>JAWXYG010000007.1:20090840-29526571 GCA_034222035.1 Acacia crassicarpa | reverse complement strand
CTAAAATATATCTTGGCCACTATTGACTATTCTACCCTTGGTACATTAAACCATTATCTTATTTCCTCAAAATTTGTTGAAAAAAACGCTGGAATTTATGGGGCAGAATTTCGCCTATCTTTGGAAATTCATAACTAATTCTAGAAAAATCGAAACGAAGATCCGTAAAATGTTCCGGACTCCTTAGGAAGTCTTATTTCCATTAAAAATACCATACTGTTCCCAGAATTTAAAAATCATTCCCAGATTTCACGTATTCATCCTCTGCCCAGAATTTCCAGCATTTTCGCAGCATAAACTTTGAGAATTTCTTTCTCACTGTACAGAGCTCATTTCAACATGTTCTTTACATATTTGGAAATCTCTATATGTCTACTTTAACCATGAATTTTCTCATAATTTTTCAATAACATTTTCAACATGAAAACAGTGCTTTTCTGTGACTCGTTCAAAAATCGCCTAACCGACGAATTTTCGTCAGAACTTCGTTACTACCGTGTTTCTAACCCGGAAATTTTGCTAGACCACTTTCTTCACTAATTCTTCGAAATAAAACTATTTTTAACTATAAAAACATGAAACTAAAATTATTCTAGAATTTTAAAGATTAAAACTACTTCTACCTATGAATTTAAACTCAAAACTAAAGAACTTTGCTTACCTAAAGCTTAGACTCCTTCAAGCCTTCCTTCAACTCTCTCAATTCTCTCTCAAATAAGCAAGTGTTGCTTTGCTTGGTGTGAAGAAAAATGAATGCCCCAAGCCCCTATTTATAGGAATCCTCTATGGTAATTGTGTAATTTTTTACAACTTCCCTCTTGGCTAATTACAACCATTGGATCTAGGTTTTAATCAAAACATCACATCTTCACCACTCACTCCCCCCTCATATGCCCTCTCTCTCTCTCTCTCCCCCTTCTTCTCTTTCTTCTTCCTTCTCCTAGAAGTTAAAGAACTTGCACTTTAAGCCATGAATAGTAAATTGTCTTCTACAAGCTTTTGACCAATTTGACACATGTGTTGATAATCATTTTCTTGCCCTAGAAGCCTCACAAAACCATGCCCCCCCTCTGATTTATTGGTTTTTATTTTTGTTTTGGGCTTTATTGTTGGTTTAGGCAATGGTGTGGGTTACAAAAATTGATCCAATATGATTTGTTGTGGTAAAAATCCCTAAATCAAGTTCTTCTTGTTTACTCCTTGGTTTAGCTTAATTAGGTTTAATTTGTTGTGTTTTAATTGTTTTACCACTCAATTATAATCCTACTAACTCCAATTGTTTCTATTATCGATTCCTTGTTAAACTTTAATATTGAATTTAGCCAATATATTCCACATTGTTTGTTGATATTTGCCATTAGATTAGTTTTGAATCTTAATTCCATTAAGATTAATTTTTAATGTCAACTGATTAATTTTTAGTGTTCTCTAATTATTTTAAACCTCTTCCTACTCCTTTACAGCTTAATTTTGTCAATATGTGAATTATATGACAATATATCCTTAAGTGTGAATTTAATTGTTCTTGAATTGTTGGAAATCTTAGTTGATTAATTTAGGTGTTTTTATGGCATTTTATAATATTTTATGACTCCTAATTAAAATTTAGAGAATTGGATTTTGCCCTATTAAGTCCTACCGACAACTTATTCAAGAAGTAGAATAAATATACTACTATTTTGGAGGAAACCTACTTTCCTATTTTCATGATATCTTATACTATTTTAGGAACCCCAATCTAATTATAGTCCTTAGAAATTCATTTGAACAACTCTTAATTAGTAATTGACTTTTAATTGGAATTATACCTCTTTGATTATGCCCAATTTAATTTAGTTAAGTTTAGTGTCTTCATTGTTGTAATTTCAATTGCTCATTAATTGTTACTAATCGCCCCTTAATTGGGCTCAGTGTGATGACAGCTCTTTAGGGCTTTTTATGAATTAATTATGATTTTAAGCATTAGTGTGTTAATTAAGGGTATTTTAGTAAATTTAGTCTCTTAATAAATTAGATGATGCTTAATTAATTCCTTGATTATTTATAAAGGTCTAGCACAATTATTTAATTTATCGAATACCTAGTTGTTCATCGATTTTTATTATTTTCCCCTATTTTGTTTAAGTATTTTCCGTAGTACCTCATTGCTCTTTTTAATTCCATGTAAACCATAACTTAATACGGTAATTATTTATATTTTATGATATTTTATGGTTCCTAAGAGAATTCAATAATTAATTGCAAAAATTAATGCAATTACTTTAATTAATGTACAATTATTTGTCCAATCAATTATTCACATTTTCCTTTAATTTGTTTGGGTATTTCAATGACATTTTATGTCCCTTTAGAATTTAAATATGAACTATGCTTCAATATGAAAATTATAGGGTATTTTATGATCCCTAAATGAACTTAGAGTATTTGAGTCTTTTTTGGTTTATTTAATTCTAGGAGGAAATTTCCTAATTTAAATTAGATAAGTTATAATATCTTTGAGACCACATATTCACCTATGTTATTAGGTATCATTTAGTGGTTATGCTAAATAGGATTTTTAGGGTATTACATTTTAAAATTCATCATTTTCCTTTTCTTTTATTTTGGCATACCCAAGGGTGGAATTTTTCCCTTCCATCCCTTCAATATTTATTTTCCAGAAAAATGGGCCCTAAATATTAGCCAGATAACTTCACTAAGAGAGTGATACCCCTTATTCTGAATGATACAAGAGTTTATGAGTTGAGAGACGTAAAATGGTCACTCAATGCTTCATCTTATTCAAGTATTGGATATGTCTAGACAGGGACGGACCTACATTGTTGCAACTGTGGGCAGGTGCAGACACAAAATATATATAATTTAGAAGAAATTTTTAAGGGAATACACAATTAGCACAGATGGTAAAGGCTTCTAATTTTTTACATAAGGTCCACAGTTCGAACTGAACTCTCCCCATTTCCACTCTTTTTTTTTTTCCCAAATCCCTAACTCCCGATTCACAAGTCATTTGCCATTTTGCCCCAATTCCCCAATCCCTCCTCCCATCCCTCGTCCGCGGTCTGCCCAATCCCTCGTCGGCTCGTCCGTCCGCCGCTCGTCCGCTCGTCGATCAGTGTGCTCCACCGTCTCAGGCTACTCCATCCACCTCCTCGTCCTTCATCTCTGTTCTGTAATCGAGTCGGTATGAAATCTTCTTTCTCTGATGTTAAAACAGCCCAATGTTTTTGGATTTCATTCCTACTTTGTGTGTGCCTGTGCGGCTGTGCCTGTATGTTTTGTCAAAAACAAAATAAAAGAAGGGTTTTTGTAAACTCTGATCGCTGATGCACAAAACCATAGTTTTGGATTCTTGTCCCTATTATCCCTTTGCCTTCCAAAGTAAAGAATAAGTTATTTTAGTTTAGAGATTATAAAGTGATAACTAGTAACGAATTCTTGTTGAACCTCCTAGTAAGTTTTTTGCTTGGCTGTATTGAGATTCTGTGGGTGTCACGATCACTTCTAGTGAAAGACAAATTTTCGTTGAACATCAGTTTGCTGATGCCCATGTTTAACTTATTGTTAACTCTTTCCATATGTCTAGTGTCTTTTTGAATTTCCATCTAGTTACAGTATGTGATATGGGCTTCTTTCAAGTTGACATTTTTACACCTTGACCTTAGGGTTTGCTGGCTACTTTGATGCTACGCTTTACAAAGATGTGCATCTTGGAATTGAACCCTCAACAGCAACGCCAAATATGTTTAGCTGGTATTGAACTTAGTTTTCCCCTTTTTCCTCCCTATCAAACTTGAAATCCTATGACATGGTTTATTACATGCAAGGCAAACCTGGCTGTTGGAAATGAAATGAACAATTAAAATAAAGTTGTTTTCAGACAAATTAGGCTCTATTTTTTGACATTTTTCTTTAAAAAAAACTATTATTCATTATGAAGTAGAGCCATCTTATTCGAATTTAATTCCTGATATCTGTGTCCTGTGTGTTATAATAGCTGTTTGACTCATAATATATGTAATTGCATTCCTCATTTTCGAATACTTTTTGGAATTATTATTGTTATCTTTATAATGAAAAGGGGATAATATAGCTAAATCTATTATACTGGCCGATTTAGATTTTGTAGAAGTCTTTTTTTAGAAAAAAACATATTATGTACTTTCAGATGTCTAAGCCTATGTTCGTGCTTTCTTAATGCTTAACTAGTGAGAGAATTCTTCCCACCACTATTTGTGCACCCACAAACCTAAATTCCTGGGTCCGTCACTGTGTCTAGGAATTACTTGTCAAGTCACTCTTTTTTTTCTTTTTTTTTTGACCATTTTATCATTCATGCAAATAAACAGTGGTGTGTGTGTGGTGCACAGTTGTTAATTAAAAAGATTTTTTTTTTGACAATTTTAACCTTTTTAGACAATTTGATAAGCGTATTACTTGTCGTGGCATTTATGCAACTTTTTAGAATCTTCACATGCTAAAAAATTACCTGGACAATAATGTGGCGTGCATTCGGGAATAATACTTCGCTGATAGATTAGCATATGAATACATACATATATATGAAACTGTAAAGACTTGATTGGTAAAAATTAAACTTTAGAACTAATTTGACAACTAAAAAACATATATGGGCTAAAAGTTTCGTTATTCCTTTTTAATAATATAATCAAGTAAGAAATTTTAGGATATGTGATATTAAGGACCTGTTCTGTTCTTAAAACCATTTTTTTGTTTTGGAAAAAAAAAATGAAAATGTGTTTTCTATCATGTTTTTTGAAATAAAAAAATGTAAAAATTTGTTTTGAAAATTAAAAAGGTTAAAATATATTATGAAAAAAAGAAGAAGATATTTTTATGTTTTGACAGCTTTCAATTATACAAAATTAGAGAAGATAGAGAACTTTATATTTTCATTAATGACAATCATGCTAATAAAGTAAAATATTATTTCATTCTTCACTTCACCATTTCGATATGTTTTTCAAAATAATCTCTCAGATAGTGTTTTTCAAACAAATTTTGTTTTTAAAATTTATTCTAAAAAATTCTTGTTTAAAATTGTTTAAAACGACATAAAATTAAAAATAGAATAAAACAAGCCTTACATCAAACTTTGCGTTCTTGTTAAACTACTAGAGAACGAAGATATCAATTTTGACCAATGAAAAAAACAAAGATATCAATTACATGAATTATTTTTAAAATTCTTTTTACCAACATTTGATCGCATGTTAGTTTGCAGAGCAAGGCTATTTGGTGATATTAGACTGACCAACTTAGAAGTGTTTTATTTAGATCATAATAAACTCACATAAGCCCCATCTTTCGGTGCTAACTCTGTCTTTTAGATGTCATATGTTAATTATCTAAGGGTTAGGGGTGTTTTTGCCCCAGAAGTTTAAAGAATGGAGCAGCTTTGCTCTTACCATTATTTCAGTTAAGTTTGACTGTTAATTGACCAAATATGCTGAGCTGGTAGTCCAACTGTCATTCACATCATTTTTATTAACGTGCACATTGACTTTTAGCATAAATTTACACCTTAACAAAAATGATGTAGATGATATGTAAACTTTCAGCCCAGCATATTTAGTTAACTAACGGTTAAAACTAATTGGGATAATGGCAAGGGCAAAATTACTCCATTTTTTAAACTTATAAGGGAAAATTACCATTTTCTGACATAAAAGTGCCTCTTAAGTCTTAACCCATTATCTTTTTTTTTTTTTTTGCAACAACCCATTATCTAAATCATGCATAAAAGGTTTACTATTTTTAGAGAAAGATCCCCATGATGTATTGAGATGCAAAATGAAATATTTAAATTAATATAGGGCCCAAGCCCAAAACATGTAAATAAACATCAGTATATATATTAGACACACATGTTAATTTAAAAAAGTTGCCAATAAAGTTGATCCACTCGGTAAAGAGGTTTGCTCATAACAATAAGATTGTTGGTTGAAATCCCACCGATGTGAGGATATTGTTATATGGGTGATATATAAGTATCTTTATTAGTGCTCTTTAAATTTAGAGGTATAATCTGACCTTGTTGGACCTCCGGAACCTAACTTACTTAAACTTTCTTTCTTAAGAAAATAAAAATTAAAAAGTTTATTTAATTATGCCCTTCCTTTTTTTTTTTTTTGGGGGGGGGGGGGGGGGGGGGGGGGCGGGGGAAACAAGAAGATCTCTCCTGTTTTGTCTAGTTTGTTGACATGCCATTTGTGTTAAAAAAGAAAAAAGAAACCAAAACCAAAAAACCGTTGGCATGATACTTTCTTGGTTACATAGAAGGGCCCAAGCCCAAAATATGTATACTTCGAAATCACTAATAGCCTGCTCCGTATCTTTTCCAACTAGGTTAACGCTCATCAAACTTTCCCTTCTTGTTAAACTAGTCGATAATGATTATATTAATTAAATGAATTATTGAACTTTTTTTTTTTTTTTTACTAACATTCATTTTGACTGATCACATGTTGTCTTTCCAACTAGATTAACGCTCATCAAACTTTCCCTTCTTGTTAAACTAGTAGATAATGATTATATTAATTACACGAATTATTGAACTTTTTTTTTTTTTCAAACATTCATTTTGACTGATCACATGTTGTCTGTGAGGCAGTGCTATATCCTATATGGTGATAATAGACTAACCAACTTGTGAAAGATGGATTATCACCTAAGAGGGGGTGAATTGGATGATCTAAAAATTTTATCTGAATACACTAAAACACACACCCTAAAATAGAGCTAAACAGAGAGATAGAGATAAAGATTGAACACACGAGATTTATACTGGTTCGGTCCAAATCCTTAACCTATATACATGTTGGGATCTGCACACGCAGCAGAATTTTTTTTTAAAAAAAACTTACGAATCACATCAGAGGATCTATCAACGGCGTTTAAATCAAGATTTGTCCGAAAAACGTACCATGCGAATGGTTGAGAGTTTCGTTCAATCTAGTCTGGTGCGCATCTGGAACGTCGTGCGTCTCGACCATCGTATGTCTCGAACCATGTTCGAAACAGGATCCGACTTTTCGAGTCTTCTCAGTGTGCTAGCGCCTTCAATGTTTTCTCGCGTCTCTCCTTTCTCTCTAGGGTTTCTTGCGACTTCTCTAATTCATCTGTTCTCTCAATACAATTAGATCAACATCTATTTATAGACTTTCTAAAACCCTAATGAGCTGTATTAAAATATTCAAAATTAATCTAATTAATCTTGAATTCGAATCTGAATTAAAACAATACCTTAATTAAAATCTGTCCAACAGATATGATCAAATATATTTATTTAATTCAAATTATGAGCCTACAGATTTAATTTATCTTTATAAATTAAATCTGAGATATGATATCTTTCTATTTAATTAAATATGAGATACTATATCTCAATTCAATTAAATCTGAGATATTATATCTTTATTCGAAAATTAAGTCTGAGATACAATATCTCAATTTATTATAGTTATTTAATTTATAAAATAAATCAAATACGATATATAATAATATTATTATCTATAAATAATATCATTATTATTTTTGAATTTATAATATATTATGATATAATATAATAGTATACATACATACATACATATATATATATATATATATATATATCATCCCTAGATTAACAATATTCATTAAATCTTAAACATATCTAAGATTCAATGAATATAAACACTATTGCTCGTGTTGGCCTATTCTTGTGTGCGACCCTACAGGCTTATATGAGATTAGCAGTGGGTCAATGTTGTACCAGCCTACAAGTCACAAGCGGCTTCTAGCAAGACATTGCGATTACCCAATTCATATGCAAATCGATGATACGATACAACCTATCGTACAACTCTATCAACTTCCTGTTGACCTTGACCACTACTTCCTCCATTCTTGAGTAGTCTAATTGAAATGGAAACTCCTTTCCATCGTAGTATAGCCATATATTTCTCAGACTCACTTATCAAGGGGCCCAGTATTATCTATCTGTTAGTTCTCTGATGGTTTTGATGATTGTCAACAACTACAATCAATTGAAGAGGTTTTGCTCTTAAGTGTCAAAACTCTGTTTAAGAGCAAACCTCGAGGTTGGCAAACCTCGAGGTTGGGTTTGTAACCTCGAGGTTTGACCTTACAGAAGCCTTAAAAAGTCAAGTGTTCTAATGTTACAAAACTTGGTTTCACAAATACTATGTGAAACCTCGAGGTTGAGAAGTCAACCTCGAGGTTCTGGTCTTCTTGGAAAACCCAAGTCTCTTCATTATCACTTGCAACCTCGAGTATGAAAAGCAAACCTCAAGGTTTAACCCATACAGAAAGGTCATATTTTTCATCAAGCATGGAAATCTCGAGGTTCATCTTTCAACCTCGAGGTTCATCTTTCAACCTCGAGGTTGGACACTTTGATTTGAAACTTAAGTTTGATGAAAATACTTTGAACCTCAACTATGATGTTTCAACCTCGAGTTTTGTCACTTACATAAAGCACACTGGTTTTCAAAGTATTGAAAACCTCGAGGTTAAGATTGTAACCTCGAGGCTGAGCCTTATGTTTAACATTGAACTTTGCATTTTCAAAAGGCCAACCTCGAGTATGGATTTACAACTTCGAGGTTGTCGGGCTCCAGTGAAAAATGAAGTTTTGAAACAATCTTCAAACCTCGAGGTTACCTTTGGAACCTCAAGGTTTGTAAGTTAATGAGATTTTTCAGAAGGTTTCTTTTTAAGAGAAACCTCGAGGTTCACTTTGCAACCTCGAGGTTGAATGTTTTAAAACCTGTGTTTGCCTGAAGTTTTCAAGTCAACCTCGAGGTTGGATGAACTAACCTCAAGGTTTGTGACCGTTGGTGCTTTTTCAAATTTGTGAAATCTGCTATATCTTGTTGTTTGATCTAATTGCTTTCATATATCATTCACTCATGATCCCAGATATGTTTAACAAGTTTGTTAAGTGTTTTCCAGTTAGCGCAGATCAAGATTATTGAAGATTTGTGAGAAAAAGCAAAAAGGTGAACAGTGCATTTAATGCACCTGCACAATCTCACCTACTTTCGGCTAATCCATCTGAGCACGCCTAATGAACGTTAAAGAATGCTTACTACATCAAGTAAAGTCAATTCCAACGGGCAGAAACTCAGAGAGCCACATCAGACATCATTAAGACTTGGATTAGCAGAAGTTTAGAGAGAGAAGATGACCAGAACTCAAGCTAATCACTTCCAACGGTTGGAATTATCCTACAACGGTCATTTAATGTTCTCTACCTATAAATAGAGAGCATTAACTTCATTTACAGTAGGTACACCTACTCTGAGCGAAATTCTACTACGTTCATTTATTGTGTATTAACTTTCATTTTGTAAAGTATCATACTTGATACAAGCACTTCAGTGTTCATCATATCTACTCTGTAAGAAAGTCAAATTCTTGTAAATCATTTATTGATTGAGATAACTACAAGTCAGGGGACTTGGTAGTTGGGGTGTATTGATTACAACTTGTAAGGGGGAGTGTGTTCTAGTGAGAGAACAACTCTTAGTACAGAGTGTGTAATCAATATTGTTGAGTTAGTGGATTGAAAATCTCAAGTGAGGCTTGGGGACTGGAGTAGGTCAGGAAAGGACCGAACCAGTATAAATTGCATTGTGTTTAGCTCCTTCTCCTTATCCTCTCTGTTGTGCCCTGTTCTGAGTGATCAAAAACAGAACAAGTGTTGAAGATTTTAAAGATACCCAATTCACCCCCCTCTTGGGTATAAAGCTCCTGCTTTCACTATCTACAAATATGAGGGAGAAATTCCATCTGTTGGGATCCGTACAATGCAGTGGATTAAAATTTTCTATGAATCCCATCCCTAGGATCACTCAGGTGCGTTTAAGTCAAGGCTAAGATAGAATATTACCTTTTTAGAATTCGTCCGCGTCTCGTTCTCCTTGAACTGGTGGGCTACCTCCTCGATCAACAGAAGACGACTCGTAGAATCGGCTTCCTCCACCGGTATCGACACGAACAATTCCCAAACACGATGGCAGCGTGCTAGCGCCTTTAGAATTTTGTGTCTCTCTCAATTCTAGGGTTTCTCGCGGCTTTCTGAAAAAATACGCTCGACTAAAAGTCCCGTAGGATTTCACGACCCAATCGGCGTATTTAATGCAAAATTAATCGTCACTAATTTTGAAATTCAAATTTTAGATCTGGATTAAAATATATTAATTTAAATCTATACGATAGATCTAAATTAATAATATTTATTTAATCTGTATTAAAAACCAGATCTGAAATTCGAATTTTGAATCTAGATTAAAAAATATATTAATTAAATCTATCTGATAGATTTAATCTAATCTATTTATTTAATCCAAATTTAAAAGCCATCTGATTTAATTTATCTCTATAAATTAAATCTGAGAAATGATATCTATGTATTTAATTAAATCTGAGATACAATATCTCAATTTAAATTAAATAGATAATGATATCTATAATCGAAAATTAAATGAGATACAATATCTCTATTTGTTTTAAATATTTAATTTACAGTATAAATTAAATATAAAACAAATATTATATAATAATATTATAATCTCCATTAAATAATATTATTATATTATTTTCGAATTTAATATATATATATATATATATATATATATATATATATATATATATTTACCCCAAATTAAATTCAGCATTCATTAAATCTCAGATTAATCTGAGATTCAATGAACCTGGACACTTTTGCTCGTGTTGGGTTATTCTTATGTGCGACCCTGTAGGCCCATATGAGATTGGCAGTGAGCCAATACTGTACCAGCCCACAAGTCACAAGCGGCCTCTAGCAAGACATTGCGACTACCCAATTCACATGGAGATCGATGACATGATACAACCTATCGTACAACCATGTCACGTCCTTTTTGTCAAGTGATAATTTGGTCAAGGATGAGGCATGGATAATGTCAACTTCCTATTCTTGACCACTACTTTCTCGATTCTCGAGTAGTCTAATAAGTGAAATGGAAACTCTTTTCCATCACAGTATGGCCATACATTTCTTAGACTCACTCATCAAGGGGCCCAGTATTATCTCTCTACAAATGTGAGGGACAAATTCCATCTTGACCATTCATATTCCTCTGCATGAAAACCACTGATCACAATCCAAGCCTTTATCATCACCCGGTAAAAGGTGACTTTTGACTAGATCAAAGACCAGTGACTTATCATGTAGGAATCCATGATGATCTCAGGTCATAGGGCATCGTGACGCGTTATACATGAGATAAGCTTATGACTTAATCCATGCAGCTTTCTCATAGTGGGTCGGTCCAGCACCTTTTACTCTTACAAGTGCCCATGACTTTGATTCGTATCTCCATACCTCATCAAAGTCATATTGGTCTTGTTTCATCTTCGCTCCCTCGTAGATGACCGACCAGGGAGATTTAGGATAATCTATAAGATATATCCAGGGATGCAGTTATCAATACAAACATTCAAACGTAAATGATAACTTAAAGAGAATTCCTTAAATAGCATAAATATCTAAGGTACAATGACTTGCCCCTAGGGCATAATTTCGAACACCATTTTGATCATTCACATTCATTTGCATGAAAACCACTGATCCCGATTCAAGCCTTTATCATCACTCGGTCAAATGTGACTTTTGACTAGGTCAAAGACTAGCGACTCATCATGTAGGAATCCATGATGATCTCAGATTAAAGAGCGTTGTGACGCGGTTATACATGAGAAAAGCTTATGACTTAATCCATGAAGCTTTCTCATAGTGGGTCGGTCCAACACCTTGTACTCTTATAAGTGTCTATGACTTTGATTCATATCTCCATGCCTCATCAAAGTCATACTGGTCTTATTTCATCTTCGCTCCCGCGTAAATGACCGACCAGGGACATTTAAGATAATCTATAAGATATATCTAAGGATACAGTTATCACTATAAACATGCGAATGAAATGATAACTAAATGGAGAATAATGACTTGCCCTTAAGGCATAATTTCCAACAATACAATCCCCCCACACTCCGGGATTTTCACTATCACAAATCTTGATTACATACTCTGTATTTGAAAGTTATCCTCTCACTAGGATACACTCTCTCTTACAAGTTGTAATTAAATATCTCAATCTCAGAGTCCCAATACTTTGAGATTCTTACAAAAATTGATAATCAGAAATAAACTCTCTAAAAGAGAAGGTAGATAAACATTGAAAATTACAAATATCAAAAGATATTGCTTAAGGAGTGAAATAGTAAATGCTAAAGCTTCGAATTGAATGCGTAGAGTTTCGGTAGATAGAGAATTGAATACTTCTAGCTTTTATAGTTGCTTGCGATAATGACCATTAAAGACAATTCAATGAGCCATTGTGATTAATAAATATAGCTGTTAGAGTTGAATGTTACTCAGGCTCTTCAGATTCTTCAAATGTTCGCCATTATCCTTCCTTGAACATTCTTTATTATATTTATTCGTTGAGACTCAATAATAAATGTGGAATGGAAATGGCCGAAAAACTTTATATTTGGTCAGAGGATTGTTTTCTCTTTTTGTGCTTCATTTCTGCTAAGCATTAAACATTCTTCTGACTCAAATTTGCTTTAATGAAATTTGACATTTAAACCATATTAAACTCATCTGAAACTTATTAGCAAACTAATTAAACATTGTTAGAAATAGCAATGAGCTATAATATGAAGTATCCAAATTACAATCAAGATTTAAAGATTACGAACACGGTGATTTTATATGACCAAAAGACTGACTCGAGTCATATATCTCTGACTCAAGTTTCTTGACTCGAGTCATATACAATTGACTCAAGTCACAGGTTCATCTTAAGTAAAGAAGATGATTCTGCAAAAGAGTGAATCGAGTCATAGAACACTCAACTCAAGTCGACCTCTTTAAAAACTCTTGTAAAAGTATCTTTGTAACACAATGACTCGAGTCATACAAAACATAACTCGAGTCACATCATTTTTCATAAAATAGAGGTTATTGGGATTGATCTTGAGAGATACTTTGGAACAAACAATAACTCGAGTTATTAAATGACTTAACTTGAGTCACATTTGAACATTAGAAAATTATTTGAGAAAGCTAAGTTTGAAATACATTCTATTAACTAAAGTCACACATATTTGACTCGAGTCAAAAGCATTTCAGAAATTATTTTGCAAGAACTGTAACTCGAGTCATAAGAGATTAACTCAAATCATTACATTCAAAACTTACTTTGGCTTTGATATAGAGAGATTTGACTCTAGTCATATAGACTCCAACTTGAGTCAACAATGCACAGAGACTTATATAGTTATTAATGAAGATACTTTTTTATTTAAAAACTTTGGCTTCAATCAATAACAATATTTTGGATTTACAATTATCAGTTATCATTAAAACATATAGAGAACTAACAACTTGGAGGTGTTGCATTTAGATGATAATAAACTCAGAGAATTCCCATCTTTAGGTGCTAATTTTGTCTTTTAAATATAATTTTGAATGACATATGTTAGCTATCTAATGATGCAATAAAAATTTATCCATTTTTATAAGAGAAATATTACCATGATTTCAAAAAAAAAATACTAAAAGAAATATTTAGACAACTGTTTTTATTCATTAAATCCATGCAAGCTTCTATTTATATTTGATTCTGTTCAAAAGTCAACTGATGTTAGATTTATTCATTTGCCCATCTTGCCTTTTATATAATCATCTCAACAAAAAATTTTAGGGTTAAAGGGTAATTTTCTCTTAAAAGTTTTCACTGAGGAGGAATTTTACTTTGAAAGTTTTTTTTAGGGCAATTTTGCCTTCGGGATTTCAAAATGAAAGAAATTTTGTCCTGTCGCTTATCTCAGTTAATTTTGACCATTAGTTGATCAATTATGTTGAGCTGGAAGTCCACATATTATCTAAGTCATTTTTGTTATGATGCAAATTTGTTTCGAAGTCAAGATGACATGACATCTACTTCTTTTTCTTTTTTCTTTTTTTCCAAAGTTAGATTTAAAATTTTTGAAGTAAATTTACACTTTAACAAAAATGACGTAGATAACATATGGACTGTCAGCGCAGCATATTTAATCAACTAACAGGCAAAATTAACTGAGATAACGATAAGGTCAAAATTGCTCTAGTTTTGAAACTTTAAGGGAAAAATTATTCCTCAATAAAAAATTTCAGGACAAAATTTACGCATAACCCAAGAATTTATTTTGTGTCCTTACAAGGCCCTGACCTATCAATATCTTTATTAGAGACTAGGGTAATGTAGATGTAATTTCCCTGTGGCATTTCACATATCCTTGTCACTCACGTAACTTGAATGCTTTGTAGTCTGTATTCACCCCTTTTCTTCTCTGTCGCTTTTTAAGTAATTGACGTAAATTACTGAATTATTTTTTTTTCCCCCAAGAAATGTCTCTTACTTCCCTCACCCAATTCACATTGGGCCATAACAACCTGGCCGGCTCCCTATTAGAATAAGGTATGTGTCCCTATGAATAACTTTCTGTATTTATAGCATCTGGAGTGAAAAACTAATCCATTTACTCTGCCGATAACTTAGATTTCATCGATGGCAATTTTTATTTACAATTTAACAAAATAATAATATGGCCAAGCTGTATTGGCACAACTAGTATTGTAATTTTCAGTTTCATGGACGGCTAAATGAAAATAATAAAAGGTTTACTATTTTTAGAGAAAGATCACCATGATGTTAAAAGATGCAAAATGAGAAATTTATATTAATATGGGGCCCAAGCCCAAAACATGTAAATAAACATCGGTATATATATCACACACACATGTTAATTTAAAAACGGGTTAAGGTATAGATTTTCCAACAAACTATTACTCGATGAGCATCTGGCACGAAAAACAATTGAGGGTACCAAATTGGTCAACGAACTATTAAAAAGTGAAAAAAAGTACTAAATAACTATTAAAAAAAAATAACTATCACAATTACGTTAAAATATAAGGCACTAGCATAGGATGATGGCGGAGACGCTCGAGAAAAAAGCGGTTAACCCTTCTTGTTGGATAAAGCAAACATAAACAGAGATGGGACCCATTCGAGCAGGTGCTATAGTAGCGGCGGTTGCTGCTTGTGGCATCAAAGGAACACAACTAGGGTGTAAGGCGTGTGCCAATCGAAAGCTGTGGACCGCTGGATGAGTTCAAGAGGGTGAATGGAACATTCAACAACAATCGAAGCTTTGGAGACGCCGACGTCACCGACACTGTGATAGTCAATGGAAGAATGAGACACCAAGACAGTGACAAGGTAATAGTTCGTTGCAAATATGCACAAAATTGTTTTTTTTCTTCACTGTTTAATAGTTTGTTGGTCAATTTGGTACCTTCAATTATTTTTTATGTCAGATGCTCCTCAGGTAATAGTTCGTTGCCAAATCTGCACCTTAACCCTTTAAAAAAGTTGTCAATAAAGTTGGTCTAGTTAGTAAAAGGGTTTGCTCATAACGGTAAGATTGTGTATGAGGATGTAGTTAAATGGACAATTTGAAAGTACCTCTGTAGGTGCTCTTTGAATCTAGATGCATGCCCAAACCTTGTTGAGCCTTTGAAACCTAACTCACCTAAACTTTCTTTGTTATTAAAAAATAATAATAATAAGAAGTTTATTTTATTATGTAGGCATGATTGCGGGAAGGTCTTTCTTTCTGTTTTTTTTTTCGAGACGGGAAGATCTCTCCTGACTCCTCTCTTTTTGAATTTCTACGAGGTGTAATGTCATGTTTTCTCTAGTTTGTTGACTTGCCATTTTTTTTTTTTAAAAAAAACATAGGCATAATACTTTCTCGGTTACATAGAAGGACCCAAGCCCAAAATATGTATACTTCGAAGTCACTAATAGCCTTTTGCCAATACATCGACGCTCTGTTTCTTTTCCAACTAGATTAGTGCTCATCAAACTTTTCCTTCTTCTAAAACTAGTAGATAATGATTATATTGATTATATTAGTTACATTAATTATACCAAAAATAAACATTACATGAATTATTTCGACTTTTTTTTAAAAGAAAAACTAACATTCATTGTAACTGATCACATGTTGTTTGTGAGGCAGGGCTATACCATATATGATGATTATAGATTGACCAACTTAGAGGTGTTGCATTTAGATGATAATAAACTCACAGAATTCCCACCCTTTGGTGTTAATTCTGTCTTTTAAATATCATTTTGAATGGCATATGTTAGTTATCTAATGATGCATTAAAAATTTATCTATTTTTATAATACAAAGATTACCATGATTTCAAAAAAATAAAATAATACTAAAAGAAACTGACTCCCATAATCATGACTCATTCAACAAGGAAATTATTCGTTAAATTCCTCTCATAGGATATCAAACTTTATGGAAAATATCATTCTTGCTGGTAGGCCTTGTTAGAAATTAGTGTGTATCTGTACAGATGCTTAGCCATCCTGGGTGTGACACATATTGGATAGATTGGTCAATAGTCAAGTCACATGCACTGATGACAAGCTTATTTGTACTCTTATGTCATAACTAGTGAAACTCAGTGCATGTGCCTTGACTATCAGATTTGGCTGTCTAACGTCCCCCGCGTTAAAATTTTTCGACTTCCCTTTTTTTTTTTTTTTTATCATTAGATTTTACATAAAATGTGTGAAATTTTAATATGTTTTTGAATTTTTTTTATCATTTTTCAAATAAAAAAACTCTAACTTAAAAAGAATTTGTAGAGTATTTTTAAAAACTGGACCATTTCTTGCCTATAATCAAAAAAATTCTAAACTGCACCAATTTTTTCCCATAAGATATCAAATCATTTTATATGAAATCTAATTATCAAAAGAAACATTTGAAAGTTTAGGAAATTTTAGCGGGCAACTGACACTCCAAATCCTTGCATCTTTGAGGAGGGGGGTTTTAACTCTATTCACGCATGATGTTCAGTGCTAAAAGAATTTAAATGAATATTGATAGTTTATGGAACTTTAATTATGATTTATGGTTTGGAGGAAAACAGTGACCATTTAGTCCTGTATATAAATCCTGATACTTTTATATAAATCATTACAATTGAAGATATTGCAACACACTCCTTAAAATTTCCAACGCTTACCATGGTTCTTCATCAAATTTTTAAAAAATACCTTTAGTTGATCAATGTATAGGAAGATGGTGTTGCGGAAGCACAATATATAGAGCGTGACTGATTATACTAGAAAATTACTCAACTAGAAAATAAAATTTCTAGACGTAATTTACTAATATAATAAGCCCCAACTACTATATCTAAATGCAGCTAATATAAATAATAAATTAGACAAATATAAGAGAAATACCAGATCCTAAATTCACCCAAAATAACTTACAAGTGAAATACTACAAGAGAGAAAGATATACAAATGTCTTAAGAGACAATTGTGGGGTGAGTAATAAGGGAGGAGGAAGACCTCTATTTATACTAAAACTTCCACCTCCTCACTTATGAAATTAGCGATGTGGGACTTTTGACACCCACATTCAACAAATCTCCACCTTGGCGAAATTCTCACATTCTCAATTTCTCCTATATACAAATTCTAATTGTAACTTCTATTCAAAATACAATGTTCAACAATGTTGATCAGATCCAAATAATGTTGAAATTTAATAGAAGTCACCACCTTTGTCAACATATCAGCAGGATTATCATCTGTCCGTATCTTCCGTATCGTGACTCCACCTTCTTCCAATATTTCTCTTATAAAGTGATATCGGACGTCAATGTGTTTCGTCCTTGCATGGTAGACTTGGTTCTTTGCTAACTGAATAGCACTCTAGCTATCACAAAATACTGTGATGCTTTCCTGACTAACACCAAGCTCTCCAAGCAACCCTTGAAGCCAAATCGCCTCCTTCACAGCCTCTGTAATTGCCATGTACTCTGCCTCTGTTGTAGACAAAGCTACTATTGACTGTAAAGTTTACTTCCAACTAACTGGTGCACCTGCAAGAGTGAATACATAACCAGTAGTTGACCTTCGTTTGTCCAAATCACCTGCAAAATCCGAGTCACAATACCCAACTAGTTGTTGATCAACATCCTGCTGAAAGACCAATCCAACATCTACAGTATTACAAATATACCGTAGAATCCATTTCACGGCTTGCCAATACTCTATTCCGGGATCATGCATATACCTACTCACCACTCCAACTGCCTGTGAAATGTCTGGTCTAGTACAAACCATAGCATACATCAAGCTACCGACAGCGTTCGCATATGGCACCCTTGACATATATGCTCGTTCATCTTCATCTTTCGGCGACATATCAGCATTAAGCTTAAAATGCGGTGCAAGTGGAATGCCAACCGACCTGGTTTCTTCATTCATATCGAAACGGTGTAGCACCTTCTTCAAATACTCCTTTTGAGATAAGAAGAGCTTCTTCGATTGTCTATCTCTTGTTATCTCCATGCCAAGTATCTTCCTTGCCTCGCCTAAGTCCTTCATCTTGAATTCCTTCTTCAGTTGACCCTTTAGCTTCTCAATCTCTGCTTGATTTCTTGAAGCAATCAGCATATCATCAACATGCAAAAGAAGATAGATAAAGGATCCGTCTTCAAGCTTCCGCAAATACACACAATGATCGTATTTGCTTCTTCTATACTTATGCCGCAACATAAACTTGTCAAACCGTTTATACCATTGTCTCGAAGACTGCTTCAATCCGTATAACGATCTTTCAAGTTTGCACACCATATTCTCCTTTCCAGCAATTTTGAATCCTTCAGGCCGAGTCATGTAGATTTCCTCCTCCAAGTCCCCATTTAGAAATGCAGTTTTTACATCCATCTGAACTAGTTCCAAATCTAACTGCGCTACCAAAGCCAATAGAATTCTAATGGAGGAATGTTTTATAACTGGAGAAAATACCTCATTGTAATACCCTAAAAAAATCCTATTTAGCATAACCACTAAATGATACCTATTAAAGTAGGTGAATATGTGATCTCAAAGATATTATAGTTCATCTAGTTTAAAATTATAGAATTTTCTCATAGAGTTAAATAAACCCAAACAACTCAAATACTAAGTTCATTTAGGGATCATAAAATACCCTAAATTTTCATATTGAAGCATAGTTTATATTTTAATTTTAAAGGGGCATGAAATGTTATTGAAATATCAAACAAATTAGAGGAAAGTGTCAATAATTGATTGGACAAATAATTGTACATTAATTAAAGTATGTTGTTTCCAAAATAGTAGTGTATTTATTCTACTTCTTAAGTTGTCGGTAGGATTTAATAGGGCAAAATTCAACTCCCTAAATTTTATTAGGGGTCATAAAATATTGTAAAATGTCCTAGAAATCCCTAAACCAATTAAATGAAATTTCTAACAATTCAAGAACGATTAAATTCACACTTAGGGGTATATTGTCATATAATTCACATATTGACGAAATTAAGCCGTAAAGGAGTAGCAAGGGATTTAAAACAATTAGAGAACACTAAAAATTAATCATTGGGTATCAAAAATACATCTTAATTGAATTGACATTCATAACTAACCTAATGGCAAATATAAACAAACAATTCAAATTATTTTGGCTAAATTCAACAATAAAGCCTAACAAGGGATCCATAATTGTAACAATTGGACTTAGTAGGATCATGATGGAATTGGTAATCAATAAAATCATTTCAAACTAAACCTAATTAAGCTTAATCTAATAATAAGCAAGAAGAAATTAATTTAGGGCTTTTTGGCACAACAAAAACTCATTGGACCATTTTTGGCAACCCAAACCTTTGCCCAAACCACCAATAAAGCCCAAACCAACCCAAAAACAATTCAAAAAGGGGAAAAACAGATGGGGCACGGTTTTGGGTGAAGCTTCAAGGGGAAGAGTTGATTTTTCATCACATGTGCCAAATGGTAGCTTCTTGGATACAAACCACTATTGCATACTTGCACCTCAAGTTGTTTTTTGGCTTCTAGGAGAAGGAAGAAGAAAGAGAAGAAGGGAGAGAGAGAGAGAGGGCAGATGAGTGTGTGTGTGGTGAGGATGGAATAATTCAATTAAAACCTAGATCCAATGGTGAGAATTAGCCAAGAGTAAAGTTGCATTTATTTACTAGATTGCCCAACCTTTTCACTATAAATAGAGGGCCAAGTTCACTCATTTTCCTCACACCAAGCAAAGCAACACTTGCTTATTTGAGAGAGAGTTGAGAGAGTTGGAGGAAGAGCTTGAAGGAGTCCAAGCTTTAGGTAAGCAAAGTTCTTTAGTTTTGAGTTTTAAATTCATAGGTAGAAGTAGTTTTAATCTTTAAAATTCTAGAATAATTTTAGTTTCATGTTTTTATAGTTAAAAATAGCTTCATTTCGAAAATTTAGTGAAGGAAGTAGTTCTGCAAAATTTCCAGGTTAAGAACACTGTAGTAACGAAGTTCTGGCGAAAATTCGTCGGTTAGGCGATTTCTGAACAAGTCACAGAAAAACACATATTTTATGTTGAAAATGTTGCTGAAAAATTCTGAGAAAATTCATGGTTAAATTAGACATATAGAGATTTCCAAATCTGTAAATAACATGTTGAAATGAGCTCTGTACAGTGAGAAAGAAATTCACAAAGTTTATGTTGCGGAAATGCTGGAATTTCTGGGCAGAGGATGAACACGTGAAATATGGGAATTATTTTTGAATTCTGGGCAAGGGATGATATTTTTTCTAGAAAATAGACATCCTAAGGAGTCCGGAACATTTTACGGATCTTCGTTTCGATTTTTCTAGAATTAGTTATGAATTTCCAAAGATAGGCAAAATTCTGCCCCTAAATTCCAGCGGTTTTTCAATAAATTGTGAGAAAATAAAATAATGGTTTAATGTACCAAGGGTAGAATAGTCAATAGTGGCCAAAATATCTTTTAGAATATTATCTTTAAATTAATAGGAAGATATTGCTCTGATAGGCTGTCCGAAAGAACGCAGACTGATCAATTACGTACCGAGACTATCGACTCAAGTACGGACGCGTATTGTAACACTAACTCTGATGCTTATGGTATGCTTATATGTGATAGATAGTCTGAAACTCTATTTTTGAAAATGGATCATACACATACAACTTGATAGGGTTATGGTTTTGATAATGCCGTTATGTTTTCCTAGCGCTGAGGACACGGATGTACACCGTGGCACTGGAGATAGTGCAGACTGTAATAACATACATGTTGCAGTGGCCGTGTAATGTTATTATGTGAATATATGAATATTGTATGTGATTAAATGCTGTTTTGCCATGGATATCTGTCATACATATTTGATACATAAGCATGAGGTTAACCGTTACCTGAGGTTCAATGGTAATTGAACCTCAGCTCTTAACATAGCGTCAGGGTCCGGAGGAACCAGGACCAAGGACGAGGATAAGGAGCCAGCACAAGGACGAAGACAGAGAAATTTTTATTTCAGCATTATCTTGTTGTACTATTTTCAAACTATTGTACCGCTGTGTAAGCAACCAAATACTACAACAGTGAAGGTTTTTATCAGATACTCGCTCTTTTGAAATTATTCTGTTGCTCTACTCTGATCAAATAGTTCGAAAACGTTTTAGAAAATTGGGTTGTTACACTCATTGTAATCAACTCCCTCCTTCTGAGCATAGCCTTTAGCTACCAACCTTGCTTTGTAGCGAATATTGCCTTGGTTAGGAAATCCTTCTTTCTTTGCATACACCCATTTGCAACCAATTGCTTTCTTACCCTTTGGGAGTTTGGCCAATCTCCATGTACCATACTGATGAAGGGACTGCATTTCTTCATTCATCGCATTCATCCACTCATCCTTTTCTGAGCCCCGGATAGCCCATTGATAAGTTGAAGGAATGCCATCAGTTGCAATTGATGTTGCACAAGCCACCATATCCATAAAGCGAGTAGGCTTTCTTACTATTCGTCGTGGCCTACTGGTTGCGATTGATTCATGTTGCTGCTGAGGTTCTTGTGTTGAAACCTCCCTTTCAACTGGCTCTTCTTCTACAGGAAAATCTTCCCTCGTTTCCCCGTCTCTTCTTTGTACTGGGAAAGTTAGCTTTCCTTCAAACTCCACCTGCTTCAAAGCACCATCGATCTGTGTGATATCTTCAGATGTTACCGTTTTTAACATAGCAGTCTCATCAAAAGTAACGTCCCTACTAAATACAACCTTCTTCGTCTCTGGACACCATAAACGATATCCTTTGACTCCAGAAGTGATCCCCAAGAAAATGGCTTTCTTTGCTCTCGGATCCAATTTTGATTCTTTCACATGATAATATGCAATTGATCCAAATACATGTAAAGAATCATAATCATTAGCAGGCTTACCATACCATTGTTCCAACGGTGTCTTACTATCAATAGCAGCAGATGGTAGACGATTAATGAGATGACTCGCATATGTTATCGCCTCAACCCAAAATTCTTTGCCTAAGCCAGCATTGGACAACATACACCGAACCTTCTCCAGCAAAGTCCGGTTCATGCATTCTACCACCCCATTCTGTTGTGGTGTATTTCTCACGGTGAAGTGTCTGACGATGCCATTGTCTTCACAAACCTTCTGGAAAGGATCATTCTTGTACTCTCCACCATTGTCTGTGCGAAGACATTTGATCCTCCTGCCTGTTTGTGCTTCTATCATCGTCTTCCATTTGAGAAAAATTCCCAAAACTTCATCTTTGGTCTTCATCGTATACACCCAAACTCTTCGGGAAAAATCATCAACAAAGGTTACAAAATAATGCTTTCCTCCCAATGAAGCTGCTTTGGAAGGACCCCAAACATCAGAGTGTACATAATCCAAAATACCTTCTGTATTTTGAATAGCTGTACCGAATTTAACCCTTGTGTGTTTCCCCTTTACGCAATGCTCACAAAAGTCCATGATGCAATGCTTCAATCCTTTCAACAATCCTTGACTTGCTAAAGTTTTCAAGGATTTTCCTCCAGCATGTCCCAAGCGCATATGCCACAACCTGGTTGCTTCTACATCCTTCTCACTATTGGATGTCACTGCTGCCGTGCCAATAACTGTACTACCATGATAGTGGTATGTGTTATTGTTCTTCCGAATACCCTTCATTACCACCAATGCACCAGAGAATATCTTCATTACTCCATTTTCTGCAGTGATCTTGAACCCTTTTGAATCTAGAGTCCCCACAGAAATGAGATTTTTCTTCAAGTCTGGTACGTATCGAACATCTGTTAATGTTCTAATCAATCCGTCATGGTTCCTAAATTTAATTGAACCAATGTCATATGCGGTAAGAGAAGAGTTATCTGCTGTGTGAACAATTCCACACTCTGCTTCTTCAAAATCAGTGAACCAGTCTCTGTTAGGACACATATGATGGCTACAGGCTGAGTCCAATAACCATTCGTTCGATGGTTTTGACGACGTCGTTGTAGCCAGCGAGAAATCTGAATTCTCATCATCACAATCAGCTACATTGGAGTCCATAGCGGCCTTCTCATCTCCAGGTTTGGCTTTGTTCTTCAGCTTTGGACAGTCCTTCTTCCAGTGTCCTTTTTCTCGATAAAAGGCACACTCATCTTTGCTGGGTCTGGACCTTGACTTGGATCGCCCTTTCTTTGATCTCTTCTTGTCTTCAGTACGGCCTCTTACCACTAGAGCCTCTGCATCTCCACCCTTTTGTTTCTCTTTCCTTCTCTGTTCATGACTGTACAAAGAAGAACAAACTTCTTCTAGAGAAACTTTCTCCTTACCTTGAAGAAGGGTAGTCTCCAGGTGCTCGTACTCATCAGGAAGTGATCCCAACATCATCAGGGCCAGATCTTCATCTCCAAAGGTCTCGTCCATATTCTGCAAATCTATCACCAACTTGTTAAAGCTAGTGATATGCTCATTCATTGTGGTACCAGGAACGTAAGTGAAACGAAACAGCCTTTTCTTCATATAGAGTTTATTCTGACAGTTTTTCTTCAAGAACTTGTCCTCCAGTGCCTTCCACAGTCTACATGCAAAAGTTTCCTTTATGTATGGATACTTCTGCTCTCTTGAAAGGTACGATCTAATAGTACCACAAGCAACTCGATTGACGACCCTCCATTCTTCTTCCTCCATTTTGTCTGGTTTTTTCTCTTCAAGGGCAAAGTCTAGTCCTTGCTGAAAAAGGACATCCAGAACCTCGCCTTGCCACATGCCAAAATGCCCAGATCCGTCAAAAATTTCAACTGCAAACTTTGCATTGGACACTATTCTTGTCAAATACGAAGATGCGAACGACGAATTGCTGGCACCTGCAGTGGACTCATCACCCTTTTTGTCCGCCATTTCTGCTCCAAAAATTATTTAATAGCTGCCAAAACAAAAGCACAAAAGTAATTCTTTTCTGATGTGGAAGCTCAGACTAAGCTGCAACCACAGAGCATACTCAGACAGAACCCTGGCTCTGATACTAATTGTTGCGGAAGCACAATATGTAGAGCGTGACTGATTATACTAGAAAATTACTCAACTAGAAAATAAAATTTCTAGACGTAATTTACTAATATAATAAGCCCCAACTACTATATCTAAATGCAGCTAATAAATTAGACAAATATAAAAGAAATACCAGATCCTAAATTCACCCAAAATAACTTACAAGTGAAATACTACAAGAGAGAAAGATATACAAATGTCTTAAGAGACAATTGTGGGGTGAGTAATAAGGGAGGAGGAAGACCTCTATTTATACTAAAACTTCCACCTCCTCACTTATGAAATTAGCGATGTGGGACTTTTGACACCCACATTCAACAGATGGGACCAATTAGAATACCATTTTCTAGTACCGTATGAGATTTTATTGTGGTAGAATCACTTCCTTTGATTAAAGGTGGGGTCCAATTTTCAAGTGAAATTCACAAATAGCCCTTCATGGACATCATTGTACAATCAACCATTAGAGCCATGTCTAGACTTACTACCTCTTTATTCACCCCGGTGAGAAGGGAAGCGAAGTGAAAGTTGAAGTCAACATATATATATATAAGACCATTCCATCAATATTTATTTTCCAGCCAAATGGCGGGCCCTAATTCTTCGTCAGCTATATATATGAAGTAGAGCTTTCTATTTTTGCCCCTCTTCCTTATTTTCCCGCACATAAGACAACTTGTGTTTTGGAACATGCATAGTGCTCAACTTGAGTCGTCTTTGAGGGCAAAACGAGGCAAAATAAAATATAAAAAAAATCTCATCACTGGCTTTATATATAGAGGGACAGTACTTAACTGAAGACATGCAATTCAAAAATACGGAAGCATAGTGAAAAATGGGGTATCCGGTGAGAGAAATGGAGTGGTGGGTGATGTCCATAATCATGTTCATATTATTAGGGTTGTAATACCCTAAAATTCTTATTTAGGGTTAATGTGCAATTTTACCAATAAACTATTGGTTTAGGAACGTCTAACACAATTAACTATTAAGTGGACCAAAATTACCAAAAAAAGGTTTTACTTACCAATAAACTATTGGTTTAGGAACGTCTAACACAATTAACTATTAAGTGGACCAAAATTACCAAAAAAAGGTTTTACTTAGGAGCGTCCAGCATAACGCCGTTAGACAAAAGTTAACGTCCGTTATCTAAGGTGTAAATTGGCCAACAAACTTTTACCCTAGGATCGCCTGGCACAAAATTCTTAATTTTACTAAATTAAATAAATATTTTCTCAATTGTCATTATTCAAAACGAATTATATAGATATCTATGGACAAAAATTACTCATTCTTCAATTTTTACAAAATTATAATTTGCTAAAATAAACACAATTTTTAATTAAAAAAATTTAATTATATGATTTAAATAAAATTCAAGGTGTTTTATAGTTTAATTTATATGTTAAACAAAAATATATATATATATATATATATATATATATATATATATATATGATTTATTTTTAATGGATATCAATATTGATACTTAATAATATAAATACGGCAACTTGATGATATATTTGTTAATTAAATGATCTATTGATTATTTGTGACTTGTTGGAAAAAAAAAAAGATAACTTAAGAGGCTTGATGAAGGACAATTTAATAATAGGTTAAGAAGCAATTTTAATGGGTTAAGAAGTAACTTGGCCTACGAAAATTTTATTAACATTAAATGAATTTTTTAAATCACATAAATTTCTTCTAAAATAAAAATAAATCATATAGTTTTTTTAACATATATAATAAACTATAAAACACCTTTAGTTTTATTTAAATCACATAATTATATTTTTAATTAAAAATTTATTTATTTTAGAAAATTATAATTTTGACAAAATTGAAGAATAAGTAATTTTTGTCCATAAATCATAGATATCTATACAAGTAGTTTTGATTAATGACAATTGAGAAAAAACTTATTTAATTTAGAAAAATTTAGAATTTTGTGCCGAGCGCTCTTAGGGTAAAAGTTCATTGGCTAATTTGCACCTTAGATAACGGACGTTAACTTGTGTCTAACGGCATTGTGCTGGACGCTCCTGAGTAAAACTTTTTTTGGTATTTTTGGTCCACTTAATAGTTAATTGTGTTGGACGCTTCTGGACCAATAGTTCATTGATAAAATTGCACCTTAACCCTTCTTATTTATCATAAATACTATATTTTGGTAAATAACACATGATAAATAAAGGAGAATATGTTGTCTCTAAATTTTGTAGATTATTAATTAGATTTTAGACAATTTTCCTTGGAATTAAATAAACCAAAGACTAAATTTAAGACCATATTTAGGGATCATAAAATACAATAAAATTATCATCCTAAATCATGGTTTTTGTGTAACCAAAAAATAAGCTTCAATCAGCCCAAAAATACTACAATTTCGTCCAGCTGAATTGTGGGAAGGAAGAGATGATGGTTTTTAATTGATTAGAGTTGAAAAGTCAAACTTTTCAACTAACCAAAAAGGAGCCATGAGATAATCAATATTTTGTTAATTTAAAAACACATTTAATGGTTATTAAAGGAGAGGCATGTACTCATAGCACATGGAAGGGAGAGAGAAAGATTTAAACAATAATAGAGTTAAGAGCACATGTGAGATTAAGTAGGATTTTCCGCTACATGAATGGAAGGCCAAGATTAGATTCAATAAAGCTAAATTCAAAGGTTCTAATTAATTACATAATTAACCTAAATCTATGTGATAATAAAAGAACCAATAGGAAAGCTTGAGTCTTTAATTATTAGAACACAATGGAAACACAATTTAAGGGCCAAGGGAAAGGGGTACACGATCTTGCAAGCTTGAAGAAGAAGAATGTGTTTATAATATATTAATCTAGATATCATTAAAGCAAATACATGGGATAAATGGGAGGATAAGGTCATTAATGGAGATGGAAGAGGATAGAGTACTTGAAGATAAGGTATTTATGAAGTTAGAAGAGGATAAAGGAGAGAGAGAGAGGGAAGGCACGGATTTGAAGAATGGATTGGAGTTGGAATTATTGACTAATTCATGTGAAAGGATGCTATATTGTTAATTAAAAAGGAAAAAAAAAACGCATGGAATGGCTACATGTGGGGGAAATTATGAATTAAGTATTTAAAATGATAATTTTAAGTTGAAAAGTCAAAGATTGCAACTCACCAATTAGATAATTGAACTATTAAAGTAATTAGTTAATTAAAAAGCAAAACTTGGAGATTAAGTTAGAGTTTTCTAATCACATGAAGGGATGAGATCAACTCTTGTAAAGTAAATTGCATCCAATGGCTAGGGTGAGAGATGGGCAAATTAAATTCCATTTGTGTCCTAGATCTTCACCTATAAATAGAAGGCTTGGGTTCACTTCATTCTTCACACCAAACTCAAATGAGTTTTAGAGAGAAAGAGAGTAGAGAGAAGTAGTGGGAAGCAAGAAGGATGAGGGGTAGCAATGATATTCAAGAGGTAAGGTTTTAAAGCTTCAAGTCTTTAGCTTTTATAGTTTTTAGTATAAAAGTTACTTTGATCTTTAAATCTTCCAAGAAGTTTTGATTTCATGTTTTAATGATTAAAAATGTCATTATTTTGAAAACATGATAAAAAAATATTATGAAGCAAAATTCTCGAAAGTTGAAGATCAGAGAAGCAAAATTCTGGCGAAATTTTCGGTGAAAATTCTGTGCAAACATCGAATTAAATGCTATTATTTTATGTTTAAAATAAAGCCAATAAATCATGAAAGTTTGCATAAATAAAGTAGACATGTAGGGCTTTCTGAATATATATAATATGTAACATTTTGATCTCCGGTCAGGGAGATATGAATTTTTGAAATTAAACCTTATTTTCGTAACTCAAATCTGGGCAACGTTGAGAAAACATTAAACTGAGAATGATTTCCATGTTTCCAGAGAACACAATTATTTTTTATCAAAAATAGACATGCTAAGGTTTTCGAAGAATTTTACGGAACCTTATTTTGATTTTTGTAGAATTAATTATGATTTTTCAAAGATACCGAAAATCTGCCCAGAAAATACTGTACTGCGTTTTTAAATAAATGTAAGAGCAAAATTGTAAATAGCAAATCCACCAAGGTTAGAGAGGTAAACAGAGATGGAAATATCTCTTAGAATATTATTCTAAGTGATATGGTAATTTGTTAGAATATCCGGGAAGTCCGGGGCCGGATTCAAGGGTCGAGCATGATGGTAACTACACGGTGAAAGGTACGTTCGCGTACAGTAACTTTAACTCTCATATGTCTTGTATGGCTTTGATATGATTGGTTGATTCACAGAACCTTTACTCGATGATGCTCAAGAAGGATTGTGTGATGTACTCGAGTAAGATACAGAGGATTTTCTTATGAGCCTAATGTTGCTCGAGCAAGGCTTCTGTGTAACACTTGGTTTTTTGCCTTGCATTCAATATTGCTCAAGCTGAAAGAGCTTTACTCGAGCAACCTACCCTGAAACTCTTTTAGTATTTTATTAGATGATCGGAGCACAGGTATGGATTAATTAGATTACTTCAATTTAATAACTTAGAAATTGTGATCATCAAAATATAGAAACTAACAGTATTGACAGAAATTCATAAAGGAACTAAGAAAAACTCTCCATTGAAGCTGTTAAACTCTAGCCAAATTCCCTCAAGAGTAAAAGGTTAAAAGCTTAGCCACTCATAGGAGCTTTATTAGTAGTGACAGAAACTTATTTGGAGCTCTGAAAATCCTAGGAAATAGAACCTCATCTGAAAAACAAGCTTCACCAGAATCTAGAAAGACTTGCTGAAATCAGCAGAAAGTTGCCAGAAAATGCAAGACCTCACCAGAGATTACAAACGCAACACTGAAAATAATGGCTCAGCGGAAGAAAGTGATGGTGGTGATAATCATTAAATTCATATTATTTTAAATGCGAAAAGGAGTTAAGAACTCTATCATTGTCATGGTTTAATGGATCAAATTAGTTGAATATGTGGTTTCATCTTCATAATGAGTTTTTAGACTTCATTTGCATTAATTTTGGTCATATTTGAAGTTTGGTTAAAAATTGGGCTTAAATCACACCTCTTTTACAATCGGGTGATAAACACTGTTAGGTATTTTGATCATAACTTGAGTTATAGAAATCCAATTGATACCCAATTTGCATTTTCAGAAAGCTAAGAGGAAGCCCTACAACTCCTATGAAGAGCCCAAAAGCTAAATCAGATGTTTAGAGGGCCAAAATTGGCCTGGAAACCGAAACAGGCTGCTTTCACTGGACTCTGGAATGACGTTCGGTATTCGACCCATATCTAGAGTTACAGACCTCCAAATGGGGCTCCGTTTGAACGACTGGAAAGCTGACATCCGGGGCGACACTTCATATGAAGATCACATGGCCAGATTCGGATTATTTCGTGGCCTAACATGGGCTGTAAAAGAGGACATTGTTTTGGAGCTGTAAAGTGATTCAAAGATGCTTCCAAGTTGGCCACTAACTAAAGTGACGAATTTGAGTTGTAAAGTGCATGGAAGAGATGCTCCTAGCTGCCTATAAATAGAAGGGTGTTATGAAGAGCAAGACACCTTGGAGATGATCCTTCTCTCCCATTCTAACTTCCTTCTTGTATTTCTTACCTCCTACATGGAAGGTTTTAGTTTTGCTTTATGTATTGTCTTTAATTCTTGTCTTTAATTTCTTGCCTCCTACATGGAAGGCTTTACTTTTCTTTATTAGTTTTATGTATTGTTTTTCTTTTGTATTCCTAGCCTCCTTCTTGGAATGGTTTAGTGTTAATCTTTCCTTTTTATTTTATTTTGATTTTATGTTCTTCATCTTTTTCTGTATGGATTCACTATGTTGTTGAGATTTATTTTGGAATAGAAGCTTTCATTTTCTTTAATTGTTCTTTGTGTTCTTTATGTTCATGTTGAACTTGTTCATGTTCTTCGTGGTCATGATGAACATCTTTACTTCTGCATTTTCATTTTATCCAGCCATGCTTGGCTAAGTTTCTGTGATCGACCCATGAGTTGAGGATTCCATGGTGTCATCCGGAGGACTTGTGCTTTAATCAGTAACTGACTTGTTTCTGTTAATTTTAATCGGATCCGATTATAATTATGGATTGGGTATTAGATTTAATATCCAGATTGAAATCCCAAGGACTTAGGTTGGACCGGGTTGCAGAGAACGTTGTGCGATTGTGCAACGAGCTCACCACGTGTTCGATCAAATGCTAGGCGATCGTCTAGTCGAGGGAGTTTCTGGACAAATGCAGAGATCTCGGTTTGTCTAGAATCAATCACAGGTTCAGTTATTTTATTTTTGTTCAATGATGGAAGTTCTTGGAATCCCAATTCTGGGTTGATCCATTTCAATTTGATTAATCTCATCTTTCTCCATTCTGTCTTTAATTCCTGTTCTAAATCCAACAAAACCCAATCCCCCCTTGTTTTCATTTCATTTGCATGACATCTAGATTACTTAGGATTTAATAAAAGGCTCCTCGAGAAGAGAGAACGATCCTAGGTTTGCCTATATGCAATCCTTGGTTAATTGTTGATTGTAGACCCCAAGGCTAATGACAAAAGGTCTTCATCAAATGGCGCCGTTGCCGGGGAGCTAAGTAATTGGCTCCCTAGGTAATCTAATTGTCGAATTGACTTTTGACAAGGGGTTTCTCGTGTGAAGCTGATTAGATTTACATTTTTGGTAACTTTTGTTAACTTGTTTTCTTAAAAAAAAAAAAAAAATTTGGTCTAGCATCAGGTTTTGTTTTGTTTTGTTGTACTTTGCTGTTTTTACCACTTCTGGTGGCATTTTTGAAATTTTGTGTTTGATGTTGCATGAGTACTAGGAGTACCACTCATCTAGAAAACTTGCTTACATTTGATCCTGAAATAGAAAGAACAATTTCTATTGCTAAAAGAGCTGTTAAGTCAGGTCATAAAATTAATACAGAATTGGACACTGGACTAGAACATTTTGATCTTAAGAATTCTGATTCTAGTAGTAATTTTTCTGACTCTAAAAATATGGCAGAACAAGTAATCCGCCCTACCTTGAAAGAATTAGCTACCCCTGATGTTGGGAATCAAAATTTGTGCATCCGATATCCTGAACTTGCTGCTAACTTTGAACTAAAATCTGGACTTATCCATTTGTTGCCCAAGTTTCATGGTCTTGCAGGTGAATGTCCTCACAGACATTTAAAGGAGTTCCATGTGGTATGCAGCACGATGAAACCACAAGCAATTGATGAAGGCCACATTAAGCTGAGAGCTTTTCCATTTTCCCTAGATGGTGTGGCTAAGGATTGGCTATACAATTTGCAACCAACATCTGTTGGGAATTGGGATGACATGCAGAAGATATTCCTAGAGAGGTTCTTCCCTTCCTCAAAAGCCATTGCTATCCAAAAGGAGATCACTAGTATTAAACAAAACAATGGGGAGACCCTGTATGAATATTGGGAAAGGTTCAAGCGACTGTGTGCTAGCTGTCCACACCACCAGATCTCAGACCAACTCTTGATTACATATTTCTATTCTGGTTTGTTACCATTGGACAAAAGTTTTGTTGATGCATCTAGTGGTGGAGCCTTAGATAGAAAGACACCTGAAGATGCCCGAGAGTTGATATCTACTATGGCTGCTAATTCTCAACAGTTTGGCACTAGAGCAAATTCTACTCCTACTGTTTACCATCTTCAAACACCTCCAGTGCAGTACGATTCTAAGAGGTTAGAGAATAGACTTGATGATCTGACCTCTCTAGTGAGGCAGTTAGCAGTGACACAGACAGTACAATCTTCTCCTCCTCAGATTGGGTACTCATGTGGGTTCTGTCCTGACCCTTATCACTCTACTGACTCTTGTCCTACCTTGCATGACCCTACTCATCAAGACCAGTCGGTTGCTGCAGTCGGTGTTTTTCCAGGGAAGCCACAACACCAGCAGAATAATCCATTTTCTAATACATACAATCCAGGCTGGAGGAATCACCCCAATTTCCGTTGGAACCAGAATCAGAACCATAGTGACCAACATCAGCAAAATTCTGGGAATTACCAACACAGACAGTACAGACCACAGAATTTTCAACAGCAATCTGCTCCTTCTTTGCCTTTGCCAGCAGCACCCCCTCGACCAGCCATATGTGCACCTCCACAGGCAACACAACAGCAGGCTAGTAGCAGTGGTAGTGGTGGTCCCTCACTTGAGGATATGATGAAGCAATTTGTCGCAGCCAATATGCAGTTCCAACAGCAAACATCCCAGTTCCAACAGCAAACTGACACTGCCATCCAGGGTTTGCAAACACAGATTGGCCAGTTGGCAACATCATTGAATCAGCTTCAACCTCAAGGATCCAACACTCTTCCTTCACAGACCATTCCCAATCCTAAGGGGAATGTGAGTGCTATCTCCCTACGGTCTGGCAAACAATTAGGGGAACCTACACCAGCTGCAGATGTGACTTCTACATTAGAAAAAGCGTCAGACAATGTGAAGATTGACTCTAAAAATAAAAAGACAATGCAGCAGGTTGAAGAAGAAGACACCCCCATTCCTCTTCCCTTCCCTCAGAGAGCGATTCAGTCCAAGAAGTTGGCAGAAAAAGCACAAGAGAAGGATATACTTGAGACATTCAGAAGAGTAGAAATCAACATTCCTCTCTTAGATGCGGTCAAACAAATTCCCAAATATGCCAAGTTTTTGAAGGAGCTGTGCACCAACAAGAGGCGACTGAAGGGGAGTGAACGAGTGAGCTTGAATCAGAATGTATCAGCACTCATCCAGCCTACAATGCCTCGCAAGTGCAAGGATCCAGGGATGTTTTCTATTCCTTGCTGTTTTGGTAGCTATAGATTTGATAATTGCATGCTAGATTTAGGTGCTTCTATTAATGTCATGCCTGCATCTATTTACAAATCTCTTGGTCTTGGTCCTTTACGTCCTACTGGTGTTATTGTTCAGTTAGCTAATAGGAGTAATGTTCATCCTTCTGGTGTAGTTGAAGATGTATTAGTCAAAGTTAATGAATTGATATTCCCTGCTGACTTTTACATCTTAGATATGGAGGATGAGTCTCCTAGTAGCAGGTCACCAATCATTCTAGGCAGGCCTTTCATGAAAACAGCCAGGACTAAGATAGATGTGCATTCTGGTACTCTTTCCATGGAGTTTGGTGATATATCTGTGAATTTTAATATCTTTGATTCCATGAAACATCCTAGGGAAGATCATTCTGTTTTCTCCATTGATGTGATTGATGATGCTGTGGATGATATTCTTGCTAGTTGGTGTGCTGAGAGTGATTCTCCCATTTGTGCATGTGCTGATAATGAATGGTGCTCTGTTTGCACTAATTTGCTTAATGCTGCATTGCTTGGTGAATTTGACTTGCTTGATGATTCCGACTTGCTTGGTCATTCTACATTACATATAGATTCTGATATTGATTCTGAGTTTGAGCTCAATCCTAATCCTAATGAGCATCCTGATCCAGATTTTGATGAGCTTAACTCTGATTTTGATGGGTTTGATTCTGATGTTAACATTGAGCTGTATAGACACAATTCTTCTGCTTCTTTGAATGTGGTTTCAGGTATTTCTAATGTCATGACAGCAGACTTGTTGCAACAACCACCCAAGCTTCTTCCCTCTACTGAGCAACCACCCAAGATTGAGTTAAAAGCCCTTCCAGATCACTTGAAGTATGCATTTTTAGAGATGGACGAACAATTGCCAGTCATTGTGGCCAACAATCTTCTTCCTGACCAAGAAGAGAAGCTGCTAAGCTTATTAAAGGCCAACAAGAAAGCCATTGGGTGGACATTAGCTGACATTGTTGGCATCAGCCCTACCACGTGTATGCATCGAATTCTGTTAGAAAAGGATTCTAAGCCGGTAAGGCAACCCCAAAGACGCCTTAATCCTCTTATCCTTGATGTGGTGAAAAAAGAGGTAACTAAGCTTCTGCAAGCTGGTATCATTTATCCCATTTCTGATAGCCAGTGGGTTAGCCCAGTCCAGGTGGTTCCCAAGAAGTCTGGAGTCACTGTGGTAGCCAATCAGAACAATGAGCTCATTCCTACTCGAGTTCAGAACAGTTGGAGAGTTTGCATCGATTACAGGAGACTCAACCAAGCTACACGCAAGGATCACTATCCTTTACCTTTCATTCATCAGATGTTAGAGCGATTAGCTGGTAAGTCTCACTACTGCTTCCTGGATGGCTACTCTGGATATTTCCAGATCCATATAGCTCCTGAGGATCAAGAAAAGACAACCTTCACATGCCCCTTTGGAACATATGCTTACCGGAGGATGCCTTTTGGCCTTTGCAATGCTCCTGGCACTTTTCAGCGTTGTATGGTAAGTATTTTCTCTGAGTTTCTAGAGGATTGCATGGAAGTTTTTATGGATGATTTCACTGTATATGGGTCTGATTTTGATGCATGCTTAGCTAATTTGTCAAGAGTTTTGCATAGGTGCATTGAATCTAATCTTGTACTGAATTATGAGAAGTGTCACTTCATGGTTGAGTCAGGTGTAGTCTTGGGACACATAGTGTCTAGGAAAGGGATTGAGGTAGACCCTGCTAAGATAGATGTGATTACTACTTTGCCTTACCCTGCATCTGTGCGGGAGGTTCGCTCTTTTCTTGGTCATGCAGGTTTCTATCGGCGTTTCATTCGGGACTTTAGCAAGACTGCTCGACCTTTGACCAACCTTCTGCATAAGGACACTGACTTTGTGTTTGATGACGAGTGCAAGGCGGCCTTTGATCACTTGAAGCATTGCCTGACCACAGCCCCAGTGATCCAGCCCCCAGATTGGTCCCTTCCCTTCGAGTTGATGTGTGATGCTTCCAACTACGCGGTCGGCGCTATCTTGGCACAGCGGGTCAACAAAGCATCTTATGTCATTGCATATGCCTCCAAGACCTTGGACCCTGCCCAGTCTAATTATACCACTACTGAAAAGGAGTTGTTGGCCATTGTATTTGCTTTTGATAAGTTTAGGTCATATCTATTAGCTAGTAGTGTGATTGTTTTCTCTGACCATGCTGCTTTAAAGTTTCTTTTGAAAAAGTCAGATGCAAAGCCACGACTCATCCGATGGATGTTATTGCTCCAAGAATTTGATGTTGAGATTCGAGACAGAAGTGGAGCACAGAACTGGGTAGCTGACCATTTGAGTCGTATTACCCATTCAGTCTCTCATCCCTCTTCTATTCAGGATGATTTCCCTGATGAGCAGCTTTTACAGCTACAAGGTAAGATTCCTTGGTATGCTGATCTTGTTAACTACTTGGTAGCTGGTGTTTTTCCTGCAGACTCCACTAGGGCCCAAAACCTGAAATTGAAAAGTGAGTCTAAATATTATGTTTGGGATGACCCTTATTTGTGGAAATTTTGTAGTGACCAAGTAGTTAGAAGATGTGTGCCTGATCATGAATTTCACTCCATATTGCATTTTTCTCATGCTTCTGCCTGTGGTGGTCACTTTGGACCCCAAAGAACTGCTAGGAAAGTGTTAGAATGTGGGTTATTTTGGCCTTCCCTGTTTCATGATGCCGATCTGTTTTGCAAATCATGTGATAACTGTCAGAGGGCAGGAAGTATTTCCCGTAGGCATGAGATGCCCCAGAACCCTATATTGTTTTGTGAGATCTTTGATGTTTGGGGCATTGATTTTATGGGTCCATTTCCTGCCTCATATGGTTATACTTACATATTGCTTGCTGTTGATTATGTTTCGAAATGGGTTGAGGCGAAAGCCACCCGGACTAATGATTCTTCTGTGGTGGTGGATTTTGTTAGGTCTAACATTTTCTGCAGGTTTGGCATTCCTAGAGCTATTATCAGTGACCAAGGCTCCCATTTTTGTAATCGAAGCATAGGTGCCTTGCTACGCAAGTATGGAGTGCTTCACAAGGTTTCTACAGCCTACCATCCTCAGACCAACGGTCAAGCTGAAGTCTCAAATAGAGAGATTAAGCAAATCCTTCAGAAGACTGTCAACTCTACCAGGAAAGATTGGAGTAAGCGATTGGATGATGCTTTGTGGGCATACCGCACTGCCTACAAGACTCCGATTGGGATGTCTCCCTATCGACTTGTCTTTGGTAAAGCGTGTCATCTTCCAGTTGAGTTGGAACATCAAGCCTATTGGGCCATTAAGAAGTGTAACATGGATTTGGCTAAGTCTGGGTTGGAACGGAAGCTGCAGTTGCAAGAATTAGAAGAGCTTAGATTGGATGCCTATGAGAGTTCGAGGTTGTACAAGGAAAAGACTAAGGCATTCCATGATAAACATATTCTAAGGAAAGAATTTTCTGTGGGCCAAAAAGTTCTTCTGTTTAACTCCCGTCTGAAGTTTATGCCTGGTAAGCTTCGATCTAAATGGGATGGCCCTTTTGTGATCACTAACATATTTCCATTTGGTGCTGTTGAGCTGTGTGATCCACCCACAGGACGAACCTTTAAGGTAAACGGGCATCGCCTTAAGCAATTTCACGAGGGACCCCAGCAACAGCCTGAGGAAGCAGAGATTCTCCTCATCGATGCCACTTATCCTCCATAAACCCTTGGGGAGTATTCTTCTTTCTTCTCCCTCTTTCTCTTTTATCTGTTTTCCTTTTAACTCCTTTGCTTTTCAAAATAAATTCAGTCTCTCTTTCTATGATTGCTACATATTATGAACTTGAACATTTTTTTGTTTTGATGGATCAATGCCATTTGTTTTGCAATTCTGAACTCTTCGATTTCATGTCTTGGTAGTTGAATTGGTGATGTTAATTGTATAAGATGGTATTGACCCGGTGAGGTTTTGAGCCTACATGAATGGACTTCATCTTTTGCCATTCTTTCTTTCATGTGTGCATCTGCTCATGATTTGCGTTCTCTAGAACTTGCTCCTTTTCTTTTTGAAACTACATTTTCACTTATGTGCATAGGTATGATGGAAGCTTGTTTTTGTTTCCTTTTTGTTTTCCCCACTTTGGCCAAATAGCCTTTCCCATACATTATAATTCTTTTGGTAACCCCTTTGTGCCTTTTTGTCCATTCTGTTCTAAGCCACATTATAAGCCTAAGCGTTAAACCATTTTATTCCGAACCATGAAAAATTATTGAGCATTGGTTTACCTTGGTTTTGTGTTTAAGTGTGAGGGTTGCTCAGGAGCGCAACAGTTTAAGTGTGGGGGGAAGATATTTGAGTTTACTATTGTGATTATATATATAGCACAGTTCAAAAAAAAAAGAAAAGAAAAGAAAAGAAAGAAAGAAAGAAAAAGAAGAAAAAAAAAGATAAAGAAAAAAAAAAGGGGTGTAAAAAAAAAATTAGAAAGAAATGAGGTATTTGAGTTAAATAAAAGTTTTCATACATAGAGAATGATTGTGTTAATCAGTGCTCAATTTAATTTCTTTGGTGCTTAGCCTCTCATTCCATATTTTTACCTACCTTTACCCTAACCCCATTACAACCTGTAATAACAAGCTCTCTTGATTTGTGCATGTATGTGTTATGAGTAGTAGAGACGTAGAAATTGAGCAAGCTTATGGTAGAACAATTTTCTTGGGTAGAATTTGAGCGATACACTTATATACCTTAAACACTTGAGAGATTCATTTGAGAGGTTGATTGATTGAGCGTATCATTTGAAAGACCATCTTATGTAATTAGTGTCATTGATTGAAATTGCCAAAATTGTGATTGGAGATAAAAGAATTTTGGTTTTCATTTATCGATCTTTTGAAGCTTTCTATCCCTTGTTCAATTTTTACATTACTGGCAACTATTTGAAAAAAAAAAAAAGTTTTCTTGCTTTAGATTTTTGCCCAGGAGTGCAAAAGGCTAAGTGTGGGGGAGTTTGATAATCATTAAATTCATATTATTTTAAATGCGAAAAGGAGTTAAGAACTCTATCATTGTCATGGTTTAATGGATCAAATTAGTTGAATATGTGGTTTCATCTTCATAATGAGTTTTTAGACTTCATTTGCATTAATTTTGGTCATATTTGAAGTTTGGTTAAAAATTGGGCTTAAATCACACCTCTTTTACAATCGGGTGATAAACACTGTTAGGTATTTTGATCATAACTTGAGTTATAGAAATCCAATTGATACCCAATTTGCATTTTCAGAAAGCTAAGAGGAAGCCCTACAACTCCTATGAAGAGCCCAAAAGCTAAATCAGATGTTTAGAGGGCCAAAATTGGCCTGGAAACCGAAACAGGCTGCTTTCACTGGACTCTGGAATGACGTTCGGTATTCGACCCATATCTAGAGTTACAGACCTCCAAATGGGGCTCCGTTTGAACGACTGGAAAGCTGACATCCGGGGCGACACTTCATATGAAGATCACATGGCCAGATTCGGATTATTTCGTGGCCTAACATGGGCTGGAAAAGAGGACATTGTTTTGGAGCTGTAAAGTGATTCAAAGATGCTTCCAAGTTGGCCACTAACTAAAGTGACGAATTTGAGTTGTAAAGTGCATGGAAGAGATGCTCCTAGCTGCCTATAAATAGAAGGGTGTTATGAAGAGCAAGACACCTTGGAGATGATCCTTCTCTCCCATTCTAACTTCCTTCTTGTATTTCTTACCTCCTACATGGAAGGTTTTAGTTTTGCTTTATGTATTGTCTTTAATTCTTGTCTTTAATTTCTTGCCTCCTACATGGAAGGCTTTACTTTTCTTTATTAGTTTTATGTATTGTTTTTCTTTTGTATTCCTAGCCTCCTTCTTGGAATGGTTTAGTGTTAATCTTTCCTTTTTATTTTATTTTGATTTTATGTTCTTCATCTTTTTCTGTATGGATTCACTATGTTGTTGAGATTTATTTTGGAATAGAAGCTTTCATTTTCTTTAATTGTTCTTTGTGTTCTTTATGTTCATGTTGAACTTGTTCATGTTCTTCGTGGTCATGATGAACATCTTTACTTCTGCATTTTCATTTTATCCAGCCATGCTTGGCTAAGTTTCTGTGATCGACCCATGAGTTGAGGATTCCATGGTGTCATCCGGAGGACTTGTGCTTTAATCAGTAACTGACTTGTTTCTGTTAATTTTAATCGGATCCGATTATAATTATGGATTGGGTATTAGATTTAATATCCAGATTGAAATCCCAAGGACTTAGGTTGGACCGGGTTGCAGAGAACGTTGTGCGATTGTGCAACGAGCTCACCACGTGTTCGATCAAATGCTAGGCGATCGTCTAGTCGAGGGAGTTTCTGGACAAATGCAGAGATCTCGGTTTGTCTAGAATCAATCACAGGTTCAGTTATTTTATTTTTGTTCAATGATGGAAGTTCTTGGAATCCCAATTCTGGGTTGATCCATTTCAATTTGATTAATCTCATCTTTCTCCATTCTGTCTTTAATTCCTGTTCTAAATCCAACAAAACCCAATCCCCCCTTGTTTTCATTTCATTTGCATGACATCTAGATTACTTAGGATTTAATAAAAGGCTCCTCGAGAAGAGAGAACGATCCTAGGTTTGCCTATATGCAATCCTTGGTTAATTGTTGATTGTAGACCCCAAGGCTAATGACAAAAGGTCTTCATCAGGTGGTAGAGAGAAAAGAGAGAAGAAGGCAACCAAACCATGGTCATAGTGAAGAATCGAGGAGCAGCGCTAGCGGAGGAGGAAGGTGACAGTGGTGATTATGGACATTGTTGTCAAAAACTTTTGTAAAAACATAAAAACTTAAAGTTTTTATGTTTTTACTAGGGTCATATGTGCTGAAACACATGTAAAAACTGTCCCAAGCAAAAACTAGTAGAAACACCATGCGAACACATAAAAACATAAGTTTTTACAATTTCTACCGTTTTTACTTGAACAAAGAAAAAGGATGAATTTTTTCTTTTTGGCCCAAAAAAAGGATGAAAAGTTGAAAACTCTATCTCCATTGTGTTTGGACTCAAGATTACTCGAGAGTGGAGACAAGCACATTGACTTGACCTAATAGTTTTGTACTCCTTTTGCATTTTTGTTGTTGATAAAAACTCCTTTTGCATTTCTTACAAGTAAGCAAAAACATGATTTTGATTAATCCTATATTATTGTACATAATGGGTTTTTGATTTACCATGAAAGATTAAGTGATAGTAATCTCACCTGTTATATGATTTTATTCTAAACAATTGAACATGTTTTGATGAGGAATGCTTGGTTGAAGTTGAAGTTATGGAACCTATGAATGGTCATGATTTGGAGATTCTAAATTTAGCAAATGAACTTGTTGTAAGAGCAAGAGAAGAGGACATGCAAGAGATGATATGTTTGATTTGAATCAATTGATATAATTTAGGAATTGTTAAACTTTATTCTTTTAATATTTTTGGATTTATGCTTTATATATAGTTATATGACTTATATGTTTTAAATATAAAGTTGTTTATTAAATTTTGAATAGTGATTTATGATTTTTTTTTCATGCATATGTATATAATCTTGAGCTTTGACCTTAAATAGCAAAAAGTAAAAGATTTACATTTCATGTCATTTCTACGATTCACATTTCTACCACCCTCTTCCATGTCTACGTAAAAACTCGATTTTGACAACATTGATTATGGATATAGCTTCTTCCCCTCCACTCTCCGACCGAAGTTGTCTCTTTATCTCCCTAGCTCTTCAAGCTCTCTCACCACTGTGTATGGAAGGAGAATGGTCGTTGGCCTTCCATTTTGTTCTCCAAATCTGAGCTTTCTATCTCGACGGCAACAAAGGTGTATGGCAAAAGAGAAGCAAGGGTCGCTAGCAAGTGAAAGAAGAAGGAGGCAAAGGTAGAGTGAAAGGATGTGGAGAAGACAATTGTCTCCCAAGTTCAAAGGTGTATCTCCCCAATATCCACTCGTGGCACTCTCAGCTAAAGTCGAGAAATCGATCGAGCCTGTCCTTGAAAATTAGAGGAGTTAAATGAAATTGTAAGGCATCCGACTTAAAAGGGCAGACCCGTTAGGCCTATTAATTTTTTTTAAAAAAATTTAATAAGGAGTTGAAAGAGATGTCTCCGCATTCAAATATTCATTGAAAATGAAAGTCAGCTTGCTCCTTTTATTGGCAACCTTCTCATCACAAGTCATAGGGTCAATCTTGTCATAGAAATATTGTATAATAGATAAAAATTTAAAACCTAGGCATGCTTCTTATGTTTTATGTGAGTTATTTATGGACAATAATTTGCTTTTGATTATGAATTCGTGAATGTGTTTATTTGTTGGATGATTCGTGTTGTTTGAATATTAATGTTGACACATTTATTTAATAAATTATAAATTTAATTTTTATAATTTACTAATTATATTCTTTGAAAAAAAACAAAGTAAAAATAATTAAAATTTGGAATAGTAATTTCTGAACCCTATAGGGCCGGCTCTGGCCCTGATGTTCTCGGGTCGGGCTTTGAAAAACAAATGTTTTTCTCACTCTAGGCCATGTAGGGCAAGCCCTAGCAGGCACTGACCTTACAAGAGCCAGCCATGATTCTCAGCTCTACTCTCAACTCAACGAAAAAGGCACCTGGCTCCTCAAATCTCCTCAAATCAAACCAAAGTCTGTTCAAAATGCAAGTTTTGACCGGGGACTTAATTGAAAATTATAAAAGTTCTTGGTGGGACTTAAATTCAAATTTTGAAATGTTTATATGGTTACTTGTAATTTTTAAAACCCATGGGTTCTTTATGGTAATTCTATCTGGGCCTTTTTCCATAGATTTACAATTTTTATAAAGGGCCTTTCTCTATAAGTTTCCCCATTCCTCAAAAAGTTAAAAAATAAAAAAATAAACCTAATAGATATTTTCCAAATTCTCCAATTTTCTTTTAAAACACCTACAATGTAATATTGAACATAAAGTAGGAACAAAAGTCCAATAAATTATTTGTATGAATAAGGGGCAAACTATGACCATTTTGCCCATAATTACACTTAATCCAATATAAATATTCCTAACTCAAATTAATTCTTAATTATAGAATAATATAATGGAAAATGCATTAAAAACCCCAATTTAATTATGAAAAAGAATATAAAAATATTATTAAATCAGAGAGAAGATTGATAATACTATTAACAAATGGGATAAATTGGGAAATGCGTTAATTTAAGAGACATTTAATGAGTTAAATAATTTTTCTTGGTTGTGAGAATTAGAGCCAGGAAATCGGACTGGCCCGTTTAAGCCTTGGCCCTGCAAAGCTCGGGCTTGAAAAATAAGCCAAAAATTTGAAATTGGTCCTATAGGGCTGGCCCTGTAGGGCCTTGGGCCAGTCCGTTAGGCTTGTTTAACTGTAGCTTTTTTTTTAAAAAAAAATTACTTAAACTTCTACTTAATGAATGTGTTTATTTGTAATTACTTAGAATTTTTTAGTTTAAACTATAACCCTTTTTTATGTTTATTATTATTTTGTATGAAAACATATAATTAGTTGTTATAAATAAACATATAGTTTGGTATTACAACGTTATATAAGTAATAAATTATAAATATATTTTGTGTAAAATAAATATAATGATTTTTACTTATTAGTAAAATCATGCATGAATAGAAGAAATCAGCAGACACACACAAGATTGCAAGAGAGAAAGACATTTTGTTGTGGGCATACATAAAGCAATTCCTTTATTTAATATTTTTTGAAAAAAAAGGAAAAAAAACATATTCTTTGTGTTTATTTGTTTTTTCTTACAAATTAATGAATGTGTTTATTTGTTGAATGTTTATATTGTTTAAATATTAATGTTGATAACATTTATTTGATAGATTAGAACTTTAATGGTTGCAATTTACTAATTATATTTCTTTGAAAAAAATCGAACGAAAAATAGTTAAAATTTGGAATAGTAATTTTCAGGCCCTGTAAGGCTGGCCCTGGCCTTGGTACTATTGAGCCGGGCTTTAAAAAACAGATGTTTTGTTTTATGCTAGGCCCTATAGGGTCAGGCCTGTTGGGCCGGGCCGACCCTGATTCCCAGCTCTAGTGAAAATCAAGTAAATTCGACTTATAAAAAGGAATAGAGTGGTAAGTGTCAAGATTGTTTTTTTCTTTTTTGCTTAGTCAATTTTATTTTATTTCCCTTTGACGGGGCATAATTTGTTTGATTGTGTAGAAGTGTCAAAAGCAAATGCACTGATTTTGAATACAAAGCTTATTGTGCTGCCAACATTAATTGTTAGTAATTGTCAAAATCGATCATAGATCCCAATCGTGAATTTTAGGGCAAGGAATCTTCCTCTTTTTCTAATATTCCACACTAAACAAGACTCAGTCTCTGTCAGTTATGAATTGAAGCACTTGAAAGGGGTTGATCCTTGGGGCCTACATAAATTAAAACCAAACCGATACTTAACTACAGATGAAAATTTAAATTTCGATTTTATATGAACATAATTTATTTCAAATTTTAAATAAAGATATCAAATAATCTGGATCAGCTCCGTCTCTTCAAATTTAACTTATGACTCTTCAACTTCAAGTGAGTTTTTAAAATTTCCAAGTGAGCCAATTCACAAGAGTGTGAGCTAAAAGAATTAAGCAACCTTTGAATGGGCTAAGTGCGAGAGACTTTGTCAAATCAAATGGCAATTAGATCAACAAATCTTAATGACAAAGTCACCTGCACAAAATATATGCTACCTTTTGTTCTTCATATAATATATTGTTTATAGTGTAATTTGTATTATAAATGAGATCTGATACTAAGAACTAAAGGTAGTAATTAATTGTTAACAATGTTGAAACTCACTTATGAAACAAAGCTGTAGTTTTATTTTAATAAAATTGATCAAACGTATTATATATATATATAGCGCCAATAAGCCATCTGCATCCTCTCTGCTCATCAGCAATTATATCACCTGTATGTCATAATCATGACTCGTTCAACAAGGAAACTATACGCTAAATTCCTCTCAGTGTGTTCTATAAAATTTATTGAAAATATCATTCTTGCTGATAGGCCTAGTCAGAAATTAGTGTGAATGTGTACAGATACTTGTCCTTGGCCATTAAGGACGTGAGACATATTGGATCGATTGGTCAGTCAAGGCACATGCTCTGATTTTCATTAGTCATCATATAAGAATACAAAGCTCGTCGTCAACATCAGGAAAAAAAAAAAAAAAAAAAGAGCTTATCCTTTCATGCATTTTGCGAAGGGAATTTTAATCTCTACCTAATTTTTCAGATTAAACGTTTATAATCCTATGTCATGCATGATGTACAATGCTCAAAAAACCACTGAAAGATTTTGGATGTATTTAGAATCTAATTGACTCGTTGAAGTACTTGTAGAATTGGAGCACACCAATGTGGACTCCAATCACATTACACAACAAATTCACCATAGAGAGGAAGAGAACCCATAGAGAAAAAACAGTAAGTTATAATGTAGGAAAGAGTAATCAATTTCTCTGAATGTATTGTACTCATTCACAACTGAAACTTCTTATGCTTATATGGTATTACACCTACCCATTCCTCAACCAATATACTGTTTTTTTAACAGACGTAATGTGCCTGTTTAACATTACAAATCTGAATAATTGAGGGCTATCACAGTTATATATACACCCAAGTTTTTCTATTATTTATATTTTGACCCCAATGTTGTTGGCTTAGACTTCAATCCATCAAGTGTGTTGCCATGGTTCTTAATCTTACCAAATTTTAAAGAATACTTTTAGCCGATCTATGTATAAGAAGATGGGATCAGTTTGCTGAAGATAGGATGTGGCATCCAACATGTTGCCTAAAGCCAAATCAAACAAAGATTTTTTTTTTTTTTTTTTTGCTACTGACAAAGATATTTTTATACAAAAGGTCGCAATATGTATTAGAAGCCCAAGTCACCACAGGACAAAATATACACGTGGACGTCGGGATTAAATTTTTCAATATTATGTATATATGTAGGTAAAGTATGTATGTGTAGTTACTTGTGGCACCCATCGCAAGTCGTCTACGTACCATACTGTCTGGCTTTTAATTAAGATTCCCTTTGATATTTCGAAATGTCAAATTTCACAAGCCCAGAGTTTGAAGACCAATTTGTGTGGTGAAGATTGTTAGCAACTGTCAAGATCATGAATCGATGAGTGACCAAGTCCAATATAATCGCGTATTTCTTCGGGAAAGGAATCTTATGGCCTGTTTGGAGCGAGCGTTGGAGAGCTTTTGGTGAAAAACACTACGTGAAAACATCAGTAGATAAAAAGCCGAAGATATTTGGGGTAGCTTTAGTCCACTGGGCTTTTGAAAAAGAGTCATCTCAAAGCTAAAATTACTTTTAGCTACTTCTTAAAAAAAACTCCAATACGGTGGATGGGTGACTGACTTTTAACTTTTTTCCCCGCAATTGCCCTCTTCTGAAAAAAAGCTCCAGTACTTTTTTTTTTTTTAAACTTTAATTCTTTTCTTTTCTTTCTTTTTTTTTTAACAATTTCTATATTTATATATATTTATTCTCTCTCTCTCTTCTAAAAGCATAATTTGGGATTATACCTCCAAAATTTAAATCCTTCCATGTAAATTCTTTATTTTTTTTCTTTTTTTCAATTTTAAATTTAAATTTAAATTTTTATCTTCCATTATCACAATATATACAACTAATATTAATATATGTAGTATTCAAGAATATTCATGCATTTTTTTAGTCATTTTCCATCTCAATTGTTTTTTCAACCACTAATCTGAACACGTTTCCGTTTTGAAAAAAAATCTATTTCTATCTTCGTCAATCCAAACATAAATCATATTTACAATATGACTTTTTCCTATCTTACTTCTACAAAAGTCGAATAAAAAAATAAGTCATCTCTTCCACTGCTAATCCAAACGGGCGCATCTTTTTTTATGATTTTCGGAGTAAATGATAAGAGCATATTTGGTATATGAAAAAGGAAATTGCCTGTTTTTCATCACAAAGTACGTTTTGGTAACACCTGCTTTCCAAAAAACCATTTTCTTACATCATGAGATTTTCCTTTACCCTATGTTTGGATAGGGAAAAAAAATTAGGGGTGAAAGAATATTAGGAGGAAAAACCTTCAAAAATAGTATTTTAAAAAAACCCATTTTGGGAAGTTTTTTCCTAGTATTCTCTCCCTTTTATTTTCTCTTCATTTTTCTCTCCATCCAAATGGGAAAATCCGATTTTCCTATGTTTGAAATTTCCAAATAGCCCTTATTCATCGAGGTCATCGTGCGCTCAAACACCGCAGGCGCGACTAAACTCACGGTGGTGGGAGGGTAAGTGAAAGGTAAAGTCATGATCAGCAATGCAAAAGAAAATGATTATGGCATAGATTCACAGTAAGATGTGGAGCAAGTTGAGGGAACGATTTTTTTTGCAAATAATATAAGGGTGTTTTGAGTATTTTGTGTTTTTTTATTTTTATATATAAATTCATCATTTTCCTTTTCCTTTATTTAATTTGCATTATAAATATTCCCTATCAAACGGGCCCTAACTCTTTGTCAGCTATATGAAGTGGAGCTTTCTATTTTGCGTCTCTTCCTTTTTTTTACCATACACAAGACAATTTGTGTTTTGGAACATGCATAGCGCCTAGCTTGAGTCGTCTTTGAGGGCAAAACGGGGCCAAGAAAATCTCATCGCTGGCTTTATATATAGAGTGGCAGTACTTAACTGAAGACATGCAATTGGAAAATACGGAAGCATAGTGAAAAATGGGGTTTTCAGTGAGAGAAATGGTGTGGTGGGTAATGGCCATAATCATATTTATATTATTAGGGTTTCACGGAAAAAGTGAGGGTTGCTTGAAAGAAGAGAGAGAAGCTCTTCTGAAACTAAAAGAAGCTTTCAATTACCCAATTATTGGCTCTTCTCTTCCTTCTTGGAGTAACCTTACCTTGTCTGATGATTGTTGCAGTTGGGAGGCTGTAGAGTGTGATAACTCCACTAAGAGAGTGATAAGCCTTCATCTGGACGATACAAGAGCTTATAAGTTGAGAGATGTCAAATGGTCACTCAATATTTCTTCTTTTCTCCCTTTCCACCAGCTTCAAGAATTGGATTTGTTTGGGAATTACTTGTCAGGTTACTCTCTTTCTTTTAACCATTTTATCATTCACGCAACTAAACAGTATATTACACACACGTCGTTAATTATGACTAACGCTTTTATAAGCGTTTCAAACTCTGATATTTTGATTAAAAAAAAATCAATTAGAAGATATAAAATAATATTAGTTATATAATAACTCATGTATTATTCAGAAAATTGGATAAAATCTTTTGAATCCTTTTGTAGAAAATTTTATAAGCATATTACTTGTCCATGCATTTTTGCACCATTTTAGAACCTTTATGGGCTAAAAGTTTACTTGGACAAAAGTGCGGTGCACATTCCAAATACTTCATAGGTAGATTAACACCTTAACACATGAAACTTTAAAAACTTAATTGATCAAAATTAAAGGGACTAAAAGTTTGACTAAACAATATATGGAGTAAAAGTTTCATTATGCCCTTCTATCATGTAATCAAGTAAGAAATTGTTTTTATAATCATTTATGTGTGTTTTTTTTTTTTAGAAAAAAAAGCATATTTGAAAATGTTTTCAGTCATGTATTTTGAAAGCAAAAATGTTCAAACCTGTTATGAAAAACAGAAAATGTTAAACAATTTTTTTGAAAAGAAAAGAACATGTTTTTTTTTTTAGTGTTTTGTTTCTTTTAATTATATAAAATTAGAGAAGTGACAGAAAACTGTGTTTTCATTAATGACAATCATGCTCATATAGCAAACTATTCTTGCATCCTTCATTTCACCATTCATATATATTTTTCAAAACAAAGGTTCAAATAGTCTTTTAGTTTTTTTAATAATTTTTTAAAAAAATTTCTAAAACATTACTATATAAAATTGTTCTAAGAACGTAAAAAAAATGAAAAATAGAATAAAAAAAGCCCTAAATGCAAGCTTGCGTCTTCAGTACTTTTTTTTTAAAAGAAATTACTGAGCATGATACTTTCTGAGTTATATAGAAGGCCGAAGCCCAAAACATATTTAGAAAACATGAACAGGTTTTTGGGATGTATAACGCTACATAAAACTTTGCCTTCATAGCACCTACTGGGTTGGGTCTAATGGAAATAACTAGTCTCTCACAACTTAGTGAACAAAAATTTAATCCTTCCCTAAGAAAAGTACCCAAATTAAGTGCTTGAGAGTACCTCAAATGGGATTACCTTTGATAGGAGATAACTATGCCTAACCAAAAAAAAAAAAAAAAACTCTGTCGGCCTTCATGTTAAACTGGTAGAGAATGATTACATTAATCATATGAATTATTTCTATAATTCTTTTTACTTAGATTCATATTAACTGATCTAATGTTGTTTGTGGAACAGGGCTATTTGGTGATATTAGACTGACCAACTTGGAAATGTTAGATTTAGGCAAAAATGAACTCACAGAAGTCCCATCTTTCGGTGATAAATCTATCTTTTAAATATTCTTTCAAATGGCATATATTAATCATCTAATCATGTATAAAAAAAAAATTATCTGTTTTTTCAGAGTAAGATTACCGTGATTTGAAAAAATGCAAAAAGAAATATTTAGACGACTGTTCTTTTGTTAAATCCATGAAAGCTTCTATTTTTATTTTATTTTGTTAAAAATCAATTGATATTAGATTTATTCATTTGTGGGCCGAAAACAATTAGATTTATTCATTTGCCCATCTATTTGCCTTGTTATATAATCATCTTAACAGAAGAATTTATGTGTCCTTATTCAGAGAATTAAAGATTGGTCATGCACCTATCAAGAGAGTCTTAAAAAATATGTTTAATATCTGGTCCTTAAAAAAGATGCTTTGGGCCTATAATTTCAAACCATAGATTTTAGTCTTTCAAGTTTCCTTCTGTCTAAAACGTTAATCCCTCTATTTTAATAAGAACCTTAATAGTGTTTAAATATGATGATGTGGCACTAACAAAGTTAATTATAATTATAATGTTGTGGCTTGTAACCTCTGTGGCTAAGTGATAAAATTATTATTATTATTATTTTAAAATAACAAAAAAGAAGAAGAAGGAATCACTCTAAGAACGCCATTGCACGCTGGTAGAACACCATCAGCATCCCAAACACTGCAAGACATCATTTGCTTTTATTGAATATGAATATGATCTTGAATTGTACTTCCACTTGCGAAATTAGTCACTTATTCAAACTATATACGAGTATAACTATAAGTACGAAACATTATATTTATTATTGTTATTTTATTTTTATTTTTTTGCAGTAATGTCACTATCTTCACTCACCCGGTTGTTTCTATACGAGAACAAACTGTCTGCATTACTACCACAACAAGGTACGTATAAATAATTTTCTGAATATTTATTGCTTCTGGAGTGAAACCAAAATAATCCATTAATCGAGTATTCCGCCAATTATCCATTAATTTTCTGTATATTTCATTGATGAAAATATTTATTTACAAACTATCACATGTTTTGTTCATGCAATTTTTAGTTTGAAATGTGGTTTAGATAATAGTTAACAAAATAAAAATAAGATCAAGCTGTATTTTTTTTTTTGGTACATGGCGAGGGGAGGGGGAATTCGAACACGGGACCTGAGGGGAGATATAAGGCATCTCAATACCACCAGCTGTGCCACTGCACTGCTGTTCTCGATAGATCAAGCTGTATTGGCACAACATGTATTATATAAGTTTCATTTTCATTGATGGGCCGGGCTAGATAAAAACAATAAAAGAAAATAGGGTTAAAGTGTATCATACACCCAAAAATATTTTTTCAGAGTTGTGCATCACCTTAAAGTAATTTTTGTATAATTTCACACTTAATAATTCAGATAATTTAAGGTATAAGATACACCTAAACAAAGTACTTTATAGGGTTGGGTATACCACTAAATACTTTATAATACATGATGCACCTGAAAAAATACTTCACGTACTAGTTGCATCTTAACCTAATTAACAAAATTACCCCTATTTTTCTTTTATCGCTATCATTCTCTAGAGTTATTTATTTATTTTAAATGCTGAGTGATCCCTCATTTAAATATGTCCTGTATTATTTACCTGCATTTTTCTGTGCAATATTCATTCTTTTTTTAATTTAAAAACATTTATTACTATCACTTTAAGTTTTATATTCTTTGATTAATTTTTTTTAAAAAAAACATCTTTGAAAATGTTTTCAGTCATGTATTTTGAAAGAAAAAATGTTAAAACTTGTTATGAAAACCAGAAAATGTTTTTAAAAAAAAAATCTGAAAAAAAAGAACATCGTTTAAAAAAAATATATATTTTGTTACTTTTTGTTATATAAAATTAGAGAAGTGAAAGAAAACGGTGTTTTCATTAATGACAATCATCCTGATATAGCAAAGTATTCTTTGATCCTTCATTTAACCATTCATATATATTTTTCCAAACACAGGTTCAAATAGTTTTTAATTTTTTTAATAATTTTTTTTTAAAAAAACTTGTTCTCAAATATTACTATATAAAATTGTTTTAAGAACGTAAAAATGAAAAATAGAATAAAAAAGCCGTAAATGCAAGCTTTAGTTTGAAAAATAGAATTTTAACTATTTTATTATTCATGCAAATAAACAGCACAGTGTGTTAATCTTGACTAAGATTTATATGAGCGTTTCAAACTCTGATATTTTGATCGTAAAAAATCAATTAGAAAATATAAAAGCATCTTAGTTATATGATAACTCATGTATTATTATGAATCCTTTTGTAGAAAATTTTATGAGCATATTACTTGTCCAGGCATTTTTGCACCATTTTAGAACCTAAAAGTTTACTTGGATAATAGTGTGGTGCATATTCGCAAATACTAGTACTTCACTGGTTGATTAGACCATAACACATGAAACTTTAAAAACTTGATTGATAAAAATCAAAGGGACTAAAAATTTCATTATTCCCTTCTATAATATAATCAAGAAAGAACTTTTAAGATATGAAATATTAGGGGTTTTTGGTTTTTAAAAAATATATATTTTGAAAACAAAAAAGCGTGTTTGAAAAGGTTTTCAGTCATATATTTTGAAAGCAAAAACGTTAAAATTTGTTCTAATTTTTTTTTAAAAAGTTTTGTTAATTTTTATTATATAAAATTAGAGAAGTGACAGAAACTTTGTTTTATTTATTAATGACTATATAGCAAACTATTCTTTCATCCTTCATTTAACCTTTCATATATTTTTTTCCAAACACAGGTTCAAATAGTTTTTTACTTTTTTTTTTTTAAAAAACTTGTTCTCAAATATTACTATATAAAATTGTTTTAGGAACGTAAAAATGAAAAATAGAATAAAAAAGCCCTAAATGCAAGCTTGCGTTTTTAATACTTTTTTAAGAAAATAAATTACTAAGCATGATACTTTCTTGGTCACATAGAAGGGCCCAAGGCCAAAACATACTTAGAAAACATTAACATAGTTTTGCTAATATATAACCCTACATCAATCAAACTTTGCCTCAGAGTTTTGCTAATATATAACCCTACATCAATCAAACTTTGCCTCAATGGTATTAACGGGGTTGGGCTTAACAGAAAAGGTTAGTCTCTCACAACTTAGTGAACAAATTTGAATCTTCCCTAAGAGAGATACTTATATTTAGGACCCATTTGGATAGGCTTTTTTTTGAGAAAAAAAGCACTTTTTTAATACAAAAAAAATAAATAAATAATTTTTTAAATTAATTTATGTGTTTAGATGATATTTTTTTTAAAAAAGTAAAAGTCACAAAAAAAAGCCAAAGTGCTGCTTTTTTAAAAGCTTCAATTTAAAGCTTAAAAAAAAAACATTTTTTTAAAAGCCCATCCAAATAGACCCTTAAATGTCTGACAATGTCTTATATGTAATTGCCTTTGATAGGAGATAACTATGGCAGGGAAAAAAAAAAAAAAGCTTTGCCTTCATATTAAACTTGTAGACAATGACGACATTAATCATATGAATTATTTTGATAATTCTTTTTACTTAGATTCATAGTAACTGATCTTGTGTTGTTTGTGGGGAGGGTTATTTGGTGATATTAGACTAACTAACTTGGAAGAGTTGTGTTTAAACTATAATGAACTCACAGAAGTCCCATCTTTCGGTACTAAATCTGTCTTTTAAATATTCTTTTAAATGGCATATATTAATCATCTAGTCATGTATAAGAAATTTATCTACTTTTTCACAGAAAGATAACCGTGATTTCAAAAAATGCTAAAAGAAATATTTAGACATCTGTTTTTTTTGTTAAATCCATGAAAGTTTCTATTTTTGTTCAAAAATCAATTGATATTATATTTATTCATTTGTGGGCCAAAAAAAAAAAAAAAGAGAGAAGATTTATTCAATTGCCCATCTGTTTGCCTTGTTATATAATTATCTTAACAGAAGAATTTATGTGTCCTTGTTTAGAGAATTGAATGATTTTTTTTTTTTTTGGATACAAATTGAATGATTTGGTCATGCACCTATCATGCTTACAGAAAGTTGGGCTCATGACCTCACATTTAAAAAAGTGTTAAACAAGTTGTTTGATGTCAATTGGGCTAAAGGCCCAGACCAATCTATATATACTACTCATATGTTCCTAAAGGTGTGATCTAGTTGAAGAGAGAATTTTGGTCATAAATATAATAATTTTTTGATTTTATTTCTTATATTTATCATTTTTCTTCAAAAAAATTTGTTGACTTATAAAATGATATATAATGTAACCTTTAATAAAATATTTTAGGATAATCATGTTACCCATGTTTAAGTAATTTATTTTGCTTTATTAATCTCCCCAAATTTAATAAAAAGGTTTTATATAAAGGATCTGATGAGTATTAGGCACTTGCTTAATGTACATTGATTTTCTGTATATTTCATTGATGAAAATATTTTCTGTATATTTATTGCATCTGGAGTTTTTTTTTGTTTGTTTTTTTTTAAATCCATTAATCGAGTATGCCGCCAATTATCCATCAATTTTCTGTATATTTCATTGATGAAAATATTTATTTACAACCTATCACATGTTCATGCAATTTTATGTTTGAAATGAGATCTAGATAATAGTTAACAAAATGATAATAAGATCAAGCTATATTGACTCAACATGTATTATAAATGTCATTTTCATTAATGGGCTAAACAAAAATAATAAAATAAAATGGGGTTAAAGTGTATCTTACACCCTATAATATTTTTTCAGGATCGTCCATCACCTTAAAGTATTTTTTGTATAATTTTACACTTAACAATTCAAATAATTTAGAGTACAAGATACATCTAAATAAAATACTTTATGGTGTTAGGTGCATCACTAAGTACTTGAGAGTACATATTGTGCCTGAAAAAAAAAATACTTCACATACTTAATGCATATTAACCCAAGAAAATTACACCAATTTTTATTTTTCACTACGATTTTCTATAGTTATTTATTTATTTTAAATGCTTTGTGATCCCGCATTTAAATATGTCCTATATTATTTACATACATTTTTCTGTGAAATATTTATTCTTTTGTTAATTTAAATACATTTATGACTATCACTTTAAGTTTTATATTTTTTTATTGAATGACTGATGAAATGAAACTTAAAAGGAAAAATGGTATTTCGTAGGAGGCTTGTGCAATCTGAAGAATCTTCTTCTTTTGGATATTTCCGAAAATGAATTAAAAGGGGAACTTCCTGCATGCTTTGCAAATTTGACATCTCTACGCGCACTTGATGTTTCTGAGAATTCTTTTGAAGGAACCTTTCCTTCCTCACTCTTTCATACTTTGAGGTCTCTTGAAGAAATTTTTGTCACCGACGACTATTTCGTGGGCTCTTTCTCACTGTCTTTGCTTGCCAACCACTCCAACCTCAAAATCTTTTTCATTGGATGTTCTAATGCCAATCTCAAGCTTGAAAGTGAGAATCCCCCTTTTATCCCGTCCTTCCAGTTGAGTATTTTCATCATCAACAATTGCACTCTGAATGAGGCCAACAATAGCAAAATGCCTACCTTTCTTCTTCATCAATATGACTTGCTAGATCTAGATCTTGGCCAGATGAACATTTCAGGAAACTTTCCATCCTGGCTTTTGACAAATAACACAAAATTATATACTGTCGACTTGAGTCAGAACTTGTTCATGGGTGCCTTTGAACTCAATTCCACCTTGAAATTGCTTCAAATGCAATATTTTAATATTTCCTCTAACCCCATCAGAAATGAAATTCCTTCACACATTGGCTTCATTTTTCCCAACTTAATTTACCTTGATATGTCTTCAACTTCATCGCAAGGTTACATTCCAGCTTCAATAGGTGAAATGAGACAACTGAGTTATCTTTACTTGTCATATAATAATTTATCTGGTTCCTTGCCACCAAAATTTGGTCAGGGTAACAATGCATTGAAGGTTTTGAAGCTTTCAAACAACAACTTGAGTGGTCCATGTCTTCCTATCGGATCAAATTTCACATATTTGTTGTTTCTGCAACTTAGCAACAATAACTTCAAAGGAAAATTTCATGGTGGGGTCATCAATAGTACTGAATTAAGAATGTTGGATATAAGTTCCAACCAACTATTTGGTGAAATACCTAGTTGGATTGGAAATTTTTCACATTTGAGTTACCTCATTTTGTCCAATAATTCTTTACGAGGTTCACTACCGGAAAGCTTTTGCTACTTGACGAAGCTTAGATATCTTGACCTTTCTGAAAATAAATTCAATGGTTCATTGCCAAATTGTCTTAATATGCCATTGTTGAAGTACTTGCATTTGCAAAGAAATCATTTCATGGGACCTCTACCTTCTACATTGGCCAATTCCCCCTTATTAACTTTGGATCTAATGAAGAACAATTTTTCTGGTCTAGTTCCAAGATTGTTGAGTTCATTTTTGAATTTAAGGGTTCTCATCTTGAAAGAAAACAAACTTGAAGGTCCTATTCCTGTTGGTTTATGTGAGCTTAAGGAGATAAGCATGTTAGACCTTTCTCAAAATAAGCTTTCTGGAACGATACCACATTGCTTAAATAACATCGCATTTGGAAAGAATGATGCACTCGGTACTGAGATAGGAAAGTTTAGTGTGTCTTGGACTATGATGGGCTTGCACTACTATTCACTCAACATTTCAACTGGTGAAATTATTATATCGAAAGGTTACAAAAAAGATGTTACATCCTATTATGACCAAGAAGTAGATTTCACAACAAAAAGAAGATATGAGTCTTATGAAGGAAATATTTTAAATATCATGTCTGGTTTGGATTTTTCTGACAATCAACTAGCAGGTGAAATCCCTTTGCAAATTGGATATCTAAACACTATTCATGTGTTAAATTTATCAAACAATCATTTAAAAGGACCTATTCCAGAATCCTTTTCCAACCTTAAGCAGATAGAAAGCCTTGATCTTTCATACAACAAATTGACGGGTCACATTCCTACACAACTAACTCAGTTGTACTTCTTGTCTGTCTTTTCCGTGGCTTATAATAATCTATCTGGAATGACACCTGACATGAAAAATCAATTTTCAACTTTTGGATCAAGTAGTTATGAAGGGAACACTTTTCTCTGCGGTCTACATCTCCAGCAAAATTGCCCATCTTTTGATAAATCAACAGAAGGAAAAAACAAGCTACCTTATCATTTGGAAGTAGATGATTTTCGAGATGCGTTCTTATGGAGTTTTGCTGGAGCATTTGGGATCAGTTTCGCTAGTGTCATCATCTTTCTTTATTTCAACTATTACTTTCATAATTACAGGTTTGAAAGAAAATTAGCACGTTATTTGTATGGGTAGAAAAAAGAGAGAGAGAAAGCTCTAGTTCATGTGATTATGATAATGTAATAACTGTCAAGTGAAGTTGAACTATACAATTAGAATATTAAATATATCTAATTTAGTTTCACTACTCGTTAATGGATTAAACTCTCCAGCATTACAAGGTATATCAAAATTTATTCACAGTTTGCTCAAAGGTTTTAAGGATGTAAAATGAGGAGTAACTCTACAATAAATTTATAGTACCAGCATGATCTGTTTTATTATAATATATTGATTCTAATTAGAGAAAAACTTATAGGTACATATTGATTGTATTACGATCTAGTATACTGAACGTGTTGGCAGACACTAATATTAAAACATAGTTGTCAAGATTATTGGTTTTGTATATTAGATGCTGAGCAAGCAGGTACTGCTATACGCCAATTCTCAATTTAGACGTGGATATTGGAGTTTGAGAAACTCCATTAGGGTGTTATTTTATCCTTTGTACATGCTTCAGTAAGTTGATTTTCTAAAAGATACATCTGAACTATTTGACTCTAACAAATACTAGTATACACAACAAATTGATAGGTCAAATTCCTACATAACTAATAGAGTTGTACTTCTTGTTTGTCTTCTCTAGTGGTCACAGTACAATAATCTATCTAGGATTGTACCCAACATGAAAATCAAGTAGCTATAAATGAAACTCTTTTCTATGTGATCCACTTATACAACCTTGGGTGGACGAATTTGATGACTTAAGGGCAATAATTTGACTATTTTGCCCTTGCTTTTTCTCTTTTACCCCTGTGGTGTCACGTGTCCCAATGTGATCATTACTCTGACTCTTGCTTTTTGACATATGACTTTTTCAGTGTCTCTTTCCTTTCTCTGACCATGTATGGCACAAACATATGGTCCAAGGGCAAGAGTCTATGTCTTGACTTCATTCTTGGGCTCTACTTCATCATACCGGCATATTCTACACCGGTGTTTTGCCCTGGGCCCGATTTTTCTCAAATCTGGACACCGACATGATCTCCTTTGTTAGTTATGATTAGTTTTGATGATGTCTTATGTAGATGCCATTGTTATAAGCAAAAAGATTGAGTAATATAGTTATCTCCTACATTGACTAATTGTTGTATTTAATGTAGATTAATCTAAGTTTAGTTATGGAAAATAAACAAGAAAGAGATAAGAGATTACAAGAAGAAGAAATTGAATCAAAGAAGATGTGAAGTCAAATGATATGGAGTGATCAAGAGAAGAGAAAGAAGAAAGAGTTGAGTTATGGAAAATGATCAAGAGGAGAAGAAAGAAAGAAGAACTTGCTAAATGGAATGAAGATACAATTATTCAAGTTCTTATATTGATGCTAGAAGGCTCCAAGATCATATGGAAGTTCAAATGGCTCAATTTGGAGTTAAAGTCAGCAAAAATCAGCGGCTAGAAGGCTCCAAGATCATATGCAACGTGATCAGCAACTTTGTTCTACTCTGTTCACGTTCAGCACGGGCGACGTCGGGTAATTCGACGATATCTCACAAACCAGAGATCGGATTGAGACGAAACCAAAAGCATTGGAAACTAGACATCAAACACGTATTGGTGACAAAAATTCATGCCCAAAGGAGTTCAAATGAATCATTGATGAATTTTACAAGTTGACAGAAAGATCAGCGTCACAGTCAGGAACAGCCTTCGGTATTTTGAGTATATCTCACAAACGACAAATCCGATTGAGCTGAAATCAGTGGCATATGAAAGTAGACTCACAGAGCTTTCCATCAAGAGTTGAACAGACCAAAACGGAGCTCGGACCAGAGAGATATGGCCCTCAGAAGTTGATAGTCAGTTCAAGTATTGCTCAATTGCATTTTATAAGTCAATACCGCAGTATAGGGTGCTATACCGCAGTATTGGACTTCAATACCGCAGTATAGGGTGCTATACTGCAGTATTGGACTTCCAGAGAACAATCAAATTTTTTCAGTTGAGTCAATACCGCAGTATTGGACTTCCAGAGAGCAAGCAAATTTTTTAAGTCAATACCGCAGTATAGGGTGACATACCGCAGTATTGGACTTCCAGAGAGCAACCGAGTTTTTCAAAACTTGCCAATACCGCAGTATAGCTTTGTATACTGCAGTATAGGGCCATCCAGAGAGCAACTAAATTTCTAAGTCAAGCCAATACCGCAGTATAGCTTTGTATACTGCAGTATAGGGCCATCCAGAGAGCAACCAAGTTTTTCAAGGCAAGTCAATACCGCAGTATGGGTATGTATACTGCAGCATAGGCTTATACAGAGAGCTCCCAAATTTTATAACTATTGCATACTGCAGTATAGGTTTGCATACTGCAGTATTGAGCTCTTAAACTTGTTTTCAATTTGACACATGTTCTTGCATACTCCAGTATGGAGTTCTATACTCCAGTATTGCATACTTTCACTAACATACTCCAGTATTGACGCAAGTATTGAACGTCAAACTTGAAAATCAAATCTGACGAATTTGCAATGCCTTCTTGTTTGATCTTAATACTTCCTATGATTAATCTCTAATGTTCCTAGATATGTTTAACCACTTTATTGGTGAGTTTCAGATGATTAAAACAAAGGATATTAGATTTGTATACTCCAGTATAGAGGCTTTTTGAACTTAAACTTTTTCACACAAACAGTGCCATACTGCAGTATACTACTAACATACCGCAGTATAGGCCATGACTTTCGAACACAAGTCACGATGATTTGCCTCTGGAAGCTGCATACCGTAGTATGACTTTGGATACTGCAGTATGGACACTTATGCACAGTGCCATACTCCAGTATAGAGGAACTTACCGCGGTATACAACGGTCAAAATTGATTTTTGAATTACACGAATTTGCAAATCACTGTTGTTTGATCTTATTGCTTCCATAATTCATTCAATCATATTCCTAGCTATGTTTAACAAGTTTGTTGAGTGAATTTCAGTAAGATCAGATGAAGATTATTGGAGGTCAAAGCCAAAAAGTAAAAAGTGAATAGTGCATTAAATGCACTTCTGCAAATCAACCTACTTTCAGCTAATCCATCTGAGCACGCCTTCTAAACATAAAAGAATGCTTACTACAACAAGTAAAGTCATCTCCAACGGGCAAATTCTCAGAGAGCCACCTCAGATCAAATTACCACATGGATTAGTTGGAGTTTAGAGAGAGAAGCAGACCACACTTAATGACAATCAACTACAACGGTCTGATTCATCCTACAACGGTCAAAAACGGTCACACATCATTCTCTACCTATAAAAGACATGGACTCAAGCAGAAAAACGAAGAGATACAAGTTTATAATGCCAAAATGCTGATACTCTGCTTCTACATCATTCTCACTCTGTTTTTCATATCTAAATAGCTTAGAGAGTGAAATGAATTGTATCTGAACTTTAGTGATCATTTATTCATTCCTTTGAGAGGAAACTTATTGTAAACACATTATCTTTCTGAGAGTTACTCAAGATTGGGTAATCTTGAGTGGGATATACACTGTGTTGATTACAACTTGTATGGGGGAGTGAATCCTAGTGAGAGGATTACTTCGAGTACAGAGTGTGTAATCAAGCAGTGTGTTGATTACAGGTTGTAAGGGGGAGTGAATCCTAGAGAGAGGGTTGCTTCAGTTACAGATCGTGTAATCAAGAAGAACAAAGATAGTGGATTGAAAATCCCAAGTGAGGCTTGGGGACTGGATGTAGGTCAAGGATAAGGCCGAACCAGTATAAATCTGTTTGCAAACTCTTCTCCCTTATCTCTTACATTTCCAGCATTTACATTTGAGTTTTTACCAATTGTTTGTGAACTTACTTTTGATATCCAAGATGAATTTACTGATTTGCGAAAATACTTTGATGAATGAAAATTTTTATACTTCACCCAATTCACCCCCCCTCTTGGGTTCAGCCGGAACTTACATCCTTTTCCTTATCTATACTAGGTGACATTTTGGACCTTTTTAGGGCCCACCATACTCTGTCCCATTATTCTGATAAATCTTTATATCTATTACTCTGAATAAAATATTACAAAAAATAACAATAATTAATTCAACAGTAATTACAAATACATTATTTATATCCGTATGGGTGTTACAAATTACTAGGATATGAGTCAATAAACATCTCTTGCTTAAACTCTTACTTGAATCAACTGTTGTTTTGGAGTTTTTGTCCAATGGCTGCCTCAAGTTAAATGTTAATTGACTTGAGTCATATGTTTCAATCTTCTAACGCAAACCATTTTGCTTTTGAATACCTTGAGGCTGGTCAAGTTTAACTCAAAGGAATTAGTTTGAAATTTATTTAACTTGAGTCAAAATCATTTTACCTCGAGTTAACTCTTTGAAAAGATTTTTAAATTAGAGTTTTAGCTTCCAGTCAATTCTGTATTGCCTCAAGTCATTTGGTCTGAAAAATTGAAACTTCATGTTTAGCGCCAATTCATTTCTTTTGAATGTTCAATCTTTACGTGAACTGCTTGAAGTGAATATTACCTTGCCTCGAGTGACTAACTTGAAGTTAATAATATTACCTCGAGTTATCTTTGTTTGAAATATTTTCTTTATCGATTGGTTGTGAATTAGAGTGTTTTAACTTGAAGTTAAAACTTAAATGACTCTAGGTAATTCTTTCTTAACTTGAGTTATGTGATATCTATTTGTTCCAAACTTACTGGTTCTAAAAGAAAGTCACTAACTCAAGTTATATAATAATTGCCTCCAGTTAATGACTTAAGGCATATTCTTCTAACCTCAATTTATGTACCGTTTCTGAAAGAAAGTTTTTGACTTTTGTATAAAGATATTTGCCTCCAGTCACTTTGACTCCAGGCAGTTTTGTTTTGACTCCACTTAAGCTTTATTACCTTCAACTTGCATTTTTAACTTTCACTGGAAATATTTGCCTCCAGTCATTTTGACTCCACTTAAACCTTACTTCTTTGAACTTGCGTTTTTGACTTTTGCGGACAATAACTACCTCCAGTCATTTTAACTCCAGGTAATAATTGCCTCTAGTCACTTTGACTCCTAGCAACTTTTCTCATGATATGTTTTCTAACTTGGGATAAATATATATTGCCTCAAGTCATCTTGCAAGTTAACTTTCAAGTAAACTTTACCCTCTCAAGTCATTATATCAAGTTAACTTTCTCTAAACTTATTGAGATGAAATTTTTTAGTTCTCTATGTGTTTTGATGATAACATACAATTGTAAACACAAGTTAAAGTGTGTTTCTAGTAAGTTGAAAAACTTACTGTTAAAGACAAACTCGAGTTTTGGTTTCAAAACTCGAGTTTTGACTTAACAGAGAGTAGCTCAATTTTAAATGAACTAAGCAAAACTCCAATTTTCATTTAGAAACTCGAGTTTTGGTCTTACAGAGTGAACTCCAAGTTTTTCACAATTAGACAAACTCCCATTTTCAGAGAAAACTCCAGTTTTCACTACACAGAGATTCTTCAATATTTTTCTAAGAAAACCAAACTCCAATTTTCATTGGGAAACTCGAGTTTTGGTCATATAGAGAGTTTCCAATATTCTGAACTTATCAAAACTGCAGATTTGATATGGAAACTCCAGTTTTCAGTTTGCCATGAATTTTCTAAGTTTTCTAAAGTTTTGTGAAAACTTGAGTTTTGGTTTGGAAACTCGAGTTTACACTTGGCAGAGAGTTTTCATGTTTTACACAATTTTTGAAAACTACAACTTTCATAGAAAATTCCAGTTTTGACTTGGCACAGATTTCTCAAAGTTTTCGTACTTAAATGAAAACTCGAGTTTTGGCCAAGCCGAGAGCTTTGTTCTTTTTCAATGATTTGAAAACTCCAGTTTTGCATGAAAACTCCAGTTTAGTTTTGATGTTTTGGACTAAAATTCATAATTCATATTAAAAGTCCAAAACTCGAGTTTGGAAATGGAAACTCGAGTTTTGAGTTTCATTCAAAAATAGGTTCCAAAGCTCAAATCACGACATTCCTCTCTAAAAGGAGGAAACTCGAGTTTTGTTATTAGTGCACAGTGACAAACTCCATCTTTGATGAACAAACTGTTGGGATCCGTACACACAGCGGATTTAAAAAATTTATGAATCCCATCCTAAGGAAGTTTAAATCAAGGTTAGGGAACCCGAATCATACCTTCAGTGAACTCATCCACGTCTCGTTCTCTTTGAATTGGTGGGCTACCTTCTTGATCAGTAGAAGCTAACTCTATAAATCGCTCTCCTCTACTAGTATCCACACGAACAATCCCGAACATGACTGCGGCAGCGTGCTAGCGCCTTTCTGAGTTATACGTTTCTCTCACTCGCTCTAGGGTTTTCTCGCGACTTTCTAATACACTCGACTAAAAGTCCCATAGGTTTTTCTAAACCCGATCGGCGTATTATATGCAAAATTAATCATCATTAATTTTGAAATTCGAATTTTAAATCTGGATTATAAATATATTAATTAGATCTATCTGATAGATCTAATCTAATGTATTTATTTAATCCGAATTAAAAGCCAGATCTGAAATTCGAATTTTGAATTTGGATTAATAAATATATTAATTAAATCTATCTGATAGATCTAATCTAATGTATTCATTTAGTCCAAATTAAAAGCCTTTAGATTTAATTTATCACTATAAATTAAATTCGAGAAATGATATCTATCTATTTAATTAAATCTGAGATACTATATCTCAATTTAAATTAAACAGATATATGATATATTTATTCGAAAATTAAATGAGATACAATATCTCTATTTGTTTTAGATATTTAATTTATCAAAAAAATTTAAAACAAAAACAAATATTATATAATAATATTATAATCTCCATTAAATAATGTTATTATATTATTTTCAAAATTAATATATATATACATACATACATACATACATACATATATATATATATATATATTCACCCCAGATTAAATTCAGTATTCATTAAATCTTAGATTAATCTAAGATTCAATGAATCTGGACACATTTGCTCGTGTTGGGCTATTCTTGTGTGCGACCTTGTAGGCCCACATGAGATTGGCAGTGGGCCAATACTGTATCAGCCCACAAGTCGCAAGCGGCTTCTAGCAAGACATTGCGACTACCCAATTCACATGGGGATCGATGACACGATACAACCTATCGTATAACCATGTCACGTCCCTTTTGTCACGCGATAATTCGGTCAAGGATGAGGCATGGATAAGGTCAATTTCCTGTTCTTGACCATTACTTTCTCGATTCTCGAGTAGTTTAATAAATGAAATGGACACTCCTTTCCATCATAGTATGGCCATACATTTCTTAGACTCACTCATTGAGGGGCCCAGTATTATCTCTCTACAAATGTGAGGGACAAATTCCATCTTGACCATTCACATTCCTCCGCATGAAAACTACTGATCCCGATCCAAGCCTTTATCATCACCCGGTCAAAGGTGACTTTTGACTAGGTCAAAGACCAGTGACTCATCATGTAGGAATCCATGATGATCTCAGGTCATAGGGTGTTGTAACGCGGTTATACATGAGATAAGCTTATGACTTAATCCATGCAGCTTTCTCATAGTGGATCGGTCCAGCACCTTGTACTCTTACAAGTGCCCAAGACTTTGATTCGTATCTCCCTACCTCATCAAAGTCATACTGGTCTTAACTCATCTTCGCTCCCGCGTAGATGACCGACCAGGGAAATTTAGGATAATCTATAAGATATATCCAAGGATACAGTTATCATTATAAACATGCGAATGAAATAATAACTTAATGGAGAACAATGACTTGCCTCTAGGGCATAATTTCCAACAGACTCCCACTTGCACTAGGTGCAATCATTAATTACTCTAATTCCCATTGCCCTAACATAACACTCATGTTTTGCTTGTGCAAGCGACTTAGTAAGAGGATCAGCTACATTGTCTTCTCCTGGTACTTTGCATACTTTTATATCACCTTTATCATTGATTTCTCTGATGAGATGAAATCGCCTGAGTATATGCTTGGTCCTTTGATGTGACTTAGGCACCTATGTCTGCGTAATTACGACGTTATTGTCATAGAACAAGACTATTGGATCTGAGATGGTAGGAACCACCCCCAGTTCGGTGATGAACTTTTTGATTCAAACGGCTTCCTTAGCTGCATCCGATGCTGCTATATACCCAGCTTCTGTATTGTAGAATCAGATACAGTGCTCTGTTTAGAGCTCTTCCAGCTCAACACACCACCATTTAACAGGAATACATATCCTGATAGCGATCTTGAATCATCTTGGTCAGTTTGGAAACTCGCATCAGTGTAACTAGTTACACTGAGCTCATCCTCCATGCCACCATACACCAAGAATAAGTCCTTAGTCCTTCTTAAGTACTTAAGGATATTCTTGACAATAGTCTAGTGACCGTCACTGGGATCTTAGACGTATCTACTGGTCATATTCAAGGCAAATGACACATCCGGTCGACTACATAACATGACATACATGATAGATCCAATAGCAGAGGCATATGAGATCTTACTCATGCGTTCTCTTTGATCTTGTGTGCTAGGACATAAACCCTTACTGAGAAGAATGCTATGAGACATGGTCATGTTACCCCTTTTAGAATCCTGCATACTGAACCTATGCAATATCTTGTCTATATATGTGCTCTGACTTAGGCCTATCAGTCTCTTAGATCTATCTTTATAGATCCTTATCCCAAGAATGTAAGTGGCTTCGCCTAAATCTTTCATTGAGAAAGACTTTCCTAACCAAGACTTGACACTCTGCAAGGTAGGAATGTCATTCCCAATGAGTAGGATGTCATCAACATAAAGCACTAGAAATACAACTATGCTCCCACTAACCTTCTTGTAAACATATGGTTCATCCATGTTTTGAATGAATCTAAACTCTTTGACTACTTCATCAAAATGATGATTCCAACTCCGAGATGCCTGCTTCAATCCATAAATGGATCTTTGAAGCTTGAAAACTTTACGGGAGTCCTCTGGACGCACAAAACCCTCAGGTTGTGTCATGTACACATCCTCAAGCAGCTTTCCATTAAGGAAGGCTGTTTTGACATCCATCTGCCATATCTCATAATCATAATATGATGCAATGGTAAGAAGGATTTTGATTGATTTGGCCATTGCAACTGGGGAAAAGGTTTCATCATAGTTTACACCATGAGTTTAAGTGAATCCTTTTGCAACCAGCCGTGCCTTGAAGACATTTACTTTGCCATCCATGTCACTTTTCTCTTTGAAAACCCACTTGCACCCTATGGTTTTTACACCTCCAGGTGGATCGACTAAGGTCCATACCTTATTGTCGTATATGGATTGCATTTCAGACTTCATGGCATCAAGCCATCTTTTGGAGTTTGGTCCCACCACAGCCTCTCAATAAGTAGTTGGCTCATTCTGTTCAATGAGCAAAACATCACGACTTCCAGTAATCAGAAATCCATATCTCTGAGGTTGTAACTGTGATCTATCAGGCCTTCATGGGCCTTGTGTTACTTGAGTAGGCTCAACAATTTGTTGTGAGTCTTCTTCGGTTTCCATCTGTGGTTCCACATTGTCCTGTGACTCTCGAACTTCTTCGAGGTTCACTTTACTCCCACTGGTTCTTTTAGAGATAAACTCTTTTTCCAAAAAGATACCATTCCGAATAAAAAATACTTTGTGATCGGTGAGATTGTAGACATAGTATCCTTTAGTTTCCTTAGGATACCCCACAAAAAGGCATTTTGAGGATCTAGATGATAATTTATCAGAGGCTTGTTGTTTAACATAAACCTCACATCCCAAAATCTTAAGAAATGACAAATTAGGTTTCTTCCCAGTCCATATCTCATATGGCGTCTTTTCAACTGCCTTTGACGGAACACAATTTAGTGTGAACGCAGCTGTTTCTAGGGCATGGCCCCAAAATGAAGGTGGAAGGTTTGTTTGACTCATCATAGATCGAACCACATCTAATAGAGTTTGATTCCTCTGTTTAGAAACACCATTCCATTGAGGTGTTCCTGGAGGAGTAAGTTGTGAGATGATCCCACAACTCCTAAGATGGTCAATGAACTCTTGGCTCAAATATTCACCACCCCGATCAGATTGAAGTGCCTTAATTGTTTTGCCAAGTTGGTTTTGCACTTCATTTTGGAATATTTTGAACATTTCAAAAGATTCAAACTTATGTTTCATTAGATAGATATAGCCATATCTACTAAAATCGTCTATGAATGTAATGAAGTACAAATGACCTCATCTGGCAGAAGTGTTCATTGGTCCACATACATCTGTATGTATGAGGCCCAATAAATCGGTGGCCCTCTCGCTGTGTCCAGTAAAAGGTGCCTTTGTCATCTTTCCCAATAAACAAGAATCACATGTATCAAATGATTCAAAATCAAATGAACTCAGGAATCCATCTTGATGGAGTTTCAAAATGTGTTTCTCATTTATATGGCCTAGACGACAATGCCATATGTAGGTTGGATTCAAATCATTTGACTTGAACCTTTTAGTAGTTATGTCATATATTTGTCCATTATTAGGATGTTCTAAATTTAGTACATAATGACCAGCATGCAAATCTCCATGAGCATAAAAAACATCATTATGATAAATTGAACATTTACAGTTCTTAGTAATGGAAGTAAAACCTTTCTTATCCAAATAAGAAAGTGAAATAATGTTACTACTCAAAGTAGGAACATAAAAGCAATTGTTCAACAATAACAAAAGCCCACTAGGCAAAACTATTTCATAAGTGCCTACAGCTAAAGCAGCAACTGTTGCTCGGTTTCCAGCTCGTAGGTTAACTTTGCCCTTCTTCAATTTTCTACTGTCCTTGAGACCCTACACGTTTGTACAAATGTGAGATCCATATGTAGTATCTAATACCCATGTAAAGGAAGTAGAAAAGTCAATATCTATGACATAGATACCTAAAGCGATAGGCCTGCTATCCTTCTGGTCTTTTTCCAGATCTTCTTGATAGAGCTTGTAGTTCCTCTTCCAATGACCGATTCCATTGCAGAAGAAGCAGACCCCATCCTTTGGAGGTTTTGCCTTCTTGGCTTTCCGTTTCATACCCCTTTCTCTTTGAACGGACAAAACAGTACTGGGCCTCTTCTCAAGGCTTTGCTTAGCAGTTTTGAGCATCACATGCAATTCAGAAATTGATTCCTCCATACAGTTCATGTTGTAATCCATGACAAAGTGTTCATAACTTCCTGGGAGTAAGTTCAAGATCACATTTGTAGCTAACTCCTGGGAGATGGGGAATCCAAGCCTTTCAAGGTGATCAATGTAGCCTTTCATTTTCAACAAATGAGGACTAACTGATTCACCCTCAACCATCTTGCAAGAAAATAAGGCCTTTGTGGTCTCATACCTCTCTTGCGTTGCCTGTTGCTGGAACATTTCCATAGGATGATCAATCATCTCAGAGACCTCCATATGTTCTAGATCTCCATCGAGGTTTGGAACCATACTGGGAGGCATTAGGCATCCTGTATCCATAGAGTCATCTTGATGCTTCATATAAGCATCAGTCTGAGCTCTTGGATCATCAGCTGCAGGCTCATCAGGAATGGGTTGATCGATGAGATACCCCTCTCTTTCGTGTTTAGGATCAACACTTAAGTTCCCAAACATGTCAAGAAAGTTTATCTCATCAAGTTGGTCCTTCTCAAGGACCGATCGCATTGATGGTGTTGCGGTGTTACTATTCGACATGATTCTACAATTTAAAAGATATGTAAAGTATAATCAGTAACCTCCCACTGAATTAATAACCCTCATTATAATTAGTGAGCTAAGATCCATATTTGGCTTAATTTTAAGTCTGCTTTGGCAGGATGCTTAAAATCAAGTTATTTAGGTAGGCAACCTCTTTGCTAATTACATCACATGTTACTCTTAGATCTTTATGTGATTCGATCATCATATGACCTAGCATGTTTAATCCCATCCAATGCCTTGAGATCCAAAACCATTTTGATGATCTCAATTAAGTCAAGACAATAATGAATATAGAGTATCACCATTTCTCTCTCTTTTCTCACCAAGATTACTCAGATGCATCCACTTTGGTGGAACATACAAATTGAAGATCGAGGTTTTGACAAGTATTCATTTATTGACGGCATTGTGACTTAAGATTTTATTTAGAGGGTATTATTGGATATTATCTAATTAAACCTATTAATTCTACTTATATGAATGCAATCACTATTGTATCTCATATAAATTCTAAATTAATCAGAAGTGATCTAATCAAATCATAATTAAAACTCTAAATTAATTATGAGTTTTGCGGCTGTCGCTTTATTTTAATACGACTAGATCTATATCTTATAGGATTTCTAAAACCCTAATTAGCCGTATTAAAATATTCAAAATTAATCACAATTAATCTTGAATTCGAACTTTAGATTAAAATAATATTAATTAAATCTGTCCAATAGATCTAATCTATATATTTTAATCTAAAATAAAAGCCTGTCGATTTAATTTATCTTTATAAATTAAATCTAAGATATGGTATCTATTTATTTTAATCAATTAAATTTGAGATACATATCTCAATTTAAATTAAATCTAAGATACCATATCTCATCCAAAAATTAAATCTGAGATACAATATCTCTATTTGTTTTAGATATTTAATTTATCAAATAAATTAAATACAAAACAAACATTATATAATAATATTATAATCTACATTAATAATATCATTATTATTTAATTTCGAATTTATATTATAATATATATATATATATATATATATATACACACACACAAATATCCTGATTTAAATTCTTGCGCTACAAACTTCATGCGATCTGAACTATTCAGAACTTCACGAATTTGTACGTGCGATCAGAACTCGCGAACGTCACGAATCAAAACGTGATCGTCAGCCGTTTTCAGAATGTCTGATCTGAACGCATATACGATCTATAGTGTTTTAATGGCAATTTCATTTGGTATCATGAATAAAAGATGATTACAAACTCTTTCGTAACAATAATTTTATCCAAAAAACATGCCAAATGAAAAATTGAAAAACTTATTTCTCTAAATTCGAACAAGAGGCACGAGAACATTTTCGAAAAAATTTCTATGTGTGAACTTTTTGATTTCAGTGCATCGGTTAATGATATATATCTTATATATATATATATATATATATATATATATATACATAAACACACATAAAAAAAAACTTTCTCTTTATACGCATAGCATACAAGATTCAATTTAATATATATATCACATATATATAATCTCACGCATAAACCCAATTTAAACGCTCGGTTGAGTTGGCTTTGATACCACTGTTGGGATCCGTACACGTAGCGGATTTAAAAAATTTACAAATCGCATCCTAAGGATCACTCAACCACGTTTAAATCAAGGTTAGGGAACCCGAATCATACCTTCAGTGAACTCGTCCACGTCTCGTTCTCTTTGAACTGGTGGGTTACCTTCTCGATCAGTAGAAGCCGACTCTATAAATCGCCCTCCTCTTCCGGTATCCACACGAACAATCCCGAACACAACTGCGGCAGCATGCTAGCGCCTTTCTGAGTTATGCATCTCTCTCACTCGCTCTAGGGTTTTCTCGCGGCTTTTTAATACGCTCGACTAAAAGTCCCGTAGGTTTTTCCGAACCCGATCGGCGTATTATATGCAAAATTAATCGTCATTAATTTTGAAATTCGAATTTTAAATCTGGATTATAAATATATTAATTAAATCTATCTGATAGATCTAATCTATTGTATTTATTTAATCCGAATTAAAAGCCAGCTCTGAAATTCGAATTTGGATTAATAAATATATTAATTAAATCTATTTGATAGATCTAATCTAATGTATTTATTTAATCCAAATTAAAAGCCTTCAGATTTAATTTATCACTATAAATTAAATTCGAGAAATGATATCTATTTATTTAATTAAATCTGAGATACTATATCTCAATTTAAATTAAACAGATATATGATATCTTTATTCGAAAATTAAATGAGATACAATATCTCTATTTGTTTTAGATATTTAATTTATCAAATAAATTAAATATAAAAACAAATATTATATAATAATATTATAATCTACATTAAATAATATTATTATATTATTTTCGAATTTAATATATATATATATATATATATATATATATATATATATATTCACCCCAGATTAAATTCAGTATTCATTAAATCTTATATTAATCTAAGATTTAATGAATCTGGACATATTTGCTCGTGTTGGGCTATTCTTGTGTGTGACTCTGAAGGCCCACATGAGATTGGCAGTGGGCCAATACTGTATCAACCCACAAGTCGCAAGTGGCCTCTAGCAAGACATTGCGACTACCCAATTCACATGGGGATCGATGACACGATACAACCTATCGTATAACCATGTCACGTCCCTTTTGTCACGCGATAATTTGGTCAAGGATGAGGCATGGATAAGGTCAATTTCCTGTTCTTGACCATTACTTTCTCGATTCTCGAGTAGTTTAATAAATGAAATGGAAACTCATTTCCATCATAGTATGGCCTTACATTTCTTAGACTCACTCATCGAGGGGCCCAGTATTATCTCTCTACAAATGTGAGGGACAAATTCCATCTTGACCATTCACATTCCTCCGCATGAAAACTACTGATCCCGATCCAAGCCTTTATCATCACCCGGTCAAAGGTGACTTTTGACTAGGTCAAAGACCAGTGACTCATCATGTAGGAATCCATGATGATCTCAGGTCATAGGGTGTTATGACGCGGTTATACATGAGATAAGCTTATGACTTAATCCATGCAGCTTTCTCATAGTGGGTCGGTCTAGCACCTTGTACTCTTACAAGTGCCCAAGACTTTGATTCGTATCTCCATACCTCATCAAAGTCATACTGGTCTTAACTCATCTTCGCTCCTGCGTAGATGACCGACTAGGGACATTTAAGATAATCTATAAGATATATTCAAGGATACAGTTATCATTATAAAAATGCGAATGAAATGATAACTTAATGGAGAACAATGACTTGCCCCTAGGGCATAATTTCCAACACAAACTCAAGTTTGTGTCGCAGAGTTTGAAATTCAAATCTGACGAATTTGTGAAACCTTCTTGTTTAATCTTAATATTTCCTATCATCATTCATTAATATTTCTAGCTATGTTTAACCACTTTGTTAGTGAGTTTCAGATGATTTAGTTGATATTAATTGAAGGTTAAAAGTAAAAACAAAAAGTAACGTCAGCACATTAAATGCAAAGTCCAGAAATATTGCATTCTTTTGGACAATCTTTCTGCACACGTTACTTAAGGATTAATGTTTGCTTTCCACATCCAGTAGCTGCCATTCCAACGGATTAATATTCAAGAAGTCAACCATGAACTTCTGTGCAACTGGATTAAGCAAAGAGTAGAGAGAGAGGAAGACCTAAGCTCATCCTAATCCTTCCTAAATGTCTCCAACAGTTACATTAAAGATTTCAACGGTCATTTAATGCTCTCTTGATATAAATAGAGCTGCATTGAAGTCTTCTCAACAACCAATCTGCTGGAAAATGAAAATAATCAAAGTTTCCAACTAATCTTTAAGTTTTCTTGAGCAAAGTATCTTCTGATACAACTTGTACTTCAATGTTCATATTTATTCACTCTTAGAGAGAGTTTATTGATTGAAAAACATTCATTGTTGAAGGTTGGAGCTAAATACCCAAGAGGGGGGGTGAATTGGGTATCTTTAAAAAATTTAAATATTTTACTCTGTTTTTGACTAAGTAAAACAGGGTAAAACAGAGGAGAGAAGAAGAGAAGCAATACACAACAAGATTTATATTGGTTCGGTCCTTTCTCTGACCTACATCCAGTCCCCAAGCCTCACTTGGGATTTTCAATCCACTAACTTCACAATATTAATTACAATCTCTGTACTCAGAGTAGTTCTCTCTCTAGAACTCACTCCCCCTTACAAGATGCAATCAATACACCCAACCACCAAGTCCCCTAACTTGTGGTTATCTCAATCAATGAATGATTTACAAGAAAAGACTCTCTTTCAGAGCAGATAAAATGAACACTGAAGCACAAGTATCAAATTGATACTATTACAGATGAAAGCTGAACACAGTAAATGACACTTAATAAATTTTCGCTCTCAGTTGGTGTATCAGCTTGAGAAGAAGTTAATGCACTCTATTTATAGGTAGAGAACATTAAATGATCGTTGCTTGATGAATCCAACCGTTGTAGGTGATTAGCACTAAGTCTGGTCTTCTTCTCTCTCTAAACTTCTGCTAATCCAAGTGTTAATGTGATCTGATGTGGCCCTCTGAGAATTTGCCCGTTGGAGATGACTTTACTTGTTGTAGTAAGTATTTTTTAACGTTTAGAAGGCGTGCTCAGATGGATTAGCTGAAAATAGGTTGATTTGCAGAAGTGCATTTAATGCACTGTACACTTTTTGCTTTATGGCTTTGACCTTCATTGATCTTCATCTGTGCTTGCTGAAATTCACTTAACAAACTTGTTAAACACGGCTGGGAACATAAGTGAATGAATTATGGAAGCAACAAGATCAAACAATAATGATTTGCAAATTCGCGTAATTCAAAAATCAATTTTGACCGTTGTATACCGCGGTAAGTTCCTCTATACTGGAGTATGGCACTGTGCATAAGTGTCCATACTGCAGTATCCAAAGTCATACTGCGGTATGCAGCTTCTAGAGGCAAAACATCGTGACTTGTGTTTGAAAGTCATGTCCTATACTGCGGTATGTAAGTAGCATACTGCAGTAAGCGAGTTCTTGACAAATTGAGAATCAGTTTAAAAGCCCAATACTGCAGTATGTAAACCTATACTGCAGTATGCAATAGTTATAAAATATGGGAGCTCTCTGTAGAAGCCTATACTGCAGTATATATACCTATACTGCGGTATTGACTTGTCTTGAAAAACTTAGTTGCTCTCTGGATGGCCCTATACTGCAGTATACATACCTATACTGCGGTATTGACTTGTCTTGTAAAAAACTTAGTTGCTCTCTGGAAGTCCAATACTGCGGTATAGCACCCTATACTGCAGTATTGACTTAACTTGAAAAATTTAATTGATCTCTAGAAGTCCAATACTGTGGTATAGCACCCTATACTGCGGTATTGACTTAACTTGAAAAATTTGATTGATCTCTGGAAGTCCAATATTGCGGTATAGCACCCTATACTGCGGTATTGACTTAATCTTGAAAAATTTGATTGGTCTCTGGAAGTCCAATACTGTGGTATAGCACCCTATACTGCGGTATTGACTTAACTTGAAAAATTTAATTGTTCTCTGGAAGTCCAATACTGCAGTATAGCACCCTATACTGCGGTATTGACTTAACTTGAAAAATTATTGCCTTCTGGATGACCCTTTACTGCAGTATACAGACCCATACTACAGTATGCAACTATCAGATGATTTTTAAAAGATATTGGAAACTTCAAAAACATGTTTACACTTGTTGTTAATCATCAAAACACATTGAGAACTAACAATTGTAAGAATCTCAAGTCAGGGGACTTGGAGATAGGGTTATTGATTGCAACTTGTAAGGGGGACTAAGTTCTAGTGAGAGAATTACTCTTGAATTACAGAGTGTGTAATCAATTGATATAGTGAAATCCTAGAGTGTCTAGGGACTGGACGTAGGTCAAGAGATTGGACCCAACTAGTATAAATTTCGTGTGCCTTGCTCTTCTTCTCTATACTCTGTTTAGTTTTGTTTTTAGTGTTCAAAAACAAAACAATCAAAAAAGTTTTTAAAATCTCCAATTTACCCCCCTCTTGGTGATTTAGCTCCACTTTCAAAATTGACTCAAGTTAAATTTACTTTCACCTCGAGTCATTTTAACTCAAGGCAACATTATGTTAACTGGAAGTTAATCTTATTGGTTTCGAAATCACCGTCTTCGTAGATCTAAAATCATTGGTTGTGATTCCAATACTTAATATTGTTAGTATCCTATGTGTTTTGACGACAATCAACAATTGTAAACATGTTTTGAAGTTTCCAAATTTGCTAAAAATCATCTGTCAATTGGAAACTCGAGTATTGGATTGTATACTCGAGTATTAGATTGACAGTGGATTGCTCAAATGCATTTTACAAGTCAATACTCAAGTATTGAAAGCAATACTCGAGTATTGAAGTCACAGAGAGCAATCAAGTTTTTGAACTCAAGTGCATACTCGAGTATTGAACTTACATACTCGAGTATAGGTCATCCAGAGAGAATTCAAATTTTTCAAGTTGAGTCAATACTCAAGTATAGGAAGCTATACTCGAGTATTGGAGTTACAGAGAGCAAATGATTTTTCAACTTGAGTGGATACTCGAGTATGGCTTTGGTATACTCGAGTATTGGTCTTACAGAGAGCCCTCAAACTTTTATAACTGTTGTATACTCGAGTATAGGTTTTTGATACTCGAGTATTGGCCTCTTACAAAGTTTTACAACTTTACACCTGTTCTTGAATACTCAAGTATTCATTTGAATACTCAAGTATTGACATGGAAAAACTTCACAATTTTTGAAAGATAGATCAATACTTGAGTATTGATGTGCATACTCGAGTATTGGCCATACAGAGAGGTTGTCCATTTGTCAATGATTTGAATACTCAAGTATAAGAATGAATACTCAAGTATTGAGCTTTTGAACTTAAACTGATTTTCTCACTGAAGCTTCCATACTCGAGTATATACTTACATACTCGAGTATTGACATTGGTTTTCAAAGTTTAAGTCACGATGTTTTGCCTCTGGAAGCAACATACTCGAGTATCAGTTTGGATACTCAAGTATTGACTCAAGTACACAGTGACATACTCGAGTATTGAAGAACATACTCGAGTATTGGATGCTGAAAATTGATTTTCAAATCACACGAATTTCAGAAACAATCTCTTTTGACCTTATTGCTTCCATTTATCATTCACTTATGTTCCCAGCTATGTTTAACCAGTTTGCTAAGTGAATTTCAGTTGACATAGAAGAAGATTATTGAAGGTCAAAGGCAAAAAGCATAAAGTGTTCAGAGCATTTAATGCACTTTAGAAAAATAGCCTCCTTTTGGCTAATCCACCTGAGCACGCCTTCACAACGGTAAAGAATGCTTACTACAACAAGCAAACTCTTCTCCAACGGGCAAATCCTCAGAGAGCCACCTCAGATCAATTAAACATCTGGATTAGTTGGAGATTAGAGAGAGAAGCTGACCAAACTTAATGCTAATCACTTACAACGGTCACATACCATTCTCTACCTATAAAAGACATGGATTCAAGCAGAAAAATGTGGAGACACGAGCCTACCATGCCAATATGCTGATACTCTGCTTCTACATCACTTACTCTCTGTTTTACATGTCTAGATAGCTTAGAGAGTGAAATGATTTGTATCTGAACTTCAGTGATTATCTATTCATTCCTTTGAGAGGAAACTTTTTGTAAACACATTATCTTTATGTTTGAGAGTTACTCAAGATTGGGTAATCTTGAGTGGGATATACATTGTGTTGATTACAACTTGTATGGGGGAGTGAATCCTAGTGAGAGGATTACTTCGAGTACAGAGTGTGTAATCAAGCAGTGTGTTGATTACAGGTTGTAAGGGGGAGTGAATCCTAGAGAGAGGGTTGCTTCAGTTACAGATCGTGTAATCAAGAAGAACAAAGATAGTGGATTGAAAATCCCAAGTGAGGCTTGGGGACTGGACGTAGGTCAACGATTGGGCCGAACCAGTATAAATCTGTTTGCACGCTCTTCTCCCTTATCTCTTGCATTTCCAGCATTTACATTTGAGTGTTTACCAATTGTTTGTGAACTTACTTTTGTTACTCGAGATGACTTTACTGAATTGCGAAAATATTTCGAAGAATGGAAATTTTTATACTTCACCCAATTCACCCCCCTTCTTGGGTTCAGCCAGAAGTTACAAATATCATCACTCATTACTATTTCTAACTATCTTTAATCAATTTGTTAATAAGTTTCAGATGATTATATCATGGATTAACAACAAATTGTCATAAAGCAATTTGTGTGTCAGAATGCATTTAATGCAGTTGCCTAATGGAGACACAAACACAAAAACCATTCCTCTGAGCATTCTGAAGTACCTTCTGCTATTCCATTTGCATTCTGATTGTTGTGTCTCAATGGTAAAAAACAAATGGAATGAAGGAATGTGAAAGCAGCACATTTAAGACTACATCATTAATGGCGAAAGTGACTATCAAGCTTCATCGGTCTAACGACTACTTTGAAGAGTCACAACAAATAACCTTCAAGCTTCTCTAATGGTCGAATGCTCGCAACAGTTGAAAACAAATGCCTATAAATTGCGAAGTCTTCAAATCGGAAGAAGTGATGATTGATGAATGACTCGACAAAGTCAATGAAATGATTTTACTACTTCACCGTCGATATGTCAATGCATGCTTAACTCATACACTCCTTGTTTCTCAATGTTTGTATAGCTTACAGTAGAGAGTGAGATAAACGATTATGTACTTCAGTGTTAATCATATTCACTTCTAAGAGAAAAGATTCATTGTAATCATTTTATCTGAGAACTACTCAAGATTGGGTGATCTTGAGTGGGAAACCGATTGTATCCTTACATTGTGTAAGGAGGAGTATCTTTGTGAGAGATTTGACTTCACAAGTGCCTGGGTGAACTTGTGGGACTGTATAGGCTTCTCTTGTGCCCAAATTAAACAAGAGGATAGTGGACTGAAAATCTCAAGTGGAGCAATATGAGATTAACAATCTGAAAAATGAAGTTCAAAATCTTAAATTTTGTAGCAATACTCATGAATTTGGACCTTCCCAGACCTAAGAGTTTCAAACAAATTTGCAAAAATCCTTAAATGAGAATGATGATCTAATTTTAGAAAATGATTAGAATTTTCAATCTGTTTTACAAACTAATAATCAAGTTTTGACAAACCAGGAAGGTCAAAATCTTTCTGAACCATTCTTCATAAACTTGATTTCAAAAATCATGATACATAAGTTTTATATACAAGCGAAAATCATTATGAATAATGATCTTATTATAGAACAATCTGTTCTGTTTGAAACAGGGCCTCAAGCCAATTGTTTCTTAGAAGGCATTATCCCTACTAAACATTTTGAAAAAACAATAAAGAGATCTAATGCTTTTAATAGATCACAAGTATCTGTTCAGTATAAATTCTCAAATGTCATTATAGAAAATGAAAGTTTGCGAATACAAACTCCGTTTGTTCTAGTGAAAGACATGGGATCCCAAATTATTCTTGGAGCACCATTTGCACAACTTTTATTTCCTTACATGACTCATTTTGATGGAATTTCTAAACAACATTTAGGAAAAAAAAAATTTATTCCCTTTTACTTAAAAACCCAAAGTCAGGGAAATAAATCCTATTTTTTCTAAACAAAACCAAATTAACTTTCTCAGAGAAGAAATTCCATTTAAATGTGTTGAACAACAACTTCAACAACCTTTTATCCAACAAAAAATCCAAAATTGTCTAGATAACATCCATCAAACTGTATGTTCTGATTTACCAAACACTTTCTAGGAAAGAAAGAAGCACGGAGTAGATCTTTCATATGAGCCAAACTTTTCGGAAAAACAAATTCCAACCAAAGCTTGGCTCATTCAAATGACTCAAGAACTTTTTGAAACCTGTAAAAAGGAAATTCAGAATCTTCTTGATAAAAAATTTATCCGCACAAGTCACAATCCATGATCTTGTGCTGCTTTTTATGTCAATAAAAATGCAGAAATAGAACGTGATACGCCAAGGCTTATCAACAATTACAAACCTTTAAACGAAGCCTTACAATGGATTAGATATCCAATCCTAAACAAAGTTGATTTAATAAAACATTTGCATTTTGCAAAAATATTTTCAAAATTTGACATGAAATCTAGATTTTGGCAGATCCAAATTTCTGAAAAAGATAGGTATAAGATTGCTTTCACTGTTCTGTTTGGCCAGTATGAGTGGAATATTATGCCTTTTAATTGGTTTAAAAATGCCCCTACTGAATTTCAAAGGATTATGAATGAGATCTTTAAATTTGATTATTAAATCAGTCAAAGACCACACATATTATGCCTTGAAAAGGTCGAACTTGGAGTAAGAGAAGGAGATCCTTGAGATGTTGGACTCAAGGCGGTCAGAATTTGTGAAGCCGAATTTGTAACATCCTCCATTTTACTTAACAAAATAACTAATTAAGGGTTGATCAACCCCTGAGTAATACTTCATTAATTATCAAAATATACAAAATAAATCAGAGTATGCAAAATGAGCCCTAACGTGACAATATACAATCATCCAACGTATACCAGAAGATGGAAGCACTATGTCAGAAAGAGTAGCCTAAGCTTCCAATGTTTTCCCTCACACACACACACATATATATATATAGTATATATAATAGCCATGTTTTGATTCTTTTCCAAAGGCAACGTGTGTGTGTGAATTCGTTAGTTTTCTTCTTCAGTTTTCAAACGCAGACGTATATGATAGCACATTCTTGTTTCCTCTCATGCAATAACTTAAACACTCACTTATATATGAACCAGCTAATATGTGTATATACTTATATTTGTAGTTAGTTTCCTCTTTTCCTTTCCTATATACAAAAACCCATGCATATAAAGATATGGCAGCAACTTTTCAGGTTTTTGGCTGAACTTTGGAAAATTATTTCTCTCATTCTACACGTCTGTTTTGCGTGTTCTTTAGCTCGTTTTAAACATTAGTATGTCTACTATTTTCTGCCAAAATTTCAAGGAGAAACTCAGACGTTTGCCTGTGAAACCAACTAGCGAAAGACACTCTGTTTTTCAGCCAAATAACAGAGCACGTTTTGTGTTCCTTCACTTTCCTTCTAACCAGACAGATACCTAGCTGACTAAAACCCTGAGAATAAAAAGGAAAAGGCTTAAGGAACTCACCGTTGTTGATCCTCAAGCTTGCACAATGAGCTCCTTCATTTTCTCCGCCTTGCTCTCCCTTCAACTATCGTCTCTCCCTCTCCACGTTTTTTAATTTTTTCTCTCTCCCTATTTTCTTTCTTTGTTCTATGGGGGTGCCGTTGCTTATAATAAGGAAATGGGGCAGTGCACTGGGCTCAAGAGGAATGGTGGAGGGGCTGTGTTGCTCGAGAAGTATGGAGATGTGCTGCTGTGACGTGAGGAGATATGGCACTGTGATCTTTTGTTTGCGTGTGCAGCTGATATTATTCAGATAAAAGATCTTGGGTTTGAGTTATTGGCTGAATGGATGATAAATAGAAGGAGTATGACTTTTCATGTGTTGGGCTGATGAGGGGGAAATAGAAAAAGAAAATATGGGCTTAATGAATGAATATGGATTCATATACATATATCTAGCCGTGCGTTTCGAGTGAGAGTGGGATTAAATGGGCAGATCTGGTGGGTCCTTGTGCCATTTTTTATCCAATTAGGCTTCAACTTTGCCCAAGTTCATTTGCAAGCTTGGGGTAATAGAATTATTATTTACCCTTTCTTAACTTTTGGCACAGATAATCAAATAATTCCCAAAAATTATTCTAGGCTCTAAAATGTTAATTTTTATAATCTTTCAGCCTAAACTATCCCTACTTGAATTTATTCTTTTCCCAAAAAAAATTCAAGGAAAAATAGGCCTTAAATTTTAATAATTATTTTAATAATTATTTTAGGCTAAATTTTTATCACCAATTTCCATATAATATTTCAAACTCCAAATCCCAAAATTTGAGATATTACAGAACTGGTCACAAGTGAAAGTGGAGCCAAATACCCAAGGAGGTGAATTTGGTATTTTAAAAACTTTTGTAAATAACTTTGTTTTCTAATACTGAAAACAGGGCAAAACAGGGCAGAACAGAGTAAAGGGTAGAGAAGCTGAACACACAAGATTTATACTGATTCGGTCTCAACCACTTGACCTACGTCCAGTCCCCAGACTCTCTGGGATTTCCACCATGTCAAAGATTACACACTCTGCACTCAATAAGTGATTCTCTCACTAGAACTCACTCCCCCTTACAAGTTGTAATCAATGATTCCCAAATCACCAAGTCCCCTTAACTTGTGATTCCTTACAATAAATGATAATCAGAAGTAAACTCTCTTAAAGAGCAGATATAAATGAATACTGAAGCTCTTGTATCAAAAGATATTATACAGATGAAAAACTGAAAGAAATGAATGAACACTTGAATGCAAATCTCTCTTAGTTGTTGTAGTTATTTAGAAGACTTGAATGCCACTCTATTTATACTCAGAAGACATTAAATGACCGTTGCAACGTGAATTAAACCGTTGAAAGTGTTCTGCAGAGGTTAAGTGCAACTTTGGTCTTCTTCTCTCTCTCTAAACTCTTCTTAATCCAGCTGGGCAATGGGTTAGAGTTGACTCTCTATGAATTAATCCGTTGGAGAAGAGTTTACTTGTTGTAGAAATCATTCTTAAATGCTTTGTAGGCGTGTGCAATTGGATTGGCCAAAAAGAAGCAACTTTCTGGGCAGCATTTAATGTTCTGAGCTACCTTTTTGCTTTTGTTCTAACCTTCAATAAACTTTCATTAATCTGTCTGAAACTCATCAAAAAGATGGTTAAACATATCTAGAATCATTAGATATTAATCATGGAAAGCATTGAGATCAAACAAAAAGGTATAGCAAAATCGACAGATTTTGAATTTCAGGCAACATACAGAAACCTGGAGGTTTGTTTACAAACCTCGAGGTTTGGTTTCTTCTATTTGAAAACGATTCAAGACCAAAACCTCAAACCTGGAGATTTCTTATAAACCTGGAGGTTTCTTAAGTTGTAACAAACAATGATATCTCTGGCTGACCCCAAACCTTGAGGTTTTCTCAGAAACCTCGAGGTTTCACATTGTAGGTGAAACCCAGCAGAGACACGATGAAAGCAAACCTGGAGGTTTATTAAGAAACCTGGAGGTTTTAAAATTAGTGAAAGTTCATTTGCTCTCTGGAACTCACAAACCTCGAGGTTTGTTGCAATACTCGAGGTTTTGTAAAAAGTGTTGTAAATTTGAGATTTGATTTAAAGACAAAACCTGGAGGTTTTGAGGCAAACCTCGAGGTTTTCATAGATAGGAAAACTTGGTTGCTCTCTGGATGTTAGAAACCTGGAGGTTTTCAACAATACTCGAGGTTTTGAAACAATTTCAAGATTCTCAGTTTTGAACCAAATCACAAACCTCGAGGTTTTCATGGAAATCTCGAGGTTTTCATGTTATTGAAAACCATTTGTTCTCTGGATGAAGAAACCTAGAGGTTTTATCAAATACTCGAGGTTTCTCATTGTTTTCCAAAAATCTCAGTTTGGCGCCAAAGCATAAACCTGGAGGTTTTGTTGTAAACCTCGAGGTTTCAAAAACTAGTGTGAAATTGAGTTTTCTTTGGAAGTCCAAAACCTCGAGGTTTCTTTACAAACCTCGAGGTATCACACAAATTTGTGAAACCAGGTTTTAGCAAGTTAAAACACATAACCTTGAGGCTTCCTATGTAAGGCCAAACCTCTAGGTTTCTGGGCAAACCTCGAGGTTTGCTCTCACTCAGGATTTTCCAACATCTGAGAGCAAATCCTTATTCTTTGTTTACAATTGTTGGCAATCATTAAAACCTTTAGAGAACCAACAACAAGGATTGAAAGGTTTGTCACAAAACCCAGAGGAAGCATCACTTATGATCTAAGCAAATGAAACGTAAAACGAGAAATGAATTGTTCCAAAAATTGGTTCAGTAAAACAAATCAATAGCGATAATATGTATGTTTGTATAATCTAATCATTTGTTTAGATCATAAGTGATGCTTCCTGTGACTAGTTCGGCTTCACAAATTCTGGCCGCCTTGAGCCCAACATCTCTAGGATCTCCTTCTCTTACTCCAAGTTCGACCTTTTCAAGGCATGACATGTGTGGTCTTTGACTAATTTAATAGTCAAATTTAATATTGGGAGAAAGAAGGGTAAAATTGCTACTTTTGTAAACTTCCGGGGCAAAATTGCTCCTCAATGAAAACTTTCGAGGCAAACTTGCTCTCAGTGAAAATTTTCGGGGCAAAATTGATACTTTGATTGATGAGGTGGCATGCCACCTCACATTTTAACGATCTACGTGGACTTCCGTCACTTTTTGGTAAATTTGATACCTTTTTAATACTTCCGGGGTAAATTTGGTACCAAAAAAACTTATAGGTGCTGAGCGCCCCCTCAGCAAAACTTCCGGGGCAAATTAGGTATTTAACCCTATTTTAAAATCACTTACAAATATCATACAAGCAAGTACAATGAGTAGAAAGTGGTTGTTACCTCTAGTTCTTGACACAACACCAAGCGTAAGAGAAATCAGTCCCCTTAAAAAAAATATATATATATATATAATTATATTTTAATAAAATTAACAATAATTACTAATATCATAATTAAATAATTAATTTAACTATTATTTCACTTAAGTTTTTTAAGGAAAAAAAATGACAATCTCTCTATTCCTCAATTCTTAACCTAATACTAAATTTTACAAGTGTAACCCAATTTATTAAACAACCTCCAAATCCTCACAAATTCAAAATCATATCAATCTCAAATTTAAAACCTCAAATCTCAATTCATAGTTTCACATAGTTCAAGATTTACTAAAACTAACCGATTAAATCCTTAATAATACCTCTAGTAATCCAACTAAATGCTTAAATTCTCATTTAATCGGTGAAAATATTCTATATGACATAAATCCTTAATTCTTTTAAATAAAAAATAACTTTAAATTTCCACAACAACCCATTAACAAATTTAAACCGATTAAAGTTATTTATTAATCATGTTCTTCATATATACAACCTTCTATTACCAAAACTCAAAAACTTTACCAATATTCTAATTCAAAAATCTTCACTAATTAGTATTATATTATTTCTTATTAGAAAGAGAAAAATGCGTAATAACTTTCATGAAGAAAGTTTGTTGAAAAGAAATTAATTAAACTATCTAAATGATTTTATAAAATAAATAACGTACTTTAAAAAACTCAAATAGCTCTTTCTTTTTCTCTTTCTCTCCCTCTTTTGCCGCCTCACTCCCACCCTCACTCTGCTAGCTCACGACGCACACACACCTCACTCCACACAACACCCCACACACACACACATATACACACCAGGAGAGGCGGTGGATTCATACATTGATTACTCCCTCCCACGTAACTAGATTAGGTGTCCCTAATATATATTTAGGTGGCAGCATTTGCTGCCACGTTTTTTTTTTTTTTAAGAATGTATTATTTTATTCATTATGACACCTATTATTTTTATTTACATTTTTTTTTGTACGTTTTTTTGCCCCCTATTTTTTCCCAACAACTATTAGTTATTTGCACACCCTTATTCCACTACTTTCTTGTACTATCATAAATAATATTTTATATACAAACCTTTATTTTGATAATTATACAATAATTCATGTATCATGATTAATTATTATTATTATTATTATTATTATTATTATTATTATTTTGTAATTATATCCTAGTGTAAAATTAGGATGTTACAGGACACCTATAAACACACAATCATATAGGCTCTACCTACCTCACATACCTTGGGCCTCAGTAGATACCTATGAACACACAGTCACATAGGCTCCACCTACCCTACATGTTAAGGGCCTTAATAGCACCCCAAAAGAGATACTACCTACCCATCATGCCTCGGGCCTCAGTAGCACCCCTACAGGTACTACCTACCCTGCATACCTCGGGCCTCAATAGTAACCATAGAATATGAAATCCTATAGACACCACCTACCCTACATCCACAATCATGATAACACATAACATCTAAGAGTCATATAGAGTATGCAAGTTTACAGTTACTACCTGGCACTTCCTAAAAGCGGTGAACTTTTTTCTTAGCGTTGGAGATGCGTCCTACACATGAGAATACCCTATATACAGCCAAACACTATGCTATCAATCACACATTCAAACTCTACTCCAAGTTTCATGAAATTTGCATAGCAACAGAATTCCTAGAATTTCTGAAGCAACTTTTCTGATTTTTAATAATTTCTAGAAAAAACGTATTGACATGAAATCAATGGCCTTAGAACCCTTAGGATGTCTATTTTATAGTAAAAATAGTTACCAAAGTCATCTGGGTTTGAAACTTGTCCTTATTACCAAACACTAGCCACTAGTCTGAGACAGAGTCTAGGTTTTTAGGTCATTTTCAACATAAAAGATCTCTTGGTTGGGAACTCCAAATGACACAAAATATTATATTAAAATCAGCCTCTAGATGTCTACTTTCACCATGTAAAATTTCAAAGAAATCATACATCATTTACTACTCCAACACTACCAATTTCCATTCACTGCCAAGAACCCGTAAGAACCGACAGATTTTCGTATAATAAAGACTTGAGCTTTTTGAGTTGGAAAAAGGTGATCCTGAAAGACGGAATATCACCAAGAGGGGGGTGAATTGGGGATATTAAAATTTTCTTTCAAAAATGCTCTGTTTGAAGTCAACGAACCAGGGATGAACAGAGTAAGGTAGAAGAAGAATGAACACAAGCGATTTATACTGGTTCGGTCTAAATCCTTGACCTATGTCCAGTCCCCAGACTCTCTGGGATTTCACTAACTCAAATGATTATACATTCTGTAACTCTTGGAGTAATTCTCTCACTAGAACTTACTCCCCCTTACAAGTTGTAATCAAATAACCCAATCCCAAAGTCCCAATAGTTTGAGATTCTTACAAGAAAGGATAATCAATAAGGAACTCTCTAAAAAAGCAAATTAATAAACATTGAAGATTGATATATCCGAAGATATTAACTCTTAAAATGGAAACAATAAATGCTTTTAATCGATAATAGAATGCGCAGAGTTTTAGTAGGTGGAGACTTGAATGCTTCTGGCTTTTATAGATGCTTGCATTTAATGACCGTTGAGATGAGACTTAATGAACCGTTGAGAATAATAAATATATCCGTTGAGTTGGGCTTCGTCTCTTCGTATACTTTTGAAATTAGCTATTATTCCTCGTTGACATTCTTCATTTGATTTGTTTGTTGAGACTCAGAAAGAATATTGACTGGGAATGCTTGAAATACTTTATTGTTGCTCAGAAGTCGATTTTCCTCTTTCGTGCTTTGTCTCTGGTTTGGCATTTAATGTGTCTGACAAGATTTTGCTTTATGGAATTTTGAAGTTTAAACTTGGTTAATCATGTCAGAAGTCGATTTTCCTCTTTCGTGTTAATCATGTCTGAAATCCACTAGCAAACTGATTAAACTTGGTTAGAAACAATAATAATCAATAATATGTAGTACCCAAGATTTAACCAAACAGTTTCAGATTATGAAGACGATGAATTCAAAACTCTGATGAAAGTAACTCGAGTTACTTAGGATGACTAAAGTTAAGCTTAAAATGTTTTGAAGTCAGAGAAGAATTTTCAAATAAGATAACTCAAGTTACAAGAGTTTACTTGAGTCAAAGTTGTGGTGCATCAAGACAGAGAGGAAATTCCAAATAAGATAACTCGAGTTATTCAGGGCAACTTGAGTCATAGTTGCAACAATTTCAAACATAGATGAATTTAAAATAGAATGACTTGAGTCATATAAGTCAACTCGAGTCATATCAGAGGGCTATATCAGTTGAGCTCTCTGTGACTCTTCATGACTCAAGTTATGTCAGAAATAACTCGAGTCCTATCAGACTCTGAAAATTCTGATATCGCGATGGTCTTTTTGAAAGCTGAAGTACAACTCATAACTCGAGTTGTTAAGTGACAACTTGAGTTATGGACTTTGCAAAAACTAGATTTTCTAAATCCTATGACTTGAGTCATGATTGAACTTGAGTTTCTAAGTCTATAAATCTTTTTCAACTGACTTTAATATACTTTGACTGAAGTTAAAGCTTTGCCATTTTAAACCATCAATTATTACAATTGTTAGACATCATCAAAACACATAGAGAACTAACAGATCCCACATGTCCCCACACAAAAACACCCTCTGGACCCATTAAGGACGTTAAAAATATGAAAATCCTACTGTATTCCCACGAAACACCACAGGGCAAAAGTGAAAGTAGCTTGGTTGCCGGTTTAGGGAACTTACCTCGGAATGTCGGTTGCATATAACCTTCTTAACCTCCTGAACTGAAACCTTCAGCTCACCCTCCTTCTCTCCTTGAGCTCGTGCTTGGTGTGGGGAAAATGAAGGGAGGAGTGCCCTTTATATAGACTCCAAAGGTGGGGCCCTCATCCAACCTTAATCACAATCCAACGGTCGGGAAAATTCCTCGGGTTTAAATTATTATTTTCTTGCTTGTTTGTCAAGGCTTTTAGAGGGATCTTTTAGGTAGATGATGGCGTATTACAAGGCCCAAAAATGAGATTCAAAAATTGCCCCTAGTGGTGGTCTTTGAAATTGCTAGTTGTAGGTTTAGGTCTAGGAGTAAAATGGTCATTTCACATCGCTCTATTTCCAAGGCCGTGAGACCCACAAAATCTGCCCTTGAATGTGCCATAAATACTCTTTATGAGTCATAATTACATGTCAATCCATTGTCATGTCAGTTTCAAAAGATATGGTCCAGATTAAATCGGATTATTTTATTCTTTCTCTCTCATCATAATTACTCGATGTGACATTCTCTCTCTTCGTAATTACATGACATGACCTTCTCTTTCTCCTCTGGGCCCACCAAAATTTCACCCCTTTCAGTGTCCTGGGCATGGGCCTAACTCCAGGAAATCCTAACAAGTCCCACTTAGCTCCTTTTTGTCGATTACACTTTTCCTCGTAATTCGTGCCCTTCAATTGGACTTTTGTGGGCCGGGATCATTAGTCACTTTCCCCTAACCACAAGTGGAGGGGACATAATACCTTGGGGACCAAAAAAACCCTTATTCCAATACCTCAAATCCACCTCGTAATGTGTGCTTCCCGATAATACAACGTTTGGACCCGAAAATGCCACGTGTCCAATGTAGCACTACTACCATTGACTTTTCCTTCTATACTAGGTCCAGAAACATGTTCTCTCTCTTCTCCTTGGTTGAACATGCATGCCCTGTTCCTTAGGGTCAGTGTTCCTATTCCACTAATGTCTTTTGGCACTTATACATTATACCGGCTTACATCTTCAAGCTTACTTCGTGCACAAGTTACGTCACAATTGGCCAGGGTTTCTTCTTATTTTAACTTAGTACTTTCTCTACTTAATCATAACCAATGGTTTTTCGGCCATTATAATAATTTATGCCATAAATTATAGAAAATAAATACTTCAAAATTAACTTAAGACTTCATATTGCTATACAAACTCGTGCTTGTACATGTATTACAAAAATAGGGGTGTTACATTTTTTTACATGTTAACAATAAAAAAAAATAGTACATTGCTAATTGGTTCACCTATGCCTAACAAGTTGGCCTCTGATTCTATCACAAAGCGATTCGTTTGTGTTGAAAATAATGTATGGATATTTGATGATGATGCTACATCAAGTGGATCATTATTTTCTTTATCAGTCATATTTTCTTGTTCATCTTGAAGAAAAATCTACATTAGTTTAGGAATATCTCTGCATAAGATTATGTATAGCTATTGTTGTACAAATTATGTGGACTCGAGTTTCAATGCTATATGAGTGCATATCTCACAATATTTTACACATATTCTTCCAAACTCTAAACGTCCTTCCTATAATGCACCTCAAACTTAAATGATAAAAATTGAGGAGTTCATTATTATTTCAAAATCCAAGTTGTCGCCTAAATTTTGGAAGGTGATAATGCTCATGTTTATATTGAACAATATAGCCAACTGGTGTTGGATAGCTACCATCGACCAAGTAATATTTCCTTGATAAATAAGGAATTTTTTTCGACAATGTGAGATTATAGGAAATGTGAAATAAACATGGAAAATAATGTAACTGAAGTGATGGTATTGAAGATTTACCTTAAGGTAGATGGGGGAAATTCATAGCTGGAGTAGAGATAGCGGTGTGGAACATACGGACATGATATGTAGTACCCTCACATCCTACCAACACAAAAGTAAAACATATATCCCAATCACATACGACCATGAGATTCTGTGTTTGGATGTCCCTTTCTTCCAATATATTTGTCTTGCTTAGACTGGCTAAACACACACCTAATGTGAGTTCCATCAACTGCTCCTATTGCATCCTTAAAATATGGGTAATATCACGGGTCATTACATATATTTGGGTGAAAATGATGAAACTTGGGATCAAGCGGTTTGATGTTTTCTGTGGATAAACTGACATAAGCATTTGAAACTATGTGGAAAATCCTACTGATAGTTTCTCATGAATATTGAAATTGTTCCGGTGTGATTCTATTTCCTAAGCCATGTCCAACTGTACATAAGAACATGGCAATCATTTGTTCAGCTCCTATGTACTTAGTGTGCTGTAACCCATATTCAACCAATTTAGAACATAAGTGAAGGAAGACATGTTTTTCAACTCAAAAATTTTCTTGACATATTATGCCATGGCCTTGCAAAACCTCCTGCACCCACATTGCTCCTATTTTCTTACTAGTTCTACATGGCTCTTTGCAAACATAAGGTGTGATATGTGAAGGTGGAATATCACCTAGAGAAGGGTAAATAGGTGATTATAAAAATCGTCTCGCTAAATGCTCAAGAACACCAAAACAAAGATAGAGAAAGAAAATGAACACAAAGAAATTATACTAGTTCGGTCTAACTCCTCAACCTACGTCCAGTCTCCAAGAACCTTGGGATTTTCACTAACTCTTCACTGAAACAATTATACACTTTGTACTCGAGATGATCCTCTCACATTAGGACTCACTCCCCCTTACAAGCTGTAATTGTACACCCACACTTAAGGTTCTACAACCTTAAGATTTGACAACTAAACAAGTGATCAAATAAGTGTTTATGAAAACTCTTTCAAAGAGTGGATGAATAATAATTATTGAAGTACAATATATATATATATATATCCGAAGATATTAAATGAAACGGAACAGTAGATTGCAATAAGATCGAATTAAATGCGCAGAGTTTCAGTAGGTGGCAAATTCAATGCTTATGGAATTTTTAGTTGTTGCATTTGATGACCGTAGAGGAAGCTTGAAGGCTATCCATTGTGGCTCTTTAATGTAGCCATTAGACAGTTGAAGCGTTTTGCCATTAATGCTCTGGAGTAATTGCCATCATCAACATCCTTTTATTCCTTTTGTATTTGACTGTTGAGACACAACAATTAGAATGAAGTTTAGCTCGCCAGAAACATCTTTCGATTTCTCAGAGGTATAGTTGCTGGGATTGTGTCTCAAATAGGTAAGTGCATTTAATGCTCTGACACAGAAGAATGCTTTATCCAATAATAACGTTAATCCAGATTATAATCATCTGAAACTCATTAAAAAACTGATTAAATATAGTTAGGAATAATAATGATAGATGATATGGAGTATCTACAACAATCTTAGTGAATTGAAAGATTCAGATACAGAGATTTTCAAACAGACATCAATTGGCATGAGTTTAACATATTCTGGCTCGAGTCATTTTCACTTGAAAAATGTAGAGTAGAAGACTGTGAATATAGCTAACTTGAGTCAATCAACCTTGGCTTGAGTTTAGGGTCAAACTTGAGTCACAGAAATGGTGGCTCGAGTCAATGTTGATTTGATCATTTGACTGAAGAAAATTCTGAAAGACTTTAACTCGAGTTAACAAGGTGTGGCTCAAGTTTAGGTCCAAACTCAAGTCACCAAAGAATGGCTCGAGTCAGACGTAAAAAACACTATTGGAGAAGGTTTGAAAAAATCTTTCTAGCTAGAGGCGATGAGTGCTAGCTTGAGTTAAAAGTGTTAGTTCTCAAGGTTTTGATGATAACAAGACTTGAATCATGTTTGATCATATGCATTCATGAATACTTGAGAATGACATTGTGATACTTGAGTATAGTTGAACTAATATATATGTTTAAGTGTTTCAGAGATCAATACTTGAGTATAGACAAGGTATACTCGAGTATTGTCCAGGCAAATCAACTATCATTGGTCCTGATATGCAACTCGAGTATGTGTATGCAGATACTCGAGTATTGGCTAGATAGTTCAACCATTGCAGAGTACTTCTGATATGATACTCAAGTATTGGTTTGTGAATGCTCCAGTATATGATTTCATCACTGACAATAACCTTCACATATCAGAGCAATACTCGAGTATGAGGTAAGTGATACTCGAGTATGAGTAAGGTACTCGAGTATGGGTAAGGCAATTCTCGAGTATGCTTAGTTTAAATGTAATACTTGCTCTCGGGTTGTCCAAATACTCAAAAATGGCAAATGTGATACTCGTCTATGAGTATGATACTCGAGCATGATAAACTAAATTCCTGAGTATGACTTACTAATGTGTTTCAATTAGTTTATCTCTTTCATCACAATATAGGTGCTACTTGAGTATGAAGATTGAATACTCAAGTATGATCAAGATCAAGGCTTCTAGTATATCTGAACCACAGAGATACTTGAGTATTGAGTATAGGCTACTCGAGTATTGATGAGTAATGAGCATCTGTCAGGTGTTTCTGCAAATGCTACTCAAGTATATAAGTATGGTTACTCGAGTATGATATATCAGCAAACACAAATCATCTGTAACTTCATTTGAATGATTTCATTACTTGTTTATATCTTCCTAGACATCATTCAATATTATTTGTGATATCACCAATCATCTTCTTGAGTGATTTTCAGATATTTAACCAATTTTTGAATTTTGATGAGTTGTCAAGCACCGAGAGTTTCGTGAAACAGAGACAACGCGCTGAACCCAATTAAGGCTAGCCCATTCCGCCAAAAAAGGCGTAGATGCTTAAATGCTCTCAACGGACATATTCAAATATTGAAACGAATAGATTCAAATCCTGCAACGGTCTTCAATCTTCAACTGCTATAAATACTCAAAGATTGAATTCATCAAAAAGAACCAACGCATACACAGACAAAGGATTCAAAGCGATCAATTTCTATTGTGTTTATATCTTCGGATACTATTGAGCTTCAGTGTTTATTATTCATCTACTCTGTGAGTGAGCTTTATCATTTGTTTTACATTCATTCAAATCTCAAGGTAGTGGTATGAAAAGACCCTTTCTCACAAGATAACAATTAACCTTAAAGTTTTCTCAAACGGGATTAGTAGGTAATTATGGAAAACTTTCCTTTACAAAGCACACACCTCAGGGTCCAGGGCACAAAGTTCGCCCACAAACCCATTACAGAAAATCCATAACTCAGGGCACAATTATCGAACAGAAGGTCTATAGCCCACAAGTCATACAACACGAACCCACAAGAAAAGGTCTACACAAGACAATGGTCACAAAGATATAATGGTGGATCCACGATGATATGATAATGTATAAAATTAGGCCTTCAGAAAATTAACAGTCATCCAAAAGTGGTTAATGTAGTATTTCAAAAATATGAGGGCCCTATGATGGCAATATATAGATCAATACAACACTAATACCAAAAAGAGGCCTACGAGTTTCACAACGTCTATGCCTCTGGTTGCTTCCCTTGTCCTCTTCTAAGGTTAGAGATCTCGCCTGAAAAAAAAATTAATAATGACGGGGTGAGACATAAAGTCCCCGTAACCGAAATTAATTTATCAAATATGCAAGAAAGGATTGTAAGTCAGAGAAGCAGGTTTGTTAATAATATAGTAATAATTAAATAACCACAAATAAAACATTTAATACCCAATAACCATAACAATTAACCATCATCACTCATCCATCCTGCTCCTCCTTATCTCCTCGTGGACGTGGATCAGCCTATCGGTGCTAGTATACCCGACCAAGGTTAGCTAGTCACTTCAAGATTACTGTCCCCTCCCATGTCACCACCAATATACCGTAACAGGGAGGTGTCCGCCCAAAACACTCAACTCAAATTCCGGGCCAGGAATGAGAGAGCTGATGGGCACAGTTTCACCCTCAATCTCTTCCACATAACCCAACATATCCCACAACAGAAGAAATGATATAATGCTAAAATTTTCAACAACATTTTATCAAATTATTATTCCATACACATCATCTCACAACAAACAGTATAACCATTACAACAATAACAATCCCAACAATATAGATCACTTAAATACATAGATTGGAAAATACACTGCTTCACTGAATTAATTTCTTATTCAAACATACAAATAATTTTCAAAACACATACAAGTAGTATATATAAGATTAAGCTTAGAAAAATACCTTACAGTCCAAAACAAACATATAAAATAAATTAACACCAGTTACCTCACTTCCAAGCTTAACTTCAGCTTTATGAGTACCACCCGCACAGTTACCGGTCACAAAAAGGCTATACATTATCACAAATATAACTTATAATTTCCTATAACTTAAAATAAAAATTCTAATAATAATATATATTATCATCACAAAATTTAGAAATGACGTTTTGGTCCCACAAATTCCAGGAATTACAGTTTTGCCCCAAAAATATCAAAAGTTTCAGTTTTACCCCAAAAATTCCAGAAATTACAGTTTTGCCCCAAAAATTCCTGAAATTACAGTTTTGCCCTAAAATTCCAGAAATTACAGTTTTGCCTCCAACATTCTGGAAATTACAGTTTTGCCCCCATATATAAAAACTAAGCTAATTAAATTCCAACAATATCTCCCTAACCCAAATAAATTATTTTCATAACATTTAATCGGTAAAATATTTCAGATATAAAACTCAAAACTTCTTAAATAGAAAATTCATTTTAAATTTCTATATCAACCAAACAATAAATCGAAACCGATTAAAATTCACTATTAATCATCTACTACACATATATGGTCTTCTATTGTCAAAACTCAAAACTTTCCCAAAATCATAATCTCAAAATTTTCACTAACCAACATAATAATAACCTCATTTGAAAGAGAAAAATATATGGAATAACTTTCATGAAGAAAATTTATTGAAAATAAGTTAGTTTAAATACTTAAAAAATTTTATAAGATAAAAGACATACCTTAAAATAGACTAAAAAGCCTTCAAACCTCTCTTTTCTCTTCTCCTTCCTCACTCTCACTCTCTCCTGTGTCTCCCTCTGGTTGACGGTGTGTATGTGTGTGGGTGTGTGATTAAGTATGTTGGGGGAGGGGTTATTTATACTAACACACATACACATCTTTTTTTTTAAAAAAATAATTGGAATGAGTGGGAGGCCATGCCTCCCACTAATATTTCGGGTAGTGAGAGGCATAGCCTCCCACTATCCAACGCAGTGGGGGGTCACGCCCCCACTGCCAAAAGTATAGTGGGAGGCATAGCCTCCCACTTTACTTATTATATATATAATTTTGTTGCTGCTATTTTTTTAAAAAAGGATGTTACAATACTCCCCATCTAAATTGAATTTTGTCCCCAAAATTCTCAACGAGTTACTATTAAGTAAACAATCCACAATATGGTATTTCATAACAATAATGTCAAAGACAAAACATCATTATCAAAAATATGACTTCATGCCAACACAAAAGTCATGATCACATTACACAACTTGATCATAACACCACAACCAAAATTACCAACGTTACCACATCACTAAACCTCTTAAGCAAACAAATTAGGAAAATCGTGCCGCATTCTTTCTTTGGTTTCCCATGTAGCATCACCCGGAGACATACCTTTCCAGAAAATTTTTAGAAGACGGATGGTTTTATTTCGTAATTGCTTATCCTTTACGTCAAGAATTCTTTTTGGCTCGGGTACATAAGTCAAGTTTTCTCTTAATTCGACCTTTTCGGGCTCAATTACATGGGAAGGATCTGGATGATATTTCTTAAGTTGTGACATGTGAAACACATTGTATACACTCGACAAGTGCGGCGGCAAGGCAATTCGATAAGTAACTAGTCCAATTCGCTCCAAAATCTTGTTTGGGCCAATAAATCGAGGAGTCAATTTCTTGGCTTTGATGGACCTACCAATACTAGTTACCGGTGAAACCTTAAGGAATACATGGTCTCCTACTTCAAACTCCAAAGGTCTCCGTCGCTTATCCGCATAGCTCTTTTGTCTGCTCTGAGCGGTCAACAGCCTCTGGCGAATCATCTCAATTTTCTTTGTAGTTTTGTCTACTAGGTGCGGTCCAATCACAGTTCGTTCACTTAATTCAGTCCAACAAAGAGGCGATCTACACTTTCTCCCATACAATTCCTCGAAAGGAGCCATTTGAATGCTCGAGTGGTAACTATTATTGTAAGCAAATTTGGCCAAGGGCAAGTGACGATCCCAACTACCGGGTAACTCATTGGCACATGTCCTCAACATATCTTCGAGGGTTTGAATTGTCCTCTCTGTCTGGCCATCAGTTTGCAGATGATAAGCGGCACTGTACTTCAACCTGGTTCCCATAGCCTCCTGTAACGACTTCCAAAAGTTTGATGTAAACCTTGGATCACGATCTGACACAATATCTGTGGGTACACCATGCAACCTGACAATCTCATCCACATACAACTGAGCTAGCCTCTCTAAGCTATATCCGATATGGATCGGAAGGAAATGAGTTGATTTCGTCAATCTGTATACAATGACCCATATAGCGTTGTGATGTGCTGTGGTTTCTGGCAATCCTACAATAAAATCCATGGAAATACTGTCCCATTTCCATTGCGGAACCTCCAAAGGTTGAAGTAATCCTGGAGGCTTTCGATGCTCGATCTTCACCTTCTGACAAGTCAGACACTTCAATACGAAGTTTGTCACGTCACGCTTCATTTTCGGCCACCAATACCCTTGCTTCAGATCTCGATACATCTTGGTGACTCCCGGGTGAATGGTATACTTGCTTCGATGAGCTTCTTCGAGAATTGTCTTCTTGATTTCCTCGTTATTCGGAACACAAATCCTCTTCTTGTACCTCAATATACCTGTATCACTAATATCATAATCAGATACTTCACCGTTCTCCAACTCTTCTCTAATCCTTAGCAACTGATCATCTTCCATATGGGCCATTTTCAAATCATTATAAAAGTCAAAATTCCCTTGCACTGTACTCAAAATCACCTTAGATCTTGGTTCAAGATAAACTTTTGATAACCTTTCTAGAAGATTATACTCAGTCACACACATGTGAAACATATGCATTGACTTTCGGCTCAAGGCATCTGCGACTACATTCGCCTTCCCTGGATGATACTTCAATTCAAAATCATAATCCTTCAAAAACTCCATCCATCTTCTCTGTCGATTATTCAACTCCTTGTGATCCATAAGATACTTCAAGCTCTTATGGTCACTGAAAATCTCGAATTGAGAGCCATATAGGTAATGCCTCCAAATTTTCAAAGCGAAAACGACCGCTGTAAGCTCCAAGTCATGCGTCGGATAGTTCTTTTCGTAAGGTCTCAACTATCGAGATGCATAAGCCACCACCTTACCATCTTGCATGAGCACACATCCCAAACCCTTCAATGATGCATCTGTGTACACCGTGTATGGTCTGTGTGGGTTGGGTATGATGAGAACAGGTGCAATAGTTAATGTTAGTTCTCTATGTGTTTTGATGAAAATCAACAATTGTAAACATGTTTTGAAGTTTCCACATTTGCTAAAAATCATCTGTCAATTGGAAACTCGAGTATTGAAATGGATACTCGAGTATTGACTTGATAGAGAATTGCTCAAATCCATTTTGACAAAGCAATACTCAAGTATTAGAAACAATACTCAAGTATTGGACTGACAGAGTACTCAAGTCTTTCAGTCTGAGTCAATACTCGAGTATTGGATTTGGAAACTCGAGTATTGGACTTACAGAGAGCAATCAAGTTTTCACCTTAAGCGAATACTCGAGTATTGGATTTGGAAACTCGAGTATTGGACTTACAGAGAGCAATCAAGTTTTCACCTTAAGTGAATACTCGAGTATTGGATTTGGAAACTCGAGTATTGGACTTACAGAGAGCAATCAAGTTTTCATCTTGAGTGAATACTCGAGTATTGGATTTGGAAACTCGAGTATTGGACTTAAAGAGAGCAATCAAGTTTTCACCTTAAGTGAATACTCGAGTATTAGAATTGGAAACTCGAGTATTGGTCTTACAGAGAGCCTTTAAACTTTTACAACTTATGAAAACTCGAGTATTGGTTTTACATACTCGAGTATTGGACTTTCACAAAGATTTTCAAGTTAACACCTGTTTATGAAAACTCAAGTATTCATTTGAATACTCAAGTATTGACATGGAAAGACTCCAATATTTTTAAAAGTGAATCAATACTCGAGTATTGGTTTTGGAAACTCGAGTATTGAGCATCTAGAGAGCTTTTCCTTTTGTCAACAAATTGAATACTCAAGTATTAGAATGAATACTCAAGTATTGAAGTTTTGAACTTAAATTCATTTTCTCACAAAAGGTTCAAAACTCGAGTATTGACTTACATACTCGAGTATTGCCCTCATTTTCAAAGTTCAAGTCACGATAGTTCCTCTCTGGAAGAAGCATACTCGAGTATCAGCATGGATACTCCAGTATTGACTCAAGTGCACAGTGACAAACTCGAGTATTGAAGAACATACTCAAGTATTAAGTGCTGAAACTGAAAAGTTCAAATCTAATGAATTTGTGAAACACTTTCTTTTGATCTTATATGTTCTTATATATCACTTATCATTGTAACTGAACTGTTTTAACGAGTTTGTTCATGAGATTACAGAAGTTTTTGAATTTGATTGAGAATCAAATAAAGCTTCACTTTGAGCAACTTGCAATATTCTAATATATCCCTCAAAGACAAAAGCAAATGGAAGACAGGCTGGCAAGATGGACTCTTATCTCTTAATGCAGACAACTTAGCCTCCACTGAATAAAGCTAAACATCACCATTCTGCAAACAAGATAGCATGGGTCACAATATTCAAGAACCAAAGTTTGAAATATTTGATAGCGACTTCGGCAAGTGCACCGGTCGTTATAAGTAATAAAGTAGTGAGAAAAAGATCGTCCCACGAGGAATAGTACTCCAATCACTAATTTTGCTATTTTTTGCTTTAGTTGGATGAATCGAGTAATATGGGGTTAACAGAATTTAAAGAATTAAATAAAGAAAAAGAATCTAAAATCAAGAATTCAAGAACAGTTGAAAAAGATAAGTAATTAAGAAAAACGCAGCTAGGGATGAGAATCCCCCTATGTTCCTCCAAGTGTTTGAATTGAATCCCTAATCGATTATTATTCCCATGATTGACGATCAATTCTCTAAAGTTAGACTAAGTCCCAATGTCTTGATGCTACCTTAGTCCGTTATCTTTGAAAACAACCTAATGTCTTAGTATTGTTTGGAAAGATCATATTTTAAAACCAGAATTATGAGATCGCATAAACTCGTAAGCCTATGTCTAGGTCATGCAATTTTATGATGAATTAACGGTTCCAGTTAAATGCACCAACATCTCTATTGTCATACACCAACCTATGAACAATCTAAAAGGTGATCAGTCTTTAAGAATGCTTTAAGCAAAGATAATTCATTCAATCAAGAAAATAAAGATCAACCAAGAATTCAATCAAATACTTAAAATTCACATAGGGTTCATCCTCTCCCTAACTACAAAAGAAAACTAGCCAAGCATGGCTAGGTTAATAAAAGAAAAGAGATGAAATCAAACTCCTTCTTGCGTCTGCGCTTCAATCTTTTTTTCTCTTCTGTGCGAAATTTTGTGCGTCGTTCTCTCTTGTGCGTGTCCTACTCAATTGCGATCTCTAATGCGTCTTAATTGTTGATCTCCCCTCACGTCCAATTCCTCCTTTTTAATATATATTACTCTCCTCTTATAATTGCTTTGGGTCCCACGGATGTATCCAAATCTCTTAAAGATTTGATATAGCATATATTTCAATTTGCCTCTCGTTTTGATCAATTATAATATAATATAACACTATATTATATAATATGATATATAATATAATAATATATTATATCCTTTTCAAATTTAATTGGTTGCTCTCTTAGGTCACATAATATCTCCTGCACAAAAATATAGGATATGAATAGATTTTCTGTTATAATATTCTTTTATCCCATATTTAATTAAAAGATAGATAAGTATATAAAAGATAATTAAATAAGCATAATATATTAGTAAAATCAATCAATATATCCCAAAATCTATACTTATTTAATTATAAAATATCTACTTATCAATATTTAAATCTGAAAAGTGGCCAACAAGACTTTCAACCAGCAGCCTGTGCAACAGCTAGTTTCACTGTACAAACACTCTAACAGCTATATTTTTGAATGGATTCTAGCTCCAACGGATATATGACATTCACAAGCTTCAAGATGTTATAAATACTTGAAGATTTGAAGTCTGAAGTAGAGAAGCAAGTGACAAAAACGCATACAAAGCTTTGAGCTCCTTTCTGCTTACATTTTTAAGTTGTATCTGTGATACATTGTACTTCAGTGATTATCATCATCTACTCTTAGAAGAGAGTTTGTTTTCTGTAATTCTTTTTCTGTGAGAATCTCAAAGTAGAGGGACTTTGAGGTTGGGATTTTTGATTACAACTTGTAAGGGGGAGTGTGTCCAAGGTTGAGGAACATCCTCCGTTTGCAGAGTGTGTAATCATCAAGTGAGATAGTGAAAATCCCAGAGTGACTGGGGACTGGACGTAGGTCAAGAGATTAGACCGAACTAGTATAAATCTCGTGTGTCTTGCTCTTCTACCTTCATACTCTCACTTACTCTGTTTCAGCCACCATAAACAGAGAACTTCAAAAAGAATTTCAAAATCCCCAATTCACCCCTCTCTTGGTGATTTAGCTCCACTTACAGTTAACCGGTTCTTCAGCTCTTGAAAGGCTGTCTCACACTTCTCGTCCCAAACAAATGGTTGCTCTTTCTTAGTCAATCTAGTGAGTGGTGCGGCAATCCGAGAAAATCCCTCTATAAAACGACGGTAGTAACCAGCTAATCCAACAAAACTACGTATCTCTGTCACAGACTTAGGTGGTTCCCACTTCAACACGGCATCCACCTTGCTGGGATCTACTGCTACTCCATTAGCTGAGACCACATGACCCAAAAACTTCATCTCTCTCAGCCAAAATTCACATTTGCTTAGCTTCGCTTACAACTGATGCTCTCTTAGGATCTGCAATATTATTCGGAGGTGTTCTCGATGTTCCTCTTCACTCTTCGAATAGATAAGGATATCATCAATGAACACCACCACAAATTGATCCAAATAAGGTCTGAAAATCCGATTCATATAATCCATAAACACCGTCGGTGCATTAGTCAAGCCAAAAGGCATGACAAGAAACTCATAGTGGCCGTATCTACTACGAAAAGCAGTCTTTGGAATGTCTTCTGTCTTTACCCTCAATTGATGATATCCCGATCTCAAATCGATTTTTGAAAATACGGATGAACCTACTAGCTGATCTAGTAAGTCATCTATTCTTGGCAACAGGTACTTATTCTTGATAGTGACTTTATTCAATTGTCGGTAGTCAATGCAAAGCCTCAAGCTGCCATCCTTCTTTTTCACGAACAAAACTGGTGAACCCCATGGAGATACACTTGGCCGGATGAAGCCCTTCTCCAATAAATCTTCAATCTGCTTCTTTAATTCAGCCAACTCTAAAGGTGACATTCGGTAAGGAGCCTTAGAGATCGGCTCTGTCCCTGGCACTAATTCAATGGCGAACTCAACTTCTCGCTCTGGAGGTAATCCGGTCAACTCTTCGAGAAACACATCAGGAAACTCTTTAACTACTTCGATTTGCTCAATGTCTCCTTCTTATTCCACCTGAGCTAGGAAGAACACCGCAAAAGCCTCACAACCTTTCCTCACACTTCTCTCAACCTGGGCTGCTGACAATATTACCGGATCTTGGGAAATTTCCCTAATTACTGTGCAAGTGTTAAATTGCACAACTTTCTCCTTGCATTGCAAGGACACATCGTTGGATGTTAACCAATCCATACCCACAATCACATCTATACCCCGCATGGATAGACAAATCAAATCGATAGTCGTTTCACGACCCTCACATACAAACATCAATTTCCTACATACCATAGTAGTTTTCACACGTACACCAGTAGGAGTAGACACAAACAAATCATATGACATATTACTCCTAGTAAGACTTAATCTTTTCACACAGTCATAGGAGATGAAAGAATGTGTAGCACCAGAATCATATATAACACATAAAGAGTGACCTTGAAGAATAGCATTACCTCAGATTAAATTAGGAGTAACTCTCACTTCCTCTGATGTCAAAGCGAACACTCGCCCAGGTACAGATGGTCTAGATGTCTGGCCCTCCTTCGTACTCTTGTGACAATACTTTGCAATATGGCCCTTCTCCCCACAATTAAAACAGGTATAACACTCGCCTGGGTGTGCTCTGCAACAACGAGCATAAGGACGGTGCTGAGTCACGCTGGGTGCTAATGCTACCGACCCACGTTGAGAGCCTTGACTGACTCCAATATTGCTCCTACGACTCTGACCCATTAGAGGACGACTCCTCTGCTTGGAGCTCCCTTGATTAAAAGTCCTCCTGCTTCCGGATCCAGCAAAACTCGAAGGGTAATTTGTTGGGATCCGTACACGCAGCGGATTAAATTTTTCTACGAATCCCGTCCCGAGGATCACTCAGGTGCATTTAAATCAAGGTTAGGGAACACGAATCATACCTTATACAGAACTCGGAATCATCCGGAGCCGGAGGTTTTCCTTTGATTTTAGCGAACTAGTAGCTCAAGAATCTACACAAACTCTTTGCGCACACTTTCTCATGGTGATGAAGAAAACCCAATCTGTAGTGAATTCGTTCGCGTCTCGTTCTCTTTGAACTGGTGGGCTACCTTCTCGATCAGCAGAAGACGACTCTTAGAATAGGCTTCCTCTACCGATATCCACACGAACAATCTCTGAACACGGACACGGCAGCGTGCTAGCGCCTCGAACTGTGCGTCTCTCTCTTTTTCGCTCTAGGGTTTCTAATACGCTCGACTAAAAGTCCCATCGGTTTTTCTAAACCCATCGGCGTATTATATTCAAAATTAATCCCCATTAATTTTGAATTTCGAATTTTAATTAAAAAAATATTAATTAAATCTATCTAATAGATTTAATCTAATGTATTTATTTAATTCAAATTAAAAGCCTTCTGATTTAATTTATCTCTATAAATTAAATCTGAGAAATGATATCTATCTATTTAATTAAATTTGAGATACAATATCTCAATTTAAATTAAATAGATAATGATATCTTTATTCGAAAATCAAATGAGATATAATATCTCTATTTGTTTTAGATATTTAATTTATCGGATAAATTAAATATAAAACAAATATCATATAATAATATTATAATCTCCATTAAATAATATCATTATATTATTTTCGAATTTAATATATATATATACACACACATATATATTTATCCTAGATTAAATTCAGAATTCATTTAATCTCAGATTAATCTGAGATTCAATGAATCTGGGCACTTTTACCCTTGTTGGATTATTCTTGTGTGCGACCCTGCAGGCCCATATGAGATTGGCAGTGGGCCAAGACTGTATCAACCCACATGTCGCAAGCGGCCTCTAGCAAGACATTACGACTACCCAATTCACATGGGGATCGATGACACGATACTACCTATCGTATAACCATGTCACATCCCTTTTGTCACGCGATAATTCGGTCAAGGATGAGGCATGGATAACGTCAACTTCATTTTCTTGACCATTACTTTCTTGATTCTCGAGCAGTCTAATAAGTGAAATGGAAACTCCTTTCCAACACAGTATGGCCATACATTTCTTAGACTCACTCATCGAGGGGCCCAGTATTATCTCTCTACAAATGTGAGGGACAAATTCCATCTTGATCATTCACATTCCTCCGCATGAAAACCACTGATCCTGATCCCAGCCTTTATCATCACCCGGTCAAAGGTGACTTTTGACTAGGTCAAAGACCAATGACTCATCATGTAGGAATCCATGATGATCTCAGGTCATAGGGCGTTGTGACGCGGTTATACATGAGATAAGCTTATGACTTAATCCATGCAGCTTTCTCATAGTGGGTCGGTCCAGCACCTTGTACTCTTACAAATGCCCATGACTTTGATTCGTATCTCCATACCTCATCAAAGTCATACTGGTCTTACCTCATCTTCGCTTCCGCGTAGATGACCGACCAGGGACATTTAGGATAATCTATAAGATATATCCAGGGATATAGTTATCACCATAAACATGCATATGAAATGATAACTTAATGGAGAACAATGACTTGCCCCTAGGGCATAATTTCCAACAGACTCCCACTTGCACTAGGCGCAATCATTAATTACTCTAATTCTCATTGCCTTAACATGACGCTCATGTTTTGCTTGTGCAAGCGGCTTAGTAAGAGGATCAACTACATTGTATTCTCCTGGTACTTTGCATACTTTCATATCACCTCTATCTCTGATTTCTCAGATAAGATGAAATTGTCTGAGTACATGCTTGGTCCTTTAATGTGACATAGGCTCCTTGGTTCGTGCAATAGCGTGGCTATTGTCACAGAACAAGTCTATTGGATTTGAAATGGTTGGAACCACCCCAAGTTCATAAATGAACTTTATAATCCAAAAGGCCTCCTTTGCTGCATCCTATGCTGCGATATACTCAGCTTCTATTGCAGAATAAGGTACAGTGCTCTGCTTAGAGCTCTTCCAGCTCACTGCACCACCATTCAACAGGAATACATATCCTGATTGCGATCTTGAATCATCTTGGTCTGTTTGGAAACTCGCATCTGTGTAACCAGTTACACAGAGCTCATCCTCCAAGCCACCATATACCAAGAATAAGTCCTTAGTCCATCTTAAGTACTTAAGGATATTCTTGACAGCAGTCCAGTGACCCTCACCGGGATCTTGTTGATATCTGCTGGTCATACTCAAGGCAAATGACACATCCAGTCGAGTACATAACATGACATACATGATAGATCTAATGGCGGAGGCATATGGTATCTTACTCATGCGGTCTCTTTGATCTTGTGTACTAGGACACAGATCCTTACTGAGATGAATGCCATGAGACATGGGCATGTTACCCCTTTTAGAATCCTGCATACTGAACCTATGCAATATCTTGTCTATATATGTGCTCTGACTTAGGACCATCAGCCTCTTGGATCTATCTCTATAGATCCTAATCCCAAGGATATAAGTGGCTTCGCCTAAAATTTTCATTCCTAACCAAGACTTGACACTCTGCAAGGTAGGAATGTCATTCCCAATGAGTAGGATGTCATCAACATAAAGCACTAAAAATATAACTGTGCTCCCACTAACCATCTTGTAAACACAAAGTTCATCCATGTTTTGAATGAATCCAAACTCGACTACTTCATCAAAACGATGATTCCAACTCCGAGATGCTTGCTTCAATCCATAAATTGATCTTTGAAGCTTGCAAGCTTTACTAGAGTCCTCTGGATGCACAAAACCCTCAGGTTGTGTCATGTGCACATCCTCAAGCAGCTTTCCATTAAGGAAGGCTGTTTTGACGTCCTTCTGCCATATCTCATAGTCATAATATGATGCAATGGCAAGAAAGATTCTGATTGATTTGGCCATTGCAACTAGGGAAAAGGTTTCATCATAGTCCACACCATGAGTTTGAGTGAATCCTTTTGCAACCAGTCGTGCCTTGAAGACATTTACTTTGCCATCCAAGTCAGTTTTCTCTTTGAAAACCCACTTGCACCCAATGTTTTTACACCCTCAGGTGGATCGACTAAGGTCCATACCTTATTAAAGTACATAGATTGCATTTCAGACTTCATGGCATCAAGCCATTTTTCGGAGTTTGGTCCCACTACAGCGTCATGATAGGTCGTTGGCTCATTCTGCTCAATGAGCAAAACATCACGACTTCCAGTAATCAGAAATCCATATCTCTGAGGCTGTAATCGTGATCTATCAGACCTTCGCGGGCCTTGTGTTACTTGAGTAGTCTCAACTACTTGTTGTGAGTCCTCTCCTGTTTCCATCTGTGGTTCTACATTGTCTTGTGACTCTCGAACTTCTTCAAGATTCACCTTACTCCCACTGGCTCTTTTAGAGATAAACTCTTTTTCCAAAAAGATACCATTCCGAATAACAAATACTTTGTGATCGGTGGGACTGTAGACATTGTATCCTTTAGTTTCCTTAGGATACCCCACAAAAAGGCATTTTGAGGATCTTGATGATAATTTATCAGAGGCTTGTTGTTTAACATAAACCTCACATCCCCAAATCTTAAGAAATGACAAGCTGGGTTACTTCCCAGTCCATATCTCATATGGTGTCTTTTCAACCGCCTTTGACGGAACACGATTTAGTGTGAACGCAGCAGTTTCTAGGGAATGACCTCAAAAAGAAGATGGAAGATCTGGTTGACTCATCATAGATCGAACCATATCAAATAGAGTTCGATTCCTCCGTTCAGAAACACCATTCCTTGAGGTGTTCCCGGAGGAGTAAGCTGTGAGATGATCCCACAACTCCTAAGATGGTCAACAAACACTTGGCTCAAATACTCACCACCTCGATTAGATCGAAGTGCCTTAATTGTTTTGCCAAGTTGGTTTTGCGGTTCATTTTGAAACCTTTTGAACATTTCAAAAGTTTCAGACTTCATGTTTCATCAGACAGATATACACATATCTCCTGAAATTGTCTATAAATGTAATGAAGTGCAAACGACCTCCTCTGGCAGATGTATTCATTGGTCCACACACATCAGTATGTACGAGGCCCAATAAATCGATGACTCTCTCACTGTGTCCAGTAAAAGGTGCCTCTGTCATCTTTCCAAATAAACAAGACTCACATGTATCAAATGATTCAAAATCAAATGACTTCAGAAATCCATCTGTAATGGAGTTTCGAAATGCGTTTCTCATTTATATGGCCTAGACGACAATGCCATAGGAAGGTAGGACTCAAATCTTTTGACTTGATCCTTTATGTCACAGATGTCCATTCAATTTTCTACTGTCCTTGAGATCCTATACATTTATACAAATACGTGAACCACATGTAGTATCTAATACCCATGTTTGAGGAAGTAGAAAAGCGAATGTTTATGACATAGATACTAGAAGCGATAGGCTCGTTATCCTTCTGATCCTTTTCCAGATCTTCTTGATAGAGCTTGCAGTTCCTCTTCATTGCAGAAGAAGCAAACCCCTTCCTTTGGAAGTTTTGCCTTCTTGGCTTTCCGTTTCATACCTCTTCCTCTCTGAACGGACAAAACAGTATTGGGCCTCCTCTCAAGGCTCTACTCAGCAGTTTTGAGCATCCCATGCAGTTCAGAAATTGATTCCTCCATATTGTTCATGTTGTAATCCATGACAAAGTCATCATAACTTCCTGGGAGTGAGTTCAAGATCACATCTGTAGCTAACTCCTAGGATATGGGGAATCCAAGCCTCTCAAGGTGATCAATGTAGCCTTTCATTTTCAACAAAATGAAGACTAACTGATTCACTTTCAGCCATCTTGCAAGAGAATAAGGCCTTTGTGGTCTTATACCTCTCTTGACTTGCCTGTTGCTGGAACATTTCCATAGGATGATAAATCATCTCAGACACCTCCATGTGTTCTAAATCTCCATCGAGGTCTGGAAACACAGTGGCAGGCTTCAGGCATCCTGTATCCATAGAGTCATCCTGATGCTTCATGTAAGTATCAGTTTGAGCTCTTGGATCATCAGTCGCAGGCTCGTCAGGGATGAGTTGATCGATAAGATACTCCTTTCTTTCGTGTTTAGGATCAACGCTTAAGTTCCTAACCATGTCAAGAAAGTTTGTCTCATCGAGTTCGTCCTTCTCAAGGACCGATCGCATCGATAGTGTTGCGGTGTTACTATTCGACATGATTCTACAATTTAAAAGATATGCAAAGTATAATTAGTAACCTCCCACTGAATTAATAACCCTCATTATAATTAGTGGGCTAAGATCCATATTTGGCTTAATCTTAAGTCCACTTTGGCAGGACGCTTAAAATCAAGTTATTTAGGTAGGCAACCTCTTTGCCAATTACATCACATGTAACTCTTAGATCTTTATGGGATTTGATCATCATATGACCTAGCATGTTTAATCCCATCCAATGCCTTGAGATCCAAAACCGTTTTGATAATCTCAATTAAGTCAAGACAATAATGAATGTAGAGTATCACCGTTACTCTCTCTTGTCTCCCCAAGATTACTCAAATGCATCCACTTTGGTGGAACATACACATGGGTGATAGAGGTTTTGACAAGTATTCATTTATTGATGGCATTGTGACTTAAGATTTTATTTAGAGGGTATTATTGGATACAATCAAATTAATCCTATTAATTTAATTCTAAAGTAATTATGAGTAATCTAATCAAATCATAATTAAAATTCTAAATTAATTATGAGTGATCAAATCAAATCATAATTAAAACTCTAAATTAATCATAACATATGTAATTCATACAATTATGAAATAAATCATTATGATTAAATTATTGAGACTTGCGGCTGTCGCTTCATTTTAATACGACTAGAGCTATATCTTATAGGATTTCTAAAACCTTAATTGGCAGTATTAAAATATTCAAAATTAATCTCAATTAATCTTGAACTCAAATTTTAGATTAAAATAATATAAATTAAATCTGTCCAACAGATCTAATATGATCTATTTACTTTAATCTAAAATAAAAGCCTGCCGATTTAATTTATCTTTATTAATTCTACCTATATGAATGCAATCATTATTGTATATCTCATATAGAATCTAAATTAATCATGCAGTGATCATATCAAAATATAATTAAAACTCGTGAACAACATGACTCATCTAACCTGTAGTCCCCTCAAGCCAATGAGAGGATTTCTCTAAATAATAAAAGAAAGTACATAGTTAGAAACCTCGTTTCACATACGAGGGGAATGAGATGAGAAGAGATTTAGAGAGAGGCATAGCACGCAGGCCATATTTAAAATTTACAACACTAGAGCCATCATGTTCACCATACCCAAACAACACTTTGTAAGGTTATGAACATACTTTAATTCATACATTTATGAATAAAATATTACTCATGATAAAATTCATAATTAAAATTCTCTAATCTATATTACTTTATATAGAGATTTAATTACTCGCGCTACAAACAATTTCATTTCTCGCGCTTCAAACAATCAACCACTCCCTACGGTAGTCCCGCTAGCCGGTTAACGGGGCGGGGACAAGGGGCAGCGCCCCCCAGAGTTTTTGAAAAACATCATAGTCTTTTAGAAAGAGAGTTTCATAAAACAAAATTTCAAATCCCTAGGGGCGTTGTCCGAGCATAATCGAAAATTCTGAACGATTCAGAACGTCTTCGATGCGCGCGAACATGACGGACGATTCCGAATATCGTGCGCTCTGAACAATTTAGAACTGTACGAAGCAGCCACGACACCATTCTAGAGACCCGTCTAAAACCCTAACGCGAATTTTCAAATTAAAGCATTCAAGATTCAATTTCTTGATACAAAGATTCAGTTTCTTGCATACAAAGATTTAAATTCTTGCATACAAAGATTGAAATTCTTGCATACAAAGATTCAGATTCTTGCATATATATCACATATAATAGCATGTATAGAAACCAAATTTAAACGCACGTTGAGTTGGCTCTGATGCCATTGTTGGGATCTGTACACGCAGCGGATTAAATTTTTCTACGAATCCCGTCCCGAGGATCACTCAGGTGCATTTAAATCAAGGTTAGGGAACCCGAATCATACCTTATACAGAACTCGGAATCATCCGGAGCCGGAGGTTTTCCTTTGATTTTAGCGAACTAGTAGCTCAAGAATCTACACAAACTCTTTGCGCACACTTTCTCATGGTGATGAAGAAAACCCAATCTGTAGTGAATTCGTTCGCGTCTCGTTCTCTTTGAACTGGTGGGCTACCTTCTCGATCAGCAGAAGACGACTCTTAGAATAGGCTTCCTCTACCGATATCCACACGAACAATCTCTGAACACGGACACGGTAGCGTGCTAGCGCCTCGAACTGTGTGTCTCTCTCTTTTTCGCTCTAGGGTTTCTTGCGGCTTTCTAATATGCTCGACTAAAAGTCCCATCGGTTTTTCTAAACCCATCGGCGTATTATATTCAAAATTAATCCCCATTAATTTTGAATTTCGAATTTTAATTAAAAAATATTAATTAAATCTATCTAATAGATTTAATCTAATGTATTTATTTAATTCAAATTAAAAGCCTTCTGATTTAATTTATCTCTATAAATTAAATCTGAGAAATGATATCTATCTATTTAATTAAATTTGAGATACAATATCTCAATTTAAATTAAATAGATAATGATATCTTTATTCGAAAATCAAATGAGATATAATATCTCTATTTGTTTTAGATATTTAATTTATCGGATAAATTAAATATAAAACAAATATCATATAGTAATATTATAATCTCCATTAAATAATATTATTATATTATTTCCGAATTTAATATATATATACACACACACGTATATATTTATCCTAGATTAAATTCAGAATTCATTTAATCTCATATTAATCTGAGATTCAATAAATCTGGGCACTTTTATCCTTGTTGGATTATTCTTGTGTGCGACCCTGCAGGCCCATAGGAGATTGGCAGTGGGCCAAGACTGTATCAGCCCACAAGTCGCAAGCGGCCTCTAGCAAGACATTGCGACTACCCAATTCATATGGGGATCGATGACATGATACTACCTATCGTATAACCATGTCACGTCCCTTTTGTCACGTGATAATTCGGTCAAGGATGAGGCATGGATAACGTCAACTTCCTTTTCTTGACCATTACTTTCTCGATTCTCGAGCAGTCTAATAAGTGAAATGGAAACTCCTTTCCATCACAGTATGGCCATACATTTCTTAGACTCACTCATCGAGGGGACCTGTATTATCTCTCTACAAATGTGAGGGACAAATTCCATCTTGATCATTCACATTCCTCCGCATGAAAACCACTGATCCCGATCCCAGCCTTTATCATCACCCGGTCAAAGGTGACTTTTGACTAGGTCAAAGATCAATGACTCATCATGTAGGAATCCATGATGATCTCAGGTCATAGGGCGTTGTGACGCGGTTATACATGAGATAAGCTTATGACTTAATCCATGCAGCCTTCTCATAGTTGGTCAGTCCAGCACCTTGTACTCTTACAAATGCCCATGACTTTGATTTGTATCTCCATACCTCATCAAAGTCATACTGGTCTTAACTCATCTTCGCTCCCGCGTAGATGACCGACCTGGGACATTTTGGATAATCTATAAGATATATCCAGGGATATAGTTATCACCATAAACATGCGTATGAAATGATAACTTAATGGAGAACAATGACTTGCCCCTAGGGCATAATTTCCAACATAATTCTTCTTACTGATACCTCCTGATATTCTTATATTACCACTGAATCGGCCATGAGAATCCCTTCTCACAGATCTCTCAGCAACTTTATACCTTATACAGACGTCTCGAATTTTTGCTGTCAACTTCTCAAGAGTCGTGACATCATAGGTACCCATCCTCGCCTTGACCTCATCATTGCATCTCTCAAACATTTGTCTGGCCAGCCAATTATTGTGCTGCTTTTCTGTTCTATTTAACTGTGATACATATTTAGCTAGCCCCATAAATTGGGCTATAAACGTGTTCTCATCCATCTCCCCTTGTTGAAGTGTGAAGAACTCAGCTTCTTTTTGATACCTCATCTCAATAGGAAAGTAGTAATCATAGAACATTCTCTTAAATTCACCCCAATCCAATTGATGCCCATCAGCAGGCTTCACTGTATTCCACCAATCCAATGCACCCCCTTTTAACAGGGTCTTCGCAGCTATAACCTTTTGATATTTATCACAGCCAATTGACTCAAATAGCATCTCCAACCGATCAATCCAACTCTCAGCCTCTGTTGGCAATCCTCCTGAGAAGGTCTCAGGATGGAAACGATCTAAATGCTTCCATACTGTAAGCATGTTAGGAACAACCCTTCGTTCTGCTGACTCTTCCGATTCATAGCTTGATCGATTTGGAATTGTCTCATTAGAATGAACAGTGTTTTCTTCCTCTGATTCTTCATGAGCTTCTTGGGTATGATTCTTGCTTCCACCACACCAGATCCTTCATTGGCTCTGCCCTCCTCGAGTCTTTTCAATCGTTCCTCTGTCATACGGGTCCATCTATACACATAACGCAACATTTCAGTGTTGGTTAACTAATCCAGAGGCCCATTAGACTTCTCCTAGTCGTTGTCACCGATATCTGTACGTAGGTTGTCACCGATTTTTGTACGCCTGGTATTCCCCATCTCTCCCCACCTAAGGGTAAAACCCACCAGAGATGGAGAATAATAAGAACAAAGAACAAAACAAACACAACAGGGAAGCAGGTGTGTAAAGATTATATATTGCCATACTCTAAATGCAATGCACAACAGGGCCAGGAAATCATAAACACAGGGCTCTGGATACCAAGTTGAAAAGACCCTTTCTCACAAGATAACAATTAACCTTAAAGTTTTCTCAAACGTGATTAGTAGGTAATTATGGAAAACTTTCCTTTACAAAGCACACACCTCGGGGTCTAGGGCACAAAGTTCGTCCACAAACCCACTACAGAAAATCCATAACTCAGGGCACAATTATCGAACAGAAGGTCTATAGCCCACAAGTCATACAACACGAACCCACAAGAAAAGGTCTACACAAGACAATGGTCACAAAGATATAATGGTGGATCCACGATGATATGATAATGTATAAAATCAGGCCTTCAGAAAATTAACAGTCATCCAAAAGTGGTTAATGTAGTATTTCAAAAATATGAGGGTCCTATGATGGCAATATATAGATTAATACAACACTAATACCAAAAAGTGGCCTACGAGTTTCACAACGTCTATGCCTCTGGTTGCTTCCCTTGTCGTCTTCTAAGGTTAGAGATCTCGCCTGGAAAAAAATTAATAATGACGGGGTGAGACATAAAGTCCCCGTAACCGAAATTAATTTATCAAATATGCAAGAAAGGATTGCAAGTCAAAGAAGCAGGTTTGTTAATAATATAATAATAATTAAATTTCAATAATTAAATAACCACAAATAAAACATTTAATACCCAATAACCATAACAATTAACCATCCTGACTCATCCATCCTGTTCCTCCTTATCTCCTCGTGGACGTGGATCAGCCTATCGGTGTTAGTATACCCGGCCAAGGTTAGCTAGTCACTTCAAGATTACTGTCCCCTCCCATGTCACCACCAATATACCGTAACAGGGAGGTGTCCGCCCAAAACACTCAACTCAAATTCCGGGCCAGGAATGAGAGAGCCGATGGGCACAGTTTCACCCTAAATCTCTTCCACACAACCCAACATATCCCACAACAGATGAAATGATATAATGCTAAAATTTTCAACAACATTTTATCAAATTATTATTCCATACACATCATCTCACAACAAACATTATAACCATCACAACAATAACAATCCCAACAATATAGATCACTTAAATACATAGATTGGAAAATACACTGCTTCACTGAATTAATTTCTTATTCAAACATACAAATAATTTTCAAAACACATACAAGTAGTATATATAAGATTAAGCTTAGAAAAATACCGTACAGTCCAAAACAAACATATAAAATAAATTAACCCCGGTTACCTCACTTCCAAGCTTAACCTCAGCTTTATGAGTACCACCCGCACAGTTACCGGTCACAAAAAGGCTCTACATTATCACAAATATAACTTATAATTTCCTATAACTTGAAATAAAAATTCTAATAATAATATATATTATCATCACAAAATTTGGAAATGACGTTTTGGTCCCACAAATTCCAGGAATTACAGTTTTGCCCCAAAAAATCAGAAATTTCAGTTTTACCCCAAAAATTTCAGAAATTACAGTTTTGCCCCAAAAAAATCAGAAATTTCAGTTTTACCCAAAAAATTCCTGAAATTACAGTTTTGGCCTAAAAATTGCAGAAAGTACAGTTTTGTCCCAAAATTCCAGAAATTACAGTTTTTCCCCAAAAATTTTAGAAATTACAGTTTTGCCTCCAACATTCTAGAAATTACAGTTTTGCCCCCATATATAAAAACTAAGCTAATTAAATTCCAACAATATCTCCCTAACCCAAATAAATTATTTTCATAACATTTAATCGGTAAAATATTTCATAGATATAAAACTCAAAACTTCTTAAATAGAAAATTCATTTTAAATTTCTCTATCAACCAAACAATAAATGTAAACCGATTAAAATTCATTATTAATCATTTACTACACATATATGGTCTTCTATTGTCAAAACTCAATACTTTCCCAAAATCATAATCTCAAAATTTTCACTAACCAACATAATAATAACCTCATTTGAAAGAGAAAAATATATGGAATAACTTTCATGAAGAAAGTTTATTGAAAATAAGTTACTTTAAATACTTAAATAATCTTATAAGATAAAAGACATACCTTAAAATAGACTAAAAAGCCTTCAAACCTCTCTTTTCTCTTCTCCTTCCTCACTCTCACTCTCTCCTGCGTCTCCCTCTGGCCGACGGTGTGTATGTGTGTGGGTGTGTGATTAAGTATGTTGGGGGAGGGGTTATTTATACTAACACACATACACATCTTTTTTTTTTTGAAAAATAATTGGAATGAGTGGGAGGCCATGCCTCCCACTAATATTTCGGGTAGTGGGAGGCATGGCCTCCCACTACCCAACGCAGTGGGGGGTCACGCCCCCACTGCCAAAAGTATAGTGGGAGGCATAGCCTCCCACTGTACTTATCATATATATATATATATAATATTGTTGCTGCTATTTTTTTTTAAAGGATGTTACATGGTATCTTGAGTGTGGGTGTACGATTACAACTTGTACAGGGGAGTGAGTCCTAGGGAGAAAGGATCATCCTGAGTTACAGAGTGTGTAATTGTATTTGTGAGTTAGTGAAAAATCCCGAAGTGTCTGGGTACTGGATGTAGGTCAAGGAGTTGGACTGAACTAGTATAATTCCTTTGTGTCATTTCTCTTTGCCTCTTTATTGCTTTCATTATTTATCCATCATACTGTGAAAGAATTATTTGAGATCACCTATTCACCCCCTCTAATGATATTCCACCTTCAAAAAGTTCATTTGAATATAATGGTCAAGTTCCAGGCTTGAGACATACATCTTTGGCCCGAGTCAAATGATTCATATTTTTGAAAACATTTTAAGTTCGCAGACGTTTGGCTTGAGTCACAGGATGCTGGCTCGAGTTTAGTTCAAAACTCAAGTCTGCTGTATGTGGCTCGAGTCAATATGTCAATTTGGCATAAGTTGGAAAACGATTGACTCGAGTCTGCCAACCTAGGCTCGAGTCAATTTTACACTAGAAGAAGCAGACTGATGTGATCCAAATACTTTCAAGTCAAATCATTTTAGCTTGGATCAAGAGTCTTGTTCTATTTACAATGGTCAGTTATCATCAAAACATATATTGAGAACTAACATTCTCCCCCTTTTTGATGATATAAACCCTTGTAAACTATAAGCCAAAAATTGTCTGCAAAAGGCTTAAACATGCTTATGAACCAATAATAAGACAAAAAAGCAAAGCAATGTCTCAACAACATATATAATCATTTCAAAACAAGATTAAGTGACAATGATATGATAACACCAAGACAGTAAAGTCAATTACAACAAAAGGAAATGCCAGAAAGCTATAAACAAAAGCCAGAAGACTATAAACATAACAAAAACAAAAGAACAATTAATTGCTTGCTTGGATTCTGTTTCTCTACTTCTTCTCCCCCTTTGGCATCACTCAAAAAGGAAGATTCAGAGGTAGAAGCTGGAAGCGAGAAGAGAAAGGGTGAGTGAGATAAGGGAAAGGAAGGGGGAATAAGGTGAGATAGAGATCACAGGTAGAGAGATAGAAGTATCTACCTCGGGCTCAAACTTATCAAATAGCTCTGCTATAGAAGACCTAGAGTAGGAAATCTTAATAGTAGATGTGATTGATGGTGGAATGATGATAGTGGATGGGGTAGAAGATATAATAGGAGTAGTGAAGGTAGGTATGTTGGTGAAGCCAAAAGATGGTGAGGGGGAAGTGGGAGGAGAGGTTTTGGGGATAGATGAAGGAATTCTAGGACCAAGAGCATCAGACTTAAACTACAAAAGCTTGTCAACTTTGTTGCTCAATGTCCACAGTGAGTTGTGGATATTGGTGATACTTGCACCATGATCTTCAATGTGACCACCTAGATTTTCCACTTCTTCTTGGATTTCAGCTTGATTGTCTTGAACCTTAGTGATCTCATTTGTTAGATACGATTAGTTTTGATGATGTTTTATATAGATGTCATTCTTAAGAGCAAAAAGGTTGCATACTGCATTTATCTTTTACTTTGACTAATTCTTATATTTAATGTAGATGCAAAGTTTAATAATAGAGATTGATCAAGAAAGGAGACTAAAGAAAGAACTTGCACAACATTAAAGTTCTTGAGATACATGAAGTCTCGATGATCAAACAGAAGTTGGAATGAAGAAGTCGACACATGAAATTTTGGATCAAGTTCAGCATAGGCTTGGCTTTCTGGATATTGAAGAAGGTAGAAGCTGCAAAGAATAAAGAGCCCAAGTTAAATGATGAAGAATGATTAAGTTGGGAGATGGAAGAAGGAAGAACTTGCTAAATGGAATGAAGATATAATTATTCAAGTTCTTATGTTGAAGCTAGAAGCCTCCAAGATCATATGGAAGTTGGAATGACACAATTCAGAGTTAAAACAAGCAAAAATGAGGTTCTGGATGAGCAAACTCAAGTCTCGAAATATTAAACTCGAGTTTACCACCTTGCTGCAGTATTTTGCGTCTCTGACATGAACAAACTCGAGTTCAGGACCTCAAACTTGAGTTTAGGACTTCAAACTCGAGAAAGGAATCACAAACTCGAGCCAATAAGTGTCTTCGGCATTTCTGGTGTCCCTGAATTAGGCAAACTCGAGTTTATAAGTTGCAAACTCAAGTTTACAGCGGTACTCAGCACTTCAGATCAACTCTGTTTCAAGCGATGTCTGGTAATTTAACGATATCTCTCCAACCAGAAATCCGATTGAGGTGAAACCACTTTTGAATGAAACTAGACTCCCAATGCGTCATTTTGATATAAAATTCAAGCTAAAAGGAGTTCAGATCAAAGAGATATAAATTGTGGAAGTTGACAGAAAAATCCACGCCACACAGCAAACCAAGCTTCAATGTTTTGTGTATAACTCACAATATACAAATGCAATTGAGCTGAAATCAGTGGCATATGAAAGTAGACTCAAAGGGCTTTCCATCAAGCTTTGAACAGACCAAAACAGAGTTCAGACCAGGGAGATATGGTCTTTGAAAGTTGACAAAGCTGCAAACTCGAGCCAGGCCAAGTCAGAAGTAACCAAGTCACAATACAACTTGCAAACTTGAGTTTATCATCACAAACTCAAGTTCGAGAGCTCCAGAGAAGAAATGAACATTTGGAGAAAGCCAAACTCGAGCTTATAAGTGAACAAACTCGAGTTTAGCTCAGACAGAGAGCAACCAGGTCCCGAAGAACATCCAAACTTGAGTCTATAAGTAACAAACTCGAGTTTGTGGGTTACAGAGAACAAACATTAGTTTTAAAGAGAACCAAACTCGAGTCTATTAGTTGGAAACTCAAGTTTTGTCCAAGTCGAAAGCTTTGATGTTTTTCAACATTTTGAAAACCACTAGTTTTGCCTGAAAACCTCCGGTTTTGATGTTTTGGACTAAGATCAATTTTTCACATTAAAGTCCAAACTCGAGTTTGGAGAAACTAAACTCGAGTTTACATCGCTAATTCAGAAATTCAAATCTGACGAATTTGAAAAACCTTCTTGTTTGATCTTAATACTTTCCAGTATTATACTCTAATATTCCTAGCTAAATTTAACCACTTTGTTAGTGAGTTTCAGATGCATTAGAGAATGTTTATTGAAGGTTTAAAGCAAAAGCAAAAGTGACATCAGTACCTTAAAAGCATGACCCAGAAAAGTTGTATACTTTTGGGCAATCCTTCTACACACGTCTACAGAGAATTAAAAACTGCTTTCCAAATCCAGCAATTGCTATTCCAACGGATTAATTAGCCAGAAGTCAACTCTAAACATTTTGCACAGCTGGATTATGTAGAGATTATAAAGAGAAGAGGACCAAAGCTTAACCAAACCTTGTATAATGAAGACAACAGTTATATTGAAGTCTACAACGGTCATATATTGATTTCTACCTATAAAAGAAGACAGACTCAAGCAGAAAAACGTAGAGATACAAGCCAACATTCTCAACATGTTGATACTTTGTTTTTCACATCATTTACTCTCTGTTTTTCATGTCTAGATAGCTTAAAGAGTGAGATGATTTGTATTGCTCTTCAGTGTTCATTTATTCACTTCTGAGAGAGAAGATTTATTGTAATCATTCTATCTATCTGAGAGTTACTCAAGATTGGGTGATCTTGAGTGGGAAACACATTGTGTTGATTAGAACTTGTAAGGGGGAGTGAATCCTAGTGAGAGGATTACTTCGAGTATAGAGTGTGTAGTAAAGCAGTGTATCAATTACAGTTTGTAAGGGAGAGTGAATCCTAATGAGAGGATTACTCCAAGTACAGAACGTGTAATCAAGTTAAAGGAAGATAGTGGATTGAAAATCCCAAGTAAAGCTTGGGGACTAGACGTAGGTCAAGGATTGGGCCGAACCAAGATAAATCTCAGTTTGCATATTCTCTTCCTTTATCTCTTATGTTTCTAGCATATAAGTTTGAATGACTACCTACTGTTTTATAACTCTTCACTGTCATACACACTGGTTTTACTAAGTTGCAAAAAGATTTTAAAAGGTTCCTAAATTTTTATACTTCACCCAATTCACCCTCCTTCTTGGGTTCAACCGGTACTTATATCATTCACCAACTTTCCAATTTCAGTCTCCAATTTTTCAATCAATTCATGAGACTGAGTTATCATGGCCACTTGAAGGAAACTAAAGTAGTCAGATACAGCTTTTTCAATAATTATCTTAATGGTGGCTCCAAGTGAAAAAGGTGGAGGCTGTGAAGAATGTTCTGGACCAGGTTCAGATTGTTGCTCCTGAGCTCTAGACTTAGAAGCTCTTGATCTAGATGGTCCTAGAGCTCTTGATTGCCCAGACCCTTCTTGAAATGAAATCTTCATTAGATTCAAGTGATGCTGACCAAACATATATGGCTTCTTAGGAGGCTCGTTCTTCTCAAGATACCATACTTTTTCATGGAACAAAATGATTGACACAAGACTAGGAAAAGGAATGGTGGAATTTTTCTTTGAATGAAGACATTATCTTTTCATTTCATTAAAAATCCAATAACCAAGTTTATGAGGAACCTGTGCTGCAAAGGAAGCAAAGAGAGAGTAAACTCTCTAAGTGAAATAAGTAAAGTTCTTTCCTTTTTGTACAAAGTTCCTTGAGTAAATATACCACAAGGCCCTATGTACAAGAGGCATAACAATGGGAGGGAAGTTAGGTAACCTTACTAGTCCACTCAATTGCTAATTTGGTCGAAGAATTTTGAAAATTTCTTCATTGTCATAATGAAACTTAGGAATAGGAGGAGGTCTAGAGATTTGAAGCAAATCATTTATGTAATTGGCAGTAAGAACAATTCTCTTGCCTCTTACATAAGTGATTATCCTCTCCGCAACAAGTTTATCATGCTTATCTAACAAATTATGAACAATCATATTAAAGTAGAAGACTCTAACTAAAGTTGGACTGTAGGAAGCATGAATTGAAAGAAAAAGTTCATAAGCTCTATTGTTGGTAAATTTCCTTGATGGCAAGTGAACTAGTCAAACAAGTAATAAAGAGTAAATAGAGTATCATCCCACAGAGACTAAGATACTGAAGGATGATTCCAAATTACAAAATTAGTTGTGTATAACAAGAAAATAAAATATGATTGGTTTGGGAGTTTTTATAGTTATACTAATAAACAAGAAAAAAAAACCAAATGATTGTAGTTGTAAGAAGATATCAGTAAAAAGATAGGATGAACTTAGAATCCTTCCTAAGAATATCAATAAACAGATCACAACAGAATAGCCTATGACAAAAAGCTTAACTAGAATTAAATAAAGAAAAACATAAAGCTTGATGGAGGTTCCAACGGCGTGGAAGAAGCCTTGTCACGTCACGACTCCACGTCTTCTTATCTCTGCCTTACTACAAGGAAGGATGCTGGGTTCTCTTGGAGTCCTTGTGCATTGTAACTTCTCTCACTCTTCTTTCGAGTTTGGATGTATGGGAATGGTGCTTGACTCTTGACGACTTCGACCCCCTTTAGGGTTGGTTATTGTTTCCTTATATAATATGATCTACTTGCGGCGTATGTCCAGTGAACTGGCCCTTTCCAAATCTGTCGGGGTCCAATCGTAGTCTCTCTTTCCAATCTCGGTAGATTGATTCTGCTGATCCTATGGGATTCTTCAAATCTTAGTTTCGATTCTCCATTTCTTCTATTCCAATATGCCAACAATTTAAAAACGTTGTTCTCTTCCACTTAATGACCTGCGCTATATTTCCTGAAACAACCTTGACAAACGATTAGAATAGATGCCACATAGCATTGCGTCACTTACTCTGGTATAGCCTCAGGGATGCATTGTATTGCATTTCGATAAAGCTGTCCTGATGCTATAGCATTGTATCTTCTATGTTATATGCCTTTCTCATAAAACCTCGAAACTCCTTCTTTTCTCAGCACATGTTTAGGATGCATGTGAGATTTATCCTTAAGTTCCCTATATAATGAATTAATGCATTTTTTCTCAGATTAAAGCTCATATTCACCATACAATACAATCATATACTATAGGGAAAACATGACATAAGTAGTACTCGTCACCTATACCAAGGAGAGAGATCAAGGTTAGACTCTTCCTTGAGTTTGGCTAGATCAAGGTAACTATAGAGCATAAAACCCATAAGTGCATAGTCCACTATGTATTTCTTCCCATCTTCGAGAGAAAACACAATAGGACCAAAGACAAAATCAAGAAGAGGAATGGAGGAGGGAGCATGATAGATAGCGTGAATTGTAACACCCCAAATTTTGGACCCTGAGAAGTGAGAATAAGCCTGAAATAGACGGGCGACTAGGCCCAGTTCGGGAAAAGTCCCAAGAACATCGAGAGTTAGGAAGCCTCTCGGGAACTAAGTAACTTGGCCATACGGGTCAGTGGACCAGTATGAATAAGCCGTGAACTTGAAGTGATAATGAAAAAGGGGCACAGAAGGTTTATATGGTGTAAATCCAGTGGAAAGCATGCCACCTAACTATGTCCTAAGGTATAAGACAATTAGTTGAGTGAAAATATGCCAATACGGGTAGGTATACGGCATTTTCAGGGCAGTCATGAGAGCCCTGCGTTTTTGAAGGAATAAGAAGGGAAGAGAGAGAAAATGTGTATATGGACCCAATAGGGAAGGAAAAGTCAGTGGTAGTAGTACTACGTCGGACACGTGGCATTTCGGGGTCAGAAGTTGGATTATCGGGTAGTACGCATTACGAGGTGGATCTGAGGTACTGGAATAAAGGTTTCTTACTCCCCAAGGTATTATGTTCCGTCCACTTGTGGTCAGGGAAAGGTGACTAATGATCCGGGCCCACACAAGTCCAGTCAAAGGGCACGGATTATGAGGTAAGGTGGGACCGACAACAGGGAGCTGTGTAGGACCGGGTAGGATTTCCTAGAGTCGAGCCCAGGCATAGGACACTATAGGGGCAAATTCCAGTGGGCCCAGAGGAGAGAGAAAATATCTGGTCATGTAATTATGAAGAGAGAGAAGGGTCACATCAAGTCATTTTGATGAGAGAAAAAGAGTAAAATAATCAGAATTAATCTGGACCACACAAATGGAATCTGACATGACAATAAAATGATAAGTAATTATGACTCATTATCACATATCTAAGGGCAGATTTTGTGGGTCCCACGGATTTGGAAGATGAGCGGTGCAAAATAACCGTTTTGCCCCTATACCTAAAACCTACCCAAAGTCATCATCAGGGGCAATCTTGGTATTTAGATCTGGAGGGTTCAGATGGTGCCACATGTCCTAGACCAGAAGACTCTAGAATACCCTGGAAAAGAATATTATGTAGCATCTTTGGGAAAAATCCAGTGAATATGACTATTTTACCCCTAAGGTGTTATTTTAATTACGGGACAAGCCCTAACCTTTAGAGCCTATAAATAGGACACCTCCTACCCATTTTTGGCTGACCTATTTCGTGCTCAACGTGAGGGAGATGAAGGTCCAGCTGAAAGTCTTGCTCCAAGGAGGAGGAAGGCACCCGCAACCGACATCCTAAGGTAAGTCCCTAATCGACGACTTGGAAACTCTTATTTTTGCCCTATGGTGATTTTCGTGGAGGAGTAGTACGATTTTGGTATTTTTGATGTTTCCATTGAGTGCAAAGGGTGTTTTTGTGTGGGGACATGTTGGATCACCATTTTCCAAACCCTAAAAGGCCAAGTCTTTACTATACGAAAATCTATCGGTTCTTTCAGTTTTTGGGCTGTGAATGAAAATCGGTAGTTTTAAAGTAGTAACTGGATTCCGATTGCCTTGAGATTTTACATGGTGAAAGTATACATCCTGAGGATTATTTTCACATAAGATTTTGTGTCATTTGGAGTTTCAAACCAAGAGATATTTTAAGTTGAAAATGACCTAAAAACCTGGATTCGGTCTCGGACCACTGGCTAATGTTTGGGAATAAAGACAAGTTTCGAACCCAGATGAATTTGTTAATTATTTTTCCTATAAAATAGACATCCTAAGGGTTCTAAGACTACTGATTTCATGTTGATACGATGTTTCTAGAATTTATGAAAAATCGGCAAAGTTGGGTCAGCGTTTCTGGAAAATTCTGGAGTTAGGCGAAATTTTATGGAACATGAAGTGAAGCTTGTATATATGACTTAAAGCATGATGTTCTTGCTGTACCTAGGGTTATAGCACGTGTGGAACACATATCCAACATCAAAAGAAGGGTTGGCAATTTTCGAGGCGTGCCAAGTAGTAATTGTTAACTCACGTATTTTATGTTGCTACTGTATGTCTGTTTTCCATGGTGGAGGATGCAAGGCAGTAGGTGTTGGGATCTGTACACGCAGCGGATTAAAATTTCTTACGGATCCCATCTGGAGGATCACTCAGGTGTGTTTAAATCAAGGTTAAGGAACCCGAATCATACCTTAAAAGAATTCGTCTGTGTCTCGTTCTTCCTTGAACAGGTGGGCTACCTCCTCGATCAACAGAAGACGACTCTTAGAATCCTCTTCCTCTACTGGTATCCACACGAACAATCCTCATTTATGGCTATAGCAGTGTGCTAGAGCCTCTTGTGCATCCCTCTAAATTTTTCACTCTAGGGTTTCTCGTGGCTTTCTGTAATACGCTCGACTAAAACTCCCGTAGGTTTTTCTAAACCCGATAGGCGTATTATATAATTAAAATTAATCCTCATTAATTTTGAAATTCGAATTTTGAATCTGGATAATGTATTAATTAAATCTATCTTATAGATCTAATCTAATATATTAAAAGCTAGATCTGAAATCCGAATCTTGAATTTAGATCAAATCTAAATTAAAAGCCTTTTGATTTAACTTATATTTATAAATTAAATCTGAGAAATGATATCTATCTACTTAATTAAATCTGAGATACTATATCTCAATTTAATATTAAACAGATATACAATATCTTTATTCGAAATTAAATGAGATACAATATCTCTATTTGTTTCAGACATTTAATTTATCAAATAAATTAAATACAAAACAAATATTATATATATAATATTATAATCTTCATTAATAATATATATATATATATATATATATATATATATATATATATATAAATTTCGAATTTAATGTCTATATATATACATATATATATATATATATATATCCTAGATTAAATTCAGTATTCATTTAATCTCATATTAATATGAGATTCAATGAATTTGGACACTTTTACCCGTGCCGGATTATTCTTGTGTACGACCCTGCAGGCCCATATGAGATTGGCAGTGGGCCAAGATTGTATCAGTCCACAAGTCGCAAGCGGCCTCTAGCAAGATATTGCGACTACCCAATTCACATGGGGATCGATGACATGATACTACCTATCGTACAACCATGTCACGTCCTTTTTGTCACGCGATAATTTGGTCAAGGATGAGGAATGGATAATGTCAACTTCCTTTTCTTGACCATTACTTTCTTGATTCTCGAGTAGTCTAACAAGTGAAATGGAAACTCCTTTCCATCACAGTATGGCCATACATTTCTTAGACTCACTTATCAAGGGGCCCAGTATTATCTCTCTACGAAAGTGAGAGATAAATTCCATCTTGACCATTCACATTCCTTCGTATGAAAACCACTAATCCTGATCCAAGCCTTTATCATCACCCGGTCAAAGGTGACTTTTGACTAGGTCAAAGGTGACTTTTGACTAGGTCAAAGGTCAGCGACTCATCATGTAGAAATCCATGATGATCTCAGGTCATAGGGCGTCGTAACGCGGTTATACATGAGATAAGCTTATAACTTATACAATACAGCTTTCTCATAGTGGGTCGGTTCAGCACCTTGTACTCTTACAAGTGCCCATGACTTTGATTCGTATCTCCATACCTCATTAAAGTCATACTGGTCTTCACTCATCTTCGCTCCCGCGTAGATGACCGACTAGGGACATTTAGGATAATCTATAAGATATATCCAGGGATGTAGTTATCAATACAAACATGCAAATGAAAATGATAACTAAAAGAGAATACTTTAAATAACATAAATATCTAAAGTACAATGAATTGCCCCTAGGGCATAATTTCCAACAAACTCTCACTTGCACTAGGTGCAATCATTAATTACTTTAATTCCCATTGCCTTAACATGACGCTTATGTGTCGCTTGTGCAAGCGGCTTAGTAAGAGGATCTGCTACATTGTCTTCTCCTAGCACTTTGCATATGCTCGTATCACCCCTTTCATTGATTCCTCTGATGTGATGAAAACGCCTGAGTATGTGCTTGGTCCTTTGATGTGACCTAGGCTCCTTTGTATGCGTAATAACGCCGTTATTGTCACAGAACAAGACTATTGGATCTGAGATGGTAGGAACCACCCCCAGCTCAGTGATGAACTTCCTGATCCAAACGGCTTCCTTAGCTACGTCAGCTGCTGCTATAGACTCAGCTTCCGTTGCAGAATCAGCTACAGTGCTCTGCTTAGAGCTCTTCTAGCTCACCGCACCACCATTCAACAGGAATACGTATCCTGATTACGATCTTGAATCATCTTGGTCAGTTTGGAAACTTGCATCTGTGTAACCAGTTACAGAGAGCTCATCCTCCAAGCCACCATATACCAAGAATAAGTCCTTCGTCCTTCTTAAGTACTTAAGGATATTCTTGATAGCAGTCCAGTGACCCTCACCAGAACCTTGCTGATATCTACTGGTCATACTCAAGGCAAATGACACATTCGGTCGAGTACATAGCATGACATACATGATAGATCCAATGGTAGAGGCATATGGAATCTTACTCATGTGGTCTCTTTGATCTTGTGTACTAGGACACAGACCCTTACTAAGATGAATGCCATTAGACATTTGCATGTTACCCCTTTTAGAATCCTGCATACTGAACCTATGCAGTATCTTGTCTATATATGTGCTCTGACTTAGGCCTAGCAGTCTCTTAGATCTATCTCTATAGATCCTTATCCCAAAGATGTAAGTGGCTTCACCTAAATCTTTCATTGAGAAAGACTTTCCTAACTAAGACTTGACACTCTGCAAGGTAGGAATGTCATTCCCAATAAGTAGGATGTCATCACATAAAGCACTAAAAATAAAACCGTGCTCCCACTAACCTTCTTGTAAACACAAGGTTCATCCATGTTTTGAATGAAGCCAAACTCTTTGACTACTTCATCAAAACGATGATTCCAGCTCCGAGATGCCTGCATCAGTCCTTAAATGGATCTTTGAAGCTTCCAAACTTTACCAGAGTCCTCTAGATGCACAAAACCCTCAGGTTGTGTCATGTACACATCCTCAAGTAGCTTTCTGTTAAGGAAGGCTGTTTTGACGTCCATCTGCCATATCTCATAGTCATAATATGATGCAATGGCAAGAAGGATTCTGATTGATTTGGCCATTGCAACTGCCGAAAAGGTTTCATCATAGTCTATACCATGAGTTTGAGTGAATCTTTTTGCAACCAGTCGTGCCTTGAAGATATTTACTTTGCCATCTATGTCAGTTTTCTGTTTGAAAACCCACTTGCACCCAATGGTTTTTACACCTTCAGGTGGATCGACTAAGGTCCATACCTTATTGTCGTACATGGATTGCATTCCAGACTTCATAGCATCAAGCCATCTTTTGGAGTTTGGTCCCACCACGGCCTCTCGATAGGTAGTTGGCTCATTTTGTTCAATGAGCAAAACATCACAACTTCGAGTAACCAGAAATCCATATCTCTGAGGCTGTAAGCGTGGTCTATCGGACCTTCGTGGGCCTTGTATTACTTGAGTTGGCTCAACAACTTGTTGTGAGTCTTCTTCGGTTTCCATCTGTGGTTCTACATTGTCCTGTGACTCTCGAACTTCTTCGAGTTTCACCTTACTCCCACTGGTTCTTTTAGAGATAAACTCTTTTTCCAGAAAGATACCATTTCGAATAACAAACACTTTGTGATCGGTGGGATTGTAGACATAATATCCTTTAGTTTCCTTAGGATACCCCACAAAAAGGCATTTTGAGGATCTAGATAATAATTTATCAAAGGCTTGTTGCTTAACATAAACCTCACATCCCCAAATCTTAAGAAATGACAAACTGGGTTTCTTCCCAGTCCATATCTCATATGGTGTCTTTTCAACTGCCTTTGACGAAACACGATTTAGTGTTAACACAGCTGTTTCTAGGGCATGTCCCCAAAAAGAAGGTAGAAGGTCTGTTTGACTCATCATAGATCGAACCATATCTAATAGAGTTTGATTCCTTCATTCAGAAACACCATTCCATTGAGGTGTTCCTGGAGGAGTAAGCTGTGAGATGATCCCACAACTCCTAAGATGGTCAATGAACTCTTGGCTCAAATATTTACCACCCCGATCAGATCAAAGTGCCTTAATTGTTTTGTCAAGTTGGTTTTGCACTTCATTTTGGAATATTTTGAACATTTCAAAAGATTCAGACTTATGTTTTATTAGATAGATATAGCCATATCTACTAAAATCATCTATAAATGTAATGAAGTACAAATAACCTCCTCTGGCATAAGTGTTCATTGGTCCACACACATCTGTATGTATGAGGCCCAATAAATCGGTGGCCCTCTCACTGTGTCCAGTAAAAGGTACCTTTGTCATCTTTCTGAATAAACAAGATTCACATGTATCAAATGATTCAAAATCAAATGAATTCAAAAATCCATCTTGATGGAGTTTCAAAATGCGTTTCTCATTTATATGGCCTAGACGACAATGCCATAGGTAGGTTGGATTCAAATCATTTGACTTGAACCTTTTAGTAGTTATGTCATAGATTGGTCCATTATTAGGGTGTTCTAAATTTAGTACATAATGACCAGCATGCAAATCTCCATGAGCATAAAAAACATCATTATGATAAATTGAACATTTACGGTTCTTAGTAATGGAAGTAAAACCTTCCTTATCCAAATAAGAAAGCGAAATAATGTTACTACTTAAAGCAGGAACATAAAAGCAATTGTTCAAAATTAACAAAAGCCTATTGGGCAGAACTAATTCATAAGTGCCTACGGCTAAAGCAGCAACTCTTGCTCGGTTTCCAACTGGTAGGTCAACTTCGCCCTTCTTCAATCTTCTACTTTCCTTGAGACCCTGCACATTCGTACAAATGTGAGATCCACATGCAGTATCTAATACCCATGTAGAGGAAGTAGAAAAATGAACATCTATGATAAAGATACCTGAAGCGATAGCCTCACTATCCTTCTTGTTCTTTTTCAGACCTTCTTGATAGAGTTTGTAATTCCTCTTCCAATGACCAGGTTTATTGCAGAAATAGCAGACCCCATCCTTCAAAGGCTTTGCCTTCTTGGCTGCAGGCTTAGATTCAGGCTTGTTCGACTTATTGGTCGTGCCAGCTGAGCCTTTACCCCATCTTTTGCCCTTGCCTTTCTTTTTCATACCCTTTCCTTTTTGAACCATCAAAACAGTGCTGGGCCTTTTCTTGATACTCTGCTCAGCTGTCTTGAGCATCCAATGCAATTTAGAAATTGATTTCTCCATGTTGTTCATATTATAGTTCATGACAAACTAGTCATAACTATCAGGGAGTGAGTTCAAGATCATATCTGTGGCTAACTCCGGACTCATGGGAAATCCGAGCCTCTCAAGGTGATCAATGTAGCCTTTCATCTTCAAAACATGAGGGCTAACTGATGCACCTTCAGCCATCTTGCAGGAATTTAAGGCTTTCATGGTTTCATACCTCTCTTGCCTTGCTTGTTGTTGGAACATTTCCTTGAGATGAGCAATCATCTCAAAAGCCTCCATATGTTCCATATCTCTTTGGAGCTCTGGAACCATAATGGCAAGCATAAAGCATCCTACATCCACAGAGTCATTTTGATGCTTCGTGTAAGCATCTCTTTGAGCTCTTGGAGCGTTTTGTGCTAGCTCTTCAGGAATGGGTTGATCAAGGACATAAGCCTTTCTTTCCTGCTTGAGAACAATTCTCAAGTTTCTAAACCAATCAAGAAAGTTTGTCCCATTCAGTTTTTCCTTCTCAAGGATTGATCGCAGTGGTGTTGTTGCAGTGTTACTATTCGACATGATTCTACAATTAAAAGACATGCAAAGTCAGTTAATATTCTCCCACTGAATTAACAACCCTCATTATAATTAGTGGGCTAAGATCCATATTTGGCTTAAATTTAAGTCCGCTTTGGCAAGACACTTAAAATAAAGTTATTTAGGGAGGCAACAACTTTGCCAATTACATCACATGTAACTCTTAGATCTTTATGGGATTCGATCATCATATGACCTAGCATGTTTAATCCCATCCAATGCCTTGATATCCAAAACCGTTTTGATGATTTCAATTAAGTCAAGACAATAATGAATATAAAATATCACCATTACTCTCTCTTGACTCACCAAGATTACTTAGATGCATCCACTTTGGTGGAACATACAAATGGGTGATCTAGGTTTTAATAAGTATTCATTTATTGACGGCATTGTGACTTAAGATTTTATTTAGAGGGTATTATTGGATATGTGAACTAAATTTCCCATTATTTCTACCTATATGAATGCAATCATTTATTGTATATCATATAGAGTCTAACTTAATCATGCAATGATCACATCAAAATATAATTAAAACTCGTGAACAACATGGCTCATTTAACCTAGAGTCCTCTCAAGCCAAGGAGGAGACTTCTCTAAATAATAAAAGAAAATACATAGTTAGAAACCTTGTTTCACATACGAGGGGAGTGAGGTGAGAAGAGAATGTACATGAAGATTATTTAGAGAGAGGCATGGCACGCAGGCCATATACAAAATTTACAACCCTAGAGCCATCTTGTTCACCATACCCAAACAATACTTTGAAAGGTAAATTATAAACATATTTTAATTCATACATTTATGAAATAAAATATTACTCAAGATAAAATTCTCTAATTTATATTACTCTAATTTAATTACTTGCGTTACGACAATCAGCTGGTCCCTACGACGGTCCCGCTATAAATAGGACACCTCCTACCCATTTTTGGCTACCCTATTTCGTGCTCAAGGTGAGGGAGATGAAGGTCCAGCTGAAAGTCTTGCTCCAAGGAGGAGGAAGGCACCCGCAACCGACATCCTAAGGTAAGTCCCTAATCGACGACTTGGAAATTCTTATTTCAGCCCTATGGTGATTTTTGTGGAGTGGTAGTAGGATTTTGGTATTTTTGATGTTTCCATTGAGTCCAGAGGGTGTTTTTGTGTGGGGACATGTTGGATCACCTTTTTCCAATCCCTAAAAGGCTAAGTCTTTACTATACGAAAATCTGTCGGTTCTTTCAGCTTTTGGGCAGCGAATGAAAATCGGTAGTGCCTCTTGTGCCTCTTGACGACTCTTACAATCCTCTTCCTCTACTGGTATCCACACGAACAATCCTCGTTCACAGCTACGGCAGCGTATTAGTGCCTCTTGTGCGTCCCTCTCAATTTTTCACTCTAGGGTTTCTCGCGGCTTTCTGTAATACGCTCAACTAAAACTCCCGTAGGTTTTTCTAAACCCGATAGGCGTATTATATAATCAAAATTAATCCTCATTAATTTTGAAATTCAAATTTTGAATCTGGATAATATATTAATTAAATCTATCTTATAGATCTAATCTAATATATTAAAAGTCAGATCTGAAATCCGAATCTTGAATTTAGATCAAATCTAAATTAAAAGCCTTTTGATTTAACTTATCTTTATAAATTAAATCCGAGAAATGATATCTATCTATTTAATTAAATATGAGATACTATATCTCAATTTAATATTAAACAGATATACAATATCTTTATTCGAAATTAAATGAGATACAATATCTCTATTTGTTTCAGACATTTAATTTATCAAATAAATTAAATACAAAACAAATATTATATATATAATATTATAATCTTCATTAATAATATATATATATATATATATATATATATATATATATATATATATATATATATATAATTTCGAATTTAATGTATATATACATACATACATACATATATATATATATATATATCATAGATTAAATTCAGTATTCATTTAATCTCAGATTAATATGAGATTCAATGAATCTGGACACTTTTACCCATGTTGGATTATTCTTGTGTTCAACCCTGTAGGCCCATATGAGATTGGCAGTGGGCCAAGATTGTATCAGCCCACAAGTCGCAAGCGGCCTCTAGCAAGACATTGCGACTACCCAATTCACATGGGGATCGATGACACGATACTACCTATCGTACAACCATGTCACGTCCCTTTTGTCACGTGATAATTTGGTCAAGGATGATGCATGGATAATGTCAACTTCCTTTTCTTGACCATTACTTTCTCGATTCTCGAGTAGTCTAACAAGTGAAATGGAAACTCCTTTCCATCACAGTATGGCCATACATTTCTTAGACTCAATCATCGAGGGGCCTAGTATTATCTCTCTACAAATTTGAGGGACAAATTCCATCTTGACCATTCACATTCCTCCGCATGAAAACCACTAATCCCGATCCAAGCCTTTATCATCACCCGGTCAAAGGTGACTTTTGACTAGGTCAAAGGTCAGCGACTCATCATGTAGGAATCCATGATGATCTCAGGTCATAGGGCGTCGTGACGCGGTTATACATGAGATAAGCTTATAACTTGTACCATGCAGCTTTCTCATAGTGGGTCGGTCCAGCACCTTGTACTCCTACAAGTGCCTATGACTTTGATTTGTATCTCCATACCTCATTAAAGTCATACTGGTCTTTACTCATCTTCGCTCCCGCGTAGATGACTGACTAGGGACATTTAGGATAATCTATAAGATATATCCAGGGATGTAGTTATCAATACAAACATGCAAACGAAAATGATAACTAAAAGAGAATACTTTAAATAACAAAAATATCTAAAGTATAATGAATTGCCCCTTGGGCATAATTTTCAACAGTAGGGCCTAGTGGATTGTGTGTCCTTAGGTCGCTACCGAGCCTAAGATGCATTTGGGGTAGTTGGGGTTAAACTACCTAGCTACTGCGTTGATCCTAGCACTGAGGATGGCGTCCGGGGTTGTCTTGTGAGATGACTCGACGGTACGCGGGTGTCCGGGGTCTGCGTTGTGAGGTGACTCGACGGTACACGGGTGTCCGAGGTCAGTCTTGAGAGACGACTCAACGGTACACGAGCGTCTGGGGTCTACCTGTGGGGCGACTCTGTTGGAAATTATGCCCTAGGGGCAAGTCATTGCTCTCCATAAAGTTATCATTTCGTTCGCATGTTTATGGTGATAACTATATCCCTGGATATATCTTATAGATTATCCTAAATGTCCCTAGTCGGTCATCTACGTGGGAGCAAAGATGAGATAAGACCAGTATGACTTTGATGAGGTATGGAGATACAAATCAAAGTCATGGGCACTTGTAAGAGCACAAGGTGTTGGACCGACCCACTATGAGAAAGTTGCATGGATTGAGTCATAAGCTTATCTCATGTATAACCGCGTCACAACGCCCTATGACCTGAGATCATCATGGATTCCTACATGATGAGTCACTGGTCTTTGACCTAGTCAAAAGTCACCTTTGACCGGGTGATGATAAAGGCTGGGATCGGGATCAGTGGTTTTCATGCGGAGGAATGTGAATGGTCAAGATGGAATTTGTCCCTCACATTTGTAGAGAGATAATACTGGGCCCCTCGATGAGTGAGTCTAAGAAATGTACGGCCATACTGTGATGGAAAGGAGTTTCCATTTCACTTATTAGACTGCTCGAGAATCGAGAAAGTAATGGTCAAGAAAAGGAAGTTGACGTTATCCATGCCTCATCCTTGACCGAATTATCGCGTGACAAAAGGGACGTGACATGGTTGTACAATAGGTAGTATCGTGTTATCGATCCCCATGTGAATTGGGTAGTCGCAATGTCTTGCTAGAGGCCGCTTGCGACTTGTGGGCTGATACAGTCTTGACCCACTGCCAATCTCATATGGGCTTGCAGGGTCGCACACAAGAATAATCCAACACGGGTAAAAATGTCCAGATTCATTGAATCTCATATTAATCTGAGATTAAATGAATACTGAATTTAATCTAGGATATATATATATATATATATGTATATATATATATTAAATTCGAAAATAATAGAATAATATTATTTAATGGAGATTATAATATTATTATATGATATTTGTTTTATATTTAATTTATCCGATAAATTAAATATCTAAAACAAATAGAGATATTATATCTCATTTGATTTTCGAATAAAGATATCATTATCTATTTAATTTAAATTGAGATATTGTATCTCAAATTTAATTAAATAGATAGATATCATTTCTCGGATTTAATTTATAGAGATAAATTAAATCAGAAGGCTTTTAATTTGAATTAAATAAATACATTAGATAGATTTAATTAATATATTTTTTTAATTAAAATTTGAAATTCAAAATTAATGGGGATTAATTTTGAATATAATACGTCGATGGGTTTAGAAAAACCTACGGGACTTTTAGTCGAGCATATTAGAAAAGCCGCGAGAAATCCTAGAGCGAAAAAGAGAGAGACGCACAAGAGGCTAGCACGCTGCCGTAGCCGTGTTCAGGGATTGTTCGTGTGGATACCAGTAGAGGAAGCCGATTCTAAGAGTCGTCTTCTCCTGATCGAGAAGATAGCCCACCAGTTCAAAGAGAACGAGATGCGGACGAATTCACTACAGTTTGAATTTTCTTGATCGCCATGAGACAATGTGCGCAAAGGGTTTGTGTAGATTCTTGATCTACTAGTTCGCTAAAATCAAAGGAAAACCTCCGGCTTCGGATGATTCTGAGTTCTCTATAAGGTATGATTCGGGTTCCTTAACCTTGATTTAAACGCACCTGAGTGATCCTGGGGACGGGATTCGTAGAAAATTTTAATCCGCTGCGTGTACGGATCTCAACAGTGGTATCAGAGCCAACTCAACGTGCGTTTAAATTGGGTTTCTGTACATGCTATTATATGTGATATATATGCAAGAATCTGAATCTTTGTATGCAAGAATTTGAATCTTTGTAAGCAAGAAACTGAATCTTTGTATCAAGAAATCGAATCTTGAATGCTTTAATTTGAAAATTCGTGTTAGGGTTTCAGACGGGTCTCTAGAATGGTGTTGCGGCTGCTTCGTACAACTCTGAATTGTTCAGAGCGCACGATATTTAGAATTGTCCGTCACGTTCGTGCGCATCGAAGATGTTCTGAATCGTTCAGAATTTTCGATCATGCTCGGACAACGCCCCTAGGGGTTTGAAATTAAGTTTTATGAAACTCTCTTTCTAAAAGAATATGATGTTTTCAAAAGCTTTGGGGGCGCTCCTGCTAACCAGCTAGCGGGACCGCTGTAGGGACCGGCTGATTGTTTGTAGCGCGAGAAATGAAATTGTTTGTAGTGTGAGAATTTAAATCATGATATAAAGTAATATAAGATTAGAGAATTTTATCATGAGTAATATTTTATTTCATAAATGCATGAATTAAAGTATGTTCATAACCTTATAAAGTGTTGTTTGGGTATGGTGAACAAGATGGCTCTAGGGTTGTAAATTTTGTATATGGCCTGCGTGCCATGCCTATCTCTAAATAATCTTGATATAAGTTCTCTTCTCATCTCACTCCCCTCGTATGTGAAACGAGGTTTCTAACTATGTACTTTCTTTTATTATTTAGAGAAATCCTCTCATTGGCTTGAGGGGACTATAGGTTAAATAAGCCATGTTGTGTCACGAGTTTTAAATTATGCTTTGATATAATCATTAAATGATTAATTTAGATTCTATATGAGATATACAATAATGATTGCATTCATATAGGTAGAATTAATAAAGATAAATTAAATCGGCAAGCTTTTAGATTAAAATAAATAGATCATATTAGATCTGTTAGACAGATTTAATCAATATTATTTTAATCTAAAATTTGAGTTCAAGATTAATGGAGATTAATTTTTGAATATTTTAATACGGCCAATTAGGGTTTTAGAAATCCTATAAGATATAGATCTAGTCGTATTAAAATGAAGCGACAGCTGCAAGTCTCAATAATTTAATCATAATGATTTATTTCATAATTGTATGAATTAACATATGTTATCATTAATTTAGAGTTTTAATTATGATTTGATTTGATCACTCATAATTAATTTAGAATTTTAATTATGATTTGATTAGATCACTCATAATTAATTTAGAATTAAATTAATATGATTAATGTATCTAATAATACCCTCTGAATAAAATCTTAAGTCACAATGCCATCAATAAATGAATACTTGTCAAAACCTCGATCACCCATTTGTATGTTCCACCAAAGTGGATGCATCTGAGTAATCTTCGGAAGACAAGAGAGAGTAATGGTGATACTCTATATTCATTATTGTCTTGACTTAATTGAGATCATCAAAACGGTTTTGGATTTCAAGGCATTGGATGGATTAAACATGCTAGGTCATATGATGATCGAATCCCATAAAGATCTAAGAGTTACATGTGATGTAATTGGCAAAGGGGTTGCCTACCTAAATAACTTAATTTTAAGCGTCCTGCCAAAGCGGCTTAAGATTAAGCTAAATATGGATCTTAGCCCACTAATTATAATGAGGGTTATTAATTCAGTGGGAGGTTACTGATTATACTTTGCATATCTTTTAAATTGTAGAATCATTTCGAATAGTAACACCACAACACCATCAATGCGATCGGTCCTTGAGAAGGACGAACTCGATGAGACAAACTTTCTTGACATGTTTGAGGACTTAAGTGTTGATCCTAAACACGAAAGAAAGGAGTATCTTATCGATCAACCCATCCCTAACGAGCCTACAGCTGATGATCTAAGAGATCAAACTGATGCTTATAGAAGCATCAGGATGACTCTATGGATACAGGATGCCTGAAGCCTTCCACTGTGGTTCCAGACCTCGATGGAGATCTAGAACACATGGAGGTGTCTGAGATGATTTATCATCCTATGGAAATGTTCCAGGAACAGGCGACGCAAGAGAGGTATGAGACCACAAAGGCCTTATTCTCTTGCAAGATGGTTGAAGGTCAATCGGTTAGTCCTCATTTTTGAAAATGAAAGGCTACATTGATCACCTTGAAAGGTTTGGATTCCCCATATCCCAGGAGTTAGCTACATATGTGATCTTGATCTCACTCCCAGAAAGTTATAATAACTTTGTCATGGATTACAACATGAACAATCTGAAGGATGGGGTCTGCTTCTTCTGCAATGAAATCGGTCATTGGAAGAGGAACTGCAAGCTCTATCAAGAAGATCTGGAAAAGGACAAGAAGGATAGCGGGCCTATCGCTTCAAGTATCTATGTCATAGACATTCACTTTTCTACTTCCTCAAACATGGGTATTAGATACTACATGTGGTTCACGCATTTGTATAAATGTATAGGATCTCAAGGATAGTAGAAAATTGAATGAACATCTGTGACGTAAAGGATCAAGTCAAAAGATTTGAGTCCTCCCTTCCTATAGCATTGTCGTCTAGGCCATATAAATGAGAAGTGCATTTAGAAACTCCATTACAGATGGATTTCTGAAATCATTTGTTTTTGAATCATTTGATACATGTGAGTCTTGTTTATTAGGTAAGATGACAAAGGCACCTTTTACTGGACACAGTGAGAGGGCCACCGATTTATTGGGCCTCATACATACGGATGTGTGTGGACCATTGAAGCTGCCAGAGGAGGTCTTTTGTACTTCATTACATTAATAGACGGTCTTAGTAGATATGGTTATATCTATCTAATGAAACATAAGTTTGAATCTTTTGATATGTTCAAAATATTCCAAAATGAAGTGCAAAATCAACTTGACAAAACAATTAAGATACTTCGATCTGATCGGGGTAGTGAATATTTGAGCCAAGAGTTCGTTGACCATATTAGGAGTTGTGGGATCATCTCACAGCTTACTCCTCCAGGAACACCTCAATGGAATGGTGTTTCTGAACGGAGGAATCGAACTCTATTAGATATGGTTCGATCTATGATGAGTCAACCAGATCTTCCATCTTCTTTTTGAGGTCATGCCCTAGAAACTGCTGTGTTCACACTAAATCAAGTTCCGTCAAAGGCGGTTGAAAAGACACCACATTAGGAAGTAACCCAGCTTGTCATTTCTTAAGATTTGGGGATGTGAGGTTTATGTTAAACAACAAGCCTCTGATAAATTATCATCAAGATCCTCAAAATGCCTTTTTGTGGGGTATCCTAAGGAAACTAAAGGATATTATGTCTGCAGTCCCACCGATCACAAAGTATTTGTTATTCGGAATGGTATCTTTTGGGAAAAAGAGTTTATCTCTAAAAGAGCCAGTGGGAGTAAGGTGAATCTCGAAGAAGTTCGAGAGTCACAAGACAATGTAGAACCACAGATGGAAACAGGAGAAGACTCACAAGAAGTTGTTGAGACTACTCAAGTAACACAAGGCCCGCGAAGGTCCGATAGATCACAGTTATAGCCTCAGAGATATGGATTTCTGATCACTGGAAGTTGTGATGTTTTGCTCATTGAGCAGAATGAGCCAACGGCCTATCGAGACACCATAGTGGGACCAAACTCTGAAAAATGGCCTTATGCCATGAAGTCTGAAATGTAATCTATGTACGACAATAAGGTATGGACCTTAGTCGATCCACCTGAAGGTGTAAAAACCATTGGGTGCAAGTGGGTTTTCAAAGAGAAAGCTAACATGGATGGCAAAGTAAATATCTTCAAGGCACGACTGGTTGCAAAAGGATTCACTCAAACTCATGGTATCGACTATGATGAAACCTTTTCCCCAGTTGCAATCGCCAAATCAATTAGATTCCTTCTTGCCATTGCATCATATTATGACTATGAGATATGGCAGATGGACGTCAAAACAGCCTTCCTTAACGAAAGCTGCTTGAGGATGTGTACATGACACAACCTGATGGTTTTGTGCGTCCAGAGGACTATGGTAAAGTTTGCAAGCTTCAAATATCCATTTATGGATTGAAGCAGGCATTTCGGAGCTGGAATCATCGTTTTGATGAAGTAGTCAAAGAGTTTGAATTCATTCAAAACATTGATGAACCTTGTGTTTACAAGAAGGTTAGTGGGAGCACAATTGTGTTTCTAGTGCTTTTGGTTGATGACATCCTACTCATTGGGAATGACATTCCTACCTTGCAGAGTGTCAAGTCTTGGTTAGGAAAGTCTTTCTCAATGAAAGATTTAGGCGTAGCTACTTATATCCTTGGGATAAGGATCTATAGAGATAGATTCAAGAGGCTGATAGGCCTAAGTCAGAGCACATATATAGACAAGATACTGCATACGTTCAGTATGCAGAATTCTAAAAGGGATAACATGCCCATGTCTTATGGCATCCATCTCAGTAAGGATCTGTGTCCTAGTACACAAGATCAAAGAGACCGTATGAGTAAGATTCCATATGCCTCCGCCATTGGATCTATCATGTATGCCATGTTATGTACTCGACCGAATGTGTCATTTGCCTTGAGTATGACCAGCAGATATCAACAAGATCCCGGTGAGGGTCACTGGACTGCTGTCAAGAATATCCTTAAGTACTTAAGAAGGACTAAGGACTTATTCTTGGTATATGGTAGCTTGGAGGATGAGCTCTGTGTAACTGGTTACACAGATGCAAGTTTCCAAACTGACCAAGATAATCTAAGATCAAAATCAGGATATGTATCCCTGTTGAATGGTGGTGCGGTGAGTTGGAAGAGTTCTAAGCAAAGCACTGTAGCTTATTCTGCAATAGAAGCTGAGTACATAGCAGCATAGGATGCAGCAAAGGAGGCCTTTTGGATTATAAAGTTCATTTATGAACTTGGGGTGGTTCCAACCACTTCAAATCCAATAGACTTGTTCTGTGACAATAGCCACGCTATTGCACAAACCAAGGAGCCTAGGTCACATTAAAGGACCAAACATGTACTCAGACAATTTCATCTTATTTGAGAAATCAGAGATAAAGGTGATATGAAAGTATGCAAAGTACCAGGAGAAGACAATGTAGTTGATCCTCTTACTAAGCCGTTTGCACAAGCAAAACATGATCGTCATGTTAGGGCAATGGGAATTAGAGTAATTAATGATTGCGCCTAGTGCAAGTGGGAGTCTGTTGGAAATTATGCCCTAGGGGCAAGTCATTGTTCTCCATTAAGTTATCATTTCGTTCACATGTTTATGGTGATAACTATATCCCTGGATATATCTTATAGATTATCCTAAATGTCCCTGGTCGGTCATCTACGTGGGAGCAAAGATGAGATAAGACCAGTATGGCTTTGATGAGGTATGGAGATACGAATCAAAGTCATGGGCACTTGTAAGAGTACAAGGTGCTGGACCGACCCACTATGAGAAAGCTGCATGGATTGAGTCATAAGCTTATCTCATGTATAACCGCGTCACAACGCCCTATGACCTAAGATCATCATGGATTCCTACATGATGAGTCACTGGTTTTTGACCTAGTCAAAAGTCACCTTTGACCGGGTGATGATAAAGGCTGAGATCGGGATCAGTGGTTTTCATGCGGAGGAATGTGAATGGTCAACATGGAATTTGTCCCTCACATTTGTAGAGAGATAATACCGGGCCCCTTGATGAGTGAGTCTAAGAAATGTATGGTCATACTGTGATGGAAAGGAGTTTCCATTTCACTTATTAGACTGCTCGAGAATCGAGAAAGTAATGGTCAAGAAAAGGAAGTTGACGTTATCCATGCCTCATCCTTGACCGAATTATCGCGTGACAAAAGGGACGTGACATGGTTGTACGATAGGTAATATCGTGTCATCGATCCCCTTGTGAATTGGGTAGTCGCAATGTCTTGCTAGAGGCCGCTTGCGACTTGTGGGCTGATATAGTCTTGACCCACTGCCAATCTCATATGGGCCTGCAGGGTCGCACACAAGAATAATCCAACACGGGTAAAAATGTCCAGATTCATTGAATCTCAGATTAATCTGAGATTAAATGAATACTGAATTTAATCTAGGATAAATATATATATATATGTATGTATATATATATATATATATATATATATATATATATATATTAAATTCGAAAATAATAGAATAATATTATTTAATGGAGATTATAATATTATTATATGATATTTGTTTTATATTTAATTTGTCCGATAAATTAAATATCTAAAACAAATAGAGATATTATATCTCATTTGATTTTCGAATAAAGATATCATTATCTATTTAATTTAAATTGAGATATTGTATCTCAAATTTAATTAAATAGATAGATATCATTTCTCGGATTTAATTTATAGAGATAAATTAAATCAGAAGGCTTTTAATTTGAATTAAATAAATACATTAGATTAAATCTATTAGATAGATTTAATTAATATATTTTTTAATTAAAATTCAAAATTAATGGGGATTAATTTTTAATATAATACGCCGATGGGTTTAGGAAAACCTACGGGACTTTTAGTCGAGCGTATTAGAAAAGCCGCGAGAAACCCTAGAGCGAAAAAGAAAGAGACGCACAAGAGACGCTAGCACGCTGCCGTAGCCGTGTTTGGGGATTGTTCGTGTGGATACCAGTAGAGGAAGCCGATTCTAAGAGTCGTCTTCTGCTGATCGAGAAGATAGTCCACCAGTTCAAAGAGAACGAGACGCAGACGAATTCACTACAGTTTGAATTTTCTTGATCGCCATGAGACAATGTGCGCAAAGGGTTTGTGTAAATTCTTGATCTACTAGTTCCCTAAAATCAAAGCAAAACCTCCGGCTTTGGATGATTCTGAGTTCTCTATAAGGTATGATTCAGGTTCCTTAACCTTGATTTAAACGCACCTGAGTGATCCTGGGGACGGGATTTGTAGAAAATTTTAATCCGCTGCGTGTACAGATCTCAATAGACTCGACGGTACGCGGGCATCCGGGGCTTGCCTTAGCAAGGCGGCTCAATGGTACGTTGTTGTGGTTGTGATTCTGAATGCATTTATGATATGTGATTTGATTTCCTGATTATGGTTACTTGCATGCACTGTATACATACTGTACTTGAGTTTAATAGTTACTCTGAGGTTCAACTTTGAACTTCGACCTGGCTTAAAAGATACAGGTATAAGGCGGTAGGCCGGTTGGACTGTGGAAAGGGATTCGGGTACGAGCAATAAAGATGAAGATTGAAGACGTATGGAAGTCCTTATCTCATTGTATATTTTATGACTGTATGAACTTACTTATTGCCCAGTACTTATGTTGGACTATTGTACTCTTAACCCTGTTAGTTCTCAATGTGTTTTGATGATTAACAACAAGTGTAAACATGTTTTGAAGTTTCCAAAATCAGTTAAAAACAGTTTGACAGTTGCATACTCGAGTATAGGTATGCATACTCGAGTATAGGACTGTTGAAGGATTGCTCAAATTGGATTTTATAAGTCAATACTGCAATGTGGGGAGCCATACTCGAGTATTGAAGTTCCAGAGAGCAATCAAGTTTTCAAAATGTGATGCATACTCGAGTATGAGAATGCATACTTGAGTATAGGTCATCCAGAGAGCAACCAAACTTTTCAAGGTAAGTCAATACTGCAGTATGGAGAGCCATACTCGAGTATTGAACTTACAGAGAGCAAATGGTTTTCAAAATGGGTTGCATACTCGAGTATAGATATGCATACTCGAGTATAGGACTTACAAAGAGCAAACCTGTTTTTCAAGATTGAGTGCATACTCGAGTATAAGTATGCATACTCGAGTATAGGGTTATACCGAGAGCTCCCAAAATTTCATAACTGATGCATACTCGAGTAAAGGTTTGCATACTCGAGTATTAAGCTCTTAAACTGATTTTCAACTTGGCATCTGTTCTTACATACTTCAGTATCAATTTTTATACTCCAGTATTGACAATGAAAGACTTCACACTATTTGAAAATGGAGTTGCATACTCGAGTATAGAGCTGCATACTCAAGTATGAGACCATACAGAGAGGTCACTCATTTGTCAAGGACTTGCTTACTCCAGTATATAGGCATTTTGAACTTAAAATTTTCACACAAACAGTGCCATAATCGAGTAAGCCACTAACATACTCGAGTATAGGTCTTGATTTTCAAACTCAACTCACAATGGTTTGCCTCTGGAAGCTGCATACTCGAGTACCACTTTGGATACTCCAGTATGGACACATTGCACAGTGCCATACTGCAGTATAGATGAACATACTCGAGTATACAACGGTCAAAATTGATTTTTGAATTACACGAATTTGCAAATCACTGTTGTTTGATCTTATTGCTTCCATAATTCATTCAATCATATTCCTAGCTATGTTTAACAAGTTTGTTGAGTGAATTTCAGTAAGATCAGATGAAGATTATTGAAGGTCAAAGCCATAAAGCAAAAAGTGTACAGTGCATTTAATGCACTTCTGCAAATCAACCTACTTTCAGCTAATCCATCTGAGCACGCCTTCTAAACGTTAAAGATTGCTTACTACAACAAGCAAAGTCATCTCCAACGGGCAAATCCTCAGAAAGCCACATCAGATCATATTAACACTTGGGTTAGCAGAAGTTTAGAGAGAGAAGGTGACCACACTTAATGATAAACAACTACAACGGTCTGATTCATCCTACAACGGTCAGAAACGGTTACACATCATTCTCTACCTATAAAAGACATGGATTCAAGCAGAAGAATATAGAGATACAAGTTTATAATGCCAAAATGTTGATACTCTGCTTCTACATCCTTTTCACTCTGTTTTACTTGTCTAGATAGCTTAGAGAGTAAAATGATTTGTATCTGTACTTCAGTGATCATTTATTCATTCCTTTGAGAGAAAACTTATTATAAACACATTATCTTTCTGAGAGTAACTCAAGATTGGGTAATCTTGAGTGGGATATACATTGTGTTGATTACAACTTGTAAGGGGGAGTGAATCCTAGTGAGAGGATTACTTCGAGTACAGAGTGTGTAATCAAGCAGTGTGTTGATTACAGATTGTAAGGGGGAGTGGATCCTAGAGAGAGGATTGCTTCAGTTACAGATCGTGTAATCAAGAAGATTAAAGATAGTGGACTGAAAATCCCAAGTGAGGCTTGGGGACTGGACGTAGGTCAAGGATAAGGCCGAACCAGTATAAATCTGTTTGCAAACTCTTCTCCCTTATCTCTTACATTTCCAGCATTTACATTTGAGTGTTTACCAATTGTTTGTGAACTTACTTGTGATATCCAAGATGAATTTATTGAATTGCGAAAATACTTTGATGAATGAAAATTTTTATACTTCACCCAATTCACCCCCCCTCTTGGGTTCAGCCGGAACTTACAAACCCTACAGGGATTACTTTATGTAAATGTTTGTACCTTTACCAGTATATTGTAAGTTGTCCAAACTTATCCTATGCTCTGCTGCGCATACTCTGATGTTTGTCTTAATTGATGAATTAACAACGGTAATAAGCGAAAAGGATCCCTCTAACCCGCCACCCGAAAGGGCAAGACCGGTAGGGGTGTAACATGAATAGCTAGTATCTTGAGAGGTACCTTAGTGCCAAATTGCTCAGAAGCCTTAGAAGCAGACGCAGACAGTTGGCTCTTAGACTGAGACTGAGAGGCACTCTGTTTCTTCGATTGTTTTGAAGTCTCTACCACATTTTCTTTGTCCTTGAGTGTAGCTGCTTCTAGGTCAATTGGCTTTGATTTAGGGACCTTAGATGGTTCTTCAACTTTCAACTTTCTCAGCCTTTTGGGTGCAGGCTCCTTAAACAACACTTTAGGTTTAAACCTCTTTGGAGGTATCTTTGCTCATTTAGTTGGCTTTGATTTAGGGACCTCAGATGGTTCTTCAACTTTCAACTTTCTCAGCCTTTTGGGTGCAGGCTCCTTAAACAACACTTTAGGTTGAAACCTCTTTGGAGGTATCTTTGCTCATTTAGGTCGCTACAACGACAGAGGAGGTGATGATTTTGTTGCTTCGTAATCAGAATCTGATTTCTTGGACTTGACAGGAGATTTGGAGGGTGATTCAGGAGGCATGGTGAAAAATGGGTTGAGTTAAGGTTTAGGTTACATAGAAGATAAGTGAGGAGTCACAAGTGAGAATGTGAAATGAAGAAGAAGCGTCGCACAACAATATATAGATAAAGGGCTAAGCTCGAGTCTAATTTTCATGGCTCGAGTTATATGCTCGAGTTATGAAGAACTGGCTCAAGTTTATGATAAATTTTTACTAACCTGGAACTAAGAATGATGCATCCCGGCTTGAGTTGGTACAAGCTGGCTTGAGTTTTGCCTTAAACTCAAGGTTGCACTTGAAGGTTGGAGCTAAATACCCAAGAGGGGGGGGTGAATTGGGTATCTTTAAAAATTTAAATATTTTACTCTGTTTTTGACTAAGTAAAACAGGGTAAAACAGAGGAGAGAAGAAGAGAAGCAATACACTACAAGATTTATACTGGTTCGGTCCTTTCTCTAACCTACATCCAGTCCCCAAGCCTCACTTGGGATTTCCAATCCACTAACTTCACAATATTGATTATAATCTCTGTACTCAGAGTAGTTCTCTCTCTAGAACTCACTCCCCCTTACAAGATGCAATCAATACACCCAACCACCAAGTCCCCTGACTTGTGGTTATCTCAATCAATGAATGATTTACAAGAAAAGACTCTCTTACAGAGCAGATAAAATGAACACTGAAGCACAAGTATCAAATTGATACTATTACAGATGAAAGCTGAACACAGTAAATGACACTTAATAAATTTTCGCTCTCAGTTGGTGTATCAGCTTGAGAAGAAGTTAATGCACTCTATTTATAGGTAGAGAACATTAAATGACCGTTGCTTGATGAATCCAACCGTTGTAGGTGATTAGCACTAAGTCTGGTCTTCTTCTCTCTCTAAACTTCTACTAATCCAAGTGTTAATGTGATCTGATGTGGCCCTCTGAGAATTTGCCCGTTGGAGATGACTTTACTTGTTGTAGTAAGCATTCTTTAACATTTAGAAGGCGTGCTCAGATGGATTAGCTGAAAATAGGTTGATTTGCAGAAGTGCATTTAATGCACTGTACACTTTTTGCTTTATGGCTTTGACCTTCATTGATCTTCATCTGTGCTTGTTGAAATTCACTTAACAAACTTGTTAAACATAGCTAGGAACATAAGTGAATGAATTATGGAAGCAACAAGATCAAACAATAATGATTTGTAAATTCGCGTAATTCAAAAATCAATTTTGACCGTTGTATACTGCGGTAAGTTCCTCTATACTGGAGTATGGCACTGTGCATAAGTGTCCATACTGCAGTATCCAAAGTCATACTGCGGTATGCAGCTTCCAGAGGCAAAACATCGTGACTTGTGTTTGAAAGTCATGTCCTATACTGCGGTATGTAAGTAGCATACTGCAGTAAGCGAGTTCTTGACAAATTGAGAATCAGTTTAAAAACCCAATACTGCAGTATGTAAACCTATACTGCAGTATGCAATAGTTATAAAATTTGGGAGCTCTCTGTATAAGCCTATACTGTAGTATACATACCTATACTGCGGTATTGACTTGTCTTGAAAAACTTAGTTGCTCTCTGGATGGCCCTATACTGCAGTATACATACCTATACTGCGGTATTGACTTGTCTTGAAAAATGATTGCTTTCTGGATGGCCCTATACTGCAGTATACATACCTATACTGCGGTATTGACTTGTCTTGACAAATTTGGTTACTCTCTGGAAGTCCAATACTGCGGTATAGCACCCTATACTGCGGTATTGACTTAACTTGAAAAAATTTGATTGTTCTCTGGAAGTCCAATACTGCGGTATAGCACCCTATACTGCGGTATTGACTTGACTTGAAAAATTATTGCTTTCTGGATGACCCTTTACTGCAGTATGCAGACCCATACTGCAGTATGCAACTATCAGATGATTTTTAAAAGATCTTGGAAACTTCAAAACATGTTTACACTTGTTGTTAATCATCAAAACACATTGAGAACTAACATTCTCCCCCTTTTTGATGATGACAACACTTGTAAACTTTCTTTGTTACAAACCTCGAGGTTTGAAGAGTTGATGTGAAACTGAGTTTTCTCTAGAAGTACAGAACCTCGAGGTTTCTTCACAAACCTCGAGGGTTCACATAAATTTGTGAAACCAAGTTTTTGAGAGATGAAGTGCTGAACCTTGAGGCTTTCTTTGCAAGGCCAAACCTCGAGGTTTCAGTGCAAACCTCGAGGTTTGCTCTTACTCAGAATTTTCAACATTTGAAGAGCAAATCCTTATTCTTTGTTTACAATTGTTGGCAATCATCAAAACCATAAGAGAACTAACAATAGCAACCCATTTGAACAAGTCGCACTCAAAGATGGAATTATGGGTGGGCCACACATGAATAGGGCCCAATGGATTTGAAAGTATATGTAACCAAATTGGAAACCGCCATTAGCCACACCAAGCATCTGCAGCTCGTCTCTCCCCTGAGATTTCGGACGGATTGCACACAATCCACCTGAATTGTGTGCCCATGATCACTCTTCTTGAGCCTTACTTAAATCAAACTTCACCTTTTGATGCAGACGCTCGCGCTCATTCACTCTGTGCAAGGTTACAATACTTCCCCTTTCATTACAACTCCAGAGTCTTCCAATGTCACGCACCAAGGGTTCCAGACAGAAAGCACCTACTGAAGCTCCAGACGCTATGCCATTTACCACTCGAGAAGCCGAATCCCGTTTCAACTCCCTAAAAGCAGATAAAACCTTAACACCGGAACGAGGATTCGACGGAGATGCATTCGAGTAGGGCGCTTACCCTGAATGTGTTACAGGGATCACACACTAGCACCGATGGGAAAAATTGTCTTTACCCTACCGAAGTGGTAACCCCTCTTGTTTTTGAATTTGGTGCAAATTACAAGGAGGTTCTCCTTATTTCATAACTGTCCAAGGGAAGAATGTACAATGCAGTGCCAGCGCAATCTACAAGGTATTCGACCTAAACTCCCCGACGATGAATACAATGAGCTTCTCCAACAAGAGGAAAACCCCGAAATCCTTGCTAATCTGGTCGCTCGACTCTGTGTGCCAAACACCAAATGGCAAATTTCCAAGGAAGGGTCCTACAATTTGAAATGCAGCCGTCTGAGACCTGAAGTCTTTAAAAAGTTGTTTAATGTCAGTTGGGCTACAAGGCCCAGACCAATCTATATATACTACTTATATGTTCCTAAATGTACGATCTAGTTGAAGAGTAAACTTTGGTCATAAATATATAAAATATATATATATATATTTCTTATATTTCTTATTTTTCTCTAAACAAATTTGCTGACTTATAAAATGATATATAATCTAAAGTTACAAAAAATATTTTAAGATAATCATATTACCCGTAGTGTTAATTTCTCCTTATTTTGGTTTTGGTTCTTATAATTTCAAACTATAGATTTTAGTCTTTTAAGTTTTCTTCAATCTAAATCATTAGTTGATTTATTTTAATAAAGACCTTAATAGTGTTAAATATGACGATGTGACACTAACAAAGTTAATTATAATGATGTGGCTTGAAACGTATGTGGGTAAGTGATAAATTTCTTTTTTCCCTTTTTCCCTTTGTTTTTTTTAAAAAAAAAGGAAGAACGCCATCGCACACTCTTCATCTTCTTCATCAAGAGAGATAGAACTCCATCAGCACCCGAAACAGCTTCCTGCAAGACATCATTTGCGTTTATTGAGAATGAATATGATCTTGAATTGTACTTCTAGTTGTGAAATTACTCAGTTATTCAAATTATAATGACCAAACATTTTTTTTTTCTTGCAGTAATGTCTTTAACTTCCCTCACCCAGTTGTCACTAGCCGATAACAAACTGTCTAGATTACTGCCACAACAAGGTACGTATAAATAATTTTTTGTATATTTATTGCATCTGGAGTTTAAAAACAATAATCCATTAATCGAGTATTCAGCCAATTTTCCAGTAATTTTCTATATATGTCATTGATGAAAAAATTTATTTACAATCTATCACATGTTATGTTCATGCAATTTTAAGTTTGATATGTGGTCTAGATAACAGTTAACAAAATAATAATAAGATCAAGCTGTATTGACACAACATGTATTATAAATTTCATTTTCATAGATGGGCTAAACAAAAATAATAACATAAAATAGGGTTAAAGTGTATGCTACACCCTATAATATTTTTTTAGGGTCGTCCATCACCCTAAAGTATTTTTTGTATAATATTTACTTGTCTAGGCATTTTTGCACCATTTTAGAACCTTCATAGGCTAAAAGTTTACTTGGATAAAGTGTGGTGCATATTCGCAAATACTTCACTGGTGGATTAGACCATAACACATGAAACTTTAAAAACTTGATTGATAAAAATCAAAGGGACTAAAAATTTCATTATTCCCTTCTATAATATAATCAAGTAAGCACTTTTAAGGTATGAAATATTAGGGGTTTTTTGTTTTTAAAAAATATATATGTTTTGAAAAAAAAAAAAAGCATGTTTGAAAAGGTTTTCAGTCATATATTTTGAAAGCAAAAGCGTTAAAATTTGTTCTGAATTTTTTTTAATGTTTTGTTAATTTGTATTATATAAAATTAGAGAAGTGACAGAAAACTTTGTTTTATTCATTAATGACAATCAAGCTGATATAGCAAACTATTCTTTCGTCCTTCATTTAACCTTTCATATATATTTTTCAAAACACAGGTTCAAATATTTTTTTTATTTTTTTTAAACAAAACTTGTTCTCAAATATTACTATATAAAATTGTTTTAGGGACGTAAAAATGAAAAATGGAATAAAAAAGCCCTAAATGCAAGCTTGCGTTTTTAATACTTTTTTAAGAAAATAAATTACTAAGTATGTTACTTTCTTGGTCACATAGAAGGGCCCAAGCCCAAAACATACCTAGAAAACATTAACAGAGTTTTGCTAATATATAACCCTACATCAATCAAACTTTGCCTTAATGGTACTAACGGGGTTGGGTTTAACGGAAAGGATTAGTCTCTCATAACTTTGTGAATAAATTTGAATCTTCCTTAAGAGAGATACTCGTATTTAGTGTCTGACAATATCTTATATGTGATTGCCTTTAATAGGAGATAACTATGAAAAAAAAAAAAAGCTTTGCCTTCATATTAAACTAGTAGACAATGACGACATTAATCATATTAATTATTTTGATAATTCTTTTCAGTTAGATTCATAGTAACTGATCATCTCGTGTTGTTTGTGGAGCAGGGCTACTTGGTGATATTAGACTAACCAACTTGGAAGAGTTGTATTTAGAACATAATGAGCTTACAGAAGTCCCATCTTTTGGTACTAAATATGTCTTTTAAATATCTTTCAAATGACATATGTTAATCATCTAATCATGTATAAGAAATTTACTGACTTTTTCACAGAAAGATAACCGTGATTTCAAAAAATGCTAAAAGAAATATTTAGACATCTGTTTTTTTGTTAAATCCATGAATGTTTCTATTTTTGTCCAAAAATCAATTGATATTATATTTATTCATTTGTGGGCCAAAAAAAAAATAGATTTATTCAATTGCCTATCTATTTGCCTTGTTCTATAATCATCTTAACTGAAGAATTTATGTGTCCTTATTTAGAGAATTGAATGATTTGGTCATGCACCTATCGTGCTTACAGAAGGTTGGGCTCATGACCAAAAAGTTGTTTGAAGAGTGAATTTTGGTCATAAATATAATAATTTTTTGATTTTATTTCTTATATTTATCATTTTTCTCCAAACAAATTTGTTGACTTATAAAATGATATATAATGTAACCTTTAATAAAATATTTTAGGATAATCATGTTACTCATGTTATTATTAAGTAATTTATTTTGCTTTATTATTCTCCCCAAATTTAATAAAAAGGTTTTATATAAAGGATCTGATGAGTATTAGGCACTTGCTTAATGAACATTTAATTTTCAAATGGCCTTTTACACATATCTGCCTCATTGAAGGCTCTATAGCATGTATCACCGTTTTTCTTTTTTTCCTATGTAGCTTTTTAATTAAATGACGTAAATTAGTGAAATGATTTTTTTTTTAATATAATGTCTAAGAACCATAGGTTTTAGTCTTTCAAATTTCCTTCTGTCTAAGAACCTTCATAGTGTTTAAATATGATGATGTGGCACTAACAAAGTTAATTATAATTATAATGTTGTGGCTTGTAACCTTTGTGGCTAAGTGATAAAATTATTATTATTATTTTTAAATAACAAAAAAGAAGAAGAAGGAATCACTGGAAGAACACCATCAGCATCCCTAACACTGCAAGACATCATTTGCTTTTATTGAATATGAATATGATCTTGAATTGTACTTCCAGTTGTGAAATTAGTCACTTGTTCAAACTATATATAACTATATGTACGAAACATTATATTTATTATTGTTATTTTATTTTTATTTTTTTGCAGTAACGTCGCTATCTTCACTCACCCAATTGTTTCTACACGGGAACAAACTGTCTAGATTACTGCCACAACAAGGTACGTACGTATAAATAATTTTCTGTATATTTATTGCATCTGGAGTGAAAACAAAATAATCCATTAATCGAGTATTCTGCCAATTATCCATTAATTTTCTGTATGTTTCATTGATGAAAATATTTATTTACAAACTATCACATGTTTTGTTTATGCAATTTTTAGTTTGAAATGTGGTCTAGATAATAGTTGACAAAATAAAAATAAGATCAAGCTGTATTGGCACAACATGTATTATAAGTTTCATTTTCATTGATAAAAACAATAAAAGAAAATAGGGTTAAAGTGTATCATACACCCTAAAATATTTTTTTAGGGTCCTCCATCACCTTAAAGTAATTTTTGTATAATTTCATACTTAATAATTCAAATAATTTAGGGTATAAAATGCACCTAAACAAAGTACTTTATAGGGTTGGGTATACCACTAAATACTTTATAATACATGATGTGCCTGAAAAAATACTTCACGTACGCATCTTAACTTAACAAAATTACCCCAAATTTTCTTTTATCGCTATCATTCTCTAGAGTTATTTATTTATTCTAAATGTTGAGTGATCCCTCATTTAAATATGTCCTGTATTATTTACGTGCATTTTTCTGTGCAATATTCATTCTTTTTTTAATTTAAAAACATTTATTACTATCACTTTAAGTTTTATATTCTTTGATTAATTTTTTTTTAAAAAGCATCTTTGAAAATGTTTTCAGTCATGTATTTTGAAAGAAAAAAATGTTAAAACTTGTTATAAAAAACAGAAAATGTTTAAAAAAAACTGAAAAAAAAAACATCGTTTTATATATATATATATATATATATATAGTTACTTTCTGTTATATAAAATTAGAGAAGTGAAAGAAAACGGTGTTTTCATTAATGACAATAATCCTGATATAGAAAAGTATTTTTGATCCTTCATTTAACCATTCATATATATTTTTCCAAACACAGGTTCAAATAGTTTTTAATTTTTTTAATAATTTTTTTTTAAAAAAAATTGTTCTGAAATATTACTATATAAACTTGTTTTAAGAACGTAAAAATGAAAAATAGAATAAAAAAGCCGTAAATGCAAGCTTGAGTTTGAAAAATAGAATTTTAACTATTTTATTATTCATGCAAATAAACAGTACAGTGTGTTATACACACACACACACAAACATTGTTAATCTTGACTAAGATTTATATGAGCATTTCAAACTCTAAGGTATGAAATATTAGGGGTTTTTTGTTTTTAAAAAATATATATGTTTTGAAAAAAAAAAGGCATGTTTGAAAAGGTTTTCAGTCATATATTTTGAAAGCAAAAACGTTAAAATTTGTTCTGAAGTTTTTTTAATGTTTTGTTAATTTTTATTATATAAATTAGAGAAGTGACAGAAAACTTTGTTTCATTCATTAATGACAATCAAGCTGATATGGCAAACTATTCTTTCGTCCTTCATTTAACCTTTCATATATATTTTTCAAAACACAGGTTCAAATATATTTTTTTAAAAAAAAAAACTTGTTCTCAAATATTACTATATAAAATTGTTTTAGGAACGTAAAAATGAAAAATGGAATAAAAAAGCCCTAAATGCAAGCTTGCGTTTTACTAAGTATGTTACTTTCTTGGTCACATAGAAGGGCGGCCCAAGCCCAAAACATACCTAGAAAACATTAACAGAGTTTTGCTAATATATAAACCTACATCAATCAAACTTTGCCTTAATGGTACTAACGGGTTGGGTTTAACGGAAAGGATTAGTCTCTCATAACTTTGTGAATAAATTTGAATCTTTCTTAAGAGAGATACTCGTATTTAGTGTCTAACAATATCTTATATGTGATTGCCTTTGATAGGAGATAACTATGAAAAAAAACAAAAAGCTTTGCCTTCATATTAAACTAGTAGACAATGACGACATTAATTATATTAATTATTTTGATAATTCTTTTCAGTTAGATTCATAGTAACTGATCATCTCGTGTTGTTTGTGGAGCAGGGCTACTTGGTGATATTAGACTGACCAACTTGGAAGAGTTGTATTTAGAACATAATGAGCTTACAGAAGTCCCATCTTTCGGTACTAAATATGTCTTTTAAATATCTTTCAAATGACATATATTAATCATCTAATCATGTATAAGAAATTTATTGACTTTTTCACAGAAAGATAACCGTGATTTCAAAAAATGCTAAAAGAAATATTTAGACATCTGTTTTTTTGTTAAATCCATGAATGTTTCTACTTTTGTCCAAAAATCAATTGATATTATATTTATTCATTTGTGGGCCAAAAAAAAAAAGATTTATTCAATTGCCGATCTATTTGCCTTGTTTTTTGATAAATAAAAGTTTTGGATGGGTTCGGCATCAGTCCCTCACCAAGGCCAGGGCACGGCTCCGGGCTCTATGAGTACTTACTGGGGACTTACGAGATCGCCTATCAAAGGAGTCCCAGCAACGGCAGAGGGGATCGAACCCACGACCCAAGGACCTAGTCCTGAATCCTTTACCATCTATACCAACTCACATTGGCTTTGCCTTGTTATATAATCATCTTAACTAAAGAATTTATGTGTCCTTATTTAGAGAATTGAATGAATTGGTCATGCACTTATCATGCTTACCGAAGGTTGGGCTCATGACCTCACACTTAAAAAAGTGTTAAAAATTTTTTTTGATGTCATTTGGGCTAAAGGCCCAGACCAAGCTATGTATACTACTCATATGTTCCTAAATGTATGATCTAGGTGAAAAGCAAATTTTGGTCGTAAATATAAAAAATTTTTGATTTTATTTCTTATATTTATCATTTTTCTCCAAACAAATTTGTTGACTTATAAAATGATATATAATGTAACATTTAATAAAATATTTTAGGATAATCATGTTACCCATGTTATTATTAAGTAATTTATTTTGTTTTATTAATCTGTCCAAATTTAATAAAAAAGTTTTATATAAAGGATCTGACGAGTATTAGGCACTTGCTTAATGAACATTTAATTTTCAAATGGCATTTTACATTTATCTGCCTCATTGAAGGCTCTATAGCATGTATCACCGCTTTTTTTCCTATGTAGCTTTTTAATTAAATGACGTAAATTAGTGAAATGATTTTTTTAAATATAATGTCTGATCCTTATTTTAGTTTTCATCCCTATAATTTCAAACCATAGGTTTTAGTCTTTCAAATTTCCTTCTATCTAAAATATTAGTCCCTCTATTTTAATCTAAGAACCTTCATAGTGTTAAATATGATGATGTGGCACTAAAAAGTTAATTATAATTATAATGTTGGCTCGTAACCTCTATGGCTAAGTGATAAAATTATTATTTTCTTTTTTTTAATAACAAAAAAGAAGAAGAAGGAATCATGGGAAGAACGCCATCGCACACTCTTCCACTATTCATCATCTTCTTTATCAAGAGAGATAGAACGCCATCAGCATCCCTAACACTGCAAGACATCATTTGCGTTTATTGAATTTGAATATGATCTTGAATTGTACTTTCACTTGTGAAATTAATCTCTTATTCAAACTATATATAAATATAAGTACGAAACATTATTATTTATTATTCTTATTTTATTTTTATTTTTTTTGCAGTAGTGTCTCTATCTTCGCTCACCCAGTTGTCTCTACGCGGGAACAAACTGTCTGCATTACTGCCACAACAAGGTACGTATAAATAATTTTCTGTAAATATATTGCATCTGGAGTGAAAACAAAATAATCCATTAATCGAGTATTCCGCCAAAAATTATCCATTAATTTTCTGGTTATTTCATTGATGAAAATATTTATTTACAAACTATCACATGTTTTGTTCATGCAATTTTTAGTTTGAAATGTGGCGTAGATAATAGTTAACAAAAGAATAATAAGATCAAGCTGTACTGGCACAAAATGTAATAAAAGGTATTGGATTAACCCAACAAAATTACTCCAAATTTTTCTTTTTTGCTATGATTCTCTATAGTTCATTTATTTTAAATGCCTAGTGATCCCGCATTTAAACATATCCTATATTATTTACTTACATTTTTGTGCAATATTCATGCTTTTATTAATTTAAAAACATTTATTACTATCACTTTAAGTTTTATTTTTATTTATTGAATGACTGATTAAATGAAACTAAAAAGGAAAAATGGTATTTCGTAGGAGGCTTGTGCAATCTGAAGAATCTTATAGGATTGGATCTTTCCAAAAATGAATTAAAAGGGGAACTTCCTGCTTGCCTTGCCAATTTGACGTCTCTACGTGGACTTGACCTTCGCAACAATTCTTTTGAAGGAACCTTTCCTTCTTCACTCTTTCATACTTTGAGGTCTCTTGAAGCACTTGCAATCAGCGACGACTATTTCATTGGCTCTTTCTCACTCTCTTTGCTTGCCAACCACTCCAACCTCAAAATGTTTCGCCTTGAATGTTCTAACGCCAATCTCAAGCTTGAAAGTGAGAATCCCCCATTTATCCCTTCCTTCCAGTTGAGTTTTTTCAGCATCAACAATTGCACTTTGAATGAGGCCAACAATAACAAAATGCCTACATTTCTTCTTCATCAATATGACTTGCTAGAACTAGAACTTACCCAGATGAACATTTTAGGAACCTTTCCATCCTGGCTTTTGACAAATAACACCAAATTACATGTTGTCGATTTGAGTCACAACTGGTTCATTGGTGCCTTTGAACTCAATTCCACCTTGAAATTGCTTCATATGCATTTTTTTCATATTTCCTCTAACCCCTTCAGAAATGAAATTCCTTCTCATATTGGCTTCATTTTTCCCAACTTGATTTCTCTTAATATGTCTTCAATTTCATTGCAAGGTTGCATTCCAGCTTCAATAGGTGAAATGAGACAACTGAGTAATCTTGACTTATCATATAATAATTTATCCGGTTACTTGCCACAAAAATTTGGTCACGGTAACAATGCATTGAGGGTTTTGGAGCTTTCAAACAACAACTTGAGTGGTCCATGTCTACCCATCGGATCAAATTTCACATATTTGTTGTTTTTGAAACTCAGAAACAATAACTTCAAAGGAAAATTTCAAGGTGGGGTCATCAATAGTATTGAATTAAGAATCTTGGATATAAGTTCCAACCAACTGTTTGGTGAAATACCAAGTTGGATTGGAAATTTTCGACATTTGAGTTATCTCATTTTGTCCAATAATTCTTTAACAGGTTCACTACCGGAAAGCTTTTGCAACTTGACCAAGCTTACATATCTTGACCTTTCTCAAAATAAATTCAATGGCTCTTTGCCAAATTGTCTTAATATGCCATTGTTGAAGTACTTGCATTTGCAAAGAAACCATTTCATGGGACCTCTACCTTCTACATTAGCCAATTCCCCCTTATTGACTTTGGATCTAATGAAGAACATTTTTTCCGGTCCAGTTCCAACATTGTTGAGTTCCTTTTTGAATTTAAGGGTTCTCATCTTGAAAGAAAACAAACTTGAAGGTTCTATTCCAGTTGGTTTATGTGAGCTTAAGGAGATAAGCATATTAGATCTTTCTCAAAATAAGCTTTCAGGAACAATACCACATTGCTTAAATAACATCACATTTGGAAAGAGGGATGCACTCCGTTATGAGATAGGAAAGTTTAGTATGTCATGGACTATGATGGGCTTGCACTACTATTCACTTAACATTTCAACTGGTGAAATTACTAAAGGGAAAGATTACAAACAAGATGTTACCTTGTATTATGAACAAGAAGTAGATTTCACAACAAAAAGAAGATGTGAATCTTATGAAGGAAATATTTTAAATTTCATGTCTGGGTTGGATTTATCAGAAAATCAATTGACAGGTAAAATTCCTTCACAAGTTGGATACTTAAGTACTATTCATGCATTGAATTTTTCAAACAATCATCTAAAAGGGCCTATTCCAGAAACCTTTTCCAACCTTATGGAGATAGAAAGTCTTGATCTTTCACACAACAAATTGACAGGCCACATTCCTAAGCAACTAATTAAGTTGTACTCCTTGTCTGTCTTTTCTGTGGCTTATAATAATCTATCTGGAACGACACCTGACATGAAAAGTCAATTTTCGACTTTTGAATCAAGTAGTTATGAAGGGAACCCTTTTCTCTGCGGTCAACCTTTGCAGCGAAATTGCCCATCTTTTGATAAATCAATAGAAGGGAAACACAAGCTACCTTATCATTTGGAAGTAGATGATTTTCGAGATGCGTTCTTATGGAGCTTTGCTGGAGCATTTGGGATCAGTTTCCTTGGTGTCATCATCTTTCTCTATTTCAACTATTACTTTCACAATTACTGATTTGAAAGAAAATTAGTATGTTATTTGTATGGATAGAAATGTGAAAGAAAAAACTCTAGCTCATATGATTATCATAATGTAATAATTGTCAAGTGATGTTGAACTCTACAATTACAATATTGAAATTTATATAATTTAGTTTCACTACTAGTTAATGGATTAAACTCTCCAGCATTACAAGGTATATCAAAATTTATTCATAGTCCGCTCAAAGGTTTTAAGGATGTAAAATGAGGAGTAACTCTACAATAAATTTATAGTACCAGCATGATCTGTTTTATTATAATATATTGATTCTAATTAGAGAAAAACTTATAGGTACATATTGATCGTATTACGACCTAGTATACTGAAGGTGTTGGCAGACACTAATATTAAAACATAGTTGTCAAGATTATTGGTTTTGTATATTAGATGCTGAGCAAGCAGGTACTGCTATACGCCAATTCTCAATTGAGACGTGGATATTGGAGTTTGAGAAACTCCATTAGGGTGTTATTTTATCCTTTGTACATGCTTCAGTAAATTTATTTTCTAAAAGATACATCTGAACTATTTGACTCTAACAAATACTAATATACACAACAAATTGATTGGTCAAATTCCTACATAACTAATAGAGTTGTACTTCTTGTTTGTCTTCTCTAGTGGTCACAGTACAATAATCTATCTAGGATTGTACCCAACATGAAAATCAAGTAGCTATAAATGAAACTCTTTTCTTTTTTTTTTGGAATTGGAGACCTAATGGTCTCGGGCAGGGTCGAACCCTGATACAAAGGCTGGATAAGCCAGCGTCATACCACTGCACTACCTGAGTGCTTGGTAAATGAAACTCTTTTCTATGCGGTCCACTTATACAACCTTATGTGGAAGATGACTTCCAAGCCGCCTTCTTATGGACTTTTGTAGGAGTTTTTGGTGTGTCATTATCTTTTTATATTTCAACCATTATTTATGCAATTACAATAATGTGGAAGAGAATTCATATGGTGAACTCTAGAATTATATTTTTATCAGAGTTATTTAGTCATTTAAGAACCACATGTTACCTAAATACTACCCTTGGTTAAACTAAAAACTTAATGCTCTTTCTTATATATTGGGTGCTAGGAGATAAAAATAATTCATAACTAATTCAATATATCTCCAAAATTAGCAGTTCAAATCTCTATTTTTATCTCTATGAAACGTCTTTGAGGTAAAAATAAGAATTGAGGTTTATTGGTAAACCATTTGGCTGAAACACCTATTTTCAAACCAGGACATATAATTTTTGCAGCATTGTTACAAAATTCAATCTCAACTTTAGAAAACCATACTCTTAATCTAGACATATAAAAATCATGTTCTAGGACTTGTGAGAAAACTTAAGATGTCTACTTTACTGCTACAAAAATACTAGGGCCTAAATCGCTCAGATTCCCAGTCAACATGAATCCAACAATTCATTGCTCAACTCAATTAATTATAACTTTGACTATCTACCTACATGCATATTAGCCATACATATTGTATATCACTTATCTTGTATATCACGTACCTTAGCTATATATAGCTTTTAACTGCTCCTTTATAAAGCTTAGTTACAACCCATAATAATACTATATAATTTATACAAAGCATCCAAAAACAATGTATACAACTGCACACACCAATGATCATATAAAATGATAAAGTAAAAATTCATAAAGCTGCCTCCATCTTCTTCAATCATCAATGAGCATGCTCTTTCCTCTTGAAGAGCAAGTTCCTAAGGTCAAACAGGGAAGAATGGGATGAGATTCAGGGAAATCTCAATCAACTCATCAACTCAATATATAATGTGCAACGTTGAGAACAACACCTTACAAGCATATACACATGGCCATGGCACAAACTCAAGCAAGGATATTACTTGTTCAAAGGCCTAGATATGGCATATATGGCAAATAAACATGCAAGCAACCAAGCACATGCTATATACGAGTAAGTTTCACTACCTTTTTAAAACTTCTCCTTTTTCACTTACTCCTTTGATTGTTCTTTATAGTTGTGCTTCTCAAATGGCTTGAGCATAAAACGAAAACCATGAACTGTATAAGTATAGGGCAGAATAATGTACATATACAACATACTACGATAGCATATTTAATCTCTCTCTATCTCTCTCTCTTATTCTCAAGCTCTAGACCCTTTAATTAACTTGCTAACTTTGATCTTGTTACTTAAATTTTTAACTTGTTCATTCACTTACTTGGGAGTTCCTTCCCCATACTCACCCTATACAATTCCACCTCCTAAATTCATTGAAGCCATCAGATTGCATAAAATCCAACCCCCTCTAGCTAAAACAAAGCTGTCCAAAACAGGGGAATAAGGAAAAACTAATACATTTCATTTTCATTTTTTTAACACTATATAGACGTCTTGGCTTGTCTTTAAGAATACTTAAATCATTTCAAGACATCTTTATCATACCTTTGAACATCAAAATAGTGGGCAATTTAATCTCAATCCTCCAAAAACATTTTTAAATTAATTATGCACAAACAAAAACTTTCATCTTTCATTTCGTAGCTTGCTCTAGGAGCTACTCTTACATAAATACCTCTTCTAAATTCATTGGGATGCTCAAATTCAACAAAACTCATCTTCATAATGTTGAAACAATGGCTGGCTGAACAGGAGATACAAAAAAGGTTCATGGAATCAAACTATATTGTTTCCAAACACATAATAGTATACTCTAGAAGCTACACATGCTTGATTTTTCAATTATATATAACTAACACAAAATCATCAAAACAGTACGCTTTTCTTCAGCTTCTAATTCTTTAAAGTTTCAAACCCCAACATGCAAGCTCAATAGCCACATGCAATGTCATTTATCTTCAATATAAGCTTCAATCTATACTTGGCTATAGGTATTTCTCTTGTTCTCTAATTTTCGCTCTAACCCCCAAATTTCGGCCATCATCTTGAAAAATACTTAAATAAACAAGAAATTAATGGTAGGATGGTGATTTAGACATTCTTACCTGCTTCAAAGAGTGACTGCATGTGGTTGAAAGTTTCTCCTCCTCCTCTTCCTCTCTTCCGTCTCCCTATCGATTTTTCCAGCTCACTATCTCTCTCTTGTTTCAGTTGCCGATTGAATTGTTACGGAAGGGGAAGTGGCTGAGGTGATATGGAGAGAAGGCATAAGTTATTTTAGTCTCCCTTGGTCCCACGGAAGCGGCTGGGGTCCTCTTCCCCTTAAGCTCCGTTGCGGTCCTCTTCTCCAAAATGGCGTCGTTTTGACGCTAAATGGGGCTGTTGCCTCTTTCTTTTTTAAAAAAAAAAAATATTTAGGGTGCTAAAAAGATTTTTTAAGATACTGATTGCTACTTAAAAAATACTTCATAATCTTGAAAAATTATTTTAGGATGTTGAAAAAATATTACAGGGTACTAACGGGTACTAAAAAGATACTTCAGGATACTGACTAAGGACACTGGCCGGTACTAAAAAAAATATTTCATAATCTTGAAAAATTATTTTAGGATATTGAAGTATTTATTAATATCCTAAAATAATTTTTCTAGATCATGAAATATTTTTTTAGTACCAGCCAATGTCTCCAGTCAGTATCCTGAAGTATCTCTTTAGTAACAGTCAGTACCCTGGAATATTTTTTCAACATCCTAAAATAATTTTTCAAGATCATAAAATATCAATCAGTATTTTTTAGTATTTTTTAAGTAGCAATCAGTATCTTAAAATATCTTTTTAGCACCCTAAATATTAAATTTTTTTAAAAAAAAAAAAGAGAGGCAACAGCCCATTTAGTGTCAAAACGACGCCATTTTAGAGAAGAGGACCGCAGGGGAGTTTAAGGGGAAGCGGGCTTCCTGGTCCCATATACAAGCTTACAACATAAGCTTTAGACTTCACCAATTTTTTTTTTTAATTTTTTTCCATTTCCATGGATCAAAATGAAAATTTAAGTTCCTCTCTTTTTTTTTTTTTTTGATAGGATAAGTTCCTCTCTTTTGTGGAGCACGTTCGGGGATCCTCAAATTGGGCTTAACTATGGACCGAATCCACTTTTTAGCCTGAATTGGTGAAACTACCATTTTACCTCTTCTTTATAGGTTAATTACCAAATATATTTTAGAAATTGCTCTCGGACAATTTTTTTTTTTTTTTTTTTTTTGCATCCATTAGGTTCTTTATCACATAAATATCATATCTAGAAATTTCAACACAAAAAGTTATCTTTAACTATTTTTCCTTGAATTTTTGAGAAAATAGGCCTTTAATTCCCATAATTCAGCTTTGAAATTAATTAGGGCACTTTTAGGCAATTACATTTCTTCATGGTTTATTTAAATCCCCAGAATAATATTTAATCATGTTTCCTCAATTATTTTAGGCCCTTAAATAATTTTAATAACTACCTTAATTCTTTTGCTTAAGACATGCTTAAGACATTTGGCTCACTTGCTTAATTTATTAAGCTTCTAGTCCCAAAATTTAGAATGTTACAAAACAAACTATTATTTCATGAGATTATGATTATGTGACTAAATAAACTGTTGGTGAACTCTGAAATTACAATAATGAAGATGGACGGTTTAGTTTTTCTGATTATCTCAGCAGAAAATTAAATATACAAGAATATTTATATTATTATTTGGCTCCACCCTATGTTGTAAATTAATTTTTTTAAGAAGATATAAGGGAAAATTCCATTAAAAGCCTTTTGAAATAGTCAAATCCTAAATCAAGCTTCTAAACTTAACAAATTTTAAATGAGGTTGGTCACCCCAATTTAAAATTTCAGAATTGAGTTATTTAACCTTTATACCTTTTTCTCTCCCTCTTGGTCTTTTATCTTCGTCCCATTCTCCTCCATCTTTCTACTCTCTCCTTTCCTCTAAGTTCTATTGGGATCTCTCCAAGGTCTCAGATTCAAATTCAAATGGAGAGGGTCAAATCCTTCACCAATAATTACTACTTTTAACAAACACAGTAAGCCCTACAACAACAAAAATTGTTACTTTCAAGTTTCTGTATCAGTCCCAATCTGATTAGTTTATTGATGTTCAGCAGGATTGCATTTCAAATGCTCAGGAAAATGTATTTTGTAGCATGATGGGATTATTTAGTACCACAAGTATAGTGATTTCCTTTACCATAGCCAACACATGTTTTTCTTGCTCAAGGTATAAAAATTATTGTCTTCGTCCCCTCGACGACCTTTTGGTTCAAAAAGAAGCAATATAGCAAGCGAATCTTCTTCCAATCACATTAACAAAGCAACCGCCCATCATTAGCATAAATTCGACAACTATGATAAATAAGATATTTCCAGAGAATTTATGAACAAACATGAGAAGCTCTGAACTGTCAAGTGAAGTAACAACTTTTGGTGTTCATATGTATATATATACTTTTATCCCTGTGTGAAATTGAATCTGAGACCTAAAGAGATACCAATGGAACTAGAAGGAGAGGATAGAATAGGGATGGAGGAGAATGAGATTGAGATAGAAGACGAGGGAGGGAGTAAAAGGGTATAAAGGTCAAATAACTCCATTCTGAAATTATAAATTAGGATGAATGACCTCATTTAGAATTTGTTAAATTTAGAAACCTTGTTTTTTTTTTTTGGGTCAATTAGAAACCTTGTTTAGAATTTGACTATTTCAAGAGACTTTTAATGGGATTTTCCCAAGATATAAAGCAACCTAACTATATGATGAATGGTCTAATAAATATCAAAATATCCCTATTGATACTTTCTAAATAATAATTAGACGCAATAATAATTTTATAATGCACATATATATCCTAAAAGGTAAGTAATACTTGCAACTTATTAATGTTACATACATCTCAATTCTACTTTTTTTAATAAAATAATTTTGAAAAAATTTTCTCATATTTTTCTCATATATCACCCTTACTATTACTTCCTCTATAATAATTAATTTAATAATACGCTTATATTCTAATTATGACCTTATTTATGAGGAGCAAGTACGAAAGAGAAATAGAATAAATGTAATTTATCAATATTTTAAGTTGATAATGGAATAAAACGGACACAATTGATTTATGAAAAAGAAAAAAGAAAAAAGGCATGATTGAGGGTGAGACAAAACAGGGGATGGACATCACTTATGAGTTGAAAATTCAGAGTTGGGCCGCAAGTGATAATAAACTGGGCCTATGGGATAAAAAGACTATGAAAGTGATACCACATGTCAAAGCTGCCAATTGACCAGTGTGTGAGTGAGTGTCCACATCTTTAAATAATATAATTAACTTGGTTTCAAAAATAATAATAATAATATAATTAACTAATTTAACTTCTATATTTAATCTCTTCAAAATCTGGTAAATATGTCATATAATCTTACCTATATAAAAGCATAGCAATAAGCAGCCCTCTGCTTGACACCTGTACTTTTTATTCTATAAACTGTCAAAATAACTCTGCTTGACACTTATATTTTTTATTCTACAAATTGTCAAAATAACTCCTTTTACTTATTATTTATAATTTATAATTTATGCCTACAATTTCTTTACACTTGACATCTGTCCTCTTTGTTTTACTATCTCTCAAAGTAAAACTATTTACTTATTATTTTGTTTTTTAATTTATGCATACAATTTATTAGAATAAATATCTCTATTAACTCCCTTAATTATCCTCTTTCTTAGATTAACCCCTCCATTTGATTTTTCACATTTTCAAATTTAATATTTTAAAATATTTTGTAACAACTTTCCATTTATCTTTCCTTATAATTAGGAAGGTAGTTACAAACTCTTTTACCAATCTTATTTTGTCATAACTAAATATTTTTCATCAATAATCGTAATTGAATTTACTGTCTTTTCATGTTTTTATCTTCAAAACACATTTGAATTTGCTGTTTTTTCATGTTTCAATCTTCAAAATTTATTTCCTAAAACAAATATATGAGATGTAGTTAGAGATAATATAGGGATTCGAATTCCAAATAAATTAAGTAAGATAATTCATTATTTATTTGTATTCTTATATAAGTAAGTTTAAATTTTAAAGGACCAAAAGATTGTATCACCCTTAATTTAAATTTGGCTATATATATATATATATATATATATATATATATATATATATATATTTCTTTGCAAGTTGGCCTCTTCATGGCATACCCTAATTCCCCATGATATCATGTTAGCAGACGTCGTGTACACACGGCTAAGGATCGTGTTTTTTCATGTTTTAATCTTCAAAATTTATTTCCTAGAACAAATATATGAGATGTAGTTAGAGATAATATAGGGATTCAAATTCCAAATAAATTAACTAAGATAATTTCTTATTTATTTGTCTTCTTATATAAGTAAATTTAAATTTTGAAGGACCAAAAGATTGTATGAACCTTAATTCAAATTTGGATATATATATATATATATATATATATATATATATATATATATATATATATATATTTATTTATTTTTGGAAGTTGGCGTCTTCATGTTGTCGTGCACACACCCTAATTTCCCATGATGTCGTGTTAATAAATGTCGTGCGCACACGGCTAGAAATCGTGTTTTTTCATGTTTTAATCTTCAAACTTTATTTATCAAAATTTATTTCCTAAAACAAATATATGAGATGTAGTTAGAGATAATATAGGGATTCAAATTCCAAATAAATTAACTAAGGTAATTTCTTATTTATTTGTCTTCTTATATAAGTAAATTTAAATTTTGAAGGACCAAAACATTGTATGACCCTTACTTTAAATTTGGATATATTGGCCTCTTTATATTGTTGTGCGCACATCCTAATTTCCCATGATGTCGTGTTAGTAGACGTCATGCGCACATGGCTAGAGATCGTGTTTTTTCATGTTTTAATCTTCAAAATTTATTTAGTCAAAATTGATTTCCTAAAACAAATATATGAGATGTAGTTAGAGATAATATAGGGATTCAGATATAATTTCTTATTTATTTGTCTTCTCATATAAGTAAATTTAAATTTTGAAGAACCAAAAGATTGTATTACCCTTAATTTAAATTTGGATATATATATATAATTGGAAGTTGGCATCTTCATGTTGTCGTGCGCGCACCCCAATTCCCCATGATCCCATGATGTCGTGTTAGCTATGGTGGGAGTGGCCGCGACAGTTATGTTGCATGCTATAAATATTGGGGTGTGCTTCAGATTTGTACTCTGCATTGTATGTCCTCCTTACTCATGATCTTTAGCAACAAATCATCAAAATGACCATCTTCGACTCTTTCCTCACCTTTTTGGCTTTTCATCTTATTAATATTTATTTTGCACTGCATCCCTTAATGCATTACTCATATATTCTAGTATCTTTTATTTATGTTCTCATCTTCATTGATGTTTTCTAAATGATTTTTTCTCCTTTTGTGTACCCATCTTCTTCTTGATTGGAAATTCGGATTTAAATTCATAACTTTTTCTCATTTTATGTTCTTGGTAACACACATTCACATTTATGCATCAATTGGTTGTTTCTGTTTGTGTTGCCATCAGAGTTTGAGAAAGTCGACATGGATACTATTTACAAGGAAATTTGTAATCATTGTATATGAACTTATATTTTCATATTTCATTATATTGAAAATCTTTATATTTTGAAGTTTTATAGAAAATTAATGAATTTTTTTAATCTTCACAAGAATTTATAAAATTTTCAACATGATAATATGGTGATAAAAACAATTAGCTTTGTTATCATATAAAACAATTACAAATACAATTAATACATCTTTAAGTAATATTATAGTAAAACAATATAAATCGTTTTATTAGATTTACACCCGTGCATTGCACGGGTCTGTGCTAGTTAGGATCGAAGGGAGTAGTAAGTTTGACGCCTACATGGATAAAACCTAAAAAGGAATGTCCATACTATAAATAAGTAGAGAATTAGCAATGGAACTTTGTCCCTAAATTTTTTTGGTAATCCACTTTTTTTTTTATACTCATGGACCCTCCACAAATTTATGTCAAAGCTAATTAAAAAAATTACTTCCACAGTGGAGTTTCCCATTAAAGGAAGATGCGATATATGTTGGAGTTTTGAAATAAAAGTCGATGTGTCAAATATAGGAACAAGTCTCATATTATTTGGGAGAGAAAATTCAAGTATATATATTACACCTTGTAAGTTTGGGATAGTAAATAGGCTAAGAGGAGGAGTGGGCTCGCACGCCAATAATGGGCTATCACTAGGCAAACGTAGTGGAAATTTGGCGATTCCCTAGAGTTAAATATGGACTAGGCACTTTTTGACAAATAACATTAACCAGGTTTTATATATGGGCCAAAAAGGTCATAGGAAGAGAAATGAATAATGAAAAACTGGCCAATGTTTCCATACTATTCAATAGCCTAATGAATGCTGACCTTTGTAATATAAATACTACCTCGATAGTTATGTCAAGAATTTTTTTTTTTTTTTTGCTACAGATGCGGGGAGGGGAAATCGAAGTATCGAACCAAAGACCAGGGAGATATCAAACATCTCAATACCACTTGCAGTGCCACTGCACTGCGAGGAATCGTGGTAGTTATGTCAAGAAATTCTATCTCTGGTTCTATTCTCTTCTCCTTCCATGGTTCTCTTCTCTCTGGTCCAACCCAATTTGTTATTTCAATTCACGCGGGTTATGGGCTTGCTTCCTCGGACTTCTAGGTATGGCCCGATTTCCTACATCTTCCTAATTTGTCAAATTAATTAAACGATTATTACTTGTAGATTTATTTTATTTTGAGTAAATACTCTAACTAACTTTTTTATTTTCCTTAATTGCACAAACATCTCATCTATTTTGAAAACAATGTAGTTTAGTCTAAACTATTAACACACTTAAAGAATATTTTAAAAGGATTTTCTAAGTATCTTTTTAATTAAAAATCATATTACAATAATAAATCTTGTTTACTAATTAAACCCTCACTAAACCAAATCCTTAATCTATATATTAATATTAATAATTATATATTTAATATTAAGCAATTTTTATGGGAGAAATATTAATAAATTGATCAAAAAAGTTGAGTAATTGTTTAATAAACATATGCATATGATTGGAATATAGCGGTTCACTTAAAGTGTTGAGACATTTACGACATGGATGATGGTGATAACATCGCTTACAAGAGTAAGCCTTTTCAGCCAACTAATTTCGATAACTTATTCCCAGAAGGCTATAACAATTTATCTATAGTTCGATGCATTTTTATAAGTTACGCTTTATTGTCACTTAATTTGAGTTTTATTTTTGTACAAAAATATTAAACTCACCACTAACATTTTCCCCACACACTTTTTGTAGGGATGATGACAAAAAATGATTCAACAAATTATACATAGGATCTTGTAAACCTCAATTTATAATTTTTTTTAAAATACCAATAAATTTTTGTATTGTTTTTATAACTGCAACAAAACAAACCAAAACTGCTACAAATGTGAAATCGCTGCTACAAATGTGAAATAACTAAAAAACTATCACATAAATTGCTACAAATAAAAATCACTACAAAATCCATCACATCAACCACAAGAGTTGAAGGTTTTATGAAGAAGTGAAGAGCTGAAGAAGCTCATCAAATATGGTAATTTTTTTTTTAAATCTTTGATTTAAGTGTTTTATATTTTTTTTTCTTTCTTATAATATTGATACTAATTATTACTTTTTCGTATCCAGAAGTTTAAGGACATTTCCTCAACATTTTTTTTATGGTCATCAACATTCTTTCCACAATCAAATATCATTTAGTGGACAACATAATAAGTTATTATTTTCTACCCATTCTCAGTATTATACCTATATAATATATATACTTATCTAACTTAAGTTAATCATTTTTTTTCCAGATATTAACTATTATCATTTAAATTTTCACTTAAATAATTAAAAAAAAACTAACATGATATTGTAACAATGGACTCAAAATATCTTTATTTTTTCAATTTTGCAATATTTTGTAACAGTTTTGAAGTCACTACAAATTTTAATTCAAATTTGGCTTAAATATTTGCACAATTTTTGAAATTTCATCAAATATTTGAAAGCCATATAATAACATAAAAGATGAAAAGGTATATGGCTTCTGGTCAAAAAATAAGGGATTAAAGGAGTATGGATTCTGACCATATTATATCAAATAAGAAATCAAAGTGACATGACTTCTAATTATATAATTTCTAAATAGGAAATTAAAACAATATGGACTCTGGCCATAAATTTCATAGCATGAAAATAGAGGTGAAGGCATCGCAGTGAGCAAAGAAGCTGCTTATAGGTCTTTCTTTTTGTGATGGAGTTTTCCCGGGCTTCCCTCAAAGTGAATAAAGTTCCTCTGTTCTCGAATAATAATAAGTAGTCGGCGCCTAGCCTCAAAAAGATATGCTATTGGTCCTTTTGGTCATACTAAAATAATAATATTGATAATATAAAAGAACCCGTAAAAAAGATCAAAATATGACATAACAGTAGTAACAATCTCCAATCCTGATATTTATAACAATCGACAAAAGTATATTTTTAATTTCATATAGTGACTCAGATTATCCTAGATAGATCAAATAAATATATGATTAAACATGATATATGAAATCGTTAAAGAAATGATGAGAGAAACATACATTCGTTATAGCTATCGTGCTTATTACATGTTATGAATATATAAAAAAATTTGAGATAAGAGAGCAAAAGGTAAGAGAAGAGAAAATTTGTGAATTTTTTTTTTCTTTTTGGGGGGGGGGGGGGGGATTCTCTTTCAGTTTCTTGTATGTTCACAATGCTTTGTCCTCTATTTATAGGCCTTCAAGAGTCAATTCCAAGAGTCACCATTATTTAAGTATTTATGAATGCTGATTAAAATATGAGTCCATAAACATCCACATATAATTAAAATTCATAACATTATTACATTTATTTATTGTTTGAGGTCATCTGTTTTTAAATAGTTTTCTGCTTTTATATTAACCAGGTCTTTGATGTATTATTTTCCATTTTTTCTGCTTTTATTTCATGATTGGAATTTTTTGGACTGTGTATAGACTAGGGCGAACGATTATATATTGTTTACCCTTTGTCCACACAACCTGAGTTCTGGAACACAGTAACATGATTATGATATACAAGTGATAAAGCTGTTGATGAGCAGATAGGATGTGGGTGACATATGTCTTATACGTTTCATTTCATCAATAAAAGAAACTACAGTTTTGTTTCATAAGTGAATTTCAACGTTGTCAACAGCTAATTATAGATATGCTTTTTTGTATATGTGGTTCTTTGATATCTTTGTTTAAATTTTGGAATAAATTTTTGGGTTATGGAGCTTCTACTATCCTAAGGTAATTTCCTAGGTATGTATCTTAAAGTATTTTGTGGTTCATCCAGTACCGCAAACTATTTTTTTAGGTGCGTCCAATACCTTCAAGTATTTTGGGACTTATCTAATATCCTAAAGTATTTTGTAGTTTAGCTAACATCTTAAAATAGTTTTTCTAAGTGTTTCCATCACTCTAAAATGTTTTGTGACTCATCCAACACCAATGCCTAAAATATTTGTCCAAGCATGTCCAACACCCTAAAGTTGTTATTGAATAAATGCTTTAGAATGTTGGATGGACTTTCACTTAAAAGACTTTTTGGGAGTTAATGAGAAAGCTAAAATTTCACCTAAAAAAAAAAACTTCATAGGAAAAATTTCTCCTAAAAAATTAATAATTGCACCAAAAGTACTTTATATAATTAATAGTATTAGATGCACACAAAAAATTGTAGGGTTCTGCTAGATAAACAACAAGATACTTTAAGATTTTGGGCACATCAGGAAATATAACTCAAGGTGTTGGATATAGCTTAACCTTAAATTATTTTCACATAAAGTCTAAATGTGAAGTTTCATTTAATGAAGTTTTGGTTTGGTTTTGATTTATACCGGCCTTTGTCTCAAGTTTCTATGGATAAACCCCTCTTGAGTGCCACACTTCATAACTGACACAGTTGTAGTCGTTTAGTTTGAAATATTCGAAAAAAGTGAAGATTCCTTGCCCCAAAATTCACGATTGGGATTTGTGATCAATTTTGATTTTGATAGTTGCTAACAATTAACGTTGGCCACAGAATAGCTTTATATTCAAAATCAGTGCAAGTGCTTTTGACATTCCTGCACAATCGGAATCCAAATAAAACTGAGTAAACTACACATCTAAACTCGAAAGTTTTCAATACGTTTGTCTGTGTTTAGCACTAAAACTGAGTGGTAATTAGTCAGTCAGTTATGGTTAATCATGATAATAACTCATTTATAATCGAAACCGAATTGAACTTGATTATTTTTAAAGACTCCTATGTACCAACAATATTGATGCAACAAGAAAAGGTTAGACAAAATAGATGATATTGAAGGGAAATAAGATACTCCCTCCATCTCTATATATAGAGTCTCATTTTTAAATAGGTTTGTTCCGTTTTATAAGATCCAATTTGGGTTGGTCTGAATAATAAATACATGTGAGTTTATAGTTAAATGATAATATTTAAAATAAATATATATAACCACATGTAATTAGTGAACTTAATATAACGCATATAAGTTACTTGACTTAAGTATTGTCTTTCTCATTACTATTCTCTCTTACTCATTCATAATTAAGAATATTTTTGGTGAAAAAATTATATTTTTTTTATATATTTATTATTCTTAACTAATTTCTAGAATCTGTCAATTGAAAAACTTTATATATAGGGACATAGAGAGTAATAAAAGGAAAGACACATTGAAATCACATCAAATAAAAAAGTATTTCCACTCATATTTTTTGTGTTGCTCATTGCTTTTAGTCTCTTTGTTTGTTCTTGGTTATATATTTTAATCATGGATCATGTCTCAAAAGGTTGTAATAAAGGTGAATTTAAACCTCTCTGTTATAATTAAATGTTGTCATTCAAATCTGTACATGTTTGAAGACACGAAAGAATTACAGTATTTCTTAAAGAAACGTATGATCTTAATTTTATATTCTTCATTGAGATTTGCAACTGTTTATGCCCAGAATACACTTTCTATGAATTTATCATTTTTCAAATAAGGTGATTCTCTCTTGCAGTCTTGCTTCAAACACCCTTCACTTTCTCCAATAAATCCTAATATTTATCATTTTTGAGCATGCCTCCTTGTTTTCAAATGTCTTTCATTACGTTCTCTCTCTCTCTCTCTATATATATATATAGTAGTAAGGAACTTGTTTTGGTGCCAATAGGCACCAGACGCCTATCTTATCAAGACCGTTCAGATTTGATTTTTTTTAAACAGGTGACTTTTAAGTAAAAGAATCATTTTTTGAAAACATATTAGTTAAACGATTATCTTTATTTTAAATTTCTATCCATTAAAATATTTTTTTAAAAAAAATAAAAAGTAAAAAAATTTAAATCTGGACTGCCTATATCCTATCTAGAGTTCCAGATGGGATAGGCGCCGAAACTAATTCCCATAATCGTGACTCATTCAACAAGGAAATTATACGTTAAATTCCTCCCTTAGTATATTAAACTTTATGGAAAATATCATTCTTGCTGATAGGCATAGTTAGAAACTAGTGTGTATCTGTACAAATGCTTAGCCATCCAGGACGTGACACATGTTGGATAGATTGGTCAGTAGTCAAAGCACATGCACTGCACGATTGATAAAAAGAAAAAAAGCATATGCACTGATTTTCATTAATCATAATATAAAAATACAATGCTGGTCGTCAACGTCAGGAGGAAAAAAGCTTATCCTTTTTTTTTTTGGTCAATAAAAAGCTTATCCTTTCGTGCATATTGGGAAGGGAATTTTAACCTCTTGCCAATTTTTCACATTAAACATTTATGACCTCATGTCACGCGCGCATGATGTGAAGTGCCCAAAACACCACAAAAATATTTTTGACGTATCTAAAATCCAACTCGCTCGTTCAAGTACCTATACAAAATTGGAGCACCGATGTGAACTCTAATCATATTACACCGCAAATTCAGCCTAGAGAGGAAGAGAGAACCCATAGATCATAAAAACAAAGTTATAATGCAGGAAATTAGTGTGAACGTGTACAGATACTTAGCCATCCAGGACTTGAGATATATTGGATAGATTGGTCAGTCAAGGGCTCAAGACGCATGCTCTGATTTTCATTAATCATGACATAAGAGTACAAATAAGCTTGTCATCAGCATCATAAAAAGGAGTTTATCCTATCAGATTTGGGTGTCTGTCGTCCCCTGCTGCATTATAAAATTGTCCAACTTCCCAATCTTTTATTTTTATTTTTTATCATTAGATTTTACATAAAATTAGTGAAATTTTAATATGTTATGAGTAAAACATGTGCAATTTTGATTTTTTTTTTAATGATTTTTAAAGAAAAGTAGTCTAAATTAAAAAGAATTTGTAAAGTATTTTTAAAAGCTGGACCATTTTTTCCCCTATAATCTAAAAAATTCTAAACTGCACCAATTTTTGCCAATAAGATATCAAATCATTTTATATAGAATCTAATAATCAAAAGAAACAAAATAAAACATTTAAGAATTTAGGAAATTTTAGGGGGCAACAGGCATTCCAAATCCTTGCATCTTTTTTTTTTTTGGGGGGGGGGGGGGGTGGTTAACCTATTCTTAATTTTTAAGATTAAAGATTATAACTCCATGTCACGCATGATGTTCTGTGCGAAAAAAACTTAATGAATAATGATAGTTTGTGAAACTTTAATTGTGATTTATGTTTTGGGGAAAACTGTGACCATTTAGTCCTGTACTATATATACTAATTTACACAATTGAAGTTATTGCAACACACTCCTTAAAATTTCCAACGCTTACCATGGCTCTTAATGAATCTTACCAAATTTTTAAAGAACACTTTTAGTTGATCTATGTATATGAAGATGGGACCAATTAGATGGTAGAGATATGACGTGGCGTCCAACATGTCACCTAAAGCCATATCATCTAAGGGAGGAATGCCCATACGGAGATATTTATATCCAGGATACCATTTTCTGGTACCATATATGTGAGATTTTTCCTGTGGTAGAATCACTTCCTTTGATTAATGGTAGGGTCCAATTTTCCCTTGAAATTCCCAAATAGCCCTTCATCATCGACATCATTGTACACTCAACCGTCACAGCCACGTCAAGACTGAGTACCTCTATGTTCACCCAGTGAGAAGGGAAGTGAAAGGTGAAGTCATGATCGACAATGCAAAAGAAGAGAGACTGTTGCTCTGGTTTTGGGTATTCATGGTAGAGCTAGCAAGTTGAGGGAACGTTTCCCCCCCCCCCCCCCCCCCAAAAAAAAAAACATAAAATAAGGGTGTTTTGAGTATTTTGTGTTTTTCATTTCTTTTTTTTGGCTTTAAAATTCATCATTTTCCTTTTCTTTTATTTTGGCATACCCAAGGGTGGAATTTTTCCCTTCCATCCCTTCAATATTTATTTTCCAGAAAAATGGGCCCTAAATATTAGCCAGATAACTTCACTAGAGAGTGATACCCCTTATTCTGAATGATACAAGAGTTTATGAGTTGAGAGACGTAAAATGGTCACTCAATGCTTCATCTTATTCAAGTATTGGATATGTCTAGGAATTACTTGTCAAGTCACTCTTTTTTTTCTTTTTTTTTTGACCATTTTATCATTCATGCAAATAAACAGTGGTGTGTGTGTGGTGCACAGTTGTTAATTAAAAAGATTTTTTTTTTTTTGACAATTTTAACCTTTTTAGACAATTTGATAAGCGTATTACTTGTCGTGGCATTTATGCAATTTTTTAGAATCTTCACATGCTAAAAAATTACCTGGACAATAATGTGGCGTGCATTCGGGAATAATACTTCGCTGATAGATTAGCATATGAATACATACATATATATGAAACTGTAAAGACTTGATTGGTAAAAATTAAACTTTAGAGACTAATTTGACAACTAAAAAACATATATGGGCTAAAAGTTTCGTTATTCCTTTTTAATAATATAATCAAGTAAGAAATTTTAGGATATGTGATATTAAGGACCTGTTCTGTTCTTAAAACCATTTTTTTGTTTTGGAAAACAAAAAAAAAATGAAAATGTGTTTTCTATCATGTTTTTTGAAATAAAAAAATGTAAAAATTTGTTTTGAAAATTAAAAAGGTTAAAATATATTATGAAAAAAAGAAGAAGATATTTTTATGTTTTGACAGCTTTCAATTATACAAAATTAGTGAAGATAGAGAACTTTATATTTTCATTAATGACAATCATACTAATAAAGTAAAATATTATTTCATTCTTCACTTCACCATTTCGATATGTTTTTCAAAATAATCTCTCAGATAGTGTTTTTCAAACAAATTTTGTTTTTAAAATTTATTCTCAAAAATTCTTGTTTAAAATTGTTTAAAACGACATAAAAGTTAAAAATAGAATAAAACAAGCCTTACATCAAACTTTGCGTTCTTGTTAAACTACTAGAGAATGAAGATATCAATTTTGACCAAAGAAAAAAACAAAGATATCAATTACATGAATTATTTTTAAAATTCTTTTTACCAACATTTGATCGCATGTTAGTCTGCAGAGCAAGGCTATTTGGTGATATTAGACTGACCAACTTGGAAGTGTTGTATTTAAATCATAATAAACTCACACAAGTCCCATCCTTCGGTGCTAACTCTGTCTTTTAGATGTCATATGTTAATTATCTAAGGGTTAGGGGTGTTTTTGCCCCAGAAGTTTAAAGAATGGAGCAGTTTTGCTCTTACCATTATCCCAGTTAAGTTTGACTGTTAATTGACCAAATATGCTGAGCTGGTAGTCCAACTATCATTCACGTCATTTTTATTAACGTGCACATTGACTTTTAGCATAAATTTACACCTTAACAAAAATGACGTAGATGATATGTAAACTTTCAGCTTAGCATATTTAGTTAACTAATGGTTAAAACTAATTGAGATAATGGCAAGGGCAAAATTACTCCATTTTTTAAACTTGTAGGGAAAAATTACCATTTTCTGACATAAAAGTGCCTCTTAAGTCTTAACCCATTATCTTTTTATTTTTTATTTTTGGCAACAACCCATTATCTAAATCATGCATGAAAGGTTTACTATTTTAAGAGAAAGATCCCCATGATGTATTGAGATGCAAAATGAAATATTTAAATTAATATGGGGCCCAAGCCCAAAACATGTAAATAAACATCAGTATATATATTAGACGCACATGTTAATTTAAAAAAGGGAAAATTATAATGAAAGACCTAAGAAAAATAATATTTATTAAGAAGGACTATAAAAAGTGGTAATTATTTTAAAGGACCAAAAATTAAAATATTAAAATAAAAGCACTAAATTACCCTTAATCAGATTTTCTATCTTCTCATTAACTAAATCTGGAATGATTTTTTCTTATATGAAAATCTAGAATAATTGATAGATAATAATAAATAGATATCAATTCAAATAATTCTTTTTCCATATTAGAATCACTCAAGATTATTATATTAGATAAAAGATATGAAAGATGAAGCTTTTTATGGTTATAGCGAAAGGAAAGAGGGATTTGGTTTCTTTAACCACGTTCTTCTCTTTTAATGGGGTTTTTCTGAGTTAAAAGCCTTTTGCTTTATTTTCTGTTTATCTGGGAATGGAACAACTGGTAATATTAAATGAATATCAGGTACTTTTGGCTGCCTTAGCAGAAAAAATCTCAGGTCTAACACTGCAAACGGTTGCACAACGCACGAGGCTTCTTCTGCCACAACCATAAAAAGCTCCATCTTTCCTATCTTTTCTCTAGTATACTAATTGGAGTGATTCAACGATGAGAAAAGAATTATTTTAATTAATATCTATTTATTATTATATATTAATTATTTTAGATTCTCATGTAAGAAAAAATCATTCCATATTCAGTTAATAAGAAGTTAGGAAGAAAAAATCATTCCAGATTTAGTTAATGAGAAGATAGTAAATCTGATTAAGGGTAATTTAGTCCTTTTATTTTAATATTTTAATTTTTGGTCCTTTAAAATAATTACAACTTTTTATGGTCCTTCTTAATAAATAATATTTTTCTTAGGTCCTTCATTATAATTTTCCCTTTAAAAAAGTTGCCAATAAAGTTGATCCAGTCGGTAAAGAGGTTTGCTCATAACAATAAGATTGTTGGTTGAAATCCCACTGATGTGAGGATATTGTTACGTGGGTGATATGTAAGTATCTTTATTAGTGCTTTTTAAATGTAAAGGTATGATCTGACCTTGCTAGACCGGTGTAATGTCATTTTTTGTCTAGTTTGTTGACATGCCATTTGCGTTAAAAAAGAAAAAGAAACCAAAACCAAAAAAGGATGGCATGATACTTTCTTGGTTACATAGAAGGGCCCAAGCCCAAAGTATGTATACTTCGAAATCACTAATAGCCTGCTCTGTATCTTTTCCAACTAGGTTAACGCTCATCAAACTTTCCCTTCTTGTTAAACTAGTAGATAATGATTATATTAATTACATGAATTATTGAACTTTTTTTTTTTTTTACTAACATTCATTTTGACTGATCACATGTTGTCTTTCCAACTAGATTAACGCTCATCAAACTTTCCCTTCTTGTTAAACTAGTAGATAATGATTATATTAATTACATGAATTATTGAACTTTTTTTTTTTTTCAAACATTCATTTTGACTGATCACATGTTTTCTGTGAGGCAGTGCTATATCCTATATGGTGATAATAGACTAACCAACTTATGAAAGATGGATTATCACTTAAGAGGGGGTGAATTGGATGATCTAAAAATTTTAACTGAATACACTAAAACACACACCCTAAAATAGAGCTAAACAGAGAGATAGAGATAAAGATTGAACACACAAGATTTATACTGGTTCGGTCCAAATTCTTAATCTACATACATGTTGGGATCTGCACACGCAGCGGAATTTAAAAAAAAAACTTACGAATCACATCGGAGGATCTATCAACGGCGTTTAAATCAAGATTTGTCCGAAAAACGTACCATGCGAAGGGTTGAGAGTTTCGTTCAATCTAGTCTGGTGTGCATCTAGAATGTCGTGCATCTCGACCATCGTATGTCTCGAACCATGTTTGAAACAGGATCCGACTTTTCGAGTCATCTCAGTGTGCTAGCGCCTTCAATGTTTTCTCGCGTCTCTCCTTTCTCTCTAGGGTTTCTTGCGACTTCTTTAATTCATCTGTTCTCTCAATACGATTAGATCAATATCTATTTATAGACTTTCTAAAACCCTAATGAGCTGTATTAAAATATTCAAAATTAATCTAATTAATCTTGAATTCGAATCTGAATTAAAACAATACCTTAATTAAAATCTGTCCAACAGATTTGATCAAATATATTTATTTAATTTAAATTATGACCCTACAGATTTAATTTATCTTTATAAATTAAATCTGAGATATGATATCTTTCTATTTAATTAAATATGAGATACTATATCTCAATTCAATTAAATCTGAGATATTATATCTTTATTCGAAAATTAAATCTGAGATACAATATCTCAATTTATTATAGTTATTTAATTTATAAAATAAATCAAATACGATATATAATAATATTATTATCTATAAATAATATCATCATTATTTTTAAATTTATAATATATTATGATATAATATAATATTATACATACATACATACATACATATACATATACATATATATATATATATATATATATATATATATCATCCCTAGATTAACAATATTCATTAAATCTTAAACATATCTAAGATTCAATGAATATAAACACTATTGCTCGTGTTGGGCTATTTTTGTGTGCGACCCTGCAGGCTTATATGAGATTGGCAGTGGGTCAATGCTGTACCAGCCTACAAGTCACAAGCGGCTTCTAGCAAGACATTGCGATTACCCAATTCATATGGGGATCGATGATATGATACAACCTATCGTACAACTCTATCAACTTCCTATTGACCTTGACCACTACTTCCTCGATTCTTGAGTAGTCTAATTGAAATGGAAACTCCTTTCCATCGTAGTATAGCCATATGTTTCTCAGACTCACTCATCAAGGGGCCCAGTATTATCTATCTACAAATGTGAGGGAGAAATTTCATCTGTTAGGATCCGTACAATGCAGTGGATTAAAATTTTCTACGAATCCCATCCCGAGGATCATTCGGGTGCGTTTAAGTCAAGGCTAAGATCGAATATTACCTTTTTAGAATTCGTCCGCGTCTCGTTCTCCTTGAACTGGTGGGCTACCTCCTCGATCAATAGAAGATGACTCGTAGAATCAGCTTCCTCCACTCGTATCCACACGAACAATTCCCAAACACGATGGCAACGTGCTAGCGCCTTTAGAATTTTGTGTCTCTCTCAATTCTAGGGTTTCTTGCGGCTTTCTGAAAAAATACACTCGACTAAAAGTCCTGTAGGTTTTCACGACCCGATCGGCGTATTTAATGCAAAATTAATCGTCACTAATTTTGAAATTCAAATTTTAGATCTGGATTAAAATATATTAATTTAAATCTATACGATAGATCAAAATTAATAATATTTATTTAATCCGTATTAAAAACCAGATCTGAAATTCGAATTTTGAATCTAGATTAAAAAAAAATATTAATTAAATCTATCTGATAGATTTAATCTAATCTATTTATTTAATCCAAATTTAAAAGTCATCTGATTTAATTTATCTCTATAAATTAAATCCGAGAAATGATATCTATGTATTTAATTAAATCTGAGATACAATATCTCAATTTAAATTAAATAGATAATGATATCTATAATCGAAAATTAAATGAGATACAATATCTCTATTTGTTTTAAATATTTAATTTACTAAATAAATTAAATATAAAACAAATATTATATAATAATATTATAATCTCCATTAAATAATATTATTATATTATTTTCGAATTTAATATAGAGGTAGGATATTGTCACAACCTATTTTTTTCACAACCTTTTCACTACCTTCTTCTCACCATCAGATCACTATTTCATCCAACGGTCCAGATTTAGAGGTACTTAAATCAATTTCTCCCTCTTTCTCACGCGTTTCTCCCTCTCTCGCTCTCATGTTCTCTCAATCAATCGGCCGCCTCCCTTCAGTTTCTCCCCTCCGGCGTCCTCCGTCTCGTTAACAGCTCCGGCTTCGTCGTTTGGGACTCCGGTACTTCCAATTTGGGCGTCTCTTCTGCCTCCCTGAACGACGATGGAAACCTAATTCTCCAATCGAACCGGCGTTGTTTGGTCGAGCTTCGACCATCCCACTGACACCATCGTGGCTTCTCAGAATTTCACAACCCGTATGGTTTTGCGATCTGGTGACTATTCATTTACAGTTAGTCGCTCAGGTAACCTCACACTTAGGTGGAATGATAGTGTACTGTACTGGAATCTTGATCCAAATTCATCCTCAAATATCAATTTATCTTCGCCGGTTTTAGTATTATAACCCATAAGGCTTTTGAATCTTTACAATCCGGAATTGGCGACTGCTCTGGTTATTGCTTATAGCAGTGATTACGCTGAAGGGAGTGACGTTCTGAGAATTCTGAAGTTGGATAGTGATGGGAACTTGAGAATTTACGGTTCCCCTAGAGGTAGTAGAATTTCTACTGTAAGATGGGTAGCTGTTGAAGATCAATGTAAGGTTTTTGGGTATTGTGGGAACTATGGGGTATGTAGTTACAAGGATTCAAACCCAATTTGTGGATGCCCATCTGAGAATTTTGAGATGATTGATCCTAGTGATAGTAGGAAAGGATGTAGGATGAAGGTGAGGCTTGAGAATTGTCCAGGCAGGGCTACTATGTTACAATTGAACAATTGAAGGTGATTGATTAAATTAGATTGGTGACACTTTCTCGGGTACGCTGGTTTCTTAAAGCTTGATGGGTATGTCAAATATGGGATGGTTGAAAGAGCACGTGATTTGTTTGATAATATGCCTCTGAAGGAGAAGAATCTGATTACTTGGAACTCAATGCTTGGAGGGTATGTGAGATCCAAAGATGGATTGAATTTTGCCCGGAATCTGTTTCTTAAAATGCCTGAGAGAGACTTGGTTTCATGGAACACAATGATTGATGGATGTGTAAAGCTTGGAAATATGGAAGATGCTCATATATTGTTTAACAAGATGCCTAAAAGAGATTTGGTTTCTTGGACTACAATGATAGATGGTTACGTGAAATCAGGTAGTGTTATGGTTGCGAGGAGATTGTTTGATGAAATGCCCGAGAAAAACACCATTTCTTGTAATACCATGATGGCTGGCTACGTTCAGAATGGTTATTGCGTTGAAGCTCTAAAGCTATTTCATGATATGAAAATAAAAGCGCACACACAACCAGATGAAACCACCTTGCTGATTGTTCTTACAACCATCACCCAATTAGGACATGTCGAAGTTGGAGCGGTCATACACCGATATTTAGAGGGTAACAATAGTAAATCTTTGAGTGGTAAACTCTTGGTGTTGCTCTAATTGACATGTACTCTAAGTGTGGTAGCATAGAGAATGCTATCTCAGTATTTGAGAATATTGGTCAGAAAAATGTTGATCATTGGAATGCTGTGATTGGTGGCTTGGCTATTCATCGTATGGGCGAAATGGCCATCAATTTTCTCTTCCAGATGGTATTAAAAAAAAAAAAAATATTGCTCCTTCAAAGACACTTTCTCTTGGGAACATCCAAAAGCTTGCCCAGGTGGATAAATTTTGAGGCAAATTGGACACTCATGTACTTTGTTCTTGGGTTTAGTTGTAATTATTGATGAAAACAGAGCATTATGAGAAACCACTCTGTAAACCGATGCCAAAGAATTATTGTGATCAAGATGCTTGTATTTAAATATTCCTACATGAAAATATACGTTGCCATTTGTCTTCAAAATCTTGAGTGTTCTTTTTTGTATGGATACAGTTATTGAAAGACTGACTAGAAAGTAACAGTTTCTGAGGATTTGCTGGTGCATGAAAAGCGAAAAATTTACAGAATACATAAAATACAAAATATTGAGAGTTAAATGAGTAATTATTAATTTCAAAACAACATTGCGTGGCACTCAGTAGAACAAATTATGATTTGAGCTCGTGACTACAACATGCAATATTGCCCCAGATTAATAACTGTATGGACATCTAAAACAAAACAAAAATTGTCATGGCCTATATGTCGCCGAAGCTAATTAAAGAACCTAGAAAAGGTTCAGGTAAAATAGAACGAGGATAAGATAAATGAGCCACACAATTGGATCATTCATTCAATCTATGAAGACACCCAAATCAATAAAAAAACCAGAGCCTGGAGGGAAAAACAAGAGCGTGTCGACTCAACTTTTGAATATCATCAACCTTCATTGAAACTCTGGTTAGAGGATAGGAGATGCATATTAAATACTCAAAACCACAATTCATATGGTTCACTGACAATTTTTGCAGGTAGGAAATAAATCATTACCAATCAGGGATACAACACCTTGAAAATGAAATTCCTACTCAAGTATTGAGAACAAACTACAAAACTCAATTGCTAATCATGGATCCACAAGTCAGCTAACTGGATAAAAGAGAACAAGAAGCAAAAAAGCCTCTTCATTCAGTTATGCGGGTACATATTTCAGAAGTGTGACCTGTGTTAACAAGTTAGAACTTGAAAATAATAGGCACCTGTTTGTGATCCTTAAGGACAAGGAAGCAATAGACTAAATCATGATGAAAGAGCGATTAATTCAGATCCCACAATCTAACGCGGTGCAGGGGGAGAAGTAGCTTGAATATCATAGTTTGAATGTTGAGTGTTGAAACAATGGGCAGACTATTGAATGCAAATGATGGCATTTCTGTAACATTTAATATTTCAGGGGAAAACTACAAATTCCTCCAGTTTTGATTTATTCAGAAACATATTCTTGGACTTGGATCTTATGCTGGTAGTTGGTGGATGGAACTCCAGCAATACTTCCCACCTGCAAGAGATAGCTGAGTTACGTGGAATACCTTCTTACTGGGTTGACACTGAGCAAAGAATTGAAGGAAACAAGATATCACATAAATTAAATGTAAGCAACTAAGATTTCATGTTAAAATCCACATCTTACGTGGAATGCCTTCTTACTGTTTTTAATTTCCTTGTTCTATATTAGCATGGCGAACTGGTAGAGAAGGAAAACTGGCTGCCAAAGGGTCCAATAACAATTGGTGAAACATCTGGGGCATCCACACCAGACAAGGTAATGTGATCAAACCTGTTGTATTTGGTTCTCATTCTTTTAGCAAGTTTCTGTGGCGTAGTTCTGCTGCTAGTAACGATTATTGTAGTTCACACCACACATTTTATGCCTTTCATTTTTGATTTATGACGGGACAGAAGTGTGAAGCCGTTAATTACTTCCACATTTCTCAAAGAACTTCCTCTGTTCAATTTGATTAATGACTCAGAGTTAAAGCCATTATATGTATTTCCCCCTGTGTTCTTACTAGTACGAAATGTGAAATGCATCTTACCAGCGGCACCGAAATCGAACAAGAACGAAAGGAAGAGCAATAGACTAAATCATGATGAAATAATAGGCACCTGTTTGTGATCCTTAAGGACAAGGAAGCAATACACTAAATAATGATGAAAGAGCGATTAATTCTTACTAGTGTGAGGTTACCTGAGCGACTAACTGTAAATGAATAATCACCAGAACGCAAAACCATACGGGTTGTGAAATTCTGAGAAGCCACGATGGTGTCAGTGGGATGGTCGAAGCTCGACCAAACAACGCCGGTTACAATGTTGAGAATTAGGTTTCCATCGTCGTTCAGGGAGGCAAAAGAGACGCCCAAATTGGAAGTACCAGAGTCCCAAACGACGACGTCGGAGCCGTTAACGAGACGGAGGACGCCGGAGGGGAGAAACTGAAGGGAGGCGGCCGATTGATTGAGAGAACAGGAGAGCGAGAGAGGCAGAAACGCAAGAGGAAGAGGGAGAGAGAAAGAGGGAGAAATTGATTTAAGTACCTCTAAATCTGGACCGTTGGATGAAAGAGTGATCTGACGGTGAGAAAAAGGTAGTGAAAAGGTTGTGAAAAAAATAGGTTGTGACAATATCCTACCTCTTTAATATATATATATATATACCCCAAATTAAATTCAGCATTCATTAAATCTCAGATTAATCTGAGATTCAATGAACCTGGACACTTTTGTTCGTGTTGGGTTATTCTTATGTGCGACCCAGCAGGCCCATATGAGATTGGCAGTGGGCTAATACTATACCAGCCCACAAGTCACAAGCGGCCTCTAACAAGACATTGCGACTACCCAATTCACATGGAGATCGATGACATTATACAACCTATCGTACAACCATGTCACGTCCTTTTTGTCAAGTGATAATTTGGTCAAGGATGAGGCATAGATAATGTCAACTTCCTGTTCTTGACCACAACTTTCTTGATTCTTGAGTGGTCTAATAAGTGAAATGGAAACTCTTTTCCATCACAGTATGGCCATACATTTCTTAGACTCACTCATCAAGGGGCCCAGTATTATCTCTCTGCAAATGTGAGGGACAAATTCCATCTTGACCATTCACATTCCTCCGCATGAAAACCACTGATCACAATCCAAGCCTTTATCATCACCTGGTCAAAGGTGACTTTTGACTAGATCAAAGACCAGTGACTTATCATGTAGGAATCCATAATGATCTCAGGCCATAGGGCATCGTGACGCATTATACATGAGATAAGCTTATGACTTAATCCATGCAGCTTTCTCATAGTGGGTCGGTCCAACACCTTTTATTCTTACAAGTGCCCATGACTTTTATTCGTATTTCCATACCTCATCAAAGCTATATTGGTCTTGTTTCATCTTCGCTCCCGCGTAGATGACCAACCAAGGAGATTTAGGATAATCTATAAGATATATTCAAGGATGCAGTTATCAATACAAACATGCGAACATAAATGATAACTTAAAGAGAATTCCTTAAATAGCATAAATATCTAAGGTACAATGACTTACCCCTAGGGCATAATTTCGAACACCCTTTTGATCATTCACATTCCTTTGCATAAAAACCACTGATCCCGATTCAAGCCTTTATCATCACCCAGTCAAATGTGACTTTTGACTAGGTTAGAGACCAGCGACTCATCATGTAGGAATCCATGATGATCTCAGATTAAAGGGCGTTGTGACGCGGTTATACATGAAAAAAGCTTATGACTTAATCCATGCAGGTTTCTCATAGTGGGTCGGTCCAACACATTGTACTCTTATAAATGTCTATGACTTTGATTCGTATCTCCATGCCTCATCAAAGTCATACTGGTCTTATTTCATCTTCGCTCCCGCGTAAATGACCGACTAGGGACATTTAAGATAATCTATAAGATATATCTAAGGATACAGTTATCACTATAAACATGCGAATGAAATGATAACTAAATGGAGAATAATGACTTGCCCTTAAGGCATAATTTCCAACAATACAATCCCCCCACACTCTGGGATTTTTCACTATCACAAATCTTGATTACATACTCTGTATTCGAAAGTTATCCTCTCACTAGGATACACTCTCTCTTACAAGTTGTAATTAAATATCTCAATCTCAGAGTCCCAATACTTTGAGATTCTTACAAAAATTGATAATCAGAAATAAACTCTCTAAAAGAGAAGGTAGATAAACATTGAAAATTACAAATATCAAAAGATATTGCTTAAGGAGTGAAATAGTAAATGCTAAAGCTTCGAATTGAATGCGTAGAGTTTCAGTAGATAGAGAATTGAATACTTCTAGCTTTTATAGTTGCTTGCGATAATGACCATTAAAGACAATTCAATGAGACATTGTGATTAATAAATATAGCTGTTAGAGTTGAATGTTACTCAGGCTCTTCAGATTCTTCAGATGTTCGCCATTATCCTTCCTTGAACATTCTTTATTCTATTTGTTCGTTGAGACTCAGTAATAAATGTGGAATGGAAATGGCCGAAAAACTTTATATTTGGTCAGAGGACTGTTTTCTCTTTTTGTGCTTCATTTCTGTAAGCATTAAACGTTCTTCTGACTCAAATTTGCTTTAATGAAATTTGACATTTAAACCATATTAAACTCATCTGAAACTTATTAGCAAACTAATTAAACATTGTTAGAAATAGCAATGAGCTATAATATGAAGTATCCAAATTACAATCAAGATTTAAAGATTACGAACACGGTGATTTTATATGACCAAAAGACTGACTCGAGTCATATATCTCTGACTCAAGTTTCTTGACTCGAGTCATATACAATTGACTCAAGTCACAGGTTCATCTTAAGTAAAGAAGATGATTCTGCAATAGAGTGAATCGAGTCATAGAACACTCAACTCAAGTCGACCTCTTTAAAAACTCTTGTAAAAGTATCTCTGTAACACAATGACTCGAGTCATACAAAACATAACTCGAGTCGCATCATTTTTCATAAAATAGAGGTTATTGGGATTGATCTTGAGAGATACTTTGGAACAAACAATAACTGGAGTTATTAAATGACTTAACTTGAGTCACATTTGAACATTAGAAAATTATTTGAGAAAGCTAAGTTTGAAATACATTCTATTAACTAAAGTCACACATATTTGACTCGAGTCAAAAGCATTTCAGAAATTATTTTGCAAGAACTGTAACTCGAGTCATAAGAGATTAACTCAAATCATTACATTCAAAACTTACTTTGGCTTTGATATAGAGAGATTTGACTCTAGTCATATAGACTCCAACTTGAGTCAACAATGCACAGAGACTTATATAGTTATTAACGAAGATACTTTTTTATTTAAAAACTTTGGCTTCAATCAATAACAATATTTTGGATTTACAATTATCAGTTATCATTAAAACATATAGAAAACTAACAACTTGGAGGTGTTGCATTTAGATGATAATAAACTCAGAGAATTCCCATCTTTAGGTGCTAATTTTGTCTTTTAAATATAATTTTGAATGACATATGTTAGCTATCTAATGATGCAATAAAAATTTATCCATTTTTATAAGAGAAATATTACCATGATTTCAAAAAAAAAAATACTAAAAGAAATATTTAGACAACTGTTTTTATTCATTAAATCCATGCAAGCTTCTATTTATATTTGATTCTGTTCAAAAGTCAACTGATGTTAGATTTATTCATTTGCCCATCTTGCCTTTTATATAATCATCTCAACAAAAAATTTTAGGGTTAAAGGGTAATTTTTTCTTAAAAGTTTTCACTGAGGGGGAATTTTACTCTGAAAGTTTTTTTTTAGGGCAATTTTCCCTTCGGGATTTCAAAATGAAAGAAATTTTGTCCTGACGCTTATCTTAGTTAATTTTGATCATTAGTTGATCAATTATGTTGAGCTGGAAGTCCACATGTTATCTAAGTCATTTTTGTTATGATGCAAATTTGTTTCGAAGTCAAGATGACATGACATCTACTTCTTCTTTTTTTTTTTTTCAAAGTTAGATTTAAAACTTTTGAAATAAATTTACACTTTAACAAAAATGGCGTAGATAACATATGGACTGTCAGTGCAGCATATTTAATCAACTAACAAGCAAAATTAATTGAGATAACGATAAGGTCAAAATTGCTCTAATTTTAAAACTTTAAGGAAAAAATTATCCCTCAGTAAAAAATTTCAGGACAAAATTTACGCATAACCCAAGAATTTATTTTGTGTCCTTACAAGGCCCTGACCTATCAATATCTTTATTAGAGACTAGGGTAATGTAGATGTAATTTCCCTGTGGCATTTCACATATCCTTGTCACTCACGTAACTTGAATGCTTTGTAGTCTGTATTCACCCCTTTTCTTCTCTGTCGCTTTTTAAGTAATTGACGTAAATTACTGAATTATTTTTTTTTCCCCCAAGAAATGTCTCTTACTTCCCTCACCCAATTCACATTGGGCCATAACAACCTGGCCGGCTCCCTATTAGAACAAGGTATGTGTCCCTATGAATAACTTTCTGTATTTATAGCATCTGGAGTGAAAAACTAATCCATTTACTCTGCCGATAACTTAGATTTCATCGATGGCAATTTTTATTTACAATTTAACAAAATAATAATATGGCCAAGCTGTATTGGCACAACTAGTATTGTAATTTTCAGTTTCATGGACGGGCTAAATGAAAATAATAAAAGGTTTACTATTTTTAGAGAAAGATCACCATGATGTTAAAAGATGCAAAATGAGAAATTTATATTAATATGGGGCCCAAGCCCAAAACATGTAAATAAACATCGGTATATATATCACACACACATGTTAATTTAAAAACGGGTTAAGGTACAGATTTTCCAACAAACTATTACTCGATGAGCATCTGGCACGAAAAACAATTGAGGGTACCAAATTGGTCAACGAACTATTAAAAAGTGAAAAAAAGTACTAAATAACTATTAAAAAAAAAATAACTATCACAATTACGTTAAAATATAAGGCACTAGCATAGGATGATGGCGGAGACGCTCGAGAAAAAAGCGGTTAACCCTTCTTGTTGGATAAAGCAAACATAAACAGAGATGGGATCCATTCGAGCAGGTGCTATAGTAGCGGCGGTTGCTGTTTGTGGCATCAAAGGAACACAACTAGGGTGTAAGGCGTGTGCCAATCGAAAGCTGTGGACCGCTGGATGAGTTCAAGAGGGTGAATGGAACATTCAACAACAATCGAAGCTTTGGAGACGCCGACGTCACCGACACTGTGATAGTCAATGGAAGAATGAGACACCAAGACAGTGACAAGGTAATAGTTCGTTGCAAATATGCACAAAATTGTTTTTTTTCTTCACTGTTTAATAGTTTGTTGGTCAATTTGGTACCTTCAATTATTTTTTTTGTCAGATGCTCCTCAGGTAATAGTTCGTTGCCAAATCTACACCTTAACCCTTTAAAAAAGTTGTCAATAAAGTTGGTCTAGTTAGTAAAAGGGTTTGCTCATAACGGTAAGATTGTGTATGAGGATGTAGTTAAATGGACAATTTGAAAGTACCTCTGTAGGTGCTCTTTGAATCTAGATGCATGCCCAAACCTTGTTGAGCCTTTGAAACCTAACTCACCTAAACTTTCTTTGTTATTAAAAAATAATAATAATAAGAAGTTTATTTTATTATGTAGGCATGATTGCGGGAAGGTCTTTCTTTCTTTCTTTCTGTTTTTTTTTCGAGACGGGAAGATCTCTCCTGACTCCTCTCTTTTTGAATTTCTACGAGGTGTAATGTCATGTTTTCTCTAGTTTGTTGACTTGCCATTTTTTTTTTAAAAAAAAAAACATAGGCATAATACTTTCTCGGTTACATAGAAGGACCCAAGCCCAAAATATGTATACTTCGAAGTCACTAATAGCCTTTTGCCAATACATCGACGCTCTGTTTCTTTTCCAACTAGATTAATGCTCATCAAACTTTTCCTTCTTCTAAAACTAGTAGATAATGATTATATTGATTATATTAGTTACAATAATTATACCAAAAATAAACATTACATGAATTATTTCGACTTTTTTTTTTTAAGAAAAACTAACATTCATTGTAACTGATCACATGTTGTTTGTGAGGCAGGGCTATACCATATATGATGATTATAGATTGACCAACTTAGAGGTGTTGCATTTAGATGATAATAAACTCACAGAATTCCCACCCTTTGGTGTTAATTCTGTCTTTTAAATATCATTTTGAATGGCATATGTTAGTTATCTAATGATGCATTAAAAATTTATCTATTTTTATAATACAAAGATTACCATGATTTCAAAAAAATAAAATAATACTAAAAGAAACTGACTCCCATAATCATGACTCATTCAACAAGGAAATTATTCGTTAAATTCCTCTCATAGGATATCAAACTTTATGGAAAATATCATTCTTGCTGGTAGGCCTTGTTAGAAATTAGTGTGTATCTGTACAGATGCTTAGCCATCCAGGACGTGACACATATTGGATAGATTGGTCAATAGTCAAGTCACATGCACTGATGACAAGCTTATTTGTACTCTTATGTCATAACTAGTGAAACTCAGTGCATGTGCCTTGACTATCAGATTTGGCTGTCTAACGTCCCCCGCGTTAAAATTTTTCGACTTCCCATTTTTTTTTTATCATTAGATTTTACATAAAATGTGTGAAATTTTAATATGTTTTTGAATTTTTTTTATCATTTTTCAAATAAAAAAACTCTAACTTAAAAAGAATTTGTAGAGTATTTTTAAAAACTGGACCATTTCTTGCCTATAATCAAAAAAATTCTAAACTGCACCAATTTTTTCCCATAAGATATCAAATCATTTTATATGAAATCTAATGATCAAAAGAAACATTTGAAAGTTTAGGAAATTTTAGCGGGCAACTGACACTCCAAATCCTTGCATCTTTGAGGAGGGGGGTTTTAACTCTATTCACGCATGATGTTCAGTGCTAAAAGAATTTAAATGAATATTGATAGTTTATGGAACTTTAATTATGATTTATGGTTTGGAGGAAAACAGTGACCATTTAGTCCTGTATATAAATCCTGATACTTTTATATAAATCATTACAATTGAAGATATTGCAACACACTCCTTAAAATTTCCAACGCTTACCATGGTTCTTCATCAAATTTTTAAAAAATACCTTTAGTTGATCAATGTATAGGAAGATGGTGTTGCGGAAGCACAATATATAGAGCGTGACTGATTATACTAAAAAATTACTCAACTAGAAAATAAAATTTCTAGACGTAATTTACTAATATAATAAGCCCCAACTACTATATCTAAATGCAGCTAATATAAATAATAAATTAGACAAATATAAGAGAAATACCAGATCCTAAATTCACTCAAAATAACTTACAAGTGAAATACTACAAGAGAGAAAGATATAGAAATGTCTTAAGAGACAATTGTGGGGTGAGTAATAAGGGAGGAGGAAGACCTCTATTTATACTAAAACTTCCACCTCCTCACTTATGAAATTAGCGATGTGGGACTTTTGACACCCACATTCAACAAATCTCCACCTTGGCGAAATTCTCACATTCTCAATTTCTCCTATATACAAATTCTAATTGTAATTTCTATTCAAAATACAATGTTCAACAATGTTGATCAGATCCAAATAATGTTGAAATTTAATAGAAGTCACCACCTTTGTCAACATATCAGCAGGATTATCATCTGTCCGTATCTTCCGTATCGTGACTCCACCTTCTTCCAATATTTCTCTTATAAAGTGATATCGGACGTCAATGTGTTTCGTCCTTGCATGGTAGACTTGGTTCTTTGCTAACTGAATAGCACTCTAGCTATCACAAAATACTGTGATGCTTTCCTGACTAACACCAAGCTCTCCAAGCAACCCTTGAAGCCAAATCGCCTCCTTCACAGCCTCTGTAATTGCCATGTACTCTGCCTCTGTTGTAGACAAAGCTACTGTTGACTGTAAAGTTTACTTCCAACTAACTGGTGCACCTGCAAGAGTGAATACATAACCAGTAGTTGACCTTCGTTTGTCCAAATCACCTGCAAAATCCGAGTCACAATACCCAACTAGTTGTTGATCAACATCCTGCTGAAAGACCAATCCAACATCTACAGTATTACAAATATACCGTAGAATCCATTTCACGGCTTGCCAATGCTCTATTCCGAGATCATGCATATACCTACTCACCACTCCAACTGCCTGTGAAATGTCTGGTCTTGTACAAACCATAGCATACATCAAGCTACGGACAGCGTTCGCATATGGCACCCTTGACATATATGCTCGTTCATCTTCATCTTTCGGCGACATATCAGCATTAAGCTTAAAATGCGGTGCAAGTGGAATGCCAACCGACCCGGTTTCTTCATTCATATCGAAACGGTGTAGCACCTTCTTCAAATACTCCTTTTGAGATAAGAAGAGCTTCTTCGATTGTCTATCTCTTGTTATCTCCATGCCAAGTATCTTCCTTGCCTCGCCTAAGTCCTTCATCTTGAATTCCTTCTTCAGTTGACCCTTTAGCTTCTCAATCTCTGCTTGATTTCTTGAAGCAATCAGCATATCATCAACATGCAAAAGAAGATAGATAAAGGATCCATCTTCAAGCTTCCGCAAATACACACAATGATCGTATTTGCTTCTTCTATACTTATGCCGCAACATAAACTTGTCAAACCGTTTATACCATTGTCTTGAAGACTGCTTCAATCCGTATAACGATCTTTCAAGTTTGCACACCATATTCTCCTTTCCAGCAATTTTGAATCCTTCAGGCCGAGTCATGTAGATTTCCTCCTCCAAGTCCCCATTTAGAAATGCAGTTTTTACATCCATCTGAACTAGTTCCAAATCTAACTGCGCTACCAAAGCCAATAGAATTCTAATGGAGGAATGTTTTACAACTGGAGAAAATACCTCATTGTAATACCCTAAAAAAATCCTATTTAGCATAACCACTAAATGATACCTATTAAAGTAGGTGAATATGTGGTCTCAAAGATATTATAGTTCATCTAGTTTAAAATTATAGAATTTTCTCCTAGAGTTAAATAAACCCAAACAACTCAAATACTCTAAGTTCATTTAGGGATCATAAAATACCCTATAATTTTCATATTGAAGCATAGTTTATATTTTAATTTTAAAGGGGCATGAAATGTTATTGAAATATCAAACAAATTAGAGGAAAGTGTCAATAATTGATTGGACAAATAATTGTACATTAATTAAAGTATGTTGTCTCCAAAATAGTAGTGTATTTATTCTACTTCTTAAGTTGTCGGTAGGATTTAATAGGGCAAAATTCAACTCCCTAAATTTTATTAGGGGTCATAAAATATTGTAAAATGTCCTAGAAACCCCTAAACCAATTAAATGAAATTTCTAACAATTCAAGAACGATTAAATTCACACTTAGGGGTATATTGTCATATAATTCACATATTGACGAAATTAAGCCGTAAAGGAGTAGCAAGGGATTTAAAACAATTAGAGAACACTAAAAATTAATCATTGGGTATCAAAAATACATCTTAATTGAATTGACATTCATAACTAACCTAATGGCAAATATAAACAAACAATTCAAATTATTTTGGCTAAATTCAACAATAAAGCCTAACAAGGGATCCATAATTGTAACAATTGGACTTAGTAGGATCATGATGGAATTGGTAATCAATAAAATCATTTCAAACTAAACCTAATTAAGCTTAATCTAATAATAAGCAAGAAGAAATTAATTTAGGGCTTTTTGGCACAACAAAAACTCATTGGACCATTTTTGGCAACCCAAACCTTTGCCCAAACCACCAATAAAGCCCAAACCAACCCAAAAACAATTCAAAAAGGGGAAAAACAGATGGGGCACGGTTTTGGGTGAAGCTTCAAGGGGAAGAGTTGATTTTTCATCACATGTGCCAAATGGTAGCTTCTTGGATACAAACCACTATTGCATACTTGCACCTCAAGTTGTTTTTTGGCTTCTAGGAGAAGGAAGAAGAAAGAGAAGAAGGGAGAGAGAGAGAGAGGGCAGATGAGTGTGTGTGTGGTGAGGATGGAATAATTCAATTAAAACCTAGATCCAATGGTGAGAATTAGCCAAGAGTAAAGTTGCATTTATTTACAAGATTGCCCAACCTTTTCACTATAAATAGAGGGCCAAGTTCACTCATTTTCCTCACACCAAGAAAAACAACACTTGCTTATTTGAGAGAGAGTTGAGAGAGTTGGAGGAAGAGCTTGAAGGAGTCCAAGCTTTAGGTAAGCAAAGTTCTTTAGTTTTGAGTTTTAAATTCATAGGTAGAAGTAGTTTTAATCTTTAAAATTCTAGAATAATTTTAGTTTCATGTTTTTATAGTTAAAAATAGCTTCATTTCGAAAATTTAGTGAAGGAAGTAGTTCTGCAAAATTTCCAGGTTAAGAACACTGTAGTAACGAAATTCTGGCGAAAATTCGTCGGTTAGGCGATTTCTGAACAAGTCACAGAAAAACGCATATTTTATGTTGAAAATGTTGCTGAAAAATTCTGAGAAAATTCATGGTTAAAGTAGACATATAGAGCTTTCCAAATCTGTAAATAACATGTTGAAATGAGCTCTGTACAGTGAGAAAGAAATTCACAAAGTTTATGTTGCGGAAATGCTGGAATTTCTGGGCAGAGGATGAACATGTGAAATATGGGAATTATTTTTGAATTCTGGGCAAGGGCTGATATTTTTTCTAGAAAATAGACATCCTAAGGAGTCCGGAACATTTTACGGATCTTCGTTTCAATTTTTCTAGAATTAGTTATGAATTTCCAAAGATAGGCGAAATTCTGCCCCTAAATTCCAGCGGTTTTTCAATAAATTGTGAGAAAATAAAATAATGGTTTAATGTACCAAGGGTAGAATAGTCAATAGTGGCCAAAATATCTTTTAGAATATTATCTTTAAATTAATAGGACGATATTGCTCTGATAGGCTGTCCGAAAGAACGCAGACCGATCAATTACGTACCGAGACTATCGACTCAAGTACGGACGTGTATTGTAACACTAACTCTGATGCTTATGGTATGCTTATATGTGATAGATAGTCTGAAACTCTGTTTTTGAAAATGGATCATACACATACAACTTGATACGGGTTATGGTTTTGATAATGCCGTTATGTTTTCCTAGCGCTGAGGACACGGATGTACACCGTGGCACTGGAGATAGTGCAGACTGTAATAACATACATGTTGCAGTGGCCGTGTAATGTTATTATGTGAATATATGAATATTGTATGTGATTAAATGCTGTTTTGCCATGGATATCTGTCATACATATTTGATACATAAGCATGAGGTTAACCGTTACCTGAGGTTCAATGGTAATTGAACCTCAGCTCTTAACATAGCGTCAGGGTCCGGAGGAACCAGGACCAAGGACGAGGATAAGGAGCCAGCGCAAGGACGAAGACAGAGAAATTTTTATTTCAGCATTATCTTGTTGTACTATTTTCAAACTATTGTACCGCTGTGTAAGTAACCAAATACTACAACAGTGAAGGTTTTTATCAGATACTCGCTCTTTTGAAATTATTCTGTTGCTCTACTCTGATCAAATAGTTCGAAAACATTTTAGAAAATTGGGTTGTTACACTCATTGTAATCAACTCCCTCCTTCTGAGCATAGCCTTTAGCTACCAACCTTGCTTTGTAGCGAATATCGCCTTGGTTAGGAAATCCTTCTTTCTTTGCATACACCCATTTGCAACCAATTGCTTTCTTACCCTTTGGGAGTTTGGCCAATCTCCATGTACCATTCTGATGAAGGGACTGCATTTCTTCATTCATCGCATTCATCCACTCATCCTTTTTTGAGCCCCGGATAGCCCATTGATAAGTTGAAGGAATGCCATCAGTTGCAATTGACGTTGCACAAGCCACCATATCCATAAAGCGAGTAGGCTTTCTTACTATTCGTCGTGGCCTACTGGTTGCGATTGATTCATGTTGCTGCTGAGGTTCTTGTGTTGAAACCTCCCTTTCAACTGGCTCTTCTTCTACAGGAAAATCTTCCCTCGTTTCCCCGTCTCTTCTCTGTACTGGGAAAGTTAGCTTTCCTTCAAACTCCACCTGCTTCAAAGCACCATCGATCTGTGTGATATCTTCAGATGTTACCGTTTTTAACATAGCAGTCTCATCAAAAGTAACGTCCCTACTAAATACAACCTTCTTCGTCTCTGGACACCATAAACGATATCCTTTGACTCCAGAAGTGATCCCCAAGAAAATGGCTTTCTTTGCTCTCGGATCCAATTTTGATTCTTTCACATGATAATATGCAATTGAGCCAAATACATGTAAAGAATCATAATCATTAGCAGGCTTACCATACCATTGTTCCAACGGTGTCTTACTATCAATAGCAGCAGATGGTAGATGATTAATGAGATGACTCGCATATGTTATCGCCTCAACCCAAAATTCTTTGCCTAAGCCAGCATTGGACAACATACACCGAACCTTCTCCAGCAAAGTCCGGTTCATGCATTCTGCCACCCCATTCTGTTGTGGTGTATTTCTCACGGTGAAGTGTCTGACGATGCCATTGTCTTCACAAACCTTCTGGAAAGGATCATTCTTGTACTCTCCACCATTGTCTGTGCGAAGACATTTGATCCTCCTGCCTGTTTGTGCTTCTATCATCGTCTTCCATTTGAGAAAAATTCCCAAAACTTCATCTTTGGTCTTCATCGTATACACCCAAACTCTTCGGGAAAAATCATCAACAAAGGTTACAAAATAATGCTTTCCTCCCAATGAAGCTGCTTTGGAAGGACCCCAAACATCAGAGTGTACATAATCCAAAATACCTTCTGTATTTTGAATAGCTGTACCGAATTTAACCCTTGTGTGTTTCCCCTTTACGCAATGCTCACAAAAGTCCATGATGCAATGCTTCAATCCTTTCAACAATCCTTGACTTGCTAAAGTTTTCAAGGATTTTCCTCCAGCATGTCCCAAGCGCATATGCCACAACCTGGTTGCTTCTACATCCTTCTCACTACTGGATGTCACTGCTGCCGTGCCAATAACTGTACTACCATGATAGTGGTATGTGTTATTGTTCTTCCGAATACCCTTCATTACCACCAATGCACCAGAGAATATCTTCATTACTCCATTTTTTGCAGTGATCTTGAACCCTTTTGAATCTAGAGTCCCCACAGAAATGAGATTTTTCTTCAAGTCTGGTACGTATCGAACATCTGTTAATGTTCTAATCAATCCGTCATGGTTCCTAAATTTAATTGAACCAATGTCATATGCGGTAAGAGAAGAGTTATCTGCTGTGTGAACAATTCCACACTCTGCTTCTTCAAAATCAGTGAACTAGTCTTTGTTAGGACACATATGATGGCTACAGGCTGAGTCCAATAACCATTCGTTCGATGGTTTTGACGACGTCGTTGTAGCCAGCGAGAAATCTGAATTCTCATCATCACAATCAGCTACATTGGAGTCCATAGCGGCCTTCTCATCTCCAAGTTTGGCTTTGTTCTTCAGCTTTGGACAGTCCTTCTTCCAGTGTCCTTTTTCTCGATAAAAGGCACACTCATCTTTGCTGGGTCTGGACCTTGACTTGGATCGCCCTTTCTTTGATCTCTTCTTGTCTTCAGTACGGCCTCTTACCACTAGAGCCTCTGCATCTCCACCCTTTTGTTTCTCTTTCCTTCTCTGTTCATGACTGTACAAAGAAGAACAAACTTCTTCTAGAGAAACTTTCTCCTTACCTTGAAGAAGGGTAGTCTCCAGGTGCTCGTACTCATCAGGAAGTGATCCCAACATCATCAGGGCCAGATCTTCATCTCCAAAGGTCTCGTCCATATTTTGCAAATCCGTCACCAACTTGTTAAAGCTAGTGATATGCTCATTCATTGTGGTACCAGGAACGTAAGTGAAACGAAACAGCCTTTTCTTCATATAGAGTTTATTCTGACAGTTTTTCTTCAAGAACTTGTCCTCTAGTGCCTTCCACAGTCTACATGCAAAAGTTTCCTTTGTGTATGGATACTTCTGCTCTCTTGAAAGGTACGATCTAATAGTACCACAAGCAACTCGATTGACGACCCTCCATTCTTCTTCCTCCATTTTGTCTGGTTTTTTCTCTTCAAGGGCAAAGTCTAGTCCTTGCTGAAAAAGGACATCCAGAACCTCGCCTTGCCACATGCCAAAATGCCCAGATCCGTAAAAAATTTCAACTGCAAACTTTGCATTGGACACTATTCTTGTCAAATACGAAGATGCGAACGACGAATTGCTAGCACCTGCAGTGGACTCATCACCCTTTTTGTCCGCCATTTCTGCTCCAAAAATTATTTAATAGCTGCCAAAACAAAAGCCCAAAAGTAATTCTTTTCTGATGTGGAAGCTCAGACTAAGCTGCAACCACAGAGCATACTCAGACAGAACCCTGGCTCTGATACTAATTGTTGCGGAAGCACAATATATAGAGCGTGACTGATTATACTAGAAAATTACTCAACTAGAAAATAAAATTTCTAGACGTAATTTACTAATATAATAAGCCCCAACTACTATATCTAAATGCAGCTAATATAAATAATAAATTAGACAAATATAAGAGAAATACCAGATCCTAAATTCACCCAAAATAACTTACAAGTGAAATACTACAAGAGAGAAAGATATACAAATGTCTTAAGAGACAATTGTGGGGTGAGTAATAAGGGAGGAGGAAGACCTCTATTTATACTAAAACTTCCACCTCCTCACTTATGAAATTAGCGATGTGGGACTTTTGACACACACATTCAACAGATGGGACCAATTAGAATACCATTTTCTAGTACCGTATGAGATTTTCCTATGGTAGAATCACTTCCTTTGATTAAAGGTGGGGTCCAATTTTCAAGTGAAATTCACAAATAGCCCTTCATGGACATCATTGTACAATCAACCGTTAGAGCCATGTCTAGACTTACTACCTCTTTATTCACCCCGGTGAGAAGGGAAGCGAAGCGAAAGTTGAAGTCAACATATATATAAAGAACATTCCATCAATATTTATTTTCCAGCCAAATGGCGGGCCCTAATTCTTCGTCAGCTATATGAAGTAGAGCTTTCTATTTTTGCCCCTCTTCCTTATTTTCCCGCACATAAGACAACTTGTGTTTTGGAACATGCATAGTGCTCAACTTGAGTCGTCTTTGAGGGCAAAACGAGGCAAAATGAAATATAAAAAAAATCTCATCACTGGCTTTATATATAGAGGGACAGTACTTAACTGAAGACATGCAATTCAAAAATACGGAAGCATAGTGAAAAATGGGGTATCCGGTGAGAGAAATGGAGTGGTGGGTGATGTCCATAATCATGTTCATATTATTAGGGTTGTAATACCCTAAAATTCTTATTTAGGGTTAATGTGCAATTTTACCAATAAACTATTGGTTTAGGAACGTCTAATACAATTAACTATTAAGTGGACCAAAATTACCAAAAAAAGGTTTTACTTAGGAGCGTCCAGCATAACGCCGTTAGACAAAAGTTAACGTCCGTTATCTAAGGTGTGAATTGGCCAACAAACTTTTACCCTAGGATCGGCTGGCACAAAATTCTTAATTTTACTAAATTAAATAAATATTTTCTCAATTGTCATTATTCAAAACGAATTATATAGATATCTATGGACAAAAATTACTCATTCTTCAATTTTTACAAAATTATAATTTGCTAAAATAAACAAAATTTTTAATTAAAAAATTTAATTATATGATTTAAATAAAATTCAAGGTGTTTTATAGTTTAATTTATATGTTAAACAAATATATATATATATATATATATATGATTTATTTTTAATGGATATCAATATTGATACTTAATAATATAAATACGGCAACTTGATGATATATTTGTTAATTAAATGATCTATTGATTATTTGTGACTTGTTGGAAAAAAAAAAGATAACTTAAGAGGCTTGATGAAGGACAATTTAATAATAGGTTAAGGAGCAATTTTAATGGGTTAAGAAGTAACTTGGCCTACGAAAATTTTATTAACATTAAATGAATTTTTTAAATCACATAAATTTCTTCTAAAATAAAAATAAATCATATAGTTTTTTTAACATATATAATAAACTATAAAACACCTTTAGTTTTATTTAAATCACATAATTATATTTTTAATTAAAAATTTATTTATTTTAGAAAATTATAATTTTGACAAAATTGAAGAATAAGTAATTTTTGTCCATAAATCATAGATATCTATACAAGTAGTTTTGATTAATGACAATTGAGAAAAAACTTATTTAATTTAGAAAAATTTAGAATTTTGTGCCGAGCGCTCTTAGGGTAAAAGTTCATTGGCTAATTTGCACCTTAGATAACGGACGTTAACTTGTGTCTAACGGCATTGTGCTGGACGCTCCTGAGTAAAACTTTTTTTGGTATTTTTGGTCCACTTAATAGTTAATTGTATTGGACGCTTCTGGACCAATAGTTCATTGATAAAATTGCACCTTAACCCTTCTTATTTATTATAAATACTATATTTTGGTAAATAACACATGATAAATAAAGGAGAATATGTTGTCTCTAAATTTTGTAGATTATTAATTAGATTTTAGACAATTTTCCTTGGAATTAAATAAACCAAAGACTAAATTTAAGACCATATTTAGGGATCATAAAATACAATAAAATTATCATCCTAAATCATGGTTTTTGTGTAACCAAAAAATAAGCTTCAATCAGCCCAAAAATACTACAATTTCGTCCAGCTGAATTGTGGGAAGGAAGAGATGATGGTTTTTAATTGATTAGAGTTGAAAAGTCAAACTTTTCAACTAACCAAAAAGGAGCCATGAGATAATCAATATTTTGTTAATTTAAAAACACATTTAATGGTTATTAGAGGAGAGGCATGTACTCATAGCACATGGAAGGGAGAGAGAAAGATTTAAACAATAATAGAGTTAAGAGCACATGTGAGATTAAGTAGGATTTTCCGCTACATGAATGGAAGGCCAAGATTAGATTCAATAAAGCTAAATTCAAAGGTTCTAATTAATTACATAATTAACCTAAATCTATGTGATAATAAAAGAACCAATAGGAAAGCTTGAGTCTTTAATTATTAGAACACAATGGAAACACAATTTAAGGGCCAAGGGAAAGGGGTACACGATCTTGCAAGCTTGAAGAAGAAGAATGTGTTTATAATATATTAATCTAGATATCATTAAAGCAAATACATGGGATAAATGGGAGGATAAGGTCATTAATGGAGATGGAAGAGGATAGAGTACTTGAAGATAAGGTATTTATGAAGTTAGAAGAGGATAAAGGAGAGAGAGAGAGGGAAGGCACGGATTTGAAGAATGGATTGGAGTTGGAATTATTGACTAATTCATGTGAAAGGATGCTATATTGTTAATTAAAAAGGAAAAAAAAAACGCATGGAATGGCTACATGTGGGGGAAATTATGAATTAAGTATTTAAAATGATAATTTTAAGTTGAAAAGTCAAAGATTGCAACTCACCAATTAGATAATTGAACTATTAAAGTAATTAGTTAATTAAAAAGCAAAACTTGGAGATTAAGTTAGAGTTTTCTAATCACATGAAGGGATGAGATCAACTCTTGTAAAGTAAATTGCATTCAATGGCTAGGGTGAGAGATGGGCAAATTAAATTCCATTTGTGTCCTAGATCTTCACCTATAAATAGGAGGCTTGGGTTCACTTCATTCTTCACACCAAACTCAAATGAGTTTTAGAGAGAAAGAGAGTAGAGAGAAGTAGTGGGAAGCAAGAAGGATGAGGGGTAGCAATGATATTCAAGAGGTAAGGTTTTAAAGCTTCAAGTCTTTAGCTTTTATAGTTTTTAGTATAAAAGTTACTTTGATCTTTAAATCTTCCAAGAAGTTTTGATTTCATGTTTTAATGATTAAAAATGTCATTATTTTGAAAATATGATAAAAAAATATTATGAAGCAAAATTCTCGAAAGTTGAAGATCAGAGAAGCAAAATTCTGGCGAAATTTTCGGTGAAAATTCTGTGCAAACATCGAATTAAATGCTATTATTTTATGTTTAAAATAAAGCCAATAAATCATGAAAGTTTGCATAAATAAAGTAGACATGTAGGGCTTTCTGAATATATATAATATGTAACATTTTGATCTCCGGTCAGGGAGATATGAATTTTTGAAATTAAACCTTATTTTCGTAACTCAAATCTGGGCAACGTTGAGAAAACATTAAACTGAGAATGATTTCCATGTTTCCAGAGAACACCATTATTTTTTCTCAAAAATAGACATGCTAAGGTTTTCGAAGAATTTTACGGAACCTTATTTTGATTTTTGTAGAATTAATTATGATTTTTCAAAGATACCGAAAATCTGCCCAGAAAATCCTGTACTGCGTTTTTAAATAAATGTAAGAGCAAAATTGTAAATAGCAAATCCACCAAGGTTAGAGAGGTAAACAGAGATGGAAATATCTCTTAGAATATTATTCTAAGTGATATGGTAATTTGTTAGAATATCCGGGAAGTCCGGGGCCGGATTCAAGGGTCGAGCATGATGGTAACTACACGGTGAAAGGTACGTTCGCGTACAGTAACTTTAACTCTCATATGTCTTGTATGGCTTTGATATGATTGGTTGATTCACAGAACCTTTACTCGATGATGCTCAAGAAGGATTGTGTGATGTACTCGAGTAAGATACCAGAGGATTTTCTTATGAGCCCAATGTTGCTCGAGCAAGGCTTCTGTGTAACACTTGGTTTTTTGCCTTGCATTCAATATTGTTCAAGCTGAAAGAGCTTTACTCGAGCAACCTACCCTGAAACTCTTTTAGTATTTTATTAGATGATCGGAGCACATGTTTGGATTAATTAGATTACTTCAATTTAATAACTTAGAAATTGTGATCATCAAAATATAGAAACTAACAGTATTGACAGAAATTCATAAAGGAACTAAGAAAAACTCTCCATTGAAGCTGTTAAACTCTAGCCAAATTCCCTCAAGAGTAAAAGGTTAAAAGCTTAGCCACTCATAGGAGCTTTATTAGTAGTGACAGAAACTTATTTGGAGCTCTGAAAATCCTAGGAAACAGAACCTCATCTGAAAAACAAGCTTCACCAGAATCTAGAAAGACTTGCTGAAATCAGCAGAAAGTTGCCAGAAAATGCAAGACCTCACCAGAGATTACAAACGCAACACTGAAAATAATGGCTCAGCGGAAGAAAGTGATGGTGGTAGAGAGAAAAGAGAGAAGAAGGCAACCAAACCATGGTCATAGTGAAGAATCAAGGAGCAGCGCTAGCGGAGGAGGAAGGTGACAGTGGTGATTATGGACATTGTTGTCAAAAACTTTTGTAAAAACATAAAAACTTAAAGTTTTTATGTTTTTACTAGGGTCATATGTGCTGAAACACATGTAAAAACTGTCCCAAGCAAAAACTAGTAGAAACACCATGCGAACACATAAAAACATAAGTTTTTACAATTTCTACCGTTTTTACTTGAACAAAGAAAAAGGATGAATTTTTTCTTTTTGGCCCAAAAAAAGGATGAAAAGTTGAAAACTCTATCTCCATTGTGTTTGGACTCAAGATTACTCGAGAGTGGAGACAAGCACATTGACTTGACCTAATAGTTTTGTACTCCTTTTGCATTTTTGTTGTTGATAAAAACTCCTTTTGCATTTCTTACAAGTAAGCAAAAACATGATTTTGATTAATCCTATATTATTCTACATAATGGGTTTTTGATTTACCATGAAAGATTAAGTGATAGTAATCTCACCTGTTATATGATTTTATTCTAAACAATTGAACATGTTTTGATGAGGAATGCTTGGTTGAAGTTGAAGTTATGGAACCTATGAATGGTCATGATTTGGAGATTCTAAATTTAGCAAATGAACTTGTTGTAAGAGCAAGAGAAGAGGACATGCAAGAGATGATATGTTTGATTTGAATCAATTGATATAATTTAGGAATTGTTAAACTTTATTCTTTTAATATTTTTGGATTTATGCTTTATATATAGTTATATGACTTATATGTTTTAAATATAAAGTTGTTTATTGAATTTTAAATAGTGATTTATGATTTTTTTTTTCATGCATATGTATATAATCTTGAGCTTTGACCTTAAATAGCAAAAAGTAAAATATTTACATTTCGTGTCATTTCTACGATTCACATTTCTACCACCCTCTTCCATGTCTACGTAAAAACTCGATTTTGACAACATTGATTATGGATATAGCTTCTTCCCCTCCACTCTCCGACCGAAGTTGTCTCTTTATCTCCCTCTTCAAGCTCTCTCACCACTGTGTATGGAAGGAGAATGGTCGTTGGCCTTCCATTTTGTTCTCCAAATCTGAGCTTTCTATCTCGTCGGCAACAAAGGTGTATGGCAAAAGAGAAGCAAGGGTCGCTAGCAAGTGAAAGAAGAAGGAGGCAAAGGTAGAGTGAAAGGATGTGGAGAAGACAATTGTCTCCCAAGTTCAAAGGTGTATCTCCCCAATATCCACTCGTGGCACTCTCAGCTAAAGTCGAGAAATCGATCGAGCCTGTCCTTGAAAATTAGAGGAGTTAAATGAAATTGTAAGGCATCCGACTTAAAAGGGCAGACCCGTTAGGCCTATTAATTTTTTTTAAAAAAATTTAATAAGGAGTTGAAAGAGATGTCTCCGCATTCAAATATTCATTGAAAATGAAAGTCAGCTTGCTCCTTTTATTGGCAACCTCAATCTTGTCATAGAAATATTGTATAATAGATAAAAATTTAAAACCTAGGTATGCTTCTTATGTTTTATGTGAGTTATTTATGGACAATAATTTGCTTTTGATTATGAATTCGTGAATGTGTTTATTTGTTGGATGATTCGTGTTGTTTGAATATTAATGTTGACACATTTATTTAATAAATTATAAATTTAATTGTTATAATTTACTAATTATATTCTTTGAAAAAAAACAAAGTAAAAATAATTAAAATTTGGAATAGTAATTTCTGAACCCTATAGGGCCGGCCCTGGCCCTGATGTTCTCGGGTCGGGCTTTGAAAAACAAATGTTTTTCTCACTCTAGGCCATGTAGGGCAAGCCCTAGCAGGCACTGACCTTACAAGAGTCAGCCATGATTCTCAGCTCTACTCTCAACTCAACGAAAAAGGCACCCGGCTCCTCAAATCTCCTCAAATTAAACCAAAGTCTGTTCAAAATGCAAGTTTTGACCGGGGACTTAATTGAAAATTATAAAAGTTCTTGGTGGGACTTAAATTCAAATTTTGAAATGTTTATATGGTTACTTGTAATTTTTAAAACCCATGGGTTCTTTATGGTAATTCTATCTGGGCCTTTTTCCATAGATTTACAATTTTTATAAAGGGCCTTTCTCTATAAGTTTCCCCATTCCTCAAAAAGTTAAAAAATAAAAAAATAAACCTAATAGATATTTTCCAAATTCTCCAATTTTCTTTTAAAACACCTACAATGTAATATTGAACATAAAGTAGGAACAAAAGTCCAAGAAATTATTTGTATGAATAAGGGGCAAACTATGACCATTTTGCCCATAATTACACTTAATCCAATATAAATATTCCTAACTCAAATTAATTCTTAATTATAGAATAATATCATGGAAAATGCATTAAAAACCCCAATTTAATTATGAAAAAGAATATAAAAATATTATTAAATCAGAGAGACGATTGATAATACTATTAACAAATGGGATAAATTGGGAAATGCGTTAATTTAAGAGACATTTAATGAGTTAAATAATTTTTCTTGGTTGTGAGAATTAGAGCTAGGAAATCGGACTGGCCCGTTTAAGCCTTGGCCCTGCAAAGCTCGGGCTTAAAAAATAAGCCAAAAATTTGAAATTGGTCCTATAGGGCTGGCCCTGTAGGGCCTTGGGCCAGTCCGTTAGGCTTGTTTAACTGTAGCTTTTTTTTTAAAAAAAAATTACTTAAACTTCTACTTAATGAATGTGTTTATTTGTAATTACTTAGAATTTTTTAGTTTAAACTATAACCCTTTTTTATGTTTATTATTATTTTGTATGGAAACATATAATTAGTTGTTATAAATAAACATATAGTTTGGTATTACAACGTTATATAAGTAATAAATTATAAATATATTTTATGTAAAATAAATATAATGATTTTTACTTGTTAGTAAAATCATGCATGAATAGAAGAAATCAGCAGACACACACAAGATTACAAGAGAGAAAGACATTTTGTTGTGGGCATACATAAAGCAATTCCTTTATTTAATATTTTTTGAAAAAAAAGGAAAAAAAACATATTCTTTGTGTTTATTTGTTTTTTCTTACAAATTAATGAATGTGTTTATTTGTTGAATGTTTATATTGTTTAAATATTAATGTTGATAACATTTATTTGATAGATTAGAACTTTAATGGTTGCAATTTACTAATTATATTTCTTTGAAAAAAATCGAACGAAAAATAGTTAAAATTTGAAATAGTAATTTTCAGGCCCTGTAAGGCTGGCCCTGGCCTTGGTACTATTGAGTCGGGCTTTAAAAAACAGATGTTTTGTTTTATGCTAGGCCCTATAGGGTCAGGCCTGTTGGGCCGGGCCGACCCTGATTCCCAGCTCTAGTGAAAATCAAGTAAATTCGACTTATAAAAAGGAATAGAGTGGTAAGTGTCAAGATTGTTTTTTTCTTTTTTGCTTAGTCAATTTTATTTTATTTCCCTTTGACGGGGCATAATTTGTTTGATTGTGTAGAAGTGTCAAAAGCAAATGCACTGATTTTGAATACAAAGCTTATTGTGCTGCCAACATTAATTGTTAGTAATTGTCAAAATCGATCATAGATCCCAATCGTGAATTTTAGGGCAAGGAATCTTCCTCTTTTTCTAATATTCCACACTAAACAAGACTCAGTCTCTGTCAGTTATGAATTGAAGCACTTGAGAGGGGTTGATCCTTGGGGCCTACATAAATTAAAACCAAACCGATACTTAACTACAGATGAAAATTTAAATTTCGATTTTATATGAACATAATTTATTTCAAATTTTAAATAAAGATATCAAATAATCTGGATCAGCTCCGTCTCTTCAAATTTAACTTATGACTCTTCAACTTCATACAAGTGAGTTTTTAAAATTTCCAAGTGAGCCAATTCACAAGAGTGTGAGCTAAAAGAATTAAGCAACCTTTGAATGGGCTAAGTGCGAGAGACTTTGTCAAATCAAATGGCAATTAGATTAACAAATCTTAATGACAAAGTCACATGCACAAAATATATGCTACCTTTTGTTCTTCATATAATATATTGTTTATAGTGTAATTTGTATTATAAATGAGATCTGATACTAAGAACTAAAGGTAGTAATTAATTGTTAACAATGTTGAAACTCACTTATGAAACAAAGCTGTAGTTTTATTTTAATAAAATTGATCAAACGTATTATATATATATATAGCGCGAATAAGCCATCTGCATCCTCTCTGCTCATCAGCAATTATATCACCTGTATGTCATAATCATGACTCGTTCAACAAGGAAACTATACGCTAAATTCCTCTCAGTGTGTTCTATAAAATTTATTGAAAATATCATTCTTGCTGATAGGCCTAGTCAGAAATTAGTGTGAATGTGTACAGATACTTGTCCTTGGCCATTAAGGACGTGAGACATATTGGATCGATTGGTCAGTCAAGGCACATGCTCTGATTTTCATTAGTCATCATATAAGAATACAAAGCTCGTCGTCAACATCAGGAAAAAAAAAAAAAAAAAAAAGAGCTTATCCTTTCATGCATTTTGCGAAGGGAATTTTAATCTCTACCTAATTTTTCAGATTAAACGTTTATAATCCTATGTCATGCATGATGTACAATGCTCAAAAAACCACTGAAAGATTTTGGATGTATTTAGAAACTAATTGACTCGTTGAAGTTCTCACATGAAACTGGAGCACCAATGTGGACTCCAATCATATCACATAACAAATTCACCATAGAGAGGAAGAGAACCCATAGAGAAAAAACAGTAACTTATAATGTAGGAAAGAGTAATAAATTTCTCTGAATGTATTGTACTCGTTCACAACTGAAACTTCTCATGCTTATATAGTATTACACCTACCCATTCCTAAACCAATATACCGTTTTTTTAACAGACGTAATGTGTCTGTTTAACATTACAAATCTGAATAATTGAGGGCTATCACAGTTATATATACACCCAAGTTTTTCTATTATTTATATTTTGACCCCAATGTTGTTGGCTTAGACTTCAATCCATCAAGTGTGTTGCCATGGTTCTTAATCTTACCAAATTTTAAAGAACACTTTTAGCCGATCTATATATAAGAAGATGGGATCAGTTTGCTGAAGATAGAAGCCCAAGTCACCACAGGACAAAATATACACGTGGACGTCGGGATTAAATTTTTCAATATTATGTATATATGTAGGTAAAGTATGTATGTGTAGTTACTTGTGGCACCCATCGCAAGTCGTCTACGTACCATACTGTCTGGCTTTTAATTAAGATTCCCTTTGATATTTCGAAATGTCAAATTTCACAAGCCCAGAGTTTGAAGACCAATTTGTGTGGTGAAGATTGTTAGCAACTGTCAAGATCATGAATCGATGAGTGACCAAGTCCAATATAATCGCGTATTTCTTCGGGAAAGGAATCTTATGGCCTGTTTGGAGCGAGCGTTGGAGAGCTTTTGGTGAAAAACACTACGTGAAAACATCAGTAGATAAAAAGCCGAAGATATTTGGGGTAGCTTTAGTCCACTGGGCTTTTGAAAAAGAGTCATCTCAAAGCAAAAATTACTTTTAGCTACTTCTTAAAAAACTCCAATACGGTGGATGGGTGACTGACTTTTAACTTTTTTCCCCGCAATTGCCCTCTTCTAAAAAAAAGCTCCAGTACTTTTTTTTTTTTAACTTTAATTCTTTTCTTTTCTTTCTTTTTTTTTTTTAACAATTTCTATATTTATATATATTTATTCTCTCTCTCTCTTCTAAAAGCATAATTTGGGATTATACCTCCAAAATTTAAATCCTTCCATGTAAATTCTTTATTTTTTTCTTTTTTTCAATTTTAAATTTAAATTTAAATTTTATCTTCCATTATCACAATATATACAACTAATATTAATATATGTAGTATTCAAGAATATTCATGCATTTTTTTAGTCATTTTCCATCTCAATTGTTTTTTCAATCACTAATCTGAACACGTTTCCGTTTTGAAAAAAAATTTATTTCTATCTTCGTCAATCCAAACATAAATCATATTTACAATATGACTTTTTCCTATCTTACTTCTACAAAAGTCGAATAAAAAAATAAGTCATCTCTTCCACTGCTAATCCAAACGGGCGCATCTTTTTTTATGATTTTCGGAGTAAATGATAAGAGCATATTTGGTACATGAAAAAGGAAATTGCCTGTTTTTCATCACAAAGTACGTTTTGGTAACACCTGCTTTCCAAAAAACCATTTTCTTACATCATGAGATTTTCCTTTACCCTATGTTTGGATAGGGAAAAAAAATTAGGGGTGAAAGAATATTAGGAGGAAAAACCTTCAAAAATAGTATTTTTAAAAAAAAAACCCATTTTGGGAAGTTTTTTCCTAGTATTCTCTCCCTTTTATTTTCTCTTCATTTTTCTCTCCATCCAAATGGGAAAATCCGATTTTCCTATGTTTGAAATTTCCAAATAGCCCTTATTCATCGAGGTCATCGTGCGCTCAAACACCGCAGGCGCGACTAAACTCACGGTGGTGGGAGGGTAAGTGAAAGGTAAAGTCATGATCAGCAATGCAAAAGAAAATGATTATGGCATAGATTCACAGTAAGATGTGGAGCAAGTTGAGGGAACGATTTTTTTTGCAAATAATATAAGGGTGTTTTGAGTATTTTGTGTTTTTTTATTTTTATATATAAATTCATCATTTTCCTTTTCCTTTATTTAATTTGCATTATAAATATTCCCTATCAAACGGGCCCTAACTCTTTGTCAGCTATATGAAGTGGAGCTTTCTATTTTGCGTCTCTTCCTTTTTTTTACCATACACAAGACAATTTGTGTTTTGGAACATGCATAGCGCCCAGCTTGAGTCGTCTTTGAGGGCAAAACGGGGCCAAGAAAATCTCATCGCTGGCTTTATATATAGAGTGGCAGTACTTAACTGAAGACATGCAATTGGAAAATACGGAAGCATAGTGAAAAATGGGGTTTTCAGTGAGAGAAATGGTGTGGTGGGTAATGGCCATAATCATATTTATATTATTAGGGTTTCACGGAGAAAGTGAGGGTTGCTTGAAAGAAGAGAGAGAAGCTCTTTTGAAACTAAAAGAAGCTTTCAATTACCCAATTATTGGCTCTTCTCTTCCTTCTTGGAGTAACCTTACCTTGTCTGATGATTGTTGCACTTGGGAGGCTGTAGAGTGTGATAACTCCACTAAGAGAGTGATAAGCCTTCATCTGGACGATACAAGAGCTTATAAGTTGAGAGATGTCAAATGGTCACTCAATATTTCTTCTTTTCTCCCTTTCCACCAGCTTCAAGAATTGGATTTGTTTGGGAATTACTTGTCAGGTTACTCTCTTTCTTTTAACCATTTTATCATTCACGCAACTAAACAGTATATTACACACACGTCGTTAATTATGACTAACGCTTTTATAAGCGTTTCAAACTCTGATATTTTGATTAAAAAAAAATCAATTAGAAGATATAAAATAATATTAGTTATATAATAACTCATGTATTATTCAGAAAATTGGATAAAATCTTTTGAATCCTTTTGTAGAAAATTTTATAAGCATATTACTTGTCCATGCATTTTTGCACCATTTTAGAACCTTTATGGGCTAAAAGTTTACTTGGACAAAAGTGCGGTGCACATTCCAAATACTTCATAGGTAGATTAACACCTTAACACATGAAACTTTAAAAACTTAATTGATCAAAATTAAAGGGACTAAAAGTTTGACTAAACAATATATGGAGTAAAAGTTTCATTATGCCCTTCTATCATGTAATCAAGTAAGAAATTGTTTTTATAATCATTTATGTGTGTGTGTGTGTGTTTTTTTTTTTTTTTAAAAAGCATATTTGAAAATGTTTTCAGTCATGTATTTTGAAAGCAAAAATGTTCAAACCTGTTATGAAAAACAGAAAATGTTAAACAATTTTTTTGAAAAGAAAAGAACATGTTTTTTTTTTTTAAGTGTTTTGTTTCTTTTAATTATATAAAATTAGAGAAGTGACAGAAAACTGTGTTTTCATTAATGACAATCATGCTCATATAGCAAACTATTCTTGCATCCTTCATTTCACCATTCATATATATTTTTCAAAACAAAGGTTCAAATAGTCTTTTAGTTTTTTAAATAATTTTTTAAAAAAAAATTCTAAAACATTACTACATAAAATTGTTCTAAGAACGTAAAAAAATGAAAAATAGAATAAAAAAAGCCCTAAATGCAAGCTTGCGTCTTCAATACTTTTTTTTAAAAAAGAAATTACTGAGCATGATACTTTCTGAGTTACATAGAAGGCCGAAGCCCAAAACATATTTAGAAAACATGAACAGGTTTTTGGGATGTATAACGCTACATAAAACTTTGCCTTCATAGCACCTATTGGGTTGGGTCTAATGGAAATAACTAGTTTCTCACAACTTAGTGAACAAATAATTAATCCTTCCCTAAGAAAAGTACCCAAATTAAGTGCTTGACAGTACCTCAAATGGGATTACCTTTGATAGGAGATAACTATGCCTAACCAAAAAAAAAAAAAAACTCTGTCGGCCTTCATGTTAAACTGGTAGAGAATGATTACATTAATCATATGAATTATTTCTATAATTCTTTTTACTTAGATTCATATTAATTGATCTAATGTTGTTTGTGGAGCAGGGCTATTTGGTGATATTAGACTGACCAACTTGGAAATGTTAGATTTAGGCGAAAATGAACTCACAAAAGTCCCATCTTTCGGTGATAAATCTATCTTTTAAATATTCTTTCCAATGGCATATATTAATCATCTAATCATGTATAAAAAAAAATTTATCTGTTTTTTCAGAGTAAGATTACCGTGATTTGAAAAAATGCAAAAAGAAATATTTAGACGACTGTTCTTTTGTTAAATCCATGAAAGCTTCTATTTTTATTTTATTTTGTTAAAAATCAATTGATATTAGATTTATTCATTTGTGGGCCGAAAACAATTAGATTTATTCATTTGCCCATCTATTTGCCTTGTTATATAATCATCTTAACAGAAGAATTTATGTGTCCTTATTCAGAGAATTAAAGATTGGTCATGCACCTATCAAGAGAGTCTTAAAAAATATGTTTAATATCTGGTCCTTAAAAAAGATGCTTTGGGCCTATAATTTCAAACCATAGATTTTAGTCTTTCAAGTTTCCTTCTGTCTAAAACGTTAATCCCTCTATTTTAATAAGAACCTTAATAGTGTTTAAATATGATGATGTGGCACTAACAAAGTTAATTATAATTATAATGTTGTGGCTTGTAACCTCTGTGGCTAAGTGATAAAATTATTATTATTATTATTTTAAAATAACAAAAAAGAAGAAGAAGGAATCACTCTAAGAACACCATTGCACGCTGGTAGAACACCATCAGCATCCCAAACACTGCAAGACATCATTTGCTTTTATTGAATATGAATATGATCTTGAATTGTACTTCCACTTGCGAAATTAGTCACTTATTCAAACTATATACGAGTATAACTATAAGTACGAAACATTATATTTATTATTGTTATTTTATTTTTATTTTTTTGCAGTAATGTCACTATCTTCACTCACCCGGTTGTTTCTATACGAGAACAAACTGTCTGCATTACTACCACAACAAGGTACGTATAAATAATTTTCTGAATATTTATTGCTTCTGGAGTGAAAACAAAATAATCCATTAATCGAGTATTTCGCCAATTATCCATTAATTTTCTGTATATTTCATTGATGAAAATATTTATTTACAAACTATCACATGTTTTGTTCATGCAATTTTTAGTTTGAAATGTGGTCTAGATAATAGTTAACAAAATAAAAATAAGATCAAGCTGTATTTTTTTTTTTTGGTACAAGGCGAGGGGACGGGGGGATTCGAACACGGGACCTGAGGGGAGATATAAGGCATCTCAATACCATCAGCTGTGCCACTGCACTGCTGTCCTCGGTAGATCAAGCTGTATTGGCACAACATGTATTATAAGTTTCATTTTCATTGATGGGCCGTGCTAGATAAAAACAATAAAAGAAAATAGGGTTAAAGTGTATCATACACCTTAAAATATTTTTTCAGAGTTGTCCATCACCTTAAAGTAATTTTTGTATAATTTCGCACTTAATAATTCAGATAATTTAAGGTATAAGACACACCTAAACAAAGTACTTTATAGGGTTGGGTATACCACTAAATACTTTATAATACATGATGCACCTGAAAAAATACTTCACGTACTAGTTGCATCTTAACCTAACAAAATTACCCCTAGTTTTCTTTTATCGCTATCATTCTCTTGAGTTATTTATTTATTTTAAATGCTGAGTGATCCCTCATTTAAATATGTCCTATATTATTTACGTGCATTTTTCTGTGCAATATTCATTCTTTTTCTAATTTAAAAACATTTATTACTATCACTTTAAGTTTTATATTCTTTGATTAATTTTTTTTTTTTAAAAAAAGCATCTTTGAAAATGTTTTCAGTCATGTATTTTGAAAGAAAAAATGTTAAAACTTGTTATGAAAACCAGAAAATGTTTTTAAAAAAAAAAATCTGAAAAAAAAGAACATCGTTTAAAAAAAAATATTTTGTTACTTTTTGTTATATAAAATTAGAGAAGTGAAAGAAAACGGTGTTTTCATTAATGACAATCATCCTGATATAGCAAAGTATTCTTTGATCCTTCATTTAACCATTCATATATATTTTTCCAAACACAGGTTCAAATAGTTTTTAACTTTTTTTTTTCTAATTAATTTTTTTTTTAAAAAAACTTGTTCTCAAATATTACTATATAAAATTGTTTTAAGAACGTAAAAATGAAAAATAGAATAAAAAAGCCGTAAATGCAAGCTTGAGTTTGAAAAATAGAATTTTAACTATTTTATTATTCATGCAAATAAACAGCACAGTGTGTTAATCTTGACTAAGATTTATATGAGCGTTTCAAACTCTGATATTTTGATCGTAAAAAATCAATTAGAAGATATAAAAGCATCTTAGTTATATGATAACTCATGTATTATTATGAAGAAAATAGGATAAAATGTTTGGAATCCTTTTGTAGAAAATTTTATAAGCATATTACTTGTCCAGGCATTTTTGCACCATTTTAGAACCTTCATAGGCTAAAAGTTTACTTGGATAATAGTGTATGTGGTGCATATTCGCAAATACTTCACTGGTAGATTAGACCATAACACATGAAACTTTAAAAACTTGATTGATAAAAATCAAAGGGACTAAAAATTTCATTATTCCCTTCTATAATATAATCAAGTAAGCACTTTTAAGATATGAAATATTAGGGGTTTTTGGTTTGTAAAACAATATATGTTTTTTTTTTTAAAAAAAAAGCATGTTTGAAAATGTTTTCAGTCATGTATTTTGAAAGCAAAAATGTTAAAATTTGTGTTGAAAAAACACAAAATGTTAAAATTTGTTCTGAAAAAAAAAAGAACATCTTTTTTTTTTCATGTTTTGTTAATTTTTATTATTTAAAATTAGAGAAGTGGCTGAAAAATGTGTTTTATTTATTAATGACAATCATGCTGATCATATAGCAAACTATTCTTTCATCTCCTTCATTTAACCTTTCATATATATTTTTCAAAACACAGGTTCAAATAGTTTTTTTACTTTTTTTATAATTTTTTTTTAAAAACTTGTTCTCAAATATTACCATATAAAATTGTTTTAAGAACGTAAAAATGAAAAATAGAATTAAAAAAGCCCTAAATGCAAGCTTGTGTTTTTAATACTTTTTTAATACTTTTTCAAGAAAATAAATTACTAAGCATGATACTTTCTTGGTCACATAGAAGGGCCCAAGCCTACTTAGAAAACATAACCCTACATCAATCAAACTTTGCCTTCATGGTACTAATGTTGGGTTTAACGGAAAATATTAGTCTTTTATAACTTAGTGAACAAATTTGAATCTCTACTAAGAGAGATACTTATATTTAGTGCATGTGATTGCCTTTGATAGGAGATAACTGTGCCTAGCAAAAAAAAAAAAAAAACTTTGCCTTCATGTTAAACTAGTAGACAATGATGACATTAATCATATGAATTATTTTGATAATTCTTTTTACTTATATTCATAGTAACTGATCTCGTGTTGTTTGTGGAGCAGGACAATTTGGTGATATTAGACTGACCAACTTGGAAGAGTTGTATTTAAACGATAATGAGTTCACAGAAATCCCATCTTTCGGTGCTAAATCTATCTTTTAAATATTCTTTCAAATGGCATATGTTAATCATCTACTCATGTATAAAAAATTTATCTATTTTTTTAGAGAAAGATTACCGTGATTTCAAAAAATGCTAAAAGAAATATTTAGACAACTGTTTTTTGTTGTTGTTAAATCCATGAAAGCTTCTATTTCTATTTTATTTTGTTCAAAAATCAATTGATATTAGATTTATGGGGTTTAAACTTCTCATGTTACATGAGAAGAAGAAGATTCCTACACACACATAAAATAGTGGAACCCACATATATATATAATGCTAATTATATATATATGTTGGTCCCACCATTTTATGTGTATGCGACATGAGAAAACACTTCTCCTACAACATGAGAAGTATTTTCCCCTAGATTTATTCATTTGTGGGCCAAAAAATATTAGATCTATTCATTTGCCCATCTATTTGCCTTGTTATATAATCATCTTAACAGAAGAATTTATGTGTCCTTATTTAGAGAATTGAATGATTGGTCATGCACCTGTCATGCTTACAGAAGGTTGGGCTCACTTAAAAAAGTCTTTAAAAAGTTGTTTAATGAGTCAGTTGGGCTACAAGGTGCAGACCAATCTATATATATATATGTTCCTAAATGTATGATCTAGTTGAAGAGTAAACTTTGGTCATAAATATATAATATATATATATATATATATATATATATATATATATATATATATATATTATTTTTCTCCAAACAAATTTGCTGACTTATAAAATGATATATAATCTTAGGTTACATAAAATATTTTAAGATAATCATATTACCCATAGTGCTAATTTCTCCTTATTTTAGTTTTGGTTCTTATAATTTCAAACTATAGATTTTAGTCTTTCAAGTTTTCTTCAGTCTAAATCATTAGTTGATTTATTTTAATAAAGACCTTAATAGTGTTAAATATGATGATGTGGCATTAACAAAGTTAATTATAATGATGTGGCATGAGACATATGTGGGTAAGTGATAAATTTCCCCCCCCCCCCCCCCCCTTTTTTTTTTTTTAAAAAGGAAGAACGCCATCGCACACTCTTCATCTTCTTCATCAAGAGAGATAGAACTCCATCAGCACCCGAAACAGCTTCCTGCAAGACATCATTTGCGTTTATTGAGAATGAATATGATCTTGAATTGTACTTCTAGTTGTGAAATTAGTCAGTTATTCAAATTATAATGACCAAACATTATTTTTTTTTCTTGCAGTAATGTCTTTAACTTCCCTTACCCGGTTGTCACTAGCCGATAACAAACTGTCTGGATTACTGCCACAACAAGGTACGTATAAATAATTTTCTATATATTTATTGCATCTGGAGTTTAAAAACAATAATCCATTAATCGAGTATTTAGCCAATTTTCCAGTAATTTTCTGTATATTTCATTGATGAAAATATTTATTTACAACCTATCAAATGTTATGTTCTTGCAATTTTAAGTTTGAAATGTGGTCTAGATAACAGTTAACAAAATAATAGTAAGATCAAGCTGTATTGACACAACATGTATTATAAATTTCATTTTCATAGATGGGCTAAACAAAAATAATAAAATAAAATAGGGTTAAAGTGTATGCTACACCATATAATATTTTTTCAGGGTCGTCTATCACCCTAAAGTATTTTTTGTATAATGTTACACTTAACGATTCAGATAATTTAGGGTATATGATACATCTAAACAAAATATTTTACGATGTTGGGTGCATCACTAAATACTTCAGAGTACATGATGTGCCTGAAAAAAATACTTCACATACTGGGTTTTTGGAGAAAATTACACCAATTTTTCTTTTTCGCTATGATTCTCTGTAGTTATTTATTTATTTTAAATGCTTTGTGATCCTGCATTTAAAATAAATCCTATATTATTTACATAATTTTTTCTGTGAAATATTCATTCTTTATTAATTTAAATACATTTATTACTATCACTTTAAGTTTTATATTTTATTTTTTTTTTGATTGAATGACTGATTAAATGAAATTTAAAAGGAAAAATGGTATTTCGTAGGAGGCCTGTGCAATCTGAAGAATCTTCTAGGATTGGATCTTTTCCAAAATGAATTAAAAGGGGAACTTCCTGCCTGCTTTGCCAATTTGACATCTCTGCGTGAACTTACTCTTAACAGAAATTCTTTTGAAGGAACCTTTCCTTCCTCACTCTTTCATACTTTGAGGTCTCTTGAAGCACTTACATTCACCGACGACTATTTCATTGGCTCTTTCTCACTCTCTTTGCTTGCCAACCACTCCAACCTCAAAGTCTTTTCCATTGAATGTTCTAACGCCAATCTCAAACTTGAAAGTGAGAATCCCCCATTTATCCCTTCCTTCCAATTGAGTTTTTTTGTCATCTACAATTGCACTCTGAATGAGGCCAACAATAACAAAATGCCTACCTTTCTTCTTCATCAATATGACTTGCTACATCTAGAACTTAGCCTGATGAACATTTCAGGAACCTTTCCATCCTGGCTTTTGACAAATAACACAAAATTAAATACTGTCGACTTGAGTCACAACTTGTTCATTGGTGCCTTTGAACTCAATTCCACCTTAAAATTGCTTCATATGCGATATTTTAATATTTCCTCTAACCCCATCAGAAATGAAATTCCTTCCCACATTGGCTTCATTTTTCCCAACTTGATTTATCTTGATATGTCTTCAACTTCATCGCAAGGTTGCATTCCAGCTTCAATAGGTGAAATGAGACAACTGAGTTATCTCTCCTTGTCATATAATAATTTATCCGGTTACTTGCCACAAAAATTTGGTCATGGTAATAATGCATTGAGGGTTTTGAAGCTTTCAAACAACAACTTGAGTGGTTCATATCTGCCTATTAGATCAAATTTCACATATTTGTTGTTTCTGCAACTTAGCAACAATAGCTTCAAAGGAAAATTTCAAGGTGGGGTCATCAATAGTACTGATTTAAGAATGTTGGATATAAGTTCCAACCAACTGTTTGGTGAAATACCTAGTTGGATTGGAAATTTTCTAAATTTGAGTTACCTCATTTTGTCCAAGAATTCCTTAACAGGTTCACTACCAGAAAGCTTTTGCAACTTGACTAAGCTTACATATCTTGACCTTTCTCAAAATAAATTCAATGGCTCTTTGCCAAATTGTCTTAATATGCCATCGTTGAAGTACTTGCATTTGCAAAGAAATCACTTCATGGCACCTCTACCTTCTACATTGGCCAATTCCCCCTTATTGACTTTGGATCTAATGAAGAACAATTTTTCTGGTCTAGTTCCAAGATTGTTGAGTACATTTTTGAATTTAAGGGTTCTCATCTTGAAAGCAAACAAACTTGAAGGTTCTATTCCTGTTGGTTTATGTGAGCTTAAGGAGATAAGTATTCTAGACCTTTCTCAAAATAAGCTTTCTGGAACAATACCACATTGCTTAAATAACATCACATTTGGAAAGAGGGATGCACTCCGTGATACTGAGATAGGAAAGTTTAGTGTGTCCTGGCCTATGATGCGCTTGCTTTACTATTCACTTAACATTTCAACTGGAGAAATTATTGCATGGGAAGGTTACAAAAAAGATGTTACATTCTATTATGACCAAGAAGTAGATTTCACAACAAAAAGAAGATATGAATCTTATGAAGGCAATATTTTAAATTTCATGTCTGGTTTGGATTTTTCTGACAATCAACTAACAGGTGAAATCCCTTCACAAATTGGATATCTAAGCACTATTTATGCGTTAAATTTATCAAACAATCATTTGAAAGGACCTATTCCAGAAGACTTTTCCAACCTTAAGCAGATAGAAAGCCTTGATCTTTCACACAACAAATTGACGGGTCACATTCCTACACAACTAACTCAGTTGTACTTCTTGTCTGTCTTTTCCGTGGCTTGTAATAATCTATCTGGAATGACACCTGACATGAAAAATCAATTTTCAACTTTTGGATCAAATAGTTATGAAGGGAACCCTTTTCTCTGCGGTCTACCTCTCCAGCAAAATTGCTCGTCTTTTGATAAATCAATAGAAGGGAAAAACAAGCTACCTTATCATCTGGAAGTAGATGATTTTCGAGATGCGTTCTTATGGAGTTTTGCTGGAGCATTTGGGATCAGTTTCCTTAGTGTCATCATCTTTCTTTATTTCAACTATTACTTTCACAATTACAGGTTTGAAAGAAAATTAATACGTTATTTGTATGGGTAGAAATAAGAAAGAAAAAATTCTAGTTCATGTGATTATGATAATGTAATAACTATCAAGTGAAGTTGAACTCTACAATTACAATATCGAAATATATCTAACTTAGTTTTACTACTCATTACGACCTAATATGATCTATATGAAATGTTTCTAATACATCTACAATAAATTTATAGTGTCAGCATGATCTGTTTTATTATAATATATTGATTCTAAGTAGAGAAGAACTTATAAGCACATTTGATCGTATTACGACCTTGTATACTGAAGGTGTGGGCAGAAACTAATATTAAAAAATAGTTGTCAATATGATTGGTTTTGTCCATTAGATGATGAGTAAGCATGTACTACTATGTGCCAATTCTAGACTTAGACGTGGATATTGGAGTTTGAGAAACTCCATTAGGGTGGTTTTTAATCCTTTATCAAACTCCACTAGAGTTTGAGAAACTCTAGTGGTCACAATAATCTATTTAGGATGGTACCCAACATGAAAAATCAAGTAGTTATAAATGAAACTCTTTTCTATGTGGTCCACTTATATAACCTTATGTGGAAGATGACTTCCAAGTTTCCTTCTTATGGACTTTTGCACGAGTTTTTGGTGTATTTCGACCATTATTTCTGCTATTACAATAATATGGAAGAGAACTTACGAGTTATTTGTATGGGTTTGTTATCATTAGACTTTATCATGTAATTCATATGGTGAACTCTAGAATTATATTTTTATCAGAGTTGTTCAGTACTTTATTCATTTAAGAACCACATGTTACCTAAATAGTACCCTTGGTTAAACTAAAAAACTTCATTCACTTTCATATAAATTGGGTGCTAGGAGATAATGAGTTTTCCTGAAACTTTGAAAATTTATAACTCATTGAATATATCTCCAAAATTAGTGCTTCAAAGCTCTATTTTTATCTCTTTGAAAGGTATTTGACATAAAACTAAGAACTGAGGTTTATTGGTAAATCCATTTGACTCAAAAGCACCTATTTTCAAACCAGGACAGATAATTTTTACAGCATTGTTACAAAATTCAATCTCAACTTCAGAAAACCATAACTCTTAATCTAGACATCTAAAAATCTTGTTCTAGGACTTGTGAGAAAACCTAAGATGTTTACTTTACTACTACAAAATATCAAGGCCTAAATCGCTTAGATTCCCTATCAACATGCATCCAACAATTCATAGCTCAACTAAACTAATTATAACTTTGACTATCTACCTACATGCATATTAGCCATACATCTTGTATATCACTTACCTTAGCCTCATATATCTCCTAACTGTTCCTTATAAAGCTTAGTTACAGCCCATAATAATACCATATAATTTATACAAAGCATCAAAAATAATATATAAAACTGCACACACCAATGATCATATAAAATGATAAGGTAAACATTCATTGACAAAGAACTACTGATGCCCCCTTCTGGTATCTCGATTGAAATATCTCTCAATGGCATTTTTTGTAAAAATAGTATTCTTGCTTATTTCGATGATCCTCAATACAGAAAAAATAGTTTAGGAATTACTAAATATAGGACTATAGGAGTTCATTCCATTTTCCAAAAGGAGGATTTAATTGAGTATTGAGGAGTCAAAGAATTGAAGCCAAATTACCAAATGAAAGTGGATTGAATTTTTTTTCCCCATTCCTGAGGAAGTGCATATTAACATGAATCTTCTTCCATAACGGTACAAACAATGGTATCATTGGAATAAACACACCAATCACTGTCATAAACGTGCCTTCATCTTCTTCAATCTTCAACCACCTTGCTCTTTCCTCTTGAAGAGTATGCCCCTAAGATCAAACTGGGAAGAAAGGGGTGAGATTTAGGGAAATCTCAGTAGTAAAACATCAATTCATCAACTCAATATATAATATGCAATGGTAAGAACAATACCTTACAAGCAAATACACATGGCCATGGCATAAACTCAAGCAAGGATATTACTTGTTCAAAGGCCTAGATATGGCATACATGGCAAATAAACATGCAAGCAACCAAGCACAAACTATACAAGACTGAGTTTCACTACCTTTTGAAACTTCTCCTTTTTCACTTACTCATTTGATTGTTCTTTCTGGTTGTGCTTCTCAAATGGCTTAGGCATAAAACGAAAATCATGAATTGTATATGTATAGAGTAGATTAATGTACATATACAATATACTTTAATAGCATATTTAATATCCCTCCCCCCTCTCTTATTCTCAAGCTCTAGCCCCTTCAGTTAACTTGCTAACTTTGAACTTTGTTCATTCTCTTACTTGGGAATTCCTTCCCCATGCTCACCCTATACAATTCCACCTCTTAAATTCATTGGAGCCATCAAATTGCATAAAATCCAACTCCCTCTAGCTAAAACAAAGCTGTCCAAAACAGGGGAGCAAGGAAAAACTAATACATTTCACTTTCATTTTTTTAACATTATAGAGACCTCTTGGCTTGTCTTTAAGAATGCTTAAATCATGTCAAGACATATTTATCATATTTTTGAACATCAAAATGGTGGGCAATTTAATCTCAATCCCCCAATAATGATTTTAAATTAATCACGCACAAACAAAAACTTTCATCTTTCACTTCTTATGGTCTTAAGCTTCCCCTAGGGGCTACTCCTATACAAATTCCTCTTCTAAACTCATTGGGATGCTCAAATTCAACAAAACTCATCTTCCTAATGTTGAAACAATGGCTGGCTGAATAGGAGATACAAAAAAAGTTCATGGAATCAAACTATATTGTTTCCAAACACATAATAGTGTACTCTAGAAGCTATACATGCTTGATTTTTCAATTGTATATAACTTTAACACAAAATCATCAAAACAGCAAGCTTTTGTTCAGCTTCTAATTCTTTAAAGTTTCAAAACCCAACATGCAAGTTCACGAGCCAAATGCAATGTCATTTATTTCATGAGATTATGATTATGTGACTGAATAAACAGTTGGTGAACTCTGAAATTAATTACTATAATGAAGATGGACGGTTTAGTTTTTCCAATTATCTCAGCAGAAAATTAAATATGCTATAATATTTCTATTATTATTTGGCTACACCCTATGTTGTAAAAGAATTTCTTAAGCAGATATAAAGCAAACTAACTATATGATGAATGGTCTTTTAAATATCAAAATAGTTATTTTAGTATACTCCCTTCGGTCCCAATTATAGGACAACATTTTGGAGTTAGTTTTGATCCTAATTATAGGATAAAATTCTAATTTTTGTCAATTTCTTTCTAAAATAACATATTGATATTTTTATCAATAATAATTAAACACAATAATAATTTAATAATGCACATATATATTCTATAAGATAAGTAATGCTTGTAACTCATTAATGTCACATACACGTCAATTCTACTGTTTTTTAATAAAATAATTTTTATCATATTTTTTTCATATCACCCCTACTAATATGAACAATAATGAATTTAATAACATGCTTATACTCTAAATATGCCCTTATTTATGAGGAACAAGTACGAGAGAGAAATAAAATAAATATAAGTCATCAATATTTCAAGTTGATGACCGAATAAAACGGGCACAATATATTTATAAAAAAAAAAAGAAACATAATTGAGGGTGAAACAGAACAGGGGATAGGCATGACTTATGAGTTGAAAATTCAAACTTGGGCCACAAGTGATAATGAAATGGGCCTATGGGATAAAAAGACTATGAAAGTGATATCACATGTCAAAGCCTCCAATTGACCCATGTGTGAGTGTCCATATCTTTAAACAAGGTCATTTTAGGAAAATAAATATAATTAATTAATTTAGCTCCTATCCTTAATCTCTCCAAAATCTGATAAATATGTTCTATAATTAGGATCAAAGGGAATAGTAAGTTTGACGCCTATAGGGATAAAACCTAAAAAGGGTTATGCATACCATAAATAGTAGAGAATTAGCAACGGAATTTTGTCCCTAATGTTTTTTTTTTTCTAATCCACTTTTTTTATTTTATTAATCCACATTTTTTTTAATTATAATCATGCACCCTCCACACATTTATGTCAAAGCTAATTTAAAAAAATTACTTCCACGGAGTTTCCTATTAAAGGAAGATGCAATATATGTTGGAAGTTTGAGATGAAAGTGGATGTGTCAAATATAAACAAATCTCACATTGGTTGGGAGAGAAAAAAATATGAGTGTATATATTACACCTCATAAGTTTGGGCTAGTAAATAGACTAAGAGGAGGATTGGCCTTGCTCGCCAACAATGGGTTATCATTACGCAAACATAGTGGCCAATGTGAGTTGGTATAGATGGTAAGGGATCCAGGATTAAGCCTTTGGGTCATGGGTTCGATCCCCTCTGCCGTCGCTGGGACTCCTTTGGTAGGCAATCTCGTAAGTCCCCAGTAAATACTCATAGAGCCCGGGGCCATGCCCTGGCCTTGGTGGGGGACTGATGCCGAACCCATCCAAAACTTTTTTTATATCAAAAAAAAAAAATTAGGGAAACATAGTGAAAATCCGGTGAATCCTCTGGAGTTAAATATGTACTTGGTACTTTTTGTCAGATAGCATTAACCAGGTTAAAAAATTCATAGGAAGAGAAATGAGTAATGAAAAAATGGCCAACGTTTCTATACTATTCAGCAGCTGACCTTTGTAATATAAATCCGCCTCTATAATACAAGTCCAATCCAATTTGCTATTTCGATTCACGTGGGTTACCGGCTTGCTTCGTCGGACTTCTAGGTGTGCCCCGATTTCCTTCATCTTCCTACTTTTTCAGATTAATTAATTAAACGATTATTAGTTTATGTCATGCATGATGTTGATTTCGAGGAGTTTCTTTTTTTTTCTTCTTTTTCATAGATTTATTTTATTTTGAGTAAAATACACTAACCAACTTGTTTACTAATTTAACCGTCACTAAACCAAATCCCTAATCTATCTTTTAACATTAATAATTAATAATTATATATTTAATATTTTTACTAAATTTAGAAAAAAAAGTAATTTTTATGGGAGAAATATTAATAAATTGATCAAAAAAATTGAGTAATTGTTTAATAATCATATGCTTATTGAAATATATTTAAAAATTTTGATTTATAATATATTGAAATAAAGATCTCAAAGCTATATCATTTTATAATTTAACTGAGAGTGTGTGCACGCGCCACTAAATATTTTAGCCAGGATAGGTATTATGATAAGTAAGTTTCTAAAAATAAGTGAGATTCAAAATTTAAATTTATTGGAAAATGAAAATTTATAATTATAAATTTAATAACGGTAATCAATTTAAGAGTATAAAAAAAAATGAAAATATCTATTATTATTTTTAAAAAGTTTATATAAAGATATGTGATTAGACGAATATTAAGTAATATTAATATGAAGGAGGGACATTTTAGTCAAAATGATGTGTCAATACATTGATTTAACCGTCAACTAATGATTGGGTGTATCAAAACTAAAAGAAAGGTTTATACCACATATATTTTGATTTTAAGAGAGGTCCATGTAGGATTTCAACATAGAAGGAATGTATGTGTAATTTAGAATAAATAAAGGGAATGTTGAGGCCCTTTTACTCTTTTATTTTTATTATTCGTTATGAAAATAAAAGAAATCTGAGATAAAACAGTTAGAGATAAAAAAGGAGAAAATTGGAGAGAGAAAGTGGGGAGAAATTATTAGGATATGAGTCTATGAACATTTACATATAATTAATATTCAAAATAAGATATAAAAATTGTAACAATCTCCAATTTTAACCATAGAACCTGATGTTTATAACAATTGGTAAAATTATCTTTTTAATTCCATATAGTGGCTCAGATTATCCCAGATAGATTAAATAAACATATGATTAAACAAGGTAGATGCAATCGTTAAAGAAATGATGAGAGAAACATACCTTCGTTGGAGCTTCATGCTAATTACGTGTTATGAATATATAAAAAAAACAAGATAAGAGAGCAAAAGATAAGAGAAGAGAAAATTCAGGAAAAAAATAGGGAGCAATTCTCATTCAGTTTTTTGTGTGTTCAATGCTTTGTTCATGGTCTCTATCACTATTAGGAAAATCGCGTTTTTAAGCGTATGATCTCACGAAATCGCGCTTTTTAGAAACCAAACAATCTACCTGTGTATAGAAATCACAAATTGCATTGGCAAGATAGGATCGATAGGATATTGTATAAATTGTCGGATCGCACGATCTTGTTGCGTTTTAAAATCCAGGAAAAAAAAAAGCCCAAATGGCAAATATCATGAATCAAAATTGAATAAACACAAATTCATAAATCAGAAAAAAGCCCAAATACCATGAATCAAAATTGAATAAACACAAATTCATAAATCAGAACCCTAATTTTGGAATTTACGAGCCCCCTGTTGCTGCTTTCAGAACCAGAACTTGCTGCTTTCAACGCTTTTCTGCCTCACTCCAAAAGCGCCGCCGTTGCTGTAGCCGGAGATCATGGACTTCCACAGTTCCACTCTTTGTCTCTCGTAAGATCACAATTCATGACCCAAAATTAATTTTTGTTGGCCGCTGTGTTGGATATGATTAGTTTTGATGATGTCTTATATAGATGTCATTATTAAGAGCAAAAAGTTTATATACTACATTTATCCCTTACTTTGACTAAGTCTTATATTTAATGTAGATGTGAAGTTCAATATTGAAGAATGATTAAGAAAGTAGATCAAAGAAAGAAGTTCTTGCACACAATCTAATGGGAATATCAAAATTTCAAGGAAGCAAGAAGTTATCAAAGGATTTTGGGAATAGTCAAGAAGAAGAGGAAATATTGAAGAAGGTAGAACTTGCAGAGAATGATAAGTCCAAGTTGAATGACGGAGAACAATCAACAAGAAGATCAATAAAGAAGTATTGAATTAGAGCAAGAAATTGAATCAAAGAAGATGTGAAGTCAAATAATAAAGAATGATCAAGAGAAGAGAAGAAAGAAAGAGTTGAGTTATGGAGAATGATCAAGAGAAGAAGAAAGAAAGAAAAACTTGTTGAATGAAATGAAGATATCATTATTCAAGTTCTAAGATTGATTCTAGAAGTCTCCACGATCATATGGAAGTTGGAATGACTCAATTTGGAGTTAAAGTCAGCAAAAATCAGCTTCAGGATGAGAAAACTCGAGTTCACAACTCAATACTCGAGTTTCCGACTTTGCTACAGTGATTTGCTTCTCGGATAGGAGAAAACTCGAGTTAGGGACACAAAACTCGAGTTTGGAACTCAAAACTCGAGTTTAGGACTCAAAACTCAAGTTTGTAGTGTTTTCAGCATTTCTAACGTCTCTGGACTAGGAAAACTCAAGTTTTCAGTGTTGATCAACAACTCCGTTCTACTCTGTTTCACGTTCAGCATGGGCAACATCTGGTAATTTGATGATATCTCTCAAACCAGAGATTCGATTGAGGTGAAACTAGTGGCATATGAAACTAGACTCCTAATGCGTCATTTTGATATAAAATTCAAGCCAAAAGGAGTTCAAATCAAGGAGCTATGAATTGTTGAAGTCGACAGAAAAATTCACGCCACACAGAAAACCAAGCTTCAATGTTTTGAGTGTATCTCACAAACTACAAATTTGATTGAGCTAAAATCGGTGGAATATGAAAGTAGACTCAAAGGGCTTTCCATCAAGATTTGAAAAGAACAAAACAGAGTTTAGACCAGGGAGATATGGCCTTCGAAAGTTGATGGTCAGTTCAAGAAGTTGTGAAAACGCTCAACAAAGTCCAAACTCTAAGTTAGAGAGCAACCAAGGGCAAAACAACTTGCAAACTCGAGTTTGTAAATCAAAACTCGAGTTTATCGAAGGCAAAGAGAAAACTTTGGTTTTGGGAGAAAACAAAACTCGAGTTATTAAGTTGGAAACTCGAGTTTCCATCAGATAGAGAGCAACGAACGTCAGAGCATCTTCCAAACTCGAGTTTGTGAGACCAAAACTTGAGTTTTAATCAGACAGAGAGCAATCTGGATTAAAGAAACAACCTCTAAACTCGAGTTTACAAATGAAAACTCGAGTTTTCATCTCTGCTTCAGAAAATCACCATTTCAGAAATCTTGATTCTTTTGATAAACATCCAGATGATTACTCAAATGACTTATAATACTTCTTAACATTATTTATATCATTTGTAGTACATGTTTCAGATGATCAAAGGTTATTAAATTGAAGGTAAGAGATAAAGTAAATGTTGATGTCATAGCTGGTTCAGAAAACGAAGTTCTAACGGCTAGTTCCATCTGAGTCTGACGACTATATTTCTTTATCCAAACGTCATTGAATCTTCAAACGGTCATATATTGATCTCTACCTATAAAAGAAGACAGATTCAAGACAGAAGAAAAGAGTCACAAACCTACATCTTTAAAATGCTCATCCTCTAATCTTCATATAATTTACTCTCTATTTTCAATGTTCACATAGTTTATCATGGAGAGTAAGATGATTTGTATTGTACTTCAGTGTTTATTCATTCACTTCTGAGAGAGAAGATTTATTGTAATCATCCTATCCTTCTATCTGGGAGTTACTCAAGATTGGGTGATCTTGAGTGGGAAACCCATTGTATTGATTACAGCTTATAAGGGGAGTGAATCCTAGTGAGAAGATTACTTCGAGTACAAAGTGTGTAATCAAGTGGGTGTATTGATTACAGTTTGTAAGAGGGAGTGAATCCTAGTGAGAGGATTCCTTCGAGTACAGAATATGTAATCATGTTGAAAGAAGATAGTGGATTGAAAATCTCAATCAGTGCTTGGGGACTGGACGTAGGTCAAGGATTGGACGGAACCAGGATAAATCTCAGTTTGCATATTCTCTTCCCTTATCTCTTATGTTTCCAGCATATATGTTTGAATGATTGTCTATTGCTTTATAACTCTTTACTGTCATACAAACTGGTTTTACTGAGTTGCAAAAAGATTTTCAAAGTTCCTAAATTTTTATACTTTACCCAATTCACCCCACTCTTGGGTTCAGCCGGTTCTTACACGCTGCGTGTTAAAACTTAGGAGATTTAGAAGAGAGATGGAATAGCCAACTATTCTAATTTCTAAAGAACCATTACTGTGCCACACTTGTGTTCTCACTTTGTTCAAGAAGTGGAGAAGAGCTAGAATAGTCTAATATAATATTACTAGGCTATTCGGTGGAATTTTTTTAAAAATTTTAATGGTAATGGACTAATGGTTGGCTACGCGTGTTTCACTGTTCAAAAAGTGGAAAAGTCAAAAGTCTACAACTCATACAATGGCAAAAGCAAAAGGAAAACCAAAAAAACAAAAACAAAAACAAAAAAATTCATTTGATGGCTCACTGTTCTCTCATTTTGTTTGTTTCACTTTTTTTTTTTTACTTTTGTTTGATATGGTACTTTATTTATAAGAATGTTGGTCAAGATACTATTAGAATCCTTTGCTTCTTTTGTTTTATATGGTCATGTGCTATTCGCATGCCTTTGTTTCAATTGTAGTTTTTGTTTTGTTATACATAAACTTGAGGACTTCTAAAGTTGTGAGTCACTAGTTGGTATATAAAATATTGATTTTATTGTTTATTAGGTATGATTTCAAATGATGCTATTGGTAATAGCAATATTCAACCTGCTCCCGTCTCTAGTTCAGGAACTCAATTACACAAAAATGCTCATAGGAATAGATAAGATATTGGATGGAAACATGACTTTCCAATTGAAGGAGATGTAAGGAAAGTAAAATGCAAATACTGTGAGAAATTAGTGACGGGAGGTATTTACCGATTGAAGCATCATTTGGCAGGAACACAAAAAGATGTTGGAGCATGTAGAGCGGTGTCAGAAGAAGTAAAGAAAGAAATGTTGAATATTGTAGTCAGATTGCAAGTGAAATTAATGAAAAATACTAAGACTTTCACACAACTAGAAGAAGAAGAGGCTGGTTGTGAAATTGGAAAAAGAAAACAAGATGAAGGTGGTGGTCGGTCTAATATTTTCAAGAAAAGCATAATAACTACTCAGACAACTATCAAAACCCTACTTAAGAAGAATGTGAGAGAGGAGGCATGTTTTGACATATGTTCTTTTATTTATAGGAATGCCATCCATTTCAATGTGTTAAATTGTGAGGAATTCAAGAAGATGTGTGAATTTATTTCAAGACATGGATCGGGTTTCAAGCCACCATCGTATCATGAGTGTAGAGTAAAATATTTGAAGCAACATTATGATAAGATAATGGCAACTGTTGAAGAACACAGGGTTGAATGGAAGAAAACGAGATGCACAACAATGACTGATGGATGGACATATAAAAGAAGGAGAACAATAATAAATTTCTTCCTGAATAGCTGTATGGGAACTGTGTTCCTTAAGTCCATTGATGAATCTCACATCACCAAAACAACTGACAAAATTTTTAAGATGATTGATGAAGTGGTTGAGGAAGTTGGTGAGGAAAATGTTGTCCAAGTTGTGACTGACAATGCCGCAAATTCTAAAGCTGTGGGAAAGTTGTTGATGGAGAAAAGGAAAAGGTTGTATTGGACACCTTGTGTAGCACATTGCATTGATCTAATGTTGGAGGATTTAGAGAGGAAGATATCTGTTCATCAAGAAATAATTCCAAAGGAAAAAAAATCACAACTTATATCTATTCTAGGACTCTTCTCATTACTTTATTACAGAGCTTCACCAAAGGTAAAGATTTGATAAGACTATTGCCATGACTCGCTTCGCCACATCTTACTTAACTCTAGAATGCCTCCATGAGTACAAACTTCGATTGATAAGAATGTTTAACTCCAACGAATGGAAGGGTAGCCGATTTGCAAAGTCAAGGGATGGAAAGTGTATTGAAGATGTGATTATGGACAAAGAGTTTTGGAGAAATATTGTCATTTGCTTGAAGAGCGCTCTTCCTCTTATGAAAGTGCTTCGATTAGTTGATTCAGATGAGAAGGCAGCCATGAGATTCATTTATGAGGAGATGGATCAAGCTAAAACGAAAATTCAAGAAGCATTCAATAGTGTCCAAAAATTGTAAGTATTTAAGTTTTATTTTAATCAAGAATTTGTTTCAAGAAGACTTCAATTCTTTGTTTTAAAACTAATTATTTTTTCATTATTTTGTTACAAGCCTATATGGGATGTCATTGATGCAAGATGGGACAAACAACTCCATACGCCTTTGCATGCTGCAGGCTATTTCCTTAACCCCAAACTTCATTATTCTCCTTCATTTAAAGTTGATCTTGAATTAAAACTTGGACTATATGATTGTGTACAAAAAATGATGGGAGATCTTGATGTTGCAAGTGTGATTGATGAGCAACTTGAAAACTTCAAGAATCGACAAGGTTTTTTAGGGTCTCCATTAGCAAGGAAGGGAGTTGAGTCCAAAAGTCTAGTAACATGGTGGAAATCTTATGGGGATGAAGTTCTAGAGCTCCAAAAATTTGCTATTCGTGTCTTAAGCTTGACATGCAGTTCCTCTAGGTGTGAGCGAAATTGGAGTTCCTTTGAGATGGTATAATTTGATTAATTCAATAATTCGAAGTATGAATGGTATTCTGTTTCAAACATGTAATATATGATATGAGTAGTGTACTAATTGCTTTGTGTTTGTTTAGGTCCACAAAAAGACAAGAAATCGTCTGAAGCAGAAGATAATGAATGATGTTGTTTTTGTGATGACTAACTCAAGATTGGCTGAGAAGAAACATAGAAAACCTATTGAATATAATTTTGATGATCTTGAATCAGATGATGATTGGATTGTGGAAAATGAAGAAGATTTGAAAGATGTAGAAGTAGATCAATTTGATTTGAATGGTCAAATTGAAGAAGACTTGAATGAAGTTGAAGAAAGGGAACCTATTAACTTGAATGATTTGGACATTCTCGATTGTGTTGATGAACTTGTTGGAGGAGGAGTGGAAGAGGATATAGCCTGGGAACCTATTAACTTGAATGACTTTATTTAAATTAGAGATGTTGAACTTTTTCTTACTTTTGGTGTTTTAACAATTCTATTGTTATTGTTACTTTTATATGATGTTTATGAGTTTCACAATTGATATTAGTTATTTTACAAGTATATATATATATATTTGAATATAGCTTTTTATCTTAGGTAATAGGATCTTATGATCCGTGTCGATCTCGCAAATTACGATCTTCACACCCCTTCCCGATCTTATATAGGATCTCGATTATAACAACAATGGCCTCTATTTATAGGCCTTCAAGAGTCAATTCCAAGAGTCACCATTATTTATGTATTTAAGAATGCTGACTAGGATATGAGTCAAAAAACATCCATATATAATTAATATTCATAACATTATTACATTTATTTATTTTTTAAAGTCATCTTATTTTAAATATTTTTCTGCTTTTATATTAACTAGGTCTTTGATGTATTATTTTTCCATTTTTTTTTGCTTTAATTTCATGATTGGGATTCTTTGGACTGTGTATACGATAGGGCAAATGATTATGGCTCTGTTTGGGTTGGCGGTAGGTGTTGGGATCCGTACATGCAGCGGATTAAAATTCCTTATGAATCCCTTCCAAAGGATCACTCAACGGCGTTTAAATCAAGGTTAGGGAAACCGAATCATACCTTATATTGAACTCGTCCGTGTTCCGTTCTCTTTGATCAGGTGGGCTACCTTCTCGATCAACACGTCCGCGTCTCGTTCTCTTGATCAGGTGGGCGATCAACATGTTCGCGTCTCGTTCTTTTGATCAGCAGAAGTCGACTCTTAGAATCGGCCTCCTCTACTGGTATCCACACGAATAATCCCCGAACACGGTTGCGGCAACGTGCTAGCGCTTCTTGTGCGTCTCTCTCAATCTGCTCTAGGGTTTCTCGCGGCTTTCTAATACGGTCAACCAAAAGTTCGTAGGTTTATTTCTAAACCCAATAGGCGTATTATATAATCAAAATTAATCCTTATTAATTTTGGAAACTCGAATTCCAAATCTGGACAATATATCAATCAAATCTATCTCATAAATGTAATCAAATATATTAAAAGCCAGATTTGAAATCCGAATCTTGAATTTAGATCAAATCTAAATTTAAAGCCTTTTGATTTAATTTATCATTATAAATTAAATCCGAGATATGATATCTATCCATTTAATTAAATCTGAGATAGCATTTCTCAATTTTATATTAAACAGATACATGATATCTTTATTCGAAATTAAATGAGATACAATATCTCTATTTGTTTCAGATATTTAATTTATCAAATAAATTAAATACTAAACAAATATCATATATAATATTATAATATCTATTTATAATATATATATTAATTTCGAATTATATATATATATAAATCCTAGATCAAATTTAGTATTCATTTAATCTCAGATTAATCTGAGATTCAATGAATCTGGACACTTTTACCCGTGTTGGATTATTCTTGTGTGCGACCCTGCAGGCCCATATGAGATTGGCAGTGGGCCAACACTGTATTAGCCCACAAGTCGCAAGCGGCCTCTAGCAAGACATTGTGACTACCCAATTCACATGGGGATCGATGACACGATACTACCTATCGTACAACCATGTCACGTCCCTTTTTGTCACGCGATAATTTGGTCAAGGATGAGGCATGGATAATGTCAACTTCCTTTTTCTTGACCATTGCTTTCTCGATTCTCGAGTAGTCTAATAAGTGAAATGGAAACTCTTTTCCATCACAGTATGACCATACATTTCTTAGACTCACTCATCGAGGGCCCCAGTATTATCTCTCTACAAATGTGAGGGATAAATTCCATCTTGATCATTCACATTCCTCCGCATGAAAACCACTGATCCCGATCCCAGCCTTTATCATCACCCGGTCAAAGGTGACTTTTGACTAGGTCAAAGACCAATGACTCATCATGTAGGAATTCATGATGATCTCAGGTCATAGGGCGTTGTGACGCGGTTATACATGAGATAAGCTTATGACTTAATCCATGCAGCTTTCTCATAGTGGGTCGGTCCAGCATCTTGTACTCTTATAAATGCCTATGACTTTGATTCGTATCTCCATACCTCATCAAAGTCATACTGGTCTTAACTCATCTTCGCTCTCGTGTAGATGACCGACCAGGGACATTTAGTGTAATCTATAAGATATATCCAGGGATATAGTTATTACCATAAACATGCGTATGAAATGATAACTTAATAGAGAACAATGACTTGCCCCTACGGCATAATTTCCAATAGTAGGAGCGGTGGCTTAAAAGCTACTGACTTTAGAAAAAGTTCGGTAGGAGTGGTAGCTTAAAAGCTATCTGATTTGTGTTTGGATTGATAGTGGTAGAAGTGGCGGGACCCACGTCAAAAAGCTGAGAGCGTTTTGGAAAAAGCTCCATGGTGGAGCTTTTGGCTTAACGAGCTTTTTGAGTGTTAGGAGCTTTTTCTTAACGCTCAACCCAAATAGACCAAATGAGCGTTGACAGCGTTAGTGAACTTTTTTTCAAAATTACTGGTTCTAATGCTTCTAATGCTCCTAATGTGGTGCATTCTAAACAGAGCCTATATATTTTTTACCCTTTGTCCACTTAGACAACCTGAGTTCCGGAACACAGTACTACTATATATATATATATATATATATATATATATATATATAAAGAGAGAGAGAGTGAGTATGAAAGACATTTGCAAACAAGGAAGCATACTTAAGTACTACTATATAGATAGAGAGAACGTATGAAAGACATTTGCAAACAAGGAAGCATACTTAAAAATGATAAATATTACTCTTTTGGTCCTAATTATAAGAGTAAATTACCAGAATTTGGAAGGAAGGAAGTTAAATTAGTTAATTATATTTATTTTCCTACAATACCCTTCCCTAACATTTAAAATTACATTTAAGGAAACCCTCGTTCAATCGTTAGCCCCGCTCTGTCCATACTCTCCGCGACTTTTCTGAGATCGCAGTCCGTCAACGTCGACTTCTCCAAGCTCGTAGTCCGGCGTCGTCGACTTCTCCAAGCTCGCAATCCAGAGTCGTTGAATCGATAGGTATGTTTATTAGTTTGAGTTCCGATTTCAGATACTCCTTACTTCAAAGTTCCTTCTTTACATTTTAGTCTCAGATCTCCATCGATTTCAGTTTTACTTGCCGCAATACTTTAATGTTATTTCTCTGGACTTCAGATTTCTGCCGATTACAGATTTTGCTTGCGATATATCCCTCAATTGGTTCCTGTTGATGGATTCTAATAGTGAAGAAATTGATGCAGGTGAACAAATTGTTAGTTCTTGCATATGTTGATATTAATTTGTATTATGTTTGATGAGTCTCCTTAAACCTAACTCATGTAAATTTTTTCCTCACATTGCGTATGCTTTATGAATTGTCTAGCCTCCTATAGATTTAATGGCTTGGTTAATAATTTTTTTTCCTTATCAGTTTCAGGTGGGTTTCTGTTTGACCTGAACATACTACCAAGTCACTTTCAAGAAATTTCAGAAACTGAACATGATAGTATTGAACAAGAAATTGATGAGGAGCTCATTCATGCATTTGAAACTAACAGTAATTCTAATAGACCAAGCTAGTTTGGATTTCAAACACTACATGCATGATACTAGCACAATATTTACTTTTGGTTTTTTGGTTAGAATGCCTAAGGATTTGTCTGAGAATAGAAAGTACTGTCCTGTCCTTTTATGTACTACTAAAATCATTATATATGATGATCTTGCACGCCAATTCCATTTAGCTAAGAGTTCCATTTAGCTGATTTATCTGAGTAGTCTGAATTGAAGCATTTAGGCAGTGTGATATTGTGGAGAAAAATGGATAGCTCAATGTTCTCGTTGAAAAAAGCATGTGCTGGAAAAAGCAATTGTCAGATGAATGTTTCTGATCAGTTGAGTATGAGTAGCAGTAGTGCCTTTATTATGATGATCTTGCAAGCCAATTCCATTTAGCTGATTTATCTGAGTAGTCTGAATCGAAGCATTTAGGCAGTGTGATATTGTGGAGAAAAATGGATAGCTCGATGTTCTTGTTGAAAAAAGCATGTGCTGGAAAAAGCAATTAACTGATGAATGTTTCTGATCAATTGAGTAGGAGTAGCAGTAGTGCCTTTATTATCATGATCTTGCACGCCAATTCCATTAAATTTTTATGAAGGGAATTTTATACGGATTAATTCAATGTGTTTTCAGTATGTATATCATATACGTAGTTTCGAATATAAAATAGAAGCATCTTCAGGATCATCAATTCAGGTAGGAATTGAAGGAGAAAAAGCAATATATATATATATATATATAGTTCTGGATTACAAGATTGATTCAGGTTTATGTCACTCACATCACGTGCCAACATGTGGCAATAACATGAACCTTTGATTTGTCAAAATACGATGATATGGTTATTTTCTCGTTTCTGAGATTGTTTTCCAAGGGAACAAACTTTTAGTTTCATATAATGAACAACTTAGGTACCTAGAGCTTGTTTCTGAGATTGTTTTCCAGTGTAGGATTCTCTCACTACAACTTGTTTTACTGACTTGATCAAGTGTACTCCACTACCCTCTTCTATATCACATGTACTTGTTTATGGTGAAAATTAGTGAGCTTGCTGCACAAGGTCGTTACTTTTACTATTTTTTTTTATCTCTGATGTAACTTGTCTTGTTGAGTAATCTATATATTTGTAGAAATTTACACTTGTTATACCCGTGCAATTGTATTAAAACACCTTCACTGATGAGCTGAATTGAAATTTTATTGCACAACCTGAATGAACATGGTCAAGACAAATGTATCTGCGGCTGTGGTCCCGACACCCTCCCACCCCCCAAAAAAATAAAGAAAACAAAATAAAGAGAAATAGTGTTAATAGACCTACATGTACACTTGTGATGAAGCCTATAGTTTTAGTTACCAAAGACGTCAGTAGACGGTTTCTTATTGAACATGTTGTTCCTGCTATAAAAGACAAGTGGCCAAGAAATTCAATAGGAGAACCAATATATATTCAACAAGACAATGCAAGATGTCACATCCATTCAAATGATAGTGAATTTTGTCGAGTTGCCACAGGAGATGGGTTTGATATCCGCTTGATGAATCAAACCCCGAATTCTCCAGACTTGAATATCCTTGATCTTGGTTTTTTCAATGTAATACAATCTTTACAATACAAGGAAGCGCCAAAGACAACTAATGACTTAATTGCAGCGGTGGTTAGATCATTTGAAACATTTTCATTTGTTAAGTCTAACAAAATATTCTTGACACTTCAATGTTGCATGGTAGAGATCTTGAAGGGGAGGGGTTCTAATAAATATGATCTTCCACATATAATAAAAGAAGTCATGGAAAAAAAAGGGTCACTGCCCAATCAAATCAAGTGTGATCCAAATTCAGTGGAAGAAGTGAAAGAGTATTTGAGGTAATTTTTCCTTTATCCAAGTGTTTCTTTTTTTGTTTGTTTTATCTTTGTTCTTTTGATCAATATGTGTGTGGTACTTTAATTTGATAATTCATTTGATAAACTTGTTTACAACTTCATTTGCTAATTGCTTCTTTCTTCTACAGTTTTCGGTGTTAGCAGCCACTTTTCCAATGCTCTCTTTCAATTCATTGTAAGCTCTTTCTTTGTCTCTTCTGGAGTGCTTCTGATGTTTGAATTGGAGTATTATTTGATTATGTCAGGTATAGTTTTGTAGAATTGCTAGGGAAGTGATAAAATACCTTGAAATTTGGCCGTTTAGTTTGATTATTGTAGAATCTATCCTATGACATTGTCTTGACTTCACAAAGTCACACACTGTGGAGGACTGGACTTGTGTGAATTTTTGTTACTAGGGCATTCATATTTTGATGATACAACACACGGTCAAGAAGGGGATGAGAACAATATTAACTCTGCATCATAGTGGAATGATCCCTCCAAAGGTGGAATAAAATGGCTCAGTCTCAAAATCTGGAAGTCGAGCAGGCTGTGGGGGTGTATTAAGGAATCAGGAGGGCTTGTGGATTGCTGGTTTTTCCCAGTTTCTTGGTTGTTGCACGGTCTTTGAATCGGAGGAATGGGCAATAATTAGAGGTCTTACTGTTGCTTGGGATTTAGGCTTCAGGAAAGTGGTTCTTGAATCAAATGCAAAAGAGGTTACTGATATGCTTCTGAATTCGAATGGTGATGGTAGTCTTCTGGGCTGGCGGATCAGAGAGTTAAATGAGGCGAGATTGGTCCATTAAAATCTTCCATACTCCTAGAGGACAGAAAACCCTAGCTGACAGTTTGGCAAAGAAGGGTCTTTCTACTACCAGCTTCTTCAATGAGTGCCTTGAGTTTTTACGGGCCTTGTTTGCTCAAGATATGTTGGGATTAATTTCCCCTTGTTAGTTTCTTTATTGTTTATGTTTCATTAATCTTCGTTTGTATAAAGAAAAAAGGTCTTTCATTTAAGTCAGATGGGTGACACTACTGATGCAATTTTAGATACTTCTATATAGATGTATATTCTTTGTTGATGTAGCTACATTTTCTAGATTGACCAGTAAGTGTATATACAATTTAGAAAAGTTCAGGATTATTGAGGCATTTATTTATGAAAAGCTCCTATGTACTTCAGAAAGACAATTTTAGTCTTTGATGGGATGAAATCTAGCCTATTGTGGTGATAGATTTCCCCCCCCGCCCCCCTCTTTTGGGCAAATTTATGTACACATTTGCAAAGTCTTCATAATCACCTTTTATGTATTTAATGCTAGTTTATAATTTTTTTAATGAATTTTTTTATAGATTCAAAATGATTTTTTACTATAATGAAATGCTAGGTTGTATATTTAAAATGAATTTTAAATGTATATAATTTTTTTTAATATTTTCCATGGATTTTTTCGAAGAAAAAAATTTTCGATCAAGAGAGTATCTATTTAATTGGGCATAATACAAATACAAGTTTATTTATTTTTTAAAGGAATATTAAAATTATTTTATTTAAAAATAAAAAATAAAGTAGAATATCGTGCTTGATAAATTATGTGTATGTTGTTAAATTAATTATTGTGGAAGAAGTATTAGTAGGGGTAATATGAGAAGAATATGACAAAATTTGTTCAAAATTATTTTATAAAAAAAAGTATAATTCAGGTGTATATGACATTAATGAGTTGCAAACATTATTTACTATATAAGTATATTATTAAATTATTATTGTCTTTAATTATTATTAAGAAAGTATAGATAGGGGTATTATAGGAAAAATTTGACAAAAGTTAAAACTTGCTCCCATAATGATCAAGCCAATTTCAAAATTTGTTCTTATAATTAGGACCGGAGGGAGTAAGATTTAGTGGAGAAAGTGAGGGGTGTTTTTTTTTTTTTTTGGCTGAGAAGTGAGAGGTGTTTGAAGGAAGAGAGAATCACCTTGTTTCAAAAATGATAAATTCATAGACAGTGTATTGTGGGCATAAACATTTGCAAATCTCTTTCACTAAGAAGTCGCAGGGAAAAAAACTGAGGAATAAGTTAATTCCTTTCATTCTCTCTTTTTTTTTTTTTTGGATTACAAAGAGGAGGGGAAACCCTCAAACTATTCTACTACAAATATCAGAAAGTAACCTATTCTTATTCAGGAATTTGGCTAAATCACCAAAAGAGGCATGAAATTGATGAACCCCAGGCCATACATCAAAAGCCTGTTTCGCCACATAATCAGCAGCCATATTTATCTCCCTTGGGACCCATTGTACAAATACCTCCCAGTCTCTGTTTAGGATACTTTTAACCTCCCTAACAACCTCCCCTACGGACTGAGATTCCTGGATCGGACCATTTATCAACTCAACAACTTCCCTGGCATCAGATTCCAGCACCACCCTTCGCTCGGCCAAATCCCAGCACATTTTCATCCCAAACAAAACCGCCCATACCTCAACAGCGAAACTATCAGCAGGCGTCGCCGCTTTAAACATGAACCCTGCCTTAAGAGCACCATACTCGTCTCGGAGCACTCCTCCACCTGTTGCAACTTGGTCTTGTGAACACGCGCCATCCACATTCAACTTGACCCAGCCCTGGCATGGCGGCGACCATGAAATGCTTCTTGGTTGCTCCGGTCTACCATTAAGATTGACCCCTTTCAGCATGAGACTCGCCTTAGACATCGTTTCAACGATAGATCTCGCTCTGTGCATAATGGAATCATTACTCGGGCATGTATTCTTGAAAATTCTGGCATTCCTGCGTTGCCATATAAGCCAACACACCGTCGAAAAGAGCTCACTCCATCCCTCTTTCCCACGGTTATGACCCCTTTGTATGTTTTTACTAAGCCACGATTGCCTCTCTAACTGAAAGAACCTACTCATGAGACTAGGACCACCCACCAGCATCCATAACTTCCTCGTTTCACTGCAGTCTCGAAGCACATGGATCAAGCTTTCAGAGTCATCACCACACCAGGGGCAGCGACCATCCCCCCCCATGCCCCTAAGAACCCGCACCTCATGAGTGAGGAGTTTATTGTGTAGAGCAAGCCACATAAACGCCTTACATTGAGGCAAGGTGCGCAGCTTCCAGACCCATTGCCACTCCCGTGCCACTTCCTCCTGGTTCTCAGATAAAACTCGATATGCTGACTTAACACTAAATTCCCCATTCCTCTCATGCTTCCACCGAACCGTCTGCGACCCATCGTCCACAAGGGAACCCTCCATTACAGCTTCCCATGACTTCTTAATACCCGACCAGGCATTAGATCCCAATCTTGCACAATTGATTGTTGGTACCAAGTCATCTCCACACTTATATTTGCTTCTCAACACCTTCACCCAGAGATCATCTCTCCTTTTCATCATGTTCCATCCCAACTTCATCATATAGGCCTGATTCTGGCGATACAAGTGTTTCAGCCCCAACCCTCCATTCTTCTTTGGTTTACAAACCGTATCCCAATCCACAAGATGCATTTTCCGTTTCTCTTGAGTTGAGCCCCATAAGAAACTCCTGTTCTGCTTTTCAATCTCCTCACACGTCCCTTTCGGCAAACCTACAGTTTGCATCGTATACCCTGGAATGGCCGACGTAACAGCTGAGACAAGCGTAGCTCTGCCTGCTAGAGACAACGAAGTAACCTTCCAGCTAGACAGTCTATGACGAACCTTATCCACAATACCCTGGTAGCTCCTCTTAGTGACTCTCTTATGATGGAGAGGGACACCGAGGTATTTTCCTAAGTCCGGAGTTACTTGGAAACCCAACACATTAGACAACTCAGTTAAATAAAATAAATCACAACCAAAACAAAACTTCAATTCATTAAATGAAACTTCATATTTAGACTTTATGTGAAAACACTTTAAGGTTAAGGTAGATCAAAATTTTTCTATAAAGTATTTTTTAAGGAGAAATTTTAGCTATTATCATTAACTCCTAAAAGTCTTTTAAATGAAAGTTCATCATTTATTCAGTAACAACTTTAGGGTGTTGGACATGCTTGGAAAAGTATTTTAGATACTGGTGTTGAATGAGCCACAAAATATTTTTGGGTGATAGACACACCTAAAAAAATTAATTCAGGATGTTAGATGAACCATAAAATACTTTAGAAAGTTGGATAAGTCACAAAATATTTTAGGTTGATGGACGCACCTGAAAAAAAAAAAAAACTTCAAAATGTTAGATGAACCATAAAATATTTTAGAGTGTTGAATAAGTTGCAAAATATTTGAAGGTGTTGAACACAACTAAAAAAATATTTTATAATATTAGACGAACCACAAGATACTTTAAGATACTGGATACATCTGAGAAATTAGCTCAGGATGGTAGACCCACCTTGAACCAAGAATTTATTCCAAAATTTAAACAAAGATATCAAAGAACCACATACGCACAAAGCATATATATAATTAGTTGTTAACAACGTTGAAACTCACTTACGAAACAAAAATGTAGCTTCTGATCATTGATGAAATGAAACGTATGAGAGATATAATCATGACTCATTCAACAAGGAAATTTACGTTAAATTCCTCTCACAGTATGTACTTTATGGAAAATATCATTCTTGCTGATAGGCCTAGTTAGAAACTAGTGTGTATCTGTACAGATGCTTAGCCATCCAGGGCGTGACACATATTGGATAGATATTGGTCAGTAGTCAAGGCACATGCAGTGATGGTCACTAGTCATATAATTTAAGAATACAAGGCTAGTCGTCGGCTTCAGGAGAAAAAAAGAGCTTATCCTTTCGTGCATTTTGGGAAGGGAATTTTAACCTCTTGCCAATTTTTCACATTAAAAACTGATAACTTCATGCCACGCATGATGTACAGTGCTCCAAACACCACCAAAATACTTTGGACGTGCCTAAAATACAACTGACTTGTTCAAGTACCTACATAAAATTGGAGTATCGATGTGAACTCCAGTCATGTTACACAGCAAATTCAGCCTAGAAACGAAGAGAGAACCCATAGAGAAAAACAAAGTAAGTTATACTTATCCGTCGAGGACGTTAGATATGTTGACATAAGAGTACAAAAAAGAGCTTATCCTATCCGATTTGGGTGTTTGCTGTCCCCTGCTGCACGTTAAGATTTTCCAACTTCCCAATTTGTTTTTCTTTTTTCTTTTGATGATCATTAGATTTTACAAAAAATTGTGTGAAATTTTAATATGTTACGGGTAAAAAATGTGCAATTTTTAATTTCTTTTTATGATTTTTCAAGAAATTATACTCTAAATTAAAAATAATTTGTAGAGTATTTTTAAAAAATTGGACCATTTTTTGCCTATAATCTAAAAAAATTCTAAACTTCAATTTTTCCCATAATTATATCAAATCATTTAATATAGAATTTAATGATCAAAAGAAATAAAACAACATTTGAAAATTTAGGAAATTTTAGGGGGGAAACAGACACTCCAAATCCTATTTGTTCATACATCTTGAGGAGGGGATTTTAACCTATTCCTAATTTTTAAGATTGAACGATTATAACTCTATTGACGCATGATGTTCAGTGCTAAAAAAATTTAAATGAATATTGATAGTTAGTGGAACTTTAATTGTGATTTATGTTTTGGGGAAAACAGTGTCCATTTAGTCCTGTATATAAATCCTGATACTTTTATTTAAATCCTTAGAATTGAAGTTATTGCAACACACTCCTTAAAATTTCCAACGCTTACCTTGGTTCTTAATAAATCTTATCAAATTTTTAAAAAAGACCTTTAGTATATCATTGTATAGGAAGATGGGACCAATTAGATGGTGGAAATGTGACGTGGCGTCCAACATATCCCCTAAAGCCAAATCATCTAAGGGAGGAATGCCCTTCATCATAAACATCATTGAAGTCAACATATATGTAAGACCATTCCATCAATATTTATTATCCAGCTAAATGGCGAGCCCTAATTCTTCGTCAGCTATATGAAGTAGAGCTTTCTATTTTTGCCCCTCTTCCTTATTTTCCCGCACATAAGACAATTTGTGTTTTGGAACACGCACAGTGCGCAACGTGAGTCGTCTTTGAGTGCAAAATGAGGCAAAATAAAATATGAAAAAAATGTCATCACTGGCTTTATATATAAGGGGACAGTACTTAACTGAAGACATGCATTTGGCAAATAAGGAAGCATAGTGAAAAATGGGGTATTCAGTGAGAGAAATGGTGTGGTGGGTGATGGCGATAATCATATTGATATTCTTAGGGTTTCATAGAGACAGTGAGGGTTGCATGAGAGAAGAGAGAGAAGCTCTTCTGAAACTGAAAGAAGCTTTCAATTACCTAATTACTAGCTCTTCTCTTCCTTCTTGGAGTAACCTTACCTTGTCTGATGATTGTTGCACTTGGGAGGCTGCAGAGTGTGATAACTCCACTAAGAGAGTGATACGCCTTCGTATGAACAATATAAGAGCTTATGAGTTGAGAGACGTCAAATGGCCACTCAATGCTTCTTCTTTTCTCCCTTTCCAACAGCTTCGAAGATTGTATTTGTCTGGGAATTACTTGTGAGGTCACTCTCTTTCTTTTAACTATTTTATTATTCATGCAAATGAACAGCAGTATGTCACGCACACACGTTGTTAATCTTGACAAAGATTTATATAAGCGTTTCAAGCTCTGATATTTTGATCACAAAAAATCAATTAGAAGATATAAAAGAATATTAGTTATATAAAAAATCATGTCTTATTAAGAAAATTGGATAAAATCTTTTGAATCCTTTTGCAGAAATTTTTATAAGCTTATTACTTGTCCAGGCATTTTTGCACCATTTTGGAACTTTAAGGGCTAAAAGTTTACTTGGACAATAGTGTGGTGCACATTCCCAAATACTTCATGGGATTAAAGACACATGAAGCTTTAAAAACTTAATTGATCAAAATTAAAGGGACTAAAAGTTTGACTGAATAATTGGTAGACTACAAGTTTCATTATTCCCTTCTATAATATATTGAAGTAAGAGCTTCTAAGATATGAAATAGAAGAGGTTTTTTGTTTTTACAACAATTTATGTTTTTTCGAGCGAAAAAAAAACAATTTATGTTTTGAAAAAAAAAAGAAGCATATTTGAAAATGTTTTCAGCCATGTATTTTGAAAGCAAAAATGTTAAAAGTTGTTTTGAAAAACAGAAAATGTTGAAATTTGTCCTGAAAAAAAAAAGGAACATCTTTTTTTTTTTGGTTAATGTTTTGTTACTTTTTATTATATAAAATTAGAGAAGTGACAAAAAATTGTGTTTTCATTAATGACAATCATGCTGATATAGCAAACTATTCTTTCATTCTTCATTTCACCATTCATATATATTTTTCAAAACACAGGTTCAAATCGTTTTTTAATTTTTTTTTAAAAAACGTTTTCCAATGCAAAATTGTTCTAAGAACGTAAAAAATGGAAAATACAATTAAAAAAAAAAGCACTAAATGCAAGCTTGCGGTTTTAATATTTTCCTTAAAATAAATTACTAAGCATGATAGGTTCTTGGTTACATAGAAGCGCCCAAGCCCAAAACATACTTAGAAAGCATGAACAGGTTTTTGCCAATAATACAACACTACATCAAACTTTGTATCGTAATAATGGGGTTGGGTCTAGCGAAAAAGACTAGTCTCTCACAACTTAATGAACAAAGGTCAATTTTCTGTTAAGAGAGTTACTTATATTTAGTGTTTGACAGTACCTTGAATGAAATTGCCTTTGATAGGAGACAAATGTGCCTTTAAAAAAAAAAAAAACTCTGCCTTCATGTGAAACTAGTAGAGAATGATTATATTAATCATATCAATTATTTTGATAATTCTTTTTACTTAGATTCATAGTAACTGATCTCATGTTGTTTATGGAGCAGGGCTATTTGGTGATGTTAGACTGACCAACTTGGAATGGTTGGATTTAGGCGATAATGAACTCATAGAAGTCCCATCTTTCAGTGATAAATCTATATTTTAAATATTCTTTCAAATGGCATATGTTAATCATATAATCATGTATAAAACGTTTATCTATTTTTTTAGAGAAAGATTACAGTGATTTCAAAAACTGCTAAAAGAAATATTTAGAGAACTGTTTTTTTTTTCCTTTCTTCTTTTGGTTAAATCCTTGAAAGCTTCTGTTTTTATTTGATTTAGTTAAAAAAATCAATTGATATTAGATTTATTCATTTGTGGGCTGAGGGATTCGATCCTGGAGTTGGTCAAGGCACTGTAGGAGACATCCTAGCTCCTAGGTAAACACTTAAGGGTAATAGACGGCTCGCCTTGACCAACATGGGTATCACCTAGGATTCTCTATAATTATTTATTTATTTTAAATTCTTAGTGATCCAACAATTAAATATATCCTATATTATTTACATACATTTTTTCTGTGCAATATTCATTCTTTTATTAATTTAAAAACATTTATTAATTACTATCACTTTAACTTTTATATTAATTTATTATTTAAAAAAAAGCATATTTGAAAATTTTTCAGTCATGGATTTCGAAAGCAAAAATGTTAAAACTTGTTTTGAAAAACATAAAATGTTCAAAAAAAAAATTCAAAAAAAAAAAAAAGCACGTCTCCCCCCCCCCCCCCCCCCCAAAAAAAAATGTTTTGTTGTTTTTTATTATATAAAATTAGAGAAGTTACAGAAAAAACTGTGTTTTCATTAATGACAATCATGCTGATTTAGCAATTACTATTCTTTTATCCTTCATTTCACAATTCATATATATTTTTCAAAGCAAAGGTTCAAATAGTTTTAATTTTTTTTTTTAAAAACTTTTGTTTCTAAAACTTGGTCTAAAATATTACTATATAAAATATACTACGAACGTAAAACGTGAAAAATAGAATAAAAACACCCTAAATGCAAGCTTGTGTGTTTTTTTCTTCTTTTTTTGATAAAAGAGAGGCCTAAGCCTTTATGTATAGATTAGAAACTCAAGAGAGGATCAAATCCCATACAATTGGTTAATAAAACCGTTCTCAACTGCTTAGGGCAGTCATACAAAAGCGATGAATCCAAAAAAACCTTCCTTTGCTAGACCATCTGCCAAGGTGTTTTGTTCTCTGGGTATGTAGTTCAAATTAACTTCCCAGTTCAAAGAGAGCATATGCTTGATCTGTATATGAACCATGCTACCATGAAAATCACCCCTGTCATGCGTCAGATCCTCTACTACCTGTTTGGAATCAGATTCAATCAAAACTCTCTTGAATCCCTCATCCCATGCCATTTGAAGTCCCATTAATATGGCCCACTCTTCTGCCTCATACACTCCACACTTCCCAAGTTTCTGAGAAAAACCCATCAGCCATTTTCCTGAAGAATCTCTAATAACCCCGCCACATGCGGCATTGCTGTTTAGAGCCACTATTGCACCATCTACATTCACTTTAATCCACCTCTCAGGTGGGGGAATCCATTTTTTTGAGTTAGACACATGCTGATCATCAAATCCCACTTCTTCCCCTCCCTTCAAGCAAAATGATTTCCAAATCCTATTGATGACAGCAACAGGATCCGATGGTCGCTGGAAATTCTCATTAAAAATACTATTGTTCCTCCAAGACCACAACAGCCAAATAATAACACCCCACCTCAGGTTCCATATAGATTCCATCTGTCCTCCCCTATCTAAGTGGAGATTTGATGCCATCCACTCCTTAAGATGACATGAGAAGAATGACGATATTTGGTTGGGTATATCTAGTTGACGCCAGATTTGTTGAGCATATCTACAGTCTCTGAAAATATGGATCAGATCCTCTACTTTATCATTGCAGAAATCACAATATGCAGGTTGTGTAGACCACCTACATCTCCACTCCTTTGTAGGCAAACGTTCATTAAAGGCTAGCCATAAGAAAACCCGTATTCTTTCTACACCTTGCCACGACCATATACGTTCATATGTCTTGCTATGTGGATTAAAAGGGGGTTTTTCCAGTAAATAGTATGCACTTTTAACTATAAAACTTCCATTACGTGTTCCACTCCAAACCATAACATCATCTCCAGCCCTCCAAAGGTGGCAGAATTGCAATTAATCTCTGGACTATTTCACTATGAACAGTTCGTGAAAGTCTGGTCAGGTCCCATACTCCACAGGGAGCCCAATCAGCAACCAGACTTTCTTTCTCATGTGGCGATAGATCTCTGATACAAAAATCCTTCAATTTTTTATCCGGAAAAAGCCAACAATCTAAGAAGAATTGTACAGAAAGCCCATTCCTTATTTGCCATTTTGAACCAGCTTCCACAATATCTTTTTGTCTACATATGAATTTCCAAAGCCTTGAATCCCCAGATCTTGTATTTAGTAATGTTGTATCACTTCTCCACATATACTTTCTATACAGCGCATCAGCCCATAAACCTTCTGAACCTTTAACCAAATTCCATGCTAGTTTGGCTCCAAAAGCCTTGTTCACAGATACAAGTTTCTTCAGACCTAGTCCTCCATTTGCTTTAGGCCTTGCAACACTCTCCCAGCCAATAGGATGATAGCTCTTCCTATTATCAGTAGACCCCCAAATGAAGTCGCGTTGCAATTTTTCCACTTCCTCACAAATACTCACTGGGAGTTGAGCCATTTGCATTGGAAAAAAAGGAATAGAGCTAATGACAGCTTTAGCCAAAGTGATTCTTCCAGCTTTAGAGAGACAATTAACTTTCCAATTAGACAATTTCTCCTTCACACGATCAACCACATATTGAAAAGTATCCCTACTCTTTCTTTTCCTAGATAGAGGGAAACCGAGGTATTTTCTTATCTCACCAGTTATTTTCATACCAGTTATATCCCTAATTTTTCCTTTTAAGGCAGCAGGAACTTTGGGTGAAAATAAAATGGAGGATTTACTACAACTCACTTTCTCACCAGAAGCTTCACAAAATTTGTTGAGAGTTTGCATAACCGTGATAGCTTGCTCCTCCTCAGCTTCAGCAAAAATAAGAATGTCGTCAGCAAACATCAAGTGAGATATTGCTGGACCATCCTTAGTTAACGTAACAGGCTTCCACCTTTTTGCTGCTACTTCATCACAAATAATATGTGACAAACGATCTATGCACAATACAAATAAGAAAGGGGAAAGTGGATCCCCTTGTCTTATACCTCGGTTTGGATGAAAAAACTCTGTTGTAGTTCCATTCCAAAGTACATTCAGCGACGAACTAGACACGCACCTCATAATAAGATCAATCCCCTTCTCATCAAATCCTGAATCCCCTAAAACTGACTTAATGAAGCACCATTTAAGCCGGTCATAAGATTTTTCCAGGTCTATTTTCAAAGCCATAATTCCTCTTTTACCTTTCATCTGCTTCATCTTAAGTAAAATTTCCTGTCCCTATTACATTGTCTTGAATATGCCTTCCAGGAATAAAACTCGCTTGAAAAGGTGAGATCATCTCATCTTTTTCTTTTTTCCCATTCATTTATATTTTTCAAAACAAAGGTTCAAATAGTTTTAAAATTTTTTAAAATTTTGTTTTTAAAAAAACTTGTTCTAAACTATTACTATATAAAATTGTTCTAAGAACGTAAAAAATGAAAAATAGAATAAAAAAGCCCTAAATGCAAGCTTGCGTTTTTAATAGTTTTTTTAAAAACATAAATTACTAAGCATGATACTTTCTTGGTTACATAGAAACATACTTAGAAAATAGGAACAGTTTTTTTGCCAATATTTAACGGTAGATAAAAGAGTAAATACCCTTTCTAGTCCCTAACAAAAAAACGTGATCCCATTTTGGTCCCTTACAAAAAAAAAAGTCATTTTTAGTTCATAAAAAGAACAAATAAGGGTCGATTGGTTGACATTTTAATCCCTCATAAATTTCCAAAAGCCCTTTTTTAGTCCATAAAAAGAACGAATAAGGGACGATTTTTTTTTTCCTTGTGAGGGACAAAAATGGGGTCCATGTTTTTTGTTAGGGAACAGAAAGGGTATTTACTCTACATAAAACATTGCCTTTATGGTATTAATGGGGTTGGGTCTAGTAGAAAAAACATAGAACTTTGACTGGTCTGTTGTGGGTCGGTTTCGGAGGGATCTTGGCTTCCTGACCTTCCTCATCTCGGTCTGTGCCACCTCATTCCAAAGTTGTGCCTGAGAAATGTTAGTTCTCTATGTGTTTTGGTGATCACCAACAATTGTAAACAATATGGAGATGTTTTTGTTTAAGGTTAAACTGTTTTAAACTTGTCAATTTCAAACAAAAACATTCTGCCTGAGACAAACTCGAGCCTATTATTGGCATGCTCGAGCTTATCTTTGACAGAGAGTAAAACCTGCCACTTTGATTTCCAAACTCGAGACTAAACCTGAAGTTTAGAACTTATGAATTTTCCAAAGTTTTCAAAACTTTGTGTGAACTCGAGTTCACACTTGTAAGCTCGAGTTCACCAGAGACAGAGAGGTTTCTAACTTGCAAACAGTTTTAAACTTGACACACTCTTTCCACAAACCTCAAGTTTGCAAGTTCCAAAGAAAATTTTCATTGTTTTTCAAAGATCATGAACTCGAGCCTGTTATGACAAACTCGAGTTCATCTCTGGCGGGAAGAATTTTATAAACTCTGCACTGTTTCACTCTGAGCAAAGTTTTCCAGTTTAAGAATTTTTCAAGAGGTTACAGAACAAGCGAACTCGAGCTTATATTCTTAAACTCGAGCCTATCTTTGGCCGAGAGCTCTAAGATTTTTTCAAAGTTGAATAAACTCGAGCCTAAGATTGTAAACTCGAGCCTAAAAGTTCCAGAGAGCAAAAGTGTTTTTCAACTTGAGAAAACTCTAGAGTTTATTTCATAAACCTCAGGTCTGAACTTTGGAAGAATGAACTAAATAGTGTCAAACTCGAGTCTAACATGATAAGCTCGAGTTCAAACCTTACAGAGAGTCTAAAACTTTTCAGTTTGCTTTAAACTCTAGAGTTTGCTCTACAAACCTCAGGTTTGTTCTTTCAAAGCCAAATCTAAGTCTTGTCCTGAATAGTGACAAACTCAAGCCTGCCACTAATAGGCTCGAGTTCACATCTTGAACAAAAACTCTCCAGAACTTAAAAATCGCGATACATCTCTCAGAATGAAGGGAACTCGAGTTCATGAAGTTAAGCTCGATTTCAAATCAACCCGAGAGCAATGTGATTTTTCTAATGAGTTAAGAACCTCAGGTTTAGACTACAAACCTCAGGTTTACATGTTTTGAATTGAAAAGTTTTTGTACACTGAAGCATCAAACTCGAGCCTGGAAGAACTAAGCTCGAGTTCATGACGCTGCTTCAAAATTTCAAATCTGACGAATTCTGTGAACCTTCTTGTTTGATCTTAATACTTTGTTATATTATTCTCTGATATTCCCTGCTATGTTTAACAACTTTATTAGTGGATTTCAGATGTTTTAAGAATGTTTATTGAAGAGTTAAAGCATAAAGCAAAAAGCAAGTTCAGAACATTTAATGCAATGCTCAAAAAGTTACTTCCTTTGGCCAATCCATCTGCACATGTCTACAAAGCATTTAAGAGGGATTGCTACAACAAGAAACATCCTCTCTAACGGATTAATTTGCAGAAAGTCAACTATGATGGCATGGCCAACTGGATTAGGAGTAAACTAGAGAGAGAAAGTGCCAAAACCACTTCAGAACACTTGGGCAACCTCTCCAACGGATCTATTTGGAAAGCAACGGTCATTTAATGATCTCTGAGTATAAATAGAAGAGCATTCAAGCCTTTCCAAAAAACACAAAAAACTGAGAGCGAATTTCATTCAGTTTTCATCTGTATAGTATCTTTTGATATAAGAGATTCAGTGTTCATTTATATCTGCTTTTTAAGAGAGTTTTACTTCTAATTATTCATTTATTGTAAAGGAATCACAAGTCAAGGGGACTTAGTGATTTCGGAATCATTGATTACATCTTGTAAGGGGGAGTGAGTTCTAGTGAGAGAATCACTTCTTGAGTGCAGAGTGTGTAATCTTTGATATAGTGGAAATCCCAGTAAGGCTGGGGACTGGACGTAGGTCAAGTGGTTAGGACCAAACCAGTATAAATCTCTTGTGTTCAGCTCTTCTTCCCTTTGCTCTGTTCTACCTTGTTTTCACTGTTAGAAAACAGAGGTTTCTGCAAGAATTTTTAAAATACCCAATTCACCCCCCTCTTGGGTATTTGGCTCCGCTTTCATTTGGTATCAGAGCCTGGTTATCTCAAACAAGCTTCACATCTCAAGATAGATCAATATGGAAGGCATACTTCCTGATGGAGCCTCAATCAATAGACTTCCCGGTTTTATTGGTGAACATTACTCCTTCTGGAAAGCCAAGTTCAAGGTTTTTGTGAATGCTACAGAGTATGGGCTCTGGAGAGTATTTGAAAGAGGTGACTATATGCCAAAATTGAAGATGGTGTGAGGGTCATGAAGTTAGAGGAAGATTACGATGACAATGATCGAAGAAATGTTACTCTCAACAGTAAAGCAGTACTTCTTCTACAAAGTGCATTAAGCCAACAAGAGTATTTTCGTGTATGCACTTTGCCATCTGCTAAGGCAATGTTGGATGCTCTGGAGATTGCTCATGAAGGAACGGCTGGTGTAAAGCAAAACCGAGTCAACACTTTCATGACTGAATATGACCTCATGCGTATGAAGCCTGGAGAATCAATTGGTGAATTTCAACTAAGGTTCACCCATTTGATTAATCAGCTCGCTGCTCTTGGAAAAGAGTATGATCAGTCAGTGCAAGTGAGGAAGATCTTAAATATTCTCAATAAAGATTAGGAAACCAAAGTTATCGCTGTCGAGGAAGCTAGAAGAGATTCCATGGCTTCTGTTGCTACACTTTTCGGTAGTCTCTCTGAATATGAGGCTAAGATCAAGTTCAAGAAGGGACTTGATGAGGTTCATGGGAAAAACAAAGGACTGGCCCTCAAAGCTACTAAAGAAACCAGAGATTCTGATGAGGAAGAGGACCATGAAGATGAAGATGAAGAAATTTGGATGCTGGTCCGGCGTTTTAAAAAGTTTTACAAAAAGGATCAAGGCTTCAAAAAGTTTCACAAAGGAAGTTCCAGCTTTGAATCAAAGAAGCCTATCATATGCTATGAATGCGAGAAGCCCGGACACATCAAGTTAGAATGTCCTCAGCTAAAGAATCAAGAGAAGGAGAAAAAGAAATTCAACAAGTTCAAAAAGAAGGCATATGTTTCAGCCATATGGGGAGATAGCTCATCCGATGAAGATGAAGCTGAAGAAGAGGAGAAAGCAAACATATGTCTGGTTGCACAAGAAGAACAAGATGATAGTGAGGTATATGAGTCTCAACCTTCCTATGATGAGCTACTTGCTGAATATAATCTTGTGCAATTGGAATTTGAAAAACTTGCTGAAAAATATCTGACTTTAAAAAAGAAAAATACTACTCTTAAATTGCAAGTTGAAAAACTTGTAAGAACCGGCTGAACCCAAGGAAGGGTGAATTGGGTGAAGTATAAAAATTTAGGAACTTTAAAAATCTTTTCGTAACTCATTGAAATCGGTTTACAAAGCAATAATCAGACATTTAAATATGTATACACATTTAACCATATATGCTGGAAACGTAAGAGATAAGGGAAGAGAATGTGCAAACTGATTTATACTGTTTCGGCCCAATCCTTGACCTACGTCCAGTCCCCAAGCCTCACTTGGGATTTTCAATTCACTATCTTCTTTCAATTTGATTACACATTCTGTAACTGAAGTAACCCTCTCACTATGATTCACTCCCCCTTACAAACTATAATCAACACACCGCTTGATTACACACTCTGTACTCGAAGTAATCCTATCACTTGGATTCACTCCCCCTTACAAGTTGTAACCAACACAATGTGTTTCCCACTCAAGATTACCCAATCTTGAGTAACTCTCAGATAGATAGAATGATTACAATAAATCTTCTCTCTCAAAAGTGAATAAATGAACACTGAAGGACAATACAAATCACTTCACTCTCTAAGCTATCTAAACATGAAAAACAGAGAGTAAATGATGTGAAAAATAGAGTATTAGCATGTTGAAGATGTGAGCTCTTGTCTCTGCGTTTTTCTACTTGAATCTGTCTTCTATTTATAGGTAGAGATCAATGTATAACCATTGAGAAAATTCAATGACTGTTGGATAAAGAAATATAGCTGTTAGACTCAGATGGAACTAGCCGTTAGAACTTCGTTTTCTGAACCAGCTATGACATCAACATTTACTTTACTCTTGATCTTCAGTTTAACACCCTTTGATCATTTGAAACATGTACACAAATGATATAAATGATGTTAAAAAGTGTTATAAATCATTTGGGTAATCATCTGGATGTTTATCAGAAGAATCAGAATTTTCGAAATGCTGATTTTCTGAAACTGAGATGAAAACTCGAGTTTGCACTTGAAAACTCGAGTTTTCCTTTTGTTGTCGAGTGTTGGATTTCTCTCTGCCTGAGCAAAACTTGAGTTTTGTACCTACAAACTCAAGTTTGGAAGATACTCTGAAGTTCGTTGCTCTTGTAACCCGAAAACTCGAGTTTTGAACTTACAAACTCGAGTTTTGACATTGTTGAGTGTTTTCGCAACTTCTTGAACTGACTATCAACTTTCGAGGGCCATATCTCCCTAGTCCGAGCTCTGTTTTGGTTTGTTCAACTCTTGATCAAAAGCTCTGTGAGTCTACTTTCATATGCCACTGATTTCAGCTCAATCGAATTTGTCGTTTGTGAGATACACCCAAAATACCGAAGGTGGGTCTGGACTGTGACGTTGATTTTTGTGGCAACTTGTAAAAATCATATCTCCTTTATCTGAACTCCTTTGGGTTTGAATTTTATATCAAAATGACGCATTGGGAGTCTAGTTTCATATGCCACTGGTTTCACCTCAATCTCATCTCTGGTTTGGGAGATATCGTCGAATTACCAGACCTCGCCTGAGCTGAATGTGAAACAGAGTTGCTGAAGAGCTATCACGCTGTAAACTCGAGTTTTCACTTGGAAACTCGAGTTTTGAGTCCTAAACTTGAGTTTGTGCTTGGAAACTCGAGTTTTGTTTGTCCAGAGATGCCAGAGATGCTGAAGACACTACAAACTCGAGTTTTGAGTCCCAAACTCGAGTTTTAAGTCCCAAACTCGAGTTTTGAGTCCCAAACTCGAGTTTTCTCCTATCCGAGAGGCAAATCACTGTAACAAAGTAGGAAACTCGAGTTTTGACTTGGAAACTCGAGTTTTCTCATCCTGAAGTTGATTTTTGCTTACTTTAACTCCAAATCGAGTCATTCCAACTTCCTTATGATCTTGGAGACTTCTAGTTTCAATATAAGAACTTGAATAACTATATCTTCATTCCATTAAGCAAGTTCTTCTTTCTTTCTTCTCTTCTCTTGAACATTCTTGATAATTCAACTCTTTCTTCCTTCCATCTCCCAACTTTATCATTCTTCATCATTTAACTTGGGCTCATCAATTCTTTGCAGCTTCTACCTTCTTCAATATCTATAAAGTGATGAAGCTTCATTCCAACTTCTGCTTATCATAGAGACTTCTAGTATCACAATAACTAGAATGTTGATATTCCTATTATATTGTGCAAGTTCTTTTGATAACATTTTTTTCTAGTCTCTTCTCTTCTTCTTGGTTATCCTCCAACATCTTCATTCCTTGACAACCTCTGCAAGTTCTTCTTTCCATTAATCCCTTATTTCCTTCTTGATTAGTTTGCATGATTCAATTTGGACTAATCTACATTAAGCATAGTAGTTAGTCAATATAGGAGATAACTATATTACTTAATATATTACTCAATCTTTTTTTGATTTTAATAATGACATCTATATAAGACATCATCAAAACTAATCATAACCAACAAAACTTTCTTCTTCAGAAACTCTTGCCTGTGATGAATGCCCTGATTTAAAGAAAAAGAATTTACAATTGACAAAAGCCCTTGAGAAATTCACTAAGGGAAGTGAAATGCTCGATGTGATTTTAAAACAACAAAGATTTATCAATGACAGATCAGTCATAGGTTACAGACCAGATTTTGACAAGAAGAAAGGTAAAAAGAAGAGTGGTAAAAAATCATACATGAATTATTTCTCGAAATCGGTTCACTCTTCTAATCCATTTGCACATTGTAACTATTATAATAGGAAAGGTCATACAACTTCATCTTGTTTTCATAGAAAAGATAGAAAGGTTAAACCTGCTGGTAATTATCAATGGGTACCGAAAGGAACTTATGTTCCCAAGGTCAAATCTAACCCCAAAGGACCAAAGAAAAGATGGGTACCTAAGACTTGATCTTCTGTGAATTGCAGGTGTGTCTAAGAGCATCAAAGCCCAACAAATGGTACATTGATAGTGGATGCTCCAGACACATGATGGGAGACAAAACCAAGTTTCTCTCAATCAAGCCTAAGGAAGGTGGCAAAGTGACCTTTGGAGGAGATTAGTCTGGAAAGATTGCTGGTATTGGTGAGATTGGCAACAATGAAGGTCCACTCATCAAAGATGTATACCTCGTAGAATGACCATGCCACAATCTCCTTAGTATGAGCCAAAGCACCGACAAGGGTAACTTAGTTATCTTTGATTCTAATGAATGCTTGATTGTGAAAAAGGAATCTCTCCCTTTAGAAAATTTAAAATCAAAAGCTTTATTTAGAGCACCTAGAGATGGGAATTGTTACACTCTCAACCTCTCTAGCAATGCTTCAATTTCTGAAAAATGTTTTGTAAGCAATTCAATTAAGAGTTGGTTGTGGCATAAGCGATTAGCTCATGTCAACATGTTCCAACTTGACAAATTGCTCAAAAAGGATTTGGTTATTGGCATTCTCAAACTTAGTTTCAAAAATGATTTGACTTGTGAAGCATGTCAAAAAGGAAAGCAAACTAAATCATCTTTTAAAGCGAAAAATGAAATCTCTACTAATAGACTACTACAATTGCTACATATGGATCTTGTGGGTCCAACAAGGGTGAGGAGCCTTGGTGGCAATCTGTACACATTGGTTATTGTAGATGATTATTCAAGGTTTTGTTGGACTATGTTCTTGTCTTCAAAAGATGAAACATTTGATCAGTTTGTTGTGTTTGCCAAGAAGGTCCAGAACGAGAAAGGATTTTCTATTTCAGGCATTAGAACTGATCATGGTGGCAAATTTGAAAACAATGCTTTTGCTGAGTATTGTGACAACATGGGGATAGACCACAACTTCTCAGCTCCAAGGACTCCGCAACAAAATGGTGTTGTAGAAAGGAAGAATCGAGTCCTCACCGAGATGACAAGGGCAATGCTAAATGAGAACAACACTTCTCAAGTGTTCTGGGCTGATGCTATGAGCACCGCTTGCTACATCTCCAACCGAGCATACCTGAGAAAGAAGTTGAACAAGACCCCATATGAACTATACAAAGGAAGGAAACCCAATCTAAGCCATTTGCACATTTTTGGGTGTAAGTGTTATGTGCACAATAATGGTAAGGAAAATCTGGGTAAGTTTGACTCTAAGGCTGATATAGGCATATTTCTTGGATATTCAAATAGAAGCAAAGCCTATAGAGTTTTCAATACTAGAACTAAAGTTGTTGAAGAATCTATTCATATTGTGTTCAGTGAAGAAAATATTGATAAAACCTTGAATGAAGAGGAGGAAAACATTTTCAAAAATCAATTCTTTTTGAAAACTACTCCTTCTCCTACTGAAATTTCTGAAAATATTTTTGAGGCTGATCCTGAAAACAATTTTGAAAACTCATATCAGTCTTAGCCTAGAGCTTGGAAATTTATAAGGAATCACCCTTTAGACCAAATTATAGGAGATGTGAATCAAGGAGTAAGAATTAAAAAAAGTACTTTAAATGAAGTAACCTTTTCTGCATTCATATCGCATATAGAACTCTCTAAAATAGATGAAGCCCTTTCAGACAATGATTGGGTGATAGCTATGCAAGAGGAGTTACATCAATTCGACAGAAATCAGGTTTGGGACTTAGTACTTAGACCCAAGGACCATCCAGTTATTGGAACTAAATAGGTATTTAAGAACAAACGTGATGAATCTGCAATCATTGTCCGAAATAAGGCAAGATTGGTTGCAAAAGGGTACAATCAAGAAGAAGGAATAGACTATGAATAAACTTATGCTCCAGTAGTCAGATTGGAAGCTATAAGGATTCTTTTAGCCTTTGCATGTGTTAAAGGTTTTGAACTTTTTCAAATGGATGTTAAAAGTGAATTCTTGAATGGATTTATTCAAGAGGAGGTTTATATGGAACAACCTCCAGGTTTTGAAAATGAACAACACCCTGATCATGTTTTCAAACTCAAAAAGGCATTATATGGACTCAAGCAAGCTCCAAGAGCTTGGTATGAGAGATTATGTCAATTTCTCCTAGATCAAGGTTTTGTCAGAGGAAAGGCTGACACAACATTATTCATCAAAAGAAATAAATTGTATGAAATTTTGATTGTTCAAATTTATGTTGATGACATAATCTTTGGTGCTACTAATGATGCTTTGTGTGAGGAATTTTCAAAGATTATGCAGGGAGAGTTTGAGATGTCAATGATGGGAGAGCTCAACTACTTCCTTGGGTTGCAAATCAAACAAAGAAAGGATGAAATTTTCATCTCCCAAACCAAATATCTCAATGATCTGTTGAAAAAGTTTAGGATGGAACATTGCAATGGTGCTGATACCCCAATGAGCACAACCACTTCATTGAATGCTGACGAAGAGGGCAAGGACTTCAACATTACAAAGTATAGAAGGATGATTGGATCATTGCTATATCTAAATGCAAGTCGCCCGGACATCCAATTCAGTGTTGGAATGTGTGCAAGTTTTCAATCTACCCCAAAGGAGTCTCATGCTGAGCATGTAAAGAGAATATTCAGGTATCTTGCAAACACAAAAACACTGGGTTTGTGGTTCCCTAAAGGTCAACCTGAACACTTGGTAGCATATTCAGACTCAGACCATACCGGTTACAAGACTGATAGAAAGAGCACAAGTGGCCAATGTGAGTTCTTTGGCAATTCACTTGTGTCTTGGTTTAACAAGAAGCAAACCAGTGTAGCTGTGTCATCAACCGAAGCTGAATATGTGGCTGCATCAAGTTGCTGTGCTCAAGTGTTGTGGCTTAAACAACAACTAGCTGATTTGGGAGTAAGCTTGAAGGAGATCCTGATCCTATGTGATAATACTAGCACAATCAGCTTGGCAAAGAATCCTGTCCAACATACAAGAGCCAAGCATATTGATGTGCGGCATCATTTCATAAGGGATCATGTTCAAAAGAGAGATGTCAAAGTGATGTTCATCCCAACGGATCTTCAGCTAGCAAACATCTTCACAAAGCCTTTAGCTAAGGAACAATTCAACTTCATTAGAAGAGAATTGGGAATGGTAAATCCCAATGAGTTGTAAGTCTATTCTTACTCAATGTTAGTCTTGGTTTTGATGATTAATTATTACTAACTTAAGTATCGGAGTGGCTAGATATGTTTTATGCAGGATGGTTAAGTTTAAAATTTGCTGATAAGAGGAGCAAACTCGAGCCTATGACTTGTGAACTCGAGCTCGAAAGAGGCAGAGAAGAAATGAAGATCTGATGCTGATCAAACTCGAGCCTAAAACTTCTGAACTCGAGCTCGAGAAAGGCAGAGGAAAAATGAAGATCAGATGATGAACGAACTCGAGCCCATAAGTGATGAACCTCAGGTTCATTTCAGGCAGAGAGCAAGCTTGAGCTAAAGAACCAAGTGAACTCGAGCCTACAACTAATGAACTCGAGTTCACGGGAGACAGAAAGCAGCCCAACTCAAAAATTTTCATGAACTCGAGCCTGTAAGTATGAACCTCAGGTTCACGAGAGAAGTTCAAGAGTTCTCAGATACACTCTTAAAGTCCAGGTTAGTGAAATTTATAACGAACTCGAGCCTACAAGTATAAACTCGAGTTCGTCGCGTTGGTTATATATATTGAAACTCAAACTTTTCTCCTCATTTCACTCAAACCTCTGGTTTGCCCTAGAAACTCTTCTTCTTCCTCTCTCCCACTTCTGCGAAAGTGGCTCCCAAGCAAGGAATCTCCAAAGACACAAACCCTAAACCTATCCAATCTTCTTCTCTAACAAATCCTGATTGTCTTGTTCGAACAAAGATGCATTCAACTCGCCTACGGCATGGGATTGACAAGAGTATTCGTGGCGTCCAAGATGAAAACGCCGAACTACCACCTTCTCGACCTAAAGGAATCGTGATCAATGAAGGGCGAACTAAGAAGAGACATGAACCAGAGCCTGCACCTTAGGGAAAAGGAAAAGCTTCTCAACCAGCCAAGCCTCTTAGAGAAAAACAACCCTTCAAAAGGAAGAAAACTGCCGGAGTACACTCTGTTCCGTCTACCGAGCAACCCAGTTCTCATACTCAACCTAGTTCACAACAACAGGAGCAAAATGCTCCTCAGGTATCGCAGACAAATCCTGCTATCTATGAAATTATTCTACACTCTAGGATTCCTAGTGGATTTTCTGAAGAACCATGTAAAATGACTGCTGATGAGGGAGTTCAATTCAAAAAGAAATTTGATGAAAAGAAAGTCTTTTGCCCTATAGTATCTGTAGATTTTGCAAAAATCAAAGACGAGTGCAATATTGATCTATCCCCTTAGCTGAAACCATTTGAGACTTTAATTTCTATAAAAGCCCCTTACAGCCCAAAACTAGTGAAAGTATTCTACTTTCACATGTAGTCTGATAACCTTCTGGATAAGGATGGAAATCTTATAGAAGAAAGAATTGTCACTAAGGTTAGGGGCTAGAAAATTACGATTTCCCCTTCCTACTTAAATTCTGTTTTGCAAATCACTAATCCTCCATCTCCTCAAACTCACAGATACACCCAACAAGCTATGTTCAGATTGCTCAGGCCAAATGAACTTGTTCTTGAGGGTTTAGAGATTTTAAACTTTACACTTGCTGCAATGCCTCCAAGAAATAGGGCAATTTGGTACATCTACACGATGAATCTTCTGCAGAAAGGAGGCAATTTCATCCACTTTGCCAAAAAGGGCTTTCCTATCTTCGCCTCAATTTTGGACAAACAACCTCAGAATGTTGGGTATTGGCTCTTTCAAGAGATGTATAGATTTGCATTTCAATCCAGGCAGTCATCTCAAATTCCATTTCCTAGCCTTGTGTCTGTAATTCTCTTTCACGAGAAAATTTGGTACTTGGCTGCCAATGATCCTCCTGTCTACCCAGCTGAATTTGGAAGGCACATCATGAATCTTATGGGGATGGATCCTGAAGAGAGATCAGATCAATCAAGAGCACTGGCTAGATCCAGAACAGCTAGATCCAGAGGAACTTACTCACGAGCACACGAAGTTCAAAGTGCTCCTCCTCCTCTACAATCATCTCTTCCTATAGACTTTGAGTCAAGGGTCAAGGAAATAGTAGATAAGGCCATCTTTGATCTCATTGATTGTGTGGAATTGGAAGTTGGGAAGCTAGTTTATGAGGTGAACCAAGGCCACAGTAGCTTGGTTGATGTTCAAGAGGGTTTCAGAGTGGAACAAGAGGCTCTGAAAAATCATATTAGTGACCAAGCCGCCAGCATTTCCACATTGATGGTCACCATGATGAGGCTGGGTGACAAACTGGATCAATTTTTGAAGAATCAATCTATGACAGCTCCTGCTTCAGTTTCTGAGACAATTCCAGCAATTACTCTTTCGGAACCTCAGACTGAACCTCAGACTAAACCTCAGCCTGAACCTACCCAGCCTGCCTCTCCTCCACCCTCTTTTGCTGATGACAAAGGGGGAGAGAATGTTGAGTGATGAGAAGAATTATGAGGAGAATTGTTTCATGCATGCTTTCTGTAGTTGTTTCATGTTTGCTGTAATTTCTGTAGTTGTTTTGGTAGTCTTTGCTGTTTTGTGTATATTTGCTTTCGAAACTCTAGTTAAATGGTTCTTAATTTGTCGATGAATGGTCAAATTTTTGATGACATTGATATTATACATGTTTTTGCATTCTGCTGCTTACTCTGCTTGGATCACTTAAACATTTTTGCAAAATTACACAAAACTAAGTTTTAAGAATCTTTAAGTGTTTACAAGTGTTGTCATCATTAAAAAGGGGGAGAATGTTAGTTCTCTATGTGTTTTGATGATCACCAACAATTGTAAACAATATGGAGATGTTTTTGTTTAAGGTTAAACTGTTTTAAACTTGTCAATTTCAAACAAAAACATTCTGCCTGAGACAAACTCGAGCCTATTATTGGCATGCTCGAGCTTATCTTTGACAGAGAGTAAAACCTGCCACTTTGATTTCCAAACTCGAGACTAAACCTGAAGTTTAGAACTTATGAATTTTCCAAAGTTTTCAAAACTTTGTGTGAACTCGAGTTCACACTTGTAAGCTCGAGTTCACCAGAGACAGAGAGGTTTCTAACTTGCAAACAGTTTTAAACTTGACACACTCTTTCCACAAACCTCAAGTTTGCAAGTTCCAAAGAAAATTTTCATTGTTTTTCAAAGATCATGAACTCGAGCCTGTTATGACAAACTCGAGTTCATCTCTGGCGGGAAGAATTTTATAAACTCTGCACTGTTTCACTCTGAGCAAAGTTTTCCAGTTTAAGAATTTTTCTAGAGGTTACAGAACAAGCAAACTCGAGCTTATATTCTTAAACTCGAGCCTATCTTTGGCCGAGAGCTCTAAGAGTTTTTCAAAGTTGAATAAACTCGAGCTTAAGATTGTAAACTCGAGCCTAAAAGTTCCAGAGAGCAAAAGTGTTTTTCAACTTGAGAAAACTCTAGAGTTTATTTCATAAACCTCAGGTCTGAACTTTGGAAGAATGAACTAAATAGTGTCAAACTCGAGCCTAACATGATAAGCTCGAGTTCAAACCTTACAGAGAGTCTAGAACTTTTCAGTTTGCTTTAAACTCTAGAGTTTGCTCTACAAACCTCAGGTTTGTTCTTTCAAAGCCAAATCTAAGTCTTGTCCTGAATGGTGACAAACTCAAGCCTGCCACTAATAGGCTCGAGTTCACATCTTGAACAAAAACTCTCCAGAACTTAAAAATCGCGATACATCTCTCAGAATGAAGGGAACTCGAGTTCATGAAGTTAAGCTCGAGTTCAAATCAACCCGAGAGCAATGTGATTTTTCCAATGAGTTAAGAACCTCAGGTTTAGACTACAAACCTCAGGTTTACATGTTTTGAATTGAAAAGTTTTTGTACACTGAAGCATCAAACTTGAGCCTGGAAGAACTAAGCTCGAGTTCATGACACTGCTTCAAAATTTCAAATCTGACGAATTCTGTGAACCTTCTTGTTTGATCTTAATACTTTGTTATATTATTCTCTGATATTCCCTGCTATGTTTAACAACTTTATTAGTGGATTTCAGATGTTTTAAGAATGTTTATTGAAGAGTTAAAGCATAAAGCAAAAAGCAAGTTCAGAACATTTAATGCAATGCTCAGAAAGTTACTTCCTCTGGCCAATCCATCTGCATACGTCTACAAAGCATTTAAGAGGGATTGCTACAACAAGAAACATCCTCTCTAACAGATTAATTTGCAGAAAGTCAACTATGATGACATGGCCAACTAGATTAGGAGTAAACTAGAGAGAGAAAGTGCCAAAACCACTTCAGAACACTTGGGCAACCTCTCCAACGGATCTATTTGGGAAGCAACGGTCATTTAATGATCTCTGAGTATAAATAGAAGAGCATTCAAGTCTTTCCAAAAAACACAAAAAATGCCTCAAGGTGAGTACACGGATCTTGAGTCCCATCATACTTCGAGAGATCGGCCAGATCAAAATTCTTTGGATAGGGTGCCGCGGCGGTGTCTCTTTAGAACGGGGTCCTGCCGACCCTGTTAAGTATTTCATCCTGTATTCTCTAGGTGAGTCACGTGACCGGGGCGGTTTCTCCCGATATCGGTCCTCGTCAGGATCTCAGTCATCCTCTGTATCTCGGTCTTCCTCATCCGTAATCCGGGAAATTCATAGTTCTTTCAAGGTCGTGGCAGACTTGCGTTTTCACCCAGAGTTCTTCCCTCCCTTCATCTTGCCGGGGTTCCGGCATCTTGACTTTGACTCAGGGCTTCGGGATAGACTACTACTGCTGTTGGAGATTACTTTTTCCTTTCTTTTACGGGAATCCTTTTGGTTTTTGCGTTGAAACAAGTCCTCAAGCTTTTTGTACCGATCATCGATCATTTGTTCGATAACTCTGAAATCTTCTTGGTGTTGGAGGTAATCCCGCTTTTTCTTGTTCTCGAACCTCTGTAGCATCGACTCTTGTGTTTTTTGCAAAGTGCGGACGTCGGTGTCTGGAGCCTGAGCGTCTGGAACCGGAGTCTCCTTTGCTGTTTCCTCTAATGGTTGATCGGTGACAGGAGGGGAGGACGCAGTGTCAGAAACATGGCCTTCCAGAGTATTTTCGCTCAGTGGTTGACTCTGAGCGTGAGGGTTGGCTTGGTCTAGCCTAGGGTTGGCTTGGCTGGGGATTCCTGTTGCTACTTCTGGTATTTGCGATCGGTAGCTGTGGGGATCGAAATTTAATGCTCCCCATGGTCAGCGCCAATGTTCTGTTTTGGGAACAAGACTGATTGGACTTGATTAGGTGTCAAGCCTAGAGCCTACGTACTCGATGAAGGTATCAAAATCCACGTAGTTCGAGACACGGGTTGACATTAGCCAGAGGGGTGGTATGTGTGCTCTGTGTGGCCGAAAGTAAAGGGATTGAGAGTTAGAACGTGTGTACCTTAGTAATTGGCCTCTGTATTTATGGAGAGTACCGTGGGTAGGAAATCTCATCCTGGTTAGATCCTAGGTGCGAGTATCTTGGATATATCGGATGGATACCCCTGTATCGCTACTTCATAGGATCTTCCTATAATATAGGATCTCCTAATATAATGGGCAGGATCCGATAATGGTCATATTTCCAGTTGGGCCGTACATCAAATATGGGTCTTGTGCAGGTCCGTAACAAAAGTGATATTAGATTCATTCATTTGTGGGCCAAAAACAATTCGATTTATTCATTTGCCCATCTATTTGCCTTGTTATATATTCATCTTAACAGAAGAATTTATGTGTCCTTATCTAGAGAATTGAATGATTGGTGATGCACCTATTATACTCATAGAAAGTTAGACTCATGATCTCACACTTGTGAAAGTCTTAAAAACGGTGTTTAATATCAGTTGGGCTTCAAGGCCAGACCGATCTATATATACTACTCATATGTTCCTAAATGTATAATCTAGTTGAAGAGTAAATTTTAGTTATAAATATAAGATTTTTTTGATTTTATTTTTTATATTTATCATTTTTCTCCAAACAAATTTGCTGACTTATAAAATGATATATAATATAACCTTAAATAAAATATTTTAGGATAATCATGTTATCCATGTTATTATTAAGTAATTTACTTTGTTTCATCAATCTCCCCAAATTTAATAAAAAGGTCATATAAAGGATCTAATGAGTATTCAGCACTTGCTTAATGTACAGTTAATTTCCAAATGGCATTTTACATATATCTGCCTCATCGAAGGCTCTATAGCATGTATCACCGCTTTTTGTAATATAATGTGTGGTCCTCATAATTTGTTCTTATTTTGGTTTTGGTCTCTATAATTTCAAACCATAAGTTTTAGTCTTTCAAGTTTCCTTCTGTCTAAAACATTAGTCCTCTATATTATTAAAGACCTTAGTGGTGTTAAATATGATGGTTTGGCGCTAACAAAGTTAATTATAATGATGTGGCTTGTAACCTAAGTGGATAAATGATAAAATTAATTATTATTATTATTATTATTTAAAAAAGAAGGAATCACGGGAAAAACGCCGTCGCAAGCTCTTCCACTATTCATCTTCTTCTTCATCAAGAGAGAAAGAACTCCATCAGCACCCCAATTAAACAGATTCCTGCAAGACATCATTTTTTTTTTGGTCAACCTGCAAGACATCATTTGCGTTTATTGAAAATGAATATGATCTTGAATTGTACTTCCACTTGTGAAATTAGTCATTTATTCAAATTATAATGACCAAACATTATATTATTATTATTATTATTATTATTATTATAATATTTTTTGCAGTAATGTCTCTAACTTCCCTCACCCAGTTGTTCCTAACCCGGAACAAACTGTCTGCATTACTGCCCAAACAAGGTACGTATAAATAATTTTCTGTATATTTATTGCATCTGGAGTGAAGGAAAAGAATCCATTAATCGAGTATTCAGCCAATTATCCATTAATTTTCTGTATATTTCGTTGATGAAAATATTTATTTACAATCTATCACATGTTTTGTTTATGCAATTTTTAGTTTGAAACGTGCTCTAGATAACAGTTAACAAAATGAAAATAATATCAAGCTGTATTGACACAACATGTATTATACAATTCATTTTCATTGATGGGCACGTTTAAGATTGTCCATCACCCTAAAGTATTTTTTGTGTGATATGCAGTTAGCAATTCAAATAATTTAGGGTATAAGATACATTTAAACAAAATACTTTGGAGTATTGGATGCACCACAAAATACTTTAAAGTATATAGATGCACCTTAACCCAAGAAAATAACAAAAATAGTAATATTGAAAATTAATTTTAAAGTTAATTTTAGAATAGTATAATTATATGGGAGAATCATACATAAAGACGGTTGAAATAAGAAAATGTTATATAAGATTGGTAAACTTAACAAATTTTAAATTGGATCAATGACTCAATCTAAGATATTTAAATGTTAGTTATTTTTCCATAATACCTCTAACCCTAACCCATGGCGCAAAACGATGGGATATTCTACAACAATCGGAGGCTTCAAGTCTAGTCTATTCATTTCACTTGAAATCATCCTTACTTGTTAAAGTAAAAAGATCCCAATCGAAACAAACCAAACTAGCAAAATCATATTCCATGGCTGAAAAACCTAGAAACAGAGATTGCGTTCATTGCAACAACAATCGATTTTGCAATCACTATTTCCGGAGGAAAAAGCGAAAGAAAACCGTTTTTTTTTTTGTGGGTGAACTTTACCCAGATCAAAAAGTTTTCAGTAATCCAACGAGTGGATTATGATCAAAATAAGGAATCTAAGTGACACATTTAATAAAATAACTACAGGATAAAGAGGTAATTTGGCCCAATTTCTAAATCCTTAATTGTGTTATATAACTTAATTAATAATTTGTTAAGTTTAGTAACCCAAATTAGAATTTAGGTCATTCAACCGTCTTTATACGAGTTTATCCCTAATTATATTGTAATTATCATATTTAATATTGAATTCTATTTTATTTAATTATATTTATATTATTATTATTATTATCATTTCAATAATTTAAAGCTCTACTTCATTTAATTTGGAGCTAAAGAAAAGAAAGCATGGATCAATTTTTGTTTTTGGCTATCATTCTCTATAGTTATTTATTTATTTATTTATTTTAAATGCTTCGTGATCCCGCATTTAAATATATCCTATATTATTTACATACATTTTTCAGTGCAATATTCATTCTTTTATTAATTTAAATACATTCATTACAACCACTTTAAGTTTTATATTTTTTTAATTGAATGACTGATTAAATAAAATTTAAAAGGGAAAACGGTATTTCGCAGGAGGCTTGTGCAATCTGAAGAATCTTGTAGCATTGGATCTTTCCACAAATGAATTAAAAGGGGAACTTCCTGCGTGCCTTACCAATTTGACGTCTCTACGTGAACTTTATCTTCACAAAAATTCTTTTGAAGGAACCTTTCCTTCCTCACTCTTTCATACTTTGAGGTCTCTTGAAGCAATTACTGTCACCGATGACTATTTCATTGGCTCTTTCTCACTCTCTTTGCTTGCCAACCACTCCAACCTCAAAGCCTTTTCCATTGGATTTTCTAACGCCAATCTCAAGCTTGAAAGTGAGAATCCCCCATTTATCCCTTCCTTCCAGTTGAGTTATTTTAGCATCGATAATTGCACTCTGAATGAGGCCAACAATAACAAAATGCCTACCTTTCTTCTTCATCAATGTGACTTGGTAGTACTACACTTATCCAGATGAACATTCCAGGAACCTTTCCATCCTGGCTTTTGACAAATAACACAAAATTAAATGAAGTCGACTTGAGTCACAACATGTTCATTAGTGCCTTTGAACTCAATTCCACCTTGAAATTGTTTCAAATGCAACTTTTTCATATTTGCTCTAACCCCATCAGAAATGAAATTCCTTCTCATATTGGCTTCATTTTTCCCTACTCGATTTCTCTTGATATATGTCTTCAACTTTATCGCAAGGTTGCATTTCAGCTTCAATAGGTGAACTGAGACAACTGAGATATCTTGACTTATCATATAATAATTTATCTGGTTACTTGCCACAAAAATTCGGTCAAGGTAACAATGTACTGAGGATTTTGAAGCTTTCAAACAACAACTTGAGTGGCCCATGTCTACCAATCGAATCAAATTTCATAAATTTGTGGTTTCTAGAATTCAGCAACAATAACTGCAAAGGAAAATTTCAAGGTGGGGTCATCAATGGTACTCAATTAAGAGTGTTGGATATAAGTTCCAACCAACTTTTTGGTGAAATAACTAGTTGGATTGGAAATTTTCAACATTTGCGTCACCTCATTTTGTTCAATAATTCTTTAACAGGTTCACTACCGGAAAGCTTTTGCAACTTGACCAAGCTTACATATCTTGACCTTTCTCAAAATAAATTCAATGGCTCTTTGCCAAATTGTCTTAATATGTCATCATTGAAGTACTTGCATTTGCAAAGAAACCATTTCATGGGACCTCTACCTTCTACATTAGCCAATTCTCCCTTATTGACTTTGGATCTAATGAAGAACAATTTCTCAGGTCAAATTCCAAGATTGTTGAGTTCATTTTTGAATTTAAGGGTTTTCATCTTGAAAGAAAACAACCTTGAAGGTTCTATTCTAGTTGGTTTATGTGAGCTGAAGGGGATAAGCATATTAGATCTTTCTCAAAATAAGCTTTCTGGAACAATACCACATTGCTTAAATAACATCACATTTGGAAAGAAGGATGCACTCCGTGATACTGAGATAGGAATATTTAGTGAGTCTTGGACTATGACGGGCTTGCACCACTATGTACTTGACATTTCAACTGGTGAAGTTGTTCAAGGGAAATATCAGAAACAAGATATCATATCGTATTTTGACCAAGAAGTAGATTTCACAACAAAAAGAAGGTATGAATCTTACAAGGGAAATATTTTAAATTTCATGTCTGGCTTAGATTTATCAGAAAATCAATTGACAGGAGAAATTCCTTCACAAATTGGATACTTAAGTGCTATTCATGCATTGAATTTTTCAAACGACCATTTGGAAGGGCCTATTCTAGAAACATTTTCTAACCTTGAGCAAATAGAAAGCCTTGATCTTTCACAGAATAAATTGACGGGCCACATTCCTACACAACTAATTCAGTTGTACTTCTTGTCTGTCTTTTCTGTGGCTTATAATAATCTATCTGGAATGACACCTGACATAAAAAATCAATTTTCAACTTTTGGATCAAGTAGTTATGAAGGGAACCCTTTTCTCTACGGTCTACCTCTACAGCAAAATTGCCCATCTTTTGATAAATCAATAGAATGGAAACACAAGCGACCTTATCATCTGGAAGTAGATGATTTTCGAGATGCATTCTTATGGAGTTTTGCTGGAGCATTTGGGATTAGTTTCCTTGGTATCATCATCTTTCTTTATTTCAACTATTACTTTCACAATTACAGGTTTGAAAGAAAGTTAGTACATTATTTGTTTGGTTAGAAATAAGAAAGAAAAACTCTAGTTCATGTAGTTATGCGATAATGTAATAAATGTCAACTGAAGTTGAACTCTACAATTACAATATTGAAATATATCTAATTTAGTTTCACTACTAATTAATAGAGTAAACTCCCCTGCATTACAAGGTATATCAAAATTTATTGGTTTTGTCCATTAGATGCTGAGTAAGCAGGTACTACTATACGCCAATTCTCAATTTAGACGTGGATATTGGAGTTTGAGGAACTCCATTAGGGTGTTATTTCCAAAAGATACATCGAAACTAGTTGACTCTAACAAATAGTAATATACATAACAAAATGATGGGTCGAATTCCTACGAAACTAATAGAGTTGTACTTCTTGTTTGTCTTCTCTAATGGTCACAATAATCTATCTAGGATGGTATCTATAACACCCCATTTTTCTAAAGCGTTTTCAAAAAAGTTTGATCAGAGTGGCGCATTGGAGCAATTCAAGAGAGCGAGTAACTGATGAGTGTATTACAAAATATTAACCATGGTTGGTTATAGCAGTGGTACATTCATCCCAATAATTCAAAATATTATACAACCCAAAAACAAAAAGAAACTCCGGCCAGATCTTCACACGGGCTGCTTACCCTTGTCGTCGGCCCTCGGTCCTCCAGACCCTGAAGCTATAGTAAGGGCTGAGGTCCAATACCCATTGGTCCTCAGGTAACGGTTAACCTCATGCTTATGTACGAAAAAATATGTATGACAAATATTATAACATTAATCAATACACAATCACACGGTAGATGTAAATTCAATATATTAACAGTACACATCGCATGTACAGTTATCCGAGTTAACAATACACATCACATGTAAAGTTATTTATGTCAACAATACACATCACATGTAAAGTTGTTCATGTACACATGGCATGTACAGTTGTCATCTATCACATATATAAGCATATCATAAGCATCAAAGTTAGTGTTATAATACGTGTCTATACCTTCGTCCGTTCGGATTTCGGTACGTCTATTGGCTCGGTATGTTCCCGGATTCTCTCGGATATCCTATCACAATATTTACTCATTATTCTCTTACAAATAACATCCTAAGAGATATTGTAGTCATTGCTGACCTTTTTACCCTTGGTGGATTTATTATTCTAATTACATCCTCTTTATTTCACAAAAACGCTACTTTCACCATTTCGGGCAGAATTTCTGCTAACTTTGACTAATTCCAAAAAAAATCGGATTGAGGATCTGTAAAATTTCCCGGACTCCTTAGGATGTCTATTTTTAAGTAAAAATACTCACTTTTGCCCATATTACTTGAGCCTCTACCCAGAATTTTTCCAGAAATTCGTAGCCTATCTTTGGAAATTTTTATCTCTCTGCACAAAATTCAAAATAGTTTTTTCTTGGCATATTTAAAAATCCCTATATGACTACTTTAACCATGAATTTTCCCAGAATTTTGTAATTCCATTTTCAACATAAAATATTGGCATTTTTAACACTGACTTCAAAAATCTCTACCCGATGAATTTTCGCTAGAGCTTCGCTATCTTATTCATAATTTTTCCAGAAATTTTGCTATACCAAGTGGCTCATCTAATTTTTGAAATATCACTATTCTTGACTATAAAAACATGATATTAAAATTACTCTAGCATATTTAAAATCTAAGCTACTTCTAACTATAAATTAAGAACTAAAACTTAAAGAACTTACTTGCAAATGCTAGACTCCTTCAAGCTACTTCCCACTCAACCTCACTCCTCTCTACTTTCAGATTGCTCTTGCTTGTTTGGTGTGAAAATATGAAGAACCCAAAGTTCTCTATTTATAGGAAATTGTTATGGCAACTTTGGTAATTTTCCTAAGCCTTCTCTTCTTGCATCTCAACCATAGGATTTAGGTTAGATTATGAAGATTAATCCTCACCTTTCCTCCTTCTCCAACCGTGCCTCTCTTATTCTCTTAAAAAAATATCTTATCCTTTCATAAATACTCTTGTACTCTTGCCTTGTTGGCCTACTTCATACCATGGGTGATTAAGAAAATATCCTGATTTTCACTACTAAAAAAACGTCAAAAACGTCTTGAATTATAGGCATTTAACATCCTTTTCGAGAAGGACGTCTGAGTAGGGGTAGTTAAAAAAATTGCAATTAAGGCGTCCTACGTTAAAAACAGGACGCCTTAAAAAAGGCGTCCTGTATTTAATACAGAACGCCTTTTTTAATGCGTCCTAGGCTAAACACAAGATGCCTTATAAAAGGCACCCTGTATTAAGCATAGGACGCCTTAAAAAAGGCGTCCTGGACCAACCACAGGACGCACCTTTTAAGGCGTCCTGGTTTAAAAACAAGACGCCTTATAGGCTACTTTGGGTGCCCTGTTTTTAAAGTAGGACGTTAATATTGTATATAAGGCGTCCTAAAGGTAAATATAGGACGCCTTATATTATAATTTTTTTTAAAAGTATTTCGTGAGCACTGAAACCTATAAACAATGATAGAACAATGCAAATAAGAAGATAGATGCAAAAACCAACAACAGCAATAAGGCAATTGCCAACCAGCCAGCAAGACCAACAACGAACAGCAACAAGGCAATTGGCAACCAGCAAGACCAACAACAGCAACAAGCAATTTGGCAACCAGCAAGACCAACAACATCAACAAACAACCAACAGTAAGTAACTTCAAATCATCCATTGAAACACACATTCTCAAATTAGAAGAATATCATTGTGGAACCTTAATGTCATATAAACACCCACACAAACTTTTTTTCTTCGCTTTTGATAGTGTATGAGATGCTGGCTCCATGTATGCCTTCTTACCATCTTCTTTTACTTGTGGATGTAACCGTTCTCTTATTCCTATATCAACCATCTCTAGTCTCGCACTAATTCCATCCTTAGTCTTTCCTGGTATGTGCAAAAGAGTACTGACAAGGTTATCACAAACGTTTTTCTCCACATGCATCACATCAAGACTGTGTCTCACATCAAGACTACGCCAATATGGAAGATCAAAGAAAATTGATCTCCTCTTCCATATATTCTTCTCACCCACAATCTTTCGCTGCTTACCCAATATGACATTGATATGTTTCACCCGACTATAAACATCCTCTCCGGTTAATGCCTTTGGAGCCGTTCTATGCTCCGGTAAGCCGTTAAAACGTTTTCTTAACTTACGATATGGGTGGAATCGATCAAGAAACCTCCTGTGACCGAGGTAGACCGTTTTTTTTCCGTGCTTTAGTTGATGGAAGTCTGTGTCTGCTTCACATATTGGACATGCTTTATGCCCCTTCACACTGTACCTTGACAAATTTTCGTATGATGGAAGTCCTTTTTGAATTTTAATTTGCTTTCGTACTCAGAAAAACAACCAAACAAGGTAGCAACTGAAGCCATCGATTCTCCACGAGCCTCCTTGATTGCGGTAACTTTCGCTTCCCAATCTTTTGTCAGAACATTGAGAATTTTCCTCACCTGAGGCCCTTGATCATATATCTTTCCCAAGGCTGCCAGTTGATTTGTTAGATGAGTGTATCTAAGCTGGAATTCGGCAATGCTCTCTCCTTGCTTCATTTGTAGCAAATCATACTCGGTGGTTAACGTATTAATACGATTTTCTTTGATTCCAGAAGTGCCTTCATACGCTATCTCCAGAGCCTTCCACATTTCTTTGCAGTTGACAGGTTACAAATTCGAAAGTACTCCTTTTGACTAAGAGCACTTTGAAGCATCAGAATGGCATTACTGTTGAGAGTGATATTTTTCTTATCATTCTCGTCAAATTCAGCCTCCGTCTTCGAAACAGTAATTCCTCCTTTAGTCTTTACAGGTACATAGTCTCCAGTCTCAAATACTATCCAAAGACCATATTCAGTAGCCATCACGAACACTTGAAATTTTGCTTTCCAAAAGGAACAGTGCTCACCGTTGAAGCTAGGAGGTCAATTGATTGAAGCATCGTCAGGTAATATTCCTTCTATGATCTTTCTCGGGATGTTAATCCCAACTGAGAAACCAATGCTCTGATACCAAATGAAGATGGAATATCACCTAGAGGGGGGTGAATAGGTGATCTTAATAATTTTAAAACTCCTTTTCGATTGTGAGCAAAATAGAGACCAATAACATAAATGAACACAAGAGAATTTATCCTGGTTCGGTCTAAAGCTTCGACCTACATCCAGTCCCCAGAACACCTGGGATTTCGCTATTTTCTTGAATGATTACAGACTCTGCAAACGAAGGAAAGTCCCTTCCACTCTCGGACTCCATTCCCCCTTACAAGTTGTAATCTATACACCCACTCTTAAGGTTCCACAACCTTAAGTTACAATCAATAAAGAAATAAGTGTTTAAATACTCCTCACGAGTTGATAGATAATGAACACTGAAGAATAGACTTAGTAACACAATTGAAACAACAAGTGAAATTAATATCAAATTGATTGCGCAGCTTTTCGGTAGTTGGCGAATTGAATGCTTCGGCTATTTATAGATGTCTCCATTAATGACCGTTGTTGAAGCTCATGAAGTAGCCGTTGAGACTTCTTAATATGTCCGTTAGACAGATGATACATTCGTTGAAGATTTCGCCGTCTTGGGTGGAATGTTCAGACCGAACATTCTCTTTCATTCTTTATGTTGTATCCGTTGTGAAATGGCATTAAATGTGGAGTCGGAGAATATCAGAATTGGCTTTAGTTCGTTCAGAATATCGATCTCTGAGAATATGACGATTTAGGTAGTTGCATTTAATGCGTCTGACAGTCCAGATTAGTTAATTCAAATTCGCCGGTAATTTATGTCTAAATGATCTGAAACTCATGAACAAATTGGTTAATTGCATTTGGTAATCATAATCAGAAATAATCAAGTAAGATATTGATCCATTCAATGATTCAAGAATTTCATATACGGTGATTTGAAAAACAGAGTGATGCTGCTCGAGCAAAGATTCATGCTTGCTCGAGCAAGCTTCCATGAAAGGTTGAAGAAGATGCATTTGCTCGCTAGTGCTCGAGCAGGAAAATTTCCTTGCTCGAGTACAGTGCTTGAGCATGAATATCTCATGCTCGGGCAAAGTCCTTTTAAATCTATTCAAATCTCCTCAGCTTCGTTGTTGCTCGAGCATGCTTCAAAAGCTTGCTCGAGCAAGCCTTCAAAAACTCAGTAGTAAAGGCTTGATACTCACTGATGCTCGAGCATGTTTTAATACTTGCTCGAGCATGGTGCTCGAGCATGATGTAAACCATGCTCGGGCAACCTTTTCAATCAGAGAGAAAAGTGCCTGCTACTCAACCTTGCTCGGGCAGCATTTTGTGCTTGCTCGAGCAACACATTTTCTATGCTCGAGTAAGGACCTCAGCAGAGCAAAACACACAGGTTGCTTGATGTTGCTCGAGCAACCTTTTAAGCTTGCTCGAGCAAGCTTTTTCTTCTGCCCAAGTATGCCTTCTGCTTTTGCTTTGTTTTTGCCTAGCTCGATATTGCTCGAGTAAGACCATATGGTCTGCTCGAGCAAAGTTCTATCAGTTCACATCTGATATACTTTGCACATGATGTTGCTCGAGCAACCTTAATCCTTTGCTCGAGTAACATTCTAAAAATCAGATTATCAAATTCTTTGCAATGTTCGTTGCTTATTTAATTTCTCAACTTGGAAATTGTAATCATCAAAACACAAGAGCTAACACGAAGCTGGGCCAATTTTGAAGCAGCTTGCCCGAGCACAAAAATATTCATGCTCGAGCATCATGCTCGAGCAAACAGGAAAGTATGCTCGAGCATCAGCGATACAAATAAGCTTTACCTGTCTTAAGTAAAAGCTTTCCCGAGCATGATGAATTCATGCTCAAGCAACATGCTCAAGCAAAGGTTTTTTTTCTTGCTTGAGCATCAGCGACCAAGTGCATTTTCTGGGCAATTCAAAGGAGCTTGATCGAGCATACATGAATCCTTACTCGAGCAAGATCATCCCTGTTTTCAAATTAACGTCCTCCGAGAAACTCGAATCGTTGAATGAATCTTTATATCCTCTGATTATTAGTTATTGTGATTACCAAATGCTTTTAACCAATATGTTCATGAGTTTCAGATTAATTAAACTTGAATTACCAGCAGAATTGATTAAAGCAACATCATCTGTTAGAAGCATTAAATGTAGCTACCTAAAACAGTGATAAACACGCAAAGCAACTCTGATCGAAGTAAAGCTTTTTTGAAATTCCGTCTGCGCATTAAATGCTCTTTCACAACGGCAAAACAGAAGGAATGAAAGAGAATGTCAACCCTGCAAATTCCATCTTAATATTCAAATGGTGAAACTCTTGACGAACTCTTCATCTATCTAACAGATATACTCAAGAGACTCAATGCCTACTTTACGAGCTTCACCAATGGTCATTAATAGCAACAACTATAAATAGCCGAAGCATTGAATTCGCCAACTATCGAAACGCTGTGCAATCAATTCGAGTTTATTATTGTTAGCTATTTCAACTGTTCCATTAATTGTACTTCAGTGTTCATCAATTTATCAACTTGTGAGGAGTATTTAACCACTTATTTTCATTATCAGTTGAATCTTAAGGTTGTGGAATCTTAAGAGAGGGTGTATCAATTACAACTTGTAAGGGGAGTGGAGTCTGAGAGTGAGCGGACTATCCTTCGTTTACAGAGTGTGTAATTGTTTGTGGAAGATAGTGAAATTCCAGGTGTTCTGAGGACTAGACGTAGGTCAAAGAATTTGACCGGACCAGTATAAATCGCCTTGTGTTTATTCTCTACGTTTACTTCAGTTTTTGTCTTACTTTGGGCACTCAGCGAAAATTTTTGTAGATCACCTATTCACCCCCTCTCTATGTGATATTACGTCTTCATCATACACTCTCTGTTTCTCAATATTTATATAGTTTACAGTAGAGAGAGAAGATTCATTGTAATCACTTTATCTGAGAGTTACTCAAGAATGAGTGGTTTTGAGTGGGAAACCGATTATATCCTTACACTATGTAAGGGGTAGTATCTTGGTGAGAGATTCGGTTCACAAGTGCCTGGGTAAACTTGTGGGATTGTATAGGTTTCTCTTGCGCCCGGATTAAACAAGAGGTAGTGGATTGGGCCGAACTAGTATAAATCATAGTTTGCATATTCTCTTCTCTTATCTCATATATTTCCAGTATATATTTATTTGAATATCTAACATTTGATTTAGAAGACGCGAAAAGATTTTTTAAGTTCCAAGTTTTATAATCATTCACCCAGTTCACCCTCCTCTTGGGTTTTGTCAGTTCTTACAAATCCTCATTCCATACTTCTCTTTTACATGCTTCTTAGGTGCTTCTCCTCCTAAGAAGCAAATAAAGAAATATTGATGGATTTTTCTTTTAATTTTTTTTATATATTTAGATTAAATAAATATTTTAGGATGTAGCATATAATTTAATCTAAATAAAAAAATATATAAAAATTTAAAAAGTTCCATCAATATTTCTTTATATGCTTTTTAGGAGGAGTAGTGCCTAACAAGCACATAAAAGAAAAAGCATGAAATGAGGACCTATAGTTTACTCAGTTTTATCTAGATTCCCTTCGGTGGGGTTTTATTTGTTTGATTGTGGATAAACGTCAAAAGTACATGCACTGATTTTGAATATAGAGCTATTTTTTGGACAACTTTAGTTGTTAGCAAATATCAAAATCAAAATTGATCATAAATCCCAATCATGAATTTCGGGGCAAGGAATCGTCACTCCCTTCGGTGGGGCTTTATTTGTTTGATTTTCCAGAAATGTCAAAAGTACATGCACTGATTTTGAATATAAACCTATTTTTTGGAGAACTTTAGTTGTTAGCAAATATTAAAATCAAAATTGATCATAAATCCCAATCGTGAATTTTGGGGCAAGGACTCGTCACTCCCTTCGGTGGGGCTTTATTTGTTTGATTTTCCAGAAATGTCAAAAGTACATGTCAAAAGGACTACTAGTCTGTGTCAGTTATGAAGTGGGGCACTCGAGAAGGGTTCTCCATAGAAACTTAAGACAAAGGCCTGTATAAATCACAACCAAAACAAATCTTCAATTCTTTAAATGAAACTTCATATTTAGAATTTATGTGAAAACAATTTAAGATTAAGGTAGATCAAACAACTTAAGTTATTTTTTCAGATGTGCCCCCAAAATCTTAAAGTATTTTGTTGTTTATCTAGCAGCACCTTGCAATTTTTTGTGTACATCCAATACCATAAAATATTTTGTGGCACAATTATTAATTTTTTTGGAGAAATTTCAGATTTGTTATCAACTCCCAAAAGTCTTTTAAATGAAAGTTCATCCAACACCCTAAATCATTTATTCATTACGATGTTGGACATGCTTGGAAAAATATTTTAGATACTAGTGTTGAATGAGCCACAAAATATTTTAGGGTGATGAATGCACCTAAAAGAAATAATTCAGGATGTTAGATGAACCAAAAAATACTTTAGAGTGTTGGAGAAGTCAAAAAAATATTTTAGGATAATGGACGAACCTAAAATAAAAATACTTCAGGATGTTATAAGAACTATAAAATACTTTGTAGTGTTGGATAAGTCGTAAAATATTTGGAGGTGTTGGAAACACCCACAAAAAAAAAAAAATTTCCTTGTGTTGGATGAACCACAAAATATTTTAAGATATTGGACAAGTCTAGGAAATTACCTCAGGATGATAGACCCACCTTAACCCAAGAATTTATTCCAAAATTTAAACAAAGATATCAAAGAACCACATACGCACAAAACATATATATAATTAATTGTTAACAACGTTGAAACTCACTTATGAAACAAGACTGTAGCTTCTGATGATTGATGAAATGAAACGTAGGAGAGATATATGTCATCCACTTCCTGTCTGTTCATCAACAACTTATAAGTTGTAGGTCATAGTCATGACTCATTCTGCAAGGAAATTATGTGTTAAATTCCTCTCACAGTATGTCAAACTTTATGGGAAATATCATTCTTGCTGATAGGCCTAGTTAGAAATTAGTGTCTATCTGTACAGAAGCTTAGCCATCCAGGGCGTGATAAGAATACAACGCCTAGTCGTCAGCTTCAGGAGAAAAAAAGAGCTTATTCTTTCGTGTATTTTGGGAAGGGAATTTTAACCTCTTGCAATTTTTCACATTAAACATTTATAACCTCATGTCACGCATGATGTACAGTACTCAAAACACCACCAAAATATTTTTGAGGGACCTAAAATCCAACTTACTCGTTGAAGTACCTACACATAATTGGAGAACCGATGTGGACTCCAATGATATTAACAGCACATTCAGCCTAGAGAGGAAGAGAGAACCCATAGAAAAAAAAAAAACAGAGTAAGTTATAATGCAGGAAATTAGCGTGAACGTGTTCCCTGCTGCATGTTAAAATTTTCCAACTTCCCAAAAAGAATTTTCATTTTTTAATTATTAGATTTTACATAAAATGAGTGAAATTTTTATATGTTATGGGTAAAAAATGTGATATTTCAATTTTTTAATGATTTTTCAAGAAAATATACTCTAAATTAAAAAGAATTTTTAGAGTAATTTTTAAAAATTGGACCATTTTTGGCCTAAATCTAAAAAATTCTAAACTCCAATTTTTGCCTATAAGAATTCAAATCATTTAATATAAAATTTAATGATCAAAAGAAACAAAATAAACCATTTGAAAAATTAGGAAATTTTAGTGGGAAACAGACACTCCAAATCCTACTTGTTCATACATCTTGAGGAGGGGATTTTAACCTATTCCTAATTTTTAAGATTGAACGATTATAACTCTATTCACGCATGACGTTCAGTGCTAAAATAATTTAAATGAATATTGATAGTTTGTGGAACTTTAATTGTGATTTATGTTTTGGGGGAAGACAGTGACCATTTTGTCCTTTATATAAATCCTGATACTTTTATATAAATCCTTGCAATTGAAGTTATTGCAATACACTCCTTAAAATTTCCAACGCTTACCATGGTTCTTAATTAATCTTATCAAATTTTTTAAAAAAGACCTTTAGTTGATCAATGTATAGGAAGATGGGACCAATTTGATGATGGAGATGTGACGTTTGGTCACCTTTTCTAGTACCGTATGAGACTTTCCTGTGATTAAATGTGGGGTCCAATTTCCAAGTGAAATTCACAATAGACTTACTACCTCTTTATTCAACCCGGCAAGAAGGGGATAGATTTCTCTCATTTTCTTTTTCTCATTATCGCTCGTCATCTTTAAATCATATCCATCCAATCAATCACAATACTACTTTAACACCTCTCTCCTCTTTCCAATTAATGATCAAGATGAGCTAAGGAGAAGAAAAGAAGAAAGAGGATTATGAGAAAATCCTCTCCCGGTAAGAAGGGAAGCGAAGCGAAAAGCCGAAGTCAACGTATATAAGACCATTCCATCAATATTTATTTTCCAACCAAATGGTACCCCCCCCCCCCCATTGGTAGATGGAAGATTTGAGGAAGGAAAAGAACTTAGAAGAGAGAAAAGAAAGAAAGGGAAGATTTTGAAAAATGAAAGAAGATGACTTGAGAGAAAATGAATTGTTTAGTAAGAAGCAAATAAACAGGTAAGAGTTAGTAAAAAATCAAGAAATGCCTATTTTACCCTTAAAAGTGATTAATTCAATATGAAAAAGAAAAATAATTTTTTATTTAAAATATATTTTTTAAAAAATATGCTCTTATCAAGTTCGAATTTGTGTAGAAAAAATTTCCTGCTAAGTTTGAACGTTCAAACCAAGTTCGAATTTGAGAGGTAAATTTGTCAAAAAATGTTACTGTTCAGATGAAAATTTGGGATTTTACCAATTTTAATGGGATCTTATCTTCCTACATATAAGGAAAGATTGGTAGGCCTGAACGGCCCTGAAACTTGAGTTCCCAAGAAAATTTGACACAAAAAACGTCTCAAAGGGGAACTTGCTAATCTTCCATTCTTTTTCTATCAAATCCGTGTACCAAGCATGCCCTAATTCTTTGTCAGAAGTAGAGCTTTCTATTTTTGCCCCTCTTCCTTATTTTCCCGCACATAAGACAATTTGTGTTTTGAAACATGCATAGTGCCCACCTTGAGTCGTCTTTGAGGGCAAAACGAGGGAAAATAAAATAAACAAAAATTCGGCTTTATATATAGAGGGACAGTACTTAACTGAAGACATGCATTTGGAAAATAAGGAAGAATAGTGAAAAATGGGGTACTCAGTGAGAGAAATGGAGTGGTGGGTGATGGCCATAATCATATTCATATTATTAGGGTTTCATGTAGAAAGTGAGGGTTGCTTGAAAGAAGAGAAAGAAACTCTTCTGAAACTGAAAGAAGCTTTTAATTACCCAATTACTGGCTCTTCTCTTTCTTCTTGGAGTAACCTTACCTTATCTGATTGCTGCACTTGGGAGGCTGTAGAGTGTGATAACTCCACTAAGAGAGTGATACGCCTTCATCTGAGCGATACAAGAGCTTATGAGTTGAGAGACATCAAATGGTCACTCAATATTTCTTCTTTTCTCCCTTTGCACCAGCTTCAAGGATTGGGTTTGCGAGGGAATTACTTGTCAGGTTACTCTATCTTTTTTTAACCATTTTATCATTCGTGCAAATAAACTGTATATTACACACACCGTTGTTACGTTAATTAAGACTAACACTTGTATAAGCCTTTCAAACTCTGATATTTTGATCACAAAAAATCAATTTGAAGATTTAAAAGCATATTAGTTATATAATAACTCGTATTATTAACACCTTAAAATCTTTTGAATCCATTTGTAGAAAATTTTATAAATATATTACTTGTCCAGGCATTTTTGCACCATTTTAGAAACTTCACGGGCTAAAAGTTTACTAGGACAATAGTGCGGTGTACATTCCCAAACACTTCATGGGTAGATTAACACCTAAATTAAAAGTATAACGATTAGAAATTTACTTGCCAAACACTTCATGGGTACATTGGCAAAAATATACTTAGAAAACATGTTTTTTGGGCCTTAAATTACTTCATGGGTACATTCCCAAAATATACTTAGAAAACATGTACAGGTTTTTGCCAATGTATAATGATTAGAGTTGGAAATCAGAGCTAGCCCGGTTCTCCAAGGCCAGCCCTTGAAGGGCCATGGCTTAATAGGGCCAGCCCTCCAGGGTCCGGGGTGAGAAAAACATCTATTTTTCAAAGCTCGATCCGAGAACACTAGGGCCAGGACCGACCCTCCAGGGCTTGAAAGTTACTATTCCAAATTTTAATTATTTTTCCTCTATTTTTCTCAAAGAAATATAATTAATAAATTACAATAATTAAAGTTCTAATTTATTAAATAAATGTTGTCAACATTAATATACAAAACAACATGAATCATCCAATAAAATAAATACATTCATTAATTCATAATCAAAAGCAAACTATTGTCTGCAAATAACTCATATAAAAGATAAGAAGCATATCTAAGTTTTATATTTAAACTATTCTAAAATATTTCTATAGCAAGATTGACCCTATATCTTGTGATGAGAAGGTTGTCAATATAAGGAGCAAGCTAACTTTTATTTTCAATGAATATTCAAATGTGGGGGACATCTGTTCTAACTCTTTATTAAAGTAAAACAGAAACTAACAGGGCCTAACAGGCCGGGGCAAGGCTCTTCAGGGCTAATTTCATTTAACTCCTCTAAATTTTAAACTTGGCTCTTAAAGGGCCAGGACTTAAAAGGATTGATCCGATGGGCCAGCTCTATTAACGATACATAAAACATTGCCTTTTTGGTATCAATAGGGTTTAGTAGAAAGGACTAATGAACAGGTTTAATGAACAAATGTTAAATCTCTGCCTTCATGTTAAACTATTAGAGAATGACTACATTAATCATTTGAATTATCTTGATAATTCCTTTTTCTTAGATTCATATTAACTGATCTCCTGTTGTTTGTGGAGCAGGGCTATCTGGTGATATTAAACTGACCAACTTGGAATGGTTGGATTTAGGTGATAATAAACTCACAGAAGTCCCATCTTTCGGTGATAAATCTGTCTTTTAAATATTCTTTTAAATGGCATTTGTTAATCATCTAATCATGTATAAAAAAATTTATCTATTTTTTCAGAGAAATATTACCGTGATTTCAAAAAATGCTAAACGAAATATTTATACAACTTTTTCTTTTGGGGTTAAATCCATGAAAGCTTATATTTTTATTTGATTTTGTTCAAAAATCATTTGATATTAGATATATTCATTTGTGGGCCAAAAAAAATTAGATTTATTCATCTGCCAATCTATTTGCCTTGTTATATAATCATCTTACCAGAAGGAATTTTGTGTCCTTATTCAGAGAATTGAATAATTGGTCATGCACCTATTATACTCACAAAAAGTTGGACTCATGAGATTATTATTATTATTATTATTATTTTATTACTGAGAAAAGTCTTTAAAAGGTGTTTAGTGTTAGTTGGGCTACAAGGCCCAGACCAATCTATATATACTACTCATATGCTCCTAAATGTATGATCTAGTTGTAGGGTGATTTTTGGTCATAAATATAAGATATTTTTTATTTCTTATATTTATCATTTTTTCCCAAAAAATTTGATGACTTATAAAATGATATATAATTTAACGTTACATATTTTAGGATTATTATGTTACACATGTTATTATTAAGTAATTTAATTTGTTTCATTAATGTTCCCAAATTTAATGAAAAGGTCTTATATAAAGGATCTGATGAGTGTTATGCACTTGCTTAATGTACATTTAATTTCAAATGGCATTTTACATATCTCTGCCTCATTGAAGGCTCTATAGTATGTATCACCGCTTTTTTCCTATGCAGTAGCTTTTAAAGCAATTGACGTAAATTAGTGTTTTATATATGGGATAGGATATTGTTACAACCTTTTTTTTATTACAACCAATGTTACTACCACTTTTCCACCGTTAGATCAGAATCTTAATAGGAGAGAGAAATTATATAGGTAAATGAGATTCTGATCTAACAGTAGAAAAGTGGTAGTAACATTGGTTGTAACAAAAAAAGGTTGTAACAATATCCTATCCCTTTATATATATATATTTGGTAATTTAATTAATGTGTGGTCCTTATAATTTGTCCTTATTTTAATTTTTGTCCATATAGTTTCAAAACATAGGTTTTAGTTTTTTAAGTTTCATTCGATCTAAAACATTAGTCCTTATACTTTAGTAAGGACATCAACAATGTTAAATATGATTATGTGTCACTAATATCGTTAGTTAATTATAACGATGTGCCTTATAACCTATATGGCTAAGTGATAAAATTATTATTTTTTAAAATTTTTTAAATCTTTTAAAAAAAATAAAAGAAAAGAAGGAATCACGGGAAAAACGCCATCGCACACCCTTCCACTATTGATCATCTTTATCAAGAGATAGAACGCCATCAGCATCCCAAACAGCTTCCCCACAAGACATCATTTGCTTTTATTGAATATATATATACTTAAATTTTAGGAAAGAGGTTGCTTCATCCACAATCCAAGGGTAAGGCGAAATCTTCCTTTCTCTTAGGTGATACTGATGTTGGGCAGGGTGAACCATCTATTATCTTCAGGCGTTAACCTAAGCACCTAGAAGTTAGGATGCATCCTTCAACGCCTTGACTAACTCCCCTCCCCTAACCTCTATTCATTTGCTTTTATTGAATATGAATATGATCTTGAATTGTACTTCCAGTTGTGAAATTAGTCACTTATTCAAACTATAACTACAAGCACCAAACATTATATTTATTTATTTATTTTAATTATTTTTATTTTTTTACAGTAATGTCTCTATCTTCGCTCACCCAATTGTTTCTAGACTGGAACAAACTGTCTGCATTACCGCCACAAGGTACGTATAAATAATTTTCTGTATATTTATTGCATCTGGATTCTGGAGTGTGAAAAAAAAAAAAATCCATTAATCGAGTATTCAGCCAATTATCCATTAATTTTCTGTATATTTCATTCATGAAAATATTTATTTACAATCTATCACACGTTTTATTCATGCAATTTTTAGTTTGAAATGTGGTCTAGATAACACACTACTAAAAAAAGTCATTTTTTACGACGGAAAAAATTCATCACAAAAAAAACATTTTCCATCACAAAAATAGTTTGCGGCGGAATTTATCTGTAGCAAAAAATAGCATTGCAATTGCGATGAAAAAAAAAATCCGTAACACAATTTTGAAATTTGCAATGGAAATAAAATTCCATAGCAAACTTTTGAAATTTGCGACGGAATCAAATTCCATCGCAAATGTCCAAATTTGCGGTGGCAGATTGATATTTCGTCACAACTGTGACGGAATATGATTCGGTCGCAACTTTAGAAATTTACAATGGAAAATAATTCTATCACAAATTTGAAATTTTGCGATAAAATCATTTTCCGTCGCAAATTTTATTTTATTAAAAAAATAAAATTATAAAAATATATAAAAATTGCATAAAAATATAAAAAATAAGAAAATAAAAAAAAAACCTTGTATATCATAAAAATATATATAGTAACAAATCTCAATTAAAAAAAAATATAAAAAAATATAAAGAATATGAGTTAAGATTTTTCAGACTCTTTTAACATTCTTATGATTAGCACTGAAAATAAGAGGAATAAATATGGCTTTAGGCTTTAAGTCCCCTTTCCTCTTCTCTCTTCCGTCGTGATACCCTCATCTTTGACCACCTTTGATGGCTTTATCATATCCGAAGCCGCCTATGTTATTTCTTCCACCAGATCAACTATCACCCCTTCAATCCCCATTAAATGTTGCACATAAACTGCTGCTTCAGGAACATTACTGTAACACAAACCAGAAACTTAGTCAATAATAATAATGCTGAATGAATGAAAAGACAACATTAAATGAAAAACATAAAACAGATAGAAAGGAAATTACCTTGAGACTTTCTCCGAAATCTTGATCAAATTCTTTGAAACCTTCACCCAAAGTTTAATCAGATTTCCCAACTCCTGGTTAAAAAAAGAAATTGAAAATTGTATTATAACTATATTTTCCCAAAAAAAAAAAAAATCCAATGAATTTGAGCTGGTAAGTATAAATATGTTTTGTTGCTTGAAGATGAATTGCTCAATTCAAGTCTTTTTGAAATAAAAATTTCTCAAATAGATATTTTTCCAGAAATTTTTTGTTTATTAATTATGCATCAGGAGATTCTTTTTTTTTTTTTTTAAATGGTTTAACGAATGAAGTTTTCCATGTATATTATTCGCATATATATGCTTCTATATACGCTCATCTTCTTTACAAGTTACAAGCACTATTTTTGGATAAGTTTCAGTAAACGCAGCGCAGTACGTGTTATTAATTAAAAATAATAAGATCCTGGCGAAATGAATCCACTAACAATTCAAATTCTAGATCGAAAATTGCTTAAGGCACATCTTCCAGTGATATCAAACTAGTTAAGAAATTCAGTTCAGGCAACAAGCTAAAACAATTATCTTCCAACTAATCAATTCGAGAGCATACCTATCAATTCGTGTCAAAATGTTCTCAGAAGACATGACCACCACTGGAATCTCTCTAAACATAGATGACTCCTGCTGAACAATATTATGTGGTGATCCTAAATAGCAGGTGGCAAACCATAATCTCATGACCAAAATTCCTCCATATTATAACCCACAGAAACTTCCAAGATAGTTTAAAGGGTTTGAATAGAGGATTCAGACGGTAGAAAAAAAAAAAAAAGAAAACTACATGATCAAAATAACGCCTGCATTCTATTGTTTGCAATATCTGCCAGAGGAAGCAGTCTATTGTTGTAAAGCAAAGGATAAAACAAACTCAAAATCTGGATTCAGCTGTCGTACAGTTTTCATTTCGATACAACAATCAAATCCCAGCAAATAAACCAGTGTTTATATTCTTTCTAATCTGACAGAGAAATAAAGCTTCAAAACAAGATAAGAACATATTAACACAAATAAAAATTAACCAAGTGATCCTAAGAAGAAAGAAGAAATGCTAAGGCGAAGTAGCAAGTTTGAAATTGTAAATTTGGCACACAATAGTATAAAGAAAGCACACTTACCATTATACGGCTTTCAATTCACAAATCTTTCTGCTCAACAAGTCAAATCTGAATGCACGCTTTCTGCAGCACAGAAAATCACACAAAAACACGATTCACACGAAGTTTCTCACTTTAGCGACAGGAAACAAAAATGAGAAACATGCAGAAGACCTCATGACAAACCAAAAACAGAAACCGAAAGGGAATTTCACTTACACTTTGAAGAAACCTGAAGATCATATTCTGAAGAAAATGGAAACAATAATAGTGGAAAGCCATTGCAGATTGTAGAATTGGGTTTCTGTGTGTAAGTTTCGCCCTCCCTTTATCCACAGTGTTATTAATATTATGAAGTTAACTCTGTTCAATTCATATCTGTTAATTGTACTAAAAATTAATAGAACTAATTAATAATAAGAAAAAAAAAAAAGCAAACTAGGAGTAATAACTTCAACCTTCTTCCCTAATTTTTTCTCATTGATTCAGGCGTTCAGCATTAAAAGAGGTATAATTAATTAATTATGATTATGATTCATTCGCAAGTTTGAATTAAAAGGATTTGGCTCCAGTCCGCTGCACTTATCATCCGCTGCCCTCCTCTACAATGATATGACGCTGTTTTGGCGTTAAAAAATTGAAGTTGCTCTTTTTTTTTTCTTTTATATATATATATATATTAAGTACTGATTGGTACTAAAAAAAATACTTTAGAATACTGAACGATATTAGAAAAATATTTCATGATGTTGAAAAAATATCTTGAAGTATATTTTTAGTATCAGTCAGAACCCTAAAATATTTTTTGAATATCTTAAAATAATTTTTCAACATCATAAAGTACTTTTTCAGTACCAGTTAGTATCCTAAAGTATCATGTTAGTACCAGTCTGTACTCTGAAATATTTTTTCAAGATCTTAAAATAATTTTTGAAAATCATGAAGTATTTTTGAGTATCAGTCAATATCTTAAAATATCTTTTTATTACCAGTCAGTACCATGAAATATTTTTTTAGGATTCTAAAATAATTTTTTAAAATTATAAAATATTTTTTCAGTATTGTTCAGTATTTTAAAATATATTTTTAGTATCAGTCAATAACTAAAATTTTTTTAAAAAAGAAAAAAGCGGAGCAACTTCAGTTTTTTAACGCCAAAACAGCGTCGTATCATTGCAGAGGAGAGCAGTGGATGATAAGGTGCAGCGGATTGAAGCCAAATCCGAATTAAAAAGGGGAAAAAAATATCTTGCAGCCTTGTAATTTGGGTAACAGAATAAGAAAGAATGTGGAAAATAATCAAACAATACTAAAATTTCACCATGTAATTGTAACCCCTCTCCTCTCGAATCTTTCTCAAATCTTCATCGTTCTCATAGTCATTCGGATTCAGCTTCCAGTACAACACTCCCAATTCTGCAAATTCACAAATGTTCATACAAAATCACTTAGTAAATTAACAACTACTCTCTCTCTTTCGCGTTCGCTATTCAAGGCAGAAAAAAGAAAGAAAAGGAAACAAAGAGGACCTGCCAATTGGTCCATAGACACAAATTCCTTGGGGTTCTGGTGGTCAGGAAGCCTTGGATTGTCACTAATATCGTCCTTGAACCATGCTTGCCACAATTTAATCCACATTTAAAATTTAGGACCATAATCCTATTTTTGGCCAAAAACAAAAGAACCAGAATGTTTTCGATCTTCGTCCTCAATATACAAACGAATAGAGATTAGTTCATTGAAAAAGGAAAATTAGTTCAGTGAAGGAGAAGGAGAACTCACTTGGACCGTCATGGATGATTAGTGTGGTAAGTGAAAGGCTCTACTTCGTGGAGATCGGGTGAGCGCGTAAATTATTTATATAGGACAGAAAAACCTTTTTTTTTTTTTTTACCAACTAAAATATTTCACTCACCTCAACTCAAGCCAAGAAAAACCCTAAACTAGTGAGATGGCTAACTTTGCAGTCATTGCCGGCACCAGACTGGCCAAAGACGAAGTTCTCAGGGCGGAAAGCCTGACCGAAGGGACCGGATTTGACGGAATCCATGGTGCCAAGCTCGAGATCCATGAGGACGGCATGAGGGTTTTGGCATTGGAGAGAGGGTAGAGTGGTAGACGAATAGATGGAGGTGGAGCACGAAGTAAGAAGGGCGGGTGTGTGAAAGTTTGTGAAGGATTTTGTTTTTCATCGCAAATTGCGACGTAATTCATATCCGTAGTAAAAGTTTGCAACGGAAAATTAATTGCATGACAATTTACGCCGAAATTAATTGCATCACAATTTACGACGAAATTTGTTTTCCGTCGTAATTTGTGAGAGATTTCTTTTCCATCAGAAATCTACTACCTTTAAAGTTGTGATTGAATTTGTTTTCCGTCACAAAAGTTTGCGATGGAAAATTAATTGTGTCGCAATTTGTGATGGATTTCTTTTCCATCAGAAATTCTGCCACCTTTAAAGTTTGCGACGGAATTCTGGATTTTTTTTCCATCGTTATTTTGGTATTTCCTATTGGTGAACAGTTAACAAAATAATAATAAGATCAAGCTGTATTGACACAACATGGATTATAAGTTTCATTTTCATTGATGGGATAAATAAAAATAATATAATAAAATAGGTTTAAAGTGTATCATGCACCCTACAATATTTTTTAGGGTCGTCTATCACCTTAAGTTATTTTTTGTGTAATTTTGCAATTAACAATTTAGTTAATTTAGGGTATAAGATACACCTAAACACAATACTTCGAGGTGTTGGGTGCATCGTTCGCAACAAAATACTTTAGAGTTTTGGATGTACTTTAACCCAAGAAAATTAAAAAATAGTAATATTGAATATTAATTTTAGAATTGTATAATTATATTACGATTATTATATTTAATATTGAATTCTATTTTATCTAATTATATTTTTGAATTCTATTTACATTATTATTATCATTTCTATTTATTTATTTATATTCATATATTTAATTTAATAATAATAATAATAAATGATAAAAAAATTCAATAATTTAAAGCTTTCATTTAATTTGGAGTCAAACGAAAGAAAACATGGGGCAATTTTTCTTTCTCACTATGATTTTGTATTGTTATTTATTTATTTTAAATGCTTATTGATCCCGCATTTAAATACATCCTATATTATTTACATACATATTTCTGTGATATGTTCATTCTTTTATTAATTTAAATACATTTATTACTATCACTTAAAGTTTTATATTTTTTTTATTGAATGACTAATTAAATGAAATTAAAAAGGAAAAATGGTATTTCGTAGGAGGCGTGTGCAATCTGAAGAATCTTATGGGATTGGATATTTCCGAAAATGAATTAAAAGGGGAACTTCCTGCTTGCCTTGCTAATTTGACGTCTCTACGTGGACTTGACCTTCGCAGAAATTCTTTTGAAGGAACCTTTCCTTCCTCACTCTTTCATACTTTGAGGTCTCTTGAAGCAATTCTAGTCACCGACGACTATTTCATTGGCTCATTCTCACTCTCTTTGCTTGCCAACCACTCCAACCTCAAAGTCTTGGAAATTAAATGTTCTAATGCCAATCTCAAGCTTGAAAGTGAGAATCCCCCATTTATCCCTTCCTTCCAGTTGAGTAATTTCGTCATCAACAATTGCACTTTGAATGAGGCCAACAATAACAAAATGCCTACCTTTCTTCTTCATCAATATGACTTGATACAACTAATACTTAGGCAGATGAACATTTCAGGAACCTTTCCATCCTGGCTTTTGACAAATAACACAAAATTAAATGCTGCCGACTTGAGTCACAACTTGTTCATTGATGCCTTTGAACTCAATTCCACCTTGAAATTGCTTCAAATGCAATTTTTTAATATTTCCTCTAACCCCATCAGAAATGAAATTCCTTCCCACATTGGCTTCATTTTTCCCAACTTGATTTCTCTTGATCTGTCTTCAACTTCATTGCAAGGTTGCATTCCAGATTCAATAGGTGAAATGAGACAACTGAGTTATCTTGACTTGTCATATAATAATTTATCTGGTTACTTGCCACAAAAATTTGGTCATGATAACAATGCATTGAGGGTTTTGAAGCTTTCAAACAACAACTTGAGTGGTCCATGTCTGCCCATCGGATCAAATTTCACATATTTGTTGTTTTTAGAACTTAACAACAATAACTTCAAAGGAAAATTTCAAGGTGGGGTCATCAATAGTACTGAATTAAGAATGTTTGATATAAGGTCCAACCTACTCTTTGGTGAAATACCTAGTTGGGTTGGAACTTTTCGACATATGAGTTACCTCATAATGTCCAATAATTCTTTAACAGGTTCAGTACCGGAAAGCTTTTGCAACTTGAGTAAGCTTACATATCTTGACCTTTCTGAAAATAAATTCATTGGCTCTTTGCCAAATTGTCTTAATATGCCATTGTTGAAGTACTTGCATTTACAAAGAAACCATTTCATGGGACCTCTACCTTCTACATTAACCAATTCCCCCTTATTGACATTGGATCTAATGAATAACAATTTTTCAGGTCAAGTTCCAAAATTGTTGAGTTCATTTTTGAATTTAAGGGTTCTCATCCTGAAAGAAAACAAACTTGAAGGTTCTATTCCAGTTGGTTTATGTAAACTTAAGGAGTTAAGCATATTAGATTTTTCTCAAAATAAGCTTTCTGGAACAATACCACATTGCTTGAATAATATCACATTTGGAAAGAGGGATGGACTCCGTGATATTGAGATAGGAAAGTTTAGTGTGTCCTGGATTGAAATGGGCTTGCACGACTATTCACTTGACATGTCAACTGGTGAAATTATTAAAGGGAAAGATTACAAACTAGATGTTACATTGTATTATGACCAAGAAATAGATTTCACAACAAAAAGAAGGTATGAATCTTACAAAGGAAATATTTTAAATTTCATGTCTGGGTTGGATTTATCAGAAAATCAATTGATAGGAGAAATTCCTTCACAAATTGGATACTTAAGTGCTATTCATGCATTGAATTTTTCAAACAATCATTTGAAAGGACCTATTCCAGAAACCTTTTCTAACCTTGGGCAAATAGAAAGCCTTGATCTTTCACAGAATAAATTGACTGGTCACATTCCTACACAACTAACTCAGTTGTACTTCTTGTCCGTCTTTTCTGTGGCTTTTAATAATCTATCTGGAATGACACCTGACATGAAAAATCAATTTTCAACTTTTGGATCAAGTAGTTATGAAGGGAACCCTTTTCTCTGTGGTCCACCTCTACAGCAAAATTGCCCATCTTTTGATAAATCAATAGAAGGGAAACACAAGCTACCTTATCATTTGGAAGTAGATGATTTTCGAGATGCGTTCTTATGGAGTTTTGCTGGAGCATTTGGGATCAGTTTCCTTGGTGTCATCATCTTTCAACTATTACTTTCAAAATTACAAGTTTGAAAGAAAATTAGTACGTTACTTTTGTGAGAAGAAATAAGAAAGAAAAAACTCTAGTTCATGTGATTATGATAATGTAATAACTATCAAGTGAAGTTGAACTCTACAATTACAATATTGAAATATATCTAATTTAGTTTCACTACTCGTTACGGAAGTAAACTCCCCAGCATTACAAGGTATATCAAAATTTATTCACAGTCTGCTCAGAGGTTTTAAGGATGTAAAATGATACGTAACTCTACAATAAATTTATAGTGCTAGCATGATCTGTTTTAGTATAATATATTGATTCTAGTTTGAGAAGAACTTATACGTACATATTGATCGTATTACGACCTAGTATACTGAAGGTGTTGGCAGACTCTAATATTATAAAATAGTTGTCAAGATGACTAGTTTTCTCCATTAGATGCTGAGTAAGCAGGTACTACTATACGCCAATTCTCAAATTTAGACATGGATATTGGAGCTTGAGAAACTCCATTAGGGTGTTATTTCATCCTTTGTACTTGCTTCAGTAAGTTTATTTTCTAAAAGATACATCTGAACTATTTGACTCTAACAAATACTAATATACATAACAAATTGATGGGTCAAATTCCTATGTAACTAATAGAGTTGTACTTCTTGTCTGTCTTCTCTAGTGGACACAATAATCTATCTAGGATGGTAGCCGACATGAAAAATCAAGTAGTTATAAATGAAAATCTTTTCTATGTGGTCCACTTATAAAACCTTATGTGGAAGATGACTTCCAAGTTGCCTTCTTATGGACTTTTGCAGGAGTTTTGGGTGCATTTCAACCATTATATCTGCAATTACAATGATGTGGAAGAGAACTTATGATTTAATTGTATGGGTTTGTTATCATTAGACTTTATCATGTAACTCATATGGTGAACTCTAGAATTATGTTTTTTATCAGAGTTGTTCAGTACTTTAGTCATTTAAGAACCACACATTCTTACCCAAATAGTACCCTTAGTTAAATTAAAAAACTTCATGCACTTTCTTATAAATTGGGTGCTAGGAGATAATGAATTCTCTTGAAACTTTGAAAATTCATAACTAATTAAATATATCTCCAAAATTAGTGGTTCAAAGCTCTATTTTTATCTCTTTGAAAGATATTTGAGATAAAACTAAGAACTAAGGTTTATTTGTAATCCATTTGACTCAAAAACACCAATTTTCAAACCAGGACAGATAATTTTTGCAGCATTGTTACAGAATTCAATCTTAACCTCATAAAACTGTAACTCTTAATCTAGACATCTAAAAATCTTGTTATAGGACTTGTGATAAAACTTAAGATGTGTTATAGTGTAGAACACAGATGTCTAGCCTCAAAGGACTAGTATGTTTATATTGAATCAAAAGATTCCCCAAGATATCTATAAGGCAAATATCGAAAGGAATATCAAATGACTCTCCAAGATATTTATATAGAAGATACCGAAGGGGTGGGGTGTATGCACAGTGAGGTTGAGCAGTAAATAAGATGAACAGAGAATGTATACTTTTTAGGTTAACCTCCTATTTATAGGGATTACCTTTAGGGGTTGGACCTTGGGCTTTGTGTGCCTCTTGGCCCATGCGCGGCTGCCTCACCTATAACTGCAATCTCATATTAGGGATGTTCCTTGATTATAGCCTTGATTATAGGCTGATTAGGATTCTCTTTCAATATAGGCAGATCCTGGTGTGTTTTGCCCTTGTTGGGCCTTATAATGAGTGGGCCTCTTATAAGAGTCCATAACAAGATGTTTACTTTACTGCTACAAAATATTAAGGCCTTAATCGCTCAGATTCCCTGTCAACATGTATCCAATAATTCATAGCTCAACTAAACTAATTATAACTCTGACTATATACCTATAAGCATATTAGCCTTACATCTTGTATATCACTTACCTTATAAAGCTTAGTTACAGCTCATAATAATACTATATACTTTATACAAAGCATCCAAAATAATATATAAAACTGCACACACCAAGGATCATATAAAATGATAAAGTAAACATTCATAGACAAAGAACTACTAATGCCCACTTCCATTATCTCGAGTGAAATACCTCACAATGGCATTTTTTGTAGAAATAGTATTCTTGCTTATTTCAATGATCCTCAATATAGAAAAGAGTTCAAGAATTACAAAATATAGGACTATAGGAGTTCATCCCATTTTCAAAAAAGAGGATTGAATTGAGTATCAAGGAGTCAAAGAATTGAAGCCAAATTACCAAATGAAAGTGGATCGATTTTTTTTTCCATTCCCAAGGAAGTGCATATTTAACCTAAATCTTCTTCCATTATGGTACGTGTTAGACCTAGCTATCACCCAAGAGGGGGTAAATTGGGTGTCCGTTAAAAACTTTAGGAACTTTGAAAATCTTTTCGCAACTTACTAAAATCAGTTCGTATGATAGAAATACTTTATAAAGAAATAATCAGTCATTCAAAAATATACGCTGGAAATATAAGAGTTTAGGGAAGAGAATATGCAAACTATGATTTATACTGGTTCCGCCCAATCCACGATGACCTACATCCAATCCCCAGGCTCTTCCTGAGATTTCAATCCACTATCTCCCTCAAGCTTTAATCGGGTGCTTGAGAACCATTACAATCCCACAAGTTTAGCCCGGCACTTGTGCAGCCTTTACAAATCTCTTATTGAGATACTTTCCCTTACCCACTGTAAGGATACAATCTTTGTAATGAATGATTACAAATAATCTTCTCTCTCAAAAGTGATAAGATGAACACTGAAGTGCATTACAAATAATCTTACTCACTAATAAACTATATGATCACTGAGAAAACAAAGAGAAAATGAGATAAACATCAGAAGGCATTTTGACTGAGAAGACAATTTTGTTTTTGTTGATCGTTCGTTCATCGTCACACCTTCTGGTTTAAAGACTTCACAATTTATAGGTATTTGTGTTTTCGACCGTTGCGAGTATTCGACCGTTGAGCTATTCTTCCAGTTTAGAATATGACTGTTGGAGAGAGATTAATGAACCATTGAGAGTAATAAATATACCCGTTGATCTGTCTCTTTGTAATCTTCCGACGTTGGTCAACATACTCTGTTGACATTCTTTGTTTGATTTGTCCATTGAGACTCAGGTAGAATATTGACTGGAAATGGTCGGAGTGCTTTTTGGTTGTTCAGAAGCTTAATTTCCACTTTCGTGCTTCGTCTCTGCTTCGTCATTTAATGTGTCTGACACAGATTTGCTTTATGAAAATTTGATTATTAAAACATGTTAATCATATCTGAAAATCACTAGCAATCTGATTAAACTTGGTTAAGAGAAGTGTAGATTTATAACATAAAACACCTAAGTCATAATCAATGATTTATAGTTTACGAGAGCGAACATTTAAAAACCCAATATGTATTCTCAAGAATTGTTCATCTGGTTCTCGAGAATTATAGAGAAAGATGTGCTTCCAGAAAGCATGTTTCAAAGATACTCGAGAATTATATCTTAGATGAAAAGTGGAGCCAAATACTCAAGAGGGGGGGTGAATTGGGTATTTTAAAAATTGGATGGATTTGTTCTGTTTTTCAAACGGTAAAATAGGGCAGAATAGAGCCAGAGGAAGAATAGCAAGACACAAGGATTTATACTGGTTCGGTCCTGACAAACTGACCTACATCCAGCCCCAAACTCTCTGGGATTTTTCACTATATCAAAGATTACACACTCTGCACTTAAGAAGTGATTCTTTCACTAGAACTCACTCCCCCTTACAAGTTGTAATCAATGAACTCCCAAATCACCAAGTCCCCTTGACTTGTGATTCTTTACAATAAATGATATTCAGAAATAAAGACTCTCTTTAAGAGTAGATAATGATGAACATTGAAGCTTATAATGTCAAAAGACAGAATACAAGTGAAAACAGAAAGGTAGTTGAAGAACTTGAATGCTTATGCGTTTTCAGATGTTGTTGTTGTTGAGAGGACTTTAATGCCACTCTATTTATACTCAGAAGGCATTAAATGACCGTTGCATCTTGGATTAAACCGTTGGAAGTGATCTGCAGAAGTTAGGTGCAACTTTTGTTCTCTTCTCTTTCTTAATCTCTACTTAATCAAGCTGGCCAATGGTTCAGAGTTGACTCTCTGTAAATTAATCCGTTGGAAAAGAGATTGCTTGTTGTAGAAATCATTCTTTAATGCTTTGTAACCGTGTGCTGATGGATTAGCTAAAAGAATGCAACTTTTCTGGACTGCATTTATTATGCTGACGTTGCTTTTTGCTTTTGCTGTAACCTTCAATAAACTTTTGTTAATCTGTCTAAAACTCACCAAGAAAGTGGTTAAATATATCTAGGAACATAGAAGATTAATACTGGAAAGTATTAGGATCATATAAGATAGATTTCCAAAATCGCGAGATTCAAATTTCAAACTTAGCGCAGAAACCTCGAGGTTTGTTCTCGAAACCTCGAGTTTTGGACTTCCCATGTGAATTTGATTTTAGGTCCAAAAACTCAAAACTTGAGGTTTCTGAGCAAGACTTGAGGTTTTCAAAACTTTGAATTGGTCGATGCTCTCTGACTGGAAAAACCTCGAGGTTTCATAACAAACCTCGAGTTTTCACATGAGTATGAAAGTTTTGAAAAACTCTGTCAAAAGCAAAACCTTGAGGTTTCTGTTGAAACCTCGAGTTTTCAAATCAGTGAAAAGCTCGTTTACCCTCTGTCTAGCAAAACCTTGAGTTTTCTATATAAAACTCGAGTTTTGTTCAAATATGAAAACTTTAAGACTTTGCGCCAAGACAGGAATCTCGAGGTTTCAAAACCAAACTCAAGGTTTTGAAAACTTAGAAAGTTAAGTTGCTCTCTGCCTGTACAAAACTCGAGGTTTTTCTCAAAACCTCGAGTTTTCATATTTTGTGAAAACTTATAGAAAATTTGTCAAATTCCAAAACTGGAGGTTTTCTCATAAAACTGGAGGTTTTGAAACTTAGTTGAATTCTAAGATTTTTGCCACAGTCAAAACCTCGAGGTTTCTATCTAAACCTCGAGTTTTCTCAAAACTTAAGGTGAATGAAGTTTCAAATCAAATAACAAAACTTGAGGTTTTAAATGAAAACTGGAGGTTTTGAAAAGTTCAGAATCTGAGAGACTCTCTATATGATAAAACCTCGAGGTTTTTCTAGAAACCTTGAGTTTTGCATTTTCTCAGAAAACTTGAGAAGTCTCGGTGTTTGGAAACCTCGATTTTTCTCTGGGAACCTCGAGTTTTCTATTATCTCAGAAGCTTGAGTTCCTCTCTGTAAGGCCAAAACTCAAGGTTTCACTGAAAACCTTGAGTTTTGCTCTCACAGTGAAATTTATACACTTGATAGCAAAACTTCAATCTTCGTTTACAGTTATTGGCAATCATCAAAACCCTTGGAGAACTAACATTAGATACTCGAGAATGACACGTTAAAATATTTTCCAAAATGTTAGTGACAAAGCATTCTAGAGAATCTCTATACTCATACTCGAGAATTGCGTTTTAAAGTTGAAACACATAAAAGAATGATTAGAACATTTACCATCCATTCTCAAGAATCCCTTACTGATTCTCGAGAGCCATTCTTGAAAATTGATTTCCAATTCTCGAGAATTGCATCAAAGAAGTCTATTCCATGTGATTCTGACTTAAGCATTCTCGAGAGTCTCTTGCTGATTCTTGAGAATCATTCTCGGGAACATTTTACCAGTTCTTTGAGAATCCTTGCACAGAAGACTTGCTATGATGAAATTGTCATACCCATTCTCGAGAGTTGTTCTTGATCAAGAAGAGGAATATACTCAAAGAGGAAGGTATATACTCAAGAATTAAAAACTCATTCTCGAGAATCATATCAGAGAATGCATCTGCGATAGCAAAATTGTCAAACCACCCATGCTCAAAAAGCTTTTTAGGTCTTCTTTCCAATTCAAGAAGCATCTGCTCCAAACTCGTTGTATTTCGTCCGTTATCATCAGATGAATGGAGGTTGTTCTCGACCAGCGTTTTTTGCAGCATCTTGAACTAACCGTCAACTTCAAAACATCAAGTCTCCTTCAATTGATCTTTGTTTTTCATGATCTTGATGCTTTTGAAAAGTTATATGAGTCTAGTTTCAAATGGAACTGGTTTCAGCTTATTTGGATTTGTTGTTTGTGAGATATACTCAAAATACCAAAGTTGGGTCTGCTGAGTGACGTTTATTGTTGTTCAAATTAAAAAAATCATAGCTCTCTCATCTTAACTCCTTTGGACTTGAATATTTGTCCAAATGATGCATTGTAAGTCTAGTTTCCAAAAAAATTGGTTTCGACTCAATCCTATCTCTAGTTTAGGAGATATCATCGAATTACCAGACCTTGACTGAGTGAAACGTGAAACAGAGTTGAACAGAGTAGCTGAAACACGATGATTCTCGAGAATTGACTGATGATTCTCGAGAATGATTGATAATTCTCGAGAATGGCTGTTTGGTTCTTGAGAATGGCTCGAGAATGATTGAAATTTTGGCATGAATAGTGTCATACTCGAGAATTACATTGTTGTATTCAAGAATGACTTCAGGAATGCAACTGTAGCTTATTTTAACTCCGAATTGAGTCATTCCAACTTCCATTTTGATCATGGAGACTTCTAGTATCAATCTAGGAACTTGAATAATGATATTCTCATTCCATTCATCAAGTTCTTCCTTCTTTCATCTCTCATTTTGATCATTCTTTGCCATTTAACTTGGACTCATCATTCTCTATAAGTTCTACTTTCTTCAATATCTCTTCTTCTTCTTCTCTTCTCTTGATCATTCTCCACAATTCAACTTCTTTTTCAATATCTCCTCTTCTTCTATTCTCTTGATCATTCTACATAATTCAACTTCTTTAATATTAAATACAAACATTAGTCAAAGTAGAAGATAAATGTACTATGGAAACTTTTTGCTCTACTATGGAAACTTTTACTCTTAATATTGATAAGCATATTTGTCATCATCAAAACTAAGCATGACTAACAGTACGGAACAATAGTATCATTGGAATAGATACACCAATCACTATCATAAAGGTGCCTCCATCTTCTTCAATCTTCAACCACCTTGCTCTTTCCTCTTGAAGAGTATGCCCCTAAGATCAAACAGGGAAGAATGGCGTGAGATTCAGGAAATCTCAATAGTAAAACATCAATTCATCAACTCAATATATAATGTGCAATGGTAAGAACAACACCTTACAAGCAAATACACATGGCCATGGCACAAACTCAAGTAAAGATATAACTTGTTCAAAAGCCTATATATGGCATACATGGCAAATAAACATGCAAGCAACCAAGCACAAACTATGTAAGAGTAAGTTTCACCACCTTTTTTGAAACTTCTCCTTTTTCACTTACTCATTTGATTGTTCTTTCTGGTTGTGCTTCTCAAATGGCTAAGGCATAAAACGAAAAACCATGAACTGTATATGTATAGGGCAGATGAATGTACATATACAATATACTTTGATAGCATATTTAATATCCCCTTCTCTTACTCTCAAGCTCTAGCCCCTTTAATTAACTTGCTAACTTTGATCTTGTTACTTTAATTTTTAACTTGTTCACTCTTTTACTTGGGAGTTTCTTCCCCATACTCACCTTATACAATGCCACCTCCTAAAATTCATTGGAGCCATCAAATTGGATAAAGGCCAACTCCCTCTAGCTAAAACAAAGCTGTCCAAAATAGGGGAGCAAGGAAAAACTAGTACATTTCACTTTCATTTTTTTAACATTATAGAGACCTCTTGCTTGGCTTTAAGAATGCTTAAATCATGTCAAGACATATTTATCATATTTTTGATCAAAATAGTGGGTAATTTAATCTCAATCCTCCAAAAATGATTTTAAATTAATCATGCACAAACAAAAACTTTCATCTTTCATTTCTTATCGTCTTAAGCTTGCTTTAGGGGCTACTCTTACACAAATTCCTCTTCTAAACTCATTAGGATGCTCAAATTCAACAAATCTCATCTTCTTAGTGTGAAACAACGGCTGGCTAAATAGCAGATACAAAAAACATGGAATCAAAATATATTGTTTCCAAACAAATAATAGTGTACTTTAGAAGCTATACATGCTTGATTTTTCAATTGTATATAACTTTAACACAAAATCATCAAAACAACAAGCTTTTCTTTAGCTTCTAATTCTTTAAAGTTTCAAACCCCAACTTGCAAGCTCACGAGCCACATGCAATGTCATTTATCTTCAATATCTGCTTCAATCTATACTTGGCTATTGTTATTTTTCTTGTTCTGTAATTCTCTCTCTTTAACCCCCAAATTTCGGCCATCATCTTGAAAAATACTAAACTAAATAAGAAATCAATGGTAAAATGGTAATTCAGGCATTCTTACCTATTCCAAAGAGTGATTAGATGTGGTTGAATGTTTCCCCTCCTTCTTCTTCTTCCTCCTTCTCCTCCTCTCTTCCGTCTCCCTATCGTTTTTTCTAGCTCACTCTCTTATTTCAGTCGCTGATCAAATTGTTAGGAAAGGGGAAGTGGTTGAGGTGGTATGGAGAGAAGGGATAGGTTATTTTAGTCTCCCTTAGACCCACATAGAAGCTTACTACAAAAACTTTATGACCTGTTTGGTCCAGGGAACTTAGCAGAGGGGATGGGAACTTAACAGAGTTCCCATGCCAAAATCACGTTTGGCACGCCAAGTTCTTGGCAACTCAGATTCTGCCAATGTCCAAGCTCCCATGAACATGGGAAATTCAGCTCCCTTAAAAAATGGCAGGATCTTGAAAAACTTCTCAGGACAGTGAAATATTATGACTAAAAAGCCCCTTTCAAATTATAAACCAGAATCGAGCTTTGAGATGGAAGAAGGAGGAGCCAAAAAGAAGATTGAGATGACAGAAGCTTCAATCGAAGGACCAGGCAAGGAAGATCGAATCGAGGTAAGAGTGAATGGCTTTTCCTTTTTCATTGTGTGCTCTGCGTGGTAAAAATGGCGATGGCTTGTTTGTGCCAACTAGGGATGCAAGCATCAATATGAGTGGGGAAGCAATTTTGGTGTTTTTTTCCCCTTATAATGCATGCCTAGTTAAGCTGTGTGCGGATTGCGTATTGGTGAGGAATTAAATGACAAAGCCATGGGTGCATAGTAGCAGAAATTTCCTATTATTCTCCTACGTAGGAGGTGGACTTGTTTAAATGCACATGAATGTTTGCTTTAGTTTAGTTTAGTTAAGTTTAATTTTAGATACGTATTATGAAACATGTATGCTAAAATATATTTTATCAATATGTCTTGTATGTGTGTGGGTTGGGTAATGGTGATAAAAATGTGTGATTATTTATTTCCTTTTCATGTACACTATGCTCTGTTGATGTGAACAATGAATGTGATGATATAGTTTTGTGTTATACATGTTGGTTGGTGGTATGGTTAATTAATATGACATATGGGTTATCAAGGTGTATAGCTAATATGAAAACCAGGCAGGGAAACCACTTGAGTAAAAATCAAACATTGAACTATAGAATTATTGTCAATTGATTTGAATGATGGTGACATGTGTTGATTTGAGGCATAATTGATGGTGTGAATTAAAGTGGATCAGATGAAAATAAGATATGTTTCAACGAATGCATACTACCAACGGTTTACCACTCATTATTATCACTGTTTTTTGGTTTGTTTATCAATGCAGCATCTGGGTTCAATGTTCCACGATTTTCTTGCCCATGCATCTTGTAATATTCAATTACACAACAGATTTGAGAATTTAGTGCTTTCCCCCTCTAATTCAAACATCCCTCAGTCGATATGCTCATCGCCCTATATTTCTCGTGCGTTGTAACTTCTCTCACTATTCTTTTGAGTCTGCACGTATGGGAATGGTCCTTGACTCTTGACAACTTCGACCCCCCTTAGGGTTGGTTGTTGTTTCCTTATATAATCTGGTATACTTGTGGCATACGTCCAGCGAACTGGGCCTTTCCAAATCTGTCGGGGTTTAATCGTAGCCTCTCTTTCCAATCTTGGTAGATTGATTCTGCTGATCCTACAAGATTCTTCAAATCTTAGTTTCGATTCTCCGCATCTTCTATTCCAATACGTCAGCAATCTAAAAACATTGTTCTCTTCCACTTAATGACCTGCACTATATTTCCTGAAACAACCTTGACAAAAGATCAGAATAGATGTCGCATAGCATTGCGTCACTTACTCTATTATAGACTCAAGGATGCATTGTATTGCACTTCGATAAAGCTGTCCTGATGCTATAGCATTGTATCTTCTATGTTATGTGCCTTTCTCATAAAACCTCGAAACTCGTTCTTTTCTCAGCACATGTTTATGATGCATGTGAGATTTATCCTTAAGTTCCCTATATAATGAATTAATGCCTTTTTGCTTAAATTAAAGCTCATATTCACCATATAATACAATCATATAATATAGGGAAAACATGGCATAAGTAGTACTCATCACCTATACAAAAGAGAGAGATCAAGGTTAGACTCTTCCTTGAGTTTGGCTAGAGCAAGATACACTATAGGGCATAAACTCCTAAGTGCATAGCCCTCTATGTATTTCTTCCCATCTTCGGGACAAAACACAATAGGACCACAAGCAAAATCAAGAAGAGGCTTAAAGGAGGGAGCATGACAGATAGCGTGAATAGTTGGTATCTCGAGAGGTACCTTAGAGCCAGATTGCTCAGAAGCCCTTATCAGATTGATCCCTTTTTATCCAAAAAATGGGACCCATACCTTGACTTTTGGACTAATTTTGCTTTTCTTTTCCTCCAAGTAAATTTTTAAGAATTATAAGGGCTAGGTGGCACCATTTCACTTTCCAATATGGCCCCACATTTGTCTCGTTCAGTCCAAAAGAAGGCCTTAATTGGTCCCTATCGGTCCCCTTTCTATCAATTAGCATCCCCTGGGATTTGTATTTTGTGTTTGGGCCTGAGTACAGATAAAATCTTCTGATTTTTCCTTCTCTCTCCTGGGTGGACAAAATTTAATTTCTATGACTCTTGAACTCTCGGTCCAAATACTAATAGGAATCACATATAATTTTTTCCAAATTTAATATCACACTTCCTGAATAGGGTCTAGTTGTCTGCCTGCTACAGGCTTATTTTCAAGTCTATAGGCGTAAAATTCAGGATATTACATTTAACAGATTGCTTAGGCTCTAGTTGAGACTTGTTGGCTCTAGTCAAAAACACTTCTCAAATTGTCTAACTCTCGGCCTTCCCTAGACTTAAGTTTGACAATGCTTGGCTCGAGTCAAAAACTCTTCTCCAATTGCTTAACTCTCGGCCTTGGCGAGACTCAAGTGTTCTAATGTGTGGCTTGAGTCAACTCTCCCTTCTTGCAAATTCTTTGTTCTATGATTTGGCTTGGCTCAAGTTGGCATCTACGTTGCCTCGAGTCAAGACCAATCTGTTAACCTTTGTTCCTTCTTGTCACAACAAAGTCCTTCAAAAATATAATGTAGAAACTCTGATGCTTAAGTTAGTTACTATTAATCATCAAAATATGATTGTTAACAATAAACTAATATTACTTACAGTTCATTGGGATCTACCATTCCTAATTCCCTTAAGATAATCTGAATTATTCCTTGGCCAATAGCTTCGTGAAGATGTCTGCAAGTTGCAAGTGTGTAGGAATGAACATCATCTTGATATCTTTTCTCTGTACATGATCTCTGATAAAATGATGTATCATATCAATATGCTTGGTCCTTGTATGTTGAATAGGATTCTTCGCCAAGCTTATTGTGTTGGTGTTGTCACAAAGGATTAAGATCTCCTTCAGGTTGATTCCCAAATAATGACGTTGTTGTTTGAGCCAAAAGATTTGAGCACAACAACTTGAGGCGGTAATATATTCAACTTCAGTCGATGATATAGAAACAGTGGTCTGTTTCTTGCTGAACCATAAAGCAAGTGATCCACCCAGAAATTGTCATTGACCACTTGTACTTTTTCTATCGGTCTTGTAGTCAGCATGATCCGAGTCTGAATATGCCACCAAATATTATGGTTGAACTTTTGGAAACCATAGTTCGAGCTCCTTTGTGTCGGCAAGATATCAAAAAATTCTCTTCACATGTTTAGCATGTGATTCCTTTGGTATAGCTTGAAATCTTGTACACATACCCATACTAAATTGAATGTCGGGTCTAATAGCAGTGAAGTAAAGCAACGATCTGATCATCCCTCTATACTTGGTTATGTTGAAGTCCTTACCTTCTTCATCGGCATCTAGAGAAGTAGTTGAGCTCATTGGAGTGTCAGCTCCATTGCAATGTTCCAAACTAAACTTCTTGAGCAAATCATGGAGATACTTTGTTTGTGAGATGAAAATCTCATTCTTCTGTTGTTGATTTGTAATCTAAAGAAGTAGTAAAATGCACCCATCATGGATATTTCAAATTTACCCTACATTTTCTTGGAAAATTCCTCACAGAGAGAATTATTAGAAGCACCAAAAATTATATCATCCACATATATTTGCACAATTAAAATCTCTTTAAGCTTATTACTCTTTATGAAGAGAGTTGTGTCAGCTTTTCGTCTTTCAAAGCCTTGATCCAGAAGAAATTTTCTGAACCGCTCATACCAAGCTCTTGGAGCTTGTTTAAAACCATATAATGTTTTCTTGAGATGGTAAACATGATTTGGATGATGCTCATTTTTAAAACCAATAGGTTGTTCTACATAAACTTCCTCCCGAATAAAACCATTTAGAAAGACACTTTTAACATCCATTTGATAGAGTTTAAATCCCTTGATCCACGCAAAGGCTAGGAGTACTCGTATAGCTTCTAATCTAGCTAATGGAGCATACATTTCCTCATAATCAATTTCTTCTTCTTGATTATAGCCTTTAGCAACTAATCTAGCCTTGTTATGGACTATAATAGTGGATTCATCACATTTGTTTTTGAATACCCACTTAGTGCCAATGACCGAATGGTCTTTAGGCCTAGGTACTAAGTCCCAAACTTGATTTCTATCAAATTGATATAATTTCTCTTGCATTGTTATTGTTACACCCCTACCGGCCTCGCCCTTTCGGGTGGTGGGTTAGAGGGATTCCTTCACTTAGTTACCATTCCTTAGTTATTAGATCCATTTAACTTATATCAGAGTGAGCGCAACAGAGCATTTAACCGGTTTAGACTATCTACTGTACTGGTAAAGGTAAAATAAACAGAAAAAAGAGTCCTCGAAGGGTTAAGGGTACAGTCATCTAGAATAAAGACCAAAACAAAACATACCGTCATCTGAAATATATGTACAAACATGATAGGGCATCCCCTATTCTTCAGTCTGTACTGATAAGCACTTATCATTCCAAGGAGGGCTCTTCACATCAGGCATATCTCCTTGTGACAACAGAAGAGGCTGGGGTCCGATAATGGCCCCCAGAGTAACCGTCAGTACTCAAATAACAAATGTGTAAGGAGTATGTAAGCTACCATGCTAATCAGAAATCATAACAACATGCCAAATACATACCATATATGCATCCAGATCATACCACAACAAAGCAAATATCACAATCCAAGAACTCGTACAGCTACCCTACCAAGGCAAGCCTCGGACTCACTGAACTCACAACCCGTAGAGCCGCCCTTTCTAGGCTAGCCCTGGACTGATAACTCAACCCGTACAGCCGCCAACCAAGGCCGGCCTCGGATTGAACATCCTCAACGCTAGGAATCACATAATACTGTATGCATATTTGGCACAACATATACAAGGAAAAACATACATGGCAAACACAAACATACAGCAAAACACATAGAGATATCTGAGTAAAACGGTTACTACCTGGTATGGTAAATATTTTCCTTAATATTTTATTGGGTCTGTTGACTTTCCAAGGGTTCCTTTGACCTATAAATCTTTAAAATACACTTGTTCAGTATTTACAAAGTTGCCATAACATTTTCTTGCTAAAACCGAGCCCAACACCAAATTTCCAGAAATTCAGTGATTTTGACCCAACTTGTAGGATTTTTAATAAATTCTACAAAAATCATTTTTGCATGCTTCCAGCGCCATTTTAACCATTGAAATGTATATTTGCTATGAAAAATACTCCCAGACCATGAAAGTACTTTTATTTTGGCGTGGTTCTCACTTTTCATACCTTGGTCAGATTTTGCCCTGTTGCACACAGAGCTAACTTAGAAAATTTGTATCTCTCAATCGGTGCATCAAAAATATATTGAATTACATATCAAAATGATGCCCCAGATGTCTAATTTCCACCTGTAAAATTGCATCTCATACCAACATCTTTACTGTTGTAAAAACATTTTTGAAGCTTCACTGCCCAGAATCCCAGAACACTGGCAGCAAGCTTCTTCTTGAGTTTTCGGGGTTTTAGAGGTCGGAAACTTAAACCATAGCTTAACCCCACACAAAATCACGTTTTAAACACTTTGGGACCATCAAAAACTCCAAAATTAGACCCCAAAACCAAGCGCCAACCAGAAGCACGAAAATCCCAACTTTGATCTTCAAAGAGTTGAGTTTTCGGTATTTACCTGAAATCAGAAGTTGAGTTGATGATCCTAGGAGCTTGGAGCTTGAGCTTGGCTATGGAGGTTGGCTGAATACTCTCTCTTTTCTCTGCAAATTTCGTGCTCCCTATGGTCAAGGAGAGAGAGAGCATGTATATTTAATAATAGCCCAAAGTAACCAACTAGTTCCAATGTAATCGGGTAATTTTTCCATTCGGGTTGTCTTTACTTAATCTTTATCCCATGTGCTTATTTGAGAATCTTCTAGGGAGTATATGTGGCGTGGTTTCTGCCCAAATAATCAGATTTCATCTTTCAATTTGATAAGAATTATCAATTTAGACTCAAGATTCCATTTTGACTCACCGGCGGGCCCCACGCTTTAGTCAATGGACTAGTCAAGCTTGTTTTTTGTCTTCAAATCAGATTTTTCTTCCTTCAAAGAGTCTTATGCACCTAAGGGGGGGTCCAACTGATCCCCAATAATTAATTCCAGTTTCACACTTTATCAGTCAAATTCGGGGTTTGCCGGCCCCATCGGGTCCCACCAGGTCCAAAAATGCGTCTTTTTGTACTTTTCTCTGTCTTTGCCAGATATTCCTCTCTGCTTGGACATACTCATGTGGCACCTTCCCTCTTCCAAGGTGGCCTCAAATTTGTCTCATTTCGTCCAAAATAATCCCCTAACTGGTCCCTATCGGTCCCCTTTTCTATCGGTTTATCACCTGCGGGTCCTGCGTCTTGTATCTGGACCAAGGTATGGATAAAATCATTTGATTTTCTTTCCTCTCTCATGTTGGACGAAATTCAATGCCCAAAGGACAAGGAATTGACCATTTTGCCCTTGCCTCATCTTTCTTAAATCTTGTGGTGACACGTGTCCATGTGCAATGATCACCCTATCTCTTGCTTTTTGGAACATGTCTATTTTAGTGTCTCTTTCTCTCTCTTGTCCCTGTATGGCGCATACACACTTCCAGGGGTCAAGAATCTTTGTTTTGTCATCTTTCCCGGGTCTCGTTTCATCACACCGGCTTTATACCTCACCAATATCTTGCCCTGGGCCCACATCTTTTCAAACCTGGGCCTCCAGAGACTTCCTATCTCTTGTCATTCTAGGGATTCTTCCCGAACAGGGCTTAGTAGTCTGCCTAATTTAGGCTTATTCTCAATTTTTCGGGTCTAAAATTCGGGATATTACAGTTATCACTCAATCATTGTCTAATAGGGCTTCATCAATCTTAAAGGGTTCAATCTCAAATATGAAGGTGAAAAATGTAACCTCATTCAAGGTACTTTTTCTGGTCCTTACACCTTGACTCACATCAACAAGCACTTGGTCCAAAGGATGATTCCTAATAAATTCCAATCTTTAGGTTGAGATCGATCAGAATTTTCACAAGAGTTTTGAGGATCACTTTCAAAATCGTTTTTATGATTTTCAAGAGAGGCGGGTGTAGTTTTTTAAAAGAATTGATTTTTGTAAATGAGTTCCTCATCATCATCTCGAGGCTTGTCAGATTTGGATTCACAAAACACAATATAAATTGACTCTTCAACTAAACGAGTACGCTTATTGAAGATTCTATATGCCTTACTCCTATAAAGAAGTTGTAAGGAAAGAAAATCATCGAATAACTGAACAAAAGTTAATTAGGGAGCATAATAGAAATTTTGCAAACTGGTTCAAACAAAAGGTTGAGAGAGAAGAATGTGTTTCTAATACAATCAAATGGTTAGCACATGGTCCTGAGGTTGATGTCATAAGTTGGAATTCATATGTGATTAATGGTTATACATTTTATACGAAGTACCTAGATGATAGGAGCACCGTCCAAAACAATGGTGTTATATTAGAAGCTGAATCTATGCACTTCTCCGGTTCGAAAGACAAGAGGCCTAAATTGGCAGTCATGCCTTATTATAGGGTTATTGAAGAGATTTGAGAGGTGGACTATGTTAAAATTAGATTTCTCATTTTCAAATGCAAGTGAGTTAATGTCAATAATAGTGTTTGGATCGATTGGCTAGGATTTACATTAGTTGATATCAATTGTAGAAGTTTTGGAGATGAACCTTTTATTATGGCAGACCAGACGAAACAAGTGTTTTGTATCACCGATCAGGAAAATAAAATGTGGCCTGTAGCTTTCCAAGAAAAAAGGGTCACTGATATTGATGATGAAATTCATTCAAATTATGGTCTTCTTGAGAGTACTTCTTTTTCAAGGGGTCTACCGGACATGAACGAAGAAGATGAAGCGGATAATAAACACGACATAAGAAATGATCATCAAGAAGGGATATGGTAGGATATCCCTATATAAAAGAGTCAATTCATAAGGTAATATTCATATGCAGAATTCTTTGAAAACTTTAACGTTTTAACTATATTCCTTCTATGTTCTTAAACATGTTAATGTCACTAACTGTGAAGCTTTTGTTCTTGTTTTATTTTTGTGGCAGGATCCAATATGTTATAAAAGAGGATATCATGTTACGTTGTTGGATGGGATCAGATGAAGGCATGGTGAATATTATATTAGGCATGTATGTTGATTTACGATCTGTATTTGTAACTCATTGTATTTGTAAGTTATCTTATCACTACAAAAAAATCGTGTTACACCTCCACCGTCCTCGCCCTTCCGGGTGGCGGGTTAGAGGGATTCTTTTTACTGAATTACCTTTCCTTTAGTTATTAGGTTATTGGACAAAAGGGTGTTTTGAGTAAAAAGAGGTAAATTACACATTTTGAAAAGTGAATATATGACTTCCATGGCTAGGGATGCGCCACTTAGTTAGCTTCTGGAACTCTCTGGAGTTTCTTGGGAGTTAAGACAGTAAACCCTGATCCATGCTATTAACCAGTGGACAAAAGCATGAACCATATATTCAATGCACCCTGATCATTTTAACTATTTTATAAAGGAAAAAACTTCTCATTCTTGTCTGCCAAGAGGAGTGTTCAGAAGAGCAAGAGGAAGGTCCAGCCAAGGTTCCAACACTTAAAGAAGAAGCCAAATCACTGATCAAAGCTCTAATTTCAGATAAAAACCGAGAACCTTAACCTTTGAAACTTAAAGTTAGGGTTTTTGTCCAACTGATGAGGGCATGGAGTTTGATCTGATTTTAGTGTTTTTAAAGGTTCCAATAAGTTTAAAATGTAATTTTGTTTGGGGTTAGGTCAAAGTTAAGGTCTATGAACTCGAAAACACCGAAAACTCAAGGAAATAACTTGCTGTCAGCTTCAGGGTTTTCTGGGCAGCGAAGTTTCATCTGTGTTTTTAAAATAGTAAATGAAGTCGGTTTGCTTTGAAATTTTACAAGCTTAAAGTAGACTTCTTGAGTTTCATTTTAATATAAAATTCGATACCTATTTTATTATTCTACTAGGAGAAATAAATTTTAGAAAATGGCTCTGGAAGCTACAGTATTTTTCTGACTAGTAAGTAAAATTTGGGCTACACGCCAAAATATGAACCCTTTTGGACTTTGAAAGTATTTTTATTGTAAACTATACATCCTAAGGGTTTAGATGCCACATTTTTCGTACAAATTGGATTTTTTTTGAATTTATTAAAAATGTTTGAAGTTGAGCCAAAGTCACTGGAATTTCTGGACTAGGGCTTGGATTTCTTAAAAAATGAAAGGGTATTTATGGAAATCCTAAAAATAAGGTATTTTGATGTTGTATAGGGTTAAGACATATTTGAGAAGGCTATAAGGTGTTGTAAAATTTTTAGTCGGTACAAATCCCACAGGTAGTAAGTGTTTACTCAAGTACTTGATATGTGTTTGTTGTATGTTTGTTTGCCATGTATGTTTTGTATTGCCAAATATGCATACAGAGCAAGTTGGAGTTCGAGTCCCTGACTCTTGTGTTCCTAGCATTGAGGATTAATCCCGGGCTTTCCTTGAGTGGTGGCTTGACGGGTTGTGATTCTGGTAATTCCAGAGCTGGCCTGGTTCAAGCGGCTCAATGGTTCGAGGTTTGTGATTCTGGTAATTCTGGGGCTTGCCTTGGTAAGGCAGCTCAACGGTTTGTGATGATTGGTTATTATGTATGTTTCTAAATGCATATGTGATATGTTTGGCTTGTTATCTGTGATTTTACATGGTATGGTTACATGCATACACTATACATATATAGTACATGAGTTAGATGGTTCGTCTGGGGTTCGCCTTTGAACTCCAGATAGATCTGTAGATACAGGAGATTGCGTCTAAGCTGAGAAGACCTTTTTGGAGAGATAAGGCATATCAGTGTTGATTGAAGAATAGAGAATGCCCTTATTCTTTGTATTTATTCTGTGATGATTGTATATATATTTCTAATATTTTATTTTGGATAACTGTACCCTTAACCCTTCGGGGTTTGACCAAAAAAAAAAACCCTTCGGGGACTTTACTTTTTGTTATTGTGCTTTGACCAGTATAGTAGGTAGTCCAAACCGGTATAATGCTCTATTGCACACACTCTGATATAAGTTAAAATTGAACAAACAACTCTGGAAAGGTAATCAATAAAAGGAATCCCTCTAACCCGCCACCCGAAAGGGCGAGGTCGGTAGAGGTGTAACAAATAATATGGCCAAGCTGTATTGGCACAACTAGTATTATGGGTTTTATTTTCATGGATGAGCTAAATGAAAATAATAGAAGAAAATAAATTCAACTCGCCTTCATTGAACTAGTGGGCCAGTCCCTCATTGAACAGGTAGGACAATATAAAGCCAACCATTATGCATCAATGTAGTCCTCACCACGTGGTGGAATAAACTACTCCATTTCTTCCCAATTCAACTATTTCCATAATTATCATAATAAATATCATAATATCAAAATTCTCAATTCTTATAAATAAATAAATAAATATATATATATATATATTCACAATTCAAATCATAAGATTCCACAAGGCAATTTTTATTAAGATATTCATAATCAGTTCATGAAATACTCGCAAACAACATACTAATACACATAATAAGTGGAAAGTGGTTACCTCTCGTCGAAGCTAACTATTATCACACTGCTCTTAATCCAAGAGCTCAAACACACACCAAAAATCAATCTCCACTACAAGAAAACAAGGTTTTTGCGACGGAAAAAATCCGTCACTAAAACCTGAAATTCCGTCGCAAAATGAATTTGCGACAGATTTTTTCCATCGCAAAAAAGTGGTCGCAATTGTGACGGAATTTCAGATTCCGTCGCTAATTGTGACGGAATCTAATTCCGTCGCAATTTTGAATTTTGCGACGAATTCAGAATCCGTCGCAAATTTAATTAATTTTTTATTTTTTGTTTTAATTTTCTTTGAAAATTATATTCTTTTAAAATTAATTATATTCTTTTCCATTATTCTTTTAAAATTTATTTATTTTATTTTTTAACTTTGTTTAAAAATTATATATTAAAATATTTAAAAAAAGTTATATAACATACATACCGAATCTTTATAAGACAGAGTATAAAATACAATATAAATATAGTGTTTCAACAGAGATGTACTAAAAAAGTAATCTAAACAGCAGCATCCTCATCATCATCATCAGCAGTAGGATCACCTTCAGGAGGTGGCATCGGACCCTTGTCTTTCATTAGGGCCATGATTTGACGCTGCATCTGTCTAACCATCTCCTGTGTCTGGTGGAGCTCATTGGCTGTCTCCATTTGTTGTTGCTTTGTCTCACTCAGCTCAGCTGCTTGCGACTCCATAATTGTCTTCATCTTCTTCAACTCATCTGCCAAAAAATTAGGAAATATAATTATCTTTTTTTGCACTGCATTTAAATGGACCAGAGAATGAAAATGTAACAATCAATATCAAATGTATTACGTTTACCTGTAGAAACACCTTCACTGCTAGATGTGGAGCGCTTTGATTCCCTAAGTCGGCTGGCATAGGAACCTAACCCGAAGACTCTACTTTTACTGTTAAATCCACCCGCAGCGGAATACTTTAATAGAAAATAACGTGTACTCACAATTTTTCGACAATGCTCACTCAGCGGAATGGACCCGCCAGCATATGAAGGTCCCACCTGCTTGGCCCTATTCAACTTACTTTTCTGACTTCTATTATTAAATTTCTCATCGTTCGCCCACTGTGAAAGTAATAGGCTTGCAGTCTTAGGGTCAATCCAATCTTGCTTGCCTGTACCCTTTCTCAATTTATGAAATCTCCCAGACAACCACCGGCTTCCCTTATGGTTAAAAGCTTTTCTCAGACCTTTATGATGTTCAGGCAACGTCATAAACTTACTTTGAAAATCAATAATGAACAATTAGTGCTCCAAATGTTACAAATACTTAATCAGTTCGTATTTGGATAAGAAATTAATAACTATAAATCACTTAACTTACCAAAAACTCCTCGAACCATCTATTTCGAGTGTCCTTAGGAATTTCTTTCCACGTGCCCCAAGGCTCATTGAAATTACGGAATATTTGGGTTGACAAGACATTAGCCACCGGGGAATAAGGGTCAAATCTGTAGACAGAGGATATGATGCAAATATGAGCATACAAACTAAAGGTTAAAAATCGTAGCGTTATTAGTAAGTTTGTATGACTCACCCCTCGGTGCCGTCAGGACGGATCCAAAGCTTCCCCGTCGCAGGATCTTTCGCTCCCCATACAGGTGTATTAGAGGAACTACCTCCTTCGTCAACCTGGCTATGAGGCGACGGAATGTGCTGAATGAAGGAATGTGAATTACTGAAGAGTTTGTACATAAATGGTTAAATAAAACTACACATATGTAAATCAATCAGAAATGGTAAAGTAAACCTGGTGTCCCCCTTGCTGTGGATCACTGGAGGAAGACGGAGAAGTGGACATATATAGTGACGGTGAAGTGGACAAGTAAATCGATGGTGAAGATAAGGACTTGAATGGTGAAACCTCTGGGGAAGCGACTCTCCCCCCCATGCCTACGAAGGACATTCCCCTACCTCTGACAGTACGAGGTCGGGATCGACCACGACCACGTCCACCATCTGAACGTCCTCCAGTTGGATGCTCCATCTCTGAACACTTACAAACATTATGTGAAAATATACATAAAAATAAGATATTTATTACTTAATATGACAGTAGCGCAATTACGGAGTATGTAGTATAACAAATTGTGATAAACAAAGAACTGACACAAATCAATCGGTTGATTCAAGTTCTTCGTCATCTGCTTGCACGGCTTCCTCTGGAGTCTCATAGTCGTCGAACTCAGATTTGCTATCAGAGTAAATCACTTCTGTCTCATCGTCTGATTCCTCACCGTCAACTTGGATAGGAATCAACTCTAAGTTCACAGCAGAATCAAACAGATTGCTTGGTACATCGTCGTCGGCAATGTTTATGGCCAGTACATGTTCCACATCAGCCTGGAACGGTTCCTTCATGCTGTCATTTGCTTCCGACTCTTTCGACTGAGGTATAATATTCCATGCTTTGGTTTTAATAACTCCCACCCACCCTTGGCGAGATGTGGGGTATTCTGTATAGTAAACTTGTTCCGCCTGTTGAGCAAGGATGAATGAGTCATAACCAACCGTATATCTCCTTGTCCAGTGGATCTCAATATTTCCATGTTTGTCCACTTTTGTCCCACGCGAACTGTTATCAAACCACTCACATTTAAAAAGTGTCACCACCTTGTCCCACTGGTAACTCAGCTGAATTACGTCGATTAACTTCTCGTAGTAGTCACTCTCCACCCCGTCAACTTGGTCACCTCGACAACATACACCATAATTGCAACATTGTGTACCTGTGCTCGCTTCAACAGTTGAAAACCGATACCCGTTGATTATATATTTGTTGCACCGGGTAATACTAATTGCAGCTCCATAAGATAAACTCCATACCACTTTATTGGGATCTTATGGATGTTCCAAGAAGTAGGAGTGAAACCATTTTGGGAACTTAGAGTTCGTGAATTGATCAACTTGGGATTCCGACATTTCAAGATTTTCCGATTTGACCAAATTAGAAAAATGACTGCAACAAAAAAATGAAGTTAATACTATAATACTTACCGTAACAGTGAAAAGAAAACAAATCTTACTTTAAGTATTGGGCGGCATCTTCACAGTTGTTTAGAATGTACCACTCTGCTACTTGCTTATCTCTTGCTTCAAGAGTTGATCTCCAACGTTTTCCCACGACTCGGCCTAGAAAATCAAATATTGATTTTTGTTCACTCGTATTACCGCCATCATCGTTGCGAGGTACCCGTCTCCATCTTGATGTCATTTCAGGGGGATAATAGTATGACGCAAATTTTGTGGCCTCTTCGACTAGATACGCTTCAGCGATAGATCCTTCAACGTGGGTTGGATTTTTGACTTTTTGTTTAAGAGTGTGTAAAAACCTACAATGGACAATTAGAGGGTATTTATAAACTAAAGTGCGCGAAAGAAATAACTGCACGAAGGAAATATATCTATTACCTCTCAAACGGATACATCCACCTATATTGTTGGGGACCTCCTACTCTTGCTTCGTAGGCCAAGTGAACAGGTAAATGTTCCACTGAATCAAATATGCTAGGAGGAAACACGATCTCTAACTTGCATAGTGTTATTGGCATGCTCGCCTCCAGGTGCCGTAAGTTTTCCACATTAAGCTCATAAGCACAAATCTCTCTAAAGAACCTGGAAAATTCTGTTAGAATAGACCATATGTGGTTCGGTAATGCTTTGAAGGCCCACGGCAACAATCTCTGGAAAAAAACATGACAATCATGACTCTTCATACCGAATAACTTCCCCTCGTGCAAGTTGACACATCTTTTCAAGTTTGACGCATAACCGTCCGGGAGTTTCAGCTCTTCAACCCATTGCAACAATTCCAAATTCTGCTGTTTGTTTAATGTGTACGGTGCTCTAGGTTTGGAAATCCGTCCCCTGCCATCCTGCACCAAATGCAAAGCAGGCCTTCTACAAATCGCTTCTATGTCCCGTCTAGCATTGATTGTGTCCTCCGTCTTGCCTTTCGTGTCCATCACGGTGTACAAAATATTGCAAAACACATTGCTTTCAATGTGCATGACATCCAGGTTGTGTCTTAACAATTGATCTTTCCAATATGGTAGTTCCCAGAAGATGCTGCGTTTGTTCCAATGATGATCAACACCATATCCCTCAGGTTCGTTGGAAGCAGCACCCTCTTCGACACTTTGAATATACTTGACCCTGTCCCATATTTCTTGGCCACTTAAACGACAAGGTTGATCTGCTCGTTCAACCACATTACGCGTGAAGGCTTTTCTATTTCTCCTATACGGATGGTCGGGGGGTAGGAATCGTCGATGCCTGTCAAACCAACAGACTTTGTGACTGTGTTCCAAGCTAAAACCCATGTTCTGTTCAAGACATACCGGGCATGCAAGCTTTCCCGACGTTTGCCAGCCACTCAACATCCCATATGCAGGGAAATCATTTATCGTCCACATTAAGGCAGCACGCATTGTGAAATTCTGACTCAATGATATATCATACGTTAGAACCCCTTCACTCCACAACATCTTCAACTCGTCTATCAAAGGCTTGAGGTACACATCTATCTTCTTTTTGGGGTTGGATGGCCCAGGGATTAACGCGTTGAGGAACAAAAACTCCCTTCTCATGCACATAGAAGGTGGGAGGTTGTACGGTGTCACAATGACAGGTCAACAGGAATAATTTCTGCCCGATTTATCAAAAGGAGCGAACCCATCCGAGCATAGACCAAGACGGACATTACGGGGATCCATAGCAAAGAAAGGATTCGCCTCGTCAAATTTACGCCAAGCTTCGGCATCGGATGGATGCGTCACAAAATTTTCATCCCTGTGATGCTCCCGGTGCCATCTCATGTGAGCAGCTGTTTGTTCTGATGCGTACAATCTCTGAAGTCTGGGCACCAGAGGAAAGTAGTGCATCTTGCTTAACACTTGATGGGTCATTTTCCTTCCTTTCCTGACAACTTTATATCTGTCATATCCACAGAATTTACAATTGATTAGCTCAACATCATCCTTGTAATACAACATACATCCTCTAGGGCAGCAATGGATTTTTTCACATCCAAGCCCAAGCTCTTTCACCTTTTTTTTTTGCTTGGTAAAAATCCTTCGGCAAATTATTGTCTTTGGGAACAACTTTGCTTATGATCTGCATCATTTTGTTGTAATTCCTCTCACTCATATGGTGATCAGTCTTCAAGCTTAGTGTTGCTAGAGTAGCCGAAAACGATGAATATTCACTACTTTCAAAGTGTTCGTATCCTTCCCATAACGGACGTTGCGTTTCTTGAAGCATTTTATAGAACCTATCGGCGTCCGGATGAGGATCCTCTCCCATGTATGATGGTTGAGTATGTGTACCGGTCTCCTCTCCCATGTATGACGATTCGGCATGATTAACGGGATCAAAATATCTTCCGATGGACGGTCCCGCAGCATCCATAACTAACTGCTCATACGCATTAAGGTTTTCTCGATGACTACTGTCCCCGTAATAACCACTCTGTGTCTGTCGGACTTCGCCATGACATTCCCAACACTCATAATCCTTCATGAATCCATTTTGACACAAATGAATTTTGACCTTGCTCGGATTTTAAAACCTTAAACACTTACATTTGGCACACGGACACCTGATCTCCCTACTTGAATTATTTGAATGTGCCAAAGCAAATTTGATGAACTCGTTCAAACCCGCCAAGAATGCTGGATTTAGTTCTCTTCCAGTTAGACGATTGTACATCCAACTCCTATCGTGATTGTCTTCCATACTTCCTAGCTACTTCAGTTACTACCCTAATTAACATCTCAATTTGCCACAAATACAATTATAAGTAGCCAATACAACTAGCCACTTATATATGTCAACCAATTGCCACTTAATCAAGAAAGTAAAAAAACAAAAACAAACAAACAAACACATGCATTGAACAAAGAACATATCCCAGCAAGCAACCAGAGAATGAAGATAGCACACCAGAACATGGGGACATGCTTGTGGAGGGGGCAAACAAAAAATAGAATACTATAAGTATTTTGGATTTTTTAACATATAAAGATTATATAAGACTTAATCAAATTTATATAATATGCAAAATCAACTTTATCTTTTGTATTTATAATTACCTATTTATCTAAACAACTTGTTATTTATAATTACCTAATTAACCCAACTTGTTATTATTGTTTGATATATAAACACACACACTTTCTCTCTCCCGTTGAGTGTGACCCATGCTTGATTAATAACATTTTTATTTTTATTTTTTATGGTGTGGATTTTGTAACTGATGCCTCGAATAAGAATAATTTAGCGCATTTATAAACTCAACCACGTGCAGGAATCAACTTAATAATAATTAGCTTGATAAGTTATTCAGACAACTTGCTTCACATAGAGAATATGATTCAACTGTCTGGTTCATTACTATTAACATTGAAGTTTAGACCATCTAGCTTTATTTTTATTTTTATATATTTTAATGTGTAAAAAATATAAAATAAAGATAAAATCTTTAATAATCATTATTTTTTTCAAAAAAAGTTTAATTGAAAATATCATCAATTGTTAATTTTAAATCTCGACATAAGAAAATTTTAAAGATAATCTCTTCAAATTTCACGAGCAAATGACTAAAAGAAGTATTTTAGGAACATATTTTACCAATAATTAACTTAATCAATTTATTTAATTTTGACATATTAATTATTTAATTATTAAATTAATGATCACAAAGAGTAGTATTTTGTTTTGTAGTATTGAATATTACATGTGTTCTAAATTCATGAAAAGGCATTTGCTGGTCGGAAAGCACTCAGCAGCGTCTAAGAGTTTTGTAAAATATTAAACAGCTCAAATGAATATTTTCCCTTAATTATAATTATGCAACATTTATTATTTATGAATTTTTTTTCTATTAAGTATTTATAATTTACCTAATGAAAATCGAACTCTTGTGAAAACTCCAGTGTTTTCTCCTCTTAATTATTTACAATATGTAATTAAATATTGATTTTTTTTATAAAAAAAAACTCGTTAATTTAGCCGCCATATGTGTAGGTCTACCTAATTTGCATGGACCGAACCTAACGTTACAACTTTTCCCTTATAAATGCAGCAAACAAATTTTATTAAATATGACTATTTATAACCTAACGTTACAACTTTTCCCTTAAAAATGCAGCAAACAAATTAACAATCTTAAATTATAACCTATTTATTCATGAATGATAAATATCACTAATTTTTTCAATTTTTGTCTATATTAATTTCTCATGATAAATAAAGTGGTGAAAAAAAAGAATAAAAGAAAGGGAACTTACCGGATGGGGAGAGTAACCGGACGGCGGAGAAGAACACTATTGATTACAGAACGGCGACTGTCAAGACCTATTTATTCATGAGCAAAAAAATTACAAATTTTTTCCATTTTTATGTATACTAATTTCACATAACAATTAAAAAATAATTAAAAAAAATAAAAAACAAACCCAACTCACCGGATCTGGAGCTGTGGGGGCTGGCCGTCGTCAGCTGAGAGTAGTGCTTGGGGGAGGGAAGCTGTGGGGGACGGGGGAGGCAAGCTATGGGGTGGCGGGGGAGGCGAGCTGTGGGTGGGGGAGGTGAGCTGACGGGGTTGAGGGTGGCGGACGCTAGCTGTGGGGTTGAGGGCGAGCTATAGGAAAGAGGAGGACAGCCGAGCTTGGGGACGGGAGAAGCTGTGGGGGGTGGAGCTGGGGAAGGCGAGCTGGGAGGGTGGAGCTGGGGGGAGAAGCTGTGGGGAAGGCGAGCTGAGGGAGCGACTGCGGCGAGCTTGCGGTTGAGTTGGGGTTCCGAGCTGTGGGTTCAAAATGAGGAAGAAGGTGAGGTAATAATTAAATGATTTTGTGACGGAATTAAATTCCGTCGCAAAATCACTTTTTGCGACGGAAACTAAATTCCGTCGCAAAAAGCAGGAAACTTTTTGGCGACGGATTTCAAATCCGTCGCCAAAAAGCTGCAGCTGGCAGCCTTTTTGCTGCCAGCTAGCGACGGATCCCATAATCCGTCATTGGATTTAGCGACAGAATCCTATTCCGTCGCTATAGTTAGCGATGGAATGTTATTCCGTCGCTAAATCCTGAAACTGGCGGCCTTTTTGGCCGCTAGTTTGCGACAGACTTTATATCCGTCGCTAAGTTTAGCGACGAACATAAAGTCCGTCGCTAAAGGGCGGGACTGGCGGCCTTTTTGGCCGCCAGTCATAATCCGTCGCTGAGATGAGCGACGGATTCAAAATCCGTCGCTAGAATGAGCGACGGATTTGGAATCCGTCGCTAATTTCATCATTTTGCGACGAAATTTATTTTCCGTCGCAAAATGCCCTGAATTTGCGACGGAATATATTCCGTCGCAAAGTTACACTTTTTTAGCAGTGCTCAACTTTGCGATTATAACTACAATCTCTGGTGTTAGAAATTCCAACTTCTTCAATGTCCTAAAGTAAGATCATCAGAATCATTAATTTCATTTTTAATAAATAATAATAATAATATTTATTATTATTTATTTATCTATTTTATTAAGTGTAGTGTCCTTTAAAAATGTTAAGAAGGGTTGTCCTTGTCACTTTAGAGTCTTTATAACCCTTATAGACAAGTTATTCAAAGTAAACATTCACTTTGAAGGTTATGCATAAGTTAACAACTTGTGGGATTATTTTAAGACTAATAAAAAAAATTCAGCCTTTAACTTTTTTGAGAATTTAGAAAATTCATAATTGTACCGATACAACTCCAAATGGAGTGATTCCAATTTCTACTAAAAACTTGCTAAGTCTATTTTCATAAATTAAAGTTACTAAGTTGATTTATAACTAAGAAAATTCCCAACTCTAAAAAAAACTTAAACAATGTTCAGAATTTCCCAGATTTCTTGGCCAATCTTTGAGGAACCATAACTCTTTCAATATTTATCGGAATTCGACAAATTACCCATCAAATTAAACCTCTATATGTCTACTATTAAACTGGAAAATTTCAGGTAAAAACTCAAAGCTTTACTTGGTCCGAAATCCAACGTCATTTTACTGCTCATAAATCATACCAGAAATTTCTAGATTTTTAGTTCAACTTCCAAAAATCATAACTGAAGTTATAGACCTCCGTTTAAGGTGTTCTTTGGCTTGTTGGAAAGGTTGAGATGTCTACTATTTACTGTAAAACTTTCAAGGAAAAAATCAAATTTTTACTAGGTACGAAATGCAACGTCATTTTGTTGCCACAGAATCATAACAAAAGTTTCCAGGTTTTTAGCTCAACTTTGGAAATTCGTAATTATCTTTGTACACATCGGATTAGGGTGTTCTTCAGCTCCTATTAAAGATTATGATGTGTACTAAGTCTCTACAAAATTTCAAGTTCAAAAGAGTTTGTTTTCCCAGGTTTTACCTTGCTCGAAAATCACTGTTTCAGCATCAAAGTTCGTTTTCCAGAAAATGACGGCTACATGAAATTCCTATTCACACATGCATATAACATCATTTAAGCATCATATTTCATTCTCCAATGGTTCGTGTGATTTCAAGTCATACTCTGAAACTTTCATATCTAGGAACATACCAAAACCATCTCTTTCGTTCCTTGTACAACGTTGCATTATAGATATATGTATAGACACTCAAAACAAAATCACGTTTTCGTCATTTTTTTTTTCCAAATCAGCTACACTCATATATGACAGCATGATTCTTGTGCGGCAACTTATGTCCTTTATATATATCAGTAAAAAAAACACAGCAACTCTTCCTTTCTTTTTATTCCATATGCAGCGAGCTTCCCTTTTAGTTTTGCAAAAACAGAAACTTGATAGAACCTAAAGAAAACTCCAACGTTTACATGTATGCAACACCAATAAACGTCTTCTTTTGTTCTCTATTAGTTCATGTAACTTAAAGACATATTCTGAAAATTTCATACGTAAGATAGATGCTAAAACCTCCTTTGTTTCAGCTCCTTTAAACAGAACATGCAGAAACGAAACTCATCATGTAAGTTTCATATGTCGAAAGCCAAACGTTCAGCAACTACAAGAAGGAGGCTTACCTTGTTCTCAATTCTTAATGTCGTTAGGTGTTCACATTGTCCCTATCTTTCTCGGCTTTACTTCGGACTCTCTCTCTCTCTCTCAGGCTCGGTTTCAATCTTCCTCTCACTCTCACACTTAGTTAGGAATGAGTGAGAGCCGAGACAAAAACTTAAATAAACTTAAGGGTCCAGACCAAAAGGGAACGCCCGGGGGTCTTTCACGTTGCATTCAAAAAACATGGGAAAGGTCTGATCGCTAACAGGTGAGTATGGCTTGCTGCGCGAAAAAGTTGCTGATAAAGTCTTCTTTTTTGTGTTTACGGCACTGTGATCTCAGTGGCGTGACCTGGTTTATGCGTTTGACTCTGCTCGGTTAGTGTGTTTTGGCGGAATGAAATTAGAGAGCAGATTTGCTTCTGCTGCTTTGCGTTTTGAGTGTTATTATTATTATTATTATTATTATTATTATTATTATTATTATTTTAATTGAAGTCAAATGGGATGGGTTTATGTCTATCGGGCTTGGAGAATGGGAATTGTGTTGAATAAGTTATATCCGTCTGCCATCTGGGTCGAAAGAAACAAATCAGAATTGGGCTGTGTCTGTGTGAGTGTAAGGTGTTGATTTAATGGATATTGTTTTTCGACAAAAAAAAAAAAAGGATATTGTTCGGTCAGAGAAATAGAAGGCGAAATGGTTCTGGCTTGAGTCATTTAAATATGGGCCTAAAGTTATATAGCTTTGAGGCAATCCATTGGCTACAGGTGTAGATGTGATTTGCACATACAATATAAAAATAATAGAAAATAAGGGAATAAGTGTTAGAAATAACTTCTTAATTCTATTTAAGAATTTTTCTTTCTCAATTGATTTCTTTAGGTCACAATCATATTATTTCCAAAGTATTTAGGCCAAAAATTATTCCCAACCATTTATCCTTAATTTACAGGAAAATATATCTTAAATTTCAACAAGTTACTTACTTTTTTTTAAAAAAAAATAATAATAATTAAGGCTCAATTTTCCATAATCAAACCCATATCATATTTTAAATTCCCAAAATCCAAAATTTGGGATGTTACATAATACTTATTGCTCCCGCATTTAAATATATCCTTTTAGTTTACATATATTTCTTTGGTGTAGTTTATGCTTTTCTTATGGGGCCATAATTTAAATCCATTCATACTCACATAATTAATATAGCTCACTGAGAACAATTTTTACAAAATTATCACCATAAATCACAAAGTTGCAAGCCTTAAGTTATCACTTTAAGTTATATATATTTTTCAATAATTAAATTATATAAAACTCATTAAACTTTGGGTCACTTGGTTATTGTCTTTCTAACTTTTAAACGTTTAAATTAAGGACCCTAATATTTCGCATTTTGACTGTCAACTCTCATGCCGATAAAGTTAACTGTTTTTGAAATGTTATAATATTTATATTTTTTATTATGTACCATATCATTTAAAAAAATAACACTTGGAATTTGAAATATAATATTAAGTATATTATAGCATTGAATTTTTCCTGGAATGAATTAAAGGGGGAACTTCATGCGTGCCTTAGCAATTTAATGTCTCTACGTGAACTTTATCTTTACAAAACTTTTTTTGAAGGAACCTTTCCTTCCTCACTCTTTCAAACAATGAGCTCTCTAACAGCAATTCCTTTTTCCGACGACTATTTCAGTGGCTCATTTTTCACTACTTTGCTTGCCAACAACTCCAACCTCAAAATGTTTGTCATTGAATGTTATAACGCCAATCTCAAGCTTAAAACTAAGAATCCCCCATTTATACCTTCCTTCCAGTTGAAGTTGTTCGGAATCCACAATTGCACTCTAAATAAAGCCAACAATAACAAAATGCCTACCTTTCTTCTTCATCAATATGACTTACTATATCCCTATACCTTAGCCAGATGAACATTCCAGGAACCTTTCCATCTTGGCTTTTGACAAATAACACAAAATTAAATTTTTTCGTTTTGAGTCACAACTTGTACATTGGTCCCTTTGAATTCAACGGCACCATCAAATTGCTTCACATGGTATTTTGATTTTTCCTCTACCCCCATCAAAAATGAAAAGCCTTTTGATATTGACTTCATTTTTCCTGATTTGTTTTTTCTCAATATGTCTTCAACTTCATTGCAAGGTTCCTTTCCAGCTTCAATAGGTGAATGAGTCAATAGGTGAAATGAGACAATTGTCTAATCTTGACTTGTCAAATAATAATTTATCCAGTTACTCGCGTTAAGGGTTCGATCATAGTAACAATGAATTGAGAATTTTTAAGTTGTCAAACAACAACTTGAGTAGTCCATGTTTGCCCATCAGATCAAATTTCACATATTTATTGTTTATGGATCTTAGCAACAATAAGGGTCCGTTTGGATGAGCTTTTAAAAAAAGGACTTTTTTCGCATTGCTTTTCTAAAAAAGTACTTTAGTTAGAAGTTAAATGTCACGCCCTGAAAATTAAGGGGTGACCGGCATGGAATGTGAGAGGACTCACATTCCTTAAGCCTTTAAACATTTATATGGATATTAAATAATACTCATAATAATATTCCAATTTATAAGAGAAGGGAATTCTACCTATTGATTACATGGAGCATCTATGTTACAGATGATAATATATACATGAAAAAACTTAGCTTTACATCCATTAGTAGTTGTTCCAAAATATATCTACAAGCTGCGATTAGCAATGAGAGTCTTCACTATCCAACTGAAGATGTAGGTCACCAAGCTCTCTGATGTCAAAATATTTTTCCGGTAAATAACGTCCCATTTATGAAATTTAATGAAACATTAAATAAAAGAATCTTTAAAAAAAAATTAAATTTGAATCACAGCAATATGTTTTCTATAGTATACAGTCGTAAACGTAGGTGAAACTATATAAAATATCGTTAATCAAATAAATCCAAATGCATAGTAAAACTTTTAATTTAACATAACCAATTTAAGCCATAATTCTCAAATCTCATCTTTCTTTAGGACCTCAACAGAACATAATAACAAGCGTGGATACACAGTCCACGAGGGAAAATAACCAAGTGAATGGCACGACAACAAGCGTGTACACACAGTCCATGAGGGTAAGTAACCAAGCGCAGCTCGAAGCCACGAAAACAAGTGCAGCTCAAGGCTACGAAACAAGCACAAATTTAAGACCCACGAATAACAAGCGTGAGAACGAATCCCACGAATATCAAACGAGCTCGAGGTTGACCATGGTGCACCAAAGACTAACAGTACTGCTGTTAGTAACCAACGTTCTGTATTCAGTCCTATCCAAAAACCATTTCAAGTATGTGCAGGGATCAATTTGCAATTCATCAACAAAATATAACTTTTAATAGTAAAGGCTTGTACATATTAGTTCTTAATAAGGGATCCTAGCACGAGACTTACAAATAACGAGACTTTCTCTCCCTGTGCGTTGCACAGATAAGTTTTTTTGTACATTGTTGAAATTAACCAAAATTTGCTATTATGTGTTTATTTAACAAATTCAAAATAACATCATATTATATCTAATGAAGGTTTTGAAAAACCTCTTGATAAACAACATTTGTTATAGTACAACTGGATTTGTTAAATTCATCCAAAATAAGTAATCTCAATCCGTTAAAAGACTTAACCCCAGACAGAGCAACATATAGTTTCCCATGTGAAAAGACTGGACTGGGAAGGTAAACACCTACATTAGACATTGATTTACCTTGGCTTTTGTTTATCGTCATTGCAAACGATATTATGATGGGAAATTGCCTCCTTATCATATTAAAAGGCAATCTAGATTCAGATGGATTCATATCCATTATGTGTATCAAAATCTCTTCCCCAACACTTATGTCATTCAAAGCCTTAGCCCTTATGACATTTTTTCCAAGTTTTGTCACTTGTAGCCTTGTACCATTGCACAACCCTGATGCTTGATCAATATTCCTTATTAACATCACTAGCAAGCCTACTTTCAAGACCAATTTATGATGAGGTATCCCTGAGCATTTAATTGCATTTATAAATTCTGTGTCATACAAATCCTGTAAACTTTCATTTGCCTTATCTGTATGACTTATAGAGTCATAACTAAAATACTCAATGGAATCACTTGACAACAAAGAACAAATGAATTCATTCAATTTGTCAACATTCTCAGATATAGGAGTAAGAATGGTCATATTATTGAGGTAATCTTGATCGACAATACGTTCTACTAAATTTGGGTAGGTATATTCAACAATGCATCTAATTGGATCACAATCATCAGTAGCAACAACTCTGATGGAATCGATATGTCTTTAATACCATCATGTGGTAATCTCTCCTACTTGTAGCAACCATTTTGAAAAGATTTTGATCTTATCTTGTTCAACTTGATTGCTTGAAGACTGTAGCCTCATATTCTTTGTTAGACAAAGTAATCTACATTCATTCCAAAGATGAGAAGAATTAATAGCTGCATCTACGATTTTAGCTTGAGTGCTTTTAGGTATAACAAGAAGGATTTGACTGAAATCACCACCCATAACAACACATGTACCCCCAAAAATGGATAACCGTGCGAACACAAAGTTCGATGCATGGATATGTTAAATACTTAATTGATTTAAAGTTATGACACATGATATCATGTAAATATCAAACAATTTCCCTTCATCATATTGTCATATCATTTGCATTTTACAATTCAGCACTGGCGAGAGTAGCCATTCCCAAAATATATTTGAACAAAAACAACCGAGGTTCAATAGAAATTTTTGAGGAGATTCCTATAAGAGATAAAAGAAAGCTAATTGATTTGGTTTGGGTTAAAGATAAATTTGAAACGATTTATGAATATGAATTTTCAGAGAGAAGAAGATACTTTAGGGTGACGTTAGAGGGATGGGGCAGTTTCAGACTTTCAGGGTTCTTATCCATGGTGTCGTGGATGTCATTTTTTTAGTTTGGAAAGAGAATGGAATTTTGATAAAGGAAAAAAAATTATTTTATATGCATATATAGTCCAAAATAACTTTATATCTTAGATAATAAGATCTTATGATCGATCTGTGTCGATCCTACGATTTACAATCTTTACACCCCTCCTGATCTTATATAGGATCTCGATTTTAATAACATTGTCTAAATCAATAAATTAATAAAAGAGTAATAAATACAATCATTTGAATTGGGTAGAATAATCCTCTAAATCCCGTAACTTGCATTGAGCCTAATCAATTCTTTTATATTGAAATTCAAATTTTAAATCTCCTAATCAATTCAATACTATTATCAATATAATAATTCAATATCATTATCTAGATGATGATGATAATAATAATTTGATATCCATTTCAGATGTTTGACTAAATGCGTGAGATGATGAAGATAAGACCATGTCAAGGGAAGAGAGAGAACCGCATATATCAGGAAGAGAGATGATGAAGGTAATTTTGGAGGAATTTGAATTTTGAAATCCCCACCTAACAAACCAATATAGGCTAATGTACTACCAAGTCTTTTTTATCCCAACTATAATGACCAATGATGTTTTGGAAAATTTTGACTCCACTCCTAAAAATAAATGCATGCGTACACGGGGAAAGGGATGGAAACATGGAAAATTATAAAATGTTAAATGATGCAGTTCATGCACAGAAATTAAACCAATGATGATCCTATGGAAGATCACCGCTTAAGTAGGAATCAGTTCATAAATAATTTGTCGATACACCAAATCAAATCACATGGAAGTTGTTAATAAGTTAAAGGCAACTACCGTTTTTTATCAATATATAATTACATGGAAATCGTGTTGTGGAAAAATTAAAACATGATATTCTCTTGTATAGTTAAGATATGAAATCAAAATAATTAGTATTTATAATATATCTTTGCAATATGTCATTGAATAAATAATAAAATCTTCAAAAAAACAAATATAACTTGATATTACCACTCTGGTCCTATTTATAAGTCTAGTTTGACTAAATCTCACATACCAAGGAAAGGTAACTATCTCAATGATTATGGAACAAATTTCTAACTTTACCCTCATTTATGAATGGGTACCTTTTAAAATTTATTGTCAAATCTCTCTCATCTTTTTCTCTTTCCAACATGACTAGCTAATCTCTCTCATCATCATTACTATGGGCAAAATTGTCACAATCTCATTTATTTGGTCAAAATGGACTTATAAAAAGGACCAAATATTTTGGTCAAACTGGACTTATAAGTAGGACCAGAGTGATACCAATCTTTGAAGACCAATTAAAATCAGTATGCTTTTATTGCAACAGACTTATTGTCAAATCCATGAATGGTGGGAGGTTAACACTTAATAGGGTAGTATACGCACCAAATCCGAAATATAACCATATTAATTACTAGTTTATTTGATTTTCGTATTACAACTTCCCATATACATTATAATGATTTTTTCCTTCTTAAGAATCCTTTCGTCTACTTGTCCTTCATATGTTGATATCAAATTCAAATTTCATATTAATCTCACTTTTCATGTCTTTTATTTCGATCATTATTTCAATTCCTTTTGTTTTTTTGATTTATTTTGTCTTATATTTCGATCATTATTTCAATTCCTCTTTTTTTTATTCATTTATTATTTGTCGCCAAAATAAATCAAATACATGTGTTTTCATCTCAATGACCAATCCATGAGTCCTACCTTTTTTTCTCATTTATATATCATACACGCTCACATTTTCCAACCTCCTATGTTTCTTCCCATGTTATTTCGCTTCTCCATGACCCATCAGCAATTTGAAAATTTTTTCTCCTAATTTGGCTTTAATTTTCTTTTCCCTTTGGTTAATGTGCACATCGTGAATTTGCTTTCCTTTGTGTGTAGCTTCCCATGTGTTAATACCCTATTAATTTGAGAGGTACAAACAACCACATTATTGATTCTTCCCTTTACAAGGTATTCTCTATTTCTATTTTTTATTGATCATCCATATTTCTTTTTCAAATTTTAAATAGAGTATCTTTATAATCACTCGTGATATTTTCTTAAAATTTTAATTTAAATATACAATCTAGATGGATATTTATAAGTTATAACTCAATAATCCTCTCTCTCTCTCTCGATAATATAAGTTATAACTCGATAATATAGGTTAACCTAATATTAAAAATATTTAATTTATAATATAATTCATACATAGGGTAGCCAAGAAGGTATATGTTATTTTTAGGCTTCATTGCCTTTAATTTCAAACTCTTTATTTGTAGTGTTGGCTTACTACATGATTAATGGAATTAGTGCCATTGACTGATTAAAAAAAAAGAAAAAAGAAAGAAAGAAAGGGAAATTTCTTATTAAGTTTTTTCAAACCTAAAAATAGAGAATAAGTTTTTTCTAAAATTTATTCTAAACAAATCATAGTGAACATTAAAGATAAATCTTATTAATAATGGTCATGATTTATAAATATTGTTGGGATGCATTCAATTGTTTGAATGCATCCCAACAACTAATTTAATTCAGTTAATGATGACGAATAATCATTGGGAATACTATCAGTACCAATAAATGAACATGACCATTATTATACTAGGCAGATGATAAAAAAGTGATTTAATATATTGGTCACAGTGGGAACAAAAGGAAAAAAGTATATAGATACTTCACGAACCTGCAATTTGTACAGCAAGACCATACATGTACAAAACAGGCTAAACAACTCACCTTCTTCAAAACATTGTATTGTAACACAATTCTATAACATCCAAAAAAAACATAGTAAAAGTACTTGTTACTAAAATCCAAAAACAATATGTAGTGTATGATAGTTAAAATGCAGAAGACATAAATAAAGAGATACATAAGTTCAGCCTCCAAGTACATGTCTCTTGGCCAAAGCCACTTCAAGGAAATCTGGATCAATGAAAACACCTCGCTGGTTTGGATAACCGACTATGTTGAGGAGGCACGTTCTTTTGTAAATTTTGTAAATATTTTATTATTAATTATTAATATATACAAAAGTTAACACTATACAATTGGATAAAAAACTTAGATGTATTAAAGATACATTTGAAATCATGGGTAATGGAAGATGAAGGGATTATGAATAAACTTCAAGCTGTGTGACTAAACGTATGATGGGAAAAGGAAACAACATTAGCAGTAAGTTAAATGTCATAAACAACTATGAAAATATAACTAAGTTAGACCAGGAATGTGGTGTAATATGTATGGTAGCATCATACAAAAAATATATATATATATATATATAGTTGGTTGTACTCTAATCACACCAACATAGTTAGGTCTGAAATGATGATCTACTCTTCAGATTTTACATTAAAAAAATGGACGGACGGATGTAAACCGAGTCGTTGGCATCGATCGCCAAGAAAGAATGATTATATATTTGAAATATATATAACTGATTTATTATACTGAAAATCAATGAGAAAACAGTTGTAGTTCAATTCAAAAGTTTTTATCTGTGTTCATTAACCAATTTCGGAAATTGTAGCTGCATAACAAAATAAGTGGACATTCTTAATTACTTTCATTATGACATGACAGTGTGTTCTCAACCACTCTAACTTATTGAACATTTTGCTCAGTAAGTTTATGTTAGTTTTCTATGTGTTTTGATGATAATCAACAATTGTAAACACACCTTGGAGTTTTTGCATTTTCTAAAAATCAACTGTCAAATGGAAACTCGAGTATTGATATGAATACTCGAGTATTGACTTGACAGAGAGTTGCTCAAATCCTCTTTCACAAAGCAATACTCAAGTATTGGAAGCAATACTCGAGTATTGGACTTACAGAGAGCACTCCAAGTTTTCACCCTGAGACAATACTCAAGTATTGGTTGCAATACTCGAGTATTGGACTTACAGAGAGCACTCAAAGTTTTCACCTTGGGACAATACTCAAGTATTGGGACAATACTCAAGTATTGGTTGCAATACTCGAGTATTGAACACACAGAGAGAATTTCAACATTGACATAAGTTCTTAATACTCAAGTATTCAATTGAATACTCAAGTATTGGTCATACAGAGAGACATCAAAGATTTACACCTTATGCATACTCGAGTATTGGACTTTTACAAAGTTTTTCAAATCAACATTTGTTTATGAATACTCAAGTATTCATTTGAAAACTCAAGTATTGACATGGAAAAACTCCACAAAATTTTCAAATGAGTGCATACTCGAGTATTGATTTGGAAACTCGAGTATTGGGCATACAGAGAGCTTTTCCTCCTTTCAATAACTTGAAAACTCGAGTATTGATTTGAATACTCGAGTATTGTACCTAAGGTCCAAAGTTCACATCACGATGATTTCTCTCTGGATGATGAATACTCAAGTATCAAGTTGGATACTCAAGTATTGACTTAAGTGCACAGTGACATATTCGAGTATTGATGAACATACTCGAGTATTGAGCGTTGAACTTGAAAATCAAATTTGACGAAATTGTGAAACTCCTTCATTTGATCTTAATATTTTCATTTATCATTCTTATATATACTTGGCTATGATTAACCATCTTCTTGATGAGTTTTTAGACATATTAACGAAAGTTAATTGAAGGATAAAGTGAAAAGCAAAAAGTGGTTCAGTTCATTAAATGCACTGCTTAGAAAATTGCATAAACTTAGTTAATTCCTTTGCACACGGTTGCAAAGCATTAAAGATTGTTTTCTACAACAAGCAACCTCAGTTCCAACGGACAAATTTGCATAAGAACAAGTCAGATTACTTGGCCAGCTGGATTAAGCTAAGATTAGAGAGAGAAGATGCCAAAAAGACTTGCTAATCATCTGAAGACTTCTCTCAACGGTAATATTGAAGATGCAACGGTCAATTAATACTTCCTGAGTATAAATAGGACATCATTCAAGTCTCTACAACAACTACAACATCTGAAAACGCACAAGCATTCAAGTTCTTCAACTACCTTTTAGTTTTCACTTGTATCTTGTCTTTTGACATCATAAGCTTCAGTGTTTATCATCATCCACTCTTAGAGAGAGTTTTCTTTGATTATTAATCATTTATTGTAAAGAACCATAAGTCAGGGGACTTGGTGGTTGGGTTCATTGATTACAACTTGTAAGGGGGAGTGAGTTCTAGTGAGAGAATCACTTCTTGAGTGCAGAGTGTGTAATCTTTGATATAGTGGAAATCCCAGTGAGGCTGGGGACTAGACGTAGGTCAGTGGTTAAGACCGAACCAGTATAAATCTTCTTGTGTCTTGCTATTCTTCCCTCACTCTAAATTACCCTGTTTTTATAGTCCAAAAACAGAGCACTTAGTCAAAAATTTTGTAAATACCCAATTCACACCCCCCCCTCTTGGGTATTTAGCTCCATTTACAGTTTACAGATTGAACTTTGAAAACTTGCCCCATATTAAAGACATGTATCTCCCATGTTGACTCAATTTTATATATTGCATAATTACAATTAACATCACAAAAACTGCGTACAATGGAACAAACGGCAAAAATATTTACAGTACAAGGTCTATAAAACGCTACATTTTGTTTATATTTAGGCTTTTATTTATACGTTAAAAGGTTGATGTGAACTAAAAATTTGAGGAAAAAATATGTGCCATAACAGGTTTATAAAACGAAACACAAAAACAACAGATGAGTCGTTGAATTTTACTTATTGATTTGACTGCACATTGATAACATTAATGTATTAGTTGTTAGATATAGTCTTATTAAATAATTTCTATCAAATGGGGTAGAATAATTATACAGATAACTTCAAAAACACTTTCAAAATTTTTAAAAGATATGTAATAATAAGCTATGTGCGTGCAAATGACTTTTTAAAGCAGTCTATGTACATGAATCACCTGCACAAGCTTTTTATTTATATTGCTTAAGATATCATAGATGTAATTGACTATGTAAAAAATTTATTAATTACAAAGTATTAGTATAAAACGCTTGTCATCCTAGGATAAAAAAGCCTAATTAAATACATAGGTCTCAAATATATGATCATTCTTTCTTGGCAATCACCTGCACAAGCCCAATTAAAACGTTTGTCATCGTAGGGTAAAAAAGACTAACTGACTTCACATTATTTATACTTTCTGTCAAATACAACAATATTTCCGATGAACAGTGTTCAAAACGTGATGAACAATGTTCAAAACGTGAAAAAAAAAAATCTGGCCTATTAGAAAACGAAAAGAAATGATATTTAAAATGTTGTTGTAAAAAACAATAAGATCAACGGACTCAAGTTCAAGTATTGGGCGTTGGTGGTTGAAGCAACAACATTCAACGTATCTATGAATAATGCGACGACCAACTCTTACCGCGTTAAGATCAAGTCTATCAGACCTTGGTGTAAACTTTGCAGGCTTGTTTTCCATGTTAATCGACATATCAAATTGGTTGTTGTAACAGTGAGTTTTAGAAGAATTTCTTGGTAGAAAGATAAAGTTAACATGTACTTAAGTCATATTTAAGGATGGCAAAAGGGCATACATTGGCTGCACATGTGATGGAGAAGCAACTGTGTCGAGGAGGTGTGCTCTTCCATAAATATTGTTAATATTTTATTAAGTATACAACAGTTAACACTAAACGGTTGGACAAATAACGTTTGGTGTATTAAAGATACATTTGAAATCACCAGTAATGGAAGATGAAGGGATTATCAATAAACTTCAAGCTGCGTGACTAAACGTATGATGGGAAAAGGAAACAACATTAGCAGTAAGTTGAATGTCATAAACAATCTTCAGTTGTTTAATAGGAATACTCTAACTGAATGTGATAATATTAAAAGAGACACATGATTAAATTCAACAATAATAATTACCATTGAAAATTTCATATAGATTTATACACATGTCAAAGTTGCCATGTGTAAACGATTCATCATTGTCATAATAACATCTAAAAAAGAAAAAAAAAACATCACGACATCTAAACAAAACTATTAAAAAAAACAGAAACAAAACAAAAGACATCAGAGTAAAGCCAAACAGGTAGGAAGATATTATTAAAAACTATCATTCTTACAATGAACTATAACTTTGAAGTCTTCTTGACGGAGAATCAGGCCCATCAGCAAGCTCTTTAGCACACATAAGGTTGAGTCTAACCCGAAAATTCACAATTGCATGATGATTGTAGTTGAAGATAGCCCGAGATAAGTCACAGTAGTTGGAAAAGAGAATATCACCATCTACAAAATAAATAAAAATCTATTAGACAAAAATATTCGAAAAACAATTATAGGAAAAACAAAAGGTTAACAGACCACTCATTCTCTTCATCTTGACCTAGAGAAGTGCCACAACTACATCATCCTTGTCCAAGACCCTTGAGTAGCTTATTAAGGCCCAGAATGCATGTGTCCCACAAAAACATCAATGAATTGGATTCCCACTAACATAATATGATAAACTAATTAGCAAAAAATGGATGAAGATATATACATATATATAGGACAGTCACCAACACGTACCTCTCATCCATAATCTTGAAGTTGAACTGATAAACTGACTCTCCATTTACATATCAAAACTGTAACCTAATGGGACCTTCAAACTGTATAAATAGAGTGAAAAATGATGAACCAAAAGTCAGAATTGATAACAGTGAAGTAAATGGCATTTAATATTGTTACCGAATAAATCATCCAATATGCCTCCAAGATCAGTTCTACTAGTCAAATCCACAATCACGCATGGGAAAAATAAAAGACTCATTGGAACTTGACTTGAGATAAATAGTTATTAAGGCTTGCTTGTTTGTTCGCCCAATAAGATGTGTTCTCCATATGACTTCATTAAGCTATTTGAATGAGAACGTTTGGTGGTCGATACAATTCTGGAGGATAATTAATTGGGTTGTTGAAATTGTTTGAGAGAATGAAAGACCCAATAATGTCACGAGATTTTGCCACATAGGATGACATTGTGTACCAATAAGCTTAGTGCCACAAGGTTTAGTGATATATATTTGATATCTCAAAAACTTTCCTTTCAATTTCCATTCGTAACCCAATAAGAACTTCAGATAATGAAATATCACAAAATATTTCTCAATACAAAGCTCTTACATAATAATTTCAAATACTATATCTCGAAGTTTCGCTCTATATTCAATGCATGAGTAGTCCATTATAAACTGAAAGAGAGAAAATAATGAATAACTTATTATAAAATCCTCATTTCTTTCAAATGTTTAAGAATCACAGGAAAATAATATACTTTCAACACATTTTGCCTTGATGAAATAAGTATTGGTAGTTTAGCCAAAAAAAAATATAGCATATAGCAAAAACATCATCTGTAAAAGTTCATATGGTATGCTAATCACGCACCTGTAAGGCTTATGCTATGTCTCTTGCTCCAGCTTATCGGTTCCCAAATTACTCACTCCTCCTCCTAACACCCAAACAATCTTAATTTAAACCGAAGTCTTCTTCTACAGAATTTCATAAACACCTTACGTGCATTAGAAAAAATCAAATCATAAAATAATCTCATTATTTATATTTCTAACCAAACAACTTCGAGCATCCATGCAGAATCACAAATTTTCCTAGATTAAATTCCTTAGCTTCTAACTTATAAACTGTTAGAATATTAGGAGATTATGTGCATCTAGTTTAGGAAAGATTATGTTTTTATGTTGATTAATTGTATTTCCTATTCCTTCTCTTCTCACCGTAACTACTCCTCCTTGTGAGCCTGTATATTGTAAGCTTTCCATCATGAATAATATATACAAACAGAGACTGAATACCTCTGATTTAAACATAAACAATCATCATACTTTACCATTTAACAACCACATAACACTAAACTAAGGCATCAAATTAGTTTCACATAAAATCTCAATTTTTCATTCAATACCACTATTTTGCCTTAAACTATCTTTTCCTCTTTAAGAACCATGCTTATCTTCTTATAGCATTCGAACGCCAAATTTTTAACAGCCAACACACACACATAAACCCACATATACACAAGTTTATATATTCACAATTCTATCTTTCGTAACAAGTTTAGAAGAAAGAAAGAATTATTTAGCTTCTTTATGCATACAGGTCTATATCCATTAAAACATTATATATAATTCTTTATCTCTGAACATCCTCATATTATTACGAAATCAAGTTCCTTTCCAATACCATTGTATAAATTTACCATACTTCTAAAATTCCACAAAATTCCTTTCTGTAGCATTTAATCAAACACTTCATGTGCACTATATAAATCCCCAAAAAAAACAATCAGTATTAAATCATAGTCTCTCCTAATTTGGTTTCCTACCAAGGTTTAGCGCATAATCATATTAGATTAATAACCAAATACAATTACTTCCTCCAATTCAATTATTTTACAACTCTTCTCTAAATAAATTTAACGGATTCAAGCCTACCACGCATTAAAAAAAAAATGTTGAAAGAATGACATACAGGGGATGATTCATAAATGAATAATCAAGATTGAAGCACACACCCTAGCAACAAAGGGCGAGAATCAACGACACAGAGCATGGAGGAAGTTGCAATGAGCGACCCTAAGCAATGTCTGACAGCAAGGAGGAAGAACAACTTCTACGATTTGGTGCACAGAATCGAGATGGCGACCACGGCCGTTAGTTGACCGTCAACTTGGATGAAACGCTGACGTGGCGCTGACGTGATGATTTGGACGTTGACGTGAAATAAAAAAATTCAAAAAATTAGGAAAAAATTAAAATAAATAGAAAATAATTAAAATAATTATTAAAAAAATTAGGAAAAATAAAAATGATTAAAAAAATAGAAAATTTTAAAATAATTAGGAAAAAAATTCAAAAAATTAGCAAAAAATTTTAAAAATTTAAGAAAATTTTAGGAACCTACCATTCATTTCTTTAATAATTTAGACACGTTCCTATACATATTTGTATTAACATGAATTATTATAAAATTTTCTATGTTTAGCAAAAGAGATTATAATAATTGTTGATTTGATAAACCAACAACTTGGAGAAACCATGTTTACTTTACTTGGCCTGGAAGTTTGGAAGCTTGGATGGGGAATATACTTGGAGTTGAACTATGGTCATGATTAGCATCAAATTAATATTGCTTGCATTAAGTTGGGATTTATCTATTTAGCCCTACAAAAATTTGACAGGTGAAAATTTTTATACGGGCAATTCTGTTATGATGCACCAATAATAGCTTGCTTCAATATAATAATGCATCGCCCCCCCCCCCCCTCCTTGGGGTTCATTACATTTGAAAATGACCATTAAGGTTCAAGTTAATAACAAATACTATAAATATTCATTTCTTTAAAAAGAGATTATATATTTACTCAACAAAGAAAATTTTATATTAATTCATGTTAATATAAATATTTACAGGAACATGTCTAAATTATTAAAGAAATGAATGGTAGGTTCCTGAATTTTTTTCTAATTATTTTAATTATTTGCTAATTTTTTGAATTTTTTCCTAATTATTTTAAAATTTTCTATTTTTTTTATAATTGTTTTAATTTTTTCATAAATTTTTTCTAATTATTTTAATTTTTTGAATTTTTTTCTAATTATTTTAATTTTTTTCCTAATTTTTTACATTTTTTTATTCCACGTCAGCGTCCAAATCATCTTATCAGTACCATGTCAGCATTCCATTCAAGTTGACGGTCAACTAACAGCCGTGGTGCTGGGCGCTCCCAAAACGTAACTTCGTGTGTACTTTTGCTCCAGAAAAAACTTCGTGATACTGGGCGCTCCTGGAGACAAACTTCATGTGTAAAATTGCACCTTTGCCTTTTTTAAAAAAAAAAAAAAATTAGGTTCATTTTGGTAATTTCCGCTGAGCTGAGGCAAAAATAAAAATCACATATTGTTTTAATGGTGATTTGAACCCAGAGGACTTTTGACAACCCTCAAATACCATCCGGCTATAAGTTTCATTTTGACACCCAACTACAATGAATAGTAAATATATGATTAGCTTATAATCATATAATTTAATTAATTATTTTATTTTATTTTTTGAGCCATTACAGTGGGGATTCAAGCACTTAACCTTAGACACCCTCTAAGGATTCCAATACCACAAAACCATAAAGTTTTACTTTATGCCACACTACAACAGATATTAATTTAATTTTACTACTATCTAAATTTGCTCATCCTCAACTTAAAGAATACTCAACAAATCACAAATTTTTTCATAATTAATAGAAAAATCTAAAATAACATATACAAATATTTTTCTAATATTCTATTATATTGATAATCTATAAATATTTTTAGGGCTATTACATTAAAGCTATTTTATGTTTAGATATACCATTAAAAAAAATACTTTTGAAGTTATTTAGATGTTAAAATAGAGAAAAACTTTTTTATTAATAAAATGACTGAAATAGACATAAAAAAATACTTCAGGATAACCAATACTATTTTTGCAACAAACAAATAGTGAGAGCGTGTTTATTTTCCACCAAAATGTGGACTCACTAGCCTGTTTAGCTCTCATCCAAACACATATGTTAATGAAAAAAGCACTTTATTTTTGAAAAATAAGTACTTTTTTATTAAAAGAAAAATCCATCCAAACGCACTCTAATTTTGAAAGAATATTTCAGGGTGGGATAGTCAATAGTACTGAATTGAGAATGTTGGATATAATTAAGTTCCAACCAAATGTTTGGTGAAATGCCTAGCTAGATTGGTGAAATGACTAAGCTTACATATATGGACCTTTCTCAAAATAAATTCAATGGCTCTTTGCCAAGCTGTCTTAATATGCCATTGCTCAAGTACTTGCATTTGCAAAGCAACTATTTCATAGGATCTCTACCTTCTAGTTTGGCCAATTCCCCCATGTTGACTTTTGATCTAATGAAGAACAATTTTTTAGGTCAAGTTCCAATATTGTTGAGTTCATTTTTGAAATTAAGGGTTCTCATGTTAAAAGAAAACAAACTAGAAGGTTCTATTCCAGTTGTTTTGTGTGAGCTTAACGAGATAAGCATATTAGATTTTTCTCAAAATAAGCTTTCTAGAACAATACCACATTGCTTAAATAACATCACATTTGGAAAGAGGGATGCACTCCGTGAAATCAAAACAGAAAGTTTAGAGTGTCCTGGACTATAATTGGCTTGCACTACTATTCAATTAACCTGTCAACGGGTCAAATTATTATCCTGGAAGGTTACAAACAAGATGTCACATTCTATAGAGAGCAAGAAATAGATTTCACAAAAAAAACAAGATATGAATCTTACAAAGGAAATATTTTAAATTTCATGTATGGCTTGGATATATTGGAAAATCAATTCAAAGGTGAAAAGGATTCTCAAATTGGATACTTAAGTACTATTCATAAGTTAAAATTTTCAAACTATTATCTAAAAGGAACTATTCCAGAAACCTTTTCCAACCTTAACCAAATAGAAAGCCTTGATTTTTCATACAATGAATTGACCAACCACATTCCTTCATAACTGTTGGTGAAAATACTTTTAATATAGAAATATCATTAAAAATAAGAATCTGTGTAATCAATAATCTGTAAACATACAATATTACTGCACAAGAAGAAAACCAGTAAAACTCACAAGACTGCAAAATATGGTAATGAACTATGAAGAAATCCGGGCCCAACTTTCGTTGTGTCCTTAAGACAATTTTGCTCCCTCAATACGGATGCCGAAGGTTTTCTGAGCAATTGTCTCCCAAGATAGAGCGGATTATTCGTCTCCAGAAAGATGACTCTGTCTGTCTGAAGCCCAAGCAAATCCAACGAGTCTGCTTTCAGAATCGCACAGACTATGTCTACAGAATGTAATATGCAGAGAGGAATGTTTGAAATTAATTTTATATCTAGTTTTTCTATCTCTAGGATTTTCTGTCACTAACACATCCTATTTATAGATGATGGAAATTGATCAGATGGACGCCCGTTGGCGAACCGACGCGACTGTGGCGAAATGACACGATCAGCGGTGGTGAACCAATGAGACTTCTTATTCATAACCCATGGGATTTTGTCCTAAATTCCAACAATAACTAACTTAATTTACTCCTTGTCTGTCTTTTCTGTGGCATATAATAATCTATTTGGAATGACACTTGACATGAAAAATCAATTTTCAAATTTAGGATTAAGTAGTTATGAAGGGAACCCTTTTCCTTACTGTCAACCTGATAGGGCAAAACTTTATAACCTAAAAACTTTGCAAGTGCACGGGCCGTATCAAATAATAAAGAGTAAGTAAGATATCGTTCCTACGAGGACTTAGTACCCATAACTTCAATTAAGCATTAATTTTACACTTTAGCTTAAGTTGAGCAAACCAAATTAAATTTAATTAAGAGAAAACTAAAATCAAAATAAACTAACTACAAAAAATTAAATAATCAAACGAGCAATCTAGAGCCACTAATCTCTTGTTTGATTCCTAGATTTTATCCCCACTAAATTAATTTTGACTTAACTTAATTAGCTAATCTAGAGTATTAATGTCTATAAATGCCTTCCGGTCCATTTATATACCTACCTTAATTAATTATGTAATGTCTCACACAACTAAATAAGATGTGTTTTAGATCGGACTCACTCTAATTTGATTATGCGGAGCTTCTAGGTATATGTCTATCCTAGACGCAAATTAGATTAAAACCTAATTCCACGCAAATTAGATTACAACCTAATTCCACATTATTTAATCCCAAGGTCAATTTAAGATTCTCTCTTCCAAGTTCAACCCTAAATCCCCAAAACATGCTCAATGATAGCCAATCAATAAGCAATAACAATAAAATCAAGATTAAATAAACTGAAATAAAATTAAGCAAAACTAATTGATGGGAATAATCTTTAGAACCCAAACAAGTTTATAGGTTCTCTAGGTTGCAAAACCAGCTAGCCACACATGGCTTTAATCAAATCCATAACAAAAAGATAAGAATTCAGGTTCAAAGAATAAAGAGAAAGAGAGGAAAGAAAGATTCTCCGTCGCCTCCATGGTTCTTTCGTCCTTCCATGGAGATGATGAAGAAAATCGAAACGCTTAGTCGTTACTCCTCTACTTCTTCATTCCTTCTCGTTCTGCATCTCTCCCGATCCTTCTCTTGCTTCTCCCTTTCTTCATATATATAATCTAAATATAACTTAGGTTGTGGGTCACTGATTTTCCTTTTCTTATTAAAAAGATATCTTATATCTTGTAATCTACTCCACTAGATCACACAGTTGATTTTGTTTCTATTTTTATTTCGTGGGACCACCGAGTTTGGTTGATTACATATCCTCTTTATTGTTTTTTCTACTTCTTTCCAAATCAACTAATATTTCCTGCAAAATATAATAAGAAATAAGTAGATTTTTATATCAAAATATCTCTTTATCCTATAATAATAGTAAAGTATATAAAAGATAATTAAATAGGTATATAATATCAATAAATCCAACTAATTCTCATAAAATATACACCTATTTAATCATGAAATATATACTTATCACAACCTCTGCAGCAAAATTGCTCATGTTTTGATAAATAAATAGCTGGCAAAAATAAGCAACCTTATCATTTGGATGTAGATGATTCTCGAGACACTTTATTATGGAGTTTTGTTGGAGCATTTGGGGTCATTTTATTTGGTGTTATCATCTTTCTTTATTTGAACTAGTACTTTCACAATTACAGGCTTGGAAGAAAATTAGTATGTTATTTGTTTTAGTATACGTTTAAAAAAAAAAAAAACAAGAACACTCTAGTCCATCAGACTATAATCAAGTAACTTTCAAGTGAGAATCAACTCTACAATTACAATATTGAAAGTGTTCACTACTCATCATTACTAAACTCCCCAACATTCCAAGGTATATCAAGATTTCTACACAACTCGCTTTAAGGTTTTAAGGTTGGAAAAAATCTGTTATATTATATTATATTATATTGTTCGTATTACTAAGAAATTGACTAAGTGGTTACTACTAGAGGCCAATTGTCAGTTTGGACATGGATACTAGAGTTCTAAATCCTCTATTTGGGTATTATTTTATCCTTTGTACGTGCTTTAGTAAGTTCATTTTCTAAAAGACACATTTGAACTACTTGACTCTTACAAATACTATAATATACACAACAAATTGACAGGTCACACTACAATATATATATATATATATATATATATATATATATATATATATATATATCATTTGTAGCGGTTAAAATGACGTATTTGTAGTGGTTTTAACTTGCTACGACATGTACCTTAACTGCTACTACAAGTGTAGTAGTTTCACACCACCGCTACTATATGAGGCTGGGATGACATCGTGTGTGAAGCATTTGTGGCGGTTAGTAAACCCTTACAATATGGAATGAAAAAAATTGTAGTGGTTAAGTAACCGCTACTAAATATATCACCAACTTTTTTTGAGAAATGCCAAAAACAATTTTGTAGCAGTTGTGATAACTGCTACAAAATTTGATGAAATTTCAAAAGAGGCGCCAAGTTTCAAATTATACATAACTGCTACAAAAATTCTTGTCATTTTTTTGGAAAAATTTTGCCGCCTTTTTTTTAATTTTTCTTTTCCAGATTTGTAGTAGTTTTACAACCGATACAAATTGATATTTTGTAGTGGTTGTGGAACTGGTACGAAGGAATAAAATTGTTTTTTTTTTAAAATAAAAAGTTATTTTAGATTATTTTATTAATTAACTAATAATTGTAATATAAATGATTTATATTTTTAGTAAAAATAATTAATATTAAAATATGATATTCAGTTATATATGGTTAATATATAGGTGTAAAAAAATGAGACTGTGTAGGTATAATAACAACTAATTATGATTTCATTTAATTCTCAACATATTGTATGTGAATGTGCATGGAAAGTTGAAAAATATTTGTAAAATTGTGAGTTAAAAAAAAAAGTATCACAAAGTTAGAAGAAAAAAGAAATATTACAATGATCATCATATTTGATCCGGTTGAATAGCAGTTATCCTCTTCAAACACTTAACCTCTTTGAGAAAATGTAGAAAGATGAGAGAAACCGAGAGAAAATATGTGTATAAAACAAAACTGAAGCATATAAAATGGGGTGTGGTGGAGGTATTTATATTGATATCTACGTAACACTTGTAGCGGTTGAGATGACATTTGTTGTAGCGGTTTTAGTTAATAGCGGTTAAGGCGATAGTCTTTGTAGTGGTTGTAAAACTGCTACAAAGTCTATTATGTTTGTTTTAATAAAATAGAAGATTGCAGATTAAATCATAAACATAATTTTTTATCTCAATCTTCGTCGCCATCCCTACAAAAAAGTATGGAGAAAAGGTTACTTGTTTGTTTAATATGTTTGTTGACAAATTAAACTTTAACTAAATGTTATTATATAAAGTGTATCCTAAAAAACGTACCAAACTATAGGTAAATTGTCATCACCTTCTGGGAAGAAGTTTCCGAAACTGGCGGACTGGAACAGCTCACTCTTATAGGTGACGTTATCACATCGCCCATGTCGTAAAGGTCCCGAGGCTTTAAGTGAACCACCATATTCCAATCCCCATGCCTCTCATCGGCAACATAATAAACCTGATGTGCCTCTAAGATAAGAATATATGACCCATCATCTTCAGACTGACTAGTGTAAATAGGACGGGAGAAATTCACTGATGTGATGCCTAAGTCTAAGTCATGAGTCCCCAGAACATTGTTGTATTCACCTACAAACATGGTGAAATGACCATGGTAATTTATTTTGACCACATCAAGCAGCTTTCCATAATATGAGACATCACCGAACTGCATGTTCTCATCACTACTGCTCACATAACTCCACGTCCTAAACATGCCATAAACACCCAGGTTTTGGTTTAGCAATCCCTGATCTTGTGAGCTGGTGCAAAACTTGAAACCATTGACATTGTATGCTGTAAATATTTGGGCATGGTCAAGCAGGTCGAGTGCGAGAGCTCTAAATTCTAGTAAGTATGAGTTGTGGTCATTTAGTATTCTCCTTGTAAACTAACTCGGGAATTCTCTGTGGACCTTTCTATCAATTTTGGAGGATGTCTATGAACGGATCCTCAGTTAATGCTTCACATGACTCCTAAATTCCCTACAATTAAACATGCAATGACGATCATGAAATGTAAGTATAAAATGTAAGGAAATATATAGGATAACATATATCTGTGTGCAATCCTTACTAAAGGTACGATTCAACTTTAATGCAATTAATTAAGACATGTTTATGTGCTTGAAATTTCTCAAGTGCCATCAGTTTGAAGTTCTCACTTTCGTCAATTGGTTTACTAACACGAGGGATTAACAACTCTGTTGCAGATGGCACATGCTTAGGCTCAAGACAATCATCTACACAAGGGATTAATTATCTTCTTGTCCTTGTAGAAGGTTGTGGGAATGTCTACATTTGGGAGAGCATCTCGTAGTAATTCCAGCAACATTGACATTGCCTTATCAGTGATCCCACACAAGTACTTGATATTGTACAATTTGATTAAGAAAGATAATTTGAAGTATTTCCGACAGCCTTGATACAAATGACAATCACTCTCATCCATGTGGATGGAATAATTCTTAAGTTGCATCATTCTGAAAGGAAACAAATTCTACACCTTGAACTTCTGCTGTAAAGCTGTCGTCTTGAAAATCAAAAGCATCGTGAATAACTTCATTAATTGGATCATCTTGCTCTAATTGATTTCCTACTTGTGAGCTTTGAGGAAGATGCTCCCCCATATCTAATACCATGTTTCTCACCATGAACTCCCAGAATATATATTCTTCTGAGAAAGGCTAAAGAAGCAAATGTTCCATAGCAACTTCTCGTGTATGTCACTTCTTAAACTTGCATCTAAGGGCTGAGGGAGGGGAAGGCTAGGGGTGGCCCCCGCCCCTCCTAAATTATAGAAAAGGACCAAAATTTTTAAGTAATTGCATTTCTGCCTTATAAAAATTTCAATATTTTCACTTCAATCCCTATTAAAAGTTTCATAAAGGGACTAAAATGAACATCTTGAAATGTTTATAGGTTTTAGAAGCAATTTCATGAATATCTAGGTTCTATTCTATAATTTTCAGCCCCTATAATTACAATTCTTGGCTCCGTCCTTGCTTGCATTGACAACATGAACACACAATCTTGCCATTAATGCTAGCGTGAGAGAAAGCAAAAGTTAAGAAAGTGTTCAATCCCACTAAATATACGGGGGAATTACATGGCAACTTGATCCATGACTTATTCATATGTAGTAAATAAAGCTATGATAAAATAAGGGCAGCGGAGGTGGAAACTGCCTGTTAGGAAACATCTTCATGAAGGCACCAACATAACAATAGCATCCCAGCTCAACTTGGTCTTGCATCCACCTAGTAATCTCCTGAGTCCTGGCATCAACCTACTCGTCAACTTGCACAGCAACCTACCCAACAATCATATCCTGAACCCCCTCAGTTGTTGGCCTTCTCAAGTTAGAGGTTTCAGCCTCAGAGGCGATGGTCTTGCCATAGACCATGCTAGGCCTGGCACCTAGCCCCATTACCCCTAACGCAGCCAGGATGCTCAACTGGGCCCACAATAGCCTTCAATGGGGTCATAGGATCCACAAACTCCTGTGACTCTGAGGTTTGCGATGCTCGCAACAATGCCTGGGTTTGCTTAATCTTCCCCTAGCTCACATATTTCATAACACATTAATCAAACAATTTAATACAATGTAAATATATTAAATTAACTATATAAATAATTTGTTTGTAACTTACTATCATCTCCTTTGCCGCCTGAGAGGTCTCCATCCCATCATGATGTCTATGGGTGTATGTGAATAGCTTTCCATAATCCATTTGATTGTTCTCCTCCCAAGCCTCCATTTGTTGGAAGAATTAAAAGAATATAAACTTTGTCATTTCAAAAATAAAACAATCTACAAACTTAAAATAAATTTAACTTTAAATATACCAGCTCACTGTAGGTCACAGTAAACATCTTGGATCCTGATGTGTCATGGATCCTCTGCCGTTTCCGGCTTCTGGTGTTCCCCTGGGATAGAACCTACAAGGAGGAGCAAATAAAATGTTAAGTGAAATTAATTGTTATTTTGATATCATGTAAACTAATTTAAACCATATTCAAACTATAAATTATATTCTTGAGTTAATTTAAACTATATTTAAGATATAAATTAACTAACATTTAAACTATATTTAAACAAAATTTAAACTATACATTAATTTAAACTATAAATTAATTTAAAATATATTTAACAAATTTAAACTATAAATTAATTTAAACTATTTTTAAACTATATTTATAATTTAAACTATAATTAAAAAATGTAAAATATAATTATTAAAAAAAACATACTTGTCTCGCTTGACTCCTCCTGGCCTGGACAAAACCCGCCTAGTCGTTTGGGTCGACTCCGTTTGGGATGCTTTCAATCAATTGCTATAAAGGAATCGTCCTATCTCCATTCCTCTTGGTGTAAAGACGACCCTTTTGATTCTTCCAGTAGTCCCCTATCTTCAGTAGTGCGTGCCTCTTCGTGTTGCCTCGTACTTTAAACTTATGTTGTATCATAATTTAATTATTAATTATTAATTTATTTAATAAATAAATAAATCATAAATTGTAACTATCTACATGTCAAATATAATTAAACATAACTTACCTACACAACTTTTTCAAACGCCAAGCCCATATTCCCCTTTGAAATATGCTTCCAACTCTGGAAGTTGAGGAGGAACCGCGCCCAATTCCCACCCAGCTGTGTCAAGAATCGATTGAACAAGTGACCACCGTTGCCAATCGGCTGGTCCATGTGCTCGTTCCAGGGGACTACAATGTAAGGCCCCTCCAACAGATTGACCCTGAGAATATCCAGCGTTCTCCTGCTGATGTTCCCATGTGTATCTGCACAATTATAAAAATATGTTTGTATTACGTTTAAATATAATTTAAATAACCATAAGGAATTTAAATTTAAATTTTGTCACAAAAATAATTGCATTTACCTTTGACATCCACCTTAAATCCTGTGGAATGTGAAGACGAGGATCGGGGGTTCCCTTGGTCCCACTCGTCCTCCCAATCAATAAACTGCTCTGCCTTGCTAATAGGAATGTTAAAGTCAATCTCTAACTCATCATTTTAATCATCATCGAGGTCACTGACGGACAGATGTATGCCCTGTGCTCCCCCTACGATCTCCATCTGTGGGATTGGCTTATCGGCAAAGAGCTGATCTATGTTGATTCCCATGTGAGGTGGTGAAGGGATATTTCGACCCCTACTACCTCTAGTACAACCCCCTCTACTACTATTGCCTCTTATAAGTGCTCTACCGCATATAACATCTTTCTCTTTCCCTCTATCTCCCCTAGAACCCTTAACCACTAAATTTTATAGCTAAACGAAAGAGAATGAAAGTCAAAAAGGTGATATATCAAACATTATGTGGCTTGAAATGAGGGGAGACACTGTTTAAAAAAGGCATCATTTTGTAGCGGTTATCCTATAAAACTGCTACTAAAAGCAAAACCGTACCTCGTTCATTGTGACATTTTGTAGTGGTTATATAACGCTACAAAATGCCTGATCTTTGACATTCTAAAACGGTTACTGTGTAAAAACTGCTACACCTGTGTGACAATTTGAATTTTATAGCAGTTTCCAAGAGAAACCGCTACAAGCTTTCTTAGTTACTAAAGATAGTACAACATGCCATGTGAAGATTGAATGTTCAGTATAGATGCCAATCTCCGATGAAAAGCTCACTGACTCATTTTGATCAAATATATTTTCATGAGAGAAAGGCAGCTATAATGCAACCTAATTTTTCATCGCATGCTATACTATCTTGAGAAAAACAATGGAAGGTTGGGTGTATATATAGGGTGAATATTTGTAGCAGTTTGCTTAATAACCGCTACGAATAAAGAATATTTGTGGTAGTTTATGCCTCTCTTTTTTCCTAACCACGATAAATATTGTGCCGTTTCGCTTTCTGTAGTGGTTATTTTTAGTTAACTGGTACAAAGTTAACTACCACAATGTTTGTGCCATTACGCGCATTGGCACCAACTTTGTAGCAGTTTATCTCTTGTAACCGCTACAAAATCCTCACCACAAACCTTCTCGCCATTACACGCCAAGTTGGCGCCAACTTTGTAGCAGTTGCATTTATCGTAACCGCTATAAAGTTTGTTGCAAACAAGCTTGCGCTTTGGAGCCATTGCTACCATTACGAGTTTGTTGCAGTTTATTCTTAGACCGCTCAAAATTGACTATTTGTAGCAGTTATTGTTGACCGCTTCAGAGTAACAGCTACAAAAGGTGGTTTTTTTTTTGTAGTGTCACATTCCTACACAACTAATAGAGCTTACTTTGTTTGTCTCCTCTGAGTCTCACAATAATCTCTCTAGGATGGTACTTGACATGAAAAATCTAGTTATAAAGGAACCCTTTTCTATGTGGTCCACTTGTGCACAACATAATTGCTCATCTATTGATAAATTAGTAAGGAGAAGTATATAAGCTTATTTCTGCAATTACAATGATTTGGAAGATCAATTTACGAGTTATTTGTATGTTTTTTTAAAAATAATAATAATAATTTGGCCAAAGGTGTTATTTGTAAGCGAAGAGGTAAGAAAGAAACCCTCTGTTATCATGAGAATCTGATCATGTAATTCATACGGTCGATCTATTGGTTACGCCTATAATCTACGTCGTAGTACAATTTATTAGATATACAAAGAAGCATTTTAGCTGTATTGTCATTACAATGAATATGTCTGTGAAAGTAACATCGACACAAATAACAATTGTATTATTAACTATATGGTTGGCCTCCGTGAAGGATTCAGGTACTTTTTTAGCATATCTTTAGTCCTTGTGTACAATATCGTGTGTCCTTAAGTGTTATTTGCAAAATTCGTCTAAAATTACTAAAATATCTTATAAATCCTAATTTTTATATATTTTATCCCACCTTTAGTCATTTATTTTGGGGACTATTTTAGGCTAACTTGGATTTATTAGATAATATTTGGATTGTTAGCCAATTTTAGGAAATAATATAAATCTTAATTAATTATGAGATTATTGGGCTTAAATTATTTTTTGATTTCTATCATGTGATTGAATAATATTTCTAAATATATGATAGATCATGATTTTATTTAATTCTTGCAGGACAAGAAAAAACATGTTAGAAGATCATATAGTGCAAAAACTTTTTTGGAAGCTAAGAGAAAATCTAATAAGGAAATGTTATTGGACTTTTTAAATTTTAATGGGTACCCAAAAGCTCTTTCTTCATTGCATTAAATTAACCTAGCCACCAGATTGAGACTCTCACGGAAGCACTAGGATGTAGTCATCTTCATCTCGAAATCTCTCTTGAAGCCGTAGACATGCACATCAAAAGTAGTTTTGTCATTCATCACATTCAACAACCATGTGCCCACCTATCATTACTTTTCTCCATTTCTTCACATCCATATCATAAAATCGTCTCTAACATTTCTAATGTCGTGGCGCATCAAAGAGAATTGGTACAAGTAGAGACCGTGATGGCAGCGTAAGTTTATTTGGGAGGAAACTTGGGGGGAGCATAGAGGAAGTTAGGGCCTAGAACTTACACTTGAAGATCATAATGGAGTGTCGTTCTTTTTATCTTTTAAATTTAAGACTTGAGATTATTTAGTTTTAAAGGATTTCAAGTTGTGTTAATTGAGAATAATTTTGTTTTAGATTGTAGACATATTTGTTTTGGATTGGATTGATAATTTGAAGTGGTTATGCTTGAAACCATTGTTGGATTTTTGTTTGCAACATTTGGATTGTCAATTGAATTATTTACTGAGTTTTTGTTATTAATTTAATTGTCAATTTGGTTTATCACCTTAATTGTTTAATTGGGTTAATAAATTGTCTAGTTGTTCAATTGGATAATTGTAAACAAGATTTCTAAAATTATTTTGAAATTAAATGTGATTGGTTTTTAATGAGTTTAATTAATCACCACTTGTTTCATTATGAGTTTTATAGTGCAATAAGTGTTATTGAACTTGAGGGTTTCCCATGTTTTATTTAGGTAATTAAATTCATTAATTCCAATCTTTCATTAATCTCCCTTAGTTCTAATTAATCAATTTTGGCTAAGAAGTTAACTGCATGTGAATCTTGGGTTATCCCCTTCATCATCATAACTGAATTAGATCTTTGTTGTTTGACTTACTTTTAATCAAGCTTTTGATTAGGATTTTAATTCCTCTCTTATAAAAAAAAACCCCCCCCCCAAAAATTGCATTCAAGTTCATAGAGATTAATTTCATTTTCATTTAGGTTTTAGAGTCAATTGCATTAGTACATTTAGTTAGTTAATTGCATTCAAATTGTGTACTACAAAGAGAAAGTTTAAGTATGAAGGCAAGGTTGACTTAAGGGTAGTTGTCTCCTCTCTTTATTAAATTCCAATGCCAGTGAAGTGCAAAGATCCTAGCAGTTTTCTCATACCTTGCACTACAGGTGACATTGAATTCCTAGATGCCTTGGCATATTTAGGAGCAGCTATCAATGTTATGCCAAAATCAATCTTTGATCAACTCAAGGGTATTGAGCTTAAGCCCACGAATCTTGTTGCATCCCTTGCTGACAGACATTACACAGTCCCAGAAGGCGTCTTGGAGGACATCTTGGTTAAGGTAAAAGATTTTATATTCCCTGTAGACTTCTATGTTAATATGGTTGATGGTCGGTTTTGGCAAAAAGGACACTCTTCTTTGCTTTTAGGTAGGCCCTTCCTTAAAACTACTAGAGTTATGATAATATGCATGATGGTAGCCCTATTTTGGAATTTGCTGGTGGCCTGACTCTAGAATTTGCTTATGAAATTATTAGATTTAATGTGCTTGAATCTATGAGACATCCCCTTGATGATTATGCAAGAGATGGATGTTAATTTTAGTCATGCTATTATGATGATTCTATTCTAGATCTTAAAGAGAGCATACTTAGTAGATCCTATGATTTTGCTGGTTTAGATGATACACTCTCTTATTCATGTACTAAAATTGGTAATTGTAATACAAGTGTTGACCTTGATGTTGCTGATATTGATATTTTCACTGATTTTATTATGAGACACTATAAACATGATGCTTTTGTGCCTATTTATTACATTAATGATTCTAGTGGTCATGTATCTACTACCCCTCTTTATTCTGATGAACTTTTTCAATTACTTAGTGTGATAGATGCCATGGATAAAATTGATTTATCTTTACTACCTAATCAAAGTTATTGATTAGCACTGATCATGTTTTTGATGGGGAGATTTCTAATTCTGATTTTAATTCTATCTTTGACATGAGTGCTACTGATGACACTATTAATGTTGACAGTGATATGTTTGTTGACTCTTTTGCTCTTGTAGTTTCTAATGATACTCTCCAAGGTGGGAAAGTTTGTTCTTCTATCTATGAGTCTACTGTGCAGGTGTCTAGTTTGACTGATATTGATTTAAAGATGCTCATACCCTCGATCGAACAAGCTTTATCCTTAGAGTTAAGCCACTTGCTGACTCATTGAAGTATGCCTATTTGGGGAAAGACGAGACACTCGTTGTGATTGTAGCTAGTGACATAGCTGCTGATAAGGAGACTCGCCTCCTTGAGGTACTCAGGCTGCAGATGAAAGCTATTAGATGGACTCTTGCTAATATCGCTGGAGTCAGCCTAAATGTGTGCATGCTCCGGATCCTGCTAGAAGATGATGCCAAAGCTGTACAACAACCATGAGATGACTCAATCCATTGATCCTTGATGTAGTAAAGAAAGAGGTCTTTAAGCTTCTTTCTGCAGGTATAATCTTCCCTATTTCTGACAGTCGTTGGGTAAGTTTAGTTCAAGTAGTACCTAAGAAAATTAGTATTACTATTGTTCATAATGATGAAGTTGAGCTAGTTTCAACTAAAGTCCAGAACAATTGGAGAGTATGTATTGACTATAGAAAATTGAATTCAGTTACTAGAAAGGATCACTACCCCTTTCCCTTCATAGATCAAATGTTAGAAAGACTGGTTGGTAGATCACATTACTGCTTTTTGGATGGTTTTTCTGGTTATTTCCAAATTTCTATTGTACTTGAGGACCAAGATAAAACCACATTCACATGTCCATTTGGAACCTTTGCATATAGATGCATACCATTCTCTGATTTTCTTGAGCATTGCATGGAAGTTTTCATGGATGATTTCACTGTTTATGTTGATTCTTTTGATGCATGCTTAGCTAGTTTGGACATGGTTTTGGAAAGATGCATTCAATATAATCTTGTGTTAAATTTTGAAAAATGTCATTTCATGGTTAAGAAAGGAATTGTTTTAGGCCATGTTGTTTCACATGATGGTATTGAGGTTGATAAAGCTGAGGTTGATATTATTTCCTCTTTTCCATATCCTTCATATATGAAAGATGTACGTTCTTTTATTGGGCATATTGGATTTTATAGAAGATTTATCCAAGATTTTAGTAAGATAGTATTGTCATTGTCTCGTTTGTTGCATAAAGATGTGGGTTTTGTTTTTGATGATGCTTGTAGGTATGTGGGGGATTAATTAAAGAAGAGACTCACTACACCCACCATCATTCAACCACTTAATTGGAGCCTTCCATTTGAGCTCTTGTGTGATGCTTCTGACTATGCATTGGGTGCCATTCTTGCTTATAGAGTAGAGAGAGACAACATATCATAGCCTATACATCTAGAACTTTAGATGCTGCTCAGGCTAATTACACTACCATAAAGAAAGAGTTGTATGCAATTATCTTTGGCCTAAAGAAATTTTGATCTTATATCCTCCACACGAAGGTGATCGTCTATATAGTTCACATAGTTATCATGTACTTGTTCAAGAAACCAGGCTCCAAACCCCCACCTCTTTAAGTGGGTGATGCTAATACAAGAGTTTAATGTGGACATTTGTGATAAGAGTGGTGCAGAGTATATGGTAGATGATCATTTGAGTAGGATTGAGACACCTGCAGTAACATCTCTACCCTCAGGTGATTTTCCTAATCAAAGGCTCAGTAAGGTCGTCATTTCTATCCCTTGGTATGCTGATATTGCTAATTATCTAGTTACATTTGTTTTGTCAGATGACATTAATAGACATCAATTGAATAAGTTTAAGACAAATGGTAAATTCTATATATGGGATGATCCTTACTTGTGGCACATTTATAGTGATCTAATCATTAGGCGATGCATTCCTAATGTTGAATGAGTCTGTCTTGACTTTTTACCATATTCTTGCATGTGGGGGGCGTTTTAATGTCAAAAATACTACTAGGAACGTTTTGGAAAGTGGATTGTTTTGGCCAAGTCTATTTCATGATGCCCATGAATTTTGTAAGAAGTGTTCTAGGTGTCAATTTGTGGGTAATATTTCTAGGAAGCATGAGATGCCCCAACAACCCTTATTATTCTGTGAAGTCTTTGATGTTTGGGGAATTGATTTCATGAGAGCTTTTATTACACCCCTACCGGCCTCGCCTTTTCAGGTGACGGGTTAGAGGAATTCCTTCACTTAGTTACCATTCATTCGTTGTTAGGTTCAATTAACATGTATCAGAGTGAGCGCAATAGAGCATTTTTAAATGATTTGGACTATCTATTGTACTAATAAAGGTAAAATAAACAGAAAATAAAAGTTCCCGAAAGGTTAAAGGTACAATTATCCAAAATAAATACCGAAATAATACATACCGTCATCTAAAATATATGTACAAACATGATAGGGCATTCCCTATTCTTCAATCTGTACCGATAAGCACTTATCTTTCCAAAAAAGGTTCTTCACATCAAGCACGTCTCCCTGTGACTACAAAAGAGTCTGGGGTCCGATAGTGGCCCCCAGAGTAACCGTCAATATTCAAATACTAAATGTGTAAGGAGTATGTAATGTACCATGACAGATAAAAATATAAGAGCATGCCAAGCACATACCATATATGCATCCAGATCATACCACAGTAAAACACACCACAATCCAATAACCCGTACAACCATCTTACCAAGGCAAGTCTCGGTCTCACTGGACTCTCAACCCGTAAAGCCGCCCTTACTAGGCCAGCCCTGGACTGAAACTCAACCCGCACAACCGACAATTAAGGCCGGCCTCGGACTGAACGTCCTTAGCGCTAGGAATCACAAACTCTGTATGCATATTTGGTAGAACATATACAAAACACACATGGCAAATACAAACATATAACAAAACACATAAAGATATCCGAGTAAAGCGGTTACTACCTGGTGGGGGATATTCTGTCTTTAATATTTATTATGCCCAAAGGCTTTTCTAGATATGCCATTGACCTAACAACATCAAAATACACCATTTTTAGTATTTCCAAAAATACCCTTGCATTTATTTTGCCAAAACCGAGCCCACACAGAATTTCAAGAAATTCAGTGAATCTGGCCCAACTGCTTGGATTTTTAATAAATTCCAAAAAAATCATTTTTGAATGAAACTAACGCCATCTGAACCATTAAAATGTATATTGTTTAGGAAAAATATTTCCAAAATCCAAAAGTACACTTATTTTGGCGTGTAGCCAATTCTTCACCCTCTAGTCTAGATTCACATAGTCGCTCCCTGGTTCACCTTTAATAATTTTTATCTCTTAGTAGAAAACTCCAAATAACAGAAAATCATACATCATGGTGAACCTTAAGATGTCTACTTTCTCCCTGTAAAATCTCAGATTAAACCAAGTTCATTTACTATTTTTAAAACTCAGTTGAAGGTTCACTACCAGAATTTCCAGAATTGCCAACCAAGCTTGCCTTTAGTATTTTTCGGTGTTTTTGAGTTCGGAAACTTATATCATAGCTTAACCCCATACAAAATGGCGTTTTAAACACTTTGTACCATCAAAAACACTAAAATCATATTGCAAAACCATACCCTAGCCCGTTGCACGAAAATCACAAGTTCAAGTTGTAAAGGTTCAGGTTTTCGGTGTTTACCTGATTCGAAAGTTCGGTTGATGATCTATGAAGCTTGGGCCTTGATTAGCTATGGAGGTTGGATAAAAATTTCTCTCCATTCATCTAGAAATTTCTTCTCCTTCTTTAGAAGAGAGAGAGCATATGTCTTTTAATAAGAGCCAAAAAGATCTGAGCAGTCTGGAATAACTAGTGTTTATTTCTATCTAGTAATTAATGGATTGGACCTAACTTCTTGGCTTATTCCCCAAGAAATTCCAGAGAATTCCAGGGGTCTCTAGGGCTGAAATGTGGCGAAATTTACTCAAAAGTTGGCAGATTTTTATTTTCCCTTTGGAGCAAATTACCTTTTTTGGCCCGAAACTCTTATAAATTACAATTGTGGCCCAAAACTTATTAATTATTACCAAATTTTCCCATGTCCTTTCACCTGCCCAAAAGAACATATGTGGAACCATTTAGGGCCCACATGCCTTCCCAAATTAATTTTTACGTATTTATTCCCATTTTGTCCTTTTTCTCTAAATGTGGGACCCGCGATTTGACTTTTGCACTAACTTTTCTTTCCCTTTTTCTTCAAGCACGTTTTTCTCATCATTATGGGGGCTAGGTGGTGCCTCTTGGGGCCCACAAATTTGATCCCTTGCATTTAATTCCTTTTTCCACTTTATCTGTCCAATTTTTGCTCTACCGGTCCTTATCAGGCCTCGCTGGTTACAAAGGTGCCTCTTTTTGTATCTTTCTTTAACTTTTCCAGATATCTTCCCTTGATTGGACATACATATGTGGTGCCTTTTTAATTTCCAATATGACCCCACATTTATCTCATTTAGTTCAAAAGAAGCCCCTAACGAATCCCTATCTTTTCCCTTTCTACCGGTTAAAATCCTGTGGGACCCGTATTTTGTGTTTGCGCCGGAGTATGGATAAAATCATCTGAATTTTCTTTCTCTCTCCTGGGTGGACCAAATTATTGACTTAAGGGGTAAGGAATTGACTTTTCTACCCCTATAATCATTACTTACATTTTGCTTTTTAACCCTGCAGTGACACGTATCCTCTAGTAATGATTACATTGACTTCTTATCTTCAAAAACGCAGGGCATCCCTGACTGCCTTGAAAATGTTGTATACTTACTTATACCGGCATATTTTCACTCAACTAATTGTCCTTTATCTTAGGATATAGTTAGGTGGCACCTTTTTCAATGGAATCTGTACCGTATAGGTCTCCTGTGCCCTTTTTTCCATTGGCACTTTATTTCCATGATTTATACACATTAGGTCCACTGACAATTACTTAATCCTTGAGAAGCTTCCTATCTCTCGTCATTCTTGGGATTTTTCCCGAATTGGGCTTAGTCGTCTGCCTACTTTAGGCTTGTTCTCAATTCTCAGGGTCCAAAATTCAAGATATTACACCTTTTCCCACTTCATTTGGTTATTTGTGCATATTGCTAGCTTTGGATTATGTGTCAAAGTAGGTTGAGGCAATTCCCACTCATACTAATGAGTCTTTTGTAGTGGTTTCCTTTATTCAATCTCACATTCTTTCCAGATTTGACATTCCTAGAGCCAACATTAGCGATCAAGGAACTTATTTTTGCAATCAGAGTTTGCAAAACTTGCTTAGTAAGTATGAGGTGACGCACAAGGTGGCCACCCCATACCATTCTCAGACGAATGGTCAGGCAGAACTCTTTAATAAAGAAATCAAGCTCATTTTTGAAATGACATTACAACCCAACCAAAAGTAAAAGGCAGAACTCTTTGGGCATATTGCACAACATATAAAAGTCCCATTGGCATGTCTCCATACAGGATTATTGTCTATGGCAAAGCATGTCATTTGCCAATGGAGGTAGAGCACAAGGCATACTGGGCAATTAAAAGGTGCAACCTCGATCTTGCTAGCTAGTGCCAATATTCAAAGTAAGTTGCAATTGCGAGAGCTTGAAGAGTTAAGAAGAGAAGCTTATGAGAATACTAGAATTTATAAGGAAAGAATTAAAGCAATCCATGACAAACTTATTATGAAGAGAGACTTTCAAGTGGGCCAAAAAGTTCTACTCTATGTTTCCGTATTGAAACTTATGCCTGGAAAGCTCAGTTCTCAATGGGAGGGACCTTTCATTGTCACTGATGTTTTCCCCTATGGAGCTGTGAAGATCAAAAGGGAGCCAAATGAAAAATGCTTTATCGTCAATGGACACCACTTAAAGCCGTCATTTGATGGATTGTCTACTCAGACATTGAAGGTTGCTGCAGAGTGTGACACCACGTAGACCTTGGTTGTATTCCTTTCTTCACTCTTTTATTTTGCTTTGTTATATTTATCCTTGTCATATTACTGAGTTGCGTAGTGCTATGTATTACTTAACTTTGTGATCTATTATGATTGTTTTGCAATGAGAACAATACACTATTAAGTGTGGGGGAAGGATCAACTATTTTGAATGTGAAAACTACAAGTTTTAAGTAACTTTAGTATGACACATTCTTGGTTTGAAAAGTGATTGATCATGTTTTGAGTTGGTGAACCTAATGGCAATGAATTTGATTTCGGTGAATTTAGGCTAGTCATCATATTCCTAGTGAGATTTTGAGCCTAATACATATATTTTTTAGTGTGTATCCCTATCTCTTTACTTGATCTAAAATTTGACTTGAATCTTATTTGAGAACACATTCTATGCATGTGTATTCATAATAATGATAAAGGCATTCATTTCCTTTTAGTTAGATAAGCCAAAAGGCCTACATTTTCATACATATATCCTTTGTTTAACCCCTTTGAGCCAATATTTTTTCCATTTTGTCTACACCCATAGCCATTTATAAAAAAACAAAAACAAAAATTTCTCTACCCTTTTGAATGTCTTGGGAGTTGAAGAGCATTACATTATATCTATTTTGGATGGAAGAATATGCATAAAATTAGGAATTGAATCATTGTGTAGAATATGGTTGGTTATCTTGAAAAGTGAAAAAAAAATGAAAATCATAAAGAATGATAAAATAAAAAAGAAAAAAATAAGAAAAAAATAACCAAAAAAAAAAGAAAAAAAATGAATGATGACTCAGTTCAGGTTTGATTTAGTTTCTTGCATTCTATATTCTCTATTATTGTATCATTCTCTTCATCTTTTAAAATAGTCAACTTTGTTTTTCCAAACACTGTATCCTTTCTTTCTTAACATTAGCCTCATTACAACCTAATAAAAGTCCTTTGGATTTATGCATGCACTTGCTTTATTAGTGGTAGAGAATTTAGATTCTTGAAAAGCCTATGGAAAGATTACTAGACAGGGATGGATTTGAGTGTAAACACAAACTTATTCATTTTTGAGGGAAAAGTGACATACACATTATCCTTGATGAGGGATTTCTAGCTTAGGTTCCCCTTTGTTAAGTAAATTGCCATGATGTTTGCTTTCTTAGTTCATGAGAAGATCACTTGGACAAGAGAGGTGTTGAAATGCTTTTGTTTACTTCTTGCTTGTGATTAGAACATTCATTTTTGAAGCTTTAGTTTTGTTTTGTTTTGTTTTTATTGTTGTTCTCCCTTAGTCTTGATTTGTCTTGCCTAGGAGTACAAATGATAAGTGTAGGGGAGCTGATAAGTCCTGATTTTTTATATATTTTATCCCACCTTATTCATTTATTTTGAGGACTATTTTATGCTAACTTGGATTTATCAGATAACATTTGGATTGTTAGCCAATTTTAGGAAATAATATAAATCTAAATTTGGATTCTTATCTTCTGATTGAATAATATTTTTAAATATATGATTGATCATGATTTTATTTAATTCTTGTTGGACAAGGAAAAGTATGTTATAAGATCCTACATTGTAGAATTTTTCTTGGAAGCTAAGAGAAAATCTAATGGTGAAATTTTATTGGCCTTCTTAAATTTTAATGGGTATGGAAATCTCTTTCTTCATCGCATTAAATTAACCTAGCTGTCAGACTGAGACTCTCACAGACACACTTGGACGTAGTCATCTTCATCCCGAATTTTCTCTTGGAGCCACAGACGCACACATCAGAAGTGGTTTTGTCATTCATCACATTCAACAACCACGTGCCCACCTATTATTACTTTTCTCCCTTTCTTCACATCCATGTCATAAAACCGTGTCTAATATTTCCAATGTCCGTGGCGTATCAAAGAAAATTGGGACGAGTATAGACCGTGATGGCAACATAAGCTTATTTAGGAAGTAATTTGGGAGTAGTATAGAGGAAGTTAGAGCTTAGAACTTATACTTGAAGATCATAAGGGAGTGTCGTTCTTTTGGTCTTTTTAATTCAAGACTTGATATTATTTAGTTTTAAAGGATTTTAAGTTGTGTTAAATGAGAACAATCTTGTTTCAAATTGTAGACATATTTCTTTTGGATTGGATTGATAATTTGAAGTATTTATGCTTCAAACCATTGCTGGATTTTTGTTTGCAACCTTTGAATTATCAATTGAATTATTAATTGAGTTTTCATTATTAATTTAATTGTTAATTTGGTTTATCATCTTAATTGTTTAATTAAGTTGATAAATTGTCTAGTTGTTCAATTGGATTAATTGTAAACAAGATTTCCAAAATAATTTTGAAATTAAATATGATTTATTTTTTATGAGTTTAATTAGTCACCGCATGTTTTATTATAAGTTTTCTAATGGAATAAGTGTTATTGAACTTGAGGATTTCCTATGTTACAATTAGGTAATTAAATTCATTAATTCTAATCTTTCATTAATCTCTCTTTGGTCTAATTAATCAATTTCGGCAAAGAAGTTAACTCCATGTAAATTCTAAATTGTTTATTAGGGGGTCCATGTGTCATCTTTTGAAGATAGACACATGTTTATGGGAAGTTAGGAGAAATTATTATTTTAGAATAGTTATTGTTATCTTATTTGTTTGTTAGTTTATACAATAGTTATTATAGATAGTTAAAGGCAGCTATGATGACTGACCCTTATAAATATGTGTATCTAACTATCTATATTTTATTAAGGAGTGAAGAATATTATCTGAAATTATTATGTATTGTGTACTTACTAGAGTTTACAGATCTTGGCTCTAGATTACTTTTACTTGGTTATTATTATTATTATTATATTTTTAAGTTCTATCAACTTGGTATTCTTTGAGTTCTATCAACTTGGTATCAGAGCGGTGAATCTTTAAACCTGTAGGGACCATGATTAACACACAAAATTCCTCTTATAAGAATAATTCTCCTTTACACCCAAATCAAAACCTAAAAATCCTGCCAAACTCAAATCCATAGAATGATCCCGCTGTCATCTTGGGGCAACAACCTTCCCAAACGCACCGAGATTCACATCAGCAACAATTGGCGGTAATTCTTACACAATTAAACCTTATGGATGTAGAAATTAATGTTCTGAAAAAGAAAAAAGCGCCAGCCATGATGAATTATGGAGAATCAAGCCATAACAATAGAGGAACTTACAATGCAAATGATGAATTAAGATGATACAAAAAATCCTTGGTTTAATAGGAACCCTTCTAAGTGGCCTTATTCGAAGGTTGAATTTCCAAAATATGAAGGAGGTGATCCAAAAGGCTAGATTTTAAAGGTTGAGAAGTATTTTTGATATTACCAGACTCTAGAAGTTTTGAAGATTGACGTAGCATCCAAGAATCTCGAGGGCGATGTATTGGACACCTTTACTTGGGTTTCCTTAGGAAGAACAATAAAGTACTAGGATGAATTGGTGTAGATTTTCCAAGAACAATTTGGCATTGTAGAGTTTCAGAACCCAGATGTGCATCTTTGTAGCATCAAGCAAGTGAGTACTATGGGAGAATCAATCTAGTGTCCAAGGGTGGCCACAACACTGTTTTTTGGGAGTATTTATCAACGAGTTGAAGGAAGAATTTCAAGCTGATGTAAGAATTCAAAAGCCACTAACGACATATAAGACCGTGAGTTTAGCATTGGAATTTGAAGCCAAATCTCAATCCCAACAGAATTCACGCCCAAGTTTGCAAAATTAAGAATACACAAGGTTCAGAAAATAATTATTATTTAGGTGATAATAGAAGCTTTTCACCACGTCAACCCTGGGACCCGACTTTTAATTCAAATTCAGCAATTTCCTCATTTAAACCGTCCTATTCGGCAACTTCAGGTTTGGATTCTCTCAGAATCCTTTTTCTCTTTTTCTTTTCAGTATCTGATCTCCACCCTCAGATTTAAAGAAATAGATGGTTCAGATTTAATATTTTATAAAACTATTATTTTGAATATGAAAAAATAAACTTAACTGTTAAATCATGATCTATACAATTTATATATGTAATACAAACAAAATTAATTAAAAAATTAATTTATAAAACACTATTATCATTGTTTTAAAAAATATTAAATCTGAACCGTCCATTTTTTCATCTAAAGGTGGAAATGGGATTCTGAGAAGAAAATAAGAGAAGAGATTCTAAGAAAATCCGCTCCCAGCAACTTCCCAAAATCATGTAACATCCACGCAATCTTTGGCCATAAGCGACATTCAACGTCAGTTACAGAGTCACCCACCAATCACACATTCTCTAGCCATGCTCGATCAACAGAGACAATTCAAGAGAGAAAAAGGACTTTGTTTTAAATGTGGTGATCGTTTCGCACTTGGTCACCATTGTCAATCGTCAATTTTGAAATTAATGAAGATAACCAAAGATACAGGGAAGACGCCTGAATCCTCCAAAGATGAGAAACTTGCTAGCTCAAATTTTGCTAAAATTTCCTACTTTCCACTTTGAAGACAAGGCTTATTTTTAAGGGGAAGGTATTGTTAAGGGTCCATGTGTCCTCGTTTGAAGAAAGACACATGTTTAGGAGAAGTTATTATTTTAGAGCAGTTATTGTTATCTTATTTGTTTGTTAGTTTATACAACAATTATTATAGATGGTTACAGGCAGTTATGATGACTAACCCTTATAAATATGTGTAACTATGTTTTATAAAGGGGTGAAGAATATTACCTGAAATTATTGTGTACTGTGTACTGGCTAGAGTTTACAGATACTGGCTCTAGATTACTTTTACTTGCTTACTTTCTTTAAGTTCTATCATTGTCTTCTTCATCATCGTAACTAAATTCGATCTTTGTTGTTTGACTTGCTTTTAATCAATCTTTTGCTTAGGATTTTAATTTCTCTCTCATAAAAAACCTTAAAAAATTGCATTCAAATTCATATAATTAGTTTCATTTTCATTTATATTTTAGAGTCAATTGCATAAGTGCATTTAGTTAGTTAATTGCATATAGGTAGTAGTGTCTTGCATTCTAGTTTAGGTCCATTTCCATTTCATTGCATCTTTTGTCACTTGAAAGTCAGTCCTAAAGAAAACCCACAGCTTTCTCTTTGAGAGAATGACCTAGGTTGACCTTAAACTACATAATTAATTAGAACCTAATTTAATTGATTACTTTAACGACAAAAGCAATACATCAATATCTTGCAATGAAATTCAATCCACTATATCTGTTTGGCAAATTTCAAAACCTAGGTTTTGAAGCCAAACTTAAGTTTTGGCAAAAGTTTGTCAAACACTCCAAAAAATGTCCATGAGCTATTCTGCACCCAAACCATGGTTTTGACTCCCAAACCTAGGTTTTCAAAAAAGCTATTTTTTCATATTTTTATCTCTCATTTGCCATCATGAGTATTTTTTCAATATTAGTCACTATCTTTAAGTATAGTTTTAGTATCTAACAATACCCTGAAATATTTTTTCAATATCTTAAAATAAATTTTCAAGATCATAAAACATTTTTTCAGTATTCTAAATCTATAATGCCTTGTATTTGGATAATCACAAAATATGACATTTTTACCCTTTCATCTGTCATTCGTGCAACTACTCATAATCCTTCATTAATCATAAATAATGAAATTAAGGCCTCATACATGCTAAAATGCCTACATAATGCATGAATTGAGACTTGCATATTTATCTTTGGGTTATTATTTATTTCATAATTCCAGTTTTGTGGTCCAACTATAAAAATTCATAACAAATTATATAAAATTTGTATGAGGATTATCTAATATGCTATTGAAAGCTCTTGAAGTCTCTCAATTGAGAAAAATACCACACTAGTATGATCCCATTGGAATTCATACAGTTACCTCATTTTCTACCCTTCCTCTGATTTTCAAATAGATTATATGTCTTAACTTTAAAAATCCATAACTAATGTTATACTCATCCAATTGACCTAATTTATGACTCTTGGAAAGCTACTCGTGTCTAATTCATGCATGAAAATTATCTTTATTTTTTTAAAAAAATACGTCACTATTCTGTCTTCGATTGGATAGTGATCATGCTCTGAAACTAGACTAAACTAGGTAGCGCAAAGGTAAAGTTACTAACACGAAGATGTACCAGCCTAAATTAAAGTAAATTGTTTAAATTCAAGTTCTTTAATTGACAATTACTTTATAATTTCCTTTATTCATTTTGACCATTTTCTTTTGATGTATAATGCTCTCGTCAACCAGGGAAATTGAGTGCAGCTACTACATTATAGTAAATATGTATAACACCATCATGAGTGGATTACTTAAGATTTTGAATAGATGATCATTTTGTCATGCTCAAATGATTTTCATTTTTTTCTTATAAGTGAATTGTTAGTTGTTTTATTAAATTGATTGACTTATGTTAACTTGTTCTTTAATTTTCCCACAGATTTTTGGTCGAGAGGAACCCTACACAATGGAAGACATTAATGTGAAAAGAGACCTTTTGGTAGAACATCTTCTACAACATAGAAGATAAGTAGATATGGATGAAAGATTTTTTTACATAGTCTAGTGATTTACAAATACTTGTGAAAATACTTGATTATATTAACTTATGAACTTGTGAGCACTGTTGTATTAGCCATGTTTAGAGAGCTTTTGTATATATGCAAGGCATTTTCTTAATTCTCTAGTATAGGAATTTGTTGTTTATTACTCAATTTTCTTTATTCTTTGTTCTGGTTCTATATCTAAAAAAAAGGATGTGGATAGAAAAGCGAATTTCATTTTTTGAAAAAGAAAGAAATATAGACGATTGATTCTAATGAAACATTCATTGTAATTGTCAACTTACAACAAATGTTACTCATAAAACAGTCGGTGTAAGTTATTATTTTAAAAAAGAAATATAGATGTCTGGTTTTAAGCAAACAATTGTTGTAATGATCAACTTACAACAATTGTTGCTCATAAACCAGTCATTGTAAGTGATCAGTTTTTTAAGAAAAAAAGAAAGAAATATAGATGACTAATTTTAAGCAAACAGTCGTTGTAATGATCAACTTACAACGACTGTTATTAATAAACCAATCATTGTAAGTGAGACAAACAACGACTGGTTTACTAATAGTTGTTAAATGTTGACTAACAACGACTATCGAAAACCAGTCATCTATTTTGACACTTTTCAACAACACTCACATACACTACATCCAAAAAATAGTTGTCTTATAGTCCTAAAAACAGACATTAAAAATGTCTTCTACAATAGTGGGAGGAAATGTGGGAACCATGAGGATAAGGGGATGGTAGTGATGAGCACGTGGAAGGAGGAGGTGGGGACCAAGAGGATAAGGGGATGGAGAAATCAATCTCAGAGAGAACTATGGATGATGAAGAAGGGTTTCTAAAAAAGAATAAAAGATTACTTTGTGTGGCGCTTACTAAGCCTAGCACCACACAAAATGAGTAGCAGTAGTGTCACTTCCTTAAGCAAGTGCCATAGCTGCTACTTCAGTTTTTTTTTTTTGGTAAAAAAAAACACCTTGTGTGACACTTGTTCAAGCAAGTGCCGCATAAAGCCTACAAGCAGCTGTGATGCTTATCTAAGAAAGTGCCACAACATCCCAATTTTTTATTATTTATTTTTTTTTAAAAAAAATCCAGAATAAGTTGTGGCACTTCTTTAGCACTTCTCCAAAGAAGTGCCACAAAATGTGTGTCACTATTCCCTATTTTTGTTGTATTGCAAGTCCATCTCATTGAAATAAGTCAGATTGAATTAATTCTTGAACAAAACGAAAATCAAGACATAACATAGTATTTTAGATCAATTTTGTATATAGTGAAAACTTAAATGTTAAGAGAGAAGTAGAGTAAGCTCGAGTTTGTAATTAATGAGTTAGAATCGAGTTTAACACATCCAAGGAGCAATGTGTTGTCTGAAAATAAAGTGTAACAGCTTGTGAAGACAATTCAATGTAAACTTCCAGAGGACAATGCTATCTCAAATTAACTCCAAATTGAACAAATGATCCGTTTTTGGAAAAGCTCCAAGTCTAATTTCTAACGCAACAAGACTCCTTCCAAAATTCATTGTACTTTGGAATTTATGATCAAAAGATTGAGCAAAGGTCAAAAACTTTTTCTATAGTATGTATTTCAAGTTTCAACATCATATTTCAAAAATTCATATCCTTAGAAAACATCTTAATTGAGGTATGTGTCTTTGAAAAGCTTATTGATCCTACTACTTTTATATGAAACAAGTTTCACATCAATTCCAGTTTCAAAACATTGATAAAAGGTCAAAACTGAAATATGAAAAATGGTAATTACTAAAGCGATCGAAGAAACAAATTCGAGTTTCAATGACATAAAATCTTGTTTGAGGGTTTAAATCATAGTATTGTCACAGTGGGGGAAAAAAAATTCTGAAAACACAAACTTAAGTATACTAGAACAATTGCAAACACAGATTAAAAAGACTGATAAACTGCACTGATCGAGTGTAGACAAGTTGAAGACTCAAGTTTAAGATATGTTGAAAAGATATTGGACTAAAACTTTTCTGAAACACTTCAAGATGTTCTAAAGTTGTTTGAAAAATATTTTGATCACTTAAACATAAATAACTTTTAAATTCGATTATAAGAACTTGAATTTTAAGATTTTTTTTTTTTCCAATTTTGCAAATTCTTCTTTATCCAACACTTCACTTTTCCTTCTTCGTAAATCATTATTGTTCTCTTCTTCACTTAACTACATGATATATTCACATTAAATTTAGTAGTTTCTTTTAAACATGATATTAAATACTCCCATACGAAGAACATAAATACACATAAATTGTACAAACTTTTTGCACTATTATATGATGTCCTCAAAACTAATCAGATAGATAATCAAAGCCAACATGTGTATGTGTAAGTAAGAACAGCAATAAAATATAATTTGAATTGATGTGCGATTGAAATAGGTACCATATATATAATTGAAATTACAAGTACATACTAATCATATAGATGACTGAAAATATTTAAGTAGTACAGTGTTGCAACAAAAATCATATGTTGATGGACTTGACGCGTGCTTTCTTCATACTCCAAGCAGTGAGTGTTGTGAGCTTGAGATTGGAAGTTGCATTGTTGAAAACGAACAAATGAGCTTCATCATTAATTGCCAAAGTGGGATACACTCTTGCTGTGATGCACGCTTTTCCTTGTCCTCCAAAGCTTTCAACCACTGAGTGATCAATCTACACCCACACATGTAACACAAATATAAATATAATTGAGCTTCAAACATCAACCAAACTTCTATCTATAGAAAAAGTAACTCCATATATCTAGAATATGCAATATATATATGACCTAGCTTCCTTTTAATAATTAATAAGGAAAATGACAAAATGTTCTAATAACTGTGAATCTCCAGGGAGTGGTATGGATTAACTCTTGTTTGTGAAATTACCTTAGTGTCCATAAGACAACTTCACATTCACAAATAGCAACTTTGACATTATGGAATGACAACAACAACTAAAGCGATGACAACTAATTCCACTTGTGAGCCAAGCTAAATTTGAGTGGAATTAATTGGCATTGCTTTATTAGTTGTTTCATTCCATAAAGTCAAAATGTCCTTAATATAAATGTCAATTGACTAATTTAGTTAGATTTAGTTACGTTAGTTATTAGTAACAAATATAGATTTATTTTCCTAAAATACAATCTTTTTTTTTATGTATGCAATTAATAAGGATACTTTGGGGAAAAAAATTATAAATTTGAGAAACAAAGTAGATTAAAGTCTTATATTTAAAAACAAATCCAACCGCTAACTGGATCTTATATTAACGACTAAAGATAGTATTTGTCAAACTAAAGTTGTCATTGATGGTTTTCATGAATGAATAAGGAATTTACTTGACTTCACCAAAAGTTAATCTCAAACCAGTCTCTTTATTATAGGGACTCTACAATAATTTGACCATTTCAGGATCTTCATTTGGATTCACATATTTAAGGAATATTTTTTGCCATTCTTCCTAATTATGAATATCAGGAAAAATTTAAGAATTGTATAAATTAATAATGTTTGCAACCCATCATTTAACAAAAAGTTTTTTAGACGTAGCCGTTAATATTATAAGTTGATGTTTGAAACCTAACTATGATTCTCCTAAATTCTGCACACTTCATTTCATCAATGGCTTGAACTACAAAGGCCATAAACAAAAGTAGATGGCTTCTTCTGATAGGACGATCATATATATAGCAGACACGAAGAACGAGAAACAAGATCAATTAGATATATAGTGGAACTTACCAAAGTGCGTAGCGAAAGCTTATGGTGAAGAGGGTCCAAATCAAGAAAAGCACCATAAGAGGACAAATCGTTCTTACGGTCCAGCGAAGACCTGTCACATAAATCATTTCTTTCAATGGATTCAACACAAACAATGTAATTATGAATGTGCAAGTAAGTGTATGTACTCCTCTAATCTTAGTTATAATTCACTTCCAACATGTTTCATATAGATCAATATAAGCCTTCTATGTCTGCTTGTAAATAGGACCAGAGGAGTATCTCTCTCTCCTCAGCCCAACAACAAGTGGGTATGTGGTACCTACCTAGACTGGTCACTGCACATGACCACCACGAACTTGGTGGAGTTATCGCTATCATTTTTGAGTTTGAACACTCTGAAGAACACTGAAGTATGTTCTCGTAATCCCTTTGATGCCAAAACCAGCAGCCCAAATGGTCCTATTCCTCCTTTTTCTCCACACATCCTTTGTGGGTCTGTCATTTTCCGACCACTTTGCTTCCATTCTTCTTCCTTTTCGGCTAAATCCTGCACTTCGAAAGACACTTCTACATCTGCCTGCACGCCCAATCATTCCATATTTTACATCTCACACACAGACACACATCTATAAAATAATCATTGCGTGTCAGCTCATGCATTGTTTGGTTCATAGTTTTTCTTGTTGAACTCATTTTCATCATTCATATCAGTCCAAACTAACTTGTGTCGGAATATCTCTACATGCGTGGAGCCTAATAATTAAAGTGAGTCACACTAAAACTTACAAATAATAAAAATTTATACAAGTTTTTTTATTATTATTATTACAATAAAACACTATCGAAAAAATTGAGTGAGTTGAGTCTTATGAGATTAGACTTTCGAGCAACCCCAAAGAGTGCTTGTTAGACTTTGGGTCTAGATTTACCCTTAATGACCGGACTATTTGATTAGGAAATAAGTAGCCTTATCAAATAAATAAGAAACAAATCAACATTAGTTATAGATTTATTAATTGAGAAACAAGTAATTATATATTAGGAAATTAATTAAGTATTAATTTTCTGATTATTACTTGGAGGTATAGGTGCAGTGCACATAACTTCCTAATTAGTGGTCTCAATTGACCTCTAGAAATAGGATATGCCTCCCTCAGTTATTCTTATCCTTCTCTATCCTATCCTTCAGTGCCAATATCTTGAGCAAAAAAAATCCTTCAGTGCCAATATAGATTATCTATAAAACTAAAATCCTATAAATCTTACCGTATATATATTGATTGTTTATTTTTATTTATAGTAACGACAGTCTTTTATTTTGTATCGCATCAGTTTAGATAAATTGAATCTCACGCCTCGAAAGTGGCACTATTCTCCTAATAATTATATATTTACAATTCTTAAAATTACTATATATATTTTGCTGAGTTGAAGTGAGTCACCTGGGCTGCAGTGACCCTCGGAACATGGAGAAGAGCACCTGGTTGAAGCTGCTTAGAATGCCATATGAAAGGTTTGCTGCTTCGTAATTTCTCAATCTCTTCAATTGGCCATTGTACTAATTGCTTTCCTGATTCATCCAGCCAAACACTCCTCGGAATTCCCTGTAATCAAACGCTATGACTTTCTAAAATTGATAATCTTATAATTAATTAATTGATCGATTGATTGATTTTCAAGCTAATCAGTAAGATGGAGTTGTTTCCTAAGAAAATGGTAGAGACATGGATAGAGAGAGTTACACATAAAAAGATGATCGTTAGATTAAATGTGTGTGTGTGGTTTTTTCTTTTTTCTTTTTTTGCCAGAAGATTGAAAGTGTGTATTTTGTATGTAGGATGAAATGAAGGAGAAAAAAGAGTATTAATAAATAAAGGAGAGTATAAAGAGTACTTTTCTAGCATTGAATGTTTGGTTTTAATCAGTCAATAAATGAAGGAGAAAGAAGTTAAAAGTCGCCACATACCATTAATGTCCTTGAATAAGATACTCCCTCCATTCCTAAATAGCATAAGATATTAATTACCTACATTTACTTTTTTATTTGGTGATAACCCATTTCTACTTTATTTATTTAAAAAATTTCCCGAGTATCGTTCATTAAACATATATTGGTTTTTGTCGTAAAATTTTGCAAAAGTTCAAAATTAAAATGTTTCTTAAAAAAAAGTACACTATATGACATATTTATGAAGAAAAATGCTTTCATGTTTCAACCAATTAATTTCTTTAAAAAAAAATAGTTATTTGTTTCGTATACATAAGATCAGAGGAAGTACCTAAGTTGAATTTTCAAAATTATGAGTAGCATTTTAAATGAAATAAAAGGCTTTTTCAAATAAGAATGACATTGAATTATTCATATAAAACAATACTTATTAAAAAGAAAATGATTTAAATCAAGAAAGGATAAAATAGACAAAATATTGTAAATCTTTGAGAAAAATTGGCAATATTTTTTTTCCTTGATAGAAATAACATTTCCTTAACCTATGTGAAGTAAGTCTAGCTACTTCCCTTGAATAAGATAATCATTACATGTAATACCCAAAAATTTGTATTTCTCCTAAATATAATATTTTGATAAATGATGCCTATTTAAAATAGGAGAGTATGTTGTCTCTAAATTGTGTAGATTATTTATCATAATTCTTGGGTAACTTTTCTTTGAAATTTTAATAAGCCAAGGGTTAATGTTCTAATTTTCATTAGGGATCATAAAATACCCTATAACTATCATATTAAACCATGGTTCTAATATAATCATAAAGAGCAATAAAATGTTATTGAAATACCTAAACCAATTAAGGGAAATTAACAATAATTAGTGGAAAATTAAGTTTACATTAATTAAAATAATTGTATAAGTTTTCATAATTAATTTAGTGGCTTGTTAAAAGGTATCAATTAAGGATGTATTAACTTAATTAAAAATCAAAGGCCAATAGGAATTTAAGATTATCATAAAATGGATTACTAATAATTAATCTAAGAACCAACCACACTTTGACAATTACACCTAACAACATATAAACCACCACATTAGAAATGCTAATTAGGATTAAAAATGGAAGACCAAGATTAAATCTAATAAAGCTAAATCCAATGGCCTTAATTAATAAATCCATGTGAATTGGGATAAACCAATAGGAGGCATGAGCCCTTATTTGTGAGTCATATAAGAACACAAATCCAAAACCAAGAGATAGGGGGGCCACGGTTTTTGCTTGAAGAAGAAGAAGAGTGATTAGTTTATATTATTTAAGCTAACACATGGGATAATTGAATTAAATACATAGAAGAGGATAATGGTACTTGGAGATAAGGCATTGACAAGGATGGAAGAGGATAAGAAGAGAGAGGGTGAGAGGGACGGATGTGTGAGAGTGGAAGAGTGAAGAAGAGATAATAAACTTTGTTAAACTAGAGTTGAAAATTCAAAAAGTGGCGCATGTGTTATGGGATGAATCAGATGGGATTTGCAATTGAATAATCTAAAGCATTTGGCAATTAAAATAACTCATTAAGTGGCTATTAGGAGATAGGGGAGTTGGGGCACGGTTTGTTTATTTGTGTGTGTGTGTTGTGTGTGTGTGTGTTTTCACACCAAACTCAACCAAATAAGTGAGTTTTAGAGAAGCAAGAGTAGAGAGAAAATCATAGTGGGGAGCAAGAAGGAGAAGGAAGTTCTTCAAGGGTAAGTTTTCTTATTCTTGAGTTCTAGATTTGAAATTCATAGTTAGTTTATATTTGATCTTTAAGCCTTCCAAGAAGTTTTGATTTCATGTTTTTATGATTAAAAATGTCATTATTTTGAAAATATGATAAAAAAATATTATGAAGCAAAATTCTCGAGAGTTGAAGATCAGAAAAGCAAAATTCTGGCGAAATTTTTGGGGAAAATTCTGGGCAAACAGCGAATTAAATGCTATTATTTTATATTGAAAATAAAGCCAATAAATCATCAATTTTTTCCTAAATAAAATAGACATATAGGGCTTTCTGAATATATATAATATGTAACGTTTTGATCTCCGGTCAGGGAGATATGAATTTTTGAAGTTAAGCCTTATTTTTGGAACTCAAATCTGGGCAACATTGAGAAAACATTAAACTGGGAATGATTTCCATGTTTCCAGAGAACACTATTATTTTTTTCTTAAAAACAGATATGCTAAGGTTTCCGAGAAATTTTACGAAACCTCATTTCGACTTTTTTGGGATTAATTATGATTTTTCAAAGTTACCGAAAAATCTGCCCAAAAAATACTGCACTGTGTTTTTAAATAAATGTAAGGGCAAAATTGTAAATAGCAAATCCACCAACGGTAGAGAGGTAAATAGAGGTGAAAATATCCCTTAGGATATTATTCTAAGTGATATGGTGATATGTTAAGATATCTGGGAATTCCGGGGCCGGATTCAAAGGTCGGACATATTGCTAACTACGCAAAAGGAAGGTACGTTCGCGTACAGTAACTTTAACTCTCATATGTCTTGTATGGCTTTGATATGATTGGTTGATTCATGATTGATTTTTTTTCCAAACTGTGAATATCTGTCATATATTGTTTATACTTTTCATATGAGGTTAACTGTTACCTGAGACTCAATCCAATTGAATCTCAAATTTGTCTAAGGTTCAGGAAAGGAACCAGGATCAAGAAAAGTACCGGTAGATGGAGCCGTGAAAAGGCACCTAATGGAGGAGCTGATAAGAGGCACCAGTCAAGGCAAATGCCGGAAGGGCGTCAACAAAGCATTCTTTCTGGCACGGATTTAATGACGTTATTCGAACAGTTTGGTGCTAAAGGCAGGGCTATTCTATGTGGATCAGTCAATAAGTTGCCGTGAACTCGGTGAGACTCCCACGATAGATACCTACCTGGCCAAATTGTTTGATTAACGGAGTTAGGTTCATTGCCCCACGTCTATCTACGGCTTGGTTGAAGATTGTATGGTTACCATAAAGACTTGTAATTATATAGAGCTCTGTAATTGTATCACATGAATTATTCCTCCGGGAAAATTTTTAATATGTCAGCTTATGTCAGGGCATCGGCATATGTTCGGGCATTTTGTATCAGTCACTCATCGTCCAAACGTTAGCACATGCTCTCCGTTTCTGCATTACTCTGAGTGTTAGCACCTCAAACTCTATGAAGTTTTCTAAAACTAAGTGTCAACTGACACATTTTGAAGTATGGAATTTGAGGTGTTACATTATATCCTTGATAAGCTAAATAATTTTTACTAACATTTTTAGATAATAAATTCAGGAAAGCCACAATATATACTTGTGCCATATTTATTTATTTTTAAATGAATAAAAATTAACTTTTTAAAAATGAAAAAAAAAAAAAAGTTACCTGAATCCCAGACCATCCTCTCTGACTATATTCTTTTTGAACTGAAGATTCCTTGACCCAACCCCACAAAATCCTTCGTTTCTTTGCATCATCATAGAATGTTTTTGAGGCATAAAACTTGCCGTAATCATATCTCATTACTGAGGATAATTCCGTATCCTTTAATCCCATATCCGGGATAAAGCGATCCCGGGTTACATTATAAGATCCGATTAGGTAATAATCTTGGATAAGATCATTCAGGCTAAGCTTGAGCACATGCCTGACATTAAAATCCTTACCAGGAAGTGTTGAAGTTTCAGCACCAAATGTGCTATTAATGAAGACTGGGAAGAAATCAGGACACTCCCACATTCCACAGTGTTTGGCTGAGTAAAGTGGGTGTTTGGCTTTGACCCAATGAACAAAATCTTTGCTTTTGAATAGCAGTGCTAATCCTGTGTCCCTTCTTTGACTCCCTACAATGGAATATTACATACACTTTATCAAAGTCCACATTAATAATATTAAGAAGATCACAAGTGCCATATTAGAAAATTCAACCAAAAAGAAAAAAAGTTTGACTGACTTTAGATTAATTGAATAAAGGAGATAACAGACATACTGAAGAAATTGACTCTATCATTTCTATCCACATGTTATAATTCTCTACTTGACAATCACGATGCTTTGCTTTGTGACAACAAAGTACATGTCAAGCATATGAAACCCTGAAAATAGCTTCTCCTAAATTATATGAGATAAATAAATGGATTTGGACTCTTTCCTCATCCCCTTTTCCCCTTTTCTTCTCCTCATCTCAATTTTACCGTTTGATTGAAAATTGAATAGTTGATATAAAACTACTAATTTTTTTTAAATTTTCTTGTAGTTTAGAACTGTGAATTGTTTAAATCCAATTGTAACAAATTTATTTTTTTGTTTTATGTTTTACGTAATATTATAATATAATTTTTCAAAATAATAAATCTCAACCATTCCATTTTTAATATAAAGGTGCAGATGGGATGAGGATGAGAAGAAAAGGAGAAAAGGAATGAGGAAAGGATCCATATATGAGATAAAGTCATTTAACTTGATAGATGGGAACCCACCAGATCACTTTTTTCTCTACATAATGTACATGTCAACAGCATATGAAACCCTGAAAATAGCTTCTCCTAAATTATAATTCTAATCCTAACAATTCACATTCTTAACTAAGGTTGAGCATATTTTAGGTCACATCTCTGCATGCCACTCACTCTCACACAATAGACAAATGCATGAATGAAGAAAACCATGTAATTTAATGTGCATTGCATGCTTCATACCTACTAGGATTCTCCACAAACCATCATGACCAAGCCAAGCAGTGGTGGGGTCCCTAAAAGAGGTTGCATTGATATGATTCTCAGAAGTTGGAGCGATGAGAGGGTTAAGTGGAGACCTAACCCAGTGCACAAGAAAAGGGTCAGAGAGGTTCAAAGGAAGAGCTAAGTTTTGAGTTTGGTTCTGGTTAGGGCCAGCGCCAGTGTAGAGCAAGGCTGGCTTGTTTCCATGGAGTATGGTAGCAGAACCTGACCAGCAGCCATTGATGTCATAAGATTTGGTTGGTGATAGAGCAAGTGGGAGTAGGGCCCAATTCACTAGGTCACGTGACATGGAGTGGCCCCACGCTATGTTCCCAAACGTGGCTCCTTTCGGGTTGTACTGGTAGAACACGTGGTACAACCCCTTGTATATCATTGGTCCTGCATGCACGCAGCACAAAAGTGAATGCGAATAATGTATTCAAAGAAAGTAAGAGATAGAGAGAGAATTAAAAAATGTTAATTCCAAATTAAATCAATATTAAAAACCCTACATTCAGGGAGACAGATCCCATCATCTTCTTGTTATGTGTAAATATCAAGATGTTCAGTTTCTATATATTCTGTTGGCTTCCAATTTTTCTTGAACTTACTGTATCCATTCATAAGGGAGAAATAGATTAAGGCCGTAAAATTTTAAAAACAAAACAAAAAATTAATATATTTTATTTATTTATTTTTTATCGTTTTATAAAAAATGAAGTTAATTAATATAATAGATCGAACCAAGTTAAGAGTAATATAGATTAAGGGAAATTCAAACTCGAAAAGAAGCAAGAAAAAATTATTTTAGTTTGAACAAATTAATAAGGAAAGATTAGAAGAAAACTAACCATTAGGATCTGCAAGCAAAGGACAAAGTCAAAAGGAAAGAATGGTTAGAAATCAGATAAAGAAACAAAGTTTGAAAGATATATAAAAGAAAGGCATAAGTGTGTATACATACATACATACATATATATATATATAGGGAAAAACATTTTTCATGTTACACACACATAAAATGGTGGGACCCACATATATATATATATATAATTAGCATTATATGTATATGTGGGTCTCACTATTTTATGTATATGTAGGAATTTTCTTCTTCTCATGCAACATGAGAAAATTAAACCCCATATATATATATAAGGGATTTACTTCAATAATAATTTTTAAAAAAAAAACCGATGAAATTTGCGACAAAACAATTCTATCCCAAAAATTTTTGCAATACATTTTGCAACAACAAAAAGTTACAAATATGTCACAAAAAGTATTGCAAAACTTTTTACACGTTTATGAATGATATAACTGGTGGCAAATATTAATTTCTGGATATTTGTCATAAATTTCCATCGCAAATTTCATTGTTTTTGTGATATGGAAGTCCCACTATTTATAAGTTGTGAATATATAGTGCAACTTCCAATATTAGGCTCCATGTAACAAAAAGGGCTAGAAATCTATACATAAAGTATTATTAAAGGGAAGATAGAGAAAGTAAGAACTAAGAACCGTTCATCCAATAGTGGTGAGGTTGAAAGTGAAAGGCAGTTCTATAAGGTTGGTTGATGGAGAAAACAGAAGGAGGAGTTCCACGGTGAGAATTAGCTTCAATGTGAAAGACGCCATAGCTAAGACTTAGAATGAGAGAAAACACATTCCAAACCCTAACTGAAGATGACAATGCCATACTTTGTTTGTGGGCATGACTAGACCAAAGCCTGTGGCTTCCTTTTTATAAAGAGAGAGGAACTCGTGTCATCACTACTTGTCTGACGTTAGTATAATGTCAACTTTCTAGCAAAATATTAAAGAAATACTGATATGATCTTTAATGTAAAATATAATTAATTAATTTGAGTAGGTTGACATTATTAGTTAATATGATATGTTTTTTTCCTGAAATATTAAAATGATCTATCTTCCTTAATTTCATTCCTCCTCCTTCTACTTGATTATTGTTAACGGAATATAAATAGGATTAATTTGATGCGTAAAAATGTGAAATATGTAGGTCTCACATTTAGAACCAACATTAACTCTTCAATTAGGTTCTATATTAAAGACTGGAGAGAATATCAAGAAGGCGCAAGGGCTTTTCCATTTTAGTTGTAAGATCGTACCTTAATTAATTTACTTTGTTTTTTGAATTTATAATTTTTTTTTTCTAAATTCTTACAACTGATTACACATATTTAATTAGGCTTTCTATCGAGGAATTGTAGTTTCCAATGGAAATTAACTTATTAAAAAAAATATTTTAAGGATGCCAACACACATTTTTGTACAAATAACTAACTTTTTCTTGAACTCTGCAAACTAGTTATCTAACTTTTTATATATATATAGAAAATTGTTTATAGAGAAAAATCAATGATCCATATAGTCAGACTCTTGGCCATATCATTGGTTGGTACAGACTACAAACTAAGAAAAATAAGTTCTTCCCTTGTTATTATTACTCAATATTAATTTTCACTACTACAATAAATGGATTACTTCCTGATGAGCACAAATTATGTCATGTTTTCCCTGTGTTAAATGATAAGATTGAATAGTGAAAGTGAGCTTAACTGTGTTAAACTAAGGCAAAAAGGCATTAATTCATTATACAGGGAATATGATGATGTATTTCACACAAATCCTCAAATGCACTAGGAAAAGAACAAGTTACGAGGGATTATGAGAAGATCGTGTGGCAAAGCTGATACTATGTTATAGCATCCGAATAGCTTATCAAAATGCAATACAAGGTATCTCTGAAGCTATAACAAAGTAAAGGACGCAATGCTATGCGGCATATGTTCTAATCTTTTATTAAGATTGTTTCAAGAAATATTGCGAAGGTCGAGAAAAGACAGGTAGATTGCTGACGTAACGGAATAGAAGATGTAGAGGATTAAAACTAAAAGATTTGAAGAATCCCGCAGGATCAGCAGAATCAATCTACTATGATCGAAAGATACGATGGATCTCGACAGATTAGAAAGGTCCAGCTCGCTGGAACTTGTGCCGCAAAAAAGTCTGATTATATAAGGAAACAGCAAGCCAACCCTAAAGAGGTCGAGTCGTTGAGAGCCTAAACTAATTCACATTCGGTCAGACTCAAAAGAAGAGAGAGAGAGTTCACGAGGCATGAGAACTCCAAGAGAACCCAGCATCCTTCCTTACATTCAGACGGAGAGAAGAAAACGTGGAGTGGTGACGTCACAAGGCTTCTTCCACACCGTCGGAACTTCATCGAGCTTTCTGTTTTCTTTTATTTTAATCTTTTGATCATGAATCATTTTGTTGTTATCTGTTTTGCGTTTCCCTCATCAGTCATGAACTGAATTTCCTATGGCTAAATGAGGATGATTCTTTAAGTTCTGAATGAACCCAATTGCTAGATTCTTAATTCAATAAATTCAGTTTGCTTATCAATGAATTAATTAAATTGTCGATTAGCAGAAGCTAAGGGCCAGATTTGTGGCCTCGGCTTACTGGAAAAGAGTCGGGGTTAGACCTCTGAGAAACAGGATTACTAGGCAGGCTGGTGCAAGGCTTGACCAATTATTGTAGGCTTCAAGAATGGGTCTACCGCTCATAACCATTACACCTTGTTTTGTAATGTTGATCTAACTAGAAAATTGTCATAGGCATATAAAAGGAGTAAAGTTAGCATTAGATGTATAGCATTGTAGTTAGTAGCTATGTTGTAGCATTGTGGAAGCTGTGCAGTATAGATGCTATAGCAATGGGTAAAGCAACTGGAGGATTGAAATGCTTAAGGATGATTCCAAGTTCAACCTAATTTCCTACTGATATCTTCTCACGACTATGATACTCTGTTTACTTTTGTTTGTTATTTAGCGTAACCACAAAACCCTCTCAAACCAATCATATATATTTATTTTCTGTTTCGCACAACTATCATAGCATTAGAGCGTCACTTCCTGGTATCTCAATCTCTGTGGGACAATACTCTACTTACATTTTATTACTTGTTCGACTGGTTTACTTGTCATTAAGGAAATCAACCAACACTTCCTTAAGAAACATCTGTTTGTCTAGAAGGGAAATAAAAAAAATTAAAGGCGGTGCATTTTTGTAATCTATACATGGAGGAATTTTGACATATTCAGCATCCCTTTTTAAAACTAGGACGCGTAAGAAGAAGATTTTGGCATCTCAATTCAAAAGAGGAATGCCAAAAGCACTACTTTTGGCATCCCTTGTAGAGTTCGGATGCCAAAATCAACACTTTAGGCATCTCAAAGTCATATTGGGATGCCTATATGGACTATTTAGGCATTCCAAATTCAAAGTGAGATGCCTATATGGACAATTTAGGCGTCCCATATTCAAATTGGGATGCCTAAAGTACTTATTTCCGTGTTCCTTTACTCCTAAAGACCAGATGCTGCAACTGGTCTTCAAACCTCAATGCTCTCCAAGAGATATGCAATTGACATTCCCTCTTCTTCGTCTCATCCTCTTCGGCTCCGTCTTTGACTATCCAAAACATTGTCAGCATCACATCTCGCTTCTGAAGACAGCGTCGCTCTTACATTTCATCCTCTCCAGCGTCGCATATCGGTGATTAAGGCTAAGGTTAGTCCTACTATCCCTCTTTCATTTTTGTATTCTAGAATCAGCTCGCATCCGCATTCATTTTTGAAAATCTTAGATCTAGAAAATCGGTCTACCTCCTATTCCTCTTGGAAAATTTCAAATATGGAAAATGTGTCGACTCTCGTCTTTATCGACGATGTTCTGGCTCTGCGAGGTTGTGTTAGCCCAAGTCGAAGGTTTAGATTTGTGAGGTTATCGGTGATGTTCAAATCTGGAAAATTTCTTAATGCTTCAGCTTTTTGCAGATCTGGGTTTGACCACCAATGATTCTTACTCCAGCTTCAGGCAGCGGCTTGGACATGATGGAAGCATCTCGTAGGTAGAATGTACACGGTTCGTAATAAGAGGATGAGGTCTTTGGGTCTTCGCCTTTTGATTGAGTTTCCAAACAAAGTGCTTGCTTCTGCTTGTCGAGCAGCCTCACTTCCTTGAGCAGGACAAAATCAACGATCTCCATGGCCTCTCCGCTTAGCCTCCCAAACTTGAGATTTTTTCAAAAAAAAAAACAAAAACAAAAATAAAAATCAATACGGCATCCCAAATAAAAGGGGATGCTGTAAATCACAACTTACTTCATCTCCTATATAGGCGTCCCCCAAAAAAGGATGTTAAAAGGCTTTTTTGTAGTAATGTTTATATTTTTAATATTTTTTATTCACAAATAAGACAATTTCTGTTCTCAATATTACCTGAAAATTCAGGATTTTTTCTGAAGGTTCCATCCAATGTTTACTTTTCTCTTTACAACTCAAATATTTATAATAAGCTCTAATAGTTTAAATGATTTTTAATATCACTACTATCATTGGGACACTGTATTTTGTCCAAGTAATTCAAATAAAAAATGAAATATTTAAAAGTAAATACTAATATAAAAGAAATGGGGGAAAATATAAAAATAAAGAATCAAAGATCTTTAGTGGGATTCTAAGTGAAATAAAAATATCTATGAGTCGGATTATTTTGGATTATCTTCAAGATAATTCAAGAAATGATTAAAGAAGACAGGAAAATAATACTCGTCTTGTACTGAATGTAGGATCTAATTGGGGTATGGATATTGATCTTACACTTAAGACATATTTCACTTGATAATCATTTTTTCAAAATTAACTATATTGATTTTTATCAACAATAATCAAGTGGAAGAGAGAAAGTGGAAGAGAAAAAAGGAGAATTAAGAAAGATGATTTAGGTATTTTAGCAAGAAAAAACATATTATATTGACTATTTTTTGCCCACCATATTAACTATTTTAACAAACATTGTTAATATACTCAAATTAGTTAATTAGATCTTTCATTATATAATATAAAAAGTAATATATATATATATATATATATATATATATATATATATATATATATATATATATATTGATAAACATAAGTAACACCATTTCCTTTTTTTTTTAAAAAAAACATCATTTCTCAATATTTATATAATTTCATCATTATCTTAGAGGGTTTTTTAAAAGATCCTGAATTTCCTTATTTCTTATTTCTTTATATTTCTCTACCCCCTTCTCTTAGCTTCAATGATTTATATACAAACTTAGGCTTTTAGCCTTCTTAGCTTGGTTGGCCCTAGACCCTAGTTATGCCTAACTGTGATTCCATAGCTTCCTTTATTTAATGGTTTGGCAAGTGACATTTTCGGAGTTGGCTTCCCTCCCGTTCTCCCTGGTCCCTCCTCGTATCTTGAAGTAAAGGGCTCCTGCATTAGATCCTTCGTCGTCACCATCGGCACTTTAAAGAGATGTTTAAAAAATAAAAAATAAAAAAATGAGAAGTTTCAAAAGAAAATAAAACCTTTCAGATGAAATAAATAAATATTTTTTTTACAGAAATTAAACATTTATATCTGACGGACTACAAGAACTTTAATTCGGTTTGTAGGTTGAAAGATTTTAGGGAGAATCACATATAAAGACGGTTGAATTATGTAAATTATAATTTGAGTTACTAAACTTAACAAATTATTAATTAGGTTATGTGACACAATTCAGAATTTAAAATTTGAACCAAATTACTTCTATATCTCTTAATTATTTAAAAAGAAGCAGCAAAATTAGTGACAGAATATTATTATTTACGTGCTACGTAAGAACCCTTATAACAAGAAAATCATTAGAGGTCTCGACATCATCAAAAAATCAAAAAACAAGGCTACGGTAATTTGATTCAAAATGTTAAATCTTCATTCCTTAATTCTTTGTAGTTAATCAATGACCCTGTATTTTTCCCAAAGGCTATGAATACCTTTTCTGTTGATGAAAATCAAAGGTTATTTATTATTCATGGACAGACTGCGAAAAAGAAGTCTGACAAAGCTACACTGGAAGTCGTACGTGTGGCTATGGAAGTTGGAAGCACATATAATCATATATGTTATCAAAATTAAATTACATTAGAGTAAATCTGGTCATTCGGGTATTGTTCCAATTTTCGAGGCAGAGGAGAAATTAGTGTTCAAGATGAGGAGCGACAACAGGAAGAAGCGGCTGTTTCGCTAAGGACTGTCACCAAGACGAGAGGGCGAACAAGTATCCGAGTTATTTTTATTTTTTTGGATTCAGGGTGTTATTAGAAAATAGATAACATTTAAATATTCTAGATTGGGTTATTGACTTAATTTAATATTTGTTGAGTTTATCAGCCTTATATAAGATTTTCCTATTTCAACTATCTTTAAATGAGATTCTCCCAAGATTTTATCCTAACTAAAATAAGCTCTTTATAAATACTAAATAAATAATTTCTTTAAATATAAATGGTTAGGTAACTTCCTAAACAATTAATACCACTAAAAATACAAAATTTATGTTTTTAACAACAACGTGAGTTACTCATATAATGGTAAAAACAATACTACATTCGATCCTTAATACAAGACTCACTTGACTAATTTTTAGAAATTAAAAAAGTTAAATAAATTGTTTAAAAAGTATTCATATTTATAATTTTTTTAAAACTAATTTGCGTGACTTATAAACTAATATATATATATATATGTGTGTGTGTGTGTGAGATCTAATGATACACATAAGTATTTTAGGGAGATAACGTAACATATGCAATAATTAAATAAATTGTTTACCTTTGTTAATCTCCCAAAATTAGTTAATTGGGGCTTATATTAAAGACTAGAAATAACACTTAATTAGTAAATATTAAGGTGAAGGTCAAATTTATCAATGAATTTTTCCCTAATATACACCCAACACAATTAACTTTTGTTAGGTTCAAAAATAGACATAACCAATTTTTTGGTAGCAGATATAGTAAAGCTGTTAACTCTATTTAACTTCTATTACTTTTTACACTGTGAGTCTCACTAGTCTTCTAACTCTCTATTATTTCAATATATTTTTAGAAATATGTACCTTTTTTAATGAGATAATATCACTTAGACCCCATAAAAGCTATTTTATATAAGTCAACCCCAAAAGATTTTGAAATTTCATTGCAACCCTTGAATCAAAATGAAATTAAGTTTTTTCAGTAAAAATACAATATTGTCCTTACTTTTTTTCATTAGAGCATCTATAAGACAAATATGGGTATTTGCATGATAAATAAAGACATGTACAAGAGTTAACGAAATCATTTTGGCCATTCAAAGCAGAAATAAGAGAATTCATAAGACAAGTAAAAGCATTTACAAGACAAATAAAAAAATTTTAAAAAATGGTAAAAGTGCAAATTTAGCAATCACTACTAGAAAAAAGTCTGCTAAGACTGGTTGAAATTGACTTTTTAGACCAAATTTACATTCGGTCTTGTATCGAATTTAAAATGTCTGTCATTATTAAGACCAGACCAACAACTGGTCTTAAAAGTTAATTTTTCAGACCGATTGGTTAAACGACCAGTCTTTAAAAGTTTCAATGTATAATATAAATGCTCACTCTTTAGATCAAGTAATTCCATACCCAGTCTAAAAAGTTAACATTTTTTTAATATATATGTGTGTGTGTGTGTTTTATTTTGTTTCACAAAAGCCTTGTTGTATATTATTGTATATGAAAGCTATATTATGCAATATAAATTCTACAAACAACCCTAAAAACAAAAATGCAATTCACATAAAAAATAAATTATAACTAATAATCATGAATCTAAGCCCTATATTATTAGATAATTATTGAATATTAATTTTGGCATTTGTTTTTTCAAGGTTTACTTTATTTTATTGCATTTTTCCCACCACCAAAGTAATTAAATGATTTTTTAGTGTTGGATTTAGTTGATGCAATTTTATGCCCGACATTTGCATGTTGTTGACACTTAATTCATGTTGTGAGCATCATTACTATTAAATGCAGTTACCCATGGATTGGCTGCTAGGTTACCATACTTGTGCATTTTGATCCTTTTGAACCTCAAATATGAAATGGCCCTACCCTACCCCAATCTCGGGTGATTTTGGAGAAGATTCTTATTTAAGAAACCTAAGTATAATAGAGTTAATGTATAAGTATGAGAACTAGATTTTATATGTGTGAATATGATCTCGGGGATAAGTATCTTTTTTGTCCCAGAAGTTTTAGCTGATGAGCATTGGATAGATAGAAGTTCTTTTTGGAGCAAAATTGCCATGGAAGTTAATAAAACATAGCAATTTTGCCTCTCTGTTAGTTTTAACCGTTAAGTTTAACTAATATGCACATGTGGCATGCCACCTCATCACATGTGGCATGCCACCTCATCAATCAAGTAGAGCTAAGTATCATTTTTGCCTTTAAAGTTTTCGCTGAGGAGCAATTTCGCCTCAAAAGGTTACAAAACGTAGTAATTTTGCCATTCTGTCACCCAATACAAATTTGATTATTAAATCAGTCAAAGAATACATATCATACCTTAAAAAGGTCGAACTTGGAGTCAGAAAGGGAGATCCTTGAGATGTTAAGCTCAAGGCGGCTGAAATTTGTGAAGTCAAACTGGTCAAAGGAACTAAAAGGTCTGTTGTAAAGCCCAGAGAAAGCATCACTTATGATCTAAGCAAATGAAACCCAAAACGAGAAATGAATTGTCTCAAAAATTGGTTTAGTAAGACAAATCAATAGTGATAGTATTTACCTTTGTATAGATTGATCTAAGCCAGCCATCCTGTCCCACAAGGTAAATATATACTGCTCCTAAAAATTCCAATGATTTTAAGGGAGATTATAGATTTATACTGCTCCGAAAACTATAGCTATACTGCTCCTTAAAATTGCTGGAATTTAATAGTCAAATTTAATATTGGGAGATAGAAAGAAAAAATTGCTACGTTTTGTAAACTTTCGGGGCAAAATTGCAACGTTTTGTAAACTTCCGAGGCAAAATTACTCTTCAGGGAAAACTTCTAGGACAAAAATGATTCTTAACTCTATTTGATTGATGAGGTGGCATGTCACGTGTGCATATCGATTAAACTTAATGGTCAAAATTGTAACACCTTAAATTCAACACCCAAAAACTTGGCCAAAATATTTGAAATACCTTCAACAGGGATAATCAATATCCAAATCATTAAATTATATAACCGTTTCAAAAAAAATTTCCGAAAATGTTTCAAGGTTTAATACAAAGCGGAAGTCTTAGGGTCATGGCAAATAAAATAACATAACATAAACTATAGGAGTACAAAAGAGCCTTCAAAGCTTACTTCATAAGTTCCTTCTCATGTTTCCTACTAGGATATTCACCTGAAAAATGTTAATATGGGATGAGATTTCACGTCTCAGTAACTACTAAAAATTTCTACTATACACAAGCAAATTACATATGACAAAAAGTAGGGGCTGATTCAAATATATCTGTATATACCATATTCTCTCATACAAAATTATCTTTGCAAAAGTAATCATCATTATGTTGAATTGTGAACTATACAATTATTCAACATGCAATATGCAGTCTCCCTTATATCGCTGTCCACCCTTGTATCGCTGACTGGAGCCATAGGCTAACACATAGTTCAATAGAAACTCATCCATTTGACTAGATGGTTCCAAACTCACCAAAATTAAGATACACCCGACCAAAAGTATAAAACTTAAGTCTAGACTATGGCTCTCCTCCTTTAAACATGACAACTAAGGAGGTGTCACATATCTCACAACTCCAATGCAATCTCAGCCAGAGGAAAACATGGAAGATGGGGCCCTGAAAAGTATCATCCACTGTGTACTGAGTGATGGTATAAAGAAATCTTATCATTCAGATTCCTCCTTACTCCAACCCATTACACACACATCCGCCCCATGATAATTATATTCAATAAAAATAAGGTGTATTAGAATAAACTTCCATTTATATAAAATATCATCACAAGGTAAACCAAACATCTCATTAAAAAAACTCACCGGACCAATCTGTCATTTTTTTTTTAATTTCGAGGGACTAAACTATCATTTTTTTAAAATTCGAGACTAAACTGTCATTTCTAAAATTCAGGAGTAAAACCATAATTTTTGTTGGGTACAAAACTATAAATTTCTTGGGCACAAAACTGTAATTTTTGTAGGTACAAAACTGTAATATTCAGCTTTTATTAAAATAATATTATAATACATATACATATAATTCAGTCTATAAAAATGATATAATTTACAATCATACATGTAACACCCCAAATTCCATACTTTGTATTGTGTCTATTGACACTTAGTTTTAGGAAAATGGACAAAGTTTAAGGTGCTACAGCTCAGAGTAATGCGGAATGAAGAGCATGCACTAACATTTGGACAATGAGTAGCTGATATAAAATGCCTAGGCATAAACTGGTATATTAAAAATCCTGAAGGAATATTCATGTGATACAATTATCTAGAATGTGTATAATTACAACTCTTAAATAGTAACTATATGTTCTTAAACCAAGCCTTAACTAGACTTGTGGCTTTAGAACCCAACTCAGTCAATCAAACATATTGGCCAGGTCGGTGTCTAGTGGAAGTCTCCCCGTCTTTCACGGTAACTTATTGACTGAACCACATAGACGAACCCTTCCTAGACACCAAACGGTTTGACATAACTTTATTAGATTCATGATAGAACTAGTTTGTTAAACTTCTTTCGTCTTGGCCAGTGCCTCTTCACGACTCCATCCATGTCATCTTCTTAGATCCTGGTTCCTTCCCTAAACCTTTAGTCAATGTTGAGATTCAATCGAATTGAATCTCAGGTAACAGTTAACCTCTATAGCAGATATAACAATATATGACAGATATTCATTACATTCAAGCATTAACCATACATAGCACACAGCAAACGTAAGGTTCCAACAATACATAGCACACAGCAAATGTAATGTCAACAGCACAACAATACATAGCACACAACAAATGTAATGTTCGCAACGTTTGCACTAACCAGTGCCACGACAGCTCCTTGTGTCCTCAGCGCTAGGAAAACAACCATACGGTATTATCATGACTATAACCCGCATAAAGCTGAATGTATATAAACATGTGACCCACGACCTAGTCTTGTCCATCACTCTATGAATCATTCAATCATATATAATCAGACAAGATATAGGCAATTAAAGTTACTAATACGCGATCGTAACTTTCACCACATAGTTACCAACATGCCCAACCTTTGAATCTGAATCTGGACTTCCCGGATATCCTATATGTTATCGTCGGATTATTTCCTTTTTCATGATATAATAATTAATATCATATTTCCTAGAATAATATCAAAAAAGATATTTTCACCTATTTTGACATTTCTACCCTGAAAGTGGAGCCAAATACCCAAGAGGGGGGTGAATTGGGTATTTTAAAAATTCTTGCAGAAAACTCTGTTTTCTAACAGTGAAAATAGGGTAAAACAGAGCAAAGGGAAGAATAGCTGAACACAAGAGATTTATACTGGTTCGGTCTTAACCACTTGACCTACGTCCAGTCCCCAGCCTCACTGGGATTTCCACTATATCAAAGATTACACACTCTGTACTCAAGAAGTGATTCTCTCACTAGAACTCACTCCCCCTTACAAATTGTAATTAATGATTCCCAAATCACCAAGTCCTCTTGACTTGTGATTCCTTTACAATAAATGAATAATCAGAAGTAAGACTCTCTTAAAGAACAGATATAAATGATCACTGAAGCTCTTGTATCAAAAGATACTATACAGATGAAAACTGAAAGAAATGAATGAAATCTTCAATGTAATTCGCTCTCAGTTGTTGTGGTTATTGTAAAGACTTGAATGCTCTTCTATTTATACTCAGAGATCATTAAATGACCGTTGTTTTTCCAAATAGATCCATTAGAGAGGTTGTCCAAGTGTTCTGAAGTGGTTTTGGCACTTTCTCTCTCTAGTTTACTCTTAATCCAGCTGGCTAGATGATCAGAGTTGACCTTCTGCAAATTAATCCGTTAGAAAGGATGTTTCTTGTTGTAATAATCATTCTTAAATGCTTAGTAGACGTGTGCAGTTAGATTGGTCAGAAGAAGTAACTTTCTGGACTTTGCATTAAATGTTCTGAACCACTTTTTGCTTTATGCTTTAACTCCTCAATGAACATTCTTTAATTCTCTGAAATTCACTAATAAAGACGTTAAACATAGCAGGAAATATCAGAGAATAATATTGCAAAGAATTAAGATCAAACAACAATGTTTTCTGAAATCGACAGATTCAAATTTTCTGAATCAGCGTTATGAACTCGAGCATAGTTCATGCAGGCTTGAGTTTGATGCTTCAGTGTCTAAAGATGCTTCAATTCAAAAAAATGTAAACCTGAGGTTTGTAATATAAACCTGAGGTTCTCAACTCATAGGAAAAAACACATTGCTCTCGGGTTGATCTGAACTCGAGTTTACCATACTGGGCTCGAGTGTGTTTCATCCAGAGAGGAATGTCGCGATTTTGAGTTCTGAAGAATTTAAGTTTAAGAGGACAAACTCGAGCTTATTAGTGACAGGCTCGAGTTTGATACTGTTCAAGACAGAGCTTAGTTTTAGCTTTGAAAAGACAAACCTGAGGTTTGTGGAGCAAACTCTAGAGTTTAAAACAAATTGAATAGTTCTTTGCTTTCTGTAATGTTTGAACTTGAGCTTAACATGTTAGGATCGAGTGTGGCACTATTCATGTCAAGACTTGGTTCATTCTTCCAAAATTCAAACCTGAGGTTTATAAAGTAAACTCTAGAGTTTTTTTAAGTTGAAAAACACTTTTGCTCTCTGGAGCTTTTAGGCTCGAGTTTACAATCTTAGGCTCGAGTTTGTTCAACTTTGAAAAACTCTCAGTGTTTTTTGTGTTGAGATAAACCTGAGGTTTGTAAGATATGTCTCAGGTTTAGCTGAATATGAAAAGCTTTGAAGACTCTCGGCCAAAGATAGGCTCGAGTTTGAAAACTTAAGCTTGAGTTTGCTTGTTCTGTAAACTCTTGAGATTTTTCAAACTGAAAAACTTTACTTTGAATAAAACAGTGCAGAGTTTGTAAAATTCTTCCCTCCAGAGATGAACTCGAGTTTGCCATAACAGGCTCGAGTTCATAGGTTATGAAAACTATGTAAGATTTTCTCTGAGGGTTGCAAACCTGAGGTTTGAAAAAGAAAGGTGTCAAGTTTAAAGATATTTTCAAAAACCAAACCTCTCTGCCAGTGATGAACTCGAGCTTGAAAGTATAGGCTTGAGTTCATTCAAACTCGAGTAATCTTTAGTTCAAACTTCAGGTTCAGTCTCGAGTTTGTGGTTTTGAACTGGCAGGTTTATGCTCTCTTGTCAAAAGCATACTCAAGCTTGCACATAACAGGCTCGAGTTTGTCGTAGACAGGATGTTTTTAATTGAAATTGACAAGTTTAAATCAGTTTAGTCTTGAACAAAAAAACGTCTCCACATTGTTTACAATTGTTAGTAATCATCAAAACACATAGAGAACTAACATACCCTTGGTAGATTTGTTATTACAATTTTGCCCTTACCTTTTATTAAAAACGCATTTTCAGCATTTCTGCCCAGATTTTTCGGTAACTTTTAAAAATTATAATTAATTCTACAAAAATCAAAATGAGGTTCTGTAAAATTTCTCACAATCCTTGACTTGTCTATTTTTTAGGGAAAAAAGCGTCTCCCACTCAAAATATGTGAATCAATACCAGTTTAATGTTTTCTAATCACTTTTCAGATTTTCTTCCAAAAAACGTGACCCAACTTCAAGAATTTTTATCTCCTTCTACAGAACTCAAAATTCTTCATATTTTATATATTTGAAAATCCCTACATGTCTACATTATTCATATAAAATTTCATGATTCAATGACTTCATTTACAACATAAAATAATAGCATCGTTTTCACTGCCCACACAGGATTTTAAACCAAAAATTCTACAATTTTTCACAACCTTGATCTATTGATTTTCAAAATTATTTCCCAACATGTTTTTACCTCATTAAGCATTCTTCAATGCAAGGAGGCCTAAAAACAAGTATAGGAACTTTTTTTTTCTAATTTTCTAGATTAAAACTAACATTTTACTGAAAACTAAAAACTAAAAAGCTTAAAGACTCAAACTCAAGAACAAGAGAACTTACCCTTGAAGAACCTTGCTTCTATTTCCTCTTTCTTGCTCCAAGAACTTCACTCTTCTCTTAAACTCAACCATTTTGATATGAGTTTGGTGTGAAGAGAATTGCTCTCTATTTATAGGGAAAATTCAAGAGCCTCAACCTTTGGATCATTTTTCTTCATCAATGGTTCATATGCATTAGTTTTTCATCAAGGCGCAATTTGTGGCTCAAAGGTTCTCATTGGTTAATTTAATTAGAAGAGGATTTAGGTTTATTTTCTTGATTTTTCATCGGCTAGTTGAAAAGTTTGACTTTTCAACTCTAATTAATTAAGATCACATCACCTCTTCCATCCCTCAATTCAGCTGTACATACTAGACATTTGGGGCTGATTGAAGCTTAATGTATTCCCTTATTCAAGTGTTCTCATTGGTCTAATTAATTTCACAAAGATTTAGCTTAATTAGGTGATTAATTGGGACCATTGGATCAAATCCACTTTATTAAACTTAATCCTCACCCTTCACTCTTGAAAATCTTTTATTTAAATAAAACATGTGCTCTTATAACCAAATATCTTGATTATAATATAATAAACTCTCCCCCCCCCCCCCTCATGTGCTCATGCATCTCTCTCCTTGACTTCAGGGGTTGATCATTAAATCTTCAATTAGTATCCTTAATGAAGTGTTTAAATGCCTCTTAACTATAATTGTCATTGTAGGATTGATTCATTAGTTAATCATGATCATTAGCACCTCATTATTCAAGCTTTAATTCTTCACTTTTGGCCTCTTAATTACTCAAAATAATCAGGCCTTCTTTGATGATCTCAATTTGCCTCTAATCATCATGAAGAATTATGCAACTAATCTCAATTAGTGCAAGCTTATTTTGCTAAGGATAATTGTATTTTCCAAAATACAATATTTACAAGAATTTTGAAAATTAGGGTATTACAATACCTTAATTGGATGGCTGAATGGCAGAGAAAGTGAAAAAGAAAACCTCGGCTTGTATTCTGGCCTTCACAAGTATATGGAAGAATATTCAAAGTTACCTGTTACTTGCTAATTTCCAAATAATCACTAAAAAGCTACTACAATACTCCTAAATAATTACCACCTTACTCTCCTTTTCTCTCTTCTCTTCCTCTTACACTCTCCTCTGCGACGATGAAAGTTTGTGTGTGTTTGTGTTTTGGGGTGGGGGGTATTTATAAGGGAAATTCCCCACCACCCCTTTTTCAATGGGTAGCAACAACGCCCCCCATAATTTACGACACCATTGTCTCCCCCCTCCATTTTCAAAGGTAGGCACCCCTGCCTAAATTTTCAAAAGAGGTGGGCCCCATTTTTTTTCCTTCTCTCTTATTTTCTTTTTTTCTTTCTTACATCTTTATTTCCTCATTCTTCGTCACCTTTTCTCTTTATAATATAATAATATTATATTTTATTTAATAATATACTTTTTCACTTCCTTCCTTCTGTCCACCGTTTGCGCCTCCATATATATATTAACATAATGTAGTATAATAATATAATATTTTAATAAAACATATATATATATATATATATATATATATATATATATATATAATTAGGGAAAAAGACGAATAAATACCATCTGAATTTGCAAAATCTCTAGAAGCCACACCAAATTTGTAAAAAGACTGAGAGGTGACAAGGACTATGCAAATTCATGCAAAATGACCACAATGCCCTCAAGGTTTTCTAGATTCATTTGCCCTGCGTGCGTCTTGTTCGTCGCCGTCATCGTGACCCACTTCGTCGCTACCACTCCCCTCGCCTTGGCCGCCGCTCCTATCGTCATGGACGCCGTCGCCACCAGTTTCGTGGAGGCTGAGCACAAAGAAGAGCAATTCCGGATGACAGTGAAAAACGAGGAAAAAAACCACCACCGTAATTTTTTTGATCATGTAAATCGCCTTCTTCTTCCAATATCTCAATGCAATCAAAAAAATTACGGTGGTGGTTTCTTTCCCCCTTTTTCACCGTCATCTGGAATTGCTCTTCTTTGTGCTCGATCACCATGAAGCTGGCGGCGACGGCGTCCATGGCGGCGGTAGAGTCACCCACAGCGGCCGAAGCAGCGTCCAAGGCGAGGGGAGTGGCGGCGACACAGTAGGTCACGACGACGGCGATGAACAAGACGCATGCAGGGCGAATGAATCCAGAAAATCTTGAGGGCATTGTGGTCATTTTGCATGAATTTGCTTTCCCTCAAAAGTCCTTGTCACATCTCAGTCTTTTTACAAATTCGGTGGGCTTCTAGGGGTTTTGCAAATTCAGATAGTATTTATTCGTCTTTTTCCCTATATTTTAACTCTATACTTTATCTCATTTAAACATCAAAATGCATAATAAACCTCACTTGAAATACTTAAAAAAATTTGGGATGTTACAAAAATTAACGAAGGGAAAAAATTGCTACATTTTGTTAACTTTCGTGGCAATTTTGTAAATGGAGAAAATCACTAAGAGGGGGTGAATTGGGGATTTTTTTAAAAAAAAAATCTTTTATACACCCAAATAATAGACAGAAAAAACAGAGGTGAGAAGAGAAGCAAGACACAAAAAGATTTATACTGGTTCGGTCTTAACTCTTGACCTACATCCAGTTCCCAAACACTCTAGGATTTTCACTATCACTCAAATCAGTTATGCATTCTACACTCAAAAGTTATCCTCTCACTAGAATACACTCCCCTTTACAAGTTGTAAATTGATATCTCAATCTCAAAGTCTCACAACTTTGAGATTCTTACAATGATTGATAATCAATGATAAACTCTCTAAAAGAACAGATAAAATAATTACTGAAGTTCAATGTATCAAAAGATACTTAAAAAAAATATAAAACACTAAATGCAAATGACACTTGATAGCTTTTCATTTTCTGTATTTTGGTGATTGTTGAGAATTGAATGCTTTAGCTTATATATGTTGGAACCACTAAATGACCGTTGAAATCATTAATGTAACCGTTGGAGACATTAATATTGCTATTAGGTTGAAACTAGATCCATTCTCTCTCTTGCTTTGAGTTAATCCAGGTGCTCGGACATTCTTGTTGACTTTCCTTCAAATAAATCCATTGGATGATGTGGCTTCCATAGAAGGAAAGAAAGCATTTAAACCTTTGCAAAGTCTAGAGAATGATTTGCCAAAAAGATGCTAAGTTTTCTGGACCAGCAATAAATATTCTAACATCACCTTTTGCTTTATACTTAATCCTCATTCTAATACTCATTTGATCATTTGAAACTCACTAACAAACTGATTAAACATAGTTAAGAATAGTAATAAGTGATGATAAGAAATATCTAGATCATAAACGAAGATTTCGCAAATTCAAGAAAAGTGATTTCAAAACAAAGTGTTTTAAAGTAGAGTTTGTAATATTTTACTCAAGTACAAAACTCGAGTTTAAATATACAAACTGGAGTTTAGTTCATTCTCAAATGAATATCGCGATTGAGCTTTGAAAAACACTTTGAATAAGATGCAAACTCAAGTCATTATGTGACAAACTTGAGTTTAGGACTTTTTGAAATGAAAAATAAGTTTAAGTCCACGAAGCTCAAACTGGAGTTTTCAAATTCAAATTGAAGTTTTCTTAAGCTCAAAATATATCAAAGCTCTCGACCTGGCACAAACAGGAGTTTAACTAAACTAACTCAAGTTTGCTTAAAAGATGAAAATCTTTCAAAACTCTCAACCAAGCACAAACTGGAGCTTACTAAGTCTAACTCGAGTTTGCTTAAAAGATGTAAAACTTTGAAAAATCTCATCCAAGCGCAAATGGGAGTTTGACATATCAAACTCGAGTTTAGTCAAGTTCAAGAATCAATGAACGCTCTCGATCTGATAGAAACTCGAGTTTGTCAATACAAACTTGATTTTACATGTTTTGTAGACTCATTGAAAACTCTCTGCCAATGATAAACTTAAGTTTATTAAGAAGACTCAAGTTTGGTTAAGTTAAAACATAAGTAAATACCCTTTCTGGTCCCTGGCAAAAAACACAGACCCCATTTTAGTCCCTCACAAAATAATAATAATAATAATAATAATCAACCATTATTCATCCTTTTTATGAACTAAAAAAGACCTTTTGGAAATTTGTGAGGGATCAAAATGTCAACCCTATTTGTCCTTTTTATGAACTAAAAAGAACCCTTTTTTTTTTAAGGGATCAAAATGGGGATCGTGTTTTTTGTCAGAGACCAGAAATGATATTTACTCTTAAAACTTGAGATGCTCTCTGTCAAGATCAAACTCGAGTTTGTCTTTGACATTAAATTTTTAACTTAACAAAGACAAACTTCGATCAAGTTTAAAAATGTCAGTTATCGTCAAAACACATAGAGAACTAACAAATTTTGTTCCAAAAAAAACTTCTGTCCACCCAATGCTCCTCAGTCAAAACTTCTAGGGCAAAAAAGATACTTATCCCTATGATCTTGTGAGGAGGTCTTAGTTAAGAAGGAAACCAAACTAAAGGCGAATAATAAGGAAGTAATAACCGACAAGGTGGAAATACTTGTGACGAGGTGAGGATTAGTAACTCTAAATTAAAAGATGAAAAACATAGGGTTGGTGATCTAGACTTAGAAAGACAAATGTGTTGACCACTTGACCTAAATGACCTAGCATTTATTGTAACAATTCACTCATTTAACAGTTTATTTGCCAATCATCACTAGGTCATCCAGCTCAACAAATTTTTCCTTCCAAGATTAGATTACTGGGCCTACCTTTTTTATCGTCTAATTAGATGTATTAATCATCAACCCATCACTAGTAACTCTACCTAGTTAGGTAGCTTCTTATTATTGGTCTTCAATTTGGTTTCATTCTCAACCAAGATCTCATCAAACGATCATATTCAACCATACAAAATATAATTCTCAAGTTTGTATATCAATGTCAGACTCAGCTTCATTAAATAAGATACTCCACATTTATTACCTAAAACTCAAGTAGGCCTGAGCCATATTCTATCTGAAATCTACAAAGAACCAAAATGCATAGGATTAGTAAACTGAGCACCCAATCCAAAGGTGGTTGCATTTGACTCTAAGGATGGCCTACAATACAAACCATGCAACTACAGCTCCGACACATTGAGGTTAAAATTACAATCGACGGTCTCACCCAACACTCAATAATGATCTAAGCCCTTTTAAGGAAGGGGCAATCAAACAAAGCAAAACTTAAAAAGAACCAGCATACAAGCCGAGATTTTCTTTTCCATTTTCTCTGCTTGGATGCCTGAATGGCAGAGAAAGTGGAAAAGAAAACCATGGCTTGTATGCTGGCCTTCAAAGGGATGGAGTTCTCGCCACAGCCCCTATTCCTCGTCTTCCGTCCGATGGACAATGGGGACGGTGTCGGAAGAAGGAAAAAGAGGAACTATTTGACCATGTTTAACCAATGACATGCAGTCTATCCCAGAGGTGTTAAAAGAAACGTGGGGATTCAGGAGCTTGATTTGTGCTATGGCATTACTAAAGGATTTGGCTACTAATTTCTTTATGTCATCATCCTTTATCTTGATCACCTCTTGGGCAAACTTCGCAGCAGCTATATGAGTGTTGAGCTCGGCGAGATATTCTTGTTTTTCCTACCGAGCTTAGGCCAGGGTTTTCTTATCCCAAAGGCTCTCTTGCCGAAGTTGATGTAACTCCAACATAGCCTTGCCCAAAATTTGTTTTTCCCTCTCCAGTTCTTTCTCCATCTCGCTCCTGGTCGTTTCTGCTTCCTGTACTTTTACCTGAGCTTCTTCTAAGATGGAAGCTGTCAGCTCATCTGATTTGCGAACATGTTCTGCAAATTCAAGTTTGACCTAGTCGAGCTCATCAACTTGTCAGGAATATTTCACATTCAAAGTAGCTAAAGCTCGTGCAAACCCGGCGCCTCGCAAAAGGCAAAGCTCTGTGTCATACACAATTCCTCAAGCTGGGACGTGGTATATTTTGTGGACTCAAAAAAGTGTCTGGGAAGGCCGATCGCTTCGCTAATTTGAGGAGGCACTCCTTCGTTCCAGACAATGCCATAGGGGAATGTTGGACTTGGAGGCGGTGGAAGGAGACTGGTAGAAGGGAGGTCGATAGGGTTCTCCAACGGAATACCAGCCGACAGGGTGGCTATTGTTGATTTCGGAGGCAGGGTTGTTGGAGCAACTAGGGATTCTTGGGCTGAATTAACCTGTCGGCATTTCCTAGCACCTGCCGATATGGACTCCGACCCGGCTCGGTTCGCCATCATCCTCGTTGTCTCAGTGCCAGGTATAGCCAGGGCAGCAGCAAAGGCCAGAGAGGGTTCCATTCTCGGTTCTGTGAAACACATGTAAAGAAGTTATATATCTGGCCGACATAAATGAAATATAAGGTAGTTAAATTGCGCACATACTCGTTGGGACCTTTTTCGTCGGTTCGGGTGTCGAAATGAAATCTAATGACTTTAATTCTCAAACATCGGTGATTTGTTTTTTCAGAAAGGTTACCGATTTCTTTTCGGCAACCGAAAGGGAATGGGAAGGAAAACTATAGGTGGAAGAAGATTTGTGATGATGGTCAAGGGTCCAATATAGGGGGAATCTTCCCTCTACTTCCCCGGACTCATACTGATGGAGGAACCAGGGGTACTGCTGGGGCGTCGCTGCTACTTTGAAGAATGAATTTTTAAAGCTTTTCCATGAATTGATTTAAACTGTGAAGAGTTTGCGGCCACAGACGCTACAGAGTGAAGTCCAACCTTTCTTTGTCAGACTCATGGTGTCGAAGTCCTCCGTTTTATTGGTATTTTTCTTAGCCTTCTCACTGCCGGCTTCATGAATAAAGTAAAAAGAGAAAAAGACAGGAAGAGTGCAAGCCAAATCTTTTTGCTTGCAATAATTTTCGAAAGCGATAGCGAAGGCCCAACTGTTTGGATGAAGTTCAGAGGGAATAAGTTTCAAATGATGGAGAAGCGATAGTTGGAAGTCAGTAAATGGGAAGGGCATACCGAGTCGAGATATGCAATCCTCGTAAAAGAAGAAAAAGTGAGGATCGTCTATGCTTTCTCGACAGCTGGCAATGGATTCGGAAAGGCGGGGAATGAGAAACTCGCAGTCTTTACTATTTTGGAGGCCAGGTGCTGAAATTTCTAGCGCAGTTATGGTGCTTTTAGTTTTCAACACTTCATCAACCCATGGGGACGATAACTTAGACAAGTCTGAGGTTCTAGTAAAATTTGACTCTCCGGTAGCAGACAGCTCGGTGTGACGCGATGGTGAACCCATTTATACCTATAATAAGCAAAGAAAGAAGAAAATAGGGTCAGAATTGGAAAAAAATACCTCGGATAGGGAAACCGCTCCAAGGAGCCTCAGATACTCCTAAATTGGAATGGTATAGGCTCCCCGAGGAAGGGGTAGGATGTAGAGGGAGCTTATGACGGCAGGAGGCTAGCATTTGAGTAATTTTCGAGTTGCGACCGCTGTTTGAAAAATCAATGCTCGAGAAAAGACATTCATCACACGGATCGACGGCGGTTGATCCACGTTCATTTGGAGGCATAGGTTCTAGCCAGGTTGGGGGATCATCTCATCCTGGTATAATTGAGCTTCTATTTAAAGGATTGAGGGCATGGAAATGGATTCCCAGAGGAAAGGGGTTGGGATTTGTTAGTTATGATTAGTTTTGATGATGTCTAATATAGAAGCAAAAAGTTTATATAATATATTTATCTCCTACATTGACTAACTACTATGTTTAATGTAGATTAGTTCAAGTTGAATTATAAAGAAGATTAATCAAGAAGGAGATAAGGGATTAATGAAAAGAAGAAATTGCAGACAATGTCAAGGAAGCAAGAAGCTATCAAAGTATTTTGGGAATGATCAAGAGAAGAGAAGAAAGAAAGAGTTGGATTATGAAGAATAATCAAAATGGGAGATTAAAGGAGGAAGAACTTGTTGAATGGAATGAAAATTAAATATTCAAGTTCTTATATTGATGCTAGAAGGCTCCAAAATCATATGGAAGTTCAAATGGCTCAATTTGGAGTTAAAGTCAGCAAAAATCAGCTTCAAGATGAGAAAACTCGAGTTTCCAAGTCAAAACTCGAGTTTCCAAGTCAAAACTCGAGTATGGGACTCAATACTCGAGTTTGTAGTGTTTTCAGCATTTTTGGTGTCTCTGGACTAAGCAATACTCAAGTATATTAGTGCACACTCGAGTATGCAACGGTTATCAGCAACTCTATTCTACTCTGTTCACGTTCAGCACGGGCGACGTCTGGTAATTCGATGATATCTCACAAACCAGAGATCGGATTGAGACGAAACCAAAAGCATATGAAACTAGACTCCCAATGCGTCATTTTGGTATAAAATTCAAGTCCAAAGGAGTTCAAATCAAGGAGATATGATGTTTTGAAGTTGCAACAAAAATCAACGTCATAATCCAAAACCACCTTCAGTATTTTGGGTGTATCTCACAAACAACAAATCCGATTGAGCTGAAATCAGTGGCATATGAAAGTAGACTCACACAGCTTTCCATCAAGAGTTGAACAGACCAAAACGGAGCTCGGACCAGAGAGATATGGCCCTCAGAAGTTGATAGTCAGTTCAAGAAGTTGCTCAAATCCATTACAAAGCAATACTCAAGTATTGGAAGCAATACTCGAGTATTGGAGTCACAGAGAGCAATCAAAGTTTTGAACTTAAGTGCATACTCGAGTATAGGACTTGCATACTCGAGTATAGGTCATCCAGAGAGCATTCAAATTTTTCAAGTTGAGTCAATACTCAAGTATAGGAAGCTATACTCGAGTATTGGACTTACAGAGAGCAAATGAGTTTTCACTTTGAGTGAATACTCGAGTATATACTTACATACTCGAGTATTGACATTGGTTTTCAAAGTTCAAGTCATGATGTTTTGCCTCTGGAAGCTGCATACTCGAGTATTGATGAACATACTCGAGTATTGACTTAAGTGAACAGTGACATACTCGAGTATTGAAACCCTATATTCGAGTATTGCATACTTTCACTAACATACTCAAGTATTGACGCAAGTATTGAACGTCAAACTTGAAAATCAAATCTGACGAATTTGCAATGCCTTCTTGTTTGATCTTAATACTTCCTATGATTAATCTCTAATGTTCCTAGACATGTTTAACCACTTTTTTGATGAGTTTCAGACAGATTAACGAAAGTTAATTGAAGGTTAGACAAAAAGCAAAAGTTCTAACGGCTAGTTTCTAACGGCTATATTTCTTTATCCAACGGTCACTGAATCTTCTCAACGGTCATATATTGACCTCTACCTATAAAAGAAGAAGCATTCAAGGTTGAAGACAGAGAGCTTGCACTATCAAGATGCCAACATTCTGAATTCAACATCTTTCTCATACACACTCTGTTTTTCAATGTTTATATAGTTCTTCATAGAGAGTGAAATTATTTGTAATGCACTTCAGTGTTTATCTTATTCACTTCTGAGAGAAAAGATTCATTAGAAACATTCTATCTATTTATTTGAGAGTTACTCAAGATTGGGTAATCTTGAGAGGGAAACAGATTGTAACCTTGCATTGTGTAAGGGAGAGTATCTCGGTGAGAGATTTGGCTTCACAAGTGACTGGGTGAACTTGTGGGATTGTAAAGGCTTCTCTTGTGCCCGGATTAAACAAAAGGATAGTGGATTGAAAATCTCAAGTGGAGCTTGGGGACTGGACGTAGGTCAAGAATTGGGCTGAACCAGTATAAATCTCAGTTTGCATATTCTCTTCCCTAAACTCTTATATTTCCAGCATACATATCTAAATGTCCATACATGTTTGAATGACTGACTATTCTTTATTAGTTATTATTGTCATTCAAATTGCTTTTAATAAGTTGCGAAAAGTTTTTAAAAGTTCCAAAAGTTTTATCAAACACCCAATTCACCCCCCTCTTGGGTGATAGCCGGTTCTTACAGGATTATCCGGCAGTGGTCTTTGGAATTTTCTTTTGCTAATACTCCCGCTAGATTTACCAACAAGAGCAGCCTGTTTTTCTTCATCAGAACGATCCACCGACCATAACCAATATTTGGCACCACTAGAGGCCTTTCTAAGTATTTCCCTATCCTCTTAAGAAATGGGTCTCCCGTACATATTCACGTGTGGAGGATTGTTGGGATCCATGGGAAATTTTAAAGAGTACAATTGGTGTCGAATAGGAGACCCAGAAACCCTAGTGGAATACTCAGGAAAGCAAGAAAGGGGGTCTGGGTAAAGGCCTTAAAAGGGGAGGAATGTACAGACAATCGGTACAAATTGAGATAAAGAAGAAGGGTTGAAGGAATAAAGAAGAAAGGTTGAGGGAATTACCTAATTCTACGAAGGTTGACGGAAAGCTGGGATTCTCAGATGTGAAGAAAGGAAGAACTTCAAGAGAGAACTCTCTCAGAATGGGGTGAACATTTTGCGAAAAAAGTATTAGAAAGAGGCGAAAGATATGAATTTATAGGCATTTTGAATTCAAAACGTCAAGGGTATTAAAGGAAATTTACATCGAGGATCGGGTCAGAAAGTTTAGAAAACGCAATGGTGACGATTGTGAAATGACGTGTGTTTAATGCGCACGAATTCCAAAGGTAGTGAAACGACATTAGAGATAGAGAAAACCAGTTCGCATCCGCTATAGTCCAAAGTTGGGTTACGTACGTGGCAAAAGAATATGAATCCGGTGACAGGTGGGTAGTAACGAAAGAAAGTCCCGTTTATCGTTCAAGAGTAATTCACCACACGAGACTGGGGGCAAATAACGGCAAGTTATGTCAGCACCGGGAAACATATCTTGGAATGACCGAGAAGAGAGGAATATTGAAAGAAGCATGAACAAAATAGTAGGTGGCAGCCGGCCAAGTAACCTCGACAATTCAGAGCCCTAAACTACCGGGCTTGGGGGCAACTGTTACGGATCCAAATGTTGGGCTCAGCATGGAATGGCCCAGTAGAGACATATCAGGAAAAAAGCCCCCCGTTAGGTAAGTAAGATGCTAATCTATCCACAATCCCGGCGCTAACCTCGATCGTACAAGTAGTGGAGCAGAAACATGTAGTGGAGCAGTCACTCGTCAGGTAATGAATCAGGGCGTAACAACCTTAAAGGCAACCTCGACCCTCGGAGCAAAACCCTAGGTAATCTCTATAAATAGGAGATTACCCCCAGGTACGCCATCGATCGATATCCCTTTTACTGTTTGGTCACACTGCGCACACACACACCCCTCTAGGCTGAACGCCATTCTTGTGTCGCAAAGTGATCGTTTAGCGTTCTTTGGTGCCTTCCTCATAAGCATTGAAGAACTGTCTTATTTCTGGAATTCGTGTCCTTCATGCCAGAGAATATAGCAAATCCTACACTAATCCATCACTAATCTTTAGAGATTAGACACTTATGTTCCCAGAATTGAACAGAGGTGTTGTGCGTTGTAAGGAAGCTTGATGGAGGAGAAGGCGGTGGCCATGGAGGAAACAAACTAAGTTCAGGGATGTTGGGGGAGACCAAAAAATACAAAATAAAAAATTGTGAGGGATATTTTTCTATTTTTCAAAAAAAAAACGTAGAGGGCATCCGCAAAGATTAAAATCAGAAGATTTATTATACTTTGATATTAATTAAATATTGTAATCTTCATTATAATTAAAGGGGCATTATAATCTATTAAAAAGATTTAGAAATCCTTAATAAGACCTCTTAACCTAATAAAAGATTGGTTAAAAATGGTGGACTGAATCTGGATTTAAGTGTTTAATTGGATTTTGTTAGGATTCTTCTAAATTAGTGTTTAAGTGTTTAATTCTTCTAAATTAGGATTCTTCTAAAAATGGTGGACTGAATCTGGATTTAAGTGTTTAATAAGTGTTTAATTTTTCATCTGGAAAATTGAGTTTTCAGGGAGAATATTATTATATTTTTAATCAAAATTTTATCAATTTATCAATAAAGTAAAAAATCTTAATTTAATAACAATATTCTTGATCCATTCAATGATAACAAATTATATGTACTTAATGTGTTAAAATAATATATGATTATTTATATTAATAAGAAAATTTTATCAATTTATCAATAAAGTAAAAAATCTTAATTTAACAATATTCTTGATTCATTCAATAATCACAAATTATATGTACCTAATGTGTAAAAACAATATATGATTATTTATATTAATAAGATTTACTAAAGTGTTTTTTAAATTTTCAATAATAAAAAAGTATAAAATATATAAAAACTAAACAACCTTACAAGCGTCTAAACTTTTGTCAACCAAAAATTTAAAATATTTTGTGACATTTGGTCATTTGGTATGTCAGAACACCAATTTCACCATGGTAGTATGTCATCGCCTCAGTCAACCATCAAGGAACACTCACTGTCTACTTGAGCATTCCAACATGGTACACTTTGAAGTTTGAATGCATTCTAATGTTTTGAAAGCAATTTTTTTTTTTTTGGGGTGCCTTGGATTTTAACTTAAAATATCATATTGCAAAAGTACAAATTCAGAAGGAAAATTTATTACAAGGTCAATCTCTTGAGCATATTACTTGGAGAAATGATTCTTCATACAAGGTCTCATCTGTTTTGGGCTTGTTTATATTGAAAAATTCTACTACCCCGGTCCTAATTATATGAACCTTTTGTGGCGTAATTTACACTACAAAAATTAAAATATTCTTATAATTAGGACCGGAGGGGATACTTTCTTTCTACGATCTAGGAATGACACTTTGGAAGTTTTGTACTTAAAAAGGCTTTTGCTACATCTTGCTGAAGCTTTTAAAGAATCAACTAATATCCTTAATGACTTCAATATTTCTACAATACTTCATCATCTTCTTCATCTTCTAGGCTTTCACAATTTTTAAACTCATGCCCGTCTTGTTATTTTAGTTTGTAATATTTGAAACACCCAAAAAATTTGTGAATCACCATGCTTAAGCCCAATTCAACACTAACGCTACCTTGAATACCAACGCTTGTCAAGTCTAAATTTTCCATTTCACGAAAATGTCAAACTCTGCATGACTACAATATGTGAAATAAATAAAAAAAAATCAGTGTTATGTCACAGAAATCATACCATTATGTGGAGAAGAAAACAATATTAACCATAATATGTGTTGATGAGAGAAAATGACAAAAAAAAGATATCAACGCATATAGTTTTTGCCCCAAAAAGATGATCAAATAATTGTCATAGAATAACAAATTATTACCGTTTGTGAATTGCTCTCCAGCAAAGTGCCATCACTCTTCAGGATCAACTTCGTCTAAATGACCATAAAGTTTTCTCCAGTTATCCGAAGATGCTTTTGTTGACCGAAAATGCCAGATGTGTGTCTTTTCCTTCTCACGAGATTCCAGAATTTCCTGCACAGATTTGAAATACAAGAAAAATTGATATGCCAGGTTGATTCAACCACTCAAGTCTGATACAGGATATATTGCAAATGGATGAAATTATTATCAATTACTAATATAAGAAAATAACACCACAAACAAGAGGCCCAGTTAATTTACAGTATTATATATTTTTTAATCACCCAGGAGAGAAAAAATGACAAGGGAAAAGAAAAGCAGAACCAGAAATTAGACTTCTCATCTTTAATGGAACACGCCTGCACTTGATCTGCATGTCATATTAAATTAACAGAGTTGGAAAGACTGTTCCCAATATTCTAATTATAAACAGTAAAACAAACAAATTGTTATTTGAATATATGAGCAAGACACCCACATGAAGTAATGTGAACAAGGAACTCTCATATGCACGGGGTTCACATAATCACATGACACTATGACGGTATCTCGTGCAGAAGGCCCTGTTTATTTTCCCCCAAGAAAAGGGAATACATTTCCAATGCATCGAGGGAAAAGAAAAGATATGCAACTAGTCCATGTCAATTGAGCTTGTGACTTGCTTGTTGAGACCATCCTCTGATCATCTACCACATCATGGGTTCGACTTGACAGCAAGAATTCACAAAAAATAAGATATGAATGAGTTCGACTTCATTTGGGCAGTTAATCTTGATCCTGAATGAAAGACCTATTTCTTATATTTATCAATATTTTTCTAATTTGCTCGTATTGACACTTCCTCAACAACAATCAAGTAAAAGAGATAGGGAGACTTAAGGAAGATAATTAAGGAGTTCTATAAAAACATGTCATGTTGATTAACTTAACTAACTTCCTTAATCAAATCATATTAGATAAAAGGTCTTAAATTAAGGAGCAGAGGGAGAAATTTTTTGTCATAATTTAAGGGCATGTGTGACATTTTCCATCTATATATATATACATACCTTCTCCCACTAAAATCAATCATCAACATAGATCACATGACACCATTAAAATCTATCATCAGTTAACTTTTCAGATACATCAGTTCTCCCCTAACTTCCTTATGTATTCTTCTTGGTCTCCCACTACATATTTTCAAGGGGTTAAAGATCGTCCGTTTAACTAACTATTCCGTCGATAAATACATTCATTTTATTCTTATTTCTCTGTCTTGTTTATTTTTTAAACATACCAAACAAGCCCAAAAAATCCAACATTCAGAAAGAATGAGACAAAATAGAGGCTGAAATGTAGCTTGAATGAATTAGGTCATCCTGCTACAGTGCTTTATATAGATGTATGAGTATGACAAAATATCTCCACGAAACAATCCTAGCCCTACATGTGGCATATACAGCTAGCATAGAGTACATATTAGCTATTTACAAGAGACTAATCAATTATTAGTTTTAACATTCCCCCTCAAATGAGAGGACGTGGTACACACACCAAGTTTGTTCCTAAAATAAGAAAACTAAGAATGGGACAAAGCTTTAGTGAAGCAATCAGCTATCTGATGAGATGAAGGCACATATCTGACTTTTATGGATCGAGATAAAACTTGATCTCTGATGAAGTGCACATCAATTTCAATGTGCTTGCTTCTGGCATGATGTACTAGATTTAAAGCAAGCGCTTGAGCATTCAAATTGTCACACCATATGATTGAGGGTTGTTGAACAAAGAGGCCGATTTCAGTCATTAGAGAGCGTAACCATTTAAGTTCAGCTGCCCCATCAGATAGTGAATGATACTCAGATTCTGAACTTGACCTGGAAACTACCTTTGGTTTCTTAGAACACCAAAATACTAGTGTTCCACCCAAGTATACACAATAGCCACCCATGGATTTCCTATCATCAATATATGTAGCCCAATCAGCATTTGTAAAGGCCATCAAACGAAAAGATCCTACAGATTTGATGTGTAAGCCATAGTGAATAGTACCCTTTAGGTATCTTAGAATTCTTTTGACCCCTTGAAAATGCACCTCAATCGGTTTACTAAGAAATTGACTAAGCTTATTAACAGAATAAGCTAGGTCAAGCCTGGAGGTTGTTAGATACTGTAGTGATCCAATAGCCCTCTCATATAGTGTTGGATCTGACAGCTCTTTTCCTTCCTCAATTGAAAATGGTCTACCAATGACCATGGGTGTAGGTACAGGGACACAATCATATATGTTGAATTTTCTTAACAAATCAAGAATATACTTTGTTTAAGTGACATAAAAGCCATAAGTGTCTATGGATTTCTAATCCCAAAAAATAATAAATGGGACCTAAATCCTTGAGAGAAAATACTGAATGTAACTTAATGCTAAATTGTTGAATAGTTTTTGAACTATTTCCAGTGATAAGAATATTATCAACATAAATAAGGATAAATACAATAAGTCGGTTGTCCTTAAGAAAGAACAAGGAAATGTCACTGGAGGCATTCTGAAATCCCTAACTAATCAAAATGTATCTAAGTCTATCAAACCAAGGTCGCGAAGTTTGTTTAAGCCCATAAATTGCTTTTCTCAGGTGACAGATATGATCAGGTTTAACAGAGTCTTTGAAGCCAAGCAATTGACTCATAAACACTTCTTCTTTCAAATAACCACTCAGCAAATCATTGTTAACATCTAACTACCTGATTTCCCAATTAAATGTTGTAGCAATTGTGAGAATGAGGTGAATAGTGGTGGGTTTCACAGCAGGACTCAAAACGTCTCACCATAATCAATACAGATTGTTGAAACCTTTAGCAACTAACCTAGCTTTATGTTTCAAAATTGAGCCATTAGCTTTGAACTTTGTTTTGAAGACCCATTTAGAATCAACAAGCTTTTGACCACGATAAGGCACAAGAACCCAGGTTTGGTTGTACAAAGAGCTTCATATTCACTCTTCATGGCTTGGAGCCAGTAGGGAGAGACTAGAGCATCGGCAAGAGAGTGAGGTTCAGAAGCGTGAGCAAGAATGGAAGGAATTTCTGTGTGAAGAAGGCTAACAAAAGGATATTTTGGTTTAGTACGACCTGACTTGGTGCGAGTAATCATAGGATGCGTGTTGGGAAGAGGAGATGAGGTTGATGTGGCTGAAGCTAGTGAATGAAGAGAAAGCCAAGACGAAACAGAGGGGAGAGTGTCAGAACAGGACAGTAAAGATGGAAGGAATGAATTGGAGCTGGAGATATTAGGTGGATTAATTGACGTGGGCTGTCATGGGTTTGAGTAAGGAGAGTCAAGGCTAGAAGAGGAAGATGGGCTGGTGGGGTTTGGACGGAGAGTATTGGATGGTTGGGAAGAGAGAAGATTGGCCCGAGGATTAGAGTGTGGGCTGAGAGTATGGGATGGTTGAGACGTCCGGATCCTCTCCCCATCACCTCTCTCATTATCTCTCACAGGCGGATCCTGGCCGTTGAAATCTTGATCCAAGGGTCCAGGATGATTTTCAGAAAAACCAAAACCGTCGCGGTTTTTCTGAAAATCATGCTAGGCCCTTGGATCAAAATTTCAACGGCCAGGATTTGCTAATAATGAGGGATGGGCAGACAAATGATAATGAGAGTATCTTCTTCCATGGTTGAGAAGAGAGGGGATTGGCCCGAGAGACAGATGATGAGTTGAGCGGATTTGGTGATTGAGAAGGGAGGGAAGTGGGCCGAGAGGGTGAATGTGGGCCTTGGGAGTTTGATGGGTTAAATAAGTGGTCTTGCTCACATACTGGGCCAGCAATAATAAGTAGAAGAGAAGAATGTGAAGTATCATCAAATGGGCCTATGTTGTCCATAAAACCTGTATGAAATGGAAAAGTGAGGGGGTCAAAAATCACATGTCTAGAAACATAGAGGCGTCCAGTTGGGCTTAAACACTTAAAGCTTTTTTGATTCGAAGTTGGGCCAAGATAGGCACATTTTTTGCTAAAATATTCCAACTTGTAAGAATTGTAGGGCTTCAAACAAGGATAACAAGTACACCCAAACAGCTTCAGAGAATGATAATCAGGTTCTCGTTTGCGTTAACAATGCAGAGGGGACTTGCCTTGTAAAGTTGAAGTAGGGAGGCGATTAATTAAATAAACGACGAATGCCTCAATCCAATATGCAACTAGAATTTTAGCTTGGGCCAAAAAAGTTAAGCCCATTTCAACTATATGACAATGTTTCCTCTCTGCTCTACCATTTTGTGAGGAAGTATAGGGGCATGTGAACCTCATAACGATTCCATAATTATCAGCAATAGGTATAAGAGGTTTATATTCAGTAGCATTATCACCCTGAATAGACTTCATCTTAGTATGAAATTGAGTTTGAACCATATTGTGAAAGAGTTTGAAGGCTATAACTGTTTCTCCTTTGGTTTAGAGAGGATAAATCCAAGTGTATCTACCAAAATCATCAATGAAATGAACATAGTATCGATATCCATTAATTGATGAAACTGGAGAAGGACCCCACAAATCAGTATGAACAAGATCAAATGGTGAAGAAGCATGAGAAAAAGACTTGGGGAAAGGTAACTTTCTAGATTTACTATGTTGACAAGCCTCACACACAAAAGTGTCATTAATTTGAACTTCGACATTACAATCATTTAGGACTTGTAAAACTTTATTGTGTGGATGTCCAAGTTTGCAGTGCCATGCCAAAAAATTCTTATTAGTCATTGAAGCTCCTGCCAAATTTGCTTGAGCATGAAAATAAACTTTACTCATGGGATATACCCCCTGCTTTGGTTTTCCTCTCATCAAGAGACGCCCAGTCTGTTTGTCCTTCACAACACAGCCCTCATCAGTGAATAAAACAACCACAGCATTATTCGAAACAAGTTTATGAATGCTCAACAAATTTTTAGTAACATGGGGAACAAAATGAACATCATTAAGATGAATATTAGAACCAAAACATTGGATAAAAGAGGACCCAACACTAGAAATTCGAGCAGTTGAACCAATACAGTAGATTAAGTTTGAAGAGGCCTTACCCACTAGATAAATCAAGTCTAACTAAGATGAATCAGCCGTGACATGGTGGTTTGAGCCACTATCGAGATACCAATCAGGATCTGCAACGGTATGAGAGTCAACATAGTAGGACTGAGGCGCTAAGCAATTCGAAACGCAATGTCCTAATCTTTCACAAAGATCACAGTAGGACCAACTTGAGCCAAAGCGACCTCTGGAACGAGAAGAATGGCCTCCACGACCACCACGCCATGGGCCGCAAGTAGGAGAGCGATCATTATCGGAAGGCTTCGAGGCAAAATTAGCACTCGGTTGAAGCGAGAGAAGAGCAAAGTGAGTGAGCTACTCAATATGACTTTCGAAGGCGAGCAAAGTCGACTGAGCGTAGGGGTGGAAATAGGCCAAGGGCCTGTGATTGAACCTGTTTTTGGCCTGGACAAGCCAGGCCTGTCAGGCTAACAAGCCAAGCTTAGGCCTTTTTTGAGGCCTGTTTCACTAAACAGGCCAGGCTTAGGCTCTGTTAGGCCGGCCTGTTATAGGGGTAAAACGGTAAATTCCTCTCTGCTGCTCACTCTTAGATCTCAGCTCGTCGGCGCTCTCATTCTCAGATCACAGTTCATCATCGCCCTCAGGCTCAACCTCTCAGCTGCTTCTACTAGTTCAGTGATCAAATCTCAGTCTCGGCCTCTCACTCTTAGATCTCAATCTCGACGGCTTCTGCTGGTTCAGTGTTCGAATCTCAGTCTCGGCCTCTAATTCTTGATTTCTAGTAATGAATCGGCTCTGTTTGAGGTTTTTTTGTTATGGTTTCATTTTGTGAATCTGGTCTTCTAAATTTGCTTGTGGTTTTTTTAGGGTTTTGATCTAGCCATGTGGGATGAAGATTGAGCAATTGGATAATATGGATTTGGATAGCTGTCGAAGCCCAAGGAATTACGAGAGGCAGATTGTGAGTGTTGATGCAAAGAGGGCATTGGTTGGAGCAGGTGCTCGGATCTTGTTTTACTCGACACTTTTGTATAATGTGCTTTAAAACAAGATTGAAACAGAGTTCCGGTGGTGCAATGAAGTCAATGAGGTTTTGCTCTCAGTGATGTTGTTGCTATATTCCTTTATTGTTCATAACTATTCTCCTATCTAACCAAACGATTTTCGATACCCTTCAATTTTTTATTCCATCCAACCATTAAATGGTGGTTTAATTTGGGTTTATTTGGTGATTGGTCATTGAAAAAGAAAAAGAAATTATAGCTCTACAATTTGTTTTCTGATTGTTAATTGAAGGCCAGTGAAGAAGGGCTGCAAATTTTAAATGCGTTCCTGTTTTTTATCTAAATCTGGAGAAGAATTTTTATTTTTAAAATTTTTTAAATCCAAAATTTTAAATAGGCCTCTTTAACAGGCCACAAGCCAGGCTCAGGCTGAAAAAAAAGGCCACAGGCCAGGCTCAGGCCACTTCGTGCAAAACAAGCCTAGCCTGTTAAGGGTGAAGCCTGGCCTGGCCTAGCCTGGCCTGATTCCACCCCTAACTGAGCGTCCACCCATGTGAGACCTACCTGATCAATCAGCTTCATGAAGATGGGATTGTAGTCACCATCAAGTCCATTAAGGGTATGAAGGATGAGTTCATCTATAGATATAAGGGGCCCCAGTGAAAACCAAATGATCAGCGAATGATTTCATCTTCGCCAGATACACCGTCATACTTAAGCCGTTCTTGCGAGTATTATGGAGCTCCGAGCGATAGACCATCAATCGAGATTTGGAAACAGATGAGGTGAGAGTACGAGCTTCATTCCATAGCTCAAAGGAGGTGTGACAGTGAAGAAGCTAGGTCGCAATGTCTTGAGTCAGAGTATTTCAGAGCCAACCGAGAAGTATCCTGTCAATAGAAAACCAATCTTCAAAGTCGGGATTTGAGATCACTTCGTTGGTGACGAGACAAGAAATGGTCATTAGAGGAACAAAAGCAGAGGCATCCAGATGACGTTCAAGACGATTGCCCTCAATAAGAGGCAACACGACTGAGGCCCAGACAAGGTAGTTCGTGTGATCCAACTTGATCGACGACATTTGGCTTGATGACTAAAAGAGAGCATAGGACTTGGGAATGGTGGCTGTCATCGGAGACGGCGAGGTATTCGTGGAGCTGAGAGATGGACAGGAAGCCATTGTATTTTGAAAGAGAGGCGGAATAAAAATTCCTAGCTTTGATACCAAGAAAGAATGAGACAAAATAGAGGTTGGAATGTAGCTTGAATGAATTAGGTCATCCTGCTACAGTGCTTTATATAGATGTATGAGTATGACAAAATATCTCTACGAAACAATCCTAGCCCTACATGTGGCATATACAACTAGCATATCTATACAAAGTACATATTTTCTATTTACAAGAGACTAATCAATTATTAGTCTTAACACATTCAGGTAAGATCCACCGCTAATGTGAGATTTACACATTCTATTTCTAGCCATCTTCTCCCATTACAATGTCATGTGAGATTTCACATGAAAGGACTCGATTGGTCAATCTTCACATAAAAAGCTATTTAGGTTCATGTCCTGTTTTCAAGCCATTAGACCATACTCTATAATACACTGGACAAAGCACCTAAGAGCAATTATGCACATATCCTATGCCATGTTATAATACACTCGACAGAGGAACTAAAAAAATGATTTGAGTTAGGCTAAAAATGGGAAAGTTGTTGAGAAAATGAGGGAGTTGTCGGGACAATTTAAGCTAAACACACGAGGAATGCATTGGAAAAAGCTTATTTTGATAAGCTATTCAAATAGCTTATCTAAAAAAGCTTAAAATAGGTTTTTTCCAACAAGATCTTCATGATTGTATATACCCCAGATGTGTAGAGTGTTCAGGTTATAAGTAGAGTACGTAAAGATCAAGTTTAACCCATTGTGCTATGTTAAAAGCATATTGATTCCAAAGTCTGCTGCATTTCTTAGTTCTAAAGGGAACATCACCATTTCAACACAATAGAACCATGTTTAAGTTCTTACTACGTTATTTTCTTCTCAAGTTTACCAATGATAAGAGTCTAAGTCAACTTAATCCCCTACTAATAATTTTCAAAGGCGAACAAAGAGAAAAGAAGATGAGATTAAGTCTGTTGTGCAGTTTTTAGGAAAGCTGAAGATTTGAATGAGTTTTATTTTGATTGTTAGTCTTTGAATTATAAACTGAATGGAACGTTGATGGACTCTTCAACAATCATAAGGCACACTTGTCCAGATGACTAGTATTATAGTAAATAATTTAATGACCAGCAAATCAAAATAAGACTCATTCAAGATTCAAATCTTCAGCCTTCCTAAACAACGGCATAACAGACTCTCATCTTCTTTCCTCCTTTTTAACCTCTGATAAGTTACTAGTGGAGGCTTATGTTGACTTGGACACTTATCAACAAGAGTCTGTATGGTGGCAAACACATCAACTGCTAGCAAGACTCAAAAAAAGGGGGAAAAACTAACCTGGACATCAGAAGCACGTTTGGTCTTGAGCATCAAGCAGTCACCAAGAGCACTCCATTTCTCACGACAGTTATCAAGCACACCAAGTCTGTAATATTGTTGCATTTGATGGACTGGGGCTGCAGATATAATATTTAAAGCTTTATTAGGTATAGAATCATAACATAAAGAACAGGACTAGAGATTTTATGTTCTTTTGATTGGGCATTACAGTAGCAAAACCAGAGAGCATCAAAGCACTTGGTGCAGGATAACTTCTGCTTAGGTGAAGAGTTGGAACCTTCTTCCATTGATGACATGACTGTGAAAATTTGAAAATGCAGCCTTAACCAATGATTCAAACATATATATAATGATGTAAACTGCGTTAAGCATCAGAAGAGAGCACATACCCGAGGGTGGATGATATGTTAGCCAGAAAACAGTTAACCCACTGACCCGACAGGTGAGTGCCTCACATCAGCCGAGTGGGAAAAGGGCCTGAAAAGATTGAGATACAGTGATAACTCTACAGCTGGATTGCAGATCTTAAATCGCTGAAAGAGGATTTTTACTCTCATTTTTCTGTTTTCTGTTCTTAAATCCACCTAATGGAAAAATCCAAACAGAAGTAATATTTATATCTAATAAATCACATAACTAAAATTTAAAATTCTCTATTAATATTAGCATGGAAAGCATGAACACATCTGATTTGAATCCCTTTCTTTTTCTTTTTTCTTTGACATTAGCATGGAAAGCATGAACGCATCTGATTTGAATCCCTTTCTTTTTCTTTTTTCTTTAACATTAGCATGGAAAGCATGAACACATCTGATTTGAATCCCTTTCTTTTTCTTTTTTCTTTTTTGGCTACAAAATATTGCTTCATTGTAAACAAGTACAATGATTCAACTGTAGGGCAAAGAGGTACTAAAACACCAAGATTAATTGTAATTAAAACTCAAGATTCCATTCCCTTTTCCTTTCTTGGACGTGCCTCAAGATTCCATTGAATAGATCAATCCTTACCACCATGTCATACATACATACATACATACATACATACATATATATAAATATATGTATGTGTGTATATATATATATATATAAGCCAATTTGGATTTCAAACATAGAACTATACAAACATGATCTGACCAAACCTTATTCCAATATCTTCATGCTTCTAAATTTTTCTGCAAGCAACATTTAAACCATAATAAATCCAAAATACCTTGAGGGCACTCAAGATCAGTCCATACAACAAACACCCCAATTCATAACTACCAATCAAGAATGCAAACAGTCACATCCAAATCCAATTTACAATCAAAATAAAACAAACACTAAAGTCCTTTTTTTTCCTTAGAACACAAGCCTAAACCAACTAGCAATTTCAACAACATTCCAATCAAATTCTTCTCCTACACATTGTAATGAACACCTTATGTGCAGGTATAATTAACGATGTTATCAACTTCTCATTCTTCAAATCTCGACCCCAATTTCAAAATATGAATATGCATACATGTGTGTGTATAACTTTGCTATGCTTCCCAACTCTTGGTTTTTATTTTTCATTTTAACAAAACAAAAATTTAATTTCAACAAACCAGAACTTAAGCATGCTGTCATCGTCTTATAACTAAACACCAGCAAAAACCAATCGAAACTTAATAAATACTCATACGGCAGCAACTTATATTCAGAGAAGAGAAAATTTTCAAACATAACTCACACCAATGGGCAATACAAAGACAGAGGTGGCAACGAAAATGAAGAAGTAAGAAACTGTACCAAAAAAATACAAGGGGTTGAAGCTTCTATATACATACATGAAAGTCTTAGATAATGAGGAAAAAGACATCGCCACTCACCCGACACTACACCACAATGCACTTGAAGAATAGACTAGGAAGGCGAAAGAGGGATCGCAGCAGTGCCAAATAAAGCAGAAGGAGAAAAACACAGCCACACAGAGACAATGGCAGGGAAAATGAAGAGATAGACAGAGCTTGAAGAAGAACACTGATATGAAACTCTCCACACACCAGCAACGGATTTAAGAGAGACGGAGATGACAAAGCACTGAAGAACGCTAGGGGTTTTGGATGCCACCAATTTCTCTAATTATTACAATGGTGAAAACTAATGTTGTTAAAACGTAGTGTCCAAATGTAGAAACGGACGTTTCGACATTTTTTTGCCTGAAAATTGTGTCAGAACAGTGGTAGGAACAGAAAAGGAGCTGAAATGGTTGAAACGCCGTGTCAACTCGGTAAACTTGGCGAGTCTACCAAGTTGACTCAGTTCTGAAAATAAAAAATAAAAAAAAAAGGGTATTTTGGTCTGCCATTGATTTTCCTTCCCCAAATTAACAAAACACAAACCCCATTTGCTCTAGCCGTCGACTTTCCTTTCTTCTTCTTCGCTGGTCGCTGGGGCTGGACGCCACTGCTTCTTCAGTTCTTCTTCCTCAACCATCGCTGGCCGCTAGGTGCTTCACTGCTTCTTCTTCATCATCAGACCGTCACTGGGGCTTCACTCCAATATCATATTTTTGCTGCTTCTTCTTCATCGACCGACCGTTGCTGTCAGCTGGAAGGTCCAGAGTTGCTGGGTATTTTTGCTATCTTGCTGAGTTGCTTCTTCACTCCAAAGTATGCCCTTTCCTTTCCATCGTTTTTTTCTTTTGGGTCTTTAAATCTTCATTCTGTTTCTTATAGCATGATGAGTTGCTGAGTTGCTTTTCCATATTTTTTTCTTGCTAAGTTTCTTCTTCACTCCAAAATCCAAATTGTGTGTTAACCTGAAGTTGTACTCCAAAATCCAAATTAGAGATGTTGATCTCTTTTGTAATTTTATTGCCTTGGTGTTTTAATTTTAATATGTATTATGAAGACTGAGTTTGAACTTAATTATTTCCTTGAACGTTTGGACTTAAATTTGTGATAACTTTAATATATTGGTGTGTTTTGGTTTTATATATGTTGGATTTTTTTTTTTTTTTGTACGTAGTAAACTCTTACATTTCATTTACGTTTTGCGATTTTACATTTTTGCTCACCCTTACCGTTTCTACATAGACTCTACGTCTTAACAACACTGGTGAAAACTAAAGGGAATGCGCATTCAGAAAATCAGCACAACAGAGCAACCACCCATTTGACAACAAACAATGTCTAGCAGTCCAGGTAAAACCATATTCTTGAGTTATAGATCCTACTGCAACACCTAAAATCAGGATTTAATGTCAAGTTGTCAACAAACTAACACCATAGGACCTGTCTTTCAAAATCTAAAATCAGTACCTTAAACAAAAAATAACGATTATGGCTATCACATAATGCCAAGTATGATAACAAATTCCAACAGAACAACCTGCAGAATGGCTGTAAATGCATCATTACTACAACCAACAACATGAAGCAGAAGTCACGTAAATATGTCTTGTTAACCATACTTTAGGTACCTGTGACTTCTTCAAGAAAAAATAAATAGATAGATAAATAAACAGCACAACTGTCATCTATGCAGTTGAAAATCATGCATTAGGAGCCATTTTGGAATTCAGATACCAGCATTGTCTACAAACGAAAAACAGGAAGGGATGCCGAATCAAACATTTAAAATAGTCCGTCCCTGTAAACGAAACTAGAGAAACAAATCTAATCGACATCTTGAATCATGCTAGAAGAGGATTTAATAGTTAGAAAGTAAACGTAAGACCAGAACAGAATCCGAAACCAGAAGCCCGGAAATAAAATAATAAAAAATTAATAACGCATGAACACATGACTAATGGATACGATGAATGAAACACAATTTCACATCAACCAACTATTGAGAATATCAAGACGCCGCCATATATGAAGAAATCTTCACTGAATGTTAGAGTAGAAAATACAAATTCATTGAACACCTGATTCAGGTGTACCTGATCAAACGGGAAAAATAACTAAGGAAAAGTGGGGAAACCTCAAATACAATGTACACAATCTCAGAACCAGTTCAACCAACAGCTATACATATCGTCCCAGAACATACTTGAGGAACAAATTAATAGAGATGGGGTTCAAAATCACAATGAGTCAGTTCTCCTTTGATTGGGAATCCTATGCCGGGCGGAACAGAATTTTTTTCGGTTACTAACTTACCATTGACGAGGAATCACTTCACAATCAGTCAATGAAAAAATCCAAAAAAGGAGAGTAAGTGGAGGGAGAGCAAACCAGAATGGAGAACTCAGAAACCCCGACAAGCACGGGGGAGTTGAACTCCGAAATCAGAAAATCAGGATAGGAGTGAGTGAGCGGGACTGTGTGAGAAGACGTCGTTGCGGAGGAGGGCGAAGACGAGCAGAACCACCACGAGTCGCCGTAGAAAGATTATTGCAGAGGGAGAAGAGTTTCAGCTTCGACTCGCCGTCGCCGTGAAACTCCAGGATTCGTTGATTTGAACGAGTATTTTCACTTGTTATAAACGCGGCGTATTTGCCCAATTTTGTTTTTCGGTCAATACGATTGTCCTCACGTAATTTTGGTTTTGTACTGCTGGGTCAAATTGTGAATTTTGGTTTTGTAGAGTTTCTGCTATCCAAAACATGTGCTACAGGGGAACTAGATTTCCTACCTATCTTTTTAGATAGGTAGTGAGAGGGGAGCCTATTCTATTTGGATCATCTAGATTAAATCTGGATGATCCAGATTTAATTATTTTAGTTTGGTTATTTTTTAATAAAAAAATTGTTTTTTAAACAAAAGTTAGTTAAGAGATTATCTTTATTTTAGATTCTCTACCCATTAAAATTTTTTTTAAAAAAAAAATTAAAAGTAAAAAAATAAACCTGGACCGTCCAAATCCCTTTGGACAGTCCAGATGGGATAGGTTCTCCCTGCCTATCCAAAGATAGGAAAGTAAACCGGTTCTGTGCTATAGCACCTCGTGGGTGTATCTGCAGGTTTGGGTGTTCTCTTGGAGCAAAGGTTGGCGTCTTCAATGCTTGATGGATTCAACTCACAGGCATGTCTCTCTTGAGTAAGCAAAACTTTTCATTAATTTGTTGGATCTTATGATTTATTTGGAAACAACAAAATAATATGGTTTTTTATCATAATGATCCTAATCCTATTGATGTTATTGAACGTGCGAGGACTAACAATTTTGACATCTAGGCGAATTGCGATAAAAGGCATAGAAATCAAAGAAGGGTCAAAGGGTTGATCCTACTCATCTAGTTTTCTGGTCCCCTCTATCTATTGGCAAGCTTAAATATAATTGTGATATGGCCTTTTTGGCTAATAAGACTGGCGTTGCTATCGGAGCTATTTGTAAGGATCATTTTAGTGATTTTAAATAGGGTTTTGTGGATAAGGTGAAATCCATCTCTGCATTCATGACTGAAGCTTTAGCTCTCAAGAGGGCTCTGATGCTCACTATTGATCTCGGTCATGATAATGTTGTTTTTGAAATCGACTGTCTTTCTCTTCTTGAATGTGTTGATGCTAAATCTCCGGATATGACCGATTGGCGAAGTAGGAGCATTATTCTCAATATTATTCATCTTTTGGTAACCAAGGTTGGGTTCTCTCTATCCTTTACCCCAAGGGGGTAATCGTGCCACTAACCTAATTGCAGCAAATGCTAATAAAGGGGTGTGCCCAATTGGGTAGGTCTTTCAACCAACACCTTCTTTGCTGTCACTTCTAGCCTTGGACTCCCAGAAGACGGATGTTGTTCCTCATGATGCCCCTCTCCCCAATCATTCATTGAGTGGTGATTGTTTGTAGTTTGTTTTTATTTGTGTGTATTTTGTTTTGTTTGTAATTCATAGACTTGCATGTTCTTTTGTTGTTGTTTTTCTCCTTGTTTCCCTTATCTGATGTTGGTTTGTAATCTTTTGGAATATTAATATAAGTATCCTTTGACCCCAAGAAAAAACGTGCTACAAGATGAAAATCAAAACTCTCCTGAAAAGGAAAAAAACAAAAGTAGATAAAAATAGGGAAAATCCCTTTTAAGAGCTTCAAAATTATGAAAAGATAAAAATGTGGTTCGAATATGCATATTCCCAAAAGAAGTATTAGGGCCTAGACCATCTTTTTTAAAATTAAAAGGAAAGGACATAATTAACCTTGGGACTTAAAAAAAATGATAGAGAGGGGGTGTTATATCGGCTCTCCCTTCATGAAAAACAGTCGACATTAATGAACACTCCCATTTTCGAAGTTGTCAATTATTAAGGGCGGAATTGCAGTCATGAGAGGTGTGGTTGGTCATACTAAGAGAGTAGACTGGGTGGAAAGTTGGTTTTGTCATTTTGAGGAGGAGTTTAATACCCAAAAATTTATTATTTATCCTAAATACAATATTTTGGTAAATAATACCTATTGAAAATAGGAGAATATGTTGTCTCTAATTTTGTGATTTACTTTCTATGATTTTGAGCAATTCTCCCTTGATATAGCACAAACCAAATGTTAGGTTTAAAATTAAATTTTTAGGTTCAAATTAGGGATCATAAAAACATCATAAAATTATCATAATTAAGCATAGACTTAATTTATTCATAAGAGACAATTTGATGACATAAAGAATACTTGTACCAATTTAGAGAGGAAATTTGCCAACAATCAAAGGCTAATTTTAGGCTACTGTTCTGTATGAAGAACACAGATGTTGGACTTGACTAGGTTGTCAAGCCTAGAGCCTACGTACCCTCTGAAGAGATCAAAGTCCACGTAGTTCGCAGCAAACTGGAAGGCACGTGGCCAGGGGAGTGGGGTGTGTGCTATGTGTGGCAGAATGTAAAGAGAGCATAAGATAGAACGTGTGCACCTGTTTAGGGTTTCCTTCTATTTATAGAGGAGTCTGGTGCGCGTATCTCTGCCTTAATGAGCAATATCTTAGATTGAGCTATCAAGGGCTGATTGGCTGGTGCCATGATTGTAGGGGAATCGCTATTAATGAGATCCTATATTTGTGGGATCTCCGATAATATTCCTTTCCTGGCGTGGATTCTATCCCTAGCGTGATTGGGCCGAGGTCCGGATCTGGGCCTATTGGGCCGGTCCGTAACAGTTGCCCCCCAGCTTGGTCGTTCAGGCTTCTGGACGTCCGAGGTGCTTATTGCCCCCAGTCCTTGAAGCGGCCGAGGCCATTTGCCTAGACTGAGTCGGCTTAGGGGTGCCGCGGCTGTCAGTCCGGTCCGGCGAACTGGTCGGCTTACCCTTCTCTTGTCCTGCCAAGAACGCCAGGTTCATTCTGACCTATTGCCTTTTGGGATTCTCCGGACGCCTTGGTCTCCCCCGCGCGTGTCATTATTGTGGTTTCACAGCTGTCAGATCCTCAGTGGAGGAAGTCTGCAACCGCCACGTCTTTCCACCTTTCGAGGCTAGTGCGCATTTATTACGCTGGTGTCATGCTGCGCCAATCCCGTCACGCCTTGCATGGGAATAGACCATTGCACCCTTGCGTTGGCTTTTAAATAGCCCTCTTTCTTTTCTCTTTCACTTTTTCACGCTACTTCACTCTCTTGCCCAGATTTTTCTCTGATTTCACTAGAGCTTAAGAGGGGATTCTTCTTTGTCTAGGACCTTCGCCGTCTTCCAGTGTAACATCCTGAATTTTTGAATCTAATATCTTGAACATAAACCTATTTTGGGAAGACTAGTAGGCTCTATTTTCAGAAAGTGATAAATTTGAAATTAGTATTTTGTGGGACCCGTGAATAGTATTTACTATTCACGTATACATTTTTACTATTTACAGATACGTATTTACTATTTTTTTTTACTATTCACGTATACATACCGTATGTACTATTCATTTTTACTATTCATGTATATATACCGTATTTTACTATTCACATATACGCATAGTATTTTACTATTCACATATACGTATAGTATTTTACTATTCATAAATACGCATATCGATGTATATAATGGTATAATAATGCATTACTTTTGATTAAACACATTCATCATGGCGGTTGTATTGTGATGGGTGGAGTAAGGAGGGATTTGAATGATAAGAATTGTTTATGCCACCACTCGGTGCACAGTGGATGGTACTTATTTCAGGGCCCCATCTTCCATGTTTTCCTCTGGCCGGGATTTCATTGGAGATGTGGGACATGTGACACCTCCTTAGTTGTTATCTTAAAGGAGGGGAGCCATAATCCAGATTTAAGCTCTATACCTTTGGCCGGGTGTATCTTAAGATTTGGTGAGCTTGGAACAATTCAGTCAAATGAATAAGTTTCTATTGGACTATGTGTTAGCCTATGGCTCCAGTCAGCGGTATACGGATGGAGGTGGTATAAGGGAGGCTGCATACTGCATAATGCATTTCTGAACAGATCAAGGATTTGATAGACTGATGAATGATTTGTAAAGACATATGATGAGAACTTCTGAAATAATATATTTATATATATAAAGTCATATTTTATATTGATAACTACTTTTACAAATAATCTTTGTAAGAGAAAGTATGGTATATATTTATATTTATGAAATAAGTTTATGCCTTTTTACCATACATTATTTACTTGTATGCGGTGGAAATATTTAGTAGTTACTGAGATGTGTAATCTCACCCCATATTATCATTTTTCAGGTGAATAACTTAGTAGAGATCAAGGGAATGCACCCATGGAGTGAGCTTTGTAGGCTCTTCTGTACTCCTTTAGTTTATGTTGTGTTATTTTATTTGCCATGAACCTAAAAGACTTCCGCATTTTAAAATAACTCTTATTTATTGGATTTATTTTGGCCCTGTATAAATGGATTTCTACCTTTGGCCATATTGTAAATATGTGTTTGAGTGTTGAATATCCTATATTTGGAGGTGTTACTAATATTTTGGCCAAGATTTTGGTATTGAAAATGAGGCGTTACATTTTTGGTATCAGAGCTAAAAGGTTCTGGCCAATTTGTTGATTTCCTAACAGTTTTCTAAAAAAAGAGGTCGTGGCAAATTAAATATCATAACATTTGCACTTCCCTGTTAGATTTAGAATTTATTTAGCTATTTTCTTATTTAGTGTCCTTGTGATATCTATAATTGTTATTGAGGATTTATAGTTTGAGATTATGATTAAGGTTAGATTGTGAATAAGGTTTGATATTTTATCAGAGTGGCGCAGCGGAAGATGATGAATTTTGAGGACAAAATTTTCTTTTAGGAGGGGAGAAATGTAACATCCTGAATTTTTGAATCTAATATCTTGAACATAAACCTATTTTGGGAAGACTAGTAGGCTCTATTTTCAGAAAGTGATAAATTTGAAATTAGTATTTTGTGGGACCCGTGAATAGTATTTACTATTCACGTATACATTTTTACTATTTACAGATACGTATTTACTATTTTTTTTACTATTCACGTATACATACCGTATGTACTATTCATTTTTACTATTCATGTATATATACCGTATTTTACTATTCACATATACGCATAGTATTTTACTATTCACATATACGTATAGTATTTTACTATTCATAAATACGCATATCGATGTATATAATGGTATAATAATGCATTACTTTTGATTAAACACATTCATCATGGCGGTTGTATTGTGATGGGTGGAGTAAGGAGGGATTTGAATGATAAGAATTGTTTATGCCACCACTCGGTGCACAGTGGATGGTACTTATTTCAGGGCCCCATCTTCCATGTTTTCCTCTGGCCGGGATTTCATTGGAGATGTGGGACATGTGACACCTCCTTAGTTGTTATCTTAAAGGAGGGGAGCCATAGTCCAGATTTAAGCTCTATACCTTTGGCCGGGTGTATCTTAAGATTTGGTGAGCTTGGAACAATTCAGTCAAATGAATAAGTTTCTATTGGACTATGTGTTAGCCTATGGCTCCAGTCAGCGGTATACGGATGGAGGTGGTATAAGGGAGGCTGCATACTGCATAATGCATTTCTGAACAGATCAAGGATTTGATAGACTGATGAATGATTTGTAAAGACATATGATGAGAACTTCTGAAATAATATATTTATATATATAAAGTCATATTTTATATTGATAACTACTTTTACAAATAATCTTTGTAAGAGAAAGTATGGTATATATTTATATTTATGAAATAAGTTTATGCCTTTTTACCATACATTATTTACTTGTATGCGGTGGAAATATTTAGTAGTTACTGAGATGTGTAATCTCACCCCATATTATCATTTTTCAGGTGAATAACTTAGTAGAGATCAAGGGAATGCACCCATGGAGTGAGCTTTGTAGGCTCTTCTGTACTCCTTTAGTTTATGTTGTGTTATTTTATTTGCCATGAACCTAAAAGACTTCCGCATTTTAAAATAACTCTTATTTATTGGATTTATTTTGGCCCTGTATAAATGGATTTCTACCTTTGGCCATATTGTAAATATGTGTTTGAGTGTTGAATATCCTATATTTGGAGGTGTTACTAATATTTTGGCCAAGATTTTGGTATTGAAAATGAGGCGTTACATCCAGCGTTCCAGTCTCTTCCATTTCCTTTACACAGGTATTCCGTTTACCTTCTACCATCATTGGCTAGTACTTGTCTTTGTTTTGCCGTTTATTTCTGGAAGTGTTGCCTGTATTACTGTTCTTCGAGGATTCTGGGTTTTTCTGGGTTTCTGTTAGTATCACCACCCCCAAAATTCACCCCAAAACTCCTTCGAACACCGGTTTCTAGCACCGTAGGCATTTGGTTATGGCGAGAGATGGAAGTGTTCCTAGGCCAAGGGCGTCATTGACGCCTGAGGAGGAAATGTTCCACCATGCCTGTTTTCCCAGGGCTACTTACTGGATTTTTGGGGGAGAACCACCTGCTGCGGGGGTTTTGGATCCCCTGCGCCGGGGCGGCGTTGTTCGTCCGAGGCGTGCTGGGGCTCATCCATATTCGGCCAGGGTCTCGGTTCCAATCCCTCGCCGTCCATTCCGGCCGCTAGTGCGTGCCATTCCTCTCGGGTTGCCCGGTGGGGCCGGGGTAGGCGCCTCTTCCAGCTTTAGGTCCCCGGTGGTGATGGCCCAACCCCTCAACTTCTATGAGGACCCTTCTACCGTTCGCCCGGCGTCTGCCCCGGAGGGGTATCTCGGTCCCTGCTGGGACTGCCTGGCGGAGGCCTCCGCGCTGATGGCCCGTGGTGGAGATGCTGAGGCTTCCGCCATGCTTGGTTCATGCCGTCATTGGTTGGCCCCGGTCGCTCCTTCTCCTGCCCCCGTTCATTTGAGTCCGCGGCCTTTCTTGCCTGCTACTGTGTCTATGCCAGGTATTTCTGCTTCTCTGCTAATACCAGCTTTGTTTATTTCCGTATAGGCTTATTTATGGCTCCCAAATCCCGGACTCTTAAGTCGCGCTCTGAGCCAGAGGGTTCGGGCTCTTCTAGCCCTCCGGAGGCCCTCCGCCGATGCTTCGACTGGGTTTCTTTCGAGACGCTGGTGACGTTGTCCTTAATATCCGAGGTGGATGTGACCCGGCTCCAGCTTCCCGAGTTAGAGGGTGACAGAGATTTGCCGTATCTCCCAAAATAACCAAGTTCAAAAACGATTTTGCAGAAATAGGGAACCTGGGTCGTTTCCCCGATGAATTCGCAGTGGGTTTGATCAAAGTAACAGTGAAACAGAACAGTAAAATGGGGGGTTTTGATTCAAACAGAATAAAAACAAAACTAAACAGAGACCGAACGAAATAAGCAGAAACAGAATTGATTAAACAGAAACAGATTAAAAACGATCAACCCAACATTTAGATTCCAGAAACTTCCTTCATTGAGTGAAGAATGAACGAACTCGCGTTTGGTTTTGGATGAACCGAAATCTCTGCATTCATCCAGAAAATCTCTCGACTAGACGATCGCCTAGAATATGTTTGAACAGTGGCGTCTCACTGAGCAATCGCACAGCAAGGCTTTAAACCTAGTTCAAATTCAGTCCTTGGGATAAACCAAACCGAATATTAAATCTAATATTCGAACTATTTCCAGAAATCGAATCCGAAAAGAGGAAAACGGAAACGAGTAACGTTACCGATTAAGCACAAGCTCTTTGGACAAATCATGGAATCATCAACATTGGGTTAATCACAGATGTTCAGCCGAACATAACTGGAAATAATGAAGAACAGACGAAGAACGCGAAGAACACGAAGAACATTTGAGAGAAATTGAATGCTTCTGTTTTTAATCCACAAAAGTGTAAAAACGTGAATGAATAATGTGTTTGTGGCTGCTGCCACACTTAAAGTTAACCTAATTGGGAAATGGGTTCAGCCCCAAAACGAAAATAAAATAATATGGGCTTTAATTACAAAATTCGAGGCCAAAATAAAACCCAAAAATACATATGCTTCGGCTCCAAAATCGACCGCCCTCTTGTCTGAATTTGCTCTTCATGTCTTCATAACAATTGTAGCTCTCTGAATCATCTGAAATATGAGACAAAAATGAGGCAAATCTGATGTTTGGTTCAAGAGTTATGGTTAAAATAGTGAAGCAATGTAAATCTGGATTTTTCGCTATGAAAAATGGCTAAAATAAATCCAAAGGCCCAAAGCCCAAATAGATATAAAAGCCATTATTTATTAGCCAAAGAGTCCTAAATTATTAATCAAGAGGCAAAAAGTAGTGTATGAAATATTCAATTATCAGAGGGTTGTGTGCATGCTCCAATGGGGACGGGGGAGCCGGTGTGCTCGGCCCGCGAGGAGGGGAGGCCGAACTTCTTCACCTTTTATCGGGACGTGTATACACGGATTGAGGTCCGCTTTCCTTTTACCGAGTTCCAGATGTCGGCTCTGGCCTACCTCAGCCTCGCGCCGTCGCAGCTTCACCCGAATGGATGGGCTTACTTAGTGGCCTTTGAGAAGCTATGCGGTTCCTATCCCGTTCCTAACCCCTGACCAGGGAGGGCGATAAGCTCAAAGGGCTGGTCTCGCTCAGGAACGTGTCGGACAGGAAGTTGATGGGGCCTTCTCGGACTCCTTCAAGCGGATCAAGAGTGATTTCTTCAAGGTGGTGGCCGTACCCGACCAGCAGCCATGGTTCTTGGATGGGGCTGAGGGCCCGAATGTGACGTGGCGGTTTCCCCTTTACTGGGACAAGGGGCATTATAAGAAATCGCCGACGTCCTACTTGGTAAATGATGACCATTTGCTGCCTGAGACAGTCTCCCATATCCCTAAGCTGGCCGCCTTTGTAGAGAAGTATGGGGTCCATAGCGCAGCCAGTTTTATCTCGGGGGATGCCTCTGAGCCTTTGCCTCCTACTTGTAGGTCTTGGTATTTGTGCATTTGCTTTTGACTTCTTCTTTCCGATTTACTTACTTGTGTTTTCTTTTTTGGATTGCAGCTAGGACTATGGACGCACTGCCGCTGTATGCTCGTTTGGCGAGGGCTGCTGCGCCGGCCGGTCGTCACAAGAAGCGGGCGGCTGCTACTCATGCCGATACTTCTACTGCGCCGGCTTTGAAGAAAACGAAGGGTCCTGCTGCCGAAGGTCCTTCTGCGGCCACGGCTCCCAAGTCGGCCCCTGTGGTGGAGTTCCGGCTCTGGGGAGTCGGGAGGTCGCTGCTGCTGCTGCTGGTCCCCTCCCGGCCGTTGAGCCCCCAGCTTCTGAGCAGGGAGACATTGTCGTCGTTTCTCCGGGTCCTAGGGGGAAAGACCTTGTCATAACTGATGAGGAGATTGATTGGCTATTTTCTCCTGCTGGCTCACCGTCACCATCGTCTTCTCCGGTGCACCTTCCCCCTCCTCCACCTCCGCCAACAGGGCCTTCCTCGGTTTTCCCCCGCAGCTTTTTGTGGGACAACGGGGTGGTCCCAGAGGTCGACGTGGCTTTCCTCCCTCCCCAGCACTTCCTGGAGGGCGCCCGCCCTTTATCCCCTGATGCAGAGGACCGTCTGCAGGTGGCCCAGAAGGAGCTTATCAGGTCGGTGGGCTATCTTCAGGCTTTGAGGATGGTCCGGAACCTCTATGCTCGGTTTGACGCCGAGTGTATGAGGCTGAGGAAGATGGAGGCCGAGTTGAGGCCCAAGGCGGAGGCTGCTGAGCAACTGAGGAAAGAGACGGCCGAAGCCAGAGAGAGGGCCAGTTCCTCCGAGGATGAGCTCCTAGCGGCCTGGGCAGAGCGGGACGGGGCCAAGGCGGAGTTGGGGGCGGCGAAGACCAAGTTGGGCGAGGCTCAGGCTGAGCGGGATACGGCTCAGATGGAGCGGGACGCCGCCAAGGTCGCGGTGGTGAAGGCTAACCAAGAACTCCAGCAGTCTCGGGAGCAGGCTAATGAAGTGGCCGAGGAGTATGCCCAGATTCAAAAAGAGATGTCCGAGAGCTTAGCTATGGCCAAGGCTCTGGAAGAAAAGCGGGCTATTCTGGCTACCGAGAAAGAGGAGCTCGAGAAGGCCCTCTCCGCAGAGAAGGCGGTTTCCCTGGAACTTGGTGATGCCTTGGTGCAGACGGCCGAGGTGTGCTTTAAGCAAGCCTTGCTCCAAATCCGGCACTTGAATCCCAAGGCCGAACTTAACGTGGAGGGGTATGACCATCGTGCCTTCGTTGGAGATGATGGGACCTTCCTTCCTTACGAGCCGCCAGCCACTAAGGATCCTACCGAGGACGCGGAGGAGGAAGCTGCCGATGCCGAGGATGCCGAGGGTGAGAAAGCTGATGTCGGGTCCGGCTCCCAGTCTTAGCTTTGTTTTTTCCTTGTTGTAAGTTTTGAGGCGTTGGTGCCCTTGTATTTTGTAAGGATGATTATGGCCTTTGCGCCCTTTGTACAGATTTTATGACAATTATAATATTTCTCTTGTCTTAGCCTGCACTTCTTTTAACTGTCGAATGATCTTAATTTGTACCATCCTTTTTCGGTACTTTCCGAGCTCGTTTAACTGCCTTAGGCGATGAATGGTTCACGTTCCGTCTTCATTCTTTCGCCTTGGTTTGCATAGTCGTCGGCTTGTGAGTGTTTAGATAACTTATACAATGGGTGAGCTTATCTCTCTTTTGTCTAAGTTTGGGTGTTCGTCGGCTGCATGGGTGCGAGTCGTCTAGATGCTCTAGCCAATGGATTCTGTCATCCTCTTGCCCGAGCTTAAGCGTTGGTCGGCCGTGTGAGTACGGGCTGTTTAGATAACCTAGGCAATGGATAATTTTATCATTCTTTTGCCTAAGTTTGAGTGTCTGTCGGCTGCATATGTGCAGGCCGTTGTTGTTCTACCACACTTAGCGTGTGGGAGGTTGGGGCAAGGTTGTCTTGTTCCAGCCTCGTCAAGCATGACTAACCGTACTGCCTCGGCTCGGCTTTCCAATAGTCGAGCTCCAACTTTCGCGTAGTCGGATTAAATTTAACCGGCGTAAGGGCAGGGCTATCACGTGTCTAACCGAGGCTTCGTCTGCCTAGGGTCAGACATTTTGACCTGATCAGGGTCGGCATGGTAGGCTGCTTGCTTAGCCGAGCGAGCGTTGACGCGTCAATTTCACGAGGGGCCATGTGTGGCGCCCTCACCGAGCTCTAACCAATGCCCGTCGGAATACAACGGCCAGTTTTCGTACATCTAGATGTTTTTTTTTATTCTCTGGCCGGGTTCACAACCTCGGGGCCATTTTTTGGGTGCCGGGTTTATATATCTCGGCTTTTGGTTCTTTGGCCGGGCTTCGTTGTCGGAGTGCCTATGGCCAGTGCCAGGCTTTATGACCTCGGCTTTCGGCTTCTTGTCTAGGCTCTATTGCCTCGGTCTTGTGGTTTTTGGCCGAGCTTCATGGATTCGGCTTCACTCTTAAGCGAGTATTGTGCACATTCATAGTTTGCTCAATAGGATCCTTTATTGATAGAAAGAAATAGCCCTACGGGGCTTTACAAAGCATCATAATCAGAAATGACATAACTTGGACTCAAAACGAAAGGAAAACAAATGCGAGGAAAGGAACAATCGTAAAAGTAAACAAACACTGCCGAGAAAGAGTCTAGCTATAGTAGATCTTCAGCTTGTCGGCATTCCATGTCCTTTTGATGGTCTTTCACGCCAAAGTCTCGAGGGTATAAGCTCCTCCGTCGAGCTTTTCCTTAATCCGGTAGGGCCCTTCCCAGTTTGCCGCCAGCTTCCCGTCCTTGGCATTCTTGTTGCCTATGTCGGCCCGTCGGAGTACTAGGTTGCCTCGGTTGAAAGACCGGGGTCGGACCTTTCTATTGTACTTAGCCGCAAGTAGTTGCTTGGCGGCTAGTTCCCGGCAGTGCGCCGTAACCCGGATTTCATCAATGAGGTCCAAGTCAGTCTTCAAGGCGTCGTCATTCGATTCCTGCCCATCCTGTCTGGCTCTGACCTTTCTCCAGGAAGGCTGTCTGATTTCAACCGGGATCATTGCCTCACATCCATAAGTTAGCCTATACGGGGTTTCTTGGGTCGAAGACTGTACGCTCGTGCGATATCCCCACAGGACGCTGTGGAGCTGCTCGGTCCAGTTGGTCTCGGCCTGTAACATTAGCCTTTTGAGTCCGTCCAGGACGACTTTGTTGGCGGCTTCGGCCTGGCCATTTGTCTGGGGATGTTCCACGGATGAGTAGTGCTGCTTGATGTCCAGGTTGGACATCAGCGCTTGGAAACGATGGTTCATGAATTGGGTGCCATTGTCTGTGACGACCTCGGCTGGTATCCCGAAGCGGGAGACGATGTTGTGCCGGAAGAACTTCATAACCCTGGCCGAGGTAATTGTGGCGAGGGGCTCTGCCTCGATGCACTTGGTGAAGTAGTCTACAGCTACTATGAGCCATCTGCATTGTCCCTGCGCCGGTCGGAAGGGTCCGAGGATGTCCATGCCCCACTTGTAGAAGGGCCAGGGGGCTGGCATTCCTTTCAATTCGGAGGGCGGCGGTCATATGATCCTGGCGTGTTTCTGGCAGCTGTCGCACGTCTTAGCCTTTTCCATGGCGTCATGCTTCATAGTGGGCCAGTAGTAGCCGGCGCATAGCGCCTTTCGAGCGAGTGCCTTGCCCCCCATGTGGTGGCCGTTGCTGCCTTCGTGGAGTTCGGCCAGCACATATTTTGCTTCAAAATCGCCGAGACACCTCATCATCGGGCAATGGAGCCCCTTTCTGTATAGTTGGTCATCAACCATGGCGTAGAGGGCGGCCTCTCTGATCAGCTTCTTGGCCTCGGTGGTATCGGTAGGGATGATTCCCCTCTCGAGGTAGTCTTCTATCGGCTTCCTCCAGTCGAGGCCTGCTGAGATGGCCATGATGCAGCTCGGCTCGGTCAGATTTTGCTGGATCACAGTCCTGTGGTTATCCGGCCCCTTTGTACTTGCCAGCTTAGAGAGGATGTCGGCCCGGCCGTTCTCCTCTCTTGGGATGTGGGAAACTGTCACCTCCTCGAATTCGGCCATGAGTTCTTTGGCCCGGTTCAGGTATTTGGCCATGAGTGGGCCTTTTGCCTGATAGGTGCCGTCAATCTGAGCTACAACGAGTTGCGAGTCGGTTAAAACCTTTACCCGTTGGGCGCCATTGTCCTTTGCCTAAAGCAGTCCGGCCAGCAGGGCCTCGTACTCTGCCTGATTGTTGGAGGTCTGAAACTTTAACTGAAGAGAATGCTCGGTGGCTACCCCTTGTGGGCTTTCTATGATGACTCCTGCACCGCTGCCCTTTGCGTTGGACGAACCATCCACGTAGACCTTCCAAATCCCGTCATTGGAAGTGGCCAGGGTGAGTTCCCTGATGAAATCCGCGAGTGCCTGGGACTTAATCGCCTGTCGGGCTTCAAATGTGATATCGAACTCGGACAGTTCTATGGCCCAATTGGTCATTCTTCCGGCCAAATCGGGCTTATGGAGAATCTGTCGGATCGGCTGACTAGTTCGTACCACAATCCGATGCCCCTAGAAATAAGGCCGGAGTCTTCGTGTTGCGGTGAGTAAGGCAAAAGCTACTTTCTCCAGTTTCTGGTACCGGAGTTCAAAGCTTTGTAAGGCCTTGCTGATGAAGTATATGGGTGTCTGCCCGGCTTCGGACTCCTTTACTAGGGCGGCGCTTACGACTTCGTTGCCGATTGACAGGTAGAGGAATAAGGTCTCCCCGGTGTCCGGCTTGGTAAGAACCGGCGGGGTTGCCAAGCATCTCTTGATTTCTGAGAAGGCGGCGTCACAGTCTGGGTTCCAGCCACCTCGGGTTTCCTTCTTCAACAACTTGAAGAGAGGTAGCGCTTTCTCCGCCGACTTTGGTAGAAAACGCGTCAGGGCGGCTAGTCGGCCTGTTAGCTGCTGTACCTCCTTCTTGGTCCTCGGGCGCTGCATGTCGAGCACGGCCTTACACTTGTCCGAGTTGGCTTCTATCCCTCTGTTGGTCAGCATGAAGCCTAGGAATTTCCCAGCCGAAACTCCAAAGGCACATTTGGCCTGGTTCAACCTAATTCGATGTCTTCTTAACTTTTCAAACGTCTGTTCTAGGTCCCGGATGTGGTCTTCTGGTAGTTTCAACTTGACGATCATGTCGTATATGTAGACCTCTATGTTGCGCCCGATATGACCCTCGAAAACCCGGTTCATCATCCTCTGGTAGGTGGCCCCGGCATTCTTGAGTCCGAAAGGCATGACGTTGTAGCAGTAATTCGCCTTATCAGTCATAAAGGCGGTCTTTTCTTGGTCATCCGGATGCATGGCGATCTGGTTGTAACCGGAGTAGGCATCCATGAAGGAGAGGAGCTAGTACCCGACCGAATTGTCCACAAGCTTATCGATGTTTGGCATCAGGTAGGAGTCCTTTGGGCAGGCCTTGTTGAGGTTGGTGTAGTCGACACATACTCTCCATTTGCCGCTGGGTTTGAGGACCATGACTACGTTGGAGAGCCAGGTGGTGTACTGCACCTCTCGGATGAAACCGGCCGCAAAGAGCTCTTCTATGTGGTCTTCCAAGGCCTTCTACCTGTTGTCCGCGATGTTCCTCTTCTTCTGTGCCACGGGCCTTGAACCCGGCCATATGCCGAGCTTGTGGCAGCAGAAGTGGGGGTCGATGCCGGGTACTTCGGCCGAGGTCCATGCGAAGACGTCTTGGTTCTGTCTTAAGAAGTGTATCATGAGGGCCTTCAGGCCATTGTCCATATCTCGGCCGATTTTGGCAATTTTGGACAGGTCCTCGCCTAGCACTATCTCCTCCAACTCTCCTTCTGGCTCAGGCCTCGGGTTATCCTGTTCTCGAAGGTTGAGCTCTACCATGTTGACTTGGTGCCGCGGGCGCTCGTCAGAGCCGGCTTCAGCTACTTGCTCATTGGATCCGAGCCGGGGTGCAGACGAGGGTCCTCCTTCCTCGACACGGAGAGCTTCGAAGTAGCACTGCCTCGACTCTTTCTGGTCTCCGGATACCACGACTATCTGGTTCTTACTATTGACCATCTTCAGCTTCTGATGCTTAGTGGATACTAGTATATCCCAGTTGTGGATCGTTGGTCGGCCCAGAATGATGTTGTAAGGGGACCGGAAGTCGGCGACAACGAATCGTACCCGTTTCGATTTGAAGGCTTCTTTGGTGCCAAGAGTTAACCGGAGGTCGATGTAGCCTTTTGGGAAAGACTGCTCGCCATTGAAGCCGACCAGGGTGGTCTTACATGGCTTGAGGTCCTCTTTGTCGAGGTACATCCTCTTGTAAGCGTCCCAGCTTATAATGTCGGCCGAACTCCTTTTAACTCGACAATTTACCAGAGTTCCGGTAATTACCAGTCCGTCCAGGTGTCCGGGTATGACGTCTTCCAGCTCTTCATCGGTGAAGGTCAGCGTAGGTGGCCGAAGCTTCTTTGAGTCTTCCTTGAACTTAGGGGAGTCTCGGACGGTCAGTACCTCACGGAGATATTTCTTTCGCTGGCTTACAGTGTCTCCTCCTCCACCGAATCCTCCATTGACGACGTTGCACTGGAAATCGACGTCGGGAAATTCGTCGTCCGAGGCCGCCTTCTGCTTTTTTCCCAGATTTCGGGCTTCCTTGGGAGGACTTCTGGAGCGGGCGCGGTCGTTGCGTTTCCCGCTTGTCCTTCCCTGAGTCTTGATCACGTACTGACGCAGTTTTCCATCCCTCACGAACTTCTCAATGGCGTCGCGGAGGTCATAGCACTCGTCGGTCGTATGGCCGTTACAGTCGTGGAACTTGCAGAATTTTGAACGGTCCGTGTTGGAGCATCCACGGATAGGCCTCGGCCTGTCCACCCGCTTCATCTTGATCTGGGCTACCTCCTTCCATACCTGGGAACGAGGGACATTCAACGGGGTGTAGCTATCGTATTTGCCCTTCTGGTCGGCCTGGTCAGACTTGGCACGGCTGTCTCGGCTCCATCGTTTGGGGTCGGTCTTCGTCCTTCTTGGGCGTTCCTCGTCACTAGGCAGACTCTTCCTAGTCCGTTCGGGCTCGTCGGCATTGGCCGCCTCCATCTGCTCCATTTCCAGGTACTTCTTTGCCTCGATATAGAATTCGGTCAAGGTGTACGCTGGGTTCTTGCACAGGTGACGAGCCAGCCGGGATGATGGGTCCAGTCCATTGACTAGGCAGTGCATGTGGACATCCTCGGGCAATGACCGTACTTGCATGGCCACGTCGCGAAAACGATCCAGGTACTTCTGCAAGGCCTCACCTTTCTTCTGACGCACTTTGCTCAAGGTGAACGTGGTCTTTGGCTGCTTTTTGCTGGTGGCGAAGTGCAGCTCGAACTTTCGTCCGAGGTCTTCATAGCTCCAGATAGAGTTGTCCGGGAGAGAAGTCAGCCATCAGTGTGCCGGCCCGTCCAGAGTGGCTGCGAAGAGACGCTGGATGACCGGACCGGTGATCTGTCGGACCCACATGAGCTTTTCAAACGTGACCAAGTGGTTGCGCGGATCTTGGGTCCCGTCGTACTTCGGCAGGTCGGCCAAGTCAAAGTGCTTTGGGTAACGGGCTGTTGCCGCCTCCCTTGAGAACGGGGATCTTCCGGTTTCCGATAGATATGTCACTCGGTATTCCCGAGGAGATCCATGGCGAGGAGATCTGTGGGCCCAGGGAGTTCTATCCTCCACGCGGGTTTCTTCACGGTCTCGGTCCTCTCTTGCTAATCGATCAGTGCGGTTAAGACCAACACCATGGTTCTCTCTGTTTTCTAGGGACCATGGTCTGCCTCGTTCTGCACTCGCCCTCCGCCCCGGCTCGCCGTTGTCTCAGCGCGTGTCCCTCGGCTCAGAGTTGCTCGAGGAACTGCTGTCATCCACTGGGGCTCTCCTTCCCCGCCTATGATTCCTGTGGCGGTCCTTCTCGAGTGCTTCTTGGATCATTTTTCCGAAAGCTTCAAAGTCAGCCCGCCTCTGCAGGTCGTTTCGTTTTTCCTTGTTCTCCAGTCGTTGCAGGAACGATTCCTGCGTCCTTCGCATCATGCGGACGTCAGCATCGACTGCCTATGTGAGCGCTCCTAGTGGTTGCTGGTCCTCCGCTAAAGGGGTGGTTGCCGTGTCGGTGACATGCCCTTCAGGGGTGTTCTCTTGCCGCGGTGGTTGCGGCAGCTGATCCGGTGGTGGATGGCTAGCTTGCGGGTCTCCTCCCACCGGCTGAGGGTTTCTGCTGTGGCTTCTCGTGCTCACCATCAGTAGTCACGGGGATTGAAGTTTACAGTCCCCACGGTCGGCGCCAATGTTCTGTATGAAGAACACAGATGTTGGACTTGACTAGGTTGTCAAGCCTAGAGCCTACGTACCCTTTGAAGGGATCAAAGTCCACGTAGTTCGCAGCAAACTGGAAGGCACGTGGCCAGGGGAGTGGGGTGTGTGCTCTGTGTGGCAGAATGTAAAGAGAGCATAAGATAGAACGTGTGCACCTGTTTAGGGTTTCCTTCTATTTATAGAGGAGTCTGGTGCGCGTATCTCTGCCTTAATGAGCAATATCTTAGATTGAGCCGTCAAGGGCTGATTGGCTGGTGCCATGATTGTAGGGGAATCGCTATTAATGAGATCCTATATTTGTTGGATCTCCGATAATATTCCTTTCCTGGCGTGGATTCTATCCCTAGCGTGATTGGGCCGAGGTCCGGACCTGGACCTATTGGGCCGGTCCGTAACAGCTACATTTAAAATATCATAAAATACAAATAATTACCATATTAAATTATGATTCATATATAATCAAAAAAGAGTAAGAAAGTATTATGGAAATACTTAAACAAATTAGGAGAAATCAATAAAAATTAATGAACAACTAGGTTTTCACTAAACTAAATAATTGTACAAATCTCTATAATTAATTAAAGGATTAATTAATGAGGACTTAAGCACCAATTTTCATAATTTATTAAGAGACTAAATTTTCTAATTATAAAATACCCTATAATTAACAAACTAATACATAGTTCATATTTAGCCATAAAGAATTGTCAAAATACCTAAACCAATTAGGGGAGATTACCAACAACTAATGGGCAATTAAACCAATTAGGAGTTATTATTAACAAGTATAATATAAGCTTGAGATAGGGTATAACCAAAGTCTTTTCCTAGATTTGTGAAGATTGTTTCCAAATGAGAAAAAGGGGATTTGAGGTTTCTAATTAAAGCCATAAGTTCCAAGATTACAAAACCAATGAGAAGATTTGAATAAAACTTCATGAAGACTCCTAAATATATTTTTATCTAGTGGAATGCAAAACAAAGAATAGAAGAAGGAGGAAATTGTGACTTGAAGAAGGAGGCAAGAATTGTTTATTATAAACAAAAACACACATGGGATAATAATCTTCAAATTTGGAAGAGGATAATGTACCTTGGGGGGGTGAGTCATAAAGCAAATGTAAGAGGATAGAATGGAGAGAGGGAGCACAGTTTTGGGGAGTAAAAGGTGAGGATTTGAGCTTCCCAAATGACCTAGATCCAAGGGTCCAAATTTAAGAAGATTAGGATTGAAAAATTTACTATAATTGCCACACCAATTTACTATAAACAGGGGTCTATGGTCTTCATATTCTTCACACCAAAACAAGCAAAGCAATTTGATATAGAGAGTAGAGAGTAAGAGTGAGGAGCTTGTTAAAGGAGTAGCAAGGTTCTTGGTAAGTTCTCTAGCTCTAGTTTTAAGTTCTTTAAGTTTTAGTTCTTAAATTCTTAGATAGAAGTAGCTTAGATCTTAAATATTCTAGAATAATTTTATTTTCATGTTTTTATGGTCAAAATTAGCTTTATTTCGAAAAACTGATGAAGAAGCTTATAGAGCAAAATTTTTGGAAGAGAAACATCAAAATAACGAAGTTCTAGCGAAATTTCATCAATTAAGCAATTTCTAAAGTCAGTGATAAAAATGTCAATATTTTATGTTGAAAATGATGTTGAAAAATTCTGGGAAGATTCATGGTTAAAGTAGACATATAGGGTTTTTCAAATATGCCAATAATATGTTAAAATGAGCTCTGTACAGTGAGATAAAAATTCTCAAAGTTTAATTGCGAATTTCTAGAAAAATTTTGGGCAAAGGCTTAAAGCGTTAAAACTGGGAAAATGACTCAGGTGATCTAGGTAAAAGTGATTATTTTTACTTAAAAATAGACATCCTAAGGATTCCAAATAATTTTACGGATCCTCGTTTCGATTTTTGTAGAATTAGTTATGATTTTCCAAAGTTAGGCGAAAATTTGTCCAAAATTCTGGACCAGCGTTTTTTCAGGAAAATAAAGGAAATAAGTTGAAAAATAATTCCACAATAGAAAAATGGTCATTAGAGACTAAGATATCTACTAGGATATTATTTGTGAATTAATAAATGCGATATTACCGTTATAGGATAAGCGTGATCACAATCCGACCAACAAACGTACTAAAATCGTCAACAAAGGTACGGACGCGTACTGTAACACTAACTCTGATGCTTATTGTATACTTATATGTGATAGATGTATTCATAGTCTGAGACTCTGTTTTTAAAAAGTTGTTCATACACATACAGCTATACACAGGTTATGGTTCTGATAACACCGTTGAGTTTTCCTAGCGTTGAGGACATGGATGTATACCGTGGCACTGGTGAATAATGCAGACTATAATGACATGCATAGGCAGTGGCTGTGTTCTGTTATTATCTTTTATATGTGATTATTACTGTAATGTCATGAATATCTGTCATACATAACTATTACATAAGAATGAGGTTAACCGTTACCTGAGGTTCAATGGGAATTGAACCTCAGCTCTTGCCATAGCCTCAGGTTCCGGAGGAACCAGGACCGAGGACAAGGATAAGCAGCACGCGTGAGGACACGGTCAGAGGACTCTTTCTCTTGAATCTATATTAACGTACTGTATTTGGATGATTGTACCACTATATAAGCATCTAGACACAACAACAGGGAATATTTATCAGATACTCGCTCTTTTAAATTATTCCGATGCTCTACTTTGATTAAAATATTTTGAAAACGAATTTCGAAAATTAGGATGTTACAAGGAGGGAAGGCGTGGACCAGCGCACATTGGGTTGGGATTTTGCCTTATTTGGGGTTGATGCAAAAAGGCTTTTGACACTTACAGTGAAATTGGTCTTAGGTGCTTAAGTTGGGTAAGTCGATGGGTTTAAAAATGTTTTTGAGGTTTACTTATCTAGTTAATTAGAAATTTTCTTCAAAGTTGATGGATTAAAAAATGTTTAGGAAATGTCAAGAAAACATTAGGGTTTTACTAGAATGAGATAATTTACTTCAAAGTGTGGACTGCTTAGTTTGGAACTTGTTAAGTGAACTTGTGAATCCTTTATGATAACTTGTGAATCTGTGTTGTTATGTGGGGAATTTTGAATGGCAAGTTGTAAAATTCTAATGTGAATTTGTGAAATTCTGTAGCAAACCTGTGAAAACAACATTTAAACTTGTGAATGTCTGATCAAAAGTCTTGAAACACTTTTGAGATGTGGGAAGTTTTGATTCGGTAGTTGTGAATCCTTTATGAGAACTTGTGAAACTTTGTTGTTAAGTGGGGAATTTTGAATCATTGCAAGTTGTGAAATCCTGATGTGAAGTTGTGAAATTCTTAAGTGAACCTGTGAAAACTGCATTTAAACTTGGGAATGCTTGAACAGGACTTCTAAAACCCTGTTCATAAGTGGGAATCTTTTATTTGCAAGTTGTGAAAACATACTCCGAATTTGTGAATCCTTTATGAGAAGTTGTGAAACTCTATGTAGAGGTCAATTTAGGTAAGGAAGTTGTGAAATTATCATCGGAACTTGTGAATCATTTTTCATAACTTGTGAGACCTTGTTTGAATGTAGGGAATTATGATTCACAAGTTTTGAGATTCTAATTTGAACTTGTTAAATTTTGATGTGAACTTGTGAAAACCTTATTTAAATTTGGAGAATTATGATTTGAAAAGAAATATATGAGTAAACATGTTCATATCTGAACTTCTTGATGATTGTAAAATAATTATTGTGTAGATGAAAGAAGATGGGGTCAAAAAATGGCGAGACATCAAAATCAATAAAGCACAAGTATACAAAGAGTAGAGCAATAAAGAGAAAAGGTGTAAGGACGAAAGCAGTAAAAAGCAAACATGTAACGAGCAAACCCATACAGAGTGGGTTTATACTTTAGAAACGAGTTTGTGGATAACTTGGGGGAGAAGAAGAAAAAGAATGTAAATGAAAGTAAGGCCACAAGAAAGACATGGTGGGAGATGCCATAGGACAAGTAGGAAGGGTGTTGTGAAAGATGATTACATATTTATCGTCAACTTAGTTGTAAATGGATCTGATTGCAACTGGATATTATTGTGGTTTTTTAATTTCAAACACCTGCTAATAAACATGTTCTTATGTTCTTTCGCCAAAGGGATCGTTTTGATTACATTATGGACATAGTTAAACATGATATGATTGGGAAGAAGTCTAGTAGTAGTAGTCTACTAATAAACATGTTCTTATGTTCTTCCGCTAAAGGGATCATTTTGATTACACTATGGACATAGTTAAACATGATATGATTGGGAAGAAGCCTAGTAGTAGTCGTCATAGTCGTAGTCGTAATCGTAGTATGGTAGTTTAGTAATAGTGGTGGTGGTGGTGGTCATCGTCGTCATCGTCATCATAGTGGTGGTGGTGGTGGTAGTTGTAGTGGTAGTAATAGTTGTAGTCGTAGTAGTGGTGGTAGTTGTAGCAGTAGTTGTAGTTGTAGTAGCGGTAGTAGTTAGTAGTGGTAGCAGTAGCAGGAGCAGCAATAGCAGCAGTAGGAGGAGCAGTGGTAGTAGTAGCAGCAATGGTGGTAGCAATAGCAGCAGCAGTGGTGGTGGTAGGAGTGGTGGTCATCGTAGTAGTTGTGGTGGTAGTAGTCGTAGTAGTATTTGTAGTGATAGTAGTAGTCATAGTAGTAGTACTTGTTTCTCTTCCACTTTTACAATTTTTAATGTAAATACCCTAGTGGAAGATGATGAGTATAATTTACCATACCCACAACAATCCATTGCCCCTACTTCCAAATGGGATGAGGAAACTCCTATACTTGTCAATGAAAGTATAAGATCATCAAGTACTTCAAATTTCAACAGAATTCCTGAATACTGTACTACATACACACCAAGGCCAAATTTCGGGAATCAACAACAAACCTCTCTTTCAACAGCATCATAGCAACAAGGAAGGCAGCATGACAGAAACTATACATATAAGTATATTAATAAGCTTCCTCATGCTAATGTTAATGATGGTTCGATGCTAGTTCTTGCAGGAACACCTCCACAACTTTGGGAAGAGGTAATAGGACATTGGGAATCCTCAACTATCCTACACTGCTCAAACCTTACCTTTGCAAATAACCAAGAAAAGGTTAATTATATTGAAAACCTCTTGGGTGAGACAGCTAAATATTATTATTTTGAACTGGACTACTACTTACCCTATAAACTATAATCGTTTAGTACCCTCAGCAAATAATACACAAAATGTAACAAGTCAAATTAGACAATTAATAATAGGATATGATCCTTACAGGGGAACAATAGAAATGCAGGATAAAGCCTTACATGACATAGAAAGAACAATCATCAGGATGAGGTATTTGTTGAAAACCCTGTGACCAATCATAATAAGGGTAATAATTATATAATAGCTTTAAGGGATTAGTGTGGAGTCTAAAATGACAAGGATTGGGTTATCCTATTCATCATGAGACTCTGGTTCAGTTATTTCTTCTGTCTTATAATCGAAGAAACGAATGCTAACTGATTTATTTTTGTTCTCCTAAAAACTTGACCATGCAGGTACTATTAGCTGAGTATTTGGTAGATGTATACATATATATGTGTATAGAGATATACATATATATGAAATAAAATGAAAATGTAGAAATAATAATCTTTATATCTCTATGTGTGTGTGTGTATATACTATTGGAAATTATACCCTAGGGGCAGATCATTGTACTTTAAACATTATTAATTAAAATATTTCTCCATTTAGTTATCATATCGTTTGCATGTTTATTATGATAACTGTATCATTAGACATATCATAAAGATTGTCTTAAATGTCCTTGGTCGATCATCTATGCGGGGGCAAAGATGGAATAAGACCGGTATGACCTTGATGAGGTATGGAGATACGAATCAAAGTCATAGGCACTTTGTAAGAGTATAAGGTGCTGAACCAACCTACTATGAGAAAGCTGCATGAATTAAGTTATAAGCTTATCTCATGCATAACAGCGTCACAAGCCCTTTGACCTGAGATCATCATGGATTCCTGTTAGTTCTCTATGTGTTTTGATGATAACTGACAATTGTAAACAAGTATAGATGTTTTTGGATAAGCTAAATTAATTTTGAAACTTGTTGATTTCAACCAAAAATATCCTGTCATCGTCAAACTCCACCCTAGCTTTGGCAACCTCGAGTTTGCTACTGACAAGAAGCAAAACTCGCCAGTTTGCACTTTTAAACTCGAGACTGGATCCTATATGTGAACTTGAGATTTTCACAAAGGTTTTCTCATATCTGGAGTAAACTCGAGGCTACCTATGGTAAACTCGAGTTTGCAAGAGACCGAGAGCATTTGGATTGAGAAACACTTTTAAACTTGAGACTATTGTCTCTAAACCTCAAGTTTGCAACCTACAGAGAAAAACTTCAAAGAGTTTACAAAACATGTAAACTCAAGTTTGTAAAGACAAAGTCAAGTTTGCCTCTAGCGGGAAGAATTTTCGAATTAATACAATTTCATAAACCAAACACTACTTCTTTAAGAGTAAAGTTTTCCTCCAATTTGAAAATTCACAAGAGTTTACAAAGCATGTAAACTCGAGTTTATTATTGTAAACTCAAGTTTACACTTGACCGAGAGCTTTCAAGATTTTAACTAAAGTAAACTCGAGACTGCTTTCATAAACCTCCAGTTTACTTCAGGCCGAGAGTCATTCAAAGTTTTCTAAGTTAAACAAACTTGAGGTTAAGTTTCTAAAACTCGAGTTTGAGCCTTACAGAGAGCAATGTGATTTAAACTTAAGAAAACTTTAGAGTTTGCACTGAAAACCTCCGGTTTACATTTTGAGAACAAAAACTAATATTTGACTTAAACAATGACAAACTCGAGCCTGTCTACTAATAGATTCGAGTTTACGTTTTGCTCAAAATGTGTTCCAAAGCTCAAAATTGCGACCTTCCTCTCTGGACGGAGGAAACTCGAGTTTGGATATGGAAACTCAAGTTTGGACCAACCCGAGAGCATTTCAATTTTTAATGTATTGAAAACCTCAGGTTTTGGAAGAAAACCTTCAGTTTAGATGTTTTGAACTTAAATCGCTTTTACATACTAAAGCTTCAAACTCGAGGTTTGATAAACCAAACTCGAGTTTACATCGCTGTTTCAGAAATTCAAATCTGATGAATTTGGAAAAACCTTCTTGTTTGATCTTAATACTTTTCATTATCATTCTCCTATATTCCTAGCTATGTTTAACCACTTTATTAGTGAGTTTCAGATGAATTAGAGAATGTTTATTGAAGGTTAAAGCAAAAGCAAAAAGTGACGTCAGCACATTAAATGCAAAACCCAGAAAAGTTGCATTCTTTTGGGTAATCCTTCTACACACGTCTAGCAAAAAATTAAAGAATGATTTCCACATCCAGCAACTATCATTCCAACGGATTAATCTTCAAGAAGTCAACTCTGAACTTCTGCACAGCTAGATTAAGTGAAGAATAGAGAGAGAAGAAGACTAAACCACTCCCTAATCCTTGCTTATCATTTCCAATGGTTATATTAGGGAAATCAACGGTCATTTAATGTTCTCTTACTATAAATAGACCAGCATTCAAGTCTTCTTAACTAACACAATTACTGAAAACGAATTGCATTCAAAGTTCTTCACCTACCTTCAGTTTTCACTTGTAAAAGTATCTTTTGATACACAAGCTTCAGTGTTTATCATTATTCACTCTTAGAGAGAGTTTCTATTTGTAATTCATTTATTATAAAAAATCACAAGTCAGGGGACTTGGTGATTGGGTGCATTGATTACAACTTGTAAGGGGGAGTGAATTCTAGTGAGAGAATTACTCTTGAGTGCAGAGTGTGTAATCAATTGCTATAGTGGAAATCCCAGAGTGTCTAGGGACTGGGCGTAGGTCAAGTGGTTGGACTAAACCAATATAAATCTCTGTGTCTAGCTGCTATTCTCCTTACTCTGTTCATCTCTGTTTTGCTGTTTGAAAACAGAGTTATTTTCGAAATTTTTAAAATACCTAATTCACCCTCTTGGGTATTTAGCTCCACTTTCAATTCCTTCATGAGAGCCGCTGATCTTTGACCTAATCAAAAGCCACCTTTGATCAGGTGATGATAAAGGCTTCGATCAGGATTAATAGTTTTTATGTAAAGGAATGTGAATAGTCAAGATGAAATTTGTCCCATACATTTGAAGAGAGATAATACTGAGCCCCTCATGAGTTAATCTAAGAAATGTATGGTCATACTACGATGGAAAGAAGTTTCCATTTCAATTGTTAGACTACTCAAGAATCGATAAAGTAATGGTCAAGAACAGGAGGATGACACTATCCATACTTCATCCTTGACCAAATTATCGTGTGATAAAAGGGACGTGGTATGATTGTATAATAAGTTGTATTGTATCAACAATCCTGATATGAATTAGGTAGTTGCAATGGCGGATCTAGGATTTTTTATTTGTGTCTACACAATTAGTAGGGGCATTTGAGGTACTGCCCCGTTTTTTTTTTTTTTAAGAAAAATTTTAAATGCATTAAAAAAACAAAAGAATTTAAACAAGAAAAGAAAACTTCAACTTAAAATAGAAAAATAATAATCAAGAGTCAACTAAGCTATTACAACAAAACGATTATAAAAGCATTCTTCGATTCTTCATTCCTTGAAAATATTGTATTATATCTTCATCGTCAATCTTATCAAACATATCTCGTTCAACATAAGTTAGCATGCATGAGTTAAACCAATCATCACTTATCCGATTGCATAACTTATCCTTAACAAAAGTCATTGCAGAAAAAACCCACTCAACACTAGCAGTTGCTACCGGAAGAACAAGTGCCAACTTTATCAACAAATAGACCAATGGATAAACAATATCCTTCCTCTTCTCAACCATCTTCAAAGCAAGGTCAGAAATTGTTTTCAAATTGACAAAATCAGAATCAACTCTTACATCAATAATAAAATTACCGAGACTTGAAGAAAGAAAAGGAATATTTGCAAGCTCATCAAACTCCAAAGGATAGAATCTACCAAACTCAATCAACTTTTCTTTGTTAAAATTAGCAAATGAATCACGAGGATCAAGACAACTCAAACACTCAAGCAAACTAGTATTGACATTATCAAATTGATCACCCAACTCTTAAACCTAAGTATCTATCACTGTATTAAATAACTCCACCTTAAAGTAATGCAAGAATGTGAATGATTCCAATCTCCGTCTTGATCTCCCTTCAGGACAATAAACATCATTCATATTTGGAATGTCAATATCATATTTTATTGCAAAAATGTTTGTTTCTTGAAGCAATTCATCAAAACCATTATCTCTCACCTCTTGTAAATGAGACTTGACTACCTTCACTAAACCAATTGCATTTAAAAGGTCTTGATCTTTTCTTTGTAGTGCTCGTGACAACTCACAAGAAATCCCCAAGATCAATTTCATAAGATGCAACAAGAATACAAATTCAAAATCCTTTATGGCATAAAAAATGCAACCTATATCAATTCTTGTAGCATCATTTTTTGGCTCGTTTTCAATAATTTTCATCAAGGAGATTATTGGAGAAAATAATGAGATAACACGTGTAACTGTACCAAAATGGGAACCCCAACGAGTGTCTCCATGTCACGTTAATGTTATCTCTTGATTTAAACCTTTTCCAGTTGGTATTTCACCACTAGCAATTCTTTCAACTATTTACTCATATTGATTCATTTGAAGAATTTTCTTCTGCTTGCATGAACCTCCTACAACGATAACCATCTTTTGAAGCATGTCAAAAAAATGTTGATTTTTTTTTTTTGATGTTTTGCAACCTTCACAAGTGCCAATTGTAACTGATGAACAAAACAATGAATGTAGAATGCAGATGTGTTGTCTGCCAAAATCAAAATCTTAAGCCCTTTGAATTCACCCTGCATATTACTAGCACCATCATAGCCTTGACCGCAACATTTAGACAAACTTAAACCAAGTTTAGAAAATAGCCTATCAATCGTTGCTTTTAGTGATTGTGCAGTAGTATCTAAAACATGAATTATGCCAATAAAAATTCAACAATGGACCCTTTTTTGTTTACATACTGAAGTACAACTGCCATTTGTTCTTTAATTGCAACATCACGAGCTTCATCAACTAACAAGGAAAAGTAATCACCGCCGATATCACTTATTATTGCTTTAACAGTTAAATCAACACAAGCTTGAGAAAGATCTTTCTAAATCATTGGTGAAGTCAATTTGTGATTATCGGGGGCATTTTGCAAGACCACATGACTCATCTCTTTATTTGGCTTAGAATAAAACTTTAGAGTTTCAAGAAATAAACCTTGTTGATTTGAACTTTTAGATTCATCATGTCCTCGAAAAGGTTGACCATTTCGTAGTAAGTATCTAGCACAATCTAAAGAAGTTTTCAGTCGAATACGACAATCAATTCTTTGTTGTTCAGAAATATTTGAAAAGGCAATATCAATATGTTGCTTTTGCTTCATCAAATCTTGACAAGCTTGATAATATCTATTGTGAACACTCTTATGATTTCCAACATGAACTTTGATTCTATCCTTCTTTTGCCAATTTTTGAACCCCACATCGACAAATGCTTCTTGCGTCGAACCACTACCTTCAACCTCCATATCAAGTAGATAACAATACAAGCAAAAACATGCATCTTTTGATACACTGTACTCCAACCAAGAACCAAATTCTTCATACCACTTAGGATTGAATCTATGCATTTTTCCATACATTTCCATTTAAGGGAATGGTTTAAGAATTGGTTGAGTTGGCCCCTGAGCAAATAAGCTCTCCTAATATCCTCTCTTTCTATAGGACTTGATGTCATTGAATAAATTGAAGGTCTTTTTCTCGGATCCGCTTCAAGATTTTCTGTATTAACTTTTGCTTGAGGTGGTGATTGAAAACTTTGAAATTGAGATGCTTGAGGTGGTTGATAGGATTCTTGGACAGTTGGAAATGAAATACTATTTGAAACTTTCTCACTTTGAGATTCAGGTTCTATATTTGTGGGTTTTAGACGTTTGAAGTAAGATTCTATCATTGACATTTTCTGAAAACAAAACAATAAAAAAAAAAAAGTTGAAACAAAATAGGGAAAAAAAAGTTTTAGTCAAAGTAGGCATAGGACAGCAGCCTTTATTGTTCATTCAGGAACAACAGTTAACCCTGATGGTTCCACCGTAAGAGGTAAAAGTAGATTAGTTTTTAATTATAAACGTTTAAATGATAACACATATAAGGATCAGTACAGTCTTCCAAGAATTGATGCCTTAATAAAGAAGATTAAATCCAAAAGGATTTACAGTAAGTTTGATTTAAAATCTGGCTTTCATCAAGTAGTGATGCACTTAGAGTCAATTACTTGGACAACCTTTTGTGTTCACAAAGACTTTTTGAATGGCTAGCGATGCCTTTTGGATTGAAAAATGCACCAGCCATCTTTCAACGAAAGATGGAGAATATTTTTAAGAAATACAATTTTATTATTTGTTACATTGATGTTCTGATATTTTCTAATAATGTATAACAACATGTAAAACATCTCAAAGTGTTTTTTGATCTAGGATTAGAAATTAGGGAAGGAAATATTAGGCTCCAACCCCACATAGTTAAAAGCATAATTGAATTCCCAAAAGAATCCTTGATAGATATGAAAGTGGAATATCACCTAGAGGGGGTTGAATAGGTGATCTCAATAGATCTTTTCGCGGTATGATGTATAAACAATGAAAGCAGTAAGGAAGTAAGGAGAAATGACACAGAGAAATTATACTGGTTCGGTCCGACTCCTTGACCTACGTCCAGTACCTAGACACTCTGGGATTTTCACTATCTCACAAATACAATTACACACTCTGTAACTCAAGATGATCCTTCCTCCCTAGGACTCACTCCCCCTTACAAGTTGTAATTGTACACCCGCACACTCAAGATACCTCTACCTTGATATTTGAACGAATGTAAAACAAATGATAAAACTCTCTCACAGAGTAGATGAATGATAAACACTGAAGCTCAGTAATATCCGAAGATATATACAGGATTGAAATTGAACTCTATGTATACTTTGTCTGTATATGCGTTGGTTCAATGTTGATGAATTTAATCCTTTGAATATTTATAGTTGAAGATTGAAGACCGTTGTAGGATCTGAGTTTGTCTGTTTGAATATGTCTGTTGTGAGCAATTAAAGCATCCGCGCCTATTTCGGTAGAATGGGTTAACCTTAATTGAGTTCCGCGCGTTGTCTCTGTTTCACGAAAATCTCGGCGTTTGATAGCTCATCTAAATTCAAACATTGGTTAAGCATCTGAATATCACTCAGAATGATGATTAGTAATTTCATAGGCAATATTGAAATATGTATAAGAAGATATAATTGAATAATCAAATTGTTAGAAATTAAATTGCAGATGTTTTATCTTCGCTGATGCGCCATACTCGAGTAGCCAAATTTATATACTCGAGTAGCTTGTGCATAAACACTTGACAGATGCTTCATTCTGGACAATACTTGAGTAGCCAATCTTCAATACTCGAGTATCTAGCAATTCAGATAAACCAGAGACTTTGCAAATGTTCATACTCAAGTAGTCCAAGGTTAATACTCGAGTATCTACTATTTTGTCTCGAGTACTATAAATAGATTGCTTCACGGATGGCTCTGTCTTGACATTATTTGAGTATGTATCATCTTCTACTTGAATAATTATCTCCAAATGTCATACTACTTGCTGTCATATATATGTTGTTGTGTAAAGATCAGATTTTCCAGAAGTAACCTTATTAACAGTATAAGAAGCAATTTCCAGTGAGCATATCGTCTTCGGTATAAATCCAAATTTAGCAAATTACCCCATATTAGAAAAGCTCTTCGAATATTCTTTCCATTTCAATAAGAATCAGTCCCAAACTTATTGAATTTCATTGGTTATCATAGGATGAATGTAGGCTGTTCTTAATCAATGCTGATTGCAACATCCTGAACATACTATCATCTTCAAAACATCATAACTTCTTCAATTGATCTTTGTTTTCTGTGTTCTTGATGTTTTTGAAAATTTATTTGAGTCTAGTTTCCAATGGCACCAGTTGCAAGTCAATTGGATCTGTATTTTGTGAGATACACTCAAATTATCGAAGGTTGGTCTGGACTGTGACGGTGATTTTTGTGTCAACTTGAAAAAATCATAGCTCACTCATCTGGACTCCTTTGGACTTGAAATTTTGTCACAAATACGTGTTGGATGTCTAGTTTCATATGCCACTGGTTGCACCTCAATCCGTTCTCTGGATTGGGAGATATCATCGAATGACCAGACGTCGCCAGAAACAGAGCTGAACAGAGTAGCTAAAGAACATGCTGATTCTCGAGAATTGAAACCTCATTCTCGAGAATGGATGTTCCATACTCGAGAATGGCTGTTTCATTCTCGAGAATGGTCAAGTTTCATGCGCAAGAAATACATGGGACTGTAGCGTTTGAATTGTATCAACTCCTAATCATCGGGAAGCTTGAATTTCCTTATTTTAACTCCAAATTGAGCCGTTCCAACTTCTATTTCATCGTGGAAACTTTTAGAATCAATCTAAGAACTTGTATAGTCATTTTCTCCTTCCATTGAGCAAGTTCTTCTTTCTTTCTTATCTTTTCTTGAACATTCTTCATAATTCAACTTGGACTAATCTACATCAAATATACAGTAGTTAGTCAATATAGGAGATAAATATAGCATACAAGCTTTTTGCTCTTAATGACATCTAGACATCATCAAAACTAATCATATCCAACAAGATATAAAAGGATTACAGCGATTTTTAGGGATACTTAATTATGCTAGAAACTATGTCCCGAATCTGACAAAGTACACAGGACCCTAGTACGCAAAACCAACCCCTCAAGGAAAAAGAAAGTTTAACAAGCAGGATCTGAAGAAAATTGCAAAATTGACAAACATAATTAAAAACCTTCTAGATTTAGAACTTCCTCCAGAAAATAGTTATATTATTATTGAAACCGATGGATCTCTTGAAGGATGGGGAGGAATCCTTAAATGGAAACCTCACAAAGGAGATCTGGCATCTTTAGAAAAGGTGGCCAAATACACTTTAGGTAAGTATGAAACAACAATCTCCCCAATTGATACAGAAATTATGGCCTGCATCAACAGTTTAGAAAATTTTAAGATTTTCATCATTGATAAAAAGGAATTTACCCTTAGGACAGATTGCAAAGCAATTATTAACTTCTACAATAAACTTGCTACTTCTTGAAAGCTAAGTAAAAATAGATGGGTAAAATTTTGTGATTATCTTACTTGTATAGGAGTTACTATTCATATGGAACATATAAAAGGGAAATATAACACAGGAGCATATAAGTTATCTCGAATTATTGCTAATAGTTCCTCTATTGCCTTTGCATAACTCAGAAATGAGTAAAGGCAAGGAGAAGATAGACTTAATAGACCTTCCTGAGTGCAACAATTCTTTAATGACCTTTGGAGGATCAGTCTTAGTAAAATATCCCCCAAGACATAGCAAAAGTTTTAAACCATTACCTCATCTCCCTGCCCCAGATGAGTCACAGCAGTGCTTACTAGATGCTCTCTGAAATGCATCAACATGCAAACAGAAGCACATAGCTCTCAATGCTTTAAATTATTATTTTTCAAAAATTAGAGAAAAACCTCTAAGTAAAAATTTCTCTTTCTACATCTTATTTAGAAGAGATAGACGAGGAATTTATATAAATTATCCTGAGTTAGTCAAAGCTATTAGAAGGACTCCCAAGCCTTACTGGCTAGGATATTATGACTTCCAAGACGCATGGAGATAGGTCACAACAGCATTACCTCCGCCTATTTTTGTGGAAGGAAAATCTCTGACAGATTTACCCCTACACATAGGTATACACTCTCTTTTAGAGAATAGGGTCAGACAGTTTGAATTGACTAACATTTCTCTTTTTCAATTTAATCTTAATCTATAGTAGCAAATTAGGAAGGACCAAGAAGAAAACCAAGTTCTCAGACAACACTTCAAAAAATTGAATCTCATGAGTCAAGAACTCAGAGAATAGAATAACCATCTTCATAATTCACTCCTTGGGACACAGTCTTTCAACAGGCTGCAGATTTCATGTCTAAATCCCAATAATAGAAGGGTTATTATAGAACATCTACAGAATATTGTTCCTTTTCTTGATGTTCAACATCTTGTAGAAAAGAGGCATGTACAGAAATTGATGGATCTCCAACAACAATTACTCAACCTTCACAAAAGAGATCTACCTGATGGAAGGTACAGAGTTGATCAAGAAGTAACCACCTAGGTTACTATGGATGGAGATTTCTTATATGCAAGATTATTAAAAGTAGCACTTGATTTAGAAAGGACAACTCATGTCTTTAGAGGTGACGAATATCCAATTGACTATATGGAATTCTTAGCCTATGGAATGATTGCAGCATATATTATATTAAAGGACATGCAAGATCTCCCTTTTGGAGAAGCCTTAAATTAATAAATAAGGAAAGAGCAGAGTTTTGGCACAGTTTATATTAAAGTCCAATCTCAAATTCCTTGTTACAAAAATGGTGATTATAACCAAAGTTTTCATTATTTCCTAGTTAACTAGTGATTGAGCATACTGAAGATGGATTCACAGAACCACAATGTGACAAGTATCTTAAGGATCCACGTATCTACAAGCAAATCGGAAAAAAGAAATCAGAGGATTACAATTCCATGTCCTTTGATCAAGTTGCTGAATGTTCACATTATTGTGTATGGATCCCCAAGGATTGAGATAACCTTATCAAAATCCATGCAGGATGCTTATCTTATCCACATGTTGATGAAACTTATAGTGATCTTGATGAAGAAGATATGGCCGACATAGATTAGACACTCGTCAGCCACAAAATCTTTCACTTTATTAAAAGTGTGTTTAATTATTACACTTAATTTTAAAGTAGATGCCGCTTGCATGCTAAAGCATTATTCAGTTTAGCTTTTTCTTTTCAAGGGTGCCAGCTATGTATGACTGACATTACCTGGATTTGTAATCATCTTCAGTCTGTGGATTTGAATCAGTGTTAAGTCCGCATAGTAATATCAGCTTGTATATAAGTGTGGATTCCACACAATGATTTCACAGAATTCTTTGGAGTCCAAAGACCAGCCCAAGGGATTCACAGCTATGTTGGAAGATAAATTTTTCCTTCTTTAAATTATCAAATGGCTGGGTGTTTGGCATGTTGTACATAAGGGGTAGATCCTAGCTCCAACACAGCATATTTGTACTCATGATTTTGAAAATTATTTTGAGATAACAGGCCAATCCCCTAAGTGTTTTTACTGCAACATATTTCTTAATCAAAGAATTAGGACAAGGTGTAGATATTGTGATACAGATTTCCATCCCTCCCTGAACTAGTCAGATCTACTACAGATTATCCCACCTTGGTAAGAGAGCTCATTAATAGGAATAGAGACCTAGAAACACAAGTAGAACAGTTACAACAACAACTCCAACAACTGAAAGGTAAGAATAAAAACCCCGAAGGAAATTAGGGCATAGAAGGGATCCTTAGACAGGTAGGTCAGAGGAATTTAGTTATAAATGAAAATATACCTTGCACCTCTGAACCACTAATAAAGGATTGTGAAGATTGTAATGCTACCCTTCATTATCAAGGTACTTTCCCAGAAAGAAATATAGTAAAAAAATAATCTATTAAATTGTTTTGCTACAATTTATATAGATATAGAGTTTGTTGCTATAGCTACATTATAGACACAGGAGCTAGCATAAGTTTTATTTCTCTTAATGCAATTCCCAAACATTTCTATGAAGAAATGTATGGACAGGTACATGTCACTATTCTCAAAACATGACATTTTGTGAAATATAAGCTAAAAAGGGCACATATCAAATTCAATAAGGAAAGGTATCTTCTTCCTGTAACTCATGTCATGAATTTTGCCCTTGAAGACAAAACTCAACTCATTGTAGGTAAGAATGATATTTATGTTTTGAGAATGAATTCGTAAGTCTAAAGCACATTGATAGAATAACCACCTTTCCAATCAGTAAAAATGTGGATTTTCAAGTTTTAGAAGAAGTGGAAGAACTAGATGACAGTGAACTTTTTTCAGGATTGGTTATATTTTACCATAGGCAGACTAACAGATTTCAAAAGTCAAATGACCCCACTTTTAAATAGGCTCCAACAACTTCAAGTAATTGAAGATAATCCCATAGTTTTATAGGAAAAGAACAAGATCACTTGTAAATTAGAAATCATTAACCCATATTTGACCATTTAGGATAAACCCATTATCCCCTTTCTTGCAGAACAAGAAGCATACTAAAAGCATGTAGATTCTCTGCTACAGATAGGAGTAATTAGACCTAGTCAAAGTAGGCATAGGACAACAAGCTTTATTGTTCATTCAGGAACAACAGTTAACCCTAATGGTTCCACAGTAAGAGGTAAAAGTAGATTAGTTTTTAATTATAAACATTTAAATGATAACACATATAAGGATCAGTACAGTCTTCCAAGAATTGATGCCTTAGTTCAGAAGATTAAATCCAAAAGGATTTACAGTAAGTTTGATTTAAAATCTAGCTTCATCAAGTAGCGATGCACTTAGAGTCAATTACTTGGACAGTCTTTTGTGTCCCACAAGGACTTTTTGAATGGCTTGTGACGCCCTTCGGATTGAAAAATGCACCAACTATCTTCAGCGAAAGATGGACAATATTTTTAAGAAATACAGTTTTATTGTTTGTTATATTGATGATATTCTGATATTTTCTGATGATGTATCACAACATGTACAACATCTCAAAGTGTTTTTTGATGAATGTGTTACTTATGGTCTTGTCTTATCTAAAACCAAATATAATTATCAAACAGACCAATCCCCCAAGTGTTTATTTTTTGATGATGTATCACAGCATGTACAACATCTCAAAGTGTTTTCTAGTGAATATGTTACTCATGGTCTTGTCTTATCTAAAACCAAATATAATTTCTATTTTTCCTTCTTTAAATTATCAAACTCTTTACTATAATAAGCCTGCGATGATGCCTAAAGACTAGCCCGTGGGATTGTGTCATGATAAGAGGCATATACTTATCATGACATAATGATTGAGATGCAGAACAGGAAGCATAGTCTAATTATTCTGATGCTTTCCTTAAACTAGAATCAAAACTCGAGGTATTGATGAAAGTTGCCGAGCCCTCACAAAATAACCAGAATTTAAATATTTGTAGTATAGGAAACCTGGATCGTTTCTCTCAAGGAATTCACAGCGGGTCTAAAATCAATAGTAAACTAGTAAAACAGTAACCAGAATAGGGGGTTTCAATGCAATTTAAATGAGACAAAGTGATGCTACCAAAATTTAACTAAACACCGCAAGTGTACAGGTCATGAAAATAGTCAGTGGCAAATTAAAGTCATCCCACAGAGATTCAGTCAAACTAGTAATTATGTGTTAAATTTCCTTTTTTCATTTAAGTTGAGCAAATCAGAATCGTATCCAATAATAATAAAAAGAATTTTAATAAAAAACAAGAACTTTCAAACAAAGAGAGAATTCAAATATCAAGAAAAACAACTTAGAGATATTAATCCCTTGTTTTTTTCTTAAATTTTATTCCCACTAATTTAATTCTAGCTTAACTTAATTAGCTAATTTAATGTGTATAAATGCCTGTCGGTCCATTTATATACCTATCTCAATTAATTATATAATATCTCATATAATTAATTAAGACGCAACTCAAATTGGGCTCACTCTAATTTGATTATGTGGAGCTTCTAGGTATATGTCTATCCTAGATGCAAATTAGATTAAAATCTAATTCCACATTATTTAATCTAAGGTTAATTTAAGATTTCCTTCATCAAGTTTAATCCTAAATCCCCAAAACATGTTTAATAGTGGTCAATCATTAAACAATGAATAATAAAAACAAGATTAAATAAACTGAATTAAAATTAAGCAAAATTAATTAGTAGGAACAATTTCTAAGTCTCAAACAAGTTCATAATACTCTAAGTTACAAATAAAAAGTTAGCCACACATGACTTTAATCCCATCCATCTCAACAAAATCAAAACTCAGGTTCAAAATCATAGTGGAAAGGAATAAGAAACTAGAAACCAGAGTTACTTGAAATTACAAGACCAAAGATAAAGAATCAGCAATAGCCTCTTCCTCTGACTTGGAGCTACTTCTTCTTGTCTGACATTCGCTCAATCTGGTTCCTCTGAGAAGAAAATACTGATGATGTTGGAAAATCGCTGCAAAGCCTCTCCTCTCAGCTGTAACAATGAAGCTCACCGTTGGTCTGAGTTGGGAATGCCACCGCTGGCATGAGAGGAAGAAGAGGTCCGGAGCTCTGAATCCTCTCGCGTCTTTGTCTTGCTTCGCTCAAGTCCCAAAACCCAAAAATATGAATCGTGCTCTCTCCTTCTTCCAATAGCTGCCTCTGATTCCTTTTCCAGCTAAATATCCCCCCAAAATATGCCGCCTCCTGTAGCTTTTTCTTTTAGGTTTTCAATTTCAATTCAATAGTGGGGCCCACATCTATTCCAAAATTCAATTGCCGTATCCATCAATTTGTCTTCTGAGCAAAAAAAAAAAAAAAAAAATTATCCTCTCCTGGCCATTGTGAAAAAGTAGAAGAAAATTATATAATAATAATAATACTTAAAACCTAAACTTTTTTTTCTTTTTACCTTATATCATTATAATTTATTTATTCTTATATATAAACTTAAATATTTTTATTTAATTAAAATTGAGATATTTGCAATTAAGTCCCCTAAATAGTGTGCTAAATTGATATCTTATCAAAATCTCCAATAAATCCCTTTAATTTAGCATTGATGACTCCCCCAATATATTAAAATATGTCTCAAATCTACTAAAAATGGGAAGTCATCACAAAGATAAAATAGAATATAAGAAAATGAGATTAATCAGATTAAAAATGATTAACCCTGACTTGGGATTCCCTAACCTTCATCAGACAAAAAGATAATAACCAAAATCGTGATTGATTCTGGACAAACCGAAATCTCTGCATTAGTCCAGATATTCCCTCGACTAGACGATCGCCTAGCATTTGATCGAACACGTGGCGAGCTCACTGTGCGATCGCACAACGCTCTCTTAGAACCTGGTCCGACCTATGTCCTTGAGATATCAATCTAGGTATTAAATCTAATACCTAATCTGTAATTATAAGCGGATCCAATTAAAATAAACAGAAACGAATTAAGTTATCAATTATAGCACGAGTCCTCTAGATTCGTGGAATCCTTAATCCATAGGTCAATCAAAGAAGCTTAGCTAATCACAGCTAAACAAAACGCAGAAGAAGAAAAGATGAAGAAGAACATGATGAACAACTCAGAGAAAATAAAAAGCTTCTAATTTAATCTAAAAATCTCATCCAACGTAATTAAGAATATGTTTTTAGCCATCTAATCTAACCTATAAATAGGAAACACTAGGGTTACAAGATTGGCCCAAAAATAGGAAACCTTTAAAAATGGGAAACCTCTAAGAATAGGAAACCTCTAGGAAACTTCTAATAAATATGAAACCTCTAATAAATGGTCTTTTATTACAAAATTTGGGCAAAATAATAATCCAGAAAAATGTGTTTGTCTTTAGCTCCAAATTCGCCCATCTTCTTGTCCGAATCAGCCTTTTGAGCCTTCATAACAATTGTAGCTCTATGAATCATCTAAAAAAGGAAAGAAGAATCAAGCTAATCGGATATCTAGATCAAAAGATATGGTGAAAATACTAAATAACAGTAAATCTAGAATTTAATCATAAAATGAATTCAATCCAATTAAAAGATTAACGCTTGATTAAGTAATAAAATCCATTATTTATTAACTAAACAATCCTAAATTTATTCACCAAGAGATACAAATAAGTGTAATAATATTCAATTATCAGGTATATTATGAGAATATAAATCAAGTCAAACTGATTTAGAACTTCCTCCAGAAAATAGTTCTAAATCAGGTCAAACTCTAATACACCTGTTTCTTTTCATTGAATGCATGAAAGACATAGATAGTTATTTTGATGCTTTCCTTGTTCTAGCATCAAAATCTGGACAGGCCTTCACCCAAGAGGTATATACTTTATCATGACACAATGATTGAGATGCAGAACAGGAAGTATAGTCTAATTATTCTAATGCTTTCCTTAATCTAGCATCAAAACTCAGGGTATATTATGAAAATATAAATCAGGTCAAATTGATTTAAATCTTCCTCTAGAAAATAGTTCTAAATCAGGTCAAACTCTAACCTGGTATATACACTTGTTTCTTATCATTGAAAGCATGAAAGACATAGATAGTTATTTTGATGCTTTCCTTAATCTAGCATCAAAATCTGGACAGGCTTTCACCTAGAACATGAGTGACAAGTATTTTAGTAAGCTTCCACCACTCTTTAACAATATCATAATGGATGAATGGTATAAAGCTTACCCAGGTATAACACAGAATAGCCCCTCGAATTGTTTTTACTAAGGAATACTTGAAGAAGAAATTTATAGAAAATAAGGTTGCTAAACAAGTCAAAGATTATAATTTCTATAAACAGGTGTATATACCAGGTTACTTTCCTAAAGAAAAAAAGAGAAAAACTCATATAAATATACATAATATTTTGGGTGAAGACCTATCCAAATTATGATGCTAGATTGAGGAAAGCATCAGAATAACTCTCTATATGTCTTTCATTCTTTCAATGTTAAGCCTTTCTATCGAACCGGATCCTCTCACAGTCTCCCCTCTCCTTTTCGCTCATAGTCCGATCTGGACCGTCCAAATCTTGATCCAACGGTTTAGATTATTAAAAAAAAATATTTTTTTTGTCTTTTTTGAAAAAGACAAAAACATAATTTTCTTTTTAATAATCTGAACCGTTAGTTCAAGATGTGGATGGTCTAGATCAGACTATGAGAGATGGGCAGAGAGAGGGAAGAGGAGAAAATCCTCTTCCGCCTTTCTATGTCTTGTAGGGCTTTATCCTGCATTTCTGTTGTTCCTCTATAGGGGCCATATCCTATTATTAATTGCCTAATCTGACTTGTTACATTCTGTGTATTATCTACTGAGGCTACCAACCTATTATATTCTGTGGGATAAGTAGCAAACCAATTCAAATAATAGTGTTTAGCTGTCTCACCTAGAAGATTTTTCTATTCAATGATTTCAAAGGTTTTTTGTGTGGTGTCCATAGGTTGTGAATCCATACTTACATACAAGCTGATATTACTGTGCAAACTTAACACTGATTCAAATCCACAGACTTAAGAGGATTACAAATTCGGGGAAGGAGAAGATGGACTCAACATTGAGACTTAATGTATTCTAAATTTGCAGATAAAGTTTTTAATGTGGAAGCTTCAGTAGCTAAGGAATCAATAACCATTTTTAGAGGTATCAGATTTGACCGGTTCAGGGTATATATATATATATATATATATATAAATAGAAATAGGAATTTTTAAAAAAGTAATGAAAAATATATTAAATAAAATTAAACAAAAAATTATTAATAATGAGAAAAAAAATAAGAAAAAAATAACAAATAGTTATTAATTATATACTTTAAGGGGCACGTGGCCCCTTAATGTAGTCACGTAGGTGGGGGTATTATATGGATTTAGCTTTCCTCCTATACTCATTTCCATTCTTTTTACTTTTCTACCGTTGTCCAAATTTATCATATGAGAAAATTATTATTTTAAGGGAAAAAGGGGAAAATATATGGTAAATATAAACCGTTGAAATCTTAATCCAACAGTAAAAGAAAAGGAAAAAGGAGGGAAAAGGATGGTAATGAGTATAGGAGAAAAGCAAAGTCTGTATTATATGCCCCACAATCAATTGTCATTTCAAAAATCAGGTTTCCCTATTCAGAGAGCTTGCACTCGTTTCCTACATTGTTCCTCCATGGTTTCAAATTTAAGGCAAGCTTATAAGATCATTTAGATAACTAAGCTAACTTCTTTTCAACAAACTCCATTCATAAAAGTTGTTCCATGTTTTTCACTTTCTATTGATGGTAATGCTGTACTGATTAGAGTAAATTGTGGGTGAGGATTTTGTAAAAGTTTTAAGTTTTGATAATAGATGATTGTAGATATGTAGAGGAAGGCTAAGAGCTAATTTTAATAAGTTTAGATTTATGATTTGGTCATTTTATGATTTTATAGCTAATTTCTCTTAAAAACATATCATAAATTAATTTTTTTAAGGACGTTTTTGTCGATTAAATTTGGGTTAAACAATTTATTTGGGTTATTGGAGGTATTATTGAAATTTTAATTGGTTAAATTTTATTAGATTTTGAGTTATTTGAAATAATAAGTTAGGATTTGATATTTGAGTTAGAGTTTGATATGATTTTGGTTATGTGAGGTTTGAAGAGTTGTTTAATAATTAATGATTGTGTTACACTCATATAAGTTAGAAAACAGATTTAATAGGTCTAGGATGTTGGTATTGCATATTTTATGACTATGGGTGTATTGAAGGTGAAACTTAACTTGTGAAATTGCATGATTGATGTGAGACATGGTGTAGAGGTTATCTAAGGATTTTAATGAGGGATTTGGGCTCATGAAAAGTGATTTATGACTTTGGATTGTTGAAGTAATTAAAAATTGTTAAGAAAATTAGGATTTTGAGGATAATGATTGTAGAGGAAATTGAGTTCTTGAGAATTGAATTGTATAACTTATTTATTTTATTATTGCTTGATTGGTATATACATTGATGATGTAAAGCTTTTTTGTGATTGATGATTGTTCGTGCTTTTGCCCCTCAAGTTAAGGTTGAGTTTAGAATTGAGGTAATAAGGGTTGATTTATTTTATATGCTTGTTTTGGATTGTAAGGTATTTTCTAAACTTTACTTTCATCTAAACTACTTGTACGTGTTTTAGAAAATCACGTGTATGTTTGAATATAAAATTAGTTTGGTGAAGTAGTGTATTTTCTAACTTGTATATATGATTTGAGATTATGATTGATCAGAATTGTTATTATTCTGATAGTTGTGATGAAATGATGTGTATGAAATGGTAGTCAAGGGAAATGCTTTTGAAAGCTACACACATATACTCAGTGTTCTATGATGGGAATGAGTTGGCTTGTGAAGGAGATGGTGAATTGTCATTTTTGGAGGGAACCTGATAGGGCAAAACTTTATAGCCTATAAACTCTGCAAGTACATGGGCCGTATCAAGTAATAAAGTGATAAGAAAAGTATCGTTCCCACGAAGACTTAGTTTCACAAACTTCAGTTAAACATTAATTTCACAATTTCGTTTAAGTTAAGAAAACCAAATTAAATTTAATTAAGAGAAAAGAAATTAAAACTAAAATTAAAACTAACTAACTACACACTAATGAACGAGCAACCTAGAGTCACTAATCCCTTCTTTGATTCTTAGATTTTATCCCCAATAAACTAACTTTGACTTAGCCTAATCAGCTAATCTAGAGTATTAATGTCTATAAATGTCTTTCGGTCCACTTATATACTTACCTTAATTAATTATGTGATGCTTCACACAACTAAATAAGATGCGTTTTAAATTGGACTCACTATAATTTGATTATGCAGAGCTTCTAAGTATATTCCTATCCTAGACGCAAATTAGATTAAAACCTAATTTCACATTAAATTTAAACCTAATTTTACATTATTTAATCTCAAGGTCAATTTAGGATTCCCTCTTCCAAGTTCAATCCTAAAACCCCAAAAAATGTTCAATGGTGATCAATCAATAAATAATAACAATGAACACAAGATTAAATAAACTGAAATAAAATTAAGCAAAACTAACAAGTGGGAATAATCTCTAAAACTCAAACAAGTTCATAGGTTCTCTAGGTTACAAAATCAATTAGCCACACATGGCTTTAATCAAATCCATAACAAAAAGATGAAACTCAGGTTCAAAGAATAAAGAGAGAGAGGAAAGAAAGATTCTCCGTCGACTCCATAGTTCTCCCGTCCTTCCATGGAGATGACGAAGAGAACTGAAACGCTCAGCCTCTACTCATCTGCTTATTCGTTCCTTCTTATTATGCGTCTCTCAAATCCTCCTTTTTTTTTTCTTGTCTCTACCTCCCTATTTATAATTGTAACACCCCACAGTTCTGCGCCCAGAACAGAGTGGTATTTTCACCTACTATGTATTCTGATGTACTATTTAATAAAAATTTAAACCACTGAGTTATGTTTGTTCCTGAAAATAAAAGCCCTTTTTATAAAGAGGGTTCAAAATAATAATAAAGTTCAAATGGGCTTTTCTAATACCTTTAAAAACATTTGGAAATATTTTAACAGTGGTTCAATCTTTCATTAAAATTACATCATACTTAAAGCTCAATCAGAGTGATTCCTTATTTCTCCATTTATTCTAAAGCTCTACCAAAACATTCATCATAATTTGGGCTTGTTATATACATGCCCGTCCCTGCAGCAACCGTTAACAGCATATATAAATATTTTATCTACTTCTACGAGGTCATAAGTGTCTAGATTAATATATACATCCTAATAGCCTCGTAAGGCTATTTCAAAATGATATCTATGTCATAAGAGAATAATAAAATCCATAGACAAAAAGGAAACGAGACGTTTCAACTGCAACCTCTTCACACCTCCTTCTTCTCAAAATCAAGCTATTTCTATGCCCTTGTCTCTTTCTCCTTGCTTACTAGTTTGCCCACGTCCTGGATATAAGGAAGGCTCTGAAATTCAAATAGATGAATCCCAACCAAACAGAGTAGTCCACACAGCATATAAAGCATTCAGATTCAGTTCAAATTCAAACAACAAGTATTACATACCAATGCAGCTTGTAATACAAGTAAATCATAAAATGATTTCAAATACCTTAGCGCCAATAAATTCATTTTGGTAAATAATAACAAAAAACAAATGAAAGCACTAGGCCCTGCCTAGCCATCGGGAAGTTGGCCCCATGGTCGGTCCTTCCGCTCAATCGAGCCACGAGTGGTGCTGACCCCATACAGGCAGAACATACAAATATGGCATACATAAACATATATAGCTATGTAAAGAATGTGAGATTAAAGTTACTACCTATTGGTCTTACCGACAAGACCCCTTCCACCAGATTCTTATCACTACGCTCGTCCTTCAGGCACGGCAATTCTCAGACCTTATAATTAACATTTACATATAAAGGTGGGTCACTTACCAATTCAACCATAATTATAAATTTAACTTCTCTAGACCCAACCCCAAAAGTAATTGTCTTTTAATGCCCTTATGACTAAGGATGTATACTAATTGAGTCATATTTAAGTAGATATTATTCACTATAGGATAATTATCATGTCAACCATTTAACCTTTCATTTTTATCCAAGAAACCTTAACTTTAAAGGTTAGCCATATTTAACAACTCATGTGACTATTTTAAGACTTATCAAAAGTCAATCTTTAACTTTTTTGAGAATTTGGAAAATTCATAACTTAACTTATACAACTCCAAATGTAGTGATCCGAATTTCTACTTACTCCTTGATAAGTCAATTTTCACAAATTAAAGTCACCAAGTTGATTTATGGCTGAGAAAAATTCCCAAAATTCAAAAACATAAATCATGTCTAGAAATTCTTCAGATTTTCTGACCAATCTTTGAGAAACCATAACTTCTTCAATACTTATCGGAATTCGACGAATTACCTATCAAATTAAACCTCTATGTGTCTACTATTTAACTGAAAAATTTCACATTTTAATGATTTTGTTTAGTCTGTACGAAATGCCACGTCATCCACTGACTCCAGAAACATACCAGGAATTTTCCAGATTTTTGACTCAACTTCTAAAAATCATAATTGGAGTTGTAGACCTCCATTTTAGGTGATCCAAAGCTTATTTAAAACCTTAAGGAATGTACTATATCCTGCAAAAATTTCAGAGCAAAACTCAACCTCTAACCCTTGCAAACAACCCTAAAATCATCCCCTATTTTCGGACTCATACACAGATGTCTACAGCAACATTTATGTAGCAACATTTATGTAATCTTCTTGCAACCATTTCTACATCCTCATATCTTTCCAATAGAAAAATTAGACACTTACTACAGAAGAAGATAAACTTTACACCTTATATTAGTAAGGCTCTTATTTCAGTGGATAAATAGCTACTACACCCAAAAACTAAATAGGACTTGTAAAAATTGACATGCATGAACTGAACTCATCCTTCGGTCACACAGTCACCTAACATCAAGACTCAAAAGTTTATTACCCAAGAATGTATTTGCAGAGCTCAAACAACAACATTCTTAAGCCCTTAAACATATATTCATTTTAACCGTTATCTTCTAGTTTCAAGCAAACCTCAGTCATGTAATCACATAGGGTACGTATCTCTCTCTTAATTGGTGTTTTTCCCCCACATTTCAGAACCAAAATCTTAATCGCAGATTAGAGTTTAGAAGAGGATTAGGCCTACCTTGATTCCAAGACCAACGTGTTCGATAGGTGAGCTTCTCCACTTAGTCTCTTCTTCAATGATCGCTCGGCCTCCCTCACTCTCTCGACTCAAACGCTCTCTCTCTCGCTCACTCTAAGCGTCTGAACTGAGTGGTGAAATGAGAGTTGAGGAATTTATTTGCTGGCCAAATTGAATATTTGGTGCATGTAGGGAGTGATGTGGCGGAAGATGAGGGGTTTGGTGTGGTGAGCTGTTGAATGGAGAAGGAGAAAGGGGCGATGTGGCGAAAATAAAAGAATGAGTTTGACACAATAAGCCTCTGGCCGAAGAAGAAATAATCGAAATAAATATTCCCTGAGTAAAGGTGTGCTTTTGTTTTAATGGTTAATTATTTAAATGAGACTCTGCACATAAGGGATTTGCGTGGCTGAAATTTGGAGAAAGAAAAATAGGAGGTACAGTGCATGTAGGTATAAGTATGATGTGTCAAGCATGAAAAGTTCTTTCCCTCACCCTTCTGCAGGTATGTCCAAGCGGCCTCTCCTTAGTGGCATCTCTCCCCATCGCATCTGGATCGTCTAAATCCTGATCTAACGATCGAGATCTAAAAAAAAAAAATTATCTTTTTTGAAAAAGACCAAAAAAAATTGTTTTTTTTCTTAATCTGGATCGTCAGATCAAGATTTAGACGGCCCAGATCCGCCTATGAGAGATGGACAGAAAAAATGAAAGGGAGAGGATCCAGTTGCATGTCCAAGCAGGTATGTCCAAAACAGATGAATAAAGAAATGAAAATTGTGGAGTATTTGTACGTGTAGGTGCTGCTCCCAAAAGCTTATATTATTGGGTCATATGAATTAATGATCAATGGAGTATATGTGCGTTTTGGGCTTGCTGGGCTGAATGGAATCAATAAAATGAGGGAGCTTATAATTTAAATAAAGAAGAATGAACTTATACCCAAAAAAAAAATGAAAAAAAAAAATTGTCTTTTTCGAAAAAGACAAAAAAACAAAAATTTTGTTTTTTTCTTAATCTGGATCGTCGGATCAAGATTTAAACGGTCCAAATCCACTTGTGAGAGATGGGCAGAAAAAATGAAAGGGAGAGGATCCAGTTGCATGTCCAAGCAGGTATGTCCAAAATAGATGAATAAAGAAATGGAAATTGTGGAGTATTTGTACGTGTAGGTGCTGCTCCCAAAAGCTTATATTATTGGGTCATATGAATTAATGATCAATGGAGTATATGTGCGTTTTGGGCTTGCTGGGCTAAATGGAATCAATAAAATGAGGGAGCTTATAATTCAAATAAAGAAGAATGAACTTATACCAAAAAAAAAAAAAAAAGAAAGAGAATGAACAAATGGACATGAAAGGAGTATTTGCGCTGGGTTGGACTCATAATAATAAGTAAATGAATAAATTAGCCCAATAGATATAAATAATTAGGAGTGAATGTGTGTGGTAACCAATAGTCCTAAATTATAAATAGGGATTTTTCTTCCTTAAATACTTTATTTAGGCCACTAAATATTATCTTCAAAATATTTTGGCCAGAAATGCACCACCAACTAATTATCCTTAATTTCCAGAAAGTATTCCTGGATTTGCAAGTATTAATTATTTAGGCTAAATTTCCCCATAATTAATCCCAAATCATATTTAATTCTCAGCTTCCAAATTTTGGGATGTTTCAATAATTTAGGTCTTAGGTCACTGATTCTCCTTTTCTTATTACAAATATATTTTATATCTTGTAATCAACTCCACCAAATCACGCAATTGATTTTGTTTCTATTTTTCTTGTGTGGGACCACCGAGTTTGGTTGATTGCATATCCTCTTAATTGTTTTTTCTACTTCATTCTAAATCAGCTAATATTTCCTGCACAATAAAAATAGGGTATAAGTAGAATTTATGTCGATTTATTATTTGATCCTAAGTTTGATTTAATAATGGAAAAGTCAATGAAAGATAATTAAATAGATATATAATATCAATAATTACAATTAATTCTCATAAAATATACATCAATTAATCATAAAATATACACTTATCAGAACCTATTTTCATTTATCTGATTGAAAGTTGGGGAGATATGTGAGAAAATCTTTTTTGACTGAATATTTGAACCAAATAGCCGCTGCCACTTTGAAAATGCCCATTTCCTATTCCGTTGCCCCATTTGCATTGAACCAAACAGGTTATACTCAACGTGTGTTGAGGGGGTGAAATCACAGTTAATCAATCGACATTTTATAAAACTTACCTAAAGAGGATAAATGGATTTTATAACCAGCTTTAAATGCTCAAACAAACTTATCAGAGTTCTCGCTGCTAAACTAAACATGCACTTGATAGATGTTGAACCTAATCAATTTAGCTATTTTATTTTGGCCAAAAAGTAAAACCTAGATCGATTTAGCTACTTTTGATTCAAATTTGGATTTATTTGAATTATACTAACATGAGTATTAATTGTTTCCATTCCATCAGTTTCAACACTTGATGAGAGATGAACTTTTAGTTTGACTCAAGGAAAAAGAGTAAAAGATATATCCATTGAGTTTGTATAGGTAAAATTTCTACTACTTTAATTTGCCAAGCGCCTCGTAGCGCGATGGCATTAGGGCCAGCTTTAAAAGCTGGCCTTCCCTTTTGTCCAGGGGGTTCGAGTCCTGTCTCCCCTTCCCCTTACTGGCTGTATCAAAAAAAAAAATTACTTTAAGTTTTTCATTTTAATAAATTGAAATAAGTGAATCAATATAAATAGCCATTTTTATATGAATACAACTTTTCTTTTTTATCGTGCTATTTGACAATATCATAATTAAACTAATTTCTTCCTCATTGTTTCTCGTATCTCAACTAGAGAACAACAATTTAACGAAAATATTGAAATCTTTTTTATATCGCCACTGTGATAATTTTTCACATAGCCAAAAAGCCTATGCTGATCCAAATGAATATTTTCTAACATTTAAAGTACGGTGTCCTCAAGATAGAACACGCAATAAAAATCATATATCATGATCCCTCATAAATTTTCAAAATGTTCTTTTTAATCCATAAAAAGGACGAATAAGGGTTGATTTGTTGACATTTTGATCCCTCACAAATTTTCAAAAGGTTCTTTTTAATTCATAAAAAAGACGAATAATGGTTGATTTTTTTATAAGGGATCAAAATAGGATCCGGGTTTTTTTAGTGATAAAGGGTCAATCATTTGCAATGCCAAAGATAGTTCCACGAGGGCCATGATCTCCATCATTAGAACTCCACCGGCTTCGTCTTTTAGCAGGTTAGAAGACGAAGAGGAAGAAGTCACACCACCACCCCCACTCAATTGCTTCTTCTCGTGCATTTTCATGTGACTTCTGAGACCCCTTGGACAGTTGAAGCATCTAGTGCATGCAGTGCTGACACTGAACTAGCTGGTTGTCCATGGAAGAAAAAAAGCTCAAGCAAACAAAGAAATCATTCTAGCTTGGAATGGATAACGCTGAAGATAACACTTATATATTACATAATTGGTCTCTTAGGGTTTATTGAGGCTCTTGCACTGTGTTGAGATGATATGTGTATAAAAAAGGAAAGTTTTGTAAAAATTTGTTTAGGGATGTAATAAAGTTCTGAGAAAAGTATATGAAAAATCGAGTTTGAGGATAATGTTCCTTGATCTATGGGATTTGGGTTGGCAGCTATTAATTTCTTACCTTTTCGAGAGAATAAAAGCAAATCGCGTCCTAATGAAAACTCATCTAGGTAAATCCAATCATCCTCGTTAATTGCGTTAGTTATTTTTTGTATTGTCAGAAATATTATTACAATAAAACAGAAATCTGGAAACAGGTTATAATTCAATAGATTGATGATTCTAACTTCTAAATAATATCCTATACTTTATGCAAAATTTTCACGATCTACATTACAATGTAGGATATTTTCTGCAAGCTATAGATTGTTGGTTCAAAATCTAGGACATTTTCTAGTTATATGAAATAGGTTCCCATTTTTACCCCTGTGTTGGTTGATGTGAATGAGTAGTGTATGAGAAATTGTGGATACTAGTTGTGCACAAGGGTAAGGAAAAAATTGTCAAATTTATAATGGATTTAGAAAAATAAAATGTTGAACATTTTTTTTAATATACGTGATACATGTTGAAAGTGTTTTTTTTGGGGGGGGGGGTAATAAACGGGGCTTTCAGCCCATCCTCATTCCTGCATCAGAACATCGGTGAGTAATGCCCAAAAAATCATTATACAAACAACCCAAAACACACCTGGGAGGCCTATCAAACACAACATAAAGCTCCTCTTGCACAAAACTAAAGTTAGCTCTTGTAAAAAAAAAAAAACTAAAGTTAGCTGAGGTATCTGCACAAGAGTTCCCTTCCCTATACACATGGACAAATATACAATTAAAAAAATTATGCAGCAACAAACGAATCAGCACCAGCAGCCTTGCCTCATCTGTTTCATCATCTTGCATAATTTTCAGCATACACACTACTGCAGCAGAATCACACTCAACAACAATGTTATCAAGATTATAACTTTTGGCTAACTCAAGAACAGTTAAAACAGCCCATAGTTCAGATTTAACAGCAGTACATGCACCCAGTTTTTTTGCAAAGCACCCAGTACATACATCATGATAAAAAATATTAAGAACTGAAGCAAAACAAAGAATTTGCCTGAGCAATTATTATATTATTAAGAATTTTCCTGAGCAGTACATGCACCCAGTTTTCTTGCAAAGCACCTAGTACATCATGATAAAAAATATTAAGAACTGAAGCAAAACAAAGAATTTGCCTGAGCAATTATTATATTATAACTTCCTAAAAGCAGTACTGGAAAGGAAAACAGTACATATATAATAATGAATTGAAGGGAAGCTCACGGAACATCCTAGACGTTAACCCTATAATAAATATTTGTAAAACGAAATTCATTCATGAAGAAGATGCTGCTGGCACCACATCAAGATTAATGCCAAATAGCCTCAGTCTCTGACTTCTACGAAGAAGAAGGCCTTCTTGATTATTATTATTATTTGGTGCCGCCGGTGGCAACAATAATGTCTGTTGTTGTAATCTCTTACGGCTGTGCTTGCTACTCCTGTGACCTCCAAGTGCGTAGTGAGAGTTAAAGCTGGTATTACAGTCAACACACACGTATTCACGCCGTTGTTGTTGTGATCCTTGACCACGACGGCGACGACCTTCTGCTTCATAATGCCGAGGCGATGAAGAAGGCACAATGGCCTTCTGCAATCTCAAAGGTTGTGCATCCACGTGGACCATCATCTCCATCGTAGTCGCCTTGGTCAGAACTCCGGCTTCATCTTTAGGGTTAAGAGACGAAGAAGAAGAAGAAGCCACACCACCCTTTCGCTGTGATCCTTGAACACAAGGATCTTCTGCTTCATTATAATTTGGTGATAAAGGGTCAATCATTTTCAAAGCCAAAGGTAGTTCCACGAGGGCCATCATCTTCGTCGTCCGAACTCCACCGGCTTCATCTTTAGGCGGGTTAAAAGACGAAGAGGAAGAAGTCACACCACCAACCCCACTCAGTAGGTTCTTCTTGTGCATTTTGATGTGACTTCTCAGGCCCCTTGGACAGTTGAAGTATCTAGTACAGTGCTTACACAGAACTAGCTGGTTTTCCGTGGAGCAAAAAAAGCTCAAGCAAACAAAGAAATCATTCTACCTTGGAATGGTTAATGCTGAAGATAACACTTATATATTACATAATTGGTCTCTTAGGGTTTCTTTAGGCTCTTGCTCTGTGTTGAGATGATGTGTGCATAAGAAAGGAAAGTTTTGTAAAAATTTGTCTAGGGATGTAATAAATTTCTGAGAAAATTATCAAAATGCGAGTTTGAGGATGATGTTCCTTGATCTATGGGATTTGGGTTGGCTGCTTAATTTCTTACCTTTTCTTCGAGAGAAAAAAAGCGCGTCTCAATAAAAACTCGTCTAAGTGAATCCAATCATCTTCGTTAATTGTGGTAGTTATTTTTTTTATTATCAGAAATATTATTACACTAAAGGTTGTAATTGAATAGATTGATGATTCTAACTTCTAAATAATATCCTATACTTTAATTTATGCAAAATTTTTACCATCTACATTACAATATGTAGGATACTTTTCTTTAAGCTATATATTGTTGGTTCATTATCTAGGACATTTTGTAGTTATATGAAATAGGTTCCCATTTTTACCTGTGTTGGTTGATGTGAATAAGTAATTATGTATGAGAAACTGCGGATACTAGTTGTGCACAAGGGTAAGGAAAAAATTGTCAAATTTATAATGGATTTAGAAAAAAAATAAAATATTGAACTTTTTTTAGGGAGAATTATAATAAAGGACCTAAGAAAAATAATATTTATTAAGAAGGACCATAAAAAATGGTAATTATTTTAAAGGACCAAAAATTAAAACATTAATATAAAGAGACTAAATGGCCCTTAGTTCCACAAATTTTTATATAAAAGTGAGAAATGAAAAAAACGTTTTGGAACAATAATATATGGAAACCTTTTCTTGGAATGAAATATCTAATTAACCAAAAAAAAATACCTACAAGTCAATGTTTGCGAACCCTTTTTTTTTTTGAACAATAATATATGGCAACCTTCCATTCCACATAAAGAAAAAAAAAGTGACGGACCATGCGAATTGACTTCGGTGATTCAAAACAAAAGTTTGAAAAATATACAATAGTAAAATAGCAAGAATTAATCAATTTTTAATGATTATAATAAGAACCAAACTAAAGGAAAACGAGACAAAAAATTACGAGGAAGAAGAACTTAAAGATCATAGAATAGAGGGGAGGACGCCTAGGAGATCTTTGTGGATAAAAAAACCTATCATTTCTTCTTCACAAAGAGATAAAAAGTTATCAATAGAGACTCTAGCTTGCATATTCCAGATTCTGATTTGATATCTATTTATCATTTTTAATCAATCACCTCAGATTCTGATTTAATTAGAGATAATATAGAGACTCTAACTTGCATATTCTAGATTCTGATTTGATATCTATTTATCATTTTCAATCAATCACCTCAGATTCTGATTTAATTAGAGATAATATAGAGACTCTAACTTGCATATTCCAGATTCTGATTTGATCTCTATTTATCATTTTCAATCAATTACCTCAGATTCTGATTTAATTAGAGATAATTTAGGACATTTGACCAAGGGTAATTTAGTCTCTTTATATTAATGTTTTTAATTTTTGGTCTTTCAAAATAATTACCATTTTTATAGTTCTTCTTAATAAATATTATTTTTTTTAGGTCCTTTATTATAATTCTCTCTCTCTCTCTCTTTTTTTTTTAAATATAGGCTATACATGTTGAAAGTGTTTTACGTTTTATATTAGTAGGAGTATGTGACTTACACATAACTACATAGATCTCATATTTTTGCCCCCAGATAAATATATCGATTTTTCCCGTAACTGATAAATTTTATCTGAATTCGATCATTGACAAATTAACTCTCAAGCTAAGTAATCGGAAAAGCATAAAAGAATGTGTGTGTGTGTGTGTGTGTTTTTTTTTTTTTGGGGGGGGGGTTGTTTAACCCTCTTTGAAAACAAGAAGAAATATAGAAGATCAATTAGCCGACACATTGCCACACACTAATTTGTGATGCAATATCATTGATTGGTACCCTATCGGCCTATCTAATCCTAAATATAGAAGCTAAATAACTAATTGCCAAATATTAAAGAAATTATATTGTTGGCAAAAAAATATTTAAAATATGATGGTTAATTAAGTTATTTATTTATAAAAATATGTGTTCATTTCACTAAAGTAACCCTCAATTATTTAATCGGAGACTAACATTTGATGAAAACCTTATAATATATGTATTTTTTTGGTCAAATATACTAATGTCATTAATAGGGAGAGTTTGGCAAAATGACAGACAGGTCCCAAAGAACATACAAAATATCAAAAAAGTCTCAACCCAAAATCACATATCAAAAAGGTCTCCAGGAACATATAAAATATCAAAAAAAATCTTAACCCAAAATCACATACTTTTTTTGATATTATTTGTATTAAAACAAAATTCAGATGTTTAAATTTTGTTGTGAATATACTTTTTTCTATTATGAATGACCAGGTTTTAAATTTTGTTGTGAATATAGCATTTCCTGTTGTGAATCTAGCTTTTTTTTGTTGTGAATGACCTCTGTACGCTTAAGGACCTGAGTTTGAAACAAAATTAAGGTATTTAAATTTTGTTATGAATATAGCTTTTTCTATTTGTGAATGGCCAGATTTTTAAATTTTGCTATAAATATAGCACTTCCTGTTGTCAATACAAATAATATTAAAAAAGTTCCTAGAGACTTTTTTATATGTGATTTTGGGTTGAGAATTTTGTAATATTTCATATGTTCCTTGGGACCTAGCTGTCATTTTCCCATAATAATTCGTAAAGTACCCCTTAATTATTTACATTGCAAACTATCTCTTATTGTCTTATTTTTAGAACTAAATTAAACTTTTCTACTAATTCTTATATCTCGGACAAGAGGAAATGGTAGCTTTTATAATTCACGGGGCTAAGTAATTTTGAGAAAGGAAGCCCAGTCAAACCATATGATAGTTATGCTATTTTTATTTTTGTTCCTTTTATTTATATAATTAGCTAAGATTTATTATATTATTGGGTTAACTTTGAGCATTGATATATATAAATTTAAAGTTAAAACTTCGTGTTTAAGTGGTCATTCATATAACCACTGAAGCCCTTTGGTAATTGTGATACTATTTTCAACTATATTAATGTGATATTTTTTTAGGATAAGGAAATACTAATATGACATCTATATATTGATCTGATAAATGTTAGATGTAAAAGCGAACTAATGTTTTCTTTTTTTTTTGAACACTTATAAATGTTAGATGTAAAAGCGAACTAATGTTTTCTTGGTCCAAAGAAAAAAAACAACGAAGTAATGTTCAAATTTTTACTGAAAAATGTGCACATGGTCGTGCCCTGGAACGTGATTACCTTTTGAAGGTATTTTATTGTGGTAAAAATTAGTATAAACGAAATCAATTCCATGCTTGTTAATTATCTAGGTAATAAATATCTATTATGAAAATTATATTTGTGGAGATTCATATCTCCCATTATTTCCTATTCTCCATAGTTTCCTATTCTCACGCATTAATCATTATGATTATGGAATCACATTAATTGTAGATTAGAAAGTTGTGCCTATAAATAGAATTTGATACACATTAAAATACACTGGAATAAGAATTACACTTTTCTTTCTCTATTCTCTTATTCTTATTCTCTATCTCTTATATCAAATATATCGTTATATTTATAACAATATCAGCGTTTTTTCACTATGTAATATTTATTTATAGTGTAAATGATGATAAATATGGAAATGTTCATAATATCCAATTAACAAGTCATAAAAGATGACACTTTTTATAATACCCCAAGATTTGTATTCCTTTTAAACATGATATCTTGGCCATTAGGACTTATTGAAAATAGGAGAGTATGTTGTCTCCAAAATAGTATTGTATTTAATCTATCTCTTGAATAAGTTTTCGGTAGGACTTAATAAGGCAAAATCCAACTCCCTAAATTTTGTTAGGGGTCATAAAATATTGTAAAATGCCACAAAAACCCCTAAATCAATTAAATGAATTTTCAACAATTCAAGAACAATTAAATTCACACTTAAGGATATATTGTCTTATAATTCCTATATTGTCAAAAATAAGACGTAAAGGAGTAGGAAGAGGTTTAAAATGATTAGAGGACACTAAAAATAATTAGTGAACACCAAAAATTAATCTTAATTGAATTAACATTCATAATTAATCTAATGGCAAATATCAACAAACAATTTGGAATATATTGGCTAAATTCAATATTAAAGTTTAACAAGGGATCGATAATTGAAACAATTGAAATTAGTAGAATCATAATTAAGTTGTAAAACAATTAGAACACTACAAATTAAACCTAATTAAGCTAAATCAAATAATAAACAAAAAGAAATTAAATTAGGGCTTTTTACCACAACAATTTACATTGGATCATTTTTGGTAGCCCAAATCCTTGCCAAACCTTTGCCCAACATAGCAATAAAGCCCAAAACAACCCTAAAACCCAAAAATTCAGAGGGAGCACGGTTTTGGCATAGCTTCAAGGGGAAGGAAATGGTTTTCAACACATGTGATAAATTGGTAGCTTGTGGGATACAAAACACTATTGCATACTTGCACCTCAAGTTGTTTTTGGCTTCTAGGAGAAGGAAGAAGAAAGAGAAGAAGGGAGAGAGAGAGAGAGAGAGAGGGCAGATGAGTGTGTGTGTGGTGAGGATTTAGAGTTTCTATGAAGCCCTAGATCCAATGGTGAATATTAGCCAAGAGTGAAGTTGCAATTAATTACACAATTGCCCAACCTTTTCACTATAAATAGAGGTATAGATCATTCACTTTTCTTCACACCAAGAAAAGCATCATCTGCTTATTTGAGAGAGAGTTGAGAGAGTTGGAGGAAGAGCTTGAAGGAGTCCAAGCTTTAGGTAAGCAAAGTTCTTAGTTTTGAGTTTATATTCATAGGTAGAAGTAGTTTTAATCTTTAAAATTCTAGAATAATTTTAGTTTCATGTTTTTATAGTTTAAAATAGCTTCATTTCGAAAATTTAGTGAAGGGAGTAGTTCTGCAAAATTCCCAGGTTATGAACACGGTAGTAACGAAGTTCTGGCGAAAATTCGTCGGTTAGGCGATTTCTGAACAAGTCACAGAAAAACGCATATTTTATGTTGAAAATTCTATTGAAAGATTCTGATAAAATTCATGATGAAATTAGACATATAGAGCTTTCCAAATCTGTAAATAACATGTTGAAATGAGCTCTGTACAATGAGAAAGAAATTCTCAAAGTTTATGTTGCGAAAATGCTGGAATTTCTGGGCAGAGGATGAACACGTGAAATATGGGAATGATTTTTGAATTCTGGGCAAGGCCTGATATTTTTTCTGGAAACTAGACATCCTAAGGAGTCCGGAACTTTTTACGGATCTTCGTTTCGATTTTTCTAGAATTAGTTATGATTTTTCAAAGATAGGCAAAATTCTGCCCAATATTGTCCAGCGTTTTTCCACGAATTTTGAAGAAATAAAATAATGGTTTAATATACCAAGGGTAGAATATTCAGTAGTGGCCAAAAGTATCTTTTAGGATATTATTCTTTAAATTAATAGGACGATATTGCTATGATAGGCTGACCGAAAGAACGCTGCCCAATCAATTACATACGAAATTATCAATCCAGGTACGTTCGCGTAATGCTTATTGTATACATGTATGTGATAGATGATTGTACATGTGATGTGTACTGATAATATAGATGGTTGTACATGTGATGTGTACTGATAACACGGATGATTGTACATGTGATGTGTACTGATATCATAGATGATTGTACATGCGATGTGTACTGTTTACATAGATGACTTTACATGTGATATGTATTGTTGCTTGTTGCTGAATGAATATTTGTCATACATAACTGTTCATAAGCATGAGGTTAACCGTTACCTGAGGTTCAATGGCCATTGAACCTCAGCTCTTAACATAGCGTCAGGATCAGGAGAACCGAGGACCAAGGAGAAAGGCAGGCAGGCCGCATAGAGACTCGACTGAAGCCCTTTCCTGTTTATACAGTCACACTGACGTTAGACGTCTGAAATCAATGCACTCTTACTGTAATCAACCAAACTTACGGCATTTTGAATGTAAATATCAGTTACTCAATCACTCCGAAGCTCTACTCTGATATATACTGTTTTTGAAAATTGGGATGTTACACTTTTTCTTTTCTCAAAAAGGCTAAAGTATACTTTTAGTACTTTAAGTTTACATGAGGTATAATTTTGGTCCCTTAACTTTATAGAGCATACTTTTAGTCTTATAATTCTAACACCGTTAATTTTACTAACGGAAAATGTAAACTTAAATGATAATGATATAAATTTAAGTGATGATTTTGCAATTAAATACTATTAGGCTTAAATTTAAAATACGGGTAAATTGAAAATATATAAAATTTATGTAATTAAATGCCATTAGTCATCACTTGAGTCCGCTGTGTCAGCGTTTTCTGTTAGCAATATTAATGGTGTTAGAATTTTAGGACCAAAAGTATACCTTATGAAAACTTAAGGAACTAAAAGTATACTTTAGACTTTCAAAAATAATGATAAGGTACACTGTTGATGACTGTTTAGCCGGAAATTTATGAAGTTTGTTTTGTTTGATTTTATTATCTATTTTTATGTTCTTAGGACATTTCTATAGATTAGTTTTTAGAACAAGTTTTAGAAACAAAAGAATCGTTTCCAACGAAAGAAGATAGTGTAGATCACTCATCTTCCTCAAAATGCTGGGATTCAACACACAAATCATCTTCTTCTTAGTCCATACAGCCTTTATCACTGATCTAATAGTTTTACTCAAAGTATTAGATCTATTATCTCTACCAAAATAACCCATGTCAAAGAAAGTCGTACAAACGTTTAAGTTTGACCAATATGTAGCCTCTTAGCTACTTGTGCTAAACACTGAGCTACTCTTGAAATTCCTCGGCCTCTGATATATTCTTGGAAAGTTTAAGGGTATGGGTATAAACATCTCAATGCTAGTATTGTCCGACTCATTCTTATTCTTTATGGTAGAAAAGGAAATCTGACAACTACCAGAAGCACTCTCTTGCATACTCCCTCCAATCTTCAATACAAGATCAATTGACGTTTTTCTTTAAAGAGATTAAGAAAGCTTATAAAATAAGTAATTTAAACATAGTTAATGTTGTATACCATTTGATTATATATTAGTTTATAAGTCAAACAAATTAGTTTGGTATAAAAATAATAAATATATATACTTGAAAATAATTTATTCACCTTCTTTAATTTTTTTAAAAAAATCAATTAGGTCTTATATTAAAGGTGAGAGGTATAGTACTACCACTACAAAAAAAAAGTCTTTTAGAAGCGGTTAAATTGTAGCAGTTACAAAAAACCATTACAAATATCAAGATTTGTAGAGGTTTCAAGGGAAATCGCTTTAAATTTGCAACGGTATGACTCCTGCCAAATAGTGCGCTATTAAATGATGGTACTTTATAGCGGTTAGAGCTAAAAAAAACAACTATAAAAAATGTGGTGCCAATTAGCACTTGACGCCACAACTGTAGCGGTCATTTAGTAGCGGTTGAGTCATACTAATAGCCACAAAAAATGGTGCTAGCTTGGGACCTTTTGGCCAAAGTTGGCACCACATTTGTAGTAGCTGAAAAGGCTAAACTGCTACAAAAGACAAAAGATTGGAGGTTTGTAGCAGTTGGGAGTAGTTTTTGAGGCAAAAACCACTACATAATGCAAAGGGTTGTATGTTTGTAGCGATTTTCGACAACTACTACATAGTGTCACATTGATCGAGGTAGCACTGCTACAAAATATACATTTTGCTTCCTCGAAAAAGTCCCTATTTTAAAAAGGGGAAGTAAAAAATAAAAGCGGTTACATTTTTATAATTTGGCGTCTTTTTATTAGAACTTTGACATATTTGGCGTCTTTTTTAAATTTAGGACGTAGAAAGTTGACTTTACACATCCTACTATACTCTTAGGATGCCTAAAATTGCATTTAGGCGTCCTAATAAAAGTTTAGGATGCCTAAAATTGACGAATTTTGGCGTCCTCAAAAGAAAATAAGGACGCCTAAAGTGTCTCTATTTTTATTGTCCACGCGCGCCTCCTCTTCCCTTACCTCTACTCCGCCCGTGCTTTGTCTTCTCTCTTCTCTCATCCATTGCTGCTCATTCATTCCCCCTCTCTACCGTAGCTCCTTCATCCTCCATTGTCTCTATCACCGTCCTCCTTCCCTCATTTCTCACACCGTCGAACCTCTGTGTTCCTGCTAGGGGTGTTCATGGGCAGGACTAGGTAGGGCGAGACCTTTGCCCAATGCCCTACCCGAAAGATCACTAGGCAGTAAAATGCAGCTCATTGCCCGGCCCTGCTCAATAGAAGCCTTAACATTTTTGGGCAGGGCAATAATGGGCTGGGTAGGGCACCCTTCCATGCACAAGTGACAATATCCTACCACACCATATATGAAAAAACAACTTAAGTAACTGAAAAATTCAATAACATCCATAATTCTACACTTTTAAATATTTCAATATAAGTCTACAAATTAAGTCTTAAGATTAAAAAGACAACCATATGTCTTAACAAGGCATAAAAAAAAAGTCCATAATCCATTAAATACAAGGCATCAAAATAGAATTTATGAAAAAAGAGAAGAGCTGGTGAAGAAATGAAAAGATATTTATTATTATTATTATTATTATTATTATTATTATTATTATTATTATTATAAGGTACAAATAGGTTTTGTAACTTATAACAAATATATTATACTATTTTATAAAAAAATAAAAATATATATAATATATATTACTGGGTAAGGCTAAATGGGCAGGGTGGCCTATCCTGCTGTAACATCCCCAATTTTCTTGTAAATTAAGTAATGGAATACAAGAATTTTTCACCTAGTAGTAATAGTCATTGGTATTTATTTTTTTTTACAGGATTACTAATTATGGGGGAGAAAGGTGGATATTGGGTGAGACTTATAACACAAAATATTTTCTCCATATTTTTCATGATGGCCAACGTGCAAGAGGGAGGAAAAACAAATGGAAGATGAATAGAGAAAGAATAAATTGATGGATTGGAGAAATCAAGATAAATAGAGGAATGAGGAAGTAGGCACGTGATACAATACAAGCACAAATTATTTTATGCTTTCCAATGTGTCTGATAGGAGCAAGAAGCAAATGGAAATAATTACTTAAAAAAAAACTATATTTCTTCTCCAATGCTTTATGGCCTCTGACGTGAGAAAAGAAAGAAACGAAGGATGAGACATCCCATAATTAATAAAGTAAGGAGGGGAGGTCAAATGAATAAAGAAATGAAATGAATATTTCCCCATAATTTCCAAAACCGCCGGATGTGAGAGGAAATCAAATGGAGTAAGATAAATTTTTCTCCTTTAAGTCTCTCCAAATGTGTCAAACGTGAGTAAGAGTGGGTAGGAATAGATTGATGACTGGACAAAGCAAATTAATTAAAGTAGGAGAGAGGGAAAATGGGGACTCACTCATTTTTTATCTTTCTTCAATTTTTGGCAAACTCCTCAGCGAACTGGACGGACGGGAAGAGGAATTGATGTAAGTTCCGGCTATCACCCAAGAGGGGGGTGAATTGGGTGATATATAAAAATTTCCACTCTTTAAAACATTTTCGCAATTCAGTGTTTTCATCTTGAGTAACAAAAGTAAGTTTTCAAACAATTGATAATTGCTCAAATGTAAATGCTGGGAATGCAAAAGATAAGGAAGAAGAGCTTGCAAACAGATTTATACTGGTTCGGCCCTCTCTGACCTACGTCCAGTCCCCAAGCCTCACTTGGGATTTTCAATCCACTATCTCACTCAAGCTTTAATCGGGTACTTGAGAACCGCTACAATCCCACAAGTTTAGCCGGGCACTTGTGCAGCCTTTTACAAATCTCTTACTGAGATACTCCCCCTTACACACAGTAAGGATACACTGCTTGATCACACACTTCGTACTCGAAGTAATCCTCTCTCTCTAGGATTCACTCCCCCTTACAAGTTGTAATCAACACAATGTATAACCCACTCAAGATTACCCAATCTTGAGTTTCTCTCAGAAGGATAATGTGTTTACAATGAATTTCCTCTCAAAGGAATGGATAAATAAACACTGAAGTAGAGACACAATTCATTTCACACTCTTAAGCTATTTAGATATGAAAAACAGAGTGAGAATGATGTAGAAGCAAAGCATCAGCATTTTGGCATGGTAATCATATGTCTCCACGTTTTTCTGCTTCAATCCATGTCTTTTATAGGTAGGGAAGAGTCTGTGATCGTTTTCGACCGTTGAAGAGTCAATCAGACCGTTGTAGCTGATTAACTTTAAGTGTGGTCAGCTTCTCTCTCTAATCTCCAACTAATCCAGTTGTATAATTGATCTGAGGTGGCTTCCTGTGGATTTGCCCGTTGGAGAAGACTTTGCTTGTTGTAGTAATCTTCCTTTTAGCCTTTTGCAGACGTGTACAAGTGGATTAACCAAAGGAAGCAACTATCTGGGCTGTGCATTTATTGTTCTGACAGTTTTTTGCTTTTTGCTCTAATCCTTCAATGAACCTTCGTTAATCTGTCTGAAACTCACTAGAAAGATGGTTAAAAATATCTAGAATCAATATAGAATAATCATGGAAAGCATTGAGATCAAACAAGAAGGTATTGCAGATTTCCTAAATTTGAAATTGCACCAACGGTCACAAACCTTGAGGACAACCTCGAGGTTAGCCTGAAGGTTTCAGGCAAGTACTGGTTTTAGAAACTCACAACCTTGAGGTTGAAACAGTAACCTCGAGGTTGGAAACTTGGTTGAAAGAGCATTTTTCCTCTGGAGCCCGATAACCTCGAGGTTGTCAATACTTTGACAACCAGTTTGCTCTCTGTAAGCCATAATACTCGAGGTTCAAAACTGATACTCGAGTATGGCTTCTCACACTGCAGTAGAGAAATTTCTGAGGGCCATATCTCTCTGGTCCGAGCTCCGTTTTGGTCCGTTCAACTCTTGATGGAAAGCTCTGTGAGTCTACTTTCATATGCCACTGATTTCAGTCCAATCGGATTTTCCGTTTGTGAGATATACTCAAAATACTAAAGGCTGTTCCTGACTGTGACGCTGATATTTGTGTCAACTTGTAAAATTCATCCATAATTCATCTGAACTCATTTGGGTTTGAATTTTTTGTCAGAAATACGAGTTGGATGTCTAGTTTCCAATGCTTTTGGTTTCGTGTCAATCCGATTCCTGGTTTGAGAGATATCATCAATTTACCAAAGGTCGCCAGAAGCTGAACGTGGAACAGAGTGCACCAGAGTTGCTGATAGTGCTGAAACCTTGAGGTTATGACTACAACCTCGAGGTTGGCGCTTGCAACCTCGAGTTTGCACTTGCAACCTCGAGGTTGGCTGGTCCAGTGACACCAAAAATGCTGAAGACACTCAAACCTCGAGGTTTATGCTCAAACCTCGAGTTTTCTCGACCTGGACCTCATATTTGCTTGATTTAACTCTGAATTGAGCCATTCCAACTTCCATATGACCTTGGAGACTTCTAGCATCAATATAAGAACTTGAATAATGATCTCTTCATTAAATTCAACAAGTTATTCATTCTTCCATCTCCCAACTTGATCATTCTTCATCAATTAGCTTGGGCTCATCATTATTTGCAGCTTCTACCTTCTTCAACATTCAGAACATGATGAAGCTTCATTCCAACTTCTGCTTATCATAGAGACTCCCAGTATCACAAGAACTTGAATGTTGATATTCCTATTATATTGTGCAAGTTCTTTTGATAACATCTTTCTCTAGTCTCTTCTCTTCTTCTTGGTTATCCTTCAAAATCCATTGATAACATTATGTTTTCTTGACAACCTCTGCAGATATACTTCTTTCTTTCATCTCTTATCTCTTTCTTGATCATTCTCCTTAATTTAACTTGGACTAATCTACATTAAACATAATAGTTAGTCGAAGTAGGAGATAACTATATTACTCAATCTTTTTGCTTTTAACAATGACATCTATATAAGACATCATCAAAACTAATCATAACCAACATTCTCCCCCTTTTTGATGATGGCAAATACTATAAGAAAAATATGTATGAATATGAGAATATATTAGATGCAACATATTTTTCTTGCCATTCTCTCCCCCTTATTTGTCATTAGCAAAAATTTGAAGTAAAGAAGAGATGCTTAGAGAGACAAATATGAAACCACATTAGAAAGAATCAAAGAACTGATTTTCTCTCCCCAATTGAAAGTGTTTTCATTCTAAATATGCTGCAATTTGGAATGTTTTTATGAAAGCAAAATTTGAGAGAATTTGGAGAGGTTTTCAAGATAACTTTCACAAATAAAGCATATAGATACCAAACATGTGCAAAATTTCTACTGAATATAAAAAGATAGAGTTTAGAAATGCTCATGTTGGTTTTGCAAATTGATGAACGATCTGTGAAGTCCATTTGCTTGCTTTGTATGAGATCATCTGAAGTATGTTCAATAGAAGTATCATGAATATCCTTTGAGAAGTGAAGATGAAAACACTGACTTCTTGAGAATTATCTCATCTGAATGATTATGACAATAATCAGCTTCCATCCTTTGCCTTTTCTTCATTGAACTCTTATGTAAAGCATATCTCAGCTTCAATGGTTGATCATCCAAAGTTGTAACACATAATCAAATCTCCTGCTACAAATTAAAAACATCCTTTCCAGAAGAGATTTGTTAGTGCAACTAGATATCAAAGTGTTCCTTTTGAAAAGATATTTTCAAATAATAGTGAAAGGAGAATATACGATTTTTTTTAGGAGTGAAATTAACTCATCATCAAAACTAATAAAAGGTAGTGAATGTAGATGAGTATGTTTAAAAGGATTTTCTTCAAATAAAAAGAGAAGAGCTTATAGAATATAAAACACATCTGAATGTGAAGCTCCCCCTTAATGAATGAATGACTAAAATGTTAAATTCCCTTTAATGATACTAAATAATAATGTGACACCAAATGTTATAAGGTTTGGAAAAATCAATCTTTGCTCATAACATTGTATCTCAAAATTGAAAAACTTTCAAGTTCACTTGGGTGGACTTGAAATTGGTATAAAGAAATCACTTATGCTTTGTATAATAATGAGCGTGCTTAAAGCATAAGGATCAATTTAAAAATGAGTTTGTTTAGGCTAAACTTCAAGAGATAAAATGGAATGAAAACAAGTTAGCCCAGCATAATTATGGTATATACGTAATACAATACCTCACTTGAGTAATATCGTAATTACTCAAGTTGTAATCCTCTGTAGTCCATAGATGCATTACTAGATAGCTATTATCCATTGTTTTGAATGCATCTTAGAGGCTGAAATTCTGAATGAGCTTTGCATAGGATTAGTTTCTACTGATAGCTTCTCATCAAGCTAGCATGCTCCTTATCATCTTGGTTTAAACTTCTTGCTAGTGATGGGATGTTACTCAAGTGATGCCATAGAATTTGCAGATAAAGCCACTGAAATGATCTATTATGTTTGCCTATATTCTTCGGTTTTGGCCTCTGTCTGGTCCTATACTCGAGTATAGCACTCCTTACTCGAGTATACATCCACTCTTCTCAGCAATGTGTTCTCTGCCTTCTGGATACTCGAGTACCCATTTCCATACTCGAGTATAGCATCTCTGAACTTCAGGATTGGCTTTCTGCTACTTCTTTACTTGAGTACTATTGAACTAACATACTCAAGTATTCAGCTTCTCCAAAACTCAATGTTGCTTTCTGACTTTGCCATGCTCAGGTATTTCCTCCCATACTCGAGTATTCTCTTTTAGTTAGCAATCACTGAATTTTCTGCAAAACAAATGTATATTCTTTGGTACCCAATGATTCTTGAGTCCACAACTGACTAGACATGAAAACTCTTATGCTCTTATATAATTTGACCATATGATGTTTAAGCAAAGAGTATAACAATCAAAGACCAAACTATAGCTTTACCCAATTGAATAAATTTATGCCAATGAATCAAATAGGGTAACAACTAAATGATACCAAAAATGTTATTTCTCAATGACAATTTGTGAATACACTTTATGCAGAAAAGATGTCATTGATAAAATACACATAAGTTTGATCAAATAGCATTGAAAATCTTATCTAAAGATAAGCATTTATCAATTTGAAGTTCAGATTTTTTTTTCACGAAAGATAATGAAATATGCAAAGTATTTCAAATCTTGAATGTTCTTTCAAAATGTGATAATGCAATATGAAATCAAGATTTTGATAGATGAAAGATTCATGTTTGAAACATGTTTGAAAACAATGCTCATTATAAACATATTGAAAGACAATAGGTTTAATGAATATATCAGTATGCTTCAGTTTTAGAAAACATGTTGAACAATGAAGTTAACATGTTGAAGAATTTTCTGAAAAGCCAAAGTCATGAAAGTAAAGCATTGTCAAGACATGCTTAGCACAACATATATAAGCTTAATGACTTTGCTATTGACCAAGAGATAATCTTGCCTTAGAGAGAAGAGTCTTGAAAATATAAGAACATTCAAGGCAAGAGTATGAATTTGCAGAGATAGTTACTCAGAATGTAGATGAACACGAATGTTGATGTATTTGAGTAACACAAGAAGTACTAGGATTCATAGGCTATGAAACATAAATTCTTTAGTCCAAATGACTAAAGTTCCAAAGAATTATCCTAGAAAGTTAATCCATTTAATGATTAATGCACATGATGCATTAATGAACATTCATAATATTTGGAATAGCTTAATCAATAAGGTTTTATGCAACAAGCATAAGTTTTCACATACTGAATTCATTTCTGGAAATTAGCTTGAAACTCATATATGATTCACTTATTTGACATAAGGTCTTACCATTTAGAGAACGAAACATAAGAGTTCAAGCAAAACATTGAATTCTAAGGATCAATATGTGAAAGATAATGAAAACTCAATTAGAGAAGTCTGAAGCATATTCAACATTCAGTAACAATATTAACTTTCAATTTGAAACATAATTTGAATGTAATCAAAGTTTAAATATGTTCTCAAAACATTTGTATGCATTTTCTTAAAACAATGTGAGTTGAAATCCAAACAGATTTTACACGCAATGGCATTTCAAAAATATAAAATTAACAAAGTTATGCACAAGCTCACTTGTTTGATCATCAAAAATTCACTAACAAATTCATTTATGTCCATTTAGCAATCTGAAAACATTTTGAAAAATATAAATGGTTGATTGCTAAAGGAATGCAATAATAGACAAGTATTCATTATCCAAATATGAATTTCACATAAGCACAGTATAGGATAAGGTTGGATATCACCATAATTCCTCTTGTCCTCATAGAAGCTTGCTTGGTTGAGATGGTTTGGTGTAGATAACTCCTTTTTCGGTTGTTCACCATCAACATCAAGCATAGCTTGTTGAGCTTTCTCAAGACTTGAATCATTTCTCTATGTTGCATTCTTGAGAAGCTTTCTTTCATCCTACAAAACTTTATAAATCTTTTTCTTTCTTGGTATCCAATCTTACTTGGATCCAATCATCGTTAGCTTGTAGGAGCCAAAATTCACATGCTCTTATAAATATAATTAATTCAAAACAACTAAGCAAAGTGAATTAAACATGAGTTTATGCATAAAAGAAATACTTTCTTTTCAAATCATCATGTATGCATAAAGAATTAAACTATTGAACATTGCAATCTCTTTCAAAAATAGATCAGGGTGTGAGAACCTGGTTTTTAAGGGAAATAGTTGCAATGCTCATTCCTAAGGCTACAAGATATAAAACCTCAAGGAAAATTTCAGATGAAAGCATAAGAGGTTTTACCATTGTATACCTTTGCCTTAGGTGCTAAGAGGATTGACTTTGCTCACCCATTGCCTCTTCTTATCACATTGACTCGTCATATGTCTTTCAATGGGTGTCTTCAAAGTTCTCTCAAAAGATATAGACTTCCAAAGTCTTCTATTTGAAACTTGAAAGATTCTCCTCTTCTTGTTCTCCTCAAGATAGTTGAATGGTACTCTAAGGTAATTTGTTCTTGAGGTAGATGATACTCTTCTTGCTTGTATCCATTGCTTCTTATGATTCAACTTTGTAGTTTCAGCAATGGGTGCCATGGGAGTTCTCTTGCTTGATATAGATTCTATGATCTCCTTCTTTGGTGCATGAGGAACTCTTGGCTTCTTCTTCCTCTTCTTTGTACCTTGATGCCCATTGATATTCAAATCATCCTGCACACATGGAGTACTAGATGGACATTTTGGTACCCACTTATACTTGGGTCCTTGACTGTTAGTATTGGACCTTGATTGTCCTTTAGGAATCCAAACAAATTTATTTCTCACATTAGAATTTCTCCTAATATAGCATGTATGAGAAATATGCCCAGATTTTCCACAATAATTGCAAATAATAGAATTATGCTTATTATGAACAACTTTGCAAGAATTATGCGGATCTAGTGGATGCAATCTCAAGTGACTCATATTTGTGTATTCTTTCTTCCCATATGATTTTCCAGCATGTTTGAAAACATTTTTGTTTTTCAAAATAGAATTAGTCAATGGTTGAAAAACAATTTTATGAAAACGTTCAAAAACACTTTTCTTAACTACACAAGAAGAATTGGAGTTGTTTACCACTTGTGCATCTTGAGCTTTAGATAATGATTCATCATGATCTTCCATGAGCTCTCCTTGGGAATCATCTTTCTCTTGTTCTTTTGTGTTGACTGGATTTTGGAAGTATTCGATGATTTCTCCTTCTTCATTCTCCACTTCCAATTGTTCATCAAGTGAGGATACATCGCTTGTAATTTCAGATGAACTATCAACACTACAAACTTCAACACAATTGTTAGAAGCATAAAAAGAATCAAGAGTATCCCATATTTCTTTAGCACTAGAGCAATATTTGATTTTCACAAAATCATTTTCAGTTAAAGCACCATACAAAATTTTCATTGCTCTAATGTTCAATGAAAACCATTTCTTTTCTTTTTCTGTCCAATCCTTTCTTGGTTTGAAATCAAAGACATTTACAAAAACATTCCACATATCAAAATCAGTTGCTTTGATAAAACTAGTCATTCTAGTTTTCCAAAACCAAAAATCAATATCTTTGAGAACCGATGGAATTGTATAATCAAAGCCTTCAGAAAGTGAGGAACACCCAAAATCAGCCATTAAAACTCTTGAGACGGTTAAGTCCTTTAAACAAGAGCCTAGCTCTGATACCAAATGTAAGTTCCGGCTATCACCCAAGAGGGGGGTGAATTGGGTGATATATAAAAATTTCCACTCTTTAAAACATTTTCGCAATTCAGTGTTTTCATCTTGAGTAACAAAAGTAATTTTCAAACAATTGATAATTGCTCAAATGTAAATGCTGGGAATGAACAAGATAAGGAAGAAGAGCTTGCAAACAGATTTATACTGGTTCGGCCCTCTCTGACCTACGTCCAGTCCCCAAGCCTCACTTGGGATTTTCAATCCACTATCTCACTCAAGCTTTAATCGGGTACTTGAGAACTGCTACAATCCCACAAGTTTAGCCGGGCACTTGTGCAGCCTTTTACAAATCTCTTACTGAGATACTCCCCCTTACACACAGTAAGGATACACTGCTTGATCACACACTTCGTACTCGAAGTAATCCTCTCTCTCTAGGATTCACTCCCCCTTACAAGTTGTAATCAACACAATGTATAACCCACTCAAGATTACCCAATCTTGAGTTTCTCTCAGAAGGATAATGTGTTTACAATGAATTTCCTCTCAAAGGAATGGATAAATAAACACTGAAGTAGAGACACAATTCATTTCACACTCTTAAGCTATTTAGATATGAAAAACAGAGTGAGAATGATGTAGAAGCAGAGCATCAGCATTTTGGCATGGTAATCATATGTCTCCACGTTTTTCTGCTTCAATCCATGTCTTTTATAGGTAGGGAAGAGTCTGTGACCGTTTTCGACCGTTGAAGAGTCAATCAGACCGTTGTAGCTGATTAACTTTAAGTGTGGTCAGCTTCTCTCTCTAATCTCCAACTAATCCAGTTGTATAATTGATCTGAGGTGGCTTCCTGTGGATTTGCCCGTTGGAGAAGACTTTGCTTGTTGTAGTAATCTTCCTTTTAGCCTTTTGCAGACGTGTACAAGTGGATTAACCAAAGGAAGCAACTATCTGGGCTGTGCATTTATTGTTCTGACAGTTTTTTGCTTTTTGCTCTAATCCTTCAATGAACCTTCGTTAATCTGTCTGAAACTCACTAGAAAGATGGTTAAAAATATCTAGAATCAATATAGAATAATCATGGAAAGCATTGAGATCAAACAAGAAGGTATTGCAGATTTCCTAAATTTGAAATTGCACCAACGGTCACAAACCTTGAGGCCAACCTCGAGGTTAGCCTGAAGGTTTCAGGCAAGTACTGGTTTTAGAAACTCACAACCTTGAGGTTGAAACAGTAACCTCGAGGTTGGAAACTTGGTTGAAAGAGCATTTTTCCTCTGGAGCCCGATAACCTCGAGGTTGGAAACCCATACTCGAGGTTTGCTTCTGAAATTGCAAAGTTCAGTTCTTGAAAACAAGCCTCAACCTCGAGGTTGTCAATACTTTGACAACCAGTTTGCTCTCTGTAAGCCATAATACTCGAGGTTCAAAACTGATACTCGAGTATGGCTTCTCACACTGCAGTAGAGAAATTTCTGAGGGCCATATCTCTCTGGTCCGAGCTCCGTTTTGGTCCGTTCAACTCTTGATGGAAAGCTCTGTGAGTCTACTTTCATATGCCACTGATTTCAGTCCAATCGGATTTTCCGTTTGTGAGATATACTCAAAATACTAAAGGCTGTTCCTGACTGTGACGCTGATATTTGTGTCAACTTGTAAAATTCATCAATAATTCATCTGAACTCATTTTGGTTTGAATTTTTTGTCAGAAATACGAGTTGGATGTCTAGTTTCCAATGCTTTTGGTTTCGTGTCAATCCGATTCCTGGTTTGAGAGATATCATCAATTTACCAAAGGTCGCCAGAAGCTGAACGTGGAACAGAGTGCACCAGAGTTGCTGATAGTGCTGAAACCTTGAGGTTATGACTACAACCTCGAGGTTGGCGCTTGCAACCTCGAGTTTGCACTTGCAACCTCGAGGTTGGCTGGTCCAGTGACACCAAAAATGCTGAAGACACTCAAACCTCGAGGTTTATGCTCAAACCTCGAGTTTTCTCGACCTGGACCTCATATTTGCTTGATTTAACTCTGAATTGAGCCATTCCAACTTCCATATGACCTTGGAGACTTCTAGCATCAATATAAGAACTTGAATAATGATCTCTTCATTAAATTCAACAAGTTATTCATTCTTCCATCTCCCAACTTGATCATTCTTCATCAATTAGCTTGGGCTCATCATTATTTGCAGCTTCTACCTTCTTCAACATTCAGAACATGATGAAGCTTCATTCCAACTTCTGCTTATCATAGAGACTCCCAGTATCACAAGAACTTGAATGTTGATATTCCTATTATATTGTGCAAGTTCTTTTGATAACATCTTTCTCTAGTCTCTTCTCTTCTTCTTGGTTATCCTTCAAAATCCATTGATAACATTATGTTTTCTTGACAACCTCTGCAGATATACTTCTTTCTTTCATCTCTTATCTCTTTCTTGATCATTCTCCTTAATTTAACTTGGACTAATCTACATTAAACATAATAGTTAGCCGAAGTAGGAGATAACTATATTACTCAATCTTTTTGCTTTTAACAATGACATCTATATAAGACATCATCAAAACTAATCATAACCAACAATTGAAACCAAATTCTTTTTCCTTTCCTCACCCACCACAGAAGACGCTGGCCGTGAGTGAGAGAGAGAGCGAAATAATAAATATTTTTTTTCTTTCCAAATTTCCTCAAAAGCGCCGGTCAAGTAAGGACAAAAGAATAGCAAAGGAAATCCTAGATTTCTCTAGAATGACGTCGGGAGATCGAGAGGCACGAGGAGACTAGTGTAAGCCCTGAAGATTTATTTAAGGAACTCATCTTCTTTCTCTTTGAGTTTGCTGGACGAGTCTGGAAAAGAAGAGAAGGAGGTGATCGAAGAAAACAAGGAAGCTAGTGTGAAGACACAAGAAGAGCCAAGCAAACGCTCAAGAAGAAGGTAGGGTCTCTGGATACTCTTTTCCTCCTTCTTCTACCTTCGTACATGGGAGTCAAGAACTTTTAAGGAAAACTTTTTCTTTGTTGCCTGAAGGATCAGGACGAAACGAATTGGAAGAGAAGTGTAGGATTAAAGTCTCAAGCTGGTGAAATACCAAGAAACAAGTAAGTTATAGCTCCAACTATCTTATGATCTCACGATTGCTAGCTTTGCAATGGTTGTTATCTTGCATGTTTTTGTATCTGATGGACCTGAATAATTAATAAAGTGGATAAATGGAGGATCAAACTCAAGATTTTAAGCCTATGTAGAAGGATTATCAAGATATAAGAGGAACTTGTTTATAAAAATGAAAGTTGGGTTGACTAATTTTAGAGGATTAGTTCGGTCTGCTTCAAGACATGAGAAACTGATTCTTGTTGATGTGTCTTATGCCTCCATCGTGATCAGAACAGGATTCTAGGGACTTATTTGAATGATTGGGAAAAACTTATTTTTCACTCATCAGATAAATATTTTAAAAAGAGGAGTTACTTATAATTATATTTTGATTATTTTAGGGTCACTTTGATTTTTCGTGTATCCGGGGGAAAATATACCGATAAATCATGGTCAACTACCAGGTAGTAACCTTAATCCTCATGTGTTCTGTATTTCTTTGTATGTTTGTTTTTCCATGATTATGGACCCGTGTCTCCTGAAAAGGGACATGCGTTTGTGTGCATTCAGTGTGGTCTGGATTCAGAGCCCGGCTACAGTGTTTTTCCTAGCGCTATGGATCCGGGGCTTGCTTTGTTGAGCAGTCCTGCGTTTGTTTCAAGGACATGTAGTCCTTCTGCAGTTAACACGGGATACTTGGTATGTTGTAATTGTGTTACTGCGCGTTTGTTACTGAATGCTATTATTTGGTGTTTTCCTAATTATGGTTACATACATACACTGTTTATACATTACATATGAGATTAATGGTTATTCTGGGATCCATTTATGAATCCCAGATTTTTGTAAAGCTTCAGGAAGTACTACAATGGCTGTATCTGGAGAGAAGGGTAAGACTGCTGGGCAGGAGTACATGAAGTTGAAGGTGGCGAAGGAAATTTATTTTGTGATTTATTTTGCGTTTGGATGACTGTATATTATTTTGGCATTTTGGGGCAGTAGTGGATAACTGTATATTTAACCCTCTGGGGACTATATTTTGTGACTTACTTTTGATTATACCAGTATTGTCTGAAATCCAACCGGGAATGCTCTGCTGCGACAAAACTCTGATATATGAAAAAAAAATAGTATTTAAATGATATATGGTAATTATTAAAAGGAATCCCTCTATCCGCCACCCGAAAGGGCGAGGCCGGTAGGGGTGTTACACCACCGACTTCGTCTTTTAGCAGGTTAGAAGACGAAGAGGAAGAAGTCACACCACCACCCTCACTCAGTTACTTCTTCTTGCATTGTGCATTTTCATGTGACTTCTAAGACCCCTTGGACAGTTGAAGCATCTAGTGCAGTGCTGACACTGAACTAGCTGGTTGTCCATGGAAGAAAAAAAGCTCAAGCAAACAAATAAATCATTCTAGCTTGGAATGGATAACGCTGAAGATAACACTTATATATTACATAATTGGTCTCTTAGGGTTTATTGAGGCTCTTGCACTGTGTTGAGATGATATGTGTATAAAAAAGGAAAGTTTTGTAAAAATTTGTTTAGGGATGTAATAAAGTTCAGAGAAAAGTATATGAAAAATCGAGTTTGAGGATAATGTTCCTTGATCTATGGGATTTGGGTTGGCAGCTATTAATTTCTTACCTTTTCGAGAGAATAAAAGCAAATCGCGTCCTAATGAAAACTCATCTAGGTAAATCCAATCATCCTCGTTAATTGCATTAGTTATTATTTTTTGTATTGTCAGAAATATTATTACAATAAACCAGAAATCTGGAAACAGGTTATAATTCAATACATTGATGATTCTAACTTCTAAATAATATCCTATACTTTATGCAAAATTTTCACGATCTACATTACAATGTAGGATATTTTCTGCAAGCTATAGATCGTTGGTTCAAAATCTAGGACATTTTCTAGTTATATGAAATAGGTTCCCATTTTTACCCGTGTTGGTTGATGTGAATGAGTAGTGTATGAGAAATTGTGGATACTAGTTGTGCACAAGGGTAAGGAAAAAATTGTCAAATTTATAATGGATTTAGAAAAAAAAATGTTGAACATTTTTTTTAATATACGTGATACATGTTGAAAGTGTTTTTTTTTTTGGGGTAATAAACGGGGCTTTCGGCCCATCCTCATTCCTACATCAGAACATCGGTGAGTAATGCCCAAAAAATCATTATACAAACAACCCAAAACACACCTGGGAGGCCTATCAAACACAACATAAAGCTCCTCTTGCACAAAACTAAAGCTAGCTCTTGTCAAAAAAAAAAACTAAAGTTAGTTGAGGTATCTGCACAAGAGTTCCCTTCCCTATACACATGGACAAATATACAATTAAAAAAATTATGCAGCAACAAATGAATCAGCACCAGCAGCCTTGCCTCATCTGTTTCATCATCCTGCATAATTTTCAGCATACACACTACTGCAACAGAATCACACTCAACAACAATGTTATCAAGATTATAACTTTTGGCTAACTCAAGAACAGTTAAAACAGCCCATAGTTCAGATTTAACAGCAGTACATGCACCAAGCTTTTTTGCAAAGCACCCAGTACATACATCATGATAAAAAATATTAAGAACTGAAGCAAAACAAAGAATTTGCCTGAGCAATTATTATATTATTAAGAATTTGCCTGAGCAGTACATGCACCCAGTTTTTTTGCAAAGCACCCAGTACATCATGATAAAAAATATTAAGAACTGAAGCAAAACAAAGAATTTGCCTGAGTAATTATTATATTATTACTTCCTAAAAGCAGTACTGGAAAGGAAAACAGTACATATATAATAATGAATTGAAGGGAAGCTCACGGAACATCCTAGACGTTAACCCTATAATAAATATTTGTAAAACGAAATTCATTCATGAAGAAGATGCTGCTGGCACCACATCAAGATTAACGCCAAATAGCCTCAGTCTCTGACTTCTACGAAGAAGAAGGCCTTCTTGATTATTATTATTATTTGGTGCCGCCTGTGGTAACAATAATGTCTGTTGTTGTAATCTCTTACGGCTGTGCTTGCTACTCCTGTGACCTCCAAGTGCGTAGTGAGAGTTAAAGCTGGTATTACAGTCAACACACACGTATTCACGCCTTTGTTGTTGTGATCCTTGACCACGACGGCGACGACCTTCTGCTTCATAATGCCGAGGCGATGAAGAAGGCACAATGGCCTTCTGCAATCTCAAAGGTTGTGATCCTTGAACACAAGGATCTTCTGCTTCATTATAATTTGGTGATAAAGGGTCAATCATTTGCAAAGCCAAAGGTAGTTCCACGAGGGCCATCCTCTCCGTCGTCAGAACTCGACCGGCTTCGTCTTTAGGCGGGTTAAAAGACGAAGACGAAGAAGTCACACCACCACCCCCACTCAGTAGCTTCTTCTTGTGCATTCTCATGTGACTTCTAAGGCCCCTTGGACAGTTGAAGCATCTAGTACAGTGCTTACACAGAACTAGCTGGTTTTCCATGGAGCAAAAAAAGCTCAAGCAAACAAAGAAATCATTCTACCTTGGAATGGTTAATGCTGAAGATAACACTTATATATTACATAATTGGTCTCTTAGGGTTTCTTTAGGCTCTTGCTCTGTGTTGAGATGATTTGTGCATAAGAAAGGAAAGTTTTGTAAAAATTTGTCTAGGGATGTAATAAATTTCTGAGAAAATTATCAAAAAGTGAGTTTGAGGATGATGTTCCTTGATCTATGGGATTTGGGTTGGCTGCTTAATTTCTTACCTTTTCTTCGAGAGAGAAAAAGCGCGTCCCAATAAAAAATCGTCTAAGCTAATCCAATCATCTTCGTTAATTGTGGTAGTTATTTTTTTTATTGTCAGAAATATTATTACAGTAAAGGTTGTAATTGAATAGATTGATGATTCTAACTTCTAAATAATATCCTATACTTTATGCAAAATTTTTACCATCTACATTACAATGCAGGATATTTTTCTATAAGCTATATATTGTTGGTTCATAATCTAGGACATTTTGTAGTTATATGAAATAGGTTCCCATTTTTACCCGTGTTGGTTGATGTGAATAAGTAATTATGTATGAGAAACTGCGGATACTAGTTGTGCACAAGGGTAAGGAAAAAATTGTCAAATTTATAATGGATTTAGAAAAAAAAATAAAATATTGAACTTTTTTTAGGGAGAATTATAATAAAGGACCTAAGAAAAATAATATTTATTAAGAATGACCATAAAAAATGGTAATTATTTTAAAGGACCAAAAATTAAAACATTAATATAAAGAGACTAAATCGCCCTTAGTTCCACAAATTTTTATATAAAGGTGAGAAATGAAAAAAACGTTTTGGAACAATAATATATGGAAACCTTTTCTTGGAATGAAATATCTAATTAACCAAAAAAAAATACCTATAGGTCAATGTTTGCGAACCTTTTTTTTTTTTAACAATAATATATGGCAACCTTCCATTCCACATAAAGAAAAAAAAGTGACGGACCATGCGAATTGGCTTCGGTGATTCAAAACAAAAGTTTGAAAAATATACAATAGTAAAAGAGCAAGAATTAATCAATTTTTAATGATTATAATAAGAACCAAACTAAAGGAAAACGAGACAAAAAATTACGAGGAAGAAGAACTTAAAGATCATAGAATAGAGGGGAGGACGCCTAGGAGATCTTTGTGGATAAAAAAACCTATCATTTCTTCTTCACAAAGAGATAAAAAGTTACCAATAGAGACTCTAACTTGCATATTCCAGATTCTGATTTGATCTCTATTTATCATTTTCAATCAATCACCTCAAATTCTGATTTAATTAGAGATAATATAGAGACTCTAACTTGCATATTCTAGATTCTGATTTGATCTCTATTTATCATTTTCAATCAATCACCTCAGATTCTGATTTAATTAGAGATAATATAGAGACTCTAACTTCAATACTAGTATTGTCCGACTCATTCTTATTCTTTATGGTAGAAAAGGAAATCTGACAACTACCAGAAGCACTCTCTTGCATACTCCCTCCAATCTTCAATACAAGATCAATTGACGTTTTTCTTTAAAGAGATTAAGAAATCTTATAAAATAAGTAATTTAAACATAGTTAATGTTGTATACCATTTGATTATATACTAGTTTATAAATCAAACAAATTAGTTTGGTATAAAAATAATATATATATATATATATATATATATATATATACTTGAAAATAATTTATTCACCTTCTTTAATTTTTTCAAAAAAGTCAATTAGGTCTTATATTAAAGGTGAGAGGTATAGTACTACCACTACCAAAAAAAATGTCTCTTAGAAGCGGTTAAATTGTAGCAGTTACAAAAAACCATTACAAATATCAAGATTTGTAGAGGTTTCAAGGGAAATCGCTTTAAATTTGCAACGGTATGACTCCTGCCAAATAGCGCACTATTAAATGATGGTACTTTATAGCGGTTAGAGCTAAAAAAAACAACTATAAAATGTGGTGCCAATTAGCACTTGACGCCACAACTGTAGCGGTCATTTAGTAGCGGTTGAGTCATACTAATAGCCACAAAAAATGGTGCTAGCTTGGGACCTTTTGGCCCAAGTTGGCACCACATTTGTAGTAGCTGAAAAGGCTAAACTACTACAAAAGACAAAAGATTGGAGGTTTGTAGCAGTTGGGAGTAGTTTTTGAGGCAAAAACCACTACATAATGCAAAGGGTTGTATGTTTGTAGCGATTTTCGACAATTGCTACATAGTGTCACATTGATCGAGGTAGCACTGCTACAAAATATACATTTTGCTTCCCCGAAAAAGTCCCTATTTTAAAAAGGGGAAGTAAAAAATAAAAGCGGTTACATTTTTATAATTTAGCGTCTTTTTATTAGAACTTTGACATATTTGGCGTCTTTTTTAAATTTAGGACGTAGAAAGTTGACTTTACACATCCTACTATACTCTTAGGATGCCTAAAATTGCATTTAGGCGTCCTAATAAAAGTTTAGGATGCCTAAAATTGGCGAATTTTGGCGTCCCCAAAAGAAAATAAGGACGCCTAAAGTGTCTCCATTTTTATTGTCCACTCGCGCCTCCTCATCCCTTACCTCTAGTCCGCCCGTGCTTTGTCTTCTCTCTTCTCTCATCCATTGCTGCTCCTTCATTCCCCCTCTCTACCGTAGCTCCTCCATCCTCCATTGTCTCTATCACCGTCCTCCTTCCCTCATTTCTCACACCGTCGAACCTCTGTGTTCCTGCTAGGGGTGTTCATGGGCAGGACTAGGCAAGGCGAGACCTTTGTCCGATGCCCTACCCAAAAGATCACTAGGCAGTAAAATGCAGCTCATTGCCCCGCCCTGCTCGATAGAAGCCTTAACATTTTTGGGCAGGGCAATAATGGGCTGGGTAGGGCACCCTTCCATGCCCAAGTGACGATATCCTACCACACCATATGTAAAAAAACAGCTTAAGTAACTGAAAAATTCAATAACATCCATAATTCTACACTTTTGAATATTTCAATATAAGTTTACAAATTAAGTCTTAAGATTAAAAAGACAACCATATGTCTTAACAAGGCATCAAAAAATAGTCCATAATCCATTAAATACAAGGCATCAAAATACAATTTATGAAAAAAGGGAAGAGCTGGTGAAGAAATGAAAAGATATTTTATTATTATTATTATAAGGTACAAACAGATTTTGTAACTTATAACAAATATATTATACTATTTTATAAAAAAATAAAAATATATATAATATATACTACTAGGTAAGGCTAAATGGGCAGGGTAGCCTACCCTGCCCGATGCCCAGCCCAACCCGTGAAAATGCCCAGCCCAGTTGAGCCCATTTTTCTTTGGACGGCTTTTCCTTGGGTAAGGCAAGGCGATTTTCAGTGGGCGCGGACGGGCGTATAGGGCCATGGGCATCATGAACAACCCTAGTTTCTGCACGTGGTTGCGAAGGTCTCCTAAACCTCAAAAGTTAAATGTGCATTGTCGCTGTGGACACTGTTGTCATCACCTTGGACGCCGCTGCCATCACCGTCAATGTCACACCCCTTCGGTATACCGATATTCGCAAGAGTAAATATGCACAGCTTAAAGGATAAACTAGTTCCAGCATAGTAATACTGATATTGAAGTCTGGTACATAATCGAAATTCATAAAAAGGTTCGTACAGAATTTAACAGGTACATAATATTTCAAACACAATGAGGGAAAATAAATCAGATCTCTGCTCCATCAAGCACCGTCAGTTATCCATATCCACCGCCTTATCACGTGAGCCACGACCGCTGTTAGGTTTCCGTCCTGAACTTTGGGGATTGTCTGGGATTCAAGTGAATCCCAGTAGTAACGTTAATCACTCACATAAGATGCATGCACAGTACATGGTAGACAACCAGTTGCAATAAATATAATTCACAATAATTTCAAACACAAAATTCAAATATGCAGTTTAACAATATTCAAGAACCTACCGGTTCATACGCACAGTACTGGATAATTCAAATACTCAAATGGGCTTTCACCCTTCTGCATAAAAATTCACTTATCGGAGTACCACCCCCGGCCTCAACCGTGATGGCATCCAGGGTTACCCCACATTCAAGGGCACTACCTCCCAGCTTATACCGGCGATAAGGTTAGAAATTCACAATTCAAATATCACAATGGTACGTACATGCATATAAAGGCACACAGAGTATGTGAGAGAAAAGTTACTACCTCAACTCCAATTAGCTAAAAGAAATTCACTCGTACTCGAACCACTTGACAGTCAACTCCTAAAATAGTATCATCATAAATATTAATCTTCACTATAATCCATTTCTTCCAAAATATCCAAAAGGGTTCTTTTCATCATTTAGAATCCTTGTAATCATTAAATGATAAATCACCCATTTAAAATTATTATTGTAGCAATTTTCGGATTAATTCCCTTTTCTGTCCAGAATTTTCATTAATCTTTGAAAATTCATAACTAATTGTACAAAACTCGAAATGATGTGCTTCCAAAACCTAAATGTCCTTTGGTGAGTCTATTTTCACCGAAAAATATTCTCAACAGCAAAAAACGTCCACATCATTCCCAGTTTAAATAAACAACTTCGCTGACCAGCTTGAACTTCCAGTATTTTAGGCCAGATTGTAAAATCCATAATTCCTTGTATAGAGCTCTAAAAATTACATATTATATATCAAAATAAAGCTCTAGATGTCTACTTCAAATCTGGAAAATTTCATAATTTTTAGACATCATTAACTTGGTCGAAATCTGTGAACAAGTTGTCTGCCTTCCAAAAGAATAAAACTGGCAGCTTTGGTAATTTGTATAATTTACTCCTTTTAATTCTAAAAATCATTTCCAATCATATTCTTACTCCATTTTTCGTGGTAAACTCCTTGGTAATCTTAAAATCATCAAAATCCTTATGGTTTAACCACTTCTTAATTAATCCAAAATAATATATAAGAAATGATAAACAATTTCTTGAAACCAACTTCATGAAATGACTTAAGACAAGTTAAAACCTTTACTTACTTGTCTTACTCCTTGGACTTTAGCAACTTCTCCTTCCTTATTGCCTCTTTAGACGCCTGAACTTCACTTCCAAAATAGGATAAGCAAACGTCTCACACCTAAAACTCTCTCACACTCTCGGCCTTTTGCTTTGTTTTTATTTTGTAAAGACAGAACGGATAAATGAGAGAGGTTTGCAGTGTATATATTGAGCTGATATGAGTGCGCTTTCTCAATGTTTATTGCAGACGATTGAAAAATATGAGCTGTCCCAAAATAATGTAACGTTTTTCCGCAATTCTGTTTATGTCTTGATTCAATAAGAGATCACCCGTGAATATTCATTTAAGAAAGTGGAAGACAATATATCATATAATATTGTCTAGAAGAGAAAAATGAGGGATGATTGCATTGTCGCCTTGCTGCTCTTTCATTCACGGGATAAAGAATAATTAAAAGTTAGTGTGGGTTGTTACTATAATTGAGGAAAAAGTGACACCCATTTGTTTGTGTCTTGCGGAAGTGAAATAAAGGGAAAATGGAATGAAGAGTGTGATAGTGTGTGTGTGTGTGTGTCGGCACAAGATAATGGAAACACATGGGATACCAAATAATAACAAACAATTGTAGGTGGAGTGTCACGGATGGAAAAGGAAATGGTTATAGTAGTAGACAAGAGGAAACATTTGGTCCCACAAAATTAAAATGGGAAGAGAAGAAATGTTTTGTATAATATTTACGGATGTTACAGTCAACATGGCCTTTAGGTATCTTCCTCATCCCATTTGTGCTGAAAACCCAAACCCAATATGAAAAGGACTCCGTTTGTTATTGCCAGTGAAAATATTTGTTTCTTAATGAAATCTCTGTTTGTTTGTCTCCTTCTTCGCTGGTTTCTTTATGTGAAGCAGAACCCCAACTCCTCAAAGCTCTGATTTCATTTTGCAGCGAGTGCTAGTTCTCTTTTTGAGGATTTGAAGCCAGGGAACAATATCGATGTATACTTACCGCCTTTAGTTGATGACTTGAAAAAGTTGTGGGAGGAAGGCATAGATGTGTTTAATGCATATAAGAAGAAGTTCTTCATGCTGTGTAATGATTATTACCATGATAAACGACTTTCCTGTAACACCCCTTGATATATCAATTATTATCAGAGTTGTAGCGCACAGCCTAATGAGCATAGTCATTCTAGCATAGTAATACTGATATTAAATTCTGATTACATAACAAAATCCACATAGGGCTATACAAATAAATTTCTAGTCTCTAAAATAGGCTAATAAAAATAACCTATAGCATTTCTCGGTCCATGCCAGCATCACTATTCAACAATGAGTACCGCCTTGCCTTGTGAGCCTCGCTCTCTAAACTGAACAATCCACAGGTAGCAACAAATACTGGGACCCCGAAGGTTCCCAGAGTAACATGTTAATCTTACATTCTAAGCATAGATCAGTATATGACAGATAACCATCACATATACATTCAGCACATACAGCACAAACAATTCATACAGTACATATTTATACATATTGAATGGTACATACAATCATATAAAGACATACAAAGAATGCAAGATTAGAGTTACTACCTGATAGTCTTTCCAAATCCTGATCCGGTTCTCTATCCTCTGGTCATCTCAGGTAAATACCAAATCCTATAATTAAATATTCATGGTTGGCAAGTTACTACTTGTCCAAATTCTCTATTTCTCTTATTCCCAAATAAACTCCATAATCTGGCAGAATTTCCAATTAACTTTGAAAATTCATATTTAATTGCACAAAACTCCAATTAAGGTGATTCCAAAAGTCACGTGTTCCTTATTAAATCTATTTTCAGAGGAAAAATAGATTCAACTTCAAATATACGCACACTGTTCCCAGAATTTTCCGTTCATCTCAACTGTTCCAGAAAACGTCCAGATTTAACACTTAACTTGAAAAATCCATATCTGGAGTTCTAGGTGTCCAAATCAGGTGTTTCAAAAATCCATGAACTCCTTGTTAAGTCTAGTTTCTAGAAAAATTGGTTTCAACATTTAATCATATGCCAATAATTCCCAGATTTCAAAAATGTAAACACTGTTCAGAAGATGTTTCAGAAAACGTCCCAGATTTCATACTTGACTTCAAAAATTCATAACTCCCTGAATATAACTCCAAATAAGGCTTGTGACCTATCAAATTAAAGCTTGATAAGTCTACTTTTATTCTGGAAATTTTTATAGGAAAACTCAAATTTTTACTATTTTAAAAGTAAATCCGAAAATCACTGTTCATTTCTGGAAACCAGCGTTTTTCAGTGTTCAACTTCTAACTTTGATAAATCATAACTAATTCTATAGAACTCCGATTAAGGTGATTCAAAATTCTATTTGAAGTTCTATAAGTATAGTTTATGGGAAAAATATTCATCAAGCCAATTAATAGTTGTGTAATTCCCAGAAATTTGAAAAAGGAACGTTGCTTGATTCTGAAAATAGGACTTCCCAGATTTTCTAACCAAACTTTGAAAATTCATAACTAGAGTTCTAGACGTCGGATTAATACGTTCTAGTACTCATTTGAAATATTGAGAAGAGTACTTTCAACTTACCAAATTTCATGGTCAAAGGAAATCATTTTCCTGATCAAAACCTCAAATGAATCTGACTAACTCCTTAAAATCTCCAGAAAACAACTTACATATAAGTTTCAAGCATTCTTCTTCTTTTTCTTCTTCGATGGCCTCATTCTCTTGGCTCTCCCCTTATTTTTTTGTGTTTTGCATTCACAGGTCTCTCTCTCTTTCCATTCTCATTCTCTCTCTTTCTCTTTTCGGTGACAGAACAAAATAAAGAATGGAAAGAGTGTACTACATTTTCTCCCGTAAATGAATAAGAGAGAGTGAATGATTATTTGAGGGAATAGTAGCTGTGCATGTGAACGGGAGAGGGGCCAGCAAAATGAGAAAATGAGTGGAGTAGGTGTATGTGTCACATTATTGTCTCCCTTGTTATCTCCTTATGCATCCGTGAATGAATAAAATTTAGTGTGAGGGAGTAATGTTTTTCAAGCATCCAATGCTTTTGAATAAAACATAGGGAGTGTTCACACATTGTCAAAATCCATCGCATATAAGCAATGGAAATAGAGAGTATCACATTAACAATTTTCTACATTTACTCTTACTTGTATTCCACCAACAAAATTTGCATTTGATCTTCTTCAACTCCCTACAAGGCTTTTGTTTACAACTTGATTCTTTCCTCATTTAATTGCAAACTTTAGATAAATATTCTAAATAAATTCTTACTATCATATATGGATTCTTCTTTCTCAATTAGCTTCTAAACGCTATAAAATATTGACACTAAAATTTCTAAGTCAATATTTATTCTCCAACTATTTTTCCTTGAATTATTCTTCTCCCAAAAATTCCAAGAAAAAATAGGTCCTTAAATTCCAACAATTACATCTACAATCTTTTTAGGCTCAATTTTCATCATAAATTCCTATAAAATGTTCCTTATTTTCAAATCCCGAAATTTGGGATATTACATTTCTCCCCCCGTTAAATAAATTTCGCCCTCGAAATTTGTACATTTTCACTTCGGGGAACCATTCGAAATACTCAGTCCACTTTTTTTACATATGCTTACCAAGCATGTAACATCCACACAAAATTACTATTCATCTTGTACCTAATGTAATATTCAAATTCAAGTCTACCGATATCCGCACAGCGCTAAGCCTCACAGTCGGTATATTCTCCTTCCAATTCATTTTGTTTTTATAGCGCTAGATATTCTGACCTTATTGTCCAGGGATTTACCCTTGACCATAGGTTTCTCAATTATATCCTGATACAATTTCAGATATTCTATTAGCTTCAAATTTTACTTTGGGCAAACTAGCCCAGCTCTTAATAATCCTTCAAAAGAATTATTGTCACGAGTTTCATTTCTCATTCTTTCAACATCTCAAATTCTAGAGATTTGCTTGTTCAATTCTATTCTATGCTTGAGCTTCTTCAATTCAAATTCATAAATTACTTTCTTCTGCTTAGCATTATAGCTAGCGATTACTATCTGACTTATCAATATAGATTTTTGGACCATTCTGTCAGTTTCTGTTCCTATATCAACATAGTCACCCAATGCACCACTTTCGATTCAAAAACATCAGTGAAAACAATCACGTTAATGTTTCACATTTTAAAATACGGGCAATGATAATCACATCATTGCTTTTCAATTTTCTATGTTATCTCAAATTCAACTTTCTGATTTTCAAATTCAAATATTCAAAATTCTATGGTAGCAGTACATTTTCAAAATTTCACTCTACAATATAATTCTTTCATATTTTCAGAGAAAACATATTCGCTGCCAGCTCAATTACAAGAAAATACATTCATTTCACGGCAGACCATATTGGCCGCTTTGTTACAAACTGTAATAATTTCCCTTATCGAATTACCACACCCGGCCTAAACCGCCATGGCATTCAGGGTTACCCCACATTCAAGGGCACTACCTCCCGGCCTAAACCGGCGATAAGGTTACAATTCTGCTGGGTAAATAACGCCTCTCCTCTAGAGGATTTGTTCGCTCAACTAAATTTAGCTGAGATAAGTATTCACAAGTGCTCAACTTTGGATCTGAGGATAAATCCAAAGTTTAAGAGTCACTAGATATTCTTTACCCACACAGCTTGCATTCTCAATTTCAAAAATATTCAATGATCATTCTTTCAATTTTCAATTCAAATGAGCTTTATTAATGGCAAGCGATTCAAAAATATTTCACAAGCACCTGGTAAGATCCAGCAAACTGAGTATTTCTACAACAGTTCTTGACCTTTTCCAGTACTGTACTGCTTTCAAAACCACAAAATTCAAAATTCAAAATTCAATTTCAGATTTTGGGTTCTACTGAACCCTCTCTACGGAACAACATCAATTCAAAAATAACCATTGCCCTGGTCTCAAATTCTGTTGAAAACCTTTCATTCAAGAATTCAATTCATAAAATTCAAAGTTTCAATTCAAGCTCTGGGTTCCAAAAGGATCCCTTCTATGAAACAATATTGTTCAAAAACAAATACTTCAAACTGAACTTTAATTCAGCTGAAAACATTGTTGTTCAAAATTTCAATTCAGAAAATTCTCAAATACAACAGGTGCATTGGAAAATTCAAAATTAAATTTTTCAAACAAATGCAGGAACCAGACAACCATTACAGAAGGTCTTCACTTCAAAATACACTTCAGGTTCTATTTTTAGCTACTTGAGCAATTCATAGAACATACCATTCACTCTAAGGAGACTTTTTGATTCAAAATCCAACACTATGCTAGATCAACATCTAGCAACCGCAAAATACCTTATACACATTGGTACCATATTCTAGTGCCTTAATTCATTTAAATCAATCGGTACCACATTCTAGTACCTTTGTTCATTCTGGTCGATTTAATGCCTAAAGAATTAGTTCCATTACCAAATTTCATTCTCAAGCCTCAATTCAGTTGGTAACATGCTTTAGTTGTCTCTCCAACATTCAGGTTTATCAACCTAATTCTAAAAATTCGACCATATTCCATAAACCTGCTAACATTTCCAAGATTCATATCTTACAATATTCAGGCACTATCCTCAAACATTCAAATAAAATTCAGCAATTTCTACGAGGTTCTACCTCTACCTCATTTCTCAATATCATCAAAACATGTTTTAAATATCATTCTTATGCCTCAGAGGTAATAACCATTCATACACAAAACATTGTTGACAATGCAGCACTGATCACAAGGTTCACAAGATTTACTTTATCACACACTGACCTAAACATTGTTTTGGCTCAGAACAAATTCAAACTTATCTTTAACCATACCGCATTCGTTCTTATATTTTCTTAGCATTTGAAAAATTCACCATTTTTCATACTTCAAGATATTCAGATCTTACACCGAGATATTTCAAATTCCCAATACTTCCAGAGAGTCTCCTTTCTCGAGATGGCTTTAACTGATCAGACTTCCATTTTCAAATGCCAGTCTGACATCTCGAACCAACTACACGCTCCAAGACAGATTTCTAAGAGACACGATCTTGAAATAATCATCGTGCAACGTGTATTTCTTGAAGATACAACCGACAATAAATGCTACACTGTCTTTTATTTGGACCGAAAGTCTATAAGACTCCGACCTATAGAGGTGGCTAGGGCGTGTCAGATTGTATTAGGGTGCGGTGCCATAAAATTTCCACATAATAACAAAGTCTGCACTATTCTGAGCCAACGACAGATGAGAATCCGATGCTGCTTAACAAAATCTAGACGTTACTAGCTCAGCTATAAATCGAGTAAAGAAAGAGTAAATGTTTCACGTTCTCTCAAGCTTCACAAAACTTCCACATATTCATTTCCTCTCCGATCGTAACCTTCACTATAACCTTTCACATTATCCTTAAACATGGCCGGTTCAAGTAACTCTATTCCAGTCTCCGATTCATTCAACCCTTTCTTTCTTGAAGCCTTACTTCATGACTATCAGACTAACATATTGTCTGACTTGTCAAACAATGTATCATACCCATATTCTTCTTTACTTCCCCAAAATCCCGTAAGTATGAACGTTCATTCATCTGCCTCAACGATTAACATTCCTACTCCTCCTCCAAGGATACAAGATTCTATTTTTACAACTACTAACAGAAAGGAATCTGAAGCAGGTCCATCAAGGCGACCTGTCCAAAGGTGTCGTAATGTGGCAGAACTTATGGAGTCTACGGTACCTTCTCAACCAAGGAATCCTGCTTCTACCTTGACTGAGACTACTAATCCATTTTCATGTGGTTGCTGCCATGTTCTACGAGAGATCATTCATACCAATGGACTTCAATACCATAAACTTGAAGTTCATGGGAGGATTGGTATGATATGCCACGCTGTCTTTCACCAGGACGTACAAGGAGGTTCTTCCAGTCCTCAAGTATTTGACTTTGGTAAGAAAAATTTAGATGATGTCAAACATTTTCTAGAAAATTATTGTTTGAATCAAAAATCTTTAGGGTATGTCCTGGTGTCAGATCCCCTATCAGCCTACTATGAGGCCCTCTGTGTTGGTTTGGAATGGACTAAAAATCAAAATGAACTCCCTAATAGTTCATTTCCAACCAATACAGAAAATATATCCAATAAAGGAAAAGAGCTCATGGTTGTAAATAATAATCCTTCAGTCCCCATACCTAGTAATCCATACCGATCAAGAGCTGAACAAAATATTAGAGCTGCATCAATGTCAATAAATGATCTTAGAGACTTATTCCATTTACCTCAACAAGAAGCGGCTCAACAAGTTCGTCTATGCAAAAATGTTCTAATGAAAATATGCCATAGGGGAGGAATAAAGCATTGGCCTTATGTAAAAATTCGAAGCACTATGAGGCAAATAGCTAGATTGAGAAAAACAATGTCTTCTGATGGTCCTCTCTCAAGTGCAGCCGCTCAGGAAGAAATTAATAGACTTAAACTTGAGATGGTCAACGCTTGTGGTGGGATTGTACCAACTGTTGCTCTTGATGCTTGAATTCATCTTGTCTTTTCTTCTTAGCATTCTAATTTCTGCTTGTACTTTTATACTAAGATTCACGGGAATTTTCAAGTTTGGATGTTTTTCTCACCCATTTTCAATTAATCACATAAGTTCAAGCTCCAGCAGATCAATCTAACCTATTGTCAGAACTTATGTCCTAACCGGACTTCGAAATTCTGAGTTGATAATTCTATCATAAAAATTAATATTCTAATTCCAACTTGTCACTCAGAATTATCTAACTTTCAATACAGATACTTTTCATATCATCAGAGTATTCTAGCCAAATGCCAGAACTTCAGCTCATATATTTTTATTTTAAACTGGGAACATTTCACAAATGCTCCATTTCATTTTCTATAATTCAACCTCTTCCTTTGTACTAGCATGCCAACTAGTGATCCAGGAAAAATTCTATTTTCTGGGTTTGTCTATCACTCCAATTCTCTTAATCCTGGTACCAATCAGGATTATCCAAGTATCATCATTGATCATAAATCAAAGGATTTCAAATTCTTACAATACTACTCAGAGTTTACCTTCTTGAAAATCTTCTCGCCTAAGCAAGCTTAACCTCAAAGTTTCAACAAAATCTGGGGATCTAAATCATATTTTGACACAACATTAAGAGCCCTATAGTTAGCAACAGAATCCATTTTCCGTGCTATTTCATTTGTTTATGTAATCCAATATCAGTATACTCTTCTAAAAATGCCAGAACCTTTGCTCTGATACCATTAAATGTAACACCCCTTGATATATCAATTATTATCAGAGTTGTAGCGCACAGCCTAATGAGCATAGTCATTCTAGCATAGTAATACTGATATTAAATTCTGATTACATAACAAAATCCACATAGGGCTATACAAATAAATTTCTAGTCTCTAAAATAGGCTAATAAAAATAACCTATAGCATTTCTCGGTCCATGCCAGCATCACTATTCAACAATGAGTACCGCCTTGCCTTGTGAGCCTCGCTCTCTAAACTGAACAATCCACAGGTAGCAACAAATACTGGGACCCCGAAGGTTCCCAGAGTAACATGTTAATCTTACATTCTAAGCATAGATCAGTATATGACAGATAACCATCACATATACATTCAGCACATACAGCACAAACAATTCATACAGTACATATTTATACATATTGAATGGTACATACAATCATATAAAGACATACAAAGAATGCAAGATTAGAGTTACTACCTGATAGTCTTTCCAAATCCTGATCCGGTTCTCTATCCTCTGGTCATCTCAGGTAAATACCAAATCCTATAATTAAATATTCATGGTTGGCAAGTTACTACTTGTCCAAATTCTCTATTTCTCTTATTCCCAAATAAACTCCATAATCTGGCAGAATTTCCAATTAACTTTGAAAATTCATATTTAATTGCACAAAACTCCAATTAAGGTGATTCCAAAAGTCACGTGTTCCTTATTAAATCTATTTTCAGAGGAAAAATAGATTCAACTTCAAATATACGCACACTGTTCCCAGAATTTTCCGTTCATCTCAACTGTTCCAGAAAACGTCCAGATTTAACACTTAACTTGAAAAATCCATATCTGGAGTTCTAGGTGTCCAAATCAGGTGTTTCAAAAATCCATGAACTCCTTGTTAAGTCTAGTTTCTAGAAAAATTGGTTTCAACATTTAATCATATGCCAATAATTCCCAGATTTCAAAAATGTAAACACTGTTCAGAAGATGTTTCAGAAAACGTCCCAGATTTCATACTTGACTTCAAAAATTCATAACTCCCTGAATATAACTCCAAATAAGGCTTGTGACCTATCAAATTAAAGCTTGATAAGTCTACTTTTATTCTGGAAATTTTTATAGGAAAACTCAAATTTTTACTATTTTAAAAGTAAATCCGAAAATCACTGTTCATTTCTGGAAACCAGCGTTTTTCAGTGTTCAACTTCTAACTTTGATAAATCATAACTAATTCTATAGAACTCCGATTAAGGTGATTCAAAATTCTATTTGAAGTTCTATAAGTATAGTTTATGGGAAAAATATTCATCAAGCCAATTAATAGTTGTGTAATTCCCAGAAATTTGAAAAAGGAACGTTGCTTGATTCTGAAAATAGGACTTCCCAGATTTTCTAACCAAACTTTGAAAATTCATAACTAGAGTTCTAGACGTCGGATTAATACGTTCTAGTACTCATTTGAAATATTGAGAAGAGTACTTTCAACTTACCAAATTTCATGGTCAAAGGAAATCATTTTCCTGATCAAAACCTCAAATGAATCTGACTAACTCCTTAAAATCTCCAGAAAACAACTTACATATAAGTTTCAAGCATTCTTCTTCTTTTTCTTCTTCGATGGCCTCATTCTCTTGGCTCTCCCCTTATTTTTTTGTGTTTTGCATTCACAGGTCTCTCTCTCTTTCCATTCTCATTCTCTCTCTTTCTCTTTTCGGTGACAGAACAAAATAAAGAATGGAAAGAGTGTACTACATTTTCTCCCGTAAATGAATAAGAGAGAGTGAATGATTATTTGAGGGAATAGTAGCTGTGCATGTGAACGGGAGAGGGGCCAGCAAAATGAGAAAATGAGTGGAGTAGGTGTATGTGTCACATTATTGTCTCCCTTGTTATCTCCTTATGCATCCGTGAATGAATAAAATTTAGTGTGAGGGAGTAATGTTTTTCAAGCATCCAATGCTTTTGAATAAAACATAGGGAGTGTTCACACATTGTCAAAATCCATCGCATATAAGCAATGGAAATAGAGAGTATCACATTAACAATTTTCTACATTTACTCTTACTTGTATTCCACCAACAAAATTTGCATTTGATCTTCTTCAACTCCCTACAAGGCTTTTGTTTACAACTTGATTCTTTCCTCATTTAATTGCAAACTTTAGATAAATATTCTAAATAAATTCTTACTATCATATATGGATTCTTCTTTCTCAATTAGCTTCTAAACGCTATAAAATATTGACACTAAAATTTCTAAGTCAATATTTATTCTCCAACTATTTTTCCTTGAATTATTCTTCTCCCAAAAATTCCAAGAAAAAATAGGTCCTTAAATTCCAACAATTACATCTACAATCTTTTTAGGCTCAATTTTCATCATAAATTCCTATAAAATGTTCCTTATTTTCAAATCCCGAAATTTGGGATATTACATTTCCTGCATACGGAAATTTGTGAGGGTACAGTGTGAAGGGGCATAAAACATATCTGATATGTGAATAAATTAAAAAGAAACCTACTTGCGTTTCTTTGTTGGTTGTCATCAATCATATAGTGTAGGTGACTTTGTCTAAACGCTACCATTTTCACTTTGATGAAATTATAAGTCTTACAATTCCTCTCATTTATAACATTTTTTAACAGATATATATATATATATATATATATATATATATATATATATATATATATATATATTATAAAGTCATGAGTACTTGCGTAGCTAGCAAGCCAACACCAAAGTTCTTCTCTTCCATTTTTATTTTTGATAAAATTTAATTTAATCAACAAAATAATAATACGATACATATAAAACCCCTGACTAATCAGATCAATACTAGGGTCCAAAGCTTAAAAAATAGAAACACATTACAACATAATAACTTAAAAACTAACACAAGAACTTGTAAAAAAACAAAAACAAAAAGCATCAACTAGTAGGTCCTAAAGATAGTAAGCAAATCAAAGACCAACCATAGTTTAAGTCTCATTTTAAACCAATAAAAATACTACTCCCTCCGGTCCTAATTATAAGATAACATTTGAGAGTTGGTTTTGGTCCTAATTATAGGGCAACGTTCTAATTTTTGTCAATTTCTTCCTAAAATACCTTTTTTTTTATTCTTTCAAGTGTGTTTGATCTTTGATGAGTATATGTATACGGGTGCGTAGACTCTTCCCGTCAATGAAACTTGTAGATGTGTGTGTGCGTGTGCGCCTACACACAAATATACATAGACACAGTACGCGAGCGCAAAAAGATGTGTGTAGATATATGTACACACACATATATGTATATATATACACATATATGTATATATAGTAAGACCATTATTTTAATTAGATGTGTGGAAAAGAAAATTCTACGTCTATATAGCAGGAGCTGTTCATTCACTTTTACTTATGTTATTTTAAATTTATATAAAGGCATTTTAAGAAAATGAATAAAATTAACTAATTTAACTTTTTTTAATCTCGCCAAAATCAATTAAATTTATCTTATAATTAGAACCGAAGAGAGTACCAAGTAGACACCGCTTTGCTTCAGTACAACAATAAAACAAGGGACATGAGAGTATGCCAATGTTCTTACCTTTCACAACTACACTATTTTTAACTTTTTATTGGCTATAGAATCAACATTTTAAATTTTTAATAACAAAAAACATATTCATACATTATTTGTGGGCTATGAATTTAATTTTTCACTATTTTAATGCTCAAACCTCTCAATAGAGGGAAATAAGAGTGTTTTATTTTTCAAATGTTTTAATTAATTGTGAAATATTTTTTTATTTTGTTATTCTGCATCGTCGCAATACATGAGTTCAAAGGATTTTTTTTTTTTATACAAGGCGATAGGAGAGGGGGGATCGAACCCAGGACTATGGGAGAAATTAATCTCAATACCACTGCACTACTAATAGCGCTGGTCGTTCAAAGGAATGTTAAATTAATATGGTGGTGCAAAGTACTTGGTGAGTCCATAGCCCACAAGTACTTGGGTTGAAATTAGGCTCTAATAAGTTTTTGAATTTTTATAGATAAAATATTGATACTTTACAAATTTTGCACTTTAATTTAGGTCATTCTTATCAATAAACTTTTCAATACGGATTTTCTCCTAATTTTTCTATTTCTTATCTAACAACAAATTTCATAGTTATATAAAAAAAAAAAAATATCCTTATTTAAATAAGTTATAGAGACCAAATTTTGAACTTGGAAAAAAAATAAAGTTCAAGAGTTTTAAAAAGGGTGAAGGTGTAGATTTGCCAACCAACTATTACCCGAGGAGCGTCTGGGCCAAATAACTATTGAGGGGACCAAAATTGTCAATTAACAATTAAAAAGTGAAAAAAACACCAAATAACTATTAAAAGTGGAAAAAACACCAAATAACTATTAAAAAAACAACTATCACAATTAAGTTAAAATATGAGGCACTGGTGTAGGACGGTGGCGGAAACACTGGAGAAAAGAGCGGTTAAGCCTTCTTGTTAGAAAAAGAAAATACCAACAGAGATGGGACCCATAGGAGCAGGCATTGCAGCAGCAGCGGTTCCTGCTTGTGGCATCGGAGGGATGGAACCAGGGTGCAAGGTGCGTATCAGTCGAACACTGTGGACTACTGCATGAGTTCAAAAGGGTGAGTGGAACATCCAGCAACAATAAAAGCTTTAGAAATGCCGACGTCGTTGACACTGTGACAGTCAATGGAAGACGGAGATATCAAGACAGTAACGGGGTAATAGTTCGTTTGCGAATCTGCTCTAAATTGTGTTTTTTTCACTTTTTAATTGTTGATTGGCAATTTTGATCCCCTCAATAGTTATTTGGCCTAGACGCTCCTCGGGTAATAGTTGGTTGGCAAATCTGCACCTTGACCCTTTTAAAAATGATGTTGTGAGTTGCGTGCGTACTATACTACGTACCAGTGGGAAAAATGACTTATAGTCAATTTGACTTATGAAAAAGTGAGATTGGATAAAAGTCAGATTTTGAAATATAATTTATGTTTGGAAAGTTAGATTGAGTAAAATTCATATTGTAACTACTTTTCCTCAGAAAACAAGAACACCACCACAAAACCCAGCAATGCAAAAAAAGAAACAAAAGATAAATAGCTCTCACTGCCGCAAAATAGGTCTAAAGAAGAAGAGGAAAAAACTCGTCACAAGGACGAGAAAAGTTCACAACCCTAAAAAATCAGAGGGAAAAGGCCACAGATCAAAGATGTAGGAATCGATCTATCACTCTGACGTAGTTGCAACATAGAATGATACTTGCCGGCGGCTTGTGATGGTACCACAAGTCGTCGGCAAGAAAGAGATGAAGGAGGGTTGTGAGGCAGAAAAGAGATAATTCAAACTTTAGGGTTTTCCCCTATGTACCAAAAATCCTTTTGGTTGGATGGTTGTTTAAATGTTATTGGATTCGACTATCTCCTGGTGACTCGGATCTGCGTTCTTGGGGGAAGATTTCAATAGGTGTTGTTCGGTGTGTGGTCGAGATCACCATATTTGCTTGAACGGAGGAGCATAAGTGTTCTTCAAGACATCATAGGTTTTCTTCCTTCTGAGGTTGGGTTTTCTTTGATTTTTACTCTTAGTTGGAGTGTCTGTGCAGCTGCTCTAATTGCAGCTAATGCTTATAAGAAGGTGTGCTCGTTAGGGTGAGTTTTACAACCAACACTTTCTTTAGAGTTGAATTGTATAACTTATTTATTTTATTCAGCAGAAGTGTTCTTCAAGACATCATAGGTTTTCTTCCTTCGGAGGATAATGATTGTAGAGGAAATTGAGTTCTTGAGAGTTGAATTGTATAACTTATTTATTTTATTATTGCTTGTAGTTAATTGGTATATACATTGATGATGTAAAGCTTTTTTGTGATTGATGATTGTTCATGCTTTTGCCCCTCAAGTTAAGGTTGAGCTTAGAATTGAGGTAATGAGGGTTGATTTATTTTATATGCTTGTTTTGGGTTGTAAGGTATTTTCTAAACTTTACTTTCATCTAAACTACTTGTACGTGTTTTAGAAAATCACGTGTATGTTTAAATATAAAATTAGTTTGGTGAAGCTGTGTATTTTCTAACTTGTATATATGATTTGAGATTATGATTGATCAGAATTGTTATTATTTTGATAGTTGTGATGAAATGATGTGTATGAAATGGTAGTCAAGGGAAATGTTTTTGAAAGCTACACACATATACTCAGTGTTCTATGATGGGAATGAGTTGGCTTGTGAAGGAGATGGTGAATTGTCATTTTTGGAAGGAACCTGATAGGGCAAAACTTTATAGCCTATAAACTCTGCAAGTGCATGGGCCGTATCAAATAATAAAGTGATAAGAAAAGTATGGTTCCCACAAAGACTTAGTTTCACAAACTTCAGTTAAACATTAATTTCACGATTTCATTTAAGTTGAGAAAACCAAATTAAATTTAATTAAGAGAAAAGAAATTAAAACTAAAATTAAAACAAACTAACTGCACACTAATGAACGAGCAACCTAGAGTCACTAATCCCTTCTTTGATTCTTAAATTTTATCCCCAATAAACTAACTTTGACTTAGCCTAATCAGCTAATCTAGAGTATTAATGTCTATAAATGCCTTTCGGTCCGCTTATATACCTACCTTAATTAATTATGTGATGCTTTACACAACTAAATAAGATGCGTTTTAAATCGGACTCACTCTAATTTGATTATGCAGAGCTTCTAGGTATATTCCTATTCTAGACTCAAATTATATTAAAACCTAATTTCACATTAAATTTAAACCTAATTCCACATTATTTAATCCCGAGATCAATTTAGGATTCTCTCTTCCAAGTTCAACCCTGAAACCCCAAAAAATGTTCAATAGTGATCAATTAATAAGCAATAACAATGAACACAAGATTAAATAAACTGAAATAAAATTAAGCAAAACTAACAAGTGGGAATAATCTCTAAAACCCAAACAAGTTCATAGGTTCTCTAAGTTGCAAAATCAATTAGCCACACATGGCTTTAATCAAATCCATAACAAAAAGATGAAACTCAGGTTCAAAGAATAAAGAGAGAGAGGAAAGAAAGATTCTCCGTCGACTCCATAGTTCTTCCGTCCTTCCATGGAGATGACGAAGAGAACTGAAACGCTCAGCCTCTACTCATCTGCTTCTTCGTTCCTTCTTATTATGCGTCTCTCAAATCCTCCTTTTTTTTTCCTTGTCTCTACCTCCCTATTTATAATTGTAACACCCCACTGTTCTGCGTCCAGAACAGAGTGGCATTTTCACCTACTATGTATTCTGATGTACTATTTAATAAAAATTTAAACCACTGAGTTATGTTTGTTCCTGAAAATAAAAGCCCTTTTTATAAAGAGGGTTCAAAATAATAATAAAGTTCAAATGGACTTTTCTAATACCTTTGAAAACATTTGGAAATATTTTAACAGTGGTTCAATCTTTCATTAAAATTACATCATACTTAAAGCTCAATCAGAGTGATTCCTTATTTTTCCATTTATTCTAAAGCTCTACCAAAACATTCATCATAATTTGGGCTTATTATATACATGTCCGTCCCTGCAACAACCGTTAACAGCATATATAAATATTTTATCTACTTCTACGAGGTCATAAGTGTCTAGATTAATATATACATCCCAATAGCCTCGTAAGGCTATTTCAAAATGATATCTATGTCATAAGAGAATAATAAAATCCATAGACAAAAAGGAAACTAGACGTTTCAACTGCAACCTCTTCACACCTCCTTCTTCTCAAAATCAAGCTATTTCTATGCCCTTACCTCTTTATCCTTGCTTACTAGTTTGCCCACGTCCTGAATATAAGGAAGGCTCTGAGATCCAAATAGATGAATCCCAACCATACAGAGTAGTCCACACAGCATATAAAGCATTCAGATTCAGTTTAAATTCAAACGACAAGTATTACATACCAATGCAGCTTGTAATACAAGTAAATCATAAAATAATTTCAAATACCTTAGCGCCAAGAAATTCATTTTGGTAAATAATAACCAAAAACAAATGAATGCACTAGGCCCTGCCTAGCCACCGGGAAGTTGGCCCCATGGTCGGCCCTTCCGCTCAATCGAGCCACGAATGGTGCTGGCCCCATACAGGCAGAACATACAAATATGGCATACATAAACATATATAACTATACAAAGAATGTGAGATTAAAGTTACTACATGTTGGTCTTACCGACAAGACCCCTTCCACCAGATTCTTATCACTACGCTCGTCGTTCAAGCACGGCAATTCTCAAACCCTATAATTAACATTTACATATAGAGGTGGGTCGCTAACCAATTCAACCATAATTATAAATTGAACTTCTCTAGACCCAACCCCAAAAATACTTGTCTTTTAATACCCTTATGACTAGGGATGTATACTAATTGAGACATATTTAAGTACATATTATTCACTATAGGATAATTATCATCTCAGCCATTTAACCTTTCATTTTTATCCAAGAAACCTTAACTTATCAAAAGTCAACCTTTAACTTTTCTGAGAAATTGGAAAATTCATAACTTGACTTATATAACTCTAAATGGAGTGATCCCAATTTCTACTTACTCCTTGATAAGTCTATTTTCATAAATTAAAATCACCAAGTTGATTTATGGCTGAGAAAAATTCCCAAAATTCAAAAATATAAATCATGTTTAGAAATTCTTCAGATTTTCTGACCAATCTTTGAGAAATCATAACTCCTTCAATACTTATCGGAATTCGACGAATTACCTATCAAATTAAACCTCTATGTGTCTACCATTTAACTAAAAAATTTCACATTTTAATGATTTTTTTTAGTCTGTACGAAATGCCACGTCATCCACTGACTCCAGAAACATACCAAGAATTTTTCAGATTTTTTACTCAACTTCTAAAAATCACAACTGGAGTTGTAGACCTCCGTTTTAGGTGATCCAAAGCTTATTTTAAACCTTAAGGAGTGTACTATAACCTGTAAAAGTTTCAGAGCAAAACTCAACCTCTAACCCTTGCAAACAACCCGAAAATCATCCCCTGTTTTCGGACTCATACACAGATGTCTACAGCAACATTTATGTAATCTTCTTGCAACCATTTCTAGATCCTCATATCTTTCCAATAGAGAAATTAGACACTTACTACAGCAGAAGATAAACTTTACACCTTATATTAGTAAGGCTCTTATTTCAGTGCATAAATAGCTACTACACCCAAAAACTAAATAGGACTTATAAAAATTGACATGCATGAACTGAACTCATCCTTCGGTCACACAGTCACCTAACATCAAGACTCAAAAGTTTATTACCCAAGAATGTATTTGCAGAGCTCAAACAGCGACATTCTTAAGCCCTTAAACATATATTCATTTTAACCGTTATCTTCTAGTTTCAAGCAAACCTCAGTCATGTAATCACATAGGGTACGTATCTCTCTCTTAATTGGTGTTTTTCCCCCACATTTCAGAACCAAAATCTTAATCGCAGATTAGAGTTTAGAAGAGGATTAGGCCTACCTTGATTCCAAGACCAACGTGTTCGATAGGTGAGCTTCTCCACTTAGTCTCTTCTTCAATGATCGCTCGGCCTCCCTCACTCTCTCGACTCAAACGCTCTCTCTCTCGCTCACTCTAAGCGTCTGAACTGAGTGGTGAAATGAGAGTTGAGGAATTTATTTGCTGGCCAAATTGAATATTTGGTGCATGTAGGGAGTGATGTGGCGGAAGATGAGGGGTTTGGTGTGGTGAGCTGTTGAATGGAGAAGGAGAAAGGGGCGATGTGGCGAAAATTAATGGCATTCCTCCCCATTGCATTTGGACTGTCTAAATCTTGATCCAACGGTTCAGATCTTTTTTAAAAAAAATTGTCTTTTTCGAAAAAGACAAAAAACAAAAAATTTGTTTTTTTCTTAATCTGGATCGTCGGATCAAGATTTAAACGGCCCAAATCCACCTGTGAGAGATGGGCAGAAAAAATGAAAGGGAGAGGATCCAGTTCCATGTCGAAGCAGGTATGTCCAAAATAGATGAATAAAGAAATGAAAATTGTGGAGTATTTGTACGTGTAGGTGCTGCTCCCAAAAGCTTATATTATTGGGTCATATGAATTAATGATCAATGGAGTATATGTGCGTTTTGGGCTTGCTGGGCTGAATGGAATCAATAAAATGAGGGAGCTTATAATTCAAATAAAGAAGAATGAACAAATGGACATGAGAGGAGTATTTGCGCTGGGTTGGACTCATAATAATAAGTAAATGAATAAATTGGCCCAATAGGTATAGATAATTACGAGTGAATGTGTGTGATAACCAATAGTCCTATATCATAAATAGGGATTTTTTTTCCTTAAATACTTTATTTAGGCCACTAAATATTATCTTCAAAATATTTTGGCCAAAAATGCACAACCAACTAATTATCCTTGATTTCCAGAAAGTATTCCTGAATTTCCAAATATCAATTATTTAGGCTAAATTTTCCCATAATTAATCCCAAATCATATTTAATTCTCAGTTTCTAAATTTTGGGATGTTTCAATAATTTAGGTCTTAGGTCACTGATTCTCCTTTTCTTATTACAAATATATTTTATATCTTGTAATCAACTCCACCAGATCACGCAATTGATTTTGTTTCTATTTTTCTTGTGTGAGACCACCGAGTTTGGTTGATTGCATATCCTCTTAATTGTTTTTTCTACTTCATTCTAAATCAGCTAATATTTCCTGCACAATAAAAATAGGGTATAAGTAGAATTTATGTCGATTTATTATTTGATCCTAAGTTTAATTTAATGATGGAAAAGTCAATGAAGATAATTAAATAGGTATATAATATCAATAATTACAATTAATTCTCATAAAATAGGATCAATTAATCATAAAATATACACTTATCAGAACCTATTTTCATTTATCTGATTGAAAGTTGGGGAGATATGTGAGAAAATCTTTTTTGACTAAATATTTGAACCAAATAGCCGCTGCCACTTTGAAAATGCCCATTTCCTATTCCGTTGCCCCATTTGCATTGAACCAAACGTGTGGTGAGGGGGTGAAATCACAGTTAATCAATCGACATTTTATAAAAGTTACCTAAAGAGGATAAATGGATTTTATAACCAGTTTTACATGCTCAAACAAACTTATCAGAGTTCTCGCTGCTAAACTAAACATGCACTTGATAGATGTTGAACCTAATCAATTTAGCTACTTTATTTTGGCCAAAAAGTAAAACCTAGATCGTTTTAGCTACTTTTGATTCAAATTTGGATTTATTTGAATTATACTAACATGAGTATTAATTGTTTCCATTCCATCAGTTTCAACACTTGATGAGAGATGAACTTTTAGTTTGACTCAAGGAAAAAGAGTAAAAGATATATCCATTGAGTATGTATAGGTAAAATTTCTACTAATTTAAGTTGCCAAGCGCTTCGTAGCGCGATGGCACTAGGGCCAACCTTAGAAACTGGCATTCCCCCTTATCTAGGGGGTTCGAGCCCTGCCTCCCCCTCCCCTCACTGGCTATATCAAAAAAGAAAAAAAAAGAAATTACTTTAAGTTTTTCATTTTAATAAATTGAAATAAGTGAATCAATATAAATAGCCATTTTTATATGAATACAACTTTTCTTTTTTATCGTGCTATTTGACAATATCATAATTAAACTAATTTCTTCCTCATTGTTTCTCGTATCTCAACTAGAGAACAACAATTTAACGAAAATATTGAAATCTTTTTTATATCGCCACTGTGATAATTTTTCACATAGCCAAAAAGCCTATGCTGATCCAAATGAATATTTTCTAACATTTAAAGTACGGTGTCCTCAAGATAGAACACGCAATAAAAATCATACATCATGATCCCTCACAAATTTTCAAATGGTTCTTTTTAGTCCATAAAAAGGACGAATAAGGGTTGATTTATTGACATTTTGATCCTTCACAAATTTTCAAAAGGTTCTTTTTAATCCATAAAAAGAACGAATAAGGGTTGATTTTTTTTATAAAGGACTAAAATGAGATTCGTGTTTTTTTAGTGATAAAGGGTCAATCATTTGCAATGCCAAAGGTAGTTCCACGAGGGCCATGATCTCCGTCGTTAGAACTCCACCGGCTTCATCTTTTAACAGGTTAAAAGACGAGGGTTTTTTACCATTATAATATAAAATTAGAAAAAAATTACCGGAATGCTACGTGTCAGAAACTATTTCCCGAAGTACTACGGTCAATGGCGTGCTTGAACGCACGCCATTTAATTCGCCAACCATCACCCGCCACCTGGACGTGGCGGGTGATTTCACACGCCACCTAGAAGGTGGCGTGCGGTCAGACATGCCACCCATAAAGTGGCGTGCAGAAAAGCACGCCACAAATGTGGCGTGCTTTTCTTATTTTTTTTAATTAAAATAATATAATTATATTTAAAAATATAAATAATAGTTATATATAATTATAAATATAATTATTATAGGATAAACTTAGTTAGAGAATAATTAATTAGTTAGTTAGAGAAAAAATCTCTAACTAATAATTAGTTAGAGAATTTTTTTCTAAAAAATATTTATTCTAACTATTTAACATAATAATTAATTAGAAAAATATTTTTAGTTAGGATAAACTTAGTTTAGAGTAAAATAATAATTCAAAAAGCAGAAAATAAAGTTGAAAAGAAACAGGTTGCTTCAATTGACAAATTCTGAAACAGAAGCCGAACTCCAAATCTTTTTGTTTTTTCAGAAGAACAAGAACATCAAAAGCTTTATGTGAATTGAAGAGAGAAATGATAGCGAAAAAGCAAGAGCACTGAGAATGCAGAAACTGGCTCGTGTGGAGAATGAGAGGGGGGGATTGGCATGAATGGAGTAATCAGCCCCAGTTGATTCATACATTATTTGTTTATTTGTTGTTCACTTTGTTTTTTAAATTCATTAATTGATTTTGTGTGTAACCACCCATGACAGACTGGGCCTTTATTAATTATTCTATTTTGTGCCTTTATCCTAACTAAAAATATTTTTCTAATTAATTATTATGTTAAATAGTTAGAATAAATATTTTTTAGAAAAAAATTCTCTAACTAATTATTAGTTAGAGATTTTTTCTCTAACTAACTAATTAATTATTCTCTAACTAAGTTTATCCTATAATAATTATATTTATAATTATATATAATTATTATGTATATTTTTAAATATAATTATATTATTTTAATTAAAAAAATAAGAAAAGCACACCACATTTGTGGCGTGCTTTTCTGCACGCCACTTTATGGGTGGCGTGTCTGACTGCACGCCACCTTCCAGGTGGCGTGTGAAATCACCCGCCACGTCCAGGTGGCGGTGATGGTTGGCGAATTAAATGGCGTGCGTTCAAGCACGCCATTAACCGTAGTACTTCGGGAAATAGTTTCTGACACGTAGCATTCCGGTAATTCTTTTCTAATTTTATATTATAATGGTAAAAAACCCTAAAAGACGAAGAGGAAGAAGTCACACCACCACCCTCACTCAGTTGCTTCTTCTTCTGCATTTTCATGTGACTTCTAAGACCCCTTGGACAGTTGAAGCATCTAGTGCAGTGCTGACACTGAACTAGCTGGTTGTCCATGGAAGAAAAAAAGCTCAAGCAAACAAAGAAATCATTCTAGCTTGGAATGGATAACGCTGAAGATAACACTTATATATTACATAATTGCTCTCTTAGGGTTTATTGAGGCTCTTGCACTGTGTTGAGATGATATGTGTATAAAAAAGGAAAGTTTTGTAAAAATTTGTTTAGGGATGTAATAAAGTTCAGAGAAAAGTATATGAAAAATCGAGTTTGAGGATAATGTTCCTTGATCTATGGGATTTGGGTTGGCAGCTATTAATTTCTTACCTTTTCGAGAGAATAAAAGCAAATCGCGTCCTAATGAAAACTTGTCTAGGTGAATCCAATCATCCTCGTTAATTGCGTTAGTTATTATTTTTTGTATTGTCAGAAATATTATTACAATAAACCAGAAATCTGGAAACAGGTTATAATTCAATACATTGATGATTCTAACTTCTAAATAATATCCTATACTTTATGCAAAATTTTCACGATCTACATTACAATGTAGGATATTTTCTGCAAGCTATAGATCGTTGGTTCAAAATCTAGGACATTTTCTAGTTATATGAAATAGGTTCCCATTTTTACCCCTGTGTTGGTTGATGTGAATGAGTAGTGTATGAGAAATTGTGGATACTAGTTGTGCACAAGGGTAAGGAAAAATTGTCAAATTTATAATGGATTTAGAAAAAAAAATGTTGAACTTTTTTTTTAATATACGTGATACATGTTGAGAGTGTTTTTTTCGGGGGGTAATAAACGGGGCTTTCAGCCCATCCTCATTCCTGCATCAGAACATCGGTGAGTAATGCCCAAAAAATCATTATACAAACAACCCAAAACACACCTGGGAGGCCTATCAAACACAACATAAAGCTCCTCTTGCACAAAACTAAAGTTAGCTCTTGTAAAAAAAAAAAAAAAAACTAAAGTTAGCTGAGGTATCTGCACAAGAGATCCCTTCCCTATACACATGGACAAATATACAATTAAAAAAATTATGCAGCAACAAACGAATCAGCACCAGCAGCCTTGCCTCATCTATTTCATCATCCTGCATAATTTTCAGCATACACACTACTGCAGCAGAATCACACTCAACAACAATGTTATCAAGATTATAACTTTTGGCTAACTCAAGAACAGTTAAAACAGCCCATAGTTCAGATTTAACATCAGTACATGCACCCAGTTTTTTTGCAAAGCACCCAGTACATACATCATGATAAAAAATATTAAGAACTGAAGCAAAACAAAGAATTTGCCTGAGCAATTATTATATTATTAAGAATTTGCCTGAGCAGTACATGCACCCAGTTTTCTTGCAAAGCACCCAGTACATCATGATAAAAAATATTAAGAACTGAAGCAAAACAAAGAATTTGCCTGAGCAATTATTATATTATTACTTCCTAAAAGCAGTACTGGAAAGGAAAACAGTACATATATAATAATGAATTGAAGGGAAGCTCACGGAACATCCTAGACGTTAACCCTATAATAAATATTTGTAAAACGAAATTCATTCATGAAGAAGATGCTGCTGGCACCACATCAAGATTAACGCCAAATAGCCTCAGTCTCTGACTTCTACGAAGAAGAAGGCCTTCTTGATTATTATTATTATTTGGTGCCACCGGTGGCAACAATAATGTCTGTTGTTGTAATCTCTTACGGCTGTGCTTGCTACTCCTGTGACCTCCAAGTGCGTAGTGAGAGTTAAAGCTAGTATTACAGTCAACACACACGTATTCACGCCTTTGTTGTTGTGATCCTTGACCACGACGGCGACGACCTTCTGCTTCATAATGCCGAGGCGATGAAGAAGGCACAATGGCCTTCTGCAATCTCAAAGGTTGTGATCCTTGAACACAAGGATCTTCTGCTTCATTATAATTTGGTGATAAAGGGTCAATCATTTGCACAGCCAAAGGTAGTTCCACGAGGGCCATCCTCTCTGTCGTCAGAACTCGACCGGCTTCGTCTTTAGGCGGGTTAAAAGACGAAGACGAAGAAGTCACACCACCATCCCCACTCAGTAGCTTCTTCTTGTGCATTCTCATGTGACTTCTAAGGCCCCTTGGACAGTTGAAGCATCTAGTACAGTGCTTACACAGAACTAGCTGGTTTTCCATGGAGCAAAAAAAGCTCAAGCAAACAAAGAAATCATTCTACCTTGGAATGGTTAATGCTGAAGATAACACTTATATATTACATAATTGGTCTCTTAGGGTTTCTTTAGGCTCTTGCTCTGTGTTGAGATGATTTGTGCATAAGAAAGGAAAGTTTTGTAAAAATTTGTCTAGGGATGTAATAAATTTCTGAGAAAATTATCAAAAAGCGAGTTTGAGGATGATGTTCCTTGATCTATGGGATTTGGGTTGGCTGCTTAATTTCTTACCTTTTCTTCGAGAGAGAAAAAGCGCGTCCCAATAAAAACTCGTCTAAGCTAATCCAATCATCTTCGTTAATTGTGGTAGTTATTTTTTTTATTGTCAGAAATATTATTACAGTAAAGGTTGTAATTGAATAGATTGATGATTCTAACTTCTAAATAATATCCTATACTTTATGCAAAATTTTTACCATCTACATTACAATGCAGGATATTTTTCTATAAGCTATATATTGTTGGTTCATAATCTAGGACATTTTGTAGTTATATGAAATAGGTTCCCATTTTTACCCGTGTTGGTTGATGTGAATAAGTAATTATGTATGAGAAACTGCGGATACTAGTTGTGCACAAGCGTAAGGAAAAAATTGTCAAATTTATAATGGATTTAGAAAAATAAAATATTGAACTTTTTTTAGGGAGAATTATAATAAAGGACCTAAGAAAAATAATATTTATTAAGAATGACCACAAAAAATGGTAATTATTTTAAAGGACCAAAAATTAAAACATTAATATAAAGAGACTAAATCTCCCTTAGTTCCACAAATTTTTATATAAAGGTGAGAAATGAAAAAAACGTTTTGGAACAATAATATATGGAAACCTTTTCTTGGAATGAAATATCTAATTAACAAAAAAAAAAACCTACAGGTCAATGTTTGCGAACCTTTTTTTTTTTTTTAACAATAATATATGGCAACCTTCCATTCCACATAAAGAAAGAAAAGTGACGGACCATGCGAATTGGCTTCGGTGATTCAAAACAAAAGTTTGAAAAATATACAATAGTAAAAGAGCAAGAATTAATCAATTTTTAATGATTATAATAAGAACCAAACTAAAGGAAAACGAGACAAAAAATTACCAGGAAGAAGAACTTAAAGATCATAGAATAGAGGGGAGGACGCCTAGGAGATCTTTGTGGATAAAAAAACCTATCATTTCTTCTTCACAAAGAGATAAAAAGTTACCAATAGAGACTCTAACTTGCATATTCCAGATTCTGATTTGATCTCTATTTATCATTTTCAATCAATCACCTCAAATTTTGATTTAATTAGAGATAATATAGAGACTCTAACTTGCATATTCTAGATTCTGATTTGATCTCTATTTATCATTTTCAATCAATCACCTCAGATTCTGATTTAATTAGAGATAATATAGAGACTCTAACTTGCATATTCCAGATTCTGATTTGATCTCTATTTATCATTTTCAATCAATCACCTCAGATTCTGCTTTAATTAGAGATAATATAGGAAATTTGACTAAGGGTAATTTAGTCTCTTTATATTAATGTTTTTAATTTTTGGTCCTTCAAAATAATTACCATTTTTATAGTCCTTCTTGATAAATATTATTTTTTTTAGGTCCTTTATTATAATTCTCTCTCTCTCTCTTTTTTTTAAATATAGGTGATACATGTTGAAAGTGTTTTACGTTTTATATTAGTAGGAGTATGTGACTTACACATAACTACATATATCTCATATTTTTGCCCCCTGATAAATATAACGATTTTTCCGTAACTGATAAATTTTATCTGAATTCGATCATTTACAAATTAACTCTCAAGCTAAGTAATCGGAAAAGCATAAAAGAGTGTGTGTGTGTGTTTTTTTTTTGGGGGGGGGGTGTTTAACCCTCTTTTTTTTTTTTTTTTTGCTCTGAAGTGTTTAACCCTCTTTGAAAACAAGAAGAAATATAGAAGATCAATTAGCCGACACATTGCCACACACTAATTTGTGATGCAATATCATTGATTGATACCCTATCGGCCTATCTAATCCTAAATATAGAAGCTAAATAACTAATTGCCAAATATTAAAGAAATTATATTGTTGGAAAAAAAATATTTAAAATATGATGGTTAATTAAGTTATTTATTTATAAAAATATGTGTTCATTTCACTAAAGTAACCCTCAATTATTTAATCGGAGACTAACATTTGATGAAAACCTTATAATAGGGAGAGTTTGGCAAAATGATAGACAGGTCCCAAGGAACATACAAAATATCAAAAAAGTCCCAACCCAAAATCACATATCAAAAAGGTCTCCAGGAACATATAAAATATCAAAAAAAAATCTTAACCCAAAATCACATACTTTTTTTGATATTATTTGTATTAAAACAAAATTCAGATGTTTAAATTTTGTTGTGAATATAGTTTTTTCTATTATGAATTATCAGGTTTTAAATTTTGTTGTGAATATAGCATTTCCTGTTGTGAATCTAGCTTTTTTTGTTGTGAATGACCTCTGTACGCTTAAGGACCTAAGTTTGAAACAAAATTAAGGTATTTAAATTTTGTTATGAATATAGCTTTTTCTATTGTGAATGACCAGATTTTTAAATTTTGCTATAAATATAGCACTTCCTGTTGTTAATACAAATAATATTAAACAAGTTCCTAGAGACTTTTTTATATGTGATTTTGGGTTGAGACTTTTTTAATATTTCATATGTTCCTTGGGACCTAGCTGTCATTTTCCCATAATAATTCGTAAAGTACCCCTTAATTATTTACATTGGAAACTATCTCTTAATATATGTAATTAATAGGGAGAGTTTGAGAAAATAATTACAAATTTGGTAGAGAGAAAATAGATAGATTATTGTCTTATTTTTAGAACTAAATTAAACTTTTCTACTAATTCTTATATCTCGGACAAGAGGAAATGGTAGCTTTTATAATTCACGGGGCTAAGTAATTTTGAGAAAGGAAGCCCAGTCAAACCATATGATAGTTATGCTATTTTTATTTTTATTTTTCCTTTTATCTATATAATTAGCTAAGATTTATTATATTATTGGGATAAATTTGAGCATTGATATATATAAATTTAGTTAAAACTTCGTGTTTAAGTGGTCATTCATATAACCACTGAAGCCCTTTGGTAATTGTGATACTATTTTCAACTATATTAATGTGATATTTTTTTAGTATAAGGAAATACTAATATGACATCTATATATTGATCTGATAAATGTTAGATGTAAAAGCGAACTAATGTTTTCTTGGTCCAAAGAAAAAAAACAACGAAGTAATGTTCAAATTTTTACTGAAAAATATGCACATGGTCGTGCCCTAGAACGTGATTACCTTTTGAAGGTATTTTATTGTGGTAAAAATTAGTATAAACGAAATCAATTCCATGCTTGTTAATTATCTAGGTAATAAATATCTATTATGAAAATTATATTTGTGGAGGTTCATATCTCCCATTATTTCCTATTCTCCATAGTTTCCTATTCTCACCCATTAATCATTATGATTATGTAATCACATTAATTGTAGATTAGAAAATTGTGTCTATAAATAGAAAACATATTTATGTATTTGATACACATTGAAATACACTGGAATAAGAATTACACTCCTCTTTCTCTATTCTCTTATTCTTGTTCTCTATCTCTTATATCAAATATATCGTTATATTTATAACAATATCAGCGTTTTTTCACTATGTAATATTTACTTATAGTGTAAATGATGCTAAATATGGAAATGTTCATAATATCGAATTAACAAGTCATAAAAGATGACACTTTTTCTTTTCTCAAAAAGGCTAAAGTATACTTTTAGTATTTTAAGTTTACATGAGGTATAATTTTGGTCCCTTAACTTTATAGAGTATACTTTTAGTCTTATAATTCTAACACCGTTAATTGTGCTAACGGAAAATGTAAACTTAAATGATAATGGTATAAATTTAAGTGGCGATTTTGCAATTAAATACTATTAGGTTTAAATTTAAAATACGGGTAAATTGAAAATATATAAAATTTATGTAATTAAATGCCATTAGTCATCACTTGAGTCCGCTGTGTCAGCGTTTTCTGTTAGCAACATTAACGGTGTTAGAATTTTAGGACCAAAAGTATACTTTATGAAGTTAAGGGACCAAAAGTATACCTTATGAAAACTTAAGGAACAAAAAGTATACTTTAGACTTTCAAAAATAATGATAAGGTACACTGTTACATAACTGTTGATGACTGTTTAGCCGGAAATTTATGAAGTTTGTTTTGTTTGATTTTATTATCTATTTTTATGTTCTTAGGACATTTCTATAGATTAGTTTTTAGAACAAGTTTTAGAAACAAAAGAATCGTTTCCAACGCCAGAAGATAGTGTAGATCACTCATCTTCCTCAAAATGCTGGGATTCAACACACAAATCATCTTCTTCTTAGTCCATACAGCCTTTATCACTGATCTAATAGTTTTACTCAAAGTATTAGATCTATTATCTCTACCAAAATAACCCATGTCAAAGAAAGTCGTACAAACGTTTAAGTTTGACCAATATGTAGCCTCTTAGCTACTTGTGCTAAACACTGAGTTACTCTTGAAATTCCTCGGCCTCTGATATATTCTTGGAAAGTTTAAGGGTATGGGTATAAACATCTCAATGCTAGTATTGTCCGACTCATTCTTATTCTTTATGGTAGAAAAGGAAATCTGACAACTACCAGAAGCACTCTCTTGCATACTCCCTCCAATCTTCAATACAAGATCAATTGACGTTTTTCTTTAAAGAGATTAAGAAATCTTATAAAATAAGTAATTTAAACATAGTTAATGTTGTATACCATTTGATTATATACTAGTTTATAAGTCAAACAAATTAGTTTGGTATAAAAATAATATATATATATATATATACTTGAAAATAATTTATTCACCTTCTTTAATTTTTTCAAAAAAGTCAATTAGGTCTTATATTAAAGGTGAGAGGTATAGTACTACCACTACCAAAAAAAATGTCTCTTAGAAGCGGTTAAATTGTAGCAGTTACAAAAAACCATTACAAATATCAAGATTTGTAGAGGTTTCAAGGGAAATCGCTTTAAATTTGCAACGGTATGACTCCTGCCAAATAGCGCGCTATTAAATGATGGTACTTTATAGCGGTTAGAGCTAAAAAAAACAACTATAAAATGTGGTGCCAATTAGCACTTGACGCCACAACTGTAGCGGTCATTTAGTAGCGGTTGAGTCATACTAATAGCCACAAAAAATGGTGCTAGCTTGGGACCTTTTGGCCCAAGTTGGCACCACATTTGTAGTAGCTGAAAAGGCTAAACTACTACAAAAGACAAAAGATTGGAGGTTTGTAGCAGTTGGGAGTAGTTTTTGAGGCAAAAGCCACTACATAATGCAAAGGGTTGTATGTTTGTAGCGATTTTCGACAATTGCTACATAGTGTCACATTGATCGAGGTAGCACTGCTACAAAATATACATTTTGCTTCCCCGAAAAAGTCCCTATTTTAAAAAGGGGAAGTAAAAAATAAAAGCGGTTACATTTTTATAATTTAGCGTCTTTTTATTAGAACTTTGACATATTTGGCGTCTTTTTTAAATTTAGGACGTAGAAAGTTGACTTTACACATCCTACTATACTCTTAGGATGCCTAAAATTGCATTTAGGCGTCCTAATAAAAGTTTAGGATGCCTAAAATTGGCGAATTTTGGCGTCCCCAAAAGAAAATAAGGACGCCTAAAGTGTCTCCATTTTTATTGTCCACTCGCGCCTCCTCATCCCTTACCTCTAGTCCGCCCATGCTTTGTCTTCTCTCTTCTCTCATCCATTGCTGCTCCTTCATTCCCCCTCTCTACCGTAGCTCCTTCATCCTCCATTGTCTCTATCACCGTCCTCCTTCCCTCATTTCTCACACCGTCGAACCTCTGTGTTCCTGCTAGGGGTGTTCATGGGCAGGACTAGGCAAGGCGAGACCTTTGCCCGATGCCCTACCCAAAAGATCACTAGGCAGTAAAATGCAGCTCATTGCCCCGCCCTGCTCGATAGAAGCCTTAACATTTTTGGGCAGGGCAATAATGGGCTGGGTAGGGCACCCTTCCATGCCCAAGTGACGATATCCTACCACACCATATGTAAAAAAACAGCTTAAGTAACTGAAAAATTCAATAACATCCATAATTCTACACTTTTGAATATTTCAATATAAGTGTACAAATTAAGTCTTAAGATTAAAAAGACAACCATATGTCTTAACAAGGCATCAAAAAATAGTCCATAATCTATTAAATACAAGGCATCAAAATACAATTTATGAAAAAAGGGAAGAGCTGGTGAAGAAATGAAAAGATATTTTATTATTTTTATTATTATAAGGTACAAATAGATTTTGTAACTTATAACAAATATATTATACTATTTTATAAAAAAAATAAAAATATATATAATATATACTACTCGGTAAGGCTAAATGGGCAGGGTAGCCTACCCTGCCCGATGCCCAACCCAACCCGTGAAAATGCCCAGCCCAGTTGAGCCCATTTTTCTTTGGATGGCTTTTCCTTGGGTAAGGCAAGGCGATTTTCAGTGGGCGCGGACGGGCGTATAGGGCCATGGGCATCATGAACAACCCTAGTTTCTGCACGTGGTTGCGAAGGTCTCCTAAACCTCAAAAGTTAAATGTGCATTGTCGCTGTGGACACTGTTGTCATCACCTTGGACGCCGCTGCCATCACCGTCAACATGGCCTTTAGGTATCTTCCTCATCCCATTTGTGCTGAAAACCCAAACCCAATATGAAAAGGACTCCGTTTGTTATTGCCAGTGAAAATATTTGTTTCTTAATGAAATCTCTGTTTGTTTGTCTCCTTCTTCGCTGGTTTCTTTATGTGAAGCAGAACCCCAACTCCTCAAAGCTCTGATTTCATTTTGCAGCGAGTGCTAGTTCTCTTTTTGAGGATTTGAAGCCAGGGAACAATATCGATGTATACTTACCGCCTTTAGTTGATGACTTGAAAAAGTTGTGGGAGGAAGGCATAGATGTGTTTAATGCATATAAGAAGAAGTTCTTCATGCTGTGTAATGATTATTACCATGATAAACAACTTTCCTGCATACGGAAATTTGTGAGGGTACAGTGTGAAGGGGCATAAAACATATCCGATATGTGAATAAATTAAAAAGAAACCTACTTGCGTTTCTATGTTGGTTGTCATCAATCATATAGTGTAGGTGACTTTGTCTAAACGATACCATTTTCACTTTGATGAAATTCTAAGTCTTAAAATTCCTCTCATTTATAACATTTTTTAACAGATATATATATATATATATATATATATATATATATATATATATATATATATATATATATATATATATTATAAAGTCATGAGTACTTGCGTAGCTAGCAAGCCAACACCAAAGTTCTTCTCTTCCATTTTTATTTTTGATAAAATTTAATTTAATCAACAAAATAATAATATGATACATATAAAACCCCTGACTAATCAGATCAATACTAGGGTCCAAAGCTTAAAAACAGAAACACATTACAACATAATAACTTAAAAACTAACACAAGAACTTGTAAAAAAACAAAAACAAAAAGCATCAACTAGTAGGTCCTAAAGATAGTAAGCAAATCAAAGACCAACCATAGTTTAAGTCTCATTTTAAACCAATAAAAATACTACTCCCTCCGGTCCTAATTATAAGATAACATTTGAGAGTTGGTTTTGGTCCTAATTATAGGGCAACGTTCTAATTTTTGTCAATTTCTTCCTAAAATACCTTTTTTTTATTCTTTCAAGTGTGTTTGATCTTTGATGAGTATATGTATATGGGTGCGTAGACTCTTCCCGTCAATGAAACTTGTAGATGTGTGTGTGCGTGTACGCCTACACACAAATATACATAGACACAGTGCGCGAGCGCAAAAAGATGTGTGTAGATATATGTACACACATATATATGTATATATATACACATATATGTATATATAGTAAGACCATTATTTTAATTAGATGTGTGGAAAAGAAAATTCTACGTCTATATAGCAGGAGCTGTTCATTCACTTTTACTTATGTTATTTTAAATTTATATAAAGGCATTTTAAGAAAATGAATAAAATTAACTAATTTAACTTCTTTTTTTAATCTCGCCAAAATCAATTAAATTTATCTTATAATTAGAACTGAAGAGAGTACCAAGTAGACACCGCTTTGCTTCAGTACAACAATAAAACAAGGGACATGAGAGTATGCCAATGTTCTTACCTTTCACAACTACACTATTTTTAACTTTTTATTGGCTATAGAATCAACATTTTAAATTTTTAATAACAAAAAACATATTCATACATTATTTGAGGCCTATGAATTTAATTTTTCACTATTTTAATGCTCAAACCTCTCAATAGAGGGAAATACGAGTGTTTTATTTTTCAAATGTTTTAATTAATTGTGAAATAATTTTTTATTTTGTTATTCTGCATCGTCGCAATACATGAGTTCAAAGGATTTTTTTTTTTTTATACAAGGCGATAGGAGAGGGGGATCGAACCCAGGACTATGGGAGAAATTAATCTCAATACCACTGCACTACTAATAGTGCTGGTGGTTCAAAGGAATGTTAAATTAATATGGTGGTGCAAAGTACTTGGTGAGTCCATAGCCCACAAGTACTTGGGTTGAAATTAGGCTCTAATAAGTTTTTGAATTTTTATAGATAAAATATTGATACTTTACAAATTTTGCACTTTAATTTAGGTCATTCTTAGCAATAAACTTTTCAATACGGATTTTCTCCTAATTTTTCTATTTCTTATCTAACAACAAATTTCATAGTTATATAAAAAAAAAATATATCCTTATTTAAATAAGTTATAGAGACCAAATTTTGAACTTGGAAAAAAAATAAAGTTCAAGAGTTTTAAAAAGGGTGAAGGTGTAGATTTGCCAACCAACTATTACCCGAGGAGCGTCTGGGCCAAATAACTATTGAGGGGACCAAAATTGTCAATTAACAATTAAAAAGTGAAAAAAACACCAAATAACTATTAAAAGTGAAAAAAAAACACCAAATAACTATTAAAAAAAAAACAACTATCACAATTAAGTTAAAATATGAGGCACTGGTGTAGGACAGTGGCGGAAACACTGGAGAAAAGAGCGGTTAAGCCTTCTTGTTAGAAAAAGAAAATACCAACAGAGATGGGACCCATAGGAGCAGGCATTGCAGCAGCAGCGGTTGCTGCTTGTTGCATCGGAGGGATGGAACCAGGGTGCAAGGTGCTTATCAGTCGAACACTGTGGACTACTGCATGAGTTCAAGAGGGTGAGTGGAACATCCAGCAACAATAAAAGCTTTAGAAATGCCGACGTCGTTAACACTGTGACAGTCAATGGAAGACGGAGATATCAAGACAGTAACGGGGTAATAGTTCGTTGGCGAATCTGCTCCAAATTGTGTTTTTTTCACTTTTTAATTGTTGATTGGCAATTTTGATCCCCTCAATACTTATTTGGCCTAGACGCTCCTCGGATAATAGTTGGTTGGCAAATCTGCACCTTGACCCTTTTAAAAATGATGTTGTGAGTTGCGTGCGTACTATACTACGTACCGGTGGGAAAAATGACTTATAATCAATTTGACTTATGAAAAAGTGAGATTGGATAAAAGTCAGATTTTGAAATATAATTTATGTTTGGAAAGTTAGATTGAGTAAAAGTCATATTGTAACTACTTTTCCTCAGAAAACAAGAACACCACCACAAAACCCAGCAATGCAAAAAAAGAAACAAAAGATAAATAGCTCTCACTGCCGCAAAATAGGTCTAAAGAAGAAGAGGAAAAAACTCGTCACAAGGACGAGAAAAGTTCACAACCCTAAAAAATCAGAGGGAAAAGGGCACAGATCAAAGATGTAGGAATCGATCTATCACTCTGACGTAGTTGCAACATAGAATGATACTCGTCGGCGGCTTGTGATGGTACCACAAGTCGTCGGCGAGAAAGAGATGAAGGAGGGTTGTGAGGCAGAAAAGAGATAATTCAAACTTTAGGGTTTTCCCCTATGTACCAAAAATCCTTTTGATTGGATGGTTGTTTAAATGTTATTGGATTCGACTATCTCCTGGTGACTCGAATCTGCATTCTTGGGGGAAGATTTCAATAGGTGTTGTTCGGTGTGTGGTCGAGATCACCATATTTGCTTGAACGGAGGAGCAGAAGTGTTCTTCAAGACATCATAGGTTTTCTTCCTTCTGAGGTTGGGTTTTCTTTGATTTTTACTCTTAGTTGGAGTCATTGGCGGACCTACATTGGTTTTTGTGGGTGCAAGTGCACCCATAAATTTGAAGGAGATTTTTTTTTAAAAAGGGACTTTGCAATAAGTTGTCTAGGTGGTATGGTAGTAATTTCACTAGTCCCATACAGATCCTGTATTCAAACTCATGCATGGACAACTTTCTTACCTATTTTTAATATCTTATCACATATGAGAAATCATAATAATTTTTGCTTGCATGTTGCTTTGGAATTTGATTGTATAACATCTGAGTATCTGTATGCCATGGGATTAGAGTATATTGTTCTATTTAAATTGATTTCCTCGAAAATATTTTTCAATTGAACCCAATTTCTGATCGTAAATTTTACGAAGGTGTGGGTTGCCTTTTATCCTCCTTAAAAAAAAAATCTCCTGAATCCCACTATTAATTGTGCACCCACAAACATTACATCCTGGGTCGATCATTGGTTGGAGTGTCTGTGCAGCTGCTCTAATTGCAGCTAATGCTTATAAGAAAGTGTGCTCGTTAGGGTGAGTTTTACAACCAACACTTTCTTCTTTCACATCACTTCTAACATTAGATATCGAGGGGGCCGGTTTTGTTCATGCTTCTACTTCTACTCTTAAATTTTTAATGTACGGTAATCGGCTGTTCTTATATTTAGATTATTTTGTTGTATTTAATTTGGATTTGTTTGTATTCATTCTTCAGTTTGTTTCATGTATTGCACCGGTTTGCAGTAATAATATAAATAGCTCTTGAAAAAAAAAATATTGTAACTACTTTTGAGAAGGTGTTTCTCTAAAAACTCAAAAAAAACAAAAACAAAAGTTTATAAAATAAGTCCTTTTTCACTGGAAAGTCAAATTGGACACAAGTCCCTGCCAAACATATTAAAATTTTCAGACAGTCTCATAAATCCGATTGGACCTTCAAATCAGACTTATGGGCTGCAAAAAGTGATACCATACATGTCCATAGAAAATGAAGAAAAAAACCTGAAGGAACGTTTGGAAGAAGAGGCCCATGTCATTGGAGCCCAGAGTCTCTTCCCTAACCATAGTTTTCTGAACCATCAATCCCATCCAGCAGCTCCCTTCCGCTACCTCTGCTTGTCCCGGTACCACCGTCATTTTTGCCGGAACGACGGCCGGGAATTCGTTTGTCGGTGGTTGTTAGCAACCGAGCATTCACTCGCCTGACCCTCAGTTTTTATAAAACCCTAGTAAGATATAGAGTGATAAGTTAAAACCCTTTTAAAACCCTAATTCTCTTTGGAACCACAGAGAAGCTTGCGTCATGTATGGTGGTGGTGAGTATAATATATATATATATATATATAACTATTTCTGCTTTTCATTTATGAGTAGTTTTTTCCTCATTGTGGTTTTCGTTTTTGGGAATTCACAGACGAAGTATCGGCAATTGTCATTGACTTGGGCTCCCACACTTGCAAAGCCGGTTACGCCGGCGAAGATGCTCCCAAGGCCGTGTTCCCCTCGGTAAGTATTGGTTGCCTAGATTCTCACTTCGCCTTTTTCCTTTTTTCTTTCTTAAATGTCGTTTCTGCTTAGCTGAAATGTTAGGTTTTACAGTGTTTCGAGTGTTTTTAATATTATTTTACTAATTATTGCTATGGAGGACTTTCAGTTACTTTACTGAGCTCCGACATTCTCAGTGGTGATAAGCTTTTACTTCTTGACAGAAGATAATATGTATGATTTAAAGTTTATCAGGGGGACATAGAAGTTCAACGGATGTTTTTAATATTGATGGACCCTATAATGTCTTATTGGCTTTTCTAATTTGTACTTATTTAGGTTGTTGGAGCAATTGATCAAATGGACATTGATGAACCTGATAATAATACTGAAAAGAACTCTGCTTCTTCTGCGGATTCAAAAAACAACACCAGAAATCCCGATTCTGACAAAATCAAAGGAAAGCGCAAATTGTATGTGTGATCACAGTCCTTGGGATACCGAAGAGACCATATGGAGGTAACCATTCGTAGTCACCTCCTATTTTAGGTAGACGCCCTCAGATATTTTCCAGTGATTCATTATTTGTGTCACGCCCTCAGGTGCTGTCACCGTTGAAAGATGGAATTGTTGCTGACTGGGATATTGTTGATAGCATATGGGACCATGCTTTCAGGTTTTTAATGATTTTCTTTTATTAGTGATGATTCTTCTTTTTAAAAATTTGGTGCAACAGCTTATGTTCTATGTGTGGTGATCACTGATGGGTTTTCCCTCCTCACTGCTATTTTCTTATTGTTGTTGCCTTGTAAGTTTCCGGGTATCATTTTATCTCTTTTATGCTCTAGAATTGCTCAACTAGTGACTGGTCATGATATTTTTAGGGAATGCCTATTGATTGATCCTAAAGAGCATCCCATGCTACTTGCAGAACCTTCTTCTAACACTCAACAACAGAGAGAAAGGTATTCTAGCCTTATTTATAGCCATATCTGTTTTCTTTTTTTATTTGTTTTTATCTGGAGCACAACCTGATTGTTGTCAAGTATTTTCAGTTTGGTTCATCTACATTTACAGTTCAGTTTGTTCTGTATCTTACAGGACAGCAGAACTAATGTTTGAAAAGTACAAAGTACCTGCTTTGTTTTTAGCCAAGAATGCTGTAAGTGAACAGCTCTTCACTTCTCTATACCTGATTGTTGAAGCATAACAATAATTGTGCAAAAAAGGAATAATTACTGGAAATTTATTTCTGACTTCATATCTGATATGGTTGACAATTTTAATGAATTGATTAATAAGGGTTTATTGTTTAACACCAGGTTCTTACATCTTTTGCATCAGGGCGTGCCACCGCATTAGTTGTTGATGGGTAAGAGATGTCACTAGTCTGGCTAGTAGTTTGGATATTGTTCTTTGGAGATATGTTATTTGACATGCCTATTTGATTGTGTATCTCTGTTCTTGCGTTGTTATATTTCAAGATATTTATATGCTCAACCGTTAAGTGATAATTTTCTTTTTGGCCCCCTTAAATGTCTCATTTCTACTTAATGTTAGCTGGATGAAAGGTTATATGTCTAAAAGAAAACATGAGAACTCCATTAAGATTCGAATTATATTAAAACCTAATTTCACATTAAATTTAAACATAATTCCACATTATTTAATCCCAAGGTTAATTTAGGATTCTCTCTTCCAAGTTCAACCCTAAAACCCCCAAAAATGTTCAATAGTGATCAATCAATAAGCAATAACAATGAACACAAGATTAAATAAACTGAAATAAAATTAAGCAAACTAACAAGTGGGAATAATCTCTAAAACCCAAACAAGTTCATAGGTTCTCTAGGTTGCAAAATCAATTAGCCACACATGGCTTTAATCAAATCCATAACAAAAAGATGAAACTCAGGTTCAAAGAATAAAGAGAGAGAGGAAAGAAAGATTCTCCGTCGACTCCATAGTTCTTCCGTCCTTCCATGGAGATGATGAAGAGAACTGAAATGTTCAGCCTCTACTCATATGCTTCTTCGTTCCTTCTTATTATGCGTCTCTCAAATCCTCCTTTTTTTTTTTCTTGTCTCTGCCTCCCTATTTATAATTGTAACACCCCACTGTTCTGCGTCCAGAACAGAGTGGCATTTTCACCTACTATGTATTCTGATGTACTATTTAATAAAAATTTAAACCACTGAGTTATGTTTGTTCCTGAAAATAAAAGCTCTTTTTATAAAGAGGGTTCAAAATAATAATAAAGTTCAAATGGGCTTTTCTAATACCTTTAAAAACATTTGGAAATATTTTAACAGTGGTTCAATCTTTCATTAAAATTACATCATACTTAAAGCTCAATCAGAGTGATTCCTTATTTTTCCATTTATTCTAAAGCTCTACCAAAACATTCATCATAATTTGGGCTTATTATATACATGTCCGTCCCTGCAACAACCGTTAACAGCATATATAAATATTTTATCTACTTCTACGAGGTCATAAGTGTCTAGATTAATATATACATCCCAATAGCCTCGTAAGGCTATTTCAAAATGATATCTATGTCATAAGAGAATAATAAAATCCATAGACAAAAAGGAAACTAGACGTTTCAACTGCAACCTCTTCACACCTCCTTCTTCTCAAAATCAAGCTATTTCTATGCCCTTACCTCTTTATCCTTGCTTACTAGTTTGCCCACGTCCTGAATATAAGGAAGGCTCTGAGATCCAAATAGATGAATCCCAACCATACAGAGTAGTCCACACAGCATATAAAGCATTCAGATTCAGTTCAAATTCAAACGACAAGTATTACATACCAATGCAGCTTGTAATACAAGTAAATCATAAAATAATTTCAAATACCTTAGCGCCAAGAAATTCATTTTGGTAAATAATAACCAAAAACAAATGAATGCACTAGGCCCTGCCTAGCCACCGGGAAGTTGGCCCCATGGTCGGCCCTTCCGCTCAATCGAGCCACGAATGGTACTGGCCCCATACAGGCATAACATACAAATATGGCATACATAAACATATATAACTATACAAAGAATGTGAGATTAAAGTTACTATCTGTTGGTCTTACCGACAAGACCCCTTCCACCAGATTCTTATCACTACGCTCGTCGTTCAAGCACGGCAATTCTCAAACCCTATAATTAACATTTACATATAGAGGTGGGTTACTAACCAATTCAACCATAATTATAAATTGAACTTCTCTAGACCCAACTCCAAAAGTACTTGTCTTTTAATGCTCTTATGACTAGGGATGTATACTAATTGAGACATATTTAAGTAGATATTATTCACTATAGGATAATTATCATCTCAGCCATTTAACCTTTCATTTTTATCCAAGAAACCTTAACTTTAAAGGTTAGTCATATTTAACAACTCATGTGACTATTTTAAGACTTATCAAAAGTCAACCTTTAACTTTTCTGAGAATTTGGAAAATTCATAACTTGACTTGTATAACTTCAAATGGAGTGATCCCAATTTCTACTTACTCCTTGATAAGTCTATTTTCATAAATTAAAATCACCAAGTTGATTTATGGCTGAGAAAAATTCCCAAAATTCAAAAATATAAATCATGTCTAGAAATTCTTCAGATTTTCTGACCAATCTTTGAGAAATCATAACTCCTTCAATACTTATCAGAATTCGACGAATTACCTATCAAATTAAACCTCTATGTGTCTACTATTTAACTAAAAAATTTCACATTTTAATGATTTTGTTTAGTCTGTACGAAATGCCACGTCATCCACTGACTCCAGAAACATACCAAGAATTTTTCAGATTTTTGACTCAACTTCTAAAAATCATAACTGGAGTTGTAGACCTCCATTTTGGTGATCCAAAGCTTATTTTAAACCTTAAGGAGTGTACTATAACCTGTAAAAATTTCAGAACAAAACTCAACCTCTAACCCTTGCAAACAACCCGAAAATCATCCCCTGTTTTCGGACTCATACACAGATGTCTACAGCAACATTTATGTAATCTTCTTGCAACCATTTCTACATCCTCATATCTTTCCAATAGAGAAATTAGACACTTACTACAGCAGAAGATAAACTTTACACCTTATATTAGTAAGGCTCTTATTTCAGTGCATAAATAGCTACTACACCCAAAAACTAAATAGGACTTATAAAAATTGACATGCATGAACTGAACTCATCCTTCGGTCACACAGTCACCTAACATCAAGACTCAAAAGTTTATTACCCAAGAATGTATTTGCAGAGCTCAAACAGCGACATTCTTAAGCCCTTAAACATATATTCATTTTAACCGTTATCTTCTAGTTTCAAGCAAACCTCAGTCATGTAATCACATAGGGTACGTATCTCTCTCTTAATTGGTGTTTTTCCCCCACATTTCAGAACCAAAATCTTAATCGCAGATTAGAGTTTAGAAGAGGATTAGGCCTACCTTGATTCCAAGACCAACGTGTTCGATAGGTGAGCTTCTCCACTTAGTCTCTTCTTCAATGATCGCTCGGCCTCCCTCACTCTCTCGACTCAAACGCTCTCTCTCTCGCTCACTCTAAGCGTCTGAACTGAGTGGTGAAATGAGAGTTGAGGAATTTATTTGCTGGCCAAATTGAATATTTGGTGCATGTAGGGAGTGATGTGGCGGAAGATGAGGGGTTTGGTGTGGTGAGCTGTTGAATGGAGAAGGAGAAAGGGGCGATGTGGCGAAAATAAAAGAATGAGTTTGACACAATAAGCCTCTGGCCGAAGAAGAAATAATCGAAATAAATATTCCCTGAGTAAAGGTGTGCTTTTGTTTTAATGGTTAATTATTAAAATGAGACTCTGCACATAAGGGATTTCCGTGGCTGAAATTTGGAGAAAGAAAAATAGGAGACTCTGCACATAAGGTATGATGTGTCAAGCATGAAAAGTTCTTTCCCTCACCCTTCTGCAGGTATGTCCAAGCGGATCTTGTTTCTCTCCTCAGCGACATCCCTCCCCATCGCATCTGGACCGTCCAAATCCTGATCCAACGGTCCAGATCTTAAAAAAAAATTTGTCTTTTTCGAAAAAGACAAAAAAAAAACAAAAATTTTGTTTTTTTCTTGATCTGGATCGTCGGATCAAGATTTAAACGGCCCAGATCCACCTGTGAGAGATGGGCAAAAAAAATGAAAGGGAGAGGATCCAGTTCCATGTCAAAGCAGGTATGTCCAAAATAGATGAATAAAGAAATGAAAATTGTGGAGTATTTGTACGTGTAGGTGCTGCTCCCAAAAGCTTATATTATTGGGTCATATGAATTAATGATCAATGGAGTATATGTGCGTTTTGGGCTTGCTGGGCTGAATGGAATCAATAAATTGAGGGAGCTTATAATTCAAATAAAGAAGAACATTCACTTGGCTTCTGCTCAAAGGAAAGCTACTATCGAATGATCAAAGAGTTAGGAGGGGAATGTCATTGGATCCTTCTTGCTCTCTCTGCCAGCACCCCAAGGAGGACCTGGATCATATTTTCAAATTTTGTGGTTTTGCCTCTTAAGGTTTGGAGGAAAATTTTGTCACCGGATATGTGTGCTGATTTCTTTAGACTAGATATTCAGGGTTGGTTGTCTTTAATTATTCAATCTCCTTCTATTGACATCTCTTGGAAGATGGGGGTTTGTGTCACCTGCTGGAAGCTTTGGGAGGTTCGCAACAAGAGAATCTTCACTGACGATATTTTTACTGTTGATGGAATTTTGGTTGGGATTAGATCTATTGTAGTTCATTCCCAACTTAGCTTTTCTAGATTCAAGTTGCTCATGTAATTTCTGTTTTTGTTTGTACTCTTCTTTTTACCATTCATTAATTGAATTCCTTTTACTCAAAAAAAAAAAAGAAGAATGAACAAATGGACATGAGAGGAGTATTTGCGCTGGGTTGGACTCATAATAATAAGTAAATGAATAAATTGGCCCAATAGGTATAAATAATTAGGAGTGAATGTGTGTGGTAACCAATAGTCCTAAATTATAAATAGGGATTTTTCTTCCTTAAATACTTTATTTAGGCCACTAAATATTATCTTCAAAATATTTTGGCCAGAAATGCACCACCGACTTATTATCCTTAATTTCCAGAAAGTATTCCTGAATTTCCAAATATTAATTATTTAGGCTAAGTTTTCCCATAATTAATCCCAAATCATATTTAATTCTCAGTTTCCAAATTTTGGGATGTTTCAATAATTTAGGTCTTAGGTCACTGATTCTCCTTTTCTTATTACAAATATATTTTATATCTTGTAATCAACTCCACCAGATCACGCAATTGATTTTGTTTCTATTTTTCTCGTGTGGGACCACCGAGTTTGGTTAATTGCATATCCTCTTAACTGCTTTTTCTACTTCATTCTAAATCAGCTAATATTTCCTGCACAATAAAAATAGGGTATAAGTAGAATTTATGTCGATTTATTATTTGATCCTAAGTTTGATTTAATGATGGGAAAATCAATGAAAGATAATTAAATAGGTATATAATATCAATAATCACAATTAATTCTCATAAAATATACATCAATTAATCATAAAATAGACACTTATCAGAACCTATTTTCATTTATCTGATTGAAAGTTGGGGAGATATGTGAGAAAATCTTTTTTGACTGAATATTTGAACCAAATTGCCGCTGCCACTTTGAAAATGCCCATTTCCTATTCCGTTGCCCCATTTGCATTGAACCAAACGGGTTATACTCAACGTGTTGTGAGGGGGTGAAATCACAGTTAATCAATCGACATTTTATAAAACTTACCTAAAGAGGATAAATGGATTTTATAACCAGTTTTACATGCTCAAACAAACTTATCAGAGTTCTCGCTGCTAAACTAAACATGCACTTGATAGATGTTGAACCTAATCAATTTAGCTATTTTATTGTGGCCAAAAAGTAAAACCTAGATCGATTTAGCTACTTTTGATTCAAATTTGGATTTATTTGAATTATACTAACATGAGTATTAATTGTTTCCATTCCATCAGTTTCAACACTTGACGAGAGATGAACTTTTAGTTTGACTCAAGGAAAAAGAGTAAAAGATATATCCATTGAGTTTGTATAGGTAAAATTTCTACTACTTTAAGTTGCCAAGCGCCTCGTAGCGCGATGGCATTAGGGCCAACCTTAGAAATTGGCATTCCCCCTTATCTAGGGGGTTCGAGCCCTGCCTCCCCCTCCCCCACTGGCTGTATCAAAAAAGAAAAAAAAAAGAAATTACTTTAAGTTTTTCATTTTAATAAATTGAAATAAGTGAATCAATATAAATAGCCATTTTTATATGAATACAACTTTTCTTTTTTATCGTGCTATTTGACAATATCATAATTAAACTAATTTCTTCCTCATTGTTTCTCGTATCTCAACTAGAGAACAACAATTTAACGAAAATATTGAAATCTTTTTTATATCGCCACTGTGATAATTTTTCACATAGCCAAAAAGCCTATGCTGATCCAAATGAATATTTTCTAACATTTAAAGTACGGTGTCCTCAAGATAGAACACGCAATAAAAATCATACATCATGATCCATCACAAATTTTCAAAAGGTTCTTTTTAATCCATAAAAAGAACGAATAAAGGTTAATTTGTTGACATTTTAATCCCTCACAAATTTTCAAAAGGTTCTTTTTAATCTATAAAAAGGACGAATAAGGGTTGATTTTTTTATATAGGATCCGTGTTTTTTAGTGATAAAGGGTCAATCATTTGCAATGCCAAAAGTAGTTCCACGAAGGCCATGATCTCCGTCGTTAGAACTCCACCGGCTTCGTCTTTTAGCAGGTTAGAAGACGAAGAGGAAGAAGTCACACCACCACCCCCACTCAATTGCTTCTTCTTGTGCATTTTCATGTGACTTCTGAGACCCCTTGGACAGTTGAAGCATCTAGTGCAGTGCTGACACTGAACTAGCTGGTTGTCCATGGAAGAAAAAAAGCTCAAGCAAACAAAGAAATCATTCTAGCTTGGAATGGATAACACTGAAGATAACACTTATATATTACATAATTGGTCTCTTAGGGTTTATTGAGGCTCCTGCACTGTGTTGAGATGATATGTGTATAAAAAAGGAAAGTTTTGTAAAAATTTGTTTAGAGATGTAATAAAGTTATGAGAAAAGTATATGAAAAATCGAGTTTGAGGATAATGTTCCTTGATCTATGGGATTTAGGTTGGCAGCTATTAATTTCTTACCTTTTCGAGAGAATAAAAGCAAATCGCGTCCTAATGAAAACTCGTCTAGGTGAATCCAATCATCCTCGTTAATTGCGTTAGTTATTTTTTGTATTGTCAGAAATATTATTACAATAAACCAGAAATCTGGAAACAGGTTATAATTCAATAGATTGATGATTCTAACTTCTAAATAATATCCTATACTTTATGCAAAATTTTCACGATCTACATTACAATGTAGGATATTTTCTGCAAGCTATAGATCGTTTGTTCAAAATCTAGGACATTTTCTAGTTATATGAAATAGGTTCCCATTTTTACCCCTGTGTTGGTTGATGTGAATGAGTAGTGTATGAGAAATTGTGGATACTAGTTGTGCACAAGGGTAAGGAAAAAATTGTCAAATTTATAATGGATTTAGAAAAAAAAAATGTTGAACTTTTTTTTTAATATACGTGATACATGTTGAAAGTGTTTTTTTTCGGGGGGTAATAAACGGGGCTTTCAGCCCATCCTCATTCCTGCATCAGAACATCGGTGAGTAATGCCCAAAAAATCATTATACAAACAACCCAAAACACACCTGGGAGGCCTATCAAACACAACATAAAGCTCCTCTTGCACAAAACTAAAGTTAGCTCTTGTAAAAAAAAAAAAAAAAAAACTATAGCTGAGGTATCTGCACAAGAGTTCCCTTCCCTATACACATGGACAAATATACAATTAAAAAAATTATGCAGCAACAAACGAATCAGCACCAGCAGCCTTGCCTCATCTGTTTCATCATCCTGCATAATTTTCAGCATACACACTACTGCAGCAGAATCACACTCAACAACAATGTTATCAAGATTATAACTTTTGGCTAACTCAAGAACAGTTAAAACAGCCCATAGTTCAGATTTAACATCAGTACATGCACCCAGTTTTTTTGCAAAGCACCCAGTACATACATCATGATAAAAAATATTAAGAACTGAAGCAAAACAAAGAATTTGCCTGAGCAATTATTATATTATTAAGAATTTGCCTGAGCAGTACATGCACCCAGTTTTCTTGCAAAGCACCCAGTACATCATGATAAAAAATATTAAGAACTGAAGCAAAACAAAGAATTTGCCTGAGCAATTATTATATTATTACTTCCTAAAAGCAGTACTGGAAAGGAAAACAGTACATATATAATAATGAATTGAAGGGAAGCTCACGGAACATCCTAGACGTTAACCCTATAATAAATATTTGTAAAACGAAATTCATTCAGGAAGAAGATGCTGCTGGCACCACATCAAGATTAACGCCAAATAGCCTCAGTCTCTGACTTCTACGAAGAAGAAGGCCTTCTTGATTATTATTATTATTTGGTGCCGCCGGTGGCAACAATAATGTCTGTTGTTGTAATCTCTTACGGCTGTGCTTGCTACTCCTGTGACCTCCAAGTGCGTAGTGAGAGTTAAAGCTGGTATTACAGTCAACACACACGTATTCACGCCTTTGTTGTGATCCTTGACCACGACGGCGACGACCTTCTGCTTCATAATGCCGAGGCGATGAAGAAGGCACAATGGCCTTCTGCAATCTCAAAGGTTGTGCATCCATATGGACCATCATCTCCATCGTAGTCGCCTTGGTCAGAACTCCGGCTTCATCTTTAGGGTTAGAAGACGAAGAAGAAGCCACACCACCCTTTCGCTGTGATCCTTGAACACAAGGATCTTCTGCTTCAATATAATTTGGTGATAAAGGGTCAATCATTTTCAAAGCCAAAGGTAGTTCCACGAGGGCCATCATCTTCGTCGTCCGAACTCCACCGGCTTCGTCTTTAGGCGGGTTAAAAGACGAAGAGGAAGAAGTCACACCACCACCCCCACTCAGTAGGTTCTTCTTGTGCATTCTCATGTGACTTCTAAGGCCCCTTGGACAGTTGAAGCATCTAGTACAGTGCTTACACAGAACTAGCTAGTTTTCCATGGAGCAAAAAAAGCTCAAGCAAACAAAGAAATCATTCTACCTTGGAATGGTTAATGCTGAAGATAACACTTATATATTACATAATTGGTCTCTTAGGGTTTCTTTAGGCTCTTGCTCTGTGTTGAGATGATGTGTGCATAAGAAAGGAAAGTTTTGTAAAAATTTGTCTAGGGATGTAATAAATTTATGAGAAAATTATCAAAAAGCGAGTTTGAGGATGATGTTCCTTGATCTATGGGATTTGGGTTGGCTGCTTAATTTCTTACCTTTTCTTCGAGAGAAAAAAAGCGCGTCTCAATAAAAACTCGTCTAAGTGAATCCAATCATCTTCGTTAATTGTGGTAGTTATTTTTTTATTGTCAGAAATATTATTACAATAAAGGTTGTAATTGAATAGATTGATGATTCTAACTTCTAAATAATATCCTATACTTTATGCAAAATTTTTACCATCTACATTACAATGTAGGATATTTTTCTATAAGCTATATATTGCTGGTTCATAATCTAGGACATTTTGTAGTTATATGAAATAGGTTCCCATTTTTACCCGTGTTGGTTGATGTGAATAAGTAATTATGTATGAGAAACTGCGGATACTAGTTGTGCACAAGGGTAAGGAAAAAATTGTCAAATTTATAATGGATTTAGAAAAATAAAATAAAATATTGAACTTTTTTTAGGGAGAATTATAATAAAGGACCTAAGAAAGATAATATTTATTAAGAAGGACCATAAAAAATGGTAATTATTTTAAAGGACAAAAAATTAAAACATTAATATAAAGAGACTAAATCGCCCTTAGTTCCACAAATTTTTATATAAAGGTGAGAAATGAAAAAAACATTTTGGAACAATAATATATGGGAACCTTTTCTTGGAATGAAATATCTAATTAACCAAAAAAAAAAAAAACCTACAGGTTAATGTTTGCGAACCCTTTTTTTTTAACAATAATATATGGCAACCTTCCATTCCACATAAAGAAAGAAAAGTGACGGACCATGCAAATTGACTTCGGTGATTCAAAACAAAAGTTTGAAAAATATATAATAGTAAAAGAGCAAGAATTAATCAATTTTTAATTATTATAATAAGAACCAAACTAAAGGAAAATGAGACAAAAAATTACGAGGAAGAAGAACTTAAAGATCATAGAATAGAGGGAAGGACGCCTAGGAGATCTTTGTGGATAAAAAAACCTATCATTTCTTCTTCACAAAGAGATAAAAAGTTACCAATAGAGACTCTAACTTGCATATTCCAGATTCTGATTTGATATCTATTTATCATTTTCAATCAATCACCTCAGATTCTGATTTAATTAGAGATAATATAGGAAATTTGACCAAGGGTAATTTAGTCTCTTTATATTAATGTTTTTGATTTTTGGTCCTTCAAAATAATTATCATTTTTATAGTCCTTCTTAATAAATATTATTTTTTTTAGGTTCTTTATTATAATTCTCTCTTTTCTTTTTTTAATATAGGTGATACATGTTGAAAGTGTTTTACGTTTTATATTAGTAGGAGTATGTAACTTACACATAACTACATATATCTCATATTTTTGCCCCCAGATAAATATAACGATTTTTCCCGTAACAGATAAATTTTATCTGAATTCGATCATTTACAAATTAACTCTCAAGCTAAGTAATCGGAAAAGCATAAAAGTGTGTGTGTGTGTGTTTTTTTTTTTTTGGGGGGGGGGGGGTGTTTAACCCTCTTTGAAAACAAGAAGAAATATAGAAGATCAATTAGCCGACACATTGCCACACACTAATTTGTGATGCAATATCATTGATTGATACCCTATCGGCCTATCTAATCCTAAATATAGAAGCTAAATAAATAATTGCCAAATATTAAAGAAATTATATTGTTGGCAAAAAAAATATTTAAAATATGATGGTTAATTAAGTTATTTATTTATAAAAATATGTGTTCATTTCACTAAAGTAACCCTCAATTATTTAATCGGAGACTAACGTTTGATGAAAACCTTATAATATATGTATTTTTTTGGTCAAATATACTAATGTAATTAATAGGGAGAGTTTGGCAAAATGACAGACAGGTCCCAAGAAACATACAAAATATCAAAAAAGTCTCAACCCAAAATCACATATAAAAAAAGTCTCCAGGAATATATAAAATATCAAAAAAAATCTTAACCCAAAATCACATACTTTTTTTTATATTATTTGTATTAAAACAAAATTCAGATGTTTAAATTTTGTTGTGAATATAATTTTTTCTATTATGAATGACCAGGTTTTAAATTTTGTTGTGAATATAGCATTTCCTGTTGTGAATCTAGTTTTTTGTTGTTGTTGTGAATGACCTCTGTACGCTTAGGGACCTGAGTTTGAAACAAAATTAAGGTATTTAAATTTTGTTATGAATATAGCTTTTTCTATTTGTGAATGGCCAGATTTTTAAATTTTGCTATAAATATAGCACTTCCTGTTGTTAATACAAATAATATTAAAAAAGTTCCTAGAGACTTTTTTATATGTGATTTTGAGTTGAGACTTTTTTAATATTTCATATGTTCCTTGGGACCTAGCTGTCATTTTCCCATAATAATTTGTAAAGTACCCCTTAATTATTTACATTGGAAACTATCTCTTAATATATGTAATTAATAGGGAGAGTGAGAAAATAATTACAAATTTGGTAGAGAGAAAATAGATAGATTATTGTCTTATTTTTAGAACTAAATTAAACTTTTCTACTAATTCTTATATCTCGGACAAGAGGAAATGGTAGCTTTTATAATTCACGGGGCTAAGTAATTTTGAGAAAGGAAGCCCAGTCAAACCATATGATAGTTATGCTATTTTTATTTTTATTTTCCTTTTATTTATATAATTAGCTAAGATTTATTATATTATTGGGTTAAATTTGAGCATTGATATATATAAATTTAAAGTTAAAACTTCGTGTTTAAGTGGTCATTCATATAACCACTGAAGCCCTTTGGTAATTGTGATACTATTTTCAACTATATTAATGTGATATTTTTTTAGGATAAGGAAATACTAATATGACATCTATATATTGATCTGATAAATGTTAGATGTAAAAGCGAACTAATGATTTCTTGGTCCAAAGAAAAAAAACAACGAAGTAATGTTCAAATTTTTACTGAAAAATGTGCACATGGTCGTGCCCTGGAACATGATTACCTTTTGAAGGTATTTTATTGTGGTAAAAATTAGTATAAACGAAATCAATTCCATGCTTGTTAATTATCTAGGTAATAAATATCTATTATGAAAAATATATTTGTGGAGGTTCATATCTCCCATTATTTCCTATTCTCCATAGTTTCCTATTCTCACCCATTAATCATTATGATTATGCAATCACATTAATTGTAGATTAGAAAGTTGTGTCTATAAATAGAAAACATATTTATGTATTTGATACACATTGAAATACACTGGAATAAGAATTACACTCTTCTTTCTCTATTCTCTTATTCTTGTTCTCTATCTCTTATATCAAATATATCGTTATATTTATAACAATATCAGCGTTTTTTCACTATGTAATATTTATTTATAGTGTAAATGATGATAAATTTGGAAATGTTTATAATATCGAATTAACAAGTCATAAAAGATTACACTTTTTCTTTTCTTAGAAAGGCTAAAGTATACTTTTAGTCCTTTAAGTTTACAAGAGGTATAATTTTGGTCCCTTAACTTTATAGAGTATACTTTTAGTCTTATAATTCTAACACCGTTAATTGTACTAACAGAAAATGTAAACTTAAATGATAATGGTGTAAATTTAAGTGATGATTGTGCAATTAAATACTATTAGGTTTAAATTTAAAATACGGGTAAATTGAAAATATATAAAATTTATGTAATTAAATGCCATTAGTCATCACTTGAGTCCGCTGTGTCAGCGTTTTCTGTTAGCAACATTAACGGTGTTAGAATTTTAGGACCAAAAATATACTTTATGAAGTTAAGGGACCAAAAGTATACCTTATGAAAACTTAAGGAACTAAAAGTATACTTTAGACTTTCAAAAATAATGATAAGGTACACTGTTACATAACTGTTGATGACTGTTTAGCCGGAAATTTATGAAGTTTGTTTTGTTTGATTTTATTATCTATTTTTATGTTCTTAGGACATTTCTATAGATTAGTTTTTAGAACAAGTTTTAGAAACAAAAGAATCGTTTCCAACGCCAGAAGATAGTGTAGATCACTCATCTTCCTCAAAATGCTGGGATTCAACACACAAATCATCTTCTTCTTTGTCCATACAGCCTTTATCACTGATCTAATAGTTTTACTCAAAGTATTAGATCTATTATCTCTACCAAAATAACCCATGTCAAAGAAAGTCGTACAAACGTTTAAGTTTGACCAATATGTAGCCTCTTAGCTACTTGTGCTAAACACTGAGTTACTCTTGAAATTCCTCGGCCTCTGATATATTCTTGGAAAGTTTAAGGGTATGGGTATAAACATCTCAATGCTAGTATTGTCCGACTCATTCTTATTCTTTATGGTAGAAAAGGAAATCTGACAACTACCAGAAGCCTCTCTTGCATACTCCCTCCAATCTTCAATACAAGATCAATTGACGTTTTTCTTTAAAGAGATTAAGAAATCTTATAAAATAAGTAATTTAAACATAGTTAATGTTGTATACCATTTGATTATATACTAGTTTATAAGTCAAACAAATTAGTTTGGTATAAAAATAATATATATATATATATATACTTGAAAATAATTTATTCACCTTCTTTAATTTTTTCAAAAAAGTCAATTAGGTCTTATATTAAAGGTGAGAGGTATAGTACTACCACTACCAAAAAAAATGTCTCTTAGAAGCGGTTAAATTGTAGCAGTTACAAAAAACCATTACAAATATCAAGATTTGTAGAGGTTTCAAGGGAAATCGCTTTAAATTTGCAACGGTATGACTCCTGCCAAATAGCGCACTATTAAATGATGGTACTTTATAGCGGTTAGAGCTAAAAAAACAACTATAAAATGTGGTGCCAATTAGCACTTGACGCCACAACTGTAGCGGTCATTTAGTAGCGGTTGAGTCATACTAATAGCCACAAAAAATGGTGCTAGCTTGGGACCTTTTGGCCCAAGTTGGCACCACATTTGTAGTAGCTGAAAAGGCTAAACTACTACAAAACACAAAAGATTGGAGGTTTGTAGCAGTTGGGAGTAGTTTTTGAGGCAAAAACCACTACATAATGCAAAGAGTTGTATGTTTGTAGCGATTTTCGACAATTGCTACATAGTGTCACATTGATCGAGGTAGCACTGCTACAAAATATACATTTTGCTTCCCCGGAAAAGTCCCTATTTTAAAAAGGGGAAGTAAAAAATAAAAGCGGTTACATTTTTATAATTTAGCGTCTTTTTATTAGAACTTTGACATATTTGGCGTCTTTTTTAAATTTAGGACGTAGAAAGTTGACTTTACACATCCTACTATACTCTTAGGATGCCTAAAATTGCATTTAGGCGTCCTAATAAAAGTTTAGGATGCCTAAAATTGGCGAATTTTGGCGTCCCCAAAAGAAAATAAGGACGCCTAAAGTGTCTCCATTTTTATTGTCCACTCGCGCCTCCTCATCCCTTACCTCTACTCCGCCCGTGCTTTGTCTTCTCTCTTCTCTCATCCATTGCTGCTCCTTTATTCCCCCTCTCTACCGTAGCTCCTTCATCCTCCATTATCTCTATCACCGTCCTCCTTCCCTCATTTCTCACACCGTCGAAGCTCTGTGTTCCTGCTAGGGGTGTTCATGGGCAGGACTAGGCAAGGCGAGACCTTTGCCCGATGCCCTACCCAAAAGATCACTAGGCAGTAAAATGCAGCTCATTGCCCCGCCCTGCTCGATAGAAGCCTTAACATTTTTGGGCAGGGCAATAATGGGCTGGGTAGGGCACCCTTCCATGCCCAAGTGACGATATCCTACCACACCATATGTAAAAAAACAGCTTAAGTAACTGAAAAATTCAATAACATCCATAATTCTACACTTTTGAATATTTCAATATAAGTTTACAAATTAAGTCTTAAGATTAAAAAGACAACCATATGTCTTAACAAGGCATCAAAAAATAGTCCTTAATCCATTAAATACAAGGCATCAAAATACAATTTATGAAAAAAGGGAAGAGCTGGTGAAGAAATGAAAAGATATTTTATTATTATTATTATAAGGTACAAATAGATTTTGTAACTTATAACAAATATATTATACTATTTTATAAAAAAATAAAAATATATATAATATATACTACTCGGTAAGGCTAAATGGGCAGGGTAGCCTACCCTGCCCGATGCCCAGCCCAACCCGTGAAAATGCCCAGCCCAGTTGAGCCCATTTTTCTTTGGATGGCTTTTCCTTGGGTAAGGCAAGGCGATTTTCAGTGGGCGCGGACGGGCGTATAGGGCCATGGGCATCATGAACAACCCTAGTTTCTGCACGTGGTTGCGAAGGTCTCCTAAACCTCAAAAGTTAAATGTGCATTGTCGCTGTGGACACTGTTGTCATCACCTTGGACGCCGCTGCCATCACCGTCAACATGGCCTTTAGGTATCTTCCTCATCCCATTTGTGCTGAAAACCCAAACCCAATATGAAAAGGACTCCGTTTGTTATTGCCAGTGAAAATATTTGTTTCTTAATGAAATCTCTGTTTGTTTGTCTCCTTCTTCGCTGGTTTCTTTATGTGAAGCAGAACCCCAACTCCTCAAAGCTCTGATTTCATTTTGCAGCGAGTGCTAGTTCTCTTTTTGAGGATTTGAAGCCAGGGAACAATATCGATGTATACTTACCGCCTTTAGTTGATGACTTGAAAAAGTTGTGGGAGGAATGCATAGATGTGTTTAATGCATATAAGAAGAAGTTCTTCATGCTGTGTAATGATTATTACCATGATAAACGATTTTCCTGCATACGGAAATTTGTGAGGGTACAGTGTGAAGGGGCATAAAACATATCCGATATGTGAATAAATTAAAAAGAAACCTACTTGCGTTTCTTTGTTGGTTGTCATCAATCATATAGTGTAGGTGACTTTGTCTAAACGCTACCATTTTCACTTTGATGAAATTCTAAGTCTTACAATTCCTCTCATTTATAACATTTTTTAACACACACACACATATATATATATATATATATTATAAAGTCATGAGTACTTGCGTAGCTAGCAAGCCAACACCAAAGTTCTTCTCTTCCATTTTTATTTTTGATAAAATTTAATTTAATCAACAAAATAATAATACGATACATATAAAACCCCTGACTAATCAGATCAATACTAGAGTCCAAAGCTTAAAAACAGAAACACATTACAACATAATAACTTAAAAACTAACACAAGAACTTGTAAAAAAACAAAAACAAAAAGCATCAACTAGTAGGTCCTAAAGATAGTAAGCAAATCAAAGACCAATCATAGTTTAAGTCTCATTTTAAACCAATAAAAATACTACTCCCTCCGGTCCTAATTATAAGATAACATTTGAGAGTTGGTTTTAGTCCTAATTATGGGGCAACGTTCTAATTTTTGTCAATTTCTTCCTAAAATACCTTTTTTTTCTTTATTCTTTCAAGTGTGTTTGATCTTTGATGAGTATATGTATACGAGTGCGTAGACTCTTCCCGTCAATGAAACTTGTAGACGTGTGTGTGCGTGTGCGTGTGCGCCTACACACAAATATACATAGACACAGTGCACGAGTGCAAAAAGATGTGTGTAGATATATGTACACACATATATATGTATATATATACACATATATGTATATATAGTAAGACCATTATTTTAATTAGATGTGTGGAAAAGAAAATTCTACATCTATATAGCAGGAGCTGTTCATTCACTTTTACTTATGTTATTTTAAATTTATATAAAGGCATTTTAAGAAAATGAATAAAATTAACTAATTTAACTTCTTTTTTTAATCTCGCCAAAATGAATTAAATTTATCTTATAATTAGAACCGAAGAGAGTATCAAGTAGACACCGCTTTGCTTCAGTACAACAATAAAACAAGGGACATGAGTGTATGCCAATGTTCTTACCTTTCACAACTACACTATTTTTAACTTTTTATTGGCTATAGAATCAACATTTTAAATTTTTAATAACAAAAAACATATTCATACATTATTTGTGGGCTATGAATTTAATTTTTCACTATTTTAATGCTCAAACCTCTCAATAGAGGGAAATACGAGTGTTTTATAATTCAAATGTTTTAATTAATTGTGAAATATTTTTTTATTTTGTTATTCTGCATCGTCGCAATACATGAGTTCAAAGGATTTTTTTTTTTTTATACAAGGCGATAGGAGAGGGGGGATCAAACCCAGGACTATGGGAGAAATTAATCTCAATACCACTGCACTACTAATAGTGCTAGTAGTTCAAAGGAATGTTAAATTAATATGGTGGTGCAAAGTACTTGGTGAGTCCATAGCCCACAAGTACTTGGGTTGAAATTAGGCTCTAATAAGTTTTTGAATTTTTATAGATAAAATATTGATACTTTACAAATTTTGCACTTTAATTTAGGTCATTCTTATCAATAAACTTTTCAATACGGATTTTCTCCTAATTTTTCTATTTCTTATCTAACAACAAATTTCATAGTTATATAAAAAAATATATATCCTTATTTAAATAAGTTATAGAGACCAAATTTTGAACTTGGAAAAAAAATAAAGTTCAAGAGTTTTAAAAAGGGTGAAGGTGTAGATTTGCCAACCAACTATTACCCGAGGAGCGTCTGGGCCAAATAACTATTGAGGAGACCAAAATTGTCAATTAACAATTAAAAAGTGAAAAAAACACCAAATAACTATTAAAAGTGAAAAAAAAACACCAAATAACTATTAAAAAAACAACTATCACAATTAAGTTAAAATATGAGGCACTGGTGTAGGACAGTGGCGGAAACACTGGAGAAAAGAGCGGTTAAGCCTTCTTGTTAGAAAAAGAAAATACCAACAGAGATGGGACCCATAGGAGCAGGCATTGCAGCAGTAGCGGTTGCTGCTTGTGGCATCGGAGGGATGGAACCAGGGTGTAAGGTGCGTATCAGTCGAACACTGTGGACTACTGCATTAGTTCAAGAGGGTGAGTGGAACATCCAGCAACAATAAAAGCTTTAGAAATGCCGACGTCGTTGACACTGTGACAGTCAATGGAAGACGGAGATATCAAGACAGTAACGGGGTAATAGTTCGTTGGCGAATCTGCTCCAAATTGTGTTTTTTTCACTTTTTAATTGTTGATTGGCAATTTTGATCCCCTCAATAGTTATTTGGCCTAGACGCTCCTCGGGTAATAGTTGGTTGGCAAATCTGCACCTTGACCCTTTTAAAAATGATGTTGTAAGTTGCGTGCGTACTATACTACGTACCAGTGGGAAAAATGACTTATAGTCAATTTGACTTATGAAAAAGTGAGATTGGATAAAAGTCAGATTTTGAAATATAATTTATGTTTGGAAAGTTAGATTGAGTAAAAGTCATATTGTAACTACTTTTCCTCAGAAAACAAGAACACCACCACAAAACCCAACAATGCAAAAAAAGAAACAAAAGATAAATAGCTCTCACTGCCGCAAAATAGGTCTAAAGAAGAAGAGGAAAAAACTCGTCACAAGGACGAGAAAAGTTCACAACCCTAAAAAATCAGAGGGAAAAGGGCACAGATCAAAGATGTAGGAATCGATCTATCACTCTGACGTAGTTGCAACATAGAATGATACTCGCCGGCGGCTTGTGATGGTACCACAAGTCGTCGGCGAGAAAGAGATGAAGGAGGGTTGTGAGGCAGAAAAGAGATAATTCAAACTTTAGGGTTTTCCCCTATGTACCAAAAATCCTTTTGGTTGGATGGTTGTTTAAATGTTATTAGATTCGACTATCTCCTGGTGACTCGGATCTGCGTTCTTGGGGGAAGATTTCAATAGGTGTTGTTCGGTGTGTGGTCGAGATCACCATATTTGCTTGAACGGAGGAGCAGAAGTGTTTTTCAAGACATCATAGGTTTTCTTCCTTCTGAGGTTGGGTTTTCTTTGATTTTTACTCTTAGTTGGAGTGTCTGTGCAGCTGCTCTAATTGCAGCTAATGCTTATAAGAAGGTGTGCTCGTTAGGGTGAGTTTTACAACCAACACTTTCTTTAGAGTTGAATTGTATAACTTATTTATTTTATTCAGCAGAAGTGTTCTTCAAGACATCATAGGTTTTCTTCCTTCGGAGGATAATGATTGTAGAGGAAATTGAGTTCTTGAGAGTTGAATTGTATAACTTATTTATTTTATTATTGCTTGTAGTTAATTGGTATATACATTGATGATGTAAAGCTTTTTTGTGATTGATAATTGTTCATGCTTTTGCCCCTCAAGTTAAGGTTGAGCTTAGAATTGAGGTAATGAGGGTTGATTTATTTTATATGCTTGTTTTGGGTTGTAAGGTATTTTCTAAACTTTACTTTCATCCAAACTACTTGTACGTGTTTTAGAAAATCACGTGTATGTTTAAATATAAAATTAGTTTGGTGAAGCAGTGTATTTTCTAACTTGTATATATGATTTGAGATTATGATTGATCAGAATTGTTATTATTCTGATAGTTGTGATGAAATGATGTGTATGAAATGGTAGTCAAGGGAAATGTTTTTGAAAGCTACACACATATACTCAGTGTTCTATGATGGGAATGAGTTGGCTTGTGAAGGAGATGGTGAATTGTCATTTTTGGAAGGAACCTGATAGGGCAAAACTTTATAGCCTATAAACTCTGCAAGTGCATGGGCCGTATCAAATAATAAAGTGATAAGAAAAGTATCGTTCCCACAAAGACTTAGTTTCACAAACTTCAGTTAAACATTAATTTCACGATTTCATTTAAGTTGAGAAAACCAAATTAAATTTAATTAAGAGAAAAGAAATTAAAACTAAAATTAAAACAAACTAACTGCACACTAATGAACGAGCAACCTAGAGTCACTAATCCCTTCTTTGATTCTTAAATTTTATCCCCAATAAACTAACTTTGACTTAGCCTAATCAGCTAATCTAGAGTATTAATGTCTATAAATGCCTTTCGGTCCACTTATATACCTACCTTAATTAATTATGTGATGCTTCACACAACTAAATAAGATGCGTTTTAAATCGGACTCACTCTAATTTGATTATGCAGAGCTTCTAGGTATATTCCTATTCTAGACTCAAATTATATTAAAACCTAATTTCACATTAAATTTAAACCTAATTCCACATTATTTAATCCCAAGGTTAATTTAGGATTCTCTCTTCCAAGTTCAACCCTAAAACCCCAAAAAATGTTCAATAGTGATCAATCAATAAGCAATAACAATGAACACAAGATTAAATAAACTGAAATAAAATTAAGCAAAACTAACAAGTGGGAATAATCTCTAAAACCCAAATAAGTTCATAGGTTCTCTAGGTTGAAAAATCAATTAGCCACACATGGCTTTAATCAAATCCATAACAAAAAGATGAAACTCAGGTTCAAAGAATAAAGAGAGAGAGGAAAGAAAGATTCTCCGTCGACTCCATAGTTCTTCCGTCCTTCCATGAAGATGACGAAGAGAACTGAAACGCTCAGCCTCTACTCATCTGCTTCTTCGTTCCTTCTTATTATGCGTCTCTCAAATCCTCCTTTTTTTTTCTTGTCTCTGCCTCCCTATTTATACTTGTAACACCCCACTGTTCTGCGTCCAGAATAGAGTGGCATCTTCACCTACTATGTATTCTGATGTACTATTTAATAAAAATTTAAACCACTGAGTTATGTTTGTTCCTGAAAATAAAAGCCTTTTTTATAAAGAGGGTTCAAAATAATAATAAAGTTCAAATGGGCTTTTCTAATACCTTTAAAAACATTTGGAAATATTTTAACAGTAGTTCAATCTTTCATTAAAATTACATCATACTTAAAGCTCAATCAGAGTGATTCCTTATTTTTTCCATTTATTCTAAAGCTCTACCAAAACATTCATCATAATTTGGGCTTATTATATACATATCCGTCCCTGCAACAACCGTTAACAGCATATATAAATATTTTATCTACTTCTACGAGGTCATAAGTGTCTAGATTAATATATACATCCCAATAGCCTCGTAAGGCTATTTCAAAATGATATCTATGTCATAAGAGAATAATAAAATCCATAGACAAAAAGGAAACTAGACGTTTCAACTGCAACCTCTTCACACCTCCTTCTTCTCAAAATCAAGCTATTTCTATGCCCTTACCTCTTTCTCCTTGTTTACTAGTTTGCCCACGCCCTGAATATAAGAAAGGCTCTGAGATCCAAATAGATGAATCCCAACCATACAGAGTAGTCCACACAGCATATAAAGCATTCAGATTCAATTCAAATTCAAACGACAAGTATTACATACCAATGCAGCTTGTAATACAAGTAAATCATAAAATAATTTCAAATACCTTAGCACCAAGAAATTCATTTTGGTAAATAATAACCAAAAACAAATGAATGCACTAGGCCCTGCCTAGCCACCGGGAAGTTGGCCCCATGGTCGGCCCTTCCACTCAATCGAGCCACGAATGGTGCTGGCCCCATACAGGCAGAACATACAAATATGGCATACATAAACATATATAACTATACAAAGAATGTGAGATTAAAGTTACTACCTGTTGGTCTTACCGACAAGACCTCTTCCACCAGATTCTTATCACTACGCTCGTCCTTCAAGCACGGCAATTCTCAAACCCTATAATTAACATTTACATATAGAGGTGGGTTACTAACCAATTCAACCATAATTATAAATTGAACTTCTCTAGACCCAACTCCAAAAGTACTTGTCTTTTAATGCCCTTATAACTAGGGATGTATACTAATTGAGACATATTTAAGTAGATATTATTCACTATAGGATAATTATCATCTCAGCCATTTAACCTTTCATTTTTATCCAAGAAACCTTAACTTTAAAGGTTAGTCATATTTAACAACTCATGTGACTATTTTAAGACTTATCAAAAGTCAACCTTTAACTTTTCTGAGAATTTGGAAAATTCGTAACTTGACTTATATAACTCCAAATGGAGTGATCCCAATTTCTACTTACTCCTTGATAAGTCTATTTTCATAAATTAAAATCACCAAGTTGATTTATGGCTGACAAAAATTCCCAAAATTCACAAATATAAATCATGTCTAGAAATTCTTCAGATTTTCTGACCAATCTTTGAGAAACCATAACTCCTTCAATACTTATCGGAATTCGACGAATTACCTATCAAATTAAACCTCAATGTGTCTACTATTTAACTGAAAATTTTCACATTTTAATGATTTTGTTTAGTCTGTACGAAATGCCACGTCATCCACTGACTCTAGAAACATACCAGGAATTTTCCAGATTTTTGACTCAACTTCTTAAAATCATAATTGGAGTTGTAGACCTCTATTCTAGGTGATCCAAAGCTTATTTTAAACTTTAAGGAGTGTACTATATCCTGTAAAAATTTCAGAGCAAAACTCAACCTCTAACCCTTGCAAACAACCCGAAAATCATCCCCTGTTTTCGGACTCATACACAGATGTCTACAGCAACATTTATGTAATCTTCTTGCAACCATTTCTACATCCTCATATCTTTCCAATAGAGAAATTAGACACTTACTACAGCAGAAGATAAACTTTACACCTTATATTAGTAAGGATCTTATTTCAGTGCATAAATAGCTACTACACCCAAAAACTAAATAGGACTTATAAAAATTGACATGCATGAACTGAACTCATCCTTCGGTCACACAGTCACCTAACATCAAGACTCAAAAGTTTATTACCCAAGAATGTATTTGCAGAGCTCAAACAGCGACATTCTTAAGCCCTTAAACATATATTCATTTTAACCGTTATCTTCTAGTTTCAAGCAAACCTCAGTCATGTAATCACATAGGGTACGTATCTCTCTCTTAATTGGTGTTTTTCCCCCACATTTCAGAACCAAAATCTTAATCGCAGATTAGAGTTTAGAAGAGGATTAGGCCTACCTTGATTCCAAGACCAACGTGTTCGATAGGTGAGCTTCTCCACTTAGTCTCTTCTTCAATGATCGCTCGGCCTCCCTCACTCTCTCGACTCAAACGCTCTCTCTCCCTCTCTCGCTCACTCACTCTCTGTTTCTGTAAGCGTCTGAACTGAGTGGTGAAATGAGAGTTGAGGAATTTATTTGCTGGCCAAATTGAATATTTGGTGCATGTAGGGAGTGATGTGGCGGAAGATGAGGGGTTTGGTGTGGTGAGCTGTTGAATGGAGAAGGAGAAAGGGGCGATGTGGCGAAAATAAAAGAACGAGTTTGACACAATAAGCCTCTGGCCGAAGAAGAAATAATCGAAATAAATATTCCCAGAGTAAAGGTGTGCTTTTGTTTTAATGGTTAATTATTTAAATGAGACTCTGCACATAAGGGATTTGCGTGGCTGAAATTTGTAGAAAGAAAAATAGGAGGTACAGTGCATGTAGGTATAAGTATGATGTGTCAAGCATGAAAAGTTCTTTCCCTCACCCTTCTGCAGGTATGTCCAAGCGGCCTCTCCTTAGTGGCACCTCTCCCCATCGCATCTGGATCGTCTAAATCCTGATCCAACGATCGAGATCTAAAAAAAAAATTATTCTTTTTGAAAAAGACAAAAAACAAAAATTGTTTTTTTTTCTTAATCTGGACCGTCAAATCAAGATTTAGACGGCCTAGATCCGCCTATGAGAGATGGACAGAAAAAATGAAAGGGAGAGGATCCAGTTGCATGTCCAAGCAGGTATGTCCAAAATAGATGAATAAAGAAATGGAAATTGTGGAGTATTTGTACGTGTAGGTGCTGCTCCCAAAAGCGTATATTATTGGGTCATATGAATTAATGATCAATGGAGTATATGTGCGTTTTGGGCTTGCTGGGCTGAATGGAATCAATAAAATGAGGGAGCTTATAATTCAAATAAAGAAGAATGAACAAATGGACATGAGAGGAGTATTTGCGCTGGGTTGGACTCACAATAATAAGTAAATGAATAAATTGGCCCAATAGGTATAGATAATTAGGAGTAAATGTGTGTGGTAACCAATAGTCCTAAATCATAAATAGAGATTTTTCTTCCTTAAATACTTTATTTAGGCCACTAAATATTATCTTCAAAATATTTTGGCCAGAAATGCACCACCAACTAATTATCCTTAATTTCCAGAAAGTATTCCTGGATTTCCAAGTATTAATTATTTAGCCTAAATTTTTCCATAATTAATCCCAAATCATATTTAATTCTCAATTTCCAAATTTTGGGATGTTTCAATAATTTAGGTCTTAGGTCACTGATTCTCCTTTTCTTATTACAAATATGTTTTATATCTTGTAATCAACTCCACCAAATCACACAATTGATTTTGTTTCTATTTTTCTTGTGTGGGACCACCGAGTTTGGTTGATTGCATATCCTCTTAATTGCTTTTTCTACTTCATTCTAAATCAGCTAATATTTCCTGCACAATAAAAATAGGGTATAAGTAGAATTTATGTCGATTTATTATTTGAGCCTAAGTTTGATTTAATAATGGAAAAGTCAATGAAAGATAATTAAATAGATATATAATATTAATAATTACAATTAATTCTCATAAAATATACATCAATTAATCATAAAATATACACTTATCAGAACCTATTTTCATTTATCTGATTGAAAGTTGGGGAGATATGTGAGAAAATCTTTTTTGACTGAATATTTGAACCAAATAGCCGCTGCCACTTTGAAAATGCCCATTTCCTATTCCGTTGCCCCATTTGCATTGAACCAAACAGGTTATACTCAACGTGTGGTGAGGGGGTGAAATCACAGTTAATCAATCGACATTTTATAAAACTTACCTAAAGAGGATAAATGGATTTTATAACCAGCTTTAAATGTTCAAACAAACTTATCAGAGTTCTCGCTGCTAAACTAAACATGCACTTGATAGATGTTGAACCTAATCAATTTAGCTATTTTATTTTGGCCAAAAAGTAAAACCTAGATCGTTTTAGCTACTTTTGATTCAAATTTGGATTTATTTGAATTATACTAACATGAGTATTAATTGTTTCCATTCCATCAGTTTCAACACTTGATGAGAGATGAACTTTTAGTTTGACACTAGGAAAAAGAGTAAAAGATATATCTTGAGTATGTATAGGTAAAATTTCTACTACTTTAAGTTGCTAAACGTCTCGTAGCGCGATGGCACTAGGGCCTGCCTTAGAAGCTGGCCTTCCCTTTTGTCCAGGGGGTTCGAGCCCTGCCTCCTCCTCCCCCCACTGACTATATCAAAAAAGAAAAAAAAGAAATTACTTTAAGTTTTTCATTTTAATAAAATGAAATAAGTGAATCAATATAAATAGCCATTTTTATATGAATACAACTTTTCTTTTTTATCGTGCTATTTGACAATATCATAATTAAACTAATTTCTTCCTCATTGTTTCTCGTATCTCAACTAGAGAACAACAATTTAACGAAAATATTGAAATCTTTTTATATCGCCACTGTGATAATTTTTCACACAGCCAAAAAGCCTATGCTGATCCAAATGAATATTTTCTAACATTTAAAGTACGGTGTCCTCAAGATAGAACACACAATAAAAATCATACATCATGATAAAAAAATATTAAGAACCGAAGCAAAACAAAGAATTTGCCTGAGCAATTATTATTTGAGTAAATACCCTTTCTGATCCCTAACAAAAAACACAGTCCCGATTCTGGCTCCTTACAAAAAAGAAAAAAAAATCCTTTTTAGTCCATAACAAGGACGAATAAAGGTTGATCTGTTAACAGTTTAATCCCTCACAAATTTTCAAAAGGTTCTTTTTAGTCCATAAAAAGGACGAATAAGGGTTGATTTTTTTATAAGGAACTAAAATGGAATCCGTGTTTTTGAGTGATAAAGGGTCAATCATTTGCAATGCCAAAGGTAGTTCCACGAGGGCCATGATCTCCGTCGTCAGAACTCCACCGGCTTCATCTTTTAGCAGGTTAGAAGACGAAGAGGAAGAAGTCACACCACCACCCCCACTCAGTTGCTTCTTCTTGTGCATTTTCATGTGACTTCTGAGACCCCTTGGACAGTTGAAGCATCTAGTGCAGTGCTGACACTGAACTAGCTGGTTGTCCATGGAAGAAAAAAAAAGCTCAAGCAAACAAAGAAATCATTCTAGCTTGGAATGGATAATGCTGAAGATAACACTTATATATTACATTATTGGTCTCTTAGGGTTTATTGAGGCTCTTGCACTGTGTTGAGATGATGTGTGTATAAAAAAAGGAAAGTTTTGTAAAAATTTGTTTTGGGATGTAATAAAGTTCTGAGAAAAGTATATGAAAAATCGAGTTTGACGATAATATTCCTTGATCTATGGGATTTGGGTTGGCAGCTATTAATTTCTTATCAAATCGCGTCCTAATGAAAACTCGTCTAGGTGAATCCAATCATCCTCATTAATTGTGTTAGTTATTTTTTGTATTGTCAGAAATATTATTACAATAAACCAGAAATCTGGAAACAGGTTATAATTCAATAGATTGATGATTCTAACTTCTAAATAATATCCTATACTTTATGCAAAATTTTCACAATCTACATTACAATGTAGGATATTTTCTGCAAGGTATAGATCGTTGGTTCAAAATCTAGGACATTTTCTAGTTATATGAAATAGGTTCCAATTTTTACCCCTGTGTTGGTTGATGTGAATGAGTAGTGTATGAGAAATTGTGGATACTAGTTGTGCACAAGGGTAAGGAAAAAATTGTCAAATTTATAATGGATTTAGAAAAAAAAAATGTTGAACTTTTTTTTTAATATACGTGATACATGTTGAAAGTGTTTTTTTTGGGGGGTAATAAACGGGGCTTTCAGCCCATCCTCATTCCTGCATCAGAACATCGGTGAGTAATGCCCAAAAAATCATTATACAAACAACCCAAAACACACCTGGGAGGCCTATCAAACACAACATAAAGCTCCTCTTGCACAAAACTAAAGCTAGCTCTTGTCAAAAAAAAAAAAACTAAAGTTAGTTGAGGTATCTGCACAAGAGTTCCCTTCCCAATACACATGGACAAATATACAATTAAAAAAATTATGCAGCAACAAACGAATCAGCACCAGCAGCCTTGCCTCATCTGTTTCATCATCCTGCATAATTTTCAGCATACACACTACTGCAGCAGAATCACACTCAACAACAATGTTATCAAGATTATAACTTTTGGCTAACTCAAGAACAGTTAAAACAGCCCATAGTTCAGATTTAACAGCAGTACATGCACCAAGTTTTTTTGCAAAGCACCCAGTACATACATCATGATAAAAAATATTAAGAACTGAAGCAAAACAAAGAATTTGCCTGAGCAATTATTATATTATTAAGAATTTGCCTGAGCAGTACATGCACCCAGTTTTTTTGCAAAGCACCCAGTACATCATGATAAAAAATATTAAGAACTGAAGCAAAACAAAGAATTTGCCTGAGTAATTATTATATTATTACTTCCTAAAAGCAGTACTGGAAAGGAAAACAGTACATATATAATAATGAATTGAAGGGAAGCTCACGGAACATCCTAGACGTTAACCCTATAATAAATATTTGTAAAACGAAATTCATTCATGAAGAAGATGCTGATGGCACCACATCAAGATTAACGCCAAATAGCCTCAGTCTCTGACTTCTACGAAGAAGAAGGCCTTCTTGATTATTATTATTATTTGGTGCCGCCGGTGGTAACAATAATGTCTGTTGTTGTAATCTCTTACGGCTGTGCTTGCTACTCCTGTGACCTCCAAGTGCGTAGTGAGAGTTAAAGCTGGTATTACAGTCAACACACACGTATTCACGCCTTTGTTGTTGTGATCCTTGACCACGACGGCGACGACCTTCTGCTTCATAATGCCGAGGCGATGAAGAAGGCACAATGGCCTTCTGCAATCTCAAAGGTTGTGATCCTTGAACACAAGGATCTTCTGCTTCATTATAATTTGGTGATAAAGGGTCAATCATTTTCAAAGCCAAAGGTAGTTCCACGAGGGCCATCCTCTCCGTCGTCAGAACTCGACCGGCTTCGTCTTTAGGCGGGTTAAAAGACGAAGACGAAGAAGTCACACCACCACCCCCACTCAGTAGCTTCTTCTTGTGCATTCTCATGTGACTTCTAAGGCCCCTTGGACAGTTGAAGCATCTAGTACAGTGCTTACACAGAACTAGCTGGTTTTCCATGGAGCAAAAAAAGCTCAAGCAAACAAAGAAATCATTCTACCTTGGAATGGTTAATGCTGAAGATAACACTTATATATTACATAATTGGTCTCTTAGGGTTTCTTTAGGCTCTTGCTCTGTGTTGAGATGATTTGTGCATAAGAAAGGAAAGTTTTGTAAAAATTTGTCTAGGGATGTAATAAATTTCTGAGAAAATTATCAAAAAGCGAGTTTGAGGATGATGTTCCTTGATCTATGGGATTTGGGTTGGCTGCTTAATTTCTTACCTTTTCTTCGAGAGAAAAAAAGCGCGTCTCAATAAAAACTCGTCTAAGTGAATCCAATCATCTTCGTTAATTGTGGTAGTTATTTTTTTTATTGTCAGAAATATCATTACAATAAAGGTTGTAATTGAATAGATTGATGATTCTAACTTCTAAATAATATCCTATACTTTATGCAAAATTTTTACCATCTACATTACAATGTAGGATATTTTTCTATAAGCTATACATTGTTGGTTCATAATCTAGGACATTTTGTAGTTATATGAAATAGGTTCCCATTTTTACCCGTGTTGGTTGATGTGAATAAGTAATTATGTATGAGAAACTGCGGATACTAGTTGTGCACAAGGGTAAGGAAAAAATTGTCAAATTTATAATGGATTTAGAAAAATAAAATAAAATATTGAACTTTTTTTAGGGAGAATTATAATAAAGGACCTAAGAAAAATAATATTTATTAAGAAAGACCATAAAAAATAGTAATTATTTTAAAGGACCAAAATTAAAACATTAATATAAAGAGACTAAATCACCCTTAGTTCCACAAATTTTTATATAAAGGTGAGAAATGAAAAAAACATTTTGGAACAATAATATATGGGAACCTTTTCTTGGAATGAAATATCTAATTAACAAAAAAAAAAAAAAACCTACAAGTCAATGTTTGCGAACCCTTTTTTTTTTAACAATAATATATGGCAACTTTCCATTCCACATAAAGAAAGAAAAGTGACGGACCATGCGAATTGACTTCGGTGATTCAAAACAAAAGTTTGAAAAATATACAATAGTAAAAGAGCAAGAATTAATCAATTTTTAATGATTATAATAAGAACCAAACTAAAGGAAAACGAGACAAAAAATTACGAGGAAGAAGAACTTAAAGATCATAGAATAGAGAGGAGGACGCCTAGGAGATCTTTGTGGATAAAAAAACCTATCATTTCTTCTTCACAAAGAGATAAAAAGTTACCAATAGAGACTCTAACTTGCATATTCCAGATTCTGATTTGATCTCTATTTATCATTTTCAATCAATCACCTCAGATTCTGATTTAATTAGAGATAATATAGAGACTCTAACTTGCATATTCTAGATTCTGATTTGATCTCTATTTATCATTTTCAATCAATCACCTCAGATTCTGATTTAATTACAGATAATATAGAGACTCTAACTTGCATATTCCAGATTCTGATTTGATCCCTATTTATCATTTTCAATCAATCACCTCAGATTCTGATTTAATTAGAGATAATATAGGAAATTTGACCAAGGGTAATTTAGTCTCTTTATATTAATGTTTTTGATTTTTGGTCCTTCAAAATAATTACCATTTTTATAGTCATTCTTAATAAATATTATTTTTTTTAGGTTCTTTATTATAATTCTCTCTTTTCTTTTTTTAATATAGGTGATACATGTTGAGAGTGTTTTACATTTTATATTAGTAGGAGTATGTAACTTACACATAACTACATATATCTCATATTTTTGCCCCCAGATAAATATAACGATTTTTCCCGTAACAGATAAATTTTATCTGAATTCGATCATTTACAAATTAACTCTCAAGCTAAGTAATCGGAAATCGGAAAAGCATGTGTGTGTGTGTGTTTTTTTTTTGGGGGGGGGGGGGCGGGGGTGGTTTAACCCTCTTTGAAAACAAGAAGAAATATAGAAGATCAATTAGCCGACACATTGCCACACTAATTTGTGATGCAATATCATTGATTGATACCCTATCGGCCTATCTAATCCTAAATATAGAAGCTAAATAACTAATTGCCAAATATTAAAGAAATTATATTGTTGGCAAAAAAATATTTAAAATATGATGGTTAATTAAGTTATTTATTTATAAAAATATGTGTTCATTTCACTAAAGTAACCCTCAATTATTTAATCGGAGACTAACATTTGATGAAAACCTTATAATATATGTATTTTTTTGGTCAAATATACTAATGTAATTAATAGGGAGAGTTTGGAAAAATGACAGACAGGTCCCAAGGAACATACAAAATATCAAAAAAGTCCCAACCCAAAATCATATATCAAAAAGGTCTCCAGGAACATATAAAATATCAAAAAAAATCTTAATCCAAAATCACATACTTTTTTTTTATATTATTTGTATTAAAACAAAATTCAGATATTTAAATTTTGTTGTGAATATAATTTTTTCTATTATGAATGACCAGGTTTTAAATTTTGTTGTGAATATAGCATTTCCTGTTGTGGATCTAGCTTTTTTTTGTTGTGAATGACCTTTGTACGCTTAGGGACCTGAGTTTGAAACAAAATTAAGGTATTTAAATTTGGTTATGAATATAGCTTTTTCTGTTTGTGAATAGCCAGATTTTTAAATTTTGCTATAAATATAGCACTTCCTGTTGTCAATACAAATAATATAGCACTTCTATGTGATTTTGGGTTGAGACTTTTTTAATATTTCATATGTTCTTTGGGACCTAGCTGTCATTTTCCCATAATAATTCGTAAAGTACCCCTTAATTATTTACATTGGAAACTATCTCTTAATATATGTAATTAATAGGGAGAGTTTGAGAAAATAATTACAAATTTGGTAGAGAGAAAATAGATAGATTATTGTCTTATTTTTAGAACTAAATTAAACTTTTCTACTAATTCTTATATCTCGGACAAGAGGAAATGGTAGCTTTTATAATTCACGGGGCTAAGTAATTTTGAGAAAGGAAGCCCAGTCAAACCATATGATAGTTATGCTATTTTTATTTTTGTTCCTTTTATTTATATAATTAGCTAAGATTTATTATATTATTGGGTTAAATTTGAGCATTGATATATATAAATGTAAAGTTAAAACTTCGTGTTTAAGTGGTCATTCATATAACCACTGAAGCCCTTTGGTAATTGTGATACTATTTTCAACTATATTAATGTGATATTTTTTTAGGATAAGGAAATACTAATATGACATCTATATATTGATCTGATAAATGTTAGATGTAACAGCGAACTAATGTTTTCTTGGTCCAAAGAAAAAAAAACAGCGAAGTAATGTTCAAATTTTTACTGAAAAATGTGCACATGGTCGTGCCCTGGAACGTGATTACCTTTTGAAGGTATTTTATTGTGGTAAAAATTAGTATAAACGAAATCAATTCCATGCTTGTTAATTATCTAGGTAATAAATATCTATTATGAAAATTATATTTGTGGAGATTCATATCTCCCATTATTTCCTATTCTCCATAGTTTCCTATTCTCACCCATTAATCATTATGATTATGGAATCATATTAATTGTAGATTAGAAAGTTGTGCCTATAAATAGAAAACATATTTATGTATTTGATACACATTGAAATACACTGGAATAAGAATTACACTCTTCTTTCTCTATTCTCTTATTCTTTTTCTCTATCTCTTATATCAAATATATCGTTATATTTATAACAATATCAGTGTTTTTTCACTATGTAATATTTATTTATAGTGTAAATGATGATAAATATGGAAATGTTCATAATATCGAATTAACAAGTCATAAAAGATTACACTTTTTCTTTTCTCAGAAAGGCTAAAGTATACTTTTAGTCCTTTAAGTTTACAAGATGTATAATTTTGGTCCCTTAACTTTATAGAGTATACTTTTAGTCTTATAATTCTAACACCGTTAATTGTGCTAACAGAAAATGTAAACTTAAATGATAATGGTGTAAATTTAAGTGATGATTTTGCAATTAAATACTATTAGGCTTAAATTTAAAATACGGGTAAATTGAAAAAATATAAAATTTATATAATTAAATGCCATTAGTCATCACTTGAGTCCGCTGTGTCAGTGTTTTCTGTTAGCAACATTAACGGTGTTAGAATTTTAGAAACCAAAAGTATACTTTATGAAGTTAAGGGACCAAAAGTATACCTTATGAAAACTTAAGGAACTAAAAGTATACTTTAGACTTTCAAAAATAATGATAAGGTACACTGTGTTACATAACTGTTGATGACTGTTTAGCCGGAAATTTATGAAGTTTGTTTTGTTTGATTTTATTATCTATTTTTATGTTCTTAGGACATTTCTATAGATTAGTTTTTAGAACAAGTTTTAGAAACAAAAGAATTGTTTCCAACGCCAGAAGATAGTGTAGATCACTCATCTTCCTCAAAATGCTGGGATTCAACACACAAATCATCTTCTTCTTAGTCCATACAGCCTTTATCACTGATCTAATAGTTTTACTCAAAGTATTAGATCTATTATCTCTACCAAAATAACCCATGTCAAAGAAAGTCGTACAAATGTTTAAGTTTGACCAATATGTAGCCTCTTAGCTACTTGTGCTAAACACTGAGTTACTCTTGAAATTCCTCGGCCTCTGATATATTCTTGGAAAGTTTAAGGGTATGGGTATAAACATGTCAATGCTAGTATTGTCCGACTCATTCTTATTCTTTATGGTAGAAAAGGAAATCTGACAACTACCAGAAGCACTCTCTTGCATACTCCCTCCAATCTTCAATACAAGATCAATTGACGTTTTTCTTTAAAGAGATTAAGAAAGCTTATAAAATAAGTAATTTAAACATAGTTAATGTTGTATACCATTTGATTATATACTAGTTTATAAGTCAAACAAATTAGTTTGGTATAAAAATAATAAATATATATACTTGAAAATAATTTATTCACCTTCTTTAATTTTTTCAAAAAAGTCAATTAGGTCTTATATTAAAGGTGAGAGGTATAGTACTACCACTACAAAAAAAAAAATGTCTTTTAGAAGCGGTTAAATTGTAGCAGTTACAAAAAACCATTACAAATATCAAGATTTGTAGAGGTTTCAAGGGAAATCGCTTTAAATTTGCAACGGTATGACTCCTGCGCTATTAAATGATGGTACTTTATAGCAGTTAGAGCTAAAGAAAACAACTATAAAAAATGTGGTGCCAATTAGCACTTGACGCCACAACTGTAGCGGTCATTTAGTAGCGGTTGAGTCATACTAATAGCCACAAAAAATGGTGCTAGCTTGGGACCTTTTGGCCAAAGTTGGCACCACATTTGTAGTAGCTGAAAAGGCTAAACTGCTACAAAAGACAAAAGATTGGAGGTTTGTAGCAGTTGGGAGTAGTTTTTGAGGCAAAAACCACTACATAATGCAAAGGGTTGTATGTTTGTAGCGATTTTCGACAACTGCTACATAGTGTCACATTGATCGAGGTAGCACTGCTACAAAATATACATTTTGCTTCCTCGAAAAAGTCCCTATTTTATAAAGGGGAAGTAAAAAATAAAAGCGGTTACATTTTTATAATTTGGCGTCTTTTTTTTAGAACTTTGACATATTTGGCGTCTTTTTTAAATTTAGGACGTAGAAAGTTGACTTTACACATCCTACTATACTCTTAGGATGCCTAAAATTGCATTTAGGCGTCCTAATAAAAGTTTAGGATGCCTAAAATTGACGAATTTTGGCGTCCTCAAAAGAAAATAAGGACGCCTAAAGTGTCTCCATTTTTATTGTCCACGAGCGCCTCCTCATCCCTTACCTCTACTCCGCCCGTGCTTTGTCTTCTCTCTTCTCTCATCCATTGCTGCTCATTCATTCCCCCTCTCTACTGTAGCTCCTTCATCCTCCATTGTCTCTATCACCGTCCTCCTTCCCTCATTTCTCACACCGTCGAACCTCTGTGTTCCTGCTAGGGGTGTTCATGGGCAGGACTAGGTAGGGCGAGACCTTTGCCCGATGCCCTACCCGAAAGATCACTAGACAGTAAAATGCAGCTCATTGCCCGGCCCTGCTCTATAGAAGCCTTAACATTTTTGGGCAGGGCAATAATGGGCTGGGTAGGGCACCCTTCCATGCACAAGTGACAATATCCTACCACACCATATGTGAAAAAACAACTTAAGCAACTGAAAAATTCAATAACATCCATAATTCTACACTTTTAAATATTTCAATATAAGTCTACAAATTAAGTCTTAAGATTAAAAAGACAACCATATGTCTTAACAAGGCATCAAAAAAAGTCCATAATCCATTAAATACAAGGCATCAAAATAGAATTTATGAAAAAAGGGAAGAGCTGGTGAAGAAATGAAAAGATATTTATTATTATTATTATTATTATTATAAGGTACAAATAGGTTTTGTAACTTATAACAAATATATTATACTATTTTATAAAAAAATAAAAATGTATATAATATATACTACTGGGTAAGGCTAAATGGGCAGGGTGGCCTATCCTGCTGTAACATCCCCAATTTTCTTATAAATTAAGTAATGGAATACAAGAATTTTTCACCTAGTAGTAATAGTCATTGGTATTTATTTTTTTTACAGGATTATTAATTATGGGGGAGAAAGGTGGATATTGGATGAGACTTATAACACAAAATATTTTCTCCATATTTTTCATGATGGCGAACGTGCAAGAGGGAGGAAAAACAAATGGAAGATGAATAGAGAAAGAATAAATTGATGGATTGGAGAAATCAAGATAAATAAAGGAATGAGGAAGTAGGCACGTGATACAATACAAGCACAAATTATTTTATGCTTTCCAATGTGTCTGATAGGAGCAAGAAGCAAATGGAAATAATTACTAAAAAAAAAAAACTATATTTCTTCTCCAATGCTTTATGGCCTCTGACGTGAGACAAGAAAGAAATGAAGGATGAGACATCCCATAATTAATAAAGTAAGGAGGGGAGGTCAAATGAATAAAGAAATGAAATGAATATTTCCCCATAATTTCCAAAACCGCCGGATGTGAGAGGAAATCAAATGGAGTAAGATAAATTTTTCTCCTTTAAGTCTCTCCAAATGTGTCAGACGTGAGTAAGAGTGGGTGGGAATAGATTGATGACTGGACAAAGCAAATTAATTAAAGTAGGAGAGAGGGAAAATGGGGACTCACTCATTTTTTATCTTTCTTCAATTTTTGGCAAACTCCTCAGCGAACTGGACGGACGGGAAGAGGAATTGAAACCAAATTCTTTTTCCTTTCCTCACCCACCACAGAAGACGCTGGCCGTGAGTGAGAGAGAGAGCGAAATAATAAATATTTTTTTTCTTTCCAAATTTCCTCAAAAGCGCCGGTCAAGTAAGGACAAAGGAATAGCAAAGGAAATCCTAGATTTCTCTAGAATGACGTCGGGAGATCGAGAGGCACGAGGAGACTGGTGTAAGCCCTGAAGATTTATTTAAGGAACTCATCTTCTTTCTCTTTGAGTTTGCTGGACGAGTCTGGAAAAGAAGAGAAGGAGGTGATCGAAGAAAACAAGGAAGCTAGTGTGAAGACACAAGAAGAGCCAACCAAACGCTCAAGAAGAAGGTAGGGTCTCTGGATACTCTTTTCCTCCTTCTTCTACCTTCGTACATGGGAGTCAAGAACTTTTAAGGAAAACTTTTTCTTTGTTGCCTGAAGGATCAGGACGAAACGAATTGGAAGAGAAGTGTAGGATTAAAGTCTCAAGCTGGTGAAATACCAAGAAACAAGTAAGTTATAGCTCCAACTATCTTATGATCTCACGATTGCTAGCTTTGCAATGGTTGTTATCTTGCATGTTTTTGTATCTGATGGACCTGAATAATTAATAAAGTGGATAAATGGAGGATCAGACTCAAGATTTTAAGCCTATGTAGAAGGATTATCAAGATATAAGAGGAACTTGTTTATAAAAATGAAAGTTGGGTTGACTAATTTTAGAGGATTAGTTCGGTCTGCTTCAAGACATGAGAAACTGATTCTTGTTGATGTGTCTTATGCCTCCATCGTGATCAGAACAGGATTCTAGGGACTTATTTGAATGATTGGGAAAAACTTATTTTTCACTCATCAGATAAATATTTTAAAAAGAGGAGTTACTTATAATTATATTTTGATTATTTTAGGGTCACTTTGATTTTTCGTGTATCCGGGGGAAAATATACCGATAAATCGTAATCAACTACCAGGTAGTAATCTTAATCCTCATGTGTTTTGTATTTCTTTGTATGTTTGTTTTTCCATGATTGTGGACCCGTGTCTCCTGAAAAGGGACATGCGTTTGTGTGCATTCAGTGTGGTCTGGATTCAGAGCCCGGCTACAGTGTTTTTCCTAGCGCTATGGATCCGGGGCTTGCTTTGTTGAGCAGTCCTGCGTTTGTTTCTAGGACATGTAGTCCTTCCGCAGTTAACACGGGATACTTGGTATGTTGTAATTGTGTTACTGCGCGTTTGTTACTAAATGCTATTATTTGGTGTTTTCCTAATTATGGTTACATACATACTCTGTTTATACATTACATATGAGATTAATGGTTATTCTGAGATCCATTTATGAATCCCAGATTTTTGTAAAGCTTCAGGAAGTACTACGATGGCTGTATCTGGAGAGAAGGGTAAGACTGCTGGGCAGGAGTACATGAAGTTGAAGGTGGCGAAGGAAATTTATTTTGTGTTTGGATGACTGTATATTATTTTGGCATTTTGGGGCAGTAGTGGATGACTGTATATTTAACCCTCTGGGGACTATATTTTGTGACTTACTTTTGATTATACCAGTATTGTCTGAAATCCAACCAGGAATGCTCTGCTGCGATAAAACTCTTATATATGAAAAAAAAAATAGTATTTAAATGATATATGGTAATTATTAAAACGAATCCCTCTATCCGCCACCCGAAAGGACGAGGCCGGTAGGGGTGTTACACCACCGGCTTCGTCTTTTAGCAGGTTAGAAGACGAAGAGGAAGAAGTCACACCACCACCCTCACTCAGTTACTTCTTCTTGCATTGTGCATTTTCATGTGACTTCTAAGACCCCTTGGACAGTTGAAGCATCTAGTGCAGTGCTCACACTGAACTAGCTGGTTGTCCATGGAAGAAAAAAAGCTCAAGCAAACAAAGAAATCATTCTAGCTTGGAATGGATAACGCTGAAGATAACACTTATATATTACATAATTGGTCTCTTAGGGTTTATTGAGGCTCTTGCACTGTGTTGAGATGATATGTGTATAAAAAAGGAAAGTTTTGTAAAAATTTGTTTAGGGATGTAATAAAGTTCTGAGAAAAGTATATGAAAAATCGAGTTTGAGGATAATGTTCCTTGATCTATGGGATTTGGGTTGGCAGCTAGTAATTTCTTACCTTTTCGAGAGAATAAAAGCAAATCGCGTCCTAATGAAAACTCAGCTAGGTGAATCCAATCATCCTCATTAATTGCGTTAGTTATTTTTTGTATTGTCAGAAATATTATTAAAATAAACCAGAAATCTGGAAACAAGTTATAATTCAATAGATTGATGATTCTAACTTCTAAATAATATCCTATACTTTATGCAAAATTTTCACGATCTACATTACAATGTAGGATATTTTCTGCAAGCTATAGATCGTTGGTTCAAAATCTAGGACATTTTCTAGTTATATGAAATAGGTTCCCATTTTTACCCCTGTGTTGGTTGATGTGAATGAGTAGTGTATGAGAAATTGTGGATACTAGTTGTGCACAAGGGTAAGGAAAAAATTGTCAAATTTATAATGGATTTAGAAAAAAAATGTTGAACTTTTTTTTTAATATACGTGATACATGTTGAAAGTGTTTTTTTTTGGGGGGTAATAAACGGGGCTTTCAGCCCATCCTCATTCCTGCATCAGAACATCGGTGAGTAATGCCCAAAAAATCATTATACAAACAAACCAAAACACACCTGGGACGCCTATCAAACACAACATAAAGCTCCTCTTGCACAAAACTAAAGCTAGCTCTTGTCAAAAAAAAAAAAAAAAACTAAAGTTAGTTGAGGTATCTGCACAAGAGTTCCCTTCCCTATACACATGGACAAATATACAATTAAAAAAATTATGCAGCAACAAACGAATCAGCACCAGCAGCCTTGCCTCATCTGTTTCATCATCCTGCATAATTTTCAGCATACACACTACTGCAGCAGAATCACACTCAACAACAATGTTATCAAGATTATAACTTTTGGCTAACTCAAGAACAGTTAAAACAGCCCATAGTTCAGATTTAACAGCAGTACATGCACCAAGTTTTTTTGCAAAGCACCCAGTACATACATCATGATAAAAAATATTAAGAACTGAAGCAAAACAAAGAATTTGCCTGAGCAATTATTATATTATTAAGAATTTGCCTGAGCAGTACATGCACCCAGTTTTTTTGCAAAGCACCCAGTACATCATGATAAAAAATATTAAGAACTGAAGCAAAACAAAGAATTTGCCTGAGTAATTATTATATTATTACTTCCTAAAAGCAGTACTGGAAAGGAAAACAGTACATATATAATAATGAATTGAAGGGAAGCTCACGGAACATCCTAGACGTTAACCCTATAATAAATATTTGTAAAACGAAATTCATTCATGAAGAAGATGCTGCTGGCACCACATCAAGATTAACGCCAAATAGCCTCAGTCTCTGACTTCTACGAAGAAGAAGGCCTTCTTGATTATTATTATTATTTGGTGCCGCCGGTGGTAACAATAATGTCTGTTGTTGTAATCTCTTACGGCTGTGCTTGCTACTCCTGTGACCTCCAAGTGCGTAGTGAGAGTTAAAGCTGGTATTACAGTCAACACACACGTATTCACGCCTTTGTTGTTGTGATCCTTGACCACGACGGCGACGACCTTCTGCTTCATAATGCCGAGGCGATGAAGAAGGCACAATGGCCTTCTGCAATCTCAAAGGTTGTGATCCTTGAACACAAGGATCTTCTGCTTCATTATAATTTGGTGATAAAGGGTCAATCATTTTCAAAGCCAAAGGTAGTTCCACGAGGGCCATCCTCTCCGTCGTCAGAACTCGACCGGCTTCGTCTTTAGGCGGGTTAAAAGACGAAGACGAAGAAGTCACACCACCACCCCCACTCAGTAGCTTCTTCTTGTGCATTCTCATGTGACTTCTAAGGCCCCTTGGACAGTTGAAGCATCTAGTACAGTGCTTACACAGAACTAGCTGGTTTTCCATGGAGCAAAAAAAGCTCAAGCAAACAAAGAAATCATTCTACCTTGGAATGGTTAATGCTGAAGATAACACTTATATATTACATAATTGGTCTCTTAGGGTTTCTTTAGGCTCTTGCTCTGTGTTGAGATGATTTGTGCATAAGAAAGGAAAGTTTTGTAAAAATTTGTCTAGGGATGAAATAAATTTCTGAGAAAATTATCAAAAAGCGAGTTTGAGGATGATGTTCCTTGATCTATGGGATTTGGGTTGGCTGCTTAATTTCTTACCTTTTCTTCGAGAGAAAAAAAGCGCGTCCCAATAAAAACTCGTCTAAGTGAATCCAATCATCTTCGTTAATTGTGGTAGTTATTTTTTTTATTATCAGAAATATTATTACAATAAAGGTTGTAATTGAATAGATTGATGATTCTAACTTCTAAATAATATCCTATACTTTATGCAAAATTTTTACCATCTACATTACAATATGTAGGATATTTTTCTATAAGCTATATATTGTTGGTTCATTATCTAGGACATTTTGTAGTTATATGAAATAGGTTCCCATTTTTACCCGTGTTGGTTGATGTGAATAAGTAATTATGTATGAGAAACTGCGGATACTAGTTGTGCACAAGGGTAAGGAAAAAATTGTCAAATTTATAATGGATTTAGAAAAAAAATAAAATATTGAACTTTTTTTAGGGAGAATTATAATAAAGGACCTAAGAAAAATAATATTTATTAAGAAGGACCATAAAAAATAGTAATTATTTTAAATGACCAAAAATTAAAACATTAATATAAAGAGACTAAATTGCCCTTAGTTCCACAAATTTTTATATAAAGGTGAGAAATGAAAAAAATGTTTTGGAACAATAATATATGGAAACCTTTTCTTGGAATGAAATATCTATTTAACCAAAAAAAAATACCTACAGGTCAATGTTTGCGAACCCTTTTTTTTTTTTAACAATAATATATAGCAACCTTCCATTCCACATAAAGAAAAAAAAGTGACGGATCATGCGAATTGGCTTCGGTGATTCAAAACAAAAGTTTGAAAAATATACAATAGTAAAATAGCAAGAATTAATCAATTTTTAATGATTATAATAAGAGCCAAACTAAAGGAAAACGAGACAAAAAATTACGAGGAAGAAGAACTTAAAGATCATAGAATAGAGGGGAGGACGCCTAGGAGATCTTTGTGGATAAAAAAACCTATCATTTCTTCTTCACAAAGAGATAAAAAGTTGTCAATAGAGACTCTAACTTGCATATTTCAGATTCTGATTTGATATCTATTTATCATTTTTAATCAATCACCTCAGATTCTGATTTAATTAGAGATAATATAGAGACTCTAACTTGCATATTCTAGATTCTGATTTGATCTCTATTTATCATTTTCAATCAATCACCTCAGATTCTGATTTAATTAGAGATAATATAGAGACTCTAACTTGTATATTCCAGATTCTGATTTGATCTCTATTTATCATTTTCAATCAATTACCTCAGATTCTGATTTAATTAGAGATAATTTAGGACATTTGACCAAGGATAATTTAGTCTCTTTATATTAATTTTTTTAATTTTTGGTCCTTCAAAATAATTACCATTTTTATAATCCTTCTTAATAAATATTATTTTTTTTAGGTCCTTTATTATAATTCTCTCCCTCTCTTTTTTTTTAATATAGGTGATACATGTTGAGAGTGTTTTACATTTTATATTAGTAGGAGTATGTAATTTACACATAACTACATATATCTCATATTTTTGCCCCCAGATAAATATAATGATTTTTCCCGTAACTGATAAATTTTATCTGAATTCGATCATTTACAAATTAACTCTCAAGCTAAGTAATCGGAAAAGCATAAAAGAGTGTGTGTGTGTGTGTTTTTTTTGGGGGGGGGTGTTTAACCCTCTTTGAAAACAAGAAGAAATATAGAAGATCAATTAGCCGACACATTGCCACACGCTAATTTGTGATGCAATATCATTGATTGATACCCTATCGGCCTATCTAATCCTAAATATAGAAGCTAAATAACTAATTGCCAAATATTAAAGAAATTATATTGTTGGCAAAAAAATATTTAAAATATGATGGTTAATTAAGTTATTTATTTATAAAAATATGTGTTCATTTCACTAAAGTAACCCTCAATTATTTAATCGGAGACTAACATTTGATGAAAACCTTATAATATATGTATTTTTTTGGTCAAATATACTAATGTAATTAATAGGGAGAGTTTGGCAAAATGACAGACAGGTCCCAAGGAACATACAAAATATCAAAAAAGTCTCAACCCAAAATCAAATATCAAAAAGGTCTCCAGGAACATATAAAATATCAAAAAAAATCTTAACCCAAAATCACATACTTTTTTTTATATTATTTGTATTAAAACAAAATTCAGATGTTTAAATTTTGTTGTGAATATAATTTTTTCTATTATGAATGACCAGGTTTTAAATTTTGTTGTGAATATAGCATTTCCTGTTGTGAATCTAGCTTTTTTTTTTTGTTGTGAATGACCTCTGTACGCTTAGGGACCTGAGTTTGAAACAAAATTAAGGTATTTAAATTTTGTTATGAATATAGCTTTTTCTATTTGTGAATGGCCATATTTTTAAATTTTGCTATAAATATAGCACTTCCTGTTGTCAATACAAATAATATTAAAAAAGTTCCTAGAGACTTTTTTATATGTGATTTTGGGTTGAGACTTTTTTAATATTTCATATGTTCCTTGGGACCTAGCTGTCATTTTCCCATAATAATTCGTAAAGTACCCCTTAATTATTTACATTGGAAACTATCTCTTAATGTATGTAATTAATAGGGAGAATTTGAGAAAATAATTACAAATTTGGTAGAGAGAAAGTAGATAGATTATTGTCTTATTTTTAGAACTAAATTAAACTTTTCTACTAATTCTTATACCTCGGACAAGAGGAAATGGTAGCTTTTATAATTCACGGGGCTAAGTAATTTTGAGAAAGGAAGCCCAGTCAAACCATATGATAGTTATGCTATTTTTATTTTTGTTCCTTTTATTTATATAATTAGCTAAGATTTATTATATTATTGGGTTAAATTTGAGCATTGATATATATAAATTTAAAGTTAAAACTTCGTGTTTAAGTGGTCATTCATATAACCACTGAAGTCCTTTGGTAATTGTGATACTGTTTTCAACTATATTAATGTGATATTTTTTTAGGATAGGGAAATACTAATATGACATCTATATATTAATCTGATAAATGTTAGATGTAAAAGCGAACTAATGTTTTCTTGGTCCAAAGAAAAAAAACAACGAAGTACTGTTCAAATTTTTACTGAAAAATGTGCACATGGTCGTGCCCTGGAACGTGATTACCTTTTGAAGGTATTTTATTGTGGTAAAAATTAGTATAAACGAAATCAATTCCATGCTTGTTAATTATCTAGGTAATAAATATCTATTATGAAAATTATATTTGTGGAGATTCATATCTCCCATTATTTCCTATTCTCCATAGTTTCCTATTCTCACCCATTAATCATTATGATTATGGAATCATATTAATTGTAGATTAGAAAGTTGTGCCTATAAATAGAAAACATATTTATGTATTTGATACACATTGAAATACACTGGAATAAGAATTACACTCTTCTTTCTCTATTCTCTTATTCTTATTCTCTATCTCTTATATCAAATATATCGTTATATTTATAACAATATCAGTGTTTTTTCACTATGTAATATTTATTTATAGTGTAAATGATGATAAATATGGAAATGTTCATAATATCGAATTAACAAGTCATAAAAGATTACACTTTTTCTTTTCTCAGAAAGGCTAAAGTATACTTTTAGTCCTTTAAGTTTACAAGATGTATAATTTTGGTCCCTTAACTTTATAGAGTATACTTTTAGTCTTATAATTCTAACACCGTTAATTGTGCTAACAGAAAATGTAAACTTAAATGATAATGGTGTAAATTTAAGTGATGATTTTGCAATTAAATACTATTAGGCTTAAATTTAAAATACGGGTAAATTGAAAAAATATAAAATTTATGTAATTAAATGCCATTAGTCATCACTTGAGTCCGCTGTGTCAGCGTTTTCTGTTAGCAACATTAACGGTGTTAGAATTTTAGGACCAAAAGTATACTTTATGAAAACTTAAGGAACTAAAAGTATACTTTAGACTTTCAAAAATAATGATAAGGTACACTGTGTTACATAACTGTTGATGACTGTTTAGCCGGAAATTTATGAAGTTTGTTTTGTTTGATTTTATTATCTATTTTTATGTTCTTAGGACATTTCTATAGATTAGTTTTTAGAACAAGTTTTAGAAACAAAAGAATTGTTTCCAACGAAAGAAGATAGTGTAGATCACTCATCTTCCTCAAAATGCTGGGATTCAACACACGAATCATCTTCTTCTTAGTCCATACAGCCTTTATCACTGATCTAATAGTTTTACTCAAAGTATTAGATCTATTATCTCTACCAAAATAACCCATGTCAAAGAAAGTCGTACAAACGTTTAAGTTTGACCAATATGTAGCCTCTTAGCTACTTGTGCTAAACACTGAGTTACTCTTGAAATTCCTCGGCCTCTGATATATTCTTGGAAAGTTTAAGGGTATGGGTATAAACATGTCAATGCTAGTATTGTCCGACTCATTCTTATTCTTTATGGTAGAAAAGGAAATCTGACAACTACCAGAAGCACTCTCTTGCATACTCCCTCCAATCTTCAATACAAGATCAATTGACGTTTTTCTTTAAAGAGATTAAGAAAGCTTATAAAATAAGTAATTTAAACATAGTTAATGTTGTATACCATTTGATTATATACTATAGTTTATAAGTCAAACAAATTAGTTTGGTATAAAAATAATAAATATATATATATACTTGAAAATAATTTATTCACCTTCTTTAATTTTTTTAAAAAAGTCAATTAGGTCTTATATTAAAGGTGAGAGGTATAGTACTACCACTAAAAAAAAAAAAAAAGTCTTTTAGAAGCGGTTAAATTGTAGCAGTTACAAAAAACCATTACAAATATCAAGATTTGTAGAGGTTTCAAGGGAAATCGCTTTAAATTTGCAACGGTATGACTCCTGCCAAATAGCGCGCTATTAAATGATGGTACTTTATAGCAGTTAGAGCTAAAAAAAACAACTATAAAATGTGGTGCCAATTAGCACTTGACGCCACAACTGTAGCGGTCATTTAGTAGCGGTTGAGTCATACTAATAGCCACAAAAAATGGTGCTAGCTTGGGACCTTTTGGCCAAAGTTGGCACCACATTTGTAGTAGCTGAAAAGGCTAAACTGCTACAAAAGACAAAAGATTGGAGGTTTGTAGCAGTTGGGAGTAGTTTTTGAGGCAAAAACCACTACATAATGCAAAGGGTTGTATGTTTGTAGCGATTTTCGACAACTGCTACATAGTGTCACATTGATCGAGGTAGCACTGCTACAAAATATACATTTTGCTTCCTCGAAAAAGCCCCTATTTTAAAAAGGGGAAGTAAAAAATAAAAGCAGTTACATTTTTATAATTTGGCGTCTTTTTATTAGAACTTTGACATATTTGGCGTCTTTTTTAAATTTAGGACGTAGAAAGTTGACTTTACACATCCTACTATACTCTTAGGATGCCTAAAATTGCATTTAGCCGTCCTAATAAAAGTTTAGGATGCCTAAAATTGGCGAATTTTGGTGTCCTCAAAAGAAAATAAGGACGCCTAAAGTGTCTCCATTTTTATTGTCCACGCGCGCATCCTCATCCCTTACCTCTACTCCGCCCGTGCTTTGTCTTCTCTCTTCTCTCATCCATTGCTGCTCATTCATTCCCCCTCTCTACCATAGCTCCTTCATCCTCCATTGTCTCTATCATCGTCCTCCTTCCCTCATTTCTCACACCGTCGAACCTCTGTGTTCCTGTTAGGGGTGTTCATGGGCAGGACTAGGTAGGACGAGACCTTTGCCCGATGCCCTACCCGAAAGATCACTAGGCAGTAAAATGTAGCTCATTGCCCGGCCCTGCTCGATAAAAGCCTTAACATTTTTGGGCAGGGCAATAATGGGCTGGGTAGGGCACCCTTCCATGCACAAGTGACAATATCCTACCACACCATATGTGAAAAAACAGCTTAAGTAACTGAAAAATTCAATAACATCCATAATTCTACACTTTTGAATATTTCAATATAAGTCTACAAATTAAGTCTTAAAATTAAAAAGACAACCATATGTCTTAACAAGGCATCAAAAAATAGTCCATAATCCATTAAATACAAGGCATCAAAATAGAATTTATGAAAAAAGGGAAGAGCTGGTGAAGAAATGAAAAGATATTTTTTTTATTATTATTATAAGGTACAAATAGGTTTTGTAACTTATAACAAATATATTATACGATTTTATAAAAAAATAAAAATATATATAATATATACTACTGGGTAAGGCTAAATGGGTAGGGTGGCCTATCCTGCCCGATGCCCAGCCCAGCCCGTGAAAATGCCCAGCCCAGTTGAGCCCATTTTTCTTTGGACGGCTTTTCCTTGGGTAAGGCAAGGTGATTTTCAGTGGGCGCGGGCGGGCGTACAGGGCCATGGGCATCATGAACAACCCTAGTTTCTGCCCGTGGTTGCGAAGGTCTCCTAAACCTCAAAAGTTAAATGCGCATTGTCACTGTGGACACTGTTGTCGTCACCTTGGATGCCGCTGCCATCACCGTCAACGTGGCCTTTAGGTATCTTCCTCATCGCATTTGTGCTGAAAACCCAAACCCAATATGAAAAGGACTCCGTTTGTTATTGCCAGTGAAAATATTTGTTTCTTGATGAAATCTCTGTTTGTTTGTCTCCTTCTTCGCTGGTTTCTTTATGTGAAGCAGAACCCCAACTCCTCAAAGCTCTGATTTCATTTTGCAGCGAGTGCTAGTTTTCTTTTTGAGGATTTGAAGCCAAGAAACAATATCGATGTATACTTACCGCCTTTAGTTGATGACTTGAAGAAGTTGTGGGAGGAAAGCATAGATGTGTTTAATGCATATAAGAAGAAGCTCTTCAAGCTGTGTAATGATTATTACCATGATAAACAACTTTCATGCATACGGAAATTTGTGAGGGTACAGTGTGAAGGGGCATAAAACAATATCAGATATGTGAATAAATTAAAAAGAAACCTACTTGCGTTTCTTTGTTGGTTGTCATCAATCATATAGTGTAGGTGACTTTGTCTAAACGATACCATTTTCACTTTGATGAAATTCTAAGTCTTGCAATTCCTCTCATTTATAACATTTTTTTACAGATATATATATATATATATATATATATATATATATATATATATATATATATATATATATATATATTATAAAGTCATGAGTACTTGCATAGCTAGCAAGCCAACACCAAAGTTCTTCTCTTCCATTTTTATTTTTGATAAAATTTAATTTAATCAACAAAATAATAATACGATACATATAAAACCCCTGACTAATCAGATCAATACTAGGGTCCAAAGCTTAAAAACAGAAACACATTACAACATAATAACTTAAAAACTAACACAAGAACTTGTAAAATAACAAAAACAAAAAGCATCAACTAGTAGGTCCTAAAGATAGTAAGCAAATCAAAGACCAACCATAGTTTACGTCTCATTTTAAACCAATAAAAATACTACTCCCTCCGGTCCTAATTATAAGATAACATTTGAGAGTTGGTTTTGGTCCTAATTATAGGGCAACGTTCTAATTTTTGTTAATTTCTTCCTAAAATACCTTTTTTTTATTCTCTCAAGTGTGTTTGATCTTTGATGAGTATATGTATACGGGTGTGTAGACTCTTCCCGTCAATGAAACTTATAGATGTGTGTGTGTGTGTGCGCCTACACACAAATATACATAGACACAGTGCGTGAGCGCAAAAAGATGTGTGTAGATATATGTACACACATATATATGTATATATATACACATATATGTATATATAGTAAGACCATTATTTTAATTAGATGTGTGGAAAAGAAAATTCTACGTCTATGTAGCAGGAGCTGTTCATTCACTTTTACTTATGTTATTTTAAATTTATATAAAGACATTTTAAGAAAATGAATAAAATTAACTAATTTAACTTCTTTTTTTAATCTCACCAAAATCGATTAAATTTATCTTATAATTAGAACCGAAGAGAGTAACAAGTAGACACCGCTTTGCTTCGGTACAACAATAAAACAAGGGACATGAGAGTATGCCAATGTTCTTACCTTTCACAACTACACTATTTTTAACTTTGGGTTAAGGAGTGAATTCGCCAACAAACTATTACCCCAGGAGCGCCCAACACAAACAACTATCAAGTGGACCTTAAATACCAACAAACTTTTTAAAAAGTGAACTTAGCACAAAAACGTCAATTTATCGTCAACGGCCGTTAGTGGAGTGCAAATTGGACAGGTAACCTTCGTTTTCAGAAGCTAATGTACAGGCCAATTGCCCCATTGCAAAAATCACAAATTAGCTTCTTCCTCCTAATAACGCAAGAACAGAAGAAAACGATAAGGGAAAAAAGAAGAAGAAACGGTCAAATTAATTTGAAACATAAACATCACAAAAACTATCCTTAAAAATATCAACAAAATTCTACAAGCTAAATCTAGTCCCCTCAACAAAAAGCCTGCGAATTTTGAAACTTACCCACTTCTCTCTATCTTGAACAAAACAGGACAAAAGAGAAAAGGGGGAAAACAAAAGAATCAAGATGAAAGGCATAATCACAGAATATTCACAGAGATGACCCACAAATCAATAAGAGTAAGCCAATGGTTGAGCCATATGATCCCTTAAAATCCCATTATACAGAGCCACTCTGTTCGCAAGCATTCCTCTGCTCTCTTCAATTCCGTCATAACTGAAACTCCTTCAAACCTTCGTTTTTGATTTTGACTATCCATCGTAAAAGGGAAGAAAATGCAGGTGCGTGTTTAGGCTTGGAGTGGCAAGGTAAAAGTACTTGGAAATAAATGGATGGTTGGAAATGAAAAGAAGGGGGTTGGGGAGGGTGGAAAGAGGACATGTGTGGACTGAAATGTTGGGGAAAGGGGGGTTGCATGGACCAATAGGGAAAACAAAAGGGAGAGGAGACGTCACGTGGATCTGTGAAATAGTAGTGCAATGGGTGTTGACTGGAGGGTACTAAAGCAGTTGACGGTAAATTGACGTTTTTGTGCTAAGTTTACTTTTTAAAAAGTTTGTTGGTATTTAAGGTCCACTTGATAGTTGTTTGTGTTGGGCGCTCTTAGGGTAATAGTTTGTTGGCGAATTCGCTCCTTAACCCTTTAACTTTTTATTGGCTATAGAATCAACATTTTAAATTTTTAATAACAAAAAACATTATCATACATTATTTGTGGGCTATGAATTTAATTTTTCACTATTTTAAAGCTCAAACCTCTCAATAGAGGGAAATACGAGTGTTTTATTTCAAATGTTTTAATTAATTGTGAAATAATTTTTTATTTTGTTATTCTGCATCGTCGCAATACATGAGTTCAAAGGATTTTTTTTTTTTTTTTTATACAAGACGATAGGGGAGGGGGGATCAAACCCAGGACCATGGGAGAAATTAATCTCAATACCACTACACTACTAATAGTGCTGGTAGTTCAAAGGAATGTTAAATTAACATGGTGGCGCAAAGTACTTGGTGAGTCCATAGCCCACAAGTACTTGGGTTGAAATTAGGCTCTAATAAGTTTTTGAATTTTTATAGATAAAATATTGATACTTTACAAATTTTGCACTTTAATTTAGGTCATTCTTATCAATAAACTTTTCAATACGGATTTTCTCCTAATTTTTCTATTTCTTATCTTACAACAAATTTCATAGTTATATAAAAAAAATATCCTTATTTAAATAAGTTATAGAGACCAAATTTTGAACTTGGAAAAAAAATAAGTTCAAGAGTTTTAAAAATGATGTTGTGAGTTGCGTGCGTACTATACTACGTATCAGTGGGAAAAATGACTTATAGTCAATTTGACTTATGAAAAAGTGAGATTAGATAAAAATCAGATTTTGAAATATAATTTATGTTTGGAAAGTTAGATTGAGTAAAAGTCATATTGTAACTACTTTTCCTTAGAAAACAAGAACACCACCACAAAACCCAGCAATGCAAAAAAAGAAACAAAAGATAAATAGCTCTCACTGCCGCAAAATAGGTCTGAAGAAGAAGAAAAAAAACTCGTCACAAGGATGAGAAAAGTTCACAACCCTAAAAAATCAGAGGGAAAAGGCCACAGATCAAAGATGTAGGAATCGATCTATCACTCTGACGTAGTTGCAACATAGAATGATACTCGCTGGCGGCTTGTGATGGTACCACAAGTCGTCGGCGAGAAAAAGATGAAGGAGGGTTGTGAGGCAGAAAAGAGATAATTCAAACTTTAGGGTTTTCCCCTATGTACCAGAAATCCTTTTGGTTGGATGGTTGTTTAAATGTTATTGGATTCGACTATCTCCTGGTGACTCGGATCTGCGTTCTTGGGGGAAGATTTCAATAGGTGTTGTTCGATGTGTGGTCGAGATCACCATATTTGCTTGAATGGAGGAGCAGAAGTGTTCTTCAAGACATCATGGGTTTTCTTCCTTCTGAGGTTAGGTTTTCTTTGATTTTTACTCTTAGTTGGAGTGTCTGTGCAGCTGCTCTAATTGCAGCTAATGCTTATAAGAAGGTGTGCTCGTTAGGGTGAGTTTTACAACCAACACTTTCTTCTTTCACATCACTTCTAACATTAGATATCGAGGGGGCCGGTTTTGTCCATGCTTCTACTTCTACTTTTAAATTTATAATGTACGGTAATCGGCTGTTATTATATTTAGATTATTTTGTTGTATTTAATTTGGATTTGTTTGTATTCATTCTTCAGTTTGTTTCATGTATTGCACCGGTTTGCAGTAATAATATAAATAGCTCTTGAAAAAAAAAATATTGTAACTACTTTTGAGAAGGTGTTTCTCTAAAAACTCAAAAAAAAAAAAAGTTTATAAAATAAGTCCTTTTTCACTTGAAAGTCAATTTTTTTTTTTTTTTTTGGTACAGATGTGGGGAGGGGGGAGAGGGGAATTGAACCATAGATCGGGGGAGACTAAACATCTCAATACCACTGCAAGTGCCACTGCATTGCAAGGACAGGTCTACTTGAAAGTCAAATTGGACACAACTCACACAAGTCCCTGCCAAACATATTAAACTTTTCAGACAGTCTCATAAATCCGATTGGACCTTCAAATCAGACTTGTGGGCTGCAAAAAGTGATACCATACATGTCCATAATACTTGGGGGGAAAATGAAGAAAAAAACCTGAAGGAACGTTTGGAAGAAGAGGCCCATTGCATTGGAGCCCAGAGGCTCTTCCCTAACCATAGTTTTCTGAACCATCAATCCCATCCAGCAGCTCCCTTCCGCTACCTCTGCTTGTTCCGGTACCACCGTCATTTTTGCCGGAACGACGGCCGGAAATTCGTTTGTCGGTGGTTGTTAGCAACCGAGCATTCACTCGCCTGACCCTCAGTTTTTATAAAACCCTAGTAAGATATAGAGTGATAAGTTAAAACCCTTTTAAAACCCTAATTCTCTTTGGAACCACAGAGAAGCTTGCGTCATGTATGGTGGTGGTGAGTATAATATATATATATATATATATATATATTTAACTATTTCTGCTTTTCATTTATGAGTAGTTTTTTCCTCATTGTGGTTTTCGTTTTTGGGAATTCACAGACGAAGTATCGGCAATTGTCATTGACTTGGGCTCCCACACTTGCAAAGCCGGTTACGCCGGCGAAGATGCTCCCAAGGCCGTGTTCCCCTCGGTAAGTATTGGTTGCCTAGATTCTCACTTCGCCTTTTTCCTTTTTTCTTTCTTAAATGTCGTTTCTGCTTAGCTGAAATGTTAGGTTTTACAGTGTTTCGAGTGTTTTTAATATTATTTTACTAATTATTGCTATGGAGGACTTTCAGTTACTTTACTGAGCTCCGACATTCTCAGTGGTGATAAGCTTTTACTTCTTGACAGAAGATAATATGTATGATTTAAAGTTTATCAGGGGGACATAGAAGTTCAACGGATGTTTTTAATATTGATGGACCCTATAATGTCTTATTGGCTTTTCTAATTTGTACTTATTTAGGTTGTTGGAGCAATTGATCAAATGGACATTGATGAACCTGATAATAATACTGAAAAGAACTCTGCTTCTTCTGCGGATTCAAAAAACAACACCAGAAATCCCGATTCTGACAAAATCAAAGGAAAGCGCAAATTGTATGTGGGATCACAGTCCTTGGGATACCGAAGAGACCATATGGAGGTAACCATTCGTAGTCACCTCCTATTTTAGGTAGACGCCCTCAGATATTTTCCAGTGATTCATTATTTGTGTCACGCCCTCAGGTGCTGTCACCGTTGAAAGATGGAATTGTTGCTGACTGGGATATTGTTGATAGCATATGGGACCATGCTTTCAGGTTTTTAATGATTTTCTTTTATTAGTGATGATTCTTCTTTTTAAAAATTTGGTGCAACAGCTTATGTTCTATGTGTGGTGATCACTGATGGGTTTTCCCTCCTCACTGCTATTTTCTTATTGTTGTTGCCTTGTGAGTTTCCGGGTATCATTTTATCTCTTTTATGCTCTAGAATTGCTCAACTAGTGACTGGTCATGATATTTTTAGGGAATGCCTATTGATCGATCCTAAAGAGCATCCCATGCTACTTGCAGAACCTTCTTCTAACACTCAACAACAGAGAGAAAGGTATTCTAGCCTTATTTATAGCCATATCTGTTTTCTTTTTTTATTTGTTTTTATCTGGAGCACAACCAGATTGTTGTCAAGTATTTTCAGTTTGGTTCATCTACATTTACAGTTCAGTTTGTTCTGTATCTTACAGGACAGCAGAACTAATGTTTGAAAAGTACAAAGTACCTGCTTTGTTTTTAGCCAAGAATGCTGTAAGTGAACAGCTCTTCACTTCTCTATACCTGATTGTTGAAGCATAACAATAATTGTGCAAAAAAGGAATAATTACTGGAAATTTATTTCTGACTTCATATCTGATATGGTTGACAATTTTAATGAATTGATTAATAAGGGTTTATTGTTTAACACCAGGTTCTTACATCTTTTGCATCAGGGCGTGCCACCGCATTAGTTGTTGATGGGTAAGAGATGTCACTAGTCTGGCTAGTAGTTTGGATATTGTTCTTTGGAGATATGTTATTTGACATGCCTATTTGATTGTGTATCTCTGTTCTTGCGTTGTTATATTTCAAGATATTTATATGCTCAATCGTTAAGTGATAATTTTCTTTTTGGCCCCCTTAAATGTCTCATTTCTACTTAATGTTAGCTGGATGAAAGGTTATATGTCTAAAAGAAAACATGAGAAGTCCATTAAGATTCGAAGTGGGTGGACTAAATCGAGGAATTGGGTATCTTCCAAGGAGCATGCATGTCATTTTATGCTATTTTCTCTAAGATACTGCAATATAATGCTGGAATTATTGTTGATGAGTGGTTTTTCCTCAATATTTTGATCGCTCAGTGGTGGAGGATCAACTACTGTTGCACCTGTCCATGACGGTTATGTTCTTCAAAAGGTATTGCTTATCATCTAAATTATTTCTAAGAAGTTTTGATTTACTCTTTCATTTCTTTGTATGCACAAATAACCAATTTTTGAAATTTAGCTTGACCGCTGAGGTTGGACGGTAAAGTTAATTATTGAAGTAGGTTATAAATATATGTATGGAAGCTGTTATGATGCAAAACAGCATTCGAGTTGATTTAGCTCGGCTATATGAATGGTGAATGATATTTGTTATGACGCAAAACAGCATTTGAGTCATTAAATTTGAGCAAATAAATTGTATAGAAGGGTTTCTAATCATATAGCCCCCATTGATACAATTTTAGAATATAAAGCGCATGGATTTTGTTATGATGTCAATACTCTGATGATTTGTAAAACTAAGGCAGTCTCATATATGTGAAAGCTCCGATGCAAATTCCACTTCATTGCACACTGTTAATAAGGGAATCCTTATTCGTTTGCTAACATTTCTTCACATACACTATTCATGCATCTTGCCTTTCGTTCTCTTTCTTGGGGCATATGCTAATGTTTCATTGTATCATGTATTATTTTTTACAACAGGCAGTTGCAACTTCTCCTATTGGAGGAGAGTTTCTTACGGATTGCTTGATGAAAAGTTTGGAAAGTAAAGGTATTGTGGTGAGTGGCAAACATGGATTTTTTTCCCTGTTCCATTGTCCATTTGACGTGAAGTTGTCATAATTTTTTATTTGGCTATTGATATATATTCTTTTTTACTGTGTTATCTCAGATAAAACCCCGGTATTCCTTTAAGAGAAAGGAAATCCGGCCTGGAGAGTTTCAGGTATATCAAGATTGCATTTTATTTACTTGTGAGTAGCGTAACATGTTTTTTCTAATGTTTTGTTTATTTGTAGAAACAAATCATTATGGTTTTCTTTTTTATACTTTCTCCAAAATTCAAATTTTGGCACCACAGGATTTCAAAAATCTAGTTTCATTGATGCCTTCTTGGCAACAGTGCCAAGCTTCATAACCGGATTTTTTTATTTTTTATTTTTATTTTTTGAACTTTTGTATCATTTAGCTCCTTAAGTGTAAATATTGAATAATATATTGCTACTACATTACTTTAAGGAATAATATATCTTTTTCTTAGACTGTAGATGTTGATTTTCCCAATACGACTGAAAGCTACAAACTTTACTGCCAGGTTTGTGGATAACCAATAATTTGTCTTTAATTCTTTCCATTACATTTGCTGACTTCTTTGTGCCCCTTGCAACAGAGGGTGATTGCTAGTGATATCAAGGAATGTGTGTGCCGAGCTCCTGATACTCCATATGATGGTTGGTGTGCCTGATCTTTTCATATCATGTTTGAATTCTGTTGATTTTTTGCAGTGTGTTCATTGATTTTTATGAGATATGCATGGATAGTCTTACATGTTATGGGATTTGTTTTCATTTTTATACATTTACATGTAAACAAGAATTTTCAGAACATGCATCGTAGGGGACATGGTTTTAGACTTTTAGTTACTTGTTCTTTATTGCTTCACATTGATAGATCATATTTAATGAGTTCATTGTTTTCTCCTTATCAAAAAACAAAAAACAATTCATTGCTTTGACAAACATACATTCCTTTTCTGTTATTTCTTCATGGCTATTTTAGATGAGATGGTCGTAATCAATCTTTTATTTGACATTCCTCATTCTTTTTTTCCCCTTTTCTTTTTTCTTTTTGGGTGGCAGAGAGTGCATACTCAAACATTCCGATGACCTCGTATGAACTTCCTGATGGCCAGTGAGTCCAAGTTAATTTTTCACACAGAAATTATGATGACAATTGAATATCTATGCTAATGTTTGATGTAGCTATTTCTAGTCTCTTTGCTGTATATGTATTTGCAATGATTTCTGTTGCTTCATTAGCTACTTTCTGCATCCGATTTATGGTCTCTTTCCATATGTTTTTTGATTGTATTAACTTGTTATGACATAGGACAATTGAAATCGGAGCTGATAGATTCAAGACTCCAGATGTTCTTTTTAATCCATCCCTTGTCCAGGTCTGTAGCCTGCATCTCTACACTGCTATTCATCTGGCGTAAAGTATTTTTGTATACTCTGGGCATAGGTAAATGCTAAATTTTAATCAGTTGGTTGCATCTCTGAATGAATTGGATTGAGGTAAGACTGAAAAATGTTGAGATCTTCTTGTATCAGTTCTTTAGAATTTCATTTTAGCCACACAAATTATGCCAAAAGTGGCTGTTGAATGCAAGGCCCAGACCTTGGGTTATGCCCTAGTTATTGAAATCTTTATGCCATTGTAATTTAAGATGATCTTGCATATGCCCGCCCAGCTGACTGAACCTCCTTTACTGTACAACAATATCCCACCCCAATATTGTGGCTTTCTGTTGGGATTGGCAGGATATGATGCCAACCTTGATGTATGTAGGGTACAAAGAGACACATGAAATGAAGTCAGAAAGATCAGGAGGCATTTGTTTAATTAAAAACATCCAAAATGCTTTCAGTCACTAAAAAATAAATGGAATTACGACATCTTAAATGACATAAACAACACTGAATGCTTTCATTCAGTATGTGCAAATGATTTTTGCTTAACTTGTAATTAAGGAGATTCATTGATTATTGATGTTCATTGCTCTTTTGCTTAGACTTTTCTGGAAATTGTCGTGCCAAAATCTTAATATGTATAAATGTCAATACCCTTATGTTGTTGACCTTGATGCTGATGTGTTTTATCTTGTTACTTTTTTGTGTGTTATGCAGAGACATATTTAACTGCACCATGTAACTTATTCAGGCTGCTTAGTTTCTTGTTTCTACTACCCTTGATTTGAAGCTGAAGCTAAATATTTCAGCCACTTCAATTTTTTTCCCTCCAAATTTAAGATTTCCTAATTTTGAAAGAAAAGATTTTCTACATGGGTTGGATAAGTGGCAGCCCTCATAGTTTGCACTCTTCCTATTCCAAAATTAGTTTTGCTTCAACTATGTGTGTTTTTATATGGGGTTTAATGCTTATATAATTATCTTCATGGTCGGTGCCACTTTTGCTGTCTGTTATTATGTGCACTAAGTTTCATACCAAATCGCAGACTATTCCTGGGATGGAGAGTTTTGCAGAGATGTCTTCTTCAGTTCGAGGTCTGCCCCAGATGGTAATAAAATATTTAAAGTGTATGTCTTTGGGCTTAATTTTTCTTCCTTTCCTCTTGATTTCACTGTCTTGATTTATGTGCAGGTTATAGAGAGTATTAATAGGTGTGATGTGGACATCCGAAGAGAATTATTTAGCGGCATACTGGTGAGATTTTGTATTAGCTTATTTGTACAATGGCATGTTCCTGCATTTTTATTGGTCTGTAAATAAAAGTAGCTTAGCAGGTGAATCTTTGGTGTATCGTTAATGATGTGTCACAACATGCCCCATGTCATGTGGCGTAGTGCCAGAGTTTTTGTGCCTTGCTACCCTTGTGGCTTTGCAAAGGGTAAATGGAACAGTATGGTGTGCAGCACATATATCCTATACTACATTATTATTTTGGCAATATGTTTGTACTGGTTTAGTCATCACTTATTTCTCAATCTTTTTCCAATCCCTATCCTTTTGTCATGCACCTGGGGATGCCCATGGGCCCCTATTGCAAGTACCATTACCAACCATGCTTTGGGGCTCTTTCATGTGTTTGGAGTGGGAACCCTGCCCTTAAGTTTAGAATTTAAAATTAAAAATTTCGTTATGCAGCTTGCTGGTGGTACTGCTTCAATGCAACAATTGAAGGAACGCCTTGAGAAAGACTTGTTAGAGGTAAAGTTTTTTTTTAGCAAGCTGATTTCAATTTTATACTTCTTACCTTTAGATCTTATGTAGGATTGTATTTATGGTTGTGTTCTTTCTGAGGAGTTTTAGGAAACTTTTCATGATTATAAATGCTTTCGATGCAAAAAGCATTTTACAATAAGTTGTTTCATAGGATTACTTTTCTTAAAATTAAGTTACTGAGTTGAGAATTGTCTTGCCTCTTTAGTTTCTCTTTTTCATTAAGCTCTGCTCCAATTTAAAAAAGACCCAATAGTTGAAGTGCATGCATTTCACTAGAAGAAACCAACCAAAACAATGAGTTTCAGGCGATGTTAGCTAAGCTAAGGTTTGTGGAGTAGTGGGTGGATAGGCAGCGCTTTTCTCTTTCCCTAATCAAGCTTCCCATTCAGCCCCTTAACCTTGATTGGTTTGTGAAACTGAAGCATCGATACTGCAAAGGGATTCTAGCAGCTGATGCTCCCGGTGTCCACTATATTTTCTCATCCACTTGTGGATCTGAGCCTCATTGATAATGATAATGATAATGAGCATGATGGTTTTATGGTTCATTGCTTAGTGTTGAAATTTAAAGTATTATGCAGAGGGAATAAGAACCCCTGAAATATTATTATGAATTCTTAAATAAAAGAGAATGCATATGAGCCTTTATAGGCAAACCTAGAATCTAATCAAATAAAAAATAAATCAAAATGACTGAGATATGATACTAGGATATAATATCCTAATATATAATATCCATATGTAATCCTAAAATATTATAAATATTAAATAATAAAATCAAACTTGACTCTACCCAGTGGAGAGTAGATATTAAGAAAATAATAATTAATTAAATAATCTGAAATATCTCTAAAATATTATCCAACACTCCCCCTCAAGATGGAGAGTAGATATCATTTCGAGCTTGCCTTGAAATCCTTCAAACTTGACTTTGCCTTGTGGTTTTGTAGTCTAACTTGCTATTCCAACTTCATAGTACTTCATAGCTAATATCTGGACGTGTGTGGGTCAAGTATATCAATTTTTCCACAAGTCTTTTGTATCTTTCTAAGTCAAGTAGGACACCTTGTGGCTTGATCCCAAGGTGATACCCTCCTTTTATTGGTGTCCCCTCAGGCTGGGCACCCAAAATTCCTATCTCATGTAATAGGTCCAAGGTATACTTCCACTTGGATATGTTGATGCCCTTTTTAGTTCTTGCCACTTCCATGCCCAGAAAATACCTCATTTGTTCGAGGTCTTTCACCTAGAATTCAGTTGACAAATCCCGTTTTAGCTGAGCAATAGATTCTTCATCGATTCCTGTAATGATTATGTCATCAACGATCAGGATAGTGATGTTGCCATTGACACGTTTGTTGGTGTCATCTACTTGTCCTTGAGTGTATCCAAATCCTTTCACTGCTTTGGTGAATCTATCAAACCATGTCTTAGGAAATTGTTTTAGTCCATACAAAGACTTTTTTAGTTTACACAATTGTTAGGAGCTAGAATTCCATTTGGAATCTCCATGTGTACTTCTTCCTCTAAGTCTCCATTTAAGAATGCATTCTTCACATCCAATCAGTGCAAATGACCAATCCAAGTTGGCTAGAATTGATAACAACGCTGGGATGGTATTAAACTTAGCTATTGGAGCAAATGTCTTTTGATAACCAATCCTATATGTCTGGGTATGCCCTTTCAAAACAAGTCTCACCTTGTATTTGTTGATATTGCCATCTGGATTGAATTTTGGGTTAAGAGTCACCTACATCCTATTGACTTCTTTCCTTTGGAAAGAGTTGTAATCTCCCACGTTTTATTTTCTAAGTGCTCTCAACTCTTCTTTTGCAACTTGTTTACAATTTGGATTAGTTGTAGCATGCTGAAATATACTTGGGATCTTCATCTATGCACTGTTTACAACAAAGCTTTGTATTTTTGCAAACATGTTACTATATGAAACAAACAGTTGAATTGGATGTTGAGTACAAGATCGTACCCCTTTTCTCAATGCAATAGGCCAACTCAGCTCTTTAGGATTTAATTCCGAATTGGAGTCATGATTGTTCCTTTGAATGGGAGAGATAGTTCTACCGTGTCGGGTTCCACTTGAACTTGTTGCCTAGATTCTGCTTCTTGTCTTGTTTTGGGCTACTCCCCTAAATTGATCTCAACATTTGTTTCTAGTTCATTGAGTGTAGGTTGAGGTTGAGGTAGAATAGGCTCAGACTAAGATCCGGTTGGGTAGGATTGAGTTGGTTTGTGGGAGCAAATGAGTCAAGGTTGACTATTAGGTTAGGCTCAAGTGGTGGTGTTGTATTTTTTGGGACTTTGGAGTCATATTCTTCCAAATTTAGCCATTCAATGTCATTATGCTCTCCCTAAATGGGTAATTTGGGATAGTAAGCATTTTCAAAAAAAGATGGCATCCAAGGAAAAGAGAAGTTTCTTGGAAGTAGGGCAATAGTATTTGTACCCTTTCTAAGTAGGGGAATAGCGAATGAATATGCATTTATCAGCTTAAGCGGCATATTAGTTGCTATTATTTTTGTGAACAAACACAACACACCCAAACACCTTTGGGGATAAGAAATTGATTAGTGGGCAATTTGGAAAGTGTGCAAGGAGTTTTTGGATTGAAGTGAAGTAATTGAGAACTTTGGATTGCATTCAATCAATTAGATAAGCAATTGTTAGCACTGCAACACCCTAGATGATGGTGTGAACATTTTGTTCCATTAACAAGGTTCAGGTTACTTCTAACATGTGATGGTTTTTTTGGTTGGCCACTCTATTTTGTTGACGGGTATAAAGGAGGGAAGTTTGGTGATGAATTCCTTGCTGATCAAGAAATTCCTTAAAGGTTCAACTCATGTATTCCTTGACATTATCACTTTGTATGGTTTTAATAGAAGTATTGAATTGAGTTTGTTCAAAGATATGGAAGCTTTGAAACACTTTGGCTGCATTTAGATTTTTCCTTCATTAAGTAAACCTGTGGTTCTTTTGTGATCATTTATGAAAGTAACAAACAATTTAGCATTATTGAGGGTCTTTATTCTTGTTGGACCCCAAATATCACTATGGACTAGTGTGAATGGCTCAGAAGGTGTGTAGGGTGGTTTGGATATGATGCTTGAGTTTGTTTTGCGAGTTGGCAAGTTTCACAATGAAAAGGAACAGAAATTTTATTTAACAAACCTGGAAACACGTTTCAAAAATCAAAACCAGTGTGGCTTGAACAACAATGCCACAAAAATACATCATTGTTTTGAGAGTTGGAGCTAACTTGTGCCCTTGCCTTCCATGCATCTTTATTCTTCACATTCAATCCTTCAAGGTAGAACAATCAATCTCATTCTCTAGAAGTGCCAATCGTCTTCCCTGATTTTAAATCCTAAAAAACACAAAGATCATTATCAAAAATTACTCGACATCTTCGACCTTTAGACTTTAGTCAACTTGCTTATTGATATTTGATTACAAATGAGTGCACGCACAAACAAGACATTGTGGACTTCCAAGTGATCATAATGTGTGTCCGTGCCAATTCCCTCAACCTTCATGAATACATTATTAGCTACTTTGATTTTGAGTTGTTTATGACAAAATTTAAGGTTATTAAATATAGCTTTGTTACCAATCATGTGATCCGTAGCTCGAGTCGACAATCCAAATATCATCACTTCTCATCTCAACATTGAGAGCTATAATGGAATCACTTGATTGCACCCAGAGTAGTCGATAGCGCGCTATAGCGGTGCTATCGCGCTGGTGCGGTGCGGAACAGTACATTGCCGCCACAGAACCTCCTTTGCGGAGCGTTTGTGCGTTGCGCTTGTAGCGTGAGATGCGGCGTTTTGCGCCCGCGTCACGCTATTTACTTTTTTTTTTTTTAAAAAAAAAAAAAAACACAAACAATTTATGGCCAAGACCCAAAACACAACCCAACCCGAATGGAATAGATTGATTCAGTTCCGAAGACTACTTAGGTCGAGAGCCGCGAGTCTTCTGAAGACGAGATCCCAGAGGGCGAGAGAGACGTAGTCCATTCCATTCTGTGATTGAGTTCTCGGCAAGTTCGATTTGCTTGATTGAGTTTTGACTTCTGACTTCTTGGACTTTCTGAAATATTGTGTCGGGCTCTTAGCATTATCAGTTTTATTTTTACTTAGAACTCAATCTTCTCCCACAGTTCTATTTTTACTGAAGACTAAAGAGAATTTTGCTTATATTTATGACCTTTAAAGACTAATTTAATTATGAATTTTTTGTTATATATTAATGTTTTGTTTTTGGCTTTTAGAGACTTAGATGATCTTTTGTTTAATATTGAATATGTCTTAAATTTTGAGTATGTGTGTATCTTCGGTGTAGCGGTCACCCCGCAATGCGCTATACCGCTATAGCGTTTTTTGGGTCAGCCGCTACACGCCGCTATCTGGGATTGACTACTATGATTGCACCAAATTAGTACTAGGTACCAAGTTTGATTTATTTAGTTTGTCAAGTATCCTGCAAAGCTCCTGCAATTCTTCCTGGCTCAGATGGTCATTAGCTTCAATTTTATGTTCTTCAGCTGTGGTGAGGTGACGTTGGAAGTTTTGTTTTCCATTTGATGGCCTTTCATGTAGCTTCTAGCATTCTTCTTTGATATGACCCTTCTTCTTCCAATAGTTGCACCATTTGTTATTCCTTCATTCACCTTGTAGTCCTCTCAAAGCAAGTGTCGAGCTTTTAGTTTGACTTGAGCCACTTTGATTAAGGAGTTTTTTGCTTTCTTCGAATTGCACAAAGTTGACAACACCAAATAGATGTGGTAAGGGTTTTAATCCCATATTTCTACCTCTCACCTCCTTAAGAGGGTCGTTTAGGCCTAGGAGAAGGTATATATTCTTCCTTCTTCCACTATCTTCTTGTATAATTGAGCATCCTCAATGTTTTTTCACAGATGAACCTCACAAATCCTGTTGTTGCCATAATTTTAGCAAAGCATTATAATATTCAGTCACTAACATGTTACCTTGTCCCAAATCACGGAGCTATTGCTTTAGATGGACCAACACAGCAGTGTTGTCACGGGAAGAGTATGTTCTACTAGCTGCAGCCCATATTTCTTTTGCCGTGGTTAGCCCTTACTAATATCCAAAGTCATCGAGTTACACAACCAACTCATCACTTGGTTATTCTCAACAAACCAGGTGTCAAAATTTGGATCATCGTGGGTTGGTTGAGGAGCTTCTCCGTTAATAAACTTACTCTTGCCACGTAGATATCATAGAACACTTTGGGACCACAACACACTCTAGGACCACTGGTAGTAGTTCTTTCCATGAAGTTTATGGTGACCATTATTTGGTTTTCTGAGAATTTTGGTGCCATCTCTGAAACTTTAGGAGGTGCTGTAGATGAGGAAGAACAAACAATGCTACTTTGAGTTTGAGAATCGATTCATGACATAGAGCCATGGGATTGACTAAGGAATTTGTCGAATTGTTGGGTTAAGTGTCGACTAAAGGAGGGAAAGTAGAAGAATCTATGTTCTGGGTGAAAAAAATGACGCCGATGTGTGGAAAATAGTGACAGCGTGTGGAGTCAAGTTCTGATCGAACAAGGTGGCTCTGGTACCATGATTATGAATCCTTAAATAAAAGAAGATACATATGGGTCTTTATATAAGCAAATCTAGACTCTAATTTGATCTAATCAAATAATAAATAAATCAAAATAACTAAGATACAATATTAAGATATAATATCCTAATATATAATATCCATATCTAATCTTAAGATATTATAAATATTAAAATCAAACTCAATAATCAATCTTAATAATGTGAAATATCTCTAAAATATTATCCAACACTTAGAGATTGGATAAGTATTTCTGGTGTGGTTTATTGTAGTTTGTGCTCTTAATGGGACAAATCCGAGCAGTCTACATGCAGGTTTGGTAGTACACACATTTGTGAATGCTTCCCATTATATTGCCAACACAAACTAGAAACAATTATTGAGGTTCTCAACTTTTGGTTGCAATGATACTGGACTGGATTTTTTTTTTCAAAATGTTAAAGCATTCTTGAAGCCACCTAGTTGGCAGGGATCAGTTTAGAATTCAGATGAAAGCATCATTAATGACAGATTCCCATGATACTATATTTGCTCAACAAATAATGCCCTTTTCCAAATTTAGTAAACTCAATGTTGTGCAAGATATTCAAAATGGTCTCCTGGATTAAACACAAGTAAATCATGAAAGATCTTGGCCATGGCTGCCCCCCTTGCTGAGTAGATGCTTGGGCATCTAGAAAAGCACGCATCACCCCTTTTATTCCCACTCCTAAGTCCCCCCACTTAGATTTGCATAATTGCATTCCCACTCTCAACTTCACACAATTTGGAAATCACAGCATGCATCTGATCTGACTTGAACTAAAATGCTCTGATGTGCCAACTGAATATTGGTCTGATTTGGGTAGATTGTAAGTACTATTCATAAATTATTGTGGGAACAGTGTATATTTTAATGACTATTTATTGATGTAAGCAAACTACTATTGTTAGCCCCCCTCCAACAACAAAGAAACCACCTGAAAAAAATCTAGTTGAATTTAAGAAATATAGCCGGGCTCATGGATTTTTTATGATTTGCTAGTAATAAATACATTGCGTGTGTTTGAAATTTTTCATTGTGTGTTTGAAATTTTGGTATGTTGCTTCGCAGTAATTATAAAGATTAGTTTAAATGTTGAGAGCTGAATAGTATGTTTCTAATGCAGGAATCCCCTCAAGCTGCTAGAGTAAAAGTGCTGGCCAGTGGAAATGCAACTGAAAGAAGGTTCAGGTGGCATTAATGTCTGTTAATATTAATTATGCTCTTGGTCATTGACGATGCAGTTTCTGTTACAGTAACCTTTGATACTACACCTTATTTGGGTGTTTTTTTTTAAAAAATGTGCTAATCTATTTTTTGGCCAACAAATTATGTAATAATATATTCATTTAACCACTTTCATGAATGCTGATGAACATGCGGCCCTTCCTTTTTCTCTGAACTCTCTTTCTCGTGCGAAACCCTAACCCCCTTTCTTCACTATAGCTCCTACCTCGCTGGCGGCGGCTTTGCCGCCGGTGAGCCTCCTTTCATGCCACAACCGCAGCAGAAGACCAGATCGGTCCTCGATGAGTATGGATCAGGCGGGTTTTAGGTTGGAACGGAGAAATAGAGCGGCGGCCTTCCTTCTTCTCCGGCGCCGGCTCTCCTCTGGTCTTCCTCCTCACCGTCTTCCTTGCTCCGGTGGCCCTCTGTTTTCTGGGTGGAGCTATGGCCCTCTCTCGTCTCTGGCGGTGGGAGTTTTTGCTTCGACGTCTCCTTCGATGGTGGTCTCTGGCTCGTCGAAGGTCTCTTGCTTGATGGCGGCCTCTAGCTCAACAGTGGTCTCCTGCGCGGTGGTGGCCTCTGGCTCGTTGGTGGTTTCCGGTGGAGGGGTGTCTTTTCATCTTGTTTTTACTGCTTTATGCTTATTTTTGTCTTCTGATGTTGTGGCGTTTGGTGTTGAGTGTTTGTGTTTGTCTACTAATGTTGTGGGTTTGGGTAATTATGGTGGTGTTTTCTGTAGTGGATTGGATTTGTGCTTTTAGGGGAAGGGTTTTATGGATTGTTGCTACTATTTTGTGCTTTATCTGTGAGAGGACCATTTCTAGGATTGTTCGATGGGGGCAAATCCATATCGCTAATGTTAGCCAAAATATGTTTGGTGGGTGGTTGATGTCACCAACGCTTCAATGGAGGAGCAAAAGTATTCTTAAAGACTTGTCCTTTTTCTTCTGAAGTTGGGTGTTCTCTGTCCTGTACCCCAAATAGGGGTGATTATATAGCTGATCTATCAGCTTTTTCTTATAAGGAGGTGTGCCCGATCGGGTAGGTTTTGCAACCAACACCTTCTTTCATGTCCTCTCTAACCTTGGATGTCCAGATAGCCAATGAAGTCTTTGGAGTTACTTTTATTCCTATTTGTTTTGTGGTGACTAACTCTTTTTACATTTTGTTTGTTGTTGTATTTGTTAGTCTTCTTATTCTGGTTTGTTGTTGTTTAGTTTGTTGTAATCGTTTGATGTAACCTTTATTATTAGTATCAATATATGTTCCTTGTTGACCAAAAAAAAAGAATGCTAATGAACATGGGTGAGATGAAATGCTTCGTTTGTGATTTCTAGTGCAACTTTATTGCCCCAAATGATAAGAACTTACCTGATCCAATTAAGGAAATCATGAATTGATGTTTCAGCTCTAAAATTGATGTAGACATAACGCCCATTTAAATTTAACTAGTCCTATGAAGTGGCTATGCTTAGTAGCAAAGCACTGTTTGAGTCCTAACCTTGCTGTAAAAGCATGCTGTCTACTTCCTTTTGTATGACTCAATGAACCTAGTACTTCAGACAATTCTGAGGAAAAATTAAACTGAAATAACATTGCTTGTGAGGTGGGGCTGAAGATTTGAGTACGTGAAGATTTTTGGGGCTTTTGTTATATTACCCGGTTGTCAATTTTCTGATTTCACCTTTATGAATTAATGAACCTGGAACGTAGGATAATTTGGATGAATTCACAGATTCATATTATATCTGTTGTAAGGTTAAGCCCTGAATAATGTAGTTTTTATAACAAGGTATTTGTTTTGCCTTGTTTTAAATGATCTTTTATGTGATATACACATTGGCCACAGCTGCTGTATGATTTATATCAAATTCTTTAATAACTAGGAGAATAAACTCATGATTTTACGTGTTCATGCCTTTTATATATTTCAAAGAGTGTCCTGTCGCTAATGGCTGTGATTGTGCAGTGTTTGGATAGGCGGAAGCATATTGGCTTCACTTGGCTCCTTCCAGCAAATGTGGTTCTCCAAGTCTGAGTAAGTATCAATTATTTGTCAAAGCTTGTATGAGAATTTCAAAATCTTGAAGTATAGTTTAAATTTTAAAATATGTTCTTGAAATTTCTTTCTTTTTTTTCTTCCCTGATCTTATTGCTCCCCTCCTTCTACCAACACCCAAAGCAATGTATACTAGAAAAGTCAACTTATGTTGGGCTCTTCAAATGTGCACCGCTATTTTTTTGACCTGTACTTTGCAGATTGTGTTGCTGTTGTAGCTAAGAGTTATAATATTGTTCTAATTCCATCACTCTTGTGGGCTTCATAGGGACTTGATTAAAAAGAAAACTGAACCTCTAACGGAAAAAACAGAAGAACAACCGTCCCATTTGCCTTTAAATCTTCCTATTGAATTATTAAAGTTGATAATTATTTAATAATAAGCTTAAATACACTATGGAACCGTTTTTATCGGTTTAATTAACGAAGGGAAGGGTTCTCAATTAAACTTATATGAACTTGATGGTCAGTGTTGCATTTATCCAACTGTAATTGATCGATATCTAGAGTTAGGCTTCCAAATCTTCTTCCCATATAATTTTCTGTGCTAAATTTATGTTTGCAATTGATAGGTATGAAGAGCATGGAGCTTCTTATATACAAAGAAAATGCCCATGAGTTGCTATTGATGTGAAGACAGGCTTGTTATGCCGTTGGTGATTCTCTCTCTGCCACTAATTTATTCTCTTATCTATAAACCTTTCTCTTGTTTTTCTTTCACTAACCTAAGCACTTGGCCTAGCTGTATCTGTAATTTATTCTCTGATGTAACTATACTTCGTAGTCTGTATTTATTGACATTACTGATTTGTCTTGTTTGTATCAAACTGGCATCCCCTTTCATGCAGTCTAGGCCCAGCATTAAATCGCCATTTAGATGACGAGTGCTTAATTCTTCGGTAAATTATTCAGGTTGTATGTGGTAAGAGTGTATAAGACTCATTCTACCTTTATTTATATGGTTTCTGTAGTTTATCTGCCTTGTTGCCTGTTCAGTTATTCCTTTGCTACTAGAGTTGGGAATCAGGGCCGGTCTATGAAAAGTTAGGGCCTAACAGGGCCGACCCTCCATGGCCCAAAGTAAGAAAAACATGTTTTTCAAAGTCTAGCCTGAAAGCACCAAGGCCAAGGGTAGCCTTCCAAGGCCTAGAAGTTACTATTTTAAATTTTAACTATTTTTCGTCCATTTTTTTCCCAAAGAAATATGATTAGCAAATTACAACAATTAAAGTTCTAATTTATCAGATAAATTTTGTCAACATTAATAACAACATCCAACAAATAATAGTCATTAATTCAAATCCAAAAACAAACTATGTTTACAAATAACTCATATAAAATATAAGAAGCATATCAGTAAGTGACATTAGTATGATGACTATTATTGTTGTCATTTTTGTTGCTATTATCGATTTCAACGACATTTAATTGTGTTTCACTTTGAGTAGGTTCCATGAGTAAGACTATTGTGAATTTCTTCTCCTACATCATAAACACATCTATATTCTTTATTTGTAACAAATAATAAACCAAATCATAAAATTAAAATATAGTTATTATGTATTTGTATATTTATATTTTAAATGGATAAATAACTCTATAACAAATATTATATATATATATGGGATAGGATATTGTCACTACCAATTTTATGTTACTACCGAGTCACTACTACTTTTTCACGGTTAGATCATAATCTCATTTATTTTTATCATTTCTCTCTCCTATTGGGATTTTGATCTAACGGTGAAAAAGTGGTAGTGACTTAGTAGTGACATAAAATTGGTAGTGACAATATCCTATCCCTATATATATATATATATATATATATATATATATATATATATATATATATAAATTAGTAAATTACCATTATATGTGAATCTATACATCCAAAAAAAGTAATAATAATAAATTAAAAGGGCTCTCGGGTGGGCCCTTTTAAGCCTGAGGCCCTCCAAGACCGGCCCTACAGGGCTTATTTCACTAAACTCCTAATTTTTCAAATGGTTTGGTCCAATTTTTCAACTCTATTTGCTACAAAGTAGATGATATCATGCATACTCACGATTGTAACATTTTTCTTTTTTCTTTTCTTTTTTAATTTTTAGGGCAAGTACTAAGGGTTTAGGGTTACTGAGCAGAATTAAACCGGGCTCAACTTTTTAATAATATATTACTTGAAAGACTTGAATTGATTACAATTTACAAGTTACAAAAGGAATTGAATATGCATCATAAGATAAAGGAAATATCAATTTACTATTATAATCCTAAATGTAACACTTAATTGACTTTTTGGAGAATACAAAGAAACTTAATAAGTTGCTTTAAAGTATTTATACTAATTGTTTTTCATCAAACTAATTTGTTTTACTTATAAGTTGATATATAATTTAGTGGCATAACATATAATGATATAATTAAATAATTTATTTAGCTTAATTTTTTTAAAAAATCTATTAGGTAATGACAAGAAGGAATAATATAGTAATCTATTTAATAATGGGGTGTGTGTATTCGATGAAGTTGGAGAATGAGAGTGTTACAGAATTAATAGAGAAGGAGAAATAGAGGATTCAAGACAAAAGAAGTGAGAGAATAAAAGCAAAAAAAAAAAAACATTTTACTTAATTGTGTTTCACTTTGAGTAGATTCCATGAATAAGACTATCATGAATTTCTTCTTCTGTATCATAAACACATCTATAATCTTTATTTGCAATAAATAATAAACCAAATCATAAAATTATAGTATAGTTATTACGTATTTGTGTATTTGTACTTTAAATGGATAAATAACTCTATAACAAATATAATATACACACACACACACACACATATATAAATGAGTAAATTATCATTATATGTGAATCCATACATCCCGAAAAAAAAATAATAATAATAAATTAAAAGGGCCCTCGGGTGGGCCTTTTTAAGCCTGAGGCCCTCCAAGGCTAACCCTACAGGGCTTATTTCATTAAACACCTCTAATTTTCAAGCTCGCTTGGCCCAATTTTCCAACTCTATTTGCTACAAAGTGGATGATGTCATGCATACTCACGGTTGTAACATATTTCTTTTTTCTTTTCTTTTTCAATTTTAAGGGCAAGTACTAAGGGTTTAAGGTTACTAAGCAGAATTAAACCCGCATTCTACTCCATCATGCTCCAAGGCATGGGCTGAACTTTTCAATAATATATTACTTGAAAGACTTGAATTGATTACAATTTACAAGTTACAAAAGGAATTGAATATGCATCATAAGATAAAGGATAAAGGAAATATCAATTTACTATTACAGTCCTAAATGTAACACTTAATTGACTTTTTAGAGAAAAGAAAGAAATTTAATAAATTACTTTAAAGTATTTATACCAATTGTTTTTCATCAAACTAATTTGTTTTACTTGTAAGTTGATATATAATTTAGTGGCATAACATATAATGATATGATTAAATAATTTATTTAACTTAATTTTTTAAAAAATCTATTAGGTAATGACAAGAAAGAATAATATAGAAATCTATTTAATAATGGGGTGTGTATTCGATGAAGTCGGAGAATGAGAGTGTTACAGAATTAATATTTTGTGTTGAATAGAAAGGAAAAGAGAGTAGGAGGGGGAATAGAGAAGGAGAAAGGATTCAAGACAAAAGAAGTGAGAGAATAAAAGAAAAAACATTTTTGGGCTATTTAATTATCAATCACAAATTGAGAGATACAATAGGTATGGACATTCATTTATAAATACCCCTTCTAACTAAACCAACGGTCATCCTTCTAATTCCCTAACTAAGAACGATCATTAGCCTAATGGCTATATATCTCAAGAGACTCTACCCATCAAATCTTTATTATGTTTACATATCAATATCCCTTTTCCAAAATATCCTTGCCCTCTAGGATTATTGAGAAGTAACAAATCTGAAAGCAACAATAGCCTAGGCTTGAAAAGTCTGAGAAGTTTTGCTGATCCTTTGAAAAAAAAAAAACTATTGCTTGAAATCTCGTACTCAGAAGCTTGTCTATCAGATTGACCTTCAGTATTGGTGCGCACTAGTCCTCCTTCTTTTCTTCCTACTCAGTTAATAGATTCTTCCATAAAGCATTTCAAATAACTTTTTTTTTAATTATAAATTTTTAGGAAAAGGGTTGAGTTCACCCACGATCTAAAGACAGGGCAAAATCTTCCTTCCTCCTAGATCATACCAATATTGGGTAGGGCAGGCCGTCTATTTATCTCAGGTGTTTACCTAAACACCTAAGAGCTAGGATGCCTCCCCTAACACCTTGACCAACTCCAGGATCGAACCCCCTCCCTTTAGTGAAAGTGTCCACTAAACCAAATTTGCAAGATTTGAAGAAATGAGACTCCTTACAACAACCTATTATTGAGAAAACCCATAGAAAGTAGGTAAGCCAAATGCAGAGTTATTGAGTTCTTTTGTTCACTGCTATCTTCGAAGCCCGTAAATGTATTAGAAATTATTAAACCCATTGTCCCCTTTAAGATACTTTTGCAGTTGAAAGAGAATGCGATCCAGCTAAACCCATCAACATTCTTCTGCCACAGAGAGAAATTGCAAGACAGCTGGAAGGTTGGGAAGGTGTCGTTTTGACTTTTCAAGCTGATCTTCACTCAGCCACGTAACTCATGAGACAAGAGGTTTTTGTACAACACAATCCTTGGCTTGCCATGCAACCCTTTCACTTTTCTTTGACACACAGTAGCCCTTCTCGATTTGTTGAGAGTCACGAATTGAAGGATGAACAACGAACTGAGACAGTGATGAAGAAATCGAATTCAGAGGCAAGAAACAACCCGAAACAGCCAGCGATGGTAATGAAGAACTTGAGTTCCCCATTCCGTTTGCTTTCAAGATAGTGCTGATTGTTAGACCCTTATTTAGAGAACATTGAAGCCGAACTAGACATAACATAGGCGAAATGGGGGTTGATCGAACCAGGCCCTGTTTGTTACATAGAAGATTTGAAGATGGAAAGGAAAAGAATGGAAAGGAAGATTAGGAAGAAATTTTTAAAAATATGTTCTGTTTGGTAGACATAAAATTGAGATGGAAGGTAATAATTTTTAAAAGATTAAAATTAACATATAAATTTAAAATGTCTAAAATACCCTTTTCCATAAAATAAAAATAAAACTCTTCCTTCTTCATCCTACCTTTGGTCCCGAGCCGACCGACAAAGGAGAGAAAAAAAAGCTTCAGATCAGGACTTGCGTTCTCGCCGGTGGTGGTGATCTGGTGTTGAGGTTGAGGGTTCCGACGGTTTTCTCACTCTCGCTACTGTTCCTCCTTCTTCATTCCTGATGTTCGACCGGTAACACAAAAAAAAAAAATCAGATCCAGGTCTAGTGAAGTCAGATCAGCGACGCTGAAGGAGGAAGTCTTCACCGGAGACGAAGAGAGTCGAAGGCGAGAGAAAGAGAGTCGCCGGTGTTGCCTGTGTCAGTGAGAAAGGAGGAAGAAGATAAAAGAGATCTAATGGGAATTTGGTCACAATCTTCCAGGAAGATTTCATCTACCACCCAATATGTGAGGGAAGATTAAGGAAGGAATCTTCTCATGGATGAAAGAAGATGGTGCCTTACTGGAAGATGGATTCTGTGTAACAAACACCTAAAACCGAGGTAAGATTGAAATCTTCCTTTCCTTCCTTCAATCTTCTTCCTGACAAACAGGTCCTTAGTGTGGAAACTTTAGGACCCACTACACATAAATGCTAAGCTCACATTTTCTCAGTTGTTTGGGTTTCAAAAACTAGAAGCAACCCCAACTTTATTCAAAATCACCTTGGCATATCCCACATCTTCATGAGTTGTCTCATTCACGCTTACCCACGTCTTTGGTCGGCGAGAATTACCTATGAATCCATCGTTGTCGCTTTCGAGTTTCTGATGTTTGTGAATATCTAGGAGCTTCATCACTTCTTCATCATCTTGCAGTGTCGTCTTTAACTCGTGATGGACTCCAGGAACATGTTGAGAATTCTCTGGTGACTGCTTGTTGATTGTTGAACTCCAAAGCAACCTTGGGTGGCATCCGCACAAAGCTCATCCTTTTTTCGGAAAGGCAGAAGCTTCTTGTATTTTGGATGGAGTCATTAGAGGATACCCATGGTCTTCTTTATCTTTCAAGACTTCTTTTGTCTTCTCCAATCGCCACTACAGAAATATTTCTTCCACTCTAGCGATAGAACGAGCCTCACGCATGGTTCTTCGTTGAAAGAGTTCAACTGAGTCAAGGATTTTGTTTTTCAATCCACACCAAAGGCTACAACAAGGTACTTCTTGGTCCAAGGCACTAACTGTAACATCCTGAATTTTGAATCTAATATCTTGAACATAAACCTATTTTGGGAAGACTACTAGGCTCTATTTTCGGAAAGTGATAAATTTGAAATCAGTATTTTGTGGGACCCGTGAATAGTATTTACTATTCATGTATACGTTTTTACTATTTACAAATACGTATTTACTATTTAAAAATACGGTATTTACTATTCCAAAATACGTATTTACTATTCATGTGGGACCCATGTCAAATTATTTCTCCTCTGCCGACACAAAACTCTCGTGAACTTTGAAATTTTTGGCCGCGGGACCCACTCAATAATAATTTATTATTTAAATAATAATATTATATTATAATAATAAAATAATATATATTATATTATATTAAAATAAATTTTGAAACGGCAGAAGCGCAGCCCACGAGGAATATTTTTATATTATATAATTTTATAATTTTGTGAAAATTACGCCTGAGGACCCATTTTCCAACTATAAATAGACGTTCCATTTCATTTCATTCTTCACAACTCCTAGAGCTACTTAGAGAGAGGAAGAGAGAGAGAGAGAAGGAAGGAATGAAGAATGATGGTATGATCTGAGGTTGAATTATTTGGTGATGGTAAATTGAGAGTATTGAAGTATTGGTAAAATAAGCTTGGAATTGAGGTAACCTTGGTTATTCTTTTATATACTTGTCAAATATTTATATGTGTATATTTATTTACTGTTTTGGGATTTATTGTGCCTATAGAAGGCTTGATTTGGAATCTGATAATGTTGTTTTGATGAGAGTGGATATTCTTGGAGCCCTTGGTATCACTTTTCTTTTAACCGGGTCAAATATGACACCTCCTTGGTTGTGATTTTACCAGGAGGGGAGCCATGTTGAAGTTATGAGTATTGGATATGTTATGATGAGAGATGAGTTATGTGTTAGATTGCTCCAGTCAACGGTTATAAGAGGTGGTCAGGGTAATAAGGGTGACCTATTCATCATTGACATATTTTATATTGTGAGATCTCTTGTGAATTATTGGAAAATAAATTATGATGTTTTTGGAACCCTTTTTGGGAGGGAGTTTTGGTAACCGAGTCGAGAACTATTTTGTGAAAGGTTTTTATATAAAGGCATATATTTTAATTATTGTGAATTTATAAATATGTTCTCGTTCTTGGTTAGCATGTATATTTCTGAATAACCAATGGTTACGGGGATCTTTGGATCTTACGGTTACTTTGTTTATTTTTTTCAGGTAAATGATTTAGTAGGGAAATCAGGGAAGGCACATATGGAAAGCTCATGCTATGTTATTTTATTTGCCATGACCATAAGACTTCCGCATTTTGAAAACTCTGATATTATTTTGGATTTATTTTGGCCCTATATAAATGAATTTGTATCTTTGGCCCAGTTTTTGGGTGTTAAAATTGAGGCGTTACACTAACTAGTAAGTGCAATGACCCTTTTTATAAGGTATTTGCTTGTTTTTAAGAAATATTAATTATCTTTTTTTATATATGTTCATAATTAATAAAGGTAGTGGGTAAGTGTAATAATTAATATGATAGTGAGATTTAGTGTAATTAGTAAAAGTAATATTGAAAATTATTTAAATTTTAGAACAACTTTATTAACTTTAACTGTTTTTAGTGATTCATGAAAAATGTTAGTTGATACCTTATAATAAATATTGGAGGGAGTATTCTTCTGACATCTGGACCTAGAATCTTGTGACAACAATCGTCAAGAAATTCATTATACTCCTTCACACTGCCAACCTGCCAAAGCCAGTGCTGACTACCATTGGAAGTTGGGAATGAAGAGGAAGCCATGGTTTTCAAAATTAATGTAGAACTATAAGAATAAGGAAATGCAGTGGGAGGGCCGAGAATCGTCTGCTCTAATACCACCGTTATATAATTAGTATCTTTTTAGTCTTAATTATAAGATATAGTTGATTTTTTTAGAGAAATTAAAGAAGCTAACTAAATTATTTTAGAGTATTTTTATTTTTATTTTTTTTCTTAAAACTAATTAATTTGACTAATAAACTAATATATAATCTAAAGATATACACCAAATATAATAACTAAGTAACTTATTTAGCTTTTTTAATTTTTCCAAAAAAATTTAATTAGGTCTTATAATTAGGATTGGAGGTAGTATTCTGTATTGAATATAAAGAGAGGGAATGAGAAGGAGAAACAGAGGATTCAAGACAGAAGAAGAGAGAGAATAAGAGAGAAACATTTTGGGAAAATGCATATCAAAGCCGTTTTAACAGAAAAATTCTAAAAAAGGTCTAAAGATTATGAAAATCTTTAAAAAGGCCCAGGGCATTTTCTAGTATAAAGTCATTAAAACGTTAGTTGTTAACGAGGCTGATATAGTTGTTAACTGGGGCTGATTTAGTTGTCAAAATATTGTTGTTAATACAACTGACTTAGTTGTTAATGGGAATTGATTTAGTTGTTAACGTTTTAATGAATTTATACCAGAAAATGTCCTGGGGCCTTTTTGAGATTTTCAGAATTTTTAGGCATTTTTTGAGATTTTTCTGTTAAAAGAGCCCCATACGGATTTTCCCGGCTTTTTGACCAAAATAAGAACCCAAAAAAATTTTTTACTAGATTAAAGCATATCCAAAACTATTTACCATACTAATGTTCACGCCACTGGTGGCGCAGGGGGGGCCCACGCCACTGGTGGTGTGGACCTGTTCCACGCCACATAGTGGTGTGGACCAATCAGAGCCCCTCTGATTCAATATATATATATATATATATATATTAGTGGCGTGAACCTTGTTCGCGCCACTGACACTTTTGACATGCCCCCTCACGCTACTAGTGGCGTGTTCTGTCCTTACGCCACCAACTGCATTACTTTGGTAAAATGCTTCCCATCTGCTTTAATCTGGTAAATTTTTTTTTTTTGTTCTTATTTTGATCAAAAAGCCAGATTTTTTCAAATATTTTTAGGATATTTAATTATCTATCACAGACAGAGAGATACATAGGTATGGACGGTCATCATTCTAATTCCCTAACTGACAAATATCATTAGCCGAACAGCTATATCTCTTAACCAACTCTACTCTACTCTTAAATTATTGTTACATATCAGAGAGTTATCTCAAGTGTATTGATTTTACGCATTTTTAATTTAGGAAAAAAGATTGAACTCGCCCTCATACACCAACCCCCAATTTTAGGCTCCCACAATCTTTCAAGTTGAATAATCAAACTAAATTTTGAGTCTTGAATCATCCATATTAATAGTATAGGGAATAATATTTGGGAAAGTTTCATGAAAATATCTTCAAAATTTGAAAATCTTAAATCAATTATTATGAGTTGTGATTCTTGTGAATTACTAATTGAGTGCAAGTCAACACCTAATCTATTTTACATAAATGTCGTTAAAATTGGTGTTGACTTACACTCAATAATATTTGATGATATTGGCGAAGTTAAAATTGGTTTATAATTGGTGTCGTTAAAATTAATGATATTGACGAAAATGACGACAATAATAGTCATCGTACTGGTATCGCTTAGTGGTATACTTCTTATGTTTTATGTGAGTTATTTGTGAATATAGTTTGCTTTTGATTATGAATTAGTGACTGTGTTTATTTGTCAGATGATTCGTGTTATTTTGATATTAATGTTGACAACATTTATTTGATAAATTAGAACTTTAATTATTGTAATTTACTAATTATATTTCTTCGAAAAAAAACATGAAAAATAGTTAAAATTTGGAATAATAACTTCCGAACCTTGGAGGGCCAACCCTGAACCTAGTATTCTCAGGTCGAACTTTAAAAAACATATATTTTTCTTACTTAGGGCTCTAAAGGGCCAACCCTAATTCCTAGCCTTGCAATAGATATTGGTGAGACTTGACGGAGAAGATATTAGGTTTTCTCTCAAATCTTCTTCATATACAATAAAATGGAAATGGGCCAACTGGTGGTGTTATTGTTTTATGAGTATATTTAGATCAGGCTACTCAAATCCTATATAGATAGTCCAAATTATTTTATATTATATTAATAATTTTAAATTTTATAACAAAAATTTTAATTTAACAATATAATAAAAATCTTAAAAATATGTTAAATAGTAGAAAACACCTTATATTCTTAGAATTTTTTCATTACCTAATAAACTACTTTCCCTTAAAAAATTGGGTAGACTCCAAGGTTATTAAAACCGAACCGGTCACTGAATCGGTCGGAGTACTGGGTCAAGGGTCAGTGGATCAGACCAGTGAGAAAGTTAAGATTTCAGAGTTATTAATATGAAATTATAAAGAAAATAATTCCTTTTAATAACTTTGACTAAAATATTAATATTAACCTAATCTTTTTTAAATTTTATTTTTTGATTTGAGATGTTTTTTATCCACCATTTTATCATTTCCAAGACCTTTTGTCATTTCCAAGATTTGAGCATTCCTAAGTCTACTCCCACATCTCCATAGTTTTGTATGGACCTGGATTCTCTCCTTTTCCCTCCCCTTCAGAATCCCTTAAAATCACATCTGGACCGTCCAAATCTTGATCCAACGGTCCAGATTTTAAAAAAAAATTTACTTTTGTCTTTTTCGAAAAAGACAAAACTTCAAAAAAAAAATTAAATCTGGACCGTTTGATCAAGATTTGGACGGTCCAGATGGGATTCTGAGGGTAAAGGAAAAGGAGGAAATCTGCTTCCAGTTTTGTATACTCTATAGTCTATCTCTTGAAAAATCATTCTCTCCTTCTCTCTTTATTCAGCCGCATCACCTTCTTTTTTTGTTTCTTCAAAGTTCAAACCTTTACCCATCTTCTTCTCTCCTTCGTCTGTCACTCACTTGCTCTCCTCCTCATTTTTCTGTTTCCTTCTCTCTTTCTTTAGCCCCATCACCACTTCCCCCGCTTTCAGTGCTCTTCTCTGCCGTGTTCAACGCCTCCACGCACCCTTTCACAACATCTACGCGAAGTCAAGCGCAATCTTCAGATCTGGAAAATAGAGCTATGGCAAATGGAGAAACTGTGGACAAGTAAAACTTGGATATGTTTCTCATCAGCTTCATTGAATTTGTTTGTCTCCATCTCTCTCTCTTTTTCTTTTTTTGGATGAAGCTCTCCATCTCCGTCTGTAAGACTTTTTTTTTGGGGGGGGGGAAGAAAAGGACTCTAACTCCTATGACAGACCAGACCAGTCTCACGGTCGATTTGCCGGTTTCTGGTCTGAACTAGCCGGTCCGGTCCAGTTTTCATAACCATGGCAGACTCCACTAGACTCCACTTGATGACAATTTTCCCATATGGTACACATTTTCAAACATTTTCAGTAAACATGTTTTAACACTCATAAGTCATATCCTACCACTGGCCTATTGTCCCTATGAATAAAAATTAGAGTCAATTGCGCTCAATGACCCTTTTGTTTTACCTAAATTGCAAAAACATTCCTTTTATATTGAAAAATAAAAACACATATAGTATTCCTTTAAAATTAAAATGTATATTATATAAACCTTTTATATATATATATATATATATATATATATATATATATATATATATATATATATATATATATGGGTTTTATACTTCTTATGACACAGGAGAAGAAAACTTCTCCTGCCAACAAAAAACGACACAGTTCACTCTATTTTATTGAGTACGGTTTGATTTTTTCTCCCTTCTCTCTCTACTTCTCCTTCTCCCAAGATTTCTTTGATTGCTTTTGCCTGTTCTTTCAACTGATTTGTGCCTGATGCCTCGAAGTAAATTTATGTTCTTATCCTTGTCATATAATTTTATTTCCTTTGTCCCTATCTATCCTTGAGGATCTGTTAGGTATTTCAAACTTGAAGGTTTTTTGGCCTCCCACTACAGTAATTACGCTCCCTTGGGCTATTACAATAAGGAACGGATCCAACCTGTTTCAGAGATTTATGGTTAAAACCGTTCGGTCCTAGTCCATCTCTGGCAAGTAAAACAGTTTCCCGGTGCAAACTGAGCCGAGTCTAGTGGAAAGTACAAGTAAAGGATTCGACTGATTTCGTAGATTTGAGGTTAATAACAAAGCATGGACATTCTAATCAGATGACAGTCTATATGAAGAGTATAAAACACAAATAGAGAAAGAAGAGATACTGGTTTACCTCTTTTGGAAGAGATACTGGTTTACCTCTTTTGGAAGAGATCTGAAAGGAGAGATAGAGAGAGATAAGAGGAAAGAGAGTGGAATCAGGGGGGAAAAAACAAGAGAAGGAGGGATTCTTTGATTGAGGGACGACGTCGTTTTTTGTTGGCAGGAGAAGTTTTCTTCTCCTGCTGTAACATAAGAAACATAAGAAGTATAAAACCTTTTATATATATATATATATATATATATATATATATATATATATATATATATATATATATATATTATAAGGATTTACTTTTCTCATGTTGCATGAGAGAAACAAGATTCCTACACACACATAAAATGGTGGGACCCACATATATATAGTGCTAATTATATATATATGCGGGTCCCACCATTTTATGTGTGTGTGGCATGAGAAAACATTTCTCCTACATGAGAAATGTTTTTCTCATATATATATATATATATATATATATATATATATATATTATATCTTATTTCCAATTTTCAATCCACCCAATCACTATAAAAGACCATTAAATTTGTCTCTTAATCTTTTGTTTTGACAAAAATAATGCCGTTTAACAAAATAAATATTTAAACAATTATATTTCCCAATAAACAATTTTTATATAAAAAAATTCTAGTTCATAGATCTTCAAACTTCAAATATGTCATATAATTTATTAAATTATATTATATTATAAATTTTTGATTTCTTTCAAATGATTAAACCCATATTCCAAACAAATAATGTTGTTTTTTCCTTTTATCTGAATACATATTTTTGTTCATCATATACTTTAAATGAGTAAGACTATCGTGAATTTCTTCTCCTGCATCATAAACACATCTATATTCTTTATTTATAATAAATAATAAACCAAATCATAAAATTAGAATATAGTTATTATGTATTTGTGTATTTATACTTTAAATGGATAAATAACTCTATAACAAATACTATATATATATATATATATATATATATATATATGGGATATAATATTGTCACTACCAATTTTATGTCACTACCGAGTCACTACTACTTTTTCATGGTTAGATCATAATCTCATTTACTTTTATCATTTCTCTCTCCTATTGGAATTTTGATCTAACTGTAAAAAAGTGGTAGTGACTTAGTAGTGACATAAAATTGGTAGTAACAATATCCTATCCATATATATATATATATATATATATATATATATATATATATATATATATATATATATATATATATATATATATTAGTAAATTACCATTATATGTGAATCTATACATCCAAAAAAAAGTAATAATAATAAATTAAAAGGGCCCTCGGGTGGGCCCTTTTAAGCCTGAGGCCCTCCAAGGCCGGCCCTACAGAGCTTATTTCACTAAACTCCTAATTTTCAAATGGTTCAGTCCAATTTTTCAACTCTATTTGCTACAAAGTAGATGATATCATGCATACTCACGGTTGTAACATTTTTCTTTTTTTCTTTTCTTTTTTAATTTTTAGGGCAAGTACTAAGGGTTTAGGGTTACTGAGCAGAATTAAACCTGCATTCAGGCATGGGCTCAAGTTTTTAATAATATATTACTTGAAAGACTTGAATTGATTACAATTTACAAGTTACAAAAGGAATTGAATATGCATCATAAGATAAAGGAAATATCAATTTACTACTACAATCCTAAATGTAACACTTAATTGACTTTTTAGAGAATACAAAGAAACTTAATAAGTTGCTTTAAAGTATTTATACTAATTATTTTTCATCAAACTAATTTGTTTTACTTATAAGTTGATATATAACTTAGTGGCATAACATATAATGATATGATTAAATAATTTATCTAGCTTAATTTTTTTAAAAAATCTATTAGGTAATGACAAGAAGGAATAATATAGCAATCTATTTAATAATGGGGTGTGTGTATTCGATGAAGTCGAAGAATGAGAGTGTTACAGAATTAATAGAGAAGGAGAAATAGAGGATTCAAGACAAAAGAAGTGAGAGAATAAAAGGAAAAAAAACATTTTATTTAATTGTGTTTCACTTTGAGTAGGTTCCATGAATAAGACTATCATGAATTTCTTCTCCTATATCATAAACACATCTATAATCTTTATTTGCAACAAATAATAAACCAAATCATAAAATTATAGTATAGTTATTACGTATTTGTGTATTTGTACTTTAAATGGATAAATAACTCTATGACAAATAATATATATATACATATATAAATGAGTAAATTACCATTATATGTGAATCCATACATCAAAATAATAATAATAATAAATTAAAAGGGCTCTCAAGTGGGCTTTTTTAAGCCTGAGGCCCTCCAAGGCTAACCCTACAGGACTTATTTCATTAAACACCTCTAATTTTCAAGCTCGGCTCGGCCCAATTTTCCAACTCTATTTGCTACAAAGTAGATGATGTCATGCATACTCACGGTTGTAACATATTTCTTTTTTCTTTTCTTTTTTAATTTTAAGGGCAAGTACTAAGGGTTTAAGGTTACCAAGCAGAATTAAACCCGCATTCTACTCCATCATGCTCCAAGACATGGGCTGAACTTTTCAATAATATAATACTTGAAAGACTTGAATTGATTACAATTTACAAGTTACAAAAGGAATTGAATATGCATCATAAGATAAAGGATAAAGGAAATATCAATTTACTATTACAGTCCTAAATGTAACAGTTAATTGACTTTTTAGAGTGTAATACCCCAGATTTTAATGATGATAATAATAATAGAAATAGAAATGATAATGATAGATTAAAATAATACAAAAATAATAATAAAATAAATAATTAATAAATTAATTAATTAAATTAATAGTGTTGTATTGTTCCGGTGATAACCATATTATTTTGTAAATAATATTATAAGATTAGATCCTAGATTCTAGGAGTTAGTTATATCAAAATATAATTTTAATCTTTTTAAATTCATTATCGGATTCAAAATATATCTAATAATTAAAAGGTCCAGCCTATAGCCAAAACCCTAAATTTAATTATAAATATCAGGTCTGGCCGCTTAAACCTAGGAAAACACCCGATGCTTTTCTCTACTCGTTCTTTTAGGAGGTTAGCAAACACGGAGATCAAGTAATCCTAATTCCTATGAGGTTAGGTTAATTTTAATCCTGATAGGTGATCTTGAGGCCTAGATTATAGAAATTATTTGATTTCTGAGATATATATCTATATAAACATTGTAATGCCTGTGCGTTTTCGACTTGCTGCTTGCCTGTGCCTTTTTTTGTAATCAATTGAATATATTTTCGCCTCGGACTTTGTGCGTGCTTGTCTTGTATATATATATGATGAAATATGTCTAATGAATTCCCCCTGTGCGTGCGTTTTTCTTTTGTGACTAAATAAGTATAATTGTTCGCCTCGGGAATCGTGTTTGAATCATTTGAATTTCTTTCATTCATTGACATTCCCATTCCACAAACCTGTACGTTCTGTACTTATTTGTTTTCTATTTTTCTTTTCTTGGTGATTCAATCCCGAAGGTCAGAGATGTATATATATATATATATATAAGATAAGTAAGTAATAGGAATAATTTAGTAGTTTGTTTTGGGTCAAAAATATCTTTATATTTATATTTAATTAAAATAATAATATAAAAAAATATATAAATAAGATAATTAAATAATAGAGATACTTTAGGAGTTTGTTTTGTGTGTGTTTTAAAACAATTTAACAGTGGGAGGATAGCTTTGGGATGGTACCCCCAAAGTGATGAACACAACCCTTAGGCTTTATGCCTCGAAATATTATGTGATGAGAAAATTATGATATCCATTCTTCCCAAAGTGGTGTCTGGCAGGGTTTCCCGGGACACTAGTAGCAACTTTGGGAAGAGGTGTGCACACTAGGAAGAAATACTAGATATACTTGATGGCCAATTTGATTGATTGTGACTGGCAGGGTTTCCCGGGTCACAGGGTAAACTGGCAGGGTTTCCCGGGTTTAGCATGGTTCTCTTCCCACTAAACTAAATAGACTGGCAGGGTTTCCCATGTCTAAAGAAATTTTAAAAGATGATAAATAATAATATCTGAGTCAATGTTAATGTATAGTTATGATGAGTATGAGAAATTGATTCTGTGGATTATAAATATATTTTTCCCTATCATTACGTAATTAATTTAATTATTTATTTGTTTATTGGTTACTATTGTTATTATTTTGTATTATCTTTAACTATTAGGATTACCAGCTTTTGCTGATGTATGTGTGTTCATGGGCTGCGACGATCCTTCAGGGGAGCAGATTTTCATTGAAACAGGTCTCAAGCTGGGGCCGCTGGGGCTAGCAGTGATAAGTGAGAAGAATAATAACAAGCTCTAGCTAGTTTCTTTTTCTTTTTTTTACTTTAGTATTTGGATAAGACATCTCTATTTAAGTTTTAATTGGTATTAATGTAATAAGTGGCCTTGCGCTTGTCCAATACAAGCGCGGCGGTAGCACTCCCCAAGATTGTTATGTCGAAATTTATTAGTTTATTTATAAAAATTATTTAAATTTATGTTATTATAACTGTTAGAAATTGGGGGTGTTACAAAATGGTATCAGAGCCAGATTCTCCTTAGCTTCGCTTTTGATACTAACTCAGGGATCAAAGATCCCAGAGTTTTAAAATAATAATAGTAATAACAGAATAGATAAATAAATAAGTAGGAAAAAAAATTAAATATGAGGGATGGGTAGTGAAGGGTTGTTCTCTTGTCTTTTAAAGGGTCCATTTCTTTTAAAGATATATATATATACATATATAATTGTATGTTTGAAATTATTTTGTGATTCACTATGCAATTTAGAGTTTTGTTGACTTGTAAATTTTATGTTATTTTGCCCTATTTGATTTTAGCAAATGGAAAATTTAAGAAGAGATGTGGGAGAGGTGATTAGAAGTGAGCCATCAAGGTACAAATGGGATGAAGAAGTGTTAGTAGAGCTGAATGCCTTACGACTGTGGGTCATAATTCAAGCCTTCAATAAGGAAAGCAGATTACACACAATTACCCCTTACACTAGGACTAAACACTTAATTAAGGCGCTACCAAGGAATGGAAGTCTTGGAAAGGTAAGGAAAATGCTAGAAAAGAAAATCCCTCGTAAGGGTTGGTATCCTTATGGTTATCAACAAGTGATAGAGTTTGTAAGCGAAACCAAGGAGAAGGTTGAAGAAATCGAAGCTGTGATAAAGAGAAGATTAAGAATTTATGGACAACATAAACATCCCCAACTACGAAGTAACATGTTGAAAGACGCATTAAGAAGTTGTGAAGAAAAGCTTGAAAGGGTAGAAAAACCTCCACCACTAGTCCCTAGGAAGCAGTGGTAATGTGAGCAAATGGGTAGAATTACCTATAGGTTAAGGGGTTCCTTCTAGATCTAAATTTTATTTTATGAGTAATGAAGAATAATGTGATTCTTGCCTTTTTTTAAATAAAAGATGTTGGTTTACGATTTGAATTTATATTCGTTATGGTTTGAATTTATATTGCATTAATTGATGATTGATTTTGATATATATAAAACAAATATGTGTTGTAAGTGATAGCTAGTGTTGACCCGCACATAGGATTCTAAAAGCGTATGTCCTATGATTAGGTATTATACCCGTCGTAACCCTAGAATGGCCGCGAACAATGGTGCTGCTAGGGACATGGATCGACGTCTGAGGGCCATCGAAAATCTTGCTTTGGCTCTTGGACAACAAAATGTCCAACAGGCTAATGCCGAGAATACCATCTTTAAGAGAGTGGCGTCTCATCATCTGCCTGCTTACAAAGGGACGATTGATCCAATCGCTTTGGAAAACTGGATTCGCGATATGGAAAAGCTGTATGAAGTGACAAATTGCCCTGAGAATATGAAGATTAGCATAGGCTCGTTTTATCTGAAGGAGGAGGCAGATAGTTGGTGGTCCACAGTAAAGACGGGCTACGTAGCTGAAGAAGGATTTGACTGGGAAACTTTTAAGGAACGGATTCGCAACAGATTCTACCCCGACGCAATTAAGTGGCAAAAACAGGAGGAATTTGCAAGGTTTAGGATGGTGGGAAAGATGATAGTGCAGGAGTATACGGACAAGTTCATTGAACTCTCGCGTTTTGCTTCGAATCTCATTCCTACAGAGAGGGAAAAAGCACGGAAGTATGAAAAAGGGCTGACGTTCAAAATTCAAAAGTCCTTGGGAGGTATACCATCGAAGACCTTCCAGGAAGCTTACAACGAGCTTTGAACATTTTTGATATCCTACAAACTGAAGAGGAAGTCTTGGAGAGGAACAAGAGAAAGCAGTTTGGTAGTGGCCCTCAACAAGCTAGTGGCGACAAGAAGCCTCGTTATGATAACAAGGACAACAACTGGGGTGGCAAACAACCACAAGGACAAAAGTATGCTGACAGAGGTAATTACGGCGGGAATCAACTCAAGACCCAAGCTCAAGGAACGAGATCATACCCTTGCAAAGGATGTGGCAAAGAGGCACACCCTGGGAGGAAGTGCAATGGAGAACTTATAACCTGTTTCCAATGCGGTGGCAAGTGGCATAAGGCTAATCGGTGTACCGCCGGGAGACTTAATCCACAAATAGGCTCTCAAGGAGGACAACCAAAACCAGATGGGGGACGAAATGGAAACAATAACTAAGGGGTAGGAACAATGACAATCAGTCGCGCTATCAACATAACTTTCAGAATGGAAGTGGAGGGAACCGACCATATGCCACTACTGGAAACCTCAACAACGGAGCTGGAGCAAATCGAGCAGCTGGTCAGAATGCCGTGGTTAATCAAATCGCAGGGAATCAAGGAAGGATCTACGTCATGAACCACTCTGAAGCTGAAGCAAACCCAGATGTTATTATAGGTACCTTCTTACTCCAATCCGTACCTGCTTACATTTTGTTCGACACTGGTGCATCGCTCTTGGTTATCTCATCTTCTTTTGTTGAGAAGACGAGAATGGTACCATCATCGACCTCCTTAACGAACATTACCTTACCCTCTGGAGCTGTTGTCTCTTGCTCCAATGTTTATGAAAACATTCCGATTAGTATAGCTGGTTCTGACTTACCAGCCAACCTAGTCCAATTTGACTTGGCCGACTTCGACGTTATTTTGGGAATGGACTGGCTTAGAAAATATAGTGCTAGGCTAGATTGTAGGGAGCAGAAGATATCATTTAAGACACCAAAAGGGAAATACCTTCGTATAAAGGTGTTATGCCCAAACCCTCCATTCAGATAGTTTCTGCTATGACTATCAAGAGTCTCCTTATAAAGGGACACCCAGCTTATTTGTGCAACGTGCGTGACCTAACTCTCGAGGAGAAGATTGAGCAAATTCCCGTGGTTAGAGAATATCCCGAAGAGATTCCTGGCATGCCACCTATTAGAGAAGTTGAGTTTGTTGTCGATCTTATGCCCGGCACTGCTTCGATATCAAAAGCGCCATATAGGATGGCTCCAGCAGAACTGAAGGAGTTAAAAACCCAACTTGAAGAACTGTTGAACAAGGGCTACATAAGACCAAGTGTTTCGCTGTGGGGAGCTCCAGTTTTGTTCGTGCGAAAGAAAGACGGGAGTATGAGGTTGTGTGTTGACTACAGAGGACTGAACATGGTGACTATGAAGAACAAATACCCATTGCCAAGGATCGAAGACTTGTTTGATCAATTAAGGGGAGCAGGTATATTCTCGAAGATCAATTTGAAGACTGGGTATCATCAAGTACGAATCAAGGAAGACTACATCCCAAAGACAGCCTTTCGTACCAGATATAGGCACTACGAGTTTACAGTCATGCCTTTTGGCTTAACGAATGCGCCGGCAGCCTTTATGGACCAGATGAATAGAACCTTCAAGCAGTACTTAGATCACTTCGTGGTGGTTTTCATAGACGATATTTTGGTATATTCCACGACGAGGGAAGAGCATGAGCAACATTTGAGGATTGTGTTGGATATTCTAAGGGAGAAGAAATGGTATGCGAAACTCTCAAAATGCGAGTTCTGGATGGAGAGAGTGGCCTTTTTAGGTCATGTAATATCTCAGGAAGGAGTTTCTGTTGACCCAGCAAAGATTAAAGCTATTACTGAGTGGCCTAGGCCTACAAATGTTGCGGAAGTCAGGAGTTTTCTCGGTTTGGCAGGTTATTATAGAAGGTTTGTGAAGGATTTCTCAAAGATAACTCTGCCAATAACAAGGTTGATACGTAAAACGACGAAGTTTCACTGGGATGAAGGTTGTGAGAACTCTTTCCAAGAACTCAAGAAACGACTCACTACAGCTCTGATACTGACACTACCATCGGGAACAAGCGGATTTGAGATCTACAGCGATGCATCCAAAAATGGACTTGGTTGTGTTCTGATGCAACATGAGAAGGTGATATCGTATGCCTCAAGGCAATTGAAGCCGTATGAAGAAAATTACTCCACCCATGACTTGGAGTTGGCAGCCGTGGTCTTTGCTCTGAAAATATGGAGGCATTATTTATATGGTTTGTCTTGTAAGGTGTACACGGATCACAAGAGCTTGAAGTATATCTTCACCCAAAAGGAGCTTAACATGAGGCAAAGGAGGTGGTTAGAATTGATTAAGGATTATGACCTCGAAATCCAATACCATGAAGGAAAAGCCAATGTAGTGGCCGATGCACTCAGTAGGAAATCGAGACATACCCTCAATGCTTTTGTGATGCCCAATGAATTATGCGAAGAGTTCAGGAGGTTGGAGATTGAAGTACTGTTACCCGCAGAGCGAAAAGGCATGCTTAATGCGCTCACCATTCAACCAACTATTTTTGATGAGATCTGCGAAGCGCAAGCATCTGATTCCTTGTTGCAAGGAATTAAAGAGAAGAAAAGCCAAGGAGAAGCTATAAACTTTGAAGTTGATGAAGGTTGCACAATGAAGTTCAAGGGTAGATTATGCGTGCCAAACAATGAAGGCATAAAGAGAAAAATTTTAGAGGAAGCCCACAATACGCCCTACTCAATTCATCCAGGAGGAGTGAAAATGTTCAAGGATTTGAAGAAGAGCTTTTGGTGGCCTAGGATGAAGAGAGAAATAGCGGAATTTGTGGCCAGATGTCTGACTTGTCAAAAGGTGAAGATCGAACACAAACGACCTGCAGGAGTGTTACAACCATTGGAAGTGCCAAGAGAGAAATGGGAGTCAATTTCCATGGATTTTGTCATGGGTTTACCCTTAACTAGAGGGGATAAGAATGCTATATGGGTCATAGTTGACAGGTTGACTAAGACTGCAAGATTTATTGCGATGAAAAACACATGGGGTTTGAACCAGTTAGCCGATGCCTGCGTGCGAGAAATAGTGAGGTTGCACGGAGTCCCAAAGGACATAGTCTCTGATAGAGACACGAGGTTTTTATCAAACTTCTGGATCAAGGTTCAGCAAGCTTTTGGAACCCAACTCAAATATAGTACAGCCTTTCATCCTGCTACAGATGGACAGACGGAGAGGACAATTCAAACTCTGGAGGACATGTTAAGAGCCTGTGCGTTAGAATTCAATTACTCATGGGATAAGTGTCTGCCTTTGGTTAAGTTCTCCTACAACAACAGCTACCATGCGAGCATCGACATGGCACCTTATGAAGCACTGTACGTGAGAAGGTGTAGGAGCCCATTATGTTGGAACGACTTTCGAGAAGCTGGCATTGTCGGTCCGGATATGATTCAAGAATCAATGGAGCAAGTGAAGGTAATTCAAGAGAAAATGAAAACAACTCAGGATCGGCAAAAGTCATATGCAGATCAACGACGACGGCCAATAGAATTTGAGACAGGAGAAAAAGTATTGTTAAGAGTATCACCGATGAAGGGGGTAACGAGATTTGGATGGAAGGGCAAGCTGAGCCCAAAGTATATTGGCTTGTACGATATTATTGAACGAATTGGTGAAGTATCATACAGACTAGCTCTTCCAATGGAACTGGAACATGTACACAACGTTTTTCACATATCTCAGCTCCGGAAATATGTACCAGACCCTTCGCACAAGCTACAGCCCGAATCTATCAGGATAGATCGGAATCTCACCTATGAAGAACATCCCATAAAGATCCTTGATAGAAGTGAAAGAATATTGAAAAACAAGTTAGTCAAATTAGTTAAAGTTTTGTGGAGGAGCCAAAAGATAGAAGAAGCAACGTGGGAGGCAGAAGACGATATGCTCAATAAATACCCCTTCTTATTTGAAGAAGGTACGCATTCAAGTTTCGAGGACGAAACTTATTTTAAGGAGGGTAGAATGTAATACCCTGGATTTTAATGATGATAATAATAATAATAATAGAAATAGAAATGATAATGATAATGATAGATTAAAATAATAAAAAAATAATAATAATAAAATAAATAATAAATAAATAAATTAATTAAATTAATAGTGTTGTATTGTTCCAATAATAATCATATTATTTTGTAAATAATATTATAAGATTAGATCCTAGATTCTAGGAGTTAGTTATATCAAAATATAATTTTAATCTTTTTGAATTCATTATCGGATTCAAAATATATCTAATAATTAAAAGGTTCAGCCTATAGCCAAAACCCTAGATTTAATTATAAATACCAGGTCTGGCCGCTTAAACCTAGGAAAACACCCGATACTTTTCTCTGCTCGTTCTTTTAGGAGGTTAGCAAACACGGAGATCAGGTAATCCTAATTCCTATGAGTTTAGGTTAATTTTAATCCTGATAGGTGATCTTGAGCCCTAGATTATAGAAATTATTTGATTTCTGAGATATATATCTATATAAACATTGTAATGCCTGTGCGTTTTCGACTTGCTGCTTGCCTGGGCGTTTTTTTGTAATCAATTGAATACATTTTTGCCTCGGACTTTGTGCGTGCTTGTCTTGTATATATATATGATGAAATATGTCCAATGAATTCCCCCTGTGCGTGCGTTTTTCTTTTGTGACTAAATAAGTATAATTGTTCGCCTCGGGAATCGTGTTTGAATCATTTGAATTTCTTTCATTCATTGACATTCCCATTCCGCAAACCTGTACGTTCTGTACTTATTTGTTTTCTATTTTTCTTTTCTTGGTGATTCAATCCCGAAGGTCAGAGATGTATATATATATATATATATATATATAAGATAAGTAAGTAATAGGAATAATTTAGTAGTTTGTTTTGGGTCAAAAATATCTTTATATTTATATTTAATTAAAATAATAATATAAAAATATATATATATAAGATAATTAAATAATAGAGATACTTTAGGAGTTTGTTTTGTGTGTGTTTTAAAACAATTTAACAGTGGGAGGATAGCTTTGGGATGGTACCCCCAAAGTGATGAACACAACCTTTGGGCTTTATGCCTCGAAATATTATGTGATGAGAAAATTATGATATCCATTCTTCCCAAAGTGGTGTCTGGCAGGGTTTCCCGGGACACTAGTAGCAACTTTGGGAAGAGGTGTGCACACTAGGAAGAAATACTAGATATACTTGATGGCCAATTTGATTGATTGTGACTGGCAGGGTTTCCCGGGTCACAGGGTAAATTGGCAGGGTTTTGCCGGGTTTATCATGGTTCTCTTCCCACTAAACTAAATAGACTGGCAGGGTTTCCCAGGTCTAAAGAAATTTTAAAAGATGATAAATAATAATATCTGAGTCAATGTTAATGTATAGTTATGATGAGTATGAGAAATTGATTCTGTGGATTATAAATATATATATTTCCCTATCATTACGTAATTAATTTAATTATTTATTTATTTATTGGTTACTATTGTTATTATTTTGTATTATCTTTAACTATTAGGATTACCAGCTTTTGCTGATGTATGTGTGTTCATGGGCTGCGACGATCTTTCGGGGGAGCAGATTTTCATTGAAACAGGTCTCAAGCTGGGGCTAGCAGTGATAAGTGAGAAGAATAATAACAAGCTCTAGCTAGTTTCTTTTTTTTCTTTTTTTTTTCTTTTTCTTTTTTACTTTAGTATTTGGATAAGACATCTCTATTTAAGTTTTAATTGGTATTAATGTAATAAGTGGTCTTGCGCTTGTCCAATACAAGCGCGGCGGTAGCACTCCCCAAGATTGTTATTTCGAAATTTATTAGTTTATTTATAAAAATTATTTAAATTTATGTTATTATAAATGTTAGAAATTGGGGGTGTTACATAGAGAATATAAAGAAACTTAACAAGTTACATTAAAGTATTTATACTAATTGTTTTTCATCAAACTAATTTGTTTTACTTGTAAGTTGATATATAATTTAGTGGCATAACATATAATGATATGATTAAATAATTTATTTAACTTAATTTTTTTAAAAATCTATTAGGTAATGACAAGAAGGAATAATATAGTAATCTATTTAATAATGGGGTGTGTATTCGATGAAGTCGGAGAATGAGAGTGTTACAGAATCAATATTTTGTGTTGAATAGAAAGGAAAAGAGAGTAGGAGGGGGAATAGAGAAGGAGAAAGGATTCAAGACAAAAGAAGTGAGAGAATAAAAGAAAAAACATTTTTGGGCTATTTAATTATCAATCACAAATTGAGAGATACAATAGGTATGGACATTCATTTATAAATACCCCTTCTAACTAAACCAACGGTCATCCTTCTAATTCCCTAACTAAGAACGATCATTAGCCTAATGGCTATATATCTCAAGAGACTCTACCCATCAAATCTTTATTATGTTTACATATCAATATCCCTTTTCCAAAATATCCTTGCCCTCTAGGATTATTGAGAAGTAACAAATCTGAAAGCAACAATAGCCTAGGCTTGAAAAGTCTGAGAAGTTTTGCTGATCCTTTGAAAAATAAAACTATTGCTTGAAATCTAGTACTCAGAAGCTTGTCTATCAGATTGACCTTCAGTATTGGTGCGCACTAGTCCTCCTTCTTTTCTTCCTACTCAGTTAATAGATTCTTCCATAAAGCATTTCAAATAACTTCTTTTTGATAATAAATTTTTAGGAAAAGGGTTGAGTTCACCCACGATCTAAGGGTAGGACGAAATCTTCCTTCCTCCTAAGTCATACCGATGTTGGGTAGGGCAAGCCGTCTATTTATCTTAGGTATTTACCTAGGCACCTAAGAGCTAGGATGCCTCCCCCAACACCTTGACCAACTCCAGGATCGAACCCCCTCCCTTTGGTGAGAGTGTCCACTAAACCAAATTTGCAAGATTTGAAGAAATGAGACTCCTTGCAACAACCTATTATTGAGAAAACCCATAGAAAGTAGGTAACCCAAATGCAGAGTTATTGGGCTCTTTTGTTCACTGCTATCTTCGAAGCCCGTAAATGTATTAGAAATTATTAAACCCATTGTCCCTTTAAGATACTTTTGCAGTTGAAAGAGAATGCCATCCAGCTAAACCCATCAACATTCTTTTTCTTTTTTTGATAAACAGATGTAACCATTACAAAAACTAACGCTTATCCTTATCTATCAGACTATTAAGAACTCCATCAGTAACCATAACCACATGAAAGCTTGTTATCGCTGAGAGGGCAGCTTTCGCCAAATGATCCGTGGCGGAGTTTGCCCATCAATTAACATGGTCCACTTCAAGTTCCCAATCCCTGGAACCAAATTTCTTTAATAACGCTCCAGTCCGCATGCAGTTCATGGACTCCATTCTTCCACAGAGAGAAATTGCAAGACAGCTGGAAGGTTGGGAAGGTGGAAATCAACTGTAACCTATTTAGTAATATATAATCTAAAGATATACAACAAATATAATAATTAAATAACCTATTTAGCTTCCTTATTCTTCCCAAAATATTTTTAACTAGGTCTTATAATTAGGATCGGAGGTAGTATTTTGTATTGAATATAAAGAGAGGGAATGAGAAGGAGAAATAGAGGATTCAAGACAGAAGAAGTGAGAGAATAAGAGAGTAACATTTTGGGAAAATGCATATTGGAGCCCTTTTAACAGAAAAATTCTAAAAAAGACCTAAAGATTCCAAAAATCTCAAAAAAGGCCCAGGGCCTTTTCTAGTATAAATTCATTAAAACGTTAGTTGTTAACGAGGCTGATAGTTAATGTGGTTGATTTAGTTGTCAAAATATTATTGTTAATGCAACTGATTTAGTTGTTAATGAAAATTGATTTAGTTGTTAACGTTTTAATGAATTTACACCAGAAAATGTCCTAGGGCCTTTTTTGAGATTTTCAGAATCTTTAGGCCTTTTTTGAGATTTTTTCTGTTAAAAGGGCCCCATATGGATTTCCCAAATATTTTTTAGGCTATTTCATTATCAATCACAGACAGAGAGATACATAGGTATGGACGGTCATCATTCTAATTCCCTAACTGACAAATATCATTAGCCTAACAGCTATATCTCTTAACCAACTCTACTCTACTCTTAAATTATTTTTACATATCAGAGAGTTATCTCAAGTGTATTGATTTTACGCACTTTTAATTTAGGAAAAAAGATTGAACTCGCCCTCATACACCAACCCCCAATTTTAGGCTCCCACAATCTTTCAAGTTGAATAATCAAACTAAATTTTGAGTCTTGAATCATCCATATTGATAGTATAGGGAATAATATTTGGGAAGTTTCATGAAAATATCTTCAAAATTTGAAAATCTCAAATCAATTATTATGAGTTGTGAATTACTAATTGAGTGTAAGTCAACACCTAATCTATTTTAGGAAATAAAACCGATTTGAGATTTTAATATTTTGAAAATGTTTTTAAAGACTTTTCCCATTATATTTTTTCACTAGTGCGATTCATTTTGAACCATACATCAACCTTTTCTATTTTGTTAACTTAATAGTTTTTCCCCTTTCTAAATGACAACTCTTTTTTCAAAAAAGTAAGTCAAATGCATTCCAAAGAAAATAATAATTAGTACATAATAACTCTTTGCCTCACATATTAATGTGGACTGTGATATAAGAATCTAGGGAAGCAGAAATGTTTACATTAAATTGGTTAAAAGTGACAACTTAATATCACCATAGTATTTAAACGGTTTATTGATATAAATACATATGTAACTATTCAGATGGAAAAATTAATATGGGGGTGCTTATAATTTTTCCTTCATTATAAATCATGCCCCTAAATGTTATTCTTATTGGATCTTTGAATTCTCTATCGCTAGATTTGTCAGTATCTAAAATTCGGAATTGTCAAATAACCATTAACAATGTTAAAATTTAGGGAAATTACGTGCAGGTCCCAAAGAACAAAAACAAAAATAAAAAAGTCCCTTGAAATCACCAAATTACATAGAAGTTTCAAGGGACTTTTTTGATATTATTTGTATGGAAATAAAATCCAGGTTTTTAAATATTGTTGTAAATATAAACATTTCTTCTTATAAATATAACCTTTTCTGTTGTAAATGGCCAGATTTTAATTTTTGTTGTAAATACAGCGTTTCCTATTGTAAATTTAGTCTTTTCTGTTGTAAATGACCTCTCTACGTTCAAAATCCAGATGTTTAAATGTTGTTATAAATATAGGTATTTCATGTTGTAAATATAACTTTTTCTGTTGTAAATGACCAGATTTTAAATTGTGTTGTAAATACAGCACTTTCTGTTATAAATCTAGTCTTTTTCTGTTGTAAATGACCTCTCTACGTTCAAAATTCAGGTGTTTAAATGTTGTTTTAAATATAGACATTTCCTATGTTGTAAATATATACATTTCCTGTGTTGTAAATATATACATTTCCTGTTATAAATATAACTTTTTCTGTTGTAAATGATCAGATTTTAAATTTTGTTGTAAATACAACACTTCCTGTTGTAAATGATCTCTCTACATTCAAAATCCAGGTGTTTAAATGTTATTATAAATATGGACATTTCCTGTTATAAATATGGTTTTTCTGTTGTAAATAGTCAAGTATTTAAATGTTGTTGTAAATATGACATTTCTTGTTGTTAATACAAGTCATATATATATATTTTAAAAAAAAATCCCTTTGGACTTTTGTATAATTTAGTGATTTTAAGGGATATTTTGGTAAATTTTTTGTTGGGACTTGAGTGTAATTTTCCCTAAAATTATGGAAAATGTTGGATTATGAAAGTGCCGCCTGTTCTCAGCCAAAAAAAAAAAAAAAAAGTGCCGCCTGAAACATCTATTTCCACCAGAGTTCAGGCGTACCTCCTTTTAGATGGAGAAAAAATGCGGGAGGAAAAAAATTAAGGAGGAAAATGAGGGGAAAAAGGACAAGAAGCCTTTAAACCAAGGCAATCTTCTATAATATTTGTAAATACGGGGGATCACTTTCCACCGTTAATATATTCAATATTATATATTATAAGTAATATTATAAATTGTTGTGTTTTATTCCATATTATATTTTTATACACCTCTTCTATATTATATATTTTTAGGGAAAATTTTTTATAATTTTTTTAGTCAGATATTTTTATTCTTATATATTATGTTCAATATGATTTTTAATTTGATTTTGAATATGAACGATATATTTTGGCATAGGATAAGGGCATTTTGATCATTCAAATATTTGCTCATTTTGTTTCCTCCCTTTTTCTCTTGCCCATCCAAAAAGGAGGGAGTGATAATATTTTCTCTACAGTTTTTTCTTCCTCTCTATTTTTTTCTTTTTATTTTCTTTCCTCCCAACTTTTTTTTTTTGGTAATAAGAAAGTTTTAGAAGGGTTCGGCATCAATCCCCCACCAAAGCCAGAGCACGGCCCTAGGTTCTATGAGCATTTACTGGGGACTTACGAGATCGCCTACCAAAGGAGTCTGAGCAACGGAAGAGGGAATCGAACCCACGACCCAAGGGCCTAGTCTTGGATCCCTTATCATCTATGCCAACTCCCAACTTTTATTTCCATTCAAACATAACAATATATTAGAGCTAAGAAATCAGACTGAGCCCATTTGGTCAGTCCTTTTAAAGCCCTGACCCTTTAAAGACCGGGTTTAAAAATTAGAGGAACTTAATGAAATAAGTCCTGTAGGGCCTCGGGCCAGCCCTGTTTAATTTATTGTTATTATGTTTTGGATGTATGGATTCATATATGATGATAATTTACTAATTTATAAGTATTTTGTATTTGTTATAGAGTTATTTATTTATTTAAATACAAATACACAAATACATAATAACTATACTCATAATTTTATGATTTGGTTTATCATTGTTGCAGATAAAGATTATGAATGTATTCTTGATGCGGGAAAAGAAATCTATGATATTCTTACTCATGAACCAGAGCCTACTCAAAGCGAAGTACAATCAAATGTCGTTAAAATTGATGATATTGGCGAAGATGACAGCAATAATAGTCATCGTACTGGTATCGCTTAGTGATATATTTCTTATGTTTTATGTGAGTTATTTGTGAATATAGTATGCTTTTGATTATGAATTAGTGACTGTGCTTATTTGTCAGATGATTTGTGTTATTTTGATATTAATGTTGACAACATTTATTTGATAAATTAGAACTTTAATTGTTGTAATTTACTAATTATATTTCTTTGGAAAAAAAAAGCAGGAAAAATAGTTAAAATTTGGAATAGTAACTTCCGAACCTTGGAGGGCCAACCCTGACCCTAGTATTTTTGGGTTGAACTTTAAAAAACATTTTTTTTTCTTACTTAAGGCCCTGAAGGGCCAACCCTAATTCCTAGCCTTGCAATAGATATTGGTGAGACTTGATGGAGAAGATATTGGGTTTTCTCTCAAATCTTCTTCATATACAATAAAATGGAAATGGGTCAACTGGTGGTGTTATTGATAGTTGTGTTTCCTCCAACCAAGGGGCCTTTGTCCCGGGATGTTGCATCCATGATAATATAATAATCGCCCATGAGGTTTATCATTACTTGCGAAGGAAAAAGTCTAGCATGAAATATGAATTTTCCCTTGAGATGGACATGAATAAAGCCTATGACAGGGTAGAATGGGATTTTTTAGAGAAGGTGCTACTTCGTTTTGGCTTTGATACGGCTTGGGTCTCCCTTGTTATGAAGTGCATTGGAATGGTTAAACTGAATGTATGCTTGTCTGGAGAATCAGTTAAGTCCTTCCATCCTAGACGGGGTCTTAGGCAAGGAGATCCCTTATCGCCTTATCTATTTATTCTGGTTGCGGAGGTGTTATCTATGATGATTTCCAAGTGTTCGGATGCAGGTTTAATCAAAGGAATCAAGTTGAGTCTCAGCTGTCCAGTTCTAACCCATAGTTTTTTTGCGGACGATGCTCTTGTTTATTCGAGTAAAAGTTGTTACAACTGTGGTCAACTGGCAAAGATATTGAAATTATATTGTGAAGCATCTGGGTAGGTTCTTAATCTTGAGAAATCCAATTTGTTTTTCTCGGCCAATACTCCGAATGAGGTGAGATTAGCTACCGATAACTTGCTACAGATCCCTATATTGGAGGACCCTAGTAAATATCTCGATATTCCTAGTGTATGGGGGAAGACAAAGTACCAAGCCCTAGCGTATATTCGGCAGTGGGTTGCAAACAAGCTTCAAAATTGGAGTCATAAGTTTTTGTCCTCGGCAGGTAAAAAAGTCCTAATTAAAGTAGTAATGCAGGCAATTCCTATATATCCTATGAACTGCTTTAAGTTTCCTCTCAAGACTTGTAAGGAGATTCAAGGTATGGTAGCAAATTTTTGGTGGGAGGGGGGGGGGAATGCCTTCAGTGGGCGGATGCATTGGAAGGCTTGGGACTACATTTCTTTGAGCAAAAGTGTTGGTGGTATGGGATTCCGTGATTTAGCAATTATGAATGAGGCCCTATTAGCGAAGACGGCTTGGAGGCTTATGAATCACCCTCATGATCTGTGGGCCAGAGTTCTTAAGAGTGTATACTACCCTGAAGCATAATTTTTTGATATGGATAAAGGCCATAAAGCATCCTGGTGTTGATCTAGCTAGGTTGAAGGAAGGGAGTTCTTGAAGAAAGATCTCCGATGGGATGTGGGTTCAGGCAGCGCCATCCGGATATAGGGTGATCCGTGGATCCTCGGGGTCCAGCCACTTGTGAAAACCGCCGAATAGTACAGATTACATCATCAAGGAAGGAAGGGTGTGTGATCTTATAGAAGAGGGCTCATGGAACTTAGCTCCTATTGTCATTTTCCTCCCACCTACGGTGCTAGATGCTATTAGGGCTATCAGTTTGCCCAATATTGACATGAATGACCCGCTGGTTTGGACCAGTTCTACTAATGGAGAGTACCGTGTTAAATTTGGATACCATATTGGCAAAGACATGGCCACGGTTAAAACGCAGAAAGCTGGTTCACCGGTCGTGATCCCCCCTCCGTGTTGGAAATCAATTTGGCGCATCAATATAATTCCTCGGATAAAGCAATTCTTATGGCGGCTACTTAATAATTCAATGGCCACTAATGATGCTTTGTACCATAGATGACACTCTAGATCCAATATCTGTTTGATTTGTGAGGATGCTGTGGAAACTATAGAACATTTACTCTTTCATTGCTCTTGGACTCGTTGTGTGTTTGGGTGTAGCTTGGGGGCTATATTTGATTGCTCTAATGTCTCAAATTTTAATTCTTGGTGGTTGATGATAAATAATCTGTCTCAAGTTAGTGCTAATGATATTTCTCTCATTTGCTGGATTGTATGGTTAATTTGGAAACAGAGGAATGGGAAAGTCTTTAATCATACTACTCCTAATCCTTTTGCTATTATTATATCTGCTCACAGGATTAATGGAGATTTTTGGCATCAATGGGAGGAAAAGCAATCTATGAGGGGTACTAACTATCTACCGTCTGCTAGTCTTGATAAATGGATGCCTCCAAACTGTGGGTGGCTGAAATTTAATGTTGATGGAGCTTTTGTTTCAGGTAGGGAGAAAGCTGCAGTAGGAGTAATCTGTCGTGACTTCCTTGGCTCCTTCAAGTGGGGCTATGTGGACAAACTCAAGTCTATATCAGCTTTCATGACGGAGGCTCTTGCTCTCAAGAAGGCGCTGATGTTGGCAGTTGACTTCGGGCACGATAATGTGATATTTGAATTTGATTGTCTTAATCTAGTGTCCATGTGAATGCTAAAATTGCTATTTTATGTGAATGGAGGTGTAGATGTCTCATTCAGGAGATTATTTGTCTTTCTTGCAAACAGGGTTGGGTTTTTTTTTTCCCCTATGTACCCCGGAGGGGCAATAGAGCTACGGACTTCCTTGTAACTTGTGCTTATAAGGAGGTGTGCTCGATCGGGTGGGTCGACCGACCAACACCTTCCTTGCTATCTATTCTAGCCTTGGACATAAAGGAGATGAACTATGATGTGCAGTGGCGGACCCACATTTGTGCCTCTGTGGGCAAGTGCAGACACAAATTTTAGAAAATATATATAATTTGAAAGAATTTAATCACAACATCTGCCAGTGGTGTAAAGCTCTTCAGCCTTAGTCTTTAGGTCGCTGGTTCGAACCTTCCCCATTCCTTATCCCTTTTTCTTTTTTTTCCAACTCCATGAACTCTTACGACGTTGCTGTACTCTCCTCCGCTGCCGTTTTTAGTGCTTTGGCCTCCGCAATTGCCTTCGGCTTCTTCTTCTTTCCAAAGTAGCATCGATCCAATTTCAATTCTTCGCAAAATGGAATAGTTTTAAAGAACCTTTGTACTCGCAGAGATGCTTTCGATCCCTCCGGCCAAACGCAAAGAGTTAGTGATTCTCTAGTAGGGTTTGAGCCTTTGAGGGATTCCCCTTATTTAAGTTATTAGCCTTGTTAGCTGTTTTTAGACTTGCATCCCCCCCCCCTCTTGTGTTGTAAATGGTTTGTATTTGTGTTCCTCTGGCTAGTAGGGTATAACGGTTCTCACTTATTGAAATTATTGTAGTCTTGTTAGTGCTTTTGAACTAGGATCCCTTTTCGTGTGGGACCGTGAATTCTATTTTTTTCTTTGGTTGTTGATAGTAGATATTTGTCCTGGGATGATTATTTCATGGCTATTGCATTTTTGTCGGCTGAAGGATCCAAAGATCCTAATAGGCAGGTCTTATTTCACGTCTTTTGGTTAGCTAAATGATGTTCTTTACCAATGCAGTAAGACGGCATAAGTATTCAGATTTATTTGGCGTGCTAAAACTGATGGAGATTGCCTTTGTAATGATCTTGTAGGTGGAGCATGCTTGGTGAGTCGAGGTGGTATAATTCTTGGTAAGTTCATTCGGTTCAGCTATCAAATACTTGGTATCCTTTCCTTCTTCCCAAAAGATAGAGTAATTTTAGTGCAAGGAAAAGTGGTTCATTTTTTTCCAGCAAGTCTGAAAAGCAGGATGCATATTTTAGAATAGAATGCCTTTTGTCTTAGATCTCTTATATGGTTGAAGAATATATTGTTCTTGCTAAAGCCATCACATGTTATATTCAATTCATAATTTTCTTGTTTCATATTAATTCTTATGTATTTATATCTTTTCATACTGCTCATCAAATCTGACCAAATTTAAATATCTCCATTGTAGACTTGTAGTTATGTTTGTCATGCAGAAGTAAATGCTACCCTTAACACAAATCATGCCTTTGCTGCTGGACAGGTGCGCTCAACTGCACTCCCAGTTTCTTTATTTTGTGCCTAGTTCAATTGTGTGTATCAGTTTGTAGAACTTTGCTTCTATTTACTCTGCTATTTTCACTTGTTAGCCTCTGCCTGGACTGAGTCATTAAACACACACACAGCACTAAGCCTGGGATTCTTACACGGGTTAATACGCAAGGAAATTTCTTTATTGGAATTACTCTGGATCTTTTACCCCCTTACCCCCTCCTGCTCAGAGAAGGGGGTAATTTCTTCATAAGCACAATCAAACAAGGCATTGGTTACATTATAATTCTTCATTCTTTAATTTCTTGTGATCAAGTTGCTTTGGAATTGTAAACCATAGCTTTAGTTGCTTAATGTCCCTGTATGAAAAAATATACAATGTTGTAGGTTTTGATAGAGGAAGTATTGAGATGAACTAGCTTATAGTTTGCAACATGTTCTCTAGTCAATTATTTTTTAATACATTTAAAACTTTTCTTCAAATAAAAAAAAAATTCAGGAGCGCTGTCCTTGAACCCCCAAATCCCCCAACTAATTGTGCACCCACAAATATAAAATCCTAGGTCCGCCACTGATGATGTTAATGGACCTGCCTCTCCAATTGCTGCAACAGGGGTTACTTGAGTCCTGCTCTTGCTATTTGGCTTTGTTTTGGTTTGCTTTGTCGCTTTATTTGCTTTTACTGGCTTCTGCCTGTGTTTATTTTCTTTGCTGTTGTATCTGTATGTTGATGTACGATGCTGAACTTGGTTTTCTTTGCTGTTGTATCTTTATGTTGATGTACGATGCTGATGGTTCCTGGTAATATAAGTATCTTCTTTGACCAAAAAAAAGCTCTATTATATTCTATAAATGCACAAACACTCTTGAGACCGAGAGGTTCTCCATTATGATGTTAAACGTACGAGGCACTAGGTGTGGATGATCAATGGGGCAAAATATTATGGGAGAAAGAAGACTAATTGCGTGTCTGTGTGTCTAAACATAAGTTACTTGTAGATATTCTTATATGCCAAAAAATACATTAAATTAATATAATTTTATATATTTTTCCTTATTAAGTTTTTTGTCCCTTTACTTTACGGATGATTTTTACACATTTCTTCCTTTCTCATTCTAATAGATATTAATTGAGGGTCAAATTAAGAAAGGGAAAATCCTTTTCAAGGCCCATATTATCAAAAAAAATTTAGAAAAAACCCTAAAATTTTGAAAATTCCAGAAAATGCCCGAAGATTTTGAAAATTCTAGAAAAGATCCTTCAGAATTTACGGAGTTGTTAACGGAGCTGATTCAGTTGTTAAAAAAAAAATTTAACAACTAAATCAGCCAAATTCCAGCTAATAACTATATCAGCCCCGTTAACAACTCATGTTGGCTCTTTTCTGAAATTTTAGAATTTTGGGGCCTTTTTTAGAATTTTTAAAATTTTGGGGTCTTTTCTAAAATTTTTTTGATAATATGGGTCTTAAAAAAGATTTTTCTATTAAAAAAATGTCATTAATTACATTGAAAGTGATATATATTTTAAATCAAAATATTTATTTATAAGTGACTGATATTTTGAATCCATTTTTTTTTTTTTTAACATATGACTTACAATCAGGTACGACACAGGGTGGTATATAGCTAGATTAATAGGGATAAACAGTTTGGATTTTTTTTTTTTTGGCCAAGATCTGTGGTTAGGATTGAATTTATGAACAAGATGCTAGGATTAACTCTACCCAAATATGTGGTTGATGTTAGTGAAATTTCTGAAAGCATTAGGTGAAAACAGTAGAGGCATTAAAAGAGACAACTGAGAAGGCACATCATCAGTCACCTCAGTCCTGTGTATTTCATTATTTTGGGGTTGTGTTATATCCTTTTTCAATTAGACGTTGAAGGCAAAAGAAAAAGACATTTAACACCCTGAGAAGATTGGTAATATCATTCACCTTTGAATGGAGGATTTTTTAAAACAAAAAAAAAAAAAAAAACAATGTGCCATCCAGCAGATTACCACAGGAGAGTTGCAGTGAGGATGATGAATTAAGCAGGTTCATAGTTACTCCCTCATTTCCATAATATAAATCACCTTCTATAAAGATTTTGGAGTGATTAATATAATCAATTTTGCGAAAGTTTGTATAACATTAAATGTTTTGTTATTATATTATAAATATTCTCCTCAATTATTTTCAATTTATGAAATTTATCATGGGTAAATACTGAAATTAGAACAATGTTCAGACAACTTTAATAATACAACTAACTTTTGTGGCTTTGCGCAAATTAGTTATAAGTGATTTATTATGTGGATTGTTATAATATCACTTTCTCTTGTCTTTTTTTATAAATAATATTATATTTCATAGAGATGATTCTTAATTTAAGGAATAACTACCTTTATATGACATTTTAATTTGATCTTCCATTTTGAGCTCATTAAGTACATATCATTCATTATCTCTGCAATAATATTTTACAAATGACTCCTTTTGGTTCTTTTTTTTTAAAAAAAAAAAATATTAGAACTAGGTAGTTCAAAATATTAATTAAAAACAATAAATATATAAAATATATACGCTTCTTTCCAACTGTAAGATCATTTATGAAGAACAAACACGAGAGATAATTAGTGAATAATTATTGTAGAAATAAAATAAGTGACGTGCATTTAATGGGTATAAAAAATGGGAAGACAAGTTCCAATTTTCATGCAATTTTTAAAAAAAAAAAGAAAAAAGAAAACACAGGAAAGTATTTTTGGTTTGGGGGAAGAGGGAGAGAAATAAGAAAATGATTAAATTACCATTAATAAAAGAATATTTTTTTTATTGAAAAAATATTTTTAGAATATTAAAAAATTTCTAGAAACAATTTAATAAAGAGAAGATCAAAGATTAGCCCTTCCCCCCTCAAACCAAACAAATGGAGCAGGGAATAGGTGCGGTGACTTACCGACAATGTCATGCAATTCACGACATTACATTACTTGCCCCCCAATACCTCTCCTCCCAAAAAAAAAAAAAACCTCTCCGCTCTTGAAACTGTCATGTCCTTATTTAAGCCCTTCTCTCTATGTTCTATCTACCCCTACCCTACCACTTTGACCTCATTTGCTTCCCCTGTCATCTCACAAGTCTCATGCTTTCTTCTTATTCACACACCCTATCTCTCTGTCTCTCTCTCTCTTATATCAACTCTTGTTGGCCAATAGTAATAATGTATATCCATCTATCAGCCATGGATCAGCACTACTATCGCAAACAAACACTCCTCTTCACCACTAACTTGGCTCTCTTCTCTCTTCTTCTTTCTGCCTTCCTCTTCCTCCTCTCTTCCTCTTTCTTTCCTCACCCTTTACTTTCCCTCCACAGACGAACCCATCAACAACAACCACCTTCTTCTTCTTCTTCATCTTACCTCTCACCCAACTCACCTGTAAGTTCATAACTTAGCTTGTATATCTTCAGTCTTTTCAGTAGCTTTAATCTTTTTATATGTCTCAGCCCAGATGATATGTATGTGTGTGTGTACGCCTATTAAGTGACTGAAAGTGATTACTGTTTCTGTTATTAGAGTTTTTTTTTTATAGCAGCTTTTTTTGATCGGGCTACTGTAGAACACCATAGATGAACTCCATATCAGCTTCATGTATCTAAACTTCTCTGTCATATGTTGTTCAAATATATAAATAATTATGAAATCTAATTAACAAATAATGCAACTTGATGTAACATTTCTGTTACTAGAGCTTTCGGTAACAACTAAAGAATCTTAAACCTAGTTTAAATCCGTTGTTATTTTCATCCTGAGAGTGTTTTAGCAATCTTCTTCATATCACACTAATTATCATCACTTCCAAGATCGAATCCGTACAACGGCTTCATTTCAATTATTTTTAACAATCAAATTCATAGTTTGATCAGTTTCTAACTAGTCATACTGCCTCCTTGGCTACACTCTCTTCTTATCAACCATCCTCTTCTCTCTCTCTCTCTCTCTGTGTCAATATATATGAGATGCATACAGAAGTTACTGTAACTCCAAAGGGGTTAGTCAAAGAAGATATTTGACGCTTCTTAAAAGTTGAAGGTGGAGATATGTATATGTGCAGGCGGCCAATGATGAAGCTGGAGGTGAGCTCGAAGTAGCTCTGGCTAGAGCATCAATGGGGAAGAGGAAGACAGTGATAATAACAGTGATAAATAAGGCATATGAAGAAGCTGACGTGGAAGAAGACATATCCATGCTTGACCTGTTCCTCGAAAGCTTTTGGGTCGGAGAAGGCACAAGGTCTTTGGTCGATCATCTTCTGATCGTGGCGGTTGATCGGACGGCCTACGAGCGGTGCAAGTTTAGACGGCTGATCTGCTTCAGATTAGAAACGGACGGTAGAGATTTCGAGACAGAGAAAGTTTACATGTCGAACGGCTTCATCGAAATGATGTGGACACGAACTCGTTTCCTCTTAGAAGTGCTCAAACGTGGTTACAGCTTTGTTTTCACGGTACGTTTTTCTCCAACTTTAATTTATGAGTAAATTATTGTTAAGTACACTTAATTAAGGATATCTATATTTTTGGCCCAAGAAAAGATGTTTTATGTTATATGTTGGAGACGTTGAGATCATAAATGAAACTACTCCAAAACAGTTAACTGGAAATTTTAATCAACTAAGTTCATGTCAGGTTATTTAACATAATTCTAAATTTTATTTTATTAATAATTTTAAATATAGTCTTCATCAAAAAAATAATTTAAATATAGAACATCTTAATTTTAGAGCCTATAACATAATTCTTTCATATTTTAATTTCTTTTTTATCCTATCATTAATTCTCTTAGCTAGAATAAAATACTTCCTATTCCTCATGTAAAATATAAAAAGTAAATGAATAACACTGTTTCGTAAATGTACAAGTGACAATAATAATTTAAGTTAAAAGATAAAAATATAATATATAGATACATGTATATGTTAAAAAGCCAAATGATAACTCATCGTAAAAAAGCTAAATTTTATATAATACCCTCAAACTTTGAATTATATGTAAATCGACCCTTAAACTTTAAACTATGTTCAAATAAATAATTAATAAAATTAATCATAGGAGAACAATACACATATACATAAAGGTCTAGGAGCGGATATTATAAATTTTTAAAAGTTAGGAATGATATAAAGTTATTAGGAATGATATAAAGTTATTAAGTTTAAAGGGGTGGAAGGTTTGAGTTTTATTGGCACTTAATTAATGTCACAACAGAACTGGTGGCTAGCAGTTTTGCAATCAACTAATTAAATGTAGACACCATTCTTTGGTATGAAAGTATTAATTTATAGCAAACATCAAATTCTATGTTTTTTTGGGTCTAGAAGAGCGAATCTTACTGACCTCAAAAAGTCAGTTAAGGAAAAAGTTACTAGCTTTTTTCTAAAAAACTCTCAGCTTTTTGATGTAGGGCCTGCCACTTCTACCATCATCAATCCAAACACAAATCATTATCTATAACCTGACTTTTTTCTTATCGAGCTTCTTTAAAAGTCAGATAGCTTTTAAGCCACAGCTATTACCGCCAACCCAAACAGGCCCACCGTAGATAGGAAAATGATTGAAACAATAAAAATTGATTTATATATTATACATACTAATTAAGAATAATAAACTTTGTTTTCCTAACTACTTTGTAGCTTTTGATTTTGATTTTTTTTTTTGAATTTGTGAATCTTCTAATTAAGTTATATAAGAATTGAATAATTGTGAAACTAATAAAAATAAAGAGTGTTTGGCCGAATAAGAAAATGAACTCGTTATATGTATGATAAACTCATCAATATATAATACTAATATTTCTAGGAAACAATGTCCAATAATCAATAATGTGTTAATATTGTATCTCACGCGCCCCCACACACATATTTATAAAAGAAAAATATATTTACACTATTAATTGTTCATCAGATTCCTCATGCACATATCTGGCGTTAATAAACATTTTTTAAATTTTTTTACATTATATTGATAATTAATAATTATATACAACATTTATAAAGAAACAGAATTGCCATCTGCAAACCTTCATCATTACAAATTAGGACTATCAAACCTTGCTATTATTTTTTCATTTTGTATATTTAATTTTATATTCTTAAATATAAGATAAAAAATAAGTGTAAAACTAAAACCTGAGTTTTGGTATCCAAAATATCTCAAACCCAATCTATTCTTTGTATAGCAATCCTCTCTTGTCTTGTGTATAAGTAATAAAATACTATAGCCAAATTTTTTCCTAATTAAATTATTGATCTCCCTGCGACAAATAAACTACATTATTTTTTAATCTCTTCTCTAATTTTTCCTTTCAACTTTCTTGAATCCAAAAATTTTTATAAAGGATATTTTAAATGATTTATTTAGTGATTTAATTAATATTAAAGAGATGGCTTATATTTGAGATAAAAATAAAAAATTATTTTTTTATGCAAGGAAAAAATGTAATTATATTAATTTTCTAAATATTTATTTCACCGACAACTTTCATAATATAAAATTGTAAGTATCATTTCATGTTGTTCACGTTGGTAATTTGGCCTTTAGCCGCAGTCATATGCGATCTTTATTTTAAGTTTCTGTTTTTTGTTCGATAATGCCCTTTTCCTTTTCACGTACGTGCCATATTCTTCAATATTTGAACCAAATAAATAATAAATTGGCCCCACTCCCAAAAGCCAATTGTTTTTGTTTTGGATTAACATTTATAAATACCAACAGTATTTTGCAAACTAAAGTTAGAGCAATGGTTTGTGCCGGTTTGATTTTGCTTCTTAGAAGTGCTTTTATAGTTTTTAAGGTAATCATGTAAGAGGAATTTTATCTCAATTTGTGGAAAAATGCTTTAAAAAAATGTTTTTTTTTTTCATTTTCACAAACAAGGACTAAATTAATTTAATGTAATTTATTTTTGGATATTATTTTATAGTTTGATTTGAATATCTATTGAGCTTTTTTAACCCCAAAAGCATCAAAAGGTAGTTTTAAATCTAACTAGATTTTTAGAAAAACAAAAAAAACAAAAGTATTATTGACTTAAATGCCAATTCATACATAATTTTTAAGTTTTCGAAATAAATTTTGGGAGGCATTTAAGATTTTAAGATTATGAAACCCAATCCAGACAAGCCCAAATATGAAACTTTGGTAGGTATAATGAAAGCTTGATTAATGCCAATGGTAAATTTCTTTCTTTCTTTTCCCTTTTTTTTTTCATTCTTGTTAGCTATGAATTGATTTTAGGGAAAATTGACCAAAAGTCTCTATCTGATTGAAAAATTAATAAGCTCATAGTTTGTGAAATATGAAAAATATATATATATAATCATTTTTTTCTGTATATGAAGACATGTTATGTCAAATTCCTGGACTATAGGCTTACTAATTTATCAACTAGAAACTTTTCATCAATTTTCCCTTATTTTTATTATATGTTAGACTGGGAATCTAATTTTTTCTTTGGTTAAATTTTTCATTTACAACAAAATCAAATGACTGAAATTCATTGAAAAAATTATGTCAAAAGAACTAAAATATAAGTTATTGATACTTTTCACAACCACCAATTTCTCTTTCTGAAAAAGTTAATGATCATTTGGCCAAAAGAAATTTAAATAATGATGGAATTATTTGTAATATCGTTGTTAAATCTGCAATATCTGTATAGCATTTGACCCAAAAATTAAGAATATATAGTAAATTTTTGTCCTTAAGATTTATAAATTTATTATCCCTCTGAGTGCTAAAAAATTTTTAGAATATGAGCTTTCAAATCTAAGTATAAACATTTATAGTTCATATAAGATAGATTATAGTTCAAAAATTTACTTCTTAAAAAGTAAAAATGTAACAGTGACCACATTTTATGGTTTTAACTTTGAAGAGAACAATAATCCTGTGAAGTATTTTAAGAATTTACAGTCTTTCAAAAAAAAAAAAAAACTTCTGATTTTAGCCATTCAGAATGATTTTCCCAAAGCCATTTGTCATTTTATAGAAAAATTGAAGGTGGGCAACTTAAGGCATTACTTTCTTTAAGATTACAAATTAAACCATTTATTGTCTTATTTTGGTTTTTTGATTAATTTCAAATTCACGTGAAAGTGAAACAGACAATAAAAAATTTGACTCATGCAAGCAGTAATTAATTATTTCATTTGTCTTTTATATTGTCTAAATCCGTGAGTGGAATAGAGTTTATTGCATTTTTTTAAGGGGGAAAAATGCATTAACAGCTAAAACACAAGAACATAGAACAGACTAAAAATTCATTGCTATAACGAAAAATACACTGATAATGTGATGAAACGAGGGAGACAAAACATAGTTTCACCAATCCTCCCCTTGTCTAGGAACAATATCGATACAAGATTTTTATTATTATTATTAAATTTATTAAAATATGTGTGCATGAGTCGTTTAAAAAATGTTCTTGTCTCTTAATACACTCTTAGCTTAGATAATGATTTTAATTTGATTAAGGATAATATTGAAAAGTCATAAGAAATTTTATATATACCTTAATTTAAATCGTTTTTGTAATATGATGAAAGTAATTAATAATTAATAGGATTGGAATGAGTATTAAAATTAGGAAAACAATGCAACTTTTCCTCAACTTATTCTCCTATACATCAGGAGTGGAAATGGTTTGGTCAGGCTTTGCTAAATAAGTCTAAGCCTGTAATGAGAGTATAAGGCCGGAGTCTGGACATGAAGTTGAATACAACCCTTTCTAAGCTAAATTATGAGCTTTTGAAAGAATTGACAAGGTTTGAAGTTTTCTTAAAAGGCTATTTGTAATATAAGCCTTTAAAAAAGCCTCATGTATGCCATGAAGACCTAAAGTAGGCTTTAAGTTATTGGTAGGCTTCAAGGTCTACATATTATACAAATTGTTGGCTTTAAGGAGGCTTTGAACCTATTTAAAACTTAAATTGAAATAAAATTTGAATTTCATTACAAATTATTTACTACAAAAACTGTCAATTAGTGATGGAATTCCATGACTAATTAATTAGTGATAGTCTATTTGAGGACTATAATTCAGTCACTAAATTCTGTTGCTGATACACTATTTTTTTATTTTTATTTTTTAGTTTGTAGAGTTATTACATAACATCTAAGATTTTCATTACTAATTGTTTGAAGATTCACTTTGACATTGAAGCAAACGTGTAGAAGTTTTACCAGTAATGAAACGAAGGTATAGATTTTTTCCCCCCATTGAAAGCAAAGCACAAACAAATTTGAAAACAAGAGAAAGACAATGAACAAGAATTTAAATAATTTCATAAACAATTAATATCTATCCTAAATTAGTTGGGGTTTCATGTAGTATCATGAAATATTTTTTTTAGTAGCATATAGTATTCTAAGTATTTTTTTTTCTTAGTATGAATGAGCACTCTACACTTAAGATATTAAATTAAATATGATCATAAAATTGCTTTAGCAACAATAATTGAAATGATTATTTTTCAGTTGGCTAAAGGGCATCAAATACCCTAAAGTATTTTCTAAGTAACAGTTAATATTTTAAACTAAATTGTGGTTTATGCAGCATCCTAACGTTTTTTTCTGTACAACCTAGGATTTTAACTATTTTTGGTGCAATTTTCCCTATAAGGTATTTCTTTCACTAACAATGAGCATTCTACACTTAAGATACTAAGTGTTTCTAGAAAAATACTTTAGTGTGCTGAATGTATAATAATCTTATTTTTTAAAATAAAGTATACATGGTATCTTTACTATCAGAAATTTTAATGACAAATATATAAGAAATTATATGTAATCCTTGCCCTTTTTCCCTTTTATTTTACAGGACACAGATGTAATGTGGCTTAGAAACCCTTTCAGAAGATTAAGCAAGAACAAAACTGAAGATCTTCAAATCAGCACAGACAAGTACTTGGGAAATCCATGGTCAGAAGAACACTTAATCAACACTGGATTTTACTTCATTAGATCAAACAACAAGACCATTTCATTATTTGAAACATGGTACTCAAAGAAGGACAATTCGACTGGACTAAAGGAACAAGATGTTCTATTGGATCTCATAGGACATTATGGCATATTTGGAAAATTAGGACTAAGGGTAAGGTTCTTAGACACCCTTTATTTTAGTGGCTTTTGTGAGGATAGTAAGGACTTTAGGGTTGTCACCACCGTCCACGCCAATTGTTGCCAGAGTATCGCCGCGAAGGTGGCGGATCTCAAGGTGGTTCTCCGTGACTGGGAGCAGTTCAAGAAGCTCTCGTTTCATGAGAAATTGGAGAAGACCAATTTGACAGCTAATTATCAATGGACCGAACACTCTGGTTGTTGGAATTCATGGAATGCGTGACTAACAGTGTAAATTAGGGTTGGAAACTATCTTGACAGATTTTAACCCATCAATTACTCACGTAAGGAGAGAAAAAGAGATAGAGGTGAGGTTCACCTCGCAGTCGTACTCTTACATGATTTTGTAGCCTAGTAACTTGAAAGCAGTCCTTTTGATGAGAAGTTGGAGGATCAGTCCCACTTGTAATCTCAAGTCATATGAGTTTTATTATGTTTCTATTTCTCTCCTTAAGTGATTCGTGGGCCAGGATAAAATATATGATTTACTCCTTTAGGTGACATATTTGTCGAGCTGATCTTAGTCATAAATATAAAACATAATTTTTATATTTGTCAATCTCTTCTTAATATACCATATCAACAATAATGAAGGAAGAGAGGATAGAAGGGAATTAGGGAAGATGCTTATGATGTTTTAGAAAATATATATCGTATTAATTGATTTAACCAACATCCTTAATTTAACCAAATTAAGTAAATATATCTTAAATGAGTGTTTTTTTTTTTTTTAAACCATACAGATGTTCTTACTGCAAAGCTGTGGGGTTGCTTGTTAGTGCTTACATACACGAGCTTGATAATGGTTTTGGAGAAGTGTCTCCACGGAAGCAATGCAGCTATATATTGATCTCTGATTTACCTAAGATGCATGAAGACTAGGATATAATACGAGAGATTGAAAATATGATTAAACATGATCTTCCATATATACTTTTGATAAAGAGCAGAAGTAGCAAGCTAACTCGCTAGCATTGGAAAGAGTCTATGATTTGAAAATGAGTTAAGAGGTGTAAAAATCTCAAAAGCTTTTCCAAAAAGAGCGTTTGACATCCCCAAAAAAAAAAAAAACATCATAAACTCGTTGAGTGTAGAGATACCCATAAACATTTCGGGTGATGTCTATTCAATTATCTTATGCAAACTGCTTGGACCTTTTGGTTTTTTGTAGGTCCCACTTTAAAATGTTTTAAAATTATTGTTTGAAAAATCAGCGAAAAATCAGCCTCTTCTCTCTCTTCCGCCCCATCACGCTTCTCTCTACCCTCATCGCTTTCTTTCTCCTTAATTGGTTTCGTTGTTGACGTTTTTGGTGGTGAGACTGATAGGGAGGAAACATCAACTGTGAGGGAAAGAATTGTCATAAGACGACTCCATGAATCGTTCTTCTTGTTACTCTTCCTTTTCTTCAGAGTGATTGATGGCAATAAGGTTTTAGGGCTCTGCTAAAGAATCTTCTGTGTTGAAACTGGAGATCTTTACCATAAGTACTCTCAATCAGTTTGAATCAGCTAGTGATTTACCTATATCTTTTGAATGACGACCCCAACATCACGCCTTTGATAAAGCTTCATGAAGAGTGGACCAAGGGGTTGGACAGAGTGCGTGGCGAACTCAGGATTTTAGATTTATAGGTGCACAATTAATGGTGGGATTTGGGGCTACCCCGAAAATTTTTTTTAAGGAAAGTTTTAACATGAAATTTAAATAAAACTAATCATACTAGTGCCAATGTGACTAAGAAGGTAGATTGTTCATCTTAGGAGCAAAACCAAACACAGGCAGGGTAGATTGTTCAACTTAGGAGTAAATACATTAAATTAGGACTAAAAAAAGCAAAATTGTCAAAGAAATTGTAATTTCTCTTGATCATTGATTTTTATGAGAATATTTGTTGTTAGATTAATTATTTTTATTATAGATGGCTAAAAAGATTAGATCAAATCTAAAAATGGAAGTTTGAACCAAAATTACAAAATTTTTAGCATAGTCCCTTTACAAAACTTTTTTAGTTTTTTCACTAACGTCCCTACGTGAAACACTGCGTTTTGATAGTTTAGGTTAGACTGTCTTCATTCAGCCATGCAGACCCAGTGGAAACTGGATATAAAAGAACAGGGGGTGCCGTAAACGAAGAAAAAACGAGAACGGAAGCTCAGACGCCGCGAGACCACACCATTGTTCTTCACCTTCTTCCTCGCCGGTGAGCTTCCACCACCATCATCCTTCTCTTTCGAGGCTATTGCTACAACTCAACCGAAGAAGGAAGTGACCTAACAGAACAAAACGAAGAAAAAAAAAACAGCAGCAAACTTTTGACCGGAGAAGACGAACGTCGGTGGTGAATGGACAGCGATGGCGACGACACATAGACAGAAGGAAAAAAGGAACAAGGATGAATGAAGGAGGCTAGGGTTTGGCTACAGTTACGCATTGACCAAAGAGGTTTTTGATGTCTGCTGCCGATAACGACCATGGTAGATTAAACACGCAGAGCTTCTTTTTTATGTTGGTAGCTTCCTAGGTTTGCTCTGGTTTTTCTTCTGTGGGGCAACGCAGTTGGGGGAAATGGGAAAAAGAGGAGTGGAGATGTTGAAAAAATAATAAAGAAAGTAGTCTGAGCCCGGGTTCGAACTAGGGACCTCCAGTGTGTGTGTGAGACTAGCGTAGTAACAAAAAACACAACCCAAACAAACTGTCATGGGATTCCTTCACAAATATATATATTCTTAAATTTTTATGTCTGCACCTACCCACACTGGCACCAATGTAGGTCCGCCACTAGAGAGAGGGGTGACACGGTCAGGGTGACGGGGTTGAAGAGAATGGAGAAGAGAGAGAACAAGAGTGATTTTTTCAAGTAATCATTTTAAAAAATTAAAGTGGGACCCACAAATAACTATAATTTGTATAAGATAACTGAATTGTGATTTTTGCCCCATTTTAAAATTTTTATGAATATTTTTTACAAAAAAAAAAAAAAGTTTATGACGCGAGACATTCTTTTAAAAAAGGTTCTTGGGTATTTTTACATTATGAACCCGAGACAAACCATGCTCTTCAAAGTGCCCATTCAGGGGGTTGTAGTACCCAATACTATATGGTTTGTTTTGTTTTACTTATTTCCCTTCCATAAAAAACAATAATATATGATGCACGCACACATATAATACATAAACTGAAACCCGATCTCGTGTAAAATCGTCCCAAAAAAAAAAAGAAAAAGATATTGTAACATTGTCAGCCAAAAACCTACGTTTCTACGACTAGGACATTCTTTAAAAGAAGCATGGCAATATCCAGCCAGAATGTCAAAACCCAACTAATTGGCCTTTTTTATAACTCTCCCACCAGCACCCCTGAATGCCACAAATTTCCTTCGGAAATACAATAACTATAAGGTTTATTTTCCTCATTTTTCATTAGGAATTTTTAGTTATTAAATCCTTTACTTTAGACCTCAGTAATTCTCCAAATATGGAACTTGCATCAGTCAATAATTGTAGTCAATTAGCAGGGCTTTTTTCCCAAAATGCCCCTAATTAAATAACTATTTACCAAAATGCTCCTGTTTCAAAATTATTTCTTAAATCTGCCTCTGTTTAGTCGACTAAACCATGATTTAGTCGACTAAAACGCGGGCTCAAATTTTTTTAACTTCCCTCGCGATTTAGTCGACTAAGCACTGTAGCTTAGTCGACTAAATCATTAAAAAAAAACAAACAAACAAAAGGTTAAAACTTCAAAAGGTCATAACTTCTGGCTTGAGAGTCCGAATCAAGTAATTCTTTTTTTGATTCCACATAACTTTTTGAGATCTATGCAGTGATATAAAAATTAACTTCCAGATTTAATGAAGAGAAAGGAGAAAAAACAACTGATTCTTTATTGTGCAAGAGATACTAACAATTCATTAAATATAATCAAACGATTCTTAATTGTTTCCTTTTATTTGATGTTTTATTTTTTATTAAATCACATAATATCTCCTACACAATAAAGATAAGATATGTGTGTGTATATATTTAATGAATTGTTAATATTAATATGAGTTGTTAATATAATATTTCCTACACAATAAAAATAGGATATGTGTGTGTATATATTTAATGAATTGTTAATATTAACATGAGTTGTTAATATTTAATATATGTATATGTGTGTGTGTGTGTGTGTGTGTTATTTCCTGCACAATATGGACAATTCAAAATCTAAATTGAACCCCCTAACCTTTTATTTTATCTTATAAAAGATCAATCATAAAATCATGCCCTAATTAAGTTAGTTGGATCTCTCTCCCTCCCTGACTTTATGTTGAAGTTAAACTTCAAACTTCAAAGAATAATCACCTCTTTTTTTTCCCCCCCGGTAGATGAGGTTGTTATTCCCTTAAAATCAAGCCCAAAAAATTTAGTGGCAGTCAATTCCATTTTAATATTAATAATCTCTTGCAATATATGATCTCATGCATAATTTCCAAACGTTATTATTCCCCTAAAATCAAGCCCCAGAAATTTAGTGTCGATATTTTTTCTATTTCTCTTTTCTTTTAAAATCCATATTATTAATGGAGAGATAATATCAATTTTGAATGTATTGTATTTTGAAAATCCAGTATTAATTGTTATGTTATAAGGAGGGATACTTTGAATAATCAAGCCCCACAAATTTAGTGTCGATACTTTGAGGCTCCTTATAACATGACATTCCAGAATCTAAGAAAATCTATATTACTAATTATTGGATTTTCAAAATATAATATATTCAAAATACATTTATTAATATATATATATATATTAAATATTAACAACTCATGTTAATATTAACAATTCATTAAATATAATATACATGAATATAGATTTTCTTAGATTTTGAATTGTCTATATCATGTGATCCATATTGTGCAGGAAATACTAACAATTAATATATATATATATATATATATATATATATATATATATATAGGGATAAGATATTCTTACTACCATTTTTTGTTACTACCAATCTTACTACCATTTTTCCACCGTTAGATCAGAATTTTAATAGGAGAGAGAAATTATAAAGGTAGATGAAATTCTGATCTAACGGTGGAAAAGTGGTAGTAAGATTGGTAGTAACAAAAAATGGTAGTAAGAATATCCTATCCCATATATATATATATATTATGTGATTCATATTGTGCATGAGATACTAACAATTCATTAAATATATATATACACACACATATCCTATCTTTATTGTGTAGGAGATATTATGTGATCTAATAAAAAAGAAAACATCAAATAAAAGGAAACAATTCATTATATATATATATATATATATATATATATATATATATAAATCACTTGATTATATTTAATGAATTGTTAGTATCTCCTGTGCAATAAAGAATCAGTTGTTTTTCCTCCTTTCTCTTCATTAAATCTGGAAATTAATTTTTATGTCATTGCATAGATCTCAAAAAGTTATGTTGAATCAAAAAAAGAATCACTTGATTCAGACTCCTGGGCCAGAAGTTATGGTCTTCCGAAATTTTAACCTTTTGTGTTTTTTATGATTTAGTCGACTAAGCTACAGTATTTAGTCGACTAAATCGCGGGGGAAGTTTAAAAAAAAAAAAAATTAAGCCCGCGTTTTAGTCAACTAAATCATGGTTTAATCGACTAAACAGGGGTAAATTGAGAAATAGTTTGAAAACAATGATATTTTAATAAATAGTTATTTAATTAAGGGCATTTTAGGGAAAAAAAACCAATTAGCAGTGTTTGTATTCTGATAAAAAAACATTAGCAGTGTTTGTACGTGTGCGTGTGCGAAAATCGAAACATGAAAATACCCATTTACTCTATGTACAATCCATCTTCTCTGTGTACAACTTAACCTTGCTTGGGGAAGGTATTTGAATATAATATAATTAGTTCAACTAACAATTAATTAACCGATTGGGCAGTTAAATTAGGCGTGATATTGCTATGGTTTTAAACTTTTAGGGCATCAATTTACAAAAAATAACTTTTAAAGTAATATTACTTATGAGTGAAAACTTTTAAAACAATATTGGATTTTAACCCTATTAATTATATAATATTTATGTATCATGTGCACACACACATGTATGTGTATATATATATTTTGCATATAATACAATTGGGTTAACTAACAATTAACCAGTTAAGCAGTTAATAGGGGGTTTTAAACTTCTAGGGCAACCATGTACAAAAAATAACTTTTGACGCAACAACATTGCTCATGAGTCATGAGTGAAGACTTGCATGGCAACATTGGATTTTAACTCTATTAATTATATATAATATATGAGTGTGTGTGAGAGAGATATTTCGAATATTTGAATTGTATTAATTATTCTAAATATTCAGTTATTTTACTTTAAATAAAATATCCCCAGTAGTTGCTTTTGATTAAATTTAGGTTTAGGGCCTATTTATTAGAAATTGATTTAATTATACTCCCTTTGGTCCTTAATATAGGATATATTTGATGAGTTAATCTTGGTTCTAAATATAAGACTTTTTTTTTCATTTTTATTAATCTTTTCTTAATTTACCCCGCTTGATTCTCCCAACAATAATCAAGGAAGAGAGAGAATGAGGGAATTAAAGAAAATAATTAGGTTGTTTTAGAAAATACATGTCATATTAACTAACTTCCTTAATCTAATCAAATTAGATAAATATGTCTTATATTAAGAACAAAAGGAGTATTAATTAATTTGTCCTTAAAGTATGCGCCCAGAAGCAATTTTGACCCTGAAGTTTTCGGTGTAGTAATGTTGCCCCTCCTTTAATTACCCTAGCGGTCAATTAACGGTCAACGTTAGGGTTTTTAACGGAGGGACAACATTGCTACGTTTTTAAACTTCAGGGACAACATTGCTCCTGGGCGAATATTTTAAGGGCAAAATTGGACCTTAACCCTTAATAGAACTCTACTGATAATCCAATTCATCGAGGAGGATTTTTTTTTTCTTTTTTTAGGGCAAAGATATGTGTTTCTTTACACATCATTTCAAAAAGCAAAAATTGATAAACTAGCTGGAAGGAAACGTAAAATATATTCGTCATTTTACATTTCTCTAACATGTATGAAAAAAGAATTGTCACTTTTCATTTCTTGCAGCATTCTCAGATCAATCACACTTTTATTCATAGTAAAGGAGAATGGAATCGTTTATCATTGGGTAAGATGACCATTTTAAGATACCCCACATATATTTATATAGTCAATTAGCCTTTATGCTTAGCTGTAATGATCGGATGTACACATATAACTTACTATAAAATATAACTCAGTTCAATAATGAGGCTGAGATCAGCTTTCAGTTATTCTTGCTTCCTTTAATTCTGTGACCACACACACATATATGGTAATCACTTATCATCTCTCTTTTCCTTAAACATAAGAAAAATTTTATTTTTAGGATTTATAATTACTATCATATATATATATGTGTGTGTGTGTGATTTCACAGGTTCAATGTTTCTATTGTTAGTGGCATCCCATGAATTCAGTAACACAAATAGCCAACTACAAATGATATATAGTTGTCATTTCTGTAAGACCTAACTGGGGAATTGACCATGGCCTTAAACATAAAACCTATTTTTTATTATATATATATATATCAATATTTTTCAAAATTATATCTATTGATATTCTCTCAATAATAACCAAGTAAGAAAGATATGGAGGAAATTAAAGAAGATGATTAGAGTTGTTCGACTGATTCACTTGTCATAAGGGAATTCAACCAACATTATGTTTTAAAAAAGTTTGAAAATTTTGCTAAGTTTATGGCTATAGAATTATGGTGTTGCATAATGGGTATCAGAGCCAAGTCGGCTTCAAGGATGTTCTCTATTGCATTGCATATAGATTGTGGCAATAAATCTGATTAAGCATGAAGTCCCCTCTAATTTTAATTTGTAACATCCTAATTTTTACATTAAGATTTAATTATAAATAAGAAAATTAATTGATCATGATACATGAATTTATTGTCTAATTATCAAAATAAAGGTTTGTGTTTATGATAGTAAAAGAGATTAGTAAAATAAAGATGTGGAGATAATAATTAGTTGTTAAAAAAAATGGGGGCAGAAACGTGAAGAAGAAGAAAAGAAAAGAAAAAAGGAAAAGAAATATAATAATAATAATAATAATGATGATGATTAACTAATGCTAATAAATTAATATAAAATAATAATTATTATTATTATAAATCGGTGGCCACCTAATATATAATTGGGGAGGGGAATGATTTCGCATCCACCGCCCTCCCCAAATGTAAACCGCCTTTTCCCTTAATATAAATAGGTGAGTGTGTGTAGTGTGTAGTGTGTAGTGTGTAGTGTGTAGTGTGTCGTGTGTCGTGTGTCGTGTGCGCGTCTGGCGGTGGAAAAGAAACTGAGGGTGAGTGTGCAGAGAACGAGAGAGAAGAGAAAAGGGGAATATTTGAGGTATGTTGTTTATTTTATAAGATCATTTTTGTAGTTAAATTAATTTCTTTTCAATAAACTTCCTTCATGAAAGTTGTTCTATGTATTTTTATCTTTTTAATAAAGGTAATATAGTATTTAATAAAAATTTTAGGATTATAATATTGGTAAAGTTTTGAATTTTGATAATAGAAGGCCGTATATATGTTAAGCATAATTAATAAATAACTTTAATTGGTTTAGATTTCTTATTTGGTTACTGGAGGAATTTAGAGTTATTTTCTATCTAAAAGAAATTAGGATTTTTGTCATATAAGATATTTTCACCGATTAAGGGTTGCTAGAGGCATTATTTAAGGTTTAATCGGTTGGTTTTGCTAAATCTTAAATTTCATGAAATTATGAATTGAGATTTGAGATTTTAAATTAGAGATTGATATGATTATGAGTATTTGGAGGTTTCGAGATTATTTAATAAATTGGATTATAATTATAAAAGTTGGTATTAGGTTGAAAATTGAAGAATATATAAATTGTCATTTTTAGGAAAATTAAAGTGAGATAATAATTTAATTAATTATTTAATTACAGTAGTAGTAATTATTTTTGTTAATTCTATTAACATATAATTATACTATTTATTTTTAAAGGGGACTGATTTCTCTTACGCTTAGTGTCGTGTCAAGAACTTGAGGTAACCACTTTCCACTCATTGTACTTGCTTATATTTGTGAGTGATTTTTAATTTATGAAAGCTATGTTTTTGACGAAGTTGCCTTGTGGGATTTATTTTGGAATAATTAGTGATATCACATGTTTTGAAAAATGTACTTTTACGGTTTCTTGAGCTGAAATAATGTTATTTCAATAATTATTGTGATGGTGTATTACTGTCGTAAATCTTGTTTGGAATTTCATATATTCATGCCAAGACTATGATGATGTGGAGGGGTGATGGATATGGAGTGATGATGGGAGTTATTGTGTATATACCACGTGGTATGCCACCAGTCGGTGCACAGTGGATGACCGGACATTGCCCTTGGTATCATCCTAATCCTTTGGCCGGGATTAGGGTCAGCCCTTGGAAGAGTGACACCTTTTCATATTCGAAGGAAAGGGAACCCATGGTCCGATATGAGTTATGTAGTCTTTAGCCAGGCTAAACCTCATCATCAGAGACCTTGGTGTAGTCTTGTCGCAGAGACCAAACCTATTATATTATAGCCCATAGGTTCTGTCAGTGGTTATAAGGGTGGGGGGTGATAAGGTTGTCAGGGTATCGACCTATTGCTTAGCATGTTATATATGTGATTCGTGATATGATATTTGATTTAAAACTTGTGACAGAAATTGTGATCTGATAATTTTGCGAATTTGATATATAGTATTTTGTTATTTAAAATGTTCCACTTGGCACCTCACAAGCACGTATTAGCATTTATAATGAGCTGGATTGATGGTTACAAATATTTTTCAGGTGATAGTTCTCATGTGGGTCAATCAGGGAAGGCTTCAGAAGCTTAAGTTACTTTTGCTAACGGCAGTGCTTCCATCTTTTTGGTATATGTTGAATTGTTGTATATTGCCACGTCATTAGGGCTCACTTGACATATTCTAGTATATTTTTGGATATTTTGGTAAATTCTAAAAGATTTTTTTTTTTTTTTTGGTTTTAAAATACAGACCTAGTTAAATCCAAAGCTTAGTTGTGTATAAAACATTTTAACAAATGGTTTAATCAAGTTAATAACTAATAAATTATCCTTTAAAATGGAGGATGTTACATAATCTATTAGAATTCTTCTCCTTTTTCTTTTATTTCAGCTTGAGATACCCAAGGTAGGTTGGGATCCTTAGGTGGGGAGGGTAGCTATAGTACAAAAAACTGATCAAATGAATGAACAAGCATGACAAGAACTTGAATGAGAAACAGAATAGTTCAAACCCCATCAAACAAGCATATATGATTAACTTTGAGATGTGATACTGGCATTGGTGAACCAAACTAGGGGATTGGAGGAAGAGACATTGGTAATGGAGTTGGAAGGGTCCCAAATGATAACAACTTGCATGATACAACTATGGGTAACTCGTATTTAGAGCGACGCTCTAACCATTGAATCAATATGGGAAAGGAATTGCACAGCCAATATGGAACGGCCAAAATAGAGGCTTGGACAAGGAGGCTGAAGATAATCTTCCTAGTTTTTTACCCTTCCCCAAGCTAGATTACAAGTAGTGATTGTGCTATTGGCAGATTGAGTCAAACACGAGTGGAAGTGTGCAGGCTTAGTGAATGAAAAACAAATGACCTGTCATGAGTTTGAGAAGTTTTTAGTCCACTATCTCCCAACACCCTCATAACAAGAGAATGAGACATAGTTCTCCTCCTTGCAACAAGGCGACATAAGGATGACATATTCATAAAGTTCCTCAATCTATACAAGCACATAACCTATCTATGGGATCACAACGACCTCAAGTGGATCACGGCATATCTCAGCGAGAGAAAGAGAGAGAGAGTGTGTGCGTGCGCTAGTCTTCAACTAAGACAACAAGTGACTTGGGCCTTAAATATAATTTTAAATTGATGAGCCACATGTGACAAACTGTTACGAAGAGGCTTGACAAAGAGATGTGTAAGGGTGACTCTCCACCCAGGCCAGTTAAAACTATATGGAGAAGCCGGCAAGCAAACTAAACTAAACAAGGCAACTTAGAACATCTAGGGGAAAACGAGAACCAAAAGCAAGGGGAGGATAGACATGAATATTCCCCTCAAAGGAATTGGGGCAATAGGAGCCAAAGAAGTGAGAACCAAAATATCAATTGAACATTTGTATGTTAGCACCTTCTGTAACATCCCCAATTTTCTCCTAAATTAATTAGGGGAATACAAGAAATTTTCATCAAATAGTGGTCAATGGCATATTATTGTTCGGGCAGGATAAATTAGTTATTGGACAAAAAAAAAAAAAAGAGGAATCATTTGAAAAGGTGGCAATTAAATTTGGTTATAGATAATTTAAGATAAGTAATGTTAAAGGAGTTAAAAATATTTTTCCTCATTATTTCTATAATTTTCGTCAAATAAAAGGAAGGAGAAAATTCTGATGAAAAAAAATTAGTGGAGTTTCAATCCAAGTCTAAATTGGCTTTGAAAGGTGGACATTAGATGAGAATTAATTAATTAAGAGGAAAAATTTGTGCACATCAAATAAGGTATGGAAGAAGCTGGACATATTGTTATACTCCCTCAGAGATCCCTGCACGTGTGGATGAAGCAAAAGAGAATGGAGTATACAAATAATAATTCCTACGTGCAGAAAGGAATAAGTTGGATATATTGGATAGACAATGTCAATAATTCAGAAAAGGAGTAGTGGCCCACGTTGGAAAAAAAAAGGGGGGGGGGGGGGGGGAAGCACAAAGGAATTTTTTTTTCTAGTTCCCAAATGAAAGAAAGAATCAAAAGGGAATAAATTAAAAAAGGAAAAAAAAATCACTACCCACCTATCTGAACTCGCCGGACGAAAGGGAGTGAAAGAATGATTTGATGGATGGGGACAACACACTGTTAATGAATGGATGAAGGGTTATTAAGTGATAACCCTTCACCCATTCATTAATTGGAGGAAAGCCGGATCCTATCATGTGAAGCAAGAGATGATGGACACAATTTTTTGGTTTTTTTTTTTTTTTTTTCTATTTGTCACTTTTTAAATAAATAATTACCATTTTACCACTCTTTTCAAAATATTTCCTAATCTGCCACATTTAGTCGACTAAACCGTGGTTTAGTCGACTAAAAGTCGCGGTTTTCTTTTCTTTTTTTTGGATGCCCAGCCATTTAGTAGACTAACCCAATTGGGTTAGTCGACTAAATATATGTAGTCGACTAACCCACTTGGGTTAGTCGACTAAATGTCGGCTGGAGGGTTTCTTTTAAACCCCATTTGCGTTATAATGGAGCTCTTATCCTATAGCAACCCTTCCCCACCCCCAATGCTCTGTATTTTCTCAGTTTTACTGCGACCCATCAAAGTTTAATCTCATTCCACCTTGTTCAAGGTATTATTGTTGTGTAATCGTTGTAGTTTCATTTTGTTCGGCTTTTCTTTTTTGTTTGTTAGTTGAAACGCTCCCTTTTGCAGCTCACAAATTGATGTTTGAAGGATGAGTTCAAGTTCAAACACGCTAGTTATTGTAATCTACCATAGTGGGAGGCATTTTGAAGGTCCTGATGGTGTTCAATTTGAAGGAAAAACAAAAATGATGAAAATCAAACGGGGAACTACGTACAACGAGTTCAAAGAAAGAATTCACCAAAAATTGGGGCTACATGGCAGCCAATGCATTCATCGAGTAATTGCCAAAGTGGAGACTGTAGTGGGTAAGGAAAGTGTATACTACATTAGTAACGATATATGTGATGATGAAGACATAGAGTGTGTCATAGATGCATTTGCTAATCGGAGAGTACAAAATTTTATTGAGATATATGTTGAGCTTGAATCTGGTGAATCATCGTCTATACCCATGCATACAAGATTTGCACAGTATTATGGTCAAGAAGATAGACCTATCGGTGTATCTGCACCTTCACAAGTCTTAAGTCAGGTAACATTGACAGATGAAGAGGAAGATGAGAATATGCACAGCGATGACGAGGACGATTTTGAGAGGTTTATTCCACTAGGTGACACCTCAGATACTGATGTAGAGGGTGATTTTGATGCTCACACGGACCCAGTAAACTCAAGGACTGCAACAATGCCTCCGATTCGTGTTGGCCCAATTAGTAGTGGTAAGTTAGTAAACTTGTATTTGTAATATGCATTCTGTGGTTTTGAGGCAAAAATCATATTTGCTGATGCAGGGCCTGAGAGTGACCCATTTTGGAACGAAAGCCCGCACTATTCCTCAATTAATTGGGCACTCTGTGACGATGACATGGACACGTTGTATGGTGATGATGACAAGCAAGATGGTTGGCGGTTAGGTGATCCATTATATTTGGATCAGTAGTTTCCTTCTAAGTCTGAATTACATCATGCCGTGAAGTTGCATTGCATGAAGTCTCATTGTACAGCCAAAGTTTATAAAAGCGATGAGCGAAAGTTGTTGATGAGGTGTGAAAATCATGCTAACGGTTGTCCTTGGAATATGAGGGCAATTGTCTAACATAATGGAAACAGTTGGGTGGTCCGTAAGTGGGGTAACAATCACACCTACCTGAACCAGAGTCTTACCCAAGATCATAGGCAACTTGATTCAGATGTTATATGTGCAGCCATTATTAGTAGATTATCTTTATTTTTTTTCCAACCATTAAGAGAAGATCACTTAGAACTTGCTTTGTTTTCAACAGGTATGTTAAGAGAAGATCCAGCTTTAAAACCAGTGCTGATACAAGAGAGGATAAAGCATCTGTATGGATATAATATAACATACAAGAAGGCTTGGAAGGCAAAAATGAAGGCGATTGTGAAGTTATTTGGTGATTGGGAGGAATCATATGCATTCTTGTCCAATTGGCTGACATATATGGCGTAGTGTAATGTGGGCTCTGTTTTCAGGCTTGATATGGATGAATGTTTCGACGAACGTCGTTTTTATAGCAACAAACGCGTCTTTCGCAGGGTTTTTTGGACATTTTATCAAACCATAGAAGCCTTCAAATACTGTAAGCCCATACTTCAAATTGATGTCACCCACCTATACGGAAAATACAAAGGTACTCTATTGATTGCGACTTCACAGGATGGGGATGGGAAGATCCTGCCCATTGCCTTTGCTGTTGTTCCTCCTGGTGAGAAGTATGATGATTGGTGGTGCTTTTTGTATCTCCTACGTGATCATGTGACGCAAAGGCCAGGCATTTGTTTGATATCTGACCGTCATTCCAGTATCATAAGGGCGGTTAAAGATCACCGGAATTGGCAGCCTCCATATGCCTATCATATGTATTGCCTACGTCATGTCGGGAGCAATTTTAATACTAGATTTCGGGATATAGCTTTGAAGAAAATAGTTATGAAATTAGGTAAAAATGTTCACATTTTATTTACTTCTGGGACATATATTTGTTCTCATTGTTATGAGTTTATGTTTACTGTTACGCAGGGTACATGAGTTCAAAGATCTAGTTTGACTTGAGGTTTCAAGAGTTTATTGACGCAAACCCACAATGTGTCAGCTGGTTTGAGCGGCTTTCAAATGAGAAATGGTGCAGGTCCTACGATGAAGAAGGACGGAGGTTTGGTCACATGACCACTAACCTAGCCGAGTGTGTCAACAAAGTCCTAAGGGGTGCACGTAATCTGCCGATAACGGCGTTGGTGAAGATGACTTGTAGTAGACTTGTCGAATATTTTGTCACCAGATGTGTTGAGATTGACAAACATATCTCTGCAGGTAGGATAGTGTCAAAAAAGGTTGAAGAAGAGTTACAAAGGATGGACCAGTTGACAGTCACATACCGTGTGCGACTTTATGATAGAGATTTACAGTTATATGAGGTTGAGGACGCTTACAATCAATCGACGCACGTCGCCGGTGACATAATGAGGGTTGACTTGATCAATCGCAAATGTCAATGTGGGAGGTTCTCATCAAGAAGGTTTCCCTGCAGTCATGTATTAGCAGTATGCAAGATGGAAAATTTGAACCATTACGATTATGTTGACCCGGTATTCACTATCCCCTACATTAGTCCGGTATATGCAGCACACTGGTACCCGATAAGCAATGAGTTGTTGATTCAACAAGAAGAGGCACCCACCGTTATCCCAAACGCAACCTTGTCACGCACACGGGGAAGACCAAAGTCTACAAGGATACAGAATGAGATGGATTTGGTGGAGTCTCAACCCTCAAGTAGACGTTACATTTGTCGGACTTGCCACCAATCCAGTCATAACAGCCGCACATGTCCAACGAGGAATAGACCAGCTTGAATTCTATGTCACATGTTTTGTATTGAGTGTATGATGACTTTTTTTTTGTCATTACGTTTTAGCAGACCAAACTTATGTATCACCCTTAATTGTTGCCAAAAACACCTTGCCCAAGTCACATTGACAGGTGAAAATGAGTTGGTTAGGATTTAGTGCAACCAACCAACCTAAATCAGCAGGGGATTGTGGCTCTGGAACTCGTTTAGTTGACTAAATCAGTTGATTTAGTCGACTAAACCAGTTACAGAGGCACAATCCCTTGCGTCTGGAACTGGTTTAGTCGACTAAGTCAACTGATTTAGTCGACTAAATGAGTTCCAGAGGCACACTCACGTGCCTCGAGACCTCATTTAGTCAACTAAATCAGTTGATTTAGTCGACTAAACCAGTTACAGAGACACACACAAGTCCAGATCAACGAATAAATCAATCAAATGTTGTGTACCCTGCAGGTGAATCCACCGTACATAAAACAATAAACTCAACGCGCCTAAACTGAAAGCATCAACATTCATTACAAAAAAAAGTACCAGTTCCAGATCAAATTCACTAAGTTTCAACGGACAAACAATAAAACAACTAAATTCAGAGCGCAAACATCAAACATAAAATCTCTACATCTAATCTGCATCTTCATGTGTCTCGGAATCCTCGTCTTCCTCATCTTCCGACACTGGTCGTCCTATCCGAAACTTAGCAATCGTATCCTCTATCCCCTTAATCCGACCCTGCGTCCACGCCCACCTTTCATCCTCTGTCTTCCACCTTGCATCCTCTGTCTGCCACCTCTTCTTCTGATTGGCTTCTATCCGGGACATCTGTTCCTTGCTAGCATTGATGGCTTGCATGGGATCACGAAGGGAGAATCCACCGTCCGGCTCAACAAAGTCCTCCATATGAACCTCAGGTCCTCATGGACCTCGGGAGGAACAATGGGTGGATCCGGGCCAAGATCAGCATCAGGTGCATCCTCATCGACACCAGTGTATTGCCACACACCATCGGCCACATTGACAATCTTGCACTGCTTCAATAGCCACTGTCCAAACCTCTAATTCCATGTCTTCTGGTTCACTATATGCTCAGTTTGCATAGGAACACGAAAATGCTCCAATATCTTCTGAACCAGGTACACATATGGGAGTGGCACTCTACTCTTTTGTTTGGCCTTATACATCAGGCAGCAAATGTAGTGCCTCCAATTCACCGGAATGGCATGACGAACAGCCCACATAACAGGGATGTCACCCTCTGCCATCCTCGAATGATTGTATTGACGAGGGAACAATATGTGGGTCATCACGTAGAAGAGGATATGTGAACTAACAGTCAACTGGCCCACACTAACTATAGCTCTATGAACTCTTGGCCTCCTTGCCTCCTGCACAGCCGCATCTCGGTTAAATCCCTCAATGGCTACATTGTTTTCCCCATCATACAAGTATCTATCGTCTTCATCAAAATCAAATCCCAGTATAGTCGTCCAGATGGGGGCTGTCACCACTATGTCAATCCCACAGACGCGAGACATCAAATCGCCATTTATGTAGCTCAGGTTATGGTAGAAAGCTCTCACCATAACCTCTGAATAGGCACAACTCATCTTCGCCAGCACTGTCAAGTGGGAATTCCCCAAAATGGGCACTATATCAAATCCTTCCTCGGCAAAGAATGCCTTGTCTAATGACTTCGGCTTGATAATCGGTCTGGTAGCAAAATTTGCCAGGAATCGTGTATGCTCTGCTACATTATTGTCAAACAGATAACCAAACTGGAGGTCAACAACAGGCTCAGCCTCTCGTGCCTGTTGTGTCCTAGAGGATGATGCCCCGTGGGTCGCTCGGTGCTTAATCCGTCTCCCACTCTCATCGTCGGTGTTTGAAGGACCTTCTCTACGACGCATGATGACAATAAAGACCTACAAGTAAAACACAACATAATCTTTAGAAGACAATGGGTCTGAGATAGTTTAAATAACCAAATCTTAACAAAACACCACAAAAAGTGGCAATTTAATCCCACTGTGCCCTGTTTAGTTGACTAAACCACCTGGTTTAGTCGACTAAATCTCGAGGAGTTGATTATGTTGACTGACTCACTGATTTAGTCGACTAAACCAGGTGGTTTACTCGACTAAATGGCGACAGGGGACTTTTTTAAACCCACATTTGCATCATACTCTATCTCTTATCATATAGAAACACCAAATCAATCACAAAAACGCAACAAACCAGCCAATAAACCAACCAAAGCAAGCACAAAACGGGAACAAGCAAATTATTTGGCATTAATGCAAAAACTACCGTAGAAATCACAAAATGTAGATGAAAACATACCGATACGACGCAAATGCCACTAGATTGAAATTTCCTCGGCAACCCACTAACAGATTCAGCAACGATTTCGTTGGAAAAACAGAGAGGGGAGAGGTTTTAGGAGATTTTTAGACAATTAGGGTTTTTCAGCCACGATTTGGGGTTTTAAAAAACCCTACTGCCGAAATTTAGTCGACTAAGCCGATGAAGATTTGGAGCTAGATACCCAAGAGGGGGGGTGAATTGGGTATCTTTAAAAATTTAAAACTTTGCTCTGTTCTGAAGACTAAGAACAGAGATCAACAGAGGAGTAGGGAGAAGAAGCTTTACACAATGTGATTTATACTGGTTCGGTCCTTTCTCTGACCTACATCCAGTCCCCAAGCCTCACCTAGGATTTTCAATCCACTAACTTCACAAACTTGATTACAATCTCTGTACTCAGAATAGTTCTCTCTCTAGAACTCACTCCCCCTTACAAGATGTAATCAATACAGCCAACTACCAAGTCCCCTGACTTGTAGTTAACACAATCAATAAATGATTTACAGAAATAACTATCTTACAGAGCAGATAAAATGAACACTGAAGTACAAGTATCAAATTGATAGAGTTACAGATGAAAGCTGAACACAATAAATGAACTCAATAAATTTTCGCTCTCAGTTCGTGTGTCTACTTGAGAAGAAGTTAATGCACTCTATATATAGGTAGAGAACATTAATTGACCGTTGCAAGCAAGATTGGACCGTTGGAGAACATTTGCTGAGAGTTGGTTCAGGCTTGGTCATCTTCTCTCTCTTGTTTATGCATAATCCAGCTGGTCATTGAGTCTGAGTTGGCTATCTGGCAATAAATCCGTTGGAGAGAATGTTTCTTGTTGTAGTAATCTTCCTTTTAGTCTTTTGCAGTCGTGTACCAGCGGATTAACCAAAGGAAGCAAGTTTCTGGGCTTGAGCATTTATTGTTCTGACAACTTTTTGCTTTTTGCTCTAATCCTTCAGTAATCCTTCTTTAATCTATCTGAAACTCACTAGAAAGATAGTTAATCATGTCTAGGATCAATATATATTAAACATGTAAAGCATTGAGATCAAACAAGAAGGTATAACAAATTTCCCAAATTTGAATCTGCAGTAACGGCTAGAAACCTTGAGGTTTGCTTCTCAAACCTCGAGGTTTGCTTGAATAACTCAAGCAAACTCAGTTTCAAAAACACATAACCTCGAGGTTTCTTGGTGAACCTCGAGGTTTCCTTTGTAAAGAAACCTTTTGAGAAATCTTTGAAAAAAACACAAACCTTGAGGTTTCAAAAGAAACCTGGAGGTTTGATACTTGGTTAAAAATCCATTTCTTCTCTGGAGCCCGATAACCTCGAGGTTTCTAAACTATACTCGAGGTTTGGCTAAAGTATTGCAAAAACAAAGTTTTGAACCAGAGACACAACCTCGAGGTTTCAAACTGAACCTCGAGGTTTTCATTCCTTTGAAAACCTGTTTGCTCTCTGTATGCTAGAATACTCAAGGCTTGAAATGATACTCGAGGTTTAAGTGTTTTCATGGAATTTCAAGTTAGAGACTAAATGTCAAACCTCGAGGTTTCAAAACTGAACCTCGAGGTTTTCATACTTGATGAAAACCAAAACCTCTCTGGATGAAGTAAAACTCGAGGTTTCTTATAATACTCGAGGTTTCACATTGTTTTTCAAAATATTCAGTTAGGCGCCAAACCACAAACCTGGAGGTTTTCAACCCAACCTCGAGGTTTCATGTGTTGGTGCAAAACTGAGTTTTCCTAAGAGATGCAGAACCTCGAGGTTACTTTATAAACCTTGAGGTTTCACATTGATTTGTGAAACCAAGTTTTTGAACCATGAAACACTTAACCTTTGAGACTTTCTGTAAGGCCAAACCTCGAGGTTTCAGTGCCAACCTCGAGGTTTGCTCTTATTCACAATTTTCAAAACTTAAGAGCAAAGCCTCATTCAATGTTTATAGTTGTTGACAATCATCAAAACCATTAAAGAACTACCCGAGTGGGTTAGTCGACTAAATATCGCGGGTTTTTTAAAAAAAACCTACTGCCGAAATTTAGTCGACTTTGGGTTAGTCGACTAAATGGCTGGGCATCTAAAAAAAAAAAAGAAAACCGCGACTTTTAGTCTACTAAACCACAGTTTAGTCGACTAAATGTGGCAGATTGGGAAATATTTTGAAAAGAGTGGAAAAATGGTAATTATTTATTTTAAAAGTGGCAAATAGGGAAAAAAGCCCAATTTTTTTTCTCTTCTAATATTTCCTCAAGCATTGGCGTGAAAAAGAAACAAAAAGGGGGGGGGGGGAAAGTGTATTTAATACCCCCAAAAGACCACCGGATCAGAGTGAAAAGGGGATGTGATGGAAAGAGAAAACAATTCAACATTGATTAATTTAGGGAGGAGATGAGCACGTGAAGCATTGGAAAGGGTGAGCAAAATTTTTTTCCTAATGATCTATCGTTAACCGGACGAGGGAGGAGATCCAATTAGACAAGGAAGGCTGGACTTGAACGAGAATATGTCCAGGCCAAGGGAGAAATAAAAAAAATATTATTTCTCTGGGTTTGTCTAGAAAATTGAGGAGAAATCCAGAGATGTAAGATGCTTAACACCGACCAAGGACTTCTATTTAAAAGGGGTTCATTCTCTCTTATTTGTGTTCTTAAACATGGAAGAGAAAAAGGATTGGTAGAAGACATAACGTGAGCCTAACAAAACATTTATAAGGAAGGTAAGGCTTTGGGCATCTTATCAACCTTCTTCTACTTATTCTTGGGAGTTATATTTTTAATGGAAACTCCTCTCTTATGCATGAAGGACAAGGTTGAAGGAGGAAAGAAGAAACATTGAAGATTAAAGCTTAAGGTGGTAAAATACCAAGAACAAAGTAAGTGATTATTTTACCAATCTTATGATTTTATAGTTGTAGAAGTGGTAATACCCCTATGTCTTTGGTCATGAATAAGTCTGATTAATAGATAAAAAGGATGAATAAAGGATTGAATTGAAGGTTTGGAGGTGATAAAGAAAGGTTAATGGGATAGAAGAAAAATGGTTGTTGAAAATGAGCCTTTTTGTGTCTGTCAATCTTATGAACATGGGAACTAATTTTTGTTGGTGTTTCTAATGTCTTCAAAGTGTTCAAAAAAATAGGATCTTAATATAAAATTGAGAGAATTTTTAGTTGAAGAAGGCCTATTTTTAAGTCAACCAATAAATATTTGAAGAGGAGTTATTTATATTTATATTCTGATTATTTTAGGGTTGCTTTGATTTTGTGCGCCAGAGGAAAATTTTACTGATAGTTGTGGTCAGCTACCAGGTAGTAACCTTAATCCTCATGTGTTCTGTGTTTCGTTGTATGTTTGTAATTTCCATGATTGTGGACCTGTGTCTCCTGAAAGGGGACATGCGTTTGTGTGCATTCAGTGTGGTCTGGGTTTGGAGCCCGACTATTGTGTCTTTTCTAGCGCTGTGGATCCGGGGCTTGTTTTGTTGAGCAATCCTGTGTTTGTTTCTAGGACATGTAGTCCTTCCACAGTTAACACGGTATTCTTGGTATGTTGTATTTGTGTTACTGCACGTTTGTTACTGAATGCTACTATTTGGTGTTTTCCTAATTATGGTTACATACATACACTGTTTATGCATTACATATGAGATTAATGGTTACTCTGGGATCCATTTATGAATCCCAGATTTTTGTAAAGCTTCAGGAAGTACTTTAAGGGCTGTAGCTGGAGAGAAGGATAAGAATGCGGAGCTGGAGTAAACTGTGTCGTTGGTGGCGGAGGATGATTTATTTTTTGTTTTATTTTTGTGTTGGGATAACTTTATATTATTTTGGCCTTTCGAGGCAGTAGCGGATGACTGTATATTTGACCCTCTGGGGACTATATTTTGTTAATTACTTTTGATTATATCAATATTGTCTGATATCCAACCGGGAATGCTCTGTTGCGATAAAACTCTGATGCATGTAAATCAATACTAATTAAATGATATATGGTAATTATTAAAAGGAATCCCTCTATCCGCTACCTGGAAGGGCGAGGCCGGTAGGGGTGTTACACCTTCCGCGATAGGCTATGGCCACAATACAAGAGTAACCATATTGGAAAGTGCTGAGAGTGCTCAAGATGTTACAAGATGGAGCATTGTAAGAAATTGGCCCGAGGGCTAGCAAATTGCATGGAACACTCAACCCATTGTCCTTAGGTGAGTGTTTGTGTTGATCCGAGAGGAAGTACACGCATCATCAAACTTGATTCGAGGTGTGACCCTCCTATAAGGATACTAAGATTCCTGTTTTGTAGACATGGAGAAAGGAATGGGATAAACAAAAGTTGTAAGATAATTTTTGAAAGTGTTCCTACTAAAGTATTATAAGTCTAAATCAGAGTAATTTGAATTGAAGTAGTAGCTGGGGGATTTTCTTGAGAAAAAGATTTATCTATTTACGTGAATGAATGCACCTACAATAAATCATGGATTTAACAAACAAAATTTTTAGGCCACATCTTGATAAGTTTGTCGATCAACAAACATACTCATATATCACAAGGATAAGGGAAAGTGCATGGGGCACCTTAGAATCAATCTACAAGTGTTTAGGGTCTACCAACTATATGCAAAGCTATACAAGTGTGAATTCTAGCTAAGAGAAAGAATTTCATAGGTTGGGTCGTGGTAATGAAGGAGTGATAGTCAACCTAGATAGATAAACAGAGAAAGGAATTGTAGAATATGCTGCTGAGGCACTCAATGAATAATGCCCAACGTCTCTATTGTATTTATAGAAGGAATGGTACAATCAGGAGAAAATATTACAGACTGCAAAACCATAATAGAATGTATGACACTATGATATTCGTTTAAACCAAGACTACTAATTCCTTTCAGGTATCTACATATTCGTTTAACAACCTGAAAGTGTGTTGTTCATGGTTGAGATAAGAACTGGCTGAGCTTGTTTACAGCATATGAGACATCAGGTCTGGTAGTGGTAAGGCACTGTAAGGATCCTATAGCTTGTCTATATTCAGTTGGGTTATCAAGCAGAGTGCCATCCATTGCAAAAATTAGTCTGCCAGTAACCATTGGCGTTGGCACTGAAGCACAGATAGACATTCCAAACCTTTTAAGCAAATCATCTACATATTTTGGCTGATTAAGAAGATCCCTTGAGCATTTCTATAAACCTCCAGACCCAAAAAATAAAATAGTGGCCCCAAATCTTTTAGCAAAAACATGAGATTCAATTGGGTTACAAACTTATCAACATAGACTGGATTGTTACCGGTAACTAATATATCATCGACATAAATCAGTATGAAGATTGTTAGATTATGGGTTTGTAGCACAAAAAGAGAGAGATCACTCTTCAAATTTCTAAACAATTGATTAGAGTGCATCGTAATCTATCGAACCAGGCTCTCGAAGCTTGCCTCAGACCATAAATTGCTTTTACTAACTTACAAACGTGATGAGGTCACTGACGATCAACAAATCCAGCTAGCTGATGCATGTAGACTTCTTCTTTGAGATACCCATTAAGGAATGCGTTGTTATGTCAAGTTGTCGAATTTCCCATTTGAATTTCACAGCAATAGAGGGAATTACTCGTATGGTTGTGGCTTTGACCACTGCACTATAAGTCTCATTGAAGTCGACACCAGGGAATTGTTGGAATCCCTTCACCACCAAACGTGCCTTATGTTTCAAAATGGATCCATCGGCCTTAAATTTTGTCTTGTAGACCCACTTGTTGTCAATCAGCTTCTGATTGTTCTATCGTACTAGAATCCAGGTTCGATTTCTCAAGAGTGCTTGAAATTCCTCTTCTATTGCCCGATATCATGTCGGAGATGAAAGAGCTTCGCGTATGTTTGAAGGTTCTGAGTGATTAGATAAGGACACAGCAGACTCAGTTTTTGTAGCACCAACATATGGGTTCTTGAGCCGGGTAATACCTGCTTTGGCCCTTGTCACTGTTACACCTCCACTAGCCTCGCCCTTTCGGGTGACGTGTTAAAGGGATTCCTTTTATTAGTTACCCTTCCTTGATTATTAAGTTCATTTAATTATAAGTCAGAGCACGCATAATAGAGCACAGGACCGGTTTGGACTACTTATTGTACTAGTAAAAGTAAAATCAACATAAAATAAAAGTCCCCAAAGGGTTAAGGGTATAGTTATCCAAGATAAATACCAAAATAATATATATAATCATCCAAAAAGTAAAGTACAAAATGATGGGGCATCCCTTATTCTTCACTGCATTGCCAAGCCCTACCTCCCCAAAAAGGTCTTCTCTATCAGGCACACTCATCTGCAACTACAAAGCGTCTAGAGTCCAATAATGGCCCCTAGAGTAACCGTCAATACTCAAATACTAAATGTGTAAAATGTATGCATGAAACCATGTCAGAATGAAAACTAAGTAATATGCCAAACATACCACATATGTAGACAGAAACATACATGTCACCGACTAGCACGTGTCGTTGGGCTGCCTTACCATGGCAAGCCCCGGACTTACCGGAGTCACGACCCATAGAGTTGTCTGCACCAAGATAGCCCTGGACCTATCAACCAATATAGCCGCCAATCAAGGCTGGCCTCGGACTGATCGTCCTCAACGCTAGGAACGACATAGTTAGGGACTCAAACCCCAACATGCTCTATATGCATATTTGGTAAACAAAATACACACATGGCAAACAACACATACAACAAAACACATAAAAGATATCTGAATAAAGCAGTTACTACCCGATGAGGTATTTACCGTCTTAATGTTTTAATAGGCCTACTAGCTCTCCCAAGTATGGCTTGACCATAAATAACACCAAAAGACTTTATTTTAGCATTTTCCAAAAATACCCCTACATTTTTAGTTAAAACCGAGCCCTTTACTAATTTTTCAGAAAATCCAGTGAGCTTGGCCCATCTTCCACGATTTTTAATAAATTCCATAAAAATAATATTTACATGAAATTAATTCCATCTGAACCATTAAGATGTCTATTTTTCAGGAAAAATAATTACAATGACCAAAAGTAGTTATATTTTGGTGTGTAGCCCAATTTCTACTCTCTAATCAGATTTACCCTGTTGCTTCCAGAGCCTTTTTCAAAAATTAATTTCTCTTAGTAGAAAAATCCAAAAGACACAAAATTATACATCACGGTGAACCTCAAGATGTGTACTTTATGCATGTGAATTTTCAGCTCAATACAAGTTTATTTACTACTTTAACAACTCTCTTGAAGCTTCGCTGGCCAGATTTCTTAGAAACTAGCAACAACCAGTTCTTAAGGTTTTCGGTGTTTTTGAGTTCGGAAACTTGAACCATATCTTAACCCCATATAAAATCACGTTTTGAAAATTTTGGGACCATCAAAACCACCAAAATCATATTGTAACACCAAGCCCTAATCCTTTGAACGAAAATCTTAAGTTTAAACTTCAAAGGTTCGGGTTTTCGGTGTTTACCTGAAATCGGAGTTTGGCTTGGTGTTTTGAGTGGTTGGACTCTTGCTCTTGGCTATAGAAGCTCAGCTGATCCTTCTCTCCTCTCTGAAAATTTTGTGCCATATGGTAAAGAGTGAGAGAGATTATGTCCTTTTAAAATGGTTAAAAGAATCTAAGCAGTCTGAAATAACCGGTGTAAATTCCTGTCAAATTGGATCTGGCTTTATGACTTATTTCCCAAGAATTTCTAGAGGATTCCAAAGAAAGAACAAGTGGCGCAACATTCTCCATATATGGCAGATTTTTACTTTTTATTTTGTGAAAATTACCTGTTTTAACCCGAAATTTATGTAAATTACCAGTTTTAGTCCGAAACTTCTTTATTATTCTTTTCTTTTTCCCCAAGCTCTCTAAATGATTCCTAGGGCTAGGTGGCGCCATCTTGGGCCCACAAATCTGCTCCCTTTGATTTTTATTTAATTTTCCGAATTATCTGATTTATCCTTTTATCCAATGGTCCTAACTTCTTTATTATTCTTTTCTTTTTCCCCAAGCTCTCTAGATGATTCCTAGGGCTAGGTGGCGCCATCTTGGGCCCACAAATCTGCTCCCTTTGATTTTTATTTAATTTTCCAAATTATTTGATTTATCCTTTTATCCACTGGTCCTTGTTGGGCCTCATTGGTTTAAAGAGTGTTTCCTTTTGCACTTTTCTTCAACTTTTCAGATATTTTCCCCTGATTGGACATACATATGTGGCGCCATTACACTTTCCAATATAGCCCCACATTTGTCTCATTCAATCCAAAAGAAGCCCTTAACTAGTCCCTATCGATCCCCTTTCTACCGGTTAACATCATGTGGCATCCGTACTTTGTGTTTGGGATTATGAGAACTGGACTCGCTACTGGATTGATCTATAGACTCATTACCCACCGAAGGAGCTTGTATAGGACTCACCTCTGAAGAAAGTTCATTCATGCCATTGAGTTCACTTGCACCATTGAGTTTACCATCAGACATTGGCTCAGTGTTTCCTCATGTTTGAATAATCAGAGGAATCATTCTGATTTGGTCCTTGGTTACTGATGGTCAACTCATGAAACCTGCTCGAAAAGGAAAAGAACTGAGATCAAATATAACATGGCGAGAGATGCAGATTTTACCTGTGCTACTCAAGCACTTGTACCCTTTATGTTGAGAAGTTAAAGCGAGAAACACACACTTCTGACTATGGAATTGGAATTTATGAGAATTGTATGGTTTCAAACACAGGAAGCAAGCACAGCCAAATAGCTTTAGACTATCATAATCTGGTTCTGTTCTTGTGAGACAAAACAGAGTAGTCTGGGTTGTTCAATGTTGGCGTAGGCAATCAATTGATTCGATAGACTGCATGTGAGAAAGCATCTGCCCAATACCTTAATGGCATGCCAGCTTGAGCTAACAATGTCAATCCCATCTCTACAAGCTTTCTCTCGGCTCTACCATTTTAAGCAGAGGTGTAGGGACAAGTGAACCTGAGATTGATCCTTACTTCATGAGCAATTGGTACAAATGGTTTGTATTCAGCTCTATTATCACGTTGTAAGAATTTAATTTTCAAATTGAATTGATTCTCAACTAAAGCTTTAAAGTGTTTGAACGCACAAATTGCCTCTCCACCAATTGTAGGAATCTTATAAGAAACACGGAAGCGTATCGTACCATGCGATAAGGAAAAGTTAAAACCTTCATCGTTTTGATTACCTGGAAAGATGCAGCGGTCTGAAGCAACGATCTGAAAGCCTCTCCACAAACAGTCTCGTATCTGAAGAGCGATCTGAAAGCCTCTCCACAACAGTCCTCGTCCGCTTTATGATCGATCTTCCAGACTATCTCTCGAGGGGGATAGGATGGTTGTGTGGGCAACCGTTCAGATGATGAACGTCTGCCTCTAGGGTTTGTTTTTGATGAGAGCCTCCTTATGCGTCTGTTACTCTCAAGCAGGTGAAAGTCGGATTATATGCTACTACACCCAAGACCTAACCCTAAACCACATGGGCCATAGAGTTCTTGGGTTGTAGTCTCAATTAAGCCTTATTGGGCTTAAGTGACTAAAGAGCACATTAACCCAACAATCTCCCACTTGCTCTTTAAGATACAAACTTGAGTTCGTAAACCCAAGACCATGTAGCCCATAAGCCATCATCATCTGATTATATACCCTATCCCTTGTTTCGAGCTAGCCTGGGGATCTACCATTTGTCATTCATCAAGGCTCATGATAATCTACAGAAGATTATCTAGTTTGGTGCTATTCCACTAAAAGCCCAAACGTGATCTCCAAGAATAATGACACTTATAACAAGAATATGCATTACCCTTTTATAGAATGTCTATAATTGATTGACTAGTTTTCTGTAACCCAATCAATTATTTATTCCCTTGACTTTAACAGTTTCTCTAATGGATTACATGCACTGGTCAGTGTCTTAAATATCCAAGTACCGAAACATATCAAGGGGACATTTCCTATAAATTCTATGTTGTTGATCTCATAAACACTGATAACCAAATGGTCTCAATCCCAAAATACCGAGTTATTGGCCGTCATATAGATCAAACCTCACCCGTTGGTAAATCAAAGAATGAAAACTATTCGACTACCTATTTAAAATAAACTCAGGATTAAGAGCAACTACATGACCATAGTTATCTGGGGATTTGATTCCTTATGACAGAAAAAACATCCTTAATCAAATCTCTCCTTGATCCATTCAATGTAAGTATTAACTCACATCAATATTTTATAATGATTCAGATAAAACCATTTCATAAAATATTATAGCCTAAATAAAGTGCCCAACTTAATTTAACAGCTGTGAACCAATTCATCAATTGTGAGAATCTATGACCATGTCCTCTATAAACGTATTCATATGATCATATACTCCACAATTGATCAGGACCTTAGAGTTTGTAAATAGTGTGCGAAATAAATGAAAAATACCTCATTTATTAACATTCAGAAAAAAATGCAATGTCATAATGTCTTGCTAAAAAAAAACACAAAATAACAAAGTGAAATAACAATTATCTAAAGCTATAGCAAATCTGGAATCCTCCTAAGACCCATAGATGAAAGATGCCTCTCGAACACACGTTCAAACAAACTCTTAGTAAAAGGGTCAGCAAGGTTCTCGTCTAATGCTATCTTTGCTACCAATGTATCTCCTCTTTTAATTATTTCTTGGATCAAGTGGTACTTCCTCTCTATGTGTTTTTGTCTCTTGTGACACCTTGGTTCCTTGGACTGTGCTACTGCCCCACTGTTGTCACAGTAAAGTGTGATAGGACAATCAACACCTGGTATCACCTGAAGGTCTGTTAGGAACTTCTTTAACCGTGCAGCTTCCTTTGCAGCCTCAGAAGAAGCTACATACTCAGCCTCTGTGGCAGACTTAGCCACACATGATTATTTTACACTTCTCCAACAAATGGCACCGCCATTAAAAGTGTATACATATCCCGAGGTGGACTTACTTGAGTCAATATCTCCTTGGAAATTTGAGTCCATATAACCAATGGTTTTAAGACTCCCACTCGAATAGACCAACATATAATCTCTCGTTCACTGTAGGTACTTGAGTATATGTTTAACCGCTACCCAGTGTTTCTCTCCAGGATCTTATTGGTACCGGCTTACTACTCCCACTGCATAGCAGATATCTGGTCTGTACATAGCATAGCATACATGAGACTACCTACTGCTGAAGCATAAGGTATCTTACTCATGCGTTCTCTCTACTCAGGAGTTTTAGGAGATTGCTTCTTAGAGAGATCAATCCCATGCCTGAAGGGTATAATTCCCCTCTTGAATTCTCCATGCTAAACCTGGCAAGTATTTTGTCAATGTATTTAGCTTGGGATAATGCCAAAACCCTATTCTTCTGGTCTCGTAAGAGTTTAATACCAAGAATATAATTGGCTTCCCCCAGGTCATTCATATCAAAATGCTTGCTCAGCCAGGTTTTTATGCCTAACAATACCTCCGTATCATTTCCGATAAGGAGTATATCATCCACATAAAATACCAGAAAAGATACTGCATTCCCTTAGATCCTTTTATACAGACACGGCTCATCAGGACTTTTCTCAAAACCATAAGACTCAATGGCTTGATTAAATCTGATGTTCCATGATCTGAACACTTGCTTAAGTCCATAAATGGACCTTTGCAACTCACATACCATTTTTTCTTGTCCTTTAGCTATAAACCCTTTTGGTTGCTGCATATAGATTTCTTCTTCCAAATTTCCATTTAGAAAAGCAGTTTTGACATCCATTTTCCAAATCTCATAATCAAGATTTGCTGCAACAGCTAAGAGAATCCGGATGGACTTGAGCATGGCAACCGACGAAAAAGTTTCATCATAACCCACACCTTCCTTTTGGAAGTACCCTTTAGCCACCAATCTAGCTTTGACGGTTTCAACCTTCCCGTCCGATCGTCTCTTTCTCTTGTAAATCCACTTACACCCAATGGGTCTTACCCCTTCAGGTGCATCTACAAGAGACCAAACTGAGTTGGAATACATAGAATCCATTTCATGATTCATAGCCTCAAGCCATTCCTGAGCATCAACATCTCCTAGTGCTTCGTCATAACTCGTGGGATCACCATCTTCATCAATGATGACATCTTGATTTGACTCACCCAACAAGAGATATCTTGCAGGTTTACGAATCAATCTCCCACTACGACTTTGTCGCACGTGATGTTGTCCATCTACAGGGGGTCCACATTTTGTGGGTTAACAATTTCTATATGAGGACCCTCATTAAATGGATTAACCAATTCATGATTTTGTTCTTCATTATTATGCTGAACTTCTGGTTCTGTCTCTGGTTCCTGTGTATGTTCAGGTACATTTTCCCCTCTTTGAACAACCACGGGAACAAAAGCTGGAACCCCTTGAGGTTGTAGTAAAACTTGATCTGAGACTAGCTCATCAAGAATAATCTTACTCCTTTATTTATAATTTGTCATATAGTCCTCCTCTAAGAAAGTCGCGTGAGTGCTCACTATGACATTCTTTTCTTTTGGACTATAAAACAACCAACCTCTGGTTCCTTTAGGATAGCCTATAAACATGCATACTTCAGTACGCGAGTCCATATTATTTGGTTTCTGTTGCAAGACATGTGCCGGGGCACCCCAAATCCGAATATGATTCAAGGTGGGCTTACACCCTTTCCACAATTCTATTGGTGTCTTTGAAACCGACTTGGACGGAGCTAAGTTCAATAGATACATAGCTGTTTCTAAGGCATATCCCCAGAATGAATCAGAAAGAGATGAGTAATTAAGCATAGATCTTGTCATTTCTAAAAGGGTTCTATTTCTCCTTTCAACAACTCCATTCTGCTGGGGTGTCCCTGGAGAAGACAGTTGTGAAACTATCCCCTCTTTGGTCAGGTAAGACCTGAACTCTCCAGATAGGTATTTACCCCCTCGATCAGATCAAAGAGTCTTAATTTGAACACCTAGATGCTTTTCTGCCTCAGCCTTGAACTCTTGGAATTTTCCAAAAGTTTCAGACTTGTGACGCATCAGATACACATGTCCAAATCTAGGTAATCATCAGTAAATGTGATGAAATACTGATACCCGCCTCTGGCTTGGGCATTTATTGGTCCACATACATCAGTATGTACCAATTCCAGCTGAAGTGTGGCATGTTTTCCCTAATTCCAGCACGACGATGGGCCGTACAAAACTTTACTAAAATTTTGAAAATATTAAGGTTTAATTTAGCGAAATCTGATTATCCTTATCCGATGGGGCTTTAGCGATAACCATTTCACTAATAAACCCATAATTAGGGCCCGTAGGTTTTAAAATTAAATACTTAATTTAAAACTTTCACCCATTCAATATTTTAAATTTAGAATTTTTAATTTCCAAGAATTTGTTCAATTTAGAGTAAATTATTAGGTATCTAAAAACTAGTCATGATCTGGCAGAGTGTGCGTCACATGACCATTTTAAATAACACACAAACTACTCCAAAATGTACAATTCTCTTAGGAAATTTCCTAGATTATTTGTCTAGATTTTAATTCCACAATTATTATTCTAGATTTTAATTTAAAATCATAATAGTTGATAATTAATATCTAGATTCTAATCCCACAATTAATTAATCCAATTATTATTCTAGATTTTAATTTAAAATAATAATAATTGATAATTTATTTCTAGATTCTAATCCCACAATTAATTAATCCAATTATTATTCTAGATTTTAATTTAAAATCATAATAATTGATAATTAATGTCTAGATTCTAATCTCACAATTAATTAATCCAATTATTATTCTAGATTTTAATTTAAAATCATAATAATTGATAATTAATGTGTAGATTTTAATTCCACAATCAATTAATCCAATTATTATTCTAGATTTTAATTTAAAATCATAATAATTGACAATTAATGACTAGATTCTAATTCCACAATCAATTAATCCAATTATTATTCTAGATTTTAATTTAAAATCATAATAATTTGATAATTAATGTGTAGATTTTAATTCCACAATCAATCAATCCAATTATTATTCTAGACTTTAAAACTTAAAATCATAATAATTGATAATTAATGTGTAGATTTTAATTCCACAATCAATTAATCCAATTATTATTCTATATTTTAATTTAAAATCATAATAATTTGATAATTAATGTGTAGATTTTAATTCAACAATCAATCAATCCAATTATTATTCTAGACTTTAAAACTTAAAATCATAATAATTGATAATTAATGTGTAGATTTTAATTCCACAATCAATTAATCCAATTATTATTCTAAATTTTAATTTAAAATCATAATAATTGATAATTAATGTAGTGGGCAATCTAAATAATCTCGCATAATAACTATCATACTAGTCGATTCAAGACATAATAGCTACTATACAATTATGACATGTGATTATGTAACAATATGACACCTTCCTATTCTATATGACATGTTATTTACCAACATCATGTTAATCGCAAAAATAATTCATACAATTTAACAAAGGCATTAAATAATTAAACAAATAACTTTAATCCATGACTTTCCTAAAAAAATAAGAATAAAGTTTACAACTTTGGAATTCCTCTTTTGTCCAGCCCATAGTATCTGTCTCTAGCCCCTTCAGGGTATCTATGGGCCCAAAAGCCCAAATACCCATACTTTAGCTAGAAACCCTAGGACACACAAGAGGAACCCTAGCCGTCACTCCTGCCAACGCCTTCAGCCGAAGTCATCTCATCTTCTTCACAGTTTCTTGATCTCCAACTTTTACAGAATTTCGAAAAATACATAGAAATTCCAAAATAAAATTAAAAACAGCAAGGAGGAAACCTAATCATATGGGATTAGCCTCCTTGTTACAAATCAAGAAATACACGAGAAAATCTAACCATGGATTAAAGCGATTAACCGATTGAAATTAAAACTTATACCAAATATGAATTATAAACGAATAACTACCATGAAATAAACAACAAATATAGAAAAAGATGGGGAAAATTCCAATAAAATACCATATGAATTTGTAAAACCCCCAGAAGTCCGTCGAATTTGCAAAAAGACTCAGAGATGACAAGGACTTTTAAGGGATTTGCAAATTTGAGCCAAATTACCATTTTGCCTTTAGGGTTAAATAATTAAGAAAAAAAAAGGAAATACCCTCAGGTGGGCCCCACCGCCGGCCGGCAGTCACCGCCGCAGCCGCCGGCCACCGACAGCCACCGTGGGAGGGGTTTTTTTTTTTTTTTTTGGCGGGTGGGGTATTTTGTCAAAAATGAAAACAATATTTTGCAAATGTGGGGGTGGGGTTCGAACCCCCCACTCAAAACCAAGTAGCCCAAACTTGGTTTTCTTATTATATATATACACTAATAAATATATATATTCTTCTTAACATTTTTTCAATGGTATTTACAAGTCCAAAAGCGCGATTTACAAGTCCGAAAGCGCGAATTACAAGTCCAAAAGCGCAAATTACCAATGCTTTCTTCAGGATTCCTTTGATGCATGTTTTGTAAAAGAAAAAAAAATAATGCATTATTACAAGTCCAAAAGCGCGATTTACAAGTCTGAAAGCGCGAATTACAAGTCCAAAAGCGCAAATTACCAGTGCTTTCTTCATGATTCCTTTGATGCATGTTTTGTAAAACAAAAAAAAATAATGCATTATTACAAGTCCAAAAGCGCGATTTACAAGTCCGAAAGCACGATTTACAAGTTCAAAAGCGCAAATTACCAGTGCTTTCTTCAGGATTCCTTTGATGCATGTTTTGTAAAACAAAAAAAAATAATGCATTATTACAAGTCCAAAAGCGCGATTTACAAGTCCGAAAGCGCGATTTACCAGTGCTTTCTTCAGGATTCCTTTGATGCATGTTTTGTAAAACAAAAAAAAAAAGCATTATTACAAGTCCAAAAGCGCGATTTACAAGTCCAAAAGCGCAAATTACCAGTGCTTTCTTCAGGATTCCTTTGATGCATGTTTTGTAATTTGCGCTTTTGGACTTGTAAATCGCGCTTTCGGACTTATAAATCGCGCTTTTGGACTTGTAATAATGCATTTTTTTTTTGTTTTACAAAATATGCATCAAAGGAATCCTGAAGAAAGCACTGGTAATTTGCGCTTTTGGACTTGTAAATCGCGCTTTCAGACTTGTAAATCGCGCTTTTCGACTTGTAATAATGCATTATTTTTTTTTTGTTTCTCAAAACATGCATCAAAGGAATCCTGAAGAAAGCACTGGTAATTTACGTTTTTGGATTTGTAAATCGCGCTTTCGGACTTGTAAATCGCTCTTTTGGACTTGTAATAATGCATTATTATTTTTTTTTTGTGTTTTACAAAACATGCATCAAAGGAATCCTGAAGAAAGCACTAGTAATTTGCGCTTTTGGACTTGTAAATCACGCTTTCGGACTTGTAAATCGCGCTTTCGGACTTGTAATAATACATTTTTTTTTGTTTTACAAAACATGCATCAAATGAATCCTGAAAAAAGCACTGGTAATTTGCGCTTTTGGACTTGTAAATCGTGCTTTCGGACTTGTAAATACCATTGAAAAAATGTTAAGAAGAATATATATATTTATTAGTGTATATATATAATAAGAAAACCAAGTAGCCCAATTGGTTGGGCTACTTGGTTTTGAGTAGGGGGTGGGGGGTTCGAACCCCACCCCCACATTTGCAAAAAATTGTTTTCATTTTTGACAAAATACCCCACCCGCCAAAAAAAAAAAACCCCTCCCACGGTGGCCGCCGGTGGCCGATGGCCGCCGACCGGTGGTGGCGATGGCGGTGACTGCTAGCCGGTGGCCGGCGGCGGTGGCTGCCGGCGATGGGGCCCACCAGAGGGTATTTCCTTTTTTAAAAAAAAATTATTTAACCCTAAAGGCAAAATGGTAATTTGGCTCGAATTTGCAAATCCCTTAAAAGTCCTTGTCACCTCTGAGTCTTTTTGCAAATTCGATGGACTTCTGGGGGTTTTACAAATTCATATGGTATTTTATTGGAATTTTCCCAAAAAGATGCCATATTTTCAAAAATAATTTTAAAAAAGAATCACATGAAATATGAATTAATATCAAAACTCGGTTCTTTTCCTCATCGCTCTGGGCTCCGATGCCAATTGTAGGAATCTCACCAGAAACGCGGAAGCGTATCGTACCACGCGATAAGGAAAAGTTAAAACCTTCATCGTTTTGATTACCTGGAAAGATGCAGCGGTCTGAAGCAGCGATCTGAAAGCCTCTCCACGAACAGTCCTCGTATCTAAAGAGCGATCTGAAAGCCTCTCCACAATAGTCCTCGTCCGTTTTATGATCGATCTTTCAGACTATCTCTCGAAGGGGATAGGATGGTTGTGTGGGCAACCGTTCAGATGATGAACGTCTACCTCTAGGGTTTGTTTCTGATGAGAGCCTCCTTATGCGTCTGTTACTCTCAAACAGGTGAAAGTCGGATTATATGCTACTACACCCAAGACCTAACCCTAAACCACATAGGCCATAGAGTTCTTGGGCTGTAGTCTCAATTAAGCCTTATTGGGCTTAAGTGACTAAAGAGCATATTAACCCAACACCTTGTGTTTCAGCAGGTATAGCCAGGTGTAACAGCTGAAATCATCCACAAAATGGATGTAAAATCGATGGCCACCATGAGATTGCATAGGGGCAGGGCCCTATAAATCAGTGTGAATGAGTTCCAATGGACAGGAAGCATGTGACACAGAATGAGGAAAAGGCAAATATTTTGATTTTCCAAGTTGGCAAACTTCACATACAAATTCATCATTAACAGTATTGTCTAAAGCTTTGCTATTACATTTATTTAAAACTAATTTCAAGACTCTTGAACTAGGATGGCCTAAGATGTAATGCCATTTGAAAAAATTTAGAGTTGTCACTAATTGCCATCAAAGCTTCTGGTAGATCTTTAAGCTTTCTTGCCTTCAAAGGCTACAGACCTTCCCTTAGAATTCCCTGTATGAGCAGTTTCCCTATTGCGCAACCACCCAACCAACATCTGGTCAACAGAGAACCATTCGGTGTATTCTAGGTTTGGTTTGGTTGCACCGGGTAGACCAAAGAGAAGTTTCGTAGGAGCAAATATAGAACCATCAATGTGACTTTCCAACTGGTTTCCCACTTTCCCTCAATCAAGGGAAAAACGATTGATTCCCAAACCAAAAAATTTGAGCGACCCAACTTGATCATGATGGTTTGGCTGGATGAATAGAATAGAGAATATGTTCTAGTGTGTGACCTAGAGACTAAATCGACGAAGGAGGCGGAATCTGACATTGCACTAATACCAAGATAAATAAATAGAGAAAGGAATTGTAGAATATGTTGATGAGGCACTCAATGAATAATGCCCAACGTCTCTATTGTATTTATAGAAGGAATGGTACAATCAGGAGAGAATATTACAGACTGCAAAACCATAATAGAACGTATGACACTATGACACGTATACAATAAGGACACTGTACAGATATTGCACAATAACATATTTCCTGATATTCAGGAGATGCCGGGGCCACAGTATACTGAAATGCTAATCTATATTACTAAACACTAATCATCATTATAATCTAACATACCTTAGTAAGTTGATGATGTATTGAAGTGAGGATTATCTAAGACAGTGACCAAGTGCAAAGCTTTATAAGATTATCTAGTTATTACTACAAATTAATTTCAAGGCTCACGTAAGTAGTGATGCCTTGGATCAAGAGATCAAAGGTTTGTGCAAACCAACGACTGTGGTGTTTCCTTCCAAGAACTAAAGACAAGATCAACAATCACAACAATATTGATAATCTTTGACCCAATTTTTTCATACATGAGGTATGTAGACGCCTCATTGAAGGGTCTAGGCTATGTGCTCTTACAGAGAAATAGGTTCGCGACTGATGCTTCAAGGCAGTTGAGACCAATCGAGGAGAACTACCTCATGCGTGACTTTGAGCTAGCTATAGTATTGGTTGCCTTAAGTAATCTGGAAGAACTATCTCTAAAAACCAAGCTTTGGATTTTTCAACATTCGTAAGAATTCAAAGTACTTACTGGACCAAAATGAATTGAAAAGAGAAAAGAAATGACAATGAAGAAGGAGGGCATTATTGAATGACTTAATGTTTGAGTTGAAGTATCACCCAACAAAGGTGAATGTAATGGTCGGCACAGTAAGTAGGAAGGAAGCAAACTTCCTAGACCTCGTGGCATCGGCTAATAAAGGAACTGGTTTCGACTTGAGCGAAGTAGGTACAATGTCCAGATGAGAGTCCCTGAGGACCGTGACAAAAGGTGAATGGCTTCGTAGGGTAGACAAGTTACTACCACGAGTTAATTAAGGGGCTCTCGTGCATTGTAATACCATTGATGAAGTTAACCAAGGGAAATCAGCCTTCATTGAAATAAGTAAAAAAGAAGTATTGTTCTAAGAATTTGAGACGAGGTCAACCATTGCACTAATGTTGACTACCTGACTATGTACCTTTGCACATTGATGCACCTTTGAATGGTTTGGGTCGTATTCTCATGTAAGGGGATAGATAAAGTATAATTTGTACCTAAGACAGGTGAGGCCATCCAAAGAGAATCATCTCACTTATGACTTAAGACTAGCTATGATCATGCCTGATCTGAAGGATTGGATACAGTACCTTTACCACTCAAGATCACTACAAGAAAAATCAAATTTTGCTACGGAATCCAAATCCATAGCAATTTGCTACGGAATTTAAAATCTGTAGCAAAATTTTGCTACGGAATTTAAAATCCGTAGCAAATTGCGACGGATTTTGAATTCCGTAGCAAACTTTTATTACGGAAAAATAAATCCGTTGCAAAACTAAAAAAAAAATCCGATTTCCTGGAGGGAAAAGCCCGCAAATTTGCTACGGAATTGAAAATCCGTAGGAATTCCGTAGCAAAATTTTGCTATGGAATCAAAATACGTAGCAAATTGTGACGGATTTTGAATTTCGTAGCAAAATTTTGCTACGGAAAAATAAATACGTCGCAAAACTAAAAAAAAAATCATCCGATTTCATGGAGGAAAAAAGCCCGCAAATTTGCTACGAAATTGAAAATCCGTAGCAAAATTTTGCTACGGAATTTACGGAATCCAAATCCGTAGCAAATTGCAACGGATTTGGATTCCGTAGCAAAATTCCGTAGCAAAAAAAAAATCAGAGTTTCTTTTAGTGCACGATCTCACCATTTGGGGGAGCAGAAGCTTCACGATTTTTAATCAATCCCCAGCCTCCTTCATTCATCTTCGTCCTTCTGCCCTTCCTTGCCGCGGCTGGTTCGTCCAACGTCGTCCGTTGGTTCGACTATCGGCAACTCCATTCTATGCTCCAAATCGCAGAAGTTTTTCTTCCCTATGTGATTTTTCGATTTGTTCTCAATTTAGGTCGTTTATCTTTCCTTTCTAGTCTAAATCGAATCTGTTAGATTTTGGGTACAAAGATAATTGATTCCTCCTTGTCCTCTATTTCTGGTCGGTGATTCTAGGTGGCTTGGGAAGTATCTGAGTTCTTTTTTTTTTTCCCTTTATGCTGCTGGGCGAATCTGGTAGGTGAGTAAATCATCATCAATGTTTTAAATTGTGATATTTAGGAAGATTCAGAACCGTAGCACATTCAATCCCTCATCCTGATTGTGTGTGGCGTCATATATATAAGATTGGGGTATTTCTTTATTCTTCTATTGCTGGACGTCGAAATTAGTGTGAGTTTAGGAGTGGTTTTGGGTTCATCTTCCTCCTCTGTTTGGTTTTGTGGGATGTGGGTAGCATGATTGTGCAGTAGGCGGGCTGAAAATTTTCCCCTTTTCTTTGAAGCAGTACGTGTGTAAGGAGCAAGGGAGAAGTTGGAGTTGGTGAATAATTGAATTTGAAGGCTAAGAGAATTATAAGGGGTATGTATTTCTAATTTACATTTTTTTTTCGGTCCTTAAGAGTGGAAATAATAGGATTATGATTCTTCTCTACCATGTTTTATATTTAAGCTTTGATAGAAAATGAGACTAGCAAACTTTGTAATATCATGTTGATGTTTTAATGTTGTTGGTTAGTGAACCAGACTCTTAGGCTTCATTTAGGTTTTAGATTCAGAATGCACATAAGGTATTTGATAAAATGTTTGAAGGAAGAAAGAGTAATAAATGGAGTTCTAAAGCATGTATAAAAGAAGGGAATAATATCTTATTATTTGAGGAGGTTTTTTTTAATCTTGTTGAAAGTATTAATTGGTTATGGCATATATTGTTAATCAAATTCAATGTGGTATTCCATATAGGGGAGTTGAAAGCAAGATATTTCTCTTATACGCCATTTCTATTGGACATGGAATTAGATGGGGAAAAGATCTTGGACTTGTAATTACAAGGTTAATTTTTGGTTGGGTTAATCTTTGGGATGCATATAAAGCATCTAATAAAATGATTGAGAAATAAACTTTCTGGAATTGAGGAATGAACATGGTCGGTGGTAGCGTGGTACACAAGCAATTTATTCTTCTTTGCTTAGTTAACTGCATACGGTAATTTTCTTATTATATTATATTTGCTTATATGTAGCGGATATTGAATTTCTGTATAATATATAATCTTGGTAGTTAGAGATATTTTAGGATCTAATCGGATTATGGAATTTGAATTTTGTAATTGCTTTTTTTTGTTTTATAATTCCTAGATATTAGGATCTTCCTTTTATAATTCTTATATATTATGATCTACCTTTTATAATTTTTAGATATTAGAATATGCCTTTTATAATCCTAGATATTAGGATCGGCCTAAATCAATCAATAGATTATAGAATTTGAATTTTGTAATTGCTTTTCTATTTTATAATTTCTAGATATTAGGATTGGCCTAAACTAGAGTATCTACATGTATTAAAATCGTGAAGGCCTATGAATAATAAAAATAAAAAACTCAGAATTTTGTGCATTTCTTTTTAATTTCGTAATTTTTATATTTTTTATGTATATATTTTTTTTAGGAATCGAATGATCATACTGTTGCATCAAACACAAGAGATGATGAAGCATATGCAGATTTTACTTCAGTCCCTAATGAAGGACAAGGGTGACCATACTGCTGCTGTTTGGAATTTTTTTTAATTACATATTGTTCACAACATTATTATTTATATTTTGTTTTCTCTATGTAAACTCTCTATGTAAACTCTTTATGATTATTATTATTATATATTCAATTTTCTCAAAAAAATTTAAATATCCATGGCACACTACTTTTGGTATTCCCTTTTCTAAAAAAAAAAATTATAGAATATATATATTTTTTAAATTTATTAGTTTTGCTACGGAATTGGTTTCCATAGCAAATGCTCCAATTTGCTACGGAATTTGTATTCGTAGCAAAATTGAGAATTTGCTACGGAATATGTTTCTGTAGCAAATTCTCAAATCTGGGAAAATTTGCTACGGAAAAAAATTCCGTAGCAAAATTTCGAATTTGCTTCGGAAAAAAATTCCGTAGTAATTTGCTATAGAATTTTTTTTCCGTAGCAATTTGCGACGGATAGGATTTTCTGTCGCAAATTGCGACGGATTTTCCATTTCCGTCGCAATTTGCTACGCGGGATTTTGCTACGGAAAAACAGGTTTTTTCCGTAGCAAAACCATTTTGCTACGGATTTTTTCCATAGCAAAATTTGATTTTTCTTGTAGCCGATTTAGATATTCGTTGACCACATGAGAATGAGATGCATAGCAGATTAGGAGAAGTCAAATAGCAAATAGTGTAAATAGATAGGACCCCAAAAGTATGAAGATTCAAGGAGAAAGACTACCTAAGAAAAATATATATGTTTTTGGTAAGGACTCGAGAAGGATAAAAGTACAGGCGCTCTAATTGAGCCCATATAAGAATGACGATTTGGGGAAACTTAAAGGATTCAAACACAATGAAGTACAAGACTGCATAACCGAAGCGTATGGGGTTTAGAAGTGGGTCATGCAAATGATTTTGAACAACACAACTAAATGAGAAAGCATTGTCATGAATTTTATTTCTTTTCAATTTTGGTACATACATACTATTTATAAGCCAAAAATCCTTAACTTTCATTATAAGTGTTACAACAAAAAAGTAAATGTACATAATTGCATAATATAAAAATCTTTATAGGTTATTTACATTAATTATAGAAAACTACCATTAAGCCATTCATATCATAAGTTATATGGCTTTAAGTGTAGAATTTTAAAATGTATCTTTTAAAAGGTTACGAGCATCCACACTTATATTGAAATATTTATAATAAATTTTAGCTTTTCTTTTCAAATTAAGGGTATTTAAGTAATTTTAGTGCAAATTAAATTTAACAACATGACTTCAAAGTGATTAGATTGTTCCGGAATCTGAAGTGATATTTTTTATATTTGAGAAGATACCTCCCCAAAGGAAGACTAATAATTTTTTCCTGATTGGTAAAGGAAGACTAAATTATTCTAGTTGTAATAGCAGAAAAGCCTAACCGCAAGTAATTATATATCACGTCAAACAAGACGGGTAATTTAGTACTCCCTCTCGTCCTAATTATAAGAGATAATTGACTTTTTTGGAGAGATTAAGAAAACTAACTAAATTATTTTAAAATATTTTTATTTTAATTTTTTTCTTCAAACTTATTAGTTTGACTAATAAACTAATATATAATTTAAGAATATTTAATATATGAAATGATTAAGTAATTTATTTAGCTTCCTTAATCTTTCCAATGAAAGTCAACTAGCTCTTATAATTAAGACGGGAGGTAGTAACACTTTCAATTGAAATTAATTAATTTTTTGGAATAAAATCTAGTTCAGTAGAGTCTTTTTTTTAAAAAAAAAAAATCTAATTTAAATAATTTTAAAAGACATATAGGTTTTAGAAAAATTACCCCAATTGAATTAAGTAGGGGTGGGAATATGCTAGGCCTCTACATGTGGCATGCAGCCTGACTTATTTAGGGTCTGGTTTAGCTTGGCCTATTTGCTAAAAGGGTCAAGCCAAAACCTATTTAAGAGCTTACATATGTAAATAGGTCAGACCTATGTTGTTAAGGTTTTGCTTAAACACCTTCAGGCCTAACCTGTTTATAAATTAAATAAATGTAATTATATTTATATCATATGTAAATAAGTCAGGCCTATGTTGTTAAGTTTTGCTTGTAAGCCTTCAGACCTAACTAGTTTACACGTTAAATAAATGTAATTATATTTATATCATATAAATAACCCGATATTTATTTTTTTTTAATTCTTATATTCTATTTCAAATTGTAGAAAGTCTACTTATAGCCTTCAAAATTAGGCCTTTTTTAAAAGCCTACATTATAAGTAAGCCTTTAAAAAAGCTTCAGGCTCAACCAAACCTTATGAAGGTTCAAGCCTGAATCTAAAAAAAACTTGTATTTAAGCTTAGGCTTAAGCTCAAGCCTTTTACTGCTCAAGCCTTTTACTCTCGTTACAAACTTAGCCAAAACCCAACCTATTTCATACCTAAATCTAACCCTAACCGTGCTCAATTTCTTTCTCTAAGTAGACAATTTGTTTTTGATACACGTGAGAAATTAAATAGAAGACCACCAGAATCACAATGGGGAATTTAATCCCAAGCTATCATGCAACATCAAAGCTCTCAACTGCTCTGTTTCAAAAGCCAGAAAAAGAGATGCCTCTTTTAGCAAGAAGATCCGCCATCTGATTTGCTTTCCTTGGAATGCAGGTGAAAGAAACCACCCAGTTGCACAGCTGCTGTATCTGCCAGTAGATAAGACTCCCATGGTCCTGAGGTGAGCTGTTCAGTATTTCCACCACCTCTTTTGCATCAGATTCAAGCGCAATTTTCCTAAATCCTAGATCCCACGCAAGCTGAAGCCCCTTTAAGATTGCCCACTTCTCTCCTTCTAGCGCCGGACACGTCCCAAGAGAGTGAGAGAAACCAGCCAGCCAATTTCTCATATGGTCTCTGAAAATACCACCACACCCAGCCTTCCCAGATGCTCTCACGACCGGTCCAGTCCATCTACATTCAATTTTATCCAATCCGACACTGGAGGTTCCCAATGAACAGGTGCTTGAGATGAAAAGACCAGCTCTGTAATTTCCTCCTGGGTAATAACATAACTCTTCCACGATTGAAGGATAACAGCTGCAGGCTTATCAGGTTTAATAAAGTCAGCATTAAAGCTCAATTCATTCCTCCAAAGCCATAATTTCCAAATCGAAGATTATATTTCCCCCACTTTAATAAGGGGAGGCTGAAAAACTTGGAAGAGTATTTAGGATCAAGCAATTCAGACCACAGTTGTTTTGCATACACACAATCCCTAAGAATATGAAGTACACTCTCAGTTTCTGCAGAACAGCAAGCACACAAAGGAGAGGTACCTGCCCACTGACTCCTTCTAAGGTTTGTAGGGAGACTGTCATTGAAGGCAAGCCACATAAAGATTTTAATCCTCTCAGCACCCTTCCATTTCCACAAAGCTTTGAAGAAAAATTCTTCCTTAAACATACCGTTCTCTTCCAATAACCTGTATGCGCTACCTATTGAGAAGAGACCATTACCTGAATTCTTCCATGACAAAGCATCATGGCCCGCCTCTAAAATCGGAGGATGAGCTGCCCTAAGTTTGGAAGTAGACAATTTATTTTTTTTTTATACATAAAAGTTTTGGAGGGGTTCGGCATAATCCCCCACCAAGGTCAGGGTATGGCCCCGGGCTAAATGAGTACTTACTGGGGACTTACGAGATCGCCTACCAAAGAAGTCCTAGCGACGGCAGAGGAGATCGAACCCACGACCCAAGGGCCTAATCCTGGATCTCTTACCATCTTTTGTTTTGGTACAAAAAGGTTTTGGAGGGGTTCGGCATCAGTCCCCCACCAAGACTAGGGCACGGCCCCTTACCATCTATACCAAAACAAATTAGAAAGATATAGTAGAATTGGACCTCTTTGTATCAGAAGATTAGCCCAAGAGAGGCCCAATCCAATTGAAAAAACAAACGAAAAATACAAATAGCATTCAAATTTGATTGGGACATATAGCCATATTAAAAATATATATATTTATAATTATATTATTGCATCTCATCCTTAATATGTCATATACTTAATTTATCATATATTAGTAAGATATTAGGACAACTAAATAAATTATTTTAAAATATTAAGAAAACTAAATAAACTATTTTAAAATATTTATATTGATGATTTTTCTCTAAATTAATTTATTTGATTTATATATAATTTGATAACACATTAATATTTGAAAAAGATCATATAATATATGTTATTATTAAGTAATTTATTTAATTTCATTATGATAATATTACCTCCCTGATCCTTATTGAGAGTTAAGTCACATATACCTTATATGTCTCGATATTGATAACGAATTTTTGAAGAAAACCAAAAATATAAGAGCACTATATATATTATAATTAAGTAATTTATTAAAATTTATTAATTTTTCTAAATAAATCATATAGGTTTTTTTTTATTAAGGACAAGATATGGGATATTATTTTGAAAAATAAGAAGAGATAAATACATTTTTCAACAAAACTCGTTCTTTTTCCATTCTTTCAACGAAATTCACGTGCATGTATAATATTAATTTTGTATATTCACATAATTTTCTACAAATAAAAATAAAAAACAGAGGAAAAAAATTGAGAAGAGCCCCTTCTCCGATAGGGAAGAATAAAAAAATCGGGCGGTAGCTTGGAAGAGCAAAGGCAGATAAAGTATTTGATTGAAGCGTAGGTTGGCGTAATTCAATTTCATACTCAAACTGATAAGAAATTGATCTGCACAAGCAAAGAAAGAAATTGGAGCAGGAGAATCCGAAGTTTAGCTGCTCTGGAAAAAATCGGACCTGTATCTCCGCCATTCCTTCCTCATCTTAAGATCGTAGCTCTTCAATTCCTGTGAGTCTCTTGTCCTTAAGATATTCAGTTTGATTGTCTGTTTCCCTTTTGAAATTTATCGTTCTATGAGTTTTGTGGGTTTAAATTATACCCCCAGTTGTTTCGTTTATATCTTAGAAACGTTTAATTTTGGTCCGGTTTTGGAGATTTCCTTACGAGGTCATTACGTCAACACTAAGTCGTGTTTTGATTGTTATCCTTGTAGGAACTATTTTTAGTTGCTTCAGAATTTGGATATAGTTTGCACAGTTCATGTGGTTCATTTAGTGAAATCCTGATGGACAATGTATGGCGTTCGATGAATTTGGGTGCCTTAAATCTATTTCATGGGTTATATGATTCTCCTCTTTATAAAAATTGATCTGCAACAGGGGAAACAGGGGATGAGTAGTTTTGGCAAGAATCATGGCTATGCAGGATGACTGGTGTATGATACTTTCAATTAATCCTTTTTAAAGAGAAAACTAGTTTTCATTTGGTCTTATCTCTCTCTCTCTCTCTGTTTTTTTTTTTCCTGCTTTTTTATTACGGTAACTTGTTATGGCTATATCAGGAAGGAAGAAACTTTTGGCCTCTTGTACTTTTCCCTCATTCAATTGTGCCTAATGCCTATTTGATGTAAGCTGTAAATGCAGCTCATGTTATCTTCGTTCTAAGATATTTCCTTATGCTTTTACATTATTTCTTTTGTTCTGGGCATATGTTTCTGGAATCAGAAATTTGACTCATAGTTATGCCTCTTTACTGGCAGATATTGGCACAACCTCTGTTCACTTCATGAGCCAAATTGCTTCTCAGTGGCTTTATAATGGTAATGAAGAGTATCTGCGAGAAGATTGCTTCTGCTAAATGTTCTTCTAAAAGTTCAACAGAGACTTTGGATAATAACCAGGGGCCTGCTTGTTCACAAGCAGGGTCTATCGACAGTAAGTTTCCCAAGGCTTCCTTATGGTCAAGCTTCTTTTCATCTGCTTTTACAGTCTTTGAAACATATAGTGAGTCATCGGCTTCTGAAAAGAAAGCAGTTCATTCTAGACATAGTGGGTGGGCTGCTGCGGTGAGGAAAGTTGTTACTGTTGGCTCAATGAGGAGATTTCATGAGCGTGTCCTAGGGTCAAGCAGGACTGATATTTCAGCCTCAGATGGCGATATATGGCTCCTAGGTGTCTGCCATAGAATCTCACAGCATGAATCATCTGGGAATGGAGATACAAGCAATGGATTTGCAGCATTTGAACAAGATTTTAGATCAAAAATTTTAATGACGTATCGGAAAGGTGTGGTACCTCCATTCTTGGGAATATTTTCAGATTACAGTCACTAATTGACTGGAACATTCCTAAAAAGTTCTAAGCTGCATGCTTGCCTATAGGTTTTGATTCTATTGGAGATTCAAAGTATACTAGTGACGTAAGTTGGGGATGTATGATTCGAAGCAGTCAGATGCTTGTTGCTCAGGTTTTTATTATTTTCTTTTCACTGACCATTTAAATCTAGTTGACTGTCACTTGGTTCCTGGTGATTATCATCATTTATATTTTAGACTAATGTTATTAATGTGTTGTAATTGTGCTAGGCATTACTTTTTCATAAATTAGGTAGATCATGGAGAAAACCTCTGCAAAAGGTCAGTGAATAACATGCAATGTAGCATTTCATTAATTTTACCTTTTTCCTTTCCCCCATCTCTCTTTTTTGTTGTTTTGCTATCTTATTTCATTCTATTTTAAATTTCCTTGTCTTAAGGTATGTTGTAATTAAATAATTAATCTTGCTATATTAATTACATTGATTCCACATAGGCTCATTGTAGTTTTTCCTCGACATGCAGCCACTAGATCAAGAATATCTCAACATTTTGCGTCTTTTTGGTGATTCTGAAGCATCTCCTTTTTCTATCCACAATCTTCTTCATGCTGGTAAGAGTTATGGACTTGCTGTGGGGTCATGGGTGGGCCCATATGCCATGTGTCATACCTGGGAAGTTCTAGCCCGTAGTCTGAGGGATGCAAATGACCATGAAGAACAGCCAATTCCTATGGCTATATATGTTGTTTCTGGAGATGAAGATGGGGAGCGAGGTGGAGCACCAGTTGTCTGCATTGAAGATGCCATCAAATGTTGTTCTGAGTTTTCAAGGGGCAATGTGGAATGGACTCCCCTACTTTTATTAGTTCCGTTGGTTCTTGGACTTGATAAGATCAATCCTAGGTGAGTAAACTTTACAAGTTCATACTGTACTGTATGATTTTCATTAGGGTTTGACCATTTAAATGGTTGTTTTTATTATTCTTATTGAATTACTAGAATGAGCCATCATATAAAAGTGATTCATTTTTCTTCTCTATTTAAATTGCATAATCAAAGACATAGGACTTTGGATGACATTATACTGTTGAGTTTATTTTGAAATTGTGAACAACTATATTTTATTCTCCATTCAACCCACTCCTTTATAGTTTATATCTCCAGTGTTCCTCTTATGAATGTTGAATCCCAAGTTTCTCCATTGTTAGGGTATACTTAATATGTTGATTCCATATGATAGAAAGTAGAAGAAAATGAGCGTAATGAACCCCATACCCGTACTTTTTTTTTTTTTTTTTTTGGGGGGGGGGGGGGGGGGGTTAGACACTAACCATATACACCAGACATTTCTTGAAAAAATTGCGTCATTTTTTGTGCACCCCTACTAGTCCCTCCCCTTCTTATGGCTAAACTTATAGCATGAACGTTGTAGTGAAGCAACTGTTGGGGTTGACAGATATTTAGCATTCTGATGTAACATAATGAATTGTTCGTGTGCCTTATGGTAGTTTTCAAGATAGTTAGTGAGAAAGAAGGAAGGAAAGTCTATTATTATATGAAATAGAATCTGACTTGAAAAATTAATAAAGGTCAAGAAACATTTCTACTAGAATATGAGCAAAAATCTTAAACTCTTAATATTAATAAAGCCCGAGGAAAATTTCTCAATTTACAATGAATATCAAATCCACATGCCTATCCCTACTAGTTATTACCTTATAGTATAAAAAACATGTAATATTTGTTTTTAATTGTAGTTAGATACATCAGAAAATAACCAACCAGATCCTAACCACATTGACCCAGATAAACAAATCCTAAATTCCTAATTGACATATGTATAGATAATATTTCACTCTTAATTGAAATTGGAAAATGTGCTTACAAACTGATCCCCTAAGACTTCACCCTCTATTACATGATTCCTTGTGAATACGGTGCCCTTTTATCTAACCAATGAGTGAAAAGAGTTTACAATTGAGATTCATATTCAAAGACTATTGATGATGATGTAATTTGATTGTTTAGTTTAAGCTTAAAATTAGATTATATCCTTCAAGTCCAATCTCTGACAAGTTGAATATGTAAATTATTAGGTATATTCCGTTATTGCACTCAACCTTTACATTTCCCCAGAGCCTTGGAATCTTGGGGGGCAAACCAGGTGCTTCAACATATATTATAGGTGTTCAGAATGAAAAGGCATTCTACCTTGACCCTCATGATGTTCAGCAGGTATGGCACTGTGATTGTGGAAGTTGTTAAGAATTTAGGATATAGTTTATATGTTTGACTAATCAACCATATATACTAAAGGAATAATTTGTGTTGTTAATGCCGCTTGCTTATCACTCTTCATGATATCTGAGTTAAAAATTGCAAAGCTGGCTTCTTAATTGAATTTCTTGTCAGAGGAAATATAAAAATTATTTTAATATCATTAGTTAGGTTTTATTTGGAAAGTTTCTGCATCTCTTGTGGCATTCCTTTAGCATACTGGTTACTGGTATATTTGATGCCTCTTCCTGGATCATGGAATGCTATAAATCTGGAATCGTTCTGAATCTTTTCTCATTAAATTCTTGTGATTGACTCATGTATGCGCTAGGTTTTACTGATGAAATCAGGTCAAGTATATTTTGTTCAAATGTATTCATTATAATTGCTTCCTGACTAAATAATGATGATGATGTTGTTTAGATTTTAGGTATGACATCTTTGCCTACATAATTAAGTGTTTTGAATCATTAACGTTAAACCAGTTTTTGCTAGATGCCATCTCAAAATGAACAAAGTCAACCTTTCCTTCCTTGACATGAATTTTTAAAATGACATTGTTTATGGGAATTTTTGGTGTTTTAACACAGCGACACGGAGAATGGTTCTCCCACCCATCAGTTGTGTTAACTATGTCATTTGATTCTGGCATGTGTTCTTGCTTGAAATCAGTCTGAGTCCAGAATTGTGTCACCACCGATTTGGACTCATTTATTATTTCCAAATTCTAGCCGAAGAATCTCTTAACACTTAGGTCCTGCTTTGTACTCCCTCCGTTCCTTTTTATAAGGAACATTCTCTCTCATGAGGGTGGTTCTTAATATATGGAACAAATCCCTTTTGTTTGAAATTTTAAACTAGTCTTTTCATTTTTGCCCTCATGAAATATTTGCCACTCATTATCTCTTTACAATAAATTTTCACTCATTATCTCTCATGTACTCTCTTTATAAATAAGGGTATAATTGGAAAGAAAAGTGCATATTTAACGCATTTATTGCTTTTAACTACCATTTTGGACCATGTGAATTTGGTAGTTGTTCATTATAAAAAGGACCGGAGGGAGTACGAGGGAAGGAAGATTCAACAAAGGGAAGAGAGAGAAATATCTCTGAATTATTTGGTATATAGTAATTAAAATTGTGAAGAATTATTATTCCTCTCTAACGAGAAGTATGGAATCTCCTCTCCCTCACCTTTTCCATTTCCCTCAAAAATAGCTCCATCCACCAAACATGACCTTAGGGTCAAAAGTTAGTGCCCCCACCTGTATCGTTACCTAGTTTTGGGTGTAAACAAGAAATGGACATACCCTCCCCACACATGGCAAAATAGAGCTCTGAGATGGACCAGCATTTAGAAGGGAAGGGGAAATAAGAAAAAGACGAACTAAAGTGAGAAAGCACCAATAAAAACATCAGTCTTATGGTGGATGGAAAAAATTCAATATCTTTGGTGCCCAAAGACGAAGTGGTAATCTAAGCCATTGAAAAAATTCAAAGGCTGAGTGTTGATGATGGCAACTTTTTAATATGGTTATTTTAAAATAATGTAGACTCTTACAGTTTGGTAAAATTTGTAGGCAGTTTATGTGCAATGCCTTTTTTTCATTTCTAGGAAAATGGATTAGCAGAATACTAACCAACATTATTGTCTTGGCATATAGCTAGTAGCTCAACTAGTGGTCCATAGTAAATGTAGCTGTATCGCAGCCACGCCATATTAGATCATATTAAACATTCAGCTCTTGTAAATTCTGTATAATTGAATAAAGATCAGCACTATATGAACAATTAATGAAGTATGGTTTGCATGAAAACCCACCAAAAACTCAACGCAAAACCACCATAGCACTATTTTTCCTGCGTATTTTAGGGCCTAGTCAAATTGTTTTCCCACTTTCTTCATCGCTGCCCCTATTTCTCTTTATTTCTTTGAAACTCCTACTTTCAACTTGAGCTGATTCACAGTTGACGCTCTAAGCTTCGTGGGGTCGGGTTAGTTAAAATATTTCATGGGCTTGATTTGCCACTGGGAAATTATCTCCACCACAGTGTACGAATGTCACCACATTATTGTTGTTTCAGTGGTGGTACCGTTGCCACAACTTTGTAGATGTGGCACCAAAAAACTGATCTTTTAACTGCTACTGGTTGACTATTTGACAGCTGCATATCACTGATCATGATGCTTGTTGACATTGTTGGAGAAGTGTTTTTGCATTCATATCTCACCTAGTAAGTTTTTGTTGTTGTCAGGTTGTAAATATCAATGGGGACAATCAGGAGGTTAATACTTCGTCGTATCACTGCAAGTAGGCTTGCAATCAGTATTTATCTTTGTTTTTCCACAACTTGTTAATTCTTGTCTCTGACATTTATATTCCTCTCAGTTGCATTAGGCACATACCACTAGAGTCAATTGACCCATCCCTGGCCATTGGATTTTACTGCCGAGATAAAGGTTTGCTGACTATTTTGGCTTAATCCCAAAGTTCTTGCACATTGGCTAACATCTAACACTTTTTTCATACAACTTTTCTACTTGTCGATGACGTTTACCAGATGATTTCAACGATTTCTGTTCTCGGGCTTCCAAGCTGGTAGAGGAATCAAATGGTGCACCATTGTTCACTGTTGCTCTGTCGCGACGCTCCTTGAGACAAGTCTCTGGCGATGATGCATCAGTTGAAAGTGGTAGATTCTATGATGATGCTGCTGCCACCGGAATGGAGCCTGTGAATGAAGCTGGGGGCTGTGCCAATGAAGATGACTGGCAGCTCCTATAATGGTAGACCCCTGAGTGGATTTGAAGTATATAGGCAAAATGGTTGAATGACTAATTATTGTTTGTGGGATTGTAAGTTTGGTTGTGCCCGGGACTTTCCACAAAGTCTTTGTTGAAGGTAAATCAAACTCGTTAGGATTCTTTAGCTTCTTTCTGGGGGTCAAAATGTTGATATATTTAACCAAGTATTCATTGTACATTTACATTAGCCAGTTTGTTGATGTTTGTTGCCTCTACTCCATAAAATGTTGCTCACATTGGGCTATAGTTCTTTTTCTGTTGGTATACTTTCAGATTTTAATCTTGCTAGTTTATTAAAGAAAATATCATCAACATAAATATTAGTACTGTCAAAACTTTATGTTGTGCACTGTTATCAAAAAAAAAAATTTATGTTGTGCACTTAAATACAGTTTTTTTTTTTTTTTGTTATTATTGCATTCAAGGAATAAGCACATATGGAGTAAAGCTATCTTCTATAACTACGTAGGACTAGTTATTTTCATCAACAACTAAAATTGATGATTATTTCAAAGATTGTTGATAATAAAATATAAATTTTTTTGATAAATCATATTGCTTCTTCACTGCGAAATCATTTATTTTTCAAAAGAAATTCTAGCCCAATTTAGCAGCATATTTGTCTCATAAACATTACAATGATCATTGTTAACTTTAGTTTCAACATCAGAAAAGCCCCCAGGAAGTGAAACATGGAAAAGTCCATTCACTTATATCAGTCAAATTTTTTTTTTCTCATATCTTAGGATTAGATTTATTAACAATAAAAATTCCCCTGGATAAAATTTCAAAATTTTGTTAGACCATTAATAATTAAATTCGCATATGACAATATTTTATTTGGAAAACTAAACCATAAATTTAAATAAGCAAGTATTAGTGCATGTGACTTACGCAAGAAAGTTCATATCTATGTGATGCCTCAATTAAATTATATGAAGTCAGCTATAGGTGTGAGCACTTATATATGCCTATTTTTTTTATTTTGCTTACTCTTTTTTTTTTTCCAAAGCATACAATGTTAAGAGACAGAGAATTCATAAAGACTTTAAAATTATTTAAATTTAAATTAATATTTTTGCACTCAAGCTTAAATGTCTATAATTAATCTGCGAAAACATAATTCAAACAAATTAGAACCGAATTAGAAATATAAAAAATAAATTAGAAAATACTAATCAATAAATTATATTTATTGATTAATGGATTCAAACTGAATCTCTTTGTATTTATTACCAAATTGAATCCTTTAGTATTTATTATGTTCTTTTGCGGAAAAAAATTGAAAATAATCATCAATAAATTATTTTTGTTGATTAATATGGAGATAACAAATTAATTATGAGGGAATATAAGAAAATAAATTAGAAAATAATTATCAATAATTATATTGATTAATTAATGGATCCAAACCAAATCCCTTAATATTTATTATGTTTTTTGGCAAAAAAAAGTAGGAAAAATCCCATATAAAGCTACTTAAAATAGAAAAATTCTAAATCAGGTTAATAAATTCAACAAATCATTAATTAAGCCATCATTTCAATTTAAGATTTCAAAATTCGTGTAAAATAACTTTGATGCCTCTCATCTCTTTTCTGTCAGCCTTTCTTCTCTCCTCTCTTAAAAAATTATTATTGCTTTATGACTTTATATAAAAGGATAATCAAGAATAATTTAAATATGTCATGCCATAATAGCATAATTGATATCAATTAAATATATTTTAATTGAAAGTCAATTAATTGTATTAATGATAAAAAAAATAAAGGTGAGTTTTTTTTAGAGAGAGAGAGAGTTGTTATTTTTATCGGATGAGATAATAAAATAAAATAAAATAAAAAAGAATTCATATCTCATGCCAACTTCACCTTTGCAAAATTGAATTTAAATAAAAGTCATTTTTACTAATATTAATCTAAATCAGAATAATTTTCCTTAACACATAATGTGAGTTTTTAGATAGTAATTTAGTTAATATTTCAATTTTAATTTTTTAATATAAATCAATAATATTATTTATCTTTTTTAAAGAGCGACGTTTAAGTTTCATATACTTCTATGGATATTTTAGAAAAAAGATATAAAATGCACTTAAAATTTCATAAAATGGTTTGCATCGATATAAAAATCTCCAAAAAAAAAACCTATATATATGTTTGTGTGCGCGCGAAAAATATAGAAAAATTCACACTTAATTAATATATTTACCAAAATTTTATGTCCTTTTTATAGTGACATATATCATAAGTTTTCTTAAAAAAAATTGTTCATGCTAATAAAATGAATTCTTTACTGAAAAAATTGTAGTGTTTATTCTTATAATGATATACTTAATATATTTGAATGAATCATATTTTGTTGTATTAAAATTAATTTTGATATATACACATGGGAAACATAAGTTATGAAGTAATAAAACTCATTCATAAGGAGAGAGGGGAGGGTGTGTTAAAGTTATTTTACCCATATTTTAAAATCCTAAATTGGGTTAATGACTCAATTAAAGATTTATTGAATTTACCAACCCAATTTAAAATTTTTCTATTTTAAGTAGCTTTATATGGGATTTTTCCAAAAAAAAAGTATAACTTTAAAGGAGTTTACTTTTCTTATGTTGCATGAGAGAAAGAAGATTCCTACACACACATAAAATGGTGGGACCCACATATTTATGTGTGTGTGACATGAGAAAACATTTCTCCTACAACATGAGAAATGTTTTTCCCAACTTTTATCATTTACATGGATAAAACGAAATTCAATTACGAAGGAATGTAAAAGCAAACTAATCCCTTAGTTTTTATTATGTTTTTTTAGGAAAAAAATGTATTTTTAATTTTTGATAACTCCTTTGATTTATGGTGATAAAACGAAATTCAATTATCAAGGAATATAAAAACAAAGCAGTGCTATTTAACGGAATTAACAATGCTACTTAAAAACAAAACGGAATTTAACGGTGTTACTACTAGTATTATAGATATAGATAGACATAAGTTTTTCTTTACTTTGTTAATTTGGCTACTACCTTTTCTATAATAACATATATCACTTTGTTGAAGAAAAATAAATAAATAGAAGGGTTTGGGTGCAAAAATTTCCATAAAATATTTTGTTAGTTCAAGCCTTTCACCTAAAAGGGGAGTGAATTTGGATGATTTTGAAATTTTAAACATAAATCAAACTTAATAAAGAGGGTAGAGTTACATATGAGATTTATATTAGCTCAGTCCAATCCACTTGACTTGCATCTCGTCCTCAAAAGCCTTTCTAAAAATTCCACAATTCCTAAGATTCACATAGCTCTTGATGCCTCAATATAATCAAATTCCTTTTCGAGGAATATTCATTTTTCCTTACACTTTGCAATCAATGTCCCCTTAAGGTTCTACTACCTTAAGTAACTCGATCATATTAAATAATTTAGTAAAGTCTCTCACGAGAGTAAATAAATGATTACTGAAATACAAAATTACACAATGTTGGAGCTTTAAGACTTAGTAATGAATGTAACAATAAATGTGCATAGTGTTGTAGTTGCTTCGTCTTTGATGTTCTTCTATTTATAATGTGAGAATGATTGATAACCATTGCTCCTTGAATGTAGCCATTGTAAGTGTGAGGTCATTGCTTCTATCCGTTGAGTGTATCAGGTTCTTCCTTTTGTCTTTTGATTTAGCCATCGGAGACAAAGAGGATTTAAAGAGTTTGATAAAGTGTTTAAAGCTCGAAGCATTTAATACATCTGACACAAATATGTTTTTTTGCTAATCGTGTGTTAAACATTGATTAAGCACCTGTAATATGTTCGAATACTTGCATAACAATGTATTGCATTAGTTAGAAGCAAAAAGAATAAGTTTAGATATGATTTGGACAAGCATCAAAATTCCCGAAGCAATGCTTTATTTCTAAAACTACATCACTCAAGTGATCTTTGCTTTGAGATTTTGAAAATAGAACATACTACTAGATGGCTCACTGCATTGATGCGGTAGTGTTGAGTCCAACTAGGCCACTCAAGTGATCATGCTTCATCTTGTTTCAAGGCAAAACAAATCACCAACTAGTATCACCATGGTGCAGTGAAAGTCATACTCTTCTCTCACATCACTCGAATGGTTTCTGTTCAAAATATTTTCAGGGATATTGAGCACTTCTTTTAGTCACTATGGTGCTGTGCAAGTGATAAACATTTTAGCACATTGCTCGTGTGATCTTTTCAAAACATAGTTCTAGGAAGTTTAATCACTTTGACATATCACTATGGTGAACATGATGTGATGTGAAAATTAGTAATGTTGACGTAGTACTCCAGCAAATACACTGTGTAATCCGAGTCACTTCTAAGGACACTATTTCTAAGATCTATCCCGTAACCACTGGTTGAAAGAACGCGGCACTCCCTAGGATAAAACAGACATTAACTCCTAACTCTCTCTCTCTTCCCACCACTGTCTAAGTTAGTTTGAACTCCCTCTCCTCCTCCATATCTTCCTCCCCCAAGTCAATAAGCTTGTCCTCTGCCTTGACTCTCTTTTGAAGGGGTCTATACCCTCATATGAGTTTATGCAAAAGGTAGAGATGAGAAAGTTGAAGAGTCAAGGATCAGTGCAACTTCTAAACGAACCAAAGTGCACTTATATGACTATCAATTGTGACATAATAAAATGTTATTCTTAAGGTTTCTACTAACTAGGCCAAATTTTAACACATGTATTTTCTTATTTGATTTCATCCAACATTCACAATAAAAAAAAAAAAATGGGACAAGAGTGACAATTCGCTAGGACAGTTGACATAGAGAGGAAGAGGACATACCCTACGTGAAACGCACTGTGATTTCACCACTACAAATGGTGTCTGATATAACCCGATTTGTAGTTTTTTTTTTTTTTTACCGTAAAAAAAACAACAAAAAAATTCAGGGAATGAGAGCATCAACTTCCCTCCTCCACTCGTACCACCTCAACCACCAAAGGGTTAAAGGTCTAATTTATCATGGAAGTTTTGTTAAGGGAGTATCCAGCACTCGGGAGTTTTTTTTTTTTTTTTGTATCAAATTTACCTGGAAGTATGAAAAAAGTAGCAAATTTGCCCCTCCGTTAATTTTGATCGTTAAGTTTGACTGAATGTATACGTGACATGCCACCTCATGACACGTGGCATGACACCTCGTCAACCCGAATAAAAGTTAAGTATCATTTTTGCCCCAGAAATTTTCACTAAGAGCAATTTTGCCCCGAAAATTTTTCACTAAGGAGCAATTTTGCCCCAGAAGTTTACAAAAGTGGCAATTTTGCCATTCTTTCTCCCAATATTAAATTTGACTATCAAATCAATCAAAGATCACACATGTCTTGCCTTGAAAAGGTCAAACTTGGAGTCAGAGAAGAAGATCCTTGAGATGTTGAGCTTAAGGCGGCTAGAATTTGTGAAGTCGAACTGCTCACAGGGACTGAAAGGTCTGTCATAAAACCCAGAGGAAGCATCACTTATGATCTAAGCAAATGAAACGCAAAACGAGAAATGAATTGTTCCAAAAATTGGTTCAGTAAAACAAATCAATAATGATACTACTTACATTTGTATAGACTGATCATTTATTTAGATCATAAGTTATGCTTTCTGTGAGCGGTTCGGCTTCACAAATTATGGCGGTCTTGAACTCAACATCTCAAGGATCTCCTTCTCTGACTCCAAGTTCGACCTTTTCAAGGCATGACATGTGTGGTCTTTGACTGATTTAAAAGTCAGATTGAATATGTGGGAAAGAAGGGCAAAATTGATTTGTTTTGTAAACTTCCTGGGTAAAATTGCTCCTTAGTGAAAACTTTCGGGGAAAAATTGCTCTCAGTGAAAACTTCCAGGACAAAAATGATACTTAACTCTTATTGGGTTGATGAGGTGGCATGCCACGTGTACACTCAGTCAAACTTAATGGTCAAAATTAACGTAGGGGCAAATTTGCTACCTTTTTCATACTTTCGGGGTGAATTTGCTACCTTTTTCATACTTCCGGAGCAAATTTGGTACTAAAAAAACTTCCAGGTGTTGAGCGCTCCCTTAGCAAAACTTCCATGGCAAATTAGGCCTTTAACCTTATAGGGAAAATATAATGGTCTAATAAACCCCAATGAAAAATAATAAATACAAATAATAATTATAAAGACATCAAATAAATCATAATAATTAAATATTAACACCTTCATTTTCCTTCAATGTAGAAAATAGGTTAATGTAATTTCCATTTTCGAGATTAATTGTAATTCATACAAATTTTGCCGGAATTTCGATTGGCTTAACATGATTAATGCTTCAATCTAATGTGAAAGAAGTTAGAATTGGCGTCGAATCCAAGTAGATTGGAGCTGGATACACCAGTTTTACATGATTGTTTCTCCCCCAATATCTCACTTGTTTTAGCACTTATATTTATTTTTTCAGAATTAATTACCATTTGAATCTAGATAGTTAGAGTGAACTTAACTCTTAGGTCTTAAACGTGAGGGAAATGGAGCAGAGGGGAGCGAAGGAAAAATTTCAATGACTTCAATGTTTAAGAAATGGATAAGTGGACTGACAAATCACGCCTTCAGGCACTATCCTTAAAAGATATTTTGTAACCTCTAGTATATTAGGAAGCGGCACTTCCCAAGATAAAACGAATTCAAATTCTTCCTACATAAAGCAGGGTGACAGACCAGTAGAAAGATAACAATGTAAAAGAAAAGAAGAGAGAGGAGAGAAGCTTGGGGATACATCAGTGCTCTGACCTCAGTCCTATTGAGCTCACTTTGTACATTGCCTTTTATAAGTAGAAATCATATGACTATTGAGCAGCAATATTGTTTATTAAAGATTTCTTAGTTACAATTAAATTGTTAGTTACGAAAGAAGAATTAATGATTATCTCATATAATAAAACCTTTTAAATTCATTAAAACCAATCAATTAAATTACATTAAATTTCTAAGGTTCATATCCAACTATCATTTTGAAAACCACTCTTATCAGCCTTTTACTAACTCAAACTCATATTTCATTTTATACTTGGGCATATACAGGGGCGGAGCCACATTAGGGCAAGGGCCCGCACTTGCAAACATAGAGTTTAGGGTTTTTTTTAAAAAAATGGAGATATTCAATCATTGTCCGCGCGCAACACAGATAGAGAGAGAGAGAGAGGATCGACGATGGCTGAAGCATTACGATGGTTAGAAGCAATATTCAAAGCCCTATTCCGCTACCATCGTTCTCGTCTCTTTACTTTCTTAAGGGAATACCTCTGTATTGATTGCTTATGTACCGGCGTCCTTGTGGCTAGTAGATGGTCTCCGTGGTCTCTCATTCCATGATCTCTCGCACTTAACTGTCAACTCAGAGTTGCTGTCATTCTCAGCCTGTAATTGCTTTGTTGCTGCAATTCTTATTTGCCCTTTTCTTGCGATTGCTATTCAGAACACGGGCCCGAGGTACAATCTTATAAGCATGATGAGAAAACAACTAAAAAGTGGTATCTTCCTGTTAGCTGTGTGTGTTGCCTTGTTCTTCTTGTAAACTGCATCTTTCTACATCCCTATTGAGTCATTCATGCCTTGTGGCACCTTTTATAAATTACACCAGAAACTGTTCAAGAATTGTAGGATAAAAAAGGGCATGTGACTGCTATGATGAGTGGTCTTTCACCCATCACCAATAACATATAGCTCTACACTGTGGTGTTCTGATAGGACTAGTAGGCATCATTAATAGCATTTTACTTTCCAAGGGGCCATCTAGTGTGTAAAATGGAACGAAATAGAAAGAAAAATAGAATGAAATAAATGATTTTGTAGATGAGAAATATCCTTTGTTTCCTTGAATAAAAAATGATGTTAACATAGGTATTGTAGTCATTACATATTTCCTTTTTTAGTCCAATAGAAAGGATTGGTCTTTTCTGTGGTGGAATCAAAGGTGGCTCAAGTTTTTCCCCCCTAAGTGTGGTTAGAATATGTCTGTAAACCCAAATGCAATAACTCATGACTCTCTATAGTTTTTCCCCTTGGTAATGGTTGATATTTCTCCTTTCTTATTATCAAACTTGCAAGGTAGGATCAGTACTATCACTACAAAAAAATATCATATTTGTGACGGAATTTGCGAGGGAAAAAATTCCGTTGCAAATTTTAGGAAATTTGCGAGGGAAATTCATTTCCCTTGCAAAAAGGTGATTTTTGCGAGGGAAATCATCATCCCTCGCAAATTGAATGAAATTTTGCGAGGGACGACACATTCCCTTGTAAAATGGATAAAATTTTGCAAGGGAATAGTTTATCCCTCGCAAATTTTGTGCATATTGCGAAAAATTTCCCCCCAATTTTTTCGCAATTTTGCGAGGGAGCCGCTCTTCCCTCGCAAAATTTGTCAATGTTTTTCTTAATATATTATAAGTGCTGATATAAATATAATGCTATGAATATGGGGTTTTTATTTATAACATTCCATTTTCTCCCCTTGTGTAGTTTGAAGCCTTAAGAGTTGGTTTGTTTGATCAAACTTCTTGAAAGGTGTTGCCTCTGTCAAAGGAGTTAAAGGATTCGACCTAGAAGGTGCAAAACAGAGATTCTTTTAAATTTATTTAGATAAGGTACATAATCTATACTTAAAACAGATTTGATTATGCCTTAAATTTCATTTATTATTGATTTGATTTAGAAATAGTGACATCATCGTCTCACATTATATATGATTTTTTTTTCCTAACTTCCTTTTTTACAGTTCTCCATAATTGATTGATTTAAGTAATGATATTTGAAAATGATTTGATTATTTTTTAAATTTCCTTTATTAGATCTTGATTAGTTACACGATAGAATCTGAGTTGAAGCAGTCAACTGATTCACCGGGAAGCAACGAAGACATGCACTCATCTATGGGCTATGGCCAAATTGTGTACATGTGTACTGTACTAATTTATATAATCCCTTATAAATTTGAAGGAGTTACTATAATTTAGAGTTGTCAAGTTTTATAAGGGATTATATGTCCACATGTATTTCAGTCAATAATTAATTGGGTAACGGATTTCTTCTGTCGGTGGAGGTAGAGTTATCTCCAGTGACCCTAAAACTACGTCGTTTTGAATTAATGAAGGGTGTGTTTGTAATTTCAAGTGAATTTATTTTAGTGATTCTAGTTTAGTTTCACAATTAATATTTTATACGGATCTCTCTCTATATAAGAGTTACGTTGATAATATTTATTTTTTGAGAAATAGTGAAGATTCATGGTTGATATTAATCTTCAATTTTAATTTGTCAAACCAATAAATAAATTCCTTTTTTTTTTAAATAGAAGGGGAAAAAATTTGTATGAGCCCACAATCCACAAATCCACCTTTATTTCCAGTCAAATTCATTAGAGACCCCATAAATGTATATAGGCCAAACCTCTTTCAACAAGATTTCAACTTGTGGGTTTTGATTTTAGTTCATTCTAACTAAAATAGAACCAAGGAAAATGTAAACATGATAGATCACCTTACATTAAATAAAATTGGAAAAAAAAATCAATAATGTCACATCTCTTATTTAACTAAGAATCTCTGGTTTTTGGATTAATTTGGGAATTTTTATCATTTTGATTAATTCAACCAACAATCTTTTTTTTATTAGTGTCCCTCCTTTTTTACTAAATTGCCAAAATTAATACTGTCAATATTTTTTTTTACTTCTCTCCATCACTATTAATTCTAAATTAAACTTCCAAAGGTAATCAAACAAGGGATTCAATGTTAAATCATAAATGTGTATTTTAACCCCAAAAAATATATTTAAATGTGGATTTTTGCAATAGAATATAAGGAATATTGGTTGTAATCCCGACCAATCAAGGATCACGGAGTTAAACTAAATTTCCCATGGTCAAAAAGCTTTAATTTCCATAAATCAAGGATGAAGGAGTTACTATAATTCAGGGCTGTCAATTCTATTTAATGTCCCTTTTGTTTGATTAAAGGCTAAAGTGCGTGTGTGTGTGTATATATATATATATATATATTTTTTTTTTTTTGATAGAGTCAGTTGGGGGGAGAGGGAGGCAGGGCTTGAATTCTGGACAAGGGAGAATGCCAGCTCCTAAGGCTGGCACTGGTGCCATCGCGTTACGAGGCGCTTGGCGGCTAAAGTATATTTTTAGTCATTTAAGTTTATATGATGTATACTTTTGGTCCCTTAACTTTATAAAGTATACTTTTAGTCCTATAATTCTAACACTGTTAGTTTTACTAATGGAAAATGCAAACTCAAGTGTTAATAGTATAAACTGCCAGCGCCTTAGTAGCGCAATGGCATGGGAGTTTGGCTCCCCTCCCTCATGTCCAGGGTTCGAACCCTGCCCCCCTCCCCTACTATGTGTATAAAAAAAAAGTATAAACTTAAGTGATGATTGTATAATTAAATGTTATTAAACTTAAATTTAAAATATGGGTAAATTGAAGAATATATAAAATTTGTGTAATTAAATGTTATTAATCATCACTTGAGTTCGCTACGTCAGCATTTTCCGTTAGCAACATTAACGGTGTTAGAATTTTAAAATCAAAAGTATACTTTATAAAGTTAAGAGACCAAAAATATACTTCATGTAAACTTGAAGAACTAAAAGTATACTTTAGCCTTAATTAAATTACCAACAATTTGCTTTTACTTTGGTTCAAAAATTACCGACAAATTAATACTATCAATAATATACAATATGTTAATTAAAAAGCAATACATTGTTAAAAATAAAATAAAATAAAATGCAATACTCTATAAGGAACTGAACATTAAATCTTAAAAGTGTATCTGTTGCAATTTTGTTTCCATCATACAATGCAAACGCTTTGCTGCTAATTTTTTCCTAATTACATTTATTAGTATTTATTCATGATTAATTGATTAAATAATCATAATTTGAATTGAATGTTTCTTCACCTATTCTTTCCAAATTACTTGCTGATGTGATTTGATTTAGGAAAGGATTGAAATTTAATTTCCAATATTTTTTTTTGTTCAAATTTAATTTCCAATATGATTGCTTTAATCAATCACATTTTTCTTTATTATTGCTTAATCAATCATGTCCTAGGCGTAATTGGAACCATCCTCCCCACTTAAGTAAATATGAACGGATGGTAAATCAAGTAGCATGGTCTTCAATATTTTAATTTAACTATATTCTGAAAGGTGAAAATATTCACCTAGAATTTTGAACAAAAAAAAAAAAATTCACCTAGAATGGATTGAGTGTAATAATAATAATAATGCAAATAAAGACTTTGTTATAAATTCAATATCCATGAAAGATAGTGGTGACTTCAGTGAACAAGCAGCAATTGGACCATGAAAACAATAAATTTAAAATTTTTAAAATGTTGATTAAAATTCGGCGCCTAATTTAAAGAAGAAAAAAAATGCAAAACACAAACAACTCATTTTTCTATTTTTATGTCCTAGATGATTGCTTTGTTGGCCTTGCATAAATTTTGGAAAAGTTCTGATTGTTTTGGAAAAGTTCCAACACAAGCGTTGGAACACGACGTTGGAAAAGTTCCAAGCGTTGTAATAAATTTTGAACCTTGTAATAAAAAGGTGCCGTTTTTTTAGTCATTGTTCAGTTCCTGATAATCCAAGCAACAATAGTTTAAGTATCCTTGCGGTTGTTAATATCCCTAATGAAGGGTGACTTGCCATGATATTGGTGATGAGGAATTGAGTTTACTAACGATGAAGAACAAAGAAAAAAAAAATACAAAATGGGTTATATTGACGATATTACTATATATAATCATTACTATAATGGGATCAACTATATTTCTTAAAAGTTAAGCTTCCTGCAAATTTTATTTTGAATTTTGAATCATGATTATATTGATATTGATAAGAAAATATTTTACATATAAGAAAAGCAAGATAGTTTTAACTTTTAAATTAGTATTTTCATTATATTATATCCAATAGTAGCAAACGGGAAGTTGTTATTGAAAATATAAAAGTACGATTTACCTTTCTTTTCATGGAGAGAACTTTTGAAAATTGATAAAATAAGATATGGCAAATTTAGTTTGAATTATGATTATGATAACCCCTTGATTTATTGGCTAAATTATTATGATGATAACTCTATAAAACATGGAGGTCAACTAATATTTTATGAATATAAAATATTGATATTTGAATTATAAAATAGAGCCATAAATAAGAATGATAGCTAAAAGAAGGTGATTAATATGGATATCAATATTTATTATGGTCAAAGTAAATAAGAAACATTAAGGGAAAATTTCAAATAAATACTATTTGAATTTGCAAAACCTCCAGAAGTCTATTGAATTTGTAAAAAGACTGAGAGGTATAAAGGACCTATGAGGGATATGCAAATTCGGGTGAAATTACCCTTTTAACCTTAGTTTTAAATAAATAAAATAAAATAAAATCCCCTCCACCCCCCATCGCCCGGATTTTTTTTAATATTTAAAACTAAGGGTAAAAAGGTAATTTGATCCAAATTTACATATCCCTCAGATCCTTTGTACCTCTCAGTCTTTTTACAAATTCAACGGACTTTTGGGGGTTTTGCAAATTCAAGTGGTATTTGTTTAGAATTTTCCCAAACACTAACGACCTTAATTTAAACACAACAATTTTATTTAAAAATGATTGTTGAATGGTTTCTAACGGCGTTACTCTGAAAATTATATAAGATATAGATATAGATAGAAGTAACCTAATTTGTGATAACATGTTTCAATTAAGATCACTTTGAATTATTTTAATATATCAACCAAATACCTTAGATCAGTAAAAGATTATGAAATTTAGGGTTTTTCTTGGATTTATTAATGATAACCACAATTATATAAATGTAGACAAAACTTTTCACACACATTTACGTCATAAATTGTAAAATGATCCAAATTGCAAAGAAAAATAAATTATGAAATTATTATTGAAAAGTTAAATTGACTTTCAAAATGCCAATCTAAACAAGTAATACCATAGGAGCTGATGCCACTAGAGTGGCGTCATACTAGTTGATGCCACAAGGCGTCAACTTAATAATTGACGCTTGGCGTCAACCAGTACGATGCCATTTTGATGGTGTCAGCTCCCATGACGTCACTACCTCAGTGGCGTCACGCCCTCTGACGTTATTGGTGGTGTCGCCAGACGCGATGTCATTGACTACCCTATTTTAGTAAATCTTTTTTCATAAGGCAACATCATTGACTGTCCTATTTCAGTAAATCTTTTCTCATCTGCTCTAATTAAGTACAATTTTTGATAAAAGTTGTTACAAATCTACAATGGTGCTTTTCCCTCATCGATACATTTACACAAGTCCGGAGAAGACCTTTTACTCATCTTAAATAACATAAATCACAATTGAAAAATGATTTTTAAAGGCTCTTATCCTATCCTAATTTCAAATAAGTCCTGAACCACCCAATGAAACAACCGTGAGGCTAGTCCAAGGTTAAGGAAAATCCTGTGATGACCAAAATGCACAAGTAGATTCCAACCCGTTAATTCCACGTCATTATGTTGCTCCACGATGAACCGCGTGTCCCCCTCTCTCTTTAGTTTTCCTTTTCCTCTAGCCTTTTTAGTTTTCCTTTTACTCATATATTTAATTAATATTTCAGGTCTTCGAGCCAAAAAAAAAATAAAAAATCAGGTCGAAAAGTATATTTATGCGTATTAAAAATATATTTTAGGATACTAACTGGTACTAAAACATGCTCATAATTTTGAATTTCAATACCATCAGTATCTAAAAGTATCCTTTTAGTATAATTCAATATCCTGAAATATTTTTTCAACATTCTAAAATAATTTTTTAAGATCATGAAATATTGTTAGTGCCCGTCAGTATCTTAAAATATTATTTTAGTACTCTAAAATATTTTTTCAAGATCCTAAATAATTTTTAAGATTATGAAATATTTTTCAAAATCCTAAATTATTTTTATGGTACCGATAAATATCCTAAAGTATTTTTTTAATCACTAGCAGTAGCCAGAATTAAAAGAAAGGAAGCAGGTCTAAAAAAATTCCATGTGTTGTTGACTAGAAGCTGCCGTTTATGGTGGGCGTGCCTCGAAAAGATAATAATAAATGTCTAGCTCTTAATATATTATGAAGTCACCCCAATTACTTTGTCACATATGTTAACGGAGTTAGTGTAACCTTAAGATAAATTAACACTGTCAGATGTAGCTTTCAGTTTTCTTTAAGGGTCCATTTGAATGAATTTTTTTAGAAAAAAATATTTTTTTAATTAATTTATGTATTTAGATAATATTTTTTTAAAAAAGAAAAGTCATTAAAAAAAAAAAGCTAAAGTTCTACTTTTATTATAAGCTTTAATTTAGAGCTTAAAAAATAAAAAAAAACTTTTTTAAAAATCCTTATATTTGGGGATTAACAATTATTAACGGAGTATCTGTCTTTTTTTTTTCCTCGAAACGGAGTATCTGTCTCAAACTAAAACTAAAATAGAGTAAAAGACCAAAATGACATATTAATCCATTTATCAAATACGAGTTATACGACTGACTATATATATGGTCCCGAGCCTACCTCACTTTTACAGTGTCTTCGAGAGTTTGGCTTTTCTTTTTCTTCGTTCGATTTTCGTTCTCTAGGGTTCGTTTTCCTTTCCTGCTGGTTCCCAAGTTCCTGTCTTGCTGCGTATTCGGCTGCTGACTTTTATTCCAGGTTTGATTGCTGACCTTGTTGGTGTTGTCCTAGGGTTCTAATCTTCCAATTCTTGGAATTGAGGATTAGCTTAGGGTTTCCTGATTCGTAGAAGTTTGAGAATTTTTCGTTCGGGTAGTTTGATTTGAGTAAAGTTCTGAGCGATGCCACCGAGGACGGTGAAGAGAGGGGCTGCATCGGCGGCCCGGAGAGGGGGCAGAGGTGGCCGAGGAACGCCGAAGGCTGCCCAGAATCAGCAGAATCTTGATTCTGCACAAGAGGTTGTGAAGCATGAAGAAAAGCAGGTCGTTGAGGAGAAGCCCGTTGTCTTGGAGAAGCCTGTCGTTGAGGAGAAACACGTTGAGGAGAAACAAGTAGGTATTGATATGAATCAGATGGCTTTTGATATTAACCAAGTAGCTTCAGAGGCCGAAGAAGCGAATCTCGTCACAAATGGGTCTGCTGCTGTGAAAAGTAAGTTTCTTTATTCTGTTTTTTTGCTTCAAGATTTGAATATAATTTACTGTGATCTGATGGAAGGAGGTGTGTGCAATGATATTTGTAATTTGTGTTGGCTGGGTTTCATGTGGGTCTTCTGTAACATGGGAGTGTATGTTGAATTTAAAATCTGGTTTTCTTTCTTTTAAGTCAAGATATTCCTTAGTTATTTACATAGAAAAGAATATGCAGTTTCCCAAAAACAAGAAAAAGAAAAATCAGCTTCCTTTGTTTCACTGCCTATTTGTTTAATTTAGTCGGAACGTCTTTTATTCGTCATGGAAGCAGGTGCCTAACAACGTTTTGAGGGAAATCAAGAAATTGATGTTCCCCCTGCCTTCTCTGTTATTTACATTCTTCTTTTTAAATTACAAGATAGTAAATTTAGTGTGCTAAAGAAATCAACTTAGTAGATAGAGAACCTTTTATAGAAGCCATTTCTAGGGATACTAAGATTGGTTCGGTCATTCTTGCCTCTGTTGACCTTGCTGCAACATTGGCTTGAGAGAGCTGTGGTATGGATATCCATGATTTTCTTTGACCTGTACCAATGATGGGTGGTAGTTTTCTTGGCCTAAGTTCACTTTCAGCTCATGCATGTGTAATGTTATGTTTCATGCGACGTTGATAAGACTTTATGGAAATTACTTTAACCAAGAATGAAGGGATCATTTATGGAATGCAGACTACCTTTACTTAATTAATATTATGACGTGGAAAAGAAAGGTATATTTTTACTTGGATTATATGGTACCTTTATTTTATGGCAGACGACGAAGAGGAGGTTAAGGAGTCCATAGATGAATATGAGAAAGATGAACGCTTAGATCTGGAGGATCATGATCCAGAGTATGAAACTGAGGAGTATGGTGGAGTTGATTATGATGAGAAGGAAATTGAGCATGATGATGTTCAAGAGGTAGGAGATGAGATAGAGGAAGAACCTGATGAGAATTTAGGTGAAGAAGAGGGTGATATAGTTGAGGAGGAGGTGGAAGACGTTCATGGAGAACTTGAGGGTGAAGAGGATGATGAACATCCTGGAGAGGAGCATGAGCATGAGCATGAGCATACGGAGAATGCTGATGTTGAAGAAGATGAACACCATGAAGGTTTGAAAGAGAGGAGAAAGCGCAAGGAATTTGAAGTATTTGTTGGAGGCTTAGATAAGGATGCTACGGAGGATGATCTGAGGAAGGTTTTTAGTGCAGTTGGTGTGGTTACTGAAGTGAGGCTTATGATGAATCCTCAGACTGAAAAGAATAAGGGTTTTGCATTCTTGCGGTTTGCAACTGTGGAACAAGCTAAACGAGCTGTAACAGAGCTAAAAAATCCAGTGGTAATCTTTGATCTACTCCTGGTTGGATGGACTTTATTATTACCATTCTAAATTCTAAATTATATATTGAGAATTCTGATCACTGCAATTTCAGATTAATGGAAAACAATGTGGGGTAACCCCCAGTCAGGACAGTGACACCCTCTTTTTGGGTAACATATGCAAGACATGGACAAAGGAAGCTGTAAGTATATGTTCAGTCTGTGTCACATAAGGCCTGAGCTATATCTAATAGTATTAATAATTGAGCGTGCTGTGTTTCTGACTGTAAATGGAAATTTTGGTGCCAGTTAAAGGAGAAGTTAAAGCACTATGGAGTTGACAATGTGGAGGATCTGACTTTAGTAGAAGATAGTAATAATGAGGGAATGAACCGTGGATTTGCCTTTTTAGAATTTTCATCTCGGTCAGATGCTATGGATGCCTTTAAGCGATTGCAGAAGAGAGATGTTGTGTTTGGAGTTGATAGGCCTGCAAAGGTTTCCTTTGCAGATTCGTTTATTGACCCGGGTGATGAGATTATGGCGCAGGTATATCGCTTGTTTTACCTGGGATGATTTTATAGAACTGGAGTTTCTCTTGATCTTGTTTAATTATCTAGGTTTGCCTTGGATATTTTATTTTTGTCTGTTTTTTGTATTGTTGATTTGTAGTTTTTATTGTTTTAGCCATTTACTCAAGTGTTGGGGGCTCAACACTTGTTTGTAGACAAGTTGGATGTCCTTCAACTTTCAGTGCGAAGGTGTTATTTCACTATCCATTTGGTAATAAAGTGTATTAAGTTTACAGGTCAAAACTGTATTTATTGATGGTTTGCCTCCATCATGGGATGAGGATCGTGTGCGGGGTCTTCTTAAGAGATTTGGAGCGATTGAGAAGATTGAGCTTGCTAGAAACATGCCTTCTGCTAAGAGGAAGGACTTTGGATTTGTTACATTTGATACCCATGATGCTGCAGTGACATGTGCTAAAAGCATTAATAATTCTGAGATTGGTGAAGGAGACAGTAAGGTCAGTATTATGTATTGGCTTCTTTTTGCTGCATTCTGTGTTGTTCTTTTTTCGGGGTACTGCAATCTGTATTGGCTTTTAATGTAACTAGTAATGTGTATCTGTTGACTATATGTGCCCAGCCATGTTTGAAGTCCAATCTGCCATCATGTCATTGCTGATAGCTCAATTTCACTTTTGTGGCATCACATGATCAATGAATCACCTTGGCACTTTCTTTGTGCTCCACTGGTGGTGTATTGTTGGCCACAGAGCATGTGAAAGGGTTCTTTGAAAAGCCTTTTCTTCAACCCTTGCTCCTTTTTGTGCCTATTTCTGGCTAGGCACTTAGGGGAGGGGGTTGGATAGGCAATTTTTGCACCTTTGATCAACCATCACCTTTTTGTAGGGAGGTGGTGGATGATGATGAGAGGAGTTTCATTGTAGTCTTGACTTTTGATCAATGGACCCTCCAAGAAAAACCTTTGGTGCTCATTCTGAAGTTGTTGAATGCTCTTGGTCCAAGTATGAAGTCCTTTATTTTTCAGACTCCTTTCTCTCGTCCCATCTGTCTTCCTCTTTTTTTTTTTTTTTTTTCGGTTCAATCTCTCTTCTCCGTTCTGTCCCCCCCCCCCCCCCCCCAAAAAAAAAAAAAAAAAATTTCTGTTCTCTTTTATCACAAGGGTTCATGCCCTAGATTACTTTGCCTTCTTCCTTCTATCTTTTTGTCTTTCTCCTGTCCCTTTATTTTTTCCATGGACAACTTGTTTTATTAATCCATTCATCAAAAAATTCTCTACTAGAGATGAGATTGGAGAGCCTTATATCCCAAAAACAAAATTCAGATAAGTTTGATCACCCGACCAAACCAAGTGAAAAGAACCATTATACTGAAATTGTTTGAACAAGTCGTGCTTTTAGCTTATTTTTTCTTTTTTTTTTAATCGAAATATAATTAATTAAATCTTTGTCTTTGGGTTTACTGTGCTTTTGTTCTTTTTTAAAATAAATGTTTATGTTCCCTGTGTAGCCATCTGCTTCAGTGTGAACTGCATTAGGAGCCATTTTAGTGTTCACTATGCATCGTTAACAATGTACTTCCATATACATGCAGGCAAAAGTTAGGGCAAGATTGTCGAGACCACTTCAGAGGGGCCATGGAAAACATGGTGGTCGAGGGGATTTTCGTTCTAGTCGTGCCTCAGGAAGAGTCACAAGGCCTTCATGGAGTCGTCCACCACCTCGTAGTTTACCTGCCCGTGGGGTACGGGGCGTTAGTAGTCGTGTTCCTCCAGTCAGGCCTGTTAGTGTAAGAGATAGACGTCCAACCATGCCTATGACAGTAAGAGCTAGGCCAGTGGCTCCTCCAGCAAGATCCTATGATAGGAGACAGGCTGGTAAGTATCATGTAAAGTCATGTGTGACAGTCTTTATATTGTTTATTCTAGCTTTTTAAATAATATCTTATCGTTCTGTTAGTTCCTGCATATCCAAAGAGTAGCATGAAGAGAGATTATGGTCGGCGTGAGGATTTGCCACCACCAAGAAATAGAGTAGCTGCAGATTACAGCTCTCGGGTAGCCTCTGAGAGACGCCCATCTTACAGGGATTATCCAGCTCGTGGCCCTACCTACTCTGAGCTTCCTAGAAGTACTTCATCTCGTGTGCCTCCTAGGAGGGGTTATGTGGATGATGGGTATGGTCAAAGGTTTGAGAGGCCTCCTCCGCCGCTGCCCCCACATCCAAGTTACCGTGAAGGACGCCCTCGTGACTATGATACTCTCTCTGGCTCAAAACGCCAATATGCTGCCATTGTAAGTGCCTTTTTTTTTTTTGGTTGTTGAAGTAAGTATCAATTCTGTGAATGTTTATGGATCCCTTTTAAATTTAGTTCCCCTGATGCTCAACTAAAATTACATGTTTTTTCCCAGGATGATGGTCCACCACGATATGCAGACAGTGGTGCTCGTCAATCTAGAGCTCGATTGGACTATGACTATGGTGGTAGTACTTCACAGTATGGCGATGGTTATGGGGATAGGTTAGTTTTGTTTTGAAAATTCTTGTGTGACTGCTACTCCATAGCGTTAAGACACTGTTTGCTTTTTGGTTGATAGACTTGGAAGATCTAGTATGGGCTATAGTGGTGGCAGGAGTTCTATGTCAAGTCAAGACTCACATGGGATGTATAGCAGTCGTCAAGGCATGAGTTACAGTGGAGGTTGGTTTGTTTAAATAATGTTTGACACTTTCAACATCGGAGTGCTGTCTTTATGCTGGTCTTTGCTAAAATGTCAGTTCTTGCCTCATTGTTATCTCATTGTCTGTAATATCTCAGGTTCTTTTGGCAGCAGTGATGTTGGTGGTTTGTACTCCTCCAGTTATGGTGGTGATTATATGTCTCGTGGAAATGATGTACGTTTCTATCCTATTTCAATTGCTGGTACTGTTGTGTATGGCCATTCATTACTTACACATATTTCTGTAACAATGTAGGTTGGTGGTGGTTCATACTCATCACCGTATCCTGGCAGAGGTGTGGGTGGTAGTGGCAGTTACATGGGTGGTGGTAGTGGGTCTGGGTCTTATTATTGAGGCAAGTAATTAGTTATAACTTAGTCATTGTTGCATTGAACTATATGAATCTCCTTAGATTAGATTTTCTATTTTAGTAAGAAATTTCATCATCCTCAAGGCATCTCTACATATTTATCCCAAGGTATGACTGGCGAAGGTTGCACACTGTGGTTACTAGTGAATTTCTCTATGAACAGATATGATATAATAAAGTGGCTGCTTTAGGATGTTGTCTATTGAAGCATATGCACAATATGGTGCCTACTGTATGGAAGGAACATGGCTAATTTATGGCCTCTTGGGATATCTCAAATACCATGGGTTATATATCAGTTCAAACTATCCTGGTTCTTCTCTGGATGAGATTTACTTGTCAGTTGGCTCATATATTGCGATGTAAGGACTCTGTTATTTAGAGATGAAAAGTTCTCAGTATGTGACATGTGTAACTTGAACCTCCTTTTTTCTATATAAGAATTCCATATGGATGGATAATTATGAGACTGCTGCGACATCATCTATTCATTCGGATACAGATGCAAGCTGGAGTTGTTACATTATCTGGTTAAGGATTGTGGACATTTTACATCTGTTGAAATCCACCTAAAAAGTTGGCTCATAGTTGGCATCACAAAAAGAGCTGTATAGCTTTTTTGGATAATTTATTTCTTCATCTCATGATCGTGAACAGAAGTGAACTAACCAGCACATTTTAGAGCTAACCACTGGTAATATTAAGAGCGCTATTTGAGCAATGACTGAAGTCAGATTAATTCATTGGAACACTTATTTCATTGGTGTATGAGAAAAAGCTTGACGCAATATTAGTTTGTTGCTGGAATCATTTTTAACTCGCTAAGATTTTTGCCTAGAGAATGTGCTGAAGCTAAAGAAGCATTTATGCTATTCTCAAGATCATTTAACTTAGTTCCCTCATAACTTTCATTTGTAGCAATCCAATAATTCTCGAGTGTTTGGTTGCTCGCGACTTGCATGAACACTAGTATATAATTGGATAATGCAATGTTGGGGAGGTTGTATAGGAGCATAAAAGAGATTGAGTTTCATCTGAATCACTTCCTATTGTTTGCGTCTTGAGAATATTGCACTTCATGAACCAGGTTGACCCAATGGGTTTAGAGTTTAGCGTGAGAAATTAAAAGAAATTTCTCTCTCATATGCGGGACTTGAGGACTTTGCCTGTTTGTATGCTTGTGTTGAATACTTGGGGTGGGTAGTTTACTTGGTTTGAAGTGGGTACTTAATCCTTTCTGAATGATGTTTCTGGTCTTATAAGGTACTGGAATAAGTTGTCAGAGGATTGAGAATCCCATTACTCTATATGGGTTTTCCTATGTGTGGCAGTGTTATTGATTAGTGGATTCTGGGGCTGCCAGGACTTTAGAAAACATCCCGACCTATTTCTATACAAGGCATTAGTACTGAAAATTTAGCTATTTAGGGTTTCATTCTTCTTTCCAGTTAGCTTAACTTTTGGTTAGATTCCTAGATTCTCATGCTTATAAGTAGATGGTCTCTATCAGGATATGTCCGTTGTACTTTTAGATAATTCTTAGGTTTCTTGAGAACCCAAGTGTTTGTACACTGAACTGACTCAACTGTTCAATTGTTTTAGTTTCCTGTCTGTTTTTGGTTGTTGTTTCTTGTGTTTTTTTTGTTTTCTGCACTGCAGGCTGCTGTCCTGAAGTCCTTTTGCTGGGTGAAGCCAGTTTTTTTGCATCATCATTATTTTCTTTTTGTATTCTTTTGCTATGATTTGTTTTCTGTAATTAGTTTTTGGGTGTGGAAGTTTTTGATGTGTGATATTTGTAATATACTGGTAAAGTACGTCTTGTCCTCGTTCCATTTTCTAGGTAATGTATGATCTTGAACGAACCTACCGCCAAGTACTTGACCAATGTTATGAAAATGTGCTTCCCATACATAATCTTCATTTCCTCATTGTTGCATCAAAGATTTTTTTTTTTGGTGGTTCTCTTCGGGGTTGTTTGAAACACAGGGATTGGGAGGGTAGGGGAGGACAGTTTTTTTAAGTTGAATTAATAAAATTAGGTAAGTGGGGCTATAAGTTTAAATTAAGGTTTCATATTGTCTTATCTTACCTCTCTATTGAAATTTTAGAACCCCACTTCAATTTATTTAAATTCAACTCAAATATTATTTTCCCTTACCCCCACCAAACTGCCCCTAATGGTGATCATGGTAAATATTGATCATTATTTATTGCAACAGCTGAACCTTCCTGTTCCTTGGATTATGCGAGTCCTCTTGTTCATAGATGGATACAGCGAAAAACGCATCGTTACGGTAGTTTCAACGGCTATATAACAAGTGCTTTTAGATTGATTTAACTAATAGAAGTAATGGTAATGGTAATTGAACCACTTGATGAAATGGGAAGTTTTAACATTAAGATGAGACAATTAAACATTTGAAGTAACATGGGCGTGGAAAATGAACGTGTGACGGAGAGTTGCCTAATGAATCTGATCCTATCTTAATTTTTGTCTTGTGTGGTTGGAAGGTTGAAGTGTATAGAAGCATTGCTTCATAAGCGTTGTACATTTTATTATGTAATAATAAAGATGTAAAAATACACATAAGCTTGTATTCAAGATGTATATAACACCAAATGATTTTTTAGAGGGATGAAAATATTCGTGAACTTTGAAATTGTAGCAAAAATTAGAGTACCGTTAAAAGAGGCTAACATATATTAATTTTTGAGTAAATATCCTATTTGGTCTCTAAAAAAAAACACACGGACCTCATTTTGATCCTTCAAACAACAAAACCCCTTTTTAGTTCCTGAAAAGGAAGAATTTCCCAAAAAAGGACTCCATTTTGGTCCCTCGAAAATTTCTAAAAACCCCTTTTTAGTCCATAAAAATGTCCCATTTTTTTCCTGGGGAGGTCCCTCGAAAATTTCTAAAAACCCCTTTTTAGTCCATAAAAATGTCCCATTTTTTTCCTGGGGACGATAAAGGGGTTTGTGTTTTTTTCAGGGACCAAATACGGTATTTACTCTTAATTTTTCACTTGAAAGGACCAAAATGCCCCAATCCCCAACCTCTTCCTCCCAACATCTCTCGCAAGTTAGAACACCTTTGATCCCAACCTCTTTCTCCCAACATCTCTCACAAGTTAGAACACTCTCAAAAATTCTTCATCAACAATCATCAATTAGAAAATGAACAAAGTGTAAAAAACAATAACGTTTGCCAAAAAAAAAAAAAAAAACTAGATTGAGATCAAGTTAGTATGACTTCCAGGATACTACAAGCACACCATCGTTCTAACGTTACTCACCATGCTTCAATTCCATCTTCATTGAGGTAAGATTGTGCTTCAACATCACTCGCCGTTGTTCTATCTACTTTGATCAGAATATTGAAGGCCACGGTGGTCCTGATGTCATCTTCTTTGTTTGCTTCTTTTATGGTTATCATTGGTTGCAGAGCCCTCTTTTACGTAGGAAAATTATCATCCTCTACTTCTAATACTAAGATCACTTCATCTTCCTCTAAATCAAAACCGAAGGAGGGGAAATGCTTCTCAAAAGACATGGATTTCAGTTTTTCGATCCTCTTCACCCGGCCAATTCTTCTCCACCGTCGTCGAAGCCTCACCATGAATTGACTCGACCCAAGAAAAGAGTGAAAGTCCAGATCTAACACCACCGCAAAAAATAAGCGGGTGATAAAGCTCTTCCTAAATAAATGTAGTAAAAACATTGAATCAATGGAGAACATCACCATAGTTGGAGATTGAAGCAGGGGTATGTACGAATCTCACCAGAAATGCGGAAGCAAATCGTACCGACACGATATAGAAAAAGTTAAAACCTTCATCGTTTTGATTACCTGGAAAGATGCAGCGATCTGAAATCCTCTCCACGAACAGTCGTAGTCCACTCTATAATCGATCTTTCAGACTATCTCTCGAAGGGATAGGATGGTTGTGTGGGCAACCGTTCAGATGATGAACGACTGCCTCTCAGGCTTGTTTCTGATGAAAGGCTCCTTTTGTTACTTTTTTTTTTTTTCACTAGCAGGTGAAAGTGGGTTTATATACTACTACATTCAAGATCTAACCCTAAACCACGTGGGTCATAGAGTTCTTGGGCTATAGTCTCATTTAAGCCTTATTGGGCTTAAGTGACTAAAGAGCACATTAACCCAACAATCTCCCACTTGCTTTTTAAGATACAAACTTGAGTTCGTAAACCCAAGACCATGTAGCCCATAAGTCATCATCATCTGATAATATACCCCATCCCTTGTCTCGAACTAGCCTGGGGATCTACAATTTGTTATTCATCAAGGCTCATGATAATCTACAGAAGATTATCTAGTTCGGTGCTACTCCACTAAAAGGCTGAACGTGATCTCCAAGAATAATGATACTTATAACAAGAATATGCATTACCTCTTTATAGAATGTCTATAATTTGATTGACTAGTTTTCTGTAACCCAATCAATTATTTATTCCCTTGACTTTAATAGTTTCTCTAATAGATTACATGCACTGGCCAGTGTCTTAAATATCCAGGTACCGAAACATATCAAGGGGACATTTCCTATAAATTCCATGTTGTTTATTTCATAAATATCGATAACCAAATAGTCTCAATCCCAAAATACCAAGTTATTGGCTGTCATATAGATCAAACCTCACCCGTTGGTAAATCAAAGAATGAAAAACTATTCGACTACCTATTTAAAATAAACTCAGGATTAAGAGCAACTACATGACCATAGTTATCTGGGGATTTGATTCCTTATGACAGAAAAAACAACCTTAATCAAATCTCTCCTTGATCCATTCAATGTAAGTATTAACTCGCATCAATATTTTATAATGATTCGGACAAAACCATTTCATAAAATATTGTAGCCTAAATAAAGTGCCCAACTTAATTTAACAACTGTGAACCAATTCATCAATTGTGAGAATCTATGACCATGTCCTCTATGAACGTATTCATATGATCATATACTCCACAATTGATCCGGACCTTAGAGTTTGTAAATAGTGTGTGAAATAAATGAAAAACACCTCATTTACTAACATTCAGAAAAAAAATGCAATGTCATAATGTCTTGCTAAAAAAAAAAGCACAAAATAACAAAGTGAAATAACAATTATCTAAAGCTATAGCAAATCTGGAATCCTCCTAAGACCCATAGATGAAAGATGCTTCTCGAACACACGTTCAGGCAAACTCTTAGTAAAAGGGTCAGCAAGGTTCTCGTCTGATGCTATCTTTGCTACCAATGTATCTCCTCTTTTAATTATTTCTTGGATCAAGTGGTACTTCCTCTCTATGTGTTTTTGTCTCTTGTGACACCTTGGTTCCTTGGACTGTGCTACTGCCCCACTGTTGTCACAGTAAAGTGTGATAGGACAATCAACACCTGGTATCACCTGAAGGTCTGTTAGGAACTTCTTTAACCATGCAGCTTCCTTTGCAGCCTTAGAAGAAGCTACATACTCAGCCTCTGTGACAGACTCAGCCACACATGATTGTTTTACACTTCTCCAACAAATGGCATCGCCATTAAAGGTGTACACATATCTCGAGGTGGACTTACTTGAGTCAATATCTCCTTGGAAATTTGAGTCCGTATAACCAATGGTTTCAAGACTCCCACTCAAATAGACCAACATATAATCTCTCGTTCTCCGTAGGTACTTGAGTATATGTTTAACTGCTACCCAGTGTTTCTCTCTAGGATCCTATTGGTACCGGCTTACTACTCCCACTGCATAGCAGATATCTGGTCTGTACATAGCATAGCATACATGAGACTACCTACTGCTGAAGCATAAGGTATCCTACTCATGCGTTCTCTCTGCTCAGGAGTTTTAGGAGATTGCTTCTTAGAGAGATCAATCCCATGCCTGAAGGGTATAATTCCCCTCTTGAATTCTCCATGCTAAACCTGACAAGTATTTTGTCAATGTATTTAGCTTGGGATAATGCCAAAACCCTATTCTTCCGGTCTCGCAAGAGTTTAATACCAAGAATATAATTGGCTTCTCCCAGGTCCTTCATATCAAAATGCTTGCTCAGCTAGGTTTTTATGCTTAACAATACCTCCGTATCATTTTCGATAAGGAGTATATCATCCACATAAAATACCAGAAAAGATACCGCATTCCCTTAGATCCTTTTATACACACACGGCTCATCAGGACTTTTCTCAAAACCATAAGACTCAATGGCTTGATTAAATCTGATGTTCCATGACCTGGACGCTTGCTTAAGTCCATAAATGGACCTTTGCAACTTGCATACCATTTCTTCTTGCCCTTTGGCTATAAACCCTTTTGGTTGCTGCATATAGATTTCTTCTTCCAAATTTCCATTTAGAAAAGCAGTTTTGACATCCATTTGCCAAATTTCATAATCAAGATTTACTGCAACAGCTAAGAGAATCCAGATGGACTTGAGCATGGCAACCGGCGAAAAGGTTTCTTCATAATCCACACATTCTTTTTGGGAGTACCCTTTCACCACCAGTATAGCTTTGAGGGTTTCAACCTTCTCGTCCGATCCTCTCTTTCTCTTGTAAATCCACTTACACCCAATGGTTCTTACCCCTTCAGGTGCATCTACAAGAGACCAAACTGAGTTTGAATACATAGAATCCATTTCACGATTCATAGCCTCAAGCCATTCCTGAGCATCAACATCTCCTAGTGCTTCATCATAACTCGTGGGATCATTATCTTCTTCAATGATGACATCCTGATTTGACTCACCCAACAAGAGATATCTTGTAGGTTTACGAATCAATCTCCCACTACGACTTTGTCGCACTTGATGTTGTGCATCTACAGACGGGTCCACATTTTGTGGGTTAACAATTTCTCAATGAGGACCCTCATTAAGTAGATTAACCAATTCATGATTTTGTTCTTCATTAAGTTCATCATCATGCTGAACTTCTGGTTTTGTCTTTGGTTCCTGTGTATGTTCAGGTACATTTTCCCCTCTTTGAACAATCACAGGAATAAAAGCTGGAACCGCCTGAGGTTGTGGTGAAACTTGATTTGAGACTAGCTCATCCAGAATAACCGTACTCCTTGGGTTATAATTTGCCATATAGTCCCCCTCTAAGAAAGTCGTGTGAGTGCTCACTATGACCTTATTTTCTTTTGGACTATAAAATAACCAACCTCTGGTTCCTTTAGGATAGCCTATAAACATACATACTTCAGTACGCGAGTCCATCTTATCTGGTTTCTGTTGCAAGACATGTGTCGGACCACCCCAAATACGAATATGATTCATGGTGGGCTTACACCCTTTCCACAATTTTATTGGTGTCTTTGAAACCGACTTAGACGAAGCTAAGTTCAATGGATACATAGCTGTTTCTAAGGCATATCCCCAGAATGAATCAGAAAGAGATGAATAACTGAGCATAGATCTTGTCATTTCTAAAAGGGTTCTATTTCTCCTTTTAGAAACTCCATTCTGCTGGGGTGTCCTTAGAGAAGATAATTGTGAAACTATCCCCTCTTTGGTTAGGTAAGACCTGAATTCTCCAGATAGATATTCACTCCCTCGATCAGATCGAAGAGTCTTAATTTGAACACCAAGATGCTTTTCTGCCTCAGCCTTGAACTCTTGGAATTTTCCAAAAGCTTCAGACTTGTGACGCATCAAGTACATATATCCAAATCTAGAATAATCATAAGTAAATGTGATGAAATACTGATACCCGCTTCTGGCTTGGACATTTATCGGTCCACATACATCAGTATGTACCAATTCTAGCTGAAGTGTGGCATGTTTTCCCTTGGCCTTGAAAGATCTCTTGGTCATTTTACCCTCTAAACTGTTGGGATCCGTACACGCACCGGATTAAAATTTCTTACGAATCCCGTCCCGAGGATCACTCAGGTGCATTTAAATCAAGACCTAGGAATCTGAATCATACCTTTGGAGAATTCATTCGTGTCTCGTTCTTTCTTGAACAGGTGGGCTACCTCCTTGATCAGCAGAAGACGACTCTTAGAATCCTCTTCCTCTACCGGTATCCACACGAACAATCCTCGTACACGGCTACGGCAGCGTGCTAGCGCCTCTTGTGCGTCTCTCTCAAGTTTTTAGTCTAGGGTTTCTCGCGGCTTTCTGTAATACGCTCGACTGAAATTCCTGTAGGTTTTTCTAAACCCAATAGGCGTATTATATAATCAAAATTAATCCTTATTAATTTTGAAATTCGAATTTTGAATTTGGATAATATATCAATTAAATCTATATAATAGATCTAATCTAATATATTTATTTAATCCGAATTAAAACCAGATCTGAAATTCTAATCTAAATTAAAAGCCTTCTGATTTAATTTATCTCTTATAAATTAAATCCGAGAAATGATATCTATCTATTTAATTAAATCTGAGATACTATATCTCAATTTAAATTAAACAGATATACGATATCTTTATTCAAAAATCAAATGAGATACAATATCTCTATTTGTTTTAGATATTTAATTTATCAAATAAATTAAATACAAAACAAATATTATATATATAATATTATAATCTCCATTAATAATATATATATATATATTAATTTCGAATTTATATATATATATATCCTAGATTAAATTCATTATTCATTTAATCTCAGATTAATCTGAGATTCAATGAATCTGGACACTTTTACCCGTGTTGGATTATTCTTGTGTGCGACCCTGTAGGCCCATACGAGATTGGCAGTGGGTCAAGACTGTATCAGCCCACAAGTCGCAAGCGGCCTCTAGCAAGACATTGCGACTACCCAATTCACATGGGGATCGATGACACGATACTACTTATCGTACAACCATGTCACGCCCCTTTTGTCAGGCGATAATTTGATCAAGGATGAGGCATGGATAATGTTAACTTCCTTTTCTTGACCATTACTTTCTCGATTCTCGAGTAGTCTAATAAATGAAATGGAAACTCTTTTCCATCACATTATGGCCATACATTTCTTAGACTCACTCGTCGAGGGGCCCTGTATTATCTCTCTACATATGTGAGGGACAAATCCCATCTTGACCACTCACATTCCTCCGCATGAAAACCACTGGTCTTGATCCGAGCCTTTATCATCACCCGGTCAAAGGTGACTTTTGACTAGGTCAAAGACCAGTGACTCGTCATGTAGGAATCCATGATGATCTCAGGTCATAGGGCGTTGTGACACGGTTATACATGAGATAAGCTTATGACTTAATCCATGCAGCTTTCTCATAGTGGGTCGGTCCAGCACCTTGTACTCTTACAAGTGCCCATGACTTTGATTCGTATCTCCATACCTCATCAAAGTCATACTGGTCTTATTTCATCTTCACTCCCGTGTAGATGACCGACCAGGGACATTTAGGATAATCTATAAGATTATCCAGGGATGCAGTTATCAATACGAACATGCAAACGAAAATGATAACAAAAAAAAGAATACTTTAAATAACTTAAATATCCAAAGTACAATGAATTGCCCCTAGGGCATAATTTCCAACATAAACAAGATTCACATACTAGTATCGGTTCAAAGTTCAGGGATTTTAAAATCCCACTTTTGACCTAACCTTGTATCCTGTTAGAGTTAATATAACCCAATCTCAAATGCCAAAGATAAGTTTCATTGGAAACTTTTCTTTTCTTTGATGAATTAATATGCTCAACATCTTTTAATTCAACATGATTAACTTCACAGGGAATATTATTAAGGAAATAAAGACCATTAAACTTTACACCAGAACAAATAAAAGAAGATGAACTTCTTATTGAAACTGAGGAATTAAACTGAACTGTCAAACCATGTTTATCCAAACAACTAACAGAAATTAAATTCCTCTTAAAATTTGGAATAAATAAACAGTCTTCTAAAACCAAAGTTCTGCAATTATCAAAAGATAAAATAACTTGTCCTACTACTAGTGCAGACACAAACTCCCCATTTCCAAGCTTCAAATCTCTTTGTCCTTTACTTACAGGCAAGCTGTGTTTGAACCACTGCAAAGAGTAACAGACATTGTTAGTAGCTCCTGAATCAACAATCCATTTATCATTGTGATTCTCCACTAAACAAGCCTCAATCACATGTAAATTACCCATACCTTGTTTATTCATACGTGGGCAGTTTTTCTTCCAATGCCCCTTTTGTCCGCACTTGAAGCACTTGCCTTTTGGCTGCTTCATTGCAACTATTTTGGCAACTGGAGTACCTGATTTCTTCTTTTTCTTGTTCTTGTTCTTTTCCTTGGGTTTCCCCTTAGGTTTCACAGAACTTTCACCAGCAAAAAATACACTTCCTTGCTTGACTAGAGACTGTTTAGCACTCTCAAGCTTGTGCATCAGTTGAGTGAGGTCAAGATTCATCTTATTCATATTATAATTCATCTTGAATTGATTGAAGTACTCATGCAGTCATTGTAAGAGAAGATCAACTTTTATTTCTTGTTCAAACTTGACACCATGGTCATCAGCCTTCTTGAAGTTTGCTATCATTGTTAGACAATGATCCTGCACACTTCCTCCAGACATCACTGTCTTGGTGACTGAATTCAACGCATTTTGCCTAGCAGAGCTGCTAGACTTAGCAAACATGCCATCAACAGTCTAGAGCATTGTTGCTCCACTCTTAATCATGCTTACTTGCTCCTAAAGGTGATTGGCGAGACTGGCCAAAATAGCAGCGAACTACCACATTCGCCTTCTCCCATCTTTCCTTCTCCTGTCGAAATTGAGTTCGAATTGCATCAGACGCATCTGCAGCAGGCTGCGCTGGCATAGGGGTAGTTAGAACAAAGTTGAGCTTTTCATATTGAAGAATAATATCCAAATTAGTTTTCCATTGTTTGTAGTTTGTACCATCCATAGGTTTTTGGCTCAAGATTGTAGCTAAAGGATTGAATGAAGACATTTTTCTAAAAATAAGGAAAAACACACTAATTACAAACTATAATTAACAACAAACAGATATAGTGCTAGTAGATTCTAATAACTACTATTCGTTTATTGTTTAACAATCCATTAGTTATCTTTACAAGAATTACAATGGGCAAGATTTTTGTAAAACTAATATTGTTAATTTGGTCCTTCAGTTCCATTGCCAGAGCCTCGATGTGAGGGTTAACAATTTTACCAAAGTTGAATGTATTTAACCATTGTTTACCTACAAAATTATCTTTAGTGTCTAAGTGTTGCTGACGACGGGCCGTGCAAAACTTTACTAAAATTTTGGGGCCCGTAGGTTTTAAAATTAAACGCTTAATTTTAAAACCTTCACCCATTCAATATTTTAAATTTAGAATTTTCAATTTCCAAGAATTTGTTCAATTTAGAGTATTCTTTGTTTGAGATCAACAACTATAATTGAAATCATTAGGTATCTAAAATCTAGTCATGATTGGCATAGTGTGCGTCACATGACCATTTTAAATAACCCACAAATTACTCTCAAAAATACAATTCTCTTAGAAAATTTCCTGGATTATTTGTCTAGATTTTAATTTCACAATTAATTAATCCAATTATTATTCTAGATTTTAATTTAAAATCATAATAATTGATAATTAGTTTAGTGGATAACCTAAATAATCTCGCATAATAACTATCATACTAGTCGATTCAATGCATAATAGCTACTATGCTGTTATAACATGTGATTATTCAACAATATGACATCTTCCTATTCTATATGGCATGTTATTACAAACATCATGTTAATCGTAGATATAATTCATACAATTCAATAAAAGCATTAAATAAGTAAACAAATAACTTTAATCCATGGCTTTCCTATAAAAAAATTAAAAAATAAAATTAACAACTTTGGAATTCCTCTTTCTTCCAGCCCACAGTATCTGTTTCAAGCTCCTTTAGGGTATCTATGGGCCTAAAAGCCCAAAAACCCAATCCTTGGCTAGAAACCCTAAGACACAAAAGAGGAACCCTAGCTATCACTTCTGCCAAGCCATCAGCCGAAGTCATCTCAGCACGATACTCCAGCGAAAGGACCGCCACGGGGAGACGAGAACATGGCCATCGGAACCACCCAAAAAGGGTGTCCCACGCGCCCTCACGCGTGGCTCCTTGACTGGCGCGTGACGGCCACTCCCAGCCGCTTGTGGCGGCGCTTCTGGCGTCGGTCCTCCCACCACTTTGCTCGTTTTTCCGTCCTCTTTCCATTCATATATGGATCGTCCAAATCCGAGGTCCAGAGGTCCACGAAAAGTGTTTGACAGTGTTGAATGCTCATCTTCTTTGCAATTTCTTGATCTCCAACTTTTACAGAAATTCAAAAAATACATAGAAATTCAAAAAAAAAAAAACAGCAAGGAGGAAACCTAATTATATGGGATTAGCCTCCTTGTTACAAATTAAAAAATACATGAGAGAATCTAACCATGGATTAAAGTGATTAACCGATTGAAATTAAAACTAATACCAAATTTGAATTATAAACGAATAATTACCATGAAATAAATAACAAATATAGAAAAAATATGCCATATTTTCAAAAAATAATTTTCGAAAGGAATCACATGAAATATAAATTAATATCAAAATTGGTTCTTTTCCTCATCGTAATTGGCTCTGATACCAATTGTAGGAATCTCACCAGAAACGCGGAAGCAAATTGTACCGACACGATATAGGAAAAGTTAAAACCTTCATCGTTTTGATTACCTGGAAAGATGCAGCGATCTGAAAGCCTCTCCACGAACAGTCACAGTCTGCTCTATGATCGATCTTCCAGACTATCTCTCGAGGGGGATAGGATGGTTGTGTGGGCAACCGTTCAGATGATGAACGTCTGCCTCTCAGGTTTGTTTCTGATGAAAGGCTCCTTTTGTTACTTTTTTTTTTTCACAAGCAGATGAAAGTGAGTTTATATACTACTACATCCAAGACCTAACCCTAAACCACATGGGCTATAGAGTTCTTGGCCTGTAGTCTCATTTAAGCCTTATTGGGCTTAAGTGACTAAAGATCACATTAACCCAACAGGGTATTGGTTTCGCTGTAGTTGTAAAGATTGCGATTGAAATATGGCCATCACTGGGGGAGGACGCCGCTGCCGTCAACATATGAGAAGGAAACGAGGCGATGAAAAGAGGGAGGGAGGGAATTGCCGTTATCATCGCCGGCGTCTGAGAAGGGAAGATGGAAATGAAAGGTGGAAGGGAGGGAGTCGATCAAATTAGGAGGGAAACTATGGAAATTAGAAAATTTAGATATTTTTATTTTTTTAAAAACAGGGGTTCTACAAACAGAGTTAAGCTCTTTTAACAGTGTTGTGAATTTTACAAGTTGATGAGTAGTTTTGCACATTCAAAAAGTATTTGGTATTGGGTGCATCTTGAGTACAAGCTTATGTGAATTTTTGTACTTTTATTCTTTTGTGAAATACATAAAACAAAGGGCCTGGTTGGTTTAATCCTGCAATTCAATGCGATACAATGGTAGTCAGCGACGGAGCTTAGAAGGGATGGCCCCCCCAAAAAAAAATCCCCCCCAAAAAAAGTTCAAGCTTTGAATTTTCTTCCCCATGTTTCGTCGATAATCCAGAAGGAAGGAGAATCAGTGGTGACGAAAGTCACTGGTGGTTGGGAAAGAAAGAGTTGGCAGTGAAGTGATCTCCAGCAGTGGTCCAAAATAGAAAGGAGATGATGGCGATGGTGAGTTCTGGTTATGGAGTCTCTCTCGGCTAAGTTCTCTGCTTCCTTAGTCCCCGGCGGTGTAGGCTGTCTGAGGTTGAAGACTGCCGGCGACTTTGAGGAAGGGTGAGGTTGATGATGAAAGATTGAAGGTGAGGCGTCAAAGTCCAGGTCGTGAGAGCGTGAAGATCTCATTCGCGGCGCTCTCTTAATGGATATCCAGGTCTCTCCTTCTCGGGTTTGTTTCACAGGTTTGTTGAACCTAATTGGACTCCCTGGTTAAAACGAACCAAGCTCAAGCCTTATTGCAGATTCAGTGGTGGATTAGAGTCTGCTGAACCTAATTGGATTTCCTGGTCAAAAATAATTTTGCTGCTTTTTTGGAGCAAGGTTCTTAATGAAAAGTACCAGTGGCCCCCCCAAATATTTGGGCCAAGCTCCGTCCCTGATGGTAGTTGTTTGATTTTTAAGTGGAGGTGCAATTAACTTTTTGATAATTATTTAAAATTAATATTTCACAAAAAGTCTATTTTAGCCTTAACATAATCTAATAAAAAAAATTGTTTAGAGATCATGCTACCTTGCCAATGACTATTTGATGGCGGTGGAGGTGGTGAGGTAGTGGTGGTGGCGGTTGTCATTTGAAGTGGGAGATGAAACAAGACAAGTAAAATAATGACAAATGAGAACAAATAATAAATTGAACTTTTTCAACTACACAATGATTGGTAATAAGTACTCATAGAGGGATAACTAAATTTTTGGTTATCATCATTATCATATAGATTTTAGTACCATGCTAAAAAACAACCAAACACTAATGTAATGGTGATTGCCATTATATCGCCATTATAGGCCTGCAATGGACCAAGCATGCTTTAAATTACATGGATATAAAAAATTATCTAAAATTGGTTAAAGTAGTAGGTAAAAGATGCAGTGAAACTAATTAATAATTAATGAGTAAAAATGAAATTAAAAATTTCATATACGTTATTAGAATTTTTCTACAAGTGATTGTTGGTACTCGATGTTATCCATAATGTAAGTCGTTCTTAAAATAATGGTTTGATCCACGATATAAATATTTGGAATGCAATTAATACCTATTTTTCAATTTTTTCGTTTAAATATAACTCGTTATATATTTCTTTTTTCTTTCAATACCTCATTTAATGTGGAAAAAAATTAAAGATTTATTTCAATTAAAATAAAAATCAATTTTTTTTATTGTGATAAATTAATTGAAGTGACATACAGAAATACTCTTACACTTTCTATATTTTTAAATATAATCACTTATGGCTGATGAGTTTACACATACAACTAAAAATAATTAAACTTTTTAATGTTATCCTTATTAACTATAGTAAACTCCAACATTATATTAATTTTTACTTTCTCATTACCTTTTATTAATGTATGAACTGGGTGGTAGTTTAGTTTTAGCAACACATGGTCCTAATCAGCTAAGTGAGGTCAAACTCGGTCAATAGAGACACGATGGCTCACACGTGTACAAAAATATTGGGCCCACAATTTGAAAGTGATGGACGTTTAGCTGAATTAACGGCCCTGACATTTATGTACTCTTTTACAACGATGATAAGTAATTTTGCACTTAAAAATTGTATATAGTGTCAAGTGCACATATGAGATTTGGACATGATTACTTTTACCCCATCACCCCGTAAATAATTAATCTCACGCAGTTGCACAAAGATTTGCCCAACTAAGTATAATAAAGAAATTAATTGGTGAAGCCAAGAAATACAAATTGTCAAGTCAATCTCTATTCCATTGCGTATTATCCTTTTGAAAAGTGATATTAGAAAGACCCCTTGTCTTTGAGTTCAACTGACGAAGGTGTTAGACTTTCTCACTAAAAGGAAGGCGATTTAATCTTAGAGTTAGTTTTGAAAAGTGATATTGGAAAGACCCCTCGTCTTTGGGTTCAACTGATGAAGGTGTTAGACTTTCTCACTAAAAGGAAGGGGATTTAATCTTAGAGTTAGTTAAGGTACTGGGGACGCATCATAGAGGTCTATGAAGCAGTGGAAACACTGGGAAAAGGTGAATGCATGTGTACTCTCTAACTCAGTATACCTTACGAACTGGGTTCTAAGTGCTCTGTTTTTGGACTGTGGGTGAGCTCAACCCATTTTCTAAAATTCTCACATAATTTTTTTTTTTTTGATACTGAAAATACATTGGAATACTTATTCTCACATGTCCTTATGTCAAGGCAAGCTTGTTTTGTTTTGTTTTTTTTTTTGATTAACTTACAAAACCATTCTCTGCCTTCCTTTGAACAAGGGTTGTAGATAACTCTTTGTGCACTTCTCTCATATGGTTCATATAAATTTTTTACATTATAGCTGGTAAATAAGTTGAGACAAAATTTTTCTCACATATTTATATTTTACATTATAGATGGTAAATCACGTGACAAAAACAATTGTATTGCTAATCCAAACAGATAGATATGTACTCATTTGACGCAAGGCATTACTCAATGCTCATCCACAATACTAGGTACTCGACCTGCTTTCTCGACCTATTTTGAATAGGTAGGGGAGCTTGTCCACTTAGGACCGTTCGGATAAGATCTGGAAGGTTCATATTTTTATTTTTTTCGGTGATTTTTAAAATCAAAAATCATTTTTTTAAAAAGATATTAGTTGATAGATTATCTTACTTTTAGATTTCCTACCCATCAAAAAAAATATATATATTTTTTGAAAAAACAAAATTTAAAAAAGGGTTAAGGTGCAAGAATGCACATGTGCTTTGGTCAGAGGAGCGCTTAGCAGCAAGTGCTTTTTTTAGGTGCAAAAATGACTATGTGGTTACAAAATAGGTGTAAAAGTCACTTATCACCGTTAAAGTTAGATAACTGCTGTTAATTTTTAAAGTTCTTGCCAAATGGTGTCCATGTGTCACTCCTTCTTTGAATGGCTATGGACGTGGCAGCTGGGGCAGGAGTGTAGAGAGAATCGGTCAAAATCCTGGAGAGGAGTGTAGAGAGAATCGGAGGAAAGACCGCGTCGACGACGAGGGTGACGATGGATGCAACAGAGGCGGCGGGTGGGTGTCTCTGCAAGAGTTTCTGGAGAAATCAAACTAGTTAAGAAATTCAATTCAGGCAACAAGCTAAAACGATTATCTTCCAACTAATCAATTTGAGAGCATACCTATCAATTCGTCATTGCAGATTTCGAAAAACCAGTCAACTTCAAAATCCGATCAAAAACTTAGACATATACAACATAAAAATATCTGTGGAAGGAATTGGTTCGGTGTCTTACCTTTGCAGGAAGAATTTTTGAGCAAGCGTTCGATGATCTTGCGATTGACATGACTGTCATCGGTGGCAAGAACATGGAAGTCCTGAGAATAGAAGGTGAATCGTCGAGAACTTGAGGCAAATTGAAGGAGAGGGTGCCAGGCGAAAAACCCACAACTCCCATGCACTGTCATGATCCTGCTTGGAAACCAAAGGAGCATCAAAAGCCGAGCAATCAGTCCGATCCTTCAACAGCTCCTCCTGACCCCATATCTCTGGAATCCATACCCTTCCCGCCACTTCCACTCTATTCTTCTTCTGCTTCTCTCTTCCACTTTCCTTTGCAGAATTAGAAACCAACTTTAGCAATGCCGTTTCCTCCTGATCACAGACACAAGTTTGCAAAGCTGATATGTTCTGAGACTTTGTTTCATCCTCATGATCACTCACGCTATCTTGCGATGGGTAGGGGGGACGAATCTGACATGGCGTCTTGCTATCATGAGGTTTTCCAGGAATAAAAGGTGGTTGGTGAGCTACGAAATGGGTTTTCTCTTCTTTCATGAGTGAGCAGTGTTCGTGGATGGAGTTGAGGTTGATGGAGAAGTGATATGGGGAAGTCGGAAGGGAATGAATGTCAGATGCGGGGGTAGGTTTTGAAATTATTGCCCAGATTATTACTCAGCTGCCACGTCCCTGGCCATTCACAGGAGTGACATGTGCACACCATAGGGTAAGAATTTAAAAAATTAACGGCAGTTAGCTAACCTTAACGGTGATATGTGACTTTTGCATATATTTTGTAACTACATAGTCACTTTTACACCTAAAAAAAGCATTTACTGTTAGACGTTGACAAAAGCACATATATTTTTGCACCTTAACCCTTAAAAAAATGAATAAATTTAGACTGTTTAAATCTCCCCGGGCTTAGAGAAGCTGAGCTCTCACTGACTAAAGGCAGGAAACTGGATCCGTCTATTACTTGAATTGAAATGTCGCTAGGTTCTCCGCGTAGCATCAACAAAATTTCAAAGGCAAATCAAATTCCATCGCTCCGTTGTTCGTTTTAGCAATCTATCAAATAATTTATGTATACCCTTCAATTTTGAAGAGTTTGTTTCTGTTACTGTTATGACGTCCAGGTCCAACTCTGAGAAATGCATTGTTCTATTCGCCAGATTTCTTGGTATCATCAAATCCGAGGCAGGCATTTGGAATCACTCATCTCTTAAGCGTATTTATCGAAGAGCAGAATTCAATGTTGTTGTTGAGGAAGTCAATAAATATGTTCTTCCAGTCGAAAAATACCAGAGAGTATCACAGAGACAAAAATGGGTGAAGGTGAAGCGAAGGTCATCTTGAAAGACAGAAGATGGTCGCTTTCTGGAAAGACCGCTCTTGTTACTGGAGGAACCAAAGGCATAGGGTTTGTGTTTATTGTTTTTTTTCTTTTCATAATAATAACTCCTATGGGCCTTTCCTTCAATAATTGAACCATGCCATATTCTGAATTTTAACTTTCATTCAGTTCAAGAGGTCTCAGTTTTGTCTTGTCCATTGTCTCAGCCTAATATTTCATATTTTCGAAGTGAGTGAAGCGATACTTGTTTGAAATTATGGACAACTGATAGTTTTGGACGAAATATCACTAAAACTTCTTAGATATTTTATAAATGTTTATATTCTAATGTATGTGTGTGTTTTTCTTAAAACAAAAAATCAGGTCTGTGATCTTTCTGCCACTGATTCATGTTTATTGTTGTTGAACTAGGCATGCCATAGCAGAAGAATTAGCAGAATTTGGAGCAGCTGTGCATATATGTTCACGTAAACAAGAAGACATTGATAGGTGTCTGAAAGAGTGGGAAAGCAGAGGATTTAGTGTAACTGGATCAGTTTGTGATGTTCAATTTCACGATCAACGTGAAAATCTAATGGAAGCTGTTGCCTCAGTCTTTCATGGAAAGCTCAACATCCTAGTAAGATTCTCTCTCAAAGTCCAAGTGATTTTTTATCAAGATTTGGAGGGGAAAGAGTAGTTCTTCAAGGTCTGTAGCTTCCACTGTAATTTGTAGAATGCAGATCAGAGGCACAGATTTTCAGGTTATATTTCATGTTGGATATGACTCCCACCTGGACACATATAATTGGCACGTGAAGATACATGTCAGAATGAATTGGCTTGGTGCAGTCTGTGTGTATATAGTCTAATGGAGACAGGAAGATATCGTCGATCCATTTTGATATTAGGGATGTAATTGCTTCATGCCATTTGTTGCACTAAGTGAGATCACACTATTTTGCAACTTGAAAATAATGATGTGGAGTGAAAACAACTCTTAGATCAAAATGGATAGATGAGATTTCCCCGACTAGATTGGACAGGATACTATAAAATGCATGAAATCCATTTCTACCGCCTTGCAGTTGTGTGTGCATGGCTAGGATTTTTTTTTTTGGGTGAAATACTAGTACAAGATATTTAGAACATACAATTACTCGCACAGACATTTGTGTTTGCAATCTATGGTCAATAAATGCAATATTTCTTGGTGAAATTGTCATGTTTCAGCTGACTTGTACCTTTATTTACATAGATAAATAATGCTGGGACAAGTATAATTAAGGAAGCAACAGCTTGTACTGCTGAAGTTCTATCAAGAATTATGAAAATTAATTTTGAATCTGCTTACCGTCTGAGCCAACTCGTGCACCCACTTCTAAAAGCCTCAGGGGGCGGTACCATAGTAAATATCTCCTCCATCTGTGGTTTCAAAGCTTTACCTCAGTTTTCAGCCTATGCAGCGTCTAAAGGTATATTTCTCTTTTCTCATATACTCCACACAGTCACATTTTTTTTCCCCTTTTATATATATTTCTCTCTTTGAATGAGTTATAAACTTCGATAATCTAGCATGTTAAGTTTTTGCAAATAATTGAACCAATGCCATTGTAGTTGATCAATCATCCGCATAATTGTATTCAGCTGCCATGAATCAAGTTACAAGGAACCTGGCACTGGAATGGGCGAAGGATGATATTCGTGTAAATGCAGTAGCACCTGGAGCTATAATGACCCCACTTTTGGAGGCTGATGTGGTATGTTACTATAAGTGAAATCCCTTTTCTTGGTCCTTTGTCACTCTTGAAAACTTGCTTAAAAAAGAAAACTTGCTTTCTTGTCTTTCTTCACTGCAAGCTTCCTTGTTGCATTTTTGTTTTGATTATTCCAGAGAAGATACTCTTATATTCACCAAGTAGCCTAATTTGATTTACAGTCCAATGAGCCTATCTTAATATTGTTTGACTACCTCTCAATGTACCTCTTTTTGAATATCTCAAACTCCCGTCCCTAATTAAGAATTTTAATCTTCGTATGTGTGTGTTGTTCTTTCATTTCCATAAACTCATCTTTAAGTTGTTTGTAAACCTGTATTTTGTCTGAAAGTTTACGATCCCTCTAATATTTTTGAGATTTTAGCATCGATTCAGCCATGTTTGGTAGGCAGGTGATGGCTTGTGAAGGGGATTGGGTTGGGAATAAGATTGAGAGGGGGAAAAAGACGTTTGGTATGAAGTACTGTAATATTTACATGGAATGTTCACATTGATTTTATGTTATACTCAATAGACATTATATATGAAAAGACTATATTCTGCAACTCCATTCTCTTACAGGAATCTGACCAAAAAAAAAAAAAATTCTCTTACAGGAAAGCTTCTTCATGTTCTCGTGGGCATCCACCCACCGCCATTCAATAGTCACACAACGCCACATCACAACATGGGTTCAACAAAGATGGTTCAAGGATAAACTCAATTAAGTTGATTTAAAGTAAAAGAAAAATCTAAATAAAGAAAACCAATTATTACCTCCGGTCGTAAATATAATTGGTTCTTTTTTTATATATTTAAAAAGCTGATTAAGTTACTGTAAAGTATTTATATTTATTGTTTTTTCTTCAAATTATTTTATCCAACGTATAGAGTGATATACTCCTTTAGTTCTTAATACAAGGCATACATACCTAATTTTATCAAATTAAGGAAGTTAGTTTAGTGAGTTAATATAACATGTATTTTTTAAAACATCTTAGTAATTCCTTCCTTCTTTCTCCTCTTTGATTATTGTTGAGGGAGTATCAATACAGGTAAATTATGAGAAGATTGATAGATATAAAAGCTATGTCTTATACTTAGGATCAAGATCAACTCTTCAAATATATCTTATATTAAGGTTCAGAGGGGGTGTAATATAATAATGCATAACCTATGATAAGATTACGTTACTTATTTAGTTTCCTTAATTTAAAAAAAAAGTTAATTGGGTTTTGCATTTAGGATGAAGGGAGTCCATATCTAGAATTTGGAGGGTAGCACTGGGTTAGCCAAAATAGGGATGACAATAGAGAGTGTAACGATTGAAGACAAAGATGGTGGCGAGGCTGGGGAAAAAATTGAGAGTGGAGAGAATAAGAGAACGTTGAGTCGAAGCCAAAGACGGTGACAAAGCAAAAAGGCAGAGAACAACAACAACAAATGGTGAGAACAGTGATAAAAGGAAGTGAGAGAACAACAATGACATAGGTTGAAGACAGATACAATGGCGAAGCTGGAGAACATGTAGCAGTGACAGTGATAGAGGCAAAGAACAGACTACAAGAAAACAGTGGATTAGTGACGAAATTTAGCGATGGAATGATACGATTCCATTGTTAGACTGTCACTAATTAAATTCCGTCGCTAGTTATTATTATTTTTATGTTTTTTTGGTGTGATGAGGGTGACAAGAACAAAGATTGGATAAGACTAAATGGAAGGTGTGGAGAGAGGGAGACGGGGAGGTGAGAGAGAGGGAGATGAAGGTGAGAAGGAAGGGAACCATGGTGGCTGTTGAGGGAGATGAGGTTGCCGTCGTCATCAGAGGTGGATTAGGGAATACTGAACAGGGACAATTTTGTCCTAAAATTTTTCAATGCCAGCATTGCTTCTCTAATACCAGGGGTGGGCGGGCTGCAATCTCACATACATTGTATTCCCAATAGTAGGTTATCCTCATTCCCTTTCACCAAACATCGCAAAATGGACAATGCTAATGTCAAGCTCAGTGCCAACTCCTCCAATACCACGTATCAAACAGTGCCAAAGGTTTTCAACATGTTAATTTTGCTCCCATGTAACAAGATAACCACCCTTTTGCTGACTATAGTGAATCAACAACTAATTCTAAAACTAAAGTGTTGTAGATGAGCTATACAACAAACACAAATATCTAATTAAGAGAAGTTTGTAGGTTACATATACAGTGGTAGTCCCAACTAAAGAAAAATCTCATAATCAAATTGTTATATTCGTCAATATGTTCATATCAATGTACATGTTTCATAGGTTCTAATGGAGCTGATACTAATGGGCTCTTATCTATTGGGCTAAGTCTAGTTCTTGTGTGTGTGTGTGTGTGTGTGTATGAGCTAGCTCTGTGATGTATATATTTGTGCAGATGGTTTTAGTGTGGTTTCAGAAGACAGTCAGTGTGAGGAGTGAGGAGTGAGGAGTGAGGGTCTGGTCTCTCGAATACCAGGCCAAGAGTGTTTTGTTTTTTGTTTGTTCTTGCTGTTACTGCTTTATTGTGTAGCTGTGTGTGACCTCTCTGATAGAAGGGAGTATTAGTGATTGTATTCTCTTATTTTCCCACAAAGAGAATGCTCGCTTTTGCTTTCCAAAAATCCTTGTTTAGTTGCAAGCTCCATCAGGATCTTTCTTGTCATACAGATTCTTCTCTACTGCTACATCTAATTGCTCATAATCTTCTTGTGTTATTAGGATCTTTTTTCCCCCCCTGTTTTTCATCCTTTTCTTGTTCCTTTGTATATAGAAAACCATTTTACTAAGTGAGACATAATATCTTGTATTCATGCAGAAAGAAGATGGCGCAGCAATGATAAATAGACTAGTGTCTCAACTTCCTATCAGTCGCATAGGAGAGCCTAAAGAGATTTCAGCACTAGTTGCTTTTCTTTGCCTTCCTGCTGCTTCATATATCACTGGACAAATTATATATGCAGATGGAGGCTTCACAGTTTAAATGGTTCTGTTTCGCTTCTGTTAAAACATCAGAGGAAGAAATGGTTCTCTATCAATGCTATCTAAAATTTATCATTCTGTTTAATCCTGAAATAATGTATCCCTTTACACTCATTCAAAGAGATTGAGCCTTAGTACAGCTGTAAAGTTGCTACCATGTGACCTGGAGGTCATGAGTTTAAATATTGGAAACAACCTCTTCACTTGTAAGAGTAAGGTTACATACATATATCCTTCTCCAGACCCCATCTGATGGGAGTCTTGTGCATTGAACCACCCTTATCACAAGTTATTCATAGGGCATACACTAAGTTAAAGATATGAAGTTTCGGCGTTTACCAAGGAAGAAAAAATTGTCCAAAAATATCAAAATGTTATGTCATAGTTGGGTTGGCTTTTGTAAACGGATACTATGACAGTCTGACTATAAAGAGAAGTTGAAAAATGAAATATTTTAATGGTTTGAGAGATATGTTTGTTCATTGAAAATCAAAAAATGTTACTTAATTGGTTATAAGTTTGGACTGGGTACATCCAATGAGGGGTTTGGTCTAGCGGAATGAGCTAGCCTTTTATGTGATAAACCTAAGTGTCCATATTTAGTTTTCACAATATCTTGAACAAAATTGCCTCTAATAAGAATAATATATGTGCACCTAAAAAAAAAAAGTTTGGACAGTACAAATAGCAAGGCATTGGTATTATTTATAAGTCTATTTTTTTAGAGAGTGAAAGTGAATTTATGAATAGAACCAGAGTGGTATATGCTTATCATTCTCTTAATATATTCTTACTTCAATTTGTATTTCAAAAAATCCTAATTTTATCACTAGGGGCTTGTTTGGTAATCTGCATTTAATGGTTTCATTCTCTTAATATATTCTTACTTCGATTTGTACTTCAAGAAATCCTAATTTTATCACTAAGGGCTTGTTTGGTAATCTGCTTTTAAGGGTTGGTACACCTTTTTATATAGCTTTATGTGGGATGCAAAAAGTAGTTTTTTTTTAATTATTATTATTATTATTTTATTTTAAAGAAATATCCATTTGATCAGACAATGATTAAAGAATGTTCGGGCAATTAAATTGTCGATCAAATTCAAATTGTTTTCACGTGGTTAAGCCATTTTGAACCATAGTTGATTTGCAATTGTGCTGAGGTTGATTGAGTTAAATATCATATTTAAGTATTTTTATTTGAAAGATTAGACTTTTATTATATTGAAATTTAAATGCGATTGGATTATGGAGAACGTAATAATAAAGCTAAGAATAATTAGACTATATCATTAAAAAATATATGCAAATTTCAAATCCAACTTAAATTATTATGTGTGTGTGACATGAGAAAACGCTTTTCCTACAACATGAGAAGTGTTTTTCCCATAAATTTATTAGCTTACATAGGATGTCATGAGAGATGCCGCATGAGGTATGGGTGTCTTTTTTTGTTTGTTTGTTTTTTTTAATATATAAATTTTAGGAAAGGGGTTGGGCTCACCCACAGTCTAAGGGCAGGGCGCTTGGAGCCCCGTCCACAAGGCATACTGGCCAGAGAGTACCAACGTTTCCATTGCTTCCTAGACCTCTAGGATACCTCTCCCAGCGCCTTGACTAAGGTAGGGATCGAACCCCCTCCTTTATAAGGTAAGGAAGTTCGACTCCCACGCTAGTTGAACCCAAAAACGAAGGGTGATACAAGTGTCTTCTATTAAACTGATGTGGCTCTTCCTGTCAAAAAGATAACATTAAGATAACGACAATGTGTTCATAAAAAAAATAAAAATAAAAAGTTAAGGGTGGTTATATGCAACAGTCCCAAAATTCAGGATGGACACGCTCGTACGCACAAATAGTAGTCATCATTAGTTCAAATTGATTTAAAATCAATTAACAAATTAAGCATAGGACTTCCCAGCGTTAGGCTAGAGATTTGTGATCGTGTTCATATGTTTGAGTATTGCTCTATAAGCATAGGACATTAGGATATTTAGAATTATTGTAATCTTTTGGATATATGGGTAGTTAGGGATTAATCACCAATCAGGTAAGGAAGAGGGTAGTTTAGGAATTTAGTTAATATACCTTATAAATAGTAATAGGATCCTAAAAACTGGAATGATCATTGATCTAATTGAAATAGTCGTTTAAGAGTTAGTCATATAGCTGAGGTCTAACCAATAATATTATTTAATTAAAATATACTTTATAAAAATATTCCTATCTAACTAGGAAAAAAATTAATATTTTCAAAATGAATATAAACATTAATTCACATTATTTCCCTTTAGAAGAATGGACAACTGATTTATTTGTTCTTTTTTTTTTTTTATAATATGATTCAGTGTTTGGTTCGGGGTTTGGGCTGCCCCTCCCAACAAAAGCGTTTCCTCTTGTATTCGAACTTGAGACTTAGTGTCTATTTGACCTAACTTATTTTTTGCTTATAATCTACTTATAAGTATAAGTTAGGTCAAACAGAATTTAAAATAAGCTCTTATAATATAAGAGCTTTTTTTTTGGATACAGCCAGTGGGGGGAGGGAGAGGCAGGGCTCGAACCCTGGACAAAGGAGAAGGCCAGCTTCTAAGGCTGACCCTACTGTCATCGTGCTACGAGGCGCTTGGCAATATAAGAGCTTATTTTATAATGAAGAAAAAAGAGCTTAAAAATAAGCTCCCCATAGGAGCCTATAAAGCTCTTTTTTTATAAGCTCTTTTTTAAAAAGAAAAAAAAAGAGAAAAGAGAATCCGTAATTTCTTGATTGAACACGACGGTTACCACCACGGCCACCACTACCACCGCCACCCCACCACCACCACCGTCGCCGCCACCACTGCCGCCGCCTCCATCGCCACTGGCCCCACCGCCCCCCAACTGCCACCACCACTGCCACCGCCACCACCGCTGCCGCCCCTCCCCCCCAAACCGCCACCACCACTGCCACTGTCGTCGCCGCCACCACCGTCGCTGCCACTGCCGCCACCGCCGCTGCCGCCACCACCACCACTGCCGCCACCACCACCCTTTTATAATATACCTTTTATGATAATTTTTTATTAAAAAAAGTGCTTATGACAAAAATTTTGTCAAACAGCTTATTTTTAATTTCAGCTTTTAAGTAACTTTTAAGCTCTAAAATTTATATAATCTCCAAACAACTTTTAGCTTATTTTTATAAGCTCTTTTTTTTTTTAGCTTTAGTTTAAAAGTTACTTTTAAGCTAAAAATAAGAGGATCTAAACGGGCTCTAATAGAGAAACCCAGTGAGGTCTTACATTGCTAGACTTGTTAGCAAAGTTCTTGTAAATGCATTGTGTAATCTCAGTCATGTCTAAGGATGTAGTCCTTAAGAGTTATTCATCAACCACTGGCTGAATGGAATAGGCACATCAATATTCATCGTTGTCCGTTGGCACCAAAAAAAAAAAAAAGAAAAGCACATCAATGTCCATTAATTCCCTTTAGAAGAAGGAATCAGATTCCCAGCTCGTCGCTGGGACGAGCTCCAGGCCGTCCAGATCTGATCTGGACGGCCAAGATCTGATATTTTTTTGTTTTTTATTTTTTATAAAAAAATAATTTTAATAGGTAGAAAATCTAAAATAAAGATAATCTCTCAACTAACATTTTTTCAAAAAATGATTTTTTCATATAGAAAAAAAATAATTAAGAAATTAAAAAAAAATAAGATCTGGGCCGTCCAGATTTAGATCTGGACGGCCAGGAGCTCGTCCGTGTGGACGAGCTCCCCCAGCTCGTCCCAGCGACGAGCTGGGAAACCGATTCCTTTAGAAGAACGTGCACCGGATTTCTTTGTTTTTGTTTTTTTTTTTGATAACATGATTTGTTATCTGATTTGGGGTTTGTAGTTACCCATTCCAATATAAGTATCTCTTTTAGGACTCGAACTCAAGATCTAGAGAGATCTAGTGGGGCCTTACTGTATCATCCTCCATTTCCTTAAAACAATAATTAATGAATGGTTTGATCAAACCATTCATCAAGATATTTTATGAACACTATTGAGCTTTGGATTTTACAAGGCTCAGACTCTTTAATTGAATAATGCTTTATCATTTATCAAAATACCCAAAATATACCAGAGTATGCAAAATGAGCCATAATATGAAATATACAATAATTCAAAATGTACCAAAAAGATGGAATCACTATTATTAGCAAATATAGCTTAAGCGAAGTCTTCCCTGATGGACCCACATGAGAATTGTTACTTGAAAAATACTAGTAATAATCAATCGAACTTATTACAAATGCTAATATGTGCTTGTGAGGTGTCAAATAAAACATTTTATATAACAAAGTAATATAATTCGCAAATTTCCAAATCACAAATTTTGTATGACAATTTCTATATCAAATTTCATATCCTAAATCACATATATTACATGCCAAGCAAAAGATTGATGCACCGACCATCCTTATTACACCAAATCACCCTTATAACTGATGACTGGAGCCATAATATAATTAACATATGATTCATCCATTTAACTGGATTTCATATGATTCCAAATCATGAGCTATCACTTGCCCAGGGTTCCTAGCTCATTAAGATTGGATTATGACTTCCTTCCTTTTGATGAAATCAAGGAGGTATCACTATCCTTTGAGCTCACTCTTAACTTGACCAAAGGAAAGTGGTGATACCAAGGGTCCTGAGAATGTTAAAGCCATCAACTATACACCGGGTGATGGTATACCACGTGGTATATATTTACATGAAATCTCTCATCACAACTCCAAAACCATCCATTTCCTCTCGTATCAATACTCAAGAGATAAAATGATAATGGATTGTCACATACCTTTATTAGTTCACAAGTTATCAAGAGAATCTTTCTAATCTCATAAATCAATAATATAATATCACTTATCATTTTCCAAAATAAATCTCATAAGACAATTTTATTATCAACATAGTTTCATAGATTTATTTAGTTAAAAATTACTCACAAACATTATACAAGCATGCACAACAAGAGGAAAGTGGTTACCTCTCACTAAAGCCAATTATTATCACACTGCTCCTAATTGTAGAACTCATACATACGCCAAAATCAATCTACCATGATTAACTTACTGGCCATTAATAACTCTTCAAAACTCCACATAATCAAAATTCTAACGTATAATTTCATATATTCAAAATGTAAAATTTTTAAAAATAGTATATTATTATAATAAAAATTGAAAATTACAGTTTGGGGTTTAAATTTTAAAATGACCATTTAGACCTTTAAATTTTAAAAATAACATTTTAGTCCTTCAAATTTCAAAAATGACAGTTTAACCCTTCAAATTTCAAAAAGTAAACCAATTAAATTTCAATAATATCTCCATTAATCCAAATAAATTATTTAATCCACATTTAATCAATAGATACATCCTATATATTGGACATAAATCCTAAACTTTAAATAGAAAATTAATTTTAAATTCCTCCAACAACCAATTAACAAATCTAAACTGATTAAAATTATTATGTACATACATACATACATACATCTGTGTGTGTGTTTTCAGGGGGTGTTTATCATCTAATATAAAAACTTAAAATTCTTCCAAAATCTAAACCCAAAAATTTCACTAATCAGCACTATATTACCCCCATTAAAAAGAGAAAAATATGTGGAACAATTTTCATGAAGGTAGTTTGTTAAAACGAAGTTAATTTAGCTATATAAATGATCTTATAAAATAAAGAACTCACCTCAAAAATTCTCCAACTCTTCTTCTCTCCTGTTCCTCCTCTTACTCACACCCTCATCTCCTCACCGCCAGACACCCATATATATGTTGGGATCCGTACACGTAGCGGATTAAAAAAATTTACGAATCTCGTCCCGAGGATCACTCAGGTGCGTTTAAATCAAGGTTAAGGAACCCGAATCGTACCTTGTAGAATTCGGAATCATCTGGAGCCGGAGGTTTTCTTTTGATTTTAGCGAACTAGTAGCTCAAGAATCTACACAAACCTTTGCGCACATTTTCTCATGGTGATCAAGAAAACCTAAACTGTAGTGAATTCATCCGCGTCTCGTTCTCTTTGAACTGGTGGGCTACCTTCTCGATCAGCAAAAGACGACTCTTAGAATCGGCTTCCTCTACCGGTATCCACACGAACAATCTCCGAACACGGACGCGGCAGCGTGCTAGTGCCTCGAACTATGCGTCTCTCTCTTTTTGCTCTAGGGTTTCTCTCGGCTTTCTAATACGCTCGTCTAAAACTCCCGTAGGTTTTTCTAAACCCAATAGGCGTATTATATAATCAAAATTAATCCTTATTAATTTTGAAATTCGAATTTTGAATATGGATAATATATTAATTAAATCTATCTAATAGATCTAATATAATATATTTATTTAATTCGAATTAAAACCAGATCTGAAATTCGAATCTTGAATTTAGATTAAATCTAAATTAAAAGCCTTTTGATTTAATTTATCTCTATAAATTAAATCCGAGAAATGATATCTATTTATTTAATTAAATCTGAGATACAATATCTCAATTTAAATCAAATAGATAATGATATCTTTATTCGAAAATTAAATGAGATACAATATTTCTATTTGTTTTAGATATTTAATTTATCAAATAAATTAAATATAAAACAAATATTATATAATAATATTATAATCTTCTTTAAATAATATTATTATATTATTTTCGAATTTAAATATATACACATATATATATTTACCCCAGATTAAATCCAGTATTCATTAAATCTCAGATTAATTTGAGATTCAATGAATCTGGACACTTTTACCCGTGTTGGATTATTCTTGTGTGCGACCCTGCAGGCCCATATGAGATTGGCAGTGAGCCAAGACTGTATCAAGCCACAAGTCACAAGCGGCCTCTAGCAAGACATTGCGACTACCCAATTCACATGGGAATCGATGACACGATACTACCTATCGTATAACCATGTCACGTCCCTTTTGTCACGCGATAATTCAGTCAAGGATGAGGCATGGATCATGTCAACTTCCTTTTCTTGACCATTACTTTCTCGATTCTTGAGTAGTCTAATAAGTGAAATGGAAACTCATTTCCATCATAGTATGACCATACATTTCTTAGACTCACTCATCGAGGGGCACAGTATTATCTCTCTATAAATGTGAGGGACAAATTCCATCTTGACCATTCACATTCCTCTGCATGAAAACCACTGATCCCGATCCCAGCCTTTATCATCACCCGATCAAAGGTGACTTTTGACTAGGTCAAAGACTAGTGACTCATCATGTAGGATGATGATCTCAGGTCATAGGGCGTTGTGACGCGGTTATACATGAGATAAGCTTATGACTCAATCCATGCAGCTTTCTCATAGTGGGTCGGTCCAGCACCTTGTACTCTTATAAGTGTCCATGACTTTGATTCGTATCTCCATACCTCATCAAAGTCATACTGGTCTTATCTCATCTTTGCTCCCACGTAGATGATCGACTAGGGACATTTAAGATAATCTATAAGATATATCCAGGGATATAGTTATCACCATAAACATGCGTATGAAGTGATAACTTAATGGAGAACAATGACTTGCCCCTAGGCCATAATTTCCAACAATATATATATATAGAAAAGAGATGGGTTGGGTATAATCATTACCCATCTCCAATTGTCAATATTTGTGGGCAACAACGTGTTGTCTACTCCAAGATATTTTTTTTCCCTTATTTTTTGTTCTACAATTACAATTTAATTACATTCGTCATACATATGATTATTTTATAATTATAATTAAATCCTAAAAATAAAAATTAGGACGTTACTATCATCTCCATCTAAATAGAATTTTATCCCCCAAAATTCTCAACAATTCACTAGAGAATACCATCCACTATACAAGATTCCCATGCAACAACATCGAGGTGCAAGTAACACAAACAAAATACAATGGTATGTCAGCACATAATGTAACACCCCTAAATTTCTAGCAATTTATAATAACATAATTTTTCTAAAATCATAAATAACTGTGAAATTTAAATTAACCAAATTTGGGAAATGTTATCGCCACACTTGTACTAAAGACAAGCGCAAGGCTAAATTCATTACATTAAAATAAAACAAAAGGCTAAAGTTCAACTAAAGGAAATATGTCTTATGCATTTTATTAAATTCATAAAAATTTCTGTAAATATTAGAACAAACTAGAAGTCTCTGAGTCATTATTCTCACTGCCCACTGCTAATCCCATTCTTTGAAACCTGTTTCACTAAAAATCTGCTTCCTCGAAGGATCATTGCAGCCATGCAAACACAAAAATCAGAAAAGCTGGTAATTCTAATCAAAACACAATTTATATAACTCAAATATAATAATCAAATCGAATATATATAATCACATAGTAATTGAATCAAATATCAATTTTAATATTCATATATATTCACATTGATTAAGATATCATTCATTATCTTTATTAAATCCATTTAGTGTAATTAGTGGGAAGAGAACCATGATAAACTTTGGAAACCTTGCCAGTCTACCCTGTGACTTGAGAAACCCTGCTAGTCACAAATAATCAAATTGGACATCATCAAAACATCTCTTCCTAGTGTGCACACCTCATACAAAAGTTTCTACTAATATCACAAGAAACCTTGCCAGACACCGCTTTCAGAAGATCGGATAATATCTTTTCATATCATATAAATATCAGAGGCATAAAACCTAAAGGTTGTGTTCATCACTTTAGAAAGTATCATCCCAAAGCTATCCTCTCATTATTAATTCATTACAATCACACACAATCAGGAAAAAATTCAATCTTGTCACAATTATCTTATTTAAAAATTTCTTCATTGAATATATCAATTGCTAAAGGGCATTATAACTTTCCAAATTATTCAAGAGTATAATAATTCAAATATCCGATATAAGATCCAATTCATATTGATTATTATAATTCAAATATCTATATGAGTAAAGTTCAAATTCAACTATCATTTCAATCATCATAAGTTACAGGATATCAAGATCATAATTTCCACAATTATTCAATAAGACTCATATCGCACAAATATCGCACATAATCAATTTTCCATTATTTTATGAAAAGTAAAAGTTATACTATAATCTGTTATCGATCTAACACCATCAAAGTATTAAGATTATTCTCAGAACAATTAATACAATCAATTTCTAGGAATGAAAACCCAATAATACTCATATATAATTATATAATTAGTCCTATTATTTTCTAGGGTTAAAACCCAATAAAGTTCCCAAATAATATAATTAATTTATAAATAATCCTATATTTTCTAGAGGTTAAAATAATTCAATATAAATACCTAAGGGTTACATCTAATATATTAAAACATCTTAAAATCCCCTAAGGATTAAGATTACATTTAACACATTTAAAATTATCCTACGATCACCTAGGGATTAGGATTACATATACCAAATTTCATCTAAACTAATTTAAGATGCCCTGAGGAACAGGATCACAAATAAAATTACAACATCACACAAATTTGAGCACAAAACAATACAACCAAATCAATATTATCACACATAGACACACTTACACAAACATATTATGGAAATCACGTCGCATTTGATCTTCAGTTTCCCATATAGCACACCAGGAGGCATACCTTTACAGAAAACTTTTAGGAGACAAATTGTTTTATTTCACAACTATTTGTCCTTTACATAAAGGATCCTTTTCTGGCTTGGGTATATAGGTCAAATTCTCTTTCAATTCAACCCTTCAACCTCAATTACATGGGTAGGATTTTGATGATATTTCTTAAATTGTGACATGTGGAACATGTGTACACTCAGAAGGTGCAGCAGCAAGGCAATTTGATAAGCAACTGGTCTAATTCGCTCCAAAATCTCTTATGGTCCAATGAATTGGGGAGTCAACTTCTTGGCTTTAATGGATCTGCCAATACCAGTTACCGGTGATACCTTAAGGAACACATGGTCACTTACTCCAAACTTCAAAGGCCTATGATGCCTATCTCCATAGCTCTTTTATCTGCTTTAAGATGTCAACAACTTTTGGCGAATCATTTCAATTCTCTTTGTAGTTTCGTCCACTAAGTCTGGTCCAATCATGGTTCTCTTGCTTAATTCAGTCCAACAAAGAGGTGGTCTACACTTTTTGTCGTATAATGCCTCAAAAGGAGCCATCTGCATGCTCAGCTGATAACTATTATCATAAATAAATTTTGCCAAAAGTAGTTAATAATCCCAACTGTAGCACCCGTACATCCTTTTCTCGCCTTTACTTATCAGAGTTATAGCGCACAGGCTTCAAAATGATTTGGACGACTTAATTTGCGGAATAGAACTTTCATAAAGTATCTTAGTTTAAAAACATTGAAAACGCGAGTATAAATTTTTCGCGAGCGATATCGGTCCCATAGTAGGGTGCTAATACAGTAATCCAAAATAATTGACAAATGATAAATGAATTGATATAGTCCAACTATTCATAATTCCCCAAAAAGCTCCTTTAGCTGTAATCCTTACACCTGCGTCTTCCCTCTTGATCCCGATCCATTGCCTGTTTCTTTCATGCGGTCTGGAGTTCAAGTGAATGAACCTCCGGGGTAACAGTTAATCTCATATGCAGGTATGAAATATAAATCACAGTATAACACATGTATAAGCATAGAATAATTCATAGTAAACAAGTCGCACCGTAACCGCAGTTAACGGCCAAGGACCACAGTCCTTTATGGAACACGCAACTCCATTCTTAGGACGCGCAGCCCTATAGGACACACAGCCCCAATCCATAACTAGGATACACACATGCAAATTATCTAGCAACCATGATCAGTCATACATGAAATACACATACATACAAGCTAATAAGATAATAGTTACCCATCTCAAACTTGAATCCTTAACTGGTCCGGTAGGTGTTGGGATCGGTTGAGGTGTCATGGTATGCTTATAAACGTTTATCATTGTTATTAGTCACTTCTTGCGTTACAAAGTAACTAACTACGTGAATTATTTTTTTAGAGGATTAAAAATGGATTAATCCCTAAAAATTCCCTTACTAAAAATACCCTTATTTATTTATTAATTAATTAGTAATTCTCGCCAACGTATCTATCTACTAAATCCCGTAGATGCAGAAAAAAAAAGATTTATTTAGCGGCTTTCACGGGATAACTGAGGTTATCAAGCAACCTCACCATATCTCTCGAGCACAACGCCGCTAACCCCTCGATCCGTTCCTTCTCACGACTGACCGGTTCATGGATCCACTATTTATCCATGTCTTTGGTTCCCTTTGCTCCCATAATCACACCCAGCACCAGCAGAGCCGAGAGAGAACGAGAAAGCTGAGAGAGAGTGAAAGGGAAGGAGAGAGCAGTTGAGAGAAATAGTTCATTCATTTTCCTCACTCTCTGCAACTCAAGCCGTGAAACAGGGGTGGTGGTTTCAGCTGGACCTTCACCATAAAAACCAGCAACTAGAGGTAATTACCGGACCTAATTCTTCCTCTTAGCTTTCTACAAGTGTTGAGTATGAAACCTTCGGGTATAAGCTTTGCGTTTTGCTACAAAAGGATAATGAAACAGGGGCCGATATCATGCTGCAAAAGCTTTGCTGCTGCGTTTATGAATATGGGTCACTGATTATTAGTACATGCACATGTCATTGATATTAACTATATATATATATATACACTACTATCTATGTGAATATATAATGGTAAACAAAAAGAAAAAAAAAGAAGAAGAAGAAAACTTGCTCCTGATTACATAAAAGCCACTGCTCTTACATAAAAGGGAAGAAGAAATCTAAACATGTGTGTGCATGATCTCTGTGCGTATAAATAAAAAGAAATGGAGGAAAAAATTGTTGATATCAAATGACTCATGTGAGTGTATGTGGTGTGCGTATAAGAAATGGTAATTGGGTTGAGTGCATTAATGTTGTACACCTATAAATATATGTTTATATATATGTAGTTTGAAAGTTAAAAATAGAAGCTTGCTAATACATATAAGCATGAACTGTTGCTGCATAGGGAGGGAAAACCGAACAATTGTTGCATGAGTATATCACTGTGGTTATTTTTTTTTTTTCTGTGCAAAACCTTGCTGATGCATAAAGGGAGTTTTGGAAAATAAATAAATAAATAAATATATATATATATATATATGGACTATTGCACCAAAACCACTGCACGTGATTTTGCTATGTGTGTGTTGAGTATATGTGTCATAGACTCAAAGTCTCCTTGTTGCATTGGTGTGTATGTGCCGCTATACCTGGAGGTGATTTAGGTTATTAAAAGGGTGTTGCTATATTATACACACACACACGCATACATATGAGTTGAAAAAAATATTTAAGCTTTGGGAATTTTTAGGGATTAATCCAAATGAGTTAGTATTATTATTATTATTATCAAGAAATAGAATAAATAATAAAAGAGAATCACTAATTAATTAATTAATAAATAAGGGTATTTTTAGTAAGGAAATTTTTAGGGATTAATCCATTTTTAATCCTCTAAAAAAATAATTCACGTAGTTAGTTACTTTGTGACACAAGAAGTGACTAATGACAATGATAAACATTTATAGGCATACCTTGACACCTCAACCGATCCCAACACCTACCATACCAGTTAAGGATTCAAGTTTGAGGTGGGTAACTGTTATCTTATTAGCTTGTATGTATGTGTATTTCATGTATGACTGATCATGGTTGTTAGATAATTTGCATGTGTGTATCCTAGCTATGGATTGGGGCTGTGTGTCCTATAGGGCTGTGTGTCCTAAGGGCTGCGTGTCCTAAGAATGGAGTTGCGTGTTCCATAAAGGGCTGCGGTCCTTGGCCATTAACTGCGGTTACGGTGCGACTTATTTACTATGAATTATTCTATGCTTATACATGTGTTATACTGTGATTTATATTTCATACCTGCATATGAGATTAACTGTTGCCCCGGAGGTTCATTCACTTGAACTCCAGACCGCATGAAAGAAACAGGCAATGGATCGGGATCAAGAGGGAAGACGCAGGTGTAAGGATTACAGCTAAAGGAGCTTTTTGGGGAATTATGAATAGTTGGACTATATCAATTCATTTATCATTTGTCAATTATTTTGGATTACTGTATTAGCACCCTACTATGGGATCGATATCGCTCGCGAAAAATTTATACTCGCGTTTTCAATGTTTTTAAACTAAGATACTTTATAAAAGTTATATTCCGCAAATTAAGTCGTCCAAATCATTTTGAAGCCTGTGCGCTATAACTCTGATAAGTAAAGGCGAGAAAAGGACGTACGGGTGCTACAGTTGGGATTATTAACTACTTTTGGCAAAATTTATTTATGATAATAGTCATCAGCTGAGCATGCAGATGGCTCCTTTTGGGGCATTATACGACAAAAAGTATAGATCACCTCTTTGTTGGACTGAATTAAGCAAGAGAAAAACCATGATTGGACCAGACTTGGTGGATGGAACTACAAAGAAAATTGAAATGATTCGCCAAAAGTTGTTGACATTGTTAGATATGATTAGTTTTGATGATGTCTTGTATAGATGCCATTCTTAAGAGCAAAATGGCTGCATACTACATTTATCTACTCATTTGACTAATTCTTATATTTAATGTAGATGCAAAGTTTAATATTGAAGAATGATCAAGAAAGTAGATTGAATAAAGAAGTTCTTGCTCACAATATAATGGGAATATCAGAATGTCAAGGAAGGAAGGAGTTATCAAAGGATTTTGGGAACAGTCAAGAAGAAGAGGAAATATTGAAGAAGGTAGAACTAGCAGAGAATGATGAATTCAAGTTGAATAATGGAGAATGATGAACAAGAAGATCAATAAAGAAGTATTGAATTAGAAAAAGAAATTGAATCAAAGAAGATGTGAAGTTAAATCAAGAGAAGAGAAGAGAAGAGAGAGTTGAGTTATGGAGAATGATCAAGATAAGAAGAAAGAAAGAAGAACTTGTTGAATGGAATGAAGATATAATTATTCAAGTTCTTATAATGAAGCTAGAAGCCTCCAAGATCATATGGAAGTTGGAATGACTCAATTCAGAGTTAAAACAAGCAAAAATGAGGTTCTGGATGAGCAAACTCGAGTCTCCAAGTATTAAACTCGAGTTTACCACCTTGCTGCAGTATTTTGCCTCTCTAACATGAACAAACTCGAGTTCAGGACTCCAAACTCGAGTTTAGGACTTCAAACTCGAGAAAGGAATTACAAACTCGAGCCAATAAGTGTCTTCAGCATTTCTGGTGTCTCTGGACTAGGCAAACTCGAGCCTATAAGTGCAAACTCGAGTTCATAGCGGTCATCAGCACTTCAGATCCACTCTGTTTCACTTTCAGCCCGGGCGAGGTCTGGTAATTCGACAATATCTCCCAAACCAGAAGTTTGATTGAGGTGAAACCAATTTTTTTTATGAAACTAGACTCCCAATGCGTCATATTGATATAAGATTCATGCCAAAAGGAGTTCAAATCAAGGAGCTATGATTTTTTAAAGTTGCAACAAAAATCATCGTCACAGTCCAGACCAAGCTTCAATGTTTTGAGTGTAACTCACAATCTACAAATCCAATTGAGCTGAAATTGGTGGCATATGAAAATAGACTCAAAGGGCTTTCCATCAAGTTTTGAACGGACCAGAACAGAGTTCAGACCAGGGAGATATGGCCTTTGAAAGTTGACAAAGTTGCAAACTCGAGCCAAGCCAAGTCAGAAGCAACCAAGTCACAGTATAACTTACAAACTCGAGTTTATCAGACACAAACTCGAGCTCGAGAGTTTCAGAGAAGAAAGAAACATTTGAAAAAAGCCAAACTCGAGCCTATAAGTGAACAAACTCGAGTTTAGCTCAGACAGAGAGCAATGTAACTTTTTAGTGTGTTGAAAACCTCAGGTTCTGTTTGCAAACCTCCAGTTTAGACAAGACAGAGAGCATTGCAGTTTTTTAAAGTACTGAAAACCTTAGGTTTGGAATGAAAACCTCCAGTTTTGATGTTTTGGACTAAGATCAATTTTTCACATTAAAGTCCAAACTCGAGTTTAGATAAACCAAACCTCAGGTTTACATTGCTGATTTAGAATTTCAAATCTGACGAATTTACAATGCCTTCTTGTTTGATCTTTTAATACTTCCTATGATTAATCTCTAATGTTCCTAGATATGTTTAACTACTTTATTTGTGAGTTTCAGATGATTAAAATGAAGGATTAGAAGCAAATCTTCAAAAATATCAGATTTGTGTCAGAACATCAAAAGCTGTGCAAAAGTTCTAACGGCTATATTTCTTTATCCAATAGTCACTAAACCTTCTCAACGGTCATATATTGATCTTTACCTATAAATAGAAGACAGATTCAAGCAGAAAAACGTGGAGAAACAAGACTACACTTCCAACGTGCTGATACTCTGCTCTCATATCATTTGCACTCTGTTTTACATGTTTAGATAACTTAGAGAGTGAAGTGATTTGTATTTGATCTTCAGTGTTTATCTATTCACTTCTAGAGAGAAGACTTATTGTAATCGTTCTATTCCTCTGATAGTTACTCAAGATTGGGTAATCTTGAGTGAGAAACACATTTTGTTGATTACAACTTGTAAGGGGGAGTGAATTCTAGTGAGAGGATTGCTTCGAGTACAGAGTGTGTAATCAAGCGGTGTGTTGATTAGAGTTTGTAAGGGGGAGTGAATCCTAGTGAGAGGATTACTTCAGTTACAGAACATGTAATCAAGTTGAAAGAAGATAGTGGATTGAAAATCCCAAGTGTGGCTTGGGGACTAGACGTAGGTCAAGGAGTGGGCCTAACCAGTATAAATCAGTTTGCACATTCTCTTCCCTTATCTCTTACATTTCCAGCATATATGTTTGAATGTGTATACATATTTAAATGTGTGGTTATTGTCTTATAAACTGATTTCAGTGAGTTACGAAAAGATTTTCAAAGTTCCTAAATTTTTATACTGAACCCAATTCACCCCCTCTTGGGTTCAGCCGGTTCTTACAGACATCTTAAAGTAGATAAAAGAGCTATGGAGATAGTCATCATAGGCCTTTGAAGTTTGGAGTAAGTGACCACAATTAAATTCATGGAGATGTTGTCCCACTTCCACTACGGAACCTCTAAAGGTTGAAGTAGCCCGAAAGGCTTTTGATGCTCGATCTTCACCTTCTGAAAAGTCTGACACTTCATTATGAAGTCTGTCACAATACTCTTCCTTTTAAGCCACTATTACCCTTGCTTTAGATCTCGATACATCTTAATGATTCTCAGATTAATAGTGTACTTGCTTTGATAAACCTCTTCAAAAATAGTATTTTTAATTTACTCATTATTTGGATCACAAATAATCTTCTTTTATATACCTCTATATACCTCTCTACTCTATATCATAATTTGAAACTTCACCATTCTCTAATCTTCTCTAATCCTCAACAAAAGGTCACCTTCTTTCTGAGCCACCCTCAAATAGTTATATAATTCAAAATTCCTGAGTATTGCACTCAAAATTACCTCAGACTCAGGCATAAGATCCACTTCTACTAATCCTTCCAACAAGTTGTGTTCACACACACACACATATGTAGAATAGGTGTACCATCGTACGACTCAATGTGTTTGCTATTACATTGGCTTTTCATAAACGATAGTTCAACTCAAAATCATAATATTTCAAGAACTTCATACATCTTCTCGGTCGATTATATATCCACTTGCTTTTGATCCATGAGAAAGTTCAAACGATTATGATTGTTATCTCAAAATACAATCCATACAAGAATACCTCTAGATCTTCAAAACAAACATCACAATAACAAATTCAATATTATGAGTCAAATAGTTCTCTTCATAAGACCTACACTGTTTGGATGTGTATGCCACCACTTTACCTTCTTGTATGAGTACTTATCTTGAACCCTTCAGTGACACATTCGTATATACTATATACAGTCTATATGGGTTAAGTATAATGAGAACAAGAGTGGTGACACTTTTATCCCAAACAAATTGTTGCTCATTTTTAGTCAATCTGGTAAGTGGTGTGACAATTCGAGAGACCCCTAGAAAATGACAGTAATAATCAACCAACCCCATAAAACTATGCACCTTTGTCACGTAGTGTCTATTATATTATAGCTCATGGGTTCTGTCAGCGGTTATAAGAGTGGGGGTGATAAGGATGGTCAGGGTATCATCTTTTGTTTGGCATGTTATATAGGTGATTTATGAAAAGAAATTTGATATAGAAATTTTATTATAAAAATTTGTGATTTAATAAATTTGTAAATTAGATATCTAGTACTTTGTTATTTAAAATGTTCCACTTGAAACCTCATAACACATATTAGCATTTGTAATGAGTTGGATTGATGGTTACAAATATTTTTCAGGTGATAATTTTCAGTGGGTCTATCATGGAAGGCTTTGGAAGCTTAAATTAGTTTTGCTAGTAGCAGTACTTCCACCTTTTTAGTACATGTTAAATTATTGTATATTGCCACATTAAGGCTCACTTAGTGTACTCTAGTATATTTTGGTTATTTTGATAAATCGTGAAGTAAGACTCAGTTAAAAAGTATTGGCCTGGTAAAATTCAAAGCTCAACTACTGTGTTTGTATAAAACATATTGATGAATGGATTAATCAACTTAATAATTAACAATTGTATACATTACAAATTTGTTGCGATTATATAGGATTTATACAAATTTGAATAATTTTATATCGATAAATAGTACTATTTTTAGAAATTATATTGTACATATATATTTATATAATATCTTTGCTGATGAACAAAATATTTATTGTATTTATATAGGATATATATAAATTTGAATAATTTTATTTCAACAAATAGTGCAGTTTATATAAATTAAACTAACTATTTTTTTATCAAACAAACAAAAAAATTAAAAATAAAGAGAAAACATTAATCAAAACCGTTTAAATAATTAAAAAAGGGACTACATCTAGCTCCCTTCAATTTTTCTTTTTAATTATAGGAGGGTGTTTTAGTCTTTTGATAACATTCAAAAAATTCCTAATTAGGCCTCATTAGTAATTTATTAAAAGTGTAGGCCTAAATTTTGATTTTAGTATTTCAATTGGATATATATAGGATTCCCCCAAATAGATACTTGCTCTTAAAAATTTTTTAAAAGAAAAATCGAAACATCTTTTTTTTTTTTTTTAAATGTTTTGTTTTGATATTATAGCGAATACGAAACAAGCTATTTTCATCGATATGATAACATTTTCGTAAATATCGCAAAACGAATTGTAATTTCACGTCTTTCTTTGTAAAACCATACTGACTATTATAAGAGTTATAGCGCTCAGTTCGGTGGGCAAAATAGAAATAACGCAATACACTGTTATGAAATCTTCTTTACAAACAAGGATTCCGACAGGGTTATGTAAATTTTTTGCAAATATTGAAATTATAAAATATATACGACTACACTAGTATAGGTAACCAACACCAAGTTTTGATCTCCACCAGAACCTTCATTCACCGGTAACCGCCATCTTACCTTAGGAGCCGCGTTGGGTACACTATACAATTCATTGGTAGTAACAAGAGCTAAAATCTCAAAGGACCCGAGGGTAACAGTTAATCTCACAGACAAAGTATAGATAATATATGAGAGTTAACCACAACAGAATCAGTCCATAAAAGCATAACAACATTCAAAAATCATAACATAGATCACATAATCATAGCATTAGGTATTCAACTAGGAACTGCCCAAGTCGTTTGAATGCAACTAGATTTGCCGCCTATGGCTACCAGTCCACTGGGAAGGTAATCCATGGCCAACCCTTTCGCTTAATCAAGTCACTAGTGGTATTGGCCCTACATAGGACGGGACTATTGCAAACATAGTTCAAGCAAATATACACATTCATACATAATATGTAATAGAAGAGTTACCACCTAGACACTTTACCAATGCTCACCTTGGCTCCAAATGCCTCGGTCGTCCCGGGTAATTATCGGGTTCTATAAACAAACATTTACGAATGATGAGTTATTATTTATCCAAACTCTTCACAATCTCTAATGCTATTGCACTAGGCTGAATGTGAAGCTAACGTGCCTATACTAACTCCCAAGAGTTCTTATTAACCCTTGAATATCCAACTACTCACTTTGGGCCTTATTGTTCATTTTCACCCCTTGGGCCCAAAAACTTTGAAAAATCATATCTCATTGTAAAAGTGTCCAAATTGGGTGATTCTAAAGGATATGTAATCTTTGTGTAGTCTATTTTCAAAGAAAAATACTTCTGACAGTCATTCATGTGCACACTAATCAAAATTCAACAATAATTACACACTGACCAGATTTGTGTTAAAGGATCATAAGTCATTTTCAAAAATTCATATCTCTATGGGTACTCATCCAAATTAGGCATATGATATATCCAATTAAATATAATCATGTCTAATTTTATAGCCATTAGATACCATTTACTCAATTAGAAACATGACACAAGCTGATTGACTTGTAGGAAACCATTACTTGGCAAATTTAAGGTTTTATGCAATTTACTTCCAAAGCTTCCAAAATTACTACGCAACCTTTATCCCTCACAAATTTTCATTTTAAACACATTGAGACCATCAAAATGAACAAAATCCCACTCCTCATGGATCCCCATGCTTTCTGAAATATAGCAAGGACAAACAACAATTTTGATTTCCAACTTAAACACTATAATCTAATCTCTAATCACATCTAGCTTGTTGTTTAAGCCATTAATCCCACTTTCACCCAGTTTTATGCAAATGAAAAGCACCTCCCCTTTAGGGTTTAGGGCTTCCAAAATTTCAAGAAAGTGAGAAGAAACCACCACAACCTCAAATCCATAACAAACAAGACTAGAAATCGAATCACATGACTTGTCTTGTGCTTCTTGAAATTTTCATTCTTCTTTTGGCTCCTCAAATTTTTATATAAGAATACTTTTAGGGATTGGAAGTGGTTGCAATAGGAAACTTAGAAGAGATAGAGAAGATTACACAAGACTTACCTTTGGATTCTTGATCTTTCTTTCTTCTTCTTTCCCTTGATTTTTGGTGAGCTCTTCTTTTTTTTTTTTTGGGGGGGGGGGGTGTCCGACTTTGGAGAGGGAAGAAGAGTTTTTAATGGATAATTTAAGGGTCCAAATGGGGGGATCGGCTTAGGTCCTTTGCGCCTTGAGGTCCTCTGCCGTCCTCTTCCTGGAACGGCTTCGTTTTGACGCCAAATTGCTAGTTGATGCTTTTTTTTTTTTAAAAAAATTCATGGTAGTAAAAGATACTTCATGATACTGATCGGTATTGAAAAAAATACTGACTAGTACTTCATGATCTTAAAAAAATATTTCAGGATGTTGAAAAATATTTCAAGGTACTGATTGATACTAAAAAGACACTTCAGCATACTGACTGGGGATACCGGCTGATACTAAAAAAAATACTTTAGGATCTTGAAAAATTATTTTAGAATATATATTATCTAAATATATATCCTAGACGCGGAAGCTTACTACTGAGCTAAAAGCTTAAGCTGGTAGCTCGGGCTCGCCACCTAATCCTTAGCCTCATCACCCCAACCAGTCCTACCTGGCTAACGTGGGCTGGGCACACCCACAGTGGGACCCCCGTAGGGACTCCGCTACAACAGGGCTCTAGTCGCACAATGCGTTGCACCAATAATCCCACTTCCTACTCCCCCTAGAATCGAACCCCAGACATGGCCAAGGCCCTGATACCAAAGACGCAGAAGCTTACCACTGAGCTAAAAGCTTAAGCCAGCTCGGGCTCGCCACCTAATCCTTAGCCTCATCACCCCAACCAGTCCTACCTTGCTAACGTGGGCTGGGCACACCTACAGTGGGACCCCCGTAGGGACCCCCTACAACAAGGCTCTGGTCGCACAATGCGTTGCACCAATAATCCCACTTCCTACTCCCCCCTAAGATAGGTATAAGAGCCAGAAGGGGAAGTAGAGATGTATTAATTAGATCTGAACTGTGATTTACCCTATCTTGATATTTAGTTGCTATATTCATCGATATGTTTTAGATCTATGCTCCAGAACTAAAAAAAAAAAAGAGTCTAGAATTTCCGGAAAAATTTTATGCCTGATTTCTTGCATATGACAGCTGAGTCCTTTCCTGGCATGTCTAAGGCCATAAGTCCCATGGGTAGAGGCAGGGGATTTGCCCCACGCAGTAGGCTTTCATATGTGTAGATCTTGAGCATAAGATTTTAACTGAAGCCTAGATTTATCACATAGTGCCGCCTTATGAGCTGGCTTAGGTCCTTTAACATTATCCTTTTGAGCTGTCTAAATTTAACAATGGTCAAGTTTTACTTGACTGCGTTTGGACGTTCAAATTAACATGTTATCACTTTTATTTTGTATTTTAATTAATGGAGCATCAGATCTAACGATTCGATTGAATATCCAACTAGATATTTAGATCGGTAAATCCCAGTAAATTTCTAATTAATATACCACTATGGAACCTGACGGTAATGATACTAATTGAAGGGAGATTTACAATTATTGTTTATCTCGTTGTTGCTTTACTTTTCAATTTTATTACTTGCACTTTTACTTCTTTTTCTCTGCGTGTTATTTTCGATCGTTTTACTTTATGTCTTCCATTTTTCGCTCTTTTTCTTGACGCCCTTCTTCTTCTTCATCTTCATCTTCGTTCTCTTCTTCTTCCAATCCTTCTATAAACAATGATGAAGCTTATTCCTCAACAAACAATATTTTTGATGAAGAAATTCACTTCAAAAATATAAACCAAACTGTTGATGATTGGACTCTTCCCGTCATTGACAATAAAGATGTTTTTATTGACAAAAAGCAGTGGTTGAAGAAGTCTGATTATGTGATCAAGACTATTGAAGAATCCATATCTATCCAACCTAGGAAAGAGGAATTTTTCCTCCTCTCTCCATACTCCATTCATAAACATAAAGCAGATTACAACTATTTACACATCGGTTGTGTACAAGTTCCTCTTAGACCACCTGTTCGACGAGGCCTTAATGCCTCTGGCTTGGTCTGCCTCAGGGATGCAAGACATTACAGTTTTGCAGATTCCCTTCTTGCTGCTGCTGAGTTTGGACTACATAATGGACCTTTTTATTTCAACTGTTACCCAAATTAAATAGTTGATTTAAAAGATAAACACATCCTTGATGTTCTCAAACTCAACCTTAAACTTCATGATTTTAACATGAAATCTGGATCTATACCTGTTGCTCTAATATATAGGGTATAATATAAGGTCTCAAATTCTTCCGCCTCAAATGTTTGAAATCTTCCTGACAACGGTCAGACTGTTGTATTTCTTATTGATCATTCAAACACAAACATTACGATTCCTCGAACAATCTTGTGGAAAGATGTTACCCTTCCTGAAGACTAGGTTTTGGATAAAGCTGTCCAAGCTGTTCCAAGATCTGTAGCTCAAATCAGTACAATTTCACAAACCCAGTCAGGATCTGTTAGAATAGCTTTTGATAGACCTAGGAGTTCTACTTCATCTATGTCTTCAAGATATGAGGATTTTAGATCTGCAAACTCTAAACTATCAAGGCACTCCAGTTTTTCTAATTGGTCCCTCCCATCGGTAATTCATTTACCTCCACCACAAACTCCTCCACCACAACCATATGTTCCTCCACAGCCAGCGGATGAACAACCGTCCAATCCCCCTTCTAATGTCTCAATTCAGGGAATTGATAATTCTGGAACAATTCCTCATGCAAACTATCAAAGAGAGGATGATCAAAATTCGGTTGACTCTTTGTCCTATACGGATTTAGGTGAACCTCCAATTAGTGGTTTTCTTGAACATCAATTTCAAATTGATAAACAGAGTTTGCAAAAGGAATTTTATTTAGAACAAAATACTTTGCAAAGAAACTGGTTTTTAGAACATTTTAAAGGATTAATGCGAAAGCAAATCCAAGAAAAGTTCTACAGTTTCCTTGAAAAGTATGAGGTGCATATTCCATTTTTTGCTTGGTTTGAAGCTTATGCTTTACAAGAAAAAATAGAATATCCATTTGTCCAAACAATAAACATGACTAAAAGAGAATGGAAAATATCTAAAGGACAAACTATTTCTTCAGAAGTTCCTCCAAAAAGGTCATATCAAATTCCTGGTATTGTTGACAGTAGACAAAACCCTCCTATAGCCTCTCCTTTCAAAACTAGAAACTCAGAAGACCCTGTTTGTCCAAAAGATATCAAAAATCTTATGGAACAAAACAATTACACCAATCAGTATCTTCAAATTATTGGAGATCACATTGTCAAAGCTCCTTCTCCACAAACTTCTTCTACTCCTACAATTCAATCTACATCCATAACCGAACCCTTGTTCAAACCTTTCCTACTTGATCCAAGAATTAAAGCAAGCTTGCAGAGAAAAAACAATGCCACAAATCTTATGAAGCAAATTGGCCAAAGCTTGCAGCATCAAAATCAAGTTACTACTGATCTTCAAACTCCTCTTACTCAATTAAAACAAAGAATTGTTCTTGATACTCCTTCTGCTTCTTCTTCTGATAAACAAGTTATGAATTTTGAGAAAATTTCTGATACTGAATCTTCAAAATCTGATTTTAAAATCAACCACCAACATTGGAAAAACAAAATCTTCTTCACCTATTTTTCAAAAATCTTCAAAGTTATATCATCCAAGGGCCAGTCCTTTAGATATTTTAACCGAAGAACGCCAAGATCAAACTTTCAACTCTAACAACATCTATGAGTGGAATATAGATGGACAGAGTGAATCAAATATCCTTCAAATTCTTCAACAAATGACTATGGTAAGTACTGCTTACCAGACAACAAGTGATTATTCAGATACAGAGATAACTAATCTTTTAGTTTCCAGTTTTACTGGACAACTTAAATGTTGGTGGGATTATTATCTGTCTTCTGATGAAAAATCAAACATTATTTCGTCTGTTAAAACCGAACCTGATGGGACTCCTATTTTTCATAATGGTAAGCCTATTCCAGATTCTATTAATACTCTTACTTTTTCAATTATTAAACATTTTGTTGGCGATCCAAACATTTGGAGAGATCGCTCTTCTGAACTTCTTTCTAACATCCGATGTCGGACCTTGTCTGATTTTAGATGGTATAAAGATACTTTTCTATCTCGGGTACTCCAAAGAGATGATGCCAATCAAGGTTTTTAGAAAGAAAAGTTTCTAGCTGGATTACCAAAATCTTTTGGTGATAAAGTTAGGGATAAACTTAGACACCATTATGATGGCAACATACCTTACGAGAACCTGACATATGGAGAATTAATTTCTCAAGTTCAGAAAATTGTTTTGAAAATTTGTCAAGATGATGGAATTAAACATCAGCTTGCCAAAGAAAAGAGTATAAACAGAATAGAATTGGGTTCATTCTGTGAACAATTTGGTCTTCCTGCTTGCAAAAAGCCCAAGTCCAAATCCTACAAAACTTCTCGTTTTAATCCCTCCTTTTCAAAAAATAAACGTTTTCATAATAACGGGCTTCTTTATCGAAAAGATGATATCCAAACTCCTCCAAGAAAATACAAAAAGAATTTTCGTTCTAAACCAAAGAATGATTTTTCCAAAGATTTTCCAAAACGTGACAAAGTAACTTGTTTCAAATGTGGTAAGCTTGGTCATTATGCTAAATATTGCCGCCTTTCTAGAAAAATCAGAAACATCCAGATCGAAGAACCTCTCCTTCAGCAAATAAACAATCTTCTGATTGAAACCTCTTCTGAGTCTGAAGAAGATCAAATTACTTCTGATGACATAAACCAAATCCAAGACGATGGTTTTTATTCAACATCTGATGATTCTTTACCTTCTCTTCCTCAAATAAATGTCATCACCAAGGAACAAGACTTACTCTTAGACGTTATAAGTAAACTTCCAGATGGTGACAGAGGTATGTATCTTTCAAAATTCAAAGATATCATCACCCAACCTTCATCTTCATTTGTTCCTTCTGCTTCTAAACTCTCGGTTTTCCATAACAAATATGATCTGACCAAGACCTTGGACAGATTTAAACACTCTGTTAAACCTGTTACTATTCAAGATCTCAAATCTGAAATAAACAAGCTTAAGGTTGAGATCCAAATTCTTAAACAGAGTCGGGATACCCATGAGTCTGTCCTATTACAGATTCAAGAACTTCTTTCCCCAACTCAAAATACTTCTAATGAGAATATTGATCAAGTTTTGGAAAATGAAAATGAGGATGGTAACCCTGAACAAGAAACAACTTTTTTAAATGTGATTTCAAGAGTTTTTCTACAGAAGTTGTATATAAAAGCAAAAATCATTATCAATAATGATTTTGTTATAGAACAATTTATATTGTTTGATACTGGAGCTCAGGCAAATTGTATTTTGGAAGGCTTAGTTCCCACCAAGTATTTTACAAAAACAATAGAGAGGTATAGTTCTATTAACAGATCACCATGTTCTGTTCAGTACAAGCTCTCTAATGTTGTTCAAAATGAAAGTTTGCAAATTAAAACTCCATTTATTCTTATGAAAGACATGGGAACACAAATCATTCTTGGAGCTCCATTTGCAACACTTTTAATTCCCTGTGCACTGACACCTGATGGTATTTCAAAACAACATTTTGGAAAAACCATTTTCTTTCCTTTTACAGAAAAACCTAAATTCAAAGAGTTAAATCCTCTTTTTCTCAAACGAAACCAGATCAATTATCTTAAGGATGAAGTCTCTTTCAAGAGAATTGAATAGCAACTCCAACAACCAGTTGTCCAACAACGAATCCAATCCTGTCTACATAAGATCCATCAAACAGTTTGTGCTGATCTACCGAATGCCTTTTGGAATAGGAAACAACATTCAGTAGATCTTCCTTACAAACCAAATTTCTTTGAAAAACAAATTCCCACAAAAGCTCGACCCATTCAAATGAGTCAGGAACTCCTTGAAACCTGCAAAAAGGAAATTCAAGATCTTCTTGACAAAAAACTCATTCGTCCAAGTCGTAGCCCATGGTCTTGTGCTGCTTTCTACGTTAACAAAAATGTAGAAATTGAATGTGGAACACCAAGGCTTGTTATCAATTATAAACCTTTAAATGAAGCTTTGCAATGGATTCGATATCCAATTCCAAATAAGGCTGATTTACTAAAGCATTTGCATTCTGCAAAAAATCTTTTCAAAATTTGATATGAAGTCGGGGTTTTGGCAAATCCAAGTTTTAGAGAACGATAGGTACAAAACTGCTTTTACTGTTCCATTTGGTCAGTATGAGTGGAATGTTATGCCTTTTGGTTTGAAAATGCTCCTTCTGAATTTCAAAGGATTATGAACGAGATCTTTAATGATCAAAGTCAATATATCATTGTCTATATTGATGACGTTTTAATCTTTTCAAATTCCTTAGATGATAATTTTAAACATGTTTCAAAATTTATTCGGATTGCAGAAACAAATGGTTTAGTGGTTTCAAAACCAAAAATTAGTCTTTTCCAAACCAAAGTCCGCTTCCTCGGACATTGGATTTGTCAAGGAACCATAACTCTCATTGAGCGTGCGATTCAGTTTGAAGATAAATTTCCTGATCAAATTCTTGATAAAACTCAACTTCAAAGGTTTTTGGGATGTTTAAATTATGTTGCTGAGTTTATCCCTCAACTTAGCAATTTTGTTAAACCTCTTTATCAACGCCTTAATAAAAATCCTTTTCCTTGGACTGATGTTCATGCTGAGGTTGTTAAACAAATTAAACGACAGGTTAAGGAACTTCCATGTCTTAATCTTCCAATTCCATTTGCTCTTAAAATTGTCCAAACAGATGCTTCTGAATTGGGATATGGAGGTATACTTAAACAACATTTTGATGGAAAAGAACAAATCATTTCTCTTACATCTAAACATTGGAATCCTGCTCAACAAAATTATTCTACGATCAAAAAAGAAATTTTAGCAATTGTTTTGTGTGTTTCAAAATTTCAAGCTGATCTTCTAAACCAAAGGTTTTTAATTCGCATTGACTGCAAATCTGTAAAAGATGTTTTACAAAAGGATGTTAAAAACCTTGCATCAAAACAAATTTTTGCCCGATGGCAAGCTATCTTGAGTGTTTTTGATTTTGACAGAATTTATCAAAGGCACTTCTAATTCTCTTCCCGATTTCCTTACCCGTGAGGTTTTACAGGGTAAATCTTAGGATTGAGAGTAAACTAACCCATAAACCCTTTCCTTCTCTCCAGACAATGCCGAGAAAGAAAAAACCAGGTGATGATCTGAAAAATAAACAACCTCTCCAAGAAGAGGATAGTCAAAATATTTTCCAAGATGCTCAAGGCCCAATCTCTGAAGAATACCTGAAGGAGATTCTTAAACAATTGCTTCAGCAACAAACTCCATTGCTCCAGCAACAAACACAAGCATCAACCAGTCAAGCAGTTCCCCAAACACAGGGATATACACTGCAAACAAGATCTCAAACAATTCCCCAAATACAGGGATCCAGAATGCAAACAAGGTCTCAAATAATGACAGGGTCGTATACCCCAAAAGCGGAGTCATCTACTCCAACAAAAGAGTCCCAGACCCAGCGACTCATTCCAGTCAGTCCTGGTAAGAAAACAATTGATTCTTATGTTAAGAAACCTCCAACCCAAACTTGGGAGGAAGTATTAGCAAAAAAGGATTTCAAAACCCAGGCTATCGAATATGATAAACTTGCTTTATCATTAATTGCCTCTTCGTCAAAGGCAATTAGTAAAAAAGAGTATGATTCAGCAAACAATGAATTTGCTCTCCAATTAGCCTAGCAAAAGCCACCTTAGATATCAAAATCATTAGTAGCAACTTCAACTTCAGCTACTAATCCCATGGATACTCCTTACATCGAAAAACAAAATGTTGTATTGAATATCCTACAAATCGAACTTGAGTTTTACTTTGAAACACCAAACCAGGTAGCGTTGAATGTTTTCCCTTCTGGATTCCATTTCATCCCTACCAATTTTGAAAAAACAAGAGAGTTCTATGAGGTAATATTGATTGATACCAAATCTATCGAGTTTAACCGATATCATTCTAAGGATGATCAATCATTAATAACTCATTCTACTCTCCAAATCTTACAAGTTCTCACACCAACACAGCGGGAACAAAATTTGAATCAACAAAAACATATTTCAATTGATTACAATCCGAAAAAATACAGTTACTGGGATTACTGTGATGCCTGGTATCATATTTTTTGGGATCAAAACAAATTTTTTTAGCATACTTGGTTTATTTACTTCAAACAAAAAACCCAATATGGTTTTCCACAATGGTTTTTGAGATGGTGGTATGTTTTTGGACCAATCCCTCAAATTCTCCCACCAGACATTCAAAAAGCATTGACTCATTTTCAAAACAAATTCCAACTTAATGGGGATCCTTTCCCAATTGATCTCCATTACTTCTCAAAACTATCTGTATCTTAGATTTTTTCCTGGCAGTACAAATTCTCTCATAATGACAAAAAATCCCTAGTTTTGGCCATCTTGCAGAGACAACTTTTTGTGGGTTGGTGGGGGAAATACAAGCAAACCAATGCAGATTGCAAGGTAGTAGATCAATGGTTCAAAGAGAACCCAAAATTCCTTTGTGACAGTGAACAAAGTAGATTTCTCAACTAGAAGAACTTTGTTCAATATACTCTTGCAGCTGCATCAAACAAACAAGATTGTATTAAAAGCTCAGTATCTTGCTCAAACAACTCTAGCAAGATGGAACTAAGGAAGCCATTTCTGAGCCAAGTGATGATGATGAAAAAGAAGACTTTATCGTCAACATTGGAGAAGACTAACTTTACAGCTTTTGACGGAGACACCAAACAAGCATTGTTTCCATGTATAAAGTTGTAAAATTTTTGCATAAAACCTCTTTGTATTACAAGTAGTGTTAGGAATTTGCACTTGTAAGCACCAAAACACTGTAATACATAGAGCATTGTAGTTAGATACGGTATATACTGAAGTTAAATCGGTATGCACTGTAGCTAATTACACATAAACAAACAATACTGGTCATTCACCGAAACTGTAGACCGGTCACCAACCGGAACTGTTCAAACAGTGTTTCGAGCCAGTCTATTTAAGTAGGCATCCTGGTTTGTTGAAGGCAGGTTCCGAACCACTCCCTCTCTCTCTAGCCACCCTTCTTTGCCTTTTCTCTGCCTTCTCTCTACCTTCTCTCTTTATCTTTCTGCTACGTTCTCTTTATTTTCCAGCCTTGTAAGTTCTGTTCTTTCAGTTTCAATAAACTTGTATTTCTTTATCATGTTCTGCATATGCATTTCTCTTCTTCCTCTCTGATAAGATAAGTCTCGCTGCATTGATTACACCCATTCTTATCTCATCTTCTTTTTATTTCTTTTGCACGTTTATTTACATCCTTTACTTTATGCTTTAAATTTCCAATTAATTTTCTCTACTTCTTTGCTCGTGATTCTCCCTTTCCCCTTTCCGATCCTTTCGAGGTCACTCCTGTAGATTGTAAACCCCCCTAAGATTATATATATCCTAAAATAATTTTTCAAAATGATGAAGTATTTTTTTAGTACCATCCAGTATCCCCAGTCAGTATCTTGAAGTCTCTTTCTAGTACCAGTGAGTACCTTGAAATATTTTTCAACATCCTGAAATAATTTTTTAAGATCATGAATAATTTTTTAGTACCGATCAGTATCCTGAAGTATCTTTTTACTACCTTGAATTATATAAAAAAAAGGGCATCAACTAGCAATTTGGCGTCAAAACGCACTACTACAAAAAAGGTAACTACTTCCCTAAGAGATATCCTCATTTTTAAAAAGGAAGTAAAAAATGAAGGTAGTGACATTCTTGTTAAATAAATATTGATATTCTCAAATTTGGCGTCCTGAAATAAGTTTTAGAACTTCTAAAATAAATTAAGGCGTCCTGAAACAATGTCAAGACACCTATTTTTAAATTTTTTTTGGCGCCAAAAATCAATTGTGCTTAGCGCCATTTGTGAATTTTTTTTGGCGCCAGCTGAAGTTGTGAGAATAATTATTTTTTATTAATTTTAAGGTGTCCTAATATATTTTCAGGTCGCCTTAATTAGCTCCAAAAGTTTAATTTTTTTGGGTCAGTGCGCTTTTTGGGCTTTTTAGGCGACCTGAATATGGAACAGGACGCCTTAATTGAATTTTAAGGCGATCTAATGTTAATTCAGGACGCTTTAATAAATTTTAAGTCGTCCTGATATATTATCAGGTCGCCTTAATTTGCTCCAAATTTTTTTTGATACTTTTTTGGCTTTTGAGGCGTCCTGATTATGGATCAGGACGCTTTAATTGAATTTTAAGGCGACTTGATGTTAATTTAGGACACCTTAATAAATTGTAAGTCGTCCTGATATATTTTCCGGTCGCCTTAATTAGCTCCAAAAATTATTTTTTTGGGTCAGTGCACTTTTTTGGCTTTGAGGAGTCCTGATTATGGATCAGGACGCTTTAATTGAATTTTTTGTCGTCCTTGTACTTGATTAGGATGTCTAAAAAATCCTCTTAAACCCTATTCTTCAATGCTTAGTGCGTACTCACACAGTACCTTGAATTCAATTCCGCTCTCACACACACCCAGTCCCCACCGTTGCTCTCTCATTCACGCCGAAAACAATATACACCCAAAATCGCTCACCCTCACTCTCCCCTGCTCTCTCACTTGGCTCCTTCCTTACCAAAAGTCCCCACCGTCAACTTGCTTGCTCTGTTGCCGTCGCGTCCCCCACCTTCTCCGATCTCTAACGAAGCTCCCATTGGCTACAGGTATGCATTTGGTACATCTGCTTGAATCTAAATGTGAATGTGCCCAATGCACTTTAATCCTCCAAGCATTCAACTTCTTTGATTTTGTTTGCCTATGCCAATGGGTTTTTTGCAATGCTAATCGAGAATATCTTGAGTTGATATCTACTGTTATGGACCTCTCTGAATTTTAATCGCTGGTGTGTTTTGTCCAATCGTTTTGTATGTTTAGCTAGTTACTGCTCTGGTTTTGCATAAGTTCTAATCATAATCTGTTACTCACTGTTTGAGCTTTCCGTGTAAACCTGCACCTCTGCAACTTTTATTGCACCTTATTGACTTTTGTCAAGTTTTTCAAGTTGAGCCAATTATTGCTTGCTGTCGTTTTTCACAAGGACATACATGTTTGATTGAGAGCAAAATTTTGGAAGTTTTCTTCAAACTTGAACAAATACTAAAGTCCCTTGGTTTTATATAGTGGCACTCATACTATTTTTGGTCACTAGTTGTTGTTTTTTTTTAAAATGTTTAGATCGCACTATCTGTGGTAGGTGATTGAATCCTTGTGCTGTGATTCGTTGTTTTCACACTTTGAGGAAATGTTTGGGGTTCAACTTTTGACCCTTAACATTTCCATTGGAATTTCAGTTGGATAAAGCTAGTGCCTTGAGTCAACATTTCTAGAATTTTGAAACCCTTGTCCAAATTCAACTAAAATCAATTTTGTGAATGTTTTCATCATTTCTTGATTTGGCTCAATGTGTGTTTTACTGAAATTGTTGTTGTTGTAATTAGCACTGAAGGATTTTGATGTGATTTTCATTTACCCATAGTAGCTGTCTCAGTGGAATTTTTGTTGCTTGAATTAGTTTCCATTTAACATTTGATCCTGAATATTTGCTGGAATTCTGTAATATGTGCAAATACATACTCCCTCTACATTTTTTTCCCAAGTTCTAGATGTTTTAAATAAAAAACAACAGTTTGGGCCATTGAATTTGTTGTGTTTTATCCTCTACTTCCATCATTTGCATCATCTCTTGGAGTTTCCTTTGGTTCAGAAGTTTACTTCTTTGTAGAGAGGTTAGACATATTAGAATACTTGAAGGTATCTTTGAAGTTTTGGATTGAGAATGTGGTCAGTATCTTTTATTTTTAAATCAAAGCGATGGCTTTGCTCTTGGCTAGCTTTACTATTTTGAATGTCATCTCTTGATTCTACATATAAGTAATCGTGTTAATTTATCTTGCCAAGATTAAAAAAAAAAAAAAAACCTTCATGTTCTAAATATACAAGTTCTACTTTGACCAAAGAATAATGGAGTTATTTTCCTTTTTACATTGTTGTTGCGTTTATACATAAATACGAACTTTTGAATATGGAATGATTATAACAAATTCTCTTGTTGGATGCATGAGCTTTACTTCAAACTAAATAGAATGAATGAATTTACTTTATTATGGTATTATTATGTGACTTTATATTATAGTAAATGCATAATTCCTATATAGTTCGAGAAGCTTTGGCTGCAAATTTTCTTCAACGCATATAGATATGTACATCATGAGTTGCCTTGTTCGCCTTTAATACTCTTGGTTTCTGTGGAATTGATAACTCAGATTTGTTAATAGCCCTGAAAATCATATCAATCATTTAGAGTTTTGTTGTTGCTGTGATCCTTGTTCTGTATTGGAATTGAAACTTGGAGCTGAAAGTTGAATTTTGGTCAGTTTAAGTAATAGTTTGTTGTTGAAGTTGTTGGTCACTTGCTACTGAATTTTATAACTGTACTTTGTTTTGTTGTTCCTGTTGTTGGTCACTTGTTGTTGTTGGTCACATATACATATGTATATCATGTACATCATGTTTTGCTGTTGTTGTTGTTGTGGGATGCTCATTGTTATTACAGAAGTTTGGAAAATAAAATTATGAAGTTGTTGGTCACTTGCTGCTGAATTTTATAACTGTACTTTGTTGCTGTCAATGTTCCTTAATTGTACAGTAGATGAAAACATTAAATTGTCGAATTTTTACCCTGAAACTTTTGCTACTGAATTATGGAACTTTACCTCTGGATTTCGTGAGCTACTATGATCAGCTGTGGTCTTGTTGGTTGCCAAGTGCATTTTGGTCTAAACTGATTTGTACATGAATTTTTGTATATGTGAAATAGTTTTGCTGTCACAAATCACAGTGGTTTGCTGCACTTGTTTTGATTTGAAATTGGATTGCATCTATCTTATTTGCATTGTTCTATCATCACTGTAGGTTTCAGTTTATTCTTTGTCAATGCCCACGAAATAGCAGGGGTCATTTTTTTTTTAAAAAAAATTATAATATAAGGCGTCCTAAATTTAACTCTAGGACACCTTATATACAATATTGGAGTCCTGATTTTAAATCAAGACGCATAAAATACGCCCTACTCACCTGGTTTTGGTGGAAATAAGGCGTCATATATTAAATATAGGACACTTTAAAAAAGGCGTCCTATGGTTAATTCAGGACGCCTTTTTTAAGGTGTCCTATGTTAAATACAGGATGCCTTAAAAAAGGCGTCCTTAATTAAGTATAGGACACCTTAAAAAAGGCGTCCTGTATTTAACATAGGACACCTTATAGACTATTTTTCAACTACCCCTAGTCAGACGTCTTTCTCAAAAAGGACGTTAATTACCTCTAATTCAGGACGTTTTTGATTTTTTTTGTAGTAGTGACGATGCCGTTCCAGGAAGAGGACGGCAGAGTACCTTAAGGTGTAGAGGACCTAAGCCGTTCCCCCAAATGGGTTGGGAAGAGAAGGAAACATTTAGGACACCAACTAACCCCTTATTTACACACATGCCATTTTGTTACATTCCAATCATCTAGTTAGGCCCAATTTGATTTTTCCTTCCTCCTCACACTTGGGCTTTTGACCGAAATTAAGGTATGAGAGAGGAGTACGTATAGAGTGTTGTTGAATTGTTTGGAGGCCAAATCCATGGGCCCCACACTCTACTAACCTCATTTGACCATTATTTTACCCTTACAAAATTTATTTTCTCACAAACTAGCAGAATTTTCAACCAACTTTGAAAAATCATATATCATGGTACGAATATCCAATTGCAGTTATTCTAAAGGCTATGTGACCATTTATAAGTTTTTTTTTTCAAGGAAAAATACCTCACAAAATCAATTATACGTCAACTATTCCAGAATCACCATTTAATGCACATTGGTTCAGAAAACATTCTAGATTTTGGGGCTAACTTCAAAAATTCATAACTCATGGTACATAGGTCAAATTGGCCTATATGACCAATCAAAGTAAACCTTATCTGTATACTTTGATTCTGAAAATTTTCATAATCATTGGATATCATATCCTTAGTCAAAGGCACGTCACAAACTGACTGTCTCCTAAAATAAATCCAGTCTACCAACATCAAGAGAACTTCCCTTCATAACACTTATCACACTTCCTGAGCTGAGCTTAGTCGTTTGCTTAATACAGGCTTATCCTCAAGTGTTTAGACCCAAAATTTAGGATATTACATTCTTTGAGTTTTAGACCTTTTTTTTTTTAAAAAAACTTTTCAAGATAAAAAAGTTGAGAAAAAAATATCCAATTGAAAATTTATTGGTGAGTAGTATCATTACAGAAAAAAGTCCTGTTTTGTGACAAACAAAATCCGTCGCAAAACAGGGATTTTCCCTCACAAAAATGGTTTACGACGGATTTATGTTCGCCGCAAACCATTTTTTGTGACAGAAAATGCAATTTCAGTTGCAAATTTGGAATTTTATGATGGAAAAGAAATTCCGTCGCAAAATTTCAAATTTGCGATGGAAAATATTTTCCGTCGCAAAATATCCAATTTGTGACAGAAAAATATTTCGTTGCAAATTTGAAATTTTGTGATGTAAAATAAAATTTTCAATTAGTGACAAAATATTTCTCTGTTGCAAAATTGCATAGTTTGCGACGGAAATATTTCCGTCGCAAAATTCATTTCATTATAAAAAAAAATATAAAATTAGAAAAAAATAAAAAAAATACAGAAAAATATAAAAAATTACGAAATAAAAAAGACTTGTATATTATGAAAATATATAGTAACAATCATAAGAGTTTACATAGAGAAAACAAAGTATAAATAATAATGTTGCGAACAAAATGAACTAAAAAAAAGTCTAAACAGTAGCAGTATGGTCATCATCACCAGGAGCTGACCATGTACCCTTGTCCTTCATTAGGGATTGAGGTAGATCCTGCATCTGCTTCATCATCTCTTGTGTCTGATGCAGCTGATCTACTTGTTGATTCATCTGCTACACTCTGCACGGCTCAGCTTCTCTCCTTGTAGATTCATAATCTCTGCTTGCTAATTTAGCTGATTTGCTTGTTGCTCCACCAACGCCTTCATCCTCTTAAGCTCATCAGCAAAAACTATAACATTCCAATTTTTGAAAGCGTTTTCAAAACATTTTAATCAGAGTAGAGCATCGGAATAATTTAAAAGAGCGAGTATCGGATAAATATTAACTGTTTGTTGTATCTGGTTGCTTATACAGCGGTACAGTTATCCAAATATAGTACGTTAATTCAAATCAAAAAGAAATTCTCCGCCTGTGTCCTCACACGTGCTGCTTACCCTTGTCCTCGGTCCTGGTTCCTCTGGATCCTGAGGCTATAGCAAGAGCTGAGGTTCAATACCCATTGAACCTCAGGTAACGGTTAACCTCATGCTTATGTAACAGTTATGTATGACAGATATTCATGACATTACATCAGTAATCACATATGAAAGATAATAACAGAACACAACCACTGCCTATAAATGTTATTATGGTCTGCACTATTCACCAGTGCCACGATGTACATTCGTATCCTCAGCGCTAGGAAAACTCAATGGTAGTATCAGAACTATAACCCGTGTATAGCTGAATGTGTATGAAAAACTTTAAGATAGAGTCTTAGTCTATGAATACATCTATCACATATAAGTATACAATAAGCATCAAGAGTTAGTGTTACAGTACGTGTTCGTACCTTCGTTGGTGATATCAGTTTGTTCGTCGGTCGGAATGTGATCACGTATATCCTATAATGGTAATATCGCATTTATTAATTCACAAATAATATCCTAGTAGATATCTTAGTCACTAATGACCATTTTTCTCTTGGTGGAATTATTTCTCAACTTATTTCCCTTATTTTCTGAAAAAACGCTGGTACGGCATTTTGGGCAGATTTTTCGTTTAACTTTGAAAAATCATAACTAATTCCAGAAAAATCAAAACGAGGATCCGTAAAATTCCTCGGAATCCTTAGGATGTCTATATTTAAGTACAAATACTCACTTTTGCTCAGATTACTTGAGTCATTCCCAGTTTTAAAGTTTTGAGCCTCTGCCCAGAATTTTCCAGAAATTCATACCCCAACTTTGAGATTTTTTTTATCTTACTGTACAGAGCTCAAATTAATACGTTCTAGGCATATTTGAAAAGCCCTATATGTTTACTTTAACCATGAATTTTCCCAGAATTTTGTAACTTCATTTTTAACGTAAAATATTGGCATTTTTATCACTGATTCCAGAAATTTCCACCTGATGAATTTTCGCCAGAGCTTCACTACTTTGATCATAATCTTCCAAAAATTTTGCTATACCAAATGGCTCATCTAATTTTCGAAATATCACTAATTTTGACTATAAAAAATGATATTAAAATTACTCTAGCATATTTAAAATCAAAGCTACTCCTAACTATGAATTTAAGAACTAAAACTTAAAGAACTTACTTACCAATGCTTCAACTCCTTCAAGAAGCTCCTCACTCTCACTTTTCTCTAATTTTCAGATTGCTCTTGCTTGTTTGGTGTGAAGAAATGTGAAGAACCCAAGCTCCTATTTATAGTAATTTGGAGTGGCATTTTGGTAGATCTTTCAAATCTAATTCATCTTGCATTTGAGCCCTTGGATCTAGGTTAATTTGTGAAGCTCCATCCTCACCCTTCACCACTATAAATCGCCCCCCTCTCTCTCCATTCTATCCTCTTCCATTTTCTTTATGACTCTAACCCTAAAGTACCTTATCCTCTTTCAAGGTTTAATGCCATTATCCCATGTGTGGTTTTGTTTATTGTAAACAATTCTTGCCTCCTTCAAGCCAAAAAAAAAAAAAAAAACACCACCTCTCCTCATCCTTTTTCTAATTTTGTGTTTTAAATTCCTAGTTACTCTAAGTGTGTTTGTAACTACATGAAATTGGCAGCTGATTATCAACTAAGTAAAAATGCTTTTAGGATTTACTTTGAAGTTTATTCAAGTTTCCTTATTTGTCTTTTTGCCTTTGAGCTTTATGGCTTAATTAGAAGTCTCAAATTTCTTTTTATCATTTAAAATTTAATTCTAAAAATTGAGGAAAAGATTTTGGTGATAACCTATCTCAAGCTTAAAATATGTCTGTTCATAATAAATCCTTATATTTGATTTATAATTAATGTATCTCAAGATACGATTTATTTTGTATAGATTCTCATTTACTTGTGTCTTGAATTAATTCCAATGGTTTTTAACTCACAATTCAATTAATTACACACTCTTCTCTCTCCTACACTAGATTCACAACACTCACAACTCTCTCTCTCTCTCACACACAGACACTACACGCCCCCCCTCCCCCTTTCTCTTTCCGTTATCCTCTTCTATTACCATAAATCCTCCATGTGCTCTCATAATTATATTATCCCAAACATTATCACAACTTTATCTTATATATTATCCTCTTCCAACTTGTTGACTTAGATTACAGCATGTGTGTATATGTTTATTATTAAACAATTCCTCTCCTCTTGCACAAGCCAAGTGAACCATCCCCCACCTTCTAATTTTGCTTGAATTTCTATTTTATTTAAGCCCAATAGATATTGCTTAGAGCTCTCTTATTGGTCCTTACAATTTCACATGGATTATGCTCTTTTATGTATTTAATTAAGGCCATTGGATTAGCTTTTTGAGGTTTAATCTTGGTCTTTCATATATGCAGAAAAATCCTATTTATTATTGGAGATTTTATCTTTAAATATCACTTGTTCTTGTTATGAAAATATATTATACTCCTCCTTCCATGTGTTAGACGAAGATGAGGATCTTAGGGGTTGATACTTTTTGATCTATTGATGACACAAATTAGCTCTAGTTTAATTGATTATGTTTTTATCCTTTACTAGAAATGTGTAATTTGGCTCAAAATAATTTATTGCCAATTTTATCAAAAATCTTATCTAAATCCCATGTGCTCTTGAATATATATTATTGTTTAATTTTCCCTCTCTCATCCATGTGCAAACCGTACTTGGCCATGAGTTTAGGAGATGAAGATTAAGTCTTAATTAACATCCCTAATATAGTGGTTTAGATATAATTGCTATTGTATGATTGGTTCTCTTTGTTAATTATGTTTCATCAGTAATTCATTTTATGATAATATTGAACCTTTATTGGTTTTTGATCTTTCATTTAATTAATATATCCCTAATTGATAACTTCTAATATGCATTTTAATTAATTATGAAAATTAATGCAATTATCTTAATTATTTTAAATTTAATCGTCCTTTAATTGTTGGTAATTTCATTTAATTGATTTATGTATTATTATTATTATTTTTTATAACATTTTATGCCTCTTTATAATTAAATAAGAAATATATTGTAATATGATAATTTTAGGATATTTTTGTTAGTTGCTTACCGCAGTATAGAGCATATGTTTGAAAATCAATCACGATGTTTTTGTCTCTGGAAGTTGCTTACCGCAGTATGACTTTGGATACTGCAGTATGGACACTTATGCACAAGTGCCATACTCCAGTATAGAGGAACATACTGCAGTATACAACGGTCAAAATTGGTTTTTAAATTACGCGAATTTGCAAATCATTATTGTTTGATCTTATTGCTTCCATAATTCATTCAATCATATTCCTAGCTATGTTTAACAAGTTTGTTGAGTGAATTTCAGCAATCACAGATGAAGATCAATGAAGGTCAAAGCCATAAAGCAAAAAGTGTACAGTGCATTAAATGCACTTCTGCAAATCAACCTATTCTCAGCTAATCCATCTGAGCACGCCTTCTAAACGTTAAAGTATACTTACTACAACAAGTAAAGTTATCTCCAACGGGCAAATCCTCAGAGAGCCACATCAGACTTCATCAAAGTCTTGGATTAGCAGAAGTTTAGAGAGAGAAGATGACCAGAACCCAAGCTAATCACTTCCAACGGTTGGAATCATCCTACAACGGTCATTTAATGTTCTCTACCTATAAATAGAGAGCATTAACTTCTTCTCAAGCTGACACAACTACTTAGAGCGAAAATTTATTGAGTCATTTATTGTATCAAGCTTTCATCTGTATTGTATCATTTTGATACTTAGTACTTCAGTGTTTATTCTATCTACTCTTTGAGAGAGTTATCATCTTGTAAATCATTTACTGATTGTGATAACTACAAGTCAGGGGACTTGATAGTTAGGGTGTATTGATTACAACTTGTAAGGGGGAGTGTGTTCTAGTGAGAGAACAGCTCTTAGTACAGAGTGTGTAATCAATATTTGATTATAGTGGATTGAAAATCCTAGGTGAGGCTTGGGGACTGGATGTAGGTCAGAGAAAGGACCGAACCAGTATAAATCTTGTGGTGCATTGCTTCTCTCCCTCTCTCCTCTGTTTTACCCTGTGTTCATTAGTCAAAAACATAGTAGACTCTTTAATTTTATAAAGATACCCAATTCACCCCCCTCTTGGGTATTTAGCTCCAATCTTCATTTGGTATCAGAGCAAGGTCTTCTCAGAAGAGCTTAACCACTCGAGAAGGATCATTATGGAAGGAATTCTTCCAGATGGAGCTTCAATCAACAGACCTCCCGGTTTCGACGGCGAACACTACTCTTTTTGGAAAGCCAAATTTCGTGTGTTCGTGATGGCAACAGAATATGGTCTATGGAGAGTCTTTGAAACTGGAGACTATGTTCCAGTCAAGGTAGAAGGAGGCATCACTGTGCCCAAGACAGAAGCCGAATTCGATGATAATGATAAGAAGAACATCACTCTCAATAGCAAGGCTATCCTGATGCTTCAGAGTGCTCTTAGTCAAAAGGAGTACTTTCGTATCTGTAATTTATCAACGGCTAAGGAAATGTGGAAGGCGCTGGAAATAGCTTATGAAGGAACCTCCGGAATCAAGGAAAATCGCATCAACATTCTAACCACTGAGTATGACCTGTTGCGGATGAAGCAAGGCGAGAGTATTGGAGAATTTCAGTTGAGATATACTCATCTGACCAATCAGCTAGCAGCCTTAGGAAAGCTTTTCGATCAAGGGGCTCAAGTGAGGAAAATCCTCAATATTCTGACAAAGGACTGGGAAGCTAAGGTTACTGCCATTGAAGAAGCTCGTGGAGAATCAATGACTTCAGTTGCTGCATTGTTTGGAAGCCTATCTGAGTATGAGAGCAAACTGAAGTTCAAAAAGGAGTTAGAAGATGTCAATGGTGGCAACAATCGCAACAAAGGAGTGGCTCTGAATGTGGAAAAAGATGAGGAAGATGAAGATGAGGATGAAGAAATTGGGATGATGGTCCGGAGATTCAAAAAGTTTTATAAGAAGGATCAAGGCTTCAAGAAGTTTCAGAAGGGAAGCTCAAGTTATGAATCAAAAAAACCTATCATCTGCTATGAATGTGAGAAGCCCGGACATATCAAGGCAGATTGCCCTCAGCTGAAGAATCAGGAGAAAGAAAGGAAAAAGTTCAAGAAATTCAAAAAGAAGGCATATGTGTCAGCAATATGGGGAGATAGCTCATCGGATGAGGATGAAGCTGAAGAAGACGAAAGCGAAAAAGCCAACATATGCCTAGTCGCTGAGGAAGAAGAGCAACACAATGAAAGAAATGAGGTATATGAATCTCTTCCTTCCTATGATGAATTGTTTGCTGAATACAATGTTGTTCAAAAGGAGTTTGAAAAACTTGCAGACAAGTATATGTCATTGAAAAAGAAAAATTCCTTTCTTGAGCTGCAAATTGAAAACCTCTCTTCTCCTCAATCTCTGATTTGTGATGAATGCTCTATCCTAGAGAAAAAGAATTCACAACTTACAAAAGCACTTGAGAAATTTACTAAGGGAAGTGAAATGCTCAATGTGATTTTGAAACAACAACGTTTTACAAACGATAGATCGGGCATTGGTTATAGATCAGACTTTGATAAGAAGAAAGGAAAGAAAAAGAATGGACAAAAATCCTATATGAATTATTTTACTAAATCTGTTCATTCCTCAAACCCTTTTGCACATTGTACATATTGCAATAGGAAGGGTCACTCTACTTCATCTTGTTTTCATCGAAAAGAAAGAAAAGCTAAACCTGTAGGAAATTATGTCTGGGTACCAAAAGGAACATATGTTCCCAAGGTACATGCTAACCCCAAAGGACCCAAGAAAAGATGGGTACCTAAAACTTGATCTCTTGTGATCTGCAGGTATGTCTTAGAGCATCAAGGCCAAACAAGTGGTACATCGATAGTGGATGCTCAAAACACATGACTGGAGACAAATCAAAGTTTTTATCAATAAAGCCAAAAGATGGAGGTAGAGTTACATTTGGAGGTGATCAATCCGGGAAAATCGCTGGCATTGGTGAGATAGGCAACAATGAAGGCCCACTCATCAAAGACGTCTACCTTGTAAAAGGATTGTGTCACAATCTCCTAAGTGTGAGCCAAAGCACCGATAAGGGTAATTTGGTAATATTTGACTCTGATGAATGCTTTATTGTTAAAAAGGATTTGATCTCTATGAATGATTTGAAAAACAAAGCCTTATTTAGAGCACCTAGAGATGGAAACTGTTATACTTTGAACCTCTCTAGCAATGCTTCTGTTTCTGAAAATTGTTTTGTCAGTAACTTGAATGAGAATTGGCTATGGCATAAGCGATTAGCTCATGTCAATATGTATCAACTTGACAAGTTATTGAAAAAGGATTTGGTTATTGGCATTCCCAAATTGAATTTCAAAAATGATATGATTTGTGATGCTTGTCAAAAGGGAAAACAGACCAAATCTTCTTTTAAAGCTAAAAATGAGATTTCAACAAACAGACCTCTTCAACTTCTTCACATGGATCTAGTTGGACCAGCTAGAGTGAAAAGTCTTGGTGGAAACTTATACACTTTGGTCATTGTTGATGATTTTTCTAGATTTACTTGGACAATATTTTTATCATCAAAAGATGAAACATATGATCAGTTTGTTGCTTTTGCCAAGAAGGTCCAGAACGAGAAAGGTTTTTCAATTTCAGGTATAAGGACCGATCATGGTGGAGAATTTGAAAACAATGCCTTTGCTGAGTTTTGTGATAGTATGGGGATCAACCATAATTTCTCGGCACCAAGAACACCACAACAGAATGGTGTTGTGGAGAGAAAGAATCGAGTACTCACGGAAATGGCCCGGGCAATGCTGAACGAATATAACACTTCACAAGTGTTTTGGGCTGATGCGATGAGTACGGCATGTTACATCTCCAACCGAGCCTACATGAGAAAGAAGATGAACAAAACACCATACGAAATCTATAAAGAAAGAAAGCCGAATCTCAGTCATCTGCATGTCTTCGGATGCAAGTGCTATGTGCACAATAATGGTAAAGATAATCTTGGTAAATTCGATCCTAAATCTGATCTAGCTATTTTTATTGGTTATTCAAATAGGAGTAAGGCATATAGGGTGTTTAATACTAGGACTAAGATTGTTGAAGAATCTATACATGTTGTATTCTGTGAATCTGAATCTGATAAATCCTTGGATGATGAAGAGGAGACTATTTTCAAAAACAAATTCTTTTCGAAAAATGCTCCTACTCCTTCTGAAAATTCTGAAAATGTTTTTGAGGCTGATCCTGAAAATAACTTAGAAAATCCTGATCAGTCTCAACCTAGAGCTTGGAGATTTATAAGGAATCATCCTTTAGACCAAGTCATAGGTGATGTGAATCAAGGAGTTAGGACCAGAAATAGTACTTTGAATGAAGTTACATTTTCTGCATTTATTTCACATATAGAGCCCTCTAAGATAGAAGAAGCTCTTTCAGACAATGATTGGGTGATTGCTATGCAAGAGGAGTTACATCAATTTGATAGAAATCAAGTTTGGGACTTGGTGCCTGACCCAAAGACCATCCGGTAATTGGGACAAAATGGGTATTCAAGAACAAACGTGATGAGTCAGCCATCATTGTGCGTAACAAGGCTAGATTAGTGGCCAAAGGTTACAATCAAGAAGAAGGAATAGACTATGAAGAGACTTATGCTCCAGTAGCTAGATTGGAAGCAATAAGAGTTCTTCTAGCATTTGCATGCACAAAAGGTTTTAAACTCTATCAAATGGATGTCAAAAGTGCTTTTCTAAATGGTTTCATTCAAGAGGAGGTGTATGTTGAACAACCCCCAGGTTTTGAAAATGAACACTTTCCGGATCATGTTTTTAGACTTAAGAAAGCCTTGTATGGTCTTAAGCAAGCTCCTAGAGCTTGGTATGAAAGATTGAGTCAATTCTTACTCAATCAAGGATTTATTAGAGGAAAGGCTGATACGACATTGTTTATCAAGAAAAACAAATTGAATGAAATTTTAATTGTACAGATATATGTTGATGATATTATTTTCGGTGCTACTAATGACTCTTTGTGTGAGGAATTTTCCAAGTCTATGCAGGGTGAATTTGAGATGTCAATGATGGGAGAGCTCAATTACTTCCTTGGACTGCAAATCAAACAACGTAAGGATGAGATATTTATATCTCAAACCAAGTATTTAAATGATTTGCTGAAGAAGTTTGGAATGGACAAGTGCAATGGGGCTGACACACCAATGAGCACGACTACTTCTTTGGATGCTGATGAAGAGGGCAAGGATTTCAACATCACCAAGTATAGAGGAATGATTGGATCATTGCTCTATCTCACCGCAAGTCGCCCGGACATCCAATTCAGTGTTGGAATGTGTGCTCGGTTTCAATCCGCTCCTAAAGAGTCACATGCTGAAAATGTGAAGAGGATATTCAGATATCTCTCTGATTCGAAGACTCTTGGGCTATGGTTTCCTAAAGGTCAGCCGGAGCATCTTGTGGCATATTCAGATTCGGATCATGCTGGCTATAAGACGGATAGAAAGAGTACAAGTGGGCAATGCGAGTTCTTTAGCAACTCACTTGTCTCTTGGTTTAGCAAGAAGCAAACTACCGTGGCTGTGTCCTCAACAGAAGCTGAATATGTGGCTGCCTCAAGTTGCTGTGCTCAAGTGTTGTGGCTGAAGCAACAACTTGCTGACTTGGGAGTGCACTTAAAGGAGATCCCAATACTATGTGATAATACTAGCACAATAAGCTTGGCCAAGAATCTCGTGCAACATACAAGAACCAAGCATATTGATGTGAGACATCACTTCATCCGGGATCATGTCCAGAAGAGAGATGTGAAAGTGATGTTTATTCCAACCCATCTTCAACTAGCTGACATCTTCACCAAGCCTCTAGCCAAGGAACAATTCACTTTCATAAGGAGAGAATTGGGAATGGTAAATCCCAATGAACTGTGAGTTATTCTCTCTCAAATTAATGTTAGATGTGTTATTGATGATTAATCTTTACTAACTTAAGCATCGAAGAGTTTAGCCTTTGTTCTGCAGGGTGTTTTGATGTTTCAGAAGAGCTATACCGCGGTATGCAAATGCTATATCACAGTATAGGGTGTGTGAGAGGCCAAATCTCCAAGTGTGCAAGATGCATACTGCAGTATGTAAGTGGTATACTGCAGTATGTCCATCGGGGTTTCAGAGTTTCAGACATGTAAGAGGTATACTGCAGTATGTAAGTCATATACTGCAGTATGGGGTCAGACAGAAACGAAGTTTCAGGTATGCAAGAGGCATACTGCAGTATGTAAGTGCTATACTGTAGTATGGCCATCGGGTTTTCAAAAATTCTCTCAACATTTTTGAAGTCCAGGTCAGTATACTTCCATCCTTACTGCAGTATGTAAATGAAAGTATGCTATACTGCAGTATGCAAAAACCTTACTGCAGTATAGAGGTCTGTCTATATATACTGAAACGCCGTGTTCTTTCATACTCGCGTCTATACCACAGTAAGACCTAGCAGTATCGCATCTCTCTCTTCCATCTCTCTCTGAAACCGTCTCAAATCCTCACAAATCCTCACCAAATCTCTCTCATTTCCTTCCCAATCTCATTCTCACCCAAACCCTAGCGTCAAAATGTCCAAAGATCAATCTCTCTCCAAACAACCTACTTCTTCTCTTCCACTCAGAGCACCGAGGTCGAAATCAATTCCAAGGAGATTAGATACCGGCATTGATCGTCATATTCCTGGAATTGGTATAACTATCCCAGAGGCATCTTCGCCGAATCCCAAGAAGAGGGGAACTTCATCCAGAACATCTATCCCATCTTCAGCCGCAAAGAAGAAGAAGACCGGAGAGTCGAGCAAGGAACAAGGGAAGAGGACCGTTGTTCCTCAAAAGGCAAGGTCCAAGAGAGCTTCCACGACTGTCATTTCCTCTCCTTCGTCTGTTGAGGTTTCTGGCTCTTCGTCAGAAACTGAGTCTGAGCAAGATTTCTCTCTCGTGGTAGCAAATGCAGTTGAGGAGATCAAAATTCACAAGAATGCGCCAGAGGGATTCAAGGTTACTCCTGTCCTACTTCCTCCCAGTTTAAATGCCAAGTTCAAAGATCTTTTTGGGAGCCGAGGATTCTGCACTGTCACTTCTGTTAATCTGGAACAAGTCTACCGAGAGTGCAACGTGGATCTCTCACTATGGTTCGGGCCGTATGCTACGCTCGTTTCCATCGAGGCTGCCTACTGTCCTGAGTTGGTCAAGATGTTCTACTTCAACATGGCGACCGATCACATCTTGGACTCGGAAGGAAGACTGATTGAGGAAAGGGTCACAACATCAGTCAGAGGAGTACGATTCACACTGTCTGCCGCCATCCTCAACAAGATTCTCAAGGTGGTTAATCCTCCAGAGGCATCCACACCGAAATATTCAAATGAGGAGGTATATGCCACACTTTTACCCGGTCAGGACATACCGGATGATTAGAGGGTTCACTTGACTTTCAAGCCCTCGGAGATGCCACATTTGCACCGCGTGATATGGTACGTGTATTCACGTAACTTTGTGCAAAAGGGCGGGAGCTACACGCACTTCACGCAGAAGGACTATCGTTTCTTCACTGCCTTCATCCGCAAGCATCCGCTCAATATTGGGCAGTGGCTGTTCAAGGAGATTAGCCACTTCAGGTTTGTGTCCCGCAAAGGATCCTACATGCCCTTTGCATCCCTGGTTTCACTGATAATGTACTACCATAAATATGGTATGTGGGTCCTCCCGAGCAGATGAAGTTTATTCCGACCTTCGGCAAGACTCAGCTCAATTTGATGAAGATTCAGTTCGAGCCGGAAGGATCTGGGCAGTCGAGAGCTCCACCGCGGTCTCAAACTCGTGCATCTCAGTCAGTTGCACATGAAGCCCAGTCTGCTCCACCACCATTACCTTCAGATTTTGATGAGCGGATTAGAGCAATTGTGGATGCTGCACTTGTATCTCACCGAGCTATGATGAAGGCAGAGTTTGATATGATTCGGGCTGACATCAAGTTGGGGGTTATGGATGTGATCGTGGCTCAGTCACAGGTCCTCTCTGAACTGGTCAAGGTGAAAGATGCTATTGATGATCAAGGGCTCAACTTGGGCTCTACATTGTCAGTCACCTTAGCTGCAGCCTCAGATGCCAGAGACAAGGCTCAGCAACTCCTTCAGCACTTTGGACTTGGTGGCTCATCTTCATCTTCATTCGGCTTCACCACTGGTCCATCCTCTTCGACTCCTGTTCCGGAAGCCCAACCATCTATACCCGTATCTCAGCCTTCCCCAAACTCAACAGAACCTCACTTCTCACCACCATCATCACCCACTTTCTCATTTCCTAGTCCACCTCATAGCCCACCCCACACCACATCTTCCCCCGTCACCCCTACCACAGATATTCTTCCTGGCCCATTCCCATCTCCACCTACTCCATCTACTGTGATTTTCCCTACACCTTCTCCATATGCAGAGCCCCATGATCCCTCCTTTGATCCAAACACCGCCATGGTGCTCTACTCTCCTCCTGTCTTTGTTCTTGACCCTGAATTTGTTGATGACAAAGGGGGAGAAGGAGAGAAAGATGTAGATGTCTAGTGTCTAGATTTGTATTAGTGTTTAGATCTGTATTTTGATATTTATGTAGATTGTGTTCTGATATCAGTCATTATCAGTGTATTCATCTTTTCTGATATCAGCTCCACTTGTATGCATCATATTTTATGAATATATTTCAAGTTGCTTATGTTCTCAAATTCATATCTGATGCCAATCTCTGTCTTTCATGCTTGAAAATGCAAAACTGATTGTTTTCTGATAACTTCTCATTGCTTTCTGAAAACTTCAATTCAAAACAGAATACATCTTTCAAATTCTTTAAAAAGAAAGTTTACAAGTGTTGTCATCATCAAGAAGGGGGAGAATGTTAGTTCTCAATGTGTTTTGATGATTAACAACAAGTGTAAAACATGTTTTGAAGTTTCCAAGATGTTTAAAAATCATCTGATAGTTGCTTACCGCAGTATGGGTCTGCATACTGCAGTAAAGGGCCTTCCAGAAAGGAAATAATCTTTCAAGTTAAATCAATACTGCAGTATAAGTTTCTTTACCGCAGTATTGGACCTACAGAAGGTCATCAGATTTTTGAAGTTAAGTCAATACTGCAGTATAGGATGACATACCGCAGTATTGGACTTCCAGAGAGCAACCGTGTTTTCAAAACAAGCCAATACCGCAGTATAGCTATGTATACTGCAGTATAGGGACATCTAGAGAGCAACCGTGTTTTCAAAACAAGCCAATACCGCAGTATAGCTATGTATACTGCAGTATAGGGACATCCAGAGAGCAACTAAATTTCTAAGTCAAGCCAATACCGCAGTATAGGCATGTATACTGCAGTATAGGGCCAACCCGAGAGCAATCAAATTTTCTCACCCAAGTCAATACTGCAGTATGTATTTGGATACTGCAGTATAGGCTCTTACAGAAAGCTCTCAAAACTTTATAACTATTGCATATTGCAGTATAGGTTTTCATACTGCAGTATTGGGCAATCACGGGGACTCTCAACTTTGACAAAAACTCGCATACTGCAGTATGTTAGTTGCTTACCGCAGTATAGAGCATATGTTTCAAAATCAATCACGATGTTTTTGTCTCTGGAAGTTGCTTACCGCAGTATGACTTTGGATACTGCAGTATGGACACTTATGCACAAGTGCCATACTCCAGTATAGAGGAACATACTGCAGTATACAACGGTCAAAATTGGTTTTTGAATTACGCGAATTTGCAAATCATTATTGTTTGATCTTATTGCTTCCATAATTCATTCAATCATATTTCTAGCTATGTTTAACAAGTTTGTTGAGTGAATTTCAGCAATCACAGATGAAGATCAATGAAGGTCAAAGCCATAAAGCAAAAAGTGTACAGTGCATTAAATGCACTTCTGCAAATCAACCTATTCTCAGCTAATCCATCTGAGCACGCCTTCTAAACGTTAAAGTATACTTACTACAACAAGTAAAGTTATCTCCAACAGGCAAATCCTCAGAGAGCCACATCAGACTTCATCAAAGTCTTGGATTAGCAGAAGTTTAGAGAGAGAAGATGACCAGAACCCAAGCTAATCACTTCCAACGGTTGGAATCATCCTACAACGGTCATTTAATGTTCTCTACCTATAAATAGAGAGCATTAACTTCTTCTCAAGCTGACACAACTACTTAGAGCGAAAATTTATTGAGTCATTTATTGTATCAAGCTTTCATCTGTATTGTATCATTTTGATACTTAGTACTTCAGTGTTTATTCTATCTACTCTTTGAGAGAGTTATCATCTTGTAAATCATTTACTGATTGTGATAACTACAAGTCAGGGGACTTGGTAGTTAGGGTGTATTGATTACAACTTGTAAGGGGGAGTGTGTTCTAGTGAGAGAACAGCTCTTAGTACAGAGTGTGTAATCAATATTTGATTATAGTGGATTGAAAATCCTAGGTGAGGCTTGGGGACTGGATGTAGGTCAGAGAAAAGACCGAACCAGTATAAATCTTGTGGTGCATTGCTTCTCTCCCTCTCTCCTCTGTTTTACCCTGTGTTCATTAGTCAAAAACATAGTAGACTCTTTAATTTTATAAAGATACCCAATTCACCCCCCCTCTTGGGTATTTAGCTCCAATCTTCAATTTTATGATCCTTAAATGAATCTAGAAAATTTGGGTCCTTGGCTTATTTAATTATAGGAGAAAATTCCTTAAATTAAATTAAATAAGCTACTCAATTTTGAGACCACATATTCACCTTTTTTTTTTTAAAAAAAAAGGTATTGTCTATCAAAATAGGATTTTTAGGGTATTACAAAAATAACATCAAGAAGTTAGTTTATTTTGTGTACTTCATTTAAATGGACAAGAGAATGAAAATGTAACAATCACTATGAAAGAGAATCACTATGGCGGTGTGACATGAAGGCAAATTTTCTAGCATCACTTGAGTGATATGAATTTAGCTCTTCTAGAGTTATTTTCTCAAAACACATCACTAAGTGGTCACTTGAGTGATTTCGTAGTAAGTTATCTATATGTATTCATCAAAGACTTTTTCAAATTAATGTAACATTCTGCAAAAACCTTTCTAACTCTGTTTTAAGCTTTGTTATCATTAAAAAAAAAAAAAAAAGATCTGATAGACGGTACAAAACCTATCCCGCATCCTGTCTTGTCCAGTCTCAGTAGTAATTTTGTGCATCCCGGAAATTTGTACGACAAACTTGTTTCATCCTGAAATGACTGGAACCTAAATGGGATGGTTGGTGCGATATAAAAGTGAACACCTCCAGCTTATTTATTGTTTTGAGAGCAATAAATTTTAATGAGTGATATGAATTCAGGGCTCCAAAATGTTTTATTTGTATTTAAATTTAGGATAGGTCAAGTGGCGTATATCCATTAGGTTGAGTTTTTCAATCACACTTTGTCATGTTGGCAAAAAAAAAAAAAAAAAAAAAAAATCACACTTTGTCATGTGTGATTTTTATTATAATAAATAAGGTTTCAACTGATTTTAAAGATTTTATAAATAAGAATTTTTATTTTAACAAAAGTCCTCATGGCTATATTTAATTTGAAAAGTTGACCTAATGAATTTAAGTAATTTGAACTAAGTTTTTCCCATAAATTTATATTTCATACCAAAATTGAAATCAATATTTGTGCAAACATAACATCGATTCCTTTTTTTTTGTTTTTAAAAAAATTATTAACCTAAAAGGAAATTGATATATAGTTGATATCATACATTTAAAATTATTTTAATAACAAATTTGTCAATTTGGTCCGTAAACTAATTTAAGTTTAAATATAACCATGTTTTCTTTTCTTCTTCTTCTTCTTTTTTTTTTTTTTTTTTTTTTTTTGGGTAATTCGATTAGCTCAAGCTAAGGCAACTGCTGCTACCTCTTGTCTAAACCGTCTAACTAACTTTCACACTATCATGCGACATCCGGTTATGCATGATTCAGTCCATCTACACTGTATTGGACTGTATCTTTCACTGTTCGTGAAACCAGACAGAGACCACGATCGATTCACTTGAATCTTCTTCCTTAACTCCTATTTTTATGAATGGAATGTTGTTCCTTCAGGAAAAATTGGAATCTTGCAATTGCAACTTAATGTTCTCAGGGAAGCTATGGTTTTCTCATCCTTAGACAAGAACACGTTCCATGTCCACATCATTATCCACTCAAGTCTAACCTAATTAAGCGTTTCCATGTTAAAATAATCATTACCCAAACCAAGAATGTTCACTGGAGTTTATCGTATCTGTTAAATGATGTGTGTCTCCTACTAAGGTACTTTGTACACTATATTATTATTTCTTGAATGCCTAGTTATGTTTCATCAGAAAAAGAAAACATTTCGTTTTGCGGAAGAATCCAGGAATACACACACGTGTATTACATTTATTTGATGAAAGCCAAGGAAGCATTTGAATCACACGTCTCTTATCCTTCCCGTATTATTGATGAGTACATAAGGATGGCCCAAAAATTCAAAGCTATTGTTGAAGAAGTGAAGTGGTTGTGCGTTGAAGCAACAGATAATGAATGAAGGTGAAGAAGCGAAGGTCATCTTCAAAGACGCAAGAAGATGGTCACTCTCTGGAATGACTGCTCTCGTTACTGGAGCAACCAAAGGCATAGGGTTTGTTTATGATAATTATCGTTGTTGTTGTTGTTGTTTTCATCTTTTTCTTAATTTCCCTTTTTCTGGGTTTTGAATGTAATTCAGTTCAAGAGCTCTCACTTTTTTCTTCTGCAATTTCTGACATTGTTTAAGAGATCGAGTGAAGCAATACTTGTATGAAATGATGATGCTAAGACTGTAAAACATCTTATTGAAATCTGGATATTTTGTAAATGTTTAGATTCTAATGTGTTCTTTTTAGACTTGTACAATTTTGTCCTGGAATTTTGCCCCGGAAGCATTAAAGAAGGAGTGAAGTTGTCGTAATTAGCCATTAAAAAATCTGAGGGAAAACCATTCTCGAGGAAGCGGCAGTTTTTTTTTTCTTAAAAAAAATTGATACCTTTATTGTCAGTGTGGTTGTCTCTGCTACTGATTCATGTTTATTATTGATGTTGAAATAGGAATGCCATAGCAGGAGAATTAGCAGAATTCGGAGCAGTTGTGCATATATGTGCACGGAACCAAGAAGATATTGATAAATGCCTTAAAGAGTGGGAAAGTAGGGGATTTCATGTAAGTGGATCAGTTTGTGATGTTCAATTTCGTGACCAACGTGAAAGCTTAATGGAAACTGTTGCTTCTGTCTTTCATGGCAAGCTCAATATCCTAGTAAGATTCTCTCTCACAAAATCCAAGTCACCCATATATGTCAACTTTTTGTTAACACGTCCTTGTTTTTTTAAATTAATACAATTTTTAGTACTTTAAATTTATCTTCATTTTAATTTTGGCCCTTAGGTTTTATTATGTTTAAAATATTGGTATTTATAATTTAATAAAGATAGACTATTTTATCTTTTGAAGAACCAAAACTAAAATAAAGACAAATTTAAGGGACAAAAATTGTGTTAGCCCTTAATTTTTTTCCCTTCAAGTGTTTGTAGCTTAATCTTATAGATTGCAAAGGCGCATATTTTCATATTATATTGCGTTTTAAATTTGAGTACTATCAAGACATAAGTAATTGACAAATGTACATAAATGTTGGAATAACAAAGAATGAATTGGCTTGGACGCCAGGCCAACATGCGGATTTGGGGTGCCTGTTGCCCCTTAATTTCCCCACCATCTCAAATTTGTTCTTCTTTCTTTTAATAATTAGAAATTCTACATAAAATGAGAGTGACATTTTAATATTTTATATATGAATAAAAAACTAGTGTATCTTACTAACTTTTGTTTATGTTACTATGCATTTGTAATGCATATTCCTATATGCAATTTTGTGTGTGTGTTTCAGATGGCTTGTAACATTTTTCTCTGTTTGTTTACCTAGATCAACAATGCTGGGACAAATACACTTAAGGAAGCAACAGATTATACTGCTGAAGTTACATCAACAATCATGGACACTAATTTCCAGTCTACTTACCATTTGAGCCAACTGGCACACCCTCTTCTTAAAGCCTCAGGAAATGGTACCATTGTGAATATCTCCTCCATTGCAGGTTTCAAAGCTTTGCCTCAGCATGTGGTCTATGCAGCATCTAAAGGTATATTGAGATGTGGGCTCCACACATAATTTTGTCACCTTCCTCTATATGTGTGTATGAATATAAATGGTATTAAGTCTAACAAAAGGGGTTAGTCCCTCGTAACGTGATGAATCAATGTTCAAACTAGGATATGTATTCACATTTAGTATCCGAGGGTACTTCGAATAGGATTGCCTCTAATAAGAGGATACATGTGGCTAGCAAAAAATAATAATAAATGATATTAAAACTCAATCTAATTTGATGATTCATAATTGTGAACCAATGAACCAGCTCCCTAATTCATTTGGTCTAGAGTTTTTGACTGGTTAACAGGGTTAGATTTCTTTTCCCCCCATTGTTGAGGCTAAAACAACATAATTTTGAGTTTAAGGGGAAAAAAGTAGTATTCCATTATATTTTCGTTTTCTTAACTCTTTTTCATTTAATTTTATGTAGTTTATATAAGCTTATTAAATTCGTAACCTTCCTCTCAATTAGTCGAGGAATAGGTCAAGGGTCAATGGTCAACTAAAAGTCAACCTGGTGGGCAACCGATGGGAAATAAGAAATCAAAAAATAATTTAAACTCTTATCATACCATGCATCCATATATTAAATATAAAATCAATATATTGAATTACTACCAAAATAATCATATATTTATCTAACATTTCTTACAACTTCTTTGACATATTGACATCATAGTATCAAATTATCAATCCACCATCTAATGACATCAGAATTAGTCATCATTAAATATTCTTCCTAGCTAACAAAATATTCCTACCTGCATTCCTTTAACAAATAAACTCATAGTCATTAATACCAAAATTATCATTAACTCTAAGTCTTCAACCAATATTGTCGTACACAATCATGCTCCTAAAAAACATGGTCACTTTTTTTTAGGGCAACTTGGACAACCCACAACTCATTGGGTTGCCAGGGTTGAGCCCGAGTAACCTCGGGTCAACCCAATCCTAAGTTGGAGATCTAGCCAACTTGGTTACATGGTCCATTCCGGTTGACACGACTGGTCTAGTTCAGGTTTAATAACAGTGATTTATACATGAATATTCTATTTACTTGTGAATTAATGTCTTTTCAAAGTTATAAATGAATTTTTTGTATATTGTATTAAATTATTTTATTTTAAATAACCAATATGACTCCAGTTGAATTATTCACTTTTGAGCCATTGCTTTGACTGGTTCATTGACCGCTCCAGAATTTCAGTACGTTTGTGAATATATGAATGCATAAATGTAGACTGTTCAATTTTATTTCTCATGAAGCATATCCTTTTAAAATAAGGCATGATAAAATTGAGTGAAGGCTAATTTTAGCTGATGAAATAATATCTTCATAATTGTATGCAGGAGCTATGAATCAAATCACAAGGAACCTTGCCTTTGAATGGGCGAAGGATAATATTCGTGTAAATGCAGTAGCACCTGGAGCTATAATGACCCCACTTTTGGAGGCTGTTATGGTATGTTATGGCAAGCTTAGGTGAAATATGCATTAAAAAACAGTGAATTAATGACAAATTTGATTATTCATCAAAAAATATGTTGTATTGTCACTAACTTACTCCCCTATTCCTAAATATAAGCTTGAAATGATTGTTTTTTATTTATCAAGAAAGTGGTTAAAAATAGTTTAAATCAATAAATATGTAAGTGTTTTTGTTTTTGTTTTTATTTTTTGTTTTTGTTTTTTCAAACTATGTCTTCCCTTGTAAATATAAATCGCATTCACCTTAATTAATGCAATTCACGCACACTCACTAGTCAAAAAATATGCAATAAATGTGTACAATCAACAAGCGTAAAATTGAAGGGGAAAAAAACAATAAATGTTGAGATGAAACTTTTATTTTGGGATGGACCTATTCTCAAATTTGAAGATTACATTTAGAGACGGAGGAAGTATTGGTGACCAAATTCTGTTGCTAAATTCGCTGTGATCTTTTGTTGTCATGGTCATGAGTCCAAAAGGAAGAGTTCATCCTTTAAAGACTAGCATAGTGGGGGAATCTTTTTGAACTTATAAATCATACCCATAAGACTCTCGATGTGGGATTCATGTAAGCTGGCTGCCTTGTTGCTTCTTTGTTTTGATTATTAACAAAGGATATCTTAGCCTTACACTTCTCAGCACAACAATTCTTTGTATTCACTAAGTAGCCTAATCTGATTTATAGCCCATTGAGCATGTCTAAACATTCCTTGATTGCCTCACTTTTTTGTAGTTCTCAAACTCCTTTGCCAGTTAAGATATTGAAAATACATGTGTTGTTGAAAATACAACTAATTCTAAACAAATTATATATGGTCTTTCTTAATCCATTTTTTTATTTGCCAACGTGTTCATATTCGGTGTACATGTTTCTTGGATTCTTACTTCACTCACACACACACACACATATATAATATAATATAATATAATAAATCATGTTACAAGTTTCCGTTCTCCTATTTTTTTGTCCTTTTCTTTTCTTTCATAGAAAATCAGCTTACTAACTGAGACATAATATCTCTGATATGATCTTTGTACAGAAAGAAGATGCTGAAAAAATATTAAATAGTATATTGTCTCATGTTCCTATGAGTCGCTTAGGAGAGACTAAAGAGATTTCTTCACTGGTTGCTTTTCTCTGCCTTCCTGCTGCTTCATACATCACTGGACAGATTATATATGCCGACGGAGGTTTCACACTTTAAATGGCTTTGAATTATTGCATTCCTGTTCTAGGGAAAATTAATTTATTTTTCTCCTTGTATTTTTGACTCAGTTGCAACTCAATCCATACATTTTGACTCAATGTAACTCAATTCTTATTATTTTAACTCAGTTGTATTTCAATTCTTAAACTTTGACCCAATGCATTTGATCCCTATAGTTTTAACCATTTTATAATTTAGTCCTCATATTTTAAAAATATATAAAATATGGACTACATTATAAAATAGTTAAAATTATAGAGATCGAGTTGTGGTAAGTCAAAATTTAGGAACTCATTCAAGTTAAAACTGTAGGAACTGAGTTTCATTATGTCAAAGTGTTAGGACTAAGTTACAATCAAGTCAAACCAATAAGAACTAAAATTTTTTTAATATTCCCTATGTTTTTTTATGTAGGTATGATTGACAATAAGATTAAGATAAGCAAAAAGTGTTGTAATCACTAATAAATTGTGATTGTCAAATTTAGTATATAGCCAAGTTTTAAACCGTTGTCTCTCTGCCACCCACGCCCTTACATATATTCAAAGCCGTTTTACACTTTTTGACCACCCCTCCTTTCTTTCAAACAAAAAGGATACATTACATATATTTATCCATAATTTTCCTTATTTCTTATTTGTGTCTCACTTATATGGGTTTGGTGTTTGGACTTATTTATCAACACATTTTGAAGCGGGGAAGAATCTAATAATATACATGCTCATCACATTCAATTTTTTTTTTCGGGTTTAGAAGTATTTGGGACATAAGAGAAAATATGGTAGTAATACTATTGTTAGTATTTATAATTTAATCAAATTTTAGTTTCAATTCCTCTAGTTTCAAATCGTTGTTTTAGTTCCTATAATTTCATAAGGACTTGATTTAAAATTTAGATCATCCTAATAAATTGAATTTTTAATGAGACTTTTCCACAATTATTTCAAAAAAGGAAAAATTGCGAGATAGGCCCCTATATTTTTTTTCCCAAAAATGAACACAAAAGAGAATCAAACACGCCCTCAACAAGTAGTTATAACGGTGTTTATGAGATGGGACCAACCCGTCCCGCATCCCCACCCGAAAAAGGACATGGAAAGACAATTCCATCCTATGTCCCAATCTTGCCAGGACCGGTTAGGATGGGGTTGGCCTTATCATGTTAGAGTGTTTTGTCTTTGATTATAGCCGTTGAAATATCATAACATTCTTTGTGTTTTAGGAATTAGCCATTGGAGTAGAGAGGATGTTCAGCATTTGAAACCTTGGAGACTTTAATGCTTTTGACACATAAAGTACTTTTTGCATTTTATATGTTAATTAATCCATGATTGATCACTTGTCAATTGCTTGAATGTTGTTGTAATGAAGTGTTAGAGAAATTTGAAGCAAAAAAGAACGAGTTATGAATGAGTTTCAAGAATTTCGATATAATGCTCTCTTTTCTAAAAAATGCATCATTTGAGTAATCTTCACTTATCAAGACAGAGCATTGGATGGGTCACTACTGTGATATGGCAGCGATGCACAAAATAGGATCATTCAAGTGATCTTATTTCTTTTGAACATTGATCACTATGAACATTACTGTAGTGATCTGTTGGTGATAAGAATAATAAGATCACTTGAGTGATCTAATTTCTTTTCTTTTTTCTTTTTTATAAGAAACAGATGTCATCACTGTAGTTTACTAATAGTGATGCGCTTTTTACTCATCACTCGAGTGATCTTACACGTAGAAAATTTTCAAATATTCTAAGCACTACCAAGATCATCTTGGTGTTATGCTATATTGACATTTTTTCTTCTTTACTTTATAGGTTTCTTGGGAAATTGAAATCCTATGTGAGGAATAAGGCTTGGCCTGAAGATTTAATAGAAGAAGGTTATATAGGGGGAAGAGGTCCTGTACTTTTGTTCAAGGTACTTTGATAACATTGAGACATCTTTCAACTGACCACCTCGAGTAGACGATTATCTTGAGCTAGAGTCAGAGCCATTATCAACTGAGTTGTTAATCCCTCATATTGGTAAACTAGTTGGCTGAAGTGAGAACTTCAAGTTGACGACAACTGAGAAGTTTGAAGCACATAGACATATCTTGATTAATTGCACTAAAGTTGAACCCTTCCTTCAGTTAGGATTACACACAAATATATGTTATCTTATATATTTTCTAACATTTTATACTTACATTTTATGATTATCATCGCATGCTTAATTCCGGGGAATTCAAAAGTCATGTGAAGCATCAACTCAGAATACTGGGTTGGTTTATGCAGAGAATACTAAATAACCACAACTCGTACTCACCAGAATTTAAAGCTCTTGCACTTGGCCCCCTTGACCACGCCCAAAGATTTATGACATATATGTTGGTTATGATTAGTTTTGATGATGTCTTATATAGATGTCATTATTAAAAGCAAAAAGATTGAGTAATATATTGAGTAATATAGTTATCTCTTACATTGACTAACTACTATGTTTAATGTAGATTAGTCCAAGTTGAGTTATGGAAAATAAACAAGAAGGAGAAAAGAGATTACAAGAAGAAGAAATTGAATCAAAGAAGATGTGAAGTCAAATGATATGGAGTGATCAAGAGAAGAGAAGGAAGAAAGAGTCGAGTTATGGAAAATGATCAAGAGGAGAAGAAAGAAAGAAGAACTTGCTAAATGGAATGAAGATACAATTATTCAAGTTCTTATATTGAAGCTAGAAGCCTCCAAGATCATATAGAAGTTCAAATGGCTCAATTTGGAGTTAAAGTCAACAAAAATCAGCGGCTAGAAGGCTCCAAGATCATATGCAACGTGATCAGCCCTTCAGCTCCACTCTGTTCACATTCAGCACGGGCAACGTCTGGTAATTCGATGATATCTCACAAACCAGAGATCGGATTGAGACGAAACCAAAAGAATTGGAAACTAGACATCTAACACGTATTGGTGACAAAAATTCATGCCCAAACGAGTTTAGATGAATTATTGATGAATTTTAAAAGTTGACACAAAGATCAGCGTCACAGTCAGGAACAGCCTTCGGTATTTTGAGTATATCTCACAAACGACAAATCCGATTGAGCTGAAATCAGTGGAATATGAAAATAGACTCACAGAGCTTTCCATCAAGAGCTAAAAGGATCAAAACGGAGCTCGGACCAGAGAGATATGGCCCTCAGAAGTTGATAGTCTGTTCAAGAAGTTGCTCAAATTCATTATAAGTCAATATCACAGTATAGGGTGCTATACCGCAGTATTGGACTTACAGAGAGCAACCAAATTTTTCAAATTAAGTCAATACCGGAGTATAGGGTGCTATACCGCAGTATTGGACTTCCAGAGAACAATCAAATTTTTCAAGTTAAGTCAATACCGCAGTATAGGGTGCTATACCGCAGTATTGGACTTCCAGAGAACAATCAAATTTTTCAAGTTAAGTCAATACCGCAGTATAGGGTGCTATACCGCAGTATTGGACTTCCAGAGAATAATCAAATTTTTCAAGTTAAGTCAATACCGCAGTATAGGGTGCTATACCGCAGTATTCGACTTCCAGAGAGCAATCAAATTTTTTAAGTCAAGTCAATACCGCAGTATAGGTATGTATACTGCAGTATAGGGCCATCCAGAAAGCAACCAAGTTTTTCAAGGCAAGTCAATACCGCAGTATGGGGGTGTATACTGCAGTATAGGCTTATACAGAGAGCTCCCAAATTTTATAACTATTGCATACTGCAGTATAGGTTTTCATACTGCAGTATTGAGCTCTTAAACTTGTTTTCAACTTGACACATGTTCTTGCATACTCCAGTATGGAGTTCTATACTCCAGTATTGCATACTTTCACTAACATACTCCAGTATTGACGCAAGTATTGAACATCAAACTTGAAAATCAAATCTGACGAATTTGCAATGCCTTCTTGTTTGATCTTAATACTTCCTATGATTAATCTCTAATATTCCTAGATATGTTTAACCACTTTATTGGTGAGTTTCAGATGATTAAAACGAAGGATATTAGATTTGTATACTCCAGTATAGAGGCTTTTTGAACTTAAACTTTTTCACACAAACAGTGCCATACTGCAGTATACTACTAACATACCGCAGTATAGGTCATGACTTTCGAACACAAGTCACGATGATTTGCCTCTGGAAGCTGCATACCGCAGTATGACTTTGGATACTGCAGTATGGACACTTATGTACAGTGCCATACTCCAGTATAGAGGAACTTACCGCAGTATACAATGGTCAAAATTGATTTTTGAATTACACGAATTTGCAAATCCTTATTGTTTGATCTAATTGCTTACATATATCATTCACTTATGTTCCCAGATACGTTTAACAAGTTTGTTAAGTGAATTTCAGTCAGCACAAATGAAGATTAATGAGATCAAAGGCAAAAAGCAAAAAGGTGCTCAGTGCATTTAATGCACTTCTGCAAATCAACCTCCTTTTGGTTAATGCATCTGAGCACGCATTCTCAACGGTCAAGAATCATTTCTTCATCAAGCAAAGTCTACTCCAACGGGCAAATCCTCAGAGAGCCACATCAGATCACATTAACACATGGATTAGTTGGAGTTTAGAGAGAGAAGCAGACCACACTTAATGACAATCAACTACAACAGTCTGATTCATCCTACAACGGTCAAAAACGGTCACACATCATTCTCTACCTATAAAAGACATGGATTCAAGCAGAAAAACGAAGAGATACAAGTTTACAATGCCAAAATGCTGATACTCTGCTTCTTCATCATTCTCACTTTGTTTTTCATATCTAAATAGCTTAGAGAGTGAAATGAATTGTATCTGAACTTCAGTGATCATTTATTCATTCCTTTGAGAGGAAATTTATTGTAAACACATTATCTTTCTGAGAGTAACTCAAGATTGGGTAATCTTGAGTGAGTTATACATTGTGTTGATTACAACTTGTAAGGGGGAGTGTATCCTAGTGAGAGGATAATCTCTAGTACAGAGTGTGTAATCAAGCAGTGTATTGATTACAGATTGTAAGGGAGAGTGAATCCTAGAGAGAGGATTGCTTCAGTTACAGATCGTGTAATCAAGCTTATTGAAGATAGTGGATTGAAAATCCCAAGTGTGGCTTGGGGACTGGACGTAGGTCAAGGAGGGCCGAACCAGTATAAATCTGTTTGCAAGCTCTTCTCCCTTATCTCTTACATTTCCAGCATTTACATTTGAGTGTTAACCAATTGCTTGCAAACTTATCATTGTTGATCAAAGATGAATTTCCTTAATTGCGAAAGTATTTCAAAGAAAGAAAATTTTTATACTTCACCCAATTCACCCCCTCTCTTGGGTTCAGCCGTAACTTACAATACAATGTCAATAGTTTCAAGTTTTGTCTGGTTTCACAAAATCAAGGATTACTAACCCAAAACTCAGGTGTTTGTGGCATTTTTGAGACAAAGAGTTATGTGAGCAGCAGTGACGGGAACATGCAGTTCGGTGATGTCCAGTATTATTGAAAGCTGTCTGATATGGTCAAAATAAATTACCAAGGCCATTTCATAGTGACATTGTTCAAGTGTTTATGGGCAAATACGACAACTTCCTGGGACTCACAACTAAGAACTTAGGCATCACATCAGTGAATTTCTCCTAGCCTATTCATACTGGTCAATATGAAGATAATGAGTCATATATTCTTTCCTTAGAGGCACATCACATTTATTATGCTGCGGACAAGAGGCACAAGGATTAGAGTATGGTGGTTCACTTAAAGCCTCGAGACCTTTACGACATGAGCGATGATGATAACGTTCCCTACGAGAGTGAGCCATTCCAGCTCGTCAGTTTTGAAAACTTCTTCCTAGATGGCGAAAACAGTTTACCTATAGTTCAATGTGTTTTTTATGATACTTATGAAATAATTTTTTATTTAAGTTGAAAACTTGTTCAAATATATTAAAATCACAAGTAACATTTTTTCCACACTTTTTTATAGGGATGGCGACAAAGATTGATATAAAAAATATGCTTATGATAACATATTTAATTTGTAATCCTCTATTTTCTTTAGAAAAAAAAAACATCACAACATTTGTAGCAGTTCTATAATTGATAGGGCAAAACTTTATAGCCTATAAACTCCGCAAGTGCACTGGCCATATCAAGTAATAAAGTGATAAGAAAAGTATCGTTCCCACGAGGACTTAGTATCACAACCTTCAGTTAAGTATTAATTTTACAATTTCGTTTAAGTTGAGCAAATTAGATTGAATTTAATTAAGAGAAAAGAAAAGAAAATCTAAAATCAAAATAAGCAACCTACCACTAATCAAACGAGCAACCTAGAGTCACTAGTCCCTTATTTGATTCCTAGATTTTATCCTAACTAAATTAATTTTGACTTAATCTAATCAGCTAATCTAGAGTATTAATGTCTATAAATGCCTTTCAGTCCACTTATATACCTACCTTAATTAATTATGCGATGCCTCGCACAACTAAATAAGATGCTTTTCAAATCAGACTCACTCTAATTTGATTATGTGAAGCTTCTAGGTTTATTCCCATTCTTGATGCAAATTAGATTAAAACCTAACTTCACGTTAAATTTAAACCTAATTCCACATTATTTAATCCCAAGGTCAATTTATGATTCCCTCTTCCAAGTTCAACCCTAAATCCCCAAAACATGCTCAGTGGTGATCAATCAATAAGCAATAACAATGAACATAGGATTAAATAAACTGAAATAAAATTAAGCAAAACTAACAAGTGGGAATAATCTCTAAAACCCAAACAAGTTAATAGGTTCTCTAGGTTGCAAAACCAACTAGGCACACATGGCTTTAATCAAATCCATAAAAAAAATGAAAATTCAGGTTCAAAGAATAGAGAGAGAGAGAGAGAGAGAGGAAAGAAAGATTCTCCATCGCCTGCACAGTCCATCCCTCCATAGTCCTTCCGTCTGTCCGTGGAGATGATGAAGAGAATTGAAACGCTCAGCCTCTGCTCCTCTGCTTCTTCGTTCCTTCTTGTTCTGTGTCTCTCATATCTTTTTTTTTCCTGCTTTTTGTCTCTGCCTCCCTATTTATAATTTAGGTTTTGAGTCACTGATTCTCCTTTGCTTATTACAAAGATATCTCATATCTTGTAATTTACTCTATCAGATCACACAATTGATTTTGTTTCTATTTTTCTTGCGTTGGACCACCGATTGTAGCTGATTGCATATCCTCTTAATTGCTTTTTCTATTTCATTCCAAATCAGCTAATATTTCCTGCACAATAAAAATAGGATATGAGTAGATTTTATGTCGATTTATTCTTTGATCTTAAGTTTGATTCAATGAGGGAAAAGTCAATAAAAGATAATCAAATAAGTATATAATATCAGTAATTCCAATTAATTCTCATAAAATATACACCTATTTAATCATAAAATATATACTCATCAATAACCACAACAAAGGAAACCTTGTAATGCCCCTAAGTATAATGTTAATTATTAGATTAATTGGCATTTCATTGTCCGAGTGACAACGCAACATAGCTTGCATATCGGTTTGGATGACTGAGTAGTATTGATAAAGCGTGTATATATATGTATATGTATATGTATATGTATATGTGTGTGTATATATATATGTATATATTGCTTGGTTAAAGGCTAGTGATTATGAGGGTTGTAAGTTAAAGTTAATCCCTTACGGGATAATATACAGTCATCCCCAAAATGCAGGATAAATAAATTTGACTGATAAATTAATACAGTCCAACAAAATATTAATTCAAGACTCCTCCTGAGTTCGCCCATGCCTCAACAAACCTCCTTACATCACTGCCTTGCACTTCGTTCCATATCCACTTCCTGTCTCTTTAGTTAGATTTGAGATTCATAATTGAATCTTAGAGTAACAGCTTAATCTCACACTCAACGTGTACACAATATATGCCAGTTGACCACACAACACAATCCATAACAGCATACAATATTAACAGTTATATCACAAATAAGATGTAGCAACAACTAAAAGTATGACAACAACAATTGCAAATAAAATAGCAACAATTGTAAACAAACTCACATAACCAAGCACTGGGAAATTGAATAGGCTACAACCAAAATCGTGATTGGGCAGCTATCACACACCTATCAACCTTGCCTTTTCAGGTGGTGGGTAGTATGGTCCTTTATCTTAGTCCAAATTTTAATTCAATTATTCAATTCCATTTCCCAGGTTAATTATGCCATATATCAGAGATTAACAGCATAACACACACATCGGTTTGGACAAAGTATACTAGTAAAGATAAAATACAGAATAGTAAATTTTCCCTGGTGGGATAAATACAGTCATCCAGATTCATAATGCCCAAAATAGACAAAATAAAAATACAGTCATATAGGAGAAAACAAAATAAACAACCAAAAGGGAGTCACCAACATTCACCAACAAATACTTCAATCTCGCTTCGCATTCTTACCTTAGTCTCCCAGCACTGCTCTAGATGAACTATCTGAAGCTTTGCAAAAGTCTAGAATTCATAATTGAATCCCAGAGTAATCATTAATCTCATGTAAAGTGTATGCAATGCATGTATGTCACCACAATCAAGAAAATAACAAATCAATAAGCATTCAATAATCACGTACAATAATATAAATAAGCATACCACACATATGCAATATTTACTGCGAAATGACCCCAAGTCCTAATAAACGCAGGACTGCTCAACATAGCAAGCCCTGGATCCATAGCAGTAGGAAAATCACAGTGGTCGGGCTTCAAGCCTAGACCACACTAAATGGACATACAAACGCATGTCTCTCACGAGACATGGATCCACAATCATGGAAAATCAAACATACAAAGTAATGCAAGGCATATGAAGATTAAGGTTATTACATAATAGTCGACCTCAAATATTATTAATTTTCCCAGTGCGCAGATGACAAAAATATGCCTAAAATAACCAATAATACAAATAAATTTCCAATAATTATGAAAATTCATTTTAATAAATATTTGGCTTCTTGACTTGAAATAAGTCTTTTCCAAACTTCTTTAATCTCTAAATCCCTTTTCTCAATTGGAAATCCATTATTGGTGAAAACCCCTTTTACTTTCGGATTGTACAGAAAATTCCAGAATCAATGACTAAAATTAATTATAGAAAAATCTAATTTGGGAGTTTCAAAAGCCAAAATGACCCTTAATATGTCTAGTTTTGGCTAAAAATATTTCCAGAGACCTTAAAAATCAGTATGATTTTTCTGTGTCTAAAATCCACCCTCAGGTTAGAGACAGAGTCCTATTTTCTGGGCCATTTTAAAAAATTCATTACTCATAATCCAAAGCTTTAAAAATTACAAATTATATACCAAAATAATCCTTGAGATGTCTACTTTATGACTATAAATTTTCAGATTTTTCTAAGCTCATTTGATGAGTCAAAAATATCATAGAAGCCGGATGACTCCACTGTTTCTACCAAAAATTGATTCTCAATGTTCTGAGAACTTATCTCTTTAATTCCAAAAACATGATCCAAGTTCATTCTTATACAAAATATCATTTTAAACACTTTGGAAGATTCAAAACATCCAAAATCAACTCAAATCTTCAAGCATATAGTGCTGACTGAAAATCGTAATGAACAAATAACACACCAAATTCTTGTTTTAACAACATACTCCTTCTTAAGTATGCTTGATTTACTTCTTGAACCATAGTTCTAAAATTCAATCATATGTTTAACCTTTTCCTCATCCAAAACAGTCCCCAAATCATAAATATTCAAAAAAATAACTATCATCAACACCATGAGCTAGAAATCACAAGGGAGTTCAAAGACTGCTTACTTGACTTAGCTTCTTTTGAACCCTTGAAAATCTTGATCCTTGCTCTCCTTCTTCCTTCCTTTTGGCCTTCACTTCCATCATCAAGGAAGAGTTTGTTTGTTAATCTTTATCATGAAGAAGAAGGTAGAAGAGAAAGTAGAGTACGAATCCAACATACTTACTGTAGTTTCAATCTCCTTCTTGCTACTTGAATTCCTTCTTGAACCCTTATGCCTTAGCTAAATGCCTCTTGCTCTCTCTTTTCTTTGCTCTCTAAACCAAAAATGAGAGGGGAGTGCCTTTTATAAAGCATCACTTTGTTAGTTCTCTATGTGTTTTGATGATTACTAACGTTTGTAAACAATATGGAGATGTTTTTGTTTAAGATTAAACTAATTTCAACTTGTCAATTTCAAGCAAAAACATTCTGGCTGAAACAAACTCGAGCCTGTAATGCTCAAGCTCGAGCCTGGTTTTGATAGAGAGCACAAACCTGCAAGTTCAAATCTCAAACTCGAGACTAAACCTGAAGTTTGATTTTAAAGTCTCTTTAAAAGTTTGCTTGAACTTGAGCCTATGTTTTCAAGCTCGAGTTCACCAATGGCAGAGAAATTTTTTTTTTTTAAACAAGTTCAAACTTGACACTTTACGTTTTAAACCTTAGGTTTGCAACTTCCAGAGACAATCTCTGAAATTTTCAAAATCTTTGAACTCGAGCCTGTTATGGCAAACTCGAGTTCATCTCTGGAGGGAAGAAACTTTTCAAACTTAGGGATTTTCCCAAACTCTGCACTGTTTCATTGACTCAAAAGCTTTATAGTTTGAAAAATTTCAAGAGTTTACAAAACGATTAAACTCGAGCCTAGTTTTGGCTGAGAGGTTTCAAAGTTTTTCATGACAAACAAACCTGAGACATGTTTCATAAACCTCAAGTTTACCTCAAGACAAAATCTTTGAGAATTTTTCAAAGCAAAATAGACTCGAGCCTAAGGCAGCAAACTCGAGCCTAAAAATTCCAGAGAGCAAAAGCCTTTTAAACTTGAGAATAAACTCTAGAGCTCAATTTATAAACCTCAGGTTTGTCTTTCAAGTTAAAACTAAGTTCTACCTTGAAAAGTGTTAAACTCGAGCCTGTCACTAATAGACTCGAGCCTGAACTTAAAGTTTCCAGATTTCAAAATCGAGACATTCCTCTCTGGATGAAACAAGCTCGAGTTTAGAACTAGCAAGCTCGAGTTCATTTCAACCCGAGAGCAATGTGACTTTTTCAATGTCTTAAGAACCTCAGGTTTAAAATACAAACCTCAGGTTTACATGTTTTACACTGAAATGTGTTTGTAGGATAAAGCAACAAACTTGAGCCTGCAAGAGCTAAGCTCGAGTTCGTGACGCTGATTTAGAAATTTGAATTTGACAATTTCAGAAATCAATATTGTTTGGTCTTAATCCCTTCCAATATTATTCTCTGATATTCTCTGCTATGTTTAACGTATTTGTTAGTGTATTTCAGAGCATTAAGGAATGTTTGGTAAGAAGTTAAAGCAAAAAGTAAAAAGCAACTCAGAACATTTATTGCTATGTCCAGAAAGTTGCCTCTTTGCCAAATCCATCTGTAGACAACCACAAAGCATTAAAGGATGATTGCTGGAACAAGTAAACTCTCCTCCAACGGATTAATTCGCAGAAAGTCAACTGTGATGACATGGCCAACTGGATTAAGAGTAATCAAGAGAGAGAAGGTCCCTAAACCACTTCAGAACACTTGGGTAACTTCTCCAACGGATCTAATTGGAAAGCAACGGTCATTTATTGATCTCTGAGTATAAATAGAAGAGCTTTCAAGTCTTTCCAACAACTACAACAACTGAGAGCGAATTTCATTAAGTTTCTTTCAATTCTTTCAGTTTTTCATCTGTACAGTATCTTGTGATACTTGAGCTTCAGTGATTATCATTATTCACTCTTTAAGAGAGTTTGCTTCTGTAAATCATTTATTGTAAACAAATCACAAGTCAGGGGGACTTGGTGATTTGGGGAATCATTGATTACAACTTGTAAGGGGGAGTGAGTTCTAGTGAGAGAATCACTTCTTGAGTGCAGAGTGTGTAATCTTTGATATAGTGGAAATCTCAGTGAGGCTGGGGACTGGACATAGGTCAAGTGGTTAAAACCGAACCAGTATAAATTTCTTGTGTCTTGCTCTTCTTCTCTTCTACTCTGTTCTACCCTGTTTTCGTTGTTAGAAAATAGAGCTTGTTGCAAAGATGTGTAAAATACCCAATTCACCCCCCTCTTGGGTATTTGGCTCCACCTTCAGACTTCATATGATTTTAAATTTGAACTTTGGCTCCAATTTCAAATTTCAAAGTTGGCTCCAAATTCAAATTTAAATTTTTGGCTCCCAATAGGCTTCTAGAAGTGTACTTGTTTCATGAGCTTTTTTTTTCTTCTTCTTCTCTACTCCAAGCTTAAATGGCCTCCCTCTTGGGCTCCTAATAATTGTCTTACTCCTTAGCTCAATGACCTCAAATTCATGATCCACCACATGTTTTCCTCTTGGGCTTTATATTAGAATTTCATTATATCCTTCTTATTTTTCCCCTTTGACTGAAAATACAAGGGTAAAAAGGGAAAATATATGTTTTGACTTCCATTCTCATCTCCTATCTTAAATTGTCTAAAGCCAAATTGATTACCCAAATTTTCAAATAATTCCACATCATTCTCTCTAGCTTAATTATTCACTTGGAAATTAAATACCATAAACTAAAGGCTTGATGAAAATTCATGTGTTCCATTAATTCATCCAATACATCAATTTATATAAAATTGGGGATGTTACAGCAGCAACCCGAGTCGTGAGAAAGTTGACTTGGCTAGAACCCGAGTCTAGTTGTATACAGTCGGGACTTACACAAATGTGGTTCAAACATACATATAAAGACATATAGAGAATGTACGTAGCAACACGATAATAATAAGATTAGAGTTTCTTTGGTGGTCTTGAGTACTTAGGAATTCCTATAATTATAAAATAATGAACAATATTTAATACTTATACCCGATCATGATAAAAGGGTATTAATTATCATTTAGAACTCATTACCTCCTTTAAATGTTAAGGGGTAGACCATCCTAAATGTCATTTTCGACTTAACCAGAAATTTTCTAGAATTTTCACTGAACTTTGAAAATTCATAATTAATTGCACAAAAATCTAAATGATGTGCTTCCAAAAGCTATGTGACCTTCAACATGTCTATTTTCAATGAAAAATACTTCCACAGTCACAAAACTCAATGTCATCACCAGTTTAATTAAATTGCCCCACTGTCTAGATTGTACTTCTAGAACCTTGGGTCAATTTGTAAAATTCTTATCTCCCTGTACAAAACTCCAAAAATTACAAACCACCTATTAAAATAAAGCTCTTTATGTCTACTATAAATATGAAAATTTTCATAATTTTGCAATGTCATTTACTTGATCAAAAACTAAGCACAAGTCGATTTTCTCCCAAAAGGTTAAAACTAGCAGTTTTAGCAACTTGTACAATTTGTTCTTTTTGTCTCTAGAAATCATTCACAACTTGATTCCCACTCCATTTTTCGTGTTAAACACTTTGGTAACCATGAAATCATCAAAATCATTTTGGTTCCACTATTGCTTGTTTAGACCGAAATATTGCACAGACAATGAAGAACAACATCTTCTTCAATCCAACTTCACAAATTCTATGCTTTTATGTATCAACTTGTCTTCTAACTCATTATTTGAACTTTTAACATATTCTAATCCATTTTAGAAATTTGGGCAGCATGTCCCCTTACGGTTTTTTGCCTCCAAAAAGCAAAGAAATCATGGATAAACCATATTCCAAGCCGACTACAACAAAACAATACAAGACAAGTTAAAACCTTTACTTACTTGTCTTGATCCTTTGAACTTGATGGAATTTTGAGTCCCATATATTTAAAAACTATAAAGAAGGCGTAAAAAAAAGAAGAGCAAGACCCACACACACACTCCACCACATTTCACAAAGTCAGCATTTATGCCCCACTCCTTTTTGAAAAATGCTGCATTATTGTTGGTTCACGAGAGAAACTGATATAAAACTAAAGAAAATCAGTAGAGAAAGTAGAGAGAAGTCAGAGAGAAATTCTAGAGAGATGGAGGAATTCTCATTTCAATGTATACAAAATGTTTACATAAGGCCTCTATTTATAGACCTTCAGGAGTTACTATGCAGTGGATAGAAACGTAAATGAACATCCATATAATAATATATTCATAATACTCCCCCTTGGATGTTCATTTATGAATGTGCCTCGTTAAAAACTTTAACTAGGAAAAACCCAGTGGGATAAAAACCTAGTCAAAGAAAAAAGAGTACATCATTCGTTGATACACTATCAAATGCTGCCTCATTAAAAACCTTTCTAGGAAAACCCAGTGGGACAAAACCTAGATAAGGAAAAAAGAGTACAGCGTGTATCAACTCCCCCTTTTGACTACATCAGTTAAGATCTTTGAGTCTCCGAAGGCCAATACCATAGACAAGTTTTTCAAAAATTACTTCTGGTAGTGACTTAGTAAATAAATCTGCCAGATTTTCACTTGAACTGATTTGTCGGATATCTATCTCACCATCCTTTTGAAGATCACGAGTAAAGAAAAATTTTGGTGAAATATGCTTTGTTCTATCACCCTTGATATAACCTTCTTTAAGTTGAGCAACACATGCAGCATTATCTTCATATAGAATAGTTGGATCCATTTTTCCTGAAGATAAATGACAAGTTGTTTGAATGTGGTGTATAACTGACCTCAACCATATGCATTCTCGACTTGTTTCATGCATTGCTAGAATTTCTGCATGATTAGATGATGTGGCTGATATAGTCTGCTTCATAGATCGCCATGAAATAGCTGTACCTCCACATGTAAATAGATAACCAGTTTGTGATTTACCATCGTGTGGATCAGACATAAATCCAGCATCAGCATAGCCAATCAATTCATGTTTTGATGCTTTTGAGTAATATAGCCCCATGTCCATGGTGCCTCTGAGGTAACGAAAAATGCGTTTTACTCCATTCCAATGCCTTCGTGTTGGTGCAGAACTATATCTTGCTAATAAATTAACTGCAAATGATATATCAGGACGTGTGTGTTGAGCAAGATACATTAATGCTCCAATAGCACTAAGATATGGTACTTCTGGACCAAGTAATTCTTCCTCACCTTCTTCAGTAATTATTTGAGGTCGGAATGGATCTTTATCAACCTGCAAAGATCTTATAATCATTGGGATACATAATGGATGTGACTTATCCATATAAAAGCGCTCTAAGATCTTCTTTGTATAAGCTTCTTGATATACAAAGATCCCATTCTTGAAGTGCTCAATCTGTAGTCCAAGACAGAATTTTGTTCTGCCCAAGTCTTTCATTTCAAATTCCTTCTTCAAACAATTAATTGTCTTTTGGAGCTCTTCAGGAGTTCCAATGATGTTAATATCATCAACATAAACAGCAATTATAGCAAACTCATTGCTAGATCTTTTAATAAAAATGCATGGGCATATTGGGTCATTTTTATACCCTTCTTTCAACAAATATTCTTTGAGACAATTATACCACATGCGCCCTGATTGCTTCAGGCCATACAGGGACTTATTTAATTTAATGGAGTATTGTTTTTTAGAACTTGAATTCGATGCTTCTGGCACCTTGAGTCCTTCAGGGACTTTCATATAAATGTCATTATCAAGTGGGCCATACAAATAGGCTGTCACAACATCCATTAAATGCAAATCAAGTCTTTCATGTACTGCTAAGCTAATCAAATAGCGAAAAGTAGTTGCATCCACTACTGGTGAGTATGTTTCTTCAAAATCAATACCTGGTCTTTGTGTAAAACCTTGGGCTACAAGACGTGCCTTATATCTTGTAATTTCACCCTTTTCATTTCGCTTTCTTACAAAGACCCATTTGTATCCAACTGGCTGTACATCTTCAGGTGTAGGGACTACAGGCCCAAATACTTTTCGTTTTGCCAGTGATTTTAATTCTGCATTTATAGCATCTTTCCATAAGGACCAATCCTTTCTTTGTTGGCACTCGCTTATGGATTTTGGCTCATGATCCTCATCATCATTTATTACATCACATGCTATATGATAAGCAAATATATCATCAACGTTGACTTCATTTCGGTCCCATCGGATACCATTCATAACATAATTTATTGAGATCTCATTATTTTCACATATGTCAGGTACCTGGGTCTCTTCTGGGACTACATCATTCTCTTCTGGAGATAATAACTCTTCAGGAGATGACTCTTCTGGAGCTACTAACTTTTCTTGATTATCCTCGATTTGACCATCTATATTTTTAGCTCCTTTCTTCTTTCGAGGATTTTTATCTTTAGAACCGATGGGTCTGCCACGCTTCAGGCGTGTTTTTGATTCATTTGTAATAGGTTGTCCTCCAGGGACATCAATTCGAATAGGAGCATTCGCAGCTAGGACATGTGACTTAGCCACTCCCTTTGGGTTAGTGAATGCTTCTGGCATTCGATTAGCTAAATTCTGTAAATGAATTATCTTTTGAACTTCTAGTTCACATTGTTTCGTACGAGGATCAAAGTGAGCCAATGATAATTCATTCCAGCTAATCTCTTGTCCCAACTGCTTATTTTCTCCCCCTAATGTTGGGAAAACTGATTCATCAAAATGACAGTCGGCAAATCGTGCCGTAAATAAATCTCCTGTTGATGGTTCTAAATGTTTTATGATTGAAGGAGATTCATACCCAACATATATTCCCATTCTTCTTTGAGGACCCATTTTAGTACGTTGTGGTGGTGCTACTGGCACATATACTGCACAACCAAAAATCCGTATATGGGAAATATTAGGTTCTTTACCAAAAACCATTTGTAGGGGAGAAACTTTTAAGTAACTAGTTGGCCTGATGCGAATTAACATCGCTGCATGCAGAATTGCATGGCCCCAAGCAGAAACTGGGAGATTAGATCTCATAAGCAAAGGTCTTGCAATAAGTTGCAATCGTTTAATCAAAGATTCTGCAAGTCCATTTTGTGTGTGAACATGAGCTACAGGATGTTCAACATCAATTCCAAGGGACATGCAATAATCATTAAAAGCTTGTGAAGTAAATTCACCAGCATTATCAAGACGTATTTTCTTGATAGGATAATCAGGATAATGTGCTCTTAATCTAATCAATTGAGCAAGTAATCTCGCAAACGCCAGGTTGCGAGAAGATAATAAACAAACATGTGACCATTTAGTTGATGCATCAATTAAAACCATAAAATACCTAAATGGTCCACATGGTGGGTGTATTGGCCCACAAATATCTCCCTGTATCCGTTCTAGAAATGTGAGTGACTCACTTTCTACTTTGCTTGGTGATGGCCGAATAATCAGCTTTCCCTTGGAACAAGCAGCACATGAGAAATCATGGGACTGTGGTATTTGTTTACACTTCAGGGTATGTCCACATGAATTCTCAATTATTCGTCGCATCATAGTTGATCCGGGATGGCCTAACCGGTCATGCCAAACATTAAATTCATTAACAAACTTCTGGTTTGGATTAGCAAACTTCTGGTTTGCAATAACATGTGCTTCAATTGTGCTTATAAATGTATAATACAATCCAGAAGAGAAAGTAGGAAGACATTCTAATATGCATTTTCTACCAGAAACAATTTTTGTTATAGCCAAACATTCTTGATTATTATTAACTGTTGTTTCTATATGATATCCATTTCTGCGAATATCTTTAAAACTCAACAAATTTCTTTTAGATCTGGTAGAATAAAATGCATTATCAATGCATAATTTTGTTCCTTCAGGTAACAAAATATTAGCTCTTCCGGAGCCTTCAATCAAATTTATACTACCAGATATAGTCTGAATGTTGGCTTCTTGCATTACTAAAGAAGAGAAATATTTATCATTTCGTAGTATGGTGTGAGTTGTTGCACTATCAACGAGACATAAATCTTCAGGATTGATGCCAAAGGAATTCATTCTTCATTCAAGAATACATGAAAATAAATAAAAGCAAAGTTAAAAGAAATACAGATAATAGAAACAAGTTTGATTATACAAAACATAGTTCAAACTTAATTATAGATAAAGATGACTTATGCAAAGTCATCAGCAGCTTCTAAATAATTAATATCTATGTCTTTTTGTTCAGAGTTTTCAGCCATATCAACATGATTTGCTTCAGACCTTGGTCTTTTACCACCATTTTTCAATGATTCTTGGTAAAGATCAACCAAATGTCTTGGCGTACGACAGGTACGAGACCAATGACCTTTACCACCACAACGATAACATGCATTTTCAGAATGCTTGTTATTTCCACTAGTCTCCCTTCTAGGGTTCTTTTCAATTCTTCCTCCCTTAGAATAGGAATTAAATCCACCACGATTTGAACCACGACCACGGCTACGACCACCTCCTCGGTTGTAGCCTCTTCTACGTCCCCGTCCTCGGCCTCTAAAATTTTCATTAGTCACTGCATTCACTTCTGGGAATGGAGCAGAGCCAGTAGGACGAGATTCATGATTCAACAATAAAAGCTCATTGTTTTGCTCAGCCACAAGGAGACAAGAAATTAATTCAGCATATTTCTTGAATCCTTTTTCACGATATTGCTGCTGCAGGAGCAAATTGGTGGCATGAAATGTGGAGAATGTTTTTTCTAACATATCTTCATCAGTAATTTCAACTCCACATAATTTCAATTGAGAAGTAATGCTGAACATGGCTGAGTTATATTCACTCACAGATTTATAATCTTGTAAACGTAGATGATGCCAGCGATGACGAGCTTTTGGGAGGATAACCACCTTCAGGTGATCATATCTTTCTTTTAAATTGTTCCAAAGAACTAGCGGGTCTTTCACTGTCAAATATTCAAGTTTTAAACTTTCATGTAAATGGTGGCGTAAGAAAATCATGGATTTGGCTTTTTCCTGATTAGAAGTATTATTTCCTTCTTTGATTGTTTCTTCTAGACCATGAGCATTCAGATGGATTTCAGCATCCAGCCTCCAAGATAAATAATTCTTTCCGGAAATATCTAGGGCCATAAATTCAAGTTTTACAAGGGGTGGATTTGTTGTGTTTGCCATGATTCAAGCTAATAAAAAAAAAAAAAATAAACAAAATTAATAACAGGAAATTTATATGTTAACAAATAAGATATTATAATAAAAATTATCATTTTTTTTTTTTTTGCGGCTTCTGGCCATTTAACATATATTATCAGAAAAGAAAAAAATATGGCTTCCAAATGTTTATCTTCAGGATAAACAAAAATTTCTAGCCATTGTATATGACATCTAATCATATAATAAAGAAGATATTAAAATTAATAATTAACAAGACATAAACAATAAATATTATGTTAGGAACAATAACATTATGTTAGTTGTAATAAAAAAATAAATGTTATGTTAGGAGCAATAAATGTAAATGTTATGTTAGGAGCATGTTATGTTAGGAGCATAAAATTAAATGCTGAATTTAAATGTTATGTTAGGAGCATAAAAGTAAATGCTAAATTTAAATCTAGACTTCCAGTTAGGAGGTTTAACCCCAAGTAGGAGTCGAATGTAAAAATTAAAGTAAATGCTGAAGCTTAAATATGCTAGTAACAATAAAAATAAAATATCACAAATTAAAACAATATAAGAAAAGAATTAATATATATTGCACAATCATTATGCAATAATTGTGCAAACATTTAAATAATAATAATAATAATATAATATTAAAAACATGTGGGGTCCACGAGAAATTTTTTCAAACCTCCCGTGAACTCCTCCTCCATTATTTTTTATTATTTTTTTTTCTTCTTCTTCTTCATCCTGCGCCCGCGCCTGCGCCTGAGACTTCTTTCTTTTTTTCTTTTTTTTCATACTTTCACACAGATATCATATTTAATAAAACAACAATCAAAACTTAAAAACATACCTGAGTGAAGAGAAATTACTTTCACCGATCCAAAAACGTTTTCTAAACCGAAGAGGGAAGAAGATAAGGTGAAGAAGGAAAAAGGTGAATGAGAACAATTGTGATCAACAACAAAAACTCAATTGATTAGAGCTTCGTGCTGATAACGTGATATAAAACTAAAGAAAATCAGTAGAGAAAGTAGAGAGAAGTCAGAGAGAAATTCTAGAGAGATGGAGGAATTCTCATTTCAATGTATACAAAATGTTTACATAAGGCCTCTATTTATAGACCTTCAGGAGTTACTATGCAGTGGATAGAAACGTAAATGAACATCCATATAATAATATATTCATAATAGAAACATAATTGTTGAAAAATGATGCATTATTTGGACACCAAGGAAACCCCATCTTGCATAGCAACACGATAATAATATCCAAGTTCTTTAGCAGTCTTAAGCACTTGGGAATTCCTATAATTATAAAATAATGAACAATATTTAATACTTATAGCCAATCATAATATATTGGTCCTCTCGAAATTTTGGCTAAGTGAGGATCAGTGCAACACTAAATAGCTTTACCCCCAAACTAGAGCAGACTCCAGGATATGTTTCATGTTTCTCAGCTAGAGAAGTACCAACTAGACCCGACACACATTATTAAATATGAAGATATTGATATCTGTGATGATCATACATATGTGGTCAAGCTAGAGCAAATTATTGATTATCAGGAAAAACAACTCAGATAGAGGAGTATTTCATTCATGAAAGTGGTCTAGAAAGGACTATCTCAGAGGGAGGCAACTTGAGAAATGGAAGAAGACATGAAGAAGAAATATCATGATTTATGGCTCGGAGTGTACAAAATGTATAACAAATTTCGAGGACGAAATTTATTGAATTGGGGGATGTAATATCTTGAATTTTGGAACTAGAAGAATTGAAATAAAACTAAGATAAGAGGGTTACAAAGCCAATAAGATTGAAGAGTCTTAAGCTTATCATGAGAAAACAAAAACTTAGATAATTATTGGAAAGTTATTTTGGACCACACCTTCAGATTTTGCTTATTAGAATTTCATCATTATTGTTTAAAAACTGGAATTTGTAAAAGTCTCTAGCCATTTTTTTAATCGCGTGAAGCCAAGCAAGGAGGAAGGATAGAAACAATTGACAATGCCTTATACTTGTTCACACTAGGGAGACTTTACTTCACAATTGTTGACTATTCGTTTCTCTCCTTTCCCACTATATATTCGACACATTCTCCAATTTCTGAATGGAAATACAAACACACACCTAACCCAGGTTTACTCCATTATGTTCCATTTATTTCTCATTTTTCTTGTGTTCAGCCAGCGCAAAAAGTCACGGACGGATTGGAAAATTTTGAAGAAGATTTGACACCTTTGGACTTAATGGAATCTTGAGTCTCATATATTTAAAAACTAAAAATAAGGCGTGAATGAAAAAAGAGCAAGGCCGACGCACACACACTCAACCATATTTCACAAAGTCAGCATTCATGCCCTACTACTAATTTACAAACCGCTACTAACACAAACCACTACCAAAAACATCATATTAGCTGTTATAATTGTTACGCAGATATCCATATAAATACAGCCACACCTCATTTTATATGCTTCACCATCTTTTCTTACACACGTTTTCTCTCAGTTTCTCTCATCTGTCTAATTTTTTGGAGAGGTTAAGTGTTGTTCAAGCGGATATAAAATAATGATAATCTATTTACAAATATTTCTTTTTTATTCTAACTTTGTGATACTAATATATTTTTTTTTAATTGACAATCTTAGGGACCTTTTTCAACATTCCTTCTACTTTCAGATACATTTTTTTCATAATTAAATATTATTTAAATGAAATCATAATTAGTTTTGTTCTGTTATAGAACGTATATGTCTAACTCTTGAGAGTTAGTGGACAATCGATATAGGATCAATTTCTTTCTCCCGGCTAATATCTATGGATGAGATATCGGACAGGGGTAAATGATCACTGTGCGACACAGCGGCGGTATGCCGTACAAGATGTGGGGTGTGTGCACAGTGATACAGTATGTAAGCAAGTAATAGATCTTTAGCCTGCATACCTGGTAGATGTCTTACCATTTTATAGGGGCTTTCTCTTGCCTTGTTTCCTTAGCCGGCCCTCCTATGTTTGGGCATCGCACTTGTTTGTGATCTGATTGAGAAGGATCCTCCATGATTTACTCTATTCGAGGTTATTGCCATGATCACAGAATGATCATTAATCCCCCCGATCATAGTAGATTCCTTTGAGATGTTTAGCCGCGTAGGCCTTGGGCCTGTCTTTTGCCTAAGCCTTTGCTTTGTAGGCCTTGGGCCTGTCTTTTTCCAAGCCCACTAATTCGGACCATAACAGTTGCCCCCAAGCTCGGGAGCTCAGATTTCTAAACTACCGAGGTTGCCCCCAAGGCTGATGTTGATTTTATCAATCCAGTCCCAATGGACTTTTTATTTTTCACTTGGTAACGTTCTGCAATTGACACTCAGGATTTGTCGTTTTCGTAAAATTAAAATGCTTTATTTCCACTATTTGCCCCCAATCCGGGGTGTCAATTGCATATGTGAAATTTCTTGTCAGTAAGAGCCTGTTCATTTTCTCGGCTATAGCACGGGACTTACTATGCCCATATGGACTGCCACGTGTCTTTTGGAGGCGCTCTTAATCGCTGTGCGCATTAATTGTTTTCGCGGTTTTCAAATTGTCATGATTGTATTCAAAAGATTTTAAAAACCGTCACCACCCCCTAACATCAAGTGTTTCGTCTTTCCGTCTTCTTCATCTACTTCTTGGACTTTTTACCCACGATTCTTTTTTCTTATCACCTGTCCTGAGTTCTTATCCATCTTTCCTTTTTCCGGAAGTACTTGCGCATTGCACTAACTCTCGTGCTTGTCTATCAGGTAACTTCTCTCACTGTGGCTGTTTACACCTGTTCTCCTCTCCTTTCTTTACTGTTTTGCTTTTATATATTTGCCTCCGTTGCTCTCGGTATTGAGTATGACGGACTGACTGTGATGACCTGTTTTGAATTCCTCTTTGATTGAGCAAATGCTGAGAACAGATGTTGATTTTATCCCCTCTGGTCTGAGTTAGTCCATGACTTTTATGATTTGGTAATGCTTCCTTTAGAATTTCTTTCGATTTCCCATTTTGTAGCGTATTCGTTCAAAACCTTTAAATCTATTTGAGCTTTACGGGATATTTTCCCCTTTTTATTTTTCTGTTGTTTTCGACCATTCATCGATCAGTGTTTACGGGCGCCCAAAACCGTGGATTTAAATTCCAACATGATTCTGGATATGTATGGTAGACTTGTTCCTGAAGATGACAACGTCCTGGAAAACCTTTCTGCCGCCACTAAATTCTGGCTTTGGTCGATTTGCCCTCCCAAAGAAGACAAGAAAGAAGTGCCTTTTCGTGGTCCACTATGGGTCCAAAGTGACGAAAGTCATCGATTGGTACCTCCCTCTCATCGAACCATGCCGTCTTCAAGTTCTACACCTTGCGAGGAATGTTGTTATAAAGCCATCGACCTCGCCACTTCTGGGCGTAACCGAGAAGCCGACTTACTACTAGATCGTTGTCACTGTAACTTTAGTCATATTCCCCAGACTACGAACGCGTTTACCGAGCCTCTTGACCCTATCTCCGCTCAACTCTTCCGAGTTGCTCCTGTTTTTTCAGGTACCTCCTCATATTCTGACTCTTGTCATTTTTCTTATTATAGGTGTTAAGTGGCTTCTTACCACACCTCGGATGAATCCACGTCGGAGAGTCTGATTCTTCAAACTCTCCCCACCCCTCAATTGTCAAGGAGCTAATTGTCAGTGACGCGGTGACGCAAATGAAGAATTCCATGAAGGCCGACGAACTATCTAAGGTGGTTCGTGGCAGTATCAACTATGACATATGCCTACCCAAGCCTCATGAATTTGTATCTTCACCTCGTCCCAACAACAAGGGTCCACATTTCTTTTTCTTTTACCGAGATGTGGTTACTCGGCTAGGATTACAATTCCCTTTTTCCGATTTCCAAATGTGTCTCCTACGTCATCTGCATCTTGCCCCTTCTCAATTACATCCCAACGGATGGTCTTTTGTCATAGCTTTTGAAAACTACTGTAAAACCCATGACCTTGCATGCTCCGTGCCCGTTTTTTGTAGTTTCTTTGTTCCCTTAGAGTCCAACGTCGTCACCGAGGGTGACCGTAAATGGTTCGGCTGGAGTTCTCTCCGAGCCGCTCATGGTCGCAAATTCCTCAAACCCTTTACTGATTCCTGGAAGGGCTTCAAGTGCCACTTTTTTAAAGTTGTCGCTAAGCCCGGAGATTTACCCTGGTTTTTTCAGTCCTCCGATTCTGGTGAAGTCGAAGAACGGTTTCCCTTGTATTGGTGCTCAGACCACCACAAATTTGATTCTCGAGAATTTGCTCCTTCAGCCAATAGTCTGTCCGAGGCCGAGGAGGAAACTATATTTACTCTAACGGCTCTTGCTCGTCAGAAAAACAAATTGGTGAACTCGGCTAAATACATCGTTTCATATCTTCCAAAAAAAGGGCTTAGCATGAGTATGAATTTTTGGTTTGCTACAACTTCCTTGTTTAAGTTATCCCTGCGTTTGTTTCTAACTGCCCTTTGTTTTCCCTTTCAGGTCAGGCCATGGGAAAGCGGCCAGCATATCTCGATGTGACCCATTTAGATGCCGATGTTCAAGAGGTGGTGGAGCCCGTTTCTAGGACCAAACATCGTGTGGCCCCAGCATCTACAGCCCCGACCTCATCCAAGAAAGTCAAAGTATCTAAGAAATCTGCTCCGACCTCGGCTCCTACCTCGACCACGGTCGTGCATTTATCTCCTCCTTCATCTCCCAAGGATTCATCTCCTCCTTGGACTTCAGAGCCCATTTTATCTGAGCCTGAGACTATTGCAGCCAGCAAGCTCGTCGCGCTCCCCCGTTGTCATGTTTGGGATCATAAAATGTTTCAAGGTTTGCGCTAAGTCCTTCGGCCACCAGACCATTATTATGACAACGGGCCTACTTCTGATTTGGAGATAAAAGAGCTTCGGGACTTAGAGCTCAAAGGTTTGAGACTTACTGGACTGTGCCAGCTAGTTGCCGTCCTAAAGGGGAGACATTCCCAAGACCAAGCCTAGTTGAAGGCTGCTTTGACTGAAAGAGATAAATCAAACGGTCTGGCAACTCGGACCCTTCAAGAATCCCAAGCCATCAAAGCCGAAAGGGATAACCTCCGGGCCACCGTACCAGTTCTTCAAGCCAAGAAGGAAAGTCTTTCTAAAGAACTGCAGCTTGCCCGGGATGCTTTAAAGAAGGCTGAGTCCGAAGTAGCTGAGAAACGGCGAGTTCACGAAAGCGATACTGACTCCCTTTTGAAGAACAAAGGCATACTTTCAGAATTGGAAGCAGAGTTAACACATTACAAAGAGAAATTTTCTACTGCTCTTGCCGATGTTTCCAAGCTGAAAAGTGGCATAAAAGACGCTTTTGATAACGCCTTGGAACAAGTACAGTTTCTAAACTCGTCTGTCTCTCTCAATCTTGAAGGGGTGCACTATAATGCATATGTCGATGATGGTAAATTTATTCCAGCCCCTTCATCAGCTGCCGAGCCTGTCCCTTCTGGCCTCTCTGCTCCCGATTTCGTTGCTGGGCCTGTTGCTGAGGATGACAACACACCGGGGAACATTGGTGAAACAACCGAAGATCCCATTCCCGGGAATACAGAAGTGGTCGGTGACTCCTAACTTTATCTTTTCCTAGCTCATATTTTTGTTCAGGGTTATTTGGGATTTGGTCCCTTCCCCATTTACTATTTCTTGACATTCTGGGGTTGCTTGGGGTTTCGTCCCCCCCCCCTTTAGTGACTTTTTTACGCTCCTGTTGAACAACAATCGTATTTTGTTATGAAATTTTTCTTCAGGTTCCCTTATACTTTAACTTCCACCTTCTATTATCACAGGTTATTGGATTTTGTCCGACTTGACCAAGGTCGGCAAAATAGCTTTCTGCTTTTAACAGATTCACATGTCCCAGCATGTTCATATTTGCAACCTGGAGGTTACTATCTCGCGATTGTTTTTCCCTCCCTTTCGATATATTTGATTTTTAAGCAATCAAGCTTCTACATGATTTATGAACATCTCAAGTTCATACATGTTCTCGTACTTATGCATTGTGGAGCTACTGCCTTTGCATGTGTTAAGATACGAGGCATTCTACCTCGCATCACTTAATTATGCGCATTTCCGGGCGGTATTACCGCTATTGCATGTTGTTGGTTATACTTAGTTTTGATGATGTCTTATGTAGATGACATTCTTATAAGCAAAAAGATTGAGTAATATAATTATCTCCTACTTGGACTAACTATTGTATTTAATGTAGATTAGTCCAAGTTGAGTTATGGAAAATAAACAAGAAGGAGATAAGAGATTACAAGAAGAAGAAATTGAATCAAAGAAGATGTGAAGTCAAATGATATGGAATGATCAAGAGAAGAGAAGGAAGAAAGAGTTGAATTATCAAGAATGATCAAGAAAAGAGAAGAAAGAAAGAAGAACTTGCTAAATGGAATGAGAATATAAATATTCAAGTTCTTATATTGATGCTAGAAGGCTCCAAGATAATATAGAAGTTGCAGAAAGCTAAAACTGAAGTTCAGAAGGGCTATACCGCGGTATGCAAGTGGATACTCGAGTATCCAGAAGGCAGAGAGCACATTGCTGAGAAAAGTGACTGTATACTGCAGTATGGTATGCTATACCGCAGTATAGGATCAGACGGAGGCCAAAATTCCAAGTATGCCAAAGGCATACTGCAGTATATAAGTGATATACCGCAGTATGCAACGTGATCAGCAACTCTGTTCACGTTTAGCACGGGCGACGTCTGGTAATTCGATGATATCTCACAAACCAGAGATCGGATTGAGACGAAACCAAAAGCATTGGAAACTAGACATCTAACACGTATTGGTGACAAAACTTTATGCCCAAAGGAGTTTAGATGGATTATTGATGAATTTTACAAATTGACACAAAGATCAGCGTCACAGTCAGGAACAGCCTTCGGTATTTTGAGTATATCTCACAAACGACAAATCCGATTGAGCTGAAATCAGTGGCATATGAAAGTAGACTCACAGAGCTTTCCATAAAGAGTTGAACGGACCAAAATGGAGCTCGGACCAGAGAGATATGGCCCTCAGAAGTTGATAGTCAGTTCAAGTATTGCTCAATTGCATTTTATAAGTCAATACCGCAGTATAGGGTGCTATACCGCAGTATTGGACCTCAATACCGCAGTATAGGGTGCTATACTGCAGTATTGGACTTCCAGAGAACAATCAAATTTTTTCAGTTAAGTCAATACCGCAGTATAGGATGCTATACCGCAGTATTGGACTTCCAGAGAGCTGTCAAACTTTTTCAGTAAAGTCAATACCGCAGTATAGGGTGCTATACCGCAGTATTGGACTTCAATACCGCAGTATAGGGTGACATACCACAGTATTGGACTTCCAGAGAGCAACCGAGTTTTTCAAAACTTGCCAATACCGCAGTATAGCTTTGTATACTGCAGTATAGGGCCATCCAGAGAGCAACCAAGTTTTTCAAGGCAAGTCAATACCGCAGTATGGGTATGTATACTGCAGTATAGGCTTATACAGAAAGCTCTCAAATTTTATAACTATTGCATACTGCAGTATAGGTTTGCATACTGCAGTATTGGGCAATCACGGGGACTCTCAACTTTGACAAAAACTCACATACTGCAGTATGTTAGTTGCATACCGCAGTATAGAGTATATCTTTCAAAATCAATTCATGATGTTTTTGTCTCTAGAAGTTGTTTACTGCAGTAAACTTTGGATACTGCAGTATGGACACTTATGCACAATTCCATACTCCAGTATAGAGGAACATACTGCAGTATACAACGGTCAAAATTGGTTTTTGAATTACGCGAATTTGCAAATCATCATTGTTTGATCTTATTGCTTCCATAATTCATTCAATCATATTCCTAGCTATGTTTAACAAGTTTGTTGAGTGAATTTCAGTAAGATCAGATGAAGATTATTGGAGGTCAAAGCCAAAAAGCAAAAAGTGAATAGTGCATTAAATGCACTTCTGCAAATCAACCTACTTTCAGCTAATCCATCTGAGCACGCCTTCTAAACGTTAAAGAATGCTTACTACAACAAGTAAAGTCATCTCCAACGGGCAAATTCTCAGAGAGCCACCTCAGATCAAATTACCACATAGATTAGTTGGAGTTTAGAGAGAGAAGCAGACCACACTTAATGACAATCAACTACAACGGTCTGATTCATCCTACAACGGTCAAAAACGGTCACACATCATTCTCTACCTATAAAAGACATGGACTCAAGCAGAAAAAGAGGAGATACAAGTTTACTATGCCAAAATGCTGATACTCTGCTTCTTCATCATTCTCACTCTGTTTTTCATATCTAAATAGCTTAGAGAGTGAAATGAATTGTATCTGAACTTCAGTGATCATTTATTCATTCCTTTGAGAGGAAATTTATTGTAAACACATTATCTTTCTGAGAGTAACTCAAGATTGGGTAATCTTGAGTGGGTTATACATTGTGTTGATTACAACTTGTAAGGGGGAGTGTATCCTAGTGAGAGGATAATCTCTAGTACAGAGTGTGTAATCAAGCAGTGTATTGATTACAGATTGTAAGGGGGAGTGAATCCTAGAGAGAGGATTGCTTCAGTTACAGATCGTGTAATCAAGCTTATTGAAGATAGTGGATTGAAAATCCCAAGTGTGGCTTGGGGACTGGACGTAGGTCAAGGATTGGGCCGAACCAGTATAAATCTGTTTGCACACTCTTCTCCCTTATCTTTTATATTTCCAGCATTCGCATTTGATTGTTTTGTCATCTGGTTTTTCAACTCACATCCTTTTGGGAAGCTAAATTTACTGAATTGCAAAAACATTTTAAAGAAAGAAATTTTTTATACTTCACCCAATTCACCCCCCCTCTTGGGTTCAGCCAGAACTTACATTTGGTATCAGAGCTAGGCTCTTGTTTAAAGGACTTAACCGTCTCAAGAGTTTCAATGGCTGATTTCGTGTGTTCTTCGATTTCAGAAGGCTTTGATTTTACCATTCCACCACTTTTTAAAGATATTGATTTTTGGTTTTGGAAAGCTAGAATGACTAGTTTTATCAAAGCAACTGATTTTTATATGTGGAATGTTTTTACAAATGATTTTGATTTCAAGCCAAGGAAGGATTGGACAGAAAAAGAAAAGAAATTGTTTTCATTGAACATTAGAGCAATGAAAATTTTATATAGTGCTCTAACCGAAAATGATTTTGTGAAAATCAAATGTTGCTCTAGTGCTAAAGATATATGGGATACTCTTGATTCTCTTTATGCTTCTAACAATTGTGTTGAAGTTGATTGTGTTGATAGTTCATCTGAAATTACAAGCGATGTATCCTCACTTGATGAACAATTGGAAGTGGAAAATGAAGAAGGAGAAATCATTGAATACTCCCAAAATCCAGTCAACACAAAAGAACAAGAGAAAGATGATTCCCAAGGAGAGCTCATAGAAGATCGTGATGAACCATTATCCAAAGCTCAAGACACACAAGTGGTAAACAATTCCAATTCTCCTTGTGTAGCTAAGAAAAATGTTTTTGAACAATCACATAGAATTGTTTTTCAACCATTGACTGATTCTATTTTGAGAAACAAAAATGTTTTCAATCATGCTGGAAAATCATATGGGAAGAAAGCACACACAAACATGAATCACTCGAGATTGCATCCACTAGATCCACATAATTCGTGCAAAGCTGTTCATGATAAGCATAATCCTATTATTTGCAATTATTGTGGAAAATCTGGACATATTTCTCATACATGCTATATTAGGAGAAATTCTAATATGAGAAATAAATTTATTTGGGTTGCTAAAGGACAATTACGGTCCAATGCTAATAGTCAAGGACCCAAGTATGAGTGGGTACCAAAATGTCTTTCTAGTGCTTTGTGTGTGCAGATAAATTACAAAGAGAATGGACATAAAGGTACTGAGAAGAAGAAGAATCCAAGAGTCTCTCACGAACCTAAAAGAAGATTCACATCAATTAGGAGAACTCATGGAGAAGCCTTTGCTACAACCTCATCTTCAAATCAAAAGAAGCAATGGATACAAGCAAGAGGATTGTATTCTCCCTCAAGAACAAACTACCAGAGAGTACCGTACAACTATCTTGAGGAGAACAAAAAGAAGAGAACATCTCAAGTATCAAAGAGAAGATACTTGAAGACTGTACCTTATGAGAAGACTTTGCAGACACCAAAGAATCAATGGGTATGCAAAGCCAATCCTCCAAGTACCTAAGGAAAGGGTACGTGTTGGTAAAACCTCCTACACTATTATCTAAAATATTTATTGAGGTTTTACACTTTGGATAGTAGGAATGAACATTGAAAATCATTTTTGAAATTGAAAATCTACTTGATAGATTTATTTTTATATATTGTGCAATGTTCAAGAGCTTAACTCTTTATGCACACATTATGAGTTGAAAAATATATCTTTCATGCATAAAACTATGCTCAACTCATTTTGCTCAATTATTCTAAATTAATTATATTCATAAGTGCATGTGAATTTTGGTTCCTACAAGCTAACGATGATTGGATCCAAGATTGGATACCAAGAAAGAAAAAGATTTATACGATTTTGTAGGATCAAAGAAAGCTTCTCAAGAATGAAAGATAGAGAAATGATTCAAGCCTTGAGAAAGCTCAACAAGCTATGCTTGATGTTGATGGTGAACAACCGAAAGAGGAGTTGTCTACACCAATCCATCTCAACCAAGCAAGTCTCTATGAGGACAAAGGGAAATACGGTGATATCTAATCCTTACCCCATATTGTATTTATGTGAAATTCATTCTTGGGTAATGTATACTTGTCCAATACTATATACCATTAAGCAATCAATTACTTGTGACCTTAAAAAATGTTTTCAAGATTGCTAATGGATAACAAGTGAATTTGTGCATAATTTTTCTGACTTGAAAGTTTCTGAGATGCACAAGTCAAGAATTTTTTTTAAATACAATTCATTCTGTGTTTGGAAAATGCATTCCAATGTTTCTAAAAATATGCATGTTTTGATTCAAATGATATCTCAAGATTGGAATTCAATTTCCACCATACTTTGCAAATGCACTGTTTCTTTAAGTACTTCTACAAAGATGAGTTTTCATATCATCAACATCTCAATCTCATATAACATTATCACGATTGATATTTGAGATATTGAAAACTATTCGCATAGTTTATGAAAAGTTCATATCAATGACATATTTTCCATGAATGTATTTTCAAATCGTCATTGAAAACTGAATTTCATGGTATCACATATTCGCTTATGTACCTACTCAAATTTGTAAGATTATTTGTGATACATATTTTTGGAAATATCGTATTCATCTAAGAGTAATTCGATTGGATAATGAGAAATTTTGGGAATGTCTAATCCCAATAGATTGTAAATTGCCTCCACTTAATGTTAGTTCTGCGTTTTGATGATTAATTGGTTACTAACTTAAGTATTGGAGAATCTAGATGTGATTTTCATACAGGATGATTATTATCCTCTGAAATCCTGCTGAATTTTGCTACCAAGAGAAGCAAACTTGACACTGACAAGCTAAATTCAAATCCACAACAAGCGAAGAAGAAATGAAAATCTGAAGAAAAAGAGGAACTCGAGTTTGATACTTCACCATCTGAGTTTATTCTTTTGTTATGCGCAATTCTAAAACTTGTTTGAATTTGAATTCACTCTGCTTTGTGAAAATGCATACGCATGATTTGAAAAATGTTCATACTCTGATTGCATTCAAATAATGTTTCAAATTGGAAGTTAATATTGTATATTGAATGCTAGATATGCTTCAAATGTGTCTAATTGAGTTTTCCCTATCATTCACATACTGATCTTTAGAATTCAATGTTTTGCTTGAACTCGTATGTTTCATTCTCTAAATGGTAGGACCTTATGTCAAATAAGTGAATCATATATGAGTTTCAAGCTAATTTCCAGAAATGAATTCAGTATGTGAAAACTTATGCTTATTGAATAAATCCTTATTGGTCAAGCTATTCCAAGCATTATGAATGTTCATTAATGCATTAAACATTAATGCATTAACCATTATATGGATTAACTTACTAGGATAATATTATGGAACTCTAATCATTTGGATTAATGAGTTTGTACATTATTGTCTACTAATCCTAGTACTTCTTGTGTTACTCAAATACATCAGCATGTGTGTTCATCTATATTCTGAGTAACTATCTCTGCATATTCATACTCTTGCCTTGAATGTTCACATATTTCAAGACTCTATTCAAAAGGCAAGATTATCTCTTGGTCATTGGCAAAGTCATTATGCTCATATGTTTCTGTTATACTAAGCTGTCTTGATAATGCTTTACCTTCATGACTTTTGCTTTTGAGAAAATTCTTCAACATGTTAACTTCAATGTTCAACATATTCTCTAAAATCTGAAGCATTTTGATACATTCTAATATGTATTGACTTCCACCATGTTTAAAATGAGCATTGTTTTCCAAGCATGTTTCAGAAATAAATCTTTCATTCATGACAATCTTGATTTCATAATGTCTTATCACGTTTTTGAAAGAATATTCAAGATTTGAAACGATTTGCACATTTCATTATCATTCTTGGAAAATCTGAACTTTAAGTTGATAAATGCTTATCTTTATGGATAAGATTTTCTATGTACAAATTTACATGCCTTTTCAATGACATCTTTTCTGCATAAAATGTATTCACAAATTGTCATTGAGAAATAACATTTTTGGTATTATTTAGTTGTTACCCTATTAGATTCATTGGCTTGATCTTATTTGTTTGGGTAAAACTATGTTTTGATCTTTGATTGTTATACTCTTTGCTCAAAAATCATATAATTTAACTCTATAAGAGCATTAGAGTTGTCATGTCTAATGTTGTGTGGACTCAAGAATCATTGAGTACCAAAGGACACATATTTTTGCAGGAGCTAACCGAAATGTTCTGTTGAGGAATACAGAGAATATAGGCAAACAAAATAGATCATTTCAGTGGCTATATCCGCAAATTCTGTAGCATCACTTGAGTGACATTCCATCACTAGCAAGAGGCTTAAACCAAGATGATAAGGAGCATGCTAGCTTGATGACAAGCTATGAGCAGAAGCTAATCCTATACAAAGCTCATTCAGGATTTTAGCTTCTAAAATGCATTCAAAATAATGGATAATAGCTTTCTAATAATGCTTCTGTGGACTACAGAGGATTAACTTGAGTAATTACGATATTATTCAAGTGAGATATCCATGATCCTGCTATTGAGCCTCATCAAAGAATCTCATACGACTGCTTCATCTCAGGCCAGATCGTTCATCAGTTTGCAAAACCAACATGAGCATTTCTAATCCCTATCATTTTATATTCAGTAAAAATTTTGCACATGTTTGGTATCTTTATGCTTTAACTGTGAAAGATCTAGATGCTGTGATTAGGTCTAGATGTTGTGTCTAGGTAGTTTGCATTTCATTGAGCTATTTTTGCTATTTCTGTAGTAGCTTTTTCTGATATCAGTGATTATCAGAGTATTTATCATTTCTGATATCAGTTACTTGCTGCACATGTATGTTTCTTTCAATAAATATGAACATATCTCGCATGTGTTTCTGATTCCAATTGTGTATCTGCTGCCATTCTCTGAACTTTATATGTTGAAATGTAAAATTGGCTATTTTTCTGATAACTTAACATTGAGTCTTGAAAACCTCTCCAAATTCTCTCAAACTTGTTTTCATAAAAACATTCCCAATAGCTTCATATTTAGTATGAAAACACTTTCAATTAGGGAGAGAAAATCAGTTCTTTGACTCTTTCTAATATAATTTCATATTTGTCTCTCTAAGGATTTCTTCTTTACCTCAACTTTTTGTTAATGACAAATAAGGGGGAGAGAATGGCGAGAAAAATATGTTGCATCTAATGTATTCTCATATTCATACATATTTTTCTTAAAGTATTTGCCATCATCAAAAAGGGGGAGAATGTTGGTTATACTTAGTTTTGATGATGTCTTATGTAGATGACATTCTTATAAGCAAAAAGATTGAGTAATATAATTATCTCCTACTTGGACTAACTATTGTATTTAATGTAGATTAGTCCAAGTTGAGTTATGGAAAATAAACAAGAAGGAGATAAGAGATTACAAGAAGAAGAAATTGAATCAAAGAAGATGTGAAGTCAAATGATATGGAATGATCAAGAGAAGAGAAGGAAGAAAGAGTTGAATTATCAAGAATGATCAAGAAAAGAGAAGAAAGAAAGAAGAACTTGCTAAATGGAATGAGAATATAAATATTCAAGTTCTTATATTGATGCTAGAAGGCTCCAAGATAATATAGAAGTTGCAGAAAGCTAAAACTGAAGTTCAGAAGGGCTATACCGCGGTATGCAAGTGGATACTCGAGTATCCAGAAGGCAGAGAGCACATTGCTGAGAAAAGTGACTGTATACTGCAGTATGGTATGCTATACCGCAGTATAGGATCAGACGGAGGCCAAAATTCCAAGTATGCCAAAGGCATACTGCAGTATATAAGTGATATACCGCAGTATGCAACGTGATCAGCAACTCTGTTCACGTTTAGCACGGGCGACGTCTGGTAATTCGATGATATCTCACAAACAAGAGATCGGATTGAGACGAAACCAAAAGCATTGGAAACTAGACATCTAACACGTATTGGTGACAAAAATTCATGCCCAAATGAGTTTAGATGGATTATTGATGAATTTTACAAATTGACACAAAGATCAGCGTCACAGTCAGGAACAGCCTTCGGTATTTTGAGTATATCTCACAAACGACAAATCCGATTGAGCTGAAATCAGTGGCATATGAAAGTAGACTCACAGAGCTTTCCATAAAGAGTTGAACGGACCAAAATGGAGCTCGGACCAGAGAGATATGGCCCTCAGAAGTTGATAGTCAGTTCAAGTATTGCTCAATTGCATTTTATAAGTCAATACCGCAGTATAGGGTGCTATACCGCAGTATTGGACCTCAATACCGCAGTATAGGGTGCTATACTGCAGTATTGGACTTCCAGAGAACAATCAAATTTTTTCAGTTAAGTCAATACCGCAGTATAGGATGCTATACCGCAGTATTGGACTTCCAGAGAGCTGTCAAACTTTTTCAGTAAAGTCAATACCGCAGTATAGGGTGCTATACCGCAGTATTGGACTTCAATACCGCAGTATAGGGTGACATACCGCAGTATTGGACTTCCAGAGAGCAACCGAGTTTTTCAAAACTTGCCAATACCGCAGTATAGCTTTGTATACTGCAGTATAGGGCCATCCAGAGAGCAACCAAGTTTTTCAAGGCAAGTTAATACCGCAGTATGGGTATGTATACTGCAGTATAGGCTTATACAGAAAGCTCTCAAATTTTATAACTATTGCATACTGCAGTATAGGTTTGCATACTGCAGTATTGGGCAATCACGGGGACTCTCAACTTTGACAAAAACTCGCATACTGCAGTATGTTAGTTGCATACCGCAGTATAGAGTATATCTTTCAAAATCAATTCACGATGTTTTTGTCTCTAGAAGTTGTTTACTGCAGTAAACTTTGGATACTGCAGTATGGACACTTATGCACAATTCCATACTCCAGTATAAAGGAACATACTGCAGTATACAACGGTCAAAATTGGTTTTTGAATTACGCGAATTTGCAAATCATCATTGTTTGATCTTATTGCTTCCATAATTCATTCAATCATATTCCTAGCTATGTTTAACAAGTTTGTTGAGTGAATTTCAGTAAGATCAGATGAAGATTATTGGAGGTCAAAGCCAAAAAGCAAAAAGTGAATAGTGCATTAAATGCACTTCTGCAAATCAACCTACTTTCAGCTAATCCATCTGAGCACGCCTTCTAAACGTTAAATAATGCTTACTACAACAAGTAAAGTCATCTCCAACGGGCAAATTCTCAGAGAGCCACCTCAGATCAAATTACCACATAGATTAGTTGGAGTTTAGAGAGAGAAGCAGACCACACTTAATGACAATCAACTACAACGGTCTGATTCATCCTACAACGGTCAAAAACGGTCACACATCATTCTCTACCTATAAAAGACATGGACTCAAGCAGAAAAAGAGGAGATACAAGTTTACTATGCCAAAATGCTGATACTCTGCTTCTTCATCATTCTCACTCTGTTTTTCATATCTAAATAGCTTAGAGAGTGAAATGAATTGTATCTGAACTTCAGTGATCATTTATTCATTCCTTTGAGAGGAAATTTATTGTAAACACATTATCTTTCTGAGAGTAACTCAAGATTGGGTAATCTTGAGTGGGTTATACATTGTGTTGATTACAACTTGTAAGGGGGAGTGTATCCTAGTGAGAGGATAATCTCTAGTACAGAGTGTGTAATCAAGCAGTGTATTGATTACAGATTGTAAGGGGGAGTGAATCCTAGAGAGAGGATTGCTTCAGTTACAGATCGTGTAATCAAGCTTATTGAAGATAGTGGATTGAAAATCCCAAGTGTGGCTTGGGGACTGGACGTAGGTCAAGGATTGGGCCGAACCAGTATAAATCTGTTTGCACACTCTTCTCCCTTATCTTTTATATTTCCAGCATTCGTATTTGATTGTTTTGTCATCTGGTTTTTCAACTCACATCCTTTTGGGAAGCTAAATTTACTGAATTGCAAAAACATTTTAAAGAAAGAAATTTTTTATACTTCACCCAATTCACCCCCCCTCTTGGGTTCAGCCAGAACTTACACATGTTTATCGAAATCTAATCTCCCGATTTAGATTCGCACATGTCTATCTTGACCTTTTAGGTTTTTCTGTCATAAGCGCCTACATAATACTTTTTAATTTCTGAAAATGGGCTTCTAGGCCCAAAATTCTTTATTCATTTGTTCTGGTGATAACACCAAGATACATTATTTCTTTAATGACCTTTTCTATGGTCAAAAGCCTGAAACAAACGTACTTAATATAAACATTAAAAGGCAACTAACAACCGGATACTTGGCTTTTAAACCTTCGGATTTTGAACACGCCATCTATGAGATTTCAACTGTAATAAGCTTTAAGTTTATCCGCGTTCCAGGTCCTTTTGATTTCCTTTGCTTTTAACGTCTCAAGGAGATATGCTCCTTTTTCCAATGCCCTTTTGACATGGTATGGTCCTTCCCACTTAGCAGCAAGTTTTCCTTCCACGGCATTCTTATTCCCGATATCCGCTCTTCGCAACACCACGTCACCCTTCTGAAATGACCTCGGACGGATTTTCCTGTTATAACGTCCTACAAGGAGCTGTTTGGTAGCAAGATCTCAGCAATGTGCCACAACTCGGGTTTCGTCAATCAAATCTAATTCTACCATGATTGCTTCATTATTCCCTTCTTCATCCGATAAAGCTTTGATCCTCCTCCATGACGGTTTGCCCACCTCTACCGGAATCATCGCCTCGCAGCCATATGTTAACCTAAATGGGGTTTCCCCTGTAGAGGTTTGTGTTGGGATCCATACACGCAGCGGATTAAAATATTTTACGAATCCCATCCGGAGGATCACTCAGGCACATTTAAATCAAGGTTAAGGGACCCGAATCGTACCTTATAGAATTCGGAATCATCTGGAGCCGGAGGTTTTCCTTTGAGTTTAACGAACTAGTAGCTCAAGAATCTACACAAACCTTTGTACATATTTTCTCATGGTGATCAAGAAAACCCAAACTGTAGTGAATTCGTTCGCGTCTTGTTCTCTTTGAACTGGTGGGCTACCTTCTCGATCAGCAGAAGACGACTCTTAGAATTGGCTTCCTCTAGCGGTATCCACACGAACAATCTCCGAACACGGACACGGCAGCGTGCTAGCACCTCGAACTGTGCGTCTCTCTCTTTTTCGCTCTAGGGTTTCTCGCGGCTTTCTAATACGCTTGACTAAAAGTCCCGTAGGTTTTTCTAAACCCATCGGCGTATTATATTCAAAATTAATCCCCATTAATTTTGAATTTAGAATTTTAATTAAAAAAATATTAATTAAATCTATCTAATAGATTTAATCTAATGTATTTATTTAATTCAAATTAAAAGCCTTCTGATTTAATTTATCTCTATAAATTAAATCCGAGAAATGATATCTATCTATTTAATTAAATTTGAAATACAAAATCTCAATTTAAATTAAATAGATAATGATATCTTTATTCGAAAATCAAATGAGATATAATATCTCTATTTGTTTTAGATATTTAATTTATCTGATAAATTAAATATAAAACAAATATCATATAATAATATTATAATCTCCATTAAATAATATTATTATATTATTTTCGAATCTAATATATATATATACACATATATATATTTATCCTAGATTAAATTCAGTATTCATTTAATCTCAGATTAATCTGAGATTCAATGAATTTGGACACTTTTACCCGTGTCGGATTATTCTTGTGTTCGACCCTGCAGGCCCATATGAGATTGGCAGTGGGCCAAGACTGTATCAGCCCACAAGTTGCAAGCGGCCTCGAGCAAGACATTGCGAATACCCAATTCACATGGGGATTGATGACACGATACTACCTATCGTATAACCATGTCACGTCCCTTTTGTCACGCGATAATTCGGTCAAGGATGAGGCATGAATAACGTCAACTTCCTTTTCTTGACCATTACTTTCTCGATTCTCGAGCAGTCTAATAAGTGAAATGGAAACTCATTTCCAATCACAGTATGACCATACATTTCTTAGACTCACTCATCAAGGGGCCCAATATTATCTCTCTACAAATGTGAGGGACAAATTCCATCTTGATCATTCACATTCCTCCACATGAAAACCACTGATCCCGATCCCAGCCTTTATCATCACCCGGTCAAAGGTGACTTTTGACTAGGTCAAGGACCAATGACTCATCATGTAGGAATCCATGATAATCTCAGGTCATAGGGCGTTATGATGCGGTTATGCATGAGATAAGCTTATGACTTAATCCATGCAGCTTTCTCATAGTGGGTCGGTCCAGCACCTTGTACTCTTACAAGTGCCCATGACTTTGATTCGTATCTCCATACCTCATCAAAGTCATACTGGTCTTAACTCATCTTCGCTCCCGCATAGATGACCGACCAGGGACATTTAGGATAATCTATAAGATATATCCAGGGATATAGTTATCACCATAAACATGCGTATGAAATAATAACTTAATGGAGAACAATGACTTGCCCCTAGGGCATAATTTCCAACAGTTTGGACAGTGGTTCGATATCCCCACAAAACAGAATATAAGTGCTCTACCCAACTATCTTTTGCCTCTTCCACACGCTTTCTTAAGCCGTCTAGGATAACCTTGTTAGCTGACTCCGCCTGCCCATTGGACTGCGGGTGCTCAACTGAAGCGAAATGATGCTTAATCTTGAAGTCGGCTACCATCCTTCTGAAACCCTGTCCCGTAAACTGGGTGCTGTTGTTCGTAACAATCTCGGTAGGGATCCCAAATCGAGAAATGAAATTTCTTTGCAAGAATTTTTGCACCTGTGCCGAGGTTATTGTTGCCAACGGCACAGCTTCAATCCATTTTATGAAGTAATCTACTGCCACTATCAGCCATCGGAACTGTCCTGGTGCCGCCTTGAAAGGTCCCAATAAGTCAAAGCCCCATTTAAAAAAAGGCCATGGCGCTGATATTGCCTCTAATTCTGTCGGAGCAACTCGGATCATCCTGGCATGCCTTTGGCAACTTTCACACCTTTGCACATGGTCCTTTGCATCTGCTGCCATTGTTGGTCAATAGTATCCGGCCCGTATCGCCTTCCTTGCTAACGCTTTCGCGCCGATGTGTTGGCCATTGATGCCTTCATGTATCTCAGCCAACACATATCGGGTTTCATCTAGATTGAGGCATTTAGCCATAGGCGAATGTAAACCTTTCCGATATAGCTAATCATCGAACATAGTGTAAGCCGTTGCTGTTCTAACCAACTTTTGAGCTTCCAAGGAATCTTTAGGTAAGATTCCACTTTCCAAGTAATCCACAATTTGCTTTCTCCAGTCATCTGTCTCGGTGATGACCATGATACAACTAGGTTCTGACAAACTTTGCTGGACCACGGTTCTTAAGTTACCAGGACCTTTTGTACTAGCAAGCTTTGATAACACGTCGGCTCTAGTATTTTCACCCCTTGGGATGTGTTGAACCTCCACTTCGTCAAAATGCACCATGATCTCCTTCACTTTAGAGAGGTATTTTGCCAACAACGGTCCCTTAGCCTGGTAAGTCCCTTCAATCTGGGAAGCCACCAATTGGGAATCCGTGAAAACTTGCACACGTCTAGCTCCATTTTCCTTGGCCTGGAGTAATCCTGCAATTAAGGCTTCATACTTGGCCTGATTAGTTGAGGTTGGGAAGTCTAGTCTTAATGACAATTCCATGGCAACTTCTTCTGGGTTTTCTACAATAACCCCTGCCCTACTTCCTTTGACGTTGGACGATCTGTCCACAAATACTTTCCAGAGTTGTCTAATTTCCCTTTCCTCCTTAGCCGTTGGTGTTAGTTCCAACAAAAAATCCGCTAGGGCTTGAGATTTGATGGCCTGCCGAGTTTCGTAAGTAATATCAAACTCCGATAACTCTACTGCCCAACTTACCATTCTTCCTGCCAGGTCGGGTTTATGCAACACTTGCCGAATAGGTTGATTGGTCCTGACCACGATGGGATGACTGTGGAAGTACTGACGCAGGCACCTTGCAGCTATAAGTAAAGCAAAAGCCACTTTTTCTAACTTTTGATACCTCAACTCGGCGCCTTGTAAAGCTCGGCTTGTAAAATATACAGGCCTCTGTCCTTCTTCTGTTTCGCGTATCAAGACAGCACTTACCGCTTCTCTCCCAACTGACAAATATAGAACCAAATTTTCTCTAGGTTCTGGCCTGGTTAGAACCGGCGGAGTGGCCAAACATTGCTTGATTTACACAAACGCCTCCTTGCATTCAATGTTCCAACCTCCCTAAGCTTCTTTCTTTAATAATCGGATGGGACTCCAAATGCACACTTTGCCGGGTTCAACCGGATCTGGTATGCCCGTAGTTTATCAAATGTTTGCTGCAAATCTTGAACATGATTTTTTGACTCCAGAGATTTTACAATCATTTCATCAATATATACTTCAACATTTTTCCCGAGTTGATCTTCAAACACTCTAGTCGTCATTCGTTGGTATGTGGCTCCATCGTTTTTAAGACCAAAGGGCATAATGTTGTAACAGTAATTTGCTTTATCAGTAATAAACGCCGTCTTTTCTTGATCTTCTGGGTTCATAGCAATCTGGTTATATCCTGAGTACGCATCCATAAACGATAAGAGCTGAAACCCGGACGAGTTATCCACCAATTGATCAATATTTGGCATAGGGAATGCATCTTTTGGACAAACTCTATTTAAGTCTTTATAATCAATGCACACCCACCATTTACCGTTAGGCTTTTTGACCATGACTACATTGGATAGCCACGTGGTATATTGCACCTCACGAATGAATCCAGCATCGATTAACTCCTTGACATGTTCATTCAATGCTTTGCTTCTCTCGGATCCATGCTTCCTCTTCTTTTGGGCCACTGGGGTGGATCCCGGATGAATCGCCAACTAGTGACTACAAACTTCTGGGTCTACTCCAGGTATTTCAGATGGTGTCCATGCAAACACATCTTTGTTTCGTTCCAGGAAAAGTTCTATTTCCTTTCTAACTTCAATCTCCAAGCCTTTCCCAACCTTTGTGACTTGATCTGTCTTGGGACCCAGCACAAAGTCTTGCAGTTCTCCATTTGGCTCGGCTCACAAAATCTTATCTTCTTCCCTAAGATCCAACTCGACAACCTGAATTGGCTCTTTCCTTCTTTCTTCTGCCAGCTCCGACTGTCTTGACTCTCTGCTTCCTTTAACAGAATCAAAATAACATTGCCGGGAGTCTCTCTGATCCCCTCTAACCACCACAACTTGCTTCTTTTTGTTGAGAAACTTCAGCCTCTGATGCTTGGAGGATATCAACATATCCCAATCATGAATAGTTGGCCGTCCCAACATAACGTTGTACGGTGAGGGAAAATCGGCCACAACAAATCGAACAATGTCAGACTTAAAGGCTTTTTCCGTTCCCAATGTTAACTTGAGATCTATATACCCTTTTGGCTGTGTATCCTGGCCATTGAATCCTGTTAAAGTTGTTCTGCATGGTTTCAAATCCTGCGAGTCAAAATGCATCCGTTTGAATGCATCCCAAAATATTATATTGACCGCACTGCCATCATCCACAAAAATTTTCTTGACATGGCACTCCTCGATCATTGCCGAGATAACTAATCCATCATGATGGCCTAGCGGCACATCGTCTAACTCATCTTCGATAAAGTATAGTGCCGGTGGTTCTGGCTTCCTGCTACTTCTCTTGAATTCTGTAGAATTCTTAACTGAAAAGACTTCTTTCAAATATTTCCTTCTTTGTGTGACCGAGTCTCCTCCGCCATCGTATCCTCCCACAATAACATGGCAATCATACTTTGGCTTGGGAAACTTGTCATTATCTCCCTTTCCTTCCGGTTCGCGCCTCTTCTTGTCTAGCAGGGGAGTTTGGCTCCGACCCCTTTGACGCTTATTCTACTGACCTTCTGTTTGGATAACAAATCGTCGCAGCTTTCCTTCTCTGACAAACTTTTCGATAGCATCACGCAAATCCCAGCATGCATCAGTGGTATGTCCATGTTGATCGTGAAACTCACAATATCGTGATTTGTCCAGGGTGGCCTCTCGCCTCAAAGGACGAGGTCGCTCTACCTTTTTCATCTCTGTTGTAGATACCTCTTTCCATATTTGCGCTTGAGACACATTTAGCGGAGCATACCAATCATATTTGCCTTCTGCCCAACTTCCTCTGGGCTGAGTTTCGCATCTCTGGGATCGTGACTCTTGCCTGTTTTGGCTGTATTGATCTTTACCTTGTGCGGGTGAGTACTTACCTTTATCTTTCAGTTCACGGCCCATATTCTCCAACTGTTCCAGCTCTAAGTATTTCTTACATCTGTCTCGAAATTCAGACAAAGTTGCCGGACGATCCTCAGTGACCGACTTTTTCAGATGGGACGACTTGTCCAATCTTGCTATCGTGCAATGAAGATGTATATCTTCCTTTAATTCCGGAACCTGAAGGGCTGTGTCCTTGAAATGCTCCAAATACTTCTGCAATGTCTCATTGGGAAGTTGTTTAACTTGCCCGAGTTGGAACTCAGTTTTTGGCTGCTTTCTGCTTGTAGCGAAATTCAACAAAAACTTTTTTGTAAGGTCCTTAAGATCAGGTACCGAATTCGGAGGTAAAGGATTAAACCATATCTGCGCGGCCCCTCTCAGTGTTCCAGCAAATAACTTGGGGATGATAGGCCCGGTATATCCCTTAACCATGATCTCCATCTTAAAGTTATTCACATGCACCTGTGGGTCCTGGGTCCCATCATATTTTGGGAAATCCTTCATGTCAAGACCCTTAGGGTATGGTGCCATTATGATATTCCGAGGGAACGGGCTATCATCCTGATCAGACACCTCTGCTTCTTTAGGAAGGCCCCGATTTTTGGCAAGGTCGGCAACTTTTGAAGGAATTGACCAACTAACTTGCGGCTGATCCAAGATAACCTCATTAACTTTCGATAACTGGGCGTTCCCCTGAGTAGATGTGGTACGACTGTCCGTACTGGGATTTCCGATGTCTAATACCGGGTTTTCCAGCCTTCTGAGTTGCTCTTCCAATGCTTGAACTTTCTCCGTTATGCCTGGTTGACGCATCTGATCAGGCTGTTCTGGTGGAACCCCTGTATTAACAGAATGCAACTCATTGGGCCGACTTGGCCCCGCCGTTTCTTTCCCAGCTCGTCTCGTCGGGCGATCATCTCTTCCTAGATATTCCTCCAACAGCTGTCTGATCCTTTGATTCTCCTCTTGTCTCCATACAGCATTTTGATGCCTCATTTCATCGCGGATCACTCTTATGTCCTCTTCCCTATGCAAGCGGTTCCTGGTTTCCATCTCGTCTTTCCGATTTAGCAGTGACCCCATAGTAATCTCCAATCGACGAATGTCGTGATGCTCAACTTGTAGTTCAGCCACAGGTTCCACTGGATGCTCATGCGGAATCACTTGTTGGATTACTAGATTGTCGGGAAGCGGGGAACTTGCTGACTGAGAAGCTTCCGATTCGGTCTCGACAATTACCTGATCCTCTTCTGGAATCCTATGTTCGGCTCCTTGCGCTTCTATTTCCTGTTGAGTTTGATGCTGAGGCTGGCCCGGTAGTTGATCTCGCCGAGTTGCCTATCCACGAGTTCTTGTATTTGCAGCCATTGTCAGTGGTGTGGGAATCAATCTTTATCGAAGTCCCCATGGACGGCGCCAATGTTCTGTTATAGAACGTATTTGTCTAACTCCTGAGGGTTAGTGGACAATCGATATAGGATCAATTTCTTTCTCCCGGCTAATATCTATGGATGAGATATCAGACGGGGGTAAATGATCACTGTGCGACACAGCGGCGGTATGCCGTACAAGGTGTGGGGTGTGTGCACAGTGATACAGTATGCAAGCAAGTAATAGATCTTTAGCCTGCATACCTGGTAGATGTCTTACCATTTTATAGGGGCTTTCTCTTGCCTTGTTTCCTTAGCCGGCCCTCCTATATTTGGGCATCACACTTGTTTGTGATCTGATTGAGAAGGATCCTCCATGATTTACTTTATCCGAGGTTATTGCCATGATCACAGAATGATCATTAATCCCCCCGATCATAGTAGATTCCTTTGAGATGTTTAGCCGCGTAGGCCTTGGGCCTGTCTTTTGCCTAAGCCTTTGCTTTGTAGGACTTGGGCCTGTCTTTTTCCAAGCCCACTAATTTGGACCATAACAAGTTCTAATTATATCTACACATTCTCATTTTTATACACCTATATAATAACCATATATAATCAAGTATCATATATTAATATCAATTATTTTTAACATTAATATAAATCATTTATATTACAATTATTAGTTAATTAATAAAATAATCTAAAACGACTCTTTCAATGTTTCTTTTTTTAAAAAAAATATTCATTTGTAGTGGTTCTCTAACCGCTACAGATTCTAACATAAAAATTTATCCGACCGTTTGTAGTGGTCCTACAACCACTACAAAGTTAGATAAAATTTTAAAAAAAGCAGCAAAATCTTTCCAAAAAAAATAACAGAAAATTTTTGTAGCGGTTACCTAACTGCTACTATAATTTGAAACTTTAGGCCCCTTTTTTGAAATTTCATCTGATTTGGTAGTGGTCAGTGAATCACTACAAATTGTTGCCTCCATTTTCAAAATTTTTGGTGATGTCTTTAGTAGTGGTTACATAACCGCTACCAATGTGGTTAACTTCATATTGTAGTGGTTATGGAACCCCCACAAATTCTTCACACACAACCTCATCCGAACCTCATATAGTAGCAGTGGTGAAAAACTGCTACAGTTACAGTAGTGGTTAATTTATATATAGTAGTGGGTCTATATAACTGCTATAAAATAGCTTGCAACGGTATGTTTTGCAGCGGTTTTACCAACTGCTATTAATGTCATTTGTAGTGGTTAAAACCAATACAAATATGACGTTATAACCGCCAAATATATATATATATATATATATATATATATATATATATATATATATATATATATATATATATATATATATATATATATTTTGGGTAGTGTAAGTGGTCACTCGAGTGAACTTAACTTCAAAATGTTTTCGAAGAACTTATCACTAGGACAGATCATCATGGTGATGTGATGCTTATGAAAATTGAACCTATTACTCGAGTGGTCACTCAAGTGATCTTATCTTAAAGAACTTTTCACAAAATTGATCACTAGAATGGAGCACCGTGGTGATGACAATTTAAAGCATCACTGAGTGGTCACTCTAGTGATCTTCTCTTTTTAGAAATCTTTACAAAACTGATCACCGAGAGGATCACCATGGTGGTATGGTAGTGAAGGAAAATTTTGTAGCATTACTTGAGTAATCTGAGTTTAGCTCTTCTAGTGGTCACTACAATAATGAGTTATTTTCTCAAAACATATCACTCGAGTGGTCACTTGAGTGATTAGTTGATTTTCATAGTAAATGATCTGTGTATTCATCAAAGCCTTTTTCAAATCAATGTAACCTTATGCAAAAACCTTTCTAGCCCTGTTTAAATATTTTTTTTTAATTTTTTTTTTAAAATTTTATCATCAGAACATAGAATCTAATAGATGGGACAAAACCTATCATGTCTCATGTCTTGTCCCGTCTCGGTAGTAATTTTGTGCATGCTGAAAATTTTTATGACAAACCCATTCATCCGGAAGTGACTAGAACCTGAATGAGTTGGTTGGTGCAAGACATAAATGAACACCTCTAGCTTATTTATTGCTTTGAAAGCATTAAACTTTAATGAGTGATATGAATTGAGAGCTCCAAAATGTTTTATTTGTATTTAAATTTAGGATAGATCAAGAGGCCTATATCCATTAGGTTAAGTTTTTCAATCACACTTTATCATGTGTGGTTTTTATTATAAATAAGGTTTCAACAGATTTTTAAAATGTTACAAATATGAATTTTTATTTTAACAAAAGTCCACATCACAATATTTAATTTGAAAACTTGACCTTAAGAATATAAATCATTTGAACTAAGTCTTCTCCATAAATTTATATTTCATACCAAAATTGAAGTCAATATTTGTTCAAACATAACATCTAATTATTAATTTTCCTCACTCTCATGTATTATTCAATGGTATTTTGTTCATTTAAACAAATTACTAACCTAAAAGAAAATTGATATATAGTTGATATCAGACATTTAAAATTATTTTAATAACAGATTTGTCAATTTGGTCCGTAAACTAATTTAAGTTTGAATATAACCATGTTTCCTCGCACGTGAAGGACACATCGAAAGTGGTTCCTTTTACAGAAGAATCCAAGAATACACATGTATTACATATATATGATAAAAGCCAAGGAAGCAAGTGAACGACACATCGAAAGTGGTTCCTTTTGCAGAAGAATCCAAGAATACACATGATGTATTACATATATATGATAAAAGCCAAGGAAGCATGTGAACGACACATCGAAAGTGGTTCCTTTTGCAGAAGAATCCAAGAATGCACACACTAGTATTACATTTATATGATGAAAGCCAAGGAAGCATGTGAACCACACATCGAAAGTGGTTCCTTTTGAAGAAGAATCCAAGAATACACATGTATGACATTTATATATTAAAAGCCAAGGAAGCATGTGAACGACACATCGAAAGTGGTTCCTTTTGCAGAATCCAAGAATACATGTATTACATTTATATGATGAAAGAAGCATTTGAACTATTGATGATTAGTAAGGACGGCCCAAATAGTCAAAGTTATTGTTGAAGAAGTGAAGTGGTTAAGTGTTTGTGCGAAGTGGAGTGAAGTGAAGTAGTTGTCCATTGAAGCAACAAAAAATGAATGAAGGTGAAGAAGTGAACGTTGTCTTCAAAGACACACGAAGATGGTCCCTCTCTGGAATGACTGCTCTCGTTACTGGAGCATCCAAAGGCATAGGGTTTGTTTTATAATTATTCTTCTTCTTGTTGTTTTGTTTTCTTCTTTTTCTTAATTTCCCTTTTTCTGGGTTTTGAATCTAATCAGTTCAAGAGCTCTCACTTTTGTCTTCTCCAATATCTCATATTGTTTAAGAGATCGGGTGAAGCAATACTTTTATGAAATGATGATAAGACTGTAACACGTGTTATTATACCAAGCATTCTTCTCCATATCACTCTGGCATGCTTCTCTTGTAGGCAACACCATCCATAAATACTTTTTGCCTCTCTCATATGCTTTACCATCCTCTAATTACTTGAACCCTTCATTGTTTGTCTTTATTCTTGCTCATTGAATCCTTTTCTTGAAGCGCTATTATTGCCTGCCGCTTGACAGCAACATGCTTCATAAGACTAGTTTCTGCATTTTTTTTTCCTGAATTGTAACGACACAATTCCTACCAATCATATCCACTGCTTCACAATTTCAACGCATCCAACAACTTTCAACAAAAATTTTGATATTTCTCCACTTATTGTTATCTTCTCTTTGTCTACAATCCCAGTCAAGTCAAAAGAAGCTTCACTTCATTACTCTGCAAATTCCCAATGAAGTGTTACTCTTCCTATCATTTGATTGAACAAATCCTGATGTGTGAGAATTCACATTAGGAGTTGTTAAGTGCCACTCTTCTTTTGATTTTTTTTTTGGTAATAGAAAGTTTTGGAAGGGTTCGGCATCAGTCCTCCACCAAGGCCAGGGCACGGCCCTGGGCTTTATGAGCACTTACTGGGGACTTACAAGATCGCCTACCAAAGGAGTCCCAACAACGGTAGAGGGGATCGAACTCACGACCCAAGGGCCTAATCCTGGATCCCTTACCATCTATGCCAACTCTTCTTCTGATTTGATTGAACAAATCTTGATTTTTGATTATTCCCATCAGGAGTTGTTTCTTCGATCATATTTTTGCTGGAGCTCACAAATATTAACATCACCATTAGTGTCACGATGGCTTTTGATTGGAACATCCACCACTGAAGCATCCATCTGACTGATATAATTAGGAGCCCAGACATTCTCACCAGAAATAAACTCCCCATTCTCTTCACAAAACTCAATCCCTTCACTTGGATCTAGATCAAATTAAGGAGTTTCTAACTAAAGAGTGTCTGTATTCTTCTTTGATTCAAAGATAGGAGCAATCAATGAATGTCCATCCACACTAAACAATACCATTTATGGATGGGTCTAGGCAAAACACAATTCTTTCCATCTAGAGCCTCAATGGATTTGACAACTTGACTGAACCTTTAAAAGAAGATTGCTCATCTTGGAAATCACAATATGTCCTATCACTATCAGATTTTGTCCTTCCAATTCTAGGCACATCAAAAGAATCATCTTCATCTCTCAAAGGAAGCACCCCTGAAACAGAGAGTGGGCAAAACTATGAATATTATCAATTTCCATACCACTGTCCTCCCGGCAAATTCAGACTTGTTAGTATCTTCAACAGTTCTATTTGACTCCATTCTCTTCTCATCATCCACCTTCTTCTGAAAATAAGCCTCCCCTTTGAGAACACCCTGATACTATGATGTGCTTCAAAAATATAATGCTAATGGAATTTCTGAAACGTGACCAAGTGAAGTCGAAGGAGGAGACCAGAATAACCTCACTGGTAACAAGAAGGATGCAGCGAAGGAGATAAAACCTGAGATTTTTAACAATCTTCAAGTCCACATGAGACTCGGGCGCGATTAGTGATTTAGAACCAAACTCTTCGATCTTAACAGAATGGAAAACGAGAACAAGCAGAACAAGCACTAAGAGGAATTTCAACGATTTGGAGTCGCGATAAAGTAATGAAATGTTGTGAATCTTGTAGACTTGAGGGTCTGAAAGTCTGGGACGGCGAGAATGTCAGCGACGATCCAAGAAATTTTGCGAAACTGTTGCTAGACAATGAGATTTCAGTAGCGATGAAGATCAAGTGACATCCTTGATCTATCGATCTTTGGTCTTAAACAGCGAAGAGGCGTCATCGACGACCCAGGAAACCCAGTGAAATTGTAGAAATATTAGGGATCCATTGACAACGCTCGAAAAAATTGTGTTCACTTTTGAAGATTTCTCAGGCCATTAACGTGATCAGCGTCAGACAAACCTCGAATATCGGATGAAATTGGATGAAGAAGGGCTGGACGTCAGATCGATCTAGTGGTGGAGAATCAAGAAGCAATCTTTTTTTTTTTTTTTATACACATAGCAGGGGAGGGTGCAGGGTTCAAACCTAGACATGGGGGAGGGGGGCCAAGCTCCCATACCACTACACTACTAAAGCGCTGACAAGATGCAATCTTGAAAACAATCCATACAACGTCGTTCAGTCAAGAAAAGAGCTAGGCTATGATCGGAAAATAGGAACAACACTAGGCAAATACCTGGGCTATGATTGGACAACAAGAAATAGCCCAAAATGACTTGCTCTGGTGCAGTGTAAACAATAACAATCAGAGAAACAACCCCTTATCTTTGGATTTAATTGGTAAAGGGGTTGAATACTTTTATCAAAAGGAGGGGTTTGATTCTGAAATTGGTCAAGACACTGAAAGAGGTTTCCTAGGTAAACGGCTGAGGATAATAGACGGCACACTTTTCTCAATGTTGGTATCACCTAGAAGGAATAGAGATTTTGCCCTATTTTTGGATTGTGAGTAAATCCAACCCCTTTCCTAAATTTTTTTTACCAGAAAAAAAAAAAAAAGCAATTAGAGAAACATAATGAAGAAGATGAAGAATCTTATACTACCCATATAAGAGTAACATGCTATAACCCACTTGGGTTTAGTAATGATCATCCCTCACTTGAAGAGGATTAACAACTAACCCTAACTTTAGGGATCTAAGAAATTAAAGACTCCTATTTCTAGAAAGGAACTCATATTAACCTTACTCTAAACATGATATGGATCTAACTATCCTACACACTAAAGCACATTAGCTAAGACCCTTTATATAAACTAGGGCCTTAACCAACTAACTATTCATTTAATTTCACCCAAATATCTGTAATGGATACCTTAACATTTTTTGAATTATGCATGTTAGTGTTGTTGTCTCTACTACTGATTCATGTTAATCATTGATGTTGAAACAGGAATGCTATAGCAGGAGAATTAGCAGAATTTGGAGCAGTTGTGCATATATGTTCACGAAACCAAGAAGATATTGATAAATGCCTTAAAGAGTGGGAAAGTAGAGGATTTCATGTAAGTGGATCAGTTTGTGATGTTCAATTTCGTGACCAACGTGAAAGCTTAATGGAAACTGTTGCTTCTGTCTTTCATGGCAAGCTCAATATCCTAGTAAGATCTCTCTCACAAAATTCAAGTCACCCATATATGTTAACTTTTTGTCAACATGTCCTTGATATTTAAAGGGAAAATCCCTTCAAGGTGTATTAAGAAAATATCCCAAAAAAAAAATAGAGAGAAAATTCTGATGTAAAAAAGGATATAAGATGTTATTAAAAACCACAAATGGAGTCGTTAATGCCTACTGAAGGAGTTGTTAATGAGATATTTTTGACATCAGAACTTTCTTTGGTTTTTTTTTTTTTTTGACATTTTCTTGATCCCTTGAGACCTTAAAAGAATTTTTCCATTTATAGATTAATATAATTTTTAGTCCTTAAAATTTATCCTCATTTTGGTTTTGGTCCCATAAGTTTCATTACGTTCAAAATATTGGTCCTTATAATTTAATAAAAAATAGACTATTTTATTTTTTGAGGGACTAAAACAAAAATAAGGACAAATTTGAGGGACAAAAATTGTATTAGCCATTAATTCTTTTTTCCTTCAATTGTCTATAGCTTAATCTTATAGATTGCAAAGGCACATATTTTCATATGATATTGCATTTTAGATTTGAGTACCATCAAGATATAAGTAATTGGCTTGGATATGTGATTCAGATGACTTGAAACATTTTTCTCTGTTTTTTCCCCCTTAGATAAACAATGCTGGGACAAATATACTTAAGGAAGCAACTGATTATACTGCTGAAGAGACAACAAAAATCATGGACACTAATTTCCAGTCTACTTACCATTTGAGTCAAATAGCACATCCCCTTCTTAAAGCCTCAGGAAACGGTACCATAGTGAATATCTCCTCCGTTGCAGGTTTCAAAGCTGTGCCTCAGCATGTGGTCTATGCAGCATCTAAAGGTATAGATATTCAATTGTGGGCTCCACATATAATATTCTCACCTTCCTCTCTATGTGTGTGTATGAATATAAATGGTATTAAGTCTAGCGAAAGAGGCGGCCAATCCCTTATAACATGATGAATCAATGTTCAAATCCATACTAGGAGGGGGTGCTTACATTTAGTGTCCAACAGTGCTTTGAATAAGAGTGCCTCCAATGGAGGGATACATATGGCTAGCACAATAATAATAATAAATGATATTAAAACCCAATCCAATTTGATGATTTAGAACCATGAACCAATGAATCAGCTCCCTAACTAATCTGGTCTAGAGTTTTTGATTGGTTGACTGGGTTATATTTTTTTAGTATTTCTTCTTTCATGAGGCTAAAACCACAAAATTTTGAGTTTAAGAAAATAAAAACAAAGTAGTATTCCATTATATTTTCTTTTTCTCAACTCTTTTTCATTTAATTATATGTAGTTTATATCAAGGTTATTAAATTCAAAACCATCCTCTTAGTCGGTCAAGGAATAGGTCAAGGGGCAATGGTCAACTTAGAGCCAACCCGGTTTAAAAAATAATTTAAACTCTTATCGTACCATGCATCCATGTATTAAATATCACACCAATATATTGAATTATTAATGAAATAATCATATATTTATGTAACATTCTTTACAATTTCTTTGACATGTCATGATAGTATGAAATTATCAATCCACCATCTAATGACATCAAAATCAGTAATCATTAAATATTCTTCCTACCTAACAAAATATTCCTACCTACAATACTACAACAAATAAACTCATTAATACCAAAACTATCATTAACTTCGAGTGTTTGACCAATATTGTCGTATACAATCATGCTCCTAAAGAAACATGGTTACTTTTTTTTTTTTTTAAGGCAACTTGGGCAACCCAGCAACTCGCCAGGTTGCCTGAGTCAACCCATTTCTAAGTTGGAGACCTAACTGGACTGATTTAATTCAGGTTTAATAACATTGGTTTTTACATGAATATTCTATTTAATTGTGAATTAATGTCTTTTTAATTTAAATATTACTCTTTTCAAAGTTATACATGAACTTTTTTGTATATTTTAATTAAATTAGTTTATTTTAAATGACCAATGAATCATTGACTCTTGAGCTATTGCCTTAACTATTTTATTGACCGGTCTAGAATTTCAACACCTTTGTGAATATGTGAATGCATAAATGTAAGGTTTTCAATTTTGTTTCTCATGAAGCATGACCTTTGCTAATATGGCATGATAAAATTGAGTGAAGGCTACTAATTTATCTGATGAAATATTATCTTCACAATTGTATTCAGGAGCTATGAATCAAATCACAAGGAACCTTGCATTTGAATGGGCGAAGGATAATATTCGTGTAAATACGGTAGCACCTGGACCTATAATGACCCAACTTTTTGAGACTGTCACGGTAAGCTATGACAAGCTTAGGTGAAATATGCATTAGAAAAGTAGTGAATTAGTGACATAATTTGATGATTATTCATCATAAAATATATTGTATTGTCACCAATTTACTCCTTCCGTCCTTAAACATAAGTTTTAAATAATCGTTTTTTATTTATAAAAAAAGTAGTTAAAAATAGTTAACATCAAGAAATATGTAACTAATATATATATATATATATATTTTCAACTATGACTTCCCTCGTAAATATAAATGTCATCCTCCTTCTTAATTAATGCCATTCATACACAGTTACTACTCAAAAAATATGCAATAAATGTATACAATCAACAAAGGTAAAACTAAAAAAATAAAACAAAAAAAAAAGCAATAAATGTTAAGACAAAATTGAAATGAAACTTCTATTTTGTGATGAACCTACTCCCAGATTTGAAGATTATATTTAAGGATGGAGGAAGTATTAGCAACCAATTTTTGTCGTTAAATTCGTTGTGATCTTTTGTTGTTATGATCATGAGTCTAAAAGGTTCGAGCTCGTTCTTTGAAAACTAGCATATTGGGGGAATCATTCTTAACTTATAAACTATACCTTACTGATGAGACTTCCAATGTGAGACTCATATCAGCTAGCTGCCATATGGTTTCAATGTTTTGATTATTAACAAACAGGATATCTTAGCAATACACTTCTCAACACAGCAATTCTCTGTATTCACTAAGTAGCCTAATCTGATTTACAGCCCAATGAAGCCTCTCTAAACATTCCTTGGCTGCCTCACCTTTTTGTAGTTCTCAAACTCCGTTTGCCAATTAAGATATTGAAAATACATGTGTTGTTGAAAATTCAACTAATTCTGAACAAATATATGGCCTTTCTTAGTCCATTTGTTTTATTTGTCCACGTGTTCATTTTCGGTGTACATGTTTCTTGGATTCTATCTTCATATAAATTCTTGCATGTCGCACATATGAATCATGTTATAAGTATCTTTTTTCCTGTTTTGGTCCTTTTCTTTCATAGAAAATCAGTTTACTGAGTGAGACATAATCTCTCTGACATGATCTTTGTGTAGAAAGGAGATGAAAAAACACTAGACAGAATATTGTCCTTCATTCCTATGAGTCGCTTAGGAGAGACTAAAGAGATTTCTGCACTGGTTGCTTTTCTCTGCCTTCCTGCTGCTTCATACATCACTGGACAGATTATATATGCAGATGGAGGCTTGACACTCTAAATGGCTTTGAATTATTGTATTCATGTTTAAGGGAAAATTAATTTATTTTTGTTCTTAGACTTTTTGACTTAGTTATAACTTAGTCTCTACACTTTGACTTGATGTAACTCAGTCTTTATTATTTTAACTCAGTTGTTTCTTAATCCTTGAATTTTGACTCAATACAATTTGGTCCCTATAGTTTTAATCATTTTATAATTTAGTCCCTACCTTTAGAAAAATAAAAACCTATATAAAATATGGGTTGTGGACTAAATTATAAAATGGCTAAAATTATAGAGGCCAAGTTACGATGAGTCATAGTTAAAAAATTGAGTTACAACCAAATTAAAACCATAGGAATTGAGTTACACTAAGTCAAAGTGTTAGGACAAATTAAGTTACAATCAAGTCAAGATTATAGGAACCAAAAATAAAAAATAAAAATAAATAAAAAATCCCCCATGCTTTGTTATGTAAGTTATGATGGCTAATAAGAATAAGCAAAAAAGTGTTGTAACCACTACCGCCCTTAGTGGCGTAGTGGTATGACGACTCCCCATTTAATGGGAGGTCACAGATTCAATCTCGTCATTATACTTCAGGCCATTAGTGCCTACCATTGTAACGCCTCCCAAAAAAAAAAAAAAAAGTGTTGTAACCACTAATAAATAGTGATTATCAAATATAACCAAGTTTTGAACCGTTGTCTCTTTGCCACCTAGGTCCTTACATATATTTAAAATTGGTTTACACTTTTGACTACCCCCTCCTTTCGTTGAAACAAAAATGATATACTACATCTATTTATCTTTAATTTTTCTTATTTTTTATATGTGTCTCACTTATATTTGCTGTTTGGAAATTTATTAACACATTTTGTGGCAGGGAAGAATCTACAAATATACCTGGTCATCACGTACAAATATTTTTGGGGTTTAGAAAGTATTTGGGACATGAGAGAATATGGGAGTAATATTATTGGTGGTATTTATAATTTAATCAAATTTTAGTTATAGTTTCAAATCATCTAGTTCCAAAACGTGGTTTTTAGTCCTAATAATTTCATACAGATTTGATTGAAAATTTAGATCATCCTCATCAATAAAAATTTTAATGGGGACTTTTTCATAATTATTGCAAACAAGGAAAAATTGCGGGAAAGGCCCCTATATTTTTAAAAAATGAATACAGAAGAGAATCAAACACCCCCTCAACAAATAATTATAAGGGTGTTTATGAGATGGGACCAGCCAGTCCCACATCCCCACCCAAAAAAGGACATAGCACGACAATTCCATCCTATGTCCAAGTCTTGTTAGGACGGGATAGGATGGGACCAGCCTTATCATGTCAAAGTGTTTGGTCTTTGATTATAACCGTTGAAATATCATAACATTCTTTATGTTTTCAGAATTAGCCATTGGAGCAGAGAAAATGTTCAGCGTTAGATGCATTTAACACATGAAGTACTTTTTGCATTTTGTGTGTTGATTGATCCATGATTGATCACCTGTTGATTCCTTAAACATTGTTGTAATGAAGTGTTAGAGAAATTTGAAGCATAAAGAACAAGATATGAATGAGTTTCAAGAATTTCGATATGATGCTCTGTTGTCTAAAAATGCATCATTTGAGTAATCTTTACTTATCAATATTAGATCACTAGATGGGTCACTATGATATGGTAGTTATGCACAAAATAGGATCACTTGAACCTCATTTCTTTTAAAAATTGATCACTAGGAACATCATTGTAGTGGTCTGATGGTGATGAGAATAACAAGATCACTCGAATGATCTTATTTCTTCTGTTTTTATAAGAAGCAAATCACCAGATTTCATCATTTTTGTATACTAGTAGTGATGTACTTTTTACACATCACTTGAGTGATCTTACAGCATGGAAATTTTCAAGTATTTTGAGCACTACTAAGATCATCGTGGTGTTGTGCTAGTGATGCACTTTTACACACATCACTCAAGTAGTCACTTGAGTTGTGATATTAACTTCAAAATGTTTTCAGAGAATTGATCACTAGGACAAATCATCGTGATGATGTGATGGTGATCAAAATTGAAGACATCACTCGAGTAGTCACTTAAGTAATCTTATCTTTAAACACTTTTCACAAAACTAATCACTAGAATGGAGCATCGTGGTGATGACAATTTAAAGTATCACTCGAGAGTGGTCACTCGAGCAATCTTTTCTTTGGAGAAATCTTTGCAAAATTGATCATCGAGAGAATCACTGTGGTGGTATGGTAGTGAAAGCAAATTTTCTAGCATTACTTGAGTGATCTGAGTTTAGCTCTTCTAGCAGTCATTACAGAAATGAGTTATTTTCTCAAACACTCACTTGAGTCATCAGTTGATTTTCACAGTAAATGATCTATGTATTCATCAAAGCCTTTTCAAATCAATATAACCTTATGTAAAAACCTTTCTAATTTTATTTTAAGTTTTGTTATCATCAAAACATAGGATCTAACAAATGGGACAAAACCTATCATGTATCATGTATCATGTATCATGTCTTGTCCCATCTCGGTAGTAATTTTGTGCGTCTCAAAAATTTGTACGACAAAACCATTCATTCTGAAGTGACTAAAACCTAAATGAGATGGTTGGTGCGGGACATAAGTGAACACCTCTAGCTTATTTATTATTTTGAAAGCATTAAACTTTAATGAGTGATATGAATTCACATTTTCAAAATGTTTATTTGTATTTAAATTTAGGATAGGTCAAGTGGCCTATATCCATTAGTTTGAGTTTTTCAATCACACTTTTTGTCGTGTGTGATTTTTATTATAAATAAGGTTTCAAAAAATTCTTAAAATTTTATAAATATGAATTTGTATTTTAACAAAAGTTCACATGACAATATTTAATTTGAAAACTTGACCTAATGAATATAAATCATTTGAACTAAGTCTTTTCCATAAATTTATATTTCATACCAAAATTGAAATCAATATTTGTGCAAACATAATGATTTATTTTCGTCACTCTCATGTATTATTTAATGGTATTTTGATGGTTTCAAAAAAAAAAAATCAACCTAAAAGAAAATTGATATATAGTTGATATCATGCATTTAAAATTATTACATAACAAATTTGTCAATTTGGTCCGTAAACTAATTTAAGTTTAAATATAACCATGTTTCCTTCTCTTCTTTTTTTATTGGTAATTCGATTAGCTCAAGCTAAGGCAAGTAAGCATTTGAACTGCATATCTCTTACCCTTCCCTTATTGGGTCTGTTTAGGTTAGCGGTAGGAGCGATGACTTATTTTTTATCTGGATTTTGCAGAAGCCAGGTAAGAAAAAAATTAAGTTATAAATGTGATTTGTGTTTGGATGGCCGGTTTGGCTTTTGTAGAAATGACTTGTTTCTAATTTAGTGAGTGCTTGGATTATTATTTCAAAAGTCAGTTGAGATGAAATATGACTGAGAATGACATGAATCATATTGAATACTACATATACATATTTATTGTATATATTGAGGTAAAATTACTTCATTCTAACACTTTCAATCAAACTTGATCCTAATATGTATTAAATATGATTAGGATCAATACAATTTGGGGATAAAAGATTATTCCGTCAGTGCATAGAAACTCAAAACATCATTTACCAATATATATTAAATATAGAAAATACATTGAAATATATGAATTACTATGGGGATAAAAGAAGACATGGAAATAGATGGAAATATTCTATTTAGGATATATTAATATACCTGAAGAAGGAAGAAGAAGATAAGAAACAGCAATAAAGGATCTTTTGGGGAAAAAAAAGTTAAGGTATAGATTGGCCAACGAACTATTACTCGAGGAGCATCTAGCACTAATATTATTTGAAGGTACTTAATTATCAATCAACAATTAAAAAGTTAAAAAAAACACAAAAGGTGAAAAAAAAAAAACAATGCTGTTAAACTACCCCGTCAATGTCTTGGTGTCTCCGTCTTCCATTGACTGTAACAATGTCAGTGACGTCGGCATCTCCAAAGCTCATTGTTGTTGGGTGTTTCACTCACCCTCTTGAACTCATCAAGGTTTGTATGCAGCTTTAAGGTATTAATCATGTACCGAAACTAGATCCAGCAGTCCACAGCTTCTGACTGGCACGTGCCTTGCCCCTGGTTACGTGCCTCCGATGTCACAGGCAACAGTCACTGCTGCCACAGTGCTTGCTCGCATGGGTCCCATTTCTGTTAGTGTTTGCCTTATCCAACAAGAAGGCATAGCTGCTCTTTTCTCTAGCATCTCTGCCCCTCCTCCGCTAATGCCTCATATTTTAACGTAATTGCGATATTTTTTTTAAAAAAATTGTTATTTGGTATTTTTTTTTCACTTTTTAATTGTTGATTGATAATTAAGGTACTCTCAATTAATGTTTGTGCTGGATGCCCCTCGGGTAATAGTTCATTGGCCAATTTGCACCTTAACAAAAAAAAGAAAAAGAAATAGAGATGAGGGATAAGGAGTGGGGCCTAGCAGCAGGCACATTATGACCATTAGCTTTTGAGGAAAAGCTGATGCCATGAGATTCTGACTTTTGGGGCTTTTATAGGAAAAGCTAGGTAAGAAAAAAGCTTACCCAAACTTATGTCAAATTTAGCCATACTCAAGTATTACACTCGAGTGCTAAATTTCTACATTCGAGTGTTGGTGAAATGTGTTTGGTAGAAGACTATTCAAAGAATAGATGGTGGAAATGTTAATTTCAGTATATCACCCAAGAGGGGGTGAGTTCTAAAAATTAAAACTATCGTAGCAAATAATTAATTCAATAAGTAAGAGTTAGAAAGATATCACTGAAATGTGCATAGAGATTTATACTGGTTCAGCCTTAATATCCTGACCTACATACAGTCCTCAGAGTGTCTTTGATATTTCCGTTATCTTTCAATCAATGCTTACAATAAGCTCATGTAATCCTCACCAGGACTCACTCCTTCTTACAATTGTAATTGGACAAACACACTCAAGGTCCCACTACTTTGAGATTTTACAACAATCACTTAATGATAACAACTGTCTCACTTAGTATACATGATCACTGGAGAGTATTAAATGAATATCACACTATATATCAAAGAGTATAAGCAATAACTTAGCAATAAATATTTTCGCAGTTGGTTGTTAGCTCCGAATTGAATGCTCTTCGTATTTATAGTTGAACTTCATAAATGGTTGTTGGTGAAGCTTCAAACTATTCATTATGAGATTTCAAACTTTCCGTTTTGACTCAAAAGCTTTTTGTTAGACACAAGCCGGAGTTGTTGGAAGATTTGATGAAATGTCATTTTTGTATCGTGTCGACAATCTTCGCACAACATGCCTTTGGTTTGTGTATTTGACTAAGGTAGAGTTGCTTTCGCTTTTGCTCGAACGGGTGTCTGAACATATGATACATATGATCATTTAACCTGCTCTAACTCAATTTCCATGTCCATGCTCTGTTTCTGTTGCTGTACTTTATGTTTCTGACACAAATCTTGTGTTTTTTTTGAAGATTTTCATGCAATCTTTCGTTTGATCATCTAAAACTCACTAATAATCATGTTTAGAAGTATTGAGAATAATGAGTAATAATCTGAAGTTTCAACATAATAATCAGTGAATTTGAATTTACGAAGATAAAGATTACGTTTAGAGAAAAGTGTCACTCAAATGTTGTTCCTCTAGGAGAGAGGTAATCGTAAATTCTGGGATGTGGAGATTGGGCATCATAAATTGTGGGAACAAGAAAGGATAAAAGCATGTGCAAGAGAAAATTTGAAAATAATAAATAAAAAATTATTATTAAAAGAAAAATCAAGGAGAGAAACTTGGAGCAAAGTGATTATCGCCACTAACCAAAGTGCTCAAATAAGGCGGCGTCAAAAGAGGTTGATGATACAGTGCAGCTACTGTATCATGTTTTGTAAAGGATCATAGAAGAAGCAACCCAATAATAATAAATAAATAAATAAGTATAAGAACTTTTTTTTTGGTCAACAATACATGAAAGGACTAAAAGTATACATTTGGCAAGTTTTGGCCAGAAGTTTCCATAGAGGCAAGAAGAAACTATCCTCTTATGACGTCGAGCCGGGAATATGCCACTAGGCAGGCTGGAAAATCACCAATCCTACCCTCGTGTTAGTAGTAGTGGATTTTAGGATAAATATTTAGGGGTCAAAGTAAACTCTAATTTTTAAAAAATATATTTTGGGGTGTTCTAGTGTAGAACACAGATGTCCAGCCTTGGGCTGGTGCTTCGATCTTGGATCGTTAGACTCTGCCTAAGTATCTATGGAGGAGATGTCAAGAAGAGTGTGGGATCACTGTGCACAAACTATGCTTTCACCAAAGGGGGTGATTTGTGTGCACATTGTGGCGGTATGTAAATAGTATTGAGTTAGAACGTGTGTACCTTAAGGCTTAATCCTGTATTTATAGAGTTTACATTAGGTAGAATATATCGGACCTTGAGTGATCTCCGTACGCAAGTATCTAGGCCGTTATATCTTTTATGAAGATGCCCCTTTATTATGGGGTAGTTAGGATGTCTACTTGTTGCCGATAGATCCGACATACCTACTACAATATAATACTCACTGTTGGGCCTTTCCATTATAGGGCCTTGGTGCATCTTTCATTGCTGCGTCCCAGACTTGTAGTTCAAGCTCTTGAGCTACCGGGATGTGTTTTGCTCCTCGGCACAGCTTCTAGGCTGTGTAGCTGGGATATCTTCCTGGTAGTGAACGTACCATCCACTTTCGAGTCAGGTTGTACTAACTCGACTACGGGGGTCTTTCTTTCCGAAGTCTGAGGTGAATGTGAGTTACTTCCAAGGTTCCACGGGCCAAGATAACCACGCAAGGTTATGATGGCTGGAGTCGATCGCCTATGGGTTTGCACTGCTTCGAGGCGAGGGCCCCTCTGCGCGTGCCATCATTGCCCCTTAACACTTAGCTGCAATGGATTGGCGAGGGTTTGTAACCGCCCTGCCTGGCCACCTGCGATTTTCATGCGCAATTAATGTTCCCATCACACGCCATACATCTCCCTTACTTTTAGGGGAAATAGTCTTTTTTTCCCCTGTCTCTTCGATATCATTTACAGAAAGGCTGTTTGTTCATAATTCGTATTTCCCTGCATTCCCTCACTTCTCTCAGTTGTTGATTCTCTCTCGTGTTCAAAAAGGAGAGCTTGTTTTTCTACGACGCTTGTCTCTACGTGACCTACTACTTCGTTGCCTTTTCGTATACCTTCTTATCACCTTAGGTATATCCATCATCCTCTCATGACTCCTTTGGTCTGGTTTATTTTTCAAGTTTGCATATTCCGCGACATCTGCCTCTTGCTTCGGGACTTTTCTGGGTAAAGCTTTCATAGGAATATCTGGGTTTCTAGGTAAGGATTTAATAGGATTCCCTGGGTAACCCCGTGTTCTGGCCTCACTTCCTTGTGGTGGCCTATCACTGTGCGAGCGTGTCTTTTGTTTAGTCCCACTGTGGTTCCCTCTCCTTATCACTCCTTTTTTGTGCCTCTCTAGGTCTCCATTTTTTGTGATGATGGATAGGATTAACCACCCCTCCTCGTCGAGTCAACATTTAACTCCAGAAGAGGAAGAGACACTACGTACTCGTTACCCTCGTACCAACTATTGACTACTCGACTCTTCTCTTACTAAGGAACAAAGATTAATTAGCTTGCTCCGTGGTGGGTTGGGAAGGAGAAGTACTGGGGGGTCCCAGATCACCGTTGCTAGGTCCCTACCTGGTAGGAATCACCCCGTGAGTCGGGATGAATACGAGGTCATTCCCGTTCAAGCCATCAATTTTTATGAGGATTCCACTGGCACAGGGTTGGAAACCCTTCCTGACGGCTACCTCGGTCCCTGTTGGGACTGTATTGCCTTGAGCTCCTATTTCATCACGAGCGGCGAGGATTCTTGGGCCAGTCTTACCCTAGGTTCCTACAGACATAGGCCGTCTTCTGACCCTAGGCCAAGTGTCCCTAGGCCGAGCGTTAGGGGTCAGCTATCTCCAGGCCTACCCACTCTTCCTTCCATCCCTCCTATCTTGCATACGCTAGGTATAGCCTTCTTTACTGACCTTAGTCTTTTTTATTTGTTTTTGTTATAGGTAAATGGACTCGGAATCTTCTCCCCATAGCGCCCTATCTGACGTTTGTTAGTTCTCTGATGGTTTTGATGATTGCCAACAACTACAAACAATTAAAGAGGTTTTGCTCTTAAGTGTTAAAATTTTGTAGAAGAGCAAACCTCGAGGTTGGTTTTTCAACCTCGAGGTTGAGTCTTACAAATGGTTTTAAGGTTAAGTGTCAAAGCTTGGTTTCACAAAAGAAATACGTGAAACCTCGAGGTTGGAAAGTTAACCTCGAGGTTCAGGGCTTATTAAAAACCCCAAGTTTTACACTTAGACTTATAACCTCGAGTATCAAGAGCTAACCTCAAGTTTTTGATCCATCCAGAGAAGTCATGGTTTTCATCAAACATGGAAACCTCGAGGTTCATGTTTCAACCTCGAGGTTGGACATTCTATTTTGAAGCTTAAGTTTGAAGAAAAACCTGTTGACCTCGAGTATGGTATTTCAACCTCGAGTACTGTGACATACAGAGAGCAAACTGGTTTTCAAAGCATTGAAAACCTCGAGGTTAAGATTGTAACCTCGAGGCTGGGCTTTATGCTTAACTTTGCTCTTTGCATTTTCAAAAGGTCAACCTCGAGTACAGATTCACAACCTCGAGGTTGTCGGGTTCCAGTGAAAAATGAAGTTTTGAAACAATCTTCAAACCTCGAGTTTACCTTTGGAACCTCAAGGTTTGCAAGTTAATGAGATTTTTCAGAAGGCCTCTTTTTGAGTGAAACCTCGAGGTTCACTTTACAACCTCGAGGTTGAAGGTTTTAAAACCTGAGTCTGGGTGAAGTTTACTGGTCAACCTCGAGGTTGGAGGAACTAACCTCAAGGTTTGTGACTGTTGGTGCTTTTTCAAATTTGTGAAATCTGTTATATCTTGTTGTTTGACCTAATTGCTTTCATATATCATTCACTCATGATCCCAGATATGTTTAACAAGTTTGTTGAGTGTTTTTCAGTTAGCACAGATCAAGATTATTGAAGATTTATGAGAAAAAGCAAAAAGGTGAACAGTGCATTTAATGCACCTGCACAATCTCATCTACTTTCGGCTAATCCATCTGAGCACGCCTTGTTAACGTTAAAGAATGCTTACTACATCAAGTAAAGTCAATTCCAACGGGCAGAAACTCAGAAATCCACATCAGATCACATAAACACTTAGATTAACAGAAGTTTAGAGAGAGAAGATGACCAGAACCCAAGCTAATCAATTCCAACGGTTGGAATCATCCTACAACAGTCATTTAATGTTCTCTACCTATAAATAGAGAGCATTAACTTCTTCACAAGCTGATACACCAACTGAGAGCGAAAATTTATTAAGTGTCATTTATTGTGTTCAGCTTTCATCTGTAATAGTATCAATTTGATACTTTGTACTTCAGTGTTTATTCTATCTACTCTTTGAGAGAGTTATCATCTTGTAAATCATCTACTGATTGTGATAACTACAAGTCAGGGGACTTGGTAGTTAGGGTGTATTGATTGCAACTTGTAAGGGGGAGTGTGTTCTAGTGAGAGAACAACTCTTAGTACAGAGTGTGTAATCAATATTGTTGAGTTAGTGGATTGAAAATCCCAAGTGAGGCTTGGGGACTGGATGTAGGTCAGGAAAGGACCGAACCAGTATAAATTGCATCGTGTTTATCTTCTTCTCCTTATCCTCTCTGTTGTGCCCTGTTCTGAGTGACCAAAAACAGAACAAGTTTCGAAAACTTTTAAATATACCCAATTCACCCCCCTCTTGGGTATAAAGCTCCTCTTTCAACGTTGGTGAGTCAAACTCTTCCAGTCCTCCCGAGGCCTTATGTAGATAATATCCATGGGTGGTGCATGAGGTTTTAAAAACTCACTCCTTAATGTCCGACGTGGATATCGGCCGACTGGGTTTAAGGGACCTAGATGGGTGCCTACTGAGCCCTCCCAATGATGAGGAACCTGTTTGTTCGATTAGGGAAATAGGACATACCAATTTTTCTTCTTCTATCAAGATTGCATGACTCGGCTCGGTATTTGCTTCCTGTTTACCGAGTTCCAAATTTCAGCCTTAAACCATCTTCATGTAGCACCCTCATAGCTTCATCCGAATGGATGGGCTTATTTAGTCGCCTTTAAGCACTTGTGTGCCTCCTTCCCCCAACCTATTCCTTGCACAGCTACCCTGTTTTTATATTACTTTTGCCTTTTACTCCCCGCTCCAGTAAAGAGTCGAAGAAACTAAAAGGACTGACCTCCCTCCAGGGTGAGCCGGATAGGAAACTCCTGACTGTTTTTTCCGATTCCTTTAAGCACTTCAAGAACAACTTTTTTAAGGTCATTGCCAAGCCTGGAGAGTAGCCCTAGTTTCTAAAAGGAGCTGAGGCTAAGGATGTAGAGTGGAGGTTCCCACTATACTGGACAGAGGACTAATGAGTACGAGTAATACCATATTTTCCCTATAATTTACGACTGAATAGGATGGAAAAAATGAGCTTAATTGTGAAGTAATCAAGCAAAAAGGATGTATTCGTGATATAAGGAATGAGAGACGGAAATCATCAGAATATGTTAAATTGCAATGCTTTTAAGGAAAACTGTGTAGCAAAGTTGATGCGAGGCTATAGCATTTCGATAGCCGACCAAAGAGCAATACAAAGCACAAGAATGCTATAGCAAAGTAGAGGACGCAATGCTATGCAGTGTATATTCTGACCTTTTTGTCTAGATGATTTTAGGAATTAAAGAAAAGGGAAATATTGACAGATAGGTTGCTGACGTAATAAATTAGAAGATGCGGAGGATCACAACTGAAAGATTTGGAAGAATCCCACATAATCGGCAGAAGCAATCTAATCAGAAGATACTGAAGATCCCGACGGAATAGGAAAATCTCAACTCGCTGCAACTTACGCCACAAGAAAGCCTGATTATAAAAGGCAGCCGAGCAAACCCTAAGAGTTGAGCGCCACTGAGTTTAGAACGAGATTACACATTCGGTCGGCTCCAGAGAAGAGAGAGAGATTTCACAAGGCACGAGAATTCCATGACAACCCAGCATCCTTCCCTATGGCGCGACGGAGAGAAGAAGACGTGGAGTAGTGACGTGACAGGGCTTCTTCCACGCCGTCGGAATTTCGTCAAGCTTTCTTTTTCCTTCTTTATTTTAGTATTTTTAAATCATGGGTCATTATGTTATTTTCTGTTTCGTGTTTCCCTCATCAGTCATGAACTAATTTACCTAAGGCTGAACGAGGATGATTTCTTAAGTATTTGATGAACCCAGTTGCATGATTTTCAATTCAATAAATTTGGTTTGCTATCATTGTTTCAACTACTAGTCGGTTAACGAAAGTTAAGGGCTAGATCAGTGGCTTCACTTACTGACAAGGAGTGGAGTTAGACCTACGAGAACCAGACACTTGCTTGGCAGCCTGTGCACGTCATGGCCTATATTGTAGACTTCAGGAATGGGTCTACCGCTCATCACCCTGAACACCCTGCGGATAGCAAAGATCTATACTCGAAAGTTACCATAGGAATATGGAATAAGTACAGGTAGCATCCTACGTATCGGACGCAGAAGCTTCGGTAGACAAGAGAGGTGGGGTAACTAGATAGCTTTGTGAGTAGCACCTGTGCTGTAGCATGCGGAAGCTACACAGTGTGGATGCCGTAGCATTGTGTGAACGCAACTGGGGGATTAAAGCACTTAAGGACGATTCCGAGTCCAGCCTAATCCATCACTGATATCTTCTCTCGTTGCTGTTATTGAAAGACGGAATATCACCAAGAGGGGGGTTGAATTGGGGATATTAAATTTTCTTCTTGAAAATACTCTGTTTATGCACACAGAGAACAGAGTTGAGCAGAGAAAGGATAAAGAAGAATGAACACAAAGAATTTATACTGGTTCAGTCTAAATCCTTGACCTACGTCCAGTCCCCAAACTCTCCGGGATTTCACTATCTTAATTGATTACACACTCTGTACTCTCGGAGTAATTCTCTCACTCTAGAACTTACTCCCCCTTACAAGTTGTAATCAAGCAACCCAATCTCAAAGTCCCAATACTTTGAGATTCTTACAATAAATGATAATCAATGAAGAACTCTCTAAAAGAGTAGATAGGTAAACACTGAAGATCGAAATATCTGAAGATATTGAATTCTAGTCGAAACAGTAAATGAAGTAGCTCGATAATTGAATGGGCAGAGTTTCGGTTAGTGGAGACTTGAATGCTTCTTGTATTTATAGATGCCCACATTTAATGACCGTTGAGAAGAGATTAATGAGCCGTTGTGAGTAATGAATATGACCGTTGAGAATTCGTGGCTTCGTCTCTTCGTATGTCTCCGACATTCGTCCGTTATTCTCCGTTGACATTCTTTATTCAAATTGTCCGTTGGAGCTCTTTAGGAATGTTGTCTGAAAAATAGCCGGATTGCTTTTCGCTTGCTCAGATGGTTTCTTGCCGAATTGGTGAATGTTCTGAGCTTCGCATTAAATGCTTCTGACAAAAAGTGCTTTCTGATAATCTGAAAATTTAACCTTGTTAATCCTGTCTACAACACATTGGAAACATGATTAATGATGATTAGAAATGATAAGAATCAATAATATCAAGTACCCATTGCATAATTATTGAGTTTCAGAATTCGAGAATGCTGATTTTCAAAAACTGATATGAGTAACTCGAGTTGCACAGTAATAACTCGAGTTATTTTCAAGTTCAGGATTTTTTGAAAACTAAGGCCAACTCAAGTTGCACTGTACCAACTCGAGTTGCACAGTACCAACTTGAGTTGTACAGTAATAACTCGAGTTGTGTTAAACTTAAATTCAAACAGAGAGCATTTGCGTTTGGCATAACTCGAGTTGCACAGTAATAACTCGAGTTATGTTAAATAAGATTTCAACCGAGAGCAAATGCTACAGGAATAACTCGAGTTATGATGAAAATAACTCGAGTTGTCACTGTTCACAAAATTTTGATTTCGCGAGAAGCTTTCTGAATTGCAAAGTACAGTCCATAACTCGAGTTCTTAAGTGGTAACTCGAGTTATGACACTTTGAAAAATGATTTTCAACTTGAGTTGTGAGTTTTGTGAAAATTCTTTAAGTCCTATAACTTGAGTTGAAATCAACCAACTTGAGTTACTATTTTCAAAAACATTTTCAAAGATCTTAAACACTGATTTCAAATATTTCATTAATTTCAACAATTGTTAGTCATCATCAAAACATATAGAAACTAACAGTTATTTTGCTAGTAGCATAGTACCCAACTCCCTCGACCATATTATTTATTTTCTGTTTCACAACTATCATAGCAACCGAACGTCAATCTTTGGTATCACAGTCTCTGTAGGACGATACTCTACTTACACTTTATTACTTGTTCGACTGGTTCACTTGTCATAAGGGAATTTGACCAACAAGGACCATCACAAATTGACCTCCTCTTCCTACCAGGTCAAGTCTGATGACCTTCCGGCTAAAACGGTCCTTTCAATTGATCTGTTGGCATCTTATGTTACAGCATACAGCGTCAAAAGCGCGGCCTATTTTATCACTGGGCCTGCCGATGGGTCGGGGTCTGCGGCTAGTAGGATCCCCTTGTTATTGTTCGTCTATTTGTATTTATATCTATGCTTATGTCTTTGTTAGCATGTATTCTAACCACGGGTTTCTTGCAATGCAGCTCAAAGTATGAAAGAACAGCTGCAGTACTTGTCGCGTGTGAATCCGGGTCCCAGTGCGCTGACTACGAGGGCACCTAGGAAACGTGTTGCCTTCGAGGCAGGGAAGGGGAAGACTGGGGCTGCCTCCCAACCAGTCGCAAATAAGAAGGCCAAGACCTCGGGTCCCGGAAGACAACTTCCTCTCCTTTGGCTAGCCTTAAGTCCTCGTCAATTGATCCGACCTCGAAAGGAAAGGAGGTATCCCTACCGGATCCTCACGCTCCTCCTCCTCCTACGAAGACTCCCTCTAGTCCTCCTCCTGCTGTTAAGATCGCCTGAGGGCTCGCTTGGGACAAGGGAGTGACGGAGGAACTTGAAGTTGCATTTCTTCCACCCCGCTAATTTATGAATTCTCTTCCCCTTGCCGAGATCGATGAATGGTTGGTTCACGATGTGCAAAGTTATGCTTGTAAGTCGATTGGGTTATCCCAAGCCCTGCTTCATCTGAAAGGCAAGCATGTTGGGGCCGTCACTGAGATACGCCAGCTAAAATTAGCCCATCGGGAAGCTGAGGAGAGGAAGAAGAAGGCTGAGGAGGAACTTAGTGTTGCCAAGGCCACTGCCAGGAAGGCCACTGAAGAGCTTCTATTGACGAAGGAGGCTCTGGAGAGAATGAGTTCGGACTTGTCCAAACTGCAGGAGGCTCATACCTAAAGTATGGATGCTGTGAAGACCCTGCAGACCCAGCGCACTGATTTACAGCAACTAAGACTGCTTTTGCCAAGAAGAAGAGCGCCCACTTGGACTGCGTGGAGACCGTGAAGGAAACTGCAGCAGATTACTTTGCAATGGCGTTAGCACAAATCCAGCATCTGAACCCTACTGTATCCTTAAAAACCGCTAGGTATGACTACTGAGCTTATGTTAAGGACGATGTCCTGGTCCCGCCCCCTCTTTCGCCTGAGGATGAATATGTGTCCTTTATTGATGAGGAGCAAGACGGTGAGGAGGAACAAGGGGGGATGAGAAGCAGGGGGTGAGGAGGAGCCTAATGCCGTTCGTGGTGCTATGACCGGCGAGGGAGCTGTTGCTGTTACCCCACTTGAGGGATCAGTTCTGAAAGTTGGAGCTTGATACCCAAGAGGGGGGTGAATTGGGTATCTTTATAATTTTTGAAACTTGGTCTGTTTTTGAATACTTAAAACAGAGCAGAACAGAGGAGTAGGGAAAGGAAGCTTAACACAATGCAGTTTATACTGGTTCGGTCCTTTCTCTGACCTACATCCAGTCCCCAAGCCTCACTTGGGATTTTCAATCCACTAACTCAATGAAGTTGATTACACACTCTGTACTAAGAGTTGTTCTCTCACTAGAACACACTCCCCCTTACAAGTTGTAATCAATACACCCCAACTACCAAGTCCCTTAACTTGTAGTTATCTCAATCAATAAATGATTTACAAGTGAAAAACTCTCTCACAGAGTAGATAGATGAACACTGAAGTACTAAGTATCAAAATGATACTATTACAAGTGAAAGCTAATACACAATAAATGAACTTAGTAAATTTTCGCTCAGAGTAGGTGTATCCGCTGGAGATGAAGTTAATGCTCTCTATTTATAGGTAAAGAACATTAAATGACCGTTGTAGGATGATTCCAACCGTTGGAAGTGATTTGCTCCAAGTTTGGTCATCTTCTCTCTAAAGATCTGCTAATCCAAGGCTTTATGTTGTCTGATGTGGCTCTCTGAGTTTCTACCCGTTGGAATTGACTTTACTTGATGTAGTAAGCTTCCTTTAACGTTCATTAGGCGTGCTCAGATAGATTAGCCGAAAGTAGGTGAGGTTGTGTAGGTGCATTAAATGCACTGTTCACCTTTTTGCTTTTTCTCACAAATCTTCAATAATCTTGATCTGTGCTAACTGAAAAACACTCAACAAACTTGTTAAACATATTTAGGAACAAGAGTGAATGATATATGAAATCAATTAGATCAAACAACAAGATATAGCAGATTTCACAAATTTGAAAATGCACCAACGGTCACAAACCTTGAGGCTAGTTCATCCAACCTCGAGGTTTGCTTGAAGGTTTCAGGCAAACATAGTTTTTAAAACATCCAACCTCGAGGTTGCTATGTGAACCTCGAGGTTTCTCTTAAAAAGAAACTTTCTGAAAAATCTTAGTAACTCACAAACCTTGAGGTTCCAAAGGTAACCTCGAGGCTTGAAGGTTGGTTGAAAAAGCATTTTTCTTCTGGAGCCCGATAACCTCGAGGTTGAAGTTCCATACTCGAGGTTAGTTTCAAACTTTGTAAAAAACAAGACTTTGATTTAAAGGGCTAACCTCGAGGTTTAAAATAGAGCCTCGAGGTTGATATGTCTTTGTAAAAATCAGTTGCTCTCTGTAAGTAGGAAAACTCGAGGTTGCAAACTGAAACTCGAGGTTAATGAATTTTCCTGTAAACTTGAGTTTCAAAATAAAGTGGCCAACCTCGAGGTTGAAATATGAACCTCGAGGTTTTCATATTTGATGAAAACCATGAACTCTCTGGATGGGTTAAAAACTCGAGGTTTGCTTTTCATACTCGAAGTTACAAGTGTTAATGCAAAAACTTGGATTTTTCAAGAAGGCCAGAACCTCGAGGTTAGCTTCTCAACCTCGAGGTTTCACATAGTTTTTGTGAAACCAAGTTTTGTAACATGAGACACTTGAATTTCAGAAGGCTTCTGTAAGGCCAAACCTCGAGGTTACAATACCAACCTCGAGGCTTGCTCTTAAACAGAGTTTTTGACACTTAAGAGCAAAACCTCTTTAATTGTTTGTAGTTGTTGGCAATCATCAAAACCATCAAAGAACTAACAAGTTCCTTCCACAAGAGCCATCCCTCTGAGCTGATTGGCGGCAGTTGGCCTTTTTTGTTTTACCGGTGTCCTGTACCGGTTTCATTTTACTTGTAATTATTGTCTTGGGAGGAATTGACTATGATTGTAAATTCCGCCTCTTTTTGCTTTAAGTAGTGCTTTTCTTTGATTTTATTCATCTTTATGACAAATTTCATTTCGCGAATTCCAAATTAGATTAGTCATTCAGTGACCGGGCCAGGGTCTTTTTTATGCAGTGTCTGCTTTCATTCTTCCAGTTCTAAATCCTAGGTATCAAGGGTAGGGTTTTCATTTTAACCGCATAGGGCTTTTTAACCGCACTACCGAGTTCCAGTTCCGTTGTCCAGGATCATAACCAAGATAAGGGCAAACTGTCACATGTCCAACCGTGGTGTTTGAAATGTAACGCTTAAACATTTTGACCTGATCAGGGTTCGGAATGACAATTCATCTTCTTATCTCGAAGCGAGTTTTGACGCGTCAATTTTTGCAAATTCCTGTAATAGCGACTTGACGCTGCTCATAACCTGGGCTCGTTGGTGCTGGTATAATCCATCTAGATGTGTTCTATTTATGACCGGGTTTAGAGACCTCGGTGTAATGCTTAAGGTATCATGAGTGCACACTTGTGAATTTCCACTGAGGAATTCTTCATTAAAACAACAATCCGCTCCAAAGAGCTAATAATGTCACATAATGAAATTTAAAATGGACAAAAATATAAAATTTGAAATCTAAATACTGAAATTAGGAAATAACCGGGCTCAAACACGGTGTGTCTGCCGTTGTACGAATGCAGGGCCGAGATCTAACTATAGTAGATTCTAAGCTTGTTGGCGTTCCAAGTTCTTTTAATTGGCTTCCTTCCTAAGGTTTCGAGTATATATGCACCTTTGTCAAGCTTCTCTTTTACCCGATAAGGACCTTCCCAATTTGCAGCTAGCTTGCCATCTCTGGTGCTTTTATTTCCAACGTCTGCATGTTAGAGTACTAGATTGGCCCTGTTGAAAGAACGGGGTCTGACCTTCCGATTATACTTTGCTGCAATGAGTTTCTTGGTAGCTAACTCTCAGCAATGAACCGTGACTCTGACCTCGTCAATCAGGTCCAACTCTGTCCTTTACACGTTATCATTAGACTCCTCTCCCTCTTGGAGAGCTTTAATGTTCCTCCACGACGGCTATCCTATCTCGACCGGGATCATTGCCTCGCATCCATAGGTCAACCGGAAAGGGGTTTCCTGGGTTGAGGTATGCACGCTTATCCTATAGCCCTACAGAATACTATAGAGTTGTTCCACCCAGTTGGATTTCGCATCTTGCATCCGCTTCTTTAAGCTGTCAAGAACGATCTTGTTGGCTGCTTTGGCCTAGCCGTTCGATTGTGGATGCTTGACAGAGGCGAAATGCTGCCTAATGTCGAGGTCCGACATCATGTCTTGGAACCTTTTATCCATAAACTAGGTCCCGTTGTCGGTGACTATCTCGGCTGGGATTCCCAAACGGGAGACAATATTGTGACGAAAGAACCTTTGTATGCGAGTCGAGGTTATTGTTGTTAAGGGCTCGACTTCTATCCGTTTAGTTAAGTAGTCCACCGCAACAATGAGCCATCTGAACTATTCGGGGGCTGCCTTGAATGGCCCAAAGAGATCAATCCCCCATTTGTAAAAGGGCCAAGGGGTTGAGATACCTTTTAATTCTGCTAGCGGTGGCCAAATAATTTTGGCATGTTTCTGACAACTATTACATCTTTTGACGACCTCCTTTGAGTCTACCATCATGGTTGGCCAATTGTAGCCGGCACATAGAGCTTTCTTGGCTAGAGCTTTGCCTCCCATGTAGTGGCCGTTAACTCCTTCATGTATCTCGGCAACACATATTTTCACCTTAGATGGACCCAGGCATCTCATCATCAGAGAGTGCAAGCCTTTTCGGTATAGTTGATCATCGACCATTGTGTAGATGGTGGCCTCTTGGATCATTTTCTTCACTTCGGTTGAGTCAATCGGAATAATGCCTCTTTCTTGATAATCCTCAATTGGTTTTCTCCAATCTGTCGCTGCCGATATAGTCATGACATAGCTCAGTTCTGTGAGATTTTGCTGGACCACGGTCCTATAGTTGCCCGAACCTTTCGTACTTGCAAGTTTGGAGAGGATGTTGGAATATGAGTTGCTGTCACCTCTTCGAAGTCAGCCATGACTTCCTTTGCCTTGTTCAGGTATTTAGCCAAGAGTGGACCTTTTGTCTGGTAGGTTCCCTCGATTTGTGCCGCAACGAGCTGTGAGTCGGTAAAACCCTTAACCCTTTGAGCTCCATATTCTCTGGCTTGCAATAGTCCGGTGAGTAGAGCTTCATATTCGGCCTAATTATTTGAGATTGGGAATTTGAGCTGTAGGGAGTGCTTAATTGCAATACCCTCCAGGCTTTCAACTATGATTCCTACTCCGCTCCCTTTTACGTTTGACGAACCATCAACGTAAACCTCCACATTTTGGCTTCGTTCATGTCTCTTTTTTCTATCGGGGTGAGTTCCCTCACAAATCTGCCAATGCCTGTGATTTGATGTCATGTCGGGCTTCGAAGGTGATGTCGAACTCGGACAACTCTATCGCCCAACTGGTCATTCTTCTGGCCAGGTCTGGTTTGTGTAATACTTGGCTGATCGGTTGACTAGTTTGGACGACTATTCGATGCCCCTGGAAATACAGCCAAAGTCTTCTCGTTGTCGGCAGCAAAGCGAACGCCACTTTTTCAAGCTTTTGGTATCATAGTTCTGAGCTGTGTAACGCTTTACTTACAAAATAAATCGGTGCTTGGCCGGCCTCGGTTTCTCTAACTAGGGCCGTGCTTACCGTCTCTTCTCCTACCGACAGGTATAGAAACAGAGATTCACCGGGTTCTAGCTTTGATAGGACTGGAGGGGTTTCCAGACACTATTTGATTTTTTCGAATTCTGCCTCGTAGTCCATATTCCACCCTCCCTGTGTTTCCTTTTTTAGCAGTCTGAAGAAAGAGAGTGTATTCTCTGCAAATCTTGGTAAAAATTTGGTCAGGGCGGCTAACCAACCAGTTAGCTGCTAGACTTCTTTTTTAGTCCTCGGGGCTTGCATGTCCAAAACTACCTTGCATTTTTCAAGATTTGCCTCAATTCCGTGGTTTGTCAACATAAAACCTAGGAACTTCTCGGCTGGAACTCTAAATGCACATTTGGCCGAGTTTAACCGAATCCGTTGTCTTCTTTACTTATCAAAAGTTTGCTCCAGGTCCCGGATATGGTCTTCAGGGTCTCTTGACTTTACAATCATGTCGTCAATGTATACCTCTAAGTTTCGCCTAATCTGATCTTCAAAGACTTTGTTCATCATTCGCTTGAAAGTTGGAGCTTGATACCCAAGAGGGGGGTGAATTGGGTATCTTTATAATTTTCGAAACTTGGTCTGTTTTTGAACACTTAAAACAGAGCAGAACAGAGGAGTAGGGAGAGGAAGCTTAGCACAATGCAGTTTATACTAGTTCGGTCCTTTCTCTGACCTACATCCAGTCTCCAAGCCTCACTTGGGATTTTCAATCCACTAACTCAATGAAGTTGATTACACACTCTGTACTAAGAGTTGTTCTCTCACTAGAACACACTCCCCCTTACAAGTTGTAATCAATACTCCCCGACTACCAAGTCCCCTGACTTGTAGTTATCTCGATCAATAAATGATTTACAAGTGAAAAACTCTCTCAAAGAGTAGATAGATGAACACTGAAGCACTAAGTATCAAAACGATACTATTACAAGTGAAAGCTAATACACAATAAATGAACTTAGTAAGTTTTTGCTCAGAGTAGGTGTATATGCTGGAGATGATGTTAATGCTCTCTATTTATAGGTAGAGAACATTAAATGACCGTTGTTATGTGATTCTAGCCGTTGGAAATCATCTGCAGAACTTTGGTGCATGTTTAAGCATCTTCTCTCTCCAAAGCTTCGGCTAATCCATGTCTTAATGAAGTCTGATTAGGCTCTCTGAGAATTTGCCCGTTGGAATTGACTTTACTTGATGTAGAAAACAATCTTTAACATTAACAAGGCGTGCTCAGATGGATTAGCCGAAAGTAGGTGAGATTGTGCAGGTGCATTAAATGCACTGTTCACCTTTTTGCTTTTTCTCACAAATCCTCAATAATCTTGATCTGTGCTAACTGAGAAACACTCAACAAACTTGTTAAACATATCTGGGAACATGAGTGAATGATATATGAAATCAATTAGATCAAACAACAAGATATAGCAGATTTCACAATTTTGAAAATGCACCAACGGTCACAAACCTTGAGGTTAGTTCATTCAACCTCGAGGTTTGCTTGAAGGTTTCAGGCAAACACAGGTTTTAAAACATGTAACCTCGAGGTTGAGATATGAACCTCGAGGTTTCTCTTACATAGAAACCTTCTGGCAAAACTTAGTAACTCACAAACCTTGAGGTTCCAAAGGTAACCTCGAGGTTTGAAGCTTGACTCAAAAACTTCATATTTCACTGGAGCCCGGAAACCTCGAGGTTGAGAATCCATACTCAAGGTTGGTATTTGATAAAGCAAAGTTCAGTTTAAAAACATAAGGCTCAGCCTCGAGGTTACAATCTTAACCTCGAGGTTTTCAATGCTTTGAAAACCAGTTTGCTCTCTGTATGTCACAATACTCGAGGTTGAAATACCATCCTCGAGGTCAACAGGTTTTTCTTCAAACTTAAGTTTCAAAATAGAGTGTCCAACCTCGAGGTTGCAATATGGACCTTGAGGTTTTCAAGCTTGTTGAAAACCATGACTTCTCTGGATGAGTCAAAACTCGAGGTTAGCTTTCCATACTTGAGGTTGCAAGTGTTAATGCAAAACTTGGGTTTTTCAAGAAGACCAGAACCTCGAGGTTGACTTTCAAACCTCGAGGTTTCACATAGTTTTTGTGAAACCAAGTTTTGAAACATGAAAGCACTTGGATTTAAAACCTTTTGTAAGGCCAAACCTCGAGGTTTCCAAACCAACCTCGAGGTTTGCTCTCACTGAAGGTTTTCCAACCTTAAAGAGCAAAACCTCTATCATTGTTTGTAGTTGTTGGCAATCATCAAAACCATCAGAGAACTAACATCGCTGATAAGTAACCCTGGCATTCTTCAAACCAAAAGGAATTACGTTATAATAGTAGTTGGCCTTGTTGGTTATGAAGTCCGTATTCTCCTGGTCATTCAGGTGCATGGCAATTTGATTGTAATCAGAATAGACGTCCATGAAGGATAGCAGTTGAAAACCAGAGGAGTTGTCGACCAACTGGTCAATGTTAGGCATTGGGTAGGAGTCCTTTAGGCAAGCCTTGTTCAGGCTGGTGTAGTTCGTGCATACCCTCCATTTTCCATTTGGTTTTAAAACTATAACCACATTGGAAAGCCACGTGGTGTATTGTATTTCTCTGATAAACCCGGCTGCCAATAGTTCCTTGACATGCTGCTCAAGAGCCTTCTGTCTGTCGGCTTCGATGTTTCTTTTCTTCTGTGCCACTGACGTCAACCCCAGTAGAATGGCCAATTTGTGGCAGCAGAAATTAGGGTCGATCCCTAGTATCTCGGAAGACGTCCACGCGAAGACATCCTGATTCTTTCTCAAGAATTCCATCAATCGGTCTTTTAGATCCGGCCTCATCGCTCCTTCAATTTTGGTGGTTTGTGAGGACTCCTTTCGTAGGACCAATTCTTCTAACTTGCCTTCTGGTTTTGGACGTGGGACCTGGGGCTCGTCCCTAAGGTCGATCTCTATCATGCTTACTGGATATCGGGACTTCCTGTCCTTTTCATAGTCTAGGGGTCGTTCGCCCCTACGGATCCGAGGTGACATTAACAGTCTACCTTCTCCCTCCTGAACAATCTCGAAATAAAATTGTTAGGATTCCTTCTGGTCTCTAGTGACAACTACAACTTGGTTCTTGTTGTTCACCATCTTCAACCTCTGATGCTTTGTAGACACTAACATGTCCCAATTGTAGATGGTCGGTCTTCCCAATATGATATTATAGGGGGAAGGGAAATCGGCGACCATGAATCTTACCCGTTCCGATTTAAACGCCTCTTTAGTTCCCAATGTTAATATAAGGTCGATATAACCTTTGGGAGGTGAGTGCTCCCCATTGAATCCTATGAGGGTCGTTTTGCATGCCTTCAAATCTTCTACGTCCATATTCATCCTTTTGAAGGCATCCCAACTGATGATGTCAGCCAAGCTCCCTGTATCTACAAAAATCCTTTTGACCCGACAATGTACCAAGGTTCCTGTGATTACCAAACAGTCCTAGTGCCCCGAAACTACTTCGTTCAACTCTTCATTAGTAAAGACTAATGGTGGCGGCGTCGGTTTGGTCGGGTCGTCCTTGAATTTTGGGAGATCTCTTACGGAGAAGACTTCTCTTAGGTACTTCTTGCGCCGGCTTACTATATCTCCTCCCCCATTGAAGCCTCTGCTAACTACATTGCAGTGGAACTCGGCTTTTGGGAACTCGTCATCCTCACTAGTTGACTTTCGTCTTTTCTTGTCTTTCTTTGGGTCGGTGGCCGGGCTCCTGCTTCAGGCACCTTGTTTGTGTTTGTTATTTTTATTCCCCTAAGTTTTTATCACATATTGGAGCAATCTGCCATCTCTAACAAACTTCTCAATGGCGTCACGGAGTTCATAACATTGATCCGTGGTGTGTCTTAGTCCGTCATGAAACGCACAAAACTTTGATTGGTTTGTGGTGGGTCGGTTTCGAGAGTCCGAGGTCTCTCGACCCTTTTCATCTCAGTCAATGCCACCTCCTTCTAGATCTGTGAACGATAAACATTCAGAGGGGTATATCTGTCGTACTTTGTCTTTCCTTCAAACCTTTCCCCCGAGGTTGGCTGTCTCGGTTGCGCCTACGGGAGTCTTCTTTCTGCTTGTCGGTCTGATCTTTTTCGTCCGGTGACATATTTCTCCGCCTCTCACTTCCGACAGCATTGGCAATCTCCATCTGCTCCACCTCCATATATTGCTTTGATCGGGTATGGAATTCAGTGAGGGTGTAGACCTTGTTCTTGAAAACTGACTTAGCTAACCGAGATGAGGGATCCAATCCATCTATGAGGCAATGTACGTGAACATCCTCCGGGAGTGAGAGTACTTGTAAGGCCACTTCCTTTAATCGGTTCAAATATTTTTGGAGCATCTCTCCTTTTTTCTGCTTAATCTTACTTAGAGTGAATTGGGACTTCAGCTACTTCTTACTGGTTGCGAAATTCAACTTGAACTTTCGTCCGAAGTCTTCAAAGTTATGCACAGAATTGGCCAGTAGGGTGTTGAGCCACTTTTGAGTAGGTCCAGTCAACGTTGCTGCAAAAAGCCGCGAGATGATCGGGCCCTTAATTAGCTAAACAAACATGAGCAGCTCGAATGTATCAAGGTGACTGCATGGGTCCTGCGTCCTGTCATACTTCGGGAGGTCTGCTAGATCAAAATTCTTCGAGTATGGCGCACTGGCGATTTCCTTAGAGAAAGGGCTTCTGTTGAGTTCTGTTAGGTACTTCATTTTATACTCTCTAAGGGAGCTTTGAGACCGGGCTATTCTCTCCTTATCTCTATCTTCATCATCCGAGATCCGTTCCAAGCGTAGTTTTTTCAATGTCGAGCTTGGGTTCTGAGTTCGAGCTCGTCCCAAACTCGTGCCCTGAGTAGTTTGGCCAGTGTCCCGATGTGTTGACCTCGGTTTTCGCTGCAAGAAGGATTGCTGAAATCATGTGTCGTCCTTTCCTTCCTTCCACATGTATCCTCATGGCCTTCTCCTCGTAATATTGCCTTGAACAGTTTGAATCGGTCTTCCATCATCCGCTGGATTATTCTGAGATCTTCTTGGCATTGGAGGTTATTGCACTTTTCCATGTTCTCCGTTCGCCTCAACATTGATTCCTAGGTTCTCTATGGGAGAAGGAAGACTGGATTTGGAACTGGGATTTCTTGAGCAGCTGAGTCCTGAGGTTTGGCAATTATGGGTGGGGAAGATGCCATGTCAGAAACTCATTCCCTTGATTTGTGTCATCACCTTCTGGAATGTCCTCAGGTTGCGGTGGTTCTTGAGCTTGTTGCTGTTGACTTGCCTCAGCCTATTGTGGATTTGCAGGCTGAGGGTTCTGACTGCTACTTCTAGTATTAGTCATCGGTGGTCACGGGGATCGAAATTTAACGGCCCCACGGTGGGCGCCAATGTTCTGGTGTAGAACACAAATGTCCAGCCTTGGGCTGGTGCTTTGATCTTGGATCGTTAGGCTCTGCCTGAGTATCTATGGAGGAGATATCAAGGAGAGTGTGGGATCACTATGCACAAACTAAGCTTTTGCCAAAGGGGGTAATGTGTGTGTACAGTATGGCAGTATGTAAACAGTATTGAGTTAGAACGTGTTTACCTTAAGGCTTGATCCTGTGTTTATAGAGTTTACCTTAGGTAGAATATATCGGACCCTACGTGATCTCCGTATGTGAGTATTTAGGCCTTTATATCTTATATGAAGATGCCCCTTTATTCTAGGGTAGTTAGGATATCTACTTGTTGCCAATAGATCTGACATACCTGCTACGATATAATACTCCATTATAGGGCCTTGGTGCAGGTCCGTAACAAGGGGCTAAATGGATAATAAAAGTATTTTAATAAGTCTAATATACTCTCTCCGGTTTTAATTATAGGAACATTTTTATAGTGCAAATTGTACTACAAAAGTATTCTTATAATTAGAACCAGAGGTACTAAAATATAGCGTATCTTTTTAGATTATATTAGATTAAAAAATTCTTCTTTTTTTTTTTGGGGGGGGGGGGATGGCCCCTTATCCCTTAAAACAATTGGTTCTTATGTATGAGTTAACAAGTCAGATTGTAGCCGCACAAATTTCTTTTCTATAAACATTCTTTGTTTCTTTGTTTTTTCTGCTATATTGGAACTACTTTGCAACTACATTCTAAAACCTGATATAACTTATATATAAGTCATTAAGGTTGATTACAAAAAGTCTTTAAATTTACCAAACAGAACATAGTAAAATGACCTCAAGTTTTTTTACACTTTAGACTAATGAGTTTCAACACAATAAACTACCACTTCACAAGCTTACCTCATCATGTATTTTTTTTTTTAAAAAAAAAATTGTGGGCCAATCCTCAATTGAGAAGGCTAAACAGCACCAACCTGTTAAACAGTATAGGCCTATGCGGCCTACATTTTTTTAGGCCGCAAAAACCCTGACCTTAACCCAAGCATAACCCGCGAGGGTTTACATTACGTACTTTTCCTTATGTACTTGTTACACGTTTATCCCTTTAATTAGAGAAATGAGACTTTTATTTATTTATTTTTATATATTTTATTTATTTAAATTAAATTATATGTTGTTTTTTTAAAAACAAATTACATCTAGTATCTTAAATTAATTTAATTTTCAGGATACTGATGTTACAGGATAAATATTTCTGAAAGCATAACTAAAAACTAATTAATTTGAGAAGCTAAATATCAAAAAAAAATTTCAGAAAGCAATATATAATTTAAAAGATAAAATATATATTAAAAAATTCTAATCCCTCTAATTAGAGGGACAAACATATAAGAAGCACGTTTAAAAAAAAAAAAAAAAGGATAAGGAAGAAGCACTTTATGTACTTCCACGGACCAAGGGTTATCAAAGCCAGCCTTTCAGCTGCTCCCGCTTGAGAGAAAAAGGGGCGGACTCTTGCATGCTCGTATACCGAGAAAGAATTGAAAAAGAGTTTCCACTCGTGAAGCAAGGAGATCAAATCCTTTTGCTGCTCTTTCGCCCTGCTAGATATCCATATGTATCTCAAAGCAGCATTTCCTTTCACAGGCATAGGCGAATGCTAAAAGAAAAGCATACGATGGGGATGGGACTCTCTCTGTAGAGAGATTGGCAGAGGGATGGATGGGACCCACCAAGAGGCTTTCTACTATTTTTATTCCGATTTCTCAGAATGGGAAACGGACTTCCGGGTCTGCGGGGAAGGAGGGAGGAAGCAAAGTAAAAGCACTCCAATTTCTAAGACAATCCGTTCATTATAGTTTTAGCAACTTATTAACCGTCTGAATAATATTTTTTATATTCATTATATATCATTAATTTTGTGTGAAAGAGTCCATAATGTAAATCACTTAGTTAATTTATCATAATTAAAAAAATTATATTTAACATATTATTAAATGTGCCTGAAATTTAAAATACATTTTTAACTTTGTCCATGTGAAATTAGGATTTCGATAAGAGAGAAGGTGAGAAATGCAATACTACTTTGAGATTAATTAGTAATTATAAAGATAAAATTGATAAATAAATATTAATTACTTTTCAAGTTAATTTATTATTTATAATTCTATAGCACGGAATGGGGTACTGCCTATGTGGACTTTTTTCTCAATTTGCCCCTTATTAAATAACTAATTACCATTTTGCCCCTGTATCCAAACTATTTCCTAATGTGCCCCTATTTAATCGACTAAATCTTGAGTTTAGTCGATTAAAACGCGGGACGTTGATTTTTTTGAGGCTTAGTCAACTAAATCGTGACATGAGTTTTTTTAAAAACCCCAATCGTGGCATTTGAAACCCTAATCCACTACAAAACCTCCCCAAACCTCTCCCCTCGGTTTTTTTCCCCCAATTTGCCCTTTATTAAATAACTAATGACCATTTTACCCCTATTTTCAAATTATTTCCCAATGTGCCCTTGTTTAGTCCACTAAACCAAGGTTTAGTCGACTAAACATGGAACCTTGATTTTTTTGACTGCCCCGCGATTAGTCGACTAAGCATTGTGGCTTAGTCGACTAAATCGCGATAGGGGTTTTTTAAAAACCCCAAATGCGGCATTTGTAACCCTAATCCACCACAAAACCTTGTCAAACCTCTCCCACCCTGTTTTTTTTTTTTCACCAAATCCTTGTTGAATTCGTTGATGGGTAGCAAAGGAAACTTCATTCTAGCGTGATTTGCATCGATTTCGGTATGTTCTCATCTTCATTGCGAATTTTCGCCGTTGTTCTTTCGCTTATGCGAACCCCATTTTCCTAAAAGCTAGACAAATTAATTAAAAGTAAAAAAAGAGTTTTCTATTTAAAATCAAAGTATTAAAAGTAAAAATGAGCTTTATATTTAAAATCAAAGTTCACCTAAGATCAATGAGGATCGAGAACATGACTAAGAATCCTAACAGAAAAATCCCCACTATAAAATCTTAATAAAAAAATATTAATTTTATGGTTTTTTAAACCTGAATATGAAGAAATACTTTTCAAAATTTATAATTTATATTGGTTATATTCCAACTATCAAATTGATTAGTTAAGATACTGATTTAAAGTAGATATGAAAATCCATATCACTTGTAATATTTGAACAAAATTATATTTTCATAAAAAAAGAAAATGATGTATGCTTGTACGTTCGAATGTCTATTTATAGTTTATATATATATATATATATATATATATATATATTTGACTTTGAAACTTGAAAAAATTAGAAGATAAAAATATGTCATATGTTCCCCTGCAGGAAGGGAAACCCCTCAAAATACGATCTTTCTAATTAGCTATAATATTATATTAGTATATGAGATTATAGAGGATAAAAAAAGTTACTATATCAAAATATAGGAAAATGATATCCTCATTACCCTCTTTTGTATTATCTTCTCAAATCCATCCTTAGATAATGAAATGTATATTTTAGATTTAATATTTTATAAAATTATTATTATTATTATATTGTATAATTTAAAATTTAAAATTTCTTTATTTATTACCGATTGCAATTATGAAGGGTATAGATCAAATTTTAAGAGCTTAAATTTACTTATTTATGTTTATAGAAATAATTTTATAAAAGATTAAATCTGAATAATACATTGTTTTAATCTAATGGTCTATATGAGATTATGAGAATAAAATGAAAAAAGAAGACAAAAAAATAACCCCAAAATATAAGGTAGACAAATAATTAAAAATAAAAATAAGTTTTACAAGGTTTCAAAGTTCAATATAAAAAATTAATAAAAAAATTAATTTTATGGTTGTTTTATAGCTCCACATGCCAATAGGATCCAAACTGTACGACAAAGGAGTTGATTATTTAACGGGTTCCACAATATTATCGAGCATGTTCATGAACATGATAAAGAATTTCACGTTTAACCCTATAATTTATGGGGTTTACTTTTCTCATGTTGCATGAGAGAAAGAAGATTCCTACACATACATAAAATGGTGGGACCCACATATATATATAATGCTAATTATATATATATATGCGGGTCCCACCACTTTATGTGTATGTGACATGAGAAAACATTTCTTCTGCAACATGAGAAATGTTTTTCCAATAATTTATACTAAAATATTAATGATATAAATAAATAAATAATCGGACGAAGAAAAGGTAAAATCCCCCGCATAAACGAAAGAACAGCAGCAAAAATTCGAAAGGGAGATGATAACATACTGAAATCAATACATATAACGCTAGAATGAAGTTTCTTTCGCTACCTATCAACAGATTCAATAAGAATTTGGTGAAAAAAAACAGAGGGGGAGAGGTTGGGGAGGTTTTGTGGTGGATTAGAGTTCCAAATGCTGCGATTGGGGCGCGATTTAGTCAACTAAGCCACAGTGCTTAGTCGACTAAATCGTGGGGGCAGTCAAAAAAATTAATGCCCTGCGTTTTAGTCAACTAAACACAAGGTTTAGTTGACTAAACAGGGCACATTGAGAAATAGTTTGGAAATAGGGGTAAAATGGTAATTAGTTATTTAATAAGGGGCAAATCGAGGAAAAAAAAACCGCCTATGTGGATGGACACAAAATTGAATTAATGCATGTCTTATTTTTATTGCAGAATTTAATGTAGAACTTTAAGGATAGAAACATTTCCTTTGAAAATCTGTGTGATTTTTTTTTTTTTTTGATATACATAGTAGGGGGAGGGGGAGGGTTCAAACCTTAGATATGAGGGAGGAGAGCCATGCTCCCATGCCACTGCGTTACTAAGGCGCTAATCTGTATGATTTTGAACTTAGGTTTTACCACTCTGGTCCTATTTATAAATCTAATTTGACCAAATCTCGTCCTATTTATAAGTTCATTTTGACCAAATTTTACATACCTAGGAGAGGTAAGTATCTCAATAATTATGAAACAAATTTCCAATTTCACCCTCATTTATGAATGGGTAACTTTTAAAATTTATTGTCAAATCTCTCCCATCTTTTTCTCTTTCCAACATAGCCAGCCAATCTTTTTCGTTATAGTTACTATGGGCAAAAATTGTCACAATCTCATTTATTTAGTCAAAATGGACTTATAAAAAGGACCAATTTTTTTTGCCAAAATAAACTTATAAATAAGATCAAAGTGGTATTTTAATCACATTTTTATATTAATTAAATCAAATATAGAACATAAAAATAAAATAGTATAAATATCACAATTATTTATTTTTTAGAAAATATTTTAACTTAAAATATAAAACAATAACACCTAAACCATATAAATTTAAATTTTATAATAATTATAATAATGATAATTAAGATGCGATATGTACGAAAAGTTGAAAAATAAACAGACAAGGCCAAGGGTGGCATTCAAAGCAAAATCAACAACTTCAAAAATAAGCAACGTGGAGTTGACCAAAAAAAAAAAAAAAGCAACGTGGAGAATTTGTACTCTTGTTGCTTTTCCACAATCAAACAACCAGAGATGTGACCCAGAATAGCTTGTCATTCCTTAAAAAACCTTAGAACTTTCTTAATTTAATAAATAACTATTTTTCTTAAGCAAAAATGAATAAATGAATAACTATTATTAGGATAGTAGTACGGCAGAGATGGATGAGTTTTGAAATAAATGTATTTAATGGGGTTGGTGGAGACAAATAATATGTCAAGACAAAATATCGAAACTAGAAACAAAATAAGCTCTTTTATTTTCGAAATCCCAAACTAAGCCTATCATCTTTATTAGACCGGACCGGTTTAATGATCTGTTCATTAGTTTTTGGTCCAGTTCAGCTGATCCAGTTTGAGTTTCAAAACGTTGATTTGAACCCCATACCTCAAAAATGTCCTGTCAAATATTTTTTTTTCTGAATAAATTATTATCATCACCATGTTGTTTATGGCCTTAACCATGAGTTAAATAACTAATTTATTGAAATTAAGAGAATTAGTTCATTTAATTAATTATTTGTAAAAACATGTGCACTAATTTGCTTAAAGTACCGTATAATTATTTCTAATGCAAATTACTCCCTTGCTAAAAAACTCTTTTAAAAAAAAAGGACTTAATAAGGAGAGAGCTTCAGAAAAATAATTATAAATTTAAAACATAAAATAAATTAAGATTTTACTGTTAAAACTAAATCAAACCATTCTAAGGCCCAAAGAAGAAGAACATACCAGAATTCCATCTTATTTATGTTGTTGCTATTGTTAATTCTATAAAAACATATCTAATTCCTTTTCTTCTAAAATAGTTGAACCCTAAAAGATGAATAATAATTATAATTATAATAGAATTATCTGAATATAAACATAGTCTAACAAAAGTCAATTACAAAAAAAAAAAAAGACACTCCGTCTATTCTACGAATTAAAAATTAATTATTTTATTAAGAATTTCAAACTCATTCTAAGTCATGACAAGATATCAACTTGGAGAACAGGCTTGCAAACCCATTAAAATACTCTTGACAGATTCCAATCTCATGAAAATGTTCAAAAATATTATAAAAATATACAACTAACTGATGGGATATACCATAAGTATATTTTCATTAAAAATCTTGACAACTTAATTAATTGGTGCCGTTGACATAAGCCAAGTCCACATGGAAAGGTTCCAAGCATTTGACCTACACATCTCTGTATTATTGATGATTATGTAAGGAAGGCAAAAAGTCAAAGTTATTGTTGAAGAAGTGAGGGGGTTGTGCGTGGAAGCAACAAAAAATGAATGAAGGTGAAGAAGTGAAGGTCGTCTTCAAAGACACACGAAGATGGTCCCTCTCTGGAATGACTGCTCTCGTCACTGGAGCATCCAAAGGCATAGGGTTTGTTTTTCTAATTATTATTCTACTTGTTGTTGTTTTGTTTTCTTCTTTTTCTTAATTTCCCTTTTTCTGGGTTTTGAATCTAATTCAGTTCAAGAGCTCCCATTTGTGTCTTCTCCAATGTCTCATATTATTTAAGAGATCCAGTGAAGCAATTCTTGTATGAAATGACGATAAGACTGTAAAACATGTTAGGGTGAAGGGGCAAATATACCAATAAACTATTTCTGAAAGAGCACCTGACACAATTAACTATTTGAGGTATCTTATATACAAAACAACAATTAAAAAGGAGAAAGAAACACAAGGCCATCATTTTTGAGGGTAATGGACGTTTCTAAGCTGATGTGGCATTATACACGTGGAATTAACTCTGATTGGTTTAACCCTGTTTTATTTTTTCCCTTTTAACTTTTTTTTTTATCAACAAAAAATTTTTCCCTTTTAACTTCGAACATTCGACGAAGAGAGCAGCGGAGAGGACGACACGATCTTGAGAAGAACAAAGAAGTGCGAAAATGTGATCAACCCCAAATCGACGTCAAGGAACCTGAAAATATGAGTGATTCTCCAAGAGAGCGTGGTTGTCTGGAATCGTAAACCAATCGCGGTAACGGACGAGCGATCTAGGGTTCAGGGAGGTGCTTCAGAATCGACAAGCGATCTAGGGTTCAGGGAGCTGCAATTTATTCACAGGTAACGGACGATTTTTAGCAATAAATGGGATTCTTAGTTGTTTACGGTGTGTTAGCTGTAATTTGTGACAAAGTTTTGATTGGTTACCTTGCTGCAGCATTAATGGCGGATAAAGGGAAGGGCGTAGCTTGTTCAAAAGAGGAAATGGGACCTGTGTTGGGAGGCAAGGATGAGGTACTGGAAATTAATTACTTGAATAAGCTGAGGAAGATAAGTAAGGTTGTTTCTTTGTTGTCAGATAAGTAAGGTTGTTTCTATTGAGGAAGAAACTGTTAGAACGTTTTACATTAGGTCGGGTCACGGGGAAAATGAACTTGATGGTGATTGTATAGAAGAATTAGGTGAGGTAGATGATTTAGGTGACTTAAATGACTTAGGCAGGTCAGAAGACATTCCATTGAATCAAAATGCTGGTGAGACAGGGGAATATGTTTCTGACATTGATGATGACAGCTTTATGCCACAATCACTGTCAGAATCTTCTGAGAGTGAAGACAGTTTAGAAAATGATTATGAAATACATGAACAAACTGAAGATAGTGATGAGGAAGAGGAAAATTTAAACTATGGTGGGCCTGTAGAAGAGAGGCTGAGGTTAAGTCAGTTGGATGGGTCGAAAAGAATGCCATATTTCACGATTGGAATGACATTCTTGGATAGGGTTGAGTTGAGGAGGGCTATTGATAAGTATGCTATAGACAATGGGGTTTGTGTGAAAATTATTAGAAGTGAGAAGAAGATGGTAATTGCAACTTGTCAAGAGGGCTGCCCATTTAGGTTGTTTGCATCTAGAGATGGCCTTGGAGTTGGCTACATTTTGAAAACACTTGTTCACGAACACATGTGTGCTAGGGTTTACAAGAATCCAAGAGCTAGTGTGAGGTGGTTAGCTGAACATTTCAAGGAAAAAGTCCAAGACAATCCTCAATATAGTGCAAGTGAGATGAAGAAGGAGGTTGAGAGTGAGTTGAAATTGTTTGTAAGCAAATATAAGTGCAAGAGGGCCAAACGGAGAATAATGCAACATATGGAAGGGAGTTGTGTAGATGAATTTGACAAATTAGAAGCTTATTGCAATGAGCTCAAGGTGTCAAATCCTGGGTCCGATGTAAGTGTTGAGTTAAGCCCTAAAGCGTTAGATCAAGGCAGGAGAGTTTTTAGAAGAATGTACGTGTGTTTTAACGCATCGAAGGTATGACATTCTTGTGACATTGTCTTATTTTCTGCTTGTGAACTATTGGTTTCATAACAATCAATCCCTTAATTGACTTGTAAGTTGTAACGTTGTTAGTTTGCAAAGACAAGACTTACATGCCTTATATTTTGGTCTGTTTGTATGCATAAAGTGTTGTGATTTCAGTCAATATTTAGCTTGGTTTGTTTCCTTTGTATTAGGTTGGATGGAAACTTGGGTGTAGACCATTTATTGGCCTTGATGGTACTTTTTTGAAAGGGAGAGCTAGAGGGATTTTGTTGACCACAGTGGGGTTAGATGCAAATGATAGTATGTACCCAATAGCTTTTGGGTTGACCGAGAAGGAAACTAATGTTAATTGGACTTGTTTCTTAGAGTCGCTTAAAGTGTCTCTTGAACTTGACGAAGGTGGTAAAGTAACAATTATGTCTAACATGCAGAAGGTAAAGTGATAATTAACATTTTCAATTATGTTCACCTTTGTTTAATAGTTACGGTACACATAAAGATACTTACTGTTTGATGATTTTCATGCATAGGGGCTGGCACAAGCTGTCACTAGCGTGCTACCATTGGCTGAACATAGGCTGTGTGCAAGGCATATTTATGCCAATTGGAGCAAAATATGGAGGGGACATGAGCTGAAGAAGAAATTTTTCACTTGCGCCTGGAGCAGATACAAGGAACAATTTAATGACAACCTCAAGACAATGGAGAAGGTTAATAAGGCAGCAGCTGTAGGTGCTGTAAGCTACCCTGTCAATGGATGGGTAAGAGCATATTTTACAAATAGGTGCCTCTCTATGGTTGTAGACAATAATGTGAGTGAGAGTTTTAATGCATGGATATGTGAGTGTCGGTATTTCCCTGTAATTAAGATGTTTGATGGCATTAGGCTTAAGTTGATGGAAAAATGGGCTGCTAGTGATAATATTGTTAGCACTTGGAAAGGTAATTACAGCCCTAAGTGTCTTGACTTGTTTGACACGAATAGATACTTGGCTATACTCTGTAGGGTTTTCTTTAATGGTGATGATGGGTATGAGGTGGTTGAGGGTAAGGATAGGCACTCAGTACAGCTAGATAGGAAAATGTGCACTTGTAGAGCATGGGATTTAACTGGAATCCCATGCCAACATGCCATATGTGCGATGTATGATGCGAAGGTGGACCCAGATAGTCAAATTTCACGTTATTACCATAGGGAAACATTTCTTACGAGTTATAGAACAAAATTCCAGCCAGTGAGGGGACAACAATTTTGGGAAACACACAAGTACCATCCATTGCTACCCCCACCTGTATGCAACTTACCAGGTAGACCTCCAAAGCGAAGGAAAAGGATCGAAGAAGCACAAAGAAGGCGCAATATCTCCACTGCCACTACATGTGAAGCACCTGATTTTAATGCTTCTGCAACTCCATGTGTTGGTTATACTTAGTTTTGATGATGTCTTATGTAGATGACATTCTTATAAGCAAAAAGATTGAGTAATATAATTATCTCCTACTTGGACTAACTATTGTATTTAATGTAGATTAGTCCAAGTTGAGTTATGGAAAATAAACAAGAAGGAGATAAGAGATTACAAGAAGAAGAAATTGAATCAAAGAAGATGTGAAGTCAAATGATATGGAATGATCAAGAGAAGAGAAGGAAGAAAGAGTTGAATTATCAAGAATGATCAAGAAAAGAGAAGAAAGAAAGAAGAACTTGCTAAATGGAATGAGAATATAAATATTCAAGTTCTTATATTGATGCTAGAAGGCTCCAAGATAATATAGAAGTTGCAGAAAGCTGTTCAGAAGGGCTATACAGCGGTATGCAAGTGGATACTCGAGTATCCAGAAGGCAGAGAGCACATTGCTGAGAAAAGTGACTGTATACTGCAGTATGGTATGCTATACCGCAGTATAGGATCAGACGGAGGCCAAAATTCCAAGTATGCCAAAGGCATACTGCAGTATATAAGTGATATACCGCAGTATGCAACGTGATCAGCAACTCTGTTCATGTTCAGCACGGGCGACGTCTGGTAATTCAATGATATCTCACAAACCAGAAGTCGGATTGATACGAAACCAAAAGCATTGGAAACTAGACTCCCAACACGTATTGGTGACAAAAATTCATGCCCAAAGGAGTTCCGATGAATTATTGATGAATTTTACAAGTTGACACAAACATCAGCGTTACAGTCAGAATGAACCAAAACGGAGCTCGGACCAGAGAGATATGGCCCTCAGAATTTGATAGTCAGTGCAAGAAGTTGCTATACCGCAGTATAGGTCCGTATACCGCAGTATAGGGCCATACAGAAAGCAAAGATTTTTGTAATCAGGTCAATACTGCAGCATAGCTTTGTATACTGCAGTATAGGGCCATCCAGAGAGCAACTGAGTTTTTCAAAACAAGCCAATACCGCAGTATAGGTATGTATACTGCAGTATAGAACCATCCAGAGAGCAACTAAATCTCTTGGTCAAGCCAATACCGCAGTATAGGTATGTATACTGCAGTATAGGCTTATACAGAAAGCTCTCAAATTTTATAACTATTGCATACTGCAGTATAGGTTTGCATACTGCAGTATTGGGCAATCACGAGGACTCTCAACTTTGACAAAAACTCGCATACTGCAGTATGTTAGTTGCTTACCGCAGTATAGAGCATATCTTTCAAAATCAATTCACGATGTTTGTGTCTCTGGAAGTTGCTTACTGCAGTAAGCCTTTGGATACTGCAGTATGCACAGTGGCATACTCCAGTATAGAGGAACATACCGCAGTATACAACGGTCAAAACTGATTTTTGAATTACACGAATTTGCAAATCATTATTGTTTGATCTTATTGCTTCCATAACTCATTCAATCATATTCCCAGATATGTTTAACAAGTTTCTTAAGTGAATTTCAGTCAGCACAGATGAAGATTAATGAGATCAAAGGCAAAAAGCAAAAAGGTGCTCAGTGCATTTAATGCACTTCTGCAAATCAACCTACTTTCAGCTAATCCATCTGAGCACACCTTCTAAACATTAAAGAATGCTTACTACAACAAGTAAAGTTATCTCCAACGGGCAAATTCTCAGAGAGCCACCTCAGATCAAATTACCACATGGATTAGTTGGAGTTTAGAGAGAGAAGCAGACCACACTTAATGACAATCAACTACAACGGTCTGATTCATCCTACAACGGTCAAAAACGGTCACACATCATTCTCTACCTATAAAAGACATGGACTCAAGCAGAAAAACGTGGAGATACAAGTTTACTATGCCAAAATGCTGATACTCTGCTTCTTCATCATTCTCACTCTGTTTTTCATATCTAAATAGCTTAGAGAGTGAAATGAATTGTATCTGAACTTCAGTGATCATTTATTCATTCCTTTGAGAGGAAATTTATTGCAAACACATTATCTTTCTGAGAGTAACTCAAGATTGGGTAATCTTGAGTGGGTTATACATTGTGTTGATTACAACTTGTAAGGGGGAGTGTATCCTAGTGAGAGGATAATCTCTAGTACAGAGTGTGTAATCAAGCAGTGTATTGATTACAGATTGTAAGGGAGAGTGAATCCTAGAGAGAGGATTGCTTCAGTTACAGATCGTGTAATCAAGCTTATTGAAGATAGTGGATTGAAAATCCCAAGTGTGGCTTGGGGACTGGACGTAGGTCAAGGATTGGGCCGAACCAGTATAAATCTGTTTGCACACTCTTCTCCCTTATCTTTTATATTTCCAGCATTCGCATTTGATTGTTTTGTCATCTGGTTTTTCAACTCACATCCTTTTGGGAAGCTAAATTTACTGAATTGCAAAAACATTTTAAAGAAATAAATTTTTTATACTTCACCCAATTCACCCCCCCTCTTGGGTTCAGCCAGAACTTACATTTGGTATCAGAGCAGGGCTCTTGTTTAAAGGACTTAACCGTCTCAAGAGTTTCAATGGCTGATTTCGGGTGTTCTTCGATTTCAGAAGGCTTTGATTTTACCATTCCACCACTTTTTAAAGATATTGATTTTTGGTTTTGGAAAGCTAGAATGACTAGTTTTATCAAAGCAACTGATTTTTATATGTGGAATGTTTTTACAAATGATTTTGATTTCAAGCCAAGGAAGGATTGGACAAAAAAAGAAAAGAAATTGTTTTCATTGAACATTAGAGCAATGAAAATTTTATATAGTGCTCTAACCGAAAATGATTTTGTGAAAATCAAATGTTGCTCTAGTGCTAAAGATATATGGGATACTCTTGATTCTCTTTATGCTTCTAACAATTGTGTTGAAATTGATTGTGTTGATAGTTCATCTGAAATTACAAGCGATGTATCCTCACTTGATGAACAATTGGAAGTGGAAAATGAAGAAGGAGAAATCATTGAATACTCCCAAAATCCAGTCAACACAAAAGAACAAGAGAAAGATGATTCCCAAGGAGAGCTCATAGAAGATCGTGATGAACCATTATCCAAAGCTCAAGACACACAAGTGGTAAACAAATCCAATTCTCCTTGTGTAGCTAAGAAAAATGTTTTTGAACAATCACATAGAATTGTTTTTCAACCATTGACTGATTCTATTTTGAGAAACAAAAATGTTTTCAATCATGCTGGAAAATCATATGGGAAGAAAGCACACACAAACATGAATCACTCGAGATTGCATCCACTAGATCCACATAATTCGTGCAAAGCTGTTCATGATAAGCATAATCCTATTATTTGCAATTATTGTGGAAAATCTAGACATATTTCTCATACATGCTATATTAGGAGAAATTCTAATATGAGAAATAAATTTATTTGGATTGCTAAAGGACAATTACGGTCCAATGCTAATAGTCAAGGACCCAAGTATGAGTGGGTACCAAAATGTCTTTCTAGTGCTTTGTGTGTGCAGATAAATTACAAAGAGAATGGACATAAAGGTACTGAGAAGAAGAAGAATCCAAGAGTCTCTCACGAACCTAAAAGAAGATTCACATCAATTAGGAGAAGCCATTGCTACAACCTCATCTTCAAATCAAAAGAAGCAATGGATACAAGCAAGAGGATTGTATTCTCCCTCAAGAACAAACTACCAGAGAGTACCGTACAACTATCTTGAGGAGAACAAAAAGAAGAGAACATCTCAAGTATCAAAGAGAAGATACTTGAAGACTGTACCTTATGAGAAGACTTTGCAGACACCAAAGAATCAATGGGTATGCAAAGTCAATCCTCCAAGTACCTAAGGAAAGGGTACGTGTTGGTAAAACCTCCTACACTATTATCTAAAATATTTATTGAGGTTTTACACTTTGGATAGTAGGAATGAACATTGAAAATCATTTTTGAAATTGAAAATCTACTTGATAGATTTATTTTTATATATTGTGCAATGTTCAAGAGCTTAACTCTTTATGCACACATTATGAGTTGAAAAATATATCTTTCATGCATAAAACTATGCTCAACTCATTTTGCTCAATTATTCTAAATTAATTATATTCATAAGTGCATGTGAATTTTGGTTCCTACAAGCTAACGATGATTGGATCCAAGATTGGATACCAAGAAAGAAAAAGATTTATACGATTTTGTAGGATCAAAGAAAGCTTCTCAAGAATGAAAGATAGAGAAATGATTCAAGCCTTGAGAAAGCTCAACAAGCTATGCTTGATGTTGATGGTGAACAACCGAAAGAGGAGTTGTCTACACCAATCCATCTCAACCAAGCAAGTCTCTATGAGGACAAAGGGAAATACGGTGATATCTAATCCTTACCCCATATTGTATTTATGTGAAATTCATTCTTGGGTAATGTATACTTGTCCAATACTATATACCATTAAGCAATCAATTACTTGTGACCTTAAAAAATGTTTTCAAGATTGCTAATGGATAACAAGTGAATTTGTGCATAATTTTTCTGACTTGAAAGTTTCTGAGATGCACAAATCAAGAATTTTTTTAAAATACAATTCATTCTGTGTTTGGAAAATGCATTCCAATGTTTCTAAAAATATGCATGTTTTGATTCAAATGATATCTCAAGATTGGAATTCAATTTCCACCATACTTTGCAAATGCACTGTTTCTTTAAGTACTTCTACAAAGATGAGTTTTCATATCATCAACATCTCAATCTCATATAACATTATCACGATTGATATTTGAGATATTGAAAACTATTCGCATAGTTTATGAAAAGTTCATATCAATGACATATTTTCCATGAATGTATTTTCAAATCGTCATTGAAAACTGAATTTCTTGGTATCACATATTCGCTTATGTACCTACTCAAATTTGTAAGATTATTTGTGATACATATTTTTGGAAATATCGTATTCATCTAAGAGTAATTCGATTGGATAATGAGAAATTTTGGGAATGTCTAATCCCAATAGATTGTAAATTGCCTCCACTTAATGTTAGTTCTGCGTTTTGATGATTAATTGGTTACTAACTTAAGTATTGGAGAATCTAGATGTGATTTTCATACAGAATGATTACTATCCTCTGAAATCCTGCTGAATTTTGCTACCAAGAGAAGCAAACTTGACACTGACAAGCTCAATTCAAATCCACAACAAGCGAAGAAGAAATGAAAATCTGAAGAAAAAGAGGAACTCGAGTTTGATGCTTCACCATCTGAGTTTATTCTTTTGTTATGCGCAATTCTAAAACTTGTTTGAATTTGAATTCACTCTGCTTTGTGATAATGCATACGCATGATTTGAAAAATGTTCATACTCTGATTGCATTCAAATAATGTTTCAAATTGGAAGTTAATATTGTATATTGAATGCTAGATATGCTTCAAATGTGTCTAATTGAGTTTTCCCTATCATTCACATATTGATCTTTAGAATTCAATGTTTTGCTTGAACTCGTATGTTTCATTCTCTAAATGGTAGGACCTTATGTCAAATAAGTGAATCATATATGAGTTTCAAGCTAATTTCCAGAAATGAATTCAGTATGTGAAAACTTATGCTTATTGAATAAATCCTTATTGGTCAAGCTATTCCAAGCATTATGAATGTTCATTAATGCATTAAACATTAATGCATTAACCATTATATGGATTAACTTACTAGGATAATATTATGGAACTCTAATCATTTGGATTAATGAGTTTGTACTTTATTGTCTACTAATCCTAGTACTTCTTGTGTTTCTCAAATACATCAGCATGTGTGTTCATCTATATTCTGAGTAACTATCTCTGCATATTCATACTCTTGCCTTGAATGTTCACATATTTCAAGACTCTATTCAAAAGGCAAGATTATCTCTTGGTCATTGGCAAAGTCATTATGCTCATATGTTTCTGTTATACTAAGCATGTCTTGATAATGCTTTACCTTCATGACTTTTGCTTTTGAGAAAATTCTTCAACATGTTAACTTCAATGTTCAACATATTCTCTAAAATCTGAAGCATTTTGATACATTCTAATATGTATTGACTTCCACCATGTTTAAAATGAGCATTGTTTTCCAAGCATGTTTCAGAAATAAATCTTTCATTCATGACAATCTTGATTTCATAATGTCTTATCACGTTTTTGAAAGAATATTCAAAATTTGAAACGATTTGCACATTTCATTATCATTCTTGGAAAATCTGAACTTTAAGTTGATAAATGCTTATCTTTATGGATAAGATTTTCTATGTACAAATTTACATGCCTTTTCAATGACATCTTTTCTGCATAAAATGTATTCACAAATTGTCATTGAGAAATAACATTTTTGGTATTATTTAGTTGTTACCCTATTCGATTCATTGGCTTGATCTTATTTGTTTGGGTAAAACTATGTTTTGATCTTTGATTGTTATACTCTTTGCTCAAAAATCATATAATTTAACTCTATAAGAGCATTAGAGTTGTCATGTCTAATGTTGTGTGGACTCAAGAATCATTGAGTACCAAAGGACACATATTTTTGCAGGAGCTAACCGAAATGTTCTGTTGAGGAATACAGAGAACATAGGCAAACAAAATAGATCATTTCAGTGGCTATATCCGCAAATTCTGTAGAATCACTTGAGTGACATTCCATCACTAGCAAGAGGCTTAAACCAAGATGATAAGGAGCATGCTAGCTTGATGACAAGCTATGAGTAGAAGCTAATCCTATACAAAGCTCATTCAGGATTTTAGCTTCTAAAATGCATTCAAAATAATGGATAATAGCTTTCTAATAATGCTTCTGTGGACTACAGAGGATTAACTTGAGTAATTACAATATTATTCAAGTGAGGTATTGTATTACGTATATACCATAATCATGCTGGGTTAACTTGATCTCATTCTATTTTAGTTCATGAAGTTTATACCAATTTCAATGAAATTAAAAGTTCTTAATTCTGAGATACCATGTTGTGAGCAAAAACTTTTCAAAACCTCATAACATTTGGTGTCACACTGTTATTTGGTATTATTAAAGGGAACTTCATTTTTTTTTTTGGTCAAGCATTCATCAAGGGGAGCTTCACATTCAGATGTGTTTTATACTCTATAAGCTCTTCTCTTTTATTTGAAGAAAATCCTTTTAAACATACTCATCTACTTTCATTACCTTCTATTAGTTTTGATGATGAGTTAATTTCACTCTTGAAAATATCCTATATTTTCCTTTCATTATTATTTGAAAATTTCTTTTCGAAAGGAATACTTTAACATCTGGTTGCACTAACAAATCTCTTCTAGAAAGGATGTTTCTTAATTTGTAGCAGGAGATTTGGTTATGTGTTTCAACTTTGGTGATCAATCTTTGAAGTTGAGATGTGCTCTACATGGATAATCTATGAAAAAAAAAAAGCAAAGGATGGAAGCTGAGTTCTGACCATATTTAGATGTGATAATCATCAAGAAGTAAATGACAAGAAGCCAGTACTTTCATCTTATTTGCATCATACAGGATATCCATGATCCTGCTATTGAGCCTCATCAAAGAATCTCATACGACTGCTTCATCTCAGGCCAGATCGTTCATCAATTTGCAAAACCAACATGAGCATTTCTAATCCCTATCATTTTATATTCAGTAAAAATTTTGCACATGTTTGGTATCTTTATGCTTTAACTGTGAAAGATCTAGATGCTGTGATTAGGTCTAGATGTTGTGTCTAGGTAGTTTGCATTTCATTGAGCTATTTTTGCTGTTTCTGTAGTAGCTTTTTCTGATATCAGTGATTATCAGAGTATTTATCATTTCTGATATCAGTTACTTGCTGCACATGTATGTTTCTTTCAATAAATATGAACATATCTCGCATGTGTTTCTGATTCCAATTGTGTATCTGCTGCCATTCTCTGAACTTTATATGTTGAAATGTAAAATTGGCTATTTTTCTGATAACTTAACATTGAGTCTTGAAAACCTCTCCAAATTCTCTCAAACTTGTTTTCATAAAAACATTCCCAATAGCTTCATATTTAGTATGAAAACACTTTCAATTAGGGAGAGAAAATCAGTTCTTTGACTCTTTCTAATATGGTTTCATATTTGTCTCTCTAAGGATTTCTTCTTTACCTCAACTTTTTGTTAATGACAAATAAGGGGGAGAGAATGGCGAGAAAAATATGTTGCATCTAATGTATTCTCATATTCATACATATTTTTCTTAAAGTATTTGCCATCATCAAAAAGGGGGAGAATGTTGGTTATACTTAGTTTTGATGATGTCTTATGTAGATGACATTCTTATAAGCAAAAAGATTGAGTAATATAATTATCTCCTACTTGGACTAACTATTGTATTTAATGTAGATTAGTCCAAGTTGAGTTATGGAAAATAAACAAGAAGGAGATAAGAGATTACAAGAAGAAGAAATTGAATCAAAGAAGATGTGAAGTCAAATGATATGGAATGATCAAGAGAAGAGAAGGAAGAAAGAGTTGAATTATCAAGAATGATCAAGAAAAGAGAAGAAAGAAAGAAGAACTTGCTAAATGGAATGAGAATATAAATATTCAAGTTCTTATATTGATGCTAGAAGGCTCCAAGATAATATAGAAGTTGCAGAAAGCTAAAACTGAAGTTCAGAAGGGCTATACCGCGGTATGCAAGTGGATACTCGAGTATCCAGAAGGCAGAGAGCACATTGCTGAGAAAAGTGACTGTATACTGCAGTATGGTATGCTATACCGCAGTATAGGATCAGACGGAGGCCAAAATTCCAAGTATGCCAAAGGCATACTGCAGTATATAAGTGATATACCGCAGTATGCAACGTGATCAGCAACTCTGTTCATGTTCAGCACGGGCGACGTCTGGTAATTCAATGATATCTCACAAACCAGAAGTCGGATTGATACGAAACCAAAAGCATTGGAAACTAGGCTCCCAACACGTATTGGTGACAAAAATTCATGCCCAAAGGAGTTCCGATGAATTATTGATGAATTTTACAAGTTGACACAAACATCAGCGTTACAGTCAGGAACGGCCCTCGGTATTTTGAGTATATCTCACAAACGACAAATCCGTTTGAGCTGAAATCAGTGGCATATGAAAGTAGACTCACAGAGCTTTCCATCAAGAGTTGAATGAACCAAAACGGAGCTCAGACCAGAGAGATATGGCCCTCAGAATTTGATAGTCAGTGCAAGAAGTTGCTATACCGCAGTATAGGTCCGTATACCGCAGTATAGGGCCATACAGAAAGCAAAGATTTTTGTAATCAGGTCAATACTGCAGTATAGCTTTGTATACTGCAGTATAGGGCCATCCAGAGAGCAACCGAGTTTTTCAAAACTTGCCAATACCGCAGTATAGCTTTGTATACTGCAGTATAGGGCCATCCAGAGAGCAACCAAGTTTTTCAAGGCAAGTCAATACCGCAGTATGGGTATGTATACTGCAGTATAGGCTTATACAGAAAGCTCTCAAATTTTATAACTATTGCATACTGCAGTATAGGTTTGCATACTGCAGTATTGGGCAATCACGGGGACTCTCAACTTTGACAAAAACTCGCATACTGCAGTATGTTAGTTGCTTACCGCAGTATAGAGCATATCTTTCAAAATCAATTCACGATGTTTTTGTCTCTGGAAGTTGCTTACTGCAGTAAGCCTTTGGATATTGTAGTATGCACAGTGGCATACTCCAGTATAGAGGAACATACCGCAGTATACAACGGTCAAAACTGATTTTTGAATTACACGAATTTGCAAATCATTATTGTTTGATCTTATTGCTTCCATAACTCATTCAATCATATTCTCAGATATGTTTAACAAGTTTCTTAAGTGAATTTCAGTCAGCACAGATGAAGATTAATGAGATCAAAGGCAAAAAGCAAAAAGGTGCTCAGTGCATTTAATGCACTTCTGCAAATCAACCTACTTTCAGCTAATCCATCTGAGCACACCTTCTAAACATTAAAGAATGCTTACTACAACAAGTAAAGTTATCTCCAACGGGCAAATTCTCAGAGAGCCACCTCAGATCAAATTACCACATGGATTAGTTGGAGTTTAGAGAGAGAAGCAGACCACACTTAATGACAATCAACTACAACGGTCTGATTCATCCTACAACGGTCAAAAACGGTCACACATCATTCTCTACCTATAAAAGACATGGACTCAAGCAGAAAAACGTGGAGATACAAGTTTACTATGCCAAAATGCTGATACTCTGCTTCTTCATCATTCTCACTCTGTTTTTCATATCTAAATAGCTTAGAGAGTGAAATGAATTGTATCTGAACTTCAGTGATCATTTATTCATTCCTTTGAGAGGAAATTTATTGCAAACACATTATCTTTCTGAGAGTAACTCAAGATTGGGTAATCTTGAGTGGGTTATACATTGTGTTGATTACAACTTGTAAGGGGGAGTGTATCCTAGTGAGAGGATAATCTCTAGTACAGAGTGTGTAATCAAGCAGTGTATTGATTACAGATTGTAAGGGAGAGTGAATCCTAGAGAGAGGATTGCTTCAGTTACAGATCGTGTAATCAAGCTTATTGAAGATAGTGGATTGAAAATCCCAAGTGTGGCTTGGGGACTGGACGTAGGTCAAGGATTGGGCCGAACCAGTGTAAATCTGTTTGCACACTCTTCTCCCTTATCTTTTATATTTCCATCATTCACATTTGATTGTTTTGTCATCTGGTTTTTCAACTCACATCCTTTTGGGAAGCTAAATTTACTGAATTGCAAAAACATTTTAAAGAAAGAAATTTTTTATACTTCACCCAATTCACCCCCCCCCTCTTGGGTTCAGCCAGAACTTACACCATGTGCAGAGAAATTGAGCAATAAAGGGACTGTTTTGAGGTGCAGCTTTTGTAGGAAAGAGGGACACAATAGAAGCACGTGCAAACAGGTGAATAAAATTTTTTACTTCTATTAATTGTGAGTTGAATTTCAAATCAAATGAGAGGCTTCTGTTTTACATTAATACTTGTGAGTTGTGACTGATTCAAGTGGCTTTAGATAGCTTATTTTCTATAAATCGAGTTGAAACTGTAGCTGATTGATTTTTATTCTAGAAATTGAGTTGAAACTGAAGCTGATTGATTTTTATTCTAGAAATTGAGTTGAAACTGTAGCTGATTTTCCCTTTTAACGTGTGGAATTCCAAATCTGATGTGAACAGGAAGCAGTAAAATGTATTTATGGGACCTTATGTATGCGATTTTAAAAGGGAAAAATGGTTAATATGATCACTGGTGGAAAAATGGTTTGTCCATTGTTATGCAATCATTGATGATTCACTTCGGTATTAACATATTTGCTTGGGATTGACCCACTTCGGTTTGCTTCACCCATTTCATCAATATTTCTTGATAAATATTTGTTGTTTCAGGCCCCCCCCCTCGAACAATTCTCACCCTAGACGGAAGAGAAGAACACCTAATCCATGTGGTACAAGTCAACAATCTTCATGCCCACCTTCCCAACAAACACCACGAACCACAAACACATCTGAACCTTGCAACCGGTCAAGTAAAAGGACTCCTGCATGCAAAGTTGGATTTGGAATATTGGTGGATGAAGACACTGGTAGAACTGTTTACAATGTGAGATTTATGCAAACATTTCATTGTCGTTGTTAATTCTATTTTTTTTAAATACAGAGTTAACATACTGATTTCTTTTGTTTGTTTTTCTTTAAATTTCCATAGCCTGGCTTAACTTCTGAACAGGTAATTGATGCGGGTACACCCATAGAGTTTCAGCACAATGCCAACCCTCAAACAAGATTTGCGATACCAAATGAGAAAGAAATCAGAAGATCTACACCTGCAACATTGTCCTCCAACGAAGGTTCTAGAAAGATTGACTTCTCATCGGCTACTAATTCACCAATGCCAGTACAACCACCTGGATTGCAGTGGAACAGGCAGCCAAGTATTAGTGGCTTACAACTCAGAATACAAAGCCAATAGATTATGTCAAGGCGAAGATCGCAGTTACAACAACAAAGGGATCAACTTATCACCAAGAATATGCCTAGCTCCTCCAAGTAGAAGTGTTTAGTTGGCTGTTTTTTGTTGGGTCAATAGTTTTGTTGGGTGATTTCTTTTGGATATACGTAAAATCACCAAACTGTATGTAACCTGAAAGCAAGCAAATGTGTAGTTGTTTTGTGTTTGGTCTTATGACCAACCTTTTGCCTTTGTGGAATTAGGATACCTTTGTGGGAATTACATTCCAAACAGATCGGAATCAATCTATATCATTGCTTGTATGTTTTGGCAGGTGTAAATGAATTAGGATATTAATGCATAAGGCATATCTGTATACTGCTATCAAAATTTTAGCAGGCTGTGCGTGTGTCTTATTTCCAAGGATTGGAATCATTGGTGCATTCTGTGACATGGAACTCTCAGATTTGAACTCTCTTATTATACTTGCATTTACATTGATGAGTTCATTAATTATATATATTCTCAATAGATTTACCTGACCAGTTAATTAATTAACTCTCTGGGCTACCTAGTTTACCAAACCTACATATTCTTTGCAAGGCCTTCTCTAGATTGATCTATGGAATGTCATCAAGAAATTTCGCTGGAGGCTTTTCATTTTATGAGTGATCTCCGAAGAACATTCTTTGTATCTTACAGATTTTAAAGCCTATATGGTATTGATTATATATTAGATAGTAGGCATCAATATGGATTATAAGTGGAAGTGACGTTTTTGAGGGTTTTTTAACACAAAAAAATTGGAATGACATTCTTGTTGCCTTCCAAGTCACTCTTTCAATGAAGAAAGTCCTAGGTGGAAGTGGCTAATCCATAATGGGAGCCAGCTACATCAGAAAATACAATACACAAAAAAAGTGGATTCTCTTGTTTGTATATATGCATAGCATTCATTGCTTACAGGCTGTCTAGCTTTTTGAACTATTTTAGCAGGCTACATTTTCAAATACAATACACACAACCAAACACATGCTACAAATAACAATGACATCGCTACTTTAAACTTCCTTTCCCCCTTCCTAAGTTCCCCATCATATATCTCATGTCTGCGTTTTAGCCTTCTCAAATCCGTGTGTATTGCATCGAGCTCTTCGCTCACTCTTTGCCCATGCTCTGTTCTTTGAAGCAAAGAATTTTCATCATATAATTTGTCAATATCGTCTAATAGCTCCTTAATCACAGTATTTGCTCTGTCACCGAATTCGTCATCATGCCAAGTAAAGAATCCACACCCACCATCCTGTATGAAAAAGGATACGTCAAATAAAATTTTACAAACCTTCATATGCAAAAACTCAATTTTCAATAGCCAACTTAAGGCACATTTATCCCCACTTAAATCAAGGAAAAAAACCCACAACAGAACATGCAACGATAAAACTTAGGATGTCAACCAAACTTACAGCAGAAACAAACTTTCCCATCAAACCAATTTGAGTCATGCCACGGTACTCCAAACCTACTTCCCTTATATGACCCAGCTGAAATAATACATAATACATGAAGAACTATAGTTCATAGTTCATGTCTTATTTCAAATCAAATGAGCACAATAGAGCAGTAATCAATTGCATAGAAAACCAATAACCAGAATAGATGATTTTAATGTTAACCGCTGAGCAACTCTTAACAATTTCGCAACCCATTTCTTGCGAGTTATACACTACATTAGGGAAACATTTCTTGCGAGTTATACACTACATTAGGCCTCTCGTCAATTGCACAAAAAACCAATGAGCAGAATGGAGTCTGGAAGCAACAAATACCCAGACTTGAATAATACCCAAATCGGATTAACAACAAACCCAACGACCAGAACAGATTATTTTAATGTTAACCGCTAAGCAAGTCTTACAAATTAGCAACCCATAAACACTACATTAGCCCTCTCGTCAATTGCACAGAAAACCAGTGATCACAATAGCGTCTGGACACAACAAATTTCTAGAGTTGAATAATACCCAAACTCAAAAATACCCAAATCGGATTAACTTTGCTTACCTGGTAATAGTATGGGCATCCGTAGAACCTCCGACCTGGGTTGCCCTCAGTCCACGCCGTCCATCTCGAAGCCACCATTCTGTGATAACAGTACCTTCTCGGAGGTTCGTAATCATCCTCACGACTGGGTTCTCGAAGAAGCACCACCCTCCGCCTGCTTCTTGCCGTCGAGGATGAAGAAGATGCTGCGTTTCCAGATCGCCATCACATCTAGCTCTGAGATCGTGTTTTCGCCCTTCGTTCTTCTTCTCCGTTATCTCGGCTTTTCTCAGGATCGCATCTTCGTCTTCATCCCTGCCCCCCATCGTCGAAGATAAATGCACAAAAACAAATTCAGATTTAAAGCTAATTCCACGTGTATAATGCCACATCAGCTCAGAAACGTCCGTTACCCTCAAAAATGACGGCCTTGTGTTTCTTTCTCCTTTTTAATTGTTGTTTTGTATATAAGATACCTCAAATAGTTAATTGTGCCAGGTGCTCTTTCAGAAATAGTTTGTTGGTATATTTGCCCCTTCACCCAACATGTTATTAATACAAAGATTTCTTTAATTCACACCGTTCTTTTGCCTCTCTCTCATGTGCTTTACCATCATCTAATTACTTGAACCCTTCATTGTTTGTCTTTATTCTTGCCCATTGAATCCTTTTCCTTAAGCTCTATTATTGCTTGCCGCTTGACAGCGACATGCTTCATAAAACTAGTTTTTGCTTTTTTTTTTTTTTTTTTTGGGAAGTGTAACGACCCCATTCCTATCAATCATATCCCCAAATTTTGATATCTCTAACAGATACATTAATGTATCTGTTACCATTTTACCCAAATTCATTTGTAGGCTTCGAGTAGTAAAATTACCATTTTACCCCTTCTTGATTTCAGCACTAGAAAATTAAATAACTACAAAATTATTCTAGGCCATAAATTATTCCTTAACTATTTATCCTTAATTTATGAGAAAACATGCCTTAAATTCCAAATATTGATTTTAATATTTATCCAAGCTAAATTTCCCATAATTAATTTTATGTAACATTCTTAATTCCTAATCCCCAAAATTTGGGATGTTACACATTAACATTTTTTTTTTAAAATCATGCATGTCAGTGTTGTTGTCTTTGCTACTTATTCATGTTTGTTATTGATGTCGAGATAGGAATGACATAGCAGGAGAATTAGCAGAATTCGGAGCAGTTGTGCATATATGTTCACAGAAACTAAGAAGATATTGATAAATGCCTTGAAAAGTGGGAAAGTATAGGATTTCATGTAAGTGGATCAGTTTGTGATGATGTTCAATTTCGTGAACAACGTGAAAGCTTAATGGAAACTGTTGCTTCTGTCTTTCATGGCAAGCTCAATATCCTAGTAAGATTCTCTTTCACAAAATCCAAGTCACCCGTATTATATGTCAACTTTTTGTTAACATGTCTTTGATATTTAAAGGGAAAATCCCTTTTAAGGTCCTAAAGAACTTAGAAAATGTCCCCAAAAAAAATAGAGAAAATTCTGATGTAAAAAAGGATCTAAAGTATTACTAAAACTCATAAATGGAATTATTAATCTCTAATAAATGAGTTGTTAATAGGACCTTCTTAAAATCAGAATTTTGTTTAAAACTTTTGACATTTTCTTGGGGAATAGAATATTGTTACTACCATTTTTTGTTACTACCAATGTTACTATCACTTTTCCATCGTTAGATCATAATTTCATCTATCTTTATAATTTCTCTCTCCTATAACGGTAGAAAAATAGTATAGTAATAATATCATATCCCTTTTCTTGGTCCCTTGAGACCTTAAAGGAAGTTTTCCATTTTTAAATTAATATAATTTTTAGTTTTTTAAATTTATCCTTATTTTGGTTTTGGTTCCATAAGTTTCATAATGTTTAAAATATTAGTCCTCGTAATTTTTTTTCCCCTTTAAGTGTCTATAGATTAATCTTATAGATTGCAAAGGCACGTATTTTTATATTATATTGCATTTTAGATTTGAGTACTATCATCAAGACATAAGAAATTGATACATGTACAAAAATGTTAGAATAATAAAGAATAAATGGGCTTGGACGCCATGCCAAATGCGGATTTGGTCGGTCTCATAATCCATTTCTTTTCATAATCTAATCCCCCATCTTTAGATTAAAACATGGGGTGTTTAGTTTTAATATTTTATTACATATTACATGAAATCAATTCTAACATTTATATTTGATCGGGACATTTCACAACTTTAGTATATAAAAATTAAAATAAAAAATTAATTTATAAAATATTATAATAATCGCTTTATAAAGTATATTAAATATGAACAATCAATTTCTTAATCTAAAAGTAGAGATAAAATTTTTAAAGGAAAATGATAGAAAGGATTCTAAAAGGATCTAGGATTTGGGGTGTCTGTTGTCCCATAGTTTTCCCCAACATCTAAAAAATTTTCTTATTTTTTAATAATTAGAAATTCTGCATAAAATGAGAGTGACATTTTGACTTCTTATATATAAATTAAAAAAATGGTGCAATTTATAAACATTTGTGGAAACATTTTTCTCTTTTTATTATTTTCTTAGATAAACAATGCTGGGACAACTATACCTAAGGAAGCAACAGATTATACTGTTGAAGATACAACAATAATCATGGACACTAATTTCCAATTTGCTTACCATTTGAGTCAACTGGCACATCCGCTTCTTAAAGCCTTAGGAAATGGTACCATAGTTAATATCTCCTCCATTGCAGGTTTCAAAGCTGTGCCCCAGATTGTGGTCTATGCAGCATCTAAAGGTGTATCAAGTTGTGGGCTCCACATATAATTTTGTCACCTTCCTCTCTATGTGTGAATATAAATATTGGTATTGTGTAGTGAAATGGGTTAGTCCCTCATAATATAATGAATCTATCAATGTTCGAATTCACATTAGGAGAGATGCTTTGAATAGGAGTGCCTCTAATGAGAGGATACATATGGGTAGGAAAAAAAAATATATTAAAATCCAATCTAATTTGATGAGCTAGAATAGTGAACCAATGAACCCGCACTAATCTGATCTTGAGTTTTTGACTGGTTGACCTGGTTAGATTTTCTTATATTTTTTCTTCCATTGTTGAGGCTAAAACAACATAATTTTGAGTTTAAGAAAATTTTAAAAAAATGGTATTTCATTATATTTTCTTTTTCTTAAATCTTTCATATAATTATATGAAGTTTATATCAAGGTTATTAAATCTGAAATCATCCTCTCAATTGATCAAGGAATAGATTAAGGGTTAATGGTCAACTTAGAGTCAATCCGGTGGTCAGAGCTGTGGGAAATAAGAAATTAAAAAACAATTTAAATTCTTACCATATACCATCATCCATATATTAAATATCAAATCAATATATTGAGTTATTAACAAAATAATCATATATTTATGTAACATTCTTTACAATTTCTTCATAATATCAAATTATCAGTCCACCATCTAATGACATCAAAATCAGTTTAAATAATCTTCCTTCTTAGCATAATATTCCTACCTACAATCCTTTAACAAATAAACTCATAATCATTAGTACCAACATTATAATCAACTTTGAGTCTTCGACCAATATTGTCGTCTACAATAATGCTCCTAAAAAAACATGGTAACTTATTTTTAAGGCAACTTGGGGAACCCAACAACTCGTGGGGTTGCTGAGTCACCCTGGTCAACCCAATTATAAGTTGGAGACCTAACTAGACCGATTTGCTTCAAGTTTAATAACATTGGTTTATACATAAATATTCCATTTACTTGTGAATTAATGTCTTTTTTATTTAAATAATTTTTCTGAGTTATACATGAATTTTTTTATATTTTAATTAAATTATTTTATTTTAAATGACTAATATGACCCCGATTGAATCATTGACTCTTGATTCTTTGCTTTAACTGGTTCGTTGAACGGTCCAAAATTTCAGCACCTTTGTGAATATATGAATGCATAAATGTAGGGTGTTCAATTTTGTTTCTCATGAAGCATAACCTTTGACAATATGGCAAGATAAAATTGAGTAAAGGCCAATAATTTAGCTGATGAAATAATATCTTCATAATTATATTCAGGAGCTATGAATCAAATCACAAGAAACCTTGCCTTTGAATAGACGAAGGATAATATTCGTGTAAATGCGGTAGCACCTAGAGCTATAATGACCCTACTTTTGGAGGCTATCGCAGTACGTTGTGGCAAGCTTAGGTGAAATATGCACTAAAAAAAAAATAGTGAATTAGTAACAAAAGTTGATTATTCATCATAAAATATACTGTATTGTCATCAATTTACTTCTTATATCTTTAAATATAAGTTTAAATTAATCGTTTTTTATTTATAAAAAAATAGTGAAAAATAGTTAAAATCAATAAATATGTAAGCATTTTTTTTCCAACTATGACTTCCCTCATAAATATAAATATCATCCACCTTCTTAATTAATACAATTCATACACAATCACTAGTCAAAAAATATGCAATAAATGTATACAATCAACAAGCGTAAAATTGGGGAAAAAAAACAATAAATGTTAAGATAAAACTAAAATAATATATTTTTGGACGGAACTATTCTGAAATTTGAAGATTATAGGGTTTAGGTGCAAATAGTGGCGGAACTTGGATGAAAAATTTGAGGGGGCCAAATAGTGGTGGGGGATTTGGGGGTTGCGCCCCCGAAATTTTTTTTAAGAAAAGTTTTAAATGCATTACAAATAAAAAATAATAAAAAAATATTCATAAAATCAAGTCAATTAACTTCATCTACAAATATAGTATAGAATAGGTAAAAGCATAGTAACTAGTTAGGGATACACCACAAAAGAAAATTTCACTGATAAGCTAAAAATTTTAGGTAATTAGAATGAAATATAGAAAAGAATGACAAGATTAACATAAATCATACAAGATCCCACATGAAACAAAATTAAATTATAAGCCCAAAGATATAAAAAGAGGGAAAAATGTAAAAAAAGAAGAAGAAGAAGTTGAGGGGCCAAAATTTAATTTTACTTGGGGGCCAAAGTGGTATTATTCACTAAAAAATAAAAAGTCCCATTAAAAATTTTTTAATAATTTTTTTTTGGGGGGGGGCCATGACCCCCCTAGTCCCTTGTATGTTCCGTCCCTGAGTGCAAAAATACCAACGAAGTATTGGTCTAAGTGCAGCCAACACAATGAACTATTTTTTGGACCAAAAATACAAAATAACTCTTGAATTGGTTAAAGTTGCACAATGACGTTAACACTGTGCAAACGTCCGTCAGTTGCTTCAGTTGCTGGTGATACGAAGTTGATGCTCACTTCGTAATTTTTTATTTTGTCCGATTTTCCCCCTTTCTTCCGTCACAAACAGAGAGTTGAAGACCAATAATTTTTTCTTGAGACGATCATATGAGAATGTTTGCATCTTGAGAAATGGTGGATCATCGGCGAAACTTAGTGTCTCTGGGGTTCTTGTTCTTGCTGCTTTTTCAGTTCAAGTGGGCTATGCTCATTATCATGTTTCAAAAGCTACTTCCCATATTATTATAATTCCTTTCAAAGTTTTAACTTTGCACTGTGTGAATATCTAACAATACTATAGCTTCTTACACAATAAACTTTATCTAAATGAGTTTATGCAGCAATATATTTTTCTTATGCATTAGTTTCCTTTATTTTTTTCCTCTAATGCAGCTATTATATATACAGTGATGTTTTTCGTGACAGCTAGAACCCCTTTTTGCAGCAATATGCTTTTGTTATGTGTGTGTATATATATATATTTACTATACCACAAAAAAACGACAACAAACTACCTCTTATTCTCCCATGCACATGATACATATATATACATACATACATACATATATATATATATATATATATATATATATATATATATATAAAAGAACGAGGCTTTGGGTGATTGTTTAGAGTTTTCTAACGTGAGACACCTATCAAACCTCCTCTGTTTTTAACTCCTAAAAACAGAGTTCTATATGCATATTTAATCTTCGAAACACAAGCAAGATGAAAAGCTTACTTTATTCAAAACTCAGACTTGCTTCCTTGTTGCTCTCTCTTTGCGTTTCTGAAAGTGAACAACGGAAGGAAAGAAAAAGAATGACAAACTCACACTCTCTCCATCTCTCTCTCGCTGCAACTGACTTTCGGTTTGCAGGGAAAACAAAATGGTTATAATGGGAGATGGAGCATGGCGTGTCAGTTGGTGTGTGGCTCGAGGAGCATGGATGTTGTTGTTGCATGTACAGTAAAGCCAAGGGGTATTAAATGATAGCACGCCGCTGTGATCTGGTTTATGTGTGTGATATTCTTTACTACAGTGGCGTTTTGTGTTGCTGCGTTTTGGTTCATCAAGAGTTGAGATAATATGGGCTGGTATTAAAAAATTCTTGGTCTTCAACTCTCTCTGTTTCTGAAGGAAGAAAGAGGAAAATCGGACAAAATAAAAAATTACGAAGTGAGCATCAACTTCGTATCACCAGCAACTGAAGCAACTGACGGACGTTTGCACACTGTTATCGTCATTGTGCAACTTTAATCAATTCAAGAGTTATTTTGTATTTTCGGTCCAAAAAATAGTTCATTATGTTGGCTGCACTTAGACCAATAGTTCATTGATATTTTTGAAGGAAGTATTAGCAACCAATTTCTGCCGCTAAATTCGCTGTGATCTTTTGTTGTTGTGACCATGAGTCCAAAGAGAAGAGCTTGTCCTTTAGGGTATGTTTGGTATGAGGAGAGGGGAGGGGAGGGAAAGGGAGGGAAAATTTTTTTGAGAGGACATTTACCATTTTGCCATTAATGAAAGGAATATTCTTTTTTATTATGAGTATATTTTAGGAATATTGGAAATTATCTAGGGAAAATCCCATATAAATACTATATGAATTTGTAAAACCCTCAGAAGTCTACTTAATTTGTAAAAAGACTGAGAGGTGACATGGACCTATGAGAGATATTCAAATTCAAGGAAAAAGACCACAAAACCCCTCCCTTAAGTAACAAAAAGATTATATCTCTCTCTTCTTCATTAGACATTCACGCACTCACTCAGTTCATTCACTCATTCGATTCTTCGCGTGCGATCTTCATCTTCGTTGCCGTCAATTGGCGACTGTGGACGAAAAGATTTCTGGCCGCCAGTCACTCACTGTTGAATGGAAGGAATTCGATTTCAGGCCATCGATCGATTTGCTTCATCGCTGGCCACTCTCGTCTCCAGATTTGGGGTTTAAGAAAGTGACGGTTTTATTTCGTTCTCCAGTCAGTGGCCACCGGAGGAATGTTTTAGGAAGATATTACCAATTGCATCTCTTAAATACCTTAGAACGAAACTCTTCTAGGTCTGTACGCTTCTGCTCTCTTCTGCAAACTATCATTTTGTGTTTCCTGCATAAAAAGCCTTCAATATGCAATACTACTCACTGCAAGAGTCTTGTTGAGAGAAAAAACTATAGATATTTGCAGAAAATTTTCCTTTATTTTTCCCCAATAACTTATTTTCCCGTTTCTGTAAATTTTCTTCCTATTTCTTGTTCTTCACCTGAGGAAAACATTGTGGATATATATATGTTCAAGTGATAACATTGTGGATATATATATTTTTTCAAGTGATAGCATTGTGGTTATTTATGCATAAATATTCAGAATATGCCCCATACATTTTTTGGGCTTTGAATTGAACAATTAAGAAAATCTGTCGAACAGATTAAGAAAGACCTAAAAAAGGGATTTGAGAAATATATACACCTAACAATTACCATGTTTTTCCATTGTCTCATGGTTATTATGGTTATAAAGTAATACAGAACATCTAAGTTAAAGGGTTAACTTAAGTTGAATGTCCTAATTTTTAGTGGGCCACTCAGTATGTGTATCTGCTGTAAATATGGACAAGAATTGAAATGTGGACTTTAGGTGGGCTTGATTAAGTCATAGATTGCCTATAAAGTACTCACATACATTATAACTCATTTGATATTTGGTAAATTTGTTTGAGGAATATTATTGGAGTTGATTTGTTTAATAACATTCAGTTAAGCAAAATAATTTCTTTGCTGTCCAGTATCTTATCGTAGAGTTTATCTGATTTTATGGTGAAAATTCAACTCAATTTTACTTAGAGATTTATATTCTCATTATTCCGGTTTTTTAGGCTGGTGATTCTTGGTTTGAGGGTTGTGAGCGGGTGCGATACACTAGAGATCAACTTTACAGCTTAGACAGGTAATTGGTATCCTTTATCTGTTTCCTTTTCTTTGTTATTTAGGAATAATTGATTAACATTCTTTCCTTGTATAAGTAGCTTCATGTATGCTCCTGGTATTATTCTCGTGTCATTTAGATTGTGCTGTTGAGAATTTGTTTTTTAAGTCTAGTTCATTAGAAAGTTACCTACATTGTTTTTGAAGCTTCTGAATAATTCATCTGTATATTTTGTGGTTCATTTCTCCCCTCTGTTAGTCATTAGAAAGTTACCTTTAGTCTAACTCTGTTAGTCACTAAATGCTGAAATTTTAAAATTAAGTTGGGTCTTGTCTGCTGGAATATTCTGCATCGTCTTGAGTAATTAGAATTGACGTAAGAGTGTGCAAGAATTTGAAATATTCTGCATCATCTTGAATTATTTAATGCATGTGTATTGTTTGTAGAGGGATCGGTTTGAAGCCATCATCAAACTTGTCAAACCAAATCATTTGGGCAAGATGCCAAAAGCAGATATTATTTGGCCAGCCGTTGCACAACAATCCAATTTGTGAGTGTCATTCTGTGGCAACATCATTAATGCCGAGTTGTCGTATATTTGTTAACTTGTGTGTTTCTGCGTTTTGTAGACAAGATAGTGGCGTCCATGTCTTAATTTGGTTGCACAATTGGAGTCCTAGTGAAAATATGCAGTACGTGAATGATGAGGTGAACGAGCATAGGCGCAACCTCATGTGGTGGCTTGTCAATCATGAATTCAATAAGACCATGGATGCTACATCGGGCCTCCTTCATACACATGCGACCCACGGTAAGAGAAGAAAGACATGATCATTGTTGTTGAAGGCACATTTTCTTTATTATTTTGACATTTAGTACTTAGGATTGTAGCCAATCTATGTACATATTTGATGCTCTACGTAAATGTATGGATAGTTATCACTTTTGTTGTGCTGGATGTTTGTAAATCAGGGATGTAAAATGGAATGAATGATATGGGATTAACAAAAACTAGATTATTCATAACAAATTTTGTAATGACATTTATAAATGCTTAAAGGGATTTTATGAGTTTGTAATTGCAATTACAAATGCTTAAAGGGATTTTACGAGTTTGTTGTTCCTTTTTTGCCTTACGGAAAATTTTGTAAATCAGGGATGTAAAGTTGAATGAAGGATTTCCAACACTATTTACAAAATTTCCAACGTCATTTACAAATCCTACAACGCCATTTACAACATTTTTTTGGAGGTTTACCTTTTTTTTTTTTTACCTCTTTAATGCCTTTGATTGAAAAAAAAAAATGCATGATCACAAAATTAGTAACGCCATTTACAAATCATGCAACGCCATTTACAAATTTAGTATCACCATTTACAACGTTTTTTTGAGATTTACCTTTTTTTTTATCTCTTTAATGCCTGTGATTGAAAAAAAAAAAAATACACTATCACAAAATTGGTAACTATCCATACACAACAAAATTGGTAACTATCCATACATTTATGTAGAGCACCAGATATATACATAGATTGGCTATAATCCTAAGTACTAAATGTCAAAATAATAAAGAAAATGTGCCTTCAACAATAATGATCATGTCTTTCTTCTTTTCCTGTGGGTCGCATGCGTATGAAGGAGGCCCGATGCAACATCCGTGGTCTTATTCAATTCATAGTTGACAAGCAACCATATGAGGTTGTGCCTATACTCGTGCACCTCATCATCCCCGTACTGCATACTTGTACTAGGAGTCCAATTGTGCAACCAAATCAAGACATGGATACCACAATCTTGCCTACAGAACGTAGAAACACGCAAGTTAACAAAGGAACTTGGTAAATATATTTCCCCATTGACATATCATGAATCTATATCAACATTCATGAGCATACCACAATTCTGATCATTGAAGGGAAAAAATAGGAACTGAAGTTCTACTACATGTAAAAAAACATAGCAAATTATGATAGCATACCACAATAAAACTTTAGGTACAACATAATGACAAGGGTAAAAATGAGTTCGTTCTAAAGCACAACAGACTGCATTACAGCTAAAAAGAATCTATATAATATGGGCACGAGGTCTCACTAGCACAACATATGAGATGTGACCATCAGTTCCTATTCTGTTACTTACTTGATCAGCCCCAGTTGTCAAACAGAAATTCTAGGTAAAAATTGCAGTTTCCAAAGAGAACAAACTTGACACCAGATAAATGGCATCATTCAGTCTTCTGATTAGGTTTAGGCACTACTTCCTTGCAATTCAATGGAGCAAAAGGAACAATTTCGTGATAGTATTTCCTCATTCAAAGTTGGTCCACAAACAACCATAGACAGAATGTGAATAAAGTTTCAAATGGATGTAAGCATACTAGTAAGAGGGTGTCTGCAAGGTTTCAAATTGATGAGCATTCATTACCTTCACAAATTCATAAGAAGTTAGAAGCTATCACAGTAGACGTTCATAAAATCCTCCCCTGAAATCAAACTGGGCGCGTCATCTCAACACACCAGCATGCAAAATAATGCGTTTTGACTATTCAAAGAAAGCAAAGCACCTAATTCCCAACAACACCCAGACTCAAGAATAGAAAAAGAAAAGAAAATGATCAAACAAAATTTTCTCAGTTCTTGTCCATATTTACAGCAGGTACACATACTAAGTGGCCCACTAAAAATTAGACATTCAACTTAAGTTAACCCTTTAACTAAAAAAAAACCCTTTAACTTAAATGTTCTATATTACTTTATAACCATAATAGCCATAAGACAATGTAAAAACACGATAATTGTCAGGTATATATATTTCTCAAATCCCTTTTCTAGGTCTTTCTTAATATGTTCGGCAGATTTTCTTAACTGTTCAATTCAAAGCCCAAAAAATGTATGGGGCATATTCTGAGTATTTATACATAAATAACCACAATGCTATCGCTTGAAAAAATATATATCCACAATGATATCACTTGAATATATATATATCCACAATGTTTTCCTCGGATGAAGAACAAGAAATAGGAAGAAAATTTACAGAAACAAGAAAATAATTTATTGGGGAAAAAATAAATGAAAATTTTCTGAAAAAATCTATAGTTTTTTCTCTCTACTAGACTCTTGCAATGAGTAGTATTGCGTATTGAAGGCTTTTTATGCAGGAAACACAAAATGATAGTTTGCAGAAGAGAGCAGAAGCGTACAGACCTAGAAGAGTTTTTTTCTAAGGTATTTAAGAGATGCAAGTGGATATCTTCCTAAAAAATACCTCCGGTGGCCACTGACTGCGAGAACGAAACAAGACCGTCACTTTCTTAAACCCCAGATCTGGAGACGAGAGTGACCCGCGATGCAGCAAATCGATCGATGGCCTGAAATCGAATTCCTTCCATTCAACCGTGATTGACTGGTGGCCAGAAATCTTTCCGTCCAAAGTTGGCAATTGACGACGACGAAGATGACGATCGCATGCGAAGAAGACATTCGAATGAGTGGACGAACTAATTGAGTGCGTGAATGTCTGATGAAGAAGAGGGAGAGATATCATTTTTTGTTACTCAAGGGAGGGGGTATTGTGGTCTTTTTCCTTGAATTTGTATATCCCTCGTAGGTCCATATCACTTCTCAGTCTTTTTACAAATTCAGTAGATTTTTGGGAGTTTTACAAATTCAGATAGTAATTATATGAAATTTTTCCAATTATCTATGTACAATTTTGTAAAGACGAGAGAAAAATTTTCTCTCCACTTTCTCTCCTCTCCCTTTCCCTCAAACTAAATATATACCCTTAAAGACTATCATATTGGGGGAATCCTTTTGAACGTGTAAATCATACCTCTTATGAGATTCCCAATGTGAGACTCATATTAGCTGGCTGACATATTGCTTCTTCGCTTTGATTATTAACAAAAAGGATATCTTAGCCTTACACTTCTCAACACAGCAATTCTCTGTATTTACTAAGAGGACTGTAATTAACATTTATCATTTGTTTATTATAGATTATTGTATTAATATCTCAGTATGGGATAGATTCAAATCGTGAAAAAAATTTATTATCATGTTTTCAAACTAAATTATTTTAAGAAAGTTTTTATTTCGCAATTTAGTCGTCCAAATTATTGTGATACCTGTACGCTTAAACTCTGATAAATAAAAACATTTTAAGGACAGGTGTCACAATAGCTCCCTTATTGCTTCTTTGCTTTGAATATTAACAAAGAGGATATCTTAGCCTTAAACTTCTTAGCACAACAACTCTCTATATTCACTAAGTAGCCTAATCTAATTTACAGCCCATTGAGCCACTCTAAACATTCCTTGGCTGCCTCACTTTTTTGAAGTTCTCAAACTCCCTTTTGCCAATTAAGATATTGAAAATACATGTGCTGTTGAAAATACAACCAATTCTGAACAAATTATATATGGTCTTTCTTGATCCATTTGTTTTATTTGTTAAACGTGTTCATATTCGGTGTACATGTTTCTTGGATTCTTACTTCATATAAATTCCTGCATATATATATGTGTGTGTCTATATATATATATATGTATAACTACACATATAAATCATGTTATATGTTTCTTTTCTCCTGTTTTGGTCCTTTTCTTTTACTTCATAAAAAATCTGTTTACTAAGTGAGACATAATGTCTCTGATATGATCTCCGTATAGAAAAAAGATGGTGAAAAAATATTGAACAGTATATTGTCTCGCATTCCTATGAGTAGCTTAGGAGAGGCTAAAGAGATTTCTGCTGCTTCATACATCACAGGACAAATTATATATATTGATAGAGGTTTCACACTTTAAATGGCTTTGAATTATTGTATTCCTGTTCTAGGGAGAATTAATTTATTTTTGTCGTTGTGCTTTTGACTCAATTACAACTCAATCCATACACTTTGACTCAGTGTAACTCAATCCTTATTATTTTCACTTAATTGTAGGGTAAAGGAATAAAAATACGCATGTGCTTTACCCTCGGGAGCGCTCAGCATCGTATGCTTTTTTCAAGAGCAAAAATATATATGTGGTTACATTTTAGGAGCAAAAATCACACCACCGTTAAAACGGTGCATATGCAACAAAAAATGTCATATTTACAACAGAAAATGTTATATTTACAACAATATCTAAACACCTGAATTTTGAATATAAAAAGGTCATTTACAAAAAAAAAAAAACTATATTTACAACATGAAATACTATATTTACAACAAAATTTAAAATCTAACCATATTTACAACAAAAAATGTCATATTTACAACAATATTTAAACATCTGGATTTTGAACATAGGAAGATCATTTACAATAGAAAAATGCTAGATTTACAATAGCAAGTGCTGCATTTACAACAAAATTTAAAATTTGGCCATTTACAACAGAAAAAGCCATATTTATAACAGGAAGTGTGTTATTTACAACAAAATTTTAACGGTGGTGTAACTTTTGCTCCTAAAATGTAACCACATGTGTATTTTTGCTCCCAAAAAAAGCATATGGTGTTAGACGCTCCCAAGAATAAAGCACATGTGTATTTTTACTCCTAAACCCCTTAATTGTATCTCAATTCTTAAACTTTGACCCAATGCAATTTAGTCCCTATAGTTTTAACCATTTCATGATTTAATCCCTATATTCTTATATATATATATATAATCTGGACTAAATTATAAAATAGTTAAAATTATAGAGGTTGAGTTATGGTAAGTTAAAATTCAAGAACTAAATTACAACCAAATCAAAATTATAGGAACTAAAAAAATTTAATATCCCACATGTGTGTGTGTGTGTGTTTTTTTTTTTTTAAAGTATGATTGACAATAAGATTAAGATAAGCAAAAATTGTTGTAATCACTAAAAAAACTGTGATTGTCAAATTCAGTATATAGCCAAGTTTTAACTGTTGTCTCTTTGCCACCCATGCCCTTACATATATTCAAAAATGTTTTACAATTTCGACCACCCCCTCCTTTCTTCCAAACAAAAAGGACATATTGCATATGTTTATCTTTAATTTTCCTTATTTGTTATTTGTGTCTCACTTATGGGATTGGGGTTTGGACTTATTTATCAACACATTTCGACACAGGGAAGAATCTAAAAATATACATGGTCATCATCATCACATTCAAATTTTTTGGGGCTTTAGGAAGTATTTGGGACATAAGAGAAAATATGGTAGTAATATTATTTTAGTACTTATAATTTAATCAAATTTTGGTTTCAATTCTTGTAGTTTCAAATCGTGGTTTTTAGTCCCTATAATTTAATAAGGATTTGATTTAAAATTTAGATCAATCCTGATAAATAGAATTTTTAATGGGAGTTTTCCACAATTATTTCAAAAAAGGAAAAATTACAGGAAAGGCCCCTATTTTTTAAAAAACGAATACAAAAGAGAATCAAATACCCCTTAACAAGTAATTATAAGGGTGTTTATGGGATGGGACCAACCCGTCCCGCATCCCCACCAAGAAAAGAACATGGGAAAACAATTCCATCCTATGTTCCAATCTTGCCTGGATCGGATAGGATGGAATTGGCCTTATCATGTTAGAGTGGTTGGTCTTTGATTGTAGCCATTGAAATATCATAGCATTCTTTGTGTTTTAGGAGTTAGCCATTGGAGTAGAGAGGATGTTCAACGTTTGAAACCTTGGAGCATTTAATGCTTTTGGCACATAAAGTACTTTTTGCATTTTGTGTGTTAATTAATCCATGATTGATCAACTGTCAATTGCTTGAACGTTATTGTAATGAAATGTTAGAGAAATTTGAAGCAAAAAGAACAAGTTATGAATGAGTTTCAAGAATTTCTATATGATGCTTTATTTTTTAAAAAAAGGCATCATTTGAGTGATCTTCACTTATCAAAACAGAGTACTGGATGGTTCACTACAGTGATATGGTAGTGATGCATAAAATATGATCACTCGAGTGATCTCATTTCTTTTGAACATTGATCACTAGGAACATTACTGTAGTGTTCTAGTAGTGACAAGAATAACACGATCACTGGGTGCACATTACATGCCCAATAATTACATGCTTCTTATGTGCTCATTATTTTTTTTTTAATTTTTTTTATATATTGTATTTATTTAGATTTAAATTATATGTTGCTTTCTGAAACTTTTTTACACCCAGTATCTCAAATTAATTAGTCTTTAGTTACAGACAGATATTTCTGAATGCAGGATTAGAAGCTAATTAATTTGAGATACTGGGTACAAAAAAATTTTAGAAAGCAGCATATAATTTAAATCTAAATAAATACAATATATAAAAAATTAAAAAAATATGCTCATACCTCTAATAGAGGTATGAGCACATAAGAAGCATGTAATTATTAGGCATGCAATGTGCATTCCAAGATCACTTGAGTGATCTTATTTGTTTTCTTTTTTTTTTAAAAAAAAATAAGAAACAGATCACCAGATGTCATCACTATAGTTTATTAGTAGTGATGCATATTTTACACATCACTTAAGTGATGTTACACCTAGAAAATTTTCAAGTATTCTAAGCACTACCAAGATCATTGTGGTGTTATGTTATATTTACATTTTTCCTTCTTTACTTTTTAGGTTTCTTGGGAAATTGAAATCTTATGTGAGAAATAAGGTTATATAGGGGATGAGGTCTTGTATTTTTGTTCAAGGTACTTTGATAGCATTGAGACATCTTTCAATCGATCGCCTCGTGTAGACGATTGTCTTGAGCCTGAGCCAGAGCCATCATCAACTGAGTTGTTAATCCCTCGTGTTGGAAAACTAGTTAACTGAAGTGAGAAATTCAAACTGACGGCAACTGAGAAGTTTGAAGCACATAGACATGTCTTGACTAATTGCACTAAAGTTGAAACCTTCCTTCAGTAAAGATTACATACAAATATATGTTATCCTATATATTTCCTTACATTTTATACTGACATTTCTTGATCATCATCGTATGCTTAATTGCAGGAAATTCAGAAGTCATGTGAAGCATCAACTAAGGATCTGTTCACAGATATCCTCCAAAATTGATAGAAAGGTCCACAGAAAATTCCCGAGTTGGTTTACGCGGAGAATACTAAATAACCACAACTCGCACACACCAGAATTCAGAGCTCTTGCACTCAGCTCCCTTGACCACGCCCAAAGATTTACGACATACAATGTCAATGGTTTCAAGTTTTGCCCAGTTTCACAAGATCAATGATTGCTAACTCAAAACTCGAGTGTTTGTGGCACTTTTGAGACAAGGAGTTATGCGAGCAGTAGTGATAGGAACATGCAGTTTGGTGATGTCCAATATTATTGAAAGTTGTTTGATGTTGTCAAAATAAATTACCAAGGCCATTTCACAGTGATGTTGTTCAAGTATTTGTGGGCAAATATGACAACTTCCTGGGGACTCACAACTAATGACTTAGACATCACATTAGTGAATTTCTCCTAGCCTATTCACACTGGTCAGTCTGAAGAAGATGAGCCATATATTCTTTCCTTAGAGGCACATCACGTTTATTATGTTGCAGACGAGAGGCACAAGGATTAGAGTATGGTGGTTCACTTAAAGCCTCGAGACCTTTATGACATGAGCGATGATGATAATGTCGCCTACGAGAATGAACCGTTCTAGCCTGTCAGTTTTGAAAACTTCTTCCTACACGGCGATGACAATTTACCTATAATTCAATGTGTTTTTTATGATACACATTATGAAATAATTTTTTATTTAAGTTGAATTTTTGTTCAAATATATGAACCTTACAAATAACATTTTCTCTACACTTTTTTGTAGGGACGACGACAAAGAGTGATATAAAAATTATTCTTACGATAACATATCAGTAGTATTGATAAAGTGTATTTACATGTGTGTGTGTATGTGTGTGTGTGTTAAAGTTAATCCCCCTTATGGGATAATATACAGTCATCCCCAAAAAGTAGGATAAATAAATTTGACTGATAAATTAATACATTCCAACAAAATATGAATTCAAGACTCCTCCTGAGTCCGCCCATGCCTCAGCAAATCTCCTTACATCACTGCCTTGCCCTTCGTTCCATATCCACTTCCTGTCTTTTTAGTTAGATATGAGATTCATAATTGAATCTCAGAGTAACAGCTAATCTCACATTTAATGTATACACAATATATGTTAGTTAACCACACAACACAATCCACAGCAGCATACAATATTAATAGTTATATCACAAATCAGATGTAGCAGCAACTCCAAGCATGACAGCAACAACTGTAAAAAAACTCACATAATCAAAGCGCTGGGAAATTGACTAGGCTATAACCAAAATCGTGACTGGGCAGCAACCCAAGTCGTGAGAAAGTTGACTGGGCTAGAACCCGAGTCTAGTTGTAAGCAATCGGGACTTACACAAATATGGTTCACACATACATATAAAGATATATAGAGAATGCAAGATTAGAGTTATTGCATGTTCACGTAGCAACATGATAATAATATCCAACTTCTTTGGTGGTCTTGAGAATGAACAATATTTAAAATGTATACCCAATCATGATAAAAGGATTTTGATTATCTTGTAGAACTCATTACTTCCTTTGAATGTTAAGGGGTATAACATTGACCATCCTAAATGTCATTTTCAAACTTAACCAGAAATTCTCCTGAATTTTCACTGAACTTTGAAAATTCATAGTTAATTGCAAAAAAGTCTAAATGATGTGCTTCCAAAAGCTATGTGACCTTCAACATGTCTATTTTCACCGAAGAATACCTCCAACAGTCTATATATATATATATATATATAGACACACACACACACACACAAAAATCAATGTCATAACCAGTTTAATTAAATTGCCTTACTGTCTAGATTGTACTTCCAGAACCTTAAGGTCAATTTGTAAAATTCTTATCTCATACAAAACTTCAAAAATTACAAACCACCTATCAAAATAAAGCTCTTTATGTCTACTATAAATATGGAAATTTTCATAATTTTGGGACATCATATACTTAGTAAAAAACTATGTACAAGTCGATTGTCTCCCAAAAGGCTAAAACTGGCAGTTTAAGCAACTTGTACAATTTGTTCTTTTTGTTTCTAAAAATCATTCTCAACCTTATTTTCATTCCATTCTCAACCTTGAAATCATCAAAATCATTTTGGTTCCACTAGTGCTTGTTCAAACCAAAATATTACATATAAAAAATGAAGAACAACATCTTCTTCAAACCAACTTCACAAATTCTATGATTTAATTTTATGTACCAAATTGTCTTCTAACTCATTATTTGAATTTTTAACATATTCTAAACCCATTTCTGAAATTTGGGCAGCATGTCCCTCTACGGTTTTATGCCTCCAAAAACAAAAGAAATCATGGATGAACCATATTCCAAGCCAACCACAACAAAACAACACAAGACAAGTTAAAACCTTTACTTACTTGTTTTGATCTTTTGGTCTTGATGGAATTTTGAGTCCCATATATTTAAAAACTATAAAGAAGATGTGAATAAAAGAAGAGCAAGGCCGACACACACACTCCACCACATTTCACAAAGTCAGCATTCATGCCCACTCTTTTTTGAAAAATGCTGCATTATTGTTGGCTCACGAGAGAAACATAATTGTTGAAAAATGATGCATTATTTTGGCACTAAGGAAACCCCATCTTGTGTAGCAACACGGAAGTAATATCCAAGTTCTTTAGCGGTCTTAAGCACTTGGGAATTCTTATAATTATAAAATAAGGAACAATATTTAATATTTATACCCAATCCTGATATATTGGTCCCGCGAGGATCAGTGCAATACCAAATAGCTTTACCCACAAACTTGAGGAAACTCCACGTGTTTCATGTTTCTCAGCTAAAGAAGTACCAACCAGACCCAGAGCACATTATTGAATATGAAGATATCACTAGTGGAAAAAAGGCTTTTAAGACCGGACAAAAGAGGCTTGTAAGACTGGACCTACGAGCAGTCTTGTATCAGCCGGTATTAAAAGTCGACATTTAAGACCAGACTACGACCGGTCTTAAAGAATCTATTTTAGACCGGACATTTAAACATGCGGTCTTAAAATTCGTACTAAACAATCCATGGACTCGCTTTCTGTTCGGTCCTAAAACTAAACTTTTAAGACCAGCTAAAACTTGGCCGCTCTTAAAAGATATGACTTTTAAGACCGGACAAAAATAAATACGGTCTTAGACTTAGTGACTTCCAAGACCGACTAATTATAGGCAGTCTTAAACATAGCGACTTTTAAGACCGGACATATAAATACGTCCGGTCTTAAAATATCAACTTTTAAGAGCGGCTAAAACTTGGCCGCTCTTAAAAGATATGACTTTTAAGACCAGATAAATAAATACATCCGGTCTTAAATTCTCAACTTTTAAGACCGGAAAATTTATTTGTGGTCTAAATTTTCCTGAATTTTTCTCTGTTCTGTTCTTCCTGATTATATTACACATAAATCACCTACCCAATCCAGCACACAAAAGTCAATACTTTTAAGCTACAAGCTATGAACAATTATTTGAATAAATTGAATTGAAAAAATGATACAAATATTTATTCACCATGAGTTATTTGGCCTCATGATTATAATTAATGATTATACTATGTCTACAACACCTAAATTAATTCATACAATAAGATAACTTACTTACAAATACAATAAGTTACAAATATACATGCGCCCAAAATAATATTCACCAAGCCTTCATCTGATTCAGTTCAACAATGTAGCTCCCTCCAGTTCAACATGCCCCTTTGGATCGGATCCTACCACAAAAATAAAATAGGGAACAAACTTCATAGTCAAAGACATGATGAACATAGAAGGAATAAATGTTATAGTTAAAGACTTAAAGTAGTTTACAAAGAAATCTGCATATATATGAATATATTACCTTATGAATTGACTCTTTTATAAAGTGATATCTTCCCATATCCCTTCTTGATGATCACTTCTTATGTCGGGTTCATTATCCGCTTCATCTTCTTCGTTCATATCCGGTAGACCCCTTGAAAAAGGAGTACTCTCAGGAATACCATAATTTGAATTCATTTCCTAATCAATATCAATGACCCTCTTTCCTTGGAGAGCTACATACCACATTTTATTTTCTTGATCAGTGATATAGAACACTTGTTTCGTCTGGTTTGTCATTATAAAAGGTTCATCTCCAAAACTTCTACCATTGACATCGACTAATGTAAATCTTAGTCGATCGATCCGAACACCATTATTGACATTAACCCACTTGCATTTGAAAATGGGAAATCTAATTTTCACATAGTCCACCTCCCATATCTCTTCAATAACCCCATAATATGGCGTGACTGCCAATAAAGGGCTCTTGTCTTTCGAACTAGAGAAGTGCATAGATTCAGCCTCTAACATAACACCACTTTTCTGAACTGTGCTCCTATCATCTAGAGACTTCGTGTAAAATGTATAACCATTGATCATATACGAATTCCAACTTATGACATCAACCTCAGGACCACGCGGTAACCATTTGAAGATATCAAAAACACATTCCTCTCCCTCGACCCTTTGTTTGAACCAGTGTGCAAAAGTTCTGTTATGCTCCCTAATCAACCTTTGTTCAGTCATTCGAGGATTTTCTTTTCTCACAACTTCTTTATGTGCAGCTATGCTAGCTTGAACTTCATCAACATTATTCAAGATGTATAAGTGGACTTGTGACAATTCATCAGGATCCACAGTCTTTACTGAAGCCCCTCGCCTACCCCCTGCAGCATGCTGACGTTTTGGAAGCCCAATATGTCTTACTTTGGCCAAATAATTTTGACAAAATTCCATGGCTTCTTCAGAAACATATTTTTGAATAATCGAGGCTTCTGGACGGTATGCATTCTTCACGTACCCTTTAAGAAATTTCATAGATCTTTCAATTGGGTACATCCACCGTAAATGGATAGGGCCGCATAACTTTATGTCCCTCACGAGATGAACAATTAGATGAACTATGATGTCAAAAAATGTAGGAACAAAAAGCTTCTCAAGGTGGCACAAGATAAGATATCCTTCATTCTCCAATTCATCCAAGTTTTCGATGTCAAAAACTTTACCACAAACCGCATTGAAGAAGACACAAAGTCTAGTCAAAACGACCCGAAGATCATATTCGGCGATGCCTCGAATAGCTATTGGGAGTAGCTGTTGCATCAAGACATGACAATCATGCAATTTTTGGTCTATTAATTTCAAGTCCTTCATCGATACAAGCCGTTTAAAATTTGAAGAATACCCCGATGGAACTTTTGTGCCATGTAAACACTCACAAAAAATTCGTTTCTTATCCTTAGACAAAGTATGAGAAGCCGGGGGACAATAAGTTCTCTTCCCATATGGCCTTGGATATAACTCTTCACGTATTCCCATTGCTTGCAAATCAAATCTTGCCTTCACACCATCCTTAGAACTGCCTTGTATGTTGAGAAGCGTGCCAACATTTAAGTCTTACAAAATCCATGACAAATTAAATGTGTGCATATAACTTCAGAACTTAGTCGCCTATCATTCAAACATTTTACACAAGGGCAATAAAACTTCCCACTATCATCACTTCCTTTTTGTTTAGTAAATTCAATAAAGTCCCTCACCCCATTCTGATATTCAACGCTCGTCCGTAAAGCATTTATCCAACTGTGATCCATAGTAGAATTCCTATGGACGAAAAGATTTAGCATACGTAAAATAAGGCAAAAGTAAATGCATAACGAAGAATATCTACTATGGATCCACTTTTGGATGTCTTGCATATCACAGTGAATCCAAAATAAAATATCACGAAACAAAATAAATGCATGACGAGGAAATTAAAAGCTTCGCATGAATGTCTTGAGGACTCACCTGTAGCTCAACTGCGAAATAAGAGTCTTTCTTCTCTCGCCACGAACGTTGATGTTGGAGACAGCAAGAGTACCCTAAAAACATTTTGTTGGTCAGTTGGGTAGGTCTCAAGGGCAAATATAATCTTCAAAATAGAATATTCATTAACAACAGAGAAACCCACAAGAGCATTTCATCGATTTCGTTCAACCCATGAAAAACCTAGAACGATAAGTAGGAAAACCATGAAGTTATATAACCGAAACACCTCTTACAGCTTGGTCTATATACGTTTAGCTGAGGAACCAAAAAGTGATTGTCGAGAGAGCAATGCGAAGCACTGACGGAGCAACACACAAACACTGGAGAGAGAACCTCCTCAGTAAGCACTTTCGGCGCGACAAGAGAAATTCAGAGAGAGAAATTTAATTTTCCGCGTGACAGAGACATGTTTTTGTTTTTAGAATTTTTTAAGACCGATTAATTATAAAGCATCCGGTCCTAAATATATTTTAATAAACTTTTATGTATTACTTTTAAGAACGAATCATTATCCTGTCCGGTCCTAAATATTGGTATTACTTTTAAGACCGAATTATTATCCTGTCCGGTCCTAAATATGTTACTTTTATTATTCATTCTTAGATTTCATTAAGACTGGTTAATTATTAGTAGACGATCCTAAATATATAACTTTATCTGAAAACTAAGAAAATAAATTCCCAATTATTTTTTTCAAGAAAAAAGTATTGGCTTTGGCGAGCACAGAAAATTATCAATGCTATTATTAATTACTTGAACAAAAAATTAAAAAGAGACAAGCTTATGTTTCTTAATTAATGCTATTATTAATTACTAATAATAATGTCGTACACATTGCAATAAAAAAAAAGCAGAAAATTATCAAAGCTTATTATCCTTCAAAACCCAGGCAATATCGGCTTGAGCAGCATTAATTTCCCACCGGATATCAGCAAGTTCCCGTCTCATTTGTATTAGGTCATTAGAGGAAAGAGGACGAGGGTCAACGTTAGGCGTGCTGGGGCCAACTGGTTGGAGAGGTGGAGCAGCAGGAACCTCTTTATGGTCGGAAGGTTGGAGGGGGGTGCGGCAATCTCTTCATCATCGGAAATAACAATGGGTCCAATGACCCGAGACTCTTCTATTTCAATAGACTGCACTCTCGATGGAGGAGACGCACTGTATAACGATCAACGGAAGGCACAAGCATCACAAGTAAGAGCACCCCTACGAGCGGTTCTCTTGTATCTAACCATGGTTTGAGCAGTTGGCGCAAAGAGTTATGAGGAGTTTATTAATAAAGGCAGATAGCAGTGCAGAGTTACGAGGTATGAGGACTGAGGAGTTAATAAAGGTAAAGAGCAGACGAATGGTCTACTTTATGAGAGGGTTTTATAAATATTATTTATTTTTTTAAATGAATTAATTTTAAGACCGACCTTTTATCATTTCCCCGGTCCTAAAAGTATATCATTTATTTTTTTAATCAATTAAATTACTTTTAAGACCGACCTTTTATCATTTTTCTGGTCCTAAAATTCATTTACTTTTTTAATCAATTAAATTACTTTTAAGACCGACCTTTTATCATTTCTCCGGTCCTAAAAGTATATTATTTATTTTTTTTCCTATTTTTTAAAGTAAGGTTTAATTTCGTAAAAAAAGTTCATTGTTTCAAATTCCAATAGTAGAGTCGTATCCTTACACTCTATCAGAGGATCTCTTCGGCTTCCAAATAAACTTCCCAACGTAACTAGGCATCTCCTGGTATTCTGATGAACTATGCGTCTGCTCATTAAAGGTTCCGGCATTTCACTCCGGATGGGTTCTCTATTTAAACCCGTTGTTACTTTACTTTCTTTTGTATTCTTCATCATCACTTCTATAATGGCTGCTCCACCACCCCAAGGTCCTCCACCACCACCAGGTCCTCCTTTTCCTCCTCCCGCTAGGTGTAATAATCCTTACCCTCCTCCTCTACCTCCAAACTCGACCACCAAACAGCTGTTGCGCCACCTCCTGGCCCGTGTCGATCATATAGATCGACGACAGGGCCAGCTTTTTCAGGTCTAGAATGCTGTCAACAACAAGATCAACGCGATACTCGACGCCCAGGACGTTGAGTACAATCAGTTCGATGACGACGTCTCCGACCTCTCCGATGACTCCCTCCCCTTCGACAACGATGGGGAGGAGTATATATATATATATATATATATATATTTTATATCATGTATTGCGTTGCTCCCCACGAGGCAGCATTAAAAAATATATAATAAATTTGTTATTTTCCTATTTCGATCACCTTTGTCCTTCTCAGTACATTCTTTCTTTTTCCGACAAGGAGGGAAAAAACAAAACATTGTCCTCGTGTGTATGATCAACATTAAAAACTCGCACATTAAATAATCCAACGATATACAGTTAAGATCTAACAAAAGATTCTTTCTGTTTCTAACAAGAAGGAAGAAAACAAAACATTGTCCTCGTGTGTTTGATCAACATTAAAAACTCGCACATTAAAAAATCCAACAATATACAGTTATGATTAGACCAACAAAACAAAAAGATCGTTTACCTTATTCAAATAAAAACAAACACAGTGACAATTCTTCTCAAGGTTGGACCGTCGTTGTCCTCAGTGTTACCTCACATGATTAGAAACAAAGTGTCCTTTTCAATATCTCCCATCTTTTTCCGACAAGAAGAAAAGGGACAAAGAAAAGGGAAACTGATAATCTAATTCAAGATAGGTAACATCGACTACAATGAAGGACCTAGCTTGATCAGAACACCAGAACCTTGGTTCCCTTGAACCCTAATTAATTTGTCCGAAAAGCGAATCAACTCTATTTAAAGGAAGACTATTAGGAGCGGACGGTAAAAAGAGATACGATCCTAAAAGTCTGGAATACTTTTAGGACCGTCATTTTACAATATACGGTCCTAAAAGTCTCATATTATTTACCTGAATACTTTTAGGACCGGACTCTTAAAATATGCGGTCATAAAAGTCTCAACATTTAAAAACTCGCACATTAAAATATCCAACGATATACAGTTAAGATCCAACAAAAGAATCTTTCTGTTTCCGACAAGAAGGAAGAAAACAAAACATTGTCCTCGTGTGTTTGATCAACATTAAAAACTCGCACATTAAAAAATCCAACAATATACAGTTAAGATCAGATCAACAAAACAAAAAACATTGTTTACCTTATTTGAATAAAAACAAACACAGTGACAATTCTTCTCAAGGTTGGACCGTCATTGTCGTCGGTTTTACCTCGCCCTGATTAGAAACAAAGTGTCCTTTTCTTTGTATCTTTTCTTTTTCCGACAAAAAGAAAAGAGACAAAGAAAAGGGACAACGATGTCGCTACTCAACATTAAGAGAGGTAAAAATGACGACAATGAGGGTCCTAGCTTGAGCAGAACGCCAGAACCTTGGTTGCCTTGAACCCTAATTAATTTGTCCGAAAAGCGAGTCAACTCTATTAGGAGCGGATCGTAAAAGGAGAAACGGTCCTAAAAGTCTCGAATACTTTTAGGACCATCATTTAACAATATACGGTCCTAAAAGTCTCACCAATATTTAGTCGAATACTTTTAGGACCGGAAGTTTAAAATATGCGGTCCTAAAAGTCTCACCAATTTAGTCGAATACTTTTAGGACCGGAAGTTTAAATTATGTGGTCCTAAAAGTCTCATATTATTTAAACCGAATACTTTTAGGACCAGAAGTTTACCCATATATGGTCCTAAAGTCGCGAACTCTTGCTTCTTTAATTTAGAGCATCTTGAACCTCAAATTTCAAGCACTAAATAGCTATATCCATCCAATTTCAGATACCCAAAATGGACACAAGAAAATTGTTCGAAAAATTAAACAAATTTATCTATTGAATTTTACATTGTGTGTGTATATATACAAATGAATTGTTTGAAAAAATAATCAAATTTACAGAAGATTATTGTTGCTACAAGATATTTACAAATGAATACATCATTATTTATTATGGATCAGGTCATACACATATTCACAAAACAAATTGCGGACGTGCTCGAGTTCAGCATCCAAAAAGGGGGCAGGGCATTGAAACATCTGTAACATCAAAGACAGAAACTGAATTAACTTGCGTCCATATTTCATATGTAACATTAAGCCAGAAACTGAATTAACTTGTGTGCATAATATGTAAAATCAAATATTTACCTTTGCATATAATTTAGTATTTCCTTTAGTGACAATATCATACATGTGTTTCATGACGTATTGGCCACATAGGTTGGACGCTACTGGTTGCCGACGAGTCTAAAAAGAACAAGAAATATATATAAGTAATATTGTAACATCGATACAGTGTCTCACAAATATTGTACCAACCTCAAGTCTGAACCATTTAGGCGCTTTGGCGTTAGAAGAATGCCTTTTTAGTGCGTCGATCTGGAACGTCCTCATGGCACTATCATAAAAAATGCATATTTATCAATGTTCAATGAAAATTCACAGCAGAGATTTCAGACAAGAGAATCAAAATAACATGCTTACTCGTTGATGGTCTGCGTCAACGCAGGCACTGGCTCGGTGTTAGTGGAGCATAAGAAGATAACTTTATTTTCTTCCATACACATGATGACCAACTTCCAGTGGTGGCTGAAAATTCACAGCAGTCAAGTATACTCAGTGATATATATATGTAGCAGAATTAAGTGAATTGTAGACAAGATTTGTGATATGTACCTGTGGAAGAATGATAAAAAGTACACCTTTCTTCTCACATTACACAACCTGCTTGATATGTACTCTTGTCTTTCCGCCATGGTTGTTTGACTTGAATATTGTGGGCACAAGAATCCAAAATCGTTGCTCGTGCCCTTATTCTCCAATTTTTGATGCAAGAACCTATAGTAATTACATCGATAAGGGAATTAGTATATGTATGTGTGTCTAAACGATGCATTTAAATTATGTACTCATAAAATAACATACTTACTTCATCCAAATTCGAATAATTGCATCACTAAGCTCCTGTCTAGGAAGCAGCAGGGAGTCAATATCCTCGGTGTCAACTTGGACTGGTAGGGGATGAGCGACGCTTACTACTTCATTGACATCCCACGATTTATCTTTAAAACTTCCACTTTTCACCATATTGGTTATTTTTTCGCGGCCAGTCAACTTAGCAGTAGGGGATTGAGCTTAAGGAGGGGATGGAGCCTGAGGAGGGGATGGAGCTCGACGAGGGGATGGAACTTGAGGACGAGGGGTTGAAGCTTTAGGAGGAGTACAGACATGTACAAGCTTCACTGGCCAAGAGATGAAGGTTCCATTGACATCACTCACAATCTTCATCTCATCAGTTGGGAGAGGGAGAGGTGCATCAATGATCACCTTTACAACTGACACTCTAACTTCATCATCAGACATTTGTTGGTGGTGTATAGTTGATCCCAAGAAGTTATGGACAGTCCCTTTTGCAACCAACATGCAACCAACAGTAGTCTATCATGATGATCAGGATCCTCCACATAAAGGTATCAAGGTTGTTCTGACTGTCCAGCAATACAGCTCCCTCCAGTGCTCTGCTGCACAATTGCAGGTAAGTGTGTGAAGGGAACACTATTGGTCTCTCGACGTGAGCTCAAAAGCAGCTTCATCTGATTCAGTTCCTCCCTCAACTGGCTCATATCAGATTGATACCTTGCATCTTTAGCCGCTGATTCCTCATTTAATTTGGCCACTGTCTATTCCATCTCCTCCCGGGTAACCACCTCTTTCCTATGGCGTTTGGCGGATGAACCAAAGAATACCTTCAAGCCTACCCATCCTCCAACCCTCCTTACACGCCCACCGTGGTCCAGTTTTCCGGTGGCAACAGTGAGAACATCACTCCTACTGGACGACATGAAAGATCCCTCTGCCTCTTTCTTCTTAAGATCTTCCTGTAAGGTTGATGAAGACCTTTTGCCATTAGCCTTGGGGTCCACAATTAACAATTAACCAAGGATTCCGTATAAGCAAACCTAGGATCGTTCTCTCTTTTCGAGGAGCCTTTTATTGAATCCTAAGTAATCTAAATGTCATGCAAATGTAATGAAAACAAGGGGGGATTGGGATTTGGATTTTTAAATTAATAAACTAAAATATAAATGCAATTTAAATGAAGCAAAGATAAAATAGAATATAAGAAAATGAGAAGAAACAGATTAAAATCGATAACCCCAACGTTCAGATTCCAGAGACTTCCATCATTGAACGAAATATAAATAACCCACATTTGGCTCTAGACGAACCGAGATCTCTGCATTCGCCTAGAAAATCCCTCGACTAGACGATCGCCTAGAATATGTCCGAATAGCAGCGTCCCACTGTGCAATCACACAGCAAAACTTAAAACCTAGTTCGAACTCAGTCCTTGGGATGAACCAAACCGAATATTAAATCTAATATTCGAACTATTTCCAAAAATCGGATCCGATAAGATGAAAATAAAAACGAGTTAAATTACAGATAAAGCACAAGTTCTTTGGACGAATCATGGAATCCTCAATGTTGGGTCAATCAAAGAAGCTTAGCCAAGCATGGCTAGGAAAAATGCAGAAGAAAAGATGAAGAAGAACATGAAGAACAACTCAGAGAAAATAAAAAGCTTCTAATTTAATCTGAAAATCTCCTACAACATAATTGAGAATATGTTTGTAGCCATCATCTAATTTTCCTTATATAGGAAAGATGACTAAAAATAGGAAACCTCTAATAAATAGAAAATCTCTAAAAAATAGGAATCTTCTAATAAATAGGAAACCCCTAATCAATAGGAAATCCCCATAAAAAAGGAAACATTTAAAAATTGGTCTTTTATGACAAAATTCGAGCAAAATAAAAATCCAGAAAAATGTGTCTGTCTTTAGCTCCGATTTCGTCCATCTTTTTGTCCGAATCTGTTAGTTTCTATATGTTTTGATGATGACTAACAATTGTTGAAATTAATGAAATATTTGAAATCAGTCTTTAAGATCTTTGAAAATGTTTTTGAAAAGAGTAACTCAAGTTGATTGATTTCAACTCAAGTTATAAGACATAAAGAATTTTCACAAAACTTATAACTCAAGTTGAAAAATCACAACTCAAGTTGAAAATTATTTTTCAAAGGTCATAACTCGAGTTATCACTTAACAACTCGAGTTATGGACTGTACTTTGCAATTCCAGAAAGCCTCTCGCGAAAACAAAATTTTGTGAATAGTGACAACTCGAGTTATTTTCATCATAACTCAAGTTACTATTGTAGCGTTTGCTCTCTGTTTGAAAATTTCTTTAAGACAACTCGAGTTATTACTGTGCAACTCAAGTTGTTCAAAACACAAATGCTCTCTATTTGAATTTGAAGTTAACATAACTCGAGTTATCATTGTGCAACTCGAGTTATCACTATGCAACTCGAGTTGGCCTTCGTTTTCAGAAATTCCTGAACTTGAAAATAACTCAAGTTGGTACTGTGCAACTCAAGTTACTCATATCAGTTTTTGAAAATCAGCGTTCTTGAATTCTGGAACTCAGTGATTATGCAATGGGTACTTGTTATTATTGTTTCTTATCATTTCTAATCACTATTAATCATGTTTCCAGTGTGTTTTAGACAGGATTAACAAGGTTAAATCTTTAGATTATCATAAAGCAACTTTTCTGTCAGAAGCAATTAATGCTGCACAGAGAGAAACACCAAATTCAGCAAGAAACGATCTGAGCAAGCCAAAAGCAATCCGACTACTTTTCAGACAACATTCCTAAAGTACTCCAACGGACAATTTGAATATGGAATGTCAACGGAGAATAACGGACGAATGTCGGAAACTTACGAAGAGACGAAGCCTTGAACTCACAACGGTCACATTCATTATTCACAATGGCTCATTAATCGCTTCTCAACGGTCATATATTGATCTCTACCTATAAGTAGAAGATGGATTCAAGCAGAAAAGAAGAGATACAAGCTTACGATGTCAAAATGCTGATACTCTGCTTCTACATCATTCTCACTCTGTTTTCCATATCTAAATAGATTAGAGAGTGAAATGAATTGTATCTGAACTACAGTGATTATTTATCCATTCCTTTGAGAGGAAACTTATTGTAAACACATTATCTTTCTGAGAGCAAGTCAAGATTGGGTAATCTTGAGTGGGATACACATTGTGTTGATTACAACTTGTAAGGGGGAGTGTATCCTAGTGAGAGGATAATCTCTAGTACAGAGTGTGTAATCAAGTAGTGTTGTTAATTACAAATTGTAAGGGGGAACGGATCCTAGAGAGAGGGTTTCTTCAGTTACAGATCGTGTAATCAAGGAAATCGAAGATAGTGGATTGAAAATCCCAAGTGAGGCTTGGGGACTGGATGTAGGTCAAGGATTGGACCGAACCAGTATAAATCTGTTTGCAAACTCTTCTTCCTTATCTCTTACATTTCCAGCATTTACACTTGAGTGCTTACCAACTGTTTGAGAACTTACTTTTGTTACTTAAGATGAATTTAATGAATTGCGAAAATATTTCAAAGAAAGTAAATTTTTATACTTCACCCAATTCACCCCCCTCTTGGGTTCAGCCAGAATTTACAGAATCAGCCTTCCGAGTCTTCATAACAATTGTAGCTCTCTGAATCATCTAAAAAAGAAAAGAAGAATCAGGCTAATCGGATATCTAGATCAAAAGTTATGGTGAAAATACTAAATCACTATAAATATGGAATTTAATCATAAAAATGAATTAAATCCAAATAAAAGCTCAAAGCTCGATTAAGTAATAAAATCCATTATTTATTAACTAAACAATCCTAAATTTATTCACCAAGAGATACAATTAAGTGTAATAATATTCAATCATCAAATTCCCCCACACTTATCATTTTGCACTCCTGAGCAAAATTCAAAGAAAAAGACTAAAATGAAAAATTCTTCCTTTCTAACAATTGCTAACAATGGAAAAATTTAACAAATGTCACAAAGCTTTAAAAGACCAATCAATCAAGACCAAAATCCTTTCATCTCAAATTACAAATCCTGGCAATCTCAATCAATGATGCTAATCACACAAGATGGTCTCTCAAGGGATGCCCTCAATCAATCTCTCAAATGTATAGGATAAATAAGTGTATCGCTCAAATTCTGCTCAAGAAAATAGTCCTACCATATGCTTGCTCAATTTCTACTTCTCCACCACTTATGACACATGCATGCAAAAATCAAGAGAGCTTGTTATTGAAGGCTGTAATGGGGCTAGGGTATAGGTGTGAATAAGTATGGATATGATAGGCTAAGCACCCAAAAAATTTAAAGAACATTAGTTAATAATAGCAAATCACCTCAATAACATTCCTTTTTATTTCTCATTCTTTACATTGCTTCCTCTCTCTTTCTTTTCTTTTCTTTTCTTTTTTCTCTCTTTCTTTTGTATTTTTTTTCTTTTTTTTGGGTACTTTTTTTTTTTTTAGAATAACAATGACCAAAATCAATGCAAAATGATGAATGATACACAATCAAATACTCCCCCCACACTTAAAATGTTGCACACCTGGGCAACCCCCACACTTAAGCACAAAACTAAGGTGAAACCAATGCTCAATAAATTTCCAAGGTGCGGGATAAAATGGTTTTACGTTTAGGCTTGTAATGTGGCTTAGAAAAGAATGAGTCAAGAAGGCACAAAGGGGCTAGCAAAGGAAATATAATATAAGGGAAAGGCTATTTGGCCAAAGTGGGAAAATGAAAGAAAGAAAACAAGCTTCCATCATACTTATGCACGTAAGTGAAAAATTAGCTTCAAACAGAAAAGGAGCAAGTTCTAGAGAACACAAATCATGAGCAGATGCACACATGAAAGAAAGAATGGTAAAAGATAAATTCCATTCATGCAGGCCCAAAATCTCATAAAGGTTAATACCAAATCATGCAACTAGCATCCCAAAATTAACTACCAAGAAATATAATCCAAGAGTCCAGAAATTCAGTCTAAAAAAAGAAGGATACATTAAAACCAAGATGTTAAGGTTCACAAGAGGTAGAGCAATTATAGAAAGAGAGCGTGTTATTCATAAAAACATTTTTTTTACCTACTAAACTACATTATTTCTACTTTTCTACTGAATTGTGTCTCTCCCCCACACTTATCTTTCTCATACAACAATTAAGCCCAAGTAATCATATGAATTAGGAAGAAAATAAGTAAGGAAAGAGACAACCTTTGTTAGAGTATCTTGAGTCGCTTGAAGGAGAAGTTCTCATCTTTGATGAGAATCATGAATTTTTCCCTTGAAACATCTTCTCCCGCATTGAATTTCCTTGGTAGAGGTGGCTCAGGATCTATTGGAAGAGGTTCAAAAATGTACGGTGGATGTTGGTTCCATCGACAACCTTTCCAAGAATGTGCCTGCAAATAAGACAGGCAAATAGCAGTATCCCATCCAAAAATAGAGACATGGAGAGATTTTGAGTGAATGAAAGACATGTTAAGTTCCAAACACTACAAGTAACGATCACATCTAAGGAAATCAATTATACTCCCATCAGTAGGAGTCAAGCAACTAATCATATTGTGAACATTCTCTTGTGTTTCCAAAATGGAAGGTGTGAAATCCAACTTAGTGTTGGAGTACACCACATCATCATTGCAATCACAAGAGATGGAAGGGAAAAGAGTTGAAGAATGAAGAGAATTTTTCAAATCATCACGACCTGGACTATGTAAAGATTTAAAACAATTATCTTGTTTTTCTAAATCAGGTGGCAAATCACAAGAAACTACTTGTTGGAAAGATTCATCAACATGCATGATTTTATCAATCAAAATTTCAGAATCTTTGGCACCAACAAGACTACAAGGAAGTAATCCAACAGGAATTTCATGCATTTGACATTCCAGGCTATGATTGTTTTCACTTACATCAACAACAGAATCCACAATCAATACAGAATCATTAATCAATTCAGAATCATCAAATAATGCAGCATTAGTCTCAGTGCAAATAGCACACCATTCATTATCAGAACATGCACAATTGGCAGAATTACTTGTCCAAGCAAAATCAGGATAATCAACATACCATTGAGCAAGAACATCTTCAACAACATTGGCATCCATGCTTGATTCAACCTTTTCAAAATTGACATGCTTACTATCATCAATAGTACAAGAGGGTGCATTATGATCAATGGTAGAATCAACCACTTCACTAAATGCTTTCTTTTGAAGATCAACAAGTAAATGACATTTTTCATGATAACAATCTACACATATTTGATATTCTTCACACCAGCATGAAAATATGTCATTTAATTTATGGCAATCATCACTAGTACTATGAAGAGAAGCATTTTCATCAGTTAAAGCATCACATGAAGAAATAGGAACACACTCATCAACAAGTACAGTCGAATCACTACTACTAAAACCAATTGGTTGAGCAATTACATTTCCAAACAATTGAGGGGATTCAACAATGATTTCCTCATCCACCTCATTATCACTCAAATCATGAATTGTTTCATTAATCAAAGTAGTAGGAGAGTTTACCTCTATAAGGATAGGATCATTACCAAATGGGAGAGAAGACTCTTCAATATGCTTTTGTACTTGCTTCATTTCTTGTGCATGTATGACTATGAGAGAAGGATTTTGTTGAAAATTCATTTTCAACATTTGTTCTTGCTGCTCAATTTCCTTTCTTAATCTCTCAGATGATTTCACTTGTTGTTCCATCATTCTACAAATAAATTCCATTTGTTGATGAAGGTTATCCTTATGTGACCACTCCTTATTTACAGCCCAAGCCATTTGATTTTGGTGATCTCCAATGATTTCACAAAATGAAGGATCTTGGTTGGGCATACATGGTTGAGAATGAGGTACATAAGGTGGGTCAAATGAGTATTGGGATTCATGAGATGAATGACATGGTCCTGAAGTGGGATGGAATGAATGATGGTATGGTAAGTGAGAGGGTTGATGATATTGTTGAAATGGGTGGTGGTATGTTTCATATAATGGGTGGTGGAAAGGACCATGACATTCTTGATTGCCTACAAAAGAGTGAGAATTGAAAGGTAGATTATGATTGCTATAAAACCAAGCCATGAAATTTCAAAACAATTAATTTCCAAAGAATTACAAGAAAACTGTTTAACTATAAACTATAAAAACTAAGAAAAGGAATCTAATAAAATACAAATGCAAGTGAAAAAGAAAAGATCTTTTTTTTTTTTTGGAAAATGATTAAAGATGCAAGTATGCTATGAATTAACTTGGAGACATGGTGAATTCAAACAAATACGCCCAAAATCATATCGAATTTGATACAAACACACCACACAGAAGCTACCAAGTCAAGACAATGCAATAAATTATATGCAAGCTACCTAAATGCAAAAATCCTAAACTATATGCAATAAAAAATCAAAAATGCAAATCTAACAAGCTTCACAAGAGAAACCCCTTGTCAAAAGTGAATTTGACAATTAAATCACCTAGGGAGCCAATTACTTAGCTCCCCGGCAACGGCGCCATTTGATGAAGACTTTTTGTCATTAGCCTTGGGGTCCACAATCAACAATTAACCAAGGATTCCGTATAGGCAAACCTAGGATCGTTCTCTCTTTTCGAGGAGCCTTTTATTGAATCCTAAGTAATCTAAATGTCATGCAAATGTAATGAAAACAAGGGGGGATTGGGTTTTGGATTTTTAAATTAATAAACTAAAATATAAATGCAATTTAAATGAAGCAAAGATAAAATAGAATATAAGAAAATGAGAAGAAACAGATTAAAATCGATCAACCCAACGTTCAGATTCCAGAGACTTTCATCATTGAACGAAATATAAATAACCCACGTTTGGCTCTGGACGAACCGAGATCTCTTCATTCGCCCAGAAAATCCCTCGACTAGACGATCGCCTAGAATATGTCCGAACAGTGGCGTCCCACTGTGTAATCGCACAGCAAAACTTAAAACCTAGTTCGAACTCAGTCCTTGGGATGAACCAAACCGAATATTAAATCTAATATTCGAACTATTTCCAAAAATCGGATCCGATAAGATGAAAATAGAAACGAGTTAAATTACGGATAAAGTACAAGTTCTTTGGACGAATCATGAAATCCTCAACGTTGGGTCAATCAAAGAAGCTTAGCCAAGCATGGCTAGGAAAAACGCAGAAGAAAAGATGAAGAAGAACATGAAGAACAACTCAGAGAAAATAAAAAGCTTCTAATTTAATCTGAAAATCTCCTACAACGTAATTGAGGATATGTTTGTAGCCACCATCTAATTTTCTTTATATAGGAAAGATGACTAAAAATAGGAAATCTCTAATAAATAGAAAATATCTAAAAAATAGGAATCCTCTAATAAATAGGAAACCCCTAATCAATAGGAAATCCCTATAAAAAAGGAAACATCTAAAAATTGGTCTTTTATTACAAAATTCGAGCAAAATAAAAATCCAGAAAAATGTGTCTGTCTTTAGCTCCGATTTCGTCCATCTTTTTGTCCGAATCAGCCTTTCGAGTCTTCATAACAATTGTAGCTCTCTGAATCATCTAAAAAAGGAAAGAAGAATCAGGCTAATCGGATATCTAGATCAAAAGTTATGGCGAAAATACTAAATCACTGTAAATCTAGAATTTAATCATAAAAATGAATTAAATCCAATTAAAAGCTCAAAGCTCGATTAAGTAATAAAATTCATTATTTATTAACTAAACAATCCTAAATTTATTCACCAAGAGATACAATTAAGTGTAATAATATTCAATCATCAAAGGTACAGATAACGAGAAGCTTAGTAATTAAAAAATAACACCAATAACGATACTTACAATTTTTTCAGTAACTACACGAGTTTGTTCACTCGTGTAGGAGCCGCTTGGCTTTTGCCGAATGTGCAACCACAAATCCTCACGACGTATTGGAGATGGCGGACCATGTACCGCCTCAGGATTGGATTCTGCTTCATCTTCCAATCTCTTCCGCTTGGCCGCCATCAATTCTTTTTCAGCCTTTTCATATCCGCCGCGAGAAGCCCTATGCGGGCAATCATTCTTTCTCCCTATCTCCTGTGCTTTTGCCCTTCTTTCCTGTGAATCAGAATGAAAAACAACTATTAATTATGAATTCCAGCCGTCTCACTAACAGAAATTAGAGAACTTTTGCTTGATATGAACCTCAAACACTAGTCAAATTCACTTGATCAAGTTTCAACATTTTATTTAAGGCAGATGTAGATAGGTTAAAAAACAAAAGAGAATTATGCTTACAAAAGAGCTATGTTTTGTACTTCTAGGTAGATAAGTTAAGAAACAAAAGAGAATTATGCTTACATAATAATACAAACATGATCCTTTTTAAGGCATCCAGTGGGATCATCAGTCCACATCAGATAGTAACAATTGGGTATATAAATTTTCCCCCTTTTAAGACTATTCATTTCCTCCTTTGCAAGACAAACCATTACACAATTACCTCCTTAATATTTTACCTTCTCAGGGTTTACATATCAGACTTGCATAGACAAAGGCAGGAAATGTATACTTCTATTCACACACCAAACAATATAATTTAACTAACAGGATTAGATGAACAAATATAAGCTCACAGGTTACATAAGCAAACAAAACTAAATGTAGACTCACCAGAGCTTCAGGAGTGGTCCGCAGTAGAACAAATTGTCGCCAAATTCGTTCATCAATATATGTGTACTGTTCCCAAGGCTGTTTGGTAGGCGCAACCTCGGAAAAAATATACGTATTAGCGAGAGAGGTCTTAAACTTCTTGCACCGCTCAGCACAATAAGACAATGTCTTGTCTTTCAACTCCTCAGAGTCAGGGACAGTGTATGTAAGCCGGATAGTATCCCAAATAGGTTGCTTTACTTTGTCAAAGTCAACACTTTTCCACTCATCTTCCAAGATGCTAACCTTGCTGCATGCAAGATAGCCGACAAAACTATTATATTTGGTTTTATTAGGACCGAAAGGTCACAACTTTTCATCGAACTGAATCTCGAGCCTTGACCCAGAAGTCCGACTTAGAGATACATCCATCATTTGTGTGCTTCTTCTACCACGGCGTGCAGGGCGGTTACGAGGCATATTGTCAGTGGAAAAGGGTTCGTTCTGACTCACACCAGTAACTGGCGTTCCCGGAACACGAATGGAATCATTTTCACCGTTCATTTTTGAGACAGTAACAGATAGTAAGCTGAGCAAATAAAAGACTAACAGAGGCTAATGGTACGTGGGAGAGGAAGAGTGGTAATGCAACAGGAAGAGTGGTTTTACAACAAGAAGAGGGGTTTCAGAGTTCAGAGGGACAATGTAAGTCGTAAGGTAACGTTTCGCGCGAAGATATATTTGGCGCTTTATTTTTAAGATCGGATGAACAATAAGGACGGTCTTAAAGGTTAAATTTTAAGACCGTCCTTTGTTAAACTCCAGTGTTAAAAGTAATAAACTATTTACGACCGGGCACGATTTATGTCCGGTCTTAAAAGTATGATCTTTAAGACCTTTTGTTATAAGATATCCGATCTTAAAAGTTTTTATTTAATTTTTTCCTTATTATTTTGGACCGCAGAAAATATAAGTCAGCCTGTTCGAGATTTCTCTGTAAAGAAATTTGATATTTCAATTTTTTTAATAACATTTTTAAGACCGGTTGTTTTTTAAGCGGTATGAATAATATATTTAAGACTCATCGCTAAAGGATATGGTCCAAGAAGCTCTTTATATTTACAAAATTGCCACCGGTCATACCTTTAAAGTTCTTTATATTTACAAAATTGCCACCGGTCACACCTTTAAGACCGGGGCGTCAATTGTCCGCTCTAAATGAGGCGGTCTGAAAAGCCTTTTTTGCACTAGTGTATTGATATCTATGATGATCATACATATGTGGTCAAGCTAGAGCAAATTATTGATTATTAGGAAAAATAGCTCAGGAGTATTTCATTCGTGAAAGTGGTCGGTCGGGGACTATCTCTGACGGAGGCAACTTGGGAAATAGAAGAAGACATGGAAAAAAAATAGCCGGAGTTTATGGCTCAGAGTGTATACAATGTATAACAAATTTCGAGGATAAAATTTATTGAATGGAGGGGGAATGTAATATCCCGAATTTCGGAACTAGAAGAATTGAAATAAGAATAAGATAAGAGGGTTACTAAGCCAATAAGATTGAAGAATCTTAAGCTTATCATGAGAAAACAAAAACAAAAACTTAAGATAATTATTGAAAAGTTATTTTGAACCACACCTTCAGATTTTGCTTATTATAATTTCATCATTATTGATTAAAAACTGGAATTTGTAAAAGTCTCTAGCTATTTTTTTAATCACGAGAGGCCAAGCAAGGAGGAAGGATAAAAACAATTGACAATGCCTATGCTTGTTCACACTAGGGAGACTTTAGTTCACAATTGTTGACTACTCGTTTCTCTCCTTTCTCACTATATTTTCGACACATTCTCCAATTTCTGAATGGAAATACAAACACATACGTAACCCACGTTTACTCCATTATGTTCCATTTATTTCTTCATTATCACACTCTCACTTTCAATTGTTTCGGCTCCCTCAATTATCATGTCGGCATCACATGCACACATACTATTTTTTCTTGTGTTCAGCCAGCGCAAAAAGTCACGGACGGATTGGAAAATTATGAAGAAGATTTGACACCTTCGGACTTAATGGAATTTTGAGCCCCCTATATATAAAAACTAGAAAGAAGGCGTGAATAAATGAAAAGCAAGGCCGACACACACACACTCCACCACAGTTCACAAAGTCAGCATTCATTCCCCATTACTAATGTACAAACCGCTATAAACACAATCACCTCAACTGCTAGTAATACAAACTGCTACCAAAAACATCATATCAATCACTATAACTATTACACAGATATCCTTATAAATACACTCACCACACCTCATTTTATACGCTTCTTTCTACACACGTTTCTCTCATTTGTCTGCATTTTATGAAGAGGTTAATTGTTGTTCAAGGGGATCAAATATAATGATCATCTATTTACAAATATTTCTTTTTTATTCCAACATTGTTATACTATTTTTTAAAAAAATTCACAATCTTAGGGGCCTTTCTCTGAAAGTGGAGTCTAATACCCAAGGGGGTGAATTAGGTATTATAAAATTTTTTGCAAATTGCTCTATTCTTGACAGTGAAAAATAGGGGTAAACAGAGTGAAGGGAAGAGCAGCAAGACACAAGAGAATTTATACTAGTTCGGTCTTAACCACTTGGCCTACGTCCAGTCCCCAGACTCTCTGGGATTTCCACTATATCAAAGATTACACACTCTACGCTCAAGAAGTGATTCTCTCACTAGAACTCACTCCCCCTTACAAGTTGTAATCAATGAATCCCCAAATCACCAAGTTCCCTTGACTTGTGATTCCTTTACAATAAATGATATTCAGAAAGAAACTCTCTCTAAGAGTAGATATAGATAAACACTGAAGCTCTTGTATCAAAAGATACTATAGAAGTGAAAAACTGAGGAGGTTAAATGAAGACTTGAATGCAATTCGCTCTCAGTTGTTGTGGTTGTTGGAAAGACTTGAATGCAGCTCTATTTATACTTAGAGATCATTAAATGACCGTTGCTTTCCAAATAAATCCGTTGGAGAAGTTGTGCCAAGGTTAGGAAGTGGTTTAGGCAACTTCTCTCTCTAATATTCTTCTTAATCTAGTTGGGCAATGGGTCAGAGTTGACTCTCTACGAATTAGTCCGTTGGAGAAGAGTTTTCTTGTTGTAGAAATCATTCTTAAATACTTTGTAGGCGTGTGCAGTTGGATTAGCCAGAAAAGAAGCAACTTTCTAGACAGCATTTAATGTTCTGAGCTACTTTTTGCTTTTGCTCTATCCTTCAATAAACCTTCATTAATCTGTCTAAAACTCAAAAAGAAAGTGGTTAAACATAGAAGGGAATATAGAAAATTAATGTTGGAAAGTATTGAGATCAAACAACAATGTATTCCAAAAACATTAAATTCAAATTTCAGATTCAGCAATAGAAACTCGAGTTTGTTCATCAAAACTCGAGTTTTCAACTGTGCACTTAAGACTAAACTTGAGTTTCAAACTTGAAACTCGAGTTTTCTACTTCCAGAGAGCAAAGTCGTGTTTTGAGCTTTTGGACCATAGTTTAAGTAAATCTCAAAACTCGAGTTTCCAAAATCAAACTCGAGTTTTGGACTTTTTAATGAAACATGAGTGTTTTAATCCAAAACATCAAAACTTAAGTTTTCTTCTAAAACTTGAGTTTTCAAAATGTTGAAAAACATCAAAGCTCTCTGTTTGGCCAAAGATCGAGTTTGTAGAGTGAAACTCGAGTTTTCACTTGAGTGTGAAAACATTGAGAATTTTAAGTCGGGCCAAAACTTGAGTTTCAAGATAGAAACTCGAGTTTTCAAATCATCGATAAAATGCATTGCTCTCTGCCTGATCAAAACTCGAGTTTTCATATAGTTATGAAAACTTTGAAAACTTGCAATGCTCTTGGGTTGGGTCAAAACTCGAGTTTTCAATCCTAAACTCGAGTTTTCATCCAACAATGAAAACTTATAAAATCTGCTCAAGTTGGAAACTTGAGTTTTCTCTTGAAGACTCAAGTTTTCAAAAATTGAGTGAAAACTCTCTGTCAAGTCAAAACTCGAGTTTTGAAATTAAAACTCGAGTTTTCTCTTAACTTAGAGAAAACTTAGAAAATCTCAAAACTAGTTGAAGATATGAAGTCTTGGTGCAAAACTGGATTCAAAAAAAAAAAAACCAGAGACTCTCTGTTTGACCAAAACTTGAGTTTTCTAAACAAAACTCGAGTTTTGTCTTTAGCTGAAAATATTTAGAAGTCTTTGTATGAGTTAAAACTCGAGTTTTCAAACTGAAACTTGAGTTTTGTCTTGAGATCAAAATTGAGTGCTCTCTATAATGTTCAAAACTCGAGTTTCCAAAGGAAACTTGAGTTTTGCTCTTGTTCAATGAAAATGAGCAGCTCTCTGTCAAGTCAAAACTCGAGTTTTGAAACCAAAACTCGAGTTTTGTCTTGACAGTAAGTTTTTCAACTTACCAAGACAAAACTTTATTTTTGGGTTTGCAATTGTTAGTTATCATCAAAACCATAGAGAACTAACATTCTCAACATTCCTTCTACTTTCACATACATTATTTTCATAATTAAATATTATTTAAATGAGATCGTAATTAGTTCTAATTATATCTACACATTCTCATTTTTATACACCTGTATAATAACCATATATAATCAAATATCATATATTAATATCAATTATTTTTAACATTGATACAAATCATTTATATTACAATTATTAGTTAATTAATAAAATAATCTAAAACGACTCTTTCAAATTTTTTTTTTAAATATTCATTTGTAACCACTACAAAACAGCTTAACCACTACCAATGTGGTTAACTTCATATTGTAGCAGTTATGAAACCGCTACAAATTCTTCACACACAACCTCATCCCAACCTAATATAGTAGCAATGGTGAAAAACCGCTACAGTTACAGTAACAATTAATTTATATGTAGTAGCGGGTCTATATAACCACTACAAAACAGCTTGCAATGGTATATTTTGTAGCGATTTTACCAACCACTACTAATGTTATTTGTAGCGGTTAAAACCAATACAAATACATCATTTTAACCACAAATTGTCTTTTTTTTGGGGGGGGGGGGTAGTGCAAGTGGTTACTTGAGTGAACTTACCTTCAAAATGTTTTCAGAGAACTGATCACTAGGATAGATCATCATGGTGATGTGATGGTCATGAAAATTGAACACATTACTCGAGTGGTTACTCAAGTGATCTTATCTTTAAAAACTTTTCACAAAACTATTCACTAGAATGGAGTACTGTGGTGATGACAATTTAAATCATCATTCGAGTGGTCACTCTAATGATCTTCTCTTTTGAGAAATCTTTACAAAGCTGATCACCGAGAGAATCACCATGGTGGTATGGTAGTGAAGGAAAATTTTCTAGCATTACTTGAGTGATATGAGTTTAATTCTTCTAGTGGTCACTACAGTAATGAGTTATTTTCTCAAAACATATCACTTAAGTGGTCACTTGAGTGATTAGTTGATTTTCACAATAAATGATCTATGTATTCATAACTCTGTTTAAAGTTTAGTTATCATTAAAACATAAAATCTAACATACGGGACAAAACCTATCATGTATCATGTCTTGTCTCGTCTCAGTAGTACTTTTGTGCGTCCTAAAAATTGTTACAGCAAACCCATTCATCCGTGACTAGAACCTGAATGAGTTGTTTGGTGCAGGACAAAAGTGAAAACCTCTAGCTTATTTATTGCTTTGAAATCATTAAACATTAATGAGTGATATGAATTGATAGCTCCAAAATGTTTTATTTGTATTTAAATTTAGGATAGGTCAAGTGGCCTATATCCATTAGGTTAAGTTTTTCAATCACACTTTATCATGTGTGATTTTTATTATAAATAAGGTTTCAACAGAGTTTTAAAATTTTATAAATACGAATTTTTATTTTAACAAAAGTCCACATTGCAATATTTAATTTGAAAACTTGACCTAATGAATATAATTAATTTGAACTAAGTTTTTTTCCATAAATTTATATTTCATACAAAATTGAAATCAATATTTGTGCAACGATAACATCTAATTATTTATTTTCATACTATTTAATGGTGTTTTGTTCATTTAAACAAATTATTAACCTAAAGGAAAATTGAGATAATTTTTTTTTTAAATAACAAATTTGTCAGGTTGGTTTGTAAACTAATTTAAGTTTAAAAATAACCATGTTTCCTCCTCTTCTTTTTTATTGGTAATTCGATCAGCTCAAGTTAAGGCAAGGAAGCATTTGGACCATACATCAAAACTGATTCCATTTGGCAGAAGAATCCAAGAATACTCACACGTGTATTACATTTATTTGATGAAAGCCAAAGGAAGAATCCAAGATGATTACGTAAGGCGGCCCATATTGTTCAACAAGTGAAGTGGTTAGGTAGTTGTGCGAAGCGAAGTAAAGTGGCTGTACCTTGAAGCAACAAAAAATGAATGAAGGTGAAGAAGCGAAGGTCGTCTTCAAAGACACACGAAGATGGTCCCTCTCTGGAATGACTGCTCTCGTCACTGGAGCATCCAAAGGCATAGGGTTTGTTTTTCTAATTATTATTCTTCTTGTTGTTTTGTTTTCTTCCTTTTCTTGGTTTCTCTTTTTATGGGTTTTGAATCGAATTCAGTTCAAGAGTTCTCACTCTTGTCTTCTCCAATGTCTCATATTGTTTAAGAGATCGGGTGAAGCAATACTTGTTATGAAATGATGATAAGACTGTAAAACATGTTATTAATACAAATTTCTTCAATTCACAAGATTCTTCTCCATATCACTTCTAGCATGCTTTATAAATACTCTTTGCCTCTCTCATAAGCTTTACCATCCTCTAATTACTTGAACCCTTCATTGTTAGTCTTTATTCTTGCCCATTGAATCCTTTTCTTGATGCTCTATTATTGCCTGCCGCTTGACAGCAACATGCTTCATAAGACTAGTTTCTGCAACGACACCATTCCTACCAATCATATCCACTGCTTCACAATTTCAACGCATCCAGCAGCTTTCAACAACAAATTTTGATATTTGTCCACTTATTGTTATCTTCTTTTTGTCTGCAATCCCAGTTAAGTAAAAAGAAGCTTCACTTCATTACTCTGCAAATTCCAATCAAGTACCACTCTTCTTATCATTTGATTGAACAAATCCTGATTTGTGAGAATTCACATTAGGAGTTGTTAAGTGCCACTCTTCTTCTAATTTGATTGAACAAATCTTGATTTTTGATTGTTCCCATCAAGAGTTGTTTCTTCCATCTACTTCTGCTCAACTATTCAATAGGATATTTTTGCTGGAGCTCAGAAATATTAACATCACCAATAGTGTCACGATGGCTTTTGATTGGAATATCCACTGCTAAAGCATCCATCTGACTGATATAATCAGCAGCCCACACACTCCCACCAGAAATAAACTCCCCATTCTCTTCACAAAACTCAATCCCTTCACCTGGCACTAGATGAAATTGAGGAGTTTCTAACTGAAGAGTGTCTGTATTCTTCTTTGATTCAAAGATAGAAGCCATCAATACATGTCCATCCACACTAAACAATACCATTTATGGATGAGTCCTGGCAATCAACATAATTCTCTCCATCTAGAGCCTCAATGGATTTGACTCGTATTACGACAACTCAACTAAACCTACAAAAGAAGATTTCTCATCTTGGAAATAATAATATGTCCTACCACTATCAGATTTTGTTCTTTGAATTCTAGGCACATCAAAAGAATCATCTTCATCTCACAAAGGAAGCACCACTGAAACAGATCGAGATGGAGAATTCAGAGTTGTTAGTATCTTCAAGACTTCAACAATTCTATTTGACACCATTCTCTTATCATCATGCACCTTCTTCAGAAAATAAGCCTCCCCTTTGAGAACACCCTTAAATTTACCAAATCAAACATAACATGGCGTGCTTCAAAAATATAATTCGAATGGAATTTCTGAAACGTGACCAAGTGAAGTCAAAGGAGGAGACCAGAATAACCTCACTAATAAAAAGAAGGATGCAGCGAAGGAGATAAAACTTGAGATTTTTAACAATCTTCAAGTCCACATGACACTACAACCGTCACAAAATTAATGAATTTTGTAGCGGTTACAACAAAACTGCCACCTCCACCGTGACGACTGTGCCTCGTTCTTCATGAAAATTTGTAAAAATACATGACCTTTGAAACTCTGTAACAGTTTTAAGTAAAACCGCCACCTCAACTGCGACGACTGTGCCTCGTTCTCGGTAAACATTTGTAGCGGTTAGCAAACCGCTACAAAATGAATAACACTTGAAATTCTGTAATGATTTTAGAGAAAACCGCTATAAATTTAATATTTTTTTTTTTAAAAAAACAAACTCAAACTAATTAGTTTGGATTTTTTTTTTATTACAATAAAAACATTTCCAATTATTTTCTTTAATTTGCTAAGGTTAATAAATTAGGAATAACAAGTTTATTGTAAATTGTCCAACATGCCAGTGAAGATTCGAATTCAGTATAGTCACCGATCTCCCTAGAAAAACTCACTGACTCATTTTGATCAGAGATATTTCCCAGAGAGATTGATGGATATATTGGACCCAATTTTCGATGGTATGTTGGACAATCTTCAGAAGATGAGAAGTCTTCAAGTCAATAGAATAACTAAATTTGGATTTTTACTAAAAGAACATCATTGGCTTGAATGATGAGAAGGGAGGCAAATATTTGCAGCTCTCACTCCCGAGATCAGCGCTGCAAATATATACATGTCTTCGACAACCAAGCAGAGAATGTTCTTTTAGCAACAATCTTGATTTAAAATATTTTTGAATATTTATAGTTGTTGTACGGACGTCTATTTATAGAATGAAGTTTGTAGCGGTTTTAGCCTAAACTGCTACATATTTTAACATTTGGACGCGGTCAAGGTGTCGGTTTCTTCTCACCGTGACAAAACTGTGTCGTTTCGAATACATGTTGCAGCGAATACAACCGAAACCATTACAAATGTTAACATTTGGACGTGGTTAAGATGTCGGTTTCTTCTCACCGAGACAAAGTTGTGTCATTTTGAATTTTTGTAGCAGTTATGTTGAGAAAACCGCTAGGAAATAACCGCAACAAACTTCGCACCATAACGCGCCAAGGCTGGCGCCATATTTGTGGTGGTTTGGTTTTGTGTCACCGCTACAAAAATCAAAGCAAAATGGTCACTATTTAGCGTCAATGCTTCCATTACTAATGTGTGGCGGTTTGGCTTAAAACCGTGACAAAAACGCACCAAAATATTTATTTGTAACGGATTTTTTTTAACTGATACAAGTTAACAGCGACAAACAATGGTTTTTTTTTTTTTTTTTTGGTAATGTGGGGCTCGCGATTAGTGATGGAGAACCAAACCCTTCGATCTTAACAGAATGGAAAACGAGAACAAGCACTGAGAGGAATTTCGACGATTTGGAGTCACGATAAAGTAATGAAATGTCGCGAATCTTGTAGACTCGACGATATGAAGTCTTGGACGGCGAGAATGTCAGCGACGATCCAAGAAATCCTACGAAACTGTTGCTAGACAACAAGACCAAGATTCGCGAGAACAAGCATGATAAAGTACTGAGAGGAATTTCGACACGATTTGGAGTCACGAGAAAGTAATGAAATGTCGTGAATCTTGTAGACTCAACGATCTGAAGTCTTGGACGGCGAGAATGTCAGCGACGATCCAAGAAATTCTGCGAAATTGTTGCTAGACAACGAGATTTCAGTAGCGATGAAAATCATGTGACATCCTTGATCTGTCGATCTTTGGTCTTAGACGGCTAAGAAGCGTCAGCGACGATCCAAGACACCCAGTGAAGAATGCGCCCAACAGTAAAATTGCAGAAATATTTTGGATCCATTGATAATGCTCGATAAAATCGCGTTCACTTTTGAAGATTTCTCAAGTCGTTAACGTGATCAGCGTAAGACATACTTAGAATATCGAATGAAATTGGATGAAGAAAGGCTGGACGTGGATCGATTTAGTGGAGGAAAATCAAGATGCAATCTTGAAAACAATCCATACAACGTCGTCCAGTCAAGAAAAGAGCTGGGCTGTGATTGGAAAACAAGAACAAAGAGCTGGGCTATGAATGGACAACAAGAAATGGCCCAAAATGACCTTCTCTGATACTATATAAACAATAAAAAATACTTAGTCCTAACTATAAGATTTAGTTGATTTTTTTTAGAAAAATTAAGGAGGCTATTAAATTAGAGTATTTTTATTTTCATTTTTTCCTCAAACTAATTAGTTTGACTAATAAACTAATATATAATCTAAAGATACATAACATATGAAATAGTTAAATAACTTATTTAACTTCCTTAATTTCTAAATTAAAAAAAAAAGTCAATAGGTCTTATAATTAGAACCGGTGGTAGTAACAATTAGAGAAATAAGCCCTCGATTCAATTGGAAAAAGGGTCGAACACTTTCACTAAAGGGATGGGATCAATTTTGGAGTTGGTCTAGAAACTTAGAGAGGCATTCTAGGTAAATGCCTGAAGGTGATAGACGGCTCACCCTGCCCAACGTTGGTATCACCTAGGAAGAAGGGAGATTTTGTCATGCACTTAGATCGTAAGTGAGCCCAACCTCTTTCCCAAAAGTATTTTACCAACGAAAAAAAATAGTAATTAGAGAAACATGATGAAAAAGATGAAGAATCTTGTATTACCCATATAAGAGTAACATGCTCATATAAACTATAACCCACTTGGGTTTAGGGATCTAAGAAAGACTCCCCCCTCTAGTGAGGAACTAACATTAACCTCTCTTTAAACGTGATGTGATCTAACTATCCTATATATTAAAGCACATTAGCTAAGACCTTTTATATAAACTAGGGTCTTAACCAACTAACTATTCATTTAATTTCACCTTAATATCTCTAACAAACACATTAACATTTTTTTAATCATGCATGTCAGTGTTGTTGTCTCTGCTAATGATTCATGTTTATTATTGATGTTGAAATAGGAATGCCATAGCAGGAGAATTAGCAGAATTTGGAGCAGTTGTGCATGTATGTGCACGGAACCAAGAAGATATTGATAAATGCCTTAAAGAGTGGGAAAGTAGGGGATTTCGTGTAAGTGGATCAGTTTGTGATGTTCAATTTCGTGACCAACGTGAAAGCTTAATGGAAATTGTTGCTTCTGTCTTTCATGGCAAGCTCAATATCCTAGTAAGATTCTCTCTCACAAAATCCAAGTCACCCATATATGTCAACTTTTTGTTAACATGTCTTCGATATTTAAAATTAATATAATTTTTAGTCCTTTAAATTTATCATCATTTTAGTTTGTTCCTTTAAATTTCATTAAATTTATAATATTATATTGGTCCCTATAATTTAATAAGATAAAAAATATTTTACCTTGTGAGTAACTAAAACTAAAATAAGGACAATTTGAGGGATAAAAATTGCGTTAGCCCTTAATTTCTTTTTCTTTAGGTATCTGTAGCTTAATCTTATAGATTGCAGAGGCACATATTTTTATATTATATTGCATGTTAGATTTTTTTTTGGTCAGATATTGCATGTTAGATTTGAGTACTACCAAGACAAAAGTAATTGACACATGTACATAAATGTTAGAATAATAAAGAATGAATTGACTTGGACACCATGCCAGCATGACACAATTGCATTTTATATTGCAATTGTGTGTGTGTGTTTAAGATGGCTTGAAACATTTCTCTCAGTTTTTTTTTTTTTTTAATTTGCTTAGATAAACAATGCTGGGACAAATATACATAAGGAAGCAACAGATTATACTGCTGAAGATACAACAACACTCATGAACACTAATTTCCAGTCTGCTTACCATTTAAGCCAATTGGCACACTCCCTTCTTAAAGCCTCAGGGAATGGTACCATAGTGAATATCTCCTCCGTTGGAGGTTTCAAAGCTGTGCCTTAGAATGTGGTCTATGCAGCATCTAAAGGTATATTGAGTTGTGGGCTCCACATATAATATTATCACCTTCCTCTCTCTCCATGTGTGTATGACTATAAATGGTATCAAGTCTAGTAAAAGAGGCTAGTCTCTTATAACATAATGAATTTCTACACAAAGAGATGTGCTTACATTTAGTGTTCGACAGTGCCTTGAATAGGAGTGCCTCCAATAGTGGAGATACATGTGGCTAGCAAAATAAATAATAATAATAATAATAATAATAATAATGATAATAATGATAATGATATTAAAACCCAATTCAATTTGATGACTTAGAACCGTGAACCAATGAACCAACTCCCTAACTAATCTGGTCTAGAGTTTTTCATTGGTTGCCCAGGTTTTATTTTTTTTTTTTTATATTTCTTCTTTCATTGTTAAGGCTAAAACAACAAAATTTTGAGTTAGGGGGGGGGGGGGGGGAACAAAGTAGTATTCCATTATATTTTCTTTTTCTCAACTGTTTTTAATTTAATTATATGTAGTTTGTATCAAGGTTATTAAATCCAAAACCATCCTCTCAATCGGTCAAGGAATAGGTCAAGGGCCAATGGTCAACTTAGAATCAACCCAATGGCGACCAATGGGAAATAAGAAGTTAATTTAAATTCTTATCATACCATGCATCCATATATTAAATATCAAACCAACATATCGAATTACTAACAAAATAATTATATATTTATCTAACATTCTTTACAATTTATTTGACACATTAACATCATAGTATCAAATTATCAATCCACCATCTAATGCATCAAAATCAGTAATCATTAAATATTCTTCTTACCTAACAAAATATTCCTACATACAATCCTTCAACAAATAAACTCAGTCATTAATACCAAAATTATCATTAACTATGAGTGTTCGACCATATACAATCATGCTCCTAAAAAAACACGGTCACTCTTTTTTAAGGCAACTTGGGCAACCCAGCAACTCGCTGGGTTGCCCGAGTCACCCTGGGTCAACCCAATCTTGAGTTAGAGACCTAATCAGGTCGTTCAGGTTTAATAACATTGGTTTATACATGAATATTCTATTTACTTGTGAATTAATGTCTTTTTTATTTAAATATTATTCTTTTTAGAGTTATACGTGAATTTTTTTTGTATATTTTAATTAAATTAGTTTTATTATCAATGACCAATAAATCATTGACTCTTGAGCTATTGCCTTAACTGTTTCATTGACTGGTCCAGAATTTCAACACCTTTGTGAATACATGAATGCATAAATGTAGGGTGTTCAATTTTGTTTCTCATGAAGCATAACCTTTGCTAATATGGTATGATAAAATTGAGTGAAGGCTAATAATGTTGCTGATGAATTATTATCTTCATAATTGTATTTAGGAGCTATGAATCAAATTACAAGGAACCTTGCCTTTGAATGGGCGAAGGATAATATTCGTGTAAATGTGGTAGCACCTGGAGCTATAAGGACCCCACTTTTTGAAGCTATCACGGTACGTTATGCATTAAAAAATAGTGATTAGTGACATAATTTGATTATTCGTCATAACATGTATGGTCACCAATTTACTCCTTCTGTCCTTAAACATAAGTTTTGAACAATTGTTTTTTATTTATCAAAAAAAGTAGTTAAAAATAGTTAAAATCAATAAATATGTAAGTTATTTTTTGTTTTTGACTATGACTTCCCTCGTGAATATAAATCTCATCCACCTTCTTAATTAATGCAATTCGTACACACTCACTAGTCAAACATATGCAATAAATGTATACAATCCACAAGGGTAAAATTGAAAAAAAAAACAATAAATGTTAAAACAAAACTAAAATGAAACTTATATTTTGGCATGGACCTATTCTCCAATTTGAAGATTATATTTAGGGATGGAGGAAGTATTAGCGACCAATTTCTGTTGCTAAATTCGCTGTAATCTTTTGTTGTTATGATCATAAGTCTAAAAGGAAGAACTTGTTCTGTAAAGACTAACATATTGTGGGAATCACTTTGAACTTATAAACTATACCTCACTTATGAGACTTCCAATGTGGGATTCATATCAGCTAGCTGCCTTATTGTTTCTTTGTTTTGATTATTAACAAAGAGGATATCTTAGCAATACACTTCTCAACACAGCAATTCTCTGTATTCACTAAGTAGCCTAATCTGATTTACAGCCCAATGAAGCCTCTCTAAACATTCCTTACATGCGTCACCTTTTTAATGTTCTCAAATTCCCTTTGCCAATTAAGATATTGAAAATATATGTGTTGTTGAAAATACAACTAATTCTAAACAAATATATGGCCTTTCTTAGTCCATTTGTTTTATTTGTCCACATGTTCATATTCGGTGTACATGTTTCTTGGATTTTATCTTCATATAAATTCTTGCATATTGCACATATGAATCATATTATAAGTATCTTTTTTCTTGTTTTCATCCTTTTTCTTTCCTTCATGGAAAATCAGTTTACTAAGTGAGACATGATCTCTCTAATATGATATTTGTACAGAAAGATGATGAAAAGATATTAGACAGAATATTGTCTTACGTTCCTATGAGTCGCTTGGGAGAGACTAAAGAGATTTCTGCACTGGTTGCTTTTCTCTGCCTTCCTGCTGCTTCATACATCACTGGACAGATTATATATGCAGATGGAGGTTTCACACTCTAAATGGCTTTGAATTGTTCTATTCCTGTTTTAGGGAAAATTAATTTATTTTTGTTCTTATACTTTTGACTAAGTTACAACTTAGTCCATACACTTTGACTTGATGTAAGTCAGTCCTTATTATTTTAACTTGATTATTTCTTAATCCTTGAATTTTGACTCAATACAATTTGGTTCCTATAGTTTTAATCATTTTATCATTTAGTCCTTATATTTTGAAAAATAAAAACCTATATAAAATATGGGTTGTGGACTAAATTATAAAATGGTTAAAACTATAGAGGCTGAGTTACCATGAGTGAAAGTTAAGGAATTAAGTTACAACTAAGTTAAAATTATAGGAACTGAGTTACACTAAGTCAAAGTGTTAAACTAATTAAGTTACAATCAAGTCAAGACTAAAGGAACAAAAAAAATATTAATTTCCCCATGTTTTGTTATGTAAGTTATGATGGAAATAAGAATAAACAAAAAGTGATGTAACCACCACCGCCCCTAGTGGCGTAGTGGTGTGATATCTCCCCATTTTGTGCGAGGTCACGGGGTAGATCCTGCTGTTATACTTTAGGCCATTAGTGCCTACGGTTGTAATGCAAGAAGGAAAAAAAAAAGTGTTGTAACCACTAATAAACTATGATCGTCAATTTTAGTATATAACCAAGTTATAAACTGTTGTCTCTTTGCTACCCATGCCCTTACATATATTTAAAATTGTTTTACACTTTTGACTACCCCCTCCTTTCTTTCAAACAACAAGGATATACTACATATATTTATCTATAATTTTCCTTATTTGTTATTTGTGTCTCACTTAATATGAGTTTGGTGTTTGGACTTATTTATCCAACACATTTTGTGGTAGGGAAGAATCTAAAAATATACATGCTCATCACATACAAATATTTTTGGGGTTTAGAAAGTATTTGGGACATAAGAGAGAATATGGGAGTAATATTATTGTTAGTACTTATAATTTAATCAAGTTTTAGTTTAATTTCAATTATGTAGTTTTAAAACGTGGTTTTTAGTTCTTATAATTTCATAAGGATTTGATCTTAAATTTAGATCATCCTTATCAATAAAATTTTTAATGGGGGCTTTTCTACAATTATTTCAAACAAGGAATAAGTGTGGGAAAGGCCTCTATTTCTTTAAAAATGAATACAAAAGAGAATCAAACACCCCCTCAACAAGTAATTATAAGGGTGTTTATGGGATTGGACCAGCTCGTCCAGCATCACCACCCGAAAAAGGACATGGGACAACAATTCCATCCTATGTCCCAGTCTTGTCAAGATCGGATAAGATTGGACTGAGCCTATCATGTTAGAGTATTTGGTCTTTGATTGTAGCCGTTGAAATATCATAACATTCTTTGTGTTCTAGGAATTAGCCATTGGAGCATAGAAAATGTTCAATGTTTGATGCTTTTGACACATGAAGTATTTTTTGCATTTTGTGTGTTAAATAGTCCATGATTGATCACCTATCAATTGCTTAAACATTGTTGTAATGAAGTGTTGGAGAAATTTGAAGCAAAAAGAACAATATATGAATGAGTTTCAAGAATTTTGATATGATGCTCTATTTTCTGAAAATTTATCATTTAAGTAATCTTTACTTATCAAGACAGAGCACTGGATGGATCACTATAGTGATATGGCAGTTATGCACAAAATAGGATCACTCGAATCTCGTTTCTTTTAAAAAACGATCACAAGGAACATCCCTATAGTGGTCTGGTGGTGATGAGAATAACTAGATCACTCGAGTGATTTTATTTCTTTTGTTTTTATAAGAAACAGATCACCAGATGACATCATTGTAGTTTACTAGTAGTGATGCATTTTTTACACATCACTCGAGCGATCTTACACCTAGAAAATTTTCAAGTATTCTGAGCACTACCAAGATCTTCGTGGTGTTATGCTAGTGATGAACTTTTACACACATCACTCAAGTAGTCACAATTGTGATTTTAACTTCAAAATGTTTTCAGAGAACTGATCACTAGGACAAATCATCATGATCATGTGATGGTGGTCAAAATTGAACACATCACTTGAGTAGTCACCCAAGTGATCTTATTTTTAAAACTTTTCACAAAATTGATCACTAGAATAAAGCACTGTGGTGATGACAATTTAAAGCGTCACTCGAGTGGTCACTTAAGTGATCTTCTCTTTTGAGAAATCCTTGCAAAATTGATCACCGATAGAATCACGATGGTAGTATATGGTAGTGAAGGCAAATTTTCTCGCATTACTTGAGTGATCTGAGTTTAGCTCTTCGAGTGGTCATTACAGTAATGAGTTATTTTCTCAAAACACTCACTTGAGTGATCAATTGATTTTCGTAGCAAATGATCTGTGTATTCATCAAAGCCTTTTTTAAATCAATACAACCTTCTGCCAAAACCTTTCTAACCTTGTTTCAAGTTTTGTTATCATCAAAACTTAGGATCTAACAGACGGGACAAAACCTATCATGTATCATGTCTTGTCCTGTCTCGATAGTAATTTTGTGCATCTAGAAAATTTTTACAACAAACCCATTCATCTTGAAGTGATTGGAACCTGAATGAGATGGTTGGTGTGGGACATAAGTGAACACCTCTAGCTTATTTATTGTTTTGAAAGCATTAAACTTTAATGAGCTATATGAATTCACAGCTCCAAAATGTTTTATTTGTATTTAAATTTAGGACAGGTCAAGTGGCCTATATCCATTAGGTTAAGTTTTTCAATCACACTTTGTCATGTGTGATTTTTATTATAAATAAGGTTTCAACAGATTTTTAAAATTTTATAAATATGAATTTTTATTTTAACAAAAGTCCACATGGCAATATTTAATTTGAAAACTCTACCTAATAAATATAAATAATTTGAACTAATTTTTTTCCATAAATTAATATTTCATACCAAAATTGAAATCAATATTTGTGTGAACTTAACATCTAATTATTTATTTTCCTCACTCTCATGTATTATTTAACGGTATTTTGATTATTTCCCAAAAAAAAAAATTATCAACCTAAAAGAAAATTGATATATAGTTGATATCATGCATTTAAAATTATTTTAATAACAAATTTGTCAATTTGGTCAGTAAACTAATTTAAGTTTGAATATAACCATGTTTCCTCCTCTTCTTTTTTATTGGTAATTCGATTAGCTCAAGCTAAGGCAAGGAAGTATTTGAACCACACATCTCCTACCCCTCCCGTATTGGGCCTGTTTGGATTAATAGTAGGAGCAGTGACTTATTTTCTATCTAACTTTTGTAGAAACCTTGTAGGAAAAAAGTCAAATTATAAATGTGATTTGTGTTTAGATGATCCGTTTGACTTTTGCTGAAGTGTTTTTCCCCCCCTAAACTAGTGAGTGTTTTGATTATTATTTTAAAAGTTAGTTAAAATAGAAAATGACTGAAAATAACATGAATCATATGTAATACTACATACATACATACATACATACATATATTAATATATATATATTAATTGAGGTAAAATTACTTCATTTTAACACTTTCAGTTAAACTGTGAACTCAAAAAAAATTTTGGAATAACATTGATTTTACTGAACAGTTTCACAAAAAATTTATGCAATAACCCAAATTTTATTGATCCTAATATGTATTAAATATGATTAGGATCAATACAATTTGGGGATAAATGATTATTCCACCCGGTGCATAGAAACTCAAAAAAAGTATTATAGAAAATACATTGAAATATATGAATTATTATGGGGATAAAAGAAGACATGGAAATAGGTGAAAATATTCCAGGGTTACGGAGCGATTTAGCCAACAAACTATTTGTAACACCTCATTTTCATCACCCAAAAACTTGGTCAAAATATTGAAAATACCATCAAAAGAGTTCAACAATATCCAAATCCTTTTACAATGTTACCATTTCGAATAAAACCCGTAATACATAATCAGAATAAATTCCAGAAAATATTTCAGAGTTTAATACAAAACGGAAGTCTTAGGTTCATGGCAAATAAAATAACATATCATAATTTATTGGAGATTAAAAGAGCTTCCAGAGCTCACTCCATAGGTGCCTTCCCTTGCTCTCTACTAGAATAATCACCTGAAAAATGTTAATATGGGATGAGATTCCACGTCTCAGTAACTACTGAATATTTCTACCTTACACGAGCAAATTACATATGACAAAAATAAAAGGTAATATAATGTGAATTTAATATACTCAGATATTTTTAGATATACCGTTGTTCACATCAAATGCCTTTACAAAATACTCATCATTCTTTATTGAATAATTCAGAAATGCACTATGCAGTATGCAGCCTCCCTTATATCTCCTTCCAACCGTATACCGCTGACTGGAACCATAGGCTAACATATAGTCCAATAGAAACTCATTCATTTGACTGGATGGTTTCAAGCTCACCAAAACTTAAGATACACCCGGCCAAAGGTATAGAGCTTAAATCTGGACTATGGCTCCCCTCCTTTAAAATAACAACTAAGGAGGTGTCACATGTCCCACATCTCCAATGAAATCCCGGCCAGAGGAAAACATGGAAGATGAGGCCCTGAAAAGTACCATCCACTGTGCACCGAGTGGTGGCATAAACAATTCTTATCATTCAATTCCCTCCTTACTCCACCCATCACATTACAACCGCCATGATGAATGTATTTACTAAAAAAAATAATGCATTATTATACCATTATATACATTGATATGCGTATTTATGAATAGTAAAATACTATGCGTATATGTGAATAGTAAAATACTATGCGTATCTGTGAATAGTAAAATACTATGCGTATCTGTGAATAGTAAAATACGGTATATACATGAATAGTAAAATGAGTAGTAAATACGGTATACGTGAATAGTAACATGAATAGTAAATACGGTATATGGGAATAGTAACATGAATAGTAAATACGGTATACGTGAATAGTAACATGAATAGTAAATACGGTATACGTGAATAGTAAAAATGAATAGTAAATACGGTATACGTGAATAGTAAAATGAATAGTAAATACAGTATATGTGAATAGTAAAAATGAATAGTAATATGGTATACGTGAATAGTAAAATGAATAGTAAATACGGTATATGTGAATAGTAACGTACGTATAAATAGTACCTCTACAGATTTGCAAGTCAAAGTTCCCACACCAGATCTTAAAACCATAAATATTTTCTAAATATTTTTGCCAAAATAGTAAACAAACAAATTTATAATCATACATAATTCACAAGTATAAGGAAGAATATTCAGAGTTACCTGTTACTTGCTAATACCCGAATCACCAACCAGCTATTATAACTCTCAAGCAAATATCTCTACTCTCTCTCTCTCTCTCTCTACCTCTCTCTATGGCTCTTAGAAGTTGTGAAGAATGAAATGAAATGGAAGGTCTATTTATAGTTGGAAAATGGGTCTTTAAGTGTAATTTTCGTCTCTGGGTCGTTTTACGTAATTTTCCTAAAAATTAAAAAGGAAACCTCTCGTGACTACTCTCAGCCGCCCCGTGATTCTTTTTAAAAAAATTTAATAATATTTTAATAATATAATATAATATATATTATTTTATTATTATAATATAATATTATTTAAATAATAAATTATTATTGAGTGGGTCCTGCGGCCAATTTTTTTCAAACTTCACGAGAAAGTTTGCAGAGAATTATTTTTGGCCGTGGGTCCCGCAAAATACTGATTTCAAATTTATCATTCTGAAAATAGAGCCTACTAGTCTTTCCAAAATTGGTTTATGTTCAAGATATTAGATTCAAAATTCAGGATGTTACATTTCTCCCCTCCTAAAAGAAAATTTTGTCCTCAAAATTTTGCTATAATAAGAATTCTAACCTATTTAAATAAATGAGGATAGGTTTGTCGCATGCTCTCCTCCGTTTCCCAAGTAGCATCTCCGGGAACCATTCCTTTCCACTCGACCTTTACAAGTCTAATGGTCTTGTTTCTTAATTTCTTGTCCCTTGCATCAACAATCCGCTCCGGCTCGGCTTTATACGTCATGTTATCCTTGAGTTCTACCTCTTCTACTTCTATAATGTGGGAAGGATCCGGTTGGTATTTCTTCAGTTGCGATACATGAAAGACATCATGAAGGTTCGCAAGCTGTGGAGGTAAAGCAATTCTGTAAGCTACCGGTCCAACTTTCTCCAAAATCTCATAAGGACCCATAAAACGAGGTGAAAGCTTCTTTGCTCGTATTGCTCTACCAATGCCAGTCATTGGTGTGACTCTTAAGAATACATGTTCGCCCACCATGAACTCCAACGGTCGTCTTCTCTTGTCAGCATAACTCTTCTGTCGACTCTGAGCAGTGAGAAGTTTCTGTTGAATCACCTTAATCTTTTGAGTCGTCTCGTCCACAAGTTCTGGACCTATTAAAATTCGCTCATTCAATTCCGTCCAGCAAATAGGAGATCTACATTTTCTTCCATACAAAGCCTCATAAGGTGCCATCTCAATGCTAGAGTGATAACTATTGTTATATGCAAACTCCGCAAGATGAAGATGATCGTCCCAACTTCCTTTTAGTTCGATTGCAACATGTCTTCCAGAGTTTGAATAGTCCTCTCAGTCTGCCCGTCAGTTTGAGGATGATAAGCGGTACTATAACTCATCCGAGTTCCCATAGCATTCTGCAATGCTTTCCAAAATCGTGAAGTGAATCGTGGATCACGATCAGATACGATGCTATTCGGTATCCCATGCAATCTGACAATCTCCTTCATGTAGATCTTTGCTAGTCTCTCCAATGAGTATTCTGCTGCAATTGCTAGAAAATGAGCTGACTTAGTTAACCTATCGACAATTACCCAAATGGCATTATGTCCGGATGTCGTTAGAGGAAGCCCCATGATGAAATCCATAGAGATGCTGTCCCATTTCCACTCTGGGATATCCAAATTCTTTAATAATCCAGGAGGTTTTCGATGTTCGATCTTGACTTTCTGACAAGTCAAACAACAAGTGACAAAGTCAGTCACATCTTTCTTCATGCCCCGCCACCACCAATTCCGCTTGAGATCATGATACATCTTGGTTGCTCCGGGATGGATGGTGTATTTACTCCGATGTGCCTCTTCTAGTATGAGCTTTTTTATTTCTCCATCATTAGGTATGCACACTTTTCCTTTATACCTTAATATCCCATCTCTATCGATCCCAAATTTCGATTCTTTTCCTTCTTCAATATCTTCCCTCACGTTTAATAGATACTCATCTTCAAGCTGAGCGAATTTAATCTCTTTCCAAATTGTGCTTTCAATAGTTAATGCTTCCATGGTAGCGACCAAACCTGACATTACATCAATAGATGTACTTGGTATCTCCTCGAGCAATTTATGTTCTCTGATCATCATCTGGGCTACATGGATTGTCTTTCTGCTTAAGGCATCTGCTACAACGTTCGCCTTTCCTGGATGATACTTCAATTCGAAGTCGTAGTCCTTGATAAACTCCATCCATCTCCTCTGTCGCATGTTGAGCTCCTTTTGGTCGAACAGGTACTTCAGACTTTTGTGGTCACTATAAACCTCGAACTTTGAACCGTAGAGGTGGTGCCTCCAAATCTTCAGAGCAAACACTACTGCTGCCAGTTCTAAGTCGTGAGTAGGATAATTCCCTTCATGTGGCCTTAACTGTCGAGAAGCATAAGCTACTACCCTACCATTTTGCATTAATACACACCCAAGACCTTTCTTGGAAGCATCTGTGTACAAAGTAAAGGTCTGAGCAGGATCTGGAATTATAAGTACTGGTGCCGTAGTCAACTTAGTCTTCAAATTTTGAAAAGCTGCTTCACACTTTTCGTCCCATACATATGGTTGACCCTTCCTAGTTAACTTTGTCAAAGGCATAGCTATTTGCGAAAAGCCCTTGATAAATCTCCTATAATAGCCAGCTAAACCTAGAAAACTCCTGATCTCAGTCACGGACTTTGGTCGTTCCCATTGGAGAACTGCTTCAACTTTTGTATGGTCCACTGCAACACCTTCAGCCGATACGACATGGCCTAGGAATTTTACTTCCTTCAACCAAAATTCGCACTTAGATAGTTTCGCATAGAGCTTGTGCTCCTTCAACACTTGTAGCACGATTCTAAGGTGCTCTTTATGCTCTTCTTCATCCTTAGAGTAGATAAGGATGTCGTCAATGAAAACCACTACAAATTTATCTAAATATGGTCGGAAAATTCTATTCATGTAATCCATGAATACTGCTGGAGCATTTGTTAGCCCAAATGGCATAACAAGAAATTCATAATGGCCATATCTAGTTCTGAATGCAGTTTTTGAGACATCTTCAGCTTTGACTCTCAGTTGGTGATAACCTGATCTGAGGTCGATCTTGGAGAATATGGATGCTCCCTTCAACTGATCAAGTAGATCGTCGATCCTGGGTAAAGGATATTTATTCTTTATAGTCACTTTATTCAACTGGCGATAGTCAATGCATAGTCTCAGGCTCCCATCTTTCTTCTTCACAAAGAGTACGGGCGATCCCCAAGGAGATACACTGGGTCTGATAAAACCCTTTTCTAACAATTCCTCGATCTGCCTCTTCAATTCTGCTAGTTCCGATGGAGACATTCGGTAAGGAGCTTTAGAGATAGGTTCCGTTCCAGGTACGAGATCAATAGAAAATTCTACTTCTCTCTCTGGGGGTAAACCTGTCATTTCTTTTGGGAATACCTCCGGAAACTCGTTTACCACTTCGATGTCTTCTATCCCTTCCTCTACTTCTGCTTGAATGGAGAAAAACACCATGTACGCAAGGCAACCATGATGAACAGGCTTTTCATCTTGTACTATAGACAACGATTGTGGTCTACTATGACTCATAGAGTCATCCGCAAGAGAGATAGTCTTCCTCTTGCAGTCAAGGATGATGTCATTAGCTGACAACCAATCCATTCCTATTATTACATCGATACCCTTCGTGGGTAAACAAACAAGGTCTATATTTGAGATCCTATTATCAATCTCAATCGTACAATTTAAGCAAGCCCTAGAAGTTTTTACTGAAGCTCCCGCCGGTGTAGAAATAATCATATAATAAGGCAATTCACTCACTCTTAAATTCAATCGAGGCACACAGTCGTATGATATAAAAGAGTGTGTGGCACCAGAATCAAATAAGGCTTCTACTTCAAGACCTTGGAGTTTGAGGATACCTTTAATCAGATTTGGTGAAGCACTTGCCTCCTGATGTGATAGTGCAAACACTTTCCCTGGCACTGCAGTTCTAACATCCTTGGCTCCTCGAGGCTCCTCCTCACAAAATCTGGAAATGTGTCCTGGCTTTCCACAGTTGAAACACGTCACACATGGTCCTTGGTGTATTCTTCCACACTTGGCACACATCTGATTGTTGGCGGTGCTTGCAACAGGAGCTGTGGATCCCCTATATGAACTCTGACCTCCACTGAAGTGACTCCTTTGAGGTCCTTTGAATTGACTCCTCGGTGGTCTGCTGAAATGACTTCTTTGGGGTCCAGTAAAATAACTCCTCGATGGTCCACCAAAGTGATTTCTGGATGGTTGGCTAAACCGCGTATTCACATTACTGAAGTTGTGACTCTGCTTCTTAGTAACTCCTCCCGTTGGTCTCATGAGGTGTGTAGATCTGGCCTGAAAACCCTTCATCTTCTCAGCTTCCTCTTCTCGTTTGTTCCTTGCTATCGTGCGCAGTTTGTCGCATATTTCTTCAAAATCCCTTGTTTCATCAAGGAACGGTGATAGAGCTGTTTTTAGGTCTGGTCTAGCTTTTTCAACCAATCGAGCACTCAACCATTTAGAGTTGTTCTGTGAATATCCGCAGAATTTAGACAACTCTAAAAAGCGAGTAATAAATTCGTCTTCATGTAATTCCCCTTGCCTGAATGTGAGGAATTCAGTTTCTTTCTCTATTCTGATTGAAGGGGAAAAGTAATAATTTTCGAACTTTTCCTTAAACTCTTCCCACGTCATCTCAGCATTTCCTTTTGTTTTGGTGCTTTCCCACCATTCTTCAGCTGCTTTCTGCAACAATTGTTCAGCAACCATCACCTTTTGTTGTGAGCTAATCTCGATAACTCTGAAAATCTTTTCTACACGCTTCAGCCACTCCAGTGCTGCAATCGGATCTAGCTTCCCCTCGAACATCGGTGGAGTAAACTTCCGAAATTTTTCCCAAACCTCAGTAATAGGTAAGGGATGATACTGAGAATGAGAACCGCTACTACCTCCATCTTCAGTGCGAGAATGACTTCCTCCCCTAGATTGATGGTCAGAAGGTGTGACTTCCAGAGCCTTCTCCTTTCCTTCCTTACCACCTTGGCCTCGTCCTTTTGCTAATTCATCCTCGTGTCTATTTACTTTCTCTCTCATCTCCAAGATGACGTCTCGTAACTCTGCCAAAAGGGCATTGTTATCCTGAGGATAGGGACCATCTTGATGCGGAGGGAGACCTCTTTGGGATGGAGCAGGGGTTGAATTAGTTCTTCGAGTTCTTGCCATTATCTCCTCCTATGATTAATACTATAAGGATACTAAACAAATAAAAATAGCTAAATAAATTCTAAATCTAACAAAGGGAAGTGCTCATGTTATGATATTTAATTTGCCACGAACTTTTAAAATTTTTTTTTTAAGAAATCACTTTAGAAAATAAACAAAATTGCCATGGAACCTTTGGCTCTGATACCAAAAATGTAACACCTCATTTTCATCACCCAAAAACTTGGTCAAAATATTGAAAATACCATCAAAAGAGTTCAACAATATCCAAATCCTTTTACAATGTTACCATTTCGAAACTCATTCATTTGACTGGATGGTTTCAAGCTCACCAAAACTTAAGATACACCCGGCCAAAGGTATAGAGCTTAAATCTGGACTATGGCTCCCCTCCTTTAAAATAACAACTAAGGAGGTGTCACATGTCCCACATCTCCAATGAAATCCCGGCCAGAGGAAAACATGGAAGATGAGGCCCTGAAAAGTACCATCCACTGTGCACCGAGTGGTGGCATAAACAATTCTTATCATTCAATTCCCTCCTTACTCCACCCATCACATTACAACCGCCATGATGAATGTATTTACTAAAAAAAAATAATGCATTATTATACCATTATATACATTGATATGCGTATTTATGAATAGTAAAATACTATGCGTATATGTGAATAGTAAAATACTATGCGTATCTGTGAATAGTAAAATACTATGCGTATCTGTGAATAGTAAAATACGGTATATACATGAATAGTAAAATGAGTAGTAAATACGGTATACGTGAATAGTAACATGAATAGTAAATACGGTATATGGGAATAGTAACATGAATAGTAAATACGGTATACGTGAATAGTAACATGAATAGTAAATACGGTATACGTGAATAGTAAAAATGAATAGTAAATACGGTATACGTGAATAGTAAAATGAATAGTAAATACAGTATATGTGAATAGTAAAAATGAATAGTAATACGGTATACGTGAATAGTAAAATGAATAGTAAATACGGTATATGTGAATAGTAACGTACGTATAAATAGTACCTCTACAGATTTGCAAGTCAAAGTTCCCACACCAGATCTTAAAACCATAAATATTTTCTAAATATTTTTGCCAAAATAGTAAACAAACAAATTTATAATCATACATAATTCACAAGTATAAGGAAGAATATTCAGAGTTACCTGTTACTTGCTAATACCCGAATCACCAACCAGCTATTATAACTCTCAAGCAAATATCTCTACTCTCTCTCTCTCTCTCTCTACCTCTCTCTATGGCTCTTAGAAGTTGTGAAGAATGAAATGAAATGGAAGGTCTATTTATAGTTGGAAAATGGGTCTTTAAGTGTAATTTTCGTCTCTGGGTCGTTTTACGTAATTTTCCTAAAAATTAAAAAGGAAACCTCTCGTGACTACTCTCAGCCGCCCCGTGATTCTTTTTAAAAAAATTTAATAATATTTTAATAATATAATATAATATATATTATTTTATTATTATAATATAATATTATTTAAATAATAAATTATTATTGAGTGGGTCCCGCGGCCAATTTTTTTCAAACTTCACGAGAAAGTTTGCAGAGAATTATTTTTGGCCGTGGGTCCCGCAAAATACTGATTTCAAATTTATCATTCTGAAAATAGAGCCTACTAGTCTTTCCAAAATTGGTTTATGTTCAAGATATTAGATTCAAAATTCAGGATGTTACACTATTGATCCAGGAGTATCCAGCACAATTAACTTATAAGTGGACGAAAAATACCCATAAATTTTTAAAAATATGCATCCAGCACAATAAACTATTTTTAAAATTTTATTAACATTAAATGAATTAATTAAATCGTCCAGCAACTACTGCCTTGAGTCTATCGATGAACTTGACGGGTGTTGGCGTTTCTAAACCTCATCGTCGTCACAAGACGACGTTCCAAATACACCGGTTTCTTCTTCATCATTATTCTTCCTGTTATGATGCTGAAACTCAACATCGGCAACTGTAGATTTATGCCCACCAAGTTGTTGATCGCCCAGATCCCAATTGCAAGTCTTAGATCCCTCGTGACTGCAAGGTTCAGCATCATTGTCGTTGAATTCCCTTTTGGCAAGTGAACCAGTCGAACAAGTAATAAAGTGTAAGTAGAGTATCATCCCATAGAGACTGAGATATTGAGAAGTGACGCTCAATTGCTACTATAGTTGCGCAAACAGAAAGAAAAAATAATTGGTTTGAGAAGTTTTTGGTAGTTATTCTAATACAGAAATAAACAGGGTAATTTTTTAGAAGACATCAGTAAAAAGGTAGACTGAACTCGGAATCATCCAGAAGTGCATCAATCCCCAAGTTGCTCTACCCATTGCTATAGCATCTATACTGCATAGCTTCCGCAATACTACAGCATAGCTACTACTTACAATGCTATCTAGTTAACCCACCACTATATTCTACCGAAGCTTCTGCGTCCGATACATTTGATACTAACTATACTCCTTCCATATTCCTATAACAACTTTCTAGTTAGACCTATGTTACGCTCGGGGTGTTATGGTTATGAGAGGTAGACCCATTCCTGAAGCCTACAATAATAGGTCAAGCCGTGCATGGTCTACCTAGCAAACACTTTTTCTCGGAGGTCTAACCTCGTCTCCTTGCCAGTAAGTCGAGACCACAAATCTAGCCCTTAACTTCCGTTAACCGACTAGTAATAGATACACCGATACGCAAACCAAATTTATTAAATTAAGAATGGCAACTGGGTTCATCAAACACTTAAGAAATCATCCTTGTTCAGCCTTTGGCAAATTAGTTCATGACTGACGAGGGAAACGCAAAACAGATAGTAACAGAGTGACCGATGATTTAAATACTAAAATAAAGAAGGAAAAAGAAAGATAGATGAAATTCCAACGACGTGGAAGAAGCCCTGTCATGTTACTACTCCACGTCTTCTTCTATCTGTCGCGCTGCAGGGAAGGATGCTGGGTTGTCCTGGAATTCTCGTGCCTTGTGAAATCTCTCACTCTTCTTTAGAGTCGGCCGAATGTGTAATCTCATTTTAAGCTCAATGCCGCTCAACTTTTAGGGTTTCCTTGCTGTCTCCTTTTATAACTGGCCTTTCTTGTGGCGTAAGTTCCAACGAGCTGGGCTTTCCCAATCTGTTGGGGTCCATCGTATCTTCCATCCTTGGTAGATTGATTCTGCTGATCGTGCGGGATTCTTCAAATCTTTCAGTTGTGATCCTCCACATCTTCTAATTTATTACGTCTACAATCTACCTGTCAGTATCACCCTTTTATTTTATTCCTGAAATCATCTGGGTAAAAAGGTCAGAAAACATGCCGCATAGCATTGCATCCTCTACTTTGCTATAGCATTCAGGATGCCTTGTATTGCACTTCAAATTGCTGTCAGATTGCTATAGCATCGTATCAGCTCTGCTATACGTTCTTCTTTAAAAACCCTGAAATTGCTCCTTTCTTCGCACATGTTCAGGATGTAAATGGTTTCTATCCACCAGTTCCCTATATCATGAATATATGCCTTTTTGCTTGGATTTTTTGCAGTTTAAGCTTATATTTACCATACAATTCAGTCACGAAATATAGGGAAAACATGGCATTATTTGTGCTTATCAAATACCCCCACACTTAGCTTTTTGCACTCTTGGGCAAAATAAGATGAAGCAAACAAAAATCAGAGCTACAGCACTCCTATCGGCATGACCTTGCTTACACGATTGCTTTCAGTTCTCATTCCCCATTTGGCAATCCCACTGCCCAATACTAGCAGCTCAAAATGCGTGGTGTTGCTTAGATGAGGAAGTCTCAAGAGGCTCTTGAGTTCAGTGTTTACACTCTCTCACAAGGGTATTGTAGTTTCTCTCTTGTCATACAGACCTAGAAGATCCATAGCCTTGTCGAAGTTCTAAGATTGCTTCCTAGCATCAGAGTACTCATTCATCCAAAGGACTTTTTGGGTTATAATGGGAGAATGGTCTGATGTTTAAGATGGAAATGATGGTGGGTGCTATAGCCGATCAGGTAGACAAATCTTTTTAGCTTCAGCTGAGCGTTCCTTCTCGAACTTTGTAATAATTCTTGTTGTTCTTCTTTTTCTAAGACTTTGTCCTTTTATTTCATCATTCTTTCTCTTTTCTATCTTTCTCTTTTTTTTTTTGTATACACATATGTATATATCTGTATCTTTTTTTTTTTTACACAAAGCAGCAGCTCTTTTCACAGCATTTCTTAGGAGCACACTCTTCTAACTTTTCCACAGCTTTCTTCTAACTTTTCTATCTAACTAGGTTTGCTATAGCACACTCTTATGGCTCAAGGGGGTAGCAATATGGAGATGATGATACATGGGTTGTGTATGGGATTGATGAGTATGATATGAATGCCTTTATCCAACGAACTTCAAACTCAAACGCCATATAGTTTATCAAAGAACTAGGACAAATCAAGGATCAAACATAGGCTAGCAGACATGCACACACAAAAACAACTATTAGGCTCAATTAAATCCTTCCATTGGGGGTTCTTCCCTTTAAACTTCCTCATTGCCACTTTACCCCGCATCAGATTAGCTAGCACCGTCAATTTCCCAAGCCTAAAGGTTCAATTTCCATAGGCAATCATGCGATGCTTCGTCATACAAACATTCATTCCATTGCTACAAAATTCTATTCATGCTTTATCGTGCAATTAATATATATATATATATATATATATATATATATATATATATATTTGTGTGCAAAAACTACATGCAGGGTAATTCAGATCGCATATATAGTTAATCCCCCCCCCAAACACACTTGAACGATGTAATGCTCCCATTGCAGCGGCTGAGTGAAACGAGAGAGAGATGAAACGCGTACCTGACTAACATTGGGCTTTTGTCGTAGTGCTGTTATGGGGTTGTGATGCCTTGCATCATGCTGTAGCATAGACCCTGCTAGACCTATTTCCTCCTGCTATGACGCTGGCGAAGTATGAATTTGGGCTGCCTCCCAATAGCGCTTGCTTTAAAATCTTCAGCTGAACTTTGCTATAGTAATTAACTGCTTTGGTAGTGCAGGAAGGCTTCCTACCTCTTTAGTGCCTTTGCTACCATCTTCAGAGATTTGGTACTTTTCCGCTGGTTCTTCGAATCTCGCGGTCTTAAGAATTGAGAAGGTGACTTCCCAGATCATTCCATGTGGTGATGGAATTAGCAGATAGGTCTTGAGGTGAAGGTGCGGGTCCTTAAATGGAAGGCCACCAAATTGTCCAGTTGCATTCAGCATCTGAATCATGACACCCTTGATTTCAAAATGTCTAGCATTGAAGGTTAGTGGGGTGATGGCCGAATTTAGCTTGTTTAGATCTGAAATCCCAAATTCCATAATGGCATTGTTAACATCTGGGTTTGGAAGTGGAGGGACCTAGTTGTCCCAATTTATGACTATACACTCTTGTTGATCCTGCTCGTGGTTGACAGGTATATGCGCCATACTTGTTGAGTCAAAAGCTTGGCTTCTTCGCTTCTGCCTCCTACGCCTTTGCTTGTAAGTGCGTTCGATTTTTGGCTCGTAAGGCTCTAGGTTGGCAGTGGGCGACTTGCGCATGCACTACAGAATGTACCTGTCAATCAAAAACAGAGAAAAGGTGAGCTTTTATTAAATAATTCGCAACTATTGAGCAAATAGGGCGTCTTCACTAAGGGTATTAGCAGTTCCCTGCAACGGTGCCAAAAACTTGTTGGTCGAATTCCCTTTTGGCAAGTGAACCAGTCGAACAAGTAATAAAGTGTAAGTAGAGTATCATCCTACAGAGACTGAGATACCGAGAAGTGACGCTAAATTGCTACTATAGTTGTACAAACAGAAAGTAAAAATAATTGTCTTGAGAGGTTTTTGGTAGTTATTCTAATACAAAAATAAACAGGGTAACTTTTGAGAAGACATCAGTAAAAAGTTAGACTGATCTCGGAATCATCCTGAAGTGCATCAATCCCCCAGTTGCTCTACCCATTGCTATAGCATCTATACTGCACAACTTCCGCAATGCTACAACATAGCTACTACTTACAATGCTATCTGGTTAACCCACCATTATATTCTACCGAAGCTTCTGCGTCCGATACATTTGTTACTAATTATACTCCTTCCATATTCCTATGACAACTTTCTAGTTAGACCTGCATTACGCTCAGGGTGTTATGGTTATGAGAGGCAGACCAATTCCTGAAGCCTACAATAATAGATCAAGCCGTGCACAGGCTACCTAGAAAACACTGTTTCTCGGAGGTCTAACCTTGTCTCCTTGCCAGTAAGTCGAGGCCATAAATCTAGGCCTTAACATCCGATAACCGACTAGTAATAGATACACCGATACGTAAACCAATTTATTAAATTAAGAACGGCAACTGGGTTCATCAAACACGTAAGAAATCATCCTCGTTCAGCCTTAGGCAAATTAGTTCATGATTGACGAGGGAAACGCAAAACAGATAGTAACAGAATGACCCATGATTTAAATACTAAAATAAAGAAGGAAAAAGAAAGCTAGACGAAATTCCAACGATGTGGAAGAAGCCCTGTCACGTCACTACTCCACGTCTTCTTCTCTTCGTCGCGTTGCAGGGAAGGATGCTGGGTTGTCCTGGAATTCTCGTGCCTTGTGAAATCTCTCACTCTTCTCTGGAGTCGGCCGAATGTGTGATCTCGTTCTAAGCTTAGTGCTGCTCGACTTTTAGGGTTGCCTTGCTGTCTCCTTTTATAACCGACCTTTCTTGTGGCGTAAGTTCCAATGAGCTGGGCTTTCCTAATCTAACGAGATCCACCGTATCTTCCGTCCTTGGTAGATTGATTCTGCTGATTGTGTGGGATGCTTCAAATCTTTCAGTTGTGATCCTCCACATCTTCTAATTTATTACGTCCGCAATCTACCTGTCAGTATTGACCTTTTATTTTATTCCTGAAATCATCTGGGTAAAAAAAGTCAGAAAACATGCCGCATAGCATTGCGTCCTCTACTTTGCTATAGCATTCGGGATGCCTTGTATTGCACTTCAAATCGCTGTCAGATTGCTATAGCATTGTATCAGCTCTGCTATACGTTCTTTTTTAAAAACTCTGTAAATTGCTCCTTTCTTTGCACATGTTCAGGATGTAAATGGTTTCTATCCTCCAATTTCCTATATCATGAATATATGCCTTTTTGCTTGGATTTTTTGCAGTTTAAACTTATATTTACCATACAATTCATGAAAATGGAGCCTAATACCCAAGAGGGGGTGAATTGGGTATTTTAAAAATTTGTAGAACTTGTTTTGTTTTAAGATAGTCAAAACAGGGCAGAACAAAGCAAGAAGAAGAATAGTGAGACACAAGGATTTATACTGGTTCAGTCCTAACAAACTGACCAACATCCAGTCCCCAGACTCTCTGGGATTTTCCACTAACTCAAAGATTATACACTCTGCACCTAAGAAGTGATTCTCTCACTAGAACTCACTCCCCCTTACAAGTTGTAATCAATGAACACCCAAATCACCAAGTCCCCTTGACTTGTGATTCTTTACAATAAATGATAATTAGAAATAAACTCTTTCTAAGAGCAGATATTGATAATTACTGAAGCTCTCTGTATCAAAAGATATTATACAAGTGAAAACTGATGAAAATAAATAAACACTTGAATGTAATACGTTTTCAGTAGTCGTGGTTATTGGGAAGACTTGAATGCTCTTCTATTTATATTCAGAGATCATTAAATGACCGTTGCTTTCCCAATAGACCCGTTGGAGAAGTTCTACCAAGGTTAGGAAGTGGTTTAGGCATCTTCTCTCTCTGATTTTCACTTAATCCAGCTGCCCAAGTCATCAGAGTTGACTCTCTGTGAATTAATCCGTTAGAGAAGAGGTTGCTTGATGTAGAAATCAATCTTTAATGCTTTGTAACCGTGTGCAGATGGATTGTCCAAAAGTGTGCAACTTTCTTGGCATAGCATTTAATGTTCTGAACTACTTTTTGCTTTATGCTTTAACCCTTGATGTAGAAATCAATCTTTAATGCTTTGTAACCGTGTGCAGATGGATTGTCCAAAAGTGTGCAACTTTCTTGGCATAGCATTTAATGTTCTGAACTACTTTTTGCTTTATGCTTTAACCCTTCAATAAACATTCTTTAAATATCTGAAATTTACTAATAAAGTCATTAAACATAGCTAGGAATATCAGAGAATAATATTGCAGAGTATTAAGATCAAACAAGAATGTTTTTCAAAATCATCAGATTTGAATTTATGAAACAGCGTCACGAACTCGAGTTTAGTTCTTGCAGGCTCGAGTTTAGAGCTTCAGTTGGTAAAGGTGTTTCAAGTTCAAAACATACAAACTGGAGGTTTAAAATCAAAACCTGAGGTTTTTAACTCATTGAAACATCACATTGCTCTCGGGTTGATTTGAACTTGAGTTTGCAAGTCTGAACTCGAGTTCCCTTCTTCCAAAGAGGAATGTCGCGATTTTGAGTTCTGGAAAGTTTGTGACTAAGAGGCAAACTCGAGTCTATTAGTGAGAGGCTCGAGTTTGACATAGTTTAAGACAAAACTTACTTTTAGCTTTCAAAAGATAAACCTGAGGTTTAAAGTGCAAACTCTAAAGTTTTCTCAAGTTGAAAAGTCTTTTGCTCTCTGTAAGGTTTAAACTCAAGTTTGCAATGTTAGGCTCTGGTTTATCACTTTCCAAGTCAAAACTTAGTTATAGCGTTTAAAACAAAAACCTGAGGTTTCCAAGGTAAACTCTAGAGTTTTCTCAAGTTGAAAAGTTCTTTATGTTAGTTCTCTAAGGGTTTTGATGATTGCCAATAATTGTAAACAATGCTTGAAGTTTTGCTGTCAACTATGAAAAACTTGCTATGTGTGCAAAACTCGAGGTTTGCAGTGAAACCTCGAGGTCTAGCTCCACAAGGAAAAACTCAAGTCTTTTGAGATTGAAAAAAACTCGAGGTTTTATTATACAGAGAGTCTCTCAGTTTTTAAACCCTTTAAAACCTCCGGTTTTCACTTAAAAGCTCAAGTTTTGGAATCTGTTTTGAAACTTCACTTTTCCACAAGATGTGTGAAAACTCGAGGTTTAGTGAAAAACCTCGAGGTTTTGGCTAAGACAGAAAACTTAGATTTTAACCAAGTTTCAAAACCTCCAGTTTTGTGAAAAACCTCAAGGTTTGAGTTCAGCAAGATTTTCTCAAAGTTTTCACAAAAAGTGAAAACTCGAGGTTTTGATAAAAACCTCGAGTTTTGTTCAAGCAGAGAGGAACTAGATTTTCTAAGGTTTCAAAACCTCGAGTTTGGTTTTGAAACCTCGAGGTTTATGTCTTGTCACAAAATATCAAAGCTTTTATATTTGAACAAAACTCGAGTATTGTGAAGAAAACTCGAGGTTTTACAAGACAAAGAGCAAACGAGTTTTTCACTGAGTTAAAAACATGAGGTTTCAACAGAAACCTCAAGGTTTTACATTTAAAAGATTTTTCAAAACTTTCTATATCAAGAGAAAACTCGAGGTTTGTGATGAAACCTCGAGGTTTTCCCAGGCAGAGAGCAACAAGCAGTTCAAAGTTTTGAAAACCTCCAGTTTTGCTTAGAAACCTCAAGTTTTGATGTTTTGGACATAAAATCAGTTTCACATGATAAGTCCAAAACTCGAGGTTTGATGAACAAACCTCGATGTTTCTGTGCTGGTTTTGAAATTTGAATTTCGCAATTTCATAAATCTGTCTTGTTTGATCCTAATACTTTCTAGTATTAATCCTCTATGTTCCTAGATATATTTAACCACTTCCTTGATGAGTTTTAGACAGATTAACGAAAGTTTATTGAAGATCTCAGCAAAAGCAAAAAGGCAAGTCAGCACAATAAATGCAGTTCAGAAAAGTAGTATTCTTTCAACTAATCCAACTACACACGTCTACAAAGCATTAAAGAATGTTTTCTACAACAAGTAAACTCTTCTCCAACGGATTAATTCACAGAGAGTCAACTCTGATCATCTAGTCAGCTGGATTAAGAGTAATCAAGAGAGAGAAAGTTCCTAAACCACTTCAGAACACTTGGACAACTTCTCCAACGGATCTATTTGGAAAGCAACGGTCATTTAATGATCTCTGAGTATAAATTGAAGAGTATTCAAGTCTTTCCAACAGCTACAACATCTGAAAACGCACAAGCATTCAAGTTTCACAACTACCTTCAGTTTTCACTTGTATTTTGTCTTTTGACATTATAAGCTTCAGTGTTTTTCATCATCTACTCTTAGAGAGAGTTTTTCTTTGATTATTGATCATTGATTGTATAGAACCACAGGTCAGGGGACTTGGTGGTTGGGTTCATTGATTACAACTTGTAAGGGGGAGTCAATTCTAGTGAGAGAATTACTCTTGAGTGCAGAGTGTGTAATCATTGAGATAGTGAAAATCCCAAAGAGTCTGAGGACTGGATGTAGGTCAAGTTGTTGAGACCGAACCAGTATAAATCCTTGTGTCCAAGCTTTTCTTCCCTCATCTCTGTTAATCCCTGTTTTCATCATTTAAAAACAGAGCACCTAACCGAAAAATTTTAAGAATACCCAATTCACCCCCCTCTTGGGTATTCAGGCTCCACTTTCACTTTACTCTTTGTAAGGTTTGAACTCGAGTTTACAATGTTAGGCTCGAGTTTGTTTAACTTAGGAAAACTTTGAGTGTTTTTGACCTGAGGTAAACTGGAGATTTGTAATATAAGTCTCAGGTTTACTTTGGTTGAAGGACTTTGAAAACTCTTGGTCAAGTGCAAACTCAAGTTTGCAATAATGAACTTGAGTTTACATGTTTTGTAAACTCTTGAGATTTTTCAAACTGGAAAACTTTACTCTAAATGAAACAGTGCAGAGTTTGTGAAAATCTCTTAATTTAAAAAATTCTTCCCACCAAAGATGAACTCGAGTTTGTCATAATAGGCTCGAGTTCACAGGTCATGTAAACTATAAAGGATTTTCTCTGGAGGTTGCAAACTTGAGGTTTGAAGGAAGAGGTGTCGAGTTTAAAGGTGTTTTCAAAAATCCTCTCTGCCATTGATGAACTCGAGTTTGCAAATGTGAACTCGAGTCCACAAAACTTTTGAAAAACTTTGGAAAACTCTTAAGTTTTAAACTTCAGGTTCAGTCTCGAGTTTGAGAAATAAAGTGGCAAGTTTACACCCTTTGTCAAAGGAAAACTCGAGGTTGCACATAGTAGGCTCGAGTTTGTCATAGACAGAGTGTTTTTGCTTGAAATTGACAAGTTTAAAATCACTCAAATCTTGATCAAAAACATCTCCACATTGTTTACAATTGTTAGTAATCATCAAAACACATAAGGAACTAACAATTCAGTCATGAAATATAGGGAAAACATGGCATTATTTGTGCTCATTAATGGTGTCAGCAACGCCATTGACGGCCTCGGAATCCCCAGTGGCCTTAAAAAGCAAGAACCGAGATACATCCATTTGTTTCATGTCCATAAAAAACTACAACTAACCTCGTACAAATGGGTTTGGAATGCCGCCAGTATAGTGTTAGAAATTAACATGAATAAAGAACATATAGAAAACAGTGAGAGGAAATCGAAATCAAAATAGGAATGTGAGATAAAGAGCAGACACAGGGGCTGCCTTAGTTTGAAAGATAGAGAGACTAGAAGTAGGCGAAATGTTTCAAAAGCATGGGCCATGGAATGGGGTAGGCAAAACTAATAAGTTGTGCTGAGTGCACATTTTTAAAAGTTTATTGTGCTGGGTGCACATTTTTAAGAGTTTATTGGTATTTTTGGTCCACTTAAAAGTTAATTGTGCTGGACGCTCTTGAGCTAATAGTTTGTTGGCCAAATCGCTACTTAACCCAATATTCTATTTAGGATATATTAATATACCTGAAGAAGAAGAAATAGAGATAAGGGATCTTGTGTGAAAGTGGAGCAAATCACCAAGAGGGGGTGAATTAGGGATTTTAAAAATCTTTTCTAATTGCTCTGTTTTTGAACACTAAAAACAAAGCTGAGCAAAGTATGGGAAGAAGAGTAAGACACAAGGAATTTATATTGGTTCGGTCCAACAACTTGACCTACATCCAGTCCCCACACATTCTGGGATTTCACTATATCAATTGATTACATACTCTGTAACTCAAGAGTAATTCTCTCACTAGAATTTACACCCCCTTACAAGTTGCAATCAATAACCCAATCTCTAAGTCCCCGGACTTGAGGTACTTACAATAAATGATGTACTATCAATAAGCTCTTTCTATGAGTGGATAAAGATAAACACTGAAGATTAATGTATCAAAAGATACTTTACAAGTGAAAACTGAAATAGTAGTTGGTAAACTTGAATGCAATTCGTTTTCAACAGATTAGTTGTTGAGAAGAATTGAATGATGCTCTATTTATACCAAGAGAGCATTAAATGACCGTTTTAATCCTTAATGTAACTGTTGAAGACATTCAGGAAGGATTAGGATGAGCTTAGGTCTTCTCTCTCTACTCTTTTCTTAATCTAGTTGCACATAAGTTTATGGTTGACTTCTTGAATATTAATCCGTCGGAAGAGCAGCTACTGGATGTGGAAAGGAAACATTAATCCCTTTCCAACGTGTGTAGAATGATTGTCCAAAAGCATACAAGTTTTCTGGACTTTGCATTTAATGTGTTGACGTCACTTTTGCTTTTGGTTTTAACCTTCAATTAACATTATCTAAATCATCTAAAACTAACTAACAAAGTGGTTAAACATAGCTAGGAATATTAGTGAATGATAATAGGAAGTATAAAGATCAAACAAGAAGGTTTCACAAATTCGTCAGATTTGAATTTCAAACTCTGCGACACAAACTCAAGTTTGTTAATCTTAACTTGAGTTTCCAACTATGCTCACAAGAAAAAATTGGAGTTTCCATATGAAACTTGAGTTTTCTTCTTCCAGAGGCAAATGTCGTGATTTTATCTTTGAAGCATATTTTAGCATATGAGCAAAACTCTAGTTCATTAATGACAAACTCGAGTTTTGGACTTTTATAGTGAAAAATATATTTAAGTACAAAAGCTCAAAACTAGAGTTCTCAATGTAAACTGGAATTTCAAAAAAACACTAAAATGAACAAAACTCTCAGCTTGGCCAAAACTCGAGTTTCTAAATCCAAACTCGAGTTTTCATTTAAGTATGAAAACTTTGAGAAATTTATGCCAAGTCAAAAACTGAGTAAAACTTGAAAGCTCTTTACCAAGTGTAAACTCGAGTTTCTAAACCAAAACTCGAGTTTTCTTAAAAACTTTGGAAAACTTAGAAAACTCATGGCAAAGTTTAAACTGGAGTTTTCTTATGCTTAAAACATCAGAGGCTCTCTGTATGCCCAAAACTCAAGTTTCCAATTGAAAACTGGAGTTTTGTTCTCTTTAGAAAATATTGAGGAGTCTTTGTATGGTGAAAACTAGAGTTTTCTATAAAAACTGGAGTTTGTCTAAATGTGAAAAACTTGGAGTGCTCTCTGTAAGACAAAAACTCAAGTTTTCCTATGAAAACTGGAGTTTTCTTTAGTTTATAAAATTTGAGCTATTCTCTGTCAAATCCAAAACTCGAGTTTTAAAAACAAACCTCAAGTTTGTCTTTGATAGTAAGTTTTTCAACTTACCAAAGACAAACTTCCACTTGTGTTTACAATTGTCAGTTATCATTAAAACACATAGAGAACTAACGTTTTGAACCAAAAAAAAATAGATATGAGGTACAAGGAGTGGGGCCTAGCAGCAGGCAAATTATGACCATCAGCTTTTGAGGAAAAGCTCATCCAAAGAACTTTTGATTTTTGGGACTTTCTTAGGAAAAGCTGGGTAAGAAAAAAGCTTACCCAAACTTGTGTCAATTTAGCTCTAGTGTTAAATGTCTATACTTAGAGTGTTGATGAAATATATGTTTGGTTGAAGATCGTTCAAAGAATGGATGTTGGAGATGTTAATTTCAGTGTATCACTAAAGAGGGTTGAATTATAAAAATTAAAACTATCGTTGCAAATAGTTAATTCACGAAGTAAGAGTTAGAAAGATATCACCGAAGTCTGTTAGTTCTCTATGTGTTTTGATGATAATCAACAATTGTAAACATGTTTTGAAGTTTCCACATTTGCTAAAAATCAACTGTCAAATGGAAACTCGAGTATTGGAATGAATACTCGAGTATTGACTTGACAGTGAATTGCTCAAATCCATTTTTACAAAGCAATACTCAAGTATTGGAAGCAATACTCGATTATTGTACTTACAGAGAGCAAACAAGTTTTCACCTTGAGTGAATACTCGAGTATGGCACTTGTATACTCGAGTATTGGACTTACAGAGAGCAAACAAGTTTTCACCTTGAGTGAATACTCGAGTATGGCACTTGTATACTCGAGTATTGGACTTACAGAGACCAAACAAGTTTTCACCTTGAGTGAATACTCGAGTATGGCACTTGTATACTCGAGTATTGGACTTACAGAGAGCAAACAAGTTTTCACCTTGAGTGAATACTCGAGTATGGCACTTGTATACTCGAGTATTGGACTTACAGAGACCAAACAAGTTTTCACCTTGAGTGAATACTCGAGTATGGCATCTGTATACTCGAGTATCGGTCTTACAGAGAGCCTTCAAACATTTACAACTTATGGAAACTCGAGTATAGGTTTTATATACTCGAGTATTGGGCTTTCACAAAGTTTTTCAACTTAACACCTGTTTATGAAAACTCAAGTATTCATTTGAATACTCAAGTATTGACATGGAAAAACTTCACAAAACTTTCAAAAGGATCAATATTTGAGTATTGGTTTAACACACTCGAGTATTGGGCATACAGAGAGGTTATCCACTTGTCAATGATTTGAATACTCAAGTGTTGAAATGAATACTCAAGTATTAAGATTGTGGTTTTAATCTTAGTTCCTTACAAAAGGTTCAAAACTCGAGTATTGACTTGCATACTCGAGTATTGACATTGGTTTTCAAAGTTCAAGTCACGATGGTTTGTCTCTGGAAGAAGCATACTCGAGTATCAGCTTGGATACTCCAGTATTGACTCAAGTACACAGTGACAAACTCGAGTATTGGGCGCTGAAAACTGATTTTCAAATCTCATGAATTTGTGAAACACTTTCTTTTGAACTTATTGCTTCCATTTATCATTCACTTATGTTCTCAACTATGTTTAACCACTTTGCTAAGTGAATTTCAGTTGACTTAGAAGATGATTAATGAAGGTCAAGGCAAAAAGCATAAAGTGTTCAGAGCATTTAATGCACATCAAAAAAATAGTCTCTTTCTGGCTAATCCACCTGAGCACGTCTTCATAACGGTAAAGAATGATTTCTACATCAAGAAAACTCTTCTCCAACGGGCAAATCCACAGAGAGACACCTCAGAGCAATTATACATTTGGATTAAGTGGAGATTAGAGAGAGAAGCTGACCAAAGTTATCACTAATCACCTACAACGGTTTGATTCATCTTACAACGGTCATTTAATGCTCTTTAAGTATAAATAGAGTGCATTCAAGGCTTCTCAACAACCAAGAACATCTGAAAACGCTCAAGCATTCAATAGTCTCAACTACCTTCTGTTTTCAGTTGTAAATTGTCTTTTGACATTGTGAGCTTCAGTGATTATCACTATCTACTCTTTTGAGAGAGTTTTATTTGATTATTGATTATTGATTGTAAAGAACCACAAGTCAGGGGACTTGGTGGTTGGGATCTTTGATTACAACTTGTAAGGGGGAGTGAGTTCTAGTGAGAGAACTACTCTTGAGTGCAGAGTGTGTAATCATTGTTATAGTGGAAAATCCCAAAGTGTCTGGGGACTGGATGTAGGTCAAGTTGATAAGACCGAACCAGGATAAATTCTTGTGTGCAAGCTTTTCTTTCCTTACCTCTGATTTACCCTATTTTTCTTAGTCCAAAACAGAGCCAAAACAAAAATTTTTCAAGATACCCAATTCACCCCCCCTCTTGGGTATCCATCTCCACTTTCATTTGGTATCAGAGCAAGGTCTTCTCTAAAGAGCTTAACATCTCGAGAAGGATCATCATGGAAGGAATTCTACCTAATGGAGCATCAATCAACAGACCATCCGGTTTTAATGGTGAACACTATTCATTTTGGAAAGCTAAGTTCAAGGTGTTTGTCATGGCTACTGAGTATGGGCTCAGGAGAGTATTTGAAAGAGGTGATTATGAGCCATCAACTGTGGAAGATGGTGTAAGAGTTCCAAAGCTTGAAGAGGAATATGATGACAATGATCGAAGGAACATCACACTCAACAGCAAGGCGGTTCTTCTACTCCAAAGTGCACTAAGTCAACAAGAATATTTTCGTATTTGCACTTTGCCTTCTGCTAAACACATGTGGGATGCTCTAGAGATCGCTCATGAAGGCACAGCTAGAGTCAAGCAAAATAAAGTAAATACTCTTATGACAGAGTATGATCTTCTTCGAATGAAGCCTAGTGAATCCATTGGAGAGTTTCAATTGAGATTCACTATCTCATCAATCAACTCACGGCTCTTGGGAAAGAATATGATCAACCGGTTCAAGTGAGAAAAATTCTGAATATTCTCAACAAAGAATAGGAAGCAAAGGTCACAACTATAGAGGAAGCACGAGGAGAATCGATGACGTCTGTAGCTGCTCTCTTTGGTAGTCTTTCCGAGTATGAGGCGAAAATCAAGTTCAAAAAGGGACTTGATGAGGTTCATGGGAAAAGCAAGGGAGTGGCTCTCAAAGCTGTAAAAGAAGCCAAAGATTCTGATGAGGAAGAAGATGAGGAAGATGAAGATGAAAAAATTGGGATGTTGGTCCGGCGCTTGAAGAAGTTCTACAAGAAGGACCAAGGCTTCAAGAGATTTCAGAAAGGAAGCTCCAACCATGAAACAAAGAAGCCCATCATATGTTATGAATGTCAAAAGCCTGGCCACATCAAGTCGGAGTGCCCCCAGCTGAACAACAACAAAGATAAAGAAAAGAAGAAGTTCAACAAGTACAAGAAGAAAGCTTATGTATCAAGCATCTGGGGCGATAGTTCTTCCGATGAAGATGATGAGGATGAAGGAGAAAAAGTGAACATATGGTTAGTTGCTGAAGAAGAAGAGCAACATGATACAAGCAATGAGGTATATGATCCTAAACCTTCCTATGATGAACTCTTTGATGAATATAACATTTTGCAAATGGAGTTTGAAAAACTTGCCGAAAAGTATTTGGCTTTGAAAAAGAAAAACACTACTCTTGAATTGCAAGTTGAAAGACTTTCTTCTCCAGAAATTCTAGTCTGTAATGAATGCCCTGTTTTAGAGAAAAAGAATTTACAACTGACAAAAGCACTCGAGAAGTTCACTAAGGGAAGTGAAATGCTCGATGTGATTCTCAAACAACAGAGATTTATAAATGATAGATCGAGCATTGGCTATAGATCAGATTTTGATAAGAAGAAAGGCAAGAAGAAGAATGGTCAAAAATCGTATATGAATTATTTTACAAAATCGGTTCATTCTTCTAACCCATTTGCACATTGTAACTACTGTAATAGGAAGGGTCATTCTACTTCATCTTGCTTTCATAAAAATGAAAGAAAAATTAAACCTGTAGGGAATTATCAATGGGTACCGAAAGGAGCATATGTTCCCAAGGTCCAATATAACCCCAAAGGACCCAAGAAAAGATGGGTACCTAAAACTTCATCTTTTGTGGATCGCAGGTGTGTCTTAGAGCATCAAGGCCCAACAAATGGTACATTGACAGTGGATGCTCGAGACATATGACGGGAGACAAATCCAAGTTTCTTATAATCAAGCCTAAGGAAGGTGGCAAGGTGACCTTTGGTGGTGACCAATCCGGAAAGATTGCTGGCATTGGTGAGATTGGGAACAATGAAGGGACACTCATCAAAGACGTCTACCTTGTAGAGGGATTATGCCACAACTGTCTTAGTGTGAGCCAAAGCACCGACAAGGGTAACTTAGTTATCTTTGATTCAAATGAATGTTTGATTGTGAAAAAGGATTTGGTTTCCATAGATGATTTGAAAACAAAAGCTTTATTTAGAGCACCTAGAGATGGAAATTGTTACACTCTCAACCTCTCTAGTAATGCTTCTGTTTTTGAAAATTGTTTTGTAAGCAATTTGAATGAGAGTTGGCTGTGGCACAAGCGATTAGCTCATGTCAATATGTTTCAACTTGACAAGTTACTGAAAAGGGATTCAGTGATTGGCATTCCTAAACTCAGTTTTAAAAATGATTTGATTTGTGAAGCATGCCAAAAGGGAAAACAAACTAAATCATCTTTCAAAAACAAAAATGAATTATCTACTAATAGACCATTGCAATTGCTACATATGGATCTTGTGGGTCCAGCAAGGGTGAGGAGCCTTGGTGACAATTTATACACATTGGTTATTGTAGATGATTTCTCTAGATTTTGTTGGACTATTTTCTTGTCTTCTAAAGATGAAACATTTGATCAATTTGTTGTATTTGCCAAGAAGGTCCAGAACGAGAAAGGATTTTCAATTTTAGGAATAAGGACTGATCATGGTGGTGAATTCGAGAACAATGCCTTTGCTGAGTATTGCGACAATATGGGGATTGATCACAACTTCTCAGCTCCAAGGACTCCTCAACAAAACGGTGTTGTTGAGAGGAAGAATAGAGTGCTCACTGAAATGGCAAGAGCTATGCTGAATGAGAACAACACTTCTCAAGTGTTCTGGGCTGATGCTATGAGTACCGCGTGCTACATTTCCAATCGAGCTTACTTGAGGAAAAAGTTGAACAAGACTCCATATGAGCTCTACAAAGGAAGGAAGCCTAACCTGAGCCATCTACACATCTTTGGATGCAAGTGCTATGTGCACAACAATGGTAAAGAAAATTTGGGTAAATTCGATTCCAAAGTAGATGTAGAAATATTTATTGGTTATTCAAATAGAAGCAAACCATATAGAGTCTTCAATACTAGAACTAAGGTTGCAAAAGAGTCTATTCATGTTGTGTTTAGTGAAAAAGAAACTGATAAATCCTTGAACGATGAGGAAGAGATCATTTTCAAAAATCAATTCTTTTCGAAAACTACTCCTTCTTCTTCTGAGAATTCTGAAAAGTTTTTGATCCTAAAAACAATTTTGAAAATGCTGATGAGTCTCAACCTAGAGCTTGGAGATTTATAAGAAATCATCCTTTAGACCAAGGTATAGGTGATGTGAATCAAGGAGTAAGAACTAGAAATTGTGCTTTGAATGAAGTAACCTTTTCTACATTCATTTCGCATATAGAACCCTCTAAGATAGATGAAGCCCTTTCAGACAATGATTGGGTGATAGCTATGCAAGAGGAGTTACATCAATTTGACAGAAATCAAGTTTGAGATTTAGTACCTAGACCCAAGGACCATCCGGTTATTGGGACAAAATGGGTATTTAAGAACAAACATGATGATTCTGCAATCATTGTCCGTAACAAGGCAAGATTGGTTGCAAAAGGTTACAATCAAGAGGAAGGCATAGACTATGAGGAAACTTATGCTCCAGTAGCAAGATTGGAGGCCATAAGAGTTCTTCTAGCCTTTGCTTGTATTAAAGGTTTTAAACTTTTTCAAATGGATGTGAAAAGTGCTTTTCTAAATGGTTTTATACAAGAGGAGGTGTATGTTGAACAACCTCCAGGTTTTGAAAATGATCAATTTCCTGATCATGTTTATAGACTAAAGAAAGCTTTATATGGTCTTAAGCAAACTCCTAGAGCTTGATATGAAAGATTAAGTCAATTTCTACTTGATCAAGGATTTATCAGAGGAAAAGCTGACACAACTTTGTTTATCAAGAGAAATAAGTTGAATGAAATTCTAATTGTTCAAATTCATGTGGATGACATAATCTTTGGTGCTACTAATGATGCTTTGTGTGAGGAATTTTCCAAGATTATGCAGGGTGAGTTTGAGATGTCAATGATGGGAGAGCTCAACTATTTTCTTGGGCTGCAAATCAAGCAACGAAAGGATAGGATATTCATTTCCCAAACCAAGTATCTCAATGATTTGCTGAAGAAGTTTGGGATGGACCAATGCAATGGTGCTAACACTCCTATGAGTACAACAACTTCATTGGATGCTGATGAAGAGGGCAAGGACTTCAATATCGCAAAGTATAGAGGGATGATTGAATCATTGCTCTATCTCATTGCGAGTCGACCGGACATCCAATTTAGTGTTGGAATGTGTGCAAGATTTCAATCCGATCCAAAGGAGTCTCATGTTGAACATGTGAAGAGGATCTTCAGATATCTTGCAGACACAAAGTCTCTTGGACTATGGTTTCCCAAAGGTCAACCTGAACATTTGGTGGCATACTCAAATTCAGACCATGCCGGCTACAAAACTGATAGGAAGAGCACAAGTGGGCAATGTGAGTTCTTTGGCAACTCACTTGTGTCTTGGTTCAGCAAGAAGCAAACTAGTGTAGCCGTCTCATCTACTGAAGCTGAATATGTGGCCGCATCAAGTTGCTGTGCACAAGTGTTACGGCTCAAACAACAACTTATTGACTTGGGAGTCCATCAGAAAGAAATCCCAATATTGTGTGACAACACAAGCACAATAAGCTTGACCAAGAATCCAGTTCAACACACTCGGACCAAGCATATTGATGTGAGGCATCATTTCATAAGGGATCATGTTCAGAAAAGGGATGTCAAGGTCATGTTCATCCCAACACATCTCCAACTTGCTGACATATTCACAAAGCCTCTAGTCAAGGAACAATTCAATTTTATAAGAAGAGAATTGGGAATGGTAAATCCCAATGAATTGTAAGCAATTCTCATCCAATCTAATGTTAGTTGTGTTTTTGATGATTAATCTTTACTAACTTAAGCATCGGAGTGTATAGTGTAGTTTTTGCAGGATGTTTTGAGATTTCAGAAGATGTATACTCAAGTATTGGCTACAATACTCAAGTATGGAGGTGCCAGAGAGCATTACTGAAAATGTGAAGAGCTATACTCAAGTATGAACATTGCACACTCAAGTATCCACAAGGCAGAGAGCAACCTGTTGAGGAAAGGACTCAATACTCGAGTATGGGACTGAATACTCGAGTATTCACCAGACAGAGGCCAAACCTGAGTTGAAGAGTTTGAATACTCGAGTATGCAAGTTGAATACTCAAGTATTGGTATCGTGTTTCAAAAGTTCACCACACACTTTTGAAGTCCAGGTTAGTACATTTCCTTCAATACTCGAGTGTGTAAATGTATACTCCAGTATTCAATACTCGAGTATTGGGGTCAATACTCGAGTATTGGTGCACGGTTATATATACTGAGGCTGTTCATGTTCTTCATTACTCACACCAAAACTCAAGTGTGCCCTAAGTGTTTCCTCTTCCTCTCTCATTTTCTCTCTGAAACCGTCGTATCCTTCCACAAATTTCCCCTCTAATCTTCGAAATGTCTTCCAAATCCCCTTCTCAACCAAACCCTAGCTCACAAACGTCCAAGGAAGCTAAGAAATCCAAGGAACAAGCTCCTTCTTCTCCTCAACGACCACAGAGGATGAAGTCGATACCCAAGTGTCTTCATCATGGCGTTGATCGCTCTATCCGAGGTGTGAGTTCAAGTATTCCGGCTACCGCTTCTCCTAACCCCAAGAAGAGGGGTGTGACAATCAGAGACCCAATTCCTTCTCCACCAAGGAAGAAGAGAACTGTAGCTGAGACAAGCAAGGCACAAGGGAAGAAGAAAGTGGTTCCGAGAAAGGCTAGGACTAAGAAAGCGTCAACTGTAGTTACTTCCTCTTCTGAGTCGTCTGCCGAAGCTACTTCTTCTGACACTGAGACTGAGTCAGTTCCTCTGGTGATTGCCAATGCTATTGAGGAGATCAAACTTCACAAGTCGGCACCGGAAGGCTTTACCATTGCCACTGTGCCTCTATCTCCGGAATTGAGCGTCAAGTTCAAGGATCAATTCACCAACTGAGGTTTTTGCGCTGTGGTGTCGGTAGATTTGATGTTTGTTCATCAAGAGTGTAGTGTGGACCTATCACCTTGGTTTGCACCCTATGAGACCTTTATTTCTATTGCGGCCCCTTTTTATCCTAACTTGGTGAAGTTGTTTTACTTTAATATGGTGTCTGATAACATCCTCAATTCGGATGGGGAGTTAGTTGAGGAAAGAGTAACCACTACAGTCAAAGGTGTTAAATTCACCCTATCCGCTTCCATCCTCAACACAATTTTGAAAGTCACCAATCCCCCTCCTGCCACTACTCCTATCTACACTAATGAGGAAGTCTTTACCACTCTTGTCCCCAACAAAGACTTCCCAGAAAACCAGAGACACAATCTATCCTTCAAGCCCGCTGCTATGTCTCCTCTGAACCGTGTCATTTGGTATGTCTACTCCCGCAACTTCATTCAGAAAGGGGGTAGCTTCACTCACTTCTCACAGAGGGATTATAGATTTTTCACTGCTTTTGTCAAGAAGCATCCTCTGAACATCGAGCATTGGATCTTCCATGAGATGAGCCAGTTCAAGTTTTCATCGAGGAAGTCTTCACATATACCTTTTCCATCGCTCCTGTCCCTGATTCTATTTTACCACCGGATTTAGTATGTTGGACCCCCTGAGAGCATGAAGTATCCTCCGGCTTTTGGGAAGAACCAGCTCAATTTCATGAAGATTACTTTTGAAGTTGAGGGATCCGGCCAATCACGAGCACCACCTTGATCACAAGCCAGAGCTTCACAATCTGAGGCCCATGAGGCTCAGTCCACTCCACCTCCTCCTCCACCGGACTTCGACTTGCATGTCAAGGAAGTGGTTGATGCTGCTATTGCCTCTCTTTCGATCCGACTCCAATTTGAGATTGGCAAGCTGGGTGTTGACATCAAGGTTGGGCTAAATGAGGTGGTTGCAGCTCAGGAAGGGATGAAGACCCAATTGGAGCAGCTCAAGGAGCAAACTGAGAAGAAGCAAGATGAGATCTTTGATCAATTGATTGATCTGGATGCTCGCTTGTCCACTACCTTGATCACTACTACTGCTGCCCGAGATAACATCGACAAGATGATTCAGCATTTCAACATTGGCCCATCTACTTCTACATTCGGGTTTACCACTGCCCCTACCACATCGACTTCTATGCTTGCCGCTCAGCCATCCACTTCTACTCTACCCATCACTGTGTTACCTGAGCCTTCTCCTGACATCCCTACTGAGCCATCTCACCCGTCTCCATCAGCTGATCCTCCCCATTTTGACAATGCCAAAGGGGGAGAAGAAGAGAAGGATGCTTAGAGCTTAGGGAGAATTTGAGCTTCTGGTGTATAGTTTATATTTGGATGTGTGGTTTTGGTGTTTTTTTGGATTTGTAGAGGATATTACTGATATAAGTGCTTAATGTAGTGTGTTTTGACATATGTGATATCAGTACTTGATGTATATGTGTTATTAGTGGTTAATGAATATGTTTCTTGTATTCAACTGATCACTGCTGCTAATCTCTGAGTTGTTAAAGCTTATGTTGCACATTTGTTCTATCTTTTAACTCCTTGAACTGATTTTTAGAAAATTCCATTTCAAAAGCAAACTCTATCTCAAATTCTTGAAAATGTTGGTTTACAAGTGTTGTCATCATCAAAAAGGGGGAGAATGTTAGTTCTCTATGTGTTTTGATGATAATCAACAATTGTAAACATGTTTTGAAGTTTCCACATTTGCTAAAAATCAACTGTCAAATGGAAACTCGAGTATTGGAATGAATACTCGAGTATTGACTTGACAGTGAATTGCTCAAATCCATTTTTACAAAGCAATACTCAAGTATTGGAAGCAATACTCGATTATTGTACTTACAGAGAGCAAACAAGTTTTCACCTTGAGTGAATACTCGAGTATGGCACTTGTATACTCGAGTATTGGACTTACAGAGACCAAACAAGTTTTCACCTTGAGTGAATACTCGAGTATGGCATCTGTATACTCGAGTATCGGTCTTACAGAGAGCCTTCAAACATTTACAACTTATGGAAACTCGAGTATAGGTTTTATATACTCGAGTATTGGGATTTCACAAAGTTTTTCAACTTAACACCTGTTTATGAAAACTCAAGTATTCATTTGAATACTCAAGTATTGACATGGAAAAACTTCACAAAACTTTCAAAAGGATCAATATTTGAGTATTGGTTTAACACACTCGAGTATTGGGCATACAGAGAGGTTATCCACTTGTCAATGATTTGAATACTCAAGTGTTGAAATGAATACTCAAGTATTGAGATTGTGGACTTAATCTTAGTTCCTTACAAAAGGTTCAAAACTCGAGTATTGACATTGGTTTTCAAAGTTCAAGTCACGATGGTTTGTCTCTGGAAGAAGCATACTCGAGTATCAGCTTGGATACTCCAGTATTGACTCAAGTACACAGTGACAAACTCGAGTATTGAAGAACATACTCGAGTATTGGGCGCTGAAAACTGATTTTCAAATCTCATGAATTTGTGAAACACTTTCTTTTGAACTTATTGCTTCCATTTGTCATTCACTTATGTTCTCAACTATGTTTAACCACTTTGCTAAGTGAATTTCAGTTGACTTAGAAGATGATTAATGAAGGTCAAGGCAAAAAGCATAAAGTGTTCAGAGCATTTAATGCACTTCAGAAAAATAGTCTCTTGTTGGCTAATCCACCTGAGCACGTCTTCATAATGGTAAAGAATGATTTCTACACCAAGAAAACTCTTCTCCAACGGGCAAATCCACAGAGAGACACCTCAGAGCAATTATACATCTGGATTAAGTGGAGATTAGAGAGAGAAGCTGACCAAAGTTATCACTAATCACCTACGATGGTTTGATTCATCTTACAACGGTCATTTAATGCTCTCTCTAAGTATAAATAGAGTGCATTCAAGGCTTCTCAACAACCAAGAACATCTGAAAATGCTCAAGCATTCAATAGTCTCAACTACCTTCTGTTTTCAGTTGTAAATTGTCTTTTGACATTGTGAGCTTCAGTGATTATCACTATCTACTCTTTTGAGAGAGTTTTATTTGATTATTGATTATTGATTGTAAAGAACCACAAGTCAGGGGACTTGGTGGTTGGGATCTTTGATTACAACTTGTAAGGGGGAGTGAGTTCTAGTGAGAGAACTACTCTTGAGTGCAGAGTGTGTAATCATTGTTATAGTGGAAAATCCCAGAGTGTCTGGGGACTGGATGTAGGTCAAGTTGATAAGACCGAACCAGGATAAATTTTTGTGTGCAAGCTTTTCTTCCCTTACCTCTGATTTACCCTGTTTTTCTTAGTCCAAAACAGAGCCAAAATGAAAATTTTTCAAGATACCCAATTCACCCCCCTCTTGGGTATCCAGCTCCACTTTCAAAGTCTGCACAGAGATTTATACTGATTTAGCCTTAATATCCTAACCTCAGAATATCTCTAAGATTTCCACTATCTTTCAATCAACGATTACAATAAGCTCGTGTAATCCTTATCAAGACTCACTCCCTCTTACAACTGTAATTGGACAACCGCACTCAAGGTCCCACTACCATGTGATTTTACAACAATCACTTAATGATAAGAACCCTCTCACATAGTATATGTGATCACTGAGGAGTATTAAATGAATATCACAAGATATACCAAAGAGTACAAACAATAACTGAGCAATGAATATTTTCGCAGTTGGTTGTTAGTGTTAGCTCTCAATGTGTTGTGATGATTAACAACAAGTGTAAACATGTTTTGAAGTTTCCAAGATCATTTTAAAAATCCTCTGGTAGATGCATACCGCAGTATGGGTCTTCATACTACAGTATAGGGTCGCAATAATTTTTCAAGTTAACTCAATACTACAGTGTAGGGTGCTATACCGCAGTATTGGACTTCCAGAGAACAATCCAATTTTTCGAGTTAAGTCAATACCGCAGTATATGGTGCTATACCGCAGTATTGGACTTACAGAAAGTAATCAAAATTTTTGAAGTTAAGTCAATACCGCAGTATAGGGTGCTATACCGCAGTATTGGACTTCCAGAGAGCAAGCAAATTTTTTAAGTTAAGTCAATACCGCAGTATAGGGTGACATACCGCAGTATTGGACCTCCAGAGAGCAACTGAGTTTTTCAAAACTTGCCAATACCGCAGTATAGGTATGTATACTGTAGTATAGGGCCATCCAGAGAGCAACAAAATTTTCAAGTCAAGCCAATACCGCAGTATAGGTATGTATACTGCAGTATAGGGCCATCCAGAGAGCAACCAAGTTTTCTCACCCAAGTCAATACCACAGTATGGATATGGAAACTGCAGTATAGGCTTATACAGAAAGCTCTCAAGTTTTATGACTATTGCATACTGCAGTATAGGTTTTCATACTGCAGTATTGGGCAATTAAGCTAACTTTCAATTTTGTCAAAAACTCGCATACTGCAGTATGTTACTTACATACCGCAGTATAGGACATAGCTTTCAAAACCAATTCACGATGTTCAGCCTCTGGAAGCTGCATACCGCAGTATGACTTTGGATACCGCAGTATGGACACTTATGCACAGTGCCATGCTGCAGTATGGATGAACATACCGCAGTATACAACGGTAAAAACTGATTTTTGAATTACACGAATTTGCAAATCACTGTTGTTTGATCTTATTGCTTTCATAATTCATTCAATCATATTCCTAGCTATGTTTAACAAGTTTGTTGAGCAAATTTCAATAAGATTAGATGAAGATTATTGGAGGTTAAAGCCAAAAAGCAAAAAGTGAACAGTGCATTAAATGCACCTCTGCAAATCAACCTACTTTCAGCTAATCCATCTGAGCACGCTTTCTAAACGTTAAAGAATGCTTACTACAACAAGTAAAGTCATCTCCAACGGGCAAATTCTCAGAGGGCCATATCAGACCACATCAACACTTGGATTAGCAGAAGTTTAGAGAGAGAAGAAGACCAAACTTAAGTGCTAATCACCTACAACAGTTGGATTCATCAAGCAACGGTCATTTAATGTTCTCTACTTATAAATAGAGTGCATTAACTTCTTCTCAAGCTGATACAACAACCTAGAGCGAAAATTTATTGAGTCATTTATTGTATCAAGCTTTCATCTGTATTGTATCATTTTGATACTTTGTACTTCAGTGATTATCCTATCTACTCTGTGAGAGAGTCTTACCTTGTAAATCATTTACTGATTGTGATAACTACAAGTCAGGGGACTTGGTAGTTAGGGTGTATTGATTACAACTTGTAAGGGGGAGTGTGTTCTAGTGAGAGAACAACTCTTAGTACAAAGTGTGTAATCAATATTTAATTATAGTAGATTGAAAATCCCAGGTGAGGCTTGGGGACTGGATGTAGGTCAGAGAAAGGACCGAACCAGTATAAATCTTGTGGTGCATTGCTTCTCTTCTTCTCTCCTCTGTTTTACCCTGTGTTACTAAGTCAAAAACATAGTAGAATATTTAAACTTTTAAAGATACCCAATTCACCCCCCCTCTTGGATATTTAGCTCCAACCTTCAGTTAGCTCCAACTTGAATACTCTTTGTATTTATAGTTGAACTTCATAAATGGCCATTGGTGAAGCTTCAAACTATCTGTTGTGAGGTTTCAAACTTTCCATTTTGACTCAAAAGATTTCCGTCAGACACAAGCTAAATGTTGGGAACTGTACGCGCAGCGGATTAAAATTTTCTACAAATCCCGTCCCGAGGATAACTCAGGTGCGTTTAAATCAAGGTTAGGGAACCCGAATCATACCTTATAGAGAACTCGGAATCATCCGGAGACGGAGGTTTTCCTTTGATTTTAGCGAACTAGTAGATCAAGAATCTACAAAAACCCTTTACGCACATTTTCTCATGGCGATCAAGAAAATTCAAACTGTAGTGAATTCGTCCGCGTCTCGTTCTCTTTGAACTGGTGGGCTACCTTCTCGATCAGCAGAAGACGACTCTTAGAATCGGCTTCCTCTACCGGTATCAACACGAACAATCTCCGAACACGGACGCGGCAGCGTGCTAGCGCCTCAGACTGTGCGTCTCTCTCTTTTTGCTCTAGGGTTTCTCGCGGCTTTCTAATATGCTTGACTAAAACTCCCGTAGGTTTTTCTAAACCCATCGGCGTATTATATTCAAAATTAATCCCCATTAATTTTGAATTTTGAATTTTAAATTTTAATTAAAAAAATATATTAATTAAATCTATCTGATAGATTTAATCTAATGTATTTATTTAATTCAAATTAAAAGCCTTCTGATTTAATTTATCTCTATAAATTAAATCCGAGAAATGATATCTATCTATTTAATTAAATATGAGATACAATATCTCAATTTAAATTAAATAGATAATGATATCTTTATTCGAAAATCAAATGAGATATAATATCTCTATTTGTTTTAGATATTTAATTTATCCGATAAATTAAATATAAAACAAATATCATATAATAATATTATAATCTCCATTAAATAATATTATTATATTATTTTCGAATTTAATATATACACACACATATATATTTACCCCAGATTAAATTCAGTATTCATTTAATCTCAGATTAATCTGAGATTCAATGAATCTGGACACTTTTACCCGTGTTGGATTATTCTTGTGTGCGACCCTGCAGGCCCATATGAGATTGGCAGTGGGCCAAGACTATATCAGCCCACAAGTCGCAAGTGGCCTCTAGCAAGACATTGCGACTACCCAATTCACATGGGGATCGATGACACGATACTACCTATCGTACAACCCCTTTTGTCACGCGATAATTCGGTCAAGGATGAGGCATGGATAATGTCAACTTCCTGTTCTTGACCATTACTTTCTCAATTCTCGAGCAGTCTAATAAGTGAAATGGAAACTCTTTTCCATCACAGTATGGCCATACATTTCTTAGACTCACTCATCGAGGGGCCCAGTATTATCTCTCTACAAATGTGAGGGACAAATTCCATCTTGACCATTCACATTCCTCCGCATGAAAACCACTGATCCCGATCCCAGCCTTTATCAGCACCTAGTCAAAGGTGACTTTTGACTAGGTCAAAGGTCAATGACTCATCATGTAGGAATCCATGATGATCTCAGGTCATAGGACGCTGTGACGCGGTTATACATGAGATAAGCTTATGACTTAATCCATGCAGCTTTCTCATAGTGGGTCGATCCAGCACCTTGTACTCTTACAAGTGCCCATGACTTTGATTCGTATCTCCATACCTCATCAAAGTCATACTGGTCTTAACTCATCTTCGCTCCCGCGTAGATGACTGACCAGGGACATTTAGGATAATTTATAAGATATATCCAGGGATATAGTTATCACCATAAACATGCATATGAAATGATAACTTAATGGAGAACAATGACTTGCCCCTAGGGCATAATTTCCAATAGACTCCCACTTGCACTAGGCGCAATCATTAATTACTCTAATTCCCATTGCCCTAACATGATGCTCATGTTTTGCTTGTGCAAGCGGTTTAGTAAGAGGATCAACTACATTGTCTTCTCCTAGTACTTTGCATACTTTTATATCACCTCTGTCTCTGATTTCTTCGAGAAGTTGCCTGAGTACATGCTTGGTCAATTAATGTGACCTAGGCTCCTTGGTCCGTGCAATAGCGTTGCTATTGTCACAAAACAAGTCTATTGGATTTGAGATGGTTGAAACCACCCCAAGTTCATAAATGAACTTTCTAATCCAAATGGCCTCCTCAGCTGCATCCGATGCGGCTATATACTCAGCTTCCGATGCAGAATCAGCTATAGTGCTCTGCTTAGAGCTCTTCCAGGTCACCGCACCACCATTCAACAGGAATACATATCCTGATTGCGATCGTGAATCATCTTGGTCAGTTTGGAAACTCTCATATGAGTAACCTGTCACACAGAGCTCATCCTCCAAGCCACCATGTACCAAGAATAAGTCCTTAGTCCTTCTTAAGTATTTAAGGATGTTCTTGATAGTAGTCCAGTGACCGTCACCGGGATCTTAGACGTATCTACTGGTCATACTCAAGGCAAATGACACATCTGGTCGAGTACATAACATGACATACATGATAGATCCAATGGCAGAGGCATATGGAATCTTACTCATGCGGTCTCTATGATCTGGTGTACTAGGACACAGATCTTTACTGAGATGGATGCCATGAGACATGGGCATGTTACCCCTTTTAGAATCCTGCATACTGAACCTATGCAATATCTTGTCTATATATGTGCTCTGACTTAGGCCTATCAGCCTCTTGGATCTATCTCTATAAATCCTAATCCCAAGGATATAAGTGGCTTTGCTTAAAACTTTCATTGAGAAAGACTTTCCTAACCAAGACTTGACACTCTGCAAGGTAGGAATGTCATTCCCAATGAGTACGATGTCATTAACATAAAGCACTAGAAATACAACTGTGCTCCCACTAACCTTCTTGTAAACACAGAGTTCATCCATGTTTTGAATGAAGCCAAACTCTTTGACTACTTTATCAAAACGATGATTCCAGCTCCGAGATGCCTGCTTCAATCCATAAATAGATCTTTGAAGCTTACAAACTTTACCAGAGTCCTCTGGACGCACAAAACCCTCAGGTTGTGTCATGTACACATCCTCAAGCAGCTTTCCGTTAAGGAAGGCTGTTTTGACGTCCATCTGCCATATCTCATAGTCATAATATGATGCAATGGCAAGAAGGATTCTGATTGATTTGGCCATTGCAACTAGCGAAAAGGTTTCGTCATGGTCCATACCATGAGTTTGAGTGAATCCTTTTCCAACCAGTCATGCCTTGAAGATATTTACTTTGCCATCCATGTCAGTTTTCTCTTTGAAAACCCACTTGCACCCAATGGTTTTTACACCTTTAGATGGATCGACTAAGGTCCATACCTTATTGTCGTACATGGAATGCATTTCAGACTTCATAGCATCAAGCCATCTTTCGGAGTTTGGTCCCACTACGGCGTCTCGATAGGTCGTTGGCTCATTCTGCTCAATGAGCAAAACATCACGACTTCCAGTTATCAGAAATTCATATCTCTGAGGCTATAGCCGTGATCTACCGGACCTTCGTGTGCCTTGTGTTACTTGAGTAGACTCAACAACTTGTTGTGAGTCTTCTCCGGTTTCCATCTGTGGTTCTACATTGTCCTGTGACTCTCGAACTTCTTCGAGGTTCACTTTACTCCCACTGGTTCTTTTAGAGATAAACTCTTTTTCCAGAAAGATACCATTCCGAATGACAAACACTTTGTGATCGGTGGGATTGTAGACGTAGTATCCTTTAGTTTCCTTAGGATATCCCACAAAAGGCATTTTGAGGATCTGGATGATAATTTATCAAAGGCTTGATGTTTAACATAAACCTCAATCCCCAAATCTTAAGAAATGACAAGCTGGGTTTCTTCCCAGTCCATATCTCATATGGTGTCTTTTCAACTGCCTTTAATGGAACACGTTTTAGTATGAACGCAGTTGTTTCTAGGGCATGACCCCAAAAGGAAGGTGGAAGATCTGTTTGACTCATCATAGATCGAACCATATCTAATAGAGTTCAATTCCTCTGTTCAGAAACATCATTCCATTGAGGTGTTCCTGGAGGAGTAAGTTGTGAGATAATCCCACAACTCCTAAGATGGTCAATGAACTCTTGGCTCAAATGTTCACCGCCTCGATCAGATCGAAGTGCCTTAATTGTTTTGCCAAGTTGGTTTTGCGCTTCATTTTGAAACATTTTGAACATTTCAAAAGTTTCAAACTTTATGTTTCATCAGATAGATATACACATATCTCCTGAAATTGTCTATAAATGTAATGAAGTGCAAAGACCTCCTCTGGCAGATGTATTCATTAGTCCACACACATCAGTATGTATGAGGCCCAATAAATCGGTGGCTCTTTTACTGTGTCTAGTAAAAGGTGCCTTTGTCATCTTTCCCAATAAACAAGACTCACATGTATCAAATGATTCAAAATCAAATGACTTCAGAAATCCATCTGTAATGGAGTTTCGAAATGCGTTTCTCATTTATATGGCCTAGACGACAATGCCATAGGAAGGTAGGACTCAAATCTTTTGACTTGATCCTTTATGTCACAGGTGTCCATTCAATTTTCTACTATCCTTGAGATCCTAAACATTTATACAAATGCGTGAACCACATGTAGTATCTAATACCCATGTTTGAGGAAGTAGAAAAGCGAATGTCTATGACATAAATACTTGAAGCGATAGCCCACTATCCTTCTTGTTCTTTTCAGATCTTCGAGGCAAAGTGTGCGATTCTTCTTCCAATGACCAATTTCATTGCAGAAGAAGCAGACCCCTTCCTTCGGAGGTTTTGCTTTCTTGTATTTCCGTTTCATACCCCTTCCTCTCTGAACGGACAAAACAGTACTGGGCATCCTCTCAAGGCTCTGCTCAGCAGTTTTGAGCATCCCATGCAGTTCAGAAATTGATTCCTGCATATTGTTCATGTTGTAATCCATGACAAAGTCATCATAACTTTTTGGGAGTGAGATCAAGATCACATCTGTAGCTAACTCCTAGGATATGGGGAATCCAAGCCTTTCAAGGTGATCAATGTAGCCTTTCATTTTCAACAAAATGAAGACTAACTGATTCACTTTCAGCCATCTTGCAAGAGAATAAGGCCTTTGTGGTTTCATACCTCTCTTGACTTGCCTGCTGCTGGAACATTTCCATAGGATGATAAATCATCTCAGACACCTCCATGTGTTCTAGATCTCCATCGAGGTCTGGAACCACAGTGGCAGGCTTCAGGCATCCTTTATCCATAGAGTCATCCTGATGCTTCTATAAGCATCAGTCTGATCTCTTGGATCATCAGTTGCAGGCTCGTCAGGAATGGGTTGATCGATGAGATACTCCTTTCTTTCGTGTTTAGGATCAACACTTAAGTCCTCAAACATGTCAAGAAAGTTTGTCCCATCAAGTTCGTCCTTCTCAAGGACTGATCGCATTGATGGTGTTGGGGTGTTACTATTCTACATGATTCCACAGTAAAAAAGGTATGCAAAGTTTAATCAGTAACCTCCCACTCAATTAATAACCCTCATTATAATTAGTGGGCTAAGATCCATATTTAGCTTAATCTTAAGTCCACTTTGGCAGGACGCTTAAAATCAAGTTATTTAGGTAGGCAACCCCTTTGCCAATTACATCACATGTAACTCTTAGATCTTTATGAGATTCAATCATCATATGACCTAGCATGTTTAATCCCATCCAATGCCTTGAGATCCAAAACCGTTTTGATAATCTCAATTAAGTCAAGACAATAATGAATATAGAGTATCACCATTACTCTCTCTTGTCTCCCCAAGATTACTCAGATGCATCCACTTTGGTGGAACATACAAATGGGTGATTGAGGTTTTGACAAGTATTTATTTATTGATGGCATTGTGACTTAAGATTTTATTTAGAGGGTATTATTAGATATAATCAAATTAATCATATTAATTTAATTCTAAATTAATTATGAGTGATTTAATCAAATCATAATTAAAATTCTAAATTAATTATGAGTGATCAAATCAAATCATAATTAAAACTATAAATTAATCATAATATATGTTTATTCATACAATTATGAAATAAATCATTATGATTAAATTATTGAGACTTGCGGTTGTCGCTTCATTTTAATACGACTAGATCTATGTCTTATAGGATTTCTAAAACCCTAATTGGCCGTATTAAAACATTCAAAATTAATCTCAATTAATTTTGAACTCAAATTTTAGATTAAAATAATATTAATTAAATATGTCCAACAAATCTAATCTGATCTATTTATTTTAATCTAAAATAAAAGCCTACCAATTTAATTTATCTTTATTAATTTTACCTATATGAATGCAATCATTATTGTATATCTCATATAGAATCTAAATTAATCATGCAGTAATCATATCAAAACATAATTAAAACTCGTGAACAACATGGCTTATTTAACCTGTAGTCTCCTCAAGCCAATGAGAGGACTTCTCTAAATAATGAGATAAGAAGAGATTTAGAGAGAGGCATGGCACGCAAACCATATTTAAAATTTACAACACTAGAGCCATCTTGTTCACCATACCCAAACAACACTTTATAAGGTTATGAACATACTTTAATTCATACATTTATGAAATAAAATATTACTCATGATAAAATTCTCTAATTTTATATTATATTATATCATGATTTAAATTCTCACACTACAAACAATTTCATTTATCACGCTACAAACAATCAGTCGATCCCTACGGCGGTCCCGCTAGCCGGTTAGCAGGAGCGCCCCGAGAGCTTTTGAAAACATCATATTCTTTTAGAAAGAGAGTTTCATAAAACTTAATTTCAAACCCCCAGGGGCGTTGTCCGTGCATGATTGAAAATTCTGAACGATTCAGAACGTCTTCGATGCGCACGAACGTGATGGACAATTCCGAATATCGTGCGCTCTGAACAATTCAGAACTGTACGAAGCAGCCGCGACACCATTCTAGAGACCCGTCTGAAACCCTAACGCGAATTTTCAAATTAAAGCATTCAAGATTCGATTTCTTGATATAAAGATTCAGTTTCTTGCATACAAAGATTCAAATTCTTGCATACAAAGATTCAGATTCTTGCACATATATCACATATAATAGCATGTACAGAAACCCAATTTAAACTCACGTTGAGTTGGCTCTGGTACCACTGTTGGGATCTGTACGCGCAGCGGATTAAAACTTTCTACAAATCCCGTCCCGAGGATCACTCAGGTGCGTTTAAATCAAGGTTAGGGAACCCGAATCATACCTTATAGAGAACTCGGAATCATCCGGAGCCGGAGGTTTTCCTTTGATTTTAGCGAACTAGTAGATCAAGAATCTACACAAACCCTTTGCGCACATTTTCTCATGGCGATCAAGAAAATTCAAACTGTAGTGAATTCGTCCGCGTCTCGTTCTCTTTGAACTGGTGGGCTACCTTCTCGATCAGCAGAAGACGACTCTTAGAATCGGCTTCCTCTACCGGTATCCACACGAACAATCTCCGAACACGGACACGGCAGCGTGCTAGCGCCTCAGACTGTGCGTCTCTCTCTTTTTGCTCTAGGGTTTCTCGCGGCTTTCTAATACGCTCGACTAAAACTCCCGTAGGTTTTTCTAAACCCATCGGCGTATTATATTCAAAATTAATCCCCATTAATTTTGAATTTTGAATTTTAAATTTTAATTAAAAAAAATATATTAATTAAATCTATCTGATAGATTTAATCTAATGTATTTATTTAATTCAAATTAAAAGCCTTCTGATTTAATTTATCTCTATAAATTAAATCCGAGAAATGATATCTATCTATTTAATTAAATATGAGATACAATATCTCAATTTAAATTAAATAGATAATGATATCTTTATTCGAAAATCAAATGAGATATAATATCTCTATTTGTTTTAGATATTTAATTTATCCGATAAATTAAATATAAAACAAATATCATATAATAATATTATAATCTCCATTAAATAATATTATTATATTATTTTCGAATTTAATATATACACACACATATATATTTACCCCAGATTAAATTCAGTATTCATTTAATCTCAGATTAATCTGAGATTCAATGAATCTGGACACTTTTACCCGTGTTGGATTATTCTTGTGTGCGACCCTGCAGGCCCATATGAGATTGGCAGTGGGCCAAGACTATATCAGCCCACAAGTCGCAAGCGGCCTCTAGCAAGACATTGCGACTACCCAATTCACATGGGGATCGATGACACGATACTACCTATCGTACAACCCCTTTTGTCACGCGATAATTCGGTCAAGGATGAGGCATGGATAATGTCAACTTCCTGTTCTTGACCATTACTTTCTCAATTCTCGAGCAGTCTAATAAGTGAAATGGAAACTCTTTTCCATCACAGTATGGCCATACATTTCTTAGACTCACTCATCGAGGGGCCCAGTATTATCTCTCTACAAATGTGAGGGACAAATTCCATCTTGACCATTCACATTCCTCTGCATGAAAACCACTGATCCCGATCCCAGCCTTTATCAGCACCTAGTCAAAGGTGACTTTTGACTAGGTTAAAGGTCAATGACTCATCATGTAGGAATCCATGATGATCTCAGGTCATAGGGCGCTGTGACGCGGTTATACATGAGATAAGCTTATGACTTAATCCATGCAGCTTTCTCATAGTGGGTCGATCCAGCACCTTGTACTCTTACAAGTGCCCATGACTTTGATTCGTATCTCAATACCTCATCAAAGTCATACTGATCTTAACTCATCTTCGCTCCCGCGTAGATGACCGACCAGGGACATTTAGGATAATTTATAAGATATATCCAGGGATATAGTTATCACCATAAACATGCGTATGAAATGATAACTTAATGGAGAACAATGACTTGCCCCTAGGGCATAATTTCCAACACCGAAGTCATTGGAAGATTTGATGAAATGTTGTTTTCGCATTGCCGTTGACAATCTTCGCACAACATTCCTTTGGTCTGTGTATTTGACTAAGATAGAGTCGCTTTCGCTATCGCCGAAAGGGGTGTCTGAACATATGATCATTTGACTTGCTTTAACTCAGTTTCCGTGTACATGCTCTGTTTCTACAACTACATTTAATGCTTATGACGCAAATTTTGCTCTTTGAAGATTTTTATATAATTCTTCGTTTAATCATCTGAAACTCACTAATAATCATGTTTAGAAGTATTGAGATTAATGAGTAATAATGTGAATTATTAAAATAACAATCAATGAATTTGAATTTATGAAGATGAAGATTAAATTCAGAGACAGGTGACACTGAAGTGTTGTTCCTCAAGGAGAGCGGTAATCATAAATTCTGGGATGTGGAGATTGGGCATCATAAATTGTTGGAACAAGAAGGGAGAAAAGAACGTGCGAGAGAAAATTTGAAATATACATATATATACATACGATCTTTTTATTGTTAATTAAAAAAAAAAAAAACAGGGAGAGAAACTTGGAGCTAAGTGATTATTGCCACGAACCAAAGTGTTCAAATAAGACGGCGTCAAAAGAGGCTGATGATACAGTGCAGCTACTGTATCATAGAAGAATCAACCCAATAATAATAATGAATGAATGAATGAATAAGCATAAGAACTTTTTTTTTTTTTTTGGGTTCAACAATAAGTCAAAGGATTAAAAGTATATATTTAGCAAGTTTTGGCCACAAGTTTCCCCAGTCGAGAGAGGCAGCTATCCTCTTATGACGTAGAGCTGGGAATATGCCACCGGCTATGCGGCCCCACACTTCTACAGGCTGGAAAATCATCAATCCCACCCTCATTGTACGAGCAAGACGAATCTTGATATAGATATTTAGGGCTAAAGTATATTCTAATTAAAAAGAATATTTATGGATCAAATGTATACTCATTAATTAATTAAAAAATATTAGAGGGCCAACTGTATAATACAAATATTTTAACATGTTTAATATATAAGATAACATATCTTTTTAATATTCAATTTAAAAAATTCTAAACAATTTTTTTTTTTTTTTTTTGGGGACCATAGCCCCCTGTTCCTTAAAAGCTCCATCCCTATGTATGAGTTAACAAGTTAGAACGTAGTGCCACAAATTTTTTTTTTTTTTCCATAAACATTCTTTGTTTGTTTATTTTTCCCGCTATATATACTGGAACTGCTTTGTACATACAATCTAAAACATAATATAACTTATATATAAGTCATCAAAGTTGATTACAAAAAGTCTTTAAATTTACCAAACAGAACATGGTGAAATGGTCTAAGGTTTTTTTACCCTTTAGACTAATGAGTTTAAACACACCAGACTACCACTTTACAAGCTCACCTCATCATTCTTTGTTTTATCTTTGAAAAAAAAAAAATTTGCGGTCCAATCCTCAAACCAGCAGGATAAACGGCACCAATCGGTTAAACGGTATGGACCTATGCAGCTTTTCAAGCCACAAAATCCCTAACCCTAACCCAAGTATAACCCATGGAGGGTTTACATTACATGTTTCTCCTTATGTGCTTGTAACATATTTGTCCTTTTAATTAGGAGGGATGAGACTTTTTATTTATTTATTTAAATTATATTATATGATGCTTTTTGGAGAAAAAAAACTTTATATTTAGCATCTCAAATTAATTAGTTTTTAAAATACTGTATTACAGAACAAATATTTCTGAATGTATAACTAAAATCTAATTAATTTGAGTTATTGAGTGTAAAAAAAAATTTCAGAAAGCAGCATATAAAAATAAAATATACAAAAAAAAAGTATAATCCCACTAATTAAAAGGATAAATATATAAGAAACACTTTATGTGCTTCCAAGTTATCCAGGACAAGGTTCTTAAAAACGAGTTTTTACCTGAAAACGGAAGAAGAATGAAAAATCGTAAAACGTAAAATCGTAATGTAGTAAAATTGTAAAAACTTAAAAGCGTTTGGAAAATTAGTAAAATCGTTTTAATGAAAAAAAATCGTAAAAACGTAAAATCGCAATGATAAAACGAGTTTTCAAGAATCATGATCCAGGTATTATTGATTGGGGGGGGGGGGGGGTGAAGAGTCTCTGTGTAGAGAGATAGGCAGAGGGATGGATGGGACCCACCAAGAGGCTTTCTACTATTTGTATTCTGATTTCTGGGAAAATAGACTCCCGGGTCTGAACCGGGGAAGGAGAAGAAGCAAAGTAAAATCATTAAAGCACTACAATTTACGTTCATTATAGTTTTATATGCATTATATATCATTAATTTTGTGTGAAAGAGTTCATAATGTAAATCACTTGGTCAATTTATATTAATTAAGAAAAAAAATGATATCTAACATATTAAATACATTTTTAACTTTGTCCATATGAAATTCAATAAGAGAGAAGGTGAGAAATGCAATACTTTGAGATTAAGTAGTAATTATAAAGATACCATAAATAAATATTAATTACTTTTCAACTTAATTTATTATTTATAATTTTATGGTGTGGAATGGGGGTAGCGTGTATGTGGATGGAGACAAAATTGAATTAATGCATGTCTTATTTATATTGCAGAATTTAATGCAGAACTTTACGGATAGAAACATCTCCTTTGAAAATCTGTGTGATTTTGAACTTTGGCTTTATTTTAATCACATTTTTTAATATTAATTAAATCAAATATGGAACATAAATATAATATAAATATCACAATTATTAATTTATAAAACAGATAATATTTTAACTTAATATATAAAACAATACTACCTCTGGTACTAATTATAAGAGTTAGTTGACTTCTTTTTGTAGAGATTAAGGAAGCTAAATAAGCTATTTAATCTTTTCACATGTTATGTATTCTTAGATTATATATTAGTTTAGTAATTAAACTAATTAGTTTGAAAAAAAATTAAAAAAAATACTCTAAAGTAATTTAATTAGCTTTCTCAATCTTTCTAAAAAAGTCAACTAGCTCTTATAATTAAGATCAAAAAGAGTAACACCTAAACCATATAAGTTTACATTTTATAATAATTATAATAATAAATAATAATTAAGATGCCTCGTATGTGTGAAAAGTTGAAAACTAATAAGACGAGCCAAAGGCTGACAACCACAATAATTCGAGTCCGGATTTGCTCAGTATCTCTCTTCTCAGTATCCCTCAGTATCTGTGAATCCTTGCCGTCCAAAAATTGATCCAAGAGCCTAGAAAGTGACATCTCATATTGTTACGGACTGGCCCAATAGGCCCAGGTCCGGACCTCGGCCCAACTAAGCCTGCACCGGGATCTCCACTATAATAGGAAACGATATGAAATCCCGCCAATGGGGGGACCCTATTAATAAGGAATCTCCTACAATCATGGAACGAGCCAATCAGACCCTTACGGCTCAATCACAGATATGGCTCATTAAGGCAGGGATACGCGAACCACACTCTTCTATAAATAGGAGGAAACCCTAAACAGGTGCACACGTTCTATTCCATGCTCTCTTTACATACTGTCACACAGAGCACACACCCCACTCCCCTGGCTACGTGCCTTCCAGTTTATCACGAACTACGTGGACTTTGATCCCTTCAGAGGGTACGTAGGCTCTAGGCTTGACAACCTAGTCAAGTCCAATCTCTGTGTTCTTAGAACAGAACATTGGCGCTGTCCGTGGGGAACTATAAACTTCAATCCCCGTGACCACTGATGGTGAGCACTAGAAGCCACACCAGAAACCCCCAGCCGGTGGGAGGAGACCCCCAGCCAAGCCGACCACCACCGGATCAGCCGCCGGAGCAACCACGACGACAAAACACCCCCGAAGGGCATGTCACTGACACGGCAACCACCCCTTCGGCAGAGGATCAGCAGCCATTAGGAGCACTCACCGTGGCTCCAACGAGAGACGTCCGGGCAGTTGAAGCCGACGTCCGCATCATTCGGAGGACGCAGGAGTCGTTCCTCCAACGGCTAGAAAACAAGGAGAAACGAGACGACCTGCAGAGGCGGGCCAACTTTGAAGCCATTAGCCGAATGATCCAGGAAGCGCTCGAAAAAGATCGGCGGCAAGGAGACCGCCGGAGGAACCATAGGCGAGGAGGGAGAGCCCCCGTGGATGATAGCAGTTCCTCGAGCAACTCAGAGCCGAGGAGCACGCGCCGCGGCAACCGCGAACCGGGTCGGAGGACGAGTGAAGAACCAGGTAGACCACGGTCCCCCGAAAACAAAGAGAACCACGGTGTCGGTCTTAACAACACTGATCGGCCTGCAAGAGAGGACCGAGACCAAGAAGAGCCCCGTGTGGAGGATAGAACTCCCCGGACCCGCAGATCACCTCGCCATGGATCCCCCCGTGAATATCGATTCACGTTCTTGTCGGACTCTGGAAGATCCCCGTTTTCAAGGGAGGCGGCCACGGCCCGTTATCCGAAGCACTTTGATTTGGCCGACCTTCCGAAGTACGACGGAACCCAAGATCCACGCAACCACCTTGATGTGTTCGAAAAGCTGATGTGTGTACGACAAATTAGCGGCCCAGTCATCCAGTGTCTTTTCGCGGCCACCTTACATGGGCCCGCACACAGATGGCTAACCTCTCTCCTGGACAACTCGATCCGGAGCTATGAAGACCTCGAACGCAAGTTCGAATTGCATTTCGCCACTAGTAAAAAACAGCCGAAGACCACATTCACGCTGAGCAAGGTACGACAGAGGAAAGGGGAGGCCCTACAGAAGTACCTGGATCGGTTCCGTGATGTAGCAATACAGGTGCGATCGCTGCCCGAAGACGTCCACGTACACTGCCTAGTCAGCAGATTAGATCCTTCATCCCGGCTGGTCCGACACCTATGCAAGAACCCGGTGTACACCTTGACCAAATTCTATACTGAGGCGAAGAAATACCTGGAAATGGAGCAGATGGAGGCGGTCAATGCCGACGAACCCGAACGGACTAGGAAGAGCCCGCCCAGTGACGAGGAACAGCCAGGAGGGACGAAGGCCAGCCCCAAAAGACGGAACCGAGAAGGCTGAGCCAAGCCTGATCGAGCCGATCAAAAGGCCAAGTACGATAGCTATACCCCACTGAATGTCCCTCGGTCTCAAGTCTGGAAAGAGGTAGCCCAGGCCGAGATGAAGCGGGTGGACAAGCCTAGGCCAATCAGAGGGCGCTCCAGCATGGACCGCTCCAAGTTCTGCAACTTCCACAACTGCCACGGCCATACGACCGACGAGTGCTATGACCTCCGCGACACTATCGAGAAGTTCGTGAGAGATGGGAAGCTGCGTCAGTATGTGATCAAGACTCAGGGAAGGACGAGTGGCAAGCGCACTAACCGCGGCCGCAGTAGAAGCCCGCCCAAGGAAACTCGGAAGCAGGGGAAGAAGCAGAGGACGGCCTCAGACGACGAATTTCCCGACGTCGATTTCCAGTGCAATGTTGTCAGCGGAGGATTCGGAGGAGGAGGAGACACTGTAAGCCAGCGGAAGAAATACCTCCACGAGGTACTGACCGTCCGAGACCTCCCCAGGTTCAAGGAGGACCCCAAGAGGCCGAAGCCAACTACCTTGACCTTCACCGACGAGGAGTTGAAAGACGTCATACCCGGCCACCTGGATGGACTGGTAATTACTGGAACCTTGGTTAATTGCCGAGTTAAAAGAATTTTCGTGGATGCAGGGAGCTCGGCCGATATTATAAGCTGGGATGCCTACAAAAGGATGCACCTCGACAAGGAGAACCTTAAGCCATGTAAAACCACCCTGATTGGGTTCAATGGCGAACAGTCTTTTCCAAAAGGATACATCGACCTCAGGCTGACCCTGGGGACCAAGGAAGCTTTCAAGTCCGAGCGAGTGAGATTCATAGTCGTCGACTTCCGATCCCCCTACAACATCATCCTGGGCAGACCAACGATCCACGACTGGGACATTCTGGTATCCACCAAACACCAAAAACTGTAGATGGTCAACAATAAGAACCAGATAGTTGTGGTATCCGGAGACCAGAAAGAGTCGAGGTAATGCTATTTTGAAGCTCTCCGGGTCGAGGAAGGAGGACCCTCGTCTCCACCTCGGCTCGGATCCAATGAGCATGTAGCCAAAGCCAGCTCGGACGAGCGCCCGCGGCAGCAAGTCAACATGGTAGAGCTCGACCTCCGAGAACAGGATAATTCGAGGCCTGAGCCAGAAGGAGAGTTGGAGGAGATAGTGCTAGGCGAAGACCTGTCCAAGACCGCCAAAATTGGCCGAGACATGGAGGACGGCCTAAAAGCTCTTATGGTTCGCTTCCTAAGGCAGAACCAAGACGTCTTCGCATGGACCTCGGCCGAAGTACCCGGCATCGACCCCCACTTCTGCTGCCACAAGCTCGGCATATGGCCGGGATCAAGACCAGTGGCACAGAAGAAGAGGAACATTGCGGACAACAGGCAGAAGGCCTTGGAGGACCACGTAGAGGAGCTCTTAGCGGCCAGCTTCATCCGAGAGGTGCAGTACACCACCTGGCTCTCCAACGTAGTGATGGTCCTAAAACCTAGCGGCAAATGGAGAGTCTGCGTCGACTACACCAACCTCAACAAGGCTTGCCCAAAGGACTCCTACCCGATGCCTAACATCGATAAGCTTGTGGACAACTCGGCCGGGTACCAACTCCTCTCCTTCATGGATGCCTACTCCGGTTATAACCAGATCGCCATGCATCCGGACGACCAAGAAAAGACCGCCTTTATGACTGATAAGGCGAATTACTGCTACAACGTCATGCTTTTTGGACTGAAGAATGCCAGAGCCACCTACCAAAGGATGATGAATCGAGTCTTCGAGGATCAGATCGGGCGCAACATAGAGGTCTACATAGACAACATGATCGTCAAGTCGAAACTACCAGAAGACCACATCCGGGACCTAGAACAGACGTTTGAAAAGTTAAGAAGACATCGAATCAGGTTGAACCCGGCCAAATGTGCCTTCAGAGTTCCGGCTGGGAAATTCCTCGGCTTCATGCTGACCAACAGAGGGATAGAAGCCAACCCGGACAAGTGTAAGGCCGTGCCCGACATGCAGCGCCCGAGGACCAAGAAGGAGGTACAGCAGCTAACAGGCCGACTAACCGCCCTGACGCGTTTTTTACCAAAGTCGACGGAGAAAGCCCTACCTCTCTTCAAGTTACTGAAGAAGGAAACCCGAGGCGGCTGGAACCCAGACTGTGACGCCGCCTTCTCAGAAATCAAGAGATGATTGGCAACCCCGCCGGCTCTTACCAAGCTGGACACCGAGGAGACTTTATTCCTCTACCTGTCAATCGGCAACGAAGCCGTAAGCGCCGCCCTAGTGAAGGAGTCCGAAGCCGGGCAGACACCCATATACTTCATTAGCAAGGCCTTACAAAGCTCTGAACTCCGGTATCAGAAACTGGAGAAAGTAGCTTTTGCCTTACTCAATGCGGCACGAAGACTCCAGCCTTATTTCCAAGGGTATCGGATCGTGGTACAAACTAGCCAGCCGATCCGACAGATTCTCCATAAGCCCAATTTGGCCGGAAGAATGACCAATTGGGCCATAGAACTGTCCGAGTTCGACATCACATTCGAAACCCGACAGGCGATTAAGTCCCAGGCACTCTCGGATTTCATTAGGGAACTCACCCCGGCCACCTCTAATGACGGGATTTGGAAGGTCTACGTGGATGGTTCGTCCAACGCAAAGGGCAGCGGTGTAGGAGTCATCGTGGAAAGCCCGCAAGGGGTAGCCACCGAGCACTCTCTTCAGTTAAAGTTTCAGACCTCCAACAATCAGGCCGAGTATGAGGCCCTGCTGGCCGGACTGCTTCAGGTAAAGGACAATGGCGCCCAATGGGTAAAGGTTTTAACCGACTCGCAGCTCGTCGTAGCTTAGATTGACGGCACCTATCAGGCAAAAGGCCCACTCATGGCCAAATACCTGAACCGAGCCCGGGCCGACATCCTCTCTAAGCTGGCAAGTACAAAGGGGCCGGATAACCACAGGACCGTGATCCAGCAAAATCTGACGGAGCCGAGCTGCATCATGGCCATCTCAGCAAGCCTCGACTGGAGGAAGCCGATAGAAGACTACCTCGAAAGGGGAATTATCCCTACCGACACCACCGAGGCCAAGAAGCTGATCAGAGAGGCTGCCCTCTACGCCATGGTTGATGACCAACTATACAGAAAGGGGCTCCATTGCCCGATGATGAGGTGTCTCGGCGATTCTGAAGGAAAATATGTGCTGGCCGAACTCCATGAAGGCAGCAACGGCCACCACATGGGGGGCAAGGCACTCGCCCAAAAGGCGCTACGTGCCGGCTACTACTGGCCCACTATGAAGCATGACGCCATGGAAAAGGCTAAGACATGCAACAGCTGCCAGAAACACGCGAGGATCATATGGCCGCCGCCCTCAGAACTGAAAGGAATGCCAACCCCCTGGCCCTTCTACAAGTGGGGCATGGACATCCTCGGACCCTTTCGGCCGGCGCAGGGACAATGCAGATGGCTCATAGTCGCTGTAGACTACTTCACCAAGTGGATCGAAGCAGAGCCACTTGCCACAATTACCTCGACCAGGGTTATGAAGTTCTTCCGGCATAACATCGTCTCCCGATTCGGGATACCCGCCGAGGTCGTCACGGACAATGGGACCCAATTCATGGACCATAGATTCCAGGCTTTGATGTCCAACTTGGACATCAAACAGCACTTCTCCTCTGTGGAACACCCGCAGACAAATGGCCAGGCCGAAGCCGCCAACAAAGTCGTCCTGGACGGACTCAAGAGGCGAATGTTGCAAGCCGAGACCAACTGGACCGAGCAGCTCCACAGCGTCCTGTGGGGATATCGCACAAGCGTACAGTCTTTGACCCAGGAAACCCCGTACAGGCTAACCTATGGATGTGAGGCAATGATCCCGATTGAAATCGGACAGCCGTCCTGGAGAAAGGTCAGAGCCAGACAGGAGGGGCAGGAGTCGAACGACGACACCTTAAAGACTGACTTGGACCTCATCGACGAAATCCGGGTCACGGCACACTGCCGGGAACTAGCCGCCAAGCAGCTACTCGCGGCTAAGTACAATAGAAAGGTCCAACCCCGGGCTTTTAACTGAGGCAACCTAGTACTCCGACGAGCCGACATAGGCAACAAGAATGCCAAGGACGGGAAGCTGGCGGCGAACTGGGAAGGGCCATACCGGATTAAGGAAAAGCTCGACGGGGGAGCATACGTCCTCGAGACTTTGGCACGAAAGCCAATCAAAAGAACTTGGAATGCCGACAAGCTGAAGATCTACTATAGCTAGACTCTTTCTCGGCAGTGTTTGTTTGCTTTTACAATTGTTCCTTTCCTCACATTTGTTTTCCTTTCGTTTTGAGTCTAAGTTATGTCATTTCTGATTATGATGCTTTGTAAAGCCCCGTAGGGCCATTTCTTTCTATCAATAAAGGATCCTGTTGAGCAAACTATGAATGTGCACAATACTCGCTTAAGAGTGAAGCCGAAGCCATGAAGCTCGGCCAAAAACAACAAGACCGAGGCCATGGAGCCTGGACAGGAAGTCGAAAGCCGAGGTCATAAAGCCCGGCACCGGCCATAGGTACTACGATAACGAAGCCCGGCCAAAGAACCAAAAGCCGAGGTATATAAACCCGGCACCCAAAAAATGGCCCCGAGGATGTGAACCCGGCCAAGAAAATTAAAAAACATCTAGATGTATAAAAACCGGCCGTTGTACTCTGACAGGCATCGGTTAGAGCTCGGCGAAGGCGCCGTACATGGCCCTTCATGAAATTGGCTCGTCAACGCTCGACCGGCTAAGCAAGCAGCCTACCATGCCGACCCTGATCAGGTCAAAATGTCCGTCCTTAGGCCGACGAAGCCTTGGTTAGACATGTGACAGCCCTGCCCTTACGCCGGTTAAGTTTAATCCGACTATGCGAAAGTTGGAGCTCGACTACTAGAAAGTCGGGCCGAGGCAGTACGGTTAGTTAGGCCTGACGAGGCTGAAACAAGACAACCTTGCCCCAGCCTCCCACGCACTAAGTGTGGTAGAGTACCAACGGCCTGCACACATGCGGCTGACAAACACACAAACTTAGACAAAAGAAAGATTGAATACATCCATTGCCTAAGTTATCTAAATGGCCTATACCCAGACGACCAGCGTTAGGTACATGGACAGAAAGGTGACTGAATCATCCCATGTCTGGATTGCCTAAACGGCTTGTACGCATACGGCAGACAAACAACAGAACTTGGACAAAAGAGGGATAAAGTTACCCATTGTCTAAAACGTCAAGACGGCCTATACGGTCAACACGCACATCTAAAGCCTAGGCAAAAGAGGCTCGGAGCATAAACCACTCATTGTCTAAGGCATCCAAATGGCCCATACCCATATGGCCGACACATACACAAACCAAGGCAAAAGGATGACGTCGGAAAATAAACCATTCATTGCCTATTGTAGCTAAACGAGCTCGGAAGTGCCGAAAAAGGACGGTACAAGTTAAGATCATTCGACAGTTAAAAGAAGTGCAGGCTAAGACAAGAGAGATATTATAATTGTCATAAAGTCTGTACAAAAGACGCAAAGGCCAGAATCATCCTTACAAAATACAAGGGCACCGACGCCCCAAAACTTACAAAAGAAAAAACAAAAACAAAACGAAAGCCAAAGCTACTCAAAAGGCTCGGCCTCAGGGCCCGCAGTCTCGGCAGGGCCGGTATCAGCACCAGACGGACCCTCGTCGACAGGAGAAGCATCGGCAACGCCGTCCTCAGCATCAGGACCCTCAGCGACAGGAGGCGAATAAGGGATCAGAGTCCCATCTTCCCGAACAAAGGCGCAATAGTTGTACTCGGCCATGTTCAGATCGACGCCAGGATTGAAGTAGCGGATCTGCGTCAGAGCCTGATTGAAGCACTCCTCAGCGGTCCGCACTAGGGCATCCTCGGCTTCCCGGTAAGCCTCCTCCTTCACAGCAAGGGCCTTCTGAAGCCCTTCCTTCTCCTCCGCCAATGAAGCTCGCTGCTGTTGAAGGGCCTTGGTCGCAGACAAACTCTCCGATGCAGCCTTCTGGGCCCGGGCACACTCCTCAGCCACCTGCTCGGCACCCGCCTGGGATAGCTGGAGCTCATGGTCGGCCCTCACCGCCGCAGCCTTCGCAGCATCCCGCTCCCCCCGAGCAGCGTCACGCTCCTCCCGAACAGCGCTCAGCTCCGCCTGAACCGCGTCCCGCTCAGCCCAGGCTTTGAAAAGCTCCTCCTCGGCCGACCTGGCCTTAGCTTCAACCACTTCCAGCTCCTCCTTCAGATCGCCAACAGACGCGGCCTTAGCCTCTGCCGCGGAGAGACCCTTGGTCAGCTCCTCCCTCTCAGCCCTCAGTCTCTGGACCTCAACAGTAGACAAGGCGAGCTGCTCCCGGGCCAGGATCAGAGCCTGGAGGTATCCCACAGACTGGCAAAGTTCCGTCTGGCTCCTGTGTATCTCATCTATGGCCGGTTGAGTTAGCGCGGCACAACCCGTGAAGTGCCGGGGAGGCAGGAAAGCAGCGGCAACCTCAGGAACTACCCCATCGTGCCATAGACGGCCACGAGGAAGGAGAGACTTCGGAAGAGGTGGAGGAGGAGGAGGCGACGAAGAAGAAGGCGGACTCGACAGGGAACCAGAAGGCTCGTCGACGAAGAATTCAGCCTCAATCTCCTTATCAGAAATCGAGGCCTCCTTCCCCCCGGAAGTCGGGAAGGGGACAGCAGCCTCTTCGGACCCAGTGGCCGGGGGGCCAGCTGCAACTACAAATTCCCGATCCTCCAGGGCAGGGATGTCCACCACGGGAGCAGTCTTGAAGACCGTGGCAGGAGAAGAACCCTCGGCAGTGGGACTCTTCTTCTTCTTAGAAACCGGGGCAGCAGAGGTACCGGCACCAGCAGAAGCCGCCCGCTTCTTCGGGTGACTGGGGGACGAGGTAGCAGCCCTCGCAACCCGAGCATAAAAAGGTAGGTCATCCATGGTCCTAGCTGAAAACAATAAAAGAACAAATGAGTCAGCAATTCAGAAAAGGGAATTCAAAAATAAAAACATAGGCAAACGCATGACCAGAAACCCTACTGGTAGACAGCGACGGCTCGGCACCATCACCGATTATAAAGAAGCCAGCCGGCCTCACACCGTACTCGGCCACAAGAGCCTCCACCCGTGGCAGGGCGGAGACCGACTCAGGTGAAAGACCCTTGCGCGGTACTTGGAAGGAGACCGCCTTGGCCTTATAATGGCCCTCCTCCCAGTACAGGGGGAAACGACCGCCGCCCTCCAGGAACCAGGGCTCCTCCCCTGGTACGGCCTCAACCTTGAAGAACGCCCCCTTAAAACGTTTGAAGGAGCCGGAGAAGGGCGTCATCAGCTTGCGCTCCGGATTGATCCGGAGGGACACCAACCCCCTCCGCTTGTCACTCTCCTTCGGCGAGCTAGGGGTAAAGGGCCCGAAGAAATAAAAGAAAAGGTTGGCCGAGCACGCTAAGGGAGGCAAAAAATGGCCACAAAGCCTCTCGAAGGCTACGAGGTAAGCCCACCCATTCGGATGGAGTTGGGACGGGGCCAGGCGAAGATGCCGCAAGGCCTCCATTTGGAAGGAGGTAAAAGGAAGGGGAACTTGGACCCATGTTAGATAATCGCGGTAGAAGAAGAAGTCTGGTTCATCCTCAGACCCTGCCGCGCAGATAGGCTCGCCGGCCGCCGGGCACCGTAGGACACACCCGGGCATGGCTAGGACCTTCAACCGGGCAATGTCTGCGTCAGACATCGATGATTGGGTCTTGAGCACTTCATGCGACACCCAGCTGTACTCCCGACATAAGGCTTCAGGTGGACCAGAGGAGTCCGAACCCTCCGGCTCAGCACGGGACTTAGAAGGCCGAGACTTGGGAGCCATAAATAAGCCTATACGAAAATAAACAAAGTTGGTATTAGTAAAGAGCATAAATACCTGGCACAAACACAGTAGCAAGCAAAAATGGTTCCGGACTCGAACGAACGAGGGCGCAAGAAGGAACAGCCGGGGCAGACCAATGCCGGCAAGAGCCGAGAATGGAAGAAGCCTCGGCCTCATGATCCATCAACGCGGAAGCCTCCACCAGGCAATCCCAGCAAGGGCCGGAGTAACCTGCTGGAGCAGACGTTTGAGGGACGGCGGAGGGGCCCTCATAAAAATTAAGGGGCTAAGCTATCACTGCCGAAGCCCCGGAACCGGAAGAGGAGCCTACCCGGGCCCCACCGGGCGAGTCAAGAGGAAGAGCGCGTGCAATCAGCCGGAAAGGACGACGTGGTATAGGAACCGAAACCCTGGCCAAAGACGGATGAGCCCCAGCTCGCCCCGGACGCACGGCGCCGACTCGGCGCAAGGGATCCAAGATTCCCCTAGTGGGTGGCTCACCCCCAAGAACCCAATAAGTCATCCTCGGGAGACGCGCACGAAGGAGCATTTCCTCCTCCGGCGTCAGCGACGCCCTTGGTCGCGGAACATTCCTATCTCTTGCCATAACCAGAAGCCTACGGTGTTAGAAACCGGTGTTTGAGGGAGTTTTGGGGGTGAATTTTGGGTGTGGTGATACTAACAGAATCCCAGAAGAAACCCAGGAAAACCCAGAATTCTCGAAGAACAGTAATGCAGGCGACGCTTCCAAAAATAAATGGTAAGACAAAGAAAAATACCAGACAAAGATGGTAGAGGATAGACACAATACCTGTGCAAAGAAAATGGAAGGAACTGGAACGCTGGAAGACGGTGAAAAGTTCTGGACATAGGAGAATCCCCTCTGAAGACTCTAAAGAACCCGGAGGAAAATCTGGGCAAAAGAGTGAAGTAGCGGGAAAAAGTGGAAGGAAGAAGAAAGAGGGCTATTTAAAAGCCAACGCAGGGGTGCAACGGTCTATTCCCGTACAGACGTGACGGGATTGGAGCAACACGACGCCAGCACAATAAATGCGCGCAGACCTCGAAAAACGGAAAGGCGCGGCGGTTGCAGGACGCACCCAATGAAAGCTTGACAACTGTAAGCTCGCAGTGACAGCGCGCGAGGAGAAAATCCCGAAGCGTCCGGAGAATCCCAAAAGGCAAAGGGCACGAAACCGAGGCCATTGGGAACCCGGGAAGGGCGATTGGCCGCCCGGGCAAGACGGACTCGGCGTTCTAGGCAGGACGAGGGCATTATAAGCTGACCACTTCCCCTTACCGGGCAGATGGTCACGGTAGCCAAAACCGACCTGGTCTAGGCGAAGGACCTCGGCCATACAAAGGACCGGGGGCAATAAACACCTCGGCCGCCCAGAAGCCTGAATGACCAAGCTGGGGGGCAACTGTTACGGACCGGCCCAATAGGCCCATGTCCGGACCTTGGCCCAACTAAGCCTGCATCGGGATCTCCACTATAATAGGAAACGATATGAAATCCCGCCAATGGGGGGACCCTATTAATAAGGAATCTCCTACAATCATGGAACGAGCCAATCAGACCCTTACGGCTCAATCACAGATATGGCTCATTAAGGCAGGGATACGCACACCACACTCTTCTATAAATAGGAGGAAACCCTAAACAGGTGCACACGTTCTATTCCATGCTCTCTTTACATACTGTCACACAGAGCACACACCCCACTCCCCTGGCTACGTGCCTTCCAGTTTATCACGAACTACGTGGACTTTGATCCCTTCAGAGGGTACGTAGGCTCTAGGCTTGACAACCTAGTTAAGTTCAATCTCTGTGTTCTTAGAACAAAACACATATATTTCGGATTACCGCATGCGGTAAAACCTACCGCATGCGATAAATATCAAAATTTGAGGTGTCACTTTCTGGACGCTTGAATCAATTTTTGGATGACCAGAATTCATGGATACTGAGGGATACTGAGCATATCAGCTTCCCAATAATTCAAGGAAACAAGTCATTCAAAGCAAAATCAACAACTTCAAAAATAAGTAACGTGGAGAATTTGTACACTGGTTACTTTTCCACAACGAAACAAGTAGAGATGTGACCGAGAACAACTTGTCATTCCTTAAAAAATTTAGAACTTTCTTATTTTAATAAATAAAAATAAATAACTATTTTGTTTTTCCTTTACAATAAATAACTATTATTTAGGATAGTAGTACGACAGAGATGGATGCGTTTCGGAGTAAATGTCTTCGATGGGATTGGTCCAGACAAATAATATGTGGCCATTAACTATCAGATTTTTTTGGCATGTATATTTATTCGCCATTGCCATATTGGAAATCTGTATCATTGATTGCCACCTGTCCACCAGAGCAAGGCCCCACATAAAATGTCACTAAGGGTGTGTTTGGTTGGGGGGAGGGGAGGGGAGACAAAATGGAGAGAGAGAAAAGGGGTTTGTGGTGGGGCCTACAAAAGTTTTCTCTCATTTTAACATTTTCCTTCCCCTCCCCTCCCCTCACTTCTCCTCCCTTTCCCCCCAACCAAACACACCCTAAGGCTATGTTTGGGAGTTTGGAGGGGAAGGGAAGGAAGGGGATGTAGGGAGAAAGGAGGGGAAGGGAAATGGAGGATATTTTCTCTCCTTGTTTAGGAGTTAAAAAAATAGTGAGAGAGGAAGATGGAGGATTAATGAGTTATTTTTACCATTTTGTCATTTTCTTTAATAATTAAAATAATTATGGGAAAATTCCAAATAAATACCTTTTGAATTTGCAAAACCCCTAGAAGTTTGTTGAATTTGTAAAAAGACTGTGAAGTACCAAGGACCTATGAAGGATATGCAAATTCGGGTGAAATTATCCTTTTGCCCTTAGTTTTAAATAAATAAAATAAAATCCCCTCCCCGGCCACCACCGCCACCGCCGACCTCCACCACCACCTGTTGGCCTCCACCACCGTGCGGTGGTGGCCAGTGATGGTGGATGCCGGAGGTAGTGGAGGCCGGTGGTGGTGGTGGCTGGGGTGCCGGCAGGCGGTGGTGGAGGCTGGTGGTAGCCGGGCGGCGATGGTGGAGACCAGCGGTGGCGGTGGTGGCCGGCCGGCGGCGGCGGTGGAGGCCGATGGTCAGTGGCGATGGTGGCCGACCGACAGTGGTGGAGGTTGGTGGTGGTGATGATAGTAAACGAGGGTAAAAAAGTAATTAACCTATTGTTCCTCTTAAAACCCCCCATATTGGGGGAACTTTATTTTTTAGAAGAAGAAAGGTTTTGGAAGATTTGCAAAATCCCCCAAAACCCTCCCCTCTTATTTTTAAAACTTGCAAATAAGGGAAGGGACTACTAAAATCCTCCCTTCCTTTTCCTTTCCCTCCAAAATGTAACTCACAAACATAGCCTAAGTGTTAGTTTGGATTGAGGGGAGGGGAGGGGAGGGGAGAGAAAAAAATAACTTTTTTTAAAAAAAGCTAAAAGCAGTTTGGTGATTATATAAATTTTTTAGTTTAAAAGTTACTTAAAAGCTGAAATTAAAAATAAGTTGTTTGATAAATTTTTTGTCAGAAGCACTTTTTCTAATAAAAATTATCATAAATTGTATATTATAAAAGGGTGGTGGCGGCGGCGACACGGCAGCAACGGCAGTGGTGGTGGCGGTAGTGTTCGATCGAGAGATTACGAGTTCTCTTTTCTTTCTTTTTTCCTTTTTTTTTTAAAAAAAAAAGCTTATAAAAAAGCTTTTTTTAAGTTTTTTTTTCTTTATTATAAAATAAGATCTTATAATTATAAAAGCTTTTATAAAATCTTGTTTGGCCTAGCTTATATTTATAAGCTTATACTTAATACCTGTTTAGTCTAACTTATTTTTAGCTTATCTTCTACTTATAAGTATAAGCTAGGCCAAACAAGATTTTATAAAAGCTCTTATAATTATAAGAGTTTATTTTATAATGAAAAAAAAAGAGCTTAAAAATAAGCTCATATGAAAGCTTATTTTTAAGCTCTTCTTTTTTAAAAAAAAAAAAAAGGAAAGGAAAGGAAAAGAGAATCGTAGTCTCTCAATCAAACACTACTGCTATCGCCACTGTCGCCGCCACTGCTGCCGCCACCCTTTTATAATATATCTTTTATGATAATTTTTACTAGAAAAAGTGCTTATGACAAAAATTTTGTCAAACGTCTTATTTCTAATTTCCACTTTTAAGTAAATTTTAAACTAAAAAATTTATATAATCACGAAATAACTTTTAGCTTTTTTAAAAAAAACTCTTTTTTTCAGCGTTACTTTTAAATTAAAAATAAGAGGATCCAAATGGGCTCTTATAAGTAGAAGATAAGCCAAATATAAGCTAGGCCAAACAAGCACTAAGGATCGGATCAAACCGGATTAGAGGTCAACCAGAGGTCTGGCCCAAGAGGACCTTGGTTTGGACAAATTAACCTGAGGTCTTGTACCCGTTTGAAGTCAGATTAGACTGGATTGAAATGTTGGACTGCCTCTAGTTTTTTTGTTTTTTACCTTTTTGGGAGGCAATATTTTAGCTCTAATTTTACCTAACTTCAAAAAATAATAAAAGATGACTGAGTGAAAAATGATTCCTATAAATGAAAAAACATATCAGAATATCCAAACTTCACTGAAACACAGGCCCCGTTTGTTACAACGAAGATTTTGGGAAGGAAAGGAAAGGAATGGAATGGAAAGGAAAGGAATGGAAGATTAGGAGGGAATTTAAAAATGTGAGCCGTTCGGTACACTAGGGAAAGGAAGTTAGTTGAGGGAAAATGATATGTTTGGTATGAAGAATTGGGTGTTTGTTAAGTGGGAAGACTGGGTGAATTTCCGAAAATGCCCTTTACAAAAAAAAGGAAAAAAAGTTGAATTTGGTTTGAACAGTGTGAACTCATCGATCCCTAACCCAGATCGCGAATACAGTGAGATGAAAAATTAAAGTTGCAGTGTATGGGATATGAAATTGCAATTACGACTGGCATCCAGAGGTGACAAGTTCGACAAAAGCTCTAATATTTTAGAAGAAGGTGTCAATCGATTAGAGGATGGCTAAGGAGTTTGTGCGTAAGATGAGAGATTGGATGGAAAAAAATGATCGCTTCATGTAATAAATTAACGACAACAAACTAGCAGCGATTTGATTAAAATGAAAGTGAGCTCAGTTAAAATGGCGACACTGCTGAAACCGACTGTTCGATCTAGATCAATTAGTTCAAACGAAAACACTACTGAAACCTCTTCCCATGGATAAACTGTTGTCCTGTAAAGTTCGAACTAAATGGTTTCGTTTGAACTAAAGACATTGAAGTAATTGCGCGTTCGAACGAAAACTTTGACAGTGGGCACATCAGTTGAAGCTGTCAGTGCAACATATTGATACGTGTACATGGTCTCCCCCAGCTCGAATGAACAGGTCTTCCCAAGTCTCCTAACCTACCGGTAAATCACAGAAGATTATTTTCCTTCGAATGTATACTGACCTCCAAATGCAGCTCTGCTCCCTGGGATATACTTTTCCTTTGCCGAAAAACGCCCACGGTTTTTCCAAGGTTCTTCACCTATAGCTTCGCCTAGCTCCAGCTTGCGCTTTCCTCATGCTTTTTGACAAATAGGCACAGTGTTTTTCCAGGCTTCTTCATCGACAGCTTTTTCGTCTAGCTCCATCTCGCGCCTTCGTCATGCTTTTTGATAAATAGTTACAGTATATTAAAGGGGTCTTTTTGTCCGACAATTTCACTTTCCCAACAGCATTTTAACATTCCCGCCTCTTTTTAAGGGAAAGCACATTCCAGCGGATGAGGGAAAATTCAAACTCGCGGGAAAGCTACTCGATAGATAATGGGACAACCAAACGTGTTTTTTTTCGTTGGAAGTGTCTTATTTTTCCTTTCCACTGCCCTCTTTCAGCGAAACAAACAGGTCCACAAAGTATAGTAGTGATTTACACACAGGAAGAAGAAGAAGAGGGGAAAAAAAAGGTCAAACAAGAAGGAGGCCCCACAAAAAAATGTCACTAAAAGACCAGGGGAGTCGTGACCTCACCTAGGCGCGTGGATAAACATTGGTTTGAACCCCATGCGGCATGCCTAAAAAATGTCCTGCCAAACAATTTTTTTTTCCTGAATAAATTATTATTATCGTCTTGTTGTTTTTTGCCTTAACCATGAGTTAAATAACTAATTTATTGAAATTAAAAGAATTAGTTAATTTAATTAATTATTTGTAAAACATGTGCGCTGATTTACTTAAAGTACAGTTTAATTATTTGTAATGCAAATTACTCCCTTGATGGAAAACTCTTTTAAAAAAAGGACTTAATAAGGAGAGCTTAAGAAAAACAATTATAAATTTAAATCATAAATTGAATTAAGATCTTACAATTAAAACTAAATCAAACCATTCTAAGGCCCAAAGAAGAAGAACATACCAGAATTCCATCTTATTTTTGTTGTTGCTATTGTGAATTCTATAAAAACAACTCTAATTTCTTTTCTTCTAAAATAGTTGAAACCCTAAAAAATGAATGGTAATGATGATAATAGAATTATTTGAATATAAACATAGTCTAACAAAAGTCAATGAGGCAAAAAAGAATTGGGAGAATTACACACAGGTTCCAAGGAAGACAAAAAAAATACAATAAGGTCCCACAAAATAACCAAATTACTCAGAAGTCCCTAGGGACTTCTGTGTAATTATTTGTCAATTGTAAATTACCATTTTTCTGTGTAATTATTTGTCAATTGTAAATTACCATTTTGGACAAGGATAGACACGCATACTATTATCTCCCTCTCAATAGATTCAGCCCTATTCTCTAAACAGTAGCTGTTCGACTGAGCCCTTCGATGCCATTCCACTGAGAGACCTGCGTCGCCGGTGAGATTGTGCGAGAGTCCTTGCATCGTGAAGCTTAGGTGGTCCTCGGCAACTCGTCTCCTACATCGTGGAGTTCGGGGATTTTTTGTATTCTTCTTTCTTTTTGGCTTGATTATATATTTGGGGAGTGACTATGTGTAATTCTTTCTATGGTTGGGTGTTCAAAGAAGGACAGGAAATGAAAAACAACAAAAGGAGCCAAAAGTTGATGCATGTTTGCTGGTGTAGTTCAGAAGCTATTAACAACAGAAAATGCATACATTAACAACAACTTTTGAAAACCTGAAATTTGTCATCTCTGACTTTCAGAGGCTATTAACAACATCAAAAGTATAAATTAACAACAGAAAATGCATACATTAATAACAACTTTTGAAAACATCGAATTTGTCATCTCTGACTTCCAGAGGCTATTAACAACAGCAACAACATACATTAACAATAGAAAATACATACATTAACAACAACTTTTGAAAACCTAAAATTTGTCATCTCTGACTTCTAGAGGCTATTAACAACAGCAAAAGCATACACTAACAACAGAAGATGCATACTAATGAACTAGCTAGAAGCTATCGCTTCGGGTCGAAGCACTAAAAGAAAAGGACCGAGAAATGCGGTGGCATAGGAACCACGGGACCCCCTACTAGTAAAGGGAAAACGGAAGTGCGCTCCCGCGCACCAGCTGAAAAAGCCTTAATAACAACTTTTGAAAACCTCGAATTTGTTGTCTCTGACTTCCAGAGGATATTAACAACAACAAAAGCATAAATTAACAACAGAAAATGCATACATTAACAATAACTTTTGAAAAATGCATTTTCTGTTGTTAATTTATGCTTTTACTGTTGTTAATAGCTTCTGAACTACACCAGCAAACATGCATCAGATTTTGGCCCCTCTTGTTGTTTTTCATTTCCTGTCCTTCTTTGAACACCCAACCGTAGAAAGAATTACAATCCTTCACTCCCCAAATATATAACCAGGCCAAAAAGAAAGAAGAATACAAAAAAATCCCCAAACTCCACGATGCAGGAGACGAGCCGCCGAGGACCACCCAAGCTTCACGATGCAGGGATTCTCACACAATCCCACCTGTGACGCAGGTCTTTCGATGGAATGGCGTCAAACGGCTCAGTCGAATGGCTCCGGTTTAGAGAGTAGGGCTGAATCTATTGAGAGGGAGATGATAGTATGTGTCTGTATCCTTGTCCAAAATGGTAATTTACAATTGACAAATAATTACACAGAAGTCACTAGGGACTTCTGAGTAATTTGGTCATTTTATGGGACCTTATTGTATTTTTTTGTCTTTCTTGGGACCTGTGTGTAATTCTCTCAAAAAAAATTCACTCTGTCTATTCTACGAATTAAAAATTAATTATTTTATTAAGATTTTCAAACTTATTCTAAGTCATGACAAGATATCAACTTGGAGAGCACACTTGCAAACCCATTAATTTTTTTTTTTTTTTTTGGCTCAGAATCGTTAAAATAATCTTGACAGATTCCAGTCTCATCAAAATGTTCAAAAATTTGCCAATGAAAGTTGCCATAGATGGTAAAGGATCCAGGACTAGGCCCTTGAGTCGTAGGTTCGATCCCCTCTGCCGTCGCTGGGACTTCTTTGGTAGGCGATCTCGTAAGTCCCTAGTAAGTACTCATAGAGTCCAGGGCCGTACCCTGGCCTTGGTGGGGGACTGATGCCGAACCCCTCCAAAACTTTTTTTTTTATAAAAAAAAAAATGTTCAAAAATTTATAACTAACTGATGGGATATACCATAAGTATATTTACATTAAAAATCTTGACAACTTAATTAATGGTGCCGTTTGGAGAGTAGTGGATGGCAACAGACGCCAATTCATAAAAGACATAAGCCAAGTCCACATCGAAAGTGATTCCAAGCCTTTTTTTTCTTTTTCTTTTTTTAATACAAATTCCAAGCATTTGAAGCACACATCTCTGTATTATTGATGATTACGTGAGGACGACCCAACAAGTTAAAGTTATTGTTTGTTTGTTTGTTTTTCCCCCCTCAGAAATTGTTTTTTTTTTTAATACAAAGTAATTGTTGGAACAGGTGATGATTACGTTAGGACGGCCCAAAAAGTCAAAGTTATTGTTCGTTTGTTTGTTTTTTCCTCAGAAATTTTTTTTTTTTTTAAATACAAAGCTATTGTTGGAACAGGTGATGATTAGGTAAGGACGGCCCAAAAAGTCAAAGTTATTGGACTTATTTGGGTTAATGTGTTGGAGCTGTGACTTATTTTCTATTTAACTTTTTTATAAACCTGATAGAAAAAAAATCAAGTTATAAATATGATTTGTGTTTGGATTGATAATGGTACAAGTGGTAGAGCCTATGTCAAAAAACTAAAAACTTTTTCCTAATATTTACTCGAGTTTTAAAAAAAAAACCCTATAAAATAAAAACCAACCCAAACACCTCCCAATAAGCTTTAATTCTATTGCTACTTTTTTCTAGCCTTTTTTTTTCACTTAAAGCTCACTAAGGCTCTCCCCTACAGCCTCATTGTTAAAGAAGGGAAGGGGTTGTGCGTTGAAGCAACAAAAAATGAATGAAGGTCAAGAAGCGAAGGTCGTCTTCAAAGACGCACAAAGATGGTCCCTCTCTGGAATGACTGCTCTCGTTACTGGAGCATCCAAAGGCATAGGGTTTGTTTTATAATTCTTATTCTTGTTGTTGTTTTGTTTTCTTCTTTTTCTTAATTTCCCTTTTTCTGGGTTTTGAATCTTATTCAGTTCAACAGCTCTAAGTTTTGTCTTCTCCAGTGTCTCATATTGTTTAAGAGATCCAGTGAAGCAATACTTGTATGAAATGATGATATGACTCTAAAACATGCTATTAATACAAAGATTTCTTCAATTCTCATCATTCTTCTCCATACCATAGACAACACCATGAATACTCTTTGCCTCTCTCATGTGCTTTATCATCGTCTAATTACTTGAACCCTTCATTTTTTGTCTTGATTCTTGCCCATTGAATCCTTTTCTTGAAGCTCTATTATTGCCTGCCGCTTGACAGCAGCATACTTCATAAAACTAGTTTCTGCTTTCTTTCTTTCTTTCTTTTTTATTTTATTTTATTTTTATTTTTAAAGTGTAACGACACTATTCCTACTAATCATATCCACTGCTTCACAATTTCAACGCATCCAGCAGCTTTCAACAATAAATTTTGATATTTCTCCACTTATTGTTATCTTCTCTTTGTCTGCAATCCCTATCAAGTCAAAAGAAGCTTCACTTCATTACTCTGCAAATTCTCAATGAAGTGCCACTCTTCTTATCATTTGATTGAACAAATCCTGATTTTTGATAATTCCCATTAGGAGTTGTTAAGTGCCACTCTTCTTATCATTTGATTGAACAAATCTTGATTTGTGATAATTCCCATCAGTAGTTGTTTTTCCAACTACTTCTGCTCAGCTTATTCAATAGGTTATTTTTGATTGGAACATCCACTACTAAAGCATCCATCTGACTGATAAAATCAGCAGCCCAAAAACTCTCACCAGAAATAAACTCCCCGTTCTCTTTACAAAACTCAATCCCTTCACCAGGAACTAGATGAAATTGAGGAGTTTCTCACTGAAGAGTGTCTGTATTCTTCTTTGATTCAAAGATAGGAGCCATCAATACATGTCCATCCACACTAAACAATACCATTTATGGATGAGTCCTGGCAATCAACATAATTCTCTCCATCAATGGATTTGAGTCAAAAGAAGATGACTTATCTTGGAAATAATAATATGTCCTACCACAATCAGATTTTGTTCTTTGAATTCTAGGCACATCAAAAGAATCATCTTCATCTCACAAAGGAAGAACCACTGAAACAGAGACACTGGGCAAAACTATGAATATTATCAATTTCCATACCACTGTTCTCCCAGGCAAATTCAGAGTTGTTAGTATCTTCAACAATTCTATTTGACTCCATTCTTTTGTCATCATCCACCTTCTTCAAAAATTAAGCCCCCCCTTTGAGAACACCCTGAAATTTACCAAATCGGACAAAACATGTGGTGCTTCAAAAATATAATGCGAATGGAATTTTTGCAACGTGACCAAGTGAAGTCGAACGAGGAGACCAGGCTAACCTCACTGGTACCAAGAAGGATGCAGCGAAGGAGATAAAACTTGAGATTTTTAACAATCTTCAAGCCCATATGAGGCTCGTGATTAGTGATAGAGAACCAAACCCTTCGATCTTAACAGAACGGAAAACGAGAACAAGCACTGAAAGGAATTTCGACGATTTGTAATCACTATAAAGTAATGAAATGTCGCAAATCTTGTAGACTCGACAATCTGAAGTCTTGGACGGCAAGAATGTCAGCGACAATCTAAGAAATTCTGCGAAACGGTTGCTAGACAATCAGATTTCAATAGCGATGAAGATCAGGTGATATCCTTGATCTGTCGATCTTTGGTCTTAGACAGCGAAGAAGCGTCAGCGACGATCCAAGAAACCCAGTGAAGAATGCGCCTAACAGTGAAATTGCAAAAATATTATGAATCCATGGATATTGCTCGATAAAATCGCGTTCACTTTTGAAGATTTCTCAGGCCATTAACATCGTGATCAGCGTAAGACAAACTTCGAATATCAAATGAAATTGGATGAAGAAAGGATGGATGTCGGATCGATCTAGTGGTGGAGAATCAAGATGCAATCTTGAAAACAATCCATACAAAGTTTTTTTTTTTTTTTCTTTGGTTGCCACCCAATTCACCAGGGCTTCGCCCCGACTAATCCGAATCCGACCCATGTTGCGCCTTGGTTTTGGTGGGAGAGTCTCATAGCGGGGTTTTATTGCATCCACGAGGCTCGAACCCAAGACGTTTGTTTAAACGACACAAGCCGCTTATTATCTGTGCCAACCCCTATTGGTATCCGTACAATGTTTTTTTTTTTATTACAAGGCGAGAGGAGGGAGATTCGAACTAAGGACCTAAGGGGGAATACACATCCCAATACCATTGCACTACAAGGAGTGTTGGTAGTATCCATACAATGTTGTTCAGTCAAGAAAAGAGAGTGATTGGTAAACGAGAAAAACACTGGGGAAAGAACTGGGCTATGATTGGATAACAAGGACAAAATTGGGCTTCAATACTTTTGGCCCAAAATGACCTACTTTGGGTACTTTTTTTAAAAAAAAAAAATTTGCTATGAATGATGGCTTAAAAGCATTACAAGAAAATATTACACAACATCATAATTTAATCCCAAACACTCTTGGTCTAACCAAGCTCTCAGACTACTAGGACACTCATCTAGAAGAGTAGAATTTGAAATGCCCCTTCTGGCTAAAGCATCCACTATTCTATTAAACTCCCTAGGAATAACTCTGATATCAACTTACCAATCCAAAGTCATCAAATTCCTAGCTTGCAACAGTACACTACTGCAAGTAGTGCACGACACATCAAGCAAGACATTAGAATAACCCTTCAAAAATAGCCCATTTCTTTGCTGCGGAAGCGCTATAGTCACTTATGGATTTAGCAAATCCCACCATCCAATTACTCACACAATCTTTGATGACGCCTCCACATCCGGCATTATTTGACTGGAGGGCGCTAGCCCCGTCAACATTTAACTTCAACCAACCTTGCGGCGGTTTCTCCCAACCGAAAACTTGATCATCACAATTCAGATTTAAAAGATACGACAGACCACTCACAGGAGCGAATCGAGTCCACATAGAAGAAATAACAAAGCCCGGATTATAAGGCTTAATAAAGTTGGACTCAAAAATGCATCGATTCCTCCAATCCCAGAGTCTCCATATAGCCACACCAAAGAAAAGACCCCAAGATCCTTCCCATATACATCCTACTTGGTTATTCAAATTAAGCACTAACCAATCCCGCAGACCACAAGAGAAAAAGTAATGGAGATACCTTGGTTTAATCAAACCAGACCACATACACTTAGCATAAATACAATCCTGAAGGATGTGCAAAATATCTTGCATACTAGAATTTCAAGACTCACAATAAGTGAAGGTGTTCGACCACGAGCTTCGCTAGAGATTAGTAGGCAATTTATTCAGAGACACTTTCCACATAAAACAGCTTGATTCTTTCCACTCCTTTCCATTTCCATATATCCTTAAAAATTTTATACCCTAGGGGAAAAGGATTTTCCTCAATAAGAAAATAAGCACTCCTAATAGAGCACTGGCCATCCACAGCAGCTCCCCAAGATAGACAATCAAAATCGACATCCTCCCTAGGAGGCAAAGTAGCTAAGACCCTACTCATACTTGCAGAGCTAAGAATGGAAGAGATCTTAACAACATTCCACATACCTCTCTCCGCCCAATTAGCCACTACTGATTCCTCCTCCTCCGCAGATAAGGGACGAAGACAGAAATCAACAAGTTTAATATTGTCTCCCACCCAACAATCATGAAAGAATTTGGCAACCAACCCATTTCGAACAAGCCATTTAGAGCCTTTATCAACTACCTCCCTTTGATCACAAATAAACTTCCATAACTTGGAGTCTCCAAGATGATAAGACAGTAAAGACTCTGAGTCCCTCAGCATGTATCGTTGGGAAAGTATCTCAGTCCATAATCCCTTTGCCCCACTGATTAAGTTCCAAGCTAGCTTGGCACCACAAGCTTTGTTGACCGAGTTAAGCTGTCTAAAACCCAATCCACCATACTCTTTAGGTCTAGTAATATGTTCCCAGCCAATAGAATGGAAATGATTACCTGCACCATCATGGCCCCATATAAAATTTCTTTGCAAACGCTCAATTTCCTTGCAAACACTCACAGGGAGAGAAGCAACCAGCATAGAGTACATAGGGATAGTACTAATAACCGACTTAACAAGAGTAATCTACCTACCATAGAGAGACAGTTCGCTTTCCAAACGCTCAACTTTGATTTGACTCTGTCCACTATATATTGGAATTTCTCTGTTGGTCTTCTTGAACGAGATAAGGGAAAACCAAGATAACTACCAATCTCACTGGAAATATGCATGTGGGTCACTGCCTTAATTTGCAATTTCAAATGCAAAGGCACTCTAGGGGAGAAAAACATGGACGACTTCTCGACATTAACCTGCCCTCCAGAAGCCCTCATAAACTCCTAGAGACAGCTCATCATACAATTTGAAGCCACCCCAAACAAAAGTGAATCATCTGCAAACATTAGATGGGACACTTTGGGACCACCTCTAGTAACATAGATAGGTTCCCACCTACCATCTTCCACAGCATCACATATTACGTGAGATAATCTATCCATGCAAATTACAAAAAGAAGAGGAGAGAGAGGGTCACCCTGTCTAATTCCCCTACGAGGAGAGAAGAATTCAGTTTTAGCCCCATTTCACAAAACGTTATACGTAACCGAGGAAACACAATCAATGATGAGGGTAATAGACGGATCGCCTGGCTCAACATTGGTATCACCTAGGAAGAAGGGAGATTTTGCACTGCTTTTAGATTATGGGTGAGCTTAACCCCTTTCCTAAAATTTTTTTACCAAAAAAAATTGCAATGAGAGAAACATAATGAAGAAGATGAACAACTAACCCTAACTTTATATAGACTAGTGTCTTAACCAACTAACTAAATTTAATTCAATCTTAATATTTCTAACAGATACATTAACATTTTTTTAATCATGCATGTCGGTCTTGTTATCTCGGCTACTGATTCATGTTTATTATTGATGTTGAAATAAGAATGCCATAGTAGGAGAATTAGCAGAATTTGGAGCACTTGTGCATTTATGTGCACGGAACCAAGAAGATATTGATAAATGCCTTAAAGAGTGGGAAAGTAGAGGATATCGTGTAAGTGGATCAGTTTGTGATGTTCAATTTCGTGACCAACGTGAAAGCTTAATGGAAACTGTTGCTTTTGTCTTTCATGGAAAGCTCAATATCCTAGTAAGATTCTCTCACACAAAACCCAAGTCACCCATATATGTCAACTTTTTGTTAACATGTCCTTGATTCTTAAAGGATGATCTCCTTAAAGTTTCAAGAAACTAAAAAATGTTAGAAAGGTCCAAGAGAAAATTTTGATGTTAAAAGGTTTTAAGGAGTTGTTAAAACTTACAGACGGAGTTGTTAATGGGACCTTTTTAAGATCAGAATTTCCTCTGGGATTTCTTTTTGACATTTTCTTGGTCCTTTAGGAACTTGATGGGATTTTCTCATTTTTAAATTAATACAATTTTTTGTTTACGTTACTATGTATTTGCAATACATATTCGTATATTCAATTGTGTGTGTGTGTGTGTGTCTGTTTTAGATGACTTGAAACATTTTTCTATGTTGTTTTTCTTAGATAAACAATGCTGGGATAGCTATACTTAAGGAAGCCACGGATTATACTGCTGAAGTTACAGCAGCAATCATAGACAATAATTTCCAGTCTGCTTACCATTTGAGCCAACTGGCACACCCCCTTCTTAAAGCCTCAGGAAACGGTAACATAGTGAATATCTCCTCTGTTGTAGGTTTCAAAGCTGCGCCTCAGCGTGTGGTCTATGCAGCATCTAAAGGTATATTGAGTTGTGGGCTCCACATATAATTTTGTCACCTTCCTCTCTCTATGTGTGAATATAAAGTATTAAGTCTAGGGAAATGGCCTAGTCCCTCATAACATAATGAATTAATGTTAGAATTCACACTAGGAGAGGTACTTTGTATAGAAGTGCCTACAATGAGAGGATACATATGGCAAGAAAAAAATGATATTAAAAGCCAATCCAATTTGATGATTTAGAACAGTGAACCAATGAACCAGCTCCCAAACTAATCTGGTCTTAAGCTTTTGACTGGTTAACCGAGTTAGATTTTTTTATATTTTTTCTTCCATTGTTGAGGTTAAAACGACATAATTTTGAGTTTAAGAAATTTGTTTTTTCTTAAAAAGTATCCATTATATTTGCTTTTTTCTAACTCTTTCATTTAATTACATGTAATTTATATCAAGGTTATTAAATTTGAAATCATCCTCTCAATCAGGAGGAATAGGTCAAGGGTTAATGGTCAACTCAAAGTCAACCCGGTGGCCAGATGGTTGGGAAATAAGAAATTAAAAAATAATTTAAATTCTTATCATACCATCATCCATACATTAAATATCAAATCAATATATTGAATTACTAATAAAATAATCATATATTTATGTAACATTCTTTACGATTTCTTCATAGTATCAAATTATCAATCCGCCATCTAATGACATCAAAATCAATAATCATTAAATATTCTTCCTACTTAGCAAAATATTCCTACCTACAATCCTTTAACAAATAAACTCATAATAATTAGTACCAAAATTATAATTAACTTTGAGTCTTCAACCAATATTGTCATATACAATAATGTTCCTAAAAAAGATTTAACTATTTTTTTTTAAAGGCAACTTGGGCAACCAAGCAACTCACGTGGTAGCCTGAGTCACCCCGAGTCAACCCAATCTTGAGTTGGAAACCTAACTAGACCGATCTAGTTTAAGTTTAATAACATTGGTTTATACATGAATATTCCATATACTTGGGAATTAATGTCTTTTTTATTTAGATATTACTCTTTTAGAGTTATAAATTAAATTATTTTATTTTAAATGACTAATATGACCCTGGTTGAATCATTGACTCTTGATTCATTGCTTTAACTAATTCTTTGACCGGTTCAGAATTTCAAGACAATTGTGAATATATGAATGCATAAATATATAGTGTTCAATTTTGTTTCTCATGAAGCATAACCTTTGATAATACAGCATGATAAAATTGAGTGAAGGCTAATAATTTAGCTGATGAAATAATATCTTCATAATTGTATTCAGGAGCTCTGAATCAAATCACAAGGAACCTTGCCTTTGAATGGGCGAAGGATAATATTCGTGTAAATGCGGTAGCACCTGGAGCTATATTGACCCCACTTTTTGAGAATGCCACGGTACGTTATGGCAAGCTTAGGAGAAATATGCATTAAAAAATAGTGAATTAGTGACAGAATTTGATTATTCATCATAAAGTATATTGTATCGTCACCAATTTACTCCTTCTATCTTTAAATTTAAGTTTTAAATAATCTTTATTTATTAATTAAAAAAAGTAGTTAAAAATAGTTAAAATCAATAAATATGTAAGTAGTTTTTTTTTCCAACTATGACTTCCCTTGAAAAAAAAAAATCTCATCCACCTTCTTAATTAATGCAATTCTCACACACTCATGAGTCAAAAAAATATACAATAAATGTATAAAATCAACAATGAAAAAATTGAAAAAAAACAATAAATGTTAGGACAAAACTAAAATAAAATTTATATTTTGGGACGGACCTATTCTCAAATTTCATGATTATATTTAGGGATGCAGGAAGTATTAGCAACCAATTTCTGCTGCTAAATTCGATGTGATCTTTTGTTGTTATGATCATGAATCCAAAAAGAAGAGCTCATCCTTTAAGGACTAGCATATTGGGCGAATCCTTTTGAACTTATAAACCATACCTCTTATGAAACTCCCAATGTGGGACTCATATCAGCTAGCTTATTGCTTCTTTGTTTGGATTATTAACAAAGAGGATATCTTAGCCTTACACTTCTCAACACAGCAATTCTCTGTATTCACTAAGTAGCCTAGTCTGATTTACAGCCCATTGAGCCTGTCTAAATCTTCGTTGGCTGCCCCACATTTTTGAAGTTCTCAAACTCCCTTTGCCAATTAAGATATTGAAAATACAACTAATTCTAAACAACTATATGGTCTTTCTTAATCCATTTGTTTTATTTGTCAACATGTTCATATTCGGTGTACGTTTCTTGGATTTTTTTCTTCATATAAATTCTTGCATATTGCTATATATATAATTGCACATATAAATCATGTTATAATTTTCTTTTCCCCTATTTTGGTCCTTTTCATTTCTTTCATAGAAAATCGGTTTACTATGTGAGACATAATATCTCTAATATGATCTTTGTACAGAAAGAAGATGAAAAACTATTAAACAGAATATTGTCTTGCGTTCCTATGAGTCGCTTAGGAGAGACTAAAGAGATTTCTGCACTGGTCGCTTTTCTCTGCCTTCCTGCTGCTTCATACATCACTGGACAGATTATAAATGCAGATGGAGGTTCCACACTCTAAATGGCTTTCAATTATTGTATTCCTGTTTTAGGGAAAATTAATTTATTTTTGTTTTTATACTTTTGCCTCAGTTATAACTCAGTCCATACATTTTGATTTGATGTAACTCAGTCCTTATTATTTTAATTTGGTTGTTGCTTAATCCTTGAATTTTGACTCAATACAAATTGGTCCCTATAGTTTTAATCATTTTATATTAGTCCCTATATTTTGAAAAATAAAAATCTATATAAAATATAAGTTGTGGACTAAATTATAAAATAGTTAAAACTATAGAGGCCGAGTTACGGTGAGTCAAAGTTAAGAAACTAAGTTACAACCAAGTCAAAACTATAGGAACTAAATTACACTAAGTCAAAGTGTTAGGATTAATTAAGTTACAATCAAGTCAAGATTATAGGGGAAAAAAAATCTGCATGTTTTGTCATTTAAGTTATGATGGACAATAAGAATAAGCAAAGAGTGTTATAACTACCAATAAACTGTGATTGTCAATTTTAGTATAATCTAGTTTAAACCGTTGTCTCTTTGCCACCCACGCCCTTTATATTAAAATTGTTTTGCACTTTTGACCACCCTCTCCTTTCTTTCAAATAAAAAGGATATATTACATATATTTATCTATAATTTTCCTTATTTATTGTTTGTGTCTCACTTATATGGGTTTGGTGTGTTTGTACTTATTTATCAACACATTTTGTGGAAGGGAAGAATCTAAAAATATACATGTACATCACATACAAATATTTTTTGGGGTTTAGAAAATATTGGGGACATAAGAGAGAATATGGGAGTAATATTATTATTAGTGCTTATAGTTTGATCAAATTTAAGTTTGAATTCATGTAGTTTCAAATCGTGGTTTTTAGTCCTATAAATTTCATAAGGATTTGGTCTAAAATTTAAGAAAGTCAATGTCATTAAGCATAAAGTTTTAGCTTTAGTTCCTATACATACTGTTGACAATTTTTTATTTTGATCTCTATGAATTTCCATTTTAGTTTATATACTTTTAATGAGTTTTAGTTTTGGTTTATATACTTTAATGAGTTTTGATTTTTGTCTTTATAGTTAACCTCAAACCAAGTCCTTATATAACTACAGGGAATAAAAACCATAGTTTGGATCTATATGGATAAAAACCAAAAATCAATAAAAGTATAAAGACAAATAATTTTGTTATCCCTAGAATATAATAAAAGGGTAATAATTTTTTTTCTGAAAAAATAAATTTTTATATAAAAAAATTGTTTCTTTTACGGCTACTGTAATAATAATATAAGTTTGATCAACATTACATATTTCGATTTTTTTTTAAATTCCTTTTTTGGGAGCACCAACCTGAGAGTAGGGTGTTGGTTTACGTAATCATCAATAATACAGGATACAGGAGGGCTAAGAGATGTGTGGTTCAAATGCTTCCTTGCCTTAGCTTGAGCTAATTGGATTACCAATCAAAGAGAAGAGGAGGAAACATGGTTATATTTAAACTTAAATTAGTTTACGGACCAAATTGACAAATTTGTTATTAAAATAATTTTAAATATATCTGATATCAACTATATATCAATTTTCTTTTAGGTTAATAATTTTTTGTTAAATGAACAAAATACCATTAAATAATACATGAGAGTGAGGAAAATAAATAATTAGATGTTATGTTTTCACAAATATTGATTTCAATTTTGGTATGAAATATAAATTTATGGAAAAAAACTTAGTTCAAATTATTTATATTCATCCGGTGAAGTTTTCAAATTAAATATTGCAATGTGGAGTTTTGTTAAAATAATAATTCATATATTAAAATTTTAAAAATATGTTGAAAACTTATATATAATGAAAATCACACATGACAAAGTGTGATTGAAAAACTTCACCTAATGGATATAGGCCACTTGACATATCCTAAATTTAAATACAAATAAAACATTTTGGAGCCCTCAATTCATATCATTCATTAAAGTTTAATGCTTTCAAAACAATAAATAACCTAGAGGTGTTCACTTATGTCTCGCACCAACCATCTCATTCAGGTTCTAGACACTTTAGGATGCATGGGTTTGTCATAAAAATTTTCGAGACACACAAAATTACTACTGAGACGGGATAAGACATGATACATGATAGGTTTTGATGATAACAAATCTTAAAACAAAGTTAGAAAGGTTTTTGCATCATGTTACATTGATTTGAAAAAGGCTGTGAGGAATATACAAATCATTTATTGTGAAAATCAACTATCACTTAAGTGACCACTTGAGTAATGTGTTTTGAGAAAATAACTTATCACTACAGTGACCATTAGAAAAGCTAAAGTTAGATCACTCAAGTGCTACTAGAAAATTTGCCGTCACTGCCACACCACCATAGTGATTCTCCTTAGTGATCGGTTTTGCGAAAATTTTTCAAAAGAGAAGATCGCTCGAATGACTACTTGAGTGATGTTTTAAATTGTCATCACCACGGTGCTCCATTCTAATGGTTAGTTTTGTGAAAAGTTTTTGAAGACAAGATCACTTGAGTAACCACTTAAGCGATGTTTTCAATTTTCATCATCATCACATCATTGCGGTGATCTATCCTAGTGATCAGTTCTCTAAAAACATTTTGAAGTCAAGATCACTCAAGTGACCACTTAAGTGATGTGTGAAAAGTGCATCACTAGAACAACACCACGATGATCCTGGTAGTGCTTAGAATACTTGAAATTTTTTTCAGGTGTAAGATCACTTGAGTGATGTGTAAAAAGTGCATCACTACTAGTAAACTAAAATGATGACATCTGGTGATTTGTTTCTAATAAAAATAAAATAAATAAGATCACTTTTGTAAAAAGTTTTTAAAGACAAGATCACTTGAGTGACAACTCGAGTGATGTTTTCAATTTTCATCAACATTACATCATCACAGTGATTTGTTCTAATGATTAGTTCTCTGAAAACATTTTGAAGTTAAGATCATTCAAGTGACCACTTGAATGATGTGTGAAAAGTGCATCACTAGCACAACACCATGATGATCCTGGTAGTACTCAAAATACTTGAAAATTTTCAAGGTGTAAGATCACTTGAGTGATGTGTCAAAAGTGCATCACTACTAGTAAACTATAATGATGACATTTGGTGATCTGTTTCTTATAAAAATAAAAGAAATAAGATCACTTGAGTGATCTTGTTATTCTCATCACTACCAGATCACTACAGATGTTCCTAGTGACCAATTTTCAAAAGAAACGAGATAACTCGAGTGTTCCTATTTTGAGCATTACTGCCATATCATTGTAGTAACCCCATCCAGTGCTCTATCTTGATAAGTGAAGATTACTTAAATGATGATTTTTCAGAAAACAAAGCATCATATTGAAATTCTTGAAACTCATTCATAACTTGTTCTTTTTGCTTCAAATTTCTCTAACACTTCATTACAACAATGTTTAAGCAATTTATTGGTGATCAATCATGGATTAATTAACACAAAATGCAAAAAAGCACTTTATGTGTCAAAAGCATTAAACGCACCTTTCAAACGCTCAACATTCTCTTTGCTCCAATTGCTAATTCCTAAAACACAAAAATTGTAATGATATTTCAATGGCTACAATCAAAGACCAAACACTTTAACATGATAAGGCCAATCCCATCCTATACAATCCCGACAAGATCAGGACATAGGATGGAATTGTTGTCCCATGTCCTTTTTCGGGTGGGGATTCGGGACGGGTTGGTCCCATCCCATAAACACTCTTATAATTACTTGTTGAGGGGGTGTTTGATTCTCTTTTGTGTTCATTTTTCAAAAAATAGGGGCCTTTCCCGCAAATTTTTTCTATTTTGAAATAATTGCGGAAAAGTCCCCATTAAAAATTCTATTTATTAGGAGTATCTAAATTTTCGATTAAATCTTTATGAACTTATAGGGACTAAAAACCACGATTTGAAACTACAAGAATTGAAACTAAAATTTGATTAAATTATAAGTACTAACAATAATAATATTACTTCTATATTCTCTCTTATGTCCCAAATACTTCCTAAACCCCAAAAAAATTTGTTGTGATGAGCATATATATTTTTAGATTCTTCCATGCTTCAAAATGTGTTGATAAATAAGTTCAAACACCAAACCCATATAAGTGAGACACAAATAACAAATAAGAAAAATTATGGATAAATATATGTAATACATCCTTTTTGTTTGAATTAAAGGAGGGGGTGGTCAAAAATGTATAACAATTTTGAATATATTAAGGGCGGCGTGGGTGGCAAAGAGACAATGGTTTAAAGCTCGGCTATATACTGAATTGGACTATCACAGTTTATTAGTGATTACAACACTTTTTGCTTATCTTAATCTTATTGTCAATCAAACTTACATGAAAAAAGATGGGGAATATTAAAAGTTTTTAGTTCCTATAGTTTTGGCTTGATTGTAACTTAATCCTACCATTTTGACTTAATACAACTCAGTTCCTACAGTTTTAGCTTGGTTCCAGGGACGGACCAAGGAATTTTGTTCACGGGGGCGAAAAAAAAATGCTACATCATAAATAAAAGTACTTAAAATACAATAAAGATGTAATATATAAAAAATTGAAAGAAATATATTACAAAAATTAAGTTTATTTCACTTGACTCTTACTCTACGTGTTTTCATATTGCTAAACTCATCTATAATTGAATCCGTGCTAAAACTCAAAACAATTTCTTTTTCAATGTATGTAATCAAAGAATCATCAAGAAATTCATCTTCCATTCTATTTCGAAGTCTATTCTTGATTATCTTCATAGCAAAGAAAGATCTTTCCGTAGTTGCTGTAGAAATTGGAAGAGTGAGTACAAGTCTAATCACTCTATCAATAAGAGGGTAAATTATGAACTTTCCAGTTCTTGCCAGTCCTTGACATAATTCAGAAGTAGTTGATAAATTAATGAACTCTGGATGCTTAGGAATGTCAAGCTCAAAATGCTATAACTCCATCTTCAAATGTAATTTTTCCTGTTCTGTGAAATCTCTAGAATAAAATTTATCAACAAGTTTGCAAATATTATCACTATTAAATGACTTGTACTTGTCTCTTGGATCTAAAGCCATGTTCAAAGCAAGTAATTCAACAGTATTATCGTTGAACCTGCTATTTAATTCTTGCAATTGATAATCAATGGTAGCACAAAAGATATTTACCCTATAAAATTTTTCAGTAGAAAAATCACCTTGTTCATTTCGAGCACGACCTCTCCTTCCAATATATTTTGCACTCATATCTGGAATGTCAATGTCGTGTTTAATGCAAAATTCTTGAACATTAACTAAAAAAGCATCCCAACCAGTCTCTCTTAATTTCTGAAGTAACTCTTTTGTAGTTGAAACCAAATGTAGAGCATTTGAAATATCTTGAGACTCTCGTTGCAAAGCTTGACAGAGGACTTCAGTAACAGCCATAATTTCTTTCATAAGATGCAATATGATGATAAAATCAAAAGATACCAATGATGAGTATGCATTATCTGCATCTCCACGATGTGATGCTGTCTTTCCCTCATTAGAAATATTGTCAACAACTTCACATGTGGCTCGAAACATTTTAAACAAGCTGCATATGGAATTGTAATAAGAACTCCAACGAGTAGTTCCAACTCGATGCAAAGTACCAATCTGATTAAGACCAACTCCTGATTGAAGTTCATCAATAGCAATCATTCTTGCAATTTCATTTGTTTGGGCAGCCTTTAACTCATCATTACGCTTACAAGAAGAAGTAACAATATTAATTATGAAGTTCAATTTTTCAAAAAACTGATGAACATGTTTTACCTCATGAGATGCAGCAACCAATGCAAGTTGAAGGCGATGAGCAAAGCAATGGACATAATAAGCATATGGGCACTCAGTGCAAATTAAAGCTTGTAATCCATTCCATTCACCTCGCATATTGCTAGCTCCATCATAGCCTTGTCCCCGAATATTTTGAATGTCAAGATTATGGCGACGAAGAGTGTTGACTATTCCTTGTTTTAAAGTCTTAACACTTGTATCTTCCACATGTACAAGGCCGAAAAACCTTTCCCATATAAAACCATCTTTATCAATGTATCTCAAAACAATAGTCATATGCTCTTTTTTAGATACATCACTAGCTTCATCAACAATAAGACAAAACTTGGCATTCGAAATTTCTTCTCGTATTGTGCTCTTTACCTTCTGAGAGAAAACATGAAGAATTTCCTTTTGAATTTGAGGGGAACTATATGATGCATTTTGAGGAGCTTTTTCTAAAACAACAGCTGCAACTTCTTGATTATAAGAAGCTAAAAACTTTATCATCTCAAGAAAATTACCCCGATTAAGTGAATCTAAGTTTTCATCATTACCTCTAAAAGCACATCCTTGAAGAGCAAGCCATCTTGTCACATCCACAGAAACTTGTAGTCTCAAACGATTAGCTGCAATCTCCTGAGAAGTAAGTTTTTCAACCAATACCTCAATATGTTGAGATTGATTCATAAGATCATTACATGAACTCACAGCATTTTTATGCGTTGAGATAACATTTTTCCCAACATGGCGTAGAAAAGCACAATTTTCTCCATCACTTACCTTTTTCCAATTTTTAAATCCATCAACAACAAATGTATTAAGTCCAAAACGACCACTGCCTGGTTTACTAAATAAATAACAAGGCAAACAAAATGCAGCATCTTTACTTGGAGAATATTCTAACCAAGTTGGAAACAAATCAAACCAAGAAGCACAAAAATGATGTTGATTCTTCTCTGGCCCAGAAAAGGGATAATTTTGAAGTTTGTATTGAAATGGGTCAAGTTTAAGATAAGCATGATGAATTTCGTCTTGTTGATTTATTGGATATTCCCATATTGGAGGGCGTAATGCAGGATCTCTTTCCAATGAAGCAAGATCAACTTTTTTACCCACCTCTTTATTTTCAATTCGAGGAGACTTTGAAGAAGGAGTCTCAGTATTTGACAATTCGACATTAGAGGTAGACGAGGGCAAAGAATCACTATTCTTTCTCTTAAAATAAGTATCAATGGTAGCATTCTTCCCCATAATATAATCACCTACAAAGAGCATAAATTATTTCATGACCAATATGATTTTAAAAATATTATTAACAACAAAAATAAACCGATTAAAATTAAATATTAGTCATCATCAATATTCTCATAGCCATCTGTTAACAAAACTCAAAACTTATCTAAAATACTAACCCTAAAATATTCTCTTAGCAGTATAAAAGTAGTATTCCTAGAAAGATAAAATCATAAATAATAAATTTTATGAACGAAATTTTATAAAAAGAAGTGATTTTAGGTACCTTATTGATTCTCAAAGTTTATCGTAAGCTATTGGAAAAATGCCGTCAGCAACAGTGCAACACAATGACAATTTCCGAAGAGAAAAAAAATGCCGCCAGCGACAACACAGTAACAAACTGACGATCTCTAAAAAACGTAGAAGTAGGGTTGGAAAATATATTAAAGGGGTGGGGTCCACCTCTTTACTCTGTTAAAATATATATGAAGGGAAACTCTTTGTGTATGTGAGTATTAAATAGCCCGTGAAAGCGCAGCAATGGTTCGACCAAAAAAAAAAGAAAGCGCACCTATGGGTTTGACCAAAAAAAAAGAAGCCCACCTATGGGCCTATCTCAATATGAAAGCACTGCTGGAGCAAAAAAAAATATGAAAGCACTAATTTTTTTTAAAAAAAAAAATTGAGGGGGGGCCACCCCCAGCCCCCCTGCGTCCGTCCTTGCTTGGTTCTAACTTAGTTCCTGAATTTTGAGTTACTGTAACTCGGCCACTACAATTTTAACCATTTCATAATTTAGTCTAGATTTTATATATTTTTTTATTTTTTAAAATATAGGGACTAAATTATAAAATAGTTAAAACTATAGGGACCAAATTGCATAGATTCAAAGTTAAGGATTTGGTTACAACTGAGTTAAAATAAGGGAAAATTACGCGCAAGTCCCAAGGAACAAAAAAATTACAAAAAAGTCCCTTGAAATTACCAAATTGCACAGAAGTCCTAAGGGACTTTTTTGATATTATTTGTATAGAAATAAAATCCAGGTTTTTAAATGTTGTTGTAAATATAGACATTTTCTATTATAAATATGGCTTTTCCTGTTGTAAATGGCCAGATTTTAAATTGTGTTGTAAATATAGCACTTCCTATTGTAAATCTAACATTTTGCTGTTGTAAATGACCTCTCTACGTTCAAAATCCAGATATTTAAATGTTGTTATAAACATAAGAATTTTCTGTTGTAAATATAGCTTTTTCTGTTGCAAATGGTCAAGTGTTTAAATATTGTTGTAAATATGACATTTCCTATTGTTAATACAAATAATATCAAAAAATCCCTTGGGACTTCTGTGTAATTTGGTGATTTTAATGGACTTCTTGGTAATTTTTTTTGTTCCTTGGGACCTGTGTGTAATTTTCCTTTAAAATAATAAAGACGGATAAGTTACACTGAGTTAAAGTACATGGATTGAGTTGTAACTGAGTCAAAAGTATAAGTACAAAAATATATTAGTTTTCCCTGGAACATGAATACAATAATTCAAAGCCATTTAAAGTGTGAAACCTCCATCTGCATATATAATTTGTCCAGTAATGTATGAAGCAGCAGGAAGGCAGAGAAAAGCAACCAGTGCAGAAATCTCTTTGGTCTCTCCTAAGCGACTCATAGGAACTTGAGAAAGTACACTGTCTAATATTTTGTCATCGTCTTTCTATACAAAGATCATATCAGAGAGATTCTCACTTAGTAAACTGATTTTCTATGATAGAAAAGAAAAGGACTAAAACAGGAAAAAAGATACTTATAACATGATTCATATGTGCAATATGCAAGAATTTATATGAAGATAGAATCCAAGAAACATGTACACCGAATATGAACACATTGACAAATATAACAACTAGATTAAGAAAGACCATATATAATTTGTTTAGAAATATTTGTATTTTCAACAAGACATGTATTTTCAATATCTTAATTGGCAAAGGGAGTTTGAGAACTTCAAAAAAGTGAGGCAGCCAAGGAATGTTTAGACAGGCTCAATGGGCTGTAAATCAGATTAGGCTGCTCAGTGAATACAAAGAATTGTTGTGTTGAGAAGTGTAAGGTTATGATATCCTATTTATTATAATCAAAACAAAGATGCAATAAGGCAGCTGGCTAATGAGTCCCACATCAATGAGTCCCACATCGGGAGTCTCATAAGTGGAATATGGTTTATAAGTTCAAAAGGATTCCCGCAATATGGGAGTCGTTAAAGGACGAGCTCTTCCTTTTAGACTCATGATCATAACAACAAAAGATTATCACAACGAATTTAGCGATAGAATTCGGTTGCTAAAACTTCCTCCATCCCTAAATATAATCTTCAAATTCTTGAATAAGTCTGTTCCAAAATCTAAGTTTCATTTCAGTTTTGATTCAACATTTATTACTTTTTTTTTTTCCAATTTTCCCTTGTTGATTGAATGCATTCATTGCATCTTTTTTGACTAGTGAGTGTGTATAAATTGCATTAAGCAAGAAGGTGGATAAGATTTATATTTACGAGGGAAGTCATAGTTGGAAAAAAAATATATTACTTACATATTTATTGATTTTAACTATTTTTAACTACTTTTTTATAAATAAAAAATGATTATTCAAAACTCATATTTGGGATAGAAGGAGTAAATTGATGACAATACAATACATTTTATGATGAATAGTCAAATTCTATCACAAATTCACTGTTTTTTTAATGCATATTTCACTTAAGCTTGACATAACATACCGTAATAGTCTTCAAAAGTGGGGTCATTATAGGTCCAGGTGCTACCGCATTTACACGAATATTATCCTTCGCCCATTCAAAGGCAAGGTTCCTTGTGATTTGATTCATAGCTCCTAAATAAAATTATGAAGATAATATTTCATCAGCTAAATGATTAGCCTTCACTCAATTTTATCATGCCATATTTTCAAAGGTTATGCTTTATGAGAAACAAAATTGAGCACCCTACATTTATGCCTTCATATATTCGCAAAGGTGTTGAAATTCTAGACCGATCGATGAACCAGTTAAGGCAATAGCTCAAGAGTCAATGATTCAACTGGGGTCATATTGGTCATTTAAAATAAAATAATTTGATTAAAACATACAAGAAATTCATGTATAACTGTGAAAAGAGTAATCTTTAAATAAAAAAGACATTAATTCACAAGTAAATAGAATATTCATGTATAAACTAATGTTATTAAACCTGAACTAGATTGTTAACCAGAACCAGACCATGTAACTAGCTTGGGTAGGTCTCCAACTCAGGATTGGGTTGACATGAGGTGCTTGGGCTCAAATTGAGTGACCCAGTGAGGTTCTAGGTTGTCCAAGTTGCTTTAAGAAAGGTTACCATGTTTTTTAGGAGCATGATTGTATACAACAATATTGGTCGAAGACTCAAAGTTGATAATTTTGGTATTAATGACTATAAGTTTATTTGTTAAAGGATTGTAGGTAAGAATATTTTGTTAGCTAGGAAGAATATTTAATTATTAGTGATTATGATGTCATTAGATAGTGGGTTGATAATTTGATACTATGATATCAATATGTCAAAAAAATTGTAACAAATGTTAGATAAATATATGATTATTTTGTTAGTATTTCAATATATTGATTTCATATTTAATATATGGATGCATGATATGACAAAAACTTAAATTATTTTTAAATTTCTTATTTCCCACTGGTCTAGCCACTGGATTGACTCTAAGGTGACCATTGAACCTTAACCTATTCCTTGACCACTTGAGAGGATGGTTTTGGGTTTAATAACCTTGATATAAACTACATATAATTAATTGAAAAAGAGTTAAGAAAAAGCAAATATAATGAAATACTACTTTTTTTTTCCTTTAAAAGTCGAAATTATGTTGTTTTAGCCTCAAAATGGAAGAAAAAATAAAAAAGAAATCTAATCCGGTCAACTAGTCAACAACTCTAGACCATATTAGTTAAGGAGCTGGTTCACGGTTCTAATCATCAAATTAGATTGGGTTTTAATGTCATTCTTTTTTTCTCTATTTTTTTTTCTTTTGCCAGCCACATGTATTCTCTTATTGGAAGCACTCCTATTCGAAGCACTGTCAGGTACTAAATGTGAGCACCTCTCCTAGAGTATATTCGAACATTAAATCATCATGTTATAAGGACTAACACCTTTTGCTAGACTTAATACCATTTATAGGAAGGTGAAAAAATTATTTGTGGAGCCCACAAATCAATATACCTTTAGATGCTGCATACGCCACATGCTGAGGCACAGCTTTGAAACCTGCAACGGAGGAGATATTCACTATGTTACCATTTCCTGAGGCTTTAAGAAGGGGGTGTGCCAGTTGGCTCAAATGGTAAGCAGACTGGAAATTAGTGTCCATGATTTTTGCTGTAACTTCAGCAGTATAATCTGTTGCTTCCTTAAGTATATTTGTCCCAGCATTGTTTATCTAAAGGGGGGAAAAAACAGAGAAAAATGTTTCTAAGTCACCTAAAATAAACACACAATTGCATATAAGAATATGCATGCATTGCAAATACATAGTAACATAAACAAATGTTTGTAACTGCATCATTTTTTTTTTTTAATTCATATACAAGACGTCAAAATGTCACTCTCATTTTATGTAGAATTTCTAATTATTAAAAGAAATAAGAAAAAATTTGAGCTGGTGGGAAAAATTTAGGGGCAATTGGCACCCCAAATCCTGGATCCTTTTAAAATCCTTTATATAATTTTCCTTTGAAAATCCTATCTCCATTGTTAGATTAAGAAATTGATTTTATGTAATATGTAATAAAATATTAAAGTGAAACCCTCCATTTTTTAATCTAAAAATGGGGATCAGGTTAGAAAACCAATGGATTATGAGAGCATCCAAATCTGGATGTTGGCGTGGTGTCCAAGCCAATTCATTCTTTGTTATTCCAACATTTATGTACATTTGTCAATTACTTATGTCTTGATAGTACTCAAATCTAAAATGCAATATAACATGAAAATATGTGCCTTTGCTATCTATAAGATTAAGCTACAGACACTTGAAGAAAAAAAAAATTTAAAGGCTAACACATTTTTTATCCCTTAAATTTGTCTTTATTTTGGTTTTGCTCTTTCAAAAGATAAAATAGTCTATTTTTTTAAATTAAATTATAAAGACTAATATTTTAAACATAATAAAACTTAAGGGACCAAATCAAAATGAAGATAAATTTTAAAAACTAAAAATTGCATTAATTTAAAAAGCAATAACATGTTAACAAAAAGTTGATATATATGGGTGATTTGGATTTTTTGAGAGAGAATCTTACTAGGATATTGAGCTTGCCATGAAAGACAGAAGCAACAGTTTCCATTAAGCTTTCACGTTGGTCACGAAATTGAACATCACAAACTGATCCACTTACACGAAATCCCCTACTTTCCCACTCTTTAAGGCATTTATCAATATCTTCTTGGTTCCGTGCACATATATGCACAACTGCTCCGAATTCTGCTAATTCTCCTACTATGGCATTCCTATTTCAACATCGATAATAAACATGAATCAGTAGCAGAGACAACAACACTGACATGCATGATTAAAAAAAGTTAATATCTCCGTTAGAGATATTAAGGTGAAATTAAATGAATAGTTAGTTGGTCAAGGCCCTAGTCTATATAAAGGATATTAGCTAAAGTGCTTTAGTGTGTAGGATAGTTAGATCCACATCATGTTTAGAGAGAGGAATCTTTTTTAGATACTTAAAGTTAGAGTTAGTTGTTAATCACCTTCAAGTAAGAGATGATCATTGCTAAACCTAAGTGGGTCATAGTTTATATGAGCATGTTACTCTTATATGGTTAATACAAGATTGTTCATTATATTTCTCTAATTGCTATTTCATTTTCGATAAAAAAAAAAATTTTAGGAAAAAGGTTAGATTCACCCACAATCCAAAGACAGTACAAAATCTCCCCTCCTCCTGGGGGAGACCAACGCTGTGCAAGGCGAACCATCTATTACCCTCAGGTGTTGACCTAGGATGCTTCTTTCAACACTTTGACCAACTCCATAATCGAACCCCCTCTCTTTGGTGAGAGTATTTAACCCCTTTGCTAGCTGAATCCAAGGACGATGGATTGTTTCTTGTTTGGGATATTGATGGGAAAAATAACTTATGGAAAAGTCAGATTGTGAAATATGATTTATATTTGGATTAGTAGTTGCATAAGTAGCTTTTACTCCATAAGTTAGGAAAGCTGACTTTTCAAATAAACTACTTTTACCCCATAAACCCGATTTGGAAAAATTTCCATCCAAATGGGGGAAAAGAAATATCTATCAATCCGATTGAAATAGTAAATAAGTGTGATAGATTGCGGCTCCAAAAAGTTATACCAAATACTCACATGTTTATAACCCGAGCAGGTCATTTTGGGCCATTTCTTGTTGTCTACTCATAGCCTAGCTCTTTGCCCAGTTTTGTTCTTGTTTTCCAATCACGGCCCAGCTCTTTTCTTGACCGAACGACGTTGAATGGATGGTTCTCAAGATTGCATCTTGACTGTCCACGCAAATCATGTTAACGGCCTGAGAAATCTTCAAAAGTGAACGCGATTTTATCGAGCGTTATCAATAGATCCATAATATTTCTGCAATTTCATCCATAATATTTCTACAACTTCACTGTTGGGTACATTCTTCACTGGGCTTCTTGGAACGTCGCTGACGCTTCTTCGCCGTCTAAAACCAAAGATCGACAGATCAAGGATGTCACCTGATCTTCATCGCTACTGAAATCTCATTGTCTAGCGACAGTTTCGCAGAATTTCTTGGATCGTCGCTGACATTCTCGCCGTCCAAGACTTCAGATCGTTGAGTCTACAAGATTCACGACATTTCATTACTTTATCGTGACTCCAAATCGTCGAAATTCCTCTTAGTGCTTGTTCTACTTGTTCTCGCTTTTCCTTCTATTAAGATCGAAGGGTTTGATTCTCCATCACTAATCGCTAGTCTCAAGTGGACTTGAATACTATTAAAAATCTCAAGTTTTATCTCCTATGCTGCTTCCTTCTTGTTACCAGTGAGGTTATTTTGGTCTCCTCCTTCGACTTCACTTGGTCACGTTTCAGAAATTCCATTCCAATTATATTTTTGAAGCACGCCATATTATGTCCGATATGGTAAAGTTCAGGGTGTTCTCAAAGGAGAGGCTTATTTTATGAAGTAGGTGGATGATGTCAAGAGAATGGAGTCAAATAGAATTGTTGAAGATACTAACAACTCTGAATTTGCCGGGAGAACAGTCGTATGGAAATTGATAATATTTCATAGTTTTGCCCACTGTCTGTTTCAGGGGTGCTTCCTTTGACAGATGAAGACAATTCTTTCGATGTGCCTAGAATACGAAGAACAAAATCTGATTGTGGTAGGACATATTATGATTTCCAAGATGAGCAATCTTCTTTTGAAGGTTCAGTCGAGTTGTCATAATAAGAGTCAAATCAATTGAGGCTCTAGATGGAGAGAATTATGTGTTTTGCCAGGACTGATCCATAAATGGTGTTGTTTAGTGTGGATGGACATGTATCGATGGCTCCTATCTTTGAATCAAAGAAGAATAAAGACAATCTTCAGTTAGAAACTCCTCAATTTCATCTAGTTCCAGGTGAAGGGATTGAGTTTTGTTAAGAGAATGGGGAGTTTATTTCTGAGGATAAAAGTCTGGGCTGCTGATTATATCAGTCAGATAGATGCTTGAGCAGTGGATGTTCCAATCAAAAGCCATCGTGACACTAATGGCGATGTTAATATTTCTGAGCTCCAGCAAAAATATCCTATTGAATAAGTTGAGCAGAAGTAGATGGAAGAAACAACTTCTAATGGGAATAATCGAAAATCAAGATTTGTTCAATCAAATGCTTAACAACTCCTAATGGGAATTATCACAAATCAGGATTTGTCAAATCAAATGATAAGAACTTCATTGGGAATTCGCAGAGTAATGAAGTGAAGCTTCTTTTGACTTGACTAGGATTGCAGACAAAAAGAAGATAACAATAAGTGGAGAAATATCAAAATTTGTTGTTGAAAGCGGCTAGATGCGTTGAAATTGTGAAGCAATTGATATGATTGGTAGGAATGGTGTCGTTACACTTCTTAAAGAAATGCAGAAACTAGTTTTATGAAGCATGTTGCTGTCAAGCGGCAGGCAATAATAGAGCCTCAAGAAAAGGATTCAATGGGCAAGAATCAAGACCAAAAATGAAGGGTTCAAATAATTAGAGGATGGTAAAGCATATGAGAGAGGAGGCAAAGAGTATTGCTTTTATGGTGTTGTGTCAGATGCGATATGGGAAGAATGTCATGAATAGAAGAAACCATGTTTTACAGTCTTTCATCATTTCATACAAGTATTGCTTCACTCGATCTCTTAAACAATATGAGACATTGGAGAAGACAAAAGTGAGAGCCCTTGAACTGAATTAGATTCAAAACCCAGAAAAAGAGCAATTAGGAAAAGGAAGAAATCAAAACACCAACAACAATAATAATTATAAAACAAACCCTATGCCTTTGGTGGCTCCAGTAACAAGAGCAGTCATTCCAGAGAGGGACCATCTTCGTGCGTCTTTGAAGACAACCCTCGCTTCTTCACCTTCATTCATTTTTTGTTGCTTCAATGCACAACCACTTCACCTCACTTCGCACAAGCACTCAACCACTTCACTTCTTCAACAATAAATTTGACTTTTTGGGCTGTCCTTTCGTAATCATCAATAATACAGAGATGTGGGGTTCAAATGCTTCCTTGGCTTTCATCATATAAAAGTAATACAAGTGTGTACATTCTTGGATTCTTCTGCAAAAGGAACCACTTTCGATGTGTCGTTCACTTGCTTCCTTGGCTTTTATCATACAACTGTAATCCATGTGCATTCTTGGATTCTTCTGCAAAAGGACCCACTTTCGATGTGTCCTTCAAATGATTCCTTGGCCTCCTCCATCAAATGTAATACACGTGTGTTATTCTTGGATTCTTCCGCAAAAGTGAACCACTTTCTTCAACCATAACTTTAAATTTTGGGGCCGTCCTTACCTAATCCGACGCGGCTTTGGCCACTGCCCACTTATATACCTAAAATGGCGCCGTTTTGGGTAGAAAATAATGAGCAAGTTCACTCTTTTTTTGAAAAAAAATTTCAAGGCACTGAATGACACTAAAAAAATACTTCGAGCTACTGACTGATGCTAAAAAATCTTTCATGATTTTCAACAATTATTTTAGGATCTTAAAAAAATATTTCAGCGCACTGACTGGTAATACAAATATACTTTAGGATATTGAATCATACTAAAAATACCTCATGATCTTGAAAAATTAGTTTAGGATCCTAAAAAAATGTTCCAGATACTGACTGATACTAAAAATATACTTTAAAAAAAAAATTCAAGATTCTAAAATAATTTTTTAAAATCATGAAGATTTTTTCAGTATCATGAAGTATATTTTTAGTATCAGTCAATATTCTGAAATATTTTTTCGAGATCTTAAAATAATTTTTCAAGATTATGATATATTTTTCAATACTAGTCAATATCATGAAGCATCTTTTTAGTACTAGTGCCCTAAAAAAAAGAGAGAGAGAGAGAGAACTTGCTCATTGTTTTCTACCCAAAAAACGACGTCATTTTAGGTATAGGAATGCAGCGGAGGGTAGTGAGCAGTGGACCAAAGCCACATCCTGTTTAATTTGGGTAACAAACCAACTCATTTTATTAGCCTTTGAAATTTGAATGACAAGTTGTGATTGGTGTTCCTTAGGATTATCTTGGAAATCCTCATCAATTATGTATGAATTATGAAGGCTTCTACCAAATTTTAACACCTGATTAGTTTTTTTGATAACAACACCTGATTAGTTTGTTATTCTTAAGTTGCAAAAATACTCGTATTATTGGAGTCTTTTTAACAATCAAAAGCTCAAGTTAAGTCCTGGGTTTCATCAGGAATACTTGTATAATTGGAGACTAATATTTCTTTTTTGGGGTAATCAAATGTTTAAGTGATCAGTTGAATTATCTTCATTAAGGCATGTTTTTATACCCAGAGCACTTACAAACGTACTTAAAAATTACCCACCAATAATTAATATTTAATGGTGAGACTAGTAATTCTTTTTTCTCTATAATAAAAACTTCAAGTAGTTTCAAATTTTGGAGTCTAATTAGATTTAATATTACTTGTATTTTATCCATCCATAAAATCCTTATACTTAAGTAATTTTATGATGATATCAGTCACATTTTTACAAACCTAACTAATTTTAATTGGTATAAGATTAGTGTATGTAATTGTTTTGCATGCAAATTAGGATATTGCACTTGTTATTTTACATTTTATTTGTTTTTAACATATAAAGATGTAAATGTAATGTACTAGAGTGATCAAAATTAGCTTAAGCTAGATAAGCTGGCTCATTTTTCCCACCAATTTAGTGAATTAAGTTAGGATTTGACTTGAAGATAGTTTTGAGTATGATCGAATGAACTCGACTTATTTAGGTGACTGATTTGTTTAACTCACTATAATATTAAACAATAAAACCTCAAATGTAAAAATAACTCTACAAATTCAAATAAATATATGATGATATAAGAATTATTATTATTAATTTTTTGCATGACATCGTAATAGCTAAATCATGTAGATCAAAATGTTGGTTAGAGATAATAAATTTTTAAAAGAATGCAACTTATTTTGTTTAAACACATTTATTTATGGAGAGTGTGAATGGGAGAGACTAGAGAAAAAGCATAGAAAAAGAAATAAAATAGGGTGAATGTGCAAAAATAGTAATAATATTTTGTACTCTAAGCATCCAATAGAGTTAACATTTCATGAGTGCAAACATGATCATAAACAATTTTTCAGGGAGAAAAATTAAGAACGCCGTTAACTTGCCATCACGTTTGTCACTTTTTTCCTAGGTGCCATGGCACAATAGCAAAAGCGCTATAGCACTATACTACCATTTCCCTCACTTTTCATAACCAATGCAAATAAAATGTAGATCTTGTTATTTGTTTATTTCCTTGTTAGTATATTTACACTTCTAGAAGGGGAAAAAAAGCCTTTAAGATCGTTACATCTAGACCTCTATCGACAAAAGTAGTTTAAAAACTATGACCAGTGGCATTTTTTTAAGTATTAATACAACTAATGCCGTTAATTCAGTCTCGATAAGTATTAAATATATGAAAATTTTAATTTTGAGAAGAAAAAAAATTATATGAATGAAAAAAGTATATATATGAAATTAAAACTTTTATATATTTAATACTTATCAAGACCACATTAACGATGTTAATTGTATCAACATTTACAAAATTGTCACAGGTTATAATTTCAAAATGGTCTCAGCCTATACATGTTTAGATGTGATGGTCCTAAAGACCTTTTTTGTAGTAGTGTAAATATACCAACAAGGAAACAAGAAAATAACAAGATCTACATTTTATTTAGACCAGTTATGAAAAGTGAGGGAAATGGTAGTATAATGTCATGGCACCCAAGAGAATAGTGATAGACGTAACGCCAATTTAACAGCATTTCAATTTTGCTCCGTGAAAAATTGTTTTATGACTAAGTTTGCACCTGTAACGTCCTGAAATTTATTTAGAATAATAATAGGATAGATTAATTATAATTAATTTATCAAGAATATTCAGTATAGAGTAAAACTTTATAATATTGGTAATAATATGATAATTTTTATTATATTATATTATATTATATTATAGTAATATATTATAATACACACACACATTGGAAACGTGGTTGGAGACAACCACGTTAAAGTTAAAGGGGGAGAGGGTAACAAGTTTCACCCTACCCTCAATTTCACCCAACTACCCAATTTCATCCTAACTACCCCCCTTTCTAATTCCACCCCAATTACCCCCCTCCTCAACTACTATAAATACGTACTTTCGGGTGCGTATTCAAGCAGAGCAAGCGAGTGAGAGAAAAATAGAGAGAGGAGAGAAAGAAGGAGAAAGGGAAAGCATATAGATAATTATTTAGGGAACCTGGTGGTAGCTTTTTGGTGATTACTTGGAAATTAACGAATAATAGGTAACTCTGAATAATATTATTCCATATTCTTGTGAATTGTGTGTGATTATAAATTATTTTTTTATAGAATAAATTAAATGTATTATAATATTATTATAATAAAAACTAAATATTACAGTTTTATGCCCAACAAAAATTATGGTTTTGCTCCCAAATTTTAGAAATGATAGTTTAGTCCTGAATTTCAAAATGACAGTTTAGTCCTTTGAATTTCAAAAATGACAGATTGGTCCATTGAGGTTTTATGAGATCTTTGGTTTACCTGATGATGATATTTTATAAGCTTGTTTTAATATATTTTATTTTTATATAATTATCATTACAGTTGTATTTGTGATGGGTTGGAGTAAGGAAGAATTTGAATGATAAGATTTTTTTATGCCATCACTCGGTGCATAGTGGATGGTACTTGTCAATGCCCCATCTTCCATGTTTTCCTCTGGAAGGAATTACATTGGAGTTGTGAGACACATGACACCTCCTTAATTGTTATTTTTAAGAAGGGGAGTCATAGTCCATACTTAAGCTCTATGCCTTTGGCCAGGTATATATTAGGTTTTGGAGAACTTGGAACCATCCAATCAAATGAATAAGTTTCTGTTGGACTATATGTTAGCCTATGGTTCCAATCTACGATACAAGGGTGAACGGTAATATAAGGGAGGCTGCATATTGCATATTGTATAGTTCACAATTTGATATAATGATGATTACTTTTGCGAAAGAATTTTGTATGAGAAATTATGATATATACAAATATATATAGGGTTTATCGTTTGTCATGTGACTTGACATAAGGTTATGTCAAGTCACTCCAAAACTATGTCGTTTTTGGAGTTAAAGGAATTAATGAAGGATGTTTTTGTATTTTTATTTTTATATTTATTGTATAGATTTTACCAAAAGATCCTTCATTAATTCTTCGAACCTCAAAACTACGTCGTTTTGATAATTCATTAATTCCTCTAACCCCAAAACGACATAGTTTTGGGGTGACTTGACATAACCTTATGTCAAGTGATATGACAAACGATAACCCCATATATATATATTATGATATTCTCACTACCAATTTTGGTCACTACCACTTTTTCACCGTTATATCAGAATCTCAATAAGAGAGAGAAATTATAGAAGTAGATGAGATTCTAATCTAATGGTAAAAAAATGGTAGTGACATTGGTAGAGACCATAATTGGTAGTGACGATGTATTTTCCCTGTGTGTCACTAGTGCAAAAAAGGGGCTTTAAGACCAGACGAAAGAGGTATGTAAGACCGGATCTGCGACCGGTCTTATTCTAGGCGATCTTAAAAGTGTAACTTTTAAGACTGGATAAACGACTGGTCTTAAAAATTTAGACCGAACTTTTGAAATATCCAGCCTTAAAAGTGTTTCAAAATAAAATAAGAAAAACCCAAATGAAACAATCGGTCCCAAATCACCAGATCTGGTAACATTTTGAATGTTCCTCCATCATCAGTGACGGAGAACCAAGAGAAGGTTGGAAGCAACACCAATAAGAAAAACAAAAAAGAAGAGAAGATTGAAAGCAACACCAACAAGAAAAACAAAAAAGATGAATACAAAGTCCAGAAATAAGAAAATATAACAAGAAATAGAAATCATTCACCATGGAAATCGAATTTGAATCAATATAAAATCAGAAGTGAAATTGAAGTCCAGATCTACAAAAAAATCACAAACTTAAAGCAACCAAATATGAGCAGGATCCTCTTGTCGATACTGGCAAAACTTCAAGCAACCAAAATCAAAGTCCAGATCTGAGCAGGAGCAGTCAAGGTAGGAGGAAACAAACTTAAACAAGAAGAGATCTGGGTTTGGTTTTAAGCCAGATCTATGCAAAGATGGTGTGGGAGGAGCCATAGATCAAAGAGGAAGGAGCCGTCGTCATCCAGAATCCTCGAAGCCTTGCGCCGTTGCTGAGGATTGGAGTTGATGTCATCGCTAAACCCTCGAAGCATCTCACTGCCAACGTTGCCAAGGATTTGATTGTGTGGCTCTTAGGATGACTTACGAAGATTGCGAGTAGATTAGAGGAAGAGGATGTCATTCTTACTGAGGATTTGACTCGTTAGGCTCTTGGTAAACTTGTTGAATCTATAACTAAGCAAATGTTATATCACCAAGAAGAAAAGCACGCTCACGGACTTAACGAGTTTAGCGAATTTAGTTTTTTTTTTTTAAACACTTTTAAGACCGGATGTTTGTAAAATAGGTCTTAAAAGTATATTTTTAAGACCGGATCCTTTATAGTCCGGTCTTAAAAATATGACCGGTTGCAATTCATAAATATATAAAACACTTTTAAGACCGAACCCTTTATAGTCCGGTCTTAAAAGTGTTTTATATATTTACGAATTGCAACCGGTCATACTTTTAAGACCGGACTATAAAAGGGTCCGGTCTTAAAAATTTACTTTTAAGACCGGATTATAAAGGATCCGGTCTTAAAAATAAACTTTTAAGACCTATTTTTACAAACATCCGGTCTTAAAAGTGTTTTATATATTTGTTGGAAATTCATATTTAATTAGTTAGCATATACGATTATATTGTGCAATTATCTTAATTTAGTTGTTAGAGAGATTTTAGGAATTAAATGAGCAGATCATGGTTTTTTGAATTTCGTAATTATATTCTTGATTGTAATCATCTTAATTATGTTGTTAGAGAGATTTTAAGAATTAAGTTAGCAGATCATGGTTTTTTGAATTTCATAATTATATTCCTGATTGTAATCCCTATATTATAGGAACTGCTCAAGTCAGAAGATTATTTATTTATTAGCATCTGTATATAATTCCAATTAAGTGAAGGAATAAATCATCGCATTCTCAGACTCATCAGCGTCTTCTCACAATATTTACGAAATTGCCACCAGTCATACTTTTAAGACTGCATATTTTATGGTCAGATCTTAAAAGTGTTCTATATATTTACAAAAGTGCCACCAGTCATACAAAAAAGTTCTTTATATTTACGAAACTGCCACCGATCATACTTTTAAGACCTGATTCTCTGTAGTCTGGTCTATATGAAGCGGTCTTAAAGCTCTTTTTTGCACTAGTGTGTGTAATCAACTCCTACTTTTTGTCATATGTAATTTGCTTATGTATGATAGAAACTTTCAGTAGTTACTGAAACGTAAAATCTCATCCTATATTAACATTTTTTAGGTGAACATTTTAGTAAGGAGCAAGGGAAGGCACATATAAAGTGAGCTTTGAAGGCTCTTTTGTACTCATGTAGCTTATGTTATGTTATTTTTATTTGCTATGACCCTAAGACTTCCGCATTATATTTGACTTCGAAATGTTTTGGGAATTCATTATGACTTTGTGTTACGGACCTGGATAAAGCCCATATTCAATATATGGCCCAACAAGGAATATATGGGGGATGAGGTCCTGTATTTTTGCTCAAGGTACTTTGATGACATTGAGACATTTTCCAATCGACCGTCTCGTGTAGACGATTGTCTTGAGTCAGAGCCAGATGTAAGTAGATCTAAATACCCAAGAGGGGGTGAATTGGGTATTCTAAAAATTTTCACAAATAACTCTGTTTTAAAGCGATAAAAATAGAGATGAACAGAGTAGGGAGAAGAAAAGCTAGACACAAAGATTTATACTGGTTCGGTCCTAACAATTTGACCTACATCTAGTCCCCAGACTCTCTGCGATTTTCCACTATCACAAAGATTACACACTCTGTACTTAAGAAGTAGTTCTCTCACTAGAACTCACTCCCCCTTACAAGTTGTAATCAATGACTCCCAAATCACCAAGTCCCCTTGACTTGTGATTCTTTACAATAAATAATTTGTAGATAAAAACTCTCTCTAAGAGTGAATAATGATAAATATTGAAGCTTATAATCAGAAATGCACTACAGTTGAAAACTGAAGGAATAAATGCAAAACTTGAATGATTTTCGTTTTCAGCAGTTGTAGTTGTTGAGAAGGCTTGAATGCTGCTCTATTTATACTGAGAAAGCATTAAATGACCGTCGGATTTATCAATATAACCGTTGCCTTCGTTAACCAAAGTTTTGGTTAAGCTTTGGTCAGCTTCTCTCACTAATCTTCACTTAATCCAGCTGTCCAAGTGTTCAGAGTTGACTTTCTCAAGATTAATCCATTGGAAAGACAGTTGCTTGTTGTGGAAATCATTCTTTAATGCTTTGCAACCATGTGTAGATGGATTACCCAAAAGTATGCAACTTTCTGGACTTAGCATTTAATGAGCTGACATCACTTTTGCTTTAGCTTTTAACCTTCAATAAACATCTTCTAAATCACCTGAAACTCACTAACAAAGTGGTTAAACATAGCTAGGAATATAGAAGATTAATACTGGAAGGTATTGGGATCAAACAAAAAGATTTCACAAATTCGTCAGATTTGAATTTCAAACTTAGCGACTGAAACTCGAGTTTTGTTCTCCTAAACTCGAGTTTTGAACTGTGCTCTTAAGCAAAACTTGAGTTTCCATACATAAACTCGAGTTTCCTCCCTCTTGAGAGGAAAGTTGCGATTTGAGCTTTTGGAACACATTTTAAAATAAACTCAAAAATTGAGTTTCCAAAACTAAACTCGAGTTTTGGACTTTTAATGAAGTGTAATTGTTTTAATCCAAAACATCAAAACTTGAGTTTTCATCTAAGAATCGAGTTTTCAAAACATTGAAAAAACTTTAAAGCTCTCTGTTTGGTCAAAACTCGAGTTTTCAAAGTGAAACTCGAGTTTTCATTTTAGTGTGAAAACGTTGGGAAATCTGAGTCAGGCCAAGACTCGAGTTTCCAAAGTGAAACTCGAGTTTTCAAACCAATGAAAAATGTATTGCTCTCTGCCTGATCAAAACTCGAGTTTTGAAACCAAAACTCGAGTTTTCATATAGTTATGAAAACCTTGAAAAAGTGTAATGCTCTCGGGTTGGCCAAATCTCAAGTTTCCTTATCAAAACTCGAGTTTTCATTTAAAGATGAAAACTTTGAAAATCTATTCAAGTTAAAAACTTGAGTTTTCTCTGAAGACTTGAGTTTTCAAAGATTGAGTAAAAACTTGAAAACTCTTTGTCAAGTCAAAACTTGAGTTTTGAAATCAAAACTCGAGTTTTCTCTTAACTTAGAGAAAACTTAGGAAAACTCATAGCAAGTTGAAATTCTGGAGTTTTAGCGTGAAATTGAGTTTGCATATGTTCAAAAGTTAGAGACTCTCTATATGGGCAAAACTCGAGTTTCCAAATCAAGACTCGAGTTTTGTCTTCAGTTGAAAACATTATGAAGTCTCTATATGATTCAAAACTCGAGTTTTCAAACTGAAACTCGAGTTTTGTCTTGAGGTGAAAAACTGAGTGCTCTCTATAAGTCTAAAACTCGAGTTTTGTCTTTGACAATAAGTTTTTCAACTTACCAAGACAAAACTACATTTTGTGTTTACAATGGTTAGTTATCATCAAAACACATAGAGAACTAACACCAAAGCCATCATCAACTGAGTTGTTAATCCCTTGTGTTGGGAAACTAGTTGGTTGAAGTAAGACTTCAAACTGACAGCAACTGAGAAGTTTCAAGCATATAGACATATCTTGATTCATTGCATTAAAGTTGAACCCTTCTTTCAGTGAGGATTACACACAAATATATGTTATCCTATATATTTCCTTACATTTTATAGTTTCATTTTATGATCGTCATCACATGCTTAATTGCAGGAAATTCAGAAGTCATGTGAAGCATCAACTGAGAATCTGTTCACAGACATCCTCCAATATTGATAGAAAGGTCCACAGAGTATTCTCGGGTTGGTTTACACGGAGAATACTCAACAACCACAAATCACACTCACTAGAATTCAGAGCTCTTGCACTCGGCCCCTTGACCACACCCAAAGATTTATGGCATACGATGTCAATGGTTTCAAGTTTTGCACGGTTTCACAAAATCAAGGATTGCTAACCCAAAACTCTGGTGCTTGTGGCACTTTTAAGACAAGGAGTTATGCAAGCAGTAGTGACAGAAACATGCAGTTCAGTGACGTCTCGTATTATTGAAAGCTATTTGATGTGGTCAAAATAAATTACCAAGGTTGTTTCGCAATGACATCGTTCAAGTGTTTGTGGGCAAATATGACAACTTCCCGGGGACTCACAGCTAATGACTTAGGCATCATATCAATGAATTTCTCCAGGCCTATTCACACTGGTCAGTCTTGTAACATCTTAATTTTTACATTAGAATTTAATTACAAATAAGAAAAATTAATTAATCATGATATATGAATTTATTGTGTAATTATCAAAATAAAGATTTGTATATAAAATATCATTTATGATAGTAAAAGAAATTATAAAAATAACAGTGTAGAAATAATAATTGGTAATTTTTTTTTTTAAAAAAGGAAGAAGACGATAGAAACGTGGAGGAGAAGAAAAGAAAAGAAAAGAAAAAATAAATTAAAATAATGCCAAAAACATTAATACTAATTAATAAAATTTTTTAAAAAAATATATAGCTCAGTCATGCTGCCAATGTTAATAGGGAGGGGGAATGATTAATTCATTCACTGCCTCCCCTAATCCCTATAAATATATATATGTGTGTGTTGAGTTATGGTGTGTAGTGTGTGTGTTTTCCGGAAATTGAGAGATGGTGAGAGTGAGGTGAGGGCGAGGAAAGAAGGAAGGGAAATGGAAAGAAGAGTTTAGAAGACATATTAAGGTACGCTATTTATTTTATAAGATCATTTAGGTAGTTCAATTAATTTCTTTTCAATAAAATTCTTTATAAAAGGTATTCTACACATTTTTCTCATTTTAATAAAAGTAATATAGTTTTGATGAGTGAAAAATTTTGGGATTTGAATTATGATAAAGATTTGAGTTTTGGTAATAGATGACTGTATATATCAAGAGCATGATTAATAGGTTATTCTAATCGGTTTAGATTTATTAGTTGGTAGTTATGGGAATTTAAATTTATTTTCTATTTAAAAGAATTTAGGATCTATGTCATATAGTATATTTTTACCGATTAAACGAGGATTTAAGCATTTAGTTGGACTACTAGAGGTATTATTAAATCAATTAGTTTTGTTAAATCTTGAAATATATGAAATTATGAATTGAGATTTGAGATTTTAAATTATAGTTGAGATGATTCTGAGTATGTGGAGATTCGTAGATTGTTTAATAAATTGGGTTATATTTACAAAAGTTAGTATTCGGTTAAAAATTGAGGAATAGATAAATTATCATTTTTTTAGGAAAACTAAGGTAAAATAATAGTTTAATTAATTATTTAATTTTGATATTAGTGATTATTGTTGATTCTATTAACATATAATTATATATTTACTTTTAAAGGGGACTGATTTATCTTACGCTTAGTGTTGTGTCAACAACTTGAGGTAACCACTTTCCACTCATTGTACTTGCTTGTATGATGATTTGTAAGTGATTTTTAATCTAGAAAAGCTATGTTTTTGACGAAGTTGCCTTATGGAATTTATTTTGGAATGATTAGTGATATTATATTTGTTATGGAAAATGTATTTTTTATGGTTTCTTGAGCTTAAATAATATTGTTATCTTGATGATTATTGTGACGATGTATTATTGTCATGAATCTTGTTTGGAATTTCATATATTCATGCCAAGATTATAATGATGTGGAGCGTTGATGGACATGGAGTGATGATGGGAGTTATTGTGTATATAATACCACGTGGTATGCCACAACTCGGTGCACAGTGAGTGACTTAATATTTTCAGGCCCCTTGGAATCACCCTTTTCTTTTGGCCAGGTTAAGGGTTAGCCCTTTGAACAGTGACACCTTTCCATATTCGAAGGAAAGGGAACCCATGGTCCGATATGAGTTATGTAGTCTTTGGTTGGGCTCAATCTTATTATCGGAGAGCTTGGCGCAGTCTTGTCACAAAGACTAAACCTTTTGTATTACATCCCATGGGTTCTGTCAGCAGTTATAAGGGTGCGGGGTGATAAGGATTGTCAGGGTATCGACCTGTTGCTTGGCATGTTATATATGTGATTCACGATACGAAATTTGATATAGAAATTTTATTACAGAAATTGTGCTCTGATAATTTTGCAAATTTGATATCTAGTACCCATTATTTAAAATATCTCACTTGGCACCTCACGAGCACATATTAGCATTTATAATGAGCTGAATTGATGGTTACAAACATCTTTCAGGTGATAGTTCTCGTGTGGGTCAATCAAGAAAGACTTTGGAAGCTTAAGCTACTTTTGCTAATGGTAGTGTTTCCACCTTTTTGATACATGTTGAATTATTGTATATTGTCACTTTATGGCCCTCTTGGTATACTCTGGCATATTTTGGATATTTTAGCAAATTCTAAAGCAAGATCTAGTTTAAAAATATGAGCCTAGTAAAATCAAGCTTAACTGTATGAATAAAACATTTTAATAAATAGTTTAATCAAGTTAGTAATTAATAATTGTCCTCTAAAATGGAGGATGTTACAAGTCTGAAGATGAAGAGCCATATATTCTTTCCTCAGAGACACATTAGGTTTATCATGTCGCAGACGAGAGGCACAAAGATTGGAATATGGTAGTTCACTTAAAGCCTCGAGACCTTTACGACATGAGTAATGATGATAATGTCACGTACGCAAGTGAGTCGTTCCAGCCCACTAGTTTCAAAAACTTCTTCCCAGATGGTGATGAAAATTTACCTATAGTTTGATGCGCTTTTTTATTATACGCTTTATGAAATAATTTTAATTTAATTTTAATTTGTGTTCAAATATATTAAACTCACAAGTAACATTTTCTCCACACTTTTTTTTGTAGGATGGCGACGAAGATTGATATAAAAAATATGCTTACGATAATATATTTAATTTGAATCCTCTATTTTTTTCAAGGAAAAAAAAAACCATCATAGCATTTGTAGCGGTTCTATAACCGCTACAAAGTAAACCCTGTAACGTCCTTAAGTATAAGGTTAATTATTAAATTAATCGGCATTTCATGATTGAATCTTAGAGTAATAGGTTAACCCTGTAACGCCCTTCGTTCTAGATCCACTTCCTGTCTCTTTAGTTAGATATGAGATTCATAATTAAATCTCAGAGTAATAGGTTAACCTCACATTCAACGTATACACAATATATGTCAGTTAACCACACAATTGTTAGTTCTCTATGGGTTTTGATGATGACTGACAATTGCAAACCCAAAGTAAAGTTTTGTCTTAGTAAGTTGAAAAACTTACTGTCAAGACAAAACTCGAGTTTTGGTTTCAAAACTCAAGTTTTGGGATTGACAGAGAGCTACTCTATTTTCATAAAAATGACAAAACTCGAGTTTCTTCATTGAGTTTTGGAACTTACAGAGAGCATTTGTTTTTCACCTTAAGACAAAACTCGAGTTTCAGGTTGAAAACTCGAGTTTTGGTCATACAGAGAGTTATCAATTTTTAAATCCAGTTTTGCGCCAAGAATTTACAACTTCAACTTATTTTGAGATTCTCTAAGTTTTCTCTGAGTTAAGAGAAAACTCGAGTTTTGGCTTGACAAAGAACTCTCAACGTTTCACACAGATTTTGAAAACTGGAGAGTGAACTGGCTTAGAATTTTCAAAGTTTTCATTTAAAAAATGAAAACTTGAGTTTCAGCCAGTCAGAGAAGTTTCAAAGTTTTCAACGTTTTCATACTTAAAATGAAAACTCGAGTTTTATTTTTAAAACTTGAGTTTTGGCCAGGCAGAGAGGTCTGAACTTTTCCTAGTTTTCATATTCAAATGAAAACTCGAGTTTTGGCTTAGAAACTCGAGTTTTGATCAGGCCGAGAGTCCTGGAACTTTTCTCAACGTTTTCACATTGAAGTGAAAACTCGAGTTTTGATCAAACAGAGATCTTAAGATTTTTCAACACCTTGAAAACTCAAGTTTTGATTTAACAACTCAAGTTTTGATGTTTTGGACTTCCACATGTTGTTTTCATTAAAAGTCCAAAACTCGAGTTTTGGTTTGGAAACTCGAGTTTTGGGTTTCTCTTAAATTCTAGTCCAAAAACTCAAAACACGACTTTACTCTCTGGAAGAAGAAAAATCGAGTTCAGAGTTTGAAACTCGAGTTTGAACTTAAGTACACAGTTGAAAACTCGAGTTTTATTGAACAAACTCGAGTTTCCATCGCTGATTCTAAAATTTGAATTTAACGATTCTGTGAAATCTTGTTATTTGATCTCAATATTTTCCAGTATTAATTTTCTATATTCTTAGCTATGTTTAACCACTTTGTTAGTGAGTTTCAGATGATTTAGAAGATGTTTATTGAAGGTTTAAAGCAAAAGCAAAAGGTGATGTCAGAACATTAAATGCTAAGCCCAGAAAGTTGCACATATCTGGCTAATCCATCTGCACACGCCTACAAAGAATTAAAGAGTGATTTCTACTTCCAACAGCAACTACTCCAATGGATTTATCTGCAGAAAGTCAACTCTGAAACATTGCCTAACTGGATTAAGTGGAAATTAGAGAGAGAAGATGCCTAAACCACTTCCTAACCTTGGCACAACTTCTCCAACAGATCTATTGGGAAAGCAACGGTCATTTAATGATCTCTGAGTATAAATAGAAGAGCATTCAAGTCTTCCCAACAACCACAACCACTGAAAACGAATTGCACTCAAGTGTTCATTTATTTTCATCAATTTTCACTTGTATAGTATCTTCTAATACAAAGAGCTTCAGTGATTATCAATATCTGCTCTTAGAGAGAGTTTATTTCTGATTATCATTTATTATAAAGAATCACAAGTCAAGGGGACTTGGTGATTTGGGTGTTGGGTATAGGAGCAAAAATACACATGTACTTTACTCCTGGGAGAGCCCAGCACCATATGCTTTTTTTGGGAGCAAAACTACACATGAGTTTTTAAAATTGGAGCAATAATACACATGCCGTTAAACTGACGTTAAGTGCATTGTAAAACTACCAAAATGCCCCTAAATCCCTCTCTCTCCTGACCTTCATCCTCTACAACTACCTTCTTCTTCTTCTTGCGGATAAATCAAACAAATACCTTCTTGTTACAGATAAATCAAAACTCAGCAGAGATATGTTCGATTCTCTTGCGTAGATTAGCATTGGCCTCAGCTAGGTCGTGCTTAACAAGTATTGGACCAATCAAATTGTAAATATTTGCACCTTCTTTCAACAAATCCAAACAGGGAAACTTCAAACATGAACATATCAGAATCGAAATTTGAAGGCAGCAAAACCAAAAAAATAAAAGAAATTGAAATCGGAAAAATCAGAACCACAAGATCGAAGAACCCAGGAACATATATATACATATATATATATATATATGTATATATCAGAATCGAAATCGGAACCACAAAGATCGAAGAAATCAAAATCGGAAAAAAAAAATCTGAATCTTGAAATAAGAATCCAGAAACTTCTATATATCAAAATCGAAATCGGAACCAGAGAAATCGAAGAAATCAAAACAAGAACCCAGAAACTTCAAACATATATATATCAGAATCGAAATCGGAACCACAAAGATTGAAGAAATCAAAATCGAAAAAAAAAATGAATCTTGAAACAAGAATCCAGAAACTTCTATATATCAAAATCGAAATCGGAATAAGAGAAATCGAAACAAGAACCCAGAAACTTCAAACTTCTATATATCAGAATCGAAATCAGAAGAAATCGGAAGGCACCGAAACTGAGATCGTCGCACAAAAAAATGCGTCGCACTGAAACTATGAAGTTCGATCTCCAGTAGCATGAAAACACATTCACAAAAAATCGCCATCTTCGGTACTGAGATCGTCGCACCGAAACTGAGATTTTCGCGCCGGAAGCAAGTCGATTCCAAGAACTGGGTTTTCTTCTTCAAGCACGGTAGAAGTTGATTCCAGAGATCAGGGGCAACTCAGGAAATTTAAAAAAGTTATGGTTTTTTATTTTTTTTAAAAAAAATAGTATGGGGCCCACCTAAAAGTAACGGTAGTTAAAGGATTTTAACTGCATGTGTATTACCGCTCTAGCTTTAAAAGCTCATGTGTAGTTTTGTTCCCAAAAGAAAGCATATGGTGCTGGGCGCTCCTGAGAGTAAAGCACATGTGTATTTTTGCTCCTTTACCCTTTGGGCGTTCATTGATTACAACTTGTAAGGGGGGTGAGTTCTAGTGAGAGAACTACTTCTAAAAGTATAGAGTGTGTAATCTTTGAGTTAGTGGAAAATCCCAGAGAGTCTGGGGACTGGATGTAGGTTAGTTTGTTAGGACTGAACCAGTATAAATCCTTGTGTCTCACTATTCTTCTACTTGCTCTGTTCTACCCTGTTTTTACTATCTCAAAACAGAACAAGTCTTTCAAATTTTTAAAATACCCAATTAACCCCCCTCTTGGGTATTAGGCTCCATTTTCAACAACACAGTCACAACAGCATACAATGTTAAAAGTTATATCACAAATCAGATGTAGCAACAACTACAAGTATGACATCAACAACTGCAAATAATACAACAAGAGTAAATACCCTATTTGGTCCCTGAAAAACATTGCGGACCCTTTTTTGGTCCCTCAGTAAAAAAAAAACTCATCCCGTAATCCCTGTAAAATCCAAAAACCGTCCACGTTAGTCCTTCCAGGTTGAAAAGGACACATGCAATGAAGTGTCCCAAATGTGGTTAGGGATTACGGGATGAGTTTTTTTTACTGAGGGACCAAAAAGGGTCTGTGATTTTTTTCAGGGACCAAATAGGGTATTTACTCATACAACAACAACTGTAAACAAACTCACATAACAATAGCGATAGGAAATTGACTAGGCTACAACCAAAGTCATGACCGGGCAACAACCCGAGTCATGAGAAAGTTGACTGGGCTACAACCCGAGTTTAGTTGTTTCCAGTCAGGACTTACACAAATATGGTTCAAACATACATATAAAGACATATAGAGAATGCAAGATTAGAGTTACTACCTGTTCACGTAGCAACATGATAATAATATCCAAGTTCTTTGGCAGTCTTGAGCACTTGAGAATTCCTATAATTATAAAATAATGAAAAAATTTTAATACTTATATATGCACAATCATGATAAAAGGGTTTTAGTTATCATATAGAACTCATTACCTCCTTTAAATGTTAAGCGATATAAAATTGACCATCTTAAATGTCATTTTTAGACATAACCAGAAATTAATTTTCACTGAATTTTGAAAATTCATAGTTAATTGGACAAAATTCCAAATGATGTGCTTCCAAAATCTATGTGATCTTTAAAATGTCTATTTTCACCCAAAATAAAAAATACTTCGAATAGTCACAAAAATCCATGTCATTACCAGTTTAATTAAATTGACCCACTATCTAGATTGTACTTCTAGAACCTTAGGTCAGTTTGTAAAATTCTTATCTCCTTGAACAAAACTCCAAAAATTACAAACTACCTATCAAAATAAAGCTCCTTATGTCTACTATAAATATGGAAATTTTCATAATTTTGGGACGTCATTTACTTGATCAAAAACTATGCACAAGTCGACTGCCTCCCAAAAAGTTAAAACTGGCAGTTTTAGCAACTTGTACAATTTGTTTTTTTTTTTCTAAAAATCATTCCCAACCTTATTCCTACTCCATTTTTCGTGTTAAATACTTTGGTAACCTTGAAATCATCAAAATCATTTTGGTTCTACTACTGCTTGTTCAAATTGAAATATTGCATAGAAAATGAAGAACAACATCTTCTTCAAACCAACTTCACAAACTCTATGATTTTATGTATAACCAATACGTATAACCTGAAGACGTAATATCACCTAGAGGGGGGGGGGGGTGAATAGGTGATCTACAAAATTTTTTGCTAAGTGCATGAAGTAAGACAAAACTAAAGTAAATACAGAGAATGAACACAGAGCGATTTATACTGGTTTGGTCTAACTCTTTGACCAACATCCAGTCCCTAAGTACACCTTGGGAGTTTCACTATAATTCTAAGTTCACGTACAATTACACACTCTGCAAATGAAGGATGGTCTTCTCACACTCAGACTCCACTCCCCCTTACAAGTTGTAATTGATACACCCTCACTTAAGGTTCCTCAAGTGAACCAATATATTGAAAAGGATGCAGTGTTTGATTGATAACCAAAAACATTACATAACGAGAAAGCATTACAGAGCAACAGAACTACAAACAAGTAGAAACACTACTAAAACTAGCTGCAACTACTCTCCCCCTTTGTCATCGGCAAAAAGGAAGCCCTGAACAGATGGAAAGGCAGGAGAGCTATCAGGGAAGTCAGAAGAAGAAGAAGACGGAAGAGGGATAGTGGAAGGATCAATAGATGGAGGAATTGATGCTGGTGAAGGAGGAGGAGCAGAAGTAGGAGGATGAACAGCAGTAAGGTTGGAGGCAGATGGAACAGGAGAAGCAGAAGCTGGTGTAGGAAAGTCCACAGGGCCGTCAGGACCAAAGCTGGTTACAAAGTTATCTAATGTATAGTCAAAACTCTGAACAGCCTTGCGAACTCCATATTGTTGGCGAGAGAGACATTGAACTTCTTTCTTGATCTCTTGTTGTTGATCATAGATAAGTGCAAAGCGTTGGTCCATTTCGGTCTGGAAGTCTCCCAAATCTGTAACCATCTGCATTCCAAGATTAGCCTTGAATTTGATCATATATGAAGAAAAGGCTTTGATCATCTCGCGAGTCAACTGCTGGTAGACATCTAAGGATTGTAGGACAGGAGCTATGACCTTCTGAATTGATGCCTCAACAATGGATTGGATGACTGCCTAGGAGAAGGATGGCGCTGGAGCAGAGGAAGAGGGGCCAACCTTAGAAGACTCTGCTTCATCAGGAGGTTGTGAGGAAGATGGCTTGGAAGTGGTCTTCTTGGGTTGAGAAGATGATAGAGGAGCTTTACCCTTCTGTTTCTTGGATGAGGCTTCATCAAAGAAGATCCTCATATTCTTCATGTGTTCTTTCCCGAATAGCGGAGGATACTCTTCCTTATCATCCGAAAGGTATCAAATGTTGTTGACTTCCAATATCCTAGAAACCAACAAAGGGTATGGTATAGTAGCCCGAAGTCTGACCTGAGCCTCAGAGATAAAAGACATCATCTCGTCCATAATCCACTGACCTAGATTCCGTGGCTCCATGGCAATAAGTGAAGCAAAGCGTTTGAAATCTTTTCTTACAAAATGAGTGAAACTCTGGCTTTTCTGAACAAGGCTTTGATTGTACACGTACCAGAGAACTCTGTATTTGTCCTTCATCATAGCCAAAGTCACGTTGACTTTCTTTCCTTCAATTGGCACATCTGGGAGAAGAATTTGATGACATTCAACTGGTGATAACTTAGGAGGATCTTCAAGGGCATCAATAATACCCAAAAACACATTGATATCATGAGCCCAGAGTTTGATTTCTTGGTCACGAACCTTCATGATCAAAACATCCTCATTAGTTTTGTGAATCTTTTCCTTCATATGCATGTTGTGATAAAATACGCGCACGACTTCAGGAGAGAACGGCTTGCTAATACCAAGAAGTGGCATGAATTGTAATAGCTAGTCAGTCAAATGTAGATTACACTTTTCCTTGAAGTGAGCCAAATCAACACATAAGATTGGACAGAAAGGTCTAGATTCGTAATATCGTGCAAACAGAGAATGATTGTCAACGGCTATATTACCAACAACCATACCCGGTAAAGGTTCTGGCAGTTTTCCATCTTGAGGACGGCTTGTTGATACTTGCTCCTTTTTGCTTTCTGAACCTTCGGATTTTAGTGAGAACGAGACCCTCTGCTTCTTGCTTCTAGAGGCCTAAGACTTCTAAGACTTTTGACTAAGAGATGGTTTGATAAATGGAGGTCAATCCTCTTTTGCCTTACCCCGTATCTCATCAACCGTCTTCTCGGTGTCATCGGACTTTGAAGAGGATGAAGACAGCGACCTTGTGTGTTTGCCCTTTCCGGTAGGAAGAGACCCAGTCTTGAGCCTAGTCGTTGGCTGTGGAGGATCCTGAATTGCTATCTTCGTCTTCGGCTTCTCTACGACTTTTGGCTTAGTAACCAACTTCGACTAAGATTTGTGTTTCGCAGGGTTTTTTGAGTTTGCAACTTTGGGCTTAAAATATCTTGATTTCTTCATGGGAGATTGAGTAGAAGAAGGTTTATCACTTGAACCAACCATCGAGATAAAGTTTGAGAGAGATGAATGCCGATGGGTCCAACGGTGAAAAGAGTGAATTGAGAGGGAAATGGAGAAATTTAAAGGAGTCAATCAGTGAGAACATTTACTTTCGACGAATCAAACAGTCATAACGGAATGATTTGGGGTTATGATTCGCAAACGGACATAAACGATTGAAGAGATTTAAGAGAAAAGAAGGTTAGGGTTTAGACGGCAGAAAAGAGAAAAATGGATTTGGCCGTGAAAATGAAACGACAGATGCCTTTAGAGACCCTGGTGGCCGACGTTGCTCAAGCAGACTTTTCTGCGTGCTCGAGCAAAGTTCTTGCTCGAGCAGATACCTTTTCTTGCTCGAGCATGGACGAGTTCAAAAACTTAATTTTAAATGAAAATAGATTGTGATAACTACATCTAACCTCCCTTCAAGTGTGTACTGTGAACACTTGACTTACTCATGGCATAGAAACATATGAATATTGAGATTTGTGTTGTTTTGATTAAAGAGCAGATTCATCAGGCACTAGTGCTCGGGCAGACTTGAGTATGTTGCTCGAGCATTGTTCTTCTTTGGACAAGCGATCTCCACAATCCTGTTGTTGCTCGAGCAGATGTCTGGGCTTGCTCGAGTAACACCCAATACTTTCCTGGAATCTAAAAGACAACACTTGTTATTGCTCAGGAAAACTTGACTGATATGCTCAAGAAGCGATCTTCATGAATATTCATCTTCCTCCGTTCTTGCTCGAGCAGTGTTTTTGGTATGCTTGAGCATCCAAATCTTTCTTTGATTTTTCAAGCTACTCGTTGTTGCTCGAGCAGGCTTGGTGAGTGTGTGCTCAAGCAAACTTCTTCAACTTAATTTCCTCCATCTAATTTTCCTCGTGGTTGCTCGAGTAGAACCTGTTGATGTACTCGAGCAATGTTCTCTCTGCTAGACTCTGTTTTGAGTCTTATGAACAAAGCATCCTGCATAAACAAAACTCGACACTCCGATGCTAAAGTCAGTAATCTTCTGTTAAAAATAGATTAATTAAAAGACAAATACTTACAACTCGTTAGGATTAGCCATTTCCAATTTTCTCCGAATAAACAGAAATTGCTCTTTGGCCAGTGGTTTGGTGAAGATATCAGCCGGTTGAAGATGTGTGGAAATGAACATCACTTTGACATCTTTCTTCTGAACATGGTCTCTAATAAAGTGATGTCTCACATCAATATGCTTGGTCCTTGTATGTTGAACAGGATTTTTCGCCAAGCTTATTGTGCTTGTGTTGTCACACAGGATTGGGATTTCTTTCAAGTGGACTCCCAAGTCGGATAATTGTTGCTTTAACCACAAGACTTGTGCACAGCAACTTGAGGCGGCAACATATTCTGTTTCAGTGGATGAGACAACTACTGTGATTTGCTTCTTGCTGAACCACGATACGAGTGAACCTCTGAAGAATTCATATTGGCCACTCGTTCTTTTTCTATCAGTCTTGTATCCAGCGTGATCAGCATCTGAATATGCAACCAAAAATTCTTGTTAACCTTTTAGGAACCAAAGACCCAACTCCTTCGTATCTGAGAGATATCGAAAGATTCTCTTAACGTGCTCTGTGTGTGATTTTTTAGGAGCTGATTGAAATCGCACGCACCTTCCCACACTAAATTGAATATCCGATCGGCTTGCAGTCAGGTAGAGTAATGACGCGATCATTCCTCTGTATTTAGTTATATTGAAATCTTTGCCTTTTTCTTCATCTGCATCTAGCGAGGCTGTTAAGCTCATTGGAGTATCTGCACCATTACAATGCTCCAATCCAAACTTTTTAAGTAAATCACGGAGATACTTTGTTTGTGAGATGAATATCTCATCCTTTAGTTGCTTGATTTGCAATCCGAGAAAGTAATTAAGCTCTCCCATCATAGACATCTTGAATTCTCCCTGCATTTTCTTGGAAAATTCCTCACAAAGAGAATCATTAGTAGTACCAAATATTATGTCATCTATATATATTTGCACAATTAAGAGTTCATTAAGTCTATTAATTTTGATGAAAACTGTTGTGTCTGCTTTTCTTCTAACAAAGCCTTGATCTAAAAGAAATTTACTTAAGTGTTCATACCAAGCTCTAGGAGCTTGTTTAAGACCATATAAGGCTTTCTTTAGATGATAGACATGATCCGGATGATGTTCATTTTCAAAACCAGGAGGCTGTTCGACATAGATTTCCTCCTGAATAAAACCATTTAAAAATGCACTTTTTACATCCATTTGATAATGTTTGAATCCTTTGATACACGCAAAGGCTAAGAATACATGTATGGCTTCCAATCTGGCCATTGGAGCAAACGTTTCCTCATAATCAATACCTTCTTCCTGATTATAGCATTTGGCAACCAATCTAGCCTTGTTACAGACTATAATTGCAGATTCATCACATTTGTTTTTGAATACCCATTTAGTGCCAATGACCGAATGATCTTTAAACCTAGGTACCAAATCCCAAACTTGATTTCTAGCAAATTGATGTAACTCCTATTGCATTGCTATCACTCAATCATTGTCTGATAGGACTTCATCAATCTTAAAGGGTTCAATGTGTGAAATAAATGTAGAAAAAATTACTTCATTTAAGGTGCTATTCCTAGTCCTTACTCCTTGATTAATGTCACCTATTACTTGGTCCAAAGGATGATTCCTAATGAACTTCCAAGCTCTAGGTTGAGATTGATTAGGGTTTTCTAAATTGTTTTGAGGATTAGCTTCAAAAACATCTTCGAGGTTTTCAATAGAGGCGGGAGTAGTTTTCGAAAAGAATTGAGTTTTGAAAACATTTTCCTCATCATCATCAGGATCATCAATCTTAGATTCGCAGAATACAACATGTATTAATTCTTCAACTACACGAGTGCATTTGAAAAATCTATATGCTCTACTTTTATTACAGTAGCCAAGGAATATACCTTCATCGGATTTGGGATCAAATTTTCCCAAATTGTCCTTACTATTGTTATGAATGAAACACTTACAACCAAAGATGTGAAGGTGAGTCAAGTTCGGTTTTCTCCCTTTATAAAGCTCATATGGAGTCTTGTTAAGCTTCTGCCGGAGATAGGCTCGGTTTGATATATAGCTAGCTGTGCTCATAGCATCTGCCCAGACGACTTGTGATGTCTGATTCTCATTTAACATAGCCCGAGCCATCTTAGTTAGTACACGATTCTTCCTTTCGACCACACCATTCTGTTGTGGTGTCCTTGGAGCCGAGAAATTGTGATCAATTCCGTGAGCATCACAAAATTCTCCGAATGCTTGATTCTCTAACTCACCTCCATGATCTGTTCGGATAGCTGTAATGAAAATACCTTTCTTGTTTTGCACCTTATTGGCAAACACAACAAACAGATCAAATGTTTCATCCTTAGATGATAAGAAAAATAGTCCAGGTAAAACATGAGAAATCATCGACAATCACTAGGGTATACAAATTTCCACCAAAACTTTTAACTCTTGCGGGTCCAATTAAATCCATATGAAGTAATTGGAGAGGCTAGTTTGTCGAGATTTCAAGTTTGCTTTTGAAAGATGATTTAGTTTGTTTACCTTGTTGACACAAATTACAAATCATATCATTTTTAAAACAAAGTTTGGGTAAGCCAATTACTAAATCTTTTCTTAACAACTTATCCAGTTGATGCATGTTGACATGAGCCAAACGCTTATGCCACAACCAACTTTCGTCCAAGTTGCTAACAAAACACTTTTCAGAATTCATTTTTGGTAAATCCAAGGTATAACAATTTCCTTCACGGGGAGCTTTGAATAATACCTTCAATTTACCTTTCTCAATTGGGTGATTGTCTTTGTTGACAATGAGACATTCTTCTGAGTCAAAGATAATCCAGTTGTTCTTGTCGGCACTTTGGCTCATACTCAGAAGATTGTGGCAGAGACCTTCCATAAGATAAATGTCCTTAATCTGAGGTCCATCTTTTGTACCAATTTCACCAATACCAGTGATTTTCCCAAATTGATTTCCTCCAAATGTGACTTTACCACCATATTTTGATCTCATTGCAACAAACTTGTCTGCATCTCCCATCATATGTCTGGAGCATCCACTATCTATATATCACTTGTTGATTCTTGATACTCTCAAATATACCTGCAAATAGATAGGATTTAAGCTTTAGGTACCCATCTTTTCTTAGGTCCTTTGTGGTTAGTTCGGGCCTTAGGAACATAGGTCCCCTTAGGTACCCATTGATATGTACCAACAGATTTATCTCTTCTCTCCTTTTTGTGAAAACAAGATGAGGTATTGTGCCCTTTCTGGTTACAATAATTGCAATGAGCAAAAGGATTTGAAGAGTGAATGGTTTTTTGAAAATAGTTCAAGTAAGATTTTTCACCTATTTTCTTTTTCCCTTTCTGTTTATCAAAAATAGGATTATATTCTATGTCTAAATGATCATTCGTAAATCTTTGGGCTTTCAAAATTACATTGAGCATTTCACTACCTTTAGTGAATTTCTCAAGTGTTTTTGTAAGATACAAATTTCTTTTCTCCAAATCTAGACAATCGTCACAAATAAGATTTTTGGAAGTGAGGTTTTCAACTTGTAATTTAAGAGTTATGTTTTCCCTTTTTAAGGATATACACTCCTCCATAACTTTTTCAAATTCATATTGTATCTCATTATATTCATCAAATAATTCATCATATGAAGGTTGTAAATCATATACCTCATCGTTATCTTTAAGTTGCTCTTCTTCTGCCACCAGACTAACATTGGCAATTTCATCCTCTTCCTCGCTTTCTTTTTCTGAGAATCCATCACCCCATATACCAGACACATAAGCCTTTTTCTTGAAGTTGTTGAACTTCTTCTTTTTGTCCTTTTCGTTGTCTTTTAACTGAGGACATTCAGACTTCTAATGACCTGGCTTCTCGCACTCATAACAAATGACTTGATCTTTATCTTTGAGTTCACGTCTATTACTTGAGCCTCCTTTCTGGAATCTGTTTTTGAACCCTTGATCCTTTCTATAGAATTTCTTGAACCTTCACATGAACATGGCCATCTCATCATCATCTTCATCTTCTTCGTCTTTATCTTCTTTCTCCTTTGTAGCGTTAAGAGCAATACCTTTGCTCTTACTGTTGATAACTTCATCTAAACCCTTCTTAAATTTCAATTTGCTTTCATATTCAAATAAACTTTCGAATAAAGCGGCAATTGAAGTCATTGATTCACCACGAGCTTCCTCAATTGTGATGACTTTAGCTTCCCAGTCTTTTGTCAGGACATTAAGGATTTTCTTGACCTGAGCACCTTATTCATACGTTTTGCCCAAGGCTGTCAATTGGTTGATCAAGTGAGTAAAGCGAAGTTGAAATTCTCCAATGGATTCACCAGTCTTCATGCGAAGAAGATCATACTCTGTAGTCAACGTATTGACTCGATTTTCTTTAATGTCGATTGTTCCTTCATAGGCAATCTCCAAGGCATTCCACATCTCTCTTGCAGTTGTTAAATTGCAGATACAGAAGTATTCTTCCTAACTGGGAGCATTCTAAAGCATGAGAATAGCCTTTTGTTAAGCGTGACATTCCTCCGGTCATTCTCATCATAGTCTTCTTCTAGCTTTGGAACTCTAAGGCCTTCTTTGAGCATCGTTGGAACATAGTCACCTCTTTCGAAGTCTGTCCATAAACCAAATTTTGTAGCCATAACGAAGACTCTGAATTTGTTTTTCCAGAATGAATAATGTTGACCATTGAAGCTTGGTGGTCGTTTGGTTGGCACCATCTGGTAATATTTTGTCCATGATCTAACTTGGGATGTTAAGCCCAACTGAGTAACCAAGCTCTGATAAATGAAGACGTAATATCACCTAGAGGGAGAGTGAATAGGTGATCAACAAAATTTTTCGGTAAGTGCATGAAGTAAGACAAAACTAAAGTAAATACAGAGAATGAATACAGAGCGATTTATACTCGTTCGGTCTAACTCTTTGACCTACGTCCAGTCCCCAAGTACACCTTAGGAGTTTCACTATAATTCCAAGTTCACGTACAATTACACACTCTGAAACGAAGGATGGTCTTCTCACACTCAGACTTCACTCCCCCTTACAAGTTGTAATTGATACACCCTTACTTAAGGTTCCTCAACCTTAAGTTAATTGAATGAGATAGATGTTTAAATAACTCCTCACGAGTAGATACAATGATGAACACTGAAGTACAGACTTATCTGAAGATATTAATGGAACAGCAAATAGCAGTAAACTCAAATTGATTGCACAGCATTTCGGTAGTTGGCAAATTCAATTCTTCGGCTATTTATAGATGTTGTAATTAATGACTGTTGGTGAAGCTTGTAAAATAGCCGTTGAGAGACTTGAATGTGCCCGTTAGACAGATGAAGCTTTCGTTGAGGATTTAGCCATTTTAATATTCAGGTGGAATGTGCAGAGTTGACATTCTCTTTCATTCCTTTTGTTTTACCGTTGTGAAACAGTAATTAATGCGCAGGCGGAATATCAGACTTGCTTTACTTTGATCAGAGTTGGTTTTCGTGTTTATCATCGGTTTAGGTAGCTGCATTTAATGCTTCTGACAAACGATTTTGCTTTATTCAAATCTGCTGGTAATTCATGTCTAAATAATCTGGAACTCATGAGTAAATTGGTTAAAAGCATTTGATAATTACAATAAGTAATAATCAGAAGAAATGAAATTTCATTCAATTATTCAAGTTTCTCGAACAACGGTGATTTGAAAACAGAGATTACATTGCTTGAGTAATATTCCAGGCTTGCTCGAGCAAGCTTCTCTTGATTACATAGGAAAGTGCTTTCTGTCGCTGATGCTCGAGCATGAATAAATTCACGCTCGGGAAAGCTCCATAAAACTAGCTTGATTCGCTGTTCCTCAAGCATGCCATCATGCTTGCTCGAGCAAGGCATAGACAGAGGGAGAACTGAAGATATCAGTGATGCTGCTTGAGCAGGCTCTTGCCCTTGCTCAAGCATGCTGCTCGAGCATGATATGATCACGCTCGGGCAAGGCTCGTTTAGTGCTTATGAGGTGGGAAAGCAACGATGTTGCTTGAACAACCATACTCTTCTGCTCGAGTAAGCTTTTCTACTATGCTCGAGCAAGACTCATTAGACTTGTTATTTTCTCACTAAGCTCACTGTTGCTCGAGCATGCAACATGTCCTGCTCGACCAAGGTCTGATGATGTTTGGGCAGTCTTATGTGATGTACTTGAGTAAAATGTCAGAGACTTTTCTCATGAACCCAATGTTGCTCGAGCAAGACTATATGGTTTGCCCGAGCAAGGCTTTTCTAAAATACATTTGTTTAGCCTTGCATCTGTCAATGCTCGAGTATACAAAAACCTTTGTTCGAGTAACCTTCTGTGAAATTCTTTTATCAGTTTATCTTATCATCTTTGATTGTTTTAATTCAATAGCTTAGAAATTATGATCATCAAAACACACGAGCTATCATAACCAAGTTGTCTTCTAACTCATTATTTGAACTTTTAACATATTCTAACCCATTTTAAAAATTTGGGTAGCATGACCCCTTACAATTTCATGCCTCCAAAAATCAATGAAATCATGGATAAACAATATTCCAAGACAACCACAACAAAACAACACAAGTTAGAATCTTTACTTACTTGTCTTGATCCTTTGGACTTGATGGAATTTTGGGTCCTATATATTTAAAAACTATAAAGAAGGCGTGAATAAAAGAAGAGCGAGGCAGACACACACACTCCACTACATTTCACAAAGTCAGCTTTGGTCTTTTTCTCTCTCTACTCTTTGGTTAATCCAGTTGCACAGAAGTTTATGGTTGACTTCTTGACTTTTAATCCGTTGGAAGAGCAGCTACTAGATGTGGAAAGGAAACATTAATCCCTTTGGAACGTGTGTAGAATGATTGTCCAAAAGGGTGCAAGTTTTTTGGACTTCGCATTTAATGTGCTGACATCACTTTTTGCTTTTGTTCAAATCTTCATTTAATGTCCTCTAAACCATCTGAAACTTACTAACAAACTGATTAAATATAGCTAGGAATAGTAATGAGTGATGATAAGAAGTATTGAGATCAAACATGAAAATTTCTCAAATTCGTGCAATTTGATTTTCAAACTTTGCGACACAAACTCTGTTAGTTCTCTATGTTTATGATGTTTTGATGATAACAAATATAATGTAAATAAGTTAGTAGATTCAAGGTTAAATCATGATTACTTAAACCTATATTGGTTAGAAAGTTTTGGCTTTGGTTGCCTCGAGTTTTAGCTCTGAACTTGTCAGATCATGTGTTGTTGGTTAAAAAGAAAAATGTTTTTGATCTGATGTGTAAGAGTTAATAAGTTTGAATTTCCGTGGATGTTTCAAGCTAGACGATGGAAATGTTCTTAAACAAACTTTTTAACTTCAATCAAATGTTCTTTTTATGCCTTGAGTTACTTGTTGTGTCTGGACCAATTTTTTAATTCTTGATATCAAGTTAATGACTCAAGTCATTAACTTTATATCAAGTTAACTTGCGTTTTTCACAGGCATCGAGTTTAACTTTTGAAATATCAAGTCATTGACTCAAGTTGGTAACTCAAGTTATTCACTTTTATTGACTCAAGTCAAGGTTGATTTGCACAAGTTATCGGGTTTAACTTGATAAATATCAAGTTAGTGACTCAAGTCACTAACTCAAGTCAAGTCACTTTTTAACTTCAAGTTAAGGTTTTTTGGCCATGTGTTTTGAAAGTCATCGGGTTTAACTTGATAAATATCAAGTTAGTGACTCAAGTCACTAACTCAAGTCAAGTCACCTTTTAACTTCAAGTTAAGGTTTCAACTTGATATATATCAAGTTAGTGACTCAAGTCACTAACTCAAAGTCAATCGTTTTTAACTCAAGTTGGGTCTTCATTTGGCCATTTGTTCGGAAAGCATTGACTTTAACTTTTGAAGATCAAGTTAATGACTCAAGTCATTAACTCAAGGTATGACTTTCCAACTTCAAGTCATAACTTTAAACCGGTGCATTTCAAAGAGAAAGTCACCGACTCTTCCATATCAAGTGATCAACTCAAGGCATCAACTCAAGTCGATTGTTTCTCATCTCAAGTCATTGACTCAAGTTAAGTTTATTTTAACTTGAAGTTCACACTTTCTATTTTCAAAATCACCGTCTCCATAAATTCAAAATCATTAGGAGTGATTTCATTATCTCATATATTGATTCATTACTATTCCTAAATGCTTTTAACATGTTTGCTGATGAGTTTCAGATAATTATGTCTTGGATTAACATCAGTTTATCATAAAGCAAGTTTACTGTCAGAGAGCATTAAATGCAATTTCCTAAACGAGTGTTAAACACGTAAGGGTTCTCTGATCGAACAAAAGCTGCTCTGAAATTCCATCTGTGCATTTAATGTTATCTCACAACGGTAAAACAAAAAGGAACGAAAAAGAATGACAACTCTGAGAATTCCACTGAAGCATTCAGACGGCGAAATTCTTGACGAAAGCTCCTTCTTCCTAACGGACACATTCAAGAATCTCAACGGCTATTTCACAAGATATACCAACGGTCATTAATTACAACAACTACAAATAGTCGAAGCATTCAATTCACCAACAACTGAAACGCTGCGCAATCAATTGAGTTTTAAAAGCATTTACTGTTTCAACTGTTCCATTGAGTTTGTTCTTCAGTGTTCATTATTATCAGCTCGTGAGGAGTACTTAAACATTTATTTCTTTATCGATTGTGACTTAAGGTTGTGGAACCTTAAGAGTGGGTGGATAGATTACAACTTGTAAGGGGGAGCAGAGTCTGAGAGTGAAAGGGACCATCGTCCTTCGTTTACAGAGTCTGTAATCGTTCCAAAGAATAGTGAAATCCCAGGTGTTCTGGGGACTGGACGTAGGTCAAAGTTTTAGACCGAACCAGGATAAATTCTCTTGTGTTCATTTATCTTATTGGTTCCTATTTCGCTTACAATTTGAAAAGAAGTTTAAAACTTCTAATATCACCTATTCACCCCCCCTCTAGGTGATATTTCATCTTCAAACTCGAGTTTGTTTATCCAAACTGGAGTTTGTAACTATGCTCAGAAGCCTAAACTCGAGTTTACAAATCCAAACTCGAGTTTACTTTGTCCAGAGAAGAACGTCGCGATTTCATCTTTGAAACACATTTTTGAATATGTGTAAAACTCAAGTTCATTAGTGACTAACTTGAGTTTTGGACTTTTTATAGTGAAAACATGTCCAAAAGCTCAAAACTGGAGTTTCCAAATAAAAACTGGAGTTTTCAAAAACACTGAAATGAGCAAAGCTCTTGGCTTGGCCTAAACTCAAGTTTGTAAAGATAAACTCGAGTTTTCTTTAAAATTGAAAAACCTTTGAAAACTCTCTGCCAAGTGAAAACTGGAGTTTCTAAAACAAACTGAAGTTTTCTCAAAGTGGGTAAAATATGAAAGCTCCCTGTCAAACACAAACTCAAGTTTACCAAACCAAACTTGAGTTTTCTGAAAACTTTGAAAAACTTAGAAAACTCTTGGTTAGGTGTAAACTGGAGTTTTCATATCAAACTGGAGTTTGCATAAGTTCAAAACATTGGAGGTTCTCTGTATGACCAAAACTTGAGTTTACTCTCGCAAACTGGAGTTTTGTTTACTTTAGAAAATATTAGAGTCTCTGTATGGTGCAAGCTCGAGTTTGCAAACCTAAACTCGAGTTTACTTTAAGTATGAAAAACTTGGAGTGCTCTCTGTGTCTCACAAACTCGAATTTGTCTACGCAAACTGGAGTTTTCATTCTTTCATAAAAGTTGAGCTACTCTCTGCCAAGTCCAAACTTGAGTTTTTAAACCAAAACTCGAGTTTGTCTTTAACATTAAAATTTTCAACTTGCCGAAGACAAACTTCGACTTGAGTTAACAATTGTTAGTTATCATCAAAACACATAGAGAACTAACACAATTCTCTATATTCACTAAGTAGCCTAATCTGATTTACAGCACATTGAGCCTGTCTAAACATTCCTTGGCTGCCTCACATTTTTGAAGTTGTCAAACTCCCTTTGCCGATTATGATATTGAAAATTCAACTAATTCTAAACAAATTATATATGGTCTTTCTTAATCCATTTGTTTTGTTTGTCAACGTGTTCATATTCGGTGTACGTTTCTTGGATTTTTTCTTCATATAAATTCTTGCACATATATATATATATATATATATATAACTGAACATATAAATTGTTATAAGTATTTTTTTCCTGTTTTAGTCCTTTTCTTTTCTTTCATAGAAAATAAGTTTACTAAGTGAGACATAATATCTCTGATATGATCTTTGTACAGAAAGAAGATGGTAAAAAAAATAATAAACAGTATATTGTCTCGCATTCCTATGAGTCGCTTAGGAGAGACTAAAGAGATTTTTGCACTGGTTGCTTTTCTCTGCCTTCCTGCTGCTTCATATATCACTAGACAGATTATATATGTAGATGGAGGTTCCACACTTTAAATCTTTGAATTATTGTATTCCCATCTTTGGGAAAATTATTTATTTTCGTCCTTAAACTGTTGACTCAGTATATAACCCAGTCCATGCACTTGTTTCGATGTAATTCAAGCCTTATTATTTTAACTCGATTGTATCTTAATCTTTGTATTTTGACTCAATACAATTTGGTCCCTATAATTTTAATCATTTTATAATTTAGTCCCTGTATTTTGAAAAAATAAAAACCTATATAAAATGTGGGTTATGGTCTAAATTATAAAATGGTTAAAAATATAGAGGCTGAATTACAATGAATCAAAGTTAAGGAACTAAGTGACAACCAAGTCAAAACTATAGGAACTGAGTTATATTATATTAAGTCAAAGTGTTAGGATTAATTAAGTTACAATCAAGTCAAGACTATAGGGGGAAAAAATATTCCCCATGTTTTGTTATGTAAGTTATGATGGACAATAAGAATAAGCAAAAGTTGTTGTAACCGCTAATAAACTATGATTGTCAAATTTAGTATATAATCAAGTTTTAAACCGTTGTCTCTTTGCCACCCACGCCTTTTATATTTAAAACTGTTTTACACTTTTGACCACCCCCTCCTTTCTTTCAAACAAAAAGGATGTATTACATATATTTATCTATAATTGTCCTTATTTGTTATTTGTGTCTCACTTATATGGGTTTGGTGTTTGTACCTATTTATCAACACATTTTGTGGTAGGGAAGAATCTAAAAATATACATGTTCATCACATACAAATATTTTTTGGGGTTTAGAAAGTATTTGGAACATAAGAGAGAATATGGGAGTAATATTATTGTTAGTGCTTATAGTTTAATCAAATTTTAGTTTCAATTCATGTAGTTTCAAACCGTCGTTTTTAGTCCCTATAAATTTCATAAGGATTTGGTCAAACATTTAAGAAAGTCAATGTCGTTAAGCATAAAGTTTTAGCTTTAGTTCCTATACTGTTAACGATTTTTTATTTTGATCTCTATGAATTTCCATTTTGGTTTATATACTTTTAATGAGTTTTAGTTTTGGTTTATATACTTTAATGAGTTTTGATTTTTGTCTCTATTATTGTTAACCTCAAACTAAGTCCTGATACAACTACAGGGAATACAAACCATAGTTTGGAACTATATGGATGAAAACCAAAAATAAATAAAAGTGTAAGGACAAATAATTTTGTTATGCCTAGAATATAATAAAAGGGTAATATTTTTTTTTGAAAAAATAAATGTTTATATAAAAAAATATTTCTTTTACGGCTACTGTAATAATAATATAAGTTTTATCAACATTACATATTTCGATTTTTTTTTTACGGTTAAATGTCTAATTTTCCCTGGAAGTTTTGTTGGTACCAAATTTGCCCCGGAAGTATTAAAAAGGTATCAAATTTACCCAAAAGTGACGGAAGCCCATGTAGATTGTTAAAATGTGAGGTGGCATGCCACCTCATCACATGTGGCATGCCACCTCATCAATCAAAAGTATCATTTTTGCCCTAGAAGTTTTCACAGAGGAGCAATTTTGCCCCGGAAGTTTTCATTAAGGAGCAATTTTGCCCTTCTTTCTCCCAATATTAAATTTGACTATTAAATCAGTCAAAGACCACACATGTCATGCCTTTAAAAGGTCGAACTTGGAGTTAGAGAAGGAGGTCCTTGAGATATTGAGCTCAAGGCGGCCAGAATTTGTGAAGCCGAACTGGTCACAAGAAGCATGATCTAAGCAAATGATTAGTTTATACAAACATAAATATTATCGCTATTTATTTGTTTTACTGAACCAATTTTTGGAACAATTCATTTCTCATTTTGCGTTTCATTTGCTTAGATCATAAGTGATTCTTCCTCTGGGTTTTGTGACAGACCTTTCAGTCCCTGTGACCAGTTCGACTTCACAAATTCTGGCCGCCTTGAGCTCAACATCTCAAGGATCTCTTTCTCTGACTCCAAGTTCAACCTTTTCAAAGCATGACATGTGTGGTCTTTGACTGATTTAATAGTCAAATTTAATATTGGGAGAAAGAAGGGCAAAATTGCTACTTTTGTAAACTTCCGGGTCAAAATTGCTCCTCAATGAAAACTTCCAGGGTAAAATTGCTTCTAAATGAAAACTTCGAGGGCAAAAATAATACTTAACTCTTATTGGATTGATGAGGTGGCATGCCACGTGTACACTCTGTTAAACTTAACGGTTAAAATTAACGAAGGGGCAAATTTGGTACCTTTTTCATACTTTCGGGGCAAATTTGGTACCAAAAAAACTTCCGGGTGTTAAGCGCCCCCTTAGCAAAACTTTCGGGACAAATTAGGCATTTAACCCTTTTTTTTTAATTCCTTTTTTTGGGAGCACCAACCTGAGAGTAGAGTGTTGGTTTACTTAATCATCAATAATACAGGAGGGCTAAGAGATGTGTGGTTCCAATGCTTCCTTGCCTTATCTTGAGCTAATCGAATTACCAATCAAAGAGAAGAGGAGGAAACATGGTTATATTTAAACTTAAATTAGTTTACGGACCAAATTGACAAATTTGTTATTAAAATAATTTAAATATCTGATATCAACTATATATCAATTTTCTTTTAGGTACTAATTTTTTGTTAAATGAACAAAATACTATTAAATAATACATGAGAGTAAGGAAAATAAATAATTAGATGTTATATTTGCACAAATATTGATTTCAATTTTGGTATGAAATATAAATTTATGGAAAAAAAGCTTGGTTCAAATTATTTATATTCATCCGGTGAAGTTTTCAAATTAAATATTGCAATGTGGAGTTTTGTTAAAATAATAATTCGTATATATAAAATTTTAAAAATATGTTGAAACCTTATTTATAATAAAAATCACACATGACAAAATGTGATTGAAAAACTTAACCTAATGGATATAGGCCACTTGACATATCCTAAATTTAAATACAAATAAAACATTTTGGAGCCCTCAATTCATATCATTCATTAAAGTTTAATGCTTTCAAAACAATAAATAACCTAGAGGTGTTCAATTATGTCTCGCACCAACCATCTCATTCAGGTTCCAGTCACTTTAGGATGCATGGGTTCGTCATAAAAATTTTCGAGACACACAAAATTACTACTGAGACGGGATAAGACATGATACATGATAGGTTTTGATGATAACAAATCTTAAAACAAAGTTAGAAAGGTTTTTGCATCATGTTACATTGATTTGAAAAAGGCTTTGAGGAATCACAAATTATTTATTGTGAAAATCAACAGATCTCTTAAGTGACCACTTGAGTAATGTGTTTTGAGAAAATAACTCATCATTACAGTGACCATTAGAAGAGATAAAGTTAGATCACTCAAGTGACCACTTGAGTGATGTGTGAAAAGTGCATCACTAGCACAACACCATGATGATCTTGGTAGTGCTTAGAATACTTGAAAATTTTCAAGGTGTAAAATCACTTGAGTGATGTGTCAAAAGTGCATCACTACTAGTAAAGTACAATGATGACATTGGATAATCTATTTCTTATAAAAATAAAAGAAATAAGATCACTCGAGTGATCTTGTTATTCTTATCACTACCAGATCACTACAAATGTTCCTAGTGACCAGTTTCCAAAAGAAACGAGATTACTCAAGTGATCATATTTTGTGCATTATTGCCATATTATTGTAGTAACCCATCTAGTGCTCTATCTTGGTAAGTGAGGATTACTTAAATGATGAATTTTCAGAAAACAAAGCATCATATCGAAATTCTTGAAATTCATTCATAACTTCTTCTTTTTGCTTCAAATTTCTCTAACAATTCATTACAACAATGTTTAAGCAATTTATTGGGGATCAATCATGGATTAATTAACACACAAAATGCAAAAAGCACTTTATGTGTCAAAAGCATTAAAAACTCCAAGGTTTCAAATGCTCAACATTCTCTCTACTCCAATTGCTAATTCCGAAAACACAAAAAATGTAATGATATTTCAACGTCTACAATCAAAAACCAAACACTTTAACATGATAAGGCCAATCTCATCCTATCCAGTCCTGACAAGATCAGGACATAGGATGGAATTGTTGTCCCAAGTCCTTTTTCCGGTGGGGATGCGGGACGGGTTGGTCCCATCCCATAAACACTCTTATAATTACTTGTTGAGAGGGTGTTTGATTCTCTTTTGTGTTCATTTTTTAAAAAATAGGGGCCTTTCCTGCAATTTTTTCTTTTTTGAAATAATTGCGGAAAAGTCCCCATTAAAAATTCCATTTATTAGGATTATCTAAATTTTTGATCAAATCTTTATGAACTTATAGGGACTAAAACCATGATTCGAAACTACAAGAATTGAAACTAAAATTTGATTAAATTATAAGTACTAACAATAATATTACTTCTATATTCTCTCTTATGACCCAAATACTTCCTAAACCCCAAAAAATTTGTATGTGATGAGCATATATATTTTTAGATTCTTCCATGCTTCAAAATGTGTTGATAAATAAGTTCAAACACCAAATCCATATAAGTGAGACACAAGTACCAAATAAGGAAAATTATGGATAAATATATGTAATATATCCTTTTTGTTTGAAAGAAAGGAGGGGGTGGTAAAAAATGTATAACAGTTTTGAATATATTAAGGGTGTGGGTGGCAAAGAGACAACAGTTTAAAGCTTGGCTATATACTGAATTGGACTATCACAGTTTATTAGTGATTACAACACATTTTGCTTATCTTAAACTTTTTGTGTCAATCAAACTTACATGAAAAAACATGGGGAATATTAAAAGTGTTTAGTTCCTATAGTTTTGGTTTGATTGTAACTTAATCCTACCACTTTGACTTAGTACAACTCAGTTTCTATAGTTTTGACTTGGTTCTAACTTAGTTCCTAAATTTTGAGTTCCTATAGTTTTGACTTGGTTCTAACTTAGTTCCTAAATTTTGAGTTACTGTAACTCGGCCACTATAATTTTAACCATTTTATGATTTAGTCCAGATTTCATATATATATTTTTATTTTTTAAAATATAGAGACTAAATTATAAAATAGCTAAAACTATAGGAACGGAATTGCATTGAGACAAAGTTAAGGATTTGGATACAACTAAGTTAAAATAATAAGGACTAATAAGTTACACCGAGTCAAAGTACATGGATTGAGAGTTACAACTGACTAAAAAGTATAAGGACAAAAATAAATTAGTTTTCCCTAGAACAAGAATACAATAATTCAAAGCCATTTAAAGTGCGAAACCTCCATCTGCATATATAATTTGTCCAGTGATGTATGAAGCAGCAGGAAGGCAGAGAAAAGCAACCAGTGCAGAAATCTCTTTGGTCTCTCCTAAGCGACTCATAGGAACTTGAGATCGTACACTGTCTAATATTTTGTCATCTTCTTTCTATACAAAGATCATATCAGAGAGATTATGTCTTACTCAGTAAACTGCTTTTCTATGAAAGAAAAGAAAAGGACTAAAACAGGAAAAAAGATACTTATAACATGATTCATATGTGCAATATGCAAGAATTTATATGAAGATAGAATCCAAGAAACATGTACACCGAATATGAACACGTTGACAAATATAACAACTAGATTAAGAAAGACCATATATTATTTGTTTAGAAATATTTGTATTTTCAACAACACATGTATTTTCAATATCTTAATTGGCAAAGGGAGTCTGAGAATTTCAAAAAAGTAAGGCAGCTAAGGAATGTTTAGACAAGCTCAATGGGCTGTAAATCAGATTAGGCTGCTCAATGAATACATAGAATTGCTGTGTTGAGAAGTGTAAGACTAAGATATCCTCTTTATTAGTAATCAAAACAAAGAAGCAATAAGGCAGCTGGCTCATGAGTCCCACATCGAGAGTCTCGTAACTGAAATATGGTTTATAAGTTCAAAAGGATTCCCCCACTATGAGAGTCTTTAAAGGACGAGCTCTTCCTTTTGGACTCATGATCATAACAACAAAAGATCATCACAATGAATTTAGCAATAGAATTCGGTTGCTAATACTTCCTTCCTCCCTAAATATAATCTTCAAATTTGTGAATAAGTCCATTCCAAAATCTAAGGTTCATTTCAGATTTGTTTCAATAGTTATTGCTTTTTTGTTTTTTTTTTTCCAATTTTACCCTTGTTGATTGAATACATTCATTGCATATTTTTTTTTACTAGTGAGTGTGTATGAATTGCATTAACTAAGAAGATGGATGAGATTTATATTTATGAGGGAAGTCATAGTTGGAAAGAAAAAACATATTACTTACATGTTTATTGATTTTAACTATTTTTAACTACTGGGCCAAAAAAAAACCCTATTTTTAACTACTTTTTTATAAATAAAAAACAATTATTTAAAACTTATATTTGGCATGGAAGGAGTAAATTGGTGACAATACAATATATTTTATGATGAATAATCAAATTCTATCACTAATTCACTATTTTTTAATGCATATTTACTTAGGCTTGTCATAACATACCGTAAGAGCCTCCAAAAGTGGGGTCATTATAGCTCCAGGTGCTACCGCATTTACACGAATATTATCCTTCGCCCATTCAAAGGCAAGGTTCCTTGTGATTTGATTCATAGCTCCTGAATAAAATTATGAAGATAATATTTCATCAAGTAAATTATTAGCCTTCACTCAATTTTATCATGCCATATTCTCAAAGGTTATGCTTCATGAGAAACAAAATGGAACACCCTACATTTATGCCTTCATATATTCAAAAGGTTCTGAAATTCTGGACCGATCCATGAACCAGTTAAGGCAATAGCTCAAGAGTCAATGATTTTTTTTTTTTTTTGAACAATAAGAGTCAATGATTCAATCGGGGTCATATTGGTCATTTAAAATAAAATAATTTAATTAAAATATACAAGAAATTCATGTATAACCATGAAAAGAGTAATGTTTAAATAAAAAAGACATTAATTCACAAGTAAATAGAATATTCATGTATCAACCAATGTTATTAAACTTGAACTAGATGGTTGGGTCAACCGGAACCCGACCATGTAACTAGCTTGGGTAGGTTTCCAACTCAGGATTGGGTTGACACGGGGTGCTTGGGCTCAACTCGAGTGACCTGGCAAGATTCTAGGTTGTCCAAGTTGCCTTAAAAAAGGTTACCATGTTTTTTTAGGAGCATGATTGTATACGACAGTATTGGTCGAAGACTCAAAGTTGATAATTTTGGAATTAATGACTATGAGTTTATTTATTAAAGGATTGTAGGTAAGAATATTTTGTTAGTTAGGAAGAATATTTAATGATTAGTGATTATGATGTCATTAAATGGTGGATTGATATTTTGATACTATGATGTCAATATATCAAAAAAATTGTAACAAATGTTAGATAAATATATGATTATTTTGTTAGTATTTCAATATATTGATTTCATATTTAATATATGGATGCATGGTATGACAAAAAAATTAAATATTTGTTTATTTCTTATTTCCCACTGGTCTAGCCACCGAGTTGACTCTAAGGTGACCATTGAACCTTGACCTATTCCTTGACCGATTGAGAGGATGGTTCTGGATTTAATAACCTTGGTATAAACTACATATAATTAAATGAAAAAGAGTTAAGGAAAAGCAAATATAATTCAATACTGCTTCCCCCCCCCCCCAAAAAAAAAAAACTCAAAATTATGCTGTTTTAGCCTCAAAATGGAAGAAAAAAAATATGAAAAAGAAATCTAACCCGGTCAACTAGTAAACAACTCTAGACCAAATTAGTTAGGGAGCTGGTTCATTGTTCACAGTTCTGAATCATCAAATTGGATTGGGTTTTAATATCTTTATTTATTTATTTTTTTTGATAGCCACATATATTCTCTTGTTGAGGCACTCCTATTCGAAGCACTATCAGGTACTACATATGAGCACCTCTCCTAGCGTATATTGAAACATTGATTTATCATGTTATAAGGGACTAACACCTTTTGCTAGACTTAATACCATTTCCAGGAAGGTGACAAAATTATTTGTGGACCCCACAACTCAATATACCTTTTGATGCTGCATAGGCCACATGTTGAGGCAAGGCTTTGAAACCTGCAACCGAGGAGATATTCACTATGGTGGCATTTCCTGAGGTTTTAAGAAGGGGGTGTGCCAGTTGGCTCAAATGGTAAGCAGACTGGAAATTAGTGTCCATGATTTTTGTTGTAACTTCAGCAGTATAATCTGTTGCTTCCTTAAGTATATTTGTCCCAGCATTGTTTATCTAAGAAAAAAAAAAACAGAGAAAAATGTTTCAAGTCTTCTGAAATACACAAACAGTTGCATATAGGAATATGCATTGCAAATACATAGAAACATAAACAAATGCTTGTAAACTGCACCATTTTTTTTTAAAATTCATATAAAAGACGTCAAAATGTCATTCTCATTTTATGTAGAATTTCTAATTATTAAAAGAAACAAGAAAAAATTTGAGATGATGGGTAAATTAAGGGGCAACAAGCACCCCAAATCCTATATCCTTTTAGAATCTTTTCTATCATTTTTCCTTTGAAAATCCTACCTCTATTCTTAGATTAAGAAATTGCTTTTATGTAATATGTAATAAAATATTAAATCAAAACCCTCCATTTTTTAATCTAAAAATGGGGATCAGGTTAGAAAACCAATGGATTATGAGAGCATCCAAATCCGGATGTTGGCGTGGTGTCCAAGCCAATTCATTCTTTGTTATTCCAACATTTATGTACATTTGTCAATTACTTATGTCTTGATAGTACTCAAATCTAAAATGCAATATATATAATATGAAAATATGTGCCTTTGCAATGTATAAGATTAAGCTACAAACACTTGAAGGGAAAAAAAATTAAGGGCTAACACAATTTTTGTTCCTTAAATTTGTCCTTATTTTGGTTTTGGTTCTTCAAAAGATAAAATAGTCTCTTTTTTTAATTAAATTATGAAGACCAATATTTTAAACATAATAAAACTTGAGGGATTAAAATTAAAATGAAGATAAATTTAAAGGACTAAAAATTATATTATTTTAAAAAGCAAGGACATGTTAACAAAAGTTGACATATATGGGTGACTTGGATTTTGTGAGAGAGAATCTTACTAGGATATTGAGCTTGCCATGAAAGATAGAAGCAACAGTTTCCATTAAGCTTTCACGTTGGTCACGAAATTGAACATCACAAACTGATCCACTTACACGAAATCCTCTACTTTCCCACTCTTTAAGGCATTTATCAATATCTTCTTGGTTCCGTGCACATATATGCACAACTGCTCCGAATTCTGCTAATTCTCCTGCTATGGCATTCCTATCTCAACATCAATAATAAACATGAATCAGTAGCAGAGACAACAACACTGACATGCATGATTAAAACAAGTTAATGTCTCCATTAGAGATATTGAGGTGAAATTAAATGAATAGTTAGTTGGTTAAAGCCCTAGTCTATATAAAGGGTCTTTACTAATGTGTTTTGATGTGTAGGTTGGTTAGATCCACATCATGTTTATAGAGAGGTTAATGGGGTTTCTCTCTAGAGAGATGAGCCTTTCTTAGATCCCTAAAGTTAGGGTTAGTAATTAATCACCCTCAAGCGAAGGATGATCATTGTTAAACATAAGTAGATTATTGTTTATATGAGCATGTTACTGTTATATGGTTAATACAAGATTCTTCATTATGTTTCTCTAATTGCTATTTCGTTTTTGGTAAATAAATTTAGGAAAAGGGTTGGGTTCACCCACGATCCAAAGGCAGGGCAAAATCTCCCTTCCTCCTGAGGACACCAACGTTGCGCAAGGCGAGCCATCTATTACCCTCAAACGTTGACCTAGGATGCTTCTCCTAGCGCCTTGACCAACTTCATAATTGATAAATTGAACCCCCTCCCTTTGGTGAGAGTATTCAATCCCTTTGTCAGTTGAATTGAAAGACAAGGGGTTGTTTCTTGTTTGGGATACCGGTGGAAAAAATGACCTATGGAAAAGTCAGATTGGATAAAAGTCAAATTGTAAAATATGATTTATGTTTGGATTAGTGGTTGCATAAGTAGTTTTTACTCCATAAGCCAGGTTCAAATAAGGAGCTTTTTTTTTTTTTTTGTGATACAAACAGTGGGGGGAGGGGGAGGGGGAGGGGGAGGGGGAGGGGGAGGGGGAGGCAGGGCTCGAACCCTGAACAAGGAGGAATGCTAGCTCCTAAGTCTGGCCCTATTGCTATCGCGCTACGAGGTGCTTGGCTCAAATAAGAAGCTTTTACTCCATAAGCTAGGAAAGCTGGCTTTTCAAATAAACTGCTTTTACCCCATAGACCCGATTTGGAAAAGTTTTCATCCAAACGAGAAAAAAAAAAAGAAAAATCTATTAGCCCAATAAAAATAGTAAATAAGCCCAATTGTCCCTCTTAAAAGTTATACCAAACATGCACATTGTTTATATAGTACCAAACCAGGTCATTTTGGGACATTTCTTGTTGTCCAATCATAGCCTTGTTTTCCAATCACAGCTGGGGCTGAACATAAAACCCAAAAACCCGACCCGGTCCTGACCCAGCCTAGTCAAGGAAAAAAAAAACACCCGAACATATATTCGAACAAAACTAGGTCTAACCATATGTCCAGGTAAGACCGGTTCCGGGTCAGTATCCTTGACCAGTTAAATCGGTCTTACCCGGATACATATTTAATCATAGCCCAGCTATTTTCTTGACCGGACGACGATGAATGGATTGTTTTTCAAGATTGCATCTTCATTCTCCACCACTAGATCGATCCAACGTCCAGCCTTTCTTCATCCAATTTTATCCGATATTCAAAGTTGTCTTACACTGATCATGTTAATAGCCTGAGAAATCTTCAAAAGTGAACGCGATTTTGTCGAGCGTTATCAATAGATCCATATTATTTCTACAATTTTACTAGGGCAGAGCAATGGTTGGGTTGGGCAACTCGAGGCCAAACCCATAACCCACTCATTTAATTTTAAATGGGTATAGGTTAGCCCATACCCATACTCAATTTATTTAAACCCATGTAAATGGGCTAGCACATAAATGGACGGACTAACCGGGTTTTGGGTAACCCATTTATATTTGACTTGTTTATTTTTCTTTTAAAAAAATACATAAATATTAAGTATCCATTCAAATTCATCATTCCAATTTCTAAAATCGGAATCTTCAAAGTTCCATAATTACAATTCACACAAAACAACATATATTTAGACAAGTAACATTATTACATAATCTTGATGTTCAAACTCCAACTTTGAAATTCAAACATTACAACCACAAGTTCATAGATTAACAAAATGGCATGCTTCCATTGAATTTGCATACTTTAGTCTTCATCATCTTCAAATTCACTTAAAAGAATCTAGTATTCGACCCAGTACTAAAAGCTAATTTTGAAGATACTATAGATACTAGTATACTTAACAAATCACGTGCCAACAGATTTAAAACTTGATACTTGGAAGCATTCACTCTTCACCATGCTAAAACATCAAATTTTGAATCACGAAAGCCAATCAATTTAGTTTGAAGATATTCATGAAGTTCTAAAATCTTCTCTATATTACATGTAGAGCCAACAGCAACTCATAAGTTTGAATAGACAAAGTCATAGAGAGAGAAAGTAAGGCTATGTTCGCGAGTTTGGAGGGGAAGGGAATGAAAGGGATACAAGGAGAAAGGAGGGGAAGGGAAGGAAGGGAAATGGAGGATATCTCCTCCCCTTGTTTATGAGTTAAAAAAATAGTAAGGGAGGAAGATGAAGGATTAATGAAATACTTTTACCATTTTGTCCTTCTCATTAATAATTAATATAATTATGGGAAAATTCCAAATAAATACCTTTTGAATATACAACACCTCCAAAAGTCCGTTGAATTTGAAAAAAGACTATGAAGTACTACGGACCTGGGATATACAAATTCGGGTGAAATTACCCTTTTGCCTCTAGTTTTAAGTAAATAAAAAATAAATAAAATCTCCTTCCCCCCGCCAGGCCACCAACACCGGCGGCCGGCCACCACCACCGGCGGCCGGCCACCACCACCACCACCACTGCACTGGCCAGCGGCGGCGGTGGTGGCGGCCGGCGGCGGCGGTGGTGGTGGCCAACCGGCGGTAGTGGCCGGCCAACGGCGGTGGTGGCGGGCCGCTGGTGGTGGTGGTCAGCCGGCGGTGGTGGTGGTGGCCGGCGGGCAGGGGTGGTGGCCGGTCGGCGGTGGTGGTGGTGGCCGGCCGACGGTGGTGGTGTAGGCTGGACGGCGGTGGTGGTGGTGGCCGGTTGACGGTGGTGGTGGTCGGCCGACGGTGGTGGTAGTGGCCGGTTGACGGTGGTGGTGGTCGGCCGACGGTGGTGGTGGTGGCCGGCGGGCAGGGGTGGTGGCCGGCGGGCAGGGGTGGTGGTGGCCGGCCGGCGGTGGTGGTGGTGGCCGGCCGGCGGTGGTGGTGGTGGCCGGTCGACGGTGGTGTAGGCCGGCCGGCGGTGGTGGTGGTGGCCGGCCTGCGGTGGTGGTGGTGGTGGCCGGCCGGCGGTGGTGGTGGCCGGTGGCAGTGGCGGTGGTGGTGGTGGTGGGGTGGGGTGGGGTGGGGTAGGGTGGTGGTGGTGGTGGTAGTGAACGAGGGTAAAAAAGTAATTAACCTATTGTTCCTCTTAAAACCCCCCATATTGGGGGAACTTTATTTTATAAAAGGAGGAGGGTTTTGGAGGATTTGTAAAACTCCTTGATTCCCTCCCCTCCTATTTTTAAAACTCGTGAACAAGGGAAAGGACTGCCAAAACCCTCCCTTCCCTTTCCTTTCCCTCCATAATAGAACTCGCGAACATAGCCTAAGGGAAATTGAGAGTTGATGGCTATTATGGTTATGGATTAGAGGTGACTGAATATTCGAATAGGAAGGGATTCAGGTAATGCATTACGTGGAATATGGAATGGGATGAGTAGTTAATAATTAAAAAAAAATTTATACTAAATGGGCGGGTATGGGCAAACCCATAGGTGTGCCCATAGCCCGCCCATTTAAATCTTAAATGGGCGGGTTCTAACCCAACTCATTATAAAGTCTTTTTGGGCGGGTTCAATATGACCCAATTACACTGAGTTTTGGGCGGGCTCATGGTTATGGGTTCTATGCTCAACCCTAAATTTCACTGTTGGGCGCATTCTTCACTGGGTTTCGTGGATCGTAGCTGACGATTCTTCGCCGTCTAAGACCAAAGATCAACAGATCAAGGATGTCACTTGATCTTCATCGCTACTGAAATCTCATTGTCTAGCAACAGTTGATCGTCGCTGACATTCTCACCGTCCAAGACTTCAGATCGTCCAGTCTACAAGATTCGCGACATTTCATTACTTTATCGTGACTCCAGATCGTCGAAATTCCTGTCAGTGCTTGTTCTGCTTGTTCTCGTTTTCCCTTCTGTTAAGATCTAAGGGTTTAGTTGTCCATCACTAATCGCGAGTCTCATGTGAACTCGAAGACTGTTAAAAATCTTAGGTTTTATCTCCTTCGCTGCATCCTTCTTGTTACTAGTGAGGTTATTCTGGTCTCCTCCTTCGACTTCACTTGATCATGTTTCAGAAATTCCATTCGAATTATATTTTTGAAGTACGCCATGTTATGTCCGATTTGGTAAATTTCAGGGTGTTCTCAAAAGGGAGGCTTATTTTCTGAAGAAGGTGGATGATGACAAGAGAATGGAGTCAAATAGAATTGTTGAAGATACTAACAACTCTGAATTTGCTAGAACAACAGTGGTATGGAAATTGGTAATACTCATAGTTTTGCCCACTCTGTTTCAGGGGTGCTTCCTTTGAGAGATGAAGATCATTCTTTTGATGTGCCTAGAATTCAATGAACAAAATCTGATAGTAGTAGGACATATTATGATTTCGAAGATGAGCAATCTTCTTTTGAAGGTTCAGTTGAGTTGTCATAATACGAGTCAAATCCATTGAAAAAGTCTTTGTATTAATAACATGTTTTCCAGTCTTATCATCAATTCAAACAAGTATTGCTTCACTCGATCTCTTAAACAGTATGAGATATTGGAGAAGACAAAAGTGAGAGCTCTTGAACTGAATTAGATTCAAAACCCAGAAAGAGGGAAATTAAGAAGAAGTAGAAGAAAACAAAACAACAACAACAATAATTACTATTATTATAAAACAAACCCTATGCCTTTGGTTGCTCCAGTTACGAGAGCAGTCATTCCAGAGAGTGACCATCTTCGTGTGTCTTTGAAGACGACCTTCGCTTCTTCACCTTCATTCATTTTTTGTTGCTTCAATGCACAACCCCTTCACTTCCTCAACAATGGGCTTGTCTGGGGAGAGTGTTAGTGAGTTTTAAGAGGAGGGGAAAAAAAAACCTAGAAAAAAGTAGCAATAAAATAAAACTTAGTGAGAGATGTTTGAATTGGTTATCCTATCGGGTTTTTTTTTTTTTAAAAAAAAAACCCATTTATCATAAGCTCTATGAGGTAGATTTTAAGAAAAAGCAGTCAGCTTTTTAACATAAACCTCATCACTTCTATCACCATCAATTAAAACGTAAATTATATTCACAACCTCTTTTTTTTTTAACCGAACTTATACAAAAGCCAGAAAATAAGCTACCGTTAACCAGCCCAATAACTTTGACTTTTTAGACCGTTCTTACGTAATTATCACTTCTTCCACAATAACTTTGACTTTTTGGCCCATCCTTACGTCATCATCAATAATGCAGAGATGCGTGTTTCAAATGCTTGGAACAACATTTGATGTGGATCAAATGCTTGAAACCACTTTTGGCGTGGCCTTGGCTTATGTCTTTCGCGAATTCGCGTCGTCGCCATCCACTATTTCCCACACGGCACCATTAATTAAAGGCTAAATTATATTTTTAGTCCCTTAAATTTTATATAAGGTATATTTTTAGTCCCTTAATTTCATAAAGTATATTTTTAGTTCTAAAATTCTAACATTGTTAATGTTGTTAACGGAAAATGCTGATGCAGCGAACTCAAATAATGACTAATAGCACTTAATTACACAAATTTTACATATTCTTCAATTTACTCATATTTTAAATTTAAGCCGAATAGTATTTGATTACAAAATCATCACTTAAATTTACACCGTTATCACTTGAGTTTGTATTTTCCGTTAGCAAAACTAACCGTGTTAAAATCTTAGGATCAAAAATATACTTTATGAAGTTAAGGAACCAAAAGTATACTTCATATAAACTTAAAGGACTAAAAATATACTTTAGCCTTAATTAAATAGGCAAGATTTTTAATGTAAATATACTTATGGTATATCCCATCAGTTAGTTGCGTATTTTATAATATTTTTGAACATTTTGATGAGATTTGAATCTGTCAAGAGTATTAACGGGTTTGCAAGCGTCCTCTCCAAGTTGATATATTGTCAGGACTTGGAATAAGTTTGAAAATCTTAATAAAATAATTAATTTTTAATTCGTAGAATAGACAGAGTGATTTTTTTCCCCCTCATTGACTTTTGTTAGACTATGTTTATATTCAAATAATTCTATTATCATCATTATTATTCATTTTTTAGGGTTTCAACTATTTTAGAAGAAAAGAAATTAGAGTTGTTTTTATAGAATTAACAATAGCAACAACATAAACAAGATGGAATTCTGGTATGTTCTTCTTCTTTGGGCCTTAGAATGGTTTGATTTAGTTTTAATTGCAAGATCTTAATTCAATTATGCCCATGAGAGTTGGCATAGATGATAAGGGATCCAGGACTAGGCCCTTGGATCGTGGGTCTGATCCCCTCTGCCGTCGCTGGGATTCCTTTAGTAGGCGATCTCGTAAGTCCCCAATAAGTGCTCATAAAGCCCAGGGCCGTGCTCTGACCTTGGTGGGGGATTGATGCCGAACTCCTCCAAAACTTTTTCGTATAAAAAAAAATTATGATTTAAATTTATAATTACTTTTATTAAGCGCTCCTTATTATGTACTTTTTGTTTAAAAGAATTTTCTATCAAGGGAGTAATTTGCATTACAAATAATTAAACTGTACGTTAAGTAAATCAGCGCACATGTTTTACAAATAATTAATTAAATTAACTAATTCTTTTAATTTCAATAAATTAGTTATTTAACTCATATGGTTAAGGCAAAAAAACAACATGATGATAATAATAATTTATTCAAAAAAAATGTTTGATAGGACATTTTTGAGGCATGGGGTTCAAACGAATGTTTATCCACGTGCCTATGTGAGGTCTCGACTCCCCTATTCTTTTAGTGACATTTTTGAAAGGACCTTCCCCTCTGTCGTTGAAAACCGCTTGGACGCTGGAAAATGCCGGCGAAGAAGAAGTCCTAACAGTAGATCCTAGCCCATCAAGATAGATCTGGAGAGGGAGAGGAAAAGGACCACCCCCACCGCATAGAAAACAAAGGGACGCCACAACTGGAGTAGTGGTGAGGACGGAGACCAGAGGAGAGCCAGCGCCGTTGAAGACACGAGGTTGCCGTTGTATGTCCTTGTTCCAAACTAAAACCCACATGCTCCAAGCTCTTCAAGCCTCGATCTGCTTCCATACTGCGGTTATGGTATAGGAGGAGGCTCCTTGCCACCGGCGAGCTAGAAACACTAATATTAAGAAGGCCAAGAGAGAGCGTCGTGAGAGAGAGAGAGAGAGAGAGAGAGAGAGAGAGAGAGAGAGAGAGAGAGAGAGAGAGAGAGAGAGAGAGAGAGAGAGAGAGAGAGAGAGAGAGAGAGAGAGAGAGTCGGTATTTTTAGCACCGTTTCAAAGTGGATATGATGATGAGGAAAAAGTTACTTTGTGTTAGTTATTCATTGGAGTTTGGATATTCTAATGTGTTTTTTAATTTATAAGAATCACTTTTCAATCAGTCACTTTTTATTATTTTTTGAAATTAGGTGAAACTAGAGCTAAAATATTGCCTCCGAAGAAGGCAAAAAATTAAAAAACTGGAGGCAGTCCAACAGTTCAATCCAATCTAGTCCGACCTCCGACGGCTACCAGACCTTAAGCTAATTTGTCCAAACCAAGGTCCTCTCGGACTAGACCTCTGGTTAACCTCCAATCTGATATGATCTAGTCCTTAGACATCCTTTTTACAAATGATAGGCTTATTTTGACATTTAAAAAAGGCAGATTGACCAAAATAAGAACAAAAACAAAAAATTAATACCAGATTGATGCACTTTGAAAACTATTTTCCAAAGTGATGGTAGCGCCACCAGAGGCGTGAGAGGGGCCCACGCCAATGGTAGTGGCGTGAGGCTCTGTCACGCTTCTGGTGGCGTGAGACCAGGGTAGTTAAAAACTCGTTTTATCACTGCGATTTTACGTTTTTACGATTTTTTTTCATAGAAACGATTTTACTAATTTTTCAAACGCTTTTAAGTTTTTACGATTTTTTTACGATTTTACTACGTTACGATTTTACGTTTTACGATTTTTCATTCTCCTCCCGTTTTCAGGTAAAATCTACGTTTTCACTACCTTGCGTGAGATAGTCTCACGCCTCTGGTGGCGTAAAACAGTCTCACGCCATTAATAAAAAATTAATTAATTAATTAAAATATTTTAATTAAATATATAATTAATTATAAATAATAAAAAAATGAATAATAATTTAAATTAATAACTAAGAAAATTAAAATATCTAAAATTTATTATAAACTTTAGGAACAAGATTAATTGGTAAATTAATTAATTAATTAATTATTATAAACCTCAAGATAGATAACTAATTATTTAATATTTTGTTCATTAACAATTTGATATATAAAGTATCCATCTTAGATAATATAAGTTTAAATAGAGAATAATAATTAGTCAAATAATGAATTCACTAATTAAAAATTTACAATAACACAATGAATGATCCACATTTTAATGATAGGGGTCTTAGTATGTATAGACGGCTTTCTGAAGCATGAAAGCAGGGTGGACCGAAGTGGTTTTATCCGAAGGTAAGTAGTTTCAATTCAAGTTATTTCAGTGACACAGTAGCTTTCGATATGCCTTTATTCGTTTTAACAATTTGCTTTTGATTTATAGTGCCATCAACAACTAGGGAACACCGAGTGCGGATACTACGTTATCAGTTGGATGCAATCCATTGTTTCCACCGAACATACTACAGGCTTTCAAAACGTATTTAATGCTCTGTGATCCTCAAATGATGATATTTTTGTTGTTGTACTTGAGTTGTTAATTATTTCATTCACTTCATTGGTTTATCTTATACCTTGTTTTTCAATTTACAGTTTTTTGGTACTGTGGATTCGTACTCCCAGGATGACATCGATTCGGTTCGAGACATGTTGGCTAGACATCTTCTTGAACACATATAGGTTCGAGACATGTTTCTGAATTTGTTGTGCTTTACTATCAGATACACAAATTCTACCCCTGATTTTGTTTGCTGGGTTCTTATTGCACTCCTTGCTGCTGTGTAGCTCTCATTTTTCTACTGAAATTGATCTTTTGCTAGCACCGCACCCTGAATTTGTGCATATTGGATGTCAAAAAGCATTTTGTATTGGTACAAGATAATTTCTGTCAAATAAAAATTTTGTTACTCATACATTGAGTTTGCTGCAATTTGGAACTATGCTAGATAAAATTTGCTAGCAATTGTTCTCTGTCATAGATCATTCCTTGTGATTTCATTAAGCTTGAGCACCTTGCTACATTTTTCTTGGTGTTATATATCTAAGAATATTTGTGTGTGAAATTGCTGTGTTTTTGAACCAGTTTTCGCTGTGTGACAAGCTGGAAATTGCTATTAGTAGTGGTGATTTCTTTGTGATTTCCCTCATTGATAATCATCTTGTGCTAGATCAAAACATGGATGAACATAATGAAAATCAAGATAATCAGGTTCTTAATAATGAAGTACCTCACAATAATAATGTGCATGCTAACTTGCAATGTAGGCTTGTATGGTGAATATGACTTCTAAATGTATATTTCAGTTTTGCAGCAAATTGGCCAAAATATACAGCAAGCAATTTTTTTTTAAAAAAAATAAATAAATAAAAGGCGTCTTAAAACTAAGATAGGATGCCTAAATGTGATATGAGGCGTCTTGAAAGATTAATTCAGGACGCCTCATAATAGGCGACCTGAACAAAATTTAGGTCGCCTCATGAATATATTGAGGTCGCCACATATGAGGCGACCTGAATTTGTTCAGGACGCCTATTAAGAGGCATCCTGAAGGTATTTAGGTCGCCTCTTATTAGACGACCTGAACAATATTCAGGTCGTCAAATATCACCAAAACCACGTCGCCCTCCCAAACGTCCCTCTGAAAAGGGACATTAATTGGGTCATATTTAGGTCATTTTTTAGGTATTTTGTAGTAGTGTATATAGAACACAACCTCATTTTAGTTGGAAAACAATGAGCAAATTTCCTGTGTTTTTTTTTTAAAAAAAAAAAATTAGGGCATTGAGTAGTACTAAAAAGATATACTTTAGAATATTAATTGGTATTGAAAAAATACGTCATGATCTTGAAAAAAATACTTCAAAGTACTGACAAGTACTAAAAAGATACTTTAGAATACTGAAAAATATTTCATAATCTTGAAAAATTATTTTAGGATCTTGAATTTTTTTTAAAGTATATTTTTAGTATTAGTCAATATTTGGAACATTTTTTCAAGATCCTAAACTAATTTTTAAGATCATGAGGTATTTTTCAGTATCTTAAAGTATATTTGTAGTACCATTCAGTACCCTAAAATATTTTTTCAAAATTCCAAAATAATTATTCAAAATCATGAAAGATTTTTTTAGTAAGTATCTTTTTTAGTACCATTCAGTGTCTTGAAAATATATATATATATATATATATATTAAAAAAAGGGAACTTACTCATTATATTTTCTACCCAAAACGGCACCATTTTAAGTATAAAAGGACAAAGGACAACGAAGTGTAGTGGGCAGCGGCCCCAAAATTCAAAGTTATAGTTGAAGAAAGTGGTTCCTCTTTGCGGCAGCAGAGGCGGACCCACGTTATTGATTGGGGGGAAGTACCCCCTTGAATTTGAAGTTTTTTTTTTTTAAAAAAAATTAATGTAGATTATGAACCAGCATGCCACAGTGAGGTGATGGGAGGAGGTAGTGGTGTCGCCGGCGGGAGGAGTGAATGAATGGAGGTGATTGAAGAAGGAAGGAGGTCGGTGCTTCAGCGATTCCCTACAGCTCTCGCGGCGATGTTCCCTTTATTCATTAATTCTCTCGGGTCTCCTTCTGCTCTCACGGGTCTGCCATATTCAATGAATAAAGGCCAGCTGACCTAATTAGATTAAAACGCACAGCTTCAACTGCAGGGACCTGAAGAACATTTATAAAAGTTTGCTTGAGGGACCAAATTGCAACTTTTAAAACTTGAATTAAAACTTTCATTTTCAAATTTGTTCTAATCTTTTTAGACATTTATAATCCAAAATAATTAATCCAACATTAAATATTCTCAGAAAAATCAATGATTAAGAGTAATTACATTTTTTTGACAATTTTACTCCTTTTAGCCCTAATTTAACATATTTACTCTTAATATCAATTTATCACAAGAAATACATTTAAAGCTTAATAACTATGAGAAAACACATTAAAAATCCCCATTTAATTACCAAAAATCATGTAAAAATATGGTTAGATCAGGCTAATACATAAAGGACTCCTGCTTTTGATTCTGCTTCGTTCTCCGTTCCACACTTTCCTTTTTCTCTCCGTTAATTCTACCAATTTTCATTTCCTATCTTCAATCTCTCATTAGAGATCCCTACATCTTCATCCATTGTTTGTAAAAGATTCTCCTCTATTGCATCTGAAAAGCTCCATTCTCTTTATTAAATATATGTATTTGAAATATATTTTTTTTAATTAAAATATATGTACTTGAACTTATTAAGTGCCCGCCCTTTATTGTAATTTATGTAGTTGTATTTCTAACCGCACTTAGCATTGTTTTTATAAATGACAGGTTTATAAAATAATTGCATTTCTTATTATATCATCAGTATTCACTTCATTTCATGAATAATTTTTTGATATTTTTTTTCTTTGTTTATTTATTTATTTTTTTATGCATTTAAAACCTTCCATGAAAAAAAAATTTGGTTGCTCCAGTTATGAGAGCAGTCATTCCAGAGAGTGACCATCTTCGTGTGTCTTTGAAGACGACCTTCGCTTCTTCACCTTCATTCATTTTTTGTTGCTTCAATGCACAACCCCTTCACTTCGTGCAACTACTTCACCACTTCAATTCTTCATCAACAACTTTCACTTTTTGGGCCGCCTTACGTAATCATCAATAATGAATAAGTGCCATTTCATCATATAAATGTAATACACGTGCCTGTACTCTTGCATTCTTCTGCAAAAGGGTCCACTGCCGCAAAGAGGAACCACTTTCTTCAACTATAACTTTTAATTTTGGGGCCGCTGCCCACTACGCTTCGTTGTCCTTTGTCCTTTTATACCTAAAATGGTGCCGTTTTGGGTAGAAAATATAATGAGTAAGTTCCCTTTTTTTACTATATATATATATATATATATATATATATATTCAAGACACATGGTATTAAAAAAGATACTTCAGGATAATGACTAATACCAAAAAAAAAATCATGATTTTGAATAATTATTTTAGGATCTTGAAAAAATATTTTAGGGTACTGACTGCCACTACAAATATACTTTAAAATACTGAAAAATACCTCACGATATTAAAAATTAGTTTAGGATCTTGAAAAAATGTTCCAAATATTGACTGATACTAAAAATATACTTCAAAAAAAATTTCAAGATCCTAAAATAATCTTTCAAGATTATGAAGTATTTTTCAGTATTTTAAAGTATCCTTTTAGTACCTGTCAGTACCCTGAAGTATTTTTTTCAAGATTATGACGTATTTTTTCAATACCAATTAATATTCTAAAGTATGTCTTTTTAGTACTACTCAATGCCCTAAAAAAAATTTTTTAAAAAGCAAAAAAACACAGGAAATTTGCTCATTGTTTTCTACCCAAATCGAGGTTGTGTTCTATATAGGAGGGTAGCGCAGCATAGTGAGCAGTGGACCAAAGCTACGTCCGGTTTACTTTGGGTAACAAACGAACTCATTATTAGCCTTTGAAATTTGAATGGCAAGTTGTGATTGGTGTTCCTTAGCATTATCTTGGGAATCCTTGTCAATTATGTACTCCCTCCGATCTTAATTATAAGAACTATTTACCAAAATTTGGAGAGATTAAGGAAAAAAGTTAAATTAGTTAATTATAAGCATTTACAAAAAATACCCTTTCTTAAAATTTAAAATGACATCAAGGTACCCTATTATAGTGTAATGGACTTTATTTGTGCCTCGGATCCGCCCTATTAATTGTTGAACAATATTTAATTCCAATTAAACCCAGATTTTTCTTTTGTTGACTTGTAATTGAATCCAAAATTCAATGCTTATCTATTTCAAAAAAAAAAAAAAATCAATGCTTATTATAATTTAAAATATTATGAGAGTATTTATGTTAAATTTTATTTGGCTGAAAATTAATGTTTTATTAGGCTATTTTAGAGAAAAAAATCAATCACTTTGGACAGACAGTTACAGAAAATTATTTTTAAAGAAATATTAAAATTATTTTATTTAAAAATAAAAATAAATCTCTCAAGCGTGTTGTTAAATTAATTATTGTGGAAGAAGTATTAGTAGGGCTAATATGAGAAAAAATGACAAAAATTGCTTAAAAGTATTTTATTAAAGAAACAATATAATTGAGGTGTATATGACATCAATGAGTTGTAAACATTACTTACTTTATAAAATATATAAGTGTATTATCAAATTATTATTAAGAAAGTATCAATAAAAGTACTTTAGGAAGAAATTGACAAAAATTAAAATTTGGTCTTATAATTAGAAGAAAAACCAACTCCAAAATATGCTCTTATAATTAGGACCGGAGGAAGTATGAATTTTGATGGCTTCTACGAAATTTTAATGACTGATTAGTTTGTGTACCAAATGGACTATTCTTAAGTTGCAAAAATACTTGTATGATCGGAGTCTTTTTAACAATCAAAAGTTCAAGTCCTGGGTTTCATCAGTATTCAAAAAAAAAAGTCCTGGGTTTCATCCGGAATAATTGTATAATTGGAGACTAGTATGTGTTCTGTATGAAGAACACAGAGATTGGACTTGACTAGGGTGTCAAGCCTAGAGCCTACGTACCCTCGAAGGGATCAAAGTCCACGTAGTTCGCGACAAACTTGAAGGCACGTAGCCAGGGGAGTGGGGTGTGTGCTCTGTGTGGCAGAAAGTAACAAGAGCATAAGATAGAACGTGTGCACCTGTTTAGGGTTTCCTTCTATTTATAGAGGAGCTTGGCGCCCGTATCTCCCTATTGATGGGCGACATCCATGATTGAGCCCCTCAGGGCTGATTGGCTGGTGCCATGATTGTAGGAGGATCTCCTATTAATGAGCTCCTAAATATAGGGGATCTCGGATCCTTTCCAAATATAGCGCGGATCCCTTATAGGCGCTGTTGGGCCGGGGTCTGGACTTGGGCCTATTGGGCCGGTCCGTAACAGTTGCCCCCCAGCTTGGTCGTTCAGGCTTCTGGACGGCCGAGATGCTTAGTGCCCCGGGCCCGTTATGGCCGAGGTCGTCCTGCTCGGACTGGGTCGGCCTTTGGATGCCGTGGCCCTTAGCTCGGCTTGGGACTGCGGTCGGCTCAATCGGTTCTCGTCCTGCCCAGGACGTCGGGTTTGCTTGTGTCCGGGCGGTTTTTATCCTATCCGGGTCCCCAAGCGTTCTCTTGCCTTTTGGGATTCTTCGTACGCTTCGGTTTTCCCCCTACGTGAACCGTCACTGTGGTTTTACAGCTGTCAGATCCTTAGTGGGGGGAATCTGCAACCGTCTCGCCTTTTCGTTTCTCGAGGCCAATGCGCATTTATGGCGCTGGCGTCGTGCTGCGCCAATCTCAACGCGCCTGCATGGGAAAAAACCGTTGTACCCTTCTTGTGTTAGGATTTCGGTTTAAATAGCCTTCTTTGCGCTTCTTTTCCACTTTTCCCGCTATTACATTTTCTCGCTCAGACTACTCTCTGGTTTCTCTAGAGCTTCAGAGGGGATTCTTTGTGCCCGGAACTTTCGCCGTCTTCCAGCATTCTAGTTCCTTCCTCTTTCACATAACAGGTATTGTGCCACTTTTCTGTCATTTTGTTCGGTATTTCCTTTTCTTTTACCGTTTATTCTTCGTTGATTGACGTTTGTGTCATCGCTCTTCCCTCCTTCCGGGTTTCCTGGGTTTCCTTAGAATCAGTGTACCCGAAATTCGTCCCATCGTTTCCTTAAACACTGTTCTTAGCGCTTTAGGTTTCTGACCATGGTGAGGGGTAGAGGTATTCCTAGTTCTGCAACTTCATTGACGCCGGAGGAGGAAATGCTCCTTCGTGCGCGTCTCCCGCGGGCTACTTACTGGGTTTTTGGGGGTGAACCACCTGCTTCTGGAATCCTGGATCTTTCGCGCCGAGGTGGCGCCGTGCGCCCGGGGCGAGGTGGAGCTCGCCCATCCTCGGGAAGGGTTTCCGTTTCAATTCCGCGCTCACCCTTCCGGGCGCTTGCAACCGCTCTTCCTCAAGAATCGCCTGGTGGGGCCCTGGTGGGTTCCTCTTCCAGTTCCCAATCCCCAGTGGTGATGGCTCGACCGCTGAATTTTTACGAGGGTCCCTCTACTGCTTGCCGGTCGTCAGCTCCCGAGGGTTACGTGGGCCCCTGTTGGGACTGCCTGGCGGAGGCTTCCGCGTTAATGGCAGGAGATGGGGATACCATGGCTTCGTCCATTCTAGGCTCCTGTCGGCATTGGTCTGCCCCGGTTGTTTCTTCTCGCGACCCCATTCGTCCGAGTCGGTCGTCATTAGTACCTGCTGCTATGCCTGTACCAGGTATTTCTGCTTCTTTGCTAATACTGGCTTTGTTTATTTTCGTATAGGCTTATTTATGGCTCCCAAGTCGGGATCTTCTAAAAGGCGCTCGGAGGCCGGTGGCGCGGACTCTTCCAGTCCATCCGAAGCCCTGATTCGCCGATATGGCTGGGTATCGCACGACATGCTGGCAACAACGTCGTTGATGTCGGAGGTAGACATAGCACGACTGGAGGTCCCGGCCATGCCCGGATGCGTCCTTAGGCGTCCGGGGCCTGAGGAGCCTGTATGTGCGGCCCGGACCGAGGGTCAGCCGGATTTTTTCTTCTTTTACCAGGACTACTTGACTCGGGTCCGAGTTTCTCTTCCTTTCACCCCCTTCCAGATGGAGGCGTTGCGGCATCTTCGTCTTGCCCCGACACAACTTCATCCGAATGGTTGGGGATACCTAGTCGCCTTCGAGCGGTTATGCGGCCATTTTCCGCTCCCCATCCCCTGTACCGCCAACCTCTTTTTCCACTTCTTCGGACCTTTTACCCCTAGTTCGTCCGCGAGGGGTGACAATCTGAGGGGCATGGTATCCCTGCGGATCAACCCGGACCGTCACTTGATGACACCCTTTTCCGACTCCTTCAAACGGTTTAAGGGGGCTTTCTTCAAGATCGAGACCGTCCCGGGGGAGCGGCCGTGGTTCTTAGAGGATGGTGGTCGGTTCCCGCTGTATTGAGGGGAAGGTCATTACAAGGCTAAGGCCATCTCCTACCAGGTTCCGTTCGAAGACCTGGTTCCGGAATCGGTTTCTGCTTTGCCACGGCTCGAGGCCCTGGTGGCCGAGTACGGTGTGCAGCCGGCTGGCTTCTATATTTCCGCCGAGCCGCCGCCTTCCTCGTGTAGGGTCACTAGTAGTTGTGTTTGTTTTTGTTTCATTATTGTTCTTATGAATCGGTGGATTCTGATCTACTTTGTTTCTGTCTGTTTGCAGCTAGGGCTATGGACGACCTGCCGCTATACGCTCGCTTGTCGAGGGCGGCCGCCGCGCCTACGAGTCGCCCCAAGAAGCGGGCGACTTCTTCCACTGCCGGCGCTCCTTATGCCTCGGCTCCTAAGAAGGCCAAAGGCCCTACTGCTGATGGCCCTTCTTCCCCCCCGGCCACGCAGGCTGCTTCGTTGGTGGGGTCTCCGGTGCTTGAGGGCCGGGAAGTCGCTGCTATGGACCCAAGCCCGGTGCCTGGTTCGCAGGGTTCTGAGGGGCGAGAGGCCCCGATTTCCGATGAGGAGGTTGAGGCTGAGTTTTTCGCCGATGATCCTCCATCTCTGCCAGATCTGCCTTCGTCATCCTCGCTTCCGCCACCACCGCTGCCGAAGTCTCTTCTCGCCCGTGGCCGTATTTGGCACGATGGGGTAGTTCCTGAGGTTTCCACCGCCTTCCTCCCTCCCCGACACTTTATTGGCTGCACTGCCCTGACTCGACCGGCCCTGGAAGAGCTGCACAGGAACCAGGCAGAGCTTTGCCGGGCGGTGGGATATAACCAAGCCTTTATCATGGTCCGGGAGCAATATGCCCGTTCCCATGCTGATACCCAGAGGCTGTGGGCACAGGTTGAGGAGTTGGCCAAGAGTCTGTCGGCTGCGGAGGCCAAGGCCGCATCTGCTGGCGACCTGCAGGAGGAGCTTGAGGTGGCGGAGGCCAAGGCTAAGTCGGCCGGGGAGGAGCTGGCCAAAGGCTGGGCGGCGCGGGATGCGGCCCTCGCGGAACTGGAAGGGGTTCGGGCGGAGCTGGATGCCGCGAAGGCTGCGGCGGTCCGGGTAGATCGGGAGCTGCAACTGTCCCAGGAGCATGCCGAATCGGTCGCCGTGGAGTGCACCCGGGCCGTGAAGGAGAGGTCCGAGAGCCTGGCTGCGGCCAAGGCTTTAAAGGCGCGGCTGGCTGCTTTGGCCAGGGATGAAGAGGCGGCTCAGGCAGCCCTTGCTGCTGAGAAGGTGACCTCCCGGGAGCTTACGGACGCCCTGGTGCAGACGGCCGAGGCCTGCTTTAAGCAAGCCTTGCTCCAGATCCGGTACCTCAACCCCGGGGTTGAGCTTCGAGTGGAAGGATATGATCATCGTGCCTTTGTCAAGGACGATGGATCTTTCCTCCCATTCGAGCCTCAAACCGCCGAGGACCCTGATGAAGAGGCCGTGGAGGGTGCTACCGTGGCCGGGCCAGAGGAGGAAGCTGATGCTGGGTCGGGCTCCCCGTCTTAGCTTTTATTTTTGCTATTTGTATTTCTTGGGGTGTTGGAACCCTTGTAACTTTGAATGATCCCGGCCTTGGTGCCGTTTTTGCACAGACTTGAAAATTGATGACAATATTTTTGTTGCCTTGTGCTGCGATCTGTACTCGGTTTAATTCTTTACCGTCACTTTTGTCTGGATTTGACAATGAACGATTTACCTTTGTATCATCCTTTTTCGTCTGTCGGCCGTGTTTAGATAACTTAGACAATGGGTGGGCTTATCTCTCTTTTGTCTAAGTTTGGGTGTTCCTTCGGCTGCATTGTTGCAAGCCGTCTGGATGCTCTAGACAATGGATTCTGCCATCCTTTTGCCTGAGCTTAAGAATCGGTTGGCCGTGTGGGAAACTTAGGCAATGGATACTTTTATCATTCTTTTGCCCAAGCTTTATCGTTTGTCGGCTGCATATGTACAGGCGTTGTTTCTCTACCACACTTGGTGTGTGGGAGATTGGGGCAAGGTTGTCTTGTTTCAGCCTCGTCAGGCATAACTAACCGTACTGCCTCGACCCGGCTTACAAGTAGCCGAGCTCCAACTTTCTTCTAGTTGGATCAAGTTGTACCGGCGTAAGGGCGGGACTACCATGTGTCTAACCGAGCCTTCATCTGCCTGGAGTCGGACATTTTGACCTGATCAGGGTCGGCATGGCAGGCCGCTTGCTTAGCCGGGCGAGCGTTGACGCGTCAATTTCGCAAAGGGCCGCGTTCGATTCCTTTGCCGAGCTCTAACCAATGCCTGTCGGAGTACGACGGCCGGTTTTCGTACATCTAGATGTTTTTGGTTCTGGCCGGGTTTGTGACCTCGGGGCCGTCTACCGGTGCCGGGGTTAATAGCCCCGGCTTTCGGTTCCTTAGCCGGGCTTCATTGCCTCGGCCTTGTTGCTTTTGGCCGATCTAAGCGGCTCAGGCTTCATGCTTAAGCTTTGTGCGTATTGGTAAATATTCCCAGTGGGATCCTTTATTGATGAAAAGAAATAGCCCTACGGGGCCTTACAAAGCATCATAATCAAAAATGACATAACTTGGACTCAAGACGAAAGGAAAACAAATGCGGGGAAAGGAACAATCGTAAAAGCTAACAAACGCTGCCGAGAAAGGGTCTAGCTATAGTAGATCTTCAGCTTATTGGCATTCCATGTCCTTTTGATTGGCTTTCGTGCCAAAGTCTCGAGGATATATGCTCCTCCGTCGAGCTTTTCCTTAATCCGGTAGGGCCCTTCCCAGTTTGCCGCCAGCTTCCCGTCTTTGGCATTCTTGTTGCCTATGTCGGCCCGTCGGAGTACTAGGTTGCCTCGGTTGAAAGACCGGGGTCTGACCTTTCTGTTGTACTTCGCAGCGAGTAGCTGCTTGGCGGCTAGTTCCCGGCAGTGCGCTGTAACCCAGATTTCATCAATGAGGTCCAAGTCAGTTTTCAAGGCGTCGTCATTCGATCCCTGCCCCTCTTGCCCGGCTCTCACCTTTCTCCAGGATGGCTGTCCGATTTCAACCGGGATCATTGCCTCTCATCCATAGGTCAGCCTGTACGGGGTTTCTTGAGTCGAAGACTGTACGCTCGTGCGGTATCCCCAGAGGACGCTGTGGAGCTGTTCGGTCCAGTTGGTCTCAGCTTGCAACATTCGCCTCTTTAGTCCGTCCAGGACGATTTTGTTGGCGGCTTCAGCCTGGCCATTTGTCTGGGGGTGTTCGACGGACGAGAAGTGCTGCTTAATGTCCAAGTCGGACATTAGTGCTTGGAAACGATGGTCCATGAACTGGGTCCCATTGTCCGTGACGACCTCGGCTCGTATGCCGAAACGAGAGACGATGTTGTGCCTGAAGAATTTCATCACCCTGGCCGACGTTATTGTGGCGAGTGGCTCTGCTTCGATCCATTTAGTGAAGTAGTCGACTGCGACGATGAGCCATCTACACTGCCCTTGCACCGGCCTAAATGGTCCGAGGATGTCCATGCCCCACTTGTAGAAGGGCCATGGGGCTGGCATTCCTTTAAGTTCAGAGGGTGGTGGCCATATGACCCTGGCGTGCTTCTGGCAACTGTCGCACGTCTTGGCCTTCTCCATGGCGTCCTGACTCATAGTGGGCCAGTAGTAGCCGGCGCGAAGCGCTTTCCGGGCTAATGCCTTGCCCCCCATGTGGTGGCCGTTAGCGCCCTCGTGTAGCTCGGTCAGCACATATTTGGCTTCGGAATCTCCAAGGCATCGCATCATTGGGCAATGGAGTCCCTTCCTGTATAGTTGGTCATCGACCATAGCATAGAGGGCGGCTTCTCTGATCAACTTTTTTGCGTCTGTCGGGTCGGTGGGGATAATTCCCCTCTCGAGGTAGTCTTCAATAGGCTTTCTCCAGTCGGCCCCTCCAAAAATGGCCATGATGCAGCTAGGCTCGGCCAGGTTCTGTTGTATCACGGTCCTATGGTTGTCCGGCCCCTTAGTGCTTGCCAACTTAGAGAGGATGTCGGCTCTTGCGTTCTCTTCTCTGGGGATATGGGACACTGTGACCTCCTCGAATTCGGCCATCAGCTCTTTGGCTTTATTTAGGTACTTTGCCATGAGCGGGCCCTTCGCTTGGTAGGTGCCGTTTATCTGAGCCGCGACGAGCTGTGAGTCGGTTAAGACCTTTACTCGTTGGGCGCCATTATCCTTTGCCTGGAGTAGTCCGGCCAGTAGGGCCTCATATTCGGCCTGGTTATTAGAGGTCTGGAATTCTAACTGAAGAGAGTGTTCGGTGGCTACTCCCTGTGGGCTTTCCACGATGACTCCTGCACCGCTGCCCTTTGCGTTGGACAATCCATCCACATAGACCTTCCACGTCCCGTCACTGACTATGGCCGGGGTGAGTTCCCTAATGAAGTCTGCGAGTGCCTGGGACTTGATCGCCTGCCGGGCTTCGAAAGCGATGTCAAACTCTGATAGCTCTATGGCCCAATTGGTCATCCTTCCTGCCAGGTCCGGCTTATGCAGAATTTGCTGGATCGGCTGGCTGGTTCGTACGACAATCCGGTGTCCCTGGAAATACGACCGGAGTCTTCTTGCGGCTGTGAGTAGAGCAAAAGCTACCTTCTCCAGCTTTTGGTACCTGATTTCAGAGCTTTGCAAGGCCCTGCTGGTGAAGTATATTGGTGTCTGTCCTGCCTTGGACTCCCTTACTAGGGCGGCGCTCACGGCTTCATTGCCGATTGATAGGTAGAGGATTAAGGTCTCTCCTGGGTCCGGCTTCGTGAGCACCGGAGGGGATGCCAAACATCTCTTAATTTCTTCGAATGTTGCGTCACAGTCCGGGCTCCATCCGCCTCGGGTTTCTTTCTTTAGCAGCTTGAAAAGAGGTAGGGCTTTCTCGGCCGACTTCGGCAAGAAGCGCGTCAATGCGGCTAGTCGGCCCGTCAGCTGCTGTACCTCCTTTTTAGACCCCGGGGGCTGCATGTCGAGCACGGCTTTGCATTTGTCCGGGTTGGCCTCTATCCCTCGGTTCGTTAACATGAAGCCTAGGAATTTCCCTGCTGGGACACCGAAGGCACACTTGGCCGGGTTCAACCTGATTCGATGTCTTCTTAACTTCTCAAACGTCTGTTCTAGGTCCCGGATGTGATCTTCTGGGAGTTTTGACTTGACGATCATGTCGTCTATGTAGACTTCTATGTTACGCCCGATCTGATCCTCGAAAACTCGGTTCATCATCCTTTGGTAGGTGGCCCCGGCATTCTTCAGTCCAAAGGGCATGACGTTGTAGCAATAATTCGCCTTAGTTATAAAGGCGGTCTTTTCTTGGTCCTCGGGATGCATGGCGATCTGGTTATAGCCGGAGTAGGCATCCATGAAGGAGAGGAGTTGGTACCCGGCCGAGTTGTCCACGAGCTTATCTATGTTGGGCATCGGGTAGGAATCCTTAAGACAAGCTTTGTTGAGGTTGGAGTAATCGACGCATACTCTCCATTTGCCGCTGGGCTTGAGGACCATGACTACGTTGGAGAGCCAAGTGGTGTATTGTACCTCTCGAATGAAGCCGGCCGCTAGGAGTTCCTCAATGTGGTCCTCCAGGGCCTTCTGCCTATTGTCCGCGATGTTCCTCTTCTTCTGTGCCACGGGTCTAGATCCCGGCCATATGCCGAGCTTGTGACAGCAGAAGTGGGGGTCAATGCCGGGCACTTCGGCCGAGGTCCATGCGAAGACGTCACGGTTCTGCCTTAAAAAGCGTATCATGAGGTCCCTCAGGCCGTGGTCCATATCACGGCCAATTTTGGCAGTTTTGGATGGGTCCTCGCCTAGCATTATCTCCTCCAGCTCTCCTTCTGGTTCGAGCCTCGGATTGTCCAGCTCCCGGAGGTCCAACTCGACCATGTTGACTTGCTGCCGCGGGCACTCACCTGGGCCGGCTTCGGCTACTCGCTCATTAAATCCGAGCCGGGGTGGAGACGTTGGTCCTCCTTCCTCGACCCGGAGAGCTTCGTAGTAGCATTGCCTCGACTCTTTCTGGTCTCCAGAGACCACAACTATCTGGTTCTTATTATTGACCATCTTCAGCTTCTGGTGCATGGTGGATACTAGTATATCCCAGTTGTGGATCGTTGGCCGACCCAGGATGATGTTGTAAGGGGACCGGAAATCAGCGACTACGAATCGTACCCGCTCCGATTTGAAGGCCTCTTTGGTGCCCAGAGTTAACCGGAGGTCGATGTAGCCTTTTGGGAAGGATTGCTCGCCATTGAAACCCACCAAGGTGGTTTTGCAAGGCTTAAGGTCCTCTTTGTCGAGGTGCATCCTTTTGTAGGCATCCCAACTTATGATGTCCGCTGAACTTCCTGCATCCACAAAAATTCTTTTAACACGACAGTTTATCAGGGTTCCGGTGATTACCAGTCCGTCCAGATGTCCGGGTATGACGTCTTCCAACTCTTCCTCGGTGAAGGTTAGGGCAGGGGGCCGAGGCTTCTTTGGGTCTCCCTTGAATTTAGGGGGGTCTCGGACGGTCAATACTTCGCGGAGATACTTCTTTCGCTGGCTTATTGTGTCTCCTCCTCCCCCAAATCCTCCGCTGACAACGTTGCACTGGAAATCGACGTCGGGAAATTCGTCGTCCGAGGCCGCCTTCTGCTTTTTTCCCAGAGTTCGGGATTCCTTGGGCGGACTTCTAGAGCGGGCGCGGTCGTTGCGTTTCCCGTTCGTCCTTCCCTGAGTCTTGATCACGTACTGACGCAGTTTCCCATCCCTTACGAACTTCTCGATTGCGTCACGGAGGTCATAGCACTCGTCGGTGGTGTGGCCGTTGCAGTCGTGGAACTTGCAAAACTTGGAACGGTCCGTGTTGGAGCGTCCTCTGATTGGCTTTGGCCTGTCCACCCGCTTCATCTCGGTCTGGGCTACCTCCTTCCATACCTGGGACCGAGGGACGTTCAGCGAGGTGTAACTGTCGTACTTGGTCTTCTGGTCGGCCCGGTCAGACTTCGTCCGGCTGTCCCGGCTGCGCTGTCTCGGGTCGGTCTTCGTCCTTCTTGGGCGTTCCTCGTCACTAGGCGGGCTCTTCCTAGTTCGTTCAGGTTCATCGGCATTGGCCACCTCCATCTGCTCCATTTCCAGGTACTTCTTCGCCTCGGTATAGAATTCGGTCAAGGTGTAAGCTGGGTTCTTGCATAGGTGACGAGCCAGCCGGGATGCTGGATCCAGTCCATTGACCAGGCAGTGTACGTGGACATCCTCGGGCAATGACCGTACTTGCATGGCCACGTCTCGGAACCGATCCAGATACTTCTGCAAGGCCTCACCCTTCTTCTGACGTACTTTGCTCAAGGTGAACGTAGTCTTCGGCTGCTTTTTGCTGGTGGCGAAGTGCAGCTCGAATTTTCGTCCGAGGTCTTCATAGTCTCGGATAGAGTTGTCCGGAAGAGACGTCAGCCACCTGTGTGCCGGCCCGTCCAGAGTAGCCGCAAAAAGGCGCTGAATGACCGGACCGCTGATCTATCGGACCCACATGAGCTTCTCAAAGGTAACCAAGTGGTTCCGGGGGTCTTGGCTCCCATCGTATTTCGGCAGGCTGCTTAAATCAAAGCGTTTTGGGAAACGGGCTGTTGCCGCCTCCCTCGAGAACGGGGATCTCCCCGTCTCTGATAGGTACGTCACACGATATTCCCGAGGCGATCCGTGGCGAGGTCGGGGAGTTCTTTCCTCGGCGCGGGTTTCTTCTCGATCACGGTATTCCCTTTCATGCCGATTGGTGCGGTTAGGACCGGCACCGTGGTTTCCTCTGTCTCCCGGGGACCGTGGTCCGCCCTGGTCTGCAATCGGGCGCCGCCTCAGTTCGTCGTCGTCGCGGCGTGGGTTCCTCGGCTCAGAGTTGCTCGAGGAGCTGCTGTTGCCTGCCGAGGCTCTCCTTGTACGACCGCGACCCCTGTGGCCGCCTCTCATGCGGCGGTCATTCTCGAGCGCTTCTTGGATCATCTTTCCGATAGCTTCGAAGTCAGCCCGCCTCTGCAGGTCATCGTGTTTTTCCTTGTTCTCCAGGCGCCGCATGAACGATTCCTGAGTCCTCCTCATCATGCGGACGTCGGCATCGACTGCCCGGACATCACGCGTTGGAGACGGCGCGAGTGCTTCTTCTGGATGCCGGTCTTCATGCCGCGGCTGCTCCTCATGGAGCGGCTGTTCCTTGTCAGGGGAGGAAGTCACCGTATCAGTAACATGTCCTTCTGGGGTGTTTCCTCTCTGAGGTAGTGCCGGCGGCTGGTCTGGCGGCGGGCGGCTGGCTTGTGGGTCCCCTCCCATCGGTTGGGGATTTCTGCTGTGGCTTCTAGTGCTCACCATTAGTAGTCACGGGGATTGAAGTTTACGGTCCCCACAGACGGCGCCAATGTTCTGTATGAAGAACACAGAGATTGGACTTGACTAGGGTGTCAAGCCTAGAGCCTACGTACCCTCGAAGGGATCAAAGTCCACGTAGTTCGCGACAAACTTGAAGGCACGTAGCCAGGGGAGTGGGGTGTGTGCTCTGTATTCATTAAGGCATGTCTTCATACTCAAAACGCTTATACTTACCAATAAAGTTCTCATATCACATGATATGAACCCATAACCTTGTGGATTATAAATCAACTTCTTATCAATTATATCACTATTTAATGGTGAGACTAGTAATTCTTTGTTCTCTATAATAAAAACTTCTAGTGGATGGGTTCAAATTTTGGAGTCTAATTAGATTTAATATTACTTGTATCTAATAGAAAATGAAGAACAACATCTTCTTCAAACCAACTTCACAAACTCTATGATTTTATGTATAACCAAGTTGTCTTCTAACTCATTATTTGAACTTTTAACATATTCTAACCCATTTTAAAAATTTGGGCAGCATGTCCCTTTACAGTTTCATGCCTCCAAAAACCAAAGAAATCATGGATAAACAATATTCCAAGACAACCACAACAAAACAACACTAGTTAGAATCTTTTTTTTTTTTGATAAAGCTGCGGGGCATATTAGCCCCACTAGTTAGAATCTTTACTTACTTGTCTTGATCCTTTGGACTTGATGGAATTTTGGGTCCTATATTTAAAAACTATAAAGAAGGCGTGAATAAAAGAAGAGCGAGGCCGACACACACACTCCACCACATTTCACAAAGTCAGCATTCATGCCCCACTCCTTTTTGAAAAATGCTGCATTATTGTTGGTTCACGAAAGAAACATAATTATTGAAAACTGATTTATTATTTCGGCACTAAGGAAAGCCCATCTTGCGTAACAACACGGTTATAATATCCAAGTTCTTTTGGCGATCTTAAGCACTTGAGAATTCCTATAATTATAAAATAATGAACAATATTTAATATTTATACCCAATCATGATATATTGGTCTGTTTCAAATTTTGGCTAAGTGAGGACCAGTGCAATACCAAATAGCTTTACCCTCGAATTTGGCCAGATTGCACGACGTGTTTCATATTTCTTAGCTAAATAAGTACCAACTAGACCCGGATCACATTATTGAATATGAAAATGTTGATATCTACGATGATCATACATATGTGGTTGAGTGGGAGCAAATTATTGATTATCATGAAAAATAGCTCAGACACAAGAGTATTTCGTTTGTGAAAGTGGAAGGGACTATCTCCGAGGGAGGCATCCAGGGACACAGAAAAAAACATGAAGAAGAAATATCCGAAGTTTATGGCTCGTAGTGTACAAAATGTATAATAAATTTTGAGGGCGAAATTTATTGAATGGGAGGAAAAGTGTAATATCCTAAATTTTAGAACTAGAAGAATTGAAATAAGACTAAGATAAGAGGGTTGCTAAGCCAATAATATCCAAAATTCTTAAGCTTATCATGGGAAAACAAAAACAAAAACTTAAGATAATTATTAAACAGTTATTTTGGACCACACCTTCAGATTTTGCTTATTAGAATTTCATCATTATTGATTAAAAACTGGAATTTTTGGAAGTCTCTAGCTATTTTCTTAATCACGTGAAGCCAAGCAAGGAGGAAGGATAATAACACTTGACAATACCTTATACTTGTTCACACTAGGTAGACTTTAGTTCACAATTGTTGACTACTCGTTTCTCTCCTTTCTCACCATATTTTCGATACATTCTCCAATTTCTGAATGGAAATACAAACACATACATAACCCACGTTTACTCCATTATGTTCCATTTATTTCTCCGTTGTCACACTCTCACTTTCAATTGTTTCGGCTCCCTCAATTATAAGTCGGCATCACATGCACACATACTCATTTTTCTTGTGTTCAGCCAGCGCAAAAAGTCACCGACGGATTGGAAAATTATGAAGAAGATTTGACACCTTTGGACTTAATGGAATTTTGAGCCCCATATATTTAAAAACTAGAAAGAAGGCGTGAATAAAAGAAAAGCAAGGCCGACACACACACACTCCTCCACATTTCACAAAGTCAGCATTCATTCCCCATTACTAATGTACAAACCGCTATAAACACAATCACCTCAACTACTAATAACACAAACTGCTAGCAAAAACGTCATATCAACCACTATAACTATTACGCAAATATCTTTATAAATATGCTCACCACACCTCATTTTATATGCTTCTTTCTACACATGTTTTCTCTCAGTTTCTCTCACCTGTCTACATTTTTTGAAGAGGTTAAATGTTGTTCAAGCAGATCAAATATAATGATAATCTATTTACAAATATTTCTTTTTTATTCGAACATTGCTATACTATTTTTTTTTTAAAAAAAATCACAATCTTATGGACCTTTTTCAACATTCCTTCTACTTTCACATACATAATTTTCATAATTAAATATTATTTAAATGAGATCGTAATTAGTTCTAATTATATCTACACATTCTCATTCTTATACACCTATATAATAACCATATATAATCAAATATCATATGTTAATATCAATTATTTTTAACATTAATATAAATCATTTATATTACAATTATTAGTTAATTAATAAAATAATCTAAAACGATTCTTTCAATTTTTTTTAAAATATTCATTTGTAGCGGTTCCCTAACCGCTACCAATGTGGTTAACTTCATATTGTAGAGGTTATGAAATTGCTACAAATTCTTCACACACAGCCTTATCCCAACCTCATATAGTAGCAGTGGTGAAAAACCGCTACAATTACATTAGCGGTTAATTTATATGTAGTAGCGGGTCTATATAACCACTATAAAATAGCTTGCAACGGTATGTTTTGTAACGATTTTACCAACTGCTACTAATGTTATTTGTAGCGGTTAAAACTAATACAAATACGTCGTTTTAACCACCACAAATAGTCTTTTTTTTTTTGGTAGTGCAAGTGGTCACTTGAGTGAACTTAACTTCAAAATGTTTTCAGAAAACTGATCACTAGGACAGATCATCATGGTGATGTGATGGTTATGAAAATTGAACACATTACTTGAGTGGTCACTCAAGCGATCTTATCTTTAAAAACTTTTCACAAAACTGATCACTAGAATGGAGTACCGTGGTGAAGACAAGTTAAAGCATCATTCGAGTGGTCACTTTAGTGATCTTCTCTTTTAAGAAATCTTTACTAAACTGATCACTGAGAGAATCACCATGGTGGTATGGTAGTGAAGGAAAATTTTCTAACATTACTTGAGTGATATGAGTTTAGCTTTTCTAGTGGTCACTACAATAATGAGTTATTTTCTCAAAACATATCACTCGAGTGGACACTTGAGTGATTAGTTGATTTTCACAGTAAATGATCTATGCATTCATAACTCTTTTTAAAGTTTTGTTATCATCAAAACATAAAATTTAACATATGGGACAAAACCTATCATGTATCATGTCTTGTCCTGTCTCAGTAGTAATTTTGTGCGTCCTGAAAATTGTTACGACGAAGCCATTCATCCGTGACTGGAACCTGAATGAGTTGGTTGGTGCAGGACATAAGTGAAAACCTCTAGCTTATTTATTGCTTTGAAAGCATTAAACTTTAATGAGTGATATGAATTGAGAGCTCATTTGTATTTAAATTTAGGATAGGTCAAGTGGCAGATATCCATTAGGTTAAGTTTTTCAATCACACTTTGTCATGTGTGATTTTTATTATAAATAAGGTTTCAACAGATTCTTAAAGTTTTATAAATACGAATTTTTATTTGGGTTAAATATCAAATTTGCCACAGAAGTTTCCCAAATGGAGCGCCCAGCACCCGGAAGTTTTTTGGGTAGCAAATTTGCCCCGGAAGTATGAAAAAGGTAGCAAATTTGCCCATCCGTTAATTTTGACCGTTAAGTTTGACTAATTGTCCACGTGGCATGCCACCTCATCAACCAATAAAAGTTAAGTATCATTCTTGCCCCGGAAGTTTTTATTGAGGAGCAATTTTGCCCCGGAAGTTTTCATTGAGGAGCAATTTTGCCCCGGAAGTTTACAAAAGTAGCAATTTTGCCCTTCTTTCTTCCAATATTAAATTTGACTATTAAATCAGTCAGAGACCACACATGTCATGCCTTGAAAAATTTGACTATTAAATCAGTCAAATGATCAGCCTATACAAATTGCAGGGCCAGCCTAATTAAGCCCGAGGCCCTCCAGGGCCGACCCTGTAGGTCCAACTTCAAATTTCTGGCTTATTTTTCAAGCCCGAGCCCTACAGGGCTAGGGCTTAAACGGGCCCGGTCTAATTTCCCGGCTCTAGTCCTTGTGACTAGTTCGGCTTCACAAATTCTGACTGCCTTGAGCTCAACATCTCAAGGATCTCCTTCTCTGACTCCAAGTTCCACCTTTTCAAGGCATGACATGTGTCGTCTTTGACTGATTTAATAGTCAAATTTAAAAGAAGGGCAAAATTGCTACTTTTGTAAACTTCCGGGGCAAAAATGCTCCTCAATGAAAACTTCTGGGGCAAAATTGCTCCTTAATGAAAACTTCCAGGGCAAAAATGATACTTTTGATTGATGAGGTGGCATGCCACGTGTGATGACGTGGCATCTACGTGGACTTCCGTCACTTTTGGGTAAATTTGATACCTTTTCAATACTTCCGGAGCAAATTTGGTACCCAAAAAACTTCCGGGTGCTGGACGCTCCATTTGGGAAACTTCCATGGCAAATTTGATATTTAACCCTTTTTATTTTAACAAAAGTTCACATTGCAATATTTAATTTGAAAACTTGACCTAATAAATATAATTAATCTGAACTAAGTTTTTTTCCATAAATTTATATTTCATACAAAATTGAAATCAATATTTGTGCAAACATAACATCTAATTATTTATTTTCCTCACCATTTAATGGTGTTTTGTTCATTTAAACAAATTATTAACCTAAAAGAAAATTGATATAAAAATTGTTTTAATAACAAATTTGTCAAGTTAGTCCGTAAACTAATTTAAGTTTAAATATTATTGATGATTACGTAAGGCGGCCCATATTGTTGAACAAGTCAAGTGGTTAAGTGGCTGTGCGAAGCGAAGTGAAGCGGTTGTGCATGGAAGCAACAAAAAATGAGTGAAGGTGAAGAAGCGAAGGTCGTCTTCAAAGACGCGCGAAGATGGTCCCTCTCTTTGCCAATTATGATATTGAAAATTCAACTAATTCTAAACAAATTATATACGGTCTTTCTTAATCCATTTGTTTTGTTTGTCAACGTGTTCATATTCGTGTACGTTTCTTGAATTTTTTTCTTCATATAAATTCTTGCATATATATATATATATATATATATATATAACTGAACATATAAATTATGTTTGTTATAATTATTTTTTTTTCCTGTTTAAGTCCTTTTCTTTTCTTTCATAGAAAATCAGTTTACTAAGTGAGACATAATATCTCTGATATGATCTTTGTACAGAAAGAAGATGGTAAAAAAATAATAAACGGAATATTGTCTCGCATTCCTATGAGTCGCTTAGGAGAGACAATGAGATTTTTGCCCTAGTTGCTTTTCTCTGCCTTCCTGCCGCTTCATATATCACTGGACAGATTATATACGCAGATGGAGGTTCCACACTTTAAATATTTTAATTATTGTATTCCTATCTTTGGGAAAATTAATTTATTTTCATCCTTAAACTATTGACTCAGTATATAACTCAGTCCATGCACTTTGTTTCGATGTAATTCAAGCCTTATTATGTTAACTCGGTTGTATCTTAATCTTTGTATTTTGGCTCAATACAATTTGGTCCCTCTAATTTTAATCATTTTATAATTTAGTCCCCATATTTTGAAAAAATAAAAACCTATATAAAATATAGGTTGTGGACTAAATTATAAAATAGTTAAAAATATAGAGGCCGAGTTACGATGAATCAAAATTAAGGAACTAAGTGACAACCAAGTCAAAACTATAGGAACTGAGTTATATTAAGTCAAAGTGTTATGATTAATTAAGTTACAATCAAGTCAAGACTATAGAGGGAACAAATATTCCCCATGTTTTGTTATGTAAGTTATGATGGACAATAAGAATAAGCAAAAGTTGTTGTAACCACTAATAAACTATGATTGTCATATTTAGTATATAATCAAGTTTTAAACCGTTGTCTCTTTGCCACCCACGCCTTTTATATTTAAAACTGTTTTACACTTTTGACCACCCCCTCCTTTCTTTCAAACAAAAAGGATATATTACATATATTTATCTATAATTTTCCTTATTTCTTATTTGTGTCTCACTTATATGGATTTGGTGTTTGTACCTATTTATCAACACATTTTGTGGCAGGGAAGAATCTAAAAATGTACATGTTCATCACATACAAATATTTTTTGGGGTTTAGAAAGTATTTGGGACATAAGAGAGAATATGGGAGTAATATTATTATTAGTGCTTATAGTTTAATCAAATTTTAGTTTCAATTCGTGTAGTTTCAAACCGTCATTTTTAGTCCCTATAAATTTCATAAGGATTTGGTCTAAAATTTAAGAAAGTCAATGTCGTTAAGCGTAAAGTTTTAGCTTTAGTTCCTATACTGTTAATGATTTTTTATTTTGATCTCTATGAATTTTCATTTTGGTTTATATACTTTTAATGAGTTTTAGTTTTGGTATATATACTTTAATGAGTTTCGATTTTTGTCTCTCTATTATTGTTAACCTCAAACTAAGTCCTTATACAACTACAGGGAATAAAAACCATAGTTTGGAACTATATGGATGAAAACTAAAAATCAATAAAAGGGTAAGGACAAATAATTTTGTTATGCCTAGAATATAATAAAAGGGTAATAATTTTTTTTTGAAAAAATAAATTTTTATATAAAAGAAATTTCTTTAACGGCTACTGTAATAATATAAGTTTGATCAACATTACATATTTCGATGTTTTTTTAATTCCTCTTTTGGGAGCACCAACCTGAGAGTAGGGTGTTGGTTTACGTAATCATCAATAATACAGGAGGGCTAAGAGATGTGTGGTTCAAATGCTTCCTTGCCTTAGCTTGAGCTAATCGAATTACCAATCAAAGAGAAGAGGAGGAAACATGGTTATATTTAAACTTAAATTAGTTTACAGACCAAATTGACAATTTTGTTATTAAAATAATTTTAAATATCTGATATCAACTATATATCAATTTTCTTTTAGGTACTAATTTTTTGTTAAATGAACAAAATACCATTAAATAATACATGAGAGTGAGGAAAATAAATAATTAGATGTTATATTTGCTCAAATATTGATTTCAATTTTGGTGTGAAATATAAATTTATGGAAAAAAACTTAGTTCAAATTATTTATATTCATCCGGTGAAGTTTTCAAATTAAATATTGCAATGTGGAGTTTTGTTAAAATAATAATTTGTATATATAAAATTTTAAAGGGAGAATTTAATAAAGGACCCAAGAAAAATAATATTTATTAAGAAGGACCATAAAAATAGTAATTATTTTGAAGGACCAGAAATTAAAACATTAAATAAAAGACTAAATTGCCCTTTGTCTCATTTTCTATATTTTCTCTAATTTAATCAGAATCTAGAGGGATTGATGAATAATCATACATAGAGACAAAATCAAAATCTGCTAAATTAGCCTTTCTACTGTACCGAAATCGCCTTCCAATTACGATCAAGGTCTTTCATTTTTAATAGAATATTAAATTCATTGTTTGTCGTGTCTAAAGCAACAGGAGACAAATTCTATGGTGGAAGACAACCAACAAACAATTTCTCTCCACTTCCTCTGTTTCAGAACTAATAAGATTTGGCTCCTCAAAATTTAAAACAAAAGACCTCGATTGTAATTTAGAGGGGATTTCAGGGCAATAGATATGCTAATTTAGTAGATTCTGATTTTGTCTCTATGTATGATTATCCATCGATCACTCTAGATTCTGATTTAATTAGAGAGAATATAGAAAATCAGACAAAGGACAATTTAATCTTTCTATTTAAATGTTTTAATTTCTGATCCTTCAAAATAATTACTATTTTTATGGTCCTTCTTAATAAATATTATTTCCCTTAAGTCCTTTATTATAATTTTCCCAATTTTAAAAATATGTTGAAACCTTATTTATAATAAAAATCACACATGACAAAATGTGATTGAAAAACTTAACCTAATGGATATAGGCCACTTGGCATATCCTAAATACAAATAAAACATTTTGGAGCCCTCATTCATTAAAGTTTAATGCTTTCAAAACAATAAATAACCTAGAGGTGTTCACTTATGTCTCACACCAACCATCTCATTCAGTTTCTAGTCACTTTAGGATGTGATGAACACAAATTATGCCATATTTTCTCTATATTTCATAACTAAATTTTATGTTAAATATAAGCTTAAACTGCAAACAATCCAAGCAAAAAGGCATATATTCATGATATAGGGAACTGAAGGGAAGGAACTATTTACAACCTGAACATGAGCTAAGAAAGGAGTAATTTACATGGTTTTTACGAAAGAATGTATAGCAAAGCTGATACTATACTATAGCATTCTAACAGCAACGCGAAGTGCAATAAAAGGTATAAAGAATGCTATAGCAGGGTAAAGGACGCAATGCTATGCGGCATATTTTTTGACCTTTTTATCTAGCTGATTTTAGGAAAGAAAGAGGTCGAGAGCGACAGGTAGATTGCTGACGTAATAAATTAGAAGATGCAGAAGATCACAACTGAAAGATTTGAAGAATCCCGCAGAATCAACAGAATCAATCTACCAAGAACGGAAGATACGATGGACCTCGACAGATTAGGAAAGCCCAACTCGTTGGAACTTGCGCCACAAGAAAGGCTGGTTATAAAAGGAAGCAGTATGGCAACCCTAAAAGGGAGTCGCACTGTGCTTAGAACGAGATTACACATTCGGCCAACTCAATAGGAAAGTGAGAGATTTCACAAGGCACAAGAGTTCCAGGACAACCCAGCATCCTTCCTTGCGGTGCGACGGAGAGAAGAAGACATGGAGTAGTGATGTGACAGGGCTTCTTCCGCACCATCGGAACTTCGTCAAGCTTTCTTTTTCCTTCTTTATTTTAGTATTTAGATCATGGGTCATTCTGTGAGTATCTGTTTTGTGTTTCCCTTGTCAGTCATGAACTAATTTGCCTAAGGCTTCAACGAGGATGATTTCTTAAGTGTTTTATGAACCCAGTTGCCGTTCTTAATTAAATAAATTTGGTTTGCATATCGGTGTATTAATTACTAGTCGGTTAATGGAAGTTAAGGGTTAGATCTGTGGCCTTGGCTTACTGGCAAGGAGTCAAGGTTAGACCTCTGAGAAATAGTGTTTGCTAGGCAGCCCGTGCACGGCTTAACCTATTATTGTAGGCTTCAAGAATGGGTCTACGTCTCATAACCATGACACCCTGAGTGTAACGCAGGTCTAACTAGAAATTGTCATAGGAATATGGAAGGAGTATAGTTAGTATCAAATGTATCGGACACGGAAGATTAGGTAGATTATAGTGGTAGGTTAACCAAATAACATTGTAGTTAGTGGCTATGTTGTAGCATTGCGGAAGCTGTGCAGTATAAATGTTATAGCAATGGGTAGAGTAACTGGGGGATTGAACACTTAAGGATGATTCTGAGTTCAGTCTACTTTCTTACTGATATCTTCTCAAAAATCACTCTGTTTATTTCTGTTATTAGTATAGCTACCAACAACCTTTCAAACCAATTATTTTACTTTCTGTTGCACAACTATCGTAGCAATTGAGCGTCACTTCTCGGTATCTCAGTCTCTGTGGGACGATACTCTACTTTCACTTTATTACTTGTTCGACTAGTTCACTTGCCATAAAGGAAATCAACCAATAGGATGCATGGGTTCGTCATAAAAATTTTCGAGACACAAAATTACTACTGAGACAGGACAAGACATGATACATGATAGGTTTTGCCCCGTCTATCAGATCCTATGTTTTGATGATAACAAATCTTAAAACAAAGTTAGAAAGGTTTTTGCATCATATTACATTGATTTGAAAAAGGCTTTGAGGAATACACAAATCATTTACTATGAAAATCAACTGATCACTTAAGTGACCACTTAAGTGATGTGTTTTGAGAAAATAACTCATTACTACAATGACCATTAGAAGAGCTAAAGTCAGATCACTTAAGTGCTGCTAGAAAATGTTTCGTCACTGCCACACCACTATAGTGATTCTCCCGGTGATCGATTTTGCGAAAAAATTTCAAAAGAGAATATCACTTGGGTGACTACTTGAGTGATGTTTTGAATTGTCATCACCACGGTGCTCAATTCTAGTGGTCAGTTTTGTGAAAAGTTTTTGAAGACAAGATCACTTGAGTAGCCACTGGAGTGATGTTTTCAATTTTCATCATCAACACAACATTGAGGTGATCTATCCTAGTGATCAATTCTCTGAAAACATTTTGAAGTTAAGATCACTCAAGCGACCACTTGAGTGATGTGTGAAAAGTGCATCACAAGAACAACACCACGATGATCCTGATAGTACTCAGAATACTTGAAATTTTTTTAAGTGTAAGATCACTCTAGTGATGTGTAAAAAGTGCATCTCTACTAGTAAACTACAATGATGACATTTGATAATCTATTTCTTATAAAAATAAAAGAAATAAGATCACTCGAGTGATCTTGTTATTCTTATCACTACTAGATCACTGCAAATGTTCCTAGTGACCAGTTTCTAAAAGAAACGAGATCACTCGAGTGATCCTATTTTGAGCATTACTGCCATATCATTGTAGTAACCCATCCAATGCTCAGTCTTGATAAGTGAAGATTACTCAAATGATGAATTTTCAGAAAACAAAGCATCATATTGAAATTCTTGAAACTCATTCATAACTTCTTCTTTTTGCTTCAAATTTCTCTAACACTTCATTACAACAATGTTTAAGCAATTTATTGGTGATCAATCATGGATTAATTAACACACAAAATGCGAAAAGCACTTTATGTGTCAAAAGCATTAAAAACTCCAAGGTTTCAAACGCTCAACATTCTCTCTGCTCCAATTGCTAATTCCTAAAACACAAAAAAATGTAATGATATTTCAACAGCTACAATCAAAGACCAAACACTCTAACATGATAAGGTCAATCCCATCCTATCCAGTCCCGACAAGATCAGGACCTAGGATGGAATTCTTGTCCCATGTCCTTCTTCGGGTGGGGATGCGGGACGGGTTGGTTCCATCCATAAACACTCTTATAATTACTTGTTGAAGGGGTGTTTAATTCTCCTTTGTGTTCATTTTTTTAAAAAAATAGGGGCCTTTCCCGAATTTTTTCTTTTTTGAAATAATTGTGGAAAAGTCCCCATTAAAAATTCTATTTGTTACGATGATCTAAATTGTCGATTAAATCCTTATGAAATTATAGGGACTAAAAACCACGATTTGAAACTACAAGAATTGAAACTAAAATTTGATTAAATTATAAGTACTAATAATAATATTACTTCCATATTCTCTCTTATGTCCGAAATACTTCCTAAACCCCAAAAAAATATTCTCTCTTATGTCCGAAATACTTCCTAAACCCCAAAAAAATTTATATGTGATGAGCATATATATTTTTAGATTCTTCCATGCTTCAAAATGTGTTGCTAAATATTTCCAAACACCAAACCCATATAAGTGAGACACAAATAACAAATAAGGAAAATTATGGATAAATATATGTAATATATCCTTTTTGTTTGAAAGAAAGGAGGGGCGTGATGAGCACAAATAATACCATATTTTCCCTATATTTCATGACTGAATTGGATGGAAAAGATGAGCTTAACTATGATTTAACCGAGCAAAAAGACATGTATTCATGATATAGGGATTGAGATATGGAAATCATCAATATGTGTTAATAACAGCGTAATTCACGATGCTTTTTAAGGAAAAAAGTGTAGCAGAGTTGATGTGATGCTATAGCATTCTAACAGCAGACCGAAGAGCAATACAAAGCACACGAATGCTATAGCAAAGTAGAGGACACAATGCTATGCGGCTTATATTCTGACCCTTTTGTCTAGATGATTTCAGGGATTAAAGAAAAGGGCAATATTGACAGATGGATTATTGACGTAACGGAATAGAAGATGCGGACGATCAGAACTGAAAGATTTGAAAGAATCCCGCAGAATCTGCAGAGGCAATCTAATCTAATCAGAAGATACTGAAGATCCCGACGGAATAGGAAAGTCTCAACTCGCTGCACCACACGAAAGCCCGATTATAAAAGGCAGCCGAGTGAACCCTAAAGAAGTCGGAGAGCCCTAAACAGAATTCTATCTTCGGCAGACTCTCGAGAAGAGTGAGAAAGATCACAGAGCACGCTATTTCCAGGACAACCCAGCATCCTTCCCTTGAGTACGACGGATAGAAGACGACGTGGAGCAGTGACGTGACAGGACTTCATCCACGCTTCGGAATTACGTTCAAGCTTTCTATTTTCTTTTAGTTATTTCATATTTCAATCATGGGTCTTTCTGTTAATGTTTGTTTTGCGTCTTCCTCGTCAGTCATGAACTGATTTTCATATGGTTGGACGAGGATGAATCTTTAAATGTCAAATGAACCCAGTTGCATGTTTTTAATTCAATAAATTTGTGTTGTGTATCGGTGTTTCAATTACTAGTCGGTTAACGGAAGTTAAGGGCTAGATCAGTGGCTTCACTTACTGGCAAGGAGTGGAGTTAGGCCTCCGAGAAACAGATGCTTGCTAGGCGGCCCATGCACGGCATTACCTATATTGTAGACTTCAGGGATGGGTCTACCTCTCATAACCATAACACCCTGTGCATAGGAAAAATCAACACTAGAAAGTTACCATAGGAATATGGAAGGAATATATGTAGTATCCTACGTATCGGATGCGGAAGCTTCGGTAGACTATAGAGGTGGGTTAACCAAATAGCCTTGTGAGTAGCAGCTATGCTGTAGCAATTGCGGAAGCTGTACAGTATAGATGTCATAGCATTGTGTGGGACAACTGGGGGATTGACGCACTTAAGGGTGACTCTGAGTCTAGCCTAACCTATTACTGATATCTTCTATCGTTTATTATTTTGCTTATAGCATAATTACCACAACCTCTCAACCCGATTTTATCTAATTTCTGTTTCACGACTATCATAGCAATCGAGCGTCATTCCTTGGTATCACAGTCTCTGTGGGACAATACTCTACTTTCACTTTATTACTTGTTCGACTGGTTCACTTGCCAAAAGGGAATTTGACCAACAAGTTTTTGGCGCCGTTGCTGAGGATTGCTAATACCCCTAGTGATGACGCCCCATTGCTTAATAGTTGTGATCTACTTAGTAACAAGCTCACTTTTCTCTGTTCTTGATTTTTCAGGTACAGTCTGTAGTGCATGCGCAATTCGCCTTCAGCCAATCTAGAGCCTTACGACCCTGAGATAGAACGCACCTCCAAGCAAAGGCGCAGAAAGCAAAAGTGGAGAAGCCAATCCGTTGGCACAGCGAGCATGGCAGATATACCTAATGATCACGAACAACAACAACGAGAGCACATAGAGGTGCATAAGGATAACCAGGACCCTCCACCTCCTCAACTAGACGTAGATGAGAACAAGGCCATTATGGAATTCGGGATTCCAGATCTGAACAAATTGACTTCGGCCATCACTCCACCAACTATAAATGCTGGACACTTTGAAATCAAAAGTGTCATGATTCAGATGTTGAATGCGGCTGGACAATTTGGAGGACTCCCATCTAAAGACCCACATCTTCACCTCAAGACCTTTTTGGAGGTGTGCGACTCTTTTGTAATCCCTGGTATACCTCCCAATGCCATCCGGATCAAATTATTCTCATTCTCACTAAGGGACAAGGTGCGCACATGGCTTAATAACCTGCCTGCTAATTCCATCACCACATGGAATGATCTGGGAAGTAAGTTCTTGCTGAAATTCTTTCCACCTACTAAGAACGCACAACTCAGAGGAGAAATCACCAACTTCCAACAGAAGCCTAGTGAATCTACTTATGATGCCTGGTATAGATTCAAGGATATCCTGAGAAAATGCCCCCAACACGGGCTAGTTAATTGGGTACAAATTGAAGCATTTTACAAGGGCCTCGACACTCAGACACGATCAATATTAGACGCTTCCTCGGGAGGATCCATGCTAATGAAATCTTATGAAGAGGCCTATAATTTACTGGAATGCATGGCAATGAACAGTCACCAGTGGCAAACAGACATAGCTACTCCATCCCGTACTGTTGCAGGAATACTTGAACTGGATGCCATGACTGCTCTCACAGCACAGGTCTCAACTCTGACCAATATGGTGAAAGGATTGACCCTTCCATCGATGCAGCCATCTCAAGTAGATTGCGGGTATTGTGGTGGAGAGCATTCGTATGCTCCGCAAACCCTGAGTCTGTAAACTTCGTTAATAACTTTAACAAGGGAGGCAATGCTAACAACCCATATTCAAATACATACAACCCTGGGTGGAGGTAGCATCCCAATTTTTCATGGAACTCCTAGGGTGCACAAGCAACAGGACAATCCGCAAGCTAGCAATTCTCCAACCGAGCATCAAAGCTGCTGGGATTCACCTAGCCAGCAAGGCAGCAAGGCGGGGATTCAGACCCGCAGAACTCTATGTTGAACCTTCGGAATGATTATGTGTCAAAAAACGATGCAATCATCCAGAACCAACAAGTGACTCTGCGGAATCTTGAGACTCAAGTGGGACAGCTAGCAATTGCTCTGAATAACTGACCTTCAGGAGCCCTGCCCAGTGACACTGAAGTCCCCAAGATCCAAGGAAGGGAAGAAGTTGAGATGATCCAGCTCCAAAGTGGTAAAAGCCTTGCACCCATGACAGCAACCAATAGCGATCACTGATCCACGACCAGAGAAATCTAAGGAAGGGCAAGAGGGTGGTGAACTACCCCCAGAGGACAAACAGAGGCAGCTAAGACCGACACCACCAGCACAAATCCAGGTGCAACAGTTCTGCCTCCACGAAATGTGTTGGAAGATCACGATCAATGTCCGACACCGAATGCTACCACATTACCAAAGCATAATTCTGACCGTGAACCTCCAGCAATGCCCAAACCACATCCGCCTTTCCCACAAAGGTTTAAGAAGCAAGGACAAGAGAAGCAGTTCAAGCAAGTCCTCGATATGCTGCGGCAATTACACATTAACATCCCACTCGTGGAAGCTTTGGAACAGATGCCCAGCTATATAAAATTTATGAAGGAGATTCTGTCTAAAAAGAGGTGATTAGAAAAGTTCGAGACGGTGGCATTGACCCAGGAGTGCAGTGCCATGCTAACTAATCGACTGCCTCCGAAATTAAAAGATCCTAGCAATTTCAAAATTCCTGTGCAATCAGACCCAACTACTCAGGTAAGGATCTGTGCGACCTAGGCGCTAGCATTAATCTCATGCCCATGTCAATTTTTAAACAGCTGGCTGTAGGGGAAGCCAAGCCCACTACCGTTACATTGCAGCTAGCCGATCGCTCAACAGTGTTGCCTGAAGGCAAGATCGAAGACGTACTGGTAAAATTGGATAAGTTCATCTTCCCTGTAGATTTCATTATCCTAGATTTTGAAGTCGATCATGATGTCCCAATTCTGCTGGGGAGACCGTTCATGGCAATTGGCCGTACGCTGATTGATGTGGAAAAAGGAGAACTCACTATGCGGGTGAATAACGATCAGGTTACCTTCTCAATACTGAAGAACGTGAGATTCAAGGTCCCAACTGAGAAGAACCTGACCTGTTCAGATACCAGCAGAAGCACTACAGAGGCAGGGGAGCTCCCTGCACCACCATAGCATTAAATTGCTATAGCAAAGTCCGACTGAAGACTTTAAAGCAAGCGCTATTGGGAGGCAGCCCAAGGTCATGGTTTTTTAACATCAACACAGGAGGAAACAAGCCCAGCTGGGTATATGCTACGGCATAAGATATGGCATCAGGGCCCCAAGTCAAAGAGCATGGCATAGGCCCAGTGCAGTAAGGTACGCTCCTCACCTTTAATATAAACACTGCACGTATGTGACGATTGTTAGTGGGCCACCCAGATGGGCCCACTACGCATCAACTACGAGACATATCTACTCATTTAAGAAACTGTACCGTGCCTTATTCAAATTGCTTCTGAAACACCATCTTTTCCCAGTCTTACCTCCCGCGTCTTTTCACATACCCACCGACTTGCCCCGTCCTTCCCCTTCCTCACCCACAACCAATCATGGTCAGGACAAAGCGTACGGTACGGCATGGCCGGGCACCCCCACCGGCCTCCGCTCGCCAAACATTGAGTCGTGCTCCACCACCCATCCCCATCGAAGTCTCCTCCCCTTCATCCTCATCCACGGAACCCTCTACAGTGTCAGGCAACACCGACTCCTCAGACCGTGCCTACATTAACATCCATGCCCCCCTTTACTGGCGGCCAGCCACCGACGAAAAGTCGTCACGCAAGTTTCTCCGTCGCCTCGGTCGCCTCCGCAAGGAAAGTAAGACCCTCCGGCGCGATTCTTGGGCGAAACTGGAATCCCATCGCCGTCACCTACCAATGGCCGTCTCTCTCTCTCGCTCCCATTCAAGTATCCCGGTGGTCAACACCCTCAAGGACTCATCAGAGGAGGACGACACGGCCACCAGTTCCCCAGCCCTGGTCCCTCTTGTTACCCCTACCCCGTAGTTTCCTTTTCTTTGCTTTTTGTTCCTTTTTGTTTTTTCTGACACTTTGTTAATGCCCTGGGCGTTTTCCCCAAGGCACCTTTTGTGAATGATGCGGTATATTGATTATTCTTGCTCGTTACCCCCGCCCCCATATTGTGCGCTAAATTTTAATCTCTTATTCTGCTATCGTAATGAGGGCATTGCGTCGTTCAAGTGTGGGGGGGATTATCATGATATGATCTGCTGTTAATGGTTGCTCGGATTGACCCTGCATTTAGTTTTGATTGCACAAACTGAAAAAAAAATTCAAAAAACTCTTGTAGAGCAGGAATAGAATCTTGTAGCCATGGAATGAATATCTCTATGACTAAGCATAGCACAAGGGCCGAAGGGAACTGAACCTTTAGGCTTGGGAAATTGATGGTGCTAGCCAACCTGATGCGAGGTAGAGTGATAATTATGATGTTTAAAGGGAAGAACCCCCAATGGAAGAATTGATTTGAGCCTTAGTGTTTTATCCTGTGTGTATGTCTGCTAGCCTGTGTTTGATCCTTGATTTGTCCTAGTTCTTTGATAAGCTACTTGGCGTCTGAGTTGAAGTTCATGGGATAGAGGCATTCATGTCATACCCATTGCTCCCATACACAAGCCATTTGTCATCAGCTCCACATTGCCACCCCCTTAAGCCAAACAATTATGCTATAGCAGAACAAGTTAGGAAGTCAAGCTGAAGGAGACTGTAAAAACGTTGCTACAGTAGAGTGTGTCCATGAAATGCAAAAGAGATTGAAGAGCTGTTGTTAATTCAAAAAAATAAAAAAAAATTGATGACCTGGAATAAAGGAACAGCATGAAGTTCAAAGTTCAAGAAGGAACACTCAGCTGAAGCCAGCAAAAGCAAAAAGAGGAATAATCTGCCCGAACTGCTATAGCATCTACCATCCTTTCCCACCTCACAACACTTAGCCATCCCCACAGCACAACCTAAAAAGTCCTTTTGACGAACGAATACTCAGATGCTGGGGAGTAATCTTAGAACTCTGACAAGGCTATGGATCTTCCGGGCCCGCTAGACAATACAGAAATCAAAAACCCCTTGGGTAAGTGATTGCAAACACTGAAACCTGAGAGCCCCTTGAGACTTTCTCATTAGAACAATACCACGCTGATGAACGGTTGGCACTGGGCAGTGGGATTGCCGAATAGGGAATGGAAGCTGAAAGCAAATGTGCAAGCAAGGTTATAAGGGAAGGAAGACTACGGCTATGATCTTTTGTTCGCTCTATCTTATTTTTGCCCGGGAGTGCAAAAAGCCAAGTGTGGGGGTATTTGATGAGCACAAATATTACCATATTTTCCCTATATTTCATGACTGAATTGGAAAGTAAAGATGAGCTTAACTATGATTTAACCAAGCAAAAAGGCATGTATTCATGATATAGCGATTGAGAGATGGAAATCATCAGTATGTGTTAATAACAGCGTAATTCGCGATGCTTTTTAAGGAAAACTATGTAGCAGAGTTGATGAGATGCTATAGCATTCTGACAGCAGATCGAAGAACAATACAAGGCACACGAATTCTATAGCAAAGAAAAGGACACAATGCTATGCGGCTTATATTCTGACCCTTTTGTCTAGATGATTTCAGGGATTAAAGAAAAGGGCAATATTGACAGATGGATTGCTGACGTAACGGAATAGAAGATGCGGAGGATCAGAACTGAAAGATTTGAAAGAATCCAGTAGAATCTGCAGAGACAATCTAATCTAATCCGAAGATACTAAAGATCCCGACGGAATAGGAAAGTCTCAACTCGCTGCGCCGCACGAAAGCCCGATTATAAAAGGCAGCCGAGTGAACCCTAAAGAAGTCGGAGAGCCCTAGACAGAATTCTATCCTCGGCAAACTCTCGAGAAGAGTGAGAAAGATCACAAAGCACGTTATTTCCAGGACAACCCAGCATCCTTCCCTTGAGTACGATGGAGAGAAGACGACGTAGAGCAGTGACGTGATAGGACTGTTGGGATTCGTACACGCAGCGGATTAAAATTTCTTACGAATCCTTCCGAAGGATCACTCAACGACGTTTAAATCAGAGTTAAGGAAACCGAATCATACCTTGTGTTGAACTAGTCCGCGTTCCGTTCCTTTGATCAGGTGGGCTACCTTCTCGAACAACACGTCCGCGTCTCGTTCCTTTGATCAGGTGGGCGATCAACACGTCCGCGTCTCGTTCTTTCGATCAGCAGAAGTCGACTCTTGGATCGGCTTCCTCTACTGGTATCCACACAAACAATCCCCAAACACGGTTGCGGCAGCGTGCTAGGGCTTCTTGTGCGTCTCTCTCTCTCTAGTTGCTCTAGGGTTTCTCGCGGCCTTTTTGAATACGCTCAACTGAAAATCCCGTAGGTTTTTCTAAACCCGATAGGCGTATTATATAACCAAAATTAATCCTTTATTAATTTTGGAACTTCGGATTTTTGAATCTGGTCAACATATCAATCACATCTATCTCATAAATGTAATTGAATATATTAAAAGCCAGATTTGGAAATTCGAATTTTGAATTTAAATCAAATCTAAATTTAAAGCCTTTTGATTTAATTTATCATCATAAATTAAATCCGAGATATGATATCTATCTATTTAATTAAATCTGAGATACCATATCTCAATTTAATATTAAACAGATATACGATATCTTTATTCGAAATTAAATGAGATACAATATCTCTATTTGTTTCAGATATTTAATTTATCAAATAAATTAAATACTAAACAAATATCATATATAATATTATAATCTCAATTTATAATATATATATTAATTTTGAATTATATATATATATATATATATATATATATATATATATATATATATATATCCTAGATCAAATTTAGCATTCATTTAATCTCAGATTAATATGAGATTCAATGAACCTGGACACTTTCACCCGTGTTGGATTATTCTTGTGTGCGACCCTGCAGGCCCATATGAGATTGGCAGTGGGCCAACACTGTATCAGCCCACAAGTTGCAAGCAGCCTCTAGCAAGACATTGCAACTACCCAATTCACATGGGGATTGATGACACGATACTACCTATCGTACAACCATGTCACGTCCCTTTTGTCACGCGATAATTTGGTCAAGGATGAGGCATGGATAATGTCAACTTCCTTTTCTTGACCATTGCTTTCTCGATTCTCGAGTAGTCTAATAAGTGAAATGGAAACTCCTTTCCATCACAGTATGGCCATACATTTCTTAGACTCACTCATCGAGGGGCCCAACATTATCTCTTTACATATGTGAGGGACAAATCCCATCTTGACCACTCACATTCCTCCGCATGAAAACCAATGATCCTGATCCTAGCCTTTATCATCACCTGGTCAAAGGTGACTTTTGACCAGGTCAAAGATCAGTGACTCATCATGTAGGAATCCATGATGATCTCAGGTCATAGAGCGTCGTGACGCAGTTATACATGAGATAAGCTTATGACTTAATCCATGCAGCTTTCTCATAGTGGGTCGGTCGAGTACCTTGTACTCTTACAAGTGTCCATGACTTTGACTCGTATCTCCATACCTCATCAAAGTCATACTGGTCTTATTTCATCTTCACTCCCGTGTAGATGACCGACCAGGGACATTTAGGATAATCTATAAGATTACCCAGGGATGCAGTTATCAATACGAACATGCAAACGAAATTGATAACAAAAGAGAATACTTTAAATAACTTAAATATCCAAAGTACAATGAATTGCCCCTAGGGCATAATTTCCAACAAGGACTTCATCCACGCTTCAAAACTCCGTTCAAGCTTTCTGTTTTCGTTTAGTTATTTCGTATTTCAATCATGGGTCTTTCTGTTAATGTTTGTTTTGCGTCTTCCTCGTCAGTCATGAACTAATTTTCATATGGCTGGATGAGGATGAATCTTTAAGTGTCAAATGAACCCAGTTGCATGTTTTTAATTCAATAAATTTGGGTTGCGTATCGGTGTTTCAATTACTAGTCGGTTAACGGAAGTTAAGGGCTAGATCAGTGGCTTCACTTACTGGCAAGGAGTGGAGTTAGACCTCAGAGAAACAGATGCTTGCTAGGCGGCCCGTGCACGACATTACCTATATTGTAGACTTCAGGGATGGGTCTACCTCTCATAACCATAACACCCTGTGCATAGGAAAGATCTACACTAGAAAGTTACCATAGGAATATGGAAGGAGTATAGGTAGTATCCTACGTATCGGACGCGGAAGCTTCGGTAGACTATAGAGGTGGGCTAACCAAATAGCCTTGTGAGTAGCAGCTATGCTGTAGCAATTGCGAAAGCTGTATAGTATAGATGTCGTAGCATTGTGTGGGACAACTGGGGGATTGACGCACTTAAGGGTGACTCTGAGTCCAGCCTAACCTATATTGATATCTTCTCTCGTTTATTATTTTGCTTATAGCATAATTACCACAACCTCTCAACCCGATTTTATCTACTTTCTGTTTCACGACTATCATAGCAATCGAGCGTTATTCCTTGGTATCACAGTCTCTGTGGAACGATACTCTACTTTCACTTTATTACTTGTTCGACTAGTTCGCTTGCTATAAGGGAATTTGACCAACAGGTTGGTCAAAAGTGTATAACAATTTTGAATTTTGAGTTACCGTAACTCAACCACTATAATTCTAACCATTTTATAATGTAGTCCAGATTTTATATATATTTTTTAAAAATATATATATAGGGACTAAATTATAAAATAGTTAAAACTATAGAGACCAAATGCATTGAGTCAAAGTTAAGGATTGGGATACAACTGAGTTAAAATAATAAGGACTGATAAGTTACACCGAGTCAAAGTGCATGGATTGAGTTGCAACTAATTCAAAAGTGTAAGGACAAAAATAAATTAATTTTCCCTAGAACAGGAATACAATAATTCAAAGCCATTTAAAGTGTGAAACCTCCATCTGCATATATAATTTGTCCGGTGATGTATGAAGCAGCAGGAAGGCAGAGAAAAGCAACCAGTGCAGAAATCTCTTTGGTCTCTCCTAAGCGACTCATAGGAACTTGAGACAATACTCTGTTTACTATTTTGTCATCTTCTTTCTATACAAAGATCATATCAGAGAGATTATGTCTCACTCAGTAAGCTGATTTTCATAGGAACATGTTTCATATGTGCAATATGCAAGAATTTATATGAAGATAGAATCCAAAAAACATGTACGCCGAATATGAACACGTTGACAAATATAACAATTAGATTAAGAAAGACAATATATAATTTGTTTAGAATTATTTGTATTTTCAACAACACATGTATTTTCAATATCTTAATTGGCAAAGGGAGTCTGAGAACTTCAAAAAAGTGATGCAGTAAAGGAATGTTAGACAGGCTCAATGGGATGTAAATCAAATTAGGCTGCTCAATGAATACATAGAATTGTTGTATTGAGAAGTGTAAGACTAAGATATCCTCTTTATTAGTAATCAAAACAAAGAAGCAATAAGGTAGCTGGCTGATGGGTCCCACATCGAGAGTCTCGTAACTGAAATGTGGTTTATAAATTCAAAAGGATTCCCCCACAGTGAGAGTCTTTAAAGGAAGAGCTCTTCCTTTTGGACTCATGATCATAACAACAAAAGATCATCACAATGAATTTAGCAATAGAATTTGATTGCTAATAGTTCATTCCTCCCTAAATATAATCTTCAAATTTGTGAATAAGTCCATTCCAAAATCTAAGTTTCATTTCAGATTTGTTTCAACAGTTATTGCTTTTTTTCCAATTTTACCCTTGTTGATTGAATACATTCATTGCATATTTTTTGACTAATGAGTGTGTATGAATTGCATTAACTAAGAAGGTGGCTGAGATTTATATTTATGAGAGAAGTCATAGTTGGAAAAAAAAACCTTACATATTTATTTATTTTAACTATTTTTAACTACTTTTTTATAAATAAAAAACAATTATTTAAAACTTATACTTGGGATTGAAGGACAAAATTGGTGACAATACAATATATTTTATGATGAATAATCAAATTTTGTCATTAATTCACTATTTTTTAATGCATATTTCACCTAAGCTTGCCATAACATACCTTAACAGCCTCCAAAAGTGGGGTCATTATAGCTCCAGGTGCTACCGCATTTACACGAATATTATCCTTCACCCATTCAAAGGCAAGGTTCCTTGTGATTTGATTCATAGCTCCTGAATAAAATTATGAAGATAATATTTCATCAACTAAATTATTAGCCTTCACTCAATTTTATCATGCCATATTCTCAAAGGTTATGCTTCATGAGAAACAAAATTGAACACACTACATTTATGCCTTCATATATTCAAAAAGTTTCTGAAATTCTGGACCGATCCATAAACCAGTTAAGGCAATAGCTCAAGAGTCAATGATTCAATTGGGTTCATATTGGTCATTTAAAATAGGGTTTAGGTGCAAAAATACCAACGAACTATTGGTCTAAGTGCAGCCAACACAATGAACTATTTTTTGGACCGAAAATACAAACAAACTTTTTAAAAGGTGAAACTAGCACAAAAACGTTAATCCATGGTAAACGTCTGTCTTCTCTGTCATCTCTCTCCCTCTCTCATTCGTCTTCTTCATCCACCTTCTTCCTTTTCATCACGGATGCTCCTTCCTCGGTGGGAAACACCTTCTTCTTCATCTTCTCTTCATACAAGAGTAGATTTTGGATTTAGCCAGCAGAAGTTGAATAGATTGAAAATTTATCGAATTTAGCCCGCAGAAATTGAACAAATTGAAAATTTATTTGCAAAGAAGCATAACAGATTTGCACACAAACATCACCAATTTTCCACCCTAACTCAAACGATTGCTCCACACAAATGTAATAGCAAAAGAGGACTGGTGGGATGAAAGGAGAGATTTAGATGTACCAAATCCTAACCTTGAAGGCAAAGAATTTAGGTCTCCTACGGAGTCCAGCTCCAGAGAGCACGGTGAAGAAACATCGCCGTCGGCTGAGACTCGACGGGCAAGAGGGAATCGGCTTCGGCAGTAACCCTGGATTTCCCAAGTCGTCCTCGCCAAAAAAAAAAGGAAGAAAGTCCTCGGCCACCAATGGAGTATTTGATCGAATGGAGAGATGGCCATGAACCCTCGTGGGTGCCCTCCGATTTTATCGCCAAAGACGTGGTGGTCGAGTACGAGACCCCGTAGTGGACCGCAGCAAAGAAAGCAGATGAATCAGCTCTCAAGCAGCTCATCGACGCCAACAACTACAGGGACATCGACGCCGTGGACAGCGACGGGCGAATCGCACTCCACTGGGACCAGAGCCACTCACAAAGAAGGCAAAGAAAAAGCAACATAACAGTCAACAATTTGTACACTGACGGACGTTTACCATGGACTAACGTTTTTGTGCTAGTTTCACCTTTTAAAAAGTATGTTTGTATTTTCGGTCCAAAAAATAGTTCATTGTGTTGGCTGCACTTAGACCAATAGTTCATTGGTATTTTTGCACCTAAACCCTTTAAAATAAAATAATTTAATTAAAATATACAAGAAATTCATGTATAACTATGAAAAGAGTAATATTTAAATAAAAAAGACATTAATTCACACGTAAATAGAATATTCATGTATCAACCAATGTTATGAAACCTGAACTAGACAGTTGGGTCAACTGGAACCCGACCATGTAAGCAACTTGGGTAGGTCTCCAACTCAGGATTGGGTTGACACGAGGTGCTTGGGCTCAACTCGAGTGACCCAGCAAGGTTCTAGGTTGTCCAAGTTGCCTTAAAAAAAGGTTACCATGCTTTCTAGGAGCATGATTGTATATGACAATATTGGTTGAAGACTCAAAGTTGATAATTTTGGTATTAATGACTATGAGTTTATTTGTTAAAGGATTGTAGATAAGAATATTTTGTTAGTTAGGAAGAATATTTAATGATTAGTGATTATGATGTCATTAAATGGTGGATTGATAATTTGATACTATGATGTCAATATATCAAAAAAATTGTAACAAATGTTAGATAAATATATGATTATTTTGTTAGTATTTCAATATATTGATTTCATATTTAATATATGGAAGCATGGTATGACAAAAAATTAAATATCTTTTTGAGTAAATACCCTATTTGCTCCCTGAAAAAAATTATGGACCCTTTTTGGTCCCTAAGTAAAAATAACTCTTCCCGTAATCCCTGTAAAATCCAAAAACCGTTTTCGTTAGTCCTTCTAGGTTGAAGAGGACACATGCAGTGAAGTGTCACAAATGTGGTCAGGGACTACGAGATGAGTTATTTTTACTGAGGGACCAAAAAGGGGTCCGTGATTTTTTTCAGGGACCAAATAGGGTATTTACTCTATCTTTTTTATTTCTTATTTCCCACTAGTCTGGCCACCGAGTTTACTCTAAGTTGACCATTGAAACTTGACCTATTCCTTGACCGATTGAGACGATGGTTCTGAATTTAATAACCTTGGTATGAGCAACATATAATTAAATGAAAAAGAGTTAAGAAAAAACAAATATAATGCAATACCCCCTTTTTTTTCCCCTTAGAACTCAAAATTATGTTGTTTTAGCCTCAAAATGGAAGAAAAAAATATGAAAAAGAAATCTAACCCGGTCAACTAGTAAACAACTCTAGACCAGATTAATTAGGGAGCTGGTTCATTGTTCACGATTCTGAATCATCAAATTAGATTGGGTTTTAATATCTTTCTTTTCTTTTTTTCTTTTTTTTTTTTTTACAGCCACATATATTCTCTTATTGATGCACTTCTATTCAAAGCATTATCACGTGCTAAATATGAGCACCTCACCTAGTGTATATTGGAACATTGATTTATCATATTATAAGGGACTAACACCTTTCGCTAGACTTAATACTATTTATAGGAAGGTGACAAAATTATTTGTGAACCCCACAACTAAATATACCTTTAGATGCTGCATAGGCCACATGATGAGGCAAGGCTTTGAAACCTCCAACAGAGGAGATATTCACTATGGTACCGTTTCCTGAGGCTTTAAGAAGGGGGTGTGCCAGTTGGCTCAAATGGTAAGCAGACTGGAAATTAGTGTCCATGATTTTTACCGTAACTTCAGCAGTATAATCTGTTGCTTCCTTAAGTATATTTGTCCCAGCATTGTTTATCTAAGAAAAAAAAACAGAGAAAAATGTTTCAAGTCATTTGAAATACACAAATAATTGCATATAGGAATATGCATTGCAAATACAAAGTAACATAAACAAATGTTTGTAAACTGGACCATTTTTTTATTCATATACAAGACATCAAAATGTCACTCTCTTTTTATGTAGAATTTCTAATTATTAAAAGAAACAAGAAAAAATTTGACATGATGGGGAAAATTAATGGGCAACAGACACCCCAAATCCTATATCTTTTAAGAATCCTTTCTATCATTTTCCTTTGAAAATCCTACCTCTATTCTTAGATTAAGAAATTGATTTTATCTAATATGTAATAAAATATTAAATCTAAACCCTCCATTTTTTAATCTAAAGATGGGAATCAGATTATGAAAAGAAATGGATTATGAGAGCATCCAAATCTGCATGTTGGCATGGTGTTCCAAGCCAATTCATTCTGTTATTCCAACATTTATGTACATTTGTCAATTACTTATGTCTTGATAGTACTCAAATCTAAAATGCAATATAATATGAAAATATGTGCCTTTGCAATCTATAAGATTAAGCTACAGACACTTGAAGGGAAAAAAATGAAGGGCTAATACAATTTTTGTTCCTTAAATTTATCCTTATTTTGGTTTTGGTTCTTCAAAAGATAAAATAGTCTATTTTTTTATTAAATTATAAAGACCAATATTTTAAACATAATAAAACTTAAGGGATTAAAATCAAAATGAAGATAAATTAAAGGACTAAAAATTATGTTAATTTAAAAAGCAAGGACATGTTAACAAAAAGTTGACATATATGGGTGACTTGGATTTTGTGAGAGAGAATCTTACTAGAATATTGAGCTTGCCATGAAAGACAGAAGCAACAGTTTCCATTAAGCTTTCACGTTGGTCACGAAATTGAACATCACAAACTGATCCACGTACACGAAATCCCCTACTTTCCCACTCTTTAAGGCATTTATCAATATCTTCTTGGTTCCGTGCACATATATGCACAACTGCTCCGAATTCTGCTAATTCTCCTGCTATGGCATGCCTATTTCAACATCAATAATAAACATGAATCAGTAGCAGAGACAACAACACTGACATGCATGATTAAAAAAAGTTAAGAAAAAGAAGAAGAAAACAAAACAACAACAACAATAATAATAATTATAAAACAAACCCTATGCCTTTGGTTGCTCCAGTTACGAGAGCAGTCATTCCAGAGAGTGACCATCTTCGTGTGTCTTTGAAGACGACCTTTGCTTCTTCACCTTCATTCATTTTTTGTTGCTTCAATGCACAACCCCTTCACTTCGTGCAACTACTTAACCACTTCAATTCTTCAACAACAACTTTCACTTTTTGGGCCGCCTTACGTAATCATCAATAATGAATAAGTGCCATTTCATCATATAAATGTAATACACGTGCCTGTACTCTTGCATTCTTCTGCAAAAGGGTCCACTGCCGCAAAGAGGAACCACTTTCTTCAACTATAACTTTTAATTTTGGGGCCGTCCTTACCTAATCCAACGCGGCTTTAGCCCGCTGCCCACTACGCTCCGCTGTCCTTTTATACCTGACATGGCGCCGTTTTGGGTAGAAAATAATGAGTAAGTTCCCTTTTAAAAAAAAAAAATGAAGGTAATAAATGATACTAAAAATATACTTTAGGATACTGACTGGTACTAAAAAAATCTTTTATGATTTTGAATAATTATTTTATGATTTTGAAAAAGTATTTTAGGGTACTAACTGGTATTACAAATATACTTTAGGATATTGAAAAATACCTCATGATCTTAAAAAATTAGTTTAGGATGTTGAAAACATGTTCCAAATACTAACTAATACTAAAAATATACTTCAAAAAAAATCAAGATCCTAAAATAATTTTTCAAGATCATGAAGTATTTTTCAATATTTTGAAGTATCTTTTTAGTATCAGTCAGTACCCTAAAATATTTTTTTTCAAGATCATGACATATTTTTCCAATACCAATCAGTATTCTAAAGTATCTTTTTAGTACCACTCAATGCCCTAAAAAAATTTCAAAAAAAAAATAGAGGGAACGTGCTCATTGTTTTCTACCTAAAACGACGTTGTTTTCTAAGCAATGGACCAAAGCTATGTCCGGTTTAATTTGGGTAACAAACCAACTCGTTATTAGCCTTTGAAATTTGAATGGCAAGTTGTGATTGGTGTTCCTTAGCATTATCTTGGAAATACTTGTCAATTGTGTACTCCCTCCGATCCTAATTATTAGAACTATTTACCAAAATTTAGAGAGATTAAGGAGAGAAATTAAATTAGTTAATTATAACTATTTTCCAAAAATACCCTTTCTTAAAATTTAAAATGATATCAACGTAAAATTTGTGGAACCGGTAGCCACCACGCACTCAGTACCCTATTATAGTGTAATGGACTTTATTTGCACCTTAGCTACGGATCCGCCCTATTAATTGTTGAACAATATTTAATTTCAATTTACCAAAAAAATAATATTTAATTTCAATTAAACCCTTTGTTGACTTGTAATTGAATCCAAGATTCAATACCTATTTATTTCCAAAAAAAAAAATCAATGCTTATTATAATTTAAATTATTACAAGAATATTTATGTTACATTATATTTGGCTGAAAATTAATATTTTATTAGGCTATTTTAGAGAGAGACAAAAATCAATCACTTTGGACAAACAGTTACAGAAAAATATTTGTAAAGAAATATTAAAATTATTTTATTTAAAAATAAAAAAGAAAGTAGAATCTCTCAAGCGTGTTGTTAAATTAATTATTGTGGAAGAAGTATTAATAAGGCTGATATGAGAAAAAAAAATGGGAAAAAAATTGCTCAAAATTATTTTATTAAAGAAATAGTATAATTAAGGTATATATGACATCAATGAGTTGCAAACATTACTTACTTTATAAAATATATAGGTGTGTTATCAAATTATTATTGAGAAAGTATTAATAACGGTACTTTAGAAAGAAATTGACAGAAATTAAAATTTAGTCCTATAATTAGAACTAAAGCCAACTCTAAAATGTGTTCCTATAATTAGGACCGGAGGGAGTATTAATTATGAAGGCTTCTACCAAATTTTAACAACTGATTAGTTTGTGTACCAAATGGACTATTCTTAAGTTGCAAAACTTTGGGCAAAAAAATAATAATAATAATAAGTTGCAAAAATACTTGTATGGTTGAAGTCTTTTTAACAATCAAAAGTTCAAGTTAAGTTCCGGGTTTCATCCGAAATAATTGTATAATTGGAGACTAGTATTTCGGTAATCAAAAGTTTAGGTGAGTTGAATTATTTTCACTAAGACATGTCTTTATCCTCAAAGCGCTTACAAACATACTTATAAATTACTTACCAATAAAGTTCTCCCATAGCATGATATGAACTCATAACCTTATGAATATAAGTCAACTTCTTATCAATTAGATCAATATTTAATGGTGAGACTAGTAATTATTTTTTCCCTATAATAAAAACTTCAAGTGGGTTCAAATTTTGGAGTCTAATTAGATTTAATATTACATGTATCTTATCCATCCATAAAATCCTTATACTTCAGTAATTTTATGATGATATCAGTTACATTTTTACCAACCTAACTAATTTTAATTGGTAAAGGACTAGTACTTACTATTACAAAATATGGATACTACTACCCTAAAAGATGTCCCTTTTTAAAAAAGGGTATTAAAAAGTGAATACGGTGGCATTGTTGTAATTATTTACTTGAGTTTGAGACTTTAAATATCTGAAATATCAATTTAGGACACCTAAAAAAAATTTTGACATCCTAAATTAATTTTTGGGATGTCAAAAATAAAATTTTTAGCATCCAAAAATTATTTCAAGACACATAAAATCAATTATTTCCCGCGTTTGGGGAATTGTTTAGGCGCGAGGTGCGACTTTTTTTGCAGCGGGGATAAAGTAAAATTTTTAGCGTCTGGAAATTATTTCAAGACGCTAAAATCAAAAATATGACGTCTTGAAATAATTTTCAAGACGCTAAAATTCTGATCCTAATTAATTAACCTACTGTACATGTTGCCGCCACATTTCACCCTCACATCCGCTACACTCAAACTCGATTGCCTGCTCTCTCCTGCTCTCTCACAATCCCTTTCAATTTCATTTCACTCACATTTCATGCTTACACTCACACTCACACTCACTAGTGTAATTGTTTTGCATGCAAATAAGGATATTAACACGTGGTTTTCTACATTTTATTTGTTTTTACCATATGAAGATGTAAATGTAATGTACTAGAGTGATCAAAATAAGCTTAAGCTAGATAAGTTGGCTCATTTTTCCCACCATGATCGAATGAACTCGACTTATTTAGGTGACTGATTTGTTTAACTCACTATAATATTAAACAATAAAACCTCAAATTTAAAAATAACTCTACAAATTCAAATTAATATATCATGATATTAGTTCTTTTTTTTTTTGCATGACATCATAAATCATAATAGCTAAATCATGTAAGTCAAAATGTTGGTTGAAGATAATAAATTTTTAAAAGAATGCAATTTATTTTGTTAAAACACATTTATTTATGGAGAGTGAGAATCGGAGAGACTAGAGAAAAAGCATAGAAAAAGAAATGAAATAGGGTGAATGTGCAAAATAGTACTCCCCTGATCCTAATTATAGAACATATTTAACCAATTTTGGGGAGATTAAGGAAAAAAAGTTAAACTAGTTAATTTTACCTATTTTCCTAAAATGCCCTTATATAAATTTAAAATGATATAAGTAAAAGTGAATTAACAACTTCTGCCACATACCTCTCTAATCTAGAATTTTTCTTTCCACACACTATCTAATTGAAATAATAATCTTGCTATATATATATATATATATATATATATGAGTGTATATGTATGTATTTACATTTAGATATATATACATATATATGTGTGTGTCAATGTGTGTGTACATATATCTACACATATATATATGCATACACACACAACAGATAAACACACACAAAAAGATATATACGTGTGTGTGTGTGTGTGTGTGTGTTTATATATATACAACCACACACACACATATCAACAGACACACAATATATACATATATGTATACATACACGTGTGTGTGTGCGCGCCTATATATATTTGTATATAGATATACACATATATACATACATCCATACATACATACATATACGTACACACATGTGTGTGTATGTGTTTTTATATATTTGTGTGTAGACACACACACACATATCTAAAAGTTTTATTGACTAGAAGAGTCTACGAACTTATATACATATACTCACCAAAAACCAAACACACTTAAGAGAATAAAATAAGAGTATTTTAGGAAAAAATTGACAAAAATTAAAATGTTGTCTTATAATTAAGACCAAAACCAACTCCCAAATGTTGTCCTATAATTAGGACCGAAGGGAATAACAAAATTTTGTACTCTAAGCATCCAATAGAGTTAACATTTCATGGGTGCAAACATGATCATAAACAATTTTTCAGGGAGAAAAATTAAGAACACCATTAACTTGCCATTACGTTCGTCACTTTTTTCCTAGATGCCATGGCACAATAGTAGAAGTTGTTGGAAATTATGTCCTAGGGGCAAGTCATTGTACTTTATACATTTATGTTATTTAAAGTATTCTCTTTTAGTTATCATTTCATTTGCATATTTATAGTGATAACTGTATCCTTGAATATATCTTATAGATTATCTTAAATGTCCCTAGTCGGTCATCTACGCCAGAGCGAAGATGAAATAAGACCATTATGGCGTTGATGAGGTATGGAGATATGAATCAAAGTCATGGACACTGGTAAGGGTACAAAGTGCTGGACCGACCCACTATGAGAAAGCTGCATAGATTTAGTCATATGCTTATCTCATGTATAACCGCATCACAACACCCTTTGACCTGAGATCATTATGGATTCATATATGATGAGTCGCTGATCTTTGACCTAGTCAAAAGTCACCTTTGACCAGGTGATGATAAAGGCTATGATCAGGATCAGTGGTTTTCATGCAGAGGAATGTGAATGGCCAAGATGGAATTTCTCCCTCACATTTGTGTAAGTGGAGCTAAATACCCAAGAGGGGGGGTGAATTGGGTATTCTTAAAATTTTTGGAAAAAACTCTGTTTTGAAACAATAAAAACAGAGGCGAACAGAGTAAGGGAAAGAATAGATGGACACAGAGATTTATACTGGTTCGATCCTAACAACTTGACCTACATCCAGTCCACAGACTCTCTAGGATTTCCACTATATCAAATATTACACACTCTACACTCAAGAAGTAGTTCTCTCTTTAGAACTCATTCCCCCTTACAAGTTGTAATCAATGAACTCCCAAATCACCAAGTCCCCTTGACTTGTGATTCTTTACAATGAATGTTTTACAGAAAGAAATTCTCTCTAAGAGCAGATATTGATAAACACTGAAGCTCTTTCTATTAGAAGATACTATACAAGTGAAAACTGAAGAAAATGAATGTAGACTTGAATGCAATTCGTTTTAAGTAGTTGTGGTTGTTGAGAAGACTTGAATGCAACTATATTTATAGTCAGATAGCATTAAATGACCGTTGCATCCTTAACTAGACCGTTGGAGGTGATCTGTAGTAGTTAGAAGCAGCTTTTGTCTTCTTCTCTCTCTAATCTCCACTTGATCTAGCTGTCCAAGTGTTCAGAGTTGACTTCCTCTAGATTAATCCGTTGGAGAAGTAGTTGCTTGTTGTAGAAATCATTCTTTAATGCTTTACAATCGTGTGCAGATGGATTACCCAAAAGTGTGCAACTTTTTGGACATAGCATTTAATGAGTTGAACTGCTTTTTGCTTTTTTACTTTAACCCTTCAATAAACATTCTTTAAATCATCTGAAATTCACTAACAAAGTCATTAAACATAGCTAGGAATATCAGAGAATAATACTGGAAAGTATTAAGATCAAACAAGAATGTTTTCCAAAATCGTCAGATTTGAATCTATGAATCAGCGTTGTAAACTCGAGTTTAGTTCATGTGAACTCGAGTTTGGAGCTTCAATTTGTAAAAGCGTTTCAAGTTCAAAACATATAAACTGGAGGTTTGAAATCAATACCCGAGGTTTTCAACATATTGAAAAGTCACATTGCTCTCGGGTTGATTTAAACTCGAGTTTGCAAATCAGAACTCGAGTTTCCTTCATCCAGAGAGGAATGTCGTGATTTTGAGTTCTGAAGAGTTTTGATTAAGACACAAACTCGAGTCTATTAGTAGGCAGGCTCAAGTTTGACACTGTTCAAGCCAAAACTTAATTTTAGTTTTGAAAAGGCAAACCTGAGGTTTCCAATGCAAACTCTAGAGTTTTCTCAAGTTGAAAAGTTCATTGCTCTATGTAAGGTTTAAACTCGAGTTTGCAATGTTAGGCTCAAGTTTGTTCAACTTTGAAAAACTCTGAATGTTTTTGGCCTAAAGTAAACTGGAGGTTTAAGAAATGGGTGTCGAGTTTACTTTGGTTGAAAATCCTTAAAAGCTCTCGGCCAAGTGTAAACTCGAGTTTGCAATGATGAACTCGAGTTTACATGTTTTGTAAACTTTTGAGATTTTTCAAACTGGAAAAAATTTGCTCAGAATGAAACAGTGTAGAGTTTGTGAAAATCTCATAATTTTGAAAATCCTTCCCACCAGAGGTAAACTCGAGTTTGTTATAACAGGCTCGAGTTTACAGGTTATGTAAACTATTGAGGATTTTCTCTGGGGGTTGCAAACTTGAGGTTTGTAAGTAGAGGTGTCAAGTTTAAAAATGTTTTCAAATCAAAATCCTCTCTGCCTCTGGCAAACTCGAGGTTGCTAATGTAAACTCAAGTTCACAAAGTTTTTGAAAAACTTTGGAAAAACTCTTAAATTCAAACTTTTGGTTCAGTCTCAAGTTTGAAGATTAAACTGGCAAGTTTACTTTTTCTATCAGTGGCAAACTGACAGAGATTTTGCCGTGTTCTCCCAAAATAACCAGAATTCAAAGATTTTGTAGTATAGTGTAACCTGGGTCGTTTCTCTGATGAATTCACAGCGGGTTTGATTGGCAACAGCGAAACAGAAACAGAATGGTAAAATGTGGGGATTTTTAATTCGAAAGGAATAAAAACGTAACTAAACAGAGGCAAAATGAAACTAAATAGAGACCAAACAGAGGATTAAAGGATTAAACAGAAACAGATTAACAATGATCAACCCAACATTTTGATTCCAGAAACGTTCGTCATTGAGCGAAAAATAAACGAACTCGCGTTTGGCTCTGGATGAACCGAGATCTCTGCGTTCATCTAGAAATCCCTCAACTAGACGATCGCCTAGAATATGTCCGAACAGTGGCGTCCCACTATGCAATCGCACAGCAAACTTTAAACCTAGTTCGAACTTAGTCCTTAGGATGAACCAAACCGAATATTTAATCTAATATTCGAACTATTTTTCAGAAATCGAATCCGATAGATGAAAACAGAAACGAGAAACGTTACCGATTAAGCACAAGCTCTCTGAACGAGTCATGGAATCTTCAACGTTGGGTTAATCACAGATATTTAGCCAAGCATGGCTGGAAAAGATGAAGAAAAGATGATGAACACGAAGAACATTGAAGAACAGTTGAGAGTAAATGAAAGCTTTTGTTTTGATCCACTAAAACACAAAAAACATGAATGAATAGGTGTTTGTGGCTGCTGCCACACTTAAAGTTAACCTAATTGGGAAATGGGTTCAGCCCAAAAACGAAAATAAAATAATATGGGCTTTAATTACAAAATTTGAGCCCAAAATAAAACCCAAAAATACATATGCTTCGGCTCCAAAATCGACCGCCCTCTTGTCCGAATTTGCTCTTCATGTCTTCATAACAATTGTAGCTTTCTGAATCATCTAAAATACGAGACAAAAATGAGGCAAATCCGATGTCTGGTTCAAGAGTTATGGTTAAAATAGTGAAGCAATGTAAATCTGGAATTTTCGCTATGAAAAATGGCTAAAATAAATCCAAAGGCCCAAAGCCCAAATAGATATAAAAGCCATTATTTATTAGCCAAAGAGTCCTAAATTATTAATCAAGAGGCAAAAAGTAGTGTATGAAATATTCAATTATCACAAACTCGAGGTTTTAAATGCTAGGCTCGAGTTTGTCACAGACAGAGTGTTTTAGCTTGAAATTGACAAGTTTTAATCCACTCTCAACTTACTCAAAAACATCCTTACCTTGTTTACAATTGTTAGTAATCATCAAAACACACAGGGAACTAACAATTTGTAGAGAGATAATACTGGGTCCCTCGATGAATAAGTCTGAGAAACGTATGGCCATACTACGATGGAGATGAGTTTCATTTCTATTAGACTACTCAAGAATCGAGAAAGTAATGGTCAAGAACAGAAAGTTGACCTTATCCATGCCTCATTCTTGACTAAATTATCGCGTGACAAAAGGGACCTGACATGATTGTACAATAGGTTATATCGTATCATTAATCCCTATATGAATTGGGTAGTCGCAATGTCTCGCTAGAAGTCGCTTGCGACTTGTGGGCTAGTACAATATTGTCCTATTGCCAATCTCATATGAGCTTGTAGGGTCGCATAGAAGAATAGCCCAACACAAGCAAAAGTGTCCAGATTCATTGAATCTTAAATATATCTAAGATTTAATAATGAATACTGTATTTAATCTAAGATGAATATATATATATATATTAAATTTGAAAATAATATAATAATATTATTTAATAGAGATTATAATATTATTATATAATATTTGTTTTGTATTTAATTTATTTGATAAATTAAATATCTAAAACAAATAGAAATATTGTTTCCCAAATTTAATTTTCGAATAAAGATATCATATATCTGATTTAATTTAAATTAAGATATAATATCTCATATTTAATTACATAGATAGATATCATTTCTCATATTTAATTTATAGAGATAAATTAAATCAAGACTTTTAATTCGGATTAAATAAATAGATTATATTAGATCTATTAGATAGATTGAATTAATATATTATTTTAATCCAAATTCGAATTTCAAAAATTAATAAGGACTAATTTTGAATATAATACGCCTATCGGATTTTTAAAAACCTACGGGACATTTTGTCAGACGTATTAGAGAAGCTACGAGAAACCCTGGAGAGTAAAAGAGTGACACGAGAATACTGAAGGCGCTAGCACGTTGCCATCGGTGTTGGAAGCTATTCGTGTGGATACCGGTAGAGGGAGGAGATTCGTAGAGTTGACTCCTGTTGATCGAGTAGGTAGCTCACGAGATCAAATTGCAAGAGCCGCTTATTAATTTGCATAGGTACGATTCCTTTTCTAACTTGATTTAAACGCTGTTGATGGATCCTCTTCATTGGGATTCGTAAGTTTTTAAATTCTGCTGCTTGTACGGATCTCAACAGAAGTGCCATGACACTATACTACCATTTCCCTCACTTTTCATAACTAATCCAAATAAAATGTAGATCTTGTTATTTGTTTGTATGCTTGTTGGTATATTTACACTTCTAGAAGGGGAAAAAAAAGCCTTTAAGATCGCCACATCTAGATCTCTATAGGCAAAAATGATTTAAAAACTATGACCGCTAACATTTTTTTAAGTGGTAATACAACTAATGCCGTTAATTCGGTCTCAATAAGTATTAAATATATGAAAATTTTAAAGCCACTTTAAGAAAAAAAAAATTAGGGAAAATTAGGACCAAGGACCTAAAGCTGATGATATTTATTGAGAAGAATCATAAAAGTTGTAATTATTCAAAAGGACCAATAGCCAAAATATAAATTTAAAAATACTAAATTGCCGTTATTAAACTTCCTACATTCTCTCCTTCAATCTCTCCCACATTCTACTTTAAAGGTAATTTAAGTTTTTATTTTCCACGAAAATTACAAGCACCAAAATCATCATTTTTTAAACTTTAACTAACATCTACATAATCATATCATCAATATATTATTTAATTATTAACACAGATATTTGCCCAATTAAATCATTAAGTTTCTTTTCCTGATTTATATAATCTTATATAAAATAAACTCGGAGTAAAATAGACCAATTGAGAAGATGTTAAATTTTTTATCTAATATCTTAGTCATTAAGAAAGCTCTATCTCAAAAAAAAAAAATTGAACATTATTATTATTTGAATATTATATGATCTTTATTATTTTATTTTTTTTGTTGAAAAGGAACTGATTACACAGGATCAATTGACATTAAGGCAATGCCTTCCAATTCCAATACCCACAGCATCTTCCCGAAGGAGGTGGAGCAAGCCATCTGGGGCTGCAGGGAGGATGTGGTGTCCCAAGTCCATCCTTAGAGAAAAAGAGGCCAAAAAGTCAGCACATCTGTTTCCTTCACGATAGATGTGAGTCCATGAAATCTGCCATTCCTTACTTGCTAGCTGTTGGATGCATCGAACTAGTCCCATATTCGCACTAAAGCCTTCCATCCTAGTTCGCACCAAGTTCAAAGCAACCAAGCAGTCGAGTTGTACGACTACATCCCAAAAGCCATTCGCCCATGCCAACTCCAACCCATCCAACACCCCCATAGCTCAGCCTGAAGAGAAGAGCAGAGTCCAATATTACAATAGCAGCCTGCTAGCATCGACCATCACCATCCCTGATCAAACTCCCAGCTCTCGCACCTTCCTCCCTTCCTCTCATCGCACCATCAAAATTAACAGAAACCACTATCGGCGGCGGCTTAAGCCAAACTATAGAGAGGTTCTGCTTCTTTCGTTCCCCACAGGCCTCCTTAATTTGGTTCGCTGCCTGAGCTGTAAATCCCACCATGTGTCACAGTTCCTGCGCTAAAGTCGACGGTTGATTATGTTGGTTCTGGAACAGGGCTTTATTGCGAGCGTTCCACAATTTCCAACATGTAAGCCCAAATATCTCTGACCATCGTGCATCCCCAGATAGTCCATGCATGTTGCACCCAAGATTTCAGAGTAGCCAACCATGCAAGTCCCCCTGCAAAAACTGTTTCATTTGTGGAGGCATTAGGAATTGACACCAAACCTCCTTGGCAAGCTTGCAATATCTTAGCACGTGGTTAACATCCTCCTCAGCCTCTCCACACCGTGTACACAGGGCAGATGTTGTCATGTGTCTCCGCCGACGTTCGACGTTTGTGAGCAGATTCTGCCTCACAACAAGCCAAAGGAATACACGAACCCGCTGGGCCCCCTCCCACCGCCAAATCCTTCACCATAGGTGACTGAGCTCAGACTCATCCGACTCCTGCAGAAGATCATAAGCGGAAGCAACTGTGAATCTACCATCCGCCTCTCGGTCCCATAAACACACAGCCCCCCATCCTCCTCCTTCGGGGTCAGGCATCCTGCAATGCTTCTCAGCACCTGCTCCAGGAGGTCATTTCGAAACATATCCCAGTTCCATTGACCGTTAGGGGACACAAAGTGCCGTATGGGCAGGGACAATTCCCATTGCGAAAGGTCTCTAAAGGCCAGGAGTTTTAAAGGACCCACCTCAAGAGCCCAACTATCAAACCAAAACCGAACCCTATGGCCATTCCCAATTTCCCAACGTGTTCCTACAGTCACCTCCGGCCACAATGATCGCAATTGCCTCCATAGATAGGAACATCGTTGTGTACGAGTTGGGGGTCCGAGGGCTTCATTCCACCCGTATTTATTCCTCATGACCTAGACCCAAAGCAACTCTGGCCGAGACCTCAGCGCGAAACAGATCTTCATGATGAATGCTTGATTCTGTTGCTCTAACTTCCTAAATTCTCCTCCTCCAGATGCCTTTGGTGCACACATATCACCCCACTTGACAAGGCATGATCGCCTGCTATTATCACTGCATCCCCACACAAAGCTACAGATATGGCATTCAATACGTTTGCATACTCCAGGTGGTACTTTCGTCGTTTGCATCGTGTATGTTGGTACTGCCGATAGAACAGCTTTAGCAAGAGTTAGACGCCCTACCAATGATAGAGTTTTAGCGGCCCACCCAGAGAGTTTGTTCATAATTTTTTCCTCCAAATATTCATAGGTCCCTGCCCATACCCGAGTATGGAGCAACGACATGCCTAAATACACCCCTAGGTCCTCGGTACACCTGTAGCCCAATGCCTCACTGATTCTCATTTGATCCGCCTGGGATACGTTCTTTGAGAAGAAGACTAAGGTTTTGGAATTATTAACTTTATGGCCCGAACTCGTACAAAAATCATCAAGGACACAATTAGTGAGGTTGATCTGCGATGCGGCTGTGGTACTAAACAACACAAGATCATCTACAAAGAATAAGTGCAAAAGGGGGGCCACCCCTGCCTAGTCAGAGAGGTTGCCACTCTTTTCCCACAACCTTCCTATTAATTGTTTGTGAAAGTCACTCCATCCATAACACAAAGATGTATGGCGAGAGAGGGTCTCCCTGACGGATTCCCCGGGATGGGTGAAATTTCTCAGAGCGCAAGCCGTTCCACACAACCCTCATACTGGAAGAAGACACACAGGCCATAGTAGGTTGGACAAACTTTTGTGGGCAGCCTGCATCATAGAGCGTCTCCTCTATGAAATCCCATCTCAAGCGATCATAGGCCTTTTCAAGATCAACCTTGATTGCCATCCACGCTTTGACACCCTTCTTAGGCCTCATGGAGTGGATTACCTCCTGCGCGATGATAATGTTGTCACTAATTGCCTACTAGCCACAAAACTAGCCTGGTTAGGAAGTACCAACTGGGGGAGCCACTGGGTAAGCCTGTTGGCCAAAAGCTTTTGTAATAATCTTGTACAAGACCGTGCACAAACTGATGGGCCTGAAGTTTTTAAGGTTTTAAAGGGCTGGTATTTTAGGAATCAAAGTGATAAGTGTTTCATTCAATTCCGATTCAATGAATCCCTCCTCAAAGCACCGAGTTGCCATTTGGAATATTGAGGGACCCACCGTACTCTAAAAAAACACAGCATGTAGGCAATCCCTCGGGCCTTAAGTGGTTTCATTTGAAAGAGGGCTCGGTGAACTTCACTGATCGAGATGGTGGCCGATAAAGCTTGGGCCATGGGTAGGCCAATACTAGGGAAAAGGCCATTGGTTGGATAAGGGGGCACAACAACAGCCTCTCTAGTGTACAACCTAGTGTAGAATTGAGTAGCCCGTGCCCATAGAATATCTTGGTCCCAACACCACACACCATCCTCCCCTTTGAGAGCAATAATTAAATTCCTATGATGTCTTCGAATTGCTTTACCGTGGAAGTATGAGGTGTTTCTGTCCACAAAATCGATCTAGTCACACCTAGCCCTCTGAGCCCATGTCATACTCTCCTGCTCACAGATAAGCTCAAATTCCTTCCGTAGTTCTTCCTCAAGACGTGCCAAATTCCGTGTGGAGTGAGTTTTGTAAGTTCCGGCTGAACCCAAGAGGGGGGGTGAATTGGGTGAAGTATAAAAACTTTAGTTACTTTGAAAATTCTTTTCGTAACTCCCAGAAATCAGTTTAGAAAGCAATAACCACACATTTATATATGTAAACACATTCAAACATATATGTGCTGGAAATGTAAGAGATAAGGGAAGAGAATATGCAAACAGATTTATACTGGTTCGGCCCTCCTTGACCTACGTCCAGTCCCCAGGCACCTCCTGAGATTTCAATCCACTATTTCCCTCAAGCTTTAATCGGGTACTTGAGAACCGCTACAATCCCACAAGTTTAGCCGGGCACTTGTGCAGCCTTTTACAAATCTCTTACAGAGATACTCCCCCTTACACACCGTAAGGATACACTGCTTGATCACACACTCTGTACTCGAAGTAATCCTCTCACTAGGATTCACTCCCCCTTACAAGTTGTAATCAACACAATGTATAACCCACTCAAGATTACCCAATCTTGAGTTGCACTCAGTAAGATAATGTGTTTACAATAAATTTCCTCTCAAAGGAATGGATAGATAATCACTGAAGTACAGACACAATTCATTTCACTCACAAAGCTATCTAGACAAGTAAAACAGAGTGAAATAGATGAAGAAGCAGAGGTTCAGCATTTTGGCATTGTAATCTTGTGTCTCCTCGTTTTTCTGCTTGAGTCCATGTCTTTTATAGGTAGAGAGAGGTCTGTGACCGTTTATGACCGTTGTAGGATGAAATATAGCCGTTTAGAAACTAGCCGTTGGAGCTTTTGCACGGCTTTCAATGTTTTTGCACAAATCTGATATCCTTCGTTTTGATCATCTGAAACTCACCAATAAAGTGGTTAAACATGTCTAGGAACATTAGAGATTAATCCTGGGAAGTATTAAGATCAAACAAGAAGGCATTGCAAATTCGTGTAATTCAAAATCAGTTTTGGCCGATGCTTTACTGGAGTAAGTTCTTCCTTACTAGAGTAAGTCACTGTTCACTCGCCCAATACTGGAGTAAGCAATCCTTTACTCGAGTAAACAGCTTAAATTCAGAGGTTTATTTGTTCTCTGGAAGTCCTTTACTGGAGTAAAGAATTTAGTTTTAAAAACTTGGTTGCTCTCTGGATGGCCTTTACTGGAGTAAAGAATCCTTTACTCGAGTAAGCATATAATTTCAAAAATATGATTGCTCTCTGTAAGTCCTTTACTGGAGTAAAGACTCCTTTACTTGAGTAAGCCTTGTAAAATGCATTTGAGCAACTCCTTGAACTTACTACCAACTTATGAGAGCCATATCTCTCTGGTCCGAGATACGTTTTGATCCGTTCACCTCTTGATGGAAAGCTCTGTGTGCCTAGTTTCCAATGGCACCGACTTGAGCTCAATTGGATTTGTCGTTTGAGAGATATACCCAAAATACCGAAGGCTGTTCCTGACTGTGACGCTGTTCTTTGTGTCAACTTGTAAAATTCATCAATAATTCATCTGAACTCCTTTGGGCTTGAATTTTTCTCACCAATACGTGTTTGATGTCTAGTTTCCAATGCTTTTGGTTTCGTATCAATCCGATCTCTGGTTTGTGAGATATCATTGAATTACCAGACGTCGCCCGTGCTGAACGTGAACAGAGTAGAACAGAGTTGCTGATATCGTTGTTTACTCGAGTAAGTTAGTTTCCTACTCGAGTAAAGCTTAGTCCAGAGACACTAGAAATGCTGAAAACACTTCATACTCGTGTATTGAGTCCCATACTCGAGTAAAGAGTTCTTTACTCGAGTAAACTCCTCCTGAAGCTGATTTTTGCTAACTTTAACTCCAAATTGAGCCATTTGAACTTCCATATGATCTTGGAGCCTTCTAGCATCAATGTAAGAACTTGAAAACTTATATTCTCATTCCATTCATCAAGTTCTTCCTTCTTTCTTCTCTTTTCTTGATCATTCTTGATAATGAAACTCTTTCTTCAGCCTTGAATGCTTCTTCTTTATTTGGTCTCTTTTCTTCTGCTTGGTTATCACCAAAACCCATTGATAACATCTTGCTTTCTTGATAACCTCTGCAGATATTTCTTTCTTTCCTTCAACTCTTATCTCCTTCTTGATTAATCTCCATAATTCAACTTGGATTAATCTACATTAAATACAACAATTAGTCTAAGTAGGAGATAACTATATTACTCAATCTTTTTGCTTATAAGAATGACATCTATATAAGACATCATCAAAACTAATCATAACTAACATTCTCCCCCTTTTTGATGATGGCAAATACCTTAAGAAAAATATGTATGAATATAAGAACACATTGGTTGCAACATATTTTTTCTTGCTATTCTCTCCCCCTTATTTGTCATTAGCAAAAAGTTGAAGTAAAGAGACAAGTATGAAATCATATTTGATTTTCTCTCCCCCTTATTTGTTTAACTAGACAAGTATGAAATCATATTAGAAAGAGTTAAAGAACTGATTTTCACTCCCCAGTTGAAAATGTTTTCATTCAAAATATGATGCAATTTAGAATGTTTTTATGAATGCAAATTTGAGAGAATTTGGAGAGGTTTTCAAGACAACTTTCACAAATAAAGCATATAGATACCAAACATGTGCAAGGTTTCTACTGAATATAAAAAGATAGGGATTAGAAATGCTCATGTTGGTTCTTTTAAATGGATGAATTATCAAAGAAGTCTATCTCCTTGCTGCATGAAGTTTGATTGTGTTGCCATAGCCTTAGATGAAGCAGTCGCGTGAGATTCTTTGAAGAGGCTCAACAAGAGGATCATGAACATCCTGTATGATAGGATGAAAGTGCTGGCTTCTTGAAGATTATTGCATTTGAATATGATCAGCACTCAGCTTCGATCCTTTGCTCTTCCTTTATAGATCATCCATGTAGAGCACATCTTAGCTTCAATGATTAATTTCCAGAGTTGCAACACATAACCAAATTTCCTGCTATGAATTGAAAACTTCTTTGCAAAATATTTGTTAGTGCAAGTCAGATATCAAGGTATTCCTTTAGTAATGATATTTTCGAATAATAATGAAAGGAAAATATGACATTGACTCATCATCAAAACTAATAACAAATGATAATTGTAGATGAGTATGCATAAAAGATTTTCTTCAAATAAAAGAGATGAGCTTTTTAAGATATCAAACACATGTGAATGTGAAGCTCCCCCTTAATGGATGCATGATTAAAGAATAAAGTTCCATACCAAATAATCATAAAACTTATGCTTTTTATGATAATAAAAGTGATTAAAGCATAAGGATCATTTTGATATATGATTTGCTTAGGCTAAACTTCAGGAAATAGGACCGAACGAATAAAACCAAATTAGTCTAGCATGATTATGATATTCAATACGTATACAATACAATACCTCACTTGAGTAATATCGTAATTACTCAAGTTCTAATCCTCTGTGGTCCATAGATGCACTACTGGATAGCTATTATCAGTTGTTCTGAATGCAACTTAGAAGTTGAAATCCCAAATGAGCTTTGTGTAGGATTTCACAATTGATTTTGCTCATAGCACCTTATCAAGCTAGCATGCTCCTTATCATCTTGGTTTAAGCCTCTTCCTAGTGATGGAATGTCACTCAAGTGATGCCACAGAATTTGCAGACATAGCCGCTGAAACGATCTATTCTGTTGGCCTATGTTCTTTATGTCCGACACAAAACATTTTGGTCAACTTCTGCAAAAATATGTGTCCTTTGGTACTCAATGATTCTTGAGTCCACACAAGATTAGACATGACAATTCTAATGCTCTTATAGAATTAAATTATTTGATTTTTGAGCAAAGAGTATAACAATCAAGGATCAAAACATAGTTTTACCCAAACAAATAAGATCAAGCCAATTAATCGAATAGGGTACCAACTAAATGATATCAAAAATGTTGTTCATCAATGACAATTTGTAAACACACTTTATGTAGAAGGGACGTCATTGATAAAATACATGTAAGTTTAAGTATAGAAAATCTTATTCAAAAAGATAAGCATTTATCAATTTGAAGTTCAGATTTTTCAAGAAAGATAGTGAAATATGCAAAGTATTTCAAATCTTGAATGATCTTTCAAAAAATGTGATGACACATTATAAAATCAATATTTTTCATACATGAAAGATTTTTGAAACATGTTTGAAAACAGTGGTCATTATAAATATAATGGAAGTCAATAGGTTTAATGAATATATCAATATGCTTCAGATTTGGAGAACATGTTAAACATTGAAGTTAACATGTTGAAGAATTTTCAGAAAAGCCAAAGTCATGAAAGTAAAGCATTATCAGGACATGCTTAGCACAACATAAATAAGCTTAATGACTTTGCTATTGACCAAGAGATAATCTTGCCTTAGAGAGTAGAGTATCGAACATATGAGAGCATTCAAGGCAAGAATTATGAGAATACAGAAGTAGTTACTCTAAACATGAATTGGGACAAATAATTATATATTAGAGTAACACAAGTAGTACTAGGATTCATAGACTATGAAACACAGATTCTTTAGTCCAAATGACTAAAGTTCCAAAGAATTATCCTAGAAAGTTATTCCATATAATGGTTAATGCACATGATGCATTAATGAACATTCATAATATTTGGAATAGCTTAATCAATAAGGTTTTATGCAACAGGCATAAGTTTTCACATACTGAATTCATTTTTGGACATTGGCTTGAGACTCATATATGATTCACTTATTTGACATGTTGTCCTACCATTTAGAGAATGAGCATAAGAGTTCAAGCAAAACATTGAATTCTAAAGATCAATATGTGAAAGATAATAAAAACTCGATTAGAGAAGTCTGAAGCATATTCAACATTTAGTAACAATATTAACTTCCAATTTGAAACATCATTTGAATGTAATCAAAGTATGAATATTTTCCAAATCATGTGTATGCATTTTCACAAAACAGAGTGAATTCAAATTCAAACAATATTTTAGAATTATGCATATCAAAATAAAATAAACTCAGATTGTTGATCATCCAACTCGAGTTAAGAGATGATTTGGAGGAGGTTTAATGGGAATTTATGGAGGTTTGAAGGAGGAACACGACGGTTTCAGAGTGAGAGAAGAGAGAAAGACATGTCTGCTAGGATAAGGGATGCAAGTGTGAAAGAACACAACGGTTCAGTATATAGGTAGACCCCTTTACTCGAGTAAAGTTCTAGCTTACTCGAGTAAAGAATACTTCACTAACATACTCGAGTAAATGTGGAAGTATACTTACCTGGACTTCAAAAATGTAATGTGAATTTTTGAATCCCTGATGGCTTTACTCGAGTAAACATTTACTTACTCGAGTAATCCTTTGGCTTAACTTCAGCGTTGGCCTCTGTCTGGTCTTTACCCGAGCAGAGCATCCCTTACTCGAGTAAAGCAACCTCTTTACTCAGCAAAGTGCTCTCTGCCTGCCGGTTACTCGAGTAACCATTTCCTTACTCAAGTAAAGCTTTTCTGAACTTCAGTTTCAGCTTTCTGCAACTTCCAAATTCGAGTACCTTTTCTTATACTCGAGTTTGCAATTCATGAAACATCAGAAAATCCTGTAAAAACAATTGCTATACACTCCAATGCTTGAGTTAGTATATATATTAATTATCAAAAACACAACTAACATTGAGTGCAGGCAATTCTCAATCTATTGGGATTAAATATCAACAACTTTCTCATGATAAAACCAAATTGCTCTTAGATGAATACGTTATTTCCAAAACTATGTATCACAGATAATCTTACAAATTTGAGTAGATACATAAGCGAATATATGATACCAAGAAATTCATTTTTCAATGACGATTTGTAAATACATTCATGGAAAACATGTCATTGATATGAACTTTTCATAAACTATGCAAATAGTTTTCAATATCTCAAATATCAATCGTGATAATGTTATATGAGATTGAGATGTTGATGATACGAAAACTCATCTTTGTAGAAATACTTAGAAAAACAATGCATTTGCAAAGTATGGTGGAAATTGAATTCCAATCTAAAGATATCATTTGAATCAAAACATGCATATTTTTAGAAACATTGGAATGCATTTTCCAAACACAGAATGAATTATATTTCAAAAACAAGTTCTTGACTTGTGCATCTCAGAAACTTTCAAGTCAGAAAAATTATGCAGAAATTCACTTGTTATCCATTAGCAATCTTGAAAACATTTTTAATGTCACAGGTAATTGATTGCTTAAGGAATGCAATGATAGACAAGTATTCATTACCCAAATATGAATTTCATATAAGTACAATATGGGGTAAGGATTAGATATCACCGTAATTCCCCTTGTCCTCATAGAAACTTGCTTGGTTGAGATGGATTGGTGTAGACAACTCCTTTTTCGGTTGTTCACCATCAACATCAAGCATAGCTTGTTGAACTTTCTCAAGACTTGAATCATTCCTCTATGTTGCATTCTTGAGAAGCTTTCTTTCATCCTACAAAACTTTATAAATCTTTGTCTTTCTTGGTATCCAACCTTGGATCCAATCATCGTTAGCTTGTAGGAATCAAAATTAAACTCACATGCTCCTTTAAATACAACCAATTCAGAATAATTGAGCAAAATGAATTAATCATGACCTTATGCATAAAAGAAGTACTCTCTTTTCAAATCATCATGTATGCATAAAGAGTTATACCTATTGAACATTGCAATTTCTTTCAGAAATAGATCAAGATGTGAGAACCCGGATTTTAAGGAAAATAGTTGCAATGCTCATTCCTAAGGCTACAAGATATAAAACCTCAAAGAAAATTTCAAATGATAGTATAGGAGGTTTTACCATTGTATACCTTAGCCTTAGGTGCTTGGAGGATTGACTTTGCTTACCCATTGCCTCTTCATATGTCTTCCCATGGGTGTTGGCAAAGCTCTCTCAAGGGACATAGACTTCAAGAAGCTTCTATTTGATACTTGAGAGATTCTCCTCTTCTTGTTCTCCTCAAGATAATTGAATGGTACTCTATGGAGATTTGTTCTTGAGGCAGATGATACTCTTCTTGCTTGTATCCATTGCTTCTTATGATGTTTAAGACTTGTAGATTCAGCAATGGGTGCCATGGGAGTTCTCTTGATTGATTTAGATCCTATGATCTTCTTCTTTGGTGCATGAAGAACTCTTGGCTTCCTCTTTCTCTTCTTTGTACCTTGATGTCCATTGATATTCAAATGATCCTGCACACATAGAGTACTAGATGGACATTTTGGTACCCACTTATACTTGGGTCCTTGACTGTTAGCATTGGACCTTGATTGTCCTTTAGGAACCCAAACACATTTATTTCTTACATTAAAATTTCTTCTAACATAGCATGTGTAAGAAATATGTCCAGATTTTCCACAATAATTGCAAGTAATATGATCATGCTTGTTATGAACAACTTTGCAAGAATTATGTGGTTCTAATGGATACAATTTTGAGTGATTCATGTTTGTGCATTCTTTCTTCCCATATGGTTTTCCAGCATCATATTCAAAAATATGATTGTTTTCCAAAATAGGATCAGTAAATGGTTGAAAAACAAATCTATGTGATTGTTCAAAAACATTTTTCTTATCTACACAAGAAGAATTGGAATTGTTTACCACTTGTGTGTCTTGAGCTTTAAATAATGGTTGATCACAATCTTCCATGAGCTCTCCTTGGGAATCCTTTTCCTCTTGTTCTTTGGTGTTGACTGGATCATTAAAATATTCTCTAATTTCACCCTCTTCCATTTGTTCATCACTCATAGATGTGCAATTTGAAATCTTTGATGAACTGTCAACATTTTCAACTTCAACACAATTGTTAGAAGTATAAATAGAATTAAGAGTATCCCAAATATCTTTAGCACTAGAGCAACACTTGATTTTCACAAAATCATTTTCGGTTAAAGCACTATACAAAATTTTCATTGCTCTAATGTTTAATGAAAACAATTTCTTTTCTTTTTCAGTCCAATCCTTCCTTGGTTTGAAATCAAAATCATTTGTAAAAACATTCCACATATAAAAATCAGTTGCTTTGATAAAACTAGTCATTCTAGCTTTCCAAAACCAAAAATCAATATCTTTCAAAAGTGGAGGAATGGTAAAATCAAATCCTTCTAAAAGTGAAGAACACCCAAAATCAGCCATTGAAACTCTTGAGACGGTTAAGTCCTTTAAACAAGAGACCTCGCTCTGATACCAAATGTAAGTTCCGGCTGAACCCAAGAGGGGGGGTGAATTGGGTGAAGTATAAAAACTTTAGTTACTTTGAAAATTCTTTTCGTAACTCCCAGAAATCAGTTTAGAAAGCAATAACCACACATTTATATATGTAAACACATTCAAACATATATGTGCTGGAAATGTAAGAGATAAGGGAAGAGAATATGCAAACAGATTTATACTGGTTCGGCCCTCCTTGACCTACGTCCAGTCCCCAGGCACCTCCTGAGATTTCAATCCACTATTTCCCTCAAGCTTTAATCGGGTACTTGAGAACCGCTACAATCCCACAAGTTTAGCCGGGCACTTGTGCAGCCTTTTACAAATCTCTTACAGAGATACTCCCCCTTACACACCGTAAGGATACACTGCTTGATCACACACTCTGTACTCGAAGTAATCCTCTCACTAGGATTCACTCCCCCTTACAAGTTGTAATCAACACAATGTATAACCCACTCAAGATTACCCAATCTTGAGTTGCACTCAGTAAGATAATGTGTTTACAATAAATTTCCTCTCAAAGGAATGGATAGATAATCACTGAAGTACAGACACAATTCATTTCACTCACAAAGCTATCTAGACAAGTAAAACAGAGTGAAATAGATGAAGAAGCAGAGGTTCAGCATTTTGGCATTGTAATCTTGTGTCTCCTCGTTTTTCTGCTTGAGTCCATGTCTTTTATAGGTAGAGAGAGGTCTGTGACCGTTTATGACCGTTGTAGGATGAAATATAGCCGTTTAGAAACTAGCCGTTGGAGCTTTTGCACGGCTTTCAATGTTTTTGCACAAATCTGATATCCTTCGTTTTGATCATCTGAAACTCACCAATAAAGTGGTTAAACATGTCTAGGAACATTAGAGATTAATCCTGGGAAGTATTAAGATCAAACAAGAAGGCATTGCAAATTCGTGTAATTCAAAATCAGTTTTGGCCGATGCTTTACTGGAGTAAGTTCTTCCTTACTAGAGTAAGTCACTGTTCACTCGCCCAATACTGGAGTAAGCAATCCTTTACTCGAGTAAACAGCTTAAATTCAGAGGTTTATTTGTTCTCTGGAAGTCCTTTACTGGAGTAAAGAATTTAGTTTTAAAAACTTGGTTGCTCTCTGGATGGCCTTTACTGGAGTAAAGAATCCTTTACTCGAGTAAGCATATAATTTCAAAAATATGATTGCTCTCTGTAAGTCCTTTACTGGAGTAAAGACTCCTTTACTTGAGTAAGCCTTGTAAAATGCATTTGAGCAACTCCTTGAACTTACTACCAACTTATGAGAGCCATATCTCTCTGGTCCGAGATACGTTTTGATCCGTTCACCTCTTGATGGAAAGCTCTGTGTGCCTAGTTTCCAATGGCACTGACTTGAGCTCAATTGGATTTGTCGTTTGAGAGATATACCCAAAATACCGAAGGCTGTTCCTGACTGTGACGCTGTTCTTTGTGTCAACTTGTAAAATTCATCAATAATTCATCTGAACTCCTTTGGGCTTGAATTTTTGTCACCAATACGTGTTTGATGTCTAGTTTCCAATGCTTTTGGTTTCGTATCAATCCGATCTCTGGTTTGTGAGATATCATCGAATTACCAGACGTCGCCCGTGCTGAACGTGAACAGAGTAGAACAGAGTTGCTGATATCGTTGTTTACTCGAGTAAGTTAGTTTCCTACTCGAGTAAAGCTTAGTCCAGAGACACTAGAAATGCTGAAAACACTTCATACTCGTGTATTGAGTCCCATACTCGAGTAAAGAGTTCTTTACTCGAGTAAACTCCTCCTGAAGCTGATTTTTGCTAACTTTAACTCCAAATTGAGCCATTTGAACTTCCATATGATCTTGGAGCCTTCTAGCATCAATGTAAGAACTTGAAAACTTATATTCTCATTCCATTCATCAAGTTCTTCCTTCTTTCTTCTCTTTTCTTGATCATTCTTGATAATGAAACTCTTTCTTCAGCCTTGAATGCTTCTTCTTTATTTGGTCTCTTTTCTTCTGCTTGGTTATCACCAAAACCCATTGATAACATCTTGCTTTCTTGATAACCTCTGCAGATATTTCTTTCTTTCCTTCAACTCTTATCTCCTTCTTGATTAATCTCCATAATTCAACTTGGATTAATCTACATTAAATACAACAATTAGTCTAAGTAGGAGATAACTATATTACTCAATCTTTTTGCTTATAAGAATGACATCTATATAAGACATCATCAAAACTAATCATAACTAACAAGTTTCCTGTGCTTTTTGGATTCCACCTAAGCGAGCCATAATCCTGCGCTTCCTAAAGGTAATGCTTCCAAAAACCTCCTGATTCCATGTGGTCGTGGCTGCTGTGAAACGCTTGGCACTTGTAACAACTGAGTCCGATCAATTCCAATTATCCTGTAGCACCTGCTTGAAAGACTCTGCTGTGTCCCAGGCCGCTAGGTACCCAAAATGTCGCCGCGGATGAGGGTGTTGCCCACCAACCTCCACCTAAATAGACAAAGGCTGGTGATCCGAGCTAAGTTTGGGGAGGTGAAGAACCGAAGATGCAAGGCCAGAAGTCATCCAATAGCTGTTGCCCAATGCACGGTCGAGACGCTGTAACAGGGTCCCTCTTCTCCATGTAAACTTCGGCCCTGCGAAATCTAGATCCGTCAGCCCACAGTCGAACAGAAAAGAGCAAAAGAGCACACATCCCCGAGCACGTCGTTCAGATCCACCAGCGCGATCCCCAGCCTCCAATATAGAGTTAAAATCACCAGCCAGCAGCCAAGGGCTCCTAACAGCCGCTGCCACTGTAGTAAGCAAGTGCCAAAGTTCCTTGCGCAAAGAGTTGGTGGGGCTACCATACACCGTCGTAAAAAGGAAAGACTCGCCTGTTCCATTCTGCGAAACTTTAGTATGGATAAATTGTGTATGGCACAACTCTACTTCCACCGTCAATGTATCCCTCCAAAGAAGCCAAATGCCACCCGAAAGACCCCGTGCCTCCAACCTGTAAGAAAAACCAAAACCAGAACGAGAGATAAATCTATCAGTGGACAGACCCAAAATCCGCAGCTCCACCAAGATGACCAAATCAAGTCTGATCTACAACATGAAATGAAGGAAAGTGTTAGAGAAGCTCCGACTTGCTGCTCCTTGAGAATTCCAAACAAAGATCTTTAAACCCAAAAAAAACAATTGGTGATGGTATCATATCGTCACACCCATACCAGATGGACCGTCGTCTGGTTTTTCCAACGTCATAGCCTTCACCTCCGAGCATCCCTAGTCACCCCCAGATCCTGCAGCGACACAAGTTCTCCATAGAGAGCCACAATCAAATCCTTCGAGAGGTTCTTCCCTAGTTGCTTCTTCTTAACCTTCAGATTCCGCACACCAGAGGACCGGAGGCTGACTCCGTGAGGATCCTGCTTCCGCCCCTGGCTTTTTGGAGTCTTGTTTTCCTTACCTCTTCCACCTGCAATACCATCATGGGACGCCAGTTGAGACGCAAGTTGGCTATCAAGTAGAATCCGGTTGGCCTCCTCGAGAGCTTGTCTGGGACTTGGGATGGTGATCACCGTGTGTTTGCTGCCGTCAAGCGAAGAGGCAGTCTCCATCACTTTAAAGGCCGACGACAACAGTATAGAAGTCTTAGCTGACTCTCCATCGACTACCTTCGGAGGGGCCAACTCGCATGCTTGGACAGGTACTACACTGGTGCCTCCAACATCCACGTGGGTTGGGGTGGGTTGATTAGGAGTGGCGGCCCTATCGGTACTGGGCTCCACCTGAAGATGGCTAAGGATCACCCCTTCCACGTCTTTACACTTAAGTGTATGGGCCCCCTTGAATTCCCCTTTCTTAGCCCAAGTCTGAGTAGGTCGATTTTTAGGGGGTGCCTTTTGGGCCTGCTTATCTTTATGCGTTACCAGCTTACCCAGAGGTGTGTCCAGGCCCATCTCCTTAAAAGCAACAGAATCATGCATACCTGATTTGTCGGCCACAGTTTGCGGAGTATTAATCTCCAAATCATCGCATTCAAAGAGCACAATTTGCGGATACTTGACCTGCATCCACTCTCCGTACAGAGAGGGAGATGATTCCGGTGTGGCGGCAATACTGGGTCCGACGCTCCGATGCCCATTGGGCCATCAGCATGAGCTGGTACTGGAGCTTCCTAGTTCGTAGATTGGCCCTAACTACTGGTGGTCTTCCCGCACCTCTCCTGGGTGTGGCCATATTTACCGCAACTAAAGCAGATGTGGAGCAAACCCTCATACTCCACTCCATACGATTTCCCGTCCACCTTAATCCATGGAACAAGTGGTTTAAGTAAGTCAATAAGGATTGCCAAACGTGCATACTTCCCCCTCCCTCGAGATTCAGTTAGATAATCAATTTTCACAACATCACCCAGAAGAGCACCAATGACCCTCAGCGTACTTTTGTGATAATACCTAAAGGAGAGGCCTAGAATACGAACCCAAGCGACGACCTTGGACACCAACGACACCCTATAATCAAAATCCAGTAACCATGGCTGTATCGTAAGGTAGGCCCCAAAGATCATCCAGGGTCCCCCAGTGAGGGCCCTCATGTAATCCTCCTCAAGATCAAAAGAGGTGAAATAAAATCCACCTTGCACGTCTACTAACTGGTATGACCCTCGTAGCTGCCACAGATGTTGCATTCGCGTCAGCAACTCGCGATAACTGATCGACTTGCCCAGCAGTTTCAGGATTATAGTGCACTCCATACCCCTAACCAACACATCCTTAACCCTACTGGAGAATTCAACAGAGGGAATACCCCCATCCCTGCCAATGCGATAGTCTTCATCAGAGAGGACCACATCAGCAGATGGACGGTTAACGGCCTTTGTTTGGTCGAGATTCAGCAGCTTGCTTCTATACGATGCCTCACCCATATCCGGAGTCTCAGTCATAAGAACGTCTGACACCACCATGCTTGTGCTTTCCCCCACCCCATTCGATCGAATACGGACCTTCTTGGTCGATTGAAGGCTATCCTCTGCGAGGGGGGGAGAGGATTCTTTGGCGCTCAAAGCTTCCATCTTCCTATCTATATGTCCATATTGGCTTTAAAAATGAAATATTGAGAGAAAATGTAGTAGGTTTAAATAAGGGTAATTTAGTTTTTTAAAATTTTTATTTTGACAATTGGTCCTTATAAATAATTACAACTTTTACGGTCCTTCCCAATAAATATTATCTCTTCTAGGTCCTTCTTCCTAATTTTCCCAAAATTTTCTATGAATGAAAAAGATACATATGAAATTAAAATTTTCATATTTTTAATACTTATCGAGACCACATTAACAGTGTTAATTGTATCAATTTACAAAAATGTCATTGATCATAATTTTCAAAACGGTCTCGGCCTATACATGTCTAGATATGATGGTCTTAAAGATTTTTTTTCTAGTGTAAATATATCAACAAGAAAATAACAAGATCTGCATTTTATTTAGACCGATTATAAAAAGTGCAGGAAGCAGTAGTATAATGTCGTTGCATCCAAGAGAAAAGTGATGGACATAGTGGCAAGTTAACAACATTCTCAATTTTGCTCCGTGAAAAATTGATTATGACCGCATTTGCACCTATCAAATGCTAATTATATTTGATGCTCAAAGTGCAAAACATTATTACTATTTTTGCACCTTTACCTTATAAAATATGAATTACATTATCATACTATTGCTATAGCACTCTTTTTAAAAAAATATAAATAAAAAATTAAGAACATAAAAACTAAAAAGGTCTTTATTCTTATTTGGCTCAAGAAATAGGGATAGGATATTCTTACTACCATTTTTTGTTACTACCAATCTTACTACCACTTTTCCACCGTTAGATCGGAATCTCATCTACCTTTATAATTTCTCTCTCCTATTAAAATTCTGATCTAACAGTGGAAAAGTGGTAGTAAGATTCGTAGTAACAAAAAATGGTAGTAAGAATATCCTATCCCTATACCTTCAAAGATTAAAAATGCCGAATTTTCTACTAATAAATTTAGTCAATACTCAACCTAAATTATTATAGGAAACAAAGCTGATACGAGATTTTGAAGGTATTATTTAGAAATTTTCCCTTCTTATTTCTCAAAAGAGACTTATCTAATTTGGAATTGAACTTGGAAAAGAAAAATTTAAGAATTTATTGATTTAACTGTTTTGGTTTTGTTATTAATGAGACTTCCAAAATAATTATGGAGATTAAATAGTGACACGTAACTAACAAGGATTTGTTTGCTTTCTGGTGAAGGCAAGGGAAGAAGAACATGGAAGAAAAACGTGCCGTTAGAAACTTACAACTCGTTCCTCTCCGGCAATGCTGCCTCCAAATGTTGTTGATTCAGACTCCCCAGTTTTTCATTTCCTAAGCGAAGGAAAAGATTTGCGACGAAAGTTTCTTGATCAGTTGGAAATTCCTTAAATTCAAATGGCTCGTCGCCAAACCGACTCAGGTTTTGGTCGATTTGCTCTTATGATCCTTTTCTTGATGGGCGCGATCTCGTGTTTAACGGCGTACCTTTTCATTATCATGGTCTTCAAACCCAGCAGTACCGAAAATTCTTCAGTGCAAGAGTGGGTTGAAGAGGATTTGGGGAGTAAAGAAGAGGAATGTTGCAGAGGAATTGAGCATTTGGAGCTATGGGGTGATGCTGTTAAATGGGGTACAGAATTTAGGTTTAATTCGTCGGATGACTGTTGCAAGGCTTGTAAGGCTATATGTAGGGATGATAAGCCTTGTTTATGTAATTCTTGGGTATTTTGTGGAGATAGAAAAGCCTGTGGACCTAGATTCGGTGAGGTATTGCTCCTATTTTCATTCGGTTCTCTACCATGATTTGATCATGTCTGTAAAATTATTGGACATTCTGAGTTTTATGCTAAGTGCTAACTCAAATCCGTTACTCTGCTCATACTTGTGCTACAGTAACTGATTGACTAATCATAATTACATGGGCTAATCTGTTTGTTGTTCCTATGAAAATTGGAGGTAAAACTCTTTGATTAATTGAAGGCACTTTTGAGTTTTGACTAATTACGTGTGTTTGTTCCTATGCCTAATGTTACTCTGCTCATACTTCTGCAGCATGGTATATTTATGCATTTCGTGGGAGCGATAGTGTTTTCTTTTTCTTTTTCTTTTTCTTTTTCTTTTTTCCTTTTCTTTTTTGGGTTCATGTTTCTCAACCGTTACTGATGCCAATTTTTCGATGGACGTTCTGTTAGAAAATTCAATTTTCTTCTTACAACTTCTGCAAGTGTTACCTAATTGAACAAGCAGATTGCCTCACTATTATCAACTATATTTTAATTTAAATTTTCTATACTTTAATCTAGTACCAAAAGCTGGGCATTGCAAAATATGATCAGAGTAATTTCATACACTTTTCCTTTCAATTGACTAGATGAGAACTCATCTCAAAATCTGATCATAGACCTACATTGTGCCTTTATGTAATATTTTCCACATTATGCACTTTTAGAATTACTCAATATCATGAATCAATTGGTCACAAAGATTCCTGATGCTTTTTGCTTTAATAGGATTGCATCTTGACCTTTTGTCAAAAATTTGTATAACATGACTTTGTATCTTTCCCAGTGTATAATATTACAGTTCTTGTAAATATATCCTCTTTGAATGGAGTTGTTTGATGATTATCTAATTTTGAAATATCCTTGCTCTTAGGCTGAACTTCACTTACCTATTATGGTTGCAGTGTTGGTTAAAAAGACAGAAAGATGTTTTAAGCCCTGATCGACGAGACTCAGGTGATCTAGTTATGTGGACTTCTGGGCTTGTCTTTGGGAAGAGAGAGGTAGGAAGGTCATATTACATCTGCTGGTTCTCTTATTGATTTTATACTGTACTATAATACTTTGATAGATGTACAACTATGACAAGTTTGTTCTTAATTCTATAAAATCATTGTTATACCTTTCTTTTGATATGATTTATTCTATTAATGTTATTTTGATATCTTATTTATCTTACAGCTAAAGGCATGTTGGTGATAAATATTTTTTGGATTGTATCAAATGACATCTATGAAGGGTAGACTGATGTGGCATACTTTCAATCGTCAAAAATACATTCCTTTGCTATATCACAGTTTCTTCATGATGATGTCATGTCTCAGAAACAACAGGGTTTCGACTAAATTTATTTTATTGACATATGAATTCACTTACAAACTTTTAAACTATAGGAATCTAGTTAGAAGTTTTTATTACACTTTAGGGGCCATATGAATAATGAAACATTTGTTACAGCTCAATGGATAGGATTTGCACCATCATGAATGTTACCTTTCTGTCTAGAAATGCATTTATATGTGAGCCTAGTATGGTGGTCAAAATAACATGTTCAGAATTTATTATCAACAATGTTTTGTTTGTCATTCATGTATACGATGATGACAGCAGTATATGAATGTTAAACATTTATTTTTATGTCTATGAGCTATTTATTGACACGTTTTGTTGAATATTTTTACTGATAGGGGATTGTTAGTCTGGAAACTGAACATGGAATTCTTCGTATAAGAGTAAGTTCTCTATGAATATTTATACGTGCTTTTTCCATATATATTTTTTAACCTGTATGCATAGCATGATCATTTACTTTAATATATATCTGTTTGCTATTCCTTAAGTTAATCTAATGTAAGCATATTCTAGACTTGCTTCAAAAGTACATAAATGCTATTAAAATATGAAATATGGACTCGTACATGCTATCATGCCAATTTCATTTTTCTATACACACGCACTCCCATATTTGAAATGAATTATGTTATTTTTAACTGTTAAAAAGAACTATACAAAATATAATGTTGTGTATAACCTTGACCTTTATATTGATCTTATGACCTCAGACAGTGACTTATTTTGATAAATTACAAGTAATTCTTTTATCTTTCCACAAGACTATCCCAAATCCTGAATTCCTCTTAATGAGTTGTAAACTTCTCTTCTACATTTGCCCTAGAAAGATATGGATTTGTTCTTGTCTATCGTGCTTGTGTAAGTATTAAATTGTATTTGACTTTCACTGTGATATACAGTGTAATATCATGTATGACCAGGGTATTAATTGTGTAAATGTCTACTAATATACTATTTCCCGTTAATCCAAGTTTCCAATAATTCTTTGAGATGTATTGAAAGGAGGAAGCTGAATTTTGTGTTTTTGCTAACACTTCGAGGGAACATTTTAAAATTTAATATCATCAACAAGCTCTATCCCACTAGATGGGATCGGCTACGTGGAAAATGCGATGCCATTGTGCTCTATCTATAACCAAATCTTTAGATAAATTGTTGATCAATAAATCGCACTTAATAACTTCGTTGAATGTTCTCATCTTGTCTTCTACTCTTTTTTAGTGGACTTTATACTGCTTGATCTACTCTTATTACCAGCGCATCCAAAAGCCTTATTTGTATGTGTTTGCGTCTCAAACAAGTATCTACCATTTTCACTTCAATAGATGTCACTTCAACTTTTTCTTGTGTTTGTTCAATACAAAGCTTTACTTTTCTTATATGACAACACATCCATCTCAACTAACTTCAGCTTTCAATATTTCTCCATGTCTCTCTCTCCTCCTTCATTGCTCACTCAATCACCCTCCATATGTTGTTCATCCTTTTCTGATATATGTGACTCTGCAACATGCTTCTGCGTCTTGTTTATGGCAACATTGACCCTCAGTACCACTTCCCTAATGTGACACTCTTGTCACTCGACAAGCCATTGACTCTTTTGGATAATCGCCCAACTGCTTCTCTCAACTTTTGCACCTCTGAACTTGCATTCTGCACCTCACCCACCATGTCTGCTAGCCTTTGACCTCCCAGAATCTCACCATTCTAATACCAAAATGCTATGACCCAAAACAGAAACTTCTAAACCTTTAATGTTTTTAAGACGGATCACACATGAAAGTAAAATCAAGAGCTAAAACACATTACATTCATAGCAAAATACTATTCTTTTACACGTTCAGGCACAAAAATAAGGATGTCGACGATGGTAGAATTTAGATTACTACACCACAGAAACAAATAACAGAAAAAACAAGCCACGCACACGCAGTTACAACTCTCTAAAAACAGAACAGGCTTGCCAAACTTTCGAGAGGTTGCACTCTCCACCTAAAAGCCAAAACCATACTCCAAAATTCTCTGCCCCCTCTCTGGACTAGAATGAGGATTTAAAGACCCAAAAAGTGACTCTCACAGCTCCCTTTTCATAGATTTTGACTATAGCAGCCCTATAATCCCCCTACTTCTCCGTTTCTTTCTGCAAAATAATAAGTCAAAGTTCTGACCAACAAGTGTCTTTCCCCCTTTCATCCAAAAAAAAAAAAGAGTGGCTATCCTTTAACATGTATTTTCTTAGGTTTCCAAAAGTCCTAACAAACTTGAATAAGGATACTCTCAAGCCCTATGGCTTTACTATTTTCCATTTTTTTTGAGAGCTTCCTTAACCTCACGAAAGCAGATCTTGTGATGAAATTAAAATTTTTTGTTTTAGTTCCAGGCGGTTTCCATCTATTTTCCCTGTGAACTTATGCAGCATTTAAGTAATTGTTCCTTTATTTCATTTAGTTTGGACGTGTGTTGTCTTTAAACTTATCCTTTCATGGGATGCAGCTTTTGCCTGATTGCTCTCCACAGTCCGTTGCCTACATTCTTGAGCTGTTGGCATTGAAACATTGTTCTGGATGCCACTTTTACCGTGCTGAAAGCCGAGGAAGATTTTGGGACTCAGATGGAAACCACCAAAAATATGTAAGGATCAGTATGTGTTATAGTAATGACTAATTATAATGATTATACAAAATCTATGAAGCACTTGTACTTCAAAAAAGTAAGCGTACTGCGTACCCACATCCAGTATGATAGGTGTACGATGCTTCATGGTACTTATCACATATTCTACCATTTGTATTAGTATACATATTTCGTCAAAAGATTTCTATATAACTTAAAACTTTTAAAAAAAATATAATATTTTGGTTGATCATTATAAATATATTTATGCTATTCGTTTAAATATAATATCTTTATACTATTTCCTGCTTCTTGGAAAAAAGATAAAAAAGAAAACCAAAAGAGGAGAAAAACAGGAGGTTTCTCTCTGTTGAGCCTCCTCTTCTTATTAGTGGCTCCTTGCATATCCTCGTCTGCTTTATATTCATCATATCACCCACATGCTGAAATTATTATTACCTTTGTTTTTAGGATGGAGAAATATAATGGCAGTTCCTTGATAAATTGCTTACTATGTCTCATTCCACTGCGTCAAATTGAAGATATCCTCCTTCAATTTAGAGCTATCTGATCAAATTTGAAAACCAGAAAATATCTCTTCATCTGTCACCTATCAAGATTTATACTCTTCTGTATAGTTTCCCGTTGACCCTGTTACTAGAGGTGCCACCTAGAGTTTGTCAGTTGTTGTTTCTAGACATTCTGGGAGTGTGCCATATAACAAATGGCAGTGTTTAAGGTCACTATGACAGTAGCAGGGTTGGCAGGGAAATGACTAAATGAACAAAAGTGTTTAAATCTGGAATATTGACAAGTAAAGGAAGTATTTTCCAGTTTACAAAGTTGAAGGGATTGTTTATTTACAAATTTAAAGGAAGTGTTTGTACATGTCCCTAATAACCAAACAACTTAGCTCTGAGCTACCGATTTTTTAGCCTTCATATGATATGCTTATGGATATAATTGCTCATGTAGGCATCATTTGGTCCTCCTTTTGCACTAATCCAAGGAACATTTGAAGCTCAAGGGTCTATATTCAGGGATATTCCAAAAGAATCCTGTCCTACCATAAGAAGGGGATCTGTTGCATGGGTTGATTCTGGTCCAGAGTTCTTCATCAGCCTAGCTAATCACAACGAGTGGAAGAAGCAATATACTGTGTTTGGTTATGTTCTATCTGAAGATATGGCAGTTTTGGAGAAAATATCTCAGCTTCCTACGAAGCCAGAGGTTTGGAGTAACATTAGTGTCTCTGTTTTGGAGAAGCCTGTTCCGATACGATTCCAGAGAATGAATACAAAATCATGAGACTTCAAATCACTGACATGCCTCGAACCAGAATCTGGCAGATACAGAAGGATTTTTTCTGTTAGGTAATCTCTTACTATTGGGTAGTGATGGTATTATTTTTACTGAGGCAAATTTTTTAATGGATCTTCATCTCAAGCAAGGTGTTCATGTCTCCATGCTTGGGAAGTTAGATGTAGATAGAAAAAAGTGATTACAATTTTACAAACAATTTTGCATGTTTGGGATAATGTTAGAAAGGAGTTGGGATATAAAAACAAAGGTCAGTTGGATGAAAAATATATAATGGGGATTGTGGTAGAAATAAATGAGTTTTTTTTTTTAGAAGTCACATAAAAAATTGAAGCAATATTTGGCTATTCTTCAAATTTAAATTCTCTAAAACTAACTTTTCAATATATCATTTAAACAATTTTTATCAACCTAACCTTTTTTTTACAAAAGGCTGCCCACATGTCAATTGTACTGCACTAATTGAATTTCACCTTTAGAAAAGTTTAGTCAAGTTACGATAAAAGCCATTTTTGAAAATTTTAATTCGTACAAGTCATAAAACCTGTCTGACAACATTGTCGAAAAGCCATTATATAATTCTAATTAATAATAAAAGTCACGTTTTGTTTTAGAGATGTTAGTAAATTGACTGAAAATTAAGAATAGGAGATGAAAACAAGGCAAAACTGAAACAAACTTAAACAGATTTGATATGCATGGATGTTGGGGCAAGTTCAACATAAGCATGCTGCAGTAGTATGAGTGTGTATAGAGGGATTATGGAATTTTTGGTCCCTCAAATTTATCTCAATTATCCATTTGATTCCTTTTCTTACTATATAAATCTATAAAAGTGACAAAAGTTGTTATTAATCAAGTCCCTAAAGCTTCATAATCATACACAATTAGTAAAAATTAAACTTCATGGACCAGATAGATAGATATTAAGATTTACACACACACAAACTCCTCGGAAGAAGATCTTCTCATCATCATTTTTCTCATTTTCCTCATTAGCCCATCTGGGTCGTTAATTGAGAAGAGAAGAGAGAGGTTAAAGTAATACTGTAATTGATTAAAGGAATATGATTTAAAGATGATCAGGAATAATGAGAAAAAGATTAGGAGAGAAACTCCACCCAAAACTCCTCCTATCCTTAGTACATGTGTAGGACCAAATTAAGGAGTTGATATTTGTCCTAAATGTAAAACATATTCTACATATTTATTAAAATTTTCCTAGATTAGCCCCATTGATATTTCCTCAATAATATTCATGAAGGGATGGAGGAAATTAAGAAAGATGATTGGGGTGTTTTAGAAAAATAACATCATATTAAAGAATTTAACTAACTTTCTTAATTTGATCAAATTAATTAATCACGTCTTACGGAAGGATCATACATAGGAGTAGAAAGTGATCCTTCTATATTGAGGCAAGCCCAACGTAGAGCAAAAACATGCTTTAGCCCAAACCCAATAAGCCAGCTTAGTGATATACTCTCTCTAATCTTTATTATAAAGCACCAATTAATATTTCTCACAAATCAATAAAAACAGTTAAAGTCAATAAAGTTATCCGAAAATTTAAATAACTTCTAATTCTAATATTATCCCTACTAATTGCACTAAACTCTAATATTATATTAATTATTACTTTCACCTACTACTATTATTAATTATGAGCATGAACATAAATAATGTCCTTAGAAATAAGCAAGTACCTTATTAAAAAAAAATCAAATATAATTAATAGTTGGTGCTTTATAATAAAGACAAAGGGAGTATGTATTAAAAACTATAAATGCTCCATTTATTCAAGTGCTTAGCAGGGTCCCACCTTGCACCATGTCCACAATCATTGTCTCAATTACTGATTAATTGATTTACCCTTTTTTTTTTTTTTTGTCAACAGATTAATTGATTCACCAATAAGCGGTTTTATTTGCTGTCATATCTCATCTTATTCAAACGCCCGTTCAATTACTTCTAATAGGAGTATTTGTTTGGAGGGGGCAGATTTGCCATCATTGAACCCACCAAGCCACATGCTTCCCGGGCCTTTATTCATCATGTCATATGTTTTTTTGTTTTTTTGTTTTTGGTCAGAATATGTTTATTTGTTCAGCAATTGGATTTTTTTTTCCCTGTGTCATAATTCCTCTGATTTCTTACTTGCTTTTTTTAAAGATGGAAAAAAAATTAATTCATGATCTTACTCCCTCTACCCTTTATTATAAGATTCAAATGTATGAATCGGAATACCATAAAATATATGCTTATTTTAGGTTTGTCTAAATATTTATTGCATTTTTCTAACTTTTCCTCTTAATTGTATTTATTGCATTTATTCTCTTTATAAATAAATAAGGGTATTGTTGAAAAAATATATATTTATTAATTTTAATTATTTTCTTGATCAACACAAATCAGTTATTTAAAACTTGTTGTTATAACAAGGGAGAGAGGCTCAATAATGTATCCAAAGATTCTAATAGTATAATGTTATGTTATTTCCATCTAAGTATATTATTATAAGTATAATCCAACCTACAATTTCCTCTTTATGAAAAAGCTTTCATTTCACCAAGTGGGAAAACATTATTTTTACTTTCACTTCTAGAATTTAAGAACATGTTTAGTGCAAAGTTCCACATTAGGCTAGGGAAGAGAATGAAGAATACCTTATATATAAGAGTCTAGATACCTATCATCTCAACACATTTTAACACCGTGAGGGGTGATAAAGGGGACAATATTAAAAACTGAGACACTAGAGTATTGCAAATTGTGTTAGAGTCAAATTGTAACTCAAGCTTGTAACCCATGTGTGGGCATCAAGGTAATGGAAGAGAGAGCGATGAGGCCGACTTGTCCTATTGGTGTTGAACATGCCTCTCTAGTAGTTGCTCCTGACAGCTCTCCTCCTCTCACAGTAAGAGATCACAGCCTTCAGCTAGCCAGCCACTACAGTAAACTACTTGGCTACTTGAAACATTACATTGTGAAGTTTCACATCGACTAAAGAGGGAAACAAAAAATGCCTTATATATAAGGGTCTAGATATCCCCTTTCAACATGTTTTAAAACCGTGAGAGGTGATAGGAACTCCAAAGTGGATAATATCGGAATTGAGACACTGAGATGTTATAATTGGTATCAAAGTTAGGTTAGATTGATGTGGACCAATCAAATACAAATAAGAAATATCATATAAATAAGAAATAATTTGAATACTTCTTGGATAGATTTACACCTTAACTCATTAAATTTTGACCACTTTCATATTTTTATTGATTTAAAAGCTACTAGTATTATTGTTTTAAATTTAACTAAACTAAAATCACATGCCGAGGAAAGGTAATTAACTCAATGATTTTGGGAGTAAATTTTCAACTTTGTCCTCATTTATGATTGGGTATTTTAAAATTGTTTCCTTTCTATCTTTATGGGTACAATTAATAAAAATAAAATTATCAATCATTTATTACATGAAACTGGACTTATAAATGGGATCAAATTTTTTGGTCAAAATAAACTTATAAATATGACCAGAATAATAGTGATTATATTACTTTCGAAATGATAGAAAATGATTGAGCTCGTGATTGAAGCATGCACGTATTTTTTAAAAAAAAAATTAAGACATTTCTTTTAGAATTTGAAAGGTAAACCGTATGATTTAATTGTGGGAACTAGCATGTGTAGCAATAACAATACTATGATATTATTTCTTAGTAATAAAAAACACCATCATCTTGTTTATGGTACATTCAGCTCCCTAACATTATTTTTCTGATGCATCCTATACATATTTTTCAATTATATCCAGCACTTTAATTTTATTTTATAGTTAGGGTGCTATGTATTATACATAGGGGCGGAGCCAGAATTTGAAATTAAAGGAGCAAAAATTACAAAATAGGATATAGTGGAGTCAGCATTTGAAATTGAGGGTGAAAATTATAGAATTGGACCCAAAAGTTTAGAAAATTACATTTTAGCCTTATAAATATTTCAATATTTTCATTTTAGCACCTCTATGAAACTGTTAATAGGGATTAAAGTGAAAATATTAAAACTTTTATAAGACTAAAATATAATTTCTTAAAATTTTTGGGTCCAATTCTATAATTTTAGGGGGGCAAGGGCCACCCCTAGCCCCCTAATTCCACCCCTAATTATACATAAGCTTAAAATGCTAGAAGCACCCAAAAATAACATAGAGATGTAGTATAAATAAGATTGTGGTATTAAATGCAACAAGCAATTAACATATGGATGTTATATACTACCACTTTAGTCCTATTTATAAGTCTCATTATGATCAAATCACACATACCAAGAAGAGGTAGTTAGCTCAATAATTATGAGGTGAATTTTCAATTTTACTCTCATTTATGACTGGATGCTTTCAACTTTTTCTTCTCTCTCTATTTTCATTTATACAATTAATATGGGCAAAATTGTCACAATCTCATTTATTTGGTCAAAAGGGACTTATAAATAGGACCAAATTTTTTTAATCAAAAAGAACTTATAAATAGGATCAAAGTGGTATGTTTCTTTGCCCTATACAACCAAAACAAATATCAAGAGCCAAATCAAGTGATTTTCATTGGCCCGTCAAATTTGCGGCCAATCTCGTACATGCACACCCGAAATTATCACTTTCTGGGTGTTAGAAAATTACTCACCACACAATATTGGATATATTTTCATAAATAATATAAGGTTTAATATTTCTGCTTTTACTCTAACGATATTTTTTCTGTCATATTCACATAAGAGTGAGTGGATCCCAATTATATTTTTTTTCTCTCTTCTCTTTACAATGGGACCCACTCACTTTTATGAGTGTAGCAAAAAAAAAAATTTTTACAGCAAATGCAGAAACATTAAATCCTATAATATAATATACATATAAACTAATGGGGTTGAGTCTACCAGAAGAAACTAGTCCTGGTAAAATGATAGAGAAGTGCCTATATTTAATGTCTCATAGTGCCTTAAATATGATTACCTCTCGTAAGAAGATATTTATACTTAACGGTAAAAAAAGAAAAAGAAAAAGAGAGAGAGAGAGAGAGTATATAATATATAAACTAGCCGACACTCGCGTGTGGAGATTATATTCACTCCATATCTAAATATATTACCTAGGGTAGATTTTATATTATGGAACAGTCCGAGAAATAAATTACAATTTATTGCTCATAGAAGATATATTTTACTATTAAAATTCAGGCTAATATACATAAAGCTCCAAAACATTGAGTCAGTTACACATCATCTCCTTAATCCTTAAAAGTTTAAATTAAGGGCCCTAATATTTCTTATATTATCTATTTACTCTGTTACAGTCAAAATTAATGGTTTTCGCCATGTCATAATTTTAATATTATATATCATATTATTTAAAAATTAAGATTTGACATTTGACATGTCAAACAAATATTTTAAAGTTTTTTAAATATTTTATTTTAAGTTTTTAAAAATATTTAAAATTATGTGTCAAATTTTAAGTTTTATTTTTTAAATGACGTGGTATATAATTTTAAAAAAAAAAACAAAAAAATTTTAACATGGAAAAAATCGTTAACTTTAAGGTGTAATTTTAATGGTACGAGAGTTGATCATCAAAACATGAAACATTAGGGTCTTTAACTATAATTTTTATAGGTAAGAAAATTTATACGTAACACTAATTATACGACGTTGATTAATGCCTTGACTGATTCTTCCTCATAGTGTTACCTAATATCATCATATGTCTACGTATGTGTGCTTTGACTGATTCTCATTTCTTACACACACACACACATATATATATATCCCTTAATTAATGAAACCATGATTCTCACCCAAATATTTACACATGTATTTTATATTTGTTATAAAGTTATCTATCTATTTAAATACAAATACATTATAATTATAATCTGATTTTATGATTTAGTTTATTATTTATTATAAATAAAAATTATGGATGTATTCATGATGCGGCAGAAAAAATTATTAAGATTTTTACCTATGAAGTAGAGCCTACTACTCAAAGTGAAGCACAACTTAATGACTTTGAAATTGATTGATAATAGTGGCGAAAAAGATGACAATGATAATCAACATACTCATGTTGCTTAGTGGTAAGCTTTTTATGTTTTATGTGAGTTATTTGTGAATAATAGTTTGTTTATATATATATATATATTGCTAATTAGTGACTATGTTTGTTTGTTATATGATGCGTACTATTTATTTATTATTGTTGACAACATTTATTTTATAAATTAGAACTTTAATTATTGTAATTTATTAATTATATTTCTTTAAGAAAAACGAAGGAAAAATAGTTCAAATTTTAAATAATAACTTCCAACCCTATAGGGCCGGCTCTAACCCTTACGCTCTTAGGCCGGGTTTTAAAATACATATGTTTTTCTTACCTCAAGTGGATCCTTTTAGGCCATTGCCCTTGCGCTCTTGAGCTGGGTTTTGAACAACAGATTTTTTTTTTTTTTAACCTCAGGTTGGCTCTTTTAGACCCTGATCCCTCAAATACCGATCTTGATTCTCAACTCTAATCATGATGAGATGGAATATTGATACCTAATTTAAAATTAAGTAAAATTATTAAGTAATGAGTAATTAATGTTAGTTCTCTAAGGGTTTTGATGATCTCCAATAATTGTAAGTAAAGCATGAAGTTTTGTTGTCAAATGTTGTAAAACCCACTGTCAGAGCAAAACTCGAGGTTTGCATAGAAATCTCGAGGTTTGCACAGAAACCTCGAGGTTTGGCCTTACAGAGAAAAATTCAAGATTTCTGAACTAAGTAAAAACTTAAGTTTTCAGAGAAAACTCGAGGTTTCATCACACATACACTTCTGAGCATTTTCTGGAAAATGCAAAACTCGAGGTTTCTAGCAAAACCTCGAGGTTTTGTCTTACAGAGTCTCTTAAGTTTTGAACACTTGAAAACCTCCAGTTTTTATCTAAAACCTCAAGGTTCTGTTTTTGACTTGAAAATTCCAGTTTCCACAAGTTTTGTGAAAACTCGAGGTTTGATAAGAAACCTCGAGGCTTTGACTGGCAAAGAAAACTGAGATTTTAACCAATGTCTCAAAACCTCTAGTTTTGTGAAAAACCTCCAGTTTTGAGTTTGACAAAATTTTCTCAAAGTTTTCACAATAAGTGAAAGGGTAAAGGAGCAAAAATACACATAGGCTTTTTCCCCAAGAGCGCCCAGCACCACGTGCTTTTTTCTGGACCAAAAATACACACGTGGTTATCTTATAGGAGCAAAAGTCACACTCCACAGTTAAATAAAAAAAAGTCCGTTATCTCTCTGCTGTTGCACCATTTTCTTGTTTTCTTCGTGTCAGACAGAGAAGAAGCACGTCCCCTACACCCTTGTGTCTCTCATTCTCACTCTTCCTCTTCTTCTTCTTCCCTCTGTTATAAATTGGCTTCTTCCTTCTCATCTTTTACTCTCACTCTTTTCTCTGTTCCTGCAAGTGAATCGAGCAAGGTGGATTTCCCAGAAACAGAGCAACAAACTCCTCCTTCAGCTAGATAGAAGCAATAGATTAATGGCGGGAGAGATGGGAGAGAGACGAGTTAAGTAACAAGAGGGTGAGAGAGAATAATGAAGAGAGAGAGGGGAATTAATGGCGGGAGAGGATTGAAGACAGATGAGGAAGATATAGGTGGCAAGTGAGGGAATTAATGAGGGGGAGAGAGAGATTGATTGAAAGATGTGCCGATCCAAACCCAAGTGTGCTTGATCATATGAACTACTTGGGCTGTTCAATCTTCATGAGGCGGCCATTATGAATTTATGATTTATTAATAAGAGTTGCTTTCATTTGCCAGTTAACTATTTTTCATACGCATTAAGCAATCATGACGCTATTTGTGCCTAGTCCCACAACTACTTCCTTTCCATGTTTGTTAAACCATAACTACCTTATGAACATGCAACTCGACCTGTATGCCTGTATTTGTCAATCTTTCTCAATGTCTTCCCTTAAATTTTTTATTTATATTTGTCAAGCAATCATGTCTGGTTTAGTTGTTCAGTATTTGTTATCTATCGCTCTGGTTAGTAAAATTCATGGCTCTTCCGTGTTTGCTTCTTTCTTTTTCATCCTTATGAGCATTTTTTTTCTTGATGTTTTTCTTGTAGCTTCTATCTTGCTGAAGGAGGAGTTTGTTGCTTTGTTTCTAGCTGTTATTAGTTTTTTTACTGTAATGGAGATTGAGGATGCAAGCGGAGGCGGCGGGAGCAATAAAGGACGGAGCAGATATAATGAGAACGGATTAGGTGCGTCCACGGCGGCGGTGGGGGGTGGCTTACAGTGGACTTAACAGAGGAAGTTGTTTGGTGTGGGAGGATCTGACGGTGGTGATTCCAATCTCTTATTATGGGTCCTTCTGGTTCTGGGAAATCCACCTTGCTCGATTCACTTGCAGGAACAGAGAAAAGAGTGAGAGTAAAAGATGAGAAGGAAGAAGCCAATTTATAACAGAGGGAAGAAGAAGAAGGAGAAGAGGAAGAGTGAGAGTGAGAGACACAAGGGTGTGGGGGACGTGCTTCTTCTCTGTCTGACACAAAGAAAACAGGAAAACGGTGCAATAGTAGAGAGATAACGGACGTTTTCTGATTTAACTGTGGAGTGTGACTGTTGCTCCTATAAGATGACCACATGTGTATTTTTGGTCCAGAAAAAAGCATGTGGTGCTGGGCACTCCTGAGGGAAAAGCCTATGTGTATTTTTGCTCCTTCACCCTAAGTGAAAACTCGAGGTTTGAGGACAAACCTCGAGTTTTGTCCAAGTAGAGAGCATCTATGTTTTCTCACTTTTCAAAACCTCCAATTTTACTTCAAAACCTCAAGTTTTCTGTCGTGACACAAAAACTCAAAATTTTCACATTTGAACAAAACTCGAGTTTTGGTGAGAAAACTCGAGGTTTTGACAAACAGAGAGCAAACAACTTTTCTCTGATTTGAAAAACTCCGGGTTTCAAGAAAACCTCCAGGTTTTGCCTTTAGCGCGATTTTTCAAAACTTTCATATTTGAATGAAAACTCGAGGTTTCTGATAAAACCTCGAAGTTTGGCCAACCAAAGAGCTCTGAAGTTTTAAAAGTTTTGAAAACCTCTAATTTTGGATAGAAACCTCCAGTTTTGATGTTTTGGACATAAATCAACTTTACATGCTATAGTCCAAAACTCGAGGTTTGGAGAACAAACCTCGAGGTTTCATCGCTGGTTCAGAATTTCAAATTCTGTGAATTTGTAAATCTTCCTTGTTTGATCTCAATACTATCCAGTATTATTCTCTACTATTCCTAGCTATGTTTAACCACTTTGTTAGTGAGTTTCATATGAATTAGAGAATGTTTATTGAAGGTTTAAAGCAAAAGCAAAAAGTGACGTCAGCACATTAAATGCAAACCCAGAAAGTTGCAATCTTTTGGGTAATCCTTCTGCACACGTCTAGCAAAAAATTAAAGAATGATTTCCACATTCAGCACCTGCTTTTCCAACGGATTAATTCTCAGGAAGTCAACTCTGAACTTTTACACAGATGGATTAAGTGAAGAATAGAGAGAGAAGAAGACTAAACCACTCCCTAACCTTTGCTGAACATCTACAACGGTTCTATTAGGGAAATCAACGGTCATTTAATGCACTCTGAGTATAAATAGAGTTGCATTCAAGTCTTCACAACAACCACAACTGCTGAAAACGAAATTCATTCAAGTTTTGCATTTATTCCTTCAGTTTTCAACTGTATTGTATCTGTTGATACTTTGTGCTTCAGCATTCATTATTATCCACTCTTAGAGAGATTTTTTATCTATAAATCATTTATTGTAAAGAATCACAAGTCAAGGGGACTTGGTGATTGCGAGTTCATTGATTACAACTTGTAAGGGGGAGTGAGTTCTAGTGAGAAAACTACTCTTGAGTACAAAGTGTGTAATCTTTTGTGATAGTGGAAAATCCCAGAGAGTCTGGGGACTGGACATAGGTCAAGTGGTTAGGACCGAACCAGTATAAATCTTTGTGTCCAGCTGCTCTTCTCCTTACTCTGTTCATCTCTGTTTTGCTGTTTGAAAACATAGTTATTTTCGAAATTTTTAAAATACCCAATTCACCTCCCCCCTCTTGGGTATTTAGCTCCACTTTCATTTGGTATCAGAGCAAAGTCTTCTCAAAAGAGCTTAACATCTCAAGAAAGATCATTATGGAAGGTATTCTACCTGATAGAGCTTCAATCAACAGACCACCCGGTTTCAATGGAGAGCACTATTCATTCTGGAAAGTAAAGTTCAAAGTTTTTGTAAATGCCACTGAATATGGCCTCTGGAGAGTATTCAAAAAAGGGAACTACAGACCAACAGTTCTCCACAATGGTCTAAGAGAAGATAAGCTAGAAGAAGATTATGACGATAATGATAGAAGAAATATCACACTCAACAGCAAAGCGGTTCTATTGTTGCAAAGTGCTCTTAGTCAACAAGAGTATTTTCGTGTTTGCAATCTAATGTCAGCTAAAGCCATGTGGGATGCTTTGGAAATAGCTCACGAAGGAATTGCTGGAGTCAAGCAAAATAGGGTCAATACCCTCATGACTGAGTATGATCTTATTTGTATGAAGCCTAGAGAATCCATTAGCGATTTCCAACTAAAATTCACTCATTTGATCAATCAACTTGCTACTTTGGGCAAAGAATATGAGCAACTTGTCCAAGTGAGGAAAATTCTCAACATCCTCAATAAAGAATGGGAAGCCAAGGTCACAACCATTGAAGAAGCTCGTGGAGATTTCATGGCATCTGTAGCAGCTCTCTTTGGTAGTCTCTCTGAATATGAGGCAAAGTTCAAATTCAAGAAAGGACTTGAAGAAGTACATGGCAAGAATAAGGGAATTGCCCTCAAGACGGTGAAAGAAGCTAAAGAGTCGGAAGATGATAATGAAGACGAAGATGAGGAAATTGGCATGATGGTCCGAAGGTTCAAGAAATTTTACAAGAAGGACCAAGGATTCAAGAAATTTCACAAAGGTAGCTCTAGCTATGAGGCAAAGAAGCCTATCATTTGCTATGAATGTGAAAAGCCTGGCCACATCAAGTCTGAGTGTCCCCAACCAAACAACAAGGATAAGGAAAAGAAGAGGTTCAACAAATTCAAGAAGAAAGCCTATGTTTCAGCCATTTGGGGTGATAGCTCGTCTGACGAAAAGGAAGAGGATGAAGAAGAAAAAGCAAATATCTGTTTGGTTGCAGAAGAAGAAGAGCAACCTGCCAACAATGATGAGGTATATGATTCGAAACCGTCTTATGATGAGTTATTTGCTAAATACATTGTTGTGCAAACTGAATTTGAAAAACTTGCAGAGAAATACCTTGCTTTGAAAAAGAAAAATACTACTCTTGAACAGCAAGTGGAAAAACTTTCTTCTTCTGAAATTTTGGTTTGTGAAGAATGTCCTGATTTGAAGAAAAAGAATTCACATCTTACTAAGGCACTTGAGAAATTCACAATAGGAAGTGAAATGCTCAATGTCATTTTGAAGCAACAAAGATTTATCAATGACAGATCAGGAATTGGTTACAAACTTGATTTTGATAAGAAGAATGGTAGAAAGAAGAATGGTGAAAAATCTTATATGAATTATTTTACAAAGTCTGTCCATTCTTCAAATCCCTTTGCACACTGTAATTATTGCAATAGAAAGGGTCATACTACTGATGAGCACAAATAATACCATATTTTCCCTATGTTTCATGACTGAATTGGATGGTAAAAATGAGCTTAACTGTGGAGTAATCAAGCAAAAAGGCATGTAATCATGATGTAGGGAATGAGAGACGGAAATTATTAGAATGTGTTAGTTCGCGATGCTTTTTAAGGAAAACTGTGTGGCAAAGTTGATGCGATGCTATAGCATTCTGACAACAGACCGAAAAGCAATACAAGGCACATGAATGCTATAGCAAAGTAGAGGACGCAATGCTACGCAGTGTATATTTTGACCTTTTTTATCTAGATGATTTCATGAATTAAATAAAAGGGCAATAATGACAGATGGATTGACGACATAACAAAATAGAAGATGCGAAGAATCGGAACTTAAAGATTTAGAAGAATCCCGCAAGATCTGTAGAGGCAATCTAATCTAATCAGAAGATACTGAAGATCTCGACAGAATAGGAAAGTCTCAACCGCTACACTGCAGGAAAGCTCGATTATAAAAGGCAGCCGAGAGAACCCTAAAGAGGTCGGAGAGCCTTAGACAAAATTCTATCTCCAGCAGTTTCTCGAGAAGAGTGAGCAAGATCACAGAGCACGATATTTCCAGGACAACCCAGCATCCTTCCTTTGAGTTCGACGGAGAGAAGACGACGTGGAGCAGTGACGTGACAAGGCTTCTTCCATGCTTTGGAACTCCGTTCAAGCTTTCTGTTTTGTTTCGTTTATTTTGTATTTCAATCATGGGTCTTTCTGTTGATGTTTGTTTTATGTTTTCCTCGTCAGTCATGAACTTTCCATATGGCTGGATGAGGATGAATCTTTAAGTGTCGAATGAACCCAGTTGCATGTTTTTATTCAATAAATTTGGTTGTGCTATCGGTATTTTAATTACTAGTCGGTTAACGGAAGTTAAAGGCTAGATCAGTGGCTTCACTTACTAGCAAGGAGTGGAGTTAGACTTTCGAGAAACAGATGCTTGCTAGACAGCGCGTGCACAGCTTGGCCTATATTGTAGACTTCAGGAATGGGTCTACCACTCATCACCATTAACACCCCTTACATAGCAAAGATCTATGCTAGAAAGTTACCATAGGAATATGGAATGAGTATAGGTAGTATCCTACATATCGGACGCGGAAGCTTCGATAGACAATAGAGGTAGGTTGATCAAATAGCCTTGTGAGAGCGGAAGCTGTACAGTGTAGATGCCGTACCATTGTGTAAGGCACTGGGGGATTGACGCACTTAAGGACGATTCTGAATCCAGCCTAACTTAACACTGATATCTTCTCTCGTTTATTGTTATTTCGCTAGTAGCATAGTTACCAAAACCTCTCAACCCGATTTAATCTACTTTCTGTTTCACGACTATCATAGCAACCGAGCGTCAACCTTTGGTATCACAGTCTCTGTGGGACGATACTTTACTCTTACTTTATTACTTGTTCGACTGGTTCGCTTGCCATAAGGGAATTTGACCAACAACTACCTCTTCGTATTTTCATAAGAAATAAAGACAGATCAAACCATCTAAAAATTATCAATGGGTGCCAAAGGGATCTTACAAGGTTCCTAAGACACAAACTAACCCCAAAGGGCCCAAAAAAAGATGGGTACCTAAGACTTGATCTACTGTGTCTTGCAGGTATGTCTAAGAGCATCAAAATCCAACAAGTGGTACATTGATAGTAGATGCTCTAGGCACATGACGGGAGACCAGTCCAAATTTGCCTCAATTAAGCCCAAAGATGGTGGCAATGTGACCTTTGGTAGAAATCAATCTGGAAAGATTGTGGGAATTGGTGAAATTGGCAACAATGAAGGACCACTAATCAAAGATGTCTACCTTGTGGAAGGACTTTGCCACAATCTCCTCAGTGTGAGTCAAAGTCCTGATAAAAGTAACTTAGTTATCTTCGATTCTGAGGAGTGCTTGATTGTGAAAAAGGATTTTCTCCCTTTAGAAAACATCAAATCAAAAGCATTGTTTAGAGCACCTAGAGATGGAAATTGGTATACTCTTAACCTTTCTAGTAATGCTTCTGTTTCATAAAAATGTTTTGTAAGTAATTTGGATGAAAGTTGGCTGTGGCACAAGCGATTAGCTCATGTCAATATGTTTCAACTTGACAAATTACTCAAAAGGGATTTGGTAATTGGTATTCCTAAACTTCGTTTTAAAAATGATATGATTTGTGATGCATGTCAAAAAGGGAAACAGACCAAATCCTCCTTCAAATCGAAAAATGAGATTTCAACTAGTAGACCTCTTCAACTACTTCACATGGATCTAGTTGGACCAGCTAGAGTGAAAAGCCTTGGTGGCAATTTATACACTTTGGTCGTAGTTGATGATTTCTCTAGATTTGCATGGACTATATTTTTGTCTTCTAAAGATGAAATATTTGATCAATTTGTTGTGTTTGCCAAGAAGGTCCAGAACAAGAAAGGCTTTTCTATTTCAGAAATCCGATCTGATCATGGAGGAGAATTTGAGAATCATGCATTTGCTGAATTCTGTGACAACATGGGAATTGACCATAACTTCTCAACCCTTAGGAAACCTCAACAAAACGGTATTGTGGAGAGGAAGAATCGAGTTCTCACTGAAATGGCAAGAGCAATGCTGCATGAGAACAACACTTTCCAAGTTTTCTGCGCAGATGCTATGAGCACTGCATGTTACATCTCAAATCGGGCATACCTCTAGAAGAAGATGAACAAGACACCATACGAGCTGTACAAAGGAAGAAAGCCAAATTTGGCTTATCTACACATCTTTGGGTGTAAGTGCTTCATCCATAATAATGGTAAGGACAATTTGGGAAAGTTCAACCCCAAAGCGGATGAAGGTATATTTTTAGGCTATTCAAATAGAAGTAAAGCATTTAGAGTTTTCAATATTCGTACTCGCATAGTTGAAGAGTCTATGCATGTTGTCTTCTGTGAGTCTAAGTCTGATAAATCCTTGGATGATGATGAAGAAAATGTTCCCAATAATCAATTCGTTTTGAAAACTACTCCTGCATCTACTGAAAATTCTGAAAATGTTTTCAAGGCTGATCCTCAAAATGATTTTGAAAATCCAAATCAGTCTTAGCCTAGAGCTTGGAAATTTATTAGAAATCACCCTTTGGACCAAGTTATAGGTGATATTAATCAGGGAGTAAGAACTAGAAATAACACTTTAAATGAAGTAATTTTCTCTGCATTTATTTCTCATATAGAACCCTCTAAGATTGATGAAGTCCTTTCAGACAATGATTGAGTGATAGCAATGCAATAGAAATTGCATCAATTTGATAGAAATCAAGTTTCGGATTTGGTACCTAGGCCCAAAGACCATCCGGTCATTGGCACCTAATGGGTATTCAAGAACAAACGTGATGAGTCAGCAATCATTGTTCGCAACAAGGCAAGATTGGTTGCCAAAGGCTATAATCAAGAAGAAGGAATTGATTATGAAGAAACTTATGCTCCAATGGCAAGATTGGAAGCCATAAGAGTTCTTCTAGCCTTTGCTTGTGTAAAAGGTTTTAAACTCTATCAAAAGGATGTAAAAAGTTCTTTTCTAAATGGTTTTATACAAGAGGAAGTTTATGTGGAACAACCTCCCGGTTTTGAAAATGAACATCATCCAGATCATGTTTATTGTCTCAAGAAAGCTCTTTATGGTCTTAAGCAAGCTCCTAGAGCTTGGTATGAACGATTAAGCAAATTCCTTCTTGATCAAGGATTTATCAGAGGAAAAGCAGATACAACTCTTTTTATAAAAACCAATAAGCGAAATGAAATTTTAATTGTGCAAATATATGTTGATGATATTATATTTGGTACTACTAATGATACTTTGTGTGAAGAATTTGTAAAGAATATGCAAGGAGAGTTTGAGATGTCTATGATGGGAGAACTCAACTATTTTCTTGGACTGCAAACAAGAAAAGGAGAGATGGAATCTACATCTCACAGACCAAGTATCTCAATGATCTGCTGAAGAAGTTTGGGATGGACCAATGCAAAGGAGCTAAAACTCCAATGAGTACAACTACTTCATTGGATGCTGATGAGAAGGGCAAAGACTCCAACATCACAAGATATAGAGGAATGATTGGATCATTACTCTATCTAACTGCAAGTCAGCCTGACATTCAATTTAGTGTGGGGATGTGTGCAAGGTTCCAATCTGCTCCAAAGGAATCCCATGCGGAGCATGTGAAGAGGGTCTTCCGATATCTTGCAGACACAAAGACATTGGGTTTATGGTTTCCCAAAGGTCAGCCAGAGCACTTGGTGGCATACTCAGACTCAGATCATGCTGGGTATAAAACAGATCGAAAGAGTACAAGTGGTCAATGTTAATTCTGTGGTGGCTCACTTGTATCATGGTTCAGCAAGAAGCAAACCAGTATGGCTGTGTCATCAACTGAAGCTGAGTATGTAGCTGCCTCAAGTTGTTGTGCCCAAGTGCTATGGCTCAAGCAACAACTATCTAACTTGGGAGTCAATCTGAGGAGATCCCAATTTTGTGTGACAACACAAGCACAATAAGCTTGGCCAAGAATCCAGTTCAACATACTCAGACCAAGCATATTGATGTGAGGCATCATTTTATAAGGGATCATGTTCAGAAGAAAGATGTCAGAGTTATGTTCATCCTAACACATCTTCAACTTGCTGACATCTTCACAAAGCCATTGGCCAAGGAGCAATTCAATTTTATTAGAAGAGAATTGGGAATCGTAAATCCCAATGAGTTGTAAGTAATTCTTGCTCAATTTATTGTTAAATTATGGTTTTAATGATTAAAAGTTACTAACTTAAGCATCGGAGTGCCTAGACATGTTTTATGCAGGATATTCAAAATCTGAGTTTTGCTGTCAAGGAGCAAAACCTCGAGGTTTTGGAGAAAACCTTGAGTTTTGGTTATGCACTGTCAGGGTCAGAGAAAATCTGGAATTTCAGGAGACAATGAAACCTCGAGTTTTCAATAGAAACCTCAAGTTTTCATCAGACCGAGAGTAGTCCAGTTTTGAAGAACAAAGCAAACCTCGAGTTTTGTATAAAAACCTCAAGTTTTGGAGACAAACCTCGAGTTTTGCCTTCTAAAGGTTCAAAGGTTCATAGAACATCTTTGAAGTCCAGGTTAGTACTTTTTCATCAAACCTCAAGGTTTGGAATGAAACCTCGAGTTTTTGGTCACGCCTATATATATGAGTCACTGTTTGTGTTCTTTAAAACTCAACCTAAAACTCTAGGTTTAGCCTCGTTTTCTCTCTTCTCTCTAATTCCCTCATTTCCCGACCTTAATTTACCCTCAAACCTTCCAATGGCTTCGAAATCAAACCCCCAAGCTATTTCCGCCACTGATTCCAGCGAGGAAAGCTTTAAATCGTGGTCTCCTCCTCCTCCACCTCCTCAACAACCTGTGAGGACACCTCCACTTCCTCCTTCTCAATGACCAGTGAGGTTGAAATCCATCCCAAATCGTCTCCGCCACGAAGTGGATCGACGGATAAGAAGCATCAATAAAGAAATTCCCTCGTCAGACTCGCCTCCTTCAAAACGCAACAAGGGTGCCTCCTCTCCTTCTCCTAAATCAAAAGGAGTCTCCTTCAAGGAACCCACTGAAACACCATCGAAGAAGAGGAAAGAACCAGAGGTTCAAGGCAAAGGAAAGGAGAAGCTTTCTGAAGACCCTCAGCCACTGAAGAAGAAGGCTACAACAAAGCCTGTAAAGATGAAGAGGGCTACTGCCTCCAGGTCGAATCCTACTTCACAAGGGCAACCATCATCGAGAGCTACTGTCTCAACTCAGAATCAAGAGGAGAATGTGCCTTCAATCATGGAGAATGCCATTTCAGACATCTACCGCAATATCTCGTCTCCCGAAGGTTTTACGACTACACCTTCTTCTATGACTAAAGAAGAAAATGATAAGTTTAGGGAAGCTTATTTACATCGTGATTTCTGTCCTGTGGTTGCTGTCAACTTGAAAGAGTTTCTCAAAGAGTGTCATTTTGACCTGTCTCCCTGGCTGAAACAATATGAAACTTTTGTTTCCATATCTGCTCCCTATACTCCACACCTTGTCCGTATGTTTTATTACAATATGGAGTATGACAATGAGCTAGGTCCAGATGGTGAACTAATTGAGGAATGAGTAACCATTGTTGTTAGGGGAGTCAAATTTACTCTGTCTGCCTTGATTTTAAACAAAATTCTGAAAATTGACAACCCTCCACCTATTCCTGAGTTCACTTACAGTAATCAGGAGATCTTTGAAACACTTAGACCTGATGAGCCCTTTCCGCAAAACCAGCATCTTAGGCTTACCTTTAATCCTGGCTCTATGTCTGCTAAGAATAGGGTGTTGTGGTATGTCTATTCCAAGAATTTTATCTAGAAGGGTGGCAATTTCACTCATTTCACTCAACAAAACTACCAACCCTTTACTGCTTTTGTGAAAAAGGTGCCTTTCAACATTGGTTATTGGCTTCTCCAGGCTATGCCCAAGTTTAAGTTCTCTCACATACCCTTTCCTTCCCTAATTTCTGTCATTCTCTACTATCACAAGATCTGGTATGTGGGCACTGTTGATACACTGGAGTATCCTCCATTCTTTGGGAAGACAATGTTAAATCTAATGAAGATCAAGTTTGGAGAAGAAGGGTCTGGACAATCATGAGCTCCTTCACAATCTCAGCCAAGAGCATCTCGATCCCATGCTCAAGAAGCTCAATCAGCACCTCCACCTCCTCAATCATCACTGCCAACTGATCTTGCTTCACAGATAAAGGAAATTGTGGATGCTGCTCTTGCTGCCATAACCATTCGAGTGGAATTTGAGTTGGCCAAATTAAGGGCTGAAATGACTCGTGGGCACAATGGACTTATTGAGATACAAGATGCCATGAAGGAGCAACTTGATATGATTTCTGGACAGTCAGCTGAACTTAGGGAAAAGGCTGAAAAGATTGATGCGAAGCTCTCAACACAGATAATATCTAGCATGGACCTTAGTGACAGAGTGGACAAGATAGTCAAGCACTTGCACATTGGATCTTCTCCACCTTTTGGGACTGCTGCTGGTCCTAGCACTTCTGGTCCTGCTTCTGGCTCATCCTCACCTTCCTTCACCTTTACTAGTCCTTAAATCCCTACAACTTCTCCAGATCCATCAACTCCTATCTTCCCTTCTCCCATTGGAGCTGCCACACCAAACACAGTCATCCTTCCATCACCATCTACCCCAGCCACTGAAGTTTTTCATCTTCCTTCTCCATCTGTGGACACTCCTTCCACTGAAGTTTTTCATCTTTCCCCTCCTTCTACACCTTTGGTCAACCTAAATTTTGAAGATGACAAAAGGGGAGAGAAAAGCAATGATTAGAATTTGAGTTTTGGAGTTTTGGAGAACTTATGTTTCTGTTTCTCATATGTTTCTGTCATTTTGCATTTCACTTTGTTCATGTACTGACTTATCTTTACTAATATGAAATACAATTTATTGTTATCATGTTCAAATTAAGCTTCTGTTGCTCATCTCTGACATTTATATGTTAGCTTAAATTGTGAAATTTATAAATTTGCACTTCAGAATGCCCAAGTGATATTGTCAATTACTAAGTTTGTTTCAAAATGAAAACTCTCTCAAATTCTCAAAGATGTTTGTTTACAAGTGTTGTCATCATCAAAAAGGGGGAGAATGTTAGTTCTCTAAGGGTTTTGATGATCTCCAATAATTGTAAACAAAGCATGAAGTTTTGCTGTCAAATGTTGTAAAACTCACTGTCAGAGCAAAACTTGAGGTTTGCACAGAAACCTCGAAGTTTGGCCTTATAGAGAAAAATTCAAGATTTTTGAACTAAGTAAAAACTTGAGTTTTCAGAGAAAACTCAAGGTTTCATCACACAAAGACTTCTTAGCATTTTCTGAAAAATGCAAAACCCGAGGTTTTGTCTTACAGAGAGTCTCTTAAGTTTTGAACACTTGAAAACCTCCAGTTTTTATCTAAAACCTCAAGGTTCTGTTTTTGACTCGAAAATTCTAGTTTCCAGCAGTTTTGTGAAAACTCGAGGTTTGATAAGAAACCTCGAGGTTTTGACTAGCAGAGAAAACTGAGATTTTAACCAATGTCTCAAAACCTCCAGTTTTGAGTTTGACAAAATTTTCTCAAAGTTTTCACAATAAGTGAAAACTCGAGGTTTGAGGACAAACCTCGAGTTTTATCCAGGCAGAGAGCATCTATGTTTTCTCACTTTTCAAAACCTCAAGTTTTCTGTCTTAGCGCAAAAACTCAAAATTTTCACATTTGAACAAAACTCGAGTTTCGGTGAGAAAACTTGAGGTTTTTGCAAACAAAGAGCAAACAACTTTTCTCTGATTTGAAAAACTCCAGGTTTTGCCTTTAGCGTAATTTTTCAAAACTTTCATATTTGAATGAAAACTCGAGGTTTCTGATAAAACCTCGAGGTTTGGCCAACCAAAGAGCTCTGAAGTTTTTAAAGTTTTAACCTCCAGTTTTGGATAGAAACCTCCAGTTTTAATGTTTTGGACATAAATCAACTTTACATGCTACAGTCCAAAACTTGAGGTTTGGAGAATAAACCTCGAGGTTCCATCGCTGGTTCAAAATTTCAAATTCTGTGAATTTGTAAATCTTCCTTGTTTGATCTCAATACTTTCCAGTATTATTCTCTACTATTCCTAGCTATGTTTAACCACTTTGTTAGTGAGTTTCAGATGAATTAGAGAATGTTTATTGAAGGTTTAAAGCAAAAGCAAAAAGTGATGTCAACACATTAAATGCAAACCTAGAAAGTTGCAATCTTTTGGGTAATCCTTCTACACACGTCTAGCAAAGAATTAAAGAATGATTTCCACATCCAGCACCTGCTTTTCCAACGGATTAATTCTCAGGAAGTCAACTCTGAATTTTTGCACAGCTGGATTAAGTGAATAATAGAGTGAGAAGAAGACTAAACCACTCCCTAACCTTTGCTGAACATCTCCAACGGTTCTATTAGGGAAATCAACGGTCATTTAATGCACTCTAAGTATAAATAGAGTTGCATTCAAGTCTTCACAACAACCACAACTGCTGAAAACGAAATTCATTCAAGTTTTGTATTTATTCCTTCAGTTTTCAACTGTATTGTATCTGTTGATACTTTGTGCTTCAGTATTCATTATTATCCACTCTTAGAGAGAGTTTTTATCTGTAAATCATTTATTGTAAAGAATCACAATTCAATGGGACTTGGTAATTGGGAGTTCATTGATTACAACTTGTAGGGGGAGTGAGTTCTAATGAGACAACTACTCTTGAGTATAGAGTGTGTAATCTTTTGTGATAGTGGAAAATCCCAGAGAGTTTGGGGACTGGATGTAGGTCAAGTGGTTAGGACCGAACCACTATAAATCTCTGTGTCCAGTTGCTCTTCTCCTTACTCTGTTCATCTCTGTTTTGCTGTTTGAAAACAGAGTTATTTTCGAAATTTTTAAAATACCCAATTTACCTCCCCCTTTTGAGTATTTAGCTCCACTTTCAATTAATTTTCTCAAAAAAGAAAAGACTACATCTTATTTAATATTTTATTATTCCACAATGTCGTCAGCGTTTTGTGTTTTTTTCAGTGAACGGTCAATCAAAACGCTGAATACGTTGTGGAATAATAAAATATTAAATAAGATGCCATCTTGGGCTATTAAAAATAATCAAGTATTTACTTATAGGCTTTTTGACCAATATGAGAACCCAAAAAAAAATTACCAGATTAAAGCAGATGGGAAACATTTTATCAAAGTAATGCCGCGTAAGGGCAGGGCACGCCACTAGTGACATTAGTGGCGTGAAGCAGGTCCACGCCACCAGTGGCGCAGACCTGCTTCACACCACCTAGTGGCGTGGGGCCCCCCTGCGCCACCAGGTGGCGTGGGCCAATCAGGATGCTGCGTTTCAAAATTTAAAAAAAAATGTCAGTGGTGTGAACCTTGTTCACGCCACTAATGTGGCGTAGGGCCCCCCTACGCCACCAGTAACATGAGCATTAGTATGGGAAATTGTTTGGGATATGCTTTAATCTGGTTTTTTTTTTTTTGTTCTTATTTTGGTCAAAAAGCCTTTACTTATATTGTTATATTTTTAATTTTAATAAAATACTTGCATTTTATTTAATTGAAAATTCACACATGGTTTAATTTTGAATTATTTTTCTCATATTATAGGTAAAGAATCACGCTTCTCTCATTTACCCATTTACATTATTTTCTCTCCCTTTCTTTTTTTTTAAATGTTGGAGTAAGATCTCAATGGTCCATATTTACTATCATTTTTACCATTTTTTTACATTATAATTATATTTTTATTATATGATAAATTTAGGCTGTTGAGATCTTAATCCAACTGTATAAACAAGAGTAAGAGGGAAAATGATGGGAAGGAGTAGAGGAGAGAAACCAGGTCCATAGGTAAAAGGACAATGACCCACCTACTTTTCTACATATATAGTGTTTATTTAGAATACCAATAAAAGCTTTCTAAAATCATGATTTAAGTATATACAAGATAAGTATGTAAAATAAATTTTATCTTAATTTATCTGAATATATATTTTTAAATCCCGAAAAATAATCCCAAACAAGCAAAATCCACACATGTGACATTGCGATGAGAAATTCTCACATGCACCCAACCCCGTACACCAACTCATTAATAATGCACTGGCTAAGAAAATCATGTCAGGACCAGGAAAAAGTTGTCAAAAAATGCCTAAAAAAGTCACATATTAAAAAAAAACCTAGAATCTTTTTTGATATTATTTTATAAAAATTAACAATTATATCAATAGAACATTAACAACTAAATCAGTAAACGTTAATAATAATATCCTAACAACTAAATCAGTAATGGTTAACAACTAAATCAATACCCGTTAACTACTAACGTTTTACTGAATAATACCAGAAAAGGCCATGAAGTCTTTTTTGACATAGGACTTCTTTTTTAGACATTTTTTGACAATTTTTGGCTATTTGGGCCTTAAAGTAGATTTTCCTTACTTTCTATTGTTGTACACCCTCCATAGATTATAAATATAAGATAGAGTTAATTTTTTTTGAAAAGATTAATAAAATTAAATAAATTATTTAATCATATTATATGTTGTATATCATCAGATTATATATCAATTTATAAGTTAGACTAAATAGTTTAGAGAAAAAATAATAAATATAAATATTTTAAAATAATTTAATTAATTTGTTTTTTTAAAAAAAAAATCAAATCTGTCTTATATTAAAAATTAATATATTTTTAGAAATGTGTGTTTTTTATATCCGTCGTGTACTTTCCCTCGTCTGCGACGTTTTTTAAAAAAGTTGTCCTCCATGCCTGTTCCCACACCACTCCCCATCCCATGCCTCTTACGTCAAACTCCACGCCACACACTCAGATGCTCCCATTAAAATGCCGTTTGGGACTAGGGATTTTGAAGGAAAAGGGGAGGGAGAAAAAGAAAATTTATGAGTTGGATTTTAAAAAAAATTAAAAAAAATGAAGATATAAAATTTTAACAAAAATAAAATATGAGATAAAAAAGTAACAATAATTAATTAAAAACTTTAAACCCCACTTCTCTAATATTTTTAAATTTAACTTAACATTTTTTGTCCCTTCACTCATATTCGTCCTCTCCCCTCGTACCAAACAACCCTTAAAAAAGATAGAGGTGGCATCAACGGCGAAGCTTTTTAAGGGCTAGGGGCCATCCCCCCCCCTCCCCCTCCAAAAAAAAAGGCATAAATATTTAATATAGAATAGATTTTTTATACAAAATTTATATATTTAACCCAAAAATTTATATATTTGGCCGCTCAAATATTTTTTTTTTTAATTAGTTAATGAGTATATATTTGATCCCTCAAACATTTATCCTAAGATCTACCACCAGGTGACAGGGAGGTTGGGGAAAGAAAAATGAGACTGGCGAAGTGGTGCAGGAAGAGTAAACGATGATCACTTTTTTAAACAAATGTTGCATATGAAAGGTTAAAAAACCACTTATTTCTTAAAAACATATTAAAATAATAGAAAATAAGATTCGCAACAAGAATAAAAACACATTGAGCTGTCATAATTATTTTGATTGACCAGTGTATAAATGAGTTTATGCACTGGGTGCATGCATGAATTTCTCGGGCGAAGATATAACTCATAATATTTTATTAGTTAATATTATTTGAATTGAATACCTGACATAAATTTTTAATAAACATAGTGATCCACATAATTAACTATGTCAATTTCACTATTCTTTTTTTTTTTTTGGTTGCCCACCCAGTTCATCGAAGCTTCGCCCTGACTAATCCGGATCCGACCCGCATCGTGCACCTGGCTATGGTGGGAGAGTCTCCTAGAAAGGGTTTTTCACATTCATAAAGCTCGAACCTAAGACCTTGCTTAAGAGATATAAGCCGTTTACCACTTGAGTCAACCCCCTTTAATATTTCACTATTCAATTCGTCAATTTGAGAGGATTGAGTTTGTGACAGAATTAATTTAGTTATACGGAATTTAAAATGAATTCGTGTGGTCCAAGAAAAAAGAATGGGCGACTGATAATAACTATGTGGTCCATTTGACAAAAAAAGAAAATTACACACAGGTCCCAAGAAACAGAGATATTTACATTTAGGTCCCTTAAATTCATGAAATTATACAGAATTCCCTAGGGACTTCTGTGTAATTATTTGTGGAAGCAAAAGTACTCTTTTGCCCAAAGGAGAAAACGCCTCCGGACCTCATAATTGAAAAAATCCAGGTTTGCAACAAGAAATTCTATATTTATAATAGCAAATTCCTATTTTAACAAGTTTTGAAAAGCCTGGATTTTTTCAATTCTTAGGTCCAGAGGCTATTTGCAACAAGAAATTCTATATTTACAACAGCCAATTCCTATTTTAACAACAACTTTTGAAAACCTGGATTTTTTCAATTCTAAGGTCCAAAGGCCATTTGCAACAAGAAATTCTATATTTACAACAGCTAATTCCTATTTTAACAACAACTTTTGAAAGCCTGTATTTTTTCAATTCTGAGGTCTGGAAGCCATTTGCAACAAGAAATTCTATATTTACAACTGTTAGCTCTTGTATTTTTTATGATCACAATTTCCAAGTTGAGAAATTAAATAAGCAAAGAACATTACAAAGAATCTGATAATCTGATTTTTGGAATGTTACTCGAGCAAAGAATTAAGGTTGCTCGAGCAACATCGGGTACAAAGTATATCAGATGAGATCTGATAGAACTTTGCTCGAGCAGACCTCCAGTCTTGCTCGAGCAACATCGAGCCAAATGAGGCATCAGCAGAAGCATACTCGAGCAAAAAGTAAAAGCATGCTCGAGCACTCTGCTCGAGCAAGCTTGGAAGGTTACTCGAGCAACATCGAGCAACCTGTGTATATTGCTCTGCTGAAGACTCTACATGAGCAAGGAAAAGTGCTGCTCGAGCAAGCCCAAAATGCTGCTCGAACAAAGACGAGCAGCAGGCGACTTTCTCTGTTTGAAAAGAGTTGCCCGAGCATGATTTTTCTCATGCTCGAGCACCATGCTCGAGCAAACAAAAATACATGCTCGAGCAACAACATGTTCCAACCACTTTGAACTGAACCTAAGAAGGTTTGCTCGAGCAAGATCGTGTTCAATGCAATTTCTCCTCTTTGAAAGAGAGCTTGCCCGAGCATGATTTCATTCATGCTCGAGCAAGCTGAAAAGTGTGCTCGAGCATCAGCGGGCAAGAACACTTTCTTCAGTGTTTCAAAGGAGTTTGTTCGAGCAAGTATGGTTCATTACTCGAGCAGCTTCTCTCTGTTTTTCAAATCACTGTGTTCGAAATTCATGAATCATCAAATAGATTAAATCTTCTTCTGATTATTATTATTCTTGATTACCAAATGCTATTAACCAATTTGTTCATGAGTTTCAGATCATTTAGACATAAATTACCAGCGAATTTGAATTAATCAATCTGGACAATCAAGTGCATTAAATGCTGCTACCTAAACCGTTATATTCTCGGAGACCGATGTACTGAGCAAAGTAAAGCTAACTCTTATATTCTCCACTTCGCATTTAATGCCATTTCACAACGGATACAACAGAAAGAATGAAAGAGAATGTTTGGTCTGAACATTCCATCCAAGACAGCGAAATCCTCAGCAAATGTATCATCTGTCTAACGGACATATTGAGAAGTCTCAACGGCTACTTCAGGAGCTTCACCAACGGTCATTAATGGAGGCATCTATAAACAGCCGAAGCATTCAATTCGCCAACTACCGAAACGCTGCGCAATCAATTCCATATTAATTTCACTTGTTGTTTCAATTATATTACTGAGTCTGTTCTTCAGTGTTCATTATCTATCAACTCATGAGGAGTATTTAAACACTTATTTCCTTATTGATTGTAACTTAAGGTTGTGGAACCTTAAGAGTGGGTGTATAAATTACAACTTGTAATGGGGAGTGGAGTCTGAGAGTGAAGGGACCATCCTTCGTTTGCAGAGTCTGTAATCGGTTGGAAAACTAGTGGAATCCCAGGTGTTCTGGGGACTGGACGTAGGTCAAAACTTTAGACCGAACCAGGATAAATTCTCTTGAGGTCATTTATCTTATTGGTCTCTATTTTGTTTACAACCGAAAAGAAGTTTCAAAATCGCTAAGATCACCTATTCACCCCCCCTCTAGGTGATATTCCATCTTCAACAACAGCAAATTCCTATTTAAACAACAACTTTTGAAAACCTGGGTTTTTTCAATTCTGAGGTCCAAAGGCCATTTGCAACAACAAATTCTATATTTACAACAACAAATTCCTATTTTAACAACAATTTTTGAAAACCTGGATTTTTTCAATTCTGAGGCCCAGAGGCCATTTGCAACAAGAAATTCTATATTTACAACAGCAAATTCCTATTTTAACAACAACTTTTGAAAACCTGGATTTTTTCAATTCTGAGGTCCAGAGGCCATTTGTAACAAGAAATTTTATATTTACAACAGCAAATTCCTATTTTAACAACAATTTTTAATAACTTATATTTTTTTAATTCGGAGGTCCAGAGGCTATTTCTCCTTTAGGCAAAAAAGTAATTTTGCTTCCACAAATAATTACACAGAAGTCCCTAGGGACTTCTGTGTAATTTCATGAATTTAAGGGACTTAAATGTAAATATCTCTATTCCTTAGGACCTATGTGTAATTTCCCAAAAAACTATGTGGTCCAGAAGAATGTATATAGCATGTGAATAAACAACTCTAGCAGGGGTGGGGCCCTCCAATAGAAGTATAAAATGGGAAGATGCGGTAAGGAGAAATTAACATGCAAGTTACCAATAAGGGTGAAGGGTCAAAAATATAGATGACCTTTTCCTCCAGGATCCCCCAGCACCACGACCTTTCAACTGGATCAAAAATACACACGATGTTACGTTTTTGGGTCGTCCAGTACCACGGCCGTTAGTCAACCGTTAATTACCGTTAGTTGACCGTGGTGCTAGGCGACCCAAAAACGTAACGTCGTGTGTATTTTTGATCTAGTTGAAAGGTCGTGGTACTGGGCGATCCTGGAGGAAAAGGTCATGTGTATTTTTGACCATTCACCCTACCAATAATAATTTTTAGAATAAATACCCTATTTGGTCCTGGAAAAAAAACACAGACCCCTTTTTCGTCCCTAGGGACTAAAATGGGACATTTTTATGGACTAAAAAAGGGTTTTTGGAAATTTTCGACTGACCAAAATAGGGTCCTTTTTTTGGAAATCCATCCTTTTCAGGGACTAAAAAGGGGTTTCGTTGTTTGAGGGACCAAAATGGGGTCTGTTTTTTTTTTCAAGGACCAAATAGGGTATTTACTCTAATTTTTGTTTTGATAATAAATTAATTTTATTCCATCATTTTATTTTTAAAAATAATTTCTTAATTTATATTTGTGTTAATTTAATTGTTGATTCTTATAGTGTACCTCCATTTGTATTTTAGTTCTTAAAGTCTTAAAGAGTGGTTTTATGTCTTTTAAGTATTATTTGTTCTAAAACGATAGTCCCACAATTTAAAAAATGTTAAGTATCAAATTTGTCTCGGAGATAAACATCTAAGAGTAATGTTATCCTACAAGTTTTTTCCCCTGAATGTTACCCTAGAAATCTTATAATGTAGCAATGTTGTCTTTTTTTCGTTAAAAAGTTAACAATCAACGTCAATTTTTTAACAGTCAGCATTAGTTTTTAAACGAAAAAGCGCAACAGTACTACGTTTTTAGACTTCCGAGATAACATTAAACCTGAAAAAATTTCTAAGGCAACATTAATGCTGGATATATACTTTCAGAATAGATTTATTATTTAATGAAAAATGATTTTGATTTGGAGTTAACTTTGTAGAGATGTCATTAATACTGTTAAAGTTGTTGATGTGGGGCTGGACAAATTGCTGACTAAGCTAATGCGGAGTTAGACGTGACAAAAAACATAAAGAAAGTCAGATCTTCTTTTTCTAAGAAATTAATTGAAAAAAGGAACCATTCCCATCAATTTGTGTTGCATCGTGAAAAAATCAGGTTGGGTTTCTCCCCTAATCCTTTTCTCGTTATTCTTAATCATCTTTAAATTATATCTGTCTAATCAATCCCAATATCATTTTAACCTCTCTCTCTTCTTTCCAATCAACGGCCCAAATAAACTAATGAGGAAAAAAGAAAAAAAGGATAAGAAGAAGATCTTCTTCCGGAAAAATCATCTTCGTGGCCTCTGCCTTTTTTTTTTCCTTTGTCCAGTTCGGCATAAGATTAGTCAACAATTTTCCTGGTCATATTGCTCAGTCTATGCCTACATCATCAATTTTAACATTGTTAATTTTGCTACCTGGATATAAAATAAAATTAAAATCAACTAAATTATAAAGTATGTATAAATAATTTTATTATATTCCATCATTTTATTTTAAAAAATAATTTTTAAATTTTGTATTTGGGTTGATATAACTGTTGATCCTTATAGTTTAGTTCTTCTAACTCAAATAATTAAATGATAAATTTCAATTACTATAACTTAATTTCATTCAAATGTTACTCAAATTATAAAATTAAAAATTGGTATATCACACTCTCTCTCCCCCTTTATTACTTCCTTCTCACTTACCTTCATTCTATTATGCCCCTTCGATATTCATTCTGAGAAGTGAGAACCCTCTTGCGTTGTTTCCTCAAATTAAAGTCTCCCTTCCATAGCTCTTGTGGAGATTATGGCTGCCACGGAGGCGTTACTCAGTCACACTCCATAGCTCTAAGAGTAGTTTACACGTTACTTTCTCTTTTGTAAATTTGTAATCTTTTGAATAATACTCCATTCAGTCCTAATTATAAGAGCTAGTCGATTTTTTTTTGGAGAAATTAAGGAAGTGAATTAAATTATTTTAAAGTATTTTTATTTTTATTTCAAACTTGTTAGTTTGACTAATAAACTAATACATAATATAAGAATATTTAACATATAAAATTATTAAGTAACTTATTTAGCTTCTTTAATCTCTCTAAAGAAAGTCAACTAACTCTTATAATTAGGACCAGAGGTAGTGTATAATATGACCCCGGCCCATTTTCCCTCTCTTTTCCACATTTCAACATCTCTGCTCCAGTACATCCAATTCCTTCCATCGTGTCGTGTCTGGTATAAATCATCCCTTTCTTTTCCTCTTTCAAAAAGAGAAAACCCTTTTGAATGATATTCCCTTTTTGTGTGTTAAATTTAACGATGTGATGAGAAAATATTTTAAAAGGGTTTTCCCTTTTTAATTTCCTTCATGTAATTAATATATTTGGAACTATGGTCATTTTTCACAAAACGCTAAACTCTACATAGTACTTCCTCAGATCTTAAATATAAAATATAAATGATTATTTTGGAAAGATTAAGGTAGCAAATTAAATTATTGTAGAGTCTTTTTTATTTTAATTTTTTTCTCCAAACTAATTAGTTCAACAAATAAACTGATATACTCTCTTTGGTCCTTATTATAAGGCACCTACTGACAATTCTTTTAAGTCAATAAAAACAATTACCAATATCCAACACAAAAACGCACATTCAAAGCATGAGCTTAAACCTGCAACTTCCTTTGGCTTCTAACATGTACTTGAACTTTCTCAGCCTCTTAATGCCATCATGGCTCAAAACAATTCCTCTCCTAATCATAAAAATGAAATGACATCTCTCAAAATTTAGCATAAGATTATAATTTAATAGCGATCTTTCCCATTACCATAAGAATTAATACTACCTTCAATCTTTAACATAAAATTTTGTTTAGAATATGGGGTGCAAATAGATCAGGCCCTATCAGACAGCCTACAACCTAGCTTGTTTAAGGTCTGGTCTGGCTTAACCTGTTTGATAAAAAGGATAGGCTAAGACCTATTTAAAGGTCTGAATGAGTTAATAGGTCAAGCTTATTTTGTTAAGGCCTGACCTATAAGCTTTTAGGTCTAGTCTGTTTATACATTAAATAAATATATAAGGTACAATTTATAAATATTATGCCTTGAAGCTTAGTAAAAACCTACATTTATATAGGTTTCGATAGGTTCAAAGTACACAAAGTCTTTTTATGTTCTCCAATGCATGCAATATAAGGCCTTCTTAAAGGCATATATTGTAAGTAGATCTTTTAAAATGTTTCAAACTCGATCAAGCCTTATGAAAGCTCAAACTTGGATCTAAGAAAAGCCCGCATTTAGGCTAAGACCTTCTGTTCCTATTACAGGCTCAGCCCTATTTAGCCAAAACTTGACCTGACCTATTTTCATTCTCAATTCAAAGTGAACGAAATCTTATATATATTAAGGATGCCAAGGGAGTAACAATTGTATGTTCCTTAGTTGGGATTCTCATGGTTTTGAAAAAGCCTCCAGTTACGTTCAACGCACGCAGCAAGTGGCTTAATGGGAAGTTATCTCCGAGCTTCAACTTCCTTAACAAAGATCATCAACTTCGAAGATACTTGCAAGTTTCGTGCTTAGACTTTGGTTTCTCATAATGTAATGTAGGCCCCAATGCTGTGAATTAAATCAACAACATCTGCATCAAAACCTGTGGGCCAGTCCACTAGAGTCAATAATTTTATGAAAACAAGTTATTCAATGCAGATCTAATCATACTCGTATCATACACTGTTACACATGCATAGGGACCGTTTTTCTATCTGTGACACATACTCCCACACATACTTCTATGATTTTTATTATAAGACACTAACTAATAGTAATTCTTATAGATAAATAAAACAATTAAAGTTAATAAAGTTATTCTATAATTACGTAATTTCTAATAGGGGTTTAAACTTCTCATGTTGTAAGAGAAGAAGAAGATTCCTATACACACATGAAATTGTGGGACCCACACACACACACACATATATATATAAAATGAGTCCCACCATTTCATGTGTGTGATACATGAGAATACACTTCTCTTACAACATGAGAAGTGTTTTCCCCTTTCTAATATTACCCCAACTAATTGCACTAAACTCTATTATCATATTAATTATTACTTTCACTACTATCCTTATTAATTATGGGCATACATTGGGAAAAAAACAAATGTTTTATAAAAAGGACCAAATACACTTACTAGTTTGTGTCTTATAATAATAACCAGAGGGAGCATAATCTAGGGATATACAACATATGATATGATTAAGTAACTTATTTAGTTTCCTTAATTTCCCAAAAAAAATTAACTCGACGTAGGAATAATGTTTGATAATAATAAAATTTTTTTATCACAATTAATCATGACCCCCAAATATTGATTGTTTAGTGAACAATTCCAACAATGTCGCTCCAAATTGACGAAAAGTGAAGGAACTAATAAAAATATATATTTTCCAATATCTCATCTTCATGGAAATGAATCAATCAAGGGGGAAAAATTATGAAGGATACTTAGGAGACAATATTTTATCCTCCTTTATCTTAGGAAAAATCTATCTAAGGGCCCATATTAGTTTTTAAAAAAATGTTAAAAAAAACCCAAAAAACAAGTCACATGTTAAAAAAGGTCCCAAAGCCTTTTTTGATATTATTTCATAAGACATTTGTTGTTAACGCCTACTAATAAAGTTGTTAATGGGTACTGATTTAGTTGTTAATGGGACTAATTTAGTTGTTAGGATATTGTTGTTAATGCTACTGATTTAATTGTTAACGAGTATTGATTTAATTGTTAATGAGACTGATTTAGTTATTAACAGTTATGAAATAATACCAAAAAAGCTTTTAGGACTTTTTTTGATATATGACTTTTTTTTAGGTATTTTTTAATTTTTTTTTACTAATATACGCGCTGAGATGGATTTTCCCTTTATCTTATACAAGTAATTGTTTCGCACACAAAAAGATGGTACGGTGGTCTCTTTTTGTTTTTTTTTTTTTTGGGCGGGGGGGGGTCCTTACTCTTGATTTTTTTTGCTCGATCCTCCTTACTCTTGATGGGAACCCATGTTTTGGTTCTTTTCAAAATTTTCATGGCCCGTGATAATGACTTGCTGTTATTATATTAAATTTCATTCTATTTATAAGTTTATTTTAACTAAAAAAATTATTCTTATTATAAATCTAATTTCATATTAATAAATGGATTCTTTATAATTTTACCATATATAAATTGTAATAAACAAAAATATTTACTCATGTTGACTCTTAAAATCAATAAAAAAAATAGATAAAATTAAAAATTTAACCTATAATTAATTAATTAACTCTCATTAGTATATAAGGGTTAATTAATTTAAATTTATAAATAAAATCAAAGTACAGTACGACAAATGAAAGTCGACCAAAAAAAGATATAACAAATGAAATTAAATTAAACTATTAGTCACTATTTAATATGTTTCTGAATAATGACACGTAACCAATTCCAGGTGGGTCCACCCTAACACGAAGAGAGCTGAAGTTATATATATACATTCATATTCTAATTTCTAATAAATCACCAATATCGAACACAAAAACTCACATTCAAAGCTTGAGCTTGAACCTGTGACTTCCTTTGGCTTCTAACATGTACTTTAACTTTATCAGCCTCACAATGCCATTATTGAAACACCATAGCTCAAGACAATTCCTCTCATAATCATAAAATAAAATGACATTTTTCACAATTTAGCATAAGATTATAATTTAATAGCGACCTTTTCCAAAATCTTCACATTGAACAAAACTTGTTACCATAATGATTAATACTGCCTTGTTCAATCTTTAACATAAAATCTTATTATAAATGAACGAAATCTTATACTCCCTCCGATGTTAATTATAAGAGCTAGTTGACTTTTTTTAAAGAGATTAAGGAAACTAATTAAATTACTTTAAAATATTTTTATTTTTATTTTGTTTCTTCAAACTTATTAATTTGACTAATAAACTAATATATAATCTAAGAATATTTAACATATGAAATAATTAAGTAACTTATTTAGCTTCCTTAATCTCTTCAAAGAAAGTCAATTAGCTCTTATAATTAAGACCGAATGTAGTATTAAAGATTGAAGGTAATATATTAGTTAGAATTCTCGTGGTTTTGAAAAAGCCTCTAGTTACGTTTAACACTGCAAGTGGCTTAATGGGAAGTTATCTCCTAGCTTCAACTTCCTGAACAAAGATCAACTTCGAAGGTGCTTGCAAGCTTCGTCTTTGGGCTTTGGTTTAGGGCTGAGAATGAAATCTAAAATACATGAGCCCACCCAAAATCTAATGTAATTGGGTCATATTGAGTTCGCCCAAAAAAAATTTATAATGGGTTGGGTTAGAACTCGTTCATTTAATATTTAAATGGCCAGGTTATGGGCATACTTATGGGTTGCCCATTTAGTGTAATTTTTTTATTAACTACCTATCCCATTCCACATTCCACTTAAAATATTCCAAAAATTCCTTCCTATTCGAGTATTCAGCCACATCAAATCTATAACCATAATGGTCATTAACTCTCAAGATTATATAATGATAATACTTGTCTGAATTTATATTGTTTTATGTGAATTGTAATTATGGAACTTTGAAGATTCGAATTTCAGAAATTAGAATGATGAATTTGGATGGAAGTTTAACGTTTATGTATGTTTTTTTTTAGAAAAATAAACAAGTCAAATGTAAATGGGTTACCCAAAATCTAGTTAACCCTTCCATTTATGTGCTAGCTCATTTACACGGGTCTAAATGGGTTGAAGTATGGGTATAGGCTAACCCATACCTATTTAAAATTAAATAGGCAGGCTATGAGTTTGGCCTTAAGTTGCCCAACCCGCCCATTACTCTGCCCTACTTTAGTTTTCTCATAATGTAATGTAGGCCCCAATGCTGTAAATTAAATCAAGCACATCTACATCAAAACCTGTGGGCCAGTCCACTAGAGTCATTAATTTTTATGGAAACAAGTTAGGGAAAATTCGTTAATGGCCCCTATTAGACAAAGAATTCCAGAAAAGGCCCAAACATTCTGACAATACGGAAAAAGGCCAAGAGATTCTGACAATACCTAAAAAGGCCAAAGATTATGATGTGGGGCTGATATAATTGTTAATGGGGCTGATATAGTTGTTAACGGGGAGCTGATATAGTTGTTAACCGGGCTGATTTAGTTGTTAAAAAAAATTTAACAACTAAATTAGCCCGGTTAACAACTATATCAGCCCCTCACTAACAACTATATCAGCCCCTCACTAACAACTATATCAGCCCCATTAACAACTCTGTTAGAATCTTGGGGTCTTTTTCCATATTGTCAGAATCTCTGAGCCTTTTTAGGTATTTTCAGATTATTTGGGTCTTTTCTGGGATTCTTTGCCTAATAGAGGCCTTAAAACGAATTTTCCCAACAAGTTATTCAATGCAGTTCTAATCATACTCGTATCATACCCTATTACAGGACCTTTTTTCTCTGTGTGACACATTATGATTAACGAAAACAAGAAATGGGACCATCGATTTTAATTATTTTTTGCTGTACTAATTGTCAGTACATTAATGATGGTGATAAAAAAGTCGTAGGTGAATAAGATGAGATGATGTTGACTAACAAAAGAAAAGAGATTACTCAAAGGAAAAACCTCTTTAAGGTTGGTTCTAAGGGACAAAAAAATATTTTTAAAATCCCACATAAAATTTTAATATAAAAAAAAGTCTTAATGACAACTACTTTGTGACTAATAACTCCATATCTAAGTTTTAATTATTTTTTAGAATTTTTTGATATTAAAATTTTTTAAAAGACTTTTTTAATTCTTAGGAGCTTTAAAGGATTCTCCTTTTATTTAAAAGAGGTTTTGTGTTTATGACTTTATCTGGTTGTCCGTATTAAATAATACTGATGTCCTCCCGTGCCCTGCACCTACCATGCCATGCCATGCCATGTCCTTCTCCATCACCCTACCCTCTCTTATCAACCACTTGTAATTTGTAAGGATCACTTCTTCTTTTTGTTTTTATGTGTTTTGTTCAATGTAAACTTGTAAAGATCATGCTAGAATATATTAAAAGAGTTACATAAAAAGGTAAAGGAGCGCTCAGCACCACGAAATTTACCTCCAGAAGCGCCTAGCACCACGAAGTTCTTTCGGGAGCGTCCAGCACCACAAAGTTACGTTTTTGGAGCATCCAGTGCCACGGCCTTAGGTGACCATTAGTTGACCGTTAACGCTGACGTGGACGCTGACGTGGCGCTGACGTGGATGATGACATGACGCTGACGTAGAATAAAAAAATTCGAAAAATTAGGAAAAATTCAAAAAAGGAAAAGGAAAAATTTAAAAAAAAATTAGAAAAAATTTTTAAACTTAAAAAAAAATTCAAAAAATGAGGAAAAAATTAAAATAATTAGAAAAAAATTCAAAAAGTTAGGAAAAAATTCAAAAAATTAGGGAAAAAAATCAAAAAATGAGGAAAAAATTTAAAATAATTAGGAAAGAATTAAAATAATTAGGAAAAAATTTTAAAAAAATTAGAAAAAAAGAATTAAAATTTAGGGAAAAAAATTTAAAAATTAGAAAAAAATTCAAAAATTAGGAAAATGCCCTTATATAAATTTTGTACCTCAACTACCTTATTGATTTCACATAATCCCTCATTTATATGAATAGGTATCTTTTAGGAAGAAATTGACCAAAATTAGAATGTTGTATTATAATTAGGACCAAAACAAACTCTCAAATGTTGTCTTATAATTAGGACCGAAGGGAGTATATAATAAATTGTCATTGTCATTTCCCCAAATGAGAGAGGCAGTCCGTGTTATAAGATCATAATTTTTTGCATTTTTTCCTAATTTTTTTTTTATTTTTTTTACTTATTTTAATTTTTTGCATTTTTTCCTAAGTTTTTGAATTTTTTTTCTAATTTTTTTTAAAAAAATTTATAATTTTTTTAATTTTTTTCCTAATTGTTTTAATTCTTTCCTAATTATTTTAATTTTTTCCCACAACTTTTTTTTATTTTTTCCCTAATTTTTTCCTAACTTCTTGATTTTTTTTCTAATTATTTTAATTTTTTCCTCATTTTTTTGTAAGTTTAAAAAAAATTTCTAATTTTTTTAAAAAAGTTTCCTTTTTTTTTTTGAATTTTTCCTAATTTTTTGATTTTTTTCATTCCACGTCAGCATCTACGTCAGTGTTAAAGGTCAACTAACGGCCGTGGCACTGGACACTCCAAAAACATAACTTCGTGGTGTTGGGCGCTCCCAAAAAAACTTCGTGGTGTTGGGCACTCCTGGAGGTAAACTTCGTGGTGCTGAGCGCTCCTTTACCTTATATAAAATCGAGCTACTTACTTTATGTATGTGTTCATAATGATAATTGAAGTCTTATTTTTTAATGGGTTAAGTATCAAATTTGCTTCGGAAATATCTCGCCAAAAGCAATTTTGCCCCGGAAGTTTTTTTGGAGCAATGTTGCCCCGGAAGTTTTTTTTTGGAGCAATGTTGCCCCTCCGTCAACGATCAACTAATCGTTGACCGTTAGGGTTGTAACGGAGGGGCAAAATTGCTCCTAAAGAAAAACTTCCAGGGCAACATTGCTCCCAAAAAAAACTTCCAGGGCAAAATTGCTACTTAACCCAAAAAAAAAATGTTTAAAATGTTATTTATGATATCATATATTTTTAATTCTTATTTATATAATATCTAGGGGTGGAAATAGGCTAGACCAGCCTAGGCTTCACCCTCTAATTCAAAGTAATTTATATAATTAAAGACTTAATTAAAGTATCTTTTATTAAAAAATTTTATTTTTCTGAAATATTCCTTTTAATCATTTATACAGTGGGACTTTACTGAAATTTTGATCCCTATTATAAAATGGTTGTGTGTGTGCATGACTGAATCTTTCTATAAAAATATAATATATTTAAAATATAATACAATACAATATTAATACTCAACAAATGAATGTCAACATATCCACCAACTATGGGTTAAACATGTTTCAGGAAAATTAAAATTTATATCCATTATAATACATTTCTTTTATATATATATATATATATATATATATATATATAAAAGAAGTTCAAAGGAAAAAGAAAACGACTTACAAGTCACAGGAAAAAATAATTAAATAGAAAGACAATAAATGTATAAAAGAATTACAAGATTCACATAGCGCTTTTAACAGAAAGATTAAATTTAATACAGAAAAATGAGAAATACAAAATTTACTCTCTTAAGTTTTAATTCAACTCCTTTCTTTTAGCATTTTTTAAAAACATGTTAAAAATTGAAAGTGCCCTTTATTTTTTTAAAGAAAAAAAGTAAAATATTTTACATAAAAATTTCTTTTTAATTCTTTATAAATATATAATCTTATATAATTCTTTATAAAAGTAAAATTCTTTAATTCTATAAATTAGTTATTTAATTTTTATATTTAAAATTTGAATTGGAGGGTGAAGTTTAGGTTGATGTAGTCTGTTTCCACCCTTAGATATTATATAAATAAGAATTAAAAATATATGATATCATAAATAACATTTTTAACATTTTTTTTGGGTTAAGTATCAATTTTGCCCCAGAAGTTTTTTTTTTGGAGCAATTTTACCCCGGAAGTTTTTTTTTTGGAGCAATGTTGCCCCTCGGTCGACGGTCAACTAACCGTTGACTGTTGACCGTTAGTTGACCATTGATAGAGGGCAACATTGCTCCAAAAAAAACTTCTGAGGCAACATTGCTCCAAGAAAAACTTCCGGGGTAAAATTGTTCCTAGCGAGATACTTCCGGGACAAATTTAATACTTAACCCTTTTTTATTAAGATTGAAATCTTCAAAAGAAAATTTTCAATTGTCGTCCACTTTTAATGAATTATGACTCAAGCTTAACAACATTAAGGTTAAGATATAAATAAAATAAAAGTTATGATGAATAACTGTAATATTCCATAATAATATTACTGAATGGATATAATACATCCTTTTTTTTTTTTTAATATATCATGGTAGAGGAGGGGGGCAAGGATCGAACCTTGGACATGGGGGAAGGAGGCAGTTAATTAATACTTGCTCCCATGCCACTACACTACTAAGACGCTGATGATACAATACATCTTTTGAAGTCGAAGGAATACGTCGGTTGAGCAAAGGAAATGTGGAACACTATATATAGATATGAAGAGTTTCGTTGTGTATTTGATGAACATATTCACAGAAACTGATTTGATTACTCTTCCCCTGCATTATAACTATCCCGATCTATTTCCTATATGATGTATTTGTTGTGCATCCATAATCATATCCGTTAGACCGTTACTATGATCTAGTTAGTGTGGGTATTTAGAGATGAATGATATGATGGAACTCTATAGATACGCCCATTTTCTTACAAATCATGATCCACGGTATATAAAATAAGGGATAGGTTATTCTGCCTACTTCTATTTTACCTACCTCTACCTACCACTCTCACTACCGTTAGATTATGGTCTCATCAAACGGCTGAGATTTGCGAGATAAAAAACGAACCCACCATTGTATCTGTGATTTCCCCAACTCAGAACCCTAACGCACCAACCTCGTCAGCTCGTCAGCGATGACGGATCGTCGGAAGAGATCAGAGGTCGTAGGATCAGGATCTTCTCTGCCATCGCTCGTTATCGTCAGATGAAGTTCAAGGTCCTGACCTTTGATCTTAGATTTATATTTATTGCTTCATTAGAATTCTCATTCATTCTCTATTCTGATCCTTTTTCTGTGCGGTGTGAAGATTTAATTCTGTTTACCGGTAGGCAGAACAATTTCTTTGAATAGTCTAATGTCACTTTTCTGTCCTGATTGAATAGTTATGAGGCTCATATTTGGCATCGTCAAGTGATTTTTGCTTTTTGTTAACCTTAAGATATTGTAATTAGTCACTTGCTTATGCGAGATATATACTTGGTTTTATCGCAGAATTTTTTCCACTTTGCCTTACGTAATATTTGATTGCTGCAAATAAGAACAGTGTTTCTTCCACTGATTAGTAATCACATTGTCATTATCACAATGTCTTTGGCTGAATAAAATCCAATCCCTGAATTGGTATTCTTCTTCTTGATCCTACTTTTCATAGCATCGAGTGGCTTTTGTGGATATTCTTTGGAAGTTTTTATCCCATGGCGGTTTTTGTTTTTCCAGTGCAGGAGGTTTTGAAACCTTTACTTCCCGTGGCGAATAGGCCAGTTCTATCTTACGTTCTTGAGTTGACTGTGTCATTAAACATAATGCAACACTTCATGTACCACCTTATTAGTGTGATTGATATATTTTGCGGTCATCTAATTTTACCCTCAATGGGTTTGAATTGTTTCATAACACAAATCCTACGTAAGAGATGACAAAGACTCTTTGCCTCATTTTTGTTCTCTTTGCCTTTGGAGCTTTGGATTGTTTTCATTGATTGGATAAAAGGGGGAAAACTTGGCTAATCTTTCTTCTTAACTGGTGCCTCTTTAATTGAAGAAAACTAATAGATACCGCAAGTGATTATATGGGTCACTTAGATGATATTCAGGATTTTATGAGAACAATATGTACTCATTGTCCCTAGTTCAGACCAAATATTTTTGTCTTAGGTGTGGATTGTAGTACTATCAAACCTGAGAATATGTGAGTTACCCTTTTGAAAAATATGACTGAGATGTCCTGCTGTAAACCCTGCAACTATTTTTGCGCTGGATGAGTTCTTTAACATCTTGTCTAAACATTTATTGGTGGCAATTGCATTAACATTTAGGTGTATAAGGATGTGGATACTTAGGCTGCCAACTTCATAATTCATATATGTGTTTTTTTGCAGTTTCTGTTGCTGAGTATTTCATGATGTCATTGTGGACGCATTTTGTGCATGCATGTTTGGTCCACGGGATGTCTGACATTGACAAATTGGTCTCTTGTATGGTTACGTTTTTGCTTGCTGGATCAAATCTTTCTGAGTGATGACTAAAGTTCCCACAAAAACAAACAATCAAACAAACTTGCGCTAATTCATTTTATGTACTTTGTATTTTTACTTCTGTCAACTTTATGTTTCTGCAGGTTGTCAGTGCACCACTTAACAATTCTCGATGCTGCAGAATTGTTATTGGTGTTATCGCAGAATTTTTGCCTTGCCTTAATATTTGATCTGTCATTGCTGCAAATATTTAATTAGTCATGTTTTAGCTTAAAAGAACTATTCTCTTTTATTTGTATGACATTGTCATTGTTACATCTGGGATGAAGTTATAGGGCCCTTGGTATCTGGAAGAAAGATGGATGCTCACTTTTTTAGCATTGCTAGTTCTCCTGTCACCCTATGATATTAGTTTTAGCATGCTAATGTGGTTTGCTTGCACGAATACCAAAATAAACTCGCTTTCAAATATGTTAATTCTACGTAGGTAGCAAAGGTATATCTGGCATGATGATAGCAAAATACTGCTTAATGTATTAACTCTATTCTTTTTTCCTTTGATGCTAGGAAGGATAACTCTCCTAATCAATGATCTTTATTTTAAATTTAGTATATTTTTTACTTACTGATTTGCATTGTGATCCACCAGGAGCGAAGATGATAAGTGCTTTAAAGAAGTTTTAAAGTGTCTTCCATCTAGAAATATTCCTCTTTGGAAGAAATGCTATTGATGATAAGTGCTATTGATGGAGTTCATTATGGAAGAGCTCCATTGAAGATGAAGTGGCGAGATGGACAAATTGGGCATCAATATTTTGTGGATCTCATGTTAGCTCATGTTCTACTAAATGCTATCTGTGCAAGATAGGCCAGGCATATAATCAATCATATACTTAATTTTTTTGTAATCACATCATAGAGATGTTTCATTCTTACTATCTGAGTTATCTCAGGTGGCCTGTTATATTGTGTACACTTTACATACGTACATAGTCCATTTTTGGTAGACTTTTGTTACATAAGATTAGGATTTAGCATACTTTCTTGTTCATGTATGTATCAGGAAATATGTGCCAGTTGCTTCACTTGTGTATCTACATAGTGTTTTAAATTTCTGAAAACCTTGTTGATTTACTAATAGTTGGATTGTAGATCAAAACATTCTTTTCGTTAAAAGATTATGATTAAAAAAAGGAAAAAAAAGAAAACTCCATTTCGTTTAGTTCTATGTACCTATTTCGTAGTAATCATCCCAAACTTGTAACAAAGCAATTGCCATATCAATAAAATTGATCATTTTCTTTCAATAATTGTATTCTTGTATTAACCTTAACAAAACAATTTATTAATAAATAACAGAAACCATGACACAAATTTTATAAATAAAGAACTTAATCCAAAAAAAAAAAAAACAAAGGAACGGTATTATAATCCACCATTTGATTTAAACTATATTATAATCCACAAAAAAAAAAAATTCTACAATAAATGTATATTAATTTCTTTGCAGGTGTGCTTATTATGTCCTCGTTTTTTGCAATGTCCGCAAATATTGGTTTGCTTTGACGCTTCTTCAATTCCACTACGAATCCTTTTTCGGCCTTTCGTCTGGGACATGTTGGGATCCTTCAAGTTCATCATAGAAGACTCTTCGAGTTGAGAATTCAAGTGCTAAACGTCAATATCCTCAAGTTGTGTACTCTCTCCATATGTTGGAAACTTTTCTGCAGATGTAGTAAGAGCATCAAGACCATCAGAAATAAATCTAAATGCTTCATCTGACCTCTGTGCAAGCTCAATAAGTCTTTGACATTTAGAGCTCATATGAAGGCTGGAAACTTTCTCATAATATGCCAAAGAAAATGCTAAAGGCCCAAAAACTTGAACTCTATTTCCAAGAGATTGATAACCAAATTACACTCCTCTTCCTTTTCAAGCTCAGATTACCCAATTAAAATTCTGATAGTGTGGCATACGTGCACCCATATTGTTTTCCTTATCCCTTTGTCAGCTGCTCTCACGAGTAAGTAAATGAAGTTATACATTTAATATATATTCAGAGGAAGTTTATTTCATGGCAGATTACAAAGGCATGTCAGATTTACCCTAGTGTATTAAACATGTCACGTATTGATATATGGCAAATAGCTTTTTATATTAAACATGTCACGTATTGATGATTCCTTACTAAATTAACAGCATAAATTCACAAAACTTTACCCAAAAGTGCACAACTTGCATCGAGTTCTACCTGAGTTCAAATATAAAAGATATATTTATCCTTGTTTTCTTTTACTTCTTAGTGCATGTAAGAGTCTATTTGCTACACATTAAAAGTTTAGGCAGTTTATTGCCAAAATTATAAGTACAAGAGTTCATTTACCAAGGTATCAAAGTTCAAGGGTTGTTTGATTTATGTTGGCAGCATCCACTCCATTGATGAAGTGTATTACACTATCAAAGAAAGAACTGACAACAAAACCAACAAGGAAACAGAAGAGACAGCAGGTAAGGGGGAATACTGGTTCTATGTTACACCATATAATTTCAAGCTGCTATCAGACTTCAACTGTAAGGACAATGATAATTGATAAGAGAACCACAACTGCAATGTAAGTTCACGTTGCATCAGGAGGTTTCAACTTAGCATATGAACATTCTTATTGTTCATTGATATCTGACTTCAGGAATTTATAAATATAGGTACTACAAATGCCAACTGTGATCTAAGATTTTACTATCCTTCCATATAGATAAGGGAGACAGCGGCCTCTATGCAGCCTACTATGTAAGATTTAATTCAACCAAGAGAGCTAGAGCGAGTATTAGAGCATGAAGTACACTAAATTAGTAGATTTTTCTGTGGCTTAAGCTTGCCGGGCCTTCTACAGGCAAAAAATGTGTATCAAAATGCAAAATTATCCGTCGCAGAAGGAGAGCTCTGAATTATAACCCGTCGGGATTGCTAATTATCGAGAACTATCAAGTTAAAAGTGACAGGCAAAAAATGTGTATCAAAATGCAATTTATCAATTCCAAACATTTTAAGAATCTAATTTAACATGCTAGCACGATGGCATTGATATAATTTAGAAACCTTAAAAAAAAAAAACCAGCAGATTCTATCAGCAAGCCAAAGAAATAAAACTGATTTACCGGATGATGTCAGCGATGAGCTAAAGCATCAAGAGAAGCTGCAGCGAAAACCCTAGATTACCCAGCTCAAAAAATCACCACCCTCATTCTGAAATTCAAAATGGAAACTCCATGACAATCAAAATAATACACCTTTGACTCCAAAGAGAACAGCGAAATAGAGAGAGAAACTGAGAAAAAGAGAATGGAGAGAGACGAGAAGCAGAGAATTGACAAAATGGGTAGTGAAAATGAAATCTTACGTAGTGTTTGCAACGTCTGAGACGCTGAGCAAAGCTTGTTGTCTTCACGCCTTCACCAACTCTCTCTCTCTCTCCACCAACGTCTGAGACGCTATTAAAAAAAAACAGTTGTGCTGTACGAGCTTATCCTTGTATAACTCTTGCGTCCAGTTAGACCTATTTCCAATATGGTGAAGGTACCTGAACAAGTGGAATGGCGAAAGCTCTGTGGAGTTCTAGGGTTCGTGATTGGAGATTGAGATGAAATTCTCAAGAAACATTTCCCCCCTTTTTATGGTAAACCTGAGAGATTCTCTGGAGCTTTTTTAATAGCGTCGATCATGGATTTAAGGAGGGGAATTGGGAGGGAAAGTAGAGATTAGAGAGAGGAGAATCTGAAAGAGAGTGATGCACGCAGAAATCAGGGTTGGGATTCAGATGGGTTCTGTACTAATCGACGTTTCCTTCCGAGGAGTCTGTGAAGCCACGGGAGAGAGGGGGAAAGGGGAATCTGCGAAGCCGTGGGAGAGAGGGGGAAAGGGGAAACAATAGGGTTTTATTGCTTAATTCTCTGTCGTTGGATGATCTCATAATCTAATGGTTCTGAATGAGGTAGGCAAAAGTAGGTAAAGTAGGAGTAGGTAAAATAACCTATCCCATAAAATAAAGGCTAAAATATACTTTTAGTCATTTAAGTTTTACATAAGGTATATTTTTTATCCCTTAACTTTATGAAGTATACTTTTGGTCCTAAAATTCTAACACCGTTAATGTTGCTAACGGAAAACATTGACGAAGCGAACTCAAATGATGATTAATAACATTTAATTACATAAATTTTATATATTCTTCAATTTACTCATATTTTAAATTTAAGTTTAATAACATTTAATTACATAGTCATCACTTAAGTTTACACCGTTATTACTTAAATTTGCATTTTCCATCAGAAAAATTAATGGTGTTAGAATTATAGGACTAAAAATATACTTTTTAAAGTTAAGGGACCAAATGTATACCTCATGTAAACTTAAAAGACTAAAAGTATACTTTAGTCTAAAATAAATATATGAAATGAGTTTTATTTTAACCTTACGTTAATATGTTAATGAATGCTGATTCAAAACATACAATGGTTTTTTTTTAAAAAAAAATTCATGAATGGTGATTCAAAACATATAGTCGTTATCACTAGTGCAAAAAAAGCTTTTAAGACCAGACAAAAGAGGTATCGTAAGACCGGACTCGCGGTCGGTCTTGTTCAGGAGGTATTAAAAGTCTAACATTTAAGACCGGACACTAACTGATCTTAAAGAAAATCTTTTAGACCGAACATTTAAAACATTAGGTCTTAAAAGTCGTACTAAATAAACCTGAAATATTTTTTGTTCAGTCCTAAAACACAACTTTTAAAACCGGACTAAAACTTGGCTACTCTTAAAAGGATCAGAATTTCAAGACCGGACAAAAATAAATCCGGTCTTAACAGTTGAACATTTAAGACCGACGTATCCATTTCGGTCTAAATTTTCCCAAATTTTTTTCCTGTTCTTCCAGATGAAAATATATATATACACAAATCCACCACCCAATCCAGCACATAAAAGTCGATACTTTAAGCTACAAGCTATGAACAATTATGAATAAATTGAATTGAGATAAATAATACAAATATTATTCACCATGAGTTATTGGCCTCTTAATTAATGATTATACTATGACTACAAGACCTAAATTAATTTATACAATAAGATAATAACTTACTTACAAATACAATGAGCTGAGTTACCAATACAGCACGTAAATCAATATACATGCCTTCATATATCTGATTCCCATCCAACAACATAAACACGTCCTCTTTTACAACATGCCCCTTTGAATCGGATCCTACTACAAAAATAAAACAAAAACAAACTTTATAGTCAGTGATGACATTGTTTAAGAACATATATAGAAGGAATATCATAGTACGTATATATATCGATGGCAACACAATATCATAGTACGTATTCCCACCCAACAATGTTCTTTGCATCACTGCACACATTATCAATATCAGTGTCATTATCATCAAAGGCCACTTCCCCATGTTGATACCCACTTGAGATTTTTTCACCATGCCATACCCATACTGTATAGATCTTACAAAATCCTTCACAAATTAAATGTGTATAACTTCAGGACTTAGTCGCCTCTCATTCAAACATTTTACAAAAGACCAATTAAACTTCCCACTATCATCATGTGCATTTTGTTTAGCAAATTCTATAAATTCCCTCACCCCATTTTATTTAACATACATAATTCGAAAAATTTGAAACTTGAATATAAAATAAGCCAACTCAAAATGCATATTTATGCTCAATGTCAATTAGGTTTTCTATTTTAAGGAGAAACTTGCCCATTAAATGTATAACGAAGAATCACTTTTGGTCATAAATGTATCGCAGTGAATCCAAGAAATAAAATAAATGCATGACGAAAAAATTAAATACATCGCATGAAGATCTAATGAACTCACCTGTAGCATATTAATTCAAATGCGTTTGCTGAATCTTTCTTCTCCAGCCACGACCGTTCATGTTGCAGACAGCAAGAGTAACTTAAAAACACTTGTTGGTTAGTTGGGTTGGTCTAAAGTGCAAATATAATTTTCAAAATACAATATTCCTTAACAACAGAGGAACCCACAAGAACATTTCATCGATTTCGTTAAACCCATGAAAAACCCAGAACGATAAGCAGGAAAATCATAAAGTTATATAACCGAAACATCTCTTACAGCTTGGTCTATAGACGTTTAACTAAGGAACCATAAAGTGATTGTCGAGAGAGCGACACGACGAAGCAACACTGCCAACACACAAACACTAAAGACAGAACCTGAGTAATGAAATCTTTCGGCGCGACAAGAGAAGTTCAGAGAGGGAAATTTAATTTTACGTGCGATAGAGACATCTTTTAAGATTTTGGATTTATTAAGACCGATTAATTATAAGCATCTGGTCCTAAAGATTTTATTAATTTAATTTTTAAGCCTGGAAGTTTAGAAGACTCCGGTCCTAAATTTCTATTAATGTTTAGACCGGAGATTTAAACACCATCCAATCCTCAAAGTCAAATACTTTTTAGACCAGTAATACTTATAACCTATCTGGTCCTAACCTAATTTATTAAACCAAAAAATAAAAAAAGAGGATTGGCTTTGGCGAGTGTAGCAACAACTGAATTAAAAATAAAGGAAAACTGGAGAATTAATAAACTTCTTTAATTACTGGTGGGGAGTTAGGAGGCAGTGAGGAGTTAATAAGGACAGAGAGGTTGTGTGAGGAGTTAATATAAGGGTAGAGAGTTGAAAAGCGCATTTTATAACTATTCGGTCCTAAATGTCTTTATTGAATTCAAATTACTTTTAAGATCTACTCCCTCTGGTCCTTATTATAAGGCACCAACTAACAAGTTTATTTGGTCTTTTTTATAAGACACTTGCTTGTTCCCAATGAGTATTAATTATTTGTTTCCATGTCTACCCCTAATTAATGAGGGTAGTGGGTGAGAGTAATAATTAATATAATATTAGAGTTTAGTGCAATTAGTAGGGTTAATATTGGAAGTTACTTAAATTATAGGGCAACTTTAATGACTTTAACTACTTTTAATGGTTTGTGAGAAAAGTTAGTTGGTGTCTTATAATAAGAACCGGAGGGAGTACCTTTTATACCTATCCAGTCCTAAAATACTTTTAAGATCTACCTTTTATATATATCCGGTTCTAAATTGCTATTATTTATTTTTTTAATCAATTCAATTACTTTTAAGATCGACCTTTTATCTTGCATCCGGTCCTAAAATTATTTTATTTTTTAAATCAATTAAAAATATTACTCTTAAGAACGGGTTTGTTAAAATATTTGGTATTAAAAGTTGTATCTGTTTAATGAATAGATTTAGAGTCTCTTCGATCAGCTTCCAGATAAACTTCCCAACTAGGTGACTCCTCGTATTCTGAGGAACTATGCGGCTCCTCGTTAAAGTTTCCAACATTTCACATTGTTCAGGATGGGTTCTCTATTTAAACCCGTTGTTACTTTACTTTCTTCACATTCTTCTCCATCACTTCTACAACATCCACCACCGTAATGGCTGCTCCACCACCACTAGGTCCTCCTCGTCCACTTAGTCTTCACAATTCGTACCCTTCTCCGCTGCTTCCGAACCGGTCATTCTACTAGATGATGCAACACCTTTTGGTCCGCGTCGATCATATAGATCGAGGCATCGGCCAACTTTTTCAAGTCTATCACGCCGTCAACAACAAGGTGACGGCAGTACTCGACGCACAAGACGTTGAGTACCGTATTTCTGATAACAACGTGTCTGACCTCTCCGACGACTCCCTCCCCTTTGACAACGATGTGGAGGATTAGATTTTAAGTTTTTTTTTATTATGTAAATAAAAAAATTATTAAATAAAATTTTTATTTCAATTTCTATACATGTCTATTTCTATTTCAGTTTCAACAACAAGCTGACTGCGATACTCGACGCCCTCGAATGTTAATATAATTTTTCTAAAGAAACAAAAAAAGAAATTCACAAGTAATATTGATGCATCTCTTGAGGGCAAAGAAACGATATCGATCTCCTTCTCCTTTTCATTCTATTCTTTTTCTTTCCAACAAAAAGGAAACAATCAAAACATTGTCCTCATGTGATCAATACAGTTAAGAGCATAAAAAAAAGAAGGAAAAACATCGTCTACCTTATTCGAATAAAAACAAACAGAGTGACAATTCTTCTCAAGGTTGGACCGTCGTTGTCGTCGGTGTTACCTTGCCCTGATTTGAAAATTTTCAGTGTCCTTTTCATTATCTTCATTCTTTTTTCGACAAAGAAAAAAGACAAAGAAAAGGCAAACCGATAATGCTGATAAAAATCAGGAGAGGTAAAAACAACGACAATGAAGGTCCTAGCTTGAGGAGAACGCCAGAACCTCGATTGTCTTGAAATTAATGATTTTGGAAGAATATTAAGACTGGATATGTAAAAATAAACGATCTTAAAGTTTAAGTCGTGAGGACTTTTAGGAGCGGACCATTTATAAACATATGGACTTTTAAGACCGCACGTTTAATAAACATACGATCCTAAAAGTCTAGACAAATTTTTACTAAGTTAATTAATTTTTTTATTTAATCGTTTTCTATATTTTGTACTGGCCTCATTATATGTCCGGTCTTGAAAGAATAACTTTTAAGACCGGCTCATATAGATGTTCGGTCTTAAAACATTAATAACTTAATATTTAAATTTTTCCTTATTATTTTTGGATCGCAGAAAATATTAGTTCGGCTGTAAGACATTTATCGATAAAGTAATTGATATTTCAATTTTCTTAATAACGTTTAAAAGACCGGTTGTTTTTTTTTTGTCCAGTCTGAATAATATATTTGAGACCTATTAAAAAATGATCCGGTTCAAAATGTTCTTTATATTTACAGAACTGCCACCGGTTATTACTTTAAGACCGGGGCGTCGCTACTCCGGTCTAAATCAGGCGGTCTTAAAACTCTTTTTTGTACTAATGTATTTATTATTATTATTATTTTTGGAACAATACAGTAAGTTAATTTGGCAAAAGACAATAAGAATCGGCTTGTAACTTGTAAGTCATCTTGTTCCCTTTCTCTATGGTCTTTGAATATAGTTTTCTCGTTTACTACAAAAAATTTGAAGCTATTATGATTCTTATATATATGCACCACCACAAGATAGTGGTTTGTTTGTTATTGTGTCTGACTTACTGTTATATAGTACGATCTAGCTAGCTAGCTGCTTAAATTAAATTAAGGGTTAAGGAGCAATTTCGCCAATAAACTTTTGTCTAAGGAACGCCCAGCACAAATAACTTTTAACTGGACCTTAAATACCTACAAACTTTTTAAAAAGTTTAGTTAGCACAAAAACGTTAGTACAAGGCAACGTCCGTTAGTGTGAATGATCCTGATATGGTTCCTTCCCTACGCCATTGGAGATGGGCCTTAAGCTTCTCATAATCAGGAAGGTTATCTTTTATGACAGGAATCTGTGACGCCATGCTTGTAAACAAGCGTATCTTGATAAGGTGGCAAATTATGGTTAATCACAGGAATTTGTTTGAATCGCTGAACCCAGGCTTTTAAGCGAAGCAAAGTATTGAGTTCCACCACTTTGACACCCACCATTTCTTCCATGGCTTCAAACCAATGAGGAATCCAACTTCCATAAATTATGTCCAACACTCCTATGTTGTCCCCCCCCCCCCAAAAAAAAGAACTCTTTTTTTACTCTGTTTTAATTTGTCTAAAAAATCAGAGAGAGATGAAAACCGGAATGGAGAAGCGGGAAAGAATTTAGTGAGTGCAAAACCTGGAGGAAGTGTGATTTCCACCCACGAGGATAACAATCGGATTTTGGAAGTTTGACCAGACCCTCATTGGAACCCTCTTCAACATTGGCTTGCCTCAGCTCCCCCCCCCCAAAAAAAAATCTTGGATGGATTATATCCTATCCCCGCATTGATCCCTGAAAAATCAACTCATTCTGAAAGTTTCTGATTCAATGGATGAATGAATGAATTTTGCAGAAAAACCCTATATCTGAAGAACCGTGGCGGTGAGGAAAGAGGAAGGCTCAAGCTTCACTGAGAGCTGTAGAGTTGAGTGTGCAGTAGAGAGCCCGCAGATCTGATTTTTTTGCTCAAAGTGCAAATCTGATGACATAAATGGAGTGTAGCTAATGTGATTCCTTCAGAGCTGGGTGCTCCATTTATTTCCCTTCAGGCCCACTAACGTCTGTTACCTATAAACTAACGTTTTTGTGCTAATTTGACTTTTTAAAAAATTTATTGGTATTTAAGGTCTAGTTAAGAGTTTTTTGTGCTGGGCGCTCCTCAGACAAAAGTTTGTTGGCGAAATTACTCCTTAACCCTTAAATTAAACTTGGGAAAATTCGTTTCAGGGCTCCTATTAGGCAAAGAATTCCAGAAAAGGCCCAAACAATCTGAAAATACCCAGAAAGGCCCAGAGATTCTGACAATACAGAAAAAGGCCCCAAAATTCTGACAGAGTTGTTAATGGGGCTGATATAGTTGTTAGTGGGGGGCTAATATAGTTGTTAACCGGGCTAATTTAGTTGTTAAAAAAAATGTTAACAACTAAATCAGCCCAGTTAACAACTATATCAGCCCCGTTAACAACTATATCAGCCCCATTAACAATTATATCAGCCCCCGTCAGAATCTTAGGGCCTTTTTGGATATTGTCAGAATCTCTAAGCCTTTTTCCGTATTGTCAGAATGTTTGGGCCTTTTCTGGAATTCTTTACCTAATAGGGCCCTTAAACAAATTTTCCCATTAAACTTCCCTCGCTGCTTTCTGCATGTGAATCCACTTCACGTGCTGTATTCTTTCCCCTCCCTCTTCTCTCTCTCCCTCTATGTGTGTGTGGGAGGCAGACTATATATATAAATGAAGTACAACACTTTATTTGTGAATTATGTGTAACAACTCACACTCATCAATATTTAGAATTTAATAATAAACTTTCTTTAAATAATAATTAGAATTTAATAAAAAACTTGCTTTAACTTTATGTGAATTATGTACACTTAAAGTTATATGTGGTTAATCTCTTCCCCTAAAGTTTAGCTATTTTGGACCAATAATGCACAATTGGTCACGGAGGACTTATCTCTATAAAGTTTAAGAGGTTAATTATCAAATACCATAAGACCGTGGCGGAAGCTAGTGATGGCAAAGCCCCAGCTGGTCTCGACTAATTGTATAAAATTTATTTAAAAATATATGTATTTATTATATGATATTTTATTTGGTCACAAATTTGACTCCAACTAATTTTTAATCTTCTCTGTAAGAATAATATTTATTTCATTACTGATTGGATTGAGAGGAAAGTAAAATTCTTGTTTGAGAAAGGTTAGTATAATCTTATATATTGTTTTGATTTATAATTGTAGGTTATTATCTATTTGTATTTTTAAGGTTATTTGATACTATTTAGTAAATACTCTCTATGATCCTTATTTAAGAAACCAACTAACAATTTTTATAAGTCAATAAAAACAGTTAAAGTCATTAAATTTATCCTAAAATTTAAATAATTTTCAATATTATCTCTATTAATTACACTAAACTCTAATATAATATTAATTATATTACTCTTTTTTTTTCTTGAAAAAAAGAGTGTTAATTAATTTTTATTAATTATTACTGTCACTCACTACCTTTTTAATTATGGGTACACATGGAAAAAAAATATTTAATGCTATTTGGAAACAAGTAAGTGTCTTATAAAAAAGACCAAATATACTTGTTAGTTGGTGTCTTATAATAAGAATTAAAGGAAGTAATTCAATATGTTTATTTTTTAGCCCGGACTAATTTTTTTTTGGTTCTGGTTCTGCCACTGCCACAAGACACTGCCATAAGACATAATATTTTGCCAAAAGCAATTAAAAGGGTAGGCATTAACGCGATCCAACTTAATTGGGACGTAGGCTACAACCTATGAGATCGTTGGCCAAGATATAAGATAGTTGTTTGTTTGTTATTGTGTCTGACTTACTGTTATATAGTACGGTCTAGCTAGCTAGCTGCTTAAATTAAACTCCCCTCGCTGCTTTCTGCATGTGAATCCACTTCACGTGCTCTATTCTTTCCCCTCCCTCTTCTCTCTCTCCCTCTATGTGTGTGTGGGAGGCAGACTATATATAAATGAAGTACAACACTTTATTTTTGAATTATGTGTAACAACTCACACTGATCAATATTTAGAATTTAATAATAAACTTTCTTTGAATAATATTTAGAATTTAATAAAAAACTTGCTTTAACTTTATGTGAATTATGTACACTTAAAGTTATATGTGGTTAATCTCTTCCCCTAAAGTTTAGCTATTTTGGACCAATAATGCACAAAAGCAATTAAAAGGGTAGGCATTAACGCGATCTAACTTAATTGGGACGTAGGCTACAACCTATGAGATCGTTGGCCAAGATATAAGATTCAAAGGGAGTATATTTACACACACACATATAGTGTTGTGAAGTGAGCCCGTTTTGGATATAAATGATTTTAATCATTTATGGGGTAAAAATGGCTTTTAGAAAATAGCTTTAAAAATTTACGAGGTAAAAATAATTTTTGGATAATAGATTTTGGATAAAAATAATAATGTTTGGATAACTTTAAAATCTAGGTTTTCATAAAAGTTTGTCAAACACCCCTAAATTGTCTAAAAGCTATTCTCCATCAAAATTTTGGTTTTAGCAAAAGTTTGTCAGACACCCCCAAGTATTAAAATCTAGGTTTTGTCATAAGCTTACTGAACACCCCTTTTTTTTCAGAAATTATTCATGAAATATTTTATGGTATTGACCAATACTAAAAAAATACTTTGTAATCTTAAAAATTTATTTTATTATATTAAAAAATATTTAAGATAATGACTAGTTTTGAAAAAATATTTTAGGGTACTAACGGGTACTAACAAGATACTAAGGATACTGAAAAATATTTCATGATCTCTCAAATTTATTTTAGGATATTGAAAAAATATTTCAGGGTAATTATTAATCTTGAAAAAATATTTTAGGATATTGAAGGATACTAAAAAAATACTTAAGGATGCCGACTGGTACTGAAAAAATACTGATGATGACAAAGGAGAGAGAAAAATCTTTAAAAAAAAAAAAGCTTTTTCCTAAACCTAGGTTTTGATGCATATACTGAAAAATTTTGGAATGTTTAACAAACATTTGCAAAACTTAGGTTTTGATGTGAAATAGCTTCTAGAAAAATAATTGGGGTGTTTGACAAACTTTTACTAAAACCTAAGTTTTGGATCTTTACTCATTTACTAGACCTGCACTAGTACAAAAAAAAGCTTTAAGACCGCCTCATTTAGAGCGGAGTATAGAAAATCATGTCTTAAAAGTATGATCGGTGACAGTTTCGTAAATATAAATAACTTTTTGGATCGGATAATAAAGGATCCGGTCTTAAAAGTATAACTGGTGACACTTTCGTAAATATGTAGAATACTTTTAAAAGTATGGCCGGTGGCAATTTCGTAAATATATAGAACACTTTTAAGACTGGATTATAAAATATCAAGTTTTAAAAGTATGACCGATGACAATTTTGTAAATATATAGACCACTTTTAAAATCGGATTATAAAATATCCGATCCTAAAAGTATGACCGGTGGCAATTTCGTAAATATATAAAACACTTTTAAGACCGGATTATAAAATATATGGTTTTAAAAATATGACCAATGGCAATTTCGTAAATATATAAAAACACTTTTAAGACTGAATTATAAAGGATCCGATCTTAAAAATATGCTTCTAAGACCGGTTTTTACAAACAACCGGTCTTATGAATATTGAATTTAATTTAGGATGAATAAATAAATAAATAAATATATATATATATATATTAAATTCAAAAATAATATAATAACATTATTTAATGGAGATTATAATATTATTATATAATATTTGTTTTGTATTTAATTTATTTGATAAATTAAATATGTAAAACAAATAGAGATAAATTAAATCAGGCTTTTAATTTGAATTAAATAAATAAATCAGATTAGATCTATTAGATAGATTTAATTAATATATTTTTTTAATCTAGATTCAAAATTAATGAGAAATAATTTTGAATATAATACGCCGATCGGGTTTAGAAAAAACCTAGGGACTTTTGTCAAGTGTATTAGAAAGTCGTGAGAAACCCTAGAACGAAAATAGAGAGACACATAATGCGAAGGCGCTAGCACGCTACGCAGCCATGTTCGGAGGTTATTCTTGTGGATACCAGTAGAGAAAGGTGATTTGTAGAGTTGACTTCTATTGATCGATAAGGTAGCCCACCAGTTCATATCAAACGAGACGCATACAGGTTTGGCGCATACGTATGATTCGGATTCTTTTAATCTTAATTTAAACGCTGTTGAGCGATCCTTGGATGGAATTCATAAAAGTTTTAATTCCGTTGCGTGTACGGATCCCAATGAATCCATGGTCAAGGCCTTTTTAAAAATAGGAAAATCTCTTTAAGGTGCCAAAGAACTAAGAAAATGTTTAAAAGAATCTTATAAAATATCATGCAAAAAATGTCCTAAAGAACTATTAAAACCTACGGATGAAGTTGTTAATCACCTACTGAAGTAGTTGTCAATGGATTTTTTTTAATATCAAAGATGTTCTGTATGAAGAACACAGAGATTGGACTTGACTAGGGTGTCAAGCCTAGAGCCTACGTACCCTCGAAGGGATCAAAGTCCACGTAGTTCGCAACAAACTCGAAGGCACGTAGCCAGGGGAGTGGGGTGTGTGCTCTGTGTGGCAGAAAGTAACAAGAGCATAAGATAGAACGTGTGCACCTGTTTAGGGTTTCCTTCTATTTATAGAGGAGCTTGGTGCCCGTATCTCCCTATTGATGGGCGATATCCATGATTGAGCCTTTCAGGGCTGATTGGCTGGTGCCATGATTGTAGGAGGATCTCCTATTAATGAGCTCCTAAATATAGGGGATCTCGGATCCTTTCCAAATATAGCGCGGATCCCTTATGGGCGCAGTTGGGTCGGGGTCTGGACTTGGGCCTATTGGACCGGTCCGTAACAGTTGCCCCCCAGCTTGGTCGTTCAGGCTTCTGGACGGCCGAGATGCCTAGTGCCCCAGACCCGCTATGGCCGAGGTCCTCCTACTCGGACTAGGTCGGCCTTCGGATGCCGTGGCCCTTAGCTCGGCTTGGGACTGCGGTCGGCTCAATCGGTTCTCGTCCTGCCCAGAACGTCGGGTTTGCTTGTGTCCGGGCGGTTTTTATCCTACCCGGGTCCCCAAGCGTTCTCTTGCCTTTTGGGATTCTTCGTACGCTTCGGTTTTCCCCCTACGTGAACCGTCACTGTGGTTTTACAGCTGTCAGATCCTTAGTGGAGTGAATCTGCAACCGTCACGCCTTTTCGTCTCTCGAGGCCAATGCGCATTTATGGCGCTGGCGTCGTGCTGCGCCAATCTCCACGCGCCTGCATGGGAAAATACCGTTGTACCCTTCTTGTGTTAGGATTTCGGTTTAAATAGCCTTCTCTGCGCTTCTTTTCCACTTTTCCCGCTATTACACTTTCTCGCTCAGACTACTCTCTGGTTTCTCTAGAGCTTCAGAGGGGATTCTTTGTGCCCGGAACTTTCGCCGTCTTCCAGCGTTCTAGTTCCTTCCTCTTTCACATAACAGGTATTGTGCCACTTTTCTGTCATTTTGTTCGGTATTTCCTTTTCTTTTACCGTTTATTCTTCGTTGATTGACGTTTGTGTCATCGCTCTTCCCTCCTTCTGGGTTTCCTGGGTTTCCTTAGAATCAGTGTACCCGAAATTCGTCCCATCGTTTCCTTAGACACCGTTCTTAGCGCTTTAGGTTTCTGACCATGGTGAGGGGTAGAGGTATTCCTAGTTCTGCAGCTTCCTTGACGCCGGAGGAGGAAATGCTCCTTCGTGCGCGTCTCCCGCGGGCTACTTATTGGGTTCTCGGGGGTGAACCACCTGCTTCGGGAATCCTGGATCCTTCGCGCCGAGGTGGCGTCGTGCGTCCGGGGCGAGGTGGGGCTCGCCCGTCCTCGGGAAGGGTTTCTGTTTCAATTCCACGCTCACCCTTCCGGACGCTTGCAACCGCTCTTCCTCACGAATCGCCTGGTGGGGCCCTGGTGGGTTCCTCTTCCAGTTCCCAATCCCCGGTGGTGATGGCTCGACCGCTGAATTTTTACGAGGGTCCCTCTACTGCTTGCCGGTCGTCAGCTCCCGAGGGTTACGTGGGCCCCTGTTGGGACTGCCTGGCGGAGGCTTCCGTGTTAATGGCAGGAGATGGGGATACCATGGCTTCGTCCATTCTAGGCTCCTGTCGGCATTGGTCTGCCCCGGTTGTTTCTTCTCGCGACCCCATTCGTCCGAGTCGGTCGTCATTAGTACCTGCTGTTATGCCTGTACCAGGTATTTCTGCTTCTTTGCTAATACTGGCTTTGTTTATTTTCGTATAGGCTTATTTATGGCTCCCAAGTTGGGATCTTCTAAAAAGCGCTCGGAGGCCGGTGGCCCGGACTCTTCCAGTCCATCCGAAGCCCTGATTCGCCGATATGGCTGGGTATCGCACGACGTGCTGGCAACAACGTCGTTGATGTCGGAGGTAGCCATAGCACGGCTGGAGGTCCCGGCCATGCCCGGATGCGTCCTTAGGCGTCCGGGGCCTGAGGAGCCTGTATGTGCGGCTCGGACCGAGGGTCAGCCGGACTTTTTCTTCTTCTACCGGGACTACTTGACTCGGGTTCGAGTTTCTCTTCCTTTCACCCCCTTCCAGATGGAGGCGTTGCGGCATCTTCGTCTCGCCCCGACACAACTTCATCCGAACGGTTGGGGATACCTAGTCGCCTTCGAGCGGTTATGCGGCCATTTTCCGCTCCCCATCCCCTGTACCGCCAACCTCTTTTTCCACTTCTTCGGACCTTTTACCCCTAGTTCGTCCGCAAGAGGTGACAATCTGAGGGGCATGGTATCCCTGTGGATCAACCCAGACCGTCACTTGATGACGCCCTTTTCCGACTCCTTCAAACGGTTTAAGGGGGCTTTCTTCAAGATCGAGACCGTCCCGGGGGAGCGGCCGTGGTTCTTAGAGGATGGTGGTCGGTTCCCGCTGTATTGGGGGGAAGGTCATTACAAGGCTAAGGCCATCTCCTACCAGCTTCCGTTCGAAGACCTGGTTCCGGAATCGGTTTCTGCTTTGCCACGGCTCGAGGCCCTGGTGGCCGAGTACGGTGTGCAGCCGGCTGGCTTCTATATTTCCGCCGAGCCGCCACCTTCCTCGTGTAGGGTCACTAGTAGTTGTGTTTGTTTTTGTTTCATTATTGTTCTTATGAATCTGTGGATTCTGATCTACTTTGTTTCTGTATGTTTGCAGTTAGGGCTATGGACGACCTGCCGCTATACGCTCGTTTATCAAGGGCGGCCGCCGCGCCTTCGAGTCGCCCCAAGAAGCGGTCGGCTTCTTCCACTGCCGGTGCTCCTAATGCCTCGGCTCCTAAGAAGGCCAAAGGCCCTGCTGCTGATGGCCCTTCTTCCCCCTCGGCTTTGCGAGCTGCTTCCTTGGTGGGGTCTCCGGTGCTTGAGGGCCGGGAAGTCGCTGCTGTGGACCCAAGCCCGGTGCCTGGTTTGCAGGGTTCTGAGGGGCGAGAGGCCCCGATCTCTGATGAGGAGGTGGAGGCTGAGTTTTTCGCCGATGATCCTCCATCTTTGCCAAACCTGCCTTCGTCATCCTCGCTTCCGCCACCACCGCTGCCGAAGTCTCTTCTCGCCCGTGGCCGTATTTGGCACGATGGGGTAGTTCCTGAGGTGTCCACCGCCTTCCTCCCTCCCCGACACTTTATTGGCTGCGCTGCCCTGACTCGACCGGCCCTGGAAGAGCTGCACAGGAACCAGGCAGAGCTTTGCCGGGCGGTGGGATACAACCAAGCCTTTATCATGGTCCGGGAGCAATATGCCCGTTCCCATGCTGATGCCCAGAGGCTGCGGGCGCAGGTCGAGGAGTTGGCCAAGAGCCTGTCGGCTGCGGAGGCCAAGGCCGCATCTGCTGGCGACCTGCAGGAGGAGCTTGAGGTGGCGGAGGCCAAGGCTAAGTCAGCCGGGGAGGAGCTGGCCAAAGGCTGGGCGGCGCGGGATGCGGCCCTCGCGGAACTGGAAGGGGTTCGGGCGGAGCTCGATGCCGCGAAGGCTGCGGCGATCCGGGCAGATCGGGAGCTGCAACTGTCCCAGGAGCATGCCGAGTCGGTCGCCGTGGAGTGCACCCGGGCCGTGAAGGAGAGGTCCGAGAGCCTGGCTGCGGCCAAGGCTTTAGAGGCGCGGCTGGCTGCTTTGGCCAGGGATGAAGAGGCGGCTCAGGCAGCCCTTGCCGTTGAGAAGGTGACCTCCCGGGAGCTTACGGACGCCCTGGTGCAGACTGCCGAGGCCTGCTTCAAGCAAGCCTTGCTCCAGATCCGGTATCTCAACCCCGGGGTTGAGCTTCGAGTGGAAGGATATGATCATCGTGCCTTTGTCAAGGACGATGGATCTTTCCTCCCATTCGAGCCTCAAACCGCCGAGGACCCTGATGAAGAGGCCGTGGAGGGTGCTACCGTGGCCGGGTCAGAGGAGGAAGCTGATGCTGGGTCGGGCTCCCCGTCTTAGCTTTTATTTTTGCTATGTGTATTTCTTGGGGTGTTGGAACCCTTGTAACTCTGAATAATCCCGGCCTTGGTGCCGTTTTTGTACAGACTTGAACAATTGACGACAATATTTTTGTTGCCTTGTGCTGCGATCTGTATTTGGTTTAATTCTTTACCGTCACTTTTGTCTGGATTTGACAATGAACGATTTACCTTTGTATTATCCTTTTTCGTCTGTCGGCCGTGTTTAGATAACTTAGACAATGGTTGGGCTTATCTCTCTTTTGTCTAAGTTTGGTTGTTCCTTCGGCTGCATTGTTGCAAGCCGTCTGGATGCTCTAGACAATGGATTCCGCCATCCTTTTGCCTGAGCTTAAGAATCGGTTGGCCGTGTGTGTACGGGCCGTATAGAAAACTTAGGCAATTTTATCATTCTTTTGCCCAAGCTTTAGTGTTTGTTGGCTGCATATGTGCAGGCCGTTGTTTCTCTACCACACTTAGTGTGTGGGAGGTTGGGGCAAGGTTGTCTCGTTTCAGCCTCGTCAGGCATAACTAACCATACTGCCTCAGCCCGGCTTTCACATAGCCGAGCTCCAACTTTCTTTTAGTTGGATCCAGTTGTACCGGCGTAAGGGCGAGACTACCACGTGTCTAACCGAGGCTTCGTCTGCCTGGAGTCGGACATTTTGACCTGATCAGGGTCGGCATGGCAGGCCGCTTGCTTAGCCGGGCGAGCGTTGACGCGTCAATTTCGCAAAGGGCCGTGTTCGATTCCTTTGCCGAGCTCTAACCAATGCCTGTCGGAGTACGACGGCTGGTTTTCGTACACCTAGATGTTTTTGGTTCTGGCCGGGTTTGAGACCTCGGGGCCGTCTACCGGTGCCGGGGTTAATAGCCCCGGCTTTCGGCTCCTTAGCCGGGCTTCATTGCCTCAGCCTTGTTGCTTTTGGCCGAGCTAAGCGGCTCAGGCTTCCTGCTTAAGCTTTGTACGTTTTGGTAAATATCCCCAGTGGGATCCTTTATTGATGAAAAGAAATAGCCCTACGGGGCCTTACAAAGCATCATAATCCGAAATAACATAACTTGGACTCACGACGAAAGGAAAACAAATGCGAGGAAAGGAATAATCGTAAAAGCTAACAAACGCTGCCGAGAAAGGGTCTAGCTATAGTAGATCTTCAGCTTGTCGGCATTCCATGTCCTTTTGATTGGCTTTCGAGCCAAAGTCTCGAGGATATATGCTCCTCCGTCGAGCTTTTCCTTAATCCGGTAGGGCCCTTCCCAGTTAGCCGCCAGCTTCCCGTCCTTGGCATTCTTGTTGCCTATGTCGGCCCGTCGGAGTACTAGGTTGCCTCTGTTGAAAGACCGGGGTCTGACCTTTCTGTTGTACTTCGCCGCGAGTAGCTGCTTGGCGGCTAGTTCCCGGCAGTGCGCTGTAACCCGGATTTCATCAATGAGGTCCAAGTCAGTCTTCAAGGCGTCGTCATTCGATCCCTGCCCCTCTTGCCCGGCTCTCACCTTTCTCCAGGATGGCTGTCCGATTTCAACCGGGATCATTGCCTCACATCCATAGGTCAGCCTGTATGGGGTTTCCTGAGTCGAAGACTGTACGCTCGTGCGGTATCCCCAGAGGACACTGTGGAGCTGTTCGGTCCAGTTGGTCTCGGCTTGCAACATTCGCCTCTTTAGTCCGTCCAGGACGATTTTGTTGGCGGCTTCAGCCTGGCCATTGGTCTGGGGGTGTTCGACGGACGAGAAGTGCTGCTTAATGTCCAAGTCGGACATTAGTGCTTGGAAACGATGGTCCATGAATTGGGTCCCATTGTCCGTGACGACCTCGGCTGGTATGCCGAAACGAGAGACGATGTTGTGCCTGAAGAATTTCATCACTCTGGCCGACGTTATTGTGGCGAGCAGCTCTGCTTCGATCCATTTAGTGAAGTAGTCGACTGCGACGATGAGCCATCTACACTGCCCTTGCGCCGGCCTAAATGGTCCGAGGATGTCCATGCCCCACTTGTAGAAGGGCCATGGGGCTGGCATTCCTTTAAGTTCAGCGGGTGGTGGCCATATGACCCTGGCGTGCTTTTGGCAACTGTCGCACGTCTTGGCCTTCTCCATGGCGTCCTGACTTATAGTGGGCCAGTAGTAGCCGGCGCGCAACGCTTTCCGGGCTAATGCCTTGCCCCCCATGTGGTGGCCGTTAGCGCCTTCGTGTAGCTCGGCCAGCACATATTTGGCTTCGGAATCTCCAAGGCATCGCATCATTGGGCAATGGAGTCCCTTCCTGTATAATTGGTCATCGACCATAGCATAGAGGGCGGCTTCTCTGATCAACTTTTTTGCGTCTGTCGGGTCGGTGGGGATAATTCCCCTCTCGAGGTAGTCTTCAATAGGCTTTCTCCAGTCGGCCCCTCCAAAAATGGCCATGATGCAGCTAGGCTCGGTCAGGTTCTGTTGTATCACGGTCCTATGGTTGTCCGGACCCTTAGTGCTTGCCAACTTAGAGAGGATTTCGGCTCTTGCGTTCTCCTCTCTCGGGATATGGGACACTGTGACCTCCTCGAATTCGGCCATCAGCTCTTTGGCTTTATTTAGGTACTTTGCCATGAGCGGGCCCTTCGCCTGGTAGGTGCCGTTTATCTGAGCCGCGACGAGCTGCGAGTCGGTTAAGACCTTTACTCGCTGGGCGCCATTATCCTTTGCCTGGAGTAGTCCGGCCAGTAGGGCCTCATATTCGGCCTGGTTGTTAGAGGTCTGGAATTCTAACTGGAGGGAGTGTTCAGTGGCTACTCCCTGTGGGCTTTCCACGATGACTCCCGCACCGCTGCCCTTTGCGTTGGATGATCCATCCACATAGACCTTCCACGTCCCGTCACTGACTATGGCCGGGGTGAGTTCCCTAATGAAGTCTGCGAGTGCCTGGGACTTGATCGCCTGCCGGGCTTCGAAGGCGATGTCAAACTCTGATAACTCTATGGCCCAATTGGTCATCCTCCCTGCCAGGTCCGGTTTATGCAGAATTTGCCGGATCGGCTGGCTGGTTCGTACGACAATCCGGTGTCCCTGGAAATATGACCGGAGTCTTCTTGCGGCTGTGAGTAGAGCGAAAGCTACCTTCTCCAGCTTCTGGTACCTGATTTCAGAGCTTTGCAAGGCCCTGCTGGTGAAGTATATTGGTGTCTGTCCTGCCTCGGACTCCCTTACTAGGGCGGCGCTCACGGCTTCATTACCGATTGACAGGTAGAGGAATAAGGTCTCTCCTGGGTCCGGCTTCGTGAGCACCGGAGGGGATGCCAAACATCTCTTAATTTCTTCGAATGCTGCGTCACAGTCCGGGCTCCATCCGCCCCTGGTTTCTTTCTTTAGAAAGCTTGAAAAGAGGTAGGGCTTTCTCGGCCGACTTTGGCAAGAAGCGCGTCAATGCGGCTAGTCGGCCGGTTAGCTGCTGTACCTCCTTTTTAGACCCCGGGGGCCGCATGTCGAGCACGGCTTTGCATTTGTCCGGGTTGGCCTCTATCCCCCGGTTCGTTAACATGAAGCCTAGGAATTTCCCTGCTGGGACCCTGAAGGCACACTTGGCCGGGTTCAACCTGATTCGATGTCTTCTTAACTTCTCAAACGTCTGTTCTAGGTCCCGGATGTGATCTTCTGGGAGTTTTGACTTGACGATCATGTCGTCTATGTAGACTTCTATGTTACGCCCGATCTGATCCTCGAAAACTCGGTTCATCATCCTTTGGTAGGTGGCCCCGGCATTCTTCAGTCCAAAGGGCATGACGTTGTAGCAATAATTCGCCTTATCAGTTATAAAGGCGGTCTTTTCTTGGTCCTCGGGATGCATGGCGATCTGGTTATAGCCGGAGTAGGCATCCATGAAGGAGAGGAGTTGGTACCCGGCCGAGTTGTCCACGAGCTTATCAATGTTGGGCATCGGGTAGGAATCCTTAGGACAGGCTTTGTTGAGGTTGGAGTAATCGACGCATACTCTCCATTTGCCGCTGGGCTTGAGGACCATGACTACGTTGGAGAGCCAAGTGGTGTACTGTACCTCCCGAATGAAGCCGGCCGCTAGGAGTTCCTCAATGTGGTCCTCCAGGGCCTTCTGCCTATTGTCCGCGATGTTCCTCTTCTTCTGTGTCACGGGTCTAGACCCCGGCCATATGCCGAGCTTGTGACAGCAGAAGTGGGGGTCAATGCCGGGCACCTCGGCCGAGGTCCATGCGAAGACGTCACGGTTCTGCCTTAAAAAGCGTATCATGAGGTCTCTCAGGCCGTGGTCCATATTACGGCCAATTTTGGTAGTTTTGGATGGGTCCTCGCCTAGCATTATCTCCTCCAGCTCTCCCTCTGGTTCAGGCCTCGGATTGTCCGGCTCCCGGAGGTCCAATTCGACAATGTTGACTTGCTGCCGCGGGCGTCCACCTGAGGCGGCTTCGGCTACTTGCTCATTAGATCCGAGCCGGGGTGGAGACGATGCTCCTCCTTCCTCGACCCGGAGAGCTTCGTAGTAGCACTGTCTCGACTCTTTCTGGTCTCCAGAGACCACGACTATCTGGTTTTTACTGTTGACCATCTTTAGCTTCTGGTGCTTGGTGGATACTAGTATATCCCAGTTGTGGATCGTTGGCCGGCCCAGGATGATGTTGTAAGGGGATCGGAAATCAGCGACTACGAATCGTACCCGCTCCGATTTGAAGGCTTCTTTGGTGCCCAGAGTTAACCGGAGGTCGATGTAGCCTTTTGGGAAGGATTGCTCGCCATTGAAACCCACCAAGGTGGTTTTGTAAGGCTTAAGGTCCTCTTTGTCGAGGTGCATCCTTTTGTAGGCATCCCAGCTTATGATGTCCGCTGAACTTCCTGCATCCACAAAAATTCTTTTAACACGACAGTTTATCAGGGTCCCGGTGATTACCAGCCCGTCCAGATGTCCGGGTATGACGTCTTCCAACTCTTCCTCGGTGAAGGTTAGGGCAGGCGGCCGAGGCTTCTTTGGGTCTTCCTTGAATTTAGGGGGGTCTCGGACGGTCAATACTTCGCGGAGATACTTCTTTCGCTGGCTTACTGTGTCTCCTCCTCCCCCAAATCCTCCGCTGACGACGTTGCACTGGAAATCGACGTCGGGAAATTCGTCGTCCGAGGCCGCCTTCTGCTTTTTTCCTGGAGTTCGGGATTCCTTGGGCGGACTTCTGGAGCGGGCGCGTTCGTTGCGTTTCCCGTTCGTCCTTCCCTGAGTCTTGATTACGTACTGACGCAGTTTCCCATCCCTTACGAACTTCTCGATTGCGTCGCGGAGGTCATAGCACTCGTCGGTGGTGTGGCCGTTGCAGTCGTGGAACTTGCAGAACTTGGAACGGTCCGTGTTGGAGCGTCCTCTGATCGGCTTTGGCCTGTCCACCCGCTTCATCTCGGTCTGGGCTACCTCCTTCCATACCTGGGACCGAGGGACGTTCAGCGGAGTGTAACTGTCGTACTTGGTCTTCTGGTCGGCCCGGTCAGACTTTGTTCGGCCGTCCCGGCTGCGCTGTCTCGGGTCGGTCTTCGTCCTTCTTGGGCGTTCCTCGTCGCTAGGCGGGCTCTTCCTAATTCGCTCAGGTTCATCGGCATTGGCCGCCTCCATCTGCTCCATTTCCAGGTACTTCTTCGCCTCGGTATAGAATTCGGTCAAGGTGTACGCTGGATTCTTGCATAGGTGACGAGCCAGCCGGGATGCTGGATCCAGTCCATTGACCAGGTAGTGTACGTGGACATCCTCGGGCAATGACCGTACTTGCATGGCCACGTCTCGGAACCGATCCAGATACTTCTGCAAGGCCTCACCCTTCTTCTGACGTACTTTGCTCAAGGTGAACGTAGTCTTCGGCTGCTTTTTGCTGGTGGCGAAGTGCAGCTTGAATTTTCGTTCGAGGTCTTCATAGTCTCGGATAGAGTTGTCCGGAAGAGATGTCAGCCACCTGTGTGCCGGCCCGTCCAGAGTAGCCGCGAACAGGCGCTGAATGACCGGACCGCTGATCTGTCGGACCCACATGAGCTTCTCAAAGGTAACCAAGTGGTTCCGGGGGTCTTGGCTCCCATCGTATTTCGGCAGGCTGCTTAAATCAAAGCGTTTTGGGAAACGGGCTGTTGCCGCCTCCCTCGAGAACGGGGATCTTCCCGTCTCTGATAGGTACGTCACCCGATATTCCCGAGGCGATCCGTGGCGAGGCCGGGGAGTTCTTTCCTCAGCGCGGGTTTCTTCTCGATCACGGTATTCCCTTTCATGCCGATTGGTGCGGTTAGGACCGGCACCGTGGTTTCCTCTGTCTCCCGGGGACCGTGGTCCGCCGTGGTCTGCAATCGGGCGCCGCCTCGGTTCGCCGTCGTCGCGGCGTGGGTTCCTCGGCTCAGAGTTGCTCGAGGAGCTGCTGTCGCCTGCCGAGGCTCTCCTTGTATGACCGCGACCCCTGCGGCGGCCTCTTACGCGACGGTCATTCTCGAGCGCTTCTTGGATCATCTTTCCGATAGCTTCGAAGTCAACCCGCCTCTGCAGGTCGTCGTGTTTTTCCTTGTTCTCCAGGCGTCTCATGAACGATTCCTGAGTCCTCCTCATCATGCGGACGTCGGCATCAACTGCTCGGACATCACGCGTTGGAGATGGCGCGAGTGCTTCTTCTGGATGCCGGTCTTCATGCCGCGGCTGCTCGTCACGGAGCGGCTGCTCCCTGTCCGGGGAGGAAGTCACCGTATCAGTAACATGTCCTTCTGGGGTGCTTCCTCTCCGAGGTGGTGCCGGCGGCTGGTCTGGCGGCGGGCGGCTGGCTTGTGGGTCTCCTCCCACCGGTTGGGGATTTCTGCTGTGGCTTCTAGTGCTCACCATTAGTAGTCACGGGGATTGAAGTTTACGGTCCCCACGGTCGGCGCCAATGTTCTGTATGAAGAACACAGAGATTGGACTTGACTAGGGTGTCAAGCCTAGAGCCTACGTACCCTCGAAGGGATCAAAGTCCACGTAGTTCGCAACAAACTCGAAGGCACGTAGCCAGGGGAGTGGGGTGTGTGCTCTGTGTGGCAGAAAGTAACAAGAGCATAAGATAGAACGTGTGCACCTGTTTAGGGTTTCCTTCTATTTATAGAGGAGCTTGGTGCCCGTATCTCCCTATTGATGGGCGATATCCATGATTGAGCCTTTCAGGGCTGATTGGCTGGTGCCATGATTGTAGGAGGATCTCCTATTAATGAGCTCCTAAATATAGGGGATCTCGGATCCTTTCCAAATATAGCGCGGATCCCTTATGGGCGCAGTTGAGCCGGGGTCTGGACTTGAGCCTATTGGACCGGTCCGTAACAAAAGAGTTTTGTAAAATTTTTTTGACATTTCTTTTTGGACCTTAAAAGAACTTTCCCTTACAAATAATAACACGAGGGAGGAAGGACGGAGGAAGGCGGGGGGGGGGGGGGGGGGGAGAGAGAGAGGGAGGGAGTGAGGGTAATATCAATTAATTAAGTTGCCAATACTTTTAATGTAAATATACTTATGGTATATACCATCAGTTAGTTGTATATTTTATAAAATTTTTTAACAGAGTATTTTAATGAGTTTGTTTACAAGCGTGCTCTCCAAGTTGATATTTTGTCATGACTTAGAACGTTTGAAAATCTTAATAAAATAATTAATTTTTAATTCATAGAATAGACAGAGCGCTTTTTTTTTTTTTTGGTCATTGACTTTTGTTAGACTATGTTTATATTCAAATAATTCTATTATCATTATTGCTATTCCTTCTTGACGGTTTCAACTATTTTAGAAGAAAAGAAATTGTATTTGTTTTTATAGAATTAACAACAACAAAACATCAATATGATGGAATTCTGGTATGTTCTTCTTCCTTGGGCCTTAGAATGGTTTGATTTGGTTTTAATTGTAAGATCTGAATTCATTTTGTTTTAAATTTATAATTATATTTCTTAAACTCTCCATATTAATTTAGGTCTATTTATTAAGAGAGATTTCTATCAAGGGAGAAATTCGCATTACAAATAATTACATGGTACTTTAAGCAAATCAACGCACATGTTTTACAAATGATTTATTAGATTAAATGATTCTTTTAATTTCAATAAATTAGTTAAGGCAAAAAACAACATGATGATAATAATAATTTATTCATTAAAAGAAATGTTTGACAGGAAATGTTTTAGACATGGGGTTCAAACCAATGTTTTGAAACTCGAACCGGATCAGCTGAACTAGACCAAAAACGGGTGAACGGTCCGGTCCGGTCATAAACCTTGTTATAAATGATAGGCTTATTTTGAGATTTAAAAAATAAAAGAGCTTATTTTGTTTCTGCAAGGCAATGTTTATCCACGCACTTGAAGCTTCTATCCACCCGCCTATGTGAGGTCTCGATTGATAACTCCTTTAATATGTTGCTAACAACTCTTTTTTGTAGGAATTTTTTAACATTTTCTTAATTTTTAGGATATTAAAGGATTTTCCCCTAATTAAAAGAGGTTTTGTGCTTATGACTTTGTCTGGTTGTCCGTATTAAATAACACTGATTCCTCCCGTGCCCTGCACCTGCCATGACATGTCCTTCTCCATCACCCTACCCTCTCTTATCATTATCAACCACTTGTAATTTGTAAGGATCGCTTTTTCTTTTTGAATTATATTCTTGTGCTTTTAAAATGTTAACCTGTAGGTAAAGATCATGCTCGAATATATTAAAAGAGTTATATAAAATCGAGCTAATTTATGTATGTGTTCGAAATGATAATCGAAGTCTTCTTTTTTTATTAAGATTGAGATCTTAAAAAGTAATTTTTCCAATGAAACTATCTTATCTAGTGCTGGCACAATAGTAGAAATTAAAGCTTGACTCGCACAAATGATCGTCTAGCGGAGTTGCAGTTTCAGGCGCTACTTTGGCCCCAAGTCGTGAGTCTTGGTGACCTCCCGAAGGTAATTAGGTGAAAGTCAATGTTGATGGCGCATTCTTCGCTTGAGCTGTGAAGTCTGTTTGTGAGGGTTTGGTTAGGGATAATGCAGGGCATTTCATTAAAGGATTCATACATCCTCTCAAAGGTGGGGATGAATTAAATGCATAAATTTCGGCATGTTTTATGGGTTTAAGAATGGCTTGGACTTTGGGGTTTAAGAAGGTTTAGCTAGAAATTGATTCCACGGAATGTCTCGAACTTGTATTCCATGGGGGTAATGAAGCCCACAGGGATTTTGACATTCTCCACAAAGTTTCGTTGATGCTATATATGAATTGGGATACTAGGATTGCATATGTGCCTCGTTCATGCAATTCCGCGGCAGACCTCCTCACGAAGAGTGGTTTGGAGTCACGGATGGGTCACCACGAAGTTTACCAGACATCTGAGGATCTTGAAAAGCTTCTTAGTAGTGATTGTAATAGGAAAAACATTCTCACTGATGGGTAGATGAGGTCTCTCTTTGTTATTAAAAAAAAAAAAGAAGAAGTAATTTTTCAATTGTGTTAGAATATACAAAGTCGTCCATTTTTAATGAATTATGGCTCAAGCTTAGCAACACTAAGGTTAGGATATAAATAAAAGAAGGTTAAAGTATACTTTTAATCTTTTAAGTTTACATGAGGTATACATTTAGTCCATTAATTTTACAAAATATACTTTTAGTCTTATAATTCTAACACCGTTAATTTTACTAACGGAAAATACAAACTCAAGTGATCACGGTGTCAATTTAAAAGATGATATTGTAATTAAATACTATTAGGCTTAAATTTAAAATATGGGTAAATTGAAAATATATAAAATTTATACAATTAAATGCTATTAGTCATCACTTAAGTTTGCTGTGTCAGCGTTTTCCGTTAGTAATGTTAACGATGTTAAAATTTTAGAACCAAAAGTATATTTTATGAAATTAATGGACCAAAAATATACTTTATGTAAAACTTAAAAAACTAAAAGTATACTTTAGCCATAAAAGAAATGATATGATGAATAACTGTAATATTCCATAATAATATTGCTGAACGGATACTTACAATACATCTTTTTGAAGTCGAAGGAATACGTTGGTTGAGTAAAGGAAATATGGAACACGATATATAGATACGAAGAGTTTCGTTGTGTATTTGATGAGCACATTCACAGAAGCTGATTTGATTATATTACTCTTCCCCTGCATACTATCCCTCTTCTTCCTTTATACATGATGTATTTATTGTGTATCCATAATCGTATCCGTTACTCTGATCTGGTTGGAAGGAGATATTCTCCTTCTCATTGTCTCTCATTGGCCACATCTTAACCATTGATTTAGGAAAATGAGAGAAAAGTGAAAGTGGTATTGTATTGATTGGATGGATGTGATTTAAAGGTTATGAGGGATAATGAGAAAAAAATAATGAAAGAAACCCAACTTGATTTGGTTAGTGTGAGTACTTAGAGATGAATGTTGATTTACATGCCTATGTAGAGCTGTCAATTAGGGCCGGCCCTCTAGGGCCTGAAGTAAGAAAAACACATGTTTTTCAAAGCCCGGCCCAAGAGCACCAAGGCTAGGGCCGGCTCGTAGGGCCCGGAAATTACTATTACATATTTTAATTATTTTTCCTCCATTTTTTTAAAGAAATATAATTAGTAAATTACAACATAAATCATCTAATAAATATACACAGTCACTAATTCATAATCAAAAGCAAACTATGTTTATAAATAACTCATATAAAATATAAGAAGCATATTACTAACTACTAAGCAACATTATTATAATGACTATTATTGTCGTCATCTTCATCACTATGATCAATTTCAACGACATTTGATTGTTATTCACTTTGAGTAGTAAGCTCTGATTCATGAGTAATAATATTATGTATTTCTTTTCCGGCTTCATAAACACATATAATCTTTATCTACAACAAATAATAAATCAAATCATAAAATTAGAGTATAGTTATTATGTATTTGTACTTAATTAGATAAATAACTCTATAACAAATAAAAAATACATATAAATTATTGAAGGATTCAACTTCAACAAAATGTTCAACTTTAAAAAATGAAGAATAAAAAAATTGAAGGGCTTGATGGGCTGGCCCGTGAAAGCCCTTAGCCCTTCAGAGTCGGCCCTCCAGAGCCAAACATCACCTAACTTCTCCAATTTTCAAATCAGGCCTTTAAAAGCTATGATTTAAATAGGCTAGCCCGATGAACCTGGCCTATTTTACCGGCTCTACGCCTAGGTGAGGTCTCGATCTCCCCTGTTCTTTTTAGTGACATTTTTTGTGGGGCCTTGTTATGGTGGACTGGTTGCAATCAATGATACAGATTTCCAATACGGCATTGCCGAATAAATATACATGACCAAAAAATCTGATAGTTTAATGTCCACATATTATTTGTCTCCACCAACACCATCGAAGACATTTATTTCAAAACGCATCCATCACTGTCGTACTACTATCCTAATAATAGTTATTTATTTTTATTTATTAAAATAAGAAAGTTGTGAGTTTTTTAAGGAATGACAAGCTGTTCTGGGTCACACCTCTTGTTGTTTCATCGTGGAAAAGTAACAAGTGTACAAATTCTCCACGTTGCTTATTTTTGAATGACTTGTGTTTACTTGAATTATTGTGTTTACCAGCCTTTGGCTTGTCTGTTTAGTTTTCAACTTTTCACACATATGACGCATCTTAATTATTATTTATTATAAAATTTAACTTTATATGGTTTAGGTGTTATTGTTTTATATATTAAGTTAAAATATTATTTGTTTTATACAATAAACAATTGTGATATTTATATTATTTTATATATTTATGTTCTATATTTGATTTAATTAATATAAAAATGTGATTAAAATAAAGTCTAAGTCAAAATCATACAGATTTTCAAAGGAGATGTTTCTATCTGTAAAGTTCTGCATTAAATTCTGCGATAAAAATAGACATGCATTAATTCAATTTGGTGTCCCTACAGGGTACCCCATTCCACACTCTAAAATTATAAATAATAAATAAATTTCAGAAGCAATTAATATTTATTTATTTATTTTATCTTTATAATTAGGATTCAATGTTTCTTGCTTTTATTTTTACTGTAGAAATATTTTTCTGTCACACTTATATATATAAAAGTGAGTGTATTACACTAGTATATTCTTTCTCTTCCCTTTATAATATAAGCTATACACTTTTACGTGAGTGTGGCAGAAAAAAAAAACTGCAATAAAAGCAAAAACACCAAACCGTTATAATTACTACTTAAACTTGAATTATTGCATTTCTCACCTCTCTTATTCAAAGTCTAATTTTATATGGACAAAGTTAAAAATGTATTTTAAATTTCAGGCACATTTAACATTAAGTGAAGTATCATTTTTTTAATTATGATAAATTAGCCAAGTGATTTACATTATGGACTCTTTTACACAAAATTAATGATATATAATGCATATAAAAATCATAATATTATTCAGATGGTTTAGTATTTTGCTAAAACTATAATGAACGTCCCTGCCTCAGAAATTGGAATGATTTTACTTTGCTTCTTCTCCTTCCCCGGTTCAGACCCTCCGTCCATTTCACTAGTAGAAAGCCTGTTGGTGGGTCCCATCCATCCCACGACTTATCTCTCCACAGGGAGACTCTTTATCAACCATTAGGACTTGTTTGGTTTGAGGGAAGGGAGAGGGAAAGGAGAAAAGAGAGAGAAATTTTTTTCTCTCATTTTTACTAAATAGATAATGAAAAATTTTTAATATTCTAAAAATATATCCTCAATTAAAGAAAATATTCTTTTAATTAATGACAATTTGGCTAATATTCTCCTTTTCACTCCCTCCCCTCAAACAAACAGACTCTCAGTCTGCAGGTTATGATGGGTTATGATAGGGTTAGGGTTGGGGTTTTTGCAGCCTATGCGGCCCCACATCATTTAATCGGCTAGTGAAGTGAGGTTTAGCCTGCTAGTTCAAGAATTGGCCCGCAAATTATTATTACCTCCAGTCCTAATTATAAAGCATAGTTGACTTTGTTTGGAGAGATTAAGGAAGCTAAATAAGTTACTTAATCATTTTATATATTGTGTATCTTTAAATTATATATTAGTTTATTAGTCAAACTAATTACTTTGTAGAAAAAAATAGAAAGAAAAATACTTTAAAATAATTTAATTAGCTTCCTTAACTTCTCTAAAAAAGTCAACGATGTCTTATAATTAGGATCGAAGGGAGTATTATTATTTTTTAATATAAATGATGAGGTGAGCTTGTGAAGTGGTCTTTAATCTGCTATGTTGAAGCTCATTATTCTGAGGTGTAAAGAAAACCTTAGACCATTTCACTATGTTCTGTTCGATAAATTTAAAGACTTTGTTTTTTAATCAACCTTTTTTTTGCTCGAGGATTTTTTTAATCAACCTTGATGGCTTATATATATAAATTTTATCTAATGTTTTAGAATGTAGTGTACAAATTCTAGCATAGCATAAGAAAACAAGGACACAAAGTTTTTTAATAGAAAAAAATTTGCGTGGCTACGATCTGACCCGCAAAGCTGTCCATGCGGCCAGTTTGGTATAAAGAAACGGGAGAGGAGGGAAAGTTGAGAGAGAAATTTTTTCTCTCATCTTTATAAAATTGCTTATAAATAATTTCTAATATTCTTAAAATATACTAACAGTAAAAAAAAATATTCTCTTCATTAATGGTAAAATGATAAATGTCCTTATAAAAAATTTTTCCCTCCTCTCCTCTTTCTTCAAACCAAACGGGTAGCACACAGCCGGCAGCAGATTTCCGTCTCTACGTCATAAGAGGATATGTGCCTCTCTGCTCTTTGGAAATTTGTGGCCACAACTTGCCAAACGTATACTTTCACTTCTGACCCAAAAAAAAAAAAGTTCGTACACTTATTATTATTGGGTTGATTCTGCTATGACCTTTTAAAAAAACATGATACAGGAGCTGCACTGTATCTTCAGCCTCTTTTGGGGCCGCCTTATTTGAGCACTTTGGTTCGTGGCGATAATCCCTTTGCTTCAAGTTTCCCTACCTTATTTCTTTTTATTAATAATAAAAAAATTGTTTTTTCTTTAAAATTTTTTATTGCACCTGCTTTCCTCGTTTTTTGTTCCCACAATTTATGATGCCCAATCTCCACATACCAGAATTTATGATTACCTCTCTCCTTGTGCCAAATATAATTTCTTTTGGGTTTTTCTCTGATTTTATAGATTGATTTTGTTGTTGTTGTTGTTCTCCCTAAATTTTAGTTCGATTTGTCTGAGAAGATTTTGAGCTTCATAAGATTGTGAAAGACCTCACAAGGAAGTAAGTAGTACCCTTTTTGCGGCTTTTCCTCGTTGCTGCTCAAACTTTTTCTGTCTCGATTTTCTCTCCTTTTTGTTGTAGTTTTCATGTGAAGTTATCATCTCAAAGTCCTATTTTTGGTTTTAAAATTTAAATCCCTCATAATATTCTCTTCATCTTTCTCACCGTTCCCTGTTCTCACTCTGGTTTGTCCGTTTTTGTCAGAGGGAAAAACGAAAAACATATGTATGAGGATATAAAATGATAATAGCCAACACATTTGGCAGCAAGCTGAAATCTTTTCTCAGAAACATGCCTTCTTCTTCTTCTTCAACTTGGTTCACTTCCCTCTCATGTTCTTCCCCAGTAAAACAAGCCCAAGGTGGTACTTTTCTTTCAACTCTAGCTCAATGGCTTGAGTTTGTCTTTCTCTCTCCATGTCCTCAGAGAGCTCTATTGACCGCCATTGATGTTGTGCTCATCTTCGTTCTCTTTGTTCTCGCCGTCAAGAAGCTCTACTCTAGGTTCACCTCCAATGACGACCACCCAGATGCAGCATCTGAACTCGACAAGCCCCTTATCAGAGGACATAACAGAGATTTCATCAGAACAACAACGTGGTTTAAGCTTACTCTAGTTGTGACTGTTGTTTTGACTATATTGTACGCTGTTGGGAGTGTTCAGGGATTTATCAGAGACACACGAATCGATGGATTGTTTTGGTTGGTTCAAGCAGTGACTTATGGGATTCTTGCAATCTTAATCATTCATGAAAAGAGATTTCAAGCTGTTTCTCACCCTCTTCCACTTCGAATCTTCTGGATATTAAACTTCGTTATGTCATGTTTGTTCGTGGTTTCTGGGATTGTTCGTTTGGTCTCTTCGGAAGAAACTGATGAAGGAGGAGGCTTTGACTTAAGGAATGATGATACTCTCGGCTTCATTTCTTTCCCTCTTTCTCTGTTTCTCTTCCTTGCCGCCATTAAAGGATCTACTGGTATCACCTTCACAACACAGGAAACTGAATCTCTGATTGTTGATGGGGAAACTGATATTAAATCAAACGTGACTGGTTTTGCCTCAGCTTCTTTAGCTTCCAAGGCCTTTTGGCTATGGATAAATCCATTATTGAGTAAAGGTTACAAGTCACCTTTGAAGATCGATGAAGTCCCATCACTTTCACCAGAACATAGAGCTGAAAGAATGTCAGTTTTGTTTGAACATAAATGGCCTAAGCCACAAGAAAGGTCCAAGCATCCTGTTCTAACCACACTTCTTCGATGCTTCTGGAAGGAAGCAGCTTTTACTGCTTTCCTTGCTGTTGTTCGTCTTAGTGTTATGTTCATAGGTCCTGTTCTTATCCAAAGCTTTGTGGATTTCACATCTGGTAAGAGAAGCTCTGTTTATGAAGGATACTACCTGGTTTTAATCCTCCTGGTTGCGAAGTTCATAGAAGTCTTAGCCACTCATCATTTCAACTTCAACTCTCAGAAGCTAGGAATGCTTATTAGATGCTCTCTTATTACCTCGTTGTACAAGAAAGGGTTAAGGTTGTCTTGTTCTGCAAGACAAGACCATGGGATTGGAACTATAGTTAATTATATGGCTGTGGATGCACAACAGCTTTCTGATATGATGCTGCAGCTTCATGCTGTGTGGATGATGCCATTTCAAGTTGGGATTGCCTTAGTTCTGCTTTATAAGTACCTGGGCGCCGCGGTGGTCACGGCTTTGCTTGGAATTGTGGGAGTTCTTGTTTTTGTCATATTTGGCACTCGAAGGAACAATCGTTTCCAGTTCAATGTGATGAAGAATCGCGATTCCAGGATGAAGGCTGTTAATGAGATGCTGAATTACATGAGGGTGATAAAGTTCCAAGCTTGGGAAGAGCATTTCAATAAGAGGATTATGGGTTTTCGTGAGTCAGAATTCAGCTGGCTTTCCAAGTTTTTGTATTCAATTTCTGGGAACATCATTGTGATGTGGAGCACACCACTTTTAATATCAACTCTAACCTTTGGGACAGCGATTTTGCTCGGAGTTCCACTCGATGCAGGCACGGTTTTCACCACAACAACGATCTTTAAGATATTGCAGGAACCTATTAGGACTTTCCCACAATCAATGATCTCTCTTTCACAAGCCATGATATCACTTGGGAGGCTGGATAGGTACATGAGCAGCAAGGAATTATCAGATTCCTCGGTAGAGAGGGTGGAAGGCTGCCATGGGCAAACCGCGGTAGAGGTGAAAGATGGCACCTTTAGCTGGGATGATGATGATACTAAGAGGGATTATGACTTGAAAAACATTAATATCAATATAAAAAAGGGCGATCTCACCGCCATTGTTGGCACTGTCGGCTCGGGGAAATCTTCTCTGCTAGCATCAATTCTTGGTGAGATGCACAAAGTTTCCGGCAAGGTATGGTTTCTTGATGAGAAAGGCACTATTATCTTACAACTTTTATAGAGGTATTGATATTGACACACACACTTGTGCTGGGCAGGTTCGGGTTTGTGGGACTACGGCGTATGTAGCTCAAACATCATGGATTCAAAATGGCACAATTCAGGATAACATCTTGTATGGATTACCAATGGACAGACACAAGTACATTGAAGTTGTGAGAGTCTGTTGCTTGGACAAAGACTTGGAAATGATGGATGATGGCGATCAAACGGAGATCGGAGAGCGTGGCATCAACCTTAGTGGAGGCCAGAAGCAGAGAATACAACTTGCTAGGGCTGTGTATCAGGATTGTGATATCTATCTTCTTGATGACGTCTTTAGCGCCGTTGATGCTCATACCGGCTCGGCAATATTCAAGGCGGGTATTCTCAAACTCAAGCTTCTATTTATTAACTGATTACTTACTATCAACATTATTGTTGTTATGACATTTTTTTGTCTTTTTAAACAGGAATGTGTTAGGGGAGCTTTAAAAGGAAAGACTGTTATTCTTGTAACACACCAAGTAGACTTCTTGCACAATGTTGATCTTATAATGGTAAGTTGCTTTAAAGTTTCATTATTTTTGTTTTAAACACTCAATTTGACTTGGAGAGGAATGAAAATATTTGATATGATGTTTTTGCTTTAAGGTGATGAGAGATGGAATGATAGTTGAATCTGGGAAGTATAATGATTTAGTAAATTCTGGAATGGATTTTGGAGATCTGGTAGCAGCACACGAAACTTCTATGGAACTTGTAGAACAAGGCAAAGAAATGCCTGGTGAAAATTCCCCAAGGCCGTCCAAATCTCCGAGATCTCCGAAGCCGGCTTCTAGCTTCAGGGAGGCCAATGGTGAAAGCAATTCTGTTGACCAACCAAAAGCTGGCAAGGAAAATTCTAAACTCATAAAAGATGAAGAGAGGGAAACTGGCAAAGTGAGCCTGCATATTTATAAGTTGTATTGTACTGAGGCTTATGGATGGTGGGGCATTACAGGAGTAATTCTTATTTCTTTGTTATGGCAAGGAGCTTTGATGGCTGGTGATTATTGGCTAGCATATGAAACCTCTGAAGAGCAAGCTCGAGTCTTTAACCCTTCTCTTTTTATCTCCATCTATGCCGCTATCGCCGCGATTTCGGTTGTTTTGGTGATTATAAGATCCTTCTCTGTCACCATCTTGGGGCTTAAGACAGCACAGCTTTTCTTCTCCCAGATTCTTAATTGCATCCTTCATGCACCCATGTCTTTCTTCGATACCACGCCTTCCGGAAGAGTTTTAAGTAGGGTAAGTACTCAATGGTCAAGTATGCTATGTCACAAGTCACAAGCTAGTTCTAGGAAAGACAATATTCTATATGATAGATATTTGTAATGATTTTAATTCCTTTGCATTTAAACTTATGCAGGCATCCACTGATCAGACTAATGTTGATGTGTTTCTCCCATTTTTTGTGGGCATTGTGATTTCCATGTACATCACAGTGCTTAGCATCTTCATTGTTACATGTCAAAACTCTTGGCCAACAGTTTTCTTGCTGATACCTCTGATTTGGTTGAACATATGGTACCGGGTATGATACTGTTACCTCGGCATGATTCCTTATCAAATGGCCAAAGTTCCCAGACATGTGAATCTTGTTTTTATCTTAATTACTTGTGTCTTGTATTTCAATCTTGCAGGGTTATTTCCTCTCTTCATCTCGCGAATTGACTCGCCTGGATTCGATAACAAAAGCACCTGTTATTCACCACTTCTCAGAGAGCATTTCAGGGGTTATGACAATCCGCGCATTCAGAAAGCAGAGGAGCTTTTGTGAAGAAAATGTTAAACGAGTTAACGAAAATCTGCGCATGGATTTCCACAACAATGGGTCCAATGAGTGGTTGGGTTTTCGCTTAGAATTGCTCGGGAGCTTGGTCTTTTGTTTTTCTACTATGTTCATGATTATATTACCCAGCAATATCATAAAGCCAGGTATAATTTGATCCTCTATTGAACAAAAACCAATGCGGGTTAGGTTCTGTGTGTTGAACAGAGATTATGATTTGGTAGATATTTCACATTACATAGATTTTTAAATTCTTGTAGATAAAAATGAGCAGAGCTCATTTTATAGACCAGAGATTTTTATTTTCTGTCAAAATCTTACTGAGATGATAAGAGCAATTGGATATTTTCTTGTTGCATGATGCAGAAAACGTTGGCTTATCTCTCTCTTATGGCTTGTCCCTAAATGCTGTGTTGTTCTGGGCCATCTACATGAGTTGCTTCATTGAGAACAGAATGGTATCTGTGGAGAGGATTAAGCAATTCACAAAGATTCCATCCGAAGCAGCATGGCGTATTAAGGATCGCCTACCTCCCCCGAATTGGCCCGCCCACGGCAATGTTGATATCAAAGAGTTGCAGGTAACAAGCACATTATCAAGCTGATTATAATTTACTTTGAAATTATATATAAATTCTGATTACTGTCCTTATATTCTGTATATTCCCATATTGCCTCTCAGTTGCAAGTATAATGGATATTTCCCCCCTAAACCTGACTTATAAAACAATTTCTTGGTCTCTTTGAATATGGAATCTGCATAGAACAATACTAATGACTCTTATCTGGAAAACAGGTTAGGTATCGTCCCAACACTCCTTTGGTTCTCAAAGGCATCACATTGAGCATTAGTGGTGGAGAGAAGGTTGGTGTTGTTGGAAGAACAGGAAGTGGGAAATCTACTTTGATCCAAGTTTTCTTCAGGCTTGTGGAACCTTCTGGAGGAAGAATGATCATCGACGACATCGACATAACTACTTTAGGCCTTCACGACCTTAGGTCTCGATTCGGTATCATTCCCCAGGAGCCTGTTCTTTTTGAAGGCACTGTTAGGAGCAATATTGATCCAACTGAACAATATTCAGATGAAGAAATATGGAAGGTAACTGAACCATTTTGTTTTCACAAGACACCTAGGGCTTAATTAAGCTTGTTTGTGATCACTTTTAGGGGTCCTAAAAGTGTTTATTTACGTAAATTGAGACAAAACTCCTCTCATATACTCACTTCGTATACCGTAAATCACGATTGAAAAAATGTTTTTAAAGGCTCTAATCGCTATTCCAAACAAACACAATACAACCCACTTCTAAAAGAATTGCTTGGTCCACAATATAAGTCGCCCAAAGATAATTAATGCTTAAATGTGACTAGTTCTATATTTCTCTCTCCTTCAAAACTCATTTAATATTGTTAAGGTCACTTGTATTATACAACTAATTATGTGATCATGATTTTGTTGTGTAGAGTTTGGAACGCTGTCAACTAAAAGATGCCGTGGCTTCCAAGCCAGAGAAACTGGATTCTTTAGGTATGAAACATTCAATTCATTTCTTGAGTTTCTTTTAAATTTCATATTCTCTTTGTTGATGATGAGGAATATGTATGTGAAGTGGTTGATAATGGAGAGAATTGGAGTGTGGGACAGAGGCAGTTGTTGTGTTTGGGGAGGGTTATGCTAAAGCGAAGCCGCCTCTTGTTCTTGGATGAAGCAACAGCTTCTGTGGATTCACAAACTGATGCTGTGATTCAGAAGATCATCAGAGAGGACTTTGCAGCTTGTACCATAATCAGCATTGCTCACAGAATACCAACAGTCATGGACTGTGACAGGGTTCTTGTCATAGATGCAGGTACTATTAGATACTCTCTCTGGCCCTCAATATAATAATTAGTTGATTTTTATTTTTTGAGAGAAAGGTTAAGGAAACAAAATAAGTTACTTAAATCATATCATATGTTGTGTATCATTAGATTATATATCAATTTATATGTTAGGAAAACTAGTTTGGAGAGAAAACAATAAATATAAATATTTTAAAATAGTTTAATTAGTGTCCTTAATTTCCTTAAAAAAGTCAACTATGTCTTATAGTATTTAGGATGGGAGGGAGTACCCCAAAAGTTAGCGATTGAGGTGGGAAAACTGGCTCACTTAAATATCCCATGGGGCGCCTGATTCTACTCCATGTGGGACTTATTATCTCATACTCCCTCCGTCTCTGTTTACAACGTCTTATTAACTGAACTGTATTATTCAAGAAAACAGTTAAAATTAGGTTAAAATAACAAATATTTAGGAAGTATACTAATTTTTTTCAGATATGTCTTTATTTATAGGTGGGTAGATGAGAGAGTAATAGTGAGAAAAATGACAAGTGTATGGCGAAAATTAATAACGGGTGACATTGTTGAAAATGTATTTGATGGTCAGACAACCCCAGAAAGGACCGTTATAGAAAAGGGGACAGACCAATTCAAAAAATTGGACCTTATAAATAGAGACTGATAGAGTAGTGCCCAAGTCTCCTTGGCATATTTTTTTTCCCATTCACAAGACAAGTTCCTTAAAGCGTGAGGGATCATAAAGTTTTCATAAAGTGTAGACAGATAGATGGATAAATTATATTAAGCTTACAGTGGGCCGCACTTCTGATATGTGGGTCTCACGAATCTAAAACCATTAATGTGTCTACATTTGTCCTCAATTTACATAAAGTTGCATCAGGAGATCAAAACTGAGCTTTTACTATTTAACCTAACCGACATCAGTAATAATTAGTTGTATTGGATATATTTATATAGCATAATGCTAAAGTTTGTTGTGTTTTCTTGTGATAGGGAGAGCAAAAGAATTTGATAAACCCTCCAAGTTGCTTCAGAGGCCATCATTATTTGGGGCATTAGTTCAAGAATATGCCAACCGCTCCTCAGAGCTCTGAAATTACACTTTGAAGCTTTTCATGAGGGAAATAAATCCTCCTTTGATAAAGAGGAGCCTTTTTCAGTGATGCTGTGGAATTTTAAGAGTTGTAGGCTTGTTTGGAGTTGCTTATCATAAGCACCCACTTCACAACCTACATCGTAAATCTTAAAATCACATTCCAAAAATCAGATCGGGGCTTCAAAACGCCAATCCAATTATAGTTAGAGGTGACATTATGAGCATATTTATGTAAGTGGGATTCTAATATTATGCAAAATAGCAGCTTATTTTTAGGTGTTTCAATAATGTCTTCAAGATCCCAAAGTGTTAGAACTAACCCGTTGAATAAAAAAATCTACTTTTTGCATAATTGCATCTGTATTTGAGCTCTCTTATGTATGATATTAAATTATTGACGGCTTTGTTTAATTGGGAAAGTTCGTCTCTTGTTTCCTTAGAATTATTCCCAAGAGCTAAATTCAATAGTTATTTATTATCAAAGAATTTCTGATGGTAAATTCTCATAATTTTATTTCTAAATTTGTGCTGTTGGTGTAGTAAATAATGTTAAACATTGTTTGGCTTGGGATTTGAATGGTACTCCCTCCGGTTCTAATTATAAGAGTTAGTTGATTTTTTTGAAGAGATTAAGGAAGTTAATTAAATTACTTTAGAGTATTTTTTTTTCCTTCAAACTAATTAGTTTAACTAATAAACTAATATATAATCTAAGGATACACAACATATAAAATGATTAAGTAACTTATTTAGCTTCTTTAATCTTTCCAAAGAAAGTTAACTAGATCTTATAATTATGACTGGAGGTAGTAAATTTTGTCTACGAAACTGGTGCATCAAGAGTTTCTTGACAATAATTAAGTTTTAAATTTGATTTAATATAACCAGCTACTAAGTTCATGTTTGTTTTTTTTATCATATGTTCTTAGAGATTTTTTATGCCGCTTTTATAAACCGTCGTAGAAAAAGTTATAAACAAATTATTCACTGTCTACCCCAGGTGGGGGAAGTACATGTTTGTTTATGTATAATATGTTTAATTTTTCTCTATTGTTCTTAAATTTGTAAATTCACTTTTTTACCCTTATACTTTACAAAATTGTTTCCAATCACTCTCGGTTGTAAACTCAATTAAATTTACAAGTTCATATACCGATTTTACCGTTTTTATATTTCTAGTCTATAAAATCATGTTAACTCATTCTTAAATTCATGCTAACTTTTTTTATTTGATTATGTTAAGTGGTTTTATTCATGAATTTTATAAATTCTTTTTAATTAAGTATGATAAATTACTAATGTTGATGGATTTATTTCAATCATTTAAATTTAAAATATATTTAAATCAAATTATTTTCATTTTATAAATGTTAATTATTTAATTGTACACTATTAATATATATTTATTGATAAAAGAAAACTCTTATTATTAGAGTTTACAATACAATTTTACGTCTCTAACAAATTCGTGAGTTTGATAATATTGTTTTTCTCTGTTTACACTTCAAAAACATACTCTTTAATGTAAGGTACTTCAACTAATTTATCAAAACCAAGAAATAATATGTAACTCATTGATATGTCTTAAATTGAAAATAAGGTTAAGGTGCAAATCCACCCTAGAAATATTTATGAAGTCTCAATATTACTTTGGAAGTTTTTTTAGTCTCATTGTGGCCTTGGAAGTATATAAAGCATTGTTGCTCTTGTCCATTAACTTTAAGAAACACATGTCACTGCCATATGCCATATGACAGTCAAAATTCCACCTCATCACTGCCATATGAGACCTCAAGGAGAGACATTCTCCAAGTTCGTCGGTGTTGGCTTTTGTATGACTGTCGACCAGTTCCACACACTTTCTAGTGGATCATTGAGGTGATGTCGACAATACCGTATCAGAATCAGAGCAAATCGCCAACAAGTTCCTCAAAGTGTGAAATAGGGAGCCACAAAATCGTGGAAGGATTTAAATATGAAAGGATTGAATTTATTTTATAAAAAATACTAACAGATAATTACATGAAATCAAAAAAACGAGCATTAATTATCTTATACACTTTGAGGATTTTTGTGAAACAAGAAACAAACTCCCATTCAATTTTTGGGAAACCCAGAAACACAACCCAAAATCAAAGCAAAGCCCCACCTCCATCGTCTTTATGTCTGTCTCGATCTCAACATGGTTGCCGTTGTGATAGGGGCAGAATCAGGGGTAGGGGTGGCCCCCCTAAATCAGATCCAAAATTTTAGGAAATTATGTTTTATCCTCATAAAAATTTCAATATTTTCACTTTAGTTCCTATTAAAAACTCTTATGAAGGGACTATTGAAATTTTTATGAGGCTAAAGTATAATTTTCTAAAATTTTGATAGGGGTGTTTATAATGCCCAACTGCCCTGTTCGCCTGCTCGCGCCCAACGAAAAATCGCCCTTGCCCAGCCCTAAGAAAAGCAACCCGAATAAAATTGGGCACAACTGGGCTGGGCATTTTTGCAGGCAGGATATGCTGCCCTATCCATTTGGCCCTACCCAGTAGTGTATATAATATATTTTTTATTTTTTTAATAGAATAAAAAAGTATTTTATATTTTATCTTTTTTTTAATATAAAATAGTATTATATATTTTTCACAAATTATATAAATAATATAGGATTCTGAAAAATATATTATACTATCTTGGGGGAAAGCTAATTCTGAAAAATATAGAATTCTCACCCACATGGCATGAGATGTATAGGCTATGCCGGTTTCCACAGTAGCTTCTGAGTCTGTCTTTAGTACAGGATGGAGGAAGTGTGGTTGATCATTATAGGAGCTCTCTATCTACTAAAATGACAGAAGCACTCATTTGTAGCCAAAATTGACTACAATCTGGACAGTCTATCTCTGAATTTGTTGACAAGCTTCGTGAGTTTGATAATTTTGATGAGACAGAAAATGCCATTCAGCTTGCAAGTAAGCTTTAATTCTAACTCTATAAAATTCTTGAACACATATTACTTCTTAGATGCTTGAACACATATATTTGATATATACACACCTGAACACATATATTACTTCTTATTTTGTAACGTAATTGATGTTTTATTTTCTTCCTAGATGCTGCACATGGAGAGGGGGAATGTAATGATTACGGTTGTCGGTTGGCTAGTGGTGGATGAAGTAGGCAATTTGCAACCTTTAAAGTTAAAACTAAGGCTTAGAGCCTACAATTAATTGTTACTTTTACATGTAAATGATGTAATAAACTAATAATATGTTTTCTTTGTTGCTTTCTTGTAAGTGATTCCATATGCTTCATCCTTTTAACAATTTGGAGCCTTGATGCAAACTCTAGGAGTATTGGATGTCTACAAGGCTTTAATTGCAATTTTTTGATGCCTTGTATTCAATGAATTATGGATGTTATTTAATATTTCAGTTATGGATATATGACTATTTGTTATTTTGTTAAGATATATAATTGTCTTTTTAATTTTAAGACCTAAGTTGTAGACTTATATATGAATATTTTGAAGTGTAGAATTATGGATTTCATTTGAAGTTTGCAATATTGTTTATTAAGTATGACTAAAGCTATTTTTTTTACATAAGATGTCGCAAGGTTACAAGGTATCGTCACTTGGGCATGGTAGGGCCGCCCTACCCAGGCCATTATTGCCCTGCCCACAAATCTTAGGGCTTTTATCGGGTAGGTCGGGCACTGGGCTGCATTTTACTGCCCAATGATCTCTTGGGCAGGGCATCGAGCAAGGGTCTCGCCTTGCCCATGGACACCCCTAAATTTTGGGTCCAATTTTATAATTTTCACCCCCAATTTCAAATGTTGACTCCACTGGGTTCTATTCTGTAATTTTCGCCCCCCCTAATTCAAATTGTGGCTTCGCCCCTGCCGTTGTCAAGCTCAAGAACTTGATTTCGCTGAATCAAAACCATTCTTGGTCTGCCGCATTGGAATGTCGAACTGTTTAGAATCTTCTTTGGAGGCCGGATTGGCTTTCTCTGGCGGCAGCAAGGGAGTGGGCTTCATCTCCATGGCGACGCAACAGCGAGAGTGGAGATGAACGATCAAAGAAGATATTAGGGAAGGAAGTTTTTTCCTCTCGAAACTAAAATATCAAAGGATGGAGGGGAAAGTCAGCAAGGAAAGAGGGGATGAGGTCATTATTTATGAGTTGACAAATCAAAGTAGATGAGGCTGTCTTGTTAACAATTATAGTCAAAGTTAACGGTCAAACAAACTGTTGTTAAAAAAATGAGCGTCATTGCTATGTTTTTTTATATTTTCGGGGTAACATTGAGACTTTGTGAATATTTTCAGGGTGGATTCGCACCTTAACATTTGAAAGTGTTTTCCGACTATACCCATATTGAATTAAATTTTAAATGAGAGAGAACATATAAAAAGTCACATTTAAGAATTAACTACATGGGCAAAATTGACAAATAAGCATTGATTACTCTTTAATTGACTTTTATTGTGAACCAAGTCATTCTTCTAAAAGTAACTTATATTGTAGACAGATGTCAGGGTCTGTTTGAGTTAGTGTAACATAAGCACGTTCACATAAGTTGAGATAAAACTCCTCTCATATACTTACCTCATACACCGTAAATCACATTAGAAAAGCAGCTTTTACCACTAATTCAAACAAGATGAAAAACATGGAATCCAACATAGTCAACAATAATTTTTTTTTTCAATCAAGAAGTAAACCTCAAGTCAAATTTCATTAGTTCTAACAACTAAAAAACAATTACAATTAATTAATATATTATATATTTGACATATTTGGTGAGTTAATTTTAATCCTAAAAAAAAGTCATTTTTTTCGTAGGATTAACCAGTTAAGAGGCAATTTTGTCATGAAAGTTGTCATCGAGGGGCGATTTTGTTTTGACCGTTATCTCAGTTAATTTTGACCTTTAGTTGATCATATATGTCAAGCTAACAATCTATATGTCATCCATATCATTTTTGTTCAGGCGAAAAATTGTGCTAGAAGTTTTAAATATAACTTGCAAAATTGCTCTCTCCTTGACACTTTGTGGGCAAATTTACCCTCCGATAAACTTTCGGGGCAAAATTACCCCTTAGTGACAACTTCTGAGGTACAATTACCCCTTGATACTTTTTTATATTTGTCAATTTTTTTTCTTAAGTTACTCTTATTGATGCTCCGTCAATGATAATTAAGTAAAAGAATGAATGAGGGAATTAAGTAAGATAATTATAATGTTTTAAAATATACATATTATATTAACAAATTTTCTTAATTTTATTATATTGAGGGGAGGGGAGGAAAATGGAAGGAATGAGAGGGATTTTGAATTGACTAATTATATTATTTACGAGGGGAGGGGAAAATTTTAAAAATTGTCACCTCCCTCCCTCCTTCCCTCCCTCCCTCTAGGTTTTGTCAAAGTTTAGTCAAACACCCTCAATTTTCTCCAAAATCATTTTCCACTCAAAACCTAGGTTTTGCGAAATCCAACTTTTTTTTTTTCACTTTTTGCTTTTGAAAACTCATTTTGCAGATTGCGAGTCCCACCATAATTGAAGAAACCCCAAAATACCCTCAAATTATATCAGGCACCACTTCACGTTCTCATCTTCATAACTCTCTTCCTTTCATACACACGCTTCAACAACTCCAGTATTTCCCTCTCCATCGAATCTTTTTTTTTAAAAAAAAAAAAAATTCACAAACGAATCAAAAATGGCCATAACAACTCCATTGTTTTTATATGTTAAAAATATGATACCAAAAAATAATTATTGTATATGTTAAAAACATTTTTTTCTATATAATTTACTTTTTTTTTAATCATGTTACAAAATTTAATGGTAGAAATTTATTTTTTCTAACAATTTTATGTAATTTTTGGTATTTATTATTGAATATAATGTTTATGATATTTAAAATACCATTTTATCCTTTAAATGCAATTATACAAAAAGTTAATGTTGTTTTTGGTAAATTTGATCCCTCAAAAGCTATTCTGATAAAAACATCTAAACACTATCAGTTTTTTTCAAAATCATTCTCCAAATCCTAGGTTTTATTTCGTAAATGGTGAAAATCATTTTCCAAAAACAATTCCCAAACGGGCCCTTAGAGGGATTATAAAAATTGGTGTGGCAGTGGACTAAGATGCCCTTATTCTTTTTCATTCCGAAAATACCTTAATGTCGGTGAATCACCAACTGAAGAAGCTCTTCTTCGAAAAATTGACTTGTCTTGTTCGATTGGGTTTTGGACCTTCGCACAACTGCACCAATACTTTTCAACGCCCACGAATTCCTTGATCTTTATAAACTCTCCCAGGTTTCCTTTGTTGTATCGCATATCCCAAGGTGGCTTAATGTTGCTTAAGTTTTATCTCACATTCATAGCTTAAGTAGTGCAATCATACACCCTCAAGGATCCAAGTGGAACAAAGGATATTGATTTATCAATTTCTACACTCCAATAAACTGTGAGTTTCTGCATTTCTGGTTTCTTCTTCAAATGATTTAACTGTAATCTAATTTCTGAGTGCTGTAGAAAGGCAGGTGTCTGGGAAAAGGAAAACAAGGAAATTAATCAAATTATGTGAGGGTTTAGTCTCTCTGAGTGTATGTTTTGTTGGATTGCTATGAGCTTGTAAGAAATACATATCAGTGGCATGCTATTAGAGCCTTTCTTCCCCCTTTTTGGTCTTTGCTTACTATGTCTTGTAACATGAATCATTATTTCTGAATTTGTTAAAAGTACTAATGTTCTTTCAAAGCTCTATTTTGCTGGTAAGAAACCAGGGTGTAAAGTTGTTACTGTGAAAATAATTTCCCTCCGCTTCCCTTCCCTATTGGATCAAACGAGTAACATTAAAATTTCTTTCATCCCTTTTCTTTTCTTCTGATCAATCCAAACAAAGTAATGTTAAAATCCTTCTATCCTCTCCCCTCCATTGAAATCCACCCCCTCCTATCCCCTCCCTTCCCCTCCCCTCCATCGAACCAAACAGACCTATAATATAATTTGCCAACGGTAATATACTAATATTAATGTACATGTCCTAATTCTGCATATAAATCTAATTCTTATTTATGAGACATAAACACTTATATTTATATTAAATTCACAACTATCAAAAAGCACCTAACAATTACCGTTAGCAAACAAAAAATTAGGCTTATTCTTACCAAAATTATTTATATGTTCAGTTATTTGTGCTGTTCAGTATGATCAAATGAACACATTTTGGAATGAACAAATCCATAGAAACAAATAAAAAGAAGACAGGGCAAAGAAAGCACGAATACAGAGTCCTAATACTTAGTTAACATCGTCCCGATCCAATTCCAAGTTAACATCATCCCGATCCAAGTCCAACTCAACCCCATTTCAGAAAAAGAACAACAAATTAAACAAAAAGTTAAAAAAAAGACTTCGATTGAAACGAAAGTGGTTTCCAAAGGCCGTAGCAAACAACAACTACAGCTAATTTACATAACACTTTACCTTCTAATATGGGGTGAAGCTTCAAATATACGCTTCATGCCTGAATGTCTTGCTACATTTTTCATAACGCAAGTTTATCTGATCTTAGTGACTTAAAATTACTGTTTTATTGCAAGTCTATCCTCTATTAAAATCTTTTTACATTTAAGCTGAAGGATGAAATAGTTAATAGTCAATTAGACAGCTTTTATGATGTGTTAAGTGTATATTTTAGTTCTGTTAATAACAGACTTATAAAATGTTCTTTCACTGTCGCGTTGCCAAAGGAAGCAGCCATTCTTCGCCGACATCATTTGGGTATGTATATGAGTCTATATATTAGTTTTGTTTCCCCTGTTCGTCAAGTTGCCTCTGCATTTTTGTTTGTGATTTGTGAACGTCTGTTTGTCAAGTTGCCTCTGAACGTCTGTTCGTAGAGTCTACGGAAGCCCATTGGATTGTTATAGTTTAACTTTGCAGTATGGACTTAGGAGGTTGGTATCTCTACTAACAAAGGGACATACCTACCTTAATGTAAGTTTCAAAGCTCTGTGTCACTGACATATAAATGACTATTATCATGTTACTTTTGCTGCAACAAGGATGAACTCCCCCTATGCATTGCACGGATGCATCAATAATAATATAAAAGGAAATCCCATCTTCCCCTTATCTAAATTATTAAGAAATTGAAAAAAAAAACATATAGAAACGTAAATAAAAGAATTGAATTTCAAATCAATCAATAAAAACTAGTTGTCACTATCCAAAAATAATTGAATCCCATCTTTCTCTTTTGTGGGTTGGCTTTATTGAATTCTCATTAATCAATTATTGTTGCTGCAATTTCTGTTAAGAGAAGCATGGTTCAAAAATGGGATTTTTGGACGGGAATTCCCCATAAAGACTTTGTATGCCAATTGTAGATCATATTCAATCCTTCGGTAGTGAAGTTCATCTCAATTCTCACATTCAAAAAATTGAGCTGAATGATGAAGGGACGGTAAAGAATTTGTTATTAAATAATGGGAAGGTGATTGAAGGAGATGCGTATGGGTTTTCAATTCTAGGTATCATTGTTGCCATTTTAACGTAAACATGAAAATCAGGTTCCCTGAGCATGAAAGAAATGGAAGATCAATTGTAACAATTAAGAACTTGGAATTTTCCTTTGACGAAAAATTGAGTTAACATGATTATCTTATACTAAATATTTGTGTAAAGTTAAGAGTCTATATGTATGTGGCAGACTTACTTTCATGACGTCAAACCGATAATTTTTGTTTTGTTTGTGCTAGGTGCTATTCAAGAAGGCAAATCTTACATTTGAAGGGGGAGAAAAAATTGCCATTATTGGTCCAAATGGATGTGGCAAGATTACTTTGCTGAACCTCTTAATGGGTTTAGGGAAGCCAAATGGGGGTGAAGTTGTGCTTGGGGAGCACAATGTTTTGCCAAACTATTTTGAGCTACATCAGGTATCACTTTTATCAAGTAAATGCTACATTAAGTTAATCAAAGATGAATCTTTTCTATACTTATTACTGATCTATTTCTACATTAGGATATTATTGTCTAAAATATATCTCTTTTAGTGATGATAATCTGCATTTGTTCATCTGCTATGTTAATCTCAAGCCACCAGCAGTTGCATAAGTATGTCTTTTAATACAAGTGGATTGCCTGATGGAGCCTAAGTAGCTTATTATGCGCGTGGATAGGTTATTTACATTAATTTCATGTGCAAGCTCATGTGTTTATGTCTTTTGTTGTGGTAACTCGTATTTTCTGATTGACAGAAATTGCTTGAGGGATATAAAAAGGGGCTTTCGTGAGTGCTCCTGCTTATTCGGTGCGGGGTAGTTTTTGATTTAATCGCCTGCTGCTTTTGAATTTCTTAAGACCACAATACTTTTGGGCAGTTATGCATACATGTTCAAATCAAATGGGATTCTCTCATGAGTTGGCTATATCTCTCTCAAAAGAACGCATACATCTACATATGAAATAGGCTGACGTCAAACTGATAAATTTCTACACAACACTTTTGGGCAGTTATGCATACATGTTCATTTTTTACTGTGTTCAATATTATTTTTCATGCTTAGTATTATTACACACGGGCAAAACATGTTCTTTGTGTTCTTCGGAAGGTTTTTCTGTCTGTGTTGATAGTTTATTAATTTACAAGTGAATACAATAGGTAGCTTAGGAACTTCCTTGATTATCTACTTCCCAACTGATCAGAACCCTATTCAAGTTATTGTTCATGCCATGATTAACCGGTGTTTGAGCATGTTGGAGAATGGTAGTCTTCTCTTGGCTTATTAAGCCTACAACTTACTTAAATGCTGAAAATATAAAACTCGATCTCCTTCATGCATTATTAGTTTGCCTTTTTGTAATGTTTTTTTTTTCTTGGCTGGACCCAGCAAACCATTATTACTGGAATGATGCTTCTGCAAAACAGGATTGTAATTGTTTTTTTTTTCTTTTCATTTTTTAAAGTTTTTTCTTTTCAAGTTTAGAGATCATTTGGATTGAGCTTATATAGCATGTTAATTTGATTAAAAAAACAAGAACAACATCAAAGAGAAGTAGCTAATTGTATTTTTATGACTGGTATGTCAATATTCAAAGCAGTTGGCCTTGCTGGAGGTGGTACAATATAATATTTTAAAACCCATATACAGTTTGCTGATTACAAACATGATTAATGCAGATTAGCCTGGAGGAAAGAAATTCAAAGGTAAGCTGAATGATGTTCCTTTGAAATAACATTAAGTTAGCAGGAACAATCTTTTGGACCATCATCATTCTTTTTATCATATGACATTTTCCTTTCAATAGGATGTTAATATAATCATACCAATTGCCATTTAATACATCTTAATAATGTGGCAAACCTTAAAATTGATATATCTATTAAATTGCTATATAGTTATTTATCTTTAATCTTAAAGTGATACTTTCCTTACAACTCTCTCTCTTTCAAAATTACAAGAGTTACTAAGCCTTGATGGCTATTAAAGTACCAAAGCATGTTCACTCTCTGTCTATCTTCCTTGAGAATGTAATATTCTAATAAAACCTTTGGATAACTTTGATATTTTTAAGCGAAAAGGCAGCAAAACTTCTCTACTGTCTCAGAGAAATAGGCTGAGTTATGAAACAACTGTAGAAATGGATAAAAACTTACTTTTACTAGAGAAAAATGCAAAAGAAACAGATGGAACAATAGCCTAGACCTAGAAGTTTGCTGATTATAAACATGATTAATGCAGATTACTCTGGACCCAGAAGTGGTTAGATGCTTCTTTCCTTCCAGGTACAATGATCAGTGAAATCTGTTTGTGAAGATTTCTGCATCATTTTACCAAAGATAAGGCTATAAACAACACATCTTATTATGGATTCTATTTTTTTTTTCTGTACCCTCACTAACTGAAAAATGTCACAACAAGTTCTCATTTGGTGTTCTTTCTCAACAGGTTCTCATTCAGCACACACTCGTGGACTTTTATGCCAATGCAATTCTATTTAATTGTAGTTCCTACAATTAGTTACAATAACTCTTTAGTTTTTTTTTCCTTTTTTCAATTTTAATCAATTAAAATATGGGCACGTTGGAGCAAAGTTTTTTTCCTTGATCATGATAGCTTTATCTGCCAAATCCTTAAAATCAGGTGGAGTAGGTACTTTTTCCTGATTTCCCTGGACACAAATTAAATGCAGCCTCATCTGGTGGAGCAAAGTCCCCCCCGCCCCCCCCCCCCCCCTAATTTCCCATTTTAAATTTAGCTCTATCTCTATGTAGTAGGAAATAGGCATATGTTCTGATACTGTGGACTAAGTAACTTAGAAATGAGGTTTGCTTAGGTTTGTGAGGGGTGTTCAAGGTGTGGAACTAAACAAAAAGTTGAGGAAGGTATGGTTTCATGTAACAACAATTACTTGTAAGGGCAAGCCAATTTCAATCCAATCAAAGTATGGTGATAAGAATGGGTTTAGTTGCGATAATTTATGATTAATGTTTTGTATAAGGTATAGTTAACCTAAATGTCTTTTCAAATAGGTTTAAGTTGAATTACCTTCTTGGTGATCGATCTGAAATTGTTTCAATTTTTTTTTCTTTTTTGACAAGCATGCTTCTGAGCTTTTAGAGAAGAGTCTTGTTGAAGTTAATATTTAAATAGCTATTAAAAATATATCAAAATTAGTAGTTTATCATATTCAACATTAACTTTTTATAAAATTTATATATATAATTATTTCATTCATCGAAAAAATTTCAAATTTAACAAAATTCATAATATGTTGGAATAGCATCCTCTTCAATTTCTTTATATTTACATCACCATTAAAAATGATTTGTTTAATAAGCAAGAGCTAAACGATGGAAGAAAATGATGAAGAGGGGTAGATAATAGAATGTGGTACTTAATTGAAATTTTCTCTAAATACTACAAGAAAATCCATAACAGAGAAAGATGAATAATGAGTATTACAATACTTAATGAAAATATTTTCTAAAGATTAAAACTAAAAGATAGACGTGGCAGATGGAAAGTTTTATATATACGAGTGACATATGTACTTAATGGCAATTATATATAGGATGTTTATATATTATGATGATGGCTAGCATTTTGATGTAAATTTTTTTTGCTTTTGAACTGCAGGAGTTGCTAGACATATAAGAGTATAACTATTGATGTAGTTGTGGTTCATGTTGTACTTAGTTAACATCGTCCCCATCCAATTCCAAGTTAGCATCATCCCGATCCAATTCCAACTCAAGCCCATTTCAGAAAAAGAACAACAAATTAAACAAAAAGTTAAAAAAAGACTTGGATTGAAACGAAAGTGCCAAACACGAGAATGAACCGTCTATTCTCATGTGAGCGCCAAAACACACTCTACATACACAACCAAGATTCTAAGAACACTTGCACCCAAAAAAAAAAAAAGATTCTAAGAACACAGTCTCTCTTCATGTGAGCTCGAAAGTGAATGAAAATGAGCACGAAGTTGGGATTGATTTCTGAACATGAAGGAGAGATGTAATTGAGCTTTGAATGTGGTGGGGGAAATGCTGTAGGGAAGGCAAACATACAGGCACGAGCGTATTTCTTTAATACTCTTGCTTGGTTAGGGGGGGAGGGGAAGAGAAGTGAGTGGAGGAAAAATTTTTTTGAGTTGGATTGAAGAAAATGAAAGAAGTTGGGGCTAAATTTTTTTAATAATAATAATAATAATAATTAATATTAATAATAATATTATTATTATTTACTTTTTATCTTACAAATTCTTTTTATTAAAATTTTGTAACCCCACTTTTTCAATTTTTTCAAATCCTTCTTATAAAAATCTTCCCTCCCCTCCCTACAAAATCCCTCATACCAAACAAACCCGTAAGTGTGCACAAGTATTAATGAACTTGGAAATTATTGAGAGCATTTGAGTTCATTGAGAGTCATTCAATTTTGTTGCTTGAATACTTGTGAATATTACTTTGACTTGTCATTGAGCTACTACTTGCAGTGATTAAACTGAATCTGACCTAAGGGATTATATTAATCAAAAGTTAGATGTGGATGCTCAACATGGTCAAAATGTTAATGTTAGTAGTAATGGTAATGGTCATAGTGAGAATAATGTAGATAAATAAATACAAAACTTATTTACAATTGAAGACGATTAGATTTAAGAGAATATTTTGGTGATTTTAATAAACTACTATTTCGTAGGTTTTTTCAAGTTTGTATGGTTATGTGTTGGGTAAAAAAGTATTGTTATGCATGTGCATCTAATTAAGGGTGATTTTTATGGATTCGGCTGGCGTCCTCTGCGATTACCAACCTCTGCCGTCCTCTTCGTCCATACTGCGTCGTTTTGACGCCAACACATGCTCCCTCTTTTTTTTTTTTTTTTTTTTTAAAAAATATGATGCTCTTTTTATATATATATATATATATATATATATATATATATATATATATATATATATATATTCAGGGTACTAAAAAAGATACTTCAGGATACTGATGGGTACTGTAAAAATATTTCATGATGTTGAAATATTATTTTAGAATGTTGAAAAAATATTTCAAGGTACTAACTGGTACTAAAAAGATACTTCAGGACGCTGACCGAGGATACTGGCTGGTAATAAAAAAATACTTCATGACCTTGAAAAATTATCCTAGATCTTGAAAAAGAAATTCTAGAACTAGGATAATTTTTTTAGATTATGAAGTATTTTTTTAGTACCAGTCAGTATCCCCAGTCAACGTCCTGAAATATCTTTTTAGTACCAATCAGTACCCAGAAATATTTTTTCGACATTATAAAATATATTTCAACATCATAAAATATTTTTTCAGTACCTGTAAATATCCTGAAGTATCTTATTTAGTACCCTGGATATTATCAAAAAAAAAAAAAAAAGAGGGAGCATGTGTTGGCGTCAAAACGACGCAGTATGGACGAAGAGGACGGCAGAGGTTGGTAATCGCAGAGGACGCCAGCCGAATCCGATTTTTATAGGAACAACTGATTAAAACTATTTGTCAGAAAAATTTATTGGTCAAAATGACATGATTTGGGCATGTACAACTCTTTTACATTTATGTGCAGCGTATCTTCAGTAAAGTGCAAGGTTATATAGATGGTTGTTTAAAGAATTCCGACCCGGTTTGTTTCAGCCCAGTCTCAGACATTTTGATCTCAAAATCTCCCGTCTTATCCATGACCTGGACATAGAGAACTTGAGATCACCATTGAGATCCCCATAATTTTTTCATTGTCCATCACCATTGAGCACCCAGGTTAGTTTAACTCTTTTTCACCCATAATCATTTGATAAGATATGTATCACGTCTTTAGTTGGAGTTAAACTAGAGATACTAATCTAACTATATAATGTATAAGCATAATAACGAATATAATAATAATAATTAAATGCTATTCTTCAACTATAAATCAATTTATGTATACTTATTATAGCCTTATTGTTTTTGACTGTACCTTGTCATTCTAATTTTGCTTAGCTTTGATCCCTTTTACTAAAAAGAAAATAAGTTATCGTTATTACCTTAAAAATAAAATCCTCTACGAGAATATGAAAATCTACTTATTATACAACGTGTTAAACATGACTAATTCAATAACTACTAAATCAAGGCTTAACCTTTGAATCATTTTTTCTAAACACCATAGATAACTAAAAAAACACACTACTCTCTTCCTAAAAAGAATTTGTCCTCAAAATTCACCATCTTCCGCTGCACCACTATGATAAATTATCAAAATTAACCACAATCTAACCTCAGTCACAACCTCAAAATTATAAATCTCACTTTCCAATCATTTGAATACACTAGGCAAGCTAAACAATAATCCAACAAATACCAAAACTAATTTAAGGGAAGTACATATGTTATAAAATTTAATTTGTCATGACCTCTAAAATGTTTTAAGAAAAAAAAAACTTTGAAACTTCAAAAAGAGTCATAGAACTTGTGTAACATCCTCCAATTTAAAGGACAATTATTAATTACTAATTTGATTAAACTATTTATTGAAATATTTTATGCACACAGTTAGGCTTTGGATTTTACTAGGCCCAAATTTTAAGACTAAATATTGCCTTAGAATTTGTCAGAATATCCAAATTATACTAGAATATGCCAAATGATCTCTAATGACGTGGCAATATACAATAATTTAATATGTACCAAAAAGGTGGAAGCACTATCGTTAGCAAAAATAACTTAGCTTCCGAAGCCTTCCCTGATTGACCCACACGTAAACTATCACCTGAAAAATATTCGTAACCATCAATCCATCTCATTGTAAATGCTAATATGTGCTCGTGAGGTACCAAGTGGAACATTTTAAATAACGAGTACTAGATATCAAATTTATAAAATTATCAGAGCACAATTTCGGTAATAAAATTTATGTATCAAGTTTCACATCATGAATCACATATATAACATGCCAAGCAACAGATCGATACCCTGACAATCCTTATCACCCCCCATCCTTATTCCCGCTGACAAAACCCATGGGCTGTAATGTAATAGTTGTAGTCTCTATGATAAGACAGCACCAAGCTCTCCAATAATGAGGTATAGTCCGGCCTGAAGATGGAATATCACATAGAGGGGGGGTGAATAGGTGATCTTAAAATTTTTAAACTTCTTTTCAAATTGTAAGCAAAATAGAGACCAATAAGATAGATGAACACAAGAGAATTTATCCTGGTTCGGTCTAAAACTCCGACCTACGTCCAGTCCCCAGAACACCTAGGATTTCACTACTTTTCAGAACAATTACAGACTCTGTAAACGAAGGATGGTCCCTTCCACTCTCGGACTCCACTCCCCCTTACAAGTTGTAATCTATACACCCACTCTTAAGGTTCCACAACCTTAAGTTACAATCGATAAAGAAATCAATGTTTAAGTACTCCTCACGAGTTGATAGAATAATGAACACTGAAGAATAGACTTTGTAAAACTGTTGAAACAAGTGAAATTAATATTGAATTGATTGCGCAGCGTTTCGGTAGTTGGCGAATTGAATGCATCGGCTATTTATAGTTGATTCCATTAATGACTGTTGTTGAAGCTCTTGAAGTAGCCGTTGAGTCTCCTCAATATATCCGTTAGACAGATGATGCATACGTTGAGAGTTTCGCCGTCTTAGGAAGAATGTGTAGAACGAACATTCTCTTTCATTCTTTCTGTTGTATTCGTTGTGAGATGGCATTAAATGTAAAGTCGGAGATTATCAAAGTTGGCTTTACTTTGCTCAGTAAATCGGTCTTCGAGAATATGATGATTTAGGTAGCTGCATTTAATGCTTATGACAGTCCAGATTGGTTAATTCAAATTCACCGGTAATTTATGTCAAAATGATCTGAAACTCATGAACAAATTGGTTAAGAGCATTTGGTAATCATAATCAGTAATAATCAAATGAGATATTAATCCGTTCGATGAATCATGAATTTCGTATATGGTGATTTGAAAAATAGAGGTTATATTGCTCGAGCACTGTTTCAAGCTTGCTCGAGCAAGCTCCTTTGAAAAGCTCAGGAAAGTGTTCTTTGATCGCTGATGCTCGAGCAGGAACATTCCTTTGCTCGAGCATGCCTTCAACATGCTCGGGCAAGGCCCTTGGAAATCAATTCAAATCACTTCAGGTTCACTGTTGCTCGAGCATGCTTTCCTGCTTGCTCGAGCATGATCTATATCATGCTCAGGCAAGCTTCTTGATTCAGTTGAAAGTACTTGGAACACGTTGATGCTCGAGCATGCTTTCCTGCTTGCTCGAGCATGGTGCTCGAGCATGATATGAATCATGCTCGGGCAACCTTTTTCTAATCAGTGGAAAGCTCATGTTGCTCGACCTTGCTCGAGCAACCTTTTGTGCTTGCTCGAGCATCCTTTTTCTTTTGCTCGAGTAAGTGCTTCTGCAAATCAAAATGCACAGGTTGCTCGATGTTGCTCGAGAAATCTTTTAAGCTTGCTCGAGCAAAGTGCTTAAGCATGCTTTTGCCTTTAGGTCAAGAATGCTTCCTGCTGTTGCTTTTGTTCTGCCTTGCTCGATGTTGCTCGAGCAAGACCATATGGTCTGCTCAAGCAAAGTTCCATCAGATTACATCTGATATACTTTGCACACGATATTTCTCGAGCAAACTTGACTCTTTGCTCGAGTAACATTCTGAAGATACAATTATCAATGTTCTTGCTTATTTAAATTAATAGCTTAAAATTGTAATCATCAAAACATATAAACTAACACGGCCAAAGACTATAAAACTCATATCGGACCATGGGTTCTCTTTCCTTCGAATATGGAAAGGTGTCACTGACCCAAGGGCTGACCCTTAACCTGGCCACAAGAAAAGGGTGATACCAAGGGCCTTGAAAATATCAAGCCATCCATTGTGCACTGAGTGGTTGCATACCATGTGGTATTATATACACAATAACTCTTATAATCACTCCATATCCATCACTGCTCACATCATCATAGTCTTGGTATGAATATATGAAATTCCAAACAAGATTTATGATAGTAATACATCGTCACAATGATCATTAAGATAACAAAATTATTTCAGCTCAAGAAACCATAAAATGTACATTTTCCATATATTACTAATTATTTCAAAATAAATCTCACATGGCAACTTCGTAAAAAACATAGCTTTCATGAATTAAAAATCACTTACAAATCATCATACAAGCAAGTATAATAAGTGGAAAGTGGTTACCTCTATTTCTTGACACAAGAATTAAGCGTGAGAGAAATCAAGTCCTTCTAAGTAAATATAACTACACGTTAATAGAATTAACAACAATACCAACTAATATAATAAAAAATAATTAATTAAACTATAGTCATCTTATTTTAAATTTTCTTAGGAGAAGTGAGAATTGATCTATTCCTCAATATAACCTCCAATAAATTAAAAATGGATTATAAATTCAAATATAAAAGACCTATTATTACAAATCTCAACTTCTTAATCTAGTACTAACTTATACAAGCATAATCCAATTTATTTAACAAATCTTCAAATCCCCATATAATCAAAATTATATCAAACTCTAATTTAAATTCTAAATCCCAACTCATAATTTTATACAATTCGAGATTTATCAAAACTAAACCGATTAAACTAACAAGAATACCTCCAGCAATCCAAATGATTACCTTAAACTTCATTTAATCGGTAGAAATATCCTACAAAGCATAAATCTTAAATTCTTTTAGATAGAAAAATTAAATTTAAATTCCCATAACTATCAACTAATAAATCTAAACCAATTAAAATTACTTATTAATTATGCTCTAGATATATATACAGTCATCTATGATCAAAAATCAAAACTTTATTATAATTCTAATCCCAAAGTTTTCACTAATCAGTATTATATTATCCTTCTTCAAAAGAGAAAAATATATAGAATAACTTTCATAAAGAAAGTTTACTGAAAAGAAGCTATTTTTGCTTCATAAATAGTTTTATAAAATAAATAACGTACCTTAAAATACACCGAAAAAGCACCACACTCCTCTTACTCTTCTCCTCCTTCGTCACTCCCACTCCTTCTCCAGAAAACACACACATGCACACACATATATCACACCATCACACACCTATTTATATTCACTAAGAGAGGCGGTAGTGTTAGTTCCCTATGTGTTTTGATGATAATCAACAATTGTAAACACACATTGGAGTTTTGTCTTTGGTAAAAACTTACTGTCAAAGACAAACTCAAGTATTGATATGAATACTCGAGTATTGAATACTCAAGTATTCAATTGAATACTCGAGTATTGACTTGACAGAGAAGTGCTCAAATTATGCTTGACAAAGCAATACTCAAGTATTGGAAGCAATACTCGAGTATTGGACTTACAGAGAGCAATCAAGTTTTTCACCTTGAGTCAATACTCAAGTATTGGAAGCAATACTCGAGTATTGGACTTACAGAGAGTACTCAAGTTTTTCAGCCTGAGTCAATACTCAAGTATTGGAAACAATACTCGAGTATTGGACTTACAGAGAGCAATCAAGTTTTTCACCTTGAGTGAATACTCGAGTATTGGATTTGGAAACTCGAGATTGAGCTTACAGAGAGCCTTCAAACTTTTACATCTTATGAAAACTCGAGTATTAGTTTTACATACTCGAGTATTGAACTTTCACAAAGTTTTTCAAATCAACATGTGTTTATGAATACTCAAGTATTCATTTGAATACTCAAGTATTGACATGGAAAAGCTCCACAAAATTTTCAAATGAGTGCATACTCTTGTATTGATTTGGAAACTCGAGTATTGGGCATACAGAGAGTTTTTCCTCTTGTCAATAACTTGAATATTCGAGTATTGATTTGAATACTCGAGTATTGTACCTAAGGTCCAAAGTTCACATCACATGATTTCTCTCTGGATGATGAATACTCAAGTATCAAGTTGGATACTCAAGTATTGACTTAAGTGCACAGTGACATACTCGAGTATTGATAAACATACTCAAGTATTGAGCGCTAAACTTGAAAATCAAATTTGACGAATTTCTGGAATTATCTTATTTGATCTTAATACTCTCTCTTATTATTCTTCTATATTCTTAGCTATGTTTAACCATCTTTTTAATGAGTTTCAGACAGATTAACGAAAGTTAATTGAAGGTTAGAGGAAAAGCAAAAAGGTAGTTCAGAACATTAAATGCTGAACAAAAAGTTGCTCCTTTTTGGCTTATCCAACTGCACATGCCTACAAAGCATTTAAGAATGATTTCTACAACAAGTAATCTCCTCTTCAACGGACTAATTCACAGAGAGTCAACTCTGCTTACTTGGACAGCTGGATTAAGCTGAGTTTAGAGAGAGAATATGCCAAAACCACTTCCTAAACATGGCAGAGCTTCTCCAACGGATCTATTGGGATAGCAACGGTCATATATTGATCTCTACCTATAAATAGAAGACAGATTCAAGCAGAAAAACGTGGAGAAACAAGCTTACACTTCCAACATGCTGATACTCTGCTCTCATATCTTTTACACTCTGTTTTCCATGTCTAGATGACTTAGAGAGTGTAGTAATCTGTATTTGATCTTCAGTGTTTATCTATTCACTTCTAAGAGAGAAGATTTATTGTAATCATTCTATTCTTCTGAGAGTTACTCAAGATTGGGTGATCTTGAGTGGGAAACACATTGTGTTGATTACAACTTGTAAGGGGGAGTGAATCCTAGTGAGAGGATTACTTCGAGTACAGAGTGTGTAATCAAGCGGTGTGTTGATTACAGTTTGTAAGGGGGAGTAAATCCTAGTGAGAGGATTACTTCAGTTACAGAACGTGTAATCAGATTGAAAGAAGATAGTGGATTGAAAATCTCAAGTGAGGCTTGGGGACTGGACGTAGGTCAAGGATAAGGCCGAACCAGTATAAATCAGTTTGCACATTCTCTTCCCTTATCTCTTATATTTCCAGCATATATGTTTGAGTGTGTATACATATTTAAATGTGTGGTTATTGCTTTCTAAATTGATTTCAGTGAATTACGAAAAGAGTTTCAAAGTTCCTAAATTTTTATACTTCACTCAATTCACCCCCCTTTTGGGTTCAGCTGGTTCTTACATTGAGTATTGGTTTGAGAAAATGGAATTGAGCAACTCTCTGTCAAGTCAATACTCGAGTATTCAATTGAATACTTGAGTATTCAATACTCGAGTATTCATAGAGCTAATTAATTACCTCTCCCCACCGCTATTTAATACTTGGTGGTCAGCACATTTATGTGTTGCCCCCACTTAATATATATTATTATATCTATAATATAATATTATATTACTATATTATAAATTATTTCTTTTCTTCATCTTTCTTTCTCTTTTTTTTTTTAAAATCTTTTTAACAACAATAAAATATTATTAGCTTACATTATTTTTTTTCATCCTTATTCTTCTAATTTCTTTTACTATCATAAATAGTATTTTATATGAAAACCTTTATTTTAACAATTACATAATAAGTTTATGTATCATGATTAATTATTATTTTTTTCTTATTTATAATTAAATCCTAATATAAAAATTAGGATGTTACAACCTGCTCCTAATACAAAAAATGTAACACCTCAAATTCAACAACCGAAAACTTAGCCAAAATATTTGAAATACCTTCACAGGGATGTCCAATATCCATAGCATTAAATTACACAACCATTTAAAATAAATTTCATGATGCATAATCAAAATAAATTTTCGAAAATGTTTTAGAGTTTAATACATATTGGAAGTCTTAGGTTCATGGCAAATAAAAATAACATAACATAAACTATAGGAGTATAAAAGAGCCTTCAAAGCTCACTCCATAGGTGTCTTCCCTTGCTTTCTACTAGGATATTCACTTGAAAAATGTTAATATACGATGAGATTCCACGTTTCAGTAACTATTGAAAGTTTCTACCGTACACAAGCAAATTACATATGATAAAAAGTAAGGACTGATTTCAAATATACTTGTATATACCATATTTTCCCATACAAAATTATTTTTGCTAAAGTAATCATCATTATGTCTAATTGTGAACTATACAATTATACAATATGTAGCCTCCCTTATATCATCGTCCACCCTGTACCGCTAACTGGAGCCAAAGGTTAACACATAGTCCAATAGAAACTCATTCATTTAACTAGATGTTTCAAGCTCATCAAAACTTAAGATACACCCAAACAAAGGTATAGAGCTTAAGTCTGGACTATGGTTTCCTTTCTTAAAAATAATAACTAAGGAGGTGTCACATATTCCATAATTCCAATGCAATCTCGGCTAGATGAAAAACATGGAAGATGGGGCCCTGATAAGTACCTTCCACTATGCACTGAGTGGTGATGTAAACAAATCTTATCATTCAAGTTCCTCCTTACTCCAACCCATCACACATACTGCCGCCATGATAATTATATAAATAAAATAAAGTATATTAAATCAAGCTTCCATTTATATAAAATATCATCACATGGTAAACCAAACATCTCATAAAATTCATCGGTCCAATTTGTCGTTTTTGAAATTTGAAGGACTAAACTGTTATTTCTAAAATTTAGGACTAAAATGTCATTTCTGAAATTCGGGGGCAAAAGCGTAATTTTTACTGGGCACAAAACTATAATTTTTATGGGCACAAAACTGTAATTTTGTAAGTACAAAATTGTAATTTTCTTGGGTACAAAATTGTAATTTTTTACTTTTATTAAAATAATATTATAATACATATGCACATAATTCAGTCTATAAAAGTAATATAATTTATAATCATACACAATTCACAAGTATATGGAAGAATATTCGGAGTTACCTATTATCCGTTAATTCTCAAATAATCACTAAAAAACTACTACAAGGTTCTCAAATAATTACCACCTTACTCTCCTTTTCTCTCTTCTCTTTCTCTTACGCTCTCCTCTGCGACAATAAAAGTGTGTATGTGTGTGTGTGTGTGTTTGTGTTTTGGGGTTGGGGTATTTATAAGAAAAATCCCCCACCCATTAATTTACGGCACTGCTGCCTCGCCCTCTATTTTTAAAGGTAGGCACCGCCTGCCTAAATTTTCAAAAGGTAGTGGGCTCCATTCTCTCTCTCTCTCTCTCTTCTTTTCTTTTTCTTTTTTCTTATCTCTTTCTTTCTTCCTTCTCCGTCACATTTTCCCTTAATATGATAATATTATATTATATTTAATAATATACTTTTTCACTTCCTTCCTTCCACCGTTCACGCCTCCATATATATTAATACAATGTAGTATAACAATATAATATTTTAATAAGACATATATATATATATATATATATATATATATATATATATATATATATATATGCAATAATAGAAGCATTGGTGTTATCACACCAAATGATAGGAACTCTGTTCTCTTTGAACTTAAGTTCTCATAGCAATAAGCTAATCCTAGATAACTCAGCAGCAATATTAGTCGATGAACAGTACTCAGACTCGGTACTAGAACGAGCAACAACTCCTTATTTCTTTGAAGACCAAGAAACAACATAAGCTACTATATCAAGATATCTTGAAGGTTTTATGTGTATGCCAAGATTTATTGCTCCACTTAAATATCTTAGCACTCTTTTCATGGCTATCCAGTGTTCTGTGGTGGGATTTGACATATATTGACTAAGCTTCCCAACACTAAAGATTATATCAGGTCTTGTATTGCAAAGATATTGCAAAGCTCCAATTACACTTCTATAAGTTGGAGAGTTATAGCCGTGAATATATGCTCAAGGATTTGTTCTATCCCTTTAAGCCTTATTCAATAGCTGTAAAAAATACACTCTCACCGGAACACTACTGCCTTAGGCTACTTTTAAAGGGGAGGGGATTATTAGTATTTTTCCTAGAAAAAGGTAAAGCCAAGTGGTGGAGGTGGGATTAATTCCCACCCCCGTTGGTTGGTCCTAAAAGCCTTAATCTTGGGGCCACCAAACTGTTGTTAGAGATACTCTAGTTTTATTTATAAGTTAATTTTAACCAAATCTTACATACTAATGAGAGATAGTTAACTCAATAGTTATAAGGTAAATTTTTAACTTTACCCTCATTTATGATTGAGTATTTTTTAATTGTTTCTTCTCTTTCTATATTCATAGGTACAATTAATAGGGGTAAAATTGTCACAATCTCATTTATTATATGAAATTGGACTTATAAATAGGACCAAATTTTTTGGTAAAAATGGACTTATAAATAAAACTAGAGTGGTGTAAAAGCATAGATATACTCTCTCTAGTTTTTATTATAAGGTACCAACTAATAATTTTCACAAACAATTAAAATCAATAAAATTGTCTTGTAATTTAAAATTAACTTCCAACATTACCTTACTAATTACATTAAAATCTAATATTATATTAATTATTATTATCACCGATTACCCTTATTGATTATGGGCATGTAAAAAAAAAATTAATGTGTTTTGGAAATAAATAAGTGTCTAATAAAAAGTATTAAATACAATTGTAAGTTAGTACCTATACTAAGGATTAGATGGAATCTATAATACATATAAAGACATAATGTTATTTGATCATGGGTCTGTTTGGGATCCCATCTGATGGACTTATAATGCATTCAAACGAGGGTGCCTTTCAAATATATATATATATATATATATATATATATATATATATATATTTATATATATATATAAAATTAAAGTATAAGGGTATTTTGACAAATACACACAGACATCAAAATTCAAGATTCCTATCACTGTCACCTTTTTGTTATTTATATGTGTTAGTAGAATTTTTGGGTTTATAAATTCAAATGGTATTTATATGTGTTTTTTTGTTTTTGAGAAAATTTATATCAGAGCCCTTTTTACAGAAAAAAAAGGAAACTAAAAAAGGCCTCAAAATTCTGAAAATTTCTGGGATTTTCAGGATCTACATGAATTTTTCCTTTTTTTTTTTTAAAAAAAATCTCATTGCTCTCCCTCAAATAAATAAATTAAAAAAGAAGGAAAACTGAATCCCACACCCTCGTCAACCTCCACAGCCCACTGTCACGGTCTCACCGTGACGAGTCCCACATCGGGCAGGATGAGGGAAGGTTTCTGGGGCATAAATAATATGGAGTGCGCCTCTGCTATCAGCTTAAGCTTTTGGCATGGTGGTTAGCGCTCCTTGCAGTTAAGCGTGCTCGGCCCAGGAAAATCTCAGGATGGGTGACCCCCTGGGAAGTTCCTGTGCTGGTGTGCTTCCGGGCGTTACAAGTGGTATCAGAGCCGACCTCGCCTCGCCCCGGTGTGGTGGCCCCTCCGTGGATGGAATGGAGGTGGACCCTCACTCGGTGATGGGCAGTGGTGGTGGGCCTCTCCCGTGTGGTAGGGGGTGGGCCCCGTGGTAGGTCCCTCCTGTGTGGTAGGGGGTGGGCCGCCTTCCCCGTGGATGGGGGACCCCTACTGGGTGATGGGGGCATCACCGGGATGGGTGGGGGAGCTTGTCACGGTCTCACCGTGACGAGTCCCACATCGGGCAGGATGAGGGAAGGTTTCTGGGGCATAAATAATATGGAGTGCGCCTCTGCTATCAGCTTAAGCTTTTGGCATGGTGGTTAGCGCTCCTTGCAGTTAAGCGTGCTCGGCCCAGGAAAATCTCAGGATGGGTGACCCCCTGGGAAGTTCCTGTGCTGGTGTGCTTCCGGGCGTTACACCACGCTCTCACACTCATTTGATGAACAAAACAAAAAGTGTCTCTTTATATATTAAAAAAGAAAAAAAAAGGAAAAAGGAAAGAAAAAGGTAAACAAAAGTACAAAACAAAAACAGTGTTTAGTTTTTAGTTTTTTTCCCCCCTTTTCCCCAGAAAAACAGTGTTTAGTTTGTTATATGAGTCTCAATCTCTTCCAATTCGGCTCCTCCTTCCTCCCTTCCACTCCCACATTCTAATTATTTGATTACGAAATAATCAAACTATGAGCGATCCAAACGGTAATTGCCCTAATTTGAATGCCTCACCTCCACGCAATCGTGCGCCACCTCATTACCCGGCGCACGATAGCGCCTCTCCCCACCTAAACGGTGGTGGCCTCCCAATCGCACAAGATCTCATAATCAGCCGCACACCACTCCCACCACCACCCCTTTAACCCCACCCACCCCAACCCAACCCATACCCAACATGTCACCTTTCCTTACTTTATCTTTCTCCGCCGCCGCCACCACCCTCTCTTCTTCTCCTAACCCTCGTTTTCGTCGCACTATCCTGCGCCGCCCTCTTTATATTTCACCCCTTAACCCTTATCTTCCGCCACCTCCAGCACCACCGTCTTAAGATCTGAATCTGAGCGATCCCCCGTTTTGTGTTTCCTCCTCCGTCATGGCCTCTTCTCCTCCTTCTCCTGTTGATTCCCCCACCACTACCCCTCCCACCGATCCTCCCACCGATCCTCCCACCGCCGTCCCTCTCGCGGTTGCTATTCCTCCGGCTTTGCCCTCTTCGCAACAGCCTTCATCTTCCTCTCGCCGCCTTCCTCCGCCGTGCTGGTCTTCTGAGGAGACTGCTGCTTTGATTGATGCGTATCGTGACAAGTGGTATTCTCTTGGCCGGGGTAATCTCAAGGCCACGCATTGGCAGGATGTTGCCGATGCTGTTACCTCCCGCTGCCCTGGCGCGTCACCGCCCAAAACCGCGGTGCAGTGCCGCCACAAGATGGAGAAGCTCCGGAAGCGGTATCGCACGGAGATCCAACGCGCGCGCAATCTGCCTGTTGCGAGGTTCAATTCCTCTTGGGTTCACTTTAAGCGGATGGATGTCATGGAGAAAGGTCCCTCCCCGGTGAAACCTGAGAACGATTCCGATGATAGCCCTGATGAGTTTGATGCCGATGAGGATAATGACTTGTACGAGGAATTCAGAAGCGGTAGTGGGTCCAACACGAGGAGCCTGAACAAGTTGTATCGAAACGGAATGGGCGGAAGCAACGGCAATGGCAGTGGCGGATTTCGGATTCGAATTCCCAATGGGGTAAGCATCGCCCAACCTGGGAATTCCAAATTATATGGGAAATTTTCTGATCAGAAGTATAACTATAACAATAACAACCCCGGTTCAAAATCTGGGCATGGCTTTAATAGTCCCAATTATGAAACTAGGGTTTTGAAAGAGAGAAGTGGATTGGGGAAAAGGGAAAGAGAGAGGGAGAGAGATCCTGTGAGCGAGATGGTGTGTGCAATTAAGGTTTTGGGCGATGGGTTTGTGAAGATGGAGCAGATGAAGATGGAGATGGCGAGGGAGATTGAGAGTATGCGAATGGAGATGGAGATGAAGCGAACTGAGATGATTCTGGAGTCACAGCAGAGGATTGTGGAGGCATTTGCTAAAGCAGTTTCAGAGAAGAAGACAAAGAGAATGGCTTCATCACCTTCAGAATCGTAGATCAATGGATGGGTATGATAGTTCTTTTTTTTGACGTTGTAAAGTGATGATGGAGCATTTGCTAAAGAAGTTCACTTTATCATCGATGTGTGAGTTCAGTTCAGTTCTGTGTTTCTTCTTTGTTTTATTAGAACTAGTTCTTTGCTTATCTGTCTCTTTTGGTTTTGTTTCGTCTTTTATTTTTTATTTTTGCAGGGAAAACTTGATCAGTTCAAGATTTATGATGGGTAATAGCTGTTTAGTACTTAATCAGATTATGTATAAATAAAAAGTAGTGAATTTGGCATGATAATATGAGCCATAATCCTGCAAGCAGATATGCATCTTTCAGAGATCTTTTATTTATGGTTCACCAATTTGTCCTTTCTCTCGTAATTGTAATTCTTAAAATATTGTGGAGGATTTATGATTAGAATTTCTAGTCTTTTGATCATAAGGAAAACACAGAAGATGGAATAAGATTAGGATTTCTAGGATTCATGCTGTTTTTCCAGGTCTTTCCCTAAAAAAAAATTTCTCATAAACTTTGTAAAATTTATTGAAAATTTTAATTTATGATTTTTTTTCCATGTGAAATGCCTTTGAGGCGAACCATGCTGATCAATTCGTAGCTGCCCCCGATCAATTCGTATTGTTATCTACCTAGTAAACTGAAAAGGCATTGTTCTCTTCAAACAACTTTTTTATGGGTACAACTCTTAAAAAAAGTGGCATCATTTTGATTTAACTTCCGATGGATGACTGCTGATATATTTTTTTGTTCTTTTTTTAAAAAAGTGGTTTAATAAAGTTATTACGAAGGAATTGGATGTCTTCACTCTTGAAGATGGCTTTCTCCTTTGGATTGTGTGGAAGAGGGTCAAGATCTAAGTATGAAGAAAAATGTAGCATTCAAATATTGAAAAATGGAGCTGTTTTTAAACTCAGTAATTTAAGGTTGAGCAGTTTAATTATGGTTAATCTGCACTCAACCCATTCATTCAAGATTTGAATAATATAATTTTATTTTTTGGTTAAAACAAATTTAGGTTAAAACCATTTTCTCAAATGAAATGATAATGCTGGATCTATCTATCCTAGCTTTGCTAAGAATAATTAGCATATTAAATAAAAGCAACAAATGTAAATAAAATACACGTGCAAATGAAGAAGAAATAAAGGGCAGAGAGGGAAAACAAATACCTCATCTCTCATTATTTGATAAAATAATTTTTTGACCAAAAAAAATTATTTGATAAAATTCTGAAACCGATTCTTGTATCCTGAGACATAGCTGCAAAATGGATAAATCTCTGAATAAATACTATAGTTCAAATGAAGATACAAGCTTAAGTTCTTTCCCCAAACTTAATAATCTCTTATCACACAAAAGACTGTCAATGAATAATGACAAGTGTAATGCAAACATTGTAGTGCAAGCAGGAACTAAAACTAAGAAGATTAACTGTTCATCAACATTTACTAGGAAAAAATTCATTCCTGTTCTCGTAATGATAAGCTGGTTCAAGCCTAGAATTCATACCATATTCACAATTGAGAAGCAAATTATTACACTGATAAAGCAAAGTCAGCTCAATTACAAAATAAAACAAGAACTTAACTACAGTCAAAGTAATTAAAGAGAACTATGAAATTTCAAAACAAAAGGTGAAGCTGAAATGCATAAAACTTGCACTGTCTGACACAACAGAAAAGCTTATCCTTGTTCATGCATTTTATCGAACATGTAACGCTCAAAGCAGTAACCACGCCCCTCAAATTGCCATCTTCATAACTAATGAATCATAACCATTTTTTCAATGTTCTCGAAACTCGAGAAATAGAATATAATGAACCGTATCCTAACAACACACATTTGTATTCTTTCGGAAGAAAAAGGCACTCACTTGAGCACAAACATGGACGACCGCATGAAGATCTTCCCCAAACTCGTCTTTGTCTTCAGATAGCCTCTCAAACAGCTCGGCTCTAAATTTATGTGTCTCCTGCATTAGCCAATAGAATGAAACATAAAAACAAGTTTTCAACTCGTCAATTTCACCCATAACAGTCGTCAGAGTTCATTCTTACAGATTCTACGAATTCGGGAATTGGGTCTGGAGATTTGTTGCATCAACAGATGTCTTGAACAACAATGGAAGGACCGCGAATAAAAAAAGAAAAATAAATCATAAACAACTACAACCATGGACTGACAATATAAGCGCACAATGACCAAATAAGTACATACTCTTTGTTTATGAAAAGCCCCACCATAATTCAAGAAGAATGGGAGGGGGAGAGAGAGAGAGAGAGAGAGAGAGGGAATTAGGACTCAGCAACGAGTGAGGAAGGGAGAAAGAAAGAGCAACCAATCTACTGGAAAATCGAGACCACTGTGCATGAGTTAATGGTGACAGCGAGTTAAGCCTTTTGCTTCTGTTTCTAAAGAAGATGCTGGAGTATGGGGCGGAGGTGGGATTGTACGGACGGATGGTGTGACGGAAGGCAGAGCCGCGAGGGTGTGAAATAGAAGCGTGTCGAGCCTAAGTAAACTAGAAGAGAAAGAGGGACTGAAGCAAAGCTAATATGGACCAGTTTTAATTAGGCCCACAGGTAACCCCATCTTGGCCCAGAAAAGTGGGGGCTATTTTGGGGTAGGGCAAAAGATAACCCCACATGAAGGGGGCTAAAAATATGGGGGCTCAAGATGAGGCTTAACGGGCTGGCCCGCAGGGGCCAGTCTGTTTTAACATCTCTACCATTGGGTTAGGATCCACCTCCAGACTTAAAAGAATGTTTATAGAAGTACTTACTAATTGCCCACTAAAAATATAATTTAAATAAGGGATAAGGTGCCCTTTTCATTTGGAAGTAAGCATCAAAAGTTTTGATTTGTGTCAACACAAGGACTAAGACTTTGACATTAAAAAAAAAATGAAATTAATATTTTGATCATTTAATTTTGGCTCAGTTAAAACTTAAGTCTCTTACATTGACTCCAATCAATTCACTTTATAATTTTGACTCAGTTATAATTTAGACTTTGGGCTTTCACTACCACTTAGTCGCTATAATTTTAACTATACATTTAGAAAATAAAATCATCAATATAATAAAAGTCATAAATTAAATTATAAAATGGTTAACATCAAAGCCACTGAATTATAGGGTGTCAAAGTTTATTGCCCAAGTAACCATCGACTCAACTACAAGGACTGAGCTAAAATTGAGTCTAAACCATCACAGATCACAAGATCAATTTTCCCTTTAAAAATTAAAGGGATTATACGAACATTGGGATTAATTTGTGAACATCAAAAAATATTTAAAATTAAGATGAACTATAAGATGTAAAAGACACGATTAAAAAAGAATAAACTGTCTTCAGCAGAAAAACAATCTTCATAAAAGATGTATTTTGCTCACACACAGACGTACAAAAGACATGTTAGTGAAGAAAATTAACACTAAAATCAAGCTTCTGTGAACTCTCAAAGTCAGATCTTCGCCAAACTCCTTGACAACCTGCATGAATCAAATCAAAGTATTAGTAGTAATTACTGCCTCGAATCTGATGAATTTCTCTGCTACATTTCACGAAAGAGTTTGTGCAGCAAGCTCACGTGAAGCAACATTGTCGTTGAAGTAAACTCCTAAAATAACTTCATCAATTTCTACGAGGCAATAAACAGAACAATACCATGTGCCTCAATTTTAGGCTTCTTAATTTTTGATGAAAGTAATAAATCAATATTTAGATAATGGCTTCGGCCTCGATCTCCTAATAGCCTTTTTCCACCCAAAACCTGATTTTCATGGCGAGGAAACGTTGCTGTGTGTCCAGTTTTCAAAGTCTCTCTTACATTATCTTCATCTTCTCCATCTTCTCTGGCATCTTGTTCCTCTCCTGGTGTCACTTTTCTGGCCAATGCTATTACACATACCAATTATTATCACCTGAAAAGAAGCCGATTAGTAATAATAACCAACCAATCATCAATCTCCTTTCATATCCCTTTGCATGGAATCACCTTACCTTTTCCTCAGAATTACCACCTCCACGGCTCTTAAAGATTGCCCTTTTTGTCAAGAAATGGCCTCAGAGATCTCATGCTGGCGGCCTCGAACGCCATGCCCTTACGCTCCACCTTGCTCTTGCCAGAAGAGGCCATGAACTTCATATCTTCACGACGTCGCCATCATCCTTGGATTCGTCTCTTCCAAAGTATGAACTTGCCAACTTGTATTTTCACATCTCAAAACCGACACCTGGTGGTTACCTTGATCAAGCTCTAGTTTGGGAGCAATTTCAAGCACAGAACTCAACGGGAAGACCATTCAATGTGGTTCATACAGAAAGTGTTGGTCTTAGGTACACTCGATCACGGTATATCAGTAATTTGGCTGTGTCTTGGCATGGGATTGCATATGAAACCATTCACTCTGACATCATTCAAGAACTTCTGAGAAGTCCCCAAGAACCACAGGCAAAGGCATTGACCGAAAGAGCAATGAAGGTTGTGTTGGGATTTTTTTAATGATTTTTATTGTGGATTAGTATAATTTATTACTATAATATTTATGGGCTTGACTGGGTAACCAATTTGGTTTTACATACCAAGGTCTCGCTTGCTTGGGAAGTAAGTTACTTCCCTTGTTGTAAAGGAAGTGTGATGTTTAACATCCTGGGAAGTTAAAGCTTTTAGAAAATTTACTCCTAAAGTCCAACTTCACTGCCCCGCTTACCTCCCAACCAAGGCATAATAAACTTGAGCATAACTTAAACCTTTGATTTTGATAATTTTAGTTGGGAAAAACCATTTTTGAGGTACCTATAGTTTCCTTCAATTTTTAATTTGGAATATGTGTGTTTTTCTCTCTATTAAATCTTCAAATTTTATCATGTCAACACAATTAGCTTCTATACAAGAGCTAATAGAGCCAAGTTATATGTGCAAACTATGCTGAAAGAGCAAAATTAGAAGTTTTAATAAGGTAAAAACACACACAAGTACCAAATTAAAAATTGAAGGAAACTACAAATACCTTAAGAATGATTTTCCCCTTTTAGTTGGGGTTACTAGAAAGTGGCTTGATAGATTCTAAATGCACCTTCCTATTTCACTGAACACTCTGAAGTAACGCCTTGTCTCCTCTCTCTCTAGAGTTTCTCTCTCCCAATACTATAATCTAAGGGGCCCAACAGGTTGTATCATAGCCTTAATCCATTAAACTCTATCATGATTATCCTATAATCGTAATTATGTTCAAATATGTACAATTACTCATTATCTGATCATTGTCAGCAGGTTGTTGACGAGGTCAAGTTCTTCCCAAATTATGCACATCATGTAGCCACAAGTCATCATGCTGGAGACATTCTGAAGAGAGTCTACATGATCCCAGAAAAAAGAGTTCATATTATTCTCAATGGGGTGGACCAACATGTTTTCAAGCCAGACATCTCAAAGGCAAAAGAGTTCAAGCAGAGGCACAACATTCCAGATTCTTCTAAGTCACTGGTCATAGGACTAGCAAGTAGGCTAGTCAAAGACAAAGGACACCCACTAATGTTTGAAGCTTTAAAGCAGATCATATCAGAAAACAGCACATTCCAAGAAAATATCATGGTTTTGGTTGCTGGAGATGGTCCTTGGGCTGCAAGATACAGAGATTTAGGGCCAAATATAATGGTTTTGGGGCCACTTGAACAAGCTGAACTGGCGTGTTTCTATAATGCTATTGACATTTTCCTAAACCCTACTTTAAGAGCACAAGGGTTGGATCACACATCGTTAGAAGCAATGCTATCTGGCAAGCCAGTAATGGCTACCAGACTTGCAAGCATTGTAGGGTCTGTGATTGTTAACAAGGAAATGGGTTATACATTTTCTCCAACAGTGACTTTATTAAAGAAGGCTATCTATGAGGTATGTGATGATGGCAGGGAAGTTTTAGAGAAGAAAGGTCAGGTTGCTTTGCAAAGAGGTTTGAAATTATTCACTGCTACAAAAATGGTGGCTGCTTATGAAAGGCTTTTCCTTTGCTTATCAGACAGGAACGATGGGAACCATCTTTGTCAATATCAACCACCAAGTAATTAGATGAGCATAGAAATAAAGAGTAGAGCATAATGGCAAATTACATTCAGATCTTCATTTTGCAGAGATATAGGAGTCCTTATTCCTACATAGGAATCTTTGTAAAGAGTGAGATTGACAATTTCAGATCCTATTGAACATACCAATTTTTCATAATGCCCAAAAATAACAAGTCTGATATAAGATTTCAGCAATTCCATATGAGGCTTTCAAGTTTCAGCATTATATTTATAATCATGATTAGAAGGAAGGCACCTATATGTACGGTGTAGGAACAATTGAAGCATTTTAATTTTACATGTATATTGATTATATATAAGGTAGCTAGATTTCATTTAAAAATGATAATAAAAAATAAATAAGTAAAGGGTTCATAAGGGGTGAATTGTTAATGGGTATGGGATTTCAAGATCGAATTGCAATAGTTTACACAAAATTTCGGGGAAAATTTATCAGAAAAACAAACTGCTTCCAAGCCAACATATCTCATAATTCTTAGATAATATGAAAGAATAAATCAATTCTTATAATTTTTTGGGACAAAAGAGGGCTTGAACTTAAAATATAATGTCTGCAGCAATAGGAAGAGACTGCCTCAAATTATCCTTGCAAATCAAGGCCTCTTACCTCAGTAGGAGCTTCTTTTTAAATGCAAAGATTTGGACTTCCACACGAAATCATTCTTGCAAGCACATCTGCAACTTTACTTGCATTTCTTGTGAGTTCTAAGGCGACGTATATCCACATTCCATTCTTCCTTCTTTAGAAGCATGCTTATGGCAACAAGCACAGTGAAGTTGCCCAATGATATTAAGATTGGGGGGTGACTCAAACTGCTCCAGTAGTGTACGAATGTGAAACGTTGCCCTGAAAAATTGGCTTTTCTTTTTGGGGAACAGAGAGATTCTGATTTCACCTTTGAATCAGTTATCTACACAACTATCATCATCCAACAGCAACAATGGAAAGAGAAACAGTGACCAGAGTCAATTCATTCCTAGTTATGGGGATAACAGGGTAAGATTACGCAGATTACAGATTTGCTCAATTATAGCAGAGACACAGTTTCCAATGTAAACAATGATGTGTGACTAACTACTGAGAGCAACAGTTCCATCTTTGAGACAGATAAAGGTTACTGCAAACCTCGCTTAGTAGTTAGTAGGCATCTTGAGATATTTTTTCCAAACTTTCCTCCATATCCTCAGATAGAACATAACCAACATATCACAGCATATTCCTTCTTCCACTTATTGGGATTCACTAGGCTGATAAAAACCTCTCGCCCAGAATCAACCCACACAACAGAACCTCTTCTTATGGAAGGACAGAACTCTCTTGGAACATTCCTTATTGTCGATCCTTGGGCTTCAAGTGTTCCTTGAATTAGCGTGAAAGGATGACCAAATAGAGCCTACACCAGCATTAAATCCATAAGCACAATGTGAAGGTAAAAAGGTCGATACCTCAGAGGTAAGTTATATAATTACAAGGGAAACATATAAATTCAAACTTTCAATTTTGAACCATGTGAAAATAACCCCTGCAGTGAAGTGCTGGACCTTTTTGAGTCTTATAAGAAGCAATTCAATGAAACTTCATGACAAGCATATCCCTTGACCAAATCTGTATCACTTATACAATATTTTTCAGTTTCTTTACAGTAGTTTGTACAATATTAGTATCAAAACTTGTTACCAAATGTTCGAGCCTAAGAAATAATGTTATTCTCATGGACTCCTATGAGAATTATACCACATATTCTATAGTAAGAATATGTCCAAAGCACCAGTTTATGACAAAAAACATACATTGCTCTATCTTGAATCTCCCTAAGGAACTTTTTGTAGATTGCTCTTATGTGGAAAATCAAATTCTTGGATAATATGACATAAGATAAGATTGAGGTCATTTAGAGGCAGCTCTTAGCTCTAATGTGAATTGAGAAACAGCAATAACACAAGCAAAGCCAGACTTTCAATTTACAATATCTTCAATGATTTCTTAAGACAACTATGCATCATTTGCATCTAGAAGGAATCACTTCATTTTTTAAGGTACTTTTTAAAATGATTATATCAAGAATTTCAGCTGCAAAGAGAAATAATTACTAATATGTGAAAGCGTAGATGAATCTTAATATGCAGACTCAATTAGTCTTCAGACACACGAAAATCACACTTACAATCAATAAAACAATGGCAATAAAGGGATATTTAACAAGACAATGAGTGGAAAGTAATGCATACTCGATTAGTCTTCAGACAAGCGAAATTCACAATTACGATCAATAAAACAATGGCAATGAAGGGATATTTAACAAGACAATGAGTGGAACGTAATGCAGCAGACATGAGGAATGATAAAAAAATGAAGGCCATCAACATTTTGCTTCATCTATCACCTGCTCTACTGATCCTAGAACCTTCTATTAGCATACCTTAAAATGCATTAGCAAGTTGTGGCCCTTAAACTTGGAATCTTCTAAAAGCACTGTGCTTTTATAAAATGGATGACTAAGTTCATACAGTCCAGCACACTTCACCTATAACATTTTCCCTTATCTACCAAATTGCCACTTCATTCTTCAGTCACTTTCTATGTCTGTCTCATCACATCTTGATTTTCTTTGAGTTCTAGTGCCCATCATAACATTTGCTAATTCTTGGATTGAGCAAGATGTGCTCTGCCTCATTTTATCAGTAAGTATTTCAACTTGATCCAAAAACCCTAAACCCATGAGCCTATTCCTCATTAACTCAACGGTGGTAACATAAGGTGGTATTCCTTCATCAATCATCATCTCAAAGTACTTCCAAGCTTCCTCTAGCTTTCCCTTCTTCTTGCTCAATCCATGAATCATGACAGAATATGTTGACACTGAAGGATGAAAACCACAATCTACCATCTTCTCCCAAACTTCATTTGCTTTATCAAACCTTCCAATCCTAATCAACAATTTCAGCACCATATTATACGTATGACGGTCAGGAAGACAGTTTTCCTTTTCCATTCTGGACATCAACCTCAGAGCTCTATTCACCTCGCAATGATCACAATGGTAAGCTAATATTGCATTATAACTCCAGACATCTGGCTGGACACTACTTGCAATCATTTCATCCAACAATTGATAAGCTTCTTCCATCTCCTCCATTTTACAAAGTCTCCTTATAATATGATTGTATGCATACACATTTAGCAAGAGATTAGTTCTCTTCACTCTATTGAGAAACCTGAAAACTGAATGCAAATCATTCATATCACAATATGTACGAATGAATATTGAATAAGTATAGGCATCCGGCTCAATTCCTTTTGACATCATATCTTGAAACAACTTGGTAGCTTCATCAACTTTACCTCCTTTGCATAAGGCCTCTAACAAGTTATTATAAGCAAGCAAATCCACAAAACAACCTTCCACAACCATTTCATCAAACAACTCATGTGCCTTCTTTGCATCACCAATTTCACCCCATCCCCTCATTAAAATGCTGTAAGTTTTAGCGTTTAACTTGAACCTACTCTTAGCTTGATCAAAAAACGCTTGAGCATGTTTGACATGTTTCTTCTTACATAAAATAAACAAAAGCTTATCAAAATCATGAATATTTGGTTTAACTCCAAATTCTTCCATTCTAATGAAAGCCCGTATTGCACCACCTGGCAAATCAGCACGGCTATATGCCCCAAAAATGAGCCAGAAAAGTTCATTCGTAATTTCACAACAATGGGTCTCTCTGATTTCTATGAGAAAGTCCCATAGTAAGGCAAATTGCTTGCCTGCTCCCAAGATTTCCACCAAAATGTGGTAGCTCTCAACACTAGGATGAAAATCTGGAATTGACTTAGCCCAAATAAAGAATCTGTGAGCCGAGAAGCAAAGATTCTTGCACCGTTTCAAGACCTGCTCAACCAAATTTGTGGATATTTGAGTTGAAAATTGATGCAGAGAATGCTCCAAATCATGGTGGGGATCTCGGTGGTCACTAAGCACACGAGAAATCTCATTCACAAGATCTGATGATAAGGTGTAACAGGAAGGGTGATAACAATGAGGTTTATGTTGAAAGAAAGACCACACGGTTCTATGCTTAGAAAAGAATGAACGTATGGCCATTTTGGAAGTAGATTATGTTTGTTCTAGAGCTTAATCCAGCACTCAAACATAATTGTCTGCAGTTGTCCTCGCAAAAGCACCGTTAGAAACAACTATTGGATTTGGACTACTTTGTTCAAGCATGTACAATAATAACATAATTCCCTGCATATGATATAAGAGAAAATTTGTTAATTAAACCAACAAACAGTTTTATGGAATGATGTTTCAAATGAATGTACTGTACAACATTGCCGTTTCATTTACTCCCAATTTTCCCCAATTAAATAAGCTGAAAATTGGTTGCTATAATAAGCAGTTTGAATTAAGCCTAAATTTTGCAAAAGTAGAAAAAATGATGGGTCGCAGGGGAATTGGGCCAATGACATTAGCCCTGTAGTAGAAAGAGAAAGACAAACAAGAGAAGAGTTGGCAGAAAAATGGGAAACTAGAGTAGTGAATTCTGACAAAAAATGGTGGTGTGGTGTGGTGTGGTGTGGAAAAAGTGTGAGGAGAGTATTGGCCTGTCGAATGCTGGTGTAGGGTGAGGGCTGTGAGGTTTCCTTGTGTCTTTCGGCTAAAGTGTAATCTGGTTCTAGTCCTCGATTCTCCCACTGAGCTTGAAGGCTTAATCAGTGATTTTGCTTCAGTTTGATAATATTACAGGTTATATTGATATATTTCATTAAAGTTTCCATCAGACCTGCAATAATTTGGAGGCCTTTTATAATAGAAAATATGCCAAGAAGTACCTCATTGTCGTTCATCTTGGACCTCCATAGTCCATATACCATAAGCCAGAGAAAGAAGGGATGGAGGCAGCCGTGAACGGAGAGAAAAGAGAATCACCGAAAATAGTTGTCCCTCACCCTGAGAAAGCTCGCCGATAATGGTGGTTGCTTTCTCGGAGGAGTGAGCCGTAACCGGAGAGGAGAGGAAGTGGGGTTGGGCGCAGAAACCCACATCAGGTATAATGGGTTTAAGAATCAACGGTAACGATTAAAATTAGAATGGAGGGTCAGGATCTGTGGCACCTTGTTTATGGGTTTAACTCTAACCTCTTTTTTTTTTTTTTTTTTTTTTAAATTAACCAAATTTTGTTGAGTCATGTGCTCATGTCTAGCTTGAGTCTGAAAAAGATATTATTAAACAAATAAAAAAAAAACCGACAAGTTTAATCTAGGAAGCATGCTTGAATAAGAAGTCTTCTCTGAATTTGTTCAAGTTCACTATATTTTCTGAGACAAAACTTTCAACTTCCTGACTCCGCCAATGAGAGTTGACATAGATGGTAAGGGATTTAGGACTAGGCCCTTGGATCGTGGGTTCGATCCCCTCAGCCGTTGTTGGGACTCCTTTGGTAGGCGATCTCATAAGTCCCTAGTAAATGTTAATAGAGCCTGGGGCCGTGTCCTGACCTTGGTGGGGGACTGATGCCGAATCCCTCCAAAACTTTCTTTGTATAGAAAAAAAAAAAAAAAAACTTCCCGACTCCCACAAACTACATTTTGGATCATTTTGATAACTCATTGTAATCATGAAACTCACAAGAAGGTCTCAAAATGTATAAAAGAGGCAATAATATAGTAATATACCAGTTTAGCGTCCGAGTGCCTTCAATGATTTCGCTTTGAGCAGAATAGCCTCAAGAAGCAGGCTTACTGAATGCATATTGACATTATGGAGGGAAGCACGTGATGGGTGATGGGTCTTATAGATGGCGACGACCTATTCGTTGGAGCCTTCCAGGCGGAGAGGTCGGGTGAGAGATCCAGGCCAGTGATAGAGTAATCAGTTTTTCTAGGAGGACAAGAGCCTGAGGAGGTGATGGAAGAGGAAGACAAAGCAATCGACAATTCGTGCTTCCAAAGGTTTTCGACACCCTTCCAATTGATCTCTTCCTCCTACGTCGATAGGCATAGCTATGAGGCAATAGGCAGACCTGTTTGGGGGATCAGTTTCCTGTTCGGCTTGCTCGTCTCTCTTGGGACGCGCGTTGGGAGATCTGGGCAGTCTAGATCTCTCCTGAAGATCTGGACTGTCCATTTTTTGTTTTTTTTATAGTTTTTTTAATTTTTGAATTTATTTTTTAAGAATCAATTAGTATCCTGAAATATTTTTTTTTAGTACCAATCAATACCCTGAAATATTTTTTAAAGACCCTAAAAAATATTTTAAAATCATGAAATTTTTTCCAGTAACAATCAGTACCAGTTAACTGGTACTGAAAAAGATATTTCAGGGTACTGATTGCTATTAAAAAAATACTTCATACTTTTAAAATATTTTTTAGGGTCTATAAAAAATATTTCAGGACATTAACTGGTACTAAAAAAAATATTTCAAGATAATAATTGTTTTTTAAAAAATAACTTCAAAAATTAAAAAAAAAATATCTATTAAAAAAAAGCAAAAAATGGACGGTCCAGATCTCCAAAAAAGATCTAGACCGCCCAGATCTCCCAACCCTCATCCCAAGAGGGACGAGCAGGGAAACTGCAGGGAAACTGGTTCCTGTTTGGGTCAGTAGATTTTGTTAAAAAGCCCCTTTTTTAGGTAAAAATTAAGTGGAAAAAAAGCTTATCCAAACGGAACAGATTAACTATTGGGCTTTGAACAGTCACTGCTACGCGTTTGGGCAGTCCAACGCCTCTTCAACTCTTTTGCCAAACTTGCTCCAAGGTTTGCTTCTTCTTCTTCATTTCTTCTTTCCGCTCCGTCGGCCGTGGTTTGCTGCTTCATTTCTTCTTTCCACTCCGTCGGCGGTGGCTTCAAGTTTGTTTTTTATTCTTCTTATTTTTCTATTTCAATTTGATCAAGACTTGATCTGGGTTTGTGGATATGGGATGATACTATTGAACTGATTCTTGATTTGGGTTTTTTGTAATCTACTACATTTGAACATGGATGAGGCTGTATTTGAAACTGAATCATAAGGAAATGAGGAAAGCTTCTCAGATTGAAAGGGAGAAAAGCTGCTCGGATATCTGGAACTCGTGTGCTACATCATGACCCCTACGGTAGAAATTGTGGAGAGATTATGTGTGAGATTGACTGTTGAGTGAACATGGATGAGACTCTGATTGTTTTCCTTTCGTTTCTTGTTGCTGCATCAGTTTTGGTGTTTTGTTTTTGGTATGGCTTTTGCTTTGGGAAAAATCCCATAATTCCTGAAAAAGGAAAATCCTAAATCAGTCGGTCAAACTCAGCAAATTTCGGATTAAGTTATTTATCCAATTTAGAATTTTAAAAGTTGCATTAAAATGACTTTATTCTGCTCCCTAGTCTCATATATCCTCTCTTTTTTTTAAAGTATGATTAATATGATTTGCGTAAATAGGAATTGTGAAAATTCTAAATAAATACCATATGAATTTACAAAACCCCCAGAAGTCCGTTGAATTTGTAAAAAGGATGAGAGGTAAAAAAGACTTATGAGGGATATGTAAATTCGAGTCAAATTACTATTTTACCCTTAGTTTTAAATAAATAAAGAAAAAAAGAAAAATCCCCCCCACCCCCACCGTTGGCCATCACCCACCACCGACCGGCCGGCCACCACCCACGGCGGCGGCGGTGGTGGTCGCTATGATGGTGGATGGTGGCCGGCCGGTGGTGGTGGTGGGCGGTGGCTGGCGGTGGGAGTGGGAGGAGATTTTTTTAAAAAACTTATTTAAAACTAAGGGCAAAATAGTAATTTGACTCGAATTTGCATATCGCTCATTGGTCCTTTGTACCTCTCAGTCTTTTTACAAATTCAACACACTTCTGGTAGTTTTGGAAATTCATATGGTATTTATTTAGAATTTTCCCATAGGAATTTTAGTATTCCAAAAGAATCATAATGAGTAATTCAGGCCAAAAAAATTAAAAGAAAAGCATAACTCCAATATCAATTAAATGATTTTATTTAAATGTTGTCAATAAAGATTTTATTTTTGAAAGATCTCGACTTAAATTTGTTTTGTTAATAAAAAGAGAATAAAACTTCATTAATCCTATAATTTGGTTTTTTAGACTCTTTTTTAATTCGATTATTGAAATTCTGTGATATATAGTTTGATATATCATACAAGTCAGATTTTTGTGTGTAATTAACATAGCTTCATTTTCTTCTCTTGGGAAAAATTCAAATAAAAAGTTAAGTTTTCTATTCTCAATATTCTTTTTTTATAATAATAAAATTTTCTATTATCAATATTCAACTAAATATCATTTAATTGTTTTTGGGTTATGCTTTTCTTTTTTAGCTTGAATTATTCTTGATGATCCTTCCAACCCACAAAAATTTTCTTTGATTTTAAGCTAATCTTTATTACTCCCTCCAGTCCTAATTATAAAAGCTAGTTGACTTTTTTGGAAAGATTAAAGAAGCTAATTAAATTACTTTAAAGTATTTTTAATTTTTCCTTCGAATTTATTAGTTTGATTAATAAACTAATATACAATATAAAAATTTTTAACATATGAGATAATTAAGTAACTTATTTTGCTTTCTTAATATCTCCAAAGAAAGTCAACTAACTCTTATAATTAGGACCGGAGGATAGTATATATTAATGTTCATATACACACACTCATTGAAAAACTAAGTTACAGAAAAATAAAACTCTTAAAGAGGAGACTCAAACAAGGCAATAAAGTGATTTAACTTAAATTATGAAATCTTGAATCGGGTCAATAACTTAATTAAGGATTTATTAAATTTATCACCTTGATTTAGAATTTTCCTATTTCAGCCAGTTTTATACGGGATTTTTTTATTATTTTTTTTGGGGGGGTCTGCTTTCGTGGTGCCTTTGAGACGTTGCTATTGAACTAAGTTGCCTGAGATTCTGCTGTTGAACAAAGTTATAGAGATTTTTTTTTTTTTTTCTCGGAAAAGTTATAGAGATTTGATGCCCAAAATAGAGGGCGTGAGTGATGTGGGGTCGCATGAGTAGTGAAGAAGAAAGAAATGTTTTTCAGGTGTAGGCTAAGAGGATGGTATTCTAATGAATATTTTGATCTCATGTGACCTTTTTCTTTTTTCATTTTTCACATCAGCATTTTCAATCAACTAATGATGATAATAATTTTACACTCATTTTAAAATATCACATGTACCTTTACACCTTCAAAAGACATATGACGTTAGGCACATTTGAAGCAAAAATTCTGGATATTTTTGCACCTTAACTCAAATTAAAATACTCACCTCAATAATATTATGCAAAAAACTACTAGGCTCAACTTTAGGTTTCTCCTATAATAAGATGATAAACATGTCTTACAAAGTCCTCGGGCCCCCCAATGGGCTGCCCATCAACACACCCATTTATTTCTAACATATGCCCATAAAAAACCTATGACAAATGGGTTGGACTAAACCCGTGTGGGTTTGAATGTGAATGGACAGCTTGCTTGTGCATTTTTTTTTTCAAAAAAAAAAAAAAAGAGAGAAAGAAAGAAAGAAAAACACCATAATCCTTATCATTTATTATTTTTTTTAAAAAAAATCCTTATCATTTCTCATTGAAATCACACATAAAATGACATCAACAAAGTAACATAGTTTGCAAAGTTATCAATCAATACAAGAATTAATCTAACAAATAAGTAGATAACAAAATGTAGGAGAGGAAGATTGCCATGCTGCATTCGGATTATCATCATCTTTATCAGACTCACTTGAAATGGTTGAAGTTGGAGACGCTAACTCTTTCTCTACAAAACCAATTAAAACAAATGGCATTCATTATGGAATCAAAAGATGCACAATACAAATTGTAAATGCTATTGAATTTACTAGCAACAAGAGCTGTTGTCTAATTGAATCGTCAACATCAACCTCTTTTAATTTGGGAGACCTGTATGTAGTCAATTTTAATTACATATGAGTGCCCCAACCATCTTTAAAGATAAAAGAGCTTTTAAAAGTAACTAGTGCTCGACTCCCAGTATTAAAAGTGAATTCTAAAAACATTGTAGAGATTGGTGTAGCCAACCAACAAATCACGTGCAATCAAATTTAGAATTTATACTGGGAAGCATACACTTTTTGCCATGCCAAAAGGTCAAATTTTGATTCACAATATTCAATTAAATAGGCTTAAAGATATGCATCGCCCGTTGAAAACAACTCAACCCTCTTAGTCACCGTCTTTATATTCGCTAAAAACTTTTTAAATGTGGGATCAATGACAAACAAGGACATTTCACTTTCAGCCTTTAGGAACTAAAACATTTCCAACAAAAATAGTGTCATCCACTTGCTCTAATGCTGACTTAGCCTGAGATCTAGATACTTCATTACAAGGAATGAAGCTCCTTGCATACTGATCATATAAGTGATGCAAGATATCTATAATATGCTTCAACTTGACTTTCCACTATATCACTTTAAGAAAAATTGCTTCCAAAGTGTAGGAATATTATATTATATTATATTATATTATTCTCTCTAAGTTGTAACCTCTCCTTTATTCTCTCCTTATTCCTCTCTTAGATTTTCTCCATCAGTTACTTCTTAATTTTCTCCTTAATTTGTTTAGTCTTATCCAGTGTTGTGAAAATGCTGTTTAGAAACATAGAAACGTTGGTTTCTACGTTTTTTATCCGGAAATCGTGGCAAGACTGGTGTAGGAACGGATTTTGAGTTGACACGGTTAAAACGCCGTGTCAACTTGGTAAAATCGGTAGAATCAGCGAGTTTACCATGTTGGACGCTGGCTGCTTCTTCTTCTTCAACCGTCACTGGCTGCTTCTTCTTCATCGTCGACCGCTGTCGGATCTCGTGGCTATGGTGGAGGGTGAAGGAAGGAGGTCGCTAGCGGTGATAGTGGTGAAGGTGAAGACCGTCGGCGACTTTAAGGAGGTGGAGGTTGATGATGAAAGATGAAGGTCAAGGTCCAAGGTTTGTCTCGCGGCACTGTTTCTCAGATCTCCCCTCATTGTCTTGTGTTCCAGACTCTAGACCTAATAGGTTATTGGTCAAAACGCAAGTTTTGACCAGGGACCTAACTGCAAACATTGAAAGTTCTGAAGAAGGGACTAAAGTGTGAATATTCAAAATATTTGTGGGCAGAACTGAGGTTTTAATATATGTTATGATAACTGAGTTTGAACTTAATTATTTCCTTGAGAGTTTGGATTTAAATTTGTGATGACTTTAATGTATTGGTGTGTTTTGGACTTTTGGTTTTATATATGTTGGTTTTTTTTTTTTTGGTAGTACGTAGTAAACTCTTACGTTTCGTTTACGTTTTCCGATTTTACGTTTTTGCTCACCCTTACCGTTTCAACGTAGACTCTACATTTTAACAACACTAGTCTTATCTCTCTATTTTTATATATAGGTACTGTATCACAACATTTAATCAATGCAATCTGAATACAATTTCCTTTCATATTTATTCCACATGATATCAGAGCCTTGAAGAAAATTAGCAATCTCATTCTGGTTTTCTGGCGCTGGTGACTCACTGTCTCCTTGAGTTCTCTTCTCTATGCTCCACTGTCGAATATCAAGGCGAGTTTTTTCGAGCACTGAAATGAGAAACAGGGTCAGAGAGGCTGCGAGACATACAACGCCGGGAGACACACATCTTCACGTCACTTCATACAGTCCGTCGTTCTTCCCTTCACCTCTTTTCTTCACCGGCGAGCTTCATCTCCTGGAACCAAATCTTCATTAGCAAACCAAGAAAAATATAGTAGAGCTTCGTCTTTGTTCCGAGAGACATCATGACGGTTATGAGTTTCATAGAAAAAGGGAAGAGATCACAGTAAAACTAAGAGTCGCCGGAAGTCTTTGTCTTCCTTGGCAACACGGCTTCATCATTTGAGTGCAACATATTCAACATAGACCAAAACCGAAGAGCCAATTCCAGAGCTTGTCCAACTTTGTCGCAGTAGCATCGAACCTCCTAGCTCTCATCGAACCTCCATCGTCAGTGTTTGTGACTGGGTTTTGTACCCACTAATAATGAGACAAGAGTCGCAGACTGAGAGAAGTAGTACGTGATTTTGAACCAGAAGTAGTAGTCGAGAAAGTTCATTTTCTTCCCTGGCTTCTCGTTCCCAGCTGAGCTCTTTGTCACTGTCAGTTACCTCTTTGATTTCCGATAACGCCATAAAGTCCACGACGTCACAACCAGAATCACCCTCTACCTTCCTTGCCATCAGAGAGAAACAAGGTTAAGAAGAGAAAGAAGAAGTCCACGACACTCAGGTTGGATAAGTCACGAATCTAACCTAAAAGGTTACTTTAAAAAAAAAAAAAAGGCCCAAAAGCTGTAGTATTTTGACAGAAGACTAAACTGCAATTTCAGAAATTCGAGGATCAAACTGTCATTTCTGAAATTTGCAGGACCAATCTGTCATTTATCAAATTGAGGGACCAAACTGTCATTTTAGAAATTCGTAAGCCTGTGAGACTTAAAAAGGAGTACAAGCCTAGACAAAGACAAATAGGCCTCTGAAACTCAAAATAGAGTATAAGTCCAAACAAAATAAATGGACATCTGAGACTCAAGAAGTACAAGTTTTAAGGATTTTTGAAGACTCAAGCAGTTATGAGACCTTCATCTTCGATCTTGTCGCAGCCGCTGCTCGTCGATCTTGTCACAGCTGCTGCCCGTCGATCTTGTCACAACCGGTTACCCCCAAAGTTTTCTTGTATCTGCTGCCCGTTCATCTTGTCGCAGCAGTACCTCCCAACATCATCAAAACTCCAATAAGTTGCATAAGCAAGTTAGACATGTTTAACATCTATGATCTAACTTGAGGGGAGTGTGGGAATATTATATTATATTATATTATATTATTCTCTCTAGGTTATAACCTCTCATCTATTCTCTCCTTATTCCTCTCTTAGATTTTCTCCATCAGTTATACCTTAATTTTCTCCTTAATTTGTTTAGTCTTATCTCTCTACTTTTATATAAGTAGGTATTGTATCACAACATTTAATCAATGCAATCTGAATACAATTTCCTTTCATATTTATTCACACAAAGCAACTTTGACATATGTCAATTTGCATCTAGGTCTAGTATCATTGCTATAACTAATAATGGATTCATTTTTCTCCAATTTCCCGGTAGTACTTATCATACTTTATTTACATCCTTCTTGCCATGTTAGTCAACAAAGAATAGGCACTATTTGCACTTAAAAACAAACACACACACACACACACTTAAACATATTTTATACACATAGACATATATGGACGGGTATAGGCAGCTTGTAGGTGTGCCTGTAGCCTATCCCATTTAGTGCACAAGTCTGCCCATTTAAGTCTGCCTGTTATTGGTCTTTTTTCGGCGGGTCAAAATGGGCAATTTTCCATTGAGCTTGGGCAGCCTCATCAGGTTGCATGACTTGCTCAACTATATTATAAAGTACTGAGTCCAGGCTAAGTCATCAGAAGATGACCTCCAATTATTAAGTTAAATCTAGATATATGGAAGAATAACAAAAAAAAAAACTTACATAATCAATCCAATCATGTTTATCAATACGAATGAGCATGGATTCCAACTATAGGGGGAACAAACATGAAGACAACAATTGATTATAGGAGAACAAATCCATATAGAAGCATGAAAGATCGTCCATTAAAAGTGATGGTGTGCATGGCAATCATTCTGTTCCTTAGCACTGTTTCTAAGATGATTTTTTTTTTTAGATTTTGTACTTGGGAAGAGTTCAGAGAATCAGAATTACATTTGTTAACTCATTTTATTTTTACTCCGAGAATCAGAATTACGTTTGTTAACACATTTTTTTTCATGCCGAGAATTAGAATTATGCTTGTTAATTTAATTCAACCAAAGCCATTTGACCTTGAACTAGTGAGAAACAAAAACTCTTGCATGGATTTTTATTTTATGTACATTAACTAAGCTTATAGTCTTAAAACTTGAGAGAAACAAAGGAACAACATAAACATTGGGCCAATATGCACAGAACCTACTTTTTTCTTTTTTTGATATTAAAGATGGCTAAAAAGCCAGAGAAAGCAGAAAAATTACAAGGTAGAGGGAATAAATCCCAAGCACTCTTGGTCAACCCAACCCCTCAAAAACAAAGGGCACTCACATAAGATACCAGATTTGCCTAAGCCAACCTTAGTAAGAGCATCAGCTATCCTATTGAACTCCCTAGGAATATGCAACAGAGAAAACAACCAGTCCCTGCACATCAAATCTCTGATGTTCAGGAAAACCATACTACCAAAATTAAAGTCATCATCCATCAATCTATTAATAATATCCAATGCATTAGACTCCACAATGATTTGCTTGAACCCCAAATCCCAAGCTATTCTAAGACCCCTCATAAATGGCCCATTCCTCATCAGAAGCTGCAGTGCAAATCCCAATATACTTGGTGAAGCCCACAATCCACTCACCATTACAATTCCTCAAGACCCCACCGCATCCAGCAATGGAAGAACTCAAGATCATTGCTCCATCCACATTTAACTTAATCCAATCCTCAGGAGGAGGCTGCCAAGATCGAATGACAGTGGGAGCAATCACCTGGCCAGATCTGACCGAAAATAGATCCTAAAACATGGTATACTTTCTCCAATTTTGCAGAATAATAAGATCAGGATGAAGAGGTTTCCTGAAAAAATGCAGAGAACCTACTGTCTCTTAAGGCTTTCACCTTTTTTTCCTACAGTGACAATCCTTTCTGCAATTGAATTGGAGTTCTCTACTATCTAATAGATATTGTGAAGTGATCAATGGGAATGCCATCCCCATCCCCCATTCAAAGCCAAAGGATTGAGCATTCTAAATTAAAAAGCATCATGGTTGAATAGAAAAATAGCAGTTGCAGACCAAATATTCTACAAACAATTAATTTCAAGGTAGCACAAGATTTTCCCAAAATGTAGATTGAAAGAAAGGTGTTTCAATCTCTTGTGCCTTTCTGGACTCTCAGTTAAACGTAATCTATATATGATAAAATTACAGCCACTAGCAACAATTGTTACTCCCAGTATTGCAACTTCAATGGGAATACGTAAGCATTTTTCAACACAACCAAACAATCAAATTCAGACCCACTACAACAATAAAAGAATACATATTCATCCAAGGGCCAAAAATATGCAACAGAACATACGAAATGTTGTATAAGAAACAGGAAAGACAAAAATCAATAGCATCTCAGATGCCAAAACTACACCAAGGCGAACATAAATCGATAAATGAATCTTAGAAAAATAAACATAACTATTCTTCTCGAAAAACTTGAATGTTGTTTGCCCTTCTTTCAACAACAATGGAGAGTCATCACCAGATTCACCACCTTTCCTAACCCCAACAAGACTAAAATTCTTCTCGAAAATTGAATCCTTCCTCGTGAATTGAGCAGCCCAAGCAAGGGAAATATTCTCGTTCTCATGCTTCCCATAGAAGTAATTGACGAAATTCATCTTCATCCCAGAATTCAAAGGCTGTGGTGGTGGGTGAGGTCTTCGAAAGATCTGAAGATGAGGTTTGGATACCAGAATGAGGACTTGGTGATGGATTCGGGTCTGGAGGGGTGAGTTTGGTGGTGAGGGATTGTGTCATGGGAGGTGATAGGAGAGATGTGGGATCGAAGGGTTGGTCATCGGAATAATCTTCACCGTCGGCTTTGAAGCCTTCAAAATGTGAGTCGGCGAGAATGAAAGAAGCAGCGAGAGGAGTTGAAGAAGACAGATATAAGGACAAGGAACGAAAAATGATTCTCCAGAGAAGCAGAAATTTTCTGCTTCTTTTTTTTGTTCCTCAGCATAAAAAATAAACCGGTTCATCCTGGAAGCAGAAAAAAAACCGGATTTACCAAACACAATTCCCATCTATTTTCATTCCTGGGAACAGAAATTACAAAAAAACTCATTTTAGGAGCGTTACCATGCACACCCATAGTCTTTCAGAAATGGAAAAATCATTCTTGAGAAACTCGTAGCTTCCTTCAGTTCTTAATTTAGTACCTGTGTGTCATTCTCCTTATTAAATCTTTTAATTGTACTCTTTTATCAACGTTAGCACCAGTAACTTTGAACTGTTAGTCCCTATACAGAAACTAGTAATACTAACAAAGTAAACTAAAAGATTTACTAAGGGGGGAAAAAAACACATGTACCAAATTAAAAATTGAAGGAAGCTATAGGTAACTCAAGAATACTTTTCCCTTTAGAAATCATAAGATGTGCAAACTTAAAAGTTTTGTGGTATACCTGACACAGATAAATATGAACAATAAATTAGATCCTCATTTTAACATACAATATGAACAGCTTTTATTGATAACCACTCACATATTCAATATCGACATCTAATGAATAATGCAAGAAAAATAAAACTAAAGCTAGGCATATCAACATTCATAATATCTGGCCAAAAAAAAAAAAACATTCATAATAAGTAGCACCCCACCCGGTTTTAGCACCAACTGTTTCTGGGAAATTTCAAATGAACTGCAGGTACAAAAAAGAGAAAGAAAATATAGTTCCATCAAAGTTGCCTAGAAAAAGAATGTATGCAGCAGAACAGTATCATGGTAAGCCTCTATTTTGCTGATGTGAATTGACAGTCGCAAGAGAAGTCAGCTTTGCCTTTAAGTGCACTAATCATACATACTGTCGAAAGATTTTATAATTGGTTACAAAATAAAGGATGTTAAAATTAAGAAAGATGATTGACACAAGTGTGCCCAGAAATAAGCTACTAGCAGATAGACCTTCAAAATTAATCCCTTACTATTTGACAGCATAAATAAGCAGTAAGAACAGTATTACGTTTATATCAGAAGAAATATAATTTAAAAAAGCCAAAATTCTATTTTACACACATTCTTTAAGACCATGTATTTCAATTACAAAATATCATATAAAAAATCAAAATTTTATAGTCTACAATTCAAACTTCAGTCATGCCCTCCTCCAGCTGGGAGTAAAATGTATTATATGGTGCCACCATAAACTATATTTACATCTATAATCAATCAATCAATCATCTATAATATAACATAGTAAAACTAAAAAATTTAATCTCGTTGCAATTTTCTTGTATAGAACATACCAAAATAGCTGCCTCAGTATTACTAGCTTTCCATCAACACCTAAAATCTTAAAAAAGAAAAATTAATCATAACGCAAGCTGAAACGGACCTGATAAATCCTACATGTTGACATGCATATTACATCCATTCAAAAGACTAACAAGTTATAATGAACAAAGTGGTTGGGTAAGAAAATGAATGTCTCTAGTGAGGACCTTCTTTGTGGAAGATATAAGGGATAAAGGAACTGTTAAAAAAATCAGCGTCCATCAGTCATGAAAAATTCCAAGTAGGAAAGGAAGAGTTTTTTACATATACCATTCCAATATCCTTACCATAACCATGAGGGCCTTTGTCAATTTGTTTCAGGAAAGATTCATTTGCTAGCAAATTCACGTCACTGAACATTACTCTGCCAATATATGATGTCCACAACATTTTTCAATCAAATCCCCAAGACTAAGAGGAAAGAGGAAATAAAAGTAAAAAGACAATGTATGAGGGATCGTCAAGAGAAATGGTATCTGAAAACAAAATAGAACAGATAACAAATGTTACAAATATTCAAATAATTCCAGGGGAGGGTGAGCTCAACAAACTTCCCATTCAAATTGACAACTCAAGGGAGAACCAAAAAACAAACTCAAAAGTGAATCATTTATATCACAACTGATAATCTTTTGATGCTTCGGTGAGAGAAGACACCTTTTGATGGAGCAGAGATAAGAGAAAGCCTATGGTACTGCAAGAGAGGTGAGAGATTGGGAAAGAAAAGTGAAACGCAAGAGAGAGAAGATAATTTGTCACCGTCTTTGTATTTCAAAATTTCAAATTTAAAACAAATAAAGGGAGAAATGGAAAAAGAATAATTTTATTTTAAATTCTGATACTTGAAAAACAGGGGGAAAGAAAAAGAAAGTAACACGCAGCCAAGATGGGGCTGACGCTATTCATAGAGCCAAAATGTGAGTGGAGCCGAAATGAAGCCATGGCTAAGGTCAAATATATTTTAAAGGTATATTGATTCAAAATGGCATACATTACCTTTCCAATCGAGAACCTTGAAAATTGCAAACCCATTACTACGGCTCCCAAGCTATAGGGTGTATATAAATTAGGCCATTAATTTTCATGCAGAATAAAAAGGACAAGATCATAAGAGATTCTCATTGGATTTCTACCTATGCTTGGCTATATGCATTTTGTTTCTACTTTCCAGCAATCACCAATAGTCTTTGCAAGAACAATAACCATCTTTGAAGTGATGAAATCTATTAGCATCCCTCAAAATAATCTCCCTTCCAGTTACTTTTGCTATTAAATTGATTGCAGAATGGCAATCACCACACACCCGTAAATTTTTCATTACCCTGATCTGCATCCCTTGGGGCACTTTTAAAAGTCCATATGCTACAGCCAATTTTTCACTATGATAAACTAAGCTATGAGTCTTCTCTTCCTCATCCACATCACGAAGCACAAAGCTACGATCAGGACAGTAGCCAGCTTCCATTATCAATCCACTTAACTTTTCCAACAATTTCATTATCGAATGCTGCTCAGGATGGGTATTGCTATCTCCCCCAGTGAACATATGCACCTTCTTCTCCACCTCAATCCAACTACAGCCAGGTGATTTGCTCACATTGATAGCTCTTATTTTTCCCCTTAGGATATCAACATGATCCCATCTTCCTCTAGATGCATAGAGATTTGAAAGCAAGATATAAGGCCCAGAATTTTTAGGTTCAAGCTCTGTTAGTTTTTGTGCCGCAACTTCAGCCACATCAATATCCATATGGATTCTGCATGCTCCGAGCAATGCACCCCAAATGATAGCATCTGCTTCCATTGGCATGCTTTCTATTAGCTTCATTGCATCATTTACCTTGCCTGCTCTACCAAGTAAATCAACCATACAAGCATAGTGTTCTATTCCAGGCTCCACTTGATATTTGTTTTTCATGGTTTCAAAGTATTCAAGCCCTTTTTTCACCTTTCCACTATAACCACAAGCTGAAAGAACTCCAACAAAAGTTACATTATCCGGTGAAACTCCAGAGGAACACATTTCATGGAAAACATTTAAAGCTTCTTGTCCTAAACCATGCTGAGCATAACCTGTGATCATAGAGTTCCACATCACAACATCCTTCAAATTAAACATTTTGAAAAGCAGGTTTGCTTTCACAAGATCACCACATTTAACATACATTGTAATCAAAACTGAGGCAACATATAAATCACGATCACGTTGGGATTTGACCAACTGAGCATGAATCTCTCTACCATAATCAAGACTAGCAAGACTGGCACAAACAGAAAGAATACTGATCAAAGAAGGGAAGCTCAGCCCAACCCCTTCTCTTTGCATCCGCATAAACATGTCTAGCGCTTCCAACTCAAATCCTTTTCTCTCATAAACTTTAATTATTGCACTCCATGTTCCATCATCCCTCTCCTTCATTTGTTCGAAAACCTGTCTTGCTTTGGCCATCTGCCCACTACGACCAAAAACCATGATCATTTCATTACAAGCAACAACTGGCTTCAATGGCATGGCATCGAAAAGCTCTGAAGCCTCTTCAATCCGCCCACAGTGAGTGTAACCCATTAGCATCGCTGTCCAAGACACCTCATTTTTCTCAGGCATCACTTCAAAGAGCTTCCTAGCAATGTCCACCTGCTGATAACGTGCATACCCTGAAATCATTGTTGTCCAAGTAATGATATTCCTTTTTGGCATTTCATCAAACAGTTGGCGAGCTTCAGCCAAACAGCCTTGTTCACAATATCCTCCAATCATATTAGTCCAGGCCACTACGTCCTTTATAGGCATGGTCTCGAATAGCCTGCGTGCATCCTCAAGCCGACCTTCTTGTAGCAATCCACCCAACATTACTGTCCATGACACCTCATTCTTTTCAGGCATTTTCCAGAAAAGTGATTCTGCCTCTACAATCATACCATGTTGCACGTAGCCCCTAACCATTGCAGTCCACGAAATAACGTTTCGCTCAGGCATCATATCAAATATTTTCCTTGCTTCATTAATCATCCCATTTCTGACATATCCAGAAATCATACCATTCCAAGAAATTGTATTCCTCTCAGGCATCCTTTCAAATAGAAATTGGGCTTCATAAGGCTGATTATTCTGGTAGTACCCAGAAATGATGGCATTCCAAGAAGCAATGCTTCTTTCATGCATTTGATCAAACACCCTCCGAGCATTTTCAATTTGGCCAGTGCGAGAGTACCTCGATATCAAGGAATTCAATGAAATTGATGCACCAGTGCAGTATAATCTGCAAGTGCTGAAGATTACATGCATAGATGAACACCACAAGGTTGCAGAACCAATGCGCATATCATGCTACAAAGGATTGGTCTTTTGTGGTCCAACTTCTTTGCTATTGAGCTATCAAATTCAGCTTGTAATTGCAAGAATTTGATGGGGTTAGCCTTGTCAATGCAACAGAGCTAAAAGACAGTGCAGTTCCAAGAGCTCAGGCTTTGAAGGTGGAAGCTAATAGCGAGTCACAAATTATGCTAGGAGGTCTGGTAGTGTCATGGTGGTGGTACACCAAAAGATTTGATATCGCGTGAACTCAAGTCCCAATTGCCCCAATTTACACTGTTTTCAGTTTTTCAAGGAAACCAGCTAAATGCAACCTCCTTTACCACTTTGTCTCCCTGTTGAATCTGTTCCTTGGAAATTTCTTTGGAAAGGATATCAAAAGTTCCATGGTTTCCTGAAAAATGGGTATAAAAAATTCAGAATTTGAGTGCGAACATTGAACAGAATTTTGCTGTCATTGAACAGAGTAAAACAACACCGGTTTATTGAAATGCACAGAATGTTTATCCCAGGCATTAAGCAGATAGTTGGCATGCATCACCCAGGCATTATGCAGATGATTGGAATGCAGTAATGTTTCAGCGATCTATCATATTCAAACAGCCTAGGAAGTTATAAACTTCTAACAGTAATGCTACAAACTGGTTAGATGGTTGGCTACCAATAAAGCGTACTGCAAGCCCTAAGTGAGACCCTTCAAAGTGAACCAAATCAAACTATGAATTCTTAAAAAGAGATTATGAAGACTACCTAGCATGCATAACGTTCCCAACACCATGTAATGTCACAACTGCAAAATTTTGATAATTATCTCTTCAGGAGGATTTTCTAGGAAGTAAAAGCGAAAATGACATTAAACTCCAAACCCTTGGAACATGGAAGAGATCTAGTGACATTTAATATTGAAAGGTTATGAAACTATAATTAAACTTAACGAATATAGAACACTAGTTTAACTAAAGGCCAGGCAAATGCATCTCCAACAAAAGGGTAGCAGATATATTATTCATCATGTCACAGGTGGACCTATATTGCACTCGATGGGGACAGATGGCCCCCAAAAATCTTTGAAATCTGAATAGGTAATATAATATCATTCTAATTTTTGTTCCAGATACTTTGACAAAGATGCCTTAGTAAAGCCAATTGACTCAGGCAACTCCACCAAGCCACTAAAAACGACAATTTAAACTCAAGCTTCTAAATTGTAAGATACAACTCGAGCTAAGTCATTTACCGGATCATGCATCACAAATACCTTGATATTTTTAAAAAAGGATAATAATATTGTACAACCAAACAATCCAGAGCATCAGTCGCTAGCCATCAAAATGAAGAGGACAGAAGTATAATAGCCGATTAAAAAACACTGAAGCAAATACAAGTAATAAAAGTTATTTTTAAAAAAGCAAACTCAATCTTTCTTCAAAAGCGTCGATATTCAAACGATTACACGACCAGATTCAAGCCAAATACATGAAAAACTAAAAAAAAAAACGAAACAGTACGACGGCGTCCCATACAGAGTTGACAACAATGCAGGGAACAGACGACGCGGGGAATAGATTCGAACCAAGATTCAAAGCCAGATTGCGCAAATCAATCTCACCGGACTTTGGGAGTAGATAAACCAGGTTTCCAAGCCTTCTTCAATTACTTCACCCAGAAGTACCCACAGGACAGACAACGGTGGACAGCGGGACTGGCTAGCGTCCGCTGCTCCTGCGGTCCGCTGCCGTCCTTTTCTTGCAACTGTGCCGTTTTGGCACAGTTTCAAGTGACCTTTTTTAAAATTTTTTTTTAAAAAAATTCAGGATACTGCAGGATATTAAAAAGATACTTCAGCTGATTGGTACTAAAAAATATTTTATGATTTTGAAAAATTATTTTAGGGTTTTAAGAAAATATTTCAGGATACTGACTGCTACTTAAAATATACTTCAGAATACTGACTGGTACTGAAAAAAATACTTCATGATTTTAAAAAAATTATTTTAAGGTACTGACTGGTACTAAAAATATACTTCAGGATACTAAAGGAATACTTTATGATCTTGAAAAATTATTTTAGAATCTTCAAAAAAATATTTCAGGGTATTAACTGGTACTAAAAATATACTTCAGGATACTGACTAGTATTAAAAAAGAACTTCATGATCTTGAAAAATTATTTCAGGATCTTCAAAAAATATTTCAGGGTATTAAATGGTACTAAAAATATACTTCAGGATACTGACTGGTATTGAAAAAGAACTTCATGATCTTGAAAAGTTATTTCAGGGTATTGAATAGTACTAAAAATATACTTCAGGATACTGAATGACACTAAAAAATACTTCATGACATTGAAAAATTATTTTATGATCTTGAAAAAATATTTTACGATAGTGACTAATACTAAAAGAATATTTTAGAGTATTGAATGGTACTAAAAATATACTTTAAGATATTTTTTTAAATTCCTAAAATAATTTTTCAAAATAATGAAGTATTTTTTTAGTAGTCTGAAGCATCTTTTTAATATCTTTAAATAGTTTTTTTTAAAAAAAAAACAGGAAAGGGTCACTTGAAACTGTGCTAAAACGGCACAATTTCAAAAAGAGGATGGCAGCGGACCACAATAGCAACGGACGCTAGCCAGTCCCGTGGACATCACGACAAGCTTGACTAAGTGGGGGAAGGGGGAAGGCTTATTGGTCGATTCAGAAAAATGGCTGGCACCCCCAAATAATAAAATTTATTATAACAATAATTCGAGAATATTAAGAAAACCAACTAAATAAATTATTTATAGTACATATTACTCTCTCTACCCTTTTATTTTTATAAGACACTTACTTATTTCTAAAGCCCATTAATTATTTTATTTTCATGTATGTCCATAACTAATAACGATGGTGGGTGAGAGTAATAATTAATAAAATATTAAAGTTTAATGTAATTAATAAGAGTAATATTGGAAGTTACTTAAATTGTATGACAACTTTATTGACTTTAACTGTTTTTATTGGTTTTTGAGAATTATTAGTTGGTGCCTTGTAATAAGTACTAGAAGGAATATATTATTTCTTTGAATATATATATATATATATATATATATAGAAAAGTTAGTTTAGACAAAAATCATAAATATAAATGGTGGGAAGTAATTTATTTAGTTTTTTTTAAAGGGGAAATCATTTCTGCATTTACTGTAAAAAAAAAAAAATCTACAGCGATTCAAAACTACACCGTTTCTTCTCTTTTTTTAATTAATGCTGTCTGTTATGCAAAACTGGAAATTATTTTACGAGGCCTCACAAACTTTTGACTGGAAAAAAAAAAACAAAAGAAGCTTTGGCACCTTTGATGGATCAGGAAATGAGGTTGTTGATGGGGGCTCAAGCAGCTTCATTTTTGGTTTTTGGAAGGACGTTTCTGATGACAATGAACAGAAAATTTGCCACGGTGCCACCATGGATTTTTGCTAAAGCTTGAGTTGCATGCTCCTGCAGATCCTAGCCATTTCCTTGCATACACTCTTTAGAAGGAGCAATGATAGCCCCAATGAGAATTGGAACACCATCTGCACTGACAATGGCTTTCTTTGCCTCAGTTGACTTTGATGAAAGGGCCTTTAGAGCATCAGTAGCACTTGCTCGCACAGATTTATCATTTTTTTGACCAACAAGCTGAAGGAAAGCATTTTTCTGCCAAGGCTACTGTTTTTTCCCTCTCAAATGGAGATACATCTACAAGATATGATGGTGCAGCTTTCTCTGAAAGAATAGAGGGAAGGACAGAAATAATTGGTGCCAGGGAAGCAATGAAAATGCCGGTGGATGAAGTAGGGAGAGCTATTTATGTAGACTGTAGTTGATTTACAAGGAAGTTCAGAACAGAAGACTATTGGCTGCTTAAATTTTCCTGCCGCACCTGAGAATCAAAAGGAGAGGTCTTTGCCTGGTTTGTGTTCGCCGGCCAGTTCAGAAACTCGCAATAAAGATAGAAAGAGGCAAAAAAAAAAAAAAAAAAGGAACGACCTCGTTTAGGCATTGCTGCAAAAAAGTTTTTTTTGCAGTAAATACAGAAATGATTCCCCTTTTTTTAATCTTTTAAATTATTCAACTAATTGTTATATTAAGTGCATGAATGAGTAATTTATAGTCTAAAACGATTAATATTAAAAACTGTGGAAGTTTACTGTGGAAGTTTGAAACGTGGGGTATCATGTTTAAGGATATCATATTTAAGGAGAAATGGAAGTATAAAAACCATATAGCCTCAATTATTTATTATTATTATTATTTTTTAAAAAAATGGAAATATCACCTCAAGTTACTAGCCCAAACAGACAAACGTAGTTGACCCATTACTCTATTTTGTATACTTTTCAAGTCTGTGTTATATGGTATCTATAAATTTAGGAGTTCATCCGGCGAAACGATTTTATTTTGGAGGTAAGTGTAATACCCTCAAAATTACCTTCAAAAGACACTCTAGCCCACCTGAACATTATTCTAAATAAAAATATCAATTTAAATTGTTGAACAATTTTTTTGAAAAAAAAATAAAACAACAAAGGTATGACTGTTATGAATAATATATTAAAATATATTAATATGAATATCCATATCCTTATTCTTTTCTCCCATCCTCCTATTATTTCTCCCAATTATTTTATTACGATTATGTAATCTCATTTATTGTAAATTATAGAGTTATGCCAATAAATAGGAAGCATGTGTTATATATTGTACTCATATCTAACTAGTGAATAAGATTGTTCTCTCTTTTTCTTCTCGCCTCTCTTATTTTATAACACATTATCAGTACAAAACTCTAGCCAGGTATGATATTTTTAATATTTTTTGTTTCAATTTTTCTTTACTTCTCCACTATTTCTTTTTTCTTTTACTCCCATGTGACCTGAAGTCAACATCATCAATCATCAAATATATCAATCAATCAATCAAATATATCATCAATCAAATATATACTACTAAATCTTGTGTCTCAAAGCTAATTGGTCCATAGTGTCATCCTAATTGGATAAAACTTATGTGCTTATTGGGCCACCCATGCTCTCAACCACTTCCCCATGTCTATTAATTCCCAGTAATACGTGTTAATTATGTTAGTTGTGATTAGTTTTGATGATGTCCTATATTGATGCCATTATCTAGAGCAAAAAGTTTTTATCATATACATTGACTAATTACCTTGTTTATTATAGGTTAGTCCAAATCAAATTTTAGAGAATGATCAAGAATTAAGTTTGAAGAAAGAAGAACTTGTTAAATATCATGAGAATATCAATATCTAAGTCTCCATGATCAAACAAAAGTTGAAACGGCTCAATTCGGAGTTAAAACAAGCAAGTTCAAGCCTCCAAAAGAATACTGGCTTGTTGGAGGGTATTTATGTAATTTCAACGCTTTGAGTTTGAAGAAAGAAGAATCTATTGATTATCATGAAAATATCAATGTTCAAGTTTCTGTGATCAAATAGAAGTTGGAACAGGTCAATTCAAAGTTAAAATGAGCAAGTTCAAGCTTCCAGAAGAATACTAGTTTGTTTTGGGGTCAAAATGCAATTTTAGCACTTTTCCAAGTGCCTTGCTTGAGCATAAATATTTCCATACTTGAGCAACATGTTTCTAGGCCACTTTTCGCCCAAACAGTACCTTGCTCGAGCAAGGACAGAAGCATACTCGAGCAAGGCATACTTTCAGCCAAAATCAGACCTTACTCAAGCAAAAACGAGAAGTATGCTCATCTCCAGCCTCCTCTGTTCAGCTCTGTTTTTGGCGACCTTCGGTAATTCGACAATATCTCCCAAACCAAGAATCGGATTGACATGAAACCAGCGGCAAATGAAACTAGACATCTAACACGTACTTCTGAAAACAATTCATGTCCAAAGGAGTTCATATGAATTATCTATGAATTTTACAAGTTGGAACAAGTATCACCGTTACTGTCCAGACCAAGCTTCGGTATTTTGAGCATATCTTACAAACAACAAATCGGATTGAGATGAAACCAGCGCCATTTGAAACTAGACTCAAATACCTTTCCGAAAACATCAAGAACACAGAAAAAGAAGATCAATGGAGGAAGTTATGATGTTTTGAAGTTGACAGTCTGTTCTGAATATATCAAAAACGCTGGACAAGAACAACCTCCATTCATATGATGTTAATGGATGCAATAAAACTAGTTTGGAGCTGATTCTTATTGAATTAGAAAAAATATTTGAAGAGCTTTCTGAGATGGGATGATTTGCTATATTTGGGTTTACACCGAAGACGTTATGCTCACTGGAAATTGATGTCAACGTAATTGCTTCTTGAAAGTCTGAAATTTGCAAATGATAATGGTAGCTGGAAGCTTGACTCGCAGAGATGGCCATTTAAGTAGAGTACTTAGTGCCCGAGCATCATTGATCTCAGAGCAAAGAAGTATAATTCTGGGAAGCATGCTCAAGCAGACTATGTGGCTTGCTCAAGCAACATGGGAAGTCATGCTCAAGCACAAGGGAAGGCTTACTCAAGCAATGTTGTTGAAATAGCTCTTCTTGCCTCTGTTTGGATCTTGCCCGAGCATGCTCTTAAGGCTTACTTGAGCACCATGCTCGAGCAGAAGAAAAATGTGCCCAAGCAACATCGATCGACTCTTCATTTCCTATCTTTGCAAGACACTTGCCCGAGCATGAAAAAGACTTCCTCGAGCACCATGCTCAAGCAGATGAAAAAGGTTGCCCAAGCAACCACGTATCTGAACCTATTTTGCTCTCGGTCTCAGGGTTGCCCGAGCACGATATCTGATCTTGCTCGAGCATCAGCGATGGTAATTAATTTTCAATAGAAGCTTGCCCGAGCAAACTTTGTCACTTACTCAAGCATCAACGAGTGAAATGATTTCTCAACAGATTCTAAGAGTTGCTTGCCCAAGCAAGCCTGGACTCTTGCTCGAGCATCGGGCAACCATAAACTGAACAGATACATCTTTTTGTTCTTGCCCGAGCACACATATGATCTTGCTCGAGCAAAGTCATCTCTAGTTTCAAAATCACCGTCTCCGAAAATTCTAATTCATCGTATATGATTTCGTTTCTACATCTTACTACTCATTACTATTCCTAATTGCTTTTAATCAGTTTGCTAATGAGTTTCAGATGATTAGATCATGGATTAACAACAAATTAGCATAAAGCAATTTGTGTGTCAGAAGCATTAAATGCTACGTCAGAAAACAGATGAAAGCCTCTATGAGTAACGGATAGTTTGAATCCTTACAACGGCTATTATTACAACAATCAAGGCAGAGCATTAACGAAGTCATCGATTAAAGTTGGATTAGAGCTCAACGGATAAAAAGCAACAAGAGTTTCAACGGATACTTCCGACAGCCTCCAACGTTCGAATACTCGCAACGGTCGAAACACAATGACATATAAATTGCGAAGCCTTCAAACTGAAAGGGTTGACGACGATTGATGAATGAATTGACGAAGCCAACGAAATGATTTTACTCCACCGTCGATAGTTCAATCCCTCATACACTCTCTGTTTCTCAATGTCTATATAGTATATTGTTAAGAGTGAGGTGATCGGTTATGTACGTCAGTGATTATCATTCATCTACTTTGTGAGAGAGTTTTATCAATTAATTTTACAAATTCGTTCAAATCTTAAGGTTAAGGAACCTTAAGTGAGGGTGTAACAATTACAACTTGTAAGGGGGAGTGGAGTCTGAGAGTCAGCGGATCATCCTTCGTTTACAGAGTATGTAATTGTGTCCTTACAGTGTGTAAGGGAGAGCATCTCGGTAAGAAATTGTAAAGGCTTTTCCTTGTGCCCGGTTAAACAAGGAGACAGTGGATTGAAAATCTCAAGTGGAGCTTGGGGACTGGACGTAGGTCAAGGATTGGGCCGAACCAGTATAAATCGATGTTTGCATATTCTCTTCCCTATACTCTTATATTTCTAGCATATCTGTTTGATTGACTGAATATCAATTTACAATTATTATTGTCATATGAACTGCTTTAAGTAAGTTGCGAAAAGATTTTCAAAGTTATCAAAAGTTTTATCAGACACCCAATTCACCCCCCCTCTTGGGTGATAGCCAAGTCTAACAACTTACAATGAAGGAAAATTCAAATATGATGCTTATCCTATTGGGCCAAGTTTTCAAAACAGTTATATACCCATTTAATTCACTACAACTTTCGATGAGTTTATTGCCTTCCCCAAGTGATACATATCCTATTGGGTCAGATTTTCGAAAGAGTATTAGACCCATTCAATTTACTATGACTTTCAATGACTTGTATTTGCATTCCCCCATGAATGAGCTTTAATAAATCAACCAACTTACGTTCTCATGCATATGGATAAATAAAGTCATACGGAGATCATATCTTATTGGGTGAACAATTGATTAATCTTTAATCACTATTTATATGAACTTATGAAGTCGAGTTCCAATGAGTATGTTATATTTCCCATGTGTTATTGTGGACTTCACTTCTAAAGCTCTTTCTATACCGAAGTGTATTGGATGAATCTTTCGGTCACAGTAGTTAATGGCATTTACTTCACTGTTCTCACTTTCGTCTCTTGGTTCAACATTTTGCACTCTATTTATACAGTTTGAAGGTCGTCATCAGTTCTCAGTTGAATAACTCCATTTTATGAAATCTGACAAACGTGTAAAATGAGTGGTCTGTTAACATTTTGTTCTTCTTACCGTTGTTTATCAAATTTTTTTACGTAATTCTTTTGTTTCTGTTTTGTAGACGGCGATATTCTATTTTCAGCCACTATGACATATCTCAACCTTATGACCATGAGGAGTTTGGCGATGGAGCTGATTCTCTGTCAATTTAATATGAAGCCTTCAAAGTTTCAGATCGCTTCAAGAATTTAGGTTTCTGATATCTTCCTATATGTTTTGCTTTAATTCTAAGGCTTTCGATTGTTTTTCTGTTTTTTTAATAGTTTAGTTAAAGTGTTTGTTTGTTTTAAATTGAAAGGTTTAATCTCATACAACTTCAATTCTTGCCAAGTCGTATGGTATCACTTTATGTCCTTTCAACATGTTTCAGGTGTATGTGGCATTCTGTGTTCGTTCGTAGGGGCGTTTATTCCATGACGTTGATTTTGGAGTTGGAAGATTGACGGTTTGTATTGATTTCATCATCCTTAATATTTTTATATCAAACTATTTGTCATACATTATCATATTTCTGTAACTATATTGAAATTTCAGGCGGAAGTTTCGAATGAGATGTATTTTGCAAGGTGATGCTGTTGCAAGTACAGTTGTTCTGTTGGACAATCTAACCAATGGTGCTACACTCTTTGTTGTAGTGCAATATACGCAGATTAGTCGAAGAATTTAGAGAGGTTTTCTTGATAACAGATTTTTAATTTGAATGCATTTTACAGTTACAACAAGCATTACCCTTTACAAATTTGTTGTACTTTGTAGGCATTGAGTTGGCGATCGTTCTTGGTGCTACTCGTGTTTTTGTTGGTCTTGATTTTCTAGAGGTTGCTGAAGCGAAGCTTAAAGTGTGTGGGGCTTGATCAATGTTTTTCTTATTTTAAAGTTTGTTTAATTATGTTTTGTTTGCGTAGGCATTCTTGGATTTACTCAATAATGCATGATAGTTAACTTATATCAGTTGAAACGTTTAGTATTTTATTTTCTTCAATGTACATTGTTGCCGCGAGGCTTAACAATCAAAACTTGTTGTTGTCATCTGTTATCTTCTTAATCAGTTAATAGCCTTTTGTTCAATTGTCATTGAATATTTACTTCGCGTTTATTTTGTTTGGCATTTCCGATATGCTAATAGAAATTAATGATCATATCATACGGATGGAAGCGTTTGTCATCATCATTATTTGTAGTTTTGAAGAGTTCATAGCGTGAGTTGAATTCTAACTTGGTTTGTTTCCTTCTTTGTTCATGGTTTTAGTGGTACAGGCAAAACATTCATATAGAATGCATTGATTGCTTTCATGAGGACAACAGGTGGAATCATCCTTAATGTAGCATCCAGTGGTATATTTGCAACTTGCAACTCTACTACTATCAGGTAGGACTACACATTCGAGGTTTTGTATTCATATTGATGTTAATGAAGATTCAATATGTTCAATTACTCATTATTTACCGGTTGCCAACTTAATGAAAGCTACTAATCTCATTATTTGGGATGAAGCACCAATAGTTAAGAGACATTGTATTAAGGCTTTGTTGAGGGATTTAATAAAGTGCAATTCTATTTTTGGGGGTAAATGTGTTGTTATAGGTGGTGATTTCAGGAAAATCCTTCCTATTATACCTAAAAGCACTTGAGTTGAAATCGTAGATGCAACTATTAATTCTTCTCATCTTTGGAATGAATGCAGACTACTTTGCCTAACTAAGAATATGAGGCTAAAGTGTTCAAGCACCAATTCAATTGAACAAGAGAAGATCAAAATCTTTTCAAACTGGATGCTAGAAGTAGGAGACAAAGAAATTGGATTACAACATGATGGTATTGCAGACATATCGATTTCGTCAGAGTTGTTGCTACACGATGTTAGTGATCCAATTAGATGCATCGTTGAATCTACATACCCAAATTTAGTAGAACGTATTTTCGACCAAGATTACCTCAATAATAAGACCATTCTTACTCAATATTCCTTATTAACATCACTGGCACAGTTGATTTCAAGACCAATTTATGATGAGGTATCCCTAAGCATGTAATTACCTCAAGTATTTTAGTCATGACTCTATAAGTCGTACAGATAAGGCAAACAAAAGTTTACAGAATTTGTCCGACACAATTTCTAAATGCAATCAAATGCTCAGGGATACCTCATCATAAATTGGTTTTAAAACCAGGTGTGCCAGTGATGTTAACAAGGAATATTGATCAAGCAGCAGGGTTGTGCAATGGTACAAGGTTAAAAGTCACAAAACTTAGCAAAAATGTCATAATGGCTAAGGCTTTGAATGACATAAGTGTTGGAGAAGAGATTTTGATACACAGAATGGATATGAATCCATTTGAATCTAAACTGCCTTTTAATATGTCAATGAGACAATTTTCAATCATAATATTGTTTGCAATGATGATAAACAAAAATCAAGGTCAATCAGTGTCTAATGTAGCTATTTACCTTCCCAGTCCGGTGTTTTCACATGAGCAACTATATATTGCTCTATCTAGGGCTAAGTCTTTTAACGGTTTGAGATTACTAATTTTGGATGAATTCAACAAATCAAGTTGAACTACAACAAATGTTGTTTATAGAGAGGTTTTTCAAAACCTTCATTAGATATAATATGATGTTGTTTGAATTTGTTAAATAAACACAAAGTAATATATTTTGGTTAATTTCAACAATGTACAAAAAACCTTATCCGTGCAACGCACGAGGAGAAAGTTGAAAATTGGAGCTTGATACCCAAGAGGGGGTGAATTGGGTATCTTTAAAAATTAAAGATTGAGCTCTGTTTTGAACAGCCGAAAACAGAGGCTAACAGAGGAGTAGGGAAGGAAAGCTTTGCACAATACTATTTATACTGGTTCGGTCCTTTCCTTGACCTACATCCAGTCCCCAAGCCTCACTTGGGATTTTCAATCCACTAACTTTACAAACTTGATTACAATCTTTGTATTCAGAGTAGTTCTCTCTCTAGAACTCACTCCCCCTTACAAGATGTAATCAATACACCCAACCACCAAGTCCCCTGACTTGTGGTTCTTTACAAAGGATAATCAATAATAATACTCTCTCAAAGAGTTGATAAGTTGAACACTGAAGTACAGAATGTCAAGATGACTATATAGATGAAAACTGAAAGAAATGAATGAACTCTTAATCAAATTTCGCTCTCAATTGTCTTGGTTGTTGGAAAGACTTGAATGCTCTTCTATTTATACTCAGAGATCAATTAATGACCGTTGCTTTTCCAAATAGATCCGTTGGAGAAGTTGCCCAAGTGTTCTGAAGTGGTTTTGGGGTTTTCTCTCTCTTGTTTACTCCTAATCCAGTAGGCCAAGTCATCATAGTTGACTTTCTGCAAATTAATCCGTTGGAGAGGAGTTTTCTTGTTTTAGCAATCATCCTTAAATGCTTTGTAAGTGTGTGCAGAAGGATTTGGGTAGAAGGAGTAACTTTTGTGCTTTGCAATAAATGCTCTGAGTTGCTTTTTGCTTTATACTCTAACCTCTCACCAAACATTCTTTAATGCTCTGAAATCCACTAACAAATACGTTAAACATAGCAGGGAATATCAGAGAATAATATTGGAAGAGTTTAGGATCAATCAATGCAGATTTCTGAAATCCCCAAATTCAAATTTCTGAACCAGCGTCACGAACTCGAGTTCAGTTCTTACAGGCTCGAGTTCGGAGCTTCAGTGTTCAAAAAGATGTAAGTTCAAAAAGTGTAAACCTGAGGTTTGTATACTAAACCTGAGGTTTTCGAGACATTGAAAAACTAAAAAGCTCTCGGGTTGAAATGAACTCGAGTTTGTTGAATATGAACTCGAGTTTGGTTTGTCCAGAGAAGAGTGTCGCGATTTTGAAATCTAAGAACTTTGAGTTTAAGTGATGAACTCGAGTTTGTAAATGATGAACTCGAGTTCGAAGCTATTTTGATCAAAACTCAATTTTGACTGAAGGAGTGAACCTGAGGTTTGTAATGCAAGGACTCGAGTTTGAAAATTCATTTGAAAGTCCTTTGCTCTCTGGAACTTTTAAGCTCGAGTTTGGAAATCTCAGGCTCGAGTTTAAACATCTTAAAAACAACTCTTTGCTCTCTGAAACTTTTAAGCTCGAGTTTGGAAATCTCAGGCTCGAGTTTAAACATCTTAAAAACAACTCTTTGCTCTCTGGAACTTTTAAACTCGAGTTTGAAAGCTTATGCTCGAGTTTGTTTATCTTTGAAAACTCTGAAAGCTCTCAGCCAAAATCAGGCTCGAGTTTGAGAATGATAGGCTCAAGTTTGAGCTCTTGTAAACTTTTCAAACTGGAAAACTTTTTCTTTCAATAAAACAATGCAGTGTTTGAAAATGCCTTCAAGTTTTGGAAAACTTGTCTTGCCAGAGATGAACTCGAGTTTGCCATGACAGGCTCGAGTTCATGCTCTTAGAATTTTCTTTGAAATCTTTCAAACTTGAGGTTTGAAGAGAACAAGTGTAGAGTTTAAGTATGTTTTCAAAGTTCAAAACTCTCTGGCAAAGATGAACTCGAGTTTAACATCAGTAGGCTCGAGTTCACCCAAACTTCTCAAAAGTTTAATTTTAAACTTCAGGTTCAGTTTCGAGTTTAAGGATTGGTTTGACAAGTTTGTACTCTCTGTCAAATCCAGGCTCGAGTTCAACACTAACAGGCTTGAGTTTAGTTTTGACATATGGAAAATGACAAGTTTGAAACATCCTAAGTTCTTACAAACTTTTTTAATATTGTTTACAATTGTTAGTAATCATCAAAACACTCAGAGAACTAACAAAAGTCTTGTTTTCAATGAAACTTGAAGTTCCAATTGATATCTTTTTTTTTTCCTTTCTCTCATGATGACCTGATGTCACCATATTTGACGTAACTTGAAGTTCCAATCTATATTTACGGTTTCCTTAAAGATTACCGTCATATCTATATACTTTATGCTTTCTTTTTATTCATCTCTATCATTGTGTTGTTGGGTTAAGGGATAGAAGGATAATAATTTTTTTCTCCAATGAGCTATGACCTACTTCATTTAAATTTGAAGGACCCAAAATTATAGACTTTGCTTGTGTTGAAATATTTGAATTTTATTTTTAAGTGACTCATTTTCTTTTCTTTCCGTACACTATCTATTATATAATTTTATTTTATATTTTGAAGTTATATGGTCAGAAATCATATAACTTTATCCTTTATTAAATGGCTAAAAGCCGTATAATTTTAATTTTAGATTTTGAGTTATTTTACTAAAGGCCATATAACTTAGATCCTCTAAATTTTTTTAAATGGTCAGAAGCCATATCTTTTTTATTTTTTGTCTTGCAATTATATAGTCAAAGCCATATAAAGCTTATTTTCTTTATCTTATTCAATGGATTCAATGATCAGAAGCCATAGTTTTGATTTTCTTTTTCCCAAAAGCCATATAATATTTTTTTTTCACTTTTGAATTAAATGGTTTGAAGCCATCAAGTTTTAATTTAAATGTGTAACATGCATTATTTGCTTTTTTTTTTTAAAAAAAATACTGAACGCCTGATTGTGTGTAACATAATATTTTATTCATATTAATTAACTTATTCCCAACATGATATCTTATTCGTGAGTAACATGATATCTAAATAAAATCAAAATACATCTTATTTCCTTTAGCGTGACCTGAACCTATTTTCGGTTTTTGGACCCTTATATGGATTTTCTTTTTTTAAAAAAAACCTTTAAGAATTATTTCCTAACTTTGAGATCTTCTTTTTATTGTGGTTATTAGATTGTTTATATTTTATTCTAATTTAAATTTATATTACATTTTAAGTATAAAATTACCATATGTTTCAATATTTTGAAAATTTCCTTATTGTTTTTTTAGTCTAAACCATGTCAAATCTTACAAAACTTGAGTTTGTGGCTCTTGATATTACTATAAAAAACTACTTGTCTTGGATTCTGAACGTGGAAATCCACTTGAATGCCAATGGTTTGGGAGACACAATCAAGGGAGGCAATAAAACATTTGACCAAGATAAAGCCAAAGCCATGATCTTTTTATGCCATGATCTACACGATGGATTAAAAATTGAAGATTTAACTATAACGACCCATTTTTTCTTTGGAATAACTTGGAAGAAAGGTATGACTACCAAAATATTTTTTATCCTTCCAAAAACTCGTTATTACCGAATGCATTAACGATTACAAGATTTTAAATCCATGAGTGAGGATAACTCAACAATATTTAGAATTAGCTCCCAACTAAAATTATGTGGAGAAAAAGTCACTCAAATGAAGATACACTGGAGAAAACATTTTTCACATTTCATGCTTCTAATATGCTCCTACAGCAACAATGTTAGCTCTTATAATGTTTTGATGATAATAAACATTGATATCTAAGTATATTTTGAAAAGCAAAAAGTATAACAAAAAGTTGACTTAAAGATTCAAGTCACTCAAGTGAGTTTCTAAGCACTCAACTGATATAATTGTATTCGAAGAAAACTTGAATCAACAAGTCGCTCGGGTGACTAACTTTCACTTTAAGTGATCAAAGAGGATCATTTGAGTGGTAGTAGATGCACCCGAGTGAATAATCTTCACTTCTAGAATTTCTACAAGTCACTCGATAATAATTTGAAGTTGTGCAAGATTACTCAAGTGATGGGATAGGCACTTGAGTGATTAAACATCACATGCAAGTATTTGCAAGTGACTTGCAAATGTTTTGAAAGTTATAGCAGATCACTCGAATGATAGTTTGGTGAACTCGGGAGATATGCTCAAAATCACTCGAGTGATGACTCGCAAGTGAAATGAAAGTGATGTGATCTTATCAAAAGATCACTTGAGTGATTGAGAAGATCACTAGAGTGATTGAGAAGATCACTCGAGTCCTCTGTGGTTACTTGCAAACTCTTCCAAGTGATCCATAAAATCACTCGAGTCACCCGGTAGTTTCAAGATTTTTTTTTTTAATAAAAAATATGGAAAATGACTTGAGTGATTGTTCAGACACTCGAGTGATAATCACTATTACAAACCTTCACTACTAGTGACTATGATCCCAAAGATCACCTAACCACTTGAGTGTCAAAGCAATAACTCGAGTGATGAGAATCACTCGAGTGAGAGTTCTTTGGAACTTAGAATCAGAGTCTTGACAATTTTGATATCTATCATAAATATCCTCTTCAACATTATAATCTCTTATACTACTTCTAAATGTTACTAATCACATTTATGTATAAGTTTCAGGTGATTAAACTTCGGATTGAATTCAATTTCAAGAAAAGCAAAACTCTATCAAAAGCATTAAATGGTAGCAGAGAAAGTCAACGGAAAATACTCTCTTTCATCAATGACTACAATTACTCTCTAACAGAGAAAAGTTGACATTTGGGCTCGAGAAGAAGAAGAGCGCACTAAGAGGTTGTTGCAACAACTTCAAGGCAATTCTCAACTAGGTTCTGGACCATCTAAAAGCAGAGCCACTCTTAAGGTTGCAGCTAGTCCACTCTTCTCGAGGCTACCCAATCTTTGATGCCTATTGAAGGTTTTGTTTCTACACTATTGTCTATCCTTGAATTAGATGTGTTTAATTTCCAAAATCATTATGGGTCTCACACATTTTGCCCCATTGTTTATCTGGATCTAGCCAAATTGTGATCAGATTGTAACCTTAACTTATCTCCCTGGTTAAAACATTTTGAACCCATTTTGGCTATTCATACTATATATTGTCCCTCAGTAGTCAAACATTTTTACTTCTATATGAGGATAGCCAATCAAGTTGATGATGATGAGAAATTGATAGATGAATAGTTAGAGACTATAGTTTAGGGTAAGAGGATCAAGATTACTGCAATCTTTCTAAATACCCTTTTGGGGATTACTGACCCCCCCTCCCCCTTTTGAATCACCAGAGCCCATATCTGTTGAGACTATCTTCTCTATTCTGAGACTAGGTGAACCTTTAGGTTCTCTCACCTTTGAGCATGTTGAGATGACTCCTACTTTTAGAGCCATATGGTACATTTATTCTTGGAACTTGGTTCAGAAAGGGAAAAGCTTCACTCACTTTACCTCAAGAGGTTACCCCTTCCTGACCTCAATTATCTCTAAGCAACCTCAAAACATAGGCCAATAGGTTCTCTGTGAGATAAAGAATTTTAGGTTTGGTTCCCAAGGTGTGAAGTCCACGGCGATACGAAAACGACATTTCATTAAACCTTCTAACGACTCTGGCGTGTGTCTAACGGAAAGCTTTTGAGTCTAATAGAGCATTTGAAATCTCTTAACGAATAGTTTGAAGCTTCATTAATGGTCATTAATGAAGCTCAACTATAAATCCAAGAGATAGATCAAACCAATAATAGCAGGTAGTGCAAGTAAAAGAGTAAAGATGGAGACTTAAATGAAGTAGTATAATTGGTTGCTCTCCTTTGTTTGATTGTAAGTTTCATGAAAGCACTAGTGATATCCTCTTTTGATGTTTGGCAAACATCTCTTTTTTTAAGATCTGCAAATAACGTTTCAGCTCAAGTATAGAAGGTGTTTGGATAGGAGGAATCAATCCATGTACATGCATAAAATCATAGCACCAAGCATTATATCGTCCCATATACAAATAATCAATAAAACTCGATTTACTAAGAATCAAGGAAGATCCCAAAAGAAATTGATCAACAAAAAGTGTTGGAACTTCCAAAATTTTAAGCAACCCACAAAATCAATATGACTCTCCTTAGTAAGAGTCAAATTCTTTAAAGAATGATTCAAGTGATCACTCAGAATGGGCTCACCATGCTTGCTCAAATCATCACACAAGACAAATTCCACATGTGAAACGTCAAGATTCAATATTGTTTTTCCCTTTACATGCGTACCAAATTCAAGGCTTTCCCCACACTTATCTTTATTAGTATCCCCACTAACAACAGTCATGTCAGAGATCATGAATACTATCAATAAAATCAATAGAGATATTACTTCCATCATTCAAAGCATCATTATAATTAGTGTTGAGTAGGTAGGGTATCTTTAGAATCAATAGTGTCCGAGGGGTGAAATTAGAATGAGCATCACAATAAACATCAGAATCTACAATTAATGCAGAATTACTAAGTAAGTCAAAGTTAGCATGTAATGCATCATTAATTTCAGTACAAACACAGAAAATGTCATTATCAGAACAACCACAAATAGTATAGACACTCAAAGATGTAAAATCTGGATAATTAGTATATCAATCAATAAGAACATCATTAACAATTTTATCCATCAAATCAAAGCAGAAAATTGAATGCTCTTCCCTGGGATGTTTCATGGCATTAAAGATATTAAAATTGACAAGAATATCATCAAACTCAATCGAAATATTACTAGAATGCATATCTATCTTGGTACTAGATGTTTTCAAGAAAGGTCTCTCTAGAATGATTAGGGTCCTAGTGTTAGGAGATTCATCCTTTATCTCTAAAATATAAAAGTCAGCATGAAATATCAATTCATTTACTTTGACTAGCACATCTTCAACTAAACCAGCAGGATAAACATTACTACTATTAGCTAACTGAATAACAACACCAGTAGCATGCAAAGGACCAATACCAAGAGATTTATAAACAGATGCAAACATGATATTAATAGAAGCACCAAAGTCTAGCATGCAATCATCAAATTTATCCAATAATGTAAGAGATAAAAAATGTCCTTGGATCTTTGCACTTATGAGGCATGAGATGGATGAGTGCTGACATATTCTGGTTTAAGCTCACACGTTTGGTCCCCTTTAGCCGCCTCTTGTTGGTACATAATTCCTTCAGAAACTTGGCATAGTTGGGAATTTGCTTGATTTCATCTAAGAGAGGAATGCTCATCTCATTTTTTCTGAAAGTCTCAAGATTGTCCTTCTCTTGTGCTTTCTCTACCAACTTGTTGGATTGAAGAGCTCTTTGAGGGAAGGGAAGATGAATAGGAATGTCAAGTTCGCCTTCCCCTTGCTTCACTGCATCTTTGTTTTTAGAGTCAATCTTCACTTTTTTTTTAATTTTTATTTTTTATGTGGATTCAGTCATATCTATAGCTTGTTTGGGCTCTTCCAAATGCTTTCTAGACTATAAGGGGATAGCACTAACATTCCCTGTAGGATTGGAAATGGTCTGTGAAAGAACAATGTTGGATCCCTGAGGTTGTAGTTGGTTCAGTTATGTTGCTAATTACCCAATCTGAGTTTGCAAATTCTGTATGGAAGTTTCAGTTTGCTGCTGGAATTACAAATTGTTTGTTGCAAACTACTTCATTTCTTCTAGTGACGATTGCTACTACTAGTCTGCTATTGTGTTGGCTGTGGAGGTGCACATATTCTTGGCAGTGGAAGTGCAAATTACTGCTAGAAATTCTGTCTATACTGTGGAAATTGTCTTTGTTGGAAATTTCTAGAATTCAGCTGACTCTAGTTATTTTGGTTCTGATTTTGGTTCCACCTAAAATTCGGAAGATTTCTCCAGCCAGGATTATAAGTGTTGGAAAATGCATTATGTTGTTTGATGAGCTGCTTTTGTCGCTAAAGCAATCAATTAAACTAGGACCAACTAATAATGCAATATAGTGGCAATCTAAGTCATTCTCCCAAGGAGCAATCTGTGGGTTTTTCTTTAGGATGAATTTAGGTGATGAAAAACGTAATAAAATGGAATAGACCTAAACTAGAATGCAAGATGCTACTACCTAAATGAAATTAAACTAACTAAATGCACTAATGCAATTGACTCTAAACCCTAAATGAGAATGAAACTAATCTATATGAATTTGAATGCAAGTTTTGGAGGGTTTTTGTTATGGGAAAAGAATTAAAATCCTAAGAAGATTAATTAAAAGCAAATCAAATCAAACAACAAAGATTTAATTCAATTATAATGATGAAGGGGACAACTTAGGAATTGCATGGAGTTAACTTTTGAGCCTAAACCAATTAATTAGACCAAAGGGAGAATAATGAATTTAATTACCCAATTGAACATGGGAAACTCTCTAGCTCAATAACACATATTCCACTAGAAAACTTATAATGAAATAAGTGGTGGCTAATTAAACTCATTAAAAACCAATCACAAAAAATCTTGGAAATCTTGTTTACAATTATCCAATTGAACAATTAGATAATTTATTAACCCAATTAAACAATTAAGATGATAAACCAAATTGTCAATTAAATTAATAACGAAAACTCAATTAATAATTCAATTGACAATCAAAAGGTTGCAAACAAAAATCCAGCAATTGTCTCAAACATAAAAACTTCAAATTATCAATCCAATCCAAAAAAAATATGTTTACAATCTAAAACTAGATTGTTCTCAATTAACACAACTTGAAACCCTTTAAAACTAAAGAACCTCAAGTTTGGATTAAGAAGATAAAAAGAACAATACTCCCTTGTGATCTTTAAGTGTAAGTTCCTAGGCCTTAGCTTCCTTCATGCTCCTCCCAAGTTATCTCCTAAAAGAACTTAAGCTCCCATGAAAAGTGTCCTCCCTCCAAAGTTCAAGCAATCCGTCACAGGCATGAAAGAATAGGAAGAATTGGTGATTAAATCAGGTTCCTTGGTCTTTGCGCATCCAATGGAGAAATATACAATTGAGATGCCTGATGGATTATTGAAGATGGCTCACGTAGATGAATGAATCAAATTCCAATTTCTTTGCCCGTTGTGGCTCAACGTGAATCCGTGTGCGTCTTTCGGCTCTCAATGAGAGCGTATCCCTACTAGGCGACAGATAGGTTAATTTTATGGGAGGAAAAGAGGGCTTTTAGGGTATCAACTTGAGCCCAATAAAATTCCACCATTAGATCTCCTTTTAGCTTCCTGAAAAATTCTGCACCGTAGAATGTTCTAATATGATAAAATGATGATCTATCATATATTAAGAGATATTATTGATCACATATGAATCAGAATATTAATAATTTAAGCCCAATATCTCATAATTAATTCATATTTATATTATTTCTTAAAATTGGCTAACAATCCAAATATTGTCTATTATATCCAAATTAGCCTAAAATAATCCCTAAAATAAATCAATAAGGTGGGATAAAATATATTAAAATTGGGATTTATCATTGTTGCTGGTATAGTGGCTTTCTTGGAAAGACTCATATTGCAGCTACTAACTAGTCTTGATAGGCGGTATCTTGCAAAATGAGGCAAGAATCAGTGGAATGATAAGGATCAGAACAGAATCTATAAGAGTAGCCTATGTGTGGAATAAGAGACTACAGAATCCATTAAAGTAGCCTATGTATGGAATAAGAGACTACACTGTTTGTGTTACTGCCAATTGACTTACAAGAGAAGTCAAATATTTTCCAGTCTATGATGATCTACACTAGAGGAACCTGATTTCTGGGCCCTATGGTACTAGATTGGAGGTGCTTGAATATGGTACACATCACCATTGTTTGCTCTGGTGCAAAATTGTTGGGAGTTAGCTACCATAGTGGATATTAAATCTCAAGCTTATTCAGGTGTCTTGTCATTCAGAGCCTCGCCACTAGATGCATCCACCAAACTTTTGTCCATAGGTAATAAGCCTTCATAGAAATAGGTAATCAGTTGTTGCTCAGTTATCTGGTGGTGTGGACAACTTGCACATAGTCTCTTAAACCTTTCCCAATACTCATGCGTCATTTCCCTATTTACTTGTTTAATGGCACTGATTTCTTTTCTGATTGAAATGTCTCTTGAGGCAGGGAAAAATCTCTCTAGAAATAACTTCTGCATATCATTCCAGCTTTCAATGAATGAGGGTTTCAGATAATATAATCAGTCCTTAGCCACACCATTGAGAGAGAAAGAAGAGCTCTCAATTTAATGTGATCCTCATCAATTTCTTGTAGTTTCATTGTGCTGCAAAACACATGGAACTCCTTCGAATGCTTGTGTGGACACTCACCTACAAGACCATGAAACTTGGGCAAGAAATGGATAAGATCATACTTTAGTTCATAGTTAGCAGCAAGTTCAGGATATTAGATGCACAAAGGCTAATAGTTAACATCAGGTGCAACCAGTTCCTTTAAAGTGGTTTTTTGATTTTATTGATCTGCGATATTTTCAGAGCTAGCAAAATTACTACTAGAATCAGTGAAAACTACACTATCAGAGCAAGTAGAAAGATCAACAGAATGGACATAATCAGAATGGTCAAAGTCAGAATCAAGTTCAGTAGTAATCCTTTGATTTAACCTAACAGCCTTTCTAGCAGCAATAATGGTTCTCTCTATTTCAGGATCTCTTTCAAACAACTCTTATCAGTCCTACTGCTAGTCATGTAGCACAAGGCAAAGTCGACAAAAACACAAAAGAACATAAAAACACAAACCTATGCTACAAATTAACCAAAACAAATTCAAAAATACTACCATATGATATTTAAAATTTATGGGACCACCATAGAAACACTTTTACACTATTCAAGAACCTAAAAATTAACTAAAACAACTTCAAAAATTGAAAAAGTGGTCAAAACGATGGAATGTGGCAAAAATAGGGGTCAACATAGGACGAAGCAATGTGTTATGGTCAAAAGGCCATTTTCTTGTAGCTCACCAAAACTTGTGTGTTATTTTTTCCGAGAAAACAAAAGTTGTTAAAGTCTAATAAAATGTCGTGAATTTTGTAATAAAATTTGTGAATGATCTAATAGTGTGACTTTTTTACTTGGTAAATGAAAGTTGTTAAAACTTAATGAAATGTTGTAAATGTCATCTTAATCAAACTTGTGAATGATGTGACAGTGTAACTCTTTTTTACTTAGAAAATAAATGACAACTATCAAGCTCACACAAAATAATCAAATATTCCAAAAGATTTGCAATAAAGGGAACAATCCTAATTGTGTCTCGAAGAATTCACAGTTGGTCTAAATTAATCAATAAAATAGTAATTGGAATGAGGGGTTTTTTAGTGCTATACAAATTAAAAAACAGAACTAAAAAAGAATGTAAAGAAAATGAGACTAATTAGATTAAACACAATCAACCTAGAATTGATATTTCAAAGCTTCTATTATCAAACGAAAAGTTATTGAACTCGTGATTGATTCTGGACAAACTGAAATTTCTGTGTCAGCAACTACCTCAACTAGACGATGTTACACCTCCACCGGCCTTGTGCATTAGTGCAAAAAAGGCTTTTAAGACCGGACAAAAGAGGCTTGTAAGATCGGACGGGCGACCGGTCTTGTTCTAGCCGGTATTAAAAGTCTACCATATAAGACCAGACACAAACCGGTCTTAAAGAAAATCTTTTAGACTGGACATTTAAAACATTGGGTCTTAAAAGTTGTACTAAATGAACCTGAAATAGTTCTTGTTCGATCCTAAAACTCAACTTTTAAGACCGGCCTAAAATAGGCCACTCTTAAAATATCAGACTTTTAAGACCGGACAAAACACATACGGTCTAAAAAATAGCGACTTTTAAGACCAGACGACTAATTATACGTGGTCTTAAAAGACTGACTTTCAAGACTGGATGATAATTACCTCCGGTCTTAAAAATTTACATTTAAGACCGGACGTCTAAATATAACATAACTGTCTTAAAAGACCAACTTTTAAGACCGGCTTAATATGACCTTTAAGACCGGACATATAATTACATCTGGTCTTAACAGTTAAACATATAAGACCGGCTTATTTATTTCCAGTCTAAATTTTCCCGAATTTTTCCCAGCTGTTGTTCCTACTACTATATATATATATACACAAATCCACTACCCAATCCAACACATGAACAATTATTTGAATAAATTGAATTGGAAAAATGATACAAATATTTATTCACTATGAGTTATTTGGCCTCTTAATTAATGATTAAACTATGTCTACAACACCTAAATTAATTCATACAATAAGATAACTTACTTACAAATATAATAAGTTACAAATACAATATACATGCGCCCAAAATAATATTCACCATGCCTTCATCTGATTCTCACCCAACAACGTAACATCCTCTTTTATAACATGCCCCTTTGGATTGGATCCTGCCACAAAAATAAAACAAGGAACAAACTTCATAGTCAAAGACATTTTATGAACATAGAAGGAATAAATGTTATAGTTAAAGACTTAAAGTTTTCAAAGAAATATGCAAATATATGAATATTACCTTATGAATTGACTCTTTTATAAAGTGATATCTTCCCATATCCCTTCTTGATGATCACTTCTTATGCCGGGTTCATTATCCACTTCATCTTCTTCGTTCATGTCTGGTAGACCCCTTGAAAAAGGAGTACTCTTAGGAATACCATAATTTGAATTCATTTCCCCATCAATATCAATGACCCTCTTTCCTTGGAGAGCCACAGACCACATTTTATTTTCTTGATCGGTGATATAGAACATTTGTTTCGCCTGGTCTGCCATAATAAATGGCTCATCTCCAAAACTTCTACCATTGACATCGACTAATGTAAATCCTAGCCCATCTATCCGAACACCATTATTGGCATTAACCCACTTGCATTTAAAAATGAGAAATCTAATTTTCACATAGTCTACCTCCCATATCTCTTCAATAACCCCATAATATGGCATGACTGCCAATAAAGGGCTCTTGTCTTTCGAACTAGAGAAGTGCATAGATTCAGCCTCTAACATAACACCACTGTTCTGGACTGTGCTCCTATCACCTAGGGACTTTGTGTAAAATGTATAACCTTTGATCACATACGAATTCCAACTTATGACATCAACCTCAGGACCACGTGCTAACCATTTGAGGATATCAGAAACACATTCCTCCCCCTCGACCTTTTGTTTGAACCAGTGTGCAAAAGTTCTGTTATGCTCCCTAATCAACCTTTGTTCAGTCATTCGAGGATTTTCTTTCCTCACAGTTTCTTTATGTGCAGCTATGCTAGCTTGAACTTTATCAACATTATTCAAGATGTATAAGTGGACTTGTGGCAATTCATCAGGATCCACAGTCTTTACTGAAGCCCTTCGCCTACCCCCTTTAGCATGCTGACGTTTTGGAGGCCCAATATGTCTTACTTTGGCCAAATAATTTTGACAAAATTCCATGGCTTCTTCAAAAACATATTTCTGAACAATCGATGCTTCTGGATGGTATGCATTCTTCACGTACCCTTTAAGGAATTTCATAGATCATTCAATTGGGTACATCCATCGTAAATGGATAGGGCCGCACAACTTTATCTCCCTCTATAGATGAACAATGAGATGAACCATGATATCAAAAAATGTAGGAACAAAAAGCTTCTCAAGCTGGCACAAGATAAGATATCCTTCATTCTCCAATTCATCCAACTTTTCAATGTCAAAAACTTTACCACAAACTGCATTGAAGAAGACACAAAGTCTAGTCAAAACGACCCGAAGATCATATTCGGCGATGCTTCGAATAGCTATTGGGAGTAGCTGTTGCATCAAGACATGACAATCTTGAGATTTTTGGCCTACTAATTTCAAGTCCTTCATCGATACAAGCCTCTTAAAATTTGAAGAATACCCCGAGGGAACTTCTGTGCCATGTAAACACTCACAAAAACTTCGTTTCTCATCCTTAGACAAAGTATGAGAAGCCGGGGGACAATAAGTTCTCTTCCCATATGGCCTTGGATGTAACTCTTCACGTATTCCCATTGCTTGCAAATCCAATCTTGCCTTCACACCATCCTTGGAACTGCCTTGTATGTTGAGAAGCGTGCCAACAATACTATCACATACGTTTTTCTCCACATGCATGACATCAACACAGTGTCTCACATCAAGATTGTGCCAATAGGGAAGATCGAAGAATACAGATCTCTTTTTCCATATATTTGTATCTTTTCTACTCTTGGCTGTCTTACTGAAGATGACATTGATATTTTCACCTTCTCATAAACTTGCTCCCAAGTCAATGGCACCGGAGCATCTTCATATTCTTGGCCACCAAAGAAGGCTTTCTTTAATCGACGATATGGGTGGCCCCGTCTAAGAAATCTCCTATGTCCAAGATAAACCGTCTTTCTTCCATGTTGGAGTTGATGGTAGCATGTGCTTTCTTCACAAACCAGACATGCTTTATGGCCCTTTACACTATACCCTGACAAGTTACCATATGCTGGGAAGTCATTTATAGTACAGAATATCATGGCTCGCAATTTGAATACCTCCTTCTTGAAAGAGTAAAAAACATCAACACCTTCTTCCCATAACTCCTTCAAGTCTTCGATCAAGGGCTGAAGGTAAACATCAATGTCATTTCTGGGTTGTTTTGGTCCTAAAATCAACATAGACAACATCATGTACTTTCGTTTCATGCATAACATAGGAGATAAGTTGTAAATAATGAGGAGTACAGGCCATGAACTATGTACGCTGCTAAGGCTTCCATATGGATTCATGCCATCCATGCTAAGGGCAAGCTTAAGGTTCCTAGGTTCTTTACTGAAGTTGGGAAATAATTGATCAATTTTCTTCCATTGAGAAGAATCGGCTAGATGACGAAGCTTTCCATCAGAAATCCTCTCATCTGCATGCCACCGCAAATTTTTTGCATCATTTTCATTCGCAAACAACCGCTTGAACCTTGGTATGATTGGAAGATACCACAACACTTTTGTAGGCCCCTTATTTGACTTGTACCTTGGGGTTTCACATATCGGACAATTCTGCTTCTCTTCAAACTCTTTTTTATACAATACGTAGTCATTCGGGCATGCATGGATCTTTTTGTACTCCATCCCCAGTGGACAAAGTATTTTCTTAGCATCATAGTATCGATGCGGCAACACATTATCATCCGGAAGCTTGTCCTTAAAAGCCTCAAGCATTTTAGAAAAACTTTTGTCGCTCTATCCATGGACCTTCAAGCTTACCAATTTCAATACAGCGTTCAACAATTGGTATTTTTTACACCCAGGGTATAGCGGGGTCTTTGCATCACTACACATATTACCATATGCATGTGATTGTTGAAAGGCCTTTTCTCCTACATCACAAATAATGTCCTCTAAGTGATCATCCATATCCATGTCATTATCATCAAAGGCCACTTCCCCACATTGAGACCCACTTGGTATTTTTTCACCATGCTATACCCATACTGTATAAGTCTTACAAAATCCATGACAAATTAAATGTGTGCGTATAACTTCAGGACTTAGTCGCTTCTCATTCAAACATTTTACACTAGGGCAATAAAACTTCCTATTATCATCATTGGCATTTTGTTTAGCAAATTCAATAAAGTCCCTCACCCCATTCTGATATTTAATACTCGTTCGTAAAGCATTTATCCAACTGTGATCCATAGTAGAATTCCTATGGACGGAAAGATTTAACATACGTAAAATAAGGCAATTTCAATAAATACATAATGAAGAATCACTTTTGGTCATGAATATCACAGTGAATCCAAGAAGCAAAATAAATGCATGACGAGGAAATTAAATGCTTCGCATGAAGGTCTTGTGGACTCACTTGAAGCATATAAATTCAAATGCGAAATAAGGGTCTTTCTTCTCCCACCACGAACGTTGATGTTGGAAACAGCAAGAGTACCCTAAAAACATTTGTTGGTCAGTTGGGTAGGTCTTAAGTGCAAATATAATCTTCAAAATACAATATTCATTAACAACAGAGAAACCCACAAGAGCATTTCATCGATTTCGTTCAACCCATGAAAAACCCATAATGATAAGCAGGAAAACCATGAAGTTATATAACCGAAACACCTCTTACAGCTTGGTCTATATACATTTAGCTGAGGAACCAGAAAGTGATTGTTGAGAGAGCAACGCGAAGCACCGACGGAGCAACACACAAACACTGGAGACAGAACCTCCTCAGTTATCACTTTCTGCGCGACAAGAGAAATTCAGAGAGGGAAATTTAATTTTCCGCGCGTCAGAGACATGTTTTTGCATTTGGACTTTATTAAGACCGATTAATTATAAAGTGTCCGGTCCTAAATATTCTTTATTAAATTTTTTAAGTATTACTTTTAAGACCGAATTCTTATCTTGTCTCCGGTCCTAAATATGTAACTAAATATTTTAGACCGGAGTTTTATAATACTCTGGACCTAAGTTTTTATTATTCATTCATATATTTTATTAGACTGGTTAATTATAAGTAGATGGTCCTAAATAATTTTTATTTAATTTTTTAAGTATTACTTTTAAGACCGAATTCTTATCCTGTCTCCGGTCCTAAATATGTAACTAAATATTTAAGACCAGAGTTTTATAATACTCCGGACCTAAATTTTTTATTTTTCAAGAAAAAAGTATTGGCTTTGGCGAGCGCAACAACTAAATGAATAAAAGGAAAACTGGAGTTAAATTTCTTAAATTACTGGAGAATATGAACAAAAAAATTAAAAAGAGACAAGCTTTTAGTTTTTAATAGCATATATATTACTTGAATATTGCCATACATTACAAGAAAAATATAAAAAATATAAAAAAAAGCAGAAAATTTTCAAAAACAAGAATCTGACTATATATACATCCTTCAAAGCTTATTGTCCTTCAAAGCCTTGGTGATATCGGCGTGAGCATCATTAATTTCCCGCTGGATATCAGCAAGTTCCTGTCTTATTCGTATCAGCGAATCATTAGAGGAAAGAGGAGAGGGGTCAGTGGTAGGCGCGCTGGGGCCAACTGGTTGGAGAGGTGGAGCAAGAACCTCTTCATGGTCTGAAGGCTGGAGGGGGTGCGGCAATCTCTTCATCATCAGAAATAACAATGGGTCCAATGACTCGAGACTCTTCTGTTTCAATAGAACGCACTCTCGATGGAGGAGGCGCACCGTATAACGATCGATGGAAGGCACGAGCATCAGGAGTAAGAGCACCCCTACGAGCGGTTCTCTTGTATCTAACCATGGTTTGAGCAGTTGGTACAAAGAGGTATGAGGAGTTTATTAATAAAGGCAGAGAGCAGTTCTCAGATAAGTGCAAAGAGGTACGTACGTAGTTTGGAGTTACGAGGTAGTGCAGAGTTAATAAGGAGTTAAGGTCAGTAGGTATGAGGAGTTAATAAAGGTAATTAAAGAGCAGACGAATGGTCTACTTTACAAGCGAGCTTCATAAATATGCGATATAAATTATTTAAATAATTTTTTTAAAGATCAACCTTTTAAAATTGTCCGATCCTAAAAGTATATTATTTATTTTTTTAAATGAATTAAATTACTTTTAAGACCGACCTTTTAAAATTGTCTGGTCCTAAAAGTATATTATTTATTTTTTTCCTCAATTAAAATACTTTTAAGACCGACCTTTTAAAATTGTCAAGTCCTAAAAGTATATTATTTATTTATTTTTCCTATTTTTTAAAGTAAGCTTTAATTTTTTTAAAAAATATTAGTTTTAAGAACGGATATTTTACCATATCCGGTATTAAAAGTTCTCTGATAGCAGAGTCGTATCCTTACATTCTATCAGAGGATCTTTTTGGCTTCTAGATAAACTTCCCAACTAGGCGTCTCCTCGTATTTTGATGAACTATGCGTCTCCTCATTAAAGTTTCCGGCGTTTCACATTGTTTAGGATGGGTTCTCTATTTAAACTCGTTGTTAGTTTACTTTCTTTACATTCTTTTCCATCACTTCTATAACCACGGTAATGGCTGCTCCACCACCACGAGGTCCTCCTTTTCCTCTCAATCCTCTTCCTCCTCCGTACCCTCCTCCTCTGCTTCCTCCCAACCTGTCTAGGAGACAGATGCTGCAACATCTCCTGGCCCGCGTTACACATATAGACCAACGATTGGCCCAGCTTTTCCAGGTCTACAACGCTGTCAACAACAAGATCAACGCGATACTCGACGCCCAGGATGTTGAGTACAATCCCTTAGATGACGACGTCTCTGACCTCTCCGACGACTCCCTCCACTCTGACAACGATGGGGAGGAGTAAATATTTTTATGTTTTTTTTGTTTATCATGTATTGCGCTGCCCCCCATAGGACAACATTAAAAAAATTATAATAAATTTTTTTACTTTCCTATTTGATCGCTATTGTCCTTTGTTAGTTCTCAATGTGTTTTGATGATTAACAACAAGTGTAAAACATGTCTTGAAGTTTCCAAGATCTTTTAAAATCATCTGATAGTTGCATACCGCAGTATGGGTCTGCATACTACAGTAAAGGGTCACTCAGAAGGCAATAATTTTTTCAAGTTAACTCAATACTGCAGTATGGGGTGCTATACCGCAGTATTGGACTTCCAAAGAACAATCCAATCTTTCGAGTTAAGTCAATACCGCAGTATAGGGTGCTATACCGCAGTATTGGACTTACAGAAAGTAATCAAAATTTTTGAGCTAAGTCAATACCGCAGTATAGGGTGCTATACCGCAGTATTGGACTTCCAGAGAGCAACAAAATTTTCAAGTCAAGCCAATACCGCAGTATAGGTATGTATATTGCAGTATAGGGCCATCCAGAGAGCAACCAAGTTTTCTCACCCAAGTCAATACCGCAGTATGGATATGGAAACTGCAGTATAGGCTTATACAGAAAGCTCTCAAGTTTTATAACTATTGCATACTGCAGTATAGGTTTTCATACTGCAGTATTGGGCAATTAAGCTGACTCTCAATTTTGTCAAAAACTCGCATACTGCAGTATGTTACTTACATACCGCAGTATAGGACATAGCTTTCAAAACCAATTCACGATGTTCTGCCTCTGGAAGCTGCATACCGCAGTATGACTTTGGATACTGCAGTATGGACACTTATGCACAGTACCATACTCCAGTATAGAGGAACTTACCGCGGTATACAACGGTCAAAATTAAGTTTTGAATTACGCGAATTTGCAAATCACTATTGTTTGATCTTATTGCTTCCATAATTCATTCAATCATATTCCTAGCTATGTTTAACAAGTTTGTTGAGTAAATTTCAGCAATCACAGATGAAGATCAATGAAGGTCAAAGCCATAAAGCAAAAAGTGTACAGTGCATTAAATGCACTTCTGCAAATCAACCTATTTTTAGCTAATCCATCTGAGCACTCCTTCTAAACGTTAAAGAAGGCTTACTTCAACAAGTAAAGTCATCTCCAACGGGCAAATTCTCAGAGAGCCACATCAGATCACATTAACACTTGGATTAGCAGAAGTTTAGAGAGAGAAGATGACTAGAACCCAAGCTAATCACTTCCAACGGTTGGAATCATCTTCAACGGTTATTTAATGTTCTCTACCTATAAATAGAGTGCATTAACTTCTTCTCAAGTTGATACAACAACCTAGAGCGAAAATTTATTGAGTCATTTATTGTATAAAGCTTTCATCTGTATTGTATCATTTTGATACTTTGTACTTCAGTGATTATCCTATCTGCTCTGTGAGAGAGTCTTACCTTGTAAATAATTTACTGATTGTGATAACTACAAGTCAGGGGACTTGGTAGTTAGGGTGTATTGATTACAACTTGTAAGGGGGAGTGTGTTCTAGTGAGAGAACAACTCTTAGTACAGAGTGTGTAATCAATATTTAATTATAGTGGATTGAAAATCCCAGGTGAGGCTTGGGGACTAGATGTAGGTCAGAGAAAGGACCGAACCAATATAAATCTTGTAGTGTATTGCTTCTCTTCTTCTCTCCTCTGTTTTACCCTGTGTTACTAAGTCAAAAACAGAGTAGAATATTTAAATTTTTAAAGATACCCAATTCACCCCCCTCTTGGGTATTTAGCTCCAACCTTCATCCTTCTCATTACATTTACATTCTTTCTTTTTCTGACAAGAAGGAAAAAAACAAAACATTGTCCTCGGGTGTATGATCAACATTAAAAACTCGCACATTAAAAAATCCAACAATATACAGTTAAGATCAGACCAACAAAAAAAAAGATCGTTTACCTTATTCGAATAAAAACAAACACAGTGACAATTCTTCTTAAGGTTGGACCGTTGTTGTCCTCGATTTTACCTCACCTGATTAGAAACAAAGTGTCCTTTTCAATATCTCCCATCTTTTTCCGACAAAAAGGAAAGGGACAAAGAAAAGGGAAACCGATAATCTAAATCAGGAGAGGTAAAATCGACTATAATGAAGGACCTAGCTTGATCAGAACGCCAGAACCTCGGTTGCCTTGAATCCCTAATAATTTGTCTGAAAAGTGAGTCGACAAATTATATTCCGCTTTTCATGATTGAATAAAAATTCCTCTTTTTCTTGCTCATTCTCTTCTTTCTTCTCTCTTGTCCCCTTTCCTCCTTGTTTCACATCAATAACTCTTTACTACATTTATTTATGACGTCAACAATGTGCTTCATCAATTAATTTTATTAAATAAATAGTTCATAACACATTCAAAGCAACTTCAGCAAAACATATCGAAAGCTCTCCGTTCTTGAATTTTGTAGTGAAAAATTGATCTTATTATTTAAAATCACTTTTGAAAGAAAGAAAATTTGTATTTCTAATTTTAAGAATATTTTAATAAGAATTGTGTTTGTAATTATATGTAGAATTTGTATAACTATAAGTCTATTTGTAACATTTTAAAGAAACACTTTGTAACAAAAAGCATTTTTAAAGAAAGCCTTTGTAATATGTCATTGAATTCTTCCTACTCCTTTCAATCTCCATCCACACTGTTTCTATAATCACTCACTCCCTCACACAAATCGAAACTTATATTCATTAATTCTTAGAATCCAAATTTCAAGATGTTACAAAATCAACGTCAATAAAATATATAAACATTTAATTCCCACACAAATTTAAAGCTTAATCACCCTAACACTCAAAGTTAAAAATGTGGATCTTATAGTTTAGGAAGCTTTTTGAGTGATTTTGGAAGGTTGAGCCAAGAGAAGGGAAGTGGGAATTAGCCTCTTATGGGATTGGGAACTGGATTCCCGGCTTATCTTTTGGATAGGCAGGGGAAGGCTATCTCATCTGGACCGTTTAGATGGTATTTGGATAGTCCAAATTTAATTTTTTTAGTTTGGTTATTTTTAAATAAAAAAATTATTTTTTGAAAAAATGTTAGTCAGGAGATTATTTTTATTTTAGATTCTTTACCCATTAAAATATTTTTTTTTAAAAAAAAATCAAAAGTAAAAAAAAATAAATATAGACCGTCCAAATCCCATCTGAACGATCCAGATGGGATAGGTTCCCTTGGCTATCTAAAGATAGGTAGGGAAACCGGTTTTGCATCTTATGCCAATTGATGCAAAATGGAGAAGGGGATGGGAGAAGAGAGAGGAAGAGAGCAAGAAGCAGGGGGAGAGAGATTCAAGAAGAGAGAATTTCATAGAGGAAGCAATTGCTGTTCTTCTTCAAAGATCTAAAGGCGTCCAAAGCAATTGAGTTGAGGTACAATGTATAAGCCTCAACCTAACCCTAAGAATGAATAACATAATATTATAGAATGAAATTACAATAAATCAAAATTGATGACAGAACATTCTTGAATGCATTATGGCATAAGGTTGAATTCTCCCTCTCTTTATGTGTTATGGTATAAGAAAAATTGATAAACTACATATTTAATTGTTGAATAAAATGATTAATTTTCTTTACATATCTAATTGTTCAATAAAATACATGATTTTGTTTAATTTTGTATATCTCCCAACATATGCTTTATGTGATTTAAAAGAAAAAGAACCCATCCTTTTTTCTTGGATGTTCCAATCACCTCCTCATTTTTCATTATTGAACTATTTGAATGCTGCGCACAATTGAGTTTGTTATTTTGCGCACCTGAGCTGAGTCAGTATCCCTCTATCAATCTCACTACAACAGATAGTTCTGTTGTTTTAAGTAGAGTAGAAAATTCTTCTTCTAGTTCAACTGTGCTGATATGATCATATTGTTAATATGACTCCAAATCTTTTATCTATCTATCTATCCATGCAAATGTATGGTTTGATTTTTGAAGCCAAAACTCGGTTCAATAAATGCCATAATAGGGAAAGCCAAAGAAAAACAATTATGGTAAATCAAGTTTTGTTTATCGAATTGCGTTTTGGGAGCCTTCAACCGTGGAACTGACTAGAAAACGGGAAAGAGAGTGTTTTCATCTGCCAAGCCCCCAAATTTTGATCTGCTACTGCATTTTTTTTTTAGTTATGAATGTCTGTCAACGAGTCAATCCTCGTCAATCTCTTCTTAATAGTTTCAGTATATAAAAAGGCAACAATACCAAAAGATCCTAGCCAACATTATTAAATAGTTGAACACATGGTTTTTTGTGCATGAGCATTTTGAAAATGCCCTTGTTGAACATCATCATTCTTTGTGTTTTGTTATTTCTAGCTTCATCCATAACTAGTAGAACACAAAATGTGGATACTAAGTTCTCTTGCATATGTATGACATTATTGAAGCTTGTTACTAACAAATTCAATGATGTATGATGTGACTGAATATCCTATCACTGAATATGGTTTATAGTGGTCGGTTAGTTTCTTAAGTTTAATTATTTCTTATTATTGCGGGAAGTATTTAATCTTGAAAGAATTAAATAATGGATAAATATATACAAAAAAGGAGAACTATTTCATCAGCAATTTTGTGGCACAATGATCTTCAGGAGCACAGAGGTTATCTTTGATTACGTAATATAGTTTTGCAATTGTTCATACTTTTCTTTTTGGCCAAATATATGTTGGTACTATACCATAAAGTTTGTTGGACGATGCACTTTACAAAATCTATACAGACATTGTGGGGTGGGTTGTATAACATATATAAATGTATATAATAACAAGAAAAGCCTACATCTCATTGTTATTTTGAAAATGAAAAGTCTAATTATGTATATCCTTTTAAAACCTAAAATATATGTACAAAACTAAGTAGATTTGCTGATATTATAAAATGCTACATAGAACGTCGGATTATTCCGATCCCACGCCATCTTTAAATGATAATGTAAAATCGTAAATTTACCACTTCCATGTTATCTACATATTTTACAAAAAGAACATAAATACTCATAAACCCTTAAATAACTTGACAAATTCCAAACAACTTACAAAAAAGGTAAATTTAAAGCTATGAAATTCTTCTAAAGTCATTTAATTTTATTTAATTCCTTAATCGAATTCCCGTTCAAAAAATAAATTTAACATTTTATTTCATACTTTTTCATTCATTATATTAGTAATATTCTTTCAAATATGGATATTTAAGCTTTTAGAATTTAAATTTCTCTTTGAATTCTTTGTTTGCAATATTGAAATTAAATCAAAGAGCTTAACTACCTACAATACCAAAGAAGACATAATTGTTTGATATGCCAGAAATTAGTTGCGAAGACACGTACGATTAAATCTCTTAGGCATACTTGAAAACAATATACAACAACAATTTAATTTGATACTTAGTTCTAGGCCTTGGTTATAAATACTTGTAAGCACGAATGGAAGAATCAGAAGGGTTTTGAATATTATACATAGATGTGATTCTCCAAGGCTTGTGCTCTCTTTCTCATACTAGTAGGCCTTGCCTCTCAATTTGATGCCCTCAATGCAACGCTCCATGTTGACCTTGGCTCTGGAAGGCCTATTTCTAAACAATTTTTTGGTGTATTTTTTGAGGTGAACACGCTATGTAATATATTTAAGGCTTTGTGTGTTTATGTATCACGCATATGGCTAACTGTTTTTTTTTTAAAAAAAAAAAAACTTTTTTGGGCAGGAGATTAATCATGCGGGGTCTGGAGGGCTATGGTCAGAACTGGTAAATAATAGAGGTGATTATTCAAAAACTTATCTTCTATGTTAGTTTCTTTCTTTCTTTCTTTTTGTTTCATATAAAATAAAAGGATAATTAATATTGAATTTACGCTAATGTGTTAAGGTTTTGAAGCTGGGGTACAACGGTTCCTTCAAGTATTTTTCCATGGAAAATTATTGGAGAAGAATCAAATATACAAGTCACTACTGAACTTGCTTCCAGCTTTTCTCGCAATAAGGTTGCTGTGAAATTGCACGTCCTTTGTCCTTCTCCCAAGATATGCCCTCAAGCTGTTGGTCTCTCTAACCCTGGGTTTTGGGGCATGGTACGAACATAAATTTTTAACTTTTGATTATAGGTTATTATATTCTTTATGTTCCACTTTTTTAACTCTAAATCTATGAGTCTTATTCCTTCAGAATATTGAGCAAGGGAAGAAATACAAGGTGGTCTTCTTTATCCGTTCGTCAGGATCAGTTGATCTGCAAGTTTCCTTCACAGGAGCAAATGGAGTGGAATTCGCTTCTGCCAACTTCAGGTAATTAATTAAGGATACTTTTCTCTAAAATAATTGTCCCTTTCCTTATATTTAAGATTGAGTAAGTAGTTAAATCACAAAATCACACTGAATAATTTATATATGCAGGGCTTCTGCAAAAAATGTTTCAGAATGGAGGAGGATGGAAACTATCCTCGAAGCCAATACATCAGACTTCAATTCCAGCCTCCAAATTATAACGACTCAAAATGGAGTTATTTGGTTGGACCAGATCTCAGCTATGCCCATGGATACCTACAAGGTCCGTAATATTTGGAATGATTATTATTTTCTAATTATATAAAGGAGAAGGTTTTGCATGAGAAAAGATCTTTTAGGGGAAGAAAGGTATTCCTCACCTTTGTGGGCCACATATGGATAGAAGTGGGGCCTAGTTTCTGTTACCCCTTGGTTCTTTCTCCTCTATTCTTATACTTATTATTAATGAGACTTTATTTCCTTTTCACATTAGGCCTTAGGGAGACGGATTTCGAAAGGACCTTTATCAAATGATAGCAGATTTGAAACCAAAGTTTCTTCGATTCCCGGGAACACATTCGTAGTATGTTGTATATTAATGGGAGTCTTGAAAATGATTATTCATTGATCTCCTAACAATATAGTGGTCCATTCAATTGTAACAGGTGGTACTTATGTTGAAGGAGATCATTTGATAAATGCATGAATTGATGTAGGTGGAAGGATACCATTGGACCATGGGAGAAAAGACCAGGTCATTTTAATGATATGTGGGGCTATTGGACTAATGATGTTTTTTGGATTTCTGGAGTTTCTCCAAGTACGTACTTTTCACTTATTTTTGACATTTTTGAATTGGATATATACATGCACGCACATTTTAATGTGTTCTTACACTTTCTCATATTTGAATAGCTTGCAGAAGACCTTGGCACATTAGCAGTATGGGTATTTAATGTGGGTATTAGCCGTCATGAGGAAATCAATACAACTGACATATGGCCTTTTGAAACATCTCTACAGTTATAATTATTGTACTTGTAATTACTGTAAAATTAATGAGAATCTTTATTTTCAATTATTATTATTGTTGTTATTGTTATTATTTTATTTTATTGTGAACAATCAATTGGTGAAATAATCTAAAAAAGTAAAAGCAAGGGCGAAATGGTCAATTCTTTGACCTTATAATTTTGAATTTTGCTTACCATGAGGAGGAAGAGAAAGCCGGGTGATTTAAGTCATACTTCGGCCTAAACGTGTCATGCGGGTCCCACAGGCGATTAACTGACAGAAATGGGACTGCCTGGGACCAATTCGGGGTTCCTTTTGACTAAGTAGGTCAAGTGTGGGGCCACTCCAGGAAGTTTGAAGAGCGTCACATAGGAGTGTCTATTCAAGAAGGAAAAGTGTGAAAAAGGGAACCACCCTATTGGCTGGCGGGACCCACATGGATCGGTAGATCGGGAACTGGACTGATAAAGTGAAGAAAAAGGGAATTAAATACCAGGGACCAGACGTGTGGGGCCCCTTGGGCGTCACACACTCCCTTTAATCATTAAAAATATTTACTTGGAGAAAAAGAAAGACAAGTCAGTGCAAAAATAAAACAATGGGTCTCACATTCAGAGAAAAAGGGTAAAATGGGAATAAATGAATAAAAATTAATTTGGACAGAAGTGTGGGACCCAAATGGCACCATATATGTGCTTTTGGGAAGGTGGAATCATGTGGGGAAAAGTTGGTAATTATTAAAAAATTCCGGGCCACAATTGTAATTTTCAAAAGTTTCAGGCCAAAATAGGTAATTTGCCCCCAAAAGTAGGAAAATATCTAGATACTTTGATGAGGGCTGTGCCACTTGGCAGAACCCTTGGACCCTCTGGAAAATTCTGGATTTACTTGGAAAATAAGCCAAAAGCCAGATGAGTTTTAGATTGAAATTTACGCCAGTTAATTCTAATTTCACTGGATCAATTTTACCTTTATTAAAAGGCATTTTAACCTTTCTCTTTCACCTAAAAGTGGCAAAATTTTCAAGAGGTAGGGAAGATAATTCTGCAACTCCATAGCCAAGCTCAATACTCAAGGTCTCAAGAACACTCAACGGTTCTCCAATTTTAGGTAACACCAACAACCTCATCTTCTTGAGTTCTTGATTAAATATTTTCATGCAAAACGTTGGTGTTTGGCGTTAGGATTGGATTTTTTCATTTTTAAGGTCACCAATGGCTCTGGAAATAACATAGTTTTGTGTAGGGTATAGTCATGGTGTTAGCTTCTGAACTTGAAATCACTGAAAAAGCCTTGAAAGCAAGTCTTTTAGCAATTCTGGAAATTAGTGGCATTGGTGCTTCAACTTGGTTTTTAAAATAGTAAATGACCTTGAATGAAGCTGAAATTTTTCAGGCAGAAAGTACACTTCCTAAGGTTCACCAAGATGTATAATTTTGTAATTTTTGGATTGTCCTACTAGGAGATAAAAATTGTGGCTCTGAGTGCATCAAGGTGAAATCTGACCAAGGTGTAGAAAATAAGCAACATGGCAAAATACTAGTACTTTCAAGGTCGGGGTATATTTTTCCTGAAAAATATACCTTTTAATGGTTCAAATAGCGCTGGTTGCATGCAAAAATGATTTTTTTTTGGAATTTATTAAAAATCATGGAATTTGGGCCAGAATCACTGAATTTCTAGAAATTCTGTGTTGAGCTCGGTTTTAGCAAGAAAAATGTAAGGGTATTTTTGTAAATACTGAAAATGATATATTTTGATGCATTTAGGTTAGAGGTATTTTTGGAAAAATCACCAGGCATAAAAATATTAAAAGCAGTATCCACATACCAGGTAGTAACCACTTTATTCAGACACTTTTATGTGTTTTGTTGTATGTGTTGCTTGCCATATTTGTTGTTTTTATATTGTTTTGCCAAATATGTATATAGAACATGTTTGTGATGTGTCCCTAGCGCTGAGGGTGCCTACCAGGGTCTGCTTGTGTGGTGACTCAACGGAAACAGGTGATGCCCGTCAGGGTTTGCTTGTGAGGCGACCCAACGAAAATAGGCTTGTGCTTCCAGGGCCTGTCTTGGTAAGGCAGCCCAACGGAGCGAAGACGTATTTCTGTGTGTGTTACTGTTTGCATATTGTGGTATTTGGTATATTTATCTATGTTTACATACTTACATGGTTGCATATATACACATCACACATTTAGTGCATGAGTATTGATGGTTACTCTGGGGGCCAAATTCGGACTCCAGGAGTTTTTGGTGATACAGGGGAGTGTGCCTAAGTTGTAAAGGCCTTTTTGCAAAGGTAGGCATGGCGGAGTAGATGAAGGATAGGGGATGCCCTATCATATTTTGTATTTTTAGTTTTGGGGATGTCTGTACTAATTATATATTAGCATTTACTACTGGTTGACTGTAACCTAACTCTCCGGGGACTTTACTTTTGTTGATTTTTACTTTTACCAGTACATTAGTTTGTCCAAACCGATCCTGTGCTCTGCTACACGTACTCTGATTTATAATTAAATGGACTAATAATAAGAGAAATGTAATCTTTAAAGGGAATCTTTCTAACCCACCACCTGAAAGGGCGAGGCCGGTGGAGGTGTAACACCTTTTGTGCAAGTATACTTTAGCATCCACAAATTCCTATTTATAAATTAATCCTTATTGTTTTTCTTAGTGGATCGATCTTGTTGTGTATTATTGTAATATCCCAAAATTTGGGACAAAGAGTTTTGGAATTAGATTGAGATATATAGGTTGTTAAGTAAGTAAAAGTCCAAAGTCTTAAGTTTTTCATGAGGAAAAGCTTAAGATAATGGTTAAAGTTATTTTTGGACCTTAAAAAAAATAGGGAAAAATTATGAAATATTATTTTGAGGATCTATATATATATTATGAAGGAAATTAATTTTAAAAAATTTTAAAAGCTATTTCTTGGAATTTAGGGCTTATTTTTAGGAAAATTCAAGGAGAAGAAATGTGAGATTTACAAAATGGACCAAAAAGATGATGAGAGGAGAAATGCTTATTATGGGATTATTTTAATTGATGGGCCCCAACCAATAGAATATTCATTCCTAAGTTCCTATACACTCCTCCCTCCTTGTACGTCATGCATTATCATTCTTCCCATTTATCCATTTACTCATTTTATTTGGTTAAACACATTTGGCCCAACAGAACCCATCCAGCGTCCTTATAATTCATTCTCCATTAGGTGCCCATTATGCCCAATTCAAAAAAAAAAAAAAAAAAGCAAAACAGCAAAAGACATAACAAAGCATATATACTCCCCCAATTAATTCAATCTCTTCGGCCCAGTCATGCAGAAACGCAGAGAATGAGTTGAGATTAGCTGTTTCATGCTACTTACGCCACCTCAGCCCTCATCATCTCATGACACATCTACTCAAAGTCCATCAATAATCCACATAATTTATTTGGCCAACACCCTCTAATTTCCTATTCCCATTCTTTTCGGCCAGATTGAGAAAACGAAGAAGAGAGTGAGACCGAGAGGGTGAGAGACGGAGGAAGAGATCATCAATCCCACATGCAACTCTGATCTTCAACTAGGTGAGCCACCTAAGCCTCTTTGAGTCTTTTATTTTTGTGATTGGGTGGTTTCTGTTGCAGTAGGGGTGCTGCAAATCTGATTTCTAGTGAGAGAAAATTGACAAAACTAATAGAAAACCCATAAATTGAAGCTGATGTTTATGATATTTGATGTTGCATGTGAGGTGATGTTGTTTTATGGTTCTGCATGATGATTTCCTCTGCTGATTAAGGGGGTACCGAAACAGAAAACTTTGAGAGCTTAAAGTGGCATGCATGTGTGCTCTGTTTTAATGGGAGCTAAAACAAAGCATCTTTCTTAAGTCTAAAATTCCAGATTTTTGTCTTCTAGCCCCACCACACCAATTCTCTCATATTCACGTCGCATGCACACATACATTCCCATTTCTTATTTCCTACGAACAGAACAAAGAAAAGCTGAGAGCGTCACAACATCATTTCTTTATTAATTCCCCACGTGCCACATCACGTGCAACATCAATCTGGACAAAAGTATTTTAGAGCTTAGAAAACTGATTTAAAATCACATTTTATATGTTAAATTGTTAAGTGATTGTTATAGATGACTAAATTATAGTCGGAGAAGTTTAAATGATGGTTTTAAGGACGAATGTAGAGCAGGGGAATTTTTCAGAACCTAGAGAGATGTTGTGCATGTGGTATGGTGTCAGAGTTTCTAAATGAGATTGAATCAGTGTTTTTGAAGTTGAATTTAAAAGATTTGAGATTTAGAAACATGGAGAATTGTGTGATAGGTGTGATTGAAGGATGTTTTGGTACTTAAGGATTTTTAATTTAAGTAGCTAAATTCCATTAAAGGTTGATATATGAATTGAATTTAAAATTTATAGGAATTAGCAATTGCCAGAACTCAAAAGAAAAGTGGACAAAAAGAGATTTTGGTAAAGGTATAGTTTCGGAAGGAATAACAGGTGAGTGAATAACGTCCCTAATTTTTATTGTTGAACTTTCATGTTAATTTTCATATTTAAAAGTATGATTTTGTGAAAGAATATTTGTTGATAGTATATGAGTTAAGAATTAAACTTGTCTTCCAATTGTTTTAAAGCATAATTCATAACTATGCAATTAAATGGAAATGAGACTTTTGAGATGTTTTGATAAATATTATATTGATATGGTCTTGGATTTTGGAAAAGTTTATAAGCTAGAATTTATTATTTAAAATGGAATGTGTTTACACGAGTTCTTGATATTTTAAAAGAATTTTATTGATAGATTGAATTTGAAGGAAAGTTTGAAATATTGTTTGTGAAACTTCATGCTGGGGGATTTAATTATGAATATGAGGTAGAGCTGTTATTATCTTGAAGAAAGAACTTTTATTGCTTTAATGACTTGACACCAAGCATGCTTGAAAATGTTTTTTTTTTGAGGATGGAATACAGAACGCTGGTTACTAACAGCAGTACTGTTAGTCCTTGGTGCACCATGGTTAACCTCGAGCTCGCTTGATTTTCATAGGATTTGTTCTCATGTTTGTTTCATGGACTGTGTGTCCATGCTTGTTTCATGGCCTTGAGTCATGCTTGGTTAGTTTACCCTCATGGACTATGTGTCCATGCTTGTTTCATGACCTTGAGTCATGTTTGGTTAGTTTACCCTCATGGACTATGTGGCCACGCTTGTTATTCGTTCTGTAAGAAGCTCTACAGAAAGATGAGGTTTTGGGAATTATGTTTTAATTGATTATATTATATCAAAGGTTTTATTCCATACGGAAAATTATTTGACTAATGGTATTTTTATAGAGTTCTATTTTATTCATGTAATGTTTAAAAATTGAGATTTGTTAATATATTGCTATTGTCAAAATATAAAAATGTTTAAATCATTTACTCTTGTATTTTATTAAGTTATAAGAATGGGGCGTTATTCACCGGAAAATTTGTTTTGGTTCAGACGATATCACTCATCCTGTACCTCCTGCCTAGCGGTGAAGAATCTTCCTAGTGACTTAAAGCTTGCGGTCTCATTTTGGAGTGCTACTAGTTGATGTAATTATAAACTTAGACTTTTTGTATTAATATTAAGACTAGAAGCTCCACGTAGTCTATAGGTAGGATCCTACCTCCTTTTTGTTGTATGGAATGTATGAATATTCTATATTATGGTATTTTATTTATTAATTAGAATTTTTACATAAGTTTAAGTCTTAAGGAATATGAGTCCTCACATATTCCGTGCCGGTCACTCCTTTGGGTTTTCAGGGCGTGACAATTATCGTTTGAAGGAAGCTCTTGATGGGGCAAGATAAGAGCCTCTTTGGGACACCCTGAACCGTTTGATCTACGATACGTTGCTATTGGGAATGAAGAGTTTTATGATGCCATAAAGCATCACTATCCGGATATTAAAATCATATCCAATTGCGACGCAACTGCTTCCCCCTTAGATCGTCCTGCGGACATTTTTGATTTCCATGTTTATACAAGTTCCAGGGGCATCTTCTCAATGTATAACAAATTTGATTCTTTGAATCGTACTGGTCCAAAAGCTTTCATAAGTGAGTACGCTGTTTGGCAACAAGATGCTGGATCTGGAACCCTCTTGTCTGCCTTGGGTGAAGCCGCATTCCTTATGGGACTGGAAAAGAACAGGTCCGGTCCATGGTTCTCTTAATTACGAAACTTTCATGATTCATTATTTTGTTTATTTACAAATTACTTGATATACTCATATCTTGACGGAAGCTCTTTCTATTTGTGCTGCAGTGATGTTGTCGAAATGGTATCTTATGCTCCGCTTTTTGTAAATATAAACGACAAAAAGTAATAAGCTTAAACATTCTCGTTTTATATCTATTTCTTTGCATGACACAAAACTGAGATTGTGAGGTTATGTGTGGATGTATATAGGTGGGTACCAGATGCTATTGTATTTGACTCATATCGAAGTTATGGAATTCCCAGTTATTGGTTGCAACAACTATTCTCACAATCCAGTGGAGCTACATATCTTAACTCAATGCTTGAAGCCCCTTCTTCAATTGTTGCAACAGCAATTATCTGGGAAAATTCGGAGAATAAAAAGAGTTATTTGAGAATTAAGGTAACCCATGGATGACCGACCATTAGTTTTTGAGTTAGTTGGTGACTATGTTACTCATTTAGAATTCCAAATATTTGTTCAGGCTGTCAATTTTGATGACAAGGCAGAAACTCTTGATATTACAATTTATGGCTTGGACTCGAACGCAAATCTTTCTGGTGCAACGTTTACATTGCTAACATCTGCCAATGTCAAAGACGAGAATCCCTATGATGATCCCAAAAAGGTATAGCATGTACCATTTTAAATATTATTTCAGCGTTCATATATGAAAATCATCAATATTTTTCAATGTACCGTAAAACTTTAGTATAACATAAGGCACAATCCACAAATTCTCGAATAATGAAATATACGATTTATAGAAGTGCTTGAGTGATTAACTCAAGTGGTAAGAGGGTGACCACGTGTAATTAGTATATAGCAATATGAATCATTTACAAATAATGAACAATGCAACTTGATTTTCAAACTATAAAGTATTCAAAGACCACCCCAGGTTGGTATGAACTCCTCATTCCAAAATTATCTTCAATTCCTCTTGCAACTATTTTGTGTGTGTCATATTTGTAGGTTGCACTATGACTCTACTCGAGAATCCTCGCTCTATTATGTCAGTTGTGCTCCCACCAAATTCAATTGTTTCGCTTGAATTTCCAAAATGATTGACCACATTTAAGGGCATCACAGAAATGGCTGGCGTATATTATATATATACATGGGTGTAAATGAACATGTAAGATAAGATATCGTACGTTACGGTTTGACTATGTGTACTATTTTGTATTTATATGATCCATGGTCTTCATCTGTAAGACATTATTTAAGCAATAAGTTTGTTAATCTTGATGAAACTTTCGTTTTATCTCAATTGCTCGATGCTGGCTATACTTCCACTCAAAACAATATTACATTATCACAAAAAATTTGTTTCTCTTGACATATGGTCAACATAAAGTTTTGGGATCAATTATTTGAATTAAAATATTTAAATACGTATGAGATTTTCAAGGATCAAAATTACGTGTAGGCCATGACAAAGCAAAATAAAACATTCAATAAACTATGAATTATATGAACTAAAGATATCATTTGACCGTCTGTCTTATCATGAATCATCACAACAACATATTATTGAGGTCTTATTATTTTAAAATATTGACCAACTAACATAAAAATTCACCAAAATTTTATTTTCTAATATACAAGTTTCAATCGTACGTATTTCGGAGTAAAACGAAATGAGATCAATAATCATTTTGGAAAAGTTTTGGAAAAAGAAAAAAGTTGTGTCCATTAATAGATAGAACGTAGTTATCCATCATGAGTCCTAGTTTGTCAATGAAGATTTGACATTGAAATCAAACCTAAATCTTAAGTCAGACACATTTTGAATTAACAGGATCCACTGAGCCTATTTGGGGCAACTGCCCTTGTTAGCTAGTTGTGAACAGAATGTCCTACTCCGGGACTGTGGCCAGGGGCGGTGGGCCTAAAATCATCGATGTTGTGACTTGGAGTTGCCTTGCTCGGAGGCGTTGGTGGAGATTGATGAATTGCATTTGAAATCTCTAGGCCACCATGCACGTTCCTCTGATCATGATTTTCAAGTTTTTGGTCTCCTTGGGACTTGAGCTTCCTAATTCCATGAATGCTTTGGAATGTCTGACAGAAAATGAGTGCTAGGAATATCAAAGAGATAATAAGTTTGTTTTGGGCCATGTAGGCAACACAGCAAACTTGTGGTTTGGTTCTTAAGAGAGTGAACAAAATGGAAAAAAAGAAGAAGCTTAATTAGAAGAGGAAATGAACCCAAAGTGTCTAAGCACGCAAGACAGGACTGGAGGATGCCTCAGTGAACAAAGGAGCTTGCAATAGACAATTGGGTTGCCCTAGATACTTCACTTTTGGCCTTTATATAGAGCTCAAGCAACATGTGGTGGGGTCCTCTATTCTTTTAACAAGTCATATGAGAAAAATAATTTAGGAAAGTTAAAAGATACTTTTATAAACAAGCAAGCTACACCCTCTTATCTTTAATATAAAAGTTGGATAACAAATTTTGTTGATATTAAGAAAGGAACCAAACTTACTGAAGTTCTCCAATCACACATGATCAGATCATGTGTCATATTCTTTTTCTATGGTTTATAATTAAACAATAATAATTTAAAAATATGACATATGGTTGGATATGATTGGAGAAAGAATGGATATAAGGAACTTTAAATTAGTTATAGCAAATATGTGTTGGTTTTCCTAAAATATCATGTCTAATCATATGCATTGTAACTAGTTTTGATGGAAACATACTATATGTAATCAATAGAGATATTTTGCGAAAAAAATTTTAAATTTGGGAGACAAATTATATTGAGATTTAATATTTATGACTAAATGAAATCCCTTGTCTAACTCTTATATTTAGGACCATATGTAATATTCAAGATCACTAGATAGAGAGAGACATAGCAGGAATTGTACATTCCACTACCATTGCAACATGGGGGGAACATTGTTGGTACATACTTTTCAGTTCTTATATATGATATTTTTTGTAGTTCCAAAGCTATCTTTTATGATATATTAAATGGCAAGGTGAGAGACAATTATAATATGAAGCTAGCAATATAGGGTATACAGGCCTATGTGTTCTTTTCATGAAACTGAGGAACGTGGGCATCACAAATTGGTGCTTACTCGCTCACTGTCCGTCAATTCTATTAGTTAACTTTTACTTTCCAATTAGCTGTACTGTGTAACGCACTTTGTTGAGTTTCATTCATCTCCACTTTTCTGTCCATTTACAGTTTAGGGTATGTTTGTTCGCTGTGATAAAGAAATTTATTGATTATACAAAGCAGGAGATAATTTTTATGTAAATTTATTACACTTATTGGAAGAGGCAACTTATGTTGAAGCCGAGATATATTGTTTTTCCTTTTCGACCTGCTTGCTAAGAACATGAAGTAACTAATGATTCTCCAACCTACAAGTTCAAAGGAAAATGAAGTTACATGCATGTAGGAAAATTAAATACAGAGAGGTGCCAATAAATTCATGTTTTTTCACAACTTTGACTTGTGAATGACACAACTTGATTTGTAAACATAATTTTTAGCTTCGACCTGTATATATGGAAGTTCTCCGTAATTTTTTTTTTTTTAAAAAAAAATCTTGGACCTTTGGGTAATTTTTTCTAAATTCAAATTTAGATAAACAAAACTGGAACTCTGGACTAAACAGGAGAAATAATGATATAATAATTTTATTAAACAAATTGGAGAAGGGGAAAAACACTAAAATACCTCGGAAATATTAAAAAAGACAAATCAGGATGTCAAATTTATCAAATTCCAAATCAAACAATCTGGAATTATTTGGAATTATGAAATGTTGCCAAAAATACATTAATTACCCTTCACTTTTAACTTTTCAAATGCCATCTCGGCACCCTAGTCATCAGTGACCAATCACCGGAGCTTATGTAGTCTAATATATATATATATATTTGAATTTTTGAAATAAAAGTGGTCAATATCGAAACCGGAGTGGCTAATAGCAAAATTAAAGTAGTAAACAAGGTCTTTGTTGTAGAAAATTTCCCAATAACTACTTTTGTTTCTCTATTGACTACGTTGGCCTACTACTCCAAAATTCCTAATGTATTTTTTGAATGTTTGAAACAAAGTAGCTAAATGAGAAACTAAAGTAGTTATTACCAAATAGTTAATAAGGATCCTATTGCAACTATTGCTAATAACTACTTTAGTTTCAATATTTACTAGTTCAGTTTTGATGAAGACTACTTTGACTGACTATTGGCAAATTTCAAAAACAATTTTTTTTAAAAAAAATTTCTCAAAGAAGAGTAGTTAATAGTGAAGGAAGCAAAAGTAATTATTAGGAAATACTTAACAACATGGACTTTCTTTCTTTGTTTACTAGTTTAGTTTCACTATTTTATAACTGCTCTGGCTTCACTATCAACTATTTTTGTTTTAGAAATTTAAAAATATATATTAGACCGTCGGCTGTAGGCAAAGGTTTTAAAGATTTTAAAATAAAAATAAAAATGTGAGGATGATCTGCAGATTTGGTTAATGCATGTGAGTGAGGTACTGTGTACAGAGCCACCAGCCGCAAATTTTACAAATTCTGTGGTATATATGGCTTCTTTACTTTTGATGCGAGCTTGATTCCTTTTGATTTGTTTAGTTAAAGTAATAAGTCACCAATTGTCTTTAATTTAACTCCTAAAATGGTGTCGGGATGTGTGTTAAGAAGTTATAATAAACTCTCATGTGGCAAACTAGCTTAGTGCGGTCCCCAAGGCTGTTTGTTTTTCTCTTGTACAGACTTTAAAAACCTTGTACTTCCTCATGAGCGTGCATAATTTAATCAAACCTCAAAGAATATTTGTAACGGAATCTTCTTGGATGCCAAATACTGTAGCATTTTGCTTCTTATTCTATTGCCAACTTTGGAACACTTACCACGAGACTTGAGTCTTGTTTTCCTATAAATACTATGCAATGTTTAGCGAGCTTCTTCAGTGTCTAATCATCTCACTCCTATATTCCTTCATATAGGCACTCACTTCTTCTTTGTTCCAAGTTCCAATTCCCTTTACGATCTTTAGCCATGGCATATTCAGCTCGCACTTGCTTCTTCTTTCTATTGTTGGTCTTGTCCCATGGATTACTCTTCGCAGAGGGAAGGAACTTGAGACACAGCAATGGCCACTTACCCAGCTCTACAAAATATACGACAAAAACAACAATAGCCTTTCGAGCCATGAGAAAATTGGAGGGAAACGTGGAAACATTTCGCCCCACAGCTCCAGGGCACAGCCCTGGAGCAGGCCATTCTATTAAAACCTAATCAACCTATTATCAATGCATGCATGCAATTATTTTTCCCTAGCTAGTATTATTTACTGTATGAGTACTTAGATGTGGTTATGTTCTATGTATTTCCTTATGCCACTTTATTTCACTCTCTCTTAGGTTTTCGGTGTGTTCGCATCCCTTTGTGTTGTTAATTTGTTTTTAGGTATCAAGTTCGTAGGGCTACGATTTATGCATGCATTCTTCAATGTTTGTAATGGATATTTTATGTGTTGCATTAATTATTGTACCACATTTCTCTCATCTATTTTCTTTCTCAACTTATATTTCTAATTAAAGACTCTATTGCTCCTCCTGTCAGTGTTTAGTATCGACTATACGCATAAACCATGACGACTACTTAATATCAGGGAAAATTTCATGATGCTAGCTATATATAGTTTATAATGCACAACTATTATTCTTTGGCTTACACTTAAGTTTATAAAAAATGATCCTATCAGCTGGTTTGAGCAGGGCTACAATGGAAACATCACCATCTACACCTTTAGATTGATTTTGAATGGTCCAGATTTAATTTAATTTTTCATATTTTAAATAAATTTTTATTTTAATATATCCAAAATTTAAAATAAAGATAATCTTATAGTAATTATCATTTCTCATAAAAATAACTTTATCATTAACAATCACAAATTAAAAATTTTAAATATGAACTGTTAATATTAAATTTAAACTGATGAAATCTGGTCAAATAATAAGAAATATGATGAACACCAAAGTGGACCCAACTTTAGCATTAAGCACCTTCCCTATGAACTATAATACACCATGTCTGTATTTTTGGGTTTACTTTTACTTTTCTATTGTTATTAATATTGTCGCTTGAAGATTAATTTCTATCTAGATATATTTCTATCTTATCAGCTAGTAATAATATGCCCGCTCAACGTGAGAGAGAAAGCGGGAAGAACAAATAGTATTTTCGACCCAAGTGCTTGTGTTTTAAAACAATGATATTCCAAAATATTTCATTCAGTGCAAATATCTTTAAGTAATCTTTGCACCGTACTTTCTTACAATCCTAAACATAAGGGGCTTGCCAGGGTTTACTCTTGTTCCCAAATTTAAGACCATAATCGATTTTTATCACTATTATTTATCAATTTTTCAAATGCGTATTATAAGGAGATCATGCCATATCTATATTAAGGTATAGGAATAGGAGACTTGAACCGCGAGAGAATCCATGTATAGACACTACTACAAGTTACATCCCTACCGGCCTCGTCCTTTTAGGTGGCAAGTAGTGCGATACTCTCTTATTTATTAAATTCAATTGTCACACTCTTCTAATAATATTTAACAGATCTAACCATCATTATAGTGCAACGTAGTGGTAAAACGGTTTGGGCATAGTATACTGATAATAAATTACAAATCTTGGCTACAAAATTTGAAACAATAACTGTATAAAATTTCTCCAACAATTCTCTGAATAATCTGGAACTGATCCAACACCTTCATTTGCTAACATCCGCCTAGGAGCTACATCCAATAAATTGTACAACATACAGGTAGCAACAGAGAGGTTGAAATCCCGAAAGATCCCAGAGTAACCTTTGTAAGAACCGGCTGAACCCAAGAGGGGGGGTGAATTGGGTGAAGTATAAAAACTTTAGTTATTTTGAAAATCTTTTCGTAACTTACTAAAATCAGTTTATAAAGCAACCACCAGACATTTAAGTATGTATACACATTCTAATGTATATGCTGGAAATGTAAGAGATAAGGGAAGAGAATGTGCAAACTGATTTATACTGGTTCGGCCTTATCCTTGACCTACGTCCAGTCCTCAAGCTCCACTTGAGATTTTCAATCCACTATCTTCTTTCAAACTGATTACAAGTTCTGTACTTGAAGTAATCCTCTCTCTAGGATTCACTCCCCCTTACAAACTGTAATCAATACACTTGCTTGATTACACCCTCTGTACTCGAAGTAATCCTCTCACTAGGATTCACTCCCCTTACAAGTTGTAATCAACACAATGTGTTTTCCACTCAAGATCACCCAATCTTGAGTAACTCTCAGATAGATAGAATGATTACAATAAATCTTCTCTCTTAGAAGTGAATAGATAAACACTGAAGAACAATACAAATCATTTCACTCTCTAAGCTATCTAGATATGAAAAACAGAGTGAAAATGATGAAGAAGCAGAGGTTCAGCATTTTGGCATTGTAAACTTGTATATCCTCGTTTTTCTGCTTGAATCCATGTCTTTTATAGATGGAGAATGGTATGTGACCGTTTATGACCGTTGTAGCTTGGATTGAACCGTTGGAAGACTTCTACTGAGTGTTGGTTCAACCTTGGATATCTTCTCTCTCTTGTTTATGCATAATCCAGCTGTCACTTGGCTCTTAGTTGACTTTTTGGCAATAAATCCGTTGGAGAGGTTGTTGCTTGTTGTAGTAATCTTCCTTTTAATCTTTTGCAGTCATGTACAAGTGGATTAACCAAAGGAAGCAAGTTTTCTGGACTGAGCATTAAATGTTCTGACACACTTTTTGCTTTTGCTCTAATCCTTCAATAAACCTTCGTTAATCTCTCTGAAACTCACTAGAAAGATGGTTAAACATATCTAGAATCAATATAGAATAATCATGCAAGGCATTGAGATCAAATAAGAAGGTATTACAGATTTCTCAAATTTGAATCTGCAATAATGGCTAGTAACACTACTACAAAAAACCGATTTGGCGTCTCAGAAAAACGTCTTATTTTTAAAAAAGGAAGTGAAAAATAAAGGCGGTGGCATTTTTGTAATTATATGTGATAAAAATTGACTTTTGGAGTCTAAGTGTAAAACTTAGACTCCAAAAGCTTGACTTTTGGAGTCTAAGTTTATAAATTAGACTCCAAAAGCCATGCTTTTGGAGTCTAAGTTTTAAACTTAGACTCCAAAAGTCAAGCTTTTGGAGTCTAAGTTTTAGACTTAGACTCCAAAAGTTCAGAAAAGAAAGTTATTTCGTGTAACAGAGGATGACTTTTGGAGTCTAATTTTTAAAATTAGACTCCAAAAGTCATGCTTTTGGAGTCTAATTTTTAAAATTAGACTCCAAAAGTCATGCTTTTGGAGTCTAATTTTTAGACTTAGACTCCAAAAGTTATATCGTACAGCAGAAAAGAAGGTCACGTCGTGTAGCAGAGGGTCACATCGTGCAGCAGGGGGTTATGTGTGAGCCCCGCGAGAGACACTTTTGGAGTCTAAGTTCTAAACTTAGACTCCAAAAGTCATGCTTTTAGAGTCTAAGTTAAAAACTTAGACTCCAAAAGCATGACTTTTGGAGTCTAATTTTAGAACTTAGACTCCAAAAGTGAATCAAAAAGAGAACAAATACAGTAAACGAAAATCATAGCGGGAAAAACTATCACTTTTCACGCGTTTTTATTTATCCACTCTCAGAAACTCAGAACATTACTTCTATACTCATTCTCTAAACCTCATGAAATCTCTCACCCCTCTCACCAACTACTTGCATCGTTGCTCATCCGCTCGCCTGTCCACCGTCACCTCACCGGCAGTCGTTTGCTTGTCTCGCCCGACGTCGCTCGCTCTGGTTGTTCGTTCAAGGTCACTCTTTCTCCCATGGCACTGTTTGTTTCTTCTTCATCCGTCCAGTTCTGTAGCTGCATCGATCTCCTCTTCAACCATTTCGGTATTTATACATTCATCTTCTTCTTTTACCTTTTTCCTCATTTGATTTTATCAATTCCTAATGGTTTTTTTTTGGGTTCTGTTTTGTTTTGCAAATAAATGCAAATGGCTGCTCGTCTGGCTATGGTGTTGCCCCAATTCTCAGTTCCCTCGCCTCTGTTCATCATGTTTAATTTTACTTTGATATTCAAAGATGCTTTCTGGATTTTTTTTTCCAGATCTGAAATTTTTCTGATATACGTTTAACGCCGTCACCGACACCGTCTTCATCTGTTTTTTTTTTTAAAAAAATACTTAAGACGTCTAAAAAAAAATTAGATTCCGTATGTCTCCAATTTTTTGCTCCCCCCAGATATACGTCCCTACGGAAAAGGACGTCAAAAGCACAAAAAATAGGACTCCGTATCCCTGTTTTGTAGTAGTGTAACCTTGAGGTTTGCTTCTCAAACCTCGAGGTTTGCTTGAATAACTCAAGCAAACTCAGTTATAAAAACATGTAACCTCGAGGTTTCCTTGTGAACCTCGAGGTTTCTCTTGTTCAGAAACCTTTTGAGAAAAACGTGGAAGATCACAAACCTGGAGGTTTCAAAAGAAACCTTGAGGTTTGAAATTTGGTTGAAAAGGCATTTTTCCTCTGAAGCCCGATAACCTCGAGGTTTTAAAGCCATACTCGAGGTTGGGCTTGAATTTTTCAAAAACAATACTTTGAACTAAAACCACAACCTCGAGGTTTCAATCTGAACCTCGAGGTTTTCATTTCTTTGAAAATCTATTTGCTCTCTGTAAGCCATAATACTCGAGGCTGAAAAGCAATACTCGAGGTTTCAAGTATTTTTCATGGTTTTTCCAGTTTAAGGCAAAATACCAAACTCAAGTTTACATGTCCAAGCTCGAGGTAAGAATCCAATGCAAGAAGAATCAGCTCCAAACCCATTGTATTATGTCCGTTATGATCCGATGAATGAAGGCTGTTCTTGATCAGCATTTTTGTGATGTCCTGAACTAACCGTCAACTTTCAAGAGCCATATCTCCCTGGTCTGAACTCCGTTTTGGTCCGTTAAACTCTCGTTAGAAAGCTCTGTGTGTCTACTTTCCAATGGAACTGATTTGAGTTCAATCAGATTTGTCGTTTGTGAGATATACTCAAAATACCGAAGGTGGGTCTGGACTGTGAGGTTGATTCTTGGGTCAAATTGTAAAAATCATAGTTCCTTGATCGGAACTCCTTTGGGCATGAAATTTTGTCACCAATACGTGTTGGGAGTCTACTTTCCAATTCTTTTGGTTTCGTCTCAATCCGATCTCTGGTTTGTGAGATATCATCGAATTACCAAAGGTCGCCAGAAGCTGAACGTGGATCAGAGTGTACCAGAGTTGCTGATAGTGCTGAAACCTTGAGGTTTTGACTGAAACCTCGAGGTTTCACTTGTAACCTCGAGTTTTCACTTGCAACCTTGAGATTTGCTAGTCCAGAGACACCAAAAATGCTGAAGACACTCAAACCTCGAGGTTTATACTCAAACCTCGAGTTTTCTCATCCTAAACCTCATATTTGCTTTGGTTTAACTCTGAATTGAGCCATTCCAACTTCCATATGATCTTGGAGCCTTCTAGCATCAATATAGGAACTTGAATAATTATATTCTCATTCTATTCAACAAGTTCTTCCTTCTTTAATCTCCCATCTTGATTATGCTTCATAATCCAACTCTTCCTTTCTTCTCTTCTCATGATCATTCTTTGTCTTTCAATTTGGACTTATCATACTTAGCAAATTATACCTTCTTCAATACCTCCTCTTCTTCTTGATTATTCTCCAAAATCTATTGATAACATCTTGCTTTCTTGACAAACTCTGTAAGCTCTTCTTTCTTATCTCCTTCTTGATCAATCTTCTTTATAATTCAACTTGAACTAATCTACATTAAATACAACAATTAGTCAATGTAGGAAATAACTATATTACTCAATCTTTTTGCTTATAACAATGGCATCATCAAAACTAATCATAACTAACAACCTTTAATCTCGTATAAGATGTATATGCAAAGTATGTATGAAAACCATAAGCACAAACCATAAAGCATTCAGTAACATGCACACAGTGAGGTATATAGTCAAATCCGAAACAAGTAGTCTTAATAGCACACAACATAGACTGTGGGGCACGGCACACAGCAAGGCCCTAGTCGAACATAGCATGTTCCCGTTTCACAATGCTTGGAAAATAACAACAACTAAATGAATACATATTCATGGTAAAACATACATACTGAGACATACAAAGCATATGGGATTAGGATTACTACCTGAAAATAGTTGATCGATCAATTAGATAACCCATTCCTGGCAACACAGTAGGAATTATAGACATAAAGTAATATAATATAAATGGTGTCATCGCCAATATAAACTTTCCTTTTTAAAATATGCAACTACACGACTTGTATGAAGGATTCTTTCACTATTTGGAACTCATTAATTTTCCTTATTATTGAGTATCCCTTCGTTTGTCACTTATCTTTCACCTAGATATCCGATTAGGCTCATTCTTATTTTATTTTTTAGATAATTTAGAGAGCTACAATTGTTATGAAGACTCGAAAGGCTAATTCGGACAAGAAGATCGACACAATTGGAGTTAAAGACAGAGACATTTTTTTGGAATTTTATTGGGCTCGAATTTTGTAATAAATGACCAGCTAAAATTAAACGCTTCCATATTGGGCCTGTTTTGAAACCCTAGTCTTCATTCCCTTTTGGGTTAACTTAGATGGTGGCTGCAAACGCATTTGACATTACACTTTATGAGATTTTTGGATTAGGTTAGAAGCTTTTTATTTTTTCTAAGTTGTTCATCATGTTCACTTTCCTCTTCATCTTTTCATTTGCGCTTTGCCCAACCATGCTTGGCTAAGCTTCTATAGTTGACCCATGGGTTGAGGATTCTGTGAATTCAGAGGACCCACATTTTAATCAGTAATGTAATTCGTTTCTATTTATTTTAATCGGATCCGATTATAATTGCGGATTGGGTATTATATTTAATACCTAGATTGATATCCTAAGGACATAGGTTGGATCGGGTTACAGAGAGTGTTGTGCAATGGCATATCGAGCTTGCCATATGTTCGATCATATGCTAGGTGATTGTTTAGTTGAGGGAGTTTTTGGATAAACGCAAAGATTTTGGTTTGTCTAGAATCAATCAAGAGTATAGTTATTATGTTTTTGTCTAATGAAGGTTATGGAATCCCAATTTTAGGTTAATCATTTTTAATCTGATTAATCTCGTTTTCTTATATTTTTTTTTCTAGCTTTGCTTCATTTAATTTACATTGAAAAACTCCCCCATTTTGGATACTGTTTTACTGCATTTACTGTTGATTTTAGACCTGCTATGAATTCCTTCAGAGAAACGATCCAGTTTCTCTATACTACAATTTTTATTGAACTTGGTTGTTTTGCAAGAGCTCGACAAATCTCATCAAAATTTAGTACCGTTGCTGGGGAATTTGCATCGGTCTGATTATTGACATTATAGTAGTTTTTGATGGTTCTAGTGGCTAGGCAGATTTATATCTTACCTAGATCACTTTGATGCTGGTAGGAGATCTTGTTACTTCATGGTATCCATCTCACTTTGTCATTGATCTAAGTTCTCCTTCATAAAATATTCCTAGTCCTTGGAATTTTTTTAATTATTTTTTTCCTGTAGCTTTTACCACTATCAGGTGGCTATTCCTGTGAAGGACATAAATTTTTACAATGGTCGTACAAATCTCAAAGGAAGTGGTCATTCTAAGCAATGATCACTTCCTTTAGGGAATTTGGTATGATATATTTTGGCCAAATTCCATCGTTTAGACCACTTTTTAACTATTTATGTTTATTTTTTTGGTCTCTACAAGATATATTGGGTATTTCATAAATTGTTTGACTTACTCTAATTGGGTTGATTTTTGGTGAGCTAAAGGAAAATAGGATTTAATTAAGACATAGTGCTAAAGCACTATGGTCTTCATATTTTTAGCCAAATTCCAATGGTTAGACCATGTTTTCAATTTTTGAAGCTTTTTTATTCTAGTGTTAAGTCTAGGAATAGTACAGAAGTAAGTTTCCTTGTGCAAGTCCTAGAAATTTTAAAAATCATTTTATTGTGTTATGGACTTGTTTTGGTCAATTTCTAGCTTTTTTTTTGGGGGGTGTGTTTTGAGTCTTTTTGTGTGTTCTTCCAATTTTGTGTGCTTGTGCTATTTGAGTACTACTAATCCAGAGGACTTGTTAGAATTTGATCCTGAAATTGAGAGAACCATTCTTGTTGCTAGAAGAGTTGTTAGGCTAAGTCATAGGACTACCACTTGTTACACCCTTATCGGCCTTGTCCTTTTGGGTGGCAAGTTAAAGGGATTCCTACTCTCGGCTACTAGAACCTTAACTCGACCTTAATCACATTTAACCTAGTCGTTAATTCTGCTTAAGATCTAATTCAAGCCTAGTCTCGATCATTTCTTTAATCAATCTAACATCCTTATAGTATTTCTAAGGATCATCATATGTCATACCTCAAGGTTCTAAAGCATTAATTCAAGGAAATCTCAAATTCCTATAATACTTCCCAAAAGGTCACCCATCTTGAGATTTTCCTCGCCTAAGCACGCTTAACCTTAAAGCTCTGATAGGATTTGGGGGTCTAAATCATTTCATCAAGAGCCTTAGGATTAACAATAGAGTCTACACTTTCTATCATCCTAGCTATCCTCAAAGTATCAACTTTCGGAGCCTGGACCCTGTTCCTCGAAGTATATCTCTACTGCTTCATTTCCTGATACAACGGTTGGTCTCCTCTTACTATAATGCCTTCCTTCCATAATCCTTTACTTAATTCTACTTAGCATTAAGTTACTTTTCATTTCAATTCCATTGTAGGATTTTAATGTAGACCCTGATTTCCATATCAGAGGTCCTAGTCAGCAGCAGAATCCATATTCCGTGTTGTCTCATCCATTTGTGGAGCTTTAACTTCCCAGAGCTTAACCTTCTTCCTTAGGGTATATATATCCTTCCTGCTCCATTTGTTTAAAATAATATTAGTACCCTTAACCATATACTTTTTACCAGTACCGTTCAAACCGCGCTCTAATACCATAATTGTTACACCCCTTCCAACCTCACCCTTTCGGGTGGCGGGTTAGAGGGATTCCTTATACTAGTTACCTTTCCTTCATTATTACGTTCATTTCTCATGTATCAGAGTGAGTGCAATAAAGCATTTAATCGGTTTGGACAATCTACTATACTGATAAAAGAAAAAAAACAGAAAATAAAAGTCTCAAAAGGATTAAGGGTATAGTCATCCAAAAGTAAATACCATAATATACAGTTATCCCAAAAATATGAAATACAACAATGATAGGGCATTCCCTATTCTTCATTTGCACCGTGGGCCCTTCCTCTCCAGAAAGGCACTTTGCTTCAAACTCGATCCCCTGAAGCTACAAAAGTGTTTGGAGTTCGATAACGGCCCCCAAAGTAACCATCAATACTCATGCACTAAATGTGTAATGTGTATGCATGCAACCATGTATATATATAAACATAGATAAGTATGCCAAATACACCACAATATGCAAATAGAAACATACACAATAACACGTCTTCGCACTGTCGGGTCCTATTACCAAGACAGGCCTCGGAATTACAGGAATCACAAGCCCGTCTCTGTTGAGTAGCCACATAGGCAGACCCCAGCAGGCACCCTCAGCGCTAGGGACTCAATCACTAACGTGCTCTGTATGCATATTTGACAACACATATACCAAAAACAATGCCAAAAACACATATGGCAAGCAAAACATACAACAAAACAAATAAAAGTGCCGGAGTAAAGTGGTTACTACCTAGCGATAATTATACTGTCTTATAATTTTAAGGGGCCCATTAGCTCTCCAAAATATTGTTTGACCCTAAATATTGCAAAAAGAATTTATTTGAGTATTTTCCAAAAATACCCTCACAATTTCCTTCAAAACCGAGCCTAACACCAAGTTTCCAGAAAATTTTACCCAACTTCAAACATTTTTAATAAATTCTAGAAACATCATTTTCGCATGAAACTAGCGCCATTTGAACCATTGAAATGTCTATATTCTAGGAAAAAATATTTCCAGAGACCAAAAGGACATATATTTTTGCGTGTAGCTATTTGTCTACCCTCTGGTCCAGATTCGGCCCAATGATTCTGAGCTAACTTATACATCAAGGTGAAGCTCAGGAAGCATACTTTCTACCTGTAAAATTTCAGATGATTTCAAGTTCATTTTCTATTTTTAGAACCCAGTTGAAAGTTCGCTGCCAGAATTTCCAGAATCTACAATAAGCTTGTTCTTAGGGGTTTTTCGGTGTTTTCGAGTTCGGAAAATCAACCCATTGGTTAACTCCATACAAAATAATGTTTTAAACACTTTGAGACCATCAAGAACACCAAAATCAGATTGCAACACCATGCCCCATCCCCTTGAACGAAAATCACAAGTTCAAGTTCAACGGTTTGGGTTTTCGGTGTTTACATGAATCAGAAGTTTGGTTGATGATCTTTGAAGCTTGGACCTTGATTAGCTATGGAGGTTGGCTGAAAATTTCTCTTCCTCCCTCTAGAAATTTCATGCTCCCTTAGTTTAGGAGAGAGAAAAACATGCATATTTAATAATAGGAAAAGTAACTGATCAATCCTGAAAATTTCTAGAGGCTTCCCTGGTCTTCCATGTGGCGCATTGTCCATGTAAATATCTAGATATTTACTTTCCATTCGGGGAAAATTACCTACTTTGGCCTGAAACTTCTTTATTATTCTTTTCTTTTTCCCCAAATTTTCTAGACTCTTCCGAGGCTTAGGTGGCACCTTCTTGACCCGTCAAATCATATTTTATAATTTTATTCTATTTTTCCCAATTTATTTGATTAATTTCCCTTTTTCCAGCAAGTGGGTCTTGCACTTTGACTTTTACACTGATTTTTCTCTTTCTTTTCCTTCAAGCAATTTTTTGATCATTATGGGGGCTAGGTGGCACTACTTTGGGCCCACCAAATCTGCCCTCCAACTTTACCCCTGACTTTTTACTTTATTCGGTCCAATCTCCTCCTACCAATCCACGTGGGTCCCACTGGTCAACGGTGTTTTCCTTTGTACTTTTCTTCACTTTTTTCAGATATTTTCTACTAGGTAGACACTCATATGTGGCTCCTTTATAACTTCCCAAAGCGGCCCCACACTTGTCTCTTTCAGTCTAAAGAAAACCCCTAACTTGTCCCTATCGGTCCAGTTTCTACCAGTTAATCACATGTGGGACCCGCATTTTGAGTTTGGGCTTGAATGTGAACAAAGTCATTTGTTTTTCTCTTCTCTCTCATGGTGGACGAAATTCAATGCTAAAAGGACAAGGAATTGACTATTTTGCCCTTGCTTTTCCTCTTTTACCCTTGAGGTGACACGTGTCCCAATGTAATCATTACACTAACTCTTGCTTTTTGACTTATGACTTTTCTGTGTCTCTTCTCCCTTCTCTAACCGTGGATGGCGCAAACTTATGGTCCAAGGACAAGAGTATGTGTCTTGACTTCATCCCCGGGCCCCACTTCATCATACCAGCTCTTCCTACACCGGTATTTTGGCTTGGGCCCGCTTCTTTTCCAAGTCTGGACACCGTCATGATCTCCTTTTCTTTGTCTTAACTAGGCGACATTTTGGACCTTTTTAGGGCTCACCATACTGTCTCCCATTATTCTAACAACTCTTTTTAATTATATTTCCAATTAGAATATTACAGTAAACAACAACAACAAGAATAATAATTGAAAATAAACTTCTCATTAATTCAATAGTAATTACAAGTGCATTAATTACAACAATAGGGGTGTTACACTACTGAAATTGATTTTGATTTTGAACATTCTGAGCTTGATTCTGATCTTTATGTTGATATTTCTCGTTTTGATAATGCTGTTTATACTGATTCTAGCAGCACTTTTGTTAACTTAGAAATTATGGCAAAACAATAGATTCATCCTACTTTGAAGGAATTGGCTGCACCTGATGTTAATTATCAAACTTTGTGCATCCAATATCCTGAACTAGCTGCTATTGCTAATTTTAAACTTAAATCTGGTCTTATCCATTTGTTGCCAAAGTTTCATGGTCTTGGAGGTGAATGTTCGCATAAGCATCTGAAAGGGTTCCACGTGATCTACAACATATTGAAACCGCAAGCAATTGATGAGGACCACATAAAGCTGAGGGCTTTCCCATTTTCTCTCAATGGTGTGGCTAAGGATTGGTTATATTATCTGCATTCATCATCCATTAGAAGCTAGACCAATATGCAAAAGTTATTCCTAGAGCGGTTCTTCCTTACCTCAAGAGCTACTGCTATTCGAAAAGAGATTAGTGGCATAAAACAAGTCAATGGGGAGAACATGCATGAGTATTGGGAGAGGTTCAAACGATTTTGTGCCAGTTGTCCACACCACCAAATTACTGAGCAACTACTAATTACCTATTTCTATAAAGGTTTATTACCAATGGACAAAATTTTGGTGGATGCATCAAGTAGTGGGGCTTTAGATAGCAAGACACTTGAAGAGGCCCAAGACTTGATATCTATTATGGCTGTTAATTCTCAGCAGTTTGGCACCAGAGCCAATAGTACAACTATTTATCAAATTCAAGCATCTCCTGTAGATCAATAGAGACTGGAAAATCAACTTGATGATCTTACCTCTCTACTGAGGCAATTGGTAGTGACACTCACAATACAGTCTCCTATTTAGCAGATTGGTTATTCATGTGGGTTCTGTTCTGATCCTTATCATTCAACTTATTCTTGCCCTACTTTGCAAGATAACAGCTTCCCAGACCAATCAGTAGTTACAGTGGGAGTTTTTCCAGGAAGGCCATAGTACTAGCCACAAAATAATGCCTTTTCTAATACTTACAATAAGGGCTAGAGAAATCACCTCAACTTTCGGTGGAGCCAGAATCAGAACTAGAATAACCAACCCCAGCAGTATGATTATGGAAATTAACAACAGAGACAATTTTCATAGAATAGACAGAATTCCTAACAGAATTTTCATCATTATGGACCTCTATAGGCAGCACAATAGAAGCCTAGTAGTAGTGGTTCTTCATTGGAAGACATGATGAAGTAGTTTGCCATTAACACACTACAATTCCAGCAACAAAAAGAAACTTCTACAGAGAGTTTACAAACTCATATTGGACAATTGGCAACATCATTGAATCAGCTCCAACCTTAGGGATCTAATACTCTTCCTACACAAACAATTCCTGATCCAAAAGGGAATGTTAGTACTATTTCCTTAAGGTTTGGTAAGGAATTAGAAGAGCCATAACAGGCAACGAATATGACTGAAAAGCATCAGGAAAAAAGTCAAAAAAAATTGATGATGGTCTCTAGAAATAAAGTTGCAGAAGAGGAATTTGAAATCCCCATTCCCCTTCTCTTCCCTCAGAGAGCCATTATATCCAAGAAGTTGGCAGAAAATGCAAAAAGCATGACATTCTTGAGACATTTAGGAAAGTTGAGATCAACATTTCTCTATTAGATGCAATCAAGCAGGTTCCCAAATATGCCAGGTTTCTTAAAGAATTGTTTACTAATAAGAGGCGACTGAAGGGGACTGCACGAGTGAGCTTAAAACATAATGTATTAACACTCATCCAACCCACCATGCCTCGTAAGTGTAAGGATCCATGTACGTATTCTATCCCTTGCATTACTGGGAATTATAGATTTGATGATTGCATGCTAGATTTAAGTGCTTCCATTAATATCATGCCTACATCTATTTATAAATCTCTTGGTCTTGGTCCTTTGCGTCCAACCAATGTTATTGTCCACCTAACTAATAGGAGTAATACTTATCCTACTAGTTTGATTGAAGATGTTTTAGTCAAAGTAAATGAATTGTTATTCCCTGCTGACTTTTACATTTTAGACATGGAGGATGAATCTCCTAATAGTAGTCCCCCAATCATTTTAGGGAGTCCTTTTATGAAAACAACTAGGACTAAAATAGATGTGCATTTTGGTACTCTTTCCTTGGAATTTGGTGATATTCTTGTTAATTTTAATATTTTTGGTGCCATGAGACATCCTAGGGAAGAGCATTCAGTGTTGTGCATTGATCTGATTGATGATGCTGTAGATGATGTGCTTGTAGAATGGTATGTTCGTTACCCTGATTTTGCCTCTATGTGTGAATCTCGTGTTTGTGGTTGTTCTGAGAATGAGTTGTGTCCTGTTTGCACTGGAATTAATGATGCATTATTTGGTGATTCTGACTTGATTGGTGATTCTGTATTTGTTGAGGATTTTGATGTTGATTGTGAATTTAAGCTAAATTCTAATTCTAATTCTAATGTCACTTCTAATTTTGATGTCCATTCTAAATATGAACTGAATTCTAACACTAACATTGAGCTGCTTAAATACAGTTCTGCTTCTACTTGTGTTTCAGTGCATGTGATTTTCAGTAGTGCAAGTGAGTAACCAACTAAGCTGCGTCCATCCACTGAGCAGCCACTTAAGTTAGAGTTGAAACCCTTTCCTGATCATTTGAAATATGCCTTTTTAGAGGTGAATGAGTAGCTACTAGTTATTGTGGCCAACAACCTTTTACTCGATCAAGAAGAGAAGTTGCTAAGCTTGTTGAAGGCCAATGAAAAGGCGAATGGGTAGACATTAGCTAATATCTTTGGAATTAGCCCTTCCATTTGCATGCATTAGATTTTATTGGAAGAGGATGCTAAGCCAATGAGACAACCCTAGAGACGCCTGAACCCACTTATTTTGGATGTGGAGAAGAAAGAGGTAACTAAGCTTCTACAAGCTGGTATTATTTATCCCATTCCCAATAGCTGGTGGGTTAGCCTAGTCCAGGTGGTTCCTAAGAAATTTGGAGTGACTGTGGTAGCCAATCAAAAGAATGCGCTCATCTCCACACGAGTTTAGAACAGTTGGAGAGTATACATTGACTATAGGAGACTCAACCAAGCTACTTGCAAGGATCACTATCCTCTTCCTTTCATTGATCATATGTTTGAGCGGTTAGCTAGTAAGTCTCACTATTGCTTTCTAGATGGCTACTCGGGCTATTTCCAGACCTATATTGCTCCTGAGGATCAGGAGAAGACGACATTCACATGTCCCTTTGGAATTTATGCCTACTAGAGGATACCCTTTGGCCTCTACAATGCCCTTGGAGCCTTCTAGCATTATATGGTAAGTATCTTTTTTGAGTTTCTAGAGGATTGCATAGAGGTTCTTATGGATAATTTCACTATGTATCGGTATGGTTTTGATGCATGTATGGCTAATTTGCCTAGAGTCTTGCATAAATTGATAGAATCTAATCTTATGTTGAATTTTGAGAAGTGTCACTTTATGGTTGAATTAGGCATAGTTTTGGGACATATAGTGTCTAGTAAGGGTATGGAGGTAAATCTTTCTAAGATTGATGTTATTACTGCTTTACCCTACCCCGCATTTGTGCGGGAAGTTCGTTCTTTTTTTGGTCATGCAGGTTTCTACTAGTGCTTCATCCATAATTTCAACCAAATTGCCCTACCCTTGTCCAACCTTCTGCATAAGGACATGGAGTTTGTGTTTGATGATAATTGAAAGTCCGCCTTTGATCTTTTGAAGCGGTGCCTAACCATGACCCCAGTGATCCAACCTCCTAATTGGCACCTTCCATTTGTGCTTATGTGTGATGCCTCTAACTATGCTGTTAGTGCCATCTTTGCTCAACTGGTTGATATAGCCTCTCATATCATTGCCTATGCGTCCAAACTTTGGATTCTGCCCAGTCTAATTACACCACCATTGAAAAAGAACTATTGGCTATAGTATTTGCCTTTGCTAAGTTTAGGTTATATCTGCTAGCTAGTAGAGTAATTGTTTTCTCTGACTATGCTGCTTTAAAGTTTCCTTTGAGAAAGGTAGATGCTAAACCCACACTCATTTGGTAGATGTTATCGCTCCAAGAATTTGATGTTGAGATTTGAGATAGAAGTGCAGCACATAACTTGGTAGTTGATCACTTGAGTCGCATCACTCATTCTCCTTCTGATCCCTCCTCCATTCGTGATGATTTTCCTGATGAGCAACTTCTACAACTGCAAGGTAAGATTCCATGGTATGCGGATTTAGTCTATTACTTGGTTGCTAGTGCTTTACCTACTGATTCTACTAGGGTCCAAAATCTGAAATTGAAAAGTGAATCTAAATATTATGGTTGGGATGACCCTTATTTGTGGAGATTTTGTAGTGACCAAGTAATTAGGATATGTGTTCCTGATCATGAGTTTGACCCCATATTGCACTTTTGTCATACTTCTGCTTGTGATGGTCACTTTGGACCATAAAGAATTGCTAGGAAAATGTTAGACTATGGATTGTATTGGCCTTCCCTATTTCATGATTGTCATTTGTTTTGTAAGTCATGCAATAACTGTCAGAGAGCAAGGAGTATTTCTCATAGGCATGGAGATACCCTAGAACCCTATATTATTCTGTGAGATCTTTCATGTTTGGGGTATTGATTTTATAAGTCCATTTCTTGCTTCATATGGATTTACTTACATATTGCTGGCTGTGGATTACGTTTCAAAATGGGTTGAGGCAAAAGCCACCCGGACTAATGATTCTTCTATGGTAGTGAATTTTGTTAGGTCTAACATTTTTTGCAGGTTTGGTATTCCTAGAGTTATTATTAGTGACCAGGATTCTTACTATTGTAATCGAAGCATGAATGCTTTGTTACATAATATGGAGTGCTTCACAAGGTCTCCACAACATACCACCCTCAGACCAATGGTCAAGCTGAAGTCTCAAATAGAGAAATTAAGCAAATCCTCTAAAAGACTGTCAAGTCTACCAAGAAGGATTGGAGTAAGCGACTTGATGATGCATATCGGACCACCTACAAGACTTTGATTGGGATTTCGCCCTATCGGCTTGTCTTTGGTAAGGCATGTCATTTACTGGTTGAGTTAGAGCATCAAGCCTATTGGGCCATTAAGTAGTACAACATGGATTTGGCTTAGTCTAGAGTGGAGCAGAAGTTGCAATTGCAAGAGTTAGATGAGCTTTAATTGGATGCTTATGAGGAGTTCACGGTCGTATAAAGAAAAGACAAAGGCATTCCATGATAAGCAAATCCCGAGGAAAGAATTTTTTCTGTGGGCTAGAAAATTCTTTCATTCAATTCCTGTCTAAAGTTTATGCCTGGTAAGCTTCACTCTAGATGGGATGACCCTTTTGTGATTACTAATAGCTTCCCTTTTGGTGTTGTTGAGTTGTGTGATCCACCTATAGGAAGAAGTTTCAAGGTTAATGGGCATCACCTCAAGCAATTTTATGAAGGATTATAGTAGTAGTCTGTGGACGCAGAGATTCTCCTCAGTGATGCTGCCCATCCTCCATAAGAGCCTCGGGAATTGCCTTTCCTCCGTAAGACCCTTGGGGAGTATTCTTCTTTTCTTTTATTTCCTTCATTTTCCCACTTTGTTTCTTTTTTTTTTAAAAAAAAAAAGAAGAACACACTCTCTTTCTATGATTGCTTTACATTTTGTGAACTTTGACATCTTGGTTTTGATGGATCCTTTTGTTTGGGCTGAATTTCTAGATTCTTGAAATATATTTCTTGGTAGTTACTTTTGGGATGCTGGTTGTATGATTAGGAATTGACCTTTGTGAGATTTTGGGCCAGCATGAATGGATTTCATCTTTTACCATTCTTTATTTCTTGTGTGCACCTGCTCATGATTTTTGTTCTCTAGAACTTGCTCCCTTTCTTTTTGAAACTAAAATTTTCACTTACATGCATTAATATGATGGAAACTTGTTTTCTTTCTTTCTTTTACCCCATTTGACCAAATAGCTTTTCCCTTCCATTATCTATCCTTTGTCAGCCCATTGTGCCTTTCAGATTCATCATTTTCTCAGCCACATTACAAGCCAAGTGTAAAACCATTTTATCCTTCACCTTGAAAAATGTATTCAGTATTGGTTTCACCATAGTTTTGTGTTTAAGTATGGGGGGTTGCCCAGGTGCACAACATTTTAAGTGTGAGGGGAGTATCTGATTTTATGCCATTCATCATTTGGCATTGATTGTGGTTTGATGTTAGTCATTGTGATTCTTTAAAAAAAAAGGTGTACAAAAAAAACAAACAAAAAAGAAAGAAAGAAAAGAACGAAAGAGAGAGGAAGCAATGCAAAGAAGGAGAAATAAAAACAAAATAATATTAAGGTGATTCGTTATTATTAACTGATGTTCTTTGACTTTCTTGGGTTCTTAGCCTATCATGTCCATATTTATTCACACCTATACCCTAGCCCCATTACAACTTTCAATAATAAGATCTCTTGATTTTTGCATGCATGTGTTATAAGTAGTTGAGAAGTAGAAATTGAGCAAGCCTATGGTAGGACAATCTTCATGAGTAGAATTTGAGTGATACACTTATTTACCCTATACACTTGAAAAATTGATTGAGGGCATCCTTGAGAGACCATCATGTGTGGTTAGCGTCATTCATTGAGATTGCCATGCTTTATATTTTAAGATGAAAGAAATTCAGTCTTAATTGGTTTATCTTGAGAAGCTTTGTGATCTTTGTTCAATTTTTGAAGTTTGGCAATTGTTGGAAAGAAGTTTTTCTTTTGCTCTTTTTCTTTTAATTTTGCCTAGGAGTGGAAAAGGATAAGTGTTAGGCAATTTGATAATTGGATATTATTTCACTTATTTGTATCTCTTGGCTAATAATTTAGGAATTTTTAATTAATAAATAATGGGTTTTATTACTTAATTGAGCTTTGGGCTTTTAATTGGATGTAATTCATTTTTATGATTAAATTCTAGATTTATAATGTTTCACTATTTTTGCCATAACTTTTGATCTAGATATCCGATTAGCCCTATTCTTCTTTCGTTTTTTTGGATGATTTAGAGAGCTATGATTGTTATGAAGATTTGGAAGGCTAATTCAGACAAGAAGATGGACAAAATCGGAGCTAAAGACAAGGACATCTTTCTGGAATTTTACTGGGCCGACTTTTGTAATAAATGACCGGTTATTATTAAAGGCTTCCATATTAGGCTTGTTTTGAAACCCTAGTGTTAGTTCTCTGTGTGTTTTGATGATTACTAACAATTGTAAACAATATGAAGATGTTTTTGTTCAAGACTAAACTGATTTAAACTTGTCAATTTCAAACAAAAACATCCTGTCTGAGACAAACTCGAGCCTATTATGGGCATGCTCGAGCTTATCTTTGACAGAGAGTGAAAACTTGCCACTTTAATTTTCAAACTCGACACTGAACCTGAAGTTTAGAACTTAAGAATTTTCCAAAGTTTTCAAAACTTTGTGTGAACTCCAGCTCACCCTTTTAAGCTCGAGTTCACCAAAGACAGAGAGGTTTCTAACTTGCAAACAGTTTTAAACTTGACACACTCCTTCCTCAAACCTCAAGTTTGCAAGTTCCAAAGAAAATTTCATTGTTTTCAAAGATCATGAACTTGAGCGTGTTATGACAAGCTCGAGTTCATCTCTGGCGGGGAGAATTTTTCAAACTTAAAGGTTTTACAAACTTTGCACTGTTTTATTCAGAGTAAAGCTTTTCCAGTTTGAAACATCTCAAGAAGTTTCAGAACAAGCAAACTCGAGTTTAAATTGTCAAACTCGAGCCTATCTTTGGCCGAGAGCTTTCAGAGTTTTTCAAAGTTAAACAAACTCGAGCTTAAGTTTTTTAAACTTGAGCCCAAATGTTCCAAAGATGAACGAGCCTTTTCAGAGTTGGAGAAACTCGAGCCTAAAAGTTCCAAAGAGCAAAGAGTTTTTCAAAGTTGAATAAACTCAAGCCTAAAACTTTTAAACTCGAGTCTAAAAGTTCCAGAGAGCAAAGAGTTTTTCAAAGTTGAATAAACTCGAGCCTAAGACTATTAAACTTGAGCCTAAAAGCTCCAGAGAGCAAAAGTGTTTTTCAACTTGAGAAAACTCTAGAGTTTGTATTGTAAACCTCAGGTTTGTTCTTTCAAAGCCAAAACTAAGTCTTGTCCTGAATAGTGTCAAACTCGAGCCTGTCACTAATGGACTCGAGTCTGTCTCTTGAACACAAACTCTCCAAATCTTAAAAATCGCGACACATCTCTCTGAATGAAGGGAACTCGAGTTCATGAAGTTAAGCTCGAGTTCAAATCAACCCGAGAGCAATGTGATTTTTCAATGAGTTGAGAACCTCAGGTTTAAACTACAAACCTCAAGTTTACATGTTTTAAACTGAAACATTTTTGTACACTGAAGCACCAAACTCGAGCTTGGAAGAACTAAGCTCAAGTTCATGACGCTAGTTCAGAAATTTAAATCTGACGAATTCTGAAAACATTCTTATTTGATCTTAATGCTTCGTTATATTATTCTCTGATATTCCCTGCTATGCTTAACAACTTTATTAGTGGATTTCAGATGTTTTAATAATGTTTATTGAAGAGTTAAAGCATAAAGCAAAAAGCAAGTTCAGAACATTTATTGCAATGATCAGAAAGTTACTTCCTCTGGCCAATCCATCTGCACACGTCTACAAAGCATTTAAGAGGGATTGCTACAACAAGAAACATTCTCTCTAACGGATTAATTCGCAGAAAGTCAACTATGATGACATGGCCAACTGGATTAAGAGTAAATTAGAGAGAGAAAGTGCCAAAACCACTTCAGAACACTTAGGCAACCTCTCCAACGGATCTATTTGGAAAGCAACGGTCATTTAATGATCTCTGAGTATAAATAGAAGAGCATTCAAGTCTTTCCAACAACTACAACAACTGAGAGCAAATTTCATTGAAGTTTTCATTCATTTCTTTCAGTTTTCATCTGTATAGTATCTTTTGATACAAGAGCTTTAGTGTTCATTTATATCTTCTCTTTGAGAGAGTTTTATTTCTGATTATCATTTATTGTAAGGAATCACAAGTCAAGGGGACTTGGTGATTTGGGAATCATTGATTACAACTTGTAAGGGGGAGTGAGTTCTAGTGAGAGAATCACTTCTTGAGTGTAGAGTGTGTAATCTTTGATATAGTGGAAATCCCAGTGAGGCTGGGGACTGGACGTAGGTCAAGTGGTTAAGACCGAACCAGTATAAATCTCTTGTGTTCAGCTCTTCTTCCCTTTGCTCTGTTCTACCCTGTTTTCATTGTTAGAAAACAGAGTTTTCTGTAAGAATTTTTAAAATACCCAATTCACCCCCCTTCTTGGGTATTTGGCTCCACTTTCACCTAGCTATCATTCCCTTTTAGGTTAACTTAAATGGCGACTGCAAACACTTTCGACATTACGCTTTGTGATATTTTTGGATTAAATTAGAAGCTTTTTATTTTCTCTGAGTTGTTCATCATGTTCACTATCCTCTTTATCTTTTCATTTGCATTTTTACCCAGCCATGCTTGGCTAAACTTCTATAGTTGATCCATGGATTGAGGATTCTGTGAATCCAGAGGATCCGTACTTTAATAGGTAACATAATTCGTTTGTGTTTATTTTAATTGGATTTGATTATAATTGTGGATTGGGTTTTAGATTTAATACCCAGATTGATATCCCAAGGACATAGGTCGGACCAGGTTACAAAGAGCGTTGTGCAATCAGATAGCGATCTCGCCACCTATTCGATCAAATATTAGGCGATCGTCTAGTCAATGGAGTTTTTGGACAAATGTAGAGATTTCGATTTTTCTAGAATCAATCACGAGTTCATTTATTATGTTTTTGTCCAATGCATGTTATAGAATTCCAATTCTGGGTTAGTCATTTTTAATCTGATTAATCTCATGTTCTTATGTTCTGTTCTAGCTTTGCTTCGTTTAATTTACATTGAAAACTCCCCCATTTTGGTTACTATTTTACTATGTTTACTATTTATTTTAGACCCGTTGTGAATTCCTTGAGAGAAACGAGCCAGGTTCTCTATATTGCAGTTTTCATTGAACTTGGTTATTTTGCGAGAGCTCGACAAATCTCATCAGTGTACTAAGTATACGTGTTTGTCACGTATTTTGCATTTGGTGAACTTAAAAGGAACTTGTGGGTAGATTGATAAGTTTTACATTGTTACTTGAATTGTTAGGTGATATGTTTCCAGAGGATAATGTACTTCCAAATCATATGTATAAGGCCAAGAAAATATTGTCTACGATGGGTATATGGAGTATAAAAAGATACATGTTTACCCTAATGACCGCATATTGTATAGAAAGGAGTATGAGGAACTACGTGAATGCCCAAAATGTAAAACTTTGATAAGGGTATTTTATCGTTAGCCTTGGCACCACTACAAAAAATGTTGTTTAGATCGGATAAAAAAATGCTTCTTAGACTAGTTTTAGAACTGATCTTGATATAGGCAGTCTAAAAAGTCTGTTACTTTTAAGATTGGTTGAGCAATTAGTCTTTAAAAAATACTTTTTGGACCAGACTTTTAAAATATGAGGTCTTACAAGTCAGACTTTTAAGGCTAGATTTTTAAAATATGAGGTCTTGAAAGAAAGACTTTTTAAACATCAGGTCTTAAAATAAGTTGGCAAAAGAAAAAAACCCTCTTCCTGCAAGGCAACAGTGGTGGGCAGCGAATCTCAAGAGGACGAGAACGTTCTTGGTGAACTTGAAGATGATGAAGATCGCGATTATTCTCATTTCAACTCTTCGGCCTTCCTCGTCCCTTCCTCCATGGTCATTGTTGTCAGTGACAATAGTCAAACTGGTAGCAAGTAAAATAAGATGACAGAGTGTTCCTTGAAGTACTTGGATTGGAAAAACTACACAACTTTTTCCAAAGCTTCCTCCTCCTTCTCCTTGTACTTGTCCTCTGCTGCTAGTCGATCTCTGACAGCCGTCTCTATTTGTGTTATGTACTGGGAGCCCTTAATCACCACTATTCTAATCAATTTCTCTATTGGGGCTGCACCTACACCCACGAATAAGTAATCATAGATGTTTGTTTCAATTTTGTTTTACTAGTCGTTGAAGGACAATATACGATATTAGGATTGTGGCTTACCAAAGATGAGTGAAGTGAAGAAATCATCGTTGTCTTCCAACTCCTTCGTCGATTTACCCTTCCACTGTTGCTAGTGATTCATTATTTCAGGCTCACAATAGACGCCATGGAGTAGGACTTGACTTGGAGGCAGTGATTCTCCATGTTCGTAATCCCTTAAAAAAAATATAAGGTTGGAATTCGGAGCATTGAATTCGAAGAGCAATGTAGAAAATGCAAAAAAGAAAAAGAGTTAGGGGATTGAAAGTAAAATAGACCATGAGCGAGAAAAGAAAGGTGCTTGGCTACAGTGATGTTGGAAGGATAAGAGATTTCATCCACCATTATAGTTTCAATTGGAGTAGCCATAGCGAATGAAAAACACAAGAATGTTACATGTATAGGTGAGAAATTAAAGAAAGATGGAGAAAGAGGAGTTAACCTGGTTGTAGTTGCAAGAGATTGAGAGGGAGAGAAGAACAGGGGAGGAGGAAAGGAGGGAGCTTCAATTTATTGTAAGAATCGGCTGAACCCAAGAGGGGGGTAAATTGGGTGAAGTATAAAAACTTAGGAACTTTGTAAAATCTTTTCGCAACTCAGTAAAACTAGTTTGTATGACAGTAATGATTTATAAAACAATAAAGAGTCATTTAAACATATATACTGGCAATATAAGAGATAAGGGCAGAAAATATGCAAACTGAGATTTATACTGGTTCATCCCAATCCTTGACCTACGTCCAGTCCCCAAGCTTCACTTGAGATTTTCAATCCACTATCCTCTTGTTTAATCCGGGCACAAGAGAAGACTTTACAATCCCACAAGTTCACTCAGGCACTTGTGAAGCCAAATCTCTCACCGAGATACTCCCCCTTATACAATGCAAGGTTACAATCTGTTTCCTTCTCAAGATCACCCAATCTTGAGTAACTCCCAAATAAACAGATATAATATTTATAATGAATCTTCTCTCTCAGAAGTGAATACGATAAACACTGAAGTGCATTACAAATAATTTCACTCTCTATGCTAAGCTATGTAAACATTGAAAACAGAGAGTAAATGATACGAAAAACAGAGTATGAGCATTTTGAAGATGTGGGCTTGTGTCTCTGCATTTTTCTGCTTGAATCTGTCTTCTATTTATAGGTAGAGATCAATATATGACTGTTGAGAACATTCAATGACTGTTGGGTAAAGAAATATAGCCGTTAGACTTAGATGGAACTAGCCATTAAAACTTCGTTTTTTGAACCAGCTATGACATCAGCATTTACTTTCCCTTAGATCTTCAGTTTAACAGCCTTTGATCATCTGAAACATGTACACAAATGATATAAATGATGTTAAGAAGTGTTATAAATCATTTGGGTAATCATCTGGATGTTTATCAGAAGAATCAGGAATTTCGAAACGGTGATTTTCTGAATTTGAGATGAAAACTCAAGTTTGCTCTTGAAAACACGAGTTTTCCTTTTGTTTTCGAATGCTGGATTTGCCTCTGCCTGAGCAAAACTCGATTTTTGTACTTACAAACTCGAGTTTGGAAGATACTCTGAAGTTCGTTGCTCTCTATCTGATGAAAACTCGAGTTTCCACTTGTAAACTCGAGTTTTGGTTCTCTCCCAAAACCAAAGTTTGCTCTCTGCCTTTGATAAACTCGAGTTTTGACTTACAAACTCGATTTTTGACTTTGCTCTGCCCTTGGTTGCTCTCTGTAACTCGGAAACTCGAGTTTTGTACTTACAAACTCGAGTTTTGACTTTGTTGAGCCTTTTCGCAACTTCTTGAACTGACTGTCAACTTTCGAGGGCCATATCTCCTTGGTCTGAACTCCGTTTTGGTCCATTCAACTCTTAATGGAAATCTCTATGAGTCTACTTTCATATGCCACTGATTTCAACTCAATTGGATTTGTCGTTTGTGAGATACACCCAAAATACCAAAGGTGGGTCTAGATTATGACATTGATTCTTGTGGCAACTTGTAAAAATCATACCTCCTTGATCTAAACTCCTTTGGGCTTGAATTTTATATCAAAATGACGCATTGGGAGTGTAGTTTCATATGCCACTGATTTCACCTCAATCCAATCTCTAGTTTGGGAGATATCGTCGAATTACCAGACCTCGCCCGAGCTAAACGTGAAACAGAGTTGCTAAAGAGCTGATCACGCTGTAAACTCGAGTTTTCACTTGGAAACTCGAGTTGAGTCCTAAACTCGAGTTTGTGCTTGGAAGCTCAAGTTTTGCTTGTCCAGAGATGCCAGAGATGCTGAAGACACTGGAAACTCAAGTTTTGAGATGGTTGACTCGAGTTTTGACTCCTAAACTCGAGTTTTGAGTCTTAAACTCGAGTTTTCTCATACTAGAAGAGCAAATCATTGTAGCGAAGCAGGAAACTCGAGTTTTGACTTGGAAACTCGAGTTTTCTCATTTTGAAGCTGATTTTGCTGACTTTAACTCCAAATTGAGCCATTCCAACTTCCATATGATCTTGGAGGCTTCTAGCTTCAATATAAGAACTTGAATAATTATATCTTCATTCAATTCAGCAAGTTCTTCCTTTCTTTCTTTTTCTCTTGATCATTTTTCATAACTCAACTCTTTCTTTCTTCTCTTCTCTTGATCATTCCATATCATTTGACTTCACATCTTCTTTGATTCAATTTTTTTTCTCTAATTCAATACTTCTTTATTGATCTTCTTGTTGATCGTTCTCCGTCATTCAACTTGGACTTATCATTCTCTTGCAAATTCTACTTTATTCAATATTTCCTCTTCTTCTAGACTATTCCAAAAATCCTTTGAGAACTTCTTGCTTCCTTCATATTTTGATATTCCCATTATATTGTGTGCAAGAACTTCTTTCTTCAATCTACTTTCTTGATCATTCTTCAACATTGAACTTCACATCTACATTAAATATAAGACTTACTCAAAGTAGAAGATAAATGTAGCATGCAAACTTTTTGCTCTTAGTAATGACATCTACATAAAACATAAGACATCATCAAAACTAATCATATCCAAAATTTATTACATCCAGTCTTAAGAGTAATAGACTTTTTTTTGTTGTTTAATTTGTAGACCGGTTCTTTATAACATTCTATCTTAAAAGTAATATATATATATATATATATATATATATATATATATATATATATATATATAAACTTTTTAGACCTGTTGTTTGTAAGAACAGGCCTTAAAAGTAAAATACATTTTATTTTACTTTTTATTTCTAACTTTTTAGTCTTGTTGTTTGTAACAAATTGGTTTAAATAATACTTTTATATTTATGAACTATCACCAGTCATACATTTTAGACCTCATATTAGAGGAACTGGTTTAAAAAGTTCTTCATATTTATAAAATTGTCATCGATCATATGTTTTAAACTTGATCCTCTATAATTTGATCTAAATATGGTGGTCTAAAAGCCTTTTTTGGTACCAGTGTAGGGTGCATAATAAAAAATTAACAAAGTTTCATATAGGCAAATCTAAGATCGTTCTCTCTTCTCGAGGAGCCTTATTGATTCCTAAATAATCTAAATGCAATATAAATTCAATACAATTAATTCCCAATGAATTACAAGATAACTATCTAACTATAAACTATAAAAACTAAGAAAAAGAATCTAAGAAAATACAAATGCAAGTGAAAAAGAAAGAGAAGTTTCAAAATGACAAAACATGCAAGTATGCTATGAATTAACTTGGAGACATGGGAATTCAAACAAATAAGCTCAAAATCATATCAAATTTAATGCAAACACACCACAAAGAAGCTACCAAGTCAAGACAATGCAATAATGCAATGAATGCTATGCAAACTACCAAAATGCAAAAATTCAAAACTATGTGCAATAAGAAATCACAAATGCAAAACTAACAAGTTTCACACGAGAAAACCCTTGTCAAAAGTGAATTTAACAATTAGATTACCAAGGAGCCAATTACTTAGCTCCCCGGCAATGGCGCCATTTGATGAGGGCTTTTTATCGTTAGCCTTGGGGTCCACAATCAACAATTAGCCAAGGATTGCGTATAGGGAAACCTAGGATCATTCTCTTTTCTTGACAAGCCTTTTATTTATTCCTAGGTAATTTTAAAGCCATGAAAATGCAATGAAAACAAGTGGAAAATTGGTATAGGATTTTCAATTTAATAAACTAAATTAGGAATGCAATTTAATTATGGGTTAAGTATCAATTTTGCCCATAAAGTATGCGCCCAGGAGCAATTTTGCTCCTGAAATTTTCGGCGTAGCAATGTTGCCCCTGAAGTTTAAAAACGTAGCAATGTTGCCCTTCCGTAAACGTTGATCATTAATTGACCGTTAGGGTTGTTAACAGAGGGGTAGCATTGCTATGTTTTTAAACTTCAACGGCAAAATTGCTACTTTTTTGGAGTCATTTTGCCTTTAAAGTTTAAAAACGTAGCAATGTTGCCCCTCCATTAACAACCTTAACGTTGACTACTAGTTGACTGTTAGGGTAGTTAACGGAGGGGCAACATTGCTACGTTTTTAAACTTCAGGGAAAAAATTGCTTCTGGGTACATACTTCAAGGGCAAAAATGACACTTAACCCTTTAATTAAATCCTAAACTATTGTTTTTGGTATATTCATAAAAATGGTGAATGCTTTGGATTACAAGGGGTTATTAATGATGGATGCCCTTGGTAATGAAGAAATGACTATCCTTGCTTAAAAAGTATGAGAGTTAAAATTCATCAAGTCTTAATGAAAACCTCAAGATAACACTTGAGTTCAATATTCCCAAATTATAGTAGCTACTACAAACATAGCTAACTACTCCTCTTGAGATATTGTTTAGGATCACTTCATGTGCAATTAAAATTAGAACAATGCAGTATGAGTCTTCTTGAAATTGAATACTAAATAATCCCTTAAAGAAACAAATTAACCACATTAACTAGGGAATAACACACTAATTAATATAATCTCATTGCAACCAAAAAGAAATTCAAACTATATTTTTCACACTAGAAAATCCAATCTCAACTAAAAATATAAAACCAACAAAGACAATTAATCTCAATCTCAGTTCCAGAATCATATAAAGTAATTTCTAAAATCAGGCAACCTAAATATATAACTCTAAGCTAATAGAATTATAGAAAAACTCCCCTATGTAGTCCATTGAGCTCAAGAACGAATCTACATCACCAAGAAGCAAAGGAATTAGCCACTAATCATGTAAGCATAGTGCCAAATCATCCAGCCATGGATAAATACTAATTAAATGACAAAAGAATGATGAAGAATGAGATATTGGTGGTTGATAGTGGGGAAAAATGGAGAAGAGTCATGGCAGTAATTATGGAAAAAAGAAGACGAAGCTGACGACGATGATTGAGGATGATGGTGGTGTGAGAGAGTGAAATGGTGGGAGGCAGTGGAGAAAAAGAATAGAAGAATAGTTCCAGAGGTTGAGCTTTGTGGAGAAAAGGGAATGGTCGATGGTCATGACAAAGTGAGAGAGATAGAGACGGTGTGTGGAGGAGTGGAAGTCACTGGTGGTAATGAGAGGGAATATGGTGGTAATGGTGAAAGTGAAGGGATGACAGTGGTTAGGGTGCTCTATGCTCTGTATTGTATTTGTGTCTCGCGTCTCGCCAAAACCAATCGCTGGCAACGGAAGTATGGTGAGGGGGGACGGTCAGTGACGTTGGAGTAGATATCCATCTCTTTCCCTCTCCTCTCCAACCCTCATTGAAGATATGGTCTCATGTCTTGCTCTGCAGTGCTCTCTATATCCCCTCTTCTCCAAACTTTGACCTGATTTTTCAGGGGGCCATAATGCTGATTTTTGCCACACTAGTGCAAAAAAGGGTTTTAAGACCGAACAAACGAGGCATCGTAAGACCGAACCAGCGACTGGTCTTGTTCCAACCGGTATTAAAAGTCTAACATTTAAGACCGAACCCAAACCGATCTTAAAGAAACTCTTTTAGACCGGACATTTAAAACATTGGGTCTTAAAATTCGTGCCAAATAAAACTTGAAGATATTTTGTTCGGTCCTAAAACTCAATTTTTAAGACAGGCCAACAACTACACTGCTCTTAAAAGATCGGAATTTTAAGACTGGACAAAAATAAATACAGTCTAAAAAATAGTGGCTTCTAAGACCAGACGACTAATTAGAGGCGGTCTTAAAAGACTAACTTTCAAGATTAGATTTTAAATACGTTCGGTCTTAAAAATTTTATTTTAGATCGAACGTATAAATAAACTGGTCTTAAAAGACCAACTTTTAACACCGGGGTTAATATCACACCTGACCTTTAAGACCGGACATATAAATACATCTGGTCTTAACAGTTCAACATTTAAGACCGGCGTATTTATTTTCGGTCTAAATTCCCATAATTTTTTCCCTATTCTGTTCTTCCTGGTCATCATAATATACACAAATCAACCACCCAATCCAGCATATAAAAGTCGATACTTTAAGTTACAAGCTATGAACAAATTATGAATAAATTGAATTTGGAAAAAGAATACAAATATTATTCACTATGAGTCATGTGGCCTTTTAATTAATGATTATACTAGACTACAATACCTAAATTAATTTATACAATAAGATAACTTACTTACAAATACATTAAGTTACAAATACAACATACATGCCCAATATAATATTCACCATGCTTTCATCTGATTCCCACCCAACAACGTAACATCCTCTTTTATAACATGCCCCTTTGGATCGGATCCTGTCACAAAAATAAAACAAGAAGAAACTTCATAGTCAGTGACATTGTTTATGAACATAGAAGGAATATAATTATAGATTAAACCTTAAAGTTTTCAAAGAATTCTGCATATGAATATTACCTTATGAATTGACTCTTTTATAAAGTGATATCCTCCCATATCCCTTCATGATGATTTCTTGTGCCGGGTTCATTATCCGCTTCATCTTCTTCGTTCATGTCCGGTAGACCCCTTGAAAAAAGAATACTCTCAGGAAGACCATAATTTGAATGACTTTCCTCATCAATATCAATGATCCTTTTTCCTTGGAGAGCTACAGACTACATTTTATTTTCTTGATCCGTGATATAGAACACTTGTTTCGCCTGATTTGTCATGATAAAAGGTTCATCTCCAAAACTTCTACCATTGACATCGACTAATGTAAATCTTAGCCGATCGATTTGAACACCATTATTGACATTAACCTACTTGCATTTGAAAATGGGAAATCTAATTTTCACATAGTCCACCTCTCAAATCTCTTCAATAACCCCATAATATGGCATGACTGCCAATAAACGCCTCTTGTCTTTTGAACTGGAGAAGTGCATAGATTCAGCCTCTAACATGATACCACTGTTCTTGACTGTGCTCGTATCATCTAGGGACTTGGTGTAAAATGTATAACCATTGATCACATACGAATTCCAACTTATGACATCAACCTCAGGACCACGTGCTAACCATTTGATTGTATCAAAAACACTTTCCTCTCCCTCGACCTTTTGTTTGAACCAATTAGCAAAAGTTCTGTTATGCTCCCTAATCAATCTTTGTTTAGTCATTCGATGATTTTCTTTCCTTACAACTTTTTTATGTGCATCTATACTGGCTTGAACTTCATCAACATTATTCAAGATGTATAAGTGGACTTGTGACAATTCATCAAGATCCACACTTTTTATTGAAGCCCCTCGTCTACCCCCATCAGCATGTTGACGTTTTGGAAGCCCAATATGTCTTTGGCCAAATAATTTTGACAAAACTTCCATGGCTTTTTTAGAAACATATTTCTGAACAATAGATGCTTTTGGCTGGTATGCGTTCTTCACGTACCCTTTTAGGAATTTCATAGATCTTTCAATTGGGTACATCCACCGTAAATGGATAGGGCTACACAACTTTATGTTGGATATGATTAGTTTTGATGATGTCTTATATAGATGCCATTAGTAAGAGCAAAAAGCTTGAATTATATATTTATCTCCTATATTGACTAACTACTATACTTAATGTAGCTAGATTAGTTCAAGTTGAATTATAGAGATTAATCAAGAAGGAGAGAATGTCAAGGAAGCAAGAATTTATCAGAGTATTTTGGGAATAATCAACAAGAAGAGAAGATATTGAAGAAGGTATAACTTGCTAAGAATGATGACTACAAGTTGGATGACAAAGAATGATTAAGAAAAGAGAAGAAAGAAAGAGTTTGATTATGAAGAATGATCAAGATGGGAGATTGAAGAAGGAAGAACTTGCTAAATGGAATAAAGATATTATTATTCAAGTTATAGAAGTCTCCACAATGAAATGGAAGTTTGAATTGTTCAATTTGGAGTTAAAACAAGCAAATATAAGGTTCAGGATGAGCAAACTCGAGTTAAGGACTCAAAACTCGAGTTTTGAGTGTTTTCAGCAATTTTGGAGTCTCTGGACTAGGAAAACTCGAGTTTACAGCGTTGATCAGCAACTCTGTTCTACTCTATATCACGTTCAGCTTGGGCGACATCTGGTAATTCGATGATATCTCCTAAACCAGAAATTGGATTGAGGTGAAACTAGTGACATATAAAAATAGACTTCCAATGCGTTATTTTGATATAAAACTCAATCCTAAAGGAGTTCAGATCGAGGAGCTATGATTCTTACAAGTTGCCACAAGAATCAACGTCACAATCCAGACCCACCTTCGGTATTTTGGGTGTATCTCACAAATGACAAATCCAAATGAGTTGAAACGAGTGCCATTGGAAACTAGACTCAAATGCCTTTTCAAAAACATCAAGAACACAGAAAGAGAAGATCAATTGAAGGAGATATGATGTTTTTAAGTTGATAGTCTGTTCAGGATATTGTAAAAATATTGGTCAAGAACAACCTTCATTCATCGGATCATAACGGACATAATACAATGAGTTTGGAGCTTATTCTTCTTGCATTGGATTCTTACCTCGAGCCTGGACATGTAAATTTAAGTTTGAGATTGGCCAAAAGTTTTCCAAGTTTTCCATATTTTGGGAAAACTCGAGTTTTGGCCATACAAAGTGTCTCCTGAGTTTTGAACTATTGAAAACCTTCAGTTTTATTCAAAACCTCCAGCTTTAAGTTTAACATGAGTTTTCCAAGTTTTCACAAGATTTGTGAAACCTTGAGTTTTGATTGAAAACTCGAGTTTTGAATAGGCAGAGAACATTGATGTTTTACTCAGATCTTAAAACTGCCAGTTTCTGACAAAACCTCCAGTTTTGAATTAGCACAGTTTTTCTAAAAGTTTTCATGATAAAATGAAAACTCGAGTTTTGAACTAGCAGAGAGCATTCATGTTTTACTCATATTTTGAAAATTGACAATTTCTTTCTGAACCTCCAATTTCGACTTGGCGCAAATTCTTCAAGTTTTCATATTTAAATGAAAACTCGAGTTTTGGCCAAGCAGAGAGTTTTGATGTTTTTCAACGTTTTGAAAACCGTCAGTTTTGGTAGAAAACCTCAAGTTTTTATGTTTTGGACTAAAATTGATTTTTCATGTTAAAGTCCAAAACTCGAGTTTTGAGAAACAAAACTCGAGTTTCCATCGTTGAATTTGAAATTCGAATCTGACGAATTTGTGAAACCTTCTTGTTTGATCTTAATACTTCCTATCATCATTCACTACTACTCCTAGTTATGTTTAATCAATTTGTTATTGAGTTTCAGATGATTAAAACAAAGGATTAGAAGCAAATCTCAAAATGCCAGATTTGTGTCAGAACATCAAAAGCTATGCAAAAGTTTTGACGGCTAGTTCCATCTGAGTCTAACGACTATATTTCTTTATCCAACAGTCATTGAATCTTCTCAACGGTTATATATTGATCTCTACCTATAAAAGAAGACAGATTCAAAATAGAAGAAGCAAGATACAAGCCTACATCTTCAAAATGCTCATACTCTGATCTTCATATTATTTACTCTCTATTTTCAAATGTTTACATAGTTTATCATAGAGAGTAAGATGATTTGTATTGTACTTCAGTGTTTATTCATTCACTTATGAGAGAGAAGATTTATTGTAATCATCCTATCCTTCTATCTGAGAGTTACTTAAGATTGGGTGATCTTGAGTGGGAAACCCATTGTATTGATTACAGCTTGTAAGGGGAGTGAATCCTAGTGAGAGGATTACTTCGAGTACAGAGTGTGTAATCAAGTGGGTGTATTGATTACAGTTTGTAAAGGGGGAGTGAATCCTAGTGAGAGGATTACTTCAAATATAGAACGTGTAATCAAGTTGAAAGAAGATAGTGGATTGAAAATCTCAAGCGGTGCTTGGGTAATGGACATAGGTCAAGGATTGGACCGAACCAAGATAAATCTCAATTTGCATATTCTCTTCCCTTATCTCTTATGTTTCCAGCATATATGTTTGAATGACTGTTTATTGCTTTATAACTCTTTACTGTCATACAAACTGGTTTTACTGAGTTGCAAAAAGATTTTCAAAGTTCCTAAATTTTTATACTTCACCCAATTCACCCCCCTCTTGGGTTCAGCCGATTCTTACACTTTATCTCCCTTACTAGATGAATAATGAGATGAACCATGATGTCAAAAAATGTAGGAACAAAAAGCTTCTCAAGGTGGCACAAGATAAGATATCCTTCATTCTCCAATTCATCCAACTTTTCAATCTCGAAAATTTACTACAAAGCGCATTGAAAAAGACACAAAGTCTAGTCAAGAGGACCCGAAGATCATATTCGATGATGCCTCAAATAGCTATTGGGAGTAGCTGTTGAATCTGAAAATTGGAGCTTGATACCCAAGAGGGGGGTGAATTGGGTATCTTTAAAAAATTTAAAGATCTAACTCTGTTTTGCACAACTAAGAACATGGTATAACAGAGGTGGAGAGAAGAGAAGCTTTGCACAATACGATTTATACTGGTTCGGTCCTTTACCTGACCTACATCCAGTCCCTAAGCCTCACTTGGGATTTTCAATCCACTAACTTCACAAAATTGATTACAATCTCTGTACTAAGAGTAGTTCTCTCACTAGAACTCACTCCCCCTTACAAGTTGCAATCAATACACCCAACCACCAAGTCCCCTGACTTGTGGTTATCACAATCAATGAATGAATACAATAATTACTCTCTCAAAGAGTGGATAAGTTGAACACTGAAGTACAAAATGTCAAAATGACAATAAGGTGAAAACTGAAAGAAATGAATGAACTCTTAATCAAATTTCGCTCTCAGTTGTCTTAGTTGTTGGAAAGACTTGAATGCTCTTCTATTTATACTCAGAGATCAATTAATGACCGTTGCTTTCCAAATAGATCCATTGGAGAGGTTGCCCAAGTGTTCTGAAGTGGTTTTGGGGTCTTCTCTCTCTTGTTTACTCCTAATCCAGTTAGCCAAGTCATCATAGTTGACTTTCTGCAAATTAATCTGTTGGAATGGAGGTTACTTGTTTCAGCAATCATCCTTTAATGCTTTGTGGTTGTGTACAGAAGGATTTGGGCAGAAGGAGTAACTTTTGTGCTTTGCAATAAATGCTCTGAGTTACTTTTTGCTTTATACTCTAACCTCTCACCAAACATTCTTTAATGCTCTGAAATCCACTAACAAATACGTTAAACATAGCAGGGAATATTAGAGAATAATATTGGAAGAGATTAGGATCAAATAACATTAATTTCTGAAATGCCCAAATTCAAAATTCTGAACCAGCATCACGAACTCGAGTTTGGTTCTTGTAGGCTCGAGTTCGTTGCTTCAGTGTTCAAAAGTATGTAAGTTCAAAAAGTGTAAACCTGAGGTTTGTGTTCTAAACCTGAGGTTCTTAAGTCATTGAAAAATCAAAATGCTCTCGGGTTGAAATGAACTCGAGTTTGACAATTATGAACTCGAGTTTGATTTATCTAGAGAAGGATGTCACGATTTTGAAAGACTTAAAAACTTTGTTTAAGTGATGAACTCGAGTTTGTAAGTAATGAACTCGAGTTCGAAGCTTTTCTGAACAGTACTCAGTTTTAACTTGAAAGAGTGAACCTGAGGTTTGTAGTGCATAGACTCGAGTTTGAAAACACATTGAAAAGTCCTTTGTTCTCTGGAACTCTTAGACTCGAGTTTGGAAATCTCAAGTTCGAGTTTAATCACCTTAAAAACAGCTCTTTCATCTCTAGAATTTTTGAACTCGAGTTTGTTTATCTTTGAAAAACTCTGAAAGCTCTCGGCCAAAACTAGGCTCGAGTTTGAAAGTGTTAGGCTCGAGTTTGAGCATTTGTAAACTTTTCAAACTGCAAAACTTTTCTTTCAATAAAACAGTGCAGTGTTTGAAAATGTCTTTAAATTTGGGACAACTTGTCCCACCAGAGATGAACTTGAGTTTGCCATGACAGGCTCGAGTTCATGCTCTTTGTTCACTTGAAAACTTTACTTTGAAAACTCATAAACTTGAGGTTTGAAACGAATAAGTGTGGAGTTTAAACATGTTTTCAAAGTTCAAAACTCTCTGGCAAAGATGAACTCGAGTTTGATCTCAGTAGGCTCGAGTTCATACAAACTTTTCAAAGGTTTGATTTTAAACTTCAGGTTCAGTCTCGAGCTTGAAGATTGGTCTGACAAGTTTGTACTCTCTGTCAAAACCAGACTCGAGTTCATCATTAACAGGCTCGAGTTTAGTTTTGACAGATAGAAAATGACAAGTTTAAAACATCCTAATCTTTGACAAATCTTTTCCATATTGTTTACAATTGTTAGTAATCATCAAAACACACAGAGAACTAACAGAATCAAGACATGACAATCATGAGACTTTTGGCCTACTAATTTCAAGTTCGTGATTGATACAAGCCTCTTAAAATTTGAAGAATACCCCAAGGGAACTTTTGTGCCATGTAAACACTCACAAAAACTTCGTTTCTCATCCTTAGACAAAGTATGAGAAGCCGGAGGACAATAAGTTCTCTTCCCATATGGCCTTGGATGTAAGTCTTTGCGTATTCCAATTGCTTGCAAATCCAATCCTGCCTTCACACCATCCTTGAAACTACCTTATATGTTGAGTAGCGTGCCAACAATACTATCACATACGTTTTTTTGCACATGCATGACATCAATACAGTGTCTCATATCAAGATTGCGCCAATAGGGAAGATCGAAGAATATAGATCTCTTTTTCCATATATTTGTTTCTTTTCTACTCTTTGTAGTCTTACCAAAGATGACATTGATATTTTTCATCTTTTCATAAACTTGCTCCCCAGTCAATGCCACCGGAGCATCTTCATACTCTTGGCCATCAAAAAAGGCTTTCTTTAATCGATGATATGGGTGGCCCCGTCTAAGAAATCTCCTATGTCCAAGAAAAACCGTCTTTCTTCCATGTTGAAGTTGATGGTAGCATCTGCACATGACCGGTTTGGACAATTACTATACTGGTAAAAAGTAAAACAAACATAAAGTAAAAGTCCTCGGAGGGTTAAGGGTACAGTTATCCAACATTAATACCGAAATAATAAATAAAGTCATCCCCAAAATATATTACAAAATGATAGGGCATTCCCTATTCTCCACTACACCACTGGGCCTTACCTTTTCCAAAAAAGGTTCTTTTACCTCAGGCATGTCCCCCCTATGTCTTCAAAAACACCTAGAGTCCGATAATGACCCCCAGAGTAACCGTCAATACTCAAATACTAAATGTGTAAGGAGTATGTAAGTTACCATGCTAGACAAAAGTATAAGAGTATGCCAAGTACATACCATATATGCATTCAGATCATACCACAGTAAAACATTCATCACAATCCATAGAACCATACAGCTGCCATACCAAGGCAAGCCTCGGACTCACTGAACTCACAACCCATAAAGCCGCCCCTACTAGGCTAGCCCCGGACTGAAACTCAACCCGTACAGCCACCAATTAGGCCGGCCTCGAACTTAACGTCCTCAGTGCTAGGAATCATACAACTTTGTATGCATATTTGGCACAAACATTTACAAAGAAAAACACACATGGCAAACACTAACATACAACAAAACACATAAAGATATCTGAGTAAAACGATTACTACCTGGTGTAGTAAATATTGTTCTTAATATTTTATTGGGCGCGTTGACTTCCCAAGGGTTCCTTTGACCTATATATCATTAAAATACACTTATTCAGTATTTACAAAAATGTCATCACATTTTTCTTGTCAAAACCGAGCCCAAACCAAAGTTTTCCAGAAATCCGGTGGTTCTGGCCCAACTTGTAAGATTTTTAATAAATTCCACAAAAATCATTTTTGCATGCTTCCAGCGCCATTTTAACCATTGAAATGTCTATTTTGCCACGAACAAAATTTCCAGACCCTGAAAGTACTTTTATTTTGGCGTCTTGCTCACTTTTCACACCTAGGTCAGATTTCGCCCTGTTGCACACAGAGCTAAATTTGCCAATTTTTATCTCTTAGTAGAAAAATCCAAAAATCATAAAATTATACATCACAGTAAACCTCAGGATGTTTAATTTTTGTCTGTAAAATCTCAGCCAAAAATAAATTCTTTTACTATTTTTAGAACTCACTTGAAGGTCCACTGCCAGAATATCTAGAATCAAGAACAAGCTTGCTTTTAAGGCTTTTTCGGTGATTTCAAGTTCAGAAACTCAAACTACAACCTAACCCTATACAAAATCACATTTTAAACCCTTTGGGACCATCAGAAACTCCAAAATCAGACCCCAAAACCAAGCCCCAACCAGAAGCACGAAAATCCAAAGTTTAAGCTTTAAAGGTTCAAGTTGTCGGTAGTTACCTATTTCGGAGCTCTAGCTTGGTGGACAAGGTGGTTGAGAGCTTGATCATGGCTATGGGAGCTGGCTTGTCCCCTCTCTCTTCTTTAGCTTTGCCATGCCTTTTGGGAAGAGAAAAGACAAATTGAGCTCCTTTTAATATTAATTTAAAAGTAGCTAATTGGTTCCAATGTAACTAAGTAAATTTCTTGTTTAGTTGGTAATCAGTTGACCTTACTTAGTCTTTATCCTCTTTATCCCATGTGCAAATTTTAAAGGCTTCTTAGAGGTTTATGTGGTGCATCCCCATCCCCTTTAACCAGATTCCAACTTTTTATTTGATAGGAATTAGTCAATTTGACTCAAAATGCCTTTTTGTCTTACTGGTGGGGCCCACACGTTAATAATTGAATTGACTAAGCTTACCTCTACTTCAAATCAGATTTTTAGAGATAAAAACGGGTCATATGAGCCTAGGGGGTCCCACAAAACTGATCCCCATTAATAAATTCCATTTTCCTACTTTGTCAGTCAAATCATGGATCTACTAGTCTCTATCAGGTCCCACTGGGTTCAAAAGTGTGTCTTTTTGTACTTTTCTCTGTCTTTGCCAGATATTCTCCCCTGCCCAGGCATACTATGTGGCGCCTTCCCTCTTTCAAAGGCGGCCCCACATTTGTTTCATCAGTTCAAAAATAATCCCCTAACTGGTCCCTATTGGTGGTCCCTTTTCCTAACGGTCCATCGCCTGTGGGTCCCACGTCTTGTGTTTGGACCAGAATATGGATAAAACCATCTATTTTTCTCTCTTCTCTCACATAGGACGAAATTCAATGCCCAAAGGACAAGGAATTGACCATTTTGCCCTTACTTTTTCTTCCTTTAATCCCGTGGTGACATGTGTCCCTATGTAATGATTACTTTATCTCTTACTTTTTGGAATATGCCTTTTTCAATGTCTCTTTCTCTCTCTTGTCTTAGTATGGAGCATACACACTTCCAGGAGTCAAGAATCTGTGTTTTATCATATTCCCCGAGCCCCGCTTCATTATACCGGCTTTACACGTCACTGATACCTTGCCCTGGGCCCGCACCTTCTCGAACCTGGCCCACTAGAGGCTCTTTTCCTCTGGTCAAAGTGGGTGACTTTTTGGGCCTTTCCGGCGTCCACTATCCTGTCTCCCACTATACAGACATCCATTTTCAATTAATATTTTTGCATAAAATATTACACAAATAATAACAATTAATTTAAAGTCAAAACTCTTCATTAATTTGTCAATGATTACAGTTACACCATTTACAACAGTAGGGGTGTTACAATCCTCAGTGGACAAAGTATTTTCTTAGCATCATAGTACCGATGTGACAACACATTATCATCCAGAAGCATGTCCTTAAAAGCCTCAAGCATTTCAGAAAAACTCTTGTCGCTCCATCCATGATGTGCCTTCAAGCTTACCAATTTCAATACAGCGTTCAACAATTGACATTTTTTACACCCAGGGTAAAGCGAGGTCTCTGCATCACTACACATATTACCAATTGCATGTGATTGATGAAAAGCCTCTTCTCCTACATCACGAATAATGTCCTCTATGCGATCATCCATATTCGTGTCATTATCATCAAAGGCCACTTCCCCATGTTGAGACCCACTTGGTATTTTTTCACCATGCCATACCCATACTGTATAAGTCTTACAAAATCCTTCACAAATTAAATGTGTGTGTATAACTTCAGGACTTAGTTGCCTCTCATTCAAACATTTTACACAAGGGCAATAAAATTTCCCACTATCATCATGGGCATTTTGTTTAGAAAATTCTATAAAGTCCCTCATCCCATTCTAATATTCATCACTTGTCTGTAAAACATTTATCCAACTGTGATCCATAGTAGAATTCCTATAGACGGAAAGATTTAACATATGTAATTCAAAAATATTGACACTTACATATAAAATAAGGCAACACCAAATGCATATTTATGCTCAATGTTGGTTATGTCCTTTTTTTTCCCTTTTTTACGGAGAAACTTGCCCATTAAATGCATAACAAAGGATCATTTTTGGTCATAAATGTATCACAATGAATCCAAGAAGCAAAAAAAAATGCATGACGAGGAAATTAAATGCATTGCATGAATATCTTGTGGACTCACCTGTAGCATATAAATTCAAATGCGTTTCCTGAGTCTTTCTTCTCCCACCACGAACGTTGATGTTGTAGACAGCAAAAGCACCCTAAAAACATTTGTTGGTCAGTTGGGTAAGTCTAAAGTGCAAATATAATCTTCAAAATACAATATTCATTAACAACAGAGAAACCAACAAAAACATTTCATCGATTTCATTCAACCCATGAAAAACCTAGAACGATAAGCATGAAAATCATAAAGTTATACAATCGAAACACCTCTTACAGCTTGACCTATAGACGTTTAGCTAAGGAACTAGAAAGTGATTGTTGAGAGAGCAATGCAAAGCAGCGACGAAGCAACACACAAACACTAGAGAAAGAACCTGAGCAATCACTTTAGGCATTACAAGAGAAGTTCAGAGAGGAAAATTTAATAATTCCGCGCGACAGAGACATGTTTTAATATTTTGGAATTTATTAAAACCGGTTATTTATAAAGTAGCCGGTCCTAAATATATAATTGAATTTTTAAGACCAGAGTTAGAAGACTCCAGACCTAACATTTTATTATTATTTAATGTATTCTGCGTGACAGAGACATATGTTTTAGTATTTTGGATTTTATGAAGATCAGTTATTTATATACTAGCCGGTCCTAAATATATGATTGAATTTTTAAGACCGAAGTTTTCAAAGACTCTGGTCCTAAATTTTTATTATTCATTTAATTTTAAGACCGAAGTTTTATAAAACTCCCGGTCCTAAAAATCCTCATTTTTGTTTTTTTAAATAAGGATTGGCTTTGGTGAGCGCAGCAACTGAATAAATAAAAATTAAAGGAAAACTGGAGTTTCTTTAATTACTGGAGAATATGAACAAAAAAAAAAGACACAAGCTTAATGCTACGTATATTATTTGAATATGCATGTACACAAGAAAAAGCACAAAAGAAAAACAAGCAGAAAATTATCAAAAACAAGAATCTGACTAAACATCCTAAAGCTTATTATCCTCCAAAGCCTTGGCGATATCGGTGTGAACAACATTAATTTCCCGATGGAGATCAGCAAGTTCCTGTCTTTGTTGCATCAGCCACAATGCATCACTAGAGGAAAGAGGAGAGGAGTCAGCGGTAGGCGCGCTAGGGCCAACTGGTTGGAGAGGGGGAGCAGGAACCTCTTCATGGTCTGAAGGCTGGGTGTAACACCTCAGTTTCAATACTCGAAAACTTGGCCAAAATATTTGTAATACCTCCAATAGGGTTTATCAATATCCAAATCTTCAGATTGCATTACCCTTCAAATAAAGTTCATAATACATAATCAAAATAAATTTTAGAAAAATATTTCAGAGTTCAATACAAAGCGGAAGTCTTAGGTTCATGGCAAATAAAATAACATAACATAAACTATAGGAGTACAAAAGAGCCTTCAATGCTCATTCCATACGTGCCTTCCCTTGATCTTTACTAGGATATTCACCTGAAAAATGTTAATATGGGATGAGATTCCACGTCTTAGTAACTACTGAAAATTTCTATCATACACAAGCAAATTACATATGACAAAAAGCAGGGGCTGTTTTCAAATATATTTGTATATATATATACTATAATTTCTCATACAAAATTATTTGCAAAAGTAATCATCATTATGTCGAATTGTGAACTATACAAATATATAATGCAATATGTAGCCTCCCTTATATCAACGTATTTCCTTGTACCACTGACTGGAGCCATAGGCTAACACATTGTCCAATAGAAACTCATTCATTTCACTGGATGGTTCCAAGCTCACCAAAACTTAAGATACACTCGGCCAAAGGTATAGAGCTTAAATCTGGACTATGGCTCCCCTCCTTAATGTAAGTGGAGCTAAATACCTAAGAGGGGGGTGAATTGGGTATTCTAAAAATTTTCAAGAATGACTCTGTTTTTAAGCAACAAAAACAGAGGTAAACAGAAGAGCAGCTAGACACAGAGATTTATACTGGTTCGGTCCTAACAACTTGACCTACATCCAGTCCCTAGACTCTCTAGGATTTTTACTATCACAAAGATTACACACTCTGTACTCAAGAGTAGTTCTCTCACTAGAACTCACTCCCCCTTACAAGTTGTAATCAATGAACTCCCAAATCACTAAGTCCCCTTGACTTGTGATTCTTTACAAAAAAATGATTTACAGATAAAAACTCTCTTTAAGAGCAAATGATGATAAACACTGAAGCTTATATATCAAAAGATACACTCAGTTGAAAACTGAAGGAATAAATGCAAAACTTGAATGATTTTCATTTTCAGCAGTGTTGGTGGTTGAGAAGACTTGAATGCATCTCTATTTATATTGAGAAAGTATTAAATGACCGTTGGATTCATCAATATAACCGTTGCCTTCATTAACCAAGGTTTTAGTTAAGCTTTGGTCTTCTTCTCTCACTAATCTTCACTTAATCCAGTTGTCCAAGTGTTCAGAGTTGATTACCTCAAGATTAATCCGTTGGAAAGACAATTGCTTGTTATGGAAATCATTCTTTAATGCTTTACAACAGTGTGCAGATGGATTTCCCAAAAGTATGCAACTTTCTGGGTTTACATTTAATGTGCTGACGTCACTTTTTGCTTTTGCTTTAAACCTTCAATAAACATTCTTTAATTCATCTGAAACTCACTAACAAAGTGGTTAAACATAGGTAGGAATAGTAGAGAATAATACTGGAAAGTATCAAGATCAAACAAGAGTGATTTCCAAAATCGTTAGATTTGAATTTCAAAACTCTGCGACAGAAACTCGAGTTTGTTCTCCAAAACTCAAGTTTTCAACGATGCACTTAAGCAAAACTTGAGTTTTAATAATGATACTCGAGTTTCCTCCATCCAGAGAGGAAAGTCGCGATTTAAGCATTGGAACACATTTTTGAGACAAACTCAAAACTCGAGTTTCCAAAACCAAACTCGAGTTTTGGACTTTTAATGAAGTATAATTGTTTTACTCCAAAACATCAAAACTTGAGTTTTCATTCAAAACTTGAGTTTTCAAAACATTGAAAAAGTTCCAGGCTCTCTGTTTGGTCAAAACTCGAGTTTTCAAAGTGAAACTCGAGTTTTCATTTTAATGTGAAAACATTGATAAAACGAGTTAAGCCAAGACTTGAGTTTTGGAAGAGAAACTCGAGTTCTCAAACCTTTGAAAAAATGTATTGCTCTCTGCCTGACTAAAACTCGAGTTTTCATATAGTGATGAAAACCTTAAAAAACCTGTAATGCTCTTGGGTTGGCTCAAAACTCGAGTTTCCATTCAACTGATGAAAACTTCAAAAATCTATACAAGTTATGAACTTGAGTTTTCTTTGAAGACTTGAGTTTTCAAGGACAGGGTAAAAAATTGAACACTCTCTGTCAATCAAAACTCGAGTTTTGAAATCAAAACTCGATTTTTCTCTTAATTCAGAGAAAACTTGGGAAAACTCATAGTAAGTTGAAATTCTGGAGTTTTAGCGTGAAACTGAGTTTGCATATGTTCAAAAATTAGAGACTCTCTGTATGGGCAAAACTCGAGTTTCCAAATCAAGACTCAAGTTTTGTCTTTAGTTGAAAACATTATGAAGTCTCTGTATGATGCAAAACTCGAGTTTTAAATCTGAAACTCAAGTTTGTCTTGAGGTGAAAAACTGAGTGCTCTCTGTAAGTTCAAAACTCGAGTTTCCAGAAGGAAACTTGAGTTTTGCTTTGTTCATTGAAAATGAGCAACTCTCTGTCAAGCTCAAAACTCGAGTTTTGAAATCAAAACTCGAGTTTTGTCTTTGACAGTACGTTGTTTAACTTTCCAAGACAAAACCTCATTTTGGGTTTACAATTGTCAGTTATCATCAAAACACATAGAGAACTAACACTTAAAAATAACAACTAAGGAGGTGTCACATGTCCCACAACTAATGCAATCCTGACCAGAGGAAAACATGGAAGATGGGGCCCTGAAAAGTACCATCCACTGTATAATACCGAGTGGTGGCATAAAGAAATTTTACTATTCAAATTCCTCCTTACTTCAACCCATTACACATACAGTCGCCATGATAATTATATCAATAAAATAAAGTATATTAAATCAAGCTTCCATTAATATAAAATATCATCATAAGGTAAATCAAACATCACATAAAACTCATCGGTCCAATTTGTCGATTTTGAAATTCGAAGGACTAAACTGTCATTTCTGAAATTCAGGGGTAAAATCGTAATTTTTGTTGGGTACAAAACTGTAGTTTTCTTGAGCACAAAAACTTTAATTTTCTTGCTGCAAAATTGTAAATTTCTGTCGGTACAAAACTGTAATATTCAGCTTTTATTAAAATAATACTATAATACATATACATATAAATCAGTCTATAAAAATAATATAATTTACAATCATACACAATTCACAAGTATATGGAAGAATATTCAGAGTTACCTGTTACTTGCTAATTCCCAAATAATCACCAAAAAGCTACTATAAGGCTCCCAAATAATTATCACCTTACTCTCCCTCTCTCTCTTCTCTGCAAATGAAAGAAAGTGTGTGTATGTGTTTTAGTAATGGGATGGGGGTATTTATACTAAAAACCCCCAACGAAATAGTAGGGGGCGGCACCCCTTTTTCAAAAATTAGGGGTTCTACACCCCCAATTTTCAATTGGTGGCACCGCCCACCACATTTTCAAATGTGGTGGGCACCGCCACCTTTAACCTTTTTTTTTTCCTTCCATCTTCCGTCTTCCTTCTTTTTTTTAAATATATATATTATATTAAAATTTAATATATAATTATATATAATACAATATATGAAAATAAAAATCTTTATTTTTAATTTTGAAAATTCACTCCCTTACTAAGTAATAACATGACCAATTTTAATTACCCTAAATTAATATTATAGTTCTAAAATAAAATTTAGGATGTTACACTAGGTGGGTGTGGCAATCTCTTCATCATTCGATATAACAATTGGTCCAACGACCCGAGACTCTTCTGTCACAATAGAACACACTCTTGCTGGAGGAGGCGCACCATATAACGATCTACGAAAGGCACGAGCATCACCAGTAAGTCTACCCCTACGAGCGGTTCTCTTGTATCTAACCATGGTTTGAGCAGTTGGGGAAGAGAGCCACGTAATGTGAAGTTACAAGGTAGTGAGGAGTTAATAAGGACAGAGAGGTATGAGGAGTTAATAAAGGCAGAGAGGTATGAGGAGTTAATAAAGGCAGAGAGTAGGAGAAAATGAGGATCTACTTTAAGAGCGGATTTTATAAATATGCGGTCTAAAATTCTATTATTTATTTTTTTTCAATTCAATTGATTTTAAGACCGACCTTTTATAATATATCCGGTCCGAAAAGTCTATTATTTATTTTTTTTAATCAATTTAATTACTTTTAAGACTGACCTTCTATCTTTTATCCGGTCCTAAAAGTCATTTATTTTTTCAATTCAAATTTTTTTTATGGTAAGAATTTTTTCTTTAAAAATATTAGTTTTAAGAACGGATCTTTTACAATATCCGGTATTAAAAGTTCCTATCCCTGTTCAAATGAATGATTCAAAGTCTCTTCAGCTTCCAGATAAACTTCCCAACTAGGCGTCTCCTTGTATTCTGATGAACTATGTCTCCTCCTTAAAGTTTTCAGCGTTTCACATTGTTCAGGAACGGTTCTCTATTTAAACCCGATGTTACTTTACTTCCATCACATTCTTCTCCATCACTTCTACAACCTCCATCATAATGGCTGCTCTACCGCCACCACGAGGTCCTCAACCACCATCAGGTCCTCCTTTTCCTATAAATCCTCTTCCACCTCTGTACCCTTCGCCACTGCCTCCTAACTCATCCTTTTACAGGATGATGCAGCACCTTCTGGCCTGCGTCGATCATATTGATTGACGCTTGGGCCAGTTGTTTCAGGTCTATCACACCATCAACAACAAGCTGACCGCGGTACTCGACACCCAAGACGTTGAGTACCATCCTTTAGAAGACGACGTCTCCGACCTCTCCGACGACTCCCTCCCCTCCGACAACGATGGGGAGGAGTAAATGTTTTTTTGTTTTTTTTTCTGTACTGCTGTTGCCCCCCACGGGGCGGCATAAAAAATATATAATAAATTTTTTGCTTTCCTATTTCGATCGCCTTATCCTTTTCATTATCTTCTTTTTTTTTAGACAAAAAGGAAACAAACAAACATTGTCCTCATGTGTGATCAACATTAAAAATTCGCAGAATATAGTTAAGACCATACAAAACAAAAAACATTGTTTACCTTATTCGAATAAAAACAAACACAGTGACAATTCCTCTCAAGGTTGGACTGTCGTTGTTGTCGGTTTTACCTCATCCTGATTTGAAACAGAGTGTCCTTTTCATTATCTTCCTTCTTTTTCTGACAAAAAGGAAAAAGACAAAGAAAAGGGACACCGATAATGCTGCTCAAAACCAGGAGAGGTAAAAACGATGACAACGAAGGACTTAGCTTGAAAAGAACGCCAGAATCTCGGTTGTTTTGAAACCTAATGATTTGTCTAAAAAGTGAGTCATTTCTATTTAAAGGAAGACTATTAATATCGGATATTTAATAAATACACGGTCCTAAAAGTTAAGCAATATTTTCAAAAATAAATAAAGACTTACTTTTAGATGCACGGTCCTAAACGATGCATTTAAATTATGTACTCATAGAAGAAGATACTTAGTTCATCTACAATTGACATAATTGCATCAGTAAGCTCCTGTCGAGGAAGCAGCAAGGACGTTACATCAACAGTGTCAACGTAAACTGGTTGAGGATTAGTGAGGCCTACTACTTCATTGACAGACCACGATTTATCTCTAAAATATTCACTCTTCACCAAACCGGATATTTTTTCCTTGGCAGTCAACTTAGTAGTAGGGGATAGAGCTTGATGAGGGGATGAAGCTTGACGAGGGGATGGAACTTGAGGAGGAGGGGATGAAGCTTTAGGAGGAGTAGAGACATGTACAAGCTTCACTAGCCAAGAGGTGAAGGTCCCTTGACATTACTTACAAGCTTCAGCTCATTAGTTGGGAGAGGGAGAGGGAGAGGTGCATCAATGATCACCTTTTCAGCTGACACTCTGACTTCATCATCAGCCATTTGTTGGTGGTGAATAGTTGATCCCAAGTTGTGGACAGTTCCTTTTGCAACTAATCATTTATGACTATCACAATCCTCCACATACAGCTCACAAGGTTGCTCTGACTGTCCAACAATGTAGCTCCCTCTAGTGCTCTGCTGCATAGGTGCAGGTGAATGTGTGAAGGGAACACTGCTCTCTGGACGAGAGCTCAAAAGCAGCCTCATTTGATTCATTTCCTCCTTCATCTGGCTCATCTGGGATTGAAACATTGCTTCTTTAGCCGCTGCTTCCTCACTAAATTTGGCTAGCGTCTGTTCCATCTCCTCCCAGGTAACCATACTTTGTTTATGGCGTTTGGATTTACCAAACAATTGCTTTATGCCTACCCATCCTCCAATCCCCCTTACACGCCCCAGGTGATCTACTTTTCTAGTCGTAATGGTCAGAACATCATTCCTCCCGTCCGACACAAAAGATCCCTCTGCTTCTTTCTTTTTAAGATCTTCTTGTAAGATATAGATAACGAGAAGCTGAGTAATGAAACATGTTTAGTAACTAAAAAATAACAATAACGATACTTACAATTCTTTCAGCAACTAGACGAGTTTGTTCACTCGAGTAGGCACCGATTGGCTTTTGCTAAATATGCAACCACAACTCCTCGCGACGTATTGGAGATGGCGGATCATGTATCACAAAAGGATTGGATTCTGCTTCATCTTCCAATCTCTTCCACTTGGCCGCTATCAATTCTTTTTCGGCCTTTTCATATCCGCTGCGAGAAACCCTATGCAAGCAATCATTCTTTCTCCCTATCTCCTATGCTTGTTCCCTTCTTTTCTGTGAATCATAATTGAAAACAACTATTAATTATGAATTCCAACCATGTCGCTAACAAAAATTAGAGAACTTCTGCTTCATATGAATGTCAAACATTAGTCAAATTCATTTCATCAAGTTTCACCATTTTATTTAAGGAAGATGTAGAATTGTAGAAGAAATTGGAGCTATGTTTTGTAATGCTAGATAGATAGGTTAAAAAACAAAAGAGAATTATGCTTACAGAATAATACAAACTTGATCCCTTTTAAGGCATCCAGTGGGATCAGTAGTCTCCATTAGATAGTAACAATTGAGTATATAAAGTTTCCCCCTTTTAAGACTATTCATTTTCTCCTTTGCAAGACAAACCATTACACAATTACCTTCTTAGTATTTTACCTTTTCAGGGTTTACATATCAGACTTGCATAGACAAAGGCAGGAAATATACTTCTATTCACACACCAAACCATTTAACTAACAGGATTAGATGAACACAATAACATTCACATATCCGCACAGGTTAATAAGCAAACAAAAATAAATATAAACTCACTAGAGCTTCAGGAGTGGTCCGCAGCTGAACAAATTGTTGCCAAGTTTGTTCATCAATAAATATGTACTTGTCCCAAGGATTTTGGTCAGGCTGAACCTCAGCAAAAATATACTTGTTAGCTACAAAGATCTTAAACTTCTTCCACCAATTAGCACAAGAAGACAATGTCTTGTCTTTCAGCTTCTGACAGTCAGGGACAGTGTATGTAAGCCGGAAGTGTCCCAAATAGGATCCTTTACTGTGCCCAAATCCACACTTTTCCACTCATCTATCAAGATGCTAACCTTGCTGCGTGGTAGATAGCCGACAAAACTAGTATATTTTCTTTTATTTGGACCGAAAGGTTCCAACTTTTCATCAAACTGAATCTCAAGCCTTGACCTAGAAGTCTGACTTAGGGTTACATCCATCATTCGTGTGCCTCTTCTACCACGGCGTGCAGGGTGGTTACGAGGCTCATTGTGAGATGAAGAGGGTTCGTTCTGACTCACACCAGTAACTAGCGTTCCCGGAACACAAATAGAATCTTTTTCACCGTTCATTTTTGAGACAAGAATAGAGGAATGCCTAAACAAATGAGAGAGTAATAGAGGCTGATGGTACTTGGCTGAGGAAGAGAGGTAATGCAATAGGAAGGGTTTCGCAACGTGAATAGAGGTTCTTCAGTGAGAGTAACAAAAGCTTTTGCGCGAAGAAATTTATATTTGGCAGTTCATTTTTTAGACCAGATTAAAAAAGAGACGAACATTCAAGACCGGTCATATTAAAGTCTGGTCTTAAAAGTAATGTTTAATTTTCAGGAACTGGCCACAATAAAAGTTTGGTCTTAAAATATTTGACTTTACAACCGGACAAATTATAAGACGGTCTTAAAAGTTAACATTTAAGACTGGTCCTTATAAACCTCTGGTCTTAAAATTAAAGAACTTTTTGTTTAATTTTTTTCTATATTTCGTACCGGCCGTATTATATGTACGGTTTTAAGAGAATAACTTTTAAGACCGGCTGTTGAATATATACGGTCTTAAAACTTTTAGACTTTAATATTTAAATTTTTCCTTATTATGTTGGACCACAGAAAATATAAGTACGACTGTATGAGATTTCTCTATAAAGTAATTGAAATTTCAATTTTCTTCATAACATTTTTAAGAATGGTTGTTTTTTAGTCTGGTCTGAATAATTTATTTAAGACCTCGGAAAAAATAATCTGGTCCAAGAAGTTATTTATATTTATGGAACTGCAAACGGTCATTCCTCTAAGACCGAGGCATCGATTCTCCAGTCTAAATGAGGCAGTCTTAAAGCCCTTTTTTGCACTAGTGCCAAGTAGTCCTTGTATGTATGTATGTATGTATGTATTAGGTTTATACCAAATTTCAATATAGTCTTATAAGTTTAGAAAAACACGTTTAGCATTACCCACGGAATTCTGTGGGTAGTGTCTTTTGCCATGGTTTTTTTTATAATGGACATTTTCCATCAGAAATCCAATTACTGATGGAATTACTCATGGAATTTCTGTTGGTAACAGGACTTTTGACGGAAGACGTCCGTCACAGAAAAACCCGTTACAGAAGACATTACTTAGGGAATTTCATAGGTAATTTCAATTATGGACCGAATTCTGTGGGTAATTGCCAACAGTTTTTTTTTTTTTTTGGTCAGTAATTCTATGTGTAATCAGATTTTTTTGTTTTTGGGTAGTGTTGTGGAGAAAAGGGAATGGTTGACGGTCATGACAAAGTGAGAGTGAAATATATGGTGGTATGGAGGAGTAAAGGTCACCGATGGTGGTGACGGTGAAAGTGAAGGGATGGCAGTGGGTGGGGCGCTTTGTGCTCTATGATCTTTGTATTTTATCTGTGTCTCGCGTCTCGCCAAAACCAGTCGCCGGCAATGGAAGTATGGTGAGGGAGGTAGCTATCCGTCTCTTTCCCTCTCCTCTTCAGCTCTCATTGAAGATTTGCTCTCGTCTCTTGCTTTGTGGCGCTCTTTGTATTGGGTCTCCCCTCTTCTCCAGACTCAAACCTGATTTTTCAGGGCCATAACACTGAGTTTCGCCAGGTGGTCTTTGTATGTATGTATGTACGTAAGTATTTTTTAAAAAAATTAAATAAATTTTGAGAAATGAATTTTTGGGTTGTAATTAAAAAATCACTAACGTATACATTTAATTCTTTAGGTTTACACCAAATTTCGATGTAGCCTTATAAGTTTAGAAAATACATGTTGAGTCCCTTTAGCACTAACACTATTAACTTTCACAAACCAAAAATACTAACTTAGCGAACCACTCACCCATAAAATGCTGACAAAGCATATTAAAAAAATTAGAGGAATTCTTGTATATTCCTCTAATTAAAAAAAATATTTTCGCTGCTTTTTAATATGTTTTGTCATCATTTCATGGTTTAGTCATGGGTGATTTAGCAGTTTCCATTAGTAAGAATTAACGGTGTTAGCATTATTGACTAAAAGTGCACTTTTAAAACTTATAGGAATAAACTAAAACTTAATGTAAACATAAAAGACCAAACTAATTCTTTATCCTTACAAAATAGTAGTACGTTAGTTACAGGAAAGTTAATTACTCCCTCCGATCCTTTCTATTAGAAGTCAGGCAAGAATTGTCTCAATATTTAATGAGTTCCCCCCCCCCCAATCTATACCCCTAATATTATAATTATATATATATATATATATATATATATATATATATATATGATACTTATGGTTACTCATTTCTCTCTCTTAATTACCCCTTTTAAATGAGTGCATACTTGGTGAAAAAAATTATTTGAAGACCTACTTATTATTATTTTTATCTAATTTTAATTTTTTTTCTTAAATCATGTATTACTTTGATCCTATTTATAAGTTTATTTTGACCACAAATTTTGATCCTTGTTATAAGTTCATTTTCAGATTAATAAATGCATTTGTTATAGTTTTGTCTCTATTAATTGCAATAAACGAAAAGAATTGATTCATATTGACTTTTGAAACCAATCATAGATAAGGGTAAAATTGAAAATTTAGCCAATAACTAATGAGTTAACTAACTTTTCTTGATATTTAAGAATTAATTAATTTAGACTTATAAATAGGACTAAAATAATAACTTGATTATCCAGCTCTTGTAAATAGGATAGAAGGGGTTTCTTCTGAGATCACAGTTCACCGAACTAAAACGCTAGTACGAGACACTTTACCTACCTCATACGCCTGTCCTTTAATTTATCGAATCTTCATATTAGGACATCGGAGGATACTATGAACTTTATGGAAATTGGTGATTCCTATTGAAATTGAACGCGAAGCATCACTTATTTGTGTTACCTTTTTCTTTTCTTTTTTTAAATAAATGTGAATTCAATAAAAATTAATGATCCAATATTTGTGGGATCAATCATTGAAAACTAAGTTCCATGCATTCCAATATCACCTTTGCCTTTTGACAATTTTCACGAAAGATCAACTTCTGATTCTATTGAACGAAATGCATTTTATTCCATAAATTTGACGTTTACAAAAGGCAACACGCAATCCCAAATGCATGAATAATAAGTAAACAGAATTATTTTGGTGAGACCAAGACTTTTCTTTTACTCCGAACGGAGAAACTAATAATCTCTTAATATTACTGTAGATGACAATTAAAACTACTCTTTAATTAATGGTTGATTGAGTGACCAACACCTAGGCTCTAAAACTATCCACTTCAGTTTCTTCCTGTTTTGTTTTCTCTCTCTGCACAGTCCTTCCACCACCAGCTTCTACCTTCATGTTGTTTTCTCTTTTAAGGTTCGAACTCTCTCTCTACAACTCTAAATTCCTCCCTTCAACATACAAAACCTGATTCTGTAACATTAAAAACAGAAGCACAACACATGTGATAAGTACATATTTTATAATTAAATAAGTAGGGATTCTGTGCGATATTAATTGATTTTATTAATATCTTATGCTTATTTAATTATATTTTAAATACTTATCTATCTTTTAATTAAATATAGGATAACAAAATAGTATAACAGAAAATCTATTGATATCCTATTTATTTGTGTAGGAAATATTATGTGATCTAAAAAAGGTAACAAATTAAATTGAAAAAGGATTTAATATAATATATTATTATATTAAATAATATATTATTAAATTGATGACCCTGTGCAAAGAAAGAAAGCAAATCACGGAATATATATAGCAATTGGAATGAGATGTGGACCCCACACGAAAGCAATTGCCACGGAATTTCAATTGTGAGAGGATATATGATATATATGATATATCTAATAAAAGAAAGATCACAGACGCATGCGTAGGACCCACGAGAATATCTATCAAAAAGAAACCATCAGGGAGACGCACAAAAAAGAGAATTGAGACGCAGAGAAAGCCACGCACACGCAGAAGGACGGCAATTAGAGAAAACGCAGAGAGGCAAGAAGACGCACCACGCACAATTGGAACCAGCAAGTACGACGCAATTGGAAAAGAAAAGAATTAGAGCATCCCAATTCAAAGAAGGAGTTTGATTTCATCTTTTCTTTTATTTTGTTAACCTAGCCATGCTTGGCTAGTTTTCTTTTGTAGTTAGGGAGAGGATGAACCCTATGTGAATTTTAAGTATTTGGTTGAATTCTTGATTGATCTTTATTTTCTTGATTGAATGAATTATCTTTGCTTAAAGCTTTCTTAAAGACTGATCACCTTTTAGATTGTTCATAGGTTGGTGTATGACAATAGAGATGTTGGTACATTTAACTGGAACCGTTAATTCATCATAGAGTTGTATGACCTAGACATAGGCTTACGAGTTTATGCGATCTCAGAATTCTGGTAAAAGTATGATCTTTCCAAACAATACAAAGACATTAGGTTGTTTTCAAAGATAACGGACTAAGGTAGCATCAAGACATTGGGACTTAGTCTAATTTTAGAGAATTGATCGTCAATTATGAGAATAATAATCAATTAGGGATTCAATTTAAATATTTGGAGGAACATAGGGGGATTCTCATCCCTAACTGCGTTTTTCTTGATTTCGGAATACTCATTTTTTTTACTCTCTCAACTGTTCTTGAATTCTTGATTTTAGATTCTTTTTTTTTCTTTATTTAATTCTTTAAATTCTGTTAACCTCATATTACTCGATTCATCCAACTAAAGCAAAAAAAGCACAATTAGTGATTGGAGTACTATTCCTCGTGGGACGATCTTTTTCTCACTACTTTATTACTTATAACGATCAGTGCACTTGCCGAAGTCGCTATCAAGTTTTTGACATGGAGCATGAACAAATAAGTAGTGTTGGCCGTGGCAGAAATATATAATAATGAAAGAAGAAATATGGGTTATTGGACGAGAGAGGCTTGGGAAGTTATACAGCTATATATATATATATATATATATATATATATATATATATAGTAGATACCATATGTGCTTAATTAAAGGTCTTCCATTGTTGGGATTTAAATTTTAATGTTGCACCAGTGCACATGATGTCCTTCAAGAGATGTGACAAGATTTGGGAAGAGAAGAATTGAATCTATATTATTGATTAAAGCAATGTGCTTATATATACAACTAGGCGGGAAACTAATAGTTACATCTGATAGTTACATCAAAACAAACTATTTACAAGTAGTTACATTATAATGAAACTAAATACATACAGAATAACAAACTAACAATCATGTTACTCCTATCATCCCCCGCAAGCTGGAGCATGAATGTTTTTGAGGTCCAGCTTGGATGTAAGTTCATGAAACCTTGCTAGATGTAAAGGTTTAGTAAAAATATCTGCGATATGATCTGAAGACCGAACTGGAAGAATATGAATGAGCTTAGCTTGAAGCTTCTCTCGAACCAAATGGCAATCCAACTCAATGTGTTTTGTCCTTTCATGAAAGGTGGGGTTTGCAGCAATTTGTATAGCAGATTTGTTATCACAATAAAGAAGAGCAAGATCAATATGTGAAATATGAAAATCATTCAAAAGATAAACGAGCCATTGCAATTCACAAGTAATAGAAGCCAAAGCTCTATATTCAGCCTCCGAAGAAGACTTAGAGATCGTGGCTTGTTTCTTAGCCTTCCAAGATATTAAAGAAGGACCAAGGAAAATAGCAAATCAAGTAACAGATCTAAGTGTATCAACACAACCGGCCCAGTTAGAATCACTAAAGCTACGTAGCTTCAAATCAAAGTCAGCTGAAAAATAAATTCCAGCACCAGGGGAGGATTTCAGATAACACAAAACACGATAAGCGGCTGACAAATGAGTATCACAGGGATTTGACATAAATTGGCTGAGTTGCTGTGTGACAAAGCTCAAATCAGGTCTAGTTGTGGTAAGGTATTGTAACCTACCAACAAGCTTGCGGTAAGTAAGAGGATTAGTTAAAGGTGTACCCTTATCTTTAGATAGCTTTAACCGGGGATCCATGGGACAGGTTGCTGGCTTACAAGCTAAATACCCAGTGTCATCAAGCAATTCCAAAACAAATTTGCGTTGTGACAAAAAAAATTCCAGATTTGGACCTTGCAAGCTCAAGACCAAGAAAATATCTAAGTTCACCAAGATCTTTAATAGTGAAAGCTGTATGTAATTGCTGTTTTACCAATTGTATCTCAGCCAAATCATTACCAGCAAGCACCACATCATCAACATAAACCAAAATAACAGTAAATGAAGTGGAAGATGCCTTAAAAAATAAAGAATGATCAGAGGCTGATTGAGAGTAACCATAAGACAGCAAAGCCGAAGAAAGTTTAGAATACCATTGACGACTAGCCTGTTTCAATCCATAAAGGGATTTCTGTAATTTACACACTTGATTAGGATGAGAGGGTGTAAAGCCAGGAGGGAGATCCATATACACTTCTTCATGTAAGTCCCCATGTAAAAAAGCATTGTTTACATCTAATTGATGTAAATGCCAATGTTTGGCAGCAACAATGGAAAGCAATAAATGAAGAGTGGTCATTTTTGCTATAGGAGAAAAAGTGTCAAAGAAGTCAATACCGTCAGTTTGTGTATATCCCTTAGCAACAAGCCTAGCTTTATGTCGTTCTATATCACCATTAGCCTTAAATTTGGTACGGAAAACCCATTTACAGCCAATAGTACTCTTACCCGGTGGCAGTTGAGTGAGAACCCAGATCTGGTTTTGTTCAAGAGCAAGAATTTCTGCATCCATAGCCTCTCTCCATATAGAATGTTTCACAGCTTGCTTAAAAGAAGTAGGGTCAGGGGAAACAAATACAGCATTGACAAAAGTTTTATAAGAAGAAGAAAGGGAGTGATAAGAGAGAACAGAAGATAATGTATATCTTGGATTACCTTTGCATGATGATTGATGATTAGATGAGAAGAAGGCACAGTGATAATCCTGCAGATATGAAGCAGGGTTATGAGGTCTATTTGAATGGCGAAGGGGAGGAGATGAGGGTGGGAGAGGGGAAGTAATGGGAGGGGTAGGCAAATGAAGAGATAAAGGTGGGGGAGGAAGAGGAGTGGAATCATCTAGTAAAAGTGAATAAGGTTGAGGTTCAGGTAAGGGAAAAGAAAGTGAGGAGATGCTGCCATTTTTAAATGGAAACACATGTTCATGAAAAACTACATCGCGAGAAAGAAAAATCTGATTATTAGATATATCTAGTAAAATAAAAGCCTTGGAACCATGTGGAATGCCCAAGAAAACACATTTTCATGATCTAGGATCGAATTTAGAACGATGCGAAGATAAAGTGGATGCAAAGCAAAGGGAACCGAAAACTTTAAAATGAGAATAAGTGGGAGGAAAACCATGTAAACGTTCAAAAGGTGTGCAATTTTGAATGATAGGTGAGGGTAAACAATTGATAATATGAGTAGCATGTTGAACAAGAAAAGACCAATAAGAAAGAGGAATGTGAGATTGAAAAAGAAGTGCATGTGCAACGTTTAAAATATGTTGGTGCTTGTGTTCCACTAGACCATTTTGTTGAGGGGTAGCAACACAGGATGTTTGATGAATAACACCTTTGGAAGCATAAAATTGAGGTAAGTGGAATTCAAGACCATTATCAGAACGAAAAATTTTAATGGAAGAAGAAAATTGATTTTCCACAAGAGCAAAAAAATTGAAAATGTGAGTACGGGCATCAGATTTATTTGTCATTAAAAAAATCCAGGTATATCTAGAATAATCATCAACCAGAGTGAGAAAATAGTGATGTCCTTGCACAGAAAGAATTGAAAAAGGACCCCAAATATCAACATGAAGTATATCAAAGATTTTATTGCATGAACTTGTGCTTACATGATCAGTTGCTCCAGAATGAAACAAATGAAGGTGGAGCCAAATACCCAAGAGGGGGGTGAATTGGGTATTTTAAAAACTTTTACAGAAAACTCTGTTTTCGAATGTTAAAAGCAGGGCAGAACAGAGCAAAGGGAAGAAAAGCTGAACACGAGATTTATACTAGTTCGGTCTTAACCACTTGACATACGTCTAGTCCCTAGCCTCACTGGGATTTCCACTATATCAAAGATTACACACTCTGCACTCAAGAAGTGATTCTCTCACTAGAACTCACTCCCCCTTACAAGTTGTAATCAATGATTCCCCAAATCACCAAGTCCCCTTGACTTATGATTCCTTTACAATAAGTGATATTCAGAAAGAAAACTCTCTTAAAGAGTAGATATAAATGAACACTGAAGCTCTTGTATCAAAAGATACTTTATAGATGAAAACTGAAGAGAATAAATGAAAACTTGAATGCAATTCGCTCTCAGTTGTTGTGGTTGTTGGAAAGACTTGAATGCTCTTCTATTTATACTCAGAGATCATTAAATGATCGTTGCTTTCCAATTAGATCCGTTGGAGAAGTTGTCCAAGTGTTCTGAAGTGGTTTTGGCACCTTCTCTCTCTCGATTACTCTTAATCCAGTTAGCTAGATGATCAGAGTTGACTCTCTGCGAATTAATCCGTTGGAGAAGAGTTTACTTGTTGTAGAAAACATTCTTTAATGCTTTGTAGACGTGTGCAGTTGGATTGGCTGAAAGAATGTAACTTTTCTGGACTGCATTTATTGTGCTGACATGCTTTTTGCTTTTGCTGAGATCTTCAATAAATTTTCGTTAATCTGTCTAAACCTCATCAAGAAAGTGGTTAAATATATCTAGGAACATAGAAGACTAATACTGGAAAGTATTAGGATCAAACAAGACAGATTTATGAAATCGTGAAATTCAAATTTCAAACTCAGCACAAAAACCTCGAGGTTTGTTCACCAAACCTCGAGTTTTGGACTTGCTATGTGAATTTGGATTTTTGTCCAAAACATCAAAACTTGAGGTTTCTAAGCAAAACTGGAGGTTTTCAAAACTTTGGAATGCTTGTCACTCTCTGCCTGGGAAAACCTCAAGGTTTTGTTATAAACCTTGAGTTTTCTCTTATGTATGAAAGTTCTGAAAAATTCTGTCAAATGTAAAACCTTGAGGTTTCATTTGAAACCTCGAGTTTTTAACTTAGTGAAAAACTCGTTTGCTCTCTATCTTGTAAAACCTCTAGTTTTCCTTACAAAACTCGAGTTTTTTTCAAATATGAAAATCTTGAAATTTTGCTCCAGGACAGAAACCTCGAGGTTTCAAAACCAAACTCGAGGTTTTGAAACCTTAGAAGATACAGTTCCTCTCTGCCTGGACAAAACTCAAGGTTTTTATCAAAACCTCGAGTTTTCACACTTTGTGAAAACTTGGAGAATATCTTGCTGAACTCAAACCTTGAGGTTTTTCACAAAACTGGAGGTTTTGAAACTTCGTTAAAATCTAAGTTTTCTTTCTCAGTCAAAACCTCGAGGTTTCTTCCCAAACCTCGAGTTTTCTCAAAAACTTGTGAAAAGTGAAGTTTCAAATCAAAACTCAAAACTTGAGGTTTTGAGATGTTCAAAATCTGAGAGACTCTCTATGTGACAAAACCTCGAGGTTTTTCCAGAAATCTCGAATTTTGCATTTTCTCAGAAAAACTTGAGAAGTCTCTGTGTTTAGAAACCTCGAGTTTTCTCTGGAAACCTCGAGTTTTCTTTATTCTCAGAAAGCTTGAGTTTCTCTCTGTAAGGTCAAACCTCGAGGTTTCTCTGCAAATCTCGAGTTTTGCTATTACAGTGAGTTTTACATAGTTGACAGCAAAACTTCTAACTTTGTTTACACTTATTGGCAATCATCAAAACCTTTAGAGAACTAACAACAAAGCCAGGGAGGAGCAAACATGATCAGTTGCTCCAGAATCTACGATCCAAGAAACAGTAACAGGGGAAAATTTAGAAATATGTATACCTTCAGTGGGAAATGAGGCAAACAAATTGTTGATGACTGGTTGAGGTGTGGCAAACGAATTAAGGAGAGTGAGAAGCTTATTATACTGATTAGCAGATAATTGAGGTAGAACAGCAGGCTGTGAAGAAGTAACAGGGAGAGCAGCTAGAGCAGGAGTAGGATTTTGAACAATTCCGGACGCAGGCGTGGCAAGATTATTCACCGAGCTTGAAGAGCCAGAGGACCGGAATTTGAAACCAGGGGGAAATCCATGTTTCCGATAACAAGTAGCCTCAGTATGCCTTGGTTTACCACAGAAGGAGCATTGCTTGACCTTGGAACCAGAAGGCACAAACCGTGGAGCTTGAGTAGCAAGAACCTTGACCTCAGTAGGGACAGTAGGTGAATGAAGTTCCCATTCTTGTTGAATAACAAGAAAAAGAAACTCGAGTAATAGAAGGTAAAGGATCTATAAGCATGATTTGAGATTTCACCGAATGAAACTGTTCATTAAGGCCTTTCTAGAACCAAATAACCTGATCTTCTTCACGGTAGGTTTGCAACATAGTGGTAGAGCCACATGAACATGGCTTCAGAGGTCGGATGTTTGCAAGTTCGTCCCAGAGGATTTTCAGTTGAGTGAAGTAATCGCTGACTGTGGAGGCACCTTGTCTGAGAGTGCATATTTCTTCTTGTAAATCAGCAACACGAAATAGATCGGACTGAGAAAAACGAAATCGAAGGTCACTCTAGATCTTATGAGCAGTGTCAAACCAGAGGATACTCTTAACGATCATTGGCAAGATGGAACGTGTAAGCCAGCCCTGAACTAGGTTGTTACAACGCTCCCAAATCAGAAATGTAGGATCGGACGACGGCGGCGGAATCAATGAACCATCAACAAATTTCAACTTGTTCTTTGAAAGAAGGGCCATACACATGGCACGAGCCCAGCCGTGGTAATTTGCACTATCAAGCGGCAGAGCAACCAAAATGAGAGCAGGATTCTCATTGGGATGAACATAGAACGAATTGGCCTGATCGATAACCGGAGCGACCATAGACTATGGCAGTTGAAGAGGCACGGAGGTAGTGGAGGCAAGGTCGGAAGTTGTGGAGGCCATGGAAGGTGAGCGGAGAAGTCGAAGCAGAAAGGGGAAAGTGACGCAGGAAAGAGAAGTAAATTGAGAAAAGTGAAAAGGAGTGGTAGAGAAGTTTTGGAAAAAAAAAGAATGGCTCTGGTACCATGTGACAAGATTTGGGAAGAGAAGAATTGAATCTATATTATTGATTAAAGCAATGTGCTTATATATACAACCAGGCGGGAAACTAATAGTTACATCACAACAAACTATTTACAAGTAGTTACATCATAATGAAACTAAATACATACAGAATAACAAACTAACAATCATGTTACTCCTATCAAGAGATTCCAAGGAGGCTTGCCAGTGAAATAATTATAGACGAAAACAAAATAAGCTATAGTGGGTTGGTTGTATTCGATCATTGTCTAATTGTAATATCCTAAATTTTGAATCTAGAGATTTGAGAATAAGCCTGTATCAGACAAACGACTAGACCCAGTTTAGGAAAGGGTGATATTAATTTTAGAAATATTATATGGGATTAATGAAAGATGTAACACCCTTATTCTCATGACCAAGGTACAAAGCATGTATTAATGAAATAAGAGAAGGGAAACCATGCACCAAAAATCACATGCTCAAAGCAAAAGTCGAAGAAGAAACCTTACTGTAACAAATGGCATCATGGGAACTGAGGTTTGGCTTTTAATGGGAAATTGGGCAAGTGAATTAATGACATCAAAAGTCAAATCTTCTTGCCCTCCAAGTCACTAAATTCGAATAGCCAAGAGCAAGAAGGAGGAAGCTGATTCAAACTAGTGTGAAAAGCCAACAAAGAAGTCAAACACTAGGGGAAAAATTTACCAATGGAAAGGAACCAACAAGGGGCAAGTAGTGACTTGGCTTTCAAGTAAAATAAGACAAAAATCTGATCCCTCTCCAAGCCATAAATGGCGTCAGCACAAGGACAAAGAGAGAATAGAATGACTTGCAAGATAAGCCAAACAAAGTCAAGGATTAATAAAAGGGAATTAAGTCAAGAACCTTGTGTTGGAAGCCAACTAATTTTTACTAAGCATTAAATCCAAATCTGAATTAATGGACACATGAGACACATCAAATTCTACCAAAATAGGGCAGAATTTCGTGAGCCATTAAGAAGGGAAAGAAAAGTCAACAAAACCTAGAGAAAATGAGAGAAAACAAGACAAAAACCCAAGACAAGCTATGGACCAAAGGACAAAAGCTTGCATGAACATTTTACATGGTTAATGGTGATTATTTAGGGGCACTTTGGCCTTCATTTCTGCTGCCTATTTCGTCCCACAAGGAAGAGAGGAGAGTGGAAGAGAGCTTAGTCACAAGAAGGAAGAAGGCATACACATTGAAGATCAAGGTAAGTGGGTTCCAAACTTCATTAAAAAACTAGACATGTCAACGGTTAAATGGCTACTGGAATCGCATTAATTGGATTTTTTAAAAAATAATTATGAATTTTTGAAGTTAATACATATTTTTGGGATTTTTTTGAAAATGGGCGAATTTTATGAATTAAAGAGGAGAGTTTATATAAGTGATTAAAATGAGATATGTTTGCTTTATTTAGGGTCAGCACGTGTTCAGAGTATTTTACAGGCACCAAGAACATTTTTTATAAATTTTGGGAAACTATCAGATAATAATTGTTTAATCGCATGCTCTATGGTACCTTGTATGTTTGTTGTGCCATTATTGAGGAACATGTCTCGAGAGCAGGACATGCATTTGGGCTGTAGGGCCTAGTGGACTATGTGTTTTTAGGTTGCTATTGTAGGGCCTAGTGGACTATGTGTCCTTGGGTTGCTACTGAGTTGGCAATTCATTTAGTGTAGTTAGGGTTTGAGGCCTTGACAACTGTTGTTTTCCTAGCGCTATGGAACCAAGGCTTATGTCTATAGGTTGCTCAATGTGATTGAGTGGTCCGAATGCATGTGGTATGTTTTCCATTGTTGTTATGATTTTCCTTATTGTGGATTAAATATATGCACTGCATATATATCATAAATGAGTTTGATAGTTACTTTGGGATTTAATTTTGAATCCCAGACCCTTCTGAAGACACAGGTGTTTCTGATTGAGCTGATTGGAGATTTGTGGTAAGGGCATGAGTTGGGCTGAGGCCTAAAGAAATAGGGAATGCCCTACCGCCTTTTGCATTCTATAGTTTGGGATGATTGTATATTTTATTTCTGCCTGGTAGTTATTTGGATCATTGTGCCCTAACCCTCCAGGGATTATTTACTTTTGATTTTCGTACTTTTACTGGTATTATATATTTGTCCAAACTTATCATATGCTTTGTTGGGTAACACTCTGATGTATGTTAATATGGATAAATAACTAAGGAAAGGTAATAAATAAAAGGGATCCCTCTAACCCACTACTGGAGAAAACGAGGCCAGTAGGAGTGTAACACTAACTCCAACCTCTTGAGAAAAGAGAAGTACACATAAAGCATCCTTTGCGTGCTTGCTTTTTGTTTATTTGTATTGTTCTTCTTGTCTCTTGTCTCATCATGCCGTCTACAAACCACCTTAGTTTTAGTTTCTTTTTCCTAATTCATTGTATATGATAATACTAAGTGCTTGTTTAGAACCATATTTTGGAGATGTCATGGTTATTTGGCAGAAGTAACAGTGTGTGTTGGTTTTACAGTTTTACTAAGTGCTTTTCGGATCCAAAAACTAATTTTTGGAGGAAAAAATGTTGTTCAATTTGAATCAGCCTTTAGGCTAAATGATCTTTTTACCCAAAAGTGACTTTAAAGTTGGAGTAACTTTTTCTAACTTCTAATTTGATTTTTGAACATTCTGAAACTGATTTTTGACTACATCATCTAAATAATTTTATATTAAATTGATTTTTTTTTTAAAAAAATAAAGTCTTACCCTTTTTACCCCAATTACAATTTGTACATGAAAGTTAATTGGGATAAAAGTCACTCTTACAAGCATTAATTCAAACAAGTCCTAAAATGTGGTTTGGAAACCATTCTAACATGACTGCAAGCAAACTTTACTGATTTTATGATTTTAGAGAGATACTTGAAACTTTTTTGAACCCAACATAAGTTGGTTTAAGTTTAACGTAGCTAGTAAAACTGAAGAGGCTGCCTAGCATGCACTTCGGTTGGCTGGTTCAATCGCTTTGATGTTGATTTTGAATAAGAGATTTTAACATTCTTAGCAAGTAAAGATTAATATATAATAATAAAGGGGAAAAGGAGAATATACGCCAAGAGAAGAAGAAGATTCCCCGAACAATGTTATTTTATATTATTTTCTCCAAATATATAACTCTCTTGTTTTGTGTGACGGTTGAAGATTCAATTATAACTATGAGAAAAGAGCCGATAATATATTTTATTCAAGCATGCAATTTAAAGCAACTTATTTTTATTATCATTCTTGGTTTAAATGTAGTTTCTCTTTTTCTTTTCAGCTAAAAATATTATTATATCTTTAAGGAACTCATGAGATCGAGGCCTTTTGTGAGCTAAGGATTATAGAATTACGAGCTTTTACCCTTCAAACACCTCAAGGACTGCATAATTGAAAGCTCTAAAAAATTTAGGACTTGTACTTTTGCTACTTTTTCACGTGCACCTGCTTGACCTTCACAAGTTCCCAACTTATTTCCCACTAGCAAGTGTTCGACAGAAGGACCCCAATTTTGCCTCTTGTTCCTTTTAGGATTCTAAAATTAACTTTTTTTTTTTTTGGGGGATTTAATTACTCCACGGATTAACTAAATATTTATTTGTGTAACCTACCAACATTTCTGCAGGGTTTCTTCTGAAACCATGTCGATCTCACTGCGCTGGCTGACACATGTAGTCACAACCGACAGATATATCTATATCAATATATATGCACGTACGTACGTATGTGTGTAGTCTTATATATAATATGTTTGACCTGTACGATGATGAGAAGAAAGTGGTGAACTCATTAATATAGAATAAATAACAAAACGGAAAATATGAGATTCCCTTGGCTTTTGGAGAACTATTTAACTAAATAAACTGAAAGTGGGAATCCTTTTTCCCTCAAAGCTTGGGAATGATAATCAAGTAATGATTTTTTTAATGTGCACGCATTTCTAAAATTAACATATTCCGCAGTTGGCGAGAGACTGTACGTATGGTTAGAAATTATTTACTCATTTCATGTTCAGTTTTTGATGACTTAAAGTCTCAGGACTGATTAATATTAATTTACGACATGATATAAGATGAAGAAAAATTAATATTCCAATACGAACTGACATATTGTTTGTTTATATTTAGTAAAATATTATTTGTTTTGGACCAAATGGAATGCTATGAAGTTGGAACATATATGGGTAGATTCTTGCCTGATTCTTGGACATTGATTATACTACAGTGTAACTTTGTCAGTAGGGATCTACGTACGAGAACCAAGAGTTGTAAATTAAGTCCCAATCAAGGAGGGAGTGTTTTGAAAGCTATAGTAGGAATTAATACATTAAAGAACATAAATTCCTTAAATAAGAGGCATTCCTATTGATAATAATATAATATTTTCCTGTTGCGTCTTAAATATAGAAGTTAATTTAGAAATTTATTTTGGTTCTAGAATAATTAAGACCCCAATTTTATTTGTCTCTCCAACTTTAAATTTCCAGATGATAAATTTGTTAAGTTCCTGGCATATTATGATATGTTGACTTTTTTTTTAAATTTGATTTATTAGATTATTATTTAGATATAGTGCTTCAATAATTAAAATATTTACCCTATATTTGGATGGAAATAAAATTGGGAAAATTCGTTTGATGGCCCCTATTGGGTAATTAATTCCAGAAAAGGCCCACAAAATCTGAAAATATGGAAAAAGGCTCTGAAATTTTGACAATACCCAAAAAGGCCCAAAGATTCTGACGGAGTTGTTAATGGGGCTGATATAGTTGTTAGTGGGGGGCTGATATAGTTGTTCACCAAACTGATTTAGTTGTTAAAAAAAAAAATTTAACAACTAAATCAGTCCGGTTAACAACTATATCAGCCCCCCGTTAACAACTATATCAGCCTCATTAACAACTATATCAGCCCCACGTTAGAATCTTTGGGCCTTTTTGGGTATTGTCAGCATTTCAGAGTTTTTTTCCATATTTTCAGATTTTGCGGGCCTTTTTTGGAATTAATTGTTCAATAGGGGCCCTCAAACGAATTTTCCCAATAAAATTTGGGGGAAAGAGGGAAATTAGGAGGGAAAACTTTCAAAAATAATAAATATTTTTACCGTTAATGGAAGTATTTTTTTTCCTAGTATTCCCTCCTTTATTTTCTCCTTATTTTTCCTTCCATCCAAAATATAAGGTTAAGTTTTGATGATTCCATGTCATCTCAATGTGAAGCATAATTGGGAGCCAACTTTTTATTGATAATTTCCTCACCAGCATGGACGTCATTTCACGGTCAAAATCATGGTTGATGTTGCGCATAAAATGCTGGATATTCCCTTGTTAATTACCACTCTAATCATTATTATAAGTCAGTTGTAGAAGAAATTCTTTATCCTCAATATAAGTCATTTGTAGGGTATTAATTAATGGGTTAAAAAATAATTTGGCCAAAAAAACTTTTACATTAGGAGTGTCCAGTTCAAATAATTTTTTAGTAGATCTTCAATACTAAAATCTTTTAAAAATATGCGGTCAGCAAAAAAAAAATGTAAAGTAAGCACAATGCTATTAGAAAAAAAAAATAATGTTTGTTATCTAAGGTGCAGATTGGGCAACAAAATTTTACTCTAGGAGCGCCCAACACAAAAAAGTTTTACTCCATGAGTGCCCAGCACAAAAAAGTCCATGTGCAATCCACTCAAGATCTGACTGTTACAAATCCTTGCTTGCACCCCCAACCATGTGCATTGAGATTAGAAATAGTAAATGCAACAAAAAATCACAAATGCAACAAATAAATCACAAATTATTAAATAGCCTCAATCAAGCCTCTTAGGTTATCATTAAAAAATAAATAAAAAAAATCAACAAGTCCCATATTCATATAATAAATAAATCATTTTATTAACAAATATATTATCAAGTTGCCGGATTTATATTATTAAGTATCAACTTGATATCCATTAAGCTCTTTTCATAAAAACTTATTTCTTTTAGGATATAATCGATTTAAATTTAACGCACATAAATTTCTTTTAAAATAAAAATAAATCATATAATTTTTTTGTTTAACACATATAATAAATTATATTAATTATATTTTTAATTAAAAATCTTATTTATTTCAGCAAATTATAATTTTGACAAAATTAAAGAATAAGTAATTTTTGTCCATAAATATCTATACAAGTAGTTTTAAATGATAACAATTGAGAAAAAATTTATTTAATTTAGTGAAATTTTGAATTTTGTGTTAATTTTACATTTGTGATTTTTTTGTTACATTCACTTTTTCTAACCCCAATGCACATGATTGGGGGGTCCGAGTAAGGATTTGCAACATACGGATTTTGGGTGGATTGCACATGGACTTTTTTGTGCTGGGCACTCTTGAAGTAAAACGTTTTTGTACTACGCGCTCCTAGAGTAAAAGTTTGTTGGCCAATCTACATCTTAGATAACAAACGTTTTTTTTTTCTAACAGCATCGTGCTTACTTTACATTTTTTAAAATTTTTTGTGTTGACTGCATATTTTTAAAATTATTTTGGTATTTGAGGTCCACTTAAAAGTTATTTGTACTGAGTGCTCCTAAGGTAAAAGTTCGTCAGCCAAATTGCTCCTTAACCCTTAATTAGTTGACTATTTTGTAATTTTACCCTTATTTAGCTCTTTTTGGGAAGAGAAAAAGATGTTAGAATAACTTTATCTATTGAGGAAAAAACTTTAATAAGGGTACTTTGAAAATTTTTATCAATTTAATACATTTCTTGATATGCGTTAATGAGTTACTAGTTACTTATCCTAATATGTACCAAAATAGTATTATGATATAGCCGTACTGTTCAAAAGTTCCACACCCGGCAAGAGATTATTGTATCGATATGATAGAGAAGCAGAGAGAGGAAAAAGACGAGAGATATTGAAGCATATGGACACAATAAGATTAATCCAACAAACATAATATTGATACAAGATAGCAGCAAACCGATCAAAACCACATTGAAGCATCATGCATGCATAACTCAAAACCCTACTCTAAGAAAAAAGATCCCTACGGACGCAAACACAGAACCTAGTTTTCCAAACACACTGAGAGACATGTCATAACGAAATACAGTACAGTCTAGTTAACTAACTATTACAGTAACAGCTTAAGTTTTGGTGGAATGGCCTACGCCGGGCTGTGTCCTGGATTTGTGGGGCGATGGGCATCAATGTATCCCTCCAGATTTCTAGTGGGTCGGGAGGGAATAATATTTGTAGTTTGTGTTGTGTCTTTTGCAGATTGGGTGGTGGGTGAGAGGTCTTTGCTTTGTCTCAAGTTTCTTCCTTCTGTGAATAGAAGCTCATGGGACAAAGCCAACAGTACAAAGAACAAGCAAGTGCGAGCAAAATGTGCCATTCCCAAAACTCAAAAGAGAGTGTCTAAAGAGATAGACGATGTGGAGCAAGACACTGAAGAAGCTCGCTATGCATTGAAGCTATTTATAGCCAAATATTCTGTATATATGTTCACTTCTCATGTCTAGCTCTACTCGCGTTTGGCGTTTTCCTTTGGATTTCTCCTCTGGTATTCGGCGTCACTAGAAATCGACTAGTCGGCTCGTTGGAATATTGTAGGCCCAGAATGAGGAACTTTACTATCTATAAGTTATTGTGGCGGCTCAAAAACCAAGGCTCAAAAACGAGACCCCTGGTTAAGTTTGAAAAATCTTAGCTTGTCGATCCAAGCCCTAGATGGCGTGGTTGAGGATTTTAAATAAGGACAGTTAAGAAAACAAGGGAAAATCAAGCACTTTTTTCTTTAACGTTTCTAAAGCACACACTTATTTTCATAGAGACTCCAGTTAGAGTACTATCACATCATATGCAAATTTTTATTTGGGTTCTTAGGAAAAACATAGACTTCTATATTCCCAACAGATGTTGGAAATCGAATCTTATTTTAACGTGAGATGAGTTACGTACCGTTCTTTTTAAAAAAAAAATGTTGAAAAAGTACTGCCTGTGTACTGGAAAAAATAAATAAATAAATAAAGCTTACATTTACCTTTCCTATTAAAATAAAAACAATGATCAAAATAAGTATTATTTTGATCAAAGTATCTTTGTATTTATTACTCATATATGTAGCAATATATTCAAGATATATCTAATCAATACAAAATAGTCACTTTATTAAATTTAGAATAAATCAAATTTATAGTTTAAATATTTTAAATAAATACATGAATTAGGCTTGATGATATTTTTGTTTCACAAAATGTTAATGTATATTTTGACAGTAGAAAAGGCGGTAATGTGATTTGAGTATATTTTAGGAGGAGAAAGAGGAGTTTACCTCGCAAAGAATAATGAGACCAACACGAAGAAAAGAAACCTATATAAAATCTAATAAAATAAGTATACATGAAAAGTAAATAAAATAAAATTAAGCCAGCTTGAAGGAAGGAGAATGTGTGGACACCACAAGTTTGTCACACATGCATCATTAATCAACACACACACACACACAATGAAGGAGCAAGGATCAACAAGTTGTTGGTTAAGGTGGCAAGTACGTAGCCACATTTCTGTAAGAAGGAGAACACAATTCGAATTCTGAAAAAATATTTTTTGGGAAAGGTGAAAACCCTTTACACTCTAAGCCTAAAAGAGATTAGTTTCAAGTATAAAGTGAGTCGATGATATAAATAAAACAACGAAAGAGTGAGGACCACAAGGTTTTATGGTGTTGTTGTTTAAAGTCTTCTTTTTGTAAGTGAATTTTGGCACAAGAGTAGTGGCGGAACCACTTGTTGGCCAGTTGGGGACTTGGCCCAAGCTGACCTTCTAAAATTTGTTAGTGTATATATATATATATTTATTTATTTATTTATTTATTATATGATATTTTATTTTGACTAATAATTTGGCCCTAGTTAAACTCTCATCTTCGCTATAAGGATAATGTTTGGTTCATTACTCATTGGGTGTTAGAGAAAAGTAAAATTCTTGTTTGAAATACCTGCTGAAACTATTAATATCATCTTATATATCATTTTGATTTGTGGTTTTCGGTTATTATTTTTTTATATTTTTAATGTTATGTGATACTAATTGGTAAACAGTTCAAAATATTTATTTTTTACCCGTGCTAAACATATTTTTTTGGTTCCGCCACTGTACAAGAGGCTTAAATCACTACACACAGAGGTGAAGATAAGACCCAATTAAGCTCAGGCATGACTGTTTGAATTAGTGATAGAAAAATTGATTTCATGTTTTACGAGAAAAAATGTGAGAAGAGAAATACCTTTATTTAGGTGAGCTTAATTTTTCACATGAGGATTTGTTTTTGGGTCATTGCACATGAGGTTATATATATTTATACAGTTTCTTGATTCTTTTCTCTGAGGCTGTGAAGATGAAGAGGCTACTTCCAAGGGATATGCTGTGTTAAAATAGGAACGCAAAGGATGCTTTGTCGTGCAAGTTGCATGGATGCACAGGGAGAGGGGGATTTAGCTCTTACACTTCTGCAAACTGTCATTCTCGTGATTCCTTTTGTCGTTTTGAAGCGCACTTCGAAACTATATATAAGGCAACAAATTGATTGATTTTGACATTAATTAAACAAATCTCAAGGCATCTAGCTTTCAACAACACACCATAGGCAGCATATTCCTAGAAAGGATCCCTAAAGTTTGCATTATGAAAGCTAGATAACAAATATAGATAGGTTAAAAAATTAGTAATAGCAGTTATTTGTAATAAATATGAGTTGGTTTTTCTAAAAGGATTTAGGAGCAAAAATATACATGTGTTTTATCCTCATGAGCGCCCAGCACCATATGCTTCAACGGTGATGTGATTTTTGTTCCTAAAATGTAACCACATGTATATTTTTACTCCCGAAAATAGCATATGGTGCTGGACACTCTTAAGGGTAAAGCACATGTATATTTTTGTTCCTTTATCCTTCCTAAAAAGACAACTTCATCACGACTTTCTTTGGATGTAAATTCTTTAATGCGTGTAATCAACAAGAATACTTTGAGAAAAATTATAAATTTAGGAGATATACTGAATTGAATTGAAGTCTCCTATTTTTAACTAAATCCAACCCCTAATTAACTAGTTTTTACATTAATGACCGAAGGTGGGAAAAAAAAATCAATATTTATGACTAGGGAATCTTGTGATGGCTTACTGAAAAGTTTTTGGAAAAATTAAAAAGCAATGATGTTATGTTGATAGCCGAAATTTTTGATAAAATTTAGAAGGGAGAATATTCTTTAATTTCGGCTAAGCTTTTCTTGAAGTTATAAATAAGAATTCCAGTTATAATTTCAAGTTCTCCCAAAAATAATTTTCCACAAAACTGAATTCTTTGAATGTAATCCTCCCAAATTATTAAGGCTGTTTTTTTTTTGCCCAGTTTTAAGTTAAGGCTGTTAATCTTACATGTTAAATATACATAATGTTAAACCATAAAGATGGCGATGGTGATTGGTAATGCGTATATTAAATTAATAGAAGGACCAAATTGCGAAAAGGTATTGACGAGAAAAGAGTACGTGGAACCACAAAAGAGTTCGCATTAATTACAGATGAAGCAAATCTATTGTTGATAACCTCATGTGAATATCAACTGATTAATTAGTTAATTGAATATTCGGTTTGTATTTTTTTTCAGCTCTCAATTTTGTTGTTTTAATGAAAATCGTACCCTTCTCATACGGAGGACTTTGAATTGATTATTTAGCACCTTTAATTATTACCTTTATATCTATACACCTTTTCTATCTCTGCTGAATATAATTAAAGGCGGTTAAAAAAAATAATTCTTTATTAATAAAACTAATATATATGTGTGTGTGTGGGGTATATTTTTGCATGGCTGTATATATTTTGGTGATGATAAAAGTGTGATTGATCCAAATATAAAACTTGGGAGAATATCATTTAGGTCATAACTAAGGAAAATAATATCATGATAAGTCCAATTACTTATCAATAGTAGCTCATCACTTGTCAATGCCATTTCCCTTTTTGATATTATATTTCTTGGTTGAGATGTTTGGATCAAGGAAAATTGTGGGCAAGAAAGCGAAAATTCAATTTTTTCCATTGGTGGTGGTCGCTTGGTTTGCCATTTTCCATCGAAAATATTTTCCCTCTGACGCCCATTTTCCAGCATTTATTAAGTGAAAATATATTCCCACAAATAATGGTGGAAACCAAATTTTGAGGACCTTTGAATATCAGCGCTGGACTAAAATGCCCCTAATGTGATGGTGATACGATATAAAAAAGGTGAAGTATTTGAGAGCCATTTTCACCAGGAGCTAGAAAAATAGAACATGGTAAAGAATAGAGTGGACGAGGGGCTTTTTTCCAAGTGACGTCGTTGATCCAATTAATCGTGAAGAACATGTGGGTTGTTTCTTGTGGTTGTTCTGTTATTGTTTGAATTGAATGCTACACACGCGTGGTCCTTGGTTTTTGTGTTGAGTTAAGTGAAGGGGCCATTGGCCACTAGAGCTGATTCAGAGCAATTGGTGGTGGTGGGAACTCCATGGCTAGGCAAAAATTTGGTTGGTTTATAGTCTGACTATGAAGTATCCATGTGGTGAACGTGGTTAAATCTGTGATATTTCGCACAAGGGAAGCAGTGACAAATCCCTACTTTATAATATATTTTCAAGCTTTATTTGGGGATTTTTATTTTTATTTTTCATAATTATTGAGCTTTCCTTCATTGTGATTAACTGGGATTGAGAGTAAATGCATTGAATTAGAACAAAAAAGGTAAAATTGTCATAATTATTGTAATCACTTTTAATCATTGATTTTTGAGAGGATTTGATGTTGATTTAATTATTTTTAATTGTAGGTGCTTGAAAAATTAGATTAAATAAATGTGAAAATGCAGTTTAGGGCTCAAATTTTAAAATGACAATTTGATACCACCAATTTCAAAAGTGCTAATCTAGTCTACCCAAAACTCCAGCATTTTTCCTTATTCACTTAGGGCCAGTTTGGATCGCTGCAAATTAGGAGAGGGAAAAGGAAAATCGGATTTTCCATCGATGGTGGCCTTTTGGTTCACTATTTTCCCAAGAAAGTATTTTCTGGCGGCAGACAATTTTTCTTCATCAATATGAAAATATTTTCCTTTCATTATTGGTTGTTAGATACGATTAGTTTTGATGATGTCTTATATAGATGTCATTCTTAAGAGCACAAAGGTTGCATACTACATTTATCTTCTACTTTGACTAATTCTTATATTTAATGTAGATGCAAAGTTTAATAATGGAGATTGATCAAGAAAGGAGACTAAAGAAAGAAGAACTTGCACAACATTCAAGTTCTTGTGATACATGAAGTCTCGATGATCAAACAGAAGTTGAAATGAAGCAGTCGAGACATGAAATTCTGGAGCAAGTTCAGCATAGGCTTGGCTTTCTGGATATTGACGAAGGTAGAAGCTGCAAAGAATAAAGAGCCCAAGTTAAATGATGAAGAATGATCAAGTTGGGAGATGGAAGAAGGAAGAACTTGCTAAATGGAATGAAGATATAATTATTCAAGTTCTTATGTTGAAGCTAGAAGCCTCCAACATCATATGGAAGTTGGAATGACTCAATTCAGAGTTTAAACAAGCAAAAATGAGGTTCTGGATGAGCAAACTCGAGTCTCCAAGTATTAAACTCGAGTTCACCACTTTACTGCAGTATTTTGCCTCTCTGACATGAATAAACTCGAGTTCAGGACCCCAAACTCGAGTTTAGAACTTCAAACTCAAGAAAGGAATCACAAAATTGAGCCAATAAGTGTCTTCAGCATTGCTGGTGTCTCTGGACTAGGCAAACTCGAGTTTACAACGGTACTCAACACTTCAGTTCAACTCTATTTTAGGTGACCTATAGTAATTCAATGATATCTCCCAAACCAGGAATCAGATTGACGTGAAACCAATTTTGTATGAAACCAGACTTCCAATGCGTCATTTTGATATAAAATGCAAGCCCTAAGGAGTTTAGATCAAGGAGCTATGAATTGTGGAAGTTGACAGAAGAATCCACACCACATAGAAAACCAAGCTTCAAAGTTTTGAGTGTAACTCACAATCTACAAATCCAATTGAGCTGAAATTAGTGGAATATGAAAATAGACTCAAAGGGCTTTCCATCAAGCTTTGAACGGACCAAAACAGAGTTCAAACCAGGGAGATATGGCCTTCAAAAGTTGACAAAGTTGCAAACTTGAGCCAGGCCAAGTCAGAAGCAACCAAGTCATAGTACAACTTGCAAACTCGAGTTTATTAGTCACAAACTCGAGCTCGAGAGCTCCAGAGAAGAAATGAACATTTGGAGATAGCCAAACTCGAGCCTAAGTAAACAAACTCGAGTTTAGCTTAGACAGAGAGCATCCAGGTCCTGAAGAACATCCAAACTCAAGTCTATAAGTTGCAAACTCGAGTTTGCGGGTTTTCCAAGTTCCCAATTCGAATTTGCCTTCGATCAAAACCATCTTCTAAGCTGAAAGGATATCAAACTCGAGCCTATAAGTTACAAACTTGAGTTTGGTTCAGGCAGAGAGAAATCCATCTTTCAAAAACACAAGGAAACTCGAGTCTATTAAATGCAAACTCGAGTTTACACCTCTGCTTCAGAAAATCACCATTTCGAAAATCCTGATTATTCTGATAAACATCTAGATGATTACCCAAATGATTTATAACACTTCTTAACATTATTTTATATCATTTGTATACATGTTTCAGATGATTAAAGGTTGTTAAACTGAAGATCAAGGATAAAGTAAATGCTGATGGCATAGCTGGTTCAGAAAACGAAGTTCTAACGGCTAGTTCCATCTGAGTCTAATGGCTATATTTCATTATCCAACAGTCATTAAATTTTTTCAACGGTTATATATTGATCTCTACCTATAAATAGAAGACAGATTCAAGCAAAAAAACGCAGAGACACAAGCCTACATCTTCAAAATGCTCATACTCTGATTTTCATATTATTTACTCTCTGTTTTCATTGTTTACATAGCTTAGCATAGAGAGTGAAATTATTTGTAATGCACTTCAGTGTTTATCTTATTCACTTCTGAGAGAGAAGATTTATTGTAATCATCCTATCATTCTTTTTGAGAGTTACTCAAAATTGGGTGATCTTGAGTGGGAAACCTATTGTGTTGATTACAGCTTGTAAGGGGAGTAAGTTCTAGTGAGAGAATTACTTCGAGTACAGAGTGTGTAATCAAGTGGGTGTATTGATTACAGTTTGTAAGGGGGAGTGAATCCTAGTGAGAGGATTACTCTAAGTACAGAACGTATAATCAAGTTGAAAGAAGATAGTAGATTGAAAATCTCAAGTGGAGCTTGAGGACTGGACGTAGGTCGAGGATTGGACCGAACCAGGATAAACCTCAGTTTGTATATTCTCTTCCCTTAATTCTTATGTTTCCAACATATATGTTTGAATGACTATCTATCACTTTATAACTCTTTACTGTTATGCAAACTGGTTTTACTGAGTTGTAAAAAGATTTTCAATGTTCCTAAATTTTTATACTTCACCCAATTCACCCCCCTCTTGGGTTCAGCAGGTTCTTACATTGGTGGGAACCGATTTTCCAACAGTAGTAAATCCTAAAATAATCCCTCTTTGTTCTATAATGGTTGTCACCATTGAAGCCTCACCGACCTTCCACCTCTTATGATTGTTACCCAGAAGAGACCTTTATTGGGTTCTATCCCATAAGCCTCTGCGAATGCCTAGCCGTACTCAATCCCAATACCATTACTTCTGCTTCTTCTTCGTCTGCCCATAAGTTGCCCATTTCTTCTATTGCCACTGCCGCACTTAAAGCCATTTTCAAGCCCTCCTCTGTCTTCGGCACAGGCAGTCGCAACAAGAGGCTACCTATTTCATCATGATTCTTACCTGAGATTCGTCTCAAAGTCTTTCTCTGCTTCGAACTCGAGACTAGATCTAAACCGGTTTAAAAATCAATTTATATCCGGTCAAAAAAGCGATTTTTACTCGATCTAAAAAGCGATTTTTATACTAGTGTAAGCACCATATGTGTCCATCCGTGCCGAGGGAATAAGTTATTGGTATTACTTATGCTATATTGACAAAAGGATGGTTTATTATAGAGGCCAAATTTGACTTAAGTTTCTTTAGTCGTCAGAATGTTAAAGATATGAACTTTTTGTTTCTTGTTTTTTGATACACTTGAGCATCTAGGCTTTATCTATCCCTTATCATTTTCGAGAAACCTTCCTAACTCCTCGACAGGTTGCAAGATCCGTTGGAACCCAGGCATAATCGATAAGCTTGCTTTAGCTAGATGATCAGCCACTACATTCTCGCTTCGACTTATCAGGCGAATTTCAACAGTCCAATCATGCTCAACCACACTTTTGAGTTCATCCACCAGCCGACAGTCTTCATGCATTTCAATGGCCAGGCTTTGCATCAATGCCACCGTGTCTGTAGAATCAGCTTCGATGATGACGTTCTTGAACCCCATATCCCAAGCAAGCTTTAAATCATGGAGGCATCCCCAAAGCTCCGCAGTCAAGTAGTCATCCTCACCCCCCTTGAATAGAAAAGCACTCAGGAAGACACCATGCTCATTTCTTAGGACACTACAACTAGCAACTCCAGGAGACAAGTGAGAGCATGCACTGTTTGTGTTAATCTTGACCCATCCAGGTGGTGGGGGTTGCCACTAGGCCCCAAGCACCTTCGACAGCTTCTTCCTATCATCCACTAGATTAAATCTATCTCATGCCTCATTTAGACAAAGCCTAGTTGCATTCACGCTGGATAGTAAAGCATGGTTTGACACCCTTTTGTCTTTAAACACTATGGAGTTACGTCGCCGCCATATCCACCAGCACGTAAGTACAAACGCCTGCCTCCAATCATCTGCCTACTTCGATCCACCTCAGTTGTGCATATTCCACTGGAGCCAGCAGTCGAAACTCAGGGAGATGAAAGTGTGCTGTCGGAGGTATCGTCTAGTGCAACATCTCAAGTGTCTCATGGCAATCCCTAAGCACATGTAGTAGAATTTCTAGGTCTACCCCCACATACTAAACATCTAGCATCATCACTCTTACCTCTCCTATGTCATACTACATTAGTGAGTAGATGATTATGTAGAACCAGCCACATAAAAGCTTTGCATCTTTCCGGAATCTTGATTTTCCAAACTTTACCCCATATAGGATCTTTGTGCGTCTCATCTTTTGTCAGGGCGTTGTAATCAGACTTGACAGTAAAAGCTCCATGTTTATTCCACTTCCAATGCAAGGTCTCATTTGGCATTTCCTCAATCCCTTCTTGGACTTTATTCCACGTACGCTTAATCCCACTCCATAAATTAGACCCACGTCTACCCATATCAATATTAGGTAAAACATCTGAGCCACAATTATACTTGTTCCGGATCACTTTCACCCAAAGGTCATCTCTTCGGCTTGAGAGTTGCCACCCAACCTTCATAAGGTAGGCTTGGTTATAAGAACTAGAGTGCCAGAGTCCTAACCAGCCTCTAGTATTAGGATGGCAGATAGTGTCCCAAGCAACAAGCAATACTCGCTTGTGATACTCCGTGCTACCCCATAGAAATTGTCGATTGCTTTGATCCAGGTTCGAACACATGCTAGCTGGAAGAAGGGATATTTGCATGGCATAGCCTAGAATTGCTATAGATATGGACGAAACAAGAGTGGATCTTCCTGCAAGTGATAGTGAATTTGCCTTCCATGATGAAAGCCTTGAGTTCACCTTATCCACTATGTAGTTGAACGATTCCTTAGTGACCCGCTTATGATGAAGGGGAAAATCCAAATACTTACCCAAGTCACTAGTAATGGAGAACCCAAATGACGCACACATTTCACTTTTTCTAATGTGGTTCACGTTGTTTTAGAAAAATGCTCGGGTTTTCTATTGGTTAATTTTGAGCCTAGAACTGTCACAGAAAGCCTTCAAGCACTTGTTAATCACAACAACTTGATCCATTGAGGCTTCTGCAAACAACAGGATGTCATCAGCAAAGAACAGATGTGAGATTGAAGGCCCAGTTCTTATAAGTCGAATTGGCTTCCATTGCCCGTCATGAATATCATCTTGGATAAGATGAGTCAATCTTTCCATGCATAAGACAAATAACTATGGTGACAATGGATCCCCTTGTCTCACTCCCCTTGAAGGGTGAAATACCTCGGCTTTATCCCCGTTCCATAACAGTTGTATACTAGAACTAGAAACACACTTACCAATTACCTCTACGAGTCGTCTGGGTAGATTGATTTCTTGAAGATAACTCAACAGGAAACTCCAATTAACTCAATCATATGCTTTCTCCAAGTCAATTTTAATGGCCAAGAACCCCTTCTTCTGTTTCATGGTTCGCATGGAATGAATAACCTCTTGGGCCACAATAATATTATCACTGCTATGTCGCCTTGGTACAAAACTACACTAATTTATTTTTGAAAGAGCTTTGTAGATGACATTGCAGAGACTTATTGGTCTTAGATCCCCTATAGATTCTGGATGATCCTTCTTGGGGATGAGAACAATCAAAGTGCCATTGACCTCCTTGATATCCTACAAATTAGCAAATAAATGTTTCACATAATTCACAACGGAAGAACATACCGTGTTCCATTGATTCTAAAAAAATAGTGCATTGAGTCCATCTAGGCCTGGGGATTTTAGGGCACCCATACTAAAGATCGATTCTTTAACCTCAATATCTGAGACCTCTCTATTACACCATCGTAGCTTGTCCTCCTCCACATTATGGTATGACATGGGATGGGTGAGGTTGGGTCTGTGTAATAAGTTTTCTGTAAGGAGGTTGGAGAAGTCAGTAGCCATATTCTTGAGTAGAGATGTGTCATAGACCCATGCTCCCTCATCATCTTTAATCGCCTCAATATGTTAGGATTTCCGCCTTCGATTAGCACGGGCATGGAAATAGCGAGTGTTCCAATTCCCAAACATGGACCAATTCGCTCTAGCTTTCTGAGCCCAAATAAGGGATTTCTGAATCAAGAAATCTTCAAGTTCCTTCCAAGTATTAAGCTGAAGGGCCTCATAATGTGGAACCAAACCAACCCGTGCAACTGCCCTATTAATACCATCAAGATGTCGCAGAAGTTGTCTTTTCCTTGCCTCAGTATGCCTGAAGACTTCTTTGTTCCATTTAGAACACGTAGTGGTGAACTGAGAGGAGTTCTGAAGCCAACGGATATCAGAGGACCATGCTTCTTGCACAAAATCATCAAATTCTTCGTGGAGGACCCAAGCAACGATGAAACAAAACCATATGATAGGCACACCTTTATTCATTCCGTTATCAAGCCGAAGTAGGAGCGATCGATGATCAGATTTAAAGAACGGCAGATGGGTAGCTGATGCATTGGGAAATAGATTGCACCACTGATCATTAGCCAATAACCTATCTAGCCTTGCCTCCAAAGTACTTCTCTTCAATGTAAACTCTGGTCCAGCAAAATCAACATCTCTCATAACATGCATATCAACCCATCAGTTGAATTCACAATCAATAGAGGAGAAGAAAGTGGCAAGTGAATGCCTTTCTGTAATACCTCAGATTTTTATTAATAATGATAATAATAGAAATAGTAGTAGTAGAAGTAGTAATAATAATAATAATATAGTAAAAATTAATAATGTTGTATTGTTTAGGTGCTAATCATATTATTTTGCAAACAGTATTATTAGATCAGTTAAGATTAGATCCTAAATTCTAGGAGTTAGTTATATCAGATTATAATTTTAATCTTTTTGAATTCATTATCGGATTCAAAATATATCTAATAATTAAAAGGTCCAGCCCATAGCCAAAACCCTAGATTTAATTATAAATACTAGGTCTGGCCGCTTAAACCTAGAAAGCACCCAATACTTTTCTCTGCTCATTCTTTTAGGAGGTTAGCAAACACGGAGACCAGGTAATCTTAATTCCCATAAGTCCTAAGTTAGGTTTATATATAAATTTTGATAGGTAGACCTAATTTCTAGATCACCTGTACAAACCTTTTTTTTGTGCCTTCCGTTGCTACTGATGGTTATTAATTGTATGATGTTCCTTCTGAAAAAAAATCGAATATGTGCAGATCCTCGTCTTAGATTGCGTGCTGGTTATGTGCATTCTTTTTCTTTATTGATTAAAGTTTCTCGATTTGCGTGCGCTTGTTTTTTTGACATAAACCCTGTACGTGTTCCTCTTTTATTCTGTGTGTATTGAAATCGAACCTATTTCCCCTGTGCGTTCCGCTCATTGGGTAATTGAAGAAGGAAAAAAAAACCATTTTGCCTCGGTTCGCGTGAATAGATTCGTGTGTGTTTTTTTTAATTTGGAATTGATTAAAAATGTTATCTGTCCATGTTATCTTCTTTCACTATTGAATTTTCTTTTCTTGATATAATATCTCATACACAGTAAGATAGGATACAAAATTTCTTTATATCATTATTTAATTAAAATAATATAAAAATATATATATAATACAATTAAATAATAGAAATAAATTTGGAGTCTATTTTGTGTATGTGTTTTAAAGCAACTTAAACAGTGGGAGGATAGCTTTGGGATGGTACCTCCTAAAGTGATGAACACAACCCTTAGGCTTTATGCCTCGAAATATTATGTGATGAGAAAATTGAGAATCCGTTCTTCCCAAAGTGGTGTCTAGCAGATTTCCGGGACACTAGTAGCAACTTTGGGAAGAGGTGTGCACACTAGGAAGATATGATTGTTATGTTTATGGCCAATTGATTGTGACTGGCAGGTTTCCGGGTCACAGGGTAGACTGGCAGGTTTCCGGGTCTACCATGGTTCTCTTCCCACTAAACTAAATGGACTGGCAGGTTTCCGGGTCCAAATAAAATTTAATAAAAATTTATGAATGACAGTGAATATGAAACAAATATTTTCGATTATATAAATATATAATGTTTTTTTTTCTTTTTTTATAACATGAGAATATTTTATTGTTATTTTTGTATTATTTTTGTTTATTAGGATTACCAGCGTTTGCTGATGTGTGTGTTTCTATAGGCTGCGACGTGTTAGTTCTCAGTGTGTTTTGATGATTACTAACAATTGTAAACAATATTGATAAGGTTTGACAAAGTTTAGAATAATTTAAACTTGTATTTTTCAATCTGTCAAAACCAAACTCGAGCCTGTTAATGTTGAACTCGAGCCTGGATTTGACAGAGAGCACAAACTTGTCAAATTGATTTCCAAACTCGAGACTGAACCTGAAGTTTAAAATTAAACTTTTGAAAAGTTCACATGAACTCGAGCCTACTAAGGTCAAACTCGAGTTCATTCTTTCCAGAGAGTTTTTGAACTTTGAAAAATATGTTAAACCTTACACTTGCTTTCTTCAAACCTCAAGTTTGAAAGGACCCAAAGAAAGTTTTAAGAGCATGAGCTCGAGCCTGCTATGGCAAACTCGAGTTCATCTCTGGCGGGATAAGTTTTCCAAACTTGTAAGTATTTTCAAAGCCTGCACTGTTCCATTGAAAGAAAAGTTTCCAGTTTGAAAATTTTTTTAAACAGTTTGAACTCGAGCCTAAAAAGTTTGAACTCGAGCCTAAAAGTTACCGAGAGCTTTCAAACTTTTCCAAAACATTTGAACTCGAGCCTAAAAAGTTTGAACTCGAGCCTAAAAGTTACCGAGAGCTTTCAAACTTTTCCAAAACATTTGAACTCGAGCCTAAAAAGTTTGAACTCCAGCCTAAAAGTTACCGAGAGCTTTCAAACTTTTCCAAAACATTTGAACTCGAGCCTAAAAAGTTTGAACTCGAGCCTAAAAGTTACCGAAAGCTTTCAAACTTTTTCAAAACATTTGAACTCGAGCCTAAAAGTTACCAAGAGCAAAAACTTCTCAAAATGTCTTGAACTTAAGGGTTTGCTTTGCAAACCTCAGGTTTGTTCTTTCGAGCTAAAACCAAGTTTGCTCAAAATTGTTTCAAACTCGAGCCTGACATTAATGAACTCGAGTTCATTTCAACCCGAGAGCTTTAGTTTTTTTTTTTAACATGAGAACCTCAGGTTTAGAAGACAAACCTCAGGTTCACACATTTTGAACTCACATAATTTTGAACACTGAAGCAACGAACTCGAGCCTGTAAGAACTGAACTCGAGTTCGTATCGCAGGTTCAGGAAATTTGAATTTAGGGATTTCAGAAATCAATGTTATTTGATCCCATCTTCCTTCAATATTATTCTCTGATATTCTCTGCTATGTTTAACGTATTTGTTAGTGGATTTCAGAGCATTAAAGAATGTTTGGTGAGAGGTTAGAGCATAAAGCAAAAAGCAACTCAGAGCATTTATTGCAAAGCACAAAAGTTACTCCTTCTACCCAAATCCTTCTGCACACGCTTACAAAGTATTTAAGGATGTTAGCTGAAACAAGAAAACTCCTCTCCAACGGATTAATTCGCAGAAAGTCAGCCTTGATGACTTGGCCAACTAGATTAGGAGAAAGCAAGAGAGAGAAGACCCCCAAAAACTACTTCAGAACACTTGGGCAACTTCTCCAACGGTGTGATTCAAGCTACAACGGTCATTTAATGTTCCCTAGCTAAAAATAGAGTTCATTAATATCTTCACAAGTAGATACACCTACTCTGAGCGAAAATCTACTAAGTTCATTCATTGTGTATTAGCTTTTCACTTGTAATAGTATCATTTTGATACCTTGAGCTTCAGTGTTTATTCTATCTACTCTTTGAGAGAGTTTCACTTGTAAAATCATTTATTGATTGTAACAACTATAAGTCAGGGGACTTGGTAGTTGGGGTGTATTGATTACAACTTATAAGGGGGAGTATGTTCTAGAGAGAGAACAACTCTTAGTACAGAGTGTGTAATCAATTTCATTGAGTTAGTGGATTGAAAATCCCAAGTGAGGCTTGGGACTGGATGTAGGTCAGAGAAAGGACCGAACCAGTATAAATCTTGTTGTGCATTGCTTCTTCTTCCTTCCTCTCTGTTCTGCTCTGTTTTGAGTACTCACAAACAGAACAAGTGCATAAAATTTTGAAGATACCCAATTCACCCCCCTCTTGGGTATCAAGCTCCAATTTTCACGACGATCCTTCGGGGGAGCAGACTTTCATTGAAACAGGTCTCAAAGCTGGGGCCGCTGGGGCTAGCAGTGAGAAGTGAGGAAGAATAATAAAAAGCTCTAGCTAGTTTCTTTTTTATTTTATGCTTTAGATGAGACATCTTTATTTAAGTTTCAATTTATTTTAATGTAATAAGTAGCCTTGCGCATGTCCCAATACAAGTGCGGCGGTAACACTCCCCAAGATTGTTATTTTGAAATTTATTAGTTTATTTATAAAAATTATTTAAATTTCTTTGTGATTAAAACCGTTAGAAATCGGGGGTGTTACAAAATGGTATCAGAGCCCTAGGTTTCGACTTGGGTTCGTTTTTGATACTAACTCAAGAGATCAAAGATCCCAGAGTTAAGTAAATAAATGAGTAAAATAGTAATAATAATAATAATTAAAACGTGAGAGATGGGTAGTGAAGGGTTATTTCCTTATCTTTTAAAAATGATTTATTTCTTAGAAATTCTAATAATTGTTTGTTGGAAATTCTTGTGTGACTTGTTATGTGACTATTATTAACATGTGAATTTTATTTTAGTTTCGAGGACGAAACTTGTTTTAAGAAGGGTAGAATGTAATACACTGGATTTTTATTAATAATGATAATAATAGAAATATTAAAGATAATGATAGAGTAAAATAATACTAATAAAATAATAATGATTAATAATAGAAATAGTAGTAGTAGTAGTAGTAGTAGTAGTAATAATAATATAGTAAAAATTAATAATGTTGTATTGTTTAGGTGCTAATCATATTATTTTGCAAATAGTATTATTAGATCAGTTAAGATTAGATCCTAAATTCTGAGTTAGTTATATCAGATTATAATTTTAATCTTTTTTAATTCATTATCGGATTCAAAATATATCTAATAATTAAAAGGTACAGCCCATAGCTAAAACCCTAGATTTAATTATAAATACCAGGTCTGGCCGCTTAAACCTAGAAAGCATCCGATACTTTTCTCTGCTCGTTCTTTTAGGAGCTTAGCAAACACGGAGACCAGGTAATCTTAATTCCCATAAGTCCTTAGTTAGGTTTATATATAAATTTTGATTGGTAGACCTAATTTCTAGATCACCTGTACAAACCTTTTTTTTTTGTGCCTTCCGTTGCTATTGATGGTTATTAATTGTATGATGTTCCTTCTGAAAAAAAAATGAATATGTGCAGATCCTCGTCTTAGATTGCGTGCTGGTTATGTGCATTCTTTTTCTTTATTGATTAAAGTTTCTCGATTTGCGTGCGCTTGTTTTTTTGACATAAACCCTATACGTGTTCCTCTTTTATTCTGTGTGTATTGAAATCGAACCTATTTCCCCTGTGCGTTCTGTTCATTGGGTAATTGAAAGAGGAAAAAAAAACCATTTTGCCTCGGTTCGTGTGAATAGATTCCTGTGCGTTTTTTTTTTAATTTGGAATTGATTAAAAATGTTATATGTCCATGTTATCTTCTTTTACTATTGAATTTTCTTTTCTTGATATAATATCTCATACACAGTAAGATAGGATACAAAATTTCTTTATATCATTATTTAATTAAAATAATATAAAAAAATATATAAAATACAATTAAATAATAGAAATAAATTTGGAGTCTATTTTGTGTATGTGTTTTAAAGCAACTTAAACAGTGGGAGGATAGCTTGGGATGGTACATCCCAAAGTGATGAACACAACCCTTAAGCTTTATGCCTCGAAATATTATGTGATGAGAAAATTGAGAATCCGTTCTTCCCAAAGTGGTGTCTGGCAGGTTTCCGGGACACTAGTAGCAACTTTGAGAAGAGGTGTGCACACTAGGAAGATATGATTATTATGTTTATGGCCAATTGATTGTGACTGGCAGGTTTCCGGGTCACAAGGTAGACTGGCAGGTTTCCGGGTCTACCATGGTTCTCTTCCCACTAAACTAAATGGACTGGCAGGTTTCCGGGTCCAAATAAAATTTAATAAAAATTTATGAATGACAGTGAATATGAAACAAATATTTTCGATTATATAAATATATAATGTTTTTTTCTTTTTTTATAACATGAGAATATTTTATTGTTATTTTTGTATTATTTTTGTTTATTAGGATTACCAGTGTTTGCTGATGTGTGTGTGTCTATGGGCTGCGACGATCCTTCGGGGGAGCAGATTTTCATTGAAACAGGTCTCAAAGCTGGGGCCGCTGGGGCTAGCAGTGAGAAGTGAGGAAGAATAATAAAAAGCTCTAGCTAGTTTCTTTTTTATTTTATGCTTTAGATGAGACATCTTTATTTAAGTTTCAATTTATTTTAATGTAATAAGTAGCCTTGCGCTTGTCCCAGTACAAGTGCGGCGGTAACACTCCCCAAGATTGTTATTTTGAAATTTAGTAGTTTATTTATAAAAATTATTTAAATTTCTTTGTGATTAAAACCGTTAGAAATCGGGGGTGTTACACTTTCACAAAGAAGCAATGTACCATTAAAACCTCGACCTACCAGCCAGACACCTTGTACCAAGGCAGCTATCCGGGAACAGTTGTCCCATAAAATCTGACGGGAGACACAGGAAGGGCTAGCATACACCACGATAAACATCCAAGAAGTCCCAACTACTCCTATAATCTGTAGATGAATAAATTGGTGATGGCTTTCAAGAATGGTTATAGAAGTGCTACAATGATCCCATAAACACCAAATACCACCACTATATCCCTCACAGTCGATTAACTCCATATTCGAAAAGCCCAATTGGCTTGCTCTTCGTTGAGACATTTCCTTATTACACCTGGTCTCTAGACTTGCAATGAAGTTTAGTTGATAATGAACCTTGAGGTCACGAATAAGAGCCGAAAATGATTTAGCTCCAATGCCTCTAGCATTCCAAACTAAAAAAATACATTCGGAAATAGTTGGTGGGAGTTGGGGTATTGCAGCCTCCCCCAAGGTCTTATCCTGTTAAGACATATGTTCATCCGAAGTAGGAATTTGGATCAGCCCATGATCATGTCCCTTTGTATTATACTCCACCAAGGCACACACTCCCTTGGCAAGATCCAACGAGCCCCCAAGCATTGAATTAGTGGCGTCCTTGCTTTCCACATGCGGGCTTGATCCACTCCAGGCTTGTGTTCCTTCAATGAGCCTAGACGTGGTGATGATCACTTGAGTCTCCATTTCCTGCAAGGACGAGAAGGAATGTGGGCTGCAGACCGTGGCCCATTATCACCTTACGTGGAGGCCTATTTGCAGGAGGATTGTTTTCTTTGTTCTTTAATTTACCCTTGCTCATACTCTTCCTCTTGGATCCAACCTTCATCCATTCAATCTTAACTGGGCCCTTAGCCTTATGTAATTGTCCCTTATCTTCATTAAATCTTGACTATATCTCCTTCAGCACATTAATCCGTTGTGAATCTCGCATATCCTTAGCTACTTTATCGTCAACGATCTGCAATTTATGCCCATTAATATCGTTTCCTGATATATCTGAGTTTGAATGCCCACAGAAATCTCGCCTTAAGATCTTGATTTTCCCAAACGGGCTCTTGCCAGACGCGTCACCACCGGTTACCACAGACGTATCTCCGGCAACCCTTATGCTTTTCTCCTTCTGCTAGCTACCGTTAACCCCTTCACCAGACTCCTTCTCTGGCTCCCCTCCTCCGACAACTCCCGTCTTTGGTACCTTCTCATTTGACGTGACACCGATGTCCCCTGAAGCATCCCCTACACTATCATGTTCATACACTTGTGAGTTCTTATGTGTCTCATTTGTCGGGCATCCCATCTTCTGATGTCCATATTTTCTGCATGAGAAACAAACCTAGTGCAACCCTTCATAAACAATGGATCTCTCCTCTCCAAACACAAGGCATGTAGGCAAAAGCAGTCTCTTAAGATCAATTTCCACACAAATGTGTGCAAATCCTCCCTTGTCATAGATTGAAGTTGAGTGATCCACTTTAATCATTCTACCAATCATATTCCCAATCCGGCGAAGTGATTCCATGTTATAAAACTCAAAGGGGACATCTAGAAGTCGTACCCAAGAACTAATAATACACTGAAGATTCACCTTCTAGGGGTTAAAATTCGGGTGCCATCTCTGTACAATTAGGTAGTGGTCTTCTATCATCCACGGCCCCTCTTGGAACGCATAATCCCTATCTTCTTTGTTGGAAAACAATACAATGTAATATCCATTGCTTATTGGATAAGCTTCAGTGCATCTTTAGGGCGCCACCTTCATTTAATCCAATTACAGATCACATAGATGGGGAAACTTACACCTAAAACTTTGATAATGAGGGAATTCATCCATGGCAAGAACCACGTGGAATATTCCTCAGTCGTGAGACATAGCTTCCCAGGTTTTCCCTCCATCCTTCTCGTCATCAGGTCATCCTCTTCATCCGACTCCTCCAGGTCCTGGTGGAGCTCCTTTTCATTCATTCTATGAAAGTAATCCTTCCATCCCCGCATGATGTCATCCTCCTCAGACTGCTTCACCAGGAACCACACCCAGGAGAAAGAAGCTTATCTCGGTAGGATGGGTTAGATGGGCCACTCTGTAGGGGTGACACAGCTCCCTTAAGGCCACCTACTCCAGTCTTCCTTGTCTCATCCCCATGCCCAAAAGTAAAAGCCTTCCCATCCCCAACTTGGGAGGGTCCCTTATGATCGTCCCCTTCTCCGTCTCCTCCTCCCGACCCCTCCTAGCCGCCACTCTCCTTACCTTTGCCTTGCTTGCGCTCATGCTCTCAGTTCTCCATCAAAGATATGAACTTTAAACATATCTATATGCAGCATATGCACAATTTCTAGAGGTTGATCATTGTTTGCCAGATTTTTATGTTTAATAATTTTGTAAAATAAAATAAATCAAAACTATAAATTTTGAGGTTTTTTCTTGACAAATTTCATAACGTATAATAACTGTATCGTTTCATAACTGCAAGCTAGACACCACAATGTCTCTCATTTTATCTGGAGCTAATTAATAAAATATATATATATACACACACACACTTCCATTTGTAAGTGCTCCCCAAGCGCTAAATTTATATTAATCTCTTATTTAATTGAGGAATTGCAATTTTCTTTTTAAAAGGCCATAGCGCATATACGCTTCGAATTGCACATTTGCTTCCCAAGACGACAAAGGAATATGCCTCTCAATTGAACAAGATAATGACGAAGAAGCAAACAAAAGTGAAGTCAAAAGCGACATAACCACATGCTTCTGTGTATAGGATTCCTATGGCCTACCACTTTAACTTGTCAGAGTCAGCTGCCTCTATTCATAAATTAATTTCCATCATGAAACCTAATTTATAAATCAGAGAAACAAAAATAGGGGTGTTATAGTCAAGAGTAAGGTTGGCAAATTCATAACAATGATATAAATTCGTATCGTGAACATGAATAGTAAACTTGTAAGAGTTTATTTTAATCATTAAATAAGTATTTAAAATTTATAATATATAATTATAAAATATAAAAAAATTGACCACAATTTGATTTAAATATTTTTTAACTATAAATAATTGAAGTTAAATATCAATATTCATAATTTACTACTTAGCATATAAACTTCAATAAAATTCATATATAAAGCTATTGACAATTGTTAAATAAAAAATGTTATTACGAGTATAATAGTAAATTATCACGATTTTGTAGGCTAGAAACGTAAAAATAGAAAATTTGATGTGTAAACTCACAAATTTAACTGAGTTTATAAGTAGCACAAGTTTGCCAGCGACTGGAAACAATTTTATAAGATATAAATGTAACAACGATAAAATCGGAGAATCAACTTGTAAGTTTGATAATAATAATAATAATAATCACATGTTGACATGAATAGGAATTGAGATTCAAGACCATCGTACAATGAAGCATTGTAATTGCCACATAAATAGAGTTCAATGAGAGGTATACGGATATGATAAGATTTAATTTACTCTAGTTTATTATTGGATAAATGTTTTGGTAATTAACTGGTGGTATACATGCAGGAAATGATTTCTTAATTTCTTAATGTGATAATTAATGTTATAATTAAGCGAAAAGGACGAAAAAGATTCTTCATCTTGAACTAAATTAAATAAATCTGATATTATGAACACCTTTCGTGCTCCACTGCGGCTCAGCCTCATCATTAATTAATCTTATTATCGTATTTTTGTTGATTTTTTATCTACTTTTGTCGAGAATACCCACGAGTGAGGGTTCCACAATCCTAGGAGCCAACCTTTTGCAAGATTCTCTATTAATTTAGTACTCCTCTAGTCCTACATGTAAGAAATATTTAACTAATTAGATTATATTAAGAAAATTTGATAAGTTACGTAATCAACTTCCTTAATTCCTTTCTTCTCTCTTACTTGAGGGACTATCATGATAGGCTATAGGGGTAATTTGAGAAAAATGATAAATATATGAAGTATGTCTTATGTTTAAGATCAATACCAACTTCTCAATTAAATCCTATATTAAAGACCACCAGATCGACGGGTATCAAATTGCCGCATGATGCAATGGCCGTAGTGAAGCAATGCCAGACTGCCACAACTATGTTATATAAGGCCCATCATTTTTTGTGATGTTTTATGAAAAAAGGTCAATTGGTAGGGCAAGGGAACACACAAGTATGTGGTCATGTCTCTTTCGACTTCACTTTTGTTTAAGTCCTTCATTATGATCGATCTTTGTATCTTTAATTTTAACTCAGATTAATCAGGAGTGGCTCTTGACAAACTTGCTTTTCTGCGAGACGATCAAAGAAACCTAAGAAAGTCACGTGTGTTTATCTTGAGAAGCGTAATTATTGGCCAATATATATATATATATATATATATCTTGAGAAGCCTACGCTACAAGGTTCTTAAAAACGAGTTTTTACCTGAAAACGGAATGAGAATGAAAAATCGTAAAACGTAAAATCGTAGCGTAGTAAAATCGTAAAAAAATCGTAAAAACTTAAAAGCATTTGGAAAATTAGTAAAATCGTTTTAATGAAAAAAAATCGTAAAAACGTAAAATCACAGTGATAAAACGAGTTTTTAAGAACCATGCTACGCTAAGATATTGGAATCTTTGCTTTCATTTGAGCTTGCGGCGATGTTGTATATGTGATAATATATGTACATATGTCTATGATAATGCAACCCATTTATTTTAGGGAAAATGACTTTGAAAGACTCAAGGAAGAAAAAATATATTACTGCAAAATATTGTATTTGTAGCGCATATTATGTAGCGTTTATTTAAGAAAATGTTACAGTTTGTATTTTATTTTATTTTAAAATTATTTACAGCCTTCCCCACCGCTTTCTTAATAAAGCGCTACAGCAGGTGTGTGACTTTCCGTAGAACGCCCTAAGACTTTTTTTTTTGTTTTTTGTTTTTTTTGGTTGGGGGGACATTAACAAATGACTTAATTTAGCAGGCTTTAGTTATAATTTTTTAAAGGTTAGTCTGAATATCAGATGTGAATTTCCAAAAATCAGTTGTAATTGAATATAGTATAATAGTTGTGGAATGATAAAATGAGCCCATTGACTGATAGCTGACTCCTCATATATTATTAGCTGACCGATGCTATTCCCCACTTATTATAATTATTATTCAACAATTCACAACCTTTTTTTTTAATTTAATTTACAACTAAAGCCTGTACGTTAAGAACCCAAGTTTTTCATCATACTATTTCCAAATTGAACTTCAAGGCCTTTAGTGTATATTTTTAAGTTTATTTTGAGTTCCGTCAATACTATTTTCCCTTTAATTTTTTTCAAAAAAATAACCAATGAGAAAAAGACAAATGAGTTACATCCTAAATAAAATGAAGGGAAAATTACACACAGGTCCCAAGGAACAAAGATATTTATATTTAGGTCCCTTGAATTTATGAAATTACACAGAAGTCTCTAGAGACTTCTGTGTAATTATTTGTGGAAGCAAAATTACTTTTTTGGCCAAAGGAGAAATAGCCTCTGGACCTCAGAATTAAAAAATCCAGTTTTTAAAAGTTGTTGTTAAAATAGGAATTTGCTGTTGTAAATATAGAATTTCTTGTTGCAAATGGCCTTTGAACCTCAGAATTGAAAAAATCCAGGTTTTCAAAAGTTGTTGTTAAAATAGGAATTTGCTGTTGTAAATATAGAATTTCTTGTTGCAAATGGCCTCTGGACCTCAGAATTGAAAAAATCCAGTTTTCAAAAGTTGTTGTTAAAATAAGAATTTGCTGTTGTAAATATAAAATTTTTTGTTGCAAATGACCTCTAAACCTCAGAATTGAAAAAATCCATGTTTTCAAAAGTTGTTGTTAAAATAGGAATTAACTGTTGTAAATATAGAATTTCTTGTTGCAAATAGCCTCTGGACCTCAAAATTGAAAAAAATCCAAGCTTTCAAAAGTTGTTGTAAATATAGAATTTTTTGTTGCAAATGGCCTCTGGACGTCAGAATTGAAAAAATCCAGGCTTTCAAAAGTTGTTGTTAAAATAAGAATTAGCCGTTGTAAATATAGAATTTCTTGTTGCAAATGGCCTCTGGACCTCAGAATTGAAAAAATCCAGGTTTTCAAAACTTCTTGTTAAAATAGGAATTTGTTATTGTAAATATAGAATTTCTTGGTGTAAACCTGGATTTTTTCAATTCTGAGGTCCAGAGGCGTTTTCTCCTTTGGGCAAAAAAGTAATTTTGCTTCCACAAGTAATGACACAGAAGTCTGTGTAATTTTATGAATTCAAGGGACCTAAATGTAAATATCTCTGTTCCTTGGGACCTGTGTGTAATTTTCCGTAACCGATATTTACGTGGAGTTGCAGTATTATTTTGGTATATTTGATGTTTCCATTGAGTCCAGAGGGTGTTTATGTGTGGGGACATGTTGGATCACCTCTTTCTGAGCTCTAAAAACCTAAGTCTTCGTTATACGAAAATCTATCGGTTCTTTCGGTTTTTGGGCAGCGAAGGTTAATGGCGGTTTTGAATGGGTAAATGGATTCCATTTGATTTGAGATTTTATACGATGAAAGTAGACATCCTAAGGATGATTTTGATATCAGGTTTTGTGTCATTTTGAGCTTCCATCCGAGAGATCTTTCAAGTTGAAAATGACCTAAAAACAGGATTTATCTCTCAGACCAGTGGCCAAAGATTGGAAACCAGAAAAGGATTCGAACCCAGTTGTGTTAGTTCTCTATGTGTTTTGATGATAATCAACAATTGTAAACATGTTTTGAAGTTTCCAAATTTGCTAAAAAATCATCTGTCAATTGGAAACTTGAGTATAGGATTGCATACTCGAGTATTGAATTGATAGTAGATTGCTCAAATGCATTTTACAAAGCAATACTCAAGTATTGGAAGCAATACTCGAGTATTGGAGTCACATAGAGCAATCAAGTTCTGAACTGAAGTGCATACTCGAGTATAGGATTTGCATACTCGAGCATAGGACATCCAGAGAGCATTCAAATTTTTCAAGCTGAGTCAATACTCAAGTATAGGAGGCTATACTCGAGTATTGGACTTACAGAGAGCAAATGAGTTTTCACCTTGAGTGAATACTTGAGTATGACATTAGTATACTCGAGTATAGGTCTTACAAAGAGCCTTCAAATTTTTATTACTGTTGTATACTCGAGTATTGGTTTTAGATACTTGAGTATTGGGCTCCTACAAAGTTTTTCAACTTAACACCTGTTCTTGAATACTCAGGTATTCATTTGAATACTCAAGTATTGACATGGAAAAACTTCACAATTTGTGAAAGATGAATCAATACTCGAGTATTGATATGCATACTCGAGTATTGGCCATACAGAGAGGTTGTTCATTTGTCAATGATTTGAATACTCAAGTATAAGATTGAATACTCAAGTATTGAGCTTTTTGAACTTAAACTGATTTTCTCACTGAAGCTTCCATACTCGAGTATATACTTACATACTCGAGTATTGACATGGTTTTTCAAAGTTCAAGTCACGATGTTTTTCCTCTAGAAGCAGCATACTCGAGTATCACTTTGGATACTCAAGTATTGACACTAGTACACAGTGACATACTCGAGTATAGAAGAACATACTCAAGTATTGAGTGTTGAAAACTGATTTTCAAATTACACGAATTTGTAAAACATTTTCATTTGATCTCATTGCTTCCATTTATCATTCACTTATGTTCCCAGCTATGTTTAACCAGTTTGCTAAGTGAATTTCAGTTGACATAGATGAAGATTATTGAAGGTCAAAGGCAAAAAGCATAAAGTGGTCAGAGCATTTAATGCACTTCATTAAATTAGCCTCTTTTTGGCTAATCCACCTGAGCACGCCTTCTCAACGGTCAAGAATGCTTTCTTCATCAAGTAAACTCTTCTCCAAAGGGCAAATCCTCAGAGAGCCACCTCAGATCAATTAAACACCTGGATTAGTTGGAGATTAGAGAGATAAGCTGACCAAACTTAATGCTAATCACCTACAACGATTGGATTCATCTTACAACGGTCAATAAATGCTCTCTAAGTATAAATAGAGTGCATTGAAGTCTTCTCAACAACTCTGAACAACCAACAACTACTGAAAGCGAAATTCATTAAGTGTTCATTCATTTTCTTTCAGTTTTCATCTGTATAGTATCTTTTGATACAAGCACTTCAGTGTTCATCTTATCTGCTCTTTGAGAGAGTTATTCCTGTTATTGATTATTGCTTGTAAAGAATCACAAGTCAGGGAACTTGGTGATTTGGGATATTTGATTACAACTTGTAAGGGGGAGTGAGTTCTAGAGAGAGAACTACTATTGAGTGCAAAGCTTGTAATCAAGTTGAAAGAGTTTAGTGGATTGAAAATCCCAAGTGAGGCTTGGGGACTGGACGTAGGTCAAGGATAAGACCAAACCAGTATAAATCTTGGTGTCTAAGCTTTCGTTCCCTTTCTCCTCTGTTATACTCTGTTTTTACAAGTTCAAAACAGAGCCATTCGATAAAATTTTTAAGTATACCCAATTCACCCCCCCTCTTGGGTATACAGTGTAACATCCCAATTTTTCTAATAGTAACTAATTAATTTTAGGAATAAGTTTGAAATAAGAAAGCTACTAGGCTCTTGATAATCGGTATTTTTCGATGCAATCAGGGTAAAGAAATCAGATATTAACTTGAATGGTAGATGGTTATGAAGTAGATAAGCATGTGATATTTGATCGGAAGATGAGTATTCGGTAGTTAGATGGTAGATGGAGATATGTATGGTAGCTACATATGAATGGTAGTTAGATGGTAGATGGAGATGTGTAGTTACATGGTAGATGGACATATGAATGGTAGATAAATGGTAGATGAGTAGTAGATGGACAAATGAATGGTAGATAAATGGTAGATGTGTAGTAGATGGACATGTGATTTTTGAAAAGTAGTTGAGACCCAAACTCTATAAATACCTCACCCCTTCTCATTTCTTTCACAATACAAGCACTCAAAACACATAGAGAGAGAGAGAGAGACGAGGAAGGAGAGTCGGAGAATGATGATAGAAATTATTTGGTATTAAGAGCATTGGAGTATGGTAAAAATAAGCTTGGAATTGAGGTAACCTTGGTTATTCTTTTATATACTTGTCAAATGTATATATGTATTCATATTTATTAACTGTTTTGGGATTTGTTGTGCCTATGGAAGGCTTAATTTGAAATCTAATAAAGTTGTTTTGATGAGATTGGATATTCTTGGATCCCTTGGTATCACTTTTCTTTTAACCGGGTTCAGTTTGACATCTCCTTAATTGTGATTACAAGGAGGGGAGCCATGTTGAAGTTATGAGTAATGGATATGTTTCGTTGGATAGTTATGAGTAATGGACATGTTTTGTTGGAGGATGTGTTATATGTTAGATGGCTCCAGTCAACGGTTATAAGAGGTGATCAGGGTGATAAGGATGATCCATGCATCAATATTTGTTTGGCAGATTGCATATGTGACATCTCTTGTGAAATATTGGAAAGTAAATTATGATGTTTTGGAACCCTTTTTGAGAGGAAGTTTTGGTAACCGAGTCGAGAACTTTTGTGAAAGGTTTATATATATAAAAGCATATATTTTAATTATTGTGAATTTATAAATAAGTTCTCGATCTTGGTTTGCATGTATATTTCTGAATAACCAATGGTTACGGGGATCTTTGGATCTTACGGTTATTATGTTTATTTTTTTTTTCAGGTGAATATCCTAGTAGAGAGCAAGGGAAGGCACCTATGGAGTGAGCTATGAAGGCTCTTTTGTACTCCTATAGTTTATGTTATGTTATTTTATTTGCCATAAACCTAAGACTTCCGCTTTGTATTGAACTCTGAAATAATTTTCTGAAATTTATTTTGATTAAGGGTTAAACTTTATTTGAAACGGTAATGTAATCTAATGATTTGAATAATGATACACCCTTTTGGAGGAATTATAAATATTTTGGCCAAGTTTTTGGGTGATGAAAATGAGGTGTTACATACAGCTCCATTTACAAGTTGGCCTTGGGAATTATTTTTCTTATAAAATACACATCCTAAGGGTTCTAAGGCCACTAATCCCATGTCAAAATGATTTTTCTAGAATTTATTAAAGGTAACCCCTACCTTTCTCGATGAAATTGTTTCTTGTAAAGGAATCACACTTTGCATACATGACCATTTGCATTTGATCATGATGGACTATCTTCTTATCCATGTGGGGAATTGTTAGAATTTAGGATAAAATCCCATGGGTTATGAATAATAAGAAGGAAGGAAAAAGGAAGAAGGAATGTGTGTGTAGATAGAAGTCTCATATTGATTAGTTGGAGAAAAGTTGAAGGTTATATAAGCCTCAACTTTGCTCCTACTAAATGGGCCCTAGGGCCAACCCACTTTTGTGGAGGGGTGAGGACTTAGGTGACCCTTGGTCCACCACACGCGTGCACGTCGCTGCTGTCCATCCGACCGGCTCAATTCTGTCGGTCGCGTGCGCCGCCCGCTGGTCCGGTTTGCACGTGTGTGAAATAAAAAAATAATTTTTATTAAATAATTTTTGGAATTTCCAATTTGACCCTGAACTTTTGAAAATTACGTTTTTACCCCTCTGAGATTTTCCAACTAGCGGCTGCGTATTGCCATCCGTTCGGATCGTTCGCTCTATTCTGGTGTGTCTATCCGTGTGATGCACAAGTTCGCCGGCAAAAGATACAAGTCGCCTCTGTTTGTTCTATTCTGGTGCGTTTGTTTGCACAATGCACTAGTTCGCTGCAACAGACGAGTCCATTTGATCATGTTTTTCGTTGTCTATAAATAGGGCACCCTAGTCACAGAATTCAATTCGATTTTTTCTACATACACTCTTTCTGCATACTGCATATACAAAACATTCGTGCTTTCCGAAAGCAGATTCGTTGGATTCGCTTGGGCTTCAGATTAAGAGTGCCATCTTTTTGAAGACGAATAATCCACTTTATCCTATGAGGCAATTGCTCAGAAACCTTCGACATCCATATTGAGGAAGCAACATTGTCTTAAGGAAACAACGTATGTTGGGCCCTGATTTCTGCATAGTTCATTACCATATTCAATTGTCTTGTGAGTTCGTTTATAGCTTTTTCATATTAGACAGACTTGTTATATGCTCTCTATTTGTGCTATTTTCAATAATATAAATTCTTGCTATGTTGTTTTGTTTATTGTATATTCAATTTCTACCTACTCAATACATTTTCAACAACAATATTAAGACAATATTTGCTATTGAAATAAGTTTTCATTAAGCTATATCTTTGCTGATTTCATACGTTAGTAGTAATATTGAATTGAATCTGTGTTTAGTTTTTGAGAATATTATTATTATACTGTTTGTGGATTAATCTGTGTGATTAATCAGAGTTTTCATTTCAACAACAGAAATGGGAAGTACAAGTACCAATCTGATGAACCCAAGTGGTCCTATTCCAAGGTATGGTGAAAAACCAGAAAAGTTCAATGGGAATGATTTTAAAAGATGGAAACAGAAAATGTTTTCTATTTAACCACCTTGAACTTGGCTCGGTTTCTCACTGAAGATGCTCCTAAATTGGAAGAAGGATAACCGATTGGTAAGGAAAAGGTTGCTGGAATATATGCTTGGAAGCATTCTGATTTCCTTTGTAGAAATTACATTTTTAACGGTCTAGACAATACACTGTATACTATATATAGTGCTTTGGATACAACCAAAGCATTATGGGAAGATCCAGACAAGAAGCACAAAACTGAAGATGTTGGTTTGAAGAAATTTATAGTTGGCAGATTTTTGGACTTCAAGATGCTTGGCTCTAAATCTGTGGTAAGTCAAGTTGAAGAACTTCAATTGAAACCTTCGGAATAATTCACTCTATCCTGAGAGCCAATTGCTCAGAAACCTTCGGCATCAGTATTAAGAGAGAAACATTGTCTTAAGGAAACAACGTATGTTAGACCCGGATTTCTGCATCGTTTATTACCATATTCAGCAGTCTTGTGAATTTGTTTATAATTTTTTCATATTATACAAACTTATTATATGTTCTTTATTTATGCTATTTCAATAATACAGATTCTTGTTATGCTGTTTGTTTACTGTATATTCAATTTTTACCACCACAATACATTTTCAACAAAATTAAGCGTTGGAGATGAATGATGTGCCATGGTGATGTATTTTATGGCAGTATAGCTGTGGGGAAGGATCGAGAAGATTCCAGCACCCCTCAACTTTTGTCATATTTCATATATTTCACTGATACACGGACTGTGTTTTGATAATGACGCTAATGTCCCCTGCAACAGGGATTGTGGAAAACTCCATCATAATCTGGATAAGATGAAAGGCTTTTTTCCCTATTTGCCACCTTTTAAATAAATAATTACCATTTTGCCACGGTTTTGAAAATATTTCCTCATCTACCACTTTTAGTCGACTAAACCACGGTTTAGTCGACTAAAAGTCGCCGGGTCCCTTTTTTTGGATGACCAAGAAATTTAGTCGACTAACCCACTAAGGTTAGTCGACTAAATTTTGTCTGGAGGGTTTTTAAAAAACCCGCAATATTTAGTTGACTAACCCGATTGGTTTAGTCAACTAAATGTCAGTAGTAGGGTTTTTAAAAAACCCCCAATCGCGGCTGAGAAACCCTAATAGTGAAAAACTCTCCAAAAACCTCTCCCTTCTGTGTTTTTCGAACGAAATCGCTGCTTGATCTGTTAGTGGGTTGCCAAGGAAACTTCACTTTTGTGGCATTTGCGTCGTATAGGTCCGGATCCACACATTGTTCCTCCTGAGGTCCATGAGGATGTACCTGAGGTTCATATAGAGGACTTTGTTGAGCCGGACGGTGGATTTTCCCTTCGTGATCTCATGCAAGCCATCAATGCTAGCAGGGAACAAATGTCCCGGATAGAAGCCAATTAGAAGAAGAGGTGGCAGACAGAGGATGCAAGGTGGCAGATAGAGGATGAAAGGTGGGCGTGGACGCAGGGTCGGATTAAGGGGATAGAGGATACGATCGCTAAGTTTCGGATTGGATGCCCAGTGTCGAAAGATGAGGAAGATGAGGAAGTCGAGGGTTCCGAGACACATGAAGATGCAGATTAGATGTAGAGTTTTTTTGTTTCATGTTTGCACTTTGAATTTGATGTGGAACTGGTACCTTTTTTTTTCTAATGAATGTTGATAGTTAGTGGTTTATGCTTTAGGTTTGATGTACGTTGAATGTGCGTTGATGGTTTCTGGTTAGGCGCTGACATTGTTTCTGGTTTCTGGTTTATGCTAGTGATTTTTTAATTTGGTTTCTGGTTATTCTTTAGGATGGTACTTTTCTGGTTTGATCAGGTTCGAATTTGATTTGGAGTTGTGCCTATGGAACTGGTTTAGTCGACTAAATCATCTGATTTAGTCGACTAAACCACTTCCAGAGGCGAATGAGTGTGCCTCTGGAACCCATTTAGTCGACTAAATCATCTTATTTAGTCGACTAAATGGGTTCCAGAGACACTACTCTGTGTCTCTGGAACTGGTTTAGTCGACTAAATCATCTGATTTAGTCGACTAAACCACTTCCAGCGACACATTCCATTGCTGAATTAGGTTGATTGCTTGCACTAAATCATTACCAACTCATTTTCACCTGTCAATGTGACTTGGGAAAGGTGTTTTTGGCAACACTTAAGGGTGATACATAGATTTGGTCTGCTTAAAAGTCATGACAAAAAAAATTATCATACAGTCAATACAAAACACGTTACATAGAATTTAAGCTGGTTTATTCCTCATTGGACATGTGCGGCTGTTATGACCGGATTGGTGGCAAGTCTGACAAATGTAACGACTGCTTGAGGGCTGAGACTCCACCCAATCCATCTCATTCTGTATCCTTGTAGACTTTGGTCTTCCCCGTGTACGTGCCAAAGTTGTGTTTGGGATAACGGTGGGTCCCTGTACTTGTTGAATCAACATCTCATTGCCTATCGGGTACCAGGATGCTGCATATACCTGACTAATGTAGGGGATAGTGAATACCGGGTCAACATAGTCGTAATGGTTCAAATTTTCCATCTTGCCTACAGCTAGTACGTGATTGCAGGGAAACCTTCTTGATGAGAACCTCCCACATTGACATTTGCAATTGATCAAGTCAACCGTCATTATGTCACCGGCAACGTGCGTCGATTGATTGTAAGCGTCCTCAACCTCATATAACTGCAAATCTCTGTCATAAAGTCGCACACGGTATGTGACTGTCAACTGGTCCATCCTTTGTAACTCTTCTTCGACCTTTTTTGTGACTATCCTACCTACAGAGATATGTTTGTCAATCTCAACACACCTGGTGACAAAATATTCGACAAGTCTACTACAAATCATCTTCACCAACGCCGTTATCAGCAGATTACGTGCACCCCTTAGGACTTTGTTAACACACTCAACTAGGTTAGTGGTCATGTGACCAAACCTTCATTCATCTTGATCGTAGGACCTGCACCATTTCTCCTTGGGAAGTCGCTCAAACCAGCTGACACATTGTGGGTTTGTTTCAATAAACTCTTGAAACCTCAAGTCAAACTGGATCTTTGAACTCATGTACCTTGCGTAACAGTAAACGTAAACTCATAACAAAGGGAAGAAATATATGTCCAAGAAGTAATTAAAATGTGAACATTTTTACCTAATTTCATAACTGTTTTCTTCAAAGCTATATCCCTAAATCTAGTATTAAAATTGCTCCCGACATGACGTAAGCAATACATATGATAAGCATATGGAGGCTGCCAATTCCGGTGATCTTTAACCGCCCTTATGATACTAGCATGACGGTCAGATATCAAACAAATGCCTGGCCTTTGCGTCACATGATCACGTAGGAGACACAAAAACCACCACTAATCATCATACTTCTCACCGGGAGGAACAACAGCAAAGGCAATGGGCAAGATCTTTCCTTCCCCATCCTATGAAGTCGCAATCAACAGAGTACCTTTGTATTTTCCATACAGGTGGGTGCCATCAACTTGAAGTGTGGGCTTACAGTATTTGAAGGTTTCTATGGCTTGGTGAAATGTCCAAAAAACCCTGCGAAAGACACGTTTGTCGCTATAAAAACGACGTTCGTCGAAACATTCATCAGTATCAAGCCTGTAAACAGAGCCCACATTACACTGCGTCATGTATGTCAGCCAATTGGACAAGAATGCAAATGATTGCTCCCAATCACCATATAACTTCACAATCGTCTTAATTTTTGCCTTCCAAGCCTTCTTGTATGTTATATTATATCCATACAGACGCTTTATCCTCTCTTGTATCAGCACTGGTTTTAAAGCTGGATCTTCTCTTAACATACCTGGTGAAAACAAAACAAGTTCTAAATGATCTTCTCTTAATGGCTGAAACAAAAAAATAAAGATCACCTACTGATAATGGCTGCACATATAACATCTGAATCCAGTTGCTTATGATCTCGGGTAAGACTCTGGTTCAGGCAGGTGTGATCGTTACCCCACTTACGGACCACCCAACTATTTCCATTATGTTGGACAATTGCCCTCATATTCTAGGGACAATTGTTAGCATGATGTTGACACCTCATCAACAACCTACGCTCATCGCTTTTATAAAATTTGGTTGTACGATGAGACTTCATGCAATGCAACTTCACGGCATGCTGTAGTTCAGACTTAGAAGGAAACTGTTGATCCAAATATAAGGGATCACCTAACCGCTAGCCATCTTGCTTGTCATCATCACCATACAACATGTCCATGTCATCGTCACAGAGCGCCCAATTAATTGAGGAATAGTGAGGGCTTTCGTTCCAAAATGGGTCACTCTCAGGCCCTGCATCAGGAAATATGATTTTTGCATAAAAAACAATATATACATATTACAAATACAACTACACATTGCTAAGTTTATTAACTTACCACTACTAACTGGGTCAACACGAAGCGGTGGCATTGTTACGGTCCTCGAGTTTACTGGGTCCATGTTTGCATCAAAATCAGCCTCTACATCAGTATCTGAGCTGTCACCTAGTGGAATAAACCTCTCAAGATCGTCCTCGTCATCGCTGTGTATATTCTCATCTTCCTCCTCTTCAACTTCATCTGTCAAGACTTGTGGAGGTACAGATACACCGACAGGTCTATCTTCTTGACCATAATACTGTGCAGATCTTCTATGCATGGGTATAGACGATGATTCACCAGATTCAAGCTCAACATATATCTCAATAAAATTTTGTACTGTTCGATTATCAAATGCATCTATGACACATTCTATGTCTTCATTATCACATATATCGTTCCTAATGTAGTATACACTTTCCTTACCAACTACAGTCTCCACTTTCGCAATTAACCGATAAATGCATTGGCTGCCATGTAGCCCCAATTTTTGGTGAATTCTTTCTTTCAACTAGTTGTACGTAGTTCCCCGTTTGATTTTCATCATTTTCGTTTCTCCTTCAAATTGAACACCTTCAGGACCTTCAAAATGCCTCCCATTGTGGTAGATCACAATAACTAGCATGTTTGAACTTGAACTCATCCTTCAAATATTAATTTGTCAGCTGCAAAAGGGAGCATTTCAACTAACAAGCGAAAAAGAAATGCCTAACAAAATGAAACTACAACAATTACACAACAATAATACCTTGAACAAGGTGGAGTGAGCTTAAACCTTGATGGGTCGCACTAAAACTGAGAAAATACAGAGCATTGGGGGTGGGGAAGGGTTGCTATAGGATAAGACCTCCATTATGACGCAAATGGGGTTTTAAAAAACCCTCCAGCCGAGATTTAGTCGACTAACCCGTTGGTTTAGTCTACTAACCCACTTGGGTTAGTCGATTAAATGCGCGGTCAACCAAAAAAAAGGGAAAACCATGACTTTTAGTCGACTAAACCGTGGTTTAGTCGACTAAAAGTGTCAGATGGAGAAATATTTTAAAAAGAGTGGCAAATTAGTAATTATTTATCTAAAAATTGGCCTAGGGAAAAAATACTAAGATGAAAGGCCCACTTCTTCTCCTAAACGAACAAAAATCTTTTGGTTCAATTGTCATTGCTTACCCAATAATCCTGTTGTTGTCATCTTCCCTATATATTCATTTCTTTTTTGCCCAAATACCTAGCTAGGTCTTCAGAGGGAGATTTCGTCTCAGCAAGAAAAAATGGTGGGAGTGAAGAACAAGCAAGTGGTGCTAAAGGAGTATGTATCTGGGCTGCCCAAGGAATCCAACTTTCAATTGGTTGAAGGTTCAATCGAATTGAAGGTTCCAGAAGGTTCGAATCAGATTCTGCTCAAGAATCTCTACTTATCATGTGATCCCTACCAGCGAATCATGATGAGCAAAACAGATGTTTCCAAATTTGGTGCTTATACTCTTGGCGCTGTAAGTCTTGTTCTCTGCAGTTCACTCTTTTACTGTTCTTAGGTTTCCGTTGCTTTGTCAAGTGGGAATTGATTTTCAGAAACCAGTTGATGAATTCTGGTGCTATATGTTATTTGTGCTTCAAATTCCCCAAGTTGGTATATGTTCTGAATCTGCTTGAAAGTTTTATTTTCTGCATAAAAGCTATTGGGATGAGCGAGTAATCTTGGTAATAGTTCCTCTCTCTGTTTTTTATTTGTGGACTGATGTAGTAACTCTTGGTTTAATTGGAGAAATAAGAAAAGTCAAAATAGGCTATATATAACCTGTCTCTTTGTTCTGATACAATTGTCATTCTTCTAGTATTGGTATATAATATATTAGTATAATCTTAGGTTTGACCAGATTTTATCTCATCATTTGTTTGCTTTTGAAAATTCTACTAAGCCCTGCCCTGTTGACAACTTGATGTATATTTTAAGAACCTTCTCACAATTTAAGTAATTTTGAGTTTCAGAGAAACCGTAAATTCTGTCGATTGTAATTGTAAGTCTAACAAGAGGGACACCACATGTGATTTAACCAATCTTGAAGGTAGTTTACTGTAACTTGCTTAGGTGCTACTATTTAAAGCCCAAGCGATTTATCAAGTTTAAGAAAGGATCCTAACCATGCAGATTTTTTGGGTCAGCTTTTTTGGTAGAGGGAGGTTAATTTATTGAGATATCCAGTACTAGTTAAAGCCCAAGTGATTTATCAAGTTTAAGAAAAGATCCTAACCATGCAGATTTTTTGGGTCAATTTTATTTGGTCGAGGGGGGTTAATTTATTGAGGTATCGAAAAGCTAACCAGACAGGAATGAAATACCAAAATAAAACAAAAAGGAGTATATAATTAAACGAGCAACTGACTAAAACTATATATACTTGTTGACGCTTCTTAGAAGAAATGAATACTAGAAATCCATTTGTTTAAGCTTCAACTAGCATCTCATCAAATAAGGTCATACTGAAGAATCAGATATTTTGAAGTGGCTTATGATTCTGGCGACCCTATAAAGCTTATGGTCTCTGTTTAATCAAATTTAAATTAAAATCAGAATGTATGACAATGATATTGCTTAGATGTAGAGTATAAGTTTGCAGCTACTGACAGTTGTGTTGAATGATTGCAGCCAATACATGGATATGGTGTGGCTAAAGTTGTTGAATCTGGACACCCTGATTATAAAAAAGGGGATTTAGTTTGGGGATATGTTATATGGGAGGAGTACAGCTTGGTCCCCTCAACTCAAATCCATTTCAAAATTGAGAACACCGATGTCCCACTTTCCTATTATACTGGAATTCTTGGTATGTATATTGAAGCATTTCAATTTATTTCTCGATGTGTGCATCACTTGGAATCCTAACTTATGAAGTTTTCATGTGATAAATGGTTTCTTTGTCCCTTATTTCTTTTAGAAGGCACCAAATACTGATGAAGCTTTTCCCACTAATTTGTGCAATGATTGTTGTCATTATTATGCATTTTCTTGATTTGGAATGGTTGTTTTGGTTCTTTTTTTCATTTTCTTTTTATTTTTATAAGAAACTGGTACGCAAATAATTTAATTTTCCCAATACAACTGTATCCTGATATGGCCTCTATTTACTTTATATGATTTTGTTATGCTCCTGTTTCTTTTTTGAGCACACATTTTTCTGAAGATTGAATCTTATCCAGCTTTCATTTTTGTGCTTTTTAGTACATAGCTTCTCCTGATTGCCCTTCTTGTTCGTATCATTGTTCTTCTACTTTTAAATATCCTCCAAGTTCCAAGGAGAGAAAAGAAGACACTTATGACTAAAGAAAATGCTGTGCAGATCACTTAGTGCTTTCTTGGCCTTCTTTAAAAGGACCCTCTAATATTAATTAATAAATAATTGAATTGTATTTTTATTTATTTATGCTTATTATGTTATCATGAATCCACTAGTTATTTCCCTTCCTCAATAACGACCTTCTTTTGTTTCACCATAGGTATGCCAGGAATGACGGCATATGCTGGTTTCTATGAAATAGGATCTCCCAAGAAGGAAGATCGTGTTTTTATCTCAGCCGCATCTGGGGCAGTTGGTCAACTTGTCGGGCAATTCGCCAAACACTTAGGTTGTTATGTCGTGGGAAGCGCGGGGAGTAAAGAGAAGGTATGTTTCTAATTGATTCTCTTATACTCAGGAATTTGTTGAAACTAACATGATTCCTAAGTAGAAGTAACTATACATAGTGTACTTAGAGAGGTATAGAGAGCAAAAGATACAAAAAAGTTGAAGTAAGCCTTATTCTCAGTTGCTTTTAGGCTGGGGGTGTCAGCTGCCCCTCCTCTGCTGCGTGCCAATTTTTTCCCCTTCCCAGATCTTTTTCATATTTCTCTTGGTATTTAGATACTACATAAAAGAAAGAAGTGACATTTTCATATCTCATGGGCAAAAGATGGTGCAGTTTTCAATTTTTTATGATTTTCCAAATATTTAATTTGGTAATGCTTTTTCATTATTTATCCTATTATTACAAAAGCACTATCTTACATGTTCATTCACTTTAATATTTGAGAAAAGCTCAACAATGAACAGCCTTGCCTTTCAATTTGATGTTCCTTCTGGGTGAAAGTTGCGAAGCATCTAATGCATCACAGCCCAGAGTAGTTACTTGCTTCTCTTTTTTAATAATAGAACCAAATTCTTTTACAACGCCATCTGTTTTTTTTTTTATTTGGTCTGATCATCCTATCTCATGAATTTTCTCCCTTGTACAATTAGGTCGATCTATTGAAAAATAAATTAGGATTTGATGAAGCTTTTAACTATAAGGAAGAACCTGACTTGGATGCAGCCTTGAAAAGGTCAGTGTCTGATAACTTTATCTTGGACCTAGAAATTTAAATTACTCCACCACTACACTCACAAGCTTTTAACTTTAAAGTTGCAAACTTGCAATTTTTTGAATAGATCTGGTACTTTTTATAAATTACACTACCTTGATCTGGTCTTGGTCACTCACTTTCTCTCTCTATAGATAAGGGTATATTTGGGGAAAAATACATTTCTTACTTATTTATTGTTTTTAACTAATTTTAACAGACTTTTTTTATCTACTTGATTCAGTTATTTGTAACTTATAAAAAGTAGTGGAAGGAGTAATAGATATGGATTTGCATATATCAGGTACTTCCCAGAAGGCATTGACCTTTACTTCGAGAACGTTGGGGGTAAAACACTTGATGCAGTTCTTTTGAATATGAGAATCCATGGCCGCATACCTGTGTGTGGAATGATCTCGCAATATAATCTTGATCGACCTGAAGGCATAACAAATTTAGCACAAATCATTTTGAGGAGAATCCGAATGCAGGGATTTAGTGTCCATGATCATTATCACCTCTATCCCAAATTCCTAGAGTTCATTCTACCTCTTATCAAACAAGGGAAAATGATTTATGTGGAAGATGTAGTTGAAGGCCTTGAGAATGGCCCTGCCGCTTTGGTTGGCCTCTATACTGGTCGCAATTTTGGAAAACAAGTCGTTGTCATTGCTCGTGAGTAATATCAGGGATACATTCAGTCTGGCTATATAGATGGAACAACAATCATGGGCTACGTTGAGTATCGGCATGTTGTTTATGTAGATCATGAAGGCAACTGCTACAATTTTATCTCTCTGAGTGGGCTTGGCTATATCAATCATACAACTATCATGGGTTACGTTTGGTTACTTTACTCTGTATTTGAAAAAAAGTAAGTTGTGGGTGAAGAATTGAAAAATAATTCTGTTATATGTTTCACTCTGTTTCCTAAATATATGATGCATTATAGTAGATTACTATTATAGTCCAGGATATGAGATGATGTTCCTGTACCTGGAGTTGCTTTGTCTGTTCATTTTCAAAGTAGGTTATATGCAATATCAACTACACACACCAGCTATGTTTTCTCGTAAATAAATCTTGATATGCTTATTTTAGAGATACATTTAGGGTCCATTTGGTTCAAAGAATTTGGGGAGAGGGAAAGGAACTTTGAGGAGGGAAAGGAACTTAAAGGAAGGAAAAGGAAGATTTAAAAGATGAGGGAAGATGACTTGAGTTGTTTGGTAAGAAGAAAATGAAAAGGTGGTAGTTGGTAAAGAATTAAGAAATGTCTATTTTACCCTAAAAAAAATTAATTCAAAATAAAAAAGAAAATTTTTTTTTTGCTAAAATATATTTTTAAAAAAATGTCCTTGTTAAGTTCGAATTTCTGACCCAAAAAATTTTCACAAAGTTTGAACTTTCCAGCCAAGTTCGAACTTTCCGCCAAATTTAAATTTCAGAGGTAAATCTGTCCAAAAATGTGAATAGTGACTAGGGAATTAAAGAACCCACCAATTTTGGTGGGATCTCAAGTTCCCACATATAAGAGAAAAGTGGTGGGCCCTGTGTGGGCCCGGGAAGTTGGGTTCTGGGCACTTGGGGCACCAAACGGTCTTTTTGTATGGAACTGTATTAAGTTCCCTTTCCCGCCTCCAAATTTTGTCAACCAAACAGGCCCTTAGTACTCTAAAATATTTTGTGGTGCAATTTTGCCTCATATATTACGCAACTGGAGAGGCGCGCCCCGGGGAGAAGCTTCCACCAACAACAAAAGTCCTCTATCTCCTCCCTCCATCCATAGCCATGCCCCTTGCATGTTGCAGAAACTGTTCTTCCACATCAGCACACCAACATAGATGCATCATGGTTAACTGTTTCTCTCTCTCCTCTCTTGCCATCAACAGCTACACGCACTTGCGGTGCATTAAAATTGTGGGGGAGGTTTGTTGTATTCTCTACTTTGTAATCGGAATTTTACTTTTGCACGGTTACACTTGTCTTCCTCTGCACTATTTCAAAGAATCAGCTAAAGCTATGACTTGTAACTATTAGAAACCTTATGTATTAGTTTCTCCTAGGGTATATTTTGAGAGTTGATATTAGTCTTAAATATAAGACGTATTTTCTATGTATGGTAATATTTTTTTAAGGGAAAAAGACGAATAAATACTATTTGAATTTGTAAAATCTCTAGCCTGCCAAATTTGTAAAAAAAACTAAGAGGTGATAAAGACTTTTGAGGTTATGCAAATTCAGGCAAAATGACAATAATGCCCTTCCTTTCCTCTGCCTTCCCCTCTCTCTGAACCAGGTCGTTCCTCTCTAACCCAGTCTCGCCGTGACTGCCGACGAGGCATGTTCACCACCGTCTACCTCGATCGTCAACGCCAACGCCGCATTGCCACCTGGATGCCGCACCGGCCGGCACCACCGATAAAAAAGAAAAAAAAACTGAAACACTGAAAAAAAAAAATTTGATCGATCGATTGGAAGAAAAAGAAGGAAAGAAGAAAGAGAAAAGGAAGGAAGGAAGGAGGAAGAAGGAAGAAGGAAAAAAAAAAAGGAAGAAATTGGAAGAAGAAATTAGCCGGAAGGAAGGAAGAAGAGGAGGCCGAAAAAAAAAAAAGAGTCAGGAAAGTGCACTTCCAGTGCATTCTCAAGTACACTCCAAATTGAGTGTGCACTTCTAGTGCACACTCGAGTGCACTGGAAGTGCACTCCTTGGTGCACTCCACTCCTGTGACTCTCATTTACAAATCTTTACAGATCTCATAATTTACAAATCTCATAACGCGATTTACAATGTGTTTTTTTAGGCTTAGCCTGATTGAAAAAGGAAAAAAAATGCACATTTATAAATCTCATAACGCCATTTACAAATCTCATTTACAAGTGTTTTTTTAGGCTTACACTGATGATGCTGATTGAAAAAGCAAAAAAAGTACACATTTACAAACGCCAATAACGCCATTTACAAGTGTTTTTTTAGGCTTACATTCAGTGCACTCACTCACTGTGTGTAACTCGTTTACAAATCTCATAACGTCATTTACAAATTTCATAACGCAATTTACAAATCTCATAATGTCATTTATAACGTGTTTTTTTAGGCTTACACTTTGATGCCTAATTGATAAAGGGGAAAAAAAAAGTACATTTACAAATCTCATAACACTATTTACAAATCTCAATGAGTGTGCCCTTTTAGTGCACTCCTTTCAGATTTTTTTTTTCTCTTCTTCTTCCTTCCTTCCTTCCTTCCTTTTCTCTTTCCTTCCTTCCTTTTCTCTTTCCTTCCTTCCTTCCTTCACATCTTCTTCTTCCCATTTCTTTTTCTTCCGATATCAATTTTTTTTGCCAGTGTTTCAGTTTTTTTTCTCTTCTTCCTCCTTCCTTCCTTTTCTCTTTCCTTCCTTCCTTCACATCTTCTTCTTCCAATTTATTTTTCTTTCAATCCACCTATCAAAAATTTTTTTCAACGTTTCAGTTTTTTTTTTCTCTTCTTCCTTCTTCCTCCTTCCTTCCTTCCTTTTCTCTTTCCTTCACGTCTTCTTCTTCCAATTTCTTTTTCTTCCGATCGACTGATCAATTTTTTTCAGTGTTTTAGTTTTTTTTTCTTTTTCATCGGTGGTGTTGGCCGGTGCGGCGTCCAGGTGGTGTCGTTGGCATTGACGGCAGAGGTAGACAGCGGCGAACGTGCCTCATCGGCAGTCACAGAGAGACTGGGATTGAGAGTGGGTTAGAGAGGAAGGCAGAGGAAAGGAAGGGCGTTATGGTCATTTTGTTTGAATTTGCATAACCTTCAAAAGTCTTTGTCACCTCTTAGTCTCTTTTCAAATTCGGCGGGTTTCTGAGGGTTTTGCAAATTCAAATGATATTTATTCGTTTTTTTTTCCTTTTTTTAATTTGTTCTTATTGATGCTCCATTAACAATAATTATAGAAGAGAGTGAATGAGAGAATTAAGAACTAAGATCGAGCCACATTGATGTGTATGTGGGCAAGTGCAGACACAAAATTTTGTTAAAATATATATTTTGTGAAGGAACCATATGACAACTTATCTAGTGGTGTGGTTGGTTCTCACGGTAGTCTCTAGTATGTGAGGTCCCCAGTTCGAACCTAGGCTCAGACAATTATTTTATTTCTTTTCCTCCTACCAACTCACCAAGATCAAAGTCCTGCCAATCTTCTCTGAGCACTAACAACCAAAAAAGTGGGTTGCCTTCATCTCATATCTGAGCACTAACAGCCAAAAAAGTGGGTTGCCTTCATCTCATAGTCTTAATACAGTCTACTTCTCTGGGTATTTTCCCTCATCTGCTTTTATGGCAACTTTATAATTGGTGCTATTGAGATTACATATACCTAATTAAATTTCACACAGGTTTGAGTCATGAGAAAGTGAAATTTTTTGCATTATATTTTTTATCCATAGTCTGTAAGGTCGGTTTAAACTTCAAAAATAAAAACAAGAGAAAAGAAAAAAGCCCCCAAAAATAGTTATTATTGAATATTCCTTAATTTAGGACTTAAAATTAATACTATGGTTAGCAAGAAGGCTTATAATTCTCTCAAGCAATTCCATAATTTTGCCCTGCATTTGCTCTTGTCATTAATGGATGTTTCTCCCTGAATCGATGCTTTACAACTACATTGTGCACTATATCTTGAATAATTGAAAAATGCTTTTATAATCATTTTATTGTAATAGTTTAGTTGACTCTTGATTATTATTATTTTTATGTTAAGTTGAAGTTTTCTTTTTCTTTTCTTAATTATATTCTTTTATTTTTTTTAGTACATTAAAAAATTTTCTTAAAAGGGGGGGGGGGGGGGGGGGCACTGCCCCCGAACCCTCCCACTAATTGTGCAAACATAAAAATAAAAATCTAGCTCCACCATTAATTAGGATGTTTTAGAAAATATATATCATATTAACTAACTTAGTTAACATTTTTAATCTAATTAAATTAAATAAATATGTCTTATATTATCTATCAAATTAGATTATATATATATATATATAGGTTAAATATCTAATTTGCCATGGAAGTATTGATAAGAGGGCACTCAGCACTCGGAAGTTTTTCTGGTACCAAATTTACCCTGGAAGTATGAAAAATGTAGCAATTTTGCTTCGGAAGTGTGAAAAAGGTAGCAAATTTTCCCTTCCATTAATTTTAACCCTTAAGCTTAACTAAGTGTACACGTGGCATGCCACCTTATGATACGTGACATGCCACCTCATCAACCCAATAAGAGTTAAGTATCGTTTTTGCCCCGAAAGTTTTCGCTGACAACAAGTTTGCCCCAGAAGTTTTCACTAAGGAGCAATTTTACCCCGGAAGTTTACAAAACGTATCAATTTTGCCCTTCTTTTCCACATATTAAATTTGACTATTAAATCAGTCATATGCCACACATGTCATGCCTTGAAAAGGTCGAACTTGGAGTCAGAGAAGGAGATCCTTGAGATGTTGAGCTCATGGCAACCAGAATTTGTGAAATCGAACTGGTCACAGGAAGCATCACTTATGATCTAAGCAAATGATCAGTCTATACAAATGTAAATATTATCACTATTGATTTGTTTTGCTGAACCAATTTTTGGAACAATTCATTTCTCGTTTTGCGTTTCATTTGCTTAAATCATAAGTGATGCTTCCTCTAAGTTTTGCGACAAACCTTTCAGTCCTTGTGACTAGTTCGACTTCACAAATTCTGGCCGTCTTGAGCTCAACATCTCAAGGATCTCCTTCTCTTACTCCAAGTTCAACCTTTTCAAGGCATGACATGTGTGGTCTTTGACTGATTTAATAGTCAAATTTAATATTGGGAGAAAGAAGGGCAAAATTGCTACTTCTGTAAACTTCCGGGGCAAAATTGCTCCTTAGTGAAACCTTCCGGGGCAAAATAGCTCCTCAGTGAAAACTTCCAAGGCAAAAATGATATTTAACTCTTATTCGGGTTGATGAGGTGGCATGCCATATGTACACTCAGTCAAACTTAACGGTCAAAATTAACAGAGTGGCAAATTTGCTACCTTTTTCATACTTCCGGGCAAATTTGATACCAAAAACACTTTCAGATGCTGTGTGCTCCTTTATCAAAACTTTCATGGCAAATTAGGCATTTTATCCTATGTGTGTGTGTGTGTATATATATATATATATATATATATCAAAGGATAGCCTCCAACAGTGGTTTGATTTCAGAAAATCATTTCATTTTTATTTTAAAATCAAAAAAGAAGAGGAAGAAAAGAAAATCATTTAATTTTGGATTAAGTAACAAATCCGTCGGAAGTATAATAAGCTTAAGGGCAATGTTGCCCTAAAATTTTTTATTTTTTTTTGTCTCAATGTTACCTCGAAAGTTTAAAATATAGCAATATTGTTCTATTCCGTTAAAAAAATTAAAGTTTATTGTTAAAAACTTGATGTTGACTGTTAATTTTTTAGGGAAATGGGCAACACTGATATGTTTTGAAACTTCTTGGCAATATTAAGACACAAAAAACTTTCAGGGTAATATTGCTCCTTAGTGAAAACTCTCAGAGTAAATTTGCTATTTAACCCTTTAATTTTCATTTCAACAGTAGTTTGATGTCGTTGATGGAAGTCTCCCCGCCCCCTTTTTTCAACATGAGTAAACAAGTTTGCTGCATTATTAGTTGGGGAGCTCCATTTTTAATACTCCCTCCAGTCCTAATTATAGGATGACATCATGGAGTTGATTTTGATCCTAATTATAGGATAAAATTTAATTTTTGTCAATTTCTTCCTAAAACACCCCATATTTTATTCTCTCAAGTGTTTTTGGTTTTTGTGAGTATATGTATACCTAGTTAGTGAAACTTTTAAATTATTGGATTTTAATTTATTTATTAATCAGCTGATGTTAATTTGCTAATATATATAATATATACATATATACACATACATACATATATACAAACACACACATATATACATACATATACACACTTACACATAAATATATGTATATGTGTGTGCACATATATGTATATCTGTGTGGGTATATATTTGTGTAGGTTTCTGTCAAATATAGTGTGTAGATATAATATAAGTATTTATATATGTATATGTGTGTGAGTGTGTGCATGCACGCGCGCGCACATATATGTGTGTAGATATATGTACACACACACATATGTAGATATATTTATATGTATACATATATACATATATGTATTTATAGCAAGACCATTATTTTAATTAAAAAGTGTATGAAAAGGAAAATTCGAGGTCGGAGAGGTCTGTGGCCGGGACAATTAATTCACTTTTGCTTATGTCACTTTAAATTTATATAATGGCATTTTAGGAAAATGAGTAACATTAACTAATTTAACTCATGTCTTTAATCATTGACATTTACTTCAACAACATTGGGGGTAAAACTCTCGACATAGTGTAGGTAATAAGGACTTAGGTTGTCCACTGGATGTTATTTGATTATGGAAAGAATGTTGAAAAATTGGGGAATTAAGTCCTTAAATTTCCAGATAAGAAGAAAAAATAATTAATATAAATATTATAAGAAGGAAAAAATTAATTGTTGGAATCAAAGATTTTTTTTCTTTTTGTTTACCGTATTTGATCAGCTTGCTCAACTCTTCAAGAAATCTTCACCATATGAGAGAAAACGGGATACAAGAGTGGTGGGAAGAAATGAAAGAGGGTTTGAAATGAAGTGTGGTATGAGTATTTATAGGGATTTGCGTAATACTTGTAGTAGTTAAGGTGACAGTTTTTGTAGTGATTTATATTTGTAGCGGTTTTACAATTGTAGCAGTTTTTGTTAAAACCGCTACAAATACTGGTTGGAATTTTTTTTTAAAAATATATATAAATTGAGATTTACAAGAACAAAAGTAAAATTTGTTTAATCATTCTCCATCACCATCCCTACAAAAATGTGTGGAGAAAATGTTGGTGGTGAGTTTATTATTTTGTACAAAAATTAAATTTAAAATAAGTGATAATAAAGGTATAACTTATAAAAATGCACTAAACTACAAGTAAATTGTCATTGCTTCAAAGAAGAAGTTTTCAAAGTTGGCGGGTTGAAATGGCTCACTTTCATAGCCGATATTATCAACATCACCTATGTTATAAAGGTCTCGAGGCTTTAAATGAACCACCATATTCTAATCCATGTGCCTCTCATCCTCAACATAATAAACCCGGTGTGCTTATGAGGTAAGAATATATGGCTCATTATCTTCAGATTGTCTAGTGTGGATTGGCTGAGAGAAATTTACGGATGTGATGCCTAAGTCATAAGTCGTGATTCCCCACAAAGTTCTCATATTTTCCCACAAACACTTGAACAGCGTTATGGTGAAATGGCCTTGGTTATTTAGTTTGACGACATCAAGAAGCTTTCTATAATAAGGAATGCCTTAGAACTGCATGTTACCATTACTACTGCTCGCATAACTCCTTGTCCCAAAGGTTCCATAAACACCCAAGTTTTGATTCAGCAATCATTGATCTCATGAAACTATGCAAAACTTGAAACCATTGACATTGTATGCTGTAAATCCTTTTGTTATGGTAAAGAGGGATGATTGCGAGAGCTCTGAAATCAAGTGAGTGTGGGTTGGGGTTATTTAGTATTATTTGCACAAACCAACTTGGGAATACTTTGTGTACCTTTTTATCAATTTTGGAGGATGTTTGTGTATAGATCCTGATTGACACTTCACATGACTTTTAAATCCTTGCAATTAATCATGAGATTGTGATCATGAAATGTAAGGAAATATATAGAATAACATATGAGTGTACAATTCTTACTGAAGGAAGGGTTCAACTTAAGCGCAATCAATCATGACATATCTATGTGCTTGCAACTTCTCAATTGTTGCTAGTTTGAAGTTTTCACTTCCTCCAACTGGCTTGCCAACATGAGGGGTTAACAAACTCTCTTGATGATATCTACATGAGACACTCGATTGAAAGATGTCTCAATGTCATCAAAGTACCTTGAACAGAAATATAGAAACTCATCCCCTATATAACCTTTAGCTATAGAACCTTCTGGATGGCCATGCTTATTCCTTACATAAGATTTCAATTTCCCAGAACACCTATAAAGTAAAGAAGGAAAAATGCTGATAGATGTTGAAATGTGCGACTAGCAAATTTAGAAATTAATGATGATGCATTTATGTAAAAACAATACCTCTCAATAAGTAAATCTTTCCTCACTTGAAGATGATCTTTAACTTGCTGGGTTCGTTAAGTAACATGTGTAGCACATTGTCACATACATTTTTTTTAATGTGCATAACATCAAAACTTTGTCGAAGCAAATTAGATTTCTAATATGGAAGAGTGAAGAAGATATTTATCTTTTACCATTGCTGAGGTGCAGAAGCATAAATCCTGTTAGTGTTTCTTCCTGTTTTTGTTGCATAGTCATTTTTCTCAAACTCGAATTCAACATGCTGAAGCTACTATAAGTTAACTGCATGAGTAAAGTTTGAGAAGGTCCTCTTTTTTCTGGTTTCCTATTGAAACGATTCCGTTGCAATCCAAATTTGTGCTTACCCTTGAGAAACCTCCAATTACCCATAAAGTATCACTTTTGACTATGAGGAAGGCATATTGAGTTAGGTCAAAATTGCAAGTTAAACATACCATCTTAGTATGCACATTCCACATTGATAATGTTCTCAGTTTAGGAAAGTTAGTTATTGCCCACATCAAGGCTGCATGTAAGTTGAATAGTGTCTTCTTGTACACATTATATGTCTCAATATCGACATTCCACAAGTCCAGTAATTCTGCAATAAGCGGTTGGAGAGATACACATCAGTGTCAATACCCGATGTCTTTTTGCCTGGAATTATCATAGACAAAATGAAGGAGCTTTGTTTCATACACATCCAGGGGGTAAGTTGTATAGAACTAAGACTATCGGCCAAATACTATAACTTGTGCTAAGATTCGCGAATTGATTAAAACCGTCGGTCTCCAAAGTAAGCTGAACATTTCTAAGGTCAGCCATAAAAGCTTGAAAATCTAAGTTGAATGCTTTCTAGGCTTCTACATCTTGTGGATGTCTTAATTTACCATCTTCATTCTTGTCAACTTCATGGCACCTTATATGCTCAGTTGTTTAATTTAGATGACATAAACAATCTTTATAACCATAGCTTCAAAGGAAAGTACCCGAGATTCTTTGCAGGTTTCTTCTTTTGCTTTTCCCTCTTCTAAATTGTCTTGTACCTCGATGTGTGACATCATTTACAAGTCTCCCTACTAGCATATGATAAATGAATATTTCATACACTTATTTGTATCTCTTGGTTAATAAATTTAAGACTATTTAGTTAATAAATAATGGGTTTTTATGCTATTTTGGGCTTAGATTTAATTCATTTTTATAATAATTATAGTTTTATAGTGCTTCAACTCTTGAACCAGACATCCAATTAGTCTCATTCTTGTTTCATATTTCAGATGATTCCAAGATCTACAATTGTTATGAAATCTTGAAAGGCAAATTCGAACAAAAGGGTGGTCGAAAGTGGAGTCAAAGTCAGACATGTTTTTTTGGATTTTTATTGGGCCCAAAATTATGTAATTAAAAGACCACATTTTTATTTTTGCTTTGGGCCTGACTTGTGGAGCCCCATTTCATTTTGCCATTTTAGGTTAGGTCAGATGGTGGCTACAAACATATTTTATATTATGTTTTTGTAGTTTTTCAGAAAAAACTTAGACTTTTCATTTTCTCTAAACTTGTTCTTTGTGTTATTTATCTATTCTTCGTTGTCTTGCCTAGCGATGCTTGACTAAGTCTTTCTGACTAACCCATGGATTAGGGATTCCACATTCTAGAGGACTCACACTTAATCGATAACATTTTCACTTGTTTCTGCCATCTTTGATCGAATTCTGATTGGGTATTTGATTAAGAGCCCAAATTGATATATCCCAAGGATGTTGTTCAAATTGGGTTAAAGTGATTACTGTGCAATCGCACGTGACACGTCGTTGATTCGAACAAATTCTGGACGATCGTTCAGTTGAGGAAATTTTTGGATAAATGCAGAGATTTCAGTTTGTCCAGAATCGATCACTATTTTGGTTGTATTATTTTAGTTCGATGAAGGTTTTGAAATTCATGATTCAGGGTTAGTTGTTTTAATCTAATTAGCTTCATTTTTCTTTACTGTCTTAGTTCTTGCTTTTGATTTTAATTGCATATTGAAAGACTCCCCCTATCCATTTATTGTTATTGTTTCTGTTTCTATTGTCAGTTCGGACCTACTATGAATTCCTTAAGCGGAATTACCCGAGTTACATTATATTGCAGATCCTTAACTAAGTCTGGTTATTTTGCAAGACTTGGCAAATCTCGATCAACATCATCTCCACAGAAAGCATACAATTGTTGGGGCATGCTTCATTTTTTTGGTAGTTCAAACCTAATCTATTAATAATCTTTTTGGCCTTGTTAGAACATTGTGAAAATCTCCGCATAGAGGAATGCATCTTATAATAATTCCAACAACATCGACATTCCCTTATCAATGATTCCACACAAGCACTTGATACCCACTGCTCCTCACCAAAAACTTTCGGGGCAAATTGTTATGTTTTGTTAACTTCCAGTGCAATTTTGATCTCATATGTTACAAACCTATTGGCCTTGCCCTTTCGGGTGACAGGTAGTGTGATCCTTTACTTTTATTCAATTCTAAATTATTTTTCCCAGGTTACTTTACGCCACGCGTCAGAATATAAGCAGCAGAGTACGCATAAGTTTGGACAATAATATATAGATAAAAACATGGAAAGATAAATTTTTCCCCAGAGGGATCAAAATATACAGTCATCCGGATAATGGTGCTTGACAAGCCAAAATAAATTACTACAGTCATCCAGAAATCAAAATAAATATCCAAAGGAAAATCATCAATATCCACCATCACACTAGCCCTACTCCAGAGCCTTACCTCTCTCTCCCTGCTCTGCTCAAGATGAACTGTCAGATGGCTTAAAAGGGGATGTGATTCAGAAATTAAATTCCAGAGTAACTGTTAATCTCATGAAATGTATAAATAATGCATATAGAAAAACCATAAATAAACAAATATCACATAGCATTTAGTGTCAAGGCACACAACCAAATCCGGAACTAGCAGTCCTAATAGCACACAGCATAGACCACCGAGCACAGCACACAGCAAAGCCCTTAATGCACACAGCATGTTCCAGTTCCATAACGCTCAGAAACAAATGATAACCAAATTTATGTAACATAACATGGTAAAACATACATACACAAGTCACATAGAGTATATGAATATTAAGGTTAGTACCTAACAGTCAGCTATAGATAAAAATAGTTTCCTCAGCGCAAGATATCACAATTAGACCTATAATAATAAAATATAATTATGATTAAATCCACTTCAATAAATATTCCCTTTTGATAATTTAAAATGCCCGATTCATGTGTCCACATTTACTAAATTTCTTTTCTTATTAAGGAATTTAATATGAGCTTTTATTCCCTCTATTTTCGTCATTTGTCAGGAATTTCCAGCAAACACTAACTGATCTTCACAAATTCATAATTAAATCCAAAAAATCCTTTTGGGGTGGTTCAAAAGCCAAATTGACCCTTAATATGTCTAATTTTGACTAAAAGCACTTGTCATGACCAGCCACACGGCAAGTTTTTCCCAGACTCCAAAAAAACGTTGCAGATAAAGTCCAAATTCAAGGGTCAACTTCAAATATTCATAATTAATTGTACATAATTTAGAAAATTACGAGTTACCTATTAAATTAAAGCTTATTATATCTAATTTAACCCTATAAATTTCCATGTAAATTGGTCATTATTTATTGCCCCAAAAACGCACCACAATGTTACTGTCCACACAGGATTTTCTAGACAGATTTCAAGGTTTTGGTATAATTCAATCATGGAATTTCCAAAATTTCTATCGAACCTCTACTCTACACAATTTTGCATTTTGAACACAATGGAACCATCAAAATGACCAAAATCCCACTCCTTGATCATGCCCTATTCAGACCAAAATTTAAGCTTAAATATTTCAATTTACCAATTCACAATTTATCCACCAAACTAGGTTCATATGCTTCCAAATCATCATATAATCACATATTCATGAACAAATCATCATGTGGTTGGCTGAAAATAATAGGTTTTTACAAGGTATTCAAAAACTCATCCAAACCTCAAATGAATTGGTTTAAAATAAAGCCTACACTTACCTTATCACGATTCTACAGTCGATTTGGAATTTCGGCAGCAACTCTAACCTGATGACTTGAAACTCCTCCTATGAGAAAACTGATAGAATTGAAGCTTTCGAGGTGTAGAACAATATTTGTGAAGGGAGTTTTTGGATTAGAAGTGATTTGATAGGAGATTTTGAATAGAGTTCGTTTCTCTCTCTACTTGCACTTTCTCACACCATTTATATATATTAAGCTTCTCAATCTCTTTCCTGCTGATTCTGACCAGATGAAGATGATATAAAACATGGTAATTAGTAAGTCGGTGGAAGCATGGAGCAATTAATTAGACTTTAACCTTCCATTTATTTATAATTATACCAATGCTTTTTGACTTAACTTACTTTGTTGACCAAAGATGTATAGGAGAGGGCTGATGTTACGTAATGAATTGGAGAATGGAATTAATGAATGTTAGCAAGTTAAAGTCGGTGGAGGCCTCGTAGAACTCATAAGACATCATTCTTCCTTTTAATTACCATCTTGCCAATGAGGTTTAATCCAATTGTTTTGACGGAAATTTCATGGAGCAGGGTGCTGATGTGGCGTGTTAACCATGAAGCACATGAAACTTATTTATGTCTTTGTCGTTTTAATAAATTGGTGAAGTGGGGTGCTGTGGAAGTTCATTCCAATATGATCCCATTTAATCATTCACAGGACTTTTATTTACAACTTAGTTTATTATTAATTTAGTTGCAAATATTGGACAAATGTTGAAAATAAATCTTTAATTCTATATAAGGATTTCTCTTCCTCAATTAGCTTCTATGTGCCACATGATATTGCCTCTAAAATTTCCAAGCCAAAATCACCCCTTTACTAATTACTCTTTAATTTTTCCTCATAATCTCTAATAAATATTCATGCGACCTTATCTTCTTCTCATCCCCTTGGTCAAATTTAATAAACTAAAATGAAACAAATAAATCTTAATTCCTTTTATCTCATGTTGTGCCAACATATGCCCCAAAATTTTCGATTTTGACAAAATCAGGTAATTTGAGTAAAATTTTGACTTTTGTCAAAATTTCACTATTTCATTTCTCCACTTACATATACTTCATACATGAAATTTTTCAGACAAAATTGAGGATATTACACCATAAAAACTTTCTGGTGCCATTGTCCCTTTAAATAATAGTGCAAAACTTTATTGAAATTGAATAATTGAATGCGTTCACATTGAAATATACAAAGATGATTCGCTCATTCAGAAAAGTGGGAAAAATAAATGATATTATATATATAATTTATTTTTAATTATAGATTATTTCATGTCATTCCAAACCACAGTAAATTTAGAACAATGGGATCACGCATACATACATATACATGTGTGTGGCGAAAGCTAGTTTTAGTCGTTTGAGAATTTGTGTTTATTACATCACTTCTCAATATTAAAAAGCTTACATTAGTTAAGAATATAAAATTAAGAGGCAAAATTCGTCAATTACTACTGTATCTTTAGCACGTCTTCCAGGCCACTTGAGATAAGTGGAAAACATGGTACTAGTGTTAAAATTCAACTAGAGTCTGCGGATTTGACAAATGAAATAATAAATTTGCAATCTCCTAGTAGGTTTGGTTAAGAGTTTTGGATGAGTTAATTGGGTTGAATTGTAGAACATTTTTCCTCTTACTGTGCCTAACATGGGGTCATTTTCAAGTTATTAAAAGGGGGAAAAACTGATATAACACATTTGAAGTACTTAAGAAACGGGTTCACATTCCATGCTTCTCCCTTACATGCTTCTTAGGTGCTTGTCCCTTTAATTAGTGGGTTGAAACATTTTTTTTTTAATTTTTTTTATATATTCTATGTATTTAGATTAAACTATATGTTACATCTTGAATTTTTTTGTACCCAATATCTCAAATTAATTAATCTTTAATCCTCTATTTAGAAAGATTTTCCCTGTAATACCAGTATCATGAAAATTAATTAATTTGAGATATTTGGTGCAAAAAAAATTTCAGAATGCAACATATAGTTTAATCTAAATAAATAGAAGATATAAAAAAAAATGTTTCAACCCTCTAATTAGAAAGACAAGCACCTAAGAAGCAATTAAGAGAAAAACATGTAAAGTGAATTCCTTAAGAAACTCTATTTTGTTGGATTGTGTATGATTTTTTTTCCCCTAATAGTAGATTATGTATGATTTATACGTGAATGTTATATTTACTTGTAAATTATTCATGCTTTTTTTTTTAAAAAATTAAATATTACTCTTTTTAGGATTAGACATGAATGCTTTCATCTATTTCAATTAAATTATAGGATTAATGTACAAATCTACCCCTAAAATATTTCCTCATGTGGTCTTTACACCATACAATTTCCTTAGATGCAAAGGTACGGAAGAAAGTTGCAAAATAGTTTTAAGATGACTTCAGAATTCAACCAACATATAACGATTTTGTTGGTGACATTTGGAAAAATCCTAAGTACTTATATATTTATAGTGCTTGTTTCGAATCAGACAATGACATGTGTATTTATTTAATTTACCATCAAAATTAACTTTTCATATTGACACTTTTTTTAAGAAAAGTTTAAATCCACTTGTATTAATTTAATTGGAAGTAAATAGTTTAAATACACAAGGCTAAGTGCTTAGCTTTTATCCAATTTACTTAAATATATATGAATTTCATCTAATTGATACCAATAACGGAATTGTGATTCTCTCATTGTTTTTTAATCTCTCATTATTCTTTAGTCTCTTTCTAATATCAACCTATAACCTTCATATTATATATTCATTCTTGTAGAATATAATTTTATTGTCAAAATATGTGTTCGTTTTGAAATTAGTCTTCCTTCGCGTGAAATTGAGAACCTGAGGGTTCAACCACCATTAGGTTCCTCAAATTATGTATAATGCATATAATGTTTTTGAACTGATTGGAGTATTCTACAGACGAATATATCCCACCCTTTAATAGATCCTCTCGTGTTTGATATTATGATACCAGACATCATGTTCATAACTTGAACGATGGTTCAATTATATAATCGTCCTAGCCCTCATGTTCTTGAAGGTGATGGATCACTATATCACATTTAGCTATTGATGTTACCATTAGATATGATAGGGATATGGATTTTGTGAATTTAATGGAAATAATTAGTCAAGAGGAGTACATGGAAGAAATTAATTTCATTTTGAAGAAGCCATGCAATCTCTGAACACAGTAAAACCTTTTAAAAAAAATATTACTGACAAGTTTTAGGGTTTGCTTTGAAGATTTTGGTGACGTTCAGATCTTAATAATAAGATATAATCATAATTTTCATAGAAATCATATTCTACCGTGGCTAAAAATAAGTCATCTATGTTCACTATGCGGGTATAAAATGCCTGTAAATAACAATTCTTAGAAATTATTGTCTTTATTTTACTATATAAAGTACTCTTTGGAAATTTAATTCTTCTGATTGATTGTCTATCTATAATGTAAGTACAATGTATTTTACATGGCCTATTTAATTTTATGTTTCATGCATTCTTAGTTTACCAAACAAAAAACCTAAAAGAAATTCTTATTATTTTCTCATTATTATTTAGTACGACAATAGCAATTTTTGTTTTAATGGACCAAAAATGAAGATGAAAATATTAAAAAAAAAACAAAAAGTTTTTATTACAAAAATATCCACTACGATATATGCGAAGAATTGCTAGCATCACGCATGGAGAAGTAGAAATATTAGGAGTTTCACCGCTGGACCACTTGTTGCTACTCCTTAGGTAGGAAAGGAAGTCTCCTTGTTGGAGATAAATAATTTATTTCAGAACTATCCTTAATAAAATACTATTAACTCCTCCTTTATCTTTGGTAAGTTATGTTAAGTTCCCTTGTGGGCCCAGGAAATGATGGGATTGCTGGGTGAGAAAGTTCCTTCAAGGACAGTTTCAACATATATATACACCTTTTGTTATATAAAATGACAAAACAATATTATATTGTAAAACATGCATGTGTCTTATGTATAAAAGTAGTGTTATTTTGATTTAATGAGAAATGAGCAAAAATGTAATATTGGTATGGGAGTTATTAGAAATTATAAAATAAATAACTGTTGATAGATGCAGTTATCCCCGAAAGTTAAAAGGGCAATGGTTTTCAGAAAAGAGAAATATAGAGAATGTAAAAAGGCCTTCGTTGTCTACTCATGAAAGTTGTATCACATCTCCGTCACAAGAAAATACAAATTAAAGAAAGGGTTAAGTCTCTAAGAAAGTTTTCCACCATAAAAGATCATCCGCAATTATGGATAAATATTAGTACATTTAACCCTATTAGATGTGAAAAGATGATTTTCCTAAGTTCCTTCAGAATTGTGTTATTGCATAAAAACCCTAAGATATAGAACACAAATTTATATTTTACAAATATATATTAAAAACTGTTAAAATATTCCAGAGGCGTAAGGGAAAAAAACGATATATGCATATACCAAAGATGTGAAAGTCATCTCATTTAAACTTGCCGCCAAATGACGTGAGGCAGCATATTGGTTTATTAGTTTACATATTTGTCAATTGTAATATTAAGAAAAATAGGATTTATATATTTATCCTTCACTTCTATTGCCAATAGCTAATAAACTGTATACGGAAACGTGAGAAAAATCCATTGGAGGATTTTTATAAGGCTAAAATAATCAAGTTTTGATTAGTATTCCTCTTCTTCTCCTAGCTAAGCTGATCAATAAAATCCCTCCCACCTCTACCTCTGTAACATCCTCACTATCGAAATCCATTTTCAAAATATTTGATCAGAGTTTAAAATAGTTTAATCAGAGTAGAGCATCGGAATGATTTAAAAGAGTGAGTATCTAATATATATTCTCTGTTGTTGAGTTTGGGTACTTATACATACAGTGGTACAAATATTTGAATACAGTATGTAAATAAAGGGAAAAGTCCTTCGCTCGTGACCTCACGCATGCTGCCTATCCTTGCTCTTGGTCCTAGCTCCTTCGGACCCTGAAGCTATGGTAAGGGCTGAGGTTCAATTCCTATTGAACCTCGGGTAATGGTTAACCTCATGCTTATGTATCAGTTATGTATGACAGATATTCATGACAATACAACAATATTCAAATACGATATTCACATACTCAAGATAATAACAACCACAGTCTCCACATATCCATGTTATTCCAGTCTCACCACATATTCACATCAACCAGTCTGCACTATTCGCCAGTGCCACGGTATACATCCGTGTTCTCAGCGCTAGGAAAACTCAACGGCGTTATTATGACTATAACTCGTATATAACTATATGTATGCACAACTTTCAAAATAAAGTCTACAACTTTTCAAAATTAGAGTCTCAGACTATCTATCACATATAAGTATACAATAAGTATCAGAGTTAGTGTTACAGTACGCGTCCGTACCTTCGTTGGCGATATCGGTACGCTGTCGTTCGGACCGTGATCACGTTTATCCTATAATGGTAATATCGCATTTATTAATTCACAAATAATATTCTAGAAGGTATTCTAGTCACTAATGACCTTGTTACCCTTGGTAGGATTATTTCTCAACTTATCACCCTTAATTCTTCAAAAAAACGCTGGTCCAGAATTTTGGACAGATTTTCGCCTAACTTCGAAAAATCATAACTAATTCTAGAAAAATCTAAACGAGGATCCGTAAAATTTCCTAGAATCCTCAGGATGTCTACTTTCAAGTAAAAATAATCACGTTTGCCCAGATTTTATGAATCACTTCCAGTGTTTAAAGTTTGAACATCTGCCCAGAATTTTCCCAGAAATTCGTAGCCTAACTTTGAGAATTGTTATCTCACTGTACAAAACTCATTTTAACATGTTCTTTCCATATTTGAAAAGCCCTATATGTCTACTTTAACAATGAATGTTCCCAGAATTTTCCAACCATGTTTTCAATGTAACATCCCGTCTTTTTAAATGTGGTTTTCAAAAGGGATTATCAGAGCTTTGAAGAAATGATCAGAGTGGCATCAGAAAAGATTTTCTTTAAAACAAAACGAGTAACTGATAAACATCCATTGTTGGTGTGTCTGATACTAATACAGTTATCCGATTGTTCAGGTATTCAAAAGTAAACTGAAATGACATAAACAACGTCAGATGGTCCATCCTTCGTTCGAGTCCTCAAGCGGGCTGCTTACCCTTGTCAGCAACTCCGCCTCTGCCAGAACCTGAGGCTATAGTAAGAGCTGAGGTTCAATTACCATTGAACCTCAGGTAACGGTTAACCTCATGCTTATGAACAGTTATACATGACAGGTATTTCATGACAGTATAGCATAACCACATATCAATACAATCATCACATATTCACATCAATCCAGTCTGCACTCTTCACCAGTGCCACGATGGCCTATCGTGTCCTCAATGCGCTAGGAAAACTCAAACGGCATTACCAAGACTGTAACCCGTATATATTCAAATAATTCTCAAGCAGAGTTACAGCCTATGAGCATATCTACCACATACAAGTGTACAATAAGCATCAGAGTTAGTGTTACAGTACGCGTCCGTACCTTTGTTGGTGGTCACGGTACGTCGTCGGTTGCGCAGCGATCACAGATTTCCTATGAGGTAATATTTCATTTATTAATTTTCAACCAATATCCCAATAGATATCCTAGCCACAAATGACTTCCTTACCCTTGGTGGATTTCATAATTCATTATTTCCCTTTATTATTTGAGAAAAACGCTGGTCCTTAAATCTGGGCAGAATTTCACCTAACTTTGAAAAATCATAACTAATTCTAGAAAAATCGAAATGAGGATCCGTAAAATTCCTCAGAATCCTTAGGATGTATAGTCTCAAGAAAAAATATCAGACTTTGCCCAGAATCCACGGTTCATTCCCATGTTTTTAGTTTTGAACATCTGTCTAGAATTTTCCAGAAATTCGTAGCCCTAACTTTGGGAATTTTTATCTCTCTGTACAGAAATCATTTGGACATGTTCTTTACATATTTAAAAATCCCTATATGTCTACTTTAACCATGAATTTTTCCAGAATTTTTCAACCATGATTTCAGCATAAAATAATAGTATTTTCATGACTGGTTCAGAAATTCCAGAACCGATGAAATTTCGCCAGAACTTCGTTACTTCGGTGTTTCTCTTCCGGAAATTTTGCTAAAACCCTTTCTTCACTATTTTTTCGAAATAAAACCAATTTTAACTATAAAAACATGAATTTGAAATTATTCTAAACTATTTAAGATCTAAGCTACTTCTAACTAAGAATTAAAAAGCTAGAAACTAAAGAACTTGCTTACCTCTTCTTGAACTCCTTCAAGCTTCTTCCACTCTCTCTAATATTCAGATTGCTTGGTTTTGGTGTGAGTTTTGTGAAGGGCCAAGGACCCCTATTTATAGTAGAAGGGTTGGGTAGATTGGTAATTAATTGAAACTTCTTCTTAGCAATTCTTGGCCCTTGGATCTAGGGTATTTTGGAGCTTTAATCCTAGCCCTTCCAATTGCTTTTGAGTCATCCCCATGAGTCACCATTAGGGTACATTATCCTCTTCCACATTCAATGACTATTTTCCTAAGAGTTTGGCTTGCTTTATACTAATTAGAATTCATTGAAATGGATGTGTTTAGGTAATCTAATGAAGTTGTATGTTCAATTGCCCATTGGATTTGAGTTCTAGAGATTTTTAGCTTCATTTTGAGACCAATTTTGCCTAACTTTCCTATTGGTTCTATTTCTCAAACAATCATGAAAATGGCTTTGGTTATACTTGTCTTCAAGCTTGATTTATGCTTGTTATGAATCTCAACTTGGTTTTCATACTTAGTTCATGGATTTCAAGATATGATTTAATTTGTATAGGTTTTATTAGTTTTTATCTAGAATTATTTTTATAAACCAATTTAGTTATTCTAATTATCTTTTATCTCATTGGTCAACCTCTACTTCCTTACATCACCTTCTTCCATCATCCCTTACATCATCTTATCTAATTAGGGTTGTGATTCATCATGTAGGTGTGTGACTCATGAAAGTTTAGGATGATGATTCATTGGTTAGAGTGGTGATTCATGTTTAGGTTGATGATTCATCTCATTTTTGGATCCATGACTCACATAGGTCTAGATTCATGACTCAAAGGGGTATGTGGCATGGAGTTGATTTTTGGTCAATTTTTTCCTCTCCTCCTCTTGCAAAAAACGTGCCCCACCCCCCTTAAATTAGTTTTAATTTGTTTTTCTTGTTTTATAATAGTTGGAAGGAAAAATCTCATTGGTTATTGCCTTATCTCATGGATTAAGCTTTATTAGAATTAATTAGGGCCTTTGGATTAGCTTTATAGGATTAATTCTTAGCCTTTAGATCATAGTTGCAATTGTTGACTTTTCAACTCTTGATTAGCATTTGATTAACATCTTAATCCTAAGCTTAATTACCACTTGCTTGTTGCTTATTGGTTCATGGAATGATTTATGATTGCTAACAATTTTTAGTGTTAATCTTAATCCCTTGTTGGTTCTTTACTTTTAATTAGCCTATCATCCCTCTTAATTAATGGTTGTAATTAATTAACTAAACCTTCCATTAGTGTTAATTAATTGCCTATTAAATGTTGGTAATTAGTCTTTTATTTGTTCAAGTGCTTTGGTAATTTATTATGACATTTTATAACTTAGTATGTGCTAGGTATTAATTCTAGGGTTTTAGAAAAATCTAGTTTCTTATTTAATTATGAATTTTGAGATTTAAGTCCTCTTAATTTAATCCCTTGATTAATTATAAAAATTTACATAATCATTTTGTTTAGTAAGAATTCAAGGGTCTACTAATTCCTATTATGTTTCCCTATTTATTTAATGTGTTTTCCTAATTTTTCCTTGCTTTCTTTTGGTCCTATAAAATCCCTAATTTAATTTGGGAGTTGTTGGTATTTTTATGGTATTTTATGATTCCAATCAAAATTTAGGAAAATAAAATATTAGCTACCTTAAATTCTAAGGGAAAATAACCTAATAGACAAAATAAATACATCTCAAAATTTGAGACCACATATTCACCTATTTTAAATAGGTGCCATCAAACCAAATATTGCATTTATAATAATTGTTAATTTGGGGTATTACATTCAACATAAAATATAAGCATTTTTATGACTGATTCAGAAATTCCAAAACCGATGAAGTTTCTCCAGAACTTCGTTACTTCGGTGTTTTTCTTCCGGAAATTTTGCTAAAACCCCTTCTTCATTATTTTTTTTGAAATAAAACCAATTTTAAACTCAGAAAAACATAAAAACAACTATATCTAGAAGATTTAAAGATTAAACTGCAAAATAACTAAAAACTCAAAAGCTAGAGCTCAAGAACTTACCTAGAACTTTGCTCTTTCTTTCTTCAAGACTCTCACACTCTCTTTCACTCTTAGAATTAGATGTTGCTTGAGATTTGGTGTGAGGATTTGTGAATGCTAATGCCCCTATTTATAGTAAAAGGGGATGGCAAAATGGTAAATAAATCTAAACTACTTCATCTTCATTTGTAGCCATTGGATCTAGGGTATTTGGGAGCTCAAATCCTAGCCTTACACCACACCCTTCTAGCCTCTTCCATTGTTTGATGACACACCTCCTTGATGAGGTCATGGATGACTTAAAAATCCTTGGCTTCTAGGTTACAATTCCCTCATTTCTTGCTTTTCAGTAATTAAAATTTCTAGAAAAGAATTTATTTGAGGATCCTAAGGAAGTTTTATGCACATTTTCTCATTGGTTTTGAATTCTTGAGGTTTTTAGCTTCATTTTGAGACCAAATTTGCCTATCTTCTCTATTGGTTTCAATCTTCAACAATTAAGGAAATGACTTTGGTTATACGGAGTACTTGTTTTCATGCTTGATTTATGCTTGATATTGATCTCAATTTAGTTTTGATACTTAGTTAGTGGATTTCAAGTTATAATTTAGTTTGTATGAATTTTCATTTGTTTATGTATAGAATTAGTTTCATGAATTAATCTAATTATTTTTAGGTGTAATTTTCCTATTGGATAATACTTTGACTTCTCTTATTAGGCTCACAACATTTGCACTCACGACACTCCACCTCGTTCCCTTTTCTCTCTCATTATCCTCTTCCAAAGCCATTAAGTCTCTTGATGACATAGTGAATTCTATCCTCTTCCATTTATGCCTTCAAAGTCTTCCTACTTAATTGCTTGCATGTGCTGGATTTTAGCATGTGTGTTTGATTAAACATTATTCAATTGATTTCTTATCCAATAAGCCAAGTGAAACCGTGCATACTTCCTCTTCTATTCACCAATTTTGTGTTTTTATTTATCTCACAATCATCTAGAAGGATTTCTCCTATTGGTTGATTTTAATTACAAGGATTAAGCTTTATTATAATTAGTTAGAGCCTTTGGATTATCTTTACAAGGCTAAATCTTGGCCTTTAATTTTAATTTGAGATTATTGACTTTTCAAAACTCAATTAAAGTTTGATTAACATCTTAATTAAAACCTAATTGTCTCTTGATTATTGCATAATTGGTGTTTAGGGTATTTTATGGCTATTAGCAATCTATTTAATACTAATCTCAAACCCTTATTGGTCTTTGAATTTTAATTAGCCCAATATACTTCAAACTAATGACTATAATTGTTTAATTGTAAATAATTAGCTAATCATTCTATTAGTGTTAACTTAATTGCTCATTAATTGTTGGTAATAGTCCTTTTAATTATTCAAGTGTTTTGATAATTCTTTATGGCGTTTTAGGAGTTGAAAATGAGCTAGGTATTAATTCTAGGGTATTAGAAAATTTGGTCTCTTAAACAATTATAAAATTGGTGTTTAAGACCCTTTGATTAATTATGAAAATTAACACAATTATTCCAATTATTGTAAATTTAATTGTTCCTTAGTTGTTGGTAATTTCTCCTAACTGGTATCCGCATTTTTAGGCCATTTAATTATCTCTTATGATTAAATTAGGATTATACTTTGTTTTAGAGACTTTAGGTCATTTTATAATATTTTATGATCCATCATGTAATTCTTAAAATTGGGTTTTGCCCTTTTTAAATTCTAGAGAAAATTTGCCCAACATATTCTCCTATTTTTAGTAGGTATTATTTGCCAAAATATAATATTTTTAATGAATATGAATTTTAGGATATTACATTTCTCCAATTTTATTTATGTATTTCCATAACTCTTTCTTGCTCTTTTTGATCATACAAGAACTCTAACTTAATTTGGTAATTATTTGCATTTTTATGGTATTTTATGATTTCTAAGAAAATTTAATCATTGGTTACCTTAATCCTACATAAAGATTTCTAGAAAATAAAATAAACACACCTCATAATTTGAGACCACATATTCACCTATTTTAAATAGATGTCATTTATCAAAATATTGTATTTATGAGGAATAAAAATTTTTGGGGTATTAGAACCTCGCCTTTGTGTCCCTTCATTAAAATTTCTCCTCTCCGATTAGCCAAACAAATTATGAGTATATAAGGTAAAAATACTTATATTTGAAGAGATTATATTTGAACCTAATAAAAATGATACAAGACGTAATTTGTTAAAAATAAGGTAAAATTATATTTACGGATTAACTTTTTCTTATTGTTTAATCCGAGATCAGAAGAGGGAGTAAATTTTGTCGCTTACTTTTTTCCAACCATCAATTGAAGTTTTCAGAGATCGATATTATATTGCATGAAGAAATTTCTCTCTCCTAATTAAAATAACGGAAATAAATGGCTATGGGAAAATTTTCCAAGCAACGCAGACAAGTTTCTCCATATATTCCAAAATTAGTTCTTTTTCCTACGTTTCCTTCAGAAGTGAGTCAAAGGAAATTTATGGAATTAATTATTTAATATTTTTTTAACAATAACCAATTATCTTATATGAAAACGGAAAAGCATATAGAAATAGTCACCTAAAAGAGTCATCTCTCTCTTGTTAGTGCCAATGTTTAAATTGTTTTAAATTCATAATTGAATATTTGAATTCTTGGAGACGTTGTAGTTTGAAATAAGAACATGCACTCGAGTGTGATTCTAGAATCACTCGAGTGAGTACTCATCACTCAAGTGCTTTTGAAATTCAACTCGAGTTTTTGATGAACTTTGAGTTCAGGTAGTGGAGTGTTGAGAGATTGGGTCACTCAAGTACTTGAAACCTAACTCAAGTATTCTTCTGTTTGTTTGAAAATAGTTTCAACACTACTAGTGACACTCGAGTGCATATTTGGATCACTTGCCACTAATTGCAAGTGACCTTGGATCACTTGAGTGACTCCTTGGTCTACTCGAGTGATCTTTAGAGGAGAAGCGTTGCACTATTGGTTCATTAGAGAGTGACTCGCTGAATCCTTGCAAGTTCCTTACCATCACTCGAGTGAGCTTGGTTATATCTTGCATAACCATCATGAGTGACTTGTTGTTATATCGCGAGTTGCTCACCATCACTCGAGTGCACTACTAGAAAAATCCCAAACAGCGACGGAAAATTTGCGTCGCAAATTCACAGAAATTTACGACGGAATTAAAAATCCGTCGCAAAATTCAGGAATTAGCGACGGATTCTGAATCCATCGCTAAGTTTAGCGACGGATTCAAAATCCGTCACTAACTGGTAGCCAAAAAGGCCGCCAGTTCCATGTTTTAGCGACGGATTTAGAATCTGTCGCTAAATTTAGCGACGGATTCTGAATCCGTCGCTAACTGGCGGCTAAAAAGGCCGCCAGTTCCGCCTTTTAGCGACGGATTTTAAATCCGTCGCTAAGAGGCAGCCATATAAGGCTGCCAAAGTCAGCTTTTTAGCGACGGATCAGGGATCCGTCGCTAAAAAGATGATTGCTTTTTGCGACGGAATACAAAAGCAATCATTTTGCGATGGAATTGTATTCCGTCGCAAAAAGCAAGAATTTTGCGACGGAATGTTCTTCCGTCGCAAAATGTATTAATTATACTACCCACAGCTCACTAGCTCACTTGACCGCAGTTCGCCCCTCTCCACCCCTCAGCTCCGATCCACCGCCCCCAGCTCCCTGTCCACCGCACTGCCGCCCCCAGCTCCCCTCTGACCCCAGCTGCCCCGCCCCCAGCTCCCCCGCGTCCCACCCCCGGAGCTCCCCTAAGCCCCCATCTCCCCCAGCCCCGCAGCTCCCCCAGCCCCGCAGCTTCCCTCCGTCGCCCCACAGCTCCCCCGCCCCACAGTTCCCCTCCCCCGGCCCATAGCTCCGCCGCCGTCCACAGCCCCCCACCCCCTAGCTCCCCCGCCGCCCACAGCCCCCACCCCCTAGCTCCCCCGCCGCCCACAGCCCCCCACCCCCTAGCTCCCCCGCCGCCCACAGCCCCCCACCCCCTAGCTCCCCCGCCGCCCACAGCCCCCCACCCCCTAGCTCCCCCGCCGCCTACCCCCACAGCTACTCCCCTCTCCAAACGCCGACGGTAAGGTAAGCTCCTCTTTTATTTATTTATTTATTTGTTTATTATGAAAAATTAGTATAGATAAAAATTGAAAAAATTAGTCATATTTTTTGCTCATGAATAAATAGGTTTCGACACTTGTCGTTCTCTAATCACCGGTGCTCTTCTCTGCCTTCCGACTACCCTCTCCTTCCGGTAAGCTCCCATTCATTTTTTTTCACCACATTATTTGTTATGAGAAATTATTATAGATAAAAATTGAAAACATTAGTCATATTTATTGCTCATGAATAAATAGGTTATAATTTAACTTTATTGTTTATTTAGGTTATAATTATCTTATAAATATAACTAAAAAAGTATACATGAAAAAAAAATACCAATTGCATTTTAAAATTTGAAATCAATGGTTTTTTTATTAAAATAATTTGTAAATTGTTAAATTTTATACTAAATACTTATTATGTTGTAGGCCGTAAAAATGATTTAAGATTTTGAATTTTAAATGATATTTTATTTCTTTTTTAAATAAAAATATACATGAATGACATTAATGGTATATAAATGATAATGGTGTGATAATATTATGATTATTTATTAGTTGGTAATGATACATAAATCTAGAAATAGTATGGTGTTCAAATTAGAAAAGTGAAGTGTTGAGAAGTAATATTTAGGGATAAGGCAATAATTTTTTTAAAAAAATATTCCATTTCAATTTTTTATTTGAATCTATCTTTAACAAGTTATACAATAAAGATCGATAATTTAAAAAACAAAATTATAAATATTGTTTAGATAAATAGGTAATTATAAATACAAAAGATAAAGTTTATTTTGCATATTATATAAATTTGATTAAGTCTTATATAATCTTTATATGTTTGAAACTCCAAAATACTTATAGTATTCTATTCTTTGTTTGCCCCCTCCACAAGCATGTCCCCATGTTCTGGTGTGCTATCCTCATTCTCTGGTTGCTTGCTGGGATATGTTCTTTGTTCAATGCATGTGTTTGTTTTGTTTTGGTTTTTTTACTTTCTTGATTAAGTGGCAATTGGTTGGCATAAGTGGCTAGTTGTATTGGTTACTTATAGATATATTTGTGGCAAATTGAGATGTTAATTAGGTTAGTAACTGAACTAGCTAGGAAGTATGGAAGACAATCATGATAGGAGTTGGATGTACAATCGTCTAACTGAAGAGAAATAAATCAAGCATTCTTGGCGGGTTTGAACGAGTTCATCAAATTTGCTTTAGCGCATTCAAATAATTCAAGTAGGGAGATCAGGTGTCCGTGTGCCAAATGTAAGTGTTTAAGGTTTAAAAATCCGAGCAAGGTCAAAATTCATTTGTGTCAAAATGGATTCATGAAGGATTATGAGTGTTGGGAATGTCATGGCGAAGTCTGACAGACACCGAGTGGTTATTACAGGGACAATAGTCATCAAGAAAACCTTAATGTGTATGAGCAGTTGGTTATGGATGTCGCGGGACCGTCCATCGACAGATATTTTGATCCCATTACTCATGCCGAATCGTCTTACATGGGAGAGGAGACCGGTACACATACTCAACCATCATACATGGGAGAGGATCCTCATCCGGACGCCGATAGGTTCTATAAAATGCTTCAAGAAGCGCAACGTCCAATATGGGAAGGTTGCGAACACTTTGAAAGTAGTGAATATTCATCACTTTCGGCTACCCTAGCAACACTAAGCTTGAAGACTGATCACCATATGAGTGAGAGGAATTACAACGAAATGATGCAGATCATAAGCAAAGTTGTTCCCAAAGACAATAATTTGCCAAAGGATTTTTACCAAGCAAAAAAAAAAAAGGTGAAAGAGCTTGGGCTTGGATGTGAAAAAATCCATTGTTGCCCTAGAGGATGTATGTTGTATTACAAGGATGATGCTGAGCTGATCAATTGTAAATTCTGTGGACATGACAGATATAAAGTTGTGAGGAAAGGAAGGAAAATGACCTGTCAAGTGTTAAGCAAGATGCACTACTTTCCTCTGGTGCCCAGACTTCAGAGATTGTATGCATCAGAACAAACAGCTGCTCACATGAGATGGCACCAGGAGCATCATAGGGATGAAACTTTTGTGACGCATCCATCCAATGCCGAAACTTGGCGTAAATTTGACGAGGCGAATCCTTTCTTTGCTATGGATCCCCGTAATGTCCGTCTTGGTCTATGCTCGGATGGGTTCGCTCCTTTTGATAACTCAGGTAGAAATTATTCCTGTTGGCCTGTCATTGTGACACTGTACAACCTCCCACCTTCTATGTGCATGAGAAGGGAGTTTTTGTTCCTCAACGCGTTAATCCTTGGGCCATCCAACCCCAAAAAGAAGATAGATGTGTACCTCAGGCCTTTGATAGACGAGTTGAAGATGTTGTGGAGTGAAGGGGTTCTAACGTATGATATATCATTGAGTCAGAATTTCACAATGCGTGCTGCCTTAATGTGGACGATAAATGATTTCCCTGCATATGGGATGTTGAGTGGCTTGCAAACGTCGGGAAAGCTTGCATGCCCGGTATGTCTTGAACATAACATGGGTTTTACCTTGGAACACAGTCACAAAGTCTGTTGATTTGACAGGCACCGACGATTCCTACCCTCCGACCATCCGTATAGGAGAAATAGAAAAGACTTCACACGAAATGTGGTTGAACAAGCAGATCAACCTCGTCGTTTAAGTGGCCAAGAAATATGGGACAGGGTCAAGTATATTCAAAGTGTCGAAGAGGGTGCTGCTTCCAACGAATCTGAGGGATATGGTGTTGATCATCATTGGAACAAACGCAGCATCTTCTGGGAACTACCATATTGGAAAGATCAATTGTTAAGACACAACCTGGATGTCATGCACATTGAGAGCAATGTGTTTTGCAATATTTTGTACACCGTGATGGACACGAAAGGCAAGACGAAGGACACAATCAATGCAAGACGGGACATAGAAGCGATTTGTAGAAGGCTTGCTTTGCATTTGGTGTAGAATGGCAGGGGACGGATTTCCAAACCTAGAGCACTATACACATTAAACAAACAGCAGAATTTAGAATTGTTGCAATGGGTTGAAGATCTGAAACTCCCGGACGGTTATGCGTCAAACTTGAAAAGATGTGTCAACTTGCACGAGGGGAAGTTATTCGGGATGAAGAGTCATGATTGTCATGTTTTTTTTTTCAGAGATTGTTGCCGTGGGCTTTCAAAGCATTACCGAACCACATATGGTCTATTCTAATAGAATTTTCCAGGTTCTTTAGAGAAATTTGTGCTTCTGAGCTTAATGTGGAAAAGTTACGGCACCTAGAGGCGAGCATGCCAATAACACTATGCAAGTTAGAGATGGTGTTTCCTCCTAGCATGTTTGACTCAATGGAACATTTACCTGTTCACTTGGCCTACGAAGCAAAAGTAGGAGGTCCCCAACAATATAGGTGGATGTATCTGTTTGAGAGGTAATATATATATTTCTTTCGTGCAGTTATTTCTTTCGCGCACTTTGGTTTATAAATACCCTCTAATTGTCCATTGTAGGTTTTTACGCACTCTTAAACAAAAAATAAAAAATCCAACCCACGTTGAAGGATCTATCGCTGAAGCGTATATAGTCGAAGAGGCCACAAAATTTGCATCATACTATTATCCCCCTGAAATGACATCAAGATGGAGACGGGTACCTCGCAACGATGATGGTGGTAATACGAGCAAACAAAAATCAATATTTGATTTTCCAGGCCGAGTCGTGGGAAAACGTTGGAGATCAACTCTTGAAGGAAGAGATAAGCGAGTAGCGGAGTGGTACATTCTAAACAACTGTGAAGAGGTCGCCCAATACTTAAAGTAAGATTTGTTTTCTTTTCACTGTTACGACAAGTATTATAGTATTAACTTCATTTTTTTGTTGTAGTTATTTTTCTAATTTGGTCCGATCGGAAAATCCTGAAATGTCGGAATCACAAGTTGATCAATTCACGAACTCTGAGTTCCCAAAATGGTTTCGCTCCCACTTCTTGGCACATCCATTAGATCCTAATAAAGTGGCATGGAGTTTATCTTATGGAGCTGCAATTAGTGTTACCCGGTGCAACAAATATATAATCAATGGGTATCGATTTTCAACTATTGAAGCGAACGCAGGTACACAATGTTGCAATTATGGTGTATGTTGTCGAGGTGACCAAGTTAACGGGGTGGAAAGTGACTACTACGGGAAGTTAATCGACATAATTCAGCTGAGTTACCAGTGGGACAAGGTGGTGACACTTTTTAAATGTGAGTGGTTTGATAACAGTCCGCGTGGGACAAAAGTGGACAAACATGGAAATATTGAGATCCACTAGACAAGGAGATATACGGTTGGTTATAACCCATTCATCCTTGCTCAACAGGCGGAACAAGTTTACTATACATTATACCCCACATCCCGCCAAGGGTGGGTGGGAGTTATTAAAACCAAAGCACGGAATATTATACCTCAGTCGAAAGAGTCGGAAGCAAATGACGGCATGAAGGAACCGTTCCAGGCTGATATGGAACATGTACTGCCCATAAACATTGCCGACGACGATGTACCAAGCAATCTGTTTGATTCTACTGCGAACTTAGAGTTGATTCCTATCCAAGTTGACAGTGAGGAATCAAACGATGAGACAGAAGTGACTTACTTTGATAGCGAGTCTGAGTTCGACAACTATGAGACTCCAGAGGAAGCCGTGCAAGCAGATGACGAAGAACGTGAATCATCCGATTGATTTGTGTTAGTTCTTTATTTATAACAATTTGTTATACTACTTACTCCTTAATTGCGCTACTGTCATATTAAGTAATAAATATCTTATTTTATGTATATTTTCACATAATGTTTGTAAGTGTTCAGAGATGGAGCATCCTGGAGGACGTTCAGATGGTGGGCGTGGTCGTGGTCGATCCCGACCTCGTCCTATCAGAGGGGGTAGGGGAACACCATCTTCTCCCTTCATAGGCATGGGGGGAGAGGCGCTTCCCCAGAGGTTTCACCATTTGAGACGTCATCTTCACCATCGGTTTATTTGTCCACTTCACCGTCGCTGTATATGTCATCGTCTCCGTCTTCCTCCAGTGATCCACAGCAAGGGGGACACCAGGCTTACTTTACCATTTCTGATTGATTTATATGTGTGTAGTTTTATTTAACCATCTATGTACAAACTCTTTAATAATTCACATTCCTTCATTCAGGACATTCCGTCGCCTTATAGCCAGGTCGACGAAGGAGGTAGTTCCTCTAATACACCAATATGGGGAGCGAAAGATCCTGCGACAAGGAAGCTTTGGATCCGTCTTGACGGCACCGAGGGGTGAGTCATATAAAGTTACTAATAACGCTACGATTTTTAACCTTTAGTTTGTATGCTCATATTTGCATCATATCCTCTGTCTACAGATTTGATCCTTATATTCCGGTGGCTAATGTCTTGTCAACCCAAATATTCCGTAATTTCAATGAGCCTTGGGGCACGTGGAAAGACATTCCTAAGCTGACTCGGAATAGATGGTTCGATGAGTTTTTGGTAAGTTAAGTGATTTATAGTTATTAATTTCTTATCCAAATACAAATTGATTAAGTATTTTTAACATTTGGAGCACTAATTGTTCATTATTGATTTTCAGGATAAGTTTATGACGTTGCCTGAACATCGTCAAGGTCTGAAAAAAGCTTTTAACCATAAAGGAAGCCGGTGGTTGACTGAGAGATTTCATAAATTGAGAAAGGGTGTAGGCAAGCAAGATTGGATTGACCCTGAGACTGCAAGCCTATTACTTCAAAATTGGGCGAACGATGAGAAATTTAATAATAGAAGTCAGAAAAGTAAGCAGAATAGGGCCAAGCAGGTGGGACCTTCATATGCTGGTGGGTCCATTCCGCTGAGTGAGCATTGTCAAAAAATTGTGAGTACACGTTATTTTCTATTAAAGTATTCAATGTTTTGTACCTTGAAACAATTTGTTAACGATTTTTCATGTGTTTGCAGGCACTGTCTGGGGATGTTCCTCCAGAAGATGTTGAGTGGCGTGCCTTTGAACAGACCCATACCCGATAGACTGAAGGGGGTGAGAAGATATGGATTAACGCCAGGTCAGAGCAACTGGCGGTGAGACATTTATATTGCATTGATTCTTTGTTTTGGACACCAACATGTTTATTTCATTTCACATGGCTTTTTTTGTGATGTATTTTTTTGTTTATAGGACATCTATCTAAGGCTGACACAGGAGAGAGACTCGCAGAGTCGAACCTACCCCTCATCCTCTCAGTCCGATAACGAGACTCTATTCTTTCAGGCTGCAGGTGGATTTAACAGCAAAGGTAGAGTCTTCGGATTAGGTGCCTGTGCCAGCCGACTTAGGCAAACAAAGCGCTCCACATCCAGCAGTGAAGGTGTTTCTGCAGGTAAACGTAATACATTTGATATTGATTGTTACATTTTCATTCTCTGGTCCATTTAAATGAAGTGCAAAAAAGAAAATTATATTTCCTAATGTTTTGGCAGATGAGTTGAAGAAGATGAAGACGTTGGTGACATTGGTGGAGGAGCAAGCAGCTGAGCTGAGCCAGACAAAGCAACAACAAATGGAGACAGCCAATGAGCTCCACCAGACACAGGAGATGGTTAGACAAATGCAGCGTCAAATCATGGCCCTAATGAAAGACAAGGGTCCGATGCCGGCTCCTGATGGTGATCCTGCTGCTGCTGCTGCTGATGATGATGATGATGACAATGCTGCTGTTTAGATTACTTTTTTAGTACATCTCTGTTGAAACACTATATTTATATTGTATTTTCTATGTAAAACTCTGTGTTATGAAGATTCGGTTTTTAAGTTATATAACTTTTTTTAAATATTTTATTATATAATTTTTAAACAAAATTAAAAAATAAAATAAATAAATTTTAAAAGAATAATGGAAAACAATATAATTAATTTTAGAAGAATATAATTTTCAAAGAAAATTGAAACAAAAAAATAAAAAATTAATTAAAATAAAAAATTTATAATTTTTTTAAAAAATTAATTAGTTTTGCGACGGATTAAGAATCTGTCGCAACTGCGACGGATTGATATCCGTCGCAAATTTGAATTTTGCGACGGATTTTTAATCCGTCGCAATTGCCACCAGATTTTTGCAACGGATTTTAATTGGTTTTGCGACGGATTTTCATGGTTTTGCGACGGATTTTTTCCATCGCCAAAACCATTTTTTCCAGCAGTGGTGGTAACTTGATCACTTGAGTGATCTTTAGATAACTTCCAGAAAACGCGCGAATGACTTGCAAAAATACCTGCCACTCGATTGATCATCTTAGATCACTTGAAGTGAGTTTTCTTGTTGATTCAAGTTTTAGTTTGATGAGGGCCTTTTGTCTTTAGCCTTGGGGTCCACAATCAAAAATAAACCAAGGATTGTCTATAAGATCGTTCTCTCTTCTCGAAGAGTCTTTTATTGAATCCTAAGTAATCTAAATGTCATGCAAATGCAATTAAACAAGGGAGAAAATTGGTTTGGGCTTTTCAAATTAATAAACTAAAGAGAAATACAATTTAATTAAATGCTAAACTATTATTTTTGGTATTTTTATAAAATTGGTAAATGAGCAAATTAAATGATATGGAATTGAAAATATGGATGATGGCGCTCTTGGTGATGAAGAAATAAGTAACTATCCATGCTCAAAAAGTTTATGGGAGTTAAAATTCATCAAGTCTTTAAGAAAAACCCCAAGATACCACTTGAGTCCAATATTCTCAATTAATAGTAGCTCCTACAAACATAGTTAACCACTACTTCTTTAGAAATTATATTGTTAAAAACCACTTGATATGCAATTAAAATTGGAATAATGCAACATGAATCTTCTTAAAATTGAGTACATAACAGTCCCTCAAAGGGCACAAATCAACTACATTAACTAGACATTAATACGCTAATTAATATAATCTCATTGCAACCACAAGAAATTAAAACAAATATAATCTTCACATTGCAAAATCCAATATCAATCACAATTATCAAACTAACAGAGACAATAAACATTAATCTTCATTCCAGAATTTATACACAATAATTCCTAAAACAAGGCAACCAGAATGTATAAATCTAGACTAATAGAATGATAGAGGCCCATTTGGATAGGCTTTTAAAAAAACTGTTTTCTTTAAGTGCTTATTTTTTAAGCTCCAAATTGGAGCTTTTAAAAAAAACAACACTTTAGCTTTTTTTTGTGACTGTTGCTTTTTCAAAAAATAATCATCTAAACACATAAATTAATTTAAAAAGCATTTTTTTGCATTAAAAAAAATGCTTTTTTTCTCAAAAAAAAGCTCATCCAAATGAGCCCTAACTCCCCTATGAAGTGCCCTCTAGCTCAAGCAAAATTCCTCATCCCCAAGAAGCAAAGAGAATTAGCCACTGCCAACCATCAAAACTTCACCAAACATGCTCCAGATTCCAGACTTTGACATTGAAGAATACCAATTAAGCACCAATTAGCACTGATTTGAAGAAGATTTGAGGTCCAAAATCAGAGAATCCAACAGCTCACAAATAGGGAGAGTAAAGACATTGATGAAAGTGAAGTGGGACTGAGCTACGGTGGAGTGAGAGAATGACGGTGGTGGTGATCATTGAGGAGTTGTGTCTTCCTCCTCCTTGCTCTGTTAGTATCGTCTTCCTTGTTCAGATTCTTGGCACTGACTAAGGTGGAGATGGGAGAGAGTGGAGGATGGGTTCCCGCGTGGTGTTTGGTGGAGTAAGAAGGAGGAGCGACGGTGGATGAAGGCGAAGGTCGAAGGCTTAGAGCTCCATTCAAGGTCGAGCCCCACGGCGCTAAAACTCTGTGTATAACGCGTCTCTGCTGTCTACATTGGTGGAGGAAGCAGGTCGCTTGCCCGCAACCGTGGTGGAGGAGGAATTCGCCGGCGATGATGAAGTGATGGTGGAGGTCGAGAGTCGAGGAAGGAAGAAGAACCCAAGGTCGTCAATCCAAGTCCCTCCTCGCGGTGCTAGTCCCCCCTCTTAAATCTGTCAGATCCCTCTCTTTTCTTTCAGCTTGACCTGTCTGCATTAGCTCCTGAAGATCAACCCTAAATAGATCAAAACAGTGAGTTTTATGCAGGGACCTAAGTGAAAAGTTTCAAAAGTTTTGAAGAAGGATTAAACTGAAACTTTTACAACTTGGGTTTAAACTTTTATTTTCAAAATGTTCTAATCTTTTAGGGATCTACAATCCAACATAGTTAATCTAAAATCAAACATTCTCAGACAAAACAATGATTAAAAGTAATTCCAATTTATTTGACAATTTTGCCCTTTTTAATCCAAATTTAATGTATTTACTCTTAATCACAATTTATCACAAGAAAAGCATTTTAAACTCAACAACTACGACAAAATGCATTAAAAATCCCAATTTAATTATCAAAAATCATGTAAAAATATGGTTCATTGATAGTTCAATATAGTTCTATCACTTGAATTTCTTGAAATACAAAACTCAAGTGACTTGAATCATTAAGTGCTCATTGTTTTCCAAGGTTCGTTATCATCAAAACATAATCCGAGAACTAACATCCCTTTCTCTTCTAATCCTTAACAACTATAAAAGAAGAGGATGGGAAGGAAAGATGAGAAATCCTTCTTTTTTGGTCTCACATAAGACAATAATCCATGTGGCACACCAACTTAGAGGAAAGCTTACAAGGAAGAACGTTAAAGTTTATAATTAGTACAACCAAAATTACAAATTCCGAAGGTTAACTCCATGAGTTTATTCCTTTTACGTTTCAAACTTATAAAGTTGTGTCAACTTATTAAACATCAAACCATTAGGCTACAAAATGAATTATTATTACTGGAATCTTCTAGGAAAATATACGAGAGACTATTGGATAAGATTAGTTTTGATTATGTCAAATATTAAGAACAAAAAGTTTACTTAGTACATTTATCTCCTATGTGCTAATTCATATATTTAATGTAGATTTAAATATTAAAAGATATGAAGTTCAGTTATGGAGAATGATCGAGAAGATGACAAATAAATAAGTTATTAAATTGGATTGATCAAGAGGAAAAAGAAGAAAGAAATTGGTTCAAGATCAAATTTCAAAAATGATAGTTTGGTGCCACAAATTTCGAAAATGGCAGTTTGGTACCAAAAAACTCGAGTTTGATTTTTAGAAATCGAGTTGTAAACTTGAGTTGAATTTCAGAACTCAAGTTTTACACTATTTCAACTCCTTTGTTCGCCTCTGTTTTGTGACTCACTTGAGCAAGCTTCGGTTATTCAGTGATATCTCTCAAACCACAAATCTGATTGAGGTGAAACTAGTTTCATATGAAACTAAACTCTCAATGCGTCATTTTAACATCAAAATCAAGCCCAAAGGAATTTAGATGAAAGACTTATGAATCTTAGAAATTGCCACATGAAATCACACCACATAGCAGACACAGCTTCGGTAATTTGAGTGTATCTCACAAACTACACATCCAAATGAGCTGAAACCGGTGGCATATGAAACTAGACTCTAATACCTTTTTAAAGACATCAATGCCCCCAAAAAAAATATATCAAATGAGAGAGATATGATTTTTTGAATTTCACAATCAGATCAGGACATTGCAAGAACGTTGGTCCAGAATAATAGACAGTAATCTAATCGTAGCACTTAGAACACAATGACTTTGAAGCTTATTGTTTTTGAACTGTAAAGAAGACTTAAAGAGCTTTCTAGGAATAGGTCATTTGCCAAATTTGGAGCTGTATTGAAGACATTATGCTCACTGGAATTTGACCTTTATTCTACCAATAAATATCATTGTCAAACACTAAATGTGCCCAATCATTTGAAGAACAAACCCTTATTCATTCTGGATTGTTAGACCTAGCTATAACCCAAGAGGGGGGTGAATTGGGTGTCCGTTAAAAACTTTAGGAACTTTGAAAATCTTTTCGCAACTTACTGAAATCAGTTCGTATGATAGAAATTGTTAGTTCTGACTAGTTTTGATGATGTCTTAAATTGATGTCATTATCTAGAGCAAAAAGTTTGTATACTACATTTATCTTATACTTTGACTAATTATTACATTTAATGTAGTTGCAAAGTTTAATATAATGAAGAATGGAGTTTGAAGAAAGAAGAATCTGTTAATTATAATGAAAATATCAATATTCAAGTTTTTGTGATCAAATAGAAGTTGGAACGGGTCAATTTGGAGTTAAAATGAGCAAGTTCAAGCTTCCGGAAGAATACTAGTTTGTTTTGGGGCATTTATGCAATTTCAGCTTTTTTCTAGCATGAACAGTGTCATGCTCGAGCAGAATAATGTCCATATGGTTCATGCTCGAGCAAGAGTTGCTTTCAGCCCATTTTTAGGCCAAAATCCGTCCTTGCTCGAGCAAGAACGGAGGCTTGCTCGAGCAAGGTAGTTCCATCAGCTTCCTCTGTTCAGCTCTGTTTCTGGCGACCTTCGGTAATTTGATGATATCTCTCAAACCAAGAATCGTATTGTCACGAAACCAGCGGAAAATGAAACTAGACATCCAACACGTACTTCTGACAAAAATTCATTCCCAAAGGAGTTCATATGAATTATCTATGAATTTTACAAGTTGGAACAAGTATCACCGTCACTGTCCAGACCAAGCTTCAGTATTTTGAGCATATCTTACAAACGAAAAATAGGATTGAGATGAAACCAGCGCCATTTGAAACTAGACTCAAATACCTTTTCAAAAACATCAAGAACACAGAAAAATAAGATCAATTGAGGAAGTTATGATGTTTTGAAGTTGACTGTCTGTTCTGGATTCTGGAAAAACGCTGGATAAGATCAACCTCCATTCATCTAATGTTAATGGACGAAATACAAATAGTTTGCAGCTGATTCTTATTGAATTAGAAAGAATATTTGAAGAGCTTTCTGAGATGGAATGATTTGCTATATTTGGGTTTACACCGAAGACGTTATGCTCGCTGGAAATTGATGTCAATATAATTGCTTCTTGAAAGTCTGAAATTTGCACAAGATAATGATAGCTAGCAACCTGACTCTTGGAGATGACCATTCAAGCATAGAACAAAATGCCCAAGCATATTTTCACAATTGAAGAGTCATGCCCGAGCAAAGTAATTAGAATGCCCGAGCATCATCGGACTCAGAGCGAAGATTTGCAAATTGAAGAGTCTTGCCCGAGCAAAGTAAAAATCTTGCTCGAGCACCATGCTCAAGTAGAGGCAAAAGTTTGCTCGAGCAACAACGAGTCTCTTCTCATTTTCAGTCTTTGGATGACGCTTGCCCGAGCATGAAAATGTCATGCTCGAGCACCATGCTCGAGCAAGGGAAAAAGAGTGCTCGAGCATCACCAATCCTCTTCACATTATATTGCTCCTGAGTGACATGTGCTCGAGTAAAGGGGAGGTCATGCTCGAGCAACAACACCAAATCTATAAGTCTCCGCCTCTGTTTGTCATCTACCCAAGCATGCCTTCTGGGTTGCCCGAGCAATAGCGAGAGTGACTCAGAATGCTGCCCGAGCAAAGCATAGCCTGTTGCCTGAGCACAAGATGATGATCACTTTCTACAACATATTTACACCTTGGTTGACCGAGCATACAAGCAAGGATGCTCGAGCATGATCATCCTCTGTTTCTTCAAATTACCGTCTCCGAAAATCATGGATTCAGCTAAATCATTCTATCTCTTCTAATTATTACTTATTATGATTAATAAATGTTTTTAACCAGTTTGCTAATAAGTTTCAGATAATTTAGCAACGGTCATATTCTGATTGATCAACAGACGGAATTGGATTCGTAAAGCAAAGACAATGCATTGAATTCAATTGAAGCGAGATTAGCGCGAATGGTTAAATGCTAACAATGGTCATAATCAAACGGACGAATTCAAATCCTACCAACGGCTATTTCTCCAACTATTATAAATCCACAAAGAACAGAGTTCATCCACACCAACAGCGCATACACAGATAATTGTATTCAAAGAGATCAGTTCTTATACTTGTTCATATCTTCGGATATAAGTGTGCCTCAGTACTTATCAATTACTCTATAAGAGAGATTTATCAATTGTATTCAGTTTAGTTCAAAATCTCAAGGTAGTGGTATCTTGAGTACGGTTGTACAATTACGATCTGTAAGGGGGAGTGATTCTGGAGAGTGAGAGTCATTCTGTATTACAGAGGTTGTAATTGCATTTGTGAGATAGTGAGAAATCCCAGAGTGACTGGGTACTGGACATAGGTCAAAGAGTTGGACCGAACCAGTATAATCCCTCTGTGTCGACTTTATTTCTGTTTACTGTACCTATTATTCACCCATCGCACGCTTAAAGTTTTTTTTAAATCACCTATTCACCCCCCCTCTAGGTGATATTCCTCTTTCATTTGGTATCAAAGCACTGGTTTCTCAGTTGGGCTTAACATCCCGAGAAAAGATCATGGAAGGAATATTGCCTGATGGAGCCTCTATCAATCGTCCTCCTGGTTTCAACGGAGAACATTATTCCTTTTGGAAGGCCAAATTCAGAGTCTTTGTTATGGCCATTGAATTCGGTTTGTGGAATGTATTCGAGAAAGGTGATTATCAACCATCTACGACTAAGGAAGGAGTCACAACAGCCAAACGTGAAGAAGAGTACGATGAAAATGATAGAAGACTTGTTACTCTCAATAGCAAGGCTATTTTAATGCTCCAAAGTGCTCTCAGTCAACAAGAATACTTTCGGATTTGCAATCTGACAAGTGCAAAAGATATGTGGAAAGCATTAGAAATTGCATACGAAGGAACCTTAGGAATCAAGGAGAATCGGATTAACACATTGACAACCGAATACGATCTCCTACGAATGAAGACCAGAGAATCCATAGGCGAGTTTCAACTTCACTTTACTCACTTGATAAACCAATTATCAGCTCTGGGAAAAACATTCGAACAAAATTCCCAAGTCCGAAAGATCCTAAATGTATTGACAAAGGATTGGGAAGCTAAGGTCACGGCAATCGAGGAGGCCCGAGGAGAATCAATGCAATCAGTAGCTGCCCTATTTGGAAGCCTATCAGAATATGAAGGAAAGCTCAAATTCAGGAAGGACTTAGATGATATCAACGGAAATAAAAGCAAAAGCATTGCTCTGAATTCTGAGAAAGATCCCAGAGAAGAAAACGAGGATGATGATGATGAGATGGCCATGTTCATTAGAAAATTCAAAAAGTTTTATAAACGAGATCAAGGATTTAGAAATAGATTTCAGAAAGGGAATTCTAGCAACAGACAAGAACCAAAGGATAAAGAACAAATCATTTGCTATGAATGTCAGAAGCCGGGACACTTCAAATCTGAATGCCCACAGCTAAAGGATAAAGAAAAGGAGAAGAAGAAGAAATTCAATCACTTTAAAAAGAAAGCTTACGTGTCTGCCATATGGAGAGATTCCTCAGACGAAGAAAGTGATGAAGAAGAAGTAGCAAATGTCTGTCTTGTTGCCAAGGAACAAACTGAAAGTGACAATGAGGTAAATGACTTTGAGCCCACATATGATGAATTATTCTCTGAATACAATGAACTGCTTTCTGAGTTTAAAAAATTAGCTAGAGAATTTGTTAACTCAAGAAAGAAAATCAAACTACTTGAGGAACATGTTAAGAATGCTCCTCTGGATTGCGAAAAACTTCCTTGCAAAAATTGTCCCGATCTTGTGACAGAGATTTTGCCGTGTTCTCCCAAAATAACCAGGATTGAAAGATTTTGTAGTATAGTGTAACCTGGGTCGTTTCTCCGATGAATTCACAGCGGGTTTGATTGGCAACAGCGAAACAGAAACAGAATGATAAAATGGGGGGATTTTTAATTCGAAAGGAATAAAAACGTAACTAAACAGAGACAGAACGAAACTAAACAGAGACCAAATAGAAGATTAAAGGATTAAACAGAAACAGATTAGCAACGATCAACCCAACATTTTGATTCCAGAAATGTTCTTCATTGAGTGAAAAATAAACAAACTCGCGTTTGGCTCTGGATGAACCGAAATCTCTGCGTTCATCCAGAAATCCCTCGACTAGACGATCGCCTAGAATTTGTCCGAACAGTAGCGTCCCACTATGCAATCGCACAGCAAACTTTAAACCTAGTTCGAACTTAGTCCTTGGGATGAACCAAACCGAATATTTAATCTAATATTCAAACTATTTTCAGAAATCGAATCCGATAGATGAAAACAGAAACGAGAAACGTTACCGATTAATCACAAGCTCTCTGAACGAGTCATGGAATCTTCAACGTTGGGTTAATCACAGATATTTAGCCAAGCATGGCTAGAAAAGATGAAGAAAAGACGATGAACGCGAAGAACATTGAAGAACAGTTGAGAGAAAATGCAAGCTTCTGTTTTGATCCACTAAAACATAAAAAACATGAATGAAAAGGTGTTTGTGGCTGCTGCCACACTTGACCTAAAATGGAAAAACGAAAATGGGGCTCCAACCCACAATTCAGGCCCAAAATGGAAAATACTAAAAATGGGCTTTATTTACAAATAAAAATCCAGAAATTAACATATAACTTCGGCTCCAAAATCAACCGCCCTCTTGTTCGAATTTGCTCTTCATGTCTTCATAATAATTGTAGCTCTCTGAATCATCTAAAATATGAGACAAAAATGAGGCAAATCCGATGTCTGGTTCAAGAGTTATGGTGAAAATAGTGAAGCAATATAAAACTGGAATTTATTATTAAATAATGGCTAAAATATAATAAAAGGCCCAAAGCCCAAATAAGTATAAAAGCCATTATTTATTAGCTAAAAAGTCCTAAATTATCAATCAAGAGACAAAAAGTAGTGTATGAAATATTCAATTATCATCTTGAAAAACAAAACTTTAAACTTACCCAAACTCTTGAGAAGTTCACCAAAGGTAGTGAAATGCTCAAAGTCATTTTGAAAACTCAAAGATTCACAAATGATCGTTTTGGTATAGGATACGACCCTATTTCGGATAAAAGGAAAGGGAAAAAGAAGAGTGGAGGAAAATCTTATCTAAATTATTTTCAACAATATGTACATTCTTCAAATCCTTTTGCTCATTGTAACTATTGTAATCGAAAGGGCCACAATACGTCATCTTGCTTTCATAGAAAGGAAAGAAAGGAAAAACCAACTGGTAATTATCAATGGGTGCCTAAAGGAACATACTCAACTTCTTTTGCTCATACCAACCCAAGAGGACCCAAGAAAAGATGGGTACCTAAGGCTTGATCTTATATGAATAACAGGTATGTCTGAGAGCGTCAAAAACAAACAAATGGTTTATAGACAACGGATGCTCCAGACACATGACAGGAGATCAATCCAAGTTCATGACAATAAATGCAAGAGATGGTGGCAAAGTAACCTTTGGAGGAAATCAATCCGGGGAGATTGCAGGAATTGGCGAAATTGGAGAAAAAGGAAAACCCCTGATCAAAGATGTTTACTATGTAGAAGGTCTATGCCATAATCTTCTTAGTGTAAGTCAAAGTGCAAACAAGAATAACTGGATCATTTTTGACTCAGACGAAGGTCTCATCGTCAACAAGGATGACTTCCCAATTGACAAAGGTAATCTAAAAACTCTGCTCAAAGCAACCAGGGAAGGTAACTGCTATACTCTAAATCTCCCCAATACAAACTCTGAAAAATGTTTTGTTAGCAATTTGGATGAAAATTAGCTATGGCATAAGCGTCTGGCTCATGTAAATATGTCTCAACTAGACAAGTTGTTAAGAAAAGATTTAGTTCTTGGATTACCTAAACTACATTTTAAAAATGATATGATTTGTGATTCCTGTCAAAAAGGTAAACAGACTAAATCATCTTTCAAAAACAATTTGAAATTTCGACTAATAGGCCTCTTCAATTACTTCACATGGACTTAATCGGACCAGCTAGAGTTAAGAGTCTTGGTGGTAATTTATACACCCTAGTTATTGTCGATGATTTCTCTCAATTCACTTGGACGATATTTTTACCATCTAAAGATGAAACATTTGATCTATTCGTTGTATTTGCCAAGAAAATACAGAACGAGAAAGGTATATGTATTTCAGGAATACACACGGATCATGGAGGAGAATTTGAAAATCATGCCTTTTGTGATGCTCATGGTATTAACCATAATTTCTCCGCTCCAAGAACACCACAACAAAATGGTGTGGTCGAAAGGAAGAATCGTGTTCTCACTGAAATGGCTCGTGCAATGCTAAATGAGAACAAGACCTTTCAAGTTTTTTGGGCAGATGCGATGAGTACTGCATGCTATGTATCAAACAGAGCCTATCTTCGAAAGAAGCTCAACAAAACTCCGTATGAGCTCTATAAAGGAAGAAAACCAAACTTGGCACATCTTCACATTTTTGGCTGTAAGTGTTTCGTTCACAACAATGGTAAGGATAATCTAGGCAAGTTTGATTCTAGATCTGATGAAGGTATTTTTCTTGGATATTCGAATAGAAGCAAAGCATATAGAGTCTTTAACAAACGTATGCGTGTAGTTGAAGAGTCAATACACGTTGTGTTCTGTGAGTCAAAATTAGATAGAAATCTGGATAACGATGAAGAAAATACTTTCAAAAATCAATTCTTTTCGAAATCAACTCCTGCGTCAATTGAAAATTCTGAAGATGTTTTTGAAACTGATCCTCACAGCAATTTAGAAAATCCTGATCAATCTCAACCTAAAGCTTGGAAGTTCATTAGGAATCATCCTTTGGACCAAGTAATAGGTGATGTTAATCAAGGAGTGAGGACCAGAAAAAGCACCTTAAATGAAGTTACTTTTTATGCCTTTATCTCTCACACGGAACCCTCCAAGATCAATGAAGCCCTATCAGACAATAACTGGGTAATAGCGATGCAAGAGGAATTACATCAATTTGATCGAAATCAAGTTTGGGATTTGGTACCTAGGCCTAAAGACCATCCGGTCATTGGCACTAAATGGGTATTCAAAAAAAACGAGATGAATCCGCAATTATCATCCGTAATAAGGCTAGATTGGTTGCCAAAGGCTATAATCAGGAAGAAGGTATTGATTATGAAGAAACATTTGCTCCAGTGGCTAGATTGGAAGCAATACGAGTACTCTTGGCCTTTGCGTGTATCAAAGGATTCAAATTATATCAAATGGATGTAAAAAGCGCTTTTCTAAATGGTTTTATTCAGGAGGAAGTATATGTTGAACAGCCTCCTGGTTTTGAAAATGAGCATCATCCAGATCATGTCTATCGCCTTAAGAAAGCCTTGTATGGTCTCAAACAAGCCCCTAGAGCTTGGTATGAGCGTTTGACTAAATTCCTTTTGGATCAAGGCTTTTGTTATGGATCTAAGAACATGGGCCACGAAGCCCAATCCATCATGCCATCATCTGCGGTAACTACCCCCACTAATATCGCCACTAACAGCTTACCTCGGGGTCACAAACCCATGAATAGCCGAATATCTCGGATATGGATCCTAACTACCACTCCTTATAAATAGGAGATCACTCCACTGGTGAACGGTATGCGGTATCAACTCATCTCCCTTCTCACTAAGCACACACCCCACACCCAGTGGCTAAACGCCGGAATTCTATTCGAACTACGTTGGCTTTGATCCCTGACGCAGGGTACGTAGGCCCTAGGCCGTCTGTGGGGACCCTAAAAAGGTCGACCACAAGGTTTTAAGGTCACATATCGATGGCAAGATCAAAGAGAACTTTAGCAGCTCCGAGTATGCAGGAGCCGAAGGAACATGGACAACAAATGGTGCAAGCAGAGCAACATGACCCTACCCACCCCGACATGGAACAAGTAATCGTCGAGACGGAAGAAGAATCAAACGCGGCCGACATCCCACAGAATGATGTATTAGAGCATGAGGAAACTCAAGCCGTTGAAGGTGGTTTTCAGGAGGAAGTTCAGGTGGTCAACCCAGACATTCTCTTGCTGCAGAATACAATAGGTTCCATCCTAAACAGAATGGAGGGAATGGAAACCCGCCACAATCTGCAAATTCAAGAAAGCGCTCGTGCGCACCAGGAAGAAATGGTCCGACGTGATGAGGAATGGAGGAATTTCTTCCAGCAATATGCTGACCAAACTGACAAAAGGAGTTCCGCAACCAACAGGGATGAGGCGGGACCAAGTCGGCATTGTTAGACTTGGCTATCACCCAAGAGGGGGGGTGAATTGGGTGTCTGATAAAACTTTTGATAACTTTGAAAATCTTTTCGCAACTTACTTAAAGCAGTTCATATGACAATAATAATTGTAAATTGATATTCAGTCAATCAAACAGATATGCTAGAAATATAAGAGTATAGGGAAGAGAATATGCAAACATCGATTTATACTGGTTCGGCCCAATCCTTGACCTACGTCCAGTCCCCAAGCTCCACTTGAGATTTTCAATCCACTGTCTCCTTGTTTAACCGGGCACAAGGAAAAGCCTTTACAATCTCTTACCGAGATGCTCTCCCTTACACACTGTAAGGACACAATTGCATACTCTGTAAACGAAGGATGATCCGCTAACTCTCAGACTCCACTCCCCCTTACAAGTTGTAATTGTTACACCCTCACTTAAGGTTCCTTAACCTTAAGATTTGAACGAATTTGTAAAATTAATTGATAAAACTCTCTCACAGAGTAGATGAATGATAATCACTGAAGTACATAACCGATCACCTCACTCTTAACAATATACTATATAGACATTGAGAAACAGAGAGTGTATGAAGGATTGAACTATCGACGGTGGAGTAAAATCATTTCGTTGGCTTCGTCAATTCATTCATCAATCGTCGTCAATCCTTTTAGTTTGAAGGCTTCGCAATTTATATGTCATTGTGTTTCGACCGTTGTGAGTATTCGAACGTTGGAGGCTGTCGGAAGTATCCGTTGAAACTCTTGTTGCTTTTTATCCGTTTAGCTCTAATCCAACTTTAATCGTTGACTTCGTTAATGCTCCGCCTTGATTGTTGTAATAATAGCCGTTGTGAGATTTCATTAAATGCTGGATTGAGTGTATCAGCATTTTGCTTTATTATGTCCAGCACATCGGTTTCGGGGAATACGCCGGTTATGGTAGTTGCATTAAATGCGTTCAATCGTCCCGATGGTTAATATCAAAGTCCGCTGGTAATTTCTGTCTAAATACTCTGAAACTCATGAACAAACTGGTTAAAAGCATTTGGTAATCTTAATCACGAGTAATCAGATGAGTAATTTATCTAATAAGCACAAGGGAAATTCGCAGACAATGATTTGAAAAACAGGGACTACTTTGCTTGAGCAGAGTTTAATGCTTGCTCGAGCAAGCATTTTGAAATAGTGAAAAATCCTCTTCTGCTCGCTGATGCTCAAGTATGAAATTTGCCCTGCTTGAGTATGATGCTTGGGCAAGCTTTTGAGTATGCTTGAGCAGAGCCTTCTTCTTTCTGTTTGAAAGCATTGGAGATTCTTGTACTTGGGCAAGAAATTCATCTTGCTCAAGTATGTTGCTTGAGCAAGGCTATTCTCATGCTTGGGCAAGTATTTTTGAGTCTGATAAAAGCTTAAGCAACCACGTTGCTTGAGTAGGGTTTTTATGCTGCTTGGGTATGATGCTCGGGCACATGATTCTTATGCTTGGGCAGGCTAATTTTCAACACAAGAACACCTGCTTCCTGACCTTGCTCGAGCAGGCTTGCTCGAGCAGGGTTTCCTTCTTGCTCGAGCAGGGTCCTTGCTGAGGCTTTTCTTGAGGGTTGCTCGGGCAGACTTCCAAGTTTGCTCGGGCAAGGTTGCTCGAGCATACTTCCCTTTATGCTCAAGCAAGCTGACTCTAAACCCCTTTTCCCGATGATGCTCGAGCAAGACTTTTTGTCTGCTCGAGCAAGGTCTTATCAGATGGAATCTGATATGCCTTACTCACGACGTTGCTTGAGCAAGCCACATAGTCTGCTTGAGCATGCTTCCCAGAATTATACTTCTCTGCTCTGAGATCAATGATGCTCGGGCACTAAGTACTCTACTTAAATGGCCATCTCTGTGAGTCAAGCTTCCAGCTACCATTATCATTTGCAAATTTCAGACTTTCAAGAAGCAATTACGTTGACATCAATTTCCAGTGAGCATAACGTCTTCGGTGTAAACCCAAATATAGCAAATCATCCCATCTCAGAAAGCTCTTCAAATATTCTTTCTAATTCAATAATAATCAGCTCCAAACTAGTTTTATTGCATCCATTAACATCATATGAATGGAGGTTGTTCTTATCCAGCGTTTTTGATATATTCAGAACAGACTGTAAACTTCAAAACATCATAACTTCTTCCATTGATCTTCTTTTTCTGTGTTCTTGATTTTTTCGGAAAGGTATTTGAGTCTAGTTTCAAATGGCGCTGGTTTCATCTCAATCCGATTTGTTGTTTGTAAGATATGCTCAAAATACCAAAGCTTGGTCTGGACAGTGACGGTGATACTTGTTCCAACTTGTAAAATTCATAGATAATTCATATGAACTCCTTTGGACATAAATATTTGTCAGAAGTACGTGTTGGATGTCTAGTTTCATTTGCCGCTGGTTTCATGTCAATCCGATTCTTGTTTTGGGAGATATTGTCGAATTACCGAAGGTCGCCAAAAACAGAGCTGAACAGAGGAGGCTGGAGATGAGCATACATCTCGTTTTTGCTTGAGTAAGGTCTGATTTTGGCTGAAAGTATGCCTTGCTCGAGTATGCTTCTGTCCTAGCTCGAGCAAGGTACTGTTTGGGCGAAAAATGGCCTGGAAACATGTTGCTTGAGCATGGAAATATTTATGCTTGAGCAAGGCACTTGGAAAAGTGCTGAAATTGCATTTTGACCCCAAAACAAACTAGTATTCTTCCGGAAGCTTGAACTTGCTCATTTTAACTTCGAATTAACTCGTTCCAACTTCTATTTGATCACAGAAACTTGAATATTGATATTTTAATGATAATCAACAGATTCTTCTTTCTTCAAACTCAAAGCGCTGAAATTACATAAATGCCTTCCAACAAGCCAGTATTCTTTTGGAGGCTTGAACTTGCTTGTTTTAACTCCGAATTGAGCCGTTTCAACTTCTATTTGATCATGGAGACTTGGATATTGATATTCTCATGATATTTAACAAGTTCTTCTTTCTTCAAACTTAATTCTTGATCATTCTCTAAAATTTGATTTGGACTAACCTATAATAAACAAGGTAATTAGTCAATGTATATGATAAAAACTTTTTGCTCTAGATAATGGCATCAATATAGGACATCATCAAAACTAATCACAACTAACGGGCATGGCTCCCACTCCCATGGGGAGCGGCCGAACGACGGGCGCGATAGAGACCGAAGTAGAGACCAAGGACAATCTCGGGAAAATGACCGAGGTGAGCAGAACGGGCGTTCGGGCAATGATGGACATCCCGAAAGACAAGGCCGGACTGCCGACACTAATGAAGAAACTGATAGGCGCGATCCAGTATCAACTAGAGCGCAAACAGGTGGGAACTTGCGGTCCTCAAGGGAGCAGGTCACACCCCCTTCAGACGAGGGCGACAGAGACAGAGTAATAACTCCCTTCACAAAGAAGATCATGGTAGCACCTTATCCGAAGGGCCTTGACACTAAGGACTTCCCTAAGTATGACGGTAGTCAGGACTTGCAAATCCATATCAGTAACTTTAAGATGGAAATAATGGTAAAGGGATACTCCGGACCGATCATAGCGCGTTTATTTGCAGGAACTTTGCGAGGGCCCGTACTGATATGGTTCAACAGTCTGCCGGCCGACTCCGTCCCGGACCTCAAGGACTTGGAAGGCAAGTTCTTGCTCCACTTTGCCCCAAGTCGGAAGCAGCCTAAGACAGAGTTTCAACTCGACCAAATACGATAGGGACCCGCAGAAACTCTTCAGAAATATTTGGAGCGATTTAATGCTACTGCTCTGCAGGTTCCTGGTTTGAAGGACGAGGTGCAACTGCACTGCGTGATGGCAGGCTTGGATAAAAGTTCGCCATTAAAGAAGTCAATCATGAAGCGCCGCCCGACGTCGTTGAATGAGTTCAGAAATCGAACAAAGCAATATATAGAAATGGAGCAAATGGAGGCAACGAATCACGTACCAGCCCGAGAATCCTCAAAAAGATCCCTATCCCGGGGAAAGGATCGCTACAATGCGGACAAACAATGTGACCGAGTTAGGGACAAAGTACCACGAGGAAGTCGGGCAGAAGGAAAATACGAAACGTACACGCCACTGAAGGTGCCGCGAGCCCAAATTTGGAAAGAAGTCTCCTCAACTGAAATGAAATATGTAGTACGACACGGCCAATGCGGGCGAACCAACCTTTAGACAAATCCCGTTATTGTGAATTTCACGACCAAAATGGTCACACGACTGAAGCTTGTTGGGATTTGAGGGATGCGATCGAAAAATTTGTGCGGGAAGGGAAACTCCGTCGATACGTAATACAAACTCAAGGCCGACAAAACAAACGGCCGAACAGAAGTAGGAGCCCGCAGGAGGGGAGGAAAAAGCAACACGGGGACAATACCAAACGCAACGACGATGACGAGTTTCCAGAGTCAAGGTTCGTTTGCACTACGATCGTGGGTGGTTTTGGAGGAGGAGGAGACTCTTCCAACCAGCGAAAGAAGTATCTTAAGGAGGTTATGTCAGTTGTAGACCAACCCAAATTTAAAAGGGGAAAGAAAAAAGAAGAGCCCATATTGGGATTTTCGCAGGAAGACTTTGATGACGTGATACCCGGCCATAATGACGGCCTGGTGATCACAGGGGTAATCGATGACTGCCAAGTTAAGAAGATGTTTATCGACAACGGGAGTGTAGTAGATATCATCTTATGGGATGCATTCAAGCGAATGAGGCTAGACTCTAAGGATTTGAAACCATGTAGGACCACGTTTACCGGGTTCAACGACGAGGACACCCGTCCTAAAGGGTTTATTGATTTGAAGTTGACTCTGGGAACCAAAGAAGCTTTCAAGACCGAGATAGTTCGGTTCGTGGTAGCGGACTTCCCCTCACCTTATAATATGATCTTGGGGAGGCCGACTATTCACTCCTGGAACATGCTGGTATCGTCAAACCACCAAAAATTAAAGTTCATCAATAAAAAGAATCAGGTGATAACGATTAAAGGGGATTAGAAGGACTCCCGTAAATGTTATTTCGAGGCAGTCCAAGAAGGAAAATCGGCAAGTAAAGGAAAAGTGTGTAGCAGTGCGATACAAATAGTTGAGTTGGACCTGAGGGAGGAGGACAAGGCACGCAAGGCAGAGCCCGGCGAAGAGTTAGAGGACCTCATCCTAGGAGAAGATCCGGAACAGGTCACAAAGATAGGAAAAACTTTGAATCCTGAGGTTCGTGCAGAATTGCAGGAATTTTTAATCAATAACAGGGACGTGTTCGCTTGAAGGCCGTCCGAGATACCGAGGATTGACCCCGAGTTTTGTTGTCATAAGTTGGCTATTCCACCAGGATCAGCGCCTGTAGCGCAGAAGAAAAGAAACATCGGTTCCGATCGTGGGAAGGCATTGGACAACCACGTCCAAGAATTGCTCGACGCTGGATTTATAAGGGAAGTACAATACGTCACATGGCTGTCCAATGTTGTCATGGTGAAAAAACCGAACGGCAAGTGGCGGGTATGCGTTGACTACAACGATCTGAATAGAGTGTGCCCAAAGGACGCATTTCCGATGCCCAACATAGACCAGCTGGTGGACCAATCATCCGGGTTTCAGTTGCTTTTGTTCATGGATGCATACTCAGGATATAACCAGATTGCCATGCACCCTGAAGACCAGGATAAGACTGCCTTCATCACTAATAATGCTAATTACTGTTACAATGTAATGCCTTTTGGTCTCAAAAATGCAGGGGCAACGTATCAGAGGATGATGACTAAAGTGTTCAAAGACCAGCTCGGGAAAAACGTGGAGGTATATATTGACGACATGATAGTCAAGTCGAAAGAACAAAGCGGTCATATCCAAGACCTCGACCAGACCTTTGAGAAGTTGAGAAGGCACAAGATCCGACTGAACCCGGCAAAGTGCGCTTTTGGAGTACCCTCGGGAAAGTTTCTGGGCTTCTTGTTAACAAGCCGGGGCATAGAAGCCAACCCGGAGAAGTGCAGAGCAATCCTGGACATGAAGGTCCCGACAAACAAAAAGGAAGTACAACAGCTGACAGGAAGACTAGCGGCCTTGACTAGATTCTTACCCAAGTCGGCCGAAAAGTCACTCCCCTTTTTTAAGCTGCTCAAGAAGCAAGCGTCCGGAGGATGGAACACGGACTGTGAGTATGCTTTCGACAAGATTAAACATTGCTTATCTTCCCCCCCAGTGCTTTCAAGACCAGAGCCTAATGAGAAATTAATTATTTATTTATCTGTGGGGGAGGAAGCAGTCAGTGCGGTTCTAATAAGGGAAACCGGTCAGGAACAAAAGCCGGTATATTTCGTGAGTCGAGTATTGCAGGGGCCCGAGGTCAGATACCAAAAGCTTGAGAAGATGGCGTTCGCTTTACTAACAACGGCACGACGGCTAAGGCATTATTTTCACAACCATTCTATTGTAGTCCGGACGAACCAACTGCTACGACAGATCCTGCATAAGCCGGGCTTAGCAGGAAGGATGACAAATTGGGCAATTGAATTGTCCGAATTTGATATCACGTACGAGTCCCGACAAGCGATCAAATCACAGGCGTTGGCCGACTTCCTAGTGGAGTCGACTTTCGTCCAAGGACAAGGAATGAGAACGAAGCCCTGGAAAGTCTTTGTGGATGGCTCCTCCAATTTGCACGGAGGTGGCACCGGGATTATCGTTGAAAACCCCGAGGGCGTCGCAATAGAACTGTCTCTCTGACTGGAATTCCTGACGTCCAACAATCAAGCCGAATATGAAGCCTTGTTGGCGGGATTGTCTCAGGCAAAAGAAAGCGGAGCTCAGAGAGTACACGTCTCAACGGACTCGCAACTAGTAGCTTCCCATATTCAGGGATCATACCAGGTAAAGGGACTGTTGTTGGCTAAGTATTTGGCCAAGGTAAAGGAGATTATGGCCCAATTTGATGAAGTGACGGTAGCACATATCCCAAGGACGGAGAATACAAGGGCTGACATATTGTCCAAATTGGCAAGCACTAAGTGCCTGGGAAGCCTGAGAACTGTCGTCCAACAAAACCTCCCGGAACCAAGTTGTGTAATGTTGATTACGAACTCGGAAGACTGGAGGAAACCAATTGCGGACTACTTGGAGCGAGGAATTACTCCCGATGATAACGCGCACGCAAGGAACGTGGTGAAGGCAGCAGCTGCTTACACGATGGTGGACGACCAACTCTACCGAAAGGGTATACATGCACCTCTGGCAAAATGTCTCGAGAGCGACCAAGCCCAATATGTCTTGGCAGAAATACATGAGGGCATCAACGGACAACACATGGGGGCCAAAGCACTTGCGCGGAAGGCTATTCGGGCAGGATATTATTGGCCCACTATGGCTCGAGACACCAAGGACCACGTCCAAAAATGTGAAAGCTGTCAGAAGCATGGAAATATCATCAGAATGCCACCATCCGACTTACAGGCAATCACGGCACCATGGCCATTTTTTAAATGGGGAATGGACTTACTAGGACCCTTCAAACCAGCTCCTGGTCAGTTGAAGTGGCTCATAGTGGCAGTAGATTACTTCACTAAGTGGGTGGAGGCGGAGCCGCTGGCAACGATAACCTCGGCCAAAACCCAGAAATTCTTTCGAAGAAACATCCTCACCCGATTTGGGATTCCGGCCGAGATAGCTACGGACAATGGTACACAATTTGCAAACCGGGGGTTCCGTAAAATGATGTCCGAGTTTCAAATTAAACACCACTTCGCTTCGGTAGAACATCCGCAGTCCAATGGGCAGGCGAAGGCGACAAACAAAATCATTGTGAATGGGTTAAAAAAGCGAATGGAAGAGGCCCAAGGTGACTGGGTTGAACACCTCTACTCGGTACTTTGGGCATATCGAACAACGGTACAGACATCTACGGGGGAAACCCCTTTCAGGCTTACTTATGGTTGCGAGGCCATGATACCAGTGGAGATTGGAGAACCTTCCTTAAGGAAGTTACAAATTTTTCAGGAGCGAGTTAATAATGAGGCAATTGCAGCCGAGTTGGATTTGATTGACGAAGTTCGCACCACTGCGCACCTAAGGGATGTGGCTACAAAACAGCTGATCATGGCTCGCTATAACAGGAAGGTAAAGCCCCGCTCATTCGAGAAGGACGACTTGGTCCTCCGAAGGGCAGACATCGGCAATAAAAATGCCCGAGAAGGAAAGTTGGCTGCCAACTGGGAAGGCCCTTACAGGATTAAGGAGAAACTCGGGTCAAGCGCTTACGTTCTGGAGACTCTCGACGGAAAGGCGCTGAAAAGAACTTGGAATGCAGATAAACTTAGGGCCTACTACAGTTAAAGCAATTTGCCACATGTTAAGATCCCTTGTTTTCAGTTCTCATTTAATCGTTTCTTTGTTCAGCGATTTAATTGCGAGCCTAGGACTTGCTTGTTATTGTGAGGATTTCAGTTAATGAAATAATTGGCTACATAGCCGAGTTTAGTCTTTTTTAAGCCATCAACGTATATATGAACCCCGAGTTAGTTCATTTATCACAATATTAAAAGAGCATGTATGACCAGAGCTTGTTCATAAATCATGCCGATAAAAACATGTGTGAATCCCGAGTGATTCATAGATCATGAAGCGAGTAAAACGTCAGCGGAATAATTCGTTAAATACGAGTCTAAGCTTGACCGTGTAGCGGCAAAGCCGCCAAAAATAGACGGACGGGAACTCGGGTTAGATGATCTGCGGTTACCGTATCGTCTTAAATGGCCATAATATAAAAATAAAAACATGCGCGAATGGTACGGACGTATAATTTCGTGAATCAAGTAACTCAGCAATGTAAATGCTGAAAATAAAACTAAGGCACTTCAATCGACCTTGATCACGTCGACCGGTGACCTTGACAAAAAGAAACAGTTTGGTTGAGATATAGATAGAGGCAGAAAATCTACTCATATTAATCATCTGTTCATTACAAAGCCCAAACATGGGCACAAAGTCTATAAAGCCAAAAAAGGGAAAAGTCTACAAATCGAACACTTAATAAGCATCCGGGCCATCAAGAGCCTGTTCATCCCCAGTAGTTTCCTTAGGACCTAAGTTAGTTGAAGGAGCATCCACAATGGGAGCCGGGTGAAAAATCCCGCCTTCAACATAGGCGTTAACATGCACTTGCGTCAAGTCTAGGGAAAACTGAGGATTTAAAAACCGTGCTTGCTCCAGGGCATTGTCAAAAGCATCCATCACCCCCGTCTTTAACATCTCTACGTCCTGGTTGGCATGATCGAGGGCGCTTTGGCTAGTTTCGAGAGACGACGTCAGCCTTGCAACCTCGTCCTTGTACTTCGCCACCTCGTCCTTGTACGTTGCCAGCGTTGCCAAATCTTGGTCGTGGACTTGAAGGTGATGGGTGACCTCGGACTCTGCCTTGTGAAGCTTGTCACGAAGTCCAACAATCTCGTTTGACAAACTCGCCTTCTCGGCTTGAGCCACCAGGAGCTCTTCGTGGGCTTCAGCTACCCGATCATCAGCTGTTTGCTGCTTGGCCTTTAAAGCCTTTATTTCTTCTGCTTGTTCTCCAACCCAATCTTTAAGTTGGGTAGCCAGATGGCAAATGCCGGCATTTTTCATGTTCATATGCTCCAAATCCCTGAGCTCTTTCACCTCCCGAGATGAAATCCTCTTCCTATCATAGAAGTGAGAAGGAGCCTGGAGACCCGAGCGAAGACCCGTCAGAATTTTATTTTCCCAAAGATAAGACTTCGGGAACTTAACCACGGGTACAGCTGAGGAGGACGGATCATCAGAGGCCGCCCTCTCGGGCTCAACAGCACGAAGGGCCAGGGGAAGGTCGTCTTCAGCCTCTTCCTCCGGCTCAGCCTCGAGGGTTTTCTTTTTACTCAACCTCTTGGTTTTCTTCGCCGGGGGAGGATCTGAAGGTTCAGGAACAGAGGCAGCCCTCTTGGTAGCTGGAGTCATAGGCCGAGATGCTCGGCGGTATTCGGAGGGCGGGCAGTGACGTTAAGATAATCGGGCCTTTTACCCATCAGATCACCTAAAAGACAGAAAACCAAGAGACGAGTTAAAACCAAATTCGTCAACAATACACGGCAAAAATAGATAAAGCGATTGTCATACCCGCAGTGGGTGATTTCTGTACAAAAGAAAATATGTAATCGGCCGAGTCCTCTAAGGGCTCTTTATTGACAAAAGTGGAAATAAAAGCAACGGCGTCTTTCTCCTGTGCAGTCATATTAGAAAGGGGGGTAAAAAAATCCTTGGCATCAAATCGGTGGTGCTCCCCGGTCCAATACAAAGGGAAGCGACCTTCAAGCTCCCCAGAAGCGGAGGTCTGAAGAAACCACGGGATCTTACCCGCCATGGCAGAAACCTTAAAAAAGGAATTCTTGAAGCCCTTCCACGAATCCGTGAAAGGCTTGAGAAACTTACGACCAAGTGAAGCCCGAAGAGAAGTCCATCCAAACTCGAACAAGTCTCCGTCCATTGAAAGATTGTTCTCTAGCGGAACAAAAAAGTAGCAGAACACTGGCACGGAGCAAACTAGGTCATACCTATGACAGAAACTTTCAAAGGCAATGGCACAGGCCCAGCCATTAGGATGAAGTTGAGAAGGAGCCAAGTGAAAGTGGCGGAGAAGCTGCATTTGGAAGTTGGAGAAAGGAAATTCCAGCCCAAGTCGAGAAACAACGTGTCTGTAGAAGAAAAAGAATGGAGTTTCATCCTCCCGACATCCCGAGGCCACTGACTCGCTAGTCAAAGGTGGGGAAACGGTGTAACAATCACCACCCCGGATTACTTTAGCGATCGTCTTAACCGAAGATCTATTCCTTATATTGGTAACGACTTCACTGACGGCATATCGGTTGATAGTCGCCATTACTGGAATGCCAGAGGAAACGGACTCGCCGGCCTCCGATTGGTTGGTTTGATGAGTGGAAGAAGACATAAATACCTATAAAAAAAAATAATACTGAGTCAAAACTCGGGGGTACCTGAAGTGTTAAGATTTTCAGGAGTTTGAGACGCCAAAGGCAATAAAGTGGGGAAAGCAGCTACAGGTCTCCAAGGCCTTTGTTTACAGCGACAACGGTCCAAGGTCTGCTCAGCTTCTCGTTCAAGTCCCCGATTAGAAAAGTCGATGGCCTTATACATGCATTCTTCGCAAGGAGTGTTATCTTCGGCCGGACGACCCCGAGCGGAATTGTCAAGAGCCACATGTCGGACAACCAAATGGCCCGGCGAGGCAGCGGATGGCGACTCAAGCGCCCGTACCTGAAGGGATCTTTGGCCTCTGCTGCCAGGGGACGGACTGGAACCTCGGGAAGAACGACCACCCCGGGTAGCAGTAGTACCTCGGTTAGAGCTCCCTCCTCGGGTACTTCCGCTGCCATACGAGGGACAAAGAAAATCTTCCATCTTTTCTTTTTCACCGGGAAGAATTAACCACAACCACATTTTAGTCCGACCAGGAACTCTTTTCAGTAGTTCTCTATCCTCCTCGGGGATGGGCCGACCATGCATGTCTACTAATGGTGGCTGGGGATCCATCTCTTGAAAAACGGCTAAAATATCTAAGTCGTACGCAGTTGGGATTATTAGGCAGATTAAGCAGACAAGAATAAAGTCAAGAGCTCGAAAAAGCGTAAATGGTGCAACGAAGTTAAAATACACAGGTGGTTCTCATTTTCCCAGAAATCCCAATTGTCTAACGACTCAGATAAGGTAACTTCACTATGGTTCTCAACATTTTCTTTCCTTCGGAGAGGAATTCAGAATCATCATTGTCGTTTAACACCACCCACCAAGAACAGAAGAACATTCTAAGGCAATATCAAGAACATAAACCCAGGCGTGCAAAGACGATAAAGAACGAAATAGGGACTTAAAGAGGCATTTCAAGATCGTTACGATCAACCAAAGTGAATAAACTGATAATGCCAAGAAAACTTACTTGCAAATGCGTAGAAGATGAAGTCTGAGCAGGAAAAGCAAGAGAAAAAGTTGCTCTGCCAAAGAAGAACTTCACCAGGATAGAGATACGTGAAATGGGGAGAGCGGAGAGACTAAACACCTGTACTTATAAGGAAATAAACACGCACGACGGTTCACTACCCAGGGGTTTCACCGGTTACGAGGTGCCAAGGAAGGTGACTATACAGATTTCAGAAAATTAATTGAAGAATAATCGACGGGGATAGGGCTAAGCCTATTAAAACCCTAAAAAGCAATCATGACTGATGGGAAATGACGTAGTGCTTTAATGAGCGCGATAATCAATGGTGGCTCTTCGGAGAACGCGGCGTTGCAGATTCAATCGAAGTGGTTGGACGAAATGACGCCCCAAACATCCAAGGGTAAATAGTAAGGCGGTCATGGCGGTGGATATGACCTCGAGCTACCTGACAGGGGGTATCTCGGGTTATAACACACCTCGGCGTCCTGGTACAAACCACCAAATTTTGGGAAAGCCCGGCGTGTATGATGAAACAAACTCGGTAATTCTTAGAAAAGAGTTGTCAACTCCAAAACTTACAAGACTAGATGTGCACATAGTCCTAAGGACATACTAGAGTGATCGGCCTATGAGAATCAGATCAAGTTAGCCCGAATAACACTAAGTCGGGAATGATCATCGACGCACCTCGACACCCCAAGCACTGGTGTTATCGGGCTGGGGGGCAACTGGGCGGATAATAATTCATTTGCAAAACTGAAAGACGTGTCATAGCCGAGATTAAGTCTCAAAAAATAGCTGTGAAAGCAAACCACAATTTGGAGTTGACACATGATTCAATCGAGCAATTAATACATCCCGGCAGTTCACAAACTTGAACTACTGGGCTGGGGGGCAACTGTTATGGATCTAAGAACATGGGCCACGAAGCCCAATCCATCATGCCATCATCTGCGGTAACTACCCCCACTAATATCGCCACTAACAGCTTACCTCGGGGTCACAAACCCATGAATAGCCGAATATCTCGGATATGGATCCTAACTACCACTCCCTATAAATAGGAGATCACTCCACTGGTGAACGGTACGCGGTATCAACTCATCTCCCTTCTCACTAAGCACACACCCCACACCCAGTGGCTAAACGCCGGAATTCTATTCGAACTACGTTGGCTTTGATCCCTGACGCAGGGTACGTAGGCCCTAGGCGGTGATCCTAGTTCAAGCCATAATCCACACACAAATAGCTTTGTTAGGGGGAAAGCAGACACAACTCTTTTTATCAAAACTAATAAGCTTAACGAACTTTTAGTAGTGCAAATATATGTAGATGACATAATATTCGGTGCTACTAATGACATTCTCTGAGAAGAATTTTCCAAGAAAATGCAGGGAGAATTCGAGATATCTATGATGGGAGAACTTAACTATTTTCTCGGATTACAAATCAAGCAACAAAAGGACGGGATATTCATTTCACAGACAAAGTACCTTCGTGATCTACTCAAGAAATTTGGATTGGAGCACTGTAATGGGGCAGACACTCCAATGAGTTCAACAGCCTCGCTGGATACAGATGAAGAAAAGGGCAAAGACTTTAATATAACTAAATATAAAGGAATGATCGGGTCTTTGCTCTACCTAACTGCAAGTCGACCAGACATTCAGTTTAGTGTGGGAATGTGTGCACGATTTCAATCAGCTCCCAAGGAATCACACACAGAGCATGTCAAGAGAATCTTTCGTTATCTCTCAGATACGAACGAGCTGGGTCTCTGGTTCCCAAAAGGACAACAAGAGTTCTTAGATGCATACTCAGATGCTGATCACGCTGGATACAAGACTGACAGGAAGAGCACCAGTGGGCAGTGTGAGTTCTTCGGAGGGGCACTGGTATCTTGGTTCAGCAAAAAGCAGACTACTGTGGCTGTATCATCAACTGAAGCGGAGTATGTTGCTGCCTCTAGTTGTTGCGCTCAAGTCCTTTGGCTAAAGCAACAATTATCTGACTTGGGAGTTCATCTGAAAGAAATTCCAATCCTTTGTGACAACACAAGCACAATAAGCTTGGTGAAATATCCGGTTCAACATACAAAAACCAAGCATATTGATGTGAGACATCACTTTATCAGAGATCATGTGCAAAAGAAGGATGTTAAAGTGATGTTCATTCCTACCCACTTGCAACTCGCTGACATTTTCACCAAGCCGCTGGCAAAAGAACAATTCATATTTATTCGAAGAGAATTGGGAATGGTAAATCCCAATGAATTGTAAGTAAAAATACTAGCATGTTGCTATTTAACTATAGTTTTGATGATGAATAACTACTGACTTAAGCATCGGAGTAGCTAGAACTTTGTTTTACAGGATATCAAAATATTGAGTGTGAACTGATAAATACTCGAGTATCACAGAGCAAATACTTGAGTATATAGGACTAGCTTTCAGAAAAATAGTGCAAAAACTCTCCTTAATGCTCTACAAGCATAAACTTTTCCATTAAGGGAAGAAGTTTTGACACTTAATCACATTGAAGCTGAGAAAAGCTCTGCAAAGCCACGGAGATTCAACCAAATTGCATACAACAAGCAAATGAACTTCTTCAATCATTCATCAAGTGCAAAACCAACATGAGCATCTCTAATCTCTATCTTTTTATATTCAGTAGAATATTTTGCATATGTTTGATATTTATATGTTTAAATGTGAAAGATTTCTTGAAAACCTCTCCAAATCCTCTTCAAAATTGTTTTCATAAAAACACTCCAAATTGCATCATATTTAGAAAGAAAATCATTTCAAATTAGGGAAGAGAAAAATTAGTTTTTTGACTCTTTCTAATCTGGTTTAATACTTGCCTCTCCAAGTATATCTTCTTTATACTACAACTTTTTGCTAATGACAAATAAGGGGGAGAGAAATGACAAAAAAAATATGTTGCATTAAATATATTTTCATATTTTCATAGTCATGCATATTTTTTCTTAAGGTATTTGCCATCATCAAAAAGGGGGAGAATGTTAGTTTTGACTAGTTTTGATGATGTCTTAAATTGATGTCATTATCTAGAGCAAAAAGTTTGTATACTACATTTATCTTATACTTTGACTAATTATTACATTTAATGTAGCTGCAAAGTTTAATATAATGAAGAATGGAGTTTGAAGAAAGAAGAATCTGTTAATTATAATGAAAATATCAATATTCAAGTTTTTGTGATCAAATAGAAGTTGGAACGGGTCAATTTGGAGTTAAAATGAGCAAGTTCAAGCTTCCGGAAGAATAATAGTTTGTTTTGGGGCATTTATGCAATTCAGCTTTTTTCTAGCATGAACAGTGTCATGCTCAAGCAGAATAATGTCGATATGGTTCATGCTCGAGCAAGAGTTGCTTTCAGCCCATTTTTAGGCCAAAATCCGTCCTTGCTCGAGCAAGAACGGAGGCTTGCTCGAGCAAGGTAGTTCCATCAGCTTCCTCTGTTCAGCTCTGTTTCTGGCGACCTTCGGTAATTTGACGATATCTCTCAAACCAAGAATCGGATTGTCACGAAAATAGTAGAAAATGAAACTAGACATCCAACACGTACTTCTGACAACAATACATGCCCAAATGAGTTCATATGAATTATCTATGAATTTTACAAGTTGCAACAAGTATCACCGTCACTGTCCAGACCAAGCTCCATTATTTTGAGTATATCTTACAAACGAAAAATCAGATTGAGATGAAACCAGCGCCATTTGAAACTAGACTCAAATACCTTTTCAAAAACATCAAGAACACAGAAAAAGAAGATCAATTGAGGAAGTTATGATGTTTTGAAGTTGACTGTCTGTTCTGGATTCTGGAAAAACGCTGGATAAGATCAACCTCCATTCATCTAATGTTAATGGACGAAATACAAATAGTTTGCAGCTGATTCTTATTGAATTAGAAAGAATATTTGAAGATCTTTCTGAGATGGGATGATTTGCTATATTTGGGTTTACATCGAAGACGTTATGCTCGCTGGAAATTGATGTCAATATAATTGCTTCTTGAAAGTCTGAAATTTGTACAAGATAATGGTAGCTAGCAACCTGACTCTTGGAAATGACCATTCAAGCATAGAACATAATGCCCAAGCATATTTTCACAATTGAAGAGTCATGCCCAAGCAAAGTAATTAGAATGCCCGAGCATCATCGGACTCAGAGCGAAGATTTGCAAATTGAAGAGTCTTGCCCGAGCAAAGTAAAAATCTTGCTCGAGCACCATGCTCAAGCAGAGGAAAAAGTTTGCTCGAGCAACAACGAGTCTCTTCTCATTTTTCAGTCTTTGGATGACGCTTGCCCGAGCATGAAAATGTCATGCTCGAGTACCATGCTCGAGCAAGGGAAAAAGAGTGCTCGAGCATCACCAATCCTCTTCACATTATATTGCTCCTGAGTGACCTGTGCTCGAGTAAAGGGAAGGTCATGCTCGAGCAACAACACCAAATCTATAAGTCTCCGCCTCTGTTTGTCATCTACCCAAGCATGCCTTCTGGGTTGCCCGAGCAATAGCGAGAGTGATTCAGAATGCTGCCCGAGCAAAGCATAGCCTGTTGCCTGAGCACAAGACGATGATCACTTTCTACAACGTATTTACACCTTGGTTGCCCGAGCATACAAGCAAGGATGCTCGAGCATGATCATCCTCTATTTCTTCAAATTACCGTCTCCGAAAATCATGGATTCAGCTAAATCATTCTATCTCTTCTGATTATTACTTATTATGATTAATAAATGTTTCTAACCAGTTTGCTAATAAGTTTCAGATAATTTAGCAACGGTCATATTCTGATTGATCAACAGACAGAATTGGATTCGTAAAGCAAAGACAATGCATTGAATTCAATTGAAGCGAGATTAGCGCGAATGGTTAAATGCTAACAACGGTCATAATCAAACGGACGAATTCAAATCCTACCAATGGCTATTTCTCCAACTATTATAAATCCACGAAGAACAGAGTTCATCCACACCAACAGCGCATACACAGATAATTGTACTCAAAGAGATCAGTTCTTATACTTGTTCATATCTTCGGATATAAGTATGCCTCAGTGCTTATCAATTACTCTATAAGAGAGATTTATCAATTGTATTCAGTTTAGTTCAAAATCTCAAGGTAGTGGTATCTTGAGTACGATTGTACAATTACGATCTGTAAGGGGGAGTGATTCTGGAGAGTGAGAGTCATTCTGTATTACAGAGGTTGTAATTGCATTTGTGAGATAGTGAGAAATCCCAGAGTGACTGGGTACTGGACGTAGGTCAAAGAGTTGGACTGAACCAGTATAATCCCTCTGTGTCGACTTTATTTCTGTTTACTGTACCAATTATTCACCCATCGCACACTCAAAGTTTTTTTTTAAAATCACCTATTCACCCCCCCTCTAGGTGATATTCCTCTTTCAGAAATACTTTATAAAGAAATAGTCAGTCATTCAAAAATATACGCTGGAAATATAAGAGTTTAGGGAAGAGAATATGCAAACTATGATTTATACTGGTTCGGCCCAATCCACGATGACCTACGTCCAATTCCCAGGCTCCTCCTGAGATTTCAATCCACTATCTCCCTCAAGCTTTAATCGAGTGCTTGAGAACCATTACAATCCCACAAGTTTAGCCGGGCACTTGTGCAACCTTTACAAATCTCTTACCGAGATACTCCCCCTTACCCACTGTAAGGATACAACTTTGTAATGAATGATTATGATAGGGAAAAACCTTATATCCTTTAGACTTCGCAAGTGTACGGGCCGTATCAAGTAATAAAGTGATCAGAAAAGTATCGTTCTCACGAGGACTCAATCTAATTAGCGATTAGATATTAAATCTCCTTGTTTCATTTAAGTTGAGCAAATCAGAATTGTTTTCAAAGAGAAAAAGAATAAGAACTAATAGTAGCAAAAGACTTTTCACAAAAGAGCAAATTCCAATATCAAAAAGTACAACCTAGAGTCACTAATCCCTTATTTGGTTTTTTTAGATTTTATCCCCACTAAATTAATTTTGACTTAACCTAAACAGCTAATCTAGAGTATTAATGTCTATAAATGCCTTCCGGTCCATTTATCTACCTATCTTAGTCAATTATGTGATACCTCACACAACTAAATAAGATGCTTTTTAAATCGGGCTCATTCTAATTTGATTATGTGGAGTTTCTAGGTATATTCCTATCCCAGACGCAAATTAGATTAAAACCTAACTTCACGTTAAATTTAGACCCAATTTCACATTATTTATTCCCAAGGTTAATTTAGGATTCCCTATTCCAAGTTTAACCCTAAATCCCCAAAACATGCTCAATGGTGGCCATTCACTTAGCAATAGCAATAAACACAGGATTAAATAAATTAAATAAAATTAATCAAAACAAAAGAGTGGGAATAATCTCTAAAACCCAAACAAGTTCATAGGTTCTCTAGGTTGAAAAGAAAATTAGCCACACATGTCTATAAGAAAACCCATTACAAAAATAAGAAATTCAGATCCCAGCAGAAGAAGAAGAAGAAGAAGAGATCCCAGAACAACTCTGCTTCTTGACTGAATATCATGCTTCTGCTCTTTCTCCACTGTGCCGTCTACTTCTTTGCTCTCTTGAATCTTGCGTCTTTTTTTTCTTTGATGCGTGCTCCCTGTGCGTCTTCCTCTCTTCCAATGCCGCCTCCTTTTGTAGCTTTTAGGTCTCCTTTTTTTCATTCAATTCGTGGGCCTCCTTAAATGCAATTGAATCAATCATCTGAAATTTCCAAAACGTTGCATGTGTGGACTCATATCCAATGAAGTGTGTTCAATCCGTGGGCCCCCTTCAATTCAATGAAATCAATCATCTAAAATTGCCAAAACGTGCATGTATGGCCGTGGAAGCAAAAAGGAAGAATTAATAATGATAATAAAACTGTTTTTATTTTTAACCTTCTCATTACTATTATGTATTTCCTAAACTCAAACTTTTTATTTTAAATTGAAATCCCCTAAAAGATTCATCTAGATTGATATCCCTTAAAATCATAATAAAATCTCTTTAATTTAGCATTGATGACTTCCAAAATATATCAAAATATATCTCAAATCAATTAAAAATAGGAAGTCATCAGATTACAAATAATCTTCTCTCTCAGAAGTCATAAGATGAACACTGAAGTGCACTACAAATAATCTCACTCTCTAATAAACTATATGATCACTGAGAAAACAGAGAGAAAATGAGATAAACATCAGAAGGCATTTTGACTGAGAAGGAAATTTTGTTTTTGTTGATCATTTGTTGATTGTCACCTCCTCCGGTTTGAAGACTCCACATTTTATAGGTATTTGTGTTTCGACCGTTGCTAGTATTCGACCGTTGAGCTATTCTTCCAGTTTAGAAAATGATTGTTGGATGTCTATTGGAAGTAGTCGTTAGAGCTTTTGTTGCTTTTTGCCCATTAAGCTCTAATCCAACTTTAATCATAGTTTGTCTTCCACAAGGCTTTATGTGAAGTCCCACATCGACTGGGAAGGCGAACGAAGCATGCCTTATAAGGATGCGAAGACCTTTCCCTTTGGACGCGTTTTGATGGACTAGGCCCAGTCAGAAACAAAACAGTGAGGCCTTATGTGTGCCAAGCGGGCGCTTGGGATGTTACAATTGGCATCAGAGCCAGGGCTCGGGTCGATGTGCCAGTGTCAATGGGGTAGAATGTGAAGTCCCACATCGACTAGGAAGGCGAACGAAGCATGACTTAAAAGGATGTGGAGACCTTTCCCTTTGAATGCGTTTTGATGGGCTAGGCCCAGTCAAAAACAAAATCATGAGGCTTTATGTGTGCCAAGTAGACAATATCCACAAGCGGGCGCTTGAGATGTTACTGTGAAGTCCCACATCGATTGGGAAGGCGAACGAAGCATGCCTTAAAAGGGTACGGAGACCTTTCCCTTGTGAACGCGTTTTGATGGGTTAGGCCCAGCCAAAAACAAAACCGTGAGGCCTTGTGTGTGTCAAAGCGGACAATATCCACAAGCGAGCTCCTGGGATATTACATGTTATGTTTGTTGGCTCTATTTCTGAGTTGCATTAAGTGCTTCTGCCACGTCGGATTCCATTTCGCCTAATCTTAATTCAAACAGGTTCAATCAACTGAAACTCAATCAAAGAAGTGATTAAATATGATATAAATGAGTTTGAGTATGATTAACATAGAATAGTTAATGACCTAGTTGATTTCAAAAAGATGATTTGTGATACTGGAAAATAATAAATAATGGTAAGAACATATTCTTGAGAATTGCTTGATCATTCTTGAGAATTCCTTAATAGGAAAAATTTGCAGATGCATCTCTTCGATAATACTCGAGAGCGATTGTATTCGTTCTCAAGAATACTATGATTAGAGAACTATATAAACAAATTGAAACGATCATTCTCAAGAATCATGTTGTCACACTCGAGAATTAGCAAAGTGTAACTACTTGAGAATAATAAGATCAGCGAACTTTTACCACGCATTCTCGATAATAACTTACGCATTCTCGAGAATCAGTTACTTATTCTCGAGAATCATTTACCCATTCTCGAGAATTGCTCTGAAGGGAGATGGATATTGAAAGTGAACCATCACGCACATACTGGAGAATCATGAACCATTCTCGAGAGTTGAAGTCTCATTGTCAAGAATTCCAAGCACATACTCGAGAATCATAAACATATTAGAAGTGCATCTGTGAAAGCAAATTTGTCAAACCACCCATGCTCAGAAAGCTCTTCAAGTCTTCTTTCCATTTCAAGAAGAATCTGCTCCAAGCTTATTTCGTCCGTTATAATCAGATGAATGGAAGTTCTTCTTGACCAGTGTTTTTTGCAGCATCCTGAATTGATTGTCAACTTGAAAACATCATATATATCTCCTTCAATTGATCTTCTCTTTTCTTGATCTTGATGTTTTTGGAAAGGTATATGAGTCTAGTTTCAAATGGCACTGGTTTCAGCTCATTTGGATTTGTCGTTTGTGAGATACACTCAAAATACCGAAGCTTGGTCTGGTGTGGCGTGAATTTCACTGTCATCTTCCAAAATTCATAACTTCTTCATCTGACCTCCTTTGATGTTTTTGGAAAGGTATATGAGTCTAGTTTCAAATGGCACTAGTTTCAGCGAGTTCTTCTTTCTTTTGATCATTCTAACTCCATTTAACTTGGACTCATCATTCTCTACAAGTTCTACCTTCTTCAATATCTCTTCTTCTTCTTGAACTTGGCATTTTCTCCAATTTCTTTTTTCTGATATCTCTTATCTCCCTCTTGATCTATAATTTAACTTGAACTAATCTAAATTAAATATAGTAGTTAGTAAATATAGGACATAAATATAATATGTAAACCTTTTGCTCTTAATAATGGCATCTATATAAGACATCATCAAAACTAATCATAACTAACATGGATCAATCAAAGGTAAGACTCAAGTTTTTCCATACAAAACTCGAGTGGCAAGTGAGTTTTAGATGTCAAACAAAGGATTACATGAAAATCTTCAAAAAGCAAGATTTGCGTCATAAGCATTTCATGAAGTTGCTGAAACAGAGCATGAACATGGAAATTGAGTCAGAGCAGGTCAAATGATCATACACTCAGACACCTATTTCGGCGATAGCGAAAGCAACTTATCCTTAGTCAATGACAGACCAAGAGGATATCATATGAATATTGATATCAACGATCTAAAAGTGACCAATGCCAGAAGTATGTCATATAAAGCAAAGCGAAAATGACTTAATCTCAATTTCTACAAACGGCTTCAATATGTGCCTAACGAAAAGCTTAACCAGTCTAACGGACAAGTTTAACACTTCCAATAGACATCCAACGTGTTGGGATCCGTACACGTAGCGGATTAAAATTTTCTACGAATCCCGTCCCGAGGATCACTCAGGTGCGTTTAAATCAAGGTTAGGGAATCCGAATCATACCTTATAGAGAACTCGGAATCATCCGGAGCCGGAGGTTTTCCTTTGATTTTAGCGAACTAGTAGCTCAAGAATCTACACAAACCCTTTGCGCACATTTTCTTATGGCGATCAAGAAAACCCAAACTGTAGTGAATTCGTCCGCATCTCGTTCTCTTTGAACTGGTGGGCTACCTTCTTGATCAGTAGAAGACGACTCTTAGAATCGGCTTCCTCTACCGGTATCCACACGAACAATCTCCGAACACGGACGCGGCAGACTGTGCGTCTCTCTCTTTTTCGCTCTAGGGTTTCTCGCGGCTTTCTAATACGCTCGATTAAAACTCCCGTAGGTTTTTCTAAACCCATCGACGTATTATATTTAAAATTAATCCCCATTAATTTTGAATTTTAAATTTTAATTAAAAATATATATATTAATTAAATCTATCTGATAGATTTAATCTAATATATTTATTTAATTCAAATTAAAAGCCTTCTGATTTAATTTATCTCTATAAATTAATCCCGAGAAATAATATCTATCTATTTAATCAAATTTGAGATACAATATCTCAATTTAAATTAAATAGATAATGATATCTTTATTCGAAAATCAAATGAGATATAATATCTCTATTTGTTTTAGATATTTAATTTATCTGATAAATTAAATATAAAACAAATATCATATAATAATATTATAATCTCCATTAAATAATATTATTATATTATTTTCGAATTTAATATATATATACATATATATATATATATATTTATATTTATATTTATATTTATATTTATCCTAGATTAAATTCAGTATTCATTTAATCTCAAATTAATCTGAGATTCAATGAATCTGGACATTTTTACCCATGTTGGATTATTCTTGTGTGCGACCCTGCAGGCCCATATGAGATTGGCAGTGGGTCAAGACTGTATCAGCCCACAAGTCGCAAGCAGCCTCTAGCAAGACAATGCGACTACCCAATTCACATGGGGATCGATGACACGATACTACCTATCGTACAACCATGTCACGTCCCTTTTGTCACGCGATAATTCGGTCAAGGATGAGGCATGGATAACGTCAACTTCCTTTTCTTGACCATTACTTTCTCGATTCTCGAGCTGTCTAATAAGTGAAATGGAAACTCTTTTCCATCACAGTATGGCCATACATTTCTTAGACTCACTCATCGAAGGGCCCAGTATTATCTCTCTACAAATGTGAGGGACAAATTCCATCTTGACCATTCATATTCCTCCGCATGAAAACCATTGATCCCGATCCCAGCCTTTATCATCACCCGGTCAAAGGTGACTTTTGACTAGGTCAAAGACCAGTGACTCATCATGTAGGAATCCATGATAATCTCAGGTCATAGGGCGTTGTGACGCGGTTATACATGAGATAAGCTTATGACTTAATCCATGCAGCTTTCTCATAGTGGGTCGGTCCAGCACCTTGTACTCTTACAAGTGCCCATGACTTGGATTCGTATCTCCATACCTCATCAAAGTCATACTGGTCTTAACTCATCTTCGCTCCCGCGTAGATGACCGACCAGGGACATTTAGGATAATCTATAAGATATATCCTGGGATACAGTTATCACCATAAACGTGCGAACGAAGTGATAACTTAATGGAGAACAATGACTTGCCCCTAGGGCATAATTTCCAACAGACTCCCACTTGCACTAGGCGCAATCATTAATTACTCTAATTTTCATTGCCCTAACATGACTCTCATGTTTTGCTTGTGTAAGCGGCTTAGTAAGAGGATCAACTACATTGTATTCTCCTGGTACTTTGCATACTTTCATATCACCTTTATCTCTGATTTCTCAGATAAGATGAAATTGCCTGAGTACATGCTTGGTCCTTTAATGTGACCTAGGCTCCTTGGTTCGTGCAATAGCATGGCTATTGTCACAGAACAAGTCTATTGGATTTGAAATGGTTGGAACCACCCCAAGTTCATAAATGAACTTTATAATCCAAAAGCCTCCTTTGCTGCATCCTATGCTGCTATATACTCAGCTTCTATTGCAGTATAAGCTACAGTGCTCTGCTTAGAGCTCTTCCAGCTTACCGCACCACCATTCAACAGGAATACATATCCTGATTGCGATCTTGAATCATCTTGGTCAGTTTGGAAACTTGCATCTATGTAACCAGTTACACAGAGCTCATCCTCCAAGCCACCATACACCAAAAATAAGTCCTTAGTCCTTCTTAAGTACTTAAGGATATTCTTGACAGCAGTCCGGTGACCCTCACCAGAATCTTGTTGATATATGCTGGTCATACTCAAGGCAAATGACACATCCGGTCGAGTACATAGCATGTCATACATGATAGATCCAATGGCAGAGGCATATGGAATCTTACTCATGCGGTCTCTTTGATCTTGTGTACTAGGACACAGATCCTTACTGAGATGGATGCCATGAGACATGGGCATGTTATCCCTTTTAGAATTCTGCATACTGAACCTATGCAGTATCTTGTCTATGTATGTGCTCTGACTTAGGCCTATCAGCCTCTTGGATCTATCTCTATAGATCCTAATCCCAATGATATAAGTGGCTTCGCCTAAAATTTTCATTGAGAAAGACTTTCCTAACCAAGACTTGACACTCTGCAAGGTAGGAATGTCATTCCCAATGAGTAGGATGTCATCAACATAAAGCACTAGACATACAACTGTGCTCCCACTAACCTTCTTGTAAACACAAGGTTCATCCATGTTTTGAATGAAGCCAAACTCTTTGACTATTTCATCAAAACGATGATTCCAGCTCCGAGATGCCTGCTTCAATCCATAAATGGATCTTTGAAGCTTACAAACTTTACCAGAGTCCTCTGGACGCACAAAACCCTCAGGTTGTGTCATGTACACATCCTCAAGCAGCTTTCCATTAAGGAAGGCTGTTTTGACGTCCATCTGTCATATCTCATAGTCATAATATGATGCAATGGCAAGAAGGATTCTGATTGATTTGGCCATTGCAACTGGCGAAAAGGTTTCGTCATAGTCGATACCATGAGTTTGAGTGAATCCTTTTGCAACCAGTCGTGCCTTGAAGATATTTACTTTGCCATCCATGTCAGTTTTCTCTTTGAAAACCCACTTGCACCTAATGGTTTTTACACCTTCAGGTGGATCGACTAAGGTCCATACCTTATTGTCGTACATGGAATGCATTTCAGACTTCATAGCATCAAGCCATCTTTCGGAGTTTGGTCCCACTACGGCATCTCGATAGGTCGTTGGCTCATTCTGCTCAATGAGCAATACATCACGACTTCCAGTTATCAGAAATTCATATCTCTGAGGCTGTAGCCGTGATCTACCGAACCTTCGTGTGCCTTATGTTACTTGAGTAGACTCAACAACTTGTTGTGAGTCTTCTCCGGTTTCCATCTGTGGTTCTACATTATCCTGTGACTCTCGAACTTCTTCGAGGTTCACATTACTCCCACTAGTTCTTTTAGAGATAAACTCTTTTTCCAGAAAGATACCATTTCGAATGACAAACACTTTGTGATCGGTGGGATTGTAGACATAGTATCCTTTAGTTTCCTTAGGATATCCCACAAAAGGCATTTTGAGGATCTGGATGATAATTTATCAAAGGCTTGATGTTTAACATAAACCTCAATCCCCAAATCTTAAGAAATGACAAGCTGGGTTTCTTCCCAGTCCATATCTCATATGGTGTCTTTTCAACTGCCTTTGATGGAACACGCTTTAGTATGAACACAGTTGTTTCTAGGGCATGACCCCAAAAGGAAGGTGGAAGATCTGTTTGACTCATCATAGATCGAACCATATCTAATAGAGTTCAATTCCTTTTTTCAGAAATATCATTCCATTGAGGTGTTCCTGGAGGAGTAAGTTGTGAGATAATCCCACAACTCCTAAGATGGTCAATGAACTCTTGGCTCAAATGTTCATCGCCTCGATCAGATCGAAGTGCCTTAATTGTTTTGCCAAGTTGGTTGTGCGCTTCATTTTGAAACATTTTGAACATTTCAAAAGTTTCAAACTTTATGTTTCATCAGACAGATATACACATATCTCCTGAAATTGTCTATAAATGTAATGAAGTGCAAACGACCTCCTCTGGCAGATGTATTCATTGGTCCACACACATCAGTATGTATGAGGCCCAATAAATCGGTGGCTCTTTCACTGTGTCTAATAAAAGGTGCCTTTGTCATCTTTCCCAATAAACAAGACTCACATGTATCAAATGATTCAAAATCAAATGACTTCAGAAATCCATCTGTAATGGAGTTTCGAAATGTGTTTCTCATTTATATGGCCTAGACAACAATGCCATAGGAAGGTAGGACTCATATCTTTTGACTTGATCCTTTATGTCACAGATGTCCATTCAATTTTCTACTATCCTTGAGATCCTAAACATTTATACAAATGCGTCAACCACATGTAGTATCTAATACCCATGTTTGAGGAAGTAGAAAAGCGAATGTCTATGACATAAATACCTGAAGCGATAGCCCGCTATCCTTCTTGTTCTTTTCAGATCTTCGAGGCAGAGTGTGCGATTCTTCTTCCAATGACCAATTTCATTGCAGAAGAAGCAGACCCCTTCCTTCGGAGGTTTTGCCTTCTTGGCTTTCTGTTTCATACCCCTTCCTCTCTGAACGGACAAAACAGTACTGAGCATCCTCTCAAGGCTCTGCTCAGCAGTTTTGAGCATCCCATGCAATTCAGAAATTGATTTCTCCATATTGTTCATGTTGTAATCCATGACAAAGTCATCATAACTTTTTGGGAGTGAGATCAAGATCACATCTGTAGCTAACTCCTGGGATATGGGGAATCCAAGCCTTTCAAGGTGATTAATGTAGCCTTTCATTTTCAACAAAATGAAGACTAACTGATTCACTTTCAGCCATCTTGCAAGAGAATAAGGCCTTTGTGGTCTCATACCAATCTTTCGTCGCCTGTTCCTGGAACATTTCCATAGGATGATAAATCATCTCAGACACCTCCATGTGTTCTAGATCTCCATCGAGGTCTGGAACCACAGTGGCAGGCATCAGGCGATGCTTCATGTAAGTATCAGTTTGAGCTCTTGGATCATCAGTCGCAGGCTCGTCGGGAATGGGTTGATCGATGAGATACTCCTTTCTTTCGTGTTTAGGATCAATGGTTAAGTTCCCAAGCATGTCAAGAAAGTTCATCTCATCGAGTTCGTCCTTCTCAAGGACTGATCGCATTGATGGTGTTGAGGTGTTACTATTCTACATGATTCTACAATTTAAAAGATATGCAAAGTATAATCAGTAACCTCCCACTGAATTAATAACCCTCATTATAATTAGTGGGCTAAGATCCATATTTGGCTTAATCTTAAGTCCGCTTTGGCAGGACGCTTAAAATCAAGTTATTTAGGTAGGCAACCCCTTTGCCAATTACATCACATGTAACTCTTAGATCTTTATGGGATTCGATCATCATATGACCTAGCATGTTTAATCCCATCCAATGCCTTGAGATCCAAAACCGTTTTGATAATCTCAATTAAGTCAAGACAATAATGAATGTAGAGTATCACCATTACTCTCTCTTGTCTCCCCAAGATTACTCAAATGCATCCACTTTGGTGGAACATACAAATGGGTGATCGAGGTTTTGACAAGTATTCATTTATTGATGGCATTGTGACTTAAGATTTTATTTAGAAGGTATTATTAGATATAATCAAATTAATCCTATTGATTTAATTCTAAATTAATTATGAGTGATCTAATCAAATCATAATTAAAACTCTAAATTAATCATAACATATTTTAATAAATAAATCATTATGATTAAATTATTGAGACTTACGGCTGTCACTTCATTTTAATACGACTAGATCTATATCTTATAGGATTTGTAAAACCCTAATTGGCCGTATTAAAATATTCAAAATTAATCTCAATTAATCTTGAACCCAAATTTTAGATTAAAATAATATTAATTAAATTTGTCCAACAGATCTAATCTGATCCATTTATTTTAATCTAATATAAAAGCCTACCGATTTAATTTATCTTTATTAATTCTACCTATATGAATGCAATCATTATTGTATGTCATATAGAGACTAAATTAATCATGTAATGATTATATCAAAACATAATTTAAAACTCGTGAGACAACATGGCTCATTTAACCTATAGCCCCCTCAAGCCAATGAGAGGATTTCTCTAAATAATAAAAGAAAGTACATAGTTAGAAACCTCGTTTCACATACGAGGGAAGTGAGATGAGAAGAGAATGTATATCAAGATTATTTAGAGAGAGGCATGGCACGCAGGCCATATACAAAATTTACAACCCTAGAGCCATCTTGTTCACCTTACCCAAACAACACTTTGTAAAGTTATGAACATACTTTAATTCATACATTTATGAAATAAAATATTACTCATGATAAAATTCTCTAATCTTATATTACTTTATATCATGATTTAAATTCTCACACTACAAACAATTTCATTTCTTGCGCTACAAACAATTAGCCGGTCCCTATGGCGGTCCCGCTAACCGGTTAGCAGGAGCGCCCCCAGAGCTTTTGAAAACATCATATTCTTTTAGAAAGAGAGTTTCATAAAACTTAATTTCAAACCGCCAGGGGCGTTGTCCGAGCATGATCGAAAATTCTGAACGATTCAGAACGTCTTCGATGCGCACGAACGTGATGGACAATTCTAAATATCGTGCGCTCTGAACAATTCAGAGCTGTACGAACCAGCCGCAACACCATTCTAGAGACCCGTCTGAAACCCTAACGTGAATTTTCAAATTAAAGCATTCAAGATTCGATTTCTTGATACAAAGATTCAGTTTCTTGCTTACAAAGATTCAAATTCTTACATACAAAGATTCAGATTCTTGCATATATATCACATATAATAACATGTACAGAAACCCAATTTAAACGCACGTTGAGTTGGCTCTGATAACACTGTTGGGATCCGTACACGCAGCGGATTAAAATTTTCTACGAATCCCGTCCCGAGGATCACTCAAGTGCGTTTAAATCAAGGTTAGGGAACCCGAATCATACCTTATAGAGAACTCGGAATCATCCGGAGCCGGAGGTTTTCCTTTGATTTTAGCGAACTAGTAGCTCAAGAATCTACACAAACCCTTTGCGCACATTTTCTCATGGCGATCAAGAAAACCCAAACTGTAGTGAATTCGTCCGCGTCTCGTTCTCTTTGAACTGGTGGGCTACCTTCTTGATCAGTAGAAGACGACTCTTAGAATCGGCTTCCTCTACCGGTATCCACACGAACAATCTCCGAACACGGACGCGGCAGCGTGCTAGCGCCTCAGACTGTGTGTCTCTCTCTTTTTCGCTCTAGGGTTTCTCACGGCTTTCTAATACACTCAATTAAAACTCCCGTAGGTTTTTCTAAACCCATCGGCGTATTATATTTAAAATTAATCCCCATTAATTTTGAATTTTAAATTTCAATTAAAAATATATATATTAATTAAATCTATCTGATAGATTTAATCTAATGTATTTATTTAATTCAAATTAAAAGCCTTCTGATTTAATTTATCTCTATAAATTAATTCCGAGAAATAATATCTATCTATTTAATTAAATCTGAGATACAATATCTCAATTTAAATTAAATAGATAATGATATCTTTATTCGAAAATCAAATGAGATATAATATCTCTATTTGTTTTAGATATTTAATTTATCCGATAAATTAAATATAAAACAAATATCATATAATAATATTATAATCTCCATTAAATAATATTATTATATTATTTTCGAATTTAATATATATATATATATATATATATATACATATATATTTATATTTATATTTATCCTAGATTAAATTCAGTATTCATTTAATCTCATATTAATCTGAGATTCAATGAATCTGGACATTTTTACCCGTGTTGGATTATTCTTGTGTGCGACCCTGCAGGCCCATATGAGATTGGCAGTGGGTCAAGACTGTATCAGCCCACAAGTCGCAAGCGGCCTCTAGCAAGACATTGCGACTACCCAATTCACATGGGGATCGATGACACGATACTACCTATCGTACAACCATGTCACGTCCCTTTTGTCACGCGATAATTCGGTCAAGGATGAGGCATGGATAACGTCAACTTCCTTTTCTTGACCATTACTTTCTCGATTCTCGAGCTGTCTAATAAGTGAAATGGAAACTCTTTTCCATCACAGTATGGCCATACATTTCTTAGACTCACTCATTGAAGGGCCCAGTATTATCTCTCTACAAATGTGAGGGACAAATTCCATCTTGACCATTCACATTCCTCCGCATAAAAACCATTGATCCCGATCCCAGCCTTTATCATCACCCGGTCAAAGGTGACTTTTGACTAGGTCAAAGACCAGTGACTCATCATGTAGGAATCCATGATGATCTCAGGTCATAGGGCGTTGTGATGCGGTTATACATGAGATAAGCTTATGACTTAATCCATGCAGCTTTCTTATAGTGGGTCAGTCCAACACCTTGTACTCTTACAAGTGCCCATGACTTGGATTCGTATCTCCATACCTCATCAAAGTCATACTGGTCTTAACTCATCTTCGCTCTCGCGTAGATGACCGACCAGGGACATTTAGGATAATCTATAAGATATATCCTGGGATACAGTTATCACCATAAACATGCGAACAAAGTGATAACTTAATGGAGAACAATGACTTGCCCCTAGGGCATAATTTCCAACACAACGATCATATTCTAAACTAGAAGAATTGCTCAATAGTCGAATGTTCTTCATCAACTATAAAAGGAGAAACATTCAAGATAGACAGAGGGACATAAGCTTGCATCTCCGCTGTTAAAATGACAATACTCTCATGCTTATATCACTTAATCTCTGTTATCTCAATGATCATATAGTTTACCAAAGAGAGTAAGATTATTGATAATGCACTTTAGTGTTCATCTTATTCACTTATGAGAGAGAAGATTGATTGTAATCCTTCATCACAAAGGTTGTATTCTTACGGTGTGTAAGGGGGAGCACTCAGAGAGAGATTTGTGAAAGGCTGTATAAGTGCCCGGCTAAACTTGTGGGATTGTAGAGGCTTATCTTGTGCCTAGATTAAACAAAAAGATAGTGGATTGAAAATCTTAAGAGGAGCCTAGGGACTAGACATAGGTCATCGTGGATTAGGCCGAACCAAGATAAATCACATTTTGTATATTATCTTCCCTAAACTCATATATTTCTAGCACATATGTTCAAATGATTGACTATTACTTTATAACTTATTACTGTCATACGAACTGCTTTTACTAAGATGCGAAAAGATTTTCAAAGTTCCTAAGTTTTTATCATATAGCCAATTCACCCTTTCTTGGGTGTCAGCCATTGCTAACATTTGGTATATGAGCAAGGCTCTTGTTTGAAGGACTTAACCGTTTCAAGAGTTTTCAATGACTGATTTTGGGTGTTGCTTGTTTTCAGAAGGTTTTGATTATACCGTTCCACCGATTTTGATAGATATTAATTTTTGGTTCTGGAAAGCTAGAATGACTTCATATATAAAATCCTTTGATTTTGATATGTGGAATGTTTTTATAAATTCTTTTGATTTCAAACTGAGAAAAAATTGGGCAGAAAGAGAAAAGGAAATATTTTCACTTAACATTAGAGCAATGAAAATCCTATACAGTGTTCTAACTGAAAATGATTTTTTTAAAAAAAACCAAGATTTGCTCTAGTGCTATAATAAATTTTAAATATTGTAATTCCCTTAATTATTAATTAGAATTATTATTTATTATTTATAATTAATTAGAATTATTATTTATAATTTTAAATATAATTATAAAATTATATTTTTTTATCAAATAAAATAATATTTTTTAAATATAATTATATAATAATAATAATAATAATTTTTTATACATCAATTGATGCCACTTTTTGGCTTCAATTGATGATGTCTGAGGCCACACTTTTGTAATTGGGGGGGGGGGGTACTTTTTTAATGTAAAAAATGTTTTTTTAATTAATATATGTGTTTAAATGATATTTTTTTGAAAAAGTAAAAGTCACAAAAAAAAACTAAAATGCTGCTTTTTTTAAAGGCTCGAATTTAGAGCTTAAAAAATAAGCATTAAAAAAAATCATTTTTTTTTAAAAACCAATCCAAATGGACGCTGATTTTTTCATTCAACTTAGATAGTGATTTAGGATTATTCCCATTAATTAGTTTTTCTTTTTGCTTTTATTGATTATTGTTTAGTGATCCGCCACTTATTAAGCAAAACATGTTTTGGGATTTATGATTGAATTTAGAGAAAATAATCTTAAATTTGACCATGAGATTAACTCTTGTGGAATTAGATTTAAATATAATTTACGTTTTGGATATAGACAGAAACCTAGAAGTTTCGTAAAATCGAATTAGATTGTTGTCGATCTAAATTACAAATTGTTCTATAAATCGATCGACATATATTTATAGACATTAAGATTTTAGATTAATTGATTAGGTTAAACTTAATTAATTTAGTAAAGACAAAATCTAAGAAGTGAATAAAGGATTAGTGACTCTAGATTATATTTCTTAACATTTAAACTCATTCCTTGTGAAAAGTCTTTGTTTATATAAGATTTTGATTTACCACTTTGGTTCTATTTAGAAGTCATTTTTAATTAAATCACACATACTAATGAAAGGTAGTTAACTCAATTATTATTGAGTAAATTTTTAACTTTGCCCTCATTCATGAATGAGTATTTTTAAACTCTTTATTTTCTCTCTATTTTCATTGGTACAATTAATATGTATAAAATTATCACAACCTCATTTATTATCATGGAACTGGACTTATAAATATGACCAAAATTTTTGGTAAAAAAGAATTTATAAGTAGGACTAGAATATCGAGAAGCCTAAGAAGTGTAGCGTGGTTTATAAGTCAAGGGGCACTCCATCCTAATAGGCTAGTCTTTTAGGATGGGCTCTAGTTTTGGCTTGTGATCATCACATTAATGCTTTCATTAAGAGCATGATGTTCATAGAAAGGGCTATCCATGTAGGGTTCTAACAAGCAGAAGGTCGAGTGAAGTGACGTGGAGTCGCTGGGGATGTCGGCTCTTAAAGGGGGTGACTATATTAAGAGTTCCACATCAGGAAGCCTCACAAGTGTAGTATGGTTTATAAAATCAAGGGGCTCTCCCTCCAAATAGGCTAGTCTTTTGAGATGGGCTCTCCCTTTGGGTTTGTAATCATCACATTGTTCAACCTAAATTACAAGATTAATTCCTTAATTCCATTTAAGGATTTTCTTTCTCAATTTAATTCCTTTTGGCCTTAAAATATTATCTCTACAATATTTATGCCAATGATTATTTCACAATTATTTATCCTTAGTTTATGGAAAAATATGCCTTAAATTCCAATAATTATCCTTATAATAATTAAGGCCAAATTTTCCATAAATAATTCTATCATAATATTTCTATATCCTCGAAATATTACTGTATAATTTTCTCCTTTTTGTCCCTTGGCCAAAGTTATGGCCTTATCCGGGAATGTCACTCCTCCTGAATCGGGCTTATACGTTTGCCTAATTTAGTCTTATTCTCAAGTTCCAGTGCCCAAAATTTAGGATGTTACAATTCTCCCCTATTCAATAAATTTCATCCTCGAAATTTGAACCTATATCTTCGGGTAATTATTTTAGACTTAGTCTATTCTGTTTCTATGCATGCTTTCTAAGCATACAACTCAATACCACCTTCTTATCCATTTTGTACTCAGGTATAGTTCTCAATCATACAGATCCAATTGGTCCATTCACCGAACGCTTGGTCATACAAGCCTCTCTGCTGGTAATAATCTGCCTTTTGGCTCATTCTTTAACCACAGTGTTGGGTATCCTGGCCTTATTGCACAGGAAATTCCCTTTATGCTACATGCATCTCAACTACCATCTAGTACAGTCTAAACATTCTGTCAGCCTTACAACATTCTTAATCACGCCTTGATTTAAGCACCACTTCGGCTTTGATTGAATTCAAGCCTATGATCAATCATCTTTGTATTTGGTCTATCATGGCATTCCTAAGAATCACTATATAACCATTCTCAAATCACTTAGGTGGTGTTGTTGTCGTTTTTGTTTTTGTTGTTGTGGTTGTAGTTGAAGTTGCAATTGTAGTAGTTGCTGTTATCGTTGTAGTTGTAGTTGTTATTGTTGTCATTGTAGTTGTTGTTGAAGTTGTAGTTGTGGTTGTTGTTGTAGTTGTGGTGGTTGTAGTTATAGTTGTTGGTGTAGTTGTCGTTGTAGCTGTTGTGATTGTGGTTGGAGTTGCAATTGTTGTTGTTGGTTTTGTTGCGGTACCCAATTTCTGCCAATGGGAGGTATTACCTCAATCCTCCAACTTTCTTTCATAGGTATGCTTACCAAGCATAACCATATCCATATCACATCTTCATTCATCCTATGTCCAGGTGTAGTATTTACACATTAGACCCATTGGTCTTAACTTCACAGTGCTTGGTTACACAGGCCTCATTGCCCATTCCTTTCTGCCTCATAGCTTATTTCATTCTTACTCTTAGGCTCATTCTATTCCTACAGCACTGGATACTCTGCACCTTCTGCTAAGGGAGTCACCCTCAGACTATCATCGTCTTGATTGCCACCTAGCACTGTTTGACTATTCTCACCAGCCTATGAACACATCACTCTCACAGGACTTAAGGCTTTCCATTTCAACTTTAACAACCTAATGACATACCAGTCCACTAGGTTTTCTTTGCTTGCTGTACATTCTCACCATGAATGTACTCTGTTGGAAATTATGCCCTAGGGGCAATTCATTTTACTTTGGATATTTAAGTTATTTAAAGTATTCTCTTTTGTTATCATTTTCGTTTGCATGTTTGTATTGATAACTGCATCCCTGGATAATCTTATAGATTATCCTAAATGTCCCTGGTCGGTCATCTACACGGGAGTGAAGATGAAATAAGACCAGTATGACTTTGATGAGGTATGGAGATACGAATCAAAGTCATGGGTACTTGTAGGAGTACAAGGTGCTGGACCGACCCACTATGAGAAAGTTGCATGGTATAAGTCATAAGCTTATCTCATGTATAACCGCGTCACAACGCCTTATGACCTGAGATCATCATAGATTCCTACATGATGAGTCACTGACCTTTGACCTAGTCAAAAGTCACCTTTGACCGGGTGATGATAAAGGCTGGGATCGGGATCAATGGTTTTCATGCGGAGGAATGTGAATGGTCAAGATGGAATTTGTCCCTCACATTTGTAGAGAGATAATATTGGGCCCCTCGATGAGTGAGTCTAAGAAATGTATGGCCATACTGTGATGGAAAAGAGTTTCTATTTCACCTTTTAGACTACTCGAGAATCAAAAAAGTAGTGGTCAAGAACAGGAAGTTGACATTATCCATGCCTCATCCTTGACCAAATTGTCGCGTGACAAAAGGGACGTGACATGGTTGTACGAAAGGTTGTATCGTGTCATCGATCCCCATGTGAATTGGGTAGTCGCAATGTCTTGCTAGAGGCCGCTTGTGACTTGTGGGCTGATACAGTCTTGGCCCACTGCCAATCTCATATGGGCCTACAGGGTCGCACACAAGAATAACCCAACATGAGCAAATGCGTCCAGATTCATTGAATCTTAGATTAATCTAAGATTTAATGGATGTTGAATTTAATCTGGGTTAATATATATATATATATATATATATATATATATATATTAAATTCGAAAAATAATATAATAATATTATTTAATGGAGATTATAATAATATCATATGATATTTGTTTTATATTTAATTTATCAGATAAATTAAATATCTAAAACAAATAGAGATATTATATCTCATATGATTTTCGAATAAAGATATCATATATCTGTTTAATTTAAATTGAGATATAATATCTCAGATTTAATTAAATAGATAGATATCATTTCTCGGATTTAATTTATAAGAGATAAATTAAATCAGAAGGCTTTTAATTTAGATTCGAATTTCAGATCTAGTTTTAATTCGGATTAAATAAATATATTAGATTAGATCTATTAGATAGATTTAATTGATATATTATCCAGATTCAAAATTCGAATTTCAAAACTAATGAGGATCAATTTTGATTATATAATACGTCTATTGGGTTTAGAAAAACCTACAGAACTTTTAGCCGAGCGTATTAGAAAGTCGCGAGAAACCCTAGAGCGTAAAAGAGAGAGACGCACAATTCGAGGCGCTAGCACGCTGCCGTAGCCGTGTTCGGGGATTGTTCGTGTGGATACCGGTAGAGGAAGAGGATTCTAAGAGTTGTCTTCTGTTGATCGAGGAGGTAGCCCACCTGTTCAAGAAAGAACGAGACATGAACAAATTCTCCAAATGTATGATTCAGATTCCTAAGTCTTGATTTAAATGCACCTGGGTGATCCTCGGGACGGGATTCGTAAGAAATTTTAATCCGCTGCGTGTACGGATCCCAACATACTCACCTTACCCTATCGTGTATTCTCCCTTATCTAAGGGAATTCATCATGAAAGTGGAGCCTGAATACCCAAGAGGAGGGTGAATTGGGTATTCTTAAAATTTTTACGAAATACTCTGTTTTAAACACACGAAAACAGAGATAAACAGAGATGAGGGAAGGAGAGCTTGAACACAAGAATTTATACTGGTTCAGTCTCAACAACTTGACCTACGTCCAGTCCCCAGACTTTCTGGGATTTTCACTAACTCAATGATTACACGCTCTTCTCTCAAGAAGTGATTCTCTCACTAGAACTCACTCCCCCTTACAAGTTGTAATCAATGAACCCAACCACCAAGTCCCCTGACTTGTGGTTCTTTACAATCAATGATCAATAAGCAATAAAAACTCTCTCTAAGAGTAGATGATGATAAACACTGAAGCTCTTTTTGTCAAAAGACAATATACAAATGAAAACTAAGAAGTAGTTGAGAGAATTGAATGCTTGAGCATTTTCAGATGTTGTAACCTCTGTGAAGTCTTGAATGCAACTCTATTTATACATAGAGATCATTAAATGACCGTTGCAACTTGGATAAAACCGTTGGGAGACTTCAGATGAGGATTGGTTCCACTTTGGTTATCTTCTCTCTCCTTGTTTTTGCATAATCCAGCTGGCCTTTGGTTCAGAGTTGACTCTCTGCCAATAAATCCGTTGGAGAGGTTGTTGCTTGTTGTGGAAATCTTCCTTTAATGCTTTGCAACCGTGCACAAGTGGATTAACCAAAAGAAAGCAAGTTTCTGGGTTGAGCATTTAATGTTCTGACACACTTTTGCTTTTGCTCTAATCCTTCAATAATCCTTCTTTAATCTGTCTGAAACTCACTAAAAAGTTGATTAAACATATCTAGAATCATTATAGATTAATCATGTAAAGCATTGAGATCAAACAAGAAGGTATAACAAATTTGACAATTTTGAATTTCCAGCAACGAACAGAAACCTGGAGGTTTGTTCCATAAACCTCGAGGTTTTCTTCATGTCCAGGTGAAAGAAGTTTAGGAATAAGAGGTAAACCTGGAGGTTTTAAAGTGAGCCTGGAGGTTTTCATGAATGCTGAAGGTGTTTTAAGTTTTTGAGATGCATAAACTCGAGGTTTCTTAGTGAACCTCGAGGTTTCTTTTAAGAAAGAAACCTTATGAAGAGTTTGAAGTAATCAAACCTGGAGGTTTCAAACCTTGAGAAAGTTCATTTGCTCTCTGGAACTCACAAACCTCGAGGTTTTTAACAATACTCGAGGTTTGGCTAAAATATTGAAGAGCCAAAACTTTGTTCCAGGGACACAACCTCGAGGTTGTGAAGTAAACCTCGAGGTTTTCACTAATGTGAAAAACCTGATTGCTCTCTGTAAGACAGAAACCTGGAGGTTTAAAGTAATACTCGAGGTTTTAAGTAATTTTTAAAAGAGTCAAGTTTCAGCCTAACACCAAACCTCGAGGTTTGCACATTCATTGAAAACCAATTGCTCTCTGGATGAAGAAACCTGGAGGTTTCTTCAAATACTCGAGGTTTCACTTTGTTTTTCAAAATTTTAGTTAGGCGCCAAGCCACAAACCTGGAGGTTTTGCCACAAACCTCGAGGTTTGAAGTGTTGATGTGAAACTGAGTTTTCTCTGGAAATGCTGAACCTCGAGGTTTCTTTACAAACCTCGAGGTTTCACATAAATTTGTGAAACCAAGTTTTTGAGTGATGAAGTGCTGAACCTTGAGGCTCTCTTTGCAAGGCCAAACCTCAAGGTTTTAGTGAAAAACTCGAGGTTTGCTCTTACTCAGAATTTTCAACCTTTAAGAGCAAATCCTCATTCTTTGTTTACAATTGTTGGCAATCATCAAAACCATAAGAGAACTAACACATCAGCCACACACATCCCTTTGATTATTTGTCTCGATCATGAGATCATTACTAATGGCTACTAAGGGTTTCAATGATTTCCAATAATTGTAAACAAAACTTGAAGTTTTGCTGTCAAATGTGTAAAACTCACTGTGAGAGTAAAACTTGAGGTTTGCACAGAAACCTCTAGGTTTGGCCTTACAGAGACAATTTCATGTTTTTTGAACAAAGACAAAACTCGAGTTTTGTAGAGAAAAATCAAGATTTACATACACAGAGACTTCTCAGCTTTTTCTGAGAAAATGCAAAACTCGAGGTTTCTGGGAAAACCTCGAGGTTTTGTCATACATAGAGTCTCTCAGGTTTTGAACATCTGAAAACCTCCAGTTTCCATCTTAAACCTCAAGGTTTGGTTTGATTTGAAAATTTTAGTTTTCACAAATTTTGAGAAAACTCGAGGTTTAATAAGAAACCTTGAGGTTTTGACTGGCAGAGAAAACTTCAATTTTAACCAAGTTTCAAAACCTCTAGTTTTACTGAAAAACCTCCAGTTTTGGTTTTTGACAAAAATCTCTCTAAGTTTTCACAAAGTGTGAAAACTCAAGGTTTGGGGAAAAACCTCGAGTTTCGTCCAGGCAAAGAGCAACTATGTTTTCTAACTTTTTTGTCCAGGCAAAGAGCAACTATGTTTTCTAACTTTTCAAAACCTCCAGTTTTGTTTTGAAACCTCAAGGTTTCTGTCTTGGCGCAAAATTGCAAAGTTTTCACATTTGAACAAAATTCGAGTTTTGTAGAGAAAACTCGAGGTTTTGGGAATAGAGAGCAAATGACTTTTCACTGATTTGAAAAACTCAAGGTTTCAACTAGAACCTCAAGGTTTTGATTTTGGCGCAATTTTTCAAAACTTTCATATTTGAATGAAAACTCGAGGTTGGTTGGAAACCTCGAGGTTTTGTCAACTAGAGAGCATTGAACATTTCAAAGTTTTGAAAACCTCCAGTTTTGATCAGAAACCTCAAGTTTTGATGTTTTGGACTAAAATCAACGTAGCAAGCTTTGTCCAAAACTCGAGGTTTGGAAAACAAACCTCGAGGTTTCTGCGCTGTTTCAAAAATTCAAAATTCGCGATTCTGGAAATCTTTCTTGTTTGATCTTAATACTTTCCAGTATTATTCTCTACTATTCCTATCTATGTTTAACCACTTTGTTAGTAAGTTACAGAAGAATTAGAGAATGATTTTTGAAGGTTTAAAGCAAAAGCAAAAAGTGACGTCAGCACATTAAATGCAAACCCAGAAAGTTGCATTCTTTTGGGTAATCCGTTTGCACACGTCTAGCAAAGAATTAAAGAATGATTTCCACATCCAGCAACTGTCTTTCCAATGGATTAATTCTCAGGAAGTCAACTCTGGACTTCTACACAGTTAGAGAGAGAAGATGACCAAACCACTTCCTAACCATTGCAGAACAACTCCAACGGTTCAATTCAAGAAGCAACGGTCATTTAATGCACTCTGAGTATAAATAGAGCTGCATTCAAGTCTTCTCAACAACCAGAATAGCTAAAAACGAAAATCATTCAAGTCTTGCATTTATTTCTTCAGTTTTCAACTGTATTGTATCTTTTGATACTTTGAGCTTCAGTATTCATTATTATCCACTCTGAGAGAGAGTTTATCTTTAAAAATCATATATTGTAAAGAATCACAAGTCAAGGGGACTTGGTGATTTGGGAGTTCATTGATTACAACTTGTAAGGGGGAGTGAGTTCTAGTGAGAGAACTACTTTTTGAGTGCAGAGTGTGTAATCTTTGAGATAGTGAAAAATCCCAGAGAGTCTGGGGACTGGATGTAGGTCAAGTTGTTAGGACCGAACTAGTATAAATCTTTGTGTCCAGATGCTCTTCCCTTCTCTTTGTTTATCCCTATTTTGCTATTAGAAAACAGAGGCATTTGTGAAATTTTTTAAAATACCCAATTCACCCCTCCTCTTGGGTATTCGGCTCCACTTTCAACTACCTTTTTATTCCATTGAGGAATAAACTCTCAATCATTATCTCTAAAGGGGAATTCTATAATCAAAATCATTCCCTATGCTAGATCAGCATCTAACAACCTCCAGATATCCCCATACACGTTGGTATCACATTTTAGTGCCTCAACTCATACAGGTTGATTCACATGCCTAAAAAAAATCAATAAACTTTCAAATCAGATCATTAGGTCACAATTCAGTTGGTAGCAACTCTTTAGATGCCTATCCAACTTTTAGGTTCAACAACCTAATTCTAAAACCTCAACCATACCAGTAAGCATGCTATGATCTTCATGATCTATAGCTACATAACCATTGGGCACTATCCTTAAATATTCCCAAAGCAACAATCGTCAAATTTGCAATTTGACTCTTAGAACCTCGACATTATTCATAAGATTCTAATTCTACCATAATCCTCAATCATACCTGAAGCAACATTCTGATAGCACATAATCAATCAACATTCACAAGGTTCCTACATTCAAGTATTAAAACCCAAAGTGCAACCTCAATCACATGTCAACCTAAACACTATTTCAGTTTAGATCAAATTCAAGCCTATCATTACTACATCTATCCGATGGTATCCCAAAGGATCACCATGTTTCATAACGTAAGGTATTTAGGCTTTAACTCAAAGGATCTCAAATCCGTATGATACTTCCCAAGGGTTAAAATCCTAAGATTTCTCTCGCCTAAGTACGCTTGACTTCGAAGCGTCTATCGGTTCTTGGGTACTAATATAGGTACACATATCTCTAGGTACCAATTACCCATCGATGTACCAATTCAAGTACGACATTTATGGCTTCCTCAGAAATGTTAAGTATTGTCCCCTTGATATCATCATCTTGTTTTCAAAATAACTAGGTTTTTAAAAATTCTTTTCAAAAATTTTGTCTAAATCGATACTCTGATACCAAACTGTGACGTCCGTCCTTAATATGCCTTTATGCGCCCTTATTTATCAGAGTTATAGCGCATAGGCATCGAAATGATTTGGACGACTCAATTGCGGAATAAAAACTTTCTTAAAATAACTTAGTTTGAAAAAGTGAGGATAAATTTATCATGATTTGAAACTATCCCGTAGGGGAAGTTTTAATACAATAATCCAAAAATAGACAAATAATAAAAAATAATTACAATCCAACGACTCATATTATCCCCAAAATATTCCTTCTGTTGTATCCCTTACAACTGCAACTTTCCTCTTGATCCCGATCCACTGTCGTCTCTTCCATGCAATCTGGAGTTCAAATGAATGAACCCCAGGGGTAACAGTTAATCTTATATGCAAATATGAAATGTAAAAACAGTATAACACATGTACCAGCATAGAGTAATTCACAATAAATAAGTCGCACCGTAACCGCAGTTAACGGCCAAGGACTGCAACCCTTTAGGACACGCAGTCCTATGAGACACACAACCTCAATCCATAGTTAGGACACACACACGCAAAATTATCTAGCAACATGATTAGTTATACGTGTAATACATACATACAAGCTAATAAGATAATAGTTACCCACCTCAAACTTGAATCCTTAGTCCGATCGACGTTGCTGGGATCAGTAGAGGTGTCAAAGTATGCCTATAAACGTTTATCCTTGTCATTAGTCACTTCCGGCGTCACAATATACCCTACTACACGACTTATTAATAATACTCTTTTTAATAAATAATATATTATTTATTATTATTTATTTCCTTTTCCTACTACTACTACTACTACTACTAATAATAATTATTATTATTATTATTATCATTTTTTCCTTACAATTATTTCACCGGGTTAAGGGGGTTCTAGGTTGAGGGGTTCCGAGTTGGGGTGCTAGGATGGGGTGTTAGGAGCTGGGATAGGGTGCTGAGATCCGAGGTAGTGTTGCTGAGGTGGTGTGATCCGGGGTAGTGTTGCTGAGGTGGTGAGGTCCGAGGTGGTGTTTTTGAGGTGGTGAGGTCCGAGGTGGTTTTGCTAAGGTGGTGAGGTCTGAGGTCGTGTTGCTGAAGTGGGGGTGTTGAGGTTTGAGGTCCGATTTAAGACCAAGTTTTCCTTACACTTAAGCACATTTAGCGCCATATATATATACTTCGGCATACAGTCTAAAAAAACTCCAGATTTGATAGGTTAACTCAAAAATTCATATCTCTCTAGATACAACTCCGAATAAAGCGTGTGATCTATCAAATTGAACCATGTTGTGTCTACTTTGTTTCTGGAAAATTTCATGTCTAAACTTGATCATTTACTACTTCAAAACTTAACACGAAAATCACTGTTCATTTCTGGAAAATGATAGTTTTCCAGTTTTGCTGTTTAACTTTGAAAAATCATAACTCCTAACTTAAATGTCCGTTTTGGCTATTCTTTTGCTCGTTTTAAACCTTAATGAGTCTACTATCTACTGTGAAAATTTTGTGGAAAAAATAAAAGGTTTATATATAAAACATAAAAAAACAAAATTCTCTGTTTTAGACTAGAAAAACATAGTATAGTCACGCTTTTCTTCTAACTAAACCACTTGCACCAGATTAAAGCCATGAAAATAGGAAGGATAATGCTTAAGGAACTCACCTTAATTGATTCCTCAAGCTTCACGATCAACTCGTTCCTTTTTCTCCAACCGTGGCTTTATCTCTCCTCCTCACTCTCTCACGTTTCAGACTTAAGTTTTCTGTTTCTCATTTCCTTTCTATTTCTTGGGTGCTATTGATATAATGAGGAAGTGGGGGAGTGCACTAAGCTCAAGAAGTATGGTCTATGGTTGCATGACCATGAATGTCGCTGTGCACTTTGCTGCTTTTACGTGTTTCAGCTAAGGGAGTAATGAGGATAATGGGCTTATGATGAATTTATGAGGCCTATTTTAATACCTCTTTGATCCTCTTCCAAACCTTTATTTGTAATTGGGTCCTTAGCTCAATTAATTGCAAATATTAGAAAAATGACAAGATTAATTCCTTAATTCCATTTAAGGATTTTCTTTCTCAATTTAATTCCTTTTGGCCTTAAAATATTATCTCTGCAATATTTATGCCAATGATTGTTTCACAATTATTTATCCTTAGTTTATGGGAAAATATGCCTTAAATTCCAATAATTATCTTTATAATAATTAAGGCCAAATTTTCCATAAATAATTCCATCATAATATTTCTATATCCTCGAAATATTACTTTATAATTTTCTCCTTTTTGTCCCTTGGCCGAAGTTATGGCCTTATCTGGGAATGCCACTCCTCTTGAACCAAGCTTAGACGTCTGCCTAATTTAGTCTTATTCTCAAGTTCCAGTGCCCAAAATTCAGGATGTTACACTTATGGCACTTCCCAAGAGGTCACCCATCCCGATAATTTCTCTCGCCTAAGCATGCTTAACTTCAAAGCACCTATCAGATCTGGGGTATTAATACCGATACAAGTCCACATATTACTAGGTACCAGTAACTCAGATATTTAGTAGTACTAATACGACATATCTACCCCCCAAAATGCTAGTACTAGCTTCTCCATACAACTCCCTTTTTAATTCTTGTAACACTGGGTGGGGATTCTATTAAGACCCTGATTTCCACATTAGGAGCCCCTGGGTTAGCAACAAAGTCCATATTTTGTGCTACCTTTTCTACCTCAAGGTCTTATCTTACCGGAGCCCAACCCTCTTCCTTCAAGTATATATCCTTTCTGCTTCGTTTCCAGAGACTATGTAATCAAATATCAGTATACTATTCCATTGCCAGTAGAACTGCCTACTCTGATACCAAAAATGTAATACCTTACTAGCCTCGCCCTCTCGAGTGGCAGATAGTGTGATACCTTTAATTAATATAGATTTTTATCAAAGTATTTAAATGTAGTCCAAACGCACTAGTGTGGCAAAACAAAAACAGTACAATATACTGACAAATTTAACAATTTGATTACATACAAGAAATTCCCATAGGATCTATATACATTACAGACACTAAAATTATTATAATGTTTTCCTTCGGTTCTTTGATGTTTCCTCTACTGGTTCATCTTCAAATAGTCCTTCCCTTTGAAGTTTTGTGCAGCACTTCTCTCTAGTGCTCACCTGCCTATTGGTTGGTAGTGGAGGGTGAGATTCTGGGGAATCTTAGTAGTACACAATATCAAACAATGCATGCAAAAAAATGTTAGTGTATGAAATGCTTTCTTGCTTAGGCTCATGCCAACATAATCACATTTCTGCATGCTCAATGCTCCAAGTATTATACTCATGGCCATAGCATAATCAAAAACAGAGCTTCAATAATTCAAATATGTTAAACATAAACAAGGAAGCATAGCAATCATACACAGTAACATACAAGCAATATATTAAGTACATGCAAGTAAGGTAAGTCCACTACCTTAAGGACTAATGTTCTTCCTTGGTTTCCTCTTCTTCCAACCATCGGGTTGCTTGAAGGTCCTTCTTCCTCTTTTCCTTCTCTCTTTATTTCGTTTTCCCTCTCTCTCTCCCCCTTTCCTTTTCCATGCTTTGGCCAAAAATGGCCTAAAGACAAATAAGAGGGAAATGGGGTATATATAGAATATGAGTGTGGTCTAGAATGCGTTGTGTCTGGTGCAAAATGTGTTGTGTGTTTGGCCCAAAATGCGCCGTGTGTATGGTACAGAACGCGCCACTTGTCTTGCCCAGATTGTGCCGTGTGTCTGGTCTAGAATGCGTCGCTTGTGTTGCCCAAAAAGTGCCGCTTGTCTTGCCCAGAACACACCGCTTGTTTTCTTTCCACTGGACCAACACAAAAGTAGCTTTATGCCTTGTCATGATGATAGGACACGTATCATGCTCTTATTAGACTAACACAAAAGTATATCTTTTGTACTTTATTAAAAGTCATGTGTCCCATTCTTATTGAACCAACATAAAAGAAGTGTTATCATGGATCATAATGACTTACTTTATTAAAGTTGCTTCACCGGTGTTTGCTCGGGATCCTTTTTGGGTTTTACTCGGGATTGCAACACAAATATTGAGACCCGATAAACGATTCCATATATCGATATTTTCCCAAAAACGTAGGGCATACCAGACTGCCCTGAAAATGTCGTATACTTACTTATACCTGCATATTTTCGCTCAACTAATTGTCTTATACCTCATGACATAGTTGGGTGGCTTCTTTTCCAACCGAATTTACACCGTATAAATCTTCTATGCCCCTTTTTGTCTCTTGGTCGAATATATGTCCTTGTTCAGGAATATCACGCCTGAACCGGGCTTAGAAGTCTATCTAATTTAGGCTTATTCTCAATTCTCAGGGCCTAAAATTCGGGATGTTACAAGAGGTATCCCATGTTCTCCATGTTACTATGGTTGTATCATTTTCCCACCTGTTAGGAAAACGAACCATGTCCTCAAGGTTCAGGATATCGTCATCGTTGTTGGGCATTAAATAGGGTAATGGTCTAGGTGATTCAAGGGGTTGGACTAGTGGTTTGGATTTTCTGGAGATGGATCATGATCGTGAGTGGTGGTGGTTACGTCGCTCAAAAGGAGGAGGCTGGCTGTGAGTATGGGTAAAGGGGTTGTCGTAATTGAAGCAAAGTCCTAGTTCTCGTTGTCTTTGCATCTTGTCGACTCTGAGTCACCGTGTGCTCTAAGGGTTGCAGTAACTAGTTGGGGGCTGGTTATGCGAGGTGGGAGGTGTACGGGAAGTTGGGGCTGGTAATAAAAGTGGTTGGGAGGGTGGCGGTGGCAAGGGAAGGGCGAGCCAGGGTTGTGGGGGGAACGGCTGCGGGGTTGGGGCAAGGGAAGGAGGTACGTCAACCAGTTTTTCTTCTTGAAGCTTAATTAATCCTTGGGCCTCAATAATTGTTGCAGGGCAGAGGGCTTGAACCTCTCGGCGTATGTAAGGGTAGAGGCCGAAGATGAGATTGTGCAGGTGGAAGGGTGCCAAAAGATTATTTGTTCGGTTGGCTAAGGCCTCATATTTGGTCACCTAAGCTGATACGGTGGAGGTTTGGGTGAGTTTGGCAAGTGCACCCATGTGGCTGGTGTATGGGGAGTCCCCAAATCTGTTTTCCAGGCTCTGTGTAAAATCATCCCAGTTATAGAATGGAGTATTATTGAAGGTCCATTGGTGTCAAGCGAGAGCAGGGCCATCAATATGAAAGGATGCTATCTGGAGGCGTTGGGGGGAGGGGGTAGGGTTTGGTAGAAGTTGAAGAACTGTGTGGCCTTGAAAATCCAACGTTATGAATCATTCATCAAAGCGTGGGAAATCAAGCTTGAAGGGGCGGGGGTGGTGGTAGTAATGGGTTGTTGGGTGGTTTGGGGGGGGGGGCAAGGGACTTGGTTAAAACGCTCGGTTAGTGCAGTGATATTGGTGGTGAGAGTCTATAGCTGGTTAGAGATCAGGGTGGTTTGGTTGGATAGGTAGTCCATTCGAGTGTTGGCTTGAGTTGATACTTCTCTCAGGTGAGCCTCTAATTGATCAATGGTCTCAGCTAAGATTTCTTCAAACTTCTTGAAACGAGTGCCTTCGGCCATGAGTGGATGCAGAGTTTTCACTCTCAACAAAAGCACCAAATGATAGGACCTTTCAGGCAAAAAGGGCCAAAGCTTAGGAAATTGACTAAATTAAACAAACTGATCTTTTCTTGATCCTTCATTAAACAAATCATTCTCCTTAAATAGGAGTGGCAGTTGACACCACTAACAATAACTTAGGATTCCTCTAAAACCACGTAGCAATACATGGCTAGAAACTAGGATAATACTAACTGAACATGAGGCAAAATAAAGAATAACAATAACATGCTAAAATGGAAATAACATGAGCTGCAACCAGGGGTGGACCCAGGAATTTTACTGACGGGGGCGAAAATAAAAAATTTTACACGATAAATAAAAGTATTTGAAATATGATACAGACCTAATATGTAAAACAAAACAAAAATTGAAAGAAATCTATTACATAAATTAAGATAACTTCACTTAACTCTTACTCTACGTGTTTTCATATTGTTAAACTCATTTATAATTGAATCCATGCTAAAACTTAACTTTTATTGTTAAACTCTACGTGTTTTCATATTGTTAAAAAAAAATTGAAAGAAATCTATTACATAAATTAAGATAACTTCACTTAACTCTTACTCTACATGTTTTCATATTGTTAAATTCATCTATAATTGAATCCGTGCTAAAACTTAACTTTTATTGTTAAACTCTACATGTTTTCATATTGTTAAACTTATCTATAATTAAAATTAACTATTAGTCATCATTTATATTCTTATAGTCATCTTTTAACAAAACTCAAAACTTGTCTAAAATCTAACTCTAAAATATTCTCTAATCAATATAAAAGTAGTATCATTAGATAGATTGAATTATGTATAATAAATTTCATAAAGAAAATTTAATGAAAAAGTGTGATTTTAAATACTTTATCAATTCTTAAAATTTATTATAAGCTGTTGGAAAAAATTTGGACCAGCTGCCAATGAGAGGAAGAAGACGATGCGTTTTCAGAGAAGGGTAAAACTGTTGGGTATATGATAAAGGTTGTGGGCCCCCACCTTTTTATTATTATATTTCTTTAATATATATAAAAGCAAATGAAAGGTGGGATGTGGTAACTGATGTCATTCTCAATTAATATATACATGAAACGGAACGCTATGTGTTAAATTGGTCCTTCTATGTTTTTTTTTTAAAAAAAATTAGGGGGGGGCGGGGGCCCCCCTGTGTCTGCCCTTGGCTGCAACCACGTTCTCCACATGGTATCCCACTTGCAAAATAGTAAGAGGTATCCCACGTTCTCCATGTTACTATGGTTGTATAATCTAAGTCATGTAATTGCAGCTGTCTATAAAGTGTATGTATGTAAACATGTTGAATAATGTTTTAATGAAAAGCATTTGAAAAATTAGTAAAATCATTTTAATAAAAAAAATCGTAAAAACGTAAAATCGCAGTAGTAAATCGAGTTTTTAACTACCATGACTGAGAGCCCTTTCTAAATCTTTTGACTTGAGTTTTACTTCTTCGTCAATGATTATTTAAATTGCTTTTCTTAATTTCATATTCTTGCACCTTTTGTAAGTTCAAAACTTTAGCAAATTCTTGTGTTCCGTTACTGTCCAGAGCAGGGCAATATATATCTCACAATTAATCACTAGTGGAAAAAAGTCTTTTAAGACCGGACAAAAGAGGCTCGTAAGACCGGACCCGCGAGCGCTCTTGTATCAGCCGGTATTAAAAGTCAACATTTAAGACCGGACTACGACCGGTCTTAAAGAATCTATTTTAGACCAGACATTAAACATGCGGTCTTAAAATTCGTACTAAACAATCCATGGACTCGCTTTCTGTTCGGTCCTAAAACTCAACTTTTAAGACCGGCTAAAACTTGGCCGCTCTTAAAAGATATGACTTTTAAGACTGGACAAAAATAAATACGGTCTTAAACTTAGTGACTTCTAAGACCGACTAAGTATACGCGGTCTTAAACATAGCGACTTTTAAGACCGGACATATAAATACGTCCGGTCTTAAAATATCAACTTTTAAGAGCGGCTAAAACTTGGCCGCTCTTAAAAGATATGACCTATAAGACCGGACATATAAATACATCCGGTCTTAAAATCTCAACTTTTAAGACCGGAAAATTTATTTGCGGTCTAAATTTTCCTGAATTTTTCCCTGTTTTGTTCTTCCTGATTATATTACACACAAATCACCTACCCAATCCAGCACACAAAAGTCGATACGTTTAAGCTACAAGCTATGAACAATTATTTGAATAAATTGAATAAAAATGATATAAATATTTATTCACCATGAGTTATTTTGCCTTAATGATTATACTATGTCTACAACACCTAAATTAATTCATACAATAAGATAACTTACTTACAAATACAATAAGTTACAAATATACATGCGCCCAAATTAATATTCACCATGCCTTTATCTGATTCAGTTCAACAATGCAGCTCCCTCCAGTTCAACATGCCCCTTTGGATCCGATCCTGTCGCAAAAATAAAACAAGGAACAAACTTCGTAGTCAAAGACATGATGAACGTAACATAGAAGGAATAAATGTTATGATTAAAGACTTAAAGTAGTTTTCAAAGAAAGCTACATATATATGAATATTACCTTATGAATTGACTCTTTTATAAAGTGATATCTTCCCATATCCCTTCTTGATGAACACTTCTTATGCCGGGTTCATTATCCGCTTCATCTTCTTCGTTCATGTCTGGTAGACCCCTTGAAAAAGGAGTACTCTCAGGAATACCATAATAAAAATTCATTTCCTCATCAATATCAATGACCCTCTTTCCTTGGAGAGCTACAGACCACATTTTATTTTCTTGATCAGTGATATAGAACACTTGTTTCGCCTAGTCTGCCATAATAAAAGGTTCATCTCCAAAACTTCTACCATTGACATCGACTAATGTAAATACTAGCTGATCGATCCAAACACCATTATTGACATTAACCCACTTGCATTTGAAAATGGAAAATCTAATTTTGACATAGTCCACCTCCCATATCTCTTCAATAACCCCAAAATATGGCATGACTGCCAATAAAGGGCTCTTGTCTTTCGAACTGGAGAAGTGCATAGATTCAGCCTCTAACATAACACCACTGTTCTGGACTGTGCTCCTATCATCTAGGGACTTCGTGTAAAATGTATAACCATTGATCACATACGAATTCCAACTTATGACATCAACCTCAGGACCACGTGCTAACCATTTGAGGATATCAGAAACACATTCCTCTCCCTCGACCTTTCGTTTGAGCCAGTGTGCAAAAGTTCTGTTATGCTCCCTAATCAACCTTTGTTCAGTCATTCGAGGATTTTCTTTCCTCACAGCTTCTTTATGTGCAGCTATGCTGGCTTGAACTTCATCAACATTATTCAAGATGTATAAGTGGACTTGTGACAATTCATCAGGATCCACAGTCTTTACTGAAGCCCTTTGCCTACCCCCCTGAGCATGCTGACGTTTTGGAAGCCCAAGATGTCTTACTTTGGCCAAATAATTTTGATAAAATTCCATGGCTTCTTCAGAAACATATTTCTGAACAATCGAGGCTTCTGGACGGTATGCATTCTTCACGTACCCTTTAAGGAATTTCATAGATCTTTCAATTGGATACATCCACCGTAAATGGATAGGGCCGCACAACTTTATCTCCCTCACTAGATGAACAATTAGATGAACCATGATGTCAAAAAATGTAGGAACAAAAAGCTTCTCAAGGTGGCACAAGATAAGATATCCTTCATTCTCCAATTCATCAAACTTTTCGATGTCAAAAACTTTACCACAAAACCGCATTGAAGAAGACACAAAGTCTAGTCAAAACGACCCGAAGATCATATTCGGCGATGCCTCGAATAGCTATTGGGAGTAGCTGTAGCATCAAGACATGACAATCATGAGATTTTTGGCCTACTAATTTCAAGTCCTTCATCGATACAAGCCGTTTAAAATTTGAAGAATACCCCGATGGAACTTTTGTGCCATGTAAACACTCACAAAAACTTCGTTTCTCATCCTTAGACAAAGTATGAGAAGCCGGGGGACAATAAGTTCTCTTCCCATATGGCCTTGGATGTAACTCTTCATGTATTCCCATTGCTTGCAAATCCAATCTTGCCTTCACACCATCCTTGGAACTGCCTTGTATGTTGAGAAGCGTGCCAACAATACTATCACATACGTTTTTCTCCACATGCATGACATCGATACTGTGTCTCACATCAAGATTGCGCCAATAGGGAAGATCGAAGAATACAGATCTCTTTTTCCATATATTTGTATCTTTTCTACTCTTGGTTGTCTTGCCGAAGATGACATTGATATTTTTCACCTTCTCATAAACTTGCTCCCCAGTCAATGGAACCAGAGCATCTTCATATTCTTGGCCACCAAAGAAGGCTTTCTTTAATCGACGATATGGGTGGCCCCGTCTAAGAAATCTCCTATGTCAAAGATAAACCGTCTTTCTTCCATGTTGGAGTTGATGGTAGCATGTGGCTTCTTCACAAACCAGACATGCTTTATGGCCCTTTACACTATACCCTAACAAGTTACCATATGCTGGGAAGTCATTTATAGTACAGAATATCATGGCTCGCAATTTGAAGACCTCCTTCTTGAAAGAGTCAAAAACATCAACACCTTCCCATAACTCCTTCAAGTCTTCGATCAAGGGTTGAAGGTAAACATCAATGTCATTTTTGGGTTGTTTTGGTCCCGAAATCAACATAGACAGCATGATGTACTTTCGTTTCATGCATAATATAGGAGATAAGTTGTAAATAATCAGGAGTACAGGCCATGAACTACGTACGCTACTAAGGCTTCCAAATGGATTCATGCCATCCGTGCTAAGGGCAAGCTTAAGGTTCCTAGGTTCTTCGCCGAAGTTGGGAAATAATTGATTGATTTTCTTCCATTGAGAAGAATCGGCTAGATGACGAAACTTTCCATCAGAAATCCTCTCATCTGCATGCCACCGCAAATTTTTTGCATCATTTTCATTCGCAAACAACTGCTTGAACCTTAGTATGATTGGAAGATACCACATCACTTTTGCAGGCCCCTTATTTGACTTGTACCTTGGGGTTTCACATATCGGACAATTATGCTTCTCTTCAAACTCTTTTCTATGCAATACGCAGTCATTCGGGCATGCATGGATCTTTTTGTACTCCATCCCCAGTGGACAAAGTATTTTCTTAGTATCATAGTATCGATGCGGCAACACATTATCATCCGAAAGCATGTCCTTAAAAGCCTCAAGCATTTTAGAAAAACTCTTGTCGCTCCATCCATGACGTGCCTTCAAGCTTACCAATTTCAATACAGTGTTCAACAATTGGTATCTTTGACACCCAGGGTATAGCAGGGTCTCCGCATCACTGCACATATTACCATATGCATGTGATTGTTGAAAGGCCTCTTCTCCTACATCACGAATAATGTCCTCTATGCGATCATCCATATCCGTGTCATTATCATCAAAGGCCACTTCCCCATGTTGAGGCCCACTTGGTATTTTTTCACCATGCCATACCCATACTGTATAAGTCTTAGAAAACCCATGACAAATTAAATGTGTGCGTATAACTTCAGGACTTAGTCGCCTATCATTCAAACATTTTACACAAGGGCAATAAAACTTCCCACTATCATCACTTCCATTTTGTTTAGCAAATTCAATAAAGTCCCTCACCCCATTCTGATATTCAACGCTCCTCCGTAAAGCATTTATCCAACAACGATCCATAGTAGAATTCCTATGGACGGAAAGATTTAGCATACATAAAATAAGGCTCAAGTAAATGCATAACGAAGAATCACTTTTGGCTGTCTTGCATATCACAATGAATCCAAAATAAAATATCACGAAGCAAAATAAATGCATGACGAGGAAATTAAATGCTTCGCATGAAAGTCTTGAGGAGTCACCTATAGCTCAAATGCGAAATAAGAGTCCCTAATCTCCCGCCACGAACGTTGATGTTGGAGACAACAAGAGTACCCTAAAAACATTTGTTGGTCAGTTGGGTAGGTCTCAAGTGCAAATATAATCTTCAAAATAGAATATTCATTAACAACAGAGAAACCCACAATAGCATTTCATCGTTTTCGTTCAACCCATGAAAAACCCAGAACGATAAGTAGGAAAACCATGAAGTTATATAACTGAAACAGCTCTTACAGCTTGGTCTATATACGTTTAGCTGAGGAACCAGAAAGTGATTGTCGAGAGAGCAACGCGAAGCACCGACGGAGCAACACACAAACACTGGAGATAGAACCTCCTCAGTAATCACTTTCGGCGCGACAAGAGAAATTCAGAGAGGGAAATTTAATTTTCCGCGCGACAGAGACATGTTTTTGTATTTGGAATTTTTTAAGACCGATTAATTATAAAGCATCCGGTCCTAAATATTTTTAATAAATTTTTAAGTATTACTTTTATGACCGAATTATTATCCAGTCCGGTCCTAAATATTTAAGACCGTAGTTTTATAATACTCCGGACCTAATAAGTTTTTATTATTCATTCGTAGATTTTATTAAGACTGATTATTTATTAGTAAACGGTCCTAAATATATAACTTTATCTGAAAACTAAGAAAATAAATTCCCAATTATTTTTTTCAAGAAAAAAGTATTGGTTTTGGCGAGCGCAGGAAATTATCAATGCTATTAATAATTACTTGAACAAAAAATTAAAAAGAGACAAGCTTATAGTTCTTAATTAATGCTATTATTAATTACTTGAAAAAAAAATTAAAAAGAGACAAGCTTATGGTTCTTAATTAATGCTATTATTAATTACTTGAATATTGCAATACACATTGCAATAAAAAAAATATATCAAAGCTTATTATCCTTCAAAGCCCAGGCAATAACAGCTTGAGCAACATTAATTTCCCGCCGGATATCAATAAGTTCCCGTCTTATTCGTATCAGGTTGTTAGAGGAAAGAGGATGAGGGTCAGCGGTCGGCGAGCTGGGGCCAACTGGTTGAAGAGGTGGAGTAGGAACCTCTTCATGGTCGGAAGGTTGGAGGGGGGGTGCGGCAATGTCTTCATTATTAGAAATAACAATGGGTCCAATGACCCGAGACTCTTCTGTTTCAATCGAACGCACTCTCGATGGAGGAGGCGCATCATATAACGATCGACGGAAGGCACAAGCGTCACGAGTAAGAGCACCCCTATGAGCGGTTATCTTGTATCTAACCATGGTTTGAGCAGTACGTTGGCGCAAAGAGGTATGAGGCGTTTATTAATAAAGGCAGAGTTAGAGGTAGTTTGGAGTTACGAGGTAGTGCGGAGTTAATAAGGAGTGTTAAGGACAAAGAGGTAAAGAGCAGACGAATGGTCTACACTTTACGAGCGAGTTTTATAAATATTATTTATTTTTTAAAATGAATTAATATTAAGACCAACCTTTTATCATTTCTCTGGTCCTAAAAGTATATTATTTATTTTTTTAAAATGGATTAATATTAAGACCGACCTTTTATCATTTCTTCGGTACTAAAAGTATATTATTTATTTTTTAAATGAATTAATTTTAAGACCGACCTTTTATCACTTCTCCGGTCCTATTAGTATATTATTTATTTTTTTAGCCAATTAAATTACTTTTAAGACCGATCTTTTATCAGTTTTCCGATCCTAAAATTCATTTATTTTTTACATATTTTTTAAAGTAAGATTTAATTTTGTAAAAAAAGTTCATTGTTTCAAATTCCGATAGCAGCGTCGTATCCTTACACTCTATCAGAGGATCTCTTCGGCTACCAAATAAACTTCCCAACGTAACTAGGCGTCTCCTCGTATTCTGATGAACTATGCGTCTGCTCATTAATGGTTCCGACGGTTCACTCTAGATGGGTTCTCTATTTAAACCCGTTGTTACTTTACTTTCTTTACATTCTTTATCATCACTTCTACAATGGTTGCTCCACCGCCCCAAGGTCCTCCACCACCACCAGGTCCTCCTTTTCCTCCTCCCGTTGGGCTTAACAATCCTTACCCTCCTCCTCTGTCTCCGAACCCGACCACCAAACAATTGTTGCGCCACCTCCTGGCCCGCGTCGATCATATAGATCGACGACAGGGCCAGCTTTTTCAGGTTTACCATGCCGTCAACAACAAGATCAACGCGATACTCGACGCCCAGGACGTTGAGTACAATCCGTTTGATGACGACATCACCGACCTCTCCGACGAGTCCCTCCCCTCTGACAATGATGGGGAGGAGTAAATATTTTTATGTTTTTTTTTCTTTTTTTTATCATGTACTGCGCTGCCTCCCACGGGGCAGCATTAAAAAATCTATAATAATTAAATGTTACATGCTTTATTTCGATCGCCCTTGTCCTTCTCAGTACATTCTTTCTTTTTCCGACAAGGAGGAAAAAAACAAAACATTGTCCTCGTGCGTATGATCAACATTAAAAACTCGCACATTAAAAAATCCAACGATATACAGTTAAGATCCAACAAAGGATTCTTTCTATTTCCGACAAGAAGGAAAAAAACAAAACATTGTCCTCGTGTGTATATGATCAACATTAAAAACTCGCACATTAAAAAATCCAACAATATATAGTTAAGATCAGATCAACAAAACAAAAAGATTGTTTACCTTATTCGAATAAAAACAAACACAGTGACAATTCTTCTCAAGGTTCGACCGTCGTTGTCCTCGGTGTTACCTCGCATGATTAGAAACAAAGTGTCCTTTTCAATATCTCCCATCTTTTTCCGACAAAAAGAAAAGGGACAAAGAAAAGGGAAACCGATAATCTAAATCAGGAGAGGTAACATTGACTACAATGAAGGACCTAGCTTGATCAGAACGCCAGAACCTCGGTTGCCTTGAACCCTAATTAATTTGTCCGAAAAGCAAATCAATACTCTATTTAAAGGAAGACTATTAGGAGCGGATGGTAAACGGAGATACGGTCCTAAAAGTCTCGAATACTTTTAGGACCGTCATTTTACACTATACGGTCCTAAAAGTCTCACCAATATTTAGTGGAATACTTTTAGGACCGGAATTTTACAATATACAGAAGTTTAAAATATGCGGTCCTAAAAGTGTCATTTTATTTAGTGCATACTTTTATGACCAGAAGTTTAAAATATGTGGTCCTAAAAGTCTCATATTATTTAGACGAATACTTTTAGGACCGAAAGTTTAAAATATGCAGTACTAAAAGTCTCATATTATTTAGACGAATACTTTTAGGACCAGAAGTTTAAAATATGCGGTCCTAAAAGTCTCATATTATTTAGACCGAATAATTTTAGGACCTGAAGTTTAAAATATGTGGTCCTAAAAGTCTCATATTATTTAACCAAAAACTTTTAGGACTGGAAGTTTACCCATATACGGTCCTAAAGTCGCGAACTCTTGCTTATTTACAGCATACTGAACCTCAAATTTCAAGCACTAAATAGCTATATCCACCATTCAATTTCAGATACCCAAAATGGACACAAGAAAATTGTTCTAAAAATTAAACAAATTTATCTATTGAATTTTACATTGCCTGTGTATTATTTACAAATTGTTCGAAAAAAATAATCAAATTTACAGAAGATTATTGTTGCTACAGAATATTTACAAATGAATGACATCATTAATTATTTTCCCTGATCACTTAAGATCAGGTCATACAGATATTGACAAAACAAATTGCGTATGTGCTCGAGTTCAGCATCCGAAAAGGGGGTAGGGCTGTGAAACATCTGTAACATCAAAGACAGAAACTGAATTAACTTGCATCCATATTTCATATGTAACATTAAGCCAGAAACTGAATTAACTTGCGTGCATAATTATATGTAACATCAAATATTTACCTTTGCATATAATTTAGTATTTCCTTCAGTGACAATATCATACATGTGTTTCATGACGTATTGGCCACATAGGTTGGATGCCGGTGGTTACCGACGAGTCTAAAAAGAACAAGAAATATATAAGTAATATATATCTTACTGACCAAGTTCACAAGGCAGTGTGCCAAGTGTACAAATATTGTACCAACCTCTGGTCTGAGCCATTTAGGCTCTTTGGCCTTTGAAGGACGCCTTTGGAGTGCGTCGATTTGGAAGGTTCTCATGGCACTATCATCAAAAATGCATATTTATCAATGTTCACTGAAAATTCACAGCAGAGATTTCTGATCAGAGAATCAAAATGACATGCTTACTCGTTGATGGTCTGCAACAACGTGGGCACTGGCTCGCTGTGAGTGGAGCATAAGAAGATAACTTTATTAACTTCCATGCACATGATGACCAACTGCCAGTAGCGGCTGAAAATTCACAGCAGTAAATCTCACTCAGTGATATATATATGTTAGCAGAATTAAGTGAATTGTAGATAAGATTTGTGATATGTACCTGTGGAAGAATGGCAACAAGTACACCTTTCTTCTCACATTACACAACCTCCTTGATATGTACTCTTGTCTTTACTCCATGGTTGTTTGACTCATATACTGTAGGCACAAGAATCCAAAATCATCGCTCCTGCCCTCATTCTCCAATTCTTGATGCAAGAACCTACAATAATTAGATCGATCAGGGAATTAGTATATATATGTATGTGTGTCTAAACGATGCATTTAAATTATTTACTCATAAAAGAACATACTTACTTCATCCAAATTTGAATAATTGCATCAGTAAGCTCCTGTCTAGGAAGCAGCAGGGAGTCAATATCAATAGTGTCAACTTGGACTGGTAGGGGATTTGCGACGCCTACTACTTCATTGACAGGCCATGATTTATCTTTAAAACCTCCACTTTTCACCATATCGGTTATTTTTTCGCGGCCAGTCAACTTAGCAGTAGGGGATTCGGCTTGAGGAGGGGATTGATTAGCTTGAGGAGGGGATGGAGCTTGAGAAGGGGATGGAGCTCGACGAGGGGATGTTACTTGAGGACGAGGGGTTGAAGCTTCAGTAGGAGTACAGACATGTACAAGCTTCATTGGCCAAGAGATGAAGGTTCCCTTGTCATCACTCACAATCTTCAGCTCATCAGTTGGGAGAGGGAGAGGTGCCTCAATGATCATCTTTTCAACTGACACTCTGACTTCATCATCAGACATTTGTTGGTGGTGTACAGTTGATCCCAATAAGTTGTGGACAGTACCTTTTGCAACCAATAGTAGTCTATCATGATGATCAGGATCATCCACATAAAGTCACAAGGTTGCTCTGACTGTCCAACAATGCAGCTCCCTCGAGTGCTCTGCTGCATAGTTGCAGGTGAGCGTGTGAAGGGAACATTGGTCTCTGGACGTGAGCTCAAAAGCAGCTTCACCTAATTCAGTTCCTCCCTTAACTGGCTCATATCAGATTGATACTTTGCTTCTTTAGCCGCTGCTTCCTCATTTAATCTGGCCACTGTCTGTTCCATCTCCTCCCAGGTAATCACCTCTTTCCTATGGCGTTTGGCGGATGAACCAAAGAATATCTTCAGGCCTACCCGTCCTCCAACCCCCCTTACACGCCCACCGTGGTCCGGTTTTCTAGTGGCAACAGTGAGGACATCACTCCTACCGGACGACACGAAAGATCCCTCTGCCTCTTTCTTCTTAAGATCTTCCTGTAAGGTACAGATAACGAGAAGCTTAGTAATGAAACATGTTTAGTAACTAAAAAATAACAATAATAACGATACTTACAATTTTTTCAGCAACTACACGAGTTTGTTCACTCGTGTAGGCGCCACTTGGCTTTTGCCGAATGTGCAACCACAGGTCCTCGCGACGTATTGGAGATGGCGGATCATGTACCGCAGGAGGATTGGATTCTGCTTCATCTTCCAATCTCTTCCACTTGGCCGCCATCAATTCTTGTTTAGCCTTTTCATATCCGCCGCGAGAAGCCCTATGCAGGCAATCATTCTTTCTCCCTATCTCCTGTGCTTTTTCCCTTCTTTGCTGTGAATACAAATTGAAAACAACTATTAATTATGAATTCCAGCCATCTCACTAACAGAAATTAGAGAACTTCTGCATGCTTGACATGAACCTCAAACACTAGTCAAATTCACTTGATCAAGTTTCAACATTATATTTTATTTATGGAAGATGTAGATAGGTTAAGAAACAAAAGAGAATTATGCTTACAAAGGAGCTATGTTTTGTACTACTATGTAGATAGAATAACAAGAAACAAAAGAGAATTATGCTGACAGAATAATACAAACTTGATCCTTTTTAAGGCATCCAGTGGGATCATCAGTCCACATTAGATTGTAACAATTGGATATATAAAGTTTCCCCCTTTTAAGACTATTCATTTCCTCATCATTTGCAAAACAAACCATTACACAATTACCTCCTTAGTATTTTACCTTTTCAGGGTTTACATATCAGACTTGCATAGACAAAGGCAGGAAATGTATACCTATATTCACACACCAAACAATTTAACTAACAGGATTAGATGAACAAATATAAGCTCACAGGTTATATAAGCAAACAAAACTAAATATAGCTCACCAGAGCTTCAGGAGTGGTCCGTAGAAGAACAAATTGTCGCCAAATTCGTTCATCAATGAATGTGTACTATTCCTAAGGCTGTTTGGCAGGCAGAACCTCGGCAAAAATATACTTGTTAGCGAGAGAGGTCTTAAACTTCCTCCATCGATCAGCACAATAAGATAATGTCTTGTCTTTCATCTCCTCAGAGTCAGGAACAGTGTATGTGAGCCGGATAGTGTCCCAAATAGGTTTCTTTACTTTGTCAAGGTCAACACTTTTCCACTCATCTATCAAGATGCTAACCTTGTTGCGTGCAAGATAGCCGACAAAACTATGATATTTGCTTTTATTAGGACCGAAAGGTCGCAACTTTTCATCAAACTAAATGTCGAGCCTTGACCCAGAAGTCTGACTTAGAGATACATCCATCATTTGTGTGCCCCTTCTACCACGGCGTGCAAGGCGGTTAAGAGGCACATTGTCAGATGAAGAGGGTTCGTTCTGACTCACACCATTAACTGGCGTTCCCGAAACACGAATGGAATCGTCTTCACCGTTCATTTTAGAGACAGTAAGAGAGGAATGCCTGAGCAAATGAGAGAGTAATAGAGGCTAATGGTACGTGGACAAGGAAGAGTGGTAATGCAAGAGCAAGAGTGGTTTCACAACAAGAAGAGGGGTTTCAGAGTTCGGACAACGTAAGTCTTAAGGTAACGTTTCGCGTGAAGATATATTTGGCGGTTTATTTTTAAGACCAGATGAAAAACAAAGGACGGTCTTAAATGTTAAGTTTTAAGACCGTCCTTTGTTAAACTCCGATCTTAAAAGTAATAAACTATTTGACACCGGGCACGATTTATGTCCGGTCTTAAAAGTATAATCTTTAAGACCTCCTGTTATAAACATCCGGTCTTAAAAGTTTTTATTTAATTTTTTCCTTATTATTTTGGACTGCAAAAAATATAAGTCGGCGTGTTCAAGATTTCTCTATAAAGAAATTCGATATTTCAATTTTTTTTAATTACATTTTTAAGACCGGTCGTTTTTTAAGCGGTCTGAATAATATATTTAAGACCCATTGGTAAACAATTCGGTCCAAGACGTTCTTTATTTTTACAAAACTTCCACCGGTCATACCTTTAAAGTTCTTTATATTTACAAAACTGTCACCGGTCATACCTTTAAGACCGGGGCGTCAATAGTCCGCTCTAAATGAGGCGGTCTTAAAAGCCTTTTTTGCACTAGTGAATTGATCAAATTTCAAGCAAACCATAACAAAATTCTAAAGATTATGTTGGCGCCAATATGGGCCCCAGCCCCAGACATTTAGTATTTAATTTTTTTAGCATTTTAGTAAGATATGATTTGATTAGATAGAATTTATTAGATATATTCTTCGATTATTTTTTTTTGGAATTCCTCCTTCTCTCTTCCTCTTTGCACTTAATCTTCTTCATCGGATGCTCCTTTGCCGGCGGCTTGTGCCTAACACACAAGTAGCCGGCAACCACCGCCTCTGTGCCACAGACGAGTCCGAGTGGTTGTTGCAAGTCCATATCTTTGATCTGCGGTCCAGGTGCTTTGGAGTTCAGATCCTTGATCTATGGTCCTCTCCCTCAGAGTTCTGTGAGACGTGGCCTTCTCTCGTCCTTGTGGCGAGCCCTTTCCTCTCCTCTCCAGATCTGATCTGTGGAGGTGAGATTTATATGTTTTTTTGTTATTTTTCTGTGATTCTGGGGTTTCTGGTGGTGTTTTTGTGTCATGAAATAAACAAATCTATAAGATCTGGGTTCAACTCCTCTTGGTTGGATGGTGGTATGCACATTATAAGATCCGATTCTCCCTTGGTAGTTCAGATTTGTGTTCCTGGGGGCAGATCTAAAGAGGCATTGCTTGTTGTATGGTCAAGGTCATCAGATCTGATTCATCAAAGGAGCAGAAGTTTTCTTCTGGACATCATGGGTTTTCTCATGTCTGAGGTTGGGTTTTCTGTGATCTTAACCCCAATATGGGGTACCTATACAGCTGCTCTCGTTGTGGCTAATCCTTATAAGGAGGTGTGCCCGTTTGGGTGGGTTTTACAACCATCACCTTCTTCGTTGTCACTTCTAACCCCAGATACTGAGAAGGCTGCTTTGTCCATGATTCTACTTCTCCTTCTAAATATTTTATGTACGATGATCTGGCTGTTTTTGTTGTTGTTTTTGTCTTTGATGTATTTTGTTGTACTGAATCTGACTTTACTTGTATCCAGATATTGTACCTGTTTGGAGTATTAATATAAATAGACTGTTGATTAAAAAAAAAAACAACTTAGTCTTCAATTGCAGCAATTTTCAGATTGATAAACTCAGGCTCGCACAATATTTTAATTTTATTTTCTCTGGTAAAACTGAAATTCAGTTAAAATGGACATCCGTGTATCTCATATAACGGGAATCAATTTAGAGTACACGGTACAACATTTATGGTATCCACATAATTAATATATATGCTCAATCTCCATATAGCACAAGCTAATATCAAAAGGACAAACATCCTTTAATGCAACAAATTCTCAACAATGTGTGCATGCCCAAATTAAGCTGCAAAGTCACTTCAAAAACTGTTAAAATCATAAAGAATATTCAGAATGGTTCTCAAAAACCAAATTTCAAAAATATTTTTCTATATTATATATAAGAACTATTCATTTATGATTTTTCAACACCCAAAATCACATTTTCTTCACACATGCTTTCATATTAAATTTTGAAGCCACATTATAAGACATGCTATCAACATTAGAAATTCAATCGTAACAGTAGTAATGCATATTTACATCATTATACATATATACTCACAAATCATGAAAATTAACGCAAATTTATCTATATACTCCGTACTAGATAAATGATCAAATTTTCATGCGATCATCATAAACTTGTTTCAAGCCGCAAAGACAATTCCATAATTCATAAAGTTCGTTCTCTGTAGCAAATGACATATATAGCTTCGACTAAACTTAACATTTATCAAATAATAACAATTTTGCAACTTTAAATGGAGCATATTTTATAAGGTACCCCACATGTTATTAGACACCCATACCTTCAGATATTTCAATTATATTTCATATATAGCTTTACAATATAATTCAAATTAAATTAGAATCTCCCCACATATCCCCTTTCATTCTTTTCTCTCTCTCTCTCTCTCTTTTGGTAAAAAAATTTTAGGAAAGGGGTTGGATTCACCCACGATCCAAGGCCAGGACAAAATCTCATTTCCTTCTAGGTGATACCGATGTTAAGAAAGGCGAGCCGTCTATTACCTCAAGCATTAACCTAGGCACCTAGGAGGAAGAATGCTTCCCCCAGCGCCTTAACCAACTCTAGGATCGAACCCCCTCTCTTTAGTGAGAGTATCCGACCCTTTTGCCAGTTAAGTCCAAAAACGAGGGTTCTCCAAATATTCCTCACATATTGTCACTCTAATATCCAAAGTTTTTTTCTTCAAACCGTCAAACGCCACGCATGCATTGTACAGAAAATGGTTCGCCCATATAATAAACAACCTCCATATTCGATACCAAAAGGGAATATATATATATATATATATGGGTTTTGCTAGAAACCCACCAAAGTTTTCAAATTCACCTACACGATATTTAATAGCAAAGAGGCGACTGTTGGTGAACTCTTTAGAAATTACCCTTGACTATATTAAAACTTAATTAATATATTCATTAACCATATCCAATAAAACTTCCAACGTAAACAATTAAATTTGCCAACTGAACATTCATAACTAACCAAAAGCAATAAAATCCCCAATATTAAATTTAGGAACGGTAGCAAATGTTTTTTATTTTTTTAAAAAAATCAAACTCTTTTTTCCCCGCACAAAACATATACTCAGTAAAACTGATACGCACGGAATATAATTCCAAATCCCAAGTTGCAGCTTTCGTAAAACATCAAAGCCTCATGCCTTTTTTTGAATTTAATACACACAAACCTCAAATAAATCAGTTTCAGACCACTGACACTTAAACGATTTTAAACACACTGAATTCCCTTTTTTTTTCTTTCAATACACTGAATTCCCTATTAGTAACATAATTTTTTTTTCTTTAAAATCCAAGAATATTCTTTCTCCTTCTTCGATGATCCATACCAGAACTGGTATATAAAACTATGATATAACAAATCATTCACACATATTAGATCGGTAAGACCACCACTATAGAAATTTTACAACTCATAGAATTTGTATGTATCTATTAAAGCCCTTGAAATAAGTAACACATACCTTGTATTCTCATCATCCACTTCACCCGGACGGTGAAGGAAAGCAAAACTCTAATCTTTTCACAAAAGTCCAGCACTCTTAGTAAGTAGTTGCTTCCTTTTCTTAAAGAGAAATCTGGTTAATAATTACCTCAAGATCTACTAACTACCATAGATCCATAATCGAGTAGATGATATACATAATTTAAGAGATTACCCATCCTATGAGGAAGTAATTCAATAGCCAATAACTCACAAAATACATGCCCTTTTTTGATTAATGTATGTTCATATCAACCATAATGGTCATCATCAAATGATGAGTGTAAATTACCCTCAGTTCATTGGTTAAAATTGTGTATTGTTTGACATTCAAGCAACAAGCTCGCTCATGAAGTTGAAAAACAAAAATTTATCATGTGAGAGTTAATATGTCGATCATTATATTGCTTATGAGAACTCAAAATTCTTTACGGTACTTATGAGTTATACTGGTGACTATTTATGGTACTCATGAGTTATATATACTATAATTCTTTATGGTATTTATGAGTTATTTCATAACTCTTTACGACACTGATTGAAAATTAAGATGTGAATTTGAAATTCATAATACTCATGAGTTATACCATAACTCTTTATAGCACTCAGGAGTTATAACTCATAATTCTTTATGGTAATCATGAGAACGCGTAACTTTTTATGGTATTCATAAGAACCGGTAACTAAATGACAGAAAATCAGGATGTGAAGAATTATAAATCTTTGTTAATCATTGCAGAACCCGTTACGATTCTCATGACTAATTCTTAGGATCTACTTGTTAAAACAGCTTTTAATTTAGGATTACTTTTGATCAGTTGAAGGCGTCAAAGTATATGATATCTTCTAATGTTGATCCTCACGATTGCCTCTCGATTGCAACGATTTCGCTTCTCCTTGGATGCTTGCTAGGATATGGCAAGGTGGAGGCTTCAAGTCTTTGGGTTTCTTTTCTCAAGACGATGATGGTGTCTTGATGTTAAGTGAGGCACAAGAATAGAGGATGGGATGAACAAGATTAGGGAACTTACCTTTCTAGAATTGGCTCCTTTCTTCTTCTTGAAAAAACGCATGAACGGTTGGTTTTTGCAGCACCATTGTTTAGCGCAAGATTCATCCACTTAATTAGGGTTAAACTCTAATTCAAGTGCTTACATCCAAGAAGAAAGGCTCAATCTTTATCCAATCTTTATTGGATATTTATCTAATCTTTATTGGATCTTGTTTTAGATAATTTAAAATTATCCTTTATCACCTAACCTCTCATGGACCAAAACCCTATTAGGCCTACTAACACTTTTGGGCCTATTAGTGAAGAAACTAATTTCTCACTAAAAGTACAAGTGTGGCGCCATATTTGGTTGGGCTTGGAGTCTCACTCTAACTTAATTACACCTTAGTCTTGACAAAGCCCAATAACAATTATTGGCCCAAAGTTCTTAAAACAAGCAATCAAGAACAATGTTTGTGTGTGACCCATTAGGTCCAATTAGTCACTAGCATAGATGAACTTGACCAATTAAACTCCTTTAACTGGCCCAATTTATCTAATTAATGACCACATAAGATACTAGCAATGCTTTGTAGCCCAGAGCCACCTTTCTAATCTGGATACCATACCGGCATCATCACTCACATCGTCATTCACATTTTGTCAAGAACAAGGGTAGAGTATCATCTCTCTTGGCGGACTAAATGTAGCTTTTCGCGAAACTATGAATCTTCTTCTATTAACTCTAAGATGGATCATGGCTCTTTATAATCTCTTACTGTGCATAGATTCCCAAGTCAACTAGAAGTCATTCAAGCCCTACCAGTCTTGTGAACGACTAATCCCTTGTAGGGGATTGTGAGTCCTTTCAGCATGTTTATCTATACTCGCATATTCAAGTTATACCTAAGAGTACATTGTTCTCTCCATTTTCAGGTGGATATAGTTGTACAGTCAAATTATTACCCAAGAACATAGTGTTTGATGACATCATCAAGTCTAGGATGATCCACACAATGAGAGGCATTACAAATCCAATGATAATTTTTACAATGAATCCTTGTAGAGTCTCTCGGTGGGTCAGTTCAGTGCTATATGTTCTCTAACAGATCCACCCACAACAGCAGCTAAGGCATTACCATGCCTGCATTCAATGAGGTCCCTACCTTGTATCTTTATACAAGTAGATGATATCGTACTAGTTTTGTTGAGAGCACCAATGCCCTTTCTTGGTAATTCAAGACTAGGAACAGGTTTCAGGCAATAGACATGTAATGTCCTCGAGTCCTCATAATCATGATATCTATCATAGATTATGAGTGAACACATGTTATATTCCTAGGACCTTTATCTTTAAATGCATATTAACTGTAAAATACAGATGAGAACAAATATGATAAAGATAAAGTGTGCTCAAATATATAACCATGAAATACCCAATAGTTAAAGGTGTTTATATAATAAAACATATTGCTAGGACACCTATATACTAACACACCCAATGGTAGTTCATCTTGCATGAATAATGTTAGATTAAGAACAAGTATATGCAATGGAATTTTAAATATGCTGCCTACATGGATAATTTCTGCAACTTTGGATTCTTTTTTTTTAAAAAAAATAGCAAGTGTCAACACTGTATACTATACACATTATTAGCAGCAACATCTGTAAAAACACAATAAAAGTATATTTTGCGTCATGCCCAAGAGCATTGTCCTTAGGAGATATTTTGCAACCCCCTAACAAATTAGGAAGCGACACTCACCAGGATAAAGCGAATACTTCTTATAGAAAGCAGGGTAATAGAACAATAGAAAGATAACAATGTAACTCAAAAGAAAAATGAGGAGGGAGCTCAAGGATAGAGGTCGATATCACTCAACCTTGGTCATTTGACCTTAGAGTATACTGATCTTAGATTGTGCATTTCCTTTTATAGGTAAGAAACATGTGACCATTGAGTAGTAATTATAGCCATTAAAGATGGTTTAATGACAGTTACAAAATAAGTGTTAATGATGATTTAATATAAATAAAACCTTTTAAATGTCATTAAAATTGATCAATTAAAACTCCAACAGTCATCTACAACGATCAGTTCAATGACTCCTTTTATTAGCATCTTTTCTAACTCAAGCTCATATTTAATTGCATATTAGGTCATTCCCAATCTCGAGTTATATGAAACTTCTTCCTTTGACACTTACACACAATTTTTACAACAACAATGACCATTTTGTCCTTCAGCTAATTTTATTTACAGTTTCATCCTTTATTTAATGTACTACCTTCACTACTTAATATAAGATCTACCTTACAAATTGTGTTAACAAGTGTTCTCTCTAAGTTCAAAGCCTTTGCATGTTAGAGACGTGGAGAGCAAGTATTTTAATAGACACAAGACGTGTCAAATATATATAGGGAGCATTTTTTAGTTTTCATTGATAAACCTATAATTGTCTATTTATGTTGAACAATAGTATCACGTTAATTTATTAGTTTTTTTTTATTATATTGTAATTAACATTGGATGATTTCTTTTACTGATAATTAGATGATATTTTTTTTTATTTTATATAGGAATGCCATGGAATTGTTTCTAATTTCATAAATAGAGTTAATGCGTAAAGTTGTTTTGAAAGTTTTTGCCTGCAGCAAGTTGACCTAGAAGTTTATTTTAGATTGAATGTTACTCTGAAGTTTTAAAAGAGAAACATTGCTCTTGAGTAAAATTTTTCAAAGTAAATTTGCATCTTCATCCTTCATAGACACAGTTACATTGAAAAGATTTTTTATATAATGATAAAAATAGAGGGGCATTTTTTTTATTGGAGGAGATTTAAGATCTCACCTCTTTTTGGGTCTCGATTTTGAGTCCTAGAAGAAACACTTGAGATGGGAGGGGCAGCCACAAACCGTAAACCAAATACTAGATGATAATAATAAATAAAAAATCTCACCTCTAATCTTTTTTTTTTTTTTTGTCAAAACCTCTAATCCAAAATTGCTACTTTTTCGTTTATAAAAAAGAAACTATTTACGTCCCCAGTATTGATGTAGAAAGCTCAAAAACAAGCTTGAAAAGACTTTAATGTAGAAGTGAGAGTTTAGAAGATTATTATTGAGTGTTGGATATATCTGACAATAATAATTTTAAAAAATTGAAGAAAGGGTATTTTGATCTTTTACTTTTAAAACATAATTTCATTTTTTCCCTAGCTTCTCTACCAAAATTTCAGAATTTGTTTTGGGGTAATTTGAAGTTAAATTGCCACCATAATCCTCAATTTTTTTATTTTTTTGCGTTTCACTTAATTTATATTTTATGATGGACTCAATGTATTTTCATTTTTTTAATGTCTCACTTATTTTTAAAGCCGAATCATTATTTATAATAGTAGTGGCTGAGGTTTAATTTGAGCTAACCCACAGTTTCTTACATATTTTCCCTTTTTTAAAAGGATTTTAAACCTTCTGCACAAAGTAAACTAGACGAACGTATCAAGTCATTACAAACAAAATTAACTATAGGTTCTTCATTTACATCATATGTTGAAACTAAAAGCGAGCGTATGATATCACCTTTGATGCTAAACATTTCCAGTAATTCCACATATTCTTAATTTTTTGTGGTATGTTTATGCCAATAGGATGGTGAAAGGTTTGCATTATTAATAAAGTGTCAACATAATATAATGACCCTTACAACTTCACAAGACTATGTCCTCTGTAACCACTGGACCATGCACTCTATCTTTAGCTTTCATTGCCTGCAAAGAAAAGGGTGAATTTAGAGGGTAAGAAAGTAATTGACCATATGGCCAAGAAATGAAAAATGATGAAACATATATAATCAAGATCAAAAGTTCACCTCTTGATCCCAGTCAGTCCGAATAGTTATTATTAACAAGGATAACACTTGAACGAAGAGAGCCAATATGATCCCCAACCAAAGTCCCTACACCATGTTTAAGTTGAAGAAAAATATAAAACAAGGAAATATCAGACTACTGCATTTTTCACTAGCCAAAAAAAAAAACAAAAACAAAAAGAGAGAGAGAGAGATTAAGAAAGAAAAAATAGGATGAATTTGCAACCACTGAAATAGCAACAAAACCTGTGACGAATTTAATATTAAGGTATTAAAAACTGGAACGATGGAGAAAGTAGTTCAAAAAGTAAGTGGTTCACATGAGTAAATTGAATATTCATGTAAAAAATCACATATAATACAACAAAATGAAGTTATTAAAATAAAAATATGACATACTGCTATTTTTTACTCATAATGACAATGTTTTAGACTCAGTAAGATGGGGAATAAATATAAATTTTAGTAACTCAGTCGACCCATCCAAAATTTAGTCAAATTGTGCAAAAGACTGGTTTAAGAGTTCACTAGTCTAACTGGTTGAACTGGGTTGAGTTTTAATACTATGCTTAATATAAGATCATCGGTCCGTCAAAAATTTTGTCCATGTCAAATATTTTATTTTCTTGTAGTGTACTTAATTTGATAAAATGATCAAAGTTAATAACATGGTACGAAAGAAGGGACTACTTCACCTTGCCACCAATGTGCAAGTAAAAAGCAAGAAATATAGCTGATGGAATCCCAACTAGGTAATATGACCCAAGATTGACAAAAGCTCCAATTTTCTGCCAACCACATCCTCTCGCCGTGCCTATAAACAATGCACATGAAAATTAAACTTCATCAAATTTTAGACTAATTCTCACTAATTAAGCACATAAAACAATTGAGGAAGAAGAACCTGAAAGAACACATTGGAGTCCATCCAGAAAGTTGGAAACTGCCAGAATTGGCATCATGGTTGCTACATACTTAACCACTACCGCTTCATTACTATAAGCATTTCCCCAAATATTGCGTATTAGTATCAGCACGGTTCCAACTAAGATGCTCTCGATAATGGCCATTACCACCACAACACGCACTGCTAATTTAGCAGTAAGTGGATGACCAGCTCCTAGTTCATTTGAGACACGAGTGCTGCAAATAATAACATAAAATCTTTAACACTCGTGTGTGTTACTTTGCCCAATACTTTCTAAAACATCATAAGCATGTACTATCGACCATGTACTACCTCCGGTCCTTAATATAATACTACTACCTAGTTTGTTGTACTCACCTTACAGCTCCACTGAGACCAAAGGGAATCATCCATACAGTTGATGCCGTGTTAAGGCTGTTGATTCAAACAATAATGATGTCAAGTATGCATAAGAATGCTGATCAAGTACCCGAATTCGAGATGAAACATACCAGATAGAGAGTACTGATGTTTCCAACTTTGGATTTGGAAGCAAACCAGACAAGAGAACCATCATTTCAAATGACCACATTTCCAAGCTGTACATGATGCAATGTGTTAATGAAGATAAGAGTAGGTTAGAGAAATGCGTATCTAATATATCTAGAAATATTATCAAAATATTTCCGCTATCCTATCATAATTGCTGACAATAATAGCATAACTAGAGAATATCTTAACTGAAATACGAGTATTAGATATTCCGTTGCTAATACAATGTTAATCAAACAAAACTATACTGAATTAATGATTGACAGTAATAAATCATAATAAAAATGAAATTACCAAACCATAACAGCTGAAGGAATGGCAAGTCTCAAAAAAGTGGGGATGTTATGGAAAGCCTCCTTTGAAAAGCCAGACCACGCTTTAGCACAAGAAGGAGAAAAATTCACATACAATGCTAGGATCAAAACATTAACCCAATAAGATATAGCAATTGCCAAGGCAGCTCCTCTAGTCCCGAGTCCAGATTTGAATACCAAAATGTAACATACAACAATATGAAGTAAAGTGGTAACTCCAGAACTGAACATCATTGGGAACACAATGCTTTGTGTTTGTAAGAATTTATTGAGGCATTGTAGAAGAGCATAGGCAAAAAGGCATGGAATCAAGAATTGAGCATATTGTCCTGCTTCTGCGGATATTTCAGGATCTTGTCCTAAGGCAATTAGAATGGACTTTGTGTTGGCCCAAATAAGGGCCAGTGGGATGCTAACAATCACGAGAACTAGCATGGCTCTTTGCATGTGTATCCCCAACTTGTGTTGCTGCTTTGCTCCATATGATTGGCCACATAAGGTATCCAATGCACATGCCATTCCTTGCTATTTGAAGCACACCAAAAAAAAAAAAAAAAAAATCTTAGAGACAAACATATGAAGCCTTATATTTTGAACGAAAACAAACTCATCAAATAGAGAGAGTGAGCAATTTACTATTTACTAGAAAAAGATGCATAAATAGAAAAGGTTTTGGTTAGTAATTGTATTAACCGAAGAAAAAAGGTTTTGGTTAGTTCTTATTAAAAACAATAAACAAGTTAAAAAACGTAACTGTTTTCTAATAGAGAGAGTGAGCAATTTACTATTTACTAGAAAAAGATGCATGTGAAAGAGAGAGAATAATTCATTAATATGAGAAATTATTTTAAAAAAAATGGAGACAACCTCTGGACTTGTTTGGTATAAGGGATTTGAGGGGGATGGGAAGAGAGGGAAATTTTTATGCGTTAAATTATTATTATTTTTTTTAAAAAAAAAAAAAAAGAGAAGTAGGGTTACAAAATTTTAATAAAAAGATGCAAGATAAAAAAATAGTATGAAAAATTAATTAAAAACCTTTAACCCCACTTCTCTAATTCTTAAAATCCAACTCAAAGCTGTTTCCCTTCAATTACTTTCCCTCTCCTTCCCTTATACCAAACAAGCCCTTGTCTTTTATACATAAAAAAAGATCATATTAAAAAATTGTATATTATATGTTACCAAAAAACTTTCTATTTTAAAAAGTAACGGAGAGAGTAGATCTCAGCTTGGATTTGTAATCAATACTGCTATTTGGTTCATTAATGAAAGTCTTCGAGTTTATATGGCTATATAGTACACATACTAGTAGACCAAAAAAGGCTTAGCTATACTTGTGATAACCGATGCATAAAGCTAAGAATCTCATTTATCAGGAAGCGTTGAATAAAATTATGTAAGAAAATATGGGGGAAAAAAATTGAAGCAAGCTAGGAGTGATATGATTCAACTCACCAGTAAGCTAAAACCAGTAACCGATGCAAAAGATGTAGCCATAGAAGAACCAGAGAGAGCAAGTGCGCCTAGATGCCCAACGAACATAACAGATATAAGTTGTAAGCAGAAATTTAGCAGATTCACAGATATCAATGGCCCTGCAAGCCATAATTGCTTCTTCACTTCTTCAAAAACTTCACTACTTGTTTCTTCTCTTTTTTGCTTGTTTAGCTCAGTGTCAACTTTGAAGAATCCATCTTCTTCAACTGAGGTTTGAATCAAAGGAGAACTTAGAGATGTCGTATGGTTCTCTCTCTCCATACTGCTTTGATCGGAGAGAGAGGGAGAAGAGTTAGACCATATATTAATTATCAAGTACGCAGGCCCATCGAAATCTTATAAAAGCAATTATAAATTCAGAAAAGAGAAGCCCCAAGTCGCCGAAATGGAATCATGGAACAAGAATTATTATTTTTAACTCTATCTTGCAAAGTTGTCCCACTTTCAAATCTACGTGTCACAAATCCTCTGAAAGGGAATTAGGGCCCGTTTGTTATGAAGAATTAATTGTGGTGAAAGGGAATTGGAATGAAATGGAAAACTTGGAGGCACAAACATATTTGGTATGCACTTGAATGAAAAATAATTTGATGGGAAAATTTACTTTTGGTAGGTTGAAAATGACGGCAAGAAAATCATGCAAATGACCATATTTCCCTTGATGGGTATTTATTAATCAAATTTACCCATTTTGCAAATTAAAATATTTAAAAATTCAATAATCCATGAACAAAGAGATAATAAATAAATAAATATCATTTGAATAAATAAATATGATTAAATATAAATAAAAAATCAATTAGATATTAAATTATTAAAAAAATAATTAAATAACAAAATATGAATAAAAGAAGGTACGATTGAGTCGCAACTATTTACAACCCCGAATCAAAATTTATACTTTGCTCCAACCTGGACACAAGTCACACAACTTAAAGGTCATGAGCATTTTTTTCACTCTTAGAGTATATTTGGTTTCAGGGGAGAGGATGGAAGAGAGGGAGGTGAGGTTTTAGTATTACCTTTGTTTAGTTTGGTTAAAGAAGAGGCGGCGGGAGTATTTTTAATGATCCCTTGGTTCAAAAGAGGGAGGGGAGGGATGATAATAAGTAATTTACCATTCTATCCTTTTATCCTAGGTTATATAAATTAATATACCCATTAATTCAAATTATATAATTTAATAAAATTTTAGTGTAATCATGTTAATATGTGTATATAAACTGGTATATGGATTTTTTTTTATTTCTAATTAATATAAGAACATATTTTAAAAATTAAATTAAAAATTTATTAGGAAAAAAAATCTATGTCCCTTCCAGCGATTTCTTCTCCTTCAACTTTAATATATATTTAAACTTAAAGTAATAAAATAATATATTTTAAAGAATCAGATGGCAAAGATCCAACGACAAATGATAATGATAACAGGACAGGCAGCCTCCATTCGGCCATTCCTCTTCCATTGCTCTTTAGAATTCAAGTCATAGTTTTCAAACATACCATATGCTTTCAACCACAAGTTCCACCCGAGTCAAACAAAATATTTTAATATAACCGACATACAATTCGAGTTAACGTCGAGTCACTCACCAACAATATTTCGTAACTTCCAAGTTTCACGCGGGCTATGATCTAAAAACTCAGCCAACTTGCTACCAACCCTTGTTATGTTTTTCCAATTGCTAGTAACTAAGCTTATGACTCTCAGTTCATAATGTATATCTTCTAGTGACTTTGACTCTTTTAAGCAACCTTACCCGATTCGAGTTTTTGATTATCCTAGTTTTAAAAGTCACCATCTTGGTTGTTCTAAATGATCTTCAAATCATTACAAACGTTTTTGAAAAATCTCCTAAGAAGTGAACTATTTGGATTCAATCAGACTCTCAATTCTTAGTTGAAACTTTGTTGAATCGTTCAATTTGTCATGGAAGACAAGTGGGTGAACCTCCTGTTCCCTATCTTGTGTCGGCTGTGTGTAGGGGAGGTAAAACTGGTATCAGCACCAAGTGAAAAAATGTTTCACTTGGGATCGTAAACGTCAAATCCCACGAACAACTCAACAGAGCCCTGTAAGAACGAAAAGTATTGTGATTCGTGTCTTATTCTTGTTTATTTTTATTAAACTCTGTTTTTCCTTGCGTGTTTCTTTTTCTTTATTATTATTATTTTTTTTTTTTGGGGGGGGGGGGGGAGTGAGCTAGTTTTTCTATTTTAACGTCATGTATATTGAATTTTTTCTGTTTATGTAACATTTTAGCGTAGAATTAATAATGAAAATAAATCAGTTTAATCAAAGAAAATGACAATTAATGCTTCTTGTATAGTTAGATATATTTGTTGGGAAAAAAATATGATTTAAATGATATATATCATCTCAAATAAATACAAAAATGTTAAATATTAGTATATGGCAGTGCTACTAGTGCACATCAAGTTTCAAATGAAGATATAAAAGAAATGATGTGTAACTGTTAGGTACTCCTCTCGTCCGTGCTATTTACAGGGCAGAGAGATAAACCTTTTCTTGGTCTTATTTATCATGTGTCTCATTAAAGTTTTACGGAAAATATACAATTTAACATTTCAATTGTTATTGTATTGAATTTACTTTTATTTGGTATTGTACATATTATTAGATAAGGGTAAAATTGGAAGGTTGTTGAATTTTATGGTAGATTTAATGAGGTTTAAGGTTTTTCTTCATTTATATGAAAAATATTGAAAATGCTCTACAAGTAGGACTACTGAGTAATGAAGAGATAAATATTAATATACTCTCAAAGTACCATGTCATCTGAATTTTTTCTGATAAAAATACAACAACTAATCGTTTTAATCCTAGTATACTGATTTTTTTTTTTCGCTCAAAGAATCCTAGTATACTGATGAACCATATGAAATAATTCACATTTTAATGTTTTTAACAAAAATATTGGCTAATCATTTTTTTTTCAAATCAAGATGTTTACTTTTCTTAAAAGCAAAATAAAATGTGAATTATTTCAGATGGGTCATATCGGTCAATTAAAATTAAAACGATATGAGTTACTATGTTTTTAATTTATTATTTAATAATGTTCAAATGATATGGTACTCAAGTATTTCTCCTGAAAAGATATTGTACTCACCAATTAATTACAAATCACTGTTTTAAAAATAGATTTTCTAAGTAAAATATCTTGTTCTTTTTCAATTCATCCCTGGCGCTTTTACATAAAGGAATATTTAAGAGCAACGTATAGCAATAGAACTTTGACCAACTTCAATAATGGAAGGCATATTTTGAAAAGAGTGGCCATTCTAAGAAGAAGATGACAACAAATACTATCGGGTTTTTTACCAAAATAATGTATTTTGAGAAAAAAATGACTAGAATAAGGCGTGTCAGAAACTATTTTCTAATGTAATGTGGTCAATAGCGTCAGCTGACCCACGCCATTAGTGGCGTGAGCAGGCTGACGCCTGTCAGTGGTGGCACGCCACCTCAGTGGTGGCGTGATTTGAATCATGTCAATTCAAGTGGTAGCGTGATTTGAATCACGCCACCAGAATTGACCCCCAATTTGAAGCCAAGGCGTCAATTTTTTGACGCCTTAGCGTCAAATATTTTTTTAAAATATAATTTTATTTAAAATTATAAATATTAATTATACATAATTATAAATAATAGTTTTAATTAATAATTATGAAAATTAAAATATTCAAAATTTATCATAAATCTTAGAATACAGGATTAATAATTAGTAAATTAATTAATTAGTAGATTTATTATAAACCATAAAATAGGTGACCAATTATTTAATTAATCAATTAATTGTTCTCTAACTAAGCTTATTCTATTTATCTTAGGGTAAATAATATACAACATATTTCAAAAAGTATTTTTAAGATAGGTGATTAATATTCTCTAACTAATTTATTTTACCCTAAGATAAATAGGATAAGCTTAGTTAGAGAACAATTAATTGATTAATTAAATAATTGGTCACCTATTTTATGATTGGGAAAAAGATTTCTCCTATCACTGGAGATAGAGTTATCTCCAGTGACCCCAAAACTACGTCGTTTTGAGTTAATGAAGGGTTTGTTAGTAATTTCAGGTGAATTAATGAATGGTGTTTTGGTAAAATGTATATGATTAAAAAATAAACAGAATTACAGAAACACCCTTCATTAATTCACCTTAAATTACTAACAAACCCTTCATTAATCCAAAACGAAGTAGTTTTGGAGTCACTGGAGATAACTCTATCTCCAGTGACAGGAGAAATCCTTTACCCTTTATGATTTATAATAAATCTACTAATTAATTAAGGGTAAAGGATTTCTCCTGTCATTGGAGATAGAGTTATCTCCAGTGATCCTAAAACTACGTCGTTTTGAATTAATGAAGGGTGTGTTTGTAATTTCAGGTGAATTAATGAATGGTGTTTCTGTATTTGCACTCTTCATCAATTCACCTGAAATTACAAACACACCCTTCATTAATTCAAAACGACGTAGTTTTAGGGTTACTGGAGATAACTCTATCTCCAGTGACAGGAGAAATCCTTTACCCTTAATTAATTAGTAGATTTATTATAAACCATAAAATAGGTGACCAATTATTTAATTAATCAATTAATTGTTCTCTAACTAAGCTTATCCTATTTATCTTAGGGTAAAATAAATTAGTTAGAGAATATTAATCACATATCTTAAAAATACTTTTTGAAATATGTTATATATTATTTTACCCTAAGATAAATAGGATAAGCTTAGTTAGAGAATAATTAATTGATTAATTAAATAATTGGTCACCTATTTTATGGTTTATAATAAATCTACTAATTAATTAATTTACTAATTATTAATCTTGTATTCTAAGATTTATGATAAATTTTGAATATTTTAATTTTCATAATTATTAATTAAAACTATTATTTATAATTATGTATGATTAATATTTATAATTTTAAATAAAATTATATTTTTAAAAAAAATATTTGACGCCTTAGCGTCAAATTGGGGGTCAATTCTGGTGGCGTGATTCAAATCACGCCACCACTTGAATTGGCGTGATTCAAATCACGCCTGACGCCATTGACCATATTAGATTGGAAAATAGTTTCTGACACGCCTTATTCTGGTTATTTTTTTCTCAAAATACATTATTTTGGTAAAAAACCCAAATACTATCTTTTAATGGGGCAATAATGATGACAGCAAAAGTTTTCAAGGGTTCATAGTTGTCCAGTAGACACATGATGGGGTGTTTAGTGAGACGATAGTTGCATTTTCCAAACAACCATATATAATTACTTATTCTAAACGGAAGACTAATTATAGTATGTACAAAAAAAGTTAAATAAATTATTAAATTATTCATATGTCACATGACCTATTTAAAATACTTCTGTATAATATTAAATTGTATATCATCATTTTTTTAAGTCAGGAAAATTAGTTTAAAAAATGATAGATATAAAAGAAAATGACAAAAAAGTTTTGCATTTAAAACCAACGCTGATTTTTAAAATAGGCCCTGCAGTTTTGGGGAAGAATACAATTGCGTGTCTGACTCAAAGACAAATGTTACTACGCCTGTGTGTAAATGACAAACCAGACACAGATTATTAAATTATTAAATTTTGATTCTTTCACTAAAATATTTTGATATGTTGACTAGTTTGGAGAGTTTCTTGTCCCTTTAAAGGTTAGTGGGAACCTTCCTTAAAAAATAATAATAAAGACAACAATCTCAATTTTACTTCTTCCATCTTGGTCCACAGTCCAAGGATCCGGATTTGTTTTTAGGCAGCAGGATCCAGATTTGTTTATAATCGTCTCAGAATATAAGTAAGGAGAGATGAAATTTTAGCAAATTTGAATTTAAAAGAAAATATAGAAGTGAAGTTTACAGTTATATATAAATTTGCCTACTATTATTTCTTACATCTTCATTCTATTAAAATTTTACAACATTATTAATCTATTTCTTAATAAATTAAAGAGCTAAGACTGTGTACATTTAGTGAGTTTATATCAATTTTTAGTTCAGTTTCTATACTTTATAAAAAATATTTTCAATCCCTTAATATACATATTTTTAATCTCATTAAAAAAAATTTTGGCTCGATGAATTAAATGATAACTTTACATAATTAAATGCTATCAAAGAAAAATTAAGATTTAATATTTAACATAACATTTTTATTTTCTTAGGATGAGTCGTCAATTTCGAAAGTTTATATCAGACCGCATCTTCATTATTATCTTTAATCTTTAATATTCACTAATTTGGATAGATTACAAAAATTAATAATGTTAGTTATTTGTAACAAATATAGGTTAGTTTTTCTGACTACTCTTGTAAAGAAACTGTGTCATCAATAGGTATTTTTAAAACTTTTTTTTTTTGGCTCAGAAATATTTTAAAACTCTTGGAGACAAGTGGACTAATGCCTTATATTTAGGACCAAATCTAACCTCTAATTAACTCTTATACTAAGGACGTACAGTTAGTAGTAGATTCCGTTTTAAATGTTTTTTCAAGATACAAAATTTAAATTAAGGATTACTATGTTAGTATTTAATTGTAGATTCATAATTTAAAGTCCTTGACTCAGCATTTTGCATTAATGATACTAATGGTGTTAACATTAAGTGACTAAATAATATATTTTATAAATTTAAAGAACCAAACTGAAACTTGATGTAATTAACTGGACCAAACATATAATTTAGTCTAAATTAAAGCCATTATGATTTTTTAGAGTTAACATGCATCTAGCACCTTGACATGTTTTTCTATCGTGTCTAACACCTTAAAGTATTTTATGATTCATTAATCACACTAAATTATTTGTAGTTGATATAATACCCAGAATCATTGTTTTTAATGCGTCATGCACCCTAAAAATTTTCATGATGTAATTGGTATTCGGTAGGGCTTAAAAAACACTTGAGGATGTTGGCTGAACTACAAAATGTTTTAGGAGGTAGGATGCACCTAAAAAAATTATCAAATTACTAGATAAACCACAACATAATTTAGGGTATTGGACACACATTAAAAAATAATAATAAAAAAAAATTGCTTTGAGGGTACTAGATAAATCACATGATACTTAGAAAAACACTTCAGAAATACTAGGTCAACCTCAAACCAATTTTTTTCCTCGAAATGCAATTAATCTTAATGCAATTAATGATCGAAATGTGTAGTTAATATGTTACTGCAACCAAACCTTTTCATTGGGGCTAGCCCAAATGGTGTACCCTCAGGTGGTCCAAGAACAAGGACTTGATAAGGAGTCGTTTGGATATTGCTGTCTCATTTATTTTGCCCCCTACGTTGAGGGACCAGGGTACTGCAAGGTTACACAATTGCAGTTCTTCAAAACAAATGGAGACATGATATGCCTATATCTCAGGTTTCTTTTACGGCCCTCTGTGTCTGGATTCAATTTTATGGTTTACCTTTGGATTATTATATTGCTGAAGCTGCAAAATCTCCATGGGGTCGTTATTTGTAGCTTTCGATGAAGTTAATTCTTGTTAAGCCTGATGGAATGGATCAAGGTTGCGTGATCCAATTAAACTAACCTGAATCAACTTTGTCCCCCTTAGGTTAAGATCAGGCGTCATAATACGATTATTGAAACTGAGAAAAAAAGATATGGGAGAAAATAATATTCTCATTAATCAATTGATATGTACAGTAAGGGCTCTTATATAGAGAGAGCCAAGCAATAAAACCTGACTAAGTATTTACATCAACAAAATAACTAATAAACAAATATGACTTGACTAGTTTGTTACAACTGAATAAATATTCTAACAAACTAAGTAATTCTAACAAACTAAGTAATATGCTCTGTTACCCCCCCCCCCCCCCACAAGCTGGGGCGTATATATTGATTAAGCCAAGGCGAGATAAAAAACCATGAAAGGGTTGTGGATCAAGGGGTTTAGTAAAAATTAATATCAGCAAGTTGATTAGCACTACGAACTGGAAGCAGGCGAATAAGCCCAGCTTGAACCTTTTCTCGAACAAAATGGCAATCAATCTCGAGATGTTTAGTGCGTTCATGGAAAGTAGGGTTAAAAGCAATATGAATAGCAGACTGATTGTCACAGTAAAGCACTGTAGGAGAAGAATGAGGAATCTGCAAATCAGTAAGCAAATAGATCAACCATTGAATCTCACAAGCAACACATCCCATGGCCCTATATTCTGCCTCAGACGAAGAAAGAGAAACAGTGGTCTGCTTCTTAGAACACCACGAAACCAAAGAATCACCAAGGAAAATACAATAACCAGATAAAGAACGACATGTATCAGGGCATCCAGCCCAATCAGAGTCACTGAAAGCACGCAACTGTAAGGAGGAAGAAGTGGGAAAGAAAATTCCTTTACCAGGCCACTTCTTGATGTACCGTAAGACTCTAAGGGCTGCATGATAGTGTACATCAGTAGGTGCATGAGTGAATTGACAGAGTTGCTGAACCACATAGGATATATCAGGTCTTGTGGTGGTAAGGTACAAGAGACGCCCAACTAAACGTCTGTAAGGAGCAATATCGGGAAGTAATGTACCAATGTCTTTAGACAATCTAGTATGACGAGCCATAGGAGTAGAGAGAGGTTTACAACCCAAATAACCTGCATCATCAAGGATATCAAGAGCAAATTTGCGTTGATTTAAAGAGATACCAAGAGTAGAACGAGCAACCTCAAGACCAAGAAAGAATTTGAGCTTGCCAAGATCCTTAATCGTGAAGGTGGTGTCAAGAAAAGATTTAATGCGAGTGATCTCAAGCATATCAGTACCAGCCAGAATAATATCATCAACATAAACCAAGATAGCAGTAAAAGAAGCATCATGCTTTTTAGTAAATAAAGAGTAATCAGATTTGGATTGAGTATAACCACAAGACAACAAAGCAGAAGATAGTTTAGCAAACCATTGTCGAGAGGCCTGTTTTAAACCATAGAGAGACTTCTGCAATTTACAAACTAGATGGGGATGAGAAGGAGAAAAACCAGGAGGAAGGGACATGTAAACATTCTCATGAAGATCACCATGCAAAAATGCATTATTGACATCAAGTTGTTCAAGATGCCAATTAGAAGAGGCAGCTACAACAAGTAACAATCTAACGGTAGTCATTTTAGCAACCAGTGAAAAAGTATCAAAATAATCAACTCCTTCAGTTTGAGTATAGCCCTTTGCCACTAACCGGGCTTTATATCTCTCTAAACTACCATCAGCATGAAATTTAGTCTTAAACACCCACTTACAGCCAATAGGAGATTTACCTGGAGGTAATTCAGTCAAGATCCATGTGTGATTTTGCTCTAACGCTGAAATTTCAGCTTGCATAGCTTGCTGCCACTCAGGATGTTTAATGGCTTGACGATATGTTTTAGGCTTAGCAAGAATGGAAATAGAACAAACAAAATGTTTATGTGAGGGAGAGAGATTACCATATGACAAAACTGAAGAAAGAGGATATCTACATGATCCAGACATGGAAACCGATGGTGCTAAAGTGAGTTGAGAGCAATGGTAGTCACTTAGATATGTAGGATGCTTAGAGATTCTGTTGGATCTGCGAAGGGGTATTGGAGAAGCTGAACAAGGAGAAGGAATAGAAGAAGGAGAGGGAGGGAGCAGGGGTATTGGGAAGGGATAAAGGTGGATTAGAAACCGAAGGCAAGACAGATGGCAAATCATCAAAAGCAAGGTCAGCAAAATTAGTGACAGTAGGCATAGAAATAGAATCCAAAGGCAAAGAGGGTGAACAGTGGGTATAAGGAAATATGGATTCATAGAAAATAACATGCCGAGATATAAAAATTTGATGATGATGAATGTCAAGAAGAACATAGCCCTTGGTGCCACTTTTAAAACCAAGAAAAAGACATTTGCGAGCTCTAGAATCAAATTTTGTTCTATGAATTGAGTAAGTGCAAGCAAAACACAATGAGCCAAACACCCTAAATTGGTTATAGTTCGGAGATGTATTATGAAGTAAGAAAAAGGGAGAGTTATTATTTAAAATCAGAGTAGGAAGTCGATTGATAATATATATAGCATGGGTCACAGCATAACACCAATAGGATAAAGGTAAAAAAGAGTGAAACATTAAAGCTCGAGCAACATTCAAAATATGTTGATGCTTGCGTTCTACAATACTGTTTTGCTCTGGAGTTTCAACACATGAAGTTTGGTGAAAAATACCTTTAGAAGAATAAAAAGCATGCATTTGAAACTCAACACCATTATCAGTGTGAACAATTTTAACCTTGTGAGCAAATTGATTTTCAAGCAATAGAATAAGAGATTGCAAAGCATTTCGAGCTTCAGATTTGGTTTTCAAAAGACAAACCCAAGTATAACGTGTAAAATCATCGATGACAGTTAAAAAATAGCGATGGCCATGTATAGAAGAAAGCTTATAAGGTCCCCAAATATCAGCATGCAACATGTGGAGACAAGAATCAATTTTGGATGCACTTATTGGAAAGGGAATTTTTCTTTGTTTTGCAAAATGACATACATCACAAGCACCAGAAAAAGTACAAGAAATGAAAGGACATTGTTGCTTCAAAACAGAGGTAGACAAATGACCAAGACGGAAATGCCACAAATCAAAAAGGGGAACATTTGTGGAAACAAAATTAATACGGGAAATATCTGTGGAAACAGAACCAGCATCCATAGGTAAGTGACTACGTAGCTTGAATAAACCTTGAGAAAGCTCAGCTGAACCAATCGTTGTCCATGTCTTTTGATCCTGTATAAGACAGTGAGAGGCAAAGAAAAGGAAACAACAAGAGAGGTCGTGAGCCATTTGTGAAACAGAGATAATATTAAAATGAAAGGTTGGAATGTAAAGGACATTATGGAGAGTAACAGATGCATTGATTTTGACAGTGCCAGAGATGCTAGCAACAATAATGGACTGATTTGGTAAAGTTAAACGAATAGGAGAAATAGTCGAATATGAACTAAACCAAGTTAAAGAGTAACAGACATGAGTAGTAGCACCACTATCAAGAATCCATTGATTAGAAGAATCAAAGGCAAGAATATTATACATACCCTGGGAATCAGCATTTGGAAGCAAATGTGGTGCAGAGAGTTGATTAACACAGGGAGTAGCCATAGGTGTGGAAGCAGAAATAGAGGCAGGCGAACCATGAGTAGCAGTGGGTTGCAACAGAGAAATTAACTGATTATATTGATCTTGACTAATAAAAGAGTTAGCAGTAGTAGGTGTTGAAGATAAAATGCCAATCGATGGATTAGGAGAAGAGGTTACCAAATTGTTCACTGAACCTTTACTGCGAGTCTTGTAGCCAGGAGGGAAGCCATGCTTCTTGTAACAAGTTTCAATGGTATGGCGAGGTTTGCCACAATAGGTACAGACCTTCTGATTACTGTTGTTGGGCTGATAAGCAGGTTTGGAAGGCTGGCGAACTGAAACAGAATCCGTACGAGCAAGACAAACGCTCGATTCTGGGATTCCTGTGAGTTCCCGCTCTTGTTGAACAACCAGAGAAAAGGCTTTGTTAATGGAAGGAAGAGGTTCCATTAGCAAAATTTGAGACCGAACAATGGAGAACCGATCATTAAGGCCTTTCAGGAAACGAATAACGTAATCTTGACGAAAGTAATCCTTAGACGAGCAGGAGCAATTAGGAATAGGACGGAAATTAAGCAATTCATCCCAAATTATCTTCAATTTTGTAAAATAATCAGAAACAGAAGAATCACCTTGTCTGATCAAGAAAAGCTCGTCCTGGAGCTCAGCCACCCGAAATGAATCACTCTGGCTAAATCGTTCCTTCAAATCATTTCAGACATCAATTGCACGATTAAGCCAAATTACACTCTGACTTATGGAAGGTGAAATCGAACGAAGCAGCCAAGTCAACACCATGGTGTTGCAACGTTGCCATGTCTGAAACAATGGATCAGAAGTCGCTGGAACCTGCAAAGTGCCGTCAACGAACTGAAACTTATTCTTGCTCATGAGAGCAATGGTCATGGCTCTTGCCCAATGGTGGTAGTTGGAACCGATCAAAGGAGATGAGACGAGAATCAAAGATGGATTCTCATTAGGATGCATATAGTAGCAACTCGATGGATCCTGAGATGGAGCAAGTGACGAGATGGATGAAGAGCCCTCGGTAGTCATGGAAATTCAAGCAAAGAAATTGTAGAACAGAATACAAATCAATATACGAAAAGCACAAGGTCCTGTGTGCACAGATCAAAGAATTCCACAGATCGAAGCATAATCACCGATCGGATGAAATCTCCAGTCATCGGCGTCGATCAAGATAGGAAAATCAGCCACCGTATCGCGTGGGTCGAGGCAAGGCGGAAAGAACGGGAAGGAGAGAAGTGCGGAAGTGTTGGGGGAAAAAAATTAATCTGATACCATAATACGATTGTTGAAACTGAGAAAAAAAGATATGAGAGAAAATAATATTCTCATTAATCAATTGATATGTACAGTAAGGGCTCTTATATAGAGAGAGCCAAGCAATAAAACTTGACTAAGTATTTACATCAACAAAATAACTAATAAACAAATATGACTTGACTAGTTTGTTACAACTGAATAAATATTCTAACAAACTAAGTAATTCTAACAAACTAAGTAATATTCTCTGTTACGTCAAGCTTCAAGTTTCCATTTTGTGAATATCTATCAATTTAGTCTTTATTATTATAAGTTCAATTTGATCAAATTATACATTCACAATATAGAACGCTTCTAGAAGAATAGTTTATTCCAAAATATAAATCAATTATCAAATAATTATTGCTCACTTTCTAATTTTGCCCCTTTAATTAATACTCATTTCTAATTTTGTCCACTCTTTAAATTTCCAAACACATTTCCCAATGAAAGTAAAATTGGAAAAAAAAACAATTTACAACATATTTAATGAGTTAAAGGCCATTTGTTTCCTATGAATTCATTAAAGTACCCTATTATGGACATGAGGGAGTACTAAAAGAAATAGAAATTAAGACATTTAATGTCTTAAGCTGATTAGTTTATCCAAATTTATGCTTATTTAATGAGTATTAAAAAAGATGTTACTCCCTCTATTTCTTTTATAAGATAGAATTAATCAAGAAAAGAGGATATGTTATATTGAATTATTTGCTCAAATCTAAGCATTAAATATAACAGAGGCATGGGTAATTCTTGTAATTAAGTAAGGGTAAAAGGGGGAGTTTACAAAAAACATTTCAGACATCCCTAATCCTATGTATAAAAAGGAACACATACTCATGAAACCAATCTTATAAAAAGGAACAATATAAATTTTCTCTCTTTCCTATTTCCTTCATTTAATAAGGGTAAAATAAAACAAAATCATTAATAACCCACTCGGTGGTTTTATGGTTAGAACCAAAATGAGAGTGGTCGTTAGGCCATACACTGTGGGAGCATTGGTCATTCACACTGGCATCGGCTAAAGCCGGTGGCTAACCTTAGAGATCATACCTGTAATTATGTTGGGCCTAATTCGGCCTAAATTGTGTATCAGAAAAGAATTCGGCCCAAATTAAAGGAGACAAGACTAGGCCCAAACACTATAGTTCAGGTTGCGCAACTCCTGAGTCATGTTTTGGGTTCTGTTTACATACATAGGATCTGTTTGGAATGCACCACGTTAGGAGCGTTAGAAGCGTTAGAACCAGTAATTTTGAAAAAAAGTCCACTAACGCTGCTAACGCTCATTTGGTCTGTTTGGGTTGAGCGTTAAGAAAAAGCTCCTAACGCTCAAAAAGCCCGTTAAGCTAAAAGCTCCACCATGCAGCTTTTTCTAAAACGCTCTCAGCTTTTTGACGTGGGTCCCGCCACTTCTACCACTATCAATCCAAACACAAATTATATAGCTTTTAAGCTACCACTCCTATCGAGCTTTTTCTAAAGTCAGTAGCTTTTAAGCCACCGCTCCTACCGCCAACCCAAACAGAGCCATAGTTGTTGCAAGGTGTTACCAATGGGTAAAGGCAAGTGGAAGGAGCTAATTTCTTATAATGTAGCAAATCAATTTCATAGCGAATCAAAGTTTGAATTCCCGTTTAAAGAAGTGTCTATATTTAATTTATGTAAGTGCATCAAACATGATTGCCTGATTAAAAAAATAAAAAATTAATTCCTCTGGAGTGTTAAACTTTCACTCTGGCATAAAGAAAAGGAAATATAATGCAGAATTTAAGACGTTTTTGTTTTTATTTCGTCTACATCCTTCTTCCTATCATTGAATTTAATTGTTGTGAGATCAAGGTGCCTGCATACTTTTATTTACTTTTTAGCAATTGCTTATTGTTATGAATATTAATTATGTAGATGATCATTAACTCATATCTAAGCATTCATAAATATATTTTTGAGAAACTAAAAAGCCATAACGCCATCCCAAAAGTGGCTTTTCTGGCTTTTTGGCGTTTTCCGTGTGTGTGGAATTGCGATTCAAAATAAATGCTTCACTCATGAAAAGCCAAATTAAGCTTAAGCAACTTTTTGTTGCTTTTCCCAACCCGAAGAGAGAGAAGAAATATTGTGGGCCCGTGAGGATTGGGGGCAAGAGTGAAACGTGGCACTATTTGAATTCTGAAGTCTATTTGAATTAAGTAAACCAAAGATTTTTAGTGGATATTGATTGCAAATCAGCTAAAGATGTTTTGCAAAAAGATTTTAAAAATCTTACATCAAAACAAATTTTTGCCATGACAAGCAATTTTATGTGTTTTTTATTTGAAGTTATCAAAGTCACTTCAAGCTTTCTCCGAGATTTCCTCACCCATGAAGTTTTACAAGGTAGGTAGTAGACGAGCAAAACTCCAGAAAAACCCACCTCTAAACTCCTTCGAATGCCAAAAAAACAAAAAACAGAAACAGAAAAAAAAAAAAGAAAGAAAAAAGAAGAAACTAAATGAAAAATAGAAGAGCATCTCATAGGATGCTCAAAGCCAACTTAACTCTATGCTCAAACTAGTTCAACAAGAAGAACAAACAAAGGTTCAAGCCAGCTCTTCAACAGCCTCAGAAGCCCAAGAAGAAGATGATTTTCTTCAGAGTGACGCAAACAATCTCACAGTTGACCTACACGAAGATTAAACTCAAAGTTTTACCATAAGCATTGTTGTATTCCCAAACACTATAGCTTTCACAGTGAAAAATTGTTCAAATGGTAAATCACTCTCGGTAAACAATATACACTGTAGTGCATTGTAGCAAAAACTGTAGTGTCAGTAGACACTGTAGCAGACTTTTGATTGAAACTGTGTAAATAGTGTTAGTCACTAGCTGGTTTCAGGTCCAACACTGTTCAAATAGTAATGTCAAATGCCTATTTACGGCAGTATCAAAAAAAAAACATGCCTATTTACGGACGAGTTTCACTTCAGAGTGGGAGACATTCAAGAACAACCATACAGAAGTTTTCTATCCCTCTTACCCTCTTCCGTCCTATTTCCTTCTTCCATTTCCTTTCCTTCTAAGTGGTTTCAGATTTCAATAAACTTGTTTTATATTTATCTCATGCATTGTCACTCTCTCTTTCTTTTGATGAGCAGAATCTTGTGTGGACTACAGCCACTTTCAATCCATTTATTTTATTACCTTTTGCATGTTTAATTTCTGTATTTAAATTATGTTTAAAGAAGTCCATATTCTCCTTGACTTCTCTCCTCTCCATTCTCCCCCAGTTTCCTTCGCTCCTTTAGGGCACCTCCCTCAGTTGGTATCGATCCAAAAGGAAAAGAAGAGATGTATTCATTATTTACCTGAAATAGTTTTATGTGATGAATTATACCAATATGTTAACAAAATATTTTGATCCGTAAAATTCAAGTAAACCTTTAATCAATATACCTCTATGAAACCTGATAATGATGATACTAATTAAGGGAGATTTAAATCATTGTTTTTAAAGCTCTACCCTTTTAATTCTCAATCTGTATTCTTCTATTTTATTTAAGTTTTGTTAGTTCCCATGTTTTTGATGTTTTAATGATAACAATTATAAATTAATTGAACATTAATTTTCAATGAAAATTTGAAGTTTTTAATTTGCCTCTAGTCAAAATTATATGTGCCTCGAGTTATCTTGCTTGAATATTTGAAAATCCATTTTCGCGCCTTAAGAATACCTCAAGTCACTTAATAATTGTTTCTTTTTGCTCCAGGCATATGTTTTGAAAAATCCACTTTAAATGGCAAAATCATAATTATGGAGAAAATTCACTTTTAATGGCAAAACTATAATTATGTTGAACTTAACTTTTTGCCTTTATTCAATTATGACTTGCCTCAAGGCATTTCCTTTCACTCCAGGCATACTTTATTTTAATGGTAAAACCGTAATTATGCTGAAAATCCACTTTTAATGGCAAAACCATAATAATGTCGAACTTCACTTTTTGCCTCTAGTCAATTATAACTTGCCTCAAGGCATTTCCTTTCACTCCAAGCATATGTTTCGAAATCTACAGAATTTGAATTTGAAGGTTCCTTCCACTACATTTTCAATATTCCTTCTATTAGCAAATATATCTTTCCAACTTCAAAAGTGAAGAGCCTAAATCATTATTTCCTACACATTCTCAATATTATATTAAACATACATAACATTCATATGTATCTAACTTAATTTTATCATTCTTCTCAAAAAATAATTATTATAATTTAAATTGTTACTTAAATGATAAACCTTTCAAAATAATATTGGAAAAATAGATTTAAAAAAATATGCAATTTTTTTTAAAACTTATGCAACATTTAGTAGCGGTTACTCAATCGCTACAAAGTTAAATTCAAATTTAAATTTTTGGAGCAACAATTTGAAATTTCATTAAGTATTAGTAGCAATTATCCAACTACTACTAATGTTTGTCGCCATATTTTAAATTTCTGAAATTAATCTAAAAATGTTGACACAAAATTTCCAAATTTCATTTCCCGCCAGACCCAAATTTTGGGGAAAAAAATTGACACAACATTTGTAGTGTTTAGCTACTGCTACAAGAAACACCTTTTATAAATATGCAATCCCCAAAATTCAAATTACAGTTGTAGTAATTTGCTAACAGTTACAAGATACTCCTACAATGTGTGATCTACAATCGCATATTGTAGCAGTTTGGACAAACCGCTACAAATATAGTAGCGGTTATGTTGGCATGGTAGTGATTCCATAAAACCGCTACAAATATAGTAGCGGTTATGTTGGCATGGTAATGATTCCATAAAACCGCTACAAAATCATTTGCATCAGTGTGTTTTGTGGCGGTTCACCTAACCAATACTATTATTGTTTGTAACGGTCAAAACTCCTACAAATATATCATTTTAATTGCTGTAAATAAGAAAACTTTTTGTAATGTCTAATAGTAAACCCATAATAAAATAAATAAAATATTATTTTTGAATAAAATCCACTTCCTCTATATAAGAGCAACTAGCTAGGGAGTTTATTTAGTCCTAAATATAAGATTTTAATTCATTTTGTCTCATATTGATTGCACCTATTGAAGTAGTTGTTTATCAAGGAAGTAAATATCCAATGCAGATACTATTAAAATGGGTATTATAGGGAAACCAACACAGTTTTTCCCCTCCAACAAATAACTTCTTAATGTCTTTAAATTAGTTTTTGAGCTCTTACATTTAGAACTGAAAGAAAGAATGAAGTGCTAAATACGACTATTGTTTTTCAATACCAAAAAATCATGTTGCTAAAAAAATGAAGTGGATATACAATTACAGACAATATGCCCCCAGCTGGTTTTACTTGACTTGTATACATATTGAAGCAAAGTCCATCTCATTCTAGCTGTATCTCCATAGTGCCCAGCTACTTTCCAGTAAATTACGCTTATACTTGGTCTCATTGCTTGCTGTCCAATGAACTCAAAAGATACATTCAGATTCTTACCTGTTAGATTCTCAATCTATGAATAATCTAAGTCAAATGTGGATATTCTCTAGTTAAAACTTAAAACATGACAAGTGTGAATATTTTCAATAATATATAGAGCACAACTAGTGTATATGACTGATTTTGCACACAATTGCAGCTAGTTTAAAAAATTACATCACATATTTGTTAAAAATGTTATTATTGAGTAACTATCCTTCTGTTCATATTTCTAATTTGAGAAATTGATAATAAAGATGTAAATAATTTGTTTTTAAGGCTTTATTTTTTCATGTTCAAATTGTGTTATTTAAATTAAGGAATTGATTTGTGTCACTTGAACCCCTAAATTCTCAATTATTATAAAGAATATGTTTTTATTTTATATTGTTGTTTAAATGATTCAGTTGAAATTCAAATGATTCATATTTAACAGTTATAAAAATATTATTAAAATTGTTAAATTTTAATATTGAATTAAATTAAATATTTAATAGTCCCAAATAAGTAAATCAAGGGTAAAAAGTACCTGATACCATAAGGATGTGATGTTTACTAACTGCTCCATATTTTTTAAGTATATTATATCCAAATGTCACTATTATCATTAAAAGAAAAAAAAAAGGTTTACCTGCTTATCACAGCAACAACAAAAAGATTTCGTGCTATGGTCGATAAGTTTTCGTATTATGTTTTAAGGGGAAAAGAGGTTTTCCTGCTATGGTCGTCAAGTAGATGAACCTTCATGGTAAAATAATGTGATTTTATTAAGGATTATATACTTATTTATTAGTCTGGAATAAAATATAATTCTTTATTAGATCCTATCTTATTATGTTATCATTTTTTTTTTCAATAATTCACTTTAATTATCTTTTCTATTAAACCCGTGAATGGATTTGGATCACATGAATCGATCCTGAACCCAAATGAATTAGGGAAATAGGAACAAGGCCGGGGAGCATTTAGCGATGCTTAATTAGGAGTAGCAAATCTGTGTTAAGGCGTATAATTTTTCACAAAATATTATATAATATATATATAGAGAGAGTAAATGCCTTATTTGGTCCCTAAAAAAAAACACGGACCCCATTTTGGTCCTTCAAACAACGAAACCCCTTTTTAGTTCCTGAAAAGGATGAATTTCCAAAAAAAGAACCCCATTTTGGTCCCTCGAAAATTCCCAAAAACCTCTTTTTAGTTCATAAAAATGTCTCATTTTAGTCATTGGGGACGAAAAAGACGTCCGTATTTTTTTCCAGGGACCAAATAGGGTATTTACTCATATAGATATATGTATGTATGTATATGTATATCTTCCCTTCTTGTGTGGCACAAAGCACCTCAAGTAACATGGAAAAACTAAACCAATGGATGTCAAAGTACTGAAACCCGATTTGAATCGAATCAAGCCAATTATAATTAAAATAACTTAATTTGTTTTAAACATATAAAAAATTTCATATTTAACCCGAAAAGAGGAATACTTAAATAAAAAAGATACAATGAATAACCAAACATTATTCAATAAAAAAAATTACTAAAGTAAATGTTTAAGGATTTTTTCTTCTAAACGTAAAATGACATCATTTTAGACTCATTAAAGAAAACAAAATAAATATAAAATCTAACCGTGATCAATCTATCCAAAACTCTTAATCAAACCAGTATCTAAAGCTCTTGACCAAACCAATAGTCGATTGGTTTATTGGTTAACTGATTCAACTAGTCTAGTTAATCTACACATGTTGAGTGTTAATATCGTAATATAGATATGATGAACACCCTAGATCTACTCATTTACATGCCCCCTCACCTCTCATTCATAACAACTACTTCCTCCAAGCCTATATGTTATTAGTTAGAATAAATGAATGCCCTATATATTAGTCACTTTAAAGTTTACATGAAAAAAGTGGAGGCACTAATAATTTTTTTTTTCAAAATACTTTTATTTACTCTTTTTTGAAAAATTATGCTTTTAAATATGGACAAACTTAAAAAATTATTTTGTTTTTCAATCATATAATAACTTGTCTACACTTTCTTCGTTCTAATAAGATAGTCAGTAATGCTCAATATTTAAGGCATATGCAATCTGCGAATAAAGAGTGGTACAATTAGCTAAGGTGTCGGTCTTCACTCCAATAAAGAGAAGGTTCAAATACTCACTGGTTGATATGAAGGCTTCATTGGTGGACGATCTGTGAGTATCTCTGTTAGTACTCTTTGAGCCTGGAGGCATGCCTTGACCTTGGTAAGCTATTGGTGTCTACCCCAACCTAAATTTTTATGTGCTAAAAAAAAAGCATATGGAACTAATTTTCCAATTAAAGTATATCCGTATTATATTATTATTAAAAAAGTATAAATGTTTTTAGAGACAAAATTAAAATTAGACTATTATTCAAATCACCAAATGGATTTGGGTCATCTGAACCGATCTCAAATTCAAATGGCCTATATATTTGTTTTTTGGGTTATGCAGGGGGGGGGGGGGGATATATATATATATATATATATATTTTATACAAGGTGATAGGGGAGGGACGATCGAACTCAGGACCGAGAGGGGGGAAATGAATTCCAATACCACTACATTACTAGTAGTACTGGTATGCAAGGGAAATATAGGAACAAAGAAGAACACGCATTTAGTTAATGCCTTGGACCTGTCACCTACGTAGCAAATCCATGTTATGTCACCCCCTAAGAATGTGTTGCGGGGAATCAAAACACATGCCACGTGGGACCCACTGGCTTAGCGAGTCACAAATTTCCTCACATGTATTCACATGATCGATGCGTGTGGATTGGTCATCACCGTTTTCACTAATTCATCTACTTAAAACGACATGTCGTTTATGCGAATCTCCGCTTTATTCTTACTTTAACACACCTCGATCCCGCCCTCTCTCACTCCCTTCCCACCTCTTTTTGAAAGCCGGATCAGATCCAATTAGATGGTTGGAACGGGTCGAACCCGAATAAAGGCAACGACCCATTCATTTCAAGGAAAGTAGATCCTCTTAGAATTTTTCTTCTCATTTTTCTCAAAATCTCATCTTTACCCTCAATTTAAAAAAAAAATTATTGAGATTTAATATTTTGTAAGGGTAAAGGATTTCTCCAGTCACTGGAGATAAAGTTATCTCCAGTGAGCCCAAAACTATGTCGTTTTGGATTAATGAAGGGTGTGTTTGTAATTTTAGGTGAATTAATGAAGGGTATTTCGGTAAATTCATATGATAAAAAGATAAACAAAATTACGGAAACAACCTTCATTAATTCACCTAAAATTACAAACACACCCTTCATTAATCCAAAACGACATAGTTTTGGGCTCATTGGAGATAACTTTATTTCCAGTGACTGGAGAAATACTTTTCCCATTTTGTAAAATCACTACTATAATATTTTATTATAAAATATTTTTTATTTTCTTATATAACAAATTAAAGTTATAAAGATATGTAATATATAATAATATGTTGTGAAACATTAAATCTGAACCATATTTTTTTATATGAGGGAGAAAATGAGATTTTGAAAGAGAAATGAGATAGATGGTTTTGAGCCATTTTAAAATTTTCAGAACCAATATTTGGACAAAGAGAATTGGAATTCTATATGATTTGCTATCCTTATCTGCTCTCCCCCTCCTCTTTCTCTTCACTAGAACCTTTGGATTGAAATTTGAGGAACTCAAATTTTAATTCTTATAAGTTATTAAGAAAATATCAAATTATAAAAAGAATAAATAAATAAATTCAAAACCGCTAAATTTTGGTTGTGATAATTTAAAATTGCAAAAAAATATTTTAAAAAATTATAAAACATTACATCTGAACTTGTCCGATCTAATTTTAATTTAAAGGTTGAGATGAGTAGTGGAGGGGATGGGGACTGTAAAGGGAGAGGAGCATAGCTAAGTCTTGCATTATTGTTATGGGAGCTTTTTAACTCAAGAAATTGGACAGTTTGATTTAAGTTATATATATATATATATATATATATATATATATATATATATATATATATATATATATATATTTATTTATTTATTACTTCACCTATTGGACTGTTGATCTAACCGGTTAAAAAAACCAGTTCAACTAAACTTCATGTTACTAGCTTTTTCAATTGAATATCCAGTCCGAATTTTGAAACATTGATTGGGTCCTCAACATGAAAGAGTATGCTTGTTTTGAAGATATAAAAAATTTTAGAAAACAAAGTTAAAAATTATAATTATATTATTAATTAATTTGATATTCATAATTTAAAAAAATTTGTGGTTGAGCGTGTGAATTATATTTTTAATTTATTAAATTTTTTTGAGTATTTATCATGTGTTGTTGATATATGTCACTTACACTGTCTTAATACTTTGAATATATGTACAATTTATAACAAAACACTTGTAAAACTATAGATAATGGTACAAAATTAACTAAAATATATAGAAAAAATACTGACAAATGTAGGGTAACAAACAACCACTCATTTTTTTTAAAAAAAAATCAATATCAATATAAAAAAAAAGTATAGAAAGTTACATTGGTTGTAAGTTATATATATATATATATATTAAGCTCTCGTCATATTTTGAGACTTCTCAATTTTTAGTAAGATTTTAGAGTTTTAGTACTTAAGCCACAAAAACTTTCTTAATAAACAAAATTTTATTTTATATATAATCATAGAAATAGCCTCTTCAGTTGTAAGGGTAAGGCTACACTGTGTACATTTGGGTCCCAAACCTAACCAGGTAAAGAGCCTCCTTTAATTTTACATAATCATATATATTTTTGGTAAGGTGACTAAGTTTTGGAAATAGTGAATGCTACTAAATGTTTTGTTTAAATTAAACTATTTTCCTCTCCTATTTGTAAGGATCTGCTTTAATTAACTTTTGTGTATATGAAATCGTCCTATTACGCGCAATGAACATAATCATTTTTTAAAACATGAATAGGCCCTTCCTTTTTCTTCCCTCTTTAACAAGTCAATTTTTGAAAGAAAAAAGGAAAATGATGACCCAACTCAAAAACCACACCCCACTTTCATTTCAAAGCCGAAAAGGACACAAAACCCCACAAATGCCAACTTGTCCGTCAAAATTTAAATTCCCAAGGGCATTCTCGTCATAACACACCCTCCTCACCCTGTCCTTGGGTATGTACAACAGAACAAATCGAGAAGCCTTGTATATATACATAAAACGCAGACATTATTTCTGCAAAACATGAGAATTTGAAGAAGCTGTGTAATTGGTTTGTTGGTAGATATGGCAGAGCTAGAGAACCCTAATGTGATGACGAATCTCATCACCTTCCTCTCTTCTCTGCTCAAAAGAGTATCGGAATCAAATGATAATAAACAACAACCTCAGAGAATCTCTGTCTTCCATGGCTTATCAAGACCTACGATCTCCATTCATAACTACCTCGAGAGAATCTTCAAGTACGCTAATTGTAGTCCCTCTTGCTTCATCGTCGCTTACGTCTACCTCGATCGTTTCACTCAGAGACAGCCTTCTTTGCCCATGAATTCCTTCAATGTCCATCGCCTCCTCATTACCAGCGTCATGGTTGCTGCTAAATTCATGGACGACATGTAAGTCTCTCTCTCTCTCTCTCTCTGTGTTTTCCAGTTTCTCATACGTGTATTTCATTGTTTTCTTATACTCAATTACTGTTTAATTCTGGGTTTTGTTCTCTTCTCCTGAGTTGTGTGTGTGTGTGTTTCTATAAGTTCTCTTGTTTTCTGCGTGTCTAAGGTTTCTAAGTTTTCTTGTTGTTGCGTGTCTAAGCTTTCTTATGCTCGAATCAATGTTGCATTGTGGGTTTTGGTCTCTTTTCTTGGGAAGTTTAGTTTCAGATAATAGATCTGTGATTGCTTTGAAGAAGAAGCATGTTGGATCTTCTTTCATTAAGAATTATTAATTTAATTAATTAATTAATTTTGCAGTTAAAAGTGCGTGATTTTCTGTTTATGTATTCTTTGGATTCATGATATAAAATTACACTAGTATATTTTTTAACTTTCGAGGTGGAAAGTTGTTCTGAGTTGGAACAATTGGAATGTATAAAGATGGGTTTTGGCTTGTAAAGGAAACCAAATCCAGGCTGGCTTTCCCATGAGACAGAGACAACCTAACCATGTGACACTAGCCAGCTAACATTTGGACATAGTAATCATGAAATGTCGTCCAAGAATTGTATTAATTCATTTTAGAATTGTATTTTAGCACAACCAGAAAGATTAAATGTCAAAATATATTAAGCATATTTATATTAATGATATTAAATTTAAAAAAAAACAATAAAATCAATTCTTCCAAAATTATAAAAAATAATTTACTATTTTTATGGTATCTATAACTATCATTCATGGTCTAATTCAACTTATAAAAAATGGGTTGGAACAAAGATAGAAATTCAGTACTCCCTCCGGTCCTTTGCATATATAAGAAATTATTAATTAAGTTAGTTATTTGTAAAAAAAAAAAATGTTTGTTTTTCTAAAATATCACTTTAACCATTTTCATAAGACATTGGAAAAAGATTATAATAAATTTCTGAGACAATTAGATTAATAATATCTTGTATATTAAGATGATTATGACAAATTATTCTTTTTACTAAATGTTAAATTTTATAGTAATGTTTGATGTAATATTTGCATATATATGGTGCAGGTACTATAACAATGCATACTATGCAAAAGTGGGAGGGATAAGTACAATAGAGATGAATTTCCTGGAGTTGGATTTTCTATTCGGAATGAGTTTTCACTTAAACGTGACACCAAACACATTCCAAGCTTACTGTGCGCATCTCCACAGAGAAATGTTGCTCATGCAACCTCCTTTGGATTTCCCAAATTCTTCATTATTAAAATCATCTTCATCTTCAAAGGCCCATTTATTATGCTCCAATAATGATGAATCTCATAATTCTCACCATCAACATCAAAAGCAGCAACAGCAACAAGAATTAGCTGTTTGATTATCTGTTTTTTTTTTTTAATGCATTTCCTCAATGCATATGCCTTGTAGTATAGCTTGTAGATTGGACTCAACTTGTTCTAATTATTATGTTATTACAAATTGGAAAAATTTGTTTGATATGCTTGCGTATTCGTCGAAATGAGATTCTCTCTTAATCATTTTTCCTTCTTATTTCTCATCAGTTCATTTAAGCCGTTCATTGGGAAGATGGGAGAAAAAAATTAAAGTAGTATTGTAATTTTTTAAATTGATTAGATATATATGATTTAAAAATTATGAGAAAAAGATAATGAGAGAAACTCAACCCGTATTCGTCCCCTCCCTCCCTTCCTCGAATTCACTTTCAACTACATCAATAGAGTTAAAGCTACTTATTCATAACGCAATCAAGATACTTCTTTAAAAAAAAAAAAAAAAAAAAAAAAAAAGCATGATATCACTGCTAAGAGAAGAGGAAAGCATTTGAAGAATATGACAAAAAAGTGGACCCATGGTAAAATGAGAGAGAGAAGAGAGCAACGTGAGCAAAAAAGGAAAAAAAATCTTTTCACTCACCTTTAATAAACAAAAGTTACTTCAAAAGACCCCATAATTTGATATTTGCGAAAATGCCTTCAAAAGTAATAAATACAATTTGCGAAAAAAAATAATATTCAATAAATGAAAAATCATATTAAATATTGTCACGACTATTCTAAATGCACATTGATTAAATTTTTTTTAATGAAAAATATTCACTTTTACCCCCTATCAATGAGGTTTTGAAGAAGGATAAAAATATGAAAGCTCTATCAAAAAAATGTACGGAGCCATATTTAAATATTGATTTTATGAATAAAATTGAAAAATAAATATTAATCACTCTGCAATTGACTTATATTATATTATTGACCGGATGGAATAATACAAATCGAATTTGGATCCACCAATTGCGCTCAATTTTCATCTAAACCACCAAAATTTATATATATATATATATTATAGATTGGCAATTTTGTAGCAAGCTCTGGCCCGACTGATTATTCATCTAAATATTTTGACATGAAAAAAATATGAAATTAAATTGAAAATAAAAATATAAAACATAATATTTGGATAGTCAAAATGACATCAATTTTAAGTTAAAGAAAAGTTGAAAATTATTTGTGAATAACCTATCAATTTGAATATTATATTCTTATATTTTTCACTAACAGTAAGACAATTCTTGTAAATCAAACAGAACTTACAAAATTACTTATTATCAATGTGGCTCTAATTTCATACATAAAAAAAGTGACTCGGATATTAATAGTCGAATTTAAATTCATGTTATTTAAAGAGATTATTAATACTTATGAAGAGATTAACCCAATCAAAATATTTTCTTGAAAATGCCCATAACATATCATAGTAAAGATTTATCATTGTTTCATATAGGCACATTTTAACTGTCCTATTCTTGTGGGCCCTCCCTGCATCTTTTGTTTTGTTTAGTGTTTTAATTTTTCTATGTTGGCATTTTATGCATTTGTAATGGACAGATAATTGTCGCTTCTTTACAGTCTGGCCTCCAAAGCCAACTTCTTTTATATTCACTTAAATTGCTTTGTATTTTGTGAGAGGTACGGTTGGTGACAATTCTTGTTGTACTGTGCATGTTTTTGTGTCATCATGTGGTGCTAATGACACCATATTTGCTGACAAAGACTCATGGTACCAACTTGCTTGATATGAAAGGAAAAAGAATTCTGACCAAAAAAAAAAAAGGAAAAAAAATTATTTAAAAAAATCTCTATATACAAAATGAATTAAGGCGTAAATATATTCCGAAAATTTTTATTTAGAAACAAAGTTGCACTAAAAGTTTTCACTGGGTTTGATGTCCCCCAAAAGTTTGAAAATGTAGCATTATTGTCTCGTTCTGCTAAAAAAACTAACATTATTTGTTAAAATATCATTGTTGACGGTTAACATTTTTAACGGTAATGACAGCATTGCTTCATTTTATTTTTATATTGATGATAAATAAATTTTGGGTTAAAGGTTATTTTTATCATGGAAGTTTTGCTAAGGGAACGCCCAACACCCGAAAGTTTTTTGGGTGTCAAATTTGCCCCGGAAGTATGAAAAAGGTAGTAAATTTGCCCCTCCGTTAATTTTGACCGTTAAGTGTCACCTCATCACACGTGACATGCCACCTCATGACACGTGACATGCCATCTCATCAATCAAAAGTATCATTTTTGGCCTGGAAGTTTTCATTGAGGAGCAATTTTACCCCGGAAGTATGAAAAAAGTAGTAATTTTGCCCTTCTTTCTCCCAATATTAAATTTGACTATTAAATCAGTCAAAGACCACATATGTCATGCCTTGAAAATGTTGAACTGTTGGAGTTAGAGAAGAAGATCCTTGAGATGTTGAGCTCAAGGCGGCCAGAATTTGTGAAACCGAATTGGTTACAGGGACTGAAAGGTCTGTCGCAAAACCCAGAGGAAACATCACTTATGATCTAAGCAAATGAAACGCAAAACGAGAAATGAATTATTCCAAAAATTGGTTCAGTAAAACAAATCAGTAGTGTTAATATTTATGTTTGTACAGACTGATCATTTTCTTAGATCATAAGTGATGCTTCCTGTGACCAGTTTGGCTTTACAAATTCTGGCGGCTTTGAGCTCAACATCTCAAGGATCTCCTTCTCTCACTCCAAATTCGACATTTTTAAGGCATGACATGTGTGGTCTTTGACTGATTTAATAGTCAAATTTAATATGTGGGAAAGAAGGACAAAATTGATACGTTTTGTAAACTTCTGGGGTAAAATTGATCCTTAGTGAAAACTTTCGAGGCAAAAATGATACTTAACTCTTATTGGGTTGATGAGGTGGCATGCCACATGTACACTCAGTCAAATTTAATGGTCAAAATTAATGGACGGGCAAATTTGCTAACTTTTTCATACTTCCAAGGTAAATTTGCTATATTTTTCATACTTCCGAGGCAAATTTGATATCCAAAAAACTTCCGGGTGCTGGGTGCTCCCTTAGCAAAATTTCCATGGCAAAAATGACTTTTAACCCATAAATTTTATTATATCATTCTATATTCAACAAATCTTTTCTATTTTGTATTTTGCCGTAATTTACATGTTAATTAGTGAATATCAACGTCAGTTCTAATTAACATATTACGAGCAAAATGACTATTACCTATAATTGTAAAAATTGTAAGGACCTCATAAAAAATATATATATAAGGGTCTAATTAAAAAATCATATGGAATTGTAAAGATTCATAGATTAAATTTTCCAATATACATCAATAACTATACAGTCAACCCAAGAAAGTACCACATCCTAATTATTTTTGCTTTGTTAGTTAAATACTGGTGTATTTAAGAAATACACAAACCTTACCATTAAATAATGATCACTACAGCATTGTAATTGGATTGGGAAAACGCTTATTGACAATGTAGGGAGCACTAGTTTATTTTTTTTAAAAAAAAAATTAAAATACAATTTACAAAAATAATAAAATGAGTCAAAAAGAAAGGCCCGGATCTATTGGGGCTTCAGGAACGTAAGCCAAAAATATAATTGCCAGATATATCACAAGCCTAAGATACACACATAACGTAAGGTAAAACTAACAAGAGAACAAATAACAACAAGCTGGAAGAATTATACGCAAGTATTATATATTTGAGCTCCATATGAAGTTTATTAGCAACTAAAGCATGAATGATTGGTTGAATTCTCACTTTAACAAAAAGAACCGGAAAGCAATCCTTAGGGGGGGGGGGGGGGGGGGGGACTCCCTTAAGAGTTGAAACATCACATGAAAAAATTAATTTTGGTAAAAGCTACAAGTAATGATATTGAAAATGGGAGTGGTTTTTTTGAATCTGCTATGCTTGTGATTTTTCTGGTCTTAAGGAATTTCTTCATGTTATATGTGTATGGTTTCAAGGGAAACAAATTTATCGATTTGGTTGTTAAAGCTTCAGTGTATGCATCTTACCAGTATGCTTTGATCTATTTAATTTCCTACTATTTATATTTTTATCTTCATATATATAGTTAACTAGCTAGCCCTTCTTGGTTGTTTGTTTAGTTTTTACAAGTATTTTCGGTTTGTACCTTCTTTTTTATTGTACCGGGGAGTTTCGATTTAATGGCAGTGGATGTTTCGCATTGGTACAAAAAGAAAAACATGTTAAATATGAAGTAATATAAAAATTAGGTTCGACATTTCATTACATACAAAACCCAATTTCAAACTAAAATTGACCTATTTCTAAAAATTTCCACGTGGAGGTAGAGTACAGTACAAGGAGCTAGTCAGACTTTTCCAGTATGGCAAATATGATTGTCTCTAATAAATATACGGGTAAATGATTTGTTCAGTGACTGGATCTAAGAGTTTCTTTTGTAAACCAAAACTATATCGTTTGGTTTAGTGAGGATGTGCCAAAAATTTTAAAAAAAACAAACAAATAATTCTGTGTCGCGTGCTTTTCTGATTGATTCTCCGAAATTGTGATCGAGCATTAGTTGTGAGAATCAATCAAAAATTACAAATCTGGAAAGAATTACTTCCAATGTAAATTAAAACCTTATATTAAATTTAGAAATCAAATCGCTAATGCATCAATAACGACTTAACGAGCCAATGAACCAAATCTCAGATAGTTCTACAATTTGAAATCAAATCACAGATAGTTTAATTATAAAATCAAATCGCTATCAATAAGGATTACAAGTGCAGAATAAACCATTATGGCTATTTCCTATTGCAGAACAGTTGCAGAATAAGTGCAATTTGAATTAATCTAATTTGTGGGATTGAATTAGCGTGAGTGTCGTGCGCTTGCAAATGGTTGTTTTGTTTTTGTTTTTCATTCCAAACAAAAAAAGTGTGCGCACCTTCACTAAACTAAACGATGTAGTTTTAGTTCACAGGAGAAACTTTTAGGTCCAGTCACTGGACAAATCATTTACCCTATATATATATATGTGTGTCTGCACAAGTCAAATGAAGTAGAAAAAGGCATATAAGGGCAGTTGAAATATGAAAATTCCAAAATGGGGTATCAAAATTGCCAAATTCTTATTAAGTCCTTAGGTACTATTCCGTAATTAACTTCTTCCTCTTCTCTTTCTCTGTTTTCTTAATAAAATTAGTTATAATTGTCTTAAATTATTTAATAAGTTAAAGTTGTTACTTCTTATACAGTTGTTGTCATTGATATTCAGTAAGAAGTTTATGAAATTTGTTATCATTATCTTAATTATTGTCATTTGACAAGTTAAAATTGTTACTTGTTTAATCATTATTGTCGCATTTCGTTTTTTTGTTAAACATTTCAAACTAAGGATATTTGACTAATTTCAAAATGATTAAGCCATTTAAGATCCTGAATTAAGGTTTACAGATTTATGGGATTTTTTTCCTACTAAAATTTTTTAATTTACATTTTATTTCAGACTGGGTTAGGGATCTGATTCATTAACTTACTAGTTGACCTAAGAAGTTTGTTCACGTTCTTTTATGAAAGGTCTTGCTTCTCTCTCACACACACACACTCTCTCTCATATGTGTCGGTGTGATTGACCGACAGAGATGAAGGGTAAGGGACAAGTGAAGAGAGAATGAGGACACTAGAGGTACTATTTAGCTGAGCTTATTTTGGCCATTCAGGACACTGAGTAATGTGATCACATTCCACATTTGTATTATACTATTATTATTATATTGTGGCTATTCTTCTTCACTCAGCAACTCCCATGTGCAACCATGGACCACTATAAAAATAAATAATGAAAAGAAAGTTTGATTATTTTAATAGGTCATGCTAAATCTTCTAAATTTATTTCAATCTATTATTGTTGGAGATTTGATCAATAATATTTAGTAGCCATAACGTGGACTTTGAATTTGGCTTTCCAGAAAAAAATAATGTTCACCATTGAAACCGGGGGTCTGTTGATAGAGGCACCATCTGGTAGTATTTCGTCTATATTGATTCTTCTCAAGATGTTAAGCCTTTTTGAGAAGTCTTTACTCTAATACCAAATGTAAATGACAGAATATCACCAAGAGAGGTGAATTGGGGATTTAAAAATCTTTTCGATAAACCGAGAACTTCTCGTACAAAATAGAGACTAACAGAGAGAGAGGAGGAAAGATGAACATAGAAGATTTATCATGGTTTGGTCTTAACTCTTGACCTACGTCCAGTCCCCAGACTCTCTGGGATTTTTACTATCACTTCAATCAGTTACTCACTCTATACTCAAAAGTTATCTTTTCACTAGGATACACTCCCCTTTACAAGTTGTAATCTGATAACCCAATCCCAAAGTCTCAATACTTTGAGATTCTTACAAAGATTTATAATCAACAATGATTTCTCTAAAAGAGTAGATGAATAAACACTGAAGTTTAAAATATTCGAAGATATTTTACATATGAGTAGAAACAATAATAACGTTGAGCGTTTGAGTTTTTGATATTTTTAGTTGTTGAGAATTGAATGCTTTAACTTATATATGTTGAGGGCATTTAATGATCGTTTGAAGATTCAAAGAAGCTGTTAGAAGTAATAAATAGCCGTTAGACCACATAAAGCGAAGAGCTTTCCCATTTTTTCTCAATGGTGTGGCTAATGATTGGCTATATTATTTACAACCATCACCAATTGGAAGCTGGACTAATATGTAGAAATTATTCTTAAAGAGATTCTTTCTTGCCTTAAGAGCTACTGCTATTTGAAAAGAGATTAGTGGCATAAAACAGATCAATAGCAAGAACATGTATGCGTATTGGGAGAGGTTTAAATGATTGTGTGCTAGCTGTCCACACCATCAAATCACTGAGCACTTACTAATAACCTATTTCTATGAAGGTTTATTGCCAATCGACAGAAGTTTGGTGGATGCATCTAGTGGTGGTGCCTGAGATAGCAAAACACCTGAAGAGGCCCTAGACTTAACATCCATAATGGCTGCTAATTCTTAGCAGTTTGACACTAGAGCGAATAGTACTGTTGTTTACCAGATTCAAGCACCTCCAGTCTAGTATTATTCCCAAAGATTAGAGAATAGACTTGATGATCTGACTTCTCTGGAGAGGCAGTTGGCAGTGACACACACAGTAAGGTGTCGTATTCCACAGATTGGCTACTCGTGTGGGCTATGTTCTGACCTTTATCATTCTACTAACTCTTGCGCTACTTTGAACTATCAAGACTAGCCAGTGGCTGTAGTGGGTGTTTTCCCTGGGAAACCACAATACCAACAAAACAATGACGATTGGAGGAATCAGTGGAACCCGAATCATAACCAGAACTAGAATAACCATTCTCAGCAGAATTCTAGAAACTACCACCAAAGACAGTTAGATTGCCAACACCACCTCCTCTGCAAGCCATATGTGCACCTCCATAGGTAGCACAACAGTAGACTAGTAGTAATGGTTCCTTACTGAAAGATATGATGAAGCAATTTGCCACAAACACCATACAATTCCAGTAGCAAACTGAGACTTCTATTTAGAGTTTGCATACTCAAATTGGGCAATTATCAACATCATTATGACTAAATACAGCCTCAAGGATTGAACACTCTTCCTTCATAGACAGTTCCTAAACTTAAGGCAAATGTTAGTACTATTTCCCTAAGGTCTGGCAAGCAATAGGAGAGGCTTATACAACCTATGGATGTGACTAAATCCACATTAAAAAAAAGTCAACAAATGTACAGATTGACTCTAATGATAAATTGGAAATGCAGCATTGTGAAGAGGAACCTGACATTACCGTTCGTCTTCCTTTGCCTCAGAAGGCCCTTCGGTCCAAGAAGTTGGCAGAAAAAGCACAAGAAAAGGACATTCTTGAAATTTTCAGAAAGGTTGAGATTAACATTCCACTCTTGGATGTAATCAAGCAAATTCTTAAATATGTCAAGCTTCTGAAGGAATTGTGTACCAATAAGAGGCGACTGAAGGGAAATAAACATGTTGTAACACCCCAATTTTTAAAAGCGGAATAATTTTTTTTTTCATCAGAGTAGAGCATCGGAGCAAGTAAAAAAGTGAGTAACTGATATACCATTAACTGTGGCGTATCCGTCTGTTCATAATGTATAGTACATTTGTCGTCACGGTACAAGTCTAGAAATAGGATCTTCAGTTGGGTCTCTACGCGTGCTGTTTACTTTGCTTACTCCTGTCTTCAGTCCTCGGTTCCTCGGACCTGAAGCTATAGTAAAAGCTAAGGTCCAATATCCATCGGACCCCAGGTAACGGTTAACCTCATGCTTATGTAAACAATATATGTATGACAGATATTCATGACATTACAGCAATAATCAATATAAAAGCTCATAACAAATGTTTAATTTGTCTGGATAACGGTACACAGCCACTGCATATGCCCGTTATCTCCAGTCTGCACTATTCACCAGTGCTATGATGGCCTATCGTGTCCTTAACGCTAGGAAAACTGTAACGGTATTATCAAAATCATAACCCGTGTATCAAGCTGAATGTATAAGCATGTGAACTAAGCCCCATAACTTAGCCACGGTGCATGACCTAAGACCAAGTCTTGTCCATGACTTTATGAAATAATCTATCACATATATGCATACAATAAGCATAAGAGTTAGTGTTACAATACACGTCGTTCGTACCTTCGTTGGCGCGGATAGTAGTATGTCTATTGATTCGGTACGTCCCCCAATTTCCTTGGATATCCTATCATGATATTTTCGCATTATTCTCTTATAAATAATATTCTAAGAGATACTCTAGCCATCATTGACCCTTTTTACTCTTGGTGGATTTACTATCCAAATTTTAACTCCTTTATTTCCACAAAAACGCTGATTTCAGCATTTAGAGCTAGAATTTCCGTTAACTTTGAAAAAACATAACTAATTCTAGAAAAATCGAAACGAGGATCCGTAAAATTCCTTGGAATCCTTAGGATGTATATTTTTAAGTAAAAATACTAAGGTTTGCCCAGAACTTAAGAACAATTCTCAATTTTCATGTTTTCTCACGCTGCCTAGAAATTTTCCCAGAAAACATAGCCTTTCTTCAAGAATTTTTATCTCTTTGTAAAAAATTCAAAATGACACACTATAGGTATATTTGAAAAGCCCTATATGTCTACTTTAACCATGAAAAATTTTAGAATTAATTAACTTCATCTTCAACATAAAATTATGGCATTTTTAATACTGACTCTAGAAATCGCCTAACCAAAAAATTTTGCCAGAATCTCGCTACTTTGATCTTCAACTTCCAAGAATTTTGCTCCATAACATTATCAATCATATTTTCGAAATAAAGACATATTTAACCATAAAAACATGAAAAAAAAGTACATTGGAAGATTAAAGTTCAAAACACTACTTTTCTATGAATTTAAAACTAGAACTCAAGAACTCACCTTGCCTTTGCTTCTACTCCTCCAAGCTTTCCTCACTCATTCTCCACTCTCTATATTCAGATGCTATTGCTTGTTTTGGTGTGAAGAATGAAGAGGTGAGCTTCTCTATTTATAGGGAAAATCCAAGCACTTACTTACCTTACAAGTTGTCTCTACTTCCTCAATAAGTTCTCTCCCTTCTTCAACAAGTTGTCTCCCTTCTTCAACAAGTTTTCTCCCTTCTTCAACAAGTTGTTGCAACTTGTTCTCTAAGTTTCCTAACTTTCTCTCTAAGTTGTTGACCCTTCTAGAATTGTCTAGAAAATTCCTACTTCCTCTTAAGCTATGAAAACTGTCCCCCCTCCCCTTCATCTTTTAATTTGTTTTGTGTTTTAATTTTAGCCTATTGTTTAATGTTTTAAGCTCCTTTATTGGTTCTTTTTAATTTACTTGGATTTAGCTTTCATGATATTTAATTTAATTCAAGTTATAATCTCAAATGTAATGTTTTAGTTGTTACTAGTCTTAATTATAAATGTACGATTGATTAATATATTAATCATGATCATTATTGATCCCATTTATGCTAATTAGCCTTTGGTCCTTAATTAAATTAATATATCCTTAATTATGCCCTTTTAATTTGATGATAGATTAATTCCTAAAGTTAATATAAATACCTTAATTATTTTAAACTTAACTGTCCATTTGTTGTTGGAAATTTTCTCTAATTGATTTAGGTTTTTGCATGCCATCTTATTGTCTCTTATGATTAATTTAAGATTATGCTTTAATATAATTAAGTGATTTCATAACCTTTGGTTATAAATTAATCACCAATTTATGTGTTACTTTCTTTCTTTATGATCATTCAAAATAGTTGTTATTTTATGTGATTTAATATCACATTTTATAGTCTCCAATACATAGGTTTGTAATTAATTATTGGTTAATTAATCCCAAAGTGGGTTTTGAATGAAAATATAATTATAACAAATTCACTTTTGTATTTTATTTGCTAAGATATAATATTCATATGAGTTATTAGGGTATTTTATAATCCCTAATTGAAGATTACAAAATTTGAGTCTTTGGTCTCTTTAATTCGAGGAAAAAATTCCCTAAATTAATTAAATAAACTACTTAAATTTTGAAGCCACATATTCATCTATTTCCTATAGGTATTATTTATCAAATTATAGTAGCTATGAGAAATAGGAATTTTAGGGTATTACACATGTTACTATAACCCAAAATGTGTCAGCACTCCTCCAACCAATGCCTCACAAGTGCAAAGATCAAGACATGTTTTTAATTCCTTGCATTAATTGTAATTATAGATTTGAAATAATGATACTCGAGTAATACTCAAGTACTAATAAGATGATACTCGAGTATGGTCAGTTGAAATGTGATACTTGCTCTCTGCCTATGAGATACTCGAGTAATGGTGTTATGATACTCGAGTATGTGAATTATCTCAAGTGTGTTTTGCTAACGTATTTCCCTGAGGTTATTCATTTCAGTAACAACACAATAGATAGTTGAGTATTAGCATTTGAATACTCGAGTATGAACTTCTGCAAAGTTTCTGGACTAGCTGGATACTTGAGTATGTGAAGCATAATACTCGAGTATGTGAAGATACCCGAGTATTGATCTCTGATACTCAAGTATTGACGAGGACAAATCTTTTATCAGCAAACATGAATCTTCTGTAACGTTATTCTAATATTTTTATTCTTCACTCATATTTTTTAAAAAAATCTCATTTATCATTTATTGTAATATCATTAATCATAATGATGAGCGATTTTCAGATGATTTAGCAACGGTTGAATTCTGATAAATCAACGGACAGCAATGGTTTTGTAAAACAGAGACGAATAGAGACAATGCATTGAACCCAATTAAGGCGAGATTGGCGCGAATGGTTAATTGCTAACAACGGTCATATTCAAACGGACAAAATTAGATTCTACAAACGGCTCTTTCTCTCCAACTACTATAAATACACGAAGAACTGAATTCATCAGTATGTATCAACGCATACACAGAGAAAAGCATTCAAAAGTGATCAATCTTTATTTTGTTTATATCTTCGGATATTATTGTGCTTCAGTGTTCATTGTATTACTCTGTAAGAGAGGTTCATCATTTGTATTTACATTTGTTCGAATCTCAAGGCAGTGGTATCTTGAGTGTGGGTGTACGATTACAACTTGTAAGGGGGAATGAGTCCTAGTGAGAAAGGATCGTCCCGAGTTACAGAGTGTGTAATTGTGCTTGTAAGATAGTGAAAAATGCCGGAGTGTCTGGGTACTGAATGTAGGTCAATAAGTTGGACCGAACCAATATAATTCCTCTATGTCATTTATCTTTATCATTTTACTGTTCCTAATGCTTGTCTATTATACCGTGGAAGAAAAATCTGTAATCACCTATTCACCCCTCTCTAAGTGATATTCCACCTTCAAATTTCTCTCAAACCTCTCATCTTCTCCGACCGAATTCAACCTCCCACACCTAAAATGGCCCCCAAACGATCTACCAAAACCTCCCAGGACGCTGATCCAGACTATAAAGTTACTGGTTCTCCTTCCCTACCTCTTCCAAAATGTCCTAGGAGAATAAAGCGTATTCTAAGAAGATTTAGATATGGCATTGATAAAAGGATACTTGGAGTTGCTGTGAATGAACCTTCACCCACCTCCAAACCTAAGGGGATCGTGCTTTAGAAACCCCCTGAGGTCCCAAAAAGAAAGCTAGTCAACCTTGAAGTAGCAACGCACAAGGATAAGGGTTCAGCTTTCAAGGTTGCTAAGCCTAATCTGAAGAAGAAGTCTGTGCCATCTTCAAAATTTAAGAGTCTCTCTAATGATCAAGGAGCCTCTCAAAATCCATCTTCATCTAAACCCCTTGAGCAAGCAGGCTTGAAGGTAACTGATGCCTTATCTGAAATATATCTTCATTCTAAACCTCCTCAAGCTTCTGTACTAGACAAGTAGTGATAGAAAATGAGAATGTCATTCGCTTTAAAGAAAACTATCTTAAAAAGGATTTTTGCCCAGTTGTTTCTGTCAATCTAGCTAATCTTAAGGAAGAGTGCAATCTTGACCTCTCACCTTGGCTTAAGCATTTTGAGTCTCTCCTTTCCATTTCTGCTTCTTTCAGCCCAAACATAGTCAAAATGTTTTATTTCAATATGGTTTAGGATAATCTTATGGACTCTGAGGGAAATCTCATTGAGGAGAAAATTGTTACTCATGTGAGGGGAGTTAAAATCACTTTATCTGCCTTATTCATTAACTCTGTTTTGAAGATTTCTAATCCTCCTCCTGTTCCCACATTGAACTATAGCAATAGGGAAATTTTTGAAATCCTTAGGCACAATGATCTTATTCCTGAGGATCAATTGGCATCTCTTTCTTTTCCCCATGTTGCTATGCCCCCTATTCATAGAGCCTTATGGTACATATACTCTAGAAGCCTCTTGCAAAAGGGTGGCAATTATACCTATTTCACAAAGAAGGATTACCCTCTCTTTGCTGCTATCATTGATAAAGTTCCTATCAATGTTGGCTACTGGATCTTCTAGGAAATGGCCAAGTTCAAATTCAATTATTAAAAAACCTTAAAACATTCCTTTTCCAACTCTTGTGTCTGTCATTCTCTTTCACTGCAAGATCTAGTACATTGGCACTTCTGAGACAGTTAAGAAGCCTCCAAGTTTTGGGAGACAACAATTGAATATGATGAGGATAAGCTTCGAAGAATGATCTGGCTACTTAAAGTCCCCCTCTAGACCAAGAGCTTCTCATGCTAGAGCTCAAGAAGCTCAGTCTGCACCTCCTCCACCTGAGCCTTCTGACTAGATGCAAGAATCAAGGCAATAGTGGACAAAGCCTTATCTGAATTGTTTGACAAGATCGAGGCTGAAGTTGGCAAATTGGTTTCTGAAGTAACCAAAGGTAACAGTGATATGGTGGATGTTCAAGAAGAGTTGAAGGAGAAAGTGGAAAATCTTACTGGTCATTCTGAAGATCAAGCTGCTAGTATCTCAACTCTTATGGTGTCTAATGTCATTTTAAGTGACAAAGAGGACAAGATTTTGAAGCTTTTGTTACTTGCTGGACCTAGTCACGATGGTTCTGGTTTTGGTACCCCTTCTTCCAATCCTGTTGGCCCTAGTTTCAGCTCACCTAAACCTGAACCCTCTACCTCACCTCCCTTCACCATTACCATACCTATCATTTCCACTCTAGTTGTTGACTCCACCCTAGCCACTGTCATCATACTATTCCTAACTTTGAATTAGCTTTCTTGAATTTGCAAAATCTTCATGTATGATCTAGATACTTCATATCATCACTCATTCCTATTCCTAACTATGTTTAATCAGTTTGTTAGTGAGTTTCAGGTGATTAAAAGTGTTTTAGAATGAGGATTAGACATAAAGCAAAAGATGACGTCGGCACATTTATTGCTAGTCCAGAAATCTTAGTATCCTTTTGGCAAATCATTCTTTAGACTTTGCAAAGGTTTAAATGTTTTTTTCCTTCTATGGAAGCCTCATCTCCCAACAGATTTATTTCAAGGAAAGTCAACAAAAATGTCTGAGCATCTAGATTAACTTAAAGCTAGAGAGAGAATGAACCAAGTTGCAACCTAATAGTAACATTAATGTTTCCAACGGTCACATTAATGAATCCAACGGTCAATTAATGCTTCCATCATATATAAACTAAAGCACTCAAGTCTCATTAACCACCAAAACACAGAAAACGAAAAGCTATCAAGTTTCATTTGCATTTAGTGTTTTTTACTTACTTGTAAAATATGTTTTGATACATTAATCTTCAGTGCTTATTTTATATGCTCTTTTAGAGAGTATATCATTGATTTTCAATCATTGTAAGAACCTTAAAGTTGTGGGACTTTGAGGTTGAGTTTATCAGTTTACAACTTGTAAGGGGGAATGTATCCTAGTAAGAGGATAACTTTCCAGTGCAGAGTGTGTATTGATTTGAGTGATAGTGAAAATTCCAGAGTGTCCAGGGACTGGACGTAAGTCAAGAGTTAAGACCGAATCAATATAAATCTTGATGTGTCAAGCTTCTCTTCTACTCCTTTGTTATACCCTGTTTTACTGTCTTATTTTCTGGGCGTTGAAAAGAATTTTTTAAAATCCTTAATTTACCCCCTCTTGGTAATTTCCTCCATTTTATAAAAGGCGCTGTAGAAGAATACACACAGCTATATTAGCTACCACAATTAATGATCCTTGAAAACAAAAAGGTGGAACAATCACGAGAAGTTATTTTGTAATCCCAGTTTGTATTTTAGATTATTATGATTCTATAATTATAGATAAAATATCAGAATGCAGGGCTAATATATTTAAATTTAAATTTCTTTTTTTGAATGAACTTTTGATTTTATTTTATTATATCTTAAAAATTTGGTACTAAATACTGGAAATAAAATAATTTAAAATTGAAAAACGTATTCGTGAATAAAGGTAAATGAGCTGTTTTTCTATCTTTATAATGAGGGTTTATTTATCAAATTCATTGGAAATGATACTTTTTAAATTAAGATCTGGATAAAAACAAATAAATTGATTTGATTTAGCAGCACTAAAATGATTATTATTATTTTATTTTATCTTTCACTTTACTTAATTATGTTATTTTAAAATTTAAGATATTCAATAATCTGAAATTTGAATTGAAGTTAAGACAAATCCAAATAGAGAGAAATCCAAAAGGGAAAATTTCAATTAAATCCTTTTGAAATACTAAAATCTAAATTTATGGTTACACTTTCAATAAGTTCCTAATCAAGCCATTAGGCCTAAAGGGACTTTTTTTAATGTTGTTAAATGACAAAAATACCCTTAATAGTTAAAAATTATAACTATGAATGACCCCCTATACCACATCACAATGTTTTCAGCCGACTAAATCATCTGGAAAAAAAAAAAAAAAAAAGGAAAAGGGAAAAGGTTACCGCGGCTTTCTATTGAGTGTTTGGGTGAACAGTGTATACCATTCCTTATTAATCAAATTGTCAAATAAATACCTAAACATATTTTCATCCACTTGTGTGGAAAAAATTTGATGAAAAGTCCTTCTCCAATATCAATTATCATTACCCCAGAACATAAAGAATTAAAAAATTTCTATGTTAGTTATCTAACTAGCAACTAGTAAGTTAAATTATTTTCCAATTTTTTTTAAAACTTTTTTTTCCAGTCTGTGGAAAATTAATTTTAAAGACTCAGGCAAAAAACTGATTTTTGATGTAATACAAACTGCATCACAAAATAATTTCCCGTAATTGTTCCACCTTCCCGTTTCGAAAGACCATTAATTGCAGTACGCAGGGGCGGATTTTTATTTTTTATTTTTTGGGGGCCCCTAAAATTACAAAATCGGACCCAAAATTTTCAGTAATTATGCTTTAGCCTCATAAAATTTCAATCTTTTCACTTTAGTCCCTATTAAAAAGACTCATGAAGGGACTAACTTGAAAACATTGAAAATTTTATGAGGCTAAATCATAATTTGTGAAAAATTTGGGTCCAATTCTATAATTTTAACTCCCTAATTTTAAATGCTGACTCCATTGGCTTTCAGTCTATAATTTTTGTCCCCCTGATTTTCATTTCTGGTTCCACGTCCCCTGGCAGTAGGTAGCATGGTTATCTGCAACCGTCTTTATCCAAAAGTTTGAAAAGTAAGCACAGATGAACTTCTTTAGGACAGACAACTTCAGCATAGTGTACAGACACTTGGAAACAAATCCTAATCATAATGAAAAGAAATAAAAATAATTGCTGAATATTTAAAGATAAATATCTAAAATTAGTACTAATTCTAATGAACAAATATCCCTATTCAATTCCCTACCGGATAACAATAAATATCAAGATAAATCCTGATTATTTCTTATCTATTCCACTAACAAGTAAACTTCTAAAAAATTTGATTACATCTGGGGCAATGCGACGCATCAGGAGGCTATACCTAAATATTCTCATCACAAGACAAAAATAAATTCAGTTTAAACTATTAAATAAGATTACTTTATTGAGCTAAGAAAAACAGTAATGAATGAAGCATACCATGGTTTCACACTCAATTTGTCAAATTGCTCAAACAGAAACAATATACATGCTCGCCTCAATGACATAGCATTCATTGATTCTGATAACTCATACAACTGAGAAACATTTCCCAAGGAAATATCCTACGAACAACAGGATGAATAATGGGATTATCACATGTGACATGTTCATAGAATAATTTGAAAAATAGAGGTATAATTAGCTCTGAAACTAAACCCTTGTCCCACCTGAGCTATTACACATTCACAGGATCGCTTAAGACCATCCAGAAGATACTGATCAGCAGCTCTCAGGAGATCCTAAGCAAGATCCAAGTTGACATCTACAGTGCCCGTATAAATAAATCTGAAAGTGCTAAGAGAAAATCAAGTCAGTACATTGCAATATCTATGGGACAAGGCAAATAACAAAAGTTGTAAAATCTAGAAAGGGACCGAAAAACACATACACCTCATCATCAATTCAAAGGCAGCCCATTAATGTTTGGAATCGGTATATATTTTGCTTCCTTCTCCTGCATTTATGAATTCCAATTTCAATGTGAATAATGATGCTAAAGCCCATCAGATTATAAAAATAATAAAAGGAAAAAAACATTATCGACATTAATCAATACCTACCCGATAAACACCATCAAGCATTGCTCGAAACGCATCAGAGGAAGCAAGCAAACAAATTGGATGAGCATAGAACTGTTTTCCTGATAAAGAAAAACAAAAATTATGGGTACATATTTCAAACATTTCAAAATTAAGCATGGGAAAGAAAAACATTCAAGGGCACCATGTCCACCTTCAACTAAAAAGGTGACATCAGAAAGAGAAGGATTGTTTACATATTGCTCGCATAAGTACACCTGCAAAAAAAAAAGGTAAAAAATAGAGTTAAACAAGAAAACATAGTGCACAGAATAATCCTTGTAAGATTATTCGTTGGTCAAATTGATCCCTATAGAGAATTCCAAAGCCACTTAAGTTTCCTTCAATCAAAATGACTTATAATTAAGAGACATTTTCCCCTTAAAGTGTGCAGAACAAATTTGCATCAAGAGCTCAACAATTTAGATCATGTCTATGATCCTTTTATGAGCTCCACAGAACAATGAACAAATCAAAGTATGCCAAAATCACAGCTATTTTTTTTTTTTTTTTGGGTTGAAGCAACATTTCTCCAAAATAACATTCGTTTTTACAATCACTCTATGAAATTTGACTCGACATTATTTTGAAAGAAAATGACATATGTATTAACTCATGTCAGCCGTCATGCTAATGTCCAAATTGACTTGTGTTTAAGAAACACTAAAATCTTTAGAAGACTATTAGAAAAAATTAGTGACTCTTCCAATGACTAAATCTAACATTTCCTACAACTACCACACTAAGTTTTTTAAAATAGTAATGCCGATTGTCGTACTTTTATTGGTAAAAAAAATTTAAAAAACATGGGAAAAAATATAAAAATCATATTTATTTTTTTTTTACTCATCCAACTAGATGAATGGGATAAGCAAATGAGACACAACTAGCAATTCACCTTAGAGGTCGTGGATGAAGGAGTAGTATCTAAGGGAGGGATAGATGTGGTTCTGATAGTCAAAGAGTGAAGTGCCATTGAAGCCTCACGTTTTTTATTGAGGTTTCTCGATGTTAGAAGATCAAGCAGCAAGGCAAGACCTGATAAATTTAGTAGAACATCAAGTGAAATTACTTCATCATTTAAACAAAAAAATGATCTCCAGACAAAAAAATGAATCATTTTTTTACCATTGTTGTCCACAAAAATAAATTTCTGATCATCAGGGGAACATAAATGAGCAAGAGCTAGAGCCACATTCCTTTGAACAACCTTTTCTTCAAAATGCATAAGATACAATAGTTGTTTCAATACCTGCTAGACAAAGGAAACTAATGAGCACAGTCCAATGTTGGGAACAATGATTGGAAAGAAAGAAAGGAAAATGATAGCTAGACTATAACAATGTGTACCTATAATTCAAACAAACAAAAGAAATCAATAATTTGCAAGAAAACTCACCCGTCCATGCATTTTTTCCTCTAATAATTCCATTGTATTTCCTACAAACTTTTTAGGAAACTGAAACTTACATAAGACTTAAGAAAAGAACCTGTCTTTGCAACACGCTTAATTCAATCCACATTGCAATCAGAATCTGTCTTTGCAAATATACCAATTAAATGAGCTGCTTTTCTTTGACTCATGGAACAACGAGATTTGTAATTGAGATTCTGAACTTGAGAAAAGTATTTTTTAAGATACAAAGGTAGAGAGATTATAGCGCAAATCAGAATCCAGACTAGCCGTACCTAAGCAATATAATTACCGGTTACAGAGCACCAGCTAGAAGAACTTCTGTTGTCACGTGTGGAGAATAAGTGGCCAGATTTGAAATTGCGGTAGCCTACAAATTTCATCATTCAGTTGGCTCTAGAAAAATTATAGCATGGGAAAATTAAACAAATAAAAGACCCCAAAAAAAAAAAATTCTGTTATGGCCTAACTGCTTCACGTACAATGTATTGTAGCATCCTCTGATCCAAGCATTAGTACAAGCGTAGGCAGTACATTCAATTTGAGAATCTGCAATAAGTTATTCATATCAACAACTCATAACAATGTACAATACAAACCAAGTAGCCATGCAAGGTCACCCACCTGGTTTTTGTTCTCATCGTTTTCAAATGCAAGACTACCTAAGGCTCCTGCAGCTGCACTTTGTAGCGTTGCATCATCAAATTCAAACAATTCAACAAGAGGAGGGATGCCGCCTTCCATCTTGAACATGTAGTCATCCTTTGAGACAGGGATATAATATTTGTAATACCCCAAAATTATTATTTCTCATAAATACAATATTTTGGTTGATGGCACATATTTTAAATAGGTGAATATGTGGTCTTAAATTTTGAGATATATTTATTCTATCTATTAGATTATTTCCCCTTAGAATTTAAGGTAGCTAATGTTTTATTTTTCTAAATTTGGTTATGAATCATAAAATATCATAAAAATACAAATGATCCCCAAATTTAATTATGGTCCTTATAGGATTAAAATGGAGTAAGGAAGGGTTGGGAAAATACCTAAAACAAAAATTAATAAAAATTAGTAGACACTTAGATTTTCACTAAATTAAATGATTATATAAATTTTCATAATTAATCAAGGGATTAACTAAAGGAGATTTAAGTCTCAAAATTCATAATTTATTAAGGAACTAAATTATCTAAAACCCTAGGATTAATACCTAGCTTATATTAATTCATAAAGGGTCATAAAGAATTACCAAAACACTTGAAATAATTAAGGGGCAACTACTAATAATTAATGAGCAATTAAATTTACACTAATGAGATATTTAGAGAATTATTTACATTTAATATTAATAATCATCAATTAAAGGTGTATTAAGCTAATTAAAAATCCAAGACCAATAAGGGGCTAGGATTAGCATAAGATGAGTTATCAACAATCACAAATTACCCTAAACACCAATAATGCAATAATCAAGAGACAATTAAGCTTTTGATTAAGATGTTAATCAAGTTTTGAAAAGTCAATAATCTTAACTAATATCAAGGGCCAAGATTTTACCACATAAAGTTAAATCCTAAGGCCTTAATTAAATACCATAAAGCTAAATCCTTGTGAAATGGAATTGGCCAATGATAAATCAAAAAAAATATTCTTAATCCATGAGAAAAGGTTTTGGCCAATGAGAGAGGGAGTTGTGAATGTGTGTGTGTGCAAATGTTGTGAATGTTGTGAGTCTAGTGGAAGGAGTGAGAAAGAAAAGTCAAAGCATTAGCCAATAAGAAAATTAGACATTAAAACAATTAGATTAATCCATGAAATTAAATCTAGATATAAGCAAATGAAAATCTATACAAACTAAATTATAACTTAAAATCCACTAACTAAGTATCAAATCTAAATTGAGAACAATAACAAGCATAAATCAAGCTTGAAAATGAGTATAACCAAAGTCATTTCCCCAAACTTTGTAAATTGATACCAAATGAGAAAGTAAGTGATATTGGTCTCTAAATGAAGCTAAGAACTTCAAGAATTCAAAACCAATGAGAAATTAAGCATACAAGTTCATTAAGATCCCCAAATGAATTTCTATCTAGTGGAACACAAAATGGAAGAAGTAGGAAATTCTAATTATACATATGTAAAATGAGTCATCACACTAGAAATGAGTCATTAGCCTACACATGAATGAGTCATTAATCTAAACATGTATAAGTCACTAACCTAAATGATGAATCACAAGCTCTATGAATGAATCATCACCCTAAACAAGCATGAGTCATTAGCCTAGTTAAGAGATGAGTCACAACCCTAAACCATGAGTAATGTATCTAGTAGAAGACTTTCAAGGCTTTGGAAGAGGATAAGATGATGTAAGGGATGATGTAGGGAGGGGTATTATGAGTCTTTTTGCACATGGAGCTTCTACTATAAATAGGACCCTTTGCTCTTCACAATCCTCATCAATTCACAAAGCAACAACATCTGAAATATAGAGAGAAAGTGAGTGTGAGAGCCTTGAGGAAAGAAGGAGCAAAGTTCTAGGTAAGTTCTTGAGCTCTAGCTTTTAAGTTTTTAGTTATTTTGTAGTTTAATCTTTAAATCTTTTAGAAATAGTTGTTTTTATATTTTTCTGAGTTTAAAATTGGTTTTATTTCGAAAAAATAGTGAGGAAAGGGTTTTAGAAAAATTTCCGGAAGAGAAACACCGAAATAACGAAGTTCTGGCGAAATTTCATCGGTTCTGGAATTTCTGAACCAGTCATGAAAATGCTATTATTTTATGTTGAAAAAATGGCTGACAAATTCTGGAAATATTCGTGGTGAAAATAGACATATAGAGCTTTTCAAATATGTAAAGAACATGTCCAAATAATTTCTGTACAGGGAGATAAAAATTCCCAAAGTTAGGGCTACGAATTTCTGGAAAATTCTGGACAGATGTTCAAAACTTAAAAACTGGGAATGAAACGTGGAATCTGGGCAAAGTCTATTATTTTTCCTTGAAACTAGAGATCCTAAGGATTTTGAGGAATTTTACGGATACTCGTTTTGATTTTTCTAGAATTAGTTATGATTTTTCAAAGTTAGGCGAAATTCTGCCCAGATTTGCACCAGCGTTTTTCTCAAAATAATAAAGGAAAATAATTAATTAATAAATCCACCAGGGGTAAAGTAGTCATTTGTGGCTAGGATATCTATTGGGATATTGGTTGTGAATTAATAAATGCAATACTATCCTCATAGGAAATCTGTAATCGCTTCGCAACCGACAACGTACTGTGAACACCGACAAAAGTACGGACGCGTATTGTAACATTAACTCTGATGCTTATGATATACTTATATATGTGATAGATGATAACCGTACATGTGAAGTGTACATAAACAACTTTACATGTGAAGTGTATTGTTGACATAAACGACTTTACATGTGAAGTGTATTGTCAACTTGGATAACTGTACATGCGAAGTGTACCATCAATATATTAAATTTACATCTACTGCGTGATTGTGTGTTGATTAATGTGATAATATCTGTCATACATATTTTGTCATACATAAGTATGAGGTTAACCGTTACTTGAGGTTCAATGGTAATTGAACCTCAGCTCCTATTATAGCTTCAGGGTTCGGAGGAACCAGGGCCACGGTCAAGAGCAAGGAGCCAGCGTAAGGACGCAAACGGGGAGATTTTCATTTTGACTTTATTTTATCAAACTATATTAAGATTACTGTACCACTGTGTAAACAGCCAGATATTACATCAGTAAATGTTTATCAGATACTCGCTTTTTTAAACTTATTCTGATGTGCCATTGATCAATGATTTCAAAAATGCTTTAGAAAATTGGGATGTTACAATATTCATAGAAATTATGTTTCAAAGGCATGGATAATAGAATACCCAACACGGGATTGAATGCTGCTATTTCTGGCCGCAAGGTTTTTGATGGTGTTAGCTGCACTCCTTAGAAGTCCAGTAAGTGCAGGTGAATTGCCACAGGTCTTGTGCCTCTTCAACAAATCCGTAAGATATGCCAAAGCTCCAGCATCCACAATGAGTTGTTGGTGCTGTGGCTGCCGGAAATGAGGTCCAAAAGATAATAATTCTGAGTAAAAATACATTTTGAAAGTTTGATAAGAAATTGAAAGCTGATAAAAATAGTTACTGCGTGCAACGTACATACAATTCTTCTTTAATATAAGAAGAAATGACAACAAATGGAGAATTTAATGATGAAGCGAAAGCTTTGTGAATTAATATTGAAAATAATTAATAATTTATATGAACTGACGGTGAACAAATACATCGCTTAATTTCATATAATTGAGATTCTTAAATCTTGAGAGAGGGAGACAGAGAGATGGAGGAGAACGCTGAAGTGCTGAATTACTTTCTTAGCAAAAAAGGCAAGGACGAAGACACATCCCTCTTCCAACTCATGCTCGTAAGGCTTGGCAACACCTGGTTCTGGAGCTTTCAGATGTTTTAACAAAGCAGGAACGGCTCCGCAGTCCACTATACTGTCCACAAGTAACTCTGTGACAAAGAGATAAGTATAAAAATGATGCACTAAAGAGCAAGTAGCAGTAGAATAATCATCCTCACATCGAGCATCAAGATGAGAACCCAAAAAATAAAACTTGATAACGTGGGAAAATGTCCAATACCGCAATTAAACACGTCGACTCACTCCAGGCACATATGAAAATTAAAAAAGCAAGGGAAAATCTGTTTCAGGGCCCCTATTGGCTAAAAAATTCTAGAAAAGGCCCAAACAAATTGAAAATTCAAAAAAAGGTCCAAAAATTCTAAAAATTCCAGAAAAGGCCCTTCAGAATTTACGAAGTTGTTAATGGGGTTGATATAGTTGTTAGCGGGGTACTGATATAGTTGTTAATCAGGCTGATTTAGTTGTTAAAAAAAAATTTAACAACTAAATCAGCCCGGTTAACAACTATATCAGCACCCTGCATTTTCTGGAATTTTTTGGCCAATAGGGGCCCTGAAACTGATTTTCCCAAAAAGGAAACTGTCCTATAGGCATTAGTACAAACACGAGTATATAGAATAAAACGTTCAGGATCTGGCTTTCCTCCAATTCCTTCAGTCACTGCTGCCCTCCTTTTCTCCCAAACCAGTACCGTTTTGGGACAATTGGCACTGTTCAAGTTTTTTGTAGGCTAGTGAAGTTATATTTTTAGCAGCAATCAATATCTTAATGTATTTTTTTTTAGTACTAGTGGGTATCCTAAATATTTTTTCAGTACCAATAAATATCCTCAAATTTATTTTTAGTACTAGTCAATACCCTAAAATATTTTTTTTAAATCTTAAAACAAAATTTAGAATACTGACTAGTATTTAAAAAGTATTTTAGGATACTCAATATTACTAAAAAGATATTTTATGTTATGAATGGTACTAAAAAGATATTTAATAATTTTAAAAAATTATTTCAAAATCTTTTTTAAAAAAAGTACATGATACTATTAAAAAACTATTTATGGATACTGATACTGACACTAAAAAAAGATATAGGCAGTTACTTTTCTTGGCGAGTTCAGAGAGAAGATGAGCAGCGCACTTGGCCGCGAGGCGATCCGACTGAGCAGGGGCGGAGGTAGGGGGTGCTAGGGGTGGCCCCCGCCCCCCTAAAAATATCAGATAATGACCCAAATTTTAATAGAATTATATTTCAGCCTTATAAAAATTTTAATGTTTTCATTTTATTTCCTATTATTTCTATAGTGAAGGGACTAAAATAGAAATATTGAAATGTTTGTAGGGCTAAAGTGAATTGTCATAAATACTTGGGTTATATTCTATAAAATTCGCCCCCCTAACTGTAATTTCTAGCTTCACCTCTGCGACTGAGACGATGATAAACTGGAGTTGAGAATAGTGACTTGCGCCACGACTTCACTCAAGAGATCTTGATGAGACTGTTGAGGTTCGAGACCCAACACTTTACAATCGATCGTAGGATGAACTGCTTCGTCTTCCGTGAATTCTTGTTTGCGATTGCGCTTCAAGCTGCGTCTACCAGCAGAGGATGGGGGCTGATCCATCGATGTTGCGAGGGTAAAGAAGACAATAAATTAGGGAAATGTGGGGGACAAGAGCGGGAATGCCTATCGGGCAGAGAGCTAGGGTATGAGATGGAAATGTCTGTACCTTACATGTTTTTATTGGTTTGTTTTGAAATTTGGCGATTCAAAATTACCACTGTTAACTCATTCTTTTTCTTTCCTTTCCTTTTTTTTTTTTTTTTTTTGGCTCCATTGGACTGCCATATTTTTTTCATTAGCTAGCTTTGACCCACGTAATGCAGTGGCCAGTGAGGGGTAAAATATCTATTAATATATTGTTGTTAGATAAAAAATTAATGGCTAAAGTTTACTTTTAGTCATTTAAGTTTTACATAAGGTATATTTTTGATCCCTTAACTTCATAAAGTATACTTTTGGTTCTAAAATTCTAACACCGTTAATGTTGCTAACGGAAAACACTGATGTAACGAACTCAAATGATGACTAATATCACTTAATTACACAAATTTTACATATTCTTCAATTTACCCATATTTTAAATTTAAGCCTAATAGTATTTAATTACAAAACCATCACTTAAATTTACACCGTTATCACTTGAGTTTGCATTTTCCGTTAGCAAAACTAACGGTGTTAAAATCTTAGGACCAAAAGTATACTTCATGTAAACTTAAAGGACTAAAAATATACTTTAGCCAAAATTAATGAGAATTTTAAGAGAATAATCAAAATATTAAATTAAATATTCACTAAATATTTTGTACCTATCCCCTTCATTATTAATTTATAAAATATTATAACTACTTTCTCTATTATCTATCTTTCATAATCACCTCTTTTCTGAAAAAAATATTTTGTGCCTACCTCCTCCATTATTAATTTACAAAATAATGGTTAACTATCTTTACCATTATCCATATTTCATAACCATCTTGCTTTTTTAAAAAAAAGAATTAGTTTCCACCATTATTAGTTTCTAAAATATTATGTAACTACCTTCTCCATTATTCATCTTTCATAATTACCTCGCTTTTTTTTATTGCTATTATTATTTTTGTATTTTGAGCCTGTCATTTTGCAAACTAAGTTTATTTCAGACCAAGAGCACTCTGAGTTTTTACAAGTTAAAGAAAACTCGGGTTAGTTTTTGCAAACTCAAATTTTTGTCAAACCGAGAGTTTTACAATATTTTTAAACTTAACTGAACTCAAGTTAGTGTTAAGCCGAGAGTTTTCAAAGAATTTACACCTTTATGAAAACTTGAATTTGATTTGTTAAACTCTAGTTTATGTTGGGCTGAGAGCTTCACTACAAACAAAACTTGTTTTTGCGGCGGAACAATTCCCTCGCAAAAAAGCTATTTTCTATCACAAAACTAATTTGCGACAGAATTTGCGATGAAATAAAGTCCGTTGCAAAATGGGTCTCGTAAATCACTTTTACGACGTAAAAATGCTTTTTTCCCTTGCAATTTTTGGATTTTGCGATTGAAGAATTTTCCTTCGCAAATCCTAGAATTTGTGGGGAAAAATTGTTTTCCTCGTAAAATTCTGGGTTTTGCAAGGAAATAATTTTCCCTCAGAAAATTCTGGGTTTTGCGAGGAAATAATTTTCCCTCACAAAAGGTGTTTCCCTTGCAAAATCGAGGATTTTGCAAGGGAAAAGGGAGCAAATTCCAGAGTTTGTGAGAGAAACACTTTTCCCTCACAAATTCCAATTTATTTTTTAAAAAAATATAAAAATCAGAAAAAATAAAATAATTACATTAAAAAATAGAAAATAAAAAGACTTGTATATCATAAAAATAAATTGTAACAATCATAGGAGTTACACAGCAAAAACAAAATATTACAAATTATAAGCCAAGTAAAACATACAATCTTTTCTGTCCCTTTCGAAAGAAGAACTACAAGTATGCCTTTTCTTTCAAAACATCAAATGCATAGCTCTACAGCAAACGACTAACATCAAGTTTCTTATTTGATAGACAATTTTTTTTCCATTAAGTAGTGCAGCTACATTATAATTCGGATGGATGAACACCAACTGACAGCAGAGACATCAGATACAATATGAGATTTAATTCTTCAGTTAGCATAATTACCTGTATCACACGATAAAAGGATTCAACACTGTAATTTCTTAAACACTAGTTTGTAACAAGGAATAAGAAGTCCCAGAAGTACATGCACCGGTAGTAAAGATTTTTCAACATTTCATTTGTCATTACAAATAAATACACTGAAATGGGGAAGAGATAGGAGAAATAAAAAAATGGAGGATTACCAAAAGGGGTATAGACGGGAAAGAGAACTATATTATACGGAAGATAAAATGAAATTTCAAATTCTGTAAGAATAAAGTTGACATCATTAAAAATGAGAAAGCTATGTTATTAATATTAAGTAATACAGTCATACCTTCTCGAAACAAAGCTCGGAGATACAACGAAAGTGGATCTCCATAGTTCCCTTCATTATGAAGCAAAATTGTGCCACCTTCAAAGTTTTTAAGGGCACGAAAATGCCTGATATAGCTTCTCGTACTACACAGTACTTGGTAAAACATTCCACTAATAGCCTAAAAAGATGGTTAATCAGGCTAGAAGAAAAGTCAAGGTCACAAAATATAGAGACCCACTGCCCGAAGTAAATTAGCAGCTCAGCTAATGCATACATCCCTACAGACTGAGAGTTATTATTCAGTTCTCTAGAAAGCACATAATACTTAAGGGGAACTAAAATTGATACACAACTTAATAGTCTATCCCCCAAATGACAAAAGTCATCATGGCTATGTTATCATGTGTGAAGCATTCAGCATAACAGAGAGCCAAGTTTTAAAAAGAAATATGAAGATAATGTGTCTTACACATGGGTCTTAGCATCTGGTTGTATGCGCTTGTAATCCTCAACCATCATACCAAGTAGCTCAGCAACATCTTGCATTCTATATGTCATACAAAAACAGGGTGCTATAATTAAACATACAATACTAATCATTCTAGAGAAGATTAAATGTAAGAATCCAAAGGGAAGACTTCAAATCATTCTGCATGACACTGAAAGAGGTAAAGTGTGAATACATTATCACATATTAAAAAGAAAATTAAAGGCATTACAGTCTCTTATGTCTAAGAATATAGATCGAAGGGTAGGAAATGGTGTTAAATGATAAGTCTATACAATTCATATCAGCAAATTTGCTTATACTTTGAGGACCATGCAGGTTGAGGTTTGAAAACAATTTCAAGCCAGTGAGAACATAGATTATCATGCAATACTAATGCTATATGAAAATGTTGTGCATTGCACTCATAGGCAATGCTATATGAAAATCACCTTTTTGCGAGGGAACCACAAATTGACCAATATTTGCGATGGAAATATCGTCCCTCACAAATTCTGTGGCAAATATTGCATTTTCTAGTAGTGCTTTTCACTATATTTTAAATTTTAGAAAACTCGAGTTTGAATTTGAAAACTCCAATTTGAGCTTTGTAGACTTAATCTTATTTTCATTTCAAAAAGCCCCAAACTCGAGTTTTTGACTTAATGACTCGAGTTTGCATCTTGTTTAAAGTGTTCTTCAAAGCTCAATCGCGATGTTCATTTGAGAAAGAACTAAACTCAAGTTTGTGTCTCTAAACTTGATTCTTTCACTTTGAAAGATATTACAAATCTAGTTTGCTTGAACAAATTCCAATTTAAAGCGCTCTATTTTAAAATCAGGTTTCTCGAATTTGCGAAATCTTCATATATGATCTAGATACTTCTTGTCATCACTCATTACTATTCTTAACTATGTTTAATCAGTTTGTTAATGAGTTTTAGATGATCAAATGAGTATTACAATGAAGATTAAGGTTAAAGCAAAAGGTGATGTCAGAACGTTTATTGCTAGTCCAGAAAACGTAGCATCCTTTTGGCAGATTATTCTCTGGACTTAGCAAAGGTTTAAATGTTTTCTTTCCTCTTATGAAAACCACATCATCCAATGGATTTATTTCACGTAAAGTCAACAAGAATGTCTAAGCACCTGCATTAACTCAAAGCGAGAGAGAGAATGGACCTAGTTGCAACCTAACAACAACATTAATGTTTCCAACGGTTACATTAATGATTCCAATGGTCATTTAATACTTCCAACATATATAAGCTGAAGCATTCAATTCACAACAACCACTTGAATACAGAGAACGAAAAGCTATCAAGTGCTATTTGCATTTATTGTTTTATACTCATCTATAAAGTATCTTTTAATACAGAGAACGAAAAGCTATCAAGTGTTATTTACATTGAACTTTAGTGATTATTTTATCTTCTCTTTTAGAGAGTTTATCATTGATTATCAATCATTGTAAGAATCTCAAAGTTGTAGGACTTTGAGGTTGGGTTTATTAGTTTACAACTTGTAAGGGGAGTGTCCTAATGAGAGGATAACTTTCGAGTGCAGAGTGTGTAATTTATTTGAGAGATAGTGAAAAATCTCAGAGTGTCTGGGGACTGGACGTAGGTTAAGAGTTAAGACCAAACCAGTATAAATCTTTCTGTGTCTAGCTTCTCTTCTCTACCTCTGTTATACCCTGTTTTCATATCTGTTGTTTGGGTGTTTAAAAAGAATTTTTTAAAATCCCCAATTCACCCCTTCTTGGTGATTTCCTTCATTTAGCATTAAGTGATGACAAATGGCCTTGACCATCTGGATTTCAGCTTGCCTGGGAAAAGCTTCAAGCGAGAATTATATAGGAGAACATTTTATCCGACCTCGAACGTTCTTAGGAGCAATCGCTTCTCATGCCATTTCTTGAGTTTTTCCTTATAAACCCTTAGCATTCTCATAAGCTTGCAGTCGAAATTCACCTACCTCATTTAACTGCAATAGCTGTTTCTCTCCAGCCAAAGTTTGCATCCATATTAAGTTTGGAAACTGCCCAATAAGCCTTGTGTTCCAATTCCACAGGGAAATGGCAAGCCTTGCCAAAACCCACTGGTACGGGAAGCTCCCAATGGTGTTTTGAATACAATTCTATAGGCCCGTAGAGAGTCATCGAGTTTATCAAACCAGTCTTTGCAATAAGGGTGCACTACTTTTTCTAGGGTTCTGTTGACTTCTATGTTGGACACCTCAACTTGCTCATTGGCTTGAGAAGGAGAAGAAGGTCCCATGAAGTCAATGCCCTAGATGTCAAACAATTCAACTTCAAGAATGGGGTTAATGGCATCTTATGTTGGTAAGATATGTTACCTGTTTTTTGGCATTTATCACACTTGGATACAAAGGTGTGGAAATCCTTAAAGAGTGATGGCCAATAAAAACATATTATAACACCTGGGCAGCGATTCATACGCCCCCGTAGTGTCCGCTATAAGATGACGAATGATAATGCTTAAAGATGGACTCTGTTTCATCATCTGGCATACAGCGTTGCAATAACTAATCTGGCATACAATGCAACTCATACACTATAGCAGAGTAAAAGAAGCAATGTTCTAACTTGTAAATCATTTACTGTCAAAATATTTATACAAACAGCACAAACGTCGCAAATGTTCAAAAAGGGCACAGACGCCCCACAATCACAAAACAAATTCAAAAGATCTCGACCACTAGCTCGGGGGAGTAGCACCTTTAGAAGGAACTTCCTTAGACTGCCCGGCCTCAGGAATCCCTTGCCCCGCCTTGTCTTCCTCTAACACCTCCTCTTCCTCAATAGATTGGGACCCGCTAGCAAGAGAGGATTGGAACGGAACTAGGACCCTATCTTCAACGTAGGCGCGGAAGTCGTATCCGTCCAGGTTCAGGGTGACGTCGGGGTTCAGGCAGCGGATCTGCTCCAAAGCCATGTCGAAGCAGTCCTGGGTGGTCTCCTTCAAGGACTCAGTGGTCTCCAAGTGTGCCTGTTGTTCCGAGGTGAGAGCCTCTTTGGTCGCGTGAAGTTCGGAGGTCAAAGTAGCACGCTGCTTCTGCATAGTCTTCACAGTGTGCAGACTCTCACCCATAGCCCGCTATAACCAGGCACATTCAAAGGTTGTTTTGTCCACCGCCTCCTTGGAGAATTGAAGCTCATGCACCGCCTTCCCGGCAGCGGCATTGGTGGCATCCCGCTCCTCCTCTAGGGCCTTCACCCTAGCCTCAGACTCAACCAGAGCCTTCTTAACCGCCTCAGCCTCCTCCAAAGCTTTCTGTTTGGCCTCCACCTCCGCCTGGGACGCCTTTAGCTGATGATTTTCTGCTTCAGACAAGGTGTACTTGCCTCTCACATGGAGCAGTGCCTGAAGTAGCCCGACGGATTTGCACAAGAACCGTTGGGCATCGTGCACCACGGCCTTGTTCGGTGAAGATAGGGGTCGGCTCTCCATAAACTGGCGAGGAGGAAGAAAAGCAACGTCAAGTTCCTCGGTCACCCCCTTCTCCCAGACGAAACCCCGAGGAAGCACTGAAGAAGGACCGGACGTCTTGGGAGGAAGAGGTGGAGGAGGCGGAAGCACCGAGGCCGATGGAGCAGATGGAGTGACTACAAACACAGACTCCGTAGCCTCTTTTCCCTTCGAAGCACGGGTGACAACTCCTTGGGAAGGCTCGGAGGGGACAGAGGGAGTAGAGCCTTGGCCATCAGAGGCCTTAGCCTTTTTGGCCCCGGATGAGACAGCGGCGGCCCTGCTTGCAGCGGCATTAGAAGGGGAAGCCCGTTTCCGAGTCTGCCTACTCGGTGAAGACATGGACGGGTTTACCCTGGACAGATAACTGGGAAGGGCCTTCATGTCTTGAGCTGAAAAGACAAATAAAAGAAGTTAGAAACCAAGTCAGTATATCAAGCGAAACTTTAAAGGCAAGCAAGATAACAGATACATAAAAGCGGAACCCCTACAAGTTGAGGGGATAGGCCGTGAATCGGCCCCGGTTATGAAGAAGGCCGCGCTCTGGACGCCGTACTCCTTTACAAAAGCCGACAACCGAGGGACAGAAGGGATTGTCTCCGGCAGAAGGTCATCGTGGGATACTTGGTAAGACCTGGGGGCGATCTTTTGATGCTCTTCTATCCAATAGAGAGGAAAGCTCTACTCTACGTCTGCGGCCTCAACCCCCTTTAAAAACCAGGGCTGTTGACCGGGCTTGGCGGAAACCTTGAAGAAGGCATTCTTAAACTGCTTGAAAGAGTCGGAAAAGGGCTGCATAAGTTTCCTCTCCAGATTGCTACGAAGAGAAGTTAGCCCTTTTAACTTCTTACTTTCTTTATGGGAGCTGGGGGTGAAGGGGCAGAAATAATAAAAGAAAAGGTTGGCAGAGTAAGGAATTGGAACGGGGAATGAGCATCACATTTGCTCAAACGCCACAAGGTAGGCCTACCCATTCAGATGAAGTTGAGAGGGTGCAAGGCACAGGTGCCACAGGGCCCAAATTTGGAAGTTGGTGAACGGGAAGCGAACATCGACCCGGGTCAAGCAGTCCCGGTAAAAGAAAGAAATTGGTATGACGTATTTCCTGCTTTGAGCAAATAGGTTTGTTGGCCCCCGGAGGACAGATGACGCACCCGTCCATGTCTGGAACCTTCATTTGAGCCACGTCGGCATCCGACATTAGAGATCGGGTCTTCAACACTTCATACGATGCCCAAGCGAACTTCTGACATAAAGCCTCTAGAGGACTAGAAGAGTCCGATTCCTCGGCCTTGGACCGTTGATTGGATGGCAAAGATTTGGGAGCCATTGACCTATAAGTAAAATAAAAATACTAACATTAGCAAGTGTGGGAATACCTAGCACAAGCAAATTAGCAGGCGATAAAGACGGCGGACTCTGACGAAAATGAGCACGAGAAGGAAGGCCCGTAGAAAGCCAATGCCGGCAGGAGCCAAGAAGGGAAGAAGCTCTTGCATCGCCGCCATGCGCGATGTGGAAGGAACTCTCAGCAAGGCAATCCCAGCAGGGGCCGAGGTACCCTTCTGGATGAGGATCCGAGCTTGTAGAAGGAGGAGCCTCGTAGATATCAAGAGGCTGAGCCAATAAGGCTGGGGACCCAGAACCGACCCCGAAACTGGTCCCGACTCGGATTGGTAATGTGAGAGGAATAGCACGTACCAGATTACGGGCAGGAGTAGGAATTGGAACTCTAGCAGCATTAGGTCGAGGCCCGGCTTGTCTTAAAAAAATGACCGGCTGCACCCCGATGTGCGGTGGTTGACTTCTCCTCTTCTGGAAGTTCGGTACCAAAAACCTAGTATGAAGCTCGTGGGAAGCGAGCGCGAAAAACTTCTTCTTCCTCTGGTGTTAATATTGGTTTTGACTGGGGAAAGTTTCTACCTCTATCCATTGGGGAGGAACTAAGAGCTTAGGTACTAAAGGTCTTATGGAGAAGGAAAAATGGTTATAGGGGTAAACACAAGATATGTCAAGATAAACAGGAATACTAGAAAAACCTAGAAAATGGCCTATAAGCCTACCCAGCAGACCAGGAAGAAGGAAGAACGAGTATATAAACGGTAAAAATGCAAAGTTACACCGTAAAGAGGTAAAGAGGAACAAGTGGAGTACCTGCGAGGAAAAAGAAGAAGGAAGCTCGAGCTATTGAGGGGAAAAGTAGCAAAGGTTTGACAGTGGCAGAAGGATATGGCACTGGAAAACCAGAGAGAGGCTGTGGTACTACAATTGCAACGGAGAAAAGTGAAAAACCAAATGCAAAAAACATACTTATTAGTGAAACAAAAGCATTCGAACGTTGAAGGCAAAAAGGTCTTTGCACCTAGACAAGATAGGTTACGTACTGTGCGGCGTGGGAGCATTAAATGCGCACGAAAATCGGGGCATGAATAGGTGCGACGGTTACAGACTCTTCCCAATCAAGGCGAGCCAGGTGTAAAGTAGCAATGATGGCGTATACGGAAGGAATACCAAGCGACTAACCAAAGACCAGGGGGCTAGGTTCGCAAATCCGAGGGCATACTTAAGCACCTCGGACCGACGCGATTTAAGGTACCACCCCGAACGGTTAAGGTAGAAGCGAGGTACGATGCCTCGGGAAGGCGTCAAAGATAAAATTCTTTAGTGTTCGGAGAAATAAGACCTCGGATCCAAGGCTACCCTTGCAACCACGGCGACTGTAAGCCGGTTCGGTTGAAGCAGAGGCCCCGGACCATGGCAGAGGCCGGGGGCAAGGTACACCTCGGCAGCTCAGAAGCCTGAACTACCAAGCTGGGGGCCAACTGTTACGGACTGGCCCAAGGCCTAAATCTAAGATATGGTCCAACGACGGACATATCAGGAAGTATGATCCATCGATCATAGTGGGAGATCCGGTATCACAACAGATCCGATCTATCAATATCATTAGGAGTATCTAGATCATATCCACACAATATGCATCCAAAGATACTCACCCTGGATATCACGCCAGGCCGAGATATCCTCCTCGGACACCTCTATAAATACAGAGGTCGACTAAGAAGATACACATGTTCTAACTTACCACCTTACTTTCTATTACACAGAGCACACACACCACCCTTCTGACAAACGCCACCTGTTGGAAATTATGCCCTAGGGGCAATTCATTGTACTTTGGATATTTAAGTTATTTAAAGTATTCTCTTTTGTTATCATTTTCGTTTGCATGTTCGTATTGATAACTGCATCCCTGGATAATCTTATAGATTATCCTAAATGTCCCTGGTCGGTCATCTACACGGGAGTGAAGATGAAATAAGATCAGTATGACTTTGATGAGGTATGGAGATACGAATCAAAGTCATGGGCACTTGTAAGAGTACAAGGTGCTGGACCGACCCACTATGAGAAAGCTGCATGGATTAAGTCATAAGCTTATCTCATGTATAACCGCGTCACGACGCCCTATGACCTGAGACCATCATAGATTCCTACATGATGAGTCACTAGTCTTTGACCTAGTCAAAAGTCACCTTTGACCGGGTGATGATAAAGGCTAGGATCAGGATCAGTGGTTTTCATGCGGAGGAATGTGAGTGGTCAAGATGGGATTTGTCCCTCACATATGTAGAGAGATAATGCTGGGCCCCTCGATGAGTGAGTCTAAGAAATGTATGGCCATACTGTGATGGAAAGGAGTTTCCATTTTACTTATTAGACTACTCGAGAATCGAGAAAGCATTGGTCAAGAAAAGGAAGTTGACATTATCCATGCCTCATCCTTGACCAAATTATCGCGTGACAAAAGGGACGTGACATGGTTGTACGATAGGTAGTATCGTGTCATCGATCCCCATGTGAATTGGGTAGTTGCAATGTCTTGCTAGAGGCCGCTTGCAACTTGTGGTCTGATATAGTGTTGGCCCACTGCCAATCTCATATGGTCCTGTAGGGTCGCACACAAGAATAATCCAACACGGGTGAAAGTGTCCAGGTTCATTGAATCTCAGATTAATCTGAGATTAAATGAATATCAAATTTGATCTAGGATTTATATATATATATAATTCGAAATTAATATATATATATTATAAATTGAGATTATAATATTATATATGATATTTGTTTAGTATTTAATTTATTTGATAAATTAAATATCTGAAACAAATAGAGATATTGTATCTCATTTAATTTCGAATAAAGATATCGTATATCTGTTTTATATTAAATTGAGATATGGTATCTCAGATTTAATTAAATAGATAGATATCATATCTCGGATTTAATTTATGATGATAAATTAAATCAAAAGGCTTTAAATTTAGATTTGATTTAAATTCAAAACTCGGATTTCCAAATCTGGCTTTTAATATATTCAATTACATTTATGAGATAGATGTGATTGATATGTTGACCAGATTCAAAAATCCGAATTTCCAAAATTAATAAAGGATTAATTTTGGTTATATAATACGCCTATCGGGTTTAGAAAAACCTACGGGATTTTCAGTTGAGCGTATTCAGAAAAGCCGCGAGAAACCCTAGAACAACTTGAGAGAGAGAGACGCACAAGAAGCGCTAGCACGCTGCCGCAACCGTGTTTTGGGGATTGTTCGTATGGATACCAGTAGAGGAAGCCGATCCAAGAGTCGACTTCTGCTGATCGAAAGAACGAGACGCGGACGTGTTGATCGCCCACCTGATCAAAGAAACGAGACGCGGACGTGTTGTTCGAGAAGGTAGCCCACCTGATCAAAGGAACGGAACGCGGAATAGTTCAACACAAGGTATGATTCGGTTTCCTTAACTCTGATTTAAACTTCGTTGAGTGATCCTTCGGAAGGATTCGTAAGAAATTTTTAATCCGCTGTGTGTACGAATCCCAACACCACCAAGTATATCGAACTACGTGGACTTTGATCCTTTCAAAGAGTACGTAGACTCTAGGCTTGACACCTAGTCAAGTCCAATCAGTCCTGTTCCCAGAACAGAACATTAGCCATTGATGATGAGGGACTAAGTCCATGTTATATTTTTAGGAGAGCAGCAGTAGGTCAACAGTCGCAAAGGAGGCCATGGGAGAAGAGAAGGTCCCCGACCAACCATCAACATTGATCGCTACTAAGGCCGTGGAGGAAGAGAATATCGGCATCCTCTACATCTAAAGCTTTATCCCCAATTTTGACGAGCTCATCACAATCTGCTTCTCAGTCAAAAGACAAAGCTTTATCCGCATCCTATTTGGAGCAATGAGCCGGTGGGAGGATTATAATATCATATCCAATCTTTAATAAATACAAAGCTCTATTTGCTTAGTTTTACACTCATTCTTGACAGAATTTTTAATTTACATTCTAGTGGGTGATAAAGTTATATGTGTGGATCAATTTGCCAATGCGCTGCTGAGAAATTTAGAGGCTATTTTGTTAAACAAAGGCCTAATGATGTTGCTTGCTTCTCTTCCCAACGGCCTCCTCTGCTTTTGATGGCCCCACCATTGTTCTTCCCCCAAAATGCCAGCCCACAGTTAAAATAGTCCAGTCATAGCCTATGTGGACTCATTTATGCCTAATCGGACCCACATCATCAATATCTAACAGATTTTTAACACAGTTAGTCTTAATGCAATGGTTTATGTTTAAAGGACAAATGGATATAAATGAGTAAACTTCAAGGACCCAATAAGGGGAAAAAACTCAGGGACCTGATTTAAAATTCAAGGAAATATAAGGACTCGGGAATTAGTTTTCCCAGTAACTAATTTTAAAAAGAAAATTAATAGAATTAGTTAAGTTAGTTATTTGTAATTGATATATGATAATTTTCACTGCATTAGTATTAGACGGATAAAAACAGCCGGATGGCCTCAATCGTCAAACAGAGATGGAACGGTTATAACATAAAATGAAAAGGTAGCAGGAATTTCAGGGATCCAAACAAATGGATCACTAAATGAAGGTCAACATTGTTGAGTACAACGAAGCAGTTGAGGAGAGAAAGAGCGACGAAGTGAGAGAGCGTAGAGGAAGTAAGGCATTAGGGGAAGAGGAGAGAGAGGTCGAGCAGAGTATTTGAGACGCCGGCTAGGAGGAATTCATGAATAGCCTTGGACCTCCATGCAGGCGAAAATGGAGGAGTAGGGGAAGACTGTGAGAGAAAGAGGTAGCGTCGTTGTAGTGTTTGATACTGGGTTAAGTATTGATTTTACCTCTAAAGTATGCACCCAGGAGCAACATTAATTGACCGTTAAGATTTTTAACGGAGGGGCAACATTGCAACGCCGAAAATTTCAAGGGTAAAATTGCTCCTTAGCGCGTATTTTAAGAGTAAAATTGGTACTTAACCTTTGATATATGATGAAAAATGGAGCTAGAAAAAAGGAGAAGCGAGGGAGGTACGGGAGAAATGGGTGGTGGGGTCCATTTCTTTTCTTTTATCAAATCGCGTTTAAAAGAGTTTTCCACACATTCATAAATTGCACTCGATAGAAATATCTAACAATAAAGCCATACAAAAATGTATCATGAACAAATTATAACTGTAATATTTGTAAACAACAAAGAGTACATGCACTCAATTTTCTTACAGTTCTAACTAAATTACAGGTAGATTTTTCTTAAAAGAATTCACAGCACTATGAAATTATTCTCAGTTAAAAATCATTAAATAATGTGTGTGGGGGTTCTCTATTTAAAAAAAAAAAATCACGAATTTTGTAGTATTTTATGAAATAGTAACTTATAGCATTAAGAATTATGAAAAGAAATTGTAAGTGGTGGGTACAGAGAGCAGAGTAATACGAGTACATGAGTGATGGAAGTGAGAATGTAAAAGCCTGGAGACCAACATATTGTTGGTCAGAATAAAATGAAGGAGCCTTATTATTAAATTATTAACAAAACTCATCGTTTGTTTAAATTATTAACCACGATTAGACATTGTCGGTTCATCCTAAAGAAATTTGACCACCAATTTTTTTTAAGTACCACCTCCCCAAGCGAGGAGCCTTATTATTAAAACTATTAAGCCCCAACAGCATTATAATGAAAAATACAAAGAGACCTCAAATAATTGGACAAAAATAAGGAAAAGTAATTAATTTGAGTTTAGTATGAAATTCAGAAATTGGCTTCTTTCCTTGTGTATAAAAATTTTTATTTAGTCACTATTTTATCTTCTTCTTCTTCTTTTTCTTTTTTTTTTTGCCAAAACTGGGGAGAAATGCAAAAAATCAAGGGAAAATATTTAAGAGCCCAAATTTTGGGCTAGAGAAAAATCAAGGAATTAGTCCCTAATAAGAAATATGAACTTTGATGGCCTTACATTGATAACAAGATTAAAGAATCCTCAAAAGATATTTCACTACAAAAAATATTGAATTTGTTACTGAATTCAAAATTTATGTCAGAGTTCTTTCCCTCGCTAATTGGATCATTGCAAATCTGTTTCTAATTTTTTTTTTATTAAAAAATATCACGCGGACTCTCTCATTGTAAGCCACGTGTCACCTTGTAGGAGGCTACCTCAACGACAACCTCTCACCAATGCTACCACATGTCACCTCTAGCAGCCGCCACCTCATTACTAATTATTGTCACTACGGGTGTTCACACCGCCAGCTGCCACTACATCGTTGATCGCCAACTACCAACATGTGGCCCCAATCATAGGACCACGTGTTTCCTCCTCACCCTGCCATGTGTCACCACACCATAATCCTAAAAATGTGCTTTCTTCAGCAGGTTCAAGCCTTTCCTTGTTGAACTGCAATGCACTTATACTCTTTTATAAAAAAATTATATATACAATATTTTCATACATAATCAATATTATATATATATATATATATATATATATATATATATATATTATACTTGCGTTTTATTTTGTATATTAAAAAATTACATATATAATATAAAAATTGAGAAAAATATTTTTTTATATATTTATATGGCTGTTAATATCAAAATTTTTATGTCTTTAAAGATGTTATTTTAAATATAAAATTTAATAAAGATATAATAAACTTTTAATTTTTGCTGCGGTATTACGTATGTGAATTTACCTTGTTGATTATCTGCGAAACAATTCTGTATTTCTTTTCGAAATTAAGTGCTCCCCCCCCCCCCCCGCCCCCGCCTCCGCCCGCGGGGTGGGAGTGTTTGTGGAAAATTAAACCCAATTTAGTTGAAAAATTAGAGTTATTTGTGGTAGATCAAACCCACTTTAATTGGAAAATTAGAGTTAAGTACCATATTTAAGAATTAGAAAACAAAAACAAACTACATGGCCTTCCGAAAGTTCATATGTCACGTAATTCTATGGAGGGATAAATCGAAGAATAATTGTTGTCATAACCATAAGAGGCTATTAAAATATGATCTTTTTTTAAGGAGGTGGACTCCATCAAGACCTCATAAGCTTCAGTCAAGTGGGTAAGAGTTGAGAGAGATGAAAGCCGAGACGTAGAGAAGGAAAAGAGGAGAAGAAGAAAGGAGAAACGGAGTGGAAGAACCCAGGTCCAACAACACATTTTAGATAAGCTTTTTATCCAAATTAATTCTATAACCAAGCTTAGTTTTTCTAACAGAGCCTTGTTATGGTTCCTAAATCCCTCAAAATAGTTGCTAGCAAGTGGGAGAAAGTGAAGAAGAAAGGTTTTTAAGATAGGGGATCATACAAACAAGCTTCGATAAGCAGTAAGTGGTGTTTATTATATTTTTTAAAGAAAAAGTTAGAAAGTTGATTTAATTTTGGAATAATGTTTAAAAGGTGCTAAAGAGTTCAAAGCAAGAATGTTGTTGCAAAAGAAGCAAAATTCATAATTAGTTTCCTTCGTTTTCTTTGTCTTAGCCTTATCTAGATCGATCCTATATTATCTTCTGGTCTAAAAAATATTTTTGACCAGTCTAAAAAACCCATTTGGCTCACCTGTGTTTTAGATTCTAATAGCAAGTTCAATTTAATTTGTCAATTATGGGTTTTAGAAAGGACCCTAGTAAATCAAGTTGTCTTTAGGGCTTGTTTAGTATGAGGAGAGGGGAGGGAAACTTAGCGAAGGGAAAAAAACAATTAGTAGGATTTAAAAAATGAGAGAAGCGGAGTTAAACAATCATAATTGATTTTGCTGATGATGACTCTTTTATCTTACATATTATCTTTATTAAATTAATTTTTCTTATAGTATTTCTCCTTAATACTCGTGACTCAAGGTCTTATTGGGGTGTTTGGTCTACTATCATTCTAATTCTTGTCGCGGGTTGTCCTAGGAGCAGTGATTTCATGTGGCTTTGGTATCAATCTCTGAATATTAATAAATAGGGAAAATATCAATGAGGATCCAAGGTACAATACTCCCTCTCGTCTTAATTATAGGAGTAAATTTTGGAGTTAATTTTGGTCTTAATTATTCGAGCAACTTTTAACTTTTGCCAATTTGTCCTATAATACCCCTATTTATATTTTTTCAATAATAATTAAAGACAATAATAATTTAATAATGACATATATATTTTATAAAGTAAATAATGTTTGTAACTCATTAATGTTATATACACCTAAATTATACTTTTCTATATAAAATAATTTTGAGCAATTTTGGTCATATTTTCTCATATCACCCCTACTAATACTTCTTCCACAATAATTAATTTAACAACATGCTTATATTCTATCAAGTGAAATATTCTACTTTATTTTTTATTTTTAAATAAAATAATTTTAATATTCCTTTAAGAATATTTTTTTTAACTATCCCTCCAAAGTGATTAATTTTTTTCCCTTAAAATAACCTAATAGAACATTAATTTCATTATCTTTTTTCCTACAATAACCTAAAGATAACTAACAAGCAAATACAAGAAAAACGTACGCATTACGAAACGATATTTTAAATTTCTTTGGAGCATGGAAGAAAACTAATCACAATATCTTTTTTTGGGTCAAAAACTAATCACACTTGGGTAAGGGTATTTTGGAAAAATATACATGATTAACTAATTTAACTTCCTTCCTTAATCCCTCCAAATTCTGGTAAATATCTCCTATAATTAGGACCGGAGGGAGTAGTAAAAATGTCCCAACCCAAAATCATATATCAAAAATGCCCCTAGAAACTTTTTTGATATTAGTTGTGAATGTAAAATTAATTACTATGTTGCCTAAGCTAGATTGAAACATTCCTAACAACAGTAAAAGTTAGATTGACAATAGGAAATGTTATTTTGACAACAAAATTTTCAAACCTGGAGCCATTTTGAAACTTCAGTATTTTGATTGTCCCCAAATGCACAGAGGCCATTAATAACAATAAAAGCTAGATTAACAACAGGAAATGCTTTTTGACATGTACAACAAAATTTTCAAACTTGGAGCCATTTTTAAACTTGAGTATTTTGATTGTCCCCAAACGCACAGAGGCTATTAACAAAAATAAAAGCTATATTGACAACATGAAATGCTATTTTGAAAACAAAATTTTCAAACATAGAGCCATTTTCAAAATTGAGTATTTTGATGGCCCCCAAATGCACAGAGGCCATTAACAACAGTAAAAGCAAGATTGACAACATAAAATGCTATTTTGAAAACAAAATTTTCAAACCTGGAGCCATGTTTAAACTTGAGCATTTTGATTGTCCCCAACCACACAGGAGGCTTTAACAACATTAAAAGTCATATTGACAACAAGAAATGCTATTTTGGCAACAAAATCTTCAAATCTAGAGCCATTTGTAAACTTGAGTATATTGATTGTCCCCAAACGCACATAGGCCTTTTAAAAAACATTGACAAAAGGAAATGTTATTTTGACAAAAAAATTTTGTAACCTGAAGCCATTTTGAAACTTGAATATTTTGATTTTCCCCAAATGCATAGAAGGTGTTAACAACAGTCATCGTTATTTTGGCAACACAAAAAGCTATTTTGACAGCACCTTCAGAGAATGTTGACAACTATATCAGCTTAGGTTGAAAAGTGAATATCATATCAAAATATTAAGTTGTATGAGTGAGTGGCTATTTGCACCTACTCATTTAACTTAATATCATATCATTGCAAAATATCATATATAGTTTCATATCCATGTGTATACTGTAATTACAATACCTTCTCCACCCATAAAAATACAAAAAGGTGTTACAAGAAGTCATTAACAAGGTTCTGAAACCCGGACCGGTTACTAAACCGGTTGAGATACTGGGTTAAGGATCAGTGGGTCAGACCAGAGTCAAACCAGAATCAAACCGATCAGAGTTGGCAAGACATATAAAATAAACAATAAAAACGAAGGGGGAAAAATAAATTTAAAAAACGTTGCACTAAATGTGACTGTGACAACTCACCACGTGTGGGACCCACTTTTTCACCAATTCCCATTTCCACTTTTCTCAATCACTGCCGATTTTCCTCTGCCATATACGACTAAACCCTGCTACACATTAATTGCTCCCTCCTTTACTTTTGTTTTTTTATTATTATTTTTTATATAACCTCCTTCTTTACTTGTAGGTTTAGTAATTTTAGTCACTCATCCTCTTCACTTGCCAGACTCCTCCCATCCTCTTCACAACTCCTCTTACCTCCATCCTCGTTCGTTCCCTGAGAAATAACCGAGAGAGGGCTTTGGAAACCATGACCTTCGACAAATCCAACAGCGACCATGACCAGATCTCCCCTTCACGTGGTTACCCTCTCTTTGAGGTTGTTGCCATTCTCTCTTTCCTTGCCTCCGTCGTCTACCTTCTTGGTTTCTTCATTATTGGCTTTGTTTACCCCTTTCTTCTTCTTCAGATCTGGTGACTCTTCAGATCTCTTACTCAATCTCTCCTCCTTTCTTTTTTCTTGCCGTCGACCGACGGTGAGTTTTAGATGAGTTTTTGAAAGTTAAAAAAAAAAAGACTCTGGCTCGGTCAACTCGGCTGGTTCAAGCCGAGTTGACCGAGTTAACTCTGGTTCAACTTGGGACTCCGGTCTAACCTCTAACTCGGACCGGTTTTTCGGCCGGTTCGCCGGTTTTCGGTCTGAACCGGCCGGTCCGGTCCGGTCCGGGTTTAAAAACCTTGGTCATTAATACTAGGTGTATATAGTCAGATAATGACTAAAAAAGCAACTATCAAAAGCATGTACATCTTGTTTTCAGCAATTTGGATTTTTGCATGTCTTCACTGTGTGTCCAACCTCATGACATCTCCCACAATGATAAACACTACTACAAAAAAGCTAAAAAATGTCCTAAATAAGGCCCATTCAACGTCCCTTTTTAGAGGGACGTCTCGCAGGGGGACGTCAAAAAATTTGACTTTCGACGTCCTACAAAAAATTTAAGACGCCTTACGTAAGGCGTCCTGAGTTTTATTCAGGACGCCATATTTCTGTTTTTTTTTTGAAAAAAAAACACCCCACGGGGTTGGCCACGGAAGAACAAATCAAAAATCAAATTACAGAAATACTTTCTTTTTTATGTTACAAACAAGAAATTCCAAAACCAGCAAGAACAAGAAAAGAACACAAATAGAGTAATCAAAACAGAGACAACAAGCAAGATACAATGAAAAAGAAAAAAGAAAAAAAACCTAACAGGTAACTAACAAATTGCATTCTAATCCCCTAAAATGGAAGGAATAAGGAACAAGAATGCAAAAAAGCATAGTAATTCCAGATCTGCAAGAGACTAGGTGTTCATAGTATCGTCTCGGAGCCACGAGGAGATTTCCAGATCTACAAAAATTGGTGCCCTCTCAAATCTAAAAAATCAACAAGAGTCAGATCTGGAAAAACACTTACTGGCGGCAGCGTTTTGGATGAAATTGATGGTGACTCTTGTTTCAAAGTGCAAATTTTGGCGTCTCGTTGCTCGGTCTCCTCGCCATCGTCTCCTCGCCGCCGTCTCCTCGCCCAGCCAGATCGAAGAGTGTTGAAGGAGTAGGAATAGATCGAAAGAGAAGATGGGGTGTAGAGAAGAGAAGAGGAAGGCGTATGTGCAGATAAAAAATGAGAAGATCAGAGGAAGGCGTTGTTGGAAATTATGCCCTAGGAGCAAGTCATTGTTCTCCATTAAGTTATCATTTCATACGCATGTTTATGGTGATAACTATATCCCTGGATATATCTTATAGATTATCCTAAATGTCCCTGGTCGGTCATCTATGCGGGAGCGAAGATGAGTTAAGACCAGTATAACTTTGATGAGGTATGGAGATACGAATCAAAGTCATGGGCACTTGTAAGAGTACAAGGTGCTGGACCGACCCACTATGAGAAAGTTGCATGGATTAAGTCATAAGCTTATCTCATGTATAACCGTGTCACAACGCCCTATGACCTGAGATCATCATGGATTCCTACATGATGAGTCACTGACCTTTGACCTAGTCAAAAGTCACCTTTGACCGGGTGATGATAAAGGCTGGGATCGGGATCAGTGGTTTTCATGCGAAGGAATGTGAATGGTCAAGATGGAATTTGTCCCTCACATTTGCAGAGAGATAATACTGGGCCCCTCGATAAGTGAGTCTAAGAAATGTATGGCCATATTGTGATGGAAAAGAGTTTCCATTTCACTTATTAGACTGCTCGAGAATCGAGAAAGTAATTGTCAAGAAAAGGAGGTTGACGTTATCCATGCCTCATCCTTGACCAAATTATCGCGTGACAAAAAGGGACGTGACATGGTTGTACGATAGGTAGTATCGTGTCATCGATTCCCATGTGAATTGGGTAGTCGCAATGTCTTGCTAGAGGCCGCTTGCGACTTATGGGCTGATATAGTCTTGGCCCACTGCCAATCTCATATGGGCCTGTAGGGTCGCACACAAGAATAATCCAACACGGGTAAAAGTGTCCAGATTCATTGAATCTCAGATTAATCTGAGATTTAATGAATATTGGATTTAATCTGGGGTAAATATATATATGTGTATATATATTTAAATTCGAAAATAATATAATAATATTATTTAATGGAGATTATAATATTATTTTATGATATTTGTTTTATATTAAATATCTAAAACAAATAGAGATATTATATCTCATTTGATTTTCGAATAAAGATATCATTATTTATTTAATTTAAATTGAGATATTGTATCTCAGATTTAAATAGATAGATATCATTTCTCATATTTAATTTATAGAGATAAATTAAATCAGAAGACTTTTAATTTGAATTAAATAAATACATTAGATTAAATCTATCAGATAGATTTAATTAATATTTTTTTAATTAAAATTCGAAATTCGAAATTAATGTGGATTAATTTTGAATATAATACGCCGATGGATTTAGAAAAACCTACGGGAGTTTTAGTCGAGCGTATTAGAAAGCCGCGAGAAACCCTAGAGCGAAAAGAGAGAGACACATAGTCCGAGGCGCTAGCACGCTACCGTGTCCGTGTTTGGAGATTGTTCGTGTGGATACCGGTAGAGGAAGCCGATTCTAAGAGTCGTCTTCTGCTGATCGAGAAGGTAGCCCACCAGTTCAAAGTGAGTGAGACGCGGACGAATTCACTACAGTTTCTTGATCGCCATGAGAAAATGTGCGCAAAGGATTTGTATAGATTCTTGAGCTGCTAGTTCGCTAAAATCAAAGGAAAACCTCCGGCTCCGGATGATTCAAAGTTCTCTATAAGGTATGATTCGGGTTCCCTAACCTTGATTTAAACGCACCTGAGTGTTCCTCGGGACGGGATTCATAGTAAATTTTAATCTGCTGCGTGTACGGATCCCAACAGTGGTACCAGAGCCAACTCAACGTTCGTTTAAATTGAGTTTCTGTACATGCTATTATATGTGATATATATGCAAGAATCTGAATATTTGTATGCAAGAATTTGAATCTTTGTATGCAAGAAACTGAATCTTTATATCAAGAAATCGAATCTTGAATGCTTTAATTTGAAAAATTCGCGTTAGGGTTTCAGACGGGTCTCTAGAATGGTGTCGCGGCTGCTTCGTACAGTTCTGAATTGTTCAGAGCGCACGATATTCGAAATCGTCCGTCACGTTCGTGCGCATCGAAGACGTTCTGAATCGTTCAAAATTTTCGATCATGCTCGGACAACGCCCCTAGGGGTTTGAAATTAAGTTTTATGAAACTCTCTTTCTAAAAGAATATGATGTTTTCAAAAGCTCTGGAGGCGCTCCTGCTAACTGGCTAGCGGGATCGCCATAGGGACTGGCTGATTGTTTGTAGCGCGAGAAATGAAATTGTTTGTAGTGTAAGAATTTAAATCATGATATAAAGTAATATAAGATTAGAGAAATTTATCATGAGTAATATTTTATTTCATAAATGTATGAATTAAAGTATGTTCATAACCTTACAAAGTGTTGTTTGGGTATGGTGAACAAGATGGCTCTAGTGTTGTAAATTTTAAATATGGCCTGCGTGCCATGTCTCTCTCTAAATCTCTTCTCATCTCATTATTTAGAGAAGTCCTCTCATTGGCTTGAGGGGACTACAGGTTAGATGAGTCATATTGTTCACGAGTCTTAATTATGTTTTGATATGATCACTGCATGATTAATTTAGATTCTATATGAGATATACAATAATGATTGCATTCATATAGGTAGAATTAATAAAGATAAATTAAATCGGCATGCTTTTATTTTAGATTAAAATAAATAGATCAGATTAGATCTGTTGGACAGATTTAATTAATATTATCTTAAATCTAAAATTTGAGTTCAAGATTAATTGAGATTAATTTTGAATATTTTAATACGGCCAATTAGGGTTTTAGAAATCCTATAAGATATAGATCTAGTCGTATTAAAATGAAGCGACAGTCGCAAGTCTCAATAATTTAATCATAATGATTTATTTCATAATTGTATGAATTAACATATGTTAAGATTAATTTAGAGTTTTAATTATGATTTGATTAGATCACTCATAATTAATTTAGAATTAAATGAATAGGATTAATTTGATTATATCCAATAATACCTTCTAAATAAAATCTTAAGTCACAATGCCATCAATAAATGAATAATTGTCAAAACCTCGATCATCCATTTGTATGTTCCACCAAAGTGGATGCATCTGAGTAATCTTGGGGAGACAAGAGAGAGTAATGGTGATACTCTATATTCATTATTGTCTTGACTTAATTGAGATTATCAAAATGGTTTTGGATCTCAAGGCATTAGATGAGATTAAACATGCTAGGTCATATGATGATCGAATCCTATAAAGATCTAAGAGTTACATATGATGTAATTAGCAAAGAAGTTGCCTACCTAAATAACTTGATTTTAAGCGTCCTGCCAAAGCGGACTTAAGATTAAGCTAAATGTGGATCTTAGCCTACTAATTATAATAAGGGTTATTAATTCAGTGGGAAGTTACTAATTAAACTTTGCATACGTTTTTTTAACTGTGGAATCATGTAGAATAGTAACACCTCAACACCATCAATGCGATCAGCCCTTGTGAAGGACGAACTCGATGAGACAAACTTTCTTGACATGTTTGAGGACTTAAGTGTTGATCCTAAACACAAAAGAAAGGAGTATCTCATCAATCAACCCATTCCTGACGAGCCTGCAACTGATGATCCAAGAGATCAGACTGATGCTTATAGAAGCATCAGGATGACTCTATGGATACAGGATGCCTGAAGCCTGCCACTATGGTTATAAACCTCGATGGAGATCTAGAACACATGGAGGTGTCTGAGATGATTTATCATCCTATAGAAATGTTCCAAGAACAGGCGACGCAAGAGAGGTATGAAACCACAAAGGCCTTATTCTCTTGCAAGATGGCTGAAAGTGAATCAGTTAGTCTTCATTTTGTTGAAAATGAAAGGCTACATTGATCACCTTGAAAGGCTTGGATTCCCCATATCCCAGGAGTTAGCTACAGATGTGATCTTGATCTCACTCCCAAAAAGTTATGATGACTTTGTCATGGATTACAACATGAACAACATGGAGGAATCAATTTCTGAACTGCATGGGATGCTCAAAACTGCTGACCAGAGCCTTGAGAGGAGGCCCAGTACTGTTTTGTTCGTTCAGAGAGGAAGGGGTATGAAACGGAAAGCCAAGAAGGCAAAACCTCTGAAGGAAGGGGTCTGCTTCTTCTGCAATGAAATTGGTCATTGGAAGAAGAATCGCACACTCTACCTCGAAGATCTGAAAAGAACAAGAAGGATAGCGGGGCTATCGCTTCAGGTATCTATGTCATAGACATTCGCTTTTCTACTTCCTCAAACATGGGTATTAGATACTACATGTGGTTCACGCATTTGTATAAATGTTTAGGATCTCAAGGATAGTAGAAAATTGAATGGACATCTGTGACATAAAGGATCAAGACAAAAGATTTGAGTCCTACCTTCCTATGGCATTGTCGTCTAGGCCATATAAATGAGAAACGCATTTCAAAACTCCATTACAGATGGATTTTTGAAGTCATTTGATTTTGAATCATTTGATACATGTGAGTCTTGTTTATTGCGAAAGATGACAAAGGCACCTTTTACTAGACACAGTGAAAGAGCCACTGATTTATTGGGCCTCATACATACTGATGTGTGTGGACCAATGAATACATCTGCCAGAGGAGGTCGTTTGCACTTCATTACATTTATAGACAATTTCAGGAGATATGTGTATATCTGTCTGATGAAACATAAAGTTTGAAACTTTTGAAATGTTCAAAATGAAGCGCAAAACCAACTTAGCAAAACAATTAAGGCACTTCGATCTGATCGAGGCGGTGAACATTTGAGCCAAGAGTTCATTAAACATCTTAGGAGTTGTGGGATTATCTTACAACTTACTCCTCCAGGAACACCTCAATGGAATGATGTTTCTGAACGGAGGAATCGAACTCTATTAGATATGGTTCGATCTATGATGAGTCAACCAGATCTTCCATCTTCTTTTTGAGGTCATGCCCTAGAAACTGCTGCGTTCACACTAAATCATGTTCCGTCAAAGGCGGTTGAAAAGACACCACATGAGATATGGATTGGGAAGTAACCCAGCTTGTCATTTCTTAAGATTTGGGGATGTGAGGTTTATGTTAAACAACAAGCCTATGATAAATTATCATCAAGATCCTCAAAATGCCCTTTTGTGGGGTATCCTAAGGAAACTAAAGGATACTATGTCTCTAGTCCCACCGATCACAAAGTATTTGTTATTCGAAATGGTATCTTTTTGGAAAAAGAGTTTATCTCTAAAAGAGCCAGTGGGAGTAAGGTGAATCTCGAAGAAGTTCGAGAGTCACAAGACAATGTAGAACCACAGATGGAAACAGGAGAAGATTCACAACAAGTTGTTGAGACTACTCAAGTAACACAAGGCCCGCGAAGGTCCGATAGATCACGGTTACAGCCTCAGAGATATGGATTTCTGATCACTGGAAGTCGTGATGTTTTGCTCATTGAGCAGAATGAGCCAACGACCTATCAAGACACCATAGTGGGACCAAACTCCGAAAAACGGCCTTATGCCATGAAGTCTGAAATGTAATCTATGTACGACAATAAGGTATGGAACTTAGTCGATCCACCTGAGGGTGTAAAAACCGTTGGGTACAAGTGGGTTTTCAAAGAGAAAACTAACGTAGATGGCAAAGTAAATGTCTTCAAAGCACGACTAGTTGCAAAAGGATTCACTCAAACTCATGGTGTGGACTATGATGAAACCTTTTCCCCAGTTGCAATCGCCAAATCAATCAGATTCCTTCTTGCCATTGCATCATATTATGACTATGAGATATGGCAGATGGACGTCAAAACAGCCTTCCTTAACGGAAAGCTGCTTGACGATGTGTACATGACACAACCTGATGGTTTTGTGCGTCCAGAGGACTCTGGTAAAGTTTGCAAGCTTCAAAGATCCATTTATGGATTGAAGCAGACATTTCGGAGCTGGAATCATCGTTTTGATGAAGTAGTCAAAGAGTTTGAATTCATTCAAAACATCGATGAACCTTGTGTTTACAAGAAGGTTAGTGGGAGCACAATTGTATTTCTAGTGCTTTTGGTTGATGACATCCTACTCATTGGGTATGACATTCCTACCTTGTAGAGTGTCAAGTCTTGGTTAGGAAAGTCTTTCTCAATGAAAGATTTAGGCGAAGCCACTTATATCCTTGGGATAAGGATCTATAGAGATAGATCCAAGATACTGCATAGGTTCAGTATGCAGGATTCTAAAAGGGGTAACATGCCCATGTCTCATGGCATTCATCTCAGTAAGGATCTGTGTCCTAGTATACAAGATCAAAGAGACCGCATGAGTAAGATTCCATATGCCTCCGCCATTGGATCTGTCATGTATGTCATGTTATGTACTCGACCGGATGTGTCATTTGCATTGAGTATGACCAGCAGATATCAACAAGATCCCAGTGAGGGTCACTGGACTGCTGTCAAGAATATCCTTATGTACTTAAGAAGGACTAAGGACTTATTCTTGGTATATGGTGGCTTGGAGGATAAGCTCTGTGTGACTGGTTACACAGATGCGAGTTTCCAGACTGACCAAGATGATTCAAGATCGCAATTAGGATATGTATTCCTATTGAATGGTGGTGCGGTGAGCTGGAAGAGCTCTAAGCAGAGCACTGTAGCTTATTCTGCAACGAAAGCTGAGTATATAGCAGCATAGGATGCAGCTGAGGAGGCTTTTTGGATTAGAAAGTTCATGACTGAATTGGGGGTGGTTCCTACCATCTCAGATCCAATAATCTTGTTCTGTGACAATAACTGCGTTATTGCGTAGACAAATGAGCCTAGGTCACATCAAAGGACCAAGAATATACTCAAGCGTTTTCATCTCATCAGAGAAATCAGAGATAAAGGTGATATAAGTACCAAGAGAAGACAATGTAGTTGATCCTCTTACTAAGCCGTTTGCACAAGCAAAACTTGATCGTTATGTTAGGGCAATGGGAATTAGAGTAATTAATGATTGCGCCTAGTGCAAGTGGGAGTCTGTTGGAAATTATGCCCTAGGAGCAAGTCATTGTTCTCCATTAAGTTATCATTTCATACGCATGTTTATGGTGATAACTATATCCCTGGATATATCTTATAGATTATCCTAAATGTCCCTGGTCAGTCATCTACGCGGGAGCGAAGATGAGTTAAGACCAGTATGACTTTGATGAGGTATGGAGATACGAATCAAAGTCATGGCCACTTGTAAGAGTACAAGGTGCTGGACCGACCCACTATGAGAAAGCTGCATGGATTAAGTCATAATCTTATCTCATGTATAACCGTGTCACAACGCCCTATGACCTGAGATCATCATGGATTCCTACATGATGAGTCACTGACCTTTGACCTAGTCAAAAGTCACCTTTGACCGAGTGATGATAAAGGCTGGGATCGGGATCAGTGGTTTTCATGCAGAGGAATGTGAATGGTCAAGATGAAATTTGTCTTTCACATTTTAGAGAGATAATACTGGGCCCCTCGATAAGTGAGTCTAAGAAATGTATGGCCATACTGTGATGGAAAAGAGTTTCCATTTCACTTATTAGACTGCTCGAGAATTGAGAAAGTAATTGTCAAGAAAAGGAAGTTGACGTTATCCATGCCTCATCCTTGACCAAATTATCGCGTGACAAAAAGGGACGTGACATGGTTGTACGATAGGTAGTATCGTGTCATCGATTCCCATGTGAATTGGGTAGTCGCAATGTCTTGCTAGAGGCCGCTTGCGACTTATGGACTGATATAGTCTTGGCCCACTGCCAATCTCATATGGGCCTGCAGGGTCGCACACAAGAATAATCCAACACGGGTAAAAGTGTCCAGATTCATTGAATCTCAGATTAATCTGAGATTTAATGAATATCGGATTTAATCTGGGGTAAATATATATATGTGTATATATATTTAAATTCGAAAATAATATAATAATATTATTTAATGGAGATTATAATATTATTTTATGATATTTGTTTTATATTAAATATCTAAAACAAATAGAGATATTATATCTCATTTGATTTTCGAATAAAGATATCATTATCTATTTAATTTAAATTGAGATATTGTATCTCAGATTTAAATAGATAGATATCATTTCTCATATTTAATTTATAGAGATAAATTAAATCAGAAGGCTTTTAATTTGAATTAAATAAATACATTAGATTAAATCTATCAGATAGATTTAATTAATATTTTTTTAATTAAAATTCAAAATTCGAAATTAATGTGGTTTAATTTTGAATATAATACGCCGATGGGTTTAGAAAATCCTACGGGAGTTTTAGTCGAGCGTATTAGAAAGCCACGAGAAACCCTAGAGCGAAAAGAGAGAGACGCACAGTCCGAGGCGCTAGCACGCTACCGTGTCCGTGTTCGGAGATTGTTCGTGTGTATACCGGTAGAGGAAGCCGATTCTAAGAGTCGTCTTCTGCTGATCGAGAAGGTAGCCCATCAGTTCAAAGAGAGTGAGACGCGGACGAATTCACTACAGTTTCTTGATCGCCATGAGAAAATGTGCGCAAAGGATTTGTATAGATTCTTGAGCTACTAGTTCGCTAAAATCAAAGAAAAACCTCCGGCTCCGGATGATTCAGAGTTCTTTATAAGGTATGATTCGGGTTCCCTAACCTTGATTTAAACGCACCTGAGTGTTCCTCGGGACGGGATTCGTAGTAAATTTTAATCTGTTGCGTGTACGGATCCCAACAGGCGTACATGGGGAATTAAATGGTGTGCAGATGAGAAAAGGGATAAATGAAATAAAAAAATTTCATTTTAGGCGACCTAAATTAATGTTTGGGTTGTCTAAAGTCCTAAAAAAAATTTAGGCGCCCTAAATTAATATTTAGGTTGTCTGAAGTCTCAAAAATGATATCAATTTTCAAAATTTTTGTGGGGCCAAAAAAATCCTAAATTGCACCAAATATTTCATTTTAGGCGACCTAAATTAATATTTGGGTTGCCTAAAGTCTTAAAAGAATTTTAGGCAACCTAAATTAATATTTGGGTTGTCTAAAATCTCAAAATTGCTATCAATTTTCAAGAATTTTTTGGGGCCAAAAAAATCTTAAATGGCACCAAATATTTCATTTTAGGCGACCTAAATTAATATTTGAGTTGTCTAAAGTCAAAAAAAAAAAATTTAGGCAACCTAAATTAATATTTGGGTTGTCTAAAGTCTCAAAATTGCTATCAATTTTCAAGAATTTTCTTGCGCCAAAAAAATCTTAAATGATGCCAAATATTTCATTTTAGCCGACGTAAATTTAATTTGGGTTGTCTAAAGTCATAGGTGACCTAAATTAATATTTGAGTTGTCTAAAGTCTCAATTTTCAAGAATTTTCCTGCACCAAAAAGATCCTAAATGGCGCCAAATGTTTCATTTTAGGCGACTTAAATTAATATTTGAGTTGTCTAAAGTCTCAAAAAAAAAATATTAGGCGAGCTAAATTGATATTTATGTTGTCTAAAGTCTTTTTCAAGAATATTCCTACGCCAAAAAATATCTTAAATGGCGCCAAATATTTCATTGTAGGCGTCTTAAAATATATTTAGGATGTCAAAAAATATTTTAGGCGTCCTAAATTAATATTTAGGTTGTCTAAACTCTCAAAGTCAAGTAAATAATTACGACAATGTCATCACCTTCACTTTTTACTTCCTTTTTTTAAAAAAGGACGTCTTTTAGGGTGGTAATATCCATATTTTGTAGTAGTAAAGCTTCTTATCTTGAAATTGAGATTCAAAATTTTACAATAAAGCTACAAGTCTATTTCTTCGTCTTTATGACAATAAAATTGCTCCTCTCCTCCCTTTGGCTTCCTTTCTCCGTCTTTATCTGTAGTTTTTGTATTGTTCGGCATATTCTTGTTACCTGAAAATTAACATCGGCAGTATTGTTAATGCTTGTGTTGACAAAATAAAGCTTCTGTCAACCGTATCTTTGAAATTCAATTGCACAACGTAATAGCCACTAAGCTGTTACCTTGATTTATAGGTATTTTCACAACGTCCTATGCTTATTTTGATAACATCCTGAGCATATTTTGACAACATAAACAAAGAATGTTGACAGTTCTATCACTACTACAAAACAGGGATACGGAGTCCTATTTTTTGTGCTTTTGACGTCCTTTTCCGTAGGGACGTATATCTGGGGGGCGCAAAAAATTGGAGACATACGGAGTCTAATTTTTTTTTAGACGTCTTAAGTATTTTTTTTAAAAAAAAACAGATGAGGACGGTGTCGGTGACGGCGTTAAACGTATATCAGAAAAATTTCAGATCTGGAAAAAAAAATCCAGAAAGCATCTTTGAATATCAAAGTAAAATTAAACATGATGAACAGAGGCGAGGGAACTGAGAATTGGGGCAACACCATAGCCAGACGAGCAGCCATTTGCATTTATTTGCAAAACAAAACAGAACCCAAAAAAAAAAACCATTAGGAATTGATAAAATCAAATGAGGAAAAAGGTAAAAGAAGAAGATGAATGTATAAATACCGAAATGGTTGAAGAGGAGATCGATGCAGCTACAGAACTGGACGGATGAAGAAGAAACAAACAGTGCCATGGGAGAAAGAGTGACCTTGAGCGAACAACCAGAGCGAGCGACGTCGGGCGAGACAAGCAAACGACTGCCGGTGAGGTGACGGTGGACAGGCGAGCGGATGAGCAACGATGCAAGCAGTTGGTGAGAGGGGTGAGAGATTTCATGAGGTTTAGAGAATGGGTATAGAAGTAATGTTCTGAGTTTCTGAGAGTGGATGAATAAAAACGCGTGAAAAGTGATAGTTTTTCCCGCTATGATTTTCGTTTACCGCATTTGTTCTCTTTTTGATTCACTTTTGGAGTCTAAGTTCTAAACTTAGACTCCAAAAGTCATGCTTTTGGAGTCTAAGTTTTTAACTTAGACTCTAAAAGCATGACTTTTGGAGTCTAAGTTTAGAACTTAGACTCCAAAAGTGTCTCTCGCGGGGCCCACACATAACCCCCTGCTGCACGATGTGACCCTCTGCTACACGACGTGACCTTCTTTTCTGCTGTACGATATAACTTTTGGAGTCTAAGTCTAAAAATTAGACTCCAAAAGGCTTTTGGAGTCTAAGTTTTAAACTTAGACTCCAAAAGTCAAGCTTTTGGAGTCTAAGTTTTAGACTTAGACTCCAAAAGTCAATTTTTATCACATATAATTACAAAAATGCCACCGCCTTTATTTTTCACTTCCTTTTTTAAAAATAGGACGTTTTTCTGAGACGCCAAATCAGTTTTTTGTAGTAGTGTATTAGCCTAGGTTGAGAAGTGAATATCATATTAAATTAAAAATCATATGACATCCAAATATTAAGTTTTAGATACAATCATTCTTCATATAATAATTACAAAAACATTGTCATCAATACAATAACCCTAGACACAATTGCAATTGCCAAAAAAAACAAGTGGTTAATACAACGAGTGTGTAGTGCCCGAGAAACCTTGTTTTTAATCAGTGTGCTTTGACTGCTTGTCAGACAATCCTCCTGAGTGTTTGCCCTATTTATAGTGCCATTAACTTCGTAAACAACAATTCAGACGAAAAAATTCAAATATGTAATATCTAAGACCCAGACTGCAAAATATATTAAGGCCATGTTGAATCAATATATGTTCACAACCTGTTGTTTCCTTTAGCTGCTCTATGCTCTAAAGTAGCCATGTTGTCCCTGTGAAGAGAGGTACCCTCTTCCTCACTCCCAAGTGTGGTATGCACACTTGAATTAGTAGGTTCTGAAGAACTTTCAGACTTGTTGACTATCTCATTCATCCCCAACAGTTAGACTTCTGTAGAATTATTTGCATCATATATTCACTTCATTGAATGAGTCACCAAATTAGTAGAGATCAACAGACACTCCAAGTGATGAATAAATTTCTCAAAATACATAATTCAAAATGAAATAAGGCAAATCAATTGAGGAATCATATAATTCACACTCCCGGGTTTGTAATCATATAATTGAGGAAATACATGTTAGTTCTCTGATGGTTTTGATGATTGCCAACAACTACAAACAATTAAAGAGGTTTTGCTCTTAAGTGTCAAAAAGTCTGTTCAAGAGCAAACCTCGAGGTTGGTATTGTAACCTCGAGGTTTGACCTTACAGAAGCTTTAAAAAGTCAAGTGTTTTCATGTTTCAAAACTTGGTTTCACAAAAACTATGTGAAACCTCAAGGTTGGAAAGTCAACCTCAAGGTTCTGGTCTTCTTGAAAAACCCAAGTTTTGCATTAACACTTGCAACCTCGAGTATGAAAAGCAAACCCCAAGTTTTAACCCATACAGAAAGGTCATGGTTTTCATCAAGCATGGAAACCTCGAGGTTCATGTTTCAACCTCGAGGTTGGACACTTTGATTTAAAACTTAAGTTTGAAGAAAAACCTGTTGACCTCGAGTATGGTATTACAACCTTGAGTATCATCCTTTACAGAGAGCAACTGGTTTTCAAAAGATTGAAAACCTCGAGGTTAAGATTGTAACCTCGAGGCTGAGCCTTATGTTGATAAACTGAACTTTGCTTTTTCAAAGGCCAACCTCGAGTATGGATTTATAACCTCGAGGTTGTCGGGCTCCAGTGAAAAATGAAGTTTTCGAAACAAGCTTCAAACCTTAAGATTACTATTGGAACCTCAAGGTTTGTGAGTTACTAAGATTTGCCAGAAGGTTTCTGTTTAAGAGAAACCTCGAGGTTCATATCTCAACCTCGAGGTTACATGTTTTAAAAAGCTGTGTTTTCCTGAAACCTTCAAGCAAACCTCGAGGTTGAATGAACTAACCTCAAGGTTTGTGACCGTTGGTGCAATTTCAAATTTGTGAAATCTGCTATATCTTGTTGTTTGATCTAATTGATTTCATATATCATTCACTCATATTCCCAGATATGTTTAACAAGTTTGTTGAGTGTTTTTCAGTTAGCACAGATCAAGATAATTGAAGATTTGTGAGAAAAAGCAAAAAGGTGAACAGTGCATTTAATGCACCTGCACAATCTCACCTACTTTCGGCTAATCCATCTGAGCACGCCTAATGAATGTTAAAGGAAGCTTACTACATCAAGTAAAATCAATTCCAACGGGCAGAAACATAGAGAGCCACATCAGACAACATAAAGCCTTGGATTAGCAGAAGTTTAGAGAGAGAAGATGACCAGAACTTAAGCAAATCACTTCCAACGGTTGGAATTATCTCACAACGGTCATTTAATGTTCTCTACCTATAAATAGAGAGCATTAACTTCATCTCCAGCTGATACACCTACTCTGAGCGAAAATCTTCTAAGTTCATTCATTGTGTATTAGTTTTTCACTTGTAATAGTATCATTTTGATACTTTGAGCTTCAGTGTTTATTCTATCTACTCTTTGAGAGAGTTTCACTTGTAAAATCATTTATTGATTGTAACAACTACAAGTCAGGGGACTTGGTAGTTGGGGTGTATTGATTACAACTTGTAAGGGGGAGTGTGTTCTAGTGAGAGAACAACTCTTAGTACAGAGTGTGTAATCAACTTCATTGAGTTAGTGGATTGAAAATCCCAAGTGAGGCTTGGGGACTGGATGTAGGTTAGAGAAAGGACTGAACCAGTATAAACTGCATTGTGTTAAGCTTCTTTTCCCTACTCCTCTGTTCTGCTCTGTTTTAAGTGTTCAAAAACAGACCAAGGTTCGAAAATTATATAGATACCCAATTCACCCCCCTCTTGGGTATCAAGCTCCAACTTTCAATACAGAATCTCCCAAACACAAAATTCCTTATCTTCGTCATTTAAGGAGCAACAAAGACCCAATAAGCTCTGAAAGAGCAACCACATCACCAAAGAGTGAATAAATACCCAGAGATCCTTGTATCGACTGAAATTCATGTTTCTTTTCATTATTGTTGCTGATCAACGACAACTCGCACAGAGGCAAAAGAACCCAAATTGAGTTTTGCAAGGAAAGAAGATGAATTGAATTGAATCGCAAAGCGTTTCAGCATCTCGAGGTATGATTAGTTGAAAGGAAGATGGAGATGTAACACCCCTACTGTTGTAAGTAGTGTAAACTGTAATCATTGATAAATAAACGAAGAGTTTTTGGCTCTTATTTAATTGTTATTATTCATGTAATATTTTATAGCAAAATAATCAGTGTAAAAGGATGTCGGTATAGTGGGAGACAGGAGAGTGGATCCCAGAAATGTCCAAAAGGCCACCCACTTTGACCAGAGGAAAAGAGTCTCTGGCGGGCCCAGGTTTGAAAAAGGCGCGGGCTCAGGGTAAGATACCGATGAGGCATAAAGTCGGTATGATGAAGCAAGGGCAAAATGGTCAGTTCCTTGACCTTTGGGCATTCAATTTCGTTTTATATGAGAAAGGAGAGAAAAAATGATGATTTTACCCATATTTTGGTTCAAACATAAGACACGGGACCCGCAGGCAATAAACCGTAAAAGGGACCGATAACGACCAATTAGGGGATAATTTTTGGACAGAATGAGACAAATATGGGCCGCCTCGTAAAGAGGGAAGGCGCCTCATGAAAATGCTCAAGCAGAGGAGAATATTTGGTTAAGTCAGAGAAAAGTGCAAAAAGACGTATTTTTGGACCCGGTGGGACCCGATAAAAGCTGGTAGACCCCGAAATTAACCAATAAAGTGGAAAAATGGATTTAATTATTGGAGTTCAGATTTTGGGACATTCCATGCGCATAGGATCTGCCCAAAATTGACAAAAAAGTGATTGGTCAAGCTTGGTCAATTGAGATAATGCATGTGGGCCCCAAAAACAACTTTGAAACACATGGGATAATTCATATAAAAATTGAAGAGATAAAATCTGAATTTGGGCAGCCAAAATCACGCCACATATACCTCCCTAGAAGACTCTCAATTTGCACACGGGATAAAGCCAAAGTAATGACAATTGGATGCCAACCAAACTAGGGAAAAAACTTAGTTACATTAAAACCAAATAGCCACTTTTGGATTATTATTAAAAGAGCTTGACTTGCCATTTTCTTTCCCAAAAGGCGCGGTCCAGCAGCTGAAAGAGGGAGGGGACCAGCAAGTTTCCAAAGCCAAGCTCAAGCTTCCACCCACCTTGTCCCCCCATCCAAAGTTCCGAAATAGGTAACTACCGACAACTTGTATCTTTAAAGCTTTAGGAATTTTCGTGCTGCTGGTTGGAACTTGATTTTAGGGTTTGATTTTGGATTTTTTGATGGTCCCAAAGTGTTTAAAACATGATTTTGTGTGGGGTTAAGTCATGGTTTAAGTTTCCCAACTCAAAAACCCCAAAAACTCAAGGAAGAGGCTTGCTGCCAGTGTTCTGGATTCTGGGCAACAAAGCTTCAAAAATATTTTTAAAATAGTGGAGATGTTGGTTTGAGCTGAAATTTACTGGTGAAAATTAGACATCTCGGGCATCATTTTGATATGTAACTTGATATATTTTTGATGCACCGATTGAGAGATACAAATTTTCTAAGTTGGCTCTGTCTGCAACAGGGTGAAATCTGACCCAGGTGTGGAAAGTAAGCAACACGCCAAAATAAAAGTCCTTTCAGGGTGTGGGAATATTTTTCGTGAAAAATAGACATTTCAATGGTTCAAATGGCGCTGGTTTCATGTAAAAAGGATTTTTTTGGAATTTATTAAAAATCTTACAAGTTGGGTCAGAAACACTGGATTTTTGGAAAAGTTAGTTTTGGGCTCGGTTTTTGGGTAAAAACGTGGTAACAATTTTTATAAAAATTGAATAAGTGTGTTTTGAAGATATATAGGTCAAAGGAAGCTTTGGAAAGTCAACGGCCCACTAAAATAATATAGACAATAAATATCACACCAGGTAGTTATCGTTTTGAGCTTTGCTGTGATATGATCTAGATGCATATATGGTATGTATTTGGCATGCTCATATATTTCTGTTTTGCATGGTAGCATACATACTCCTTACACATTTAGTATTTGAGTACTGACGGTTACTCTGAGGCCCGAACCACAGACTCCAGACGCTTCTACAGCTGCCGAGGAGCGTACTGATCAGTGTGGACCTTCTGAGGGGTTCGGTGATGCGGTGAAGAGTAGGGGATGCCCTACTGTATTTTGTATCGTACTTTTTGGATGACTGTATTATATACCAAGGGTTTACTTTTGGATTACTGTACCCTTAACCCTCCGGGGACTTATATTTGTTGTTGTTTTTACTTTTATCAGTATAGTAGTTTGTCCAAACCGATCCTGCGCTCTGCCTCGCGTACTCTGATGCATGCTAAAGTACTTAATAATTAAAGGAAAGGTAATTCGATATAAAGAATCTGAAAACAGGAGCTTGATACCCAAGAGGGGGGTGAATTGGGTATCTTTAAAATTTTATACACTTGTTCTGTTTGTGAGTACTCAAAACAGAGCATAACAGAGAGGAAGGAAGAAGAAGCAATGCACAACAAGATTTATACTGGTTCAGTCCTTTCTCTGACCTACATCCAGTCCCCAAGCCTCACTTGGGATTTTCAATCCACTAACTCAATGAAATTGATTACACACTCTGTACTAAGAGTTGTTCTTTCTCTAGAACACACTCCCCCTTACAAGTTGTAATCAATACACCCCAACTACCAAGTCCCCTGACTTGTAGTTGTCTCAATCAATAAATGATTTACAAGTGAAAAACTCTCTCAAAGAGTAGATAGATGAACACTGAAGCACTAAGTATCAAAATGATACTATTACAAGTGAAAGCTAATACACAATAAATGAACTTAGAAGATTTTCGCTCAGAGTAGGTGTATCAGCTGGAGAGGAAGTTAATGCTCTCTATTTATAGGTAGAAAACATTAAATGACCGTTGTGAGATAATTCCAACCGTTGGAAGTGATTTGCTTAAGTTCTGGTCATCTTCTCTCTCTAAACTTCTGCTAATCCAAGGCTTTATGTTGTTTGATGTGGCTCTCTGAGTTTCTGCCCGTTGGAATTGACTTTACTTGATGTAGTAAGCTTCCTTTAACGTTCATTAGGCGTGCTTAGATGGATTAGCTGAAAGTAGGTGAGATTGTGCAGGTGCATGAAATGCACTGTTCACCTTTTTGCTTTTTATCACATATCTTCAATAATCTTGATCTATAATGATTGAAAACACTCAACAAACTTTGTTAAACATATCTGGGAACATGAGTGAATGATATATGAAAGCAATTAGATCAAACAACAAGATATAGAAGATTTCACAATTTTGAAAGTGCACCAACGATCACAAACCTTAAGGTTAGTTCATCCAACCTCGAGGTTAGCTTGAAAGTTCTAGGCAATCCATTAGTTTTAAAACATCCAGCCTCGAGGTTACAAAGTGAACCTCGAGGTCTTCTTTTAAAAGAAACCTTTTAAAAACTCTCAGTAACTCACAAACCTTGAGGTTCCAAAGGTAACCTCGAGGTTTGAAGCTTGTCTTAAAAACTTCATATTTCACTGGAGCCCGACAACCTCGAGGTTGAGAATCCATACTCGAGGTTGGTATTTGATAAAGCAAAGTTTAGTTTAAAACATAAGGCTCAGCCTCGAGGTTACAATCTTAACCTCGAGGTTTTCAATGCTTTGAAAACCAGTTTGCTCTCTGTATATCACAATACTCGAGGTTGAAATACCATACTCGAGGTCAACAAGTTTTTCTTCAAATTTAAGTTTCAAAATAAAGTGGCCAACCTCGAGGTTGCAATATGGACCTCGAGGTTTTCAAGCTTGTTGAAAACCATGACTTCTCTGGATGAGTCAAAACTCAAGGTTAGCTTTACATACTCGAGGTTGCAAGTGTTAATGCAAAAACTTGGGGCTTTCAAGAAGGTCTGAACCTCGAGGTTGACTTTCCAACCTCGAGGTTTCATATAGTTTTTGTGAAACCAAGTTTTGTGACATTAAAACACCTGATTCTTAAGGCATCTGTAAGGCCAAACCTCAAGGTTACAAAACCAACCTCGAGGTTTGCTCTTAAACAGAGTTTTGACACTTAAGAGCAAAAACTCTTTAATTGTTTGTAGTTGTTGGCAATCATCAAAACCATCAGAGAACTAACAGAATCCCTCTAACCCTCCACCCGAAAGGGCGAGGCCGGTGGAGGTGTAACATTTTTGGTATCAGAGTGCGGTTTGGGCGGTACTGATAAAAGGTTATCGGTTAAGGGTACTAACGAAATTTCGGATTGGATGAATAAGTGGGAAATGGCGTTCGACCCGAGGTACGGACAAGTTTATCAACGAAGGAGGCGTGAACCAAGAGTGGTTGGCAGAGAGAGGTACAGAGCCGAACCACCTGCACCGGCACCATTTGAGTTACCTCCTCCGGAGCCTGACTTTCCTTACTTACCTCCGTTGGTATCTTTACCAGAGCCGGATTTTTCTTTGTTGCCCTTGGAGGCATTTGTTTCTACTCCAGAGATCCCTCTTTATCCTCCGATTGTACCTGAACCAGAATTGTTACAGATTCCTGATCAGATACCCTCGTATATGCCGATGTTGCCTCCTATACCGGATAGTGACCCTATTTTGGTACCTGAAGTTATCCCTGATCCTCTTGTAGTTGCACCAGACTTCTTCATGCCAGCTTACCCTGCAGCTCCTGTTGAGCCATATGTACCAGATATTTTTGGTCTGTTTGACCCAGTACTTGCTCTCGCACCATTAAATCTTAATGAACCTGAACTAGTTCCTCCGTATGATGCACCTATTTTCGTGCCACCCTTGGCTGTTGTACCTCTGATGCTAGAAGAGATGGGTGTGGAGAATATCAATGAACCAGTGCAATCATCAATCGGTGACGTAGGAGAACTTGCAGAGGCATCTGTGGATTCAGTTCCATTGGCAGACAATGAGGACGAGTTTAATAATGAGGAGGTTCCACCTATAGAGTATTTGGGTGATCTCGAAGAGAATCTGCTAAGACCTGCACATGGCGTGTATTAGAGAGCCTGTGAGCGGAGACCTACCCCCAAGAGGCAGCATAAGTATTTTCTGAAAAAGATGAAGAAATTGTATAATAGAAGAATGAGATTTGGGCTGATAGGTTATACGCTAGAAGAATGGAAATGCGCGGTACTGTATTTCTTCCCTCGGACACGCTTCTGGGTCTGTTTACTCAATCGGATCATGAGGAGAGAGCGGACGCTTGACTATGGTTTCGAAGATTTCATCGAGTATCTGAAGATCCATGCTCTTACTGAATTTGAAATCTGAGAAGGACTGATGTAAAATAAGGGTAGTTTAGGATGTAAGAAAGAGAGCATATATGTATGAGATGGGGTTTGAATGTAAGATAACTTGATGTAAAATATAGCTAGATGTGTGAGTATCATGACTGTATGATGTTGTAATGTAGTTGTGAGATGCCGGATATGTACTGACTGTAAACTCTTATGTGAATAAATAAGTATGTTTGTGTAAACCTTGTAATCTCTAATTATTTATTTGTTTATGTTATGATGTAGCAAAACGAATAGTATGGCCAGACGACGAACTAGAGCTCAGAGGGGGCCAGAACCAGAACAAAATCCACCAGAGCCTAATCTTACTGAACAATTGATGAAAATGCTTCATGAGCAGGGACATATGATGCAACATATGAGGACTGAAATTAATGCATTAAGGGCTCGTCAAGACAAGAACGAGACAGAAAGCGATAATGATCATGATGATGGTAATAATAATAATCACTACGGAGACCAAGAGGAAGAACGCAGAGATGAAGAAACTCCTCTTTACTGGGTGTCAAAATTATGTAAACAAAATCCTCCGGTGTTCAAAGGACGATTTGACATGGCTGAAGACTGGATCTTGAGGCTAGAGAAAATTTTCAGGTTCTGGGCTGCCCTGAAGAAAGAAAAGCTCAATTGGCCATCTATAAACTTGAAGGTGATGCAGATAGGTGGTGGAGAAATACAGAGACCACTTTGCAAGCTCTGAATACCCCCGTGACGTGGGAAATCTTTCAAGAAAAATTTAACGAGCAGTATCAACCACCATCTATCCGTCTCGCTAAAGAATCTGAATTTCTTATGATTAAACAAGGTGATAGTGAGACCTTTGAGGATTATTATGCTAGATTTACTCGTCTATCCCGATATTCGACTTATCATAGAAATCCTGGCGCTGAGAGAAATTTGGCGGATGTTCTGATCAGAGGTTTGAAATATGAAATCAGGAAAAAATTTATTGCTCGACAATTTCATACTCTGTATCAAGCTGTAGAGGAGTGCAGAATTGTTGAAAGAAATCTCAAGGATCTTCGTGCTTCTGAAAACACATCTATTCGTGGAGAGTCTAGCTGCGGGAACTTGTACAAGCGTAAAAGGTTCGGAAGTAACATACGTGGCGATGGAAAGAAACCTTTTCGGACTAACTGACAAAATTTCCAGAAACCTTTTGAGCCATAGAAATGTAATAAGTGCGGAAAGAACCACCCTGGCATAGATTGTACCGGGCAGATTGTCTGTTTCAACTGCCGTAAACCTGGACACTTTAGTCGGGACTGCCCTCAGCACAAGATAGGGGGAAACCTCAGAATCAGGGCAGAGTCTTTGCTTTGACCAGGGATCAAGCACAAAAATCCCCAGAGATGATGCAAGGTATGATCTTTGTTCACGGTCATCTTTTATGTGTGTTGTTTGATACAGGTGCTAGTCACTCATTCATAGCATATGACTGTGTTATGCGTTTGAACCTTGAGTTGCATAAATTGCCTTATGATTTGAATGTGTGTACACCCTTAGGGGTTAAAACCCGTACTGTTGATGTCTGTTTGAACTGTGTTGTGACTGTGAATGATCGCGAGACGACCATTGATTTGATTTGCCTACCATTGTGAGAGATCGATGTAATTTTGGGAATGAATTGGTTGTCAACCAATAATGTAATCATGGATCTCAGAAGTAAGGCAATCACATATCGAGAGACGCCGAGTAATGGTGACGGCAAAGTCAGTATTAATCTACTGACGGCCACCGAAGCAGAAAAATGCCTTAAACAGGGTTGCCAGGGATACATAGTATTCCTTTTAGTACAGTCAGAGGTAGAACTCACACCTGATAAAATTCCGATCGTAAAAAAATTTCTTGATGTTTTTCTGGATGACATCAGTGGACTACCCCTGAAAAGAGAAGTTGAGTTTGCCATTGAACTTATGCCGGGTACTGGACCTATATCAAAGGCACCCTACCGGATGGCACCTAACGAAATGGCGGAATTAAAGAAGCAACTTGAAGAATTACTTGAGAAAGGCTTTATTAGGCCTAGTGTTTCACCATGGGGAGCCCCAGTACTTTTCGTGAAGAAGAAAGATGGGAGCCTACAACTCTATATTGACTACAGGGAGTTGAATAAGGTGACGATTAAAAATAAATACCCACTTCCCAGGATTGATGATCTATTAGATCAGTTGTTTGGATCCTGTGTATTCTCAAAAATTGATTTACGATCTGGATATCATCAGTTGCGAGTGCGAGCTGAGGATGTCCCCAAAACTACTTTCAGGACCAGATACGGGCACTATGAATTTCTGGTGATGCCCTTTGGATTAACGAATGCCCCTGCTGTCTTCATGGATTATATGAATCGTGTATTTCGACCTTCCCTGGATAAGTTTGTTGTGGTATTTATCGATGACATTTTAATCTATTCTAGAAGTGAGACGGAACATGAACACCATCTGCGTCTTGCGTTGAGTATTCTGAGAGAAAAGAGACTCTACACTAAATTTAGCAATTGTGAATTCTGGCTTTCGGAAGTTAGATTTCTGGGCCATGTAATTTCAAAGGATGGGGTTGCAGTTGACCCCAGTAAAGTGGAAGCAGTATTAAACTGGAAAAGACTAGAAACTGTGTTCGAAATTCGTAGTTTTCTGGGTCTTGCGAGATATTACCGCCGATTCATACAGAACTTTGCGCGGATTGCGTCGCCGTTGACAAAGCTTACCAAAAAGAACCAGTCATTTGTGTGGGATGCTCAATGTGAGGAGAGCTTCCGAATGCTGAAGGAGAGGCTTACGTCGGCACCTGTGTTGATTATCCCCGATCCGACTGAGACCTATACAGTTTATAGTGATGTGAGTTTGCAGGGATTGAGATGTGTCCTGATGCAGCAGGGCAGAGTTGTAGCCTACGCCTCTCGTCAGCTGAAGCCTCATGAGTTGAATTACCTTACACATGACTTGGAGCTTGCAGCTATTGTATTTGCTTTGAAGATATGGCGACACTATCTGTATGGTGCTAATGTTGAATTATACTACGACCACAAGAGTCTTAAATATTTATTTGATCAAAAAGAACTAAACATGAGGCAACGTAGATGGATGGAACTACTCAAGGATTATAACTTGGAGATTAAGTACCACCCAGGTAAGGCAAACATTGTTGCTGATGCTTTAAGCAGAAAGGCTATACACGTGGCAACTATGATGATGATGGAACAGAAACTGTTAGAGGATTTTCGAGATTTGAATTTGACAAATGAGATCCTCATAAGCAAGAAAATGAATGATAGGCAAATCGTAAATATCTTAGTCAGTCATGAGGAAAATGATCTGAAATCAGAAATAAAAGAAGCTCAGATGCAGGATGAGCAAGATGAGACTGAAGCTATTCGGAAGAAAGTTATAGCGAACAAATCACCGGACTATGAACTCTCACCAGATGGAAAAATCTGGTATGAAAAGAGAATTTAAGTTCCACCAGTAGAAGAGTTAAGAAAGAAAATCCTAGACGAAGCACACAAAAGCAAGTATACTATCCATTCGGGAGCGACAAAGATGTATCATAATCTAAAAACTAAATTCTAGTGGCCTGGTATGAAAAATGATATTGCTCGGTATGTGGTAGAGTGTTTAACTTGTCAAAAAGTGAAAACTGAACATCAGCGACCTAGAGGTCTTTTGAAAGAAATCGAGATACCCAAGTGGAAATGGGAAGATATTACCATGGATCTGGTTGTAGGCCTCCCCAAAGTCAGGCATTACGATGCAATTTGGGTGATCGTCAATCGACTTACAAAATCTGCACACTTTATTCCTATAAGTGTGAATTATTCACTTGAGCGATTGGCGAAGATCTATATCAAAGAGATCATTCGACTCCATGGTACACCAAAAAGTATCATTTCTGATAGAGACCCCCGGTTTACCTCACGATTCTGGCAAGCTTTACAAGACGCAATGGGGTCAAGATTGAAATATAGTACTGCTTATCATCCCCAGACGAACAGTCAATCAGAAAGGACCATTCAGACGCTGGAAGACATGTTGCATGCTTGTGCGCTTGATTTCAAAGGTAGTTGGGATGAATACCTTCCCCTGGCGGAATTCGCATACAATAACAGCTACCACTCCAGTATACAAATGGCACCTTATGAAGCTTTATACGGAAGAAAGTGCAGATCTCCTATCTGTTGGACCAAGTTATCTGAAAGAAAACTATTTGGTCCAGAAATAGTTGATGAAACCTCCGAACAAATCAAACTAATACAAAAGAGACTCCTTGCAGCCCAGAGTAGACAGAAAAGTTATGCAGATAAAAGAAGAAGACCTTTAGAATTCGAAGTGGGAGATCACGTTTTTCTCAAAATATCACCTGTTACTGGAATTGGTAGAGCTATAAAGCGGAGAAAACTAAGTCCTCGGTACATTGGACCATTTGAGATTCTTGCTAAACGAGGACCATTTGCGTATCAATTGGCGTTACCACCCAACCTGTATAGATTGCATGATGTCTTTCATGTCTCGCAATTAAAGAAATATCAGCCGAGTTCGGAGCATATTTTGGAATATGAAGATGTAGATGTTCAAGACAATCATACTTTTGTGGTTGAGCCCGAAAGAATCCCCGACTATCAAGAAAAGCAACTTCAGCGGAAAACCATTCCTTCTGTTAAAGTACTCTGGAAAGGTTTGTCACCCGAAGAAGTAACATGGGAAACAGTAGAGGAAATGAAAAATCGCTACCCTGATTTTATGGCTCGTAACATGATAAATGTGTAATCAAATTTCGAGGAAAAAATTTATTTTACGGGGGGAGAAATGTAACACCCCTACTGTTGTAAGTAGTGTAAACTGTAATCGTTGATAAATAAACGAAGAGTTTTTTGCTGTTATTTAATTGTTATTATTCATGTAATATTTTATAGCAAAATAATCAGTGTAAAAGTATGTCGGTATAGTGGGAGACAGGAGAGTGGATCCCAGAAAGGTCCAAAAGGCCACCCACTTTGACCAGAGGAAAAGAGTCTCTGGCGGGCCCAGGTTTGAAAAAGGCGCGGGCCCAGGGTAAGATACCGATGAGGCATAAAGTTGGTATGATGAAGCAAGGGCAAAATGGTCAATTCCTTGACCTTTGGGCATTCAATTTCATTTTATATGAGAAAGGAGAGAAAAAATGATGATTTTACCCATATTTTGGTTCAAACACAAGACACGGGACCCGCAGGTGATAAACTGTAAAAGGGACCGATAACGACCAATTAGGGGATAATTTTTGGACAGAATGAGACAAATATGGGCCGCCTCGTAAAGAGGGAAGGCGCCTCATGAAAATGCTCAAGCAGAGGAGAATATTTGGTTAAGTCAGAGAAAAGTGCAAAAAGACGCATTTTTGGACCCGGTGGGACCCGATAAGAGCTGGTAGACCCCGAAATTAACCAATAAAGTGGAAGAATGGATTTAATTATTGGAGTTCAGATTTTGGGACATTCCATGCGCATAGGATCTGCCCAAAATTGACAAAGAAGTGATTGGTCAAGCTTGGTCAATTGAGATAATGCATGTGGGCCCCAAAAACAACTTTGAAACACATGGGATAATTCATGGGGTAATTCATATAAAAATTGAAGAGATAAAATCTGAATTTGGGCAGCCAAAATCACGCCACATATACCTCCCTAGAAGACTCTCAATTTGCACATGGGATAAAGCCAAAGTAATGACAATTGGATGCCAACCAAACTAGGGAAAAAACTTAGTTACATTAAAACCAAATAGCCACTTTTGGATTATTATTAAAAGAGCTTGACTTGCCATTTTCTTTCCCAAAAGGCGCAGTCCAGCAGCTGAAAGAGGGAGGGGACCAGCAAGTTTCCAAAGCCAAGCTCAAGCTTCCACCCACCTTGTCCCCCCATCCAAAGTTCCGAAATAGGTAACTACCGACAACTTGTATCTTTAAAGCTTTAACTATGAATTTTCGTGCTGCTGGTTGGAACTTGATTTAAGGGTTTGATTTTGGATTTTTTGATGGTCCCAAAGTTTTTAAAACATGATTTTGTGTGGGGTTAAGTCATGGTTTAAGTTTCCGAACTCAAAAACCCCAAAAACTCAAGGAAGAGGCTTGTTGCCAGTGTTCTGGATTTTGGGCAGCGAAGCTTCAAAAATGTTTTTAAAATAGTTGAAATGTTGGTTTGAGCTGAAATTTTACAGGTGAAAATTAGACATCTTGGGCATCTTTTTGATATGTAACTTGATATATTTTTTATGCACCGATTGAGAGATACAAATTTTCTAAGTTGGCTCTGTCTGCAACAGGGCGAAATCTGACCCAAGTGTGGAAAGTAAGCAACACGCCAAAATAAAAGTGCTTTCAGGGTCTGGGAATATTTTTTGTGAAAAATATACATTTCAATGGTTCGAATGGCTCTGGCTTCATGTAAAAAGGATTTTTTTGGAATTTATTAAATATCTTACAAGTTGGGTCAGAAACACTGGGTTTTTGGAAAAGTTAGTTTTGGGGCTTGGTTTTTGGGTAAAAACGTGGTAACAATTTTTATAAAAATTGAATAAGTGTGTTTTAATGATATATAGGTCAAAGGAAGCTTTGGAAAGTCAACGGGCCACTAAAATAATAAGGACAGTAAATATCACACCAGGTAGTAATCGTTTTACTCAGATATCTCTATGTGTTTTGCTGTATGTTTGTATTTGCCATGTATGTTTTTCCTTATATATGTTGTGCCAAATATGCATACAGTATTATGTGATTCCTAGCGCTGAGGATGTTCAGTCCGAGGCCGGCTTAGTTGGCGGCTGTAGGGTTGAGTTATCAGTCCGAGGCTAGCCTAGAAAAGGCGGCTCTACGGGTTGTGAGTTCAGTGAGTCCGAGGCTTGCCTTGGTAAGGCAGCTATACGAGTTCTTGAATTGTGATTTGAGCTTTGCTGTGATATGATCTGGATGCATATATGGTATGTATTTGGCATGCTCATATATTTCTGTTTTGCATGGTAGCATACATACTTCTTACACATTTAGTATTTGAGTACTGACGGTTACTCTGGGGCCCGATCCACAGACTCCAGACGCTTCTACAGCTGCTGAGGAGCGTACTGATCTGTGTGGACCTTCTGAGATAAGGTAGGGTTCGGTGATGCGGTGAAGAGTAGGGGATGCCCTACCGTATTTTGTATCGTACTTTTTGGATGACTGTATTATATACCTAGGGTTTACTTTTGGATTACTGTACCCTTAACCCTCCGGGGACTTATATTTGCTGTTATTTTTACTTTTATCAGTACAGTAGTTTGTCCAAACCGATCCTGCGCTCTGCCTCGCGTACTCTGATGCATGCTAAAGTACTTAATAATTAAAGAAAAGGTAATTCGATAAAAGGAATCCCTCTAACACACCACCCGAAAGGGCGAAGCCGGTGGAGGTGTAACAGGAGAAGCAAAAGAGGTTGTAACACCCCCAATTTCTAACAGTTTTAATAACAAAAATTTAAATGATTTTCATAAATAAATTAATGGAATTCGAAATAAATAACTTTGGGGAAGTGTTACCGCCGCATTTGTACGGGGACAAGTGCAAGGCTATCTTATTACATAAGATAAATCCAAACTAAAATAAAGTATTTTATTCAAAGCATTAAAATATATATATATATATATATATATATAATAAAACTAGCTTGAATTGTTCATTGTTCTTCCTCACTTCTCACTACTAGCCCCAACAGCCCAACTTTGAGACCTGTTTCACTGAAAATCTGCTCCCCCGAAGGATCGTCGCAGCCCATGAATTTACAATTAAAATCTAGGGTTTTAGCTATGGGTTGGGCTTTTTACTTATTCCCGATAAATGAATTAAAACAAATGGTAGAGTTTTAATATTAAATATATTTAAGTTCGATGATGAATTAAAAAAAAATTAAAAATATAATCTGATCTAACTAACTCCTAGATTCTTGGATCTAATCTTAAATAATCTAATAATACTATTTACAAAATAATATGATTACCACATAAACAATACAATATTATTAATTTTTACTATATTATTATTATTATTATTATTATTACTACTACTACTACTATTTTTATTATTAATCATTATTCTTTTATTAGTATTATTTTACTCTATCATTATCTTTACTATTTCTATTATTATTATTATTAATAAAAATCCCGGGTATTACATTCTACCCTCCTTAAAACAAGTTTCATCCTCGAAACTGAAATAAATTCAATAATAAAATCTCGGGTATTACATTCTCCCCTCCTTAACATAAGTTTCGCCCCCGAAACTTAATTGCGTACCTTCTTCGAATAATTTTGAACATAGAGTTATCAACACTAACTATCAATTTTCTCATCACATCGTAAATCAATCATTAGATAATGTAATATAGATTTAAATGATAAATCAATATAAATTCAAACGACAAATCAACATCTTATATTTAAAATTAAGAATTCTATCATTCTTCATTATTCAAAATAATTCACAAAATAAATTCTAATTACCCCTCTAATTAACATCTCTTCCTAAATAAAATTCACAAGTCAATAATAATCACATAATGAATCACAAAATAATTTTAAATATACAATTATTAGAATTTCAAAGAAATAAATCATTTCTAGAAGACAAAGAAATAACCCTTCACTACTCATCTCTCACGTTTGAATCATTATTATTATTACTATTTTACTCATTTATTTACTTAACTCTGGGATCTTTGATCCTTGAGTTAGTATCAAAAGTAAACCCAAGTCGAAACCTAGGGCTCTGATACCATTTTGTAACACCCCCAATTTCTAACAGTTTTAATAACAAAAATTTAAATGATTTTCATAAATAAATTAATGGAATTCGAAATAAACAACCTTGGGGAAGTGTTACCGCCGCACTTGTACGGGGACAAGTGCAAGGCTATCTTATTACATAAGATAAATCCAAACTTAAATAAAGTATTTTATTCAAAGCATTAAATATATATATATATATATATATATATATATATATATATATATATATAATAAAACTAGCTAAAATTGTTCATTGTTCTTCCTCACTTCTCACTGCTAGCCCCAACAGCCCTAACTTTAAGACCTGTTTCACTGAAAATCTGCTCCCCCGAAGGATCGTCGCAGCCCATGAACACAAACATCAGCAAAAGCTGGTAATCCTAATAAACAAAGATAATACCAAAATATAATAATAATAATAATAAATAAATAAATAAAATAATTACATAATGATAAGGGAAATATCATATACATTTATATAATCTAAAATATCAATTTTCAATATCATCATAACTATATATTCTCATCAACTCAAATAATATTATTCATCATCTTTTAAAATTTATTTAGACCCGGGAAACCGTGCCAGTCTATTTAGTGGGAAGAAAACCATGGTAAACCCGGGAAACCCTGCCAGTTTACCCTGTGACCCGGGAAACCCTGCCAGTCACAATCATCAATTGGCCATCATCAAAACATCTCTTCCTAGTGTACACACCTCTTCCCAAAGTTGCTACTAGTATCCCGGGAAACCCTGCCAGATACCACTTTGGGAAGAATGGATATCATCAGTTCACATCAAATAATATTTCGAGGGCATAAAGCCCAATTGTGTTCATCACTTTGGGAAGTACCATCCCAAAGCTATCCTCCCACTATTAAGTTATTTCAAATACACACAAATTAAACTCCTAAATTATTTCTATTATTTACTTATCTTTTATATATTTCTATATCATTTTAATTAAATATAAATATAGGGATATTTTAAATTAAAATCTGTTCATATCATATTTTATGATACAGGAGATATTAATTATCATTAAACTCCTAAATCATTTCTATTATTTACTTTCTTTTATATATTTTATATTATTTTAATTAAATGTAGATATAGGGATATTTTAAATTAAAATCTGTTCATATCAATTAAGTGTAGATACAAGGATATTTTAAATTAAAATTTGTTCATATCATATTTTATAATGTAGGAGATATTACTTATCTCATAGGAGTATAATATATTGCAACCATTAAAATTGAGACACAATTCTAATGGATCCCCAATTAAAAAAAATAACGTACAGGTGGGTTATTCAATTTGTGCACGTAAGTCGAGGCGTAGTCATAGTTTTCAATAATAAAAAAAACGTACAGGGAACATAGTTTTCAATAATAAAAAAACGTACAGGGAATTGGGTTTTCAAACACAAAAAGGAACAAAACGCACAGGAAGGATATTGGAATAAATGGTTTACATGTGAAATTGAAGCACGCAAATCGAGGCAAAATCAATTATATTCAATCCATAAAAAAACGCATGGTATAAATCAAACAACAAATTAATTTCTATGACCTAGGGATCAGGATTACCTATCAAGATATAAAATTACGCTAAGACTCATGGGAATTAGGATTACCTGGTCTCCGTGTTGCTAACCTCCTAGAAGAACGAGAGTATAGCGGCAGAGAAAAGTATCGGATGTTTTTATAGGTTTAAGCGGTCAGACCTAAATTTATAATTAAAATCTAGGGTTTTAGCTATGGGTTGGGCTTTTTACTTATTCCCGATAAATGAATTAAAACAAATGGTAGAATTTTATTATTAAATATATTTTAAGTTCGATGATGAATTAAAAAAGATTAAAAATATAATCTGATCTAACTAACTCCTAGATTCTTGGATCTAATCTTAAATAATCTAATAATACTATTTACAAAATAATATGATTACCACACAAACAATACAATATTATTAATTTTTACTATATTATTATTATTATTATTATTATTATTACTACTACTACTACTATTTCTATTATTAATCATTATTATTTTATTAGTATTATTTTACTCTATCATTATCTTTACTATTTCTATTATTATTATTAAAAATCCGGAGTATTACAGAGGCGAAATCAAAACCATGTTCCCAACCCATGTGAATTAGTTTAGACCCAAAGAAAGTTTTGAAAACGCGTAGGCCAAATAATTTTGGGAAAATCACTGTCAGGTCCCAAAAAAAGTGTAGGAACACAAAATTGAACCCTAAAATCGAAACCTACCTAATCAACTCTTTGCTGGTCTTCAAGGGTAGCATCAGCCCCCGATCTAGCAGCGTAATGGCCTCAAGAAGCTCATCCTTCAGAGCCTCAGTGTCTTTGCCCTTTTTCAAGAAAGCGGGAAAGAAGGAGACTCTTGCCCTCCATTTCTGCGATATGCCGAAGAGGAAGGGGAAGAAGTCCTTGGGATAGAACGATGAAAGTTGATTTCTTTAGGGCAATTTAGCCATTTCATATTGACAACTAATTACAAAAAAAGTCCTTAAAAATTCTTTAGGACTTTTTTAATATGTGATTTTGAGTTGGGAGTTTTTATTATTCTTTATGTACCTTCAAACCTCAATGTAATTGTCCCTAATAAATATAGTTAAACTCATCAATGGAAAATATGGGCTCAACGTATTTAAATAATGAATTTGAAATTAAATTAATGCTTAAAAATACTCTAAAATTATGTTGTTTTGATTTATATTCTTTGAAATATCATACTTTTTTTTTATGAAAAATATCATTAAAAAATTTAAAGATGCACCATTTTATCACTTTGAAATATCAATATTAATAATTTATATAAAATCTAATTATCAAAAGAATCAAGAAAAAAAAAATTAGGAGGTTGAGACATTAGAGAAAGGAACATTATAAGCCTCAAACGGAGTTTATTAATTGGTAATTTTACTAGGAAAAAAAAAAATTGATATGATAACCATTGAAGTCTAAATTGCAATAATGTATTCCTTTTTTTCCTGGTTTCAATTGGAGAGAATGTCCCATTTTTTGCCATTTCAACTAGGATGTCGCTGAGTTCCTCATCTTCAAACTGATGTATGCTTTTACTTACAATTGAAACAGAATCTCCCATGTAAGGCCTCCATCTAGCACTTGGGTTTATATGTTCAATACATGCTATTGGATTTTTTGCTCTATTCACTAACTCATCTACTTAATTGAAAAATATATTTTGAACCAAAAATAAGAATGAGTAACTCATCATCTACATGATGTTCAATACAAATATGTTTCTACTTGTAGCATTTCCTTTTCCTTTCCTTTGGGCCTGCTCTGATGTATATGCTCTATCTGGTATATCTTGGTTATGTCCAAAATGGTACACTTTTGAAATTCCTCCAGCAACATTATATTAACTTTGGAAGCTTTTTGCCATTCGAAAGGCATTTGCAAGAGCGGAATTAATACGAATCGCATTGCGGATAATGATGCCACATTCTACTTGTAGCATTTCCTTTTCCTTTCCTATGATCCATCTTCATGCTCACTTCGCTTTCCATTTTCTTCAGCAGCCACAGCTTTCAATGATTCAATTAAGCCCAACAAATGTTAAATTGGCCTGTCACACAAGCATGCCACCAGAGGTCAGAGGAGCTAAGCAATCAATTAAGAAATTCTTATATTTAAATAATTATATAGATGAAACATAACAAAAGTACAATTTATTAGGAGCAAATTTTGCATGATTCACCTGAATGTTCTGAAGAAAACCAGAAATGTCAGTAGGGCAACAAGGGCATTTCATCACATTCTTTGAAGAGGCACCCTCCAAACATAACTAACAAAAATTATGTGCACAGGGTGTCATCACAGGAGAAGGCATAACCTCTTTACGGATAAGGCAGCCAAATTCTGCATATGGAAAACATAACTATGAGGATCGCTTCTTCTTGTGAGATCTGCTCATTTAGACTAAAGAGGTTACACCCAAAGCTTCTAAGTATTGCTCATTTAGATTAAAGAGGTTACACTCAAAGCTTCTAAGTATGGATTAGGGCTAAATAAATCAAATAGATATCCCCGAAAAATTTTATATAAAAAAAAAAAAAACAAATAATCCAAAATTCGAAGCTATTTAAAACACTGATCGCAAATCCATGCAAAAAGTACAGAATTTATGATCGAAAACACCAGAAAAAGAAAACGCTACAAGAAATAAAACTTTTTAGTGGAAGAGAGATTCAGAGGGATTGTGCAAAAGGAAAAAGCTTAAGAACATTAATTCAAAGAGATTCAAACTGAATGATCAGAATGAAAATGATTGACCAAAATAAATCAGTAAATACTTAAAGAAATGACCGAGAATGTTTGTACAATACTAATATAGATACTTACAACGTAACAAAACAAAGAGCGTAGTTAAATTTGACATTGTAGGGACTAAGATTGCAAAGCAAACATAATATAATATATTAAAGTTTGCATGCATATATATTTAGCACAAAACATGCACACAAAACACCTATATAGTACTATAAAATTTAAAGATTTGGGGAGGAGACTAGCTGGCACACCCTCCTGCCTCAACCATTCGATCAATTGAACCACCAAAAGAAATTTTCCAAAATGGAGAGTCTGAGGGACCAACATCAGGTATAATTTCAAGTATACTTTTTTATGCAACTGAATCAAAACATTATAAATGAATAAAATATCATAGAAAATAAGGCAAAATCTCATGCAAATTGATGGACTAGAGCAAACACCAATTTTTTGGTCAAACTATTTGGTTTAGCTTAATTAGCTTTCATTAGTTTTTGTCAGTTATACACAATTTTAGTGCATGGGAAAACTATAAAAATCAATATACACAAGATCAACTCAGGCACCCTCCTTGTAATTTTTTGCTTTGGTTAATTGATGTTTTACAACGTATAAATGATAAAGCTGGAAATATTTGTTACTTATTACAACTTTTAAGTGGTAAATCATAAACCTAAAACCCCAATAAAAATCTAAAATATAATCTGATGGTTAGATGGGGATTTAAATCTATTTGATTTCATTGATCTATATCTAACCCATAATAAGCGTATGAAAGAAACAATGATGTGATGGGTGGATGGATGGGGACTTCAAAGATAATATGAATGAGACATGTGATATATGGTGAATTTCTAAATACCTTTTGGTATTCCGTTGATCTGATTTATACAAGTCATAATAAACTGTTCTCTTTCCTTGCACTTGATCATCTTCTTCTTCTTGATCATCCAAAACTTCTATGGATCTAAATCTTTAGTCACTGGTAAAACTAAAAAGAAATGTTTTGCTCTGAATAAAATTTGGCGGCTGCTTCCGAGAGCTTATAGGATGTGTGTGTATATTTATATATATAACGAGGAGACCTAGGGTTTGAAAGAAGAGGTTATTAATTATTGTAGTTATTTAATCCGCATAAGTGTATGTCATGTATATAGATTCAATGTACCGGAGCCTCTTACATTTATTGCATCCAACAAATCTTAGCCTTACATTTAATCAAATGATCTATTTTTTTTTTTTGGGAGGGGGGGGGGGGGGGGATCAAATGGTCTATTAATTTTATTGCTTGTTATTTTGCTATCTTGTGTATTCATGTTAGAGGAAAATCCAATAAAGCCCTATTTGCTGTGACTTGGGCCCATTTAATTATCCCGTCCATTATAGTGTATCTTCTAGAACTAGGGCTACGTGTCATTTTATTAATCATTGTGTGCCTCTCTTCATTGCACATGTCACTACTACATACCTATTATTTAGGAAAAATTAAAATCAAGGACCTATAATAGATAATATTTATTGAGAAGGACCGTAAAAGTTGTAATTATTTAGAAGGACCAATTAACAAAATAATAATTTAAAAATACTAAAGTGTCCCTAATCAAACCTCCTACATTTTCTCTCACATTTAATGTTTGAAACTAATATGAATTTCTAAATTTAATTCAATTAAACACAATCTCTCTAATCATAGATATTTATAGAAAAAATAACACAAACATCTTTTAATTTTGTCAAAGTTATAATTTTATTTTTAAAATTGACCCAAACTTTAAGTGAAAAAATATATAATTTTAGGAAAAATTCAAATTTCTTTATAATTAATTATAAACATTAAATAAATGTGTTATATATATATAAATAAAATATTAATAGGATCATGTTTAGCACGAGCGTGCCTTTTAGTATCAACAGACATTAACATTAACACATTATAATATTTCAATTTTTGATATAATATAGTAATGTTTTATTTTTGTTATTTAAGATAAAACATGCGTTTAATTTTTTATTTTGGTTGATAAAGTTTCTTTGATAAAGCTTCCCCCCAGATTTACTTATAAATCAAGAAAAAAAAATTATTGATATAAAAGGGTTAAAAGGCCAATATCAATGTCATCAGTAATAATTAAATTATATAATGATAAGATATGAAATACATTTAATTTTTTTATTTTGGTTGATAAAGTTCATTTGATGGAGCTTTTTTTTTCCTGATTTATATAAAATTATGTAAATCAAGAAAAAAAAAACTTAATGATATTAAAGGGTTAAAGGACCAATATCTACCTTAGGAGTAATAATTAAATGATATAATGATAAGATTATGTAGATATTAGTAAAGGTTAAAAAACAGATGATTTTGGCAGTAGTAATGTTGGTGGGAAAAAAATTAAATCACTTTCAAGGGTAATTTAGTATTTTAAAATTTATATTTTGATTATTGGTCCTTCTAAATAATTACAATTTTTATGGTCCTTCCCAATAAATATTACTCTCTATAGGTCCTTCTATCTAATTCTCCCTGTTATTTAGAGCAAACAAATATATGTATTAGACCAGTTATATGATTTAAAGGTCGTTTCTATACTTCGTCAATTCATATATTTTTAGAATATTGGGTAAATTTATGTGTTAATTTGTTCATAAAAATTACCTCATTTCACCTAGCAAAAGTTTTACATATATGAGCTTAAATATGGTAAAAAAAAAAAAAAGAATTTCACATGTATATAGTTCAACTTCAAAAAATATAAATCACTAAATTATCCTCACTTCCTTCTCCTTAATCCCTGAGAGATTAAATATGAGAATCAAATAATTAATTCAAAAAAATTTAAAAAAAATTATAGTTAATTAATATATGTTAATTTATTTACATACACTTTTCATCGTTTGCATTCACTACAAAAAAGGCGTGGTCTAATAGCGATGAGTTATTAGTAGCGATTACGCTTGTCATGGTTGTTCACAAAACCACTACAAACTTCCGTTGCTTTCACTAGGTGTCAAAGGAATGTGAAGTTGTAGGTGTATTTTGTAGTAGTTTTTGGGGAGGCCAAAAAGGCGCCAGGTTGGGGCCAATGTGGAGCCAACTTTGTAGCAATCAATTTTCCGCAGTTTTTAGAAAATAGTCGCTACAAAGTTGGCGACAAAGTGGTTTCAAGTTTTCCGTGGTGAGTTTGCAGTGGCTTCTAGAAAACGACAGCTACAAAATTGAAGTGTCACGGGTAGAGGATTTAGGGCTTCCCATTTATAGTGGTTTGTATAGCAGTTGGAAAACAACCACTACAAACTGCTGCTGATGATGAGGAACATCAATGACTGTTTTAAAAACTTTGTAGCAGTTAATCTGACAACCGCGCGCTACAAATCTTGACCGCTACAAATCTTGCGTCTATAATAAGGTGCCACACCCTCTGTTTACCACTTTTGACAAAATCTGACGGTACGGGTTTCTTAGTTTTCTTATATCAACCACTACGTCTTATCAAGCTTTCCTTTGAGAAAATGTCAGTGATCCAGGTTAGTATTAGCATTTTAATAATATATATTGTTAATATTGTTTTTATCGTAGTTTAATATATTTTATTTTTAATATAGTTATATACAATGGTGGGGGATGAAAATGTTTCTTGACGAACTCGGTAAGAAATAGCTCTTAATATTGTTCTTTTTTTTAATTGTAGTTTATTGTATTTTATTTTTAATACAGGTTTTTACTGTAGTTTAATATGTTTTATATTTTATATATTTATATATAGTGATGGGGGATGAAAATGTTTCTTGGCGAGCTGAGAACGAAATAGCTCATGATGATGACCCTCCCTCCCCAGTCAGATTGTTGGTAATGGGACGGGAGAAATTACAGAAGATCTCAATTTGTGCTTCATATATGGAAAACAATTATATTTAATTTGGAATTTTAATCTACTATAGAGAAAACAATTTAGCTAATACAAATTTCACCATCATATCCCCGTTTTTGTTCCATGTTTCCACCATGTCCACACTTGGACAAGATATTTAAAAGAACATGCCTAGAAAAAAAAATGATATTTTTAATGTTGTCAATATTTTCCTACCTAGATATGTATTTTAAAATAACATGTTTAATCTCGTTTAGCATTATAAAGCCTATATAATTCTAAAATATTTAGTTCAGTTTAGCTTAGCTTTCATTTGTTTTCTCAGGCATTAAACTTTTTTTTTTTTTTTGGAATTGGGGACCTAATGGTCCAAGGCAGGGTCGAACCCTGATACAAAGGCTGGATAAGCCAGCGTCATACCACTGCACTACTTGAGTGCTTGGTCTCAGGCATTAAACTTTAAATGCATGGAAAAACTATAAAAGTCATAACCATACACAAGATCGACTCAGGTACCTTCTTTCTAATTCTATATTCAAGTTAATGTGATGCTATACACACGTATAAATGATAAACCTGGAAATATTTGTTACTTACAATTTTCAAATACACATCCATAAGCCTAAAACCCCAATACAAACCTAAAAATGTAAATAAAACTCAAAACAATTGTTGATTTCATTGATCTAGGTCTAACTCATAATAAGCATGGGAGAGCAACAATGATGCTATGGCTGGGGATTTGAAAGATTATGTGAATAAGAAATGTGATGGAGAATGTCTATATACCTTTTGGTATTCTATTGATCTGGTCATATTTATACAAGTCACAAATTGATCATCATATTCTTCTTCTTGATCATCCAAAACTCCTATGGATTTAAATCTTTAGTCATTGGTAAAACTAAAGAGAAATCGTATGCTCTGAATAAAATTTGACGGCCGCTTCTGAAAGCTTATGTGGTGTGTGTGTGTGTGTGTGTGTATGTAAAATGAGAAGACCTGGGGTTTGAAAGATGAGGTCTGTAAATTTTGTGGTTATTTAATGAGCATACGCCAATTTCATGTATATGGATTCAATGTATTGGAGCGTTTTGCATTTAATTGCGCATGCATCCAACAAATCTTAGCCTTACAATTAATTTAATGGTCTAATATAATGATTTTATTGCTTGTGGGTTTACTATCTTTCTTTCTTTTCTTTTTTTTTTTGGTTTTTTTTTTTTGCTATTAATTGGTGACAAAGTGTGCAACCACTTCAAGGTTATGTTAAGTGCCAAAGTGAGGACCTTTCCTATGAAAGTTTTTTCCATTGACAAGGGCTCGAAACGAGACCTCTTGCTTAAGCAACCAGAGCTCCTTTTACTCAGGCCAACTTCTGTTGGTTGTGGTTTTGCTTTATGTGGTAGTCATATAAAAGAGCAAAATCAAATAAAGCCCTGTTTTCTTACGTAATAACTTTGATAGATGAATATAATTGATATTAAAGGTAAGTCACACTACCTGCCACCCAAAAAGGCGAATATAATTGATATTGTAACAGCTTAGACTTGGGCCTATTTAATTCTCCGGCCCATTAAAATGCATTTTCTAGAGTTTGGCCTACCTGCCATTTTGTTTATCATTGCGTGCCTCTCTTCATTGCACATGTATATATATCATTGCTACACTTTGCGAAGACCTATTATTTATGTAAAACAAATTGGCTATCATTTAAAGGTCATCTCTACACCTTCCTCAATTCATATATGCTGTTAGAATATTGGGCTCATTTATGTCGCCTCGGCTACTACATAAAAGTTGCCTCATTTCAGTTACCTAGCACACTTTTTACATAAGCTTTGAGAATATATGGTATAAAAAGTGTGTCATATGTATATAATTCAATTTCAAAAACTACAAATAAATCACTAGATCATCCTCACGTCCTTCCCTTTAATCCTCAGGGATTAAATTTGAGAATCAAATAATTAAGGGAAAACTAATTCCCGAGTACTTCTGGTCTCCTTAAGTTTTGAATTAGGTCCTCAAGTTTTTTTTTTTTTTTTGGGACCTTGAAGTTTACTCAGTTATTCCGTTAGCCCTTTTAGCATAAAGCCTTTAAATAAAGACTAACCATGTTACATATTTGTTAGACAATTATGATGAGGGTCTAATTAGGCACAAATGAGTCCACATAGGCTATGACAATACTACTGTAACTGAGTCCACGTAGGGACTACTTTCGCAATTGAGTCAGGTTAAGGCATTTTTTTGGGACAGCAGCAGTAGGTCAACAGTCCCAAAGGAGGCCAAGGAAGAAGAGAAGGTCCCCGACCAACCATCAACATTGATCGCTACATACTAAGGCCGTGGACGAAGAGAATATCGGCATCCTCTACATCTAAAGTTTTATCCCCAATTTTCACGAGCTCACAATCCGCTTCTCAGTCAAAGGTGAAATCTTTATCGGCATCCTATTTGGAGCAACGAGCCGGTGGGAGGATTATAATATCATATCCAATTTTTAATAGATACAAAGCTTTATTTGTTTAGTTTTACACTCGTTCTTGACGGAATTTTTAATGTACATTCCAGTGGATGATATTGTTATATGTGTGGATCAATTTGCCACTGTGCTACTGGGAAATTTAGAGGCTATTTTGTTAAAGAAGAAAGGTCTAATGGTTGCTTGCTTCTCTTCCCTACGGCCTCCTGTGCTATTGATGGCCCACCCATTGTTCTTTCCCAAAAATGCCATCCCACAGTTAAAATGGTCCAGTCATGGCCTATCTGGATTCATTTATGCCTAATCAGACCCACATCATCAATATGTAACATCAATATCTAACAGATTTTTAACACGGTTAGTCTTTCTTAATGGTTTAGTAAACTTAAGGACCCAATAAAAAAGGGAAAAGCCCCAAGGACCTGATTCAAAAATCAAGGAAACTATAAAGGACCTGGGAATTTGTTTTCCCAATAATTAACTTACAAAACTTAATGGAATTAGTTAAGTTAGTTATGTGTAATTATTATGTTACTTTATTGAAAATACCCATTCCATCATTTGCATTGTAAGCTACTATCATTCATGAAATGCCTAGTCGTATGTGTAAAATAGGACTCCTTCAGAAAGAGAATTGCAAATATGCAAGGTAAAGTAAATCAAGCCGTCACATTTAGCACCGGAAGAAACTCTAGCTCCTACTTCTAGCACTAGAGGGACTATTTGAATCGATTTTTTTTTTTTTTTTAACAAAACTAATCATTTGTCTAAATTATTAACGACGATCAAACATTGTCGGTTCATTCTAAAGAAATTTGACCATCACACTTTTTTTAAGTACCAACTCCCCAAGCGAGGAGCATTATTATTAAAACTATTAAGCCCCAACAGCATTATTAATTAATAGAAGGTCATGATGTTCAGTAATATATAACTAACGTTGCAAATAGGGCATGCTCATCCATTTTCAAGCCCGAATGCATGCTTTTATGGGTCAATGAAGCATGAGAACGAGGAGAATGATGAAGATGAAGGAAATTAACGGAGGATAAGGATGAAAATAGTTTGAGTGTGTTGGATCAAGCAAAATGCCATACTTGAAGTCCAATAGTTGTTGAGTCATTTTGTGTCAATTTAATTTAATAGCCTTACCTATGTATCAAAAAAAATTTAATAGCCTTAATTATATTTTAGTATTGTTTTCAGCCCATCAAAATATAAATAAGTATACTGTAACATCCCGCCTTTTTAAATGTGGTTTTCAAATGGGATTATCAAAGCTTCGAAGAAACTAATCAGAGTGGCATGGGAAAAGATTTTCGTTTTAAAACAAAATCTCAATCAGAGCATCGGAATAATTTTTAAAAGAATGAGTAATTGATATACATTCCCTGTTGTTGAGTCTGGTTGCCATTACAGTGGTACAAATCTCTGAATATTTACGATTACAATGACCCATTGTTACTTCTCTGTCCGTGCCCTCTCGTGTGCTATTCATCCTTGTCCTTGTCCCGGGTTTCACCAGTATCTGAGACTATGAGCTGAGGTTCAATTCCCATTGAACCCCAGGTAACAATTAACCTCATGCTTATGTACAGTTATGTATGACAGATATTCATGATAAAACAACAATATTCATATTCAATATTCATTTCTCAAAGATAAAAACACAACCATCATATATCTATATATATATATTCACCATAACCTGTTTGCACTCTTCACCAGTGCCACGATGGCCTATTGTGTCCTCAGCGCGCTAGGGAAACTCAAACGGCATTACCAAGACTGTAACCCATATAAAGCTATATGTTTAAATAATTTGCAAAGCAAAGTCATAGTTTATGAGCATATCTATCAAATACAAGTGTACCATAAGCATCAGAGTTAATGTTACAGTACGCGTCCGTACCTTTGTCTGTCGAGCACGGTACGTTGTCGGTTGCAAGGTGATCACAGGTTTTCTATGAGGGTAATATTTCATTTATTAATTTACAACCAATATCCCAATAGATATCCTAGCCACAACTGACTATTTTACCCCCGGTGGATTTATTAATTAATTATTTTCCTCTATTATTTTGAGAAAAACGCGGGTATAAATCTGGGCAGAATTTCGCCTAACTTTGAAAAATCATAACTAATTCTAGCAAAATCGAAACGAGGATCCGTAAAATTCCCCAGAATCCTAAGGATGTCTAGTTTCAAGAAAAAATAACAGTATTTACCCAGATTCCACGGTTCATTCCCAGGTTTTTAATTTTGGACATCTGTCCAGAATTTTCCAGAAATTCGTAGCCCTAACTTTGGGAATTTTTATCTCCCCGTACAGAAATCATTTGGACATGTTCTTTACATATTTAAAAAGCCCTATATGTCTATTTTCACCATGAATTTTTCCAGAATTTTTCAGCTATGTTTTCAACATAAAATCATAGCTTTTCTATGACTGACTCAGAAATTTCAGAACCGATGAAATTTCACCAGAACTTCGTTACTTCGGTGTTTCTCTTCCGGAAATTTTGCTAAAACCCTTTCTTCACTATTTTTTTCAAAATAAAACCAATTTTAACTATAAAACATGAATTTAAAATTATTCTAAACTATTTAAGATCTAAGTTACTTCTAACTAAGAATTTAAAAGCTAAAAACTAAAGAACTTGCTTACCTCTTCTTGAACTCCTTCAAGCTTCTTCCACTCTCACTAATATTCAGATTGCTTTGTTTTGGTGTGAGTTTTGTGAAGAGCCAAAGCCCCTATTTATAGTAAAAAGGTTGGGCAATTCTTGTAATTAATTAGAACTTCCTCTTGGTAATTCTTGGCCATTGGATCTAGGTTAGATTTCAAACTCTCATCCTCACCTTACACTCCATAAAACTGTCCCCCCCCTATCTTCTAAGCTCTTCTAATTGCTTTTGAGTCACCTACATGAGTCATCACTTGGTACATGATCCTCTTCCACAATCAATGACTATTTTCCTAAGAGTTTGACTTGCTTTTTACTAATTAGAATCCTTTGAAAAAAATGTGTTTAGGTAATCTAATGAAGTTGTATGTTCAATTGCCCATTGGATTTGAGTTAGCTTCATTTTGAGACCAATTTTGCCTATCTTTCTTATTGATCCCATTTCTTAAACAATTATGAAAATGACTTTGGTTATACTTGTTTTCATGCTTGATTTATGCTTGTTATGAATCTCAACTTGGTTTTCATACTTAGTTCATGGATTTCAAGATATGATTTAATTTGTATAGGTTTTATTAGATTTTATCTAGAATTATTTTTATAAACCCATTTAGTTATTCTAATTATCTTTTTCCTCATTGGTCCACCTATTATCCCTTACATCATCTTCTTCCATCATCCCTTACATCACCTTATCCTCCAAAGCCTTGAAAGTCTTTGAATAGGTTGTGATTCATCATGTAGGTGTGTGACTCATGCAAGTTTAGATTGGTGATTCATTCATACTAGGCTCATGACTCATTGCACATGTGTGGATTTGGTTGTTGAATCAATTCTTCTTCTTCCCTTTTCTCACAAAAAAAAAACCGTCCCCTCCCCTTAATATTTATTTTCAATTTTTATGTTTTAACTATACCAAGTATTAGGGAAATTTTATCATTGGTTGTTGCCTTATCTCATGGATTATGCTTTATTAGAATTAATTAGGGCCTTTGGATAAGCTTTATAAGATGAATTCTTAGCCTTTAGATCATAGTTGAAATTGTTGACTTTTCAACTCTTGATGAGCATTTGATTAACACCTTAATCCTAAGCTTAATTATCTCTTGCTTGTTGTATGATTGGTTCATGCATTAATTTGTGTTTGTTCCTAATTTGTTTAGTGTAAATCCTAAACCCTTATTGGTTTTTGAGTTTTACTTAGCTTAACTCATCTCTAGTTGTGATTATTGGTGCTAATTGTAAATAATTAGCTAAACCTTCCATTAGTGTTAATTAATTGTCCATTGAATATTGGTAATTATTCTTTAATTTGTTCAAGTGTTTGGTAATTTATTGTGGCATTTTATGAGTTAATATGAGCTAGGTATTAACTCTAGGGTTTAGAAAATTTAATCTCCTAATTAATTATGAATTTTGGGATTTATGTCCTTTCAACTTAATCCCTTGATTAATTATAAAAATTTACTTAATTATTTTGTTTAGTGAAAACCTAAGGGTCTACTAATTCCTATTATGCTCCCCTATTTATTTGATGTGTTTTCCTAGTTTTTCCTTGCTTTCTTTTGGTCCTATAAAATCCCCAATTTCATTTGAGAATTATTTATATTTTTATGGTATTTTATGATCCTAAACAAAATTTAGGAAAATAAAACATTAGCTACCGTAAATTCTAAGGGCAAATAACCTAATAGATAAAATAAATATATCTCAAAATTTGAGACCACATATTCACATATTTCTAATAAGTATTATTTGTCAAAATATGTCATTTATAGTAAGTGAGATTTTTAGGGTATTACATATGCCATGTGCGTAACATATGCACATTAATTAATTACGTGGCTTGTTTTTATTAATTGAGCTTTGATTTTTTCTATTTTATTGAATTCTTTGAATTTTGGTAAATTAAAGAATAATTAGCCAAATTTAAATATGACAATACAAAGAGACCTCAAATAATTGAACAAAAATAAGGAAAAAAAAATTAATTTTTGTTTCGTATGAAATTAAAAAATTGGCTTCATTCCTTGTGAATGTCGAAAATTTTGATTTACATACTATTTTATCTTCTTCTTCTTCTTTTTTTTGTTTTGGAAAAAATGGGAGGAAATCTAAAAAATCACGGGAAAATATCTAAGAGCCCGAGTTTGGGCTTGAGAAAAATCAAGGAATTAGTCCATATTAATAAATATAAACTTTAATGGCTTGATAACATGATTAAAGAATCCTCAAAAAGTATTTCACTACAAAAAAACATTGAAGTTGTTACTAAATTCAAAATTTCTAGCAGAAACGGATTTCTGACACAATCCTTTCCCTTGCTAATTGGATCATCGCAAATGTGTTTCTAACTTTTTTTATTTAAAAAGGCCACATGGACTCTCTCAGAATTAGCCATGTGTCACCTCGCAGGAGGCCACCTCACCAGTGCTACCACAGGTCACTTCTGGAAGCCACGACCCCATTACCAGTGTCATTGCGAGTGTCCCCGCTGCCAGTCGCCATTACATCATCAACTGCCAATTGCCAACATTTGGCCCCAATCACAGCACCATGTGTTTCATCCTCACCCTGCCATGTGTCACTACACCATAATCCTGAAAAATGTGCTTTCTCCTCGCAAGTTGAAGCCTTTGCTATTTTTCCCCCCTCGAAGAGCCTTTGCTTGTTGAACTGCAATTTTTTATTTTTATTTTTTTGATGCAGGGAAAGGAAAAGAAAAAAACTAGAAAGATAAAACAGAGGATAAGGTTGAAAATGATGTTGAAAAATTCTGGGAAAATTCATGGTTGAAGTAGACATATAGGGCTTTTCAAATATGCAAAGAACGTGTTAAAAGGAGTTCTGTACAGTGAGAAAGAAATTCTCAAAGTTTAGTTACGAAATTCTGGCAAAGTTCTGGGCAGCATATGAACACGTGAAAACTGGGAGTTGTTCTTAATTTCTGGGTAAAATCTGATATTTTTCCTCAAAAATAGACATCTTAAGGAGTCCGAGGAATTTTACGGATCCTCGTTTCGAGTTTTCTAGAATTAGTTATGATTTTTCGAAGTTAGACAAAAATCTGCCAAAAATTGTCAACCAGCGTTTTTTTTAGAAAATAAGGGAAATAGATGAAAAATAAGTCCACTAAGGATAAAATGGTCATTAGTGACTAAAATATCTACTAGGATATTATTTGTGAATTAATGGATGCAATACTACCATTATAGGATATACGTGATCATACCGACTGACGTACGTACCGCAACCTCCGACGAAAGTATGTTCGCGTAATGCTTATTGTATACATATATGTGATAGATGATTGTACATGTGATGTGTACTGTTAACATAAATGTTTGTACACGTGATATGTGCTGATAACATAGATGATTGTACATGTGATGTGTACTGATAACACGGATGATTGTACATGTGATGTGTACTAATATCATAGATGATTGTACATGCGATGTGTACTGTTAAAATAGATGACTTTACATGTGATATGTATTGTTGATTGTTGCTGAAAGAATATCTGTCATACATATTTTGCTATACATAAGCATGAGGTTAATCGTACCTGAGATTCCATGGTCATGGAATCTCAGCCCTCACTATAGCTTTAGGGTCCGGAGGAATCAGGACCGAGGACAAGGGCAAGCAGCATGCGTAAGGACCTGGCCGGAGGATTTCTTTCTTTGGATTTGTACTAGCATACTTTTAAATATTCGAAAAAATTTGTACCGCTGTTTAAAGCAACCAGATACACCAACAGTAAAGGTTTATCAGATACTCGCTCTTTTAAATTACTCCAATGCTCGATTCTGATCAATTATTTCAAAAAACGCTTTAGAAAATTGGGATGTTACATTTTGGTATTAGAGCAGACATTCTGGCACGAAGTTAACTAAGTTACTCCAAACAGTCTGGTGTCTAGAAAGGGTTTTGTGGTTGTCAATCAGTCCCCGTGAATTCGGCGTGACTTCCACAAATACACCGGCCTGGCTAGATTGTTTGAGTAACGGAGTTAGGTTCGGAACTTTTCAACTAAGAGCATTTTACCTGGCAAGAACCTGGCTCAGTTATAATAAACCATTGGTGCCGAAGGTAGGGCTAGTCTATGTGGGCCAGTCAATCAGTCGCCGTAAAGTCGGTGGACTCCCATGATAGACACCTACCTGGCCAATCGGTTGGCTAACTAAGTTGGGCTCTAAGCCATTGCCTTAGAGCATATTTTGAAAAAGAGTACTGATATAATCTTGGTGTGGTGCAGTAGTGATGAACGGGGATAGACGAGTAAGATGTACTGCGCGAAGGGCTGTCCAGAAGAAATTAACACCGATAGGCAACCCTAGGCCAGTATACCGCCCTAACTCGACACACCATTCTAAACCAGTATACCATCCTGAACCAGTGTACTACCTTGAACCAATCGCTAGTATACCTTCTGAGCCGGAGAGGCCGATAGGATCGAATCATTCATCCGTTGACGACAATCGTGAACATTTACTACTGCTAGGCTATCAGGATGACTCTGAGAGTGAATCTTTTTACGAACCAAGATCCCTACGACATGTCCTAAATACGAACAAAAAGCTGATAGGCGCTCTACGATTCGAGTACTTAATGGCAGAACGGCACAGCGAGACCGTGAAGGGGACATACTTTTGGTGCCTGGAGCAAGTCAAAACGACCTATGGACGGAGAAGACATAATGGACTTCCCTACCCAATAGACGATTGGGTGATATCAACTCTATACCTTTTACCACGAGACCACTTCTGGATGGAAAAGACGAATGAGCTCCTGGAAGGAGAACGTATAACCGATTTCTACTCCTTTCTAAATCATCTCCAAGGGCTAGTTTTAGACAACATGTAACCGAAGAACTAGAAATTACGATAGTATGGGGACGTAAGATATAACCACTGGTCATAAACCAGTTGGATCATGTAACATATGTTGGCATGTATGTATATCTTATGTGAAATATATGTTTGATTTACAGACTATATTGTCCCTCAATATTGATCTTTTTCATTCTTACGATATCAAATATGGAAAGATAAGATGGAGAACTTATGCGGAGTCGGCGTTCCTAGAGGTAGAGTTAGAGGCCGAGGAAGAGGCAGAGGAAGCGGCAGACAGCCACGAACGATACCAGTACACGAACCCGAACAACAAGAACCGCAACAACTAGCTCAGAATGACATGCAGGAGATGAGAAGAATGCTACAGGAGCAGAGAGTTCTCATTGATACACTCCTCGCCGACAGACAGGGAAGAAGAGTCGAAGGACAAAACGAGGAACATCAAGCTGAAGGAGAGCAACAGAACAGTGAGGGGGAAGAAGACAACGACGAACATGATGACGGATCAGATAGATCACAATCACCTCCCCAACGAGAGAGAGCAATGGCTGTGCTACATCATCCCAACCGAGTAGTTGAGACCACGCAGTACTGGGTCACTCAATTCTACAAATTGAAGCCACCAGCTTTCCACGGTAAGCTGGACTCAGCCGAAGATCGGATTATGCGACTAGAGAAGATCTTCGAAGTTATGGAGTGCCCAGGGAATCGTAAAGCTCAACTTGCGATCTACAAGCTGGAAGGAGATGCGGACAAATGGTGGAAAAGCATTGTGGCATCATTACGAGCACGCTATTGTCCCGTTACTTGGGAGAAATTTCTAGATAAATTCAACGAACAGTACTTTCCTCCCTCAATTCAAGTAATCAAGGAGTCAGAGTTCCTTCATATCCGACAAGGTCACGAGGAGTCATTCGATGACTATCTTGCCTATTCCTTTTTTTTTTAAATAGAGAAGCCACGCATATGTGTGACAGTCCTATCTTTGATGTTCGAGGCAAGGTCAATCCTGAGTACTTTTTGTTCAATTTGTGGCTTACTTCTCTTTTGTGCATAAAGTCGCTTTAGATCATATAATATCCTCTAGTGAGCTACTTAGTTATTTCTCAACACTTTTCTTATTCAACATGGGAAATGAAATTGTTTAAAGGGAAAAATACATAAAAATACCATCAAAATTAGTAAAAGACAAAAAAAAAATGTTGAATTTCAATAATTTCCAAGGGACTTATTTGAAATTTTTAAATGTTGCAAATTTGAAAAATTAACTAAGTATTCTTAGTTTCTGTTAAATAAAAAATCATAAACCTCCTTGCGGCTGCTAGCACCAGAGCTTTGGCGCCAATAATCGGTGGCAGCAATCGTTATTAATGAAAGTGGAGCTAAATCACCAAGAGGGGGTATGAATTGGGGATTTTCAAAAACTTTTCGATTTGTTTTGTTTTTGAACACTAAAACAGAGATGAACAAAGTATAAGGAAGAAGAGCAAGATACACAAGATTTATACTGGTTCGGTCTAACCTCTTGACCTACATCCAGTCCCCAGACTCTCTGAGATTTTCAATATCTCAATTGATTACACACTCTGTACTCAAGAGTAATTCTCTCACTAGAACTTACTCCCCATTACAAGTTGCAATCAATAACCCAATCATCAAGTTCCCTGACTTGTGATTCTTTACAATCAATGAACTCTCTCTAAGAGTGGATAAGAATAAACACTGAAGCTCAATGTATCAAAAGATACTTTACAAGTGAAAACTGAAAGTGTAGTTGAAAAACTTTAATGCAATTCGTTTTCTGTAGATATGTTGTTGAGAAGACTTGAATGTAGCTCTATTTATATCAAGAGAGCATTAAATGACCGTTATAATCTTCAATATGATTGTTGCCTTCATTAGAGAAGGATTAGGTTAAGCTTTGGTCTTCTTCTCTCTCTACTCTTTACTTAATCCAGTTGCACAAAAGTTTAGGGTTGACTTCTTGAATATTAATCCGTTGGAATAGCAGCTACTAGATGTGGAAAGCAGACTTTAATCCTTTGTTAACGTGTGCAGAAGAATTGTCTAAAAGTATGCACGCTTTCTGGGTTTTACATTTAATATGCTGACGTCACTCTTTACTTTTGCTTTTAACCTTCAATTAACATCCTCTAAATCATCTGAAACTCACTAACAAAGTGGTTAAACATAGCTAGGAATATCAATGAATGATGATAGGAAGTATTAAGATCAAACAAGAAGGTTTCGCAAATTCGTCAGATTTTAATTTCAAACTCTATGATGCAAACTCGAGTTTGTTCTTCTGAACTCGAGTTTTCCACTGTGCACTTATATCAAAACTCGAGTTTCTTCCATCCAGAAAGGAAAGTCGCGATTTGAGCTTTTGGAGCACATTTTTGAACAGAAACTCAAAACTCGAGTTTCGATTTACAAACTCGAGTTTTAGACTTTTGACATGTTAAAATGATTTTAGTCCAAAACTTCAAAACTGGAGTTTTCATTGAAAACTGTAGGTTTCAAAACATTGAAAAAGAGCAAAGCTCTCGGTTTGGCCAAAACTCGAGTTTTTATATCAAAACTCGAGTTTTCATTTAAGTATGAAAACTTTGAGAAGTCTATGCCAAGTCAAAACTAGAGTTTTCTCTTAAAACTAAGGTTTTCAAAAACTGAGTAAAACTTGAAAACTTTCTGGCAAGTGGAAACTCGAGTTTCTAAAGCAAAACTCAAGTTTTCACAAAACTTAGGAAAACTTAGAAAACTCATGGCAAACTGAAAACTGGAGTTTTCATATCAAAAACTAGAGTTTTTATGAGCTCGACATGTTGGAGACTCTCTGTATGACCAAAACTCAAGTTTCCAAATGAAAACTGGAGTTTTGTGTTATCCAGAAAATATTGAGGAGTCTTTGTATGGTGAAAACTGCAGTTTTCTTTGAAAACTGACGATTTTGCATTGTTCATTAAAATTGAGCTACTATCTGTATGGTCAAAACTCATGTTTTGAAATCAAAACTCAAGTTTTCCTTTGACAGTAAGTTTTTCAACTTACTAAATAAAAACTTCACATTTCATTTACAATTGTCAGTTATCATCAAAACACATAGAGAACTAACATTCTCCCCCTTTTTGTTGATGATAACACTTGTAAACCAAAATTTCAAGAATTTGTGAGAGTTCGCTTTTGAAAAGAGGTTTTTCATTTTTCAATCGCAGAAGCAATCACAAAAATAACATTTTGAAAATCTTAGTCATTTTAAAAACATGATTTTTCACATAACAACATTATGTTAGTTTTTATATTTTGATTATCACAATTTCTAAGTCATTGAATTGAGGAAGTTGTGTTTGAAATGGGATTCTCCAGCTGAGATTAAATTGGTAACTGAATTGATAAATTGGTTAAGCATCTCAAGGAAGCATGCTCGAGTAGAAGTATTTAGTCATGCTCGAGCAACATCAAGTACAAGGCAAAAATCCAGTGTTCCAGGAGAGGCTTGCTCAAGCAGAGCACATTGTCATGCTCAAGCAACATTGAGCAAAGACAAATCTTTGCTGATTGGAACATCTTGCTCGAGTAAAGTATATTGGATTGCCTGAGCAACATAATGTAATGGGACTATGGCTACTCTGAAGCCTTGCTCGAGTAAGAGTGTCAGTGTGCTCGAGCAACATTGATCTGAAGGTAGAGTAGTCATACTCGAGCATGGCATGAAATTATGCTCGAGCACCATGCTCGAGCAAGCATATAAGGGTTGCTCGAGCAAAGTCGAACAACCTGTCATCTGGTCTCCTTGTAAGGTTTGCTCGAGCAATCATTGGTAGGTTGCTCGAGCATCAGCAAAAAGACTTGCTCGAGCATAGGTTTTCGTATGCTCAAGTATCATCGATAAACACCTTCTTTAGAAGTATTTCAAAAGGCTTGCCCGAGCAGTCACCTACACCTTGCCCAAGCATTGACAATATTTGTTAATCGTTAGAATAGCTTGCTCGAGAAGACCTTGCCTCTTGCTCGAGCATTGACGAGAAGTAACCATTCTTAGGAAGCTTGCCCGAGCAAGCTTGAACTCTTGCTGGAAGCACTATGCATTTCTAATATTGTTAAAACACATCTTTTATACTATTGCCTGAGCACACATATGAACTTGCTCGAGCAAAGTCATCCCTGTTTTTGAAATCTCCAACAACTGAAATCTTAAATCTTGTTATATCATTCTATTACTTCAGATTATTACATAGTGTTATGACCAAATGCTTTTAATGAGTTTGTTCATAAGTTTCAGATTATTTAACCATAGTTTAACAACAAATTTGAATAAAGCAGGTCATGTGTCAGAAGCATTAAATACAGATTACCTAAACTGGTGATAATCTTGGAAACCAATACTCTAATCAAAGTAAAGCTACCATTGATATTCTGACTGCGCATTAAATACCATTTCACAATGGGCAAAACAAAAGGAATGTCGTGATGGCAAATCCACTTGGATCATTAATGGCGAAAGTAAGCTTTATCGCTTTAATGGCTATATTCAATAGTCATAACGGATAATCTTCAAGCTTCTTCAGTGGTCATTAATGGCATCAACTATAAATACTAGAAGCATTGTGTTAGTTCTCTGATGGTTTTGATGATTGTCAACAACTACAAACAATTGAAGAGGTTTTGCTCTTAAGTGTCAAAACTCTGTTTAAGAGCAAACCTCGAGGTTGGGTTTGTAACCTCGAGGTTTGACCTTACAGAAGCTCTAAAAAGTCAAGTGTTTTAATGTCACAAAACTTGGTTTCACAAAAACTATGTGAAACCTCGAGGTTGGAAAGTCAACCTCGAGGTTCAGACCTTCTTGAAAGCCCCAAGTTTTGCATTAACACTTGCAACCTCGAGTATGGAAAGCTAACCTCAAGTTTTAACCCATACAGAAAGGTCATGGTTTTCATCAAGCATGGAAACCTCGAGGTTCATGTTTCAACCTCGAGGTTGGCCACTTTATTTTGATGCTCAAATTTTCAGAAAAAACTTATCAACGTCGAGTATGGAGTTTCAACCTCGAGTATTGTGACATACAAAGAGCAAACTGGTTTTCAAAACATTGAAAACCTCGAGGTTAAGATTGTAACCTCGAGGCTGAGCCTTATGTTTCAAACTGAACTTTGCTTTATCAAATACCAACCTCGAGTATGGATTCTCAACCTCGAGGTTGTCGGGCTCCAGTAAAAAATGAAGTTTTTGAACCAAGCTTCCAACCTGGAGGTTACCTTTGGAACCTCAAGGTTTGTGACTTAGTGAGATTTTTCAGAAGGTTTCTTTTTAAGAGAAACCTCGAGGTTCACTTGGCAACCTCGAGGTTGGATGTTTTAAAACATGTGCTTGCCTGAAACCTTCAAGCAAACCTCGAGGTTGGATGAACTAGCCTCAAGGTTTGTGACCGTTGGTACATTTTCAAATTTGTGAAATCTGCTATATCTTGTTGTTTGATCTAATTGCTTTCATATATCATTCACTCATGTTCCCAGATATGTTTAACAATGTTTGTTGAGTGTGTTCAGTCATTATAGATCAAGATTATTGAAGATATGTGATAAAAAGCAAAAAGGTGAACAGTGCATTTGATGCACCTGCACAATCTCACCTACTTTCGGCTAATCCATCTGAGCACGTCTAATGAACATTAAAGGAAGCTTACTACATCAAGTAAAGTCAATTCCAACGGGCAGAAACTCAGAGAGCCACCTCAGACAACATTAATTCTTGGATTAGCAGAAGTTTAGAGAGAGAAGATGACCAGAACTTAAGCAAATCACTTCCAACGGTTGGAATTATCTCACAACGGTCATTTAATGTTCTCTACCTATAAATAGAGAGCATTAACTTCATCTCTAGCTGATACACTATTCTGAGCGAAAAGAAAGTTACTAAGTGCATTCATTGTGTATTAGTTTTCATTTGTAATAGTATCATATTGATACTTTGAACTTCAGTGTTTATTCTATCTACTCTTTGAGAGAGTTTCACTTGTAAAATCATTTATTGATTGAGATAACTACAAGTCAAGGGACTTGGTAGTTGGGGTGTATTGATTACAACTTGTAAGGGGGAATGTGTTCTAGTGAGAGAGCAACTCTTAGTACAGAGAGTGGAATCAACTACATTGAGTTAGTGGATTGAAAATCCCAGGTGTGGCTTGGGGACTGGATGTAGGTCAAGAAAGGACCGAACCAGTATAAATTGCATCGTGTCTAGCTTTTCTCCTTACCATCTCTGTTTTGCTCTGTTCTCAGGTATTAGAAACAGAACAAATTTAAAAAAATTTGTAGATACCCAATTCACCCCCCTCTTGGGTATCAAGCTCCTGCTTTCATTTGGTATCAGAGCAAGGTCTTCTCAGAAGAGTCTAACAGCTCGAGAAGGATCACTATGGAAGGGATTCTCCCAGATGGAGCTTCAATTAACAAACCTCCCGGTTTCGATGGCGAACACTATTCTTTCTGGAAGGCAAAATTTCGTGTGTTTGTCATGACTACCGAATATGGCTTGTGGAGAGTCTTCGAGACAGGAGATTATGTTCCGGTCAAAGTCGAAGAAGGGATCACTGTTCCAAAGACCGAAGCTAAGTTCAACAATGACGATAAAAAGAATATCACTCTCAACAGCAAGGCCATCCTAATGCTTCAGAGTGCTCTTAGCCAAAAGGAGTACTTTCGTGTTTGCAATCTGTCATCAGCAAAAGAAATGTGGAAGGCGCTGGAGATCGCATACGAAGGAACTTCTGGGATCAAGGAGAACCGGATTAATATTCTGACCACTGAATATGATTTGTTGAGGATGAAACAAGGAGAAAGTATTGGAGAGTTTCAGCTTAGATATACTCACCTCACAAATCAGCTAGCTGCATTGGGAAAGATCCTTGACCAACGATCTCAAGTGAGAAAAATTCTTAACATTCTCATGAAAGATTGGGAAGCAAAGGTCACTGCTATTGAAGAGGCTCATGGTGAGTCTATGACGTCTGTTGCTACGTTATTTGGAAGCTTGTCTGAGTATGAGAGCAAGCTGAAATTTAAGAAAGATCTGGAGGATGTTAATGGAGGCAACAATCGAAATAAAGGGGTAGCTCTGAATGTCGAAAAAGATGATGAAGATGAAGATGAGGATGAAGAAATTAGCATGATGGTCCGGAGGTTTAAAAAGTTTTATAAGAAGGATCAAGGCTTCAAGAAGTTTCAGAAGGGAAGCTCAAGTTATGAGTCGAAAAAGCCTATCATCTACTATGAATGTGAGAAGCCCGAACACATCAAGGCAGATTGCCCTCAGCTGAAGAATCAAGAGAAAGAAAAGAAGAAGTTCAAGAAATTCAAAAAGAAGGCATATGTGTCAGCAATATGGGGAGATAGCTCATCGGATGAGGATGAAGCTGAAAAAGACGAAAGCGAAAAAGCCAACATATGCCTAGTCGCTGAGGAAGAAGAGCAACACAATGAAAGAAATGAGGTATATGAATCTCTTCCTTCCTATGATGAATTGTTTGCTGAATACAATGTTGTTCAAAAGGAGTTTGAAAAACTTGCAGACAAGTATATGTCATTGAAAAAGAAAAATTCCTTTCTTGAGCTACAAATTGAAAACCTCTCTTCTCCTCAATCTCTGATTTGTGATGAATGCTCTATCCTAGAGAAAAAGAATTCACAACTTACAAAACCACTTGAGAAATTTACTAAGGGAAGTGAAATTCTCAATGTGATTTTAAAACAACAACGTTTTACAAACGATAGATCGGGCATTGGTTATAGACCAGACTTTGATAAGAAGAAAGGAAAGAAAAAGAATGGACAAAAATCCTATATGAATTATTTTACTAAATCTGTTCATTCCTCAAACCCTTTTGCACATTGTACATATTGCAATAGGAAGGGTCATTCTACTTCATCTTGCTTTCATAGAAAGGAAAGAAAGGATAAACCTGTTGGTAATTATGTGTGGGTACCGAAAGGAACATATGTTCCCAAGGTGCATGCTAACCCCAAAGGACCCAAGAAAAGATGGGTACCTAAAACCTGATCCATTGTGAATTACAGGTTTGTCTTAGAGCATCAAGGCCTAACAAGTGGTACATCGATAGTGGATGCTCAAGGCACATGACTGGAGACAAATCAAAGTTTTTATCAATAAAGCCAAAAGATGGAGGTAGAGTCACATTTAGAGGTGACCAATCCGGGAAAATTGCTGGCATTGGTGAGATTGGCAACAATGAAGGTCCACTTATCAAAGGCGTCTACTTTGTAGAAGGATTATGTCACAACCTTCTAAGTGTAAGCCAAAGCATCGATAAGGGTAATTTGGTAATATTTGATTCTGATGAATGCTTTATTGTTAAGAAAGATTTGATCTCCATAAATGATTTGAAAAATAAAGCTTTGTTTAGAGCACCTAGAGATGGAAATTGTTATACTTTGAACCTCTCTAGTAATGCCCCTACTTCTGAAAATTGTTTTGTGAGCAATTTGAATGAGAGTTGGCTTTGGCATAAGCGATTAGCTTATGTCAATATGTACCAACTTGACAAGTTGTTGAAAAAGGATTTGGTTATTGGCATTCCCAAGCTAAATTTAAAAAATGATATGATTTGTGATGCTTGTCAAAAGGGAAAACAAACCAAATCCTCTTTCAAAGCTAAAAATGAGATTTCAACCACAAGACCCCTTCAACTACTTCATATGGACCTAGTTGGACCAGCTAGAGTCAAAAGTCTTGGTGGAAACTTATATACTTTGGTCATTGTTGATGATTTTTCTAGATTTACTTGGACAATATTTTTATCCTCAAAAGATGAAACATATGATTAGTTTGTTTGCTTTGCCAAGAAGGTCCAAAACGAGAAGGGTCTTACAATTTCAGGTATAAGGACTGATCATGGTGGAGAATTCGAGAATCATGCCTTTGCTGAGTTCTGCGATAGCATGGGGATAGATCACAACTTCTCAGCACCAAGAACTCCTCAACAGAATGGTGTTGTGGAAAGAAAGAATCGAGTGCTCACGGAGATGGCCCGGGCAATGCTGAACGAATACAACACTTCACAAGTGTTTTGGGCTGACGCGATGAGTACGGCATGCTACATCTCCAACCGAGCCTATGTGAGGAAGAAGCTGAACAAGACCCCGTACGAACTCTACAAAGGAAGAAAGCCGAACCTCAGCCATCTTCACGTCTTCAAGAGTAAGTGCTACGTGCATAATAATGGTAAAGATAATCTTGGTAAATTCGATCCTAAATCTGATTTAGCTATTTTTATTGGTTACTCAAATAGGAGTAAGGCATATAGGGTATTTAATACTAGAACTAAAATTGTTGAAGAATCTATACATGTTGTATTCTGTGAATTTAATTCTGATAAACCCCTTGATGATGAAGAAGAGACAATTTTCAAGAATCAATTCTTTTCGAAAAATGCTCCTACTCCTTCTGAAAATTCTGAAAATATTTTTAAGGCTGATCCTGAAAATAATTTGGAAAACCCAGATCAGTCTCAACCTAGGGCTTGGAGATTTATAAGGAATTATCCTTTAGACCAAGTTATAGGTGATGTAAACCAAGGAGTTAGGACCAGAAATAGTACCTTAAATGAGGTTACATTTTCTGCATTCATTTCTCACATTGAGCCTTCTAAGATAGAAGAAGCCCTCTCAGATAATGATTGGGTGATTGCTATGCAAGAAGAGCTACATCAATTTGATAGAAATCAAGTTTGGGATTTGGTACCTAGGCCCAAACACCATTCGGTAATTGGGACAAAATGGGTATTCAAGAACAAACGTGATGAGTCAGCCATCATTGTGCGTAACAAGGCTAGATTAGTGGCCAAAGGTTACAATCAAGAAGAAGGAATAGACTATGAAGAGACCTATGCTCCAGTAGCTAGATTGGAGGCTATAAGAGTTCTTCTAGCATTTGCATGCACAAAAGGTTTTAAACTTTTTCAAATGGATGTCAAAAGTGCATTCTTAAATGGATTTATTCAAGAAGAGGTTTATGTGGAACAACCTCCGGGTTTTGAAAATGAAAACTTTCCAAATCATGTTTTCAAACTTAAGAAAGCACTTTATGGCCTTAAACAAGCTCCTAGAGCTTGGTATGAAAGATTGAGTCAATTCTTACTTGATGAAGGATTTATTAGAGGCAAAGCTGATACAACCTTGTTCATAAAGAAAAACAAATTGAATGAAATCTTAGTTGTTCAAATTTATGTTGATGACATTATATTTGGTGCTACTAATGACTCCTTGTGTGAGGAATTCTCTAAGACTATGCAGGGAGAATTTGAAATGTCAATGATGGGTGAGCTGAATTATTTTCTTGGACTGCAAATCAAGCAACGGAAAGATGGGATATTCATATCCCAAACGAAGTATTTAAATGATTTGCTCAAGAAGTTTGGGATGGACAAGTGCAATGGAGCTGACACACCAATGAGCACTACCACTTCATTGGATGCTGATGAAGAAGGCAAGGATTTCAACATCACCAAGTATAGAGGAATGATTGGATCATTGCTCTATCTCACTGCAAGCCACCCGGACATCCAATTCAGTGTGGGGATGTGTGCTAGGTTTCAATCAGCACCAAAAGAGTCTCATGCTGAGCATGTAAAGAGAATATTCAGATATCTATCTGATACGAAGACTCTTGGATTGTGGTTTCCCAAAGGTCAGCCGGAGCATCTTGTGGCATATTCTGATTCGGACCATGCCGGCTACAAGACGGATAGGAAGAGTACAAGTGGGCAATGCGAGTTCTTTGGCAACTCACTTGTCTCTTGGTTTAGCAAGAAACAAACTACCGTGGCCGTGTCCTCAACAGAAGCTGAATATGTGGCTGCCTCAAGTTGCTGTGCTCAAGTTTTGTGGTCGAAGCAACAACTTGCTGATCTTGGTGTGCACTTAAAGGAGATTCCAATCTTATGTGACAACACAAGCACCATAAGCTTGGCCAAGAATCATGTTCAATATACAAGGACCAAGCACATTGATGTGAGACATCACTTCATCAGAGATCATGTCCAGAAAAGAGATGTAAAAGTGATGTTCATCCCAACTCACCCTCAATTGGCTGACATTTTCACCAAGCCTCTAGCCAAGGAGCCATTCACCTTTATAAGGAGAGAATTAGGAATGGTAAATCACAATGAATTGTGAGTACTTTCTGTTCATTTCTATGTCAAATTATGGTTTTGATGAATACTAGTCACTAACTTAAGCATCGGAGTATGTAGACAATCTTATGCAGGACTTGGTTTTGCTGTCAAAGGGCAAAACCTCGAGATTCACTAGCCAACCTCGAGGTTGTCAGGGTGTCAAAAGAATTCAAGGTTTCTGAAGAATGGAACCTCGAGGTTCAGAAGCTAACCTCGAGGTTATCGGGGTAAATGGTCAAAACTGAGAATATCTGGAAGCTGGTACCTCGAGTATGGGATTGGAACCTCGAGGTTGGTGTCAGACAGAAGAGACACCTCATCTAACAGACAGTAAAACCTCGAGGTTCTGGAGGCAACCTCGAGGTTAGAGGTAAGAAATTCAGAGGTTAGTGAATTTTTATTCATCTAACCTCGAGGCTGAGTTGTCAACCTCGAGGTTGAACGCAATTCTATATATATGCTGCTGTGCAAATTCATTTCTACTAAACCCTAGCCTCAAGTTCTCACGCTTTTTCTCTTCACTCTCTCTACAAATCTTCAATTTTCTGCCAATTTCTTTTGTTCTCTGTCCATAAATGGCTTCGAAATCTCCTTCCCAGTCAAAATCAACCTCTCATTCGAACGAGGAAACAGAATCTTGGTCTCCTTCTCCACCTCTCAAGCGTCAACCTTCACCTGCACCTCAATCGAGCAAACCCGTGAGGAAGAAAACAAGATCAACTCGCCTGAAGACTGGGATTGATAAGCTTATCCCAGGGGTTCCTATTGATCCTCCTCCATCTCTTCCTCCCAAGAGCAAACCGAAGGGCATTTCCATCAAGGAGCCAAGTCAAGCTGAATCCAAAAAGAGGAAAGTGCCAGACGCAACTGGAAAAGGGAAAGAAAAAGTTGGAGAAAAGACCAAGAAGGCGAGGACCAAGAAAGCTTCAAAGTCTCAAGGTCAATCTCCCTCTCAGGCTTCACAGCAAAAGAAGATAGAAAAGTTTGCTGTCAATGCCATTGAAGACATTCGTCATGTCAGATCACCTCCTGAGGGATTCATCACTGCTGCCTCATCCTTCTCAACCAAGGAAGAAAATGATAAGTATAGAGAAACTTATCTTCCCAAGGTGTTTTGTGCCTCAGTAGCTATTAACTTAGAAGCTTTCTATAAAGAATGCAATTTTGATCTGAGCCCTTGGATTAAGATATATGAACCATTTGTCTCTATATTCTGTCCATACACTCCTAGTCTTGTTAGGATGTTTTATTTTAAGATGAAGGATGAGAGTGTACTGGATGCAGATGGTGAGTTGGTAGAGGAAAAGGTGTCAACCACTGTGAGGGGAGTCAAGTTTTCACTTTCTGCTGATATCTTGAACAAGATTCTGAAAATCAAGAACCCACCTCCTGTTCCTGATTTTTCTTATACCAATCAAGAGGTATATAAAACTCTCATTCCTGGCAAACCTTTCCCACCTGATCAGCAGATCAAGCTTACCTTCAAGCCTAGGGATATGCCTGAGGAGAACCGGGTTCTTTGGTATGTCTATTCAAGGAATTTTATTCCTAAAGCTGGGAACTACACCCACTTCACCTCCTTAGACTACAGACCATTCACAGCTTTTGTGAGGAGAGTGCCTTTCAACATTGGAGACTGGCTACTTCAGGGGATGAAGTCCTTCAAGTTTGCCAAGAAGCCTTTGACACACATACCTTACCCGTCCTTAGTTTCTGTGATACTCTACTATCACAAAATCTGGTATGTGGGGTCAACTGATACCCTTGAGCACCCTCTCTACTTTGGAAAACATCAGCTGAATCTTATGCATATTAAGTTTGATAAAGAGGGTGCAGCTCAGTCCCAAGCCTCTCAGGCCAATGGGGAAGCACAGTCAGCTCCTCCACCTTCTCAGACCCCTCTACCAGATAATCTGATGGGACAGATCAAACAGATTATGGATCAAGCCTTAATCTCCCACAGAGCTTTCATGAAGACTGAAGTTGATATATTGCGGGCTGACATCAAGATGGGACTTATGGATGTCATAGTTGCTCAGTCTGAGGTGATGTCCCACTTGAATAAGCTAAAGGAGGAAGTGGATCAAAAGTTTGCTGAATTGGACTCCTCTTTAGCTGTCACTCTCTCAGCCGCATCTGATGCCAGAGACAGAGCTGATATGCTTCTTAGACATTTTGGTCTCGGGGCTTCCCCATCCACTCCTAGTTCATCCTCAGTTCCAGTACAGGCTTCCACTGCTATTCCTGTTCCTGAGATGGACTCTGACCCTATCCCTACTCCAGCTGATGGCCCTAGTTCATAAATTCCTGTGCCTGATCCATCCTCACCTCAGTTAGCCACTGAGTCACCTATCCAGTCATCTATCCATTCATCTCCCTCTCACACCTTCTCATTTCCCAGTCCACCACACATTCCTCCTATTCATACCACACCATCTTCTCCTTCCACTCATACTACTCCCACCCCTGTGGTCCAGCCTTCCCCTGTCACTCCTGCCACAACAGTTTTCCCTCAATCATTTCCATCTCCACCTACCCCCTCTACTGAGATCTTCCCCACACCTTCTCCCTATACCCATTCTTCTCTTTTTGATCCCTCATTTGATCCTACCACTGCTATGGTTCTTTACCAGCCTCCTCTTGTCATTCTTGACCCATAGTATGTTGATGATGATGACAAAGGGGGAGAGACAAGCAATGAGGATTAGAGGATCTTAGGGTCTAGGAGTGTTTTGATTGTGCAGCAGCACTTGTACCTTCTTTCTGATATTTTGTTTGTATTGCTGTTTGCATCATAGCCTTCAGTTGAATTCCATTGTGTTGTGTATGTATGAATTTGTTGAAATGGAATATCAATTGGAATATAAATTTCGATTTCATGCTTCTGCTTATCTCTGATAATGACTGACTCTTGTTTTAAGAACTTTCCTTGTGCAAAATTCAGTTTTTCAAACTCTCTGATAATCTCACTGATAATTTTTAAGTGTTGAAAGAGGGATTGCTTGTAGATGTTGTCATCATCAAAAAGGGGGAGAATGTTAGTTCTCTGATGGTTTTGATGATTGTCAACAACTATAAACAATTGAAGAGGTTTTGCTCTTAAGTGTCAAAACTCTGTTTAAGAGCAAACCTCGAGGTTGGGTTTGTAACCTCGAGGTTTGACCTTACAGAAGCTCTAAAAAGTCAAGTGTTTTAATGTCACAAAACTTGGTTTCACAAAAACTATGTGAAACCTCGAGGTTGGAAAGTCAACCTCGAGGTTCAGACCTTCTTGAAAGCCCCAAGTTTTGCATTAACACTTGCAACCTCGAGTATGGAAAGCTAACCTCAAGTTTTAACCCATACAGAAAGGTCATGGTTTTCATCAAGCATGGAAACCTCGAGGTTCATGTTTCAACCTCGAGGTTGGCCACTTTATTTTGATGCTCAAATTTTCAGAAAAAACTTATCAACCTCGAGTATGGAGTTTCAACCTCGAGTATTGTGACATACAAAGAGCAAACTGGTTTTCGAAACATTGAAAACCTCGAGGTTAAGATTGTAACCTCGAGGCTGAGCCTTATGTTTCAAACTGAACTTTGCTTTATCAAATACCAACCTCGAGTATGGATTCTCAACCTCGAGGTTGTCGGGCTCCAGTAAAAAATGAAGTTTTTGAACCAAGCTTCCAACCTGGAGGTTACCTTTGGAACCTCAAGGTTTGTGACTTAGTGAGATTTTTCAGAAGGTTTCTTTTTAAGAGAAACCTCGAGGTTCACTTGGCAACCTCGAGGTTGGATGTTTTAAAACATGTGCTTGCCTGAAACCTTCAAGCAAACCTCGAGGTTGGATGAACTAGCCTCAAGGTTTGTGACCGTTGGTACATTTTCAAATTTGTGAAATCTGCTATATCTTGTTGTTTGATCTAATTGCTTTCATATATCATTCACTCATGTTCCCAGATATGTTTAACAATGTTTGTTGAGTGTGTTCAGTCATTATAGATCAAGATTATTGAAGATATGTGATAAAAAGCAAAAAGGTGAACAGTGCATTTGATGCACCTGCACAATCTCACCTACTTTCGGCTAATCCATCTGAGCACGTCTAATGAACATTAAAGGAAGCTTACTACATCAAGTAAAGTCAATTCCAACGGGCAGAAACTCAGAGAGCCACCTCAGACAACATTAATTCTTGGATTAGCAGAAGTTTAGAGAGAGAAGATGACCAGAACTTAAGCAAATCACTTCCAACGGTTGGAATTATCTCACAACGGTCATTTAATGTTCCCTACCTATAAATAGAGAGCATTAACTTCATCTCCAGCTGATACACTATTCTGAGCGAAAAGAAAGTTACTAAGTGCATTCATTGTGTATTAGTTTTCATTTGTAATAGTATCATATTGATACTTTGAACTTCAGTGTTTATTCTATCTACTCTTTGAGAGAGTTTCACTTGTAAAATCATTTATTGATTGAGATAACTACAAGTCAAGGGACTTGGTAGTTGGGGTGTATTGATTACAACTTGTAAGGGGGAGTGTGTTCTAGTGAGAGAGCAACTTTTAGTACAGAGAGTGTAATCAACTACATTGAGTTAGTGGATTGAAAATCCTAGGTGTGGCTTGGGGACTGGATGTAGGTCAAGAAAGGACCGAACCAGTATAAATTGCATCGTGTCTAGCTTTTCTCCTTACCATCTCTGTTTTGCTCTGTTCTAAGGTATTAGAAACAGAACAAATTTAAAAAAATTTGTAGATACCCAATTCACCCCCCTCTTGGGTATCAAGCTCCTGCTTTCACATTGAATTCACCACCTACCAAAACGCTGTGCAATTAATTCAAGTTTATTACTAGGGAAAAGGAGCAAAATTACACATGTAATTTGGCTCAGGGAGCGCCCAACACCACGTAAAATTTTCTGGACCAATTTTACACATGTGGTTTGATTTTGGGAGCAAAAGTCACATGGGGGGTTAGTTGACCGTCTGGTCAACATCCATTTGGATGGACATGTACAGTGGTGCTGACGTGGATGATTATTTGGAGAGAGAACATGCCAAATGGACCCAAAAATGCTGACTGGGATTGACTAGTTAATTAAAAAAGGAAAAAAAAAACTTAAACACCCAAAACAAATAATCTCCATCGGGAAATCGGTATTTCTCTCCTCTCATAAGCGAAACAAAGATCAAATTGGGAAATTTGGAAACCTTAATTCACAGCCTCCACCGTTGTTCATCACCTCCGACCACCGACGTTCATCATCGTCGACCGCCTTTCTTCCCTCAGCCGACCTTGCCTTAACATCATCGGGCTTCATTTCACACGTGTTGGGTGAAGATCAGATTGGGGAAAAGAAACCCTAAATTTCGACTAAGCACTGGCGTTCATCATCTTCGACCACCGTGCTTCCCTCACCGGACGTTTCCTTCGTCGTCCGTCACCGACAAGCACCTCACCACCACCGTTATTTCCGTCGAACTGAGAAGGGGAGGCAGGGAGATTTAAATCCGACATTCAATGCCACAAAGAGAGCAAAAACAGTGAAATCTGAGATTAAGTGGCGCGAAGAGAACAAGGAGAGACGAGAGGAGCTCCAACTTGGGATCATTGGGATCATCTTCATCGTCTTCTGCACCACTCACCACCACCGCATCTCGTGGCTGCTCTGTTCGTGACTTTTAAGGGTTTTTTCTGCTCATTGGAAGGCATTTGTCATTGAAAACGAAGCTCATAGGCGGACTTTCCCAGCTTGAATGAGCGTGCTAGCAGTAAGTTTTGCAAACTTCTCTTCCCTCTTTGATGAAAAAACATCTTATCTTTGAAAAGCAACAAGTAAAAATATAACAGCTCTAACATTGGAAACGAATACAACCTTGGTTTCTGTTTTAGAACTTGCATATGCTAAACCAGCTTCAATATGAATGCTCATACATAGATTAAAACAAGTTCTATCCAATTGTAGCCAATCAATAATATTATCTAGTCCTACATTTCATAGGTTGTGTCATAACAATCTTGAATCAAAGCAAAAAACAGAGCCTGTTAGCTTAAAATAAACTTAATAATCATCTTCCCAATACTGTGGTTGGGATAGGCTAATACTATCACATTATTACTGAATTAGAAATTTCCAACAACCAAACTAACTGTCATAAGTCGAAAAGGGTACGTACAATTCACTGTATAGCTGTCACAAGTGATTTTAGTTATACGATCAATTTGATGAAGTCGAAAAGGGTACGTACAATTCACTGTATAGAGTTGCTATAACACAAAAAGTTTTGATTTTGATTATTGAGAACAAGAGCAACTGAGTTGTTTGCCATCAGATTCTTCAATATATAAGTTATAACATGTAAACATTTTTCTAAGGAGTTGCAAAATCCATCATGCTTTTATTGAAATAAATTACTAGCACTTGATCTGGAATTATGGAGTAGTACAGTGTTTTAATTATACAAGAGGTGGAGGAGTACATTGTTTTTAAAGAGACTTGATGCGTTGTGCTTTGAGTATATATAGCCATTAGCCAATGAAATTCTTATAAGGACACCTATATGTAGCTTAATCTTTGTTTGTCCCTTCTTAGTAAGCTTACCGATATATCAAGGAAGACTACAGAACCTTCTTTTACATTATTCTCCAATTTTGCATTTTGCAGAGATTACAGAGTGAGTGCAGCAAAGAGATTGCAACCTAAAAGAGGACAAAACTAAATATTTTTATTTTTATTCAGAAGAGCAAGATCAAATAACATTAGGTAATTTCTTATTTCTTTGTTTACACATGAAATATGAAATTGAATTCGAAATTCAACTCATCATCATGCTGATGAAATAGTTACAGGCTGGGTATCATCTTCTTAAATATTTAGACCATTAGGAAATTTCTTATTTAATGGGTTTTGGTGTCAGAATTTATCATGTAGGCCTTCATTTACTAGATATTGAGTAATTTTTTGGCGGGTGAAATGAGTTTTGCCAACTGATTCAATTGTTTTTTTTAAATTTATTATTAGCTCAATGTTAGAAAGTAGTGTCACAGCTTGGCCTTCATTTCAACCCCAATTAGTCACTGTTGGTCCACCGTCCGACCTTTCTTTTCGGTCTCGATGTCTACAATGGAGAGGAGAACCATGTCTCACAACGTCACAGCTCTTATCACGTGTTCGAGCCAACAACGATAAAGGAAAGAAGGCTGTTGATTAGGGCTAAGTGAACATGTGTGGCATTGGGTTTTGTAATTATTTTGCTTTGGAAACTGTAAAGGCCACACCATAATATTTTTGTGTAGTATTTGTTGATTAGGGCTATGTGAACATGTGTGGCATTTAGAATTATGAATTATAGTGGATAATGTACAATGATGATGATAGGGAAGTCAAAAAAAAGTGCATTCAACTTGCAGTGTATTAAACAATATTTTGGATAGCCTTTGCACAATCTATTTAAAGATCCACAAAAGATTTCTAATCTTGTTCTTTTACCATTTTCATTCTTTTAGTTTTGTTAGTCAAACATACCCTTGTATGTAAAACCCCTTTTGAAAAAGGAATATAAGCTACAACGATTAAAGAAATAAAAAAGGTACTATTTTGAACTCGCATTATTTGCCAATATGTTTAACTCTTGTATTCTAAGAATTTAACCTCCTTTTGTCTATAGTCAAAAAGTTAATTAAAATTAATCAAGATACATAACACTAAATCCATTGACAACATGTTAGCATCTACGAATTCTTTACATATCACTGAAACTTTGTCTTAACTTCCACAACCACAACAAAAGGAAACCTAAACCCTACAAATACATTAATAGTAACAACATCCAAGTAAATAACAATGTTAGTAATGCAAGTTTGAACTTGCATTGAACCTTCTTCACTTCACTTTCTTTTACTAAATGTTCAGATTTCATCTTCATCACCTCACGTTCAAGTGCAACAAGCTCTTCGTACCACTTCCCACATGCATTTCCTTTTCGATTCTCCTCATATAGCTTGTCTATGTCATTTAGTAGATCTTTGATAACTTCATTTTCCCTTTCTCCAAACACACCATCATGCCATTCGAAAAATCCACACCCACCATCCTATCAAATTGTTTAACCAACAGTTAGAAATGAAAAAGCCACACAACTAAAAATCTCATCCCACATGTCACAAATCTTACCTCGTAGTAATTCGGGCACCCATAAAACCTCCTACCGGGGTTTCCTTCTGACTATGAGGTCCACCTTGGCGCCACCAATCTGTGATAGCAATATCGCATAGGACCTTCGTATTGTTCCTCACAACTGGGTCTTCTCATAAGAACCACCTTTCTTCTTGCTTTCCTGTTTCTCCCTGTCGTTGATTGAGAAGACGAAGACATCCAATAGTCTCTACACAATGCAATATTATTTGTCAAAATAATAAACCTTGCAAATAAATGAATACAGAGGGAACAAACTTGGCCTTCAAGAGAGGAACATCTTGAATACAATCTACGTTTTTCAAAAGAAAGCAAAAAAGAAGAAGACATGTCTACATTAAATACCCCCAACAATGTCTAGCAAGTTAGCTTCTTATGAACACACGTAAATAGATAATAGATGACATATAAGCTTTTATCAATCTTGTTCAATTGATTTCTTAAAAAAAAAAAAGAGGTTTAAAAAAAAAGATAAAAGATGCCCAGCAAAACTCATATATGGAATAAGAGGTTTATGGAATAATAGATGCCCAGCAAAACTCATACCCTTTAGTCTAGCAAAACTGTAGCTAATAGATGCCTAGCAATTGATTTTTATCAATCTTATGAACACACGTAAATGGATAATAGATGCCCAGAAAAACTCATACCCTTTATTCGTGTCAAAGAAAATGTATTACTTTGATATATGGAATAAGAGGTTTATGGGGAGACATTATTGTTTTCGAGTGTCCGACCCTTTTCTTCTTGGATATTCATCTTGAGCCAATGTCAGCAATTATTGTAACAACTTGGAAAAACTGTAGCTGCATGGTTTGTAGACATTCATTAATCTCTTTCATTCCTTCCCATCAAAATACTTTCTTTCTACCAAATAGGCTGGTAGAAAAAAAAGCTCTAATTTCTTGCAAAAAATAGTGAAAATATTAGTCATTGCCTATGTGTGGTGTCTTTTTTCAAAAAATTAAATAAGAAAAATTAACCAACTATGGTGTCAACTGTTATTGAAGCGATGCAATAATGGGGCACTATATATCGTCAAGGTGGAGATCTTTATGCATAGGTTTCTCTTATCTAACACCACAATATTCAGATACATACGGGATTCTTGTTTGATCAAAATAACTCAGTTCTCACCTTATCGCAAGCAAAGCAAGCAATGGTACCACTGCAGACTCTCCTGGAAGTCTCTCGAATAGGAGTTGATGATGAACGGCACAGAGCCTGCGATTTCACCTCGCCTTCTCTGTTCGTTGGAAATAACGATGGCGCTGAGACGATTGTCGATGACGGCCGACACAGGGAAGGTCGGCTGAGGGAAGAAAGGCGGTCGACGATGATGAACGTTGGTAGTCGGAGGTGATGAACAGCAGTGGAGGCTGTGAATTAGGGTTTCCAGATTTCCCAATTTGATCTTTGTTTCGCGTATGAGAGGAGAGAAATCCCAATTTCCAGATGGAGATTATTTGTTTTGGGTGTTTAAGTTTTTTTTTTTCTTTTTTAATTAAGTAGTCAATCCCAGTCAGCATTTTTGGGTCCATTTGGCATGTTCTCTCTCCAAATAATCATCCACGTCAGTGCCACTGTACATGTCCATCCAAATGGATGTTGACCAGACGGTCAACTAACCCGCCATGTGACTTTTGCTCCCAAAATCAAACCACATGTGTAAAATTGGTCCAGAAAATTTTACGTGGTGTTGGACGCTCCCTGAGCCAAATTACATGTGTAATTTTGCTCCTTTCCCCTTATTACTATTCGCTATTTCAACTGTTTCATTAACTCGTACTTCAGTTTTCAATACTTTATCTACTCGTGAGGAGTTCTTAAACACTTATTTCATTTTCAGTTGAATCTTAAGGTTGAGGAACCTTAAGTGTGGGTGTACAATTACAGCTTGTAAGGGGGAGTGAGTCCTATTGAGAGGATCATCTGATTACAATGTAATTGTTCTTGAACGATAGTGAAATCCCAGAACTTCTGGGGACTTGACGTAGGTCAGAGTTTTGGACCGAACCAGTATAAATTGCCTCGTGTCAATTTCTACTTCTCTACCTTCTGCCTTGTTTCTCTATTTATGTATCAAACTTATCAGGTGTAGTTTTTATCTTGAAAAATTTTCAAATCACCTATTCACCCCCCTCTAGGTGATATTCCACCTTCACATTTAAAACAACTTCAGAATATCAGAGATGAGCAACAGAAGCCAGTTGAACATGAAAATTCACAAAATGCACTCATATGATAGGAACTGAGAAATTACAAAATCTATCAAATTGCAGAAACTGTCAAATGGTAGAATTGAAATACAGACTCAAAACTCTAATGTCCTAAACACTTCTCAAACTCAAATCTTCTCAAACTCAAATTCTTCTATTTATTGCCTTTCTATCCCCCTTTGTCATTGTCAAATGAGGATGGAGCTGAGATGGAGGAGACATGGAGGTTGAGTAGAGGAGTAGAAGGAGGTGAGTTATGGTGAAGAACCTCAGTAGCAGGTGTAGGTAGAGATGGTAAGACCACTGTGGCAGGTGTGGAACGGGAAGTAGGAGAGGGGAAAATAGGTGTGGATGGGTCAGGTGAGGAGGCTGGAACCTGAGGGCTAGTGAAGGTGAATGATGGTGATGAGGAGGAGGGCTCAGGGTTAGGCTTGAGATGGTCAGCAGATGAACCTGAAGCACTTGGGCCAGTTGAGGTGCCAAAACCAGAAGTGGAGCCAATGTGGAGATGCTTCAGTATCTTGTCCACCTTATCACTGAGACTCACATTGGAGACGATCAATATGGAGAACTTGGCATCATGATCTATTATGTGGCCTGTGAGATCCTTTACTTTTTCCTTGAGCGCACCTCTTTATGCAGAAACACTTCCAAGTTGCTATTTCATAGCATCTTGAACATCAATCATCTCATTGTTCCCTCAAGTGAGTTCAGCCACAAGTTTTCCCATCTCAAACTCGATCCTAATTGTCATAGCTACAAGAGCAACATCCACTATTCTCTTCACCCGTGATTCCAAATCAGTAGGTAGTGATGTCTGAGGAAGTGGAGGAAATGATTGAGCTTCCTGGGCTTGAGAAGCATTGGCATGAGATGCATGAGACCTTGAAGGAGCCCTGGATTGGCCTGAACCTTCACCTTGGAAGCTTATCCGCATCAGATTCAACTGGGCCTTCTCAAAGAAGGGAGGACATTTCAGAGAATCAGCGGACTAACATACCGTATCTTATGATAAAAGTGGATGACAGATATTAACAAGTTAAATGGTATGTGAGAGGGCCTCCTAGATGAAAATTTAAACTTGACCATTTCCTGGAAAATCCAGTGGCCCAGATTGAAGGGAACCTGTTTTACAAAGGTAGTGAAGAAGGGATAGTCTTTTTGAGCAAAATGGGTGATGTTACCACCCTTTTGAATGAAGTTTCTGGAATAGATATACCAGAGAACTTTGTTTATGGGAGACATAGACCCTGGGTTAAAAGATAGCATATGCAACTGACTTTCAGGAATAGGTTCATTGGGTCTAAGAGTGGCGAATATCTCTTGATTACTGAAATTCATTGTGGGAATAGGAGGAGGCTTGTCAATTTTCAGAATAGAATTGAGAATTGAAGCAGACAAAGTGAATTTGACACCCTTGACAGAGGTGATGATTCGTTTCTCAACTAATTCACCACTCGAATTCAGAATATTGTTAGATTCCATATTGAAATAGAATAATCTAACAAGATTGGGAGTGTAAGGAGCAGTGATAGATATGAATGATTCATAGGGATTTAGACAAGAGGATAAGTCTAAATGGCACTCTTTTTGAAACTGTTCTAAGTTTACTGCAACCATAGGACATAAATTTTTCTTCATGTAGGTTTCTTTAAATTTTTCATTCTGTTCAGTAGTGAGAGTAGTAGACGAAATAGTAAAACCTTGAGGAGGAGAGGGATGACAATAGATGTCTTCCACGACATTGACCATAACCTGAGGCACCTCCTCTGGTTGAGTGTGAGTAGAAGCTGTTGTCCTGGAAGAGGCTTGAGACTTAGAAGCAGTGGCTCTCTTCTTCCTCACAGGCTTAGAAGCCTTAGTTGTCTTTTTCTTTCCCTTCCCTTCTAGTTCAGGATCCTTTCTCTTCATCGAGGGAGTCACAGCTGGTTCATGGAATGAAACCTCCTTCGATTTAGGGTTAGGAGAGGGTGATTCTGGAATTGTATTTCTGACGCCTCTAATTGACCGATCAACTCCATAGTGAAAACGCTTGGGAGTCTATTTCATCCTCATTGGTCGCTGGGTAGGAGGAGGAGATCGTGATTTGGACCTTCCTTGCCCAGAATCCGTGTCATGAATCTCATGGGGAGTCGATTTGGAGGCCATTTCTGAGTTTAGAATGAGGGTTTTGGTTAGGAGTCGAGAGAATCAAAGAGAGAAGAGAGAATGCCTAGGGCCAAACTTGAGTTTTGAGATGAGTTTTGAAGAACTTGAACAGTAACACATTTATATAGATGTGACAAAAACTCAAGTTTTCAATTCAAAACTCGAGTTTTGATGAACGGTTACTAACCTGGACTTCAAAGGAGTAAGGTGAACCTTTGAACTTCCGTGACCAAAACTTGAGGTTTCACTTAGAAACTCAAGTTTTCACCATTCTTCAAAACATGGTTGCTCTCGGTCTGATGGAAACTCAAGTTTCCACTTACAAACTCGAGTTTTCAATTTTTCCAAAAATCAAAGTTGCTCTCTGACCCTGACAAAACTCGAGTTTTGTTCCCAAAACTCAAGTTTGCTCTCCTCGACAACAAACATCATAATTTTAAACATCCTGCATAAAACACAAATAGGCACTCCGATACTTAAGTTAGTAACCAACAATCATCAAAACAATAACTAACATTGAGTAAGAAATACTTACAACTCATTGGGATTTACCATTCCCAATTCTCTTCTTATGAAATTGAATTGCTCCTTAGCCAATGGTTTAATGAAGATGTCAGCAGGTTGAGGATGAGTTGGGATGAACATGACTTTGACATCCTTCTTCTGAACATGATCCCTTATGAAGTGATGCCTCACATCAATATGCTTGGTCCGAGTATGTTGTACTGGATTCTTTGCAAAACTTATTGTGCTTGTGTTGTCACACAAAATCGGGATCTCCTTCAAGTTGATTCTCAAGTCAGATAGTTGTTGCTTGAGCCAAAGGACTTGAGCACAACAACTTGAGGCAACTACATATTCAGCTTCAGTAGAAGACACAGCTACACTAGTTTGCTTCTTACTAAACCAGGGCACAAGTGAACCACCAAGAAATTGACATTGGCCACTTGTGCTCTTCCTATCTGTCTTGTACCCAGCATGATTTGAATCTGAATATGCCACCAAATGTTCAGGTTGACCTTTGGGAAACCACAATCCAAGTGTTTTTGTGTCAGCAAGGTATCTGAAGATTCTCTTCACATGCTTAGCATGGGACTCCTTGGGAGTAGACATTGATGAGGACCTTTTGTCATTTGCCTTGGGGTCCACAATCAACAATTAACCAAGGATTGCGTATAGGCAAACCTAGGATCGTTCTCTCTTCTCGAGGAGCCCTTTATTGAATCCTAATTAATCTAGATGTCATGCAAATGAAATGAAAACAAGGGGGATTGGGTTTTTGATTTTTAAATTAATAAACTAAAATGGAAATGCAATTTAATTAAATGCTAACTATTATTTTTGGTATTTTTATAAAATGGAATGGAAATATAGATAATGGATGCTCTTGGTAATGAAGAAGTGACTATCCTTGCTCAAAAATTATGGGACTTAAAAATTATTAAGTCTTAATTAGAAAAACCTCAAAATATCACTTAAGTCCAATATTCTCAATTAATAGCAGCTTGTACGATCGTAGCTAACTACTATTTCTTAAGAAATTGTTTAAAACCACTTAATGTGTGTTAGTTCTCAGAGTGTTTTGATGATCACTGACAATTGTAAACAATAGTGGAAAGATTTGACAAGTCAAGGATGTTTAAAACTCATGATTTTTCTATCTGTCAAAATAGAACTCGAGCCTATGAGTGATGAACTCGAGCCTGTATTTAACAGAAAGCATGAACTTGCAAAACCAAAGTTCAAACTTGAGACTAAACCTGAAGTTTATAATTAAACCTTTGAAAGTTCGCATGAACTCGAGCCTATAACTGTTGAACTCGAGCCTATGTTTAACAGAAAGCATAAACTTGTCAAACCAAAGATCAAACTTGAGACTGAACCTGAAGTTCAAAATTAAATCCTTGAAAGTTTGAGTGAACTCGAGCCTACCATTTAATGAACTCGAGTTCGCCATTGACAAAGTTTTTTTTTTAACTTTTGAAAACCTATTACAAACTCTAAACCTCTACTCAAACCTCAAGTTTGAAAAAGTTCAAAGAAGATATTAAGTAAAAGAACTCGAGCCTGTCATGATGAACTCGAGTTCATCCTTGGCAGGACAAGTTTGTTTAAACTTGAAAACAGAACATTGTCTATAAACTGGAGCCTAAACTCTTCAGACTCGAGCCTAGTTTTGACCGAGAGCCTTCAGAATATTTTAGAGAGAACTAAACTCGAGCCCAAGCTTCTCAAACTCCAGTTCAAAAGTTCCAGAGAGTAATTAGCCATTTTCAAAAGTTTCAAACTCGAGCCCACTTGTCTTAAACCTCCAGTTTGTTTTATGTTAACCCTTTTTGAAGTTCTCTAAGTAAAGAGAACTCGAGTTCATCATTAATGAACTCGAGTTCGTGTTCTTACAAACCTCAGGTTTACACACAAACCTCCAGTTTGATTTTGACAGAACCGAATTCTCAAAATGAATAAAGGCCGAACTCGAGCCTAACATTATGAACTCGAGTTCAGACCTCCAGAACAGAAAAACGCATTTAAACTCTGATATGTCAAATTTGATTCTTTCTTCATGTTTCAAATTACCCATTGAATCTAATCATTATATCTATCTCTTATATATGTAAGTGATCTGTTCTAACAAGTTTATTTATGAGATAACAGAAAGAATTTGAATTAGACAGAGATTCAATTGGAGCAACACTTTATGCAACTTGGATTATTTTATCTTATCCTTCAAGACAAGATTAAATGCATGACAGGTTGGCATTACAGACAGTACAATCACCTCTGAAGAAAGCCAAACGTGATTATTCTAAAAACAGAATGTCATGGGCCACCAATATTCAAATGCAAAAGCTACAAACACCCAAATCTGGAAAGTAGCAACAGAATATTACCCATCAGCTTCTGCAGTACCTTTACACATGGAAGAACACTCACAACAGTCACATTTTCGAATGGGAACAAGCTTCAGTGGATTATTAACGTTCAAATGGTTCAAACAATTATAAATGACTGAGGAACTTAAGCCAAAGAGACACAACTGATGAACAACTACTCTACTCGAAAATAATCATCCTGAGTTGTTCTTTTCATTAGGCTGTATCTTTGATACATTGTACTTCAGTATTTATCTTATCTACTCTTTGAGAGAGTCTTTCTTGTAATCATTCATTGATTGAGATAACCACAAGTCAGGGGACTTGGTGGTTGGGAGTATTGATTGCATCTTGTAAGGGGGAGTGAGTTCTAGTGAGAGAACTACTCTGAATATAGAGATTGTAATCAAGTCTTGTGAAGTTAGTGGATTGAAAATCCCAAGTGAGGCTTGGGGACTGGATGTAGGTCAGACAAAAGGCCGAACCAGTATAAATTGATCCGTGCAAAGCTTCTCTACTCCTCTCTTCATTTATCCTCTGCTTTAACTTGCCCAAAACAGAGCCAAGTGTCACGCACGATTTGGGAACGCTGGATATCTTGCGTGACACTGTGCATTCTCTCGGGTTCGAGGTTCGAACTTGGACATGTGGGCAGCACGAAGACGCAGACGGGGCGTTACGGAGTGCGCGGGAGTGCTCACATGCCTAAGTTTATATGTGTTGTAAATATGTAGAGTGTTCTAGAATTGTAGGGAGAATTCTAGAGAAGCGCTGATGTAAGCGCTTACACAGGCGAGGCTAGATATTTGTAGGGAAGGTTCTGGAGAGCCATTCCCAACCGTCGGATGTAATAAATCTTAGCCGTTCATTGAGGAGGTGTTAGGCTATATATAGAGGTTGCCTCCTCCATTTGTGATCATCCAAGGAATCCTCGGCAATGGAATTCATTTGAGTTCTAAGAGCTTCTCTCTCTAGACTCTTTCTCTCTCTAGAAGTTCTCTTGTGTTCTTTGCCTTTCCTTGGCTACCCGAGGGGATTCGGCTGACTTAGCGAGATCAGGATGGGGTGATCGAGCTAAGGCCGGCACGGAACTTGGTGTTTTGGGCGATCAACTCCAAGGCCGTGACAAAGTGGTATCAGAGCTTTGGTTCGAGGCAGCTAGGTGCAAAGCTGAGAACTTGGTTCGTGGTAGCCATTTGGTAAGCAAGGATAATAGGCAAGAACCGAGGACGTTGTGGTGGCTAGAGGAGAAAGGTAGAGAGGGAGAACTTCGGGAGGACCCGAGGATCAAAGAAGTCCTGCCAAGATGGGGATGCTGCTACCGTGATGCTGAAGGTAGGAGCCTTGGAGGGACGAGTCTTGTGGAAGAGCAATGAAGCTACCTTCGTGAGCCTAGTACCAAGGCCGGGTCGCTTAGTCAGGTGGATGACTCCCTCAAGGGGTGGGAGTGTACCAGGCACTAAGGCGAGGATCCTGGGGAGTGCAGAACGAAGGTGGGTTGGTGCTTATCCTGGACGTATCTCGTAGGAGTAGTGAAGATACTCAAGGCTTTCGACACGGACTCTGTGGTCGTGGGTTCGATCAAGCAGGAGGGTCGATCCCTGGGGAGGACCTCGGGAGAGGGTGTGTTTGCCAAGAGGAGGTGGAGGTGGCACTACTGAAGACATGTCCTGGGCAAGGCAGGGGATGCTTCGACACAAGATGTTGTATCAGAGGAATTGCTTGACTCTATGTTCGGTGAATGACTCCTGAGTGAGGTGGAGTGGATCATGTCATGGAGGCACAGGTGTTGCACAGGCAGGGGGCCTGGATTCACGTCCCAAGGGGAAGGGAGTGGATCGTGTCGTTGAGACACAAGAGGGAACCTGGCTCCATGTTCGGTGAAGGACTCCCAAGTGGAAAGGAGTGGATCATGTCGTGGAGGTACAAGCATTGCACAGGCAGGGGCCTGGAGCCACGTTCGGTGGAGGACTCCCGAGTGTAGGGGGTGGACCATGTCGTGGAGGCGTAGGGACGCCAGAGTTTCCGGATCCATGTTCGGTGGAGGACTCTCGAGTGGCGGAGGGTGGACCATGTCATGGAGGCGCAGGAGACTCAACTTGAGGATACCTTAAGTAGAGGTCGAGCGGAACACCTTACTTAAGGGTGACACCAGTGCGGGGCTGCTAGTTCGGTGGAGGACTGAGCAGAAGTGCTGGGAAGAATGGACACCAGTGCAGGGCTGCTAGTTCGGTGGAGGACTCCTAAGTGATGGGGTGGACCATGGACTGAGCAGAAGTGCTGGGAAGATTGGGCGGTTGCGGATTCCGTCCTAACCTTCGAGAACCGATGGGACATAGTTGCGCGTGGAGGAGCAAGTCGTGGTTCAAGGCTCGAGTACGGACTCAGTGGTTGCAAGGGTCGAGTTGGGGAACTTCGCCCGTAGATGGAGAACCACTGGACGTTGGGGAAAGAGCTAGATGACGGGGAGACGAGCTTCTTCAGTGGGGGAACCAACATGTTCCAAGGAGGTGCAAGAGGGGCCTCATCAGCGGGATGCAGGCCTATTCAAGATCAGGAGTGATCTTGGTCAAGCACAGTGACGAGGACGTCACTGGATTAGGTGGGGGAGAATGTCACGCACGATTTGGGAACGCTGGATATCTTGCGTGACACTGTGCATTCTCTCGGGTTCGAGGTTCGAACTTGGACATGTGGGCAGCACGAAGACGCAGACGGGGCGTTACGGAGTGCGCGGGAGTGCTCACATGCCTAAGTTTATATGTGTTGTAAATATGTAGAGTGTTCTAGAATTGTAGGGAGAATTCTAGAGAAGCGCTGATGTAAGCGCTTACACAGGCGAGGCTAGATATTTGTAGGGAAGGTTCTGGAGAGCCATTCCCAACCGTCGGATGTAATAAATCTTAGCCGTTCATTGAGGAGGTGTTAGGCTATATATAGAGGTTGCCTCCTCCATTTGTGATCATCCAAGGAATCCTCGGCAATGGAATTCATTTGAGTTCTAAGAGCTTCTCTCTCTAGACTCTTTCTCTCTCTAGAAGTTCTCTTGTGTTCTTTGCCTTTCCTTGGCTACCCGAGGGGATTCGGCTGACTTAGCGAGATCAGGATGGGGTGATCGAGCTAAGGCCGGCACGGAACTTGGTGTTTTGGGCGATCAACTCCAAGGCCGTGACACAAGTCTCTAAAATTTTATAGATACCCAATTCACCCCCCCCTCTTGGGTATCAAGGTCCATTCTTTCATTTGGTATCAGAGCCTGGTCTTCTCAAGAGAGTCTAACAGCTCGAGAAGGATCAATATGGAAGGAATTCTTCCCGATGGAGCCTCTATCAACAGACCACCTGGTTTCAATGGAGAACACTACTCATTCTGGAAAGCCAAGTTCAAAGTTTTTGTCATGGCTACTGAATATGGACTATGGAGAGTATTTGAAAGAGGAGATTACACTCCTACAACTATGGAAGATGGTGTGAGAATTCCAAAACTTGAAGAGGAATATGATGACAATGATCGAAGGAACATCACACTCAACAGTAAGGCAGTTCTACTTCTCCAAAGTGCATTAAGTCAACAAGAATACTTCCGGATTTGCACACTTCCATCTGCAAAGCATATGTGGGATGCACTAGAAATTGCTCATGAAGGGACAGCAGGTGTAAAGCAAAATCGTGTAAACACCCTCATGACAGAATATGATCTCCTTAGAATGAAGTCCGGCGAATCCATTGGTGAATTTCAACTTCGTTTCACTCATCTCATAAATCAACTTGCTGCACTTGGTAAAGACTATGATCAGTCAGTCCAAGTAAGAAAAATTCTCAATGTTCTCAACAAGGAATGGGAGGCCAAAGTCACAGCAATAGAAGAAGCTAGAGGAGAATCAATGACTTCTGTGGCTGCTCTATTTGGTAGCCTCTCAGAATATGAAGCAAAAATCAAGTTCAAGAAAGGACTTGACGAGGTACATGGGAAAAGCAAGGGATTGGCTCTTAAAACAGCCAAGGAAGCAAGAGATTCTGATAATGAAGAAGATGAGGAAGATGAAGATGAAGAAATCGGTATGTTGGTCAGGCGCTTCAAGAAATACTTCAAGAGAGACCAAGGATTCAAAAGGTTTCAGAAAGGAAGCTCAAGTCATGAAACAAAGAAACCAATCATCTGTTATGAGTGCCAAAAGCCTGGACACATCAAGTCTGAATGTCCTTTGCTGAACAACACCAACAAAGAGAAGGACAAAAAGAGCTTCAGCAAGTATAAAAAGAAAGCATACATTTCAAGCATATGGGGTGATAGCTCTTCAGATGAGGATGAAGAGGATGAAGATGAAAAGGCAAACATATGCCTAGTAGCTCAAGAACAACAAGATGATGATGAGGTATATGACTCAAAACCTTCCTATGATGAACTTGTTGATGAATATTATCTTGTGCAAAAGGAATTTGAGAAACTCGCAGAAAAATACTTAGCTTTGAAAAGGAAAAATATCACTCTTGAACTACAAATTGAAAAACTATCTTCTTCTAAAATTTTGATTTGTCAGGAATGCCCTGAATTAAAACAGAAGAATGTACATCTTACAAAAGCACTTGAAACATTTACTAAGGGCAGTGAAATGCTTAATGTAATTTTGAAACAACAAAGATTTGTAAATGATAGGTCAGGTATTGGTTACAAACCAAATTCTGATAAGAAGAAAGGTAAAAAGAAGAGTGGTCAAAAATCTTACATGAACTACTTTACAAAAACAGTTCACTCCTCAAATCCCTTTGCACATTGTGATTATTGCAATAGGAAGGGCCATTCAACTTCATCTTGTTTTCATAAGAGGGAAGGAAAAATTAAACCTATAGGAAACTATAAATGGGTACCAAAAGGAACTTATGTTCTCAAGGTGCAAGCTAACCCAAAAGGACCCAAGAAAAGTTGGGTACCTAAAACTTGATCCCATTGTGATTTGCAGGTTTGTCTTAGAGCATCAAGACCCAACAAATGGTATATTGATAGTGGATGCTCAAGACACATGACTGGTGATAAAACCAAATTCCTTACAATTAAACCAAAAGATGGTGGTAGAGTCACCTTTGGAGGAGACCAATCAGGAAAGATTGCTGGCATTGGTGAGATTGGAAGTAGTGATGGTCCACTCATCAAGGATGTCTATCTAGTAGAAGGATTGTGTCACAATCTCCTAAGTGTGAGCCAAAGCACTGATAAGGGTAACTTAGTTATCTTTGATTCTGATGAATGCTTTATTGTCAAAAAGGATTTGATTCCCATAGAAAATTTGAAAACTAAAGCCTTGTTTAGAGCACCTAGAGATGGCAATTGTTATACACTTAACCTCTCTAGTAATACCTCCGTGTCAGAAAAATGTTTTGTAAGTAACTTGGATGAAAGTTGGTTATGGCACAAAAGATTAGCTCATGTGAACATGTCTCAACTTGACAAGTTGCTGAAAAAGGATTTGGTTATTGGTATTCCAAAATTGAATTTCAAAAATGATAAGATATGTGATGCTTGCCAAAAAGGAAAACAAACCAAATCATCCTTTAAAACGAAGAATGAGATTTCTACTACCAGACCCCTTCAATTACTTCATATGGACTTAGTTGGACCAGCTAGAGTTAGAAGTCTTGGTGGAAATTTATACACTTTGGTCATAGTTGATGATTATTCTAGATTCACATGGACAATTTTCTTATCATCTAAAGATGAAACATTTGATCAATTTGTTGTATTTGCCAAGAAGGTCCAGAACGAGAAAGGTTTTTCAATTTCAGGTATACGAACCGACCATGGTGGAGAATTTGAGAACAACGCCTTTGCTGAGTTCTGTGACAACACGGGGATTGATCACAACTTCTCAGCACCAAGGACACCACAACAGAATGGTGTTGTGGAGAGAAAGAACAGAATACTCACTGAGATGGCAAGAGCAATGTTGAGTGAAAACAACACATCACAAGTATTTTGGGCTGATGCCATGAGCACTGCATGCTATATCTCCAATAGAGCTTACTTAAGGAAGAAGTTGAACAAGACTCCTTATGAGCTCTACAAAGGGAGAAAGCCAAATCTCAGCCACCTTCACATTTTTGGTTGCAAGTGCTATGTGCACCATAATGGTAAAGAGAATCTTGGTAAATTTGATTCTAAGGCTGACTTAGCAATATTTATTGGTTATTCTAATAGAAGCAAAGCATATAGAGTTTTTAACGCTAGAACTAAAGTTGTAGAAGAATCAATACATGTTGTGTTTTGTGAAAATGATTCTAACAGATCTTTGGATGATGAAGAAGAAAACATTTGCAAAAATCAATTCTTTTCAAAAACTACCCCTTCCTCTGAAAATTATGAAAATGTTTTTGAAGCTGATCCTGAAAACAGTTTAGAAAATCCTGATCAGACTCAGCCTAGAGCTTGGAAATATATAAGGAATCATCCTATAGACCAAGTTATAGGTGATATTAATCAAGGAGTAAGAACCAGAAGAAGCACGTTAAATGAAGTAACCTTCTCTGCATTTATTTCACACATTGAACCCTCTAAAATAGAAGAAGCCCTTTCAGACAATGATTGGGTGATAGCTATGCAAGAGGAATTACATCAATTTGACAGAAATCAAGTTTGGGACTTGGTACCTAGGCCTAAAGACCATCCAGTCATTGGCACTAAATGGGTATTCAAAAACAAACGAGATGAATCTGCAGTCATTGTCCGAAATAAGGCAAGATTGGTTGCCAAAGGCTATAATCAGGAAGAAGGTATTGATTATGAAGAAACTTATGCTCCAGTGGCAAGATTGGAAGCTATAAGAGTTCTTCTAGCCTTTACTTGTGTAAAAGGAATTAAACTTTATCAAATGGATGTTAAAAGTGCATTTTTAAATGGTTTTATTCAAGAGGAAGTTTATGTTGAGCAACCTCCTGGTTTTCGAAATGAAAATTATCCAGATCATGTTTTTCGTCTCAAGAAAGCTTTATATGGTCTTAAGCAAGCTCCTAGAGCTTGGTATGAGCGATTAAGCAAATTTCTTCTTGATCAAGATTTCGTTAGAGGGAAAGCTGATACAACTCTTTTTATTAAAACTAATAAGCTAAATGAAATTTTAGTTGTTCAAATTTATGTGGATGATATCATATTTGGAGCTTCTAATGATACTCTGTGTGAAGAATTTGCAAAGAAAATGCAGGGAGAATTTGAAATGTCAATGATGGGAGAACTAAATTATTTTCTTGGATTGCAAATCAAGCAAAGGAAGGATGGAATTTTCATATCCCAAACCAAGTATCTGAATGATCTCTTAAAGAAGTTTGGAATGGATCAATGCAATGGTGCTGATACTCCCATGAGTGCAACTACTTCTTTGGATGCTGATGAAGAAGGCAAGGACTTTAACATAACAAAGTATAGAGGAATGATTGGGTCATTACTCTATCTTACAGCAAGCCGCCCCGACATTCAATTCAGTGTGGGGATGTGTGTAAGATTCCAATCTGCTCCAAAAGAGACACATGCTGAACATGTGAAAAGAATCTTTAGATATCTTGCTGATACTAAGACTCTTGGCTTATGGTTTCCCAAAGGACAACCAGAACACTTAGTAGCATATTCAGATTCAGATCATGCTGGATACAAGACAGATAGGAAGAGCACAAGTGGACAATGTGAATTCTTTGGTGGCTCACTTGTGTCATGGTTCAGCAAGAAACAAACCACTGTTGCTGTATCATCTACTGAAGCTGAGTATGTGGCTGCCTCAAGTTGCTGTGCTCAAGTGTTATGGTTAAAACAACAACTCGCTGATTTGGGAGTGTACTTGAAAGAAATTCCAATACTATGTGACAACACAAGCACAATAAGCTTGGCCAAGAATCCTGTGCAACATACAAGAACCAAACACATTGATGTGAGACATCATTTCATCAGGGATCATGTTCAGAAGAAGGATGTCAAAGTCATGTTTATCCCAACACATCTCCAACTTGCAGACATTTTCACAAAACCTCTTGCAAAAGAACAATTTAATTTCATAAGAAGAGAATTGGGAATGGTAAACCCCAATGAACTAAGTGTCTTATGCAGGATGCTCTTATCTCAAATTTGCTGAAGTTATGACCGAACTCGAGCCTGACAAGAAAGAACTCGAGCTCGAGAGAGACTGGAAGTAGTGAAAGGCAAAAACAAGAATGAACTCGAGTTCATTAGTGAATGAACCTCAAGTTCATTTTTGGCAGAGAGCAAGGCTGGATCTCAGGCATGACGAACTCGAGCCCATAAGTGACGAACTCGAGTTCGTAAATCACAGAGAGCAACCTTGGAGGAAAGTCATCCTGAACTCGAGCTCGTAAGTGAGAACCTCAGGTTCACGAGGAAGTTCAAGAGTTCTCAGCACACTCTTGAAGTCCAGGTAAGCAAATTTTAATGACGAACTCGAGCCTGAAAGGTGTGAACTCGAGTTCATCACGAACTCTATATATACTACAGTTACAAACTTTTCACTTCACTCTTCACACACCTCCGGTTTGCCCTAGTCCTCTGCGTCTTTCTCATCATCTTCTTCCTCTGTTTTCTGCGAAAATGGCCTCTCAATCCACAAATCCCAAAGACACAAACCCTAACCCTTCTCAATCTGTTTCTCAAACTCAATCTGAACGCCCTGTCCGTACAAAAAAGCGCTCTTCCCGCCTACAAGATGGAATTGACAAATTCGTTAGAGGAGTTGACGGCGAAAATACTCAAACTCCTCCTTCCAGACCGAAAGGAGTTGTAATTGGAGAAGAGAGAACGAAGAAGAGGCATGATCCCGAGCCTCCTGTCCAAGGAAGAGGTAAAGCCCCTCAGCCAGCTGCTCCTCTGAGGGAAAAACAACCCTTCAAGAGAAAGAAAACCGCGGGTATCCACTCTGTTCCCACTCCCGGTCAAGGTAGTGGTCAAGCTGAACCTCAATCTCAGGAACAAGGGACTCCTCAGGTATCTCAGCCCTTACCTGCAATTTTAGAAATTTACAAGCATAAGAGGTGCCCAGAAGGTTTCAACATAGAACCATGTAGAATGACAGCAGAAGAGGGTGTTTTATTCAAGAAAAAATATGATGAAAAGAAGAAATTCTGTCCTATAGTCTTTGTAGATTTAGCTAAGCTAAAAGAAGAATGTAATTTGGATTTGAGCCCCTGGATGAATCAATTTGAGTCCTTAATTTCAATCAAGGCTGCCTATAGTCCCAAACTTGTGAAAGTCTTTTACTTTCACATGAAATCTGATAATGTGCTAAATTCAGATGGTGATCTGGTAGAAGAAAGAATTGTCACAAAGGTTAGAGGTCAGAAAATCACAATTACTCCTGACTATCTGAACTCTATCCTACAAATCTCAAACCCTCCTAAGCCTGAAACTCACAGATATAAGCAACAGGCTATATTTAGTTTACTCAGACCTGATGAACCTATTCCTAATACCCTTGAGATACTGAATTTCACCCCAGCTGCCATGCCTCTGAGAAACCGAGCCATCTGGTACATTTATTCCAGGAATCTTCTTCAGAAGGGAGGCAACTTTACACACTTTGCCAAGAAAGATTTTAACATCTTCGCCTCCATTCTAGACCAACAACCTCAGAATGTAGGTTACTGGCTCTTTCAAGAAATAGCAAAATTTGCTTTTCACTCACGCCAGTCATCCCAGATTCCCTTTGCCAGCCTGGTTTCAGTAATTCTATTTCATGAGAAGATTTGGCACTTGGCTGAGAATGACTCTCCTCAATTTCCAACTGAATTTGGACAGCACATCATGAACTTGATGCAAACTCACAGGCCTGAGTACTCAGATCAGTCCAGAGCCCCAAAGAGGTCCAAGCCAGCTACATCCAGAGCCACACAGTCCAGAGCTGAAGAAGCTCAGAGTGCTCCTCCACCTCCTTCTGATTTTAATGTCAGAGTTCAAGAAATTGTGGACAAGGCCGTATCTGATCTAATAGAAGGAATTGAACTAGCTGTAGGGAAGCTAGTTGCTGAAGTGAACAAGGGTCACAATAACCTGGTGGATGCTCAAGAAGCCTTCAGAGTTGAACAAGAAGCACTGAAGACTCAAGTCAATGAACAGACCTCTACTATGTCCACCTTATTGGTTACAATGATGAACCTAAGCGATAAGATGGACAAGATCTTAAAGTCTCAGTCTCCGGATGCTTCTACCTCTGTACCTGCCCCAGACTCAGAACCTGCTCACGCTCAGCCTGCACAGACACCTCCTTCTGCTCCTACACCTTCGACCTTCACATCCTATGCTGAGCCACTAGCCATAGTACCCTATGTCCAAATTGAACCTATCTCTTCTTCCCCTCCTTTTGATGATGCCAAAGGGGGAGAAAGTGTGGAGTGAATATTGATTGTTTTGTAACTTTTGTAGTCATTTTGGAATTATGTGAATTTTTTTTTTAAGTTTCAGTTATATTTTTTTTTTTTTTGGTCTTAAAGCTTATCTCTGATAATTTGGTTAAGTCTCTGATAATCTGCAAAATTTTTGTTTCACAAAACAAATCCTTGATATTCTGCTTCTGATATATGTTTTCTGTCAATTTGATCACAAGCTGAATTTCAAAATAAATTTCAAACTAAGTTTCCCAATCAATTGTTTACAAGTGTTGTCATCATCAAAAAGGGGGAGAATGTTAGTTCTCAGAGTGTTTTGATGATCACTGACAATTGTAAACAATAGTGGAAAGATTTGACAAGTCAAGGATGTTTAAAACTCATGATTTTTCTATCTGTCAAAATAGAACTCGAGCCTATGAGTGATGAACTCGAGCCTGTATTTAACAGAAAGCATGAACTTGCAAAACCAAAGTTCAAACTTGAGACTAAACCTGAAGTTTATAATTAAACCTTTGAAAGTTCGCATGAACTCGAGCCTATAACTGTTGAACTCGAGCCTATGTTTAACAGAAAGCATAAACTTGTCAAACCAAAGATCAAACTTGAGACTGAACCTGAAGTTCAAAATTAAATCCTTGAAAGTTTGAGTGAACTCGAGCCTACCATTTAATGAACTCGAGTTCGCCATTGACAAAGTTTTTTTTTTAACTTTTGAAAACCTATTACAAACTCTAAACCTCTACTCAAACCTCAAGTTTGAAAAAGTTCAAAGAAGATATTAAGTAAAAGAACTCGAGCCTGTCATGATGAACTCGAGTTCATCCTTGGCAGGACAAGTTTGTTTAAACTTGAAAACAGAACATTGTCTATAAACTGGAGCCTAAACTCTTCAGACTCGAGCCTAGTTTTGACCGAGAGCCTTCAGAATATTTTAGAGAGAACTAAACTCGAGCCCAAGCTTCTCAAACTCCAGTTCAAAAGTTCCAGAGAGTAATTAGCCATTTTCAAAAGTTTCAAACTCGAGCCCACTTGTCTTAAACCTCCAGTTTGTTTTATGTTAACCCTTTTTGAAGTTCTCTAAGTAAAGAGAACTCGAGTTCATCATTAATGAACTCGAGTTCGTGTTCTTACAAACCTCAGGTTTACACACAAACCTCCAGTTTGATTTTGACAGAACCGAATTCTCAAAATGAATAAAGGCCGAACTCGAGCCTAACATTATGAACTCGAGTTCAGACCTCCAGAACAGAAAAACGCATTTAAACTCTGATATGTCAAATTTGATTCTTTCTTCATGTTTCAAATTACCCATTGAATCTAATCATTATATCTATCTCTTATATATGTAAGTGATCTGTTCTAACAAGTTTATTTATGAGATAACAGAAAGAATTTGAATTAGACAGAGATTCAATTGGAGCAACACTTTATGCAACTTGGATTATTTTATCTTATCCTTCAAGACAAGATTAAATGCATGACAGGTTGGCATTACAGACAGTACAATCACCTCTGAAGAAAGCCAAACGTGATTATTCTAAAAACAGAATGTCATGGGCCACCAATATTCAAATGCAAAAGCTACAAACACCCAAATCTGGAAAGTAGCAACAGAATATTACCCATCAGCTTCTGCAGTACCTTTACACATGGAAGAACACTCACAACAGTCACATTTTCGAATGGGAACAAGCTTCAGTGGATTATTAACGTTCAAATGGTTCAAACAATTATAAATGACTGAGGAACTTAAGCCAAAGAGACACAACTGATGAACAACTACTCTACTCGAAAATAATCATCCTGAGTTGTTCTTTTCATTAGGCTGTATCTTTGATACATTGTACTTCAGTATTTATCTTATCTACTCTTTGAGAGAGTCTTTCTTGTAATCATTCATTGATTGAGATAACCACAAGTCAGGGGACTTGGTGGTTGGGAGTATTGATTGCATCTTGTAAGGGGGAGTGAGTTCTAGTGAGAGAACTACTCTGAATATAGAGATTGTAATCAAGTCTTGTGAAGTTAGTGGATTGAAAATCCCAAGTGAGGCTTGGGGACTGGATGTAGGTCAGAGAAAAGGCCGAACCAGTATAAATTGATCCGTGCAAAGCTTCTCTACTCCTCTCTTCATTTATCCTCTGCTTTAACTTGCCCAAAACAGAGCCAAGTCTCTAAAATTTTATAGATACCCAATTCACCCCCCCCTCTTGGGTATCAAGGTCCATTCTTTCAATGTGTAATTAAGATTGGAAAATGTAAATATGAGTCTTCTCGCTATCGAGTACTAATCAGTCCCTCAAATGTACAAATCAACCAAATTAATTAGACAATATCAAGCTAATCAACAAGGTCTTTTTGCAACCACAAAGCAATTTGAATACATATAATCTTCACACTACAAATCCAATCTTAGTCACAAATATCAAACCAATAGAGACAATAATCATTAATCTCAGTTCTAGAATCATACACAATAATTCCTAAATCTAGGCAATCAATATGTATAAATCTAGATTATGGAATAATATTAAAAACTCCCCTATGTAGTCCATAAAGCTTAAGAACAATTCATCATCACCAAGAAAAAGGAATCAGCCGTGAACTACAATTAAAGACCGGACCATCTCTTGATTCAAACAGCTAACAAATTAATAGATAATCAATGGGAAAGGAACAGGAAAAAAAAACACATCTGCTTAAAGGAGGAAATGGAAATCGCCCAATGGGGATGGTAGACAAAGCTCGCTGGAAGTGAAGGTGGACAGTGATGATGGTGGATGCGAGATCGAAGGGGGAGGTCTGACGATAGTGTATGGCTTCGGCTATGGTGGTTGGACGGCCAAGGATGTTGTGCGAATCGGTGGTGGCGGTGAAAAAGGTGGATAGAGAACTGAGCACGGTGGTGTGGGGAAGAGGTTGGAGGTCGACGACTGTAATACCCCAATAATTATTAATAGTAGTGATATTATTATTAATAGTAATTACCCATTTATTTTATATAGCCTTAATGGGCCAAATATTCCTAGTCTTAATTGCCGTAGGAATTTTCTGCTTATACTCTAAGAAAGAGATTTAGGTAATAAGTCCTCTACTTGTTAACTAAGTCACATTAATTTACACCATTTTAGGTAATAAGTCCTCTACTTGTCAACTAAGTCACATTAATTTACACCATGATTGAGTGACCGAACGTAATGTGAACCATGATTGGTTGATTTTTTTCTATTTTAATATGCCCTATTGATGATATTAAATTCACATCATGGCTGATTGGTTTTTAATTTAATATACCTTATTAATGATATTAAATTTGTATCATTGTTGATTGTTTTTTTTTTTAAATTTTATGTACCCCATTAATGAGTTGGCAATGGTAAAAGAGCCGAAGCTAAACCCTAAATTTTTGTTATGAATATGAGCCTAGCCTAACCCTGAATACTCTCCTTCTCTTCTCATATTCTCTTCTACTATTTTCTCTATTCTTTCTCTATTCTTCTAATTCCTCTATTCTTTCTCTATTCTTCTAAAAGCTAGCAAAACGGAGACCAGGTAATCCTAATCTCATGAGTCTTAGTGTAATTATATATTTCGATAGGTAATCCTAATTCCCAGGACAACCTTGCATGTCGTGCTTCTTCTTCTTCTTTACATCCTATTTTACTAATCGTAATTCCATAAGTCTTAGCGTAATTTTATACCCTATGCTTCTTCTTCTTCTTCTCTACATCATATTTTGCTAATCCTAATCCCCATGAATCTTAGGTTATTTTTATACTTTTATATAAATTTTGATAGAATTGTTATATATAAAATATATTATATGTAATCCTAATCCTTAGAACAATTCTCTTTTTAAATGATTTTACCTTGGGTTTTCATAATTAACAAATAGCAGTATATATACTCGGTTTGGTTTTCGTAAATTTGAGAAATCTATTTGGTGTGATTGAAATTTATAAATGTTTTCATATATATATATATATACACACACATATATATATACATATATATTTTATTGAGAAATCCATTTATTATGTGACTGTATTTAAAATACTTTAAATCGTGGGAGGATAGCTTTGGGATGGTACCTCCTAAAGTGATGAACACAACCCTTAGGCTTTATGCCTCGATATATTATTTGATGTGAACCGATTATATCCGTTCTTTCCAAAGTGGTGTCTGGCAGGGGCTCCCGGGACACTAGTAGCAACTTTGGAAAGAGGTCTGCACATTAGGACGAATTGATTTATTGTGATATGGCCAAATTGATGATTTGTGACTGGCAGGGGCTCCCGGGTCACAGGGTAGATTGGCAGGGGCTCCCGGATCTACCATGGTTCTCTTCCCACTAAACTAAATAGACTGGCAGGGTCTCCCGGGTCCAAATAAATTTAAAAAGATAATGAACAATATTGGATTCGATATGAATATATAGATGTGATGAGTATTAAAATCGATACTTTAGATTATATATATGTATATGATATTTTTCTTTCATTCTATGAATATTTTATTATTATTATTATTCTATTTTTGTTCATTAGGATTACCAGCTTTTGCTGATGTTTGTGTTCTGGGCTGCGACGATCCTTCGGGGGAGCAGAATTTCAGTGAAACAGGTTTCAAAGTTGGGGCTAGCAGTGAGAAGTGAGGAAGACCAATGAACAATTCTAGCTAGTTTTATTTTATTTTTATGCTTTGAATAAAATACTTTTATTTAAGTTTGGATTTACGTTAATGTAATAAGACAGCCTTGCACTTGTCCCAGTACAAGTGCGACGGTAACACTTCCCAAATTTGGTTATTATGAATTTTAGTGATTATTTATAAAAATTATTGAAATTTTATGTCATTAAAATTGTTAGAAATTTGGGGGTGTTACAACGACTATGGAGAAGGGTCGCCAGCAGTGATGAAGGTGAGGGTGATCGCCGGCGACGATGAGGAAGGTGGAAGGAAGTCGTGCGAAGAAGAAGGCGTCTCCGTCTGGTTCAGCGATCAAGTTCTCTGCTCTGAATCGCCGCATTGAAGGCTCCTTTAATTCCCCACAGCTCCAACGGGTTTGGCATTCAATTTGTTGGGTCTGCTGTCTGCTCCATCGGGTTTGCAAGGTTTTAAATCAAAAAACTTAATCAATTCAATGCAAAACGCTGTGTTTAGATGACAGGGACCTAAGTGCATATTTTAAAACTTCTGGAGAGCGAGTAAACTGAAGCTTTTAAAACTTGATTTCAGATTTTCATTTCCCAATTTTATCTAATCTTTTAGGCATCTACAATTTAAACCAATTAACCTAATATCAAACATTCTCATAAAAAATCAATAATTAAGAGTAATTACACTTTTTGACAATTTTGCCCTTTTTAGCCCTAATTTAATGTATTTACTCTTAATCTTAATTTATCACAAGAAAGGCATTTTAGGCTCAATAATCATGATAAAGTCCATTAAAAATCCCAATTTAATTATCAAAAATCATGTAAAATATGGTTCAATCACACATCCCCATACTGAATTGGATGTTAGGGCGACTTGCAGTTGAGTAGAGCAATGAGCCAATCATTCCTCTATATCTTGTGATATTGAAGTCTTTGCCCTTTTCATCAGCATCCAATGAAGCAGTAGAACTCATTGGAGTATCAACTCCATTGCATTGATCCATCCCAAACCTTTTCAGCAGATCATTGAGATATTTGGTTTGAGATATAAAGATTTCATCCTTCTTTTATTTGATTTGCAGACCAAGAAAATAGTTGAGTTCTCCCATCATGGACATCTCAAATTCTCCCTGCATATTCTTAGCAAACTCTTCACACAAAGCATCATTAGAAGCACCAAATATAATGTCATCAACATATATTTGAACAATTAAAATTTCACTAAGCTTATTACTCTTTATGAAGAGAGTTGTATCTACTTTTCCTCTAATAAACCCTTGATCTAGAAGGATTTTGCTTAATTGCTCATACCAAGCTCTAGGAGCTTGTTTAAGGCCATAAAGGGCTTTCATGAGATGATAAACATGATCTGGATGATAATCATTTTCAAAACCTGGAGGTTGTTCAACATAAACTTTCTCTTGAGTAAAACCATTTAAAAATGCACTTTTCACAACATCCATTTGATAGAGCTTGAATCCTTTGACACAAGCAAAGGCTAGAAGAACTCTTATGGCTTCTAGTCTTGCCACAAGAGCATAAGTTTCTTCATAATAAATTCCTTCTTCTTGATTATAGCCTTTAACAACCAATCTTTCCTTGTTACGGACAATGATTGCTGATTCATTTCGTTTGTTCTTGAATACCCATTTAGTGCCAATAACCGGATGGTCTTTAGGCCTAGGTACCAAATCCCAAACTTGATTTCTATCAAATTGAGGTAACTCCTCTTGCATTACTGTCACCCAATCATTGTCTGAAAGCAGAAAAGGTTACTTCACTTTAAAGTACTATTTCTGGTCCTCACTTCTTGATTAACATCACCTATTACTTGGTCCAAGGGATGATTCCTAATGAACTTCCAAGCTCTAGACTGTGATTGATCAGGATTTTCTAAATTGTTTTGAGGATCAACTTCGAAAACATCTTCAGGATTTTCAATAGAAGCAGGGGTACTTTTTGAAAAGAATTGATTTTTGAAAACATTTTCCTCATCATCATCCATGGGTTTATTAGATTTGGATTCACAGAATACAACATACATAGATTCTTCTGTTGGAAATTATGCCCTAGGGGCAAGTTATTGTACCTTAGATATTTATGCTATTTAAGGAATTCTTTTTAAGTTATCATTTATGTTTGCATGCTTGTATTGATAACTGTATCCCTGGATATATCTTATAGATTATCCTAAATGTCCCTGGTCGGTCATCTACACGGGAGCGAAGATGATATAAGACTAGTATGACTTTGATGAGGTATGGAGATAAGAATCAAAGTCATGGGCACTTGTAAGAATGCAAGGTGTTGGACCGGCCCACTATAAGAAAGCTGCATGGATTAAGTCACAAGCTTATCTCATGTATAACCGCGTCATGACGCTCTATGACCTAAGATCATCATGGATTCCTACATGATGAGTAACTGGCCTTTGACCTAGTCAAAAGTCACCTTTGACCGGGTAATGATAACGGCTGGGATCGGGATCAGTGGTTTTCATGCGGAGGAATGTGAATGGTCAAGATGGAATTTGTCCCTCACATTTGTAGAGAGATAATATTGGGCCCATCGATGAGTGAGTCTGAGAAATGTATGGCTATACTGTGATGGAAAAGAGTTTCCATTTCACTTTTTAGACTACTTAAGAATCGAGAAAGTAGTGGTCAAGAACAGGAAGTTGACATTATCCATGTCTCATCCTTGACCAAATTATCGCATGACAAAAGGGACGTGACATGGTTGTACGATAGGTAGTATCGTGTTATCTATCCCCATGTGAATTAGGAAGTCGCAATGTCTTGCTAGAAGCCGCTTGCGACTTGTGGGCTGATACAGTCTTGGCCCACTGCCAATCTCATATGGGCCTACAGGGTCGCACACAAGAATAATCCAACACGGGTAAAAGTGTCCAGATTTATTGAATCTCAGATTAATCTGAGATTAATGAATACTAAATTTAATCTAGGATAAATATATATATATATATATATATATATATTAAATTTGAAATTAATATATATATATATATATATATATATATATTATTAATGGAGATTATAATATTATATATATAATATTTGTTTTGTATTTAATTTATTTGATAAATTAAATATCTGAAACAAATAGAGATATTGTATCTCATCTAATTTTGAATAAAGATATTGTATATCTGTTTAATATTAAATTGAGATATAGTATCTCAGATTTAATTAAATAGATAGATATCATTTCTCGGATTTAATTTATAAAGATAAGTTAAAGGCTTTTAATTTAGACTTGATCTAAATTCAAGATTCGGATTTCAAATCTGGCTTTTAATATATTAGATTAGATCTATGAGATAGATTTAATTAATATATTATCCAGATTCAAAATTCGAATTTCAAAATTAATGAGGATTAATTTTGATTATATAATACGCCTATCGGGTTTAAAAAAACCTACGGGAGTTTTAGTCGAGCGTATTACAGAAAGCCGTGAGAAACCCTATAGTGAAAAATTGAGAGAGACGCACAAGAGGCACTAGCACGCTGCCGTAGCCGTGTTCGGGGAATGTTCGTGTGGATACCGGTAGAGGAAGCCGATTCTAAGAGTTGTCTTCCACTGATCGAGAAGGTAGCCCACCTGTTCAAAGAGAACGAGACGCGAACGAGTTCAATATAAGGTATGATTCGGGTTCCCTAACCTTGATTTAAATGTCGTTGAGTGATCCTCCAGACGAGATTCGTAAAAAATTTTTAAATCCGCTGCGTGTACGGATCCCAACACTTCAACTATACGAGTACGAGTATTAAAGACTCTATAAGCTTTACTCCTATTCGAATAACCTAAAAGTATACCTTCATTTGCCTTGGGATCAAACTTTCCCAAGTTATCCTTACCATTGTTGTAGATGAAACACTTACATCCAAACACATGCAAATGAGCCAAATTTGGCTTTCTTCCCTTGTACGCTGATAGGAAGTCTTGTTCAACTTCTTCCGAAGGTATGCCCGATTTGAGATCTAACAAGCTGTACTCATCACATCAGCCTAGAACACTTGAGAAGTGTTGTTCTCATTCAGCATAGCTCTTGCCATCTCGTTTAGGACTTGATTCTTTTTCTCCATAACACCATTTTGTTGAGGAGTCCTCAGGGCTGAGAAGTTGTGATCAATTCCCATGTTGTCACAGAATTCAGCGAATGCATGATTCTCGAATTCTCCTCCATGATCAGTTCGAATTCCTGAAATAGAGAAACCTTTCTCGTTTTGGACCTTCTTGACAAAAACAACAAATTGATCAAATGTTTCATCTATAGAGGATAAAAATATAGTCCATGCAAATCTAGAAAAATCATCAACTATGACCAAAGTATAAAGATTGTCACCAAGGCTTTTTAATCTAGCTGGTTCAACTTGATCCATATGAAGTAGTTGGAGAGGTCTATTAGTTGAAATTTCATTTTTAGATTTGAAAGATGATTTGGTTTGTTTTCCTTTTTTACAAGCATCATAAATCATGTCATTTTTAAAAAATGAAGTTTAGGAACACCTATCACTAAATCATTTTTAAGTAATCTATCAAGTTGAATCATATTGACATGAGCCAATCGTTTGTGCCATAGCCAACTATCATCCAAATTACTAACAAAACATTTTTTAGAAACAAAACCATTGCTAGAGAGATTAAGTGTATAACAATTTCCTTCTCTAGAGGCTCTAAATAAAGCTTTTGATTTTAGGTTTTACAAAGGGAGAATATCCTTACTCACAATCAAGCATTCCTCATAATCAAAGATAACTAAATTACCTTTATCAGTGCTTTGGCTTACACTGAGGAGATTGTGACAAAGTCCTTCCACAAGGTAGACATCTTTGATTTGTGGTCCTTCATTGTTGCCAATTTCACCAATGCCAACAATCTTTCCAGATTGATTTCCACCAAATGTCACCTTGCCACCATCCTTGGGCTTGATTGAGGCAAATTTGGATTGGTCTCCCATCACGTGCCTAGAGCATCCACTATCAATGTACCATTTGTTGGATTTTGATGCTCTTAGACAAATCTGCAAGACACAACAAATTAGGTCTTAGGTATCCACCTTTTCTTGGGTCCTTTGGGGTTAGTTTGTGTCTTAGGAACCTTGTAAGATCCCTTTGGCACCCATTAATAATTTCCTATAGGTTTACTTTTTCTTTCCTTTTTATGAAAACAGGAAGAAGTAGTATGACCTTTACGGCTGTAGTAATTGCAATGTGCAAAAGGATTTGAAGAATGAACAGATTTTCTAAAATAGTTCATGTATGAGTTTTCTCCAAATTTCTTTTTCCCTTTCTTTTTATTAAAATCAGGTTTATAATCAATTTCTAATCTGTCATTTGTAAACCTCTATTGTTTGAAAATGACATTGAGCATTTGACTACCTTTAGTGAATTTCTCAAGTGCCTTTGTGAGATGTAAATTCTTTTTCTTCAAATCAATGCAATCTTCACAAATAAGATTTTCAGGTGAAGAGAGATTTTCCACTTGATGTTCAAGAGTTACATTTTTCTTTTTCAAAGTGAAATCTTTATCAGCAAGTTTTTCAAATTTAGATTGCACAACAATGTATTCAGCGAATAACTCATCATAAGACGGTTTCGAATCATATACCTCATCATTGTTGTCATTTTGCTCTTCTTCTTCAACAACTAAGCAAAGATTTGCTTTTTCTTCCTCATCGGATGAGCTATCTCCCAAAATAGTTGAGACTTAGGCTTTCTTTTTGAATTTGTTGAACTTCTTCTTTTCTTTGTCCTTGTTGTTCAGCTGGGGGCACTCTGACTTGATGTGGCCAGGCTTTTCACACTCGTAACAGATGATTTGCCTCTTTGCCTTATAGCCGGAGCTACCCTTGTGAAATTTCTTGAATCCTTTATCCTTATTGTAGAATTTCTTGAATCTTCAGACCATCATGCCTATCTCCTCATCTTCATCTTCTAACTTCTTAGCTTCTCTGGTAGCTTTGAGGGCAATTCCCTTGTTCTTGCCATGTGCTTCATCAAGTCCTTTCTTGAACTTAAGCTTTGCCTCATATTCAGAGAGGGTGCCAAAGAGGTCTGCTATAGATGCCATTGAATCTCCGCGAGCTTGTTCAATGGTAGTGACTTTGACTTCTCATTCCTTGTTGAGGATATTGAGAATTTTCCTCACTTGGACAGGTTGTTCATACTCTTTGCCCAATGCAACAAGCTGGTTGATCAAATGAGTGAATCTCAACTAGAATTCGCCAATGGATTCACCAAGCTTCATACGAAGCAAATCATACTCAGTCATGAGAGTATTGACTCTATTTTACTTGACTCCAACTATTCCCTCATGAGCTATTTCCAGTGCATCCCCATATAGCTTTAGCAGAAGTTAAATTGCAAACATGGAAATTCTCTTGTTGACTAAAAGCACTTTGCAGTAAGAGAATAGCTTTGCTGTTGATTGTGTCATTCCTTCTATTATTATCATCATAGTCTTCTTCTAGCTTTTCTTCTCTGAGACCATTTGTAAGAATGGTTGGTCTATAATCTCCTCTTTCGAACACTCTCCAGAAGCCATATTCTGTAGCCATTACAAAGACTTTGAACTTGGCTTTCCAGAAGGAATAATGCTCTCCATTGAATCTCGGTGGTCGGTTGATCGAAGCTCCATCAGGTAGAATACCTTCCATAATGGTCCTTCTCGAGATGTTAATCTCTTTAGAGAAGACCTTGCTCTAATACCAAATGAAAGTGGAGCTAAATCACCAAGAGGGGGTGAATTGGGGATTTTCAAAAAAAATTTGATTTGCTCGGTTTTTTAACACTAAAATAGAGATGAACAGAGTATAGGGAAAAAGAGCAAGACACACAAGATTTATACTGGTTCGGTCCAACCTCTTGACCTACATCCAGTCCTCAGACTCTCTAGGATTTTCACTATCTTAATTGATTACACACTATGTACTCAAGAGTAATTCTCTGACAAGAACTTACTCCCCCTTACAAGTTGCAATCAATAACCCAATCACCAAGTCCCATGACTTGTGATTCTTTATAATAAATGATTTACAATCAATGAACTCTCTCTAAGAGTGGATAAGAATAAACATTGAAGCTCAATGTATCAAAAAATACTTTACAAGTGAAAACTGAAAGTGTAGTTGGAAAACTTTAATGCAATTTGTTTTCAGTAGATGTTTTGTTAAGAAGACTTGAATGCAGCTCTATTTATATCAAGAGAGCATTAAATGAACGTTATAATCTTAATATAACTGTTGCCTTCATTAGACAAGGATTATGTTAAGCTTTGGTCTTCTTCTCGCTCTACTATTCACTTAATCCAGTTGCACAGAAGTTTAAGGTTGACTTCTTGAATACTAATCCGTTAGAATAGCAGCTACTGGATGTGGAAAGCAGACTTTAATCCTTTGTTAACGTGTGCAGAAGGATTGTCTAAAAGTATGCAAGCTTTCTGGGTTTTGTATTTAATGTGCTAACGTCACTTTTTGCTTTTGCTTTTAACCTTCAATTAACATCCTCTAAATCATATGAAACTCACTAACAAAGGGGTTAAACATAGCTAGGAATATTAACGAATGATGATAGGAAGTATTAAGATCAAACAAGAAAGTTTCGCAAATTCATCAGATTTGAATTTCAAACTCTACGATGCAAACTCATGTTTGTTCTTCTGAACTCGAGTTTTCCACTGTGTACTTATAGCAAAACTCGAGTTTTCTCCATCCAGAGAGGAAAATCACGATTTGAGCTTTGGAGCACATTTTTGAACAGAAACTCAAAACTCAAGTTTCCATTTCCAAACTCGAGTTTTGGACTTTTGACATGTTAAAATGATTTTAGTCCAAAACTTCAAAACTAGAGTTTTCATTGAAAACTGTAGGTTTCAAAACATTGAAAAAGAGCAAAGCTCTCGGCTTGGCCAAAACTCGAGTTTCTATATCTAAACTCGAGTTTTCATTTAAGTATGAAAACTTTAAGAAGTCTATACCAAGTCAAAACTGGAGTTTGGAAAAACTGAGGAAAACTTGAAAACTTTCTGCCAAGTGGAAACTCAAGTTTCCAAACCAAAACTCGAGTTTTCACAAAACTTAGGAAAACTTAGAAAACTCGTGGAAAACCAAAAACTGGAGTTTCCATATCAAAACTAGAGTTTTTATAAGCTCGACATGTTGGAGATTCTCTGTATGACCAAAAGTCAAGTTTCCAAATTAAAACTGGAGTTTTGTGTTTTCCAGAATATATTGAGGAGTCTCTGTCTGGTGAAAACTGGAGTTTTCTCTGAAAACTAGCGGTTTTGCATAGTTCATTAAAATTGAGCTACTCTCTGTATGTTCAAAACTCGAACTTTGAAACCAAAACTCAAGTTTTCCTTTGACAGTAAGTTTTTCAACTTACCAAAGAAATGTTAATTATGATTAGTTTTGATGATGTCTTATATAGATGTCATTGTTATAAGCAAAAAGATTGAGTAATATAGTTATCTCCTACATTAACTAATTGTTGTATTTAATGTAGATTAATCCAAGTTGAATTATAGAGATTAATCAAGAAGGAGATAAGAGTTGAAAGAAAGAAGAAAAGAGACCAAATAAAGAAGAACTTGATATATGGAATGAAGATTAATCCAAGTTGAATTATAGAGATTAATCAAGAAGGATATAAGAGTTGAAAGAAAGAATAGAAGAGACCAAATAAAGAAGAAGTTGATATATGGAATGAAAATCTTATCATCCAAGTTCTCATATTGATGCTAGAAGCCTCCAAGATCATATGGCAGCTGGAATGATTCAATTCAAAGTTAAAACAAGCAAGAATGAGGTTTTGGATGAGCAAACTTGAGTCCTCAAGTATTAAACATGAGTTTTCTACCTTGCTGCTGTAATTTACTCATTTGAGAGGAGAAAACTCGAGTTTTGAGGTAAAACTCGAGTTATCAAGTGTCTACAACGTCTCTGGGGTCTCTGGACTAGCAAAACTCGAGTTTTGGGGTGAAAACTCGAGTTTTGGAACATTGGAATCAAGTCTCGGGGCAAAACGCGAGTTTTGGAAAATTGGAGAACCAAAACTCGAGTTTTGAAGTTGAAAACTCGAGTTTTGGAAAATTGGAGAACCAAAACTCGAGTTTTGAAGTTGAAAACTCGAGTTTTGGACTGTTATCAGCACTTCAGCTCTACACTGTCTCACGTTCAGCACGGGCGACCTCTGGTGTTTCGATGATATCTCACAAATTAGAGATCGGATTGAGACGAAACCAAAAGAATATGAAACTAGACTCCAAATGCGTCATTTTGATACAAACTTCAAGCCAAAAGGAGTTCAGATCAAGGAGCTATGAGTTTTACAAGTTGACCCAAAAATCAACGTCATAGTCCAGACCCACCTTCGGTATTTTGGGTATATCTCACAAACTACAAATCCAATTGAGCTCAAATCGGTACCATTGGAAACTAGACGCACAGATCTTTCCACCAAGAGTTGAACGGATCCAAACGGAGTTAAGACCAGGGAGATATGGTCTTCCAAAGTTGATAGTTGTTTCAAGAAAACTCAACAAATCCAGGAGAAGGCAAAACTCGAGTTTTGCAAGTGAAAACTCGAGTTTTCATCAGACAGAGAGCATTCAAGAATCTCACAAATGAAAACTGCCGGTTATGGATCAACACCTCCAGTTTTGATGTTTTGAACTTGACATCAAAAGTTCAAAACTCGAGTTTTGGGAATCAAAACTCGAGTTTTGGTCAACCCGAGAGCATCAGCATTTCCAGACTTGGAAAACCGCCAGTTTTGGTTTGAAAACTGCCAGTTATGAAGAGTGAATAGTTCAAAACTCCAGTTTTGATTATCAAAACTCGAGTTTTGGAGTTTCTGTCAGAAAAACGCATTTTGTTTCAGAATTGCCCAATCTGATCTACACTCCAGGATCAAGTTACCCATTGATCCTATATGCTTTATACATCATATAGCATTGTAACTTAACTATTTTAACGAGCTTATTCATGAGATTACAGAAAGTTTTTGAATTCAGTTGAGAATCAAATGAAGATCTATTTTGGGCAACTTGCAATATTTCTGGACAGCCGTTATGCAAACATTCAATGTCATCACCGATTAAGGCTGAACATCATCACTCTTCAGACAAGACCATATGGGAAGAATCAGAATTCGAATATTCAGATTTGCAAAAATCTCCCAACGGCTATAAACAAACAGGGAGTGATTTCAGCAAGAAATATATTAGGAAACACCAACAACAGCTATATTTTCGAATAGGTTCATCTCACAACGGATCTATAATGTTCACAAGCTTCAAATCACTATAAATGGCTGAAGATTTGAAGTTGGACAGCACAAAAGACAACTACAGAAAACTTGCACGAAAATATCAGTCTTTGCTGTACATACATTTGATTGTATCTTAGATACATTGTATTTCAGTGTGTATCATTTTTTACTCTTAGAGAGAATCAATTTCCCTGTATATCATCCATTGTAAGAATCTCAAGTCAGGTGAGTTAGAGATTGGGAAAATCAGAATACAACTTGTAAGGGGGAGTGTGTCCTAGGTTGGGAGCATCCTTCGTTTACAGAGTGTGTATCTGTTGTAAACAATTACAACTTGTAAGGGAGAGTGAGTCCTAGAGTGAGGAGCATTCTTCGTTTACAGAGGGTGTAATTGTTCTTGAGTGATAGTGGAAAATCCCAGAGGTACTGGGGACTGGACGTAGGTCAAGGAATTAGACCGAACCAGTATAAATCATCTGTGTCAAGCTTTTCTTCTCTATCTCCACTTTGCTTTGATTTTATCTGTTGTGTGGGTGAACCGAAAAGAATTTTGAAATCCCCAATTCACCCCCTCTGGGTGATTTCCTTCTCTTTCATTTGGTATCAGAGCGTTGGTTATCTATTTGAAGGATTAACATCCTAGATCAAAGATCCAATGGAAGGAATTCTACCGGAAGGAGCTGAAATCAACAGACCACCAAATTTCAGTGGAGAACATTATTCTTCCTGGAAGGCTACATTATCATGGGAAGTGAATTTGGTTTATGGAATGTATTTGAGAAAGGTGATTATAAACCGTCTGTCACTAGAAATGGAGCTAAAAGAGACAAGCGTGAAGAAGAGTATGATGAGAATGACAAAAGACAAGTCACTCTTAACATGAAAGCAATCCACATGCTGCGAAGTGCTCTAAGCCCAAAAGATTATTCTCGAATCTGCACTTTGCCCTCTGCTAAGGCTATGTGGGATGCTATTAAAATAGCTCATGAAGATGAAGCTGAAAAAGAAGATAGAGCTGACATCTACTCTGTAGCCAAAGAGGATGAATCAAAAAGTGAAGAGGTAAGTGATCTCGAATCATCTTATGATGAACTTTTATCTGAATATAACTCTCTCTTCACTAAATTTCGAAAGATTGCAAAAGAACTTTTGTCTTCTAGAAAGAAAATTAAATTGTTGGAAGAACAAGTTCAGAATGTTTCTTCTTCTGTTTTGGTTTGCGAAAACATTTCTAAAAACCCTTCTGAAAGTATTTCTGAAAATAATTGTGAAAAGGTTTGTGACAATTGCTGTATTTTGGAGAAAAGAAATTTATATCTTACAAAAACTCTTAAGAAATTCACTAGAGGTAGTGAAATGCTCAAAGTAATTTTAAAACAGCAAAGGTTCACAAATGACAAATCAGGAATTGGTTATAAACCTGATTTTGATAAGAACAAAGGGAAGAAGAAACATGGACAGAAATCTTATTTGAATTATTTTCAAAAATCTGTTCATACCTCAAATCCTTTTGCTCATTGCAACTATTGTAACCGTAAAGGTCATAATACTTCATCATGCCTTCATAGGAAAGATAGGAGAGATAAACCAGTTGGAAATTATCAATGGGTGCCAAAGGGAACTTATGCTTTCCCTAAGGTTCAAACTAACCCAGAAGGACCCAAACACAAAAGGGTACCAAAATGTCCATCTGTTGCTTTGTATGTGCAGATTGATTCTAAGAGAAATGGACATAAAGAGGTTAAGAACTAGAGAATCTCTCATGCACCAAAAAGGAAAACCTCCAGAGCACACATTTCAGAAATGGTGCAAAGTAGAAGAGTATGTTCCACCTCAAGAACGAACTATCAGAAAGTACCACTCAATTACCTTGAGGAGAACAAGAAGAAGAGAGTTACTCAAGTATCAAACAGAAGATACTTGAAGCCTATATCATTTGTGAAGACTTTGCAAACACCAAAGAAACAATGCGTATGCAAAGCCAATCCTTTAAGTACCTAAGGTAAAAAGTACAAAATGGTAAAACCTCCTACTGTATTTTCTAAAACATTTATTGAGGTTTTACACATTGGATAGTAGAAATGAACATTGAAAACATTTTTCTTTTAAAAAAACCTATTTGATATATATATTTATATATTGTTTGCAATGTTCATTAGCTTATTTGTTTTTATGCATACATTATGAATTGAAAAATACATCTTTCATGCATAAAGTTGTGTCTAATTCATTATGTTTAATTATCATAATCTGATTATATTCTTAGAGCATGTGAATTTTGTTCCTACAAGCTAACAATGATTGGATCCAAGGTTGGATACCAAGAAAAAGATTTATAAAGATTTGTAGGATGAAAGAAAGCTTCTCAAGAATACAACGTAGAGAAATGATCCAAGTCTTGAGAAAGCTCAACAAGCTAAGTTTGATGTTGATGGTGAAGTTTGGAAAAGAGTTATCTACATCAATCCATCTCAACCAAACAAGCTTCTATGAGGAAAAGATGATTATGGTGATATCTAATCCTTGCCTCATACTATGATAATATGAAATTGATTTTTGGTTTGTTTTTGGTTTAGTTAAAAGATTTGGAAATTGATTCAATCAGCAAATTTATTGTCAAAGCTATTAGTTTTCTATATGTTTTGATGTTGGTTGAAAACAATTGAGAACCAAAATGTGAAGTTTTCTCTTGAAAAATCGAAATTCCTTACTGTCAGAGGAAAACCGCCAGTTTTGAAGTAAAACTCCAGTTTTGAGTTTTCTGAGAAAATCATGAACAGTGCAAAACCGCCAGTTTTGAACTGTTCACACGTTATCAGAGTTTTCATGTTTTAAGTGAAAACTCTAGTTTTGGCTGGCAAAACTCAAGTTTTGGCTGGCAAAACTCGAGTTTTGGCTTGGCCGAGAGCCTTCAAAATTTTCAAGTTTCAAAACTGCCTGTTTTTCTCCAAAACCTCCAGTTTTGCTTCAGCATAGTCCAAAACTCCAGTTTTCAGATGAAAACTCCAATTTTGCTTTTGAGGAATAGTTGAAAACTCCAGTTTTGTTTCAAAACTCCAGTTTTCAACACTCAGTTTGAAAAATCAGATTTTCTGAATTTGCGAAATCTTCTTGTTTAATTTTAATACTTCTCATCATCATTCACTCATATTTCTAACTATGATTATTCAATTTGTTAGTGAATTATTGATGATCAAACAAGTGAATTTGTGCATAACTTTGTTGATTTCATATTTTAGAAATGCACAAATATAAAATCTGTTTGGATTTCAACTCACATTGTTTTGAGAAAGTACATACAAATGTTTTGAAACATATCCATACTTTGATTGCATTCAAATGATGTTTCAAATTGGAAGTTAATATTATTACAGAATGTTGAATATGCTTCAAATTTCTCTAATTGAGTTTTCATTATCTTTCACATATTGATCTTTAGAATTCCATGTTTTGCTTGAACTCTTTAGTTTCATTCTCTATCTGTTTGGACCTCGTGTCAAATAAGTTAATCATATATGAACTTCAAGCTTATTTCCAGAAAAGAATTCAATTTGTGAAAAACTTATGCTTATTGCATAAAACCTTATTGATCAAGCTATTCCAAGCATTATGAATGTTCATTAATGCATTATGTGCATTAACCATTATATGGAATAACTTACTAGGATAATATTTTGAAACTTTAGTCATTTGGACTAAAGAGTTTGTGCCTCATCGTCCATGAATCCTAGTAGTCCTTGTGTTACTCAAATACATCAAATTTATCTCAATCCATATTTTGAGTAACTATCTATGTATATTCATATTCTTGCCTTGAATGTTCTTATATGTTCAAGAGTCTACTCTCTAAGGCAAGATTATCCCTTAGTCAATAGCAAAGTCATTATGATCATATACTTCTGTTATGCTAAGCATGTCTTGATAATGCTTTGCCTTCATGACTTTTGGTTTTTCAGAAAATTCTTCAACATGTTAACTTCAATGTTCAACATGTTTTCCAAATCTGAAGCATATTAATATATTCATTAAACCTATTGACTTCCATCATATTTAAAAAGAGCATTGTTTTCAAACATGTTTCAAAAATCTTTCCTGTATGAAGAATTTTGATTTCATAATGTGTCATCATATTTTTGAAAGACCATCCAAGATTTGAAATACTTTGCATATTTCATTATCTTTCCTGAAAAATATGAACTTTAAATTGATAAATGCATATCGTTATAGATAAGGTTTTCTATACTCATTTTTATCAATGACATCTTTTCTGCATAAAATGTATTCACAAATTATCATTGAGAAATAACATTTTTGGTATCATTTAGTTGTTACCCTATTCAATTCATTGGCTTAATCTTATTTGTTTGGGTAAGACTATGTTTTGATCTTTGGTTGTTATACTCTTTGCTCAAAAATCATATGATTTAATTCTATAAGAGCATTAGAATTGTCATGTCTAATCTTGTGTGGACTCAAGAATCATTGAGTACCAAAGGACACATATTTTTGCAGGAGCTAACCAAAATGTTCTGTTAAGGAATACAAAGAATATAGGCAAACAGAATAGATCATTTCAGTGGCTATATCTACAAATTCTGTGGCATTACTTGAGTGACATTCCATCACTAGCAAGAGGCTTAAACCAAGATGATAAGGAGTATGCTAGCTTGATGAGAAGCTATGAGCAGAAACTAATCCTATACAAAGCTCATTTAGGATTTCAGCTTCTAAGATGCATTTAAAACAATTGATAATAGTTATCCAGTAATGCATCTATGGACTATAGAGGATTATAACTTGAGTAATTACGATATTATTCAAGTGAGGTATTGTATTACGTATATACCATAATCATGCTGGGCTAACTTGATTTCATTCTATTTTATTTCATGAAGTTTAGCCTAAACAAACTCATTTTTAAAATGATCCTTATGCTTTAAACATTTTTATCATCATAAAAAGCATAAGTGATTTCATTATACCAGTTTCAATGAATTTGAAAGTTCTTAATTATGAGATACCATGTTGTGAGCAAAGATTTTTTTTCCCCAAACCTCATAACATTTGGTGTCACACTATTATTTGGTATTATTAAAGGGAACTTCATATTTTCAATTATGCATTTATTGAGGGGGAGCTTCACATTTATATGTGTTTTATACTCTATATGCTCTTCTTATTTATTTGAAAAAAATCCTTTTAAGCATACTCATCTGCATTTACTATCTCTTATTAGTTTTGATGATGAGTTAATATCATATTTTCCTTTCATTATCCTTATTTGAAAAATATCATATAGAAAGGGATAATTTGATATTTGGCTTGCACTAACAAATCTTTTGCACAGAAAATTTTCAATTCATAGCAGGAGATTTGGTTATGTGTTGCAACTTTGGAGATCAATCATTGAAGCTGAGATATGTTCTACATAGATGATATTTGAAGAAGAAGCAAAGGATGGAAGCTGAGTGCTAATCATATTCAGATGCGATAGTATTCAAGAGACCATGGCAACACAATCAAACTTCATGCAGCAAGCAAATAGACTTCTTTGATCATTCATTAGTTTGCAAAACCAACATAAGCATTTCTAAACTCTATCTTTTATATTCAGCACATGTTTGGTATCTATATGTTTAAAATGTGAAAGATGTCTTGAAAACCTCCCCAAATTCTCTCAAAATTTGTTTTCGTAAACACATTCCAAATAGCTTCATATTTAGAATGAAAACACTTTCAATTGGGGAGAGAAACTCAGTTCTTTAACTCTTTCTAATATGGTTTCATATTTGTCTCTCTAAGCATTTCTTCCTTACTTCAACTTTTTGCTAATGACAAATAAGGGGGAGAGAATGGCAAGAAAAATAATATTCATACATATTTTTCTTAATGTATTTGCCATCATCAAAAAGGAGGAGAATGTTAAATATGATTAGTTTTGATGATGTCTTATATAGATGTCATTGTTATAAGCAAAAAGATTGAGTAATATAGTTATCTCCTACATTAACTAATTGTTGTATTTAATGTAGATTAATCCAAGTTGAATTATAGAGATTAATCAAGAAGGAGATAAGAGTTGAAAGAAAGAAGAAAAGAGACCAAATAAAGAAGAACTTGATATATGGAATGAAGATTAATCCAAGTTGAATTATAGAGATTAATCAAGAAGGAGATAAGAGTTGAAAGAAAGAAGAGAAGAGACCAAATAAAAAAGAAGTTGATATATGGAATGAAGATCTTATCATCCAAGTTCTCATATTGATGCTAGAAGCCTCCAAGATCATATGGAAGCTGGAATGATTCAATTCAAAGTTAAAACAAGCAAGAATGAGGTTTTGGATGAGCAAACTTGAGTCTTCAAGTATTAAACATGAGTTTTCTACCTTGCTGCTGTAATTTACTCATATGAGAGGAGAAAACTCGAGTTTTGAGGTAAAACTCGAGTTATCAAGTGTCTACAACGTCTCTGGGGTCTCTGGACTAGCAAAACTCGAGTTTTGAAACTCGAGTTTTGGGGTGAAAACTCGAGTTTTGGAACATTGGAATCAAGTCCCGAGGCAAAACGCGAGTTTTGGAAAATTGGAGAACCAAAACTCGAGTTTTGAAGTTGAAAACTCGAGTTTTGGACTGTTATCAGCACTTCAGCTCCACACTGTCTCACGTTCAGCACGGGCGACCTCTGGTGTTTCGATGATATCTCACAAATTAGAGATCGGATTGAGACGAAACCAAAAGAATATGAAACTAGACTCCCAATGCGTCATTTTGATATAAACTTCAAGCCAAAAGGAGTTTAGATCAAGGAGCTATGAGTTTTACAAGTTGACCCAAAAATCAACGTCATAGTCCAGACCCACCTTCGGTATTTTGGGTATATCTCACAAACAACAAATCCAATTGAGCTCAAATCGGTGCCATTGGAAACTAGACACACAGAATCTTTCCACCAAGAGTTGAACGGACCCAAACGGAGTTAAGACCAGGGAGATATGGTCTTCCAAAGTTGATGGTTGTTTCAAGAAAACTCAGCAAATCCAGGAGAAGGCAAAACTCGAGTTTTGCAAGTGAAAACTCGAGTTTTCATCAGACAAAGAGCATTCAAGAATCTCACAAATGAAAACTGCCGGTTATGGATCAACACCTCCAGTTTTGATGTTTTGAACTTGACATCAAAAGTTCAAAACTCGAGTTTTGGGAATCAAAACTTGAGTTTTGGTCAACCCGAGAGCATCAGCATTTCCAGACTTTGAAAACCGCCAGTTTTGGTTTGAAAACTGCCAGTTATGAAGAGTGAATAGTTCAAAACTCCAGTTTTGATTATCAAAACTCGAGTTTTGGAGTTTCTGCCAGAAAAACGCATTTTGTTCCAGAATTACCCAATCTGATCTACACTCCAGGATTAAGTTACCCATTGATCCTATATGCTTTATACATCATATAGCATTGTAACTTAACTATTCTAACGAGTTTATTCACGAGATTACAGAAAGTTTTTGAATTCAGTTGAGAATCAAATGAAGATCTATTTTGGGCAACTTGCAATATTTCTGGACAGCCGTTATGCAAACATTCAATGTCATCACCGATTAAGGCTGAACATCATCACTCTTCAGACAAGACCATATGGGAAGAATCAGAATTCGAATATTTAGATTTGCAAAAATCTCCCAACGGCTATAAACAAACAGGGAGTGATTTCAGCAAGAAATATATTAGGAAACACCAGCAACAGCTATATTTTCGAATAGGTTCATCTCACAACGGATCTATAACGTTCACAAGCTTCAAATCATTATAAATGGCTGAAGATTTGAAGTTGGACAGCAGAGAAGACAACTACAGAAAACTTGCACGAAAATATCAGTCTTTGCTGTACATACATTTGATTGTATCTTAGATACATTGTATTTCAGTGTGTATCATTTTCTACTCTTAGAGAGAGTCAATTTCCCTGTATATCATCCATTGTAAGAATCTCAAGTCAAGTGACTTAGAGATTGGGAAAATCAGAATACAACTTGTAAGGGGGAGTGTGTCCTAGGTTGGGAGCATCCTTCGTTTACAGAGTGTGTATCTGTTGTAAACAATTACAACTTGTAAGGGGGAGTGAGTCCTAGAGTGAGGAGCATCCTTCGTTTACAGAGGGTGTAATTGTTCTTGAGTGATAGTGGAAAATCCCAGAGGTACTAGGGACTGGACGTAGGTCAAAGAATTAGACCGAACCAGTATAAATCATCTTTGTCAAGCTTTTCTTCTCTATCTCCACTTTGCCTTGATTTTATCTGTTGTGTGGGTGAACCGAAAAGAATTTTGAAATCCCCAATTCACCCCCCCTCTTGGTGATTTCCTTCTCTTTCAAGAAAAACTTCACATTTCGTTTACAATTGTCAGTTATCATCAAAACACATATAAAACTAACAATTGAAACTCTAATGACCTTGCCAGCGACCAGAGCTCCAACAACCTAATATATTTTTAAATTTCTCAAGTAAAAGTTTTCAGTATAGATATTTAAATTGTTAATAGTGATACTAACTTTGAAAAGGCAGCATAATATATATATATATATATATATGTATGTATGTATGTATGTATATATTAATTTCTCAAGCAAAAGTTGTCAATATAGATACCTGAGTTGTTAATATCGATATTAAAGTTGTAGACGAGGTATTTTTTGAATATTCAATAAATACCTCGTTTACAACTTTTATATCACTATTAAGAACTCAAGTATCTATTTTCAAAAGTTTGGCCCAAAAAAATTAGCCGCCAGAGCTCCCATGAAAATTATTAGCAAATATTCAACAAATGTGTTATTTACAACATTAATATCGCTATTAACAACTCAAGTATCTATATTAATAATTTTATACTGAGAAATTATGTTAGTTCTGATTAGTTTTGATGATGTCTTATATTGATATTATTATCTGGAGCAAAAAGTTTGTATACTACTTTTATCTTATACTTTGACTAATTCTTATATTTAATGTAGATACAAAGTTTAATACAATGAAGAATGATCAAAAATGGAGTTTGAAGAAAGAAGAATCTATTAATTATCATGAAAATATCAATATTCAAGTTTCTGTGATCAAATAGAAGTTGGAACGGGTCAATTCGGAGTTAAAATGAGCAAGTTCAAGCTTCCGGATGAATACTAGTTTGTTTTGGGGCATTTGTGTAATTTCAACTCTTTTTTAGGCATGCACAATGTCTTGCTCGAGCACAAAAAAGTCATGCTCGAGCAAGGTCCATTTCTAGCCCATTTTTGCTCAAAATCCATCTTTGCCCGAGCAGAAAAAATGCATGCTCGAGCAAGGTAGTTCCATCAGCTTCCTCTGTTCAGCTCTATTTCTGGTTACCTTCGGTAATTCAATGATATCTCTCAAACCAGGAATCGGATTGATATAAAACCAGTGGCATTGGAAACTAGACTCATAACACGTATTTGGGACAAAACTTCATGCCCAAAGGAGTCAAGATGAGTGAGCTATGAATTTTTCAAGTTGCCACAAAAATCAACGTCACAGTCCAGACCTAGCTTTAGTATTTTGAGCATATGTTACAAACGACAATTCGGATTGAGATGAAACTAGTGCCATTTGAAACTATACCCAAATACCTTTTCAAAAACATCAAGAACACAGAAAAATAAGATCAATTGAAGAAGTTATGATGTTTTGAAGTTGACTGTCTGTTCTAGATTCTGGAAAAACGCTGGATAAGATCAACCTCCATTCATTTGATGTTAATGGATGAAATACAAATAGTTTGGAGCTGATTCTTATTGAAATAGAAAGAATATTTGAAGATCTTTCTAACATGGAATGATTTGCTAAATGTGGATTTATACCGAAGACGTTATGCTCGCTGAAAATTGCTTCTTGTACTGTCAATGAGCTAACTTCTTGAAAATCTGATTTTTGCATAAGAACATAATACATGGCAGCTAGGAGTTCAACATTCAAAGGCAGTCTACTTGAGCAGAGAGCAATTCATGTTGAGTTGAATTATTGGCTTGAGTCAAGAAGAAGCAGAGAGCGAATTAGGAAGCTTGCTTGAGCAGAGAATTTGGCGTGCCCGAGCATCAGCGTGACAAGCAAGAAAATGGCAAAGTGTAAGAGGCATGCTCGAGCAATGAAAAAGGCTTGCTCGAGCAGAGGTAAATGCTTAATCGAGCAGCACCTTTCTACTTCAGTTTCTTAGCCTCTGGATGAAGTATGCCCGAGCATGAAAATGTCATGCTCGAGCACCATGCTCGAGCAGAACTAAAATCATGCTCAAGCAGCGTTGTTGAAATGGCTCTTCTCGCCTCTATTTGGATCTTGCCCAAGGATGCCTTATAGCTTGCTCGAGCATCAGCGATGATTCTAAGAGTTGCTTGCCCAAGCAAGCCTGGACTCTTGCTCGAGTATTGGGCAACCATAAACTAAATAGATACATCTTTTTATTCTTGCCCGAGCACACACATGATCTTGCTCGAGCAAAGTCATCTCTGGTTTCAAAATCTCCGACTCCGAAAATCATGGATTCAGCTAAATCATTCTATCGCTTCTGATTATTACTTATTATGATTAACAAATGCTTTTAACCAGTTTACTAATGAGTTTCAGATAATTTAGTAACGGTCATATTCTGATTGATCAACGGACAGAATTGGATTCGTAAAGCAGAGACAATGCATTGAATTCACTTGAAGCGAGATTAGCGCGAATGGTTAAGTGCTAACAACGGTCATAATCAAACGGACAAATTCAAATCCTACCAATGGCTATTTCTCCAACTATTATAAATTCACGAAGAACAGAGTTCATCTACACCAACAGCGCATACACAGATAATAGTACTCAAAGTGATCAGTTCTTATACTCGTTCATATCTTCGGATATAAGTGTGCCTCAGTGCTTATCAATTACTCTATATGAGAGATTTATTAATTGTATTCAGTTTAGTTCAAAATCTCAAGTGGTATCTTGAGTACGGTTGTACAATTATGATTTGTAAGGGGGAGTGATTCTGGAGAGTGAGAGTCATTCTGTATTACAGAGGTTGTAATTGCATTTGTGAGATAGTGAGAAATCCCAGAGTGACTAGGTACTGGACATAGGTCAAGAATTGGACCAAACCAGTAATAATCCCTCTGTGTCGACTTTATTTCTGTTTACTGTACCTATTATTCACCCATCGCACGCTCAAAGTTTTTTTTTAAAATCACCTATTCACCCCCCCTCTAGGTGATATTCCTCTCTCAAATTAAACATAAAAGATATTAACCGCTTGAGCTTTGGTAAAAGATATTAGGAAATATTCAAGAAATACTGTGTTTACAACTTTAGTATCGTTATTAACAACTAAAGTATCAATATTTATGACTTTTGACTAAGAAATTTATATATATATATATATATATATTAGGCCACCATTTACAACTTTAATATCGCTATTAACAACTCGAGTATCTATATTAACAACTTTTGCTTGAGAAATTTAATATATGTATATATACACACATCTGGAGCTTTGATCGTTGGCAAGGTCATAGGAACTTTGGTGATGGTCATTACCGCTAGTCAAGGGGGTTTAGGAGTTTTTATTTAAAAACTAGGAGTAGTTAGGTATTTTCTCAAATTTTGCAACACTTCAAGTAAAAGTGTTTAATATAGATACTTAAGTTGTTAACAACGATATAAAGTTGTAAATGGAGACCTAATATTTTTAAAAAAATAAAAAATCTCAAGCAAAAGTTGTCAATATGAATACCTGACTTGTTAATAGTGATACTAAAGTTGTAAATGAGGTATTTTTTGAATTTTTAACAAATACTTCATTTACAACTTTTATATCGATATTAACAACTCAAGTATCTATATTCACAACTTTGGCCCAAAAAAAAAAGTAGCCGCTAGTGTTAGTTCTCTTTGTGTTTTGATTATAACTGACAATTGTAAACGAAATGTGAAATTTTTCTTTGATAAGTTGAAAAACTTACTGTCAAAGGAAAACTCGAGTTTTGGTTTCAAAATTTGAATTTTTGTTTCAAAACTTGAGTTTTGACCATATCGAGAGTAGCTCAATTTTAATGAACTATGCAAAACGCTAGTTTTCAGAGAAAACTCCCGTTTTCACCATACAGAGACTTCACAATATTTTTTGGAAAAGACAAAACTCTGGTTTTCATTTGGAAACTCAAGTTTTGGTCATACAGAGAATCTCCAACATTTTAAGTTTGTGAAAACTGCAGGTTTGGTATGGAAACTCCAGTTTTCAGTTTGCCGTGAGTTTTTCTAAGTTTTCCTAAATTTTGTGAAAACTCGAGTTTTGGTTTCGAAACTCGAGCTTCAACTTAGCAGAGAGCATTCATGTTTTACTCAGATTTTGAAACCACCAGTTTTCATGGAAAACTCCATTTTTGACTTGGCATCGATTTATCAAGTTTTCATATTTAAATGAAAAATCGAGTTTTGGTTTGGAAACTCAAGTTTTGGGCAAGCCGACAGCTTTGAACTTTTTCAATGTTTTGAAAACTTCAGTTTTGGTTGAAAACTCCAATTTTGATGTTTTGGACTAAAATTCATACTTCATATTAAAAGTCCAAAACTCGAGTTTAGTTTTGAAAACTCGAGTTTTGAGTTTCATTCAAAAATGTGTTTCAAAGCTCAAATCGACTTTCCTCTCTGGAAGGAGGAAACTCGAATTTGGTTATTGAAACTTGAGTTTTGTTATAAGTGCACAGTTGAAAACTCGAGTTCAGTAGAACAAACTCGAGTTTGTGTCGCAGAGTTTGAAATTCAAATCTAACAAATTTGTAAAACCTTCTTATCTGATCTTAATACTTCCTATCATCATTCACTTATATTCCTATCTATGGTTAACCACTTTGTTAGTGAGTTATAGATAATTTAGAGGATGTTTATTGAAGGTTTAAAGCAAAAGCAAAAAAGTGACGTCAGCACATTAAATGCAAAACCCAGAAAAGCTTGCATACTTTTGGGTAATCCTTCTGCACACGTTAACAAAGGATTAAAGTCTGCTTTCAACATCCAGTAGCTGCTATTCTAACGGATTAATATTCATGAAGTCAACCCTAAACTTCTGTGCAACTGGACTAAGTGAAGAGTAGAGAGAGAAGAAGACCAAAGCTTAACCTAATCCTTGTCTAATGAAGGCAATGGTTATATTGAAGATTATAATGGCCATTTAATGCTCTCTTGATATAAATAGAGCTGCATTCAAGTCTTCAACAACAACACATCTGCTGAAAACAAATTGCGTTAAAGTTTTCCAACTACACTTTCAGTTTTCACTTGTAAATTATCTTTTGATACATTGAGCTTCAGTGTTCATTCTTATCCACTCTTAGAGAGAGTTCATTGATTGTAAATCATTTATTATAAAGAATCACAAGTCAGTGTTAGTTCTCTATATGTTTTGATGATTACTAACAATTGTAAACAATATGGAGATGTTTGTGATCAAGATTAGAGTAATTTTAAATTTGTCAATTTCAAGCAAAAACACTCTGACTGCGACAAACTCGAGCCTATTATAAGCAAACTCGAGTTTGCCTTTGACAGAGGATGCAAACTTGCCACTTTAATTCTCAAACTCGAGACTGAACCTAAAGTTTAAAACTTAAGAGTTTTCCAAAGTTTTCAAAAGCTTTGTGTGAACTCGAGTTCACATTTGTATACTCGAGTTCATCAGTGGCAGAGAGCTTCTTGTTTTTGAAAATACCTTTAAACTCGAGACTTCTTTCTTAAAACCTCAAATTTGCAACCTTCAGAGAAAATCCTTCATAGTTTACAAAAGTTGTGAACTCAAGCCTGTTATGATAAACTCAAGTTCATCTCTGGTGGGAAGAATTTTTCAAATTAAGAGATTTACACAAACTCTACACTCTTTCATTCAAAGTAAAGTTATCCTGTTTGAAAAATCTCAAGAGTTTACAAAACATGTAAACTTGAGTTCATCATTGCAAACTCGAGTTCACACTTGACCGAGAGCTTTCAAAGTCTTTCAGCCAAAGTAAACCTGAGACTTATTTTACAAACCTCCAGTTTTCCTCAAGTCAAAAACACTCAAAGTTTTCCTAAGTTAAACAAGCTCGAGCCTAACATTGCAAACTCTAGTTTAAACCTTACAGAGAGCAATGAACTTTTCAACTTGAGAAAACTCTAAAGTTTGCTTTGGAAACCTCAGGTTTGTGTGTTAAACGCTAGAACTAAGTTTTGACTTGAATAGTGTCAAACCCGAGCCTAATATTACAAACTCGAGCTTAAAAGTTACAGAGAGCAAAAGACTTTTTAACTTGAGAAAACTCTAGAGTTTGTACTTCAAACCTCAGGTTTGTTATTTGAAAATTCTGTCTTAAACAGTGTCAAACTCGAGCCTGTCACTAAGAGACTCGAGTTTGCCTTTTAGTCACAAAGTCTCCAGAACTCAAAATCGTGACATTCTTCTCTGGAAGAAGGGAACTCGAGTTCAGATCTACCAAACTCGAGTTCAAATCAACCCGAGAGCAATGTGTTGTTTCAATGAGTTGAAAACCTTAGGTTTTGTTTTCGAACCTCCAGTTTGTATGATTTGAACTTGAAACACCTTTACCAATTGAAGCTCTAAACTCGAGTCTGCAAGAACTAAACTCGAGTTCATGACGCTGATTCAGAAATTCAAATCTGACGATTTCAGAAAACATTATTGTTTGATCTTAATACTTTGCAATATTATTCTCTGATATTCCTAGCTATGTTTAATAACTCTATTAGTGAATTTCAGATGTTTAAAGAATGTTTATTGAAGGGTTAAAACATAAAGCAAAAAGCTGTTCAGAACATGAAATGCTATGTCCAGAAAGTTGCACTCTTTTGGACAATCCATCTGCACACGGCTGCAAAGCATTAAAGACTGATTTCTACAACAAGCAACCTCTTCTCTTACGGATTAATTCGTAGAGAGTCAACTCTGATCACTTGGCTGGCTGGATTAAGTGAAAACTAGAGAGAGAAGGTGCCTAAAGCACTTGTTAACCCTTGAAGACTTCTCTCAACGGTAATATTAAAGATGCAACGGTCATTTAATGCTTCCTGAGTATAAATAGAGTTGCATTCAAGTCTTCACAACAACCATAACAGCTGAAAACGTATTGCATTCAAGTGTTCATTTATTCTCATCAATTTTCACTTGTATAGTATCTTTTGATACAGAGAGCTTCAGTGATTATCATTATTCACTCTTAGAGAGTTTGTTTCTGTAAATCATTTATTGTAAAGAATCACAAGTCAAGGGGACTTGGTGATTTGGGTGTTCATTGATTACAACTTGTAAGGGGGAGTGAGTTCTAGCGAGAGAATCACTTTTTGAGTGCAGAGTGTGTAATCATTGATATAGTGGAAAATCCCAGAGAGTCTGGGGACTGGATGTAGGTCAAGTTGTTAGGACCGAACCAGTATAAATTTCGGGGTCTAACTATTTTTTCCCTTACTCTGTTTATCCCTATTTTTAGAACTTCAAAACAAAGCATTTGCCAAAAATTTTGAGAATACCCAATTCACCCCCCCTCTTGGGTATTTGAGCTCCACTTTCAGTCAGGGGACTTGGTGATTAGGTTATTGATTGCAACTTGTAAGGGGGAGTAAGTTCTAGTGAGAGAATTACTCTTTAGTACTGAGTATGTAATCAATTGAGATAGTGGAAATCCCAGATAGTCTGGGGACTAGACGTTGGTCAAGAGGTTGGACCGAACCAGTATAAATCTTGTGTGTCTTGCTCTTCTTCCCTATACTCTGTTCATCTCTGTTTTAGTGTTCAAAAATAGAGTAAATCGAAAAGTTTTTAGAATCCCCAATTCACCCCCTCTTGGTGATTTAGCTCCACTTTCAACTAGAGCTTTGATGAAAGTTATTAGGAAACATTCAACAAATATCCTATTTACAACTTTAATATCGCTATTATCAACTCAAATATCTATATTAACAACTTTAGACTGAGAAATTCAAAAAACTAGGGGCAGACAGGTAATTTCTCAAACTAGGTAATCGACGACTGCAAAGGGGTTTAGGATTTTTTTTTTATTATTAAAACAACTAGGGGTAGTCAGGTAATTTCTTAAATTTTGCAACATTTCAAATAGTCCCTTTAGATTTATTAAAATTCAACATACTTATTTGCCTTTTTCCAATTTTAGTGGTATTTTTCTATATTTTCCCCCTTGTTTAAATGAGTTTTTCTTTTAGGGGCCAGAGTTTAAAAATTGAGTCATAATTCTTTTTTCCTAATCACATGTGGCATTCTACTAGAGGTAATAATGTTTGAGACTTTATCAAGTACTAAATGTGGGTGCTAATTGGTCAGTAAATTCTCCTTGATGAAATGTCGTTTGTAAGAGATTTTGTAAGCTGAGTTAATGAGATGCGATAAAACGACATTTACTATGAGTTTGATGTATATACACACTTACATAGAAGAAATTTGTGTCGTGGGACTTGTGAATTTGAAAAGAAAATGTGATGTGTAGAAAAAAAGGTTTTACATTGATTGTTGTTTTGCAAGAGCATGACTCTAAGTAACCATGAGATAATCCATAAGTTGTATTTTGATGTGGATTGAAATCTTGAATGGATGAGAGAGTACGCACAGTACTATTATGTGGTAAGGCGACCCATTGGTGCACATGGATTTACTCTTTTGTCCCTCTTAGAAGGGATAGAGACCTTGTGGATCCATTTTGTCCCCTAGGGTATCGGATAGTTCTTCATGACTCTTGAGTGTTTCCATAGAGAAGGGATTAGGCCTCCTTGGCTTGTGTGTCAATTCCTTCATTAGGATAGACTCAAATTATCAGTTTTTGTGCAATAAAGTTATTTTTAAAAGATAAACTCATGAATATTGGATTGTAGATATAATTTATATATGTTTCACTTAACACCCCACGAACATATTTTAATATGTATGGCAAGTTGAAACTTTTATCAGTGGTTTTTTTCTCACCCCATGGCTCTTAACGTCTTCAAATGATAGTTTTCTGTAGTGGTGCGATTGGGAAGGCTCTAGAGGTTTGATTACTATGTTAATCTTTTCAAAACCTCTCTCTTCTGTTATATAATGAATAGATGTATGTTGCCAAAGTAGACCTCACTTTACATACTATGATGTGATACTTTACTTTTAATTAAACTGTTACAGTTTAGGGTGCTGGTAGAAGCCCATCCCCCAGGAGCCTCTCTAGAATTAGGCATGTGTTTTAGTGGATCTACTATTTGACTAGTCGACTTTTGAAGTTTAATGAAGAAGTGTTTTTGAGAAAGAGTATTATTTAAACATCAGTTTATTTTCAAGCTTGTATTTGAATATTACATTCTAAGTTTTGAGAAACTCTAAGACCCAAATAATGTTTGAAATTGGTGCGATATATGCGGTGTTGTGTTGATAACCATGTTAGGTGGATTGTACCATTTTTTCAATACGGATTAGTATGCGATCAACTTAAAAAGGTTTTATTATCTATGATAGGTTTAAGGCTTACTTTCACTTTTTTCTATCATAGATATTTATTTTACATAGTTTTAATCATTTATAACTATGATAGATGTTTTCGATGTGCAAGCACGAGTCTTGCAATAGTTGACTTCTATTTGGGTTACAAACTCCTTATAACAATGGTGATATTGTCAAATAGTTAGTTGAACAAATTTTTACCATGGTTAGTTTTCTTTCTTTCTTTTTTTTTTCTTTCTTTCTTTTTTTTTTTTTTTTGATAATACCATAGTTAGTATTTGAAAGTTGGGTTAAAATTCATTTTACAATAGTAGGGTGATTAACAACTGTTTTGGGTAAGTAACTGGTATTAGGAGAACCTTTGTTACGATGAAGATCGACTTCAAAAGGAAAAGAAATTCATTCATCCATTTTCATCTCCTGCTCATTCTTTTTTGAGGCTATTTGGTATGAGGGCCGGATTTGGAGAGGAAAATGTTTTTGATGGGTAAAGATTCTACAGCATTTCTCCTAAATTAATTATTTTTATAGAATTAATAATTCATATATTAATAGGTGGCCGCAATTTGTTTAAGGACCTGTGTATATTCTATGAGTAACTGTGCAATTAATATTTAATTATGTGTGAAATAAAATATTTGTGCAAGAATAGAGATCTTTTATATCTTTGAGGAAGATATTTTAAAATGGAGGATTTTTCAACCATTTTTCTTAAAAATATTCGTATTTACTTTTGAAAGTAATATTTAAGAACATATTAATTCCCACGGATATGAAATATTCATCCTCCTCACAAATTATACCAAAAAAAAAGCCATGAATGGCTATATTTTTAATCTCAAAACAAATTCCTCTCAAGTCTCAAGGTCACAAGAAGAAGTAGAAAGTAAATAAGGGTTGAAGAGAGAACCAGATACGGAAGATTCTTGGGAGACAGAGTGATTCGGAAGAGACGAACAGGAAAGAGCGAATAAGTGAAGAAAATCGAAGCTCCTCCTCAGGTAATGCCGTCGATTGCCATTCTTTTACTTCATCGTGTGTAAAGGAACGAACTGATGCTTCTTGAATTCCTATGTTGCGTTCTTGATTGATGATAATCATTTTAGTTTCAATAGATTTATTTTGTGATCATTTCTCCCAAATTCCGTTTGCAATTCTGTGGCTCTTTTCCCATGGAATTTCGTCCCTACTTTACCACGGAATTTCATGGGAAATTTTCACGGAATCCGTCGCAATTTTACCACTCACTCTTCTGTCGCTATTTTCTGCCTCTAATTTACTATGGAACTTTTTTGTCAGAAAGTATGTCGGAATCACCAACAAAATAAACTTCTGTCGAAAAAGTTCTTTGCCGCGGTCTTTTCTGTCATGAACTTTGATCCGTCAGAAATTCTGTCAACAATAAATTCCGTCAAAAAATATTAGTTTTGTATAATTCTCACAAATTATACATAATTATAAAAATGCAATGAATTGCTACTTAAAAAAAAAAAAAAAAAGGTTCCTTTCAAGCTCACAATAAAGTCCTTTCTTGGACTTATTTTAAAGTTGTGTTTTATAGTTTTACTACAGGCTACAGCGACCGAGAGGCGGAGAAAAAGGGAGTCGGAGAGGCAGACAGGAAAGAGCGAATCTGTTAAGAAAATCGAGGCTTCTCCTCCGGTAGTGTCGTCGATTTTCATTCTTTTACTTCCTCTGCTGCTTCATAGTAGTACATGGAATTCCAATGTTGTGTTCTTGATTGATGGTAATTGTTTGTTTCAATAGATTTATTCTGTGCTCTGTTTATTTATCTTGTGCCAGCCCTATGCTTGTACTAGTATCAAATTTGTCTACATTTTGGAGTTTTTTACGATTTTCCTGAGTCTCTGCGAGTCATTTCAGGTTCATGAGGCATACAACTTCTTTATTGCTCCTACGATGCTTTCTTCAAATATGTTATGTGACTTTAGTCGCTCAACAATACTAACTCACTGAACGAATGCTTGTCTCTATATGGGAAATGATTATGATTATACACTTGAAAATTTCTTATTACACCGTTTCTTTTGTCAGAGTACTAAAGCTTGAGTTACTAAATTTACACAAACATCAGAAAATCATTTGCATAAGTAGGGGGAACTCTCAATTTTTTCATCCGTTACAACTTTTTCTTTGTCAAGAAAGTCAGCCAAAGTTTTTTTAAATTATATGAATATATGATACATATGTTAATATCATAAGCAATATAAAGTTGTTTGTATGTGATACAATATAATGATGGGACTTAGCTGCAGAGAATGAAAAGCTTGATGTGTCCATAAAGGGCATAAAGAAAGATATAAATAAAGCTTCGGGGTGCGAAGATTGGGTCCAGAGTTTGTGCTTACTGTTTCATTCTAACTCAGATAAACAAAATGCTTAAATCACTACTCTTAACTGTTGAATTAATAACTTTCTCCCATCTTCAGGCATATCTGTCATTTTCCATAGCGTGCAATGAAGAACTGTTCTGCATATTGTTTTCCAAATAGCTTCAAGTATAGAGTAAAACTTATTACTCGGTGTTTGACATTTTCTCAGCAGGATCAAGTTAAACTACGCTTATTTTCATTGTCACTCCCTAGGAGATAATGTGTGACAAACTCAGTAGCTTACCAGACTCATTGCTTCTTCATATTCTGTCTTTTCTTCCAACCAAGCAGGCTGTTGCCACAAGCTTCTTGTCCAAGAGATGGAGGCCCCTTCGGCACTCTCTTCCCACTCTTATCATTCATGATGCAAAGTTTCTTGGTCGTGAAGTTTTCATCCAGTTTGTGGATGATGTCCTCATTTCAGGAGATTTGAAATTTCTCAAAAACTTTGGTCTCAATTGTTGGAGTCTTGACTTGCCGAATGATAAGATTAACATTTGGATTGATGCGTTAATCAATAGTAAAGTTGAGCATCTTGAGATATGGTTTCCATATAGATTTAACACTAAGTTGCCCTCTGGTGTTTTCAACTGTAGTACCATTAGGGTTTTAAAATTCCATGGGATAACCTTTAGCTCCCTTTCTAGTGTGAATTTGCCTTCCCTTGAAGTTCTACATCTGAACAGAGTTAGACTTCCTGATATAAACTGCTTGGCAATGCTGCTTTCTGGATGTGCACTTCTTGAAATGTTAGTGCTGACTGATTTGGATGTGAACAATTATGGTCCAACGCAAGAGATTGGAAAGCTTAACCATTTGGTCACAGCCGTTGTTCCCCCGTCTCTAGTGCCTTTGGAAGCTTTGTCTAACGTTACATTTCTAAGCTTACAGGTATGAACGACATTATAAACGTAAATTGTTTGATTTTTCTTTCAAATATTCAGATGCAGTTTATTTTTGGGTCTTTGTTGGTCTTTTCTCATGCAGTCAATATGGTCACCTGGTGTGACCATGCATGCTATATGGTCTCCTGATGCTGATAATATTCCAACATTTTACAATTTGACGCACCTGGAATGTTACGTTGATGGGTGGACTAGGATAGTGAATTGTTTCCGAAATTTCCCTAAGCTTCAGAATCTTGTAATTTTTAAGGTTTAAAATTTTATCTTGACTTGTGCGTGAAATAATTGTTCTTCAATTTATTAGTTCTCTAACTATCTTTGGGTGTGGTAACTGGTAAGCTTTTTTGTAGATTCCCTCATGAACCAATACCTAATGTTCCTACTTGTCTTTCATCACACCTGAAGGAGTTCACTTTTGGTGACTTCCAGTTACACGAAGCTTATGTTGCATTTATGAAATTCATATTGAATAATGCACAAGTTCTATGCTCTGTCAAGATTACAAGTGGGTATACTCTTTCAAGCGAAGTAGAGATTTCTGAAATGATAAAAGTGATATCTGGATACCCCAGGGCCTCTGAGAATTGCAAGTTTTTACATGATATATCTCTGGGTTCAAGTAGAAAGGATTGGGATTGCTGGTTCAGGTTTTGATGTAGATTTGTCTGTTGGACTACTGAAAAATATCATGTAGCAGATTTTGTCATAGTGACACACTAGATTGTTATAAATTCATGCAGCTTTTAGGATTCACTCTATGGATAAATCTGGTTCTCTGTTTTCTTGGATTATTAAGTGGTGGTTCCAACTTTTGTCACATGTATTTCTGTTGAACTCAATGGTGGAGCCAAGTTCTAAAGTTTATGGGTGCATGATTCGGGGCTGCCCCCGAATTTTTTTTTTAAGGAGAATAAAAGGCAATCAACTTATTCGTAAAGTTTAGAACAAAAAATGAGGTTCAACTGAAAAGTACTTCCAAGAAAATCAATTTAAACAAAAACAATCATGGAAAAAAGATAAAAGTAATCACCTAATGCATTGGAGCACATGAGGGACCATATTCATGAGAGTTCATACAGATGATGCATATAGAATTAATCAAACAAGTAAGAGTGAAAGTATAGTACAAAAACAATCATGGAAAAAAGAGAAAAGTAATCGTCTCCAAGAATTCAAATAACTTCTGTCTAAATCTGAAGCAGCAAAGTAGTATCAATGAAGTTCTTCTAAAAGTACTTACTGTGCACTGTCCAGAGACAATTCTGGAGACGTGGCTAAGTTTAAGGTGTTTCTCCTCCTTCCCTGAGAACCATATTAAAATAGATTCATCCTAAAAGCAAAGCAAAAAGAATAAATTACTTTCAACTTTTACAAGTGAGAAACAACATCAATCAACTTCATAAAGGAATCCACTAATGTAATCACCTAATGCAAAATATATTGCAAGCAAGACCACTGCAACAATGATGATCATAGAGCTATTATTAAGTAATGAAAAGGAAAACTTTGACATCGTATACAGGAAGCAAATTTCATGTGGTCAATAAGATTAAATATGTTTGCAATTTTTCATAAATTAAATTTTCAAAACCTGTGATGTAAGTCGGAGTTATTGCCTTGGTTAAGCTTTTAGCAAGGCAAACTTCCTTCATTATATTATTGTGAATGTCAGCGCAGCGACATGTAAGAAACAGCAATATTTCGAAGTTAGCATCAGTGACGAACTATTGTGATCGACAAGACAAAGGATCTTGGATCGGCCATCCGTAAATATTGCAATCAAAGCTTTGATGGGTTTGGCACAATTAAAGAATCGGATCCAAACTTAAAAGAGAGAGAGAGAGAGAGAGATACCACTTTCAGAGAAGAATATGTTGCAACAGTACTTGATCACCCCATGAGATAACATTTCTTAATAGTCGACCCGGCATCTTGAGCACAGTCCTGTTCAGATCGGAAAATATGGAAAACGATTAAGAGTTTAGAATATGTGTAAAAGGAAAAAGAGGGAAAAGAAGGAAAAGAGAAATTGCTTCAACAAACCCGGCATCTTAAGGGCTAATCGGCGAGACAATGAGATTGCACAGGGCTAATCGGCGAGACAAGAGGGCATCGTCTTCTTGAACGGCGGCCTCCTTCTGGTGGGCTCGGCAGACGAACTAGGTGAGCTTGGCGGCGACCGGTGGCGCTGGGCGGAGGAGGATCTGGCGGCGGATCTCGGAAGGAGAAGAGAGGGCGTGGGGGACAGAGAAAATCGCGAGCGTGGGGGACGGGAGAAATCGCGAGCATGGGGGCCTGGGAGGGGAGGTTTTTCATTCATTCATTTAAAACATTAAAAAAAAAATCAGAAAGTTTGTGACCGCACGTGCGGTCACATGCCCCTGACTGCCTCCGCCCCTGGTTGAACTGGTTTTGTTTTGTTGTTTTTTTTTTTTGGTTTTTGTAAAAAGATCAATTTTATAAAATGAAAAAGGTTATGCAAGTAAAGGTTGTATGACAAAGCCCAGATAATGCGAAATTAATGAAACATGAATTGTATAATGAGTAACTAGGAAAAAAAAATTGAAGCAATGTATTAGTATCATTTTTCAAGTTGCCAATGAAATTAGAATAGACAGGACACAATTGAATATCATTTTCTTAGTTGCTAGAGAAATTAGAATTGTTCATCTATGGTTTCTTCTAAGTGATGTTTCCTCAAAACTTCATCAGATTCAATAGAAAGGATTAGTTTGCACATAAAGGAGGAGTTGTTTGTTCATGAGGAAATTGAATTTTCTAGATAAGTTCCTAAAGTTTCGATGGATTTGTTTGCTTGGTCATAGCAGTTTGAATGAACAGAGCATAGACCTGTTTTACACAATATTTGTTAGTGAAGCTGTTATCCTATTTCATGCTTCTGTGTAGGAAGTTATTTTATTTCCATTCATCAAATATGGGCAGAGGATATTTTTGCAACATTTATCAGATTTCTGGGTCTTCTTTGAAAAAGCAAATCTTTTTTATGTACACATCCAAAAATTATAAACTATGACTTGTTTAGAAGATATGTGTCATATAATGTTGCAAAATTTCAGAATATATAATTACATAAATATTTAACTTTAATATCAAAATAATTATAACCCAAGCATATTATAGATCTTATACATATAAGAAAATAGCATGTTTTCCTAACTCCTTGCACCTTCAATCTTCACCAGCCCACCAGCCACTACACCCTTGCCTTTGGTAAAATTTGCATTTACAAAGCGTTATGAAAGAAAGAGGTGAGATTCGGGGGAATCTTAGTAAATTTGTGCCCTACCATGATAGATATTTTCAATGTGTAAGCTCGATTATTTTCTATTATAGTTAATTTCTATTTGGATTATGAACTATATATAAAAAAGGTGATGTTTTCAAATGGTTAGTTGTGGTTTTTTTTTTTTTTTTTTAAGAGTTGGGTTGAAACTTTTTCTACTAGGATAAATCTTTTTGTCACATTTTCCCTTCTTCTACCTTAGTAGGGTGATTAATAATTGTTTTGGATGAGTAACTTATATTAGGAGAATCATTGGGAAGACTTTAAAAGAGAGAAAAAAAAAGATTGGGGGGGGGGGGGGGGGGGGGTAATTCACCCACTTGCGCCTCTAACTCATTCTTCTTAAGGGCTGTTTGATATGTGTAACCAATCTTTAGTTATATGAAAAACTGAAAATATTTGTACACAGGTGAAGAAAAGTTGTACTCAATATGAGTTCTTAAGGAAATTTGAACAATAAACAATGTATTAATGTATTAATGTTGTAGTTACTCATCTATTTCATATATTTGTCTTTAAACAATAAATTTGAGAATGGAGAAATTTTCAACCATTTTTCTTAAAAATTATTAATTTAATTGATTAATGTATTAATGTTGTAGTTACTCCTCTATTTCATATATTTGTCTTTAAATATTATTTTTAATGATAGAAATATGTTACATTTAGTTTTGACTAAATAGGCTTGAGCAATATGATATATATGTTAGTGGCGAGATGTCTAAACAGTAAACAATATGCCTTGAGAATACCTAAATCATGATTGGCATATTTTAATATTTTAAAATAGAGTAAATATCCTATTTGGTCCTTGAAAAAAATCACGGACCCCTTTTTGGTCCCCAAGTAAAAATAACTCATCCCGTAATCCCTGTAAAATCCAAAAACCGTCCACGTTTAGTCCTTCTAGGTTGAAGAGGACACATGCAGTGAAGTGTCCTAAATGTGGTCAGAGATTACGAGATGAGTTACTTTTACTGGGGGACTAAAAAAGGGTCCGTGATTTTTTTCAGGGACCAAATAAGACATTTACTCTTTAAAATATGTGAAGTAGTCGTATTTCTTTCCTTAATTGTTATGCACAAATTAATTGAAAATGTAATAAATTTATTAAAATATGAATTTTTTAATCAAAATTACCCATCACTTAACATTATAATAATAACTACTAAATCACTCTAAAAATAAAATAAGAAAATTTTGATTAAATATTTCTTTTTAATTATGAGAAGAGATATATATAATATGAAACATAATGATACACTAGTACAAAAAAGGCTTTTAAGACCGCCTCATTTAGAGCGGATTATCGACGGCTCGGTCTTAAAGGTATGACCGATGGCAGCTTTGTAAATATAAAGAACTTTAAAGTTATGACCAGTGGCAGTTTTGTAAATATAAAGAACTTCTTGGACTGAATCTTTTAGCAATGGGTCTTAAATATATTATTCAGACCGTTTAGAAAAACGACCGGTCTTAAAAATGTTATTAAAAAAAATTGAAATATAAAAATTCTTTATAAAGAAATCTCGAACAGGCCGACTTATTTTTTCTACGGTCCAAAATAATGAGGAAAAAATTAAATTAAACTTTTAAGACCGGATATATATAACAGTAGGTCTTAAAGATTATACTTTTTAGCCGGACAAAAATCGCGCCTGGTAGTAATACTTTTAAGACCGGAGTTTAAAAGAGGACGGTCTTAAAATGTAACCTTTAAGACCGTCGTTTTTGTTCATCCGGTCTTAAAAATAAATCGCCAAATATATCTTCGCGTGAAACGTTGCCTTAAGACTTACGTTATATCTCTGAACTCTGAAACCCCTATATCTTCACGCGAAACCCATAAGACTTACGTTTACCTCTGAAACCCCTCTTGTTGTTGTGAAGCCACTCTTCCTGTTACATTACCACTCTTCCTCACCCATGTACTAGTAGCCTCTCTTACTCTCTCAGTTGTTCAGGCATTCCTCTCTTACTGTCTCAAAAATGAACGGTGAAGACGATTCCATTCGTGTTCCGGGATCGCCAGTTAATGGTGTGGGTCAAAACGAACACTCTGTTGGAAATTATTCTCTAGGAGCAATTCATTGTACTTTGGATATTTAAGTTATTTAAAGTATTCTCTTTTGTTATCATTTTCGTTTGCATGTTCGTATTGATAACTGCATCCCTGGATAATCTTATAGATTATCCTAAATGTCCCTGGTCGGTCATCTACACGGGAGTGAAGATGAAATAAGACCCGTATGACTTTGATGAGGTATGGAGATACGAATCAAAGTCATGGGCACTTGTAAGAGTACAAGGTGCTGGACCGACCCACTATGAGAAAGCTGCATGAATTAAGTCATAAGCTTATCTCATGTATAACCGCGTCACGACGCCCTATGACCTGAGACCATCATAGATTCCTACATGATGAGTCACTGGTCTTTGACCTAGTCAAAAGTCACCTTTGACCGGGTGATGATAAAGGCTCAGATCGGGATCAGTGGTTTTCATGCGGAGGAATGTGAGTGGTCAAGATGGGATTTGTCCCTCACATATGTAGAGAGATAATGCTAGGCCCCTCGATGAGTGAGTCTAAGAAATGTATGGCCATACTGTGATGGAAAAGAGTTTCCATTTCACTTATTAGACTACTCGAGAATCAAGAAAGCAATGGTCAAGAAAAGGAAGTTGACATTATCCATGCCTCATCCTTGACCAAATTATCGCGTGACAAAAGGGACGTGACATGGTTGTACGATAGGTAGTATCGTGTCATCGATCCCCATGTGAATTGGGTAGTCGCAATGTCTTGCTAGAGGCTGCTTGCGACTTGTGGGCTGATACAGTGTTGGCCCACTGCCAATCTCATATGGGCTTGCAGGGTCGCACACAAGAATAATCCAACACGGGTAAAAGTGTCCAGATTCATTGAATCTCAGATTAATCTGAGATTAAATGAATACTAAATTTGATCTAGGATTTATATATATATATATAAAATTCAAAATTAATATATATATTATAAATAGAGATTATAATATTATATATGATATTTGTTTAGTATTTAATTTATTTGATAAATTGAATATCTGAAACAAATAGAGATATTGTATCTCATTTAATTTCGAATAAAGATATCATGTATCTGTTTAATATAAAATTGAGAAATGCTATCTCAGATTTAATTAAATGGATAGATATCATATCTCGGATTTAATTTATAATGATAAATTAAATCAAAAGGCTTTAAATTTAGATTTGATCTAAATTCAAGATTCAGATTTCAAATCTGGCTTTTAATATATTTGATTACATTTATCAGATAGATTTAATTACTATATTAAACAGATTCAAAATTCGAATTTCAAAATTAATGAGGATTAATTTTGATTATATAATACGCCTATTGGGTTTAGAAAAACCTATGGGATTTTTCAGTCGAGCGTATTAGAAAGCTGCGAGAAACCCTAGAGCGTAAAAAGGAGAGAGACGCACAATTCGAGGCGCTAGCACGCTGTCGTAGCCGTGTTCGGGGATTGTTCATGTGGATACCGGTAGAGGAAGAGGATTCTAAGAGTCGTCTTCTATTGATCGAGGAGGTAGCCCACCTGTTAAAGAAAGAACGAGACACGAACGAATTCTCCAAAGGTATGATTCGGATTCCTAAGTCTTGATTTAAATGCACCTGAGTGATCCTCGGGATGGGATTCGTAAGAAATTTTAATCCACTGCGTGTACGGATCCCAACACCCTCCTCCACTGACAATGTGCCTCCTAACTGCCTTGCACGCTGTGGTAGAAAAGACACACGAATGATGGATGTATCTCTAAGTCGGACTTCTAGGTCAAGGCTCGAGATTCAGTTTGATGAAAAGTTGCGGCCTTACGATCCTAATAAAAACAAATATAATAGTTTTGTCGGCTATTTTGCACGCAGCAAGGTTAGCATCTTGGAAGATGAGTGGAAAAGTGTTAACTTTGAAAAAGTAAAGCAACCTATTTGGGACACTATCTGGCTTACGTACACTATCCCTGACTCTGAGGAGTTGAAAGTCAAGACATTGTCCTATTGTGTTGATCGGTGGAGGAAGTTTAAGACCTCTCTTGCTAACACGTATATTTTTTACGAGGTTGTGCCTGCCAAACAGCCTTGGGAACAATACACATTTATTGATGAACGAATTTGGAAACAATTTGTTCGGCTGCGGACCACTCCTGAAGCTCTGGTGAGTCTATATTTAGTTTTGTTTGCTTATGTAACCTGTGAGCTTATATTTGTTCATCTAATCCTATTAGTTAAATTATATTGTTTGGTGTGTGAATAGAAGTATACATTTCCTGCCTTTGTCTATACAAGTCTGATATGTAAACCCTGAAAAGGTAAAATATTAAGGAGGTAATTGTGTAATGGTTTGTCTTGCAAAGGAGGAAATGAATAGTCTTAAAAGGGGGAAACTTTATATACCCAATTGTTACTATCTAATGTGGACGTACTGATGATCCCACTGGATGCCTTAAAAGGGATCAAGTTTGTATTATTCTGTAAGCATAATCCTCTGTTTTTTCTTTTTCTATCTACCTAGCAGTACAAAACATAGCTCTTTTGTAAGCATAATTCTCTTTTGTTTCTTAACCTATCTACATCTTCCTTAAATAATAAAATGTTGAAACTTGATCAAGTGAATTTGACTAGTGTTTGAGGTTCATATCAAGCAGAAGTTCTCTAATTTCTGTTAGTGAGATGGCTGGAATTCATAATTAATAGTTGTTTTCAATTCTGATTCACAGCAAAGAAGGGCAAAAGCACAGGAGATAGGGAGAAAGAATGATTGCCCGCATAGGGCTTCTCGCGGCGGATATGAAAAGACTGAAAAAGAATTGATGGCGGCCAAGCGGAAGAGATTGGAAGATAAAGCAGAATCCAATCCTGAGGCGGTACATGGTCCGCCATCTCCAATACGTCGCGAGGATTTGTGGTTGCACATTCGGAAAAAGCCAAGCGGCTCCTACACGAGTGAACAAACTCGTGTAGTTGCTGAAAAAATTGTAAGTATCGTTATTGTTATTATTTTTTAGTTACTAAACATGATTCATTACTAAGCTTCTCGTTATCTGTACCTTACAGGAAGATCTTAAGAAGAAAGAGGTAGAGGGAGCTATCGTGTCGTCCAGTAAGAGTGATGTTCTCACTGTTGCCACCAGAAAACCGGACCACGGTAGGCGTGTAAGAGGGGTTGGACGACGGGTAGGCCTGAAGGTATTCTTTGGTTCATCCGCCAAACGCCATAGGAAAGAGGTGGTTACCCGGGAGGAGATGGAACAGACAGTGGCCAAATTAAATGAGGAATCAGCGGCTAAAAAAGCAAGGTATCAATCCGATATGAGCCAGTTAAGGGAGGAACTGAATCAGATGAAGCTGCTTTTTAGCTCTCGTCCAGAGACCAGTGTTCCCTTCACACACTCACCTGCAACTATGCAGCAGAGCACTGGAGGGAGCTGTATTGTTGGACAGTCAGAGCAACCTTGTGACCTTTATGTGGAGGATCATGATAGACTACTATTGGTTGCAAAAGAGACTGTCCACAACTTTTTGGGATCAACTGTACACCACCAACAAATGTCTGATGATGAAGTCAGAGTGTCAGTTGAAAAGGTGATCATTGATGCACCTCTCCCTCTCCCAACTGATGAGATGAAGATTGTGAGTGATGTCAGGGGAACCTTCATCTCTTGGCCAGTGAAGCTTGTACATGTTTGTACTCCTCCCCAAGCTTCAACCCCTCGTCCTCAAGTTCTATCCCCTCATAGAGCTCCATCCCCTCCTCCTCATGCTCAATCCCCTTCTCCTCAGGCTCAATCCCCTACTGCTAAGTTGATTGGCCGCGAAAAAAATAATCGATATGGTGAAAAGTGGATGTTTTAAAACTAAATCGTGGTCTGTCAATGAAGTAGTAGGCGACGCAATTCCCCTACTAGTCCAAGTTGACTCCGTTGATATTGACTCCCTGCTGCTTCCTCGACAGGAGCTTACTGATGCAATTATTCAAATTTGGATAAAGTAAGTATGTTCTTCTATGGTACATATAATTTAAATGCATCGTTTAGACACACATACATATATATACTAATTCCCTGATCGATGTAATTATTGTAGGTTCTTGCATCAAGAATTGGAGAATGAGGGCAGGTTGGACGATTTTGGATTCTTGTGCCCACAGTATATGAGTCAAACAACCATGGTGCAAAGACAAGAGTACATATCAAGGAGGTTGTGTAATGTGAGAAGAAAGGTGTATTTGTTGCCATTCTTCCACAGGTACATATCACAAATCTTGGCTACAAGTCACTTAATTCTGCTACATGCCTACATATATCACTAAGTATACTTTACTGCTGTGAATTTTCAGCCGCCACTGGCAGTTGGTCATCATATGCATGGAAGAAATCAAAGTTATCTTCTTATGCTCCACTCACAGCCTGTCAGTGCACACGTTGGTCCAGACCATCAACGAGTAAGCATGTCATTTTGATTCTCTTGTCAGAAATCTCTGCTGTGAATTTTCAGTGAATTGATAAATATGCATTTTTGATGATAGTGCCATGAGGACCTTTTGAATCGATGCACTCCAAAAGTGTCCTTCAAAGGCCAAAGAGCCTAAATGGCTCAGACCAGAGGTTGGTACAATATAATATTGGTACTTGTCAATTGCCTTGTGAACTTAGTTATAATATATATATTACTTATATATTTCTTTTTCTTTTTAGACTCGTCAGCAACCACATGAGTCCAACCTATGTGGCCAATACATCATGAAACACATGTATGATATTGTCACTAAAGGAGCAACTAAATTATTTGCAAAGGTAAATATTTGATGTTACATATTATGCACGCAAGTTAATTCAGTTTCCGGGGCTTAATGAATTACATCTGAAATATGGGCGCAAGTTATTAATTCAGTTTGTGTCTTTGATGTTACAGATGTTTCAATGCCCTGCCCCCTTCTCGGATGCTGAACTCGAGCACATACGCGAATTGTTTTGTCAATATCTGTATGACCTGATCTTAAGTAGTGATCAGGACAATAATTAATGATATTATTCATTTGTAAATATTCTGTAAAATTTGATTATTTTTTCGATCAATTTGTAAATAATACACAGGCAATGTAAAATTCAATAGATAAATTTGTTTAATTTTTCGAACAATTTTCTTGTTTCCATTTTGGGGTATCTGAAATTGGATGGTGGATATAGCTATTTAGTATGCTTGAAATTTGAGGTTCAGGATGATGTAGCGAGTTCGCGACTTTAGGACCGAATATGGGTAAACTTCCGGTCCTAAAAGTTTTCGGTTAAATAATATGAGACTTTTAGGACCGCATGTTGTATACTTCCGGTCCTAAAAGTATTGACAAAATATTGGTGAGACATTTAGGACCGTATGTTTTAAAATGCCGGTCCTAAAAGTATTCGACACTTTTAGGACCGTATCTCCTTTTTCCGTCCGCTCCTAATAGTCTTCCTTTAAATAGAGTTGATTCGCTTTTCGGACAAATTAATTAGAAAGTTCTGGCTTCATTTAGGACCGTATGTTTTAAAATGACGGTCCTAAAAGTATTCGACACTTTTAGGACCGTATCTCCTTTTTGCGTCCGCTCCTAATAGTCTTCCTTTAAATAGAGTTGATTCACTTTTCGGACAAATTAATTAGAAAGTTCTGGCGTTCATTTTAGGACCGTATGTTTTAAAATGACGGTCCTAAAAGTATTCGACACTTTTAGGACCATATCTCCTTTTTCCGTCTGCTCCTAATAGTCTTCCTTTAAATAGAGTTGATTCACTTTTCGGACAAATTAATTAGGGTAATTAAAGGCAACCGAGGTTCTGGCGTTCTGCTCAAGCTAGGACCCTCAATGTCGTCGTTTTTACCTCTCCAGATTTAGATTATCAGTTTCCCTTTTCTTTTTGTCGGAAAAAGATGAGAGATATTGAAAAGGACACTTTGTTTCTAATCAGGCGAGGTAAAACCGACGACTTTAAATAGAGAATGTGAAGAAAGTAAAGTAACAACGGCTTTAAATAGAGAACCCATCCAGAGTGAAATGTCGGAACCTTTAATGAGCAGACGCATAGTTCATCAGAATACGAGGAGATGCCTAGTTATGTTGGGAAGTTTATCTGGAAGCCGAAGAGATCTGATAGAGTGTAAGGACACGACTCTGCTATCGGAATTTGAAACGATGAACTGTTTTTAGGAAATTTAAATCTTGAATAAATGAATTTTAGGACCGGAAAACTGATAAAAGATCGGTCTTAAAAGTAATTTAATTGACAAAAAATAAATAATATACTTATAGGACCGGAGAAGTGATAAAAGGTCGGTCTTAAAATTAATTCAGTTAAAAAAATAAATAATATACTTTTAGGACCGGAGAAATTATAAAAGGTCGGTCTTAATATTAATTCATCTTACAAATTAAATAATATTTATAAAACTCGCTCGTAAAGTGTAGACCATTCGTCTACTCTTTACCTCTCTGTCCTTAACACTCCTTATTAACTCCGCACTACCTCGTAACTCCAAACTACCTCTAGCTCTGCCTTTATTAATAAACGCCTCATACCTCTTTGCGCCAATGTACTGCTCAAACCATGGTTAGATACAAGATAACCGCTCGTAGGGGTGCTCTTACTCGTGATGCTCGTGCCTTCCGTTGATCGTTATACGGTGCGGCTCCTCCATCGAGAGTGCGTTCGATTGAAACAGAAGAGTCTCGGGTCGTTGGACCCATTGTTATTTCCGATGATGAAGACATTGCCGCACCCCCCTCCAGCCTTCCGACCATGAAAAGGTTCCTGCTCCACCTCTCGAACCAGTTGGCCCCAACGCGCCAACCGCTGACCCTCGTCCTCTTTCCTCTAATGACCTGATACGAATAAGACGGGAACTTGCTGATATCCGGCGGGAGATTAATACTACTCAAGCCGATATTGCTTGGGCTTTGAAGGATAACAAGCTTTGATAATTTTTTGTTTTTCTTTTGGGCAATGTGTACGGTAATATTCAAGTAATTAAAAATAGCATTAATTAAGAACCATAAGCTTGTCTCTTTTTAATTTGTTGTTCAAGTAATTAATAATAGCATTATTTAAGAATATCATTAATTAAGAACCATAAGCTTGTCTCTTTTTAATTTTTTGTTAATGTAATTAATAGTAGCATTAATTAAGAATAGCATTAATTAAGAACTATAACCTTGTCTCTTTTTAATTTTTTCTTCAAGTAATTAATAGTAGCATTAATTAATAGCATTGATGATTTTTTGCGCTCGCCAAAGGCCCAAAGTCAATACTCTTTTCTCTAGAAAATTAACTTAGGTCCGGAGTATTATAAAACTGCGGTCTTAAATATATAGGACCGGACAGGATAAGAATTCGGTCTTAAAAGTAACACTTAAAAATTTAATATAAAATATTTAGGACCGGATGCTTTATAATTAATCGGTCTTAAAAAAATCCAAACATAAAACCAAGTCTCTGTCGCGCGAAAAATTAAATTTCCCTCTCTGAATTTCTCTTGTCGCACCGAAAGTGATTACTGAGGAGGTTCTGTCTCCCGTGCTTGTGTGTTGCTCCGTCGGTGCTTCGCGTTGTTCTCTCGACAATCACTTCCTTGTTCCTCAGCTAAACTTAGACCAAGCTGTAAGAGGTGTTTCGATTATATAACTTCATGGTTTGCCTACTTATCGTTCTGGGTTTTTCTTCAGTTGAACGAAATCGATGAAATGCTCTTGTGTGCTTCTCTGTTGTTAATAAATATTCTATTCTGAAGATTATATTTGCACTTGAGACCTACCCAACTGACCAACAAATGTTTTTAGGGTACTCTTGATGTCTCCAACATCAACGTTCGTGGCGGGAGAAGAAAGACTCTTATTTGGCATTTGAATTTATATGCTACAGGTGAGTCCACAAGACCTTCATGCGAAGCATTTAAATTTCCTCGTCATGCATTTATTTTGCTTCGGGAGTATTTTAGTTTGGCTTCACTGTGATATTTATGACCAAAAGTGATTCTTCCTTATGCATTTATTTTGCCTTATTATACGTATGTTAAATCTTTCCGTCCATAGGAATTCTACTATGGATTACAGTTGGATAAATGCTTTACGGACGAGCGTTGAATATCAGAATGGGGTGAGGGACTTTATTGAATTTGCTGAACAAAATGCCAATGATGATAGTGGGAAGTTTTATTGCCCTTGTGTAAAATGTTTGAATGAGAGGCGACTAAGTCCTGAAGTTATACGGACACATTTAATCTGTCAGGGATTTTGTAAGACCTATACAGTATGGGTATGGCATGGTGAAAAAATACCAATTGGGTCTCAACATGGGGAAGTGGCCTTTGATGATAATGACACGGATATTGACGATCGCATAAAGGACATTATTCATGATGTAGGAGAAGAGGCCTTTCAACAATCACATGCATATGGTAATATGTGCAGTGATGCGGAGACCCCGCTATACCCAGGGTGTCAAAAATACCAATTGTTGAACGCTGTATTGAAATTGGTAAGCTTGAAGGCACGTCATGGATGGAGCGACAAGAGTTTTTCTGAAATGCTTGAGGCTTTTAAGGACATGCTTCCGGATGATAATGTGTTGCCGCATCGATACTATGATGCTAAGAAAATACTTTGTCCACTGGGGATGGAGTAAAAAAAGATCCATGCATGCCCGAATGACTGCGTATTGTATAGAAAAGAGTTTGAAGAGAAGCAGAATTGTCCGATATGTGAAACCCCAAGGTACAAGTCAAATAAGGGGCCTGCAAAAGTGTTGTGGTATCTTCCAATCATACCAAGGTTCAAGAGGTTGTTTGCGAATGAAAATGATGCAAAACATTTGCAGTGGCATGGAGATGAGAGGAATTCTGATGGAAAGCTTCGTCATCCAGCCGATTCTTCTCAATGGAAGAAAATCGATCAATTATTTCCCAACTTCGGCGAAGAACCTAGGAACCTTAGGCTTGCCCTTAGCATGGATGGCATGAATCCATATGGAAGCCTTAGCAGCGTACATAGTTCATGGCCTGTACTCCTCATTATTTACAACTTATCTCCTATGTTATGCATGAAGAGAAAGTACATCATGCTGTCTATGTTGATTTCGGGACCAAAACAACCCAGAAATGACATTGATGTTTACCTTTAGCCCTTGATCGAAGACTTGAAAGAGTTATGGGAAGAAGGTGTGGATGTTTTTGACTCTTTCAAGAAGGAGGTATTCAAATTGTGAGCCATGATATTCTGTACTATAAACGACTTGCCAGCATATGGTAACTTGTCAGGGTATAGTGTAAAGGGCCATAAAGCATGTCCGGTTTGTGAAGAAGGCACATGCTACCATCAACTCCAACATGGAAGAAAGACGGTTTACCTTGGACATAGGAGATTTCTTAGACGGGGCCACCCATATCGTCGATTAAAGAAAGCCTTCTTTGGTGGCCAAGAATATGAAGATGCTCCGGTGCCATTGACTGGGGAGCAAGTTTATGAGAAGGTGAAAAATATCAATGTCATCTTCGGCAAGACAGCCAACGGTAGAAAAGATACAAATATATGGAAAAAGAGATCTATATTCTTCGATCTTCCCTATTGGCGCAATCTTGATGTGAGACACTGTATCGATGTCATGCATGTGGAGAAAAACGTATGTGATAGCATTGTTGGCACGCTTCTCAACATACAAGGCAGTTCCAAGGATGGTGTGAAGGCAAGATTGGATTTGCAAGTAATGGGAATACGTGAAGAGCTACATCCAAGGCCGTATGGGACAAGAACTTATTGTCCCCCGGCTTCTCATACTTTGTCTAAGGATGAGAAACGTAGTTTTTGTGAGTGTTTACATGGCACAAAAGTTCCCTCGGGGTATTCTTCAAATTTTAAGAGGCTTGTATCGATGAAGGACTTGAAATTAGTAGGCCAAAAATCGCATGATTGTCATGTCTTGATGCAACAGCTACTCCCAATAGCTATTCGAGGCATCGCTGAATATGACCTTCGGGTTGTTTTGACTAAACTTTGTGTCTTCTTCAATGCGGTTTGTTCTAAATTTTTCGACATTGAAAAGTTGGATGAATTGGAGAATGAAGGACATCTTATCTTGTGCCACCTCGAGAAGCTTTTTGTTCCTACATTTTTTGACATCATGGTTCATCTAATTGTTCATCTAGTGAGGGAGATAAAGTTGTGCGGCCCTATCCATTTACGGTGGATGTACCCAATTGAAAGATCTATGAAATTCCTTAAAGGGTACATGAAGAATGCATACCGTCCAGAAGCATCGATTGTTCAGAAATATGTTTTTGAAGAAGCCATGGAATTTTGTCAAAATTATTTGGCCAAAGTAAGACATATTGGGCTTCCAAAACGTCATCATGTTGGAGGGGGTAGGCTAGGGGCTTCAGTAAAGATTGTGAATCCTGATGAATTGTCACAAGTCCACTTATACATCTTGAATAATGTTGATAAAGTTCAAGCCAGCATAGCTGCACATAAAGAAGTTGTGAGGAAAGAAAATCCTCGAATGACTGAACAAAGGTTGATTAGGGAGCATAACAGAACTTTTGCACACTGGTTCAAACGAAAGGTCGAGCGGGAGGAATGTGTTTTTGATATCCTCAAATGGTTAGCACGTGGTCTTGAGGTTGATGTCATAAGTTGGAATTCGTATGTGATTAATGGTTATACATTTTACATGAAGTCCCTAAATGATAGGAGCACAGTCCAGAACAGTGGTGTTATGTTAGAGGCTGAATCTATGCACTTCTCCAGTTCGAAAGACAAAAGCCCTTTATTGGCAGTCATGCCATATTATGGGGTTATTGAAGAGATATGGGAGGTGGACTATGTGAAAATTAGATTTCCCATTTTCAAATGCAAGTGGGTTAATGTCAATAATGGTGTTCGGATCGATCGGCTAGGATTTACATTAGTCGATGTTAATGGTAGAAGTTTTGGAGATGAACCTTTTATTATGGCAGACCAGGCGCAACAAGTGTTCTATATCACCGATCAAGAAAATAAAATGTGGTCTGTAGCTCTCCAAGGAAAGAGGGTCATTGATATTGATGAGGAAAATTTAAATTATGGTATTCCTGAGAGTACACCTTTTTCAAGGGGTCTACCGGACATGAACGAAGAAGATGAAGCAGATAATGAACCCGGCATAAGAAGTGATCATCAAGAAGGGATTTGGGAAGATATCACTTTATAAAAGAGTCAATTCATAAGGTAATATTCATATATATGCAGATTTATTTGACTACTTTAAGGCTTTAACTATATATATTATTCCTTCTATGTTCATAAAATGTCTTTGACTATGAAGTTTGTTCCTTGTTTTATTTTTGTGGCAGGATCCGATCATGTTATAAAAGAGGATGTTACGTTGTTGGGTGGCATGAGAATCAGATGATGAAGGCATGGTGAATATTATTTTAGGCGCATCTATGTTGTATTTGTAACTTATTGTATTTGTAAGTAAGTTATCTTATTGGATGTATGAATTAACTTTGGTGTTGTAGATTAATTAAGAGGCCAAATAACTCATGGTGAATAATATTTGTATCATTTTTCCAATTCAATTTATTCAAATAATTGTTCATAGCTTATAGCTTAAAGTATCAACTTTTATGTGCTGGATTGGGTAGTGGATTTGTGTATATATATAGTAGCAGGAACAACAGTAGGGAAAAATTCAGGAAAATTTAGATTGGAAATAAATAAGCCGGTCTTATGCGTTTGACTTTTAAGACCCGATGTAATTATATGGCAGGTCTTAAAGGTCATATTAAGCCGGTCTTAAAAGTTGGCCTTTTTAAGACCGTTATGTTATATTAAGAAGTCCGGTCTTAAAGGAAAATTTTTAAGACCGGACTAATTATCATCCGGTCTTAAAAGTCAGTCTTTTAAGACCGCGTATGATTAGTTGGTCTTAGAAGTCCCTAACTTTAAGACCGTATTTATTTTTGTCGGGTCTTAAAAGTCCGATGTTTTTAAGAGCAGACTAATTTTAGGCTGGTCTTAAAAGTTGAGTTTTTGGACCGACCAAATCAAACTATTTCATGTTCATTTAGTACAAATTTTAAGACCGAATGTTTTAAATGTCCGGTCTAAAATATGTAGACTTTTAAGACCGGATCATTGTCCGGTCTTATATGTAGACTTTTAATACCGGCTGGAACAAGACCGGCCGTCCGTCCGCTCTTACGAGCCTGTTTTGTCCGGTTTTAAAAACCTTTTTTACACTAGTGATAAGGAGGAGGGAATATTACCCAGATACTTAAAATCTGACCAATTTTAAGCTTTAATGATTAAAGTTTAGTAGTTAAACTATAATTGAATTGGAGTTATCCCAATCGCAATTCAAATAATTTAATTTAATTTAAAATTTTTGATTCACATATAATCTTTAAAGTAATATTTAAAAAAATATTAATTCACGTTAGCAGAAAAAATTCATTTTTTCTCACAAATTATATACAATTAAAAAATCCCTGCCTTTATAGAGAAGCAATGGTGCATCATGATAAAGATTATAAAGACACTGGGTATAGACATATAGACATTTATGATTGAGTACATACATTAATGACACGTAAGGATGCTAGGTATAATTATTTATGACATAGAAAGACACCTAGTACAATTATTTATGACAGAAGATATGATACATAATTAAAGATAAAGGACATGTAGCAAGACACGGAGCGAACTCATGAAACTCATAATAATAGCTATAAGGCTCTAAAAGACAAACTTTTTCTTTTTACAAAAAAAATCTAAACACGAAGTCCTTTTAAGTTCACCAAAAACGTCCTTATTTTAAGGAAATTTGAACAATAAACAATGTATTAATGTATTAATGTTGTAGTTACTCCTCTATTTCATATATTTGTCTTTAAACAATAAATTTGAGAATGGAGAAATTTTCAACCATTTTTCTTAAAAATTATTAATTTAATTGATTAATGTATTAATGTTGTAGTTACTCCTCTATTTCATATATTTGTCTTTAAATATAATTTTTAATGATAGAAATATGTTACATTTAGTTTTGACTGAATAGGCTTGAGCAGTATGATATATATGTTAGTGGCGAGATGTCTAAACAGTAAACAATATGCCTTGAGAATACCTAAATCATGATTGGCATATTTTAATATTTTAAAATAAAGTAAATATCTTATTTGGTCCCTGAAAAAAATCACGGACCCCTTTTTGGTCCCCAAGTAAAAATAACTCATCCCGTAATCCCTGTAAAATCCAAAAACCGTCCACGTTTATGTTGGGATCCGTAGACGCAGCGAATTAAAAAAAATTTACGAATCTCGTCCCGAGGATCACTCAGGTGCGTTTAAATCAAGGTTAAGGAACCCGAATCGTACCTTGTAGAATTCGGAATCATCTGGAGCTGGAAGTTTTCCTTTGATTTTAACGAACTAGTAGCTCAAGAATCTACACAAATATTTGCGTACATTTTCTCATGGTGATCAAGAAAACCCAAACTGTAGTGAATTCGTCCGCGTCTCGTTCTCTTTGAACTGGTGGGCTACCTTCTCGATCAGCAGAAGACGACTCTTAGAATCGGCTTCCTCTATTGGTATCCACACGAACAATCTGCGAACACAGATGCGGCAGCGTGCTAGCGCCTCGAACTGTGCATCTCTCTCCTTTTGCTCTAGGGTTTCTCGCGGCTTTCTAATAGACTCGACTAAAACTCCCATAGGTTTTTCTAAACCCGATAGGCGTATTATATAATTAAAATTAATCCTTATTAATTTTGAAATTCTAATTTTGAATCTGGATAATATATTAATTAAATCTATCTAATAGATCTAATCTAATATATTTATTTAATCCAAATTAAAACCAGATCTGAAATTCGAATCTTGAATTTAGATTAAATCTAAATTAAAAGCCTTCTGATTTAATTTATCTCTATAAATTAAATCCGAGAAATGATATCTATTTATTTAATTAAATCTGAGACACAATATCTCAATTTAAATCAAATAGATAATGATATCTTTATTCGAAAATTAAATGAAATACAATATCTCTATTTGTTTTAGATATTTAATTTATCAAATAAATTAAATATAAAACAAATATTATATAATAATATTATAATCTCTATCAAATAATAATATTATATTATTTTCGAATTTAAATATATATACATATATTTATTTACCCCAGATTAAATCCAGTATTCATTAAATCTCAGATTAATCTGAGATTCAATAAATCTGGACACTTTTACCCGTGTTGGATTATTCTTGTGTGCGACCTTGCAGGCCCATATGAGATTGACAGTGGGCCAAGACTGTATCAGCCCACAAGTCACAAGCGGCCTCTAGCAAGACATTGCGACTACCCAATTCACATGGGAATCGATGACACGATACTTCCTATCGTACAACCATGTCACGTCCCTTTTGTCACGTGATAATTCGGTCAAGGATGAGGCATGGATAACGTTAACTTCCTTTTCTTGACCATTACTTTCTCGATTCTCAAGCAGTCTAATAAGTGAAATGGAAACTCCTTTCTATCACAGTATGGCCATACATTTTTTAGAGTCACTCATCGAGGGGCCCAGTATTATCTCTCTACAAATGTGAGGGACAAATTCCATCTTGACCATTCACATTCCTCCGCATGAAAACCACTGATCCCGATCCCAGCCTTTATCATCACCCGGTCAAAGGTGACTTTTGACTAGGTCAAAGACCAGTGACTCATCATGTAGGAATCCATAATGATCTCAGGTCATAGGGCGTTGTGACGTGGTTATACATGAGATAAGCTTATGACTCAATCCATGCAGCTTTCTCATAGTGGGTCGGTCCAGCACCTTGTACTCTTACAAGTGCCCATAACTTTGATTCGTATCTCCATACCTCATCAAAGTCATACTGGTCTTATCTCATCTTCGCTCCCACGTAGATGACCGACCAGGGACATTTAGGATAATCTATAAGATATATCCAGGGATATAGTTATCACCATAAACATGCGTATGAAGTGATAACTTAATGGAGAGCAATGACTTGCCCCTAGGGCATAATTTCCAACAGACTCCCACCTGTACTAGGTGCAATCATTAATTACTCTAATTCCCATTGCCCTAACATGATGCTCATGTTTTGCTTGTGCAAGCGGTTTAGTAAGAGGATCAACTACATTGTCTTCTCCTGGTACTTTGCATGCTTTTATATCACCTCTATCTCTGATTTCTCCGATGAGATGAAATCGCTTGAGTATATGCTTGGTCCTTTGATGTGACCCAGGCTCATTTGTCTACGCAATAACGTCGTCATTGTCACAGAACATGACTATTGGACTTGAGATGGTAGGAACCACCCCCACTTCAGTCATGAACTTTCTAATCCAAAAGGCCTCCTCAGCTGCATCCTATGCTACTATATACTCAGCTTCCGTTGCAGAATAAGCTACAATGCTCTGCTTAGAACTCTTTTAGCTCACCGCACCACCATTCAACAGGAATACATATCCTGATTGCGATCTTAGATTATCTTGGTCAGTTTGGAAACTTGCATCTGTGTAACCAGTTACACAGAGCTCATCCTCCAAGCTACCATATACCAAGAATAAGTCCTTAGTCCTTCTTAAGTACTTAAGAATATTCTTGACAGCAGTCCAGTGACCCTCACCGGGATCTTGTTGATATCTGCTGGTCATACTCAAGGCAAATGACACATCCGGTCGAGTATATAACATGGCATATATGATAGATCCAATGGCGGAGGCATATGGAATCTTACTCATACGGTCTCTTTGATCTTGTGTATTAGGACACAGATCCTTACTGAGATGAATGCCATGAGATATGGGCATGTTACCCCTTTTAGAATCCTGCATGCTGAACCTATGCAGTATTTTGTCTATATATGTGCTCTGACTTAGGCCTATCAGCCTCTTGGATCTATCTCTATAGATCATTATCCCAAGGATATAAGTGGCTTCGCCTAAATCTTTCATTGAGAAAGACTTTCCTAACAAAGACTTGACACTCTGCAAGGTAGGAATGTCATTCCCAATGAGTAGGATGTCATCAACCAAAAGCACTAGAAATACAATTGTGCTCCCACTAACCTTCTTGTAAACACAAGGTTCATCGATGTTTTGAATGAATTCAAACTCTTTAACTACTTCATTAAAACGATGATTCCAGCTCCGAAATGCCTGCTTCAATCCATAAATGGATCTTTGAAGCTTGCATACTTTACCAGAATCCATAAATTTATCAGGTTGTGTCATGTACACATCCTCAAGCAGCTTTCCGTTGAGGAAGGCTGTTTTGACGTCCATCTGCCATATCTCATAGTCATAATATGATGCAATGACAAGAAGGAATTTGATTGATTTGGCGATTGCAACTGGGGAAAAGGTTTCATCATAGTCCACACCATGAGTTTGAGTGAATCCTTTTGCAACCAGTCGTGCCTTGAAGACATTTACTTTGCCATATATGTTAGTTTTCTCTTTTAAAACCCACTTGCACCCAACGATTTTTACACCCTCAGGTGGATCGACTAAGGTCCATACCTTATTGTCGTACATAGATTACATTTCAGACTTCATGGCATAAGGCCATTTTTCGGAGTTTGGTCCCACTATGGTGTCTCGATAGGTCGTTGGCTCATTCTGCTCAATGAGCAAAACATCACGACTTCCAGTGATCAGAAATCCATATCTCTAAGGTTGTAACCGTGATCTATCGGACCTTCGCAGGCCTTGTATTACTTGAGTAGTCTCAACAACTTGTTATGAGTCTTCTCCTATTTCCATCTATGGTTCTACATTGTCTTGTGACTCTCGAACTTCTTCGAGATTCACCTTACTCCCACTGGATCTTTTAGAGATAAACTCTTTTTCCAAAAAGATACCATTTCGAATAACAAATACTTTGTGATCGGTGGGACTGCAGACATAGTATCCTTTAGTTTCCTTAGGATACCCCACAAAAAGGCATTTTGAGGATCTTGATGATAATTTATCAGAGGCTTGTTGTTTAACATAAACCTCACATCCCCAAATCTTAAGAAATGACAAACTGGGTTACTTCCCAGTCCATATCTCATATGGTGTCTTTTCAACCGCCTTTGACGGAACACGATTTAGTGTGAACGCAACAGTTTCTAGGGCATGACCTCAAAAAGAAGATGGAAGATTTGGTTGACTCATCATAGATCGAACCATATCAAATGGAGTTCGATTCCTCTGTTCAGAAACACCATTCCATTGAGGTGTTCCTGGAGGAGTAAGCTGTGAGATGATCCCACAACTACTAAAATGGTCAACGAACTCTTGGCTTAAATATTCACTACCCCGATCAGATCGAAGTGCCTTAATTGTTTTGCCAAGTTGGTTTTGCACTTCATTTTGGAATATTTTGAACATTTCAAAAGATTCAGACTTATGTTTCATTAGATAGATATGGTTATATCTACTAAGACTGTCTATTAATGTAATGAAGTACAAATGACCTCCTCTGGCAGCTTCATTGGTCCACACACATCCGTAAAAGGTGCCTTTGTCATCTTACCCAATAAACAAGACCCACATGTATCAAATGATTCAAAATCAAATGACTTCAGAAATCCATCTGTAATGGAGTTTCGAAATGCGTTTCACATTTATATGGCCTAGACGACAATGCCATAGGAAGGTAGAACTCAAATCTTTTGACTTGATCCTTTATGTCACAGATGTCCATTTAATTTTCTACTGTCCTTGAGATTCTGTTCATTTATACAAATGCGTGAACAACATGTAGTATCTAATACCCATGTTTGAGGAAGTAGAAAAGCGAATGTCTATGACATAGATACCTGAAGCGATAGCCCGCTATCCTTCATATTCTTTTCAGATCTTTGAGGCAGAGTGTGCGATTCTTCTTCCAATGACCAATTTCATTGCAGAAGAAGCAGACCCCTTCCTTCGGAGGTTTTGCCTTCTTGGTTTTCCATTTCATACCCCTTCCTCTCTGAACGGACAAAACAGTACTGGGCCTCCTCTCAAGGCTCTGCTCAGCAGTTTTGAGCATCCCATGCAGTTCAGAAATTGATGTCTCCATATTGTTCATGTTGTAATCTTTTTTTTGGTCAAATTTCATGTTGTAATCCATGACAAAGTCATCATAACTTTCTGGGAGTGAGATCAAGATCACATCTGTAGCTAACTCCTGGGATATGGGGAATCCAAGCCTTTCAAGGTGATCAATGTAGCCTTTCATTTTCAAAAAAAAAATGAAGACTAATTGATTCACTTTTAGCCATCTTGCAAGAGAATAAGGCCTTTGTGGTCTCATACCTCTCTTGACTTGCCTGTTGATGGAACATTTCCATAGGATGATAAATCATCTCAGACATTTCCATGTGTTCTAGATCTCCATTGAGGTCTAGAACCACAGTGGCAGGCTTCAGGCATCCTGTATCCATAGAGTCATCCTGATGCTTCTATAAGCATCAGTTTGATCTCTTGGATCATCAACTATAGGCTCGTCAGGAATGGGTTGATCAATGAGATACTCCTTTCTATCGTGTTTAGGATCAACGTTTAAGTTCCCAAACATGTCAAGAAAGTTTGTCTCATCGAGTTCGTCCTTCTCAAGGTCTGATCGCATTGATGGTGTTGCGGTGTTACTATTTGACATGATTCTACAATTTAAAAGATATGCAAAGTTTAATCAGTAACCTCCCACTGAATTAATAACCCTCATTATAATTAGTGTGCTAAGATCCATATTTGGCTTAATCTTAAGTCCGCTTTGGTAGGACGCTTAAAATCAAGTTATTTAGGTAGGCAATCTCTTTGCCAATTACATCACATGTAACTCTTAGATCTTTATGGGATTCGATCATCATATGACCTAGCATGTTTAATCCCATCCAATGCCTTGAGATCCAAAACCGTTTTGATAATCTCAATTAAATCAAGACAATAATGAATGTAGAGTATCACCATTACTCTCTCTTGTCTCCCCAAGATTACTCAAATGCATCCACTTTGGTGGAACATACAAATGGGTGATCGAGGTTTTGACAAGTATTCATTTATTGATGACATTGTGACTTAAGATTTTATTTAGAGGGTATTATTAGATATAATCAAATTAATCCTATTAATTTAATTCTAAATTAATTATGAGTGATCTAATCAAATCATAATTAAAATTCTAAATTAATTATGAGTGATCAAATCAAATCATAATTAAAACTCTAAATTAATCATAACATATGTTAATTTATACCATTATGAAATAAATCATTATGATTAAATTATTGAGACTTGCGGCTGTCGCTTTATTTAATACGACTAGATCTTATAGGATTTCTAAAACCCTAATTGGCCATATTAAAATATTCAAAATTAATCTCAATTAATCTTGAACTCAAATTTTAGATTAAAATAATATTAATTAAATCTGTCCAACAGATCTAATCTGATCTATTTATTTTAATCTAAAATAAAAGCCTATCGTTTTAATTTATCTTTATTAATTCTACCTATATGAATGCAATCATTATTGTATATCATATAGAGACTACATTAATCATGTAACGATTATATCAAAACATAATTTAAAACTCGTGACACAACATGGCTCATTTAACCTATAGTTCCCTCAAGCCAATGAAAGGATTTCTCTAAATAATAAAAGAAAGTACATAGTTAGAAACCTCATTTCACATATGAGGGGAGTGAGATGAGAAGAGAATGTACATCAAGATTATTTAGAGAGAGGCATGGCATGCAGGCCATATACAAAATTTACAACCCTAGAGCCATCTTGTTCACCATACCCAAACAACACTTTGTAAGATTATGAACATACTTTAATTCATACATTTATGAAATAAATCTGGACACTTTTACCCGTGTTGGATTATTCTTGTGTGCGACCCTGCAGACCCATATGATATTGGCAGTGGGCCAAGACTGTATTAGCCCACAAGTCACAAGCGGCCTCTAGCAAGACATTGTGACTACCAATTCACATGGGAATCGATGACACGATACTACCTATCGTACAACCATGTCACGTCCCTTTTGTCACGTGATAATTCGGTCAAGGATGAGGCATGGATAACGTCAACTTCCTTTTCTTGACCATTACTTTCTCGATTCTCGAGCAGTCTAATAAGTGAAATGGAAACTCCTTTCTATCACAGTATGGCCATACATTTCTTAGATTCACTAATCGAGGGGCCCAGTATTATCTCTCTACAAATGTGAGGGACAAATTCCATCTTGACCATTCACATTCCTCCGCATGAAAACCACTGATCCCGATCCCAGCCTTTATCATCACCCGGTCAAAGGTGACTTTTGACTAGGTCAAAGACCAGTGACTCATCATGTAGGAATCCATGATGATCTCAGGTCATAGGGCGTTGTGACGCGGTTATACATGAGATAAGCTTATGACTCAATCCATGCAGCTTTCTCATAGTGGGTCGGTCCAGCACCTTGTACTCTTACAAGTGCCCATAACTTTGATTCGTATCTCCATACCTCATCAAAGTCATACTGGTCTTATCTCATATTCGCTCCCACGTAGATGACCGACCAGGGACATTTAGGATAATCTATAAGATATATCCAGGGATATAGTTATCACCATAAACATGCGTATGAAGTGATAACTTAATGGAGAACAATGACTTGCTCCTAGGGCATAATTTCCAACAGTTTAGTCCTTCTAGGTTGAAGAGGACACATGCAGTGAAGTGTCCCAAATGTGGTCAGAGATTACGGGATGAGTTACTTTTACTGAGGGACTAAAAAATGGTCCGTGATTTTTTTCAAGGACCAAATAAGGCATTTACTCTTTAAAATATGTGAAGTAGTCGTATTTCTTTCCTTAATTGTTATGCACAAATTAATTGAAAATGTAATAAATTTATTAAAATATGAATTTTTTAATCAAAATTACCCATCACTGAACATTATAATAATAACTACTAAATCACTCTAAAAATAAAATAAGAAAATTTTGATTAAATATTTCTTTTTAATTATGAGAAGAGATATATATAATATGAAACATAATGATAAGGAGGAGGGAATATTACCCAGATACTTAAAATCTGACCAATTTTAAGCTTTAATGATTAAAGTTTAGTAGTTAAACTATAATTGAACCGGAGTTATCCCAATCGCAATTCAAATAATTTAATTTAATTTAAAATTTTTGATTCACATATAATCTTTAAAGTAATATTTAAAAAAATATTAATTCACGTTGGCAGAAAAAATTCATTTTTTCTCACAAATTATATACAATTAAAAAATCCCTGCCTTTATAGAGAATTATAGAGAAGCAGTGGTGTATCATGATAAAGATGATAAAGACACTGGGTATAGACATATAGACATTTATGATTGAGTACATACATTAATGACACGTAAGCATACTAGGTATAATTATTTAGGGAGAATCCATTTGGAGGCCCATATTGCTAAAAAAACCCTAAAAAAGGCCCAAGAATTTTACAAATCCTAGAAAAGGCCCTAGGGCCTTTATAGGAATTATGTTAGAAAATGAAATTACATTGATACCCTTGGTGAAAGTCTGAAAATGAAGAAGAATCAATTTGAAAATCATCTTTCCCTCATTCCAAATCGATGCTATTCACTAGCTCCCTTCCCTCTGCTTTATTCGAAATCGACGCTGCCCTTCTCCGTCGCTCCCTTCTCTAATCTTCGGCCTCATCCAGTTGTCCGTCGTTGATCCCCGCCTCTACGCCGTCGTCCTCCGAAAAAGAAAGGTGCGAAATATTTTGAACATTTGATTTTGAGATTTATCAGAAGTTAGAAGAGAACTGATTCACAAAAGTATTTGAGATAACTTCGCTGATCTTCTTTCTGTCTCCCATGATTTGTTTGTTTCTTTTCCTTCATCAGCTCGAGGATCAGGATTTTAGATCTTGTTCGAAATGTTTAGATTTTGGTAAGTAGTAGATCAGGATTTGATATTTTAGGGAAAAAAATTACGTATTTGATGATAGCTTTATTCACATGCGGTGTTGAGTTGTTTCTGGGAGTTCTTTAACTTTTTGCGCAGCTGGGCGGATTTTTAGTTTTCTGAGTTCCTTTTTTTTTTTGGCACCTTTGGAATGTTGCTTTTTGCCACTATTGGGTTGACAGGATGAACTTGACTGGAACAGAACATTGATGAATCGTTGTGTTGGAAGAGAATTATGGGGCCTTTGCATATTATTTATCGGTAATCATTATAGTAATTAGTTTATTTAAATGATCCGTTGGTCAGCCAGGGTATAAAATACAGTAACATACTATACTTTGGATACTTACATTGCTGAAATCTAAGCGCCCTGTTATATTTTGAGATAAGGTCTGGTTTGGTCTAATAAAATACATGAGCAAAACAACTAATCTATGATACTTGCTATATCCTATGGTTGAAAATGTCAAGTGCTTCGTTTTCTTTTCCTTTTCCTTTTGTGGCTTATATTTTAAACAATTACTTAGTTGGATTACCTTCTAAAGCTATTTGTCAAATTCACATGTGTGCTTCAGCAAGTTCCCAATACTCTAGAAAAAGAGCTCCTAGAGAAATTGAGAGTATATTGTGACAAACTGATTCTTAAGCTTGTTAGTGAATTTTGGAACTCAAAAATCTGATGGGTGTAGGCTTTTGAGCTAACTTATAGGATACATGGGTTGTTGCAATGCTGGAGATTGATTTTTTTTTTTAAAAAAAATCTTTTCATTTATGCTTTTGCTGTGTTGAAATTAATCATTAGCAACTGGAAGTTAAAATTTTATGTTTGACTCTTGAAATTACATTTAAGTTATTGGCTGTTGAAGTTCTTTTTTGGTAGTGAAAATTTGAGCTGAAAGTTGAATTTTTTGTCAGCTAATAATTTGTTGCTGACATTATACAATAATTGCGGTCAATCATGAATCCAATGTGGCTGCACTATATCATACAGTGCTTCTTGTTTCTATTGAACTTCATGAAAAGTTGTTGACTAAAAAGAAAATTGTAATATTCTTGGATTTTGATGGAACTCTGTCCCTAACTGTTGTTGGATTTTTTTATAGGTAGAACTTGTTTATTATGATTGTTATTATGGTTTTCTTTCAATCTGAGAGGAATGTTAAAGAACATGGCAGAAACTTTTTATTTCAATGATTACTATACTTGCTTTGGGTTTCTTTTTTCTTTAAATAAGTTTATAGATGGTTCTCAATGTGTTAACGTTGATGCTATTCCATTGTTGCTGGATCTGGATATAAAATAAACTTCTTAAATTTTTTTATATATACTATATTACTATTTCTTCCCTTCAACTGTGGATTTGTGTGGCTTAGTAGATTAATTTTGATTTACAATGGAAATAATGCTCATGATTCTTGCAAATGTTACTTTGAAATGTAGTTGTTTGATAGTTTTGCCCGCTGAATATGCTTTTTGTAAGTACTATTTTTTGGGCCTTTCCTTTATTTGGGGTCTAAGAACTAACAAAGACATTTGATATTATAGGTAAGACTATATATACTATGAGGAACCTTTAGCTGCATTGACATTATAAGATGCTTTTGGGGTCTGTGGTGAAGCCAATGTCATTGAGTAAAGTGTTGGATGCAAGTAAAGAGAAAATGTTTGCAAGTCTTGTTCGGTTGTTCCTAACAGCAACGCAAAATCACTCTCCAGATACACAGAGATGGTTGATGACATTATAAGATCTCAGGCTGAAAAACTGCAACAAGCCAACGAGTAAATAGGATGACTTGTTATGTCTGCCAACATACTGATTTTATTTAGGACACATGTTTTGTCCATCATTGATGCCACAGTTGTTTATTGATTTGTAATTTTGCAAAGATGAGCCTTTAGGAAGCAATCCTTTTATGTACATAGGCTGACTTGTTTTTAAGTGTATCTAAATTTCAGTGGTTGTATGACAGATTATATTACAGCAATTGTGCAAAACACTGAAGTTCATATTTAGGACAAAGTTTTGTAAATTTTATGATGTAAGTGACATGACATTTTAATATGAATGAGAACGACAATTGTTTCCTGCATCTCTGGTTATTGTTAATTGTGTGTGCAGAAGCAGGAAAATGGGATATAATAAGGTACTCGTTTATCAACATTATTAGCCCCAATCAACAACTATATCAGCAAATACTAAAACTACATCAGCCCCTATTGACAACTATATTAGCCCCTATTGACAATAATATCAGCCCCTATTGACAACAATATCAGTAACCACTAACAACTACATCAGCCCCCACTAACAACTACATCAGCAAACACTAATAACTATATCAACCCCCATTAACAACTACATCATCAAACACTAACAACTACATCAGCCCCCATTGACAACTACATCAGCTCCCATTAACAAACACTAACAACTACATCAGCCCCCATTAACAATTATATCAATACCTTTAACAACTACATCAGCCCCCATTGACAACTACATCAGTCCCCAGTAACAACTACATCAACAAACACTAACAACTACATCAGCCCCCATTAACAATTATATCAATCCCTTTAACAACTACATCAGCCCCCATTAACATCAATATCAGTAACCACTAACAACTACATCAGTCCCCATTAACAACTACATCAGCCCCCACTAACAACTACATCAGCAAACACTAACAACTACATCAGCCCCCATTAACAACTACATCAGTAAACACTAACAACTATATCAGCCCCCACTGACAACTACATCAGCTCCCATTAACAACTACATCAACAAACATTAACAACTACATTAGCCCCCATTAACAATTATATCAATCCCATTGACAACTATATCAGCCCCCATTGACAACTACATCAATCTTCAGTAACAACTACATCAGCAAACACTAACAACTTCATCAACCCCCATTGATAACTACATCAGCCCCCACTAACAACTACATCAGCCCCTACTAACAACTACATCAGCAAACACTAACAACTACATCAGCCCCCATTAACAACTACATCAACAAACACTAACAACTACATTAACCCCCATTAACAATTATATCAATCCCATTGACAACTATATTAGCCCCCATTAACAACTACATCAACAAACACTAAAAACTACATCAGCCCCCATTTACAACTACATCAGCTCCCATTAACAACTACATCAACAAACACTACCAACTACATCAGCCCCCATTGACAACTACATCAACAAACAGTACCAACTACATCAGCTCCCATTGACAACTACATCAACCCCCATTAACAACTACATTAGCAAATACTAACAACTACATCAGCCCCATTAACAACGACATCAGCCCTCTTTAGTGGGTACTGATGGATTTGTTAATGTATACTGATGGACTTGTTAATGAGTACTGATGTTATTGTTAACACATATTGATGAACTTGTTACTATGACATACTAGTGACAGAGAGGCACAAAATAGTTCATCATGTAATTGATATTAAAAATTCAATTAACTTCATATGGACTTGTACACAATACCAAATTGTTATGAACATTTTCATAACAACAAAAGCACCTTTGCACAATAACAAATCAGTTAATAACTGTGACATCAATGAACATTGATGTTTACAAAAAAATATGATGGACAAAACATATATCCTAAATACAATCAATATGTTAGCTCACATAACAAATCATCCTATTGACCAAAACCAATTGCTGCCTATTTGCATCTAAGATTTGTGTAGGGGCACCCTTTGAGCTTTTCTTTGCTTTGGTTAGTGCATTAACCCCAGTCTTCAATCTTGCAATCTCCTATGCTATCTCTTCTTTCTCATGTAGCTCTAATCTATATCTATGGCAAGCTTCTCTAAAGAATAAAGTAGCCTTTAGCTGTACATGAGCTAACCAAGACTTGTCAAAATGCTGATTTAGAGGTGAAACGTTCAATGCAACTAAAGCTTCCTCATAGTAGAAGCCAAACCTATAATATCAAATGTATTTGTTAATTCTCATGAATACAAATTTGTGATAAATACATATTTGTGGTCAACTACAATGTGTCCTAATAAGTATGCTCCCTAATGTCTCTTTTTAGCTGTACATGAGCTAACCAACACTTGTCAAAATTCAGTGCAACACAAGATTGCAACTCTCCTAGAATCAATTCAGTTTTTGAGTATCACATTTAACACAGAATTTGGCCGCAATTATTGCATAATTTTAGCAATGAATTATTACGTAAACTGACCAAAAATTCAACTTTCAGCTCCACTTTTCATTGCCAAAAAAGAACTTCAATAGCCAATAACTAAAATGTAATTTCAAGAGTCAATGATAGGACAAAATCACAACAACCAAGATCCAAATGTGACATGAACAATTTCAAACATCCAATTTTAACTTCCAGTAGCTAATGATTAATCAATCTCCAGCATTGCAACAACCCATGTATCCGACTAAGTAATTGTTTAAAATATAAGCCACAAAAGGAAAAGGGGGGAAACAAAGAAGCACTTGCCATTTTCAACCATAGGATATAGCAAGTGGAATGCTTTGCTTGTGATTAGAGATCCTCAAAGTCATTATCTATAACAGTTGAGCAAGATCTGACCAGACATAATTCATCTTCCAAAATTTTTTGAAATTCATGATTCTTCCTGGCTGTCTCTTTAGAAAATGGTTGATCCAGCATGAGGAAAGAAACCGACAGTGAAGCCATAGAGCCTGTTCAATATAAGCAACATGATGAAAGAGGAGCTTTATACCCAAGAGGGGGGTGAATTGGGTATAATAAAAATTTTCGACAACTTGTTCTGTTTTTACACTTTTAGAACAGGGCAGAACAGAGGAGATAGAGAGAAAAGCTTTGCACACAACGATTTATACTGGTTCGGTCCTTTCTTCGACCTACATCCAGTCCCCAAGCCTCACCTGGGATTTTCAATCCACTATAATCAAATATTGATTACACACTCTGTACTAAGAGTTGTTCACTCACTAGAACACACTCCCCCTTACAAGTTGTAATCAATACACCCTAACTACCAAGTCCCCTGACTTGTAGTTATCACAATCAGTAGATGATTTGCAAGATGATAACTCTCTCAAAGAGTAGATAGAATAAACACTGAAGTACAAAGTATCAAATTGATACTATTACAGATGAAAGCTGATACACAATAAATGAGTTTTGTAGAAATTCGCTCAGAGTAGCTGTATCACTTTGTGAAGATGTTAATGAACTCTATTTATAGCAGAGAACATTAAATGACCGTTGTAGCTTGAATCAGACCGTTGGAGAAGTTGCCCAAGTGTTCTGAAGTGGTTTTGGGGTCTTCTCTCTCTTGTTTTCCCTTAATCTAGTTGGTCAAGACATCAGGGCTGACTTTCTGCGAATTAATCCGTTGGAGAGGAGTTTTCTTGTTTCAGCTACCATCCTTAAATACTTTGTAAGCGTGTGCAGAAGGATTTGGGTAGAAGGAGTAACTTTTGTGCTTTGCAATAAATGCTCTGAGTTGCTTTTTGCTTTATACTCTAACCTCTCACCAAACATTCTTTAATGCTCTGAAATCCACTAATAAACACGTTAAACATAGCAGGGTATATCAGAGAATAATATTGGAAGAAAATAGGATCAAATAACATTGATTTCTGAAATGCCCAAATTCAAAGAATTATGAACCTGCGTCACGAACTCGAGTTCAGTTCTTACAGGCTCGAGTTCGAGGCTTTAGTGTTCAAAACTTTGCAAGTTCAAAAAGTGTAAACCTGAGGTTTGCTTTACAAACCTGAGGTTTGCAGATCATTGAAAACTAAAATGCTCTCGGGTTGAAATGAACTCGAGTTCATTAATGTCAGGCTCGAGTTCGAGACACTTTTGAACAGACTTCGTTTTAGCTTGAAAGCACAAACCTGAGGTTTGCAAAACACACTCTCGAGTTTAAAAACATATCCAAAAGTTCTTTGCTCTCTGGAACTTTTAGGCTCGAGTTTGTAAGTCTCAGGCTCGAGTTTAAATAGCTTAAAAACAGTTCTTTGCTCTCGGCCAAAACTAGGCTCGAGTTTAAATATGTTAGGCTCGAGTTTGAGCATTGGTGAACTTTTCAAACCGAAAAGCTTTTCTTTCAATGGAACAGTGCAGAGTTTGAAAATATCTTTAAGTTTCAAACAATTTGTCCCGCCAGAGATGAACTCGAGTTTGCCATGACAGGCTCGAGTTCATGCTCTTAAAACTTTCTTTGGATTCTTTCAAACCTGAGGTTTGAAGAAAGCAAGTGTAAGGTTTAACATGTTTTTTTTCAAAGTTCAAAAAAAAAAACTCTCTGGAAACAATGAACTCGAGTTTGACCTTAGTAGGCTCGAGTTCATGTGAACTTTTTCAAAAGTTTAACTTTAAACTTCAGGTTCAGTCTCGAGTTTGGAAATCAACTGAACAAGTTTGAGTTCTCTGTCAAATCCAGGCTCGAGTTCAACACTAACAGGCTCGAGTTTTGTTTTGATAGATTGAAAAATACAAGTTTAAATTATTCTAAACTTTGTCAAACCTTTTCAATATTGTTTCCAATTGTTGTTAATCATCAAAACACTCAGAGAACTAACATTCTCCCCCTTTTTGATGATGACAACACTTTGTAAACAATTTGATTTTGAAATTTGAAAAACTCTTTTGAAGTCCAATTTTTGAGAAAGAAAAAAAAATTAGGCAGATTATAAGAGAGTGTAGTACGTTATCAGAGTCTAAGTCAAAAATACAGCAGAAACACAAACCAATCATATGCAACTGAAATTTCATATTTCATATAGCTCAGTTTTAAACAATATAATGCAAACTGAACAATATAATGCAAACAGAGAACACAAAATCCAAACAGCATGAACACTTCCCAACAAACATGAACAATACAAACTGAGAACACAAAATCCAAACAGCATGAACACTTCCCAACAAACATGAACACTTCCCAACAAAATCACTCAACACTCTCTCCCCCTTTGTCATCAGCAAAAGGTGGGGAAGAAGAAGGTTGGGCTACTGGCAGAGGGTCAGAAACTGGAGGTTCAATGGGAGGTGTAGTGATAGGAGTAGTGACAAAGGGTGTGGACATAGGATCAAGGTGAGGTTCAGGGACAGGTGTAGAGTCTGAAGGTGCAGGCACAGAAGTAGATGCATCCGAGGATTGAGTCTTCAATATTTTGTCCATCTTGTCGCTCAAACTCATCATCGTAACCAACATAGTTGAGATAGTGGAGGCTTGATCACTGATCTGGTTCTTTAGAGCCTCTTGTTCTACTCTGAACCCTTCTTGAATGTCCACCAAATCACTGTGGCCCTTGTTCACCTCAGCAACCAGCTTCCCTACTGCTACTTCAATCCCCTCAATCAAGTTAGAGACAGCTTTATCCACAATCTCTTGAACTCTAGCATCCAAATCAGAGGGAGGAGGAGCACTCTGAGCTTCCTCGGCTCTGGACTGTGTAGCTCTTGATCTTGCTTGCCGGGATCTCTTAGGAGCTCTAGATTGGTCAGATCCTTGGGGCTCATCCACTCTCATGAGATTCATGATGTGTTGCCCAAACTCAATTGGATATTGTGGAGGATCATTCTCAGCCAGGTACCAAATCTTCTCGTGGTGAAGGATGACTGAGACCAAGCTTGGGAAGGGTATCTGAGAGGTCAGTCTAGAGTGAAAAGCGAACTTGGCCATCTCTTGAAAAATCCAATTCCCCACGTTCTGAGGCTGCTTGTCCAAGATAGAAGCAAATATGTTGAAGTCCTTCTTGGCAAAATGGGTGAAATTGCCTCCTTTCTGCAGTAAGTTTCTTGTGTAAATGTACCAAATTGCCCGGTTTCTTGGAGGCATAGAGGCAGGTGTGAAGTTGAGGATTTCCAATCCCTCAGGAATAGGCACATCTGGTCTGAGCAAACTAAATGTGGTTTGTTGGCTATATCGATGAGTCTCAGGTCTAGGTGGATTGGCAATTTGAAGAAGGGAATTGAGGTAAGCTGGGGTGATGGTGATTTTCTGGCCCCTTACTTTGGTCACAATTCTCTCTTCCACTAAATCTCCTTCTGAATTTAGGACATTGTCAGACTGCATGTGAAAGTAAAAGACTTTCACAAGTTTAGGACTGTAGGGGTTTTTGATGGAGATGAGAGATTCAAAAGGCTTCAACCAAGGGCTCAAGTCCAGGCTACACTCTTCTTTTAATTTTGCCATGTCGACAGAGACAATTGGGCAAAATTTCCTTTTATCGTCAAACTTCTTTCTAAACAGAGTTCCCTCCTCAGGAGTCATCCTACAGGGATTCTCATTGAAACCAGGGGGACACCTCTTATGATTGTAAATGTCCAAAATAGCAGGCAAGGGCTGAGATACCTGAGGACCACCTTGGTCCTGAGATTGAGGTGGAGGTTGAGGTTGGCCACTGCCTTGACCGGGGGTAGGAACCGAATGAATGCCAGCAGTCTTTTTCTTTTTGAAAGGCTGCTTCTCTCTCAAAGGGATCGAAGGTTGAGGAGCTTTTCCTCTTCCTTGTACTTCCGGTTCAGGGTCATGCCTCTTCTTTGTTCGTTCTTCTCCAATCACTACTCCCTTTGGTCTAGAGGGAGGAACCGCTGGGTTGCCACTCAGAACTCCTCTGATTTCTTTATCGATGCCATACCGTAAACGAGTGGACCGAGACTTTGTTCGAACAGGACGCTCAGATTGAGCTTGAGAGGAAGTTTGAGAGGGATTAGGGTTAGGTTCTTTGGGGTTTGAGGATTTGGAAGTCATTTTCGCAGAGATCAGAGAATGAAGAAGATGAAGAAGATGAGAGGAATTAGGGCAAACCGGAGGTTCGAGTGCAGTGAAGTGGAAAGTTCACAACTGTAGTATATATAGGGCACACGATGAACTCGAGTTCACAACTTGTGGGCTCGAGTTCGTCATAAAAATCCACTTACCTGGACTTCAAGAGTGTATTGTGAACTCTTGAACTTCCTCGTGAACCTGAGGTTCTCACTTATGGGCTCGAGTTCAGAATGATTTCTCAGCAGGATTGCTCTCTGTGATTTTCGAACTCGAGTTCGTTATTGATGGGCTTGAGTTCACTTTGTCTAAGTTCCATCGTTGTTCTCTGTCAGAAATGAACCTGAGGTTCATTCACTAATGAACTCGAGTTCGTTCACCATTTGCCTTTCAACTCCTGTTTGCCTCTCTCGAGCTCGAGTTCACCTTTCTTAGGCTCCAGTTTGTCCAGCCTTAAACTCTCATTTCTTCTCTGTCTCTTTTGTGCTCGAGTTCACCAAGTGTAGGCTCGAGTTTGTCCCCAATTTCAGCAAGTTTTAGACAAAAACATCCTGCACAGAACCTATCTAGAAACTCCGATGCTTAAGTTAGTATTGGTTAATCATCAAAAACATATCTAACATTAGATTTAAGAGAGGATTTCTTACAATTCATTGGGATTTACCATTCCCAATTCTCTCCTTATGAAAGTGAATTGTTCCTTGGCTAGAGGCTTGGTGAAGATGTCAGCAAGTTGAAGATGAGTTGGAATGAACATTACTTTCACATCTCGCTTCTGGACATGGTCCCGAATGAAGTGGTGCCTCACGTCAATATGCTTGGTTCTTGTATGTTGCACGGGATTTTTGGCCAAGCTTATGGTGCTTGTATTATCGCACAATATCGGGATCTCCTTTAAGTATACTCCTAAATCAGCAAGTTGTTGTTTCAACCACAGCACTTGTGCACAGCAACTTGAGGCGGCCACATATTCAGCTTCGGTTGATGACACGGCCACAGTTGTTTGTTTCTTGCTGAACCAAGACACAAGTGAGTTGCCAAAGAACTCGCATTGGCCACTTGTGCTCTTTCTATCCGTCTTGTAGCCAGCATGATCTGAATCTGAATATGCTACCAAGTGCTCCGGCTGACCTTTGGGAAACCATAGACCAAGAGTTTTTGTATCTGAGAGATATCTGAATATCCTCTTTACATGATCAGCGTGAGACTCTTTAGGAGCGGATTGGAATCGTGCACACATCCCTACACTGAATTGGATGTCTGGGCGGCTTGCGGTTAGATAGAGCAATGATCCAATCATTCCTCTATACTTGGTGATGTTGAAATCCTTGCCCTCTTCATCAGCATCCAAAGAAGTGGTTGTGCTCATTGGTGTGTCAGCTCCATTGCACTTGTCCATCCCAAACTTCTTCAGCAAATCATTTAGATACTTGGTTTGGGATATGAATATCCCATTTTTTCGTTGCTTGATTTGCAGTCCAAGGAAGTAGTTGAGCTCACCCATCATTGACATTTCAAATTCACCCTGCATAGTCTTGGAAAATTCCTCACACAAGGAGTCATTAGTAGCACCGAATATGATGTCATCAACATAAATTTGAACAATTAAAATTTCATTCAATTTGTTTTTCTTTATGAAAAGTGTTGTATCAGCTTTGCCTCTGATAAATCCTTGATTGAGTAAGAATTGACTCAATCTTTCATACCAAGCTCTAGGAGCTTGCTTAAGACCATACAAGGCTTTCTTAAGTCTAAAAACATGATCGGGAAATTGATCATTTTCAAAACCTGGAGGTTGTTCAACATACACCTCCTCTTGAATGAAACCATTTAGAAAAGCACTTTTGACATCCATTTGATAGAGTTTAAAACCTTTTGTGCATGCAAATGCTAGAAGAACTCTTATTGCTTCCAATCTAGCTACTGGAGCATAAGTCTCTTCATAGTCTATTCCTTCTTCTTGATTGTAACCTTTGGCCACTAATCTAGCCTTATTACGCACAATGATGGCTGACTCATCACGTTTGTTCTTGAATACCCATTTTGTCCCAATTACCGGATGGTCTTTGGGTCTAGGTACCAAGTCCCAAACTTGATTTCTATCAAATTGATGTAGCTCCTCTTGCATAGCAATCACCCAATCATTGTCTGAAAGGGCTTCTTCTATCTTAGAGGGCTCTATATGTGAAATAAATGCAGAAAATGTAACTTCATTCAGAGTACTATTTCTGGTCCTAACTCCTTGATTCACATCACCTATGACTTGGTCTAAAGGATGATTGCTTATAAATCTCCAAGCTCTAGGTTGAGACTGGTCAGGATTTTCTAAATTGTTTTCAGGATCAACCTCAAAAACATTTTCAGAGTTTTCAGAAGGAGTAGGAGCATTTTTCGAAAAGAATTTGTTTTTGAAAATAGTCTCCTCTTCATCATCCAAGGATTTATCAGATTCAGATTCACAAAATACAACATGTATAGATTCTTCAACAATCTTAGTTCTAGTATTAAAGACTCTATATGCTTTACTCCTATTAAAATAACCAATAAAGATAGCTAAATCAGCTTTAGGATCGAATTTACCAAGATTGTCTTTACCGTTATTGTGCACATAGCACTTACATCCGAAGACATGTAGGTGACTGAGGTTTGGCTTTCGGTCTTTGTAGAGTTCGTACGGGGTCTTGTTCAACTTCTTTCTCACATAGGCTCTGTTGGAGATGTAACAGGCCGTACTCATGGCATCCGCCCAAAATACTTGTGAAGTGTTATATTCGTTCAGCATTGCCCGGGCCATTTCCGTGAGTACTCGATTCTTTCTCTCCACAACACCATTCTGTTGTGGTGTTCTTGGTGCCGAGAAATTATGGTTGATCCCCATACTATCACAAAACTCAGCAAAGACATTGTTTTCAAATTCTCCACCATGATCGGTCCTTATACCTGAAATTGAAAGACCTTTCTCGTTCTGGACCTTCTTGGCAAAAACAACAAACTGATCATATGTTTCATCTTTTGATGATAAAAATATAGTCCAAGTAAATCTAGAGTAATCATCAACAATGACCAAAGTATATAAGTTTCCACCAAGACTTTTGACTCTAGCTGGTCCAACTAGATCCATGTGAAGAAGTTGTAGAGGTTTATTTGTTGAAATTTCATTTTTGGCTTGAAAAGAAGATTTGGTCTGTTTTCCCTTTTGACAAGCATCACAAATCATATCATTTTTGAAATTCAATTTGGGAATGCCAATAACCAAATCCTTTTTCAATAACTTGTCAAGTTGATACATATTGACATGAGCTAATCTCTTATGCCATAGCCAACTCTCATTCAAGTTACTGACAAAACAATTTTCAGAAACAGAACCATTGCTAGAGAGGTTCAAAGTATAACAGTTTCCATCTCTAGGTGCTCTAAATAAGGCTTTGTTTTTCAAATCATTCATAGAGATCAAATCCTTTTTAACAATAAAGCATTCATCAGAGTCAAATATTACCAAATTACCCTTATCGGTGCTTTGGCTCACACTTAGGAGATTGTGACACAATCCTTCTACAAGGTAGACGTCTTTGATAAGTGGGCCTTCATTGTTGCCTATCTCACCAATGCCAGCGATTTTCCCGGATTGATCACCTCCAAATGTGACTCTACCTCCATCTTTTGGCTTTATTGATAAAAACTTTGATTTGTCTCCAGTCATGTGTCTTGAGCATCCACTATCGATGTACCACTTGTTCGGCCTTGATGCTCTAAGACATACCTGCAGATCACAAGAGATCAAGTTTTAGGTACCCATCTTTTCTTGGGTCCTTTGGGGTTAGCATGTACCTTGGGAACATATGTTCCTTTTGGTACCCAGACATAATTTCCTACAGGTTTAGCTTTTCCTTCTTTTCGATGAAAACAAGATGAAGTAGAATGACCCTTCCTATTGCAATATGTACAATGTGCAAAAGGGTTTGAGGAATGAACAAATTTAGTAAAATAATTCATATAGGATTTTTGTCCATTCTTTTTCTTTCCTTTCTTCTTATCAAAGTCTGGTCTATAACCAATGCCCGATCTATCGTTTGTAAAACGTTGTTGTTTCAAAATCACATTGAGCATTTCACTTCCCTTAGTAAATTTCTCAAGTGCTTTTGTAAGTTGTGAATTCTTTTTCTCTAGGATAGAGCATTCATCACAAATCAGAGATTGAGGAGAAGAGAGGTTTTCAATTTGCAGTTCAAGAAAAGAATTTTTCCTTTTCAAAGACATATACTTGTCTGCAAGTTTTTCAAACTCCTTTTGAACAACATTGTATTCAGCAAACAATTCATCATAGGAAGGAAGAGATTCATATACCTCATTTCTTTCATTGTGTTGCTCTTCTTCCTCAGCGACTAGGCATATGTTGGCTTTTTCGCTTTCGTCTTCTTCAGCTTCATCCTCATCCGATGAGCTATCTCCCCATATTGCTGACACATATGCCTTCTTTTTGAATTTCTTGAACTTCTTCTTTTCTTTCTCTTGATTTTTCAGCTGAGGACATTCCGCCTTGATGTGTCCGGGTTTTTCGCATTCGTAGCAGATAACCGGCTTCTTTGATTCATAGCTTGAATTTCCCTTCTGGAATTTCTTGAAGCCTTGATCTCTTTTGTAAAACTTTTTGAATCTCCGGACCATCATGCCAATTTCTTCATCCTCATCTTCATCTTCCTCATCTTTTTCTACATTCAGAGCCACTCCCTTATTGCGATTGTTGCCACCATTGACATCTTCTAATTCCTTCTTGAACTTCAATTTGCTCTCGTACTTAGATAGACTGCCAAACAATGCGGCAACTGAGGTCATTGACTCTCCACGAGCTTCTTCAATGGCGGTGACCTTAGCTTCCCAATCCTTTGTTAGAATATTGAGGATTTTCCTTACTTGAGCTCCTCGATCGAAAAGCTTTCCTAAGGCAGCTAGCTGATTGGTCAGATGAGTATATCTCAACTGAAACTCTCCAATACTCTCACCTTGCTTCATTCGCAAAAGGTCATACTCAGTGGTTAGAATGTTGACTCGGTTCTCCTTGATTCCAGAGGTTCCTTCATAAACTATTTCCAGAGCCTTCCACATCTCCTTAGCCGTTGACAAATTACAGATACGAAAGTACTCCTTTTGACTAAGAGCACTCTGAAGCATCAGGATAGCCTTGCTATTGAGAGTGATGTTCTTCTTATCGTCATCATTGAACTCAGCTTCTGTCTTGGGAACAGTGATGCCTCCTTCTACCTTGACTGGAACATAGTCTCCAGTCTCAAAGACCCTCCATAAACCATATTCTGTTGCCATCACGAACACACGAAATTTTGCTTTCCAGAAAGAGTAGTGTTCGCCGTCGAAACCTGGAGGTCTGTTGATTGAAGCTCCATCTGGAAGAATTCCTTCCATGGTGATCCTTCTCGAGTGGTTAAACTCTTCTGAGAAGACCTTGCTCTGATACCAAATGAAAGAGGAGCTTTATACCCAAGAGGGGGGGTGAATTGGGTATAATAAAAATTTTCGACAACTTGTTCTGTTTTTACACTTTCAGAACAGGGCAGAACAGAGGAGATAGAGAGAAAAGCTTTGCACACAACGATTTATACTGGTTCGGTCCTTTCTCCGACCTACATCCAGTCCCCAAGCCTCACCTGGGATTTTCAATCCACTATAATCAAATATTGATTACACACTCTGTACTAAGAGTTGTTCACTCACTAGAACACACTCCCCCTTACAAGTTGTAATCAATACACCCTAACTACCAAGTCCCCTGACATGTAGTTATCACAATCAGTAGATGATTTGCAAGATGATAACTCTCTCAAAGAGTAGATAGAATAAACACTGAAGTACAAAGTATCAAATTGATACTATTACAGATGAAAGCTGATACACAATAAATGAGTTTTGTAGAAATTCGCTCAGAGTAGCTGTATCACTTTGTGAAGATGTTAATGAACTCTATTTATAGCTAGAGAACATTAAATGACCGTTGTAGCTTGAATCAGACCGTTGGAGAAGTTGCCCAAGTGTTCTGAAGTGGTTTTGGGGTCTTCTCTCTCTTGTTTTCCCTTAATCTAGTTGGTCAAGACATCAGGGCTGACTTTCTGCGAATTAATCCGTTGGAGAGGAGTTTTCTTGTTTCAGCTACCATCCTTAACTACTTTGTAAGCGTGTGCAGAAGGATTTGGGTAGAAGGAGTAACTTTTGTGCTTTGCAATAAATGCTCTGAGTTGCTTTTTGTTTTATACTCTAACCTCTCACCAAACATTCTTTAATGCTCTGAAATCCACTAATAAACACGTTAAACATAGCAGGGTATATCAGAGAATAATATTGGAAGAAAATAGGATCAAATAACATTGATTTCTGAAATGCCCAAATTCAAAGAATTATGAACCTGCGTCACGAACTCGAGTTCAGTTCTTACAGGCTCGAGTTCGAGGCTTTAGTGTTCAAAACTTTGCAAGTTCAAAAAGTGTAAACCTGAGGTTTGCTTTACAAACCTGAGGTTTGCAGATCATTGAAAAACTAAAATGCTCTCGGGTTGAAATGAACTCGAGTTCATTAATGTCAGGCTCGAGTTCGAGACACTTTTGAACAGACTTCGTTTTAGCTTGAAAGCACAAACCTGAGGTTTGCAAAACACACTCTCGAGTTTAAAAACATATCCAAAAGTTCTTTGCTCTCTGGAACTTTTAGGCTCGAGTTTGTAAGTCTCAGGCTCGAGTTTAAATAGCTTAAAAACAGTTCTTTGCTCTCGGCCAAAACTAGGCTCGAGTTTAAATATGTTAGGCTCGAGTTTGAGCATTGGTGAACTTTTCAAACCGAAAAGCTTTTCTTTCAATGGAACAGTGCAGAGTTTGAAAATATCTTTAAGTTTCAAACAATTTGTCCCGCCAGAGATGAACTCGAGTTTGCCATGACAGGCTCGAGTTCATGCTCTTAAAACTTTCTTTGGATTCTTTCAAACCTGAGGTTTGAAGAAAGCAAGTGTAAGGTTTAACATGTTTTTTTTCAAAGTTCAAAAAAAAAAACTCTCTGGAAACAATGAACTCGAGTTTGACCTTAGTAGGCTCGAGTTCATGTGAACTTTTTCAAAAGTTTAACTTTAAACTTCAGGTTCAGTCTCGAGTTTGGAAATCAACTGAACAAGTTTGAGTTCTCTGTCAAATCCAGGCTCGAGTTCAACACTAACAGGCTCGAGTTTTGTTTTGACAGATTGAAAAATACAAGTTTAAATTATTCTAAACTTTGTCAAACCTTTTCAATATTGTTTCCAATTGTTGTTAATCATCAAAACACTCAGAGAACTAACACATGAAACATCTCAGGTGATAAGAAAATTACTGAAATAGTACAGAATTGACAGTCAAATAAAGTTCATCACAAAAAAAAAAAAGAACCTTAAAAGGAGGGGGGAATGTAATAGATTTTACTTTTTTTTTTTTAAGAAACCATTACTTCATTGTTGCTACGCAAATAAAGTTGGTTTAAGCCCCATAAAACTGAAACATAATAGGAATACTTGAATGGAAAAAAGTTTTCAAGGGGGCAAAGTATTCTTATCCTGAACTAGGTTTATGAGGAGGAATAAGTCTTCAATAGACCCATAATCCACCAAATTATTAATTAAATTAGATAAACATGAACGATTCTTAGCAATACTATTGTGCTTGAAACATGTTAGTTGTCACCTTAAAAATCTATATATGTTTCAATAAATCTTTGAGACGATCTCCAATCCTAACCATATCACAAAAGTCATCTAGTTTTTAAATCAAGCAATGTATTTAATTCAAGGAAAGATTTCATTTACGGAAGAGTCACACAGAAAAAGAAAAGAAATGACACATTGAGAAAAATGGATGCAGATCCTCCATTTTTAAAGATCACATAAGAAAAAATAGATGGATTTTTTCTTTTGTTACGGTAACCTGCAAGTATCATAGATTAGTTGTCCTGCTCATGTATTTTATTAGACCAAACCAGACCTTATCTCAAAATATAATAGGGCACTTAGATTTCAGCAATGCAAGTATCCCAAGTATAGTATGTTACTGTATTTTATACCCTGGCTGACCAATTGATCATTTAAATCAACTAATTACTAATAATGATTACCGATAAATAATATGCAAAGGCCCCATAACTCTCTTCCAACATATTTATCAATGTTCAGTTCCAGTCAAGTTCATCCTGTCAACCCAAAAGTGTAAAGAAACAACATTCCAAAGGTGCGGAAAAAAAAAAGAAACTCAGAAAACTAAAAATCCTGCCCAGCTGCACAAAAAGTTAAAGAACTCCCAAAAACAATTCAACACAGCATGTGAATAAAGCTATCATCAAAGACATACTTTTTTTTCCTGAATATCAAATGTTGATCTACTGCTTACCAAAATTTAAACATTCGAACAAGATCCAAAATCCTGATCCTCGAGCTGATGAAGGAAAAGAAACAAACTAATCATGGGAGACAGAAAGAAAATCAACGAAGTTATCTCAAATACTTTTGTGAATCATTTCTCTTCTAGCTTCCGATAAATATCAAAATCAAATGTTCAAAATATTTCGTACCTTTCTTTTTCGGAGGACGAAGGCGTAGAGGCAGAGATCGACGACAGACAACTGGATGAGGCCGGAGATCAGAGAAGGGAGAGAGAAGGGAGCGACGGAAAAGGGCAGCATCGATTTTGAATAAGGCAGAAGGAAGGGAGTGAGTGAATAGCGTCGATTTGGAATGAGGGAGAGATGATTTTCAAATTGATTCTTCTTCATTTTTAGACTTTCACCAAGGGTATCAATGTAATTTCATTTTCTAACATAATTCCTATAAAGGCCCTGGGGCCTTTTCTAGAATTTGCAAAATCCTTGGGCCTTTTTTAGGGTTTTTTTGATAATATGGGCCTCTAAATGAATTCTCCCAATTATTTATGACATAGAAGGACACTTAGTACAATTATTTATGACAGAAGATATGATACATAATTAAAGATAAAGGACATGTAGCAAGACACGGAGCAAACTCATGAAACACATAATAATAGCTATAAGACTCTAAAAGACAAACTTTTTCTTTTTACAAAAAAAATCTAAACACTAAGGACCCGTTTGTTACGCTGAAAGTAGGCGGAAGGAAAGGGAAGATTACATATCTTCCATCACAAAACGCGTTTGGTAGCGGCATCTTCCCGGAAACCATCTTCCAGCAATGCTTGATCTTCCCTTAAATGTAGGAACCTCCATTCCATCCGAAAATGGAGGGAAAGTTCAAATCTTCCTGGGAGACTAAAAAATTGGACAGAAATGCCCTATAAAAAATCACATCTCTTGTGCCACTACAGTTCTTCTTCTTCCTACTTCTTCTTCATCAGATATAGTAGACTAAGATCGGCAATTTCATGGCCGCTTGCTTCGATGCTTCAACTCTCTGAAATTTTGCTGACCCTCTTGTTAGTTCTCAATGTGTTTTGATGATTAACAACAAGTGTAAAACATGTTTTGAAGTTTCCAAGATGTTTAAAAATCATCTGATAGTTGCTTACCGCAGTATGGGTTTGCATACTGCAGTAAAGGGCCTTCCAGAAAGGAAATAATCTTTCAAGTTAAATCAATACTGCAGTATAGGTCTCTTTACCGCAGTATTGGACCTACAGAAGGTCATCATATTTTTGAAGTTAAGTCAATACTGCAGTATAGGATGACATACCGCAGTATTGAACTTCCAGAGAACAATCCAATTTTTCTAGTTAAGTCAATACTGCAGTATAAGTTTCTATACCGCAGTATTGGACTTACAGAAGGTCATCAAATTGATGATGTTAAAGTCAATACTGCAGTATGTTAGTTACATACCGCAGTATTGGACTTCCAGAGAGCAACCGTGTTTTTCAAATCAAGCCAATACCACAGTATAGCTTTGTATACTGCAGTATAGGGGCATCCAGAGAGCAACTAAATTTCTAAGTCAAGCCAATACCGCAGTATAGGCATGTATACTGCAGTATAGGGCCAACCCGAGAGCAATCAAATTTTCTCATCCTAGTCAATACCGCAGTATGGAGCTGCATAGTACAGTAAAGGGTCATACAGAAGGCTCTCAAAATTCATAACCATTGCATACTGCAGTATAGGTTTGAATACTGCAGTATTGGGCAATCACGGGGACTCTCAACTTTGACAAAAACTCGCATACTGCAGTATGTTAGTTGCATACCGCAGTATAGAGCATATCTTTCAAAATCATTTCACGAGGTTTTTGTCTCTGGAAGTTGCTTACTGTAGTAAGACTTTGGATACTGCAGTATGGACACTTATGCACAGTTCCATACTCCAGTATAGAGGAACATACTGCAGTATACAACGGTCAAAATTGGTTTTTGAATTACGCGAATTTGCAAATCATTATTGTTTGATCTTATTGCTTCCATAATTCATTCAATCATATTCCTAGCTATGTTTAACAAGTTTGTTGAGTGAATTTCAGCAATCACAGATAAAGATCAATGAAGGTCAAAGCCATAAAGCAAAAAGTGTACAGTGCATTAAATGCACTTCTGCAAAATCAACCTATTCTCAGCTAATCCATCTGAGCACGCCTCCTAAACGTTAAAGTATACTTACTACAACAAGTAAAGTTATCTCCAACGGGAAAATTCTCAGAGAGTCACATCAGACTTCATTAAGTCTTGGATTAGCAGAAGTTTAGAGAGAGAAGATGACCAGAACCCAAGCTAATCACTTCCAACGGTTGGAATCATCCTACAACGGTCATTTAATGTTATCTGCCTATAAATAGAGAGCATTAACTTCTTCTCAAGCAGATACACCAACTGAGAGCGAAAATTTATTAAGTGTCATTTATTGTGTTCAGCTTTCATCTGTAATAGTATCAATTTGATACTTTGTACTTCAGTGCTTATTCTATCTACTCTTTGAGAGAGTTTTCACTTGTGAAATCATTTATTGATTGTGATAACTACAAGTCAGGGGACTTGGTAGTTGGGGTGTATTGATTACAACTTGTAAGGGGGAGTGTGTTCTAGTGAGAGAACAACTCTTAGTACAGAGTGTGTAATCAATATTGTTGAGTTAGTGGATTGAAAATCTCAAGTGAGGCTTAGGGACTGGATGTAGGTCAGGAAAGGACCGAACCAGTATAAATTGCATTGTGTTTATCTTCTTCTCCTTATCCTCTCTGTTGTGCCCTATTCTGAGTGACCAAAAACAGAACAAGTTTCGAAAATTTTAAAGATACCCAATTCACCCCCCTCTTGGGTATAAAGCTCCTGCTTTCATTTGGTATCAGAGCAAGGTCTTCTCAGAAGAGCTTAACCACTCGAGAAGGATCACTATGGAAGGAATTCTTCCTGATGGAGCTTCAATCAACAGACCTCCCGGTTTCGATGGCGAACACTACTCTTTCTGGAAAGCAAAATTTCGTGTGTTCGTGATGGCGACAGAATATGGATTGTGGAGAGTATTTGAAACTGGAGATTATGTACCAGTTAAGGTTGAAGGAGGCATCACTGTTCCAAAGACCGAAGCAGAGTTCAACGATGATGATAAGAAGAATATCACTCTCAATAGCAAGGCCATCCTGATGCTTCAGAGTGCTCTTAGCCAAAAGGAGTACTTTCGCATCTGCAATCTGTCAACAGCTAAGGAGATGTGGAAAGCACTAGAGATTGCATATGAAGGAACTTCCGGAATCAAGGAGAACCGGATTAATCTCCTAACCACTGAATATGACTTGTTGCGGATGAAGCAAGGGGAAAGCATTGGAGAGTTTCAGCTCAGGTATACCCATTTGACAAATCAACTGGCTGCTCTAGGGAAAATCTTTGATCAAGGGTCTCAAGTAAGAAAGATTCTTAATATCCTGACCAAAGATTGGGAAGCAAAGGTCACAGCTATCGAAGAGGCTCGTGGAGAGTCGATGACGTCAGTTGCAGCCTTGTTCAGTAGCTTATCAGAATATGAGAGCAAGTTGAAGTTCAAGAAGGAATTAGAAGATGTCAATGGTGGCAACAATCGTAACAAGGGAGTGGCTCTGAATGTGGAAAAGGATGAGGAAGATGAAGATGAGGATGAAGAAATTGGCATGATGGTCCGGAGATTCAAAAAGTTCTATAAGAGAGATCAAGGTTTCAAAAAGTTTCAGAAGGGAAATTCGAGCTATGAATCGAAGAAGCCGGTTATTTGCTACGAATGCGAAAAGCCCGGACACATCAAAGCGGAATGTCCTCAGCTGAAAAATCAAGAGAAAGAGAAGAAGAAATTCAAGAAATACAAGAAGAAGGCATACGTGTCAGCTATATGGGGAGACAGCTCTTCGGATGAGGATGAAGCTGAAGAGGATGATAGTGAGAAAGCCAACATATGCCTAGTTGCCGAAGAAGAAGAGCAACCTAGTGAAACAAATGAGGTATATGAATCTCTTCCTTCCTATGGTGAACTATTTGCTGAATACAATGTGGTTCAAAAGGAATTTGAAAAATTAGCAGACAAGTATATGAGTTTAAAAAGGAAACATTCCTTTCTTGAATTACGTGTTGAAAATCTTACTTCTCCTGAACCTCTAGTCTATGACGAATGCTCTATTTTGGAGAAAAAGAATTTGCAATTAACAAAAGCACTTGAGAAGTTCACTAAGGGAAGTGAAATGCTCAATGTGATTCTAAAACAACAACGTTTTATAAATGATAGATCGGGCATTGGTTATAGACCAGACTTTGACAAGAAGAAAGGAAAGAAAAAGAATGGTCAAAAATCTTATATGAATTATTTTACGAAATCTGTTCATTCTTCAAATCCTTTTGCTCATTGCAATTACTGTAATAGGAAGGGACATTCTACTTCATCTTGTTTTCATCGAAAAGAAAGAAAAGCTAAACCTGTAGGAAATTATGTTTGGGTACCAAAAGGAACATATGTTCCCAGGGTACATGCTAACCCCAAAGGACCCAAGAAAAGATGGGTACCTAAAACCTGATCACTTGTGATCTGCAGGTATGTCTTAAAGCATCAAGGCCAAACAAGTGGTACATCGATAGTGGATGCTCAAGACACATGACTGGAGACAAATCAAAGTTTTTATCAATAAAGCCAAAAGATGGAGGTAGAGTCACATTTGGAGGTGATCAATCCGGGAAAATCGCTGGCATTGGTGAGATAGGCAACAATGAAGGCCCACTCATCAAAGACGTCTACCTTTTAGAAGGATTGTGTCACAATCTCCTAAGTGTGAGCCAAAGCACCGATAAGGGTAATTTGGTAATATTTGACTCTGATGAATGCTTTATTGTTAAAAAGGATTTGATCTCTATAAATGAGTTGAAAAACAGAGCCTTATTTAGAGCACCTAGAGATGGAAACTGTTATACCTTGAACCTCTCTAGCAATGCTTTTGCTTCTGAAAATTGTTTTGTAAGTAACTTGAATAAGAGTTGGCTATGGCATAAGCGATTAGCTCATGTCAATATGTATCAACTTGACAAGTTACTGAAAAAGGATTTGGTTATTGGCATTCCCAAATTGAAGTTCAAAAATGATATGATTTGTGATGCTTGTCAAAAGGGAAAATAGACCAAATCTTCTTTTAAAGCCAAAAATGAGATTTCAACAAATAGACCTCTACAACTTCTTCACATGGATCTAGTTGGACCAGCTAGAGTCAAAAGTCTTGGTGGAAACTTATATACTTTGGTCATTGTTGATGATTACTCTAGATTTACTTGGACTATATTTTTATCATCAAAAGATGAAACATATGATCAGTTTGTTGTTTTTGCCAAGAAGGTCCAGAACGAGAAAGGTCTTTCAATTTCAGGTATAAGGACCGATCATGGTGGAGAATTTGAAAACAATGCCTTTGCTGAGTTTTGTGATAGTATGGGGATCAACCATAACTTCTCGGCACCAAGAACACCACAACAGAATGGTGTTGTGGAGAGAAAGAATCGAGTACTCACGGAAATGGCCCGGGCAATGCTAAACGAATATAACACTTCACAAGTGTTTTGGGCTGATGCGATGAGTACGGCATGTTACATCTCCAACCGAGCCTATATGAGAAAGAAGATGAACAAAACACCATACGAACTCTACAAAGGAAGAAAGCCGAACCTCAGTCATCTGCATGTCTTTGGATGCAAGTGCTATGTGCACAATAATGGTAAAGATAATCTTGATAAATTCGATCCTAAATCTGATCTAGCTGTCTTTATTGGTTATTCAAATAGGAGTAAGGCATATAGGGTGTTTAATACTAGGACTAAGATTGTTGAAGAATCTATACATGTTGTATTCTGTGAATCTGAATCTGATAAATCCTTGGATGATGAAGAGGAGACTATTTTCAAAAACAAATTCTTTTCGAAAAATGCTCCTACTCCTTCTGAAAATTCTGAAAATGTTTTTGAGGCTGATCCTGAAAATAGCTTAGAAAATCCTGATCAGTTTCAACCTAGAGCTTGGAGATTTATAAGGAATCATCCTTTAGACCAAGTCATAGGTGATGTAAATCAAGGAGTTAGGACCAGAAATAGTACTCTGAATGAAGTTACATTTTCTGCATTTATTTCACATATAGAGCCACCTAAGATAGAAGAAGCCCTTTCAGACAATGATTGGGTGATTGCTATGCAAGAGGAGTTACATCAATTTGATAGAAATCAAGTTTAGGACTTGGTACCTAGACCCAAAGACCATCCGGTAATTGGGACAAAATGGGTATTCAAGAACAAACGTGATGAGTCAGCCATCATTGTGCGTAACAAGGCCAGATTAGTGGCCAAAGGTTACAATCAAGAAGAGGGAATAGACTATGAAGAGACTTTTGCTCCAGTAGCTAGATTGGAAGCAATAAGAGTTCTTCTAGCATTTGCATGCACAAAAGGTTTTAAACTCTATCAAATGGATGTCAAAAGTGCTTTTCTAAATGGTTTCATTCAAGAGGAGGTGTATGTTGAACAACCTCCAGGTTTTAAAAATGATCAATTTCCAGATCATGTTTTTAGACTTAAGAAAGCCTTGTATGGTCTTAAGCAAGCTCCTAGAGCTTGGTATGAAAGATTGAGTCAATTCTTACTCAATCAAGGATTTATTAGAGGAAAGGCTGATACAACATTGTTTATCAAGAAAAATAAATTGAATGAAATTTTAATTGTACAGATATATGTTGATGATATTATTTTCGGTGCTACTAATGACTCTTTGTGTGAGGAATTTTCCAAGTCTATGCAGGGTGAATTTGAGATGTCAATGATGGGAGAGCTCAATTACTTCCTTGGACTGCAAATCAAACAACGTAAGGATGGGATATTCATATCTCAAACCAAGTATTTAAATGATTTGCTGAAGAAGTTTGGAATGGACAAATGCAATGGAGCTGACACACCAATGAGCACAACTACTTCTTTGGATGCTGATGAAGAGGGCAAGGATTTCAACATTACCAAGTATAGAGGAATGATTGGAACATTGCTCTATCTCACTGCAAGTCGCCCGGACATCCAATTTAGTGTTGGAATGTGTGCTCGGTTTCAATCCGCTCCTAAAGAGTCACATGCTGAAAATGTGAAGAGGATTCAGATATCTCTCTGATTCGAAGACTCTTGGGCTATGGTTTCCCAAAGGTCAGCCGGAGCATCTTGTGGTATATTCAGATTCGGATCATGCTGGCTATAAGACGGATAGAAAGAGTACAAGTGGGCAATGCGAGTTCTTTGGCAACTCACTTGTCTCTTGGTTTAGCAAGAAGCAAACTACCGTGGCCATGTCCTCAACAGAAGCTGAATATGTGGCTACCTCAAGTTGCTGTGCTCAAGTGTTGTGGCTGAAGCAACAACTTGCTGACTTGGGAGTGCACTTAAAGGAGATCCCAATACTATGTGATAATACTAGCACAATAAGCTTGGCCAAGAATCCCGTGCAACATACAAGAACCAAGCATATTGATGTGAGACATCACTTCATCCGGGATCATGTCCAGAAGAGAGATGTGAAAGTAATGTTCATTCCAACCCATCTTCAACTAGCTGACATCTTCACCAAGCCTCTAGCCAAGGAACAATTCACTTTCATAAGGAGAGAATTGGGAATGGTAAATCCCAATGAATTGTAAGCAATTCTCTTTCAATTTAATGTTAGATGTGTTATTGATGATTAATCTTTACTAACTTAAGCATCGGAGAGTTTAGTCTTTGTTTTTGCAGGGTGTTTTGATGTTTCAGAAGAACTATACCGCGGTATGCAAGTGCTATACCGCAGTATAGGGTGTGTGAGAGGCCAAATCTCCAAGTGTGCAAGATGCATACTGCAGTATGTAAGTGGTATACTGCAGTATGTCCATCGGGGTTTCAGAGTTTCAGACATGCAAGAGGTATACTGCAGTATGTAAGTGATGTACTGCAGTATGGGATCAGACAGAAGCCAAAGCTGAGTATACAAGAGACATACTGCAGTATGTAAGTCATATACTGCAGTATGGGGTCAGACAGAAACGAAGTTTCAGGTATGCAAGAAGCATACTGCAGTATGTAAGTGCTATACTGCAGTATGGCCATCGGGTTTTCAAAAATTCTCTCAACATTTTTGAAGTCCAGGTCAGTATACTTCCATCCTTACTGCAGTATGTAAATGAAAGTATGCTATACTGCAGTATGCAAAAACCTTACTGCAGTATGGAGGTCTGTCTATATATACTGAAACACCGTGTTCTTTCATACTCGCGTCTATACCACAGTAAGACCTAGCAGTATCGCATCTCTCTCTTCCATCTCTCTCTGAAACCGTCACAAATCCTCGTTAAACCACCATAAATCCTCACCAAATCTCTCTCATTTCCTTCCCAATCTCATTCTCACTGAACCCAAACGTCAAAATGTCCAAAGATCAATCTCTCTCCAAACAACCCACTTCTTCTCTTCCACTCAGAGCACCAAGGTCGAAATCAATTCCTAAGAAATTAGGGGAAGGTATTGATCGTCATATCCCCGGAATTGGTGTTTCTTTACCGCAGGCATCTTCGCCGAATCCCAAGAAGAGGGGAACTTCATCCAGAGCATCTATCCCATCTTCAGCCGCAAAGAAGAAGAAGACCGGAGAGTCGAGCAAGACACAAGAGAAGAGGACCGTTGTTCCTCAAAAGGCAAGGTCCAAGAGAGCCTCCACGACTGTCATTTCCTCTCCCTCGTCTGTTGAGGTTTCTGGGTCTTCGTCAGAAACTAAGACTGAGCAAGATTCCTCTCTCGTGGTAGCAAATGCGGTTGAGGAGATCAAGATTCACAAGAATGCGCCAGAGGGATTCAAGGTTACTCCTGTCCTACTTCCTCCCAGTTCAAATGCCAAGTTCAAAGATCTTTTTGGGAGCCGAGGATTCTGCACTGTCACTTCTGTTGATCTGGAACAAGTCTACCGAGAGTGCAACGTGAATCTCTCACCATGGTTCGGGCCGTATGCTACGCTCGTTTCCATCGAGGCTGCCTACTGTCCTGAGTTGGTCAAGATGTTCTACTTCAACATGGCGACCGATCACATCTTGGACTCGGAAGGAAGACTGATTGAGGAAAGAATCACAACATCAGTCAGAGGAGTACGATTCACACTGTCTGCCGCCATCCTCAACAAGATTCTCAAGGTGGTTAATCCTCCAGAGGCATCCACACCGAAGTATTCTAATGAGGAGGTATATGCCACACTTATGCCCGGTCAGAACATACCGGATGATCAGAGGGTCCACTTGACTTTCAAGCCCTCGGAGATGCCACATTTGCACCGCGTGATATGGTACGTGTATTCACGTAACTTTGTGCAAAAAGGCGGGAGCTACACGCACTTCACGCAGAAGGACTACCGCTTCTTCACCGCCTTCATCCGCAAGCATCCGCTCAATATTGGGCAGTGGCTGTTCAAGGAGATTAGCCACTTTAGGTTTGTGTCCCGCAAGGGATCCTACATGCCCTTTGCATCCCTGGTGTCACTGATAATGTACTACCATAAGATATGGTATGTGGGTCCTCCCGAGCAGATGAAGTTTATCCCGGCCTTTGGCAAGACTCAGCTTAACTTGATGAAGATTCAGTTCGAGCCGGAAGGATCTGGGCAGTCGAGAGCTCCACCGCGGTCACAGACTCGTGCATCTCAGTCAGTTGCACATGAGGCCCAGTCTGCTCCACCACCACTACCTTCAGATTTTGATGAGCGGATTAGAGCAATTGTGGATGCTGCACTTATATCTCACCGAGCTATGATGAAGGCAGAGTTTGATATGATTCGGGCTGACATCAAGTTGGGGGTTATGGATGTGATCGTTGCTCAGTCACAGGTCCTCTCTGAACTGGTCAAGGTGAAAGATGCTATTGATGATCAAGGGCTCAACTTGGGCTCTACATTGTCAGTCACCTTAGCTGCAGCCTCAGATGCCAGAGACAAGGCTCAGCAACTCCTTCAGCACTTTGGACTTGGTGGCTCATCTTCATCTTCATTTGGCTTCACCATTGGTCCATCCTCTTCGACTCCTGTTCCGGAAGCCCAACCATCTATACCCGTATCTCAGCCTTCCCCAAACTCACCAGAACCTCACTTCTCACCACCATCATCACCCCCCTTCTCATTTCCTAGTCCACCTCATAGCCCACCCCACACCTCATCTTCCCCAATCACCCCTACCACAGAGATTCTTCCTGGCCCATTCCCATCTCCACCTTCTCCATATGCAGAGCCCCATGATCCCTCCTTTGATCCAAACACCGCCATGGTGCTCTATTCTCCTCCTGTCTTTGTTCTTGACCCCGAATTTGTTGATGACAAAGGGGGAGAAGGAGAGAAAGATGTAGATGTCTAGTGTCTAGATTTGTATTATTAGTGTTTAGATCTGTATTTTGATATTTATGTAGATTGTGTTCTGATATCAGTCATTATCAGTGTATTCATCTTTTTGATATCAGCTCTACTTGTATGCATCATATCTTATGAATATATTTCAAGTTGTTTATGTTCTCAAATTCATATCTGATGCCAATCTCTGTCTTTCATGCTTGAAAATGCAAAACTGATTGTTTTCTGATAACTTCACATTGCTTTCTGAAAACTTCAATTCAGAACAGAATACATCTTTCAAATTCTTTAAAAAGAAAGTTTACAAGTGTTGTCATCATCAAAAAGGGGGAGAATGTTAGTTCTCAATGTGTTTTGATGATTAACAACAAGTGTAAAACATGTTTTGAAGTTTCCAAGATGTTTAAAAATCATCTGATAGTTGCTTACCGTAGTATGGGTTTGCATACTGCAGTAAAGGGCCTTCCAGAAAGGAAATAATCTTTCAAGTTAAATCAATACTGCAGTATAGGTCTCTTTACCGCAGTATTGGACCTACAGAAGGTCATCATATTTTTGAAGTTAAGTCAATACTGCAGTATAGGATGACATACCGCAGTATTGAACTTCCAGAGAACAATCCAATTTTTCTAGTTAAGTCAATACTATAGTATAAGTTTCTATACCGCAGTATTGGACTTATAGAAGGTCATCAAATTGATGATGTTAAAGTCAATACTGCAGTATGTTAGTTACATACCGCAGTATTGGACTTCCAGAGAGCAACCGTGTTTTTCAAATCAAGCCAATACCACAGTATAGCTTTGTATACTGCAGTATAGGGGCATCCAGAGAGCAACTAAATTTCTAAGTCAAGCCAATACCGCAGTATAGACATGTATACTGCAGTATAGGGCCAACCCGAGAGCAATCAAATTTTCTCATCCTAGTCAATACCGCAGTATGGAGCTGCATAGTACAGTAAAGGGTCATACAGAAGGCTCTCAAAATTCATAACCATTGCATACTGCAGTATAGGTTTGAATACTGCAGTATTGGGCAATCACGGGGACTCTCAACTTTGACAAAAACTCGCATACTGCAGTATGTTAGTTGCATACCGCAGTATAGAGCATATCTTTCAAAATCATTTCACGAGGTTTTTGTCTCTGGAAGTTGCTTACTGTAGTAAGACTTTGGATACTGCAGTATGGACACTTATGCACAGTTCCATACTCCAGTATAGAGGAACATACTGCAGTATACAACGGTCAAAATTGGTTTTTGAATTACGCGAATTTGCAAATCATTATTGTTTGTTCTTATTGCTTCCATAATTCATTCAATCATATTCCTAGCTATGTTTAACAAGTTTGTTGAGTGAATTTCAGCAATCACAGATGAAGATCAATGAAGGTCAAAGCCATAAAGCAAAAAGTGTACAGTGCATTAAATGCACTTCTGCAAAATCAACCTATTCTCAGCTAATCCATCTGAGCACGCCTCCTAAACGTTAAAGTATACTTACTACAACAAGTAAAGTTATCTCCAACGGGAAAATTCTCAGAGAGTCACATCAGACTTCATTAAGTCTTGGATTAGCAGAAGTTTAGAGAGAGAAGATGAAGGCATGGTTTTCCATATAAGATTTAACACCAAGTTGCCCTCTAGTGTTTTCAACTGTAGTACCATTAAGGTTTTAAAATTCAATGGGGTAACCTTTAGTACCCTTTCTAGTGTGAATTTGCCTTCCCTTGAAGTTCTACATCTTAACAAGGTTAGACTTTCGGACATAAACTGTTTGGCAATGCTGCTTTCTGGATGCGCACTTCTTGAAATGCTAGTGCTGACTAGGTTGGGCATGAACAATTATGGTCCAATGCAAGAGATTAAAAAGCTTAACCGTTTGGCCACAGCCATTGTTCCCCCCTCTCTAGTGCCTTTGGAAGCTTTGTCTAACGTTACATTTCTAAGCTTGCAGGTATGAACGACATTGTATACTTAAATTGTTTGATTTTTCTTTCAAATATTTCATACGCAGTTTATTTTTGGGTCTGTTGGTCTTTCCTCATGCAGTCAATGTGGTCACCTGGTGCCACCCTGCATGCTATATGGTCCCCTGATGCTGATAATATTCCAACATTTGACAATTTGACACACCTGGAATGTTACGCTGATGGATGGACTAGGATAGTGAACTGTCTCCAAAATTTCCTTAAGCTTCAGAATCTTGTAATTTTTAAGGTTTGAAGATTTCATCTTGCCTTGTGTGTTAAATAATTGTTCTTCAATTTTTTAGTTCTCTAACCATATTTGTGTGTGGTCCCTGGTCAGCTTTTTTGTAGATTCCCTCGTGAACCAATACTTAATGTTCCTCCCTGTCTTTCATCACACCTGAAGGAGTTCACTTTTGGTGACTTCCAGTTACACAACGCTCATATTGCATTTATGAAATTCATGTTGAATAATGCGCAAGTTCTGAGCACTGTCAAGATTATAAGTGGATATACTCTTTCAAGTGAAGTAGAGATTCCTGAAATGATAAAAGTGATATCTGTATACCCCAGGGCCTCTGAGAATTGCAAGTTTTTACATGATATATCTCTGGGTTCAAGTAGAAAGGATTGGGATCGTTGGTTCAGGTTTTGATGTAGATTTGTCTGTTGGACTACTGAAAAATATCATGCAGCAGATTTTGTCTTAGGGACACTCTAGATTGTTATGAACTTAAGCAGCTTTCAGGTTTTTGTCTATGGATAAATCTGTTTCTGTGTTTTCTTGTTGTATTTAGTGGTGGTTTCAACTTTTGTCACATGTATTTGCATTGAACTGGTACTTCTTCTTCTTTCTTTTTTTTTTTTGATAAACAGATCAATTGTATAAAATGAAAAAGGTTGTATAACAAAAGGGTTAAGGTCCAATTTTGCTCTTAAAGTATACGTCCAGGAGTAATTTTGCCCCTGAAGTTTTCGATGTAGCAATATTGCTCCTGAAGTTTAAAAACGTAACAATGTTGCCCCTCCGTTAAAAACCTTTAGTTGACCATTAGGATTTTTAACGAAGGGGTAACATTACTATTTGTTTTGGGAGCAATGTTGCTCCTGAAATTTAAAAACGTAGTAATCTTGCCCCTCAGATAAAAACCCTAACGTTGACCGTTAGTTTATCGCTAGGGCAGTTAACCGAGGGGCAATATTGCTACTTTTTTAAACTTCAGGGGCAACATTGCTACATTGAAAACTTCAGGGCCAAAATTGCTTCTGGGCGCATACTTTAAGAACAAAATTGGACCTTAAAGTCCAATGAATGGGGAATTAAAGAAACATAAATTTTATGATGAGTAACTGGAAAAAAAAAAATCTAAGCAACGAATTAGTATCATTTTCCAAGTTGCCAATTAAATTAGAATGGACAAGACACCATTGAATATCATTTATCATTTTCCAAGTTGCCAATTAAATTAGAATGGACAAGACATCATTGAATATTATTTTCTTAGTTGCTAGAGAAATTAGAATTTTTGGTCTATGGTTTATTCTGCGTGACTAAAAAAACACGTCTAACTCGAATATTTAAGTGATATTTCCTTAAAACTTAAACAGATTCAATAGAACGGATTAGTTGCATATAAAGAGGAATTGTTTGTTTATAAGGCAATTGAAATTTCTAGATAAGTTCCCAAGGTTTCAATGGAATTGTTTGTTTGGTCGTAACAGTTTGAATGATCATCGTTTACACAATATTTGTTAGTGAAGCTGTTATCCTATTTCGTGCTTCTATCTAGGGAGTTATTTTATTTCCTTTATTCTTAGAGAGAAGCTTAGCAGATGCCCCTTTATTTTATTCCCTTTATACTATTTTATGTATTTTTTTATTGGAGGCAATTCAGTTTGAAACATTGTCGAGCATTAAATATGGATACATCACCTAATTAATGGGGATTCAAACATTTATTCGTCATATTATATGAGACTACCTTAAATTAAAGTTGATAGGCGGTCGTAATTTTAATATCCTTGAAACTACCTTCCTTGGAATTATGCATGTCATAAAACCTGAACTAGCATGGGCTCAATTAATTAATTATTTGGGCCATAGGTACAAAGTATCAATAGCTAATTTTAAGGTTAGAAAAATTATTCAATTGGTAAAGAATTGGCTTATGACCTAATAAAAGGTCGTGAGTTCAATCTATATCCTAGATACTTTACTCTTATATATAATTAAATGCATTTCTTAAAACAAATAGTATTGATAATTTAAAAATTACAAGCCATATAAAAAGTATGAACAAGAATAGATTGTACCCTCTTTGAAGTTTCTCAAAATCATAAAATCACCATGAGATCTTGCGTAGTTTAAGCTATATTCTTTTGAAATTTTGTTGTTTAGAAATAAGCCATAGATTATAATTGTTTCTTATAAAAAGATATGGATTGAGTATTATTTTTCTATGGGTTCAATAACCCGTAGGAAATCTAAAACTTTATCCACCGATTGGAGAACCAGTATCAAAGTGGCCTTTTTAGTCCAGCTGGTAAAAGAAAACCCTTTTACACTATTGTCATATTTTTCCATTTGAGTGCCACTTCTGATAGCGCCTTTGTGGAAGAACCATCTTCTTTGAGTGCATTAATGGAAGCATAGCTTAATTCCTTCATTCTCTTTTGCATCTCTTTACCTTCTTCACCTTCCATTAAAGTCCTCACCACTTTTGCAACCTCTTCCCTCTCCACTATGCCATTTTCGTTAACCTTTGGCCTCAGCGCCACCTTCAAATCATCAGTTAACATAACAGCATTCATCTTTTGCTCTGCAAAAAGGGGCCAAGCTATCAATGGCACGCCATTTTGTATACTCTCAAGTGTAGAGTTCCAACCACAATGACTCAAGAACCCACCAGTGGAATTATGACCAAGGATTGGAATCTGAGGTGCCCAAGAAGGAATGACAAAAGCCCTCTCTTTGGTTCTCTCCAAAAACCCATCTGGCAAGAAATCTAAAGGATTATTCTTATTTGATGAACCAAGGAAAGCAGCATTAACAGAATCACTTGGCGCTCTTAGGACCCATAAGAATTTCTGGCCACTTAATTCCAAGCCAAAAGCTAGCTCATTGATTTGGTCTTGAGATAGGGTCCCACCACTTCCAAAAGAAACATACAAAACAGAGCTAGGTGGTTGATTCTCCAACCACTTAATACACTCCGACCCTTTTTCCTCATTGTTTGACCCGGCTTGAGTGATAGGTCCGATCGGGTACACAGGTGGATACCCAGTTTCTTTTTGTGCCATGGCTCTTATTGCTCTTTCTTCCAGCTCCGCGAAGCTATCAACCAATAACCCATCAACAGACAACAATCTCTCACTTCGTTGGAGAGCCATTTTGTAATGTTCGGCTGATCGATTTTGAACCGGTTCGGGTAGATCATGACCATGGAGCGGGACACAACCCGGAAGCTGGATAGGTTCTGGTGCATCTCTAAATTCACCAGAAATATTTTCATGGAGGGTTGGAAGATAAAAGCAGTAGGAAAGACTTGAAGCAGATGAGGGGAAGTAAATGAAAGACAAAGCATTTTGATTGAGTTCCTTTGTGAAACTTAGTACCTCGGACGCGAAAGGGTCAGAGAGTAGAATTGCCAAAGGAGATTTGGAGTTCAAGGACATCAATTCTTGACGTAAAGAAGGCAAAGATTTGGTGACTGTGAGTTGAATTTGGATTGTTAAGTGAGAATCTTGGGGTAGGTCATGTTTGTTAATAGGAGGAAGGAAAATGGATTCAATGTTTGAAGGAAGAGTTTGAAGGTAAGCTATGGAGGAACTAGGGGGAGACTCTAGTGAAGGGATAATGAAAGTGACATGAAAATTGGGGTGAAGATGAACAAGTCGCTTTGAGAACTCAACCATAGGTATGAGATGGCTAAAGCCAGGACTGGGTACAACGGCTATGTGAGTTTTTTTCTCCATGGAAACTTGGGAACGATGATGAAAATTTGGATCGTCTCTTGTGAATTTGTGTGTTTCTGGATTGAAGATTTGATGTGCTTTATATAGAAGACATGTTCTGCAATTATTAGGTGCTGCGCAGGGACTTTTAAGTCTATATATCTCTAAGTTTGTCCCCTCTATTATTGTAAGGTACGGATCTCCTAATTTTTTCCCCTCTTTTTGTTTAAACTATTATATTCTACCTAACATGCATGTGTGGTGTGGGTAACATTTTGATATTCTACTTCAATGAAATTGTGTAGTTTAAATTTTTTTAAATGATTTTTCAAAATATTAATTAACTCAAACGGTACAATTTTAGAATATCTATAAAAAATTTACATTTTTTTTAAAACCTCATCATTTTATGCCTATAAAATATTAAAATGTCATTTGTTTTATCTATAGTCTAATAAGCAACAGAAAAAAAAATATGTTAATGTTGTGGGGACCGGGAAAAGGGGCCCCTTGCCCCATGTTATTTCCTGTTCATAAAGCTGTTTTATGCTCCACTTTGTGGTTTGTATGTGTGTGTATATATATATATATATTGTGTGTGTCACTCGAAACAGACAAAAGAAAAAGAAGTGATGGGAGTGATCACGTAATGCCAATTCTTTTTCATGGGAGTATGAACTTGGTCATGCATGGGAATGTTAATTAAATCTTCGGTCCACAATGAGTGTGAAAGAGAAAAATATCCCGAGAAATGGTGAATTTGTGTTAAACTCAAAAAAAAAAAAATGGACCTTAGTGAGGAAAATTTTAAATAAATATCATTTGAATTTGCAAAACCTCCAGAAGTCCGTCGAATTTGTAAAAAGACTGAGAGGTACAAAAGACCTGTGAGGGATATGCAAATTCGGGTCAAATTACTCTTTTGTCTTTAATTTTAAATAAATAAAAAAAGAAAAAGAAAAATCTCCTCCACCCCCCACCACCGGTCGGCCGGCGGCCACCACCACTGGCAGGCCCGCAGCCACCACCACCCACTGGTGGTGGTGGCCAATCGGTGGTGTTGGCCGGCCGGTGATGGGGTTGGAGGGGATTTTTTTTTATTTTTTTATTTAAAACTAAGAGCAAAAGAGTAATTTCACCTGAATTTGCGTATTTCTCATAAGTCCTTTGTACCTCTCATTCTTTTTACAAATTTGACAGACTTCTAGGGGTTTTACAAATTTAAATGGTATTTATTTAGAATTTTCTCCTTATAGTCTTCGAAGCATCCAATTGTAAAAATGCAGATTGACCAATAAAGTATTATGTTGGGATTACTTAATACAAAAATGTTTTGAAAGTATCTTAAATATTAACCAACAATTAAAATGAAAAAATTTATCAATCTAGAATTAAAAATAGAAATTATCACAATAACATTAAAATTGGGGTAACTCTGTTTGGTACTTTCATCTTCCACCATCTACATCGGATTTTTCTTTGAACCAGAGCACCACGTGTTTCCCATCCAGCCACTCTTTCTTCTCCATACAAATGAAGGACAAAGATCCGTTGGTGTTAGGGCCTGAGTTGGCCATCGACAAAATTCTGGGTCTAGTGTGCCTTGTGACATTCTTATCTTCGTATTTCACTTTGTAGATCGATTCTCCACTAGCTCATTTTTGGTCATGAAATAAATACCTATCCTGCACAGTGCCCAAAAAATTTTCGTCGTACGAGGCGTCTTATCTACGAATAGTTCCATCATGATACGCCCCATCGATGCTTCGCCGACTGAAAGCGCGATGTATAGAAGGGTAAATCCACGAGGTGCTCAAAATTACTGGCCCAATATTCATTGGCCGACCTAGGATTTTTAGTTTGTGGGTACACAATTAGTGGTGGGATTTAGGGGTGCTGTCCCTAAAAATTTTATTTCAAGAAAAGTTTTAAATACATTAAAAAACAAAAACTATGATTTTCAATTCTAAAGCAACTAAACAATTTACACTCTATGTCAATTTAGTAAATAATTAGCAAGTAATCCAAAATAAGATAAATTAAATTTAAAGGATGAAAAGACAGTATTTATGATTAATAAACTATGGACAAATAAACTAAATGAAAGGCGTCTTTTTATATTTTTTTCATCTCTTTCTCTCAATGAAAGTTGCATCGCCCACACGGGTCCTTATGCCAATCAAGTCAGAAGACTTGTAACCAACTAGGCCACCAAAGTAAGTTGATATGGAATTCCTTCAAAATATATATAGATGATCAAAATTTTAGTGTCTGTACTTGCCCACACTGACACTAATGTGGGTCCGCCGCTGCCAATATTCTATGTTGTTAATTTTTTAGGGTTAAGGGGCAATTCGGTGCCCCTCTCTATTTCGACCTCTGCTCTGTGTCTCTCACATTGTCTCTATGAAGAAGCTATAGTGGTGTGTTGGCGGAGGAGTGGTGGCTCTATCTTACTGGCAAAGATGAAGAAGGGAGTTGTCGTCGGCAAGGAAAAGAGGTGAAGGCGAGATGGAAGGGTCGAAGTCTCGACTTGGTTCAATTTGTGGTACTTTGGTTCAAAGATGGAAGATTTGAGAAGACAAATGTGGTAGATTTGAGCACCAAACCAAACAACATTATCCCTGATTTTAAAGTCACTGTGATAATTTCTATTTTTAATTGTTAATATTGGTAAATTTTCTCATTTTTAATTATTGGTTAGTATTTAAAATATTGTCAAAACATTTTTGTGTCAAGTGCTCATGGTATAATACTTTGTTGACCAATCTGTATTTTAACCCTCCAATAATTTGAACCAAACTATTGTTGCCGGCCTCTTCATAAATTAAAGCTTGTTTTTAGCTTTGTTTAGTGCTCCAGCGTGTGGTTTGATTCACTCTTTAATTAATTCGCTTGATTCACTCTTTAATTAATTCGCCTTTAATAGCACGACAGGGTAAGCATATTTTAAGGAAAATCCATCTCAGGGTTTAAAGTAACAAAAAAGTGTTAAAAAAGGCCAACTTTAGTTGTTAACGCTTATTGATATAGTTGTTAACGACTATTAATTTAGTTGTTAATGTTATTGATTTAATTGTTTACTGGTACTGATTTAGTTGTTAATGTGACTGATTTAGTTGTTAACATTTTTTGACTTATAACTTTTTTTTGTTGTTGACATTTTTATACTATTTTGAGCCTTGAGATAGATTTTTCCTATATTTTAGGGGAAATTTCTGACAAAGGACAAAAGATGACGTAAGAGATTACGTCCTCTATATAATAATTATATCAGAATTCTTTTCACGCTACTAAAAAATAGAGGCACTAAAATATGGTGGGACGTTTGGTACGCTGATTGGATTAACTTATTGGAATTATAACTGAATTGATTAGAATATTTGTTTTTAATGTTTGGTTGAGAAGTTCTTTCCACCAAATAATTTATGAAAAAGTTATTTATTTGAAAAGTAACTTATGGATTTATGGAGTATTTTTTAGTATCATTAAGTATCATGAAGTATATTTTTAATATTATTTAGTATTCTAAAAGATATTTTAGGGTACTTATGGGTACTAAAAATAATTTTTTCAAGATTCTAAAATAATTTTTTAAGATCCTGAGGTATTTTTTAGTACCATTCATGAAATATATTTTTAGTATCATTCAGTACCCTAAAAAATATTGTAGGGTTTTGACTTGTACCAAAAATAATTTTTTCGAGATTCTAAAATAATTTTTTAAGATTATGAGATATTTTTTACTACCGTTCAGTATCTTAAAGTATACTTTTAGTACCATTCAGTACCCTGAGAAATATTTTATGGTACTGAATGGTACTAAAAATAATTTTTTTTCAAGATCTTAAAATAATTTTTCAAGATCATGAAGTATGTTTTCAGTACCGTTTAATATAGTGAAGCATATTTTTAGTATTAGTCAGTACCCTTAAAAATATTTCAGATTGACTATAAGTTTAAATCGCAAAGCTACTTATGCTACCGATAATCCAAACATAAATCACATTTCACAATTTGACTTTTACCTAATCTGACTTTTCTATAGGTTAAATTAACTATTCCACTGGTATGAAGGTAATATGTTTAAAATTAATACTCATTGTGAGTTTTCACAAGAGGAAAATAGAGTTACCATAGCTATTGTAGTCCCAGATTGATCCTCATTCCATGCTTTTTTTTTTTTTCAATGGGCTTCTTAGGTGTTTATCCTCCTAAGAAGCATATAAAGGAATATTGATAGCATTGTTTTTTTAAAAATAATTTTATATATTTTTATTTATTTAGATTAAATTATATGTTGCATTCTAAAATATTTTTTACACTTAGTATATTAAATTAATTAATTTTCATTCTTACATTCAAAAATATTTTTCTTATAACACCATTATCTTAAAAATTAATTAATTTGAGATATTAACTTGATGTGAAAAATATTTCAAAATGTAGCATATAATCTAATTTAAATAAAGGAAAAATCTCTTATAAAGCTGCTTGAAATAGGAAAATTCTAAATTAGGTTGGTAAATTCAATAAATCCTTAATTAAATTATCGACCCAATTTAGAATTTCAAAATTTAGATTAAATGACGTTATTGCCCTCTCATAATTTCCTTTCTCATCTTAAAAGGATTTCAATACTTTTTAACTTATTTTTACAATAAGTGTAATTATATATAAACATTAATATATAATAAAATAAAATATGATTAACTTAGATCAAATAATTTTTTTGTGTGTGGAAGAAAGATTAGGAATAATCAAAAAAAAAAGTATCAGCTCCAATATTAATTAAATGTTTTCTAGTTGACCTTTAGAATAAAAAAATTATTTTTTACTTGATTTTTTGTGCATTGAGAAAAAATGTTAATATAAAAATAAATTGTTTGATATAACAAACTACATATCAAATATTTTCATTAATGATTTTTCAAAGGAAAAAATATTTATTAACGTAAAACAACAAGGAAAAATCTCATATAAAGTTATTTAAAATAGAGAAATTCTAAATTAAGTTGTTAAACCCAACAATTCCCTTGTTAAGCTATAGATTCAATTTAGGATTTTAAAATAGAGGTAAATTAACTTTAATACACCCTCCTAGTCTTCTCTATCATCTTTCCTCTTTAAGGAATTTAATTGCTTTTTAACTTTGTCTTTTAATAAGTGTGCATATATATTAACATTAATACATAATAAAATAAAATATGATTCATTTAAATCAAAGGAGTTTTTATATTCACGAAGAATGATTTATTGGTTTGAGTGAAAAAATGCATAACACCGTTATCAATTAAATGTTTTTATTAAATATTTTCAATCAAATTTTATTTTTAAAAGGACTCAAATTAGTTTTTTGTCAATAAAAAAATTATTCATGCAATTTTACTTATGTAATATATATGTTGTTGTTTTTTACGTTAATAAATATATTTTATTTAAAAAAATCATTAATGAAAATCTTTGATATGCAGTTTGCTATATTAAACAACTTTTTTTTATTAACTTTTTTTCTCAATAAACAAAAAATCGAGTAAAAAATAATTTTTTTTATTCTAATGTTCAATTAGAAAACATTTAATTAATATTGGGGTTGATACCTTTTTTTTTTTTGAATAATTCCTAATCATTCTTACACACACAAAAATTATTTGATCTAAGTTAATCATATTTTATTTTATTATATATTAATGTTTATATATATTTACACTTATTGTAAAAATAAGTTAAAAAGTATTGAAACCTTTTTAAGATAAGAGAGGAGACTATAAAAGGGCAGTAACGTCATTTAATCTAAATTTTGTAATTCTTAATTGAGTCGATAATTTAATTAAGGATTTATTGAATTTACTAACCCAATTTAAAATTTTCCTATTTTAAGCAGTTTTATATGAGATTTTTCCTTAAATAAATGAATATATATATATATATATATATATATATATATATATATATATATATATATATATATATATATAAAATACTATCAATATTTGTTTATGTGATTTTTAAGAGCACAAGCATCTAAGAGCACATTTATTATTATTATTTTTTAAAAGTATGTAATGAGGATTCCGGATGGATTCGAACGGCTGGTTGTTGGATTGGGCAGTACGAATGATCGATGCTACATCGACATTTATGGCTGAAGAAATTGCTTTTCTTGAAGCCTCAGTCAAAAGTCGCCCATGACAACGAACTTTGGTATAGCTGTCTTGAGTCAGATAATCAATGACTGATCAATTTCACTAGTAAAAGACTCTACTCTTCATGATTGGAGTTGTATAAATATCCTTGCGAATATTCCAGAGTCAAGGAAATAATTATAAACCATTTGTATAATTGGATTTCTAAGAAAATAAATTTAGTAGCTGACTATGTTGTTAAAGCTACATTTAGCGGGTATTACCCAAATGACTGGGTCTTGAAACCAGGTCAGCTGAGGAGATTGTTGGAGAAGGATTTAAAGAATATTCCAAGAGGACCTGATTAATATATTGTATATGGTTATTAGCGTGTATGGATTTAGTTATTAAAATATAGTTGTTAATGTTTTCTAATATCCAGAAAATCTTTAAGGCTTTTTCTGACGTGTGACTTTTTTTTAGGTCTTTTTTTAAAAACATCTTAGTCACTTGAGCCCAGATGGGGATTTTCTCATACTTCTATAGCAAGAAAAAAAAAAGGGGGAAAGTGTATATAAGGGCCCTTTTTAAGGAAAAAAAAAACTCAAAAAAGGCATCAATTCACGTAGATTCTGAAAATCCTCTAGGATTTTCAGAATCTACGTGAGTTGTTAACGGGGTTGATATAATTGTTAATCGTGGCTGATATGGTTGTTAATGTGACTGATTTAGTTGTTAAAATATTGTTGTTAATGAGACTGATTTAGTTATTAACGGGTATTGATTTTGTTGTTAATGTGGCTGATTTAGTTGTTAAATTTTAATGAATTTATACCAGAAAATGTCATTGAGTCTTTTTTGAAATTTTCAGAATCTTGGGTCTTTTTTGGAATTTTTTTTTCTATAAAAAGGGCCATTAAATACATTTTCCAAAAAGAAAAAAAAGGTATATGCACAGTCCATACATTTCGTCCTTTCAATTTTAAAAGAAAAAAAATTTACATGTAGTTTTATTCCGTCCCTTAACTATACAAAGTCCTACCTCCAGTCCTTAAGGATAATTAGTTTAAGGATAAGAAATTAGTTACATTAATTATTTTAATAATTAAATGTTATTTTCCTTCAAATGCCATATTTATTCATGTGTATTGAAATCACCGGAATAGAAAAAAAACCCTTATATGTTCAATCAATAGGATATTAATTGGGTTAAAAATTATAAATTTAGGAAAATGAGTGAACTGAGGTTGTATATTATTAGGAGTAATTAAGTAAATTCCACCTAAGTGCAAGCTAGTTAAACAAGTTCTTTTTTTGATATTCTCACATCAAGTATTCGGTTTGGGGTTGTCCATTTCAACATAAGTGTCTCTTATGAGATTTGGACACGAAATCCAAAAAAATTTAGGAGAACAGCAAAACAAGTTCTTTTGTTTTCCAACCAACTTAAATAAGTTAGATAATTTTACCAACTCCACCGACTAGTCAATTAATTTGATTTAATTAATTGGTGTCATTGAATCCTACAATTAATTATAGAAAAGTAGGGTGATTACGTACGGCGGCTATATGAATATATTCTCTTTAGTCCTAAATATAGGAGCTATTTACCAGATTTTGAAAAGATTAAAGATAATAATTAAATTAATTAATTATATTCATTTCCTAAAATACCCTTATTCTTGACACTATGGATTGGAGATGGAATAAACTGTTAAAATTCTTCTCATTTGTTTAAGTGAGCCTCCCTCCCTCTATGGATTGGAGATGGAATAAACTGTTAAAATTCTTCTCATTTGTTTAAGTGAGCCTCCCTCCCTCTTCGGTGGTTTTTGTTTTTGTGGTCCATAAGATTTAGTTTTGTTTAGGCCTAATATACTAATAAGTTCTTTTATATTTTTACTCAAAGGGATTTAAATCTTTTAAATTAGAAGTTTATAAAATATTGAAAAAGTTAAAACTTTATAAATAGGATCCAGATCACTTCCATCGCGTAATACTAGCCGTTATTAGATTCTTTGATGTACACGAGAAAGATTGGCGGAACATATGGGTAGGGATGGAAACAGGTTAGGCCCCTATCAGGCGGCCTACAGCGTGGCTTGTTTAGGGCCTGGTCAGGCCTGACTTGTTTGTTAAAAAGGACAGGCCAAGGCCTATTTAACGGCCTATATGTGTAAATAGGCTAGGTTTATTTTATTAAAGCCTGACCTATTTATACATTAAATATATATATATATATATATTTATATTTATATCATATAATAATAAAATATTTATTTTTTTTCATTTTTATATTTATATAGATTTTGGTAGACTTAAAGTATATGAAGATTACTTATGGCTTTCAAGGCCTGCAATATAAGGCCTTTTTAAAGGCTTACATTGTAAGTAGGTTTTTAAAAAGGCTTCAGGCCTGACCAGACCTTATGAAGGCTCAGGTTTTAGTCTAAAAAAAAACATTTGCATTAAGATTCAGGCCCAGACTCAGACCTTTTTACCCCATTACAGGCTCAGGCCTATTTAGTCAAAGTCTGACCTATTTTCATGCCTACATATTGGTCAGCACCAGTCAACAGTGGCTAGATGGGGTGGCCAAAAATAGTTAATATTTTATTAGGTTATTTTAGGAAAAAAATCAATCACTTTGGACGGTTAGTTATAGTAAAATATTTTTAAGAAAATATTAAAATTATTTTATTTAAAAATGAAAAAAGTAGATTCTCCCACTTAATAGAATATAAACGTGTTGTTAAATTAATTACTGTGGAGGAAATATGAGTAAGGGTGATACGGAAAAAAATATGACAAAAATTGTTCAAAATTATTTTATTAAAAAAACCTGTAAAATTGAGGTGTATGTGACAATAATAAGTTGCAAATATTACTTACTTTATAGAATATATGGGTATTATTATTGAAAAGTTATCAATAGGGGTATTTTAGGAAAAAACTGATAAAAATTAAAATTTGTTCATAGAATTAGGATCAGGACAACCTCCACTAGTGTAAAAAAGGCTTTTAAGACCGGACAAAGCAGGCACGTAAGACCGGACGGACGGCCGGTCTTGTTCCAGCCGGTATTAAAAGTCTACATATGAGACCGGACATTGATCCGGTCTTAAAAGTCTACATATTTTAGACCGGACATTTAAAACATTGGGTCTTAAAAGTTGTACTAAATGAACATGAAATAGTTTGATTTGGTCGGTCCAAAAACTCAACTTTTAAGATCGGCCTAAAATAGGCCGCTCTTAAAATATCGGACTTTTAAGACCGGACAAAATTAAATACGGTCTTAAACTTAGCGACTTCTAAGACCGACTAATCATACGCGGTCTTAAAAGACTGACTTTTAAGACCGGATGATAATTACGTCCGGTCTTAAAAATTTTCTTTTAAGACCGGACGTCTAAATATAACATAACGGTCTTAAAAGGCCAACTTTTAAGACCGGCTTAATATGACCTTTAAGACCTGTCATATAATTACATCCGGTCTTAAACGTTAAATGTATAAGACCGGCTTATTTATTTCCAGTCTAAATTTTCCCAAATTTTTCCCTGCTGTTGTTTCTGCTACTATATATATATATATATATATATATATATATATACAAATCCACAACCCAATCCAGCACATAAAAGTCGATACTTTAAGCTACAAGCTATGAACAATTATTTGAATAAATTGAATTGGAAAAATGATACAAATATTATTCACCATGAGTTATTTGGCCTCTTAATTAATTTACAACACCTAAGTTAATTCATACAATAAGATAACTTACTTATAAATACAACAAGTTACAAATACAACATAGATGCGCCCAAAATAATATTCACCATGCCTTCATCTGATTCCCACCCAATAACATAACATCCTCTTTTCTAACATGATCGGATCCTGCCACAAAAATAAAACAAGGAATAAACTTCATAGTCAAAGACATTTTATGAACATAGAAGGAATAATATATATAGTTAAAGCCTTAAAGTAGTCAAATAAATCTGCATATATATGAATATTACCTTATGAATTGACTCTTTTATAAAGTGATATCTTCCCATATCCCTTCTTGATGATCACTTCTTATGTCGGGTTCATTATCCGCTTCATCTTCTTCGTTCATGTCCGGTAGACCCCTTGAAAAAGGTGTACTCTCAGGAATACCATAATTTGAATTTTCCTCATCAATATCAATGACCCTCTTTCCTTGGAGAGCTACAGATCACATTTTATTTTCTTGATCGGTGATATAGAACACTTGTTGCGCTTGGTCTGCCATAATAAAAGGTTCATCTCCAAAACTTCTACCATTGACATCGACTAATGTAAATCCTAGCCGATCGATCCGAACACCATTATTGACATTAACCCACTTGCATTTGAAAATTGGAAATCTAATTTTCACATAGTCCACCTCCCATATCTCTTCAATAACCCCATAATATGGCATGACTGCCAATAAAGGGCTCTTGTCTTTCGAACTGGAGAAGTGCATAGATTCATCCTCTAACATAACACCACTGTTCTGGACTATGCTCCTATCATCTAGGGACTTCGTGTAAAATGTATAACCATTAATCACATACGAATACCAACTTATGACATCAACCTCAGGACCACGTGCTAACCATTTGAGGATATCAGAAACACATTCCTCCCCCTCGACCTTTTGTTTAAATTAGTGTGCAAAAGTTCTGTTATGCTCCCTAATCAACATTTGTTCAGTCAGTCGAGGATTTTCTTTCCTCACAGCTTCTTTATGTGTAGCTATGCTGGCTTGAACTTCATCAACATTATTCAAGATGTATAAGTGGACTTGTGACAATTCATCAGGATCCACAATCTTTACTGAAGCCCCTTGCCTATCCCCTCCAGCATGATGACGTTTTGAAAGCTCAATATGTCTTACTTTGGCCAAATAATTTTGACAAAATTCCATGGCTTCTTCAGAAACATATTTCTGAACAATCGATGCTTCTGGACGGTATGCATTCTTCACGTACCCTTTAAGGAATTTCATAGATCTTTCAATTGGGTACATCCACCGTAAATGGATAGGGCCACACAACTTTATCTCCCTCACTAGATGAACAATTAGATGAACCATGATGTCAAAAAATGTAGGAACAAAAAGCTTCTCAAGGTGGCACAAGATAAGATATCCTTCATTCTCCAATTCATCCAACTTTTCAATGTCGAAATCTTTAGAACAAACCGCATTGAAGAAGATACAAAGTCTAGTCAAAACAACCCGAAGGTCATATTCAGCGATGCCTCGAATAGCTATTGGGAGTAGTTGTTGCATCAAGACATGACAATCATGCGGTTTTTGGCCTACTAATTTCAAGTCCTTCATCGATACAAGCCTCTTAAAATTTGAAGAATACCCCGAGGGAACTTTTGTGCCATGTAAACACTCACAAAAACTACGTTTCTCATCCTTAGACAAAGTATGAGAAGCTGGGGGACAATAAGTTCTCGTCCCATACGGCCTTGGATGTAGCTCTTCACGTATTCCCATTGCTTACAAATCCAATCTTGCCTTCACACCATCCTTGGAACTGCCTTGTATGTTGAGAAGTGTGCCAACAATGCTATCACATACGTTTTTCTCCACATGCATGACATCGATATAGTGTCTCACATCAAGATTGCACCAATAAGGAAGATTGAAGAATACAGATCTCTTTTTCCATATATTTGTATCTTTTCTACTGTTGGCTGTCTTGCCGAAGATGACATTGATATTTTTCACCTTCTCATAAACTTGCTCCCCAGTCAATGGCACCGGAGCATCTTCATATTCTTGGCCACCAAAGAAGGCTTTCTTTAATCGACGATATGGGTGGCCCCGTCTAAGAAATCTCCTATGTCCAAGGTAAACCGTCTTTCTTCCATGTTGGAGTTGATGGTAGCATGTGCCTTCTTCACAAACCGGACATGCTTTATGGCCCCTTTACACTATACCCTGACAAGTTACCATATGCTGGGAAGTCGTTTATAGTACAGAATATCATGGCTCGCAATTTGAATACCTCCTTCTTGAAAGAGTAAAAAACATCCACACCTTCTTCCCATAACTCCTTCAAGTCTTCGATCAAGGGCTGAAGGTAAACATCAATGTCATTTCCGGGTTGTTTTGGTCCCGAAATCAACATAGACAGCATCATGTACTTTCATTTCATGCATAACATTGGGGATAAGTTGTAAATAATGAGGAGTACAGGCCATGAACTATGTACGCTGCTAAGGCTTCCATATGGATTCATGTCATCTGTGCTAAGTGCAAGCCTAATGTTCCTAGGTTCTTCGCCGAAGATGGGAAATAATTGATCGATTTTCTTCTATTGAGAAGAATTGGCTGGATGACGAAGCTTTCCCACAACACTTTTGTAGGCCCCTTATTTGACTTATACCTTGGGGTTTCACATATCGGACAATTCTGCTTCTCTTCAAACTCTTTTCTATACAATGCGCAGTCATTCGGGCATGCATGGATCTTTTTGTACTCCATCCCCAGTGGACAAAGTATTTTCTTAGCATCATAGTATCGATGCCGCAACACATTATCATCCGGAAGCATGTCCTTAAAAGCCTCAAGCATTTCAGAAAAACTCTTGTCGCTCCATCCATGACGTGCCTTCAAGCTTACCAATTTCAATATAGCGTTCAACAATTGGTATTTTTGACACCCTGGGTATAGCGGGGTCTCCGCATCACTGCACATATTACCATATGCATGTGATTGTTGAAAGGCCTCTTCTTCTACATCACAAATAATGTCCTCTATGCGATCGTCCATATCCGTGTCATTATCATCAAAGGCCACTTCCCCATGTTGAGACCCACTTGGTATTTTTTCACCATGTCATACCCATACTGTATACGTCTTACAAAATCCATGACAAATTAAATGTGTGCGTATAACTTCAGGACTTAGTCGCCTCTCATTCAAACATTTTACACAAGGGCAATAAAACTTCCCACTATCATCATTGGCATTTTGTTTAGCAAATTCAATAAAGTCCCTCACCCCATTCTGATATTCAACGCTCGTCCGTAAAGCATTTATCCAACTGTGATCTATAGTAGAATTCCTATGGACGGAAAGATTTAACATACGTATAATAAGGCAAAATAAATGCATAACGAAGAATCACTTTTGGTCATCAATATCACAGTGAAGCCAAACTAAAATACTCCCGAAGCAAAATAAATGCATGACGAGGAAATTTAAATGCTTCGCATGAAGGTCTTGTGGACTCACCTGTAGCATATAAATTCAAATGCCAAATAAGAGTCTTTCTTCTCCCGCTATGAACGTTGATGTTGGAGACAGCAAGAGTACCCTAAAAACATTTGTTGGTCAGTTGGGTAGCTCTCAAGTGCAAATATAATCTTCAAAATAGAATATTCATTAACAACAGAGAAGCCCACAAGAGCATTTCATCGATTTCGTTCAACTCAAGAAAAACCAAGAAAGATAAGTAGGAAAACCATGAAGTTATATAACTGAAACACCTCTTATAGCTTGGTATAAGTTTAGCTGAGGTACGAGGAAGTGATTGTTGAGAGAGCAATGCGAAGCACCGACGGAGCAACACACAACCACTGGAGACAGAACCTCCTCAGTAATCACTTCCGGCGTGACAAGAGAAATTCAGAGAGGGAAATTTAATTTTCCACGCGACAGAGACATGATTTTATATTTGGATTTTTTAAGACCGATTAATTATAAAGCATCCGGTCCTAAATATTTTATATTAAAATTTTAAGTGTTACTTTTAAGACCGAATTCTTATCCTGTCCGGTCCTAAATATTTAAGACCGCAGTTTTATAATACTCTGGACCTAAGTTAATTTTCCAGAGAAAAAAGTGTTTTATATTAAATTTTTAAGTGTTACTTTTAAGACTGAATTATTATCCTGTCCGGTCCTAAATATTTAAGACCGCAGTTTTATAATACTTCGGACCTAAGTTAATTTTCCAGAGAAAAAAGTATTGGCTTTGGGCCTTTGGCGAGTGCAGAAAATTATCAATGCTATTAATTAATACTACTATTAATTACTTGAACAAAAAATTAAAAAGAGACAAGGTTATAGTTCTTAATTAATGCTATTATTAATTACTTGAACAAAAAATTAAAAAGAGACAAGCTTATGGTTCTTAATTAATGCTGTTATTAATTACTTGAATATTGCCGTACACATTGCCAAAAAAAAAAAGCAGAAAATTATCAAAGCTTGTTATCCTTCGAAGCCCAAGCAATATCGACTTAAGCAGCATTAATTTCCCGCTGGATATCAGCAAGTTCCCGTCTTATTCGTATCAGGTCGTTGGAGGAAAGAGGACGAGAGTCATCGGTAGGCGCGCTGGGGCCAACTGGTTGGAGAGGTGTAGCAGGAACCTCTTCATGGACGGAAGGCTGGAGGGGGGGGGGTGCGGCAATCTCTTCATCATCAGAAATAACAATGGGTCCAACGACCCGAGACTCTTCTGTTTCAATAGAACGCACTCTCAATGGAGGAGGTGCACCGTATAACGATCGACAGAAGGCACGAGCATCACGAGTAAGAGCACCCCTACGAGCGGTTCTCTTGTATCTAACCATGGTTTGAACGGTTGGCGTAAAGAGGTATGAGGAGTTTATTAATAAAGGCAGAGAGTAGTTCTCAGATAAGCGCAAACAGGTACGTAGTTTGGAGTTACGAGGTAGAGCGGCGAGTTAATAAGGAGTGTTAAGAACAGAGAGGTATGAGGACTGAGGAGTAGTAATAAAGGTACAGAGCAGACGAATGGTCTACTTTACGAGCGAGTTTTATAAATATTATTTATTTTTTAAATGAATTAATTTTAAGACCGACTTTTTATCATTTCTCTGGTCCTAAAAGTATATTATTTATTTTTTTATTCAATTAAATTACTTTTAAGACCGATCTTTTATCAGTTTTTTGGTCCTAAAATTTTTTTAAACAAGATTTAATTTCCTAAAAAAAGTTCATCCTTTCAAATTCCGATAGCAGAGTCGTATCCTTACACTTTATCAGAGGATCTCTTCGTCTTCCAGATAAACTTCCCAACGTAACTAGGCGTCTCCTCATATTCTGATGAACTATGCGTCTGCTCATTAAAGGTTTCAACGTTTCACTCCGGATGGGTTCTCTATTTAAAGCCATTGTTACTTTGCTTTCTTCACATTCTTCATCATCACTTCTACAATGGTTGCTCTACCGCCCCAAGGTCCTCCACCACTACCAGGTCCTCCTTATCCTCCTCCCACTAGGCGTAACAATCCTTACCCTCCTCCTCTGCCTCCAAACCCGACCACCAAACAGCTGCTGCTAAACCTCTTGGCCCGCGTCGATCATATATATTGACGACAAGGCCAGCTTTTTCAGGTCTACCATGCCGTCAACAACAAGATCAACACGATACTCGACGCCTACAACGTTGAATACAATCCGTTTGATGACGACGTCACCGACCCCTCCGACGACTGCCTCCCCTCTGACAACGATGGGGAGGAGTAAATATTTTGTTGTTTTTTTTTAAAAAAATTCATGTACTCCACTGCCCCCCATGGGGCAGCATTAAAAAATATATAATAAATTTGTTACTTTCCTATTTCGATCGCCTTTATCCTTCTGATCAGTACATTCTTTCTTTTTCCGACAAGGAGGAAAAAACAAAACATTGTCCTCGTGTGTATGATCAACATTAAAAACTTGCACATTTAAAAATCCAACAATATACAGTTAAGATCAGACCAACAAAACAAAAAGATCGTTTACCTTATTCGTATAAAAACAAGCAGTGATAATTCTTCTCAAAGTTGGAATGTCATTGTCGTCAGTGTTACCTCACATGATCAGAAACAAAGTGTCATTTTCAATATCTCCCACCTTTTTCCGACAAAAAGAAAAGGGAAACCGATAATCTGATTCAAGAGAGGTAACATCAGCGACAATGAAGCTCCTAGCTTGATCAGAACGCCAGAACCTCGGTTGCCTTGAACCCTAATTAATTTGTCCGAAAAGCGAATCAACTCTATTTAAAGGAAGACTATTTTCATACCAAAAAAAAAAGAGACTATTAGGAGCGGACGGTAAAAGGAGCTACGGTCCTAAAAGTCTCGAATACTTTTAGGACCGTCATTTTACAATATACGGTCCTAAATGTCTTTTTAGTCAATACTTTTAGGACCGTCATTTTACAATATAGGGTCCTAAAAGAGTTCGCACGTTAAAAAATCCAACGATATACAGTTATGATCCAACAGAAGATTCTTTCTGTTTCCGACAAGAATGAAGAAAACAAAACATTGTCCTCGTGTGTTTGATCAACATTAAAAACTCGCACATTAAAAAATCTAACAATATACAGTTAAGATCAGACCAACAAAACAAAAAGAACGTTTACCTTATTCGAGTAAAAACAAATAGTGACAATTCTTCTCAAGGTTGGACCGTCGTTGTCCTCAGTTTTACCTCGCCTAATTAGAAACAAAGTGTCCTTTTCAATATCTCTCATCTTTTTCTGACAAAAAGAAAAGGGACAAAGAAAAGAGAAACTGATAATCTAAATCTGGAGAGGTAAAAACGACGACAATGAGGGTCCTAGCTTGAGCAGAACGCCAGAACCTCGGTTGCCTTGAACCCTAATTAATTTGTCCGAAAAGCGAATCAACTCTATTTAAAGGAAGACTATTAGGAGCGGACGGTAAAAGGAGATACGGTCCTAAAAGTCTCAAATACTTTTAGGACCGTCATTTTAAAACATACAGTCCTAAATGTCTCACCAATATTTAGTCAATACTTTTAGGACCGGAAGTATACAATATGTGGTCCTAAAAGTCTCATACTATTTAAACCGAAAACTTTTAGGACCAGAAGTTTACCCATATATGGTCCTAAAGTCGCGAACTCTTGCTTATTATTTACATCATCCTGAACCTCAAATTTCAAGCGTACTAAATAGCTATATCCACCATCCAATTTCAGATACCCCAAAATGGAGACAAGAAAATTGTTCGAAAAATTAAACAAATTTATCTATTGAATTTTACATTGCCTGTGTATTATTTACAAATTGTTCGAAAAAATAATCAAATTTTACAGAATATTTACAAATGAATAACAGCATTAATTATTGTCCCTGATCACTACTTAAGATCAGGTCAGACAGATATTGACAAAACAAATTGCGTATATGCTCGAGTTCAGCATCCAAAAAGGGGGCAGGGCATTGAAACATCTTTAACATCAAAGACAGAAACTGAATTAACTTGCGTCCATATTTCAGATGTAACATTAAGCCAGAAACTTGAAGGTGGAGCCAAATACCCAAGAGGGGGGGTGAATTGGGTATGTTACAATTTTTTTTTTCAAAAAGCTCTGTTTTATAACAACTAAAACAGAGTAGAACAGAGTAGAAGAGGAGAAGAGCAGGACACAAGAAATTTATACTGGTTCGGTCTTAACCACTTGACCTACGTCCAGTCCCCAGCCTCACTGGGATTTCCACTATATCAAAGATTACACACTCTGCACTCAAGAAGTGATTCTCTCACTAGAACTCACTCCCCCTTACAAGTTGTAATCAATGATTCCCCAAATCACCAAGTCCCCTTGACTTGTGATTTCTTTACAATAAATGGTTTACAGAAATGAAACTCTCTTAAAAGAGCAGATATGAATGAACACTGAAGCACTTGTGTCAAAAGATACTACACAGATGAAAAACTGAAAGTAATGAATGAAAACTTCAATGAAATTCGCTCTCAGTTGTTGTGGTGGTTGGAAAAACTTGAATGCTCTTCTATTTATATTCAAAGATCAATAAATGACCGTTGCTTTCCAAATAGATCCGTTGGAGAAATTGTCCAAGTGTTCTGGAGTGGTTTAGGGACCTTCTCTCTCTTGATTACTCTTAATCTAGTTGGCCATGTCATCACAGTTGACTTTCTGCAAATTAATCCGTTGAAGAAGAGTTTACTTGTTCCAGCAATCATCCTTTAATGCTTTGTGGTTGTGGACATATGGATTTGGCAGAAGAGGCAACTTTCTGAGCATTGCAATAAATGTTCTGAACTTGCTTTTTTGCTTTATGCTTTAACTCATCAATAAACATTCTTAAAGCATCTGAAATCCACTAATAAAGTCGTTAAACATAGCAGGGAATATTAGAGAATAATATTGCAAAGGATTAAGATCAAACAAGAATGTTTTTAGAATTCGTCAGATTTGAATTTCTGCAACAGCGTCATGAACTTGAGCTTAGTTCTTCTAGGCTCGAGTTTGATGCTTCAGTGTGCTAAGGTGTTTTAGCTCAAAAATACGTGAACCTGAGGTTTGTAACTTAAACTTGAGGTTCTCAACTCTATTGAAAAATCACATTGCTCTCGGGTTGATTTGAACTCGAGCTTAGCATTATGAACTCGAGTTCATTTTACACAGAGAGGAATGTCATGTTTTTTAAGTTTTGAAAAGGTTATGCTCAAGAGATGAACTCGAGTTTGTTAGTGATATGCTCGAGTTTGACACTATTCAGAACAGGACATTGTAAGAACAAACCTGAGGTTTACAAAACAAACTCTAGAGTTTTCTCAATTTGAAAAACACTTTTGCTCTCTGGAGCTTTTAGGCTTGAGTGTAAAGAGTTTAGGCTTGAGTTTATTCAATCCTGAAAAACTCTTTGCTCTCTGGAACTTTTAGGCTTGAGTTTAAAAGGCTTAGGCTCGAGTTTGTTCAACTCTGAAAAACTTTTTGCTCTCTGGAACTTTTAGGCTTGAGTTTGAAAAGTTTAGTCTCGAGTTTGTTTAACTTTGAGAAACTCTAAAAGTTCTCGATCAAAGATAGGCTCGAGTTTACTTGTTTTGTAAACTCTTGAGATTTTTTAAACCAGAAAACTTTTGTATCAATAAAACAGTGCAGAGTTTGTGAAAATCCCTAAGTTTAAAAAATTTCTTCCCTCCAGGGATGAACTCAAGTTTGTCATAACAGGCTCGAGTTCACGATCTTTGAAAACGATGAAAATTTTCTTTAGAACCTACAAACTTGAGGTTTGAGGAAGGAGTGTGTCAAGTTTAAAACTGTTTGCAAGTTATAAACCTCTCTGTCTCTGGTGAGCTTGAGCTTAAAAGTGTGAACTCGAGTTCACACAAAGTTTTGAAAACTTTGAAAAATTCTTAAGTTCTAAACTTCAGGTTTAGTCTCAAGTTTGCAAATCAAAGTGCCAGGTTTTCACTCTCTGTCAAAGATAAACTCGAGCATGCCCATAATGGGCTCGAGTTTGTCACAAGCAGAATATTTTTGATTGAAATCGACAAGTTTAAATCAGTTTAACCTTGAACAAAAATTTCTCCATATTGTTTACAATTGTTAGTAATCATCAAAACATACAGAGAACTAACAAAACTGAATTAACTTGCGTGCATAATATGTAACATCAAATATTTACCTTTGCATATAATTTATTATTTCCTTTAGTGACAATATCATACATGTGTTTCATAACATATTGGCCACATAGGTTGAACGCCTGTGGTTGCCGACGAGTCTAAAAAGAAAAAGAAATATATAAGTAATATATATCTTACTGACCAAGTTTACAAGGCAGTTGACAAGTTTACAAATATTATATTGTACCAACCTCTGGTTTGAGTCATTTAGGCTCTTTGGCCTTTGAAGGACGCTTTTGGAGTGCATCGATTTGGAAGGTCCTCATGGAACTATCATAAAAAATGCATATTTATCAATTCACTGAAAATTCACAGCAAAGATTTCTGACAAGAGAATCAAAATGACATGCTTACTCGTTGATGGTCTGGACCAACGTAGGCACTGGCTTGCCGTGAGTGGAGCATAAGAAGATAACTTTATTTTCTGCCATACACATGAGGACCAACTGCCAGTGGCAGCTGAAAATTCACAGCAGTAAAGTATACTCAGTGATATATGTAGGCATGTAGCAGAATTAAGTAACTTGTAGACAAGATTTGTGATAAGTACCTGTGGAAGAATGGCAACAAGTACACCTTTCTTCTCACATTACACAACCTCCTTGATATGTACTCTTGTCTTTGCTCCATGGTTGTTTGACTGATATACTGTGGGCACAAGAATCCAAAATCGTCACTCCTGCCCTCATTCTCCAATTCTTGATGCAAGAACCTACAATAATTATATCGATCAGGGAATTAGTATATATATGTATGTGTTTAAACGATGCATTTAAATTATGTACCCATAGAAGAACATACTTACTTCATCCAAATTTGAATAATTGCATCAGTAAGCTCCTGTCTAGGAAGCAGCAGGGAGTCAATATCAATAGTGTCAACTTGGACTGGTAGGGGATTTGCGACGCCTACTACTTCATTGACAGGCCACGATTTATTTTTAAAACCTCCACTTTTCACCATATCAGTTATTTTTTCGTGGCCAATCAACTTAGCACTAGGGGATTGAGTCTGAGGAGGGGATGGAGCTCGACGAGGGGATGGAACTTGAGGACGAGGGGTTGAAGCTTGGGGAGGAGTACAGACATGTACAAGCTTCACTGGCCAAGAGATGAAGGTTCCCTTGATATCACTCACAATCTTAATCTCATCAGTTGGGAGAGGGAGAGGTGCATCAATGATCACCTTTTCAACTGACACTCTGACTTCATCATCAGACATTTGTTGGTGGTGTACAGTTGATCCCAAAAAGTTGTGGACAGTCCCTTTTGCAACTAATAGTAGTCTATCATGATCCTCCACATAAAGGTCACAAGGTTGCTCTGACTGTCCAACAATACAGCTCCCTCCAGTGCTCTGCTGCATAGTTGCAGGTGAGTGTGTGAAGGGAACACTGGTCTCTGGACGAGAGCTAAAAAGCAGCTTCATCTGATTCAGTTCCTCCCTTAACTGGCTCATATCGGATTGATACCTTGCTTTTTTAGCCGCTGATTCCTCATTTAATTTGGCCACTGTCTGTTCCATCTCCTCCCGGGTAACCACCTCTTTCCTATGGCGTTTGGCGGATGAACCAAAGAATACCTTCAGGCCTACCCGTCTTCCAACCCCTCTTACACACCTACCGTGGTCCGGTTTTCTGGTGGCAACAGTGAGAACATCACTCTTACTGGACGACACGAAAGCTCCCTCTGCCTCTTTCTTCTTAAGATCTTCCTGTAAGGTACAGATAACGAGAAGCTTAGTAATGAATCATGTTTAGTAACTAAAAAATAATAACAATAACGATACTTACAATTTTTTCAGCAACTACACGAGTTTGTTCACTCGTGTAGGAGCCGCTTGGGTTTTTCCGAATGTGCAACCACAAATCCTCGCGACGTATTGGAGATGGCGGACCGTGTACCGCCTCAGGATTGGATTCTGCTTTATCTTCCAATCTCTTCCGCTTGGCCGCCATCAATTCTTTTTCAGCCTTTTCATATCCGCCGCGAGAAGCCCTATGCGGGCAATCATTCTTTCTCCCTATATCCTGTGCTTTTGCCCTTCTTTCCTGTGAATCAGAATTGAAAACAACTATTAATTATGAATTCCAGCCATCTCACTAATAGAAATTAGAGAACTTCTGCTTGATATGAACCTCAAACACTAGTCAAATTCACTTGATCAAGTTTCAACATTTTATTATTTAAGGAAGATGTAGATAGGTTAAGAAACAAAAGAGAATTATGCTTACAAAAGAGCTATGTTTTGTACTGCTAGGTAGATAGAACAAGAAACAAAAGAGTATTGTGCTTACAAAATAATACAAACTTGATCCTTTTTAAGGCATCCAGTGGGATCATCAGTACGTCCACATTAGATGGTAACAATTGGGTATATAAAGTTTCCCCCTTTTAAGACTGTTCATTTCCTCCTTTGCAAGACAAACCATTACACAATTACCTCCTTAGTATTTTACCTTTTCAGGGTTTACATATCAGACTTGCATAGACAAAGGCAGGAAATGTATACTTCTATTCACACACCAAACAATATAATTTAACTAACAGGATTAGATGAACAAATATAAGCTCACAGGTTACATAAGCAAACAAAACTAAATATAGACTCACCAGAGCTTCAGGAGTGGTCCGCAGCAGAACAAATTGTCGCCAAATTCGTTCATCAATAAGTGTGTACTATTCCCAAGGCTGTTTGGCAGGCGCAACCTCGTAAAAAATATACGTGTTAGCGAGAGAGGTCTTAAACTTCCTCCACTGATCAGCACAATAAGACAATGTCTTGACTTTCAACTCCTCAGAGTTAGGGACAGTGTATGTAAGCCGGGTAGTGTCCCAAATAGGTTGCTTTACTTTGTTAAAGTCAACACTTTTCCACTCATCTTCCAAGATGCTAACCTTGCTGCGTGCAAGATAGCCGACAAAACTATTATATTTGTTTTTATTAGGACCGAAAGGCCGCAACTTTTCATCGAACTGAATCTCGAGCCTTGACCTAGAAGTCCGACTTAGATATACATCCATCATTCGTGTGCCTCTTCTACCACAGCGTGCAGGGCGGTTAGGAGGCACATTGTCAGTGGAGGAGGGTTCGTTCTGAGCCACACCATTAACTGGCGATCTCGGAACACGAATGGAATCGTCTTCACCGTTCATTTTCGAGACAGTAAGAGAGGAATGCCTGAGCAACTGAGAGAGTAAGAGAGGCTACTGGTACATGGGCGAGGAAGAGTGGTAATGCAACAGGAAGAGTGCCTTCACAACAACAAGAGGGGTTTCAGAGTTCAGAGGAACAACGTAAGTTTTAAGGTAATGTTTCGCGTGAAGATATATTTGGCGTTTTATTTTTAAGACCGGATGAACAACAACGACGGTCTTAAAGGTTACGTTTTAAGACCGCCCTTTTTTAAACTCCGGTCTTAAAAGTATTACCACCGGGCACGATTTATGTCCAGCTTAAAAGTATAATCTTTAAGACCTCCTGTTATATATATCCGGTCTTAGAAGTTTTATTTAATTTTTTCCTTATTATTTTGGACCGTAGAAAACATAAGTCGGCCTGTTCGAGATTTCTCTATAAATAATTTTTATATTTCAATTTTTTTAACAACATTTTTAAAACCGGTCATTTTTCTAAGCAGTCTGAATAATATATTTAAGACCCATTGGTAAACGATTCGGTCCAAGAAGTTCTTTATATTTACAAAACTGTCATCGGTCATACCTTTAAAGCTCTTTATATTTACAAAACTGCCACCGGTCATACCTTTAAGACCGGGCCGTCGATAGTCCGCTCTAAATGAGGCGGTCTTAAAAGCCTTGTTTGTACTAGTGCTCTCAAAGATGTTCTTATAATTAAGACTGGAGGGAGTAGTTTTTTTTTTAAAAAAATAAAAGAATAAACTAAATTGAGAAAATGAAAAAGTTATAAAATACTTCCCTAATCCTATTTATAAATTATTTTCAACGTATTTTGCATAGAGTAAGAAAACATTAAACTTCATTAACCCTACCTGAAAATTTAACATCTTTTCAATTTTACTTGTATTTAACATACATTCTACTACACGATCTTATTAGAGCCAATCTGGCTTGAGGTATGTCAAATTGGATGGTAGGGTATACAAGTTAATTTGTAGGGGTGAGATTTAATTTGAAGTTCTAGTAACCAAATATTAATTTGTAGGGTATACAAGAATGGAATGTAAATCAGTGAAACAATTTCGAATAATAAAATTTCAAAATATATCGTACAATCCAATAACTGAACATTAATGAACCTTCCGATCCTCCTTTTTCTATCTTATTACCACTTGATATTAGGGGTATTCAAGATTTTTTCGTCCCTGTCATACCTGGACAAATTAGGATGGGATTTGCCTATCCCAAAAATTTCCAGGAAGGAAAAAATTTCCTGATATTATCCTGTCCTAGGTATATTATTTCATTTTTTTTAAAGTTTTCTTAAAAAACAACCCGTTACCCACCTAAGTAAAAATTTGCTCTATTTGTTCTATGTTTGTAAAATTGATGTTATGTATTTTTATTGGGTTAATTGGTAAAAATACTTATATACTTGTTTTTTAGGTGCAAAAATAGTCATTTTTCTTAAAAATGTTCTTATTGGATTAAGGGCAAAACTTATTAATGAGGTGGCTGTACTAGGTGTGTCATGTTAGTCAAACTGATAGTCGTCCTATTTTACATTTTAAGGGTGATATTTGAAAAAAGAAAAAAAAATCTGCATAGTTGCACTCCTTCACAAATACTTCTATGGAAAAATAACGTTTAACCTTTTTATTTTATTTTAACTGCACTCAATTTTGCTAGAGGTCCCTTAAAGTTAGAACTAAATAGTTTCATTTATATATGTATATTGTACATTGTATTCTAACATTACCCTGTAGAGATATTTGTATTCTTGAATAATCCTATAGGGATACGTGTCTTGATGTAATGGGTTCCCAATTCTATAAATAGAAATATACAGGGTCAAGGTCACTATTTTGATCTGGCCTATTTCTCACAAATCCTTTCTTGGTATCAGAGCTTGAAAGCAAAAAATGGCATCTTTCCTTGGGAATTTTACCAACCAATCAACCCTAGCTAGCACCTCTACCCTGTCTGAAAATCTTGACCAAGTTCACACTCATACTTAGCCCACGTTGTCACTACAGTTGCAGCCATCCCAAGACACAACAATCACCACTATCCTTGCACCTCATACCCTGTCCTCATCCTCATACCCGAACCCTTCTTTTCACCATTCCTTTGCCAGCCCCTCTTTCTCGTCGACACCCTTCACACCCTCTCGTCCTTTCTTTGACTTGACCCTGTCCTCACTACATCATCTTCTTTAACAACTGCAATCTCGATCTCTACTTTTCCTCCTCCACCATTCATTCCATCACCATCGTCCTACCCATTTCTTGGCCCATAATCATACCCAACCTATCTGTCAGGATTTCACGCTGGTTTTTCCCAAATGCCTTAGATCCAAATACTTCAGATTCAGACTCGATCAACCCCTATCTTAAGCTCAGTTAATCAAGGAAATCCCATGAAGCTGGACGGTGATAACTTCAATTCCTGACTTGGGCTTCAACAATTATGCCCATTATTTGTGGCCACAGACTAGATGGTCACATTCTTGGCAAGAAAGCGTTCCTGCAGAGATCGTGTTGGATTCATTCAAATAGGTGTGTCCAAATCCTCTTTATGATGATTGGTTAGCGATTGATGAACTCCTTCTTAGCTGGTTGTTTGGCACCATGACTGTAGAAATAGCTAGCCAAATGACAAGTTGCGCAACCTTAGTAGCTCTATGAAAGCCTGTCACTAAATTTGTTGGCGCAAACACAAAATCTTGTGTCACATTTCTGAATAGCGAATTTCGACAAAACAAAAAAGGTTCTCTCAATATGAGAGAATACTTGGCAAAAATGAAGTCTCTATCTGACAATTTGACCCTTTCTGATTGTCCTTTATCCATGACTAATTTAATTACTCAGACTCTTACCGAGCTTGACAATGAATACATTCTTATAGTTGTGCTTCTCTCTGAAAAGGATGACATGTCTTGGTCTGATCTCCGATCAAAACTCCTCACCTATGAATTTTATCTGGAGCAACTCAATACTACTTCCACCACAAATTTGGCGTCTGCATTTGCCAATCTCTCTTTTCACTTAGCCCCCAATTCTAGTCGCCCTCCAAACTCTCGTGGTAGAGGAGGAAGTAGAAAAGGCAGAGGCCTACAGCAATCTAGAGACAACTCTGGTGGTAACTCTGGTGGTCGAAGCAGTAATTAGTCTCAGCCTAGACATGACAGAGTCTGGTGTTACCTTTGTGACAAGCTAGGATATGAAGTTGTAGACTGCTTCAAGAGGATTGACAAGAATTTTAAGAGCCCTCATAGACTTGATAAAAGCTATAAGAATGCCACTGCTTACATAACTACCCATCATGTTGCCAATGCCTCTGAGAGTGTCGAGTCTGATATGAATTCAAGTATACAATCTATCTCAGTAGGTAATGGTACTTTTGTGAATGTGATTGGGACTGAAAATGCTAGATTAATGTGTGATAAATCCACAGTGCCAAAAACTCTGAAACTGAATGATGTACTTGTTGCACCTAAAATTGCTAAGAATCTGATTAGTGGTTATAATCTCACTAATGCTAATGATGATGTGTTTGTTGAAATTTACTCACACGGATGTTTTGTGAAGGACAAGAATTAGCTGAATGTTCTGCTTCAAGGAAAAGCAACTAGAGGATCTACTCCAGGGCTATATCAGATTGATAATCCAGTGATCAAGTGAAGACCTCTACTGCTAGTTTTGTTTCAGTTGGAATTATAGTACTAGGACTAGTCATAATCTGTCTACTCTTGATTTTTGGCATATATGACTTGGTCATCCAAGTAAGGATGTTTTACATCAAATGCTTACGGATTGTAATGTCTCTTTTGATTCTAATGAAGAAATCCAATTTTGTGATTCTTGTCAATTAGGAAAGTCTCATAGATTACCATTCCCTATTTCCTACTCATGTGCTGAAAATGTTTTGGATTTAATCCACACAGACCTTTGCGGCCACCTCCAATAAATCAGTTGGAGGATATCATTATTATATTAGCTTTCTTGATGACTATAATAGGCATACTTGGATCTATCATTTAAAAACCAAAGAAGAAGCTTTATCTGCCTTTAGACTTTTTAAGAGTATGGTTGAAAATCTATTTGACAGAAATATCAAAGTTCTTCAAAGTGATTGGGAGGTGAATTTAGGAATTTTTAGTCCTTACTTGATGAAAATAGAATTATTTTCAGATACTTTTGTCCACACACCTCAGCAAAAAATGGTATAGTTGAAAGGAAGCATCATCACATAGTAGAAACCAGTCTTACACTTCTAGCACTTGCCCATATGCTTACATCTTATTGGTGAGGAGGCTTTTTCAAGTGTTGTCTATCTGATAAATAGGATGCCTACAGCTACTTTATCACATGTTTCACCCTTTGAGATTCTATTCAAGAGAAAACTTGATTATAAGAGTTTCAAGGTTTTTGGGTGTGCTTGTTTCCAATGTCTTCGACCATACAATTGTCACAAGCTTTAGTTTCACAGCACAAAGTGTACATTTCTTGGCTATAGCGGATCACATATAGGATTTAAATGTCTAAGTTCAATAGGCCAAATCTGTATTTCACGCCATGTTGTCTTTAATGAATTTGCATATCCTTTTGCTGACGGTTTCTTGAATTTTCAACCACCTTCTCAGGCAACAATTGTGATTTTCCTTGCTCCTATGCCTGTTATATGTGAGGACTGTTAGTTCTCTATGGGTTTTGATGATGACTGACAATTGTAAATCCAAAATGAGGTTTTATCTTGGTAAGTTGAAAAACTTACTATTAAGACAAAACTCGAGTTTTGGGATTGACAGAGAGTTGCTCAATTCTCTTAAAAATGGCAAAACTCAAGTTTCTATGTGGAAACTCAAGTTTTGGGACTTACAGAGAGCACCTGTTTTTCACCTTAAGACAAAACTCGAGTTTCAGTTTGAAAACTCGAGTTTTGGTTTTCACAGAGACTACATGATATTTTCTGAAAAAGGCAAAACTCGAGTCTTGGTTTGAAAACTCGAGTTTTGGACATACAGAGAGTCTCTAAGTTTTAAATCCAGTTTTGCGCCAAGAATCTACAACTTCAACCTGTTTTGAGATTTTCAAAGTTTTCTCTGAGTTAAGAGAAAACTCGAGTTTTGGTTTAAAAACTCGAGTTTTGACTTGACTAAGTATTCTCAACCTTTTACAGTGTTTTTGAAAACTGTAGAGTAAACTGGCTCAGAATATTCAAAGTTTTCATTGAAAGATGAAAACTCGAGTTTTAGCCAGTCAGAAAGGTTTCAATGTTTTCATTGTTTTCACTTTTAAAGTGAAAACTCGAGTTTTGGTTACAAAACTCGAGTTTTGAACATGCAGAGAGGTATGAACTTTTCTTAGTTTTCATGTTCAAGTGAAAACTCGAGTTTTGGTTTACAAATTCGAGTTTTGATCAGATCGAGAGTGATAATTAAATATTTTACACACTACTTTTTGTATCTCGAATAGTAATTTAGGACTCTTTAGCTAATAAATAATGGCTTTTATACTTATTTGGGCTTTGGGCCTTTTATTATATTTTAGCCATTATTTAATAATAAATTCCAGTTTTATATTGCTTCACTGTTTTTACCATAACTCTTGAACCAGACATCGGACTTGCCTCATTTTTGTCTCATATTTCAGATGATTCAGAGAGCTACAATTGTTATGAAGACATGAAGAGCAAATTCGGACAAGAGGGCGGTCGATTTTGGAGCCGAAGAATATGTATTTTTGGGTTTTATTTTGGGCTCGATTTTGTAATTAAAGCCCATATTATTTTATTTTCGTTTTTTGGGCTGAACCCATTTCCCAATTAGGTTAACTTTAAGTGTGGCAGCAGCCACAAACACCTTTTCATTCATGTTTTTTTGTGTTTTAGTGGATCAAAACAGAAGCTTTCATTTTCTCTCAACTGTTCTTCAATGTTCTTTGCGTTCATCATCTTTTCTTCATCTTTTCCAGCCATGCTTGGCTAAATATCTGTGATTAACCCAACGTTGAAGATTCCATGACTCATTCAGAGAGCTTGTGCTTAATCGGTAACGTTTCTCGTTTCTGTTTTCATCTATCGGATTCGATTTCTGAAAAATAGTTCGAATATTAGATTAAATATTCGGTTTGGTTCATCCCAAGGACTAAGTTCGAACTAGGTTTAAAGTTTGCTGTTCGATTGCATAGTGGGACGCCACTGTTCGGACATATTCTAGGCAATCGTCTAGTCGAGGGATTTCTGGATGAACGCAGAGATCTCGGTTCATCCAGAGCCAAACGCGAGTTCGTTTATTTTTCGCTTAATGACGAACGTTTCTGGAATCAAAATGTTGGGTTGATCGTTGTTAATCTGTTTCTGTTTAATCCTTAATCCTCTGTTTGGTCTCTGTTTAGTTTCGTTTTGTCTTTGTTTAGTTGCGTTTTTATTCCTTTCGAATTAAAAATCCCCCCATTTTACCATTCTGTTTCTGTTTCGCTGTTGCCAATCAAACCCGCTGTGAATTCATCGGAGAAATGACCCAGGTTACACTATACTACAAAATCTTTCAATCCTGGTTATTTTGGGAGAACACGGCAAAACCTCTGTCAAAGAGCCTTGGAGCTTTTCTCAATATTTTCACAATTAAGTGAAAACTCGAGTTTCAGTTTGGAAACTCAAGTTTTGAGCAAACAAAGAGCTTAAGATTTTTCAACATTTTGAAAACTCAAGTTTTGATTTGAAAACTCAAGTTTTGATGTTTTGAACTTCCATGTGTTATTTTCTTTAAAAGTCCAAAACTCGAGTTTTGGTTTTGAAACTCGAGTTTTGAGTTTCACTTAAACTCTGGTCCAAAAGCTCAAAACACGACTTTGCTCTCTGGAAGAAGGAAACTCGAGTTTGGAGTTCGAAAATCGAGTTTGGACTTAAGTGCGCAGTTGAAAACTCAAGTTTTGGTGAACAAACTTGAGTTTCCATCGCTGATTCTGAAATTTGAATTTAACGATTTTGTGAAATCATGTTATTTGATCCCAATACTTTCCAGTATTAATCTTCTATATTCCCATCTATGTTTAACCACTTTGTTAGTGAGTTTCAGATGATTTAGAAGATGTTTATTGAAGGACAAAGCAAAAGCAAAAGGTGATGTCAGAACATTAAATGCTAAACCCAGAAAAGTTGCATATTTCTGGTTAATCCATCTGCACATGCCTACAAAGAATCAAAAATGATTTCTACTTCCAGCAGCAACTACTCTAACGGATTAATTCACAGAAAGTCAACACAGATTACTTGGCCAGCTGGATCAAGTGGAAATTAGAGAGAGAAGACGCCTAAACCACTTCCTAACCTTGGTAGAGCTTCTCCAATGGATCTATTTGGAAAGCAACGGTCATTTAACGATCTCTAAGTATAAATAGAAGAGCATTCAAGTCTTTCCAACAACCATAATTGCTGAAAACATATTACATTCAAGTGTTCATTTATTTTCATCAGTTTTCACTTGTATAGTATCTTTTGATACTTGAGCTTCAGTATTCATCATTACCCACTCTGTGAGAGAGTTTATCTTTGTAAAACATTTATTGTAAAGAATCACAAGTCAAGGGGACTTGGTGATTGGGAAGTTCATTGATTACAACTTGTAAGGGGGAGTGAGTTCTAGTGAGAGAATCACTTCTTGAGTGCAGAGTGTGTAATCATTGATATAGTGGAAAATCCCAGAGAGTCTGGGGACTGGATATAGGTCAAGTTGTTAGGACCGAACCAGTATAAATTTCAGTGTTCAGCTATTCTTTCCCTTTCTCTGTTCATCTCTGTTTTTAGTGCTTCAAAACAGAACATTTGTCGAAAATTTTAAGAATACCCAATTCACCCATCTTGGGTATTTAAGCTCCACTTACATTTGGTATCAGAGCAAGGTCTTCTCTAAAGAGCTTAATATCTCGAGAAGGATCATCATGGAAGATATCTTACCTGATGGAGCTTCTATCAACAGACCTCCCGGTTTCAATGGAGAGCACTAATCTTTTTGGAAAGCCAAGTTCAAAGTTTTCATAAATGCTATAGTGTATGGGCTGTGGAGAGTGTTCAAAAGAGGAGATTATGTGCCCTCATCAGTTGAAGACGGTGTGAGAGTTCCCAAGCTAGAAGAAGAATACGATGATAATGACCGAAGAAATATCACTCTCAATAGTAAAGCTGTTCTTCTCCTACAAAGTGCATTGAGCCAACAAGAATACTTCTGTATTTGCACTTTGCCGTCTGCAAAGCATATGTGGGATGCTCTGGAGATTGCTCATGAAGGAACGACTGGAGTCAAGAAAAATAGAGTCAATACTCTTATGATAGAGTATGATCTACTTCGAATGAAGCCTGACAAATTGATTGGAGAGTTCCAGCTGAGGTTCACCCATCTAATTAATCAACTTGCTGCCCTGGGAAAAGAATATGATCAACCAGTCCAAGTGAGGAAAATTCTGAATATCCTCAACAAGGAATGGGAAGCTAAGGTGATAGCTATAGAGGAAGCACGAGGAGAATCAATGACTTCAGTGGCTGCTCTCTTTGGTAGTCTCTCTGAATATGAGGCGAAAATCAAGTTCAAAAAGGGACTTGATGAGGTTCATGGCAAAAACAAAGGCATTGTTCTCAAGGCTGCAAAAGAAGATAGAGAATCAGACGAGGAGGATGAAGATGACGATGAGGAAATAGGCATGTTGGTCCGAAGATTCAAGAAATTCTATAAGAAGGACCAAGGTTTTAAGAGACTGCACAAGGGTAGCTCCAGTTATGAGGCAAAGAAGCTAATCATCTGCTACAAGTGTCAAAAGCCTGGTCACATCAAGTCTGAATGCCCTCAGTTGAACAACAACAAAGACAAAGAAAAGAAGAAGTTCAGCAAATACAAGAAGAAAGCATATGTCTCAGGCATCTGGGGTGATAGTTCATCTAATGAAGATGATGAGGATGAGGAAGAGAAAGCAAATATATGCCTTGTTGTTGAAGAAGAGGAGCAACATGCTGCAAATGATGAGGTATATGATTCTAAACCATCCTATGATGAGCTATTTGCTGAATATCTTGTTGTGCTATCTGAGTTTTAAAAACTTGCTGGTAAATATTTGAATTTGAAAAGGAAAAACACAACTCTTGAGATACAAGTTGAAAAACTCTCTTCTCCAGAAATTTCTGTTTGTGAAAATTGTCCTGATTTGGAGAAAAAGAATTTACATCTTACCAAGGCACTTGAGAAATTCACTAAAGGTAGTGAAATGCTAAATGTCATTTTAAAACAACAAAGATTTATCAATGACAGATCAGGAATTGGTTATCAACCTAACTTTGATAAAAAGAAAGGTAAAAAGAAGAATGGAGAGAGATCTTATATGAACTATTTTAGAAAATCAGTACATTCTTCAAACCCTTTTACACACTGCAATTATTGTAATAGGAAGGGTCATTCTACCTCATCATGCTTTCATAGAAAAGAAAGAAAAGTGAAACCGTCTGGGAATTATCAATGGGTACCGAAAGGAACTTATGTTCCCAAGTTCCAATCTAACCCCAAAGGACCCAAGAAAAGATGGGTACCCAAGACTTGATCCTTTGTGAATTGCAGGTATGTCTAAGAGCATCAAAAACAAACAAGTGGTACATTGATAGTGGATGCTCTAGACACATGACGGGAGATCAATCAAAGTTTACTTCAATCAAACCCAAAGATGGTGGCAAGGTGACTTTCGGTGGAGACCAATCAGGAAAAATTGTTGGAATAGGCGAAATTGGCAATAATGAAGGTCCACTGATCAAGGATGTCTACCTCGTTAAAGGACTTTGCCACAATCTCCTCAGTGTTAGCCAAAGCACTGATAAAGGTAACTTACTTATCTTTGATTCTAAGGAATGTTTGATTGTTAGTAAAGATCTTCTCCCTTTAGAAAATATTAAATCAAAAGCTTTATTTAGAGCACCTAGAGATGGTAATTGTTACACTCTTAACCTCTCTAGTAATGCTTCAATTTCTGAAAAATATTTTGTAAGCAATTTTAGTGAGAGTTGGTTGTGGCACAAACGATTAACTCATGTCAACATGTTCCAACTTGACAAGTTGCTTAAAAAGGATTTGGTGATTGACATTCCCAAACTTAGTTTTAAAAATGATTTGACTTGTGAAGCATGCCAAAAGGGAAAACAAACCAAATCATCTTTTAAAACCAAAAATGAAATCTCTACCAATAGACCACTACAATTACTACATATGGATCTTGTGGGTCCAGCAAGGGTGAGGAGCCTTGGTGGTAATTTATACACATTGGTTATTGTAGACGATTTCTCAAGATTTTGTTGGACCATATTTTTATCATCAAAAGATGAGACATTTGATCAGTTTGTTGTGTTTGCCAAGAAGGTCCAGAATGAGAAAGGTGTGTCTATTTCAGGTATAAGGACTAATCATGGAGGAGAGTTCGAGAATCATGCATTTGCAGAATTCTGTGACAACATGGGAATTGATCACAACTTCTCGGCCCCAAGGACTCCTCAACAAAACGGTGTTGTAGAAAGAAAGAATCGAGTCCTTACTGAAATGGCGAGAGCAATGCTAAATGAGAATCAGACATCTCAAGTGTTTTGGGCTGATGCAATGAGTACTACATGCTATATCTCGAATTGAGCCTACCTCCGGAAGAAGATGAACAAGACACCATATGAGCTATATAAAGGAAGAAAGCCAAATCTTGCCCATCTGCACATCTTTGGATGTAAGTGCTATGTGCACAATAATGGTAAGGAAAATTTGGGTAAGTTTGATTCTAAGGCTGATGTAAGCATATTTCTTGGATATTCAAATAGAAGTAAAGCCTATAGAGCTTTCAATACTAAAACCAGAGTTGTTGAAGAATCTATTCATGTTATATTCAGTGAAGATAAATCTGATAAACCTTTAGTTGATGAGGAAGAAAATGTTTTCAAGAATCAATTCTTTTCGAAAACTACTCCTGCTTCTATTGAAAATCCTGAAAATGTTTTTGAGGCTGATCCCCAAACTTCTATTGAAAATCCAGATCAGTCTCAGCCTAGAGCTTGGAAATTTATAAGAAATCATCCTTTAGACCAAGTCATAGGCGATGTGAATCAGGGAGTAAGAACCAGAAATAGTACTTTAAATGAAGTAACTTTTTCTGCATTCATTTCACACATAGAACCCTCTAAAATAGATGAAGCCCTTTCAGACAATGATTGGGTGATAGCTAGTAAGAGGAGTTACATCAATTTGACAGAAATCAGGTTTGGGACTTAGTACCTAGACCCAAGGACCATCCGGTTATTGGGACAAAATGGGTATTTAAGAACAAACATGATGAATCTGCAATCATTGTCTGAAATAAGGCAAGATTGGTTGCAAAAGGTCATAATCAAGAAGAAGGAATAGACTATGAAGAAACTTATGCTTTAGTGGCAAGATTAGAAGCTATAAGAGTTCTTCTAGCCTTTGCATGTGTTAAAGGTTTTAAACTTTTTCAAATGGATGTTAAAAGTGCATTTTTAAATGGCTTTATTCAAGAGGATGTGTATGTTGAACAACCTCCTGGTTTTGAAAATGAACACTACCCTGATCATGTTTATCAACTTACGAAAGCTTTATATGGTCTCAAGCAAGCTCCTAGAGCTTGGTATGAGAGATTAAGTCAATTTCTTCTTGATCAAGGGTTTATTAGAGGAAAAGCTGACACAACATTGTTTATAAAAAGAAATAAGCTAAATGAGATTTTGATTGTGCAAATTTATGTTGATGACATAATCTTTGGTTCTACTAATAATGTTCTGTGTGAGGAATTTGCAAAGATTATGCAGGGAGAGTTTGAGATGTCAATGATGGGAGAGCTCAACTATTTTCTTGGGCTACAAATCAAGCAAAGAAAATATGGAATCTTCATCTCCCAAACAAAGTATCTCAATGATCTGTTGAAGAAGTTTGGGATGGACAACTGCAATGGAGCTGACACTCCAATGAGTACAACCACTTCATTGGATGATGATGAAAATGAGAAAGATTTCAACATCACTAAGTACAGAGGAACGATCAGATCATTGCTTTCTTTAACTGCAAGTCGGCGAGACATCCGATTTAGTGTGGGAATGTGTGCAAGGTTCCAATCTGCTCTAAAGGAGTCTTATGCTGAGCATGTAAAGAGGATACTTAGATACTTTGCTGACATGAAGATACTTGGGTTGTGGTTTCCCAAAGCTCAACCTGAACATCTGGTGGCATATTCTGATTCAGATCATGCTGGCTATAAGATTGATAGGAAGAGCACAAGTGGTCAATGTGAATTCTTTGGCAATTCACTTGTGTCTTGGTTTAGCAAGAAACAAACTAGTGTAGCTGTGTCTTCTACAGAAGTTGAATATGTAGCTGCCTCAAGTTGTTGTGCTCAAGTACTTTGGCTCAAGAAACAACTTGCAGACTTGGGAGTCAATCTGAAGGAGATCCCAATCTTGTGTGACAACACAAGCACAATAAGCTTGGCCAAGAATCCAGTTCAACATACTCGGACCAAGCATATTGATGGAAGACATCATTTCATAAGGGATCATGTTTAGAAAAGAGATGTCAAGGTCATGTTCATCCCAACTCACCTTCAACTTGCTGACATCTTCACCAAACCATTGGCAAAGGAGCAATTCAACTTTATAAGAAGATAATTGGGAATGGTAAATCCCAATGAGTTGTAAGTTCTCTTTTACCTAATGTTAGTTTAGGTTTTGATGATTAACTGTTACTAATTTAAGCATCAGAGTGTATAATTATGTTTTATGCAGGATATGTTTTAAAATCAGAGTTTCTATTGACAAGAGGAGAAAACTCGAGTTTTGATATGAAAACTCGAGTTTTGGCAAAGTGTCGGGGAGAGAGAAGAAAACTTGATTTTTGAAGAAGCTGAAAACTCAAGTTTGTAAGTTGGAAACTCAAGTTTCCATCAGACAGAGAGCAACCAGTTTTGAAGAATGGTGAAAACTCAAGTTTGTAAGTTTAAAACTCAAGTTTTGGTCGGGAAGTTCAAAAGTTCACATTACACTTTTGAAGGCCAAGTTAGCTTTTATTCTTCAAAACTCAAGTTTTGTGTGTGAAACTTGAGTTTTGGTTGGGCTTTATATGATTAATTTTTACTTGTTCTTCAAAACTCGCTTCAAAACTCAAGTTTCTGCCCTAAGTTTCACTGTTCTCTCTCGCGACTCCACCTTCTCAAATCTTCAAATTTCTCTCATTCTTCGATCAAATCCTCTCTCAAACCCTAAAATGTCTTCATCTACTCCCTCCAAATCTACCTAGAGTGCTCTTAACCCTAAGGGAACTCCAAATCCGACCACCACTTCCTCAGAACATCATGTGAGGCTTAAGACTCGTTCAACGAGACTGCGTTTTGGAGTCGACAAATCCATTAGGGGAGTTCAAGATGAAATTCCACCTCCAAAGGCGTCTACCCCTAAGGAAAAAGGAGTAACCATCGATGACAGTTCAGAGGGTCGCACCAAGAAAAGACATGACCCTGAGATTTCTCCAAACGAGCATGGGAAATCAAAGATGCCAGACATTCCTAAGCCACCAAAGGCCAAGAGGTCCGAGACCTTTTCAATTCCAGAAAAGGGACAATCCTTTGTGCCTAAGCCTGCTGCAGAAGAACCTAAGAAGGAGTCCTCAGTAATGGAAAATTCAATAGAGGAAATCTACAACCATTCTGAGCCCCCAAATGGATTCGCGTCTGATGTAACCTTCATGACTGATGAAGAAGCTGATAGGTTTAGAGATAGCTACCTCAATCGAGATTTTTGCCCTACTATCTGGGTAAATCTTGCTAAACTGAAGGAAGACTTTAATATTGATCTGTTTCCTTGGCTACCTCAGTATGAGACTTTCATATCGATTTCTGCTCCATTCACACCTAGCATTGTTAAAATCTTTTATTTTAACATGGTTTCTGACAACAGTTTGGATCCTGAGGGAAATCTTCTTGAGGAGCGACTGACCACAACTGTCAAAGGGGTCACATTCACTATTTCTGCTTCTATCATTAATTCCATTCTTAAAATAGCAAACCCACCTTCTGTCCCTTCCACCAATTTGAGCAACCATGAGATTTTCGCTTTGCTTTGTCCTCACAAACCCTTCCAAAAAATCAATCTCACACTCTTTCTTTTAAACTAGTAGATATGACCACTGTAAATAGAATTCTCTGGTATATTTATTCGAGAAACTTCATTCAGAAAGGAGGAAGTTACACCCACTTTGCCCAAAAGGATTACCTTGTGTTTGCCACTTTTGTGAAGAAAACTTCTTTTAATCTTGGGCACTGGATTCTTCAGGAGATGATTAAATTCAAGTTTGCCTCATGCAAACCATCTCACATTCCATATCCCTCTTTAGTATCTGTGATCCTCTTCTACCATAAGATATGACATCTTGGTCCCCCAGACTCCCTCAAGTCACCTGCTGTGTTTGGGAAAAACTAGTTGAACTATATGAAGATCAACTTGGAACAAGAAGGCTCAAATCAGTCTCAGGCTCCCTTTAGAACACAGACAAGAGCTACATACTCAAGGGGCCAAGAAGCTCAATCTACTCCTGCTCAGTCTTCACTACTATCTGATTTTGAGTCACGAGTCAAGGAAATTGTGGATCGTGCCATTACAGCCATGCAGATCAGAATTGAATTTGAATAGGAAAGCTGGTGGCAGAAATTACTCATGGCAACAATGAAGTGATTCAGTTTCAGGATAATCTGAAACTTCAAGTAAAGAGCAATTCGAGCCAGACAACTGCTTTGAAGAAACAGATAGAGGGTGTGCACAGTGAGCTTACTGATCAAATCATTGATCTTGATGCAAAGATGTCGTCTCAGTGGGTCACAGCCATAAGCACCAATGACAAGGTTGAGAAAATTATGCACCATCTCGGGATTGGACTCTCATCTGCTGGTGGTCCAAGTTCATCCTCTCCTAAGCCAGAACCTGCAGCTCCTTCCTCCCCTTCTTTTTCTTTTCCCAGTCCACCTATTCCCTCTTCATCTCCAGCATCTGCTTCCACTCCATCCACTGTCATTCTTCCCTCACCCACTTCTCCATCCACAGTCATCTTACTATCTCCTTCTACTGAAGTTCTCCCTACTCCCCATTTTGAAGATGACAAAGGGGGAGAGAAAGAAGATTAGGAGATTTTAGGGCTAAGTTCAATTTTGGTGCAAAGTTTGAAAAATCTAGGAGAATTTGTGCTTTTTGTCTGTACTTGTCTTGTATTTCTCTTTCTTGCACTTTCATGTATTGATCTTTTATCAATGATATTTGCATCTTGTTTCTGCTGTCTATCTCTGATATGTCTTGATAATGTGTTTAGCAAATTTTTGAACCATGATTTTCAAACTCTCTCAAAATCTTGAATTTTTTTATTTACAAGTATTGTCATCATCAAAAATGGGGAGAATGTTAGTTGTCTATGGGTTTTGATGATGACTGACAATTACAAATCCAAAATGAGGTTTTGTCTTGGTAAGTTGAAAAACTTACTGTCAAGACAAAACTCGAGTTTTGGTTTCAAAACTCGAGTTTTGGGATTGATAGAGAGTTGCTCAATTCTCTTAAAAATGGCAAAACTCAAGTTTTCATGTGGAAACTCGAGTTTTGGGACTTACAGAGAGCACATGTTTTTCACCTTAAGACAAAACTCGAGTTTCAGTTTGAAAACTCAAGTTTTGGTTTTCACATAGACTACATGATATTTTCTGAAAAAGGCAAAACTCGAGTCTTGGTTTGAAAACTCGAGTTTTGGACATACAGAGAGTCTCTAAGTTTTAAATCCAATTTTGCACCAAGAATCTACAATTTCAACCTGTTTTGAGATTTTCTAAGTTTTCTCTGAGTTAAGAGAAAACTCAAGTTTTGGTTTCAAAACTTGAGTTTTGACTTGACTAAGTATTCTCAACGTTTTATAGTGTTTTTGAAATTTGGAGAGTAAACTAGCTCAGAATATTCAAAGTTTTCATTGAAAGAAGAAAACTCGAGTTTCACTTTGGAAACTCGAGTTTCAGCTAGTCAGAAAGGTTTCAATGTTTTCATCGTTTTCACTCTTAAAGTAAAAACTCGAGTTTTGGTTACAAAACTCGAGTTGCGAACATGCAAAGAGGTATGAACTTTTCTTAGTTTTCATGTTCAAATGAAAACTCGAGTTTTGGTTTACAAACTCGAGTTTTGATCAGACCGAGAGCCTTGGAGCTTTTCTCAATGTTTTCACAATTAAGTGAAAACTCAAGTTTCAGTTTGGAAACTTGAGTTTTGAGCAAAAAGAGAGCTTAAGATTTTTCAACATTTTGAAAACTCAAGTTTTGATTTGAAAACTCAAGTTTTTATGTTTTGGACTTTCATGTGTTATTTTCTTTAAAAGTCCAAAACTCGAGTTTTGGTTTTGAAACTCGAGTTTTGAGTTTCACTTAAACTCTGGTCCAAAAGCTCAAAACACGACTTTTCTCTCTGGAAGAAGAAAACTCGAGTTTGGAGTTTGAAACTCGAGTTTGGACTTAAGTGCACAGTTGAAAACTCGAGTTTTGGTGAACAAACTCGAGTTTCCATCGCTGATTCTGAAATTTGAATTTAACGATTTTGTGAAATCATATTATTTGATCCCAATACTTTCCAGTATTAATCTTCTATATTCCCATCTATGTTTAACCACTTTGTTAGTGAGTTTCAGATGATTTAGAAGATGTTTATTGAAGGATAAAGCAAAAGCAAAAGGTGATGTCAGAACATTAAATGCTAAACCCAGAAAAGTTGCATATTTCTGGTTAATCCATCTGCACACACCTACAAAGAATTAAAGAATGATTTCTACTTCTAGCAGCAACTACTCTAACGGATTAATTCACAGAAAGTCAACACAGATTACTTGGCCAGCTGGATCAAGTGGAAATTAGAGAGAGAAGATGCCTAAACCACTTCTTAACCTTGGTAGAGCTTCTCCAGCGGATCTATTTGGAAAGCAACGGTTATTTAATGATCTCTGAGTATAAATAGAAGAGCATTTAAGTCTTTCCAACAACCATAATTGCTGAAAATGTATTACATTCAAGTGTGCATTTATTTTCATCAGTTTTCACTTGTATAGTATCTTTTGATACTTGAGCTTCAGTATTCATCATTACCCACTCTGTGAGAGAGTTTATCTTTGTAAAACATTTATTGTAAAGAATCACAAGTCAAGGGGACTTGGTGATTGGGAAGTTCATTGATTACAACTTGTAAGGGGGAGTGAGTTCTAGTGAGAGAATCACTTCTTGAGTGCAGAGTGTGTAATCATTGATATAGTGGAAAATCCCAGAGAGTCTGGGGACTGGATGTAGGTCAAGTTGTTAGGATCGAACCAGTATAAATTTCGGTATTCAGCTATTCTTTCCCTTTCTCTGTTCATCTCTGTTTTTAGTGCTTCAAAACATAGCATTTGTCGAAAATTTTAAGAATACCCAATTCACCCCCTCTTGGGTATTTAAGCTCCACTTACAAGGACTCCTCTTCCGGTTCAAGATCTAAGTCACTATTAGCTAAAAATAGCAATTCTAAATCTGCAAGAATAGACACCAACTTGTTCACCAATTCTGATGTTAGTTGGGCTTCTCCACTTCCTACTGATTCCTTTGACTCTCAGCACACTTCTGTTATCGTAGCGCCTCATGCTCTATCTCAACTTACTACTAAGAATGATTTTTTTTTTACTACAGCCTGCTCTCCATCACTGACAGTAGAGTCCTCCTTTCAGTCCACTCAGTTACAGACTTCTCCAAGCTTGTCACCCTCAAACATTGATAAAATGTTAGTTAAACCACAACCATTAGTCAACAGGCAGTCTTCACCTAAATCGAAAGAACTTCAATCATCACAGCCCATCTCCAGGGTCAATATCCACCCAATGCAAACTAGAGGCAAACTCGGCATCTCTAAACCCAAAGTTCTCTACGTAGGACTCAGAAGTGTAGCTACTGAATATGTTCCCAAAATAGTGAAGGAAGCACTCCTTCTACCTCCTTGGAAGCAAGCAATGATCAAAGAGTTTTTTGCACTCCAATAGAATTCCACTTGGATTCTTGTCCGAAGCTCCATAGCATGAAATGTGGTTGGCAACAAATGGGTTTTTAAACCCAAATTTGTTGCTTATGGTACATTGGTCAAAAGAAAGGCTTGCCTTGTTGCTAAAGACTTCTAATAAACAACAAGAATTGACTTCTATGAGACCTTCAGCCCTGTCATTAAAGCCTCTACCATTCGCATTATTTTGACTATTGCTATTGCTTTAAATTGGGATATCAAACAACTTGATATAAATAATGCCTTCTTGAATGATTTTCTATCTAAGCTAGTATTTATAGAGCAAACTGAGGGTTTGTTTAACTCTTCTAAGTCTAATTATGTGTGTAAGCTTTCTAAAGCTCTCTATGGCTTGAAGCAAGCTTCATGCACTTGGTTTGATAGGCTTCGAAGTGTCTTACTAGCATGGGGTTTTACTAATTCTAAATGAGATATTTCACTGTTTATTTACTCAGATAAGCATCAAATCCTAATGATATTGATTTATGTAAATGACATATTAGTTACTGGGAGTAATTCAGTTAGTCTAAAACATTTCACTGCAAGGTTGCATCATGTCTTTTCTTTAAAAGATCTTGGCTCTCTTCATTATTTTCTTAGCATTGAAGCTCATAGTGACACTACTGGTCTGTATTTGACCCAAGGCAAGTATATTTGTGACTTGTTAGAAAAATTTCATGAGTCATGCCTCACCGTGTCAAACCCCATGGTAGCTCATAAGTCCCTGTCAGCACATTCTGGTGTTTTGGTTGACAATCCTTATGAATATGAATTCCCATAAGGGCATTACAGTATTTGTGCAATACAAGACCTGATTTAAGTTTTAGTGTTGGTAAATTGAGTCATTCTCTCTCACAACCAACTACAGAACACTGGAAAGCAATGAAAACAGTGTTGAGATATCTTAGAGGAACAATTCATTATGGCATTCATATCAATGCTTCTATTCCTCTAGACATAACTGCATATTTAGATGCTGATTGGGCATCATGTGTTATTGATCAAAGGTCTATTGGCGAGTATTTTGTATTCCTTGGTAATTCTTTGGTGACTTGGTCTTCAAAGAAGCAGCCTATTGTCTCCCGCTCTTCATGTGGATCTGAATACCGATCCTTGTTTAACATAGCCTCTAAGCTTAGTTAGATCAGGTCTATACTGTTTGGGTTGGGCTTGTGGTTTTAAAGAATTCCAACTATTTGGTGTGACAATAACAGTATAGCAGCCCTAGCTGCAAACCTAGTCCATCACGCAAGAACAAAACACATCGAATTAGATGTGCATTTTATGAGAGATCAAGTTTTGTCAAAAATCCTCAAAGTCTCCTATGTTCCAATTGATCTGCAAGTTGCAAATTGCCTAATGAAATCTTTGAGTCATACACGCTTCTATTTTCTCATAGACAAGCTAGGTGTAACTGTAGTTCCAGCAAAAATATCTTAGCAGAAACAGACTCTTACAAGAACAAGGAAGGTGGAGAAGAGGTCCAACGTAAAGGAGGGAGTTAGAAATAAATAGTTTCATTTATATATGTATATTGTACATTATACTCTAGCTTGTATTCTAGACTAATCCTATAGAAACACTTGTCTTGATGTAATTGGTTCCCAATTCTATAAATAGAAATATACAAGGTCAGGGTCACTATTCTGATTTGACCTCATTCTCACAAATCCTTTCTCTTAATCACTAAGATGTGTTTCATGGATTCGGATCAAAAACAAATCTATGTAGAATTATAAAAATTGAAGCAATTATGAAAGCGTGGAAAATTATAGGACAATCCTGGAAAACATGACATATTAATACAAAAAATTCTAGACCTATATATGGGCATCAATTATATAAAGGGGTATTTGTCGTGTATGCTCAATACAACTTCGTCTTGGACCAGTTAGTTTCCCTTTGAATATACAACATTAGACTTTGCTTATTTGAATTCTGCATAAGTATTATTTTATTTCCTTCTATTCTATCCCTACTACAAAACACGTCTTTAACTTCCATTTTTTTTCCCATTCTACGTCCCATAATAGGGGGACGTCTATATGAGGGACGTAGTACTTAGGGCTGAAGAGAGAATATCACTTAGAGTGGGGTGAATAGGGGATTTCAAAATTATTTTTCAGATTGAAAAGATGAGCAATCCAAACAGAGACAGAGACAGGGAGAAACAACACAAAGAATTTATACTGGTTCGGTCTAACTTCTCGACCTACGTCCAGTCACCAGACACTTTGGGTATTTCACTAATACACAAACACAGATACAATTTCACATTTTATACTCGAGATGATTCTATCGCACTAGGACTCACTTGTTACACCCCTACTGGCCTCACCCTTTTGGGTGGCGGGTTAGAGATATTCCTTTTACTTATTACCTTTCCTCTGTTAATTTGTCCTTCTAATATGCATTAGAGTGTATGCAACAGAACATTTTCATCAATTTGCAGAACCTACATGAGCATTTCTAATCTCTATCTTTTTATATTCAGTGCAAAATTTGCACTTGTTTGGTATCTGCATGCTTTAATTGTGAAAGCTTTCTTGAAAATTTCCCTAATTTCTCTCAAATTTGTTTTTATAAAAACATTCTAAATTGCATCTTATTATGAATGAAAACACTTTAAAATCAAGGAGAGAAAATCAGTTTCTTGACTCATTCTATTTTTGACTTTATACAAGTATTTCTTCTTTACTTCAACTTTTTTCTAATGACAAATAAGGGGGAGAGAATGGCAAGAAAAATATGTTGGGTTTAATATATTTTCATATTCATACATATTTTTCTTAAAGTATTTGTCATCATCAAAAAGGGGGAGAATGTTGGATATGATTAGTTTTGATGATGTCTTATATAAATGTCACTATTAAGAGCAAATGTCATTATTAAGAGCAAAAAGTTTGCATACTACATTTATCTTCTACTTTGACTAAGTCTTATATTTAATGTAGATGTGAAGTTCAATATTGAAGAATGATCAAGAAAGTAGATTGGAGAAAGAAGTTCTTGCACACAATATAATAGGTATAACAATGTCAAGGAAGCAAGAAGTTATCAAAGGATTTTGAGAATAGTCAAGAAGAAGAGGAAATATTGAAGAAGGTAGAACTAGCAGAGAATGATGAATTCAAGTTGAATGATGGAGAACGATGAACAAGAAGATCATTAAAGAAGTATTGAATTAGAAAAAGAAATTGAATCAAAGAAGATGTGAAGTTAAATCAAGAGAAGAGAAGAGAAGAGAAGAAAGAGTTGAGTTATGGAGAATGATCAAGATAAGAAGAAAGAAAGAAGAACTTGTTGAATGGAATGAAGATATAATTATTCAAGTTCTTATATTAAAGCTAGAAGCCTCCAAGATCATATGGAAGTTGGAATGGCTCAATTCAAAGTTAAAGTTAGCAAAAATCAGCTTCAGGATGAGAAAACTCGAGTTCACAACTCAAAACTCGAGTTTCCTACTTCACTACAATGATTTGCTCCTCTGGTATGAGAAAACTCGAGTTTAGGACTCAAAACTCGAGTTAGGCAACTCAAAACTTGAGTTTGTAGTGTCTTTAGCATCTATGGCATCTCTGAACTAAGAAAACTCAAGTTTACAAGTGCAAACTCAAGTTTAGCACTCAAAACTCGAGTTTTCAAGTCAAAACTCGAGTTTCCAGCGTTGATCAGCAACTCTGTTCTACTCTGTTTCACGTTCAGCTCAGGCGAGGTTTGGTAATTCGACGATACCTCCCAAACCAAAGATCGGATTGAGGTTAAACTAGTGGCATATGAAACTAGACTTCCAATGCATCATTTTGATATAAAATTCAAGCCCAAAGGAGTTCAGATCAAGGATATATGAATTGTGGAAGTTGACACTAAAATTCACGCCACACAGCAAACCAAGCTTCAATGTTTTGAGTGTATCTCACAAACTACAAATCCAATTGAGTTGAAATCGGTGGTATATGAAAGTAAACTCATAGAGCTTTCCATCAAGAGTTGAATGGACCAAAACGAAGTTCAGACCAGGGATATATGACCCTCGAAAGTTGACAGGCAGTTCAAGAAGTTACGGAAACACTCAACAAAGTCAAAACTCGAGTTTGTAAGTACAAAACTCGAGTTTTCGGGTTACAAAGAGCAGCGAACTTCAGAGTATCTTCAAAACTCGAGTTTGTGAAACCAAAACTTGAGTTTTGGTTAGATAGAATGCAATTTGGAGTAACACAACCTCAAAACTCGAGTTTTGCAAATGAAAACTCGAGTTTTCATCTCAGCTTCAGAAAATCAAAGTTTCGAAAATCCTGATTCTTTTGATAAACATCCAGATGATTACCCAAATGATTTATAAAACTTCTTAACATTATTTATATCATTTGAGTACAAGTTTCAGGTGATTAAATGAAGGATTAGATGCAAATCTTCAAAATATCAGATTTGTGTCAGAGCATCAAAAGCTGTGCAAAAGTTCTAATGGATAGTTTCTAACGGCTATATTTCTTTATCCAACAGTCACTGAATCTTCTCAACGGTCATATATTGATCTCTACCTATAAAAGAAGAAGCATTCAAGGTTGATGTGGGTGAGCTTGCACTATCAAGATGCCAACATTCTGAATCCAACATCTTTCTCATACACACTCTGTTTTCAATGCTTACATAGTTCATCACAGAGAGTGAAAATATTTGTAATGCCCTTCAGTGTTTATCTTATTCACTTCTGAGAGAGAAGATTCATTATAAGCATTCTATCTGTTTATTTGAGAGTTACTCAAGATTGGGTGATCTTGAGAGGGAAACAAATTGTAACCTTGCATTGTGTAAGGGGGAGTATATCGGTGAGAGATTTGGCTTCACAAGTGTCTAAGTGAACTTGTGGGATTGTAAAGGCTTCTCTTGTGCCTGGATTAAACAAGAGGATAGTGGATTGAAAATATCAAGTGGAGCTTGGGGACTGGACGTAGGTCAAGGATTGGGTCGAACCAGTATAAATCTCAGTTTGCATATTCTCTTCCCTTATCTCTTATTTTCCCAGCATATATGTTTGAATCACTATTTATTGTTTTATAAATCATTACTGTCATACAAACTAGTTTTACTGAGTTGCGAAAAGATTTTACAAAGTTCCTAAGCTTTTATACGTCATCCAATTCACTCCCCTCTTGGGTTCAGCCGGTTCTTACAAAGGTTAACTTTTAAGACCGTGGTTTTGTACATACGGTCTTAAAACTAAAGCGTCAAATATATTCTTCTTCTTACAAAACCTTACTTTATCTTGCTCTCTTTGAGCTCTAAACCCCTGTTCTTGTTGCGAAACCCCTGTTCTTGTTGTGAAACCCTCTCTTCCTCGCCCACCACCAGCATCCTTTGGTACTCTCTCATTTTCTTAGGTATTCATCTTTCGCACCACCTCTCTCAACCTCTCTTCCTTTCTAAAAAATGAACGAAGAAAACGATTCTTTTCCTATTTGTTCAACGCTAGTTACTGGTGTGACTGGTGTGAGTCAGAACGAACCCTCTTCATCTCATATTGATCCTCGTAACTGCCCTGCATGCCGTGGTAGAAGAAGCACATGAATGAAAGATGTATCCCTAATTCGGACTTCTAGGTCAAAGCTCGAGATTTAGTTTGATGAAAATTTGGCTCCTTTTGGTCCTAATAAAAACAAATATAATAGTTTTCTTAGCCATCTAGCATACAGCAAGGATAGCATCTTGACAGATGAGTGGAAAAATGTCGACGATGCCAGAGTGAAGAATATTATTTGGGACACTATACGGCTGACATACACTATTCCTGATAGTCACAAGTTTAAAGACAAGACATTGTCGTATTGTGCTGATCGGTGGAGGAAGTTTAAGACCTATCTAGCTAACAACTATATTTTCACTGAGGTTTTAGCTAGTCAGCCTCGCCCTAATTCTTGCGATGATTAAACATTTCTTGATAAACAAACTTGGCAACAATTTGTTCAGATGCAGACCACTCATGAAGCTTTGGTGAGTATATATTTAGTTTTTTTTCCCTTATTTTTTTTTGGATATTAGCCTGTGCAGATATGTAAATGTTATTGTGTTCATCTCATCCTTTTAATTAGATGGTTAATAGAAGTATACATTTACATCTATTGTCCTTTTAGTTAGATGGTTTGGTGTGTGAATAGAAGTATACATTTCCATCTGCATGTCTTAGTTCTATGCAAGTCTGATATGTAAATCGTGAAAATGTAAAATACTAAGTAGGCAATTAGGGAAATAAGAATGGCATAAGATTCAAGCCATTATTATAGTCTTAGTTCTGTTATAGTAGATAGTGGTTAGACATTGCTATTAAGTAGTTAGTATGTTAACTGTGTAAAAGTTTCAATGCAAGCTGTTCTTGAGCCTTAAGAGTCAAGCCTCTAACTATATATAAGAGGTTAAACTAATATGTGTAGGAACTAGTTATGATAAATGAATGAATTGACTGAGTTGGCAGCAGTTCTGCAACTCCCTTTCCCCTGTTTCTCCCAAGTTCTTCTACAATTCTACATTTTCCTTAACAAAGTCTTGAAACTTGATGAAGTGAATTTGACTAGTGTTTGAGATTCATATCAAGCAAAAGTTCTCTAATTTTTGTTAGTGAGATGGCAGGAATTCATAATTAATAGTTGTTTTCAATTCTGATTCGTAGAAAAGAAGGGAACAAGCACAAGAGATCGAGAGAAAGAATGATTGCCTGCATAGAGCTTCTCTTGGCGGATATGAAAAGGTTGAAAAAGAGTTAATGGCGGCCAAGTGGAAGAGATTAGAAGATGAAGCTGAATCCAATCCTTCTGTGATACATGATACGTCATCTCTAATACATCACGAGGAGTTATGGTTATATATTCGATAAAAGCCAAGCGACGCCTGCACGAGTGAACAAGATCGTCTAGTTGCTGAAAGGATTGTAAGTATCGTTATTGTTATTTTTTAGTTACTGAACATGTTTTATTACTAAGCTTCTCGTTATTTGTATCTTATAGGAAGATCTTAAAAGGAAAGAATCAGAGGGATCTTTTGTGTCGGATAGGAGGAATGATGTTCTGATTGTTGCGACTGAAAAACCGAATCATGTGGGGCGTGTAAGGGGGATTGGAGGATGGGTAGGCCTGAAGCAATACTTTAGTAAATCCAAATGCCATAAACAAAGTATGGTTACCTAGAAGGAGATGGAACATATGCTGGCCATAGCGACTGAGGAAGCAGCGACCAAAGCAGTGGAGCGAGAAGCTACATTAAGAGCGAATTTTCAAGCCCAGTTGGACAAGATGAAGGAGGAAATGATCGTGCTTGTGAACTCTCGTCTAGATACCACTTTTCCCTTGCCACACTCACTTGCACCTATGCAGCAGAGCACTAAAGGGAGTTGCATTGTTTGACAGTTAGAGGAACCTTATGACATGTATGTGGAGGATCATGCTAGACGATTAGTTGCAAAAGAGACTGTCTACAACTTGGGATCAACTATACACCATCAACAAATGGATGATGATGAAGTCAGAGTGTCAGTTGAAGAGGTGATCATTGATGCACCTGTCCCTCTCCCAACTGGTCAGCTGAAGGTTGTGAGTGATGTCAAGGGAACGTTCATCTCGTGGCCAGTGAAGCTTGTACATGTTTCTACTCCTCTTGAAGCTCCAGCCCATCTTGAAGTTGTTGACATGGCTAGGTTGAGTGCCAAAATTTTCCTTAAGCTATCCAATAAACAATTTGGAGTTAAAACGTGGCTTGTCAATATAGAAGTAGGCCTCCGTAATATGCACCCAGTTTTGGTTGACCAAGATTATTTAATTTACATGCTGTTTGATAAACAGGAGCTTACTGATGCAATTATTCTCATGTTTATAAAGTACGTATCATATTATTTGAGTACATAAGCTAAACGTGTGACACTCACATACATATATACTAATTTCCTGACGTCATTAATGTAGGTTCATGCATCGTGAATTGGAACAAGAGGGCAGAAGCCAAGATATTGGATTCTTGTTCCCACAACACATAAGTCAATCACCCTTATCGGAGAGACAATCATACACAACATCAAGGTTGTCTGGTGTTGGTCAAATTCCCTTATGGCAAGCGAACCAGTCAAACAAGTAATAAAGTGAAAGTAGAGTATCATCCCACAGAGACTGTGATACCAAATAGTGACGCTCGATTGCTATGATAGTCGTGAAATAGAAAATAAATTAAATCGGTTTGAGAGGTTTTGGTGATTATGCTACTAGAAAAAATAACAATAAACGAGAGAAGATATTAGTGATAAGTTAGGCTGGACTCAGAGTCATCCTTAAGTGCGTCAATCCCCCAGTTGCCTTACACAATGCTATGGCATCTATACTGTACAGCTTCAACAATTGCTACAGTATAACTGCTACTCACAAGGCTATTTGGTTACCCACCTCTATAGTCTACTGAAGCTTTCGCGTCTGATATGTAGGATACTACCTATACTCCTTCCATATTCCTATGGTAACTTTCTAGTGTAGATCTTTGCTATGCACAGGATGTTAATGGTGATGAACAGTAGACCCATTCTTGAAGTCTACAATATAGGCCATGCCGTGCACGGGCTGCCTAGCAAGCATCTGTTTCTTGGAGGTCTAACTCCACTCCTTGCCAGTAAGTGAAGCCACTGATCTAGCCCTTAACTTCTGTTAACCGACTAGTAATTAAAACACCGTTACAGAAACCAAATTTAATGAATTAAAAACATGCAACTGGGTTCATTCAACACTTAAGGATTCATCTTCGTCCAGCCATATGAAAATTAGTTCATGACTGACGAGGAAGACGCAAAACAAACATCAATAGAAAGACCCATGATTGGAATACAAATAAACGAAAAGAAAACAGAAAGCTTGAACAGAGTTCCGAAGCGTGGATGAAGTCCTGTCACATCACTGCTCCACATCGTCTTCTCTCCGTCGAGCTTAAAGGAAGGATGCTGGGTTGTCCTGGAGATATCGTGCTCTATGATCTCTCTCACTCTTCTCGGGAGACTGCCGAAGATAGAATTCTATCTAGGGCTCTCCAACTTCTTTAGGGTTCTCTCGGTTGCCTTTTATAATCAGTCTTTCGTGCGGCGCAGTGAGTTGAAACTTTCCTATTCTATCGGGATCTTCAGTATCTTTTGATTAGATTGGATTGCCTTTGCAGATCCTACGAGATTCTTTCAAATCTTTCAGTTCCGATCCTCCGCATCTTCTATTCCGTTACGTCAGCAATCCATCTGTCAATATCGCCCTTTTATTTAATTCCTGAAATCATCTAGATAAAAAGGTCAGAATATAAACCGCATAGCATTGCGTCCTCTACTTTGCTATAGCATTCACGTGCTTTGTATTGCTCTTCGGTCTGCTGTCAGAATGCTATAGCATTGCATCAACTTTGCTACACAGTTTTCTTTAAAAAGCATAACGAATTAGCACATATTGATGATTTCCGTCTCTCAATCCCTATATCATGAATACATGTCTTTTTGCTTGGTTACTTCATAATTAAGCTCATTTTTACTATCCAATTTAGTCATGACATATAGGGGAAAATATGGTATTATTTGTGCTCATCATTTGGCAATATGAAAAAGTGGTACTTGGCACTATACTACAATAGGTACATATCATAATTCTTCTATGCAATTCCCTTAATTCTGCTACATATTACTGAGTACTTGTCTGTTGTGAATTTTCAGTCGCCATTGACAGTTGGTCCTGATTTACACAGATGAGAATAAAGTGGTCTTTTTATGCTCCATTCACAACGACCCACCACCTACATTGAAGTAGATCATGAACAAGTAAGCAGTTCATTTTGATTGTCTAGTCTGAAATCTCTGCTGTGAATTTTCAAAGACCATTATTGAGTAAATTTGTGATTTTAACAATAGGCCCTTGAAATCATTCCAATATAAGGTCAAGAAAAGGCTTGGGTTTTAGGTCAAAGAGTCTACATGGATCATATCAAAGGTTAGTACATATTTAGACACTGACACATTGCCTTGTGAACTTGGTCAATAAGCAATATATGCTCTTATATATTTCTTGTTCGTTTGTAGACTTGTCGGCAACCAAAGGAGTCGAACTTATATAGCCATATAGCCATTACATCTTGACACGAGCTGCCTAGCAAACACTGTTTCTCAGAGGTCTAACCTCAACTCCTTGCCAGTAAGCTAAGGCCACAAATCTAGCCCTTAACATCCGTTAACCGACTAGTAATTAAAACACTGATAAACAAACCAAATTTATTAAATTAAGAACGTGCAACTGGGTTCATTCAACAACTTAAGGACTCATCCTCATCCAGCCATATGGAAATCAGTTCATGACTAACGAGGGACACACAAAACAAAAACTAACAGAATGACCCATGATCAGAAAACAACATGAAACAAAAGGGAAAACAGAAAGCTTGATGGAATTTCCGTCGGCGGGAATGTGGCCTTGTCTCGACACCACTCCACGTCTTCTTCATTCCATCGTATTGCAAGGAAGGATGTTGGGTTGTCCTGGTAGTCTCGTGCTCTTATGAAATCTCACGCTCTTCTCGGGAGTCTGCCGAAAGTAGAATCTTGTTCAAGGGCTCTCCTCCTCTTAGGGTTGGCTCTGTTGTTGCCTTTTATTACCAGTCTTTCTTGCGGTGTAAGTTACACGAGTCGAGCCTTTCCTAATCCATCAGGATCTAGTGTATCCCTTGATCCGAGTAGATTGCTTCTGCTGATCCTGCGGAATTCTTCAAATCTTTTAGCTCCGATCCTCCGCATCTTCTATTCTGTTATGTCAGCAACCTATCTGTCAGTATCGCCCTTTTATTTTATTCTTGAAATCATCTGGGTAAAAAGGTCAGAAAATATGCCACATAACATTGCGTCCTCTACTTTGCTATAGCATCCGTGATGCCTTGTATTGCGTTCCAAGTCGCTGTCAGATTGCTATAGCATCGTATCATCTCTGCTACACGTTCTTCCTTAAAAATCATGCAACTTGTTCTGTTTGTAGCACATGTAGATGATTGCTTATTCTTCAATTCCTATATCATGAATATATGTTTTTTTTGCTTAGATTATCTGTAGTTAAGCTTGTTTTTACCATTCAATTCAATCATAAAGTATAGGGAAAATATGGTACGATTTGTGCTCATCCCACACATATGTCATATTGTCATGTAACCAATGACTGACATCACTAAAACGGTAAATGAATTTGATATTACATATGTTTGCCTATGCGTTGACACCTTTGATGCAAGGAAGGATGACTAATATATTTCTGTCTTTGATGTTATAAACGTTTGATTGTGCTAACCGCTTTCGTGATGGTGATATTGAGCGCACACGTGATGTGTTTTGTGAATATCTATATGATCAAATGACCTCGGAAAGTCAGAAAAATAAATCATTTGTGAATTCATTTGTAAATATATGTTGTACCAACAATCATCTTCGATCTGTAAATGAACAATTGTACAATTCGTTTAATGAACAGTAACAATTTGTTTATTCATTTCCAACAATTTCCTTGTGTCCATTTGTGGTTGCTGAATGCATTGGATGGTGCATAAAGCTATTTAGAGCTTATACCTTTAAGGCAGGATATTGTAAATGAGCAGACTGAATATATTGGATGGTGGATAAAACTATTTATTGCTTAATTTTAAATAATATGGCGAGATGTTTAGGATTGGATATTTGTTAAAGGTCCAGTACTAAAAGTCTGCGTTTAATTTTAAAAAATATGGCAAAACTTTTAGAACTGTATATTTGTTAAAGGTTCGGTCCAAAAAGTCTTCATTTAATTTTAAAAATATGGCGAGACTTTTAGGACTGTATATTTATTAAAGGTTCGGTCCTAAAAGTCTTCATTTAATTTTAAAAATATGGCGAGACTTTTAGGACTGTATATTTATTAAAGGTTCGGTCCTAAAAGTCTTCATTTAATTTTAAAAAATATGACAAGGCTTTTAGGACCATATATTTGTTAAAGGTTCAGTCCTAAAAGTCTTTGTTTAATTTTAAAAAATATGGTGAGACTTTTAGGATCATAGATTTATTAAATGTCCGGTCCTAAATGTTAGTTCTCTGTGTGTTTTGATTATTACTAACAATTGTAAACAATATGGAGATGTTTTTGTTCAAGATTAAACTGATTTCAACTTGTCAATTTCAAGCTAAAACATTCTGTTTGTAGCAAACTCGAGCCTATTATGTGCAAACTCGAGCCTGCTTTTGACAGAAAGCATAAACCTGTCAGTTCAAATGACAAACTTGAGACTGAACCTGAAGTTTGAACTGAAGCTTACTCAAGAGTTTGAATGAACTCGAGCCTATACTTTCAAGCTCGAGTTCATCAATGGCAGAGAGGTTTAGTCTTTGAAAACATCTTTAAACTTGACACTTTCTTTTTCAAACCTCAAGTTTGCAGCCTCCAGAGAAAAACTTTCACAGTTTTCATAACCTATAAACTCGAGCCTGCTATGGCAAACTTGAGTTCATCTCTGGCGGGAAGAAATTTTAAGTTAAGGAGATTTTCATAAACTCTGCATTGTTCCATTGGTTCAAAAGTTTTCCAAGTTTGAAAAATCTCAAGAGTTTACAGAACAAGCAAACTCAAGCCTAAGATTTCAAACTCGAGCCTATCTTTGGCCGAGAGCTTTCAAAGTTTTCCAACTCAGTTAAACCTAAGACATATTTTACAAACCTCAGGTTTATCTCAGATCAAAAGCATTCAGAGTTTTTCAAAGTTGAACAAACTTGAGCTTAAAATTGTAAACTCGAGCTTAAAAGCTCCAGAGAGCAAAAGCGTTTTTCAACTTGAGAAAACTCCAGAGTTTACTTTATAAACCTCAGGTTTGAACTTTGCAAAAATGAACTAAGTCTTGACATGAATAGTGCCAAACTCGAGCCTAACATGTTAAGCTCGAGTTCTAACCTTACAGAGAGCAAATAACTTTTCAATTTGTTTTAAACTCTAGAGTTTGCTCCACAAACCTCAGGTTTGTTGTTTCAAAGCCAAAACTAAGCTATGTCTTGAACAGTGTCAAACTCGAGCCTGTCACTAATAAGCTCGAGTTTGTCCTCTTAAACCTAAACTCTCCAGAACTCAAAATCGCAACATTCCTCTCTGGATGAAATAAACTCGAGTTCAGTATTGTAAGCTCAAGTCCAAATCAACCCGAGAGCAATGTGATTTTTCAATGAGTTGAGAACCTCAGGTTTACATGTTTTTGAACTAAAGCATCTTTAGACACTGAAGCATTAAACTTGAGCCTACATAAACTAAGCTCGAGTTCATTATGAAAGTGCAGCTAAATCACCAAGAGGGGGGGTGAATTGGGGATTTTAAAAATCTTTTCGAGTATACTTTGTTTTTGGCAAAAACACGATGAAACAGAATTGAAAAGAGTTTGAAGAGAAGAGGAGCAGGACACAAAGAAATTATCCTGGTTCGGTCCAATCTGATGACCTACGTCCAGTCCCCAGTCACTCTGGGATTTTCACTAACTCTCTTGACGATTACAGACTCTGCAAACGAAGGATGTTTCACAAACTTTGAACACACTCCCCCTTACAAGTTGTAATCGAATAACCCAATCTCAAAGTCCCACAACTTTGAGATCCTTACAGAAAAGAAATTACAGAGAAGAAACTCCCTTTTTTTAAGAGTGAATAATGATGATCACTGAAGCACAATGTAAACGGATGAAAAGAACAGTTCTTGACTGATATTTTCGAGTAGAATTGTTGTAGCTTAGTTCTGTGTATATCCAGGTTGAATTCTTCAGCTTTTTATACTGGTTTGAGACTTTTGAACGTGATAGATCCGTTGTGCCTTCTTCCAATTCAAAATTATAGCTGTTGCTGGAGTTATAACATGGATTAAGCTGCTGAATTTGTTTCCTATTTGAAATATAGCTGTTGCTGATCTGAATGCTTGATTCTTGTTTCCTTTTAATGAATTCACCCGTTGAAGATGTTTCATAACGGACAAATGATCTTGTATAACGGCTAGAGATTCTGTATAACGTTTCTCCATGATTTCGGCAAGTTTCCTAAAGTGGCTCTTAATTTGAATTTCATCCAAATTCAAGAATCTTCTGTAATCTCAGGAATAAACACATTAGAACAGCTCAGATATAGACATAAATAGTTTATGTAACGTAAACAATCAATGGGTATCTCAAATAATTGAAGATCAAGTCAGATTTGGCAATTTTTACCAAAACAGCGTTTTCTGTCAAAAGGGCCAAAACTCGAGTTTTGATCGTCAAAACTCGAGTTATGAACTGTTCAAAGTTCATAACTGGCGGTGTTCAAAGCAACACTGGCAGTGTTGATGATTTAAAAACATTAATCCTCTCGGGTTGCCCAAAACTCGAGTTTTGCTTCTCAAAACTCGAGTTTTGAACTTTTCATGTGAAACATGATTTAAGTTCAAAACATGAAAACTGGAGGTGTTGTTTCATAACTGGCGGTTTTCAATTTTGAAAAGATTGAATGCTCTCTGCCTTGGCAAAACTCGAGTTTTGGTATTCAAAACTCGAGTTTTCATATTTTATGAAAACTTTGATAATACATGTACAGTTGAAAACTGGCGGTGATGAATTAAAACTGGCGGTGATGAACTGGAGAAAACTCAGTTGCTCTCTGTCTCTCCAAAACTCGAGTTTTGGTTCTCAAAACTCGAGTTTTGAACTTTCATGGAAAACATAGCAAGTTCAAAACTGGCGGTGATCATGGAAAACTGGAGGTTTCGAAACTTGAAAAACTTAGGAAACTTTGAAACCTCTCTGCCAGGCCAAAACTCGAGTTTTGGATCCCAAAACTCGAGTTTTGAACTTTTCACAAGTTCAAAACTGGCAGTGATCACGAAAACTGGCGGTGATGGCTTTGAGCAGTTTTGCCATAGACCAAAACTCGAGTTTTGGATCCCAAAACTCGAGTTTTCCTCTGACAGCAAGGAAAACTGATTTTATTGCATCATGAACCTTATCTTTTTGGTTTGCAGGACTTTCTAATTGTTTAATCATCATCAAAACATATTGAGAACTAACACATTACGCTGATTGGGAAAACTTGAATTTGTCGATTTCAGAAAACAATGTTGTTTGAACTTAATCCTTTGCAATATTATTCCCTGATATTCCCTGCTATGTTTAACGTCTTTATTAGTGAATTTTAGAGGATTAAAGAATGTTCATTGAGGAGTTAAAGCATAAAGCAAAAAGTGGTTCAGAACATTTAATGCAAAGTCCAGAAAGTTACTTCTTTTGACCAATCCAACTGCACACGCCTACAAAGCATTAAAGACTGATTTCTACAACAAGAAACATTCTCTCTAACGGATTAATTCGCAGAGAGTCAACCCAGATTACTTGGACAGCTGGATTAGGAAGATTATTAGAGAGAGAAGTTGCCAAAACCACCTCCTAACCTCAGAACAACTTCTCCAACGGATCTATTGGGAAAGCAATGGTCATTTAATGATCTCTGAGTATAAATAGAACAACATTCAAGTCTTTCCAATAACTACAATAACTGAGAGTGAATTTCATTGAAGTTTTTCATTCATTTCTTTCAGTTTTCATCTGTATAGTATCTTTTGATACAAGAGCTTCAGTGTTCATTTATATATGCTCTTTAAGAGAGTTTCACTTCTGATTATTCATTTATTGTAAAGGAATCACAAGTCAAGGGGACTTGGTGATTTGGGGATCTTTGATTACAAATTGTAAGGGGGAGTGAGTTCTAGTGAGAGAATCACTTCTTGAGTGCAGAGTGTCTAATCATTGTGATAGTGGAGAATCCCAGAGAGTCTGGGGACTGGACGTAGGTCAAGTGTTTAAGACTAAACGAGTATAAATCTCTTGTGTTCAGCTCTTCTTCCCTCACTCTGTTTATCCCTGTTTTCATAGTTTAAAAACAGAGCAATTTCTAAAAAATTTTAAAATACCCAATTTACGCCCCTCTTGGGTATTTGGCTCTGCTTTCATTTGGTATCAGAGCAAGGTCTTCTCATAAGAGCTTAACATCTCGAGAAGGATCAACATGGAAGGTATCTTACCTGATGGAGCTTCTATCAACAGGCCACCCGGTTTTAATGGTGAACATTACTTTTTCTTGAAAGCCAAGTTCAAGGATTTTGTGAATGCTACAAAGTATGGGCTTTGGAGAGTATTTGAAAGAGGTGACTATATGCTAACGGTTCTTGAAGATTGTGTGAGGGTCATTAAGCTAGAAGAAGATTATGATGACAATGATAAAAGAAATGTCACCCTGAATAGCAAAGTAGTTCTTCTACTTCAAAGTGCTCTAAGTCAACAAGAATATTTTCGGATTTGCACTTTGCCATCTGTAAAACGCATGTGGGATGCTCTTGAAATAGCCCATGAAGGAACAGCTGGAGTAAAGCAAAATCAAGTCAACACTCTCATGACTGAGTACGATCTCATGCGAATGAAGCCTGGAGAGTCAATCAGTGAATTTCTGTTAGTTATGATTAGTTTTGATGATGTCTTGTATTGATGCCATTATCTAGAGCAAAAAGTTTATATCATATACATTGACTAACTACTTTGTTTATTATAGGTTAGTCCAAATTAGATTATAGAGAATGATTAAGAATGTAGTTTGAAGAAAGAAGAACTTATTAAATATCATGAGAATATCAGTATTCAAGTCTCCATGGTCAAACAGAAGTTGGAATAACTCAATTCGGAGTTAAAATAAGTAAGTTCAAGCTTCTTGATGAATACTAGTTTGTTGGAGGGCATTTATGTAATTTCAGCACTTTGAGTTTGAAGAAGTTGTTAAATATTACGAAAATATCAATATTCAAGTTTCTGAGATCAAACAGAAGTTGGAACGGCTCTCAATTCGGAGTTAAAATGAGCAAGTTCAAGCTTCAGGATGAATATTAGTTTGTTCTAGGGCATTATTGCAATTTCAGCTTTTTCCTAGCATGAACAGTGTCATGCTCGAGCACAACTATGTTCATGCTCGAGCAAGGTATGCTTTCAGCTCAATTTTAGCTCAAAATCCACACTTGCTCAAGCAGAAAAAAAAGCTTGCTCGAGCATGCTGCTCGAGCAAGGTTGTGCTTCAGCTCCCTCTGTTTAGCTCTGTTTCTGGTGACCTTCGGTAATTCGACGATATCTCTCAAACCAATCATCAGATTGATAAGAAACTAGTGGCATTGGAAACTAGACTCCCAACACGTATTTATGACATAAATTCATGCCCAAAGGAGTTCAGATGAATTATCTATGAATTTTACAAGTTGCCACAAAAATCATCGCCACATTCAAACCAAGCTTCGGTATTGTGAGTATATCTCACAAACGACAAATCGAATTGAGCTGAAACTAGTGCCATTTGAAACTACACTCAAATAAATTTCCAAAAACATCAAGAACATGAAAAACAAAGATCAATTGAAGGAGATATGATGTTTTGAAGTTGACGGTATGATCAAAATGCTGCAAAAAACGCTGATCAAGAACAGCCTCCAATCATCTGATGATAACGGACAAAGTACGATGAGTTTGGAGCTGATTCTTCTTGCATTGGAAAGAAGACTTGAAGAGCTTTATGAGGATGGGTGGTTTGCCAAAATTGAAGTTATATCAAAGACGTTATGCCGACTGAAAATTGCCTCTTGTACTGTCAACGTAATTGTTTCTTGAAAATCTGATTTGTGCACAATAACATGATATATGGCAACTAGGAGTTTGATATTCGAAGGTAGTCTGCTTGACCAAAGAACAATTCATGTTGAGCTGAATTATTGCCTTGAGCCAAGAAGAAGCAGAGAGCAAATTAGGAAGTTTGCTTGAGCAAAGAATGTGGTATGCCCGAGCATCAGCGTAACAAGCAAGGAAATGGCAAATTGGAAGAGGCATGCTCGAGCAGAGAAAATGGCTTGCTCGAGCACCATGCTCGAGCAAAAGAAAAGTCTTACTCGAGCAACAGCGTGACTAGGAACATTCTCACTGAATTGGGAATTCATGCTCGAGCATAAAGGAAGGCTTGCTCGACCAACATCAATCTAAACAAAGAAACAACTGGTTGGAGAGTCTTGCTCGAGTAGAATCAAAGGCTTGCCCGAGCAAGCATGTGCCTGAATCCATTTTTTCTCTCTATCTCAACATTGCCCGAGCACGATATCTGGGATGCTTGATCAGCGATCTAAGGCCCTTCTACCTGGTTCAATTGAAGCCTGCCCGAGCATGATTTAAATCATGCTCGAGCAACCAGAAAAGTATGCTCGAGCATCAGAGATCCAAACGTGCCTTCAACTAATTTATAAAGGGCTTGCCCGAGCATGATATATTCATGCTTGAACAACATGCTCGAGCAAAGGGATTTTGCTGCTCGAGCATCAGCGACCAAAGAACAAACTTTGAACAATTCAAAGAGGCTTGCTCGAGCAAGCATAGATCATTACTCGAGCATATCCATCCCTGTTTTCTAATCATCGTCTACGAGATACAGGAATTTTTGATTACCAAATGTTTTTAACCAATTTATTCATAAGTTTTAGATTACTCAGACATAGATTACCGATGGATTTGAATAAAGCAATCTCGCTGTCAGAAGCATTAAATGCAGCTACCTAAACCGGTGAAAATATGGGAAACCAACTCTGATCAAAGTAAAGCAACTTCTGATATTCTGTCTGCGCAATAAATGCTATCTCTCAACGGTCAAGACAAATGGAATAAAGAATGTTTATGAAGAAAGAAGTCAGTGATGACGAATGTGACCAGTGGAGCTTCATCTGTCTAACAGCTATACTCATGAGTCACAACGATTAATCTTCAAGCTTCTTTAATGGTCGAATGCTCGCAACGGTCGAAACACAATAAGCTATAAATTGTGAAGTCTTCAAACCGGAAGGAGTGACGACGATTGATGAATGAATCGATGAAGCCAACGAAATGATTTTACTACTTCATCGTCGATAGTTCAATAACTCATACACTTTGTTTCTCAATGCTTACAGTAGAGAGTGAGATGATCGATCTTGTACTTCAGTGTTTAATACTTTATCTACTCGTGAGGAGTTCATAAACATTTATTTCATTATCAGTTGAATCTTAAGGTTGAGTAACCTTAAGAGAGGGTGTATCAATTACAACTTGTAAGGGGGAGTGGAGTCTGAGAGTGAGAGGACCATCCTTCGTTTACAGAGTGTGTGATTATATCCCTATAGTATGTAAGGAGAGTATCTCGGTAAGAGATTGTAAAGGCTGCACAAGTACCCGACTAAACTTGTGAGGCTGTAAAGGCTTTTCTCTTGTGCCTGGTTAAACAAGACGAGAGTGGATTGAAAATCTCAAGTGGAGCTTGGGCACTAGACGTAGGTCAAGGATTGGGCCGAACCAGTATAAATCACAGTTTGCATATTCTCTTTCCTTATATCTTATATTTCCAGTATATGTTTATTTGAATATCTAACTGTTGATTTAGAAGACACGAAAAGATTTTCAAAGTTTCAAGTTTTTAGTCTTCACCTAATTCTCCCCCCTCTTGGGTTCAGTCGGTTCTTCAATTTCAACTGAGATTCACACATCTGATTAATCAGCTTGCTGCTCTAGAAAAAGAATATGATCAATCTGTTCAAGTGAGGAAGATCCTGAACATCCTCAACAAAGAGTAGGAAGCTAAAGTCATAGCCATTGAGGAAGCAAGAGGAGATTCCGTGGCATCTGTGGCTGCTCTCTTTGGTAGTCTTTCTGAATATGAAGCCAAGATCAAATTCAAGAAGGGTCTGGATGAGGTACACGGAAAGAACAAAGGAATAGCCCTCAAGTCTGCCAAAGAAAGCAAAGAATCAGATGAAGATGACGAAATTGGGATGCTGGTCCGGCGGTTTAAAATGTTCTATAAAAAGGATCAAGGCTTCAAGAAGTTTCATAAAGGAAGTTCCAGCTTTGAGTCAAAGAAGCCTATCATATGCTACGAATGCGAGAAGCCCGGACACATCAAATCAGAATGTCCTCAGCTGAAGAATCAAGAGAAGGAGAAAAAGAAATTCAACAAGTTCAAAAAGAAGGCATATGTTTCAGCCATATGAGGAGATAGCTCATCCGATGAAGATGAACCTGAAGAAGAGGAGAAAGCAAACATATGCCTGGTTGCTCAAGAACAACAAGATGACAGTGAGGTATATGAATCTCAACCTTCCTATGATGAACTATTTGCTGAATATAATCTTGTGCAATTGGAATTTGAAAAACTTGCTGAAAAGTATCTGACCTTGAAAAAGAAAAATACTACTCTCGAATTGCAAGTTGAAAAACTTTCTTCTCCAGAAATTCTTATCTGTGATGAATGCCCTGATTTAAAGAAAAAGAATTTACAATTAACAAAAGCACTCGAGAAATTCACTAAGGGAAGTGAAATGCTCGATGTGATTTTAAAACAACAAAGATTTATCAATGATAGATCAGGCATAGGTTACAGACCAAATTTTGACAAGAGAAAAGGTAAAAAGAAGAATGGTCAAAAATCATATATGAACTATTTTACGAAATCAGTTCATTCTTCTAATCCATTTGCACATTGTAACTATTGCAATAGGAAGGGTCATACAACTTCATCTTGTTTTAAAAGAAAAGAAAGAAAGGTTAAACTTGCTGGTAATTATCAATGGGTACCGAAAGGAACTTATGTTCCCAAGGTCCAATCTAACCCTAAAGGACCCAAGAAAAGATGGGTACCTAAGACTTGATCTTCTGTGAATTGCAGGTGTGTCTAAGAGCATCAAAGCCCAACAAATAGTATATTGACAGTGGATGCTCTAGACACATGACGGGAGATCAATCAAAGTTTACTTCAATCAAACCCAAAGATGGTGGCAAAGTGACATTGGGTGGAGATCAATCAGGAAAAATCGCTGGAATAGGCGAAATTGGCAATAATGAAGGTCCACTGATCAAGGATGTCTATTTCGTTGAAGGACTTTGCCACAATCTCCTTAGTGTTAGCCAAAGCACTGAGAAAGGTAACTTAGTTATCTTTGATTCTGAGGAGTGTTTGATTGTTAGTTAAGATCTTCTCCCTTTAGAAAATCTTAAATCAAAAGCTTTATTTAGAGCACCTTAGAGATGGCAACTGTTACACTCTTAATCTCTCTAGCAATGCTTCAATTTCTGAAAATTGTTTTGTAAGTAATTTGAATGAAAGCTGGCTATGGCACAAGCGTCTTGCCCATGTTAGTATGTTTCAGCTCGACAAATTACTGAAAAAGGATTTGGTAATTGGCATTCCTAAATTGCATTTAAAAAATGACATGGTTTGTGATGTATGTCAAAAAGGGAAATAGACCAAATCCTCTTTTAAAGCAAAAAATGAGATTTCAACAAATAGACCTCTTCAATTACTTAACATGGATCTAGTTGGACCAGTTAGAGTAAAAAGTCTTGGTGGAAATCTCTACACTTTGGTCATAGTTGATGATTATTCTAGATTTGCTTGGACAATATTTTTATCTTCTAAAGATGAAACATTTGATCAGTTTGCTGTATTTGCTAAGAAAGTCCAAAACGAGAAAGGCCTTTTTATTTTAGGAATTAGAACTGATTATGGAGGAGAATTCGACAATCATGCATTTGCCGAATTTTGTGACAACATGGGGATAGACCACAACTTCTCAGCTCCAAGGACTCCACAACAAAATGGTGTTGTAGAAAGGAAAAATAGAGTCCTCACCGAGATGGCAAGGGCAATGCTGAACGAGAACAACACTTTCCAAGTGTTCTGGGCTGATGCTATGAGCACCGCTTGCTACATCTCAAATCGAGCATATCTGATAAAGAAGTTGAACAAGACCCCATATGAACTATGCAAAGGAAGGAAACCCAATCTGAGCCATCTACACATTTTTGGGTGTAAGTGCTATGTGCACAATAATGGTAAGGAAAATCTGGGTAAGTTTAAGAACAAACGTGATGAATCTACAATCATTGTCCGTAACAAGGCAAGATTGGTTGCAAAAGGGTACAATCAAGAGGAAGGAATAGACTATGAAGAAACTTATGCTCCAGTAGCAAGATTGGAAGCCATAAGAGTTCTTCTAGCCTATGCATGTGTTAAAGGTTTTAAACTTTTTCAAATGGATATTAAAAGCGCATTTTTGAATGGCTTTATTCAAAAGGAGGTTTATGTAGAACAACCTCCAGGTTTTGAAAATGAACAGTACCTTGATCATGTTTTCAAACTCAAAAAGGCATTATATGGTCTCAAACAAGCTCCAAGAGCTTGGTATGTGAGATTAAGCCAATTTCTTCTAGATCAAGGATTTATCAGAGGGAAGGCTAACACAACACTATTCATTAAAAAGAATAAATTGAGTGAAATTTTGATTGTTCAAATTTATGTTGATGACATAATCTTTGGATCTACTAATGATGCTTTGTGTGAGGAATTTGCCAAGATTATGCAGGGAGAGTTTGAGATGTCAATGATGGGAAAGCTGAATTACTTCCTTGGCCTGCAAATCAAGCAAAGAAAAGATGGAATCTTCATCTCCCAAACCAAATATCTCAATGATCTGCTGAAGAAGTTTGGGATGGACCATTGTGATGGAGCTGACACACCAATGAGTACAACCACTTCATTGGAAGCTGACAAAGAGGGCAAAGATTTCAACATCACAAAGTATAGAGGAATGATTGGATCATTGCTCTATCTAACTGCAAGTCGCCCGGACATCCAATTCAGTGTAGGAATGTGTGCAAGATTCCAGTCTGCTCCAAAGGAGTCTCATGCTGAACATGTAAAGAGGATCTTCAAATATCTTGCAAATACAAAGACACTAGGTTTGTGGTTTCCTAGAGGTCAGCTTGAACACTTGGTGGCATACTCAGATTCAGATCATGCCGGCTACAAGACTGACAGAAAAAGCACAAGTGGCCAATGTGAGTTCTTTGGCAACTCGCTTGTGTCTTGGTTCAGCAAGAAACAAACCAGTGTAGCTGTATCATCAACCGAAGCTGAGTATGTGGCTGCATCAAGTTGTTGTGTTCAAGTGCTATGGCTCAAACAACAACTTGGTAACTTGGGAGTGAACCTGAAGGAGATCCCAATTTTGTGTGACAACACAAGCATAATAAGCTTGGCGAAGAATCCAGTTCAACACACGAGAACCAAGCACATTGATGTGAGATATCATTTCATAAGGGATCATATTTAGAAGAAGGATTTTCAGGTCATGTTCATCCCAACTCATCTTCAGTTAGCAGACATCTTCACAAAGCCATTAGCCAAAGAACAATTTAATTTCATAAGGAGAGAATTGAGAATGGTAAATCCCAATGAGTTGTAAGTCCTCTCTTACCTAATGTTAGTTTAGATTTTGATGATTAATTGTTACTAACTTAAGCATCGGAGTGGTTAGATATGTTTTATGCAGGATGCTTTAGCCTAAAATTTGCTGACAAGAGGAGCAAACTCGAGCCTATGACTGATGAACTCGAGCTCGAGAGAGGCAGAGAAGAAATAAGGATCTGACACTGGCGAACTCGAGTCCATAAGTGATGAACCTCAGGTTCATTTTAGGCAGAGAGCAAACTTGAACTCAACCTTTTGAGAGAACTCGAGCTTGCAAATAATGAACTCGAGTTCACGGGAGACAGAGAGCAACTCAACTCAAAGATCTCTGTACACTCGAGCCTGTAAGTATGAACCTCAGGTTCACGAGAGAAGTTCAAGGGTTCTCAGTTATACTCTTGAAGTCCATGTTGGTGAAATTTACGACGAACTCGAGCCCACAAGTGTGAACTCGAGTTCATCGCGTCTGCTATATAAACTGAAACTCCAACTCTTCTCTTCATTTCACTCAAACCTCCGGTTTTGCCCTAAAAACTCTTCCTCTTCTTCTCTCCAACCTCTGCGAAAATGGCTCCCGAGCAAGGAATTTCCAAAGACACGAACCCTAAACCATCCCAATCTCCCTCTCAAACAAATCCTGATCATCCTGTCCGAACAAAAATGCGTTCAACTCGCCTTCGCCATGGAATTGACAAATCCATCCGAGGGGTTCAAAGAGAAAACGTTGAGCCTCAATCTCCTCGACCTAAAGGAATCGTGATCAACGAAGGTCGAACCAAGAAGAGACACGAACCAGAGCCAGATCCTCAAGGGAAAGGGAAAGCAACTCAATCTACCACGCCTCTCAGAGAGAAACAAGCTTTCAAAAGGAAGAAAACCGCCGGAGTGCACTCTGTTCCCACTACCGGGCAACCCAGTTCTCATGCTCAATCTAGTCCACAACAACAGGAGCAAAATGCTCCTCAGGTATCACAAACAAATCCAGCTATTTATGAGATTAACCTACATTCTAAGATACCTGGTGGCTTCTCTGAAGAACCCTGTAGGATGTCTGCTGATGAAGGGGTTGCTTTCAAAAAGAAATTTGATGAAAAGAAAGTCTTTTGCCCTATAGTGTCTGTAGATTTTGCAAAAATAAAAGAAGAGTACAATCTTGACCTATCCCCTTGACTGAAACCATTTGAAACCTTGATTTTTATAAAAGCCCCTCACAGTCCAAAACTTGTGAAAGTATTCTACTTTCACATGAAGTCTGATAACCTTTCGGATGAGGATGGGAATCATGTAGCAGAAAGAATTGTCACTAAGGTTAGGGGTTAGAAAATTACGATTACTCCTGCCTACTTGAACTCACTTCTACAAATCTCCAATCCTCCTACTCCTGAAACACATTGATACACACAACGGGCTATATTCAGCCTTCTGAGACCCAATGAACCTATCCCTGAGGGTTTGGAAATCCTTAAGTTTACACCTGTTGCAATGCCCCCTAGAAACCAAGCTATCTGGTATATATACACAAGAAATCTTCTACAAAAGGGAGGCAATTTCACCCATTTTGCCAAAAAGGACTTTCCTATCTTCGCCTCAATTTTGGACAAACAGCCTCAGAATGTTGGGTATTGGCTCTTTCAAGAGATGTCCAGATTTGCATTTCAATCCAGGTAGTCATCTCAAATTCCATTTCTTAGCCTTATATCTGTGATTCTTTTTCATGAGAAAATTTGGTACTTGGCTGCCAATGATCCTCCTGTCTACCCAGCTGAATTTGGAAGACACATCATGAATCTTATGGTGATGGATCCTGAGGAGAGATCAGATCAGTCAAGAGCACCGGCTAGATCCAGAGGCACATACTCACGAGCCCAGGAAGCTCAGAGTGCACCTCCTCCTCAGTCATTTCTTCCTACAGATTTTGACACTCGGGTCAAAGATATTGTGGACAAAGCTGTTTCAGATCTGAATGAAAGTGTTGAAGTTGCAGTTGGAAAGTTGGTGTCAGAAGTAAACAAGGAGCATAGTGACTTGGTGGATATACAAGAGGACTTCAGAGTTGAACAAGAGGCATTGAAGAATAAGATCAATGACTAAGCAGCCAGCATCTCTACCTTGTTAGTCACTATGATGAGCTTAAGTGACAAGATGAACCAAATTTTGAAAAATCAATCCACGACAGCATCTACTTCAGCTTTTGACACAGTTCCAGCTCCCACTGCTCCTGAACCTCAGCCTGAACCCCCTATTGCACCTGAGCCTGCCCAACCTACCTCTACTCCCCCTCTTTTGCTGATGACAAAGGGGGAGAGAGTGTTGAGTGATGAGGAGATGTGTTCTGTAGTTGAAGTTCTGTAGTTTTTGCTTTGTTTCTGTAGTTTTTGTGCTGTGTGTATATTTGCTTTCAAAACTCTAGTTATATGCTTCTTTATTTGTTAATGAATGTTCAAGCTTTTACTTTTCACATGTTATGCTCTTGCATTCTACTGTTAGCCCTGATTTAAATTCATAACTTGAACACATTTCTCTTACAAAACTGAGTTTCATAACTGATTTTCAAAATCAATTGTTTACAAGTGTTGTCATCATCAAAAAGGGGGAGAATGTTAGTTCTCTATGTGTTTTGATGATTACTAACAATTGTAAACAATATGGAGATGTTTTTGTTCAAGATTAAACTGATTTCAACTTGTCAATTTCAAGCTAAAACATTCTGTCTGTAGCAAACTCGAGCCTCGTATGTGCAAACTCGAGCCTGCTTTTGACAAAAAGCATAAGCCTGTCAGTTCAAATCACAAACTCGAGACTGAACCTGAAGTTTGAACTAAAGCTTACTCAAGAGTTTGAATGAACACGAGCCTATACTTTCAAGCTCGAGTTCATCAATGGCAGAGAGGTTTAGTCTTTGAAAACATCTTTAAACTTGACACTTTCTTTTTCAAACCTCAAGTTTGCAGCCTCCAGAGAAAATCTTTCACAATTTTCATAACCTATGAACTCGAGTCTGTTATGGCAACTCGAGTTCATCTCTGGCAGGAAGGAATTTTAAGTTAAGGAGATTTTCACAAACTCTGCACTGTTCCATTGGTTCAAAAGTTTTCCAAGTTTGAAAAATCTCAAGAGTTTACAGAACAAGCAAAGTCGACCCTAAGATTTCAAACTCGAGCCTATCTTTGGCCGAGAGCTTTCAAAGTTTTCCAACTCAGTTAAACCTGAGACATATTTCACAAACCTCAGGTTTATCTTAGATCAAAAGCATTCAGAGTTTTTCAAAGTTGAAAAAACTAGAGCCTAAAATTGTAAACTCGAGCTTAAAAGCTCCAGAGAGCAAAAGTGTTTTTCAACTTGAGAAAACTCTAGAGTTTACTTTATAAACCTCAGGTTTGAACTTTGCAAAAATGAACTAAATCTTGACATGAATAATGCCAAACTCGAGCCTAACATGTTAAGCTCGAGTTCAAACCTTACAGAGAGAAAAGAACTTTTTAATTTGTTTTAAACTCTAGAGTTTGCTACACAAACCTCAGGTTTGTTGTTTCAAAGCCAAAAGTAAGCTATGTCTTGAACAGTGTCAAACTCGAGCCTGTCACTAATAAGCTCAAGTTTGTCCTCTTAAACTTAAACTCTCCAGAACTCAAAATCGCAACATTCCTCTCTGGATGAAATAAACTCGAGTTCAGTATTGTAAGCTCAAGTCCAAATCAACCCGAGAGCAATGTGATTTTTCAATGAGTTGAGAACCTCAGGTTTAGATCACAAACCTCAGGATTACATGTTTTTGAACTAAAGCATCTTTAGACACTGAAGCATTAAACTCGAGCCTGCATAAACTAAGCTCAAGTTCACAACGCTGATTGAGAAAATTTGAATTTGTCGATTTCAGAAAACAATGTTGTTTGAACTTAATCCTTTGCAATATTATTCCCTGATATTCCCTGCTATGTTTAACGTCTTTATTAGTGAATTTCAGGGGATTAAAGAATGTTCATTGAGGAGTTAAAGCATAAAGCAAAAAGTGGTTCAAACATTTAATGCAAAGTCTAGAAAGTTACTTCTTCTGACCAATCCAACTGCACACGCCTACAAAGCATTAAAGACTAATTTATACAACAAGAAACATCCTCTCTAACGGATTAATTCGCAGAGAGTCAACACTGATTACTTGGACAACTGGATTATGAAGATTATTAGAGAGAGAAGTTGCCAAAACCACCTCCTAACCTCAGAACAACTTCTCCAACGGATCTATTGGGAAAGGAACTGTCATTTAATGATCTCTGAGTATAAATAGAACAACATTCAAGTCTTTCTAATAACTACAATAACTGAGAGCGAATTTCATTGAAGTTTTTCATTCATTTCTTTCAGTTTTTATCTATATAGTATCTTTTGATACAAGAGTTTCAGTGTTCATTTATATCTGCTCTTTAAGAGAGTTTCACTTCTGATTATTCATTTATTGTAAAGGAATCCCAAGTCAAGGGGACTTGGTGATTTGGGGATCTTTGATTACAACTTGTAAGGGGGAGTGAGTTTTAGTGAGAGAATCACTTCTTGAGTGCAGAGTGTGTAATCATTGTGATAGTGGAAAATCCCAGAGAGTCTGGGGACTAGACGTAGGCCAAGTGGTTAAGACCGAACCAGTATAAATCTCTTGTGTTCAGCTCTTCTTCCCTCACTCTATTTATCCCTGTTTTCATAGTTTAAAAACAGAGCAATTTCTGAAAATTTTTAAAATACCCAATTCACCCCCCCTCTTGGGTATTTGGCTCCGCTTTCACTAAAAGTCTTCCTTTAATTTTAAAAAATATGGTGAGACTTTTAGGACCGTAGATTTGTTAAATGTCTGGTCCTAAAAGTCTTCGTTTAATTTTTAAAAAATTTGGCGTGGGTTTCAGGACCGTATATTTGTTAAAGGTCCGGTGCTAAAGGTCAATATATTTCATATTTTTTTTCTCAATATAAATTTCATATGGCGAACCTGTATTCTTCGTCAATTTCCAAACAATGTCCTAGGGTTCAAGACAACGGCTTGCTCAAGACAACCACTTGCAGGGGGTTCGAGACAATTGAGGTTCTTCTCAAGGTATGACCTTTGTTTTTGTCGATTTTACCTCTCCAGATGTTGATGATCATTATCAGTCTCCTTTTTCTTTGTCTTTTTTCTTCTTTTATAAAGAAGAAGAAATACAAAGAAAAAGGACACTGAAAATGATCATCAAAATCTGGAAAAGTAAAATCGAGGACAATGAGGGTCCTACCTTGAGAGGAATTATCACTGCATTAGTTCAAACAATGTCAACGCTGTTTAAAAGCGACGACACATATGGGTCCAACCTCTAGAAGAATTATCATTGTATTTTGTTTGTATGTTTGTTCGATCAATGTGAACGATGTTTTGTTTATTTTGTATGTTCTTAATGTTGTATTTTACGAATTTTCAATGTTGATACACAAGGACAATGTTTTGTTTGTTTCCTTACTACTGTGTATGGACCAAACAAGAAATGAAGATGAATAATATAATGAAGATGGGAACATAATTTAAAGAAATTTTATTCAATGATATTTTTTATGCTGCCCTATAAAGGGTAGCAGCACTACTACAAGGGGAAAAAAAATCCTAAAACGTCTAATCCTCCCCATCGTTGTCGGAGGGGAAGGAATCAGTGGAGGGCACATCGGAAGAGTCCTCTTCAGAAGGATGGTACTCTACATCATTTGTTAGTTCCCTAAGTGTTTTGATGATGATTGAACAATTGGAAAGCTTTGAAAATCAAAAAGATAAGTTTTAGAACACAAAAAATCAGTTTTCCTTGCTGACAGAGGAAAACTCGAGTTTTGGTCTTTGGCAAAAATGCTCAAAAGTGATCACCGCCAGTTTTCCTGATCATTGCCAGTTTTTGAACTTGTGAACAGTTCAAAGAGACACAGAGAGCATATGAGTTTTTCCAGTTCATCACCGCCAGTTTTGAGATCATCACCGCCAGTTTTCAACTAAACATGTACTTTCCAAGTTTTCACAAAATGTGAAAACTCGAGTTTTTAGAATCCAAAACTCGAGTTTTGACAAGGCAGAGAGCCTTCAAACTTTACCCAGTTGAAAACCGCCAGTTATGAATCAAAACTCCAGTTTTCAAAGTTTTGAACTTTGTACCAAAAGTTCAAAACTCGAGTTTTGACAGACCCGAGAACAATGAAGTTTTGCCAAACTGAACACTGCCAGTTTTCACACCAACACCTCCAGTTTTGATGTTTTGAACTAAATATGTTTTGCCATGAATAGTTCAAAACTCGAGTTTTGGATGTCAAAACTCGAGTTTTGGGCAACCCGAGAGGATTAATGTTTTCAAACTTTCTACACTGCCAGTTTTGCTTTGAACACCGCCAGTTATGAACTTGGCACAGTTCATAACTCGAGTTTTTGAAGATCAAAACTCGAGTTCTGGTACATCGACAGAAAAACGCTGATTTGTTCCAGAACTGCCAAATTCAATCTACACTTCAAGTTTAAGTTACCCATTGATCCTGAACGTTATATACATCGTTTATCATTGTAACTGAGCTGTTCTAATGTGTTTATTCCTGAGATTACAGAAGATTCTTGAATTTGATTGAAATTCAAATAAGGAGTCATTTTAGGAAACTTGCTGAATTCATGGAGAGCCGTTATGCAGAGTCATCTAGCCGTTATACAGAATCATTTGGGCGTTATACAATATCTCCAATGGATGAATTCTTTAAAAATCCAGAATCAAGCAAATCTGCAAATTAACTTGACCAACGGCTATATTTCAGACAGGCAGCAATTTAAGCTAATTAATTCATGATATAACCCCAGCAATAGCTATATTTTTGATTTGGAAAAAGACCCAACGGATCTATAACGTTCACAAGCCTCAAACCAGGATAAATAGCTGAAGAATTCAACCTGGAAAATACAGAACTGAGTTACCACTATTCTACTCGAAAAAGAGCTGTTTCTATCATTTGATTGTAACTTAGACACATTGTGCTTCAGTAATCATTGTAATCTACTCTTCAAAGAGAGTTCTTTCATTGTAATTTCGTTTATGTAAGGATCTCAAAGTTGTGGGACTTTGAGATTGGGTTACTCGATTACAACTTGTAAGGGGGAGTGTGTTCAAGGTTGTGAAACATCCTTCGTTTGCAGAGTCTGTAATCGTCAAGAGAGTTAGTGAAAATCCCAGAGTGACTGGGGACTGGACGTAGGTCATTAGATTGGACCGAAACAGGATAATTTCTTTGTGTCCTGCTCTTCTTCCCTTCATACACTTCTCAATTCTGTTTAATCGAGTTTTGACAAAAACAGAGTATACTCAAAAAGAATTTTAAAATCCCCAATTCACCCCCCTCTTGGTGATTTAGCTTATCTTTCATCATTGGCGTGGAGTACCATGTTGAGCTTGTTGTTAACGATATGAACAAGCCCAACCAATTGACCCAAGAGTCAGTCGTTGTGATCGATGCGGGCCAGCAAGTGCTCCAACATCTTTCTAGAGGAAGGATTTGGAGGCAGCGGAAGAGGCAATGGCTAAGGTTGAGGAGGAGGAGGAGGAGCTGGTGGAGCAGACATTATGGTTGAGGCTTGGCAATGCAGGAGGCCATAGAGGTTGTAGAGTAAAAGGATGAAGTAGAGAAGAATGTGAAGAAACTAAAGTAACAAGGGGCTTTCAATAGATCAACATAGTTGGAGTGGCCTTAGAAATGAGGAGACATGAAGTTATTAGGAAGTTAATTTACTTGGAAGCCAAAGCGATCAACTCTAAAGCTTTGAACACAGAGTGAAATGATCAGAATATGAGGAGACGCGAAGTTGGGAAGTTAATTTACTTGGAAGTTGAAGCGATCGACTCTGAAGCTTTGAACACAAAGTGAAAGGATACGACTAAATCTGAGGAATTTGAAAGTCTGAACTTTTAAGACCGGATATTTGTCAACGGCGGTCTTAAAAGGTTTTTAATTGACAAAATTCTAACTTTGTTTTTAAAAATTAAGTACAAACTTTTAGGACCGTATTATTTATAAGAATTCGGTTTTAAAAGTCATTTAATTGAAAAAATTAATTATAGACTTTTAGGACCATATTATTTATGAGAATCCGGTCTTAAAAGTTATTTAAATGAAAAAATTAATTATAGACTTTTAGGACCGTATTATTTATAAGAATCCGGTCTTAAAAGTCATTTAATTGAAAAAATTAATTATAGACTTTTAAGACTGTATTAGTCATAAGAATCCGACCTTTAAAAAAAAAACTAATTATAGACTTTTAGGAATGGATTCTTTATAATAAATCGGTCTAAAAACAATATTTAGGACCGGATATTTCTAAAATTTGCTCTTAAAAGTTTTTACTAATTATATATACCTATTTAATCTCATTCATTCTCACAATTTCGTATCTCTCTTCCCTAACTCCTCACTACATCTCTGCCCTAACTCCTCATTGCGTCCTTGATAATCCTCTATCTCCAACTGCTCAAACCATGGCTAGATACAAGATAACCACTAGTAGGGGTACTCCTGAAGCTTGGGCCTTCCTTAGATCGTTATACAGGGCACCTCAAGTGAGAGCGTGTTCTATTGGGACAGAAGAGTCCTAGGTAGTTGGACTCATTGTCATTTCGGCTGATGAAGAGATTTTCGCACCCCCTCCTGCCTTCAGACATTAATGATGCATTGCCCTTGATGCAAATAAGACAGGAACTTGCTGATTTTCGGTGGGAAATTAACGCTTTTCACGCCGATATGACCAAGGCATTGGATAATAATAAGCTTTAGGATGTTTAGTCAGATTTTTGTTGTTGATAATTTTCAGTTTGCTGTTTTTTTCCCCTTGTATACTCATGCATATTCTCCAGTAATGTATGAAACATTAAAAACTAAGCTTCTGTCTTCGTTTTGTTCATATTCTCCAGTTTTCCTTAATTTTCATTCAATTGTTGTTGCGCTCTCCAATGCCCATCCTCTCTTTTTTTGTTTCATAATGTAAATGAGAAATTTTAGGACAGTATACTTTATAATCAACGTAAAAGTATTTGACTTTTAGGACTGGATATTTTATAAAACTTCAGTCTTAAAATTAAATGAATAATAAAAATTTAAGACCGTATTCTTCTAAAACTCCAGTCTTAAAAATTAAATGAATAAAACGTATACCTTTAGGAACGGACACTTTATAACTAACCGGTCTAAATAAAATCCAAAAAGCTAAAAAATGTCTTTGTCATGCGGAAAATTAAATTTCCCTCTCTGGACTTCTCTTGTCGTGTCGTAAGTGATAAGTCATGTTCTGTCTCCAATGTTTATGTGTTGCTTTGTGATATACTCCTCTTGTCGCGTTGCTCTCGCAAGCTAGTGCTGTTCAGCTTATCACTTTCTGGTTCCTTAGCTAAATGGTGATAGACCAAGCTGTAAGAGGTGTTTCGGTTATATAACTTTTAGATTTTTCTGCATATTATTCTATGTTTTTCATGGGTTCAGTGAAATCGATGAAATGTTCTTGTAGATTCCTCTATTGCTAATGAATATTGTATTTTCATGATTATATTTGTACTTGAGACCTACCCAACTGACCAAGAAGTGTTTCTAGGGTTACTTTTGTTGTCTGCAACATCAACGTTCGTGCCCGGAGAAGAAAGACTTAGCAAAAGCATTTGAATTTATATGCTATATGTGAGTCCTCGTGCGGTGCATTTATTTTCCTCGTCTTGCATTTATTTTGCTTCTTCGATTCACTGTGATACATTTATGACCTAAAGTCATTTCTTCATGATGCATTTAATGGTCAAGTTTATCCTTCAAAAAAATATATGTTTATAACCTACATTGAGCATTTGCATTTGGAGTTGCCTTAGTTTATGCAATTTTCAAATTTTTCTGATAATGTATTAAATCTTTCTGTCTATAGGACTACTATGAATCACAGTTCGATAAATGCTTTACGAACGCACTAGTGCAAAAAAGGCTTTTAAGACCGGACAAAACAGGCTCGTAAGAGCGGACGGACGACCGGTCTTGTTCCAGCCGGTATTAAAAGTCTACATATAAGACCGGACACTGATCCGGTCCTAAAAGTCTACATATTTTAGACCGGACATTTAAAACATTCGGTCTTAAAATTTGTACTAAATGAACATGAAATAGTTTGATTTGGTCGGTCCAAAAACTCAACTTTTAAGATCGGCCTAAAATAGGCCGCTCTTAAAAATATCAGACTTTTAAGACCGGACAAAAATAAATACGGTCTTAAACTTAACGAATTCTAAGACCGACTAATCATACGCGGTCTTAAAAGACTGACTTTTAAGACCAGATGATAATTACGTCCAGTCTTAAAAAGCTTCCTTTAAGTCCGGACATCTAAATATAACATAACGGTCTTAAAAAGGCCAACTTTTAAGACCGGCTTAATATGACCTTTAAGACCTGTCATATAATTACATCCGGTCTTAAAAGTTAAACGTATAAGACCAGCTTATTTATTTCCACTCTAAATTTCCCTGAATTTTTCCCTGCTGTTGTTCCTGCTACTATATATATACACAAATCCACTACCCAATCCAGCACATAAAAGTTGATACTTTAAGCTACAAGCTATGAACAATTATTTGAATAAATTGAATTGAAAAAATGATACAAATATTATTCACCATGAGTTATTTGGCCTCTTAATTAATCTACAACACCTAAGTTAATTCATACAATAAGACAACCTACTTACAAATACAATAAGTTACAAATACAACATAGATGCGCCCAAGATAATATTCACCATGCCTTCATCTGATTCCTACCCAACAACGTAACATCCTCTTTTATAACATGATCGGATCCTGCCACAAAAATAAAACAAGGAACAAACTTCATGGTCAAAGACATTTTATGAACATAGAAGGAATAATATATATAGTTAAAGCCTTAAAGTAGTCAAATAAATCTACATATATATGAATATTACCTTATGAATTGACTCTTTTATAAAGTGATATCTTCCCATATCCCTTCTTGATGATCACTTCTTATGCCGGGTTCATTATCCGCTTCATGTTCTTCGTTCATGTCCGGTAGACCCCTTGAAAAAGGTGTACTCTCAGGAATACCATAATTTGAATTTTCCTCATCAATATCAATGACCCTCTTTCCTTAGAGAGCTACAGACCACATTTTATTTTCTTGATCGGTGATATAGAACACTTGTTACGCCTGGTCTGCCATAATAAAAGGTTCATCTCCAAAACTTCTACCATTGACATCGACTAATATAAATCCTAGCCGATCGATCCAAACACCATTATTGACATCAACCCACTTGCATTTGAAAATGGGAAATCTAATTTTCACATAGTCCACCTCCCATATCTCTTCAATAACCCCATAATATGGCATGACTGCCAATAAAGGGCTTTTGTCTTTCGAACTGGAGAAGTGTATAGATTCAGCCTCTAACATAACACCACTGTTCTGGACTGTGCTCCTATCATCTAGGGACTTCGTGTAAAATGTATAACCATTGATCACATACGAATTCCAACTTATGACATCAACCTCAGGTCCACGTGCTAACCATTTGAGGATATCAGAAACACATTCCTCCCCCTCGACCTTTCGTTTGAACCAGTGTGCAAAAGTTCTGTTCTGCTCCCTAATCAACCTTTGTTCAGTCATTCGAGGATTTTCTTTCCTTACATCTTCTTTATGTGCAGCTATGCTGGCTTGAACTTCATCAACATTATTCAAGATGTATAAGTGGACTTGTGACAATTCATCAGGATCCACAGTCTTTACTGAAGCCCCTCACCTACCCCCTCCAACATGATGATGTTTTGGAAGCCCAATATGTCTTACTTTGGCCAAATAATTTTGACAAAATTCCATGGCTTCTTCAGAAACATATTTCTGAACAATCGATGCTTCTAGACGGTATGCATTCTTCACGTACCCTTTAAGGAATTTCATAGATCTTTCAATTGGGTACATCCATCGTAAATGGATAGGGCTGCACAACTTTATCTCCCTCACTACATGAACAATTAGATGAACCATGATGTCAAAAAATGTAGGAACAAACAGCTTCTCAAGGTGGCACAAGATAAGATGTCCTTCATTCTCCAATTCATCCAACTTTTCAATGTCGAAAACTTTAGAACAAACTGCATTGAAGAAGACACAAAGTCTAGTCAAAACAACCCAAAGGTCATATTCAGTGATGCCTCGAATAGCTATTGGGAGTAGCTGTTGCATCAAGACATGACAATCATGCGATTTTTGGCCTACTAATTTCAAGTCCTTCATCGATACAAGCCTCTTAAAATTTGAAGAATACCCCGGGGGAACTTTTGTGTCATGTAAACACTCACAAAAACTACGTTTCTCATCCTTAGACAAAGTATGAGAAGCCAGGGGACAATAAGTTTCTTCCCATACGGCCTTGGATGTAGCTCTTCACGTATTCCCATTGCTTGCAAATCCAATCTTGCCTTCACACCATCCTTGGAACTGCCTTGTATGTTGAGAAGCGTGCCAACAATACTATCACATACGTTTTTCTCCACATGCATGACATCGATACAGTGTCTCACATCAAGATTGCGCCAATAAGGAAGATCGAAGAATACAGATCTCTTTTTCCATATATTTGTATCTTTTCTACTGTTGGCTGTCTTACCGAAGATGACATTGATATTTTTCACCTTCTCATAAACTTGCTCCCCAGTCAATGGCACCGGAGCATCTTCATATTCTTGGCCACCAAAGAAGGCTTTCTTTAATCGACGATATGGGTGGCCCCGTCTAAGAAATCTCCTATGTCCAAGGTAAACCGTCTTTCTTCCATGTTGGAGTTGATGGTAGCATGTGCCTTCTTCACAAACCGGACATGCTTTATGGCCCTTTACACTATACCCTGACAAGTTACCATATACTGGGAAGTCGTTTATAGTACAGAATATCATGGCTCGCAATTTTAATACCTCCTTCTTGAAAGAGTCAAAAACATCCACACCTTCTTCCCATAACTCCTTCAAGTCTTTGATCAAGGGCTGAAGGTAAACATCAATGTCATTTCCGGGTTGTTTTGGTCCCGAAATCAACATAGACAGCATGATGTACTTTCTCTTCATGCATAACATAGGAGATAAGTTGTAAATAATGAGGAGTACAGGCCATAAACTATGTACGCTGCTAAGGCTTTCATATGGATTCATGCCATCCATGCTAAGGGCAAGCCTAAGGTTCCTAGGTTCTTCGCCGAAGTTGGGAAATAATTGATCGATTTTCTTCCATTGAGTAGAATCAGCTGGATGACGAAGCTTTCCATCAAAAATCCTCTCATCTGCGTGTCACCGCAAATGTTTTGCATCATTTTCATTCCCAAACAACCGCTTGAACCTTGGTATGATTGGAAGATACCACAACACTTTTGCAGGCCCCTTATTTGACTTGTACCTTGGGGTTTCACATATCGGACAATTCTGCTTCTCTTCAAACTCTTTTCTATACAATACGCAGTCATTCGGGCATGCATGGATCTTTTTGTACTCCATCCCTAGTGGACAAAGTATTTTCTTAGCATCATAGTATCGATGCGGCAACACATTATCATCGGGAAGCATGTCCTTAAAAGCCTCAAGCATTTCAGAAAAACTCTTGTCGCTCCATCCATGACGTGCCTTCAAGCTTACCAATTTCAATACAGCGTTCAACAATTGGTATTTTTGACACCCTGGGTATAGCGGGGTCTCCGCATCACTGCACATATTACCATATGCATGTGATTATTGAAAGGCCTCTTCTCCTACATCACGAATAATGTCCTCTATGCGATCTTCCATATCCGTGTCATTATCATCAAAGGCCACTTCCCCATATTGAGACCCACTTGGTATTTTTTCACCATGCCATACCCATACTGTATAGGTCTTACAAAATCCATGACAGATTAAATGTGTGCATATAACTTCAGGACTTAGTCGCCTCTCATTTAAGCATTTTACACAAGGGCAATAAAACTTCCCACTATCATCATTGGCATTTTGTTTAGCAAATTCAATAAAGTCCCTCACCCCATTCTGATATTCAACGCTCGTCCGTAAAGCATTTATCCAACTGTGATCCAAAGTAGAATTCCTATGGACGGAAAGATTTAACATACGTATAATAAGGCAAAATAAATGCATAACGAAGAATCACTTTTGGTCATGAATATCACAGTGAAGCCAAACTAAAATACTCCTGAAGCAAAATAAACGCATGACGAGGAAATTTAAATGCTTCGCATGAAGGTCTTGTGGACTCACCTGTAGCATATAAATTCAAATGCCAAATAAGAGTCTTTCTTCTCCCGCCACAAACGTTGATGTTGGAGACAACAAGAGTACCCTAAATGTAAGTTCTGGCTGAACCCAAGAGGGGGGGTGAATTGGGTGAAGTATAAAAAATTTCTTTCTTTAAAATGTTTTTGCAATTCAGTAAATTTAGCTTCCCAAAAGGATGTGAGTTGAAAAACCAGATGACAAAACAATCAAATGCGAATGCTGGAAATATAAAAGATAAGGGAGAAGAGTGTGCAAACAGATTTATACTGGTTCGGCCCAATCCTTGACCTACGTCCAGTCCCCAAGCCACACTTGGGATTTTCAATCCACTATCTTCAATAAGCTTGATTACACGATCTGTAACTGAAGCAATCCTCTCTCTAGGATTCACTCTCCCTTACAATCTGTAATCAATACACTGCTTGATTACACACTCTGTACTAGAGATTATCCTCTCACTAGGATACACTCCCCCTTACAAGTTGTAATCAACACAATGTATAACCCACTCAAGATTACCCAATCTTGAGTTACTCTCAGAAAGATAATGTGTTTACAATAAATTTCCTCTCAAAGGAATGAATAAATGATCACTGAAGTTCAGATACAATTCATTTCACTCTCTAAGCTATTTAGATATGAAAAACAGAGTGAGAATGATGAAGAAGCAGAGTATCAGCATTTTGGCATAGTAAACTTGTATCTCCACGTTTTTCTGCTTGAGTCCATGTCTTTTATAGATAGAGAATGATGTGTGACCGTTTTTGACCGTTGTAGGATGAATCAGACCGTTGTAGTTGATTGTCATTAAGTGTGGTCTGCTTCTCTCTCTAAACTCCAACTAATCCATGTGGTAATTTGATATGAGGTGGCTCTCTGAGAATTTGCCCGTTGGAGATGACTTTACTTGTTGTAGTAAGCATTCTTTAACGTTTAGAAGGCGTGCTCAGATGGATTAGCTGAAAATAGGTTGATTTGCAGAAGTGCATTTAATGCACTGTACACTTTTTGCTTTATGGCTTTGACCTCCAATAATCTTCATCTAATCTTACTGAAATTCACTCAACAAACTTGTTAAACATAGCTAGGGAATATGATTGAATGAATTATGGAAGCAATAAGATCAAACAATAATGATTTGCAAATTCGCGTAATTCAAAAATCAATTTTGACCGTTGTATACCGCGGTAAGTTCATCCATACTGCAGTATGGCACTGTGCATAAGTGCCTATACTGCGGTATCCAAAGTCATACTGCGGTATGCAGCTTCCAGAGACAAAAACATCGTGAATTGATTTTGAAAGATATGCTCTATACTGCGGTAAGCAACTAACATACTGCAGTATGCGAGTTTTTGTCAAAGAGAAGAGACCCCGTGATTGCCCAATACTGCAGTATGGAAACCTATACTGCAGTATGCAATGGTTATGAAATTTAAAAGCCTTCCATGAGAGCCTTTACTGCAGTATGCAACTCCATACTGCGGTATTTACTTGAGTGAGAAAAACTTGATTGCTCTCGGGTTGGTCCTATACTGCAGTATAAATACCTATACTGCGGTATTGGCTTGACTTAGAATTTTACTTGCTCTCTGGATGCCCCTATACTGCAGTATACAAAGCTATACTGCGGTATGGGCTTGTTTTGAAAAACGTGGTTGCTCTCTGGAAGTCCAATACTGCGGTATGCAACTAACATACTGCAGTATTGACTTATCTAGAGGAATGATTACTTTCTGGATGGCCCTATACTGCAGTATACAAACCTATACTGCGGTATGGACTTACTTTGAAAATACGGTTGCTCTCTGGAAGTCCCTATACTGCAGTATACATAGCTATACTGCGGTATGGACTTACTTTGAAAATACGATTGCTCTCTGGAAGTCCCTATACTGCAGTATACATAGCTATACTGTGGTAAAGACACCTATACTGCGGTATAGCAACTTCTTGCACTGACTATCAAATTCTGAGGGCCATATCTCTCTGGTCCGAGCTCCGTTTTGGTTCATCCAACTCTTGATGGAAAGCTCTGTGAGTCTACTTTCATATGCCACTGATTTCAGCTCAAACGGATTTGTCGTTTGTGATATATACTCAAAATACCGAGGGCCGTTCCTGACTGTAACGCTGATGTTTGTGTCAACTTGTAAAATTCATCAATAATTCATCGGAACTCCTTTGGGCATGAATTTTTGTCACCAATACGTGTTGGGAGTCTAGTTTCCAATGCTTTTGGTTTCGTATCAATCCGACTTCTGGTTTGTGAGATATCATTGAATTACCAGACGTCGCCCGTGCTGAACATGAACAGAGTTGCTGATCACGTTGCATACTGCGGTATATCACTTATATACTGCAGTATGCCTTTGGCATACTTGGAATTTTGGCCTCCGTCTGATCCTATACTGCGGTATAGCATACCATACTGCAGTATACAGTCACTTTTCTCAGCAATGTGCTCTCTGCCTTCTGGATACTCGAGTATCCACTTGCATACCGCGGTATAGCCCTTCTGAACTTCAGTTTTAGCTTTCTGCAACTTCTATATTATCTTGGAGCCTTCTAGCATCAATATAAGAACTTGAATATTTATATTCTCATTCCATTGAGCAAGTTCTTCTTTCTTTCTTCTCTTTTCTTGATCATTCTTGATAATTCAACTCTTTCTTCCTTCTCTTCTCTTGATCATTCCATATCATTTGACTTCACATCTTCTTTGATTCAATTTCTTCTTCTTGTAATCTCTTATCTCCTTCTTGTTTATTTTCCATAACTCAACTTGGACTAATCTACATTAAATACAATAGTTAGTCCAAGTAGGAGATAATTATATTACTCAATCTTTTTGCTTATAAGAATATCATCTACATAAGACATCATCAAAACTAAGTATAACCAACATTCTCCCCCTTTTTGATGATGGCAAATACTTTAAGAAAAATATGTATGAATATGAGAATACATTAGATGCAACATATTTTTCTCGCCATTCTCTCCCCCTTATTTGTCATTAACAAAAAGTTGAGGTAAAGAAGAAATCCTTAGAGAGACAAATATGAAACCATATTAGAAAGAGTCAAAGAACTGATTTTCTCTCCCTAATTGAAAGTGTTTTCATACTAAATATGAAGCTATTGGGAATGTTTTTATGAAAACATGTTTGAGAGAATTTGGAGAGGTTTTCAAGACTCAATGTTAAGTTATCAGAAAAATAGCCAATTTTACATTTCAACATATAAAGTTCAGAGAATGGCAGCAGATACACAATTGGAATCAGAAACACATGCGAGATATGTTCATATTTATTGAAAGAAACATACATGTGCAGCAAGTAACTGATATCAGAAATGATAAATACTCTGATAATCACTGATATCAGAAAAAGCTACTACAGAAACAGCAAAAATAGCTCAATGAAATGCAAACTACCTAGACACAACATCTAGACCTAATCACAGCATCTAGATCTTTCACAGTTAAAGCATAAAGATACCAAACATGTGCAAAATTTTTACTGAGTATAAAATGATAGGGATTAGAAATGCTCATGTTGGTTTTGCAAATTGATGAACGATCTGGCCTGAGATGAAGCAGTCGTATGAGATTCTTTGATGAGGCTCAATAGCAGGATCATGGATATCCTGTATGATGCAAATAAGATGAAAGTACTGGCTTCTTGTCATTTACTTCTTGATGATTATCATATCTAAATATGGTCAGTACTCAGCTTCCATCCTTTGCTCTTTTTTTTATAGATTATCCATGTAGAGCACATCTCAACTTCAAAGATTGATCACCAAAGTTGAAACACATAACCAAATCTCCTGCTACAAATTAAGAAACATCCTTTCTAGAAGAGATTTGTTAGTGCAACCAGATGTTAAAGTATTCCTTTCGAAAAGAAATTTTCAAATAATAATGAAAGGAAAATATAGGATATTTTCAAGAGTGAAATTAACTCATCATCAAAACTAATAGAAAGTAATGAAAGTAGATGAGTATGTTTAAAAGGATTTTCTTCAAATAAAAGAGAAGAGCTTATAGAGTATAAAACACATCTGAATGTGAAGCTCCCCTTGATGAATGCTTGACCAAAAAAAAATGAAGTTCCCTTTAATAATACCAAATAACAATGTGACACCAAATGTTATGAGGTTTTGAAAAATTTTTGCTCACAACATGGTATCTCAGAATTAAGAACTTTTAATTTCATTGAAATTGGTATAAACTTCATGAACTAAAATAGAATGAGATCAAGTTAACCCAGCATGATTATGGTATATACGTAATACAATACCTCACTTGAATAATATCGTAATTACTCAAGTTAATCCTCTGTAGTCCATAGAAGCATTATTAGAAAGCTATTATCCATTATTTTGAATGCATTTTAGAAGCTAAAATCCTGAATGAGCTTTGTATAGGATTAGCTTCTGCTCATAGCTTGTCATCAAGCTAGCATGCTCCTTATCATCTTGGTTTAAGCCTCTTGCTAGTGATGGAATGTCACTCAAGTGATGCTACAGAATTTGCGGATATAGCCACTGAAATGATCTATTTTGTTTGCCTATATTCTCTGTATTCCTCAACAGAACATTTCGGTTAGCTCCTGCAAAAATATGTGTCCTTTGGTACTCAATGATTCTTGAGTCCACACAACATTAGACATGACAACTCTAATGCTCTTATAGAGTTAAATTATATGATTTTTGAGCAAAGAGTATAACAATCAAAGATCAAAACATAGTTTTACCCAAACAAATAAGATCAAGCCAATGAATCGAATAGGGTAACAACTAAATAATACCAAAAATGTTATTTCTCAATGACAATTTGTGAATACATTTTATGCAGAAAAGATGTCATTGAAAAGGCATGTAAATTTGTACATAGAAAATCTTATCCATAAAGATAAGCATTTATCAACTTAAAGTTCAGATTTTCCAAGAATGATAATGAAATGTGCAAATCGTTTCAAATCTTGAATATTCTTTCAAAAAAGTGATAAGACATTATGAAATCAAGATTGTCATGAATGAAAGATTTATTTCTGAAACATGCTTGGAAAACAATGCTCATTTTAAACATGGTGGAAGTCAATACATATTAGAATGTATCAAAATGCTTCAGATTTTAGAGAATATGTTGAACATTGAAGTTAACATGTTGAAGAATTTTCTCAAAAGCAAAAGTCATGAAGGTAAAGCATTATCAAGACATGCTTAGTATAACAGAAACATATGAGCATAATGACTTTGCCAATGACCAAGAGATAATCTTGCCTTTTGAATAGAGTCTTGAAATATGTGAACATTCAAGGCAAGAGTATGAATATGCAGAGATAGTTACTCAGAATATAGATGAACACACATGCTGATGTATTTGAGTAACACAAGAAGTACTAGGATTAGTAGACAATAAAGTACAAACTCATTAATCCAAATGATTAGAGTTCCATAATATTATCCTAGTAAGTTAATCCATATAATGGTTAATGCATTAATGTTTAATGCATTAATGAACATTCATAATGCTTGGAATAGCTTGACCAATAAGGATTTATTCAATAAGCATAAGTTTTCACATACTGAATTCATTTCTGGAAATTAGCTTGAAACTCATATATGATTCACTTATTTGACATAAGGTCCTACCATTTAGAGAATGAAACATACGAGTTCAAGCAAAACATTGAATTCTAAAGATCAATATGTGAATGGTAGGGAAAACTCAATTAGACACATTTGAAGCATATCTAGCATTCAATATACAATATTAACTTCCAATTTGAAACATTATTTGAATGCAATCAGAGTATGAACATTTTTCAAATCATGCGTATGCATTTTCACAAAGCAGAGTGAATTCAAATTCAAACAAGTTTTAGAATTGCGCATAACAAAAGAATAAACTCAGATGGTGAAGCATCAAACTCGAGTTCCTCTTTTTCTTCAGATTTTCATTTCTTCTTCGCTTGTTGTGGATTTGAATTTAGCTTGTCAGTGTCAAGTTTGCTTCTCTTGGAAGCAAAATTCAGCAGGATTTCAGAGGATAATAATCATCCTGTATGAAAATCACATCTAGATTCTCCAATACTTAAGTTAGTAACCAATTAATCATCAAAACGCAGAACTAACATTAAGTGGAGGCAATTTACAATCTATTGGGATTAGACATTACCAAAATTTCTCATTATCCAATCGAATTACTCTTAGATGAATACGATATTTCCAAAAATATGTATCACAAATAATCTTACAAATTTGAGTAGGTACATAAGCGAATATGTGATACCAAGAAATTCAGTTTTCAATGACGATTTGAAAATACATTCATGGAAAATATGTCATTGATATGAACTTTTCATAAACTATGCGAATAGTTTTCAATATCTCAAATATCAATCGTGATAATGTTATATGAGATTGAGATGTTGATGATATGAAAACTCATCTTTGTAGAAGTACTTAAAGAAACAGTGCATTTGCAAAGTATGGTGGAAATTGAATTCCAATCTTGAGATATCATTTGAATCAAAACATGCATATTTTTAGAAACATTGGAATGCATTTTCCAAACACAGAATGAATTGTATTTAAAAGAAAAATTCTTGACTTGTGCATCTCAGAAACTTTCAAGTCAGAAAAATTATGCACAAATTCACTTGTTATCCATTAGCAATCTTGAAAACATTTTTAAGGTCACAAGTAATTGATTGCTTAATGGTATATAGTATTGGACAAGTATACATTACCCAAGAATGAATTTCACATAAATACAATATGGGGTAAGGATTAGATATCACCGTATTTCCCTTTGTCCTCATAGAGACTTGCTTGGTTGAGATGGATTGGTGTAGACAACTCCTCTTTCGGTTGTTCACCATCAACATCAAGCATAGCTTGTTGAGCTTTCTCAAGGCTTGAATCATTTCTCTATCTTTCATTCTTGAGAAGCTTTCTTTGATCCTACAAAATCGTATAAATCTTTTTCTTTCTTGGTATCCAATCTTGGATCCAATCATCGTTAGCTTGTAGGAACCAAAATTCACATGCACTTATGAATATAATTAATTTAGAATAATTGAGCAAAATGAGTTGAGCATAGTTTTATGCATGAAAGATATATTTTTCAACTCATAATGTGTGCATAAAGAGCTAAGCTCTTGAACATTACACAATATATAAAAATAAATCTATCAAGTAGATTTTCAATTTCAAAAATGATTTTCAATGTTCATTCCTACTATCCAAAGTGTAAAACCTCAATAAATATTTTAGATAATAGTGTAGGAGGTTTTACCAACACGTACCCTTTCCTTAGGTACTTGGAGGATTGGCTTTGCATACCCATTGATTCTTTGGTGTCTGCAAAGTCTTCTCATAAGGTACAGTCTTCAAGTATCTTCTCTTTGATACTTGAGATGTTCTCTTCTTTTTGTTCTCCTCAAGATAGTTGTACGGTACTCTCTGGTAGTTTGTTCTTGAGGGAGAATACAATCCTCTTGCTTGTATCCATTGCTTCTTTTGATTTGAAGATGAGGTTGTAGCAATGGCTTCTCCATGAGTTCTCCTAATTGATGTGAATCTTCTTTTAGGTTCGTGAGAGACTCTTGGATTCTTCTTCTTCTCAGTACCTTTATGTCCATTCTCTTTGTAATTTATCTGCACACACAAAGCACTAGAAAGACATTTTGGTACCCACTCATACTTGGGTCCTTGACTATTAGCATTGGACCGTAATTGTCCTTTAGCAACCCAAATAAATTTATTTCTCATATTAGAATTTCTCCTAATATAGCATGTATGAGAAATATGTCCAGATTTTCCACAATAATTGCAAATAATAGGATTATGCTTATCATGAACAGCTTTGCACGAATTATGTGGATCTAGTGGATGCAATCTCGAGTGATTCATGTTTGTGTGTGCTTTCTTCCCATATGATTTTCCAGCATGATTGAAAACATTTTTGTTTCTCAAAATAGAATCAGTCAATGGTTGAAAAACAATTCTATGTGATTGTTCAAAAACATTTTTCTTAGCTACACAAGGAGAATTGGAATTGTTTACCACTTGTGTGTCTTGAGCTTTGGATAATGGTTCATCACGATCTTCTATGAGCTCTCCTTGGGAATCATCTTTCTCTTGTTCTTTTGTGTTAACTGGATTTTGGGAGTATTCAATGATTTCTCCTTCTTCATTTTCCACTTCCAATTGTTCATCAAGTGAGGATACATCGCTTGTAATTTCAGATGAACTATCAACACAATCAACTTCAACACAATTGTTAGAAGCATAAAGAGAATCAAGAGTATCCCATATATCTTTAGCACTAGAGCAACATTTGATTTTCACAAAATCATTTTCGGTTAGAGCACTATATAAAATTTTCATTGCTCTAATGTTTAATGAAAACAATTTCTTTTCTTTTTCTGTCCAATCCTTCCTTGGCTTGAAATCAAAATCATTTGTAAAAACATTCCACATATAAAAATCAGTTGCTTTGATAAAACTAGTCATTCTAGCTTTCCAAAACCAAAAATCAATATCTTTAAAAAGTGGTGGAATGGTAAAATCAAAGCCTTCTGAAATCGAAGAACACCCGAAATCAGCCATTGAAACTCTTGAGACGGTTAAGTCCTTTAAACAAGAGCCTAGCTCTGATACCAAATGTAAGTTCTGGCTGAACCCAAGAGGGGGGGTGAATTGGGTGAAGTATAAAAAATTTCTTTCTTTAAAATGTTTTTGCAATTCAGTAAATTTAGCTTCCCAAAAGGATGTGAGTTGAAAAACCAGATGACAAAACAATCAAATGCGAATGCTGGAAATATAAAAGATAAGGGAGAAGAGTGTGCAAACAGATTTATACTGGTTCGGCCCAATCCTTGACCTACGTCCAGTCCCCAAGCCACACTTGGGATTTTCAATCCACTATCTTCAATAAGCTTGATTACACGATCTATAACTGAAGCAATCCTCTCTCTAGGATTCACTCTCCCTTACAATCTGTAATCAATACACTGCTTGATTACACACTCTGTACTAGAGATTATCCTCTCACTAGGATACACTCCCCCTTACAAGTTGTAATCAACACAATGTATAACCCACTCAAGATTACCCAATCTTGAGTTACTCTCAGAAAGATAATGTGTTTACAATAAATTTCCTCTCAAAGGAATGAATAAATGATCACTGAAGTTCAGATACAATTCATTTCACTCTCTAAGCTATTTAGATATGAAAAACAGAGTGAGAATGATGAAGAAGCAGAGTATCAGCATTTTGGCATAGTAAACTTGTATCTCCACGTTTTTCTGCTTGAGTCCATGTCTTTTATAGATAGAGAATGATGTGTGACCGTTTTTGACCGTTGTAGGATGAATCAGACCGTTGTAGTTGATTGTCATTAAGTGTGGTCTGCTTCTCTCTCTAAACTCCAACTAATCCATGTGGTAATTTGATATGAGGTGGCTCTCTGAGAATTTGCCCGTTGGAGATGACTTTACTTGTTGTAGTAAGCATTCTTTAACGTTTAGAAGGCGTGCTCAGATGGATTAGCTGAAAGTAGGTTGATTTGCAGAAGTGAATTAAATGCACTATTCACTTTTTGCTTTTTGGCTTTGACCTCCAATAATCTTCATCTGATCTTACTGAAATTCACTCAACAAACTTGTTAAACATAGCTAGGAATATGATTGAATGAATTATGGAAGCAATAAGATCAAACAACAGTGATTTGCAAATTCGTGTAATTCAAAAATCAATTTTGACCGTTGTATACCGCGGTAAGTTCATCCATACTGCAGTATGGCACTGTGCATAAGTGCCCATACTGCGGTATCCAAAGTCATACTGCGGTATGCAGCTTCCAGAGGCAAATCATCGTGACTTGTGTTCGAAAGTCATGACCTATACTGCAGTAAGCAACTAACATACTGTGGTATGCGAGTTTTTGTCAAAGTTGAGAGTCCCCGTGATTGCCCAATACTGCAGTATGAAAACCTATACTGCAGTATGCAATAGTTATAAAATTTGAGAGCTTTCTGTATGAGCCTATACTGCAGTATCCAAATACATACTGCGGTATTGACTTGGGTGAGAAAATTTGATTGCTCTCGGGTTGGCCCTATACTGCAGTATACAAATCTAATATCCTTTGTTTTAATCATCTGAAACTCACCAATAAAGTGGTTAAACATATCTAGGAACATTAGAGATTAATCATAGGAAGTATTAAGATCAAACAAGAAGGCATTGCAAATTCGTCAGATTTGATTTTCAAGTTTGACGTTCAATACTTGCGTCAATACTGGAGTATGTTAGTGAAGTATGCAATACTGGAGTATAGAACTCCATACTGGAGTATGCAAGAACATTTGTCAAGTTGAAAACAAGTTTAAGAGCTCAATACTGCAGTATGCAAACCTATACTGCAGTATGCAATAGTTATAAAATTTGGGAGCTCTCTGTATAAGCCTATACTGCAGTATACATACCCATACTGCGGTATTGACTTGCCTTGAAAAACTTGGTTGCTCTCTGGATGGCCCTATACTGCAGTATACAAAGCTATACTGCGGTATTGGCAAGTTTTGAAAAACTCGGTTGCTCTCTAGAAGTCCAATACTGCGGTATGTCACCCTATACTGCGGTATTGAAGTCCAATACTGCGGTATAGCACCCTATACTGCGGTATTGACTTTACTGAAAAAGTTTGACAGCTCTCTGGAAGTCCAATACTGCGGTATAGCATCCTATACTGCGGTATTGAAGTCCAATACTGCGGTATAGCACCCTATACTGCGGTATTGACTTTACTGAAAAAGTTTGACAGCTCTCTGGAAGTCCAATACTGCGGTATAGCATCCTATACTGCGGTATTGACTTAACTGAAAAAAAATTTGATTGTTCTCTGGAAGTCCAATACTGCAGTATAGCACCCTATACTGCGGTATTGAAGTCCAATACTGCGGTATAGCACCCTATACTGCGGTATTGACTTATAAAATGCAATTGAGCAATACTTGAACTGACTATCAACTTCTGAGGGCCATATCTCTCTGGTCCGAGCTCCGTTTTGGTCCGTTCAACTCTTTATGGAAAGCTCTATGAGTCTAATTTCATATGCCACTGATTTCAGCTCAATCGGATTTGTCGTTTGTGAGATATACTCAAAATACCGAAGGCTGTTCCTGACTGTGACGCTGATCTTTGTGTCAACTTGTAAAATTCATCAATAATTCATCTAAACTCCTTTTGGAATGAATTTTTGTCACCAATACGTGTTAGATGTCTAGTTTCCAATGCTTTTGGTTTCGTCTCAATCCGATCTCTGGTTTGTGAGATATCATCGAATTACCAGACGTCGCCTGTGCTGAACGTGAACAGAGTAGAACAAAGTTGCTGATTACGTTGCATATGATCTTGGAGCCTTCTAGCATCAATATAAGAACTTGAATATTTATATTCTCATTCCATTCAACAAGTTCTTCCTTCTTTAATCTCCCATCTTGATTAATCTTCATAATCCTACTCTCTCTTCCTTCTCTTCTTTTGATCATTCCATATCATTTGACTCACATCTTCTTTGATTCAATTTCTTCTTCTTGTAATTTCTTATCTCCTTCTTGATTATTCTTCTTTCTAATTCAACTTGAACTAATCTACATTAAACATAGTAGTTAGTCAATGTAGGAGATATATTATATAAACTTTTTGCTTCTATATTAGACATCATCAAAACTAATCATAATCAACACGTTTTAGTCTATAAAAAGGACGAATAAGAGTCAATTTTTTTGTATGGGACCAAAATGGGGTCCGTGTTTTTTATCAAGTACCAGAAAGGGTATTTACTCTTGTTTCTTATAAAAAGATATGGTTGGAGTATTATTTTTTCTATGGGTTCAATAACCCGTAGCAAATCTAAAAGTTTATCCACCAATTGGAGAACCGGCTTAAAAGTGCCCTTTATAATCCAAAAAAATATCTTTTACACTATTGTCATATATCTCATTTAAATATTTTTCCATTTGAGTGCCACTTGAGATAGCACCTTTGTGGAAGAACCATCTTCTTTCAGTGCATTAATGGAAGCATAGCTTAATTCCTTCAATCTCTTTTGAATCTCTTTACCTTCTTCACCTTCCATTAAAGTCCTCACCACTTTTGCAACCTCTTCCCTCTCCACTATGCCATTTTCGTTAACCTTTGGCCTCAACGCCACCTTCAAATCATCAGTTAACATAACAGCATTCATTTTTTGCTCAGCAAAAAGTGGCCAAGCTATCAATGGCACGCCATTTTGTATACTCTCAAGTGTAGAGTTCCAACCACAATGACTCAAGAACCCACCAGTAGAATTATGACCAAGGATTGGAAACTGAGGTGCCCAAGAAGGAATGACAAAACCTCTCTCTTTGGTTCTCTCCAAAAACCCATCTGGCAAGAAATCTAAAGGATTATTCTTATTTGATGAACCAAGGTACGCAGCATTAACCGAATCACTTGGTGCTCTTAGGACCCATAAGAATTTCTGGCCACTTAATTCCAAACCAAAAGCTAGCTCATTGATTTGGACTTGAGATAGGGTCCCACCACTTCCAAAAGAAACAAACAAAACAGAGCTAGGTGGTTGATTCTCCAACCACTTCATACACTCCGACCCTTTTTCCTCAATGTTTGACTCGGGTTGAGTGATAGGTCCAATCGGGTACACAGGTGGATACCCACTTTCTTTTTGTGCCATGGTTCTTATTGCCCTTTCTTCCAGCTCCGTGAAGCTATTAACCAATAACCCATCAACAGAAAACAATCTCTTACTTCGTTGGAGGGCCAGTTTGTAATGTTCGGCTGATCGATTTTGAACCGGTTCGGGTAGATCACGACCATGGAGTGGGACACAACCCGGAATCTGGATAGGTTCAGGTGCATCTCTAAATTCACCAGAAATATTTTCATGGAGGGTTGGAAGATAAAAGCAGCAGGAAAGAGTTGAAGCAGATGAGGGGAAGTAAATGAAAGACAAAGCATTTTGATTGAGTTCCTTTGTGAAACTTAGTACTTCGGACGCGAAAGGGTCAGCGACTAGAATTGCCAAAGGAGATTTGGAGTTCAAGGACAACAATTCTTGACGTAAAGAAGGCAAAGATTTGGTGACTGTGAGTTCCATTTGGATTGATAAATGAGAATCTTGGGGTAGGTCATGTTTGTTAATAGGAGGAAGGATAATGGATTTAATGTTTGAAGGAAGAGTTTGAAGGTAAGCTGTGGAGGAACTAGGGGGAGACTCTAGTGAAGGGATAATGAAGGTGACATGAAAGTTGGGGTGAAGATGAACAAGTCGCTTTGAGAACTCAACAATAGGTATGAGATGGCTAAAGCCAGGACTGGGTACAACGGCTATGTGAGTTTTTCTCTCCATGGAAACTTGGGAACGAAGATGAAAACTTGGATCGGCTCTTGTGAATTTGTGTGTTTGTGGATTGAAGATTTGATGTGCTTTATATAGAAGACATGTTCTGCTATTATTAGGGGCTGCGCAGGGACTTTTAAGTCTATATATCTCTAAGTTTGTCCACTCTATAATGGCTACTATTATTTTAAGGTACGGCTCTGCTAAATGTTTTTTTTTTTTTTTGCCTCTCTCTTTTTGTTTAAACTATTATATCCTACGTAACATGCATGTATGGGTAACATTTTGCTATGTCACTTCAATGAAATTGTGTAGCTTTAATTTTTTTTAATGATTTTTCAATATACTAATAAACTAAAACTGCACAATTTTAGTATGTCTTTTTAAAAAAAACTGCAATTTTTTTCAAAAACCTCATTATTTTATGTCTGAAAGATATCAAAATGTCATCTAGTTTATGTATAATCTAATAATTAAAGCAACTGATAAAAATATGTAAATGTTGTGGGGACCGGGAAAAGAGGCCCCTTGCCCCATATTATTACCTGTTCATAAAGCTTTGTTTTATGTTCCACTGTGCGGTTTGTTTTTATTCTTTTGTTTGCCTTTAATTATGATAAAGCGATGCACAAGAAAACACACACACACATATACTCCTTCTGGTTTTTATTATAAGACACCAGCTAGTAAGTGCATTTGGTCCTTTTTTATACTGCACTTGTTTGTTTCCAAGTAGTATTAATTGTTTTTCTTTTTTCATGTATGCCAATAATTAATAGAGGTAGTGGGTGAGAATAATAATAATATAATATTAGAGTTTAGTGTAACTAGTAGAACTGTAGAAGTACTATTGAAAATTATTTAAATTTTAGGACAATTTTATTAACTTTAACTGATTTTATTGGTTTATATGAATTATTAGTTTGTGTCTTTTATATGCTACTCGAAACAGACAAAAGAAAAAGAAGTCATGTGAGTGATCTCGTAAATACATAATGACAATTCTTTTTCATGGGAGTATGATGAACTTGGTCATGTATCTGAGACAACCTTTGAAATATGGTAGACTAGTAGTATGAAAATGTTAATTAAATCTTCGGTTCACAATGAGTGTAAAAGAGAAAAATATCCCTGAGAAATGGTGAATTTGTGTTGAACTCCAATAAAATGGACCTTATAGTCTTGAAGCATCCAATAATTTGAACCAAATTATTCTTGCCGGCCTCTTCATAAATTAAAGCTTGTTTTTAGCTTTGTTTAGTGCTCCACCATGAGGTTTGGTTCCCTCTTTAATTGATTGGCCTTTAATAACACGACAGGGCAAGCATATTTTACTGGAAATTTCAGACAAAGGAGAAGAGGTGCAACGTCAGTGATTACGTCCTCTATATAATAATTCTATGAGAATTCTCTTCACGGCACCAACAAATAGTATACCACTCAAGTTCTATTTATAAGTCATTTTTAACCAAAAAATTGGTTTTATTTATAAGTTCTCTTTCAAGTAATAAATAAGATTGTAACAAAAAAATAAGATTGTAACAATTTTGTCTATATTAATTATACTAATGAAAATAGAGAGAGAAGAAAAAGTTGAAAGATACACATTCATAAATTAGGGCAAAGTTAAAAATTTAGTTCATAATTATTGACTTAACTACCTCTCATTGGTATGTGTTATTTAATTAAAAGGGACTTATAAATAGAATTAGAGTGGTATGCAACTGTGGAAACTGCCTGAAGGTAATATGCTTAAAATTAATACTGATTGTGCGTTTTCTTAGGAGGAAAATAAAGCTGCCATGGCTTTTGTGGTATGGGATTCGAATGGTTGGTTGTTGGATTGGGAAGTACGAATGATCGATGCTACATCAACATTTATGGCTGAAGCAATTGCTTTTCTTGAAGCCTCAAAAGACGCCCATGACAACCAACTTTGGGATATCTGTTTTGAGTCAGATAACCAATTGTTGATTAATTTCATTATTAAAGACTCTCCTATTCATGATTGGAGGTGTATAAATATCCTTGAGAATATTCAAGAGTTAAGGAAAATAATTAGAAACCATTCATATAGTTGGATTTCTAGGAAAACAAATTTAGTAGCTGACTAGGTTCTTAAAGCTACATTTGGGGGGTATTGCTAAAATGACTGGGTCTTGCAACCCCCAAATCTGCTGAGGAAACTGCTGGAGAAGGATTTAAAGACTATTCCTAGAGGACCTGATTAATATATTTTGCTTTGTTTGGGGTTAGGTCCTTTTTTGATGTTGTTTTGATGAACTGGTACTATTATATATTGTTACGAACTTATGTATGGACTTGTATTGATTGAATGAATGAAGCAATATTCCTATAGCCAAGAAAAAAAAAAGTATATGCACAGTGCATACATTTCGTCTTTTTTCTTTTTTTTTCTTTTTTTTTTAAAAAAAAAAACTTACATGAAGTTTTATTCCGTCCCTTAATTATACAAAGTCCTATAGCTCCGATCCTTAAGGATAATTAATTTAAGGATAAAAAATTAGTTAAATTAAATATTTTAACAATTAAATATTTTTTTTCTTAAAATGCCATGATATATGCAATCAATAGGATATTAATTGGGTTAAAAATTATAACTATAGGAAAATAAGTGAATTGAGGTTTTATATTTAGGAATAAATAAGTAAACTCTCCACCTAAACGCAAGCCACTTAAACAAGTTTTTTTTACTTTTTTTATCTTTTTTTTTTATATTATCATTTAGTATTCAATTAGGGATTACTCCTTTCAATACAAGTGTTTTTTATGTGATTCAAACTGAAGACCTAGAGAAATCTAGCAGGATAGCTAAACAAATTCTTTTGTTTTTAGATCAACTTAAATAAGTTAGTTAATCTTACCAACTCCACCTACTAGTCAATTAATTTGATTTAATTAATTGGCATCATTGAATCCTACAAATAATAATAGAAAAGTCGGGTGATCACGTAGGGCGGCTACATGAATATAGCTTTTTTAAAAAAAAGAAAAAAGAAAAGAATAAACTAAATAGGATATGATATTGTTACTACCATTTTTTGTTACTATCAATGTTACTACCACTTTTTCACCATTAGATCAAAATCTTAATAGAAGAGAGAAATTATAAAGGTAGATGAGATTCTGATCTAACGGTGAAAAAGTGGTAGTAACATTAATAGTAATAAAAAATGATAGTAACAATATCTTATCCCTAAACTAAATTGAGAAAATTAAAAAGTTACAAAATACTCATTTAGTTCTATTTATAAGTTACTTTTAACAAATTTTGCATAGACTAATAAAAACATTAAATTTCATTAACATTGCCTTTAAATTTAACATCTTTCCAACTTTGCTTATATTTAACTTGCATTCCACCAACACGATCTTATTAGTGGCAATCCGGTTTGAGGTACGTAAAATTGGATAGTAGGGTATGCAAGTTAATTTCTAGGGGTGAGATTTAATTTGAAGTTCCAGTAACTACAGATTAATTTGTACGGTATACAAGAATGGAATGTAAATCAGTGAAACAATTTCAAATAGCATTTCAAATCATATCGTACAATCCAATAACTGAACATAAATGAGCCCTCCCATCCAGCTTTTTCCATCTTATTACCACTTGATCACGGGGGTATTTAAGAAATTTTCGACTACTACAGAAAGGTCTACAACCTCGGTTTTTAAACCCTTTTAATGTCATTTTCTTGGGGAACACTTATCAGGGGATGTAGAAAGTAGAGCCTTATGGCGTTCTAAAAAATTTAAGACGCTAAAGTGAACACTTACGGCATCCTAAAACATTTAAGACACCATATTACTTTTTGATTTTTGTACGTTTTTAAAAAATCCCCCCTCAAACCTCAGGTTCGAGGGCTTGGCCGTGGAAGAAGAACCAGCAATAACAACACAACAACAATCAACAGTCAGTAGATTCAACTAAATAAGAGGATGTACATGAAAAATGCGATAATTCAGATCACAATACAGATCGACAACAATTTGGAACCAAAAATATAGATCTAACACTTAGACTAATAGATCTAACAATCAGACTAATAGATCCAAAATTTCAAATCTAACAATCAAAAGAAAAGTAAAAACAAAATCCAGACAAATCGATGGTATCACAGTACAGATCGACGGACATGACTAAGAAGTTGGTTGGATGTGACAGTTCAGAGGAGGAAAGGAAGGAAAGGGTGGTATAAAAGAGTGAGGTTTCGACAGACTTGACAGAGAAGCTACGAACATCACGAAAGATGAGGTTCATTTAGTGCTTGATCTAAGCTAGGACGACGAGTTGTGATAGTGAGCTTGGACTGAGACGATGAGTGAAGTCAAGAAAGAGATGGAACAATGAGACAATGATATCGAGGGATGGGTTGATTTGGCATCCTAAAACCAATTTAGGACGCCAATTGAAATGACTTTGGCGTCCTAAAATATATTTAGGATGCCAAAAATATTGCTTTTGGCTCCAGATAGGGCACCAGGGTTAACTTTTGATGTCCTAAATTTAAATTAGGATGCCAAAAGTCCCTTGTTTTGGCATCCCAATAGGATGCCAAAAGTTACTTTTGGCGTCCTTTTTCAAAATTATGACGTCAAAAGCCTTTACATAATTACAAAAATACCACCACCTTTATTTTTTACTTCCCTTTTTCGAAAAAGAACATCTCTTAGGGAAGTAAAAGTCATTCTTTGTAGTAGTGCTCATTCCTATCATCCGATCCTAAACTTGAATAAATTAGGACGGGATTTTCCCATACCAAAAATTTCCGAGCCAAAAAAAATTTGGTTTGGGATGGGACTAAGACTGGGGTCTCCCGATCTTGTCCAATCCTAGGTATATTGTTTCATTGTTGAATTTTTCTTAAAAAAACAACCCATTACCCACCTAAGTAAAAAATTGCTCCTATGTATTTGCTATAAGTTAGTAAAATTGATTGTTTATATTTTTATTGGCTAAGGGGCAAAAATACTCATCATAAGCTTTTTTTTGGGTGCAAAATTGAATACAAACTTTTAAAAAAGAGGGCATAAGTGACGTTTCCATTAAATCTAACAATCGTTCAATCCAGTGTAAAACTAACACAATACTCCTAACTTAAACAAAACAAAAAAAAAAGTCTCCCGGAGAGATTAGGGTGCCTTTACTAATGACAAAGCCTCCTGGTGTTCAGCTCTATGCATATACTCTGCCATCGTAGGTTGTGAAACCTAGTTCAAAGCTCTGCATATCGTGATCAGTATATTAGCACCACCCTGCCAAATCCCACTAACACCAAACTCAGTTAATTTCTCATTCTCACAACTCCATCGCCAGACGAAATTAATAGATCCCTTATTCTTGAAAAAATGAAATCAGGAGAAACCTTGAACAAATTGGCAGATAAAGAAGGTGAGACCTATCAGATATATTGAATTTTCCCATCTTAAAAGAAGAGAAGAGGGTGGTGAAAGACAGAATATCAAGGGGTGAATTGAGTGATTTAAAAAATTTTTGATTACCCCTTAATTGAGCACTAAGAACATAGCTTGAGAGAGAGAGAGAGAGAGAGAGAGAGAGAGAGAGAGAGAGAGACTTATACTAGTTCGGTCTTAACTCTTGAGCTACATCTAATCCCTAAACTCTTTGGGATTTTCACTATTGCTTCGAATGATTACACACTCTGTACTTGAAGTAATCCTCTCACTAGGATTCACTTCCCCTTACAAGTTATAATTAATAACACAATCTCAAAGTCCCACTACCTTGACATTCTTACAAAGCTATTGATAAGAAATATAACTCTTTAAAAGAGTAGATAGATAAACACTGAAGATTTAAATATCTGAAGATATTACTTAATGAATGAAACAGTAATTGTGAATCGTTCGTTTGTGTGTTTTTGTTTCCCATTGTTGAATCGTATTGAATGCTTCACTTATATTTAGTGAGGGAATTAAATGACCGTTGGAAGCTTTCAATACACCGTTGAGAGTAATCAATATAGCAGTTGAGCGTTGATGTTCTTGCGTTGCTCACAGTCTTCAATTCTCACAATTGAGCGTAGTGATTTGCCACATTGACATTCCTTCTGTTCTTCCCGTTGGATGATCTGGCATTTAATCAAAGAGTGGTTGCTTAAATTCGTACTTCATTTTCTGGATCCGCATTTAATGTAACTGACGTAATCAATGCTTTTTTATTAATCTGCATTTAATCTGTAACATCCCAAATTTTAGGATTTGAAATTGTAATATTTTATTGAAATTAATTCGTGAAATTTGGCTTCAAATAATTATGAAGTCGATTATTGGAAATTTAGGCTTATTTTTCCATTAATGTATGGGAATATCATTTCTGCAGTTGCTGTAGAAAATTTTTTCTACAGCAATTGCAAAACGATGTAGTTTCATTAATTTTTTTTTTTTCATTGAAAAAGACAAAGGGTGGAGTAACAGAGTGAGCATCCTCACCCTCGAGCGATCTTCACTGCTTTACCCTTGAACGGCGTCCCTGCCCACCATATTCTCAATCTCCAATGATCTTCACTACATTCTACCGTGTCACTTACCATATTCTCAAGCTCTAGAGATTCCGGTGACCAAGGAAGAAGGTGATGACACCGACGGTGGATGTAGCTTCTTCCTTTGTACTCTCTGATCGGAGCACTCTCTCTGTGAAACTCTCTCTTTCTGATGCAAAAGCTCAAGTACCCCAACATTGTCACTCATGTTTTGTTCTATCCATATTCCCTCTATCCTCCACAATATTCTGTACAGCCTTCGCTATAATATTCTCTCCATCATATTTTGTTCTGTCCATTATGTTTTGCTGTCACTTTCCAACTGTCACTCAGAATATTTGCTTATTTAGATTGATTGTTTATCTTGGCTTGTCCCTATTACTGAACCCTGCTCACGCCACTGCAAGATTGGGCGAATACAGAGCTCCAGAACAAGAACAAGTCAAGAGACTGTCTCAGCAAGCAGACGTATACAATTTCGGAGTCTTACTACTGGAAGTTCTCATAGGGAGAGCTCCATCGTAGCATCCTTCACCAGCTCAACCATGCTCTGACGAAGATGAACAAGACGTGGATCTTCTGAAATGGGTTCGATCGGTGGCGGTGAACTTGAGAGTTCTGATTCAAACCACGGCTTTGATCTACATGGTGAGGGTGAGGGTGCTCACTCTGTTACTCCACCCTTCGTCTTTTTCAACCAAAAATAAAAAAATAAATTAATGAAACTGCGTCGTTTTGCAGTTGCTACAGAAAAAATTTTCTGCAGCAACTACAGAAATAATATTCCCTTAATGTATTTTGGGGAAAAGGAATAATTCCAAATAATGAATAATTTATGCCTACAATTGCAGAAAATAATATATATGAGAATTAATTTATGAAAATTGGCTAAATGATTAAAAATTATTTATTTGGAAAATTAGGAATTTATTTTCTTATGATTTGTAATAATAAAATTATGGAAATATATGTTATTTATAATGAAATGATAAAGTAAAGCTAAATAAAGTTTAACACGTGACTATTTATATAGATCAGTAAAACATACTTTTTTTTTTTTTTTTTGCTCTGAAAGACCAGTGTCCCTTCAAAAGTTATTAGCTCATGTACATAACCTCAACCCATTTACGTTTTGGTCCAAAACAATGTACCAAATTGAAATACTCCAATCCATTCAATCTATTGATTTGCACAATATCTATTCCATGATTCATTCTGTCAAAACCGAAACGCAGCAGGGGAAAAATGCTTCAGCAAATCTTTTTTTTTTTTTTTATTGCTTTTCTTCCTCTGCACTCACAACACCAAACACGTTAGTAAATCTCATTTTGGTCAAAACATGTAACTAAGAGATCAAAGCAAAGCTCATGCTTTCTCAGCTCATTATTTCCCTATGGTTTACAGTATATATATATATATATATATATATATATATATCATTGAATAATAAAATAGAGGATATATATTGTAAAGTATGATTTCTATGGGTTTTAAGCGCAAGTTTACTGATTGTGTGTGTGTGTGTGTGTGTATATATATATATATGAAAGAAAATAGTGATGCTTTACTCCTTATATAAATATATATCAGGAAACTTGTGGCCTCATATATGCCAATTGCTGCACACAGGGATTATAGGAAAACGTGGCTGACTTGCTCTTTACTTATATATACATATATTGCTATAGTTGGGATTGGATATAGTCTGCATGTGATTCGTACAGTGCTTAAATTGTTGTAGTTAATCAATAAAAGCCAAAAGCTATTTTGATTATAATTTAGAAATTTGAAATGATAAGATACTATATTTTTGGAATATCCAAAAGAGTGTATATAATTCTAATCATATCTAAATAGCAAAATTTATATGATGATTAGTATTATAACTCCTAATTTAAAGTGTTAGGATAGCCTTTAAGAGTTCAAATTAATAATAATAATAATAATAATAATGAATTAAATAAATAAACAACAACAACAATAATGAAAATGAAAATAAAATAAATAAATTATTTTTATTTTTATTATTATTAAAAAAGGGGAATAGATAATAAAGGAAATTATTAATTAATAATAAATGGAAAAGGGTATTATTAATTAGTAATAAATAGAAAGAGAATTAATAGTTACAATGGTTACACTGTTTTTTTTCAGTCCCATCATAATTTACCCACTTCAAGCACTCCAAAATATTTTATTGTTAAAATTAGTATATTTTTAATTTTATGAAATTATAAGTTATCATTTTGATTATGTAGAGTTTTAGAAAAGTTATTGATGGTTAGTAAATTGGTTGTGGTAGATTGATTTTTAGCATGTGTTTGAGCTCTTGGATTAGGAGCAGTGTGACAATACTTAGCTTCGGCGAGAGCTAACCACTTTCCACTTGTTATGTGTATTAATATATTGTTTATGAGTATTTTGTGAAATGATTATGGATATCTTAATAGAAATTGCCTTACGGAACCTTATGATTTGAATTGTGAATATATACATATATTTATTTATTTATTTATTTGTATATGTATAAGAATTGAGAATTGAGATATTATGACAAATATTTGAGAATGATTTTAATTATATGATATGAATGGAAAATCTTTGAAAATCCCTATTGAGCTATTTATTTATTGTGATAATTATGGAAAGGGTTGAATTGGGAAGAAATGGAGTAGTTATTCCACCACGTGGTGAGGCCTCCATTGGTGCACGATGGTTGGTTTTCTATTGTCCTACCTATTCAATGAGGGACTTGCCCATTAGTTCAATGAGGGCTTATGACACCCCAGTAGTTCAATGAGGGGAAAAGACCCATGGTCTGGGACATGTGCTCTGAGGATTTTGGAACTAGTGAGCTTTTGAGTAACCAGTGACATGGATGTAACTTAGCCCATGGGTCTAGTCAGAGGACATAAGGTGGTTCGGTTGGATTGGTGGGAGGCATCTTGGGAAGTGTGTTAATGATAAAGTGTAATACCTAATTTATTATATGAAATTTTGTGATGTGGATAATGGTGAATTATATTTTTAATATTTTGTTATATAAATTGTTCCACTTGGCACCTCACTAGCACATATTAGTATTCGTAATAAGTTGGATTGATGGTTACCACATTTTTCATGTGATAGTTCCCATACAGGTCCCTCAGGGAAGACTTCGGAAGCTTAGACTACTTCTCCTGACAGTAGTGCTTCCGTCTTTTGGTATACGTTGGATGATTGTATATTGTCACGTTAGGGCTCATTTTGCATACTCTGATTTATTTTGTATATTTTTGGTAAGTGATGAAGTATTACTTAGTTGTTGATCAACCCTTAATTTGTATTTATGCTAAGTTAAATGGAGGACGTTTCATAATCCATCATCTAATCATCTGAAACTCATTAATAAACTAATTAAACATAGTTAGCAATAATAATGAATGATGATAAGAAGTAATCAAATGACAAGCAAAGATTTAAGATTTACGGACACAGTGATTTGCAAAACAGAGATAGCTCAACTCGAATTGATTTTCAAGTTAACTCGAATTGACCATTCTCCACTCAAGTCACATTGTCATTTTCTTTGAAAATTAGTTTGAAATAATAAGTGAAGATGTCTCTGTATGAACTTAACTCGAGTCTAAAATGTTCACTGGAAATGTATGACTTGAGTCACGTATAACTCACTCGATCCAATAACATTATCATAAAAGTTGTTGAGTTAAGTTTGGAAGAGAACTTTGAATACAGGTCATACTTGAGTCATTAAGTGGTGACTTGAGTTGACAAGATGCATTTTAAAAATAACATTCAAAAGCTGCACTTGAGTCAACCCATATCCACTTGAGTCAGTATATCAGTACTTTAAAAAATAAATTTAAGTTTTACAAAGGTATACTTGAGTAAACCAACACTAACTCGAGTTGGAGTATTTCATTAAATATTTTCCAAAGTTTTTTAACTCGAGTCACCAGAGTGTAACTTGAGTCAATCAAAGCTTAAGCACATTTTGACTAAGTTTCAAAAGAACTTGACTCGAGTCAATCAACCTGAACTCGAGTGAATTTGACAGCAAGTTACTGATTCAAGTTTGATCAAGTTAAAAGCCATTTTTTTACTAGAATCATTAACTACACTTTATTTACAATTGTCAATTATTATCAAAACACATAGAGAACTAACATTTTCCCCTTTTTTGATGATGACAACACTTGTAAACCAAAGGTCAAATTTTTTAAGATTCTTTAAGAAAGGAAAAAAAGTACAATGATTTGAAGAACTCAAAGAAGCAAAATACATTTCATTTATTTCAAGAGCTAAGTACGTAAGAGTTAAAAAATATGAAGCGCATAGTACATAACATGAACCAAAGACATAGCATTAAACAATTTGAAGCAATCATATTATGAAATGAAATGACAACAGTGAAATAACAAAACAACAATTGAGGCCTTACTATTTATCTTCTTTCCCTTTGCCATCATGCAAAATTGGAGGATCAAAGGAGGTGGAAGCAGGTGGAATAGGTGAAGGTGAGTAAAGAGCCAAAGTAAGACATGGAGAAGTAGAGGTAGGGGAAAGTCTTACAGTGGAAGGCTAAGAGGGTGGTAAAATGATGATGGCAAGAGTTGTGGTGACAATTGGTATGGTGAATGAGGGAATAGGAAAGGAAAAGGGAGGAGGTGAATGAGATGAGATAGGTGAGGAAGGTGAAGGTATGGGAGATGAGGATGGGATACCAAGACTAGGATCAACATCTGACTTGGACTTCACTAGTTGATCAAGCTTGCCATCGATGATATGCAACATAGCATGAAGGCTTGAAATACTAGTACCATGATCTTCAATATGTCATCCAAGATTTTCAAGCTTCTCACTCATATCCTCAATGGTCGCTACCTGACCTTCTTGAACATCCACAAGTATGTCGTGGCTCGTTATTACTTCATTTACCAATTTTCCAATCTCACTCTCAAGTTTCTTTGTGAGTTGATGACACTAGGCTATCATAACTGTATGCAAGGGTCCAACACTCTCAAAGACGGCCTTTTCAACTATGGCCTTAATTGTAGCACCAAGAGTAGATTGAGGTGGCTAAGATGATTGAGCAGCAGTAGCAGCAGGTGAGGATTGAGCCTCATTACCCTTAGATTGAGATGCTTTTGACTTGGTAGGGGCTCTGGATTTCCCTAACCCCTCTTGAAAAGATATCCTCATAAGATTTAGATAATGTTAAGAAAGAATTAAAGAGACTAGATTTGGAAATGGAATGGTAGAGGTCTTTTTGGATTGGAATCTAAATTTCTTCATCTCGTTATAAACCCATTGGACTATATTATGATGAGGAACCTTGTCAACTATGGAAGCAGAAAGAGAGTAGTCCCTTTGAGTAAAGTGAGTGAAATTTTTACCTTTTTGCATAAGGTTCCTAGAATAAATGTACCAAAGAGCCCTATACACAAGGTGCATGACAACAAGAGCAAAAGAGAGTGACCTTAATGGTTCACTCAATGGTTCATTAGGTCTGAGTAATTTGTGTTGGTTCTCTTAAGGTTTTGATGATTGCCAACAATTGCAAACAAAGAATGAGGATTTGCTCTCAAATGTTGGAAAATCCTGAGTGAGAGCAAACCTCGAGGTTTGGCCTTACAAAGGAAGCCTCAAGGTTCTGTGTTTTATCTTGCAAAAACTTGGTTTCACAAATTTATGTGAAACCTCGAGGTTTGTGAAGAAACCTCGAGGTTTTGGACTTCCAGAGAAAACTCAGTTTCACACCAGTCTTTAAACCTCGAGGTTTACAACAAAACCTCCAGGTTTATGCTTTGGCGCCAAATTGAGAATTTTGAAAAATAAGGTGAAACCTCGAGTATTTGAAGGAACCTCCAGGTTTCTACATCCAGAGGACAAATGGTTTCTCACAACACTGAAAACCTCGAGGTTCCTAGAGAAACCTCCAGGTTTCTGTTTTGTCTCAAAACATGAGAATTTTGAATTTTATACAAAACCTCGAGTATTGTTAGAAACCTCCAGGTTTCTGACATACAGAGAGCAATCAAGTTTTCCTATCTATGAAAACCTCGAGGTTTGCAATAAAACCTCCAGGTTTTGCCTTTGGATTAAATCTCTGAATTTCAGTAGCTTTTGTAAAACCTCGAGTATTGCAACAAAACTCGAGGTTTGTGAGTTCCAGAGAGCAAATGAGCCTTCACTGATTTTGAAACCTCCAGGTTTCCTATTAAAACCTTCAGGTTTGCTTCTATCGTGATTTAACAAGGTTTCATTTTTAAAGTGAAACCTCGAGGTTTATCATGAAACCTCGAGGTTTTGGCACACAAAGAGTTAAACTCATTTTTGCGTTTCTGAAAACCTTTAGGTTTGCTTGAAACCTCTAGGTTTGCTGTTTTAAACCAAAACCTTTTTCACCTGCAGAAAATGAAAACCTCGAGGTTTATGGAACAAACCTCCAGGTTTCTGTACATTGACAAAAATTCAAATTTGCCAAATCTGTTATACCTTCTTGTTTGATCTCAATGCTTTTCATGATTAATCTATAATGGTTCTAGATATGTTTAATCATCTTTTTAGTGAGTTTCAGATAGATTAAAGAAAGATTATTGAAGGTTTAAAGCAAAAGCAAAAGTGATGTCAGAACATTAAATGTTCAAACCAGAAACTTGCTTACTTTTGGTTAATCCATCTGTACACGGTTGCAAAGCGTTAAAGAAAGATTTCTACAACAAGCAACAGCCTCTCCAACGGATTAATTTGCAGAGAGTCAACTCTGAACCACTGTCCAGTTGGATTATGCAGAAACTAAGAGAGAGAAGATGACCAAAGTAGCACCTAACTTCAGCAAAACACTCCCAACGTTTTAATCCAAGTTGCAACGGTCATTTAATGCCTTCTGTGTATAAATAGAGTGGCATTCAAGACTTCACAACAGCTACAACATCTAAAAACACACAAGCATTCAAGTTCTTCAACTACCTTTCAGTTTTCACTTGTATTTTGTCTTTTGACATTATAAGCTTCAGTGTTTATCATCATCTACTCTTAGAGAGAGTTTTCTTTGATTGTTAATCATTTATTGTAAGGAACCACAAGTTAGGGGACTTGGTGGTTGGGTTCATTGATTACAACTTGTAAGGGGGAGTGAGTTCTAGTGAGAGAATCACTTCTTAAGTGCAGAGTGTGTAATCTTTGATATAGTGGAAATCCCAATGAGGCTGGGGACTAGACGTAGGTCAAGTGGTTAAGACCGAACTAGTATAAATCTCGTGTGTCTTGCTATTCTTCCCTTCACTTTGTTCTACTCTGTTTTCATAGTTAGAAAACAGAGTTTTCTGTAAGATTTTGTAAAATACCCAATTCACCCCCTCTCTTGGGTATTTAGCTCCATTTACAATTTGAAAATCTCCTCTTTGTCATAATTCAACTCAAGAACATAAGGGAATTAGAGATCCTTATGAGAGAATTAATGTATTTAGCAGTTAAGAGAATTCTCCTAGCTCTGACATAAGTAACTATCCTTTCCTCAACAAGAACACCACTGTCATCCAAATGGTTGGCAATGGTCATATTGAAATAGAAGGTTTTGATAATTATAGGACAATATGAAGTCCTAAGAGATAGAAAATTTTCAAATGGTTTGAGCCATCGGGAAAGATCAAGATTACAATCGTCCTTAAGCTTAACAAAGTCTACATACATAGTGGGAAAAAATTCACAATTGGCATAATGGACTCTAAAGAGCTTATCCTTAGACTCAGAAAACATTATAGTATTGTGGTAGAAATTAACAAGAGGAATAAGAAGAGAATATATAGCTTCAATAGCAGGAGGTTGGTTAGATACCTTGGAACTGGACTAGCCTTGAACTTCAGTGGCTTGGCCCTGAGAAGAACATCGAAAATAAGAAGAAGTCACTGTTGTTTTCTTCTTCTTCTTTGGAGCAACAACAACTTGCTCCTTATCCTTCCTCTTTGCAGCATCAGGATCAATCTTCTTCTTCTTAGGCACCTAAGGAGGCTCTTGAATCACAACCTTCTTTGCTTTAGGCTTTGGTGAGGCATCATTGGTAGCCACACTAAGTTGAAAGAGTTTTGGCGTATGCTTTTCACGTCTAGGTCTCTTTAATGGAGGAGGAGGCGAAGACTGCATAGCTTCATAGTCTGAACTGGAGTCCTTAGCCTTGGCAAAGTGTTTAGGAGGCATGATTGAAAAAGGAGGCTCGAGTTAGGGTTTGAGTAAAAGGAAATTTTAGAGAGATTTTCTCAATGAAAAAGAGAAAATTTCTACCTTTAATGTAGTATCGACGGTTTGACAAAGATGGAAAGACTTGATGGTTGAGAGAAAATGTAAAGGCTCGATGATTAGAGAAAGATGAGAAGACACAATGGTTATGAGAAAGTAAAGAGCGACAGACTGCATAGGCATATATATATATATAAGCGTTCAACTCAAGTTACAGCTTAATGACTCGAGTTACCTACTTGAGTTACCAACAACTAGCTTGAGTTGACATAAGAATGTACTAACCTTGATTATAGCCTTTGGCCACTAATCTTGCCTTATTACAGACAATGGTCGTGGATTCATCTCGTTTGTTCTTGAATACTCATTTATTGCCAATGAAAGGATGGTCTTTAGGCATAGGTACCAAGTCTCAAACTTGATTTCTTTCAAACTGATGTAACTTCTCTTGCATTGCTATAACCCAATCATTATCCGAAAGGGCTTTATCAATCTTAGAGGGTTCAATCTCTGAAATGAAAGCAGAGAAATTTGCTTCATTCAAAGTACTTTTTTTGGTTCTCACTCATGATTTACATTACCTATCACTTAGTCCAGTGGATGGCTCCTACTGTATCTCTAAGATCTAGGTTGAGATTTATCAGCGTTTTTGCAAGCATTTTAACAATTGTTTTCAACTTCAGGTTCTGTTTCCAAAGGTTTTTCAAAATTTTCCTAAACATAAGAAGTTTTTGAAACAAATTGATTTTGAAAGATAGGAACATCATCATCCAAAGATTTATCAAACTTGGCTTCACAGAATACAACATACAATGACTCTTCAACAATACAAATATGTTTATTAAAGATTCTATATGCCTTATTCCTATTAGAATAGACAGGAAGTATACCTTAGTCTAACTTAGGATCAAAATTTCCAAAGTTATCCTTACCATTATTATGCACAAAGTATTTGTAGCTAAAGATATGTAAATGAGCTAGGTTGGGCTTTCTTCCTTTGTATAGCTCATAGTGAGTTTTGTCAAGCTTCTTCCAGAGATAGGCCCAATTCGAGATGTAGCAATCATACTCATAACATCAGCTCAAAACACTTGAGAAGTTTGATTCTCATTCAGCATTATCGTTGCCATCTCAGTGAGGACTTGATTCTTCCTTTCCACAACACCATTTTGTTTAAGAGTCCTTGAGGCTGAGAAGTTATGATCAATGCCTTGATCATCACAAAAGTCTTCGAAATCATGGTTCTCAAACTCACCACCATGATTAGTACGAATTCCTGCAATAAAGAAACCTTTCTTGTTTTGAACCTTCTTGGCAAAAGCAACAAACTGATCAAATCTTTCATCTTTAGAAAATAAAAATATAGTCCAAGCAAATCTTGAGAAATCATTAACAATGACCAAAGTGCATAAATTGCCCCCAAGGCTTTTCACTCTAGCTGGTCCAACTAAATCCATATGAAATAGTTGGAGTGGTCGATTGGTTGAGATTTCACTTTTGGATCTAAGTGATGATTTGATTTGTTTACCTTTTTGACAAGCATCACAAATCATGTCATTTTTAAAACTAAGTTTTGGTAAACCAATAACCAAATTCTTTTTTAGCAACTTGTCAAGTTGAAACATGTTAACATCAACTAAACGCTTGTGCCACAACCAACTCTCATCCAAGTTACCAATAAAATAATTTTCAGAAATAATGCTATTATTATGAAGGTTTAGAGTATAGCAATTGCCTTCTCTAGGAGCCCTGAATAAGGCTTTAGACTTAATGTTGTCCAAGGGTAGATCATCCTTGCTAACAATCAGGCATTCCTTAGAATTGAAGATAACTAAGTTGTCTTTGTCTGTGCTTTGACTCACATTGAGGAGATTGTGACATAGGCCTTCCACAAGGTAGACATCTTTGATTTGTGGTCCATTATTGCTTCCAACTTCACCAATACCAACAATCCGTTCAGATTGATTTCCACTAAAACTCACCTTGCCACCATCCTTTGGCTTGATTGTAGCGAATTTGGATTGATCTCTTGTCATGTGTGTAGAGCATCCACTGTCAATGTACTACTTGTTGGATTTCGATGCTCTTAGACAAACCTACAAGTCACAAAAGATCAAGTCTTAGGTACTCATCTTTTCTTAGGTCCTTTTGGGTTAGTTTGTGACTTAGGAACCTTATAAGATCCCTTAGGCACCCATCTATAATTACCTACAGGTTTAACTTTTCTTTCCTTTTTATGAAAACAGGAAAATGTATTATGCCCTTTACGATTACAAAAATTGCAGTGGGCAAAAAGATTAGAAGAATGAATTGATTTTCAAAAATAGTTTAGATATGTGTTTTCTCAAGTTTTCTTCTTTCCTTTCTTTTTATCAAAATCAGGTTTATAGCCAAATCCTGGTTTATCATTTGTAAACCTTTGTTGTTTTAAAATTACATTGAGCATTTCACTGCCTTGAGTGAACTTCTCAAGAGTTTTGGTTAAATAAATCTTCTTTTTCTCCTTAACAGAACATTTTTCACAAATATTTTTGCAAACAAAAACTAGTGGAGCGATATTTTGAACTTGTTCCTCAAGAGTTTTAATTTTTCTTTTGGAAGAAAGAAGTTCTTTAGCTAATTTTTGAAATTCAGAGTGAACAGAATTATACTCAGAAAGAAGTTCATCAAATGTAGGTTCAGAATCATTTACCTTTTAATTCTCAAATTCTTCTTGAGCCATAAGACAAATATTAGTCAATTCTTCTTCATCACCTTCATCTTCATCAGATGAGCTATCACCTTATATGGCTGAGTTTGTCATATCAGTCAAATTGATATGACACCACCAACCCTCATTGTCATATCAGTCAAACTAATAGTAAAAATATTTTTTTATAATTACTGGGGCAATATTACTCGGTTTTTTATACTTCCAAATATTTATTTGATAAGTATATATTTTATGATAAAATAGGTGTATATTTTATGAGAATTAGTTGGATTTATTGATATTATATACCTATTTAATTATCTTTTATATACTTTACTATCTTGTAGGATAAAAAGATATTTTGATATAAAATCTACTTATTTCCTATTATATTTTGCAGGAAATATTAGCTGATTTGGAAAGAAGTAAAAAGAGCAATTAAGAGGATATGCAATCAGCCAAACTCAGTAATACCACGCAAGAAAAATAGAAACAAAATCAATTGCGTGATCTGGTGAAGTTGATTACAAGATATAAGATATCTTTTTAATAAGAAAAGGAGAAGCAGTGACTTGCGGCCTAAATTATATTTAGGTTATATATATGAAGAAAGGAAGAAGCAAGGAGCAGATCGGGAGATGCAGAACAGCAAGGAACAAAGAAGCCGAGGAGTAGAGGCTGAGCATTTCAATTCTCCTCATCATCCCCACGGAAGGATGGAAAGACTGTGGAGTGACGGAGAATCTTTCTTTCTTCTCTCTCTCTCTCTCTCTCTCTTTATTCTTTGAACCTGAGTTTCATTTTTTTGTTATGGATTTGATTAAAGCCATGTGTGGCTAGTTGGTTTTGTAACCTAAAGAACCTATGAACTTATTTGGGTTTTAGAGATTATTCTCACTTGTAGTTTTGCTTAATTTTATTTCAGTTTATTTAATCATGTGTTCATTGTTATTGCTTATTGATTGATCACCATTGAGCATGTTTTGGGGATTTAGGGTTGAACTTGGAAGAGGGAATCCTAAATTGACCTTGAGATTAAATAATGTGGAATTAGGTTTAAATTTAATGTGAAATTAGGTTTTAATCTAATTTACGTCTAAGATAGGAATATACCTAAAAGCTACGCTTAATCAAATTAGAGTGAGTCCAATTTAAAACACATCTTATTTAGTTGTGTGAGGCATCACATAATTAATTAAGGTAGGTATATAAGTGGACCGGAAGGCATTTATAGATGTTAATACTCTAGATTAGCTGATTAGGTTAAGTCAAAGTTAATTTAGTGGGGATAAAATCTAAAAATCAAATAAGGGATTAGTGACTCTAGGTTGCTCGTTCATCAGTGTGGAAGTTTGTTTATTTTAATCTTAGATTTTCTTTTCTTTTCTCTTAATTAAATTCAATCTGATTTGCTCAACTTAAATGAAATTGTAAAATTAATACTCAACTGAAGTTTGTGATACTAAGTCCTCGTGGGAACGATACTTTTCTTATCACTTTATTACTTGATACAACCCGTGCACTTGTGGAGTTTTTAAGCTATAAAGTTTTGCCCTATCACTATTACTCCTTTGTGAATGTTTTTGAAGTTAAAAAAAGGGGGAAAAAAAAGAAAATACCCCGTTCTTTTTTAGCTTCCCTCAATTTTGTTAGACGTTACCTAATCACTTAGACGCATTTCATAGGTTAGGATCATAAACAATTTATTGTAAAACAAGGAAAATTGACACAATTATTAAAGCATCTTACTAAATCAATGCTTAGAAAATTACAGGACAATCATGCAAAACATGACATATTAATATGGGTTAAATACCATTTTCGTCATGGAAGTTTAGCTTAAGGAGCACTGGTCACACAGAAGTTTTTGTAGTCTCAGTTTTTCCCAGGGAGTTTAAAAACATAACAATCTTGCCCATCGGTTGATCTTAACCTTTGAATTGTTGGTCTTCTTTGTAAACTTCCAATGGCAAAATTGTTCCTAGAAAAAACTTTCAAGGCAAATTTGCTTTTTTAAAAACTTCTAGGGCATATTTGCTCTGTTTTATTAACATCCGAGGCAAAATTGAATCAAAATAACTTCTAGATGACAAGTAGGCTAAACTTCCATGACAAAAATAGTATTTAACCCTATTAGTATCGTACTAAAAATTATAGACCCATATGTGCATCAATTATTGTTAGGAATACTTGTGGGGTATGTTCAATGCAACTTCGTGTAGGGATGGAAACAGGCCAGGGGCCTGTGGTCTGGCCAGTTTTTGGCCTGGACAGGCCTAGCCTGTCAGGCTAACAGGCCAGGCCTAGGCCTCTTGCAAGGCCTGTTTTGCTTAACAGGCCAAGTTCAAGCCTTATAAGAGGCCTTTTAGGCCTATCAGGTGGCCTGGTTAAGGATAAAATTGTAATTACTCCTTCTATTTTCCAATGAGAATCTGACACATATCTTGCTTGTTTGAAAAAAAGAAAAAAAGAAAAAAAAACCTGCCTAACACCTATTCCTGAAAGACACTTCTTCACCGAGCAAAAAAGAAAAAGAAAGACACTTCTCTCCTCTGCACTTCCATGCTCCCCAACCTCTGTCGTCTCCCCTTCCATCCTCCTTTCTCTGTCGACCTCCATCGTCTCCCCTCCTTCGCCATCCCTCTCCTGCCTTAACTGCAAGGCTCTTTTCTCTCGTCTCTGTCTTGATCGATTTGTCTGGCTCGGTCTTCATCTCGCCTAGCTTCGTCTTCTCTGTCTCCAAGGGAACGAGAAAGGAGCACTTCCGACTTCCGTCTTCCAGATCTGTGTCATTCTCTGAAAGTACTTCCGTCTTCCAGATCTGACTGGTGGAGCTCGAAATCGGTGTGCCTATCTTCCAGATCTGTGTCATTCTCTAAGTTTCCTCTTTGGTTAATGTTTGATTTTCTCTATGGATCTGAATTTTATCATTCTTTGGCTTTCTTTTACACGATTTGTGTTGTTAATTACTTTAGTTCTCAGATCTTGAATTTCTTAGTCATCAATTATCTTATCACTGCTTTAGATATGGAATTTGTGTTGGATCTAGCTATGGTACGGCTTTTGAACAAGATAAAAGGGAGAGGAAATCGGACAGATCCATTCACCAAGCAGTGCTCTTGATCTAACAAGATAGTAGATGAGCGTTCTTGCGGTGCTCTTGAATTAGACGGTCCGTTCATTTTTTCTTCAGATGATTGTATCCAAAATATCAATATGATGTATTATAAAATATATATATATATATCAATATGATATGCACCCTACGACAAAGTTTCATTAATATTATATTATATTTATGTAATGGGTGGCTTTATATCTTTTCTATTATTGTAGTGGCAGAGAGATTAAATTTAATAATTGTTGCCTCCCACTTTCCATTTTTTATTATATATTATATTACTTTTTTCTACAAATGCAGACCCAAATATGCGGTGCATCTGTGCATGTATTTGGATTTTATAATATAATATAATAAATGCTATTAAACTTGATTGGATGCTGGCTAAGAAATACAGGCCACAGGCCTAGCCAAGCCTCTAACAGGCCAGCTCAAGCCCAAAAATAGGCCTGAAACAGGCCACAGGCCAGGCTCAGGCCTCTTTGTTCCTTAACAGGCCTGTTAAGGGGGAAGCCTGGCCTGGCCTGTTTCCACCCCTTAACTTCATGGTGGACCAGTTGGTTTCCCTTTGAAAAGACAACACTAGACTCTGATTATTTGAATTCTACAAAGTTACATCAAGTTTGAAACTTGGTACCAAACAATCAGTGGTCCTATATAATTTAATTATAACATTGAGTAGTAAATATATATCCCGCGCGGTTTCTTTCTTATAGTGTTATCATGATGGGTTTTCTCCACTTCAGAATCATTATTAGTTTGCTTTGGTATCCATGTGCCATCATGATAGTCTATTCAAGCATATTATCATGAGAATCTTATCCCATCTGACGTGGGACAATGTAATAAGTCGTAGCAAATATTATAAGTTTTTTTTTATTCCCCCAATCTCTCTCTTTATTTTGGTACTTCCTACACTTGGCATGTTCAACAACTTTTTATCAAGTAATCTCTTACTTCTTTCAATCTGGCTTACGTTTGTGTTTCTAAGTGTCTGTCTCTCAGCTTCTGAAACAAAAGACCTAATAAAACTTTGTGTCTTTTATCTTCCAGGAGGGGACTCTCGGATCATTACTAATGGAAGTTGCAGTTTGTTATTTCACTAGCTACCGTGACGAGCGTTGAGTCTCCGGCCAAATCATTAATAAGGATTGCATTGCAAATCCCTTGGATTTTATGACATTTAATACTTTTTGACGGTTTATCTTAAGCATTGTGTCTTTGATAGTTTGAGAATTGATTACAGTTGATACTACAATTATATCCATCAATATTTGTGGTATCATAGCCATATGCTTGTGCATATGAAAGATAGGGAATGTTATAATTAGAGAAAGCGAGTAAGAAGAATTCTTCAACATGAGTGAAGCCTCCAGTTCTTCTAAACCTATTCATCTTTCATCTACCCTTTCCCTTGATAGAATCCCTTCTTCCCTTCGTCGTACATTAGCCCAAAAAATAGATAATCTAGTTGAGTTTATTCATCTTCCAGAAGATGGTCGTATAAACTATATTGAACTCCCTCTAGTTAGTTTGTACTCTTTTTATCACCAGTAGAGATCTATAAAAAGGATCCATCCGGAATATCATTACCAAGACTTCCCCTAATGGAAAAGAAATAATTCAAAGTTTTGCCTTGAACCAGTGTGGATTGCCTCTAACAATTACGAAGCAATATGTTACTCTAGAGATTCCACAGCCCTTGATTGATCATTATCTAAATTAGGGTTACACCCATCCCCATATTAGTGCTATTCATCTCATTATTACCTTTCATGGATGAAAAGGTATTCAAAGATACAAAGTGAAATGAATGAAACAGTAAATCACAATAAATTTGATTGAATGCTTAAATATTTCGGTGGTTGGCGATTTGAATGCTCTGGGCCTTTATGCTAACTGTCATTAATGGCCGTTGAAGAGCTTTGAAGATAGCTGTTGAGACTCTTCAACTATTCTATTAGAGATGAATGGCTTCAGTTAGACACAATCAAACATTGCTTGATTAATTTGCTTTAGGATTACCGTCGATAGTCTTTAGTTACAAGTTGACTCTGAAAAGATACTTTAGCCCTTCGCCAGATTGGGTATGTCTTGTAAGAATGATTTGATCTGCTCTGATTCCATTCCATGTGCATGCTCTATTTTCTGCAAACATTAAATGCTCTAAGAGACATTGCTGCTTTTCGGCTAATCAGCTCTTAAACATCTGTTAATGATATGAAATCCACTCAAAAAGATGATTGGTAATAGTATAAATAAGATTGAGTATGATTGAAATAGAAATGAATGATAACCCAAAATATTTGAATTTACGATTCCTGTTACACCAAAGGTATCAGGTAGCTAATGATAGTACTTGAGTATGATTCATATTTGAGTAAGCATTCAAAAAGTGCTTCACAGATGCCCAATGTTCAGCCATACTCGAGTAAGGGATATCACGTACTCGAGTAGGTCTTCAGCAAGAACATAATAGAGGCTTCACAACGTTAATACTTGAGTAGCATATCCTTCATACTCAAGTACCATATTTGAGTATGCTGATTCTTGTATTCGAGTATCCTCTGAATTTAGCTAAAATTCACACCAAGTAAAACATTAGCCAAACTATACTATAGTTTTCCTTCTACTCGAGTAAGAGTACAACAGTGCTCGATTAACGTTTTAACAAAGAGCAAATATAAGTAATGAAACATACATACTCAAGTAAGATGTTACATGTACTCAAGTAACACTTACCTTATACTCGAGTAAGACTCTGATAAGGGCATTTACTTAGACAGAAGAACCTTTTACTCAAGTACACCAATAGCTATACTCGAGTACCATACTTGAGTAAGCAAAGAAGCTTGCTTGAGTACAGTATTTGAACTTTGCTACTTTTGAGCTTATACTCGAGTAACAAATATTGCATACTCGAGTATACTTCCTCTTACTAATCTATGCTCGAGTACACTTGAACAAGTACTCAAGTAAGAGCCTGAAATCATTTAATCAAAGATGTTAGATTGAGCATACTCAAGTATACATAAAACCATACTTGAGTATTCTTTTAACTTAGCCATTTTTCACTGATTCAAAACCTTAAACATTTTCAAGTCTTGTTTTCATGAAAACTGATAAACTGAGAACTAACAAAGATCTCATATAAAATCTCCATAGACATAGGAAACATAGACTGGGTGTCCTTCTTAAGTAAAATGGTCTACTGCAGTTTGTTCTTTACTCTTATAAATAATAGTAATTGTTGCAATTGTCCTGCTTGGAGGGAATGAGGAACATTAGTTATAGGTCTGTGTTGGTCAAATTCCCTTATGACAAGCAAACCAGTCGAACAAGTAATAAAGTGTAAGTAGAGTATCGTCCCACAGAGACTGTGATACCAAAGATTGACGCTCGGTTGCTATGATAGTTGCGAACGGAAAATAAATATTATGATTGTGGGAGTTGGGTACTATGCTACTAGCAAAATGACAATAACGAGAGAAGATATCAGTAAGAAATTAGGCTGGACTCGGACTCATCCTTAAATGCATTCAGCCCCCAGTTGCGTTTACACAATGCTACGGCAATCATACTGTGCAGCTTCCGCATGCTACAACACGGTTGCTCTTCACAAAGCTATTTGGTTACCCCACCTCTCTTGTCTACCGAAGCTTCCGCGTTCGGTACGTAGGTTGCTACCTATACTTATTCCATATTCCTATGGTAACTTTCGAGTATAGATCTTTGCCATGCGCAGGGTGTTCAGGGTGACGAGCGGTAGACCCATTCCTAAAGTCTACAGTATAGGCCAAACCGTGCACGGGCCTCCTAGCAAGCGTCTGGGTCTCGTAAGTCTAACTCCACTCCCTTCCAGTAAGTGAAGCCATTGATCTAGCCTTTAACTTCCGTTAACCGACTAATAATTAAAACAACGATAGCAAACCAAATTTATTGAATTGAAAATCATGCAACTGGGTTCTTTCGACACTTAAGGACTCATCCTCATCCAGCCATCAGAAAGTTAGTTCATGACTGATGAGGGAAACGCAAAACAAACATCAACGGAAAGACCCATGAATGGAATACAAAAATAACAAAGAAAACAGAAAGCTTGAACGGAGTTCCAACGTGTGGAAGGAGCCCTGTCACGTTGCTGCTCCACAACGTCTTCTCTCTGCCGAACTCAAGGGAAGGATGCTTGGTTATTCCTAAAGATTAGAAGCTTTGTGATTCTGCTCGCTCTTCTCGAGAGACTGCCGAAGACCAAATTCTGTTTAAGGTTCTCCGACTTCTTTAGGGTTCTCGAGCCGCCTTTTATAATAGTTCCTTCGTGAAAGTGCAGCTAAATCACCAAGAAGGGGGGTGAATTGGGGATTTTAAAAATTCTTTTCGAGTATACTCTGTTTTTGTCAAAACTCGATGAAACAAAATTGAAAAGAGTATGAAGGGAAGAAGAGCAAGACACAAAGGAATTATCCTGGTTCGGTCCAATCTAATGACCTACGTCTAGTCCCCAGTCACTCTGGGATTTTCACTAACTCTCTTGACGATTACAATCTCTGCAAACGAAGGATGTTTCACAACCTTGAACACACTCCCCCTTACAAGTTGTAATTGAATAACCCAATCTTAAAGTCCCGTTACTTTGAGATCCTTACAGAAAAATGAATTACAGAAAGAAACTCTCTTCCAAGAGTGAATATTGATGATCACTGAAGTCCAATAAATCATTCAAATGTAAAAGAATAGTTCTTTCTCTGATATTTTCGAGTAGGATTGTAGAATGTCAGTTCTATATCCTTCCAGCTTCAAATCTTCATCTATTTGTAGTGGTTTGAAGCTTGTGAACGTTATAGATCCGTTGGGGCTTTTTCCTTTTCGAAAATATAGCTGTTGTTGGAGTTATAACATGAATTAATCCTCTGAGATTACTCCCTGTCTGAAATATAGCCGTTGGCAAGTTATTCTGAAGATTTGCTTGATCCTTGTTTTCTTTTAAGGAATTCGTCCGTTGGAGATGTTGTATAACGGCCAAATGATCTTGTATAACGGCTAGATGATTCTGCATAACGTCTCTCCATGATTTCAGCAAGTTTCCTAAAGTGGCTCTTTATTTCAATCAAATCTAAAAAGAATCTGTAATCTTATAAACATGTTAGAACAACTCCGTTACAATGATAAATGATACATATAACATATAGGATTAATGGGTATCTTAAACAAGGAAGAATGAATCAGATTTGGCAACTTTTGAAACGAAATAGCATTTTTCTGATATTTCACCAAAACTCGGGTTTTGAAGATCAAAACTGGAGTTTTGTACTGTTCATTTTTCATACCGGCGGTGTTTAAACCAAAACTGGCAGTTATCAGAGTTTGGAGAAATTAATCCTCTCGGGTTGCCCAAAACTCGAGTTTTTGTTTCTCAAAACTCGAGTTTTGAACTATTCATGTGAAAACATGATTTAAGTTCAAAACATGAAAACTGGAGGTGTTGGTTCATAACTGGCGGTTTTCAACTTCGAAAAGATTGAAGGCTCTCTGCCTTATCAAAACTTGAGTTTTGGTATCCAAAACTCGAGTTTTCATATTTTATGAAAACTTGGAAAATACTCGTATAGTTGAAAACTGGCGGTGATGGTCTCAAAACCGGCGGTGATGAACTGGAGAAAAATCAATTGCTCTCTGTCTCTTCAAAACTCGAGTTTTGGTTCCCAAAACTCGAGTTTTGAACTTTCTTCCAAAATAAGAGAAGTTCAAAACTGGCAGTGATGAATGAAAACCGGAGGTTTTGAGATGTGAAAAACTTGGAAGTTTTGCAAACCTCTCTGCCAAGCCAAAACTCAAGTTTTGGATCTCAAAACTCGAGTTTTGAACTATTCACAAGTTCAAAACTGGCGGTGATCACTAAAACTGGCGGTGATGACTTTTGTGCAGTTTTTGCTACAGATCAAAACTCAAGTTTTGAATACCAAAACTCGAGTTTTCCTCTGACAGCAAGGAAAACTGATTTTTGCACCATAAAACTAATCTTTTTGATTTTCAAGGCTTTACAATTGTTCAATCATCATCAAAACATATTGAGAACTAACACTTCGTGCGGCGCAGCGGTTGAGACTTTCCTATTCTGTCGAGATCTTCAGTATCTTCTTAATGGGATTAGATTGCATCTGCAGATCCTGCGAGATTCTTCCAAATCTGTCAGTTTCGATCCTCCGCATCTTTACTTTCATTACACCAGCAATCTATTATTTCCTCTTTTATTTATTTCCTGAAATCATCTAAACAAAAGAAGGTCAGATCACAAACCGCACAGCATTGCGTCTTCTACTTTGCTATAGCATTCTTGTACTTTGTATTGCTCCTCAGGTTGCTACCGGAATGCTATAGCATCGTATCAGTTCTGTCGTACAGTTTTCTTTAAAAACATTTCATTTTAACCTATTCATATGATTTCTGTCTCTCGTCCCTTAGATCACAAATACATGTCTTTTTGCTTGATCAATTCACAATTAAGCTCACTTTTACCATTCAATTTAGTTGTGAATCATAAGGGAAATGTGGTAATGCTCATACTCATCAGTCTGTGAAAGAAAAACCTGATAAGGCCATCAAGCATCCTATGTACTAGGGGCGGAGCATATGTATGCACATGTGCAGGAAAAGAGTGGAACTCTTTTTCATAATTATTGACCTACTCAAGAGGCATCATCTGGGCTAGTTTTTCAGTAGCAACTTGTCGAGGAAAATTTATAACATAGAGAGCCTCTTTTGTTAAGTTAGGGAAGTAGAGGTCCAAGGAGTGGTTATGGATTTTGTAGATCTTTTGGTGATACAAGGTAGCCATGATGGCTTTTGGGTCCTGGTTTGCACTGGTAATCTAAATATGAACTTTTAGCCGCTGGGAGGTTGTTCTATCAGAAAGTGTTATGTTGAAATCTGAGGCAATATTCATGATGACGCTATCATTGCTAATAGTGGTTAGAAGAGCACCAATCAAAACATTTTGATAAGATTTGTAAGTGTTGTCAAGGAGGGCTAACCTGACTGAAGCTAGGATGATCAATCAAGGGCTGTGGAAGCTCTAAAGTCATATATTGCTCTGCAGTGATTGTAGGCATTCCACACTTGTTCAAGGCAGAACTTTGAAAAATTTCTCGTAGGACGGGAGGTTCTAGAAATGATATTCTGGATGGATCTAGTTATAGATCTCTACTAGTGATATAAAGAGTATAGACTAACTAGAGAGAGTTCAATAGAGTTTATATGAGCATCTTATGGAAGATGAGTAAACTCAACAAAATTATATATTTCCTTGGCCAATATACAGTGAAGGGAAGAAGGGATTCTATTAAGGGAAAAGGTGGATAAAGGACGAATTACTTTGGAAGAATTGGGGCTTGACTCATGTTTAGGAATTCTTCTTACTCGCTTTCTCTAATTATAACCTTCCTGTAGTTTCATAACCACAATCCTCTAATCCTACTACAGGACCTACTTTTACTTACCAATGATCAAGAACACCTCAATAACCACTTAAGATTCGTACAGTACCAACTTCTACTCCTAAGACTTGTGTACCTCCCTCAGATCCTTCAGATAACGGAAAAGTCCCAACCACTAAACCATCCAAAACAGTTGGTTTCCTAGCCAAAGATAATGAGTACCATAACTTCTCATCAAGTTCATCTTCATGTAAAGAAGAGATATTTGAATCAATTCATGCTAAGATGTCTCTCATGCTACCACATTAGAAGAATAAAATACTTTTAACGATGAGCATTACTATGCTAATCTCTCCATCATTGCTATGGTACAACCTGTTGAATCCCCTCACGCATGTCTTGTAGTATTAGATTTATCTTATGAAGAATAAATAAGAGAATCAAGACCTTAAAGAGTCATAAATGTAGAAGGAAAACCATCCTTTTGACCATGGTTTACATTTGATGACATACACCCACAAAAGTGGCGAGAAAGACTCTATAAATTTGACACATGGATTTTATCTACAAATGACTTGATCCACTGTTACTCTTGAATAAATCCTAATGGAGTTTGTCTCTAGAATGACTGGAAACCTATGTGAATCGTTTACTAAACTCAATGGATACCAAGAGATTTAATAAGTGGCAATAGCAGAAAACTCAGGGGTATTCCTTGGAGCAATTCATACATGTTTTTATTGTCTTACTCCTTGAAGACCTTCAACCAAAGTTACATTAAATAATCAACTCTCTACAGAAAGAAGTTTCTCGACTCGCACGTGGAGAAATATATCAACTTGCTTTAGCCATGTTAGACAAATTGTATGAACAACATAAATTCTTCAAAACTATGCTCAAAGGAAGCTCTAAGTTTAGGCTGCCACACAACAAATCTGACTTAAAGATTAAGTATAAAGACTAGCAAACATGTCATTGTCCTACCAAGAAGAAATCCTACTTCCACAAATATAAAGCGAACTAGAAACCAGGGCAAGAGAAAGAAACCAAGGTCAAAGTTCAGGTATTTCAAACGGAGATCCCCTAAGTCACAGAAGGCTGATCAATGTTTCCTTCAATTTAAAAAAGGACACTATGCAAAAGCTTATCCAAGAAAAAAGAAAAGACAAGTAAAAATGATGCAATTCTTTACTAATGTCGTACTCATCGATAAGGAAGAAGACATTGAGTATGTATTTGAAGAATAATCAAAACAAGATAACGATACTCGGTATATTTTGCCTATTTTTTATTCCAATTCAGATGATTCTTCCCCAGAAGATGATTACAATACATACCATCCCCACAGACCCATCTATTTGCTCAACCCTATTTGAAAAGAACTCATCCAAGTTCTTGGATCATTAGGATCCCTAGGCATGACCTAGATTGATAAAACTTTAAGGCCCAATATTAAAGCTAAGATTCTTCTAGCTAAGTATAATAAGCCTATCACTGTTATAGCCTATATAGATACAGGATCTTGTGCTACTATCCTTAAGCCCTATGTTCTCCCAAGAGGATCTTCAGCTCCATTTCATTATCCCTTTAAAAGAGTCAATGGGAAAATCTTTAAGATAGACCTTATCTTAAGAAATAACAATGGAACACAATTCTTCTTGGGTCGTATTGTTTGGATAAGGGTTTTAGGAAGTTATCTTCCAGAAAGAGAAATTATTTTTGGATTTGATGCTTTCTACATAACTATGCATCTCTCTATTACACTGCATGTAACGCCTCATTTTCAATACCAAAATCTTGGCCAAAATATTAGTAACACCTCCAAATATAGGATATTTAACACTCAAACACATATTTACAATATGGCCAAAGGTAGAAATCCATTTATACAGGGCCAAAATAAATCCAATAAATAAGAGTTATTTTAAAATGCGGAAGTCTTTTAGGTTCATGGCAAATAAAATAACACAACATAAACTAAAGGAGTACAGAAGAGCCTACAAAGCTCACTCCATGGGTGCATTCCCTTGATCTCTACTAAGTTATTCACCTGAAAAATGATAATATGGGGTGAGATTACACATCTCAGTAACTACTGAATATTTCTACCGTACACGAGCAAATAATATATGACAAAAAGGTATGGGCTGATTTCAAATATATATGTAGATTCCATAATTTCTCATACAAAATTATTTATACTATTAGTCATCAATATAGAAGGTAATAAAACATATATACCTCAAAAGTTCTCATCTCATGTCTTTACAGAATATTCATCATTATATCAAATTCTTGAACTGTTCAGAAATGCATTATGCAGTATGCACCCTCCCTTATATCACCTTCCAACCATATACCGCTGACTGGAGCCATAGGCTAACACATAGTCCAATAGAAACTCATTCATTTGACTGAATTGTTCCAAGCTCACCAAAACTTAAGATACACCCGGCCAAAGGTATATAGCTTAAATCTGGACTATGGCTCCCCTCCTTTAAAATAACTAAGGAGGTGTCACATGTCCCACAACTCCAATGAAATCCCGGCCAGAGGAAAACATGGAAGATGGGGCCCTGAAACAAGTACCATCCACTGTGCACCGAGTGGTGGCATAAATCATTCTTATCATTCAAATCCCTCCTTACTCCACCCATCATAATACAACCGCCATGATGAATATGTTCACTCAAAATAATGCATTATTATACCATAAAGTTTTATACATCAATATGCGTATTTATGAATAGTAAATACTATGCGTATCTGTGAATAGTAAAATACGGTATATATACATGAATAGTAAAAATGAAGAGTACATACGGTATGTATACGTGAATAGTAAATACGGTATGTATACGTGAATAGTAAATACGGTATACGTGAATAGTAAATGTGAATAGTAAAAATGAATAGTAAATACGGTATACGTGAATAGTAACGTACGTATAAATAGTACCTCTGCAGATTTGCAAATCAAAGTTCCCACACCAGATCTTAAAACCATAAATATTTTCTAAATATTCTTGCCAAAATAGTAAACAAACAAATTTATAATCATACATAATTCACAAGTATAAGGAAGAATATTCAGAGTTACCTGTTACTTGCTAATACCCGAATCACCAACCAGCTATTATAACTCTCAAGCAAATATCTCTACTCTCTCTCTCTCTCTCTCTACCTCTCTCTATGGCTCTTAGAAGTTGTGAAGAATGAAATGAAATGGAAGGTCTATTTATAGTTGGAAAATGGGTCTTTAAGTGTAATTTTCGTCTCTGGGTCGTTTTACGTAATTTTCCCAAAAATTTAAAAAGAAAAGCCCCGTGACTACTCAGCCGCCCCGTGATGATTCTTTTAAAAATTTTTAATAATATTTTAATATTTTAAATAATATAATCAAATAGTAAATTACTATTACGTGGGTCCCGCGTGAAATATTTTCAAAACTCACGAGAGTTTCTGTCGGGAGGAAGAATTATTTTGGTCGTGGGTCCCGCATGAATAGTAAATACGTATTTAGGAATAGTAAATACCGTATTTTTAAATAGTAAATACGTATTTGTGAATAGTGAACACTATTCATATTTCACAAATTTCAAGTATTAAATACGTATTTGCGAATAACATATATATATATATATTTTTAAATACGTATTTGTAAATAGTAAAAACGTATACGTGAATAGTAAATACTATTCACGGGGCCCACAAAATACTGATTTCAAATTTATTACTTTCCAAAAATAGAGCCTACTAGTCTTCCCAAAATAGGTTTATGTTCAAGATATTAGATTCAAAATTCAGGATGTTACATTTCTCCCCTCCTAAAAGAAAATTTTGTCCTCAAAATTTCGCTATAATAAGAATTCTAACCTATTTAAATAAATGAGGATAGGTTTGTCGCATGCTCTCCTCCGTTTCCCAAGTAGCATCTCCGGGAGCCATTCCTTTACACACAACCTTTACAAGCTAATAGCCTTGTTCCTCAATTGCTTATCCCCCGCATCAACAATCCGCTCCGACTCAGCTTTATATATCATATTATCCCTAAGTCCTATCTCTTTCCCAAACATGCTCACCAAGCACACAACACAATTTTCGTTCATCCTGTACCCAAAGTAATATTCAGACACAGGATCCACTAGTTCCTTATTTGAGCGCTTGGTTACACTGGCCTCACAGGCCAGTTCATTCTTCCTTTCTGCTTATTTCATTGTATTACCACGACACTGGATATTCAGATCTTACAGCTTAAGAAGTTACCCTCAGGCCATAATAACCTCAACATGATATAATCTGATTATTCTGTCAACCTTAAGATAAACTTTAGACATACAGGTCTAATGTTACCATGATAGGCAACAAACACAATACTAGGCACATAAGTTATAGCCTAGAGATACCACCATATGCAAACTAGCTCAACGGGTCTTACCGCTTCAAGCCTCTGCTCGTCTATCCTATACCCGTGCTTCCTCAATTCAAGTTTAAGAAAACACTTACTTACTAAATCTAGCTTTCACCAATGGCAAGTAATTCAAAAACAAGTACATTTGGCAAGATTCCGCAAACTAAGTATATCCACAACAGTTTCCAACCTCTTCTAGCTTGTACACCTTCCACCACAATCATAATGTAAAAGTCAATTCTTGTTCGAATTTCGCAAGGATTCATTCCATGAGACATCATAGTTTATAAATGTCGATTACAAACTGGTCTTAAATCCTGTTGTAAATATTGCGTAAAAATTTCCAAACACAGCAAGTGCATTGGTAAGATCAAAATTCAAATACTCAGGGACCTAGCAACTATTTTAAATAGTCACCAACTCCGAATACATTCCAGGTTCCAACTTATTCTACTCAACTCATCCATGAAACACTCAATTCATTATTTCTAAAGAAAGATTCTATTATCAAGATCATTTCCTATGCTAGTTAAACAGTTGGCAATCTCTGAACACCTTACACATGTTGGTATCACATTTTGTTCCCTATTTCTCTCAAATCAATTAATACCATATTCTAATATCTCAATTTATTCAATCAATTCAGTCTCCTAAAGAATCAATACAACTGTTAAGTTAAACTGTTATATTACATTTCTTCTAGTAGCAACCCTCTAGATCCCCTACCAACTTTCAGATTCATCATCCTATTTCTAAAACCCCGATTATTCATACTAGATTCATCATACTCCATAGCTTATATCATTTAAGAACTATCCTCAAACTTTCCCCAAAAATGATAATTGTCAAATTACAAATCAACTCTTAGAACTTCAATATCAGCAAGACAGAGATATCATGTGTCCTCAATAATATCCATAGAACATTCATGTTTCACAATTCCTAGACTAAGATTTAAAACATTCAAATATTATTCTCACAACCTCAGCATTGTTCACATGATTCGAATTCAATCCTTAGTATCTCAAAGACATATACTAAATATCATCTGTTCCTCTCATAGTTATCTATTAATCACACCCAAATAACATACTAATATTATAACATAAATCACCGGATTTCATACTTTCATAATTAGACATACTATCTTAACTCAGATTGAATTCAAGTCTATTCTCAAATATTCCCAGACATCAATAGTCAAGTTTACAATTTGATTCTTATAACCTCAACATCAACTGATAATTCGTGTTTCCCCAAAAATACCCATTATACATACTAAGATCATGATTCACAATTCCTAATCTAATTCTTGGATTATACGAAGACTATCTACAACCTCAGCAGCATTCACAAGGTTCTAATTCTACCTCAACCTGCAATATCACAAAGGCTCATTTCGTTCTTAAGTTCTATTTCAGCTTAGATTAAATTAAAGCCTATCCTCAACATTTACTATATTCATTCTAACATCTTACTGGCATTCCTAAGGATCACCATTTCATACCTTTCCATCGATCTTCCAACATGTTTATCCAAAAACCTTAGTCTTTGAATTATCTGTGACAAATTCATAGAGTTCTTCGGATACTCAGAGAGTGAAGAATGCTCTCGGGTTAATTGGCACAACTCATCATCATTTCAAATCTTCGGATTCTCTCCGGTTCATCTAATATTATTAGGAAGTCACCCTTCCCAAGATTACTATCACCTTAGCACGCTTACGCTTAAAATCCTATTTTCAAATGTCAATTCCGACATCTTGAGTCAGCTGCACATCCAAGACAGATTTCTTAGATAAATGCGCACTTAAACGTCCAAACTTAATTTCTTGAAAACACAGCTAGCAATAAATGCCATAGCGATTTCTGTCTGCAAAGGTCTAGGAAACTGCGACCCCTAACGGTGGCTAGGGTGCACTAGGGTGCGGTGCCATAAAATTTTCCGCATAACAACAAAGTCTACATGATTCTGAGCTAACGACAGATGAGAATCCGATGCTACTTAACAAAATATAGACGTTGCTAGCCCAGCTATAAATCGAGTAAAGAAAGAGTAAATGTTTCACGTTCTCTCAAACTTCACAAAACCTCCACATATTCATTTCCTCTCCGATCGTAACCTTCACTATAACCTTCCACATTATCCTTAAACATGGCCGGTTCAAGTAACTCTATTCCAGTCTCCGATTCATTCAACCCTTTCTTTCTTGAAGCCTTACTTCATGACTATCAGACTAACATGTTGTCTGATTTGTCAAACAATGCATCATACCCTTATTCTTCTTTACTTCCCCAAAATCCCGTAAGTATGAACGTTCATTCATCTGCCTCAACGATTAACATTCCTACTCCTCCTCCAAGGATACAAGATTCTATTTTTACCACTACTAACAGAAAGGAATCTGAAGCAGGTCCATCAAGGCGACCTGTCCAAAGGTGTCGTAATGTGGCAGAACTTATGGAGTCTACGGTACCTTCTCAACCAAGGAATCCTGCTTCTACCTTGACTGAGACTACTAATCCATTTTCATGTGGTTGCTGCCATGTTCTACGAGAGATTATTCATACCAATGGACTTCAATACCATAAACTTGAAGTTCATGGGAGGATTGGTATGATATGCCACGCTGTCTTTCACCAGGACGTACAAGGAGGTTCTTCCAGTCCTCAAGTATTTGACTTTGGTAAGAAGAATTTAGATGATGTCAAACATTTTCTAGAAAATTATTGTTTGAATAAAAAATCTTTAGGGTATGTCCTGGTGTCGGATCCCCTATCAGCCTACTATGAGGCCCTCTGTGTTGGTTTGGAATGGACTAAAAATCAAAATGAACTCCCTAATAGTTCATTTCCAACCAATACAGAAAATATATCCAATAAAGGAAAAGAGCTCATGGTTGTAAATAATAATCCTTCAGTCCCCATACCTAGTAATCCATACCGATCAAGAGCTGAACAAAATATTAGAGCTGCATCAATGTCAATAAATGATCTTAGAGACTTCTTCCATTTACCTCAACAAGAAGCGGCTCAACAAGTTCGTCTATGCAAAAATGTTCTAATGAAAATATGCCATAGGGGAGGAATAAAGCATTGGCCTTATGTAAAAATTCGAAGCACTATGAAGCAAATAGCTAGATTGAGAAGAACAATGTCTCCTGATGGTCCTCTCTCAAGAGCAGCCGCTCAGGAAGAAATTAATAGACTTAAACTTGAGATAGTCGAAGCTTGCGGTGGGATTGTACCAACTGTTGTTCTTGATGCTTGAATTAATATAGTCTACTCTTCTTAGCCTTCTTGCTAATGTTTGTAATCTCTATTCTAGGATTCATAAGGATTTTCGAGTTTTCCTGCCAAACTCAACTTTATCTTATTAAATTCAAACTTAAGCCAGTTATTCTGTATAATCAAGACTATGCCCGTATTCTGTTATGGTATTGTCATCTGTTACTCATATAAATTAGCTAGGTAAGTGAAAATCTAGCGAACATCTCTTCATACTTTTTACAACGGCAACTAATTAAATAAACATCAAATAGGGGCTTAGTCTTTCAATCACTTTCCTAGACACCAATAAAAATATTCATCCTAGAAAGTAATTTTGGGCCTACAGAATCCAATATTCAATAAATTTTCTACTTACCAACTTCTGCTACGCAGCTCTGAAATTTAATCTCAATCACATCCTCAAATCATAAATCCTCATTATCAATCACTTGAATATTTTGATTAACCCATTCTTCTCCTATCATGAATGTCACAAGAAAATTGGTAAAAAGAATCCAAAGCTATAAAGGAAAATGCACATGTTATGATATTTAATTTGCCATGACCTCAAAATTTTTATTTAGAAAACTGATAGGAAATTTACAGATTGGCCAGAACCTTTGCTCTGATACCAAAAATGTAACGCCTCATTTTCAATACCAAAATCTTGGCCAAAATATTAGTAACACCTCCAAATATAGGATATTTAACACTCAAACACATATTTACAATATGGCCAAAGGTAGAAATCCATTTATACAGGGCCAAAATAAATCCAATAAATAAGAGTTATTTTAAAATGCGGAAGTCTTTTAGGTTCATGGCAAATAAAATAACACAACATAAACTAAAGGAGTACAGAAGAGCCTACAAAGCTCACTCCATGGGTGCATTCCCTTGATCTCTACTAAGTTATTCACCTGAAAAATGATAATATGGGGTGAGATTACACATCTCAGTAACTACTGAATATTTCTACCGTACACGAGCAAATAATATATGACAAAAAGGTATGGGCTGATTTCAAATATATATGTAGATTCCATAATTTCTCATACAAAATTATTTATACTATTAGTCATCAATATAGAAGGTAATAAAACATATATACCTCAAAAGTTCTCATCTCATGTCTTTACAGAATATTCATCATTATATCAAATTCTTGAACTGTTCAGAAATGCATTATGCAGTATGCACCCTCCCTTATATCACCTTCCAACCATATACCGCTGACTGGAGCCATAGGCTAACACATAGTCCAATAGAAACTCATTCATTTGACTGAATTGTTCCAAGCTCACCAAAACTTAAGATACACCCGGCCAAAGGTATATAGCTTAAATCTGGACTATGGCTCCCCTCCTTTAAAATAACTAAGGAGGTGTCACATGTCCCACAACTCCAATGAAATCCCGGCCAGAGGAAAACATGGAAGATGGGGCCCTGAAACAAGTACCATCCACTGTGCACCGAGTGGTGGCATAAATCATTCTTATCATTCAAATCCCTCCTTACTCCACCCATCATAATACAACCGCCATGATGAATATGTTCACTCAAAATAATGCATTATTATACCATAAAGTTTTATACATCAATATGCGTATTTATGAATAGTAAATACTATGCGTATCTGTGAATAGTAAAATACGGTATATATACATGAATAGTAAAAATGAAGAGTACATACGGTATGTATACGTGAATAGTAAATACGGTATGTATACGTGAATAGTAAATACGGTATACGTGAATAGTAAATGTGAATAGTAAAAATGAATAGTAAATACGGTATACGTGAATAGTAACGTACGTATAAATAGTACCTCTGCAGATTTGCAAATCAAAGTTCCCACACCAGATCTTAAAACCATAAATATTTTCTAAATATTCTTGCCAAAATAGTAAACAAACAAATTTATAATCATACATAATTCACAAGTATAAGGAAGAATATTCAGAGTTACCTGTTACTTGCTAATACCCGAATCACCAACCAGCTATTATAACTCTCAAGCAAATATCTCTACTCTCTCTCTCTCTCTCTCTACCTCTCTCTATGGCTCTTAGAAGTTGTGAAGAATGAAATGAAATGGAAGGTCTATTTATAGTTGGAAAATGGGTCTTTAAGTGTAATTTTCGTCTCTGGGTCGTTTTACGTAATTTTCCCAAAAATTTAAAAAGAAAAGCCCCGTGACTACTCAGCCGCCCCGTGATGATTCTTTTAAAAATTTTTAATAATATTTTAATATTTTAAATAATATAATCAAATAGTAAATTACTATTACGTGGGTCCCGCGTGAAATATTTTCAAAACTCACGAGAGTTTCTGTCGGGAGGAAGAATTATTTTGGTCGTGGGTCCCGCATGAATAGTAAATACGTATTTAGGAATAGTAAATACCGTATTTTTAAATAGTAAATACGTATTTGTGAATAGTGAACACTATTCATATTTCACAAATTTCAAGTATTAAATACGTATTTGCGAATAACATATATATATATATATTTTTAAATACGTATTTGTAAATAGTAAAAACGTATACGTGAATAGTAAATACTATTCACGGGGCCCACAAAATACTGATTTCAAATTTATTACTTTCCAAAAATAGAGCCTACTAGTCTTCCCAAAATAGGTTTATGTTCAAGATATTAGATTCAAAATTCAGGATGTTACACTGCAAGGTCTCAAGTTCAAAAAGTTTTTCAGTCCTTATGTTAAAACTCCCAACAGATTGGAACTCAACTAGGTTCCAACCAGATATTTAGATGTTCAGGACAAACTTCTTAAATTATGTAAGGATAGTCATGATCAATTCAAGCATCCTTTTCCCTCTATGGAAGAATGAAAATTTCTTCATCAAACTCTCTTTTAAGAAAAATGAACACATCAATCCCATTAAGGCTACACATTCTGGCATGAATCCTGAAGATCTCATCTTGGCCAAACAAGAATGTGCATCACTTTTGGCACAAGGATTGATTGAGCCCACTAAATCAAATTGGGCTTGCCAAGCATTTTATGTGAAAAAATGATCTGAACTTATTAGAGGAAAGAAGAGGTTGGTGATTTGACTACAAGCCTCAAAGCATATTTCTACACGATGATAAGTTCCCATTACCAAAGAAGGGTACTCTCATTTGTAGGATAAGTTAGGAAAAATTCTTTTCAAAATTTGACCTTAGGTTTTTGGCAATTAGGTATTTATCCTGATGATAGAGATAAAACTGCATTATGCATACCAAATGCTCGGTCTCAATGGAAAGTAATGCCATTTAGGTTAAAGGTAGCACTCTCACTATTTCAGAAGCCTATGATCAGAATCTTTGAACCTATTCTTCACGCCTTGATAACTTAGATGACATCCTACTTTTCACTGAAAGTGAGGAAGCCTATAAGAAACTACTGATCGAATTTGCTAAGCTCACAACTCAATATGGAATCCTACCCTCATCCAAGAAAGCCCATGTAACCCAGGCCCAAATAGAAATTATATTATTGGAATGGTGTTTCACAATGGTTTTCACCAACGAGGCCCCTACATTACACAAGAATTGCAAAACTTCCTAGACGATAACTTGTCATTGAAACAGATTCAACAATTCTTGGGGATAGTGAATTATCTTTGAGATTTCATCCCTGATATGAGAAAATACACTAGTTAGCTGTCTAAAATACTAAAGAAAGACCCTATCTCTTAGGGCTTAGACTAGACAAAAGTTGTTAGAAATTTAAAATTTATAGCTCAGCATCCATCACCACTGAAGATTCCTAAAACAAGACAAAGTATTCTATAGATAGATGCCAGAGAACATTTTTAGGGAGCTATACTCAAAAGAAACTAGTGGCAAACGCCATTACTATGATATGGAATCAGACAATTCAAATAGTTTGAAAAGTATTATTATGCTACCTACAAAGAAATCTTAGCAGTCAAAATAGGAATAGAAAAGTTCATTAAAAGTTCATTTTTCATATGAGCTTGCACCACTTTATTGTTTAAATGTACAACAACTCTTTTCCATCTATGCTAGATACCAAAAGAAGGACTTTTCTAGACTCTCAACTCCTTTGCAGGAAAGACTAATTTTCATGCCATAAATTATCGGTGAAGCACATCAAAGGCCATATGAATACAATAGCATATTACCTCTCTAGACCACAGACGATCCAGCTTCTTACCCCTTCTAAGCCACTCACTATCTTACGCCTAAACACCATGTCTCTCCCAACTACATCCAACTTCATCACAAAAACTCATGAGTACACTCCAGGATTCACACAAAAAACCTTGATGAAATCCAACAAGTAGCCAAAAGAAATCTTTTCTATTGGCTTCCCCTTCTTATTAATTCCCTCAAAATCCCACCATTCATTGAGGTTTTTAACATGGAAAAACCTTTTCTAACCTTTCCTTTTATCAGAGGAGCTATTCTTGAGGAAATGAGATGGTATCTCTGGTCCCTCTTGGCTCTTTATGCTTGCTGCAAAATCCTTGAGCCTCTTATGGACCACACTTCAATGGTTTTCACACATCCTAGTTTCGAGAAGTAACCTTGGGCTGATCATTGAAGATCATAGACTTTGGAACATACCAGAAGATTAACAGTCTTCTCAATGCTTCTTTGTTATCCATAGACCTTATAATTTGGATGTCCAAGGAAAGTTGTACACTACTAATCAAGCTCATTACTGGCACATCAATAAGAGTTTGCCACGATACATTGAACCAGCTTTAGAAAGTCTCAAGCTTTTCATTAGCAATTTAAATAATCATTCAGATTGAAATCCAAGCTTATCATGTACATCACTTGGCCTGGTAACTCAAACCATTCATTCCCTTGGATCCTCACCAATGATACAGACCTAGAAAGAAAATATTTGACCTAGCCACTCTTGCTTACTAACTCACAAGGACAGCCCAGTTCAAAAGGCCCAATAACTTCCCAAGAACAGTCCAACTCTCAACCTAACTCCTAGGAAGGCCCATACTTTGAACAGTCACAAGACCCTTGAGGCGGCCTAGACTTACAAAATTCGTGGATAGCTTATTCTCTCAGGATCCATATCCCCAATAATGTTCTCAAAAGGTGTTAGCATAAGATGACAATGAAGAAAGCCCCACCAATGATGATGACAACTACTTAAACTTATCATCAAGTCACGAGCGTATCTACAAGACTGATTGGTGGAGGATAAGATTCCCTACCACATCATCACAAGGTCTAAGCCTACCATATTATAAAAAGTCTTGTCTACTTCATTAAAAGTTGTGTCCATGTGTGCTCAATAATTGTATTAATTGATCATGTGTGTCATACTGTCATGTGTGCTTTACTTTACAGCTTGTCTAGTCTATTGTGTTGTAAGTCTGGGTTTCTATATCAACGATGCTCCTCACTCTTATTAGAACATCGAAGTTTGTAAGAAACTTCTATCAACAAGAAAAAGTATTTTCCAACATGTTTTGCTTCTAAGTTATTTATCTTCTAAAAGCTTGAAGTATTATGAATTGGCTGTGCACACTGATTGGAGAGGTGATATCATGACGAGTCAACATAAGGTAGTTCAATTTCTCAATTAGCCTCCAATACCTCTCAAGATGCTGAAATGGTTTGAGAATGGATTCTAGTTGATGCTTATAACAGTCAATCATACTGTTACATACTTGTGCTTAATTACTTGGGAAAATAATTTATACTTGAATGTTTTGTAACCTCACTATTTTTGTTTTTCTAGAAGAGCGTGCGATGTATTGAAGAGCTTCAGAGCAAGCACATGCGTCACAAATCTTTCTGCTGCGATGTTTTATTTATAATATGTGTTTAAAAGAGTTGCTTGCTATTGTCCTGTTTTGTAATCTTGTGGTGAACCTTAAGTCATTATATTTATGAGATTTGTGGTATTATTATGATAGATGGGATGTCATTTTTTTCTTTCCATGTTTCTAATGTTGATGAGACCTAAAATTTTATATTAAAAATATTAATTTCATAAAGGTTATATTAATAGTTGTAAAGACTGTTGTGTTGTTTCTTCTCTCTGCTTTGAAATGTCAAAGCAAGTAATAAAAATATAGACATACATAATCAACACTTGCTACACCATAAATATGGAAAGATAATAATCATAAATCAATTTGAAATGCTAAATGGATCTCAACTATCAACCATATTATGCAAAAGGATAGCATTTTCTCCAAACTCACTCAACCAGTGTGATTCTCATCAACTGTTCAGAAGCTTATTGATGATCACTAACAAAAAAGATTATCAGCAGCCTGGCCAATGTTTTTGAACTATCATCTGGTTTTCCAGATCCCATGGACATACACTTCTAGCTCTTTGACCTGCAATGCATTAAAATCATATAAAACTTCATTTTTACAGGCATATTAAGCATTCAATTTTTTATTAGTTCAATGCTTACTACTGACCAGCACAATCAGCGGAAATTCAAATCTAAAACGAGCTCTAACAAACCCATCTTCGCTGAATAGGCGCTTGAATCCATCAACCATTGGTGTTCACTGCTAAATAGATCTATACCTAACAATTCATTGTAAACATTTTAGCGTTGGCACATGAATTTGTCTCGACTGTACCGTTTCTCAAACATTTCTTCACATTCCTCACTGATAATTATCTCTTCCCCTCACACCAAGTATACGAACAATTATTTAACAGTTGGAATTCTTTGAATACGAGTAAATAGATACATTAAAAGAACTTACTTTATGAGAAAACTAAACTTTCTCCCGAGGAATTCCTGCAGGCTCTTTTGTTCTTCTTTAGAATATCTACATAAGAAATATAGTAACAAATTTTATACTAAAGGTTCAGTGTCACCCACCAATCATTGAAAAGATGTTGTGAATATAACTTTTTTTTTTTTTTTTGGTGAGAAGGTTGTGCATAACAACACTGAGAAGTGTAATGGAATCTTTGGCTCTCATATAATTGCAACAATAACATATACAGAAGCGGCACTGCCAAATTTCAAATTTAATTTTCTCTTTGAAATTTAGTTTTCCATTCATAAATTGCTTGTACTCTCATTTGGTTTGGAGTTTCTCAATTTGTTTTTTACCCCCAAAAAAAAAAAAAGTAATGTTTAGTACTAAAATATTCTTGACCAAAAACTCCATGAATGGCAAATTACGAGATAATTGTGCGAACAAAAGCTAAACTTCAATGGCTAAATCTGTAAATCACAACATTATTTTTTCGAATAAAAGAAAAAACGAGTTGATAAGTTCATCAACAGCTCAAGCATCATCTCCAGTACCATCATTACCATATATTTTCCATCTCCTTAATCAAACCAAGATTCACCCATCAATGGAGTCAAAGTTATCTAATTCAAATTTACAGTGGTTCAAGCATGGACATAATTCAAATGTGATTCTTAATTATTAGCAATATAGTAGTAATTCTTTCACCGTCTAATTCAATTTTCTCTCCAATACAATCATTTTCAGTCATCCGTCCATCATTAGATGATCAAGATGTGTCAGTCACAAGTTGTATTATGTTGTTCCTATCCTACTTCTATGATTCAAATCAGACATCACAAATATTCAATCTGCTCTCCAATATAACTCTAAACAAAACCAACATAGTAGTAATTCTTTCGCCATCTAATTCAATCTGCTCTCCTATACAATCATTTTCAGTCATCCATCCAACATCAGAAGATCAAGATGTCAAAGTCACAACATGCATTACTCTGTTTCTTTTCTACTTCAATGATTCAAAACAAGCATCACAAACACTGAACCAAAACAAAAACAAAAACAAAGAAAAAAAAATAGAAAAAAAGAAAAGATGTTAAAGACCCTACCAATAAGTTATCAAAATCCTCCCAAAAGATAAAAAGATACTTTCAGGCAATAAACATTAAGCCCAAAACACTCCCCTTCACATTAAATCTCTCTACATTTCCCTTTAAATACAAGATATCTTCATAAGCACAAAAATTATGGATTTTCCAAACGGAACTTGGATACTTGGAGAAAATCCAGCAAAAACTCCTATGGAGCCCACTAACAAACTAGAACAAACGCAAGAAGGAATACCTGCTGATACAGGAAGATACTAGAGACTTGTGGGGAGATTGATTTACCTATCACGTCATTGGTCTAACAACAGTTTCCCCAGAAGCATAATGAATCAATTTATGAGCAAGCCACAAGAGAAATGCAAGACGTATCTAAAGATGAAATCTAGCAAAAGATTATTGCTTTTTAAAGACAGCGCCAAAAGTGTGTTAGGGTACACAAATGCAAACTGACAAACCAATCACTTATAAAGGGTTTTTCTAGGTATTGTACCTGTATTTGAGCACTAGTCACTTGGAGGAGTAAGAAGCAACCAATAGTGGTGAGGAGTGCAAAAGTTGAGTACAGAACCTTGGTTCTAGCAATTTGTAAAGGAATGCCAATACAAAGACTCCTAAAGGAACCCAGATTGAATGTCTCAATACCAAGGAAGGTATGGGGTGATACAACCAGTATCGAGATTGCAAGGAATTGGATACATCATGAATGAACTAAGCATGTGGAGATCAACAGGGATTTAGTGACAGCACCGATAGATTCTGGAATCATTGATTTCATTTATATACCTTCTAACTCTCGAGGGGCTTTTGAGCAAAAAAAAAAACTCTCAAGAGGCTGAAATGTGACACAGGCACTCTTGAGACTGACATTTGAAGAGTTAAGTGGCAAAATAGGGATAAATCATCATAAATGCCTCAACTTAGGGGGAGTATTGGATTCACATAAGGCCCATTAATGAGGTCCAACAACTACCTGCTTTGTGTCCATCGCTGGCTATCTCTGTTTCACCAATACTATGCTCTATTGTTTTTTCCAAAAAAGGAAAATTCAGAAATGTCTCCCATTGAAAATTTCACTGGTGAGAAGGAGCTAAATCACAATATTTTCTATAAAATGCATCACATTTCAATATGTCAGATCTATTACTTATGCATGGAATACAAAGAAATTAATCATAGCTGACTCATAACTAACTACTTCAATTAATGATAGCCACAACACCTAGACTCCTATGCACATGACAGCACATTAGTAAATAAAAGCTCATCACAATACACTTAATCATCTGGCAGCAAATAAACAATGCTATCCCTCATTAAAAGACCTCTGACACTTCAAGTTTCTACTTGTTGCTGTATGTAAGGATAGAAGGGTCAAGTTTAAGAGGAGGTCTATCACTTACTTGCAATGGAATAAAAAAATCGAACTTTCTGAAATATCCTCACTTGCTAACATTCAAGAGAATTAAGATTTTGCACGTGATACCAAACTGAAACAATATGAAATACATACCAGAGTTTAAAGCTACATAAAAGTTCCCCTTAAACCAATATCCATGTTGAGATTGAATGATCATATTGAAGTACATATATATTATTGATCCTTAAAAGTAAAAGAGAATACAAAGAGGCCTTTCTACGCTTTATATAGGCAAATTAATAGACTTACCTAACATAAGAAACTAATCTAATCAAATATAATTCAATCAAATCAAATCAAATCATAATGATAAAATATTCATATCTAATCATAATAAATACTAAATAATAAAAATAAACCCTAATAATATTAATTACTTATTTTAATACTAAACTTTCTATTCTCAACAATCCATACACCAATAAAGTAGAAAGTACATCACCAAATGCCCAAAATCTCTAGAAACAAAAATTCATTACATTGAGTTGCATATAAGAAAAATTGTTTCAAAAGTTTTTTTTTTTTTTTTTGGGGGGGGCGGGGGGGGGGGGGGGGGAGACAAGCAAAATTTAGAAACGAAGTGAGAAAAATATATATTAGGGTTCCCAATTTTAGAATCAAAGCTGTACGAATGGAGAATTTAAGGTTCATCATAAGTCCTTCTCATAATAATATTAAACATTGAAACCTTACATCGTAAGGAGAATAATCTACAACGATATGAATATAGGAATTTCATATGAAAGAGAAGAATCTACAACCACCTAGAGGTTCAGGAGTCCTCCAACCAATAAACATAAGCCAAACTCAAACCCTACATGGTAATTTTGTCAAGTATTGCATGGTCAATTAATTATCCCCAATCCCATGAACACCCAGTAAACAGGGTCTGTCACCTTTTATTGTAATGCATTCTATTGTCAATTATCTGCAGGGGAAAACAGGGGCAAAGAACTGTTGAAGAATTATACTCCAAGCACTTACCTACAATCAAAGCAAGTATGTTAGGAAGCGGACGTGTAGAATAGAATAGCAGGTGAAACTGAAAGTTAAGTATCACAAAGAAAGCTTCCACTTGATTCCCATATTTTATCTCTCATCTGCATAACAACGGAAAAAATGAAAGAGAATATAGTCAAACTATCTTGATATTATTGAGCATCATTTTGAAGAACAACAAAAATTGAAGTAGAGATCAAGTTGGAAAAATAAAATGAATGCACAGATCAAGGCATCCTCCAAAAGAGCAAAGTGCGCGTGTTTGGTTAACAGTTTGCCAAAAGTACATTCACCAAGTGCCAAACTCTAGGCCCAACTTTCCATGATAAGTACCAACCTTCAATTCACAATGTTCACGACTTCACGGTCTCAACTATCACAACAACCCAAGTCAAACTACAAACTTTAACTCCAACTTCCCTTGACAACAAAACCAACCCAAAAAACAAAACAAAAAACGAATGGTAACATCACCATAACAGAACTTGGCATCCATAACCCCACTCTAAAAGAAGAAAAATATAAATAAAAGACAAGATAATAGAATAGATATTGATGAAGAACTTCAGAAACATAACAAGGATGTCAACCATATATCTAGAATGACTAGCAAAGTGTTCGATTCCACATAAATGATAGTTTCTTCAAACTAGGAGTAAATAAAAAAGATTGGGCAGGACTTTTCACGTTGTATTTTATAGTTTCTGAACTCATACTTATGAGTTCATTGCTTTAAATGAGTGAGCCAGCCAAGAAACATGTCGGTCACAAAGGAAAAGGCACAAAAGGAATTTACCTTTTGGTGCCACATTGAAGGAAACGCCTCTCATGATGCAGAGAGGCGCTGGAGCTGTTTAGCACCTCGCCTCATCACCTTAGGCACTGAGGCAAATGCCTTTGTTTACACCACATATTCCTGGTGATGAAAGATCCTAAGTTTAGAAGGATTGACAATTGAGAGTGGCATGAAGAATAAAAAATCAAGTATCTGACGACAAAAGAACCTTAGTGTATATAATACCATGCACCCAAGAGCCATTCGAACCAGTTACAAACAATAAGAACTCATTAGATTAATGTATAATAGAAAAGTAAGGAAAGAAAAATAAAGTTCTGCAAATGTTAAATTGGCATCTTTGTTTCATCATTTATTTTAAAAAAGCACAGGGAGTATGTTCACGAAAGATTAAATTGGCATCTTTGTTTCATTCAATGCGCAATGATGGTGTCAGGTAAGGAGGAAAATGTTCCCCATTAAAAGACGATAAAACTTTGGCAATTGCAGCAAGCTGCTCATAATCAACATGAATGGAGCCGCAAGAAAGTGACACAAGTGAGGCACCTAAAGAATAACAAAATCCAAAATTATAGAGATGAAATTTAGTAGTCACAAAAAGTTGCATAGCTTCATTACAACTCATAGCAAACAATCTGATCAAAGATGAAAATGCAGATTATTCTGTTTATAATACTGAATTGAAAAACAACAAAAAACTGATTGAGAAACAAGTTTATTTGAACCCTAAATATTAAAAAAAGTGAAACTCAAAGTAGGCAAACAAGAAATGTATACCACGTTATATGACATACAAAAATTGTTTATTTCTTCAGAAATGAACTTACTTCATTAACAGTTCACCCATCAATGAGTCGCAGCAGTCTACTTTGGTTTTTTTAATAAGGGATAAGTATCATTTTTGCCCAGAAGTTTTGGCAAAAGAACACTGGGCAGCCGGACCGGAAGTTCTTTTTTGGATCAAATTTGCCCCGGAAGTTAAAAAATGTAATAACTTTGCCCTTCCATTAATCTTGACCGTTAAATTGTTACTATAATTTATAAACTTCTAGGGGCAAAATTCATCCTACAAAAAAATTCCGCGGCATTGCTCCCAAAAAAATTTCTAGAGCAAAACTGCTCCATTTTGTTAACTTCTGGGGGCAGATTTGATCTAAAATAAACTTTCAGGACAAAAATGATAATGTGAAGCTAGCAACAAGACCAAAATGCTCAATCTCCCAGGAATCACGAAACATAAATCTCTTTTTTATTATTACATGGTGGAACAAAGGTTCGAACCAGAGATCTGCTGCTAAAAGCCGACATCTGTCACCATTTGATCGCCCTAGAAGTTGAATGCAGATCTACTATTAAAAAACCCAAGTGTCTCAATATAGATATTTCCATATAGATTATTCTTTATGGTATCAAAGAAAAAAGCTTTTAGACTACGAGAAAAGAAAAAGGAAAAAACAGAAATTGTAAAGCTTACCAATGAAAGTGCGAGGAACCACCTCAGGGAATTCCAGATGATCATATTATTAATAAATACAAAATTGAACAAAGGTACTCAAAAGTCCAGCAAAAGCCAACTTCATATAAATTATAGAAAAATACCAATAGATATAAGCAACTAGGCTCACATTATCCAATGGATGCCAGTGATAAAGAATATCATGCATTGCCTTGATAAGCCCAACAACAAAAATTGAGCAAACGGTCAGAAATGCAGGATTTTACCAAAGCCAAGCCATACAGTAATAATTTTCCTATGTAAAAAAGAATTACAAGATGAATTTTTGCTCCAGCAAGGGGCAACTGACAGTACTCTCGGTAAATAACTCAAACTCTCAAACTGCATGTTAGTTGGTCCCATTATTTACCAAAAACAGAAAGAACGAAAGAAAAAGAGGATTAAAAAAAAAATAATAATAAAGATGCCAGAATCAAGTTCATAGATAAAAACATAACACTTTGGGATGCCTAGAAACAGTAGAAGAACAAACGAGAACAGTCATTACAGTTTCACTAAAGAGAAGCTCGTTGATAAGGAATCACATTGTTAAATAAAGTTAATATACATCATTCAATTTGGGAAATTGAAATAAAAGAAAAAAAGAGTCGACAATGACCTGAATATTGAAACAATCCTCAACCTCGATGTACGGCACCATGAGCAAATAGAAAGCAGTTCTTGATCCCAACAGCAAATCATAGCCATAATTCACGCAGAACTGAGAAGAATTTGAAGCCATTGTATTTGCAGTGGAGAAACAGGGTACGGAGTGCAGACTAGAGACTCGCCCCTCTTGAAACTCGAACGACGGAACTTGAATCGGCGAACTCACTAGACCATCAATAAACAAGCCAGATAGATGCTCTCATTGTCCCTTATCGTGATTAAATGAGCACCATAACTTTGATATATCTGCAATTAGGTCTTAATTAATACACTATAGGATGAATCTATGTCATTCTCCCAAGAAGTAACTTAGTAGTTTTTCTTTAATATGAATTTAGATGATGAAAAATGCAATAAAATAAAACTAAACTAAATAAATGTAAGATGAAAATGACTCTAAAACCTATATGAGAATGAAAATAATCTATATACAAATGCAATTCTCGGGGATTTTATGAAAAAAGAATTAAAATCCTAAGCAAATAAATTAACTAATAACTAAGAAAATCAAATAAGAAAAGACGAAAAAGGTTTACTTCAGGTACAGTAAAAGGAACAACTCAGAAATCACATGGAGTTAATTTTCTTAGCCCAAAAAAATTAGTTAGACCAAAGGAGGATTGATAAAAGATTGGAATTAATGAATTAAATTACCTAATTGAAACATGGAAAATCCTCGTGTTCAATAGCACCTAATCCACTAAAAAACTTATAATGAAATAAGCGATAGTTTAATTAAGTTCATTAAAACCAGTTAAAATAGTTATAAAATAGTATTGGGAATCATGTTCACAATTGCCTAATTAAACAACTAGATAATTAACTAACCTTATTAAACAAGTAAGAGGATAAACCTCAAACCTCGTTGCTCTTGAAGTAAAAAATAAAAGTGGTGGCATTTTTGTTATTATGTGGAAAAATTTTGGCATAGTGGGCGTCCCTTTCGTATAAATTGATGCCAAAACTCTACTTTTTGCGTCCCTTTTAAAATTGAGATGTCAAATATAGTCTCTCAATGTCCCAATTTAAAATTAAGATGCCTAAAGTCTACTTTAGCATCCCCAATTTTAAATTAGGGTCAAGGTGCAGATTTGTCAATCAACTATTACCTGAGGAGCGTCTGGCACAAATAATTATTGAGGGGACCAAAATTGCCAATCAACAATTAAAAAGTGAAAAGAAACACAATTTGGAGCAGATTCGCCAACGAACTATTACCCCGTCACTGTCTTGGTGTCTCCGTCTTCCATTGACTATCATAGTGTCGGCGACGTCGGCATTTCCAAAGCTTCTATTGTTGTTGGGTGTTCCACTCACCCTCTTGAACTCATCCAGTAGTCCACAGTGTTCGATTGGCACGCACCTTGCACCCTGGTTCCATCCCTTCGATGCCATAAGCAGCAACCACTGCTGCCACAATGCCTGCTCCCATGAGTCCCATCTCTGTTGGTGTTTTCCTTTTCCAACAAGAAGACCTAACCGCTCTTTTCTCCAGCGTTTCTTCCATTGTCCTACACCAGTGCCTCATATTTTAACTTAATTGTGATAATTGTTTTTTTAAATAGTTATTTGGTGTTTTTTTTTCACTTTTTAATTGTTGATTGGCAATTTTGGTCCCCTTAATAGTTATTTGTGCCAGACGCTCCTTGGGTAATAGTTGGTTGGCAAATCTGCACCCTTTAAATTATGATGCCTAAAGTCCACTCGAGGCTTAAGGTCTCAATATATGACTTTGAATCTCACCCACGTTAGCTCCAACCTTCGTTGTCACTTGTTTTCACTTTGTCCTCTGACTCTTTTTCTCTCTCTACTTTGAATCACACCCATCGTGAACTTTACCAGGCGGAAACCACGAAGGCTGCCTACCACAACCATGACGGTAACTCCACTCATCCTCTTCACAAATCTCCAGCTTCCTCTTAGACTATGTCTCTATTGCAATACCTAAGCTCACTATCAGTGGTGGACCCAGAAAATTATTGGAGGGGGGGCACCATTAGTGGGGGGATTCGGGGGTTCGAGGGTAGCGGCCTCGAAAAAAATTTTTTAAGCAAAATTTTAAATGCATTAAAAAAACAAAAGAATATAAAGGGAAAAACAAAGCCAAGTATATTACAATAAAAATAATTACAATGTTATTCTTCTAGGCCTAAATTTTTGGAATTCTATCATGATTGCTTCATTATCAATGCTATCAAATACATCTTTTTCAATATAAGGCACTAGGCAATCATTCAACCATTCATCTCCTATCCTATTACGAAGTGCAGTCTTGATGTATTTCATAGCTGAAAATGCTCTTTCCACAGATGCAATGGCTACAGGCAAAGTTAATGCTAACTTTACAAGTAAATAAACTAAAGGATACACAATATGTTTTTTCTTTTCAACCATCCTCTTGGCAAGATCAGCTATTCCTTGCAAGTTCAAAAAATCAGGATCAAGTTGCACATCAACAATATATGTGTTGAGCTGATATTCAAGCATGGCAAAATCATTCCAATCAAAATCTGAAGGATAATAGTGGGAAAATTCACACAACTTATTCTTGTCAAATGCCGAGAAAGAGTTGCACGGATTTAAACATGCCATGCATTCCAGCAAATTTGAACTAACTTCACTAAAACGATCATTCAACTCTTGAAGTTGAGTATCTATCACTGCATAAAATATGTCAACCTTAAAGTGATGCATATGAGTAACTGGTCCTCTACGTTTTGTTCTCCCTTGTACTTGCAGTACACTTTCCATATCAGGGATATCTATATCATGTTTTATACAAAAATCAGAAGTCTTCTGAAATAGATTATCTCACCCACTATCTCTAATCTTCAGTAATAACATCTTTGAAACTTTTACAAGACTCATAGCATTCACAATATCGTGATCTTTTCTCTGAAGTGCTTGTGACCATTGTTGTCAAACTCGCGAGTTGACTCTCCGATTTTACCGTCTTTACGTTTCTACCTTACTAAATCGAGTCAAGTCTCTAGCAAACTCGTGTCAACTGTAAACTCATATAAACTCACGAGTTTACAGACCGAATTTACCGTTTTTACGTTTGTAGCTTACAAAATTGTGTTAATTTTTTTTTTTCAATTTTGTCATCCTCAACAACTTTATATATGAAATTTAAAGAAATTTCTTTATTAGGTATAATAAATTATGAATGTTGATATATTTAATTTTAATTATTTGGATTTAAAATATATTTAAATCAAATTGTTGTTATTTTTATATTATAATTATTTAATTATACACTGTTAATATGTGTTTAATGATAAAAATAAACTCTTACGAGTTTACCGATTCGAGTTTACGATACGAGTTTACATCATTCTCACGAGTTTGCATAGACTCATGAGTTTGATAACCTTGCTTGTGACAATTCATTCGTTATTGCCAAGACCTTGATCATCAAGTGTAAAAGTAATACAAATTCAAAAGTTTCCATACGCATTATGAGGGCAGAGGCTTCAGACCTTTTTGCATGCATAAGGGTTGTATCATCTTTTATAATTTCTAGCACATCAAGCACAGGATCAAACAACGTACACAGACTTACCAATGATCGGTAATGTGAGCTCCAACGTGTGTCCCCTGGTCGTGACAAACTCATTTCTTGATTCAAGCCTCTCCCTGATTAAACATCATCACTTGCAATACTTTTGACTAATTCTTCCAACTGCTTTTCTCTCAAAATATCTACTCTTTTGCAAGAAGCACCAACTACATTACATACCAATGGTATAAAATTAAAGAATTCAGTCAATGCATAAACCTTTTTTGCACAAGCTACTAGAGCTAACTGAAGTTGATGTGCAAAGCAGTGAACATAGTAAGCAGAATTATTTTCATCTAAAATCAAGCTTTTCAGACCACTGAATTGACCACTCATATTACTTGCGCCATCATAACCTTGACCACGAATCTTTGACAAGCTCAAGCCATTTTTGGCAAAAATTAACTCAATCGCTTCTTTAAGTGAACTCGCTGTAGTATCTAAAACATGAACAAGACGAAGAAAACGCTCAATAATGTCACCGTTGCAGTTCACATATCTCAAACAATGGCCATCTATTCTTTAATTGATATATCACGAGCTTCATCAACTAGAATAGAGAAGAAATTATCCCCAATGTCTAAAATAATAGCTCTGGTAACTAAACTAGCAGCAGCATTAGTAATATCTTTCTGAATTTTAGGAGCTATCATTTTGAGATTCTCTGGGGCAAATAACAAAAATGAGTCAAACCGATCCTAAACACAATTAACTAACCAACATAATGAAACATAGGCAGAGTTAAAAAATGGAATGGACAAAAGTATGTGGTTGGGAATAAAATATTATTTATAACAGCAATAAACAAAAGCAATTATAACAGTAATTAGCAGAAGCAATTATAACAGTAATTAGCAGAAGCAATTATATTTGGCAAAATTCTTTGCCAAATAAGTGAGTGCACCATGATAAGATATAGTATCTTTAGCAGAAGCAATTATAAACAGTTACAAACCTCACATAAGAAAACAGTGCTTTGGCTACATTACCTGAGAAGGATCAATTTCAAAAGAATGAGTTTCTTTCTCTTCTGCAGCTACAGCTACTTCTGCTTCATTCAGCAACTCACCATGAGTGCCTTCAATTTCACCTGATGTTTTAATTTGCTAATAGTAAATCCATCTCCAGCTGTACCCTACATCAATTTTAGATTTCCACAAAGATGAGGAAATGGAAAATTTGCACTCGATGCCAATTTTAAATTCCACAAATACATGGTAAATGCTAGAATATGCATATTTGGTGCACTAGAATATGTAAATATGCACAAAAACCCCAAATTTAATTTCCAGAAAACCATGTGAATCATGGCATATACCTCTTCACTGAAAAATAGAACCACGGTGGCAGTAAAGGAAACACCCCAAGCATGTAACTCAACCAGCCCCTCACGTGCAAATGCTAATGGAAGTAACACGTTGTTCTCTAAACATCATTATGGTGTGGCAACAAATGTAAGCAAAAAGAATTTCCTTTGCGAGTTGTTATGCTTCTTTCTTTTGCACTTTTTTTGCCTTCTTTCTTTCTTTCTTTCTTTCTTTCTTTTTCAATGCCATTACACTAGTCCGGACTAGCAAAGATTTTGCAACAAAGGAAGCCAATCAATTCTAGCGATTCATTGTTTCAATTCCATAGCCAATCAATCAAATGAAAACAAAAGGTAAGCGTGGGAAGATTAAACTCACCTGAAGAAACAGAGGAAGCCACAGTTTGGAATAGCGGCAGTCGGCAGAGTCGTGAAAAGGAAAACCCAAGACCTCCCTGAGCTTCACGGTCCGACTCCAAGCTTCTGTGCGTCCGCTGGGTTGTGCTGTCGTGCCGAAGGACGACGGAGGTGGGTGGCGATAATATAAGGAGGAAGGAGTAGAGTGAGCTTCTGGCGTTCGGCGTGTGAGACGGAAGGCAAAGAAGGGAATCGCTAGGTCAAAAACAAGGAAGAAGAAGAATGAGGCGGTTGTCGGGCTATGAGACGGAAGGCATAGGGATTTTTTTTTAAAAAAATAAATATAAAAAATTTAAATTTAAACTCTTTTTTCTAAAAAAAAAAGGAATTTCGAGGGGGCACGTGCCCCCCTTCTTTAATACCTTGGTCCGCCATTGTGTGCAAATGCTAATGGAAGTAACACATTGTTCTCTAAACATCATTATGGTGTGGCAACAAATGTAAGCAAAAAGGATTTCCTTTGCGAGTTGTTATGCTTCTTTCTTTTGCACTTTTTTTGCCTTCTCTTTCTTTCTATCTTTTTTTTTCAATGCCATTACACTAGTCCGGACTAGCAAAGATTTTGCAACAGAGGAAGCCAATCAATTCCAGCGATTCATTGTTTCAATTCCAGAGCCAATCAATCAAATGAAAACAAAAGGTAAGCGTGGGAAGATTAAACTCACCTGAAGAAACAAAGGAAGCCACGGTTTGGAATAGCGGCAGCCGGCAGAGTCGTGAAAAGGAAAACCCAAGACCTCCCTGAGCTTCACGGTCCGACTCCAAGCTTCTGTGCGTCCACTGGGTTGTGCCGTCGTGCTGAAGGACGACGGAGGTGGGTGGCGATAATGGAAGGAGGAAGGAGTAGAGTGAGCTTTTGGCATCCGGCGTGTGAGACGGAAGGCAAAGAAGGGAATCGCTAGGTCAAAAACAAGGAAGAAGAAGAATGAGGTGGTTGTCGGGCTGTGAGACAGAAGACATAGGGATTTTTTTAAAAAAAAATTAAAAAAAGGAATTTCGGGGGGGCACGTGCCCCCCTTCTTTAATACCTCGGTCCGCCATTGCTCAGTGTCACCAACCTTCAACCTACCTGACACAAATGCTTGAAGCTTTCTGTTTTGTCTGATTCCTTCCTCTTCTTTCCCTTTGTGTGCTCTATTATTCGATGTATGCTTCTCTATTCTTATGGGCAAAGCTTGAATCTGGTGAACTCAATGGCTTTGATGCATTTGAGATCCAAAAGGTTCATAGATTTTTACTAATTTCTACAATTTCCCCCCTTTTTTAATCTTCGATAAACCCTATTTCTGGGTTTTTGGTTTCTCTTTGAGATTTGGGTCTAAAGCTGGGGTTTTTTTTCCCAAGAGTTGAGTGTTTCAAAGGATTTCACAATATAACATTATCACACCTTTTCATATTTCTCAAATGGGATCTCACTAGGGGTGTAGGGATTTTGTTGCTCGTTGTGAAGATGAGTGGTACCTTCCCATCGTTGTGGCTTCTCAGATGTAGGTCCTAAAACTTCCAACACTTCGATAAAGACCCAGTCTAATTTCTCCTCTTGCTGGGCCTTTCCGACAACACTAACAAAGATTTGGGGTCCCATACGCAATAGGTCCCCAGAGCCACATCGTCAAGGTCAGTGTCCTCTACTTCAGAGGTCAAAGACGAGCTAGGCTCCTCGAACATGAGCTTTCTAAGTACTGGGTTTTTTTTTTGTTTACCAAAAAGAAACTCACGTGTGCCTTTTGAAAAGGGACGCCCTAAATCTTTTACAGTGTTCATTTTAAAAAGGGACATCGTAAGTCTTATTTACTACGTCGCTCACATAGATGTCCCTACATTAAGGGATGTAAAAACGACCTAAAATGAACATTAAAAGCCTTTTTTATAGTAGTGATTATGTGGTTCTATCAATCTATCTCTTATTGTAGTGGGATTCAAAGCATTAAAGGTACACACCCTCACCATGTGGTAATGTGATTGTAATTGCCTCTTGTTTATTATGTAGTTCAATCACTTTATCTTTGTTGTAGTGAGATTCAAAACATAAAAGGTAGACACTCTCACCATGTCTATTGATTTTTTTGCCATCTTGGACTTTCTACAATGAATGATATGATGAGAATGCAATTCCTTGTTGGCTTGATGAACTCTTTTTTTTTTTCCAAATAAAAAGTTTCAAAATGAAGAAAAGAGGTTCTTTTCTTGAAACAAACAAATTTGGTTCCAGAAAAACAAAATAGAAATTACCTTTTTAAGAAATATTTAAAAACTGTGAACCAAACAAGAAAAATATTTTTCTCAAATAAATTAATTAAAAGTTTTCTAAAACACACTCATCAAGTGCCACACCTTTCTACCCTAATAAACTACATGGGCTTTATTCTCTTTTAAGGGTACGTCAGCCCTAAGCTTTTATCCTAGGTCAAGTCCAACCATATAAATAAATAACTTTCTTTCTTTGTTTATTTTCTCTTCTTGTAAATAATTTTTTCTCTTTTAGGTAATTATGATAGAATTAAGAGGCTATATTATTTTTAAATAATTAGTTTCTGGTAACCCTTCATATGGACGAGTGTTGTAGGGTGCCTAACACTTGCCCCATGTACAACTGACTCCCAAACCCTAACTGACCTTTAAGACCAATTTGCACTTTTTTTTTAAAAAAAAAAATATTTCCAAAATTACCCTATTTTGGAATTTTAGTGACAGCTCCATATTTTCTTGATTTTGGGGGCTATATTACTTACCGTTCTTGAGACAACCTCCTACACACAAGGATTGTCAATGGTTCCCTCTTTATTTTGCCTCATAGCAACTTGCAACACTTAACAATAACGATTGATAGTGATATCTGATCTTGACCCCTGCTTCGCTATCAACTACTGCTCAATGCTCGCATACCTCATGCGGCCTTCATGGAACAATATTCATTGTTCTTTACCCTCTCAAGATTTTATGCACTTAATTACTAGAAAAGAAACAACAAAAATGTTAGAGTCACACATTACATTAATACAAAAGTATCATTAACTTTTTATTCATTTAAATTTAATTCACCTTGAATGCTCCAAAGCGTCGTGATCGTGCAAAATTAAATCAACCCATTCGGGCTATTTGACAACTTGCTTTAGCAGTGTCAGAACCACTGACTCATCTATAGAGTTAGGCTCCAACAAATATTTTTCAACAAAAATGCTTGGAATGAGCGCAATACCCTGCATCTTTCCGGAGCACCCAATCCTTAGCCTCTGATCATCTATGTGGAGTATAGACTACAAAACACACAAATCATTGTTAGTCTTAGGTATACTAATAAACAAGATATTATTAACTATGTAGCATCATATCTTACCTCCATTTCATCTCAGACAACCTTCCTCATTGACTCGGCTGCTTTCTTCTAGTTGTTCACAGTGATAAGCACATTGTTTTTTATCGCATACCCGAGATAGCTAATGAACTTGTTAGATTTCACAACTTGCCATTTCTTGTTCTATCTCACGTTAAGCTCCCTCCCTTCTCTCTTTACTTACTTGGCCTACTTCATTACAACAAGACCCTCCCTCAGTGCTCTTTCCTCTTGTGCTATAAGTTGTGCATCATCATCCTGCTACATACTAGAGGGGTTCATGGAGGGGGTGGCTTGGATGGAGGGGTTAGGACCTTCAGTACTTGTGGAACTATTGACATTGGATGTTTACATATTAACCTATAACAAATAGAAGAAATATTAAACCCATATATTATAATTTCCATAAAGTTTCCTTAAACAAGCATAAATCATAATTAATTAAAAAAAATCTTTAAAATCCTAGCTTTAAAATCGAGACAACTATCATATATTGGTAGAATAAATTTGACGGTCTTTTACATATAATCATTAAGTAAATATGTTACCATTTTTCCCAAAAAAAAACCAAGCTTATATATCACCAATGGTTGAGACAGGGGGCTAGGGTGGACCCCCCCCTAAATTTTTAAGTTTTTGAAAAAATATATATACACACCCAAAGCTTCAAATTGAAATAAAATTGATGCAAGTATGTTCAAATGATTCCTCCTGTGCTCAATTTGTGGGCCCCATTCTTGTTTAATCCAACCGTGTCGTGGCTGCTATAAATGGTCAATTGTAAAACTGTTATATTATAATAATAATATTTGATAATAATAACAATTTTTTTTTCTTTTGAAAACCTTTAATCTTCTTTATTCATTATTCTTTTATTTCCTAAAATTAGTCAAAAACTTATATTTTAAGTTGAAATCCCACAAATGATGCACCCAAATTAATATCTTTTAAAATCTTAAGAAAATCTACTTAATTTAGTACTGATGACTTCCTAAATATGTCAAAATATATCTCAAATCTATTAAAATTAGAAAGTCAACATATGCCCTATTTGTCTCTCGGGTCAGTGCAAATTCTCAATCACCTATTTCACCTAAAGGTTTTTACTCTTTAAAGCTCGTGTTCCTCTATCAAAACAAGTAAGCAATCTCACTGTCTCTCGTGTTTTAATATGTATCTTCTAGGAGAGTCTCGTCTTCTCTCTGATTTGTTTTATATATTGATTTCAGGAAAATAAAGTTACGGTTTAGTTAGAAAATTTGTCATTTATGATATTGAGTTTGTGGTATGCAATTTGTGATATGGAATTTGTGAATTAATTTATGCTCTTTGTAAGTGATTATTAGGGGGAAGAGTACTACCATTGATGCTTATTTTAAGAGAAAGAATAGTGATTCTTTGCCTTCTTCTATTCCTAATATTGAATTATCAAATATTGAGACTCCTTCTTCAAAGTCTCATAGAATTAAAAATGAAGAGGCAGTTAAAGAAGTTGATCTTGTTTTATTGGAAAGAAATCTTGCACAACGCCCTCTAATATGGGATTATCCTATAAACCAACAAGATGAGATATGTCGTGCTTATCTAAAACTTGGTCCATTTCAGTGCAAACTTCAAAATTATCTTTTTTCTGGGCCAGAAAAGACTCAACGTCATTTTTGCTCTTCTTGGTTTGATTTGTATCCATCCTGGTTAGAGGATTCTCCAAATAAAGATGCTGCATTTTTTTTTTGTTGCCTTGTTATTTATTTAGTAAACCAGGTGGCAGTGGTTGTTCTGGACTTAATACATTTGTTGTTGAGGGATTTAAAAATTGGAAAAAGGATAATGATGGAGAAAATTGTGTGTTTCTACGCCAAGTTGGGAAAAATGTTATCTCTGTGCATAAAAATGCTGTGAGTTCACGTAATAGTCTTATGAACCAATCTCAACATATTGAGACATTGGTTGAAAAACTTACTTCTCAAGAGATTGCAGCTAATCGTTTAAGACTACGTACAAGTTTCTGTGGATGTGACAAGATGGCTTGCTCTTTAAGGATATGCTTTTAGAGGTCGTGATGAAACTTAGATTCATTTAATCAGAGTAATTTTCTTGAGATGATAAAGTTTTTAGCTTCCTATAATCAAGAAGTTGCATCGGTTATTTTAGAAAAAGATCCTCAAAATGCATCATATAGTTCCCATCAAATTCAAAAGGAAATTCTTCATGTTTTCTTTTAAAAGGTAAAGAACACAATATGAAAAGAAATTTCCAATGCCAACTTTTGTTTTATTGTTGATGAAGCTAGTGATGTATCTAAAAAAGAGCATATGGCTATTGTTTTGAGATACGTCGATAAAGATGGTTTTATACGGGAAAGTTTTTCCAGTCTTGTACATGTAGAAGATACAAATGCTAAGACTTTGAAACAAGGAATATTCAACACTCTTCATCACTATAATCTTGACGTTCAAAATATTCGAGGACAAGGCTATGATAGAGCTAGCAATATGCGAGGTTAATGAAATGGATTGCAGACTTTAATTTGCACTAAGTGCCCATATGCTTATTATGTTCATTGCTTAGCTCATCGCCTTCAACTTGCCTTGGTTGCCACATCTCATGAGGTAAAACATGTCCATCAGTTTTTTGGAAAATTGAATTTCATAATTAATATTGCTACTTCTTCTTGTAAGTGTAATGATGAGTTAAGGGTTGCCCAAACCAATCAAATTGCAAGAATGATTGCTATTGATGAACTCGTATCAGGAGTTGGTCTTAATCATATTGGTACTTTGCATCGAGCTGGAGCTACTCGTTGGAGTTCTCATTACAATTCTATATGCAGTTTGTTTAAAATGTTTTAAGCTGCATGTGAAGTTCTTGACAATATTTCTAATGAAGGAAAGATAACATCACATCATGGAGATGCAGATAATGCATACTCATCTTTGACATCTTTTGATTTTGTCATCATATTGCACCTTATGAAAGAAAATATGGGTATTACTGAAGTCCTTTGTCAAGCTTTACAACGAGAGTCTTAAGATATTTCAAATGCTTTACCTTTTGCTTCAACTACAAAAAAGTTACTTCAGAAATTAAGAAAGACAGGTTGGGATGCTTTCTTGGTTCATATTCAAGAATTTTGTATAAAACATGACATTGATATTCCAAATATGAGTGCAAAATATATTGGAATGAAAGGTTGTGCTTGAAATGAATAAGGTGATTTTTCTACTGAAAAATTTTATAGGGTAAATATCTTTTGTGCTAAAATTGATTATCAATTGCAAGAATTAAATAGCAAGTTCAATAATAATACTGTTGAATTACTTGCTTTGAGTATGGCTTTAGATCCAAGCAACAGGTACAAGTCATTTAATAATGATGATATTTGCAAACTTGTTGATAAATTTTATTCTCGAGATTTCACAAAATAGGAAAAATTGTATTTGAAGATGGAGTTACAACATTTTGAGCTTGACATTCCTAAACATCTAGATTTGACTAATTTATCAAATACATCTCAATTATGTCAAGGGCTAGCAAGAACTAGAAAATGCATCATTTACTCTCTTGTTAATAGAGTGATTAAACTTGTACTTATTCTTCCAGTTTTTATAGCAACTACTAAAAGATCTTTCTCTACTATGAAGATAATCAAGAACAGGTTTCGAAATAGAATGGAAGACCAATTTCTTGATGATTCTTTGATTATATACATTGAACAAGAAATTGTTTTGAGTTTTAGCACGGATTCAATTATAAATGAATTTAACAATATGAAAACACGTAAAGTAAGAGTCAAATGAAGTTATCTTAATTCTGTGATAAATTTCTTTCAATTTTTTATATATTAGATTTGTATTGTATTTCAAGTATTTTTATTTGTTATATAATATTTTTAATTCTCGCCCCCTGTCATTAAAATTCTTGGCTCCGCCACTGTATATCACAGTGGTCATATGAACCATCAAATATTCTCTCATATACCTAATGGTTGTTTTAAATAACAGTTATCTGTTTTATTCCCTTAACTTTGCCTCTATTTATTTAGCAGTTTCAGAAAAACCATTAAGTATAGAGCGTCAACTATACGTGAATCTATAGTAGTAATTCGATTTTGTTCAATATCTTCATATAAGATTATGTTTAGTGTCAACTCACTCTTATTGCTAACATATTTATTTGGACTTGAAATATGCTAAAATCAAATTGTTGCAATATAATTTTTATATTTTAATTATTTAATTATATAATTTTAATAGATCCTTGTTGATAAAAATAAACTCTTACATGTTTATAACTCAAGATCACAATTTAAACTTAAGATATTGTCATGAATTTGTTAGAACTCTGTGAGTTTACTGTCTTACCACTACTACAAAACAGGGCTACGACGTCCTATTTTTTGCACTTTTAACGTCCTTTTTCCACGGGACGTCTATCTAAGGGGCGTAGTAGGGAAAACTTACGGAGTCTAAGTCTTAGAATTAAACTCTGTAAATTAAGATTTAAGGCGTCCTATTTTCAAAATTAGATGTCTTAAGTATGTAACTTATGGAGTCTAATTCCTAGACTTAGACTCCGTAAGTTGAACCTATGGAGTCTAATTCCTAGAATTAGACACCGTAAGTGTTTTTTTTTAAATATATATATATATATATATATATATATATATATATATATATATATATATATATATATATTTTGCTTTGTATATTCACTGCCCACAATCCTTTACAAAAACCTTCTTACATATCAGCAAGCAACAATCATTTCTTACATATCAGCAAGCAACAATCACCACAATGTTATAAAATAAACAACACCTATGTGCTAAGTAATAACAACAAAGAGAATTTAAGTATGAAAGGAGAGCTAAAGAGAGAGGACTACTTCACATGTTGCAAAACAATACCTGTGTCCATTCAAGCTACAGATAAGTTTCCCAGCGTCAACATCCCACAGCTTTACGGTTGAGTCAAATGACGCACTGCATGGAAAGGCAACCACACAATACTTCAACATCAAGCGCATGCTTCCAAAAAAAACCCCCAAATTAATTGGTGAAAGCATTGCATTAAGATAATCACTAAACAGAAGCAGCTATTTAGAAACCCCACTGTACTAAAAATAGTGCATAACGTTCAAATGGATTTTGACTCTAAAGAATTGACATGCTGTACAAGACAACTTAGAAGTTCAACAACAGAATATTGTAAACCAAATCATAGTAATTAGATGGAATCAAACACGGTCGCCATATGGGACATCATTTTACAGCACTAACAACAAGTTCAAGAATTGCCACGGTCATTTATCAACAAAGAATTACACATTCTAAATAAATTATATTTTGAAGGATTGCACATAAATAACATAACCCAGCAAAAGACTTACCTAGCCAGCACCAATTTTTGGTTAGGGCTACTTGTACCAGGACTAGTTGGGCTCCATCTGATTGTATATATCTCCTAAAAAAATGTTACAAGAGTTATTCAATAAAAACTAACATGATGGAAAGGAAATAAAATATCACATATATAAGAAATATCATTAGAAAATAAACAAAATCAATTGAGAAAAACAAATATCCGGGCCACAAACTCATAGATCTTGCTAAGCGAAAATCTTATAATGCCTGAAGCTCTCAGCCTAGGCAATTATGCAAACTCTCATGAATATAAATGTCACAATCAAGGCAGAAGTGCTGTTTGCATTTGGGGCAAATAACGGAAAGACTGGGCTTGTTTCCTATACCACAACCAGTAGGCTAGAGTTGGTGTTAAGCAATTGAGCAACAATGTTATTCTCATTTGTCACATTGAGATATTTTACAAACAATAACAACACCTTTTGAAAGAAAACAGGAATGGCATACATACAAATTTACAATCTTGTTAGCTGAAATTTGCGTAGAATCTCAGCAGCTATTGGCCTATGATTTTCTGAAGGACTTCTATTTCTTGACGATGATTGCTCATTATAGGCTATTTTCTCTAAATCACCTACTGCAACTCCATTTTCTTTGAATCCAAACGTTCAACTTTAGTCCTAAAAAATACATATCATAAATATTTTATTGCTTTTTATAGAGTCTTATGTTAAAAGAATATGAAAAGTTCTAAGCAACGATCTTATAAAAGAAAACCAAGAGATTGAGTATTTATTTAGATGCTTTATTCCCATCACAATAATAAAATGAGAATGAATTAGGAAAGATATAAATGGAGATTATGCACATTAAATGAATTAGATGAGATAATAGTAAAGCTGCTAGTACTAATATCAATAACTAAATATATATGTTTCAGACTAACTAAATATAAAGCAATTCTGAAGTAACTGACAAATTTTATGATAAAAAGGCAATAAGCCCATCTAATTATTTGCTGCTTTTATTACCTTGGGATGTTGAGGAAATCCTATATATATGAAAGAATTGATAATGTTACACTAAATGGCCAAAAAAAAAAAACAATCAAGCGAGGGGCACAATATAGTATGAAGCCACAGAAGTCCAAATCACAATTTCTACTTGGTAAAGTAGAACAACATAAAGCACAATCCCATCACCCACTAAAATTTCCATTCCATTCAGAAAGAAGGCATATCCTGATCCAAGCTTTTAAAACATTAACAATAAATCAACTCTCAAACACAAACACCGAAGGAAACAATTCAAAGCACACAACTGTTGATTTGGGACGTGAATGCAGGAAGGATGACCTCCAACTGTTGAATCCCCAGATGCAGGCAAGAATCAGACCTCCAAAAAACAAAAGAATCAATAAATAATAAATACACACATATATATCTATTTCCATTCTTTTCTCAATTCAGCTGCAACTACAAACAAAAATTCAAGCTTACCTCTAACTAATAAGTAATACACACATATATCTGTTTCCATTCTAGGAGCTCTAGGTATAAAGGGGACCTGAAACCATTACACCCATAATCTAGCCTCTTTTTCAACACCATAGTGCTCACATCCATAGCACATTAAATAACCAGAAACATCAACATGGCAGATCATTGTCACTATCATAAAATTAAATAAATAAAGGTATTAAGTTAACTTTCACTGTGCTGCTAGTCTATGCATATAGCAAAAGCTAAGCCACTAGATGACACCAGTTGACAATAATCAGTGAGTCATTTGAACATACATAATGTCATACAACCACTGTGACAAAAAGTTGCAAGAGCTTCAAATTTCTTTATCCTAAACACAGATTCAGTCTGTCTCCCAATTAAATATATACAAATAATAATTAAAAAAAAAAGAATCCTAATTTAACAAACAAAAACTAAGGAGTTATCAAGACCTCCAATTTGATTTTCCTTGCTAGATCATCACAAGACAGGATGCAAACACATAGAGAGGCAAGAAGATGACTAAATAACCAACAAAGTGAAATCTAAATAACCAAATCAAGATAAAGCACCACATTTATCTACATCTTACCTTGCCATCATACTCCTGCCTAGAAAGGACTTTAAGGGCTATATAAGCAAGAGTTCCAACTGTTGATTTGGGACGTGAATGCAGGAAGGATGACTACACCACAAATCATAAGAAGTCTAATAACGATCAAGTCTATATAACCCCGGCCAAGTTATTATTTGAACCAATAAAATGTGATGATATTGATTGCAAAAACCTTGGACTAACCGAAGTTACAAATCTTCAAGTGAGGTGCAGGGCTTCCATCTAGAAGGGTATTTTCTAGCTTCAAATCTCTGTGGCATATTTGCTAAAATGAAGGTAAAAGTATAAGTTATCACATAGCAGTTCAAATCTTTGTGATTGTAGTTTACACTAATTCTTCTGAGCATATGATTATACCATGGCATGACAGAAATTGACACTAGAGATCAGCGGTTGAAAAAAATATCTAGCCTGAAAAAAACAAAAGGAAAGAAAATGAGAGATTTGCAATAATAGTAGTAGTAATGAAATAGGAAGCAAAAGAGTATGTAAAATTAATAAATTATTCACCTCATCTTCACTGAACCTGCCAGTAGCACAAATCCTCTCAAAGAGCTCCCCTCCAACTGCGTACTCCATTACAATAGCCAAATGTGTGGGGGTCAAAACCACCTGGAAAAATCAGAACCAATTGAAATTAGAGTTTAGCAAATCACATATGGTACTCTAGTAATGATTGAATTGAAAGATTAAGTAATAAATTACTTGCCTCCTTGACGCGGATTATATTGGGATGTCGAATGGACCTGTGGTTCACAATTTCCCTTGCCACATTCTTGTCAATCTGGGATTGTAATAGAAAATTCTTAGAATCACACAACTCAAATAAGGAACATTTAATAACAAAACAAGGAAAGAAGCTTGAAGCCTATCTTCTAATCTGATTGACTACCAAGAACTGTGAAGGAAACACAAAACGTAATCATCTATAAATCTAAAATTTCCGGCAATCTCTAAAGCAGTTTATCAATTCTGAGACAAACCTTTTAGTTGTAGCCACGCTCGATGTATTTCATGGCGACGAGTTCCTTGGTCTCCTTGTTCCTCATGAGCCTATCGACCCCAAAGTTGCCAGCCCCAAAATCCTTGACGAGTTCTAGGTATAAATTCTATCAAATGACTTTTGCCATCAAGTAGATCAAACTTTGAACTTGATTTATTAAAGATTGGAAGAGGAAAAACAAATATCCGAGCCACAAACTCACAAATCTTGGTATATTCTAGGGCCTCAGAGATTCTGCATACCTAGGGGTTATCCTCGTCACTAGATAACATGTATTTTCAGAAATTATGAATTATGAATTGAGAAAAAATAGGAACTTTCTTAAATCAGGAATATCTAGTAGTTATAAATCAACAGAGCTGTTAACATGCCTACTTATCTGTTAACACGCCAAATATAGTCTTTAGAAGATGATACACTAAAATTTCTAGAGAGGCTGAAGAGTAAAGCGAGCACAATCTCAGTTGCAGAGACAAGGAAATTAGTTTTTAAATAAAGAAGAGAAACAGAGATTTTCAGCATAAAAGGGATGGGGAAGAAGATATCTGAAGGTGCGATGGCAATGGCGGCGACCAAGGCAACGGCGGCGGTGTCCACGGTGACAATGCACGCCAAACTTCACAAGCACGGGAAGGATCGTGAAGGTCCGACGGTGTGAGAGAAAAGGCAAGGAGGACGAAGATCAGAGGAGCTACGAGTGAGAGGGGGACGATAGAGCAATGGTGGAGTGAGAGAAGAGACAAAGCGGACCAGCGGTAAGGGTTGAGAAGAAATCAGAGAGAATGAGAAATTGATGGAGCGCGGGAGACAATGCAGGAAAGGGTTTTGGCGTGAAAAAAATATAACTACAGAGTCTAATTGTAATACTTAGACTCTAAAAAGTGTTAATTTTGCAACTTTTCGCTTGCTTTTGGGCTAGAGCTAAACTTTTAGAGTATAAATATAAAAGTTAGACGCCAAAAGTCAACTGATAATTACAAAAATGCTACCGCCTTCTTTTTTACTTATTTTTTCTAAAGTAGGACGCTAATTAGGGAAGTAAAGTGTAGTAGTGTACTCTTCATTACAATCATAATATAAAGGGGCAGATTTTTTTTTGAACAATATATAAAGGGGCAGATTAAAAACTACAGGTAAAATGATATCACAACTCCAATTAAACACATGCATTATTTAATGGGTAAAGGTGCAGATTTGCCAACTAATTATTACCCGAGGAGCGTCTGGGCCAAATAACTATTGAATGGACCAAAATTGCCAATCAACAATTAAAAAGTGAAAAAAAAACACCAAATAACTATTAAAATTGAAAAAAAAAAACACCAAATAACTATTAAAAAAAACAACTATCACAATTAAGTTAAAATGTGAGGCATTGGCGTAGGACGGTGGCGGAAACGCTGGAGAAAAGAGCGGTTAAGCCTTTTTGTTGGAAAAGGAAAACACCAACAGAGATGGGACCCATGGGAGCAGGCATTGTGGCAGCAGCGGTTGCTGCTTGTGGCGTCGGAAGGATGAAACCAGGGTGCAAGGTGCGTGCCAGTTGAACGCTGTGGACTACTGGATGAGTTCAAGAGGGTGAGTGGAACGCCCAGCAACAATAGAAGCTTTGGAAATGCCGATGTCACTGACACTATGACAGTCAATGGAAGACGGAGACACCAAGACAGTGACGGGGTAATAGTTTGTTGGCGAATCTGCTCCAAATTGTGTTTTTTTTTTTTCACTTTTTAATTGTTGATTAGCAATTTTAGTCCCCTCAATAGTTATTTGGCCTAGACACTCTTCGGGTAATAGTTGGTTGGCAAATTTGCACCTTGACCCTTATTTAATTGAACAGCTGTTTCCAATAATTTCGACTGTGACAGGTTCTTCCCTTGACTTGGCCAACCTTACAAGTCCGTCAACGTAATAAATTTATGAATATTTATTTGTAATTAAGATATTGTTATCACATATTTAATGAGCAAACAGTTAGTATATAATTAATAGTTTCGGCTGTGACATATTTAGTCAATTTTCTGGCAATACACCAAATTGTATACACTTTTTTTTGAAGAATAAATAGCCTGTAAGAAAATGTAAGAATAAATTAAAGCTGAGTGGAGCATTTCGTTCCCTGATAAAGACTTATATTCAGAAAATTATAACTCTTTCTCACTGGGGTGCCAAGCCAAAAAATTATAACTGAGGACACCAATTAGAAAATATATATATCTAAATATTTTGTGATAAAACATTGTTAATTTTAAGTTCTAATATCGTTCAATTTTCTTATTAAAAAAATTATAGGATCCTCCATACTAATTTCGAATAATTTTTTATTTGAATCTTCAATAATACGTTTTCTAATGATTGACGTAACAGAAGTAGCCTCAAAGTCAACAATGAAAATGATTATTATACCGTGATTCAAGACCAAGTCTTTCTTCAAAAGTCTTTCACACCAGGAATATTCAAAGCAAAAAAATGGAATTTTCTTTCCTCATTATGCTATAAATTTACACAATCTTGATCCAAACCAAACTAACATAGAAACCGATATCACATACTTTCTCTTTTTCAAAATTCTCTCTTTGGAGATAATCCAGAACTCTAATCCAATCGTTGACCATATTATGGCAACTTTTGGAACAGCCAAGAGAATAATTCCCACTTCAACACCATCTTCATCCAACTATCAGCCCTATGAACCAAAAGCACCTCATGAAAAGCAATTCACCTTGAACTTTTATTGTCCTTTCAACATTCCTCAAAATCCAGAAGCTGCAGCTCTTCGGATGATCAGAAACTTGGGGAATTTAGGGTTATATTACACACTTTTCGTATGGATCATACTCTTCATTACCCTAATTCCTGAACGCAAGGTTTGTCTAATTCTTCTAGTCATCATGAGCTATGTGACAACGTTGTACTTGCTGCTATTGAGGGAATACCCTAGTTCTTATGTCCTCCACAGAATTATAGACAAAAGGTTTGTTTTAGCTCTACTTGCAATTGCGACTATGATTCTACTTATTATAACAGAAGCAGGAATTCATCTTGGAGTGACTTTAGCATGTTCCATGCCTATTGTTTTGCTTCATGCGGTTTTATGGATTAGTCATCATGAGATTTCTGAGAATTTTGAGGCTTCAACTTCTTTTGAAGAACCCCCTCCTCTTTCTAACAATCGTAAAATTGGAGGAGAGGACCCAGATATGGTGTGAGTTTTGGTCGTTGTTATGATCTTAGAGTTTGTTGGAGATACACCTTCAGTCCTAAATGTAGAACCTAACTTGTAATACAAATTACACTACAAAATCAGTGTTATATTTAGGACTAAATGAATACTTATATTTTTTGAAGATTTATGTTAGTCTTGAATTTTGAGTAATAAATTGAACACTCATTTTCTGTTGAGCAGCTTGTGCTTGTATTGAATTGATGAAGGTTATTTTAAATGTCTGGGTAGAAAATGTTGGACACATGGTTGTACTATTGATTAATAACAACTGAATGATTTAGTGAATCATAGACCTAATTTAAGGTCAAGGTATTCTTTGTAAAGCTTTTGAATGTTAGATTTTTTTTGTAAAAAAATAAAAAATAAAAAAAATAAAGGGAAAGCTCTAAATGTATATTCCCTCTTATCTATGATACAAATCTCTTTAACTAATTCTTTGATATTGGGTAAAGGAGCGATTTTGTCAATCAACTATTAGGCCAAGAGTGGTGGTCACAAACAACTTTTAATGGAACCAAAAAGACCAACAAACAATTGAATTCAACTGAGATCTAACAGTTTTGTGTATTTTTAACAAATTCAATTGTTTGTTGGTCTTTTTGGTCCCATTAAAAGTTATTTATGCCCACCGCTCCTGGCCTAATAGTTGGTTGGCAAAATCGCTTCTTCACCCTATAAAAAATCATAGTTAACTTATTAAATTTATTATAAATTGAATAAAAAATCAGCTTTGCCCATATAAAATAAGGTTTTGAAAGAAAGAGAAAAAAAATACAATGAGCAACATTTAAGTATTAATCAAAGTGACAAAATTGACAAATAAATATTAATTAATTTTTATTATATTGTACACTAATTAAAGAACTCCTATAAAAGTGACTTCTATTGTAGATATGAGAAAAAAGTTATTATTCTCATAATTTTTTAGAACTTGAAACTGAAGAAGTCGATTTAATTACTTCATGTGGGGACATTGAATTAATCTAATTTAACTTTCAAGGGGGCATGTCCCTTATGGCTTTTTTTTCAATTTGCCCCTTTTTAAATAACTATTTAAGCATCTATCCCTGTTTAAAAACTATTTAAGCATCTGTCAGTGTTTAGTCGACTAAACACTGTGGTTTAGTCAACTAAAACATGGGGACTTATTTTTTTTAAACATCCCCGCGATTTAGTCGACTAAACCACAATGTTTAGTCGACTAAATCAATTCAGGGGTTTTTTAGTTACTTTACCTACTCCTACTTTACCTACCTCTGCCTACCCCCTTCAGAATCGTTAGATTATGAGATGATCCAACGGCAGAGAATTAAGCAATAAAACCTATTGTTTTCCCCTTTCCCCCTCTCTCCCACGGCTTCGCAGACTCCTCAGAACGCTCTCTCCTTCCGTTCGCAGACCTCGATTTCTGCGTACATCACTCTCTTTCAGATTCTCCTCTCTCTAATCTCTACTTTCCCTCCCAATTCCCCTCCTTAAATCTTTATCTCGTATTTTGTTGATTCTGCTTATGGCTGGTGATTTATAAAGGGAGAATTATGGCTGGGGAGATTGAAGAAACGTTTAGCATGAACCTTCAGGTAATTATTATGTTTTTTTTTTGTCTCACTCACCTATTGATCGATCTAAATATCGATTGTTTGTTGCTTTTCTTCATACCAATATATACAATCATGAGTTCCTTTCGTCTTCTTTCGACTTTTGTTTGCTTCAGAGTGTGACAACTTGAATATTTTATGCCTATTGTATTTTTATGCCAATAGTATTTTTATGCCTATTGATCAACTTGAATATTCATCCAAAAAATAAAATCTGGAGACCCCGATTCCTATAATTCAATCTGGTCTTATTTATTTGCTGGATGAATATTTTTATTTTTCCTTTCGTCTTTTGTTCCTTTCGTCTTTTTCCTTTCTCGGTGATTGGCTAATTACTTGTATCACTCACTCACACCTACGGCTGCATGCTTTTTTCTTAGTTTCTCTATTTCTGTCACTTTGTCTGGCATGCTCTTACTTTATATTGTATCCCCTTTATGGCCCCTAACTCTAACTCCAACTGGCTGTTTCATATTTGCGTTTTTTGCCTGGATTCTAACCACGCATCTTTCATATTTTAAGTATCTTATGTAACACAGATCAAAATTTTAATTGGGTAATCTGAGCTTGAAAAGGAAGATGAGTGTAATTTGGTTATCAATCTCTTTGAAATAGAGTTCAAGTTTTTGGGCCTTTAGCATTTTCTACCTTTTTGTCAGAAATGCAACAATCTGTGTAACGCCTCTTCCTTGTTACATAAAATTTGCTGATTTAATTTTTTTTTTCCCAGATGGATGATACAAGGAGCAATTTTACACAACTTAAAGATATTGATGAGGATCCAACAGATTGTATTGACTTTAGTGATGAGACTGAGTATGACATGCCTCATAAAATGGAAGAGCACTTGCAGAATGACTTAATTAATAGTATGCCGAATGACATTCCGTTGACACCGACAAAGAATATTGATATTTCAATTGAGGTTGGAATGGAATTTTCTGAAAGGAAAGATGTAATAGACTTGTACAAAACATTTGGCATGACATATAGGACTAACAAATATGCATTGCCTTTTGGACCCTTTGTTGGTGTGAATAACCATTTGCAATCAAAGGGTGGATTATAATACCGTTCCACTTTTTTTTTTTTTTTTTGTGGATTAAGTTCTTTATTTATAAAATTTGTGTCATGGTTTCTATTATTTATTTATAGATTTTTTTTTGTTATGGTTAATACAAGAATACAATTATTGAAAGAAAATAATCAATTTTATTGATATGTCAATTGCTCTGTTACAAGTCTATGATGATTACAACGAGATAGGTACATTTAACTAAAGGAAAATTACAAGTGAGACTTGTAACCAAAAGCTGATTTTCCAGACTTATTAGTACTATCATTTTCAGGTTTTGGAGCTTCATCCAAAATTCTGTTATTATCAATAGCATCCTCCAAAACGTAATAGTTGTTTACAACGAATTCTGTATGCTGGTTCGAAGATGAAACTCTTGGCCCTTCTGTGACCATACTCTCCATTATAATCTGAACCAGCAGGTCCCTCCTCAAATAGAACATGATTGCCTTCTTCATCTGGCTCAAAATCCTCAAAAGACCTTTGTTCATATTGACCATAATGGCCATCTATAACTGGCTCAAAATCTTCCAATGATCTTCGATCAAATCGAGCTCCATGAACATTTTCATTTGACTCAAAATCCTCTTGATTGCCAATTCTCTCTGAACCATCATTTTCACTAGTTGTTTGATCAGATCCATCATGACTCGCAGGTATATTAAAACCTAAAAGTCCCTTCTTCTTGAAATGAGCTTCAAAATATGCTTTCTTCTCAATAACTGAACCTGGTTTTGAACATTTCTCAACCTCTTCCAAGTACCTATTGTGAGAGAAAGAGGATCTTATTTCCCAAGATAAAGGTTCATTTTCAAATCTCCCAAACGAAATGGAGCCTGAATGTATAGAATCTCCCTGCATGATTTGCAATGAAGCAGAGAACCGGCAGCCAGAAAAGATATTAACACAACATAACTGAGGCAATTTTCATGCTAAAATTATGTGAAAAATAGAAAGGGCACTAGAAAACCACAATAATTTGGCCCTAGAAAAAATGACGTGAAAACAAAAAATAATGGAAGCACAATGTTATACAAAAGAGATTGAAAGTCCACGTTTTACAATTTTGCAATGTTCCTTCTCTAGACACTTGTATATTTAACATTTTCCACTATACTATTTCAACATTACCAAAACAGCAAACTCTATAGTCAAATAATACTTTGATGGGGATCGCTAGGTCACAAAAATGAATGCTTCGGCAAGATATCATCATACAATATGAACCCAAAGAAATTAGGCACATTAGAGTAAGCCCCATTATGGTAAATTAGTATGCTAAAACAATCCACAGCAGTCAATCACTGTTTTTCTATTTTGACAAACTTGTAGTATGGGTTAATAATTCAGAACAGTTCCGCTCTGCAGTTGAAATAGAACACACAAAAAATAAAAATATTCATCCAGCAACCCATATAATCATTAACCAACTTTACTAACAGCAAACGAAAACAGTAATTAGCCAATCATCGAGAAAGGAAAAAGACGTCGTCGGTGGCATCTTTTGAAACCTTAAAATATTCAAGTTGTCGCACTCTGAAGCAAACAAAAGCCGAAAGAAGACGAAAGGAACTCATGATTGTATATATTGGTATGAAGAAAAGCAACAAACAATCGATATTTAGATCGATCAATAGGTGAGTGAGACAAAAAAAAAACATAATAATTACCTGAAGGTTCATGCTAAACGTTTCTTCAATCTCCCCAGCCATAATTCTCCCTTTATAAATCACCAGCCATAAGCAGAATCAACAAAATACGAGATAAAGATTTAAGGAGGGGAATTGGGAGGGAAAGTAGAGATTAGAGAGAGGAGAATCTGAAAGAGAGTGATGTACGCAGAAATCGAGGTCTGCGAACGGAAGGAGAGAGCGTTCTGAGGAGTCTGCGAAGCCGTGGGAGAGAGGGGGAAAGGGGAAAACAATAGGTTTTATTGCTTAATTCTCTGCCGTTGGATCATCTCATAATCTAACGATTCTGAAGGGGGTAGGCAGAGGTAGGTAAAGTAGGAGTAAGTAAAATAACCTATCCCATATATATATATATATATATATATATATATATATATATTATTTCTCTCTCTTTTTTATTAATAATAATAAAAATTATTATTTTATTATTATCATTTACTAATTATTATTTATTTACAATTATTATAAAACTCTTAGAGGCTATTCTAATATTAAATACATCATCAATATTATTTTATTATTATCATTTACTAATTATTATTTATTTACAATTATTATAAAACTCTCAGAGGCTATTCTAATATTAAATACATCATCAATACTTTAAATTAGGAATAAATATTAACAACATAAAAAATATTTTATTATGATATATATATATATATATATATATATATATATATATATATATTTGCTCCTGTATCAACTAATGCATGATATTTTCTAGCTCTATATCTTTCATAGTTAAATTTTATTAATATATAATATAATGGTCTTTCACTTCTAAACTTCTTCTTGGATTTATATTTATATTTAATATTGGATTTTCTGATGTATTTACTCTTAAAAATCTTTGTCCTAATGTGTTATTAGTTATCATTCTTCTAGGGGTATTTTCATAATAAGAATTTCAAGAATATGAAGAATATATAAATACTGAAGAAAGTTCAAAAGAAAGAAGAATAACATTTAACAAAGAACAATATGATAAAATAAAAGAAAAACATAAATTAGGAATAAATATTAACAACATAAAAAATATTTTATTATGATATATATATATTTATATTTATATTTATATTTATATTTATATTTATATTTGTGTGTGTATATATATATATATATATATATATATCATAATAAAATATTTTTTATGTTGTTAATATTTATTCCTAATTTAAAGTATTGATGATGTATTTAATATTAGAATAGTCTCTAAGAGTTTTATAATAATTGTAAATAAATAATAATTAGTAAATGATAATAATAAAATAATAATTTTAATTATTATTAATAAAAAAAGAGAGAGAAATAATATATATATATATATATATATATATATATTTGGTTGTTTTTAAGAAACCCCTGGACTGATTTAGTCGACTAAACACTGTGGTTTAGTCGACTAAATCACGGGGATGTTTAAAAAAAATAAGTCCCCGCGTTTTAGTAGACTAAACCACAGTGTTTAGTAGACTAAACAGAGGCAGATACTTAAATAGTTTTCAAATAGGGGTAGATGCTTAAATAGTTTCTAAACATGGGCAGATGCTTAAATAGTTATTTAAAAAGGGGCAAATTGAAAAAAAAAAGCCTGTCCCTTATTAAATTAAATTATTGATAATTTAATTTAATAATTCTTATGTGTTCATAACTTTATTAGAGGTATAAGTATATTTTTTTAATTGTTTTAATTTTTTATATCTTGTATTTATTTAGATTTAAATTATATGTTGCTTTTTGACATGTTTTTTGTACCCGATATGTCAAATTAATTAATTTTCATGATACTGGTGTTACAGACAAATATTTCTACATGCAGAACTGAAAATTAATTAATTTAAGATATTTGGTACAAAAAATATATCAAAAAGAAACATATAATTTAAATATAAATAAATAAAATACATAAAAAATTAAAATATATATATATATATACTTATAATTCTATATAGAGGTTTAAGCACGTAAGAACATAAGAAGCACATATGCATATAATGTGTATTGATAGAGCGGATCTTGGAATCCATCTGCAGCAAGCAGAAGCAGACCCCTCCCAGCTCCCAAGTACAACGCGAGCTCACGAACAACGGAGAAGAGTTGGACGTCGATATTTTGAAACTAATTTCACAGGCCAAGGTTCGTAGTAGTCTCTTAGGGTTCATCATGCACTTGATTCGTTCTCAAACTTCGGTTCGCAGTTGAACTTGTCTGATAATCCAACCATCGCAAAGCCCCTTGATGTTATCAAACTTCAGTTCGCAGTCGAACCAGACGCCATCACTCTGTTCTCAAATCACCGCTGATGAGTGGTCCAGTTCTGAACACATCTGACAACAATGGTGGAAGTCCAATTCTAGGTTCTGGTGTTGCAGCTACTCTGTTTTCGCGGCCCTTTTCTGCTGCTGCTGTATTTCACGGCCCTAAAAAAATTTGCAGTCTTGCAGCTGCTCTGTTTCCGGTGTTGGAGGAAGAAGGGGACGATGGAAGCTTTGTGGAAGGTAGAAGGCCATGATGTATGAATATGATGATCGAAAGAGAGGAAGAAGGCTAGCGGTTCAGCTCCTCTGTGTTCGTCTCTGTGATTCCCCAGACTGCTTTTCCATGTTTCCCAGCTTTCGGACGTTGACGCCTGAAGCCAGAAGCTGGAAATCCTAGCTTTTTCCACTGAGCTTTTAAGATATCCCAAACTACAAAACTCACCTCAGTTCACATTTGGTACCCATTCTTATGTACCCAATGAGCATATTTTTTTTAATTTTTTTATATATTGTATTTATTTAGATTTAAATTATATGCTGCTTTCTGGAATTTTTTTGCATCCAGTATTTCAAATTAATTAGTTTTCATGATACTGGTGTTACAGATAAATGCAGAATTGAAAACTAATTAATTTGAGATATTGGGTGCAAAAAAAAAAAATCCAAAAAACAGCATAGAATTTAAATCTAAATAAATACAATATATTAAAAAATTAAAAAAATTATACTCATACCTCTAATAGAGGTATGAGCACATAATTGGGCACATAATTATGTGTATGGAATGAGAACCCCCTCATCTTCTCCCACTGAGCTTTTTGTACTATTCACTGGGCCTTTCCTTTCGTGTACGGTGTACCTACAGATATGTACCAAGAAAGGTATGACTCACAAATCTCAAGGGATCTAAGGGCCCGTTTGGTTCATGGAACATTTAAGGAGAGAAAGGAATGGAAAGGAATGGAAAGGAAGATTGAGAGAGAACTTTAAAAAATTAAGCTGTTTGGTAGACATGGGAATATAAGTAAGTTGAGAGAAGATAAATTGTTTGGTAAGAAGAATTAGGTGTTGGTTAAGTGGGAAGGTTAGGTAAAATTCCCACAATGCCCCCCCCAAAAAAGAAGGCAGAAAACATAATTTTTGTTTTGTTTTGCGAATTGGACAGAAATGACGGAGCCAAACTAAATCGTGTCTTGGTGGAGAAAAGTTTGCAACCTTCAGCACAAAACTAGTTACACACTAAAGTTGCACAAAAAGACATTTAAGTTCGAACCAAACAGTTAAGTTTGAACTTGCATTACAAAATGCAACTAGTACAATAAACAGGTGAACAGGAGCATGATGTTCGAAAGATCAGATACAGCTTAACAACGACAATAACAACAATTACCCAGCAAAACTAAATCCCATCTCTGCCCCACTCCCTTTTCCTTCGTCACCGTTATCCAACAACCCACACACATACAACTTAACAATGCATGACAAATCACCCAACTTTCTTCCCAAATCGTAACTTTGCCTCACTCCCCAACTAGAATAAACAGGGCATCGGCCATTTTCAAAGCTCATGAACAGAATAAACCCATTCAACTCTTACCCCAATTCCACCTTCGTTGATGAGTCTTGCTTCGATTCCAGCTTCAACTGTCGATGCTTTCTTTGCGACCTCCTTCTTTAAGCTCGTCGATGATGTGGTTTATAATTTTCAGAGGACTTTTTTGTCCCAAAAATTCACTCTCCCGGGAACAATTTCAAATCCCGCCAGTTTTGAAGGGATAGCAATTTCACGCATTTGTAGGAAGATTGGGTAAGGTGGGAAGTCTAACTTACCGTAACCTTTGCCACCAAACGGGTTTTAGAATGGGAACTTAGTTATGTTCCCTGGACCGTAACCTTTGCCACCAAACGGGTTTTAGAATGGGAACTTAGTTATGTTCCCTGGAATTGATGAGAATTCCTTGTATCAAACAGGCCCTAAGTGTCAATTTCTACGCATGCAAAGAGACTAAACTAACTCTTAACCAATCTAAAAGATTTAATTGTAAATCAAAGACGTTGACTAGTGAATCTTAAAAATTAATTTTATAAATTCATAGTTAAAATTTAAATATTATGCAAAATCACATGTAAATATAGTACTCCTTTTGTATTTAACATATGACTTAATTGTGGATTTGATGTTAATCCTAAATGTAAAACTAATTTAACATGTTTATCATTTTATTTGGATTAACTTCATTGACATTCCCTCAACAATATAATAATCAATTAGGAGAGGGAGAGAGGGAGGATAGAGTTAAAGAAGATGATTTAGGTATTTTAGGAGAAAAAAACATTTCATATTAACTAATATCTTTAATCTACTCACATTAGTGAATTAGGTATGGTATTAAGGACTAGAAGAACATGTTTGAGTTATAAGTATAGGAAGTTCACCTGTATATTCATATGTAAATTTTGAATTGTTACAACCGAAAAATGGCCATTCATTTTGGGAGAACGGGGCATTTGTGTTTGAAGCGGAGTAAGGTTTCTATTGGATAACTTGATGTGCTCAATAAAATTGAAGTACAGTCATTGCATGATTTACAAGATGAATTTTTCCCAAAAGTATATAATTAAATGTGTACTTCCAAACATTAATTTTTTTTCCCAATTATCACCCTCATAAACCTTTTTTTTTTTTGGCCAAATCAGATTATTTCTGACTTTGTTTTATAATTATGGATAATACTGTTTAAATTATTTTCATTATATATATTACTTGAATTTATTAATCAAATCAGGACTAGACTGACCATAGTTTAACCATGTTATCAATGATGAAAGAATTGGATCAGACAGTTTGATCACTTAAACCTAGGACTCGCTAGCGATCGCAGGGTTTAGTGTATACAATGTAGGCGTTTTTTTGTTGGTTGGTTTTTATGGGGGATGGAAGAAGAAGAAGAAGGACTCTCTATACAATCAAAATTTCTGATCACACTGGTTGCATTTTTGTGACTAATAGAAGATTCGAACCTGGAATCGCACGCTTATACTGATGTGCTTATCAATTGAGTTGTTTTAACCTTGCAATTTTTTTTTGGATTAAATATTAATTTTGCCCCTGAAGTACACGCCCAGGAGTAATGTTGTCTTAGAAGTGTTTTTTGAGAGTAATGTTGCCCCGGAAGTTTAAAAACGTAGTAATGTTGCCCCTCTGCTAACAACACTAACGGTCAAATGTTAGTTGACAGCATTATGCTGACATGAATTGTCTACGTGGCATCTTTGTCACTTTTTTAAATAGCAATTTTGTCCCGGAAGTACTGTCTCAAAGCAATTTTGCAATGATTTTTTTTTTCAATAATGTTGCCCTGGAAGTCTAAAAATGTATCATGTGATTAAATAACTTATTTAGATTCCTTAATCTCTCCAAACAACGTTAATTCGATCTTATAATTAGGACCAGAGGTAGTATGATTAAGTAACTTATTTAGTTTTCTTAATTTATTCAAAAAAGTCAAACCGGTCTTATAATTATAAGGGAAAATGACAGCTAGGTCCCAAGGACCACAAAAAATTACAAAAAAGTCCCAATAGAAATTCACATATCAAAAAAATCCACACAAAAAAACCTAGAGATTTTTTTGATATTATTTGTATTGAAACAAAATCCAGGTTTTTAAATTTTGTTGTAAATATAGCATTTCCTGTTGTAAATATAGCTTTTTCTGTTGTGAATAACTAGATTTAAAATTTTGTTGTTATTATAGCACTTCTTATTGTAAATATAACCTTTTTCTATTGTAAATAACTCATATACGCTTAAGGACTTAAGTTTGAAACAAAATCCAAGTGTTTACATTTTTTTGGAAATATGACACTTCCTGTTGTAAATATAGCATTTCCTATTGTTAATATAAATAATATCAAAAAAATTCCTAAAGACTTCAGTGTAATTTAGTGATTATAAGGGACTTAATTATGTTTATTTATCTTACTTACGATCTGCACATGATTTTCCCATGTTTAAAATCTAGAACACGATGTTCTGACAATACTAGGCCGGTTTAAGCAGCAGCCAAAAAAAAAAAAAAAAACAACAACAACTACAACTACAGTTACTAGGCCGGCCGAATAAATTAATAAAAAAAGTCGATATTTGAAACGACATGCAAGAAAGTGGATTCTAATAGTTCTTTTTTTAAGGTAAAAGTGGATTCTGATAATTTTATATTCGGGAGCAGCTTGACTCTTTTTTCTCTTTATATCCGCTGCCACCGCTACTTGAAAACGGTGGCATTTTCATCAAGAGCCACTACCACATTGGCCAAGAAGACTACATCAAAAGTCCACATTGTGATTGCACTGGCCACATAATGGATCTAATAACCAAACAAATTTATTTTAATCCTTTAAAAAAATTAATTTTATTGTTTCAAAAAAATGATTTGTTTATCCTTATTAGCTTCCCTTAATTATAACTTTTACTCCCTCCGGTCCTAATTATAAGAGCTAGTTGACTTTTTTGGAGAGATTAATGAAGCTAATTAAATTACTTTAAAGTATTTTTATTTGTATTTTTTTTCTTCAAACTTATTAGTTTGACTAATAAACTAATATATAATCTAAGAATATTTAACATATGAAATGATTAAGTAACTTATTTAGTTTCTTTAATCTCTCCAAAGAAAGTCAACTAGCTCTTATAATTAGGATCGGAGGTAGTAGTTCCTATACTCATAATAATTTGGATATGAAGATACTCTCTCTTGTTTTTATAAGAGCTTAAAAATTGAATTGTCTTCATTCCTTTTTTTAAAAACCCAACAAGAGTTGTCTCAATATTTAGTATATCTATTTTTCATTTGTGCCCCTCATTAACTAATATATTACATTACTTGCAGGAATGATGATGCCTATATTTACTGTAATTTTTTCTCTTATTTTCCCTTTATATATAAGGACATACTTTAAGAAAAGTATTTCAAAACAAATTTATTATTTTTAACTAATTTTAATTGCTTTCTTAAAATGAGTAATTCAGTTACCAGGCTCTTATTAAATAGGATCAGAGGGACTATATAAGTTGTCACAAAATAAAAGAGATTTCTTAAAAATAAAATGATAAAATAAAACTTATTTTTATAATAATTTGGGTTAATTTCCTTTCAATGCCTTAAAGTATTTTTTCTAAGTCAATACCTTATAAAATATTGTAGAGTGCTAGATACACCTTCATTTAATAAAAATTTTTGAGAAGTTAATGATAAGGTTAAAATTGCTCTTGTAAAATTTATATTTTAAAAGAAAAATTGTAAATTGTACAAAAAAAGTACTTTAGTATGTTAGGCACATATGAAAGATATTTTAGGGTATTGAATAGACACTATCCCAAATTATTATGCTCATAAATTTTATTTCGTCATTTTATTTTTAAAATATCTGTTTTTTATCTTGTGACAACTTATATGCATCTGTATCACCTGTATTATGAGTATAGAAACGAAGAGCTATACTTGAGGAAGCTAACAAAGATTAAAAAATCATTTTCAAAAAACAATAAAATCAATTTTCTCGAAGGATTGAAATAAATTTGTTGAGTTATTAGATTCATTGTGTGGCCTGTGCAATCCCCCTTATTGACTGGCCAATGTGTTACTGGCTGTAAATTGGTGTAAACACCATCATTTTCAAGCAGCGGATATAAAGAGAAAATGAGACAAGCTTAATCGATGAAAATAAAACAAGGTGCTCCCTTTATATTCATGGGTCAAAGAAGCTGTCTTTTTTGAATGCTATACTAATCGAATGATATGTTACGTTAACTCAAAACAAAAATTATTATTTCAATTCTTGACCATTGACCAAGTCTCTATTCAAAGTCTTCCACTGGGAAGTTCAAAGGAAAATGGGGGTTCTACTCTTTCCTCTTGAAGCTACAAATTAAGACAAGCCTGATCAAAACCAAAGCAAGCTGCAGAAAGAACCCATATATCACTATTCTTTTCCATTTTCAAAACTCTCTTTTCAATCACCATATCATGGCAAGTTTTGGAACAGTCCAAAGAATTCCCACATCATCATCCCCACCATCTTCATCAGCTGATCAACCCAAAGAACCAAAAGCACCTCATGAAAAGCAGTTCAAGGACTTCAACTTTTATTGCCCTCTTAACATTCCCTTAACCCCAGAAGCTGCAGCTCTTCGGATCATCAGAAACTTGGGGAATTTAGGGTTATATTACACGCTTTTTGTATGGATCATACTCTTCATAACCCTAATCCCTCAACGCAAGGTTTCTCTCATTCTTCTGGTTATCATGAGTTATGTGACAACCTTGTACTTGCTGCTATTAAGAGCATACCCAAATTCTTATGTCCTTCATAGAGTTATAGACAAAAGGTTTGTTTTGGCTTTACTTGCAATTGCCACGATGGTTCAACTAATTATAACAAGAGCAGGGATCCATCTGGGTGTGACTTTAGCATGTGCTATGCCTCTTGTTTTGCTTCATGCAGTTTTATGGATTAGTGATCGTGAGATTTCTGAGAATCCAGGTGTTGCAGAACTTGCTCCTCTTTCTAACAAAAGTGAAAATGGAGGAGAGGGCTCAGATTTGGTGTGAACATTATTTCTGGTGGTTGATAATCTTTGATCAGACCCTTTTGGAGACACTATGCTATATATTAGGATATTTTTCAAATATAGGATAGTCTTTGAATTTTGAGTAATAAATTGGATATACCCAGATTTTCCTCTGGGCATCTTGCACTTTGTTTTAAAGTGATGGAGCTTTTCTTTTTATTTTTAAAGCTTGTGTGAAAAAATTTTGGCACACGATTTTAGTGGGGTTTGGGTTCTCGCAGAATTTGAGGTTAAGAATCGAAATTCCATTTTCAAATTAGCATACAGGTTAGAATGTGTTAGAAGACAACTTTATCTGTTTTCAGAGTTCAGAGCGTGTGATTGTTCTTCTGATATGGAAATTGAATTGAAAGGAAATAATGGAATGAAAGATATGGTAAACAAAGTTCAGAAGTTTTTGGAGAAAAACCTGTTTATAATTTAAAGGGATAAGAGTCTTAAATGTCATGGAAGTTTTCGCTCAGGAGTACTGGTAAGACAGAATTTTTTTTGGACCAAAAATACTATGGAAGTTCATAGGAAGTATCAATTTTGCCTCGGAAGTATCATTTTTGCCACGGAAGGTTTTGCTGAGGGGCAATTTTGCCCCGGAAGTTTTCACTAAGGAGCAATTTTACCCTAGAAGTTTACAAAACGTAGCAATTTTCCTAGCAATTTTGCCCTTCTGTCCCCAAATATTAAATTTGACTACTAAATCAGTCAAAGATCACACAAGTCATGCCTTGAAAAGGTCGAACTTGGAGTCAGAGAAGGAGATCCTTCAGATGTTGATCTCAAGGCGGCCAAAATTTGTGAAGCCGAACTGGTTAAAGGGACTGAAAGGTGTGTCACAAAACACAAATGAAACGCAAAACGAGAAATGAATTGTTCCAAAAATTGGTTCAGTAAAACAAATCAATAATGATAATATGTACGTTTGTATAAACTGATCATTTGCTTAGATCATAAGTGATGCTTCCTTTGGGTTTTGTGACAGTCGACTTTTCAGCCCTTTTGATTAGTTCGGCTTCACAAATTCTGGCCGCCTTGAGCTCAACATCTCAAGAATCTCCTTCTCTGGCTCCAAGTTTGACCTTTTCAAGGCATAACATGTGTGGTCTTTGATTGATTTAATAGTCAAATTTAATATTTGGGGATAGAAGGGCAAAATTGCTCTTTAGTGAAAACTTCCGGGGTAAAATTACTCCTCAGCGAAAACTTCCGTGGCATTTTTGGTCCAAAAAAAAACTTCCGTCTTACCAGTACTCCTGAACGAAAACTTCCATGGCATTTAAGACCCTTATCCCTAATTTAAAAGCTGTTGGTAGACTCCTCTGTTTGCATACCCACCTAATTTCTGATTTCTTGAGTACAACCCTGTGTCTATAATCAATGACTTCCCCCGCTTATTACTGAAACAGACATATAACAAACTTCAGAACTTTTTGCTACAAAAAAATAAGGCATCAAACAGAAACAGAGCTACTTGATATAAGTCACTAACAACTTTTATGGGTGATAGCTCATTTGATATCTGCAGTCACTGACTTTCAAGGCGGCTGTGTATTAAAGATGGAAAGCAGTTCCTAAATGAACACAATCCAAATGAAACAACAATCCAATTTCAATGCCCATACCACAGAAGCTATACCAATTTTAAACGGCTGAATGGAGACAGCAAAGCAAACATTCCCAAGGTTCAAATTAAACAAAGAAGAGTCTCTCTAATATTTTTTCTGGGCGTATTGTCAGGTCGCAAAGGCTAGCCCCAAAATTTCCTAGAACCTCTAGCAAGTTTACATGCCTTGCAGTGATGATATCAGGTAGTCCATATTTTTCTTTCAAATTTCAGTACTGTATAGCTTCTTCCAACAGAAAAAGTTACTCTATTACTCAAGTAGTCAATAAATGATTTTTCAATGCTTGCATATAGACGCACACATCTAACTAATAAGTTCTTGCCTTGGATTGCTGAAAGATTGTTTCAATATCAAGGTTTTCCATCTGCTTCATCTCAATATAGCGTGGCACACAGTCAGCAGCCAAGCAATCAGCAGCTTCTTGTACTTAAAATCATGTTCAGAATGTGAAAGAGAAAGAAATAAAGATGTAGAAGTTGGCAGATGAGATCAAGGAAACGAAAGGAAGAAACAAAGGGAAAAGAAGAAACTGGAGAGACGAAGAAACAGGGCAGGAGAAAGGTATGCTGCTTTATTCCCTTACTAAACTGAAATATAAGTCAACAATTTGAAAGGTTACTAAAAACTGAAGCTTCAAACAATAAGGGAAATCAAGGAATAAAGACTATTCCTACTTCAAGCCTCAATCTGTGATTGAAAAATAATTACCCGACCATTTATGATATAACTCTTGATATTCATTTCTCATTCTTCATGATGAACATAAATGGAAAGGAAAATAGTACCACATTTTCAAATACAGAAAGACTACTAGACTGTTATTTCAAAATCAGATCATCTCACTACTGACAAGTAAAGTCAAATAATATTAGTAATAAGGTAAAGAAAATAAGAATAGGGATTACGAATACTGTAATTAACTGGAAGTCACTAATAAAGAACTTACTTGAGAGATGGCATTTACTGTCCCAGTACAGGCTTTGTTAGGTTTGCTAATTATGGAATTCACTTTCAAATCAAGAATTAGCACTGCAGATTTATGGGACTGTTATACATGCCAATGGTCAGGTCGGATCATTTTAGGCGAATTATTATCATTAGAAATGGGATGCAGTACCTGTATAAGACCAAGCAAATTCAATTGTTGAGCACCAGCTAAAAGAAAACCATCCTGTTCAACACAGGGGTGCTAAAAGAAACCTGACAAGTAGAAATCTATCCAGATAAATCTCAAAGGAATTTTTCTGCATGAGCAAAATTCTTCTAATTAAAATATTATTGTCAACAAACTCATATGGGGGAAACAAAAGAAGAAGCAGTAAATGAAACCAGATTCCATGGAAGCATCATTTAGACATACAACTATGACATCTTAAATTTTCAGTTTTGATCCTCTGGACACTTTCAAACATATTCCTTGTCAGAAAATAATCATCAACCTTTGCACCAAATGGTAGAACAAGTCATACTGCTGCTTTTTACCTCTGCGTTGCCCTGTGTATAACCATGACAAACAAGTATTATCTGCATATTTGTCTTTCAACCTCCAAATTTTCCACCAGCAACAGGCGAACCAGGGGTCTGCACAAATAATCAATTCTAATTAGAGGAGCCCTCAACTTGGACAACCTATGAATATGAAACTTACAGTACAAAAAAATGTGTACAATTTTACAAAAGTTGGTAACAATAACTGCGTTGGAAAGTGCAGAAATTCACACCAGCTGATCATTTTAGCACCTGTTGTTGCAGAGGGAAAACAAAGCCAATTCCATCTGCGGACTGAGCTGGCCTTAGATGACACACACACACACACACCCAGTAAATGTGATGCATACCTGATTTAATCGGTTAAGACAAATATGTGGAGAGCCACCCTCAGATCTTGGGATGAAATCAAGGACACTCACACCACAATTGCTCTGAAGTTAAGTTCTGAATTACTCAGTCCCTAACATGATTGAGTACCAATGGTTAAGAATCGGACAATCGAAATAGAGCAGGGCTAAATGGAAAAACATAACAGAACAAATGGGATGAGGAAGATACCTGAGGTTTAGGGGTCAAGTTTTGGGGACGTCGGGCGGAGTGAGGTGGGAGAGAGGACGGAGGACGGAGGACGGAGGACGGAGAACGGAGGAGCTACGGTGGTGAGGTGAGAGAACGAAGGTCCGACGGTGAGAGAGAGGAAGGAAGGTGGATAGCAGGAGAGATATATGGACACGTGCCAATTTTGAATTTGGGAGGCCAAACGAGGAAAAACACCAATATAAGAATGGATAAGATTTTTTTACAAAATTTGTACCCAATTAAAGCAAGTACGAAAATATTTACTAATGCATTTAGTGCCGCTGTTTGCTCTAACTTATTTTTAGTTTATCTTTTATTTATAGGTATAAGTTAGATTAAATAAAATTTTACAGAAGCTCTTATAATTATAAGAGCTTATTTTATAATGAAGAAAAAAGAGTTTATTTTAAAAAAAGAAAAAGAAAAAGAAAAGACAACTCATAATCTCTCGATTGAACACTACTGTCGCTGCTGCTATCGCAGCCGCCGCCACCGCTGTCGCTGCCACCACCACCGCCGCAACCACCATCATCGCCACCGACGCCGCCACCACCACCCTTTTATAATATACCTTTATGATAATTTTTATTAAAAAAAAGTGTTTATGATAAAAATTTTGTTAAACAATTTATTTTTAATTTCAGCTTTTAAGTAACTTTTAAGCTAAAAAATTTATATAATCACCAATCAGCTTTTAGCTTTTTTTAAAAGCTCCTTTTTTTTTTAGCTTTAGCTTAAAAGTTACTTTTAAGCTAAAAATAAGAGGATCCAAACGTGCTAGCGTCACCTGACGCGACACCACTAATGGCGTAAAAGGGGGTTCATACCATTGGCACAAAACTATCAGTGGCTTAAGAGATTGAGACGTGTCTCAATTAAATACGCCATTCAATTTAAGTGGCGTATGGTTCCATTAAAAAAAGTAATAATAATAATATTAAATATAATAATATATAATAATAAATGATAAAAAAGTAGAATAATTTAAAACTCTTCTTCATTTAATTTCGAATTAAAAGAAAGAAAGTATAGAGCTAAAATAACTCACTAAGAACATCATTTAAAAGATTACGTGGTACAATTTGATTATAACAATAGATCCCAAAATAATGGGATATCTAAAGGTCGAGATATTTTTGGGATATTTAAAGGGCAAGATATTTTTGTGATATGTTGTGATAACCAAATTGTATCGCATAATCTTTTAAAGAGCGTTTTTAGTGAGTTATTTCAGCTCCATGCTTTCTTTCTTTTATTTCCAAATTAAATGAAGCAGAGCTTTAAATTATTCCTTTTTTTCATTTATTATTAATATATTTAATATTAATTTTTTATTTTAATGTAATTAGTGGCGTATGTAAGTGAGACGCCACTAAACAATCTCTTACTCCACTGACACTTTTGTGTCAATGGTGTGTGAACCCCTTTTACGCCACTAGAGGCATCGCGCCAGGCGGTGCCACTACCTGCATTACATTAGTAAATATTTTTCTACTTGCTTTAATTAGATACAATTTTTGTCAAAAAATTCTTATATTGGTGCTTTTCCCAACCAAACGACCACTTTTGACGTTGTCCCCGACTTTAAAAGGGAAACTTTACTTTTGGCTTTTTATTTTTTAGAATTGAGATGCTAGAATCCCCTCTCTTTTTTGTTGTTTTTTTTCCCCCAATTTTCTAATTAGGACACAGTTCAGTTTTTGTTAAAGAAACATCTAATATGTCAAAATTTGTCCACAGAATTACAAAAAGCCGATCGTTTTTATTTTTTACTTTCCTCATTGAAAAACGGATGTGTTTTAGGGAAGTAAAATATATTTTTTGTCGTAGTGAATCTTTTGTCATAGTTTCTTCTCAAAATCTCATATACACCCTTAGATTAAGAAATGGATGATTCAGATTTCATATTTTATAAGACTATTATTTTAAATATAAATAATATTTTTATACGGTTAAAATCTAGTCAATACAATTCATAACTACAATGCAAAAAAAATTTTTTAAAAAATTAAATTATAAAATACTATAATAATAGTTTCAGGAAAAAATATTAAATCTGAGCCATTCATTTTTTTTTTTAGGATGAAGATGAGATTCTGGGAGGAAAAGGATTCCAAGAGTATCCTCTTCCATTTTAATGTTGTGAGTAACAAATGAATTATATTTGTGAATCATATAGACCTCAATTAAAGTCTATTTTTTTGCAGAGCTTTTTGGTGTTGGCAAAAATGGATGCGTTAAAGTTGATGGACGAATTAAATATAGCTGAAAATTGTATGTAATAATATAATTTAGGGTCTAAACCAACACAAGTTATAAATAAAGCAATAAGAGGAGATAATATCCAAGAGCAGTTGATCATAATGCAAAGGTCCTCTGCATTTGGTTCGTACTGGAAAAGAAAATGGGCTAGAAATCCAAGGAGGAGAAACAATCTCCACCTTCTCTGTGGCCGAGACACAGAACGAGTAGAAGAGAGGGAGATATGAGTTTGAAACTCATTGATGTTTGAAACTGATGATGAACAATGCAGATCTATGGCGGTGACTACTAAAGATGAAAAATGGAAGGACTGAAGACAATGAAAGAGAGAGATGAAGGAAGAGAGGGTTGCTGGTGATGATGGAAGAAAGATGTTGGTGATGAAGATTGAAGAAACTCCATTATAGTCGGCGATCTCATCCTACCTTCCTGTCTCTCCCTTGTACGAACTAAGAAAGTGATCCCCAATATGATGTGATAACAATAGCATAAGATGCAAGAGCAATGTGAAACCGTTTGATTGGACCTTTTTTAATCCTCTTTTTTGTCAAAATTTTTTTGATCCAAATCTTGTATGTCTAGTATTTTTTTTAAAAATTATTATTTAATCTCTTTAGCATTAAATGTATGGCAAAGGGCAGTTGGGTGCAAGAAATAGCTTCCGCGACTTTTCTTTGAACTCGCTCTCCCTCGCACGAAACCCTACCCCCCTTTATTCACTATAGCTCCAGCCTCGCCGGCGGCGGCTTTGCCGCCGGCGAGCCTCCTTTCAAGCCACAACCACGGCAGAAGACTAGATCGGTCCCCGATGAGTGTGGATCAGACGGGTTTTAGGTTGGAACGGAGAAATAGAGCGGCGACCTTCCTTCTTCTCCGGCGCCGGCTCTCCTCTGGTCTCCCTCCTCACCGTCTTCCTTGCTCCGACGGCCCTCTGCTTTCTGGGTGTAGCTGTGGCCTTCTCTTGTCTCCGGCGGTGAGAGTTTTTGCTTTGACGTCTCCTTCGAAGGTGGTCTCTGGCTCGTCAGAGGTCTTTTGCTTGACAGTGGCCTCTAGCTCGACAATGGTCTCCTACGCGGCGGTGGCCTCTGGCTCGTTGGTGGTTTCCGGCGGATGGGGAGTCTTTATTTTCCTTTTCGTCTTGTTTTTACCGATTTATGCTTATTTTGATGTTCTGCTGTTGTGGATTTGGATGTTGAATGTTTGTGTTTATCTACTGTTGCGGTGGGTTTGGGTAATTATGGTGGTATTTTCTGTAGTGGATTGGATTTGTGCTTTTGGGGAAAGGGTTTTATGGATGGTTGCTATGATTTTGTGCTTTATCTATGAAAGGACCATTTCTAGGACTGTTCGATAGGGGCAAATCTATATCGCTATAGCTAGCCAGAATATGTTTGGTGGGTGGTTGTTGTCACCAAGCTCACTTCAATGGAGGAGCAAAAGTAGTCTTAAAGACTTTACTTGTCTTTTTTCTTCTGAGGTTGGGTGTTCTCTGTCCTATACCCCAAGTAGGGGTGATTATGTAGCTGTTCTGTCAGCTTTTTCTTATAAGAAAGTGTATCCGATCGGGTGGGTTTTGCAACCAACACCTTCTTTCATGTCCTTTCTAACCTTGAATGTTCAGAAAGACGACGAAGTCTTTGGAGTTACTTTTATTCCTATTTATTTTGTGGTGACCAGCTCCTTTTACATTTGGCTTGGTGGTGTGGTATTTATTAGTCTTCTTACTCTGGTTTGTTGTTGTTTAGTTTTTTGTAGTAATCATTTGATGTGTTGTTGTAGTTTGGTGGCTTTGGCCTGTTGTTATGTTGTATTGTGCTTTCAATTATGTTGCTGTACTCTTATGTATCTGTGTATTATTATAAAGTGGTAATGGAATACTGTCTTCGAGCAAAAAAAAGGGCAGTTGGGTGCTCTAGCCATATGCTGTCTAGGGATGTCAGCGTGAGACCAGTCTACTTCTTTCTTGTCAAGCAAATCACCACAAAGCATCATCACTTCACTTATTCAAATAAAATAAAATAAATTAGGAAAAATTATATTGAAGAAGATAGGCTTGGGCTAATAAGGGATTGGGACCTTTTTCTTTTGTTGGGCTTGGACCATAATTATTTTAATTATCAATATTTTTGCTTATTCTAAATAAGTTATATTTTTTTAATTAATATTGGTCTGACTCCAATTTGATTCCGGTCTGACCCACTGACTTTTAACCCAGTATATCTACCGGTTTAGTGACCAATCTGAGTTTCAAAACTTTGCCTGAGGGTAATAGACGACTTGCTCTACTTAACATTAATATCACTTAAGAGGAAGGGAGACTTTGCCCTGCCTTTAGTTCGTGGGTGGATCCAACCCCTTTCCTAAAATTTTATTATAAAAAAAAAAAAGGCAAAATAACAAGCAATAAAATCAACAGACCATTTGATTAAATGTAAGGCTAAGATTTGTTGGATTTAATAAATGCAGAAGGCTCCAATACATTGAATCTATATACATGGCATATACTTAATGCGGATTAAATAACTAAAATATTTTATAACCACATCTTTCAAACCCTAGGTCTCCTCGTTATATATATACACACATTACATAAGCTCTCAGATGTAGCCGTCAAATTTTATTCAGGGCATAAAATTTCTTTTTAGTTTTACCAGCGACTAAAGATTTAGATCCATAGAAATTTTGGAAGATCAATAAGAAGAAGATGATCAAGTGCAAGAAAAGAGAACGGTTTATGATTTGTGTAAATCAGATCAATGGAATACCAAAAGGTATTTAGAAATTCACCATATATCACATGTCTCATTCATATTATCTTTGAAATCCGCATCCAACCATCACATCATTGTTTCTTTCATATGCCTAATTGTTATGGGTTAGACATAGATCAATGAAATCAACTTAAATTTAAATCCCCATCCTCCCGTCACATTATTGTTTAGATTTTATTGGGGTTTTAGTTTATGATTTACCATTTGAAAGTTGTAATAAGTAACAAATATTTCCAGCTTTATCATTTATACGTTGTATAGCATCACATTAACCAAAGCATAAAATTACAAAGAAGTTGCCTGAGTTGATCTCATGATTTTTGTAGTTTTTCCATACATTAAAATTGTGTAACTGAGAAAACTAATTAAAGCTATGCTAAATCAAATAGTTTGACAAAAAAAATTGGTGTGCGGTCTAGTCCATCAATTTGCATGAGATTTTTCCTTATTTTCTTTGAAATTTTATTCATTTATAAAGTTTTGATTCATTTGCATAATAATAATAATATATTTGAAATTATACAAGATGTCGGTCACTCAGACTCCCCATTTTGGAAAATTTCTTTTGTTGGTTCAGTTGAATGGTTGAGGGAGGAGGGTTAGTCTGCTAGTCTCCTCCCCAATTTTTTTCAGTTTTTTAGTATTATAAAGGTGTTTTGAATGCACATTTTGTCCTAAAATCATATGCATGCAAACTTTAATTTATTATATTATGTTTGCTTTCCAATCTTAATTAGCCTCTACAATGTCAAATTTAATTAACTTTGCTCTTTGTTTTGTTACGTTGTAAGTATCTATATTAGTATTGTACAAGCAATCGAGGTCATTTCTTTTATTTAAGTATTTATTGATTTATTTTTGTCAATCATTTTCATTCTTATCATTCATTTTGAATCCCTTTGAATTAATGTTCTGAAACTTTTGCTTTTGCACAATCCTGTCGCGTTTCCCCCCTGGTGTTTTCGATTGTAAATTCTGTGTTTTTTGCATGAATTTGTGATCGGGGTTTTAAATAGCTTCAAATTTCCGGCTATTTTATTTTTTTATTAAGACTTTTTGGGGATATCTAATTGATTTATTGAGCCTTAATCCATACAAAGCTTTATGCGAAACCTCTTTAATCTAAATGAGCAGATCTCACAAGAAGAAGTGATCCTCATGCCACCCGAGAAAGGATTACGTTATGATGGCAATTGCCAAATTGAAAAGTGTTGGCGAAAACACGAAATGCAGGTAGATGTGATATTTCTTTTTTTGTCTTATTTCCATGCTCTGGGTCTTGATTTCATGCAACTTTTCTAAAGGCTTATGCTTGATTAGGGCTTGAAAGTTTACCGGTACTTATTTGGTAGTTATACAATGAACCAGCTGCTCCATGGACAAGGTATGCATTAGGTAGCTCACTTAATATGTGTTGATCCTATTTGAAATTCCTTCTAGTAAATTATTCTGCACGTGACATAGTGATGAACATGGACAACGCCCCCGAGATATGCCGGTAACTCCTGAGTTGAAAAGGGCTACAGACTTGGTAGAAAGGAAGGGGAGTCGATCATGGGATTTCTATGTGAGTGATATTTTAAAATTACACCTCCTCAAATATCCTATTCATATTGTTATCAACATAAAACTACTTCCTTTCTTTCCAAATTGTCAGTAAACGTCACTGTTTTAGAATTAGAGTTTTGGGAAATGTATAATGGATTGGTCAAAGAATCTTGTTGGAAGTGGAAAATACCACCACCTCCCAGTCAAAAGCATGGTGTGGACCCCCAAGAGGTAAAAAGATCTAGGAGGGAAATAAGGAAAGCCTATAATCTTTCAATCAGGGAAAGATCAGGCCCCAGTCATTATGCTTTGCTTTTAGTTTGTCCCTACTCCCGTCCAATTAAAGTCTATTTTTACTTGTTATGTTTTCCATATGCAGAATTTGGCTGCCTTATCTATAAGAGGTTATGGCTACCCCAGTGAAGACACCCTGCACAAATAAGTTTTGTAAGTTATGTTTGGAGGATGCCTTTGCAGTTAAGCTTCTGTGAGAGAAATAAGCAGGGGTGGAAGATCTCAGCGTACCTCTTCAAAGAATGTGATCAAATGCCCTCGGTGCCCTACTGACATTTCTGATTTTCTTCAGAACATTCAGGTGAATCATGCATAATTTTTACTTTTCTTCTTTTTGATCTGTATGATTATTTAAATATAATAATTTGTAAACTGATTGCTTAGTTGTTAGTTCCTCTGGTGGCATGCTTGTGTGACAGGTCAATACAGAGTTGTTGGGCATAATTGAATTATTGAAAGCTGAGGCGGCTGAAGAAAATGGAAAGCGAAGTGAGCATGAAGATGGATAGAAGGGAGACTCACAAAGTTAATGTTGCTGGAGGAACTTTAAAAGTGTACCATATTGTACATAAGCAAGATACACCAGACAGAGTATACACAACAGATCAGGCCCAAAGGAACGGAAAAGGAAATGTTACAAGTAGAAAGATATTTGTATGTGTTATTACATGATGGGGGAGGAAGGGCAAGAGATAGTGCTTCGCAGACTAAACACTACCTCTCACTTTTATTTTCGGTTCAAAATATTTTTTTTAATGAAGTAGATGAGTTAGTGAATAGGGAAAAGAATCCAACATCATGTATTGAACATATAAACCCAAGTGCAGGATGAAGGCATTGCATAGCAGATTCTGTTTCAATTGTAAGTAAAAGCACACAAGTTTGAAGATGAGGAACTAAGCGACATCCTAGTTGAAATGGCAAAAAATGGGGCGTTCCCTCCAGTTGAAACCAGAAAAAAAGGAATACATTGTTGCAATTTAGACTTCAACGGTTATCATATCAAATTTAATTTTTCTAGTAAAATTGGTAATTAATAAACTCGGTCTGAGGCTTCTAATGTGCCTTTCTCTAGTGCCTCAAGCTCCTAAATATTTTTTCTTTATTTTGTTGATCATTATATTTTATATAAAGTTTTAATATTGATATTCCACAGCTTTAAATTTTTATGATCCTTTTCATAAAAAATATTATGATATTTCAAAGAAAATAAATCAAAATAGTAAAATTTTAGAGTATTTTTAAGCATTAATTTAATCGCAAATTCATTGTTTAAATACGTTGATGAGCCAATATTTTCCTTTGATAAGTTTAACGATATTTATTAATATTAAGAGATTGATGCCAAACCCACATGAAATCACCTCTCCAAGGACAACCCGCGACAAGAATTAGAACACTAGACCAAACACCCCATATAGATAAGACCTTGAGTAACACTATAAGAAAAATTAATTTAATAAAAGAAGTCAAGAAAATGAATTGAAAATGTTTAACTCCGCTTCTCTCATTTTATAAATCCTACTAATTTTTTTCCCCCTTTGCTAAGTTTCCCTCCCCTCTCCTCATACCAAACAATCCCTAAAGACAACTTGATTCACTAGGGTCCATTCTAAAAACCATAATTGACAAATTGAACTTGCTATTAGAATCTAAAACACGCATGGCATGAACCAAAAATGGGTTTTTTAGACCGGTCAAATTTTTTTTTACACCAGATATAGGATCGATCTAGATAAGGCTAAGACAAAGAAAACAAAGGTAACTAATTATGAATTTTGCTTCTTTTCCAACAAAATACTTGTTTTGAACTCTTTAGCACCTTTTAAACATTATTCCAACATTAAATCAACTTTTTAACAATTTTTTTTATAAAAAAATTGGACAGCATTTCATGCTTTAAGAAATTCTAATAAACATCGCTTCTTCTTACCGGAAGCTTGTTTGTATGATCCCCGATCTTTAAACCCTTCTTCTTCACTTCCTCCCACTCGCTAGAACTAAGCTTGGATATAGAATTAATTAGGACAAAAAGCTTATCTAAAAATCTTGGATATAGAAAGGTTCTTCCTTTCCATTTCTCCTTTCTTCGATCTTCTCCTCTTTACTTTTACCCACCTGACCGAAGCTTATGAGGACCCTGGTGGAGTCTAGATGTCTTTACAACATCATTAAGTCAAATTGAAAAATTAATTCAAGTCCACGTCCTTGAAAAAAGATCATATTTTAATGGCCTCTTGTGGTTATGATCGACAACAAGTATTCTTCCGTTTATCCCTCCACAGAATCACGTGATATATGTACTTTCGGAAGGCCATGTAGTTTTTTTTATTTGTTTGTTTGTTTTTTTTTTCCAATTCTTACATATGGTACTTAACTCTGATTTTCCAATTAAAGTGGTTTCATCTTCCACAAATAACTCTAATTTCTCAATTAAATTGGGTTTAATCTTCCACAAACACTACCAAAAAAAAAACACTCAATTTCCGACAAAAATAATTTTCCTACGGATAATTTTCATGGCAAATTCCAAATGTAGTACCACAGCAAAAATTAAGAGTTTATTACTATATCTTTATTAATTTTATCTTTAAAATAATATCTTTAAAGACATATCAATTTTGATATTAATTAACCGCCATATAAATATATAAGAATTAATTTTCTCATAATTATTGTTGAAATTATGATATAATGAATGTAATTTTTTAATATATAAAATACAATACACACATATGTTGGAAAAAAAAACAAAAAAAAATATATATACATAGGGAAAAAGACGAATAAATACCATTTGAATTTGCAAAACTCCCAGAAGCCTACAGAATTTGTAAAAAATACTTAGAGATGACAAAGACTTTTGAGGGTTATGCAAATTCTTGCAAAATGACGCCCTTGCCCTTTTGAGAGAGAGATGAACTACTGGATGAGAGAATGAGAGCACGTTCTCCTCCGCCGTTGAAGCCAACGCCGACGCCAATGTCGCACCCACCGCCTTGGACGCTGCATCGGCCAGCATCGGTGAAAAAGAAAACAAAATTGAAACACGACACGAAACAGTAATCGGTTGATCCAAAAGAAATTGGAAGAAGAAGACGTGAAGGAAGGAAGGAAGGAAGAAGAAAAGGAAGGAAGGAAGGAGGAAGGAGGAAGGAGGAAGAAGAGAGGGGGAAAAAAAAAGAGCTGGAAAGTACACTTCCACTGGAAGTGTGAGTCTTCCAGTGTGCACTGGAAGTGTACTCTTTTTTTTTTCTTTTTTCTTTTTTCTCTCTTCTTCCTTCTTCCTTCTACCTTCTTCCTTCCTTCCTTCCTTTTCTTCTTCCTTACTTCCTTCCTTCACGTCTTTTTCTTTCAATTTCTTCTTGATCGACCGATTACTGTTTCGTGTCTTGTGTTTCAATTTTTTTTCTTTTTCACCGGTGCCGGCCGATGCGGCGTCTAAGGCGGTGGGAGCAGTGTTGGCGTCGGCGGCGGGGGTCGACGTCGACTTCAACGATGGAGGCAAACATGCTATCATTCTCTCGTTCAGTAGTTCATCTCTCTCTCAAAAGGGCAAGGGCATTATCGTCATTTTGCATGAATTTGCATAACCCTCAAAAGTCTTTGTCATCTCTAAGTCTTTTTACAAATTTAGTGGGCTTCTGGGGGTTTTGTAAATTCAGATGGTATTTATTGGTTTTTTCCCATATATATATATATATATATATATATATATAAGGCTTGAACCAGCGGAGAGGAAGCAAATTTTTAGGATTATTGTGTGGTGACACATGGTAGGGTGAGGAGGAAACATGTGGTGCTGTGATTGGGGCCACTTGTTGGCAATTGGTGGTCGATGTAGTGGTGTCTGGCAGTGGGCACACCTGCAATGACATTGACATGGGGTAGCGCTAGTGAAGTGTTAGCGTTGAGGTGGCTTCATTCAAGGTGAAATACTTTTGGGAGAATTACACACAGGTCCTAAAGAGAAGACATAATTACGCACAGGTCCCTTCAAATGACAAAATTACACAGAAGTCCCTAGGGACTTCTGTGTAATTATTTCATATAAGTAAAAGACCTTATTGCCCATTCTCCTTCTTCCTTCTCCTCTCTCTCTCATCTCTGGGCCTTTGATCTTTCCTTCTCGCGTTTCAGCTCCCACTCACCGACAATTTCCTCCTCCACCACTGCCGCCGGCGAGCTTCCCTTCACCTCCACCGTCAGCCACTATCACTTTCACCATCGGTTTCCAACCTTCCCATCCACCCCTCAGTCTCTTACACTCTAACGCCTTCCACACCATCAACCACCATCGGTCTTCCTGTTTCTTGCTCTCTCTACACCTCTAGACCTTCTTCGACCTTCAACCACCTCATTCCTAGTCTCCTCTGTTTGTAATCCCATTGTCACCAACACTCTATTCTCTTCATCATTAAATCTTACTCTATTCATTGTTTCATGGCCGTTGGATTGAAGCTAGTTGGAGAAGAATTTAAAATCATGTGTGGCTGAGCTCCTTTTGAAAAGTTGTTGTTATTATATGCATTTTTTGTTGTTATTACATGCATTTGTTGTTATAAATAGCCTCTAGAAGTGATAGGTGAAAAAATCCAGGTTTTAAAAAGTTGTTGTTATTATATTCATTTTTTGTTGTTATTACATGCATTTGTTGTTGTAAATAGCCTCTGTAAGTGATAGACGAAAAAATCCAGGTTTTGAAAAGTTGTTGTTATTATATGCATTTTCTATTGTTATTACATGCATTTGTTGTTGTAAATAGCATTTGGAAGTGATAGGCGAAAAAATCCAGGTTTTGAAAAGTTGTTGTTATTATATGCATTTTCTGTTATTATTACATGCATTTGTTGTTGTAAATAGCCTCTGGAAGTGATGGACGAAAAAATCCAGGTTTTGAAAAGTTGTTGTTATTATATGCATTTTCTGTTGTTATTACATGCATTTGTTGTTGTAAATAGCCTCTGGAAGTGAGAGGTGAAAAAATCCAGGTTTTGAAAAGTTGTTGTTAATATATGCATTTTCTGTTGTTATTACATGCATTTGTTGTTGTAAATAGCTTCTCGAAGTGAGAGATGAAAAAGGGAAAGAGGAGAAGGAAGAAGGAGAATGGACAATAAGGTCTTTTACTCATATGAAATAATTACACAGAAGTCCCTAGGGACTTCTGTGTAATTTTGTCATTTGAAGGGACCTGTCCGTAATTATGTCTACTCCTTGGGACCTGTGCGTAATTATGTCTGCTCTTTAGGACCTGTGTGTAATTCTCCCAATACTTTTTGTTTTTGTCCGAAATCCGTTTGTTTCTGTCAGAAATTTTGAATTCAATAACAAGTGCAATGTTTTTTTCCGTAGTGAAATACTTTTTGAGGATTTTTTTAGTCATGTTAACAATGTAAGGCCATCAAAGTTCATATTTATTATTGGGTAAAGGAGTAAAAATACATGTGTGTTTTACCCTCAAGAGAATCCAGCACCATATGCTTTTTTTGGGGTGCAAAAATACACAAGTGGTTAGCATTTTGGAGCAAAAGCCAACCCACCGTTAATTCAAGAAACATCCGTTACGTCATACCGTGTTCTTTGGTTAATTCAACAGACAACCATCCATTCACAGATGCTTGCTTGTGTCTTCAATTCTTGGGCGCAACTCAGAATTTGCCAAGAGAGTTTTCCCACCCAAAGGAACATGGGTGCTTGATACCTTTGCGTTTTTCGGTTTAATGATGGTCGTCTTCCTAGTTGGGGTAAAGATAGATCCAACCATTTATAGATCAGGTAAAAGGACCCTGCCCATGGGAATTTTAGGCTTCATTATTCCTTGCAGCTTAGCCCAAACAATTGCCTTTATCATAACTCATAAGTCAGTTTTTTCCATTGGATCTTGCTATTTCTGAGATGCTTCCTATTATAGTGGCAATTGCATCTATGACCATAGTAGTCAAGATCGCGTGCTTACTCGGAAAAATTGCTGGATCACGAGTTTTGTGACAAAAAACGAGCTGGGTTGAATGTAGGATCGACGGACAACAAGATTGGCAAGATCGTTGGGCAAACTCGTGCAATCGTAAGATCGAGTAGGAGCCGACGATCTTGCTGTATTTCTTGACCCGGTTCAGACAACCCATTTACCTGACTCTTTCACCCAGTTCAAAGCCCTAAATCGCGAGCTTTCATTCTATTATTCGAAACCCAGCGGCTCCAGCTCTCTCCAGTCCCCACGGTCGGTGTCAACATCTTTAGTTGCAGCTCTCTCCACGGTGGGCGTCGGGCGTCGGGCGTCGGTTGTCGACTCGTCGGCATTTCTCCCCTAGATGCAGGTCATCACTCTGCCTCTCGCCTCTCTTCTCGATCTCTCACTCTCACCTCTGTTTCGTTTTTCCCCCTTTCCTATCCGCTGTCCACTTTGAAAACTTTCATTGGATATTATTATATTAGAATGCTACTATTAGAATGCTGCTCTTTCCTGTCCACTGTACACGGTGATGTGCTTATTTGATAATTGATATTATTATATTAGAATGCTGCTTTTTATAATTGTTGTTGATGTTGGTGCCAATATTAGATTATTCAGTTCTTTATTTTGCTCTTTATTTCTATTTTGTCCATATTAGATTGTGGTGGTTTAGCATTTAGAAAATGGCTTCTAATCCTTCTAGTACTGGTGCAAGTAATGATGCTATTGCTACCTCCTCCTCTAGTAAAGGAATTAAAATTGGAAGTAGGACTGACATAGGATGGAAGCATGGTGTTGAAGTTGATGGAAGTGCGAGAAAAATTCAATGCAATTATTGCAAGAAGACAATAACTGGAGGTGTTTACCGACTCAAGCACCATTTGGCGGGAACACAAAGAGATGTGGGGGCTTGTAGCTCTGTTCCTGAGAACGTGAAAAAAGAAATGTTTGGAATTGTATTGACTTTACAAAAGAGACTAATGAAAAAATCAATCACATTCACAGAAGCTGAAGATGGTGATGAACTTGGTGGAAAAAGAAAACAGAGTGAAGAGGATGGCGGGCATGATAAAAATATTTTTTTAAAAAGGGGAATGAGCACTCAAGCTACAATAAATAGCATCTTCAAGAAGAATTTGAGAGATGAAGCATGTGAAGACATTGCTTCTTTTTTCTCCAATAATGCTATTCCATTCAATGTTGCAAGGACGGAGGAATTCGATAAAATGTTTAAATCAGTTGCAAAACATGGTCTAGGATTTAAGCCACCATCCTACCATGAGATCAGAGTTAAATATTTGAAGAAAAAAATATGACTCAACAATGTAGGATATTGAAGAACATAAAGTTTATTGGAAGAAATTTGGATGCTCAATAATGACAGATGGGTGGACAGACAAAAGGAGGAGGACAACCATAAATTTCTTAGTGACCAGCTCTAAGGGAACTATTTTCCTCAAATCTATTGATGCATCTGACATATCTAAGACTGTGGATAAAATCTTTAAGATGATTGATGATGTTGTTGAAGAGGTTGGTGAAGAACATGTTATTCAAGTGGTGACAGATAATGCAGCAAATTACAAAGCTGCAGGAGAGATGTTAATGGAGAAAAGAAAGAGATTGTATTGGACACCTTGTGCAGCACATTGCATTGATTTAATGTTGGAGGATTTGGAAAAGAAGATACCAGTTCACCATGATACTATTCCAAGGGGCAAAAAAAATCACAACCTACATTTATTCAAGAATTGCTTTGATTACTTTATTGCACCACTTCACTAAAGGAAAATATTTGGTGAGACCAGACCTCACTCGGTTTGCCACATCTTACCTAACTTTGGGGTGCCTCCATGATAACAAAGGAGCATTGATTCGGATGTTCACCTCCGAAGAGTGGAAGTCTAGCCGGTTTGCAAAGACAAAGGATGGGAAGCTCATAGAGGATGTGATTTTGGATAAGGCTTTTTGGAAAGATATTGTTATTTGCTTGAAAGGTGCTTATCCTTTGGTCAGGGTGCTCCGTATGGTTGATTCAGATGCGAAGCTAGCCATGGGTTTCATATATAAAGAGATTGATCGAGTTAAAGAGAGAATTGCTCATGCTTTCAACAACGTAGAGAGAAGGTAAACTATCAAGTTTGATTTAGATTTTAAATTTGTAGTTTTGTTCTCTACACTAATTCAGTTTGTTTTATTCTTTAGTTATTTGCCTTTGTGGGACGTCATTGATGATAGATGGGACAAGCAACTTCATCGTCCTTTGCATGCTACAAGCTATTACCTTAACCCGCAGTTACATTATAAACCTTCATTTAAGGCTGATATTGAAGTGAAACGTGGATATTATGATTGCCTGGATAGGATGGTGGGGGATGTAGAAATCCAAAATAAGATTGATACTCAAATTGAAGATTTCAAGCATCAAAGGGAGTTTTTTTGGTAAAGCGATAGCCAAGAAAGCAATTGACACAAAAGCTCCAGCAGAATGGTGGGAGTCGTATGGATATGAACATCCGGAGCTCCAACAATTTGCTATTCGTATTTTGAGCTTGACATGCAGTGTCTCCGGTTGTGAGCGTAACTAGAGTGCTTTTGAGATGTTAAATTTTCATGACTATGAAATATGAATTATATTTCATTTCAAGAATGAATTTTGTATTAATTGTTTTTTATATTTGCTTAGGTCCATACAAAGAGAAGAAATCGCTTGAAACAGAAAACTATGAATGATGTTGTTTTTGTGATGACTAATTCAAGATTGGCTAAGAAGAAGGTGGCTAGAAAAGCGAATGAATATGATGTTGATGATATTTCTTCTGATGATGATTGGATTGTAGAAAATGATGAAACTCCATCTAACATTGAAGACTTAGATATAGACAACTTGGTGCCAACTCAAAATGAAGCTTTGGTTCCGCCTAGCAATGATTTGGATTTGGAGTTAGAGTTACCAAATTTTGATGAAGAAACCTTTGAAGATGGAGAGGAACTTGGTGAAATGCTACATGATGATTGTGATTTGAATGCATTGATAAATTAGATTTGAAGTATTTTATTTTACTTTTGGTGATTTGGTATTTTGTATTTGTGACTCAAGTTGATACTTTGAATTGTCTTTTATAACTTATTAAATGTTATTTTCAATGCTATATATTTTTATTTGAAGATTGAATTGTCTTTTAGAATTAAATTGTAAATTAAATGTTATTTTACATCCATATATATTTTTTATTATTACTAAAATTAAAAAAGTAAGATCTTTAGATCCATGCCGATCCCACGAGAGTTACGATCTTACTATCCCTTCCGATTTTTAGTAAAATCGCGATGTTGACTTCCTTGTCTATAACAGCGTTTCCAGTGATAACTTGTTTTCTTGCTGAACTCCAGATTCTTAATTCAGAGATCGGGCGCTTGCCCTCTTCTTCTTCACTAGTTTGTGATATTTTCCACTGGCTAGTCATGGGAGTGCAGTTTGCCTCAAGTACAGTTTCCATGCTTTCCCATTTGAATAAGTTTTAAAATGGTTCGTGCATAATGATCATTCAACCGCAATTTATATAATGCACTTCACTTTGCTTCCACGCACACTCCTTTTTTTTTCTTCTTCTTGTTATTCCAACTTTATGTATCTGTCTGCAAAGCGTCTTTCTGATCGTTCATTGTTTTCCGTTATCTTTTAATTCTCTTTTTTTTTTGGTTGGCCATCCATTACATTAAACACCTCTGTTTTCTTGCTTGAAAACAGAGCACATATAGCTGCTTTGAGAACCGGAACAAATTAAAGACCTTGTGGTATGATTATATATATATATATATATATATATATAAAAGTATTGCTGCTCATGGGAAATAGATTTACTGAACCTATATATATACAAACATACAAACATATAGCTGCTTTGTTTTTTTGCTTTTGTTTTTTTTCTTTTTTTTGATAAACTTGTGTAACCAAATCAAACAGTCTACGGTTTATCCATTACAAGAAGCCTTTGAAGCTCCATATCAGCAAATGAAATAACCTGGAAACCAGGGAACGCCGATAAACTCATTTTAGCTAGATGGTCTGCAGGTGCATTTGCCAAGCGTTTGGTATGGTGAACTTCAACACTCCACTCCCTATCAATCAAGCGTTTGACCTCGGCAATAAGATCCCGATCACCATGCGTCTCAGAGGGCAAATTATTTATGAGTTCAACAGCACTTAAGCCCAGGGGTGGGTAGCGGTGGCGTCATTCGAGGAGAGCAAGGACAGTTCCTGAAAGCTTTTATGTTCAACAGTGAATTAACGGTTCAACAGTAACCGATGTTTGTTGAATTAACGGTGGAGTGTGACTTTTGCTTTAAAATAGTAACCACGTGCCTATTTTTGCTTTTAAAAAAAACTATATAGTGTTAGACGCTCCTTAAAATAAAACATGTGTATTTTTATTCTTTTACCCTTTATTATTAGGGACTAATTCCTTGATTTTCCTCAAGCCCAAATTTGGGCTCTTAAACATTTTCCCTTAATTTTTTTAGTGATCCCCCATTTTGCCAAAAAATTAAGATAAAATAGTATGTAAATCAAAATTTTCATTCAGAAGGAATGAAGCCATTTTTTGAAATTCATACTAAACACAAATTAATTTGTTTTCCTTATTTTTGTCCAATTATTTGAGGTCTCTTTGTATTTTTCATATTTAAATTCGGCTAACTATTCTTTAATTTATCAAAATTCAAAGAATTAATAAAATATAAAAATCAAAGCTCAATTAATATAAACAAGCCACGTAATTAATTTATGTGCATATATATGTTACGCACATGGCATACTTATCTATATTTTGATGGGCTGAAAACAATACTAAAATATAATTAAGGTAATTAATTTTTTTTGATACTATTAAGGTAATTAAATTAAATTGACACAAAATGACTCAACAACTATTGAACTTCAATTATGGCCTTTTGCTTGATCCAACACACTATGAACCTATTTTTATCCTTATCATCTGTTAATTTCCTGCACCTCCATCATTCTCCTCGTTCTCATGCTTCAATGACCCATAAAAGCTTGCATTCGAGATTAAAAATGGATGATCATGCCCCATTTGCAACATTAGTTTTATATTACTGAACATCATGACCTTCTATTAATTAATAATGCTGTTGGGGCTTGTTATGGATCTTGGAAATTGGGCCGCAAAGCCCAATTCGCCACATAAACCGTCCGCCCATAGTTATGCCAGCACATTGGATAACTGCCAAAGTTGGGACGGTTACCTTCTTCTATAAATAGGAGATCTCCACATTGGTGAAGAGGACATGCAATTTCATCCTATCGCTTTCACATATCTCACACCCCACTCCTTAGTGGCTAAACGCCGGAAGTATAATTGAACTACGTGGGCTTTGATCCCTACTCAAGGGTATGTAGGCCCTAGGCTTTGATCCTAGTTCAAGCCCGAGCAACCTTGTTCATACTCGAACATTTGGCGCCGTTTGTGGGGAGCAAAAAGTTCGAACACCAGATTATCAGGCTACGTGCTAATCTCCATTGTAAATGGCAAATACCTGAGGGCGAACCTCAACTCGGCAAAGTCAAGCAACAGAAGAATCGCAAAGACAACAAACTGATGAGCAGATGATTCACCAGGAAGGCCCTTCCAACATTAATGCAGATCAAGTTATCGTTGAAACCGAGAATGAAACGTCGGATACGGCAAATTCTTCTCTCCCGGAAAACGTCGTGTTACAACAAGTGGGTTCATTAATTCTCCCAACTAGTCCACAAGCAGAATTCCAAGTGATTGATCCCGATATTCGTCTACTGCAAAACACGGTTGGGTCCGTGTTGAATAGGATAGACGGAATAGAGAATCATCATGCCTTTCAAATGGAGGAATACGCCCGATTACTAAAGGAGGAGATGGACCGACGTGATGCAGACTGGAAAAAATTATTCGAGCAATATGCAAGGTGGATCGATAACTAGGAGGCTCGGTTTGACAAAGATACCAATGGACGAGGCTGGTATGATACTCCCCGTCCTCAAAATGCAGAACCGTTGCAAGCAAGTGATGAGGAAATAACAGGTGGTACCAGGCGGGACCGAGCATCAACAGAAACTCGGAAGAAAGACAAGGAACCAACTAGAGGTCCGAGTTTGTCAAGGAAAGATTTTGAATCATCAGACTCGAGTTCGGATGAAGGGGAGAGAGTTGATACACCCTTCACGGGAAAAATCATGGCAGCACCTTATCCAAAAGGTCTGGACACAAAGGACTGTTGGAAATTATGCCCTAGGGGCAATTCATTGTACTTTGGATATTTAAGTTATTTAAAGTATTCTCTTTTGTTATCATTTTCGTTTGCATGTTCGTATTGATAACTGCATCCCTGGATAATCTTATAGATTATCCTAAAAGTCCCTGGTCGGTCATCTACACGGGAGTGAAGATGAAATAAGATCAGTATGACTTTGATGAGGTATGGAGATACGAATCAAAGTCATGGGCACTTGTAAGAGTACAAGGTGCTGGACCGACCCACTATGAGAAAGCTGCATGGATTAAGTCATAAGCTTATCTCATGTATAACCGCGTCACGACGCCCTATGACCTGAGACCATCATAGATTCCTACATGATGAGTACTGGTCTTTGACCTAGTCAAAAGTCACCTTTGACCGGGTGATGATAAAGGCTAGGACCAGGATCAGTGGTTTTCATGCGGAGGAATGTGAGTGGTCAAGATGGGATTTGTCCCTCACATATGTAGAGAGATAATGCTGGGCCCCTCGATGAGTGAATCTAAGAAATGTATGGCCATACTGTGATGGAAAGGAGTTTCCATTTCACTTATTAGACTACTCGAGAATCGAGAAAGCATTGGTCAAGAAAAGGAAGTTGACATTATCCATGCCTCATCCTTGACCGAATTATCGCGTGACAAAAGGGACGTGACATGGTTGTACGATAGGTAGTATCGTGTCATCGATCCCCATGTGAATTGGGTAGTCGCAATGTCTTGCTAGAGGCCGCTTCCGACTTGTGGGCTGATACAGTGTTGGCCCACTGCCAATTTCATATGGGCCTGCAGGGTCGCACACAAGAATAATCCAACACGGGTGAAGGTGTCCAGGTTCATTGAATCTCAGATTAATCTGAGAATAAATGAATACTAAATTTGATCTAGGATTTATATATATATATATATATATATATATATATATATATATATATATAAAATTCGAAATTAATATATATATTATAAATTGAGATTATAATATTATATATGATATTTGTTTAGTATTTAATTTATTTGATAAATTAAATATCTGAAACAAATAGAGATATTGTATCTCATTTAATTTCGAATAAAGATATCGTATATCTGTTTAATATTAAATTGAGATATGGTATCTCAGATTTAATTAAATAGATAGATATCATATCTCGGATTTAATTTATGATGATAAATTTGAAAGAGAAGGAAATCACCAAGAGGGGGGGTGAATTGGGGATTTCAAAATTCTTTTCGGTTCACCCACACAACAGAAAATATTAAGGCAAAGTGGAGATAGAGTAGAGAAGCTTGACACAGATGATTTATCCTGGTTCGGTCTAATCCTTGACCTACATCCAGTCCCCAGCACCTCTGGGATTTTCCACTATCACTCAAGAACAATTACACACTCAGTACTCAGGATGATCCTCTCCCTAGGACTCACTCCCCCTTACAAGTTGTAATTGCATACAACAGATGCACACTCTGTAACCAAAGGATGCTCCTCTCCCTAGGACACACTCCCCCTTACAAGTTGCACTCTGTAATCAGATACACCCTCTGTAAACGCAGGATGTTCCTCTCCCTAGGACACACTCCCCCTTACAAGTTGTACTCTGATTTTCCCAATCTCCAAGTCCCACTGACTTGAGATTATTACAATGAGTGATATACAATGAAATAGACTCTCTCTAAGAGCAGATAAGGTTACACACTGAAGCTCTATGTATCAAAGATACAATCTAATGTATATACAGAGAAAGAATAGGTATTTTCGTGCAGAAGTTTTGTAGCTGTCTTCTCTCTCTTGTTTCTTCAAATCTTCAGCTATTTATGGTAGTTTGAAGATTGTGACTGTTGTATATCCGTTGGAGCTTCTTCCCATTTGAAAAACTAGCTGTTGTAAGTGTTTCTCCATGTGTAAAGTTGCTGCTGAAGCTGTTGAACGAATATGTTGTCACCACTTTCAGATTTGCACGTTTTTCACTTTCTTGCAGTTGAATGTTGAGGCCCATACTATCTTGTTTGTTGATTCAACTTTATTCAGAGGAGCCTAAGTTGTCTGCAAGGTGTGCTGAATGTTTATCACGCCAGGCTGTGGTCCACTCCCTTTTGTCTTGAAGGATATAATATTATATTGTAAGTTGCACAAGCTATCCCTTCATTTGATTCTCTGTCATGGGCTTGATATTTGAATATTGAATCTGTTGAAGCTTTTGTCCGTTGGAGCATTTCACCATTGAATATTCAAATCCTATTGCAGAACATTACAGTTGAGCATTGATTCAAGTTGCTAGTTCAAATCTGCCTTCTTTTGCCATTTCTGGAAATTCTGAATCACACTTTAATTTCTGTCAAGTTTGATGTAATCCCAAACTTTAATCACAAATAAAGTGGTTAAACAACTCTAGGAACATTAGAGATTGATCATGGGAAGTATTGAGATCAAACAAGAAGATATTGCAAATTCATCAGATTTGAAATTCTGAATTAGCGTCGCGAACTCCAGTTCAGTTCTTGCAGGCTCGAGTTCGTTGCTTCAGTGTTCAATAATATGTAAGTTCAAAAAGTGTAAACCTGAGGTTTGTTTTCTAAACCTGAGGTTCTCAAGTGTTTGAAAAGCCAAGTTGCTCTCGGGATAAAATGAACCTGAGGTTCACAATCTAAACCTGAGGTTCGCAACTCATTGAAAAGTTACATTGCTCTCTGTCTGAAATGAACTCGAGTTCGTTCACTTATAGGCTCGAGTTTGGCTTTTCCCAAATGTTCATTTCCTCTCTGGAACTCGTGAACTCGAGTTTGCTACTTATAGGCTCGAGTTTGGATGTTTTCCAGCACCTGGTTGCTCTCTGTCTGAGCTAAACTCAAGTTCGTTCACTTATAGGCTCGAGTTCGGCTTTTCCCAAATGTTCATTTCTTCTCTGGAACTCTCGAACTCGAGTTTGTGACTGATGAACTCGAGTTTGGTTGCTTCTGACTTGGACTGGCTTGAGTTTGCAACTTTATCAACTTTCAAAGCCCATATCTCCCTGGTCCGAACTCCGTTTTGGTCCGTTCAAAGCTTGATGGAAAGCTCTGTGTGTCTAGTTTCCAATGGCACTGATTTGAGCTCAATTGGATTTGTATTTTGTGAGATATACCCAAAATACTGAAGCTTGGTCTGGACAGTGACGTTGATTTTTGATCCAAATTGTAAAATTCATAGATAATTCATCTGAACTCCTTTAGACATGAATTTGTGTCAGAAGTACGTGTTGGATGTCTAGTTTCCAATGCTTTTGGTTTCGTATCAATCCGATCTCTGGTTTGTGAGATATCATCGAATTACCAGACCTCGCCCGAGCTGAACGTGAAACAGAGTGGAGCTGAAGTGCTGATGACCACTGTGAACTCGAGTTCACACTTACAGGCTCAAGTTTGCCTAGTCCAGAAACACCAGAAATGCTGAAAACACTTATGGGCTCGAGTTTGTTCTTATAGGCTCGAGTTTGCCTAGTCCAGAGACACCAGAAATGCTGAAAACACTTATAGGCTCGAGTTTGCACTTATAGGCTCGAGTTTGCCCATCTAGAACCTTATTCTTGCTTGTTTTAACTCTGAATTGAATCATTTCAACTTCCAAATGATCTTGGAGGCTTCTAGCATCAATATAAGAACTTGGATCATAAAATCTTCATTCCATATATCAAGTTCTTCATTATTTGGTCTCTTCTCTTCTTCCTTTCAATTCTTATCTCCTCTTTGATCAACCTCTATAATTCAACTTGGATCAATCTACATTAAATACAACAATTTGTCAATGTAGGAGATAATTATATTACTCAATCTTTTTGCTTATAAGAATGACATCTATATAAGACATCATCAAAACTAATCAAAACTAACATTCTCCCCCTTTTTGATGATGGCAAATACTATAGGAAAAATATGGATGAACATGAAAATATAACAATGCAACATATTTTTCTTGCCATTCTCTCCCCCTTATTTGTCATTAGCAAAAAGTTGAAGTAAAGAGGAAATATTTGAAAAGAGAAACTGTGAAACCAAATGAGAATTAGTCAAAGAACTGATTTTCTCTTCTCGATTTGAAATTGTTTTCATTATGAGTATAAAATCAGATTGGAATGTTTCTTATGAATTAGTCAAGGATGAACTCGAGTTCGCCATGACAGGCTCGAGTTCATACTCTTAAAATCTTCTTTGAACTCTTTCAAACTTGAGGTTTGAGTAGAAGTTTGGAGTTTGAAATAGGTTTTCAAAAGTAAAAAAAATCCTCTGGCAATGGTGAACTCGAGTTCGCCCTTGGTAGGCTCGAGTTCACTCAAACTTTCAAAGGTTTAATTTTGAACTTGAGGTTCAGTATCGAGTTTGGGCTTTGGCTTGACAAGTTTATGCTCACTGTCAAATCCAGGCTCGAGTTTAATCCTGTTAGGCTCGAGTTTGGTTTTAACAGATTGAAAATCACAAGTTTTAACCATCCTTGGCTTGCCAAATCATTCCATTATTGTTTAAGATACCAAAATTTAGAGAGGTTTTCAAGACATCTTTCACAATTAAAGCATAGAGATACCAAGCATGTGCAAAAATTTCTACTGAATATAAAGAGAGAGAGTTTAGAAATGCTCATGTTGGTTCTGCAAGCTGATGAATGATCAAAGAAGTCTATTTGCTTGCTGCATGAAGTTTGATTGTGTCGCCATAGTCTGAGATGAAGCAGTGGAATGCTCTCTTCCTTGTTGTGTGAGATTCTTTGAAGAAGATCAATAGCAGGATCATGAATATCCTGTATAATGTAAATAGGATGAAAGTACTTGCTTCTTGAAGACTATTGCATCTGAATATGATTAGCACTCAGCTTCCATCCTTTGCTTTTTCTTCAAAGATCATCTATGTAGAGCATATCTTAGCTTCAATGGTTGATCTCCAAAGTTGCAGCTCATAACCAAATCTCCTCATATGAATTGAAAACTTTCTTTGCAAAAGATTTGTTAGTGCAAGCCAAATATCAAAGTATCCCTTTCTATAAGATAGTTTCAAATAACAATGAAAGGAAAATATGATATTAACTCATCATCAAAACTAATGAGAGATAGTAAATACAGATGAGTATGCTTAAAAGCGTTTTCTTCAAATAATAGAGAAGAGCTTATAGAGTATAAAACAACCATGAATGTGAAGCTCCCCCTTAATGAATGCATGACTAAAAAGTGAACTTCCCTTTAATGATACCAAATAATAATGTGATACCAAATGTTATTTCTCAATGACAATTTGTGAATACGCTTTACATAGAGAAGATGTCATTGAGAGATGCATGTAAATTTGTACATAGAAAATCTTATTCATAAAGATAAGCATTTATCAATTTAAAGTTCAGATTTTTCAAGAAAGATCATGAAATATGCAAAGTGTTTCAAATCTTGAATGGTCTTTCAAAAAAAAAGTGATGACACATTATGAAATCAAAATTTTTCATTCATGAAAGATTTTTAAAACATGTTTGAAAAACAATGCTCATTTGAAACATGGTGGAAGTCAATAGGTTTAATGAATATATCAACATGCTTCAGATTTAGAGAACATGTTGAACATTGAGGTTAACATATGGAAGAATTTTCTGCAAAGCAACAGTCATAAGAGCATTATCAAGATATTCTTAACACAACATATATATGCAAAATGACTTTGCCATGACCAAGAGATAATCTTGCTTCTTAGATGAAAGTCTTGAAAGTATGACAACAATCAAGGCAAGATTATGAATATACATAGATAGTTACTCAAAATATGGATGGAATTAAATTTGATGTATTTGAGTAACACTAAGAGTACTAGGATTCATGGACGATGAAGCACAATTTCTTTAGTCCAGATGACTAAAGTTTCAAAATATTATCCTAGCGAGTCATTCCATATAGTGGTTAATGCACATAATGTATTAATGAACATTCATAATGCTTGGGATTAGGTTTTATGCAATAAGCATAAGTTTTCACAAATTGAGTTCTTTTCTGGAAATAAGCTTGAAGCTCATAGACGATTAACTTGTTAGACATGAGGTCCAACTAGTTGGAGAATGAAGCTAGAGAGTTCAAGCAAAACATTGAATTCTAAAGATCAATATGTGAAAGATAATGAAAACTCAATTAGGGAAATTTGAAGCATATTCAACATTCTGTAACAACATTAACTTCCAATTTGAAACATCACTTAAATGTAACCAAAGTATGAATATGTTTCAAAACATTTGTATATACTTTCTCAAAACAATGTGAGTTGAAATCCAAACAGATTTTATATTTGTGCATTTCAAAAATATGAAATCAACAAAGTTATGCGCAAATTCACTTGTTTGATCATAAAAAAAATTCACTAACAAATTGATTAAACATAGTTAGAAATATGAGTGAATGATGATATGGAATATATAGATCATGCATGAAGTTTTTGGAAATTCGAGCAAGATGATTCCAAAAGCATGGTTGACTCAAACTTGAGTTTAGAAAGACAAAACAGAGTTTGGTAAGGTAAATGGGAGTTTGGAAAAACAAACTGGAGGTTCATGAAGGTAGTCTCAAGTTTGCTTATTTTTAAAACATTAAATGCTCTTGACCAAGTGTAAACTCTTCGAAAATTTTCTCTGGAGGTCCTAACCTGAGGTTTAGAAACTTTAGTCTCATGTTTAAGATGTAAACTGGTGAATTTTGCCTTCTGTATGGACCAAACCGGAGGTTTACGTAGTAAACCTGAAGTTTGTAAAATTTGTACAGGACCAAACTGGAGGTTTGCGTAGAGAACTTGAGGTTTGTAAATTTTCTTCAGGATCAAACCTGAGGTTTGCATTTTAGGCTCGAGTTTAGACTTCTATTGAGCAACCATCGGGTTTTCAGTTTGAAATATATTTTGAGCAAAACCACAAACTCGAGTTTGTAAGTGACGAACTCGAGTTCGACACTGTTTATGTCAAAAATCAGTTTAAGCTCTTAAAAGACAAACTGGAGGTTCCCAGTGCAAACCGGAGGTTTTCTCAAGTTCAAAAATATTTTGCTTTCTGCAAAGGCATGAACTCGAGTTTAGAAACTTGAACTCGAGTTCTCTCAACTTAGAAAACTCTTGAAAAACTTTTGGCCTAAAGCAAACTGGAGGCTCATGGCGCAAACCGGAGGTTCATGGAAACAGTCTCAAGTTTATGAAAATCTCATTTGAAAAACTGGAGATTGGCTTTTGGCGGTAAGATTGTTGATTGAAATTGAATAATTTTCAAAACCTTTTAACTTAACATAAACCAATAATGAATTACATATAATCATAGTATGAGACAAGGATTAGATATCACCAAAATTCCTCTTTTCCTCATAGAAGCTTGCTTGGTAGAGATGGATTGATGTAGATAACTCATTTTCCAAATTTCACCATCAACATCAAGTTTGGCTTGTGCTTCCTCAAGACTTAAATCATTATCTATCTTGCATTCTTGAGAGGCTTTCCTTGATCCTACAAAACTATATAAATCTTTTCTTTTCTTGGTGTCCAACCTTACTTGGATCTAATCAATGTTAGCTTGTAGGACCAAAATTCACATGCTTTAATAATACAACCAGATTATGATAATTAAGCATAATGGATTAAACAAAAATTCATGCATGAAAGATGTATTAATTATATTTTTAAAGTTCATAATGTATGCATGAGAACAAATAAGCTAATGAATATTGCAAGCTATATATAAATCTATAGATTCTTAAACTACGCATATCGTTTGCAATGTTCATTTCCTACCATCCAATGTGTAAAACCTCAATAGGTGTTCTAGAAAACATAGTAGGAGGTTTTACCATTGTGTACCTTTTACCTTAGGTACTTGAAAGATTGACTTTGCATACCCATTGTCTTTTTGGTGTTTGCAAAGTCTTCATAAATGATGTAGGCTTCAAGTATCTTCTGTTTGATACTTGAGAAACTCTCTTCTTCTTGTTCTCCTCAAGATAATTGAGTGGTACTCTCTGATAAATTGTTCTTGAGGTGGAGTATGCACTTCTACTTTGCCCCTTTTCTGCAACATGTGCTTTGGTGGTTGTTCCTTTTGATACATGAGAGATTTTCTGGTTCTTGGCTTCTTTATGTCCATTCTTTTTTGAATCAATCTGCACAAACATAGCAATAGATGGACATTTTGGTACCCTTTTGTTTTTGGGTCCTTCTGGATTAGTTTGGCCCTTAGGGAAAACATAAGTTTCCTTTGGTACCCACTGATAATTTCCAACAGGTTTATTTTTCCTATCTTTCTTATGGAAGCATGATGAAGTATTATGACCTTTACGGTTACAATAGTTGCAATGACCAAAAGGATTTGAGGTGTGAACAGATTTTTGAAAATAATTCAAGTAAGATTTCTGTCCATGTTTCTTCTTCCCTTTCTTCTTATCAAAATCAGGTTTATAACCGATTCCTGATTTGTCATTTGTGACTCTTTGCTGTTTTAAAATCACTTTGAGCATTTCACTATCTCTAGTGAACTTCTCAAGAATTTTTGTAAGATGTAAAACTCTTTTCTCCAAGATACAGCAATTGTCACAAACCTTTTCACAAACATTTTCTGAAATATTTTCAGAAGTGTTTCTAGAAATGTTTTCACAAGTAGATACAGAAATGTTTTTAGAAGTAGAAACAGAAGAAGAAACATTCTGAACTTGTTCTTCCAACAATTTAATTTTCTTCTTGGATGCAATGAACTCTTTAGCAAGTTTTTCATATTCAGTATATAGTTCATTGTATTCAGAAAATAATTCATCATAGGAAGGTTCAGTATCATTTACCCCATTGTTGCTTTCAGATTGTTCTTCAGCAACTAGACAAAGATTTGCCACTTCTTCCTTATCGCTTTCTTCATAGACTATTTCAAGAGCTTCCCACATGGATTTGGCTGATGGCAAATTACAAATTCGAAAATACTCTTGTTGACTAAGAGCACTTTGCAGCACATGGATTGCCTTCATGTTGAGAGTCACTTGCCATTTGTCTTTTTCATTGTACTCTTCTTCAAGCTTGGGAACTCTGACTCCATCTTCTATGTCAGATGGTTCATAATTTCCTTTTTCAAATACTTTCCACAAACCATATTCAGATGCCATCACGTAGACTCTGAACTTTGCCTTCCAATAAGAGTAATATTCTCCATTGAAACCTGGTGGTCTATTGATTGAGGCTCCTTCCAGTAGAATTCCTTCCATAGGATCTTTGATCTAGGATGTTAATCCTTCAAATAGATAACCAATGCTCTGATACCAAATGAAAGAGAAGGAAATCACCAAGAGGGGGGGTGAATTGGGGATTTCAAAATTCTTTTCGGTTCACCCACACAACAGAAAATATTAAGGCAAAGTGGAGATAGAGTAGAGAAGCTTGACACAGATGATTTATCCTGGTTCGGTCTAATCCTTGACCTACATCCAGTCCCCAGCACCTCTGGGATTTTCCACTATCACTCAAGAACAATTACACACTCAGTACTCAGGATGATCCTCTCCCTAGGACTCACTCTCCCTTACAAGTTGTAATTGCATACAACAGATGCACACTCTGTAACCAAAGGATGCTCCTCTCCCTAGGACACACTCCCCCTTACAAGTTGCACTCTGTAATCAGATACACCCTCTGTAAACGCAGGATGTTCCTCTCCCTAGGACACACTCCCCCTTACAAGTTGTACTCTGATTTTCCCAATCTCCAAGTCCCACTGACTTGAGATTATTACAATGAGTGATATACAATGAAATAGACTCTCTCTAAGAGCAGATAAGGTTACACACTGAAGCTCTATGTATCAAAGATACAATCTAATGTATATACAGAGAAAGAATAGGTATTTTCGTGCAGAAGTTTTGTAGCTGTCTTCTCTCTCTTGTTTCTTCAAATCTTCAGCTATTTATGGTAGTTTGAAGATTGTGACTGTTGTATATCCGTTGGAGCTTCTTCCCATTTGAAAAACTAGCTGTTGTAAGTGTTTCTCCATGTGTAAAGTTGCTGCTGAAGCTGTTGAACGAATATGTTGTCACCACTTTCAGATTTGCACGTTTTTCACTTTCTTGCAGTTGAATGTTGAGGCCCATACTATCTTGTTTGTTGATTCAACTTTATTCAGAGGAGCCTAAGTTGTCTGCAAGGTGTGCTGAATGTTTATCACGCCAGGCTGTGGTCCACTCCCTTTTGTCTTGAAGGATATAATATTATATTGTAAGTTGCACAAGCTATCCCTTCATTTGATTCTCTGTCATGGGCTTGATATTTGAATATTGAATCTGTTGAAGCTTTTGTCCGTTGGAGCATTTCACCATTGAATATTCAAATCCTATTGCAGAACATTACAGTTGAGCATTGATTCAAGTTGCTAGTTCAAATCTGCCTTCTTTTGCCATTTCTGGAAATTCTGAATCACACTTTAATTTCTGTCAAGTTTGATGTAATCCCAAACTTTAATCACAAATAAAGTGGTTAAACAACTCTAGGAACATTAGAGATTGATCATGGGAAGTATTGAGATCAAACAAGAAGATATTGCAAATTCATCAGATTTGAAATTCTGAATTAGCGTCGCGAACTCCAGTTCAGTTCTTGCAGGCTCGAGTTCGTTGCTTCAGTGTTCAATAATATGTAAGTTCAAAAAGTGTAAACCTGAGGTTTGTTTTCTAAACCTGAGGTTCTCAAGTGTTTGAAAAGCCAAGTTGCTCTCGGGATAAAATGAACCTGAGGTTCACAATCTAAACCTGAGGTTCGCAACTCATTGAAAAGTTACATTGCTCTCTGTCTGAAATGAACTCGAGTTCGTTCACTTATAGGCTCGAGTTTGGCTTTTCCCAAATGTTCATTTCCTCTCTGGAACTCGTGAACTCGAGTTTGCTACTTATAGGCTCGAGTTTGGATGTTTTCCAGCACCTGGTTGCTCTCTGTCTGAGCTAAACTCAAGTTCGTTCACTTATAGGCTCGAGTTCGGCTTTTCCCAAATGTTCATTTCTTCTCTGGAACTCTCGAACTCGAGTTTGTGACTGATGAACTCGAGTTTGGTTGCTTCTGACTTGGACTGGCTTGAGTTTGCAACTTTATCAACTTTCAAAGCCCATATCTCCCTGGTCCGAACTCCGTTTTGGTCCGTTCAAAGCTTGATGGAAAGCTCTGTGTGTCTAGTTTCCAATGGCACTGATTTGAGCTCAATTGGATTTGTATTTTGTGAGATATACCCAAAATACTGAAGCTTGGTCTGGACAGTGACGTTGATTTTTGATCCAAATTGTAAAATTCATAGATAATTCATCTGAACTCCTTTAGACATGAATTTGTGTCAGAAGTACGTGTTGGATGTCTAGTTTCCAATGCTTTTGGTTTCGTATCAATCCGATCTCTGGTTTGTGAGATATCATCGAATTACCAGACCTCGCCCGAGCTGAACGTGAAACAGAGTGGAGCTGAAGTGCTGATGACCACTGTGAACTCGAGTTCACACTTACAGGCTCAAGTTTGCCTAGTCCAGAAACACCAGAAATGCTGAAAACACTTATGGGCTCGAGTTTGTTCTTATAGGCTCGAGTTTGCCTAGTCCAGAGACACCAGAAATGCTGAAAACACTTATAGGCTCGAGTTTGCACTTATAGGCTCGAGTTTGCCCATCTAGAACCTTATTCTTGCTTGTTTTAACTCTGAATTGAATCATTTCAACTTCCAAATGATCTTGGAGGCTTCTAGCATCAATATAAGAACTTGGATCATAAAATCTTCATTCCATATATCAAGTTCTTCATTATTTGGTCTCTTCTCTTCTTCCTTTCAATTCTTATCTCCTCTTTGATCAACCTCTATAATTCAACTTGGATCAATCTACATTAAATACAACAATTTGTCAATGTAGGAGATAATTATATTACTCAATCTTTTTGCTTATAAGAATGACATCTATATAAGACATCATCAAAACTAATCAAAACTAACAAAATTAAATCAAAAGGCTTTAAATTTAGATTTGATTTAAATTTAAAATTCGAATTTCCAAATCTGGCTTTTAATATATTCAATTACATTTATGAGATAGATGTGATTGATATGCTGACCAGATTCAAAATCCGAATTTCCAAAATTAATAAAGGATTAATTTTGGTTATATAATACGCCTATCGGGTTTAGAAAAACCTACGGGATTTTCAGTCGAGCGTATTGAGAAAAGCCGCGAGAAACCCTAGAGCAATTTGAGAGAGAGAGACGCACAAGAAGTGCTAGCACGCTGCCGCAACCGTTTAGGGGGTTGTTCGTGTGGATACCAGTAGAGGAAGCCGATCCAAGAGTCGACTTCTGCTGATCGAAAGAACGAGACGCGGACGTGTTGATCGCCCACCTGATCAAAGGAACGAGACGCGGACGTGTTGTTCGAGAAGGTAGCCCACCTGATCAAAGGAATGGAACGCGGACTAGTTCAGAAAGGTATGATTCGGTTTCCTTAACTCTGATTTAAACGTCGTTGAGTGATCCTTCGGAAGGATTCGTAAGAAATTTTTAATCCGCTGCGTGTACGAATCCCAACAAGGACTTCCCAAAGTACGATGGGAGCCAGGATCCACAAATTCATGTCGGAAATTTTAAGATGGAGATCATGGTAAAAGGGTACACGGGTCCTGTGATTCCATGCTTGTTGGCAGGAACACTGCGGGGACCTGTACAAATCTGGTTCAATAGTTTACCGGCCAACTCGATCCCAGATTTGAAGGATTTGGTTAATAAATTCCTACTCCACTTCGCAACAAGTCGGAAATAGCCAAAAACGGAATTTCAACTCGATCAGGTGAGGCAGGCGCCTGGGGAGACCTTGCAGAAATATTTAGAGCGATTCAACAGCACAGCTTTACAAGTTCCTGGGCTAAAAGAAGAGGTGCACCTATATTGTGCAATCGCAGGATTGGACAAGTCTTCACGTTTGAAGAAGTCAGTAATGAAGCGCCGGCCTAAGACTTTGGCTGAGTTCCGAGATCGCATGAAACAATACATTGAGTTGGAGCAGATGGAAGCCATAAATCAACCATCCAGGGAATCAACCAAGGGCTCCCCATCCCGAGGCAAAGATCGATACAACTCAAGTAAGCGCGACGCCCGTGGTCGGGACAGGAGTAATCGGCCCCGAGGAAGCAGAGCAGAAGGAAGGTACGACAGATATGCACCATTGAGATTGCCTCAAGCTCAGATATGGAAAGAGGTTTCTCTGACGGAGATGAAAAACGTTGAACTGCCGTGACCAATGCGGACCAATCAACCTGTAGATAGGTCCAGATATTGTTAGTTTCATGACCAGCACGGACACACCACAGAAGCTTGCTGGGATTTAAGGGACGCCATTGAAAAATTCGTCCGTGAAGGAAAACTTTGCCGATACGTTATCCAGACTCAAGGCCGGCAAAACAAACGGCAGAACAAGAGCAGGAGCCCGCCTGGAGGACAAAAGAAACGAGATTGTAACAAAACTGGACGAAGCAGTAGTGATGAATTCCCCGAGTCAAAATACGTTTGCAATGGGATCGTTGGAGGCTTCGGGGGAGGAGGAGATTCTTTAAATCAACGGAAGAAATATCTGAAGGAGGTCATGTCTGTTACTGACCGCCCTAAATTCAAAAAGAGAAGAAGCCAAACGAGTCGTTGTTGGGATTTTCGCAAGAAGATTTAAATGACGTAGTATCAGGACACAATGATGGCTTGGTTATCACGGTAACGGTAGAATGTTGCTAGGTTAAGAAAATGTTTGTGGACAACGGGAGTGCGGTAGATATAATCCTTTGGGACGCATTCAAACGAATGAGATTAGATTCAAAAGACTTGAAACCATGTAAGACCACATTGACTGGTTTTAATGGAGAGGACACCCGTCCAAAAGGATTCATCGACCTAAGGCTAACTCTAGGAACAAAAGAAGTTTTTAAGACCGAGGTAGTTCGGTTCGTGGTGGCTGAATTCCCTTCACCTTACAACATAATATTGGGACGACCGACTATCCATAATTGGAACATGTTGGTGTCATCCAACCATTAGAAGTTAAAGTTCGTAAACAAGAAAAACCAAGTGGTCACAGTCAAAGGATACCAAAGAGACTCGTGGAAATGTTACTTTAGAGCAGTTCAAGGTGGCAACTCGGCCAACAAAGGAAAGACTAGTAGCAATTCTGTACATGTTGTCGAGTTGGATCTAAGAGAGGAAGACAAAATACAGAGAACTGAGCCAAGCAGGGAGGTAGAGGACTTTGTCCTGGGAGAAGGCCTAGAACAAACCACAAAAATCGGAAAGACACTGGACCTGAGGTTCGTGCAGAGCTAGAAAAGTTCCTAAAAGACAATAAGGATGTGTTTGCATGGAAGCCATCCGAGATTCCCGGAATCGATCCCGAGTTTTGCTGTCATAAATTGGCTATTCGTCCGAGATCATTGCCAGTCGCACAGAAGAAGAGGAAGATAAGTTTAGATTGAGGACAAGCTCTGGAAGCGCACGTTAAAGAGTTACTTGATGCCGGGTTTATAAGGGAAGTGTAGTATACCACATGGTTGTCGAATGTTGTCATGGTTAAGAAGCCCAACGGCAAGTGGCGCGTTTGTGTCGACTATAAAGATTTGAACAAAGTATGCCCAAAGGATGCATTCCCTATGCCCAACATCGACCAGCTGGTGGATCAATCATCCGGTTTCAAATTACTCTCCTTCATGGACGCGTACTCGGGATACAATCAGATCGCTATGCATCCCGATGATCAGGACAAGACAGCTTTCATCACCAATAATGCAAATTACTGTTACAATGTGATGCCTTTTGGCCTAAAAAATGTGGGGGCGACTTATCAACGGATGATGACAAAAGTCTTCAGCGAGCAGTTGGGAAAAAATGTAGAAGTATACATTGATGACATGATAGTCAAATCCAGGGAACAAAGCAGCCATGTCCAAGATTTGAACCAGACATTCGAAAAGTTGCGGAGGCACCGAATTCGGCTGAACCCAGCAAAATGCGCCTTTGGGGTGCCTTCTAGAAAATTTTTGGGTTTTCTACTAACGAACCGAGGTATAGAGGCTAACCCAGAGAAGTGCAAGGCAGTTTTGGAGATGAAAGCTCCAACGAGTAAAAAAGAAATTCAACAGTTGACAGGAAGATTGGCGGCTTTGATGAGATTCTTGCCAAAGTCGGCCGAAAAATCCCTCCCATTCTTCAAACTCCTAAAGAAAGAAGCTCAAGGGGGTTGGAACTCGGAATGCGAAGAAGCGTTCACTAAGATCAAACAATGTTTATCTTCCCACCAGTGCTATCAAGACCTGAACCTAAGGAGAAATTAATTCTATATTTATTCGTGGGAGAAGAAGCAGTGAGCGCGGTTCTAGTAAGAGAAACCAGTGAAGGACAAAAACCGGTGTACTTTGTAAGTCGTATTTTACAAGGACCCGAGGTGAGATACCAGAAGTTAGAAAAGATGGCTTTCGCGCTATTAACGGCTGCAAGATGACTTCGGCATTATTTTCACAGCCATTCTATCATAGTCAGAACAAATCAACCAATTCGGAAAGTTTCACACAAGCCGGACCTAGCAGGGAGAATGACGAATTGGGCAATAGAATTGTCCGAGTTTGACATCGCTTATGAGGCTCGCCAAGTGATAAAATCACAAGCTTTAGCCGATTTCCTGGTGGAGTCAACTTTTACTCAAGGAAAAGAAGCGAGATTGGAACCATGGAGGGTATTTGTAGATGGTTCATCCAATCTACAAGGAGGAGGCGCAGGAGTTATTGTGGAAAGCCCAGATGGTGTCGCCATGGAGCTGTCTCTCAGACTTGATTTCCTGATATCCAATAACCAGGCCGAATATGAAGCTTTATTGGCAAGTTTATCGCAAGCAAAGGAAAACGGAGCCCAGAAGGTACATGTATCAACGAATTCTCAACTGGTGGCATCGCAAATTCAAGGAGTTCATCAAGTAAAAGGAGCGTTGTTGGCTAAATATCTAGCCAAAGTTAAAGAGATCATGACACTATTTGATGAGGTGACGGTGACCCACATACCACGGGCGGAAAACACAAGAGCCGACATCCTATCAAAATTGACGAGTACTAAATGCCCAGGAAACTTGAGAACAGTAGTCCAGCAAAATTTACCAGAACCCAGCTGCGTAATGTTAATATCAGACTTGGAGGATTGGAGAAAGCCAATTGCAGATTATCTGGAGCGAAGAATTACCCCCAAAGACGAAATGCAAGCTAAAAGCTTGGTGAGATTGGCAGCTGCCTATACGATGGTGGACGACCAACTCTACCGGAAGGGAACACATGCGCATTTGGCGAAATGCCGCGGGAAGGATCAAGCTCAGTACGTTTTGACAGAGATTCACAAGGGCATCAATGGACAGCATATGGGTGCCAAAGCACTAGCTCGGAAAGCTATTCGGGTAGGTTATTATTGGCCTACTATGGCTCAGGATGCCAAAGACCACGTCCGAAGATGTGAGAGTTGTCAGAAACACGGGAGAATTATAAGAGTTCCGCCATCTGATTTGCAGGTGATCACGACTCCTTGGCTGTTCTTCAAATGGGGTATGGACTTACTGGGCCCATTCAAACCAGCACCCGGTCAATTGAAGTGGCTAATTGTGGCAGTTGATTATTTCACTAAGTGGATCGAAGCCGAACCATTAGCCACGATAACCTCAGCCAGAGCACAAAAGTTATTCCAGCAAAATATCATCTCGTGATTCGGGATTCCAGCAGAGATAGTCACGGACAATGGAATGCAGTTCGCGGACCAAGGATTTCAAAAAATGATGTCCGATTTCCAGATAAAACATCATTTCGCTTCTGTGGAACACCCACAATCTAATGGGCAGGCGGAAGCAGCAAACAAAGTGATCGTGAATGGATTAAAAAAGTGAATGGAAGAAGCCCGAGATAGTTGGGTTGAGCATCTGTACTCGATATTATGGGCATTTCGAACGACAATACAATCATCCACGGGAGAAACTCCGTTCAGGCTTACCTATGGATGTGAAGCTATGATTCCCGTTGAAGTTGGTGAACCCTCCTTAAGGAAATTGCAAGCTAGGAGCGAGCTAATAGCGAGGCTATTACGGCCGAATTGGACCTAACTGATGAAGTCCGGACTACAGCTCACCTTAGGGATTTGGCCACAAAGCAGCTTATCATGGCTCGATATAACAGGAAGGTTGGTCCGCGTTCGTTTAAAGAAAGTGACCTAGTGCTCCGAAGAGCTGATATCGGCAACAAAAATACCCGAGATGGGAAGCTGGCAGCCAACTGGGAAGGCCCCTACAGAATCAAAGAACGACTTGGGAAAGGAGCTTACACTCTAGAATCGCTAGACGACAAAGCGATTAAAAGAACTTGGAATGCCGACAAACTCAAGGCTTACTATAGCTGAAGTTATTAGCTAAAAACTTTAAGTTTAGTTTATTATGTTTGAAAGTGTTACCTGTTAAGTTTGTTTTCAGGAAGTTTAATCGCAGGATCTTAATCTCGCTTTGTATTGTGTAAAGACTTGATGAATGAAATCATGGGCTACAAACCCGAATTAAATCACTATAAAGCTATCAAGACATGTATGAATTTCGAGTTAGTTCATAAATCATGTAAGCTGACACATGTATGAATTCTGAGTTAGTTCATAAATCATGTAAGCTGACACATGTATGAATTCCGAGTTAGTTCATAAATCATGTAGCGATTAAAACGCCAGCGGAACAATCCGCCAGATATGAATCAAAAAGTGATCATATAGCGGCAGAGCCGCCAAAATAGCGGCAAAGCCGTCGAAAATATAGCGAACGGGGACTCGGGTTGGATGATTCGTGTTTACTGTATCGCAATAATGGCCATATTAAAAGACATGCACGAACTTATTGCAAACGCATATTTTCGTGAATCATGCAATGTCGGCGACATGATTGCTTAAAAAAAAAGACGTTTTAGTGCATTGACCGACCTTGATCACGTTGGTTATGCATCTCAATCTTGGAAAAGTAAAAATGGACGAAAGGACATAACTCAAGATTTTTGATTCACAAAGTCAATTATAATGAGTTCAAAATCAACATAAAGGCCCGGCACGGGCAACACAATTCACAAATGTTAAAATACACAAAAGAAAAGAGCAAGTCGGATCAAGCATTGACGTGATGGTCACCACCAGTCTCCTCAGGACCCATGCTGGTTGAGGGAGCGGTCAATGGAGAAGTCGGGTTAAACACCCCGTCTTCAGCATAAGCATTCACGTGCGCCCTTTGAAGATCCAAAGTCACCGAGGGGTTCAAAAACTGGGCCTGCTCCAAGGCGTTCTCAAAGGAGTCCACCACGCCCGCCTTCAACTTTGCTATGTCATCATTGGCAAGCGCTAGGACTGCCTGGCTAGACTTAAGCGATGACTCTAGTTTATTGATCTCGTCCTTGTACTTGGTGAGCGAAGCCATGTCTTCTTCATGGACCTGTAGCTAGTGGGTGACTTCGGATTCAACCTTATATAGCTTGTCGCGCAATGTGATGATCTCGTCGGACAAGATCTCCTTCTCGGCCAAGGCTATCTGCATCTCTTCTTGGGCCTGAGCTACCCGATCATCTGCCGTCTTCTTGTCGGCTTTTAAAACAGCTATCTCCGACGCTTGATCCCTGACTTGGTACTTGAGGTGTGCAGCGAGAAAGCAAAGGCCGGCGTTCTTCAGGTTCAGATGCTCCATTTCCCTGAGTTCTTTCGCCTCTAACTTTGAAAGCTTCTTCATGTCAAAATAATGAGCAGGAGCTTGAAGAGCTGAGCGAAGGTTTGGGGACACTTTGTTTTACCAAATATAAGATGTCGGGAGTTGGATAACAGGACTTGAAGAAGACGTCGGAACCTCGGGACCCGCTCTTTCAGGCTCAAGATTGAGAAGAGTTAAAGGGATGTCGGCTTCTACCTCATCCGGGGCGGAATCAATGATCTTCTTCTTTCTCGAGGCTTTGGTTTTCTTGGCCGGTGGCGGTTCAGACGGCTCGGAAGCAGGAACAGTTCTTTTTGCTCCCGGGGTCAGAGGACGCGATCCCGGCAACACTACTTCTGGACGACGAGTTACGTCCATATAAGCGGGCCTCTTTCCCATTGGATCGCCTGCAAGGAGAAAAGAATTAAATGAAATTCAAGAAAAATATGCTTCAAGACATTTGAATCAAACAAGCTATCATACCCATAGTGGGTTGTTTCCAAACAAAAGAAGCTATGTAATCGGCCAAGTCTACTAAAGGATCTTTATTAGCCAAGGTCGAAATGAAAGCGATAGCGTCATTTTCCCGGGCGGTCATCTGAGAGAGAAGAGTCAAAAAATCCTTGGCTTCAAATCTATGGTGTTCCTCGGTCCAGTATAAAGGGAAATGCCCTTCAAAATCCCCAGAAGCCGAAGTTTGAAGAAACTAGGGAACACACCCGGATTGAGCCGAGACCTTGACAAAGGCATTCTTAAAGCCTTTCCAAGAGTCAGTAAAAGGCTTGAGGAATTTACGACCAGGCGAAGCCTGGAGTGAAGTCCATCCAAATTCTAACAGGTCTCCATCTGTAGAAAGGTTGGTCTCTAAGGGGGAGAAAAAATGGCAAAACAGAGGCACAGAGCATACTAAATCAAATTTGTGGCAAAAACTTTCGAAGGCCACAGCAAACGCCCAGCCGTTAGGATGAAGTTGAGAGGGAGCAAGGTGAAAATGTCGGAGAAGCTGCATTTGAAAGTCAGAAAAGGGAAATTCCATCCCAAGTCGAGTTATGAGGTTTTTGTAAAAGAAGAAGAATTCACACTCTTTCTTTGATCGCCTGGACGCTACCGACTCACTAGCCAAAGGCTGACATACAGCATACCCATCTCCACCTCGGATAATCCGCGTAATAGCTGAAGTAGACAGTTTGTTTTTCATATCGGTAACGGCATTACTCACGGCATATTTGGTAATAGTGGTCATTTGTGAAGACCCGGAAGGAGCAGATTCTCCGGTCTCAGATTGGTTCGTTTGGTGGGAAAGAGAAGACATTAAATACCTATACAAAAAACAAAAATAAGACAGGTCAGAACTCGAGAATACTTGAAGTCACAGGGCTTACGGGAAGAGTTTGAAAGGTGGAGGACAGTAAAGTGGCGTTAGTGGTTGAAGAGCTTTGAGGCTTTTCGTTACAACAACAATTATCCAAAATTTGTTCGGCATCTTGGTCGAAACCCAATCGAACAAGTTCAACAGCTTTATGGGTACACTTTTCACAAGGAGCGAAAATCTCGGCTGGGTAAGTCGGGAACTATGCTCGGGGCTATTAAGGGACGCACAGGGGCGGCAGATGGGGAAGGTTGAACGCGACCTCGGAGTTGTCCCCCACTTCTACTTCCTCGGAAGGAACCACCACCCCCGGAGGAACCACCACCTCGAGAGGAGCGAAGCATATCCTCCATCTTTTCTTTCTCGGTGGGAAGGATGGACCACAGCCAAATCTTAGTTCGACCAGGAACTCGTTTGAGCAGTTCTCTATCCTCTTCCGGGATGGGCCGACCATACATATCTACTAATGGAGGTCTGGGATCCATCTTTCGAAGAACAACTAAAGCGCTAAAGTACAGGCAATTTGCGATTATTAAACAGGCTTGTAGAAAATTTCAGGATATAAGGATATGATAAATAGCAAGAACAACATGTGAAATCACCAAAACGATACGATGAAGAGATGAACAATATGATCCCAGAATTCCCCAGATTCCCCAGTACCAAAACGACTCAGCAAAGTTGTTTCACAATTGCTCTCAACATCTTCCTTTTTAGAGAGGAATTCGAAAATCATCATCGTCGTTTAAGCTACCCAACAAAGATGACAATATAGTACCAACAAACAGAAAATCCAGAAGGAAAAGAAGAACTGTAACAAATGAACGGAGCACAAATCTGAATAAAGGATTTACCCTAAGAACCTGGAGAAGATCAAATGCAGAAGAACGCCTTACTAGTAATTCCCTCGTGCAAGGAAGAGATGAATCAGACAAAATGAGAATAGTGAAACTGACGGTATGTTCGAAGGGGTATTTATAAGCGAACCAAAGCGTGTGACGGTTCGAAGTCCAAGCGTTTCACCGGTTACAGAGGGCCAGGAAGGATGATGGTTGGGAACTTAAACGTTTAGCCGAGACAGGACTGACGAAATCAAGGCTAAAACCCTCTAAAACCCTACCGGAACCCTAGAAGTAATCATGAAAAATCAAGTGTGACGTAGGGCATTAATGGGCGCGGTAACCGAAGGCAGCTTTTCGAAAAATGTGTTGCTTCAAATTCGGAAGTAGCGGCTACACGATACGGCGCCATAAACCAAAGGACGCGATGCCAGAACGGTCATATCAATTGGTATGGCTCCGGACACCTCGACAAAAATCTCAGTAAATTCCAAAGAGTTTCAAACTCGGAATCGTGGTCCCAGATAAACTCGGCAATCTACAGTTTGGGAATGCCGGCTTTGGAAACATGCGACTCACATTGGAGAACAAGTAAATAAGACCTATGGATAGCTTAGACAAGGCGAGTATATCTCAGACGATTCCCTATCAGATGCAACAATCACTACATCCCGACAACCTAGAAACCTGAGCTGTCAGGATAGGGGGCAACTGTTATGGATCTTGGAAATTGGGCCGCAAAGCCCAATTCGCCACATAAACCGTCCGCCCGCGGTTATGCCAGCACATCGGATAACTGCCAAAGTCGGGACGGTTACCTTCTCCTATAAATAGGAGATCTCCACATTGGTGAAGAGGACATGCCATTTCATCCTATCGCTTTCACATATCTCACACCCCACTCCTCAGTGGCTAAACGCCGGAAGTATAATCGAACTACGTGGGCTTTGATCCCTACTCAAGGGTACGTAGGCCCTAGGCTCTGATCCTAGTTCAAGCCAGAGCAACCTTGTTCATACTCGAACAGGGCTTAATAGTTTTAATTAATAATAATGCTCCTCGCTTGGGGAGGTGCTACTTAAAACTATTTTGGTGGTCAAATTTCTTTAGAATGAACCGATAATTTAGATAAACGATGAGTTTTGTTCCCCAAAAAAAAAAAAAAAATCGATTCAAATACTCCCTCTAGTGCTAGAAGTAGGAGCTAGTTGAGGAGTTTCTTTCCGTGCTGAATGTGACACCTTGATTTACTTTACCTTGCATATTTGCAATTCCTTTTCCAAAGATCGATCGAGTCCTATTTTACACATAATACAAGGCATTTCATGAATGATAGTAGTTTACAACGCAAACGATGGAAAAGGTATTTTCAATAAATTAACACGTAAATTACAAATAACTAACTTAACTAATTCTATTAATTTTTTTACATTAGTTATTGAGAAAACTAATTCACGGTCCTTATAGTTTCCCTGAGTTTTGAATCAGGTCCTGAGGCTTTTTCCTTTTATTGGGTCCTTGAAGTTTACTCATTTATATCCATTAGTCCTTTAAGCGTAAACCATTGAATAAAGACTGACCGTGTTAAAAATCTGTTAGATATTGATGATGTGGGCTGACTAGGCGTAAATAAGTCCACATTATGGCTATGACTAGAATATTTTAACTGTGGGGTGGCATTTTGGGGCATGAACAATGGCGGGGCATGAATAGCAGTGGAGGCCGTGGGGAAGAGAAACAAGCAACATCATTAGACGTTTCTTTGTAAACAAAGTAGACTCTAAATTTCCCAGCAGCACATTGGCAAAAATTGACCCACACATATAACTATATCATCCACTGGAATGTAAATTAAAAATTCTGTCAAGAATGAGAGTAAAACCAAAAAGATGGGGACCTTCTCTTCTCCCATGGCCTCCTTTGCGACTGTTGACCTGCCGCTGCTACTTAACCTGACTCAATGGTGAAAGTATTCCCTACGTGGACTCAGTCACAGTAGTATTGTCATATCCTATGTGGATTCATTTGTGCCTAATTAGACCCTCATCATCAATGGCCAACAATTTTGTAACATTGTTATTCTTTATTTAAATGTATTATGCTAAATGGACTAACGGAATAACTGAGTAAACTTCAAGTTCCCCCCCCCCCCCCCCTCCAAAAAAAAAAAAAAAATTAAGGTCCTAATTCAAAACTTAAGGAGACCAAAAGGACTCGGGAATAAGTTTTCCCTTAATTATTTGATTCTCAAATTTAATCCCTCAGGAGTCAGGATTAAAGGGAAGGAAGTGAGGATGATCTAGTGATTTGTAGTTTTTGAAATTGAATTATATGCATATGACACACTTTTTATACCATATTTTGATAGCTTATGTAAAAAGTTTGCTAGGTAAGTGAAATGAGGTAACTTTTATGAAGTAGCCAACGCCACATAAATTAACCCAACGTTCTAGCAGCATATAATAGGTCTTCACAATGTGCTATTTATTATAGAAATGCATAAGTGTAGCAATGATACATGTGCAGTGAAGAGAGGCACGCAATGATAAACAAAACGACACATAGCCCTAATTCTAGAAGATGCATTATTAAGGGCCGGCGAAGTAAATGGGCCCAAGTCCAAGCAAATAGGGCTTATTTGATTTTGCTTTTATATGACTACCCCAGTCAGCAAAACCACATACATATACCGAGGACAGCAGTGCAGTGGCACAGCTGGTGGTATTGAGATGTCTTATATCTCCCCTCAGGTCCCGTGTTCGAATCCCTCCTTCCCTCGCCTTGTACCCAAAAAAAAAAAACCACATACATATTAAAAAAAAAAAAGGCAAAACCACAAGACAATAAGGAGTGGCACAGTTGGCTAAGATGTCGGCCTTCACCCCAAAAGGAAGGAGGTTTGATATCCATTGGTCGATGTGAGGGCCTTGTTGGTGAACGATCTGTAAGTACCTCTGTAAGCGCTATTTGAGCTAGGCATGGAAATAGGTCAGGCCAGGCCAGGCTTTGGCTAAATAGGCCTGAGTCTGTAATGGGGTTAAAAGACCTAAGCCTGGACTTGAGCCTAAATGCAGGCTTTTTTTAGGCTCAGGCCTGAGCCTACATAAGGCCTAGTCAGGCCTGAAGCCTTTTTAAAAGCCTACTTACAATATAGGCCTTTAAAAAAACTTCATATTGCAGGTCTTGAAAGTCATAAGTAGGCTTCATACATTTTGAGCCTATCAAAATCAATATAAATATAAAAATAAAAAAATAAATACTTTATTATTATATGATATAAATATAAATATATATATTTAATGTATAAATAGGTCAGGCCTGAAGGCTTACAGGTCAGGTCTTATCAAAATAGGCCTGACCTATTTATACATATAGGCTTTTAAATAGGCCTTGGCCTGGCCTTTTTAACAAACAGGCCAGGTCTGACTAGGCCCTAAATAGGTCAGGCTGTAGGCCGCCTGATAGGGGCTTGGCCTATTTCCACCCCTACTCTGAGCCTAGAAGCATGTCCACGACCTGGTAGGATACGGGTGTCTACCCCCACTTAAACTTTTTTTATCAAAAAAAAAAAAAAAGAAAGAAAGAAAGAAAGCAAAACCACAAGCAATAAAATCATTATATTGGACCGTAAGATTAATTGTAAGGGTAAGATTTGTTGGATTCAATTAAATGTAAAACGCTCCAATACATTGAATCTATATATATGAAATAGGCGTATGCTCATTAAATAGCCACAATATTTACAAACCTCATCTTTCAAACCTCAAACCCTAGGTCTCCTTATTTTATATACATATACCACATAAGCTTTCAGAAGCGGCCGTCAAGTTTTATTCAGAGCATACGATATCTCTTTAGTTTTACCAATGACTAAATATTTGAATCCATAGAAATTTTGGATGATCAAGAAGAAGAAAAAGATGATCAAGTGCAAGAAAAGAGGACAACTTATGACCTGTATAAATAAGATCAGATCAATAGAATACCAAAAGGTATATAGAATTTTACCAACATATTTCTTATTCATATAATCTTTATCAAATCCCTAGCCATAGCATCATAACGCTGAGCAATCTATCCCTTTTATTTATTTATTTATTTAAGTAATTTAGATTTATTTTTGGTCATTTTCATTCTTGTCATTCATTTTGAATAGCTTTGAATTAATGTTCTTAACTTTTTCCTCGTGCTTAACGCTGAGCCATATGATTCATATTTGTTGTTTTGTTTTTTAGTATCAAGATGAGGCTCTGGAAGCTGTAAGTAACAAATATTTCTCATCCAGACCCATTTTGGACAGTTTCTTTTGTTGGTTCTGTTCAATAGTTAAGGGAGGAGGGCTTACTTGTTAGTACTCTCCCCAAGTTCTTATTTCTAAATTTTTTAGCATTATATAGGTTTTATAATGCTCATCTAGATTATACATGTTATTTAAAATACATAGCTAGGTAGGTAAATATTGGTAACATTAAAAAAATCATTTTTTTCTAGGCAGGTTCTTTAAATATCTTGGCCAAGTGTGGACATGGTGAAAACATGGTAGAAAAACGGGGATATGATGGTGAAATTTGCATTAGATAAATTGTTTTCTCTATTGTAGATTAAAGTTCCAAAATAAATATAATTGTTTTCCATATATTAGTTCTAAATAAGCACAAATTGAAATTTTGCTCGTCAATGTAAATACAGAATCCAAAAGCTTTGGCAAAAGCAAAACAAATTGTTGGCCACTCTCTTTTCTGGACACAACGAAGCAGTTGGCCCTTCTTCACATGCGTAAAAAGAAGATGGAGCTCATTATTTGCAAAGTACCTCAATTTTGTATTTGATTTATGGTGAGTACTTAATCATCTAAGGAAACCTTCTACAATTTTATCTTTTATTCTTTGGTTATTTGCTTATAGCATCTTCGTATTGTTTCATCTTTTATAATTTTTTTTATGAGAATGGTGATGAATAGCATATATCATATTATATCTCAATCTCATGGACTAATAAAGGATTTATCAGGGGGATATGATATAGAAACTCTGTATATATCTAGTTGTTCCAACCAATTAAATGGTTCATTCGCTCCGAATGTACCATAATAATATCCACATAACCATTGATGTGTAATTTTTTAAATGTTATTTTGTTTCCGGATATGATTAAAATGTCTTATTTGTGTGCAAGTTTTGCCTTCTCGTGTGACCACGCCATGCGACCATAATTTTTTAAAGACATGTTTTGAAGGAGCATTCGCGGGTGTATCTTTCATGAAAGAGAGAAACAGAGGCGGGAAGGTCACGTCGTTCGCAAAAGAATGTGCAAAAATGTCCTGCTTGCCCTACCAATATATTTATAATTTTCTTCAAAATGTTCAGGTTTGTCAAGCATGATTTGCTCTCGACATCTTGAATTTAAAAAACTTGTTTTCTAAACTCATCTGGATGCTTGCTTGTTCTAACAGATTAACAGGGAGTTGATGAGTTTAATTGACTCACTGAGGGGATAGGCTGAACAGAAAAGAGATTCAGAGGACTTGATTATTGAGAATTGTTTTGGGAAAAAAAGCAGACTACATCAAAACAGATGTTGGGGAGGATGAAGAAATTGATTCAGATGAATGTAGCAAAGAAAATGAACAGGAGCAATAATGTTGTCAAGCAAAGGCGATCGCATAGAATTGGATCAGGCAAGGAAAAACTACATGTGCCAAGTGTCGCAGTGTAATCCTTCTCAAAGTGGCAAGCGAGATTTGTATTAATTTTGCTCTTATAAGTTCCATTCGTAGGATGAAAAGCTTCCAAAGTTAATGTCGTTAGACAAACTTCGGAACCATTTTGTACATAACCAAGATAGGCAAAACAACACATACACAACAAAGTTGTTTCAAAGGAAAGGTAAAGCAAATGCTACAATGATTTTTATTTTTTATTTTTAATATTTTTTAAATAACTACAATGAGTTTTTGATTTGACACAACCTAGTCCCTTTGAGGTCAAATCACTATTTACCTTGAATTAAAATACAATATAGTGAAAATAACTTGGGATCGTTCTCTTATTAAGGAGCAATTTCATTTTGAATTCCCTAGATTGGAATAAGTGTAAAAATATGGTTAGAAAGGGGGTTTTGAAATTGGTTTTCACTAAATTAAAATCCATGAATATAAAGTTATTTCTACTCTTTTTGGTATTTTTAGGAAATCAAGAAGAAATGTTTAAATTGAGAGTAAAAATATGAATGATGAATATTCTTGGTAATGGAAAAATAACTATCTTTACTCAAAAAGTACGAGTTAAAATTCATTAAGTCTCAATAAAAATATCATGATAACATTTGAGTTCAATATGCTCAATTAATCAAACCACGTCTGCTGAGAGGGAGAGAAACATGGGTTACCTTCCCCCCTTTCTCTCTTCTTGTCCTCGAAGAGCTCTACCTTCCTCCTTTAATAGAGATCCTGATCTCGTCAACAAACCTCTAATGCTCATTTATGTCCATCTCATCATCACTACCTTCTCCTGTCCCATTACCAGCAATTTGACTGGGGAGGGAGGGTCATCATCATGAGCTATTTTGTTCCCAGCTCGCTGAGAGAAACATTTTCATCACCCTTTACTGTTTATAACTATGTTAAAAATAGAACATTTTTAACTACGATAAAAACCTATATTAAAAATAAAATACATTAAACTACAATAAAAAACAATATTAAGGGCTATTTCTTTCCCAGCTCGTCGAGAAGCATTTTCATCCCCTACAATTGGATATAACTATATTAAAAATAAAATATATTAGACTATGATAAAACCTGTATTAAAACTAAAATATATCAAACAATAGTTGTAACGGGCCACCACTGTGGAGGACCCAGTCCGCGACCGGCCGTCCTCAGGGCCTAACCCCTTGCACGTGTGTGTCCGGCCCCCACTGGGGCAGGTATTGTCCCCTCCTCTAGGGGTTTTGTCCCTTGGGAAATTAATTCCCAAGAGCCTCTCCCCATCTCCCCAGTGGCTAGAACCTTGGACCTGAGGCATAAGTCCAAAGCTTAAGGGCCACTTGGTATCCATTTTGCACATTAGTAGTAGTTTGTAGTGGTTGTTTTGCATCCTCTATACAAACCACTATAAATGTGAAGCCCTAAATCTTCTGCCTGTGATGCTTCAATTTTGTAGCGGTTGGTTTCTAGAAACCACTGCAAATTAAACTTTCTGCCACTTTGTCACCAACTTTGTGCGATTATTTTCTAAAAATTGTGACAAATTGATCACTACAAAGTTGGCTCCACATTGGCACCAACCTGGCGCCTTTTTGGCCACAGTTGTTTCCCCAAAAACTACTACAAAATACCAGTACAACTTCACACTCCTTTGACACTTAGTGAAACCGGCGCAAGTTTGTAGTGGTTTTGTGAACGACCACGACGAGGTCACATATTTTCTGCAGTTTTGTTTTTGGTTAGTCGCTACTAACTGACCGATACTAAAACACACCTTTATTTGTAGCGAATACAAATGATGAAAAGTGTGTAAATAAATTAACATATATTGATTACAGATAACTGACTTAACTAATTTTGTTATTTTTTTTGAATCAATTATTTGATTCTCACATTTAATCTCTCAGGGGTTAAAGAGAAGGAAGTGAGGATAATCTAGTGATTTAAATTTTTTGAAGTTGAATTATATACATGTGAAATTCTTTTTATACCACATTTAAGCTCATATATGTAAAACTTTTTCTAGGTGAAATGAGGTAATTTTTATGAACAAATTAACACATATTTACCCAATATTCTAACAATATATGAATTGAGGAGGTATAGAGACGACCTCTAAATGATATAAACGGTATAATATATATTCGTTTGCTATAAATAATAAGTATGTAGTAGTGACATGTGAAATGAAGAGAGGCACACAATGATTAACAAAATGACATGTAGCCCTAATTCTAGAAGATGCATTATAATGGACGAGATAATTAAATGGGCCCAAGTCACTGCAAATAGGGCTTTATTGGATTTTGCTCTAACATGAATACACAAGAAAGCAAAATACCAAACAATAAAATCAATGGACCATTTTATTAAATGTAAGGCTAAGATTTGTTGGATTCAATTAATGTAAAAGGCTCCAATACATTGAATCTATATACATGACATACACCGCACTACTAGTAGTGCAGTGGTATTGTGAGTAGTCTCCCCACCCCCTTGTATTGGTTTCGATCCCCCCCATCCCCTATCGCCTATGTATCAAATATATATATATATATATATACATGACATACGCTTATGCGGATTAAATAACTACAATAATTAATAACCACTTCTTTCAAACCCTTGATCTCCTCGTTATATACACACACATATCACATAAGCTCTTGGAAGCAGCCGTCAATTTTTATTTAGAGCAAAACATTTCTTTTTAGTTTTACCAGTGACTAAAGATTTAGATCCATAGAAGTTTTGAAAGATCAATAAGAAGAAGATGATCAAGTGCAAGGAAAGAGAACAGTTTATGACTACATAAATCAGATCAACGGAATACCAAAAGGTATTTAGAAATTCACTATATATCACATGTCTCATTCATATAATCTTTGAAGTTCCCATCCACCCATCACATCATTGTTTCTTTCATATGCTTATTATGGGTTAGATATAGATCAATGAACATAGATTTAAATCCCCATCAACCCATCACATTATTTTTTAGATTTTTATTGGGGTTTTAGGTTTATGATTTACCATTTGAAAGTTGTAATAAGTAACAAATATTTCCACCTTTATCATTTATACGTTGTAAAACATCACATTAACCAAAGCATAGTATTACAAAGAAGGTGCCTGAGGTGATCTTATGTACAGTTATGATAAGTTTATCCATACACCAAAATTGTGTGTAAATGAGAAAAATAATGAAAGCTAAGCTAAACCAAATAGTTTGACCATAAAATTGGTGTTTCTCTAGTCCATGAATTTGCATGAGATTTGGCCTTATTTTCAATGAAATTTTATTCATTTATGATGTTTTGATTCTGTTACATAAAAAATTATAACTGATGTTGGCCACCCAGACTCGCCAAGTTGGAAAATTTCTTTTGTTGGTTCAATTGATCGAATGGTCGAGGGAGGAGGGTTTACCAGCTAGTCTCCTCCCCAAATCAAATCTTTAGACTTTTTAGTATTATATAGGAGTTTGGTGTGCATATTTTGTCCTAAATATATATGCATGCAAACTTTAATTTATTATATTATGTTTGCTTTCCAATCTTAGTCCCTACCATGTCAAATTTAACTTTGCTCTTTGTTTTGTTACACGTTGTAATTATCTATATTAGTATTGTACAAGCAATCTCGGGCATTTCTTTAAGTATTTATTGATTTATTTTGGTCAAGCATTTTCATTCTTATCATTCAGTTTGAATCCCTTTGAATTAATGTTCTTAAGCTTTTTCCTTTTGCACAATCCCTCTGAATCTCTCTCCCACTAAAAAGTTTTATTTCTTGTAGGGATTTCTTTTTCTGGTGTTTTCGATTGTAAATTCTGTGCTTTTTGCATTGATTTGCGATCGGGGTTTTAAATAGCTTCAAATTTCGGATTATTTGTTTCTTTTTATATAAAATTTTTCGGGGATATCTATTTGATTTATTGAGCCTTAATACATACTTACAAAGCTTTATGTGTAACCTCTTTAATCCAAATGAGCAGATATCACGAGAAGGAGTAATACTCATAGTTATGTTTTCCATATGCAGAATTTGGCTTCCTTATCTGTAGAGACGTTATGGCTTCTCCTGTGACGACACCCTGTGCACACAATTTTTCCTAGTTATATGTTTGGAGGGTGCCTCTTCAAAGAATGTGAGGAAATGCCCCTGCTGCCCTACTGACATTTCTGGTTTTCTTCAGAACATTCAGGTGAATCATGCATAATTTGCTCCTAAATTGTACTTTTGTTATGTTTCATCTATATAATTATTTAAATATAAGAATTTGTTAATTGATTGCTTAGTTGCTCTGGTGGCATGCTTGTGGGACAGGCCAATTCAGAGTTGTTGGGCTTAATTAAATCATTGAAAGCTGTGGCTGCCGAAGAAAATGGAAAGCGAAGTGAGCATGAAGATGGATCAAAGGAAAGGAAAAGGAAATGCTACAAGTAGAGTGTGGCATCATTATGGGCAATGCGATTCGTATTAGTTCCGCTCTTGCAAGTGCCATTCGTATGGCAAAAAGCTTCCAAAGTTAATGTTGCTGGAGGAACTTCAAAAGGGTACCATTTTAGTACATAACCAAGATATACCAGACAGAGCATACACAACAGAGCTGGCCCAAAGGAAAGGAAAAGGAAATGCTACAAGTAGAAAAATATTTTTATTGAACATCATGTAGATGAGTTACTCATTCTTATTTTTGGTTCAAAATATATTTTTTAATGAAGTAGATGAGTTAGTGAATAGCGAAAAGAATCCAACATCAAGTATTGAAAATATAAATCCAAGTGTTAGATGGAGGCTTTACATAGCAGATTCTGTTCAATTTTAAGTAAAAGCATACATAAGTTTGGAGATGAGGAACTCACCGTCATCCTAGTCGAAATGGTAAAAAGATGGAGCATTCTCTCCAATTGAAACCAGGAAAAAGGGAGACATTATTGCAATTTAGGGTCCAATGGTTATCATATCAAATTTATTTTTTCAAGTAAATTTGGTAATTAATAAACTCGGTTTGAGGTGTAATACCCTAAAAACCTCACTTATTATAAATGTCATATTTTGACAAATAATACCTATTAGAAATAGGTGAATATATGGTCTCAGATTGAGAGATATATTTATTTTATCTATTAGGTTATTTGCCCTTAGAATTTACGATAGCTAATGCTTTATTTTCCTAAATTTTGTTTAGAATCATAAAATACCATAAAAATACAAATAATTCCCAAATTAGATTAGGGTTCTTATAGGACCAAGAGAGAGAGCAAGGAAATGCTAGGGAAAATACATTAATCAAATTGGAGAAAATAATAAAAATTAGTAGACACTTAGAATTTCACTAAACTAAATAATTATGTAAATTTTCATAATTAATCAAGGGAATAATTAAAGGAGACTTAAGCCTCAAAATTCATAATTTATTAAGTAACTAATTTTCTAAAACCCTAAAACTAATACCTAGTTCATATTTAAGTTACAAAAGGCCATAAGAATTATCTAAACATTTGAAACAATTAAGGGGGCAATTACTAATAATTAATGGGCAATTAATTAACACCAAAGGAAGGTTTAACTAATTGTTTAAGATTAACCTTAATAATCACCAACTAGAGATGGGTTAAGCTAATTAAAACTCAAGGACCAATAAAAGTTTGGAATTAGCACTAAATGTGTTAGCAACAAACACAAATTATGTAATACCCTAAAAATCTCACTTATTATAAATGTCATATTTTGACAAATAATACCTATTAGAAATAGGTAAATATGAGGTCTCAAATTGTGGAGATATATTTATTTTATCTAGTAGGTGATTTTCCCTTAGAATTTAAGGTAGCTATATTTCATTTTTCTAAGTTCTGTTTAGGATCATAAAATATCATAAAAATACCAACAACTCCCAAATTAAATTAGGGATTTTATAGGATTCAAAGAAAGTAAGGAAAAATTAGGAAAACACATCAAATAAATAGGGGAGCATAAGAGGAATTAGTAGACCCTTAAATTTTCACTAAAAAAAATAATTATTTAAATTTTCATAATTAATTAAGGGATTAATTAAAGAAGGCCTAAGTCCCAAATTCCATAATTTAATAAGAGACTCAATTTTCTAAAACCCTAGAATTAATACCTAGCTCATATTAATTCATGAAAGACCATAAAGAATTATCTTACAATAACTGAAATAATTGTATTAATTTTCATAATTAATCCAAGGGTCTTAAACACTAATTTTATAATTGCTAAAGAGACCAAAGTTTCTAAACAACCCTTAAATGATACCTAGTTCATATTTGATTTGTAAAGGCCATAAATATTGTCTAAAACACTTAAACAATTAAAGGGAAATTACCACTACTTGAAAGATAATTAAATTAGGATTGGTAAGTTTAAGATAATTAATTACACTTAGTTTTAATAAACACCAATTAAAGGTATATTTAGATAATTAAAATTCAATGACCAATAGAGATTTGAGATTAGTATAAAATAAAACACCAATGGTCATGAAATACCCTAAACACTTAAAAATCAAGAGACAATTAGGCTTTGATTAGAACATTATTGATGAACAAGTAAAGGAATACCTACCAATATTTAGTGGGTAAATAATTAGCACTAATGGAATGATTAGCTAATTAAATACAATTAAATAATTGTAGTCATTAAATAAAAGTATATTAAACTAACTAAGGGTTGAGAACCAATAAAAGTTTGGAATTAGCACTAAATGTGTTAGCAACAAACACAAATTATGCATGAGCCAATCATACAACAAGAAGAGATAATTAAGCTTAGGATTAAGATGTTAATCAAATGCTAATCAAGAGTTGAAAAGTCAACAATTTCAACTATGATCTAAAGGCCAAGAATTAATCCCATAAAGCTAATCTAATGACTCTAATTAATTCTAATAAAGCTTAATCCATGTGAAAATAGAAGAACCAATGGGAGGAAATTAAGCTCATAATATCTAGATATTATTTGAATCAAACACATGGGGGAATTTTAAGTCAACAAAGGAGGAAAGTAAATGGAAGAAGATATTGTACTACATAATTAAGAGACTTAATGGCTTGGAAGAGGATAAAATGATGATTAAAAAAGAGGTAGTGTGTGGATGTATATGGCGTATGTGTGTGTGTGATTAAGTGTATGTGAGGATGAAAAATAAAAGAAAGGAAGAGTGTGTGTGTGTAGGTGGCGTATGTGTATGTATGTGGTGTGTGTTGGGGTGGGTGTGTGAGAAGGAGAGAGAGAGAGTTGTGAGTGTAGGAGTTGTGAGTCCAACGGTGAGAAAGAGAGAAGAGTCAAAGCATTAGCCAATAGGAAAAAGAAGAGGAGAAAATTGTTCCAAAAAAAAAAAAACCTATCCAATGCCACATACCCCCCCTTTGAGTCATGAATCTACAACAAGGTGAGTCACTACTCTAGCAAATGAATCATCAACCTAAACTTGTATGAATCACCATCCTAAGCTTACATGAGTCATAAACCTACATGATGAATCACAACCCTAACTAGATAAGGTGATGTAAGGGATGATGAAAGAAGATGATGTGTAGAAAATAGGTGGACCAATGAGGGAGAAGATAATTAGAATAATTAAATTGGTTCATAAAAAATAATTCTAGATAAAAACTAAGAAAACCTATACAAATTAAATCATATCTTGAAATCCTTGAACTAAGTATAAAAACCAAGTTGAGATTCATGACAAGCATAAATCTAGCATCAAGACAAGTATAACCAAAGTCATTTTCATGATTGTTTGAGAAATAGAACCAATAGGAAAGATAGATAAAATTGGTCTCAAAATGAAGCTAAAAATTCCTAGAGTTCAAAACCGATGAGTAATTGAGCAAACAACTTCACTAGACTACCTAAACACATTCTTTTCTATAGATTCTAATTAGTAGAAAGCAAGCCAAACTCTTAGGATAATAGTCATTGAATTTGGAAGAGGATAATGTACCAACATGGTGACTCATGTAGGTGACTCAAAAGCAATTTGAACGGCTAGGATTTGTGCTCCAAAATACCCTAGATCCAAGAGCCAATAATTGCTAAGAGGAAGTTCCAATTAATTACCAAACTTGCCCAACCCTTCTACTATAAATAGGGGTCCTTGGCCCTTCACAAAACTCACACCAAAACTAAGAAATCTGAATATTAGAGAGAGTGGAAGAAGCTTGAAGGAGTTCAAGAAGAGGTAAGCAAGTTCTTTAGTTTTTAGCTTTTAAATTCTTAGTTAGAAGTAGCTTAGATCTTAAATAGTTTAGAATAATTTTAAATTCATGTTTTTATAGTTAAAATTAGCTTTATTTCAAAAAAATAATGAAGAAAGAGTTTTAGCAAAATTTCTTGAAGAGAAACACCGAAGTAATGAAGTTCTGGCGAAATTTCATCGGTTCTGGAATTTCTGAACTAGTCATGAAAATACTATTATTTTATGCTGAAATCATGGTTGAAAAATTCTGGAAAAATTCATGGTTAAATTAGACATATAGGGATTTTTAAATATGTAAAGAACATGTCCAAATGATTTCTGTACAGAGAGATAAAAATTCCCAAAGTTAGGGCTACGAATTTCTGGAAAATTCTGGACAGATGTTCAAAAATTAAAAACTGGGAATGAACCGTGGAATCTGGGCAAAGGCTATTATTTTTCCTTGGAACTAGACATCCCAAGGATTCTGAGGAATTTTACGGATCCTCGTTTCGACTTTTCTAGAATTAGTTATGATTTTTCAAAGTTAGGCGAAATTTTGCCCAGATTTAAGGACCAGCGTTTTTCTCAAAAATAAAGGGAAATAATAAATTCATAAATCCACCAGGGGTAAAATAGTCATTTGTGGCTAGGATATCTATTGGGATATTGGTTGTAAATTAATAAACATCGTATTACCCTCATAGGAAACCTGTGATCACCTTGCAACCGACAACATACCGTGCTCGACAGGCAAAGGTACGGACGCGTATTGTAACACTAACTTTGATGCTTATGGTACACTTGTATGTGATAGATATGCTCATAGACTGTGACTCTGCCTTAAAAATTATTTGAATATAAATATAGCTATATACGGGTTACAGTTTTGGTAATGCCGTTTGAGTCTTCCTAGCGCGCTGAGGACACAATAGGCTATCGTGGCATTGGTGAAGAGTGCAGACAGGTTGTGGTAAATATATATGGATATATGATGGTTGTGTTTTTGAGAAATATTGAATATGAATATTGTTGTTTTAACATGAATATCTGTCATACATAACTCTACATAAGCATGAGGTTAACCGTTACCTGGGGTTCAATGGGAATTGAACCCCAGCCCATAGTCTCAGATACTGGTGGAACCGGGACAGGAACAAGTATGAATAGCACACGAGAGGGCACGGGCTGAGAAGTACCTAGGGGTTATTGTAATCACTCAGAGATTTGTACCACTGTAATAGCAACCAGACTCAACAGCAGGGAATGTATATCAGTTACTTGCTCTTTTAAAATCAAGAAATTTATTCTGATGCTCTGATTGAGATATTGTGAAAATCTTTTTTCGATGCCACTCTGATTATTTCTTTAAAGCTCTGGTAATCCCTTTTCAAAAACCACATTTAAAAAGGCAGGATGTTACAAATTATGCATGAACCAATCATACAACAAGAAGAGATAATTAAGCTTAGGATTAAGATGTTAATCAAATGCTAATCAAGAGTTGAAAAGTCAACAATTTCAACTATGATTTAAAGACCAAGAATTAATCCCAAAAAGCTTATCCAAAGGCCCTAATTAATTTTAATAAAACCTAATCCATGTGACTAAGGGGCTAACTAATGGAATATTTCCTTTCAAATACTATAAACAAAGCAAGAAATAATAATAATAATAAAAAGGGGAGGGGGTGCATTTTTTTTTTTGTAAGAAAAGGGTGAAGAAGAATTGAATATTAATCAAAATATACTATGAGTCATAAACCTAGGCAAAGTTGAGTCATTGATCTAAACATGAGATGAGTCATTAACCTAAGACATGAAACACCACCCTAACCATGAGTCATTAACCTAAACAAGAGGTGAGTCACAAACCTATATGATGAATCACAACCCTAACAAAGACTTTCAAGGCTTTAGGAGATAAGGTGATGTAAGGGGATGATGAAAGGGATGATGTAATGAAAGAGAGGTGGACCAATGAGGACAAGGATAATTAAAATAACTAAATGGGTTTATAAAAATAATTCTAGATAAAAACTAATAAAACCTATACAAATTAAATCATATCTTGAAATTCATGAACTAAGTATGGAAACTAAGTTGGGATCCATAACAAGCATAAATCAAGCATGAAAACAAGTATAACCAAAATCATTTTCATAATTGTTTAAGAAATGGGATCAATAGGAAAGATAGGTAAAATTGGTCTCAAAATGAAGCTAAAAATTTCTAGAGTTCAAAACCAATGAGCAATTGAGCATACAACTTCATTAGAATACCTAAACAAATGCTTTTCAATGGATTCTATTTAGTATAAAGAAAGTCAAACCCTTTGGATAACTAGTCATCAATTGTAGAAGAGGATAATGTACCACATGGTGACTCATGGAGATGACTCAAAAGTTTTAGAAGAGGCTAGAAGGGTGTGGTGTAAGGACAAGATGTGTGCTTCCAATTACCCTAGATCCAATGGCCAAGAATTGCCAAGAGAGAGCTTCAAATAATTACAACATTGCCCAACCCTTCTACTATAAATAGGGGCTTTGGCTCTTCACAAAACTCACACCAAAACAAAGCAATCTGAATATTAGTGAGAGTGGAAGAAGCTTGAAGGAGTTCAAGAAGAGGTAAGCAAGTTCTTTAGTTTTTAGCTTTTAAATTCATAGTTAGAAGTAGCTTAGATCTTAAATAGTTTAGAATAATTTTAAATTCATGTTTTTATAGTCAAAATTGGTTTTATTTCGAAAAAGTAGTGAAGAAAGGGTTTTAGCAAAATTTCCGGAAGAGAAACACCGAAGTAACGAAATTCTGGCGAAATTTCATCGGTTCTGAAATTTATGTGTCAGTCATAGAAAAGATATTATTTTATGTTGAAAACATGGCTGAAAAATTCCGGAAAAATTCGTGGTGAAAGTAGACACATAGGTATTTTTAGATATGTAAAGAACATGTCCAAATGATTTCTGTACAGGGAGATAAAAATTCCCAAAGTTAGGGCTACGAATTTCTGGAAAATTCTGGACAGATGTTCAAAACTAAAAACCTGGGAATGAACCGTGGAATCTGGGCAAAGACTGTTATTTTTTCTTAAAACTAGACATCCTAAGGATTCTTAGGAATTTTACGGATTCTCGTTTCGATTTTTCTACAATTAGTTATGATTTTTCAAAGTTAGCCCAAAATCTGTCCAGATGTAAGGATCAGCGTTGTTTTCAAAATAATAAAGGAAAATAAATAATTGATAAATCCACCAGGGGTAAAATAGTCATTTGTGGCTAGGATATCTATTGGGATATTGGTTGTGATTTAATAAACGACATATTACCTCATAGGGAATCTGTGATCGCTTCGCAACAGACAACGTACCGTGAATACCGACGAAGGTACGAACGCGTACTGTAACACTAACTCTGATGCTTATTGTACACTTGTATGTGGTAGATATGCTCATAGACTATGACTCTGCTTTAAAAATTATTTGAAATATACATACAGCTATATACGGGTTACAGTCTTGGTAATGCCGTTTGAGTTTTCCTAGCGCGCTGAGGACACGATAGGCCATCGTGGCATTGGTGAAGAGTGCAGACAAGTTGTGATAGATATATATATATGGATATTTGATGGTTGTGTTTTTATCTTTGAGAAATGAATATTGAATATGAATATTGTTGTTTTATCATGAATATCTGTCATACATAACTGTACATAAGCATGAAGTTAACCGTTACCTGAGGTTCAATGGGAATTGAACCTCAGCTCATAGTCTCAGATACTGGTGGAACCTGGGACAAGAACAAGGATGAATAGCACACGAGAGGACACGGACAGAGAAGTAATTAGGGGTCATTGTAATAGAAATTATTTAGAGAATTGTACCACTGTAAAAGCAACCAGACTCAACAACAGGGAATGTATATCAGTTACTCGCTCTTTTAAAATTGTTCTGATGCTCTGATTGAGATATTGTTTTAAAAAGAAAATCTTTTTCGATGCCACTCTGATTAATTTCTTCGAAGCACTGATAATCCCATTTGAAAACCACATTTAAAAAGGCGGGATGTTACATGAGGCTTCTAATCTTCCTTTCTATAGTGTCTCAACCTCCTAAATGTTTTTTCTTGATTCTTTTGATGATTAAATTTTGTATAAATTATTAGTATTGATATTTCAAAGTGATAAAATGGTGCAACTCTAAATTTTTTATTATCTTTTTCATAAAAAAAGATTATGATATTTCAAAAGAAATAAATCAAAACAACATAATTTTAGAGTATTTTTATGCATTAATTTAATTTCAAATTCATTATTTAAATACGTTGAGCCAATATTTTCCGTTGATGAGTTTAACGATATTTATTAGGGACCACCAGGGGAGTTAAAAATTCGTTTTATCACTGCGATTTTACGTTTTTACGATTTTTTTTCATTGAAATGATTTTACTAATTTTCCAAACGCTTTTAAGTTTTTACGATTTTACTACGTTACGATTTTACGTTTTACGATTTTTCATTCTCCTTCCGTTTTTAAGTAAAATCTACGTTTTCACTACCATGGAGACCACTGCACTGAGGTCCCAAGGTACATAAAGAATAATAAAAAAGTCCCAACTTAAAATTACATATCAAAAAAGTTCCAAAGAAGTCCCCATGAATTCTTTTGTAATGAGTTGTCAATATGAAATGACTAAATTGTCCCCAAAAAAACCATCCTTTGTCGTTCTATCGCAAGGACTTCTTCTTCCTTTTGGGCATATCTCAGAAATGGAGGGCAAGAGTCTCCTTCTTTCCCGCTTTCTTGAAAAAGGGCAAAGACACTGATTTTCTCTCAAGTCTCAAGGATGAGCCTCTCGAGGCCATTGCGCTGCTAGATCTGGGGCTAATGCTACCCTTGAAGACCAGCAAGCAGTTGATTAGGCAGGTTTCGATTTAGGGTTCAATTTTTTGTTGCTATGCTTTTTTGGGGGACCTGACAATGATTTTCCCAAAATTGTTTGAGCCTTACGCGTTTTCAAAACTTTTTCTGGGTCTAAACTAATTTGCAGGGGGTTGGGAACATGGTTTTGACATCGCCTCTTTTGCTTCTCCATCTTCCTTTCAACTAATCATACCTCGAGACGCTGAAAGGCTTTGCGATTCAACTCAGTTCATCTTCTGTTCTTGCAAAACTCAATCTGGGTTGTTTTGCTTCCGTGCGAGTTGTCGTTGATCAGCAACAATAATAAAAAGAAACATGAATTCAGTCGATACAGGGATCTCCAGGGATTTATTCGCTCTTTGGTGGTGTGGTTGCTCTTTTAGAGCTTATTGGGTCTTTGTTGCTCTTTAAATGACGAAGGCAAGGAATTTTGGGTTTGAGATTCTGTATTTCCTCAATTATATGATTACAAACCTGGGGGTGTGAATTATATGAATCCTCAATTGATTTAACTTATTTTATTTTGAATTATGTATTTTAAGCAATTTATTCATCACTTGGAGTGTCTGTTGATCACTATTAATTTGGTGACTCATAATAGATGATGCAAATAATTCTACCGAAGTCTAACTGGTGGGGAAGAACGAGATAGTTGGCAAGTCTGAAAGTTCTTCAGAACCTACTAATTCAAGTGTGCGTACCACACTTGGGAGTGAGCAAGAGGGCACCTCTCTTCACAGGGACAACATGGCTGCTTTAGAGCATAGAGCAGCTAAAAGAAACAACAGGTTGTGAACATATATTGATTCAGCATGCCTTAATATATTTTGCAGTCTGGGCCTTAGATATTACATATTTGAATTTTTGCGTCTGAATTGTTGTTTACGAAGTTACCTATTGTATGTCAATGGCACTATTGGGCAAACACTCAGGAGGATTGTCTAGCAAGCAGTCAAAGCACGCCGATTAAAAACAAGGTTTATCGGGTACCACGCACTGGTCATATTGACCACTTGTTTTTTTTTTGCAATTGCAACTGTGTCTAGGGTTATTATATTGATGATAATGTTTTTTGTAATTATTACATGAAGACTGATTGTATCTACAACTTAATATTTAGATGTCACATGATATTTAATTTGATATGATATTCACTTCCCAACCTAGATATAGCTTTCAACATTCTTTTTTTATGTTGTCCAAATAGACTCATGATGTTGTCAAAATAGGCATAGGACGTTGTGAAATGTAACATCCCGCCTTTTTAAATGTGGTTTTCAAATGAGATTATCAGAGTTTCGAAGAAATTAATCAGAGTAGCATCGGAAAAGATTTTTTTAAAACAACAACTTAATCAGAGCATCAGAATAAACTTTTTTCTTTAAAAGAGCGAGTAACTGATATACATTCCCCGTTGTTGAGTCTGGTTGCTATTACAATGGTACTAATCTCTGAATGTTTTCGATTACAATGACCCCTAGGTACTTCTCTGCCCGTGCCCTCTTGTGTGCTATTCATCCTTGCTCTTGTCCCGGTTCCACCAGTATCTGAGACTATGAGCTGGGGTTCAATTCCTATTGAACCCCAGGTAACGGTTAACTTCATGCTTATGTACAGTTATGTATGATAGATATTCATGATAAAACAACAATATCCATATTCAATGTTCATTCCTCAAAGATAAAAACATAACCATCATATATCCATATTATTCCATATTCATATCAAACCAGTCTGCACTCTTCACCAGTGCCACGATGGCCTATCGTGTCCTCAGCGCGCTAGGAAAACTCAAACGGCATTACCAAAACTGTAACCCGTATATAGCTGTATATATGTTCAAATAATAATTTGTAAAGCAGATTCACAGTTTATGAGCATATCTACCACATACAAGTGTACTATAAGCATCAGAGTTAGTGTTACAGTACGCGTCTGTACCTTCGTTAGCGATATCGGTACGCTGTCGCTCGGACCGTGATCACATTTACCCTATAATGATAATATCGCATTTATTAATTCACTAATCATATTCTAGAGGGTATCCTAGCCACTAATGACCCTTTTTACCCTTGGTAGGATTATTTTTCAACCTATCACATTTAATTCTCCAAAAACGCTGGTCCATAATTTTGGACAGATTTTCGCCTAACTTCAGAAAATCATAACTAATTCTAGAAAAATCGAAACGGGGATACGTAAAATTTCCTGGAATCCTCAGGATGTCTATTTTTAATAAAAAATATTAGCTTTTGCCCAGATTACATGGTTCATTCCCAGTTTTTAAGTTTTGAGCCTCTGCCCAGAATTTTTCCATAAATTCGTAGCCTAACTTTGAGGATTTTTATCTCACTGTACAGAAATCATTTGGACATGCTATTTACATATTTAAAAATCCCTATATGTCTAATTTAACCATGAATTTTCTCAGAATTTTCTAACCATGATTTCAGCATAAAATAATAGCATTTTCATGACTGGTTTAGAAATTCCAGAACCGATGAAATTTCGCCAGAACTTCGTTACTTCGGTGTTTCTTTTCCGGAAATTTTGCTAAAACCCTTCCTTCACTACTTTTTCGAAATAAAACCAATTTTAACTATAAAAACATGAATTTAAAATTATTCTAAACTATTTAAGATCTAACCTACCTCTAACTAAGAATTTAAAAGCTAGAAACTAAAGAACTTGCTTACCTCTTCTTGAACTCCTTCAAGCTTCTTCCACTCTCACTAATATTCAGATTGCTTGGTTTTGGTGTGAGTTTTGTGAAGGGCCAAGGACCCCTATTTATAGTAGAAGGGTTGGGCAAGTTTGGTAATTAATCGGAACTTCCTCTTAGTAATTCTTGGCCCTTGGATCTAGGGTATTTTGGAGCACAAATCCTAGCCCTTAAAATTGCTTTTGAGTCACCTACATGAGTCATTACCCTAGTACATTATCCTCTTCCACCATTTATGTCTATTATCCAAAGTGTTTGGCTTTCCTTATACTAAATAGAATCCATTGAAAAGAATGTGCTTAGGTAATCTAATGAAGTTGTATGTTCAATTGCTCATTGGTTTTGAACTCTCGAAATTTTTAGCTTCATTTTGAGACCAATTTTGCCTGTCTTTTCTTTTGATTCCATTTCTTAAACCATTATGAAAATGACTTTGGTTATACTTGTTTTCATGCTTGATTTATGCTTGTTATGAATCTCAACTTGGTTTTCATACTTAGTTCATAGATTTCAAGATATGATTTAATTTGTATAGGTTTTATTAGATTTTATCTAGCATTATTTTAATAAACTAATTTAGTTATTTTAATTATCCTCTTCCTCATTGGTCCACCTATTGTTTTACACATCATCTTCTTCCATCACCCCTTACATCATCTTATCTAGTTAGGATTGTGATTCATCATGTAGGTGTGTGACTCATGCAAACTTAGATTGGTGATTCATGCTTAGGTTGATGATTCATTTCATATTTAGATCAATGACTCACCTAGGTCTAGAATTAATTCCATGAGTTATCCTAATTATGCAATTAACTAAATCCCTATTGGCTAACAAGTTGACTTCCCATTCCCTCTTCACACTAGACACACATATATGCACAACAATAGCATGCACACACATACACAACAATGACATCATCACATGCATCATCTTATTGGTCCAATTAATTTTATGAGGATTAAGAACATTTTCTTGATTTATCATTGGCTAATCCAATTTCACAAGGATTAAGCTTTATAATTTATTTAAGCCCTTAGATTGTCTTTATGTGGTTAAATCTTGACCCTTAGATCATAGTTGATTTTATTGACTTTTCAAAGCTTGATTAAAGCTTAATTAACTTCTTAATCCAAGGCTTAAGTGTACCTTGATTATTGTATTATTGGCTTTTAGGGTAGTTTAAGATCATTGTTAATCTATTTTATGCTAATCTCATCCCTTATTGGTCTTTGATTCTTAATTAGCTTAACACATCTTTTATTGATGACAATTTGTATTAATTGTAAATAATAAGCTAAATATTCCCTTAGTGTAATTTTAATTGTTCATTAAGTGTTGGTGATTACCTTTTAATTGTTCAAGTGTTTTGATAATTCTTTATGGCCTTTTATGAATTAAATATGAACTAAGTATTAGTTCTAGGGTTTTAGAAAATTTGGTCTCTTAAACATTTATAAAATTGGTGTTTAAAACCCTTTGATTAATTATGAAAATTAATACAATTATTCCAATTATTGCAAATTTAATTGTCTCTTAGTTGTTAGTAATTTCTCCTAATTGGTATACGTATTTTCAGGCCATTTAATTATCTCTTATGATTAAATTAGGATTACACTTAGTTTAAGAGACTTTAGAGCATTCTATAATATTTTATGATCCATTATGTAGTTTTTAAAATTGGGTTTTGGCCTATTTAAATTCTAGAGAAAATTTGCCCAAGAAATAAAATAAACTACAAAATTTGGAGACAACATATTCCCCTATTTTTTTTAGATATTATTTGCCAAAATATAATATTTTCAATGACTATGAATTTTTAGGGTATTATATTTATCCAAATTTATTTATGTATTTCCATAACTCTTTCTTGCTCCTTTTGATCCTACAAGAACCCTAATTTAATTTGGTAATTGTTTGTATTTTTATGATATTTTATGATCCCTAGAAAAATTCAATCATTGATCACCTTAATCCTATATAAGGGTTTCCTAGAAATTAGAATAATCATACCTCATAATTTGAGACCACATATTCACCTAGTTTAAATAGGTGTCATTTATCAAAATATTACAGTTATGATAAATTATAATTTTTGGGGTATTACATGAAAAATACCTATTAATATAATCAAGGTAACAACTTACTGGCTGTTACATTGTGCAATTGAATTTCAAGGATACAATTGACAGAAGCTTTATTTTGTCAACGCGATCATTAACAATACTGCTGATATTAATTTTCAGGTAACAAGAATGTACGGAACAATACGAAAACGACAGGTAAAGATAGAGATTGGAAGCCAAAGGGAGGAGAGGAGCAGTTTTGTTGTCATAAAGATGAAAAAATAGACTTGTAGTTTTATCGTTAAATTTTGAATCTCAATTTCAAAATAAGAAACTTTATCATTATAGGAGATGTCAAGAAGCTAGACACACAGTGAAGACATGCAAGAATCCAAATCCCAGCCAAAAACAAGATGTACATGCTTTTGATAGTTGCTTTTTTAATCATTATATCTATATATACATCTAGTATTAGTGACTTCTTGTAACACCTTTTTGTATTTTTATGGGTGGAGAAGGTATTGTAATTACAGTATACATATGGATATGAAACTATATATAATATTTTACAATGATATGATATTAAGTTAAATGAGTAGGTGCAAATAGCCACTTACTCATACAACTTAATATTTTGATATGATATTCACTTCTCAACCTAAGCTGATATAGCTGTCAACATTCTCTGAAGATGTTATCAAAATAGCTTTTACTATTGTTAACGCCTTCTGTGCATTTGGGGACAATGAAAATACTCAAGTTTCGAAATCGCTCCAAGTTACAAAATTTTGTTGTCAAAATAACATTTCTTATTGTCAATATAACTTTTACTATTGTTAAAGCCTCCTGTGCGTTTAGGGACAATCAAAATACTCAAGTTTCAAAATGGCTCGAGGTTTGAAAATTTTGTTGTCAAAATAGCATTTCCTTTTGTCAACTCATGTTTACTTTTTTCTTTTTTTTTAATGATTTGTGTGCGTTTGGGGGCAATGAAAATACTCAAGTTTGAAAATGGCTCCAGGCCTAAAACTTTTGTTTTCAAAATAGCATTTCCTATTGTCAATATATCTTTTATTGTTGTTAATAGCCCCTATGCATTGGGGGACAATCAAAATACTCAAGTTTGAAAATGGCTCCAGGTTTGAAAATTTTGTTGTCAAAATAATATTTCCTATTGTCAATATAGTTTTTACTATTGTTAATGGCCTCTGTGTGTTTGAGGACAATCAAAATACTCAAGTTTAAAGATGGCTCCAAGTTTAAAAAATTTGTTTTCAAAATAGCATTTTCTGTTGTCAATCTAATTTTTACTGTTATTAGGGATTTTTCAATCTAGCTTGGGCAACGTAGTAGTTATTCACAACTAATATAAAAAAAGTCCCTACAGACATTTTTTATATATGAGTTTGGGTTAGGACTTTTTTGCTATTTTATATGCACCTTGGACCTCATTAATATTTTCCCTATTTATTAATATTGAGACCAAAGCCACATGAAATCGCTGCTCCTAGGACAACGCGTGACAAGAATTAGAATGCTAGTAGACGAAACACCCCAATAAGACCTTGAGTCACGAGTATTAATGAGAAACACAAGAAAAATTAATTTAATAAAGATAATATGTAAGATAAAAGAGTCAGGAAAATGAATTAAAATTGTTTAACTCCACTTCTCTCACTTTTTCAATCCTACTAATTTTCTTAACTTTTGCTAAGTTTCCCTCCGCTTTCCTCATACCAAACAAGCCCTAAAGACAACTTGATTTATTAGAGTCTTTTCTAAAAACCATAATTGACAAATTGAACTTGCTATTAGAATCTAAAACACACGTGAACCAAATGGGTTTTTTAGACTGGTCAAAAATATTTTTAAAATGAGTTTTTTAGATTTTGATTTATGTGGATGATATCCTTGTGACTAGAAGCAATCTATCTAGCCTCAAACGTTTTACTGCAAAACTGAATAATATTTTCTCCTTAAAAGACCTTGGTTCACTACACTATTTTCTTGGGATAGAAGCTCACAGAGAAAACACTAGTCTCTACCTAACACAAGGAAAATACATTTTTGATTTACTTGATAGATTTCACATGACTCATTGTTTGCCGTGTCCAACACTTATGTCTACCCATAAATCCTTATCAGTCTTTTCTGGAGAGTTACTTCAAAATCCCTCAGAATACTGTAGTGTAGTTGGTGCTCTATAGTATCTATGCAATACAAGACCTGATATTTCTTTTAGTATTGGTGAACTCAGTCAATTTCTCTCCCAACCAATCACAGAACACTAGAAAGTAGTGAAGAGAGTTTTAAGGTTCCTTAGAGGAATTGGTCACTATAGTATATCAAACCATTTGTTTCTCTAGATATAGCCACTTATTATGATGCAAATTGGGCATCTTGTCCAGATGATAGACGGCCTGTTGGGGGCTATTGTGTTTTTCTAGGAGATTCTTTGGTAACTTGGTCCTCCAAGAAGCAATTAGTTGTCTCTCGGTCAAGTTGTGAGTCTGAATATTGCGCCTTGGCTAATACAGCCTTGGAACTTAGCTGGATCAGATCTTTGCTGTCTGAGTTGAGCTTGAAATTACACAGAATTCCAACCATCCGGCGTGACAACACTAGTGCAACAGCTCTTGCTTCTAACCCTGTCCATCACCAACAAACTAAACACATTTAATTAGATGTGCACTTCATAAGAGGCCGAGTCATATCTAAGGTGTTAAAGGTGCAGTATGTTCCTACTGAATTTCAATTGGCTAACTGTCTGACAAAGCCTCTACACCATGCATGTTTCCGGTTTTTAAGAGACAAGCTAGGAGTCACTGTAACTCCATCAAAACAAACTGAATAGCTTCAATCTCTTACAGGAACTAGTCACAAAGACAAGAGGAAGAGGTAGGTTCAAAGTAAAGGAGGGAGTTAGAATTAATAATGTATTTATATAATTGTAAATATATTGTCTTGTTGTATTCTAGAATATTCACATATGAACAGATATCAATGTATTATTGGTAGCTATCAGCTATAAATAGGAATGAATAGGATCAAGGCTATTATCTTGTCTTTACCTATTTCTCTAAAACCTTATTTGGCCTCGCCTCAAACCCCATCCCACAACAATGTTTGAAGTGCTCAATAGGGCCTAGAACAGCCTTCAAGGAGGTAGTGTGATCAGCAGCTAACCCTTGAGACTCTCCAAGCTCAACATCACTCCTCTTAATGCGCTCGAGTTTTCAACCCAAACCTCGAGTTTTGCATTTTCTAGAAAACATTGAAGAGTCTTTGTGTGATGAAAACCGGAGGTTTTGCTGGAAAACTGCAGGTTTTGCTTTGTGCAGAACACTTGAGCTTCTCTGTGTAAAGTCAAAACTCTTGTGAATTTTCAAATTAGCGGAAACCTTTACTCATAAAGGAGTAGTGTAGAGTTTATGAAATTGCCTCAATTTGAAAATTCTTCCCGCCAGAGGCAAACTCGAGTTTGTCTTCACAAACTCGAGTTTATAGGTTTTGTATTTGAAGATTTTCTCTAAAGGTTGCAAACTTGAGGTTTAGGAACAATAGACTCGAGTTTAAAAGTGTTTTCCAATTAAAATGCTCTCGGTCTCTAGCAAACTCGAGTTTCCAAGTGTAACCTCGAGTTTGCTCAAAATATGAGAAAATTATGTAAAAACTCTAAAGTTCAAGTTCAAATGTCCAGTCTCGAGTTTATGGTGCAAACTGGCGAGTTTTGCCTTTTGTCAGTATCAAACTCAAGTTTGCCAATCTAGGCTCGAGTTTGACACTGACAGAATGTTTTTGGTTGAAAACAATAAGTTTTAACAATCATATAGGTTATCCAAAAACATCCATACATGTTTACAATTGTCAGTTATCATCAAAACACATAGAGAACTAAAAAGACCCGGCGATGGTTTTTCTTTTCTTTTTTTTTTTTTGGGTAGGGTTGAATCTTTTTTTATAAAAAAGATTCAATGAAAGTGAGGTTGGTGGGGTTTGAACGCACCCCACTTATATGGGGGCCAAGTAGCCTAACTATTGGGCCACTTGGTTCCTTAAATATATATATATATATATATATATATATATATATATATATATTAACAAATATATATATTCTTCTTAATATTTTTTCATCAACAAACAGTCTTGTAAATATCATTGAAGAATTGGTAATTGTCATTAAAAGATTTGTTATAATTGACCTTTATTTCTTGTTTTATCAGAGACATAAGTGGTAAACCTGAAGAACGAACTGGTAAATACCATTATAAAACTAGTAAATACCATTGAAAAATTGGTAATTGCCATTACAAGATTTATTATAACACGTTGGTAAATATTTTTACAAAACTTGTAAATGCCATTGAAAAATTGGTAATTATCATTTCAAGATTTGTTATAAGTGATGTTTATTTGAAGAACACAGTGGTAAACACCATTACAAAACTAGTAAATATCACTGAAGAATTGGTAATTGCCATTAAGCGATTTGTTATAATTGACCTTTATTTCTTGTTTCATCAGAGACACAAGTGGTAAACCTGAAGAACGAACTGGTAAATACCATTACGAAACTCATAAATGTTGTTAAAACATTGGTAATTGTCATTACAAGATTTATTATAAGTGACCTTTATTTGAAGAACGCACTGGTAAATACCATTACAAAACTAATAAATACCATTGAAAAATTGGTAATTGCCATTAAAACATTAATGACAATTTCCAATTCTTCAATTATAACAAATCTTTCAATGACAACTACCAATTTTTCAACGGTATTTACTAGCTTTGTAAAGGTATTTACCAGTGCGTTCTTCAAATAAATGTCACTTATAACACATCTTGTAATGACAATTACCAATTAATGGTATTTACTAGCTAGTTCATTCTTTAGATTTACCACTTGTGTTTCTAATTGAACAAGAAATAAAGGTCAATTATAACAAATCATTTAATGGCAATTACGAATTCTTCAATGATATTTACTAGTTTTGTAATGGTGTTTATTAGTGCGTTCTTCAAATAAATGTCATTTATAACAAATCTTGTAATGACAATTACCAATTTTTCAATGACATTTACTAGTTTAGTAATGGTATCACTAGTGCAAAAAAGGCTTTTAAGACCGGACAAAACAGGCTTGTAAGGGCGGACAGACGGCTGGTCTTGTTCCAGCCGGTATTAAAAGTCTACATATAAGACCGGACAATGATCCGGTCTTAAAAGTCTACATATTTTAGACCGGACATTTAAAACATTCGGTCTTAAAATTTGTACTAAATGAACATGAAATAGTTTGATTTGGTCGGTCCAAAAACTCAACTTTTAAGACCGGCCTAAAATTAGTCCGCTCTTAAAAATGTCAGACTTTTAAGACCGGACAAAATAAATACGGTCTTAAAGTTAGTGACTTCTAAGACCGACTAATCATACGTGGTCTTAAAAGACTGACTTTTAAGACCGGATGATAATTACGTCCGGTCTTAAAAATTTTCCTTTAAGACCGGACGTCTAAATATAACATAACGGTCTTAAAAAGGCCAACTTTTAAGACCGGCTTAATATGACCTTTAAGACCTGTCATATAATTACATCTGGTCTTAAAAGTCAAACACATAAGATCGGCTTATTTATTTCCAATCTAAATTTTCCCGAATTTTTCCCTACTGTTGTTCCTGCTATATATATATACACAAATCCACTACCCAATCCAGCACATAAAAGTCAATACTTTAAGCTACAAGCTATGAACAATTATTTGAATAAATTGAATTGGAAAAATGATACAAATATTATTCACCATGAGTTATTTGGCCTCTTAATTAATCTACAACACCAAAGTTAATTCATACATCCAATAAGATAACTTACTTATAAATACAATAAGTTACAAATACAACATAGATGCGCCCAAAATAATATTCACCATGCCTTCATCATCTGATTCCTATGTCACCCAACAACGTAACATCCTCTTTTATAATATGATCAGATCCTGCCACAAAAATAAAACAAGGAACAAACTTCATAGTCAAAGACATTTTATGAACATAGAAGGAATAATATATATAGTTAAAGCCTTAAAGTAGTCAAATAAATCTGCATATATATGAATATTACCTTATGAATTGACTCTTTTATAAAGTGATATCTTCCCATATCCCTTCTTGATGATCACTTCTTATGCCGGGTTCATTATCCGCTTCATCTTCTTCGTTCATGTCCGGTAGATCCCTTGAAAACGGTGTACTCTCAGGAATACCATAATTTGAATTTTCCTCATCTATATCAATGACCCTCTTTCCTTGGAGAGCTACAGACCACATTTTATTTTCTTGATCGGTGATATAGAACACTTGTTGCGCCTGGTCTGCCATAATAAAAGGTTCATCTCCAAAACTTCTACCATTGACATCAACTAATGTAAATCCTAGCCGATCGATCCGAACACCATTATTGACATCAACCCACTTGCATTTGAAAATGGGAAATCTAATTTTCACATAGTCTACCTCCCATATCTCTTCAATAACCCCATAATATGGCATGACTGCCAATAAAGGGCTATTGTCTTTCGAACTGGAGAAGCGCATAGATTCAGCCTCTAACATAACACCACTGTTCTGGACTGTGCTCCTATCATCTAGGGACTTCGTGTAAAATGTATAACCATTGATCACATACGAATTCCAACTTATGACATCAACCTCAGGACCATGTGTTAACCATTTGAGGATATCAGAAACACATTCCTCCCCCTCGACCTTTCGTTTGAACCAGTGTGCAAAAGTTCTGTTATGCTCCGTAATCAACCTTTGTTCAGTCATTCGAGGATTTTCTTTCCTCACAGCTTCTTTATGTGCAGCTATGCTGGCTTGAACTTCATCAACATTATTCAAGATGTATAAGTGGACTTGTGACAATTCATCAGGATCCACAGTCTTTACTGAAGCCCTTCGCCTACCCCCTCCAGCATGATGACGTTTTGGAAGCCCAATATGTCTTACTTTGGCCAAATAATTTTGACAAAATTCCATGGCTTCTTCAGAAACATATTTCTGAACAATCGATGTTTCTGGACAATATGCATTCTTCACGTACCCTTTAAGGAATTTCATAGATCTTTCAATTGGGTACATCCACCGTAAATGGATAGGGCCGAACAACTTTATCTCCCTCACTAGATGAACAATTAGATGAACCATGATGTCAAAAAATGTAGGAACAAAAAGCTTCTCAAGGTGGCACAAGATAAGATGTCCTTCATTCTCCAATTCATCCAACTTTTTAATGTCGAAAACTTTAGAACAAACCGCATTGAAGAAGACACAAAGTCTAGTCAAAACAACCCGAAGGTCATATTCAGCGATGCCCTGAATAGCTATTGGGAGTAGCTGTTGCATCAAGACATGACAATCATGCGATTTTTGGCCTACTAATTTCAAGTCCTTCATCGATACAAGCCTCTTAAAATTTGAAGAATACCCCGAGGGAACTTTTGTGCCATGTAAACACTCACAAAAACTACGTTTCTCATCCTTAGACAAAGTATGAGAAGCCGGGGGACAATAAGTTCTCGTCCCATACGGCCTTGGATGTAGCTCTTCACGTATTCCCATTGCTTGCAAATCCAATCTTGCCTTCACACCATCCTTGGAACTGCCTTGTATGCTGAGAAGCGTGCCAACAATGCTATCACAGACGTTTTTCTCCACATGCATGACATCGATACAGTGTCTCACATCAAGATTGCGCCAATAGGGAAGATCGAAGAATACATATCTCTTTTTCCATATATTTGTATCTTTTCTACTCTTGGCTGTCTTGCCGAAGATGACATTGATATTTTTCACCTTCTCATAAACTTGCTCCCCAGTCAATGGCACCGGAGCATCTTCATATTCTTGGCCACCAAAGAAGGCTTTCTTTAATCGACGATATCGGTGGCCCCGTCTAAGAAATCTCCTATGTCCAAGGTAAACCGTCTTTCTTCCATGTTGGAGTTGATGGTAGCATGTGCCTTCTTCACAAACCGGACATGCTTTATGGCCCTTTACACTATACCCTGACAAGTTACCATATGCTGGGAAGTCGTTTATAGTACAGAATATCATGGCTCGCAATTTGAATACCTCCTTCTTGAAAGAGTCAAAAACATCCACACCTTCTTCCCATAACTCCTTCAAGTCTTCGATCAAGGGCTGAAGGTAAACATCAATGTCATTTCCGGGTTGATTTGGTCCCGAAATCAACATAGATAGCATGATGTACTTTCTTTTCATGCATAACATAGGAGATAAGTTGTAAATAATGAGGAGTACAGGCCATGAACTATGTATGTTGCTAAGGCTTCCATATGGATTCATGCCATCCGTGCTAAGGGCAAGCCTAAGGTTCCTAGGTTCTTCGCTGAAGTTGGGAAATAATTGATCAATTTTCTTCCATTGAGCAGAATCGGCAGGATGACGAAGCTTTCCATCAGAAATCCTCTCATCTGCATGCCACCGCAAATGTTTTGCATCATTTTCATTCGAAAACAACCTCTTGAACCTTGGTATGATTGGAAGATACCACAACACTTTTGCAGGCCCCTTATTTGACTTGTACCTTGGGGTTTCACATATCGGACAATTCTGCTTCTCTTCAAACTCTTTTCTATACAATACGCAGTCATTCGGGCATGCATGGATCTTTTTGTACTCCATCCCCAGTGGACAAAGTATTTTCTTAGCATCATAGTATCGATGCGGCAACACATTATCATCCGGAAGCATGTCCTTAAAAGCCTCAAGCATTTCAGAAAAACTCTTGTCGCTCCATCCATGACGTGCCTTCAAGCTTACCAATTTCAATACAGCGTTCAACAATTGGTATTTTTGACACCTTGGGTATAGCGGGGTCTCCGCATCACTGCACATATTACCATATGCATGTGATTGTTGAAAGGCCTCTTCTCCTACATCACGAATAATGTCCTCTATGCGATCGTCCATATCTGTGTCATTATCATCAAAGGCCACTTCCCCATGTTGAGACTCACTTGGTATTTTTTCACCATGCCATACCCATACTGTATAGGTCTTACAAAATCTATGACAGATTAAATGTGTCCGTATAACTTCAGGACTTAGTCGTCTCTCATTCAAACATTTTACACAAGGGCAATAAAACTTCCCACTATGATCATTGGCATTTTGTTTAGCAAATTCAATAAAGTCCCTCACCCCATTTTGATATTCAACGCTCGTCCGTAAAGCATTTATCCAACTGTGATCCATAGTAGAATTCCTATGGACGGAAAGATTTAACATAAGTATAATAAGGAAAAATAAATGCATAACGAAGGATCACTTTTGGTCATGAATATCACAGTGAAGCCAAACTAAAATACTCCCGAAGCAAAATAAATGCATGACGAGGAAATTTAAATGCTTCGCATGAAGGTCTTGTGGACTCACCTGTAGCATATAAATTCAAATGCCAAATAAGAGTCTTTCTTCTCCCGCCACGAACATTGATGTTGGAGACAGCAAGAGCACTCTAAAAACATTTGTTGGTCAGTTGGGTAGGTCTCAAGTGCAAATATAATCTTCAGAATAGAATATTCATTAACAACAGAGAAGCACACAAGAGCATTTCATCGATTTCGTTCAACTCAAGAAAAACCCAGAACGATAAGTAGGCAAACCATGAAGTTATATAACCGAAACAACTCTTACAGCTTGGTCTAAGTTTAGCTGAGGAAGGAGGAAGTGATTGTCGAGAGAGCAACGTGAAGCACCAACGGAGCAACACACAACCACGGGAGACAGAACCTCCTCAGTAATCACTTTCGGCGCGACAAGAGAAATTCAGAGAGGGAAATTTAATTTTCCGCGCGACAGAGACATGGTTTTATGTTTGGATTTTTTAAGACTGATTAATTATAAAGCATCCGGTCCTAAATATTTTATATTAAATTTTTAAGTGTTACTTTTAAGACCGAATTCTTATCCTGTCCGATCCTATATATTTAAGACCGCAGTTTTATAATGCTCCGGACCTAAGTTAATTTTCCAGAGAAAAGAGTATAGACTTTGGGCCTTTGGCGAGCGCAGAAAATTATCAATGCTATTAATTAATGCTACTATTACTTACTTGAAGAAAAGATTAAAAAGAGACAAGGTTATAGTTCTTAATTAATGCTATTCTTAATTAATGCTACTATTAATTACATTAACAAAAAATTAAAAAGAGACAAGCTTATGGTTCTTAATTAATGATATTCTTAAATAATGCTATTATTAATTACTTGAACAAAAAATTTAAAAGAGACAAGCTTATGGTTCTTAATTAATGCTATTATTAATTACTTGAATATTGCCAAAAAAAAAAAAGAAAATTATCAAAGCTTGTTATCCTTCAAAGCCCAGACAATATCGGCTTGAGCAGCATTAATTTCCCGCCGGATATCAGCAAGTTCCCGTCTTATTCGTATCAAGTCGTTAGAGGAAAGAGGACGAGGGTCACCGGTCGGCGTGCTGGGGCCAACTGGTTGGAGAGGTGGAGCAGGAACCTCTTCATGGTCGGAAGGCTGGAGGGGGGGTGCGGCAATGTCTTCATCATCGGAAATAACAATGGGTCCAAAGACCCGAGACTCTTCTGTTTCAATTGAGCGCACTCTCGATGGATGAGGCACACCGTATAACGATCGACGGAAGGCACGAGCATCACGAGTAAGAGCACCCCTACGAGCGGTTATCTTGTATCTAACCATGGTTTGAGCAGTACGTTGACGCAAAGAGGTATGAGGCGTTTATTAATAAAGGCAGAGCTAGAGGTAGTTTGGAGTTACGAGGTAGTACGGAGTTAATAAGGAGTGTTAAGGACAGAGAGGTAAAGAGCAGACGAATGGTCTACACTTTACGAGCTAGTTTTATAAATATTATTTAATTTTTAAGATGAATTAATATTAAGACCGACCTTTTATAATTTCTCCGGTCCTAAAAGTATATTATTTATTTTTTTAACTAAATTAATTTTAAGACCGACCTTTTATCACTTCTCCGGTCCTATAAGTATATTATTTATATTTAAAAGTCAATTAAATTACTTTTACGACCGATCTTTTATCAGTTTTCCGGTCCTAAAATTCATTTATTCAAGATTTAAATTTCCTAAAAAAAGTTCATCGTTTCAAATTCCGATAGCAGAGTCGTATCCTTACACTCTATCAGATCTCTTCGGCTTCCAGATAAACTTCCCAACGTAACTAGGCGTCTCCTCGTATTCTGATGAACTATGCGTCTGCTCATTAAAGGTTCCAACGTTTCACTCTGGATGGGTTCTCTATTTAAAGCCGTCGTTACTTTACTTTCTTCACATTCTTCATCATCACTTCCACAATGGCTGCTCCACCGCCCCAAGGTCCTCCACCACCACCAGGTCCTCCTTTTCCTCCTCCTGCTGGGCATAACAATCCTTACCCTCCTCCTCTGCCTCCAAACCCGACCACCAAACAGCTGCTGCGCCACCTCCTGGCCCGCGTCGATCATATAGATCGACGACAGGGCCAACTTTTTCAGGTCTACCACGCTGTCAACAACAAGATCAATGCGATACTCGACGCCCACTACGTTGAGTACAATCCGTTAGATGACGACGTCACTGACCCCTCCGACGACTCCCTCCCCTCCGACAACGGTGGGGAGGAGTAAATATTTTTCTGTTTTTTTTAAAATCATGTACTCCGCTGCCCCCCATGGGGCAGCATTAAAAAATATATAATAAATTTGTTACTTTCCTATTTCGATCGCCTTTATCCTTATGATCAGTACATTCTTTCTTTTTCCGACAAGGAGGAAAAAAACAAAACATTGTCCTCGTGTGTATGATCAACATTACAAACTTGCACATTAAAATATCCAACAATATACAGTTAAGATCAGACCAACAAAACAAAAAGAACGTTTACCTTATTCGAATAAAAACAAACAGTGAAAATTCTTCTCAAGGTTGGACCATCATTGTCGTCGGTTTTACCTCGCCTGATTAGAAACAAAGTGTCCTTTTCAATATCTCTCATCTTTTTCCGACAAAAAGAAAAAGGGACAAAGAAAAGGGAAACCGATAATCTAAATCTGGAGAGGTAAAAACGACGACATTGAGGGTCCTAGCTTGAGCAGAACGCCGGAACCTCGGTTGCCTTTGATTACCCTAATTAATTTGTTTGAAAAGCGAATCAACTCTATTTAAAGGAAGACTATTAGGAGCGGACGGTAAAAGGAGATACGGTCCTAAAAGTGTCGAATACTTTTAGGACCGTCATTTTAAAACATACGGCCGTAAAATGAACGCCAGAACCTCGGTTGCCTTGAACCCTAATTAATTTGTCCGAAAAGCGAAGCAACTCTATTTAAAGGAAGACTATTAGGAGCGGACGGAAAAAGGAGATACGGTCCTAAAAGTGTCGAATACTTTTAGGACCATCATTTTAAAACATACGGTCCTAAATGTCACACCAATATTTTGTCAATACTTTTAGGACCGGAAGTATACAACATGCGGTCCTAAAAGTCTCATATTATTTAACCGAAAACTTTTAGGACCGGAAGTTTACCCATATTCGGTCCTAAAGTCGTGAACTCGCTACATCATCCTGAACCTCAAATTTCAAGCGCACTAAATAGCTATATCCACCATCCAATTTCAGATACCCCAAAATGGGAACAAGAAAATCGTTCGAAAAATTAAACAAATTTATCTATTGAATTTTACATTGCCTGTGTATTATTTACAAATTGATCAAAAAAATAATCAAATTTTACAGAATATTTACAAATGAATAACATCATTAATTATTGTCCTGATTACTACTTAAGTCAGGTCATACAGATATTGACAAAACAATTCGCGTATGTGCTTGAGTTTAGCATCCGAGAAGGGGGCAGGGCATTGAAACATCTGTAACAACAAAGACACAAACTAAATTAATAACTTGCGCCCATATTTCAGATGTAATTCATTAAGCCCCAGAAACTGAATTAACTTGCGTGCATAATATGTAACATCAAATATTTACCTTTACAAATAATTTAGTTTCTCCTTTAGTGACAATATCATACATGTGTTTCATGATGTATTGGCTACATAGGTTGGACTCATGTCGTTGCTGACAAGTCTAAAAAGAAAAAGAAATATATAAGTAATATATATATTATGACTAAGTTCACAAGGCAGTTGACAAGTACCAATAGTATATTGTACCAACCTCTGGTCTGAGCCATTTAGGCTCTTTGGCCTTTGAAGGACGCTTTTGGAGTGCATCGATTTGGAAGGTCCCCATGGCACTATCATAAAAAATGCATATTTATCAATTCACTGAAAATTCACAGTAGAGATTTCTGACAAGAGAATCAAAATGACATGCTTACTCGTTGATGGTCTGCGTCAACGTAGGCACTGGCGGGCTGTGAGTGGAGCATAAGAAGATAACTTTAATTTCTTCCATGCACATGATGACCAACTACCAGTGGCGGCCGAAAATTCACAGCAGTAAAGTATACTCAGTGATATATGTAGGCATGTAGCAGAATTAAGTGACTTGTAGCCAAGATTTGTGATATGTACCTGTGGAAGAATGGCAACAAGTACACCTTTCTTCTCACATTACACAACCTCCTTGATATGTACTCTTGTCTTTGCACCATGGTTGTTTGACTCATATACTGTAGGCACAAGAATCCAAAATCGTCCAACCTGCCCTCATTCTCCAATTCTTGATGCAAGAACCTACAATAATTACATCGATCAGGGAATTAGTATATATATGTATGTGTGTCTAAACGATGCATTTAAATTATATGTACCATAGAAGAACATACTTACTTCATCCAAATTTGAATAATTGCATCAGTAAGCTCCTGTCGAGGAAGCAGCAGGGAGTCAATATCAACGGAGTCAACTTGGACTGGTAGGGGAATTGCGTCGCCTACTACTTAATTGACAGCCACGATTTAGTTTTAAAACATCCACTTTTCACCATATAAGTTATTTTTTCGCGGCCAGTCAACTTAGCAGTAGGGGATTGAGCCTGAGGAGGAGGGGATGGAGCTCTACGAGGGGATGGAACTTGAGGACGAGGGGTTGAAGCTTGGGGAGGAGTACAGACATGTACAAGCTTCACTGGCCAAGAGATGAAGGTTCCCTTCACATCACTCACAATCTTCATCTCATCAGTTGGGAGAGGGAGAGGTGCATCAATGATCACCTTTTCAACTGATACTCTGACTTCATCATCAGACATTTGTTGGTGGTGTACAGTTGATCCCAAAAAGTTGTGGACAGTCTCTTTTGCAACCAATAGTAGTCTATCATGATCCTCCACATAAAGGTCATAAGGTTGCTCTGACTGTCCAACAATGCAGCTCCCTCGAGTGCTCTGCTGCACAGTTGCAGGTGAGTGTGTGAAGGGAACACTGGTCTCTGGACGAGAGCTCAAACCTGATTCAGTTCCTCCCTGAACTTGCTCATATCAGATTGATGCCTTACTTCTTTAGTCGCTGCCTCCTCATTTAATTTGGCCACTGTCTGATCCATCTCCTCCCAGGTAACCACCTCTTTCCTATGGCGTTTGGCGGATGAACCAAAGAATACCTTCAGGCCTACTCGTCCTCTAACCCCTCTTACACGCCCACCATGGTCCGGTTTTCCGGTGGCAGCCGTGAGAACATTACTTCTACCGGACGACACGAAAGATCCCTCTGCCTCTTTCTTCTTAAGATCTTCCTGTAAGGTACAGATAACGAGAAGCTTAATAATGAATCATGTTAACTTAAAAATAACAACAATAACCATACTTACAATTTTTTCAGCAACTACACGAGTTTGTTCACTCGTGTAGGAGCCGCTTGGCTTTTGCCGAATGTGCAACAACAAATCCTCGCGATGTATTGGAGATGGCGGACCATGTACCACCTCAGGATTGGATTCTGCTTCATCTTCCAATCTCTTCCGCTTGGCTGCCATCAATTCCTTTTCAGCCCTTTAATATCCGCCGCGAGAAGCCTTATGCGGGCAATTATTCTTTCTCCCTATCTCCTGTGCTTTTGCCCTTCTTTGCTGTGAATCAGAATTGAAAACAACTATTAATTATGAATTCCAGCCATCTCATCACTAATAGAAATTAGAGAACTTCTGCTTGATATGAACCTCAAACACTAGTCAAATTCACTTGATCAAGTTTCAACATTTTATTATTTAAGGAAGATGTAGATAGGTTAAGAAACAAAAGAGAATTATGCTTACAAAAGAGCTATGTTTTGTACTACTGGGTAGATAGAACAAGAAACAAAAGAGGATTATGCTTACAGAATAATACAAACTTGATCCCTTTTAAGGCATCCAGTGGGATCATCAGTACGTCCACATTAGATAGTAACAATTGGGTTTATAAAGTTTCCATCTTTTAAGACTATTCATTTCCTCCTTTGCAAGACAAACCATTACACAATTACCTCCTTAGTATTTTACCTTTTCAGGGTTTACATATCAGACTTGCATAGACATGTTGGTTATACTTAGTTTTGATGATGTCTTATGTAGATGACATTCTTATAAGCAAAAAGATTGAGTAATATAATTATCTCCTACTTGGACTAACTATTGTATTTAATGTAGATTAGTCCAAGTTGAGTTATGGAAAATAAACAAGAAGGAGATAAGAGATTACAAGAAGAAGAAATTGAATCAAAGAAGATGTGAAGTCAAATGATATGGAATGATCAAGAGAAGAGAAGGAAGAAAGAATTGAATTATCAAGAATGATCAAGAAAAGAGAAGAAAGAAAGAAGAACTTGCTAAATGGAATGAGAATATAAATATTCAAGTTCTTATATTGATGCTAGAAGGCTCCAAGATCATATAGAAGTTGCAGAAAGCTAAAATTGAAGTTCAGAAGGGCTATACCGCGGTATGCAAGTGGATACTCGAGTATCCAGAAGGCAGAGAGCACATTGCTGAGAAAAGTGACTGTATACTGTAGTATGGTATGCTATACCTCAGTATAGGATCAGACGAAGGCCAAAATTCCAAGTATGCCAGAGGCATACTGCAGTAAATAAGTGATATACCGCAGTATGCAACGTGATCAGCAACTCTGTTCATGTTCAGCATGGGCGACGTCTGGTAATTCGATGATATCTCACAAACCAGAGATCGGATTGAGACGAAACCAAACGCATTGGAAACTAGACATCTAACACGTATTGGTGACAAAAATTCATGCCCAAAAGAGTTCATATGAATTATTGATGAATTTTACAAGTTGACACGAAGATCAGCGTCACAGTCAGGAACAGTCTTCGGTATTTTGAGTATATCTCACAAACGACAAATCCGATTGTGCTGAAATCAGTGGCATATGAAAATAGACTCACCGAGCTTTCCATCAAGAGTTAAACGGATCAAAACGGAGCTCAGACCAGAGAGATATGGCCCTTAGAAGTTGATGGTCAGTTCAAGTATTGCTCAATTGCATTTTATAAGTCAATACCGCAGTATAGGGTGCTATACCGCAGTATTGGACTTCAATACCGCAGTATAGGGTGCTATACTGCAGTATTGGACTTCCAGAGAGCAAGCAAATTTTTTAAGTCAAGTCAATACCGCAGTATAGGGTGACATACCGCAGTATTGGACTTCCAGAGAGCAACCGAGTTTTTCAAAACTTGCCAATACCGCAGTATAGCTTTGTATACTGCAGTATAGGGCCATCCAGAGAGCAACTAAATTTCTAAGTCAAGCCAATACCGCAGTATAGCTTTGTATACTGCAGTATAGGGCCATCCAGAGAGCAACCAAGTTTTTCAAGGCAAGTCAATACCGCAGTATGGGTATGTATGCTGCAGTATAGGCTTATACAGAAAGCTCTCAAATTTTATAACTATTGCATACTGCAGTATAGGTTTGCATACTACAGTATTGGGCAATTACGGTGTCTCTCAACTTTGTCAAAAACTCACATACTGCAGTATGTTAGTTGCATACCGCAGTATAGGACATATCTTTCAAAATCAATTCACGATATTTTTGTCTCTGTAAGCTGCTTACCACAGTATGACTTTGGATACTGCACTATGAACACTTATGCACAGTGCCATACTCCAGTATAAAGGAACTTACCGCGGTATCCAACGGTCAAAATTGATTTTTGAATTACGCGAATTTGCAAATCATTATTGTTTGATCTTGTTGCTTCCATAATTCATTCACTTATGATCCCAGCTATGTTTAACAAGTTTGTTGAGTGAATTTCAGTAAGATCAGATGAAGATTATTGGAGTTCAAAGCCAAAAAGCAAAAAGTGAAGAGTGCATTAAATGCACTTCTGTAAGTCAACCTACTTTCAACTAATCCATCTGAGCACGCCTTCTAAACATTAAAGAATGCTTACTACAACAAGTAAAGTCATCTCCAACAGGCAAATTCTCAGAGAGCCACCTCAGATCAAATTACCACATGGATTAGTTGGAGTTTAGAGAGAGAAGCAGACCACACTTAATGACAATCAACTACAACGGTCTGATTCATCCTACAACGGTCAAAAACGGTCACACATCATTCTCTACCTATAAAAGACATGGACTCAAGCAGAAAAACGTGGAGACACAAGATTACAATGCCAAAATGCTGAACCTCTGCTTCTTCATCTATTTCACTCTGTTTTACTTGTCTAGATAGCTTTGTGAGTGAAATGAATTGTGTTTGTACTTCAGTGATTATCTATCTATTCCTTTAAGAGGAAAATTATTGTAAACACATTATCTTTCTGAGAGTTACTCAAGATTGGGGAATCTTGAGTGGGATATACATTGTGTTGATTACAACTTGTAAGGGGGAGTGAATCCTAGTGAGAGGATTACTTCGAGTACAGAGTGTGTGATCAAGCGGTGTATCCTTACGTGTGTAAGGGGGAGTATCTTAGTAAGAGATTTGTAAAAGGCTGCACAAGTGCCCGGCTAAACTTGTGGGATTGTAGCGGTTCTCAAGTACCCGATTAAAGCTTGAGGGAAATAGTGGATTGAAATCTCAGGAGGTGCCTGGGGACTGGACGTAGGTCAAGGAGGGCCGAACCAGTATAAATCTGTTTGCACATTCTCTTCCCTTATCTCTTACATTTCCAGCATATATGTTTGAATGTGTTTACATATATAAATGTATGGTTCTTGCTTTCTAAACTAATTTCTGGGAGTTACGAAAAGAGTTTCAAGTTTTCCAAATTTTTTATACTTCACCCAATTCACCCCCCCTCTTGGGTTCAGCCGGAACTTACAAGACAAAGGCAGGAAATGTATACTTCTATTCACACACCAAACAATATAATTTAACTAACAGGATTAGATAAACAAATATAAGCTCACAGGTTACATAAGCAAACAAAACTAAATATAGACTCACCAGAGCTTCAGGAGTGGTCCGCAGCAGAACAAATTGTTTCCAAATTCGTTCATCAATAAATGTGTACTGTTCCCAAGGCCGTTTGGCAGGCGCAACCTCGTAAAAAATATACATGTTAGCGAGAGAGGTCTTAAACTTCCTCCACCAATCAGCACAATAAGACAATGTCTTAACTTTCAACTCCTCAGAGTCAGGGACAGTGTATGTAAGCCGGATAGTGTCCCAAATAGGTTGCTTTACTTTGTCAAAGTTAACACTTTTCCACTCATCTTCCAAGATGCTAACCTTGCTGCGTGCAAGATACTCGACAAAACTATTATGTTTTTTTTTATTAGGACCGAAAGGCCGCAACTTTTCATCAAACTGAATCTCGAGCCTTGACCCAGAAGTCCGACTTAGAGATACATCCATCATTTGTGTGCCTCTTCTACCAAGGCGTGCAGGGCGGTTAGGAGGCACATTGTCAGTGGAGGAGGGTTCATTCTGACCCACACCATTAACTGGCGATCCCGGAACACGAATGGTATCGTCTTCACCGTTCATTTTCGAGACAGTAAGAGAGGAATGCCTGAGCAACTGAGAGAGTAAGAGAGGCTACTGGTACGTGGGCGAGAAAGAGTGGTAATGCAATAGGAAGAGTGGAGTGGCTTCACAACAACAATAGGGGTTTCAGAGTTCAGAGGTACAACGTAAGTCTTAAGGTAACGTTTCGCGCGAAGATATATTTGGCGGTTTATTTTTAAGACCGGATGAACAACAACAACGGTCTTAAAGGTAAAGTTTTAAGACCGTCCATTTTTTAAACTCCGGTCTTAAAAGTATTACTACTGAAAGACGGAATATCACCAAGAGGGGGGGGTGAATTGGGGATATAAAATTTTCTTCTTGAAAATACTTTGTTCACGCACACAAAGAACAGAGTTGAACAGAGAAAGGATAAAGAAGAATGAACACAAGGAATTTATACTGGTTCGGTCTAAATCCTCGACCTACGTCCAGTCCCCAGACTCTCTGGGATTTCACTATCTCAAATGATTACACACTCTGTACACTCGGAGTAATTCTCTCACTCTAGGACTTACTCCCCCTTACAAGTTGTAATCAGTCAACCCAATCTCAAAGTCCCAATACTTCGAGATTCTTACAATAAATGATAATCAATGATGAACTCTCTAAAAGAGTGGATAAGTAAACACTGAAGATCAAAATATTTGAAGATATTGAATTCTTAGTCGAAACAATAAATGAAGTAGCTTGCTAATTGAATGCGCAGAGTTTCGGTAGTTGGAGGCTTGAATGCTTCTCATATTTATAGACGCTAGCAATTAATGGCCGTTGAGAAGTGATTAATGAGCCGTTGCGAATAATGAATATGACCGTTGGAGTTCTGGGCTTCGTCTCTTCGTATGTTTCCGACATTCGTCCGTTATTCTCCGTTGACATTCCATATTCAAATTGTCCGTTGGAGTACTTTAGGAATGTTGTCTGAAAAGTAGTCGGATTGTCTTTTGCTTGCTCAGATGGTTTCTTGCCGAATTGGTGTTTGTTCTGAGCTTAGCATTAAATGCTTCTGACAAAAAGTTGCTTTATGATAATTTGAAGATTTAACCTTGTTAATCCTGTCTAAAACACACTGGAAAGATGATTAATAGTGATTAGAGATGATAAGAATCAATAATATCAAATACCCATTGCATAATCATTGAGTTCCAAAATTCGAGAATGCTGATTTTCAAAAACTGATATGAGTAACTCGAGTTGCACAGTAATAACTCAAGTTATTTTCAAGTTCAGGATTTTCTGAAAACGAAGGCCAACTCAAGTTGCACAGTACCAACTCAAGTTGCACAGTACTAACTTGAGTTGTACAGTAATAACTCAAGTTGTGTTAAGCTTAAATTCAAACAGAGAGCATTTGCGTTTGGCATAACTCGAGTTGCATAGTAATAACTCGAGTTATGTTAAATAAAATTTCAACCCGAGAGCAAATGCTACAGGAATAACTCGAGTTATGATGAAAATAACTCGAGTTGTCACTGTTCACAAAATTTTGATTTCGCGAGAAGCTTTCTGAATTGCAAAGTACAGTCCATAACTTGAGTTGTTAAGTAATAACTCGAGTTATGACTCTTTGAAAAATAATTTTTAACTTGAGTTGTGATTTTCAACTTGAGTTATGAATTTTGTGAAAATTCTTTAAGTCCTATAACTTGAGTTGAAGTCAACCAACTTGAGTTACTACCTTCAAAAACATTTTAAAAAATCTTAAGCATTGATTTCAAATATTTCATTAATTTCAACAATTGTTAGTCATCATCAAAACATATAGAAACTAACATTCTCCCCCTTTTTGATGATGACAACACTTGTAATTTTGAGAAAGAGATCATTTTGTAAGATCATTAGTTAAAAAAAACTCAGATATCAGAAATATCAGAAGGCTAGTAAAATTTTCATTCATTGAAAAGAAGCAATACACACATGAAGTTCATGAAACATCAAAGTCTAGCAACTAAAGGCTACACAAAAAGAGCTCATAATTATCACATAAGATCTAAAACATAGAACTAATGAGCAATACACACAAAATGAGTCCTATGGCAGACTAGACTAAGCTTCATTGCTGCTTCTTTGATTGATTCTCTGATTCCTTCTCTTTCTCATTCTCTCCCCCTTTGTCATCAGGCAAAATGGGAGGATCAGAGGCCAGGGAAGCACGAAGAGCCTGAAGAACAGGCAGAGGTGAGTAGAATGTGAGAGAAAGAGATGGAGGAGTAGGAAGGGAAGGTGAAATGACAGAGGTCTAAGGTGAGGAAGGAGATGAGCCAGAGACACTTGATGAGTGTTCATCAAAAAGATCAGTTGTGTCTCCAGAGGATGGTGAAGGGAGATTGGCATATTCAGGAGGAGTAGGAAAAGGCACAGTGGGAGGTGCAGAGGCTATGAAGGGAGCAGATAATGGAAGAGAGGACAGTGTAGGGGTGATATCTGGATGAAATGCTGTAAGATGAGAAGGTGATAGGATAGGAGTGGATGTAGGCTGGTATGAGGAGGTAGGAGGTGGAGACTGATGAGGAGAGATATGTGGTGACAGATGAAGTGGAGAGTGAGGAGGAGATGGCTTGGGAGAGGGAACACCACCAGATGGACCAGGAACATCTTGAGGCTTGAACAACTTGTCAAACTTGCTATCCAATAGTGCATATATAGCATGCATGCTCTCAAAGCGATGTGACAAGTCATCAAAGTGCCCTAAGATATCATCAACCCTCTCTTCAATAGATTCAACCTTGGCTTCTGTGGAGGCAACTGACTTGCTCAACTTGGCAACCTTGGAATTTGTGGAAGAGACTGAGGAGACCAATTTTCCAATCTCAGACTCAAGCTTATCAGACAATTCATAGTATTGAGCTGTGAGAGTGGTCTGAAGAGTCCCAAAAGTCTCTTGCATAGCCTTGGCAATAATAGTCTTGATCTCAGAAGACAAGTTGGAAGGCTGAGGTTCAGGTTGGGACACAGAGGGGCCAAGAGAAGATTCAGCTGGAAGAGGTTTGGAGGCAGTAGCTCTTGATCTTGGTGGAGCCCTGGATTGAGCTGAACCTTCTAAGAAGCTGATGTTCATGTAATTCAAATGAGTTTGTCTAAACATCTGTGGCTTGACCTCTTTTTCAGTGATATCCAAGTACCAAATCTTGTTGGTGTACAGAATCAATGAGACAAGGTTGGGGAAAGGAATTTGTGCAGAAGCTCCAGACTGAAAGGCAAATCTCTTCATTTCTTGGAAAACCCAATGCCCTATATTGAATGGCACTTTGTTGATGAGAGATGCAAACAAGCCATAGTCAGTGGAATTGAAATGTGTAAAATTCTTGCTCTTCTGAACCAGGTTTCTGGTATAAATATACCACAGTGCTCTGAAGGTGGGTGACATATCAGATGGTGAAAGCTTGAGTTCTCCCTCAAAAGGTTTGTCAGGCAACAGGGTCTTGAAAAACTTTTCTTTCTCATACTTAATATTTGGCACTTCTGGAGGATCCTCAATGAATAACAGGGAGTTTATGATATCAGCGGAGATGGTGATGGCTTTGCCCCTAACAGAAGTAACTATCTTATCTTCAATCAAATTTCCTTGCTTATCCACAACACTTCCCATTTTCATATTATGGTAAAAATGCTTAACCAAAGAAGGGGAATAAGCAGTGTTGATTGCCAATAAATTTCTAAACTGATCCAGCCAAGGAGTGAGATCCAGGTTACATTCTTTCTTCAATTTTGGCAAATCAACATATACAGTGGGGCAAAAGGTTCGAGTCTGAAAGTTCTTTTTAAAGCTAAGCATTTGTTGATCATTCATAGGAGTAGGGGAACCGATAAACTCAGAATTTGGTGGTCTCACAAGATTAGGGGGTTTGAAAATATACCTAGACTGGGTAGATACTTCAGGAGCAACAGACTGAGAACCACTTGGTGCTTTGGATGCAGATGCCTTTGCTTGACCAACTGCTGGAGTCTTTGAGCCAGAACCCTGAGCCATTTGAACCTTCTTTTTCTTCTTCAATGGAGCTACCAGAGGCTTTTTATCTCTGCGAGTGGCAGCGGCTGGGTCAATAGGCTTGGTGGGAGGAACGGCAGGAGGTTCCTGGATGGTCAATTTCTTGGGTTTCTTCACCGGAGGCTCATCGAACGGCGAGCTTTGAAGCTTTGAAGGTGGTTTCCTCTTCCTTGCGGGACGAGTTAACGCCGGTGGAGTAGATGATTCAGTGGGTTCATACTCTGAAGTGGAATCCTTCTGATCCTTAGGGTTTTTCACAGATTTGGGGGCCATTTGAAGGATTTGTAGAGAGGGAGAGAAAGATCAGAGAAAAATTAGCAAAGACAGAGAGAGTTCCGGAGAATGAAAGAAACCTCGAGTTAGGGCAAGCCAGTCGTGAGGAATGAGGAACGGCTGAGTTTGGTTTAAATAGAGACTGGCACAACTCGAGTTGTTTAGTGGCAACTCGAGTTGTAAATAACTCATTTTCTTCTCTGCCTGACCTCCAACTCGAGTTATGCTAAAAATAACTCGAGTTATGTCATGGTTCAATGAAATCTGTTTGCTGACAGATCAGATAACTCGAGTTTCTTAATGTAACTTGAGTTATTTCGATAATTTCAAAATTCTCAGCAATGAAAGAAAGCAGGTCAACTCAAGTTATTTTGATATAACTCGAGTTATATCAGTGAACAATTTCAGAACAAAGCAGAAAGTCACAGAAGCATCATATTTACTGAGATAAACAAGAACACACCTGCAAAATAATGTATAAATACTCCGAAGCTTAAGTTACTCACCATATCATCAAAAACATATAACTAACATTGGTTTGAGAAAACTTACAACTCATTGGGATTTACCATTCCCAATTCTCTTCTGATAAAGTTGAATTGTTCTTTGGCCAATGGTTTGGTGAAAATATCAGCAAGTTGAAGGTGAGTTGGGATGAACATTACTTTAACATCTCTCTTTTGCACATGATCCCTTATGAAATGATGTCGCACATCAATATGCTTGGTTCTTGTGTGTTGAACTGGATTCTTAGCCAAGCTGATTGTACTTGTATTGTCACACAAGATTGGGATCTCCTTCAAGTTCACTCCCAAATCAGCAAGTTGTTGCTTGAGCCATAAAACTTGAGCACAACAACTTGACACAGCTACATATTCAGCTTCGGTTGATGACACGGCCACAGGTGTTTGCTTCTTGCTGAACCATGACACTAGAGAGTTGCCAAAGAACTCACATTGGCCACTTGTGCTCTTTCTATCAGTCTTGTAGCCAGCATGATCCAAATCCGAGTATGCCACCAAGTGTTCCGGTTGGCCTTTGGGAAACCATAATCCAAGAAGCTTGGTGTCAGACAAATATCTGAAAATCCTTTTAACATGTTCAGCATGAGATTCTTTGGGAGCGGATTGGAATCTAGCACACATCCCCACACTGAATTGGATGTCCGGACGGCTTGCGGTTAGATAGAGCAATGAACCAATCATCCCTCTATATTTTGTGATGTTGAAATCTTTGCCCTCTTCATTAGCATCCAAAGAAGCGGTTGAGCTCATAGGAGTGTCGGCTCCATTGCATTTATCCATCCCAAACTTCTTTAACAAGTCATTGAGATACTTGGTCTGAGATATGAAGATTCCATCCTTCCTTTGCTTGATTTGCAGACCAAGGAAATAGTTGAGTTCTCCCATCATGGACATCTCAAATTCTCCCTGCATACTTTTTGCAAAATCCTCACATAAAGTATCATTAGTAGCTCCAAAAATTATATCATCAACATAAATTTGCACAACCAAGATTTCATTCAGCTTATTTCTTTTTATAAACAAGGTTGTGTCTGCTTTTCCTCTGATAAACCCTTGATTAAGAAGAAATTGACTTAACCTTTCATACCAAGCTCTAGGGGCTTGCTTAAGACCATATAAAGCTTTCTTAAGTCTATAAACATAATTAGGATGATGTTCACTTTCAAAACCAGGAGGTTGTTCAACATAAACCTCCTCTTGAATGAAGCCATTTAAAAATGCACTTTTAACATCCATTTGAAAAAGTTTAAAACCTTTAGCACATGCAAAGGCTAGTAGGACTCTTATGGCCTCCAATCTTGCTACTGGGGCATAAGTTTCCTCATAGTCTATGCCTTCTTCTTGATTGTAGCCTTTGGCAACCAATCTTGCCTTGTTACGGACAATGATTGCCGACTCATCACGTTTGTTCTTGAATACCCATTTTGTCCCAATAACCGGATGGTCTTTGGGTCTAGGTACTAAGTCCCAAACTTGATTTCTGTCAAATTGATGCAACTCCTCTTGCATAGCTATCAGCCAATCATTGTCTGAAAGGGCTTCTTCTATTTTAGAGGGTTCTATATGCGATATGAATGCAGAAAAGGTTACTTCATTCAAAGTACTATTTCTAGTTCTTACTCCTTGATTCACATCACCTATAACTTGGTCCAAAGGATGATTCCTTATAAATCTCCAAGCTCTAGGCTGAGACTGATCAGGATTTTCTAAATTGATTTCAGGATCAGCCTCAAAAACATTTTCAGAACTTTCAGATTGAGAAGGATTGGTTTTTGAAAATGGTCTCTTCCTCATCATCCAAGGATTTATCAGAATCATTTTCACTGAACACAACATGTATAGATTCTTCTACTATCTTAGTTCTAGTGTTAAAGACCCTATAGGCTTTACTTCTATTAGAATAACCAATAAAGATAGCTAAATCAGCTTTGGAATTGAATTTACCAAGATTGTCTTTACCATTATTGTGCACATAGCACTTACAACCGAAGACATGTAGGTGGCTGAGGTTTGGCTTTCTCCCTTTGTAGAGTTCATATGGAGTCTTACTCAGCTTCTTTCTCAAATAGGCTCTGTTGGAGATGTAGCAAGCTGTACTCATGACATCAGCCCAAAACACTTGCGAAGTGTTGTACTCATTCAACATCGCTCTTGCCATCTCAGTGAGTACTCTATTCTTCCTCTCCACAACACCATTTTGTTATGGTGTTCTTGGTGCTGAGAAATTGTGGTTGATCCTCATATTGTCACAGAACTCAGCAAAGGCGTTGTTTTCAAACTCTCCACCATGATCGGTCCTTATACCTGAAATTGAGAAACCTTTCTCGTTCTGGACCTTTTTGGCAAAGGCAACAAACTGATCATACGTTTCATCTTTAGATGATAAAAATATTGTCCAAGTAAATCTAGTATAATCATCAACTATGACCAAAGTGTAAAGATTTCCACCAAGACTTTTTACTCTAGCTGGTCCAACTAGATCCATATGAAGTAATTGAAGAGGTCTATTAGTTGAAATCTCATTTTTCGCTTTAAAAGAGGATTTGGTTTGTTTTCCCTTTTGACAAGCATCACAAATCAAGTCATTTTTGAAATTCAATTTAGGAATACCAATTACCAAATCCTTTTTCAATAACTTATCAAGTTGAAACATATTAACATGAGCTAATCGCTTATGCCATAGCCAACTCTCATTCAAGTTACTAACAAAACAATTTTCAGAAACAGAGGCATTGCTAGAAAAGTTAAGTGTATAACAATTTCCATCTCTAGGTGCTCTAAATAAAGCTTTAGTTTTCAAATCATCAATGGAGACCAAATCTTTTCTAACAATATAATCGAGCATTCATTTGAATCAAAGATAACTAAGTTACCCTTGTTGGTGCTTTGGCTCACACTTAGGAGGTTGTGACACAATCCTTCTACTAGGTAGACGTCTTTGATGAGAGGACCTTCATTGTTGCCTATCTCACCAATCCCAGCAATTTTTCCCGATTGGTCTCCTCCAAATGTGACTCTACCACCATCCTTTGACTTGATTGAAAGGAATTTAGATTTATCTCCTGTCATGTGTCTTGAGCACCCACTATCAATATACCACTTGTTGGGCCTTGATGCTCTAAGACAAACCTGCAATTCACAAGGGATCAAGTTTTAGGTACCCATCTTTTCTTGGGTCCTTTGGGGTTAGCTTTGACCTTGGGAACATAAGTTCCTTTCGGTACCCATTGATAATTACCAGATGGTTTGACTTTTCTTTCTTTCTTATGAAAACATGAAGAAGTAGAATGACCCTTTCTGTTACAATAATTGCAATGTGCAAAAGGATTCGAGGAATGGACAGATTTCGTAAAATAGTTCATGTAAGATTTTTCACCATTCTTCTTTTTGCCTTTCTTCTTATCAAAGTCAGGTTTGTAACCAATTTCTGATCTATCATTGATGAACCTTTGTTGTTTTAAAATCACATTGAGCATTTCACTACCTCTAGTGAACTTCTCAAGTGCCTTTGTCAAATGTAAAATCTTTTCCTTCAGATCAGGACACTCATCACAAACAAGCATTTCAGAGGAAGATAATTTTTTGGCTTGCAATTCAAGAGTTACATTCTTCTTTTTCAAAGTAAGATATTTTTCAGCAAGCTTTTCGTATTCTGATTGCACAACAATGTATTCAGCAAATAACTCATCATAAGATGGTTTTGACTCATATACCTCATCATTGTTGGCAGATTGTTCTTCCTCTTCTGCAACCAGACAAATGTTGGCTTTCTCTTCTTCATTTTCATCTTCTTCGTCAGATGAACTATCACCCCAGATAGCAGAGACATAGGCTTTCTTTTTGAATTTGTTGAACTTCTTCTTTTCCTTGTCCTTGTTCTGCAGCTGAGGGCATTCAGATCGGATGTGCCCAGGTTTCTCACACTCATAGCAGATAATTGGTTTCTTTGCTTCATAGCTTGAACTACCCTTGTGGAATTTTTTGAAACCTTGGTCCCTCTTGTAAAATTTCTTGAATCGCCGGACCATCATGCCTATCTCTTCATCCTCATCTTCATCTTCCTCATCTGATTCTTTAGTATCTTTTGCAGCCTTAAGAGCAATACCTTTGTTGTGATTGTTGCCGCTGTTGACATCTTCCAAATCCTTTTTGAACTTCAATTTACTCTCGTACTCAGATAAACTACCAAACAAGGCAGCAACTGAAGTCATTGACTCTCCACGAGCCTTCTCGATAGCAGTAACTTTAGCTTCCCAATCTTTTGTCAAAACATTGAGAATTTTTCTTACTTGAGGCCCTTGATCATATATCTTCCCTAAGGCTGCCAGTTGATTTGTCAAATGAGTGTATCTAAGCTGAAATTCAGCAATGCTCTCTCCTTCCTTCATCCATAGCAGATCATACTCAGTAGTTAGTATGTTGATGCGGTTCTCTTTGATTCCAGAGGTTCCTTCATACGCTATCTCCAGAGCCTTCCACATCTCTTTTGCAGTTGACAAGTTACAGATTCGAAAGTACTCCTTTTGACTGAGAGCACTTTGAAGCATTAAAATAGCTTTACTGTTGAGAGTGATGTTCTTCTTATCATCCTCGTCGAATTCAGCTTCAACCTTTGGAACGGAAATACCTCCTTCAGTTTTAACTGGTACATAGTCTCCAGTCTCAAAGACTCTCCACAGTATGTATTCAGTAGCCATCACGAACACCCGAAATTTTGCTTTCCAAAAAGAATAGTGCTCACCATTGAATCCAGGAGGTCTATTGATTGAGGCACCGTCAGGTAATATTCCTTCCATAATCTATCTCGGGATGTTAGTCCCAACTGAGAAACCTATGCTTTAATACCAAATGAAAGACGGAATATCACCAAGAGGGGGGGTGAATTGGGGATATAAAATTTTCTTCTTGAAAATACTCTGTTCACGCACACAAAGAACAGAGTTGAACAGAGAAAGGATAAAGAAGAATGAACACAAGGAATTTATATTGGTTCGGTCTAAATCCTCGACCTACGTCTAGTCCCCAGACTCTCCGGGATTTCACTATCTCAAATGATTACACACTCTGTACACTCGGAGTAATTCTCTCACTCTAGGACTTACTCCCCCTTACAAGTTGTAATCAGTCGAGATTCTTACAATAAATGATAATCAATGATGAACTCTCTAAAAGAGTGGATAAGTAAACACTGAAGATCAAAATATTTGAAGATATTTAATTCTTAGTCGAAACAATAAATGAAGTAGCTTGCTAATTGAATGCGTAGAGTTTCGGTAGTTGGAGACTTGAATGCTTCTCATATTTATAGACGCTAGCAATTAATGGCCGTTGAGAAGTGATTAATGAGTCGTTGCGAATAATGAATATGACCGTTGGAGTTCTGGGCTTCGTCTCTTCGTATGTTTCCGACATTCGTCCGTTATTCTCCGTTGACATTCCATATTCAAATTGTCCGTTGGAGTACTTTAGGAATGTTGTCTGAAAAGTAGTCGGATTGTCTTTTGCTTGCTCAGATGGTTTCTTGCCGAATTGGTGTTTGTTCTGAGCTTAGCATTAAATGCTTCTGACAAAAAGTTGCTTTATGATAATTTGAAGATTTAACCTTGTTAATCCTGTCTAAAACACACTGGAAAGATGATTAATAGTGATTAGAGATGATAAGAATCAATAATATCAAATACCCATTGCATAAGCATTGAGTTCCAAAATTCGAGAATGCTGATTTTCAAAAACTGATATGAGTAACTCGAGTTGCACAGTAATAACTCAAGTTATTTTCAAGTTCAGGATTTTCTGAAAACGAAGGCCAACTCAAGTTGCACAGTACCAACTCAAGTTGCACAGTACTAACTTGAGTTGTACAGTAATAACTCAAGTTGTGTTAAGCTTAAATTCAAACAGAGAGCATTAGCGTTTGGCATAACTCGAGTTGCATAGTAATAACTCGAGTTATGTTAAATAAAATTTCAACCCGAGAGCAAATGCTATAGGAATAACTCGAGTTATGATGAAAATAACTCGAGTTGTCACTGTTCACAAAATTTTGATTTCGCGAGAAGCTTTCTGAATTGCAAAGTACAGTCCATAACTTGAGTTGTTAAGTAATAACTCGAGTTATGACTCTTTGAAAAATAATTTTTAACTTGAGTTGTGATTTTCAACTTGAGTTATGAATTTTGTGAAAATTCTTTAAGTCCTATAACTTGAGTTGAAGTCAACCAACTTGAGTTACTACCTTCAAAAACATTTTCAAAAATCTTAAGCATTGATTTCAGATATTTCATTAATTTCAACAATTGTTAGTCATCATCAAAACATATAGAAACTAACAACTACCGGGCGCGATTTATGTTCGGCTTAAAAGTATAATCTTTAAGACCTCCTGTTATATATATCCGGTCTTAAAAGTTTTATTTAATTTTTTCCTTATTATTTTGGACCGTAGAAAAAATAAGTCAGCCTGTTCGAGATTTCTCTATAAAGAATTTTTATATTTCAATTTTTCAATAACATTTTTAAGACCGGTCATTTTTCTAAGTAGTCTGAATAATATATTTAAGACCCATTGGTAAACGATTCGGTCCAAGAAGTTCTTTATATTTACAAAACTGCCACCGGTCATACCTTCAAAGTTCTTTATATTTACAAAACTGCCACCGGTCATACGTTTAAGACTGGGCCGTCGATAGTCCGCTCTAAATGAGGCGGTCTTAAAAGCCTTTTTTGCACTAGTGTATTTAGCAGTTCGTTCTTCAGGTTGACCACTTGTGTCTCTGATGAAACAAGAAATAAAGGTCAATTATAAAAAATCTTATATTTATATTTGTTAATGCATATATATATTAAAGAAACCAAATGACCCAGTGGTTGGGCCACTTCGCCTCCATGAAAGTGGGGTGGGTTTCAACCCCACCCACCTCACTTTCATTGATTTTTTTTTGGTTAAAAAAAAGATTCAATTCTACAAAAAAAAAAAAACACTGTCGGATCTCATGCCGTTGGTTGTCGAAGCCTAGGTGCTGGCGGTTGTAGGTCGTCTAGGAGATTTTTTTTATTTATTTAAAAACTAAGGGTAAAAGTATAAATTAACCTGAATTTGAAAATTCCAATATAGTTATTGGTATCTTTAAGTCCTTTAACAAATTTAACAGATATTTGGGGGGTTTTGCAAATTTAAATAGTATTTAAAGAAAATTTTTCCTACAAAATACGCACTTTATAATTACAAAAAATTAATAAACCATAATTAAATAAAAATTTACCTTCAAAGGATCCTCCCACGCTCGATCCTTATTGTCTGATGGCATCTTCTTTCATCTCTCCAAAAGAATTGGGAAGCATATGAAGTTGCTTCCCAATTTCATAAGAAAGTGATTGAACAAATGTTCCCCTTTCTTCGTAGGCTGTTGTGTCCTCTTGTTGCATGACACCACGTCGTGGAACCCTCCCTCGACTTAAATCACATCAATCACAGTCAGCCTTCTCTTGTGGATTCTTCCATTAGGCCCTATAAAATGAAATATTAACAATTAATATAATTAATGAAATAACTTAAATATATGAATTACAATAAAATATAATTTACTGGCATTGAATTTAATTTTTATTTATGTAATTTAGAAAACATTAATATATTGAATTAATATTTCCTCATTAATTAATTATAAATAAAAAAATTAAAATTTATACTTATAAAAATAAACATAAATTAAAATCTTATTGTAAAACAATTAACTACTACACACATCTATTCTAGATTAACTTTAATTAAAATCTAACTTAAATAACAATTAAAATATTAACTAATATATACTAACTATATATAGTTAAACTCAAAAGCTATATTTAACTCTTCTTACCTTGAATATTAACCTAGAACCATGTGGAAGAGTGACGCAGGTTACCTTCCTCCCTTTCTCTCTCCTTGTTAATGTTCGTTTATGTCCATCTCATCATCACCACCTTCACCCATTCCATTACCAGCATTCTAATTGGGGAAGGAGGGTCATCATCATGAGCTGTTTCTTTCCCAGTCGAGAAACACTTTCATCCCCCGCCATTGTATATAACTATATTAAGAATAAAATATATTAAACTACGATAAAAAAATGTGTTAAAAATAAATTACATTAAACTAAAAGAAAAAAAAATTAAAATGCTAATACTTATAATACCCGATTTTCGATTTACCGAAAATCTTGTATTTTAAGAAATATGTTACTATATTAAATTGGCTAGTAAATGTGACGTAAAGTCACATAAAATAATGGCTATTTTAGGATTAAAAGAGCCATTAAAAGACTATAAAAACACTTAATTAAAATAAGTGTCAATTAGCAAATAATAGGCAAATAAGCTTTGCACTAATTGAGATTAGTGGCATAATTCTTCAATTTAATTATATGCAAATTAAAGCCATCATTTTTGAAAAAAAGAGGGTTGATTATTGAAGAAAAATTAAAAGCCAAAGATGATGAAATAATTCTCTATTAATAAATGAATAAATATACTTGATTAAATAAATTTAATCAACCAATTGTAGATTGGCATTTGACATTAAAGGATACTTAAGCACTTAATTAAGTTATCAAAAAGACATCATAACTTGCCCCAAAATGTAGTAAAAATGTGCATGTAGCTGATGGGAAGGAAGAGAAGCCATAATAAACCTTGTGAATTAGTGTTGAAAAGTCAAATATTTCAACTAGCCAATAAGAGGATGGAACAATAGGATAATTTGCTAATGGGAAATCACATTAAATGGTTAAATGGAAGCATGGATGTTGGCAGCCAAGGGAGAGGTGGAGATTGTTAGTTATACTTAGTTTTTATGATGACAAATATTTTTATCTAGAGCCAAAAGTTTGTATAATATACATTGACTAACTTCTATATTCCATGTAGATTAATCCAAGTTGTATTATGGAGAATGATCAAGAGAAGAGAAGAAAGAAAGCGTTGAATTATGCAGTTGAGTTTTGCATAATGGTCAAGTGGGGAGATTGAAGAAGGAAGAACTTGTTGAATAGAATGAGAATATCATTATTCAAGTTTTTGGATTGATATTAGAAGTCTCCACGATCAAATGGAAGTTGAAATGACTCAATTCGGAGAAAAAATGAATAAAATTGAGATTCAGGACAAGCTACCTCGAGCCATGAACTTATACCTCAAGTCAACCCCTTTGCTACAATGATTTTTGCCTCAGAGACAAGTTACCTCGAGGCAACACTTAAATGCCTTGAGTTAATAAGTGTTTTCAGCAACTATGTTCACCTCTGTTTCATGTTCAGCACGGGCGAGCTCTGGTAATTCAATAATATCTCCCAAACCAGCGATTGGATTGAGGTGAAACCAATTTTGCCGAAACTAGACTTCCAATGCATCATTTTAAGATAAAATTCAAGCCCAAAGGATGTTAGATGAAGGAGCTATGAATTTTGGAAGATGACAGTGAAATTAATGTCACACAGCAGACCAAGCTTTGGTATTTTGGATGTATCTCACAAACTGCGCATCCAATTAAGCTGAAACCGGTGCCATTGGAAACTAGACTCAAATACCTTTTGAAAAACATTAAGATCATGAAAAACGAAGATCAATTGAAGGAGATATGATATTTTGATGTTGTCAGTTACTTTAGGATATGGAAAAAATGATGGTCAAGAACAGCCTTCATTCATCGGATCATAACAGTCAGAATACAATGAGTTTGGAGCTGATTCTTTCTGCGTTGGAAAGAAGACTCAAAGAGCTATATGGGGATAAGTGGTTTTCCAAATTTGGAGTTATATGGACGCTACATTCACTGGAAATTGACCCTTGTGTTGATGATATGCTTGCATCGTGAAAGGCATAGAAGAATTCATGTTGAAATGAATTATTGCCTCGAGTTCATAGCCTCGAGTCAAGGAGAAGCAGAGAGCAAACTATTTCTAAATGACTTGTTGCCTCAAGTCATACTCATGGTTGCCTTGAGGGAGTTGAAGTCAGAGAGCAAAGTATTGTAGCAAGACTTAGTGCCTTGAGTCCATATGATGATACCTCGAGTCAACATCAGGTTTGTTACCTCGAGGTATATCTTATCTACATCGAGTTAATTCATTCAAATGTTTTAAATCTATTGTCGTGCTATGGGATACCTCAAGTCATTTATTTAATTACCTCGAGGTAATTCATTCTCTTGTTAAAATGATTTTGAACTCTTGATGGTTTGCCTCTGGTCATTTAATAATTGCCTCTCAAGGCAACTTGACTCAAGGCATCCAATGCATGACTGAAGGCAAATTATCCTATTACTCATTATCACGTCAAAAATCGTCTTTGCCTCTAGTCATTTAACAATTGCCTCAAGGCAAGAGGAGGGGAAAAGCGGAGCAGGGAGGGGCCCCTGACCCGTGGTTAGAGGTGACTCAAGGCATCTACTTTATACCTCCAGTCATGTCGTTCCTTCTATCTCTGTTTTGGAATTTTTGATGCCTCTAGGCACCATGACTCTAGGCATTTATATCATGCCTTCAGTTAAATTTCTAACGCTTTGAACTCTGAACGTTGTGTGCCTCAAGTCATAATGACTTAAGGCATCTATTGCATGACTCAAGGCAAACTCGTTATTATACTAAAATCGTCTTTAGCCTCTAGTCAAGTCATAGTTGCCTCTAGGCCCTGTGACTCTAGGCTTCTTATTTTGACTTAAGGCGAAATCTTTTCAACCAATTTATTCTTACTTCAAGTCAAGTTAAAATGCCTCCAGTCTATATGCCTTTAGGCACATTCTTTTCAACTAGAGTCATATTTATATATTTTATAAATCACCATCTCTGGAAATCTAAATTGATTGATTGTGATTTCATTTCTTCATATCATCAATCATTACTATTCCTAATTGCTTTTAATCAGTTTGCTAATGAGTTTCAGATGATTATATGAAGGATTAACAAGAGACTACAAAAAGCAGATGATTACGTCAGAAGCTCCAACAACTAATTCCAACAGACATCCAACGGTCATATTCTAAACTGGAAGAACAACCCAACGATCAAATACTCGTCACGATCAAAACACAAATGCCTATAAATTGTGAAGTCTTCAAACCGAAATGTGTGACGATGATTGATGAATGCCTCGACATAGAAAATGAAATGATTTTACTTCATCGTCGATATGTCAATACCTCATACACTCTCTGTTTCTCAATATTTATATAGATTATAGTAGAGAGTGAGATGAATGATTATGTACTTCAGTGTTAATCTTATTCACTTATGAGAGAGAAGATTCATTGTAATCATTTTATTTGTTTATCTGAGAGTTACTCAATATTGGGTGATCTTGAGTGGGAAAATCGATTGTAGCTTTATGGTGTGTAGGGGGAGTATCTTGGTGAGAGATTTGGCTTCACAAGTGCTTGCGTAAACTTGTGGGATTGTATAGGCTTCTCTTGTACCCAGATTAAACCAAAGGATAGTGTATTGAAAATCTCAAGTGGAGCTTAGGGACTGGACGTAGGTTAAGGATTGAGCCGAACTAGTATAAATCACAGTTTGCATATTCTCTTCCCTTATCTCTTATATTTCCAGTATATGTTTATTTGAATATCTAACTATTGATTTAGAAGACGCGGAAAGATTTTCAAAGTTCTAAGTTTTTAATCTTCACCCAATTCACCCCCCTCTTGGGTTCAGCCGGTTCTTCAGAGATTGAGTTTGATAAAGTGCACTTAGATCTAATGGTGAGGAGGAAAGAAGCTAAGTTAAATAACCTTGTGAATTACCATCTTAGCCTGGGTAATTTGCCTATAAATAGAGGGCTCTCCTCTTCATTTTTCTTCACACCAAATCAGCTCAAAAAACCTAATTTATAAGTGAGAGTAAGAGTTCTTGGAGCAAGAAGAAGGAGTAAGAACTTCAAGGGGTAATGTTCTTGAGTTCAATCTTTTAGTTCTTAGTAAAATTGTAGTTTAATCTAGAAAGTTAGGAAGTAAATTCCTTTACATGTTAAATTCCTTTACATGGTTTTAGGCCTCCATTGCATTTAAAATTCTGAATGAGGTAAAAACAAGTTGAGAAATCATTTTAGATATTAATGGAAAAAGATTTGTGAAAATTATAGAATTTCTAGTTTTAAATCCTATACTAGCAGCAAACATTCAAGCTATTATTTTATGTATAAAATGATCTTTAAAAATCATGGAATTTTACATGAATTAACTAGACATTTAGGTCTTTCCAAATATATAAAATATTGAACATTTTGAGTTCTACAAAAGAAGACACGATTTGTTAAAGTTAAGGTTTATTTCCGGAGTTTTAAACTGAATAGTGTTGGAAAACTTAAAAACTAGTAATGATTCTTGATGTTCTAGCTTCTAGGAATATTTTTCATTGAAAATAGATATGTCAAGGGTCACGAGAAATTTTGAATCATTCAAAAATTAGTTTTGTAGGATTAATTATGAGTTTTCAAAGTTAGTGAAAAAAAATTTGGGCAAAATGCTGGAAATTGCGTTTTTAAGAAAATGTAAGGGTAAAAATGAAATAATTAATCCTCCGAGCGTCGAAAGGTAAAAGGAGGCGAAAATAACCCTTAGGATATTATTCTAAGTGCTATGGTAATATGTGAGGATATACGAGGAGTTTAGAGTTGGATTCTAAGGACGGGCATTTTGGTAACTACACGGTAAAAGGTATGTTTGCGTACTGTAACTATAATCACCTATATCTTGTATGTGTATATGATTGTTTGATTCATGATTAATTGGAGTCATGGGCAAGACTAGCTCTTGCGCCATGCACCGTGACAAGGACTTAGTTTGAGGTAACATGTGTGTTTACATTCAGTGTAGTTGTGGATTATTGTGATAATGATGCATGCTTGTTTTTCCTAGTGTTGAGGATCTATGACAAGGTCACGAGGCACTGGTGAGTGCTTAGAATGGTAATGATACTTGTGTTGTGTGCTATGCATTGTTGTAACCTTACATCTGCTGTGTGCTATGTATGGTCTATGCCGATATGTGGTGAATATTTGTCATATACTGTTTATATCTTATATAGAGGATAACTGTTACCTGAGATTCAATAGGTATTGAATCTTAGTCTTGACTAAAGGTTCAGGAAGGGAACCGGGATTTGAGAATGCAACGTGGAAGGAGCTGTGAAGACGCACCAATGGACAATGCCGAAAAGAGGCACTGATGGACGGAGCACATGAAGAGGTGTTGGTCAGAGCGAATGCTGGAAGAGGTTTGTTAGAGTGTAGTTTTAGCATAAATACAATAAAGTTAGTTCATATGATTGGTGTTTAAACTAAGAAAGGGTTGGTCAGTGTGGTTTCAACAATTACCTTGAAAGGCTTGATTTAACACCAGCCTGGCCAATAGGTATGATCTACTGAATTGGGTTCCGAGCCACAAGTCTAGTTAAGGCTTGATTTAAGATTGTACAATTACTTTGTTCAGAGTTTAAATTATACAAGTTCTGTATTATTGTATCACACGAATATTCCTTCGAGATATTTAATTTAACTAGCATATGCATAGGCATTTTATATCAGTTACTTATTGTCCAAAAATTAGTACATGCTCTCCGTTCTGCTTTACTTTGACCTGTAGCACCGTATTCCTATATACTACGTGTCAATTGGCATAGTAAGTGGTATGGAATTTGGGGTGTTACAATACTTGTCACGCCCCGAAAATTCTAACTGTGATAGGCACGAAATATGAGAAAACCCACACTCCTAAGCCCTAAGCATTTGAAACATTTCATACTTTAAGTGTATACTTGCATGCTTGCAACATTTAAACTGTTGACTATGATTACAATTCATATTACGGAATTCATTGGCTTTCTTCTACAGCTCCCTGATATCACTAGGAGGAGCTCCGCTCCATACCAACAATTACACAAAACCCAAATGAGGTGAGGATCCTAACTATAGCATACATGGAGCACCTATGACACCAAAGCAAATGCACGAGCTTAAGGTTCCACATCAACTAGGAATCTCCCAATATGATTCTTCGTCTTCAAGACAACGGTATATCCCTTCTTTACTAAGAAGAAGAAACACGATCCTCTGCACCGTCTGAGACCAAAAATAGTTTTCCGGTGAATAACGTCCCATTCATAAAATGAATGAAATAATGAAGAATGTAATTTAAAACACTTTAGCCTTAAATCAAAATAGCATGACTATGATAAACATAAGAGAAACCATATGAAATACCGCTAATAAAACAATTCCAAGCATGTAGGAAAACTTTTGATTTTAAGTAATCAGTTAAATCCATCATTTTCAAATTTTCATCCATCCATAGGACCTCAACAGAACGAAATAACAAGCGTGGACACACAGTCCACGAGGGTAAATAACCAAGCGCGGCGAAGCCACGAAACAAGCGTGGACACACAGTCCACGAGGGTAAACTAACCAAGCGCGGCGAAGCCACAAAACAAGCGCAGCACGAAGCTACGAATCAAGCGCAGGTTCAAGACCCACGAAAACAAGCGTGGACACACAGTCCACGAATATCAAGCGAGCTCGAGGTTAACCATGGTGCACCAAGGACTAACAGTACTGCTGTTAGTAACCAGCGTTCTGTGTTCAGTCCTCTCAACAACATTTTCAAGCATGCATGGGGGTTACTTTTCAATGGCAACAAAAACATTTTTCCTCAAATGAGGAGAACTTGAAATCAATGTTTCATAATAAAGACCCCAGCATGATGGTTTACAAAGTCTCCAACCACTTACTTCCAATTCCATTTGCCAAAAAAAATCTTCTCATACAGAAGTAACTTATATAAGAGCATATTAATAAAATGTCATCTCAATATCAAAGAGGTAAAGAACCTCTTCAAAGTATCCTTGTAAATCTTTTGCATAAAAGCCCATAACCAATAAATTGTTGTAAAGTTGTGAACCCTGGCTAAAACCACTGTACCGTTTAAACATAGAAGCAACAATAAGCATTTCATATAAATTGACATCATTATCTTGAAGAAAATGATTCTAAAGAAAAATGATATTTAAATGGAATTATAACAAGTAAGCATCACTTTTGAAAATTTAATGGGACGCTATTCACGCACCTGCTTCGCTTTCGAATTCACAACTTACTCCAATTCATTCAACTCTGAAATATGCTTCCTCCTCAATTCCCTAATACCCCAAAATAAAAACATCAATTAAAATCCCTTTAATTTAACAATCATACCCACATCCTCATAAATCATAGAAGCCTTATAGCTCCTCCTACATATATATCACTATACCTTTACCACCAAGCACCTTTCAGCCCCCAATTACAATTAGTTCTCCACCTTACGGTGCTGTTCTGTACAACCAGCCCCCAAGCTTTCCACCTCTATTGGCTATCACATTTAAATATAAATATGTACTCTATATACTCCAATGCCCAAAAGACTTGTTCAATTTTTTTTTTAAAACAAGAATAGAAAACCAAAATACAGCATTCATGTTATTCGTGCAAAAGCTCATACTCCAGCTGCTTAAAGACCAAGCAAATTGGTAAGACATGCCCACACATATGACTTGGTATGAAGTTCTTAACAGACCACACAATATGAAAGTTCCCATTGCCAAAATACAATGCTACGGGTAAGAATAGCTTGACCAACATGAAGCTGATGATACCTAGCGGTCCAAGTAATGAGGAATGAGAAACTCATAGCCCATTAAATCTCTGAATGACCAAGATGGCACCCAGACTCCCAAACCGACGGTAAGAAAAAGAAAAAAAAAACCATAAGTCCAACAGAACCGAAAAAGCCAAACGGACTAACCAAAAAATTCTGCCTTCCTGAACTCCTTCCATCATGAATGGCCTCCAACCTAGTCGATCCCAAGAACCATCAAGTAGAGACGAGCTTAATCCCCAACCCTAAATCCAAACAATGCCACCATAAACAAAACCAGCGACCGAAAAATCCCAAACGAAATAGAAAGAATTACCGACCAGCAGCAACAAGACTCAAATCGAAAAGAAACGCCGGTGACCACCGCTGAGCAACGACAGCGAGCATGAATGGACTGGGCGAAGAGTTAGGGTTGCACGCTGGAGCCAAAGGATTTTTCCCCAATTCGCAAAGCTTCGATTATCCTCTCCTCTGTGCAACAGCCGAAAAGATATAAGAAAAGAAAAAAAAACTGATCACCACCCCTTCCCTTCGTTTAACCCCCCCCCTTTTTTTAAAAAAAATATATTCCACCAAGGGCATTTTTGGTAACTCAACCTGCCTATAACTCTTATAAAATATAAATACCTACATATTAATTTCTCGGCTGTCACATTTTTTAAAAAAAAACAAATGGGGAGGGTTAATCTGGTAATCCTTGAATCACAGAAAACCAAATAGACTAAGAAAAGAACCACACTTGCCTTTTCTTAATATTTATTATTATTAGATATATATATATATATATATATATTTTTTTTTTTTTCCGGGCTGTTACAATACTAACCTGTATCACTAAGGTTTTCTCAAACGAAAGATGGATGAGAAACAAAAGCTAAGATACGAAAACTAAGAAACCTATGCCATCATATTTTTCCAAAAGTGGTTAATAGAGGGTGTGGCTCCTTATATAGATGTAAGATTTGTAGCAGTCAAGGCCATAGCCAGTGGCAGATCTTGGGATAAATATTTGGGGGGCCAAATATTTATCCCAAGATCGTAATATTTGGTATAGATCGGTAAATACAGGGGAGTGACAAATCTAGTTTGAGTTGTGAAGATAACAAATATATCTATTACAAACATTTCTCACTGACAGAAAACAAGATCAAAGAATGAAAACAAAGAAGGAAATAAAGAAAGAAACAAGAAAATAATTTATCAACCTCGACGATTTCGACAAGATTTACCCATTAAAAAATTTCTTATATTAGAAAAGAATCAAGACCAGACAAGGTAAATATGGAGTTGAATCAGAGCAAAGAAATAAGATGGGAGAATTTACTTGTAGCGAGTAAGAGGCGAAAAATCAAGAATAGTTATCAAGGGAGAATGAGAGAATAATAGGGGCGTTCCTCACTCTTGTTCTTGTTATTGAGTTATCAAGGAGATTGGGAGAATGATAGAAGCGTGCCCTAATGTCTAACGTCTATGACCGGGACTGCGGGAGGGAAAGAAAAAAAAGGGGGAAATGTTTAAAAAAAAATTGGGGGCCAAAGGAATATGATTATCCAGCTTTCATGTTGAATCCATCTTGCTCATGTTGAACTTTACGCTAAAAATGATGAGTCATGCTGATGGATTTTTGACATAATTGGAATAATCAATCAATCAATCAATCACATTTAATTTCTCATTGTCCATTAAATTTAATTAATTGGTTGAACAATTTCCATATTCTGTAACTTAAACCAAAAGATTTCACATTCCCACATTCAATTTGCATGACTAATTTTTTTTGGGGTGGCCATCATCAAAGATCCGTCATTGGCTTAAACCAAAAGATTTCAGTATTTCACATTCCCACATTCAATTTACATGATTAATTTATTATTTTTTTTGGGGGGGGGGGGACGTACAAAGTTTTGAAAACAATCAATGATGATGTTCCTCCTCATCTGCAGCAGTTTGTAGTGGTTGTTGTGCAACCACACGCTACAGTGACCACTACAAATGGGAAGTCATAAATCCTTTGCCCTGTTACGCTTTGATTTTGTAGCGGTCTATTTATAGAAAGCACTACAAACTCAACGTGCAACTTCCTACCGCTTTGTTGCCAACTTTGGAGTGATGTAATTTGTATGAACAAGCTAACACATAAATAAACCCAATATTCAAACAATATATGAATTGAGGAAGTATGGTGACGACCTTTAAATGATATAAACGGTATAATATATATATATATATATAAAAGAGTATGCATAGTGATACATGTGCAATGAAGAGAGTCACAAAATGATTAACAAAATTACATGCGGCCTAGTTCTAGAAGATATATTATAATGGATGGGATAATTCTATGGGCCCAAGTCACAACAAATAGGGCTTTATTGGATTTTACTATAAGATTTTTTTTTTGGTACAAGGCTAGGGGAGGGGGGATTCGAACACGGGACTTGAGGGCAGATATAAGGCATCTCAATACCACCAGCTGTGCCATTGCACTGCTGTCCTCGGTGGTAGATTTTACTATAACATGAATACACAAGAAAGCAAAATAATAACCAGCACTACTAGTAGTGTAGTGGTATTGGGATTTATTTCCTCGCTCCCGGTCCTGGGTTCGATCCCCCTTCCCCTATCGTCTTGTATCAAAAAAAAAAAGAAAAGAAAGCAAAATAAAATGCAATAAAATCAACAGACCATTTGATTAAATGTAAGGTTAAGATCATATCAAATATATATATATATATATAAGGTTAAGATTTGTTGGATTCAATTAATGTAAAAGGCTCTAATACATTGAATCTATATACATGACATATACTTATGTGGATTAAATAACTACAATATTTAATAACCACATCTTCTAAACCCTAGGTCTCCTCATTATATATATACACACATCAAATAAGCTCTCGGAAGCAGCCGTCAAATTTTATTCAAGGCATAAGGTTTCTTTTTAGTTTTACCAGTGAATAAATATTTAGATCCACAGAAGCTTTGGATGATTAATAAGAAGAAGATGATCCAGTGCAAGAAAAGAGTACAGTTTATGACTTGTATAAATCAGATCAATGGAATACCAAAAGGTATTTTGAAATTCTCCATCTCATTGATATTATATTTGAAATCCCCATCCACCCATCACATCATTGTTTCTTTCATATGCTTAATTATTATGGGTTAGATATAGATCAATGAAATCAACACAGATTTAAATACCCATCCTCCCATCACATTATTGTTTAGATTTTTATTGGGGTTTTAGGTTTATGATTTACCATTTGAAAGTTGTAATAAGTAATAAATATTTCCAGCTTTATCATTTATACGTTGTATATATAGCATCACATTAACCAAAGCATAGAATTACAAAGAAGGTGCCTGAGTTGATCTTGTGTATAGTCATGATTTTTATAGTTTTTCCACACATTAAAATTGTGTGTAATTGAGAAAACTAATTAAAGCTAAGCTAAATCAAATAGTTTGTCAGAAAAATCGGCGTATGGTCTCGTCCATCAATTTACATGAGATTTTGCCTTATTCTCTTTGAAATTTTATTCATTTATAAAGTTTTGATTCAGTTGCATAAAAAAATATACTTGAAATTATACCTGATGTTTTCCACCCAGACTCCCCATTTTGGAAAATTTCTTTTGTTGGTTCGGTTGAATAGTTGAGGGAGGAGGGTTAGCCTGATAGTCTCCTCCCCAAATTTTTTTTAATTTTCAAGTATTATAAAGGCGTTTTGTACGCATATTTTGTCCTAAAATTATATGCAAGCAGACTTTAATTTATTATATTACGTTTGCTTTCCAATCTTAGCCCCTGCAATGTTAAATTTAATTAAGGGTAAAGATAAAAATACACATGTCTTTTACTTTCTGAGACGTCCAATACCAAATGCTTTTTATGGGTGCAACACACGAACTTTCTCAAATGAAGCAAAAATGCACTACGTCTGTTACTTTTTTATTTGGTGGGTCTGGTTTATCCACATGTCATCTCCATGGCTTCCTCTCTTGCCCCCATTCTTCTTACTCTCTTTCCCTAATCTCCTTTATCTCTCTGGTCAAAACAGAGCTACCGACAATGCCTTTATCTATGTTTCTGAGAGGCATTCAGTAGTTTGTGATGCGTTTTTTCCTGAGGAAAAGAAGATTATAGATAGTTGGTGTAATAAATGAGTTTCTTTGAGACCAAAATATGAACGAACAGTGGCGTGTAAGTTGTGAATTTTTTAATTGTGTTTTCATATTTCAGGCCAAAAAATAACTGTTTTCTGAAACATCTCGTCATCCTCCTGTGATACCAGTAATTGTTTACATTTTAATTTGTTGTATTGGGCTTTTAATGGCCGTTTTCGTTTTGCTCTTCTGCTAAACTGTGCTTCTGTGGTGAATTTGTGGATTGGAAGAGCGATGAAATGTACCGCTTTTCGGAGACAAGTACGAAGAGAAAATCAAGCTTTGATCTAACAAAACTGCATTTCTTCCTATTACTATGACCTGTACTGTGATTTCAATGATTTTGCGCATAACTTGGGAAATGGATTTTGGCTAGTTTAGTGACACAGTTGTTTCAACTCAAAATCGTTTACTACGTTCGATTCTTTCTTGGGCATCGTTGAGTCACTTTTCCCTTGGAGCATTCTAAGAATGTTAAAGGCATTGATTGTTGTCGAAAGCAAATATGTAGTTTTCACATTCTCTTCCCTTTTATTTTCCTCATCAATTCAGGATTTCTGGTGTTGCAGCTGATTCTCGTTTGATTCTATAAACCTCGAAGGGAAAAATAAATTATAGCTATGGAAGCAAGAGGAGGAATCAGTTCAGGGGTTACAGTAATTGGAGCAGAAGCTCCATCAGCTTATCACGTTGCACCGAGAATTGAAGCTCCGAGCCAGACTCAAGTTCATGATGTACCAGCAGCGGCACCAGCAGCACCAAATGTTGGTGCTTCACCAGGGAGTGTTGGACTTATCTCTGTTGATTTGCATGGAGCTCTGTTTTGATCAGAGAGAGATAAAGGAGATATAGGGAAAGAGAGGAAGAAGAAAGAGGGCAAGAGAGGAAGCCATGGAGATGACACGTGGATAAACTGAGCCACCAAATAAAAAGGCATGTTAGAGTGGCTAACGGAGGTTTGCATTTTTGCTCTAATTGAGAAAGTTAGTGTGTATTTTTGCATCCAAAAAAAAAAAAATTTGGTGTTTGATATTTCTGAAGGAAAAGTACATGAGTATGTTTTCACCTTTACCCTTTAATTAACTTTGCTCTTTGTTTTGTTATGTTGTAAGTATCTATATTAGTATTGTACAAACAATCTAGGTCCTTTCTTTTATTTAAGTATTTATTGATTTTATTTTTGTCAATCATTTTCATTCTTATCATTCATTTTGAATCCCTTTGAATTAATGTTCTAGAACTTTTTCCTTTTGCACAATCCCGTTGAATCTCTCTTCCAATAAAATATTATATTTCGTGTAGCGTTTTCTTTTCATGGTGTTTTCGATTGTAAATTCTGTGTTTTTTGCATAAATTTGCGATCGCGGTTTTAAATAGCTTCAAATTTCGGGCTACCTTCTTTTTTATAAAACTATTCGGGGATATCTAATTGATTTATTGAGCCTTAATCCATACTTACAAAGCTTTATGTGTAACCTCTTTAATCTAAATGAGCAGATCTCACAAGAAGAAGCGATCCTCATGCGCCATGAGAAAGGATTACGTTATATGATGGCATTTGCCAAATTGAAAAGTGTTGGCGAAAAGACGAAATGCAGGTAGATGTGATATTTCATTTTTTTGTTTTATTTCCATGCTCTGGGTCTTGATTTCATGCAACTTTTCTAAAGGCTTAAGCTTAATTAGGGCTTGAAAGTTTACCGGTACTTATTTGGTAGATATGACAATGAACCTGCCTCATGGACAAGGTATGCATTATGTAGCTCAATTAATATGTGTTGATCCTATTTGAAATTCCTTCTAGTAAATTATTCTGCATGTGACATAGTGATGAACATGGAGAACACCCCCGAGATATGCCGGTAATTCCTGAGCTGAAGAGGGCTACATACTTGGTAGAAAGGAAGGGGAGTCCATCTTGGGATTTCTCTGTGAGTGATATTTTAAAATTATACCTCTTCAAATAGCCTATTCATAGTGTTGTCAATATCAAACTACTTCCGTTCTTTCCAAAATTGCAACTATACGTCACTGTTTTAGAATTAGAGTTTTGGGAAATGTATAATGGATTGGTTGAAGAATCCTGTTGGAAGTGGAAAATACCACCACCTCCTAGTCAAAAGCATGGTGTGGACCCCCAAGAGGTAAAAATATCTAGGACGGAAATACGGAAAGCCTATAATCTTTCAATCAGGAAAAAGTTGCGCTAGAATATGATCAGTATGCTTTGCTTTTCTGTTGGTCAACTTATTCATCACTATAGCTTTACTTGTTATGTTTTCGACATGCAGAATTTGGCTGCCTTATCAGTAAAGAGGTTATGGTCACTCCTGTGACGACTCCCTATGCACATAAATTTTGTAAGTTGTGTTTGGAGGGTGCCTTTGCAGTAAGTCTTCTGTGAGAGAAATAAGCAGGGGTGGAATATCTCTTCGTACCTCTTCAAAGAATGTGATGAAATGCCCTTGTTGCCCTACGGACATTTCTGGTTTTCTTTCAGAACATTCAGGTGAATCATGCATAATTTGCTCCTAAATTGTACTTTTATTATTTTTGATCTATATAAGAATTTATAAATTGATTGCTTAGTTCCTCTGGTGGCATGCTTGTGTGACAGGCCAATACAGAGTTGTTGGGCTTAATTGAATCATTGAAAGCTGAGGCTGCTGAAGAAAATGGAAAGGGAAGTGAGCATGAAGATGGATCAAAGGAAAGGAAAAGGAAATGCTACAAGTACAATGTGGCATCATTATCTTCAATGCGATTCGTATTCATTCTGCTCTTGCATATGCCATTCGTATTGCAAAAAGCTTCCAAAGTTAATGTTGCTGGAGGAATTTCAAAAGTGTACCATTTTGTAAATAACCAAGATACACAAGACAAAGCATACACAACAAAGCAGGCCCAAGGGAAAGGAAAAGGAAATGCTACAAGTAGAAAGATATATTTGTATGTGTAATTACATGATGGGGGAGGTGTAACATCTCGCCTTTTCAAATGGGATTATCAGAGCTTTGAAGAAATTAATCAGAGTGGCATGGGAAAAGATTTTCGTTTTAAAACAATATCTCAATCAGAGCATCAGAATAATTTTTAAAAGAGTGAGTAACTGATATACATTCCCTGTTGTTGAGTTTGGTTGCCATTACAGTGGTACAAATCTCTGAATATTTACGATTACAATGACCCCTAATTACTTCTCTGCCCGTGCCCTCTCGTGTGCTATTCATCCTTGTCCTTGTCCCGGGTTTCACCAATATCTGAGACTATAAGCTGAGGTTCAATTCCTATTGAACCCCAGGTAACGATTAACCTCATGCTTATGTACAGTTATGTATGATAGATATTCATGATAAAACAACAATATTCAAATTCAATATTCATTTCTCAAAGATAAAAGCACAACCATCATATATCCATATATATATATATTCACCATAACCTGTTTGCACTCTTCACCAATGCCACGATGGCCTATCGTGCCCTCAGACTGTAACTCGTATAAAGCTATATGTTTAAATAATTTGCAAAGCAGAGTCATAGTTTATGAGCATATCTATCACATACAAGTGTACCATAAGCATCAGAGTTAGTGTTACATTACGCGTCCGTACCTTTGCCTGTCGAGCACGGTACGTTGTCGGTTGCAAGGTGATCACAAGTTTCCTATGAGGGTAATATTTCATTTATTAATTCACAACCAATATCCCAATAGATATCCTAGCCACAACTGACTATTTTACCCCGGTGGATTTATTAATTAATTATTTTCCTCTATTATTTTGAGAAAAACGCGGGTATAAATCTGGGCAGAATTTCACCTAACTTTGAAAAATCATAACTAATTCTAGCAAAATCGAAACAAGGATCCGTAAAATTCCCCAGAATCCTAAGGATGTCTAGTTTTAAGAAAAAAATAACATTATTTACCCAGATTCTATGTTTCATTCCCAGGTTTTTAATTTTGGACATCTGTCCAGAATTTTCCAGAAATTCGTAGCCCTAACTTTGGGAATTTTTATTTCCCTGTACAGAACTCATTTGGACATGTTCTTTACATATTTAAAAAGCCCTATATGTCTATTTTCACCATGAAGTTTTCCAGAATTTTCCAGCCATGTTTTCAACATAAAATCATAGCTTTTCTATGACTGACTCAGAAATTTCAGAACCGATGAAATTTCGCCAGAACTTCGTTACTTTGGTGTTTCTCTTCTGGAAATTTTTCTAAAACCCTTTCTTCACTATTGTTTTTGAAATAAAACCAATTTTAACTATAAAGCATGAATTTAAAATTATTCTAAACTATTTAAGATCTAAGCTACTTCTAACTAAGAATTTAAAAGCTAAAAACTAAAGAACTTGCTTACCTCTTCTTGAACTCCTTCAAGCTTCTTCCACTTTCACTAATATTCAGATTGCTTTGTTTTGGTGTGAGTTTTGTGAACAGCCAAAGGCCCTATTTATAGTAAAAAGGTTGGGCAATTCTTGTAATTAATTAGAACTTCCTCTTGGTAATTCTTGGCCATTGGATCTAGGTTGGATTTCAAACTCTCATCCTCACCTTACACTCCATAAAACTGTCCCCCCCTTATCTTCTAGGATCTTCTAATTGCTTTTGAGTCACCTACATGAGTCATTACTTGGTACATGATCCTCTTCCACAATCAATGACTATTTTCCTAAGAGTTTGACTTGCTTTTTACTAATTAGAATCCTTTGAAAAGAATGTGTTTAGGTAATCTAATGAAGTTGTATGTTCAATTGGCCATTGGATTTGAGTTCTAGAGATTTTTAGCTTCATTTTGAGACTAATTTTGCCTATCTTTCTTATTGATCCCATTTCTTAAACAATTATGAAAATGACTTTGGTTATACTTGTATTCATGCTTGATTTATGCTTGTTATGAATCTCAACTTGGTTTTCATACTTAGTTCATGGATTTCAAGATATGATTTAATTTGTATAGGTTTTATTAGATTTTATCTAGAATTATTTTTATAAACCCATTTAGTTATTCTCATTATCTTTTTCCTCATTGGTCCACCTATTATCCCTTACATCATCTTCTTCCATCATCCCTTACATCACCTTATCCTCCAAAGCCTTGAAAGTCTTTGAATAGGTTGTGATTCATCATGTAGGTGTGTGACTCATGCAAGTTTAGATTGGTGATTCATTCATACTAGGCTCATGACTCATTGCACATGTGTGGATTTGGTTGTTGAATCAATTCTTCTTCTTCCCTTTTCTCACAAAAAAAAAAACCGTCCCCTCCCCTTTATATTTATTTTCAATTTTAATGTTTTAACTATACCAAGTATTAGGGAAATTTTATCATTGGTTGTTGCCTTATCTCATGGATTATGCTTTATTAGAATTAATTAGGGCCTTTGGATAAGCTTTATAAGATGAATTCTTAGCCTTTAGATCATAGTTGAAATTGTTGACTTTTCAACTCTTGATTAGCATTTGATTAACACCTTAATCCTAAGCTTAATTATCTCTTGCTTGTTGTATGATTGGTTCATGCATTAATTTGTGTTTGTTCCTAATTTGTTTAGTGTAAATCCTAAGCCCTTATTGGTTTTTGAGTTTTACTTAGCTTAACTCATCTCTAGTTGTGATTATTGGTGCTAATTGTAAATAATTAGCTAAACCTTCCATTAGTGTTAATTAATTGTCCATTGAATATTGGTAATTATTCTTTTATTTTTCAAGTGTTTGGTAATTTATTGTGGCATTTTATGAGTTAATATGAGCAAGGTATTAACTCTAGGGTTTAGAAAATTTAATCTCCTAATTAATTATGAATTTTGGGACTTATGTCCCCTCAACTTAATCCCTTGATTAATTATAAAAATGTACTTAATTATTTTGTTTAGTGAATGTAACATCCTCATTTTTGAAATCCATTTTCAAAATATTTTAATCAGAGTAGAGCACCGGAATAAATTTAAAAGAACGAGTATCTGATAAACCTTCACTGTTGGTGTGTCTTGTTGCTATTACAGGGGTACAAAGCTCTGAATATTTACTAATATAGTGATACAAAACTTCGTACCTATCTTCTCTGCCCGTGTCTTCTCGTGCGCTATCTATCCTTGCCCTCGGTCCTGGTTCCTCCAGAATTTGAGACTATGAGCTGAGGTTCAATTACCATTGAACCTTAGGTAACGGTTAACCTCATGCTTATGTATCCAATATGTATGACAGATATCCATGGCAAAACAGCAATAATCACATACAATATTCTCATATTCAGATAATAATATAACACAGCCACTGCAATATGCATGTTATTATAGTCTGCACTTTCTCCAGTGCCACGATGGCCTATCGTGTCCTCAGCGCTAGGAAAACATAACGGCATTATCAAAACCATAACCCGTATAAGGTTTTATGTGTATGATCAATTTTCAAAACAGAGTTTCAGACTATCTATCACATATAAACATACAATAAGCATCAGAGTTAGTGTTACAGTACGCGTCCGTACCTGAATTGATAATTCCGGTATGATGACGATTGGTATACGTTTGCAGACTTCCTATAAGAGTGATATCGTATTATTAATTTATAAATAATATCCTAAAATATATCTTAGCCACTATTGACTATTCTACCCTTGGTACATTAAACCATCATTTTATTTCCTCAAAATTTGTTGAAAAAAACGCTGGAATTTATGGGGCAGAATTTCGCCTATCTTTGGAAATTCATAACTAATTCTAGAAAAATCGAAACGAAGATCCGTAAAATGTTCCGGACTCCTTAGGATGTCTACTTTCCAGTAAAAATACCAGAATTTTCCCAGAATTTAAAAATCACTCCCAGATTTCACGTGTTCATCCTCTGCCCAGAATTTCCAGCATTTTCACAACATAAACTTTGAGAATTGCTTTCTCACTGTACAGAGCTCATTTCAACATGCTCTTTACATATTTGGAAAGCCCTATATGTCTACTTTCATCATTAATTTTCTCAGAATTTTTCAATATCATTTTCAACATGAAATATGAGTGTTTTTGTGTGACTCGTTCAGAAATCGCCTATCCGACGAATTTTCGCCAGAACTTCGTTACTACAGTGTTCTTAGCCCAGAAATTTTGCAGAACCACTTCCTTCATCAATTTTTCGAAACAAATCTATTTTCAATTATAAAAACATGAAACTAAAATTATTCAAGAATTTTAAAGATTAAAACTACTTCTATCTATGAATTTAAAGCTCAAAACAAAAGAACTTTGCTTACCTAATGCTTGATCTCCTTCAAGCTTCTTCAAACTCTCTTCACTCTCTCTCAAATATGCAGATGATGCTTTGCCTGGTGTGAGGAAAATGAATGAGCTTGGCCCTCTATTTATAGTGAAAAGGTTGGGCAATTGTGTAAATAATTGCAACTTTACTCTTGGCTAATTTCAACCATTGGATCTAGCTTTTAATCAAAACATCACATCCTCACCACTCACTCCCCCTCATCTTCCCTCTCTCTCTCTCTCCCTTCTTCTCTTTCTTCTTCCTTCTCCTAGAAGCCGAAGAACTTGGGATTCAAGCAAGGAATAGTAAATTGTATCCTACAGGCTTTGACCAATTTAACACATGTGTTGAAAATCATTTCCTTGCCCTAGAAGCCTCACAAAACCATGCCCCCCATCTGATTTATTGGTTTTTTATTTTTATTTTGGGCTTTATTGTTGGTTTGGGCAATGGTGTGGGCTACAAAAATTGATCCAATATGATTTGTTGTGGTAAAAAGCCCTAAATCAAGTTCTTCTTGTTTACTCCTTGGTTTAGCTTAATTAGGTTTAATTTGTAGTGTTTTAATTGTTTTACAACTCAATCATGATCCTACTAATTCCAATTGTTTCACTTACCGATCCCTTGTTAAGCTTTAATATCGAATTTAGCCAAATTATTTGTTGATATTTGCCATTAGATCAATTTTGAATGCTAATTCCATTAGGATTAATTTTTGATGTCAAATGATGAAATTTTAGTGTCCTCTAATTATTTTAAACCTCTTTATATTCTTTTACGGTTTATTTTTGATAATATACGCATTATGTGTCAATGTACCTTTAAGTGTGGATTTAATTGCTCTTCAATTGTTGGAAATTTTAGTTAATTAATTTAGGTGTTTTTGTGGCATTTTATAATATTTTATGACTCCTAATTACAATTTAGAGGGTTGGATTTTGCCCTATTAAGTCCTACCGACACCTTATTAAAGAAGTAGAATAAATACACTACTACTTTGGAGCCAACATACTTTCCTATTTTCATGATATCTTATACTATTTTAGGAACCCCAATCTAATTATAGTCCTTAGAAATTCACTTGAACAACTCTTAATTAGTCATTGACTTTTAATTGGAATTATCCATCTTTGATTATGCCTATTTTAATTTAGTTAAATTTAGTGTCTTCATTGTTGTAATTTCAATCGCTCATTAATTGTTATCAATCACCCCTTAATTGGGCTCAGTGTGATGACAGCTCTTTAGGGCTTTTTATGAATTAATTATGATCTTAAGCATTAGTGCGTTAATTAAGGGTATTTTAGTAAATTTAGCCTCTTAATAAATTAGATGATGCTTAATTAATTCCTTGATTATTTGTAAAGGTCTAGCACAATTATTTAATTTATCGAATACCTAGTTGTTCATCGATTTTTATTATTTTCCCCTATTTTGCTTAAGTATTTTCCGTAGTACCTCATTGCTCTTTTTAATTCCATGTAAACCATAACTTAATACGGTAATTATTTGTATTTTATGGTTCCTAAATGAAATTTGAATATTTGAGTCTTCTTGGTTCATTTGATTCTAGGAGGAAATTTCCTAATTTAAATTAGATAAGTTATAATATCTTTGAGACCACATATTCACCTATGTCATTAGGTATCATTTAGTGGTTATGCTAAATAGGATTTTTAGGGTATTACATTTCTCCTCCCGTTAAATAAAATTTCGTCCTCGAAATTTTGCTCTATTCTAACTAGTCCCTAAATCATAATTTTCCTAGGAATTCATTCTATGGGCATGATTCTATGCCTCAACTGCTTCTTGTGGGTGAGCAAAAATTTGCTCCTGTTCAACTATCATGTCACACTTTAACATCCCCATCCCATAAATTTTTCTATAACGCCTATCAATTATGGCAATATCAGGGACTCTAAGTTCCATGATGTGATCGCGATTTGATCAATGTAACTGAGAAATATTAAAAAACGTTATCAAGTTTGGGGGTTAAGGTTTATCCGATGATCTTTGTTTAGATAAAACTTTGAATGGTCCTACATATCGGGGTCTTAATTGTTGCCTCTCCAACGTTCTACCAACACCGGTTACTGGGGCACCGTTAATAACATATGATTATCAACGTAGCTCCTTGTCTGCTTCGTACTGTTAGGGGTAGTCCTGTGTTTGCCATGATTTGTTTCGAGGTCTCGTCAATCAAATCCGGTCGAAGCAAGTTTTGCTTTAAATAAGGGTGACTGATACGTTCACCCTTAACATTTGCTCGTGTAAACTCGAAAAATACTCTAGACATCTAGTCTATTTCCCTTACTATGCATGCCGACTTAGCACACATTCTAATATAGTATTCTTAGTCAGTTTGTATTCGTGTTCAGTATTTAAATACGGGATCTACTCGTCCATCTTTACTATGCTTGGTTATACAGGCTTTACTGCCTGAACTATTCAGTCTCTTAATTTAACACATATTGGCCCTCTGGCTCATCTCATTATTACAGCACTAGGATTTTTAGCCTTAATACCTAGGAGATTATTCTTAGGCATACAATAAGTGTTTTACCAGACTCAAGACGTACTGGTCTAAAGTCACTGTATATTAACATCTCATCTAGTGCTAAGTTTTACTGTCTTAAGGCCTAGGAATACTATTCCGTGCACACTTGCACATCTAACACTTGAGCATCTGTTCATCTAATTTATCTGACCCTTTCCCGAGTCAAGTTCTCAAACTATATTAGAAACTCAATTATTTCATAGGTTTCTACTAATTCTCCACTAGAATACGAGTTATTTGATTGCAGTAGCAATCCTCTCTTAGACATCGTATCCATCACGCAAACCTTTAGCACAAGGGGGTCTTGGGTTCTGAACATTTTTATCAATAGTGAGGGAAAAGCCATTGTATTGTTTAAATGATATCCGTAAAGCAGTTTCAATGAAATCTACAATAGCTTTATGTACTATTTGATCTATAAATGGTTCAAATGCTGTCAACAATATTCATCAGATATGCAAATTCTTTGAATAGGTTAATCATAAAACATTTAGATTTTCAATCACCTATAACTGTGACCTAGAAGAATCAAGTGCTATTTCCAATATATGATATTTCCAATATATAACTAGTTCTTACAGAAATTTTGTGTCATATTTTAAAATTTAGACAGCTAGCTGATTAGATTTAAAATAATTATAGGTTCAAAAGTATTGAAATCTTGCAATTTTGCACACTTAATAATATTTTAATTTTAGTCAATAGGAAAATCACTTTAAAAAAAATATATAGTTTCATACGAACTTTAGTTTAGAAAATTCAGATGAAATGCTCAAATTAAGTTTTAACGTAAACAGTTATGCAGATGACATGCTGTTTATGTGTTTTATTTGGTTGGAAATTTTCTAAGATAAGGTTAAGGGTTTTAACAAAAGTTTAAATAATACTAGGAGCAATAACTCCTATAATTTTAAAAATTTTAACTACTAGCCCAACTACTAGCTCATAATGCAAATACTCAATATAGTTTCATAAAACATGTTTAGCATCTTAGCAAAAGACACAAAATAGTTTTTTTTCCCCCAATAAAACGATAGTATATCAGCAAAAATGTCCAAGTGCTTATGTAATCAAACTCCTACCTTTATGATGATATAAGGGGAGGGATTTTTGAAATTTACCAAAATATAAAAATATTTTAGAAACACAATCAATTATAAATATTAAAAAGAACAAAACTTCATATCACATATCACTTAAGCCTTACCTCCCCTCTTATGTGCTTTCAAGTGTTTTATTTAAACATTGGTATGGATGCCGATGGGTTAACAATATTTTCTCAACTCGCCTTTTGACTAATACGTTTTCTTCCCTGAGTACGTACTTGATAAAGGGTCTTTAGTTAATCTTTTCCTCATCATCAAGGTATCTCTAACTTTCTATGAAAACAAACTGACCTAGGGGGAGTAGAGCAAAATGGGCCACCTATACGGCCTTCAATGATGCCTTGATTATGATTATGCCCGGGTTCATAACGATAATCAAGACCCCAATGAAAACATTACTCTAGGTACTGAAATCGGTCTTATTTGTGATTGTCTATTTCTACTCCTATATTTACCTCTATCATTGCTTGTAAATGTGAGAGCAACATCTATTTGTCTATGTATGCTCTACCTCTATATATCTGTTAGCTAGTCAAAACCATAAATGACATCAATTCATGAAAGGATAATTGGATTAAATTCACGTTCTACACGTAGTTTAATCATGCTACAACAGCAAAAGATTTCAATACTAGTGGTGTAACCATGATTAGATCCTAAGGTAATATATGTATGCATCAAAATGATTTGCATAGTCATCCAAAACAAACGAGTGATTAGCACCCGTATCAGGTAGCGTCTACAGTAGGTTCCTAATAAGAGGTAGTTTCTAGGGCCTCCTTTAAGGACTTTCCGGTCTTTCTATTGGTCAGTGCTAACACTCGGCCTGCGTTCTGTGGCTTCATCTCTGCATCTTTTTGGGGACAGTTCTTCACCACATGCCCCGGTTTCCAGCAAGAGTAGCAAATTTGTTTTCTTCCATAGCTAACACCTGGTTGGTTCCTCTCGTATTTAGGCGGTTGTCGAGGTCCTGGTATCCCTAGATAGTTTCGCTGCCCAGACTGGAATGATTTCTTGCCCTTCATCTGATTTCCGATCTTGGAAGCCTTCCCCTTCTGTGAGAAGTTTCCGTGGCTAAACTTGCCATGTCCCGCTTTACTGATACTATCGTTTCGGTTGCTACGCATCTCCCTTAAGTTACGCTTGATCAATCGACAAGATTCTTCTTGTCTCTCAATTTGTCTTTCCTGCCTCTCGGTCAGGAGTTCATCGATAAGAGTCTTTTGTTCCTGCAGCCTCCTCCGCATTTTCTGCATCTTTCTCTGCTTTGTTTGTGGTTTCTGTTGTTTAGGTCCATGTACTGGTATCACTCGTAGTTGCCTAGTTCTACCTTTAAGGACTTCAGTCCCTTGCAAGTTTGTCATTCTACCTTTCTACTAAAAATGTCACATATTAAGGAATAATTTAGTCTGCTAAACAACTTTATACTCACATTATATATGGTAGGTATGACGTATTAGCTATCTTTAGCACCAAAAATTAAGATTTCTACATTGTCGTACTAATAGCTACTCGTTTATTCGTTACCCAAAACTAGCCTTTGAGGATAATATATATTTTCCTGCTAGGAGTTTATCCATCTTTTCTACCTAGAAGTGTCGCGAGGGGAAAGCATGATGTTGATATCACCCTATCATCTAGTGGGTAGGGGAATTTATTTTTCTCTGTTAGGTTATCTTGATGTACCCTAACCATTGGGAATACGATTCTGTCATGGTTTGAACTGTAATACTCTGCCTCTGTAGAGTGCTTAGAAGCTATTCAAGACATGACACAGGGTATTTCGCTTTGTAAACGGATCTATTTTCAAATCATCCTGGCAGCTTAACAACTGGAAGTGCTCACGGTTATGAATGATCTTAATCTTATAGGTCTCAAAGGGTGTACTAGTCATTGGTACAATATGTTCAGAGATGAGAAAGTCTTTGATCATATATGGTTCCATAAGGGTATTCCGGATCGAGGTGGTATTCAGGTTCGGCTCAATCATCGGAGTAACTTTATCTTTAGGAGCAGGAAGGTGGATCGGCTCAAGGTTAAGTTTTTTTTTTTAAAGAGTAGGGTGTCACTGATCAGGTGGAAGTGCGGTTCAGGATTGTATACTAGCTTAGGGGGTATACTTCTGAGAGTTTTTGATGATGAATGGGTACGGGGAGTCTTTTAGGGTCTGGGTGACCTACCGACTCAAGGTGGTATACTGGTTCGGATTGATATACTAGTTTAAAGTGATACTTGGGCATAGGTTCGGATGGTAGGTAGGTTGGATCAGGGTTACGCCTAGGCTCGGCTAGCTCAGGTTTTACGTTTTTCTAACCGGTGTGCCTTATCTTTCCTAGATAGTTCACTTAAGAGGTCTCGTCTCTGTCTATTTCTAATACACCAGGGTTATATCAGTACTCATTTTCAAAATATGTTCCAAAACTACGGCTTAGAGCCCAACTTAGTTAATCAACCGATTGGCCAGGTAAGTGTCTATCATGGGGGTCTCACCAACTCTATGGCGACTGATTGACTGACCCATATAGACAGCTTTACCTTCGGCACCAATGGTTTCTTATAACTGAACCAGGTTCCAGTCGGGAAAAAAAATACTTTTTGAAAAACACCGAATCTAACTCCGTTACTCAAACAGTCTGGCCAAGCGGGTGTATTTGTGGAAGGCTCGCAGAATTCACGGGGACTAATTGCCAACCACAAAACCCTTTCTAGACACCAAACTGTCTGGTAGTAGCTTAGTTAACTTCGGGCCAGAATGTCTGCTCTGATAACAAAATGTAACATCCTCATTTTTGAAATCCATTTTCAAAATATTTTAATCAGAGTAGAGCACCGGAATAAATTTAAAAGAACGAGTATCTGATAAACCTTCACTGTTGGTGTGTCTTGTTGCTATTACAGGGGTACAAAGCTCTGAATATTTACTAATATAGTGATACAAAAATTCATAGCTATCTTCTTTGCCCGTGTCTTCTCGTGCGCTATCTATCCTTGCCCTCGGTCCTGGTTCCTCCAGAATCTGAGACTATGAGCTGAGGTTCAATTACCATTGAACCTCAGGTAACGGTTAACCTCATGCTTATGTATCCAATATGTATGACAGATATCCATGGCAAAACAGCAATAATCACATACAATATTCTCATATTCAGATAATAACATAACAAAGCCACTGCAATATGCATGTTATTATAGTCTGCACTATCTCCAGTGCCACAATGGCCTATCGTGTCCTCAGCGCTAGGAAAACATAACGGCATTATCAAAACCATAACCCGTATAAGGTTGTATGTGTATGATCAATTTTCAAAACAGAGTTTCAGACTATCTATCACATATAAGCATACAGTAAGTATCAGAGTTAGTGTTACAGTACGTGTCCGTACCTGAATTGATAATTCCGGTATGATGACGATTGGTATACGTTTGCAGACTTCCTATAAGAGTGATATCGTATTATTAATTTATAAATAATATCCTAAAATATATCTTAGCCACTATTGACTATTCTACCCTTGGTACATTAAACCATCATTTTATTTCCTCAAAATTTGTTGAAAAAAACGCTGGAATTTATGGGGCAGAATTTCGCCTATCTTTGGAAATTCATAACTAATTCGAGAAAAATCGAAACGAAGATCCGTAAAATGTTCCGGACTCCTTAGGATGTCTACTTTCCAGTAAAAATACCAGAATTTTCCCAGAATTTAAAAATCACTCCCAGATTTCACGTGTTCATCCTCTGCCCAGAATTTCCAGCATTTTCGCAACATAAACTTTGAGAATTGCTTTCTCACTGTACAGAGCTCATTTCAACATGCTCTTTACATATTTGGAAAGCCCTATATGTCTAGTTTCATCATTAATTTTCTCAGAATTTTTCAATATCATTTTCAACATGAAATATGAGTGTTTTTGTGTGACTCGTTCAGAAATCGCCTAACCGACGAATTTTCGCCAGAACTTCGTTACTACAGTGTTCTTAGCCCAGAAATTTTGCAGAACCACTTCCTTCATCAATTTTTCGAAACAAATCTATTTTCAATTATAAAAACATGAAACTAAAATTATTCTAGAATTTTAAAGATTAAAACTACTTCTATCTATGAATTTAAAGCTCAAAACAAAAGAACTTTGCTTACCTAATGCTTGATCTCCTTCAAGCTTCTTCAAACTCTCTTCACTCTCTCTCAAATATGCAGATGATGCCTTGCCTGGTGTGAGGAAAATGAATGAGCTTGGCCCTCTATTTATAGTGAAAAGGTTGGGCAATTGTGTAAATAATTGCAACTTTACTCTTGGCTAATTTCAACCATTGGATCTAGCTTTTAATCAAAACATCACATCCTCACCACTCACTCCCCCTCATCTTCCCTCTCTCTCTCTCTCCCTTCTTCTCTTTCTTCTTCCTTCTCCTAGAAGCCGAAGAACTTGGGATTCAAGCAAGGAATAGTAAATTGTATCCTACAGGCTTTGACCAATTTAACACATGTGTTGAAAATCATTTCCTTGCCCTAGAAGCCTCACAAAACCGTGCCCCCCCTCTGATTTATTGGTTTTTTATTTTTATTTTGGGCTTTGTTGTTGGTTTGGGCAATGGTGTGGGCTACAAAAATTGATCCAATATGATTTGTTGTGGTAAAAAGCCCTAAATCAAGTTCTTCTTGTTTACTCCTTGGTTTAGCTTAATTAGGTTTAATTTGTAGTGTTTTAATTGTTTTACAACTCAATCATGATCCTACTAATTCCAATTGTTTCACTTACCGATCCCTTGTTAAGCTTTAATATCGAATTTAGCCAAATTATTTCAAATTATTTGTTGATATTTGCCATTAGATCAATTTTGAATGCTAATTCCATTAGGATTAATTTTTGATGTCAAATGATTAAATTTTAGTGTCCTCTAATTATTTTAAACCTCTTTATATTCTTTTACGGTTTATTTTTGATAATATACGCATTATGTGTCAATGTACCTTTAAGTGTGGATTTAATTGCTCTTCAATTGTTGGAAATTTTAGTTAATTAATTTAGGTGTTTTTGTGGCATTTTATAATATTTTATGACTCCTAATTACAATTTAGAGGGTTGGATTTTGCCCTATTAAGTCCTACCGACACCTTATTAAAGAAGTAGAATAAATACACTACTACTTTGGAGCCAACATACTTTCCTATTTTCATGATATCTTATACTATTTTAGGAACCCCAATCTAATTATAGTCCTTAGAAATTCACTTGAACAACTCTTAATTAGTCATTGACTTTTAATTGGAATTATCCATCTTTGATTATGCCTATTTTAATTTAGTTAAATTTAGTGTCTTCATTGTTGTAATTTCAATCGCTCATTAATTGTTATCAATCACCCCTTAATTGGGCTCAGTGTGATGACAGCTCTTTAGGGCTTTTTATGAATTAATTATGATCTTAAGCATTAGTGCGTTAATTAAGGGTATTTTAGTAAATTTAGCCTCTTAATAAATTAGATGATGCTTAATTAATTCCTTGATTATTTGTAAAGGTCTAGCACAATTATTTAATTTATCGAATACCTAGTTGTTCATCGATTTTTATTATTTTCCCCTATTTTGCTTAAGTATTTTCCGTAGTACCTCATTGCTCTTTTTAATTCCATGTAAACCATAACTTAATACGGTAATTATTTGTATTTTATGGTTCCTAAATGAAATTTGAATATTTGAGTCTTCTTGGTTCATTTGATTCTAGGAGGAAATTTCCTAATTTAAATTAGATAAGTTATAATATCTTTGAGACCACATATTCACCTATGTCATTAGGTATCATTTAGTGGTTATGCTAAATAGGATTTTTAGGGTATTACAGTGAAAACCTAAGGGTCTACTAATTCCTATTATGCTCCCCTATTTATTTGATGTGTTTTCCTAGTTTTTCCTTGCTTTCTTTTGGTCCTATAAAATCCTCAATTTCATTTGGGAATTATTTGTATTTTTATGGTATTTTAGGATCCTAAACAAAATTTAGGAAAATAAAACATTAGCTACCGTAAATTCTAAGGGCAAATAACCTAATAGATAAAATAAATATATCTTAAAATTTGAGACCACATATTCACATATTTCTAATAGGTATTATTTGTCAAAATATGCTATTTATAGTAAGTGAGATTTTTAGGGTATTACATTTCTCCCCCCGTTAAATAAAATTTCGTCCTCAAAATTTGCTCCATCCTAACTAGACCCTGAGTTATAATTTTCTGGGAATTCATTCTATTGGCATGACTCTATGCCTCAACTGCTTCTTTTTGGGTAAGCAAAAATGTGCTCATGTTCAACTATGATGGTATTGCCATGTTATACTTTGACATCCCCATCCAACAAATGTTTCTGTGACGCTTATAAAGTATGGCAATATCAGGTATTCTAATTTTAATGATGTGATCGCGGTTTGATCGATATCACTGAGAAATATAAAAACGTTATAGAGATTAATCAAGTTTGGGGGCAAGGCTGTTTGACTATTGCACATTCTAGGTAAAGCTCTGGATAGCCCTACGTATCGTGATTCTCGATTTTGCCTCTCCAGCACTCTACCGACACCGGTTACTGGGGATACTGTTAATAATATATGATTGTCGGCTTCGAACTTTAGAGATCTTCCTCTTTTGTTAGCGTAGTTCCTTGTTTGCCTCGTACTGTTAGGGATTGTCTTGTGCTTGCCGTGACTGTTTCGAGGTCTCGCCAATCAGATCTGGTTGGAGCAAGTTTTGCTTAAGTGACTGATACGTTCACCCTTAACATTGGATCGTAAAAACTTAGAAATTACTCTAGATACCTAGTCTATGTTGTTACTATGGGTGCCGATCTAGTACATACTCTAATATAGTAATCTTAGTCAGTTTGTACTCGTGTCTAATATCTAAACACAGGACCTCCTTATCCATTCTAACCATGCTTGGTTACACAGGCCTTGCTGCCTGAACTAGTCAGTCTCTCAATTTAACGCATATTGGCCCTCCAGCTTAAGTCATTGTTACAGTACTGGGAATTGTAGCCTTACTCCCTAAGAGATTATCTTTAGGCTTTGGGTATTTCAAACTACTACTTGTTACAATCAGGGTTTTACCATACTCATGACGTATTGCAGACATACCAGTCCAAAACTACCGTAACAATCAACATTTCACGTAGTTCTAAGTATCATTGCCGTAAGGCCTAAGACTACTGCTCGTGCTCACTTGCACACATAGATCTTGAGCACCTGCTCACCTACTTTATCTAACCCTCTTCCTTGTCAAGTTCGCAGACTACACTAGAACCCCAACTATTTCCGAGGTCTCTAAGGGTTTTACTAATTTCTCTATTAGATACGAGTTATCGATTGCCGCAACAATCCTTTCTTAGACATAGTAAACACCACGCAAAATTTTTAGCACAAGGGGAGGTTTTAAATTCTGAACATTTTTATCAATAGTGAGGGAAAAGTCAATATATTGTTTACTTGATAACGGAAAAGCAGTTTTTGTGAAATCTACAATAGCTTTGAGTACTATTTGGTCTATACATGATTCAAAGGATGTCAACAATCTTTATTAGTAAAAAATTTTCACAAAGTGGGGTAGCTGATGAAGGTTGGAGCTAAATACCCAAGAGGGGGGGTGAATTGGGTATCTTTATAAATCTAAATATTTTACTCTGTTTTTGACTAAGTAAAACAGGGTAAGACAGAGGAGTAAAGAAGAGAAGCAGTACACAACAAGATTTATACTGGTTCGGTCCTTTCTCTGACCTACGTCCAGTCCCCAAGCCTCACTTGGGATTTTCAATCCACTAAATTCACAATATTGATTACAATCTCTGTACTCAGAGTAGTTCTCTCTCTAGAACTCACTCCCCCTTACAAGATGCAATCAATACACCCAACCACCAAGTCCCCTGACTTGTGGTTATCTCAATCAATGAATGATTTACAAGAAAATACTCTCTTACAGAGTGGATAAAATGAACACTGAAGCACAAGTTTCAAATTGATGCTATTATAGATGAAAGCTGAACACAGTAACAGATACTTAATAAATTTTCGCTCTTAGTTGGTGTATCAGCTTGAGAAGAAGTTAATGCACTCTATTTATAGGTAGAGAACATTAAATGACCGTTGAAGATGATTCCAACCGTTGGAAGTGATTAGCTTGGGTTCTGGTCATCTTCTCTCTCTAAACTTCTGCTAATCTAAGTGTTAATGTGATCTGATGTAGCCCTCTGAGAATTTGCCCGTTGGAGATGACTTTACTTGTTGTAGTAAGCATTCTTTAACATTTAGAAGGCGTGCTCAGATGGATTAGCTAAAAATAGGTTGATTTGCAGAAGTGCATTTAATGCACTGTACACTTTTTGCTTTATGGCTTTGACCTTCATTGATCTTCATCTGTGATTGTTGAAATTCACTCAACAAACTTGTTAAACATAGCTAGGAATATGATTGAATGAATTATGGAAGCAATAAGATCAAACAGTAATGATTTGTAAATTCGCGTAATTCAAAAATCAGTTTTGACCGTTGTATACCGTGGTAAGTTCCTCTATACTGGAGTATGGCACTGTGCATAAGTGTCCATACTGCAGTATCCAAAGTCATACTGCGGTATCCAGCTTCCAGAGGCAGAACATCGTGATTTGAGTTTGAAAGTCATGACCTATACTGCGGTATGTAAGTAACATACTGCAGTAAGTGAATTTTTGACAATATTGAGAGTCAGTTTAATTGCCCAATACTGCAGTATGCAATAGCTATAAAATTTGAGAGCTCTCTGTATAAGCCTATACTGCAGTATCTATATCCATACTGCGGTATTGACTTGTGTGAGAGAACTTGGTTGCTCTCTGGATGGCCCTATACTGCAGTATACAAACCTATACTGCGGTATTGGCTTGACTTAAAAATTTAGTTGCTCTCTGGATGGCCTTATACTGCAGTATACAAACCTATACTGCAGTATTGGCTTGACTTAGAAATTTAGTTGCTCTCTGGATGGCCCTATACTGCAGTACACATATCTATACTGCGGTATTGGAAAGTTTTGAAAAGACTCGGTTGCTCTCTGGAAGTCCAATACTGCGGTATGTCACCCTATACTGCGGTATTGACTTAACTTAAAAAAATTTGCTTGCTCTCTGGAAGTCCAATACTGCGGTATAGCACCCTATACTGCGGTGTTGACTTAACTTCAAAAATTTTGATTACTTTATGTAAGTCCAATACTGCGGTATAGCACCCTATACTGCGGTATTGACTTAACTCGAAAAATTGGATTGTTCTCTGGAAGTCCAATACTGCGGTATAGCACCCTATACTGCAGTATTGAGTTAACTTGAAAAATTATTGCCTTTCTGGATGACCCTATACTGCAGTATGCAGACCCATACTGCGGTATGCATCTATCAGAGGATTTTTAAATGATCTTGGAAACTTCAAAACATGTTTACACTTGTTGTTAATCATCAAAACACATTGAGAGCTAACAGCTGAAACCCAAGGAGTGGCAAAACACACACTACAATAGAATTTAAAATGGTATACTCGAAGTCACTTTCGTAAACTAAGTATGTTCAAAAATTTTCGGGTATAGTGAAATAAGATTACCAAACTCAGTTTTCTTACATGGTTGAATAAGGTAGTATAACAAGGATATTCATATCATTGCTTCATTAGATATGTAAATTCTTTGAATAGGTCAATATAAAATACTTAGGTTTTCAATTATCTATAACTGTGACCTGGAAGAAACAAGTGCTAATCCTAACATATGACTAGTTTTTACAGAAATTTTATGTCATATGTTAAAATGTAGATAACTAGCTGATTAGAATTAAAATAATTATAGGTTCAAAATTAATAAAACCTTGCAATATGCACATTTAGTAGTATTTTAACTTTAGGAAAAATAGGAAAATCACCTTCAAAAACATTTAGAAAATTCAAATGAAATGATTAAAGTAGGTTTTTTAAGTAAATAGTTATTCATATAGACATGGTTGAAGATTTTCAAAGATAAGGTAAGTGTTTAAACATATGGGTACAAGAGTTTAAATAACACTAGGAGCAGTAACTTAGATAATTTTAACGTTTTTAACTATCAGCTCATAGTGCAAATACTCAATGTAACTTCATAAAACAGGTTCAGCATTTTAGCAAAAGTAACAAAATGGATTTTTTTTTCCTCAATACAACGATGGTAGATCAGCAAAAACGTCCAAATTCTTATTTACTCAAACTTCTACCTTTATAATAACATAAGGAAAGGGGTTTTGAAATTCACCAAACTATAAAAATAGTTTAGAAACAAAATCAATTATATATATAAGGAAAAACAAAACTTCATACCATATATCACTGAAACTTCCCCTCTTATGTGCTTTCAGGGTTTTTATTCAAGCATTAGTGTGGATGCCGATGGGTCAACAAAGTTAACTATTTTCTAGACTTGCCTTTTGACATATATTTAGGCATTAGTCCACTAATATTTTTCTTCCTTGAGTACATTCTTTATAAAGGGTCTTTAGTTAATCTTCCCTTCATCACTAAGGTATCTCTAACTTTCTATGATGACAAGCTGACCTAGGGGGAGTAGAGCAAAATGGGTCACCTATACGGCCTTCAATGATGCCTTAATTATGATTATGCCCGGGTTCATAATGATAATCAAGACCCCAATGAAAACATTGCTCTGGGTACTGCAATTGGTCTTTATTAGTGATTGTCTATTTCTATCTCTATCTCTGCTTTGCAAATGTGAGAGCAACAACTATTCGATTATAAATGTTCTACCTCTATATAGCTGTTAGTTAGTCAAAACCATAAATGATGTTAATTCATGAAAGGATAATTGGATAAGATTTATATTAAATTCACTTTCTACACGTACTTTAAACATGCTACAGAAGTAAAACATTTCACACCTAGTGGTGCAGCTAGTATCAGATCCTAAGGTAGTATATAGGTATGCATCCCAAAACAAACGAGTGATTACACCCGAATCGTATAGTGCCTATAGTAGGTTTCTAATGAGAGGTAGTTCCTAGGACCTCCATTGGGGATTCTCCGGCCTCTCCTTTATTCAGTACTATCACCTAGCCTGAGTTTGGTGGCTTTATCACCTCAGCCTTTTGGGGACAGCTCCAGGCCATGTGTCCCGGCTTCTGACACTTGTAGCAAATTCGTTCCCCATTATAGTTAGCACCTGGGTGGTACCTTCCGCATTCTGGACAGGGCCGGGTCCAGACCTCATTGGATAGTTCTGATGTCCAGACTGGGGTAATCCTTTTCCTTTCCCTTGGCAGTTGATCCAGGGAGCCTTCCTCTTGTTTCCGTAGTTATTGCCACACCTTACTCTGCTGTTGTTGCAATTTCTATCTCTACGCATTTCCCTTAGGCTAAGTCTGATCAACCGACATGATTCTTCTTGTCTTTCCAGTTGTCTTTCCTGTCTTTCAATCAGGAGTTCATTGATAAGAGTCTCTTGTTCCTGCAGCTTCCTCTGCATTGTCTGCAACTCACTTTGCTTTGTTTGTGGTTTTTGTTGTTTAGGTCCGTATACTGGTATCCCTCGTAGTTGGTTAATTCTAGCTCTACCTCGGCCTGTTGGAACTCTAGTTCCTTGTAAATTTGTCATCTTATTTGTCTACTAACAATGACACACACACATTAAGGAATAATTTTCGATGATACTCCATATAAGGTAATATAACTGCCATAACAGCTAACTGGCTTTAATACCTACAGTCATGTTTAACATTTCCGTATTGTCATACTAATGGCTACTCCTTTACATGTTGCCTAAAATGTTATACTTTTAGCAAGTTAATTCGTAGAGCGCTTATCAGCTCTTTGTGCGTACTCAAGACACGTCGCAAGATGAACAGATTCACTTTTCGGAATTTGGTAGCTTAATAGCTAGAGATACTCATGGTTACGAATGAATGATCTTAGGTCTTTTTGGCTCAAACGGTGTGTTAGTCGTTGGTACAATATGCTCAGGGATAAGAAGGTCTTTGATCATATATGACTCCGTAATGGTACTTCGGATTGAGGTGGTATTCAGGTTCAGGATTTAGTGGAGTATCTTCCTCATTAGGAGCAAGAGATATATGGGTTTAAGGTTAAATTCTTTGAGGAGGGTATCACTGATCAGGTTGAAGTATAGGTTCAGGATTGTATACTAGCTTTAGGGGGGTATACTTTTGAGAGTTTATGGTTATGAAGGGTCTTTTAGGATCGGGGTGGTCTACCGACTCAAGGTGGTACACTGGTTTAGATTGATACACTGGTTTGCAATGATTCACTGGTCTAGGATTATACATGGATTTATCAAAATATTATTGTTTGGAATGGTTCTGGGTCAGCTACAGGTGCAGGAGATAGGTTAATTGATTTATGGTTTCGCCTAGGTTCGATCGACTCAGGTTTTATATTTCCCTACGTGGTATGCCTTATCCTTCCAAGTTACTTTGCTTAAGAAGTTTCGTCTCTGTCTATCTCTAATACACCAGGGTGATATCAGTTCTCATTTTCAAAGTATGCGCTAAGGCAATGGCTTAAAGCCTAACTTAGTTAATCAAACCGATTGGCCAGGTAGGCGTCTATCATGGGAGTCTCACCGACTTCACGGCGACTGATTGACTGATCCACATAGACTCGGCCCTACCTTCGGCACCAATGGTTTACTGTAACTGAGTCGGGTTCATACCATATAAAATACTTTTGAAGGCTTTAGAACCTAACTCTGTTACTCAAACAATCCGACCAGGCAGGTGTATTTGTGGAAGGCTCGCCGAATTCACGGGGACTGATTGCCAACCACAAAACCCTTTCTAGACACCAGACTGTTTGGAGTAACTTAGTTAACTTCATGCCAGGATGCCTGCTCTGATACCAAAATGTAACATCCCGCCTTTTTAAATGTGGTTTTCAAATAGGATTATCAGAGCTTCGAAGAAATTAATCAGAGTGGCATGGGAAAAGATTTTCGTTTTAAAACAATATCTCAATCAACGCATCGGAATAATTTTTAATAGAGTGAGTAATTGATATACATTCCCTGTTGTTGAGTCTGGTTGCCATTACAGTGGTACAAATCTCTGAATATTTATGATTACAATGACCCCTAATTACTTCTCTGCCCGTGCCCTCTCGTGTGCTATTCATCCTTGTCCTTGTCCCGGGTTTCACCAGTATCTGAGACTATGAGCTGAGGTTCAATTCCCATTGAACCCCAGGTAACGATTAACCTCATGCTTATGTACAGTTATGTATGACAGATATTCATGATAAAACAACAATATTCATATTCAATATTCATTTCTCAAAGATAAAAACACAACCATCATATATCCATATATATATATTCACCATAACCTGTTTGCACTCTTCACCAGTGCCACGATGGCCTATCGTGTCCTCAGCGCGCTAGGAAAACTCAAACGGCATTACCAAGACTGTAACCCGTATAAAGCTATATGTTTAAATAATTTGCAAAGCAGAGTCATAGTTTATGAGCATATCTATCACATACAAGTGTACCATAAGCATCAGAGTTAGTGTTACAGTACGCGTCCGTACCTTTGCCTGTCAAGCACTGTACGTTGTCGGTTGCAAGGTGATCACAGGTTTCCTATGAGGGTAATATTTCATTTATTAATTCACAACCAATATCCCAATAGATATCCTAGCCACAACTGACTATTTTACCCCCGGTGGATTTATTAATTAATTATTTTCCTCTATTATTTTGAGAAAAACGCGGGTATAAATCTGGGTAGAATTTCGCCTAACTTTGAAAAATCATAACGAATTCTAGCAAAATCGAAACGAGGATCCGTAAAATTCCCCAGAATTCTAAGGATGTCTAGTTTCAAGAAAAAAATAACAGTATTTACCCAGATTCCACGGTTCATTCCCAGGTTTTTAATTTTGGACATCTGTCCAGAATTTTCTAGAAATTCGTAGCCCTAACTTTGGGAATTTTTATCTCCCTGTACAGAAATCATTTGGACATGTTCTTTACATATTTAAAAATCCCTATATGTCTATTTTCACCATGAAGTTTTCCAGAATTTTTCAGCCATGTTTTCAACATAAAATCATAGCTTTTCTATGACTGACTCAGAAACTTTAGAACCGATGAAATTTCGCCAGAACTTCGTTACTTCGGTGTTTCTCTTCCGGAAATTTTGCTAAAACCCTTTCTTCACTATTTTTTTCAAAATAAAACCAATTTTAACTATAAAACATGAATTTAAAATTATTCTAAACTATTTAAGATCTAAGCTACTTCTAACTAAGAATTTAAAAGCTAAAAACTAAAGAACTTGCTTACCTCTTCTTGAACTCCTTCAAGCTTCTTCCACTCTCACTAATATTCAGATTGCTTTGTTTTGGTGTGAGTTTTGTGAACAGCCAAAGGCCCTATTTATAGTAAAAAGGTTGGGCAATTCTTGTAATTAATTAGAACTTCCTCTTGGTAATTCTTGGCCATTGGATCTAGGTTGGATTTCAAACTCTCATCCTCACCTTACACTCCATAAAACTGTCCCCCCCTTATCTTCTAGGCTCTTCTAATTGCTTTTGAGTCACCTACATGGGTCATCACTTTGTACATGATCCTCTTCCACAATCAATGACTATTTTCCTAAGAGTTTGACTTGCTTTTTACTAATTAGAATCCTTTGAAAAGAATGTGTTTAGGTAATCTAATGAAGTTGTATGTTCAATTGGCCATTGGATTTGAGTTCTAGAGATTTTTAGCTTCATTTTGAGACCAATTTTGCCTATCTTTCTTATTGATCCCATTTCTTAAACAATTATGAAAATGACTTTGGTTATACTTGTTTTCATGCTTGATTTATGCTTGTTATGAATCTCAACTTGGTTTTCATACTTAGTTCTTGGATTTCAAGATATGATTTAATTTGTATAGGTTTTATTAGATTTTATCTAGAATTATTTTTATAAACCAATTTAGTTATTCTAATTATCTTTTTCCTCATTGGTCCACCTATTATCCCTTACATCATCTTCTTCCATCATCCCTTACATCACCTTATCCTCCAAAGCCTTGAAAGTCTTTGAATAGGTTGTGATTCATCATGTAGGTGTGTGACTCATGCAAGTTTAGATTGGTGATTCATTCATACTAGGCTCATGACTCAATGCACATGTGTGGATTTGGTTGTTGAATCAATTCTTCTTCTTCCCTTTTCTCACAAAAAAAAACCGTCCCCTCCCCTTAATATTTATTTTCAATTCTTATGTTTTAACTATACCAAGTATTAGGGAAATTTTATCATTGGTTGTTGCCTTATCTCATGGATTATGCTTTATTAGAATTAATTAGGGCCTTTGGATAAGCTTTATAAGATGAATTCTTAGCCTTTAGATCATAGTTGAAATTGTTGACTTTTCAACTCTTGATTAGCATTTGATTAACACCTTAATCCTAAGCTTAATTATCTCTTGCTTGTTGTATGATTGGTTCATGCATTAATTTGTGTTTGTTCCTAATTTGTTTAGTGTAAATCCTAAGCCCTTATTGGTTTTTGAGTTTTGCTTAGCTTAACTCATCTCTAGTTTTGATTATTGGTGCTAATTGTAAATAATTAGCTAAACCTTCCATTAGTGTTAATTAATTGTCCATTGAATATTGGTAATTATTCTTTTATTTGTTCAAGTGTTTGGTAATTTATTGTGGCATTTTATGAGTTAATATGAGCTAGGTATTAACTCTAGGGTTTAGAAAATTTAATCTCCTAATTAATTATGAATTTTGGGATTTATGTCCTCTCAACTTAATCCCTTGATTAATTATAAAAATGTACTTAATTATTTTGTTTAGTGAAAACCTAAGGGTCTACTAATTCCTATTATGCTCCCCTATTTATTTGATGTGTTTTCCTAGTTTTTCCTTGCTTTCTTTTGGTCCTATAAAATCCCCAATTTCATTTGGGAATTATTTGTATTTTTATGGTATTTTAGGATCCTAAACAAAATTTAGGAAAATAAAACATTAGCTACCGTAAATTCTAAGGGCAAATAACCTAATAGATAAAATAAATATATCTCAAAATTTGAGACCACATATTCACCTATTTCTAATTGGTATTATTTGTCAAAATATGCCATTTATAGTAAGTGAGATTTTTAGGGTATTACAGGAGGAAGGGTAAGAGATAGTGCTTGACAGACTAAACACTACCTCTCATTTTTATTTTTTGTTCAAAATATATTTTTTAATGAAGTAGATGAGTTAGTGAATAGGGAAAAGAATCCAACATCATGTATTGAACACATAAACCCAAGTGCTGGGTGGAGGCATTACATAGCAGATTCTGTTTCAATTGTAAGTAAAAGCATACATAAGTTTGAAGATGACGAACTAACCGACATCCTAGTTGAAGATGAGGAACTATATATGACTGGATATAGAATTAATTAGGACAAAAAGCCGATCTAAAATGTGTTGTTGAACCTGGGTCCTTCCATTCCCTTTCTCCTTTCTTCTTCTCTTCTTTTCCTTCTCTACGTTTCGGATTTTATCTCTCTTAACTTTTACCCACCTGACCGAAGCTTATGAGGACTTGGTAGAGTCTAGATGTTACACACCTACCGGCCTCGCCCTTTCGAGTGGTGGGTAGTGTAGTCCTTTACTTTTATTTAATTTTAGCTTATATTTCCTCGGTTAATTTACGACACACATCAAAGTATAAGTAGTAGAGCACACACCGGTTTGGACAATAATATACTGATAAAGATATGAAAGGATAAATTCTTTCCCCAAAAGGATCAAAATATACAGTCATCCGGATAATGGTGTCTGACCGGCCAAAATAACATAATACAGTCATCCGGTAATCAAAATAAATACCCAAAAATAACAGTTACCTCCACACTACTCCAGCTCCGGAGCCTTACCCTTGTCTCCCTGCTTCGATCTCGAAGAACTGCCAGATGGCTTAAAAGGAGCTGGGATTCAAAATTGAATGAATCCCAAAGTAACCGTTAATTTCATATAAAATGTATAACAAAGCATGTAAGCAAACCACAAATAAAAATAATGCAAACCACATCTCATTCAATATCATGCACACAGCAAGGCACACAGCCAATCTGGAACTAGCAGTCCTAATAGCACACAACACAGACTACAGTGGTCCTAATAGCACAAAGCACAGACCACCAGGCACAGCACACAGCAAAGCTCGTAATGCACACAGCATGTTCCAGTTCCATAGCGCTTGGAAAATAAATGATATCCAAATGTATGCAATTTCAAGGTAAAACATACATACACAAGTACACAAATTATATGAGTATTAAGGTTACTACCTGATAGTCGACCACGAATAATAATGAATTTTTCGGTGCGCAATATCACAAACAGTCCTAAAATAACAAAATATAAATATAATTAATTCCTCCACAGTAAATATTCTCTTTTGATAATTTAAAATAAGCCCAATTTATGTGTCCATATTTACTAAATTCCTTTTCTTTTTAAGGAATTTAATATGAGCTTATATTCCCTTAATTTTCGCCTAAATTCTAAAATTTCCAGCAAACAGTGACTGATCTTCACAAATTCATAATTAAATCTAGAAAAAATATTTTTGGTTAATTCCAAAGCCCAAATGACCTTTAATATGTCTACTTTAATCCTGAAAAATTTCATAAGTTTTCAAGTCCATTTACTTGGTCAAAAAGCATGAAGAATGTGACTATCTCCACAGGAGATTTCCAGAAACAGCACCCTAATAATTTTCAAACTTCCATTTATGCTTCCAAAATTATGATCCAATTTCAACCTTATACAAAATCTCATTTTAAACACAATAAAACCATCAAAACGACCAAATTCCTATACAACTAAATAAGATACGTTTTAGATTAGGCTCACTCTAATTTGATTATGCGGAGCTTTTAGGTATATGTATATCCTAGAAGTAAATTAGATTAAAACCTAATTCCACACAAATTAATTAAAACCTAATTCCTCATTATTTAATCCCAAGGTCAATTTAAGATTCCCTCTTCCATTGGTTAAGAAATTTCTGAATCAGTGATAAAAATGCTTATATTTTATGTTGAAAAAGTGGTTGGAAAATTCTGGGAAACTTCATGGTTAAAGTAAACATATAGGGATTTTCAAATATGCCAAGAACATGTTAAAATGAGTTTTGTACACTGAGATAAAAATTCTCAAAGTTAGGCTACGAATTTCTGGAAAAATTCTGGGCAGAGGTTCAAAACTTAAAAAATGGGAGTGTTTCGCAAAATCTGGTCAAAAGTGATTATTTTTACTAGAAATTAGACATCCTAAGGTTTCCAAAGAATTTTACGGACCCTCGTTTCAATTTTTCTAGAATTAGTTATGATTTTCCGAAGTTAGGCGAAAATCTGTCCAAAATTCTGGACCAGCGTTTTTTGAAGAACTAAGGGTGATAAGTTGAGAAATAATCCTACCAAGGGTAAAAAGGTCATTAGTGACTAGGATACCTTCTAGAATATTATTTGTGAATTAATAAATGCGATATTACCATTATAGGATAAACGTGATCACGGTCCGAACGACAGCGTACCGATATCGCCGACAAAGGTACGGACGCGTACTGTAACACTAACTCTAATGCTTATTGTATTCTTATATGTGATAGATAGTCTGAGACTCTATTTTGAAAAGTTGTGGATTCTGTTATAGAAATTGTTCATACACATACAGCTTTATACGGGTTATAGTCATGATAACGCCGTTGAGTTTTCCTAGCGCTGAGGACACGGATGTACACCGTGGCACTGGTGAATAGTGCAGACTGGAATGACATGAATATGTGGAGACTGTGGTTGTTATTACCTTGAGTATGTGAATATTGTTGTATTGTCATGAATATATGTCATACATAAGCATGAGGTTAACCGTTACCTGAGGTTCAATGGGAATTGGACCTCAGCTCTTACCATAGCTTCAGGGTCTGAAGGAGCTAGGACCAAGAGCAAGGACAGCCAGCACGCGTGAGGACACGGGCGGAGGACTTTTCCCTTTATTTACATACTGTATTCGGATATTTGTACCACTTTATGTATAAATACCCAGACTCAACCACAGGGAATATATATCAGATACTCACTCTTTTAAATCATTCCGATGCTCTACTCTGATTTAACTATTTTAAATTCTGATCAAATCATTTCGAAAACGCTTTAGAAAAATGAGGATGTTACATTTTGGTATATGTGTAGACATTCTGGCACGAAGTTAACTAAGTTACTCCAAACAGTTTGGTGTCCAGAAAGGGTTTTGTGGTTGTCAATCAGTCCTCGTGAATTCGGCGAGACTTCCACAATTACACCAGCCTGGCCAGATTGTTTGAGTAACAGAGTTAGGTTTGGAGCTTTTCAACTAAGAGCATTTTACCTGGCAAGAACTTGGCTCAGTTATAATAAACCATTGGTGCCGAAGGCAGGGCTAGTCTATGTGGGTCAGTCAATCAGTCACTGTGAACTCGGTGAGACCCCCATGATAGACACCTACTTGGCCCTTACCTTAGAGCATATTTTGAAAAACGAGTACTGATGTAACCCTACTGTGACATTGTAGTGATGAACGAAGATAGATCTCCAGACATAAACTAATAGAGACATGTAAGACGTATCACACGAAAATCGGTGAACCTAGACCAGTGTACCGTACTAACCCGGTATACCATCTTGAATTGGTGTACCCCTTCGAGTCGGTGCATTACCCTAACTCAAGAAAACCCCTACACTCATTCGTAGCCACGAATCTTCAAATGTATACCCATCATAGTCGGTATATAAACTCTAAACTTGTACACAACCCTGATTCTGTGTACTACTTCGACTCAACAGCTAGTATATTTTCTGAACCAAAGAAACCTATAGTATCGGATCATACATCTGATATCGACAACAGTGAATATTTCCAGCTGTTAAAATGACTCTGAGAGAGAATCCTCTTACGAAACCATTTCTGGATAGAAAAGCCGAATGAACTCTTAGACAAAGAACATACAACCAATTTCCACCCCTTTCTATATTATCTCCAAAGGCTGTTCTTAGATAGTGTGTAGTCAAAGAAATATGAACCTAGTACCAGTCAAGGGAAGTTACGAAAATAGTGATAACTGAACATAGTTTACTATTATGAAGTATTATGACGAAGCAACTACAGTAATATAATATACATATGTTTGCAATAGGTGTTGATTGTTGCTTCATTTCGATGTTTATAAGGGACTAGAGTTCCCCAAGGGTAGAGATAGAGACAGATGTAAAGGTAGAAATAGACAACCACAAAGAAAACCAATTCCAGTACCGAGAGCAATGTTTTTCATTGGGGTCTTGATTATCGTTATGAACCCGGGCATAATCATAATCAAGGCATCATTGAGAGCCGTATAGGTGGTCCATTTTTGCTCTACCCATCTAGGCTAGTTTATCGTCATAGATAGTACGGAATATCTTAATGATGAAGGACAGATTAGCTAGGATTGAAAGACTCTTTATGAAGCATGTACTCAAGGAAGAAAAAAGTAGTAGTAGACTAATACCTAAGTATATGTTAGAAGACACATCTGGGAAATAGTTAGTTAACCTATCGACATCCATAATGATGTTTAAATAAAAAACTTGAAAACACATAAGAGGGAAAGTGAGGTTTATATGGTATATGATATTGAGTTTTGATTTTCCTTATGTGCATGATTGATTTAAATGTTTTAGATATACCTTGCCAAAACGTAAAAATCCCTTCCTTCATGTGTTGTGAACATGTATGTGTTATTGAATAGGATTTTGACATCATTATGTATCATTCAAATCCAACAATGCCTTGTACAGTTGTCATGATTATAAGTAGTACATCTCATTTCTCAATTTTCACTCAAAGCATGAAAAAGTCTCTAGATTGTGGTATGTTTAATTGGTACTTCTTGATTGAAACCATCATTGTTAGAGAAAGTTTAAAAGAATCTGGACAGAATTAGATCATTATCTGATATTCTCTAATTTGACATTGAAAATCGTTTGTGATAATCTCTTCATTGTATGTTCTTTTAAGTTTGTTTGAAATGATGGAGAAATAAAAGTTTTATAGTTTACGACATGCATTTTATTTATAGCTATATTTCTAAAAGTTGTTCCAACTTTTGAGTAAAGTTATTTTTCTTGTTTGAAAACTGAATTACAGTACAATCACCCCTCAATTTCCTTGTTCTACCACATTTTATTAACCTAATTGTCAACCTTGCACATTTGTGCTGGCTTACTATTGTTTTATAAGTTAAAAGGATTTCTTTGCTTTACTTTGCTAAGAATAGAAGGGGCTTCCTATTGAGTTTTCCTTGGTTTTTTGAAATCCATATTAAAGGAGGTAAATTAAGACATAAGAAAAGAATTTCTCTCTGTTATGCTCTTTTGTGATCAATGTTGGTTTTTGAACATGTTGTATGAAAAATGAAATTTTCATTGGGTATGTATACTCTGAACTTGCTGAGACACTAAACTTGTATGAATTACTACTTCTAAATATTTCCCAAATCTCTGTATACATGTGTTTAAACACTTACTTTATTCCTGAAAATTTCCAACCAGATATACCTCATAGACAGCATGTTAACAAATTGTTTATTCACTTGGAAGAAAAAAACCTAACCTGAGTATTTCACTTAAATTTTGCGAACTAAGTATAAAACTATGTTTTTTTTAAAAAAAAAAAAAGAAGAAGAAGTGATTCTTCTATAAATTTGTGATATTAAAAGCTTGAATATTGTTAAATGTACATAGTTGCGGTACTTCATTGAATCCTGTGCATAAAATTATTTTAGTTCCAATCAGTTAGCTGTGGGAATTCTAAATTATGACACCTGCATAGGATTTTGTGAGAATTAGTCAGATGTGGAATATAACACTTAAACCTGCTAGGTCGCTATTATAAGAAGTTAAAAATCTAAGTGTTGTTGTATTAACCTGTTACAGGAAAGAGTTTGCATATCTAGATGATACCATGACTCTTATATTTTGGTTATATTACTTGCCTTATTATGTTGGAAAATGTGAGTTCGAAAATTTTACTTCATTATACCAGAAAATCTTTAACGAATTAAATTAATGGAAGTGACTTAGAGCATACCATATTAAGTTCCATTTTAAGTGTGTGCAGTACCACTCTGCAAATTTTTGTTATCACACTTTGTGAAATTTGGACCAATTGATATTGTAGGTATCATCTTCCTCAAATTTCTTGATCATCCATTGATCTTGATCTCTCTTGTTGTAAGCTTGATTATTAGTCGTTGATAGGTTAAAATAGGATTAGCTTCGAGTGATGCATGTTAGAGTTAAAGGAAACCTGGTAAATAAACTGATTTTAAATATTAAAACGACACTTGATTGAATGTTGTGGCATGCATTACATTAAAACCCTGTCTTGAAATACCCGGTACGTTTGATCCATTGAAATTAAAATTCCTTGTCACTTTATCATAATGAAATAACCTTTCATCATAAATCCTTGTTTTATTTTGAAATTTTTATGAACGCCTTTAAGTTAAACATGAACTTTTTGACTCAAAAGTTTTGAAGGGTATCTATGGCGCTTGGTAAAAATAGAAACCATAGGGATTAGATCCCTGGACGTTAAGAGATAAAGTTCTAAATATGAAATTTTGAGTGTACACTCTAGTAAATCCGGATTAATTAAGAGTTAGTATTGTTGCTGTTGATACTTCGTAAAACCTACTTTAGTGCACCACTACATAATTACTTTGTGATAAACTTTTGTCCACACCATTAGATTTCGGATATATGAAACATGAATTAGAATTTGTTCGATGCTATAGTAACTGAAGTTGAACATTGTTTTCTTATAACATTTGCTTCAATTATGCTCTTGTAGTGAGTATTGGACATGAAATCTATAGTAGCATGTAAAATTTTATAGAAACAAAATGGCACATAAAAGTTGTTCTGGATTGTGTTGAAACCCTTTTTTCGGTTACTTTGTATGTTGACTTCTCCCCACTCTTGATAAAGAATTGAGAATATAAGATCCTCATGCTATTTTAGAAATTTGGCGTAGTGGTTACCTTAGCAGAAAAGATTTGCTGTTGCAATCAAAAACACATTCTTACATAGACACTAGTGAAAACCTTAGAGGTCTAAGAGATAATTAAGTTTCTAATATAGCCTGAGAGCTTCACTGGGAAAAAGGTTCAGATAAAATAACAAGCAGATGCTTAAAATCTATGTGTGCAAGTGTCCATAAGACAAGCATTCCTAGGCCTTAAGACAGTGAAACTTAGCACTGTGTGAAATGCTAATTGTTACAAATGACTATAGACTAGTATGTCTTGAGTTTGATAAAACATTCATTGTACCAGGTAGTAGTTGAAATGTCTAAAGCCTGAGGATAATTTCCTCGATATTGAGGTTAAAATCCCTAGTGCTGTAATAATGGATTAAGCCGGAAGGCCAATATGTGTTAAGCCAAGAGGCTGAATGGGTCAGGCAGTGAGGCCTGTGTAACCAAGCACGATGGGGATGGACGAGAAGGTCCTATGTTTGAGTACTGTACCTAGGTACAAAAAGGAATAAAATTACTATTTGAATATTAGAGTGCGTGCTAAGCAAACACGCATAGTAAGTGAATAGACTAGGTGTCAAAAGTTTTCTGAGTTTATACGATCATATGTTAAGGGCAAATGTGTCAGTCACCCTTATCTGAGCAGGAATTGCTTGGACCAAATCAAATCGATCAGACCTTCAAACAAATCGCTTTGTTCAAAGACGGCTCCTAGTAGCACAAAGCGGACAGAGGAGCTACATTGACAAAAGGAGAAGATCTCCAGAGTTCGAAGTCGACGATCATATGTTTCTAAAGATATCCCCATAACCGGCGTCAGTCGAACGCTTCAGAGGCGAGAATTTAATCCACGTTACGTAAGACCATTCAAAATTTTAGCTAAACATGAACCATTTGCTTATCAGATCAGCCGTACCCCTGAACCTGATTAATCTCCATAACATTTTCTATGTTTCTTAGTTGTACCAACCAGACCGTAACCATATCGTATGAGGTATCTCATGTTGCCATGATATATGGGCACCATAGAGACATTTGTGGTATGAGAATGTCGGAGTACGATGTGACAACACCTTTGTAGTCGAGTTAGAGAGAATACTCGATCACCAAGAGAAACGGCTTAAACATAAAGGTGTTCTGGCCAAGTAAATATCTAGAGTGTATGGTCCGAAGTCTAATTAGTACAGAGTAAGTTTCCAGAATATATGATTCAATATCTAGTTAGTTTAGAGCAAATTTCGAGGGCGAAATTTTATTTAACGGGGGGAGAAATGTAATACCCAAAAAAAAATTTATTTCTCATAAATACAATATTTTGATAAATGACACCTATTTAAAATAGGTGAATATGTGGTTTCAAATTTTGAGGTATATTTATTCTATTTTCTAGGAAATCTTTATTTAGGATTAAGGTGACCAATGATTGAATTTTCTTAAGAATCATAAAATATCATAAAAATACTAATAATTACCAAATTAAATTAGGGTTCGTGTAGGATCAAAAGGAGCAAGAAAGTGTTATGGAAAATACTTAAACCAATAGGAGAAATTAATAAGAATTAATAAACAAACTAGGTTTTCACTAAACTAAATAATTGTGTAAATTTTCATAATGAATCAAAGGATTAGTTAATAAAGACTTAAGGCTCAATTTTCATATTTTATTAAGACATTAAATTTTCTAAAGCCCTATAATTATCAAACTAATACCTAAGTTCATATTTAGCTCATAAAAAGTCATAAAGAATTATTAAAACAGTTCAGCAATTAAAAAGGCAATTACTAATATTTAATGGGCAATTAATTAACACTAATAGAATGATTAGCTAATTATTTACAAATAACATTTATAGCCATCAAATAGAAGTATATTGGGCTAATTAAAAATCCAAGACCAATAAGAGATTAGGATTAGCATAAAGTGGTTTACCAATGGTCATAAAATACCCTAAACACCAATTATGCAATAATCAAGAGACAATTTAGGCTTTTGATTAAGAGGCTAACTAAACTTTAATTAAGCTTTGAAAAGTCAATTAACATCAAAGGCCAAGGTTAACCCTCATAAAGCTAATCTAATGGCTCTAATTAAATCCAATAAAGCTTAATCCTTGTGCATAGGTAAACAACCAATGACAAGCCCTCCATATGGAATTTATAAAAGCAACAAAAACATAAAATGGAAGAGCATGGGGGGGGGGGGGGGGGCGGTTTTGTGAGGCTTATGAGGGAAGAGAAGAATTCTTCAAACATCAAAATGCACACATGCACAATTGAGTCATAGCCCTATGCAATATGAGTCACTAATCTAAGCATGAAATGACACCACCCTAGGTATGAATCATAACTCTATTTGGAGACTTTTTGGGGCAAGATAGAAGAGGATAAGATGATGTGTAAGAGAGAGAAAGTGTTGTGAGTGTGTGCAATTGTTGTGCATGTGTGTGTGTGTCTAGTATGAAGAAGGAAAGGGAAGTCAAAGCATTAGCCAATAGGAATTTAGATAATTGAATAAATAGGATAATCCAAGGAAACTAATTCTAGACATAAACAAATGAAAATCCATACAAACTAAATTGTATCTTGAAAATCATTAACCAAAGATCAAATGTAAGAAGAGATTATGAACAAGCATAATTCAAGCTTGAGAATGAGTATAACCGAGGTCATTTCCCCAAATTTTGCAAATTGATAACAAATGAGAAGGTAAGTGATATTGGTCTCTAAATGAAGCTAAGAACTTCAAGATGCCAAAACCAATGAAAAGATTTGAATAAAACCCTATTAAGATCTCCAAATAAATTTTTATCTAGTGGAGTGCAACACAAAAAATGAAGAAGCAACTTGTTGGCTTATGAATGAAGCTAGAACACATGGGGAAAATAGAATTCAAACTTGGAAGAGGATAGGGTGAGTCATAAAGAAATGGAAGAGACTAGAAGGGGGAGGTTTAGGGCTAAGATGAATGCTCCCAATTACCCTAGATCCAAGGGCCAAAAATGTTCAAAAGATGTTAGGAAGTTAACCTCCCAAAATGCTATAAATAGGAGGCTTGGCTTCATCATTTCCTCACACCAAACCAAGCTTGAACAAGCTAATTCTAAGAGTAAGAGAGTGAGTGAGAGTCTAGAAGAAAGGAGGAGCAAAATTATTGGTAAGTTCCCTAGCTCTAGCTTTGAGTGCTTTAGTTTTTAGTCTTTAAATGTTTAGATAGAAGTAGTGTAGATATTAAATATTCTAGAATAATTTTAAATTCATGTTTTTATTATTAAAATCATATTTATTTCGAAAAATTGATGAATAAGGTGTTTGAGCAAAATTTCTGGAAGAAAAACATCAAAGTAACGAAGTTCTGACGAAATTTTATTGGTTAAGGAATTTCTGAATCAGTGATAAAAATGCTTATATTTTATGTTGAAAACGTGGTTGGAAAATTCTGGGAAACTTCATGGTTAAAGTAGACATATAGGGCTTTTCCAATCTTCCAAGAACATGTTAAAATGAGTTTTGTACAGTGAGATAACAATTCTCAAAGTTAGGCTACGAATTTCTGGAAAAATTCTGGGCAGAGGTTAAAAACTTAAAAACTGGGAGTGTTTCGTGAAATCTGGGAAAAATTGATTATTTTTACTTGAAATTAGACATCCTAAGGTTTCCAAAGAATTTTACGGACCCTCGTTTCGATTTTTCTAGAATTAGTTATGATTTTCTGAAGTTAGGCGAAAATCTGTCCAAAATTCTGACCATCGTTTTTTGAAGAACTAAGGGTGATAAGTTGAGAAATAATCCTACCAAGGGTAAAAAGGTCATTAGTGACTAGGATACCTTCTAGAATATTATTTGCGAATTAATAAATGCGATATTACCATTATAGGATAAATGTGATCACGGTCCGAACGATAGCGTACCGATATCGCCGACAAAGGTACGGACGCATACTGTAACACTAACTCTTATGCTTATTGTATACTTATATGTGATAGATAGTCCGAGACTCTGTTTTGAAAAGTTGTGGATTCTGTTATAAAAATTGTTCATACACATACAGCTTTATACGAGTTATAGTCATGATAACGCCGTTGAGTTTTCCTAGCGCTGAGGACATGGATGTACACCGTGGCACTGGTCAATAGTGCAGAATGCCATGAATATGTGGAGACTGTGGTTGTTATTATCTTGAGTTTGTGGATATCGTATGTGAATATTGTTGTATTGTCATGAATATCTGTCATACATAACTGATACATAAGCATGAGGTTAACCGTTACCTGAGGTTCAATGGGAATTGGACCTCAGCTTTTACCATAGCTTCAGGGTCCGAAGGAGCTAGGACTAAGAGCAAGGATAGGCAGCACGCGTGAGGACACGGGCGGAGGACTTTTCCTTTTATTTACATACTGTATCCGGATATTTGTACCACTGTATGTATAAGTACCCAGACTCAACCACAGGGAACGTATATCAGATACTCACTCTTTTTAATCATTCCGATGCTCTACTCTGATTAAACTATTTTAAACTCTAATCAAATCATTTTGAAAACGCTTTAGAAAAATGAGGATGTTACACTATACTTCCTCAATTCATATATTGTTTGAATATTGGGTTATTAATTTATGTGTTGCCTTGTTCATACAAATTACATCATTTCACCTTGCAAAAATTTTACATATATAAGCTTAAATATGGTATAAAAAGGATTTCACATTTATATAATTCAACTTCAAAAACTGTGTATAAAATTTTTGCTAGGTGAAATGATGTAATTTGTATGAACAAGCTAACACAAATAAACCCAATATTCAAACAATATATGAATTGAGGAAGTATGGTGACGACGTTTAAATGATATAAACAGTATAATTAATATATATATATATATATATATATAAGAGTATGCATAGTATAATACCCCAAAATTTGTATTTCTCCTAAAAATGATATTTTGGCAATTAGGACCTATTAAAAATAGGAGAATATGTTGTCTCCAAATTTGTAGTGTATTTATTTTATTTCTTGGGTAAATTTTCTGTAGGACTTAATAAGGCAAATCCAACTCCCTAAATTTAATTAGGGGTCATAAAATGCCATAATAATACCTAAACTAATTAGATAAAATTTCCAACAATTAATAAACAATTAAATCTACATTTTAAAAGATATTGACAATTAGAAGTTATATTGTCATAAATAAGCCATAAAAGAGTATGAAGAGACTTAAAGTAATTAGGGGATACTAAAAATAATTATTGGGCACCAAAAATTTATCTTAATTGAATTAACATTCATAATTAATCTAGTGGCAAATATTTACAAGCAATTTGGAATATTTTGACTAAATTCAATATTAAATCTTAACAAGGGATCAATTGTTGCAACAAATGGAGTTGGGAAAAATCATTATTGAATTAGAATCAATTAAACAATTACAAACTAAACCTAATTAAGCTAAATCAAATAGTAAACAAGAGGGATTTATTTAAGGGCATTTTATCACAATTAATCATCATTGGACCAATTTTTGTAGCCCAAACTATGAGCTAGGTGAAAACTGGAGCTAGATACCCAAGAGGGGGGGTGAATTGGGTATCTTTAAAAATTTAACAGTTTTGCTCTGTTTTGGAAGATAAAGAATAGAGCTTAACAGAGGAGTAGGAAGAAGAAGCTTTACACAATGCAATTTATACTGGTTCGGTCCTTTCTTTGACCTACATCCAGTCCCCAAGCCTCACTTGGGATTTTCAATCCATTAACTCAACAATATTGATTACACACTCTGTACTAAGAGTTGTTCTCTCACTAGAACACACTCCCCCTTACAAGTTGTAATCAATACACCCTAACTACCAAGTCTCCTGACTTGTAGTTATCACAATCGATAAATGTTTTACAGAAAATACTCTCTCACAGAGCAGATAGAATGAACACTGAAGCACAAGTATCAAATTGATACTATACAGATGAAAGCTAATACACAATAAATGAACTCAATAAATTTTCGCTCTAAGTTGGTGTATCAGCTTGAGAAGAAGTTAATGCTCTCTATTTATAGATAGAGAACATTAAATGACCGTTGCTTGATGAATCCAACCGTTGTAGGTGATTAGCTTAAGGTCTGGTCATCTTCTCTCTCTAAACTTCTGCTAATCCAAGAGTTAATGTGATCTGATGTGGCTCTCTGAGAATTTGCCCGTTGGAAATGACTTTGCTTGTTGTAGTAAGCATTCTTTAACGTTCATAAGGTGTGCTCAGATGGATTAGCTGAAAGTAGGTGGATTTGCAGAAGTGCATTAAATGCACTGTTCACTTTTTGCTTTATTGCTTTGACCTTCAATAATCTTGATCTGTTCTAGTTGAAATACACTTAACAAACTTGTTAAACATAGCTAGGAACATAAGTAAATGAAACATGAAAGCAGTTAGGTCAAACAATAGTGATTTGCAAATTCGTGTAATTCAAAAATCAGATTTTACCATTGTATACTCGAGTAAGTTCATCTTTACTCGAGTATGGCACTGTGTGAAAGTGTCCATACTGTAGTATCCAAAGGTATACTGGAGTATGCAACTTCCAGAGGCAAACCATCGTGACTTGTGTTTGAAAAATAAAGACCTATACTCGAGTATGTAAGTGTGTACTCGAGTATGGCACTGTGTGTGTGAAAATTTTAAGTTCAAAATGCCTCTATACTGGAGTATGCATGTGTATACTGGAGTAAGCAAGTCTTGACAAATTGAGTGACCTCTCTGTATGGTCCCATACTCGAGTATGAAATCCCTTACTCGAGTAAGCAACACTATTTTCAAAATATGTGAGGTCTTTCATTTGTCCTTACTGGAGTATACAAATCCATACTGAAGTATACATGATCAGGTGCCAAGTTGAAAACAAGTTTAAGAGCCCAATACTCGAGTATGCATCAGTTATGTCATTTTGGGAGCTCTCTGTATAAGCTTATACTCGAGTATGCATACCTTTACTCGAGTATGCACTCAATCTTGAAAAACAGGTTTGCTCTCTGTAAGTCCTATACTCGAGTATGCACACCTATACTCGAGTATGCAATTCATTTTGAAAATCTTTTGCTCTCTTAAGTTCAATACTCGAGTATGGCTCTCCATACTGCGGTATTGACTTACCTTGAAAAGTTTGGTTGCTCTCTGGATGACCTATACTCGAGTATGCATTTCCTTACTCGAGTATGCACCAATTTTCAAAAATTTGATTGTTCTCTAGAACTTCAATACTCGAGTATGGCTCTCCATACTGCGGTATTGAGGTGTAAAACTCAATTGAGCAATCCATCAACAGTCCTTTACTCGAGTAAGCATACCTATACGCGAGTATGCAACTGTCAAATTGTTTCTAACTGATTTTGCAAACTTCAAAACATGTTTACACTTGTTGTTAATCATCAAAACACATTGAGAACTAACACTAGGTAAAGAAAAGCCCAAGGCAAACAAAAAAGAGAGAGAAAGAGAGAGAGAGAGAGCTGATGGGGGGGACGCTTTTTGAGGATTGGAGGTCAAGGATTATTCAAACACATGTGTGTCAATTGTAGTCAACAACTTGCTCATGAAGGAACACTATTCAATACTTGAACCCCAAGTTCTTTAGCTTCTTTAAGAAGGGAAAAAAATATGAAGGAAGACAGAGGGAGGGGGTCGGATGTGAGGGAGTAAAAGGTGAAGATAGAAGTTTCAAATTTTAACTTTAATCCAATGGTTGAAAATTGCCAAGAGGAAGTTGCAAATATTTACCACAATTGCCATAGGAAAATCCTATAAATAGGGGCCATGGTCTTTCACACTTCCTCACACCAAAGCAAAGCAACATCTGAATATTTGAGAGGAGTGAAAGAAAGTGGGAGAGCTTGAAGGAGTTCAAGCAATAGGTAAGCAAGTTCTTGAGTTTTGGGTTTTTTAATTCATAGATAGAAGTAGTTTTAATCTTAAAAATTATAGAGTAGTTTTATTTTCATGTTTTTATGGTTAAAAATAGCTTTTTTTCAAAAAATTAGTGAAGAAAGTGGTTTAGCAAAATTTCCGGAAGAAAAACACTGAAGTAACGAAGTTCTGGCGAAAATTCGTCGGTTAGGCGATTTTTGAGCTAGTAACAGAAATGCTTATATTTCATGTTGAAAATATTGTTAAAAAATTCTGGTAAAATTCATGGTCAAAGTAGACATATAGGGCTTTCCAAAAATACAAAGAACATGTTGAAATGAGCTCTGTACAGTGAGAAAGAAATTCTCAAAGTTTATGCTACGAAAATTCCTGGAAATTCTGGGCAGCGTATGAACATTTGAAATCTGGCAACTATTCTTGAAATCTGGATAAAAACTGATATCCCAGCGACCTTCTTCGAATTTTGGGAAAATGAAGTGACAAATAAATGTACTAAGGGTAAAATAGTCATTAGTGGCCAAAATATCTTTTAGGATATTATTTATAAATTAATAGAGCGATATTACTATTATAGGCTACCCGAAAGAACGCAGACCGACCGACAACGTACCGAGATCACCAACTCAGATACGGACGTGTACTGTAACCCTAACTCTGATGCTTATTGCATGCTTATATGTGATAGATAGTCTGAGACTCTGTTTTAAAAATTGATCATACACATACAGCTTGATACGGGTTATAGTCTTGATAACGCCGTTGTGTTTTCCTAGCGCTGAGGACACGGATGTACACCGTGGTACTGGTGAATAGTGCAGACTATATAATAACATACATATGCAGTGGCTGTGTTCTGTTATTATATTTCATATGTGATTATTGCTGTATTGCCATGAATATCTGTCAAACATATTTGATACATAAGCATGAGGTTAACCGTTACCTGAGGTTCAATGGTAATTGAACCTCAGCTCTTACCATAGCCTCAGGATCCGGAGGAGGCAGGACTGAGGACAAGGGTAAGCAGGCCGCGTGAAGAATCGGACGAAGAATTTCTTTTTGATATTTATATTTCCGTATTTTTGAATATTCAACTTTTCGGATGACCGTAATAGCATACAGATACACCATCGATGAATTTTTATCAGTTACTCATTTTTTAAAACTATTCCGATGCTCTACTCTGATTAAACCTTTTCAAACTCTGATCGAACTATTTCGAAAACGCTTTAGAAAATTGGGATGTTACACATAGTGATACTGTGCATTGAAGAGAGTCACAAAATGATTAACAAAAATACATGCAGCTCTAGTTCTAGAAGATATATTATAATGGATAGGATCATTCTATGGGCCCAAGTCACAACAAATAGGGCTTTATTGGATTTTACTATAACATGAATATACAAGAAAGCAATATTGGGATTAATTTCCGCCCCTCCCGGTCCTGGGTTCAATCCTCCCTCCCCTATCGCCTTGTATCCAAAAAAAAGAAAAAGAAAGAAAGCAATAAAATCAACAGACTATTTGATTAAATGTAAGGTTAAGATCCTATCCAAAAAAAAAAAATTGTAAGGTTAAGATTTGTTGGATTCAATTAATGTAAAAGGCTCTAATACATTGAATCTATATACATGACATATACTTATGTGGATTAAATAACTACAATATTTAATAACCACATCTTTCAAACCCTAGGTCTCCTCATTATATATATACACACATCAGATAAGCTCTCGGAAGCAGCCGTCAAATCTTATTCATGGCATAAGATTTCCTTTTAGTTTTACCAGTGAATAAATATTTAGATCCATAGAAGCTTTGGATGATCAATAAGAAGAAGATGATCCAGTGCAAGAAAAGAGTACAGTTTATGACTTGTATAAATCAGATCAATGGAATACCAAAAGGTATTTAGAAATTCACCATCTCATTCATATTATCTTTGAAATTGTAATACCCCAAAATTCATATTCATCATAAATATTATATTTTGATAAATAATATCTATTCAAAATCGGTGAATATATGGTCTCAAAATTAAGTAACATATTTATGTTAATTTAGGGAATTTTCTCTAAGAATTAAGGTAATCAAAATCCAAATTCTCGAATTTTATTTTGGGATCATAAAATACCACAAAATTACCATATTAAAGCATAAAATGAACAAAAAGAAAGGAAGAAGGTAGGGGGCGATTTTTGGTTGACTTGGAGAGCAAGTTACTTGGGGAGCAAGTTACTTGCCGAGCAAGGTTACTTGGTGCGCAAGTTACTTGACGAGCAAGTTACTTGGCGGACAAGTTACTGCACGGACGAGGTTACTTGGCGGACATGTTACTGGGCGGACGAGGTTACTTGGCGGACAAGTTACTTGGTGGACAAGTTACTGGGCGGACGAGGTTACTTGGGGGACAAGTTACTGGGCGGACGAGGTTACTTGGCGGACAAGTTACTGGGCGGATGAAGTTACTTGGCGGACAAGTTACTGGGCGGACGAGGTTACCTGGTGAACCAGTTACTTGGAGACCGAGTTGTGAAACTTGGTGAACAAGTTACTCGGAGACCGAGTTGTGAAGCTTGGTGAACAAGTTAATTGGAGACCGAGTTGTGAAACTTGGTGAACAAGTTATTTGGAGACCGGATGGTGAAACTTGGTGAACAAGTTGGAAGACTCAAGAAGCAACTTGTTGAGCAAGGTGCAGAAAAGAGAAAACCGAAAATTGAGTGTGAAAGGGGTTGTGGGTTTTTCAAAAATAATATCATGATATTTTAAACAAAGGGCAGATAAGAAAGGTGAGAACCAATAGAAAATAAATCATAACTTGAAATCCTTGAACTAGGTAGAAAACAACTGGACATATTATGAATCAGTGAATTTTTGTCCCGAAGTTGGTGTCACCCGAAGTAATTTCCGTAACCGACAGCGTTTGGCTTAGAATCTTCGGCAGGTTACAAAATACCCTTAATGGGATCAAAAATTTAGTTAACTCAGATATTTCCAAAGAGGAAGAATAGAACTTCAAGGCTGGGTTCCCGGATTTTTGAGATTTTGCAAAATTACGCGACCAGAACACCGAATAGGGAACTTTATCAGTAAAAACTCATAAAGTGAATGAGTGACATCACCTGGATGACATCATCTTGATGACATAAGGGGACACTTGTGTGGTAGAGAGAAGGCCACATCTTCATCATCTTAGCCCTTGATACAAAAGTTGATCCAAGGGTTGAGATCCATCCAAATTCCCTATAAATAGGCAACCCCTCTTCACTTCATTCTTCACAATTCCTAGAGCCACTTAGAGAGAGGTTTTAGAGAGAAGGAGGAGTCTGGAGAAAATAGCAAGTTCCGGGTAAGTTCTTCGGTCTCTAGTCTTTAGTTTTCATAGTTGTTTCGATAGTTATAGTAGAAATGCTAGATTAATCTTTAATCTTCCAAGTAAGTTTAGAAATCATGTTTTAGGGATAAATATTGTATTTATTTCAAAAATATATTGGAGATGGAGATATGTCAAAATTTTGGAAGATTAGAGTCAAAATAGCGAAGCTCTGGCGAAATTTCGCCGGTTAGTCAAACTAGGGGCAAAATGGTAATTTGTACCTAAAATTCCTGTTATGATGTTGATCACTGATAAATGTGATATTATCCCTATAGGATATCTGTAATCACGTACTGCTGTCGTATCGCTATCAAAAGTACCATTTTCCGTCAATGAAGGTACGTTCGCGTACTGTAACACTAACTCTGATGCTTATTGTACACTTGTATATGGTAGATATGCTCATAAACTGTGACTCTGCTTGAGAATTATTTGAATATATACGGGTTACAATCTTGGTAATGTCGTTTGAGTTTTCCTAGCGCGCTGAGGGCAAGATAGGCCATCGTAGCACTGGTGAAGAGTGCAGACTGGATTGATGTGAATATGTGATGATTGAATTGATATGTGATTATGCTGTACTGTCTTGAAATATCTGTCATACATAACTGTCATAAGCATGAGGTTAACCGTTACCTGAGATTCAATGGCCATTGAACCTCAGCTCTTAACATAGCGTCTGGCTCAGGAGAACCGAGGACCAAGGAGAAAGGCAGGCAGGTCGCATAGAGACTCGACTGAAGCCCTTTTCTGTTTATACAGTCACACTGATGTTAGACATCTGAAATCAATGCACTCTTACTGTAATCAGCCAGACTGACGGCATTTTGAATGTAAATATCAGTTACTCAATCACTCCGAAGCTCTACTCTGATATATACTGTTTTTGAAAATTGGGATGTTATAGAAATCGCCATCCACCCATCACATCATTGTTTCTTTCATATGCTTAATTATTATGGGTTAGATATAGATCAATTAAATCAACTAAGATTCAAATACCCAACCTCCCATCACATTATTGTTTATATTTTTATTGGGGTTTTAGGTTTATGATTTACCATTTGAAAGTTGTAATAAGTAATAAATATTTCCAGCTTTTTCATTTATACGTTGTATAGCATCACATTAACCAAAGCATAGAATTACAAAGAAGGTGCCTGAGTTGATCTTGTGTATAGTCATGATTTTTATAGTTTTTCCATACATTAAAATTGTGTTTAACTGAGAAAACTAATTAAAGCTAAACTAAATCAAATAGTTTGTCAGAAAAATCGGCTTATGGTCTCGTCCATCAATTTACATGAGATTTTGCCTTATTCTCTATGAAATTTTATTCATTTATAAAGTTTTGATTCAGTTGCATAAAAAAATATACTTGAAATTATACCTGATGTTTTCCACCCAGACTCCCCATTTTGGAATATGAGGTATCTTATGTTGCCACTGTATATAGACGCCACGGAGACATTTGTGTAGAAGGATGTTGAAGTACGGCACGACAATACCTTCGTAATTGAGCAGGAACGAATTCTCGATCACTGAGAGGAACAATTTAGACGCAAAAACATTCCGATAAAGTAAATTGTCAGAGGTTATGATTCAAAGTCTAAATAAGTATAGAGTAAGTTTCCAAAATTTATGGTTCAAAGTCTAGCTAGTATAGAGCAAATTTTGAGGACGAAATTTTATTTAACGAGGGGGGAAATGTAATACCCTAGAAATCCTATTTAGCATAACCACTATATTTTGATAGGAAATACCTATTAAAAATAGGTGAATATGTGGTCTCAAAATTTAGTAGCTTATTTAATTTAATTTAGGGAATTTTCTCCTAGAGTTAAATAAACCAAATACCCAAATTTTCTAATTTCATTTAGAGATTGTAAAATACCCTAAAATTATCATATTACAACATAGTTTTTATTTAATTATAAAGAGTCATAAAATGTTATGAAAATACCTAAATCAATTAAAGGAAATTACCAATAAATAAATAACAATTAAATTTACATTAATTAAAATAATTTTATAAATCTTCAAAATAAATCTAGTGGCAATTAAAAGTCATCAATTAGGGTTATTTTAACTTAATGAAGAATCAAGGGCCAGTTTTGAAATTATATTTAAGGATCATAAAATATGATGTAAATACCATATTAAATCATAGTTCTCATATGATCAAATGAGCAAGAAAATATTATGAAAACACTTAAGCTAATTAATGGGAATTAGCAACAATAAATGGACAATTTAACTTGCACTAATTGGGATTAGTTGCAAAATAATCAGGAGGCAAAATAAAAAGTATAAAATGAGGGTGAAATAATACTTGCCTAATTAAGCACTAATTTTCATGATTAGTTAATAAATCAATTAAATAATATCAAAGGCAATCAAGGGAGAAGATTTAATCTAAACAAATACAATGAAATCCAATGGTTGTAATTAATCCAATAATTAACCTTAATCCTTGTGAAATTGAATTGACCAATGGTAAATCAAGGAAATAGTCTTAATCCTCATGAAATTAATTAGACCGATGGGAGATTAGCATAAATAGAATGCTAAGATTAAACCTCATAAAGCTAAATCCTAAGGCCTTAATTCAATTTCATAAAGTGAAATCCTTGTGAAGTAAAATTAACCAATGAGAGAATTCTTTCTAGTTGAGTATGAAGTAATTAAAACACAAAATTTGAAGAGAAAAGGGGGAAGTACACGGTTTTTACACCAAAAAACTGAATAAAGAAATTGAAGCAATTAATTAAAAGAATTACTCAAGATAATTAAGCACGTGCAAGTCATAAATTATGGAAGAGGATAATGTACTTTTAATTAAGAGACTTAATGACCATGGAAGAGGATGAATTGGAAAGAGAAGGAGGTGTTGTGTGTGTGTGTGTGTGTAGTATAAAAATTGAGTGTTGTGAGAGTTGTGAGTTTAGTGTGTGTGAGAAAGAAAAGTCAATTGGTCCACCAATAGGAAAATTGAGCATAAATCCTATGTGAATTAATCAATGGAATCAACTTAAAACACAAGTAAATGAGAATCTATACAAAATAAATTGTATCCTGAGATACGTTAATCATAGATCAAATATAAAGACTTATTATGAACAAGCATATTTTAAGCTTGGAATAGGTTATCTTCAAAATCTTTTTCTCATTTTTTGGAATTAATCTTAAGATAAGTAAAAGGTTGGTTAAGACCTCTAATGAAGCCATAATTTTGAGATTAGTCGATTAAAGAATAAAACTTGAATAAACTTCAAATTAAACCCTAAAAGCATTTTTTTGCTTAGTTGAGAACTAACTACCAATTTTATCTAGTTACAAACACACTTAGAGTAACTAGGATTTTAAAACACGTCATTGGAGAAAAGATGATGAGAGGTGGCATTTTTGTGGCTTGAAGAAGAAGAATGAACTAATCAACACATGGGATAAAATACACATGGAGACATAAATGGAGCACATGGGATCATTTATTGCAAATTGGATGAAGGAGAGAGATTAGGGGACGGTTTTTAGAATTGTAAGTGTGTGAATGTATGTGTGAGTGTGTATGTGAGTATGTGTGGGTACAAGAGAGATAATTAATATTATAGAGTAAATTAATTCTCAAAAAGCAAAACTTAGAGGTTAAGTTTTCTAAACTTATTGGCTAAGTTAGGGTTTTCTAAGCACATGAAGGGTTGAGATCAACTCTTGTAAAGAGAATTAGATCCAAAGGCCAAAATACAAGATGAGTTAGGTTTAAGAAAATTACCATAGTTGCCATACCATTTTCCTATAAATAGAGGACTTAGGCTTCTTCATTCTTCACACCAACTCAAACAAATAGGTGAGTTCCTAGAGAGCAAGAGTAGAGAGAAAGAGAGTAGGAAGCATGAAGGAGGAGGAAGTTCTTCAAGGGTAAGCTTCCTTGTTTTTGAGTTTTAAGTTTTTTATGTTCTTATAATTCTTAGAGTAAATGTTAGTTTGGTCTTTAATCTTCCATGAAAATTTTGATTTCATGTTTTTTATGGATAAATATGTCTTTATTTCAAAAATATGATGAAAAATATTATGGAGCAAAATTTTTGGAAGATCAGGATCAAAGTAACGAAATTCTGGAGAAATTTTATCGGTAGGCGATTTCTGAAATCAGTGATAAAAATGCCAACATTTCATGTTGAAAATAAAGTTAAATATAGGGCTTTTCAAATATGCCAAGATAATGTTAAAATGAGCTCTGTACGGTGAGATAAAATTCTCAAAGTTGGGCTACGAATTTCTAGGAAAATTCTGGGCAGAGGGTCAAAACTTTAAAACTGGGAATTACTCGTGTAATCTGGGCAAAAGTGAGTATTTTTACTTAAAAACATTCTCTGGGTCTAAACTAATTTGCAGGGGTTGGGAACATGGTTTTGACATCGCCTCTTTTGCTTCTCCATCTTCCTTTCAACTAATCATACCTCGAGATGCTGAGACGCTTTGCGATTCAACTCAGTTCATCTTTTTTCCTTGCAAAACTCAATCTGGGTTCTTTTGATTCCGTGCGAGTTGTCATTGATCAGCAACAATAATGAAAAGAAACATGAATTTCAGTCGATACAGGGATCTCCGGGTATTTATTCACTCTTTGATGGTGTGGTTGCTCTTTCAGAGCTTATTGGGTCTTTGTTGCTCCTTAAATGACGAAGGTAAGGAATTTTGTGTTTGGGAGATTCTGTATTTCCTCAATTATATGATTACAAACCTGGGGGTGTGAATTATATGATTCCTCAGTTGATTGACCTTATTTCATTTTGAATTATGTATTTTGAGAAATTTATTCATCACTTGGAGTGTCTGTTGATACTACTAATTTGGTGACTCATTCAATGAAGTGAATAGATGATGCAAATAATTCTACAGAAGTCTAACTGTTGGGGATGAACGAGATAGTCAACAAGTCTGAAAGTTCTTCAGAACCTACTAATTCAAGTATGCGTACCACACTTGGGAGTGAGGAAGAGGGTGCCTCTCTTCACAGGGACAACATGGCTACTTTAGTGCATAGAGCAGCTAAAGGAAACAACAGGTTGTGAACATATATTGATTCAACATGGCCTTAATATATTTTGCAGTCTGGGCCTTAGATATTACATATTTGAATTTTTTCGTCTGAATTGTTGTTTACGAAGTTGCCTAATGTACGTTAATGGCACTATAAATAGGGAAAACACTTAGGAAGATTGTCTGACAAGCAGTCAAAGCACACTGATTAGAAACAAGGTTTCTCGGGCCCCACACATTCCTTGTATTAACCCCTTGTTTTATTGGCAATTGCAATTGTGTTTAGGGTTATTGTATTGATAGGAATGTTTTTGTAATTATTATATGAAGATTGATTGTATCTAAAACTTAATATTTGGATGTCACATGATATTTAATTTGATATGATATTCACTTTTCAACCTAGCCTAATATAGCTGTCAACATTCTTTGTTTATGTTGTCAAAATAGGCTCATGATGTTATCAAAATAAGCATAGGACGTTGTGAAAATACCTATTAATCAAGGTAATAGCTTAGTGGCTATTACGTTGTGCAATTGAATTTCAAGGATACGGCTGACAAAAGATTTATTTGTCAACGCAAGCATGAACAATACTACTGATGTTAATTTTCAGATAACAAGAATATGCTGAACAATACAAAAACTATAGATAAAGACGGAGAAAGGAAGCCAAAGGGGGGAGAGGAGCAATTTTATTGTCATAAAGACGAAGAAATAGACTTGTAGTTTTATTGTAAAATTTTGAATCTCAATTTCAAGACAAGAAGCTTTATCATTGTGGGAGATGTCATCAGGTTGGACACACAGTGAAGACATGCAAAAATCCAAATCCCAGCTGAAAACAAGATGTACATGCTTTTGATAATTGCTTTTTTAGTCATTATGTGTCTATATACACCTAGTATTAGTGACTTCATGTAACACCTTTTTGTATTTTTATGGGTGGAGAAGGTATTGTAATTACAGTATACACATGGACATGAAACTATATATGATATTTTGCAATGATATGATATTAAGTTAAATGAGTAGGTGCAAATAGCCACTCATTCATACAACTTAATATTTTGATATGGTATTCACTTTTCAACCTAAGCTGATATAGTTGTCAACATTCTCTGAAGGTGCTGTCAAAATAGCTTTTCGTGTTGCCAAAATAACTATTAATGTTGTTAACACCTTCTGTGCATTTGGGGACAAACAAAATATTCAAGTTTCAAAATGGCTCCAGGTTACAAAATTTTGTTGTCAAAATAACATTTCATTTTGTCAATATGACTTTTACTGTTTTTTAAAAGGCCTGTGTGCGTTTGGGGACAATCAATATACTCAAGTTTAAAAATGGCTCTAGATTTGAAGATTTTGTTGCCAAAATAGCATTTTTTGTTGTCAATATGACTTTTAATGTTGTTAAAGCCTCCTGTGCGGTTGGGGACAATCAAAATGCTCAAGTTTAAACATGGCTCCAGGTTTGAAAATTTTGTTTTCAATAGCATTTCATGTTGTCAATCTCGCTTTTACTGTTGTTAATGGCCTATGTGCATTTGAGGGCAATCAAAATACTCAATTTTGAAAATGGCTCCATGTTTGAAAATTTTGTTGTCAAAATAGCATTTCATGTTGTCAATATAGCTTTTATTGTTGTTAATGGCCTCTGTGCGTTTGGGGACAATCAAAATACTCAAGTTTAAAAATGGCTCCAAGTTTGAAAATTTTGTTGTCAAAAAGCATTTCTTGTTGTTAATCTAGCTTTTATTGTTATTAATGGCCTTTGTGTATTTGGGGAAAATCAAAATACTGAAGTTCTGAAATGGCTCCAGGTTTGAAAATTTTGTTGTCAAAATAGCATTTCATGTTGTCAATCTAGCTTTTACTGTTGTTAATAGCTTCTGTACATTTGGGGACAATGAAAATACACAAGTTTGAAAATGGCTTCAAGTTTGAAAATTTTGTTGTCAAAATAGCATTTCCTGTTGTCAATATAACTTTTACTGTTGTTAAGATGTCCATCGCCAACAAACTAAACACATTTAATTAGATGAGCACTTCATAAGAGGCCGAGTCATGTCTAAGGTGTTAAAGGTTCAATATGTTCCTACTGAATTTCAATTGGCTATGTAACATCCTCATTTTCGAAATCCATTTTCAAAATAATTGATCAGAGTTTCAAAATGATTTAATCAGAGTATAGCATCGGAATGATTTCAAAGAGTGAGTATCTGATATATATTTCCTGCCTGTTGAGTCTGGGTACTTATACATACAGTGGTGCAACTATCTGAATACAGTATGTACATAAATGGGAAAATCCTCCGCTCGTGACCTCACGCGTGCTGCCTATCCTTGCTCTTGGTCCTAGCTCCTTCAGTCCCTGAAGCTATGGTAAGGGCTGAGGTTCAATTCCCATTGAACCTTAGGTAACGGTTAACCTCATGCTTATGTACAGTTATGTATGACAGATATTCATGATAAAAACAACAATATTTATATTCAATATTCATTTCTCAAAGATAGAAACATAACTATCATATATCCGTATTATTCCATTCTCATCACATATTCATATCAAACTAGTCTGCACTCTTCACCAGTGCCACGATGGCCTATCGTGTCCTCAGCGCGCTAGGAAAACTCAAACGGCATTACCAAGACTGTAACCCGTATAAAGCTATATATTTAAATAATTTGCAAAGCAGAGTCATAGTTTATGAGCATATCTATCACATACAGGTGTACCATAAGCATCAGAGTTAGTGTTACAATACGCGTCCGTACCTTCGTCGACGGAAAATGGTACTTTTGACAGCGGTACGACAGCGTTATGTGATCACAGATATCCTATAGGGATAATATCACATTTATCAGTGATCAACATCATAATAGGCATTTCAGGTACAAATTACCATTTTGCCCCTAGTTTGACTAACCGGCGAAATTTCGCCAGAGCTTCGCTATTTTGACTCTAATCTTCCAAAATTTTGACATATCTCCATCTCCAATATATTTTTGAAATAAATATCATATTTATCCCTAAAACATGATTTCTAAACTTACTTGGAAGATTAAAGATTAATCTAGCATTTCTACTATAACTATCGAAACAACTACGAAAACTAAAGACTAGAGACCGAAGAACTTACCCGGAACTTGCTATTTTCTCCAGACTCCTCCTTCTCTCTAAAACCTCTCTCTAAGTGGCTCTAGGAATTGTGAAGAATGAAGTGAAGAGGGGTTGCCTATTTATAGGGAATTTGGATGGATCTCAACCCTTGGATCAACTTTTGTATCAATGGCTAAGATGATGAAGATGTGGCCTTCTCTCTACCACACAAGTGTCCCCTTCTCTCTACCACACAAGTGTCCCCTTATGTCATCAAGATGATGTCATCCAGGTGATGTCACTCATTCACTTTATGAGTTTTTACCGATAAAGTTCCCTATTCGGTGTTCTGGTAGCGTAATTTTGCAAAATCTCAAAAATCCGGGAACACAGCCTTGAAGTTCTATTCTTCCTCTTTGGAAATATCTGAGTTAACTAAATTTTTGATCCCATTAAGGGTATTTCGTAACCTGCCGAAGATTCTAAGCCGAACGCTGTTGGTTACGGAAATTACTTCGGGTGACACCAACTTCGGGACAAAAATTCACTGATTCATAATATGTTTAGTTGTTTTCTACTTAGTTCAAGGATTTCAAGTTATGATTTATTTTCCATTGGTTCTCACTTTTCTTATCTGCCCTTTGTTTACAAAATATCATGATATTATTTTTGAAAAACCCACAACCCTTTTCACATTCAATTTTCGGTTTTCTCTCTTCTGCACCTTGCTCAACAAGTTGCTTCCTGAGCCTTCCAACTTGTTCACCAAGTTTCACAACTCGGTCTCCAAGTAACTTGTTCAACAGGTAACTTGTCCGCCAAGTAACTTGTCCTCCACCTAACTTGTCCGCCAAGTAACCTCGTCCGCCCGGTAACTTGTCCGCCAAGTAACCTCGTCCGCCCGGTAACTTGTCCGCCAAGTAACCTCGTCCGCCCGGTAACTTGTCCGCCAAGTAACCTCGTCCGCCCGGTAACTTGTCCGCCAAGTAACCTCCTCCGCCCAGTAACTTGTCCGCCAAGTAACTTGTCCGCCAAGTAACCTCTCCGCTCAGTAACTTGTCCGCCAAGTAACCTCGTCCGCCTAGTAACTTGTCCGCCAAGTAACCTCGTCCGCCTAGTAACTTGTCCGCCAAGTAACCTCGTCTGCCCAGTAACTTGTCCGTCAAGTAACCTCCTCCGCCCAGTAACTTGTCCGTCAAGTAACCTCGCCCGCCCAGTAACTTGTCCGCCAAGTGACCTCGCTCGACAAGTAACTTGCTCACCAAGTAACCTTGCTCGGCAAGTAACTTGCTCCCCAAGTAACTTGCTCCCCAAGTAACTTGCTCCCCAAGTTTCTCCGACTTGCTCTCCAAGTTTTCCTGACTTGCTTTCCAAGTTTTCCCCGACTTGCTTTCCAGGTTTCCTAACTTGTTCTCCAAGTCAACCAAAAATCGCCCCCTACCTTCTTCCTTTCTTTTTGTTCATTTTATGCTTTAATATGGTAATTTTTGGGTATTTTATGATCCCAAAATAAAATTCGAGAATTTGGATTTTGATTACCTCAATTCTTAGAGAAAATTCCCTACATTAACATAAATATGTTACTAAGTTTTGAGACCACATATTCACCGATTTTGAATAGATATTATTTATCAAAATATAATATTTATGATGAATATGAATTTTGGGGTATTACAGGCTAACTGTCTGACAAAGCCTCTATACCATGCATGTTTCCGGTTTTTAAGAGACAAGCTAGGAGTCACTGTAACTCCAGTAAAACAAACTGAACAGCTTCAATCTCTTACAGGAACTAGTCACAAAGGCAAGAGGAAGAGGTAGGTTCAAAGTAAAGGAGGGAGTTAGAATTAATAATGTATTTATATAATTGTAAATATATTGTCTTGTTGTATTCTAGAATATTCCCATATGAACAGATATCAATGTATTATTGGTAGCTATCAGCTATAAATAGGGATGAATAGGATCAAGGCTATTATCTTGTCTTTACCTATTTCTCTAAAACCTTATTTGGCCTGGCCTCAAACCCCATCCCACAATAATGTTTGAAGTGCTCAATAGGGCCTAGAGCAGCCTTCAAGGAGGTAGTGTGATCAGCAGCTAACCCTTGAGACTCTCCAAGCTCAACATCACTCCTCTTAATGCGCTCCTATCAAGATATTTATAAATTATTAATAAATATTTATAAATTATTATTCAAGATATTTAAAAAATAATAATACTTAATTAATTATAATTTTGCTTCTTATGATGACTTAGCTTCCTCCACATTTTCCAACTTAGGAGTGCCGTCGTTGTGCCTGTGAAAGACAACATATAGCTATTCATACGTTGCCTTTTGGCATTCTTTCTTAGTTTCTTAGCTTCTTAATCCTACAAAATATACTCATAAAAATTAAAGATTATAATTTAGTAAACAAAAAATTACAATTCAACTTATCCTATTTTAAATTGTTCAGATTTATAATTCATTCCATCTCAGAATATGTGACAAAAAAAATGGCCTCGATCCGAATGTATGATGGATCTTCTGGTTTTACCGCCTAATAGGGGCCCTTTGAGAAACAAGCTATAGAAGAAGGATAAAAAAATCTAAAATAATTTATTAAAATCAATTACATTAAAATTTAATATAAATATAAATTATTAAAATACAATAAAAATATACACACACATATATACACCCTCTGCAGGCATGCATGCATGCTCCATCAATGCACAAATCTGGATCATTTGAAAGGACCTTGCTTGGCATGTCCCTCTCCAGGTTCTAAAGTGGCCACGCCCCATCCTTGTTGTGGACCTAGTTTACATCCATTGCACACTAACGTCTGCTACCACCCGCTGCATGAAATAACGCCGTTTTGTCTTAAAACACACACCTCATCCTGTTTAATATATATATATATATATATATATATATTTATTTATTTCAGGGCACTGCCTGGTTCTAAAAAGATAATTCAAGATACTAAATCATAAAAAAAAATTCTTCATCATCTTGAAAAATTATTTTATGATCTTACAAAAATATTTTAGGGTACTAAATGGTATTAAAAGAATACTTCAGGATACTGACTAGTACTAAAAAATAATTCATGATCTTAAAACAATTATTTAAGAATTTTGAAAAAATATTTTAGGTATTGATTGTTACTACAAATATACTTTATAATACTTTTTCAAGATCCTAAAATAATTTTCTAAGATAATGAATTATTTTTCTGTACCAGTTACTATCTTGAAGTATCCTTTTACTACTAGTTAGTACCTTGGAATATTTTTCAAGATTCTAAAATAATTTTTTAAGATCATGAATTATTTCTTTTGTAGAAGTTAAGATCATGAAGTATCCTTTTAATACTAGTTAGTACCCTAAAATATTTTTTCAAGATCATAAAATAATTTTCCAAGATAATGAAGAATTTTTTCAGTACGATTTAGTATCGTGAATTATCTTTTTAGTACCCTGTAGTGCTATGGTATATATATATATATATATATATATATATATATATATAAAGGATCAGGTGTGTGTTTTGCGCCAAAATGGCGCCATTTCATGCAGCAAAATGGCAGCAGACATTAGTGTGTAGAAGATGTAAACAAGGTCCCTTTGTTGTGGGAATTGAAAATCCTATTCCTTAGCATCTTCTACTCGTTGCCTATCTTCGACTAAGAGTAGCTCGTATGCAAGTGGTCTCTAATAACACACTTTTTCTGCAACATAAACAAACATTTGATTAATGACATATACAAAATAGGAAAGATTACATTTAAATACCATTTGAATTTGCAAAACCCCCAAATGTCTTTTAAATTTTTAAAGGACTTAAAGGTACCAAGGACCATATTATGTTTCAAATTCGGGGTGAATTTACCCTTTTGTCCTGAGTTTTTAAATAAATTAAAACAATATGACCCTCACTGAAGGGCCACTACAACTGGCTGTCGGACAACCTACAACCGTCGGCGCATGGGCTCCAGCCACTGGCGGCCTAAGACCTGTAAATGCCGGCAAAACCCAAGAGGGGGGTGAATTGGGTGAAGTATACAAATTTAGGAACTTTTGAAATCTTTTTGCAACTTAGTGAAACCAGTTTGTATGACAGTGAAGAGTTATAAAACAATAGATAGTCATTCAAACTTATATGCTGGAAACATAAGAGATAAGGGAAGAGAATGTGCTAACTGAGATTTATCCTGGTTCGGCCCAATCCTTGACCTAAGTCCAGTCCCCAAGCTTCACTTGGGATTTTTAATCCAACTATCTTCCTTTAACTTGATTACACGTTTTGTACTTGGAGTAATCCTCTCACTAGCATTCACTCCCCCTTACAAACTGTAATCAATACACTGCTTGACTACACACTCTGTACTCAAAGTAATCCTCTCACTAGGATTCACTCCCCCTCACAAGTTGTAATCAACACAATGTATTTCCCACTCAAGATCACCCAATCTTGAGTAACTCTTAGATGGATATAATGATTACAATAAATCTTCTCTCTCAGAAGTGAATAAATAAACACTGAAGAACAATACAAATCATCTCACTCTCTAAGCTATCTAGACATGAAAAACAGAGAGTAAGTATTCTGAGAATCAGAGTATTAGCATGTTGAAGATGTAAGCATATGTCTCAGCATTTTTCTGCTTGAATCTGTCCTCTTTTATATGTAGAGATCAATATATGACCGTTGTAGACTTCAATATAACCGTTGCCTTCATTAGACAAGGTTTGCTAAGCTTTGGTCTTCTTCTTTCTCTAATCTCTGCTTAATCCAGCTATGCAGAATGTTCAGAGTTGACTTCTGCAAAATTAATCCGTGTGAATAGCAGCTGCTGGATGTGGAAAGCAGTCTTTAATTCTTTGTAGACGTGTGCAGAATGATTACCCAAAAGTATGCAACTTTTCTGGGTCTTGCTTTTAAGGTGCTGACGCCACTTTTTGCTCTTGCTTTAAACCTTCAATAAACATTCTCTAAAACATCTGAAACTCACTAACAAAGTGGTTAAACATAGCTAGGAATATTAGAAAATAATACTGGAAAGTATTAAGATCAAACAAGAAGGTTTTCCAAATTCATCGAATTTGAATTTCAGAATCACCGATGAAAACTCGAGTTTTGTTTCTCAAAACTCGAGTTTTGGACTTGAACATGTAAAATCGATTCCAGTCCAAAACATCAAAACCAGAGGTTTTCTATTAAAACTGGCAGTTTTCAAAGTGCCAAAACTTTGATGCTCTCTATATGGCCAAAACTCGAGGTTTCAGATCAAACCTCAAGTTTTCATTCAAATATGAAAACTGAGATTTTGTGCCAAATCAAAAGCCGGAGGTTTTGAAAATGAAACAGGTAGTTTTCGAAACTGGGAAAATGCGAATGCTCTCTGCCTGAACAAAACTCGAGTTTTGAAATCAAAACTCGAGTTTTCACTTAATTAACTGTGAAAACTTAGAGGAAATCGCGTAAAGCCAAAACTGGAGGTTTTCTCTAAAACTGGCGGTTTTGAAAACTGGTTAAAACATAAATCCTCTCTATCAAACCAAAACTCGAGTTTTGGTGCAAAACTCGAGTTTTCCAAGATCTGAGGAAAACTTAGAGATTTTCATGTTCAATGAAAACTTGCAGTTTTAGGATAAAACTGGAGGAGGTTTTAAATGTTCAAAACTTCAGAGGTTCTCTGTATGATCAAAGCTCGAGCTTTCAACCCAAACCTCGAGTTTTGCATTTTCTAGAAAACATTGAAGAGTCTTTGTGTGATGAAAACTGGAGGTTTTGCTGGAAAACTGCAGGTTTTGCTTGGTGTAGAACACTTGAGCTTCTCTGTGTAAAGTCAAAACTCTTGTGAATTTTCAAAGCAGTGGAAACCTTTACTCATAAAGGAGTAGTGTAGAGTTTATGAAATTGCCTCAATTTGAAAATTCTTCCCACTAGAGGAAAACTCGAGTTTGTCTTCACAAACTCGAGTTTACAGGTTTTGTAAACTCTTTGAAGATTTTATCTGGAGGTTACAAACTTGAGGTTTAGGAACAATAGACTCGAGTTTAAAAGTGTTTTCCAATTAAAATGCTCTCAGTCTCTAGCAAACTCGAGTTTCCAAGTGTAACCTCGAGTTTACTCAAAACATGAGAAAATATTGTAAAAACTCTCAAGTTCAAGTTCAAATGTCCAGTCTCGAGTTTATGGTGCAAACTGACGAGTTTTGCCTTTTATCAGTATCAAACTCGATTTTGCCAATCTAGGCTCGAGTTTGGCGCAGACAGAATGTTTTTGGTTGAAAACAATAAGTTTTAACAATCATATAGGTTATCCAAAAACATCCATACTTGTTTACAATTGTCAGTTATCATCAAAACACGTAGAGAACTAAAAAGACCCGGTGATGGTTTTTCTTTTTCTATTTTTTTTTTGGTAGGGTTGAATCTTTTTTTATAAAAAAGATTGAATGAAAGTGAGGTTGGTGAGGTTCGAACCCACCCCACTTATATGGGGGCCAAGTAGCCTAACTATTGGGTCACTTGGTTCCTTCAATATATATATATATATATATATATATATATATATATATACACATTAACAAATTTATATATTCTTCTTAACATTTTTTCATCAACAAACAGTCTTGTAAATATCATTGAAGAATTGATAATTGTCATTAAAATATTTGTTATAATTGACTTGTATTTCTTGTTTCATCAGATACACAAGTGGTAAACCTGAAGAACGAACTAGTAAATTGATAGGGCAAAATTTAAAGCCTAAAAAAACTCCGCAAGTGCACGGGCCGTATCAAGTAATAAAGTGATAAGAAAGATATCGTTCCCACGAGGACTTAGTACCCACAATTTCAGTTAAGCATTGATTTTACAATTTCGTTTAAGTTGAGAAAACCAAATTAAATTTAATGAAGAGAAAAGAAATTAAAACTAAAATAAAAATAAGAAAACTACCACAATAATCAAATGAGCAACCTAGAGTCACTAATCCCTTATTTGATTCTTAGATTTTATCCCCACTAAATTAACTTTGACTTAACCTAATCATCTAATCTAGAGTATTAATGTTTATAAGTGCCTGTCGGTCCACTTATACACCTACCTCAAATAATTATGTAATGTCTCACACAATTAATTAAGGTGCAATTCAAATCGAGCTCACTCTAATTTGACTATGCGGAGCTTCTAGGTATATGTCTATCCTAGACGCAAATTAGATTAAAACCTAACTTCACGTTAATTAAATTTTAACCCAATTCCACATTATTTATTCCCAAGGTCAATTTAGGATTCCCTCTTTCAAGTCCAACCCTAAATCCCCAAAACATGCTTAACGGTGGCCAATCACTAAGTAATAACAATACACACAGGATTAAAATTAAACAAAACTAATGAGTGGGAACAATCTCTAAAACCCAAACAAGTTCATAATACTCTAGGTTGCAAAACAAACTAGCCACACATGGCTTTATTCAAATCCATAAAAAAAAGAAAAGAAAACTCAGGTTCAAAGAAGAAGAAGAGAGAAGAAAGAAAATTTCTCCGTCGCCTCCACAGTCCTTCCGTTGTTCCGTGGAAATGATGAAGAGAATTGAAACGCTCAGCCTCTACTCCTATGCTTCTTCGTCCCTTCCTTCTCGTTCTGCGTCTCCCGATCTTTCTGCTCCGTCCTCCTTTTGCTTGTCTCTGCTTCCTTATTTATAATAATTTAGATCTTGGGTCATTGATTCTCTTTTACTTATTAACAAGATATCTCATATCTTGTAATTTACTCCATCAGATCACACAATTGATTTTGTTTCTATTTTTCTTGCGTGAGACCATTGAATTTGACTGATTGCATATCCTCTTATTGCCTTTTCTACTTCATTCCAAATTAGCTAATATATCCTGCACAATAAAAATATGATATGAGTAGATTTTATGTCGATTTATTCTTTGAACTGAAGTTTGATTCAATTATGGAAAAGTTCATAAAAGATAATTAAATAGGTATATAATATCAATCATTACAATCAAATCTCATAAAATATACACCTATTTAATCATAAAATATATACTCATCATAAATACCATTATAAAACTAGTAAATACCATTGAAAAATTGGTAATTGCCATTAAAAGATTTGTTATAACACATTGGTAAATATTATTACAAAACTAGTAAATGCCATTGAAAAATTGGTAATTGCCATTACAAGATTTGTTATAAGTGATGTTTATTTGAAGAACGCAGTGGTAAACACCATTACAAAACTAGTAAATATCATTGAAGAATTGGTAACTGCCATTAAGTGATTTGTTATAATTGACCTTTATTTCTTGTTTCATCAGAGACACAAGTGGTAAACCTGAAGAACGAACTGGTAAATACCATTACGAAACTCGTAAATGTTGTTGAAACATTGGTAATTGTCATTACAAGATTTATTATAAGTGACCTTTATTTGAAGAACACACTGGTAAATACCATTAAAAAACTAATAAATACCATTGAAAAATTGGTAATTGCCATTAAGACATTAATGGCAATTTCTAATTCTTCAATTATAAAAGTTTAACTATAACAAATCTTTTAATGTCAACTACCACTTTTTCAACAGTATTTACTAGCTTTGTAAAGGTATTTACCAGTGCGTTCTTCAAATAAAGGTCACTTATAACACATCTTGTAATGGCAATTACCAATTTATGGTATTTACTAGCTAGTTCATTCTTCAGGTTTACCACTTGTGTTTCTAATTGAACAAGAAATAAAGGTTAATTATAACAAATCATTTAATGACAATTACGAATTCTTCAATGATATTTACTAGTTTTGTAATGGTGTTTACTAGTGCGTTCTTCAAATAAATGTCATTTATAAGAAATCTTATAATGACAATTACAAATTTTTCAATGACATTTACTAGTTTGGTAACGGTATTTAGCAGTTCGTTCTTCAGGTTGACCACTTGTGTCTCTGATGAAACAAGAAATAAAGGTCAATTATAAAAAACTTATATTTATATTTGTTAATGCATATATATATTAAAGAAAACAAATGACCCAGTGGTTGGGGGGTTGGGCTCCTCTCCCCATCTTTTTCTCATTATCCCTCATCATCTTTAAATCATATCCATCCAATCAATCACAATACTACTTTAACATCTCTTTCCTCTTTTCAATCAATGGCCCAGATGAGGCCAATGAGAGAAAATGAGAAACAAGATTATGAGAAAATCCTCTCCCATGGTTGGGCCACTTCGCCTCCATGAAAGTGGGGTGGGTTTGAACCTCACCCACCTCAATTTCATTGAATCTTTTTTTTTTTGTTAAAAAAAAGATTCAATTCCATTTTTCTTAAAAAAAACAACCGTCGGATCTCAGCCCGCTAGTTGTCAAAGCCTAGGTGCTGGCGGTTGCAGGTCGTCTGGGAGATTTTTTTATTTATTTAAAAACTAAGGGTAAAAGGATAAATTCACCTGAATTTGAAAATTCCAATATAGTCCTTGGTATCTTTAAGTCCTTTAACAAATTTAACAGACATTTGGGGGGTTTTGCAAATTTAAATGGTATTTAAAGAAAATTTTCCCTACAAAATACGCACTTTATAATAACAAAAAATTAATAAACCTTAATTAAATAAAAATTTACCTTCAAAGGATCCTCCCACGCTCGATCCTTATTGTCTGATGGCATCTTCTTTCATCTCTCCAAAAGAATTGGGAAGCGTATGAAGTTGCTTCCCAATTTCATAAGAAAGTGATTGAATAAATGTTCCCCTTTCTTCGTAGGTTGTTGTGTCCTCTTGTTGCATGGCATCACGTCGTGGAACCCTCCCTCGACTTAAATCACATCAATCACAGTCAGCCTTCTCTTGTGGAATCTTCCATTAGCCCTATAAAATGAAATTTTAACAATTAATATAATTAATGAAATAAATTAAATATATGAATTACAATAAAATATAATTTAATGGCATTGAATTTAATTTTTATTTATGTAATTTAGAAAACATTAATATATTGAATTAATATTTCCTCATTAATTAATTATAAATAAGAAAATTAAAATGTATACTTATAAAAATAAACATAAATTAAAATCTTACTGTAAAACAATTAACTACTACACACATCTATTCTAGATTAACTTTAATTAAAATCTAACTTAAATAACAATTAAAATATTAACTAATATATACTAACTATATATAGTTAAACTCAAAAGCTATATTTAACTCTTCTTACCTTGAATATTAACCTAGAACCTTGTCTATTGAGAGGAAGAGTGACGTGGGTTACCTTCCTCCCTTTCTCTCGCCTTGTTCTCAAAGAGCTTTACCTCAGAGACAGACATCATGATCTCGTCAATGAACCTCTAATGTTCGTTTATGCCCATCTCATCATCACCACCTTCACCCGTGCTATTACCAGCATTCTAATTAGGGAAGGGGGGGTCATCATCATGAGCTGTTTCTTTCCCAGTCGAGAAACACTTTCATCCCCCACCATTATATATAACTATATTAAAAATAAAATATATTAAACTACGATAAAAAAATCTGTTAAAAATAAATTACATTAAACTACAACAAAAAATATATTATTAAAAAGCTAATACTTATAATACCTGATTTTCGATTTACCAAAAATCTTGTATTTTAAGAAATATGTTAGCATATTAAATTGGCTAATAAATGTGACATAAAGTCACATAAAATAATGACTATTTTAAGATTAAAAGAGCCATGAAAAGACTATAAAAACACTTAATTAAAATAAGTGTCAATTAGCAAATAATAGGTAAATAAGCTTTTTGCACTAATTGAGATTAGTGGCACAATTCTTCAATTTAATTATAGACAAATTAAAGCCATCATTTTTGAAAAAAAGAGGGTTGATTATTGAAGAAAAATTAAAAGCCAAAGAAGATGAAATAATACTCTATTAATAAATGCATAAATATACTTGATTAAATAAGCAACCAATTGTAGATTGGCATTTGACATTAAAGGATACTTAAGCACTTAATTAAGTTATCAAAAAGACATCATAACTTGCCCCAAAATGTAGTAAAAATGTGCATGTAGCTGATGGGAAGGAAGAGAAGCCATAATAAACCTTGTGAATTAGTGTTGAAAAGTCAAATATTTCAACTAGCCAATAAGAGGATGGAACAATAGGATAATTTGCTAATGGAAAATCACATTAAATGGTTAAATGGAAGCATGGATGTTGGCAGTCAAGGGAGAGGTGGAGATTGTTAGTTATACTTAGTTTTTATGATGACAAATATTCTTATCTAGAGCAAAAAGTTTGTATCATATACATTGACTAACTTCTATATTCCATGTAGATTAACCCAGGTTGTATTATGGAGAATGATCAAGAGAAGAGAAGAAAGAAAGCGTTGAATTATGCAATTGAATTTTGCATAATGGTCAAGTGGGGAGATTGAAAAAGGAAGAACTTGTTGAATATAATGAGAATACCATTTTTCAAGTTTCTGGATTGATATTAGAAGTCTCCACGATCAAATGGAAGTTGAAATGGCTCAATTCGGAGTAAAAATGAATAAAATCGAGATTCAAGACAAGCTACCTCAAGCCATGAACTTATACCTCAAGTCAACCCCTTTGCTACAATGATTTTTGCCTCAGAGACAAGTTACCTCGAGGCAACACTTAAATGCCTCAAGTTAATAAGTGTTTTTAGCAACTATGTTCACCTCTGTTTCATGTTCAGCATGGGCGAGCTCTGGTAATTTGATAATATCTCCCAAACCAATGATTGGATTGAGGTGAAACCAATTTTGTCGAAACTAGACTTCCAATGCATCATTTTAAGATAAAATTCAAGCCCAAAGGATGTTAGATGAAGGAGCTATGAATTTTGGAAGATGACAGTGAAATCAACGTCACACAGCAGACTAAGCTTTGGTATTTTGGATGTATCTCACAAACTACACATCTAATTAAGCTGAAACCGGTGCCATTGGAAATGTAACACCCCAAATTCCACACTTCAAAGCGTGTCTATTGACACGTAGTTCTAGAAAATTTGACAGAGTTTGAGGTGCTACAGCTTAGAGTAATGCGGAAACGGAGAGCATGCACTGACATTTGGACAATGAGTAACTGATACAAAATGCCCGGACATATGCTGATGCCCTGACATAAACTGATATATTAAAAATTTTCCCGGAGGAATAATTCATGTGATACAATTACAAAGCTTTGTATAATTACACATCTTTATGATAACTATACAACCTTAGACCAAGCCTCAGCTAGACTTGGGGCAATGAATCCAACTCAGTTAATCAACCGATTCGGCCAGGTAGGTGTCTATCTTGTGAGAGTATCACCGACTTTACGGCGACTGATTGACTGACCCACATAGACGAGCCCTACCTTCGGCACCGAATGGTTTGAAATAACTTTGTTAAATCCATGCCAGAAAGAATTCTCTGTTGACGTTCTCCCGGCATTTGCTTTGACCGGTGCCTCTTATCGGCTTCTCCCTTCGGTGCCTTTTCACGGCTCCATCTACCGGTGCCTCCTCTGATCCTGGTTCCTTTCCTGAATCTTAGGCAGATCTAGGATTCAATCAGATTGAATCCCAGGTAACAGTTAACCTCTATAGCAGATATAATAATACATGATAGATATTCATGACATTACAGTAGTAATCACATATGAAAGATAATAACAGAACACAGCCACTGCATATGAATGTTATTACAGCCTGCACTATTCACCAGTGCCACGACGGCCCATCATGTCCTCAGCGCTAGGAAAACTCAACGGCATTATCAAGACCATAACCCGTATAAAGCTGAATGTATGAACAGGTGATCTAAGCCCCATAAATTTAGTCACAGCAGTGCATGACCCAAGACCTAGTCTTGTCCATCACTTCATGAATCAATCAATCATATATGATCATACAAGATATAGACGATTAAAGTTACTAGTACGCGAACTACCTTTCACCGCGTCATTGTCAAAACGCCCGACCTTTGAACCCGACTCCGGACTTCCCGGATATCCTATACATTATTGTCGGATTTTTGTATGATATTAGATAAATATCATTTTTCTTAGAATAATATCCTAAAGGTTTAATTTACCTTTCTACCCTTGGTGGATTTATTATTCCACTGTTACCCTTACATTTTATCAAAAACGCTACTTCAGCTTTTCTGGGCAGAATTTTCAGTAACTTTGAAAAATCATAACTAATTCTATAAAAATCGAAACGAGGATCCGTAAAATTCCCCGGAATCCTTAGGATGTCTATTTTTGAGCAAAAATATCAGATTTTACCCAGATTTCAGGAAAAGTTCCCAGTTTTAATGTTTTCACACGCTGCCCAGATTTTCGCCCAGAAAATAGCTTAACTTCAAAAATTCATATCTCCTTGTCCAGAGATCAAAACGTTACATATTTTATATATTTGGAAAGCCCTACATGTCTACTTTATTTCTGGAAATTTCTTGATTTTTAAAGATCATTTGATGCATAAAATAATATCATCAACATGGGTGACTCCAGAAAACTCCCAACCGTAAACTTTACCGGAATTTTGCTACTTTGATCTTCATCTTCCAAGAATTTTGCTCCACCATATTTTCCATCAAATTTTCGAAATAAACTCATTTTTAACCATAAAAACATGAAAACAAAACTATATTGGAAGATTAAAGATCAAACTAACATTTTTACTAAAACTATAAGAGCTAAAGACTTAAAGCTTTAAGACCTTACCTCTTGAAGACTCTAGCTTCCTCCTCCTTCCTTCTTGCTTCACTCCACTCTTGTTTAGAATGGTTTTTGGTTTGAAGAGAATGAAGAGGGAAGCCCTCTATTTATAGGGAAAGTTCAAACCCTTCCCTTGCTCATGAAGTTTGGAAACTTGCCCATGAAGTTTGGTAACTTGCTCACCAAGTGTTGGAAAGTCCTACTTCATCAACAAGTTGTTGCTTTTGTTTTTTCCACATGTGTTTGAATTATTTCCTTGCTCCACAAGCTCTAAAACCGTGGCCCCCTTTTCATAACCATTTATTGTGCTTTTCAATTGCCAAAAACATTTGTTTAACCAATGCAAAATCCCATATGATTCAATGTGACTCATGCGCCCCCACATTTAGCAATTTAATGTGATTTTTCATTAATTATAATATCTTGAATAAAATAAACTCTCTTCTTCTTCTTCACTAAGTTTCTTTTCCCATTGGCTAGCTGCAACCTTTGACCTTTCAAAGCTAATTAGTAAGATTTAATTATCATGTAAATAATGCATTTTAATTACCTATGCCATTGGTTAACTTAGTTATATGAAGATTTAAGACTAACACATTTGACAATATATTAAAATCACTTGGCTCATATTTCACCACCATGCTAGGCGTACATGTAGTTCTTGATTTTTAGTATTCACAAGTCATACAGGTATTTTAAGATCAATTATGAATAATTAAGCAATTAATTCCATTAATATAAATTTAATTGTCTTTCAACTCATTTTAATGTTCTCTAATTATTTTGATCACTTTTGTAACCTTCTATAACTTATAAATGATTTGATAAGATCTAGAGGTTAAGATATGAATTTTAGGGTATTACAAGAAACTAGACTTAAATACCTTTTGAAAAACATCAAGATCATGAAAAACAAAGATCAACTGAAGGAGATATGATGTTTTGAAGTTGTCGGTCAGTTTAGGATATGGAAAAAACGCTGGTCAAGAACAGCCTTCATTCATCGGATCATAACGGTCAGAATACAATGAGTTTGGAGCTAATTCTTTCTGCGTTGGAAAGAAGACTCAAAGAGCTATATGGGGATAAGTGGTTTTCCAAATTTGGAGTTATATCAAGGACGCTACATTCACTGGAAATTGACCCTTGTGTTGATTATATGCTTGCATTGTGAAAGGCATTGAACAATTCATGTGAAATGAATTATTGCCTCGAGTCAAGGAGAAGCAGAGAGCAAACTATTTCTAAATGACTTGTTGCCTCGAGTCATACTCATGGTTGCCTTGACAGAGTTGAAGTCATAGAGCAAAGTATTGTAGCAAGACTTAGTGCCTCGAGTCCATATGATGATACCTCGAGTCAACATCAGGTTTGTTACCTCGAGGTATATCTTATCTACCTCGAGTTAATTTATTCAAATGTTTTAAATCTATTTTCGTGCTATGGGATACCTCGAGTCATTTATTTAATTACCTCAAGGTAATTCATTCTCTTGTTAAAATGATTTTGAACTCTCGATGGTTTGCCTCTGGTCATTTAATAATTGCCTCTCAAGGCAACTTGACTCAAGGCATCCAATGCATGACTAAAGGCAAATTATCCTATTACTCATTATCACGTCAAAAATCGTCTTTGCCTCTAGTCATTTAATAATTGCCTCAAGGCACATGACTCAAGGCATCTACTTTATACCTCTAGTCATGTCGTTCCTTCTATCTCTGTTTTGGAATTTTTGATGCCTCTAGGCACCATGTCTCTAGGCATTTATATCATGCCTTCAGTTAAATTTTTAATGCTTTGAACTCTGAACGTTGTGCCTCTCAAGTCATAATGACTCAAGGCATCTATTGCATGACTCAAGGCAAACTCGTTATTATGCTAAAATCGTCTTTAGCCTCTAGTCAAGTCATAGTTGCCACTAGGCACCGTGACTCTAGGCTTCTTATTTTGACTTAAGGCAAAATCTTTTCAACCAATTTATTCTTACTTCAAGTCAAGTTAAAATGCCTCCAGTCAATATGACTCTAGGCACATTCTTTTCAACTAGAGTCATATTTATATATTTTTTCACCATCTCCGGAAATCTAAATTGATTGATTGTGATTTCATTTCTTCATATCATCAATTATTACTATTTCTAATTGCTTTAAATCAGTTTGCTAATGAGTTTCAGATGATTACATGAAAGATTAACAAGAGACTACAAAAAGCAGATGATTACGTTAGAAGCTCCAACAACTACTTCCAACAGACATCCAACGGTCATATTCTAAACTGGAAGAACAACCCAATGGTCAAATACTCGTCACGATCAAAACACAAATGCCAATAAATTGTGAAGTCTTCAAACCAGAAGGTGTGACGATGATTGATGAATGCCTCGACATAACAAATGAAATGATTTTACTTCATCGTTGATATGTCAATATCTCATACACTCTTTGTTTCTCAATATTTATATAGATTATAGTAGAGAGGGAGATGAATGATTTTGTACTTCAGTGTTAATCTTATTCATGTAACGTCCCTTCAAAATATTTTAATCAGAGTAGAGCACCAGAATAAATTTAAAAGAGCGAGTATCTGATAAACCTTCACTGTTGATGTGTCTTGTTGCTATTATAGGGGTACAAAGCTCTGAATATTTACTAATATAGTGATACAAAAATTCGTAGCTATCTTCTCTGCCCGTGTCTTCTCGTGCACTATCTATCCTTGCCCTCGGTCCTGGTTCCTCCAGAATCTGAGACTATGAGCTGAGGTTCAATTACCATTGAACCTCAAGTAACGGTTAACCTGATGCTTATGTATCCAATATGTATGACAGATATCCATGGCAAAACAGCAATAATCACATGCAATATTCTCATATTCGGATAATAACATAACACAGCCACTGCAATATGCATGTTATTATAGTCTGCACTGTTCTCCAGTGCCACGATGGCCTATCGTGTCCTCAGCGCTAGGAAAACATAACGGCATTATCAAAACTATAACCTGTATCAGGTTGTATGTGTATGATCAATTTTTAAAACAAAGTTTCAGACTATCTATCACATATAAGCATACAATAAGCATCAGAGTTAGTGTTACAGTACGCGTCCGTACCTGAGTCGGTGATCTCGGTACGTAATTGATCGGTCTGCGTTCTTTCGGACAGCCTATCATAGCAGTATCGTCCTATTAATTTAAAAATAATATCCTAAAAGATATTTTGGCCACTATTGACTATTTTACCCTTGGTACACTAGATTATCATTTTATTTCCTCAAAATTGGTTCAAGAACGCTGGAAATTGTTGGGCAGAATTTTGCCTATCTTTGAAAAATCATAACTAATTCTAGAAAAATCGAAACGAAGATCCGTAAAATGTTCCGGACTCCTTAGGATGTCTAATTTCCAGTAAAAATACCATACTTTGCCCAGAATTTAAAAATAATTCCCAGATTTCACGTATTCATCCTCTGCCCAGAATTTCCAGCATTTTCGCAGCATAAACTTTGAGAATTTCTTTCTCACTGTATAGAGCTCATTTCAACATGTTCTTTACATATTTTGGAAAGCCCTATATGTCTACTTTAACCATGAATTTTCTCAGAATTTTTCAATAACATTTTCAACATGAAAACAGTGCTTTTCTGTGACTCGTTCAAAAATCGCCTAACCGACGAATTTTCGCCAGAACTTCGTTACTACCGTGTTTCTAACCCGGAAATTTTGCAAAACCACTTTCTTCACTAATTCTTTGAAATAAAGCTATCTTTAACTATAAAAACATGAAACTAAAATTATTCTAGAATTTTAAAGATTAAAACTACTTCTACCTATGAATTTAAAACTCAAAACTAAAGAACTTTGCTTACCTAATGCTTGATCTCCTTCAAGCTTCTTCAAACTCTCTTCACTCTCTCTCAAATATGCAGATGATGCTTTGCTTGGTGTGAAGAAAAGTGAATGACCTATGCCTCTATTTATAGTGAAAAGGTTGGACAATCTTGTAAATAATTGCAACTTCACTCTTGGCTAATTTCAACCATTGGATCTAGGTTTTAATCAAAACATCACATCCTCACCACTCAATCCCTCTCATCTGACCTCTCACTCTCTCTCCCTTCTTCTCTTTCTTCTTCCTTCTCCTAGAAGCTAAAGACCTTGGGGTGCAAGAATGGAATAGTAATTTGCAACCTAGAAGCTACCATTTGGCACATGTGATGAAAATCTATGCTTTCCCCTTGAAGCTCCCTCAAAACCGTGGCCCCCCTTTGAATTTTTGGGTTCCATATTTGATTTGGGTTTTATTGGTTTGTTGGGCAAAAACTTGGGTTACCAAAAATTGACCCAATGCAAATTGTTGTAGTAAAAAGCCCTAATTTAATCGCCTTTTATTTATTATTTGATTTAGCTTAATTAGGTTTAGTTTGTAGAGTTTTAATTGTTTCACAATCCAATTATGATCCTACTAATTCCAATTGTCTCAATTATTGTTTCCTTATTGAATTTGGCTAATATATTCCAAATTGTTGGTTGGTATTTGTCATTAAGTTAATTATGAATGTTAATTCAATTAAGATTAATTTTTGGTGCCAAATAATTATTTGTAGTCTCCTCTAATTATTTTAAGCCTCTTCATATACTTTTACGGCTTATTTTTGAAAATATAAGAATTACATGTTAATATCTTTTTAAATATAGATTTAATTGCTCTTCACTTGTTAGAAATTCCCTATAGTTGTTTTAGGTATTTTCATGATATTTTATACTATTTTAGGAACCCCAATTTAATTATAGTCCTTAGAAATTCATTTAGACAACTCTTAATTAGCCATTGGCTTTTAATTTGGAATTACACATCTTTATTTATGCCTAATTTAATTTAGTTAAATTTAGTGTCTTCTTTGTTGTAATTTCAATTGCTCAGTAATTGTTACTAATCGCCCCTTAATTGGGCTTAGTGTGATGACAGCTCTTTAGGATTTTTTATAAATTAATTATGATTTTAAGCATTAGTGTGTTAATTAAGGGTATTTTAGTAAATTTAGTCTCTTAATAAATTAGATGATGCTTAATTAATTCCTTGATTATTTATAAAGGTCTAGCACAATTATTAAATTTATCGAATACCTAGTTGTTCATCCATTTTTATTATTTTCCCCTATTTTGTTTAAGTAATTTCCGTAGTACTTTGTATTTTATGATATTTTATGGTTCCTAAATGAAATTTGAATATTTGAGTCTTCTTGGTTCATTTGATTCTAGGAGGAAATTTCCTAATTTAAATTAGATAAGTTATAATATCTTTGAGACCACATATTCACCTATGTTATTAGGTATCATTTAGTGGTTATGCTAAATAGGATTTTTAGGGTATTACAATTCACTTATGAGAAAGAAGATTCATTGTAATCATTTTATTTGTTTATCTGAGAGTTACTCAAGATGTGGTGATCTTGAGTGGGAAAACCGATTGTAGCTTTACGGTGTGTAAGGGGGAGTATCTTGGTGAGAGATTTGGCTTCACAAGTGCCTGCGTAAACTTGTGAGATTGTATAGGCTTCTCTTGTGCCCAGATTAAACCAAAGGATAGTGTATTGAAAATCTCAAGTGGAGATTGGGGACTGGACGTAGGTCAAGGATTGGGCCGAACTAGTATAAATCATAGTTTGCATATTCTCTTCCCTTATCTCTTATATTTCCAGTATATGTTTATTTGAATATCTAACTATCGATTTAGAAGATGCGAAAAGATTTTCAAAGTTCTAAGTTTTTAATCTTCACCCAATTCATCCCCCTCTTGGGTTTAGCCGGTTCTTCAGAGATTGAGTTTGATAAAGTGCACTTAGATCTAATGGTGAGGAGGAAAGAATGTAATACCCTAAAAATCCTATTTAGCATAACCACTAAATGATACCTAATAACGAAGGTAAATATGTGGTCTCAAAGATATTATAACTTATCTAATTTAAATTAGGAAATTTCCTCCTAGAATCAAATGAACCAAGAAGACTCAAATATTCAAATTTCATTTAGGAACCATAAAATATCATAAAATACAAATAATTACCGTATTAAGTTATGGTTTACATGGAATTAAAAAGAGCAATGAGGTACTACGGAAAATACTTAAACAAAATAGGGGAAAATAATAAAAATCGATGAACAACTAGGTATTCGATAAATTAAATAATTGTGCTAGACCTTTATAAATAATCAAGGAATTAATTAAGCATCATCTAATTTATTAAGAGACTAAATTTACTAAAATACCCTTAATTAACACACTAATGCTTAAAATCATAATTAATTCATAAAAAGCCCTAAAGAGCTGTCATCACACTGAGCCCAATTAAGGGGAGATTAGTAACAATTAATGAGCAATTGAAATTACAACAAAAAAGACACTAAATTTAACTAAATTAAATTAGGCATAAATAAAGATGTATAATTCCAAATTAAAAGCCAATGGCTAATTAAGAGTTGTCTAAATGAATTTCTAAGGACTATAATTAAATTGGGGTTCCTAAAATAGTATAAAATATCATGAAAATACCTAAAACAACTATATGGAATTTCTAACAAGTGAAGAGCAATTAAATCTATATTTAAAAAGATATTAACATGTAATTCTTATATTTTTAAAAATAAGCCGTAAAAGTATATAAAGAGGCTTAAAATAATTAGAGGAGACTAAAAATAATTATTTGGCACCAAAAATTAATCTTAATTGAATTAACATTCATAATTAACTTAGTGGCAAATATTAACGAACAATTTGAAGTATTTTTGGCTAAATTCTATATTAAAGCTTAGCAAGGGATCAATAATTGAAACAATTAGATTTAGTAGGATCATAATTAAGTTGGTAAATAATAAAATCATTACAAACTAAACCTAATTAAACTAAACCAAGTAATAAACAAGAAGAAATTAACTTGGGGCTTTTTACCACAACAATTCACATTGGACCAATTTTTGGTAGCTCAAATCCTTGCCAAACCCTTGCCCAAATAAACAAAAAAGCCCAAAAGGAACCCACAAACAAAAAGATGAAGGGGGGGCACGGTTTTGTGAAGCTTCAAGGAGAAGGAGTTGATTTTGTCACATGGTCAAATGGTAGTCAAAAGCTTGTAAGATACAAAATACTATTCATTGATTGATTCCCAAGTTCTTAAGCTTCTGGAGGAAGGAAGAAGAAAGAGAAGAAGGGAGAGAGAGAGAGAGGGCAGATGAGGGGGAGTGAGTGGTGAGGATGTGATGTTCAATTAAAACCTAGATCCAATGGTTGAGATTAGCCAAGAGAGAAGTTGCAAAAATTTACACAAATGCCATAGAGAATTCCTATAAATAGGGGCCAAGGTCATTCACTTTTCTTCACACCAAGAGCAAAGAAACCTCTGAATATTGAGAGGAGTGAAAGAGAGTGGGAGAGCTTGAAGGAGTTCAAGCATTAGGTAAGTAAGTTCTTTAGTTTTGAGTTTTAAATTCATAAATAGAAGTAGTTTTAATCTTTAAAATTATAGAGTAGTTTTATTTTCATGTTTTTATGGTTAAAAATAGCTTTATTTCGAAAAATTAGTGAAGAAAGTGGTTTAGCAAAATTTGCAAAAGAGAAACACTGTAGTAACGAAGTTCTAGCGAAAATTCGTCGGTTAGGCGATTTTTGAACTAGTAATAGAAAAGTGCATATTTCATGTTGAAAATGTTGTTGAAAAATTCTGAGAAAATTCATGGTTAAATTAGACATAAAGGGCTTTTCAAATATGTAAAGAAAAGGTGGAAATGAGCTCTGTACGGTGAGAAAGAAATTCTCAAAGTTTATGCTACGAAAATGCTGGAAATTCTGGGCAGAGGATGAACACGTGAAATCTGAGAGTTATTTTTGAATTCTGGGAAAATTATGATATTTTTCCTGGAAAATAGACATCCTAAGGAGTCCGGAACATTTTACGGATCTTCGTTTCGATTTTTCTAGAATTAGTTATGATTTTTCAAAGATAGGCAAAATTCTGCCCAACAATTTCCAGCGTTCTTCAACCAATTTTGAGGAAATAAAATGATAATCTAGTGTACCAAGGGTAAAATAGTCAATAGTGGCCAAAATATCTTTTAGGATATTATTTTTAAATTAATAGGACGATATTGCTATGATAGGCTATCCGAAAGAAAGCAGACTGATCAATTACGTACCGAGATCACCGACTCAGGTACAGACGCGTACTGTAACACTAACTCTGATGCTTATTGTATGCTTATATGTGATAGATAGTCTAAAACTCTATTTTGAAAATTGATCATACACATACAACCTGATACGGGTTATAGTTTTGATAATGCCGTTATGTTTTCCTAGCGCTGAGGACACGATAGGCCATCGTGGCATTGGAGAATAGTGCAGACTATAATAACATGCATATTGCAGTGGCTGTGTTATGTTATTATCTTAATATGAGAATATTGTATGTGATTATTGCTGTTTTGCCATGGATATCTGTCATACATATTGGATACATAAGCATGAGGTTAACTTTTACCTGAGGTTCAATGGTAATTGAACCTCAGCTCATAGTCTCAGATTCTGGAGGAACCAGGACCAAGGGCAAGGATAGATAGCGCACGAGAAGACATGGGCAGAGAAGATAGCTACGAATTTTGTATCACTATATTAGTAAATATTCAGAGCTTTGTACCCCTGTAATAGCAACAAGACACACCAACAGTGAAGGTTTATCAGATACTCGCTCTTTTAAATTTATTCCGGTGCTCTACTCTGATTAAAATATTTTGAAAACGGATTTCAAAAATAAGGATGTTACAGAGAAGCTAAGTTAAATAACCTTGTGAATTACCATCTTAGCCTTGGCAATTTGCCTATAAATAGAGGGCTCTCCTCTTCATTTTTCTTCACACCAAATCAGCTCAAAAAATCTAATTTATAAGTGAGAGTGAGAGTTCTTGGAGCAAGGAGAAGGAGTAAGAACTTCAAGGGGTAATGTTCTTGAGTTCAATCTTTTAGTTCTTAGTAAAATTGTAGTTTAATCTAGAAAGTTAGGAAGTAAATTCCTGTACATGTTTTTAGGCCTCTGATAATTGACTATTTCATACACTACTTTTTGTCTCTTGATTAGTAATTTAGGACTCTTTAGCTAATAAATAATGGCTTTTATATCTATTTGGGCTTTGGGCCTTTGATTTTATTTTAGCCATTTTTAATAGTAAAATTCTAATTTTACATTGCTTCGCTATTTTTACCATAACTCTTGAACCAGACATCGTATTTGCCTCATTTTTCTCTCATATTTCAGATGATTCAAAGAGCTACAATTGTTATGAAGACATGAAGAGAAAATTCGGACAAGAGGGCGGTTGATTTTGGAGCCGAAGTCATATGTTTATTTCTGGATTTTTATTTGTAATTAAAGCCCATTTTTAGTATTTTCCATTTTGGGCCTGAATTGTGGGTTGAAGCCTCATTTTTGTTTTGCCATTTAGGGTTAAGTGTGGCAGCAGCAGAAAACACCTATTCATTCACGTTTTGTTAAACTTGTGGATCAGAATAGAAGCTTTTATTTTCTCTCAACTGTTCTTCGCGTTCTTCATTTATTCTTCGTTTTTCCTCGTTATGTTCGGCTGAATCTCTGTGATTAGCCCACGGATTAAGGATTCTACTGTCCAGAGGATTCGCGCTTAATCGGTAACCATCTAACTCGTTTCTGTGTTCTCTGATCGGATTCAATTTTTGGATTTGGATTGGGTTTTTGATTAAAAACCCAGATTGATATTTTCCAAGGACGTAGTTCGAACTAGGTTAAAGTATTATTGTACGATCGTGCAATGATACGCCACTGATTCAAACAAATTCTGAACGATTGTTCAGTTGAGGGAAATTCTGGATAAATGCAGAGATCTCGGTTTATCTAGAGTGGATCACGAGTTTGGTTGTGAATCTATTTCGTCTGAGGAAGGAAAGTGAATCTGTAATCCTGGGTTAATATCTATTGTTGGTTCTCTATATGTTTTGATGATTGCTAACAATTGTAAACAATATGGAGATGTTTTTGTTTAAGACTAAACTGATTTCAACTTGTCAATTTCATGTAAAAACATTCTACCTAAAGCAAACTCGAGCCTGTAATGCCCAAACTCGAGCTTGGTTTTGACAGAAAGCACAAACCTGACAGTTCAAATTTCAAACTCAAGACCAAACCTGAAGTTTGATTTTAAAGTCTCTTTAAAAGTTTGCTTGAACTCGAGCCTATGCCTTCAAGCTCGAGTTCACCAATGGCAGAGAATTTTTGTGTTTTTAAAACAGTTTCAAACCTGACACTTTAAATTTTAAACCTCAGGTTTGCAACTTCCAGAGACAATCCTTGAGATTTACTAAACCTTAGAACTCGAGCCTGTCATGGCAAACTCGAGTTCATCTCTGGAGGGAAGAAATCTTTCAAACTTAGAAATTTTCTCAAACTCTGTAATGTTTCATTGAATCAAAAGAAAAATCTCAAGAGTTTACAAAACAATCAAACTCGAGCCTAGTTTTGGCCGAGAGGTTTCAAAATTTTTCATGTCAAACAAACCTAAGACATGGTTTACAAACCTCAGGTTTACCTCAAGACATAAGCTTTCAGAATTTTTCAAAGCCAAATAAACTCGAGCATAAGAAATCAAACTCGAGCCTAAAAGTTACAAAGAGCAAAAGTCCTTTTAAACTTGAGATTAAACTTCAGAGTACAATTTATAAACCTCAGGTTTGTCCTTCAAAATAAAACTAAGTTCTGCCTTGAAAGGTGTTAAACTCGAGCCTGTCACTTATAGACTCGAGCCTGTCTTCTGAACTTAAGATTTCCAGATTTCAAATTCGAAACCCCTCTCTCTGGATGAAACAAACTCGAGTTCAAAACAAGCAAGCTCGAGTTCATTTCAACCCGAGAGCAATATTTTTTTTTTAACCTCAGGTTTACATGTTTTGCACTGAAATGTATTTGTTCTATAAAGCAATAAACTTGAGCCTGCAAGATCTAAGCTCGAGTTCGTGACGCTACTTCAGAAATTTGAATTTGGGAATTACGGAAATCAGTATTGTTTGATTCTTAATCTCTTCCAATATTATTCTCTGATATTCCCTGCTATGTTTAACGTATTTGTTAGAGGATTTCAAAGTATTAAAGAATGTTTAGTAAGAGGATAAAGCATAAAGTAAAAAAGCAATTCAGAGCATTTATTGCACAGCTCAGAAAGTTACTCCTTCTGCCAAATCCATCTGTACACAATCACAAAGCATTAAAGGATGATTGCTGAAACAAGTAAACTCTTCTCCAACGGATTAATCTGTAGAAACTCAACTATGATGACATGGGCAACTGGATTAAGAGTAATCAAGAGAGAGAAGGTCCTAAAACCACTCCAGATCACTTGGGCAACCTCTCCAACGGATCTATTTGGAAAGCAACGGTCATTTATTGATCTCTGAGTATAAATAGAAGAGCATTCAAGTCTTTCCAACAACTACAACAACTGAGAGCGAATTTCATTGAAGTTTACATTTATTTCTTTCACTTTCAGTTTTCACATGTGTATAGTATCTTCTGATACAAGAGCTTCAGCATTCATTTATATCTGCTCTTTGAGAGAGTTTCACTTTTGATTTTTCATCTATTGTAAAGGAATCACAAGTCAAGGGGACTTGGTGATTTGGGGAATCATTGATTACAACTTGTAAGGGGGAGTGAGTTCTAGTGAAAGAATCACTTCTTGAGTGCAGAGTGTGTAATCTTTGATATAGTGGAAATCCCAGTGAGGCTGGGGACTGGACGTAGGTCAAGTGGTTAAGACCGAACCAGTATAAATCTTCTCGTGTCTAGCTATTCTTCCCTTGCTCTGTTATACTCTATTTTTAACACTTGAAAACAGAGCTTTTGCAATAAATTTGTAAAATACCTAATTCACCCCCCCTCTAGGGTATTTGGCTCCACTTTCATCTGTTAACTGTTTAATCTCTGTTTGATTCGTTCCATTTCTGCTTGTTTCGTTTTGTCTCTGTTTAGTTTCGTTTTTATTCTGTTCACATCAAAACACCCCCTATTTTACTGTTCAGTTTCACTGTTATCAATCGAACCCGCTGCGAATTCATCGGGGAAACGACCCAGATTCCCTATTTCTGCAAAAATCTTATTTGAACTTGGTTATTTTAGGAGACACGGCAAATCTTTGTCAGCCTCCATTGCATTTTAAATTCTGAATGAGGTAAAAACAAGTTGAGAAATCATTTTAGAAATTAATGGAACAAGATTTGTGAAAATTATAGAATTTCTAGTTTTAAATCTTGTGCTAGCAGCAAACATTCAGGCTATTATTTTATGTATAAAATGATCTTTAAAACTCATGGAATTTTACATGAATAAACTAGACATTTAGGTCTTTCCAAATATGTAAAATATGTAACATTTTGAGTTCTACAAAAGAAGATACAATTTGTTAAAGTTAAGGTTTATTTCCGGAGTTTTAAACTGAACAGCGTTGGAAAACTTAAAAACTAGTAATGATTCTTGATGTTCTAGCTTCTAGGAATATTTTTCATTGAAAATAGATACGTCAAGAGTCATGAGAAATTTTGAATCATTCAAAAATTAGTTTTGTAGGATTAATTATGAGTTTTCAACGTTAGTGAAAAAAATTTAGGCAAAATGCTGGAAATTGCGTTTTTAAGAAAATGTAACGGTAAAAATGGAATAATTAATCCTCCGAGCGTCGAAAGGTAAAACGAGGTGAAAATAACCCTTAGGATATTATTCTAAGTGCTATGGTAATATGTTAGGATATACGAGGAGTTTAGAGTTGGATTCTAAGGACGTGCATTTTATGGTAACTACACGGTGAAAGGTATGTTCGCGTACTATAACTATAATCGCCTATATCTTGTATGTGTATATGATTGTTTGTGTAATACCCCAAATTAACAATTATCATAAATACAATATTTTGTTTCATGGCACCTATTTAAAATAGGTGAATACGTGGTCTCAAATTTTGAGATATATTTATTTTATCTATTAGGTTATTTTCCCTTAGAATTTAAGGTAGCCAATGTTTTATTTTTCTAAATTTTGTTTGGAATCATAGAATACCATAAAAATACAAACAACTCCCAAATTAAATTAGGGTTCTTGGAGGACCAAGAAAGAGCAAGGAAATATGAGGGAAATACATCAATTAAATAGGAGAGCATAATAGGAATTAGTAGACACTTAGATTTTTACTGAACAAAATGATTATGTAAATTTTTATAATTAATCAAGGGATTAAATAAAGAAGGCATAAATCTCAAAATTCATAATTAATTAAGAAACTAGACTTTCTAAAACCCTAGAATTAATACCTAGTATAATACCCCAAGATTGTATTTCACTTAAATATAATATTTTGGCCATTTAGGACCCATTTAAAATAGGAGAATATATTGTCTCCAAATTAGTAAGTATATTTATTCTAATTCTTGAAAGAGTTGTCGATAAGATTTAATAGGGCAAAATTCAACTTCCTAAATTTTAATAGGAGTCATAAAATATTGTGAAATGCCATAAAAACCCCTAAACTAATTAAATGAAATTTCCAACAATTTAAGAACAATTAAACTCACACTTAGTGATATATTGTCAAATAATTCACATATTGGCAAAATTAAGCCGTAAAGGAATGCGAAGAGGTCTAAAATAATTAGAGGACATTAAAAATAATTAGTAAACACCAAAAATTAATCTTAATAGAATTAACAAGCATAATTAATTTGATGATAAATATTTACAAGCAATTTGCAATATTTTGGCTAAATTCAACAATAAAGCCTAACAAGGGATCCATAATTGTAACAATTGGCTTAGTAGGATCATGATGGAATTGGTAATCAATAAAATCCTTTCAAACTAAACCTAATTAAGCTAAATTAAAAAGTCAACAAGAATAAATTAATTTAGGACTTCTTGGCACAACAAAAACTCAATTGGATCATTTTTGGTAACCCAAACCATTGCCCAAACCACCAATAAAGCCCAAAACAACAACCCAACCCAAAGGACCAAAGGGGATTTCAGTTTTTGGGGGACCTTCAAGGGGAAGGAAATGGTTTTCATCACATGTGCCATTGGTCAAAGCTTCTAGAAAACAAAGCACTATTCCACTCTTGCACCTCAAGTTTGTGTGGCTTCTTGAAGAAGGAGAAAGAAAGAGAAGAGGGGGGGAGAGAGAGAGATTTCGGCTGATACATTGAGTGGTGAGGATGTGAGATTTCAACTTTACCCTAGATCCAATGGTGTATAATTGACAATAGGAAAATTGCAAAAAATTACACAATTGTCCAACCTCTTTCCTATAAATAGGGGGCCAAGGTCACTCATTTTCCTCACACCAAGCAAAGCATCATCTGCTTATTGAGAGAGAGTTGAAAGAGAGCTGAAGGAAGGCTTGAAGAAGATCAAGCTTTAGGTAAGCAAAGTTCTTAGTTTTGAGTTTTAAATTCATAGGTAGAAGTAGTTTTAATCTTTAAAATTCTAGAATAATTTTAGTTTCATGTTTTTATAGTTTAAAATAGCTTCATTTCGAAAATCTAGTGAAGGAAGTGGTTCTGCAAAATTCCCAGGTCAAGAACACTGTAGTAACGAAATCCTGGCGAAAATTCGTCGGTTAGGCGATTTCTGAACTAGTAACAGAAACACTCATATTTCATGTTGAAAATGATATTGAAAAATTCTGAGAAACTTCATGATGAAAGTAGACATGTAGAGCTTTTCAAATATATAAAGAACATGTTGAAAGGAGCTCCGTACAGTGAGAAAGAAATTCTCGAAGTTGATGTTGCGAAAATGCTGGAATTTCTGGGCAGAGGATGAACACGTGAAATCTGGGAATGATTTTTGAATTCTGGTCAAGGCCTGATATTTTTTCTGGAAAATAGACATCCTAAGGAGTCCGGAAATTTTTACGGATCTTCGTTTCGATTTTTCTAGAATTAGTTATGATTTTTCAAATATAGGCGAAATTCTGCCAAGTATTGTCCAGCGTTTTTCCACAAATTTTGAAGAAATAAAATAATAGTTTAGTGTACCAAGAGTAAAATATTCAGTAGTGGCCAAAATATATTCAAGAATATTATTTACAAATTAATAACGCAATATTCCTATTATAGGAAGTCTGCAAACGTATACCGATCGTCGTCATACCTGAATTATCAACCCAGGTACGGACGCGTATTGTAACCTTAACTCTAATGCTTATGGTATGCTTATATGTGATAGATAGTCTGAGATTTTGTTTTTGAAAATTGATCATACACATACAACTTGATAGGGTTATGGTTTTGATAATGCCGTTATGTTTTCCTAGCGCTGAGGACACGATAGGCAATCGTGGCACTGGAGATAGTGCAGACTATAATAACATGCATATTGCAGTGGCTGTGTAATGTTATTATGTGAATATGTGAATATTGTATGTGATTAAATGCTGTTTTGCCATGGATATCTGTCATACATTATTTGATACATAAGCATGAGGTTAACCGTTGCCTGAGGTTCAATGGTAATTGAACCTCAGCTCTTACTTTAGCCCCAGGACCCTCAGGAGGTCAGTCCGAAGAGAAGGGTAAGCAGATAGCGTGACGAAGCGGACGAGGAGAATTCTGTTGAAATTTTTATTTTACCGTCTTTTTGAATATTCGAATATTTTGGATGACTGTAACAGTACACAGATACATCATTATTGAATGTTATTCAGTTACTCATTTTCACTATTCCGACGCTCTACTCTGATAAACCCTTTTTGAACTCTGATAATTTTGTTTCGAAAACGCTTTAGAAAACGGGGTGTTACATTTTTGGTATCAGAGTAGACATTCTGGCCCAAAGTTAACTATGTTACTCCAGACAGTTTGATGTCTAGAAAGGGTTTTGTGGATGGCAATCAGTCCCCGTGAATTCGGCGAGCCTTCCACAAATACACCGGCCTGGCCAGACTGTTTGAGTAACAGAGTTAGGTTTGGAGTTTTTCAAAATGTATTTTCCGGCTGGAACTTGGCTCAGTTATAAGAAACCATTGGTGCCAAAGGCAAGGCTAGTCTATGTGGATCGGTCAAGCAGTCGCCATAGAGTTGGTGAGACCCCCATGATAGACACTTACCTGGCCAATCGGTTGATTAACTGAGTTGGGCTCTAAGCTGTAGTTTTGAAACACATTTCGAAAAGAGTACTGATGTAACTTCGGTGTACATGTTGCAGGAAGATGGCTAGACCCCCGATTAACCATCAGAGAGCCCCTTTCGTTCAGCGATACAGACGCATGAGACGCGTTGCCCGGAAGACCGTGAACCCGCAGCTGGTAGGCCGAAGGTTAAACCCTGACCTCGTATACCCTTTGCCCGCGCCAGCACCCCAGTATGCGCAAGTACCTCCTGCCCCTGCTAATCCCTTGGGATTATCGTACGACCCGCTGTTTCCTGTAGAGCACTTAAATGACCCAGAGCCCGTATACCATCCAGGCCCGGACTACCCTGACAACTTGTACGATCCCAATCCCTTACCGGCTATACCCCTGAACGTCTTACCTGCACCTGATGCCCCAGCAGGCTCACACCATTCCTCTGTTGGGGATAATTTTGATTATATTGACATAGCAAACCTGGTGGACGAGAATGATGACTTCGAGTATGACTTCATCGAGCTCGCTGACTTAGAGGAGGAGCCCGCTGACAACGTAGTTGAGCACGCTGACCCTGAGAACCTGCGGTATGTACTAGATGGCAACCGCGAGTTGACTGAGACACTGTATGACGGGTTCTTGATGGCAGGCTGTAACGGGGCAACCGTTCAAGAGCATTACCTGCGCTTCCTGACTCGTGTCAGGGAGATTTATGATATGACCATGCCCTTTAACGACCCTTACACTCCGGAAGAATGGATCAGATCCACTCTTCATCACTTCCCCCGAACCAACTATTGGATACGGAAGACAAACGAACTGCTTGACGGAGGTCCAATTGAGGAGGTCTACCTTAGCCTGGGGCAAATCAGGAGTTGGGTGCATCGGGCTATGTGAACCCGGAGGAAGGAGGTCAGAACCCAGTAACAGTCCAAGAAAGCGGTGGAAGATTATGATATATATATTAGTAAGACTAATTAGTAACCAGACTAGTAGAAATAGTTGTTGATCCTAGTACACCCTTAGGGAGTAGACTAGAGTACTTAGTAAGATTGTAATGAAGTAGCTATGATGATAAGTTGCACCTTGACTTTGTAAAATATTCGATATATATAACATGATATTTTATCTTTATCTTGTCTTTCTCTAATGATCTATCTATTATTCGTCGAAATTAGACTAATGGCAACCTTAAGAGGAGCTGGAGCTCCCCAAGGCCGAGGCCGAGGTAGAGGTCGTGGTAGACAAACACGAACCATAACCATACATGAACTGAATCAGCAGGAACCACCACCACCACCTGTTCGTGATGAGATCCAGGAGATGAGGCGTGTGATCCAAGAACAAAGGGTCCTCATTGAGACACTCCTCGCTGAACGACAGGGAGACCTTAATGAAGGACAAAATGGGGAACAACAAGCCGATGATGGACAACAAAATACCGAAGAAGGAGGAAATCGCGACAATCAGAATGACGAACGGAGCCATGCATCTAAGGGATCCAACCGATCCCAATCACATCCCCGGCAGGAGAGAGCGATGGTAGAGCTACAGCGACCAAACAGAGTGGTCGAGAACACCCAATACTGGATAACACAATTCTGCAAGCTGAAACCCCCAGCCTTCCGAGGCAAGCTTGACTCAGCAGAAGATTGGTTGATGCGTCTGGACAAGATCTTTGAGGTCTTGGAATGCCCAGAAGACAGAAAAGCACAACTTGCAATTTACAAGCTGGAAGGAGATGCGGACCGTTGGTGGAAAAGCACTGCAGCAACACTGCGAGCATGTTACTGCCCCATTACATGGGAAAAATTCAAAGGGAAATTCAATGAACAGTATTTTCCACCCTCTGTTCATATGATGAAGGAGTCCGAGTTTTTGCACATTTGGCAAGGGCAAGAAGAGTCTTTTGACGATTACTATGCTCGCTTCACCAACTTGTCTCGATATTCAACCCACTTTAGGCGGAATGAAGATGAAGGTAGTATGGCAAACCTACTGATCTACGGGTTGAAGTATGAGATAAGGGAGAGGCTTGTGTCACAACAATTCTCCGAGCTGATTCAAGCGGTGGAGGCCTGTCGATTGATCGAGCGGAATCTGAAGGAGCTTAGGAAGACCAGAGTCTTCCATAGCAGTGGTCCCAATCGTGGCGGTTTTAACCGTGGAAACTCCTCGCAGAAGCGGAAGACGACTTGGGGAAATTCCCGTAATGGGAATAAAAGGCCGTTCCAACCTGGGCAGCAGAACTTTTCAAGGATGCAGATATCCAGAGTGTGCCCAAAGTGCGGAAGGTATCACCAGGGGACCAACTGCGAAGGGAAGCTGGTGTGCTACAAGTGCCAGAAGCCAGGACACATCAGCACGAACTACCCTCAAAAAGCGCTGGAGGCGAGGCCGCAAAACCCAGGATGGGTTTTCGCTCTTACAAATGAAGAAGCCAGAAGATCTCCCGATATGATCAAAGGTACCATTTCTCTTAATGGAAATCTACTCCAAGCATTGTATGATTCGGGTGCTAGTCACTCGTTTATTTCATATGATTGCGCAAAGCGATTAGGAATGCATGCTTATAGACTACCTTATGATCTGTTAGTAGCTACACCACTTGGTGCGAAATCCTTAGCTTCTGATGCATGCCTTAATTGTATTGCGAGTGTAAATGGGCGAGATTCAAACATAGATCTTATCCGGCTACCACTCAGTGGCATCGACGTCATTCTCGGTCTCGACTGGTTGACGGCTAACAACGCGATAATCGACTGTAGAAGTAAACAGATATCATTTGCACCCCCGCGCAACCGGAGCAAGGTTAATGTGAGTCTGAGTTATATCTCTATTACAGAAGCAGAAAAATGCATACAGCATGGGTGCCAAGTATACATGGTGTTTTTCTCTGTCAAAGCGGAAGCTGAACCCTCACTCCGGGACATTCCGGTCGTCAACGAATTCCCTGATGTGTTTCCAGAGGATCTCACAGAGTTACCTCCTGAAAGGGAAGTTGAGTTCGTCATTGAGTTGATGCCTGGAACGGGATCAATATCAAAAGCACCATACCGAATGGCGCCGAACGAGATGCAGGAGCTGAAGAAGCAACTTGAGGAACTACTAGAGAAAGGGTTTATCCGGCCCAGCGTGTCACCGTGGGGAGCCCCTATATTGTTCGTGAAGAAGAAAGACGGAAGCCTACGACTTTGTATCGACTACCGTGAGTTGAACAAAGTAACTGTCAAGAACAAATACCCACTTCCCCGAATTGATGATCTACTTGATCAACTATCTAGTTCCTGTGTATTCTCCAAGATCGATTTGCGATCAGGATACCATCAGCTTCGAGTAAAAGCCAGTGATGTTCTAAATACAGCTTTCAAAACCAGATATGGGCATTACGAATTCCTTGTGATGCCTTTCGGATTGACTAATGCCCCTGTCGTATTCATGGATTACATGAATCGGATCTTTCGCCAACATCTAGATAAGTTCGTGGTAGTATTCATCGATGATATCTTGGTCTACTTGAAAAGCAGAGAGGAGCACGAGGAACATCTGCGACTCGTGTTAGGAATACTACGTGACAAGCAACTTTTTGCCAAGTTAAACAAATGTGAATTCTGGCTGCCAGAAGTGAAATTTCTGGGCCATGTAATATCTCGCGATGGAGTTGCCGTTGATCCTAGCAAGGTGGAAGCAGTTCTAGACTGGAAGAGACCAGAGACAGTGACGGAAATACGCAGCTTTTTGGGTCTGGCGGGATACTACCGCAGATTCATACAGAATTTCTCACGTCTTGCCTTACCATTGACAAAGCTTGTGAGGAAGAATCAACCTTTTGAGTAGGACGCAGACTGTGAGTCGAGTTTTCAGATACTGAGGGAGAGGTTAACTACAGCACCAGTGTTGGTCATCCCAAATCCGGATGAGACTTATATGGTCTATAGTGATGCCAGTGCGTAGGGATTGGGATGTGTCCTGATGCAACAGGGCAGAGTTGTAGCTTATGCCTCTCGTCAGTTGAAGCCTCACGAGTCGAACTATCCTACGCATGACTTGGAGCTTGCAGCTATCATATTTGCCTTGAAGATATGGAGGCATTACCTCTATGGTGCAATCGTAGAGTTATACTGCGACCACAAGAGCCTGAAATACCTGTTTGATCAGAAAGAGCTCAACATGAGACAACGTCGTTGGATGGACTTACTGAAAGATTACGACCTGGAGATCAAGTATCATCCCGGAAAAGCAAACGTCGTAGCAGATGCGCTCAGTAGAAAGATGGTGCACGCAGCATACATGATGATTCAAGAGCGGAGACTACTTGAAGATTTCAAAGACCTGAACCTGTCCAATCAGATTTGCATGAAGCACTGCGCGCCCGATGACGTGTATCTTGCAAGTCTCCTTGTTAGTCAAGGAGAATACGATCTAAGAGATGCGGTCGAGGAAGCTCAAAAGCACGACGAATGGGCTAAAGCAGCTCGGGAGATGATCTCATGGGGAGAGACTCAAGACCATGACCTATCGCCTAGTGGCTTGGTCAGGTACAAGAAGTGAATCTACGTTCCGAAGGATGGTGAGTTGCGACAGAAGATACTGGACGAGGCTCATAAAAGCAAATATACTCTACATCCGGGAATGGTCAAAATGTACCAGAACCTAAAATCCGAGTTTTGGTGGCCCAGACTGAAGAAAGATGTAACCGAATACGTGGGTAGATGTTTAACCTGTCAGAGAGTTAAGATTGAACATCAATGACCCCCTGCTCTCCTTCAAGGACTAGAGATTCCGGAGTGGAAATGGGAAAACATTACCATGGACCTAGTGGTAGGTTTACCCAAGATCAGACATCACGACGCGATTTGGGTGATTGTGGACCGATTGACTAAGTCGGCACACTTTCTCCCCATTAGTGTTAATTACTCACCGGAACAATTGGTGAGGATTTATATCAAAGAGATCGTGAGACTTCATGGCGTACCTAAGAGCATTGTCTCTGATCGGGACCCGCGATTTACATCCCGATTCTGGGAGGCTTTACATGCAGAGATGGGAACTAAGCTAAGGCCTAGTACGGCTTATCACCCGCAGACCGATGGTCAATCTGAAAGGACAATACAGACACTAGAAGATATGCTTAGAGCGTGTGTATTGGACTTCAAAGGCCATTGGGATGAACATCTACCATTGGCCGAGTTCGCGTACAACAACAGTTACCATTCGAGCATACAGATGGCTCCGTTCGAGGCATTGTACGGGCGAAAGTGTCGATCGCCTATATGCTGGACAGAACTGTCGGAACGAGAACTCATCGGGACAGATTTAGTTGACAAGACCTCAGAGCAAATCGCACTGATCAAACAGAGACTCCTAACAACGCAAAGCAGACAGAAGAGCTACGCTGATAAGAGGAGAAGACCGTTAGAATTCGAAGTCGGAGACCATGTGTTTCTGAAACTATCACCAGTCACTGGTGTCTGTAGAACGCTGAAAAGGAAAAAGTTGAGTCCGCGATATGTAGGGCCATTTGAAATCCTGGCCAAGCGAGGGCCAGTTGCGTACCAGTTAGCCCTACTCCCGAACTTGAGTAAACTCCATGATGTTTTCCATGTTTCTCAGTTGAAGAAATACCAACCTGACCATGATCATATTATTCAGTATGAGGATGTCGAGGTACGACATGATAACACTTTCGAGGTCGAGCCGGAGCGAATTCTCGATTACCAGGAGAAACGGCTTCGACACAGAAATATTCCTGTTGTGAAAGTGGTCTGGAAGGGTTTATCTCCTAATAAGGCAACTTGGGAAACAGAGGAAGATATGAGAGAAAGATATCCGGAGTTCATGGCTCAATCTTTAGTTAGTGTAGAGTAAAAATTTCGAGGGCGAAATTTTATTTAACGGGGGGAGAAATATAATACCCCAAGATTGTATTTCACTTAAATATAATATTTTGGCCATTTAGGACCCATTTAAAATAGGAGAATATGTTGTCTCCAAATTAGTAAGTATATTTATTCTAATTCTTGAATGAGTTGTCGGTAAGATTTAATAGGGCAAAATTCAACTTCCTAAATTTTAATAGGAGTCATAAAATATTGTGAAATGCCATAAAAACCCCTAAACTAATTAAATGAAATTTCCAACAATTTAAGAACAATTAAACTCACACTTAGTGATATATTGTCAAATAATTCACATATTGGCAAAATTAAGCCTAAAGGAATGGGAAGAGGTCTAAAATAATTAGAGGACATTAAAAATAATTAGTAAACACCAAAAATTAATCTTAATAGAATTAACAAGCATAATTAATTTGATGATAAATATTTACAAGCAATTTGCAATATTTTGGCTAAATTCAACAATAAAGCCTAACAAGGGATCCATAATTGTAACAATTGGACTTAGTAGGATGATGATGGAATTGGTAATCAATAAAATCCTTTCAAACTAAACCTAATTAAGCTAAATTAAAAAGTCAACAAGAATAAATTAATTTAGGACTTTTTGGCACAACAAAAACTCAATTGGATCATTTTTGGTAACTCAAACCATTGCCCAAACAACCAATAAAGCCCAAAACAACAACCCAACCCAAAGGACCAGAGGGGATTTTGGTTTTTGGGGGAGCTTCAAGGGGAAGGAAATGGTTTTCATCACATGTGCCATTGGTCAAAGCTTCTAGAAAACAAAGCACTATTCCACTCTTGCACCTCAAGTTTGTGTGGCTTCTTGAAGAAGGAGAAAGAAAGAGAAGAGGGGGGGAGAGAGAGAGATTTCGGCTGATACATTGAGTGGTGAGGATGTGAGATTTCAACTTTACCCTAGATCCAATGGTGTATAATTGACAATAGGAAAATTGCAAAAAATTACACAATTGTCCAACCTCTTTCCTATAAATAGGGGGCCAAGGTCACTCATTTTCCTCACACCAAGCAAAGCATCATCTGCTTATTGAGAGAGAGTTGAAAGAGAGCTGAAGGAAGGCTTGAAGAAGATCAAGCTTTAGGTAAGCAAAGTTCTTAGTTTTGAGTTTTAAATTCATAGGTAGAAGTAGTTTTAATCTTTAAAATTCTAGAATAATTTTAGTTTCATGTTTTTATAGTTTAAAATAGCTTCATTTCGAAAATCTAGTGAAGGAAGTGGTTCTGCAAAATTCCCAGGTCAAGAACACTGTAGTAACGAAATCCTGGCGAAAATTCGTCGGTTAGGCGATTTCTGAACTAGTAACAGAAACACTCATATTTCATGTTGAAAATGATATTGAAAAATTCTGAGAAAATTCATGATGAAAGTAGACATGTAGAGCTTTTCAAATATATAAAGAACATGTTGAAAGGAGCTCCGTACAGTGAGAAAGAAATTCTCGAAGTTGATGTTGCGAAAATGCTGGAATTTCTGGGCAGAGGATGAACACGTGAAATCTGGGAATGATTTTTGAATTCTGGTCAAGCCCTGATATTTTTTCTGGAAAATAGACATCCTAAGGAGTCCGGAAATTTTTACGGATCTTCGTTTCGATTTTTCTAGAATTAGTTATGATTTTTCAAATATAGGCGAAATTCTGCCAAGTATTGTCCAGCGTTTTTCCACAAATTTTGAAGAAATAAAATAATAGTTTAGTGTGCCAAGAGTAAAATATTCAGTAGTGGCCAAAATATATTCAAGAATATTATTTACAAATTAATAACGCAATATTCCTATTATAGGAAGTCTGCAAACGTATACCGATCGTCGTCATACCTGAATTATCAACCCAGGTACGGACGCGTATTGTAACCTTAACTCTAATGCTTATGGTATGCTTATATGTGATAGATAGTCTGAGATTTTGTTTTTGAAAATTGATCATACACATACAACTTGATAGGGTTATGGTTTTGATAATGCCGTTATGTTTTCCTAGCGCTGAGGACACGATAGGCAATCGTGGCACTGGAGACAGTGCAGACTATAATAACATGCATATTGCAGTGGCTGTGTAATGTTATTATGTGAATATGTGAATATTGTATGTGATTAAATGCTGTTTTGCCATGGATATCTGTCATACATTATTTGATACATAAGCATGAGGTTAACCGTTGCCTGAGGTTCAATGGTAATTGAACCTCAGCTCTTACTTTAGCCCCAGAACCCTCAGGAGGTCAGTCCGAAGAGAAGGGTAAGCAGATAGCGTGACGAAGCGGACGAGGAGAATGCTGTTGAAATTTTTATTTTACCGTCTTTTTGAATATTCGAATATTTTGGATGACTGTAACAGTACACAGATACATCATTATTGAATGTTATTCAGTTACTCATTTTCACTATTCCGACGCTCTACTCTGATAAACCCTTTTTGAACTCTGATAATTTTGTTTCGAAAACGCTTTAGAAAACGGGGTGTTACACCTAGCTCATATTAAGTCATAAAATGCCATAATAAATTACCAAAACACTTTTACAAATAAAAGAATAATTACTAACATTTCATGGGCAATTAATTAACACTAATGGAAGGGTTGGCTAATTGTTTACAATCACTAATTAGAGGGATGATAGGCTAATTAAAAGTAAAGAACCAACAAGGGGTTGGGTTTAGCACTAAATGGATTATTAACAAACACAAATTATTCCATGACCCATTAATGCAACAATCAAGAGATAATTAAGCTCAAGATTGGGGTGTTAATCAAATGTTAATCAAGAGTTGAAAAGTCAACAATTGCAACTATGATCTAAAGGCTATGAATTAATCTCATAAAACTTATCCAAAGGCACTAATTAATTCTAATAAAGCTTAATCCATGAGACAATGAAGCAACCAATGAAGAATTTCCACATACATGTTGTAAAGGCAACAAAACATAAAAAAAATAAAAAAATAAAAAGGGGGAGGGGGTGTGGTTTTGAAGAAGGAAAAGGGGAGAGGAAAAACATTCAAGAAGCAACTACACAAGATGAATCACAACTCTATCAAATGAGTCATCACCCTAAATTTGCATGAGTCACTAAACCTAAGCATGAATCACCACTCTATATGGATGAGTCGTGAAGTCATATTATTACATGAAGACTTTCAAGGCTATTGGAAGAGGATAAGATGATGTAAGGAATGATGCGAGGAATGAGGTAAGGGGATTATGTGTAAAAGAAGTTGACCAATGAGAAAATAGATAATTAGAATAACTAAATTGGTTCATAAAAATAATTCTAGATATAAGCTAATGAAACCTATATAAATTAAATCATATCTTGAAATCCGTGAACTAAGTATGAAAACTAAGTTGTGATTCATAACAAGCATAAATCAAGCATGAAAACATGTATAACCAAAGTCATTTTTATAATTGTTTAAGAAATGAAAACAATAGGAAAGATAGGCAAAATTGGTCTCAAAGTGAAGTTAAAAATTTCTAGAAATCAAAACCAATGAGCAATTGAGCATAGAACTTCATTTGAATACCTAAACAAATGCTTTTCAATGGATTCTATTTAGTATAAAGAAAGCCAAACTCTTTGGATAATAGTCATCAATTGTAGAAGAGGATAATGTACCATATGGTGACTCATATAGGTGACTCAAAAAGCAAATAGAAGGGGCTAGAAGGGAAGGGGGGCACAGTTTTGGGATGTGGATGGTGGGGATAGGAGTTTGAAATCTAAATGTCGAAGAATTACCAAGAGGAAGTTCCAATTAATTACAAGAATTGCCCAACCCTTAGACTATAAATAGGGGCATTGGCTCTTCACAAAACTCACACTAAAACAAAGCAATCTGAATATTAGAGAGGAGTGCAAGAGAGTGGAAGTAGCTTGAAGGAGTTCAAGAAGAGGTAAGCAAGTTCTTTAGTTTTTAGCTTTTAAATTCTTAGTTAGAAGTAGCTTAGATCTTAAATAGTTTAGAATAATTTTAAATTCATTTTTTATGATTAAAATCAAATTTATTTCAAAAAATTGATGAAGAAGGGGTTTTAGCAAAATTTCCGGAAGAGAAACACCAAAGTAACGAAATTCTGGCGAAATTTCATCGGTTCTGAAATTTCTGAATTAGTCATGAAAATGCTAATATTTTATGTTCCAAATGTTGTTTAAAAATTCTGGAAAACTTCATGGTTGAAGTAGACATATAGGGCTTTCTAAATATGTAAAGAACATGTCCAAATAATTTCTGTACAGGGAGATAAAAATTCCCAAAATTAGGGCTACGAATTTCTGGAAAATTCTGGGAAAATGTTCAAAACTTAAAAACTGGGAATGAACCGTTTGATCTGGGCAAAAGCTATTATTTTTCCTTGAAAGTAGGCATCCTAAGGGTTTCATAGAATTTTACAGATCCTCGTTTCGATGTTTCTAGAATTAGTTATGATTTTTCAAAGATAGGTGAAAATCAGCCGAAAAACTGTGCATCAGCGTTTTTTCTGGAAAATAAGAAAACATAATTAAATAATGAATACACCAGGGGTAAAATAGTCATTAGTGGCTAAGATATCTATTAGGATATTGGTTGTGAATTAATAGGTGCAATATTACCCTCATAGGAAACCTGAGATCGCCTCGCAACCGACAACGTACCGTGCTCAACAAGCAAAGGTACGGACGCGTATTGTAACAGTAACTCTGATGCTTACTGTACACTTGTATGTGAAAGATATGTTCATAGACTGTGGCTCTGCTTGAAAATTATTTAAACATATACAACTTTATACGGGTTATAGTCATGATAACGCCGTTGAGTTTTCCTAGCGCTGAGGACACGATAGGCCATCGTGGCACTGGTGAGTAATGCAGACTGGATTGATGAGAATATGTGATGACTATGTTAATATGTGGTTATGCTGTATTATCATGAATATCTATCATACATAACAGTTACATAAGCATGAGGTTAACCGTTACCTGAGGTTCAATGGGAATTGAACCTCAGCTCTTACCATAGCCTCAGGTTCTGGCGGAGGCAGAGTTGCCGACAAGGGTAAGCAGGCCGCATGATGACTCGGATGGGGGATTGTACTTCTGATATTGTTTTTGTCTTTTCGTTTTAATTTGAATACTTGAATATTCGGATGACTGTATTAGTATCAAACACACCGACAATGGATGATTATCAGTTACTCGTTTTGTTTTAAAAAGAAAACCTTTTTTCGATGCCACTCTGATTAATTTCACAACGCTCTGATAATCCCTTTTGAAAACCACATTTAAAAAGACAGGATGTTACAGTTTGATTCATGATTAATTAGAGTTATGGGCAAGACTAGCTATTGCGCCATGCACCGTGACAAGGACTTAGTTTGAGGTCACATGTGTGTTTACATTCAGTGTAGCTGTGAATTATTGTGACAATGATGCATGCTTGTTTTTCCTAGTGTTAAGGATCTGTGACAAGGTCACAAGGCACTGGTTAGTGCTTAGAATGGTAATGATACATGTGTTGTGTGCTATGCATTGTTGTAACCTTACATCTGCTATGTGCTATGTATGGTCGATGCCAATATGTGGTTAATATTTGTCATATACTGTTTATATCTTATATAGAGGATAACTGTTACCTGAGATTCAATAGGTATTGAATCTCAGTCTTGACTAAAGGTTTAGGAAAGGAATCAGATTTGAGAATGCAACGTGGAAGGAGATGTGAAGAGGCATCAATGGACAATGCCAAAAAGAGGCACCGATGAATGAAGCACGTGAAGAGGTGTTGGTCAGAGCGAATGCCGGAAGAGGTTCGTTAGAGCGCAGGTTTTAGCATATATACAATAAAGTTAGTTCATACGATTGGTGTTTAAACTAAGAAAGGGTTGGTCAGTGTGGTTTCAACAATTACCTTGAAAGGCTTAATTTAACACCAGCTTGGCCAATAGGTATGATCTATTGTATTGGGTTCCGAGCCACAAGTCAAGTTAAGCCTTGATTTAAGATTGTACAATTACTATGTCAAGAGTTTTAATTATACAAGTCCTGTATTATTGTATCACATGAATATTCCTTCGAGATATTTAATTTAACTAGCATATGCCTAGACATTTTATATCAGTTACTTATTGTCCAAAAATTAGTACATATATGCTCTTCATTCCGCTTTACTCTGACCTGTAGCACCCTATTCCTATATACTATGTGTCAACTGGCATAGTAAATGGTATGGAATTTGGGGTGTTACAATACTAACCTGTATCACTAAGGCTTTCTCAAACCAAAGCTGGATGAGAAACAAAAGCTAAGATACGAAAACTAAGAAACCTATGCCATCATATTTTTCCAAAAGTGGTTAATAGAGGGTGTGGCACCTTATATAGATGCAAGATTTGTAGCAGTCAAGGCCATAACCATGACCAATACCGCTACAAATTAGTGCAGAAGTGCGTAACTTTGTAGCGGTTGTTAGACTAACTGCTACAAAGTTTTGAAAACAATCAATGATGATATTCCTCCTCATCCGCATCAATTTGTAGTGGTTGTTGTGCAGCCACACGCTACACTGACCACTACAAATGGGAAGTCATAAATCCTTTGCCCTGTGACGCTTTGATTTTGTAGCGGTCTATTTATAGAAAGCACTACAAACTAAACGCGCAACTTCCTACCACTTTGTTTCCAACTTTGTGGTGATTATTTTCTGAAAATTGTGACAAATTGATTGCTACAAAGTTGGTGCCACATTGCCACCAACCTAACGCCTTTTTTCCAATGATTGTTTCCTCCAAAACTACTGCAAAATATCATTACAACTTCACACTCCTTTAACACTTAGTCAAATCGACACAAGTTTGTAGCAGTCTTGTCAGCAACCATGACAAAGTCACATATTTGCCACGGTTTTTTGTAATCGCTATTAACTAACTACTACTTAAACATGCCTTTTTTTTTTTTGTAGTGAATGCAAATGATGAAAAGTGTATTTATTAACATATATTAATTACTGATAACTAACTTAACCAATTTTATTAATTTTTTATTGAATTAATTATTTGATTCTCATATTTAATTTCTCAGGGATTAAAGAGAAGGAAGTGAGGATAATCCTTTTGCTAGCTGAGGATTATAATCACTACTGCATACTGTTTGAATCACTATACTTCCTCAATTCATATATTGTTTCAATATTGGGTTATTAATTTATGTGTTGGCTTGTTCATGCAAATTACATCATTTCACCTAGCAAAAATTTTACATATATAAGCTTAAATATGGTATAGAAAGGATTTCACATGTATATAATTCAACTCCAAAAACTGTATATAAATTTTTTACGAGGTGAAATGATGTAATTTGTATGAACAAGCTAACACATAAATAAACCCAATATTCAAACAATATATGAATTGAGGAAGTATGGTGACGACCTTTAAATGATATAAACAGTATAATTTATATATATATATATATATATATATATATATATATAAAATAAGAGTATGCATAGTGATACATGTGCAATGAAGAGAGTCACAAAATGATTAACAAAATTACATGCAGCCCTAGTTCTAGAAGATATATTATAATGGATGGGATAATTCTATGGGCCCAAGTCACAACAAATAGGGCTTTACTGGATTTTACTATAACATGAATACACAGGAAAGCAAAATAATAACCACACTACTAGTAGTGCAGTGGTATTGGGATTCATTTCCTCCCTCCCAGTCCTGGGTTCGATCCCCCCTTCCCTATCGCCTTGTATAAATAATAATAATAATAATAATAATAATAAAAGAAAGCAAAATAACAAGCAATAAAATCAACAGACCATTTGATTAAATGTAAGGTTAAGATCCTATCCAAAAAAAAAATGTAAGGTTAAGATTTGTTGGATTCAATTAATGTAAAAGGCTCTAATACATTGAATCTATACACATAACATATACTTATGTGGATTAAATAACTACAATATTTAATAACCACATCTTTCAAACCCTAGGTCTCCTAATCATATATATACACACATCAGATAAGCTCTCGGAAGCAGCCGTCAAATTTTATTCAAGGCATAAGATTTCTTTTTAGTTTTACCAGTGAATAAATATTTAGATCCACAGAAGCTTTGGATGATCAATAAGAAGAAGATGATCCAGTGTGCAAGAAAAGAGTACAGTTTATGACTTGTATAAATCAGATCAATGGAATACCAAAAGGTATTTTGAAATTCTCCATCTCATTCATATTATCTTTGAAATCCCCATCCATCCACCCATCACATCATTGTTTCTTTCACATGCTTAATTATTATCGGTTAGATATAGATCAATGAAATCAACTAAGATTTAAATACCCATCCTCCCATCACATTATTGTTTAGATTTTTATTGGGGTTTTAGGTTTATGATTTACCATTCGAAAGTTGTAATAAGTAATAAATATTTCCAGCTTTATCATTTATACGTTGTATAGCATCACATTAACCAAAGCATAGAATTACAAAGAAGGTGCCTGAGTTGATCTTGTGTATAGTCATGACTTTTATAGTTTTTCCATACATTAAAATTGTGTGTAATTGAGAAAATTAAACTAATTAAAGCTAAGCTAAATCAAATAGTTTGTCAGAAAAATCGGCGTATGGTCTCGTCCATCAATTTACATGAGATTTTGCCTTATTCTCTACGAAATTTTATTCATTTATAAAGTTTTGATTCAGTTGCATAAAAAAATATACTTGAAATTACACCTGATGTTTTCCACCCAGACTCCCCATTTTGGAAAATTTCTTTTGTTGGTTCGGTTGAATAGTTGAGGGTGGAGGGTTAGCCTGATAGTCTCCCCAAAATTTTTTAAATTTTCAAGTATTATAAAGGCGTTCTGTACGCATATTTTGTCCTAAAATTATATGCAAGCAGACTTTAATTTATTATATTACATTTGCTTTCCAATCTTAGCCCCTGCAATGTTAAATTTAATTAAGGGTAAAGATACAAAAATACACATGTCCTTTACTTTTTAAGACGTCCAATACCAGATACTTTTTATGGGTGCAACATACAAACTTTCTCAAATACTCTCTTTCCCTAATCTCCTTTATCTCTATGGTCAAAACAGAGCTACCGACAATGCCTTTATCTATGTTTCTGAGAGGCATTCAGTAGTTTCTGATGCGTTTTTTCCTGAGGAAAAGAAGATTATAGATAGTTGGTGTAATAAATGAGTTTCTTTGAGACCAAAATATGAACGAACAGTGGCGTGTAAGTTGTGAATTTTTTAATTGTGTTTTCATATTTCAGGCCAAAAAATAACTGTTTTCTGAAACATCTCGTCATCCTCCTGTGATACCAGTAATTGTTTACATTTTAATTTGTTGTATTTGGCTTTTAATGGCCATTTTTGTTTTGCTCTTCTGCTAAACTGTGCTTCTGTGGTGAATTTGTGGATTGGAAGAGCGATGAAACGTACCGCTTTTCGGAGACAAGTACAAAGAGAAAATCAAGCTTTGATCTAACAAAACTGGATTTCTTCCTATTACTATGACCTGTACTGTGATTTCAATGATTTTGCGCATAACTTGGGAAATGGATTTTGGCTAGTTTAGTGACACAGTTGTTTCAACTCAAAATCGTTTACTCCGTTCGATTCTTTCTTGGGCATCGTTGAGTCACTTTTCCCTTGGAGCATTCTAAGAATGTTAGAGGCATTGATTGTTATCGAAAGCAAATATGTAGTTTTCACATTCTCTTCCCTTTTATTTTCCTCATAAATTCAGGATTTCTGGTGTTGCAGCTGATTTTCGTTTGATTCTATAAACCTCGAAGGGAAAAATAAATTATAGCTATGGAAGCAAGAGAAGGAATCAGTTCAGGGGTTACAGTAATTGGAGCAGAAGCTCCATCAGCTTATCACGTTGCACCGAGAATTGAAGCACCGAGCCAGACTCAAGTTCATGATGTACCAGCAGCGGCACCAGCAGCACCAAACGTTGGTGCCTCACCAGGGAGTGTTGGACTTATCTCTGTTGATTTGCATGGAGCTCTGTTTTGATCAGAGAGAGATAGAGGAGATATAGGGAAAGAGAGGAAGAAGAAAGAGGGCAAGAGTGTCACACCCCAAAAACCAGTGGCGTGACTTTTATGGAAAATGAGGGGAACTTACCCTCTTAAACCGTAGGACCGCAAACAAACCTGCCAAATACCATGACCTCAACAACACAGTTACCACTTTAGATTAAACCATACCGTACTAGGTTACCAAAATAGATAACAAGACAGTACTTGGAGCTCCGCTCCATTCATACATAATGAATACATACTTTGAACCAAAATATGGATAGGGATCCTGCCTAAGGTCTACGTGGAGCATCTAGCCCTATAACAACGGTAAAAACACGCAAAAATATTTACATCACATAGAGGCTCTACAAAAAGGAATGAGCCAGCAAACTTCAGATTCCAAGAAGCTTTTCACAGGTCGGCCGCAGGCCCAACGTCAGCTGTATTATCTGAACCAAGCAAATTTTTCCGGTGAATGAATAACGTCCCACGTATAATAATTGAATAAATACAGAAGTGAACAATTAAAATATGAACTCTCTGCTAGAATCGGTTTCAACAATAAACCACAGTTCTATATCGTGTAAATATAATTGGAGCAAAACTATATGTAAGAATGATAAATCAAGTACTTTGAAATATGAAGTCCCTTAATTTGGAATGTGTAGTAAATCATTTGTTTAACCAGAATCAGTTCAAACAGTAAATCTCAAACCACATCTTTTAGTAGGACCTCAACAGAACGATGAAACAAGCGTGGACACACAGTCCACGTGGGTAAGCTAACCAAGCGCGGCAAAGCCACGAAGACAAGCGTGGACACACAGTTCATGAAATCAAGCGCAGCACGAAGCCACGAAACAAGCGCAGGTACAAGACCCACGAAAACAAGCGTGAGAACACATCCCACGAATAACAAGCGAGCTCGAGATTAACCATGGTGCACCAAGGACTAACAGTATTGTTGTTAGTAACCAGCGTTCTGTATTCGGCCCTCTTAAAACAGTTTCAAGCATGCATGGGGTCAATTTTCAAATAGCCAGCAAGGAAACTTTCCTCTAATGAGGAGATCTAGAAACAATGTTTCATAATAAAATCCCCAGCATGATGGTTCACACGTTTCCAAACATTTTCCTTCCAATCTCATTCATCTAAATCTTTACATATCATAATAACTTGAAATAGAACATTCAGGAATACAATGCCTTCTCAAAATCAAAGTAATAAAGAAGATCTTTGAAATATCCTTGTAAACTCTTGGCTTGAAACCCATAAGAGATAAATTGTCATGTAACCATTGTCCTTGAATGAAATGACCATACAGTTTAACCGAACAGTAAAATGATAAACAATTCATGTCTTTTACAACATTAGCTTGAAGAAATTGATTCTTAAGAAATACGGAATTTTAATGAAAATAAAGCAAGTAAGCTTCTCATTTTGAAAATCAATGGGACGTTATTCACGCACCTTAAGATTTATGCTACGCACCATTCTCCAATTCACCGGTTTCCAAACGATTCACTCCACCTCCTCCTAACACCCAGCAAAGATACTAGTTAACACCTTCATCATACACTTATGAAATCTCTAACGTCATTTACCAAAACCCATGATTTCAATCATACAGACCACATACACAAGCAGAGGAACCACATTGATTTCCTTATACGCATATATATACCTACTACAACATGATTCACAGCCAAAAATAGCTAAACCACAAATCACAATTTCTGTAACATCCCAATTTTCAAAAACAGTATATATCAGAGTAGAGCTTCGGAGTGATTGAGTAACTGATATTTACATTCAAAATGCCGTAAGTCTGGCTGATTACAGTAAGAGTGCATTGATTTCAGACGTCTAACGTCAGTGTGACTGTATAAACAGAAAAGGGCTTCAGTCGAGTCTCTATGCGGCCTGCCTGCCTTTCTCCTTGGTCCTCAGTTCTCCTGATCCTAACGCTATGTTAAGAGCTGAGGTTCAATGGCCATTGAACCTCAGGTAACGATTAACCTCATGCTTATGAACAGTTATGTATGACAGATATTTCAAGACAGTACAGCATAATCACATATCAATTCAATCATCACATATTCACATCAATCCATTCTGCACTCTTCACCAGTGCCACGATGGCCTATCGTGTCCTCAGCGCGCTAGGAAAACTCAAACGGCATTACCAAGACTGTAACCCGTATATATTCAAATAATTCTCAAGCAGAGTCACAGTCTATGAGCATATCTACCACATACAAGTGTACAATAAGCATCAGAGTTAGTGTTACAGTACGCGAACGTACCTTCATTGACGGAAAATGGTACCTTTGACAGCGGTACGACAGCAGTACGTGATTACAGATATCCTATAGAGATAATATCACATTTATCAGTGATCAACATCATAACAGGCATTTTAGGTACAAATTACCATTTTGCCCCTAGTTTGACTAATCGGCGAAATTTCGCCAGAGCTTCGCTATTTTAACTCTAATCTTCCAAAATTTTGACATATCTCCATCTCCAATATATTTTTGAAATAAATATCATATTTATCCCTAAAACATGATTTCTAAACTTACTTGGAAGATTAAAGATTAATCTAGCATTTCTACTATAACTATCGAAACCACTACGAAAACTAAAGACTAGAGACCGAAGAACTTACCCGGAACTTGCTATTTTCTCCAGACTCCTCCTTCTCTCTAAAACCTCTCTCTAAGTGGCTCTAAGAATTGTGAAGAATGAAGTGAAGAGGGGTTGCCTATTTATAGGGAATTTAGATGGATCTCAACCCTTGGATCAACTTTTGTATCAATGGCTAAGATGATGAAGATGTGGCCTTCTCTCTACCACACAAGTGTCCCCTTCTCTCTACCACACAAGTGTCCCCTTATGTCATCAAGATGATGTCATCCAGGTGATGTCACTCATTCACTTTATGAGTTTTTACCGATAAAGTTCCATATTTGGTGTTCTGGTCGCGTAATTTTGTAAAATCTCAAAAATCCGGGAACACAGCCTTGAAGTTCTATTCTTCCTCTTTGGAAATATCTGAGTTAACTAAATTTTTGATCCCATTAAGGGTATTTCGTAACCTGCCGAAGATTCTAAGCCGAACGCTGTCGGTTACGGAAATTACTTCGGGTGACACCAACTTCGGGACAAAAATTCACTGATTCATAATATGTCCAGTTGTTTTCTACTTAGTTCAAGGATTTCAAGTTATGATTTATTTTCCATTGGTTCTCACTTTTCTTATCTGCCCTTTGTTTACAAAATATCATGATATTATTTTTGAAAAACCCACAACCCTTTTCACACTCAATTTTCGGTTTTCTCTCTTCTGCACCTTGCTCAACAAGTTGCTTCCTGAGCCTTCCAACTTGTTCACCAAGTTTCACAACTCGGTCTCCAAGTAACTTGTTCACCAGGTAACTTGTCCGCCAAGTAACCTCGTCCGCCCGGTAACTTGTCCGCCAAGTAACCTCGTCCGCCCGGTAACTTGTCCGCCAAGTAACCTCGTCCGCCCGGTAACTTGTCCGCCAAGTAACCTCGTCCGCCCGGTAACTTGTCCGCCAAGTAACCTCGTCCGCCCAGTAACTGGTCTGCCAAGTAACCTCCTCCGCCCAGTAACTTGTCCGCCAAGTAACCTCCTCCGCCCAGTAACTCGTCCGCCAAGTAACTTGTCCGCCAAGTAACCTCGTCCGCCCAGTAACTTGTCCGCCAAGTAACCTCTCCGCCAAGTAACTTGTTCGCCAAGTAACTTGCTCCCCAAGTAACTTGCTCCCCAAGTAACTTGCTCCCCAAGTAACTTGCTCACCAAGCAACCTTGCTCGGCAAGTAACTTGCTCCCCAAGTAACCATGCTTGCCAAGTAACTTGCTCTCCAAGTTTCTCCGACTTGCTCTCCAAGTTTTCCTGACTTGCTTTCCAAGTTTTCCCCGACTTGCTTTCCAGGTTTCCTAACTTGTTCTCCAAGTCAACCAAAAATCGCCCCCTACCTTCTTCCTTTCTTTTTGTTCATTTTATGCTTTAATATGGTAATTTTTGGGTATTTTATGATCCCAAAATAAAATTCGAGAATTTGGATTTTGATTACCTTAGAGAAAACTCCCTAAATTAACATAAATATGTTACTAAATTTTGAGACCATATATTCACCGATTTTGAATAGATATTATTTAATATAATATTTATGATGAATATGAATTTTGGGGTATTACAATTTCGGCCTACACGAATAGTCCACCCTAAACCCACACATATGAAATATACACACCAAAACCTCGAATACACCCACCAGCCCATGAATTCGGTCCTACACATCCCACGGCAAGGAAGAAAGGAACCCAAGAAAATATAATAACGCAGACAAGAAACCGAACAGAACTAACCTAGCGGTCCCTTCCTCCTCACATCCACAGCCACCCAAACAGCCACCAAACTATCCGATTCCAAGAGCCACCCAGCAGAGATGAAGGATACCTGCAACCCTAGAATCAAACAGCACCCACCGCGAAAGGAAAATATCCGAAACAGCAACAAGAAGTTCAAGCCGGAAAAGGTATCGGTGGTGAACGGCCGTGCAACAACAGCGGCGATCCTGGCCGAAACGACGGAAGGGCCGAACCCGAGAGAAGTCTCCAAAAATCACGAAGTTTCTAGCTAATTTTCCTTTTCCCCCACGGTTCAGTCGAGTCCAAGCGATTTAAAAGAACTGACTACTTTCTTTTTTAAAAAAAAAAAAAAATCTCCAGCAGGACATAATGGTAATTTCCAAAGCCACAGGGCAAAATAAAACAAAAGAAAAGTAACTGATCATGCCAAGATTCGAACACAACTCAGGAGGAATATCTGACAAATCCCAAACCACCAGGCCACAAGCTCCTTCTCAATCCCCCCTACACCAAAATAATACATAAAACAATTTAAAATTCACTCATGCCACATTATCGTAATATAATTATACTTCTCATTTCCCTTAATTTCACCATTCAATCCTTTTCATGTATTCCACTATTATTATTATTATTATTTTTAAATCCGGGCTGTTACAAAGAGAGGAAGCCATAATGGAGATGACACGTGGATAAACTGGGCCCACCAAATAAAAAAGTAGTAGACGTTAGTGTGGTTAACGGAGATGTGTATTTTTGCTCTAATTGAGAAAGTTAGTGTGCATTTTTGGGTAAAAAAAAAAAAAAATTTAGTGTTAGGTATTTCTGAAAGTAAAAGTAAAGTACACGAGTACTTTTCACCTTTACCCTTTAATTAACTTTGCACTTTGTTTTGTTACGTTGTAAGTATCTATATTAGTATTGTACAAACAATCCAGGTCCCTTCTTTTATTTAAGTATTTATTGATTTTATTTTTGTCAATCATTTTCATTCTTATCATTCATTTTGAATCCCTTTGAATTAATGTTCTAGAACTTTTTCCTTTTGCGCAATCCTGCTGAATCTCTCTTCCAATAAAATATTATATTTCGTGTAGCGTTTTCTTTTCATGGTGTTTTCGATTGTAAATTCTGTGTTTTTCGTGTAAATTTGGGATCGGGGTTTTAAATAGCTTCAAATTTCGGGCTACCTGCTTTTTAATTGATTTATTGAGTCTTAATCCATACTTACAAAGCTTTATGTGTAACCTCTTTAATCTAAATGAGCAGATCTCACAAGAAGAAGCGATCCTCATGCGCCATGAGAAAGGATTACGTTATATGATGGCATTTGCCAAATTGAAAAGTGTTGGCGAAAACAAGAAATGCAGGTAGATGTGATATTTCATTTTTTTGTTTTATTTCCATGCTCTGGGTCTTGATTTCATGCAACTTTTCTAAAGGCTTATGCTTAATTAGGGCTTGAAAGTTTACCGGTACTTATTTGGAAGATATGACAATGAACCTGCCTCATGGACAAGGTATGCATTATGTAGCTCACTTAATATGTGTTGATCCTATTTGAAATTCCTTCTAGTAAATTATTCTGCACGTACGTGACATAGTGATGAACCTGGAGAACACCCCCGAGATATGCCGGTAATTCCTGAGCTGAAGAGGGCTACAGACTTGGTAGAAAGGAAGGGGAGTCCATCTTGGGATTTCTATGTGAGTGATTTGTTAAAATTATACCTCTTCAAATATCCTATTCATAGTGTATGTTGTCAATATTAAACTACTTCCTTTCTTTCCAAAATGGCAACTAAACGTCACTGTTTTAGAATTAGAGTTTTGGGAAATGTATAATGGATTGGTTAAAGAATCCTGTTGGAAGTGGAAAATACCACCACCTCCAAGTCAAACGCATGGTGTGGACCCCCGAGAGGTAAAAATATCGAGGACGGAAATACGGAAAGCCTATAATCTTTCAACTTATTCATCACTATAGCTTGTTATGTTTTCGACATGCAGAATTTGGCTGCCTTATCTGTAAAGAGGTGATGGCCACTCCTGTGACGACTCCCTATGCACATAAATTTTGTAAGTTGTGTTTGGAGGGTGCCTTTGCAGTAAGTCTTCTGTGAGAGAAATAAGCAGGGGTGTGGAAGCTCTCTTCGTACCTCTTCAAAGAATGTGATGAAATGCCCTTGTTGCCCTACTGACATTTCTGGTTTTCTTTCAGAACATTCAGGTGAATCATGCATAATTTGCTCCTAAATTGTACTTTTATTATTTTTGATCTATATAATTATTTAATATAAGAATTTATAAATTGATTGCTTAGTTCCTCTGGTGGCATGCGTGTGTGACAGGCCAATACAGAGTTTTTGGCCTTAATTTAATCATTGAAAGCTGAGGCTGCTGAAGAAAATGGAAAGCGAAGTGAGCATGAAGATCAAAGGAAAGGAAAAGGAAATGCTACAAAGTTAATGTTGCTGGAGGAATTTCAAAAGTGTACCATTTTGTAAATAACCAAGATAGACCAGACAGAGCATACACAACAAAGCAGGCCCAAAGGAAAGGAAAAGGAAATGCTACAAGTAGAAAGATATATTTGTATGTGCAATTACATGATGCGGGAGGAAGGGTAAGAGATAGTGCTTGACAGACTAAACACTACCTCTCATTTTTATTTTTTGTTCAAAATATATTTTTTAATGAAGTAGATGAGTTAGTGAAAAGGGAAAAGAATCCAACATCATGTATTGAACACATAAACCCAAGTGCTGGGTATTGCACAGCAGATTCTGTTTCAATTGTAAGTAAAAGCATACATAAGTTTGAAGATGAGGAACTAACCGACATCCTAGTTGAAATGGAAAAATATGGGGCATTATCTACTATTGAAACCAGAAAAAAAGGAATACATTGTTGCAATTTAGACTTCAATGGTTATCATATCAAATCTAAATTTTCTAGTAAAATTGGTAATTAATAAACTCGGTTTGAGGCTTCTCATGTGCCTTTCTCTAGTGGCTCAACCCCCTAAATGCTTTATCTTGATTTTTTTGATCATTAGATTTTATATAAATTATTAATATTGATATTTCACAGTGATGATGAAATGGTGCATCTTAAAATTTCTTATGATCTTTTTCATAAAACATATTATGATATTTCAAAGAAAATTAATCAAAGCAGTATAATTTTAGAGTATTTTTAAGCATTAATTTACTTGCGAACTCATTATTTAAATACGTTGAGCCAATATTTTCCCTTGACCAGTTTAAGGATATTTATTAATATTAAGAGATTGATACCAAACCCACATGAAATCACTGCTCCTAGGACAACCCGCGACAAGAATTAGAATACCAGTAGACCAAACACCACATATAGATATGACCTTGAGTCACGAGTATTAATGAGAAACACTATAAGAAAAATTAATTTAAAAAAGATAATATGTATGATAAAAGAGTCAAGAAAATGAACTAAAAATGTTTAACTCTGCTTCTCTCATTTTTTAAATCGTACCAAAAAACCTTTTTCCCTTCGATAATTTTCCCTCCCCTTTCCTCATACAAAACAAGTCCTAAAGACAACTTGATTTACTAGGGTCCATTCTAAAAACCATAATTGACAAATTGAACTTGCTATTAGAATCTAAAACACATGTGAACCAAAATTAAGTTTTTTAGACCGGTCAAAAAATTTTTTTTAGACCAGATATAAGATTGATCAAGATAAGGCTAAGACAAAGGAAACTAATTCTGAATTTTGCCTCTTTTCCAATAAGATACTTGTTTTGAACTCTTTAGCAGCTTTTAAACATTATTACAACATTAAATCAACTTTTTAACTTTTTTTTTTTTTTAAAAAGGACAGTATTTGCTCTGGCTTTTTGCTTTAAAAAAAAATCTAAAACATCACTTACTGCTTACTACCCAAGCTTGTTTGTATATCCCCTATCTTAAAACCCTTCTTCTTCACTTCCTTCCACTTGCTAGCAACTATTTTGAGGGATTTAGGAACCATAACAAGGCTCTAATAGAAAAACTAAGCCTGGATATAGAATTAATTAGGACAAAAAGCCGATCTAAAATGTGTTGTTGAACCTGGGTTCTTCCATTCCCTTTCTCCTTTCTTCTTCTCCTGTTTTCCTTCTCTACGTTTCGGCTTTTATCTCTCTTAACTTTTATCCACCTGACCGAAGCTTATGAGGACTTGGTAGAGTCTAGATGTCTTTATAACATCATTAAGTCAACTGAAAAATTAATTCAAGTCTACCTCCTTGAAAAAAGATCATATTTTAATGGCCTCTTATGGTTATGACAACAATTATTCTTCCATTTATCCCTCCATAGAATCACGTGACGTATGTACTTTCGGAAGGCCATGTAAGTTTTATCCTTCCAATTCTTAAATATGGTACTTAACTCTAATTTTCCAATTAAAGTGGGTTTCATCTTCCACAAATAACTCTAATTTTTCAATTAAATTGGGTTTAATCTTCCACCAAAAAAAAAAAAAAGAAACACCCAATTTCCGACTGAATTGTTCCGCGAATAATTTTCTCGGCAAATTCCAAACATAATACCGCAACAAAAATTAAAAGTTTATTGTATTTTTATTAAATTATATCTTTAAATTAATATCTTTAAAGACATAAAAATTGTGATATTAACAGCCACATAAATAAATAAAAATTAATTTTCTCATAATTATTGTAAAAATTATGATATAATATATGTAATATTTTAATATATAAAATAAAAAACAAGTATATAATATAATATACATATTTTGGTATAAATAAATAAATAAATATATATATATATATATATATAATATTATTATGTATGAAAATATTATATATATAATTTTGTGATAAAAGAGGGCAAGTGCATTGCACATGCAGTATGCTTTCAATAGAGTCAAGCGTGTAGGAAGATACTTGGGGGTTTTTAAGGTTCATGGAAGGGCAACTAAATAATGCTATCAGCACATTGTGGACAACAACAGTGCTTTTCACAGGCAGGAACAATGACTCTTGCTAAGTTTGCCTTAGCTACTATCCCTTATTTCCACATGCAGTATGCTAGGCTCCCTCTAAATATTTGTAACGAGGTAGATAAAATCTAGAGGGATTTCATTTGGGGCGATTCTTATCTTTCGTGAGCTCATCATGCCATAAGATGGAATGTGTTGATCGGTCCTAAATCTATGGGAGGTCTTGGTTTGAAGTCGGCAGGGATTATGAATGATGCTTTCCTTATGAAGTGTGGCTGGAGGTTCCAAAAACTTGACAAGACAAAACTATATAGTCTATAACTTCGCTAGTATACGGGTCGTATCAAGTAATAAAGTGATAAGAAAAGTATCATTCCCACAAGGACTTAGTATCACAAACTTCAGTTAAGCATTAATTTTACACTTTCGTTTAAGTTGAGCAAAGCAAATTAAATTTAATTAAGAGAAAACAAAAATCAAAATAAACTAACTACAAAAATAATCAACGACCAACCTAGAGCTACTAATCCCTTCTTTAATTCTTAGATTTTATCCCCACTAAATTAACTTTGACTTAACTTAATCAGCTAATATAGAGTTTTGATGCTTATAAATGCCTTCCGGTCCATTTATATACCTACCTTAATTAATTATGTATGCCTCATACAACTAAATAAGATGCATTTTAGATCGGGCTCACTCTAATTTGATTATGTGGAGCTTCTAGGTATATGTCTATCCTAGACGCAAATTAGATTAAAACCTAATTCCACGTAAATTAGATTAAAACCTAATTCCACGTAAATTAGATTAAAACCTAATTCCATGAAAATTAGATTAAAATCTAATTCCTCATTATTTTATCCCAATGTCAATTTAAGATTCTATCTTCCAAATTCAACCCTAAATCCGCAAAACGTGTTCAATGATGGCCAATCAATAAGCAATAACAATAAAGACAAGATTGAATAAACTGAAATAAAATTAAGCAAAACTAATTAATGGTAGTAATCTCTAGAACCCAAACAAGTTCATGGGTCCTTTAGGTTGAAAGGAGAATTAGCCACACATGGCTATAACAAAATCCATAACACAAATATGAAACTCAGATTGAAAGAATAAAGGAAAGAGATGAAAGAAAGTTTCTCTGTTGCCTCCATAATCCTTCTGTCCTTCCGTGGAGATGATGAAGAAAACCAAAATGCTTAGTCGCTACTCCTCTGCTTCTTCGTTTGCTCTCGTTCTACGTCCCTCGATCCTCTTTATAATTTAGGTCTCCTCCTCTTAATTAATCATCAAGCCTAGGATCCAAATTTAATCACCAAGCTTAGGATCCAAGTTTAATCTTCAGCATGTGGGGTCCACGTCTTTATTCCTTTTATTTAATTTATGGCTGCAAGCTTGTAATACCCTCAAAATTTATAATTCTCCTAAATGTTATATTTTGGGAAATTTTACTTATTAAAAATAGGGGGATATGTTTTCTCTAATTTTGTAGTGTATTTATTTTATCTCTTGGGCAAATTTTCTTTAGGATTTAATAAGGCAAAATCCAATTCTCTAAATTCAATTAGGGATTATAAAATATGATAAAATGCCATAAAAATACCTAAAACAATTAAAGAAAATTACCAACAACTAATAAACAATTAGACTCACATGAATTAAAATATTCACATTTAGTTCTTATATCATCAAAAATAAACTGTAAAAGAGTGTAAGAAAGACTTAAATTAATTAGGGAATACTACAAATAATTATTGGACAACTAAATTGAGATTGATTAAATTAATATTCATGATTAAGCTAGTAGCAAATAAAAGGGGCTAATTAAGAGTATTTTACATTAATTAATGATCAAAGGGCCAAGGATATGGCTCCAAAATATTATCTAACCAATTTAAATAAAACACAAAATAAAAGATGAAGGGAGGGGGGTGGGGCAAAATTTTGAGCTTGGGAGTCAAGGAAAATAATTCACACACATGGTAAAACTTGAGAATGAAGTTGGAACCTTCCAACTTGATGATCAAGTCTTCAAGACTTCATGAGCAAGGCTCCAACCTTCTTGAGCAAGGAAGAAAAAGGTGAAGAGGATGAGAGAGGGAGGATGGTCGGATGAGAGGGATGGAGAGTGAGGATGAGTGTTCCAAATTTTACTTTAATCCAATGGCCAAGAATTTAGATGGAGGAGGTTAGGAAAATTACCACAATTGCCATAGTGAAATCCTATAAATAGGCACCTTGGCCTTCATTATTTTTCACACTAAAGAAGGCAAAGCAATCTGAATATTAGAGAGGAGTGAAAGAGAGTGGAAGAAACTTGAAGGAGTTCAAGCATAGGTAAGTAAGTTCTTGAGTTTTGAGTTTAAATTCATAGATAGTTGTGTTTTAATCTTAAAAATGCTAGAGTAGCTTTATTTTCATGTTTTTATGGTTAAAAATAGCTTTGTTTTGAAAAATTGATGAAGGAAGGGTTAGATCAAAATTTCTGGAAGAAAAACACCGAAGTAATGAAGTTCTGGCAAAATTTGTCGGTTAGGCGATTTCTGGAGTCAGTAGTAGAAACACCATAATTTCATATTGAAGATGATGTTAATTAATTCCGAAATTTTGCATGGTTAAAATAGACATATGGACCTTTCCAAATATGCCTAGAGTGTGTCATTTAGAGTTCTGTAAAAAGAGATAAAAATTCTTGAAGAAAGGCTATGTTTTCTGGGTAAATTTCTGGGCAGCGTGTGAAAACTTGGAAACTCGGAGTTGTTCTTAATTTCTGGGTAAAATCTGATATTTTTTCTCAGAGATAGACATCCTAAGGAGTCCGGGGAATTTTACAGATCCTCGTTTCAATTTTTCTAGAATTAGTTATGTTTTTTCAAAGTTAGACGAAAATCTGCCAAATTTGTACCAGCGTTGTTCTACGAATTTTGGAGGAATAAAGTGAAAAATAAATGTACCAAGGGTAAAATAGTCATTAGTTGCCAAAATATCACTTAGGATATTATTTATAAATTAATGAAGCGATATTACTATTATAGGCTATCCAAGAATGCATACCGACCGACGCTCGTACCAAGATCACCGACTCAGGTACGGACGTGTATTGTAACACTAATTCTGATGCTTATTATATGATTATATATGTGATAAATGACAACTGTACATGTGATGTGTACGTGAAAAACTTTACATGTGATGTGTACTGTTGATACAAATAACTTTACATGTGATGTGTATTGTTAACATGGATAACTGTACATGCGATGTGTACTTTTGATATATTAAACTTACATCTTCTGTGTGATTGTGTGTTGATTAATGTTATAATATCTGTCATACATATTTTGCCATACATAAGCATGAGGTTAACCGTTACCTGAGGTCCAATGGGCATTGGACCTCAGCCCTTACTAAAGCTTCAGGGTCTGGAGGACCGAGTACCGACGACAAGGGTAAGCAGCCCGCATGAAGACCTGGCCGGAGTTTCTTTTTGTTTTTGGGCTGTATAATATTTTGAATTATTGGGATGAATATACCACTACTATAACCAACTATGGTTAAAATTTTAATACACTAATCAGTTACTCGCTTTCTTGAATTGCTCCGATGCGCCACTCTGATCAAACTATTTTGAAAACGCTTTAGAAAAATGAGGTGTTACAAAGCTCCATATGCTTTTTGTCTGTTATCTTTCATATAATACCTCCTGCACAATAAAAATAGGATATGAGTAGATTTTATGTCGATTTATTCTTTGATCCTAAGTTTGATTCAATGATGGAAAAATTTATAAAAGATAATTAAATAGGTATATAATATTAATAAATCCATCTAATTATAACCTAAAATATACACCTATTTAATTACAAAATATATATCTATCAAATGACTTATGGGTTTGGTTTTTATAAGGTAAATATAGGGTTCAGTCGAGACATGTACCTATTCTTAAAGTTAGTTGTTCAAACTTCTAGAGTGCTTTATGTAATATTTTTAACAATATGAAGGACTAGGTGGTGTGAGAAATTGATGATGGGGCTTCTATCTCCTTTTGGAAAGATAAATGGGTTCCCCTTCTCGTTGCCTTGAAGATTATGCTTTGAGTCCAAATTCGGAGGAATTGCGAGATTGTATGATTACTAGGTTTGTTAGACAGACCAGGATGGCCAGTGGGATGTGCTATTGTTACAATGTTTCCTTCCTCAAAATGTGATTGGCTTAATTAGAGGTTTGCTTCCCCCTCCATTGACGATGGACTAGATCGACTCTATTGGCTGTTTTGTGATTCAACTAGTGTTAGTGTCAAGAGTTGCTATATGTTCTTAGCTGAATCTGACTTTCAACAGTCCGCTATTAATGACGACATGTGGGTTAAGTTATGAAAGTGCGATGGGCCGCATACAAGACAGATCTTTGGGTGGAAGTTATTTCATAATGGACTTCCTTTGAAGACTTGGATTCGGTCTTGGAATGCTAGTGATGGACTATGTCCAGTGTGTCATCAGGAATAAGAAACTAGCTTGCATGCATTTAGGGACTGTCCTATGGTTCAACTTCTCTGGTTTGAGTTCTTACCTGATGCTCGTTTACGCACATTTTTTTTATTGTGACTGAAATATTTGGTTAAGGGAAAATTAGATGTCTCATGATAAAGAAGTTGGCGGATATTGTTGGAATGCTTTATTCCTTGTCACCTCTTGGTTTACTTGGAATTGGAGGAATATGCTCATCCATAGCCTTGAGGACAGTGGCCAAAGATATAGCCTACGGTTCATTCTTAAGTTGTTGGATGATATCAGGAAGGCATCAGTCAGGGTAAGGTTACAAGCTCTAAGCAATCTTCTAATACTGTCAGTTGGTCACATCCTGAAGCGCCTTTCTTGAAGCTAAACTCTGATGGGGCATCAAAAGGCCCTTTGTAGGTAGTAGCATGTATAACATCCCAATTTTCTAAAGCATTTTTTGAAATAATTGATCAGAGTCGAGCATCGGAGTAATTTAAAAGAGAGAGTGTTTGATAAACCTTTACTGTTGATGTATCTGGTTGCTTTAAACAGCGGTACAAATTTTTTCGAATATTTAAAAGTATGCTAGTACAAATCCAAAGAAAGAAATCCTCCGGCCGGGTCCTTACGCATGCTGCTTGCCCTTGTCCTCGGTCCTGGTTCCTCCGGACCCTGAAGCTATAGTGAGGGCTGAGATTCCATGACCATGGAATCTCAGGTACAATTAACCTCATGCTTATGTATGACAAAATATGTATGACAGATATTCATTCAGCAACAATCAACAATACATATCACATGTAAAGTCATCTATGTTAACAGTACACATCGCATGTACAATTATCTATGATATCAGTACACATCACATGTACAATCATCCGTGTTATCAGTACACATCACATGTACAATCATCTATGTTATCAGCACATATCACGTGTACAAACATTTATGTTAACAGTACACATCACATGTACAATCATCTATCATATATATGTATACAATAAGCATTACGCGAACGTACCTTCATCGGAGATTGCGGTACGTACGTCGGTCGGTATGATCGCGTATATCCTATAATGGTAGTATTGCATCCATTAATTCACAAATAATATCCTAGTAGATATTTTAGTCACTAATGACCATTTTACCCTTAGTGGACTTATTTTTCATCTATTTCCCTTATTTTCTAAAAAAACGCTGGTTGACAATTTTTGGCAAATTTTTGTCTAACTTCGAAAAATCATAACTAATTCTAGCAAACTTGAAACGAGGATCCGTAAAATTCCCCGGACTCCTTAAGATGTCTATTGTTGAGGAAAAATATCATATTTTACCCAGAAATTAAGAACAACTCTCAGTTTTCATGTGTTCATATGCTGCCCAGAACTTTGCCAGAATTTCGTAACTAAACTTTGAGAATTTCTTTCTCACTGTACATAACTCCTTTTAACATGTTCTTTGCATATTTGAAAAGCCCTATATGTCTACTTGAACCACAAATTTTCCCAGAATTTTTAAACATCATTTTCAACATCAAATATGAGCATTTCTTCCACAGACTTCAGAAATCGCCTAACCGACAAATTTCGCCAGAACTTCGTTACTTCGGTGTTTTTCTTCCAGAAATTTTGCTAAACCACTTTCTTCATCAATTTTTCGAAATAAATCCAATTTTAAACCTAGAAAAACATAAAAACAACTATATCTAGAAGATTTAAAGATTAAACTACAAAATAACTAAAAACTCAAAAGCTAGAGTTCAAGAACTTATAAAAAACTAAAGACTATAAACTAAAAACAAACTTACCTCTTGAAGACTCTTGCTTCTCCCTCCTCTTTCTTACTTCACTCCACTCTTGTTTAGAGTGGTTTTTGGTGTGAAGAAATGAGGAGGATTGCTTCTCTATTTATAGGGAAAGTTCTAGGACATAAATGGAATTTAATTTTGCCCATTTCTCACCCTAGCCATTGGATCTAGACTTAGTAAAGAAGTTTTAATCCTCACCCTCCATGTGTTCTTGTGATGTCATCTTGATGACCTAATCAAAGCTTAGGTGTCCCTTAGTGCCACATGTGTACTTGCTCTTCAAGTTTTCCCGACTTGCTCTCCAGGTTTTCCCGACTTGCTCTCCAGGTTTTCTCGACTTGCCCTCCAAGTTTTCCCGACTTGCTCTCCAAGTAGCTTGCTCACCAAGTAACTTGCTCTCCAAGTAACCCAAAAATCACCCCCTACCTGTTAGTTCTCAAAGTGTTTTGATGATTAACAACAAGTATAAACATGTGTTGAAGTATTTCAAAATCAGTTAGAAATTGCTTAACAGTTGTTTACTCGAGTAAGGGTAAGCTTACTCCAGTAAAGGATTGTTGAAGGATTGCTCAAATGCATTTTGGGAAGTCTTTACTTCAGTAAAGAAGCTTTACTACAGTAAAGGACTTACAGAGAGCAATCAAAGTTTTTGAAGTAGTTGCTTACTCCAGTAAAGGTAAGCTTACTAGAGTAAAGGCCATCCAGAGAGTAACCAAGTTTTTCAAGGACCAATCTTTACTCCAGTAAAGAGTTTCTTACTCGAGTAAAGAACCTCTACTCCAGTAAAGGTAAACTTACTAGAGTAAAGAACCTCCAGAGAGTAAAATGAATTTTTGAATTTAAGTTACTTACTCAAATAGAGAGTTGTTTACTCCAGTAAAAGGTCTTACAGAGAGCAAACCTTTTTTAAAGAAGTAGCTTACTCGAGTAAAGTTTGGCTTACTCCAGTAAAAAAACTCTTAAGTTGTTTTTCAAACATAGCACCTGTTCTTCTTTACTCAAGTAAAGGTTCGTTTACTCCAGTAAAGACTTAGAGTAACTTCTCTTTTTTTAGGAACAAAGTTACTTACTCAAGTAAAGGATAGTCTACTTGAGTAAAGCCCATACAGAGAGGTTACTAACTTGTCTAAGTCTGGCTTACTCCAGTAAACAAATCCCTACTCCAGTAAAAAGGCTTTTTGAACTTAAAATGTTTTCACTTGAATGGTGCCTTACTCGAGTAAAGTACTAACTTACTCCAGTAAATCTCTTGGTTTTCAAACTCAAGCCTCGATGGTTTGTCTCTGGTAAGAGCTTACTCCAGTAAACTTTGGTTACTCCAGTAAAGACACTTTTGCACAGTGCCTTACTCAAGTAAAGAGGAACTTACTCGAGTAACCAACGGTAACTTTTGGATTTTGAATTTCACGAATTCACAAATCACTGTTGTTTGATCTAATAGCTTTCATATATCACTCACTCATGTTCCCATATATGTTTAACAAGTTTGTTGAGTGTTTTTCAGTTAGCACAGATCAAGATTATTGAAGATTAGTGAGATAAAGTAAATAGTGAACAGTGCATTTAATGCACCTCTGCAATCTCACCTACTTTCAGCTAATCCACCTGAGCACGCCTAATGAACGTTAAAGAATGCTTACTACATCAAGTAAAGTCAATTTCAACGGGCAAATACTCAGAGAGCCACATCAGCTTCAATTAACTCTTGGATTAGCAGAAGTTTAGAGAGAGAAGCTGACCACACTTAAGGCTAATCACCTACAACGGTCTGATTGATTCTTCAACGGTCATAAACGGTCACAGACCCTTCTCTACCTATAAAAGACATGGATTGAAGCAGAAAAATGTGGAGACACAAGATTACAATGCCAAAATGCTGATACTCTGCTTCTTCATCTTTCTCACTCTGTTTTCCATTTCAAAATAGCTTAGAGTGTGAAAAGATTTGTATCTGTACTTCAGTGATTATTTATCCATTCCTTTGAGAGGAAATTTATTGTAAACACATTATCCTTCTGAGACTAACTCAAGATTGGGTAATCTTGAGTGGGTTATACATTGTGTTGATTACAACTTGTAAGGGGGAGTGAATCCTAGTGAGGGGATTACTTTGAGTACAGAGTGTGTGATCAAGCGGTGTATCCTTACGTGTGTAAGGGGAAGTATCTCGGTAAGAGATTTGTAAAAGGCTGCACAAGTGCCCGGCTAAACTTGTGGGATTGTAGTGGTTCTCAAGTACCCGATTAAAGCTTGAGGGAGATAGTGGATTGAAAATCCCAAGTGACGCTTGGGGACTGGACGTAGGTCAAGGAGGGCCGAACCAGTATAAATCTGTTTGCAATCTCTTCATCCTTATCTCTTACTTTTCCAGCATTTACATTTGAATATTTATCAATTGTTTGTAATCTCATTTTTATTACTCAAAGTTGAATTTCCTGAATTGCGAATACTTTTCTGTGAAAGAAAATTTTTATACTTCACCCAATTCACCCCCCCCTCTTGGGTTCAGCCGGAACTCACATTTGGTATCAGAGCTAGGCTCTTGTTTAAAGGACTTAACCGTCTCAAGAGTCTTAATGGCTGATTTCGGGTGTATTTCATTTTCAGAAGGTTTTGATTATACAATTCCACCGGTTCTCAAAGATATTGATTTTTGGTTTTGGAAAGCTAGAATGGCTAGTTTTATCAAAGCAACTGATTTTTATATGTGGAATGTTTTTACAAATGATTTTGATTTCAAACCAAGAAAGGATTGGACAGAAAAAGAAAAGAAGATGTTTTCTTTAAACATTAGAGCAATGAAAATTTTGTATAGTGCTTTAACCGAAAATGATTTTGTGAAAATCAAATGTTGCTCTAGTGCTAAAGATATTTGGGATACTGTTGATTCTCTTTATGCTTCTAACAATTGTGTGGAAGTTGGTAGTGTTGACAGTGCATCTGAAAATACAAGCGATATATCCATGATTGATGAACAATTGGAAGTGGAGAATGAAGAAGGAGAAATCATTGAATGCTCCCAAAGTCCAGTCAACACAAAAGAACAAGAGGAGGACGATTCCCAAGATGAGCTCATAGACGATTATGGTCAATCACTAGCTAGAGCTCAAGATGCACATGAGGTAAACAATTCCAATTCTTCTTGTGTAGATAAGAAAAATGTTTTTGAACAATCACATAGAATAGTTTTTCAATCTTTTACTGATTCTATTTTGAAAAACAAACATATTTTTGAAAATGATGCTGGAAAATCGTGTGGGAAGAAAGAATACACAAATATGAGTCACTTGACATTGCATCCACTAGACTCGCACAATTCTTGCAAAATTGTTCATAATAAGCATCATTCTGTTATTTGCAACTATTGTGGTAAGTCTGGACATATTTCTCACTCATGCTATATTAGGAGAAATTCTAATGTGAGAAATAAATTTCTTTGGGTTCCTAAAGGACAATTAAGGTCCAATACTAACTATCAAGGACCCAAGTATAAATGGGTACCAAAACGTCCTTCTAGTGCTTTATGTGTGCAGATAGATTCTAAAAAGAATGGACATCAAGGTACAGAGAAGATGAAGAAGAAGCCAAGAGTCTCTCATGCACCAAAGAAGAAGATCATAGAATCTATATCAAGCAAGAGAACTCTCTTGGCACCTATTGCTGGAACTACAAGGTTTAAACATCAAAAGAAGCAAGGGGTACAAGCAAGAGGAGTATATTTTCCCTCAAGAACAAATTACCAGAGAGTACCGTACAACTACCTTGAGGAGCACAAGAAAAGAAGGATTTCTCAAGTATCAAACAGAAGACACTTGAGACCTCCCTCCTCTGAGAAGACTTTGCAAACACCAAAAAGACAATGGGTATGCAAAGCCAACCCTTCAAGTACCTAAGGTAAAAGGTACACAATGGCAAAACCTCCTACTATATTTTCTGGAACATTTATTGAGGTTTTACACATTGGATAGTAGGAATAAACATTGAAAACGATTTTTGAAATTGAAAATCTATTTGATAGATTTATTGATATATAGTTTACAATGTTCAATAGGTATAACTCTTTATGCATACATGATGATTTGAAAAGAGAGTACTTCTTTTATGCATAAGGTCATGATTAATTCATTTTGCTCAATTATTCTGAATTGGTTGTATTTAAAGGAGCATGTGAGTTTAATTTTGATTCCTACAAGCTAACGATGATTGGATCCAAGGTTGGATACCAGGAAAAACAAAGATTTATAAAGTTTTGTAGGATGAAAGAAAGCTTCTCAAGAATGCAACATAGAGGAATGATTCAAGTCTTGAGAAAGTTCAACAAGCTATGCTTGATGTTGATGGTGAACAACCGAAAAAGGAGTTGTCTACACCAATCCATCTCAACCAAGCAAGTTTCTATGAGAACAAAGGGAAATACGGTGATATCTAATCCTTACCCCATATTGTGTTTATGTGAAATTCATTCTTGGGTAATGTATACTTGTCCAATACTGTATACCATTAAGCAATCAATTACTTGTGACCTTTAAAAATGTTTTCAAGATTGCTAATGGATAACAAGTGAATTTGTGCATAATTTTTCTGACTTGAAAGTTTCTGAGATGCACAAGTCAAGAACTTATTTTTGAAATACAATTCATTATGTGTTTGGAAAATGGATTCCAATGTTTCTAAAAATATGCATGTTTTGATTCAAATGATATCTCTAGATTGGAATTCAATTTCCACCATACTTTGCAAATGCATTGTTTTTCTAAGTACTTCTACAAAGATGAGTTTTCATATCATCAACATCTCAATCTCATATAACATTATCACGATTGATATTTGAGATATTGAAAACTATTTGCATAGTTTATGAAAAGTTCATATTAATGACATATTTTCCATGAATGTATTTACAAATCGTCATTGAAAAATGAATTTCTTGGTATCATATATTCGCTTATGTATCTACTCAAATTTGTAAGATTATCTGTGATACATATTTTATCATGAGAAAGTTTGGGAATGATTAATTCCAATAGATTGAGAATCGCCTCCACTCAATGTTAGTTATGCTTTTTATGATTAACTTTTACTAACTCAAGCATTGGAGTGTATAGAAAGTGTTTTTACAGGAGTTTCTGATGTTTCAAAGGTTGCAGACTCGAGTAAAGGAGATGCTACTCGAGTATAGAAGTTGCTAAAAGCCAAAAATTTTGAAGTGCAGAGAAGCTTTACTAGAGTAAGGAAGTGTTTACTCGAGTAAACCAGAAGGCAGAGAGCACACCGCTGAGAAGAGAGTTTGCTTACTCGAGTAAGCAATGCTCTACTCAAGTAAAGACCAGACAGAGGCCAAAGTTGAAGGTATGCAATAGGCATACTTGAGTAAGTAAGTGGCTTTACTTGAGTAAAGCCATCGGGATTCAAAAATTCACATTACATTTTTGAAGTCAGGTCAGTATACTTCCACCTTTACTCGAGTATGTAAATGAAAGTATGCTTTACTCGAGTAAGCTAGAACTTTACTCGAGTAAAGGGGTCTGCCTATATACTGAACCGTTGTGTTCTTTCATACTCGCAACCCTTACCCTAGCAGACATGTCTTTCTCTCTTCTCTCACTCTGAAACCGTCATGTTCCTCCTTCAAGCCTCCATAAATTCCCATCAGACCTCCTCCAAATCATTTCTTAACTCGAGTTGGATGATCAACAATCTGAGTTTATTTTGATATGGACAATTCTAAAATATTGTTTGAATTTGAATTCACTCTATTTTGTGAAAATGCATACACATGATTTTGAAAATTTTCATACCTTGATTACATTCAATTGATGTTTCAAATTGGAAGTTAATATTGTTACTGAATGTTGAATATGCTTCAGACTTCTCTAATAGAGTTTTCATTATCTTTCACATATTGATCTCTAGAATTCAATGCTTTGCTTAAACTCTTATGTTTCATTCTCTAAATGGTAGGACCTTATGTCAAATAAGTGAATCATATATGAGTCTCAAGCTAATTTCCAGAAATGAATTCAGTATGTGAAAACTTATGCTTGTTGCATAAAACCTTATTGATTAAGCTGTTCCAAATATTATGAATGTTCATTAATGCATTAAATGTTACTGCATTAATCATTATATGGAATAACTTACTAGGATAATTTTATGGAACTCTAATCATTTGGATTAATGAGTTTGTACTTCATTGTCTATGAATCCTAGTACTTCTTGTGTTACTCAAATACATCAACATTTGTGTTCATCTATATTCTGAGTAACTATCTCTGCATATTCATACTCTTGTCGTGAATGTTCTTATATCTTCAAGACTCTACTCTCTAAGGCAAGATTATCTCTTGGTCAATAGCAAAGTCATTAAGCTTCTATATGTTGTACTAAGCATGTCTTGATAATGCTTTACTTTCATGACTTTGGTTTTTCAGAAAATTCTTCAACATGTTAACTTCAATGTTCAACATGTTTTCTAAAGTTGAAGCATACTGATATATTCATTAAACTTATTGACTTCCACCATGTTTTAAAGTGATCATTGTTTTTGAAGCATGTTTCAAAAATGAATCTTTCAGTTATGAAAATTTTGATTTCATAATGCATTATCATTCAAGATTTGAAACATTTTGCATATTTCATTATTATTCCTGAAAAATCTGATTTCATTTATGAGCTGTGAACTGATAAATGCTTATCTATATGGATAAAGTTTTCTATGCTCATTCTTATCAATGACATCCTTTTTGCATAAAGTGTGTTTACAAATTGTCATTGGTAAACAACATTTTTGATATCATTTAGTTATAACCCTATTTGATTCATTGGCTTCATCTTATTTGTTTGAGTAAAACTATGTGTTGATCTTGATTGTTATACTCTTTGCTCAAAAATCACACGATTTAATTCTATAAGAGCGTTAGAGTTGTAATGTCTAATCCTGTGTGGACTCAAGAATCATTGAGTACCAAAGAACATATATTCTTGCAAGAGTTGATCAAAATGTTCTGTTGTTTGTGTGCAAACTCTGCGGCATCACTTGCGTGACATTCCATCACTAGCAAAAGGCTTAAACCAAGATGATAAGGAGCATGCTAGCTTGATGAAAAGATATGAGCAGAAACTACTGTGAAGTCCTACACAAAGCTCATTTGGGATTTCAAATTCTAAGATGCATTCAGAACAATTGATAATAGCTATCCAGTAATGCATCTATAGACTACAGAGGATTAGAACTTGAGTAATTACGATATTACGCAAGTGAGGTATTGTAATATGCATATTGTATATCATAATCATGCTAGGCTAACTCGATTCATTTGTTTCTATCTCATGAAATTTAGCCTGAGCACACTCATTTTCAAAATGATCCTTATGCTCTAATCACTTTTATCATCTTGAAAAGCATAAGTAATTTCTTCATACCAATTTTAATGAACTTGAAAGTTCTTAATTCTGAGGTACCATGTTGTAAGAAATGTTATTCCCAAATCTTATAACATTTGCTGTCGTAAGAGTTCATCGTTGTCAACTCTCTTTTGAATATTTCAAAAGTTAACTCTTTATTTCAAGTTAACTCTCTTTAAAAAGTGTTGAGTTAACTTTCTGGAGCCTCTGGAAATATCAAAGAGTTAACTTTCTGAAACTGAAAATGATTCTAACGCATTTGTTTCTTGAAGAACTTTAAAAAAAAATTTATATTTTCCTGAAACCATGAGTAAGTTCTTGCAAGTTCCAAAAACCATGCATTTGTGCTTATACTCTACTATAATCATTTTGGTATGATTAAAAGGAACTTCATTTTCCCAAAAAAAAAAAATGCTTTCATTAAGGGGGAGCTTCACATTCACTTGTATTTCATATCTTAAAAGTTCACCTCCTGTATTTGAAGAAAAATCGTTTTAAGCATATTCATATGCATTCATTATCTTTTGTTAGTTTTGATGATGAGTTAATATCATATTTTCCTTTCATTATCTTTATTTGAAAAATATCACATAGAAAGGGATACTTTGATATTTGTCTTGCACTAACAAATCTTTGGCAAAGAAAGTTTTCAATTCATAGCAGGAGATTTGATTATGTGTTGCAACTCTGGAAATCAATCTTTGAAGCTGAGATGTGCTCTACATGGATGTTCTATAAAGAAAAAGCAAAGGATGGAAGCTGAGTGCTAATTATATTTAGATGCGACTTCAAGAAAGAGAGCCTTCCATTGCTTCATCTTAGGCCATAGCAACACAATCAAACTTCTTGCAGCAAGCAAATGGATTTCCTTGATCATTCATCAGTTTGCGGAACCAACATGAGCATTTCTAAACTCTAGCCTTTTATATTCAGTAGAAATTGTGCACATGTTTGGTATCTATATGCTCTAATTGTCAAAGATGTCTTGAAAACCTCTTTAAACTCTCTCAAATTTGTTTTCATAAAAACATTCCAAATTGCTTCATATTTAGAATGAAAACACTTTCAATTGGGGAGAGAAAATCAGTTCTTTAACTCTTTCTAATATGGTTTCATATTTGTCTCCCTAAGCATTTCTTCTTTACTTCAACTTTTTGCTAATGACAAATAAGGGGGAGAGAATGGCAAGAAAAATATGTTGCATCTAATGTATTCTCATATTCATACATATTTTTCTTAAGGTATTTGCCATCATCAAAAAGGGGACTAGGAATGTGTCTAGTTAGTTTAATGATTTGTAGGACAATGTAAAATGTAACTTTTTGACTTTGTTCTGCTAATATCAATGATTATCAGAGTGTTTATCTTTTCTGATATCAGTTTCTCTTTGCACATGTATGACTTTTCCATTGAAAATGAATATATGTCTCATGTGTTTACGTTTCAATTATGTATTTGCTGCCACTTCTCTGATTTACATTGTTTGAATTGAAAGCTTGGTCATTTTCTGATAACTGAACATAAACTTTTGAAAACTTCAAATCCAAATGAATTTCATCTTTCTAAATCCTTAAAAAGAATGTTTATAAGTGTTGTCATCATCAAAAAGGGGGAGAATGTTAGTTCTCAAAGTGTTTTGATGATTAACAACAAGTATAAACATGTGTTGAAGTATTTCAAAATCAGTTAGAAATTGCTTAACAGTTGTTTACTCGAGTAAGGGTAAGCTTACTCCAGTAAAGGATTGTTGAAGGATTGCTCAAATGCATTTTGGGAAGTCTTTACTTCAGTAAAGAAGCTTTACTCCAGTAAAGGACTTACAGAGAGCAATCAAAGTTTTTGAAGTAGTTGCTTACTCCAGTAAAGGTAAGCTTACTAGAGTAAAGGCCATCCAGAGAGTAACCAAGTTTTTCAAGGACCAATCTTTACTCCAGTAAAGAGTTTCTTACTCGAGTAAAGAACCTCTACTCCAGTAAAGGTAAACTTACTAGAGTAAAGAACCTCCAGAGAGTAAAATGAATTTTTGAATTTAAGTTACTTACTCAAATAGAGAGTTGTTTACTCCAGTAAAAGGTCTTACAGAGAGCAAACCTTTTTTAAAGAAGTAGCTTACTCGAGTAAAGTTTGGCTTACTCCAGTAAAAAAACTCTTAAGTTGTTTTTCAAACATAGCACCTGTTCTTCTTTACTCAAGTAAAGGTTCGTTTACTCCAGTAAAGACTTAGAGTAACTTCTCTTTTTTTAGGAACAAAGTTACTTACTCAAGTAAAGGATAGTCTACTTGAGTAAAGCCCATACAGAGAGGTTACTAACTTGTCTAAGTCTGGCTTACTCCAGTAAACAAATCCCTACTCCAGTAAAAAGGCTTTTTGAACTTAAAATGTTTTCACATGAATGGTGCCTTACTCGAGTAAAGTACTAACTTACTCCAGTAAATCTCTTGGTTTTCAAACTCAAGCCTCGATGGTTTGTCTCTGGTAAGAGCTTACTCCAGTAAACTTTGGTTACTCCAGTAAAGACACTTTTGCACAGTGCCTTACTCAAGTAAAGAGGAACTTACTCGAGTAACCAACGGTAACTTTTGGATTTTGAATTTCACGAATTCACAAATCACTGTTGTTTGATCTAATTGCTTTCATATATCACTCACTCATGTTCCCATATATGTTTAACAAGTTTGTTGAGTGTTTTTCAGTTAGCACAGATCAAGATTATTGAAGATTAGTGAGATAAAGTAAATAGTGAACAGTGCATTTAATGCACCTCTGCAATCTCACCTACTTTCAGCTAATCCACCTGAGCACGCCTAATGAACGTTAAAGAATGCTTACTACATCAAGTAAAGTCAATTTCAACGGGCAAATACTCAGAGAGCCACATCAGCTTCAATTAACTCTTGGATTAGCAGAAGTTTAGAGAGAGAAGCTGACCACACTTAAGGCTAATCACCTACAACGGTCTGATTGATTCTTCAACGGTCATAAACGGTCACAGACCCTTCTCTACCTATAAAAGACATGGATTGAAGCAGAAAAATGTGGAGACACAAGATTACAATGCCAAAATGCTGATACTCTGCTTCTTCATCTTTCTCACTCTGTTTTCCATTTCAAAATAGCTTAGAGTGTGAAAAGATTTGTATCTGTACTTCAGTGATTATTTATCCATTCCTTTGAGAGGAAATTTATTGTAAACACATTATCCTTCTGAGACTAACTCAAGATTGGGTAATCTTGAGTGGGTTATACATTGTGTTGATTACAACTTGTAAGGGGGAGTGAATCCTAGTGAGGGGATTACTTTGAGTACAGAGTGTGTGATCAAGCGGTGTATCCTTACGTGTGTAAGGGGAAGTATCTCGGTAAGAGATTTGTAAAAGGCTGCACAAGTGCCCGGCTAAACTTGTGGGATTGTAGTGGTTCTCAAGTACCCGATTAAAGCTTGAGGGAGATAGTGGATTGAAAATCCCAAGTGACGCTTGGGGACTGGACGTAGGTCAAGGAGGGCCGAACCAGTATAAATCTGTTTGCAATCTCTTCATCCTTATCTCTTACTTTTCCAGCATTTACATTTGAATATTTATCAATTGTTTGTAATCTCATTTTTATTACTCAAAGTTGAATTTCCTGAATTGCGAATACTTTTCTGTGAAAGAAAATTTTTATACTTCACCCAATTCACCCCCCCCTCTTGGGTTCAGCCGGAACTCACACTACCTTCTTCCTTTCTTTTGGTTCATTTTATGCTTTAATTTTAATTGTTGGATAATGCTTAGGAGTTATATCATTGGTCCTTTGATTAAGGTAAAACACTCTTAATTACGTCATTTTATTTGCTACTAGATTAATCATGAATATTAATTTAATCAGCAATTCACTTAATACTAATATTGACCTCTTGTTGGTCCTTGATCTTTAGCTAAGTCAAAACATTCATACTTGATGACTTTTAATATGTCTTTTAATTATTTATGAAAATTAACTCAATTCCTTCAATTATTGTAAATTTAATTGTTCAACAATTATTGACAATTTCCTTTAATTTGTTTGGGTATTTTATGATCTCAAAATAAAATTAGAGAATTTGGTTTTTGATTACCTTAAGTCTTAGAGAAAATTCCCTAAATGAATATAAATATGTTACTCAATTTTGAGACCATATATTTACCTATTTTTAATAGGCATTATTTGCCAAAATATTATATCTATAATGATTATGAATTTTAGGGCATTACATTTCTCCCCCCGTCAAATAAAATTTTGTCCCCAAAATTTGACCATATAACCCCTAAAGATTCTCTAAACTTCTCGTTTATTCCTTCCCTATGCATGCTTATCTAGCACACACCCTGATCTCATTCATATTGTACCCAGGTATAGTATCCAAGGATCTACTTAACCCATTCTCACAATGCTTGGTCACACAGGACTCACTCAGCCTTCCCGGCTTCACATATATTAGCCTTCCGGCTCAACCTATTATCACAGTGTTAGGGATTTTAGTCTCAATACCTAGGAGATCATTCTCAGACCCTAGGCACCTTATTTATTACTGGTATAATGAATTTTTTTGCCAGACACAAAATGTACTATAGACATACAAGTCTATGATTAATACTTCATATAGTGCTAAGTACTACCAGTCTTACGGTCTAGGGACATTGCCCCATAAAAACTTGCAATATGATTTAGACGTGCATTAAAAGCTAAAATTGTCATGCCAAGTGGGGTAGCTGTTATCAAGTCACAGGGTAATCTATAGGCATGCATCCTATGTGATTTGCACAATCATACGAACTACTCGAACGATAAGCACCCGAATCATACAACGTTTGAAAAAGATTCCCTACTAAGAGAGATAGTACCTTGGACCATCTCCAGAGACTCTCTATTCTCTGTGCTGGTCAGTGTGAAAACTCGACCTGTTTTTTGTGGCCTTATCACCTCAGCCTTTTGGGGATAGTTCCAAGCCATGTGTCCCGGCTTCTGACATTTGTAGTAAATTTGTCTCCCATCACAGTTAACACTTGGATGGTACTTCGCGCATTTTGGACATGGTCAGGGTCCCGACTTCAGTGGATAGTTCTGCTATCTAGACTGGAATAGCATCTTGCTGCCATTTCGGGAGTTATTCCATGGTGCCACCCTTTTCTACGAGGAATTTCCACGGCTCAAACCGCCATGACTTGCACTGCTGCTGTTGTAATGTCTTGATGTGTGTAGCTCCTTCAAGTTACGTTCAATCAATCGGCAGGCATCCACTGCTTGAACTAGCTCTGAGAACTGCTGCGACACTAACCTTTCCCTTATGTCATACTTCAACCCATGGATTAATATGTTAGTCATACTACTTTCATCATCACCCCACCTCAGGTGTGATGAATATCGTGACAGATTGGTAAATCGGATATAACTTTGCACATAAAAACCAAGAAATAGAATAACTAGTTCACTAATCAATATAGCATCAAACAAGGCTATGCTTTTTGTTTATTTAAAATGCTAAGATCTTGCAAGCAAGTCCATTGAGACTTTGAGAATTTATATAAAACATTCTATAAAATAATAAAATGACTTAAATAAAATAAAGAAAAAGTTGTCTATATGAGAATATTTTACCTCCCCTCTCCTCATCAACCAAACAAGGTAATGTTAAAATCATTCCCCTTCCTTCCATTAAGACCCCCCTGTAATAACCTAGAAATTTTTTCAATTTAAAATAATCATAATAATAAGATTAATTAAATAATTAATGAATTCTTAGGTCAATAATGGAAAAAATATATAATAACAATAAAAGATAATAAGGTTTTTTTTTTCTTTTTCTCTTTTTTTTTTCCATGTCTATATTCAAAGCTGAATGCTGATAGTAATAGAGAAGTTGAGAACTATTGGAGAATCAATCTTATGCATGTACTATACCTTAAATTTAAAATGAATTATTTCACAACATAAGTAAATGATTGTCTAGTACAGCTTGTCTTTGTTATCTTTATTTGATTTTTGGGTTCGAGTTTTCTTTAAGCTAAAGGGCCAATTTCATTTAATTTTCTAACAATATGAAATTATTGGAATGCCCAAATCAATCATGTATCTTAAAATATTTTTTAAGGGTTTTTTCTTTTATGAAACAAGCTTTAGCCCTTAATTATATATATATCCCTTAATTTTATATATATATATATATATATATACACACACAGACACCCTGCTTTCTTCTTTTTATTTCTACCGTGAATGGGACCAGAGGAAGCTTCAAGAAACTTTGAGAATTCGAAGGTCTCATCTTTCTCATCTTCTCTCCATGTATATCGCTTGTGTGCTCAACCATCATCTTCATCAACCATTCTCCTTCTTCCTCTGCTCAACATCGTTGGACCTTGCTTCATCTCTGTTGTTTTCCTCTCCTTTCCAGTGAACATATTTGTAGCAGAAACAAGGAGGGAGAATTTTAGGATTGTTCAGCTTTCTCCTTCACCTTTCTTGGTATTGATACTCGGTTCTTTTGTTGCTGTTATGTGCACTTCTTCTTTCTCTGTTCTGTGGCGTTGCTGTGCGAGGGTGGGATAAATTTGCTTCTTCAATTCTTTGCTTTGCTTGTGAGTTTATTATACATGGTATGAATGAACATCTTCCTCCTCTTTTGATTCCCTCAATGCATGAAGCTACGATTGAGTAGAGAAGAATGCTTTCCTTTCTTTAAATTGTTCTTTCATGTACTGTTTGGAAAAGACGTTAATTCCTTCAATTGGTAATTGGTTTAAGTTGTCTAAGGGTTAGGTAATTACTTAATATTGGATTTGTAGTTATACTATATGAAATGTGAGATTGTATTTTTTAAAAGATTATTCTTGAAGCTTGTAAAATGGAATGCACATAGGGTGTTTGATACAATGCTTGAGAGGAGCATTTAAACCCATAATGTTAAAAATGCTATAAACTAAATCATGGAATCTAGGAAACATTAGAAAACCATTTTTGCTAATGGAATAGGTAGGGCTGGATGGTATTAATTGTTATTTAAAGTTTGATTATTACGTGGTGCTGGATGAATTGTTTGGCTTATGAGATTTTAAGTCATCGTGATAAGTGTACGTGTGACATATGTTTGCTTTATTAGTTAATATTGAGTGTCTACTTGGTGTTTGTTGACATGTTTGGAAGGAATGAGACTTAATTTGATATGTTTCCAGAGTAGTTTTATGGTGATGAAGAAATTACTCTCACACACATGCCGACTTGAATTTAATTCAAGTCTTGCTTAAATGGAATTTGAAAACTTTATATCTTCATGGTGATGTTGGAAAGAGGACTATTGGAAAATTCTAAAGATTAAGTTGTTTATTCTTTTGATAGTATTTGGGTGGTATATAAAGTGTGGAATATTCGATGAAAGATTTTAATCAAGTTGAATTTACCAATATGTTAATTAAAATGGTATTGGCATAATTATATAGTATATAAACTACTATGAATGTTAAAACTTGGAAAAGGTTTATATGTGTCATAGTGATGATAATGTTCTATTGGTTAGGCGGCTAGGCGGCTACAAGGGTGATTGTTTTGGGAAGTTTGGAAAGAGTAAATTAAATTTCGGGATGTATCAGGTAAGTGAATAGCATCCCATTATGAATTTTATAAATGATATTTTTATTTGTTATATCTAATTTAATTTAATTACCACATTTTCTAGTTGCCATTTTATTAATGAAAATTTATTGGAATTATTTCAGTTTTTTGTCGACAGGTTAAATTTGAAGGAAAGTTTTGAAATATGTGTGAACTTTCATGTTGGGGTATTCGCGTATATCATATTTGCTACGAGTTATTATGATATTGAAAGAATAACTTTTCATTGCTTTGATAAATGGCCCCAAGCATAGTTGTAAACATTTTTCTAGAGGACCAAATACAGAACGCTGGTTATTAACAGCAGTACTGTTAGTCCTTGGTGCACCATGGTTAAACTCAATCTCACTTGATATTCGTGGGATTTGTTCTCATGCTTGTTATTTGTGAGTCTTGTACATGCGCTTGTTTCGTAGCCTTGTGTTGTGCTTGTTTTCGTGATCTTTGTTTTCGTGGTCTTTATGCAACGCTTGGTTATTTATCCTTGTGGACTGTGTGTCCACTCTTGTTTTCGTGGCCTCCAGCCGTGCTTCGTTACTTTCCCTTGTAGATTGTGTGTCCACGCTTGTTATCCGTTCTGTTGAAGTCGTACGAAAGGATAGTCAAAGATAAAGGCTAAAAGTAACAAGTTACTTAATTTTATAACCCATTTTATTTTATATGATTGATCTTTTAAGAAAACTACTAGTTCAATGCAAATACCCGACAAAAGTTGGAACCACCACTTGATAATCCAAGAAAATAGAGAACCAGATTTATCGAGAGAGAGAAACATAAAAGCTGCAAAAGTTCATAACAACCTATGTATCCCTAAGACAATCTGCTACATGACATATTTCAATAGTCCAACAGACCAATTTACATCAAAACCTGAACCAGCAATCCAATCGTTTAAACATGACCAGGGATGCTTCACATGTAAAAACTTGCAATTCTTAGAGGCCCTGGGGTATAAGGATATCACTTTTATCGTTTCAAGAATCTCTTCTTCACTTGAAAGAGCAAATCCCCTTGTAATCCTCACAGTACTTAGAACTCGTGCATTATTCAATATGAATTTCATAAATGCAACACAATCTTCGTCGAACCGAAAGCAACCAAAAGTGAACTCCTTCAGGTGTGATGAAAGACACAGAGGAACATTAAGCCTTGGCTCAGGAGGGGCCCTAGAAGTAAGCTGACCAGTGACCACACAAATATTGTTGGAGAACTAATAAATTGAAGAACAATTATTTCACACACAAGTCAAGAAAATATCTTCAAACCTGATTAATTACAAGATTTTGAAGCTTAGGGAAATTTCAGAGGCAGTTCACTATCGCAGTCCACCAATCACCAGAGCATTCCAGGTGTGTCAAATTGTCAAATGTTGGAAAATTATCAGCATCAGGCGACCACATAGCATGATTACCACCAAGTGACCATATTTTCTGCATGAGGAAAGACCAACATATACCCAAAAAACAACAGTATATGAAATATTTGAAAGAAAAATGAAACAATTTACGTATACAAAGTCATTCATACCTGTAACCTTAGAAATGTAACATTAGACAAAGCTTTCACAGGCACTAGTGAGGGGGGAACAACGGCTGCAACCAAACAGTTAAGCTTTTTAATCTCTTGCATTGGACCATAATTGTTTGTGTCGTCCAAATAACTCAGCACTAAGATTTCAAGAAGTGCACATCCAGAAACCAGCATTGCCAAGAAGTTTATATCTGGAAGTCTAACCATGTCTAGTTGTAGAACTTTAAGAGAAGGCAAATTCACACTAGAAAGGGTACCGAAGGTGACCCCATAGAATTTTAAAACCCTAATAGTACTCCAATTTAAAATACTAGAGGGCAACTTATTGTTGAAGCTAGGTGGAATCCATATCTCAAGATGTTCAACTTTACTATTGATTAATGCATCAATCCAATAGTTAATCTTATCATTTGGCATGTCGAAAGTCCAACAATTGAGACCAAAGTTTTTGAGAAATTTCAAATCTCCTGAAATGAGGACATAATCAACAAACTGGATGAAAACTTCACGACCAGAAAAATATTCATCATGAATGACAAGGCTGGAAAAAGAGTGCCCAAGTCGCCTCCATCTCTTGGACAAGAAGATTGCAGCAACAGCCTGCTTGGTTGGCAGAAAAGACAGAATATGAAGAAGCAACGAGTCTGGTAAGCTACTGAGCCTGTCACACATTATTAATTGGCTTCCACTTCAATGGCTATCCTGCATTGATTATTGAACAATGTTAAGCTAATCTCCAAGGGAGTAACGATGAAAACAAGCATAGTTAAACTTGATCCTGTGGAGAAAATAATCAAACACCAAGTAATAAATTTTACTGTGCACTTGAAGCTATTTGGAAAACAATATGCAGAACAGTTCTTCATAGCACGCTATGGAAAATGATGGATATGCCTGAAGATTGGAGAAAATTATTCATTAAACAGTTAAGAGTAGTGATTTAAGCATCTTGTTTAACTGACTTGGAATGAAACAGTAAGCACACTCTGGACTCAATCATTGCATCTCTAAGCTTTGTATCCTTCTTTGTGCCCTTTATGCACACATCAAGCTCCTCATTCTCAGCAGCTAACCCCCTACTTAATATTGTACCACATACGAAAAAGTTTGTTTACTAATTTTATTAACATATGTATCTTCTCATTTTTAAAAAGTTTCGCTGACCTTCTTGACAAATAAATAGTTGAACGGATGGAGAAATTGATAGTTACCGCTACCCACGCAAACGATTTTCTGATGTTTGTATAAATTTTGTTTTATAAGCTTTAGGACCCAGACAAACTGTGTAAGACAAGGGCTTTTACTTTGATCGTAAATATAAGACCCCAATCTACTTTGTCTCCTAAATTTATAATTTTAGAGTAGTTATAATGCACATAATTAGAAGGAGTATACTAGGCAAACTAACATCTATTTGCTACAAATAACGAATTTAACCAACTTTTTAAAATCCACAAATTAGTTATCAATCTCTTATATTAAGCACTAGGAGTAGTAAAAAACTTCAAGTGCATACACATAATCATTTCCCATACAGAGACCAGCATTGGTTCGATGATTTGGTAATGTAGAGCAGCTAAACATATTTTTGAAAGAAAACATGAAAGAAGCAATAAAGAAGTTGTATGCCTCATGAACCTGAAATTACTCGTAGAGGCTCAGGCAAATCGTAAACATTTCCGAGATTCAGAGAAATTTGATAGTACTAGCAAAGGGCTGGCACAAGATAAATAAACCGATCACAAAATAAAACTTTTGAAACTAAAATGGTTATCATCTATCAAGAACGCAACGTACGAATTCAAGAAGCATCTGTTCGTTGCTTTACACACGAGGAAGTAAAAGAATGGCAATCGACGGCATTACCTGAGGAGGAGCTTCTATTTTCTTCACTTATTCGCTCTTTCCTGTTCGTCTCTTCCGAATCGCTTTGTCTCCCAAGAATCTTCCTTATCTGGTTCTCTCTTCAACACTCTCTGCCTCTTTGATTCCTTTCTTTTCGTCTCTCGGGTGCTGACATAAAACCGTATAACCGAATTTTGAAATAATCCCACCCAAAACGTGAATAGGTTGTTGAAATTTTACTTTCTACTTCTTCTTGTGAGCTTGAGACTTGAGAGGAATTTGTTTTGAGATTAAAAATATAGCCATTCATGGCATTTTTTTTTTAATTTGAATTTTGTATAATTTGTGAAGAGGATGAATATTTCATATCCGTGGGAATTAATATTTTCTTAAATATTACTTTCAAAAGTAAATACGAATATTTTTTTTATATATTTTTAAGAAAAATGGTTGAAAAATCCTCCATTTTAAAATATCTTCCTCAAAGGTATAAAAGATCTCTATTCTTGCACAAATATTTTATTTCACACATAATTAAATATTTATTGCACAGTTACTCATAGAATATACACAGGTCCTTAAACAAATTGCGGCCACCTATTAATACATGAATTATTAATTCAATAAAAATAATTAATTTAGGAGAAATGCTGTAGAATCTTTACTCATCAAAAACATTTTCCTCTCCAAATCCGGCCCTCATACCAAATAGCCTCAAAAAGGAATGAGCAGGAGATGAAAATGGATGAATGAATTTCTTTTCCTTTTGAAGTCCATCTTCATCGTAACAAAGGTTCTCCTAATACCAGTTACTTACCCAAAACAGCTATTAATCACCCTACTATTGTAAAATGAATTTTAACCCAACTTTCAAATACTAACTATGGTATTATCAAAAAAAAAAAAAAAAAGAAAAGAAAGAAAACTAACCATGGTAAAAAATTGTTCAACCAACTATTTGACAATATCACCATTGTTATAAGGAGTTTGTAACCCAAATAGAAGTCAACTATTGCAAGACTCGTGCTTGCACATCGAAAACATCTATCATGGTTATAAATGATTAAAACTATGTAAAATAAATATCTATCATAGAAAAAAGTGAAAGTAAGCCTTAAACCTATCATAGATAATAAAACCTTTTTAAGTTGATCGCATACTAATCAGTATTGAAAAAATGGTACAATCCACCTAACATGGTTATCAACACAACACCGCATATATCGCACCAATTTCAAACATTATTTGGGTCTTAGAGTTTCTCAAAACTTAGAATGTAGTATTCAAACACAAGCTTGAAAATAAACCGAAGTTTAAATAATACTCTTTCTCAAAAACACTTCTTCATAAAACTTCAAAAGTCGACTAGTCAATTAGTAGATCCACTAAAACACATGCCTAATTCTAGAGGCTCCTGGGGGATGGGCTTCTACCAGCACCCTAAACAGTAACAATTTAATTAAAAGTAAAGTATCACATCATAGTATGTAAAGTGAGGTCTACTTTGGCAACATACATCTATTCATTATATAACAGAAGAGAGAGGTTTTGAAAAGATTAGCATAGTAATCAAACCTCTAGAGCCTTCCCAATCACACCACTACAGAAAACTATCATTTGAAGACGTTAAGAGCCATGGAGTGAGAAAAAAACCACTGATAAAAGTTTCAACTTGCCATACATATTAAAATATGTTCGTGGGGTGTTAAGAGAAACATATATAAATTATATTTACAATCCAATATTCATGAGTTTATCTTTTAAAAATAACTTTCTTGCACAAAAACTGATAATTTGAGTCTATCCTAATGAAGGAATTGACACACAAGCCAAGGAGGCCTAATCCCTTCTCTATGGAAACACTCAAGAGTCATGAAGAACTATCCCATACCCTAGGGGACAAAATGGATCCACAAGGTCTCTATCCCTTCTAAGAGGGACAAAAGTGTAAACCATATGTGCACCAATGGGTCACCTTACCACATAATAGTACTGTGCGTACTCTCTCATCCATTCAAGATTTCAATCCATATCAAAATACAACTTATGGATTATCTCATGGTTACTTAGAGTCATGCTCTTTCAAAACAACAATCAATGTAAAACCTTTTTTTCTACACATCAAATTTTCTTTTCAAATTCACAAGTCCCACAACACAAATTCCTTCTATGTAAGTGTGTATATACATCAAACTCATAGTAAATGTCGTTTTATCGCATCTCATTAACTCATCTTACAAAATCTCTTACAAACAACATATTAGCACCTATAACAAGTAAAAAGTGGTTACATTTCATCAAGGAGAATTTACAGACCAATTAGCACCCACATTTAGTACTTGATAAAGTCTCAAACATTATTACCTCTAGTAGAGTGGCACATGTGATAAACAAAAAACAATTATGACTCAATTTTTCATCTCTGGCCCCTAAAAGAAAAACTCATTTAAACAAGGGGGAAAATATAGAAAAATACCACTAAAATTAGTAAACGGCAAATAAGTATGTTGAAATTTAATAAATCTAAAGGGACTATTTGAAATGTTGCAAAATTTAAGAAATTACCTGACTACCCCTAGTTGTTTTAATAAAAAAAAATCCTAAACCCCTTTACAGTTGTCGATTACCTAGTTTGAGAAATTACCTGTCTGCCCCTAGTTTTTTGAATTTCTCAGTCTAAAGTTGTTAATATAGATATTTGAGTTGTAATAGCGATATTAAAGTTGTAAATAGGATATTTGTTGAATATTTCCTAATAACTTTCATCAAAGCTCTAGTTGAAAGTGGAGCTAAATCACCAAGAGGGGGTGAATTGGGGATTTTAAAAACTTTTCGATTTATTATGTTTTTGAACACTGAAATAGAGATGAACAGAGTACAGGGAAAAAGAGCAAGACGCCCAAGATTTATACTGGTTCGTGTTAGTTCTCTATGTGTTTTGATGATAATCAACAATTGTAAACATGTTTTGAAGTTTCCACAATTGCTAAAAATCATCTGTCAATTGGAAACTCGAGTATTGGAGTGAATACTCGAGTATTGACTTGACAGTGAATTGCTCAAATCCATTTTTACAAAGCAATACTCAAGTATTGGAAGCAATACTCGAGTATTGGACTTATAGAGAGCAAACAAGTTTTCACCTTGAGTGAATGCTCGAGTATGACATTTGAATACTCGAGTATTGGACTTACAGAGAGCAAACAAGTTTTCACCTTGAGTGAATACTCGAGTATGGCATTTGAATACTCGAGTATTGGACTTACAGAGAGTCTTCAAACTTTTACAACTTATGGAAACTCGAGTATTGGTTTTACATACTCGAGTATTGGGCTTCTACAAAGATTTTCAACTTAACACTTGTTTCTGAATACTCAAGTATTGACAAGGAAAGACTTCACAATTTTTAAAACTGAATCAATACTCGAGTATTGATCTGCAAACTCTAGTATTTGGCATACAGAGAGGTTATCCACTTGTCAATGATTTGAATACTCAAGTATTGGAATGAATACTCAAGTATTGAGCTTTTGAACTTAAACTGATTCTCTCACAAAAGGTTCAAAACTCGAGTATAGACTTACATACTCGAGTATTGAAATTGGTTTTTCAAAGTTCAAGTCACGATGGTTTGTCTCTGGAAGAAGCATACTCGAGTATCAGCTTGGATACTCAAGTACACAGTGACAAACTCGAGTATTGGATGCTGAAACTGATTTTCAAATCTGACGAATTTGTGAAACACTTTCTTTTGATCTCAATGCTTCCATTAATCATTCATATATGTTCCTAGCTATGTTTAACCACTTTGCTAAGTGAGTTTCAGTTGACTTAGAAGAAGATTAATGAAGGTCAAGGCAAAAAGCATAAAGTGTTCAGAGCATTAAATGCACTTCAGAAAATTAGCCTCCTTTTGGTTAATCCAACTGAGCACGCCTACAGAACGGTAAAGAATGCTTTCTACAACAAGCAAACTCTTCTCTAATGGGCAAATCCACAGAGAGCCACCTCAGAGCAATTATACATTTGGATTAAGTGTAGATGAGAGAGAGAAGCTGACCAAAGTTATCACTAATCACCTCCAACGGTTTGATTCATCTTACAACGGTCATTTAATGCTCTCTAAGTATAAATAGAGTGCATTCAAGGCTTCTCAACAACTAAGAACTTCTCAAAATGCTTGATAATCATTAAATTCATATTATTTTAAATGCGAAAAGGAGTTAAGAACTCTATCATTGTCATGGTTTAATGGATCAAATTAGTTGAATATGTGGTTTCATCTTCATAATGAGTTTTTAGACTTCATTTGCATTAATTTTGGTCATATTTGAAGTTTGGTTAAAAATTGGGCTTAAATCACACCTCTTTTACAATCGGGTGATAAACACTGTTAGGTATTTTGATCATAACTTGAGTTATAGAAATCCAATTGATACCCAATTTGCATTTTCAGAAAGCTAAGAGGAAGCCCTACAACTCCTATGAAGAGCCCAAAAGCTAAATCAGATGTTTAGAGGGCCAAAATTGGCCTGGAAACCGAAACAGGCTGCTTTCACTGGACTCTGGAATGACGTTCGGTATTCGACCCATATCTAGAGCTACAGACCTCCAAATGGGGCTCCGTTTGAACGACTGGAAAGCTGACATCCGGGGCGACACTTCATATGAAGATCACATGGCAAGATTCGGATGATTTCGTGGCCTAACATGGGCTGGAAAAGAGGACATTGTTTTGGAGCTGTAAAGTGATTCAAAGATGCTTCCAAGTTGGCCACTAACTAAAGTGACGAATTTGAGTTGTAAAGTGCATGGAAGAGATGCTCCTAGCTGCCTATAAATAGAAGGGTGTTATGAAGAGCAAGACACACCTTGGAGATGATCCTTCTCTCCCATTCTAACTTCCTTCTTGTATTTCTTACCTCCTACATGGAAGGTTTTAGTTTTGCTTTATGTATTGTCTTTAATTCTTGTCTTTAATTTCTTGCCTCCTACATGGAAGGCTTTACTTTTCTTTATTAGTTTTATGTATTGTTTTTCTTTTGTATTCCTAGCCTCCTTCTTGGAATGGTTTAGTGTTAATCTGTCCTTTTTATTTTATTTTGATTTTATGTTCTTCATCTTTTTCTGTATGGATTCACTATGTTGTTGAGATTTATTTTGGAATAGAAGCTTTCATTTTCTTTAATTGTTCTTTGTGTTCTTTATGTTCATGTTGAACTTGTTCATGTTCTTCGTGGTCATGATGAACATCTTTACTTCTGCATTTTCATTTTATCCAGCCATGCTTGGCTAAGTTTCTGTGATCGACCCATGAGTTGAGGATTCCATGGTGTCATCCGGAGGACTTGTGCTTTAATCAGTAACTGACTTGTTTCTGTTAATTTTAATCGGATCCGATTATAATTATGGATTGGGTATTAGATTTAATATCCAGATTGAAATCCCAAGGACTTAGGTTGGACCGGGTTGCAGAGAACGTTGTGCGATTGTGCAGCGAGCTCACCACGTGTTCGATCAAATGCTAGGCGATCGTCTAGTCGAGGGAGTTTCTGGACAAATGCAGAGATCTCGGTTTGTCTAGAATCAATCACAGGTTCAGTTATTTTATTTTTGTTCAATGATGGAAGTTCTTGGAATCCCAATTCTGGGTTGATCCATTTCAATTTGATTAATCTCATCTTTCTCCATTCTGTCTTTAATTCCTGTTCTAAATCCAACAAAACCCAATCCCCCCTTGTTTTCATTTCATTTGCATGACATCTAGATTACTTAGGATTTAATAAAAGGCTCCTCGAGAAGAGAGAACGATCCTAGGTTTGCCTATATGCAATCCTTGGTTAATTGTTGATTGTAGACCCCAAGGCTAATGACAAAAGGTCTTCATCAAATGGCGCCGTTGCCGGGGAGCTAAGTAATTGGCTCCCTAGGTAATCTAATTGTCGAATTGACTTTTGACAAGGGGTTTCTCGTGTGAAGCTGATTAGATTTACATTTTTGGTAACTTTTGTTAACTTGTTTTCTTAAAAAAAAAAAAAAATTGGTCTAGCATCAGGTTTTGTTTTGTTTTGTTGTACTTTGCTGTTTTTACCACTTCTGGTGGCATTTTTGAAATTTTGTGTTTGATGTTGCATGAGTACTAGGAGTACCACTCATCTAGAAAACTTGCTTGCATTTGATCCTGAAATAGAAAGAACAATTTCTATTGCTAAAAGAGCTGTTAAGTCAGGTCATAAAATTAATACAGAATTGGACACTGGACTAGAACATTTTGATCTTAAGAATTCTGATTCTAGTAGTAATTTTTCTGACTCTAAAAATATGGCAGAACAAGTAATCCGCCCTACCTTGAAAGAATTAGCTACCCCTGATGTTGGGAATCAAAATTTGTGCATCCGATATCCTGAACTTGCTGCTAACTTTGAACTAAAATCTGGACTTATCCATTTGTTGCCCAAGTTTCATGGTCTTGCAGGTGAATGTCCTCACAGACATTTAAAGGAGTTCCATGTGGTATGCAGCACGATGAAACCACAAGCAATTGATGAAGGCCACATTAAGCTGAGAGCTTTTCCATTTTCCCTAGATGGTGTGGCTAAGGATTGGCTATACAATTTGCAACCAACATCTGTTGGGAATTGGGATGACATGCAGAAGATATTCCTAGAGAGGTTCTTCCCTTCCTCAAAAGCCATTGCTATCCAAAAGGAGATCACTAGTATTAAACAAAACAATGGGGAGACCCTGTATGAATATTGGGAAAGGTTCAAGCGACTGTGTGCTAGCTGTCCACACCACCAGATCTCAGACCAACTCTTGATTACATATTTCTATTCTGGTTTGTTACCATTGGACAAAAGTTTTGTTGATGCATCTAGTGGTGGAGCCTTAGATAGAAAGACACCTGAAGATGCCCGAGAGTTGATATCTACTATGGCTGCTAATTCTCAACAGTTTGGCACTAGAGCAAATTCTACTCCTACTGTTTACCATCTTCAAACACCTCCAGTGCAGTACGATTCTAAGAGGTTAGAGAATAGACTTGATGATCTGACCTCTCTAGTGAGGCAGTTAGCAGTGACACAGACAGTACAATCTTCTCCTCCTCAGATTGGGTACTCATGTGGGTTCTGTCCTGACCCTTATCACTCTACTGACTCTTGTCCTACCTTGCATGACCCTACTCATCAAGACCAGTCGGTTGCTGCAGTCGGTGTTTTTCCAGGGAAGCCACAACTCCAGCAGAATAATCCATTTTCTAATACATACAATCCAGGCTGGAGGAATCACCCCAATTTCCGTTGGAACCAGAATCAGAACCATAGTGACCAACATCAGCAAAATTCTGGGAATTACCAACACAGACAGTACAGACCACAGAATTTTCAACAGCAATCTGCTCCTTCTTTGCCTTTGCCAGCAGCACCCCCTCGACCAGCCATATGTGCACCTCCACAGGCAACACAACAGCAGGCTAGTAGCAGTGGTAGTGGTGGTCCCTCACTTGAGGATATGATGAAGCAATTTGTCGCAGCCAATATGCAGTTCCAACAGCAAACATCCCAGTTCCAACAGCAAACTGACACTGCCATTCAGGGTTTGCAAACACAGATTGGCCAGTTGGCAACATCATTGAATCAGCTTCAACCTCAAGGATCCAACACTCTTCCTTCACAGACCATTCCCAATCCTAAGGGGAATGTGAGTGCTATCTCCCTACGGTCTGGCAAACAATTAGGGGAACCTACACCAGCTGCAGATGTGACTTCTACATTAGAAAAAGCATCAGACAATGTGAAGATTGACTCTAAAAATAAAAAGACAATGCAGCAGGTTGAAGAAGAAGACACCCCCATTCCTCTTCCCTTCCCTCAGAGAGCGATTCAGTCCAAGAAGTTGGCAGAAAAAGCACAAGAGAAGGATATACTTGAGACATTCAGAAGAGTAGAAATCAACATTCCTCTCTTAGATGCGGTCAAACAAATTCCCAAATATGCCAAGTTTTTGAAGGAGCTGTGCACCAACAAGAGGCGACTGAAGGGGAGTGAACGAGTGAGCTTGAATCAGAATGTATCAGCACTCATCCAGCCTACAATGCCTCGCAAGTGCAAGGATCCAGGGATGTTTTCTATTCCTTGCTGTTTTGGTAGCTATAGATTTGATAATTGCATGCTAGATTTAGGTGCTTCTATTAATGTCATGCCTGCATCTATTTACAAATCTCTTGGTCTTGGTCCTTTACGTCCTACTGGTGTTATTGTTCAGTTAGCTAATAGGAGTAATGTTCATCCTTCTGGTGTAGTTGAAGATGTATTAGTCAAAGTTAATGAATTGATATTCCCTGCTGACTTTTACATCTTAGATATGGAGGATGAGTCTCCTAGTAGCAGGTCACCAATCATTCTAGGCAGGCCTTTCATGAAAACAGCCAGGACTAAGATAGATGTGCATTCTGGTACTCTTTCCATGGAGTTTGGTGATATATCTGTGAATTTTAATATCTTTGATTCCATGAAACATCCTAGGGAAGATCATTCTGTTTTCTCCATTGATGTGATTGATGATGCTGTGGATGATATTCTTGCTAGTTGGTGTGCTGAGAGTGATTCTCCCATTTGTGCATGTGCTGATAATGAATGGTGCTCTGTTTGCACTAATTTGCTTAATGCTGCATTGCTTGGTGAATTTGACTTGCTTGATGATTCCGACTTGCTTGGTCATTCTACATTACATATAGATTCTGATATTGATTCTGAGTTTGAGCTCAATCCTAATCCTAATGAGCATCCTGATCCAGATTTTGATGAGCTTAACTCTGATTTTGATGGGTTTGATTCTGATGTTAACATTGAGCTGTATAGACACAATTCTTCTGCTTCTTTGAATGTGGTTTCAGGTATTTCTAATGTCATGACAGCAGACTTGTTGCAACAACCACCCAAGCTTCTTCCCTCTACTGAGCAACCACCCAAGATTGAGTTAAAAGCCCTTCCAGATCACTTGAAGTATGCATTTTTAGAGATGGACGAACAATTGCCAGTCATTGTGGCCAACAATCTTCTTCCTGACCAAGAAGAGAAGCTGCTAAGCTTATTAAAGGCCAACAAGAAAGCCATTGGGTGGACATTAGCTGACATTGTTGGCATCAGCCCTACCACGTGTATGCATCGAATTCTGTTAGAAAAGGATTCTAAGCCGGTAAGGCAACCCCAAAGACGCCTTAATCCTCTTATCCTTGATGTGGTGAAAAAAGAGGTAACTAAGCTTCTGCAAGCTGGTATCATTTATCCCATTTCTGATAGCCAGTGGGTTAGCCCAGTCCAGGTGGTTCCCAAGAAGTCTGGAGTCACTGTGGTAGCCAATCAGAACAATGAACTCATTCCTACTCGAGTTCAGAACAGTTGGAGAGTTTGCATCGATTACAGGAGACTCAACCAAGCTACACGCAAGGATCACTATCCTTTACCTTTCATTGATCAGATGTTAGAGCGATTAGCTGGTAAGTCTCACTACTGCTTCCTGGATGGCTACTCTGGATATTTCCAGATCCATATAGCTCCTGAGGATCAAGAAAAGACAACCTTCACATGCCCCTTTGGAACATATGCTTACCGGAGGATGCCTTTTGGCCTTTGCAATGCTCCTGGCACTTTTCAGCGTTGTATGGTAAGTATTTTCTCTGAGTTTCTAGAGGATTGCATGGAAGTTTTTATGGATGATTTCACTGTATATGGGTCTGATTTTGATGCATGCTTAGCTAATTTGTCAAGAGTTTTGCATAGGTGCATTGAATCTAATCTTGTACTGAATTATGAGAAGTGTCACTTCATGGTTGAGTCAGGTGTAGTCTTGGGACACATAGTGTCTAGGAAAGGGATTGAGGTAGACCCTGCTAAGATAGATGTGATTACTACTTTGCCTTACCCTGCATCTGTGCGGGAGGTTCGCTCTTTTCTTGGTCATGCAGGTTTCTATCGGCGTTTCATTCGGGACTTTAGCAAGACTGCTCGACCTTTGACCAACCTTCTGCATAAGGACACTGACTTTGTGTTTGATGACGAGTGCAAGGCGGCCTTTGATCACTTGAAGCATTGCCTGACCACAGCCCCAGTGATCCAGCCCCCAGATTGGTCCCTTCCCTTCGAGTTGATGTGTGATGCTTCCAACTACGCGGTCGGCGCTATCTTGGCACAGCGGGTCAACAAAGCATCTCATGTCATTGCATATGCCTCCAAGACCTTGGACCCTGCCCAGTCTAATTATACCACTACTGAAAAGGAGTTGTTGGCCATTGTATTTGCTTTTGATAAGTTTAGGTCATATCTATTAGCTAGTAGTGTGATTGTTTTCTCTGACCATGCTGCTTTAAAGTTTCTTTTGAAAAAGTCAGATGCAAAGCCACGACTCATCCGATGGATGTTATTGCTCCAAGAATTTGATGTTGAGATTCGAGACAGAAGTGGAGCACAGAACTGGGTAGCTGACCATTTGAGTCGTATTACCCATTCAGTCTCTCATCCCTCTTCTATTCAGGATGATTTCCCTGATGAGCAGCTTTTACAGCTACAAGGTAAGATTCCTTGGTATGCTGATCTTGTTAACTACTTGGTAGCTGGTGTTTTTCCTGCAGACTCCACTAGGGCCCAAAACCTGAAATTGAAAAGTGAGTCTAAATATTATGTTTGGGATGACCCTTATTTGTGGAAATTTTGTAGTGACCAAGTAGTTAGAAGATGTGTGCCTGATCATGAATTTCACTCCATATTGCATTTTTCTCATGCTTCTGCCTGTGGTGGTCACTTTGGACCCCAAAGAACTGCTAGGAAAGTGTTAGAATGTGGGTTATTTTGGCCTTCCTTGTTTCATGATGCCCATCTGTTTTGCAAATCATGTGATAACTGTCAGAGGGCAGGAAGTATTTCCCGTAGGCATGAGATGCCCCAGAACCCTATATTGTTTTGTGAGATCTTTGATGTTTGGGGCATTGATTTTATGGGTCCATTTCCTGCCTCATATGGTTATACTTACATATTGCTTGCTGTTGATTATGTTTCGAAATGGGTTGAGGCGAAAGCCACCCGGACTAATGATTCTTCTGTGGTGGTGGATTTTGTTAGGTCTAACATTTTCTGCAGGTTTGGCATTCCTAGAGCTATTATCAGTGACCAAGGCTCCCATTTTTGTAATCGAAGCATAGGTGCCTTGCTACGCAAGTATGGAGTGCTTCACAAGGTTTCTACAGCCTACCATCCTCAGACCAACGGTCAAGCTGAAGTCTCAAATAGAGAGATTAAGCAAATCCTTCAGAAGACTGTCAACTCTACCAGGAAAGATTGGAGTAAGCGATTGGATGATGCTTTGTGGGCATACCGCACTGCCTACAAGACTCCGATTGGGATGTCTCCCTATCGACTTGTCTTTGGTAAAGCGTGTCATCTTCCAGTTGAGTTGGAACATCAAGCCTATTGGGCCATTAAGAAGTGTAACATGGATTTGGCTAAGTCTGGGTTGGAACGGAAGCTGCAGTTGCAAGAATTAGAAGAGCTTAGATTGGATGCCTATGAGAGTTCGAGGTTGTACAAGGAAAAGACTAAGGCATTCCATGATAAACATATTCTAAGGAAAGAATTTTCTGTGGGCCAAAAAGTTCTTCTGTTTAACTCCCGTCTGAAGTTTATGCCTGGTAAGCTTCGATCTAAATGGGATGGCCCTTTTGTGATCACTAACATATTTCCATTTGGTGCTGTTGAGCTGTGTGATCCACCCACAGGACGAACCTTTAAGGTAAACGGGCATCGCCTTAAGCAATTTCACGAGGGACCCCAGCAACAGCCTGAGGAAGCAGAGATTCTCCTCATCGATGCCACTTATCCTCCATAAACCCTTGGGGAGTATTCTTCTTTCTTCTCCCTCTTTCTCTTTTATTTGTTTTCCTTTTAACTCCTTTGCTTTTCAAAATAAATTCAGTCTCTCTTTCTATGATTGCTACATATTATGAACTTGAACATTTTTTTTGTTTTGATGGATCATTCCATTTGTTTTGCAATTCTGAACTCTTCGATTTCATGTCTTGGTAGTTGAATTGGTGATGTTGATTGTATAAGATGGTATTGACCCGGTGAGGTTTTGAGCCTACATGAATGGACTTCATCTTTTGCCATTCTTTCTTTCATGTGTGCATCTGCTCATGATTTGCGTTCTCTAGAACTTGCTCCTTTTCTTTTTGAAACTACATTTTCACTTATGTGCATAAGTATGATGGAAGCTTGTTCATGTTTCCTTTTGTTTTCCCCACTTTGGCCAAATAGCCTTTCCCATGCATTAATATCCCTTTGGTAACCCCTTTGTGCCTTTTTGTCCATTCTGTTCTAAGCCACATTACAAGCCTCAGCGTAAAACCATTTTATTCCGCACCATGAAAAATTATTGAGCATTGGTTTACCTTGGTTTTGTGTTTAAGTGTGAGGGTTGCTCAGGAGCGCAACATTTTAAGTGTGGGGGGAAGATATTTGAGTTTGCCATTGTGATTATATATATAGCACAGTTCAAAAAAAAAAAAAAAAGAAAAGAAAGAAAAAAAAAGAAGAAAAAAAAAAAAGATAAAGAAAAAAAAAGGGTGTAAAAAAAAAATTAGAAAGAAATGAGGTATTTGAGTTAAATAAAAGTTTTCATACATAGAGAATGATTGTGTTAATCAGTGCTCAATTTAATTTCTTTGGTGCTTAGCCTCTCATTCCATATTTTTACCTACCTTTACCCTAACCCCATTACAACCTGTAATAACAAGCTCTCTTGATTTGTACATGTATGTGTTATGAGTAGTAGAGACGTAGAAATTGAGCAAGCTTATGGTAGAACAATTTTCTTGGGTAGAATTTGAGCGATACACTTATATACCTTAAACACTTGAGAGATTCATTTGAGAGGTTGATTGATTGAGCGTATCATTTGAAAGACCATCTTATGTAATTAGTGTCATTGATTGAAATTGCCAAAATTGTGATTGGAGATAAAAGAATTTTGGTTTTCATTTATCGATCTTTTGAAGCTTTCTATCCCTTGTTCAATTTTTACATTACTGGCAACTATTTGAAAAAAAAAAAAAAAGTTTTCTTGCTTTAGATTTTTGCCCAGGAGTGCAAAAGGCTAAGTGTGGGGGAGTTTGATAATCATTAAATTCATATTATTTTAAATGCGAAAAGGAGTTAAGAACTCTATCATTGTCATGGTTTAATGGATCAAATTAGTTGAATATGTGGTTTCATCTTCATAATGAGTTTTTAGACTTCATTTGCATTAATTTTGGTCATATTTGAAGTTTGGTTAAAAATTGGGCTTAAATCACACCTCTTTTACAATCGGGTGATAAACACTGTTAGGTATTTTGATCATAACTTGAGTTATAGAAATCCAATTGATACCCAATTTGCATTTTCAGAAAGCTAAGAGGAAGCCCTACAACTCCTATGAAGAGCCCAAAAGCTAAATCAGATGTTTAGAGGGCCAAAATTGGCCTGGAAACCGAAACAGGCTGCTTTCACTGGACTCTGGAATGACGTTCGGTATTCGACCCATATCTAGAGCTACAGACCTCCAAATGGGGCTCCGTTTGAACGACTGGAAAGCTGACATCCGGGGCGACACTTCATATGAAGATCACATGGCAAGATTCGGATGATTTCGTGGCCTAACATGGGCTGGAAAAGAGGACATTGTTTTGGAGCTGTAAAGTGATTCAAAGATGCTTCCAAGTTGGCCACTAACTAAAGTGACGAATTTGAGTTGTAAAGTGCATGGAAGAGATGCTCCTAGCTGCCTATAAATAGAAGGGTGTTATGAAGAGCAAGACACACCTTGGAGATGATCCTTCTCTCCCATTCTAACTTCCTTCTTGTATTTCTTACCTCCTACATGGAAGGTTTTAGTTTTGCTTTATGTATTGTCTTTAATTCTTGTCTTTAATTTCTTGCCTCCTACATGGAAGGCTTTACTTTTCTTTATTAGTTTTATGTATTGTTTTTCTTTTGTATTCCTAGCCTCCTTCTTGGAATGGTTTAGTGTTAATCTTTCCTTTTTATTTTATTTTGATTTTATGTTCTTCATCTTTTTCTGTATGGATTCACTATGTTGTTGAGATTTATTTTGGAATAGAAGCTTTCATTTTCTTTAATTGTTCTTTGTGTTCTTTATGTTCATGTTGAACTTGTTCATGTTCTTCGTGGTCATGATGAACATCTTTACTTCTGCATTTTCATTTTATCCAGCCATGCTTGGCTAAGTTTCTGTGATCGACCCATGAGTTGAGGATTCCATGGTGTCATCCGGAGGACTTGTGCTTTAATCAGTAACTGACTTGTTTCTGTTAATTTTAATCGGATCCGATTATAATTATGGATTGGGTATTAGATTTAATATCCAGATTGAAATCCCAAGGACTTAGGTTGGACCGGGTTGCAGAGAACGTTGTGCGATTGTGCAGCGAGCTCACCACGTGTTCGATCAAATACTAGGCGATCGTCTAGTCGAGGGAGTTTCTGGACAAATGCAGAGATCTCGGTTTGTCTAGAATCAATCACAGGTTCAGTTATTTTATTTTTGTTCAATGATGGAAGTTCTTGGAATCCCAATTCTGGGTTGATCCATTTCAATTTGATTAATCTCATCTTTCTCCATTCTGTCTTTAATTCCTGTTCTAAATCCAACAAAACCCAATCCCCCCTTGTTTTCATTTCATTTGCATGACATCTAGATTACTTAGGATTTAATAAAAGGCTCCTCGAGAAGAGAGAACGATCCTAGGTTTGCCTATATGCAATCCTTGGTTAATTGTTGATTGTAGACCCCAAGGCTAATGACAAAAGGTCTTCATCAATGCTCAAGCATTCAATAGTCTCAACTATCTTCTGTTTTTAGTTGTAAATTGTCTTTTGATATTGTGAGCTTCAGTGATTATCACTATCTACTCTTTGAGAGAGTTTTAATTGTTCATTGATTATTGATCATAAAGAACCACAAGTCAGGGGACTTGGTGGTTGGGATCTTTGATTACAACTTGTAAGGGGGAGTGAGTTCTAGTGAGAGAACTACTCTTGAGTGCAGAGTGTGTAATCATCGATATAGTGGAAAATCCCAGAATGTCTGGGGACTGGACGTAGGTCAAGTCGATAAGACCGAACTAGGATAAATTCTTGTGTGCAAGCTTTTCTTCCCTTACCTCTAATTTACCCTGTTTTCCTTAGTTCAAAACAAAGCATTTTTCGAAAAATTTAAGTATACCCAATTCACCCCCCCTCTTGGTATCCAGCTCCACTTTCAGTTCGATCCAACCTCTTGACCTACGTCCAGTCCCCAGACTGTCTGTGATTTCCATTGTTTCAATTGATTACACACACAGTACTCAAGAGTGATTCTCTCACTAGAACTTACTCCCCCTTATAAGTTGCAATCAATAACCTAATCACCAAGTCCCCTGACTTGTGATTCTTTACAATAAATGATAACCAGGAGGTCTGTTGATTGAGGCTCCATCAGGAAGTATGGCTTCCATATTGATCTATCTCGAGATGTGAAGCTCGTTTAAGATAACCAGGCTCTGATACCAAATGAAAGTGGAGCCAAATACCCAAGAGGGGGGTGAATTGGGTATTTTAAAAATTTCAGAGATAGGCTCTGTTTTGAAATGATAAAACAGGGGTAAACAGAGCAAGGAGAAGAGAAGCTGAACACAAGAGATTTATACTGGTTCGGTCTTAACCACTTGACCTACGTCCAGTCCCCAGACTCTCTGGGATTTCCACTATATCAAAGATTACACACTCTGCACTCAAGAAGTGATTCTCTCACTAGAACTCACTCTCCCTTACAAGTTGTAATCAATGTTCCCTAAATCACCAAGTCCCCTTGACTTGTGATTCCTTTACAATAAATGAATAATCAGAAGTAATACTCTCTCAAAGAGCAGATATAAATGAACACTGAAGCTCTTGTATCAAAAGATACTATACAGATGAAAACTGAAGAGAATAAATGAATAACTTGAATGCAATTCACTCTCAGTTGTTGTAGTTGTTGGAAAGACTTGAATGCAGCTTTATTTATACTCAGAGATCATTAAATGACCGTTGCTTTCCAATTAGATCCGTTGGAGAAATTGTCCAAGTGTTCTGAAGTGGTTTTGGAACCTTATCTCTCTTGTTTACTCTTAATCCAGCTGGCTAGATGATCAGATTTGACTCTCTACGAATTAATCAGTTGGAGAAGAGTTTACTTGTTGTAGAAAAGATTCTTTAATGCTTTGTAGACGTGTGCAGTTGGATTAGCTGAAAGAATGCAACTTTTCTGGACTGCATTTATTGTGCTGACATGCTTTTTGCTTTTGCTGAGATCTTCAATAAACTTTTGTTAATCTGTCTAAAACTCATCAAGAAAGTGGTTAAATATATCTAGGAACATAGAGGATTAATCCTGGAAAGTATTAGGTTCAAACAAGACAGATTTATGAAATCGCGAAGTTCAAATTTCAAACTCAGCACAGAAACCTCGAGGTCTGTTCATCAAACCTTGAGTTTTGGACTAAGCTTGTGAAACTGATTTTATGTCCAAAACATCAAAACTTGAGGTTTCTAAGAAAAACTGGAGGTTTTCAAAACTTTGAAATGCTCGTTGCTCTCTACCTGGGAAAACCTCGAGGTTTCATTACAAACCTTGAGTTTTCACTCAAGTTGGAGAGTTTTGAAAAATTCTCTCAGATGTAAAACCTTGAGGTTTCTACTGAAACCTCGAGTTTTTAACTTAGTGAAAAACTCGTTTGCTCTCTGTCTTGTAAAATCTCGAGTTTTCTTTACAAAACTCGAGTTTCGTTCAAATATAAAAACTTTGAGATTTTGCGCCAAGACAGAAACCTCGAGGTTTCAAAACCAAACTCGAGGTTTTGAAACCTTAGAAAGTTTAGTTGCTCTCCGCCTGGACAAAACTCGAGGTTTCTTCCAAAACCTCGAGTTTTCACACTTTGTGAGAACTTAGAGAAGTTTCTGTCAAATCTCAAAACTGGAGGTTTTGTAAAACGTAAAAGTCTAAGTATTTTCATCCTCCACAAAACTCGAGGTTTTGTCCAAAACCTCGAGTTTTCACTCAATGTGAAAACTTTGAGAAAATCTTGTTGAACTCAAACCTTGAGGTTTCTTCACAAAACTGGAGGTTTTGAAACTTGGTTGAAATCTACGTTTTCTGTCTTAGTCAAAACCTCGAGGTTTCTTGCCAAACCTCGAGTTTTCTCAAAAACTTGTGAAAAATGAAGTTTCAAATCAAAACACAAAACTTGAGGTTTTATTTGAAAACTGGAGGTTTTTAATTGTTCAGAGTCAGAGAGACTCTCTGTATGACAAAACCTTGAGGTTTTTCCAGAAACCTCGAGTTTTGCATTTTCTTAGAAAAACTTGAGAAGTCTCTATGTTTGGAAACCTCGAGTTTTCTCTGGAAACCTCGAGTTTTCTATAATCTCAGAAAGCTTGAGTTTCTCTTTGTAAGGCCAAACCTCGAGGTTTCTCTGCAAACCTCGAGTTTTGCTCTCACAGTGAGTTTTACACAGTTGACAGCAAAACTTCAAACTTTGTTTACACTTATTGGCAATCATGAAAACCTTTAGAGAACTAACAGCCTTGAATGTTCATATATTTCAAGATTCTATTCGAAGAGGCAAGATTATCTCTTGGTCAATAGCAAAGTCATTATGCATCTATATATCTATTGTGCTAAGCATGTCTTGCTAATGCTGTATCCTTATAATCTTTGCTATTGGGAAAACTCTTCTACATGTTAACTTCAATGTTCGACATGTTCTCCAAAACTGAAGCATTCTGATACATTCTAATATATCCATTAAACATATTGACTTCCACCATGTTTAGAGTGAGCATCGATTTTAAACATATTTCAAAAAAAAAATTTAATCTTTCACTCATTAAAATTTCAATTTCATAATACATGATCAATGTTTGAAAGTACTGAGATTTGAAACATTTTGCACACTTCATTCTTGAAAATCCTGATCTCATTCATAAACTGTGAGTTGATAAATACTTATCTTTATGGATAAGATTTTCTATGCTCTTTGATCAAATTTATATGCATTTTATCAATGACATCTTTTCTACATAAAGTATATTTCCAAATTGTCAATGAGAAATAACATTCTTGGTATCATTTAGTTGTTACCCTATTTGATTCATTGGTTTGAATTTATCCGATTGGGTAAAATTATGCTTTTGATCTTTGATTGTTCTACTCTTTGCTCAAATATCATATGGTTAAATTATAAGAGCACAAGAGTTGTCATGTTTAATCTTGTGTGGACCTAAAGAATCATCAGGTACCAAAAAGCATATATTTGTTTTGTAGGATCCTCTATTCTTGCATTGGGAAATAGTAACAAACAGAGGAAGATAAGCTTGTAAGGTCCTCTCATGTGAACTATAAGTGATGGCTACAGAGTCATGGACATCACATGAGTAACCCACTCGATCTATGTGGGAAAGGAACTTCAACAATTCTACACTGAGTTTACCACAAACAATATTGAAGTTCATCTCTTCTGTGAATGACAAGATTAGTCAAGTTTGTGAATTGATCAACCAAAACTTCACCGAAACTCATTCTTATGTATCAAATCTTGGAGATCTTCAGTATTGATCATATCATCAGATAGTGGCTAGCCTGCATCTATGGATTACAGATGATTATGACTTGAGTAATTATAATATTACTTGAGTGAGGTATTGTAATATGCACATGTCACAATCATGCTAGGCTAACTTGACTTCATTTATTTCATGAAGTTTAGCCCGAGTAAACTCATTTTTTTAAAAAAATGATCCTTATGCTTGAAACTCTTTTATCATCATAGAAAGCATAAGTGATTTCTTCATACCAATTTCAAGTCCACTTCCAGTGAACTTCAAAGTTCCTAATTCTGAGATACCATGTTATGTCCATTGGAGTTGGAGGAATTCCAAACCTCATGACATTTAGTATCACATTATTATTTGGTATCATTAAAGGGAGCTTCATAATTTTAGTCATGGATTTACTAAGGCGGAGCTTCACATTCACATGTGTTCTTATATCTTAAAAGCTCATCTCCTTTATGTTAGTTCTCTATGTGTTTTGATGATTACTAACAATTGTAAACAATATGGAGATGTTTTTGTTCAAGATTAAACTGATTTAACCTTGTCAATTTCAAACAAAAACATTTTGCCTGAGACAAACTCGAGCCTATTATTGGCATGCTCGAGCTTATCTTTGACAGAAAGTGAAAACCTACCAATTTGATTTCCAAACTCGAGACTAAACCTGAAGTTTAGAACTTAAGAATTTTCCAAAGTTTTCAAAACTTTGTGTGAACTTGAGTTCAGATTTTTAAGCTCGAGCTCACCAGAGACAGAGAAGTTCCTAACTTCCAGACAGTTTTAAACTTGACACTCCTTTCACAAACCTCAAGTTTGCAAGTTCTAAAGAAAATTTTCATTGTTTTACAAAGATCATGAACTCGAGCCTGTTATGACAAACTCGAGTTCATCTCTAGCAGGAAGAATTTTTACAAACTCTGCACTGTTTCATTCAGAGCAAAGTTTCCCAGTTTAAAAATTTCAAGAGTTTACATAACAAGCAAACTCGAGCTTAAATTCTTAAGCTCGAGCCTATCTTTGGCCGAGAGCTTTAAGAGTTTTTCAAAGTTGAATAAACTCGAGCCTAAGATTGTAAACTCGAGCCTAAAAGCTCCAGAGAGCAAAAGTGTCTTTCAGCTTGAGAAAACTCTAGAGTTTGTTTTATAAACCTCAAGTTTGAACTTTAAAGAATGAACTAAGACTTTACATGAATAGTGCCACACTCGAGCCTAACATGTTAAGCTCGAGTTCAAATCTTACAGAGAGCAACGAATTTTTAAACTCTAGAGTTTCCCCCACAAACCTCAGGTTTGTTGGTTCAAAGCTAAAACTAAGTTATGTCTTGAACAGTGTCAAGCTCGAGCCTGTCACTAATAAGCTCGAGTTTGTCCTCTTGAACCTAAACTCTCCAGAACTCAAAATTGCGACATTCCTCTCTGGATAAAATAAACTTGAGCCTAGGATTATAAGCTCGAGTTCAAATCAACTCGAGAGCAATATGACTTTTCAATGAGTTGAGAACCTCAGGTTTAAACTACAAACCTTAGGTTCACAAGTTTTAAAATTGAAATATCTTTGTACACTAGAAGACCAAACTCGAGCCTGCATGAACAAAGCTCGAGTTCACAACACTGACTCAGAAAATTTGAATTTGTCAATTTTAGAAATCAATGTTGTTTTATCTTAATCCTTTGTAACATTATTCTCTGATATTCCCTGCTATGTTTAACGTCTTTATTAGTGAATTTCAGAGAATTAAAGAATGTTTATTGAAGAGTTAAAGCATAAAGCAAAAAGCAAGTTTAGAACATTTAATGCAATGCTCATAAAGTTACTTCCTCTGGCCATTCCATCTGCACACGTCTACAAAGCATTTAAGAGGGATTGCTACAACAAGAAACATCCTCTCTAACAGATTAATTCGCAGAAAGTCAACTATGATGACATGGCCAACTGGATTAAGAGTAAGCTAGAGAGAGAAAGTGCCAAAACCACTTCAGAAGACTTGGGCAACTTCTGCAACGGATCTATTTGGAAAGCAATGGTCATTTAATGATCTCTGAGTATAAATAGAAGAGCATTCAAGTCTTTACAACAACTACAACAACTGAGAGCGAATTTCATTAAAGTTTTCATTCATTTCTTTCAGTTTTCATCTGTATAGTATCTTCTGATACAAGAGTTTAAGTGTTCATTTATATCTACTCTTTAAGAGATTCTTACTTCTGATTATTCATTTATTGTAAAGTAATCACAAGTCAAGGGGACTTGGTGATTTGTGATCTTTGATTACAACTTGTAAAGTCAAGGGGACTTGGTGATTTGGGATCTTTGATTACAACTTGTAAGGGGGAGTGAGTTCTAATAAGAGAATCACTTCTTAAGTACAGAGTGTGTAATCATTGTGATAGTGGAAATCCTAGAGAGTCTGGGGACTGGACGTAGGTCAAGTGATTAAGACTGAACCAGTATAAATCTCTTGTGTTCAGCTTTTCTTCCTTCACTCTGTTTACCCCTGTTTTCATTGTCTAAAACAGAGCAATTTACGAAAATTTTTAAAATACCCAATTCACCCCCCCTCTTGGGTATTTGGCTCCACTTTCACTTTGTTTGAAGAAAACCCTTTTTAAGTTTGCTCATCTGCATTCTCTATGTTTTATTAGTTTTGATGATGAGTTAATATCATATTTTCCGTTCATTATCTTAATTTGAAAATATCATATAGAAAGGAATATTTTGATATCTAATTACACTAATAATTCTCTCTTGCAAGAAAGTTTTACAATTAGTGCAGGAGAATTTGGTATGTGCAAAAACCTTCCTTAATGCACTACAAGGAGAAACTATTAAATTGACGAAAGATGCTTTGGCAATCAATCATTAAAGCTGAGATATGATCTACATAGATGATCTATGAAGAAAACGACAAATGATGGAAGCTGAGTACTGTCATAATCATTCAGTTGAGATAACCCTCAAGAAGCCAGTACTTTCATATTCACATCTCAAAGGATATTCATAATCCTTCTATTGAGCTCACTTAAGATGAGCTCATACAACAAAGCAAGCAAATGGACATCATCTATCATTCAACAATTTCCTGAACCTACATGAGCATTTCTAATCTTTATCTTTTTATATTCAATAGAAACTTTGCACATGTTTGGTATCTATATGCTCTAATTATGAAAGATGTCTTGAAAACCTCTCCAAATTCTCTCAAATTTGTTTTAATAAAATCATTTTGAATTGCATCATATGAAGAATGAAAACACTTTCAAATTGGAAAGAAAAAATCAGTTTCTAACTCGTTTTTCATACATGCCTCTCCAAGCATGTCTTCTTTATACTTCAACTTTTTGCAAATGACAAATAACAGGGAGAGAATGACAAAAAAAATATGTTTCATTTAATATATTTTCATATTCATACATATTTTTCTTAAAGTATTTGTCATCATCAAAAAGGGGGAGAGTGTTGGATATGATTAGTTTTGATGATGTCTTATATAGATGTCATTCTTAAGAGCAAAAAGTTTGTATAAAATATTTATCTCCTACATTGACTAACTACTATAATTAATGTCGATTAGTCCAAGTTGAATTGTAGAACATGAAGGAGATAAGAGATTTCAAAAAGAAGAAATTGGAGAAAATGTTAAATTCAAGAAGAAGATGAAATATTGAAGAAGGTAGAACTTGCAAAGAATGATGAGTCCATATTGAATAATGAAGAATGATCAAGATGGGAGATGAAAGATGAAATAACTTGATGAATGGTATGAGAATATTATTATACAAGTTCTAAGATTGATTCTAGAAGTCTCCATAATTAAGTGGAAGTTGAAATGGCTCAATTCGAAGTTAAAACAAGCTACAATTGCATTCCTGAAGTCATGCTCGAGTACAACAATGTCATACTCAAGCACGGTACATTTCCAGCTCCTATTCTCACATAAATTCTACTCATGCTCGAGCACAAAAATTCCATGCTCGAGCAACATCATTTTTCAGCACTCTATTCAGCTCTGTTTCACGTTCTACACGGGCGACATCTAGTAATTCGATGATATCTCCCAAACCAGAGATCGGATTGAGGTGAAACCAGTAGCATATGAAATAAGACTACCAATGTATCAATTTGATATAAAATTCAAGACCAAAGGAGTTTAGATCAATGAGATATGAATTGTAGAAGTTGGAACTGAAATTCACGCCACACAGCAGGCCAAGCTTCAGTATTTTGGGTGTATCTCACAATATAGAAGTCCAATTGAGCTGAAACCAGTGCCATCCAAAACTAAACTCACATAACTTTCCAAAAACATCAAGAGCATGAAAAAAAGATCAATTGAAGGAGATATGATGTTTTGAAGTTGACAGTCAGTTCGAGATGCTGCAAAAAATGCTTATCAAGAACAACCTCCATTCATCTAATGATAACCGACGAAATACAACGAGGGGAGTTGATCCTTCTTGCATTAGAAATAAGACTTAAAGAGCTTTTTGAGAATGGTTAGTTTTCCAAATTTGGAGCTAATTTGAAGACGACATATTCACTAGAAATTGGCCCTTGTACAACCAATGCTATTGCGCTTTTGAAAGTCAATGGAGACTGATATTTGCACAAGATCATAGTAGCCAGCAGCATGACAATTGAAGACAGTTACTTGAGAAAAAGTTTGCAAGTTGAAAAGTCATGATTGAGTAGAGTGGAAGGCATGCTCGAGCAGAGGTAAAAGTGTGCCCGAGCAAAGTCAATCGACTTTTCATTCTTCGTCTCTGGATGACTCGTGCACGAGCATGGTTATGCCATGTTCGAGCAGAGGAGAAGTCATGCCCGAGTAGTATCAACAAATCTATAAGTCTTCACCTTTGTTTGTCTTCTCCCCAAGAATGCTCTCTGGGTTGCTCGAGCAATAGCGAGAGTGAGTGAGAATGTTGCCCAAGCAAGCATAGTTTGTTGCTTGAGCATAGGCTGAATTTATGTTCTTTCAAAATATTTTATCTATAGGTTTCCCGAGCATACTGGTAGTCATGCTCGAGCATGATCATTCCATATTTTCAAAATCACCATCTTCGTAAAATCTAAATCATCATATGTGATTTCATTTCTACATATATTCAATCATTACTATTGCTAATTACTTCCAATCTGTTTGCAAATGAGTTTCAGATGATTAGATCACGGATTAACAACAAATTGACATAAAACAATTTGTTGTGTCAGAAGCATTAAATGCTACATCAAAAAATAGAGGAAAGCTTCTGAGTCTAACGGATAGTTTGGACATTCCAACAAAAAGGTTGAATCTTTACAACAGCCATAAATACAACACTCAAGACGGATCATTAACGAAGTCAATGTTAAACATTTTATGATTAAAGTTGGATTAGAGCTCAACGGGCAAAAAGCAACAAAAGCTTTAACGGCTACTTCCAACTGATCTCCAACGGTCGAATGCTCGCAATGGTCGAAACAAAAATACCTATAAACTGCGAAGTCTTCAAACCGGAAGAAGTGACGATTGATGAATGAATTGACAAAGCCAACAAAATGAATTTATTACTTCACCGTCGATAGTTAAATAACTCATACACTTTGTTTCTCAATGTTTATATAGTTTACACTAGAGAGTGAAATGATTTGTATTATATTTCAGTGTTTATTCGTCTCCTCTTCTAGAGATAATATTTCTGATTATTAAATCACAGTTTGCATATTTTCTTCCCTTATCTCTTATATTTCCAGTATATGCTTATTTAAATATCTAACTGTTGATTTAGAAAACACGAAAATATTTTCAAAGTTTCAAGTTTTTAATCTTCACCCAATTCACCCCCTCTTAGGTTAAGCCTGCTCTTCATACAAGAGACTGTTATTTGCAACTTGATCATCCACTCATTTTGTTGCAAATATTAGATAAGTTTTAGAATTAAATCCTTAAACTCCATACAAGGATTTTTCTTTCTCAATTAATTTCTTTAGGCCATAAAATATTATTTCCAAAATATTTAGGCCAAAACTGTTCCCAATTGTTCGTCCTTAATTTTCGGGACAGTATGCCTTTAAATTCCAATGGATAAACTTTAAAATAACTACGGCAAATTCCCACAATTCATCTCATTTTATTTTTAATTTCCTAAATCCAAAATTTAGGATGTTACATAATAAAATAATAAACTGTTTTAGTTGGAAAGTTTTTTTTTTTTTGGTGCAAAAAACAAAAACAAAAACTTTGCAGTTAAAATCTACATTGAAACACTCACTTGTTTTGGATTCGATTTCTATTTAATATTTCCTCTCTAAATTTTTCAGCTTCAATTATTACCCTCATATCACTAGACTAATTGTGAGTTTGTTGGATCTTTTTAGTGGTGATGCTGTCACATATTATCTATCCAATTAAATTCGGAGAACCGAATTTCTTAAGGGGAGGAGAATGTAATAACCTAGAAATTTTTGGAATTTAAAATAATCATAATAATAAGATTAATTAAATAATTAATGAATTCTTAGGTCAATAATGGAAAATATATATAATAACAATAAATGATAATAAGGTTTTTTTCCTTTTTTTTTTCCCATGTCTATATTCAAAGTTGAATGCTGATAGTAATAGAGAAGTTGAGAACTATTGGGGAATCAATCTTATGCATGTAATATACCTTAAATTTAAAATGAGTTATTTCTTTTAAATTAGTTATAGTAGCGGCGCAACATAAGTAAATGATTGTTTAGTAAAGCTTGTGTTTGTTATCTATGTTTGGTTTTTGGGTTTCAGTTTTCTTTAAGCCAACGGGCCAATTTTATTTATTTTTCTAACAATATGAAATTACTAGAATGCCCAAATCAATCATGTATCTTAAAATATTTTTCATGGGTTTTTGTCTATTAAGAAACAAGCCTTAGCCCTTAATTATATATATATATATATATATATATATATATATATATATATATATATATATTTCTATACACCATGATTTCTTCTTTTCATTCCTTTCGTGAATGGGACCAGAGGAAGCTTCAAGAAACTTTGACAATTCGAAGGTCTCATCTTTCTCATCTTCTCTCCATGTATATCGCTTGTTTACTCAACCATCATCTTCATCAACCATTCTCCTTCTTCCTCAGCTCAACATCGCTGGATCTTGCTTCATCTCTGTTGTTTTCCTCTCCTTTCTAGTCAACATATTTGTAGTAGAAACAAGGAGGGAGAATTTTAGGACTGTTCAGCTTTCTCCTTCACCTTTCTTGGTATTGATACCCGGTTCTTTTGTTGTTGTTATGTGCACTTCTTCTTTCTCTGTTCTGTGGCGTTGCTGTGCGAGGGTGGGAACAATTTGCTTCTTCAATTCTTTTCTTTGCTTGTGAGTTTATTATACATGGTATGAATGAACATCTTCCTCTTCTTTTGATTCCCACAATGCATGAATCCACGATTGAGTAGAGAAGAATGCTTTCCTTATTGGAATCCGTACACGCAGCGGATTAAAATTTCTTACGAATCCCGTTCCGAGGATCACTCATGTGCGTTTAAATCAGAGTTAAGGAACTCGAATCATACCTTATATTGAACTCGTCCGCGTCTCGTTCTCTTTGAACAGGTAGGCTACCTTGTCGATCAGCAAAAGATGACTCTTAGAATTGGCTTCCTCTACCGGTATCCACACGAACAATCCCCGAACATGGCTACAGCAGCGTGCTAGCGCCTCTTGTGCGTCTCTCTCAATTTTTCACTCTAGGGTTTCTCACGGCTTTCTGTAATACACTCGACTAAAACTCCTGTAGGTTTTTCTAAACCCGATAGGCGTATTATATAATGAAAATTAAATTTGATTATATAATATGAATCTTGAATTTAGATCAAATCTAAATTAAAAGCCTTTTGATTTAACTTATCTCTATAAATTAAAGGGTCAAGGTGCAAATTTGCCAACCAACTATTAACCGAGGAACATCTAGGCCAAATAACTATTGAGGGGACCAAAATTGCCAATCAACAATTAAAAAGTGAAAAAAAAAACACAATTTGGAGTAGATTCGCCAACGAACTATTACCCCGTTACTGTCTTGGTGTCTCTGTCTTCCATTGACTATCACAATGTCAACGACGTTGGCATTTCCAAAGCTTTTATTGTTGCTAGGTGTTCCACTCACCCTCTTGAACTAATCCAGTAGTCCACAGCGTTCAACTGACACGCACCTTGCACCCTGGTTCCGTCCCTCCGATGCCACAAGCAACAACCGCTGCTGCCGCAATGCCTGCTCCCATGGGTCCCATCTCTGTTGGTGTTTTCCTTTTCTAACAAGAAGGTTTAACCGGTGTTTTCTCCAGCGTTTCCGCCACCATCCTACACCAGTGCCTCATATTTTAATTTAATTGTGATAGTTGTTTTTTTAAATAGTTATTTGGTGTTTTTTTCCACTTTTAATAGTTATTTGGTGTTTTTTTTCCACTTTTTAATTGTTGATTAGCAATTTTGGTCCGCTCAATAGTTATTTGGCCCAGATGCTCCTTGGGTAAAAGTTGGTTGGCAAATCAGCACCTTCACCCTAAATTAAATCCGAGAAATGATATTTATTTATTTAATTAAATCTGAGAGACTATATCTCAATTTAATATTAAACAGATATACGATATCTTTATTCGAAAATAGATAAGATACAATATCTCTATTTGTTTCAGATATTTAATTCATTAAATAAATTAAATACAAAACAAATATTATATATATAATATTATAATCTCCATTAATTATATATATATATATATATTAATTTTGAATTTAATATATGTATATATATACATATATACATGTATATGTATATATGTATATATATGTACATATATACATATATATGTATATGTCCTAGATTATATTCAGTATTCATTTAATCTCAGATTAATCTGAGATTCAATGAATCTGGATACTTTTACCCGTGTTGGATTATTCTTATGTGCGACCCTGCAGGCCCATATGAGATTGACAGTGGGCCAAGACTGTATCAGCCCACAAGTCGCAAGCGGCCTCTAGCAAGACATTGCGACTACCCAATTCATATAGGGATTGATAACACGATACCACCTATCGTACAACCATGTCACGTCCCTTTTGTCATGCGATAATTTGGTCAAGGATGAGGCATGGATAATGTCAACTTCCTGTTCTTGACTATTACTTTTTCGATTCTCGAGTAGTCTAATAAATGAAATGGAAACTCCTTTCCATCATAATATAGTCATACATTTCTTAGACTCACTCATTGAGGGGCCCAGTATTATCTCTCTACAAATGTGAGGGATAAATTCCATCTTGACCAGTCACATTCCTCTACATGAAAACCATTGATCCCGATCCAAGCCTTTATCATCACGCGATCAAAGGTGACTTTTGACTAGGTCAAAGACCAGTGACTCATCGTGTAGGAATCCATGATGATCTTAGGTCATAGGGCGTTGTGACGCGGTTATACATAGATAAGCTTATGACTAAATCCATGCAGCTTTCTCATAGTGGGTCGGTCCAGCACCTTGTACTCTTACAAGTGTATATGACTTTGATTCATATCTCCATACCTCATCAAAGTCATACTGGTCTTAATTCATCTTCACTCCCGTGTAGATGACCGATCAGGGATATTTAGGATGATCTATAAGATGTATCCAGGGATGCAGTTATCAATACGAACATGCAAACGAAAATGATAACAAAAGAGAATACTTTAAATAACTTAAATATTAAAAGTACAATGAATTGTCCCTAGGGCATAATTTCCAACATTCCTTTCTTTAAATTGTTCTTTCATGTGTTGTTTGGAAAAGACGTTAATTCCTTCAATTGGTAATTGGTTTAAGTTGTCTATGGGTTAGGTAATTACTTAATATTGGATTTTTAGTTTTACTATATGAAATGTGACATTGTAATTTTAAAAGATTATTCTTGAAGCTTGTAAAATGGAATGCACATAGGGTGTTTGATACAATGCTTTGAAGGTAGAGCTAAATCACCAAGAGGGTGGTGAATTGGGGATTTTGAAATTCTTTTCGAAATGCTCTGTTTTTGACAACTAAAAACAGAGATAAACAGAGAGTAGAGAAGAAAGAGCAAGACACAAAGATTTATACTAGTTCGGTCCAACCTCTTGACCTACGTCCAGTCCCCAGACTCTTTAGGATTTTCACTATCTCAATTTATTACACACTCTGTACTCAAGAGTAATTCTCTCACTAGAACTTACTCCCCCTTACAAGTTGCAATCAATGAACCCAATCACCAAGTCTCTCTAAGAGTGGATAATAATAAACACTGAAGCTTTGTGTACCAAAAGATACTAAACAAGTGAAAACTGAAAGAATAACTGTAAGACTTGAATGCAATTCGTTTTCAGCAGATGTGTTGGTTGAGAAGAATTGAATGCAACTCTATTTATATCAAGAGAGCATTAAATGACCGTTCAAATCCCTAATGTAACCGTTGGAGACATTCAACAAGGATTAGGGAGTGTTTTAGTCTTCTTCTCTCTCTACTCTTCACTTAATCCAGTTGCACAGAAGTTTAGGGTTGATTTCTTGAATATTAATCTGTTGGAATAGCAGCTACTAGAAGTGGAAAGCAAACATTAATCCTTTGTAGACGTGTGCAGAAGGATTACCCAAAAGTATGCAACTTTGTGGGTTTTTGCATTTAATGTGCTGACGTCACCTTTTGCTTTAGCTTTTAACCTTCAATAAACATCTTTTAAATCATCTGAAACTCACTAACAAAGTGGTTAAAAATAGCTAGGAACATAGATAAATGATGATAGGAAGTATTAAGAAGGTTTCATAAATTCGTCTAATTTTAAATTCAAACTCTGTGATGAAAACTCGAGTTTGTCACTGTGCATTTATAGCAAAACTTGAGTTTCCATATCAAACCTCGAGTTTCCTCCATCCAGAGAGGAAAGTCGTGATTTGAGCCTTGGAATACATTTTGAGCAGGAATTCAAAACTTGAGTTTCCATATCAGAACTCGAGTTTTGGACTCTTGTTATGTTAAATCAATTTTTAGTCCAAAACATTAAAACTTGAGTTTTCATCCAAAATTGACAGTTTCAAAACGTTGAAAAAGAGCAAAGCTCTCGACTTGGCCAAAACTCGAGTGTTCAAGTCAAAACTCGAGTTTCCATTTAAGTATGAAAACTTTGAGAAATCTATGCCAAGTCAAAACTGGAGTTTCCAATGAAAACTGGCAGTTTTCAAAACTGAGTAAAACATGAATGCTCTCTGCCAGGTCGAAACTCGAATTTTCAAACCAAAACTTGAGTTTTCACAAAACATATGAAAACTTAGAAATCTCATGACAAACTGAAAACTGGCGATTTCATATCAAAACAGGAGTTTTCACAAGCTTGAAATGTTAAAGACTCTTTGTATGACCAAAACTCAAGTTTCCAAATGAAAACTGGAGTTTTGTCTTTTCCAGAAAATATTGAGAAGTCTCTGTATGGTGAAAACTGGAGTTTTCTTTGAAAACCAACGGTTTTGCTTAGTTCATTGAAATTGAGAAACTCTCTGTAAGATCAAAACTCGAGTTTTCCTTTGACAGCAAGTTTTTCAACTTACCAAAGAAAAACTTCACATTTCATTTAAAATTGTCAGCTATCATCAAAACACATAGAGAACTAACATTCTCCCCCTTTTTGATGATGACAACACTTGTAAACCAAAATTTCAAGAATTTGAGAGAGTTTACATTTTGAAATGGAATTGATCAAACCCAAGTGTTTCAAATTTCAAAAAAATTCTGACAGAAGTACCATTTCAAAATTCTCTATACATTATGAAATTGATTTTGCACATTTGATAATCACAACATTTAGGCAAATCAGAGATAAGCAACATAAGCATTAAGCAAGTAGATAATTTCATTCATAAAGTGCACGATATTACAAAAGTTTAGAATGCACAAAAACAAAAAGCATGCTATTAATTACTACTCAATCTACTAGACACTACTCAGTCTCTCCAAAACTCTTTGAACTCAAATTCTAGTGGCCTTTCTCTCCCCCTTGGTCATCTTCAAACTGGGGAGGAGCTGAGATAGAGGATTCATGGAGAGTGACCATTGGAGTAGAAGGAGGGGAAGTATGGTGTAAAATCTCAGTAGACAGGGTAGTTGGAGAAGGTAAAACTGTTGTGGCAGGTGTAGGTTGGGAAATGGGAGAAGGGAAAATGGGTGTGGATGGGTCAGGGGAGGAGGTGGGTATTTGAGGGCTTGTGAAGGTAAAAGAAGGAGAGGATGAAGACTTAGGATCAAGCTTGGGATGAGAAGTACTAGGACCAGCAGTAGAGTCAAGATTGAAGTGTTTCATAATTTTGTCCACCTTATCACTCAAGCTAACATTGGAGACCGGTTGGGTGGAAAGTTTAACATCGAAATCAAGTATTTGATCAAAAAATTCACTGTGTGTGCTGGCAAGCTTCTCCTTCAGCTCATCGTTCTGCCTAGAGATGCTGGTAACTTGTTCTTTCAGAGCATCCTAAGCATCCACCATCTCATGATTTCCTCTTATCATTTAAGCTACAAGTTTTCCAATCTCAAACTCTAATCGGATTGACAAAGAGGCGATTGCAGCATCTACTATCCTCTTCACACATGATTCAAAATCAGATGGCAAAGATGTTTGAGGAGGTGGAGGGGCTGACTAAGCTTCCTGTGCCCGAGATTGTGCTTGGGCCGGAGATGCTCTGGCCTGAGATTTTGAAGGAGCCTGAGATTGACCAAAACCTTCAGCTTCGAAGCTTATCCTCATCAAATTCAATCGAGTGAGGGAAATGGTATGTGATAGAATAGGATAACTGATATAGATAGAATAGGATAGAATAGGATAACTGATATGAGAGAGGGAAATGGCATGTGAGAGGGCCGCCTAGATGAGAACTTGAATTTGATCATCTCATGGAAAATCCAGTGGCCCAGATTGAAAGGGACCTTTTTCACAAAGGCAGTAAAAAGAGGATAGTCTTTCTGAGCAAAGTGTGTGAAATTTCCCCCTTTTTGAATGAAATTCCTAGAATAGATGTACCAAAGTACTCTATTGATAGGAGACATAGAGCCAGGATTAAAGGTGAGCATATGTTGTTGGTTCTCAGGAAAAGGCTCGTTGGGTCTGAGAGTTGCAAAAATCTCTTGGTTTCTGAAATTGATTGTGGGAATAGGAGGGGGGTTGTCAATTTTTAGAATAGCAATGAGGATTGAAGAAGACAGAGTGAATTTTACATTCTTGACAGAAGTGGTGATTCGTTCCACAACTAATTCACCATTTGAGTTCAGAACATTGTCAGACTCCATATTAAAGTAGAAAGAGTCGAACTTGGTTTGGGGTATAAGGAGTAGAAATGGATACGAAGTTTTCATAGGAATTGAGCCAAGGGGATAAATCTAAGTGACATTTTCTATGAAATTGCTTTAAATCTACTTCTACAACAGGACAGAATTCTCTCTTCATGTAAGTTTCCTTAAACTTATCATTCTGAGCAGTGGTAAGAGTAGCTGAAGAAATTGTAAAACCATGAGCAGGTGAAGGATTACGATAAATGTCTTCTACCGCATTGGCCATAACTGGAGGAACCTCCCCTAGTTGAGTAGCTCTGGAGGAAGCTTGTCCTTATTCAGTGGTGTGCAACCTAAAGGCAGTAGTTCTCTTCTTCCTTGCAGGCTTAGACGCTTCAGTGACCTTCTTCTTTCCCTTCCCTTTTGATTCAAGTTCTTTTCTTCTCTTCGAAGGTGTCTCAGCTGGCTCATTGAATGAGACCCCCTTCGAGAATAGGGTTTGGTCTAGAGTAGGAAGAATCAGAGAAGTGAGAGAGAGGCTCTAGGGCAAACTTGAGTTTTGAGGCGAGTTTTGAAGAACTTAAACAGTAACACATATATATAGACGCGTCAAAACTCGAGTTTTCAATTCAAAACTTGAGTTTTGGAGAACAATTACTAACTTGGACTTCAAAGGTGTAAGGTGAGCTTTGAACTTCCACGACCAAAACTCGAGGTTTCACTTGGAAACTCGAGTTTTCATTCTTCAAAACTTGGTTGCTCTCGATCTGATAGAAACTCAAGTTCCCACTTACAAACTTGAGTTTTCAATTGCTCCAAAAATTAAAGTTGTTCTCTGACCCCGACAAAACTCAGTGTAACTCGAGTTTTGTTCCCAAAACTCAAGTTTTCTCTCCTCGATAACAAACATCAGAGTTTCAAGCATCTTGCATAAAACACAACTAGATACTCTGATGCTTAAGTCAGTAACTTTCAATCATCAAAACCATAACTAACATTGAGCAAGAAATACTTACAACCCATTGGGATTTACCATTCCCAATTCTCTTCTTATAAAATTGAATTGCTCCTTAGCCAATGGTTTGATGAAGTTGTCAGCAAGTTGAAGATGTGTTGGGATGAACATGACTTTGACATCTTTCTTCTAAACATGATCCCTTTTGGAATGATGCCTCACATCAATATGCTTGGTCCGAGTATGTTGCACTGGGTTTTTAGGCAAGCTTATTGTGCTTGTGTTGTCACACAATATTAGGATCTCCTTCAGGTTAATTCCCAAGTCTGATAGTTGTTGCTTGAGCCATAAAACTTGAGCACAAAAACTTGAGGCAGCTACATATTTAGCTTTAGTAGAAGACACAGCTACATTGGTTTGCTTCTTGTTGAACTAGGATACAAGTGAACTACCAAAGAATTGGCATTGGCCATTTGTGGTCTTTCTATCCGTTTTGTACCCGGCATGGTCTGAATCTGAATATGCCACCAAATGTTTAGGTTGACCTTTGGGAAACCACAATCCAAGTGTCTTCGTGTCAGCAAGGTATCTGAAGATTCTCTTCACATGCTCAGCATGAGACTCCTTGGGAGCAGATTGGAACCTTGCACACATCCCCACATTGAATTGGATGTCAGGATGACTTGCAGTCAAATAGAGCAATGATCCAATCATTCCTCTATATCTTGTAATGTTGAAGTCCTTGCTCTTTTCATCAGCATCCAATGAAGCAGTTGAACTCATTGGAGTTTCACCTCCATTGCATTGATTCATCCTAAACTTCTTCAGTAGATCATTGAGGTACTTGGTCTGAGATACGAAGATTCCATCCTTCTTTTGTTTGATTTGTAGACCAAGGAAATAGTTGAGTTCTCCCATCATGGACATCTCAAACTCTCCTTGCATATTCTTAGCAAATTCTTCACACAAAGCATCATTAGAAGCACCAAATGTAATGTCATCAACATGTATTTGAACAATTAAGATTTCATTAAGTTTATTACTCTTTATGAAGAGAGCTAGCTATATCTGCTTTAACTCTAATAAAACCTTGATCAAGAAGGAATTTGCTTAATCGCTCATACCAAGCTCTAGGAGTTTGCTTAAGACCATAAAGAGCTTTCTTGAGACGATAAACATGATCTGGATGATGATCATCTTGAAAGCCCGGAGGTTGTTCAACATAAACTTCATCTTGAATAAAACCATTTAGAAAAGCACTTTTCACATCCATTTGATAGAGCTCGAATCCTTTGACACAAGCAAAGACTATAAGAACTCTTATGGCTTCCAATCTTGCCACTGGAGCATAAGTTTCTTCATAATCAATTCCTTCTTTTTGATTATAGCCTTTAGCAACCAATCTTGCCTTATTATAGACAATGATTGCTGATTCATCTCGTTTGTTCTTGAATACCCATTTAGTGCCAATGACCGGATAGGCCTTAGGCCTAGGTGCCAAATCCCAAACTTAATTTCTATCAAATTGATGTAACTCCTCTTGCATTGCTATCACCCAATAATTGTCTGAAATGGTGATGAGCGCAAATTATGTCATGTTTTCCCTATATTTTATGACTGAATTTTATGGTAAATATAAGCTTAAACTATAAACAATCCAAGCAAAAAGACATGTATTCATGATATAGGGAACTGAAGGGAAGGAACCAGCTACAACCTGAACATGAGCTAAGAAATAAGAAATTTACATGGTTATTACGAAAGAACGTATGGCAAAGCTAATACTATGCTATAGCATTCTGACAACAACGCAAAGTGCAATAAAAGGTATAAAATCTGGGGAATCTACCTATGAAGCCTGGGACAGATTCAAGGACCTCCTCAGAAGATGCTCGTAGCACGGACTATGCGAATGGGTCCAGTTAGAAACATTTTACAGAGGTCTGGATGGGAAAACACGATCAATTGTAGACGCCTCTTATGGAGGATCCATCCTAATGAAATCTTATGAAGAGGCCCACGACTTATTGGAGCATATGGCTATGAACAGTCATCAGTGGCAAGCAGACAGAGCTACTTCCTCCCAAACTGTTGCAGGGATACATGAATTAGATGCAATGACTGCTCTCACAGCTCAATTTTCATCTCTAACCAATATGGTGAAAGGACTGACCCTTCCATCTAGCAACACATCGCTGCAACCATCTCAGGCAGCTTGTGTGTATTGTGGCGGGGAGCACTCTTACTATCAATGCTCCACCAACCTTAAATCGGTAAACTTCGTCAACAACTTTAACAGGGGCAGTAACACCAACAATCTGTACTCAAAGACATACAACCCCGGATGGCGGCAGCATCCCCATTTCTCATGGAACCTCAGGGTCCACAAGTAGCGGGAAAATCCTCGGGCCCACAATACTCAAACCACACATCAAACCCACCAGTGTTTACCCAGCAAGCACAACAGCAGGACGGCGAGTCAGACCCGCAGCATTTAATGTTGACCTTCCTGAAAGAATATATGGCAAAAAATGATGCTATCATTCAGAATCAACAAGTCACCCTGAAAAATCTTGAAACTCAAGTGGGTCAACTAGCGACTGTCCTTAACAACCGACCCTCAGGATCCTTGCTTAATGACACTGAAGTCCCCAGGATCCAAGGAAGAGAGGAAGTCAAGATGATAGAACTTCGAAGTGGAAGAAGCTTGGAACCCATGAAAGCCACCAAGCAGCCTATGGTTGTCACTGATCCGAGCTATGAGAAGCTTAAGGAAAGGCAAGAAGTTACAGAACAACTCCTTAAAGACAAACAAAGGGAACCACTACTGACACAACTAGAACCGGACCTCAGCACCACGACATTGCCTCCACGTGCAGCACTGGATGATCACGTACGATACCCAACAATGAATGCTACCGCTTCATCATCAAAGCATAATCCTGCTCTCAAGCCTTCAGCGATGCCAAAGCCACCCCCGCCTTTCCCACAAAGGCTAAAGAAGCAAGGCCAGGAGAAGCAATTTAAGTAATTCCTCGATATGCTACGACAATTGCACATTAATATTCCGCTCGTGGAAGCTTTGGAACAAATGCCCAGCTACGTGAAGTTTATGAAGGAAACTCTGTCTAAAAAGAGGCGACTGGGACAGTTTGAGACAGCAGCACTGACCCAAGATTACAGTGCCATGTTCACCAATCGGTTACCTCCAAAATTAAAGGATATTGGCAGTTTTACAATCCCGTGTGCAATCGGACCCCATTACTCAGGGAAAGCTTTGTGGACCTCGGTGCTAGCATAAATCTCATGCCCATGTCGATTTTCAAGAAATTGGCAGTAGGGGAAGCCAAGCCCACAATAGTCACATTGCAACTGGCTGATCGATCCATAGTGCTACCTAAAGGCAAAGATCGAAGACGTTCTGGTAAAGGTGGATAAGTTTATCTTCCCTATGGATTTCATAATCCTGGATTTTGAAGCAGATGGCGACGTCCCAATTCTTTTGGGAAGACCTTTTATGGCAACTGGGCATGTGCTAATTGATGTGGAAAAAGGAGAACTTACTATCCGCATGAATGATGATCAGGTCACCTTCTCCATACTTAAGACCGCGAAGTTCAAAGACCCAATGAAGAAGTACCTACCCTCTGAAGATGACAGCAAAGGCACTAAAGAGGAAGGAAGCAGTCCTGCACTACCACAGCATTAAATGTTATAGTAAAGTCCGGCTGAAGACTCTAAAGCAAGCGCTATTGGGAGGCAGCCCAATTTCGTGATGTACTGCCATCGTATGGAAGCATGAGCGCCCTATGGCATGTGTTGCCCAATTGTGAAATCCCGCACGTAGCACAAGTACGTTACCCTTGGCCTAGCTTCCTTCTCTCACATCTCTCTTATCACTATCGTTGCAATGAGGGCATTGCATCGTTCAAGCGTAGGGGGGATTAATTAGATATGTAACATGAATTACCCTGCATGTAGCTTTTTGCACAAATTTTTAAAACAAATTGCATGATAAAACATGAACAGAATTCTGTAACAATAAGTCTGAATGTTTGTATAACGAAGGATAGCGTGATTGCTTAAGGAAATTGAACGTTTAGGGTTGGGAAATTGACGATGCTAGCTAAGTTGATGCGGGGTAAAGTGGCAATGAAGAAGTTTAAAGGGAAGAACCCCCAATAGAAGGATTTAATTGAGCCTAATTGTTGTTTTCTGTGTGCATGTCTACTAGCCTATGTTTGATCCTTGATTTGTCTTAGTTCTTCGATAAACTATCTGGCGTCTGAGTTTGAAGTTCATAGGATAAAGGCATTCATATCATACCCATCAATCCCATACACAACCCCTATATCATCATCTCCATATTGCTACCCCCTTGAACCATAAGAGTGTGCTATAGCAGACCTAGTTAGAAAGAAAAGCTAGAAGAAAGCTGTGGAAATGCTAGGACAGAGTGCTCCCAAGAAATACTACAAAAAAAGAGCTGTTGTTTTGTTTGGAAAATATATATATATATATATATATACAAAAAAAATTATTATTATCGAAAGAAAAAGGAAAGATAAAAAAGATCTAGAATAAAGAACAGCAAGAATCATAAGGTTCAAAAAGGAGCACTCGGCTAAAGCCAAAAGATTAGTCTACTTGATCTGTTAAGCACCCATCATCGCTTCCATCCTAAACACCAGGCCATCCTCACATTGTAACCCAAGAAGTCCTTTGGATGAACGAATGCTTGGATGCTAGGAAGCAATCTTAGAACTTCGACAAGGCTATGGATCTTCTGGGCTCGTATGACAAGAGAGAAACTAAAGTACCCTTGTGAAAGAGCGTAAACACTAAACTCGAGAGCCTCTTGAGGCTTCCTCATCTAAGCAATACCACGTATTTTGAGCTGTTAGTATTGGGCAGTGGGATTGCCAAATGAGGAATGAGAACTGAAAGCAATCATGTCAGCAAAGTTATAAAGGCAGAAGTACTGCAGCTCTAAGTCTTGTTCGCTTCATCTTATTTTGCCAAGGAGTGCAAAAAGCTATGTGTGGGGGTATTTGATGAGCACAAATTATGCCATGTTCTCTCTATATTTCATGACTGAATTTTATGGTAAATATAAGCTTAAACTGCAAACAATCCAAGCAAAAAGGGATGTATTCATGATATAGGGAACTAAAGGGAAGGAACTAGTTACAACCTGAACATGAGCTAAGAAAGGAGTAATTTACATGGTTTTTACTAAAGAACATATAGCAAAGCTGATACTATGCTATAGTATTCTGACAACAACGCGAAGTGCAATAAAAGGTATACAGAATGCTATAGCAGGGTAAAGGAAGTAATGCTATGTGGCATATTTTATGACCTTTCTATCTAGCTAATTTCAAGAAAGAAAGAGGTCGAGAGTGACAGGTAGATTGCTGATGTAATAAATTAGAAGAGGCGGAGGATCACAACTGAAAGATTTGAAGAATCCTGCAGGATCAACAGAATCAATCTACTAAGGACGGAAGATACGATGGACCTCGACAGATTAAGAAAGCCCAGCTCGTTGGAACTTGCGACGCAAGAAAGGCTGGTTATAAAAGGAAGCAATATAGCAACCCTAAGGGCGAGCAGCACTGAGCTTAGAATGAGATTACACATTCGGCCGACTCAAGAGGAGAGTGAGAGATTTCATAAGGCACGAGAGTTCCAAGACAACCTAGCATCCTTTCCTATAGTGCGACGGAGAGAAAAAGACGTGAAGTAGTGACGTGACAGGGCTTCTTCCGCACCGTCGGAACTTCGTCAAGTTTTCTTTTTTTCTTCTTTATTTTAGTATTTAGATCATGGGTCCTTCTATTACTATCTGTTTTGTGTTTCCCTTGTCAGTCATGAACTAATTTACCTAAGGTTGAACGAGGATGATTTCTTAAGTGTTTTATGAACCCAATTGCTGTTCTTGATTAAATAAATTTGGTTTGCGTATCGATGTATTAATTACAAGTCGGTTAACAGAAATTAAGGGCTAGATTTGTGGCCTCAGCTTACTGGCAAGGAGTCAAGGTTAGACCTCTGAGAAACAGTGTTTGCTAGGCAGCCCATGCACGGCTTGACCTATTATTGTAGGCTTCAAGAATGGGTCTACCTCTCATAACCATGACACCTTGAGTGTAACGCAGGTCTAACTAGAAAGTTGCCATAGGAATATGGAAGGACTATAGTTAGTATCAAATGTATCGGACGCGGAAGCTTCGGTAGATTATAGTGGTGGGTTAACCAGATAGCATTGTAGTTAGTGGCCATGCTGTAGCATTGCGGAAGCTGTGCAGTATAGATGCCATAGCAATGGGTAGAGCAACTGGGGGATTGAACACTTAAGGATGATTCTGAGTTCAGTCTACTTTCTTACTGATATCTTCTCAAAAATCACTCTGTTTATTTCTATTATTAGTATAGCTACCAACAACCTCTCAAACCAATTATTTTACTTTTTGTTGCGCAACTATCGTAACAATTGAGCGTGACTTCTCAGTATCTCAGTCTCTGTGAGACGATACTCCACTTACACTGTATTACTTGTTTGACTAGTTCACTTGCCATAAAGGAAATCGACCAACAAAGGGCTTCATCAATCTTAGAGGGTTCAATATGGGAAATAAAGGCAGTAAAAGTTACTTCATTCAAAGTACCATTTCTGGTCCTCACTCCCTAATTTACATCATTGATCACTTGGTCCAAAGGATGATTTCTAATGAACTTCCATGCTCTAGGCTAAGATTGATTAGGATTTTCTAAATCATTTTCAGGATCAGTTTCAAAAACATCTTCAGGATTTTCAATAGAAATAGGAGTGGTTTTCGAAAAGAATTGATTTTTAAAAACATTTTCTTCATCATCATCCAAAGGTTTATCAGATTTGAATTCATAGAAAACAACATGCATAAACTCTTCAACAATACGAGTACGAGTATTAAAGACTCTATAAGCTTTACTCCTATTTGAATAATCCAAAAATATACCTCCATCTGCCTTGGGATCGAACTTTCCCAAGTTATCCTTACCATTGTTGTGGATGAAACATACATCCAAACACATGCAGATGACTAAGATCCGGCTTTCTTCCTGAAGGTGGAATATCACCTAAAGGGGGTGAATAGGTGATCTCAATAATTCTTTTCGTGGTATGAAGTATAAACAATGAAAGCAGTAAAAAAGTAAGGAGAAATGACACAAAGAAATTATACTGGTTCGGTCTAACTCCTTGACCTACGTCTAGTACCCAGACACTCTGGGATTTTCATTATCTCACAAAGACAATTACACACTCTATAACTCAGGATGATCCTTTCTTCCTAGGACTCACTCCCCCTTACAAGTTGTAATTGTACACCCACACTCAAGATACCTCTATCTTGAGATTTGAACGAATGTAAAACAAATGATAAAACTCTCTCACAGAGTAGATGAATAATAAACACTAAAGCTCAGTAATATCCAAAGATATATACAGAATAGAAATTGAACACTTTGAATGCTTTGTCTGTGTATGCGTTGGTTCCTTTTGATGTATTCAAGTATCTATGTCCAATTCTCAAAGAAATTGAACACTTTGAATACTTGATATTACTTGAGTAGCCCAATTCTCATACTTGAGTACCATACTCAAGTATCTATGCACAATACTCAAGTATCTATATCCAATACTCAAGCATTGTTGCAGCAAGATCATATCAGAGACTTCAACTCGTCAATACTCGAGTATCCCAATTCTCATACTTGAGTATTACACATTCACAGAGCAAATGACATTCAGCAATTAATCCATACTCGAGTATGTTGTATCCAATACTCGAGTATTGTCTCAGAAATTCAAATCAGAAGCTTTAGATCAATGTTATTCGAGTAGATGAATTCTGATATGTAGTAGTTCTGTCCAGCACCATCTGTCCATGTATAAGAGTGTATCAATTGTTGAGTATTGTGCTTCCAGTGCAAATCGAGATTTTGACATTACTCGAGTATAGGTTGGAGTTACTCGAGTATTGTCATTCTAAGTGATTTAGCATTGTCTGTGTCTTGCTGCTACTCGAGTATTACTTGAGATATACTCGAGTATCCTCTTCTTCCAGAACTTAATTCCCAATATTACTTGAGTATATAAGTGACATACTCGAGTATCATCTTCGAATGCCAAACCCCTAGCTGCCATATTCTACGTTGTTGTGCAGATTTCAGATTTCCAGAAATGCAAAAATATTGGCAATACAACGGGCCATTTCCAGTGAGCATAATGTCTTCGATATATATCTAAATTTGTCAAATCACCCCATCTCAGAAAGATCTTTAAGTATTCTTTCCAGTTCAATAAGAATAAGCTCCAAACTAGTTGTATTTCATCCATTAACATCAGATGAATGGAGGTTGTTCTTATCCAACATTTTTGTAGCATCCAGAGCAGACTGCCAACTTCAAAACATCATAACTCCTCTAATTGATCTTCTTTTTCTGTGTTCTTGATGTTTTTGAAAAGGTATTTGAGTCTAATTTCCAATGGCACTGATTGCAGCTCAAATGGATTTGTCGTTTGTGAGATACACTGAAATTACCGAAGGTTGGTATAGACTGTGATGTTGATTCTTGTGGCAACTTTTAAAACTCATATATCTCTCATCTAGACTCCTTTAGACTTGAATCTTTGTCAAAAATACGCATTGGGAGTCTAGTTTAATATGCCACTAGGTTCATGTCAATCCGATTCCTGGTTTGGGAGATATCATCAAATTACCAGAGGTCGCCTGAAACAGAGCTAAACAGAGGAGCTAAAGAACACGCTAATACTCGAGTATTGAAGTTTCATACTCAAGTATTGGTCTCATACTCGAGTATTGACTGGTTTTTCACCTGAATTGGAGCTGATTAAGTACCATACTCGAGTGTTAAGTTGAGATACTCGAGTATTGCTTCAGGAATCCACCTTTAGCTTATTTCAACTTCGCCAATTCAACTTCCATTGATCATAGAGACTTTCATATTGATATTCTCCTTTCTTCAATCTCATCTCTTGATCATTCTCTATAATTTAACTTGGACTTAGCTACATTAAATAAAGTAGTTAGTCAATGTATATGATATAAACTTTTTGCTCTTAGATAATGACATTTATACAAGACATCATCAAAACTAATCATAACTAACATTCTTCCCCTTTTTGATGATGGCAAATACTTTAAGAAAAATATGTTTGAATATGAAAATACATTAGATACAACATATTTTTTGTGCCATTATCTCCCCCTTATTTGTCATTAGCAAAAAGTTGATTTGAAGAAGAAATGCTTACAAAGAATGAAGAAACTGATTTTGTCGATCTCCCCAATTCGAAATTGTTTTCATTTTAAATATGATGCAATCTGGATATTTTTTTTTATGAAAACAAATTTGAAAGAAGAGTAAATACCCTTTCTGGTCCCTGACAAAAAATACGATCCCCATTTTGGTCCCTTACAAAAAAAAAAGTCATTTTTAGTCCATAAAAAGGACGAATAAGGGTCGATTGGTTAATATTTTGATCCTTCACAAATTTCCAAAAGGCCTGTTTTAGTCCAAAAAAAGGACGAATAAGGATCGATTTTTTTTGTAAGGGACCAAAATGGGGTCCGTATTTTTGGTTAGGGACCAGAAAGGGTATTTACTGTCACACCCCGAGAATCGAGATGTGACCGGCTCGGAATACGTGTTAATTCACATTCCTTAAGCCTTAAAACAAATAGAATTTCTAATACTTATATATAGACTTATTTACAATGTATGTAAAATAAATATTATAAATATATTTTGTATAAAAGAACTTATTAACTTTTGTAGAAATTTCGATAGAGTCACCCCTACAAGCAGAACCTCCCAAAATTTCTACAATAGCCTGATATTGTCAAGAGGAGCTCTACGCTTTATCATCAAATACAAAACATATAGATCATGTGAAGACCCTATCTATAGTATACGTGGAGCACCTAAATTACAACAATAAATACAAAGGTGTGAATTCAGGGAGTTTCAACGTGACACTTCAACTTCAAACAACATTATGGACCTTCAATGATCAGCAAGAGGATCCAAGTTAGCTGCACTATCTGAGACCAAAAATAATTTTCCGTTGAATAACGTCCCATTTATGAAATTTAATGAAACACTAATGAAAATAATTTAAATAGATTTAACTATGAATCATAACAATTTGGCAATCAACTTTGATTTCTATAGTAAACAATCATAAACATAAGTGAAACTATATAAAATATTATTAATCAAATAGATCCATGTACGTAGTAAAACATTTGATTTAACATAATTTAATCCATAATTCTCAAACCTTATCTTTCCGTAGGACCTCAACAGAACGGAATAACAAGCGTGGACACACAGTCCACGAGGGAAAATAACCAAGCGTGACATGGAGGCCACGAAAACAAGCGTGGACACACAGTCCACAAGGGTAAGTAACCAAGCGCGGCTCGAAGCCACGAAACAAGCGCAGCACGAAGCTATAAATCAAGTGTAGGTACAAGACCCATGGATATCAAGCAAGCTCAAGGCTAACCACGGTGCACCAAGGACTAACAGTACTACTGTTAGCAACCAGCATTTTGTATTTGGTCCTCTCAAAAAACGCTTTCAATCATGCTTGGGGTAACTTATCAAAACAATGGAAATTTCTTCTTTCAATACCAAGTCAACTCGTATCAAATACAATATACTAGAATGCCCTAGTATGAAAGTTTACAAAATCTCAAAATATACTCTTCCAACCCCATCAGTCGAAAGTCTTTTCATATAAAAGTTTACAAAGAATACCTTAGAAATTTTCTTATCAATTCTTTGCATAAAAATTCATAAACGATAAGGTGTTATAGAACTAGTAACCTTGAATAAAATCATTATTTCTTTCAAGCATATAAATAACAATAATTAATTGATATATTTCAACAAAATTGTCTTAAGGAAATTAGTACTTAAATAAGTTGATAATTTAATAAAATCAGAGCGAGTAAAATATAATTGATAAAAATTTAAAATGAGACGTTATTCACTCACTTGTTGAGCTTCCAAACATATATAACTTCTATCTATCAGCTTTCGACTGCTATTTACTCCTAGTCTCCTATTGTCCAAAATAAAAACATTATTTTAATTATAACTTCACATAAAATTTCTATAATATCTCATCTTGCAAGACTCTTCTCCTATTTCTTCATAACGACCCTTTTTGGTTTCCAACACTAAGAGAATATAACAGCACATTGGAATACCCTCATTTCTTCCTAACATTTAAATAAACGTGCATATGCATTCCTCATATCATTTCATAAAGCAACATATCACATTTTTATATTATTACCCGGACAACTTTAAATGTTTGTAATATATCACAAAATCTCCAAGACTAAAATTAAATCCTCTTTCAACACAGTTAACATGTAAATAAAATGAACCCACTCTCTCGTAACCTTTAAGTCACATAGAAATACAAATTTGAATAAGCTTCCTTCTCAAATTCACTTCTCTGCCAAATTTCAACATGGAAGGAATAATGAACTCTTGTATCTTAATTCATAAGTGTTAGTTCGTTATGTGTTTTGATGATAACTGACAATTGCAAATCCAAAAATGAAGTTTTGTCTTGGTAAGTTGAAAAACTTACTGTCAAGACAAAACTCGAGTTTTGGTTTCAAAACTCGAGTTTTGACCTTGACAGAGAGATGCTCGTTTTCACTAAACAAGAGCAAAACTCAAGTTTCCTCGAGTTTTGAACAATACAGAGAGCACTCAATTTTCATCTCAAGACAAAACTCGAGTTTCAGTTTCAAAACTCGAGTTTTGACTCTTACAGAGACTTATGACATTTTTCAACTAAAGACAAAACTCGAGTTTTGGCCATACAGAGAGTCTCTTGTTTTTTAAATCCAGTTTTGCGCCAAGACTTCATCTTTTCAACTACTTCTGAGATTTTCCAAGTTTTCTCTAAGTTAAGAGAAAACTCGAGTTTTGACTTGACAGAGAGTTTTCACGTTTTCACTCAGTTTTTGAAAACTCGAGTCTTCAAAATAAAACTCAAGTTTCCAACTAGAGCAGATTTTCTAAGTTTTCATTGTTGGAGGAAAACTCGAGTTTTGGATTGCAAACTCAAGTTTTGACCCAACCCAAGAGCATTGCCAGTTCTCAAAGTTTTCATAACAATATGAAAACTCGAGTTTTGATCCGGTAGAAAGCAATGGATTTTCACAATGATTTGAAAACTCGAGTTTCATTTGTTAAACTCAAGTTTTGGCCTGACTTGAACTTCTCATTATTTTCACAATTAAGTGAAAACTCGAGTTTCAGTTTGGAAACTCGAGTTTTTATCAAACAGAGAACTTAAGATTTTTCAATGCTTTGAAAACTCAAGTTTTGATGTTTTGGACTAACACATGCTGTTTTCATTAAAAGTCTGAAACTCAAGTTTCGGTTAGAAAACTCGAGTTTTGAGATTTACTCAAGCTATTGTCCAAAAGCTCAAAACACGACTTTTCTCTCTGGAAGTAGAAAACTCGAGTTTCAGTTTTGAAACTCAAGTTTAGTCTTAAATGCACAGTTGAAAACTCGAGTTTTGATGAACAAACTCGAGTTTCCATCGCTGAATCTAAAATTTGAATTTAACGATTTTGGAATACATTGTTGTTTGATCTTAATACTTTCCAACATTAATCTTCTATGTTCCCTACTATGTTTAACCGCTTTCCTTGTGAGTTTTAGACAGATTAATGAAGATTTATTGAAGGAGAGAGCAAAAGCAAAAATGTAGTTCAGAACATTAAATACTGACTAGAAAATTGCTTCTTTTCTGGCTAATCCATCTGCACACGCCTACAAAGCATTAAAGAATGTTTTCCTCAACAAGTAAACTCTTCTCCAATGGATTAGTTCGCATAGAGTCAACTCTGATCATCTAGCGAGCAGGATAAAGAGTAAACTAGAGAGAGAAGATGCCTAAACCACTTCCTAACCTTGGCACAACTTCTCCAACGGATCTATTTGGAAAGCAACAGTCATTTAATGATCTCTGAGTATAAATAGAAGAGCATTCAAGTCTTTCTAAAAACCACAACAACTGAGAGCGGATTGCATTCAAGTTTTCATTTATTCCTTTCAGTTTTCACTTGTATAGTATCTTTTGATACAAGAGCTTCAGTGTTCATTTATATCTGCTCTTTGAGAGAGTCTTCTTTCTGAATATTCATTTATTGTAAAGGAATCACAAGTCAAGGGGACTTGGTGATTTGGGAAATCATCGATTACAACTTGTAAGGGGGAGTGAGTTCTAGTGAGAGAATCACTTCTTGAGTGCAGAGTGTGTAATCTTTGATATAGTGGAAATCCCATAGAGTCTGGGGACTGGACGTAGGTCAAGTGGTTAAGACCGAACCAGTATAAATCTCTTGTGTTCATCTTCTCTATCCTTTACTCTATTCTTCCCTGTTTTCAATACAAGAAAATAGAGTCATTCACAAAAGTTTTTAAAATACCCAATTCACCCCCCTTTTGGGTATTTGACTCCACTTTCATTTGGTATCAAAGCAAGGTCTTCTCATAAGAGCTTAACAACTCGAGAAGGATCGATATGGAGGGAATTCTACCCGATGGAGCCTCAATCAACAGACCTCTTGGCTTCAATGGAGAACACAATTTATTTTGGAAAGATAAATTCAAGGTGTTCGTGATGGCAACAGAATATGGGCTCTGGAGAGTCTTTGAAAGAAGAGATTATGTGCCCTCACTTGTGGAAGATAGTGTAAGAATTTCTAAGCTGGAAGAAGAGTATGATGACAATGACAGAAGGAATGTTACACTTAATAGCAAGGTAGTTCTTCTACTCCAAAGTGCCTTAAGTCAACAAGAATACTTTCGTATTTGCACTTTGCCGTCTGCAAAGTATATGCGGGATGCTCTTGAAATCGCTCATGAAGGAACCACTAGAGTCAAGCAAAATAGAGTTAATACTCTTATGACAGAGTATGATCTTCTTCGAATGAAGCCTGGCGAATCTATTGGAGAGTTCCAACTGAGATTCACTCATTTGATCAATCAACTTGCTGCCCTTGGGAAGGAGTACGACCAACCAGTCCAAGTGAGGAAAACTATGAATATCCTCAACAAGGAATGGGAAGCTAAGGTCACGGCTATAGAAGAGGCACGAGGAGAATCAATGACTTCAATAGCTGCTCTCTTCGGTAGCCTTTCTGAATATGAGGCAAAAATCAAGTTCAAAAAGGGACTTGATGAAGTTCATGGGAAGAACAAGGGCATTGCTTTCAATACTGCAAAAGAAGATAAAGAATCAGACGAGGAGGATGAGGACGATGATGAAGAAATAGGCATGCTAGTTCGACGATTCAAAAAGTTCTACAAGAAGGACCAGGGGTTCAAGAAATTTCAAAAAGGCAGCTCTAGTTATGAAGCAAAGAAGCTGATCATATGCTATGAGTGCCAAAAGCCTGGTCACATCAAGTCAGAATGCCCCCAGCTGAACAACAACAAGGACGAAGAAAAGAAGAAGTTCAGCAAATATAAGAAGAAAGCCTACGTTTCAGGCATCTGGGGTGATAGCTCCTCCGATGAAGATGATGAGGATGAGGAAGAGAAAGCGAATATATGCTTAGCTGCTAAAGAGGAAGAGCAACATGCTGCAAGTGATGAGGTATATGACTCTAAACCTTCCTATGATGAGCTTCTCACTGAGTATCTCTGTGTGCAACCTAAATTTGAAAAACTCGCTGATAAATATTTGAATTTGAAAAGGAGAAACACAACTCTTGAGTTACAAATTCAAAAACTCTCTTCTCCTGAAATTTTTGTTTGTGAAAAATGTCCTGATATGGAGAAAAAGAATTTACATCTTACTAAGGCACTTGAGAAATTCACTAAAGGTAGTGAGATGCTCAATGTCATTCTCAAACAACAAAGGTTTACTAATGACAAATCAGGAATTGGCTATCAACCTGTCCTTGATAAAAGGAAAGGCAAAAAGAAAAACAGAGAGAGATCCTATATTAACTATTTTAGAAAATCAGTACATTCTTCAAATCCCTTCGCACACTGCAATTATTATAATAGGAAGAGTCATTCCACTTCATCTTGTTTTCATAAAAAAGAAAGAAAAGTGAAACCGTCTGGGAATTATCAATGGGTACCGAAAGGAACATATGTTGCTAAGGTCCAATCTGACCTCAAAGGACCCAAGAAAAGATGGGTACCTTGTTAGTTCTCTGATGGTTTTGATGATTGTCAACAACTACAAACAATTGAAGAGGTTTTGCTCTTAAGTGTCAAAATTCTGTTTAAGAGCAAACCTCGAGGTTGGGTTTGTAACCTCGAGGTTTGACCTTACAGAAGCTTTAAAAATCAAGTGTTCGAATGTTGCAAAACTTGGTTTCACAAATTATATGTGAAACCTCGAGGTTGAGAAGTCAACCTCGAGGTTCTGGTTCAGTTGGAGAATCCAAGTTTCTTCATTATCACTTGTAACCTCGAGTATGCAAAGCTAACCTCAAGGTTCAACTCATACAGAAAGGTCATGTTGTTCATCAAGCACATGAACCTCGAGGTCCATATTTCAACCTCGAGGTTGGACACTTTGTTTTGAAACTTAAGCTCGATGAAAACACCTTTGACCTCGAGTATGATGTTGCAACCTCGAGTTTCATCACTTACAGAGAGCACACTGGTTTTCAAAGTATTGAAAACCTCGAGGTTAACATTGTAACCTCGAGGCTGGGCTTTATGTTTAACTTTGAACTTTGCACTTTCAAAGAGCCAACCTCGAGTACAGATGTACAACCTCGAGGTTGTCGGGCTCCAGTGAAAACTGAAGGTTTGAAACAAACTTCAAACCTCGAGGTTACCTTTGGAACCTCAAGGTTTGCAGGTTAATGAGATTTATCAGAAGGTTTCTTCTCAAGAGAAACCTCGAGGTTCACTTTGCAACCTCGAGGTTGAATGATTTTAAAACGAAGGTTTGCCTGAGGATTTCAGGCCAACCTCGAGGTTGGATGAACTAACCTCGAGGTTAGTGACCGTTGAAGCTTTTTCAAATTTGTGAAATCTGCTATAACTTGTTGTTTGATCTAATTGCTTTCATAAATCATTCACTCATGATCCCAGATATGTTTAACAAGTTTGTTGAGTGTTTTTCAGTTAGCACAGATCAAGATTATTGAAGATTTGTGAGAAAAAGCAAAAAGGTGAACAGTGCATTTAATGCACCTGCACAATCTCATCTACTTTCGGCTAATCCATCTGAGCACGCCTTGTTAACGTTAAAGAATGCTTACTACATCAAGTAAAGTTAATTCCAACGGGCAGAAACTCAGAGATCCACATCAGACTTCATTAAGACTTGGATTAGCAGAAGTTTAGAGAGAGAAGATGACCAGAACTTAAGCAAATCACTTCCAACGGTTGGAATCATCTCACAACGGTCATTTAATGTTCTCTACCTATAAATAGAGAGCATTAACTTCTTCTCAAGCTGATACAACTACTTAGAGCGAAAATTTATTGAGTCATTTATTGTATCAAGCTTTCATCTGTATTGTATCATTTTGATACTTAGTTCTTCAGTGCTTATCTTATCTGCTCTGTAAGAGAGTCAAATACTTGAAAATCATTTATTGATTGAGATAACTACAAGTCAGGGGACTTGGTAGTTGGGGTGTATTGATTACAACTTGTAAGGGGGAGTGTGTTCTAGTGAGAGAACAACTCTTAGTACAGAGTGTGTAATCAATATTGTTGAGTTAGTGGATTGAAAATCCCAAGTGAGGCTTGGGGACTGGATGTAGGTCAGAGAAAGGACCGAACCAGTATAAATCATTGTGTGCAAAGTTCTTCTCTCTATCTCCTCTGTTCTGCTCTGTTCTGAGAGTGTAAAAACAGAACCAGTTTGCAAAAATTTTTAATATACCCAATTCACCCCCCTCTTGGGTATAAAGCTCCTCTTTCATTTGGTATCAGAGCAAGGTCTTCTCAGAAGAGCTTAACCACTCGAGAAGGATCACTATGGAAGGAATTCTTCCTGATGGAGCTTCAATCAACCGTCCTCCCGGTTTCGATGGCGAACACTATTCTTTCTGGAAAGCAAAGTTTCGCGTGTTCGTGATGGCTACGGAATATGGATTGTGGAGAGTATTTGAAACTGGAGATTATGTTCCAGTTAAGATTGAAGGAGGCATCACTGTTCCAAAGACCGAAGCTGAGTTCAACGATGATGATAAGAAGAATATTACTCTTAATAGCAAGGCTATTCTGATGCTTCAAAGCGCTCTTAGTCAAAAGGAGTACTTTCGTGTTTGCAACTTGTCTACAGCAAAGGATATGTGGAAAGCTCTGGAAATCGCATATGAAGGAACATCTGGAATCAAAGAGAACCGCATCAACATCCTAACAACTGAATATGACCTGTTGCGAATGAAGCAAGGAGAAACTATCGGTGAATTTCAGCTTAGATATACTCATCTCACAAATCAGTTAGCAGCCTTGGGAAAGATCTTCGATCAAAGGTCTCAAGTGAGAAAAATTCTCAATATTCTCACGAAGGATTGGGAAGCCAAGGTTACTGCTATTGAAGAGGCTCGTGGTGAGTCTATGACTTCTGTTGCTGCATTGTTTGGAAGCCTATCTGAGTATGAGAGCAAGTTGAAATTCAAGAAGGACTTGGAAGAAGTCAATGGTACCAACAATCGCAACAAGGGAGTCGCTCTCAATGCTGATAAAGATGAAGAAGATGAAGATGAGGATGAAGAAATCGGCATGATGGTCCGGAGATTCAAGAAGTTTTACAAAAAGGATCAGGGCTTCAAGAAGTTTCAAAAGGGTAGCTCCAGCTATGAATCAAAAAGGCCTATCATATGCTACGAATGCGAGAAGCCCGGACACATCAAATCTGAATGTCCTCAGCTGAAGAACCAAGAGAAAGAAAGGAAGAAGTTCAAGAACTTCAAGAAGAAGAAAGCATATGTTTCAGCCATATGGGGGGATAGCTCATCAGATGAGGATGAAGCTGAAGAAAATGAAAGTGAAAAAGCCAACATATGTCTTGTTGCTGAAGAAGAAGAGCAACCCAGTGAAACAAATGAGGTATACGAATCTCTTCCTTCCTATGATGAACTATTTACTGAGTACAATGTGGTTCAAAAGGAGTTTGAAAAATTGGCAGATAAGTATATGAGTTTAAAAAGGAAACATTCTTTTCTTGAATTACATGTTGAAAGTCTTACTTCTCCTGAATCTTTAGTCTGTGACGAATGCCCTATTTTGGAGAAAAAGAATTTACAATTAACAAAAGCACTTGAGAAATTCACTAAGGGAAGTGAAATGCTCAATGTGATTTTGAAACAACAACGTTTTACAAACGATAGATCGGGCATTGGTTATAGACCAGACTTTGATAAGAAGAAAGGAAAGAAAAAGAATGGACAAAAATCCTATATGAATTATTTCACTAAATCTGTTCATTCCTCAAACCCTTTTGCACATTGTACATATTGCAATAGGAAGGGTCATTCTACTTCATCTTGTTTTCATCGAAAAGAAAGAAAAGCTAAACCTGTAGGAAATTATGTCTGGGTACCAAAAGGAACATATGTTCCCAAGGTGCATGCTAACCCCAAAGGACCCAAGAAAAGATGGGTACCTAAAACTTGACCTCTGGTAATCTGCAGGTATGTCTTAGAGCATCAAGGCCAAACAAGTGGTACATTGATAGTGGATGCTCAAGACACATGACTGGAGACAAATCAAAATTTTTATCAATAAAGCCAAAAGATGGAGGTAGAGTCACATTTGGAGGTGATCAATCCGGGAAAATCGCTGGCATTGGTGAGATAGGCAACAATGAAGGCCCACTCATCAAAGACGTCTACCTTGTAGAAGGATTGTGTCACAATCTCCTAAGTGTGAGCCAAAGCACCGATAAGGGTAATTTGGAATACGGACTGATCATGGTGGAGAGTTCGAAAATCAAGCCTTTGCTGAGTTCTGTGATAGTATGGGGATTGATCACAATTTTTCAGCACCAAGAACACCACAACAAAATGGTGTTGTGGAGAGAAAGAATAGAGTACTCACTGAAATGGCTAGAGCAATGTTGAACGAGTACATCACTTCGCAAGTATTTTGGGCTGATGCCATGAGTACGGCTTGCTACGTCTCCAACAGAGCATACTTGAGAAAGAAGCTGAATAAGACTCCATACGAACTCTACAAGGAAAGAAAGCCAAACCTCAGTCACCTTCGTGTCTTCGGCTGTAAGTGCTATGTGCACAATAACGGTAAAGACAATCTTGGTAAATTCGATCCTAAAGCTGATTTAGCTATCTTTATTGGTTATTCTAATAGGAGTAAAGCATATAGAGTCTTTAATACTAGAACTAAGATTGTTGAGGAATCTATACATGTTGTATTCTGTGAATCTGAATCTGATAAATCCTTGGATGATGAAGAGGAGACTATTTTCAAAAACAAATTCTTTTCGAAAAATGCTCCTACTCCTTCTGAAAATTCTGAAAACATTTTTGAGGCTAATCCTGAAAGCAATTTAGAAAATTCTGATCAGTCTCAACCTAGAGCTTGGAGATTTATAAGGAATCATCCTTTAGACCAAGTTATAGGTGATGTAAATCAAGGAGTTAGGACCAGAAATAGTACCTTGAATGAAGTTACATTTTCTGCATTTATTTCTCATATAGAGCCCTCTAAAATAGAAGAAGCCCTTTCAGACAATGATTGGGTGATTGCTATGCAAGAGGAGCTACATCAATTTGATAGAAATCAAGTTTGGGACTTGGTGCCTAGACCCAAAGACCATCCGGTAATTGGGACAAAATGGGTATTCAAGAACAAACGTGATGAGTCAGCCATCATTGTGCGTAACAAGGCTAGATTAGTGGCCAAAGGTTACAATCAAGAAGAAGGAATAGACTATGAAGAGACTTATGCTCCAGTAGCTAGATTGGAAGCAATAAGAGTTCTTCTAGCATTTGCATGCACAAAAGGCTTTAAACTCTATCAAATGGATGTCAAAAGTGCTTTTCTAAATGGTTTCATTCAAGAGGAGGTGTATGTTGAACAACCTCCAGGTTTTGAAAATGATCAATTTCCGGATCATGTTTTTAGACTTAAGAAAGCCTTGTATGGTCTTAAGCAAGCTCCTAGAGCTTGGTATGAAAGATTGAGTCAATTCTTACTCAATCAAGGATTTATCAGAGGAAAGGCTGATACAACATTGTTTATCAAGAAAAATAAATTAAATGAGATTTTAATCGTACAGATATATGTTGATGATATTATTTTCGGTGCTACTAATGATTCTTTGTGTGAGGAATTTTCCAAGTCTATGCAAGGTGAATTTGAGATGTCAATGATGGGAGAGCTTAATTACTTCCTTGGGCTGCAAATCAAGCAACGTAAAGATGGAATATTCATATCTCAAACAAAGTATCTGAATGATTTGCTGAAGAAGTTTGGAATGGACAAGTGCAATGGGGCTGACACACCAATGAGCACAACTACTTCTTTGGATGCTGATGAAGAGGGCAAGGACTTTAACATCACCAAGTATAGAGGAATGATTGGATCATTACTCTATCTCACTGCAAGTCGCCCGGACATTCAATTCAGTGTTGGAATGTGTGCTCGGTTCCAATCCGCACCCAAAGAGTCTCATGCTGAACACGTGAAGAGAATATTCAGATATCTATCTGATACAAAGACTCTTGGGCTATGGTTTCCTAAAGGTCAGCCGGAGCATCTTGTGGCATATTCAGATTCGGATCATGCTGGCTATAAGACGGATAGAAAGAGTACAAGTGGGCAATGCGAATTCTTTGGCAACTCACTTGTCTCTTGGTTTAGCAAGAAGCAAACTACCGTGGCGGTGTCCTCAACAGAAGCTGAATATGTGGCTGCCTCAAGTTGCTGTGCTCAAGTGTTGTGGCTGAAGCAACAACTTGCTGATTTAGGAGTGCACTTAAAGGAGATTCCAATACTATGTGATAACACTAGCACAATAAGCTTGGCCAAGAATCCCGTGCAACATACAAGAACCAAGCATATTGATGTGAGACATCATTTCATCCGGGATCATGTCCAGAAGAGAGATGTGAAAGTGATGTTCATCCCAACTCATCTTCAATTGGCAGACATTTTCACCAAACCATTAGCCAAGGACCCATTCACATTCATAAGAAGAGAATTGGGAATGGTAAATCCCAATGAGTTGTAAGTAATTCTTGTCTACTTTTATATTAAAATATGGTTTTGATGATTATAGATCACTAACTTTAGCATCGGAGTACATAGACAATCTTATGCAGGACTTAGGTTTGCTGTCAAAGGGGCAAACCTCGAGGTTCAGTAGTCAACCTCGAGGTTGGAAGAGTGTCAAAAGGTTCAAGATATCTGATGGATGGAACCTCGAGGCTCAAAAGCTAACCTCGAGGTTATCGGGGCAAACTGTCAAAATTGAGAATGCTTAAAAGCTGGAACCTCGAGTATGGGATTAGAACCTCGAGGTTGGTAGCAAACAGAAGAGACATCTCATCTATCAGACAGTCGAACCTCGAGGTTCTGGAGGCAACCTCGAGGTTGGAGGTAAGAATTTCAAAGGTTAGTGAATTTTTATTCATCTAACCTCGAGGCTGAGATGTCAACCTCGAGGTTGATCGCAGAGTTTAGTGAACTTTTGTTCATCTAACCTCGAGGCTGAGAAGTCAACCTCGAGGTTGAGAGCGTGTCTATATATATGCTGCTGTGAAATTTCATTTTTACTGAACCCTAACCTCGAGTTCACTCCTTCTCTCTCGTCACTTCCTCTTCCAATCTTCATCTTTCTGCACATTTCTTCCACTCTCTGTCCACAAATGGCCTCGAAATCTCCTTCCCAGTCAGAATCTTCCTCCCATTCGAACGATGAGACAGAATCTTGGTCTCCCTCTCCACCTCCAAAACGTCAACCTTCTCCTGAACCTCAAGCAACCAAGCCTGTGAGGAAGAAGACTCGGTCTCTTCGCTTGCGCTCTGGGGTTGATAAGCACATCCCAGGGATGCCCATTGATCCTCCTCCATCTCCTCCTCCGAAGAGCAAACCGAAGGGCATTTCCATCAAAGAGCCCAGTCAAGCTGAGTCTAAAAAGAGGAAAGTGCCTGAAACAACCGGTAAAGGGAAAGAGAAAATAGGAGAAAAGGCCAAGAAGGCAAGGACCAAGAATCCCTCAAGGCCTCAAGTTCAATCATCCTCTCAGGCCTCACAGCAAAAGAAGTTGGAGAAATTTGCTGTGAATGCAATAGAGGATATCCGGGATATCAGATCACCCCCAGAAGGATTCGTCACTGCTGCTTCATCCTTCTCCTCCAAGGAAGAAAATGATAAGTATAGAGAAACTTATCTCTCTAAAGTTTTCTGTGCTTCAGTTGCCATTAATTTAGAAAACTTCCACAAAGAGTGCAATTTTGATCTCAGTCCTTGGATCAAAATGTATGAACCCTTTATCTCCATTTACTGTCCATACACTCCTAGTCTGGTTAGGATGTTCTATTTTAAAATGGAAGATGTGAGTGTATTGGACTCTGAGGGAGAGTTGGTGGAGGAAAGGGTGTCAACCACAGTAAGAGGTGTCAAGTTTACACTTTCTGCTGATACCTTAAACAAAATTCTGAAAGTCAAAAACCCACCTCCTGTCCCAGAATTTTCTTATACCAATCAAGAGGTATATGAAACTCTTATTCCAGGCAAACCCTTTCCACCTGACCAACAGATAAAGCTAACCTTCAAGCCTAGGGACATGCCACAAGAACACAGAGTTCTTTGGTATGTTTATTCAAGGAACTTTGTTCCTAAGGCTGGGAACTACACTCATTTTACCTCCCTCGATTATAGACCATTCACTGCCTTTGTGAGGAGGGTGCCCTTTAATATTGGGGATTGGCTTCTTCAGGGGATGAAGTCATTCAAATTTGCCAAAAAGCCATTGACTCATATACCCTACCCTTCTCTCGTTTCTGTGATACTCTACTATCACAGAATCTGGTATGTGGGGAGCACTGATACCCTTGAATATCCCCTTTATTTTGGGAAGCATCAGCTGAACCTCATGCATATCAAGTTTGATGCAGAGGGGGCGGCTCAGTCTCAAGCATCTCAAGCTCCTGAGGAAGCACAGTCAGCTCCTCCACCTTCTCAGGCTCCTCTACCAGATGATCTGATGGGACAGATCAGACAGATAGTGGATCAAGCCCTAATCTCCCACAGAGCTATCATGAAGACTGAAGTTGATGTATTACGGGCTGACATCAAGATGGGACTTATGGATGTCATAGTTGCACAGACTGAGGCAATGTCCCATCTGTACAAGCTAAAGGAGGAAATGGATCAAAGGTTTACTGACTTGAACTCTTCTTTGGCTGTCTCTCTCACTGCTGCATCTGATGCCAGAGACAAAGCTGACATGCTTCTCAGACATTTTGGCCTTGGCTCCTCATCCACTCATGGCCCCTCATCTGTTCCAGTTCCTGATGTGGCTTCTGACTTACCTTCTGCTGATGCAGCCTCTGATCCCCGTCCTGATATTCATGATGGCCCTAGCTCATCACTTCCTGACCCATCTTCACCTCCCTCTCCTGCTGAGTCTCCTGCTCTCTCACCCCATCACTCACCTCCCTCTCACTCTTTCTCATTCCCTAGCCCTCCACACTCTTCTCCACCTCATACCACTCCTGTTGCTCAGTCTCAACCTTCACCCACTACCCCTTCTACAGAGATTCTCATTCCACCATTTCTATCTCCACCTACCCCCTCTACTGAAATCTTCCCCACACCTTCTCCCTTTGCCCATCCTTCTCTTCTTGATCCCACATTTGATCCTACCACTGCTATGGTGCTTTACCAGCCTCCTCTTGTTATTCTCGACCCAGAGTATGTTGATGACGATGACAAAGGGGGAGAGACAAGCAATGAGTGAGGACTAGAGTCTAGGGATCTAGTTTTTGTCTGCAGCAGCATATGTATTTTCATGTATTTGTTTTCTTTTATTGCTGTCTGTATTGTGTTTTTTAATTGAATTCCATTGTATTTTGTATAAATTTGTTGAAATGGAATATCAATTGAAATATCAGTCTCAATTTCATGCTTCTGCTTATCTCTGAGAATATATGACTCTTTATCTAAGAACTCTACTTGTGCAAAAATCAGTTTTTCAAACACTCTGATAATCTCACTGATAATCTTTTAAATGTTTAAAGAGGTATTGCTTGTAGATGTTGTCATCATCAAAAAGGGGGAGAATGTTAGTTCTCTGATGGTTTTGATGATTGTCAACAACTACAAACAATTGAAGAGGTTTTGCTCTTAAGTGTCAAAATTCTGTTTAAGAGCAAACCTCGAGGTTGGGTTTGTAACCTCGAGGTTTGACCTTACAGAAGCTTTAAAAATCAAGTGTTCGAATGTTGCAAAACTTGGTTTCACAAATTATATGTGAAACCTCGAGGTTGAGAAGTCAACCTCGAGGTTCTGGTTCAGTTGGAGAATCCAAGTTTCTTCATTATCACTTGTAACCTCGAGTATGCAAAGCTAACCTCAAGGTTCAACTCATACAGAAAGGTCATGTTGTTCATCAAGCACATGAACCTCGAGGTCCATATTTCAACCTCGAGGTTGGACACTTTGTTTTGAAACTTAAGCTCGATGAAAACACCTTTGACCTCGAGTATGATGTTGCAACCTCGAGTTTCATCACTTACAGAGAGCACACTGGTTTTCAAAGTATTGAAAACCTCGAGGTTAACATTGTAACCTCGAGGCTGGGCTTTATGTTTAACTTTGAACTTTGCACTTTCAAAGAGCCAACCTCGAGTACAGATGTACAACCTCGAGGTTGTCGGGCTCCAGTGAAAACTGAAGGTTTGAAACAAACTTCAAACCTCGAGGTTACCTTTGGAACCTCAAGGTTTGCAGGTTAATGAGATTTATCAGAAGGTTTCTTCTCAAGAGAAACCTCGAGGTTCACTTTGCAACCTCGAGGTTGAATGATTTTAAAACGAAGGTTTGCCTGAGGATTTCAGGCCAACCTCGAGGTTGGATGAACTAACCTCGAGGTTAGTGACCGTTGAAGCTTTTTCAAATTTGTGAAATCTGCTATAACTTGTTGTTTGATCTAATTGCTTTCATAAATCATTCACTCATGATCCCAGATATGTTTAACAAGTTTGTTGAGTGTTTTTCAGTTAGCACAGATCAAGATTATTGAAGATTTGTGAGAAAAAGCAAAAAGGTGAACAGTGCATTTAATGCACCTGCACAATCTCATCTACTTTCGGCTAATCCATCTGAGCACGCCTTGTTAACGTTAAAGAATGCTTACTACATCAAGTAAAGTTAATTCCAACGGGCAGAAACTCAGAGATCCACATCAGACTTCATTAAGACTTGGATTAGCAGAAGTTTAGAGAGAGAAGATGACCAGAACTTAAGCAAATCACTTCCAACGGTTGGAATCATCTCACAACGGTCATTTAATGTTCTCTACCTATAAATAGAGAGCATTAACTTCTTCTCAAGCTGATACAACTACTTAGAGCGAAAATTTATTGAGTCATTTATTGTATCAAGCTTTCATCTGTATTGTATCATTTTGATACTTAGTTCTTCAGTGCTTATCTTATCTGCTCTGTAAGAGAGTCAAATACTTGAAAATCATTTATTGATTGAGATAACTACAAGTCAGGGGACTTGGTAGTTGGGGTGTATTGATTACAACTTGTAAGGGGGAGTGTGTTCTAGTGAGAGAACAACTCTTAGTACAGAGTGTGTAATCAATATTGTTGAGTTAGTGGATTGAAAATCCCAAGTGAGGCTTGGGGACTGGATGTAGGTCAGAGAAAGGACCGAACCAGTATAAATCATTGTGTGCAAAGTTCTTCTCTCTATCTCCTCTGTTCTGCTCTGTTCTGAGAGTGTAAAAACAGAACCAGTTTGCAAAAATTTTTAATATACCCAATTCACCCCCCTCTTGGGTATAAAGCTCCTCTTTCATACCTAAGACTTGATCCTCTGTGAATTGCAGGTATGTTTTAGAGCATCAAAAACAAACAAGTGGTACATTGACAGTGGATGCTGTAGACACATGACGGGAGATCAATCAAAGTTTACATCAATCAAACCCAAAGATGGTGGCAAGGTGACATTCGGTGGAGATCAATCAGGAAAAATCACTGTAATTGGCGAAGTTGGGAATAATGAAGGTCCACTGATCAAGGATGTTTACCTCGTTGAAGGACTCTGTTACAATCTCCTCAGTGTTAGCCAAAGTACTGATAAAGGTGACCTAGCTATCTTTGGTTCTGAGGAGTGTTTGATTGTTAGTAAAGATCTTCTCGACTTAGAAAATCTAAAATCAAAAGCTTTATTTAGAGCACCTAGAGATGGTAATTGTTATACTCTTAACCTCTCTAGTAATGCTTCAATTTCTGAAAAAAGTTTTGTAGGCAATTTGAGTGAGAGTTGGTTGTGGCACAAGCGATTAGCTCATGTCAACATGTTTCAACTTGACAAGTTGCTCAAAAAGGATTTAGTGATTGGCAATCTCAAACTTAGTTTTAAAAGCGATTTGACTTGTGAGGCATGTCAAAAAGGCAAACAAACCAAAGCATCTTTCAAAACCAAAAACGAAATCTCTACCAATAGACCACTACAATTACTACATATGGATTTTGTGGGTCCAACAAGGGTGAGGAGCCTTGGTGGTAATCTGTACACATTGGTTATTGTAGACGATTTCTCAAGATTTTGTTAGACTATATTCTTGTTACCAAAGGATGAAACATTTGATCAGTTTGTTGTGTTTGCCAAAAAGGTCCAGAACGAGAAATGTGTGTCTATTTCAGGTATAAGAACTGACCGTGGAGGAGAATTCGAGAATCATGCATTTGCAGAATTCAGTGACGACATGGGAATTGATCACAATTTCTTAGCCCTAAGGACTCCTCAACAAAATGGTGTTGTAGAAAGGAAAAATTGAGTCCTTACTGAGATGGCAAGGGCAATGTTGAATGAGAATCAGACATCTCAAGTCTTCTGGGCTGATGCAATGAGCACTGCATGCTATATCCCAAATCGAGCATACCTCCGAAAGAAAATGAATAAAACACTGTATGAGCTGTACAACGGAAGGAAGCTCAATCTTGCCACCTACACATCTTTGGATGTAAGTGTTATGTGCACAATAATGGTAAGGAAAATTTGGGTAAGTTTGATTCTAAGGTTGATGTTGGCATATTTCTTGGCTATTCAAACAGAAGCAAAGCCTATAGAGTCTTTAATACTAGAACTAAAGTTGTTGAAGAATCTATTCATGTTGTGTTCTGTGAAGATAAATCTGATAAACCTTTAGTTGATGAGGAAGAAAATGTTTTCAAGAATCAATTCTTTTCGAAAACTACTCTTGCTTCCCTTGAAAATTCTGAAAATGTCTTTGAGACTGATCTCCAAACTTCTATTGAAAATCCTGCTCAGTCTCAGCCTAGAGCTTGGAAATTTATAAGGAATCATCCTTTACACCAAGTTATAGGTGATGTGAATCAAGGAGTAAGAACAAGAAAAAGTACCTTAAATGAAGTAATCTTTTCTGCATTCATCTCTCATATAGAACCCTCTAAAATAGATGAAGCCCTTTCAGACAATGATTGGGTGATAGCTATGCAAGAGGAGTTACATCAATTTAACAGAAATCAGGTTTGAGACTTAGTACCTAGACCCAAGGACCATCCGGTTATTGGGACAAAATGGGTATTTAAGAACAAACGTGATGAAACTGCAATCATTGCCCAAAATAAGGCAAGATTGGTTGCAAAAGGTTACAATCAAGAGGAAGGAATCGACTATGAGGAAACTTATGTTCCAGTGGCAAGATTGGAAGCTATAAGAGTCCTTCTAGCCTTTGCATGTGTTAAAGGTTTTAAACTTTTTCAAATGGATGTTAAAAGTGCATTTTTGAATGGCTTTATCCAAGAGGAGGCGTTTGTTGAACAACCTCCTGGTTTTGAAAATGAACATTTTCCTAATCATGTTTATCGACTTAAGAAAGCTTTATATAGACTCAAGCAAGCTCCTAGAGCTTGGTATGAGAGATTAAGTCAATTTCTTCTTGATCAAGGGTTTATCAGAGGAAAAACTGACACAACATTGTTTATAAAAAGAAACAAGCTAAATGAAATCTTGATTGTGCAGATCTATGTTGATGACATAATCTTTGGTGCTACTAATGACATTTTGTGTGAAGAATTTGCAAAGATTATGTAGGAAGAGTTTGAGATGTCAATGATAGGAGAGCTCAACTATTTTCTTGGGCTACAAATCAAGTAAAGAAAAGATGGAATTTTCATCTCCCAGACAAAATATCTCAATAATCTGTTGAGGAAGTTTGGGATGGACCAATGTAATGGAGCTGGCACTCCTATGAGTACAACTACTTCATTGGATGCTAATGAAAATGGCAAATATTTCAACATCACTAAGTATAGAGGAATGATTGGATCATTACTCTACTTGACTGCAAGTCGGCCAGACATCCAATTCAGTGTGGGGATGTGTGCAAGATTTCAATCTGCTCCTAAGGAGTCTCATGCTGAGCATGTGAATAAAATCTTCAGATATCTTGCAGACAAAAAGTCACTTGGGTTGTGGTTTCCCAAAGGTCAACCTGAACACTTGGTGGCTTACTCAAATTTAGATCATGCCGGCTACAAGACTGATAAGAAGAGAACAAGTGGTCAATGTGAGTTCTTTGGCAACTCGCTTGTGTCTTGGTTCAGCAAGAAACAAACCAGTGTAGCTGTATCATCGACGGAGGCTGAATATGTAGTTGCATCAAGTTGTTGTGCTCAAGTACTATGGCTTAAGCAACAACTTGCTGACTTGGGAGTGAATCTGAAGAAGATCCCAATTTTGTGTGACAACACAAGCACAATAAGCTTGGTCAAGAATCCAATTCAATATACTCGAACCAAGCATATTGATGTGAGACATCATTTTATAAGAGATCATGTTCAGAAAAGAGATGTCAAGGTCATGTTCATCCCAACTCACCTTCAACTAGCTGACATCTTTACCAAACCATTGGAAAAGGAGCAATTCAACTTTATAAGAAGAGAATTGGGAATGGTAAATCCCAATGAGTTGTAAGTTCTCTTTTACCCAACGTTAGTTTAAGGTTTTGATAATTAACTGTCACTAATTTAAGCATCGGAGTGTATAGTTATGGTCTTTGCAAGATATACTTGAAAATCAGAGTTTTTGCTAACAAAGGGTGAAAACTCGAGTTTTGATATCAAAACTCGAGTTTTGGCAAAGTATAGGGGAGATAGAAGAAAACTTGATTTTTGAAGAGGCTGAAAACTCGAGTTTGTAAGTTGGAAACTTGAGTTTCCATCAGACAGAAAGCAGCTTGAAGTTTTGAAGAATGAAAAATCGAGTTTGGTAAGTGGAAACTTGAGTTTTGGTTGGGAAGTTCAAAAGTTCACAGTACACTTTTGAAGTCCAGGTTAGCTTTTATTCCTCAAAACTCAAGTTTTGGTCGGGCTATATAATTGATTTTTAACTTGTTCTTCAAAACTCGCTTTAAAACTCAAGTTTCTACCCTAGTTTTCTACTGTTCTCTCTCAACCCCAGTCGACTCAAATCCTCAAATCTCTCATTTTCTCCGATCAAATCCTCTCTAAATCCCTCAAATGTCATCGACTACTCCTTCTAAATCTGTCCAAACCACTCCTAACCCTAGAGAATCTTCAAACCCTTCGTCCACTCCTTCTGACCGACCTAAAAGGATGAAGACCCGCTCGACTAGACTGCATTATGGCATAGACAAGTCTATTAGAGGAGTTCCAGACGAAGCTTCACCTCCAAAGGCGTCTACTCCCAAAGCAAAAGGGATTTCTATCGGTGAAAGATCAGAAGGTCGCAGAAAGAGAAAACACGATTCTGATTCTTCTCCAAAAGGGCGAGGGAAAGCAAAAATGCCTGAGGTTCCAGAGATTCCCAAGCCTCTTAAGGCCAAGCGCTCCAAGACGACCTCTGTACCAGCAAAGGGTCAAAGCTCCTCTGCACCTAAGCCTACTCGAGGAATTTTTCCCTGAAGCTACTGATTTCATGGAGGATGCCATCACAAAAATCTACAATCATCCTTCTCCTCCAGAAGGCTTCTTTGCTGCTACAACCCAACTGTCAAAAGAAGAAGGAGAAAGGTTTAAGGAATTCTTTGTCAATAAAGCCTTCTGCCCTTCTGTTTCTGTTGATTTGGGAAAGTTGAAGAAAGATTATAATTTGTACCTCTCACCCTGGTTGAAGGATTATGAATCCTTCGTATCCATTTCTGCCCCCTACACTCCAAACATTGTTAAAGTATTCTACTTTAACATGGTTTCTGATAGCCTATTGGATTCTGAAGGTAGCCTTGTTGAAGAAAGGGTGACCACAATGGTAAAGGGTGCTGAATTCACTATTTCTGCCTCTACCATTAACAAGATACTCAAGATTGCGAACCCACCTCCAAACCCTGATATCAGATTAAGCAATTGAGACATCTTCACCACACTTTGTCTAAATACTCCTTTCCCATCCAATCAATCCCACACTCTCTCATTTAAGCCAGCTGATATGCCAAGCATCAATCGAATTCTCTGGTATATTTACTCCCGGAACTTCATTCAGAAGGGAGGCAATTACACACATTTCACCCAGAAGGATTACCCACTTTTTGCTGCCTTTGTGAGACAGACCAAATTTGATCTTGGTCATTGGATATTCCAAGAAATGATCAAGTTTAGGTTTGCCTCCAGACGTCCTTCCCATATCCCCTATCCTTCCTTAGTCTCTGTGATCTTATTCTATCACAAGATCTGGCACTTGGGTACTCCAAAAACAATCAAGAAGCCAGCTGTCTTTGGGAAGAGTCAAATCAACTATATGAAGTTGAATCTGGAAGGTGAAGGCTCAGACCAGTCACAGACTCCCACAAGATCACACACTCGAGCCACTCACTCAAGAGCTCAAGAAGCCCAGTCAGCTCCTGCTCCCTTTAGCTTACCATCTGATTTTGAGGCTAAGGTCAAAGCTATTGTGGATGCAACTCTTGCATCTCTGTCAATCAGACTGGAGTTTGAAATTGGTAGACTGGTAGCTGAGGTGAGGGATGGGAAACATGAAGTGGTGGATGCACAGGAAACAATGAGACTACAAATTGATCAGCTCAAAGTAGAATCTGAGAAGCAACACAATGAGCATTTTGATCAACTGATTGATCTTGACGCCAGATTGTCCACTCAGTCCATCACTACCATGTACTTGGATAACAAGGTCGACAAGATACTGAGGCATCTTGGTATTGGGACTTCATCTAACTTTGGGACCACTTCTGCTCCAAGCTCTTCCTCACCCAAGCCAGCTCCTGAAACCTCTTCACCTCCTTCCTTTTCCTTTCCTAGTCCCCCTATCCCATCTTCCTCTCCAGCAAATGTTTCCATTCCTTCTACTGTGGTTCTACCATCTCCTTCTACACCAACCACCAAAATCTTTCCACACTCTTCTCCTTCACCTACTACTCCAGCCACAGTTGTCCTTCCATCTCCATCCTCTCCATCCACTGAAGTTCTTCCCAATCCCCATTTTGAAGATGAAAAAGGGGAAGAGAAATAGGAGAGAACTTAGATAGGAATTTGAGTTATGTTTTCCATTTTGCACTTTGCTGTCTTGTAAATTTCAGTTCATGAATGATATTTGTGTTTGAGAATTCTGTCTTATTTCAGTTTATGAATGAAATCTGTGTTTATCGTTGCTTCTGTTGCCTATCTCTGATATATTGTGTGCAAAAATTTGAAAATGAACAAAGAATTGCAAAGTAATGTTCATGACAGAATTTTGAACTTTATCTTTTGAAAAATCTCATTTGATTTATCAAACTTCTCAAATTCGTGTAATTTTTGGTTTACAAGTGTTGTCATCATCAAAAAGGGGGAGAATGTTAGTTCCCTATGTGTTTTGATGATAACTGACAATTGCAAAACTAAAAATGAAGTTTTGTCTTGGTAAGTTGAAAAACTTACTGTCAAGACCAAACTCGAGTTTTGGTTTCAAAACTCGAGTTTTGACCTTGACAGAGAGATGCTCGTTTTCACTAAACAAGAGCAAAAAAGGAAACTCGAGTTTTGAACAATACAGAGAGCATTCAATTTTCATCTCAAGATAAAACTCGAGTTTCAGTTTCAAAACTCGAGTTTTGACTCTTACAGAGACTTATGACATTTTTCAACTAAAGACAAAACTCGAGTTTTGTTTTGGAAACTCGAGTTTTGGCCATACAGAGAGTCTCGTGTTTTTTAAATCCAGTTTTGCGCAAAGACTTCATTTTTTCAACTACTTCTGAGATTTTCCAAGTTTTCTCTAAGTTAAGAGAAAACTCGAGTTTTGATTTCAAAACTCGAGTTTTGACTTGACAGAGAGTTTTCACGTTTTCACTCAGTTTTTGAAAACTCGAGTCTTCAAAATAAAACTCAAGTTTCCAACTTGAGCAGATTTTCTAAGTTTTCATTGTTGGAGGAAAACTCGCGTTTTGGATTGCAAACTCGAGTTTTGACCCAACCAAAGAGCATTGCCAGTTCTCAAAGTTTTCATAACAATATGAAAACTCGAGTTTTGATTTCAAAACTCGAGTTTTGATCAGACAGAAAGCAATGCATTTTCACAATGATTTGAAAACTCGAGTTTCATTTTTGAAACTCAAGTTTTGGCCTGACTTGAACTTCTCATTATTTTCACAATTAAGTGAAAACTCGAGTTTCAGTTTGGAAACTCGAGCTTTGATCAAACAGAGAACTTAAGATTTTTCAACGCTTTGAAAACTCAAGTTTTGATGTTTTGGACTAACACGTGCTATTTTCATTAAAAGTCTGAAACTCGAGTTTCGGTTAGAAAACTCGAGTTTTGAGATTTACTCAAGCTATGGTCCAAAAGCTCAAAACACGACTTTGCTCCCTGGAAGTAGAAGACTCGAGTTTCAGTTTTGAAACTCAAGTTTAGCCTTAAGTGCACAGTTGAAAACTCAAGTTTTGATGAACAAACTCGAGTTTCCATCACTGAATCTGAAATTTGAATTTAACGATTTTGGAATACATTGTTGTTTGATCTTAATACTTTCCAACATTAATCTTCTATGTTCACTACTATGTTTAACCGCTTTCCTTGTTAGTTTTAGACAGATTAATGAAGATTTATTGAAGGAGATAGCAAAAGAGAAAAGGTAGTTCAGAACATTAAATGCAGACCAGAAAATTGATTCTTTTCTAGCTAATCCATCTGCACACACCTACAAAGCATTAAAGAATGTTTTCCTCAACAAGTAAACTCTTCTCCAACGGATTAATTCGCAGAGAGTCAACTCTGATCATCTAGCCAGCTGGATTAAGAGTAAACTAGAGAGAGAAGATGCCTAAACCACTTCCTAACCTTGGCACAACTTCTCCAACAGATCTATTTGGAAAGCAACGGTCATTTAATGATCTCTGAGTATAAATAGAAGAGCATTCAAGTCTTTCAAAAAACCACAACAACTGAGAGCGAATTGCATTCAAGTTTTCATTTATTCCTTTCAGTTTTCACTTGTATAGTTTCTTTTGATACAAGAGCTTCAGTGTTCATTTATATCTACTCTTTGAGAGAGTGTTCTTTCTAAATATTCATTTATTGTAAAGGAATTACAAGTCAAGGGGACTTAGTGATTTGGGGAATCATCAATTACAACTTGTAAAAAGGAGTGAGTTCTAATGAGAGAATCACTTCTTGAGTGCAGAATTTGTAATCTTTGATATAGTGGAAATCCCAGAGAGTCTGAGGACTGGACGTAGGTCAAGTTGTTAAGACCGAACCAGTATAAATCTCTTGTATTCATCTTCTCTATCCTTTACTCTGTTCTGCCCTGTTTTCAATACTAGAAAACAAAGTCATTCACAAAAGTTTTTAAAATACCTAATTCACCCCCCTCTTGGGTATTTGGCTCCACTTTCAATAAGTTAGTAACCCTAACTTTCAAGCATTTAAATAGTCTAAGGAAAATTTCTTCTAGCCTTCCCCTTTTACTAATTTGTCATACACATCAAAATAATAACACCCAATCAGTCTACCAAGGACTATAGATGCTCAAGTATCAATAAAACTTCTTTAAGTTAAATTTCTTATCCAAATCAGATTTATAATGAACATAACAACTCTCAAGTACATTTTATTCTTCTTATAATATAGGCCTTAGTTAGTTAGTAATTCGAACAATATTTCAACTAAATTTGTTCTCTTAGACATTATAACAAAGACCTTATATGCAATCATAAACAAGTACGTCAATCATCAAGCATTACAATTCCAGACTATTTAAACTTCAATCAACCCCCCTTAAGTCATGCATAGCTCATCTCAATCCCAAATTAAAGAAGCCCAACGCACTCCCACACACCCACGCCATTTCAGAAATTTTGGGAAAAAATAAAATTTAAAAAAACAAAACAAAAAACAAAAAACAAAAAAAAAAACAAGAAGTTTGAGTTTACCCACATATATGGCATTCTTGGCAGCAATATGAAGAGAAGGGAAAACCCAAACAAATTGCTCTCCTCCACCCACAAATCACGACAGCTGAGAAGGGAAAAAAACCCAAATCACTAAACAGAGCAATAGGAGGATACAGATTCCTTCAACCAAAGACCACAGCAGTCACGACCGAAGGAGGAAGAGCGAAACTGAAAACACGTGCAGCAAGAAGGGGAAGAAGAGTCTGAACGAACTACTCTCAATCCATGCAAAAATCGGACAGGAAATGAGCGAGACACAGAATGAAAGAGGGAACAAATGGTTTCTACAATTTTGGGCCAAAAAGGGAGTTGCCGACGGATGATCGGACATCTGACAAACAGCAACGGACGGGCACATGGGGGTGGACGAACGACAACAGCAAGGAAGGGCGCAATAAATAAAAAATAAAAAATGCGCAAAGGAGGCCGGCTGGAGCTTTTGGATCGTGAAGTTCCGTAGAAGCATATAAAACGCTGGGAAAGAAAAATAAAGAAAGAAAAAAAAGGGAAAATTACTCACAGGTCCCAAGGAACAGAGATATTTACATTTAGGTCCCTTCAAATGAAAAAATTACACACAAGTCCCTAGGGATTTCTGTGTAATTATTTCAGAGCGTAAAATTACTTTGTTGTCCATAGTGCATATTTCAGAGAGAAGCGATTAACAACAGAAAAAACATAAATCAACAATAGAAAATGCATATATTAACAATAACTTTTGAAAACCCTGAATTTGTTTTCTCTCACTTTTAGAAACGATTAACAACAGAAAAAGCATAAATTAACAACAAAAAATGCATGTATTAACAATAACTTTTGAAAACCCTAAATTTTGTTAATAAATAAAGTTGTTATTAATACATGCATTTTCTGTTGTTAATCGCTTCTAGAAGTGAAAGAAGACAAATTCAAGGTTTTCAAAAGTTGTTGTTAATACATGCATTTTCTGTTGTTAATCGTTTCTGTGTGAAATATGCACTATGGGCAGCAAAGTAATTTTACGCTTTGAAATAATTACACAAAAGTCCCAAAGGACTTCTGTGTAATTTTGTCATTTGAAGGGACCTAAATGTAACTATCTCTGTTCCTTGGGACCTATGTGTAATTTTCCCAAAAAAAATCTTGTCCTTCATCTTTTCTAGAAAAGAAATATATATATATATATATATATATATATATAGGCGCACACACACAAGGGCATCTAAGTAATTTCCATAGGATTAATACAAAATAAGAATAACAATTTCCCAATAGAGAATTCGAACCCAAAACATAGAGAACATTCAACCATCCCCAATTCGATTAAGCTACAAGTTGTTTTTCCTTTTCTAGCGCCAAGTTGCAATGAGTAATATATATTAATTATTTTATTATAATTTAATTTAATATGTTTTTTTTTCCTAGGCTACTACATTCCTCCCCCCATATAAAAATTCGGTCCTCCGAATTTAAAGGCATTGGTAATATACAAGATCGTCACCTCTAAGTTCACCCACTAAATTTCCAAATAATATAATGATAGAAGAGTGCTAATTTTATGTATATTCTCAAAAGCCTTTGTCATATCATATAGGCATACACTACTATTCCAAACCTTTTTTTTTTTTTTTTGCTAACTTATGCTGAAGTTCGCACATTCAAATTGATTGTTAAAAAAAATCTTCCACCATTGAATGGTAACATTTAGGGGTTTAATAGATAAAATTTGGTACACTAAAATTCATTTCCCAATCTACCTTTTTTGTGTTTTTTATGATATCTTTTTTTTTTTTAATCAAAGCAAAGCCAAATGTTAGTTTCTTTATCCTTAAAGGAGAACCAAAGTACTTACAGCAAACAAGAACAACTCTAGATAAAACCAAAAGCATAATAGTCATTGCTTCACACCAAGGTAACATTCATGCAGCAAAATTAATATAGAAGAAGAAATTGCTTAATGCAGCAAAAGTGACAGAATTTTCACAAAATCATTGAAGAGTTATTATTAGATTCATAACATGCAGTGTTATGCCTTTGTTTTTAATCCTGAATTGCAATTAATGTAAATGACAACATGAAATACCACAAGGTACAGCAAGATTACAGCCACAATGGTGCAAAAGATGCTCGGAGTGTGCAACAAATTTTTTTTCAGCAAGAATTTCAAATCCCAACAATCTCAAGATCACCACTCTCATTAGGGAAATTGAGATAGTAACTTAGTCCAATGAATGCATAAAATTCAGCTATTTTGCAAGGAACCAGCTTAGAACTAGATGTGGATTCAAAAATGAGTTCAATTCAGCTTCTAGAAAAGTGTAGAACCAGCAAGTAATAACATCAGATTCATGCATTCATATTTATCACAACAACAGCATAACAATTTCTAAAAATTCAAGAGGCAACAAATTTAGCATAAATGAATCAAAATCAGATTACAAAATCTGATCCACATCAGCAAATGAGACCTCACTATGTCAGCAATTATTTCTTCAAAGTTGCACAAGAAATTCACAATGATAAACCTCAATTACAACATAGCAAATATTGGCAATCTCTAAGCATAGCAAAATGTTCAATTGACAGCAAAAGAGATCTCAAGAGAGCTGCAAAATGTATCACACAGAATCTGTAATAAACATAGTACTCTCAAAATGCAACGACAGTTACAAAACTTCAACACAGGCAAAAAAATTCTCGGTGCATTAGTCAGCTAACATGTTCTAGAACGTCAGAGCAATTTGGAGCACAAATTCAATGGTAAGCATTAGAAAAGTAATGTGCAGGATTTCAACCAAAATTAGCTTAATTTTAGCAGGCACAAACCAAAGTACACAGATTTGTCTAAGACATCAAAAGCAACAATTCAACCAGATTCTTTTATCAAATTCTAGATTTGCAACAACTAATGCAGGCTGGAAATTCACTCAAAAGCCTACACCAGCAATTTCTTGGGTTCTAAAATTCACTAGCAAGCTTAAGAATCAGTTTTTTCATATTTTAAGCCCACAGTCCAGTAGTAAAAGGTCCAAGTTCAATAATGACAGTAAATTCACCAATCCCAAGCATATGACATCAATTCTTCTTAAAATCGGTAACAAGTTCATAGCTGACCAATCCTTGCTAAAGAAACCTCAAAATCTCAGCAATCACAAACAGAATTTAGAGTAATTAGCCGTCAATTTCAGCAATCTAAAGCTTAGTGAATTAAATTTCCCATTGTCAAACAATTGGCAAAAATATCCAGGATTTATGAACAGCAACAATACTCTGAAGACTGAAATTAATCAAGTTCTTATCAGGTTCAGCAACAAGTAAAGTCACAACAAACTCTAGAAGAATCACCTCCCAAAGGACAACCAACACAGAACAATGATAAGATCCAAAAACCAATTAGCAAATTTCCTAAGATCACCTAATTAAGAACAGAATTAATTCTCAACCAGCCATAAAATTTGCAGTTACAAAATTACTGATATTATTTCCATAGCTAATGACAAATAGGAGTTATCAATTCCACAGTCATCAGCATTTTACTCACAGTCACAATAACAATGCTATGCAGAACTCACAAGTTTTGCAGCCAAAATACAACTCCATTGCACAATGTTCTCTCAATGTGTCGGTTTATCAAATCTTAAAATTACTCCCAGCAGATTCAAAAATCCAATGGAGGAAACAATTTAACAACCAATTAACCCATTTGACAACAATAAATCTTCCAAAAATATACAATAACTTTGACACTCTAATGTAACAACCAGTTCTTAATTCCAATTCCCACATAATTTCAATTTTTTTTAATCAATCATAGCAATACAGTACTCAACACAATAGACCACTTTTAGCATTATAGACTGCAGCAAAATAACAATATTTGACAGCAAGCAAGTTCAGATTGTAACAATTCTAGAAGCTGAAATCAGCTCAACTTGGAAAGTTTTGCATTAACACACGACCAAGAAGACAAGTAACCCATACAAACCAAATTACCTTAGCAATTCAATATCCAGTATAAAACAGCAACAAAATTCCAGAAAGAATCACACCAATAAGTCAAACCAATTATAGCCGCTATCAAATCAGAAAATTTCTATCCAACTAATATTTATTTGAGTTTTATGCTTTTCTTTTTCTTTCTTTTTTAAATGTATATTCAAGGCTCAATGGATTGCTAGGGAACCTCAACAAGTAAGGCTCCCCAGCAACGGCGCCATTTGATTTAACCTTGTTGTAAGAGTTAAACAAAGAAACCTAAGTTAAATGTGGTAAAAGTGGAATCTAGCCTAAGTCAAGTCTCTAAGGAGCCTAATGGATGTCAAACTTCCTAATGAATCTAATGGACCACAATTTAACAAATTAATCATAGCAGAGGAAAGACTACTTTCTGGTTTATTTTCTGAATTAAGACAAATCCTAATAGTTATAATTTTCTGACTTGTCTAAGTGAGATGAGCGAGCCTCCCCTAGAACAATGAATCTTCTTTCATAGCTAAATAGGATATAGAGCAAATTCACATTCAAATCTATGAGTGCAACAAATCAGATGTAACAAGATTGAAAATTCAAAGAGACAATCTATCGATTCATACCATGACTCTATCAATCTAATCACAAACAAACACCAAACCAGATATAAGAAAAGTACTTAAATCTACTTGAGATCAAGAAATACACCATTTGTCATACTCTCTCCGGTCCTTATTATAAGGCACTAACTGCCCACATATTTTGGTCCTTATTATAAGGCACCAACTGCCACTAAACCTGAGATTTTCCCATTCTACCCTTATTTTTAATGCACCTCGAAAAGTGAATTATCATCAGATGCAGTTTAAATATTTTACACCCAATGGTTATGTTTCTCACTCCCCAATATGCATTACTCCGCTGCTCATACGTGCAGTAACATTTTTGATTGACTTTTTCATCCAAATATCCAATGGCCATGTTTCTCTCTCCTTCAAAATTAATTTTTCATTTCTCTCTCCCCAAAAATAACTTTTCATTCCTCTTTCTCTGATGTTTTGGCTCCCAACTTACTCCTATTCCTCCGATGGTTTTAACTGTACGTGCGTCTTGCCTTCCTTTTTTTTTTCTCTTCTCAGCCATTTCTCCCCTTTATCTTACTGAAGTTTAATTCTGTTTTTGAGCTTTGTTTTAAACTTCACCGCCACTTTCTTTCTGAAAAGTTTTTACAAAAAAAATTGGCGCCACTGCGAATATAAATTGAGAGAATCAGAGCTTCAAGAAAATGGTGATGGCATCTACATGGAAGAAGCACATTCTGAATCAGATGTGGTGAGAGAAGAAGAAAGGCAAGGCTGTGAAGCGTGGCATGCGTGACAGAGAGAGAGAGAGTAATAAATCTGACGTTGTTGTGAAAAAAGGAATGGGGAGAGAGAGAAATAAGAAGTGAGAGACACATTGTAAGTGTGACAAATAAAATTTTTAATAGTTTTAAATTTGTAGCATTAAAGTAGGGGTAAACATGGAAATGTTTCTCCACTGAAAACTTTTTTAATGACTAAATTATCCTTCCTTGGTTTAAGAGAAAAAGACAGTTAGTGTCTTATAATAAGAACCGAAAGGAGTATTCACTATCAAATCTATGTAAATTTCATGGAATTTGAATACAAAATCATCAAATCAGTATTTTATTGGATTGCAAACTTGACATTCAACCAATCAACACAAATAAAACATTCCTAGCAAGATTTAGTTTAAATCCACAGCAAAACAAACTCAATTCCATCTTATTTCCGTTATGACAACGAGACGAATGCTATAGCAACAATAATTCTACCAATAAGCTTCATTTCCTGTGAAAAACGACTACAAGGTAAACCTTAAATTTCCCAAACATTATATTAAAAGGATTAGCTACCATGAAGAGACTCTTAAACACGAACAGATTATATTTGAATAATTTAACTACATACTCAAGCAAATTACAATGACCATAACCAAGATCAAACAACAAATGAACCTCACTTCCTCCTTTCTACGCTTCTTGGAGAATATATTCCCCCAAGTTTCATTTTACCCAACTGCATGCCCAAGGAGAATAATAAACAAGCTAATAGTTTTATAGAGCTATAGCACCAAACATGCTTTTAAGTAATTCGTGCACAAACATCTACTTGACACTCGACATCTTCAAATCATACTCGTTATATAAGGAAATAGAAGAATTATTTTTTTCATTTATATATACTACAAATAAATATAAAACATGTCTAGCCTAGAGAAGAAAAACACAACTAGACAACCTATAGGGCCTTCAATGATGCCTCAATTATGATTATGTCCGGGTTCATAATGATAATTGAGGCCCCATTGAAGTATCCTTGCTCCACGTAACAATAGGAAACCTAAACTCTGATACCAATTTGTCACACCCCGAGAATCGAGAAGTGACCGGCTTGGAATACGAGTTAATTCACATTCCTTAAGCCTTAAAACATATAGAATTTCTAATACTTATATATAGACTTATTTACAATTGAAGATGGAGCTAGATACCCAAGAGGGGGGTTGAATTCAGTATTATAAAATTTTCGAAATTCCTCTGTTTTTGCACTATGAAAACAGGGTAAAATAGAGTGAGGGAAGAATAGCAAGACACAAGAAGATTTATACTGGTTCGGTCCTAACCGCTGTCCTACGTCCAGTCCCCAACCTCACTGGGATTTCCACTATATCAAAGATTACACACTCTGCACTCAAGAAGTGATTTTCTCACTAGAACTCACTCCCCCTTACAAGTTGTAATCAATGATCCCAACCACCAAGTTCCTCGACTTGTGGTTCTTTACAATAAATGTTTGATAATCAAAGAAAACTCTCTCTAAGAGTAGATAATGATGAACACTGAAGCTTAAGTATCAAAAGATGCTATACAGATGAAAAACTGAAAGAAATGAATGTAAACTTCAATGAAATTCGCTCTCAGTTGTTGTGGTTGTTGGAAAGACTTGAATGCTCTTCTATTTATACTCAGAGATCATTAAATGACCGTTGCTTTCCAATTAGATCCGTTGGAGAAGTTGTTCAAGCGTTCTGAAGTGGTTTTGGGACCTTCTCTCTCTTGATTACCCTTAATCCAGCTGGCTAGATGATCAGAGTTGACTCTCTGCGAATTAATCCGTTGGAGAAGAGTTTACTTGTTGTAGAAAACATTCTTTAATACTTTGTAAACGTGTGCAGTTGGATTAGTTGAAAGAATGCAACTTTTCTGGACTGCATTTATTGTGCTGACATGCTTTTTGCTTTTGCTGAGATCTTCAATAAACTTTCGTTAATCTGTCTAAAACTCATCAATAAAGTGGTTAAATATATCTAGGAGCATAGAGGATTAATACTGGTAAGTATTAGGATCAAACAAGACAGATTTATGAAATCGCGAAATTCAAATTTCAAACTCAGCACAGAAACCTCGAGGTGTGTTCATCAAACCTTGAGTTTTGGACTTAACATGTGAAACTGATTTTATGTCCAAAACATCAAAACTTGAGGTTTCTAACCAAAACTGGAGGTTTTCAAAACTTTGAAATGCTCGTCGCTCTCTGCCTAGGAAAACCTCGAGGTTTCCACACAAACCTCGAGTTTTCTCTTATGAATGAAAGTTTTGAAAAATTCTGTCAAAACCAAAACCTCGAGGTTTCTGATGAAACCTCAAGTTTTTAAATCAATGAAAAACTCGTTTGCTCTCTGTCTTGCAAAACCTCAAGTTTTCTATACAAAACTTGAGTTTTTATCAAATATGAAAACTTTGTGATTTTGCGCCAAGACAGAAACCTCGACGTTTCAAAACCAAACTCGAGGTTTTGAAACCTTAGAAAGTTCAGTTGCTCTCTGCTTGGACAAAACTCGAGGTTCGTCCCCAAATATCGAGTTTTCACATTTTGTGAAAACTTAGAGAGACTTTGCCAAACTCCAAAACTGGAGGTTTTCTCATAAAACTGGAGGTTTTGTATTGAAGAAAAATCTAAGTGTTTTCAGCCTCCACAAAATTTGAGGTTTTGTCCAAAACCTCGAGTTTTCACTCAATGTGAAAACTTTGAGAAAATCTTGTCAAGTTCAAAACTTGAGGTTTTGTGCAAAACTCGAGGTTTTGAAACTTGGATAAAATCTGGCTTTTGCTTATTAGTCAAAACCTCGAGGTTTCTTGCCAAACCTCGAGTTTTCTCAAAAACTTGTGAAAATTGAAGTTTCAAGTCAAAACATAAAACTTGAGGTTTTATTTGAAAACTGGAGGTTTTGAAGTGTTTAAAATCTGGGAGACTCTCTGTATGTCAAAACCTCGAGGTTTTTCCAGAAATCTCGAGTTTTACATTTTCTCAGAAAGGCTTGAGAAGTCTCTGTGTTTGGAAACCTCGAGTTTTCTTTGGGATCCTCGAGTTTTCTTTAATCTCAGAAAGCTTGAGATTCTTTCTGTAAGGCCAAACCTCGAGGTTTCTTTGCAAACCTCGAGTTTTGCTCTCACAGTGAGTTTTACACAGTTGACAGCAAAACTCCAAACTTTGTTCACAATTATTGGCAATCATCAAAACCTTTAGAGAACTAACAACAATGTATGTAAAATAAATATTATAAATATATTTCATATAAAAGAACTTATTAACTTTTGTAGAAATTTCGATAGAGTCACCCCTTCAAGCGAGACCTCCCAAAATTTCTACAATAGCCTGATATTGTCAAGAGGAACTCTGCACTTTATCATCAAATGCAAAACATGCAGATCATGTGAGGACCCTATCTATAGCATATGTGGAGCACCTAAATTACAACAATAAATATAAAGGCGTGATTGTTACATTATCAGGGAGTTTCAACATGACACTTCAACTTCAAATAACAGTATGGACCTTCAATGATCAGCAAGAGGATCCAAGTCAGCTTCACTATCTGAGACCAAAACTAATTTTCTGGTGAATAACGTCCCATTTATGAAATTTACTGAAATAATAATGAAAATAATTTAAATAGATTTAACTATGAATCATAACAATTTGGAAATCAACTTTGATTTCTATAGTAAACAATCATAAACATAAGTGAAACTATACAAAATATTATTAATCAAATAGATCTATGTACGTAGTAAAACATTTGATTTAACATAATTTAATCCATAATTCTCAAACCTTATCTTTTCATAGGACCTGAACAGAACGGAATAACAAGCGTGGACACACAGTCCCCGAGGGAAAATAACCAAGCGTGACATGGAGGCCACGAAAACAAGCGTGGACACATAGTCCACGAGGGTAAGTAACCAAGCGCGGCTTGAAGCCACGAAACAAGCGCAGCATGAAGTTACGAATCAAGCATAGGTACAAGACCCACGGATATCAAGCGAGCTTGAGGTTTTTGGTTTTTCGCATAACTGAAGATTGGTTACACATATCAAACAGCCCTTAAAAAGAACGAGTTAGAGATGTAACTGGGTGTTTTTTTTTTCCCCTTTCAAAGTCTCCCAATGTTTGTCCTAGTATCAGTTACTTACCGAAAACAATTATTAATCACCCTACTAAGGTAGAAGAAGGGAAAATGTAACACAAAGGTCTATCCTTGTAGAAAAAATTTCAACCCAACTTTTAAATGCTAACCGCAGTTAAAAAAAAAAAAAAAAAGGAGCATAATTAACCATTTGAAAATGGCACATTTTTTCATATAGAGTTCGTAATCCAATTAGAAATTAACTATGATAGAAAAGAATTGAGGTTATACATTAAAAACATCTATCATGGTAAGGCTCAAATTTGTTGCTAAGGTGAAAGGAGTTAGAAAAACATGCTATTTTCTTATATATATATATATATATATATATATATATATATATATAAGCTCTGTTATATGCTTGGGTTATATATTTTGAGATTAACGTTAAATATGTATGTGATTATATATTTTTTTTCATGTAAATACCCTCCATACGGAGGAATCCTATGGCTATGGTAGTTTAAAGGTAAGTGACATATGGGGCGATGGCAGCAAACTAAATATTTTTTAGTAGTTATTAATGCATGTTTACTAGAAGTTTTACCCTTCTTTGAAATTAAGGTATGGATGATAACTTGAGAATTTTAATGCCAAAACAATAATATTTAAAAGGTCAAATATTTAGTCAAGTAGAGATAATTTTATAATTGTATGAGTGAAGATTATCCTTTAGTTTATAGAGGAAATTATGTATTATGGATTTGTAATATGAATAGGTTGAGTTATGGTTCTGTGATTGCCTAAAATCAGGGTAATTGATCTAGTTGGGTTATGAAATTTTGCAATATTCATTACACATTCACATCTCTTAAACGAGTTATAGGTCATCATTTTTGGATGTGTAGAAAAAAAGATTTATTTTTTAAAGTGACCCAGGAATTTCATAAATGTTATAAAAATATCCTCTGTTCTTATTTGATAAATTGGTGTTTCTGGACCAAAGGGAACATAAATGAACCTTGGTTTTATTTTTCTATCAAGGTTTTCCAAGAACAAAAATTAGAGCTTCGAACCACTAATTTGGAGCTAAAACAATTTATTTACGAATTTTCTAAGTTCAAGGAATATTCTTAGGAAAATATCAGTGAAGTCCTAAGGAAGAAAAAAAAATCAAAGATACTAATTTCGGAATCAAATATTAAAAAAGTCCCATTGTCAACATGGTTTTTTATGTTGTTAAAATGACTTTTCATGTTGTTAAAATTTTCCTATAAAAATATTGTTGCCAAAATGGCTTTTTATATTGTCAAAATGGCTTTTCCAGTTGCAATAAATTTTTTAGGTTTATAAATTTCTACACACTGGAAAAAAAATGTAATTATTTTTTTTAAAAAGGAAAAGTCATTTTGACAAAATGAAAAGCTATTTTGACAACAATATTTTCATAAGGAAATTTTAACAACAGAAAAAACCATTTTAATAACATAAAAAGCCATTATAATAATGAGGCTTTTTTGATATTGGAACTCCACAATCAATATGATAGTGTACTTGGGGTTGAGATTTTATGATATTTTTTCTCTTCCTTGGAACCTCACTGATATTTTCCCAAAATTCTTTATCAAGGTATACCTAATATTTTTACAACAGATTTAAGTTTTGAATTCTCCAACAATAAAAGTACCTAGTGGGTCACATGTGATTATTAAATGGTTAAACAATTCTGAAAAAATACCCTGTATTAAAATGTAATAGGACTTACAAGAGACATGTCACATTTAGTGCCTGATAATATCTCCAATATGATTTCGTTTAGTAGAAAAATACATATGCTTGTAAAAAAATATCATAAATTCCTATCAACTTCGACTCAAATTTTCAATTCTTAACTCTAAAAGAAAAATTCATTCGGACGATTTAAATTTCAATGCAGAAAAGATATGTAAGCCACAAATTGAACAATAAGGAGAATTAGGACCGACATTGGCCTAAACATCAAAATAGGGCTGCCACAAAATAAAAAGGACATTACTTGGCTTCTCTGTAAGAATAAGGGAATAAAATAACTTCCTTAATTCATAAAAGTATGAAATAGGATAATAATTAAACAGTGTTGAACAGGGTTATACTCTGCCCATTTAAAATGCTATGACCAAGCAAGCAATTCTATGGAAACTTCAGGAATTTATCCAAAAAATTCTATTGCCTTATAAACAACTCCTATTTACTTGCAAACTAATCCTTTCTATTCGATCTATTGGAGAAGTCTTGAGGAAACATCATTAAATGTTTGAGTTAGTTGAGTTTTTGTAGTAACGCATGTGAAAATGATATTCAATGGTGTCCTGTCCATTCTAATTTCATTGACAACTTGGAAAATGATATTAATTCTTTGGTTCAATTTTTTCCTTTACTTATTATAAAATTCATGATCCATTGATTCCTCATTTCTTGGACTTTGTTATACAACCTCTAATTTTATAACCCATTTCATTTTATATAATTGATCTTTTTACAAAACTACCAGTTCAACACAATTACCCGATAAAAGATAGAACCACCACTTGATAATCCAAGAAAACAGAGAAGCAGATCTATCGAGAGAGAGAAACCTAAAAGCTGCAAAAGTTCATAACAATCTAATGTGTCATAAGACAATCTGCTACATGACAGTTTTCAGTATTCCAACAGACTGACCTACATCAAAACCTGAACCAGCAATCCAATCATTTAAACTTGACCATGGATGCTTCACATGTAAAAACTCACAATTCGTAGAGGCCCTGGGATATGAGGATATCACTTCTATCATTTCAAGAATCTGTTCTTTACTTGAACGACCAATTCCCATTGTAATCTTGATGGTGCTCAGAAATTGTGCCTCCTTTAATATGTATTTCATTAATGCAACAACATGATTGTCTTTTAACCCATAAGCACCAAAAGTGAACTCCTTCAGGTTTGATTCAAGACACAGAGGAACATTAAGAATGGGCTGGTGAGGGGCCCTATTAAAAAGCTACAAGTGACCACACAAATATAGTTAGAGAACTAATAAATTGAAGAACAATTATTTCACACACGAGTCAAGAAAATATCTTCAAACCTGCAAAATTACAAGATTTTGAAGCTTAGGGAAATTTCGGAGGCAGTTCACTATCGCAGTCCACGAACCACCAACACATTCCAGGTGGGTCAAATTGTCAAATGTTGGAAAATTATCAGCATTAGGCGACCACATAGCATGCTTTTGCTTGCCACCGGGTATCCATATTTCCTGCATGAGGAAAGACCAACATATAGCCAAAAAAACAACAGTGTATGAAATATTTGAAAAAAAACAAGAAAAAAAGAAAGAAACAATTTACGTATACAATCTCAATCGTACCTGTAACCTTAGAAATGTAACATTAGACAAAACTTTCACAGGCACTAGAGAGGCGGGAACATCAGTTGCGACCAAACAGTTAAGCCTTTTAATCTCTTGCATCGGACCATAATGGTTATTGTCCAATTCAGTCAGCACTAGCATCTCAAGAAGTGCACATCCAGAAAGCAGCATTGGCAAGAAGTTTATATCTGGAAGTCTAACCATGTCTAGATCTAGAACTTTAAGAGAAGGCAAATTCACACTATAAAGGGAACTAAAGGTTACCCCTTTGAATTTTAAAACCCTAATGGTACTCCAATTTAAAATACTAGATGGTAACTCAATTTGAAATGTAGGTGCAATGCTTATCTCAAGATGCTCAACTATACTATTGATTAATACATCAATCCAATTGTTAATCATGTCATTTGGCACGTTCCAACGCCAACAATTGAGACCAAAGTTTTTGAGAAATTCCAAATCTCCTGAAATGAGGACATAATCAACAAACTGGACGAAAACTTCGCCACCAGGAAAATGTCTATCATGAATGTCAAGAGTCCAAAAATAGTGCACAAGTGGCCTCCATCGCTTGGACAAGAAGCTTGCTGCAACAGCCTCCTTGGTTGGAAGAAAAGACAGAATATCAAGAAGCAACGAGTCTGGTAAGCTGCTGAGCCTGTCACACATTATTAATTGGCTTCCACTTCAATGGCTCTCCTACATTGGTTATTTAACATTGTTAAGCCAATCTCCAAGGGAGTAATGATGAAAACAAACCTAGTTAAACTTGGTCCTGTGGAGAAAATAATCAAACACCAAGTAATAAATTTTACTGTGCACTTGAAGCTATTTGGAAAACAATATGCAGAACAGTTCTTCATAGCACGCTATGGAAAATGATGGATATGCCTGAAGATTGGAGAAAACTATTCATTAAACAGTTAATAGTAGTGATTTAAGCATCTTGTTTAACTGACTTAGAATGAAACAGTAATCACACTCTGGCCCCAATCATTGCATCCCTAAGCTTTGTATCCTTCTTTATGCCCTTTATGCACACATCAAGCTCTTCATTCTCAGCAGCTAAGTCCCTACTTTATATTGTACCACATAGAAATAAGTTTGTTTGCTAATGATATTAACATATGTATCTTATTATTTTTAATATGTTTTGCTGACTTTCTTGACAAATAAATAGTTGGAACGGATGGAAAAATTGAGAGTTACCACTACTTGGGCAAATGATTTTCTGATGTTTGTATGTTAAGCGCCAGAAGGAGTAAAACATTTAAGTGCATACACATAATCATTTCCCATACAGAGACCAGCGTTGGTTCGGTAATTTGGTATTGTAGAGCGGCCAAACATATTTGAAGAAAACATGAAAGAAGCAATAAAGAAGTTGTATGCCTCATGAACCTGAAATTACTCGAAGAGACTCAGGCAATTCGTACACATTTCCGGGATTCAGATAAATTTGATTGTAGTACCAGCAAAGGGCTGGCACAAGATAGATAAACCAATCACAAAATAAATCTACTGAAACTAAAATGATTATCATCAATCAAGAACGCGACATAGGAATTCAAGAAGCATCAGTTCGTTGCTTTACACACGAGGAAGTAAAAGAATGGCAATCGATGCAATCAATAGCCCCCGTACTGGTCTTGTTCAGCAGCTACGGGTAAAGAAAGAAGCGGCATCTTTGATTGCTACCTTTCACAAAGGACTCTAAGCTATCACTGAATTAAAGGACTAAAGACAGCAGCCTCTGTTGTCTTTTTTTGTTTTGGTGATAATCACTTCCCGGAGGCTGAATCCCAGGGCCTTTCCCCAGCCTCCAATCAGGTCAAAACAGAGGACTAACGTCACTAGAATTACCTTAGGAGGAGCTTCGATTTTCTTGATCAGCTCTTCCGAATCACTCTGTCTCCACAGAATCTTGGGTCTCTGGTTCGCACTCTCTGCTTCTTTGATTCCCTTCTTTTCGTCTCTCGGGCGTTGACATAAAACCGTATAACCGAATTTTGAAATAATCCCACCCAAAACGAATAGGCAGTTGAAATTTTACTTTCTACCTCATCTAGTGAGCTTGAGACTTCAGAGGAATATGTTTTGAGATTAAAAAAAAAAGTAATTCATTGCATTTCTTTTTATTAAAAAAAAAAAATTATTTGAATTATATATAATTTGTGAGGAGGATGAATATTTCATATCCGTGGGAATTAATATTTTCTTAAATACTACTTTCAAAATTAGATACGAATATTTATATATATACTTTTTATAAAAATGGTTGAAAAATCCTCCATTTTAAAATGTTATCCTCAAAGATATAAAAGATCTCAATTTTTGAACGGTGAACAAATATTCATAATTAAATATTCATTGTACACAATTCAAGAAGAATTGCACACGATTAAATTAAACATAGAATATACACAGGTCCTTAAGCAAATTGCAGCTACGTTTTAATATGTGAATTGTTAATTCTATAAAACAAATAATTTTAGGAGAAATGCTGTAGAATCCTATCTCATAGAGAGAGAGAGAGAGAGATTTCTTTTACAAATCCCTCATACCAAATAGCCTCTAAAAAGAATGAGCTGGAGATGAAAATGGATGAATTTCTATGTCTTTGAAAGTCAATATTGTTACAATGGTTTTCCTAATACCAGTTACTTACCCAAAACAGTTATTAATCACCCTACTATTGTAGAGCAGAGGTAGTGTGGTCACACAAATGTCTGCCATAGCAAAAAGAATTTTAACCCAACTTTCAAATACTAACCATAGTAGAAAAATTGTTTGACTAACCATTTGAAAATGTCACCATTTTTATAGAGTTTGTAACCGAAATGGAAGTCAACTATCGCAGGAAAGACTTGTGCTTGCACATTGAAAACATCTATCATAGTTATAAATGATTAAAACTATGTAAAATATTTATCCATGATAGAAAAGAGTGAAAGTAAACCTTAAATCTATTATAGATAATAAAACCTTTATAAGTTGATCGCATACTAATCCATATTGAAAAAATGGTACAACATCACATACATCGCACCAATTTCAAACATCATTTAAGCCTTAGATTTTATCAAAACTTAGAATATAATATTCAACCACAAGCTTGAAAATAAACTCACATGTAAATAATACTCTTTTTTAAAAACACTTCATAACACTTCAAAAGTTGACTAGTCAACTAGTCAATCCACTAAAACACAGGCCTAATTCTAGAGGCTTCCAAGCCTCCACCAGCACTCTAAACAGTGACAATTTAATCAAAAGTACAATATCACATCACAGTATGTAAAGTGAGCTCTACTTTGACAATATGCATCTATTCATTAGATAATAAAAGATGAAGGCTTTAGAAAGATTGACATATTAATCAAGCCTCTAGAGCCTTCCCAATTGCACTACTGCAAAAAACTAACATCTGAAGATGTTAAGAGGCACAAGGTGAGACAAAAACCTCAATAACTAAAGTTTCAACTTGTCATACATATTAAAAAGTAATCATGAGTTGTTAACTAAACATTTATAAATTATATTTACAATCTAATATTCATGAGTTTATCTTTTAAAAATAACTTTCTTACACAAAAACTGATCAATGGAGTCTCTCCTAATGAAGGAATTGACACACAATCCAAGGAGGCCTAATCCCTTCTTTAGAAACACTCAAAAGTCATGAAGAGCTATCCCAATCCTAGCTAGGGACAAAAAGGATCCACAAAGTCCCTATCCCTTTTAAGAGGGACAAAAGAGTAAACCATATGTGCACCAATGAGTCGCCTACCACATAATAGTACTATGTGTACTCTCTCATCCATTCAAGATTTCAATCCACATCAAAATACAACTTATGCATAATCATTTTCTCATGGTTTCTTATAGTCAAGCTCTTACAAAACAACAACCAAGGTAAAACCTCTTCTTCAACACATCACATTTTCTTTTCAAAATCTTAAGTCCCACAACACAAATTTCTCAATTTAAGTGGATATACATCAAACTCATAGTAAATATTTTATCACATCTCATTAACTCATGTTACTGGCAAGGTTATTAGAGCTTCGATGATGCCGCCACCGGCGATCATTGGCACCAAAACTCTAGTGGCTAGCAGCCGGCAGGGGGGTTTAAGATTGTTTTTTTTTTAAACTAAGGATACTTAGGTAATTTCTCAAACTTCACAACATTTAAGAATTTCAAACAAGTCCCTTGGAAATTATTCAAATTCAACAAATTTATTTGTCTTTTACCAATGTTGATGGTATTTTTCTATATTTTCCCTTTAAACAATTTAATTTTCCATGTTGAATATGAAAAGTGATGAGAAATAACTGAGTAGCTCATTGAAGGATATTATATGATCTAAGAGGACCTTATGCACAAAAAGAGAAGTAAGCCACACATTGATAAAAAAGAAGTAAAGTACCCAGGATTGACCTTGCCCCGAACATCAAAAATAGGACTGACACACATATGCCTGGCTTCTCTATTTTTTATTTTTATTTTTTAAAAAGGAAGGAATAATATTACTTAGCACATAAAAGCAAGAAATAGAATAACTAGTTCACTAATCAATATAGCATGAAACAAGGCTTTGCTCTTTGCGTATTTAAAATGCAATGATCATGCAAGCAAGTTCATTGAGAATTTATATAAAACATTCTATAAAATTAATAAAATGACTTAAATAAAATAAGGACAAAGTTGTCTATATGAAAATATTTTACCTCCCCTCACATCATCAATAAAATAAGGTAATATTAAAAATTGCTCCCCTCCCCTCCCCTTAATTGAACCAAACAGACCCTTAGTTGCCTATAAACAACTCCTACTTATTTGCAAACTAATTATAAAATTATGGACCATCTCTTCTGCACTTGCTGCATGCTATTTGTTTTGGTGCGATATCTCTTCATTCTGCTGATATTTTTTTAGAAGGCATTCATGCGTAGCTTGTTAAAACGTTGAATCATCCCCCCCCCCCCCACAATTGACAATGTCAAAGGAAATTATTATCTCACCAAACATCATCTAGATGGGAGAAACGACTATATTTTGATCTTTTTTCTTTATTGCATCTCTTTCTTTACCTCGACATTTTTTACATCTTTGAACCCCATCAAACATCACATTCAATTCAATAAGAATTTATTCAAGGATGTCCTGTCTATTCTTTTTTTTTAAAAAAAAAAAACCGGGGGGGGGGGGGATGATAAATTTAAGATTATATAAAGTTACGTTGTCCAAGGGATTTGGGGAATGTTTTTTGTTTTTGGTTTTTGTTTTTGTTTTTTGTTTTGGGGGGGGGGGTTGTGATTCTTTCAAACCTATTAAAAACAACACTATCAATTATTTTACAAGAGATATGGTTAAATGGCCTTTATAAAGATTTGATATATGATTTAATGAACTCTTTGGATGAATCAAGAAAAAGGAAAAATTGATCATATGTCGGCAAACATATAACATATTCAAAGCACACATGTCTCTTGTCCATTCTAATTTTAATGGCAACTTTGATAATGATGTTAATCCATTGCTTTGATTTTTTTCCCTATTCCTTATAAAATTAATGTTTCATTAATTCTCAGTTCCTTGGACTTTGTTATACAACTTTAAGTTTTATAAATTTTTTTTTCATTTTATATGATTGACTTTTTACAAAATACAAGTTCAACGCAAATACATGTGAAAAAAGTTGAAACCTCCATTTAGTAATCCAAGAAAACACTGAACCAAATCAAAGGCAGCAACCTAAGAGCTGAATAAGTTCATAACAATCTAGTGTGTAGCAAAAACAAAAGCAGCTGCATGACACTTTTTAGTAGTCCAACAACAAATCTACATCAAAACTCGAACCAGCGATCCCAATCCCCCGTACTTAAACACGCATCTACATCACATAAAAACATGCAATTCTCAGAGGCTTAGGGGTATAATATCATTTCGAGGATCTCCGTTTTAGATAAATGAGTCGTCAATCCAATTGAAATATTGTTGATAGTCCTCACTCCTCAGAATTCGTGTATTATATAATAGAAATTTCATAAATTCTTCATTTGCTTTGGAGATCCAGCTGAAACCACCAAAAGTGAACTCCATGAGGTGTGATGAAAGACACGGAGGAACTTACAGTATAGGTTGAGGAGAAGACGTAGAAAAAAGCTGACGAGACACAAATATGGTTTAGAGAACTAACAATTGATGAAGAACAACTATTTCGCACACAAATCAAGATAAAATCTTCAAACCTGATAAACTACAAGATTTTGAAGCTTAGGGAAATTATGGAGACAGTTCACTAGCTTGGTCCACACTGCAACATAACATTCCAGGTGTGTCAAATTGTCAAATGTTGGCATGTTATCAGCATCAAGCGACCATGAAGGAGAGTCACTGGCACCGGGTGACCACCACAATGTCTGCATGAGGAAGGACCAGCATAGACCAAAAAAAGATTGTGAATGAAGTCTTTGAAAGAAAATGAAACAATGTATGCATACAATGTCATTCATACCCCTAAGTTTAGAAATGTGACATTTGACAAAGCTTTCAAAGGCACTAGATTTGGGGGAACAACGGCTGTGACTGTAATACCCTAAATGTAACATCCCAATTTTCTGAAGCGTTTTTGAAATAATTGATCAGAGTAGAGCATCGGAATAATTTCAAAAGTGTGAGTATTTGATAAACATTTACAGATGTAGTATCTGGCTGCTTACACAGCGGTACGGTAGTCTTAAAATAGTTAAACAAAATAACGTTGAAATAAAAATTTCTCCGTCTTCGTCCTCGCGCTGGCTCCTTATCCTTGTCCTTGGCCCTGGTTCCTCCAGACTCTGACGCTATGTTAAGAGCTGAGGTTCAATTACCATTGAACCTCAGGTAACGGTTAACCTCATGCTTATGTATCAAATATGCAAGACAGATATCCATGTCAAAACAGAAATAATCACATACAATATTCTCATATTCAAATAATAACATAACACAGCCATTGCAATATGCATGTTATTATAATCTGCACTATCTTCCAGTGCCACGATGGCCTATCGTGTCCTCAGCGCTAGGAAAACATAACGGCGTTATCACGACTATAACCCGTATCAAGCTGTATGTGTATGATCAATTTTCAAAACAGAGTTTCAGACTATCTATCACATATAAGCATACAATAGCATCAGAGTTAGTGTTACAGTACGCGTCCGTACCTGGATTGATAATTCCGGTATGACGACGATCGGTATACGTTTGCAGACTTCCTATATTAGGAATATTGCGTTATTAATTTGTAAATAATATCCTAAAATATATTTTGGCCACTACTGACTGCTCTACCCTCGATACATTAAACCATCATTTTATTTCCTCAAAATTCGTTGAAAAACGCTGGACAATATGGGGCAGAATTTCGCCTATCTTTGAAAAATCATAACTAATTCTAGAAAAATCGAAACGAGGATCCGTAAAATGTTCCGGACTCCTTATGATGTCTATTTTCCAGAAGAAATATCAAAATTTTCCCAGAATTCAAAAATCATTCCCAGATTTCACGTATTCATCCTCTGCCCAGAATTTCCAGCATTTTCGCAGCATAAACTTTGTGAATTTCTTTCTCACTGTACAGAGCTCATTTCAACATGTTATTTACAGATTTGGAAAGCTCTATATGTCTACTTTCATCATGAATTTTCTCAGAATTGTTCAATAGCATTTTCAACATAAAATATGCGTTCTTCTGTGACTTGTTCAGAAATCACCTAACCGACGACTTTTCGCCAGAACTTCGTTACTACCGTGTTCTTAACCCGGAAATTTTGCAGAACCAATTTCTTCACTAAATTTTCGAAACAAGGCTATTTTTAACTATAGAAACATGAAACTAAAATTATTCTAGAATTTTAAAGATTCAAACTACTTCTACCTATGAATTTAAAACTCAAAACCAAGAACTTTGCTTACCTAAAGCTTGGATTCCTTCAAGCTCTTCCTCCAACTCTCTCAACTCTTTCTCAAATAAGCAGATGATGCTTTGCTTGGTGTGAAGAAAAGTGAGTGACCTATGCCTCTATTTATAGTGAAAAGGTTGGGCAATTGTGTAATTAATTGCAACTTCACTCTTGACAACTTTCCACCATTGGATCTAGGGTTCCCTCAAAACACTACATCCTCACCATACACACACTCATCTGCCCTCTCTCTCTCTTTCCTTTATTCTCTTTCTTCTTCCTTCTCCTAGAAGCTAAACAACTTGAAGTGCAAGTATACAATAGTAACTTGTATCCTACAAGCTACCATTTGACCATGTGACACAAAAAGCAACTCCTTCCCCTTGAAGCTTCTCCCAAAACCGTGCCCCCTTCAGATTTTTAGGTTTTGATTGTTTTTGGGCTTTATTGGTTGGTTGGGCAAAAGTTTGGACCTCCAAAAATTGATCCAATTTGGTTTTGTTGTGATAAAAAACCCTAATTTAGTTTCTTCTTTTTTATTATTAGATTAAGCTTAATTAGGTTTAATTTGTAGTGTTTTAATTGTTTCCCAATTCAATTATGATCCAACTAATTCCAGTTGTTTCAATTACCGGTCCCTTGTTAAGCTTTAACATAGAATTTAGCCAAAATATTTCAAATTGTTTGTTAATATTTGCCACTAGATTAATTATGAATGTTAATTCAATTAAGATTGATTTTTGGTGTCCAATTATTTTTAGTGTCCTCTAATCATTTTAAACCTCTTCCTACTCCTTTACGTCTTATTTTTGACAATATATGAATTATATGACAATATATCCTTAAGTGTGAATTTAATTGTTCTTGAATTGTTGAAAATTCATTTAATTGATTTAGGGGTTTTTATGGAATTTTTACAATATTTTATGACTCCTAATTAAAATTTAGAGAATTGGATTTTGCCCTATTAAGTCCTACCGACAACTTATTCAAGAAGTAGAATAAATACACTACTATTTTGGAGACAACATACTTTCCTATTTTCATGATATCCTATACTATTTTAGGAACCCCAATCTAATTATAGTCCTTAGAAATTCATTTAAACAACTCTTAATTAGTCATTGACTTTTAATTGGAATTATACATCTTTATTTATGCCTAATTTAATTTAGTGTCTTTATTGTTGTAATTTCAATTGCTCATTTTAATTCCATGTAAACCATAACTTAATATGGTAATTATTTGTATTTTATGATATTTTATAGTTCCTAAATGAAATTTGAATATTTGAGTCTTCTTGATTCATTTGATTCTAGGAGGAAATTTCTTAATTTAAATTAGATAAGTTATAATATCTTTGAGATCACATATTCACCTACTTTAATAGGTATCATTTATCAAATATAGTGGTCATGATTTTTAGGGTGCTACATTTCTCCCCCCGTTAAATAAAATTTCGTCCTCGAAATTTGCTCTATACTAACGTGGACTAAATCTTTGCCCCTGTAGCGTTCAATTGACACTGGTTACTGGGAACAGCTTTAGAAACATATGATCGTCGATTTTGAACTCTTAGAGGTCTTCTTCTTTCGTCAATGTAGCTCTTCTGTCTACTTCGTGTTGCTTAGGAGTTGTCTTTTGATCATAGTGGAGGTCTGATCAATCAGATCCGGTTCAAGTAACTTTTCCTTAGATAAGGGTGACCGACACGTTCACCCTTGACATTTGATCGTGTAAATTCAGAAAACTTTAGACATCTAGTCTATTCCTTTACTATGCATGCTTGCTTAGCACGCACTCTAATATAATAATTTCATTTTTGTACCCAGGTATAGTATCCAAACATAGGACCTTCTCGTCCATCCCCATCGTACTTGGTTACACAGGCCTTACTGCCTGACCATCTAGCCTCTTAGCTTAGCATATATTGGCCTCCCGGCTCAATTGATTCTTACAACACTAGGGATTTTAACCTTAATAACTAGGAGATTATCCCTAGGCTTAAGGTATTTGAACTACTACCTGGTACAATAAATGTTTTGCCGAACGCAAAACATACTGTAGACATACAAGTCTAAAGTCACGATATCAATTCGCATTTTACACAGTGCTAAGTAACACTATCTTAAGGCCAAGGGACACAGCCCTATGCATATTTATACACCTAGATCTTTGAGCAATTGCTCGACTATTTTATCTGAACCTTTTTCCCAGTCAAGTTTGAAGATTGGAGCTAAATACCCAAGAGGGGGGGTGAATTGGGTATTTTTACAAAATTAAAGAGTCTACTCTGTTTTTGACTAATGAACACAGGGTAAAACAGAGGAGAGAGGGAGAGAAGCAATACACCACACGATTTATACTGGTTCGGTCCTTTCTCTGACCTACATCCAGTCCCCAAGCCTCACCTGGGATTTTCAATCCACTATAATCAAATATTGATTACACACTCTGTACTAAGAGTTGTTCTCTCACTAGAACACACTCCCCCTTACAAGTTGTAATCAATACACCCTAACTACCAAGTCCCCTGACTTGTAGTTATCACAATCAGTAGATGATTTACAAGATGATAACTCTCTCAAAGAGTAGATAGAATAAACACTGAAGTACAAAGTATCAACTTGATACTATTACAGATAAAAGCTGAACACAATAAATGACACTTAATAAATTTTTCGCTCTTAGTTGGTGTATCAGCTTGTGAAGAAGTTAATGCTCTCTATTTATAGGTAGAGAACATTAAATGACCGTTGTAGGATGATTCCAACCGTTGGAAGTGATTAGCTTGGGTTCTGGTCATCTTCTCTCTCTAAACTTCTGCTAATCCAAGACTTTGATGAAGTCTGATGTGGCTCTTTGAGGATTTGCCCGTTGGAGATAACTTTACTTGTTGTAGTAAGTATACTTTAACGTTTAGAAGGCATGCTCAGATGGATTAGCTGAGAATAGGTTGATTTGCAGAAGTGCATTTAATGCACTGTACACTTTTAGCTTTATGGCTTTGACCTTCATTGATCTTCATCTGTGATTGCTGAAATTCACTCAACAAACTTGTTAAACATAGCTAGGAATATGATTGAATGAATTATGGAAGCAATAAGATCAAACAATAATGATTTGCAAATTCGTGTAATTCAAAAATCAGTTTTGACCGTTGTATACTGCGGTATGTTCCTCTATACTGGAGTATGCCACTGTGCATACTGCAGTATCCAAAGCTTACTGCAGTAAACAACTTCCAGAGACAAAAACCTCGCGAAATGATTTTGAAAGAAATGCTCTATACTGCGGTATGCAAATAACATACTGCAGTATGCGAGTTTTTGTCAAAGAGAAGAGACCCCGTGATTGCCCAATACTGCAGTATGAAAACCTATACTGCAGTATGCACTGGTTATGAAACTTGAGAGCCTTCTGTGAGAGCCTTTACTGCAGTATGCAACTCCATACTGCGGTATTTACTAGAGTGAGAAAACTTGATTGCTCTCGGGTTGGTCCTATACTGCAGTATACATACCTATACTGCGGTATTGGCTTGACCAAGAGATTTAGTTGCTCTCTGGATGGTCCTATACTGCAGTATACAAAGCTATACTGCGGTATTGGCATGATTTGAAAAAACACGGTTGCTCTCTGGAAGTCCAATACTGCGGTATGTCATCCTATACTGCAGTATTGACTTAACATCAAAAATCTGATGACCTTCTGTAGGTCCAATACTGCGGTAAAGAAACCTATACTGCAGTATTGATTAACCCCGAAAGAATATTGCCTTTCTGGAAGACTCTATACTGCAGTATGCAAACCCATACTGCGGTAAGCAACTAACAGATGATTTTCAAAGGTTCTTGGAAACTTCAAAACATGTTTTAGACTTGTTGTTAATCATCAAAACACATTGAGAACTAACATTCTCCCCCTTTTTGATGATGACAACACTTGTAAGCTTTCTTTTTAAAGATTTTGAAAGATGTAATTTGTTTTGATTTGAAGTTTTCAGAAATCCATGTGAAGTTATCAGAAAGCACTCAGTTTTGCATTTTCAACCATGAAAGGCACGTTTGGCATCAGATATAAATTTGAGAACATAAACAACTTGAAATATATTCATAAAACATGATGCATACAAATGGAGCTGATATCAGAAAGGATAAATACATTGATAATGACTATTATCAGAACACAATCTACATAAATATCAGAATACAAACCTAAACACTAATACATATCACTAATACAAATCTAGACACTAGACATCTACATCTTTCTCTCCTTCTCCCCCTTTGTCATCAACAAATTCGGGGTCAAGAACAAAGACGGGAGGAGAATAGAGCACCATGGCGATGTTTGGGTCAAAGGAGGGATCATGGGGCTCTGCATATGGAGAAGGTGTAGGGAAAATCTCAGTAGATGGAGTAGGTGGAGATAGGAATGGGCCAGGAAGGACCTTTGTGCTAGGGGTGACTGGGGAGGATGTGGTGTGGGGTGGGCTAAGAGGTGGACTAGGAAATGAGAAGGGAGGTGATGATGGTGGTGAGAAGTGAAGTTCTGGTGAGTTTGGGGAAGGCTGAGATACGGGTATAGATGATTGGGCTTCCGGAACAGGAGTCGAAGAGGATGGACCAGTGGTGAAGCCGAATGAAGATGAAGATGAGCCACCAAGTCCAAAGTGCTGAAGGAGTTGCTGAGCCTTGTCTCTGGCATCTGAGGCTGCAGCTAAGGTGACTGACAGTGAAGAGCCCAAGTTGAGCCCTTGATCATCAATAGCATCTTTCACCTTGACCAGTTCAGAGAGGACCTGTGACTGAGCCACGATCACATCCATAACTCCCAACTTGATGTCAGCCCGAATCATATCAAACTCTGCCTTCATCATAGCTCAGTGAGATACAAGTGCAGCATCCATAATTGCTCTAATCCGCTCATCAAAATCTGAAGGTAGTGATGGTGGAGCAGACTGGGCCTCATGTGCAACTGACTGAGATGCACGAGTCTGTGACCGTGGTGGAGCTCTCGACTGCCCAGATCCTTCCGGCTCAAACTGAATCTTCATCAAGTTGAGCTAAGTCTTGCCGAAGGCCGGGATATACTTCATCTGCTCGGGAGGACCCACATACCATATCTTATGGTAGTACAATATCTGTGAAACCAGGGATGCAAAGGGCATGTGGGATCCCTTGCGGGACACAAATCTGAAGTGGCTAATCTCCTTGAACAACCACTGCCCAATATTGAGCGGATGCATCCGGATGAAGGCGGTGAAGAAGCGATAGTCCTTCTGCGTGAAGTGCGTGTAGCTCCCGCCTTTTTGCACAAAGTTACGTGAATACACATACCATATCACACGGTGCAAATGTGGCATCTCCGAGGGCTTGAAAGTCAAGTGGACCCTCTGATCATCCGGTATGTCCTGATCGGGCATAAGTGTGGCATATACTTCCTCATTAGAATACTTCGGAGTGGATGCTTCTGGAGGGTTGACCACCTTAAGGATCTTGTTGAGGATGGCGGCAGATAGTGTAAATTTAACTCCTCTCACAGAAGTTGTGACCCTTTCCTCAATCAGTCTACCTTCCGAGCTCAAGATGTGATTGGTCGCCATGTTAAAGTAGAACATCTTGACCAACTCAGGACAGTAGGCAGCCTCGATGGAGACGAGCGTAGCATATGGCCCAAACCATGGTGATAGATCAACATTGCACTCCCGATAGACTTGCTCTAGATTAACAGAGGTTACGGTGCAGAAACCTCGGCTTCCAAAGAGATCTTTGAATTTGGCATTTAGACTGGGAGGAAGAAGGACAGGAGCAACCTTAAATCCCTCTGGCGCATTCTTATGGTTTTTGATTTCTTCAACCGCATTTGCTACCACGAGAGAGAAATCTAGCTCAGAATCCGTTTCTGACGAAGAGCCAGGAGAATCAGCAGATGAGGGAGAGGAAGGGATAGTTGTGGAAGCCCTCTTTGACCTCGCTTTTTGAGGAACAGCGGTCCTTTTCCCTTGAGCCTTGCTCGGCTCACCGGTCTTCTGTTTCTTGGTGACAGAGGATGGAATAGAAGTTCTGGACGAAGTTCCCCTCTTCTTGGGATACGGCAAAGATGCCTCGGGTATAGGAACACCAATGCCGGGAATCTTACAATCAATACCATCCCCTAATTTCTTAGGAGTTGATTTCGACCTCGGTGCTCTGAGTGGAAGAGAAGAAGAAGGTTGCTTTGAGAGAGATTGTTCTTTGGACATTTTTGACGCTAGGGTTTCGGTGAAAATGAGAATCAGAAGGGAATGAGAGAGATTTGGTGAGGATATGAGGGGGTTTGACTGGGATTTGTGACGGTTTCAGAGAGAGAAGGAAGAGAGAGATGCGATACTGCTAGGTCTTTACTGTGGTATAGACGCTAGTATGAAAGAACACAACGTTTTAGTATATATAGACAGACCCCTATACTGCAGTATAGCATACTTTCATTTACATACTGCAGTAAGGATGGAAGTATACTGACCTGGACTTCAAAAATGTTGAGAGAATTTTTGAAAACCCGATGGCCATACTGCAGTATAGTACTTACATACTGCAGTATACCTCTTCTATACCTGAACCTTGGTTTCTGATTGACCCCATACTGCAGTATATGACTTTCATACTGTAGTATGCCTCCTGCATACTCGAAACTTGTCTTCTGTCTGACCCCATACTGCAGTATGTCTCTTGCATACTCAGCTTTGGCTTCTGTCTGATCCCATACTGCAGTACATCACTTACATACTGCAGTATACCTCTTGCATGACTGAAACTCTGAAACCCCGATGGACATACTGCAGTATACCACTTACATACTGCAGTACGCATCTTGCACACTTGGAGATTTGGCCTCTTACACACCCTATACTGCGGTATAGCACTTGTATACCGCGGTATAGTTCTTCTGAAACATCAAAACACCCTGCAAAAACAAAGACTAAACTCTCCGATGCTTAAGTTAGTAAAGATTAATCATCAATAACACATCTAACATTAAATTGAAAGAGAATTGCTTACAATTCATTGGGATTTACCATTCCCAATTCTCTCCTTATGAAAGCGAATTGTTCCTTGGCTAGAGGCTTGGTGAAGATGTCAGCTAGTTGAAGATGGGTTGGAATGAACATCACTTTCACATCTCTCTTCTAGACATGATCCCGGATGAAGTGATGTCTCACATCAATATGCTTGGTTCTTGTATGCTGCACGGGATTCTTGGCCAAGCTTATTGTGCTAGTATTATCACATAGTATTGGGATTTCCTTTAAGTGCACTCCCAAGTCAGCAAGTTGTTGCTTCAGCCACAACACTTGAGCACAGCAACTTGAGGCAGCCACATATTCAGCTTCTGTTGAGGACACGGCCACGGTAGTTTGCTTCTTGCTAAACCAAGAGACAAGTGAGTTGCCAAAGAACTCGCATTGCCCACTTGTACTCTTTCTATCCGTCTTATAGCCAGCATGATCCGAATCTGAATATGCCACAAGATGCTCCGGCTGACCTTTGGGAAACCATAGCCCAAGAGTCTTCGAATCAGAGAGATATCTGAATATCCTCTTCACATTTTCAGCATGTGACTCTTTAGGAGCGGATTGAAACCGAGCACACATTCCAACACTGAATTAGATGTCCGGGCGACTTGCAGTGAGATAGAGCAATGATCCAATCATTCCTCTATACTTGGTAATGTTGAAATCCTTGCCCTCTTCATCAGCATCCAAAGAAGTAGTTGTGCTCATTGGTGTGTCAGCTCCATTGCACTTGTCCATTCCAAACTTCTTCAGCAAATCATTTAAATACTTGGTTTGAGATATAAATATCCCATCCTTATGTTGTTTGATTTGCAGTCCAAGGAAGTAATTGAGCTCTCCCATCATTGACATCTCAAATTCACCCTGCATAGACTTGGAAAATTCCTCACACAAAGAGTCATTAGTAGCACCGAAAATAATATCATCAACATATATCTGTACAATTAAAATTTCATTCAATTTATTTTTCTTGATAAACAATGTTGTATCAGCCTTTCCTCTAATAAATCCTTGATTGAGTAAGAATTGACTCAATCTTTCATACCAAGCTCTAGGAGCTTGCTTAAGACCATACAAGGCTTTCTTAAGTCTAAAAACATGATCTGGAAATTGATCATTTTCAAAACCTGGAGGTTGTTCAACATACACCTCCTCTTGAATGAAACCATTTAGAAAAGCACTTTTGACATCCATTTGATAGAGTTTAAAACCTTTTGTGCATGCAAATGCTATAAGAACTCTTATTGCTTCCAATCTAGCTACTGGAGCAAAAGTCTCTTCATAGTCTATTCCCTCTTCTTGATTGTAACCTTTGGCCACTAATCTGGCCTTGTTACGCACAATGATGGCTGATTCATCACGTTTGTTCTTGAATACCCATTTTGTCCCAATTACCGGATGGTCTTTGGGTCTAGGTACCAAGTCCCAAACTTGATTTCTATCAAATTGATGTAACTCCTCTTGCATAGCAATCACCCAATCATTGTCTGAAAGAGCTTCTTCTATCTTAGAGGGCTCTATATGTGAAATAAATGCAGAAAATGTAACTTCATTCAGAGTACTATTTCTGGTCCTAACTCCTTGATTTACATCACCTATGACTTGGTCTAAAGGATGATTCCTTATAAATCTCCAAGCTCTAGGTTGAGACTGATCAGGATTTTCTAAGTTGTTTTCAGGATCAGCCTCAAAAACATTTTCTGAATTTTCAGAAGGAGTAGGAGCATTTTTCGAAAAGAATTTAGAATTTGTTTTTGAAAATAGCCTCCTCTTCATCATCCAAGGATTTATCAGATTCAGATTCACAGAATACAACATATATAGATTCTTCAACAATCTTAGTCCTAGTGTTAAACACTCTATATGCCTTACTCCTATTTGAATAACCAATAAAAGCTGCTAGATCAGATTTAAGATCGAATTTACCAAGATTATCTTTACCATTATTGTGCACATAGCACTTGCATCCGAAGACATGCAGATGACTGAGATTCGACTTTCTTTCTTTGTAGAGTTCGTATGGTGTTTTGTTCATCTTCTTTCTCATATAGGCTCGGTTGGAGATGTAACATGCTGTACTCATCGCATCAGCCCAAAACACTTGTGAAGTGTTATATTCGTTCAACATTGCCCGGGCCATTTCCGTGAGTACTCGATTCTTTCTCTCCACAACACCATTCTGTTGTGGTGTTCTTGGTGCCGAGAAATTATGGTTGATCCCCATACTATCACAAAACTCAGCAAAGGCATTGTTTTCAAATTCTCCACCATGATCGGTCCTTATACCTGAAATTGAAAGACCTTTCTCGTTCTGGACCTTCTTGGCAAAAGCAACAAACTGATCATATGTTTCATCTTTTGATGATAAAAATATAGTCCAAGTAAATCTAGAGTAATCATCAACAATGACCAAAGTATATAAGTTTCCACCAAGACTTTTGACTCTAGCTGGTCCAACTAGATCCATGTGAAGAAGTTGTAGAGGTCTATTTGTTGAAATCTCATTTTTGGCTTTAAAAGAAGATTTGGTCTGTTTTCCCTTTTGACAAGCATCACAGATCATATCATTTTTGAAATTCAATTTGGGAATGCCAATAACCAAATCCTTTTTCAATAACTTGTCAAGTTGATACATATTGACATGAGCTAATCGCTTATGCCATAGCCAACTCTCATTCAAGTTACTGACAAAACAATTTTCAGAAACAGAACCATTGCTAGAGAGGTTCAAAGTATAACAGTTTCCATCTCTAGGTGCTCTAAATAAGGCTTTGTTTTTCAGATCATTCATAGAGATCAAATCCTTTTTAACAATAAAGCATTCATCAGAGTCAAATATTACCAAATTACCCTTATCGGTGCTTTGGCTCACACTTAGGAGATTGTGACACAATCCTTCTACAAGGTAGACGTCTTTGATGAGTGGGCCTTCATTGTTGCCTATCTCACCAATGCCAGCGATTTTCCCGGATTGATCACCTATAAATGTGACTCTACCTCCATCTTTTGGCTTTATTGATAAAAACTTTGATTTGTCTCCAGTCATGTGTCTTGAGCATCCACTATCGATGTACCACTTGTTCGGCCTTGATGCTCTAAGACATACCTGCAGATCACAAGAGATCAAGTTTTAAGTACCCATCTTTTCTTGGGTCCTTTGGGGTTAGCATGTACCTTGGGAACATATGTTCCTTTTGGTACCCAGACATAATTTCCTACAGGTTTAGCTTTTCCTTCTTTTCGATGAAAACATGATGAAGTAGAATGACCCTTCCTATTGCAATATGTACAATGTGCAAAAGGGTTTGAGGAATGAACAGATTTAGTGAAATAATTCATATAGGATTTTTGTCCATTCTTTTTCTTTCCTTTCTTCTTATCAAAGTCTGGTCTATAACCAATGCCCGATCTATCGTTTGTAAAACGTTGTTGTTTCAAAATCACATTGAGCATTTTACTTCCCTTAGTAAATTTCTCAAGTGCTTTTGTAAGTTGTGAATTCTTTTTCTCTAGGATAGAGCATTCATCACAAATCAGAGCTTGAGGAGAAGAAAGGTTTTCAATTTGCAGCTCAAGAAAGGAATTTTTCTTTTTCAATGACATATACTTGTCTGCAAGTTTTTCAAACTCCTTTTGAACAACATTGTATTCAGCAAACAATTCATCATAGGAAGGAAGAGATTCATATACCTCATTTCTTTCATTGTGTTGCTCTTCTTCCTCAGCGACTAGGCATATGTTGGCTTTTTTGCTTTCGTCTTCTTCAGCTTCATCCTCATCCGATGAGCTATCTCCCCATATTGCTGACACATATGCCTTCTTTTTGAATTTCTTGAACTTTTTCCTTTCTTTCTCCTGATTCTTCAGCTGAGGGCAATCTGCCTTGATATGTCCGAGCTTCTCACATTCATAGCAGATGATAGGTTTTTTCAATTCATAACTTGAGCTTCCCTTCTGAAACTTCTTGAAGCCTTGATCCTTCTTATAAAACTTTTTGAATCTCCGGACCATCATCCCAATTTCTTCATCCTCATCTTCATCTTCCTCATCCTTTTCCACATTCAGAGCCACTCCTTTGTTGCGATTGTTGCCACCATTGACATCTTCTAACTCCTTTTTGAACTTCAGTTTGCTCTCATACTCAGATAGGCTTCCAAATAATGCAGCAACTGAAGTCATTGATTCTCCACGAGCTTCTTCAATGGCAGTAACCTTGGCTTCCCAGTCCTTTGTCAGAATATTGAGGATTTTCCTCACTTGAGCCCCTTGATCGAAAAGCTTTCCTAAGGCTGCTAGCTGATTGGTCAGATGAGTATATCTCAACTGAAATTCTCCAATACTCTCGCCTTGCTTCATCCGCAACAGGTCATACTCAGTGGTTAGAATGTTGATGCGATTTTCCTTGATTCCAGAGGTTCCTTCATAAGCTATTTCCAGCGCCTTCCACATTTCCTTAGCCGTTGATAAATTACAGATACGAAAGTACTCCTTTTGACTAAGAGCACTCTGAAGCATCAGGATAGCCTTGCTATTGAGAGTAATGTTCTTCTTATCATTATCATCGAATTCGGCTTCTGTCTTGGGCACAGTAATGCCTCCTTCTACCTTGACTGGAACATAGTCTCCAGTTTCAAAGACTCTCCATAGACCATATTCTGTTGCCATCACGAACACACGAAATTTGGCTTTCCAGAAAGAGTAGTGTTCGCCGTCGAAACCGGGAGGTCTGTTGATTGAAGCTCCATCTGGAAGAATTCCTTCCATAGTGATCCTTCTCGAGTGGTTAAGTTCTTCTGAGAAGACCTTGCTCTGATACCAAATGAAGATTGGAGCTAAATACCCAAGAGGGGGGTGAATTGGGTATTTTTACAAAATTAAAGAGTATACTCTGTTTTTGACTAATGAACAGAGGGTAAAACAGAGGAGAGAGGGAGAGAAGCAATACACCACACGATTTATACTGGTTCGGTCCTTTCTCTGACCTACATCCAGTCCCCAAGCCTCACCTGGGATTTTCAATCCACTATAATCAAATATTGATTACACACTCTGTACTAAGAGTTGTTCTCTCACTAGAACACACTCCCCCTTACAAGTTGTAATCAATACACCTTAACTACCAAGTCCCCTGACTTGTAGTTATCACAATCAGTAGATGATTTACAAGATGATAACTCTCTCAAAGAGTAGATAGAATAAACACTGAAGTACAAAGTATCAACTTGATACTATTACAGATAAAAGCTGAACACAATAAATGACACTTAATAAATTTTTCGCTCTTAGTTGGTGTATCAGCTTGTGAAGAAGTTAATGCTCTCTATTTATAGGTAGAGAACATTAAATGACCGTTGTAGGATGATTCCAACCGTTGGAAGTGATTAGCTTGGGTTCTGGTCATCTTCTCTCTCTAAACTTCTGCTAATCCAAGACTTTGATGAAGTCTGATGTGGCTCTCTGAGGATTTGCCCGTTGGAGATAACTTTACTTGTTGTAGTAAGTATACTTTAACATTTAGAAGGCGTGCTCAGATGGATTAGCTGAGAATAGGTTGATTTGCAGAAGTGCATTTAATGCACTGTACACTTTTAGCTTTATGGCTTTGACCTTCATTGATCTTCATCTGTGATTGCTGAAATTCACTCAACAAACTTGTTAAACATAGCTAGGAATATGATTGAATAAATTATGGAAGCAATAAGATCAAACAATAATGATTTGCAAATTCGTGTAATTCAAAAATCAGTTTTGACCGTTGTATACTGCGGTATGTTCCTCTATACTGGAGTATGCCACTGTGCATACTGCATTATCCAAAGCTTACTGCAGTAAACAACTTCCAGAGACAAAAACCTCGTGAAATGATTTTGAAAGAAATGCTCTATACTGCGGTATGCAAATAACATACTGCAGTATGCGAGTTTTTGTCAAAGAGAAGAGACCCCGTGATTGCCCAATACTGCAGTATGAAAACCTATACTGCAGTATGCACTGGTTATGAAACTTGAGAGCCTTCTGTGAGAGCCTTTACTGCAGTATGCAACTCCATACTGTGGTATTTACTAGAGTGAGAAAACTTGATTGCTCTCAGGTTGGTCCTATACTGCAGTATACATACCTATACTGCGGTATTGGCTTGACCAAGAGATTTAGTTGCTCTCTGGATGGTCCTATACTGCAGTATACAAAGCTATATTGCGGTATTGGCATGATTTGAAGAAACACGGTTGCTCTCTGGAAGTCCAATACTGTGGTATGTCATCCTATACTGCAGTGTTGACTTAACATCAAAAATCTGATGACCTTCTGTAGGTCCAATATTGCGGTAAAGAAACCTATGCTGCAGTATTGATTAACCCCGAAAGAATATTGCTTTTCTGGAAGACTCTATACTGCAGTATGCAAACCCATACTGCGGTAAGCAACTAACAGATGATTTTCAAAGGTTCTTGGAAACTTCAAAACATGTTTTACACTTGTTGTTAATCATCAAAACACATTGAGAACTAACATTGTTCTCAGGCTATATTAGGAACTCAATAATTCCTTAGGTATCTAGGGTTTTACTAGTTTCTATACAAAAATAAGTATTCTTGATTGCAATGGTAAATCTTTTCTTCGCTAAGGTAGACATTATGCCAATTTCTTGACATACAATGAGAATTTTATATTCTTAATATTTTTATCAGAAGTGAGGAGAAATCAACATACAGATCAACCGAGAAATAGTTTCAACAAAATCCTAACAGCTTGTAAGTACTATTTAGTTTCTATGAAATTCACATGCTATCACAAATTTCATGTTTATTATCTATCATAAGAGCACAACAGATGTAGATGATATGGGAAGATAAAATTTGTCTTCAATTACTACTATAACTAACACATTCCAATTTATGTTTTATATGTCTAGAATCTATTAGTTTGGCCAAAAATTTAGCTCAACAGTATTTGTATAGTGGTGCACTTTATAGTAGGGTTCCAGGAGTATCAATAATAACATGCTAATTCTCAATTTAGATAGATGCTCAAAATTCACTAAAGTGTATACTCAAAAGTTCATGTTTAAAACTTCATTTCTTTGGGTTAAAATCCAGGAAGCTAATCCTTATGGTTTCTGTTTCTATAAGTGCAACCGATAAATGCAAAATTGCCAAGTCAAATAGTTTATGTCAACTTAAAGGCATTCATCATAAGTTCAATATGGAACAAGGATACATATAATGCATGGTTATCTTATTATAATAAAGTGATAAGAAATCTTTATTTCAATACAACGTATTTCAAGACAAGGTTCCAATGCATTGCATGCCACAAAATTTCACCAAGTGTCGTTTTTATTTGCCAAAACCAGTTTATTCATCAGATTTCATCTAATTCTAGCATACACCATTTGAAGCTAATTTTGTTTAACATATCAATGACTAACATCAAGTTTACATCAATAGATATTACCAAAAATAGTGGTCGACCTGGTATTTTGAGAAAAATGATATCAACTACAATTATTTGTCCAAATTTCATAAAGCGTGATATTAGAAATTCAAAGAGTGATGATGCACATACATAATGGAACTTATTATAGCACAAACCAATTTCATGAATGTAATTAGTTAAAGATTTTAAAGTAAATTTCCGAACTCAGATTTCCCAATAAAAATAAATGAGGCACGTAATATTTCAAGGATGTACAAGTCATAGCATCATTAGACATACAAACTCTTTTTTGAATAAGTTAACACAAACATTTAGATTTTCAACTAATTATTTAAGTATTATTTCCAACATACGATTAGTTCCTACCAATACCCTACGCAGGTGTCACCATTTAGAGTTCTTATAGCTAGCTAAAATAATTTTATGAAGTACAAAAACTATGCACATTTCGCAATATTCAACCTTTTAACATATTCAGAATTATTATTATTAGTATTATATTGTTTGTTTTTTTTTTTTTTTAAACATAGTTTCACACTAACTTAGTTTGGAAAATTCAAGGGAAATACTCAGGTTAAATCTGAGCGGGAATTTTCAGAATAAAATAAATGCTCGAAACACACGTATACAAAAATTTAGATAACACTAGCAACAATAATTCATACAAATTTAAGATTACGACAATAAGCTCAAAACACAAATATCCCATGCAATTTCATAAAACACGTTCAGTTACAAGCAATTGATCACTTTATAAATAATTTTTTTTAAAGCTGGAAAATAAGTAATTCCACTTAATAGGTGGAACAATCTTTAGAAATATAACTATTCAACAAGATGAATAGCATAAGTTGTATAACATAAACTATAAAAATTTTCTTTCTCCACCATTTAAAACGAACTTACAAAGAACATACGATGAAGAGATGATCGCAAAAGATTTTTAATATCAATTTAGAGAATATCAGATAAAGATCTAATTATATCTAGATTCTTTTAACCTTTCTCTAATAATGATTGTTTCAATAAAAGCTACCAACCTAACATGCCATAATCTAGAGATTTTTCCATGTTTTGAGTACTAATAAAATGCACTTCTTGCAATTATGGCCAGTAGATGGTCCCAACAATAGAAGAGAGTTCATAGAAGGCATTACTTATTTTATCACAAATTTCAGCGATACAAACGGTTGTCAAAACAAGGCATATCTTTTGTAACCACATAAAGAAGGAGTTTTACTAAGACATATCTAAAACTTTTAGAAACATGATTAATCACCTCCCACACAAACCTCACTTCCCATCTTATGTGTTTTCTAGTTTCTTTAATGAAACATCAGTATGGATTTCGAAAAATTAACTATTTTCTGGACTTGTCTCCTAACATATATTTAGGCATTAGTCTGCTAACATTTTTTTTTCTTCCTTGAGTACATACTCCATAAAGAGTCTTTAGTTAATCCGTCTCTCATCATTAAGATATCTTGTACTATCTATGAAGACAAACTAGCCTACAGGGGTAGAGCAAGATGGACCACCTATACGGCCCTCAATGATGCCTTGATTATGATTATGCCCAGGTTCATAACGATAATCAAGACCCCAATGAAAACATTGCTCTGGGTACTGCAACTGGTTCTATTTGTGGTTGTTTGTTTCTACCACTGTATCGATTTCTATCTCTACCTTTGGGAAACTCTAGTCCCTTATAAACATCAGAACGAAGCAGCAATCAGCACCTATCACAAACATACGTATATTACATTACTGTAGCTGCTACGTCACATACTTCATAATACTCAACTATGTTTGATTATTAATATTTCATTAGCTTCCCTTGACTGGTACTAGGTTCATATTTCGTTCTTTAACTACTCGTTATTTAAGACTAGCCTTTGATTCGAGGTAGTACACAGAATCAGGGTTGTGTACAGGTTGAGGGTCGTATACTTGCTCAGGATGGTATACGTTCAAGGATTCATTGTCTACTCAGAAATGGGTACGGAAATACATGTCATGAGTTCCCCTGCATGAGTCAAATACTGCATGTACTTATCTTTATTGATCTCGGAGTTTCATCCGGCGTAGCCCAGCTCCACATATAAGTTCTGGGTTAGAATGGAATTAATGTCTAGTACAAACTGGAGATTATCAGAATTATCAGGATTATCAGAATTATCGGAGCCCAAATTCAATGCAGATACAGGCGATGGATATACCGGCCCAATTTTAGAGTGGTGCATCGACAGAGGGTGGTACAATGGTTCAGGATGGTATATTGATCCACACTGGTGTGTCAGGTTAGGGCGGTACACTAGCCTAGGGTTGCCTATCGCTGTTAATTTCTTCTTGACAGGCCTCCGCACCGTATATCTCACTCGTTCATTTCCGTTCATCACTTACTGCACCACACCAAGGTTATATCAGTACTCTTTTTCAAAATATGCTCTAAGGCAATGGCCTAGAGCCTAACTTAGTTAGTCAAACCGATTGGCCAGGTAGGCGTCTATCATGGGAGTCTCACCGACTTTACGGCGACTGATTGACTGATCCACATAGACTCAGCCCTACCTTCGGCACCAATGGTTTACTGTAGCTGAGTCGGGTTCTTGCCAGAACGATACTTTTTGAAAAAAAACTCCGAACCTAACTCCGTTACTCAAACAGTCTGGCCAGGCCGGTGTATTTGTGGAAGGCTAGCCGAATTCACGGGGACTGATTGCCAACCACAAAACCCTTTCTAGACACCAAACTGTTTAGAGTAACTTAGTTAACTTTGGGCCAAAATGTCTGCTCTGATACCAAAATGTAACATCCCAATTTTCTGAAGCGTTTTTGAAATAATTGATCAGAGTAGAGCATCGGAATAATTTCAAAAGTGTGAGTATCTGATAAAAATTTACTGATGTAGTATCTGGCTGCTTACACAGCGGTACGGTAGTCTGAAAATAGTTAAACAAAATAACGTTGAAATAAAAATTTCTCCGTCTTCGTCCTCGCGCTGGCTCCTTATCCTTGTCCTTGGCCCTGGTTCCTTTGGACCCTGACGCTATGTTAAGAGCTGAGGTTCAATTACCATTGAACCTCAAGTAGCGATTAACCTCATGCTTATGTATCAAATATGCAAGACAGATATCCATGTCAAAACAGAAATAATCACATACAATATTCTCATATTCAAATAATAACATAACACAGCCATTGCAATATGCATGTTATTATAATCTGCACTATCTTCCAGTGCCACGATGGCCTATCGTGTCCTCAGCGCTAGGAAAACATAACGGCGTTATCACGACTATAACCCGTATCAAGTTGTATGTGTATGATCAATTTTCAAAACAGAGTTTCAGACTATCTATCACATATAAGCATACAATAAGCATCAGAGTTAGTGTTACAGTACGCGTCCGTACCTGGATTGATAATTCCGGTATGACGACGATCGGTATACGTTTGCAGACTTCCTATATTAGGAATATTGCGTTATTAATTTGTAAATAATATCCTAAAATATATTTTGGCCACTACTGACTGCTCTACCCTCGATACATTAAACCATCATTTTATTTCCTCAAAATTCGTTGAAAAACGCTGGACAATATTGGGCAGAATTTCGCCTATCTTTGAAAAATCATAACTAATTCTAGAAAAATTGAAACGAGGATCCGTAAAATGTTCCGGACTCCTTACGATGTCTATTTTCCAGAAGAAATATCAAAATTTTCCCAGAATTCAAAAATCATTCCCAGATTTCACGTATTCATCCTCTGCCCAGAATTTCCAGCATTTTCGCAGCATAAACTTTGTGAGTTTCTTTCTCACTGTACAGAGCTCATTTCAACATGTTATTTACAGATTAGGAAAGCTCTATATGTCTACTTTCATCATGAATTTTCTCAGAATTTTTCAATAGCATTTTCAACATAAAATATGCGTTCTTCTGTGACTTGTTCAGAAATCGCCTAACCGACGACTTTTCGCCAGAACTTCATTACTACCGTGTTCTTAACCTGGAAATTTTGCAGAACCAATTTCTTCACTAAATTTTCAAAACAAGGCTATTTTTAACTATAGAAACATGAAACTAAAATTATTCTAGAATTTTAAAGATTAAAACTACTTCTACCTATGAATTTAAAACTCAAAACCAAGAACTTTGCTTACCTAAAGCTTGGACTCCTTCAAGCTCTTCCTCCAACTCTCTCAACTCTCTCTCAAATAAGCAGATGATGCTTTGCTTGGTGTGAAGAAAAGTGAGTGACCTATGCCTCTATTTATAGTGAAAAGGTTGGGCAATTGTGTAATTAATTGCAACTTCACTCTTGACAACTTTCCACCATTGGATCTAGGGTTCCCTCAGAACACTACATCCTCACTATACACACACTCATCTGCCCTCTCTCTCTCTCTCCTTTATTCTCTTCCTTCTTCCTTCTCCTAGAAGCTAAACAACTTGAAGTGCAAGTATGCAATAGTAACTTGTATCCTACAAGCTACCATTTGACCATGTGACACAAAAAGCAACTCCTTCCCCTTGAAGCTTCTCCCAAAACCGTGCCCCCCTTCAGATTTGTAGGTTTTGATTGTTTTTGGGCTTTATTGGTTGGTTGGGCAAAAGTTTGGACCTCCAAAAATTGATCCAATTTGGTTTTGTTGTGATAAAAAACCCTAATTTAGTTTCTTCTTGTTTATTATTAGATTAAGCTTAATTAGGTTTAATTTGTAGTGTTTTAATTGTTTCCCAATTCAATTATGATCCAACTAATTCCAATTGTTTCAATTACCGGTCCCTTGTTAAGCTTTAACATAGAATTTAGCCAAAATATTTCAAATTGTTTGTTAATATTTGCCACTAGATTAATTATGAATGTTAATCCAATTAAGATTAATTTTTGGTGTCCAATTATTTTTAGTGTCCTCTAATCATTTTAAACCTCTTCCTACTCCTTTACGTCTTATTTTTGACAATATATGAATTATATGACAATATATCCTTAAGTGTGAATTTAATTGTTCTTGAATTGTTGAAAATTCATTTAATTGATTTAGGGGTTTTTATGGAATTTTTACAATATTTTATGACTCCTAATTAAAGTTTAGAGAATTGGATTTTGCCCTATTAAGTCCTACAGACAACTTATTCAAGAAGTAGAATAAATACACTACTATTTTGGAGACAACATACTTTCCTATTTTCATGATATCCTATACTATTTTAGGAACCCCAATCTAATTATAGTCCTTAGAAATTCATTTAAACAACTCTTAATTAGTCATTGACTTTTAATTGGAATTATACATCTTTATTTATGCCTAATTTAATTTAGTGTCTTTATTGTTGTAATTTCAATTGCTCATTTTAATTCCATGTAAACCATAACTTAATATGGTAATTATTTGTATTTTATGATATTTTATAGTTCCTAAATGAAATTTGAATATTTGAGTCTTCTTGGTTCATTTGATTTTAGGAGGAAATTTCCTAATTTAAATTAGATAAGTTATAATATCTTTGAGACCACATATTCACCTACTTTAATAGGTATCATTTATCAAATATAGTGGTCACGATTTTTAGGGTGCTACACTAAAAATCTCACTTATTATAAATGTAATATTTTAACAAATAATACCTATTAGAAATAGGTGAATATGTGGTCACAAATTTTGAGATATGTTTATTTTATTTTCTAGTTAAAATTCCCTTAGATTAGGATAGCCAATGGTTTACTAAATTTTGGGAGGCATCATAAAATACCATAGAAATATAATAAATACCATATTAACTCATATTTCATGTAAAATTTAGAAGAGCCAATAAATATCATGGAAATCCTTAAATAATTTTAGGGAAATTAAAAAAAATCTATAAGAGACCAACTAAATTAAATAGTTAAACAAACTTTTATGATAAATCAAAGTGTCAATTTTTATAATTTATTAAGAGACTAGATATTCTAACAACCCCTAAATAACATCTAGTCCATATTCAATTTATAAGGGTCATAAAAGATTATCTAAACACTTGAACAATTAAAGAGTAACTACCAACAACTAATGAACAATTAAATTAACACCAATGAAGTATTTAGGTAATTCTTTACAATTAAAACCAATTGTCATCAATTAAAATTATATTGGGCTAATTAAGAGTCAATGACCAATTAAGGTTTAAGAATAGTACAAATAAATCCCTAATGGTCATAAATTGTCCTAAACACCAATAAAGCAATAATCAAGAGGTGATTAAGCTTCTAATTAAATTTTAATTAAGTCTTAAAGAGTTAATTATCTTAATTAGCATCAAAGGCCAATATTTAACTTCATAAAACTTATCTAAAGGCCCTAGTTTAAGATTATTAAGCTTAATCCATGTGAAACAAGACTAGCCAATGGGAGATTTCCTTCTCATATTATTAAAGCACAAATTAAAAAGATCAAAAGGGGAGAGGGGACGGTTTTGAGAAGAGGAAAGGAGGAGGAAATTTCCTAAATATCACATGCACAATGAGTCATCAACCTAAAACAATGAATCACAAGCCTAAGAATGGTGAGTCATGAAACCACATAATTGCATGAAGACCTTCAAGGCATATGGTCATAAATGTTGGAAGAGGATAAAATGATGAAGAAAAAGCTATGGGAGGTGTGTGTGTGTGTGTGTGTGTGTATGCGCATATGTGTGTGTGTGATGTAAGGGATGATGTAAGGGGGAGGAAAAAATCAAGTTCATGGCCAATGAGAAATTAGGTAATTAAAATAGTTAAATTGGTTCATAAAAATAATTATAGATATCACCTAATGAAAATCTATACAAATTAAATCATATCTTGAAATCCATGAACTAAGTATTAAAACTAAGTTGTGATTGCTAACAAGCATAAATCAAGCTTGAACATGAGTATAACCAAAGCTATTTTCATTAAGTGTGCAAAGTTATACCAATAGGGAAGATAGGAAAGTTTAGTCTCAAAATGAAGCCAAGTATTTCTAGATTCCAAAACCAAAGAGAAAATTTGCAAACAACTTCATTAAGATCCCCACATGAATTTTGATGCAACACCAAGAATGGAACAAAGATAGTTGTCTTAGGCAAGAAGTTAAGACACATGGAGATGGAAGAGGTTAGGGTGAGTCATAAAGCAATGGAAGGAACTAGAAGGGGAGGTGTAGGGCTAGGATTGAAGCTCCAAATTAACCTAGATCCAAAGGTGAGAATTCAATATGAAAAGGTGTGAATAGTGTCATGGCATTTGGCTATTTATAGCCACCTTGTGCTTCATGAATTCTCACCAATTCACAAAGAATCAAAGCCATATAGAGAGAGTGAGAGTGGGAGCAAGAAGGCTCTTGAGGAGTAGCAAAGCTTTTGGGTAAGTTCTCTAGCTTTAGTTTTGAGTTTCTTTAAGTTTTAGTCTTTAAATTCGTAGATAGAAGTAGCTAGATCTTAAATATTTTAGAGTAATTTTATTTTCATGTTTTTATAGTCAAAATAAGCATTATTTTGAAAAATTGATGAAGAAGAAGCTCCGGAAAAATTTTCAAAAGAGTATGATCAAAGTAACGAAACTCTGGCGAAATTTTGTCGGTAGGCGACCTCCGAAATCAATCATGAAAATGCCCATATTTTGTGCTCAAAATGTTGTTGAGAAATTATGAGAAAATTCATGGTGAAATTAGACAAATAGAGCTTACCAAAGACACCAAGAACATGTCAAAATGAGTTTTGTACAGTGAAATAGAAATTCTCAAAGTTAGGGCTACAAATTTCTGGAAAATTCTGGGTAGAGGTTCACAATTTAAAAACTGGCAATGAACCGTGAAATCTGGGCAAAGGATGATATTGTTTCTGGAAAGTAGACATCCTAAGGATTCCAAATAATTTTACGGATCCTCGTTTCGATGTTTTTAGAATTAATTATGATTTTTCAAAGTTAGGTGAAAATCTGCCCAGATTTGAAGGATCAGCGTTTTTCCAAAAATTAAAAAAAGAAATAAATTAAAAATAAATCCTCTAGGGGTAAAATGGTCAATAGGGACTAGGATACCTATTAGAATATTGATTATGAATTAATAGATGTGATATTACCCCCATAGGATATCTGCAAACGTGAAACGACCGACGCTTGTACTGAGAACACCGACAAAGGTACGAACGCGTATTGTAACCTTAACTCTTATGCTTATTGTCTTCTTGTATGAGATAGATATGTTCATAGACCATGACTCTGTTTTAAAAAAGAATTGTACTTACAGCATTAGACGGGTTATGGCATGATAATACCGTAAAGTTTTCCTAGCGCTGAGGACACGATAGGCCATCGTGGCACTGGAGAGTGCAGACTATATAGAGGGAAAAAAAAGGGAAATGATGAATATGCAATGGCTGTGTTTTTGATATACGATAATTGTTGTTATGTCATGAATATCTGTCATATATATCTGTACATAAGCATGAGGTTAACCGTTACCTGGGATCCGATGGGTATTGGACCTCAGCTCTTACCATAGCTTCAGGATTCGGAGTAAACAGGATCAGGACAAGAGTAAGCAGTGGTCATAGGAACCGGCTAACGAAAGTGCTGTTGACTTGAACCCTTTGATGTAGACATCCGGAAAAAGAAAGACTTGTAATGCTATTTAAAGGCTGACACACACATTACAGGGAATATTTATCAGTTACTCGTTTTGTTTTCAAAAAAAAAAATTCCGATGCCACTCTGATTAAACTCTTTCGTACTCTGATCAATCCCTTTTGAAAACTTGGGATGTTATAGTGACCAAACGGTTAAGCTTTACAATCTCATGCTTGGGACCATCATTGTTCATCGCCAAATTAGTCAGCACCAACCGTTCAATAAGTGCAAATCCAGAAAGCAGCATTGCCAAGAAGTTTAGGTGTCAAAGTCTAACCATGCTAATATTTAGAACTTTAAGGGAAGGCAAATTTACACTAGAAAGGGTACTAAAGGTTACGAACTTGAATTTTAAAACCCCAATGGTACTACAATTGAAAACACTAGAGGGAAACTTATTGTTAAATCTACTTGGAAACCATATTTCAAGATGCTCAACTTTACTATTGATTAATGCATCAATTCAATTGTTAATCTGATCATTTGGCGCATTAAAAGTCTGACAATTGATACCAAAGTTTTTGAGAAATTCCAAATCTCTTAAAACGAGGACATAATCAACAAACTGGACAAAGACTTCACGACCATGAAACTTTTCATAATGAATGAGAAGATTAGGAGGAGAGTGCCAAAGTGGCCTCCATCTCTTGGACAAGAAGCTCGTGGCAACAGCCTGCTTGATTGGAAGAAATGACAGAATATGGAGAAGCAACGAGGCGGTAAGCTGCTGAGCCTGTCACACATCATTAATTGGCTTCCACTTCATACATTGATTTTTTAACAACGTTAGGCCAATCTCCAACAGAGTGACGATGAAATCAAGTGTAGTTTAACTAGAACCTGTGGAAAAAATAAACAAACACCAAGAAATAAGTTTTACTATGTACTTGAAGCTGGAAAACAATATACAGAACAGTTCTACTTGCAAGCTATGGAAAGTGACGGATATACCAGAAGATTCGAGTTAATTATAGTGATTTAAAGATGCAGACGAAATTTCATATATCAATACTCAACATATGATTTTTATCAAAGTGCTTCTCATACATTCAAAAAAAGGAAAAAGAAAAAAAAAAGAATATATATCATAAAATTTCAAGATAAAGAGCATGATTCTGCCATAAGAGGTTGAACTATTAGAATCTAATCCAAATAGAAGAAATCGTTGCATTAATATACAATACAACCAATTCAAATTAGCTTATGCGCTACCAGTGCATTTTACCTTAACCGAAATCCTGGGAGAAGAAAAAGCAACCAGTTTTTGGCTTAACACATGACATAACAGGGAAAATGGCATAGTTTGATGTTGTGAAACAATTTTCTTAATGCTTTGTTTCAATTTACATCCTCTAGATTTTATTCTACAGGGACCATTTTTTTAATTCATCAATATTAGTTTGTGTTGCTTTGGATGCACTACTATAGAAAGCACTTTTAACATCTGTTTTTAGGATCTTTAGACGACCGTTTTGAGGTGAACGTGTATATAACTTTTTGTTATAGAATCATGTAGACTAGCAATACTGCAACACCATCAATGCGATCAGTCCTTGAGAAGGATGAACTCGATGAGACAAACTTTCTTGGCATGTTTGGGAACTTAAGCATTAATCCTAAACACGAAAGAAAGGAGTATCTCATCGATCAACCCATTCCAGACGAGCCAGTAGCTACTGATCCAAGAGCTCAGACTAATGCTTATACGAAGCATAAGGATGACTCTGTGGATGCAAATTCCTGATGCTTGTCATTATGGTTCCGGACCTCGATAGAGATCTCGAACATATGGAGGCCTCTGAGATGATTGATCATCTCATGGAAATGTTCCAGCAACAGGCAAATCAAGAGACGTGTGAGACTACAAAGGCCTTATTTTCTTGCTAGATGGCTAAAGGTGCATTAGTTAGTCCTCATGTTGAAAATGAAAGGCTACATTGATCACCTTGAGAGGCTTGGATTCCCCATGTCAAAGGAGTTAGCTACAGATGTGATCTTGAACTCACTCCCACGAAGTTATGATTGCTTTGTCATGGATTACAACATGAACAACATGGAGGAATCAATTTCTGAATTGCATGGGATGCTCAAAATTGCTGAGCTGAGCCTTAAGAACAGGCCCATTACTTTCTTTTTTGTTTAGATTGGAAGGGGTATGAAACGGAAAGCCAAGAAGGCAAAACCTCTTAAGGAAGGGGTCTGCTTTTTCTGCAATGAAATCAGTCATTGGAAAAGGAATTGCAAACTTTACCTCAAAGATCTGAAAAGAACAAGGATAGCGGGGCTATCGCTTCAGGTATCTATGTCATAGATATTCGCTTTTCTACTTCCTCAAACATGGGTATTAGATACTGCATGTGGTTTTCACATTTGTATAAATGTACAGAATCTCCAGGATAGTACAAAACTGAATGGACACCTATGACATATGTAATACCCGATTTTCAATTTACTGAAAATCTTGTATTTAAGGAATATGTTACCATATTAAATTGGACAACATATGTGACATAGAGTCACATAAAATAATGACTATTGTAAGTTTAAAAGAGCAATGGAAAGATTATAAAAACACTTAATTAAATTAGGTGTCGGTTAGCAAATAATAGGCAAATAAGCTTTGCACTAATTGAGATTAGTGGCATAATTCCTCAATTTAATTATGGGCAAATTAAAGTCATCATTATTAAAATAAAATGGGGCTGATTATATTTAAAAATAATTGAGCCAAAGAAGATAAAATAATACTTGGTTAATAGTACATAAATATACTTGATTAAATAAGCAACCAATTGTACATTGGCATTTGACATTAAAGGATACTTAAGCAGTTGATTTGAGAGTTAATTGAAGCTTATTAAATCTGCCTAAATATCATAAAAAACGTGCAGCATGTAGGGGGATGGTTTAGATAAGATTTTATGGTAATTAAAACACAATTACACATTGAAAAGTCAACAAAAGCAACCAACCAATGAAAAATCAAGAAAAATAAGCTAAATCCTTGTGAAATTAAATAGACCAATGAGAGACTTGAGCCATGGATTAAGGATGAAGATTAAAACTTCTTGATTAAGTTTTGATCCAAGGGTTGTAAGGAAAGAAGAGTTTTTGAATCACTTGTGAAGTTACAATTTTAACCCTTGAGCTTTGCCTATAAATAAAGAGCTCCTCCTTTCACAATTCTTCACACCAAACTCATATCAAAATGGTTGAGTTTAAGAGAAGAGTGAAATTCTTGGAGCAAAATGGAGGAAGGAGAAGCAAGGAGCTTCAAGGGTAAGTTCTCTAGTTCTTAAGCTTTAGTCTTTAGTTCTTTTTAGTGTTTTAGTAAAATAGTAGTTTAATTTAGGAAATAATTAGGAAAATTCCATTTCATGTTTGGAAGTCTCCATTGCTTTTAAAACACAAAATAGAGTGGAAAACATGTTAGGGAATAATTTTTAGAATCAATAGATCATTAAGATAAATATTGTAGAAACTGGGCTGTTAAAGTCAGTCAGTTTGAGGCTATTATTTTATGCATCAAACGATCTTTAAAAATCACAAAATTTTACGTGAATAAATTAAACATGTAGGGCTTTACAAATATATAAAATATGTAACGTTTTGATCTCTGGACAAGGAGATATGAATTTTTGAAGTTAAGCCATTTGTTCTGGGATTAAAATTAGGCAGCATTGAGAAACTTAAAACCTGGGAATGATTCGTGATGTTCTAGCTTCTGGGAATATTTTTCCTTGAAAACAGACATGTCAAGGGTTATGAGGAATTTTGCAGCACCTCATTTCAATTTTTTTAGAATTAATTATGATTTTGCTAAATTTGCTGAAAAATCTGTCCAGAAAATCCAACATTTCGTTTTAAAGAAAATGTAAGGCAAAATGGTAATAAGAAATCCACCAAGGGTAGAAATGTCAAAATGGATGAAAATGTCCGTTTTGATATTATTCTAGGAAATATGATATTAATTATAATATCATGACAAAGGAAATAATCCACTAAGGGTAAAATGGTAAAAAGAAATGGGAATAACCCTTTAGGATATTATTCTAAGCAATATGATATTTATCACAATATCATATAATAATCTGATAATAATGTATAGGATATCCGAGAAGTCTGGAGTCGAGTTCAAAGGTCCGGCATGATGGCCATTATACGGTGAAAAGTACGTTCGCATATTAGTAACTATAATCGTCTATATCTTGTATGATCATATATGATTGAGTGATTCATAGGGTGATGGACAAGACCAGGTCTTGGGTCATGAACCATGGCTAAGACTCTGTCTTAGGTCACTGCTTATACATTCAGCTTTATACGGGTTATAGTCTTGATAATGTTGTAACCTTACATCTGCTGTGTGCTATGTATGGTTGATATTGATATGTAATCAATACCTATCATATATTGTCATATCTGCTATAGAGGTTAACTATTACCTGAGGTCCGATGGGTATTGGACCTCAGATTTGTCTAAGGTTCAAGGAAGTAACCAGAGCCAAAAAGAGGCACCGATGCACAAAACAGCGAAGAGGAATTGGTGAGAGGCAAGCCTGGTGAAGGTCACTAGAAACTAGTTTCTGGCATGAATCTAACAAAGTTACTTCAAATCGTTTGGTGTCGAAGGCAGGGGTAGTCGATGTGGTTCAGTCAATATGTCGTCGTGAAAGACGGGGAGAATTCCACTAGACACCTAGCTGGCCAATACATTTGATTAGTTGAGTTGGGTCCATTGCTACAAGTCTAGTTAAAGGCTTGGTTTATGGATGTATAGTTACTATTAAAGAGTTGTAATTATACACAAGTTTTGTAATTGTATTGCATGAATATTCTTTCGGGAAATATTTAATATACTAGCTTATGCCTGGGTATTTTATATCAGTTACTCATTGTCCAAACGTTAGTGCATGCTCTCCGTTAAGCATTACTCTGAGTGGTAGCACCTCAAACTTGTTGATTTTCTTACAACTAAGTGTCAACCGACACACTTTGAAGTATGGAATTTGAGGTGTTACAACATAAACTATTAAAAGATTCAAGTCAAAATATTTGAATCCGACCTACCTATGGCATTGTCGTTTATGCCATATGAATGAGAAACACATTTCAAAACTCCATCAAGATGGATTTCTTAACTCATTTGATACATGTCAGTCTTGTTTATTGGGAAAGACGACAAAGGCACCTTTTACTGGGCATAGTGAGCAGGCCACTGATTTATTGGGCCTTATACATATTGATGTGTTTGGACCAATGAATATATTTGCCAGAGGAGGTCATGTGTACTTCATTACATTTATAAACGATTTTAGTAGATATGGGTATATCTATCTAATAAAACATTAGTCTGAATCTTTTTAAATGTTCAAAATATTCCAAAATGAAGTGCAAAACTAGCCTAGCAAAACAATTAAGGCACTTTGATCTGATCGGGGTGGTGAATATTTGAGCCAAGAGTTCCTTGACCATCTTAGGAGTTGTGGGATCATCTCACAACTTACTCGTCCAGGAACACCTCAATGGAATGGTGTTTCTGAATGGAGGAATCGAACACTATTAGATATGATTCGATCTATGATGAGTCAAACAGATCTTCCACCTTCTTTTTGGGGCCATACCCTAGAAAGAGCTGCGTTCACACTAAATCGTGTTCCGTCAAAGGAAGTTGAAAAAACACTATGTGAGATATGGACTGGGAAGAAACCCAGTTTGTCGTTTCTTAAAATTTGGGGATGTGAGGTTTACATTAAACACCAAGCCTCTGATAAATTATCATCCAAATTCTCGAAATGCTTTTTTGTGGGGTATCCTATGAAAACTAAAGGATACTATGTCTACACTCCTTCCGATTACAAAGTGTTTATTATCCGAAATGGTGCCTTTTTGGAGAAAGAGTTCATCTTTAAAAGAACCAGTGGGAGTAAGGTGTACCTCAAAGAAGTTTGAGAGCCACAAGACAACATAGAATCACAGATGGAAAACAGAGAAGACTAACAACAAGTTGATAAGCCTACTCAAGTAACACAAGGCCCACAAAGGTCCGATAGATCATGGCTACAGCCTCAGAGATATGGATTTCTGATTACTGAAGTAGTGATGTTTTGCTCATCAAGCAGAATGAGCCAACTACCTATCAAGAGGCCGTGGTGGGACCAAACTCCGAAAAATGGCTTAATGCCATGAAGTCTGAAATGCAATCCATGTACGATAATAAGGTATAGACCTTAGTTGATCCACCTGAAGGTGTAAAAACCATTGGGTGCAAGTGGGTTTTCAAAGAGAAAACTGACATTGATGGCAAAGTAAATATCTTCAATGCACAATTGGTTGCTAAAGGATTTACTCAAACTCATGGTGTGGACTATGATGAAACTGTTTCCCCAGTTCCAATGGTCAAATCAATTAGAATCCTTCTTGTTATTACATCATATTATGACTATGAAATATGGGAGATGGACGTCAAAACAGCCTTCCTTAATGGAAAGCTCCTTGAGGATGTGTACATGACACAACTTGAGAGTTTTGTGCGTCTAGAGGACTCTAGTAAAATATGTATGCTTCAAAGATCCATTTATGGATTAAAGCAAGCATTTCGAAGCTAGAATCATCATTTTGATGAAGTAGTCAAAGAGTTTGAATTCATTCAAAACATTGATGAACCTTGTGCTAACAAGAAGTTTAATGGCAGCACAATTATATTTCTAGTGGTTTATGTTGATGACATCCTACTCATTGGGAATGACATTCCTATCTTGCAGAGTGTTAAGTATTGGTTAAGAAAGTCTTTCTCAATGAAAGATTTAGGTGAAGCCACTTACATCCTTGGGATCAGGATCTATAGAGTTAGATCCAAAAGGCTCATAAGCTTAAGCCAGAGCACATACATAGATAAGATACTGCATAGATTCAGTATGCAGGATTCTAAAAGGTGTTACATGCCCATGTCCCATGGCATTCATCTTTGTAAGGATTTGTGTCCTAATACACAAGATCAAAAAGACCGCATGAGTAAGATTCCATATGCTCCACTATTGGATCTATCATGTATGTCATGTTATGTACTCAATTGGATGTGTCATTTGCCATAAGTATGACCAGCAGATATCAACAAGATCCCGGTGAGGGTCACTGGACTGCTGTCAAGATAATGTAAGATCACAATCAGGATATATATTCATGTTGAATGGTGGTGTGGTAAGCTGGAAGAACTCTAAGTAGAGCATTGTAGCTGATTCTGCAATAGAAGCTAAGTATATAGCAGCATCAGATGAAGCCAAGGAAGCCATTTGGATCAGAAAGTTCATCATTGAACTTGGGGTGGTTCTTACCATTTCAAATCCAATAGACTTGTTTTGTGACAATAGTGGCGCTATTACGTAGACCAAGGAGCCTAGGTCACATCAAAGGACCAAGCACAAACTTAGGCGATTTCATCTTATTAGAGAAATCAATGATAGAGGTGATATAAAAGTATGCAAAGTACCAAGAGAAGACAATGTTGCTGATCCTCTTACTAAGCCCCTTGCACAAGCAAAACATGAGCGTTATGTTAGGACAATGGGAATTAGAGTAATTAATGATTGCACCTAGTGCAAGTGGGAGTTTGTTGGAAATTATGCCCTAGGGGAAAGCCATTGTACTTTAAACGTTTATGTTATTTAAAGTAATTCTCCATTTAGTTATCATTTCTTTTGCATGTTTATAGTGGTAACTGTATCCTTGGATATATCTTATAGATTATTCTTGTCATGCCATGAAAAGCTAAAGGGGTTACCGGCACGGAATATGAGAGGATTCACATTCCTTAAGCCTTAAACTTTTATGCAAATGTTATTTAATAAACATAATACCATATTATAGAATATTTATGAGTTCCAAACAACAAAAAGGAGGTAGGATCCTGCCTATAGACTACGTGGAGCATCTAGTATTAATAATAATACAAAAAGTCTAAGTTATAATTACATCAACTAGTAGTACTCCAAAATGTGACCACAAGCTTTAAGTCGCTAGGAAGATTCTTCACCGTTTAGCAGGAGGTACAAGATCAATGCTATCGTCTGAACCAAAACAAATTTTCTGGTGAATAACGTCCCGTTCTTATAATTTGATAAATTACAAGAGTAAATAATCTAAACATTTTTATATTTTGACAATAGCAATATATTAATAAATCTCAATTGCTAAACCATACGATCATGAATAAAATAGAATTCTATAAAAACATCATTAGCCAAATAATTTCCCGTATGGAATAAAACCTTTGATTTCATATAATCAATTTAAAACATCATCATGAAACCTCATCTTCTCATAGAACTTCTTGCAGAACGGATGACAAGTGTGGTCACACAGTCCACGAGGGTAAACTAACCAAGCATGACTCAAGGCCATGAAACAAGCATGGACACACAGTCCATGAGGTTAAACTAACCAAGCATGACTCAAGGCCATGAAACAAGCATGGACACACAGTCCATGAAACAAGCATTAGAATGAATCTCATGAAAATCAAGCGAGCTCGAGGTTAACCATGGTGCACCAAGGAGTAACAGTACTGCTGTTAGTAACCAGCGTTCTGTATTCCATCCTCTAGAAAAAAAAAACATTTTTTCAAGCATGCTTGGGGTCAATTCTTTAAAGCAATAAAATTTCTTTCTTCAAGATAATAACAACTTTGTCTCATACTTCATAATTAAATCCCCAGCATGAAGTTGCACAAACAATATTTCAAAACTTTCCTTCTATTCAACCTGTCGGTAAAATCCTTTTAAAACATAAAAACTCACGTAAAAACATTCCATTTCAAATAATAATTTTGGCTCATAAACTTTCCAAAATGCAAGATCATTGCAGTATAAAATTTATGAAAAATATCTCAAAAATCTCATTTCCATTTCACTGCATAATCATGAATTATGATTTAAAACATTTGAAAGAAAATACACAATAACGAATAAAATCACTATTCTTTACTCATCTACTTTCAACAAATATTCCATCTGAAAATCATACTTTTAAATATGAAATTAAACATAAAAGTTCAACAATAAAAATATCATTTATATAAATCAGGGATGCTATTCACTCACCTGTTGTTCCTTCTGAAACTATACCTTTACCAAAATCTCTTTTTGTCCACTTTTCTCTTGAGTTCTGGCAATCGCTAATTCCTATGAATTTTGAAATTCATATGTCAACCTCTAATGGAATTTACCTACTTGAATTAAAATCCTTAAGTACCAAAAGATCCTTCAATCAACCTATCACACAATTTCTATGTTTCTAAATCTCAATTCTTCTAAGTTAAACTTCAAAACATTGATTCAATCCTCATTTAGAAACTTTGACACCCAAACACATACACCTCTCCAGGTTCTGAAGATTCCCCAGCTTTACATTTGTCCTTAAAATCATCATTTTAACTTGTCCAAACTATAATATAGTCACCTAAAACAATCACTTGACAATTTAAGATATACAACATGGTTATCAGTCTACAGCCTTAAAAAAAAAATACAACTTATCAGCCCCCAACCACACACGCATAGATATATATTATATTCTAGAGCTCTAACTTGTATTTACTTATGCTCATTACACTTGAATGTAATCCCCCGTATGCAAATTAATCTATCACCTCAAAAGATAATAAAATTCCAGCCACAAGACTCAAATCATTGAGTCATATATTTAGACAATCAAATATGAACTTTTCCTATTCATTAATGCTTGATTTCTCTTGCTGTCAATATCAAAAATTGACACTTAACACCATGAAACAACAAGGTTTTCCTTCAATTGAGAGCTTCTTAGTCTTAGTTTTTATGGTAGCTCTCTTGCCACAATCAAAACAACTTAAATCTTACCATATAGCTAAATTAAATACACTTCCTAGCTTAATTCAAGCATCCTGGAAACATTAGTTAATAATTTGAGTTACTTGTTATAATGTCTCCAAGCATATACTATTTAAAGACATAAAGTAATTCACTTTAACTCAATTTCTAATCTCCAAGTTTACCCTTGATCACGTTTCAACATGTAAATATGCTATCTCCTCTATAACTCAAGGAATTTCCAGCTTTAACAACGTCATGCCAACCTCAATTTAGAACTTTAATACAGCACAAACTCATACAAATTATATATTACACACTAATATTCAATTGCAGCTGCTACATATACATATATCTATTTTCAGTTCCAAACAGAACAGAAACGACATCCTCCCCCATAACACTTACGGCAACACTCACTCACTTTATTTAGCCTTAATATTAAAGAGTCAGAACCATATACAAAGAAATGGTAAGCCACAAATTCGATTGTCCCAAAACAGAGCACATGCAACATTGATTTTTCAACTTTAATCTTCAATAAACTAGAACAAATCAAACACTTGCAGAACCATTTCAGCCCCTAATCAATTTCCTATTTCGTAATCAATATTCAACTATTTTCCTTAATCTCCAAACAGAGGAAATTGCAGAGAATCAGAGGTGGGGAGGGAAAGAAGAGGCTTACCTATATGTGATTCTAGTGTTGCATGTGACTTCCTTCAACTCCTCCTTCCTCTTCTTCTTTCTTCCTTCACCGTTGCACCTCTCGGTTTCTCTCCCTCTCTTTCTATGTGCGGCCAGATTTAATGAATGAGGAAAGAAGTATGTGTGCTAGCCGATGGGTTTAATTAGAGGAATAGTGAATTGGGTGCGTCTATTCGAATGGCTTAATTGGATAATTGAGGGAGTATCCATGTGGGGGTGATGTGGCGGAAAATCAAAGAGTTGGGGGGCTGAGGTGTTAAAATTATGGAAGAGGAGGCGTCACAATTAAATTGAGAGGGAAAGATGTGTTGTGGGTCCACTCCCAAAATTATCCTACTTGATCCTATTTGATCATCTACAAGACTTTTATTTACAAATAAGTCATTTGCTCATTTAATTGTAAATATTGGATAAATAGTAGAAATTAATCCTTAATTCCATATCCAGATTTTTCCTCCTCAATTAGCTTTTCTAAGTCATAAAATATCAACTCTAAAATTTCTAGGCCACAGTTTATTCTCTAACTATTTTTCTTTGAATTTTCGAGAAAGCAGGTCCTAAATCCCAAATAATGGCTTTAAGACTATTTAAGCTAATCTTTTGTAATTAAACCCCTAATAATAATTTTAGATCCTCAAAATAATATTTCATATTTTTTCCCCTAATTTTTTTTTTCAAGGTCCAAAAATAACTTTAACAATTATCTTAAGCTTTTCCTAATGAAAAACTTAAGACTCTAGAGTCTTACTTGCTTAGCAACCTATTTTTCTCAATCCAATTCCAAAACTCTTTGTCCCAAATTTTGGGATGTTACAATTCTAAACGTCCCTGGTCGGTCATCTACGTGAGAACGAAGATAAAATAAGACCAGTATGACTTTGATGAAGTATGGAGATAGGAATCAAAGTCATAGGCACTTGTAAGAGTACAAGGTTCTGGACCAACCCATTATGAGAAAGTTACATGGATTTAGTCATAAGCTTATCTCATATATAACCGTGTCACAACGCCCTTTGACCTGAGATCATTATGGATTCCTACATGATGATTCGCTGATCTTTGACCTAGTCAAAAGTCACCTATGATCGGGTGATGATAAAGGCTTGGATTGGGATCATTGGTTTTTATGGAGAGGAATGTGAATGGTCAAGATGGAATTTGTCCCTCACATTTGTAGAGAAATAATACCGGGTCCCTCGATGAGTCAGTCTGAGAAATGTATGGCCATACTACGATGGAAAAGTGTTTCCATTTCAATTATTAGACTACTCAAGAATCAAGAAAGTAATGGTCAAGAACAGGAAGTTGACATTATCCATGCCTCATCCTTGACCAAATTATCGCATGACAAAAGGACGTGACATGGTTGTATGATAGGTTGTGTTGTATCATTGATCTCCATATGAATTGGGTAGTCGCAATGTCTTGCTAGAGGCTGCGTGCGACTTGTGGGCTGGTATAGTATTGGCCCGCTGCCAATCTCATGTGGGCCAACAGGATCATACACAAGAATAGCCCAACACGAGCAATAGTGTCCAGATTCATTAAATCTTAGATATGTCTAAGATTTAATGAATACTGTATTTAATCTAGGATGGAGATATATATATATATATATATATATATATAGTATTAAATTCATAATAATATTATTTAATAGAGATTATAATATTATTATATAATATTTGTTTTGTATTTAATTTATTTGATAAATTAAATATCTAAAACAAATAGAGATATTGTATCTCAGATTTAATTTTTGAATAAAGATATCATATATCTGATTTAATTAGAATTGAGATATAGTATCTCAGATTTAATTAAATAGATAGATATCATATTTCATATTTAATTTATAGAGATAAATTAAATCATAAGGATTTTAATTTGGATTAAATAAATAAATTTGATTAGATCTATTGGATAGATTTAATTAATATATTATTTTAACATAAATTCATATTTCAAGATTAATAGGGATTAATTTTGTAGATATAATACGCCTATGGGGTTTTGAAAAACCTACGGGACATTTTGTCAGACGTATTAGAAAAGCCACGAGAAACCCTAGAGAGAAAAAGGAGAGACGCAAAGTTTGAAGGCGCTAGCATGCTGCCATCCGTGCTCGAGTGTTGTTCAGTGTGGATACCAGTAGAGGGAGTGGATTTGTAGAGTCGGCTCCTGTTGATCGAGTAGGTAGCCCACAAGATCAAATTTGAACGCGACGCACACCAGATCGTATAGGTACACTTCTTTCTAACTTCATTTAAACGTCGTTGATAGATCCTTTCAAGGGATTCATAAGTTTTAAATGGATGAAAATCCTTCTGCTCAGTTCATAGATCCCAACATTACAAATGTTTTGCAGAATGCTCAATAAACCGAATAAGTCTAATTCTATTCCCAGTGTGAATCTTGTACAATCAGGTACTTCGATTATTGCTCTCAACGCTGTGATGACTAGTGACGATACCTGGTGTTGGTCAAATTCCCTTTTGGCAAGTGAACCAGTCGAACAAGTAATAAAGTGTAAGTAGAGTATCGTCCCAAAGAGACTGAGATACCAAGGAGTGACGCTCAATTACTACTATAGTTGCACAAACAGAAAGTGAAAATAATTGGTTTGAGATGTTTTTGGTAGCTATACTAATAACGAAAATAAACATAATGATTTTTGAGAAGATATCAGTAAAAAGTTAGACTGAACTCGGGATCATCCTTAAGTGTTTCAATCCCCCAGTTGCTTTACCCAATGCTATAGCATCTATCCTATACAGCTTCCACAATTTCTACAGCATAGCTCCTAAGTACACAGCTATTTGGTTAACCCACCACTATAGTCTACCGAAGCTTCCGCATCCGATAGGTAGGATGCTAGCTATACTCCTTCCATATTCCTATGGCAACTTTCTAGTTTAGATCTTTGCTATGCTCGGGGTGTTATGGTTATGAGAGGTAGACCCATTCCTAAAGCCTACAATAATAGGTCTCGCCATGCATGGACAACCTAACAAACACTGTTTCTCAGAGGTCTAATCCCAACTCCCTTCCAGTAAGCTGAGGCCACAAATCTAGCCCTTAACTTCCGTTAACCGACTAGTAACAAGAACATCGATACACAAACCAAATTTATTGAATTAAGAACGGTAACTGGGTTCATCAAATACTTAAGAAATCATCCTCGTTCAGCCCTCGGTAAATTAGTTCATGACAGACGAGGGAAACACAAAACAGATAATAACAGAATGACCCATGATTTAAATACTAGAATAAAGAAGGAAAAAGAAAGCTTGACGAAATTCCGACGGCATGGAAGAAGCCCTGTCACGTTACGACTCCACGTCGTCTTCTCTCCGTCGCGTCACAAGGAAGGATGCTGGGTTGTCCTGGAATTCTCGTGCCTTGAGAAATCTCTCACTCTTCTCTGGAGTCGGCCAAATGTGTAATCTCATTCTAAGCTCAATGCCGCTCAACTTTTTAGGGTTGGCTCTGCTGTCTTTTATCAGAGGGCTTTCTTGCGGCGCAAGTTGCAATGCCTTTCCTAATTTGTCGAGATCTTATCATATCTCCTGATCCAAGTAGATTGATTATGTTGATCCTGCGGGGTTCTTCAAATCTTTTAGTTTAGATCCTCCACATCTTCTATTCCGTCGTGTCATCAATCCACCTGTCGTTATCGCCCTTTTCTTTAATTCCTAAAATCATCTGGGTAAAAAGGTCAGAAAACATGCCGCATAGCATTGCGTCCTCTACTTTGCTATAGCATTCATGATTGCCTTGTATTGCACTTCGAGTTGCTGTCAGAATGTTATAGCATCGTATCAGCTCCGCTACACAGTTTTCCTTAAAAGCAACACAAATTACTCCGTTCTTAGCACATGTAGATGATTTCTCTCTCTCAATCCCTACATCATGAATATATGCCTTTTTGCTTGTTTTTGCTTGTTTAATTCACAGTTAAGCTTATATTTACCATTCAATTTAGTCATGAAATATAGGGAAAACATGGTATGATTTATGCTCATCAAATACCCCCACACTTAGCTTTTTGCACTCCTGAGCAAAAATAAGATGAAGCGAACAAAAACTCAGAGCTACAGCATTCCTGTCTGCATGACCTTGCTTACACAACTGCTTTCAGTTCTCATTCCCCATTCGGCAATCCCACTGCCCAGTATTAACAGCTCCAATGTGTGACGTTGCTTTGATGAGGAAGTCTTAAGAGGCTCTCAAGTTTTGTGTTTACGCTCGATCACCCAGGGGATTTTAGTTTCTCTCTTGTCATACAGGCCCAGAAGATCCATAGCCTTGTCGAAGTTCTAAGATTGCTTCCTAGCATCTGAGTATTCGTTCATCAAAAGGGCTTTTCAGGTTATACTGTGAGGATAGCCTGGTGTTTAGGATGGAAACGAAGGTGGGTGCTATAGCAGATCAAGTAGACAAATCTTCTGGCTTCGGCCGAGTGCTTCACCCTTGAACTTTGTATTTCTTGTTGTTCTTTATTCTACATCTTTTTCTTTCTGTATGTTGTCTCTTTCTTTTTGTTGTTTTTTTTTCATCTTTCTTTTTTTTTCTCTTCTTTCTTTTTCTTTTTTCCCCAAAACAATAGCTCTTTTGCAGCAGTACTTGGGAGCACTCTACCCTAACACTTTCCACAGCTTTCTTCTAACTTTTATATCTAGTTAGGTTTGCTATAGCACAAACGTATGGCTCAAAGAGGTAGCAAAATGGAGATGATGTAAGATGGGTTGTGTATGGAGCTGAAGGGTATGATATGAATGCCTTTATCCTATGAACTTCAACTCAGATGCCAGATAGTTTATCAAAGAACTAAGACAAATCAAGGATCAAACACAAGCTAGCAGACATGCACACAGAATAAAACAGTTAGGCTCAATTTAATCCTTCCATTGGCGGTTCTTCCCTTTAAACTTTCTCATCGCCACTCCACCCCGCATCAGATTAGCTAGCACCGTTAATTTCCCAAGCCTAAAGGTTCAGTTTCCTTAGGCAATAATGCGATGCTCCGTCATACAAACATTCATTCCATTGCTTCAGAATTTTGTTCATGCTTTATCATGCAATTTGGAAAAATTTTCAATTTTGTGCAAAAACTATATGCAGGGTGAATCATCATGCACATAGTGTCAAGGAAAATTATATCTAATCAATCCCCCCCACACTTGAACGATACAATGCCCCCATTGCAGTGGCAAAGTGAAACAAGAGAGAGATAAGGAGCGTACCTGACTAATGCTGGGCTCTTGCCATATTGCTATTCTGGGGCCGTAATGCCTTTCTGCGTGCCGTAGCAAGGACCCTGCTGGACTTTTTCCCTCCTGCTGTGACGCTAACGAATCATGAAATTGGGCTGCCTCCCAATAGCGCTTGCTTTAAAGTCTTCAGCCGGACTTTGCTATAGCTAGTTAATGTTGTGGTGGTGCAGGACTGCTTCTTGCCTCTTTTGTGCCTTTGCTACTATCTTAAGAGGGTAGGTACTTCTTTGTTGGGTCTTTGAACTTCGCGGTCTTAAGTATGGAGAAGGTGATCTTATCATCATTCATGCACATAGTAAGTTCTCCTTGTTCCACAGCAATTAGCGCACCCCCAGTCTCCATGAAAGGTCTTCCCAGAAGAATTTGGACGTCGCCATCTGCTTCAAAGTCTAGGATTATGAAATTGACGGGAAGGATGGCCTTGTTAGCATCAGGGTTTGTAGGTGGAGGGACCTGGTTGTCCCTATTTATGACTATATGCTCTTGTTGATCCTACTCGTGGTTGACAGGTATATCCGCCATGCTTGCTGAGTTAAAAGATTGGCTTATTCGCTTCTGCCTCCTGCGCCTTTGCTTGTAGGTGTGTTCTATCACAGGATCAAAAGGATCTAGGTTGGCGGTGGGTGACTTACGCATGCACTACAGAATGTACCTGTCAATCAAGAACAGAGAAGAAGTGAGCTCTTATTAAATGATTCGCAACTATTGAGCCATTGGGCGTCGTCACTAGGGGTATCAACAGTCCCCGGCAACGGCGCCAAAAACTTGTTGGTCAAATTCCCTTATGGTAAGCGAACCAGTCGAACAAGTAATAAAGTGTAAGTAGAGTATCGTCCCAAAGAGACTGAGATACCAAGGAGTGACGCTGAATTGCTACTATAGTTGCGCAAACAGAAAGTGAAAATAATTGGTTTGAGATGTTTTTGGTAGTTATACTAATAACGAAAATAAACAGAACGATTTTTGAGAAGATATCAGTAAAAAGTTAGATTGAACTCGGGATCATCCTTAAGTGTTTCAATCCCCCAGTTGCTCTACCCAATGCTATAGCATCTATCCTGTATAGGTTCCGCAATTGCTACAGCATAGCTACTAAGTACACAACTATTTGGTTAACCCACCACTATAGTCTACCGAAGCTTCCGCGTCCAATACGTAGGATGCTAACTATACTCCTTCCATATTCCTATGGCAACTTTCTAGTTTAGATCTTTGCTATGCTCGGGGTGTTATGGTTATAAGAGGTAGACTCATTCCTGAAGCCTACAATAATAGGTCTCGCCGTGCACGGGCGGCCTAGCAAACACTGTTTCTCAAAGGTCTAACCCCAACTCCTTTCCAGTATGCTGAGGCCACAAATCTAGCCCTTAACTTCCGTTAATCGACTAGTAATAAGAACACCGATACGCAAACCAAATTTATTGAATTAATAACGGTAACTGGGTTCATCAAATACTTAAGAAATCATCCTCGTTCAGCCCTTGGTAAATTAGTTCATGACAGACGAGGGAAACACAAAACAGATAATAACAGAATGACCCATGATTTAAATACTAAAATAAAGAAGGAAAAAGAAAGCTTGACAAAATTCCGACGGCGTGGAAGAAGCCCTGTCACGTTACGACTCCACGTCGTCTTCTCTCCGTCGCGCCGCAAGGAAGGATGCTGGGTTGTCCTGGAATTCTCGTGCCTTGAGAAATCTGTCACTCTTCCCTGGAGTCGGCCGAATGTGTAATCTTGTTCTAAGCTCAGTGCTGCTCAACTTTTTAGGGTTGGCTCTGCTGTCTTTTATAAGAGGGCTTTCTTGCGGTGCAAGTTGCAGTACCTTTCCTAATTTGTCGAGATCTTATCATATCTCCTGATCCAAGTAGATTGATTCTGCTGATCCTGCGGGAGTCTTCAAATCTTTTAGTTTCGATCCTCCACATCTTCTATTTCGTCGTGTCATCAATCCACCTGTCGTTATCGCCCTTTTCTTTGATTCCTGAAATCATCTGGGTAAAAAGGTCAGAAAACATGCCGCATAGCATTGCATCCTCTACTTTGCTATAGCATTCATGATTGCCTTGTATTGCACTTTGGGTTGCTGTCAGAATGCTATAGCATCGTATCAGCTCTGCTACACAGTTTTCCTTAAAAGCAACACAAATTACTCCGTTCTTAGCACATGTAAATGATTTCTCTCTCTCAGTTCCTACATCATGAATATATGCCTTTTTGCTTGTTTAATTCACAGTTAAGCTTATATTTACCATTCAATTTAGTCATGAAATATAGGGAAAACATGGTATGATTTATGCTCATCACCTGGATTGTTGACTCAGGAATTACGGATCATATGACCGGTAACAAAACTCTATTCCACACTTAAACTCTGTCATGAACACCTCAAAGTAAAGGTAGCTAATAGGGTATTCACATGGGTTGAGGGCATTGGCATTGTTACGTTGTCTGATCACTTGGCAATACATAATGTTCTGTTTGTACCGAAACTTACTTGTAATTTGATATCTGTAAGCAAGTTGACTAAAGGTTAAATATGTCGAGTGATTTTTTATGATGGTCTATGTGTGTTTCAAGATTTAAGAACGAGGAGGACGATTGGGACTTCTAGAGAATGGGATGGATTGTTCAACCTTGAATGATACGTGGAAGGCAAGACGAGCGCCAGTTAGCTCAAATTCACAGAATAATGATGTATTGTTGTGGCACTGTCGATCAGGTTACCCCTAATTTTGATTATGTCAAACATCTGTTTCCCAGTTTATTCAATAAAAGTTTTGTTCCTTTTCATTGTGAAACTTGCCAATTTGCAAAACAGACACAATTTTCATATCTCAAACAGCCCTATACTCCCTCCTCACCATCCACACTAATTCATCACGGTGATATTTGGGGCCCTGCCTAAATAACTACCCTCACTCATACTAGGTGGTTTATTACTTTCATTGATGATCACACTCGAACCACATGGGTTTACTTAATGAAAAATAAATCCGATGTTGCCAAAGTCTTTCAAAAATTCTATACCTTTGTCCGAACCCAATTCAACACATCCATTAAAGTCCTTTGAAGTGATAATGCCAAGGAATATATGAGCGTAGCTTTCAAAGAGTTTCTTGATCACCAAGGCATTCATCATCAAACTTCTTGCCCTTACACTCCTCAACAAAATGGGGTAGCTGAACATAAAATCCATCACTTGTTGGAAGTATCTCGTGCCTTACTAATGGAACGAAATGTTCCCACCACATTTTGGGGCGATGCCATCCTCACAGCGGCCTTTCTAATTAACCACATGCCTTCTAAAGTTCTCAAATATGACACTCCAATTCAAAAACTTATGGAACTCTTCCCAAATTGCCCCCCTCGTCAATTCATTACCTCCCAAGGTGTTTGGCTGTGTTGTCTTTGTTCACACAAAAGAGGGCAACAAATTTAGTGCTCGAGCTAACAAGCGTATCTTCCTTGGCTACTCCTCTACTCAAAAAGGGTACAAATGCTACTGCCCGTCTTGCAAGAAATTTATTATCTCTCGAGATACAATGTTCTCGGAAGACGAGGCTTATTGTTCCAAATTACCCATTCAGGGGTGTTGGTTATGATTAGTTTTGATGATGTCTTATATAGATGCCATTCTTAATAGCAAAAAGATTGAGTAATATTGTTATCTCCTACATTGACTACCTGCTATATTGAATGTAGATTATTTGAAGTTAAATTAAGAAGAATAATCAAGAAGGAGATAAGAGATGGAAGAAAGAAAGCATTTACAAAAGTTGAAATGAAGCTTCATCATGTTCTGAATGTTGAAGAAGGCAGAAGCTGCAGATAATGATGAGCCCAAGTTAATTGATGAAGAATGATCAAGTTGGGAGATGGAAGAAGGAATAACTTGTTGAATTTAATGAAGAGATCATTATTCAAGTTCTTATATTGATGCTAGAAGTCTCCAAGGTCATATGGAAGTTGGAATGGCTCAATTCAGAGTTAAATCAAGCAAATATGAGGTCCAGGACGAGTAAACTCGAGGTTTGGGCATAAACCTCGAGTTTTGAGTGTCTTCAGCATTTTTGGTGTCACTGGACCAGCCAACCTCGAGGTTGTAGTCATAACCTCAAGGTTTCAGCACTATCAGCAACTCTGGTGCACTCTGTTCCACGTTCAGCTTCTGGCGACCTTTGGTAATTTGATGATATCTTCCAAACCAGAGATCGGATTGAGACGAAACCGAAAGCATTGGAAACTAGACTCTGAACACGTACTTTTGACAAAGATTCAAGTCCAAAGGAGTTCAGATGAATTATTGATGAATTTTACAAGTTGACGAAAATATCAGCGTCACAGTCAGGAACAGCCTTTAGTATTTTGAGTATATCTCACAAACGGCAAATCCGATTGGACTGAAATCAGTGGCATATGAAAGTAGACTCACAGAGCTTTCCATCAAGAGTTGAATGGACCAAAACGGAGCTCGGACCAGAGAGATATGGCCCTCAGAAATTGCTCTACTGCAGTATGAGAAGCCATACTCGAGTATCAGTTTTGAACCTCGAGTATTATGACTTACAGAGAGCAAACTGGTTGTCAAAGTAATGACAACCTCGAGGTCAAGTTTGCAACCTCGAGGTTGAGGTTTGTTTTCAAGAACTGAACTTTGCAATTTCAAAAGCAAACCTCGAGTATGGATTTCCAACCTCGAGGTTATCGGGCTCCAGAGGAAAAATGCTCTTTCAACCAAGTTTCCAACCTCGAGGTTACTGTTTCAACCTCAAGGTTGTGAGTTTCTAAAACCAGTACTTGCCTGAAACCTTCAGGCTAACCTCGAGGTTGGCCTCAAGGTTTGTGACCGTTGGTGCAATTTCAAATTTGGGAAATCTGCAATACCTTCTTGTTTGATCTCAATGCTTTCCATGATTATTCTATATTGATTCTAGATATGTTTAACCATCTTTCTAGTGAGTTTCAGACAGATTAACGAAGGTTCATTGAAGGATTAGAGCAAAAAGCAAAAAACTGTCAGAACAATAAATGCACAGCCCAGATAGTTGCTTCCTTTGGTTAATCCACTTGTACACGTCTGCAAAAGGCTAAAAGGAAGATTACTACAACAAGCAAAGTCTTCTCCAACGGGCAAATCCACAGAAAGCCACCTCAGATCAATTATACAACTGGATTAGTTGGAGATTAGAGAAAGAAGCTGACCAAACTTAAAGATAATCAGCTACAACGGTCTGATTGATTCTTCAACGGTCATAAACGGTCACAGACTCTTCTCTACCTATAAAAGACATGGATTGAAGGAGAAAAACGTGGAGACACATGATTACCATGGCAAAATGCTGATGCTCTGCTTCTACATCATTCTCACTCTGTTTTCCATATCTAAATAGCTTAGAGAGTGAAATGAATTGTATCTGAACTTCAGTGATCATTTATTCATTCCTTTGAGAGGAAATTCACTGTAAACGCATTATCCTTCTGAGAGAAACTCAAGATTGGGTAATCTTGAGTGGGTTATACATTGTGTTGATTACAACTTGTAAGGGGGAGTGAATCCTAGAGAGAGAGGATTACTTCGAGTACGAAGTGTGTGATCAAGCAGTGTACCCTTACGGTGTGTAAGGGGGAGTATCTCAGTAAGAGATTTGTAAAAGGCTGCACAAGTGCCCGGCTAAACTTGTGGGATTGTAGCGGTTCTCAAGTACCCGATTAAAGCTTGAGTGAGATAGTGGATTGAAAATCCCAAGTGAGACTTGGGGACTGGACGTAGGTCAGAGAGGGCCGAACCAGTATAAATCTGTTTGCAAGCTCTTCTTCCTTATCTTTTGCATTCCCAGTATTTACATTTGAGCAATTATCAATTGTTTGAAAACTTACTTTTGTTACTCAAGATGAAAACACTGAATTGCGAAAATGTTTTAAAGAGTGGAAATTTTTATACTTCACCCAATTCACCCCCCCTCTTGGGTGATAGCCGGAACTTACATTTGGTATCAGAGCTAGGCTCTTGTTGAAAGGACTTAACCGTCTCAAGAGTTTTAATGGCTGATTTTGGGTGTTCCTCACTTTCTGAAGGCTTTGATTATACAATTCCACCGATTCTCAAAGATATTGATTTTTGGTTTTGGAAAGCTAGAATGACTAGTTTTATCAAAGCAACTGATTTTGATATGTGGAATGTTTTTGTAAATGTCTTTGATTTCAAACCAAGAAAGGATTGGACAGAAAAAGAAAAGAAATGGTTTTCATTGAACATTAGAGCAATGAAAATTTTGTATGGTGCTTTAACTGAAAATGATTTTGTGAAAATCAAATATTGCTCTAGTGCTAAAGAAATATGGGATACTCTTGATTCTTTTTATGCTTCTAAAAATTGTGTTGAAGTTTGTAGTGTTGATAGTTCATCTGAAATTACAAGCGATGTATCCTCACTTGATGAACAATTGGAAGTGGAGAATGAAGAAGGAGAAATCATCGAATACTTCCAAAATCCAGTCAACACAAAAGAACAAGAGAAAGACGATTCCCAAGGAGAACTCATGGAAGATCATGATGAATCATTATCTAAAGCTCAAGATGCACAAGTGGTAAACAACTCCAATTCTTCTTGTGTAGTTACGAAAAGTGTTTTTGAACGTTTTCATAAAATTGTTTTTCAACCATTGACTGATTCTATTTTGAAAAACAAAAATGTTCTCAAACATGCTGGAAAATCATATGGGAAGAAAGAATACACAAATATGAGTCACTTGAGATTGCATCCACTAGATCCGCATAATTCTTGCAAAGTTGTTCATAATAAACATAATTCTATTATTTGCAATTATTGTGGAAAATCTGGGCATATTTCTCATACATGCTATATTAGGAGAAATTCTAATGTGAGAAATAAATTTGTTTGGATTCCTAAAGGACAATCGAGGTCCAATACTAACTATCAAGGACCCAAGTATAAATGGGTACCAAAATGTCCTTCTAGTGCTTTGAGTGTGCAGATGGATTCCAAAGAAAATGGACATAACGGTACTGAGAAGAAGAAGAATCCAAGAGTTTCTCATGAACCTAAAAGAAAATTCACATCAGTTAAGAGAACTCATGGAGAAGCCATTGCTACAACCTCATTCTCAAATCAAAAGAAGCAATGATACAATCAAGAGGTCTATGTTCCACCTCAAGAACAAACTACCATAGAGTACCATTCAGCTATCTTGAGGAGAACAAGAAAAGGAGATTCTCTCAACTATCAAATAGAAGACTCTTGAAGTCTATATCCCTTGGGAGAGCTTTGCCAACACCCATGGGACAACATATGAAGAACCAATGGGTAAGCAAAGTCAATCCTCCTTATACCTAAGGCTAAGGTATACAATGGTAAAACCTCCTATGCTATCATCTGAAATTTTCTTTGAGGTTTTATATCTTGTAGCCTTAGGAATGAGCATTGCAACTATTTCCCTTAAAAATCGGGTTCTCACACCCTGATCTATTTTTGAAAGAGATTGCAATGTTCAATAGTTTAATTCTTTATGCATACATGATGATTTGAAAAGAAAGTATTTCTTTTATGCATAAACTCATGTTTAATTCACTTTGCTTAGTTGTTCTGAATTAATTATATTTATAAGAGCATGTGAATTTTGGCTCCTACAAGCTAACGATGATTGGATCCAAGTAAGATTGGATACCAAGAAAGAAAAAGATTTATAAAGTTTTGTAGGATGAAAGAAAGCTTCTCAAGAATGCAACATAGAGAAATGATTCAAGTCTTGAGAAAGCTCAACAAGCTATGCTTGATGTTGATGGTGAACAACCGAAAAAGGAGTTGTCTACACCAATCCATCTCAACCAAGCAAGTTTCTATGAGGACAAAGGGAAATACGGTGATATCTAATCCTTACCCCATATTGTGTTTATGTGAAATTCATTCTTGGGTAATGTATACTTGTCCAATACTGTATACCATTAAGCAATCAATTACTTGTGACCTTAAAAATGTTTTCAAGATTGCTAATGGATAACAAGTGAATTTGTGCATAATTTTTCTGACTTGAAAGTTTCTGAGATGCACAAGTCAAGATTTTTTTTTGAAATACAATTCATTCTATGTTTGGAAAATGCATTCCAATGTTTCTAAAAATATGCATGTCTTGATTCAAATGATATCTCAAGATTGGAATTCAATTTCCACCATACTTTGCAAATGCATTGTTTCTCTAAGTACTTCTACAAAGATGAGTTTTCATATCATCAACATCTCAATCTCATATAACATTATCACGATTGATATTTGAGATATTGAAAACTATTTGCATAGTTTATGAAAAGTTCATATCAATGACATATTTTCCATGAATGTATTTTCAAATCGTCATTGAACACTGAATTTATTGGTATCACATATTCGCTTATGTATCTACTCAAATTTGTAAGATTATTTGTGATACATATTTTTGGAAATATCGTATTCATCTACGAGCAATTCGATTGGATAATGAGAAATTTTGGGAATGTCTAATCCCAATAGATTGTGAATTGCCTCCACTTAATGTTAGTTCTGCGTTTTGATGATTAATTGGTTACTAACTTAAGTATTGGAGAATCTAGATGTGATTTTCATACAGGATGATTATTATCCTCTGAAATCCTGCTGAAGTTTGCTACCAAGAGAAGCAAACTTGACACTGACAAGCTAAATTCAAATCCACAACAAGCGAAGAAGAAATGAAAGTCTGAAGAAAAAGATGAACTTGAGTTTGATGCTTCACCATCTGAGTTTATTCTTTTGTTATGCGCGATTCTAAAACTTGTTTGAATTTGAATTCACCCTGTTTTGTGAAAATGCATATGCATGATTTGAAAAATGTTCATACTCTGATTGCATTCAAATAATGTTTCAAATTGGAAGTTAACATTGTATATTGAATGGTAGATATGCTTCAAATGTGTCCAATTGAGTTTTCCCTGTCATTCACAAATTGATCTATAGAATTCAATGTTTTGCTTGAACTCTTATGTTTCATTCTCTAAATGGTAGGACCTTATGTCAAATAAGTGAATCATATATGAGTTTCAAGCTAATTTCCATAAATGAATTCAGTATGTGAAAACTTATGCTTGTTGCATAAAACCTTATTGATTAAGCTATTCCAAATATTATGAATGTTCATTAATGCATCATGTGCATTAATGATTAAATGGATTAACTTTCTAGGATAATTCTTTGGAACTTTAGTCATTTGGACTAAAGAATTTATGTTTCATAGCGTATGAATCCTAGTACTTCTTGTGTTACTCAAATACATCAACATTCGTGTTCATCTACATTCTGAGTAACTATCTCTGCAAATTCATACTCTTGCCTTGAATGTTCTTATATTTTCAAGACTCTTCTCTCTAAGGCAAGATTATCTCTTGGTCAATAGCAAAGTCATTAAGCTTATATATGTTGTGCTAAGCATGTCTTGACAATGCTTTACTTTCATGACTTTGGCTTTTCAGAAAATTCTTCAACATGTTAACTTCATTGTTCAACATGTTTTCTAAAACTGAAGCATACTGATATATTCATTAAACCTATTGTCTTTCAATATGTTTATAATGAGCATTGTTTTCAAACATGTTTCAAACATGAATCTTTCATCTATCAAAATCTTGATTTCATATTGCATTATCACATTTTTTAAAGATCATTCAAGATTTGAAATACTTTGCATATTTCACTATCTTTCTTGAAAAATTTGAACTTCAAATTGATAAATGCTTATCATTATAGATAAGGTTTTCTATACTCATCAATGACATCTTTTCTGCATCTAGTGTATTCACAAATTGTCATTGAGAAATAACATTTTTGGTATCATTTAGTTGTTACCCTATTCAATTATTTGGCTTGATCTTGTTTGGGTAAAACTATATTTTGATCTTTGATTGATATACTTCTTGCTCATACGTCATATGGTTTAATCCTATAAGAGTGTAAGAGTTGTCATGTCTAATCTTGTGTGGACTCAAGAATCATTGAGTACCAAAGAACATTCATCTTATTGCAGGATCTGGTTTTGCTGTCAGAAGGCAGAACCTTGAGGTTCATGAGCAAACCTCGAGGTTTGGAGGTGTATGTTCACCACTGAAGTGTGTCAGAATGGAGAAACCTCGAGTTTTCAGTGAAAACCTCGAGGTTTGGGGAGTTATGAATGATCCTTCACCTTCACCACCTTCAAAGGGCAAGAAAAAGGGTATATCGTTCAAGGAACCAAGATGATAAGGAGCATGCTAGCTTGATGACAAGCTATGAGCAGAAACTAATCCTATACAAAGCCCATTTGGGATTTCAGCGTCTAAGATGCATTCAGAACAACTGATGGTTATAGTGACTCTTCATCTTGAAGCTTAGTCACATCTGGGAGAGCTTCAGTATTGATCACATTATCAGATAAAAGCTAGCCCGTGATGCATCTATGGACTACAAATGATTATGACTCAAGTAATTACGGCATTACTTGAGTGAGGTATTGTATTCTGCAATAATATTCATATATGATAATCATATCTCTGTTTCATATCACTCTTCAGGCTAACTTGATTTTATTCACTCAAATTTTTCATGAACTTTAGCCTAAGCAAATCAATTTTTTTAAAAAAATGATCCTTATGCCTTAATCTCTATTATCATCATAAAAGGCATAAGTGATTTGTTTATAACAATTTCAAGTCCACCCAAGTGAACTTGAAAGTTTTCAATTCTGAGGTACCATGTTGTGAGCAAAGATATTTTCAAATTTCATAACATTTGGTGTCACATTATTATTTGGTATCATTAAAGGGGGATTTCACATTTTAGTCATGCATTCATTAAGGGGGAGCTTCACATTCATACATGCTTTATACTTTAAAAGCTCACCTTCTTTATTTGAAGAAAAACCCTTTTAACCATACTCATCTGCATTCATATCTTTTGTTAGTTTTGATGATGAGTTAATATCATATTTTCCTTTCATTAGCTTTATTTTAAAAATATCACATAGAAAAGGATACTTTGATATTTGGCTTGCACTAACAAATCTTTTCGAAAGAATGTTTTCAATTTGTAACAGGAGATTTTGTTGTGTTACAATTTTCCTTAACGCACTACAAGGAAAAACTATTAAATTAGGGAAAGATGTCTTGGCGGTTAATCATTGAAGCTGAGATGTGCTCTACATGGATGATTTATGAAGAAAAGGCAAAAGATGGAAGCTGAAGTACTGATGATCATATTCATTCAGATGAGATACAACTCAAGAAGCCAGTACTTTAGTCTCATCCCAGAGGCTATTTAGAGCACATCACATATCTCAAAGCTAGTGAATGGACTTCACAGATAGTTCATCAATTTGCAAAACCAACATGAGCATTTCTAATCCCTATCTTTTTATATTCAGTAGAAATTGTGCACATGTTTGGTACACACATGCTTTAATTGTGAAAGATTTCTTGAAAATTTCCTCAATTTCCTTCAAATCTGTTTTCATAAAAACATTCCAAATTACATTATATTTAGAATGAAAAGCACTTTCAATCGGGGAGAGAAAATCAGTTTCTTTGACTCTTTTAACATGCATAAGGTGCATAGGTTCTAGGTGTTGTGTCTCATTGCATTTCATTGTATTTTGCTGATTTTGTAGTAATTGGTTCTGATATCAGTGATTATCAGAGTATTTATCCTCTCTGATATCAGTTCTGCGTTTATGAAGTTTGTTCATTGAATACATTTCTAGTTGTTTATATGTTCATCTACTGTCATCCTCTGATCAACTTGTGTTGAAATGCAAAATTAGTCGTTTTCTGATAACTTCAATTCAACTTTTTGCTAATGACAAATAAGGGGGAGAGAATGGCAGGAAAAATATGTTGTATCTAATGTATTCTTACATTCATACATATTTTTCTTAAGGTATTTGCCATCATCAAAAAGGGGGAGAATGTTGGTTATGATTAGTTTTGATGATGTCTTATATAGATGCCATTCTTAATAGCAAAAAGATTGAGTAATATTGTTATCTCCTACATTGACTACCTGCTATATTGAATGTAGATTATTTGAAGTTAAATTAAGAAGAATAATCAAGAAGGAGATAAGAGATGGAAGAAAGAAAGCATTTGCAAAAGTTGAAATGAAGCTTCATCATGTTCTGAATGTTGAAGAAGGCAGAAGCTGCAGATAATGATGAGCCCAAGTTAATTGATGAAGAATGATCAAGTTGGGAGATGGAAGAAGGAATAACTTGTTGAATTTAATGAAGAGATCATTATTCAAGTTCTTATATTGATGCTAGAAGTCTCCAAGGTCATATGGAAGTTGGAATGGCTCAATTCAGAGTTAAATCAAGCAAATATGAGGTCCAGGACGAGTAAACTCGAGGTTTGGGCATAAACCTCGAGTTTTGAGTGTCTTCAGCATTTTTGGTGTCACTGGACCAGCCAACCTCGAGGTTGCAAGTGCAAACTCGAGGTTGCAAGTGCCAACCTCGAGGTTGTAGTCATAACCTCAAGGTTTCAGCACTATCAGCAACTCTGGTGCACTCTGTTCCACGTTCAGCATCTGGCGACCTTTGGTAATTTGATGATATCTTCCAAACCAGAGATCGGATTGAGACGAAACCGAAAGCATTGGAAACTAGACTCCGAACACGTACTTTTGACAAAGATTCAAGTCCAAAGGAGTTCAGATGAATTATAGATGAATTTTACAAGTTGACACAAATATCAGCGTCACAGTCAGGAACAGCCTTTAGTATTTTGAGTATATCTCACAAACGGCAAATCCGATTGGACTGAAATCAGTGTCATATGAAAGTAGACTCACAGAGCTTTCCATCAAGAGTTGAACGGACCAAAACGGAGCTCGGACCAGAGAGATATGGCCCTCAGAAATTGCTCTACTGCAGTATGAGAAGCCATACTCGAGTATCAGTTTTGAACCTCGAGTATTATGACTTACAGAGAGCAAACTGGTTGTCAAAGTAATGACAACCTCGAGGTCAAGTTTGCAACCTCGAGGTTGAGGTTTGTTTTCAAGAACTGAACTTTGCAATTTCAAAAGCAAACCTCGAGTATGGATTTCCAACCTCGAGGTTATCGGGCTCCAGAGGAAAAATGCTCTTTCAACCAAGTTTCCAACCTCGAGGTTACTGTTTCAACCTCAAGGTTGTGAGTTTCTAAAACCAGTACTTGCCTGAAACCTTCAGGCTAACCTCGAGGTTGGCCTCAAGGTTTGTGACCGTTGGTGCAATTTCAAATTTGGGAAATCTGCAATACCTTCTTGTTTGATCTCAATGCTTTCCATGATTATTCTATATTGATTCTAGATATGTTTAACCATCTTTCTAGTGAGTTTCAGACAGATTAACGAAGGTTCATTGAAGGATTAGAGCAAAAAGCAAAAAACTGTCAGAACAATAAATGCACAGCCCAGATAGTTGCTTCCTTTGCTTAATCCACTTGTACACGTCTGCAAAAGGCTAAAAGGAAGATTACTACAACAAGCAAAGTCTTCTCCAACGGGCAAATCCACAGAAAGCCACCTCAGATCAATTATACAACTGGATTAGTTGGAGATTAGAGAAAGAAGCTGACCAAACTTAAAGATAATCAGCTACAACGGTCTGATTGATTCTTCAACGGTCATAAACGGTCACAGACTCTTCTCTACCTATAAAAGACATGGATTGAAGCAGAAAAACGTGGAGACACATGAATACCATGACAAAATGCTGATGCTCTGCTTCTACATCATTCTCACTCTGTTTTCCATATCTAAATAGCTTAGAGAGTGAAATGAATTGTATCTGAACTTCAGTGATCATTTATTCATTCCTTTGAGAGGAAATTCACTGTAAACGCATTATCCTTCTGAGAGAAACTCAAGATTGGGTAATCTTGAGTGGGTTATACATTGTGTTGATTACAACTTGTAAGGGGGAGTGAATCCTAGAGAGAGAGGATTACTTCGAGTACGAAGTGTGTGATCAAGCAGTGTATCCTTACGGTGTGTAAGGGGGAGTATCTCAGTAAGAGATTTGTAAAAGGCTGCACAAGTGCCCGGCTAAACTTGTGGGATTGTAGCGGTTCTCAAGTACCCGATTAAAGCTTGAGTGAGATAGTGGATTGAAAATCCCAAGTGAGACTTGGGGACTGGACGTAGGTCAGAGAGGGCCGAACCAGTATAAATCTGTTTGTAAGCTCTTCTTCCTTATCTTTTGCATTCCCAGTATTTACATTTGAGCAATTATCAATTGTTTGAAAACTTACTTTTGTTACTCAAGATGAAAACACTGAATTGCGAAAATGTTTTAAAGAGTGGAAATTTTTATACTTCACCCAATTCACCCCCCCTCTTGGGTGATAGCCGGAACTTACAAGGGGGAGTATTCTAATATTGAATGGCTAATCTTGGAAGCATCTAATTCCAACACCTCAAACTCACCTAACACATCATCATCAGTGCCACCTAACCTATAGCCTCTCTTGACTCGCTTGCTCCCACGACCCAGCCTAATACACACATTCTACCCCAACCTGAACCCAATGAACCGGAAATTCATGTTGAGATCAATTCAGGGGTGGATGAAGAATCATGACAGGAGATAAAGTCCAGCTCACAAGTTCAAACTAAACTAGACACTAGTTGAACTATCTCTCCCATTCAAAGGAACAACCATGAATCCAATCTGGGATTAAATCCTGCAGAATTAGGTTTAGCAAATGGAATATGATGAGCTGTGAAGTAACATTGTGTGAGACGTTGAATAGCAATGAAGCTCTGGATGAGTTTGGTAAATCATGGTTTGCCACCATGTGTTGGTGGATATGGAAAATGAGGTGCAATTGGGTGTTCAAAGAGGAACCACTAATGCCAAAGCACTAGTACAACTAGTCAATGCACAAGTGGAGGAATTCTGGCAGTCACGTGAGCATAGGGAAGAGGCGAAGAGGAAAATATTTGTGGAGGTTATTGTGAGGCATGAAGCATGGGTGGCACCTCCAATGGGGTTATCAAGGCCAATGTGGATGGGTCCTTTAGAGAGGATAAAGACACAGCATGCATTGGAATTATCTGCAAGAATAGCTTGGGGGAGTTTGTTAGAGGTCTAGGTAGAAATGTGAGGACGCAAACTCCTTTTATGGCAGAGTGTTTGGTCGTTAAGGAGATTCTTTTACATAGATTTAAATTCCTAGAGCTACCTCTGATCATTGAAATTGATTGTGAAGTGCTGTATAAATTACTGGAAGGAAAATCTGCTATAGGATGCGAATGGCAAAGTAAGGAGCTACTGGAAGATATCCTGAGATCACTGGAGTCACAGAGGGAGGTATCATTGTCCTTGGTTTCGAGAAAGGGCAATCGAGCTGCAGATTGGTTGGCAACAAAGGCAATAGAGGAGATGTATCAGCCAATGTGGTTGAATCAGGTTCCATTTCCTTTATGCAACATTATTCAATATGACTCTATGCGCTCTAGGGATGTTAAAGGCAAACTAGTTGAGGTAGTGGAGAGGACAGGAGTTGGATGAATGGTTAATGGTGATATAAATATAGCAATTTGATTTGTTTGATTTAGATGTACTAAGATACTGGTATAGTTTTCTTGTTTTGGTTTTTTGGTATATTTGGTGAGCTGAGTGATAGATTATAAGTGTAGGTATTTTCTAAGTGATTTTTGGCTTCAGCTATTGGTGATTGTAGATCTTGATTTTGTGATTAATAAAATTGACTTTTTGGGCCAAAAAAAATATATTAATGAACTTGTTATTCCCATTATGAAATTTGTTAATTGTCCTTAGATTTTGTTTTAGCAAAATGACATGTGTTCCCCCTAACGAATGCACTTGTTATTCCCCTTACTGAACTTGTTATTCTCATTAATGAACTTGTTATTCTCATTACGACTTTTGTTTATATGCCAGGTTATTGTTCATCATCTTCTTCATCTTTCCTTCATTCCCCTTCCAACAACGGAGTCCAGCCCCAACAACCACCACATCCTAAGTTCTACAAGTAAGTGTGTTATAATCCTTGTCCCCTCCACCAAAATACTGTCAATTACTTCATTGCTATCCAATTTCAAACCCAACAAGAGGTTTAGGTTGAGTCATATATGGCTTAGTAACTCAATTTCAATGATATACATTTAAAACAACAAGAAATATTGGTTTGAATAATGGGTTAATAGAGCAATTAAACAATTAAATGTCATTCTCTTTGATTGAAGATGCGCTTTGGTTGGTTAGAACTGTGATCTCACGACGCTCTAAGCTTTGGTCTCCAAACTTACAATTGCGACTCCAAGTTTCGGTTACCAAACTCAGTTTCAGCCACCAAACTCACAGTTTCGGCATTCTTTTATGGTTATGGTGGAACTCGTCGGCGACAAGCTTCAGTTCCCATTCCTTGTTGAGGATATTCAGGATTTTCCTCACTTGGACTGGTTGGTCTTATTCTTTCCCCAAAGCAACAAGTTGATTGATAAGATGAATGAACCTCAGCTGGAACTCACCAATAGATTCGCCAGGCTTCCTTCGAAGTAGATCATACTCTGTCAAAAGAGTATTGATTCTATTTTGCTTGACTCCAGCAGTTCCGTCATGAGCTATTTCCGGAGCATCCCACATAGCCTTTGTAGATGGTAAGGTGCACACATGAAAATATTCTTGCTGACTCAGGGCACTTTGAAGTAGAAGAATAGCTTTGCTATTTAGTGTAATATTTCTTCTGTCGTTGTCATCATAGTCTTCTTCTAGCTTCATAACCCGTACGCCATCTTCAAGGACTGTGGGCATGTAATCTCCTATTTCAAAGACTCTCCATAACCCATACTCAGTGGCCATCACAAAAACCTTGAACTTGGCCTTCTAGAAAGAGTAATGCTCTCGATGGACCTACATCCAGCCCCCAAACTCTCTGGGATTTTCCACTATCTCAAAGATTACACACTTTGCACTCAAGAGTAGTTCTCTCACAAGAACTCACTTCTCCTTACAAGCTTTAATCAATGAACCCAACCACCAAGTCCCCTGAGTTGTGGTTGTTTACAATAAATGATTTACAAGTAGAAACTCTCTCTAAGAGTAGATTGAAAGTGGAATATCACCTAGAGGGGGGTGAATAGGTGATCTCAAAAAAAAATTCTTTCGACGTATGATGGAAACGATGAAAGCAATAAGTAAGGAAAAGGAAAATGACACAGAGGAATTATACTGGTTTAGTCCAACTCTTTGACCTACGTCCAGTACCCAGACACTCTGGGATTTCCACTATCTCACAATTACAATTACACACTCTGTAACTCAGGATGATCCTTTCTCACAAGGATTCACTCCCCCTTACAAGTTGCAATCGTACACCCACACTCAAGATACCACTACCTTGAGATTTGAACAAATGTAAATACAAATGATGAAACTCTCTTATAGAGTAAAATAATGAATACTGAAGCTCAGAGATATTCAAAGATATGATCAGAATGCTTGGAGTACTTTTCTCTGTGTATTGTTGATTCGTGCTAATGAATTCAGTCCTTCATGTATTTATAGTAGTTGGAAAGAAAGAGCCGTTTGTAGGATCTGATTTTATCCGTTTGAATATGACCGTTGTTGGCAATTAACCATTTGCGCCAATCTCGCCTTAATTGGATTCAACCTGTTGTCTCTGTTTTACGGATTTATTGTTGTCTTGATGATACATCGGCATTCAAACGTTGATCGCGTTATTCTCTGTTGCAATTCTTCCTTCAATTTATCTGTTGAGACTTTAGAAATAATGTAGAAGGAAATTTTCTTACTAAAATAGTGAATGTCACTGCTTTGCATTAAATGCTTCACACATCTGTTGCTTTATCGGATCTTAACGTTAAACCTCATAATAATCTGAAATTTAACCTTGTTAATCCTGTCTAAAACACACTGGAAACATGGTTAATAGTGATTAGAAATGATAAGAAACAATAATAACAAGTACCCATTGCATAATCACTGAGTTCCAGAATTCGAGAACACTGATTTTCAAAAACTGATATGAGTAACTTGAGTTACACAGTACCAACTCGAATTATTTTTAAGTTCAGGAATTTCTGAAAAACGAAGGCCAACTCGAGTTGCACAGTGATAACTCGAGTTATGTTAACATCAAATTCAAACAGAGAGCATTTGCATTTTGAACAACTCGAGTTGTCTTAAAGAAATTTTCAAACTGAGAGCAAACGCTACAGTAGTAACTCGAGTTATGATGAAAATAACTCGAGATCTCACTGTTCACAAAATTTTGTTTTCGCGAGAGGCTTTCTGGAATTGCAAAGTATAGTCCATAACTCGAGTTGTTAAGTGATAACTCGAGTTATGACTCTTTGAAAAATAATTTTCAACTTGAGTTATGAGTTTCGTTAAATTCTTTAAGTCCTATAACTTGAGTTGAGATCAACCAACTTGAGTTGCTATTTTCAAAAACATTTTCAAAGATCTTAAACACTGATTTCAAATATTTCATTAACTGCAACAATTGTTAGTCATCATCAAAACATACAGAACTAACATAGATAATGATGAACACTGAAGCTTATGTATCAAAAGATACTACACAGTTGAAAACTGAAGGAATAAATGCAAGACTTGAATGATTTTCGTTTTCAGCAGATGTAGTTGTTGAGAACACTTGAATGCAGCTCTATTTATACTAAGAGTGCATTAAATGACCATTGCTTCTTGAATTAAACCGTTGGAGAAGCTTTGTACAAGTTAAGAGGTGGTTTTAGTCTTCTTCTCTCTCTAATCTTCACTTAATCCAGCTGTCCAATTGATTAGAGTTGACTCTCTACGAATTAAACCATTGGGACAACAGTTGCTTGTTGTAGAAATCATTCTTTAATGCTTTACAACCGTGTGCAGATGGATTACCCAAAAGTATGAAACTTTCTGGTCTTAGCATTTAATGACCTGACATCACTTTTTGCTTTTGCCTTAAACCTTCATTAAACAATCTCTAAACAATCTGAAACTCACGAATAAAGTGGTTAAACATAGCTAGGAATAGTAGAGATTAATACTGGAAAGTATTAAGATCAAACAAGAAGGTTTTCCAGATTCGTCATATTTGAATTTCTGAAACAACGATGTAAACTCGAGTTTGGTTCATCTGAACTCGAGTTTGGAGCTTCAGCATATAAAAGCGTTTTAAGTTCAAAACATTCAAACTGGAGGTTTGCAATTTTAAACTGGAGATTTTCATCACACAAAAAAACTTCTTTGCTCTCGGGTTGGTTTAAACTCGAGTTTGCAATCAGAGAACTCGAGTTTCCTCCATCCAGTGAGGAAGTCGCGATTTTAAACTTTGGAACATCTTTGAGCATAGGCACAAACTCGAGTCTATTAGTAGACAGGCTCGAGTTTGACATTGTTCAAGACAAAACTTAGTTTTAGCTTTCAGAATGTAAACCTGAGGTTTCAAGTGCAAACTCTAGAGTTTTCTAAATTTGAAAAGTGCATTGCTCTTTGTAAGGTTTAAACTCGAGTTCACAAAGTTAACCTCGAGTTTGTGTTACTCAGAAAACTTTGAATGCTTTCAGCCTGAAGTAAACTGGAGGTTTATGAAATTAGGCTCGAGTTTACTCGGTTGAAAAATTCTTGAGGGCTCTCTACCTGAAGTAAACCTGAGGTTTATGAAAAACAGACTCAAGTGTGGTTTAACTAAAAATTCTCAAGAGCTCTTGCCCAAGTGTAAACTCGAGTTTACATGACTTGTGAACTCTGGTGAATTTTCTGCCTAGAGAAAAACTTTGTTCTAAAGAAGTAGTGTTTAGTTTAATGATTTGAAAATTCTTTCCGCCAGAGGCAAACTCGAGTTTGTCCCCAGAAACTCGAGTTTATAGGTTTTGTAAACTCTTTGGAGATTTTCTCTGGTAGAACGAACCTCAGGTTTATAGATAGAGGACTCGAGCTTAAAAGTGTTTTTAAGTCAGATTGCTCTCGGCCTCTCACAAACTCGAATTTCCTAGAGCAAACTCGAGTTTGCTCAAAGTGTGAAAAACTTTGGAAAAACTCTCAAGTTCAAACTTTTGGTATAGTCTCAGTTTAATAGTGCAAACTGGCGAGTTTGGCTTCCTGTCAGTAGCAAACTCTAGTTTGACAAATCCAGGCTCGAGTTTGGCACTAACAGAGAGCTTTTGATTGAAAATAAAAAGTTTCAACAAGAGCTCTGACTTTCTTAAAACATCCTTTCATTGTTTGCAATTGTTAGTAACAACAACCTCCACCGTAATGGCTGTTCCATGACCATGAGGTCCTTGATGAGCACAAATCGTACCATGTTTTTCCTATACTTTATGATTGAATTAATGTCAAATACAAGCTTAACTGTAGATAATCTAAGTAAAAAGGCATACATTCATGATATAGGGATTGAAGAATAGAAATCATTTGCATGTGCTACAAATGGAACAATTTACATGATTTTTAAGGAAGAACGTGTAGTAGATCAAATACGATGCTATAGCATTCTGACAACGATTCGGTGTGCAATACAAGGCATCCCGAATGCTATAGCAAAGTAGAGGACGCAATGCTATGCGGCATGTTTTCTGACCTTTCTACCCAGATGATTTCAGGATTAAAATAAAAGGGCGATATTGATAGATAGGTTGCTGACAAAAAAGAATAGAAGACGCGGAGGATCGGAACTAAAAGATTTGTAGAATCCCGCAAAATCAAGAGAAGCAATCTACTTGGATCAAGAGTTACAACAAATCTCGACGGATTAGGAAAGGCTCTACTCATTGCAACTTGCATCGCAAGAAAGCCCACTTATAAAAGACAGCAGAGCCAACCCTAAGGGTCGGAGAGCCCTAGAACGAGATTCTACTTTCGGCATACTCAAGAGAAGAGTGAGAAATTTCACAAGAGCACGAGACTTCCAGGACAACCCAGCATCCTTCCATGCAGTACGACGAAACGAAAAAGACGTGGAGTGGTGATGTGACAGGGCCGCATTCACGCCATCATAAATTCCATCAAAGCTTTCTGTTTTCCCTATTTCATTTAGTTTTCCGATCATGGGTCGTTCTGTTAGTGTCTCCTTTGTGTGTCCCTCGTCACTCATGAACTGATTTTCATATGGCTGGACGAGGATGAGTCCTTAAGTCGTTGAATGAACCCAGTTGCAAATTATTAATTCAATAAATTTGGTTTGCTTATCATTGTTTTAATTACTAGTCGATTAACAGAAGTTAAGGGCTAGATTTGTGGCCTCAGCTTACTGGCAAGGAGTTGGGGTTAGACCTTTGAGAAACAGTGTTTGCTAGGCAGCTCGTGCACGGCTTGACCTATTATTGTAGGCTTCAGAAATAGGTCTACCTCTCATAACCACAACACCTTGAGTGTAAAGTAGTCCTGATTAGAAAGTTGCCATAGGAATATGGAAGGAGTATAGTTAAGTGTCACATGTATCGGACGCGGAAGCTTCGGTAGACTATCGTGGTGGGTTAACCAAATAGCTTTGTAGTTAGTAGCTTTGCTGTAGCATTATGGAAGCTGTGCAGCATAGATGCTATAGCATTGGGTGAAGCAACTAGGGAATGATGCACTTAAGGGAACTTCTGAGTCCAGCCTAACCTCTTACTGATATCTTCTCAAGTTAATTTACGTTGTCTTATTTTGCTATTAGCATAGTCATTAAAAACCTCTCAACTCGATTATTTTACTTTCACTTTGCACAACTATAGTATGGCATATGGGAGGCAAGCGCTATTGGGAGGCAGTCCAAGGTTATTGATCCTTAGCGTCAACACAGGAGTGAACGAGTCCAGCATGGCATATCCTATGGCACGAGGAATGGCATCAGGACCCTAGAGTAGCTATACGGCAAAAGCCCAATTTCTGCCTAGTACACACCTCATCTCTAACTACTTCGTACATGCAATTGCTTGAGTGGGCCACCTTCTCGGGCCCACTGCGTGCCGACTAAGGGGGTCACATTGTCTAAGGAGCTGTAATGTTCAATATTCAAATTCCTTCATTTATTTTATCTATTACACCACCCCTTCACCGCGTCTTTTCACAATCCCACCAACTCCCCTTCTTTTTCCACATCCTCACCCACAGATGCTAATGGTCCGGATGAAATGTATAGCACGACGTGGCCGGTGCCCCCACCGGCCTCTGCTCGTCAGTCGCCCCATCACAGTCCGTCTGCGATGCAGCCACCACTCATCCCCATCGAGGTGTCCTCTCCTTCATCCTCCTCCACGGAACCCTCTATGGTGTCTGTCACCATCGACTCATCCGACCGTGCCTACATAAACACCCATGCCCCCCTTTACTAGCACCCAGCCACCAATACAAGGTCGCCATGCAAGTTTCCCCGTTGCCTCGGTCGTCTTCGCAAGGAACTCGACCCGTCGGAGTGACTCTTGGGTGAAACTTGAATCCCATCACCGTCACCTGCCAGCGGCCGTCTCTCTCTCCCACTCCCACTCCCACTCCCACTCGGCGATTCCCATGGTCAACACCCTCGGCAATTCGTCGGATGAGGAAGGCACCACGAGCAGTACTCCAGCTCCTCCTATTCCTCACGCCCCATAAGTTTTTCTTTTCATCTTGTTCAGTTTGTTTTTCTTTTTCCTGACAATTTGCTCAAGCCCTGGGAGTTTGCCCCAGGGCCCTTTTTTGTGAATGATATTGTGATAAATTGCTTCTCTCATTTTATATTTTTCTCTCGCCCTTTTGATGCATGCCTAGTTTTGCTTATCTTTCTATTGCAATATGGGCATTGGACCGTTCAAGTGTTGGCCGGGGGGGGGGGGAATTGACTAGATACAATCTTCCTTGATTGTGCGTGATCCGATTAACCTTGAATTTAGTTGGTGCACAAACTGACTGAAAATTTTTAAAATTACATGATTAAGCATGAACAGAATCTTATAGCAATGGAATGAATGTTTGTATAACTGAGCATAGCATGACTGCCTAAGTAAACTAAACCCTTAGGTTTGGGAAATTGACGGTGCTAGCTAATCTGATGCGAGGTAAAGTTGCGATGAGGAAGTTTTAAGGGAAGAACCCCCAATGGAAGGATTAAATTGAGCTTAATTGTTTTTTTATGTGTGCATGTCTGCTAGCTTGTGTTTAATCCTTGATTTGTCTTGGTTCTTTGATAAACTATCTAGTATCTGAGTTGAAGTTCATAGGCTAAAGGCATTCATATCATACCCTTCAACCCTATACACAACCCATCTTACATCATCTCCATGTTGTCAACCCCTTGAACCACACAAGTATGCGATAGCAGGGCAAGTTAGATAAGAGAACTAGAAGAACACTGTGAAAAAAATGCTACAGCAGAGTGCTCCCATGAAAAGCTGCAGAAAGAACTGAGAGAGCTGTTGTTTTGCTTTGCTTAAAAAAAAGAAAAAAAGAGAGAGAAGGAAATTAGAAAGAAGAAAAAGCGAAAATACCTAAAGAATTATAAGGTCCAAGGAGGAGCACTCAGCTGAAGCCAGAAGATTTGTCTAACGGATCTGCTATAGTATGCACCTTCATTTCCCATTTCAAAACACTAGGCCACCCTCGCATTATAACCCAAGAAGTCCTTTGGATGAACGAATACTCAGATGCTAGTAAGCAATCTTAGAACTTTGACAAGGCTATGGATCTTCTGGGCTTGTTTGACAAGAGAGAAACAAAATAAGCCCCCTAGGTGAGCGAGTGTAAACACTGAATTTGAGAGCCCCTTGAGACTTCTTCATATAAACAATACCATGCATTTTGAGCGGTTAGCACTGGGTGAGTGGGATTGCCGAATGAGGGATGGAAACTGAAAGCAAGCGTGCAAGCAAAGTTATATGGACAGGAGTATTGCGGCTTTGAGTTTTTGTTTGCTTCGTCTTATTTTGCCTAGGAGTGCAAAAAGCTAAGTGTGGGGGTACTTGATGAGCACAACGTACCATGTTTTCCGTATACTTTATGATTGAATTGAATGTCAAATACAAGCTTAACTGTAGATAATCTAAGTAAAAAAGCATACATTCATGGTATAGGGACTGAAGAATAGAAATCATTTGCATGTGCTATAAACGGAACAATTTACATGGTTTTTAAGGAAGAACGTGTAGCAGAGCTGATACGATGCTATAGCATTCTGACAGTGATTCGGACTGCAATACAAGGCATCCCAAATGCTATAGCAAAGTAGAGGACGCAATGCTATGCGGCATGTTTTCTGACCTTTTTACCTAGATGATTTTAGGAATAAAATAAAAGGGCGATATTGACAAATAGGTTGCTAGCATAACGGAATAGAAGATGCGAAGGATTGGAACTAAAAGATTTGTACAATCCAACAGAATCAACAGAAGCAATCTACTCAGATCAAGAGATACAATAGATCCCGATGGATTAGGAAAGGCTCTACTGACTGCAACTTCCGCCGCAAGAAAGCCCACTTATAAAAGACAGCAAAGCCAACCCTAACAGTCGGAGAGCCCTAGAACGAGATTCTACTTTCGACAAACTCAAGAGAAGAGTGAGAGATTTCATAAGAGCACGAGACTTCTAGGATAACCCAGCATCCTTCCCTGCAGTACGACGAAATGAAGAAGATGTGGAGTGGTGACGTGATAGGACTGCATTCACGCCGTCCGAAATTCCATCAAAGCTTTCTGTTTTCCCTTTTTCATTTAGTTTTCCGATCATGGGCCATTCTATTAGTGTTTGCTTTGTGTGTCCCTCGTCAGTCATGAACTTATTTTCATATGGCTAGACGAGGATGAGTCCTTATGTTGTTGAATGAACCCAGTTGCAAGTTATTAATTCAATAAATTTGGTTTTCTTATCAGTGTTTTAATTACAAGTCAATTAACGAAAGTTAAGGGCTAGATTTGTGGCCTCAGCTTACTGGCAAGGAGTTGAGGTTAGACCTCTGAGAAACAGTGTTTGCTAGGCAGCCCGTGCACGGCTTGACCTATTATTGTAGGCTCCAGAAATGGGTCTACCTCTCATAACCATAACACGCTGAGCGTAAAGCAGTCCTGACTAGAAAGTTGTCATAGGAATATGGAAGGAGTATAGTTAGAGTCATACGTATCGGACGCGGAAGCTTCGGTAGACTATCATGGTGGGTTAACCGAATAGCTTTGTAGTTAGTAGCTATGCTGTAGCATTGTGGAAGCTGTGCAGCATAGATGCTATAGAATTGGGTGAAGAAATTAGGGTAATGATGCACTTAAGGGAACTTCTGAGTCCAGCCTAACCTCTTACTGATATCTTCTCAAGTTAATTTACGTTGTCTTATTTTGCTATTAGCATAGTCATTAAAAACCTCTCAACTCGATTATTTTCACTTTGCACAACTATAGTAGCAATCGAGCATCATTCCTTGGTATCTCAGTCTCTTTGGGATGATACTCTACTTTCACTTTCTTACTTGTTCGACTGGTTCGCTTGCCATAAGGGAATTTGACCAACATTCCTCCTTTTCCTCTTAATCCTCTTCCTCCTCCGTATCCTCCTCCGCTACCTCCGAACCTGTCCTTCAGACATATGATGTACCACCTCCTGGACCGCGTCGCTCATATAGACTGACGATTGGGCCAGCTTTTTCAGGTCTACAACGCCGTCAATAACAAGCTGAACACGGTGCTCGACACCTAAGACGTTGAGTACAATCTGTTAGATGACAATATCTCTGACCTCTCCGACGACTCCCTCCCCTCCGACAATGATGGGGAGGAGTAGATGTTTTTTTTTCCTGTGTACTGCTGCTGCCCCGTGAGGGCAGCATTTAAAAAATTATAATAAATTTCTTTTTCGTTTCCATATTCGATCGCCTTGTCCTTTTCATTATCGTCTTTCATTTTCTGACAAAAAGGAAACAAACAAAACATTGTCCTCGTGTGTGATCAACAATAAAAAATGCGCAGAATACAGTTAAGACCATACAAAACAAAAAACATCTTTTACCTTATTCGAATAAAAACAAACATAGTGACAATTCTTCTCAAGGTTGGACCGACATTGTCGTCAGTTTTACCTCGCCCTGATTTGAAACAAAGTGCCCTTTTCAATATCTTCCTTCTTTTTCCGACAAAAAGAAAATAGACAAAGGAAAGGGAAACCGATAATGCTGCTCAAAATCAGAAGAGGTAAAATGAGCCTCGGTTGCCTTGAACCCTAATAATTTGTCTGAAAAGCGAGTCAACATTTCTATTTAAAGGAAGACTATTAAGACCGGACATTTAACAGTTACATGGTCCTACAGTTTGCAACTTTTCATCAAATGGAATCTCGAGCACTGACCCAGAAGTCTGACTTAGGGTTATATCCATCATTCGTGTGCCTCTTCTACCACAGCGTGCAGGGAGGTTACAAGGCACATTGTCAGAAGAACAGGGTTCATTTTGACTCACACTAGTAACTGGCGTTCCCAGAACACGAATGGAACCATTTTCACCGTTCATTTACGAGACAGGAAGAGAGGAATGTCTGAGTAAATGAGAGAGCAATAGAGGCTAATGGTACGTGAGCGAGGAAGAGAGGTAATGCAATAGGAAAAGTGGTTTCACAACAACAAGAGGGGTTTCAGAGTTCAGAGGGATAACGTAAGTTGTAAGGTAACGTTTCGCACGAAGAAGAATATTTGGCGATTTTTAAGTCCGGATGAACTACAAAGATGGTCTTAAAGGTTAAGTTTTAAGATCGTCCTTTGTTAAACTCTGGTCTTAAAAGTAATAAACTATTTACTACCCGGCATAATTTATGTCCGGTCTTAAAAGTATAATCTTTAAGACCGTCCCGATCTTAAAAGTTTTTTACCTATATATTTAATTTTTTCCTTATTATTTTGGACCGCAGAAAATATAAGTTGGCATGTTCGAGATTTCTCTATAAAGAAATTTGATATTTCAATTTTTTTAAGACTGTTTGTTTTCTTAAGTGGTCTGAATAATAAATTTAAGACCCATTGATAAAGGATCCAGTCCAAGAAGTTCTTTATATTTACAAAACTGCCACCGATCATCCTATTAAGACCGGTGCGTCAATACTCCAGTCAAAATGAGGCGGTCTTAAAGCCCTTTTTTGCACTAGTGTAATTCTTGAGAATTCAAACTAAGTTCTTGAGAACTATAGAATAGAAAGAATTTATGCAGTGAAGACTCTTTAGCAATTCTCAAGCATATGAGAAGCATTCCCAAGAATCATTCACCTCACCTGAGATATTCAAAGATAACTCTTCAATGATTTGCTAAGAACAAGTTTCTCATCAAAAAGGGTTCAAGTGTTCACAATACACACTTGAAATGAGGTCCTTTCAACATATATTAAAGCTTTGCATTTAATCAATATCATGGGCTGTGGCGCTTTAATTGATGCTTCAATTGTCTTGAAAAAGCAATGCTGCAGCGTAGATAAATGACGAAGTGTATCATTTATTTAAAAGCATTGCTTCTTTATTTGTGTGACACGTAGATAAATGGATCATGGCGTCATTTATTCAAAAGCTTCATTTGCTAATCCTTATCTTCATTTATTGGAGACTTTGCAAAAGCTTCATGTGCATCATTTATTTACAAGGTCAAAGAATCATTCAAAAAGGTGGTTGATTCAAAGAATTCTTTACTGTGTGCATCATTTAAATGAACAACCATTCTATTTCAATGAAATTGATGAAGATGTGTGCGTACTGGGTGCATCAATTAACTAAAAAATGTGTGTCAGTCTCTTTAAATGATCAAGCTCTTTCTTTTACCGTTATTCATCTTCATTTCATTCATTTACTGTGCTTCGTCTTCATTTCCTCTTTTCATTTCATTCACTCCATCTTATCTTATGAAATTTAGTTTGAGCACACTCATTTTCAAAATGATCCTTATGTTTTAAACATATTTATCATCATAAAAGGCATAAGTGATTTCTTCATACCAATTTCAATGAACTTGAAAGTTTTTTTAATTTTGAAATTCCATGTTGTGAGCAAGGATATTTCCACACCTCATAATATTTGGTGTCACATTATTATTTGGTATCATTAAAGGGAACTTTTTCTTTTTCTTTTTTTTAATCATGCATTCATTAAGGGGGAGCTTTACATTCACATGTGTTCTATATCTGTTGGAAATTATGCCCTAGGGGCAATTCATTGTACTTTGGATATTTAAGTTATTTAAAGTATTCTCTTTTGTTATCATTTTCGTTTTCATGTTCGTATTGATAACTGCATCCCTGGATAATCTTATAGATTATCCTAAATGTCCCTGGTCGGTCATCTACACGGGAGTGAAGATGAAATAAGACCAGTATGACTTTGATGAGGTATGGAGATACGAGTCAAAGTCATGGGCACTTGTAAGAGTACAAGGTGCTGGATCGACCCATTATGAGAAAGCTGCATGGATTAAGTCATAAGCTTATCTCATGTATAACCGCGTCACGACGCCCTATGACCTGAGATCATCATGGATTCCTACATGATGAGTCACTGGTCTTTGACCTAGTCAAAAGTCACCTTTGACCGGGTGATGATAAAGACTAGGATCGGGATCAGTGGTTTTCATGCGGAGGAATGTGAGTGGTCAAGATGGGATTTGTCCCTCACATATGTAGAGAGATAATGCTGGGCCCCTCGATGAGTGAGTCTAAGAAATGTATGGCCATACTATGATGGAAAAGAGTTTCCATTTCACTTATTAGACTACTCAAGAATCGAGAAAGCAATGGTCAAGAAAAGGAAGTTGACATTATCCATGCCTCATCCTTGACCAAATTATCACGTGACAAAAGGGACGTGACATGGTTGTACGATAGGTAGTATCGTGTCATCGATCCCCATGTGAATTGGGTAGTCGCAATGTCTTGCTAGAGGCCGCTTGCGACTTATAGGCTGATACAGTGTTGGCCCACTGCCAATCTCATATGGGCCTGCAGGGTCGCACACAAGAATAATCCAACACAGGTAAAAGTGTCCAGATTCTTTGAATCCCCGATTAGTCTGAGATTAAATGAATACTAAATTTGATCTAGGATTTATATATATATATATAAATTCGAAATTAATATATATATTATAAATGAAGATTATAATATTATATATGATATTTGTTTAGTATTTAATTTATTTGATAAATTAAATATCTGAAACAAATAGAGATATTGTTTCTCATTTAATTTCGAATAAGGATATCGTATATCTATTTAATATTAAATTGAGATATAGTATCTCAGATTTAATTAAATAGATAGATATCATATCTCGGATTTAATTTATATTGATAAATTAAATCAAAAGGCTTTAAATTTAGATTTGATCTAAATTCAAGATTCGGATTTCAAATCTGGCTTTTAATATATTTGATTACATTTATGAGTTAGATCTGATTAATATATTGACCAGATTCGAAATTCTGAATTTCCAAAATTAATTAGGATTAGTTTTGGTTATATAATACGCCTATCAGGTTTAGAAAAAACTTACGGACTTTTCAGTCAAGCGTATTAGAAAGCCGGAAGAAACCCTAGAGCAACCTGAGAGAGAGACGCATAAGAAGCGCTAGCACGCTGCCGCAACCGTGTTCAGGGATTGTTCGTGTGGATACCAGTAGAGGAAGCTGATCCTAGAGTCGACTTCTGCTGATCGAGAAGGTAGTCCACCTGATCAAAGAGAACGAGACGCGAACGTGTTGATCGAGAAGGTAGCCCACCTTATCAAAGAGAACGTGACGCGGACGTGTTCAATATAAGGTATAATTCGGTTCCCAAACCTTGATTTAAATGTCATTGAGTGATCCTCAGGAAGGATTCGTAAGAAATTTTAATCCGCTGCGTGTACGAATCCTTACAATATCTTACAAGCTCATCTCCTCTATTTGAGAAAAACCTTTTTAAGCATACTCATCTGCATTCACTATGTTTTATTAGTTTTGTTGATGAGTTAATCTTATATTTGAAAATATTTTATATTTTCTTTCATTATCTTAATTTGAAAATAACATATAGAAAGGGATGGTTTGATATTTGGTTGCACTAACAAATCTCTCTTGCAAAGAAAAGTTTCCAATTTGTAGTAGGAGACTTCATTCTGTATGCGGATATTCCTTCATGCACTATAAGGAGAAACTATCAACTTGAGGAACAATGCTCTATGAAGAAAAGGATGGACGCTGAGTGCTGGCAATATTCATTCATATGAGAAACAACTCAAGAAGCCAGTACTTTCATCCTGTTCGCATCATACAAGATATTCATGATCCTTCTATTGAGCCTCTTCAAAGAACCTCATACAACAAGGAAGAGAGCCTACCACTACTTTATCTCAGGCCACGACGACTCAACCAAATTTCATACAACAAGCAAACGGACTTCATTGATCATTCATCTATTTACAAAACCAACATGAGCATTTCTAATCTCTATCTTTTTATATTCAGAGAAATTTTGCACATGTTTGATATCTATATGCTTTAATCATGAAAATTTCTAAAAACTTCTCCAGATTAACTTAAAGTTGTTTTCATAAAAACATTCTATACTTGCATCATATTAAAAATCAAATACTTTTTATCGGGGAAGGAAATCAATTTCTTGATTCATTTCAACTTGTTTTCATATTTGAATCTCCAAGTATAACTTCATTGCTTCAACTTTTTGCTAATGACAAATAAGGGGGAGAGAAATGGCAAGAAAAATATGTTCGGTCTAATATATTTTCATATTTATACATATTTTTCCTAAGGTATTTTCCATCATCAAAAAGGGGGAGAATGTTAGTTATGATTAGTTTTGATGATGTCTTATGTAGATCTCATTATCCAGAGCAAAAAGTTTGCATACTACATTTATCTTCTATTTTGACTAATTGTTATATTTAATGTAGATATGTGAACTTTAATACAATGAAGAATGATCAAGAAAGAAGAACTTGTTAAATATTACGAGAATATCAATATTCAAGTCTCTGTGATAAAATGAAAGTTGGAACGGTTCAATTCGGAGTTAAAATAAGCTTCTTGAAGTCATTCTCGAGTATGGCATTATAATTCTCAAGTAGGGTACTATTCATGTGCAAATTTCAGTCATTCTCGAGCCATTATCGAGAACCAAATAGCAATTCTCAAGAATTATCAGTCATTCTCGAGAATTATCAGTCATTCTCGAGAATCAAACATCAATTCTTGAGAATGGTCATGTTCTTCAGCTACTCTGTTCAGCTTTGTTTTGGGCGACGTTTGGTAATATGATGATATCTCCTAAACCAGAGATCGGATTGAGGTGAAACCAATTTTTTTACAACTAGGCTCACAATGCGTCATTGTGACAACGTTTCAAGCCCAAAGGAGTTTGGATGAAATAAATATGAATTTTTGAAGTTACCACATCAATCAACATCACACAACAGTCCAAGCTTTGGTATTTTGGGTGTATCTCACAAACGACAAATCCAAATGAGCTGAAACCAGTGCCATTTGAAACTAGACTCAAATACCTTTCCAAAAACATCAAGGTCATGAAAAACAAAGATCAAATGAAGATGATATGATGTTTTGAAGTTCACAGTCAGTTCAGGATGCTGCAGAAAAAGCTGATCAAGAACAACCTCCATTCATCTGATGTTAATGGACAAACTACAACTAGTTTGAAGCTGATTCTTCTTGCATGGAAAGAAGGCTTTAAAGAGCTTAAGTATTTGAATCAGAATTAACTCACTTACACCTCTATGTGAAATTGATTCCCGAGTATGCATCAATGATTCTCAAGAATGGGTAGCAATTCTTGAGAATGAGAGGTCAAATGCTTTTTCCCATATGAACAATTCTCGAGAACGGATTAAGGATTCTCGAGAATGGTATGTGACAAAATCAACTCTCTAAATACTCTCTAATATGATTCTAGAGAATGCGTAAGGAATTCTCGAGAATGGGCAGTGAAAGTTCGGTGATCTTATATTCTACTTTGCTAAATCTCGAGAATGAGAACATGATTCTCGAGAATGATCATTTCAATTTGTTCTCTGATCATAGCATTCTCGAGTATGAATGAACTGATTCTCGAGAATGATTAAACGCATCTATGAAGAAGTTTTGCAGATACTCGACTACTGAGGATATATTCAGGGACATTCATGTTAGTTCTCTATGTGTTTTGATGATAATCAACAATTGTAAACATGTTTTGAAGTTTCTACATTTGCTAAAAATCAACTGTCAAATGGAAACTCGAGTATTGGTATGAATACTCGAGTATTGACTTGACTGTGAATTGCTCAAATCCATTCTTACAAAGCAATACTCAAGTATTGGAAGAAATACTTGAATATTGGACTTACAGAGAGAAATCAAGTTTTCACCTTAAGTGAATACTCGAGTATTGGACTTGGATACTCGAGTATTGGACTTACAGAGAGCAATCAAGTTTTCACCTTGAGTTAATAGTCAAGTATGGCATTTGAATACTCGAGTATTGGTCTTACAGAGAGACTTCAAACTTTTACAACTTATGGAAACTCAAGTATTGATTTTACATACTCGAGTATTGGGTCTTCACAAAGTTTTTCAACTTAACAACTGTTTATGAATACTCAAGTATTCATTTGAATACTCAAGTATTGACATGGACAAACGTTACAATTTTTAAAACTGAATCAATACTCAAGTATTGGTTTTGGAAAATCGAGTATTGGGCATACAGAGAGTTATCCACTTGTCAATGATTTGAATACTCAAGTATTGAAATGAATACTTAAGTATTGAATTTTGGAACTTAAACTTATTTTCTCACTAAGAGGTTCAAAACTCGAGTATTGACTCACATACTCGAGTATTGCCCTTGTTTTCAAAGTTCAAGTCACGATGGTTCCTCTCTAGAAGAAGCAAACTTGAGTATCAGCTTGGATACTCCAGTATTGACTTAAGTGCACAGTGACAAACTCGAGTATTGGGCGCTGAAACTGATTTTCAAATCTAACGAATTTGTGAAGCACTTTCTTTTGATATTAATGCTTCCATTTATCATTCTTATATGTTCTTAGCTATGTTTAACCACTTTGCTAAGTGAGTTTCAGTTGACTTAGAGAATGATTAATGAAGTCCAAGGAAAAAAGCATAAAGTGCTAAGAACATTAAATGCACTTCTGAAAAATAGCCTCTTTTTGGCTAATCCAACTGAGCACGCATACAGAACGGTAAAGAATGTTTTCTACAACAAGCAAACACTTCTCCAACGGACAAATCCACAAAGAGACATCTCAGAACAATTATACATCTGGATTAAGTGGAGATTAGAGAGAGAAGTTGACCAAAGTTATCACTAATCACCTCCAACGGTTTGATTCATCTTACAACGGTCATTTAATGCTCTCTAAGTATAAATAGAGTGCATTCAAGACTTCTCAACAACCAGAACATCTGAAAACGAACAAGCATTCAACTTTCACAACTACCTTCAGTTTTCACTTGTATTTTGTCTTTTGACATCATAAGCTTCAGTGTTTATCATCATCTACTCTTAGAGAGAGTTTTCTTTGATTATTGATTATTGATTGTAAAGAACCACAAGTCAGGGGACTTGGTGGTTGGGATCATTGATTACAACTTGTAAGGGGGAATGAGTTCTAGTGAGAGAATCACTTCTTGAGTACAGAGTGTGTAATCTTTGATATAGTGGAAATCCCAGTGAGGCTGGGGACTGGACGTAGGTCAGTGGTTAAGACCGAACCAGTATAAATCTTCTTGTGTCTTGCTATTCTTCCGTCACTCTGAATCACCCTGTTTTTATAGTTCAAAAACAGAGCACCTTGTCAAAAATTTCAAAATACCCAATTCACCCCCCCTCTTGGGTATTTAGCTCCATTTAAAATTCAGAAAGTATTCCGAACCAGAAGTATTCAGAAAGAATTGAGGAAATATTCAGCAAGTAATCAGGAAGAATTCAGGAGGTACTCAAGACTGAATACTCAAGTATGATCATTTGCAGAGCTTCTGGTATATCTGAACCACATAGATACTCGAGTATTGAGTAATGGCTTCTCAAGACATTCTTTTGAGGAATACCTATTCCAGCTATTACTCTGAATCACTCTCTGTGCAAGTACATTCAACGGCACAACATTTATGAAGCAACGGTCGATTATCTTCAACAGAAATCATTTGTGCCTAACGGAAATACGAATAGACACAACGGCTAGTTTACAAAGCTTCTCAACGGTCATTAAGGACGATCAACTATAAAAGGAGAAGGATTCAAAATGGATGGCGAGATACTAGCTTTCACTGTCGAAATGATGATACTCTAAATCCAACACTTATCTCATATACTCTCTGTTTCATAATGTTTATATAGTTTTCAGTAGAGTGTGATAATCGATTAGGTACTTCAGTGATTATCATTCATCTACTCTGTGAGAGAGTTTTATAAATCATTTTACAATTCATTCAAATCTCAAGATAGAGGTATCTTGAGTGTGGGTGTATCAATTACAACTTAATTGTAAGGGGGAGTGGAGTCTGAGTGAGAGGACCATCCTTCGTTTACAGAGTGTGTAATTGTATCCTTACAATGTGTAAGGGAAAGTATCTCAGTAAGAGACTGTAAAGGCTACACAAGTGCCCAACTAAACTTGTGAGATGTAAAGGCTTTTCTCTTGTGCTCGATTAAACAAGGAGACAGTGGATTGGAAATCCCAGAGTGTTTCTGGGAACTGGACGTAGGTCAAGGATTGGGCCGAACCAGTATAAATCACAGTTTGCATATTCTCTTCCCTTATCTTTTATATTTCTAGTATATGCTTATTTGATTATCTAACTGTCAATTTAGAAGTTGTGAAAAGATTTTTGAAGTTCCTAAAGTTTTATCCGTCACCCAATTCACCCCCATCTTGGGTGATTGTCACGCCCCAAAAACCGGAAGTGTGACCGATACGAAAAATGAGGGAAACTAACCCTCCCTAGACCGTAGAACCTTGAGCAAGCCTGCAACCTGACATATTCTCAATGACGCAGATACTACCAGAATGAACCATATCATACCATAATATCAAAACAACTAATCAAAACAATGATTGGAGCTCCTCTCCATTCATACATATTTGAATACATACTTTGAACCGAAAACAAGGTCAGGGATCCTGCCTAAGGTCTATGTGGAGCATCTATCCTGAACAACAGTTCAAATGCACAAAATATTTACATCATATAGAGGCTCTACAAAAGGAATGACCCAGCAACTTCAGATTCCAAGAAGTATTTCACAGATCGGCCGCAGGCCCAACGTCAGCAGTATTATCTGAACCAAGCAAATTTTCCGGTGAATAACGTCCCATATAGAAATTGAATAAGTACCGAAGTAAACAGTTAAAATATGATTTCTCTGATAATATCGGTTTCAGCAAAAAACCAACGTTCTATGTCATGCAAATATAATTGGAGCAAAACCATATATAAGAATAAAAGTCAAGTACTTTGAAATATGAAATCAACATTTTGGCTGCCAAAATTAGTTTTAAGCAATAATCCTTAAAAACTGAATCAACGTAGGACCTGTACAGAACGAATAACAAGCGTGGACACACAGTCCACGAGGGTAAGTAACCAAGCGCGGCGAAGCCACGAAACAAGCGTGGACACACAGTCCACGAGGGTAAGTAACCAAGCGCGGCGAAGCCACGAAACAAGCGCAGCACGAAGCTACGAATCAAGCGTAGGTTCAAGACCCACGAAAACAAGCGTAGACACACAGTCCACGAATATCAAGCGAGCTCGAGCTTAACCATGGTGCACCAAGGACTAACAGTACTGCTGTTAGTAACCAGCGTTCTGTATTTGGCCCTCTCTAAAACAATTTCAAGCATGACTGGGGTTAGTTTATCAATAGCAACCAAATCGGTTTCCTTTAAGGATATGAACAGAGAGAGAATACTTTATAACAGAAAACCCCAGCATGTAAGATACAAAAGTCTCAAACATTTCTTTCCAACACCATCATTTGAAAGTCCTTCCAAATAACAACATCTTGCATAAGAGCATTTAAAATGTATGACCAAACTTAACATGAAGGTAGTGAGGGAGAAATCTTTGAAGCATCCTTGTAAATCTTTCGTACAACACTTATAAACAATAGTTTGATGTCAAGTTGCGAACCTTGAATAAATCACTATGCCGTTTAAATATAAAAGCATCAATGAGCATTTCATATAACTGACAACGTTATCTTGAGAAAAATGATTCTAGAGAACATGATACTTAAATAAAATTATAACAAGAAAGCATCACTTTTGAGAATTTAATGAAAATAAAGCAAGTATGCTTCTCATTTTGAAAACCAATGGGACGTTATTCACGCACCTGCCAGACTCACGCTACGCCTCTTCCTCCCCCTTATCGGTTCCCAAAACATATACTCCTTCACCTACTCACACCCAACAAAATATCTCAATTAAAACCCCTTTTTGTGCACCAACCAAACTCTCAATTCCATAAAACATAAAAGCCACATTAACCCCTTAATATATGGAAATGTCCACCTGCAACAAGTACTATTCACACCCAACCACAATTAAACCTCACCCATACAGTGCTAAACAACTCGGTCAGCCACCCACAACGCATACACATAAAAATACTTAATAATCTAATCCACAACCCACACTACACACAGCTAAAACGAACAAACTAGCTGAAATTAGAGTTTCATGAATCAGCCCTTACCTAAAACCAACGGCAAGGAAAGGCGAGAAGAGAGAAAAAATCAAAGAGACAGGACAGCAAAGGCTGCAGGGAACAAACCGACGAGTACTTCTTCCCAACACTCCCTTCAGCCAAGGAGCCTCCCACCATCCAAAATCCCTAAACCGATTAACAGAAAGGAAACCAACCCTCAGCCCTAAAATTATTAAACAACTCCACAGCCCTAAGAACCAGCGGCGAAGAGAAATGAAACAGAAAAGGAAAAATACCAAATAACCGCAGCAGCAAAACTTCAGGCCGAGAAGGGGACGCCGGCGGCAACCGTGAGTGATGACGGCGAGCACCGACGGAAGGGACAAAGGGGGAGTCGAACGCTGGAGCCAAAGAATTTTCCGAACTCGCGAAGCTTTGATTTTTTTTTCTCCTTTGAGCAACGATCCGTTTTACTCTTCTTCTCTTTTTTTTTTATATAACCAATATCCTTTTTACCACCAAGGGCATTTTGGTAACCCAACCTGCCTATATCTCTTATAATAAATAAATACCTATATTAATTTCTCGGGCCGTTACATTCTCCCCCTCTTAAGAAATTCGGTCCTCCGAATTAAATTTCATTCTTACCTCAATTTCGGAACAACTGTGGGAACTTGGATCGCATCTCTCCCTCAATCTCCCATGTAGCTTCCTCTTGTGAATGATTGCGCCACAACACCTTCACTGATGCAATTTCTTTTGACCTCAACTTCTTTACCTGTCTATCGAGAATAGCTACCGGATCCTCTTCATACGACAAGTCATCATCTACAGGGACTTTTTGATACTCAATAACATGGGAGGGGTCATACAGGTACTTACGTAGCATCGACACATGAAAGACAGGATGAATGCCAGACAACTCCGGAGGTAAAGCTAACCGGTATGCCACAGGGCCCACCCTGTCTAACACCTCGAAAGGACCAACATACCTTGGACTCAACTTGCCCTTCTTCCCGAATCTCATGACGCCTCTCATAGGAGACACCTTTAGAAACACCTTATCTCCAACCATAAATTCTAATTCCCTGCGACGGTTATCCGCATAAGACTTTTGCCGACTTTGAGCTGCTACTAGCCTCTATTTGATCACTTCGACTTTCTCTTTAGCATTTTGAACGTAATCTGGTCCCAGAGTCCTAGGATCACCAACTTCAAACCACCCAATAGGAGATCTACATTGCCTACCATACAATGCTTCAAATGGGGCCATCTGGATACTCGCCTGATAACTATTATTATGGGCAAACTCCACTAATGGCAGATACTCGTTCCAACTTCCACCAAAATCTAAGACACAAGATCTCAACATATCTTCAAGTATCTGAATTGTCCTTTCCGATTGACCGTCCGTTTGTGGATGAAATGCAGTGCTAAGATTCACCTGGGTGCCCAGAGCTTCATGGAATGCTTGCCAGAACCGAGAGGTGAATTGAGGTCCTCTGTCCGAGATTATCGACAATGGAACGCCATGCAATCGAAAAATTTGATCCATATAGATCTTTGCGTATCTGGAAGCCTTATAGTTAGACTTGACTGGAAGGAAATGAGCTGATTTAGTCAACCTGTCCACGATAACCCAAATAGAATCATGTCCGGACGCTGGAGGCAAGCCTGCAACAAAATCCATAGTAATATTCTCCCACTTCCACTCTGGTATACCCAGCTGCTGCAAGGGTCCTGCTGGCTTCTTATGCTCTGCTTTAACTTGTTGACAAGTCAAGCAACATGAGACAAAATCTGCCACATCCTTTTTCATACCATTCCACCAATACAACTGTCTCAAATTCTGATACATTTTAGTAGCCCCGGGGTGAATAGTATAGGCAGAGCGATGAGCTTCCTCTAAGATCTGCCTTCTTAAGTCTTCCACTTTAGGCACGCAAATCCTATCACCACATCTCAACACACCTTCCTCATCAATCATAAACTCGGTAGTACTCATTTCCGTGACTGCTCTCATCAACTTACAAAGTTGTGGATCTGATAGCTGAGCACCTTTGATATCCTCGATTAAGGAAGAAGAGGCTTGAAGATGCGCTAAGAACTTCCTCCCCTCAGATATTTCGAACTTCATGCCTTCCTGCTCAAGCTTGTGAATTTCTTGAATTAGCGGTCTTCTCGACGCAGTAATGTGAGCTAGGCTACCCATTGACTTCCTACTCAAGGCGTCCGCAACTACATTGGCTTTTCTAGGGTGATACAGAATTGTACAATCGTAATCTTTGAGTAACTCCATCCATCTTCGCTGCCTAAGATTCAAATCTTTCCGATTAAAAATGTATTTAAGACTTTTATGATCTGTAAAAATCTCGCAAGTCTCACCATACAAGTAATGTCTCCATATCTTTAGGGCAAAGACAACCGCTGCCATTTCCAAGTCATGAGTCGGGTAGTTTTGCTCATGGTTCTTAAGCTTCCTAGAGGCATAAGCAATCACTCGTCCATTCTGCATTAAAACACAACCTAAACCGACTCGAGAAGCATCACAATAAACTGCATACCCTCCAGCCCCTGACGGCAAACTTAGCACTGGAGCAGAAGTCAAACATTCTTTCAGCCTTTGAAAACTTTGCTCACATTCATCACCCCAAACGAATTTTACATTCTTCTGAGTCAACCTTGATAACGGAGCAGCTATTCTTGAAAAATCTTTAACAAAACGACGATAATACCCTGCCAAACCCAAGAAACTACGAATCTCAGTGATTGTAGTGGGACGTGGCCAATTCCTCACCGCCTCCACTTTACCTGGATCCACTTGAATGCCGTCTTTAGAAACGACATGGCCCAAAAAGGTGACTTTATCAAGCCAGAATTCACATTTAGAGAATTTAGCATAAAGCTGTTGTTCCCTCAATTTTAGCAATACCAACGGTAGATGGTGCTCATGCTCCTCCAAACTCTTAGAATATACAAGAATGTCATCAATGAACACAATTACAAATTTGTCGAGAAATGATCTAAACACCCGATTCATCAAGTCCATGAATGCAACAGGAGCATTAGTCAAACCAAAAGACATTACTAAGAATTCATAATGTCCATATCGAGTTCTGAACGCCGTTTTTTGAATATCTTCCCTCCTGATTTTTAATTGGTGATAGCCCGAACACAAGTCTATCTTTGAAAAACACTGAGCTCCTTGTAACTGGTCAAAAAGATCATCGATACGAGGCAAAGGATATTTATTCTTTATGGTCACCTTGTTAAGTTGTCGATAATCAATACAAAGTCTCAATGACCCATCTTTCTTCTTCACGAAGAGCACGGGGGCACCCCAAGGGGAGATACTGGGTCGAATAAACCCTTTATCCAACAACTCCTGCAATTGAGTCTTTAATTCCCTCAACTCCGAAGGCGCCATTCTGTAAGGCAGAACCGAAATCGGTTGAGTACCAGGAATCACATCAATGACAAATTCGATCTCCTTATCCGGAGGTATACCTGGTAGTTCTTCTGGGAAAACATCAGGAAATTCTCGAACAATTGGAATTTGCTCAAGGCTACCATTAGGTTTGTCAACGTCTCTTACCAAAGCTAGAAATCCCTGGCAACCCTTCATCAATAACTGTTGTGCCTTTAACGCAGAAATCAAATTATTTGGTCTATCCACAACACTACCTTGCAACACAAAAGGAATTTCATCTGGAATCTGAAACCTCACTAATTTCAAGTGGCAATCAACGGTGGCATAACAAGAGGCCAACCAATCCATCCCTAAAATCACATCAAAATCAAGCATATTGAGAATCATCAGATCAACAAGGGTTTCTCTACCCTCAAGGGACACCACACAAGATTTATACACCTGAGTGACTAACAAAGATTCCCCCACTGGGGTAGCGACCACAAAAGAATCATCAAGATTGGTGGGTTCCTTACCCAACCTCACACAAAAATATTTAGAAACATAAGAATGAGTTGCTCCAGGGTCAAACAGAACATAAGCTTTCTGACAACATACAGTAACGGTACCTGTCACCACAGCATTAGAGGCCCGAGCATCTTGTCGCGTCATAGCATACACCCTTGCCTGACCTGGTACAGAAGAAGATTGACCCTGTTTTCCCATTGCTTTTCCTGACATGCCCCTGCCAGTGGAAGTAGAGGCTGCTCTCACAGATGGAGCTGCAGATGAGACAGGGCGAGGAGGAGCTCGTACTGACCCAAGACTGGACGCTGTTTGAATAAGCGGGTAATTTCTTCTCAAATGGCCTGTCTGCCCACACTCATAGCAAGCGCCGGAGGCCTTACGACATAGTCCTGAATGAAAGTTTCCACAAACTGCACAGGGGGGTCTTGAGTAGTTTGGCTGGCTCGCAGACAGGTGAGACTGGGGTCTAACATTTCCCGATTTAAATCTTGCAGCCTGAGCACCTATAGGAGAACCATATGATCTAGATGCTGATTGAACGACGTGGCTTTGAGATTGGCCCTGAGAGCGACTAGTCTTATAAGACCCTTGAAATTTTCCGCCTTCCTCCCTTTTTTGCTTCTTAGCAGCCGCTTTATCCTCACTATGGCGCCGCTCAATTCTCAATGCACAATCAACCACCTCAGCATACGTGGTGAAAAGATTCATCATAGGCACAATAGAGTCATGTATGTAGGTGGGCAGCCCATCGATAAACCTGGAAATCCTGTCTTTTTCTTCCGAGACCAAATGAGAGGCAAAAGGAGAGAGCTCAATAAACCTCCTATCATACTCGGTCACAGTCATCTCTTTGGTACACTTTAGCAGAAGGAATTCTTCTACTTTGGAGTCCTTAGTGCTCTGCGGAAGATATCGCTTGAGGAACACATCCTTAAATTCCTCCCATGACAATGAGGGCACTCTAGTTTCTTTCAAACCAGGTGCAGTTTTACTCCAGGTGCTAGCTATCCCTGTCAATTGGAACACAGCAACTCAACATACTGAACATCAGGGCACCTCAAGGCACGGTACCTCTTTTCAATGCCTTCCAGAAACTCAAGAGGATCTTCCTGAGCTTTCGTCCCTGAGAAGGTTGGCGGATTTAGCTTGGTAAACTCCGTCAACTTAACTACAACGGTTTCCTCGGCTGTTGCACTACGAGTTCCTTCATGCGTCTCACGGCTGGGTGAGGTAGAAATTCTGGTAGAACGCTGAGTGGATTGCTCTACTTCAGATAGAATCTCACGAACAGGTCTCAGGGGCCGACCTCCCCTAGCCCTACCTCCTCTGCGACCTCGCCCATGATTTCTAGGGGGCGATTCGTTCGGCTGACCAGAAATCCTACTCGGAATCCCGCCTGAAAGAGAAGGAAATCACCAAGAGGGGGGTGAATTGGGGATTTAAAAATTCTTTTCCGGTTCACCCACACAACAGATAATATCAGGTTCACCCACACAACAGATAATATCAGGTTCACCCACACAACAGATAATATCAAGGCAAAGTGGAGATAGAGTAGAGGAGTTTGACACAGATGATTTATACTGGTTCGGTCTAATTCCTTGACCTACGTCCAGTCCCCAGTACCTTTGGGATTTTCCACTATCACTCAAGAACAATTACACCCTCTGTAAACGAAGGACGCTCCCAACCTAGGACTCACTCCCCCTTACAAGTTGTAATTGTAAACAATAGATACACACTCTGTAAACGAAGGATGTTCCCAACCTAGGACACACTCCCCCTTACAAGTTGTTCTCTGACTTTCCCAATCTCCAAGTCACCTGACTTGAGACTATTACAATGAATGATATACAGTGAAAAAGACTCTCTCTAAGAGTAGATAATGATACACACTGAAGCTCAATGTATCAAACATACAATTAAATGACTATACAGAGAAATAACTTGGTATTTTCGTGCAGGACTTCAGTGTCTGTTTTCTCTACTGTCCATCTTCAAATCTTCACCCTTTTATAGTGATTTGAAGCTTGTGAACGTTATAGATCCGTTGGAGCTTTTACCAATTCGAAAATATAGCTGTTGTAGGTGTTTTCCTAATATATCTCTTGCTGAAATCTCTCCCTGTTTGTTTTTAGCCGTTGGAAGGATTTTTGCAAATCTGGATATTTGATTTCTGTATCTTCTCCATGTTGATCTAGTCTGAAGAATACTTATTCTTGATTCGTGGAGATATCGCATAACGGCTATCAGAAGATTCTGCATAACGGCTCTCCATGAATTCAGCAAGTTTCCTAAAATGACTCTTCTTTTCGAATCTCAATCAAATTCAAGAATCTTTCTGAAATCTCCTGAATAAACTTGTTAGGACCGGTTAGAAACATAGATATGAATCATATAAGATCAATTCGCAGCAAACAAGTCAATGGGTAAATCATTTTGAGCATTTTCTGCAAAATTGCGTTTTTCTGTCAGAGGCACCAAAACTGGAGTTTTGATAATCAAAACTGGAGTTTTGAACTGTTCATTCTTCATAACCTGCAGTTATCAAACCAAAACTGGCAGTTTTCAAGCTTTAGAAATGCTGAACCTCTCGGGTTAACCAAAACTCGAGTTTTGCTTCCCAAAACTCGAGTTTTGAACTTTTGGTATCAAGTTCAAAACATCAAAACCAGCGGTGATGGTTCATAACTGGAAGTTTTCATTTGTGAGATTCTTGAATGCTCTCTGTCTGATGAAAACTCGAGTTTTTACTTGCAAAACTCGAGTTTTGTCTTCTCCAGGATTTTGCTGAGTTTTCTTGTAACATCCATCAACTTTAGAAGACCATATCTCCATGGTCTGAACTCCGTTTTGGTCCGTTCAACTCTTGATGGAAAGCTCTGCGTGTCTAGTTTCCAATGGCACTGATTTGAGCTCAATTGGATTTGTAGTTTGTGAGATATTCCCAAAATACTGAAGGTGGGTCTGGACTGTGACGTTGATTATTGGGTCAACTTGTAAAAATCATATCTCCTTGATCTGAACTCGTTTTGGCTTGAATTATATATCAAAATGACGCATTGGAAGTCTAGTTTCATATGCTTTTGGTTTCGTCTCAATCCGATTTCTGGTTTGTGAGATATCATTGAAACATCAGAGGTCGCCCGTGCTGAACGTGAGACAGTGTGGAGCTGATGTGCTGATAACAGTCCAAAACTCGAGTTTTCAACTTCAAAACTCGAGTTTTGGTTCTCCAATTTTCCAAAACTCGCGTTTTGCCCCGAGACTTGATTCCAATGCTCCAAAACTCGAGTTTTCACCCCAAAACTCGAGTTTTGCTAGTCCAGAGACCCCAGAGACGTTGTAGACACTTGATAACTCGAGTTTTGCCTCAAAACTCGAGCTTTCTCCTATCAGATAAGTAAATTACAGCAGCAAGGTAGAAAACTCATGTTTAATACTTGGAGATTCAAGTTTGCTCATCCAAAACCTCATTCTTGCTTGTTTCAACTCTAAATTGAATCATTCCAACTTCCATATGATCTTGGAATCTTCTAGTATCAACATAAGAACTTGGATGATAAAATCTTCATTCCATATATCAAGTTCTTCTTTATTTGGTCTCTTCTCTTCTACTTGGTTATCACCAAAACCCATTGATAACATCTTGCTTTCTTGATAACCTTTGCAAATACTTCTTTCTTTGAACTCTTATCTCCTTCTTGATTAATCTCTATAATTCATCTTGGATTAATCTACATTAAATACAACAATTAGTCAATGTAGGAGATAACTATATTACTCAATCTTTTTGCTTATAACAATGGCATCTATATAAAACATCATCAAAACTAATCATAACTAACACCGCCTTCATTGGAACCTCTACCGGCTAATTGGCGTCTCGGCGGCATTTACTACAAGGAATCGCACCACATATTAATTCGCAAAATATGCATAATGCATCAACCAAGCAGTAAATGACAAAACAAAACAGCAAATGACCAACTGACCATACTACCACAGTCTCCTAAACAAGGGTCTTCAACGATGTCTCGATTATGATTATGCCCGGGTTCATAATGATAACCGACACCCCATTGAAGAATCCCCGCTCCACGTAACCCTAGGAAAACCTAAGCTCTGATACCAAAATGTCACGCCCCAAAAACCGGAAGTGTGACCGATACGAAAAATGAGGGAAACTAACCCTCCCTAGACTATAGAACCTTGAGCAAGCCTGCCACCTGACATATTCTCAATGACGCAGATACTACCAGAATGAACCATATTGTACCATAATATCAAAACAACTAATCAAAACAATGATTGGAGCTCCGCTCCATTCATACATATTTGAACCGAAAACAAGGTCAGGGATCCTGCCTAAGGTCTACGTGGAGCATCTATCCTGAACAACAGTTCAAATGCACAAAATATTTACATCATATAGAGGCTCTACAAAAGGAATGACCCAGCAACTTCAGATTCCAAGAAGCATTTCACAGAACGGCCGCAGGCCCAATGTCAGCAATATAATCTGAACCAAGCAAATTTTCTGGTGAATAACGTCCCATATAGAAATTGAATAAGTAGCGAAGTAAACAGTTAAAATATGATTTCTCTGATAATATCGGTTTCAGCAATAAACCACAGTTCTATGTCATGCAAATATAATTGGAGCAAAACCATATATAAGAATAAAAGTCAAGTACTTTGAAATATGAAATCAACATTTTGGCTGACAAAATCAGTTTTAAGCAATAATCCTTAAAAACTGAATCAACGTAGGACCTGTACAGAACGAATAACAAGCGTGGACACACAGTCCACGAGGGTAAGTAACCAAGCGCGGCGAAGCCACGAAACAAGCGTGGACATACAGTCCACGAGGGTAAGTAACCAAGCGCGGAGAAGCCACGAAACAAGCGCAGCACGAAGCTACGAATCAAGCGCAGGTTCAAGACCCACGAAAACAAGTGTGGACACACAGTCCACGAATATCAAGCGAGCTCGAGCTTAACCATGGTGCACCAAGGACTAACAGTACTGCTGTTAGTAACCAGCGTTCTGTATTTGGCCCTCTCTAAAACAATTTCAAGCATGACTGGGGTTAGTTTATCAATAGCAACCAAATCGGTTTCCTTTAAGGATATGAACAGAGAGAGAATACTTTATAACAGAAAACCCCCAGCGTGTAAGATACAAAAGTCTCAAACATTTCTTTCCAACACCATCATTTGAAAGTCCTTCCAAATAACAACATCTTGCATAAGAGCATTTAAAATGTATGACCAAACTTAACATGAAGGTAGTGAGGGAGAAATCTTTGAAGCATCCTTGTAAATCTTTCGTACAACACTTATAAACAATAGTTTGATGTCAAGTTGCGAACCTTGAATAAATCACCATGCCGTTTAAATATAAAAGCATCAATGAGCATTTCATAGAACTGAAAACGTTATCTTGAGAAAAATAATTCTAGAGAACATGATACTTAAATAAAATTATAACAAGAAAGCATCACTTTTGAGAATTTAATGAAAATAAAGCAAGTATGCTTCTCATTTTGAAAACCAATGGGACGTTATTCACGCACTTGCCAGACTCACGCTACGCCTCTTCCTCCCCCTTATTGGTTCCCAAAACATATACTCCTTCACCTACTTACACCCAACAAAATATCTCAATTAAAACCCCTTTTTGTGCAACAACCAAACTCTCAATTCCATAAAACATAAAAGCCACATTAACCCCTTAATATATGGAAATGTCCACCTGCAACAAGTACTATTCACACCCAACCACAATTAAACCTCACCCATACAGTGCTAAACAACTCGGTCAGCCACCCACAACGCATACACATAAAAATACTTAATAATCTGATCCACAACCCACACTACACACAGCTAAAACGAACAAACTAGCTGAAATTAGAATTTCATGAATCAGCCCTTACCTAAAACCAACGGCAAGGAAAGGCGAGAAGAGAGAAAAAATCAAAGAGACAGGACAGCAAAGGCTGCAGGGAACAAACCGACGAGTACTTCTTCCCAACACTCCCTTCAGCCAAGGAGCCTCCCACCATCCAAAATCCCTAAACCGATTAACAGAAAGGAAACCAACCCTCAGCCCTAAAATTATCAAACAACTCCACGGCCCTAAGAACCAGCGGCGAAGAGAAATGAAATAGAAAAGGAAAAATACCAAATAACTGCAGCAGCAAAACTTCAGGCCGAGAAGGGGACGCCGGCGGCAACCGTGAGTGATGACGGCGAGCACCGACGGAAGGGACAAAGGGGGAGTCGAACGCTGGAGCCAAAGAATTTTCCGAACTCGCGAAGCTTTGATTTTTTTTTTCCCCTCTGAGCAACGATCCGTTTTACTCTTCTTCTCTTTTTTTTTTTTATATAACCAATATCCTTTTTACCACCAAGGTCATTTTGGTAACCCAACCTGCCTATATCTCTTATAATAAATAAATACCTATATTAATTTCTCGGGCCGTTACAGTGATAGCCAGGTCTTTCATTTGGTATCAGAGTGCGTCTCTTGTTTAAAGGACTTAACCGTCTCAAGAGTTACAATGGTGAATTTTGGGTGTTGTTCGCTTTCTGAAGGTTTTGATTATACTGTTCCACCATTTTTCAAAGATATAGAAATGAAAATGTTCAAGGAAAACATTTTCATTTCTTTTTCTATCAAATCCTTTATGTATGACATACATACGTATACATATATATGTATGAGTATCTATTGAGTATCTATATATGTATAATATGTATGTGTGTGTGTATATGTATCTATGTATGTGTACATATAGATACTCATATGTAATATATATGTGTATGTGTGTGTGTATACACACACACACACACACACACACACACACATACATTAATATATACTCATACATATATTTTTATATGTATGTATGTCTACATACATACATACATACATGTGTATATTAATGAATATATATATAATGAGATTCACAAGATTGAACAAAATTTGAGAATTTATAAGTTCAATAATGGAATATACAAGTTCAGTAATGAGATTTACAAGAGTGTTTCTTGATGAAAAAAAATATTAAGATATATATATATATACGAATGAATGTGTGTATGTCAAAGGAACTAAGTGGCCCAGTGGTTTAGTTACTTAACCTCTATGAAGGTGGGGTGGGTTCAAATTGGGATCTTAAAATATTGGTGAATTTACCCTTTTATCCTCAAGTTTTAAATAAATTTTAAAAAAAAAACAAAAAATTGGGAAGGCCACCACGGCCGACTACCAAAGGGCCACCACGATTGGCTTTGAAGGGCCACGACAGCTGGCTACCGAACAGCCTGCAGCCGCTGGCGGCTTGAGATCTAGCGAGGGTTTTTTTTTTTTAGGTGGGGTTGAATCTTCTTTTTAAAAGAAACATTGAATGAAGGTGTGTGAAGGTGGGGTTTGAACCCATCCCACCTTCAAAAGGGGGCTAAGTGGCTCAATAACGGGGCCACTTAATTCCTTTGAGATATATATATATATATATATACAAGTGGTGTAAATCGCATTATTGAACTTGTGAATCTCATTAATCAACTTATGAATCTCATTAATAAACACTCTTGTGTGTGTGTGTTATATAATATATAAATATAAATATGATATGATATGATATATATATATATATATATATATATAGTATATATATATATATATATATATATAATATGAAATTAACAAGACTGGACAAAATTTGAGAACTTTCAACAAAGCAATGGGAATAACAAGTTCATTAATAGGATTTACAAATTCATCAATGGGATTTAGAAGTTTAGTAATGAGTTTAACAGGTTGACAACCATGTTTTCACCTTGTGAATGAACTTGTAAAACCCATTACAGAACTTATAAATCTCATTAATGAACTTGTAAATCCTACTAATGAACTTGTTATTGCCACTACAAATTTTGTTCAAAGCTAAGTGCTCAGATTTTGTTCAGTCCTATGAATCCTATTATATATATAAAAGGTTTATTGTTTGTCATCTTACTTGACATAAGATTTTGTCAAGTTACCTCAAAACTACGCCGTTTTGGGAGTTAGGGGAATTAATAAAGGGTGTTTTCATAAAATTCATATAATAATACAAAAACAAAAGTACCAAAACACCTTCATTAATTGCCCTAAGTCTCAAAATGACGTAGATTTGGGGTTAGGGAAATTAATGAAGGGTGTTTTGGTAAAATTCATATAATAAATACAAAAACAAAAATACCAAAACATCATTCATTAATTCCTTTAACCCCAAAAAGACGTCGTTTTGAGAGTTAGGGGAATTAATGAAGGGCATTTTGGTAAAATTCATATGATAAATACAAAAACAAAAATACCAAAACACCCTTCACTAATTCCCCTAACTCCCGAAACGACGTAGTTTTTGGATGACTTAACAAAATCTTATGTCAAGTGATATGACAGATGATAAACCTACGTGTGTATGTGTTTTACATGCGTGCGCACACACACACATATATAAATAATGGGATTTACAAGTTCGATAATGAGATTTACATTACTTGTAATGAGATTGACAAGAGTGTTTCTTAATAAAAACAAAATATTAAGAAGAATATTTATATTTGTTAATGCATATATATCAAAAAAAATTAAATGGCCTAATGGTTGGGCCACTTAGCCCCTTATGAAGGTTGGGTGGGTTCAAACCCCACCCTCACACTTTCATTCAATGTTTTTTTAAAAAAAGAAAAAAAGATTCAACCCCATCCCCAAAAAAGAAAAACCCTTAATCTCAAGTCGTTGGCAGCAAGAGCCCAAGCCACCATGGTTGTACGCCTTCTGGCGGCCAGCCACGGTGGCTCTCCTGTAATAGTCATCTTTAAAAAATTTATTTAAAAACTAAGGTAAGAGAGTAAATTCATCAACATTTTAAAATTCCAATTTGATCCTTGTCACCTTTAAATCCTTTACAAATTTTAACAAACTTTTAGGAGTTTTGGAACGTCATTTGGTATTTAAATGGGATTTTCCGATTTTAATTTGTTAGTTCTCTAAAGGTTTTGATGATTTCCAATGATTGTAAACAAAGCATGAGGTTTTTGCTCTCAACTGATGAAAAACTCACTGTGAGAGCAAACCTCGAGGTTTGTACAGAAACCTTGAGGTTTGGCCTTACAAAGGAGTTCTCAAGGTTTCGGTTTTAACTTGAAAAAATCTTTGTTTCACAATATTATGTGAAACCTCGAGGTTTGGTAAGAAACCTCGAGGTTTCGACCTATCTTAGATAGTTCAAGTTTTTGCCAGTTGTCTGAACCTCCAGGTTTAAGGAAAAACCTCCAGGTTTGATCTCAAACTGAATCTCTCAGGTTTCTCCAAAACACGAGAAACCTCAAGGTTTGTCTAGGTAGAAAGGTTCTGCATTTTCAAAGTTAAGAAAACCTCGAGGTTTCCCTTCAAACCTCCATGTTTCTGTTTTGGCGCAAAACTGGGAATTTTGAATTTAAAACGAAACCTCGAGTATTTGATGAAACCTCCAGGTTTCTGGCATCCAGAGAGCAAACAACTTTTCCTGTCCTTGAAAACCTCTAGGTTTTGACTTTGGATCAAATCTCTGATTTTCAATGTTTTTAGCAAAACCTCAAGTATTGCTATGAACCTCAAGGTTTGTGAGTTCCAGAGAGCAAATGAACTTTCGTTGATTTAAAAACCTCCAGGTTTCCGGAGAAACCTCCAGGTTTACTCTTATCGCGTTTTTGCAAGGTTTCACTCTCAAAGTGAAACCTCGAGGTTTCTGAGAAAACCTCGAGGTTTTGACACTCAGAGAGAATAACGTGTTTCTGGCTTTCTGAAAACCTCGAGGTTTGCAAGAAACCTCTAGGTTTGTTGTTTTGAAGCAAAACTTCTTTCACCTGCAGAAGTCAAAAACCTCGAGGTTTGAGGAACAAACCTCTAGGTTTTTGAACGTTATCAAAAATTCAAATCTGCCAATTCTGTTATACTTTCTTTTTTGATCTCAATGCTTTTCATGATTAATCTCTATTAATTCTAGATATGTTTAACCATCTTTTTAGTGAGTTTCAGACAGATTAAAGATAGTTTAGTAAAGGTTTAAAGCAAAAGCAAAAGTGGTGTCAAAACATTAAATGCTCAACCCAGAAACTTGCACACATCTGGTTAATCCATCTGCACACGGTTGCAAAGCATTAAAGAATGTTTACTACAACAAGCAACTTCATTTCCAACGGATTAATTTGCAGAAGGCCAAGTCAAATTACTTGGCCAGCTGGATTAAGCTGAGATTAGAGAGAGAAGATGCCTAAACCACTTCCAAACTTTGGCAAAACTTCTCCAACGGATCTATTGGGATAGCATCGGTCATTTAATGATCTCTGAGTATAAATAAAGTTGCATCCAAGTCTTCCCAACAACTACATCTACTGAAAAACGAATTGCATTCAAGTCTACATTTTTTTTCTTCAGTTTTCACTTGTATAGTATCTTCTTATACAAAGAGCTTCAGTGATTATCAATATATGCTCTTAGAGAGAGTTTCTTTCTGTAAAACATTTATTGTAAAGAATCACAAGTCAAGGGGACTTGGTGATTTGGGAGTTCATTGATTACAACTTGTAAGAGGGAGTGAGTTCTAGAGAGAGAACCACTTCTTGAGTGCAGAGTGTGTAGTCTTTGATATAGTGAAAATCCCAGAGAGTCTGGGGACTGGATGTAGGTCAAGTTGTTAGGACCGAACCAGTATAAATTTTTGTGTCCAACTACTCTCTCCCTTACTCTGTTCACCTCTGTTTTTATTGCTTCAAAATAGAGCCATCGTTAAAAATTTTGAAGATACCCAATTCACCCCTCCTCTTGGGTATTTAGCTCCACTTTCATAATTTTGATCCAATAATAATAAAAGAAAAGGTTAAAAAGGGAAGGAAGGGAAACAAATCCACCATGGACACGTAACAAGGGTTTCTCTGCCTCTATAAATATGTACCCTCCTCGTTCCCAACATCAGAATGTGTTTTCCAGCTCGTCCAAAGGGGCGCTCGTCACTCTTTTCGGGGAGATCAATAGTCCTAATCTCATTTTGCTTTTAACAAAAAATAAAAATAAAAATCCAGCAGTTCCAGTCAGTATCCGAAATATTTTTTCAGTATCAGTCAATATCCTAAAATAATTTTTTAACATCCTGATAATTATTTTCAAGATCATAAAGTATTTGTCAGTACCCTGAAGTATCTTCTTTTAGTCTCAGTCAGTGCCTGACACTAAAAAGATACTTCCAGGTACTAAAAAATATTTCAAAATCTTGAATTTTTTTTTTAATGAATATTTTAAGACACTAAGTGATACTAAAAAGATATTTAGGATACTAACTGGGACTGCTGAAAAAAAAAATTATTAAAAAAACAAAGACCTGGACATTCCCCAAAAAGAGGGACAAGACAAGGAAACGTGTTCCCTCTCTTACTTTGGCTGTCCTCTTCTTTTATGATATGTTCACATTTATATATCGCTTTTGCCTTCCACTAATTTCTCTCGCATTCTTACTTTTCTCCTCATTTCCTTATATATATGTATATATTACTCACCTATCTTTATATTCATTCTCTAATCCAAATTAAATGCCCATACATATCTAATAAACGCAGGAGCTCAAGCCGCTGCAATCACTTTCACCAATAACTACTCCTACACAGTAAATAACTACTCAAATAACCGCTGACCCAAACCCTCAACACCGCGTGCCCGGCGGATGATCACCTGCAACTGCAAGAGTGCTTGCGTGGCTTTTAACCAGCATGAGTATTGTCGTAGTGGTAGCTTTTACTCGCCGGAGACTTGTCATCCCATTGTTTACTCATAATTTTTCAAGCGGCAATGTCTTGATTCTTACAGCTACGCTTATGATAACAGTCGCACGGCTTTTACTTGTACTGAAGGTCCTAGCTAACTATGTCATAACGTTCTGTCCTTTTATACAACCTCCATTCCTTCTGTGCATTTTTCATGGTTCTAGCTAATTTCCAATTTTGAGGCCTTTAATTGGGCAGTTTTGATTTTTTAAAAAACCATTAAAAATATATATATAACTCCGCCATTTTTTAACAAAAGATATAAAAAATGCCACTTTTTTGTCGAGTCTAATGATTAAGAGAAAAAGAAAAATATATTTGGGATGTTGAGAAATTAAAAAGAACATTGGAGAGTGGGGGCATTGGAGGCCCTTGCCCAATGTTTTCGTTTTCTCGCTTCTCTTCTTTTGAATATGTCTCTTTGTTCTAATATTTTCACATGTCCAAACTTTTACAAAAACAACCTCCGTCCTTTAATTTACTTAACTAACAATTTAGGCAAATTAATGAAATGAGATAAATTATTTATTTTTAACCAATATGACATAATTTGCTTAAAATAACTATGTAATACCCTAAAATTCTTATTTATCATAAGTACTATATTTTGATAAACAATACATATTAATTATAATTTTAGGTAATTTTCTCTTGGAATTAAATTAACCAAAGGCTGGTTTTGAAATTACATATAAAGATCATAAAAAAAATAATATAACTATCGTATTAAGACTTAGTTCTTATATAACAAAAATAAGCAAGAAAATGTTATGAAAACACTTAAATTAATTAAAGGAAATTAACAACAATTAATGGGCAATTAAATTTTCACTAATTAAAATGATTGTATAAATTTTGAAAATTAATCAAATGGAAAATTAAAAGTCATCAATTAGGGATATTTTAACTTAATTCAAAATCAAAGACTAATTAGAAGACAAGTTTAGCCTTGAATGAAGCACTAATGGTCATAATCAATTAAAAAAACCAATCATACAATAGCAATTACACCTAATAACATGTAAAACACTACATTAGGGATGCTAATCAGGATTAAATACTCACCCCCAAAGTCAAGGTGTATAGAAAATTATTTATTTGGGTTAGGAAGATATTATTAGAATTTTAATCGGTTAAATTTATTGTTTGGTTGTTATAAGAGTTTAACATTATTTTTTTCTATTTGAGAAGTTTAGGATTTTATATCTATGAAATATTTTTTTACCGATGAAATGTCATGAAAATAATTTTTTTTGGGTTAAGGGAGATATTATTTGAATTTAGTTAGCTTATTTTTTTTATATATGAAGGATAAAACTGGAATTTCTGGAATTTGGAGGGAAAAACTGAAATTTCTGGAATTTTTGGGGTAAAACTATAATTTATGGAATTTGTGGGACCAAAATGTCATTTTCAGTTTTTGTTATAATAATATATATTATTATTATTAGAATTTTTATTTTAAGTTATAGGAAATTATAAGTTATATTTGTGATAATATAGAGCCTTTTTGTGATTGTTAACTGTGTGGGTGGTACTCATCAAGCTAATGTTAAGCTTGGAAGTGAGGTAACCAGGGTTAATTTATTTTATATGCTTGTTTTGGATTGTGAGGTGTTTTTCTAAGTCTTACTTTCATATATACTACTTGTATGTGTTTTGAAAAATTATGTGTATGTTTAAATATGAAATTAATTCAGTTAAGCGGTATATTTTCCAGTCTATGTATTTAAGTGATTATTATTATTGGGATTGTTATTGTTGTGATGGTTATAATGGTTGTTGTGAGGTGATGTATATGGAATAATACTTTAATAAATTGCTGTTGAAAATTTTAGTATTATATTATTTATTCTGTTGTGTGATATGTTGGGTTGTGTGGAAGAGATTGAGGGTGAAATTGTGCCCATCGGCTCTCTCATTCCTAGCCCGGAATCTGAGTTGAATGTTTTGGGTAGACACCTCCCTGTTATGGTATATTAGTGGTGACATGAGAGGGGACAGTATTCTTGAAGTGACTAGCTAACCTTGGCCAGGTATACTAGCACTGATAGGTTGTACCATGTCCTGAGGAAATAAGAAGGAGCAGAATGGATGAGAGGGGATGGTTCTAATTGTTTTGGGTAACACCCCAAATTCCACACTTCAAAGCATGCCTGTTGACACTTAGTTTTAGAAAATTCGACATAGTTTGAGGTGCTACAGCTCAGAGTAATGCGGAAACGGAGAGCATGCACTGATGTTTGGACAATGAGTAACTGATACAAAAATGCCCGGACATATGCCGATGACCTGACATAAACTGATATATTAAAAATTTTCCCGGAGGAATAATTCATGTGATACAATTACAGAGCTTCGTATAATTACAATTCTTCATGATAACTATACAGTCTTCAACCAAGCTTTAGGTAGACTCGGGGCAATGAACCTAACTCAGTTAATCAACCAATTCGGCCAAGTAGGTGTCTATCTTGTGGGAGTCTCACTGACTTTACGGCAACTGATTGACTGACCCACATAGACGAGCCCTGCCTTCGGCACCGAATGGTTTGAAATAACTTCGTTAAATCCATGCCAGAAAGAATGCTCTGTTGACGCTCTTCCGGCATTTGTTTTGACCGGTGCCTCCTATCAGCTCCTCCCTCTGTTGCCTTCTCACGGCTTCATATACCAGTGCCTTCCTCAATCCTGGTTCCTTTCCTGAACCTTAGACACATCTGAGATTCAATCGGAATTGAATCTCAGATAACAGTTAACCTCATATGAAAAGTATAAACAATATATGACAGATATTCACAGTTTCGAAAAACAATCAATCATGACAGATATTCATAGGTCGGAAAACAATCATGAATCAATCAATCATATCAAAGCCATACAAGACATATGAGAGTTAAAGTTACTGTACGCGAACGTACCTTTCACCACATCATCGTCAAAACGTCCGACCTTTGAACCCGACTCCGGACTTCCCGGATATCCTATACATTAATATCGGATTATTGTATGATATTTTATAAATATCATATTGCTTATAATGCTATCCTAAAGGTTTAATTTACCTTTTTACCCTTGGTGGATTTATTATTCCACTTTTACCCTTACATTTTATTAAAAACGCTACTTCAGCATTTCCGGGCAGAATTTCAGTTATCTTTGAAAACTCATAACTAATTCTAGAAAAATCGAAACGAGGATCCGTAAAATTCCCTGAACTCCTTAATATGTCTATTTTTAAGGAAAAATATCATATTTTACCCAGATTTCAAGAAAAGTTCCCATATTTCAAATGTTCATGCGCTGCCCAGATTTTCGTCCAGAAAACATGGCTTATCTTCAAAAATTCCTATCGCCTTGTCCAGAGATCGAAACGTTACATATTTTATATATTTAGAAAGCCCTACATGTCTACTATATTCGTGAAAAATTTCGTGATTTTAAGATTTCATTTGATACATAAAATAATAGCCTTAATGTTTGCTGCCAGCACAGGATTTATACCGGCAGTTTTCCAAACTTTTATCATAATGATCTATTGATTCTAAAGCTTATTCCCTAACATGTTTTCCACTCCATTTTTCGTTTTAAAAGCAATGGAGACTTCCAAACATGATAGAGAATTTTCCTAACAATTTTCTAGATCAAACTACTATTTTACTAAGAACTTATAAAGAACTAAAGACTATAAATTAAAAGCAAACTCACCCCTTGAAGACTCTTGCTTCTCCCTCCTCCTTCTTGCTTCACTCCACCCTTGTTTAGAATGGTTTTTGGTGTGAAGAAATGAGGAGGATTGCTTCTCTATTTATAGGGAAAGTTCTTGGACACAAATGGAATTTAATTTTGCCCATTTCTCACCCTAGCCATTGGATCTAGACTTAGTAAATAAGTTTTAATCCTCACCCTCCATGTGTTCTTGTGATGTCATCCTTGTGATGTCATCAAGGTGATGTCACTCATTCACTTTATGAGTCTTTACCGATAAAGTTCCCTGTTCGGTGTTCTGATCATGTAATCTTGCAAAATCTCAAAAAGTTCTTAGCAACTCACTGAAGATCTAATCTTCCTCTTTAAGAATATTTGGATTAACTAAATTTTTGATCCCATTCAGGGTATTTCGTAACCTGCTGAATATTTTCGGATAACAGCCGTCGGTTACAGAAATGACTTCGGGTAACATCAGCTTCGGGACAAAAATTCACTGATTCATAATATGTCCAGTTGTTTTCTACTTAGTTCAAGGATTTCAAGTTATGACTTATTTTCCATTGGTTCTCACTTTTCTTATCTGTCCTTTGTTTACAAAATATCTTTTCATCTGATCCGTTATTCGCCCCACCGGTTACGGAAATGACTTCCGCTAACACCAACGTCTGGACAAAAATTCACTTGTTTGTAATATGTCCTGACCTAAGAAAACTAGTTCACGGTTTTCTAGGTAGGATTTAATTTCTATCGGTTCCCCTTTATCCTACTGGTTCTTCCATAACTATCTCTTTTATTTAATTAACAAAATATCATGATATTATTTTTGAAAAACCCACAACCCTTTTCACACTCAATTTTCGGTTTTCTCTTTTCTGCACCTTGCTCAACAAGTTGCTTCCTTAGTCTTCCAAATTGTTCACCAAGTTTCACAATCCGGTCTCCAATTAACTTGTTCACCAAGTTTCACAACTTGTTCAGCAAGTAACTTGTTCACCAAGTTTTTCAACTCGGTCTCCAATTAACTTGTTCACCAAGCTTCACAACTCGGTCTCCGAGTAACTTGTTCACCAAGTTTCACAACTCGGTCTGCAAGTAACTTGTCCTCCAAGTAACTTGTCCGCCAAGTAACTTGTGCGCCAAGTAACCGTGTCCGCCAAGTAACTTGTGCGCCAAGTAACCTTGTCCGCCAAGTAACTTGTGCACCAAGTAACCTTGTCCGCCAAGTAACCTTGCTCGCCAAGTAACTTGCTCGCCAAGTAACTTTGCTCGCTAAGTAACTTGCTCGCCAAGTAACCTGCTCACCAAGTAACCTTGCTCGCCAAGTAATCTGCTCGCCAAGTAACGTGCTTGCCAAGTAACCTTGGTCGCCAAGTAACTTGTTCACCAAGTAACCTTGCTCGGTAAGTAACTTGCTCGCTAAGTAACTTGTTCGCCAAGTTGGAAGGTTCCAACTTCATCCACAGGCCTTTGCATGTGTTTGAATTTGTGCTTCTTGCTCCACAAGCTAAAAAAAATGCCCCCTTCCTTCTTCATTTCTTTTTGTTCATTTTATGCTTTAATTTTAATTGTTGGATAATGCTTTAGTGCCATATCACTGGTCCTTTGATTATTAATTAAGGTAAAAAACTCTTAATTAGGTCCTTTTATTTGCTACTAGATTAATCATGAATATTAATTCAATCAACATCAATTCAGCTGCCCAATAATTAATCTTGGTATTTTCTCATTGCCTTAAGTCTTTTCATACTCCTTTATGGTTTATTTAATTTCCAAGAAAATTGCCTAAAATATAGCTAACAAATTTACAAAGTTTAGAGACAACATACTCTCCTATTTTAAATAGGTATTATTTAGTCAAACTATAATATTCAAAAGACATATGAATTATTAGGGTATTTTATGATCCCTAATTGAATCTAGACAATTTGGATCTTTGGTCTTTTTAATTCTAGGGGAAAATTCCCTAAATTAACATAAATATGTTACTTAATTTTGAGATCACATATTCACCTATTTTTAATAGGTATTATTTGCCAAAATATAATATTTATGATAAATATGAATTTTAGGGTATTACATTTTGGACTATTGTGTATTATTTGTTCTAATCATTGTTTATTATTATATACAATTTTTTTTATTGAATAATGTTATTATTATAATAAACCTGCTTCTCTAACTTGCAATCCTTTCCTGCATATTTGATAAATTAATTTCAGTTACGAGGATTTATTGTCTCTCCCCGTTATTATTAAATTTTCCAGACGAGACATCTAATCTTACTAGAGGACAGGGGAAGCAGCGAGAGGCATAGAAGTTGTGGAATTAGTAGGCCTCTTTTTGGGTATTAGTGCAGTATTGATTTTTATATTGCTATACTAGGGCCCCCATATTTTTGAAATATTACATTAACTACTTTTGGATGACTGTTGATTTTCTGAAGGCCTTATTTTATACATTATCATATCATCATGGATCCACCATTATATCTTTGTGACTACTATCTTGTGTAGACCCTTTCTTGTGGGTTCGTGTTGTATAACTTGTGGGCTATAAAATCTTCTATTCGATAATTGTACCCTGAGTTATGGATTTTCTGTTGTGGATTTGTGGGCAAAATTTGTGCCCTAGACCCCAAGGTGTGTGTATTGAAAAGGAATGTTTTCCATAATTACCTACTAATCTGGTTTTGAGAAAACTTGATGGTTAATTGCCATCTTGTGAGAAAGGGTCTTTTCATATGGAGCAAAACAATCCAAAGGATGAGGTTCATGGGTTTTCACTATAAATAGAGAGCACACCTCACTTCATTCTTCAGACCAAAAACCATTCTAAACAAGAGTGGAGAGAAGCTAGAGTGAAGCAAGAAGGAGGAAGGACTAGCAAAGTTCTTCAAATGTGAGTTTTCTAGTTCTTAAGCTTTAGTCTTTAGTTCTTGTAGTTTTTAGTAGAATATTAGTCTTAATCTAAAAATTTAGGAAATGAATTCCTACTCTTGTTTTTACGCCTCATTGCATTGAAAGATGCCTGACAAGGTAAAAACATGGTAGGGAATAATTTTTGGGAAACAATAGATCAAAATTTGTGAGGGTTGTAGAAATTTCGATTTACTATTTTTCTGGAGTCAGTCTTGTTAAAGCCATTATTTTATGAAGAAGATGAAGTCATTTAATTCTGAAATTTTTCATAGTTAGAGTATACATCTAGGGCTTTCCAAATATAACTAGAGTGTGTCATTTTGAGTTTTGTGCAAGGAGATAAAAATTCTTGAAGTAAGGCTACGTTTTCTGGAAAAATTCTGGGCAGAGGTTGAAAACGTTAAAACTGGGAATGATTCACTAATTTTGTGTAATACCCTAAAAATCATAGTTAGCATAACCACTATATTTTGATAAATGATACCTATTAAAATAGGTGAATATGTGGTCTCAAAGATATTATAGTTTATCTAATTTAAATTAGAGAATTTGCTCCTAGAATTAAATAAACCAAAAAGACCCAAATATTCTAATTTCATTTAGGGATCATAAAATACCCTATACTTTTCATATTAAAGCATAGTTCATATTTAAATTCTAAAGGGGCATAAAATGTTATTGAAATACCCAAACAAATTAAAGGAAATTGTCAATAATTGATTGGACAAATAATTGTACATTAATTAAAGTAATTGCATTAATTTTTGCAATTCATTATTGAATTTTCTTAGGAACCAAAAAATATCATAAAATACAAATAATTACCAAATTAAATTATGGTTCACATGGAATTAAAAAGAGCAATGAGGTACTACGGAAAATACTTGAATAAAATAGAGGAAAATAATAAAATCAAAGATCAGCTAGGTATTCGTTAAATTAAATAATTGTGCAAATCTTTATAAATTATCAAGGGATTAATTTGGCACCATTTAACTTATTAAGAGGCTAAATTTACTAAAATACCCTCAATTAACAAACTAACACTTAAATTCATATTTAACTCATAAAAGACCATAAAGAACTACCACAACACTAAGACCAATTAAGGGGCAATTATTAATAATTAATGAACAATTAAAATTGCAACAATTAAGACACTAAATTAAAATAAGCATAATTAAAGATGTATAATCCTAAGTAAAAGCCAATGGCTAATTAAGGGTTGTTTGAATTAATTTATAAGGACTATAATTAAATTAGGGTTCCTAAAATATTATAAAATACCATGAAAATACCTAATTAATTAGAGGGAATTTCCAACAATTAAAGAACAATTAAATCTGCATTTAAAAAGATACTAACATTTAATTCTTATATTTTCAAGAATAAGTCGTAAAGGAGTATGAAAAGGCTTAAAGTAATTAGGGAATCCTAAAGAATAATTATTAGGCACCTAAATTAATATTAATTGAATTAACATTCATAATTAATCTAGTGGCAAATATTAATAAGCAATGTGGAATATTTTGGCTTAATTAAACATTAAAGCCTAACAAGGGTTCAATATTAGTATCAAATGAGTTTTGAAAGGTCATAATTGATTTGGTAAACAATTAAATCAATACAAAATAAACCTAATTAAGCTAAATCTAATAGCAAATAAAATGACCTAATTAAAGGTATTTTACCATAATTAATAATCAAAGGACCAATGTCTTGGCTCCAAAAACATTATCTAGGTAATTAAGTAAATTACAAAGCAAAAAAAAAAAAGAGATGAAGGGGGTGTATGAAATGGGAGTGTGGAGAGCATGGAAGTATTCAACACATGTTGAATTAAAGTCAACAACTTCTCCAAGAAGTTGGACTTTCCAAACTTCATGTGTAAGTTGCCTCAGCTTCTTGATTAAGGGAAGGAAAAAGAGTGAAGAGGAAGGAAGAGAGGAGGGAATGGTGAGGATGAGTGGGTCAAACCTTCATCTTGATCCAATGGCCAAAATTGATAAGGAGTAGCTTGTAGAAGGTGGTGAAATTTTAGTATAAATAGGGCCATTGGCCTTCACAAATTCCTCACACCAAATCAAACTCCAAGAGTTGATTTCTAAGAGGAGCAAGAAGGAGAAAGAAGAGCAAGAAGCTTCAAGAGGTAAGCTTGTTCTTAGTTTTATAGTTTTTAGTTGTTCTTAGTAGTTTTAATATAGGTGTTAGTTTAATATAGTAAATAGGCAAAGTAATTTCCCATAAATGGTTTTAGGCCTTATTGCATCAAAAGATGCCTGAAAAGGTGGAAACATATTGGGGAGTGACTTTTAGGATTAAGGGAATAAGTTAGAGTAAGATAAAAGAATTCTGGAATTTCTGGAGTTTAGGAGTTAACTGGATAGGGAACATTATTTTATGCATCAAATGATCCTTAAAAATCACGAAATTTTCCAGAAAGAAAGTAGACATGTAGGGCTTTCCAAATATATAAAATATGTAACGTTTTGATCTCTGGACAATGAGATATGAATTTTTGAAGATTAGGCTATGTTTCTGGGCAAGGTTTGAACACATGAAATCTGGGAATTGTTCTTGAATTCTGGGTGAAAAATGATATTTTCCCTCAAAAATAGACATCTTCAGGAGTCCGGGAAATTTTACAGATCTTCCTTTCGATTTTTCTAAAATTAGTTATGATATTTTGAAGTTAGGCGAAAATCTGTCCAGAATTTCTGAACCAGCGTTTTTTTGAGAATTAAAGTTGATAAGTTGAAAAATAATCCTACCAAGGGTAAAAAAAAGATCATTAGTGACTAGGATATCCTCTAGAATATTACTAGTGAATTAATAAATGTGATATTACCATTATAGGATACACGTGACCAAACTCCGACCGACGAACGTACCGATATCGCCGACGAAGGTACGGACGCGTACTGTAACACTAACTTTGATGCTTATTGTATACTTATATGTGATAGATAGTCTGAGACTCTGTTTTAAAAAAGTTGTGCATACAATTCAGCTTTATTTATATGGGTTACAGTCTTGGTAATGTCGTTGAGTTTTCCTAGCGCTGAGGACACGATAGGCCATCGTGGCACTAGTGAATAGTGCAGAATGGGGATAAAGGACATATTGCAGTGGCTGTGTACCGTTACCCAAATGAATCAGTTGTTGGTTATGATTAGTTTTGATGATGTCTTATATAGATGCCATTGAATGTTAATTATGATTAGTTTTGATGATGTCTTATACAGATGCATTGCCATTGTTATAAGCAAAAAGATTGAGTAATATAGTTATCTCCTACATTGACTAATTGTTGTATTTAATGTAGATTAATCCAAGTTGAATTATAGAGATTAATCAAGAAGGAGATAAGAATTGAAAGAAAGAAGTATTTGCAGAGGTTATCAAGGAAGCAAGATGTTATCAATGGGTTTTGGTGATAACCAAGTAGAAGAGAAGAGACCAAATAAAGAAGAACATGCATATATATTCTTATATGTGATACTGGAAGTCTCTATGATAAGCAGAAGTTGGAATGAAGTTTTATCACTTTATGGATATTGAAGAAGGTAGAAGCTGTAAAGAATGATGAGCTCAAGTTAAATGAAGAAGAATGATCAAGTTGGGAGATGGAAGAAGGAAGAACTTGATGAATGGAATGAAGATATAGTTATTCAAGTTCTTATGCTGAAGCTAGAAGCCTCCAAGATCATATGGAAGTTGGAATAACTCAATTCAGAGTTAAAGTCAACAAAAATTAGCTTCTGGATGAGCAAACTCGAGTTCAGGACCCCAAACTCGAGTTTAGGACCTCAAACTCGAGTTTAGAATCACAAACTCGAGCCTATAAGTGTCTTCAGCATTTCTGGTGTCTCTGGACTAAGCAAACTCGAGCCTACAAGTGCAAACTCGAGCCTATAAGTGTCTTCAGCATTTCTGGTGTCTCTGGACTAGGCAAACTCGAGCCTGTAAGTGCAAACTCGAGTTCACAGTGGTCATCAGCACTATAGCTCCACTCTGTTTCACGTTTAGCTTGGGCAAGGTCTGGTAATTCGACGATATCTCCCAAACTAGATATCGGATTGAGACGAAACCAAAAGCATATGAAACTAGACTCCCAATGCGTCATTTTGATATAAAATGCAAGCCAAAAGGAGTTCAGATCAAGGAGCTATGATTTTTACAAGTTGCCACAAGAATCAACGTCACAGTCCAGACCCACCTTCGGTATTTTGGGTGTATCTCACAAACGACAAATCCGATTGAGCGGAAATCAGTGGTATATGAAAATAGACTCAAAGGGCTTTCAATCAAGCTTTGAACGGACCAAAACGGAGTTCAGACCAGGGAGATATGGTCTTTGAAAGTTGACAAAGTTGCAAACTCGAACCAGGCCAAGTCAGAATCAACCAAGTCACAAATTAACTTACAAACTCGAGTTCATCAGTCACAAACTCGAGCTCGAGAGTTCCAGAGAAGAAATGAACATTTGGAAAAAGCCAAACTCGAGCCTATAAGTGAACAAACTCGAGTTCATCTCAGACAGAGAGCAACCAAGTGCTGGAAAACATCCAAACTCGAGCCTATAAGTAGCAAACTCGAGTTTACGGGTTCCAGAGAGCAAAGATTGATTTTAAAGAGAACCAAACTCGAGGCTATTAGTTGGAACTCGAGTTTAGACATTCCAGAGACCATCTGGGCTATTCAAGATGGATCCAAACTCGAGTCTACAAGTTGCAAACTCGAGTTCGCGACACTAATTCAGAATTTCAAATCTGACGAATTTGCATTGCCTTCTTGTTTGATCTTAATACTTCCCATGATTAATCTCTAGTGTTCCTAGACATGTTTAACCACTTTCTTGGTGAGTTTCAGACAGATCAAAGAAAGTTTATTGAAGGTTTAAGACAAAAGCAAAAGTGATGTCAGAACATCAAAAACTGTGCAAAAGTTCCAACGGCTAGTTTCTAACAGCTATATTTTCAAATGGGTTCAAGTCTCAACGAATTGCAACGGTCATATGCTTCTATTAGCATAAATACATGAAAGATTTGATGACTCCATACAGAGAACACAGAGCAAAAAACGCAGAGACACAAGTTTACACCTTCAACATGCTAATACTCTGATTTTCATCATATGCTCTCTGTTCTTAATGATTACATCATAGAGAGTGATATGATTTGTATTGCACTTCAGTGTTTACTTATTTACTTTTGAGAGAGAAGACTTATTGTAATCATTCTATCTTTCTATCTGTGAGATACTCAAGATTGGGTGATCTTGAGTGGGAAACACACTGTGTTGATTACAGCTTGTAAGGGGAGTGAATCCTAGGGAGAGGATTACTTCGAGTACATAGTGTGTAATCAAGCAAGTGTATTGATTACAGTTTGTAAGGGGGAGTGGATCCTAGTGAGAGGATTACTCAAGTACAGAACTTGTAATCAGTTTGAAAGAAGATAGTGGATTGAAAATCCCAAGTGAGGCTTGGGGACTGGATGTAGGTCAAGGATAAGGCCGAACCAGTATAAATCAGTTTGTACATTCTCTTCCCTTATCTTTTACATTTCCAGCATATATGTTTGAATGTGTATACATATTTAAATGTATGATCATTGTCTTGTAAACTAATTTCAGTGAGTTGCGAAAAGAATTTCAAAGTTTTTAATTTTTATACTTCACCCAATTCACCCCCCTCTTGGGTTCAGCCGGTTCTTACATCAGTTATGAGTTTTGATTATTGCAATAATGGCATGAATATATGTCATATATAAGCATGAGGTTAACCGTTACATGAGGTTCAATGGGTACTGAACCTCAGCTCTTACCATAGCTTCAGGATCCGGGGAACCGTGGACCGAAGTCAGGAGTAAGCAGAGTAAACAACATGTGTAAAGACCCGACTGAGGATCATCTTCTCAGATTTGTACCGTTATGACATTACTCAGATAAATGTACTTTACATTATGAACAAGTAGGTACGGCATAGTTAATGATATATCAGTTACTCACTCTTTTACTTGCTCCGATGCTCTACTCTAATGAAAAAAAAAAAAAAAATCCGCTTTTGAAAATTGGGATGTTACATTTTGGGTGGAAACCAGTATTTTTCCTCAAAAATAGACATCCAAAGGATTCCAAGGAATTTTACGGAACCTCAATTCAAATTTTTAGGAATTAAATATGATTTTTCAAATTTAGCGAAAATTCTGCTCAGAAATGTTAAATCAACGTTTTTTAGAAATAAAGGGATATAATTGGAATAACAAATTCACCAGGGGTAAAAAGGTCAATAGTGGCTAAAATATCTCTTAGGATATTATTTATAATGAAATAATGTGATGAATACTATTATAGGCTATCCGAGAAAACGTACTGACCGACGAATGTACCGCTAAGCTCTACGGACTAAGGTACAGATGCGTACTGTAACTTTAACTCTGATGGATCTTGTATGCTTATATGTGACAAATGATTTTATAAGAGTCATGAACAAGACTTGGTCTTGGGTCATGCACCGTGGCTAAGACTCTATCTTAGGTCACTGTTTATACATTCAGCTTTATACGGATTATAGTCTTGATAACGCTGTTGAGTTTTCCTAGCGCTGAGGACACGAGGGGGTCTTCGTGACACTTGTTAGTGCAAATGTGGATAACTTTACATGTGCTGCGTGCTATGTACAGTTGTTGTGTTGTCATTACATTTGCTATATGCTTATGTATTGTTGTAACCTTACATCTGCTGTATGCTATGTATTGGTTAATACTGTAATGTTATGAATGTCTGTCATACATATATTGTTATACTTGAACATGAAGTTAACTGTTACCTGAGGTCCGATGGGTATTGGACTTCAGTACTTACCATAGCTTGAAGGTCTGGAGGATTAGGAGCCAGTGATAAGAGTAAGCAGCACGCGTAAGGGCTCGAGTGGAATTTTATTTTGGAGATGTACTTATAGTTAGAATTTTAAATACTCGGATTAATGTACCGCTATTATAACCGACCAGATACACCATAGTTAATATTTTATCACATACTTATCAGTTACTCACTCTTTTACTTGCTCCGATGCTATACTCTGATAAAGATATATTCTTCCGCTTTTAAAAAATAGGGGGTTACACTCTATAAAATAATAGATTATATATCAATTTATAGTAAGTTATATATCAATTTATAGTAAGTTAGGTAAATTAATTTGGAGAAAAATGATACATATAAGCATAAAATAAATGTGATATTATATTTCAGATTTGATTAAATCTCAAAGAAGACAGAAGCGTTAAAGATTTGTCCAAGTCAATACAATATGTGCGACTTGCGTCGTGCTACTTACGTTCTGGGGAAGACAAATTGTGAGGATTAACAAAGGTGCAATGAAACTGAAGTCGTGGAAGACAAATGAGAATGTTGAACAACTTTTGATATTCTACAGTCAACTTTGTAACATCCCGCCTTTTTAAATGTGGTTTTCAAATGGGATTATCAGAGCTTCGAAAAAGTTAATCAGAGTGGCATCAGAAAAGATTTTCTTTTTAAAACAATATCTCAATCAGAGTAGAGCATCAGAATATTTTTTTCAAAAGAGCGAGTAACTGATATACATTCCCTGTTATTGAGTCTGGTTGCTATTACAGTGGTACAAATCTCTGAATATTTACGATTACAATGACCCCTAAGTACTTCTCTGCCCGTGCCCTCTCGTGCGCTGTTCATCCTTGTTCTTGTCCTGGCTCCACCAGTATCTGAGACTATGAGCTGGGGTTCAATGGGATTGAACCCCAGGTAACGGTTAACCTCATGCTTATGTACAGTTATGTATGACAGATATTCATGATAAAGCAAAAATATTCATATTCAATATTCATTTCTCAAAGATAAAAGCACAACCATCATATATCCATATATATATATTCACCATAACCTGTTTGCACTCTTCACCAGTGCCACGATGGCCTATCGTGTCCTCAGCACGCTAGGAAAACTCAAACGGCATTACCAAGACTGTAACCCGTATAAAGCTATATGTTTAAATAATTTGCAAATCAGAGTCATAATTTATGAGCATATCTATCACATACAAGTGTACCATAAGCATCAGAGTTAGTGTTACAATACGCGTCCGTACCTTCATTGGCGTTATCGATACGCTGTCGTTCGGACCGTGACCACGTTTACCCTATAATGGTAGTATTGCATTTATTAACTCACAAATAATATTCCAGAAGATATCCTAGTCACTAATGACCCCTTTTTACCCTTGATAGGATTATTTTTCAACTTATCCACTTTAATTCTCAAAAAACGCTGGTTCAGAAATTCTGAACAGATTTTCGCCTAATTTCGAAAAATCATAACTAATTCTAGTAAAATCGAAAGGAAGATCCGTAAAATTTCCTGGACTCCTTAAGATGTCTAGTTTTGAGGAAAAATACCAGTTTTCACCCAGAACTCAAGAACAATTCCCAGATTTCATGTGTTCATACCCTGCCCAGAAATTCGCCCAGAATTATAGCTTAATCTTCAAAAATTCATATCTCCTTGTCCAGAGACCAAAACGTTACATATTTTATATATTTAAAAAGCCCTACATGTCTACTTTATTTCTAGAAAATTTCGTGATTTTGAAAGATCATTTGATGCATAAAATAATGCTCCCTATCCAGTTAACTCCCAAAATCCAGAAATTCCAGAATTCTTTTATCTTACTCTAACTCATTCCCTTAATCCTAAAAGTCACTTCCCAACATGTTCCCACCTTGTCAGACATCTTTCGATGCAATAAGGCTTGAGAACAACTATGGGAAATTACTTTACCTATTTTCTAGATTAAAACTAACAATTCTACTAAAAGCTACCTAGAACAACTAAGAGCTATTAAGAACTAAAAACTAAAAACTAAAAACTAAAGACAAGCTTACCTCTTGAAGACTCTTGCTCTTCCTCCTTCTTGCTTCACTCCACTCTTGTTTAGAATGGTTTTTGGTGTGAAGAATTGTGAAGGGAGAGCTCTCTATTTATAGGCAAGGTTCAAGGGTCAAATGGTCATTGTCCAAAGTCTTATCTTTCCTCTCATCCCTTGGATCTAAACTTAGCATGGAAGTTTTAATCCCATCCCTTCATTATAAAACATGATGTCATTCTTGTGATGTCATTTGGATGACATAATCAAGGCTTAAGTGCCAATAGCAATTTTAATTAACTTTTAATTGTATTTCACTAGACAAAAATTCATTTGGGGTTCTTAATGAAGTCTTAGGCTAGTTTTCTCTTTGGTTTTGTAATCTAGAATTTCTTGGCTTCATTTTGAGACCAATCTTGCCTATCTTTTCTATTAGTCCCAATTCTTAAACAATTATGAAAATGGCTTTGGTTATACTTGTTTTCATGCTTGATTTATGCTTGTTATGAATCTCAACTTAGTTTTCATACTTAGTTCATGGATTTCAAGATATAATTTAGTTTGTATAGATTTTTATTAATTTTATGTTTAGGATTTGTTTTCTTGAATTTTCCTCACTATGCAATTATCTAATTTCCCATTGGCCCTCAACTTGACTTTCTCTCCCTTCCCTCTCTTCATACTACACACACACATATGCACAACAATAGCATACACACACATGCACAACTATGACATCATCACATGCATCATCTTATCCTCTTCCATATTCTCCCTAGAAGTCTTCATGCTTTAATTAGATTCCATGACTCATCAATTATAGAGTTGTGACTCAACATTTAGATACATGACTCATGATCATTTAGGTTAGTGATTCATCTATTTAGAGTTATGACTCATGCTTATTCTTTTATTTAGATAATTTGCCTACAAAGAAATTCTTTGATTGGTAAATTGGGTTTCACATGGATTCCACCTTATTATAATTAACTAGAGCCATTAGATTATCTTTATGAGGGCTAATCTTGGCCTTTGGTGTTAGTTGACTTTTCAAAGCTTAATTAAAGCTTAATTAACTTCTTAATCCAAGGCTTAAGTGTTCCTTGATTATTTTATCATTGACTCTTAGGGTAGTTTAAGATTATTATTAATCTATTTTATGCTAATCTCATCCCCTATTGGTCTTTGATTCTTAATTAGCTTAACACATCCTTAATTGATGACAATTAGTATTAATTGTAAATAATTAGCTAAATATTCCCTTAGTGTAATTTTAATCGTTCATTAAGTGTTGGTAATTACCTTTTAATTGTTCAAGTGTTTTTATAATTCTTTATGGCCTTTTACGAATTAAATATGAAATAAGTATTAGTTATAGGGTTTTAGAAAATTTGGTCTATTAAACATTTATAGAATTGGTGTTTTAAAACCCTTTGATTAATTATGAAAATTAATACAATTATTCCAATTATTGCAAATTTAATTGTCCCTTAGTTGTTAGTAATTTCTCCTAATTGGTATACGTATTTTCAGGCCATTTAATTATCTCTTATGATTAAATTAGGATTACACTTAGTTTAAGAGACTTTAGAGCATTCTATAATATTTTATGATCCATTATGTAATTTTTAAAATTGGGTTTTGCCCTATTTAAGTTCTAGAGAAAATTTGCCCAAGAAATAAAATAAACTACAAAATTTGGAGACTACATATTCTCCTATTTTTTTATAAATATTATTTGCCAAAATATAATATTTTCAATGACTATGAATTTTAGGGTATTATATTTTCTCCAAATTTATTTATGTATTTCCATAACTCTTTCTTGCTCATTTTGATCCTACAAGAACCCTAATTTAATTTGGTAATTGTTTGTATTTTTATGATATTTGATGATCCCTAGAAAAATTCAATTATTGGTCACCTTAATCCTACATAAAGGTTTCTAGAAATTAGAATCATCATACCTCATAATTTGAGACCATATATTTACCTAGTTTAAATAGGTGTCATTTATCAAAATATTGTAGTTATGAGAAATTATAATTTTTGGGGTATTACAAACTTGTCAATTAGATTTTAGGAAAATTTGGAAAGGAGGACAGAGTAAGCAAATTATTTGGGGAGGTGACCAATGTGATGATCAGAGGGAGAAACTGTAACATCCCAATTTTCTAAAGCATTTTCGAAATAGTTTGATCAGAGTTTGAAAAAGTTTAATCAGAGTAGAGCATCAGAATAGTTTTGAAAACGAGTAACTGATAAACATTCATCGATGGTGTATCTGTATGCTATTACAATTATCCGAATAGTTGAATGTTCAAAAATACGGAAATATAAAAATCAAAAAAGAAATTATTCGTCCGATTCTTCACGCGACCTGCTTACCCTTGTCCTTGGTCCTGCCTCCTTCGGATCTTGAGGCTATGGTAAGAGCTAAGATTCAATTACCATTGAACATTAGGTAACGGTTAACCTCATGCTTATGTATCAAATATGTATTACAGATATTCACGGCAATACAGCAATAATCACATATGAAAGATAATAACAGAACACAGCCACTGCATATGCATGTTATTATAGTCTACACTATTCACCAGTGCCACGGTGTACATCCGTGTCCTCAGCGCTAGGAAAACACAACGACGTTTTCAAGACTATAACCCGTATCAAGCTGTATGTATGCACAATTTTCAAAACAGAGTCTACAACTTTTCAAAATCAGAGTCTCAGACTATCTATCACATATAAGTATACAATAAGCATCAGAGTTAGTGTTACAGTACGCGTCTGTACTTGAGTTGGTGATCTCGATACGTTGTCGGTCGGTCTGCGTTCTTTCGGGTAGCCTATAATAATAATATTGCTCTATTAATTTATAAATAATATCCTAAAAGATATTTTGGCCACTAATGACTATTTTACCCTTGGCACATTTATTTTTCACTTTATTTTCCCAAAAATTCGTAGAAGGACGCTGGGATACATTTAGCAGAATTTCGTCTAACTTCAAAAAATCATAACTAATTCTAGCAAAATCGAAACGAAGATCCGTAAAATTTCCCGGACTCCTTAAGATGTCTATTTTTAAGAAAAAATATGATATTTTTCCCAGAATTCAAGAATATTTCCCAGATTTCAAATGTTCAGACGCTGCCCAGAATTTCCAGGAATTTTCGCAGCATAAACTTTGAGAAATTCTTTCTCACTGTACAGAGCTCATTTCAACATGTTATTTGCATTTTTGGAAAGCCCTATATGTCTAATTTGACCATGAATTTTACCAGAAGTTTTCAATAATATTTTCAACATGAAATATAAGCATTTCTGTTACTAGCTCAGAAATCGCCTAACCGACGAATTTTTACCAGAACTTCGTTGCTTCAGTGTTTTTCTTCTGGAAATTTTGCTAAATGACTTTCTTCACTAATTTTTCAAAATAAAGCTATTTTTAACGATAAAAACATGAAAATAAAACTACTCTAGAATTTTTAAGATTAAAACTACTTCTATCTATGAATTTAAAAAAACCAAAACTCAAGAACTTGCTTACCTATTGCTTGAACTCCTTCAAGCTCTCCCACTTTCTTTCACTCCTCTCAAATATTCAGATGTTGCTTTGCTTGGTGTGAGGAATTGTGAATGACTTTGGTCCCTATTTATAGGATTTTCCTATGGCAATTGTGGTAATTCTTTGCAACTTCCTCTTGGCAATTTCCAACCATTGGATCAAGGTTAAAATTTGAAGCTTCAATCTCCACCTTTTACTCCCTCTCAACCAACCCCCTCCCTCTCACTTCCTTCATCTTTTTTTTCCCTTCTTCAAGAAGTTGAAGAACTTGCACCCCAAGTTTTGAAACATGCCCTCCAATAGTTGGAAGCTTCCACTTCTCCAAGAAGTTGTTGACCTAATTAGACCATGTGTTGAAAAACAATTCCTTCCTCCTCAGTTCTCCAATTCATATGCCCCTTCATCTTTATCTTTTTTTTTTGGTTGTTTTGTGAATTATTTAATCACCTAGATAATGTGTTGGAGCCCAATCATTGGTCCTTTGATGATTAATTATGGTAAAATACTCCTAATTAGATTCTTTTATTTGCTATTTGATTTAGTTTAATTAGGTTTAGTTGCAATTGTTTAATTGATTACCAAATCAATTATAATCTCTCAAAATTCACTTGCTACAAATATTGGACCTTTGTTATATTTTAATATCTAATTAAGCCACAATATTCCAAATTGCTTATTATTATTTGCCATTAAATTAATTATGAATGTTAATTCAATTAAGATTAATTTTTGGTGCCCAATAATTATTTTTAGTATCCCCTAATTACTTTAAGCCTCTTCATACTCTTTTATGGCTTATTGTTGACAATATAACAATTAAATGTCAATATCTTTTTAAATGTAGATTTAATTGTCCTTTAATTGTTGGAAATTTTATCTAATTAATTTAGGTATTTTTATGGCAGTTTATGACATTTTATGACCCCAAATTAAATTTAGAAAGTTGGATTTGCCTTATTGAGTCCTAAAGAAAATTTACCCAAGAAATAAAATAAATCACTAAAAATTTGGAGACAACATATTCTCCTATTTTTAATAGGTCCTAATTGCCAAAATATCATTTTTAGGAGAAATACAAATTTTGGGGTATTATAGAAATCATGCATCCCAATAGACTAAGACTGTTTATTAGGAGGGAGAGTCCCTAGTCAACCCCTCTAAGAGCCGTATCCCTGGCGGTTTCACACCACGGCACTTCACTCAACCTTTTGTCGGTCAGACCCCTCTATGGGTAGCCCTTTTCGTGATCATTGGGCGCTCAATAAAAGCACTAATGTGATTATCATAAACGCAAAGGAAAAGCTCATCCTAAAAGACTTGTTTATTAATAGTTAATTGATACTTCTTCCTATCTAAATGTAAATACCCAAAAAAAAAAAAAGTTTACAATTTTTTTTTAAAAAATAGTTTAGTTAGTTTTTGAAAACATTTGTGTGTTGATTCTCTAAAATACAGCTCTTTTTGATCATTTACTTTGGAAATAATTCCTAATAAGTGCAATCAATAATAAGAACAGTGTAAGACAAATAATAAATTTCAGAGATAAAAGAAAGAAATTGATATATTTTATTGGGTTAAAGTGCATTGAGTACCCAGAATTATTTTTGGAGGTATATATAGTATCCTAAAATATTTTATGGTACAATGTTATCCCTGATATATTTAAAATGGATTAATTTCATCCTTCCCAACGAACAGTACGAGCATACGTTATCTTTGTTTTATTTAGAAAGAAAGAAAAAAAAAAAAGGCTTTAAGATAATAGCTTTTATGATGTGCAGTAGAGGTACCTATGAAACTATACCAAATACTTACGAGGCCTCAACGTTGTCGTCTGTGGCGTGGTCTCAACATCAGTTTAGTCCGCCTTCACGGCTATGCTGTGCCAAAACAACAACAACATCTCTTCCTATTTCTTGCTGACCTTGAGTGTTGGGCTGAGTAAAATGCTTCACTACACCTTTAGCTTCCTCATTGAAACAGAGTACAAGCATTTAGCTTCCTCTGCTTTTGAGTTGGGGTGACTTACAGTCTCCATTTTGAGGAAGGTGGTGTTCTCTCAGGTTTTTCCATTAACAGAGGCAAGCCATGGCGATGGTTTTGATGTCTAGGACGATGTGTTTGTAGTTTCAAGCATGAAGTTAGAAAAACAATTTATGGTGGGAATGGGGGCAAGTAGGAGGGGGAGGAGAGGATGGAAGCCTTTAAAAAAAACAGAGAGATAAGGGAAGTTTTGGGCTGTTGGTTGGGTGAGAATGATCTGTTTTAAATATATAAAGGGAAAAATTGTACTATAAAATATTTGTCGGTGCTGGATGCACCTCCAAAAAGAAAGTTTCAGAGTGCTCAATGCAGCTAACCCCATTTTATTTACAACTAAAGTAATTGTTCGACTTTTTATTTCTGTTTTATATAAAAAAAAATTGCTCAACTTGTGCTAATTATGTAAATACATCAATTTAACACTTGAAATTTGGAAAATACGAAACTGAGACCAAAATTTTAAAATAAGGATGATTTTAGAAGCCTTTTTAAAATGATAAAGTGTCTATAAAATTAAGATAGGGTTCAAGAACCGATTGTGAATAGGGAAGATGTTAGGCACCTCGCAGTACATGTTCATAAGAACAGTTATCTTACGTTAGTTATTTAAAAATAAATATGGGCTTTAGAAATTGTTTTATTTACCCAAGAAAGAAAAAATTTGGAAAATATGTACAAAAGAATAATAAAAGGAAACACAGTTTATTTACAATAGTCGGACTTGAACTAGGATAAAAGTTTAGGGTCTATGTCACTATGTGCCAGGAATCAAAACTCACGTAGTTCATGATGGGATAAATGTGTGGAACTTATTAGTTGATGCTTTTTTTAAGTTACAAAATGTATTGAGATGAGACGGGATGATAAATTTTTTTAAATTAATAAATGGTACTTCTCTTTCTCAACAATTTTTCAATTTCTTACTTAATATATTCAAATTAAAAAGCAAGAGTTCTCAATGCATGGGCTTTGCAAATTTGAATAATTATTGTATAGCCTGTTAGTAATTACTCCCTCCAGCCTTTTTTTTTTAAAGCTCAAAATTTTTTCTATAAAAGCCTGATAAAAGTTGTCTGAACATTTAGTGATTCTTTTTTTCATTAATTAAAAGGCTAGTAATACTCATATTCATTTTATTTCTTTCTCTTACTTGTCCTTCATAAATGAGGGTATATTTTTTAAAAAAAAACAAAGTTTATTTATGACATACTTATTATTTTTAATCAACTTTAACCGCTTTCTTGAACTGTGTAATACCCTAAAAATCCTATTTAGCATAGCCACTATATGTTGATAGAAAATACCTATTGAAAATAGGTGAATATGTGGTCTCAAAATTTAGTAACTTATTTAATTTAATTTAAGGAATTTTCTCCTAGAATTAAATAAACCAAAGACCCAAATTTTCTAATTTCATTTAGAGATCATAAAATACCCTAAGATTTGTTGGGATCCGTACACGCAGCGGATTAAAATTTCTTACGAATCCCGTCCGGATGATCACTCATGTGCGTTTAAATCAGAGTTATGGAACCCGAATCATACCTTATAGTGAACTCGTCCGCGTCTCGTTCTCTTTGAACAGGTGGGCTACCTCCTCGATCAACAGAAGCCGACTCCAAGAATCGTCCTCCTCTACCGGTATCCACACAAACAATCCCGAACATGAAGTTGGCAGCGCGCTAGCGCCTCTTGAACTTTGTGTCTCTCTCTCAATTTCACTCTAGGGTTTTTCCTGGCTTTCTCTAATACGCTCGACTAAAAAGTCCATAGGTTTTTCTAAACATGTTAGGCGTATTATATAATCAAAATTAATCCTCATTAATTTTGAAATTCGAATTTTGAATCTAGATAATATATTAATTCAAATTTTAGATCTAATCTAATATATTAAAAGCCAGATTTGAAATCTGAATCTTGAATTTAGATCAAATCTAAATTAAAAGCTTTCTGATTTAATTTATCTCTATAAATTAAATCCGAGAAATGATATCTATCTATTTAATTAAATATGAGATACTTGATGACTTCTCTTTTTTAATAGATTTGAGAAATATTTTGATATATTTGATAAGTCATTATTACTAATTTAAAGAGATTTTACACTAGTGGAAAAAAGGCTTTTAAGACCGGACAATAGAGGCTCGTAAGACCGGACCCGCGAGCGGTCTTGTATCAACCAGTATTAAAATTCGACATTTAAGACCGGACTACGACCGGTCTTAAAGAATCTATTTTAGACCGGACATTTAAACATATGCGGTCATGAAATTCGTACTAAACAATCCATGGACTCGCTTTCTGTTCGGTCCTAAAACTCAACTTTTAAGACCGGCTAAAACTTGGCCGCTCTTAAAAGATATGACTTTTAAGACCGGACAAAAATAAATACGGTCTTAAGCTTAGTGACTTCTAAGACTGACTAATTATACGCGGTCTTAAACATAGCGACTTTTAAGACCGAACATATAAATATGTCCGGTCTTAAAATATCAACTTTTAAGAGCGGCTAAAACTTGGCCGCTCTTAAAAGATATGACTTATAAGACCGGACATATAAATACATCCGGTCTTAAAATCTCAACTTTTAAGACCGAAAAATTTATTTGCAGTCGAAATTTTCCTGAATTTTTCCCTGTTCTGTTCTTCTTGATTATATTACACACAAATCACCTACCCAATCCAGCACACAAAAGTCGATACTTTTAAGCTACAATCTATGAACAATTATTTGAATAAATTGAATAAAAATGATACAAATATTTATTCACCATGAGTTATTTGGCTTTAATGATTATACTATGTCTACAACACCTAAATTAATTCATACAATAAGATAACTTACTTACAAATACAATAAGTTACAAATATATATGCGCCCAAAATAATATTCACCATGCCTTCATCTGATTTAGTTCAACAATGCAGCTCCCTCCAGTTCAACATGCCCCTTTGGATCGGATCCTGCCACAAAAATAAAACAAGGAACAAACTTCGTAGTCAAAGACATGATGAACGTAACATAGAAGGAATAAATGTTATAATTAAAGACTTATAGTAGTTTTCAAAGAAAGCTACATATATATGAATATTACCTTATGAATTGACTCTTTTATAAAGTGATATCTTCCCATATCCCTTCTTGATGATCACTTCTTATGCCGGGTTCATTATCTGCTTCATCTTCTTCGTTCATGTCCGGTAGACCCCTTGAAAAAGGAGTACTCTCAGGAATACCATAATAAAAATTCATTTCCTCATCAATATCAATGACCCTCTTTCCTTGGAGAGCTACAGACCACATTTTATTTTCTTGATCAGTGATATAGAACACTTGTTTCATCTGGTCTGCCATAATAAAAGGTTCATCTCCAAAACTTCTACCACTGACATCAACTAATGTAAATCCTAGCCGATCGATCCGAACACCATTATTGACATTAACCCACTTGCATTTGAAAATGGGAAATCTAATTTTGTCATAGTCCACCTCCCATATCTCTTCAATAACCCCATAATATGGCATGACTGCCAATAAAGGGTTCTTGTCTTTTGAACTGGAGAAGTGCATAGATTCAGCCTCTAACATCACCCCACTGTTTTGGGCTGTGCTCCTATCATCTAGGGACTTCGTGTAAAATGTATAACCATTGATCACATACGAATTCCAACTTATGACATCAACCTCAGGACCACGTGCTAACCATTTTAGGATATCAGAAACACATTCCTCTCCCTCGACCTTTCGTTTGAACCAGTGTGCAAAACTTCTGTTATGCTCCCTAATCAACCTTTGTTCAGTCATTCAAGGATTTTCTTTCCTCATAGCTTCTTTATGTGCAGCTATGCTGGCTTGAACTTCATCAACATTATTCAAGATGTATAAGTGGACTTGTGACAATTCATCAGAATCCACAGTCTTTACTGAAGCCCCTCGCCTACCCCCCTCAGCATGCTGACGTTTTGGACACCCAATATGTCTTACTTTGGCCAAATAATTTTGACAAAATTCCATGGCTTCTTCAGAAACATATTTCTGAACAATCGAGGCTTCTGGACGGTATGCATTCTTCATGTACCCTTTAAGGAATTTCATAGATCTTTCAATTGGGTACATCCACAGTAAATGGATAGGGCAGCACAACTTTATCTCCCTCACTAGATGAACAATTAGATGAACCATGATGTCAAAAAATGTAGGAACAAAAAGCTTCTCGAGGTGGCACAAGATAAGATATCCTTCATTCTCCAATTCATCCAACTTTTCGATGTCAAAAACTTTACCACAAACTGCATTGAAGAAGACACAAAGTCTAGTCAAAACGACCCGAAGATCATATTCAGCGATGCCTCGAATAGCTATTGGGAGTAGCTGTTGCATCAAGACATGACAATCATGAGATTTTTGGCCTACTAATTTCAAGTCCTTCATCGATACAAGCCGTTTAAAATTTGAAGAATACCCCGATGGAACTTTTGTGCCATGTAAACACTCACAAAAACTTCGTTTCTCATCCTTAGACAAAGTATGAGAAGCCGGGGGACAATAAGTTCTCTTCCCATATGGCCTTGGATGTAACTCTTCACGTATTCCCATTGCTTGCAAATCCAATCTTGCCTTCACACTATCCTTGGAACTGCCTTGTATGTTTAGAAGCGTGCCAACAATATTATCACATACGTTTTTCTCCACATGCATGACATCGATACAGTGTCTCACATGAAGATTGCGCCAATAGGGAAGATCGAAGAATACAGATCTCTTTTTCCATATATTTGTATCTTTTCTACTCTTGGTTGTCTTGCCGGAGATGACATTGATATTTTTCACATTCTCATAAACTTGCTCCCTAGTCAATGGCACCGGAGCATCTTCATATTCTTGGCCACCAAAGAAGGCTTTCTTTAATCGACGATATGGGTGGCCCCGTCTAAGAAATCTCCTATGTCCAAGATAAACCGTCTTTCTTCCATGTTGGAGTTGATGGTAGAATGTGCCTTCTCCACAAACCGGACATGCTTTATGGCCCTTTACACTATACCCTGACAAGTTACCATATGCTGGGAAGTCGTTTATAGTACAGAATATCATGGCTCACAATTTGAAGACCTCCTTCTTGAAAGAGTCAAAAACATCAACACCTTCTTCCCATAACTCCTTCAAGTCTTCGATCAAGGGTTGAAGGTAAACATCAATGTCATTTCCAGGTTGTTTTGGTCCCAAAATCAACATAGACAACATGATGTACTTTCGTTTCATGCATAACATAGGAGATAAGTTGTAAATAATGAGGAGTACAGGCCATGGACTATGTACGCTGCTAAGGCTTCCATATGGATTCATGCCATCCGAGGTAAGGGCAAGCCTAAGGTTCCTAGGTTCTTCGCCGAAGTTGGGAAATAATTGATCGATTTTCTTCCATTGAGAAGAATCGGCTGGATGACGAAACTTTCCATCTGAAATCCTCTCATTTGCATGCCACCACAAATTTTTTGCATCATTTTTATTCGCAAACAACCGCTTGAACCTTGGTATGATTGGAAGATACCACAACAATTTTGCAGGCCCCTTATTTGACTTGTACCTTGGGGTTTCACATATCGGACAATTATGCTTCTCTTCAAAATCTTTTCTATACAATACGCAGTCATTCGGGCATGCATGGATCTTTTTGTACTCCATCCCTAGTGGACAAAGTATTTTCTTAGCATCATAGTATCAATGCGGCAACACATTATCATCCGGAAGCATGTCCTTAAAAGCCTCAAGAATTTCAGAAAAACTCTTGTCCCTCCATCCATGACGTGCCTTCAAGCTTACTAATTTCAATACAGCGTTCAACAATTGGTATCTTTGACACCCAGGGTATAGCGGGGTCTCCGCATCACTGCACATATTACCATATGCATGTGATTGTTGAAAGGCCTCTTCTCCTACATCACGAATAATGTCCTCTATGCGATCATCCATATCCGTGTCATTATCATCAAAGGCCACTTCCCCATGTTGAGACCCACTTGGTATTTTTTCACCATGCCATACCCATACTGTATAAGTCTTACAAAATCCATGACAAATTAAATTTGTGCGTATAACTTCAAGACTTAGTCACCTATCATTCAAACATTTTACACAAGGGCAATAAAACTTCCCACTATCATCACTTCCATTTTGTTTAGCAAATTCAATAAAGTCCCTCACCCCATTCTGATATTCAACGCTCGTCCGTAAAGTATTTATCCAACAACGATCCATAGTAGAATTCCTATGGACGGAAAGATTTAGCATACGTAAAATAAGGCACAAGTAAATGCATGACGAAGAATCACTTTTGGCTGTCTTGCATATCACAATGAATCCAAAATAAAATATCACGAAGCAAAATAAATGCATGACGAGGAAATTAAATGCTTCGCATGAAGGTCTTGAGGACTCACCTGTAGCTCAAATGCGAAATAAGAGTCCCTAATCTCCCGCCACGAACGTTGATGTTGGAGACAGCAAGAGTACCCTAAAAACATTTGTTGGTCAGTTGGGTAGGTCTCAAGTGCGAATATAATCTTCAAAATAGAATATTCATTAACAACAGAGAAACCCACAATAGCATTTCATCGTTTTCGTTCAACCCATAAAAAACCCAGAACGATAAGTAGGAAAACCATGAAGTAATATAACCGAAACAGCTCTTACAGCTTGGTCTATATACGTTTAGCTGAGGAACCAGAAAGTGATTGTCGAGAGAGCAACGTGAAGCACCAACGAAGCAACACACAAATACTGGAGACAGAACCTCCTCAGTAATCACTTTCGGCGCGACAAGAGAAATTTAGAGAGGGAAATTTAATTTTCCGCGCGACAGAGACATGTTATTGTATTTGGAATTTTTTAAGACCGATTAATTATAAAGCATCCGGTCCTAAATATTTTTAATAAATTTTTAAGTATTACTTTTATGACCGAATTATTATCCAGTCCGGTCCTAAATATTTAATATCGCAGTTTTATAACACTTATGACCTAAGTTTTATTATTCATTCGTAGATTTTATTAAGACTGGTTAATTATTAGTAGACGATCCCAAATATATAACTTTATCTGAAAACTAAGAAAATAAATTCCCAATTATTTTTTTCAAGAAAAAAGTATTGGTTTTGGCGAGCGCATATTCTTAATCAATGCTATTAATAATTACTTGAACAAAAAATTAAAAAGAGACAAGCTTATAGTTCTTAATTAATGCTATTCTTAATTAATGCTATTATTAATTACTTGAAAAAAATTAAAAAGAGACAAGCTTATGGTTCTTAATTAATGCTATTATTAATTACTTGAATATTGCCGTACACATTGCAATAAAAAAAAATTATCAAAGCTTGTTATCCTTCAAAGCCCAGGCAGTATCGGCTTGAGTAGCCTTAATTTCCCGCCTGATATCAGCAAGTTCCCGTCTTATTCATATCAGGTCGTTAGAGGAAAGAGGACGAGGGTCAGCGGTCGGCGTGCTGGGGCCAACTGGTTGGAGAGGTGGAGCAGGAACCTCTTCATAGTCGGAAGGCTGGAGGGGGGGTGCGGCAATGTCTTCATCATTGGAAATAACAATGGGTCAGCAACCCGAGACTCTTATGTTTCAATTGAACGCACTCTCGATGGAGGAGGCGCACCATATAACGATCGATGGAAGGCACGAGCATCACGAGTAAGAGCACCCCTACGAGCGGTTATCTTGTATCTAACCATGGTTTGAGCAGTACGTTGGCGCAAAGAGGTATGAAGCGTTTATTAATAAAGGCAGAGTTAGAGGTAGTGCGGAGTTAATAAGGAGTGTTAAGGACAGAGAAGTAAAGAGCAGACGAATGGTCTACACTTTACGAGCGAGTTTTATAAATATTGTTTATTTTTTAAAATGAATTAATATTAAGACTGACCTTTTATCATTTCTCCGGTGCTAAAAGTATATTATTTATTTTTTTTAAATGAATTAATTTTAAGACCGACCTTTTATCACTTCTCCAGTCCTAAAAGTATATTATTTATTTTTTTAAATGGATTAATATTAAGACCAACCTTTTATCATTTCTCCGGTCCTAAAAGTACATTATTTATTTTTTTAAATGGATTAATATTAAGACCGACCTTTTAACATTTCTCCGGTCCTAAAAGTATATTATTTATTTTTTTAAATGAATTAATTTTAAGACCGACCTTTTATCACTTCTCCTGTCCTAAAAATATATTATTTATTTTTTTAAATGGATTAATATTAAGACCGACCTTTTATCATTTCTCTGGTCCTAAAAGTATATTATTTATTTTTTTAAATGAATTAATTTTAAGACCGACCTTTTATCACTTCTCCGGTCCTATAAGTATATTATTTACTTTTTTAGTCAATTAAATTACTGTTAAGACCGATCTTTTATCAGTTTTCCGGTCTTAAAATTCATTTATTTTTTCATATTTTTTAAAGTAAGATTTAATTTCGTAAAAAAAGTTCATTGTTTCAAATTCCGATAGCAGCGTCGTATCCTTACACTCTATCAGAGGATCTCTTCATCTTCCAAATAAACTTCTCAACGTAACTAGGCGTCTCCTCGTATTCTGATGAACTATGCGTCTGCTCATTAATGGTTCCGACAGTTCACTCCGGATGGGTTCTCTATTTAAACCTGTTGTTACTTTACTTTCTTTGCATTCTTCATCATCACTTCTACAATGGCTGCTCCACCGCCCCAAGGTCCTCCACCACCACCAGGTCCTCCTTTTCCTCCTCCCGTTGGGCTTAACAATCCTTACCCTCCTCCTCTGCCTCCGAACCCGACCACCAAACAGCTGCTGCGCCACCTCCTGGCCCGCGTCGATCATATAGATCGACGACAGGGCCAGCTTTTTCAGGTCTACCATGCCGTCAACAACAAGATCAACGCAATACTCGATGCCTAGGACGTTGAGTACAATCCGTTCGATGACGACATCACCGACCTCTCCGACGAGTCCCTCCCCTCCGACAACGATGGGGAGGAGTAAATATTTTTATGTTTTTTTTCTTTTTTTATCATGTACTGCGCTGCCCCCCACGGGGCAGCATTAAAAAATCTATAATAATTAAATGTTACATGCTTTATTTCGATCGCCCTTGTCCTTCTCAGTACATTCTTTCTTTTTCCGACAAGTAGGAAAAAAACAAAACATTGTCCTCGTGTGTTTGATCAACATTAACAACTCGCACATTAAAAAATCCAACGATATACAGTTAAGATCCAACAAAAGATTCTTTCTGTTTCCGGCAAGAAGGAAAAAAACAAAACATTGTCCTCGTGTGTATATGATCAACATTAAAAACTCGTACATTAAAAAATCCAACAATATATAGTTAAGATCAGACTAACAAAACAAAAAGATCATTTACCTTATTTGAATAAAAACAAACACAGTGACAATTCTTCTCAAGGTTGGACCGTCGTTGTCCTCGATGTTACCTCGCATGATCAGAAACAAAGTGTCCTTTTCAATATCTCCCATCTTTTTCCTACAAAAAGAAAAGGGACAAAGAAAAGGGAAACCGATAATCTAAATCAGGAGAGGTAACATCGACTACAATGAAGGACTAGCTTGATCAGAACGCCAGAACCTCGGTTGCCTTGAACCCTAATTAATTTGTCCGAAAAGCGAGTTAATACTCTATTTAAAGGAAGACTATTAGGAGCGGACGGTAAAAGGAGATACGGTCCTAAAAGTCTCGAATACTTTTTGGACCGTCATTTTACACTATACGGTCCTAAAAGTCTCACCAATATTTAGTGGAATACTTTTAGGACCGGAATTTTACAATATACGGAAGTTTAAAATATGCGGTCCTAAAAGTGTCATTTTATTTAGTGCATACTTTTAGGTCCGGAAGTTTAAAATATGCGGTCCTAAAAGTCTCATATTATTTAGACGAATACTTTTAGGACCCGAAGTTTAAAATATGCGGTCCTAAAAGTCTCATATTATTTAGACCGAATAATTTTAGGACCTGAAGTTTAAAATATGCGGTTCTAAAAGTCTCATATTATTTAACCGAAACTTTTAGGACCGGAAGTTTACCCATATACGGTCCTAAAGTCGTGAACTCTTGCTTATTTACAGCATACTGAACCTCAAATTTCAAGCACTAAATAGCTATATCCACCATCCAATTTCAGATACCCAAAATGGACACAAGAAAATTGTTCAAAAAATTAAACAAATTTATCTATTGAATTTTACATTGCCTGTGTATTATTTACAAATTGTTCGAAAAAATAATCAAATTTTACAAAATATTTACAAATGAATAACATCATTAATTATTGTCCCTGATCACTTAAGATCAGGTCATACAGATATTGACAAAACAAATTGCGTATGTGCTCGAGTTCAGCATCCGAAAAGGGGGCAGGGCATTGAAACATCTGTAACATCAAAGACAGAAACTGAATTAACTTGCGTCCATATTTCAGATGTAACATTAAGCCAGAAACTGAATTAACTTGCATGCATAATATGTAACATCAAATATTTACCTTTGCATATAATTTAGTATTTCCTTTAGTGACAATATCATACATGTGTTTCATGACGTATTGGCCACATAGGTTGGACGCCTGTGGTTGCCGACGAGTCTAAAAAGAACAAGAAATATATAAGTAATATATATCTTACTGACCAAGTTCACAAGGCAGTTGACAAGTTTACAAATATTATATTGTACCAACCTCTGGTCTGAGCCATTTAGGCTCTTTGGCCTTTGAAGGACGATTTTTGAGTGCATCGATTTGGAAGGTCCTCATGGCACTATCATCAAAAATGCATATTTATCAATTCACTGAAAATTCACAGCAGAGATTTTCGACAAGAGAATTAAAATGACATGCTTACTCGTTGATGGTCTGGACCAACATGGGCACTGGCTCGCCGTGAGTGGAGCATAAGAATATAACTTTATGTTCTGCCATGCACATGAGGACCAACTGCCAGTGGCGGCTGAAAATTCACAGAAGTAAAGTATACTCAGTGATATATGTAGGCATGTAGCAGAATTAAGTGACTTGTAGACAATATTTGTGATATGTACCTGTGGAAGAATGGCAACAAGTACACCTTTATTCTCACATTACACAACCTCCTTGATATGTACTCTTGTCTTTGCTCCATGGTTGTTTGACTCATATACTGTGGGCACAAGAATCCAAAATCGTCGCTCCTGCCCTCGTTCTCCAATTCTTGATGCAAGAACCTACAATAATTACATCGATCAGGGAATTAGTATATATATGTATGTGTGTCTAAACGATGCATTTAAATTATCTACTCATAGAAGAACATACTTACTTCATCCAAATTTGAATAATTGTATCAGTAAGCTCCTGTCGAGGAAGCAGCAGGGAGTCAATATCAACGGTATCAACTTGGACTGGTAGGGGATTTGCGACGCCTACTACTTCATTGACAGGCCACGATTTATGTTTAAAACCTCCACTTTTCACCATATCGGTTATTTTTTCATGGCCAGTCAACTTAGCAGTAGGGGATTGAGCCTAAGGAGGAGGGGATTGAGCTTGACAAGGGGGTTGAGCTTGAGGAGGGGATGGAGCTCAACGAGGGGATGTAACTTGAGGACGAGGGGTTGAAGCTTGGGGAGGAGTACAGACATGTACAAGTTTCACTGGCCAAGAGATGAAGGTTCCCTTGACATCACTCACAAACTTCAGCTCATCAGTTAGGAGAGGGAGAGGTGCATCAATGATCATCTTTTTAACTGACACTCTGACTTCATCATCAGACATTTGTTGGTGGTGTACAGGTGATCCCAATAAGTTGTGGACAGTCCCTTTTGCAACCAATAGTAGTCTATCATGATGATCAGGATCATCCACATAAAGGTCACAAGGTTGCTCTGACTGTCTAACAATGCAGCTCCCTCGAGTGCTCTACTGCACAGTTGTAGGTGAGTGTGTGAAGGGAACACTGGTCTCTGGACGTGAGCTCAAAAGCAGCTTCACCTGATTCAGTTCCTCCCTCAACTGGCTAATATCAGATTGATACTTTGCTTCTTTAGCCGCTGATTCCTCATTTATTTTGGCCATTGTCTGTTGCATCCCGGGTAATCACCTCTTTCCTATGGCGTTTGGCGGATGAACCAAAGAATACCTCCAGGCCTACCCGTCCTCCAACCCCCCTTACACGCCCACCGTGGTCCAGTTTTCCGATGGTAACAGTGAGAACATCACTCCTACCGGACGACACGAAAGATCCCTCTGCCTCTTTCTTCTTAAGATCTTCCTGTAAGGTACAGATAATGAGAAGCTTAGTAATGAAACATGTTTAGTAACTAAAAAATAACAATAATAATGATACTTACAATTTTTTCAGCAACTACACGAGTCTGTTCACTCGTGTAGGCGCCACTTGGCTTTTGCCGAATGTGCAACCACAGGTCCTCGCGACGTATTGGAGATGGTGGACCATGTACCGCATAAGTATTGGATTCTGCTTCATCTTCCAATCTTTTCCGCTTGGCCGCCATCAATTCTTGTTCAGCCTTTTCATATCCGCCGTGAGAAGCCCTATGCGGGCAATCATTCTTTCTCCCTATCTCCTGTGCTTTTTCCCTTCTTTGCTGCGAATACGAATTGAAAACAACTATTAATTATGAATTCCAGCCATCTCACTAATAGAAATTAGAGAACTTCTGCATGCTTGACATGAACCTCAAACACTAGTCAAATTCACTTGATGAAGTTTCAACATTATATTTTATTTATGGAAGATGTAGATAGGTTAAGAAACAAAAGAGAATTATGCTTACAAAGGAGCTATGTTTTGTACTACTAGGTAGAAAGAATAACAAGAAACAAAAGAGAATTATGCTGACAGAATAATACAAACTTGATCCTTTTTAAGGCATCCAATGGGATCATCAGTCCACATTAGATTGTAACAATTTGATATATAAAGTTTCCCCCTTTTAAGACTATTCATTTCCTCATCATTTGCAAAACAAACCATTACACAATTACCTCCTTAGTATTTTACCTTTTCAGGGTTTACATATCAGACTTGCATAGACAAAGGCAGGAAATGTATACCTCTGTTCACACACCAAACAATTTAACTAATAGGATTAGATGAACAAATATAAGCTCACAGGTTATATAAGCAAACAAAACTAAATATAGACTCACCAGAGCATCAGGAGCGGTCCGCAGAAGAACAAATTGTCACCAAATTCGTTCATCAATGAATGTGTACTGTTCCCAAGGCTGTTTGGCAGGCGGAACCTCAGCAAAAATATACTATTCTGGTCCTATTTATAAGTCCACTTTGACCAAATCTCACATACCAAGAAAAGTTAGTTGACACAATGATTATGGGGTAAATTTTCAACTTTGCCCTCATTTATGATTGGATACTTTTTTACTGTTTCTTCTTTCTCTATCTCTATGGGTGTAATTAATATGGGTAAAATTGTCACAATCTCATTTATTTCCAAAACTGGACTTATAAATAGGACCAAATTTTTTTGGTCAAACTGGACTTATAAATAGGACCAGAGTGGTACTTGTTAGCGAGAGAGGTCTTAAACTTCCTCCTCCGATCAGCACAATAGGACAATGTCTTGTCTTTCATCTCCTCAGAGTCAGGGACAGTGTATGTGAGCCGGATAGTGTCCCAAATAGGTTTCTTTACTTTGTCAAGGTCAACACTTTTCCACTCATCTATCAAGATGCTAACTTTGCTGCGTGCAAGATAGCCGACAAAACTATGATATTTGCTTTTATTAGGACTGAAAGGTCGCAACTTTTCATCAAACTGAATGTCGAGCCTTGACCCAGAAGCCCGACTTAGAGATACATCCATCATTCGTGTGCCTCTTCTACCACGGCGTGCAGGGCGGTTAAGAGGCACATTGTCAGATGAAGAGGGTTTGTTCTGACTCACACCATTAACTGGCGTTCTTGGAACACGAATGGAATCGTCTTCACCGTTCATTTTCGAGACAGTAAGAGAGGAATGCCTGAGCAAATGAGAGAGTAACAGAGGCTAATGGTACGTGGACGAGGAAGAGTGTTAATGCAAGAGCAAGAATGGCTTCACAACAAGAAGAGGGGTTTCAGAGTTCGGACAATGTAAGTCTTAAGGTAACGTTTCGCGTGTAGATATATTTGGCGCTTTATTTTTAAGACCGGATGAAAAACAAAGGACGGTCTTAAATGTTAAGTTTTAAGACCATCCTTTGTTAAACTCCAGTCTTAAAAGTAATAAACTATTTTACACCGGGCACAATTTATGTCCGGTCTTAAAAGTATAATCTTTAAGACCTCCTGTTATAAACATCCGGTCTTAAAAGTTTTTATTTAATTTTTCCTTATTATTTTGGACCGCAGAAAATATAAGTCGGCGTGTTCGAGATTTCTCTATAAAGAAATTCGATATTTCAATTTTTTTAATTACATTTTTAAGACCGTTTGTTTTTTAAGCGGTCTGAATAATATATTTAAGACCCATTGGTAAACGATTCGGTCCAAGACGCTCTTTATATTTACAAAACTGCCACCGGTCATACCTTTAAAGTTTTTTATATTTACAAAACTGCCACCGGTCATACCTTTAAGACCGGGGCGTCAATAGTCCACTCTAAATGAGACGGTCTTAAAAGCCTTTTTTGCACTAGTGTTATTGACATTTTAAGAGATATTAATATGGATGCATCATTTGTGGCATTTCAATTTAAAATAAATGTTTTTGAGTTTAGAAAATAAATAATAATAATGAGAAGTTTTCTATAAAAAAAAAAGAACAAATAAAAATTAAGTTTTATTATTATTTTATAATTATTATCATTTAATCTCCTTTTCTTTTTCGTAGACAGAGGTGTACTAGGAGAGCATGATTGTTTTCTTTAATGAGATTAAATGCTTTGGACCATTTGGGGATTGAATGTAATTGGGCCCCACAAAAATTGAATTGATAAAGGAAAACCTAAATTGAGAGCAGGGGAGCTGGCGGCATTTTTTACGGAGGTACAGGTGAGACACGAGAGGATTCTGAAAAAAGGAGAAAACAGAGCAGCTAGAGGAGCTCGCAGACAGAGACCTTCAACTCTCTTCTTCCTCTCTCGCCGGCGACATGAGTCACCACCAAGGTCGCCGGCGAGCTTCTCGTCATAGCTGGAGGAGAGACAGAATTCAAGTGGAGCTTTAGCTTCTCCCTCAACCGAACCATAAGGGCCTTCCATCCTTCACTATTTCAATTTATTTCCCTGCTTCCATTTGATTTCCGTGATGATTTTGGATCTTTGATTTTATTGCTGTGCTGATCTGGATTAAAGCCATGTTTGGCTAATTTCTTTTTGCAACCTAGAGGAACTTTGAACTTATAGGTGTGGATTAGACTTTGTTTTTATTATTTAGTTATAATTAATATTAATTTTGGTTACTTAATCTTGTTTAGCTTTCTCTATTTAGTGATTGGCCATCATTGAAAATGAATTTAAGAATTAAGATTTACCTTGACGAAGGGGATTTTAATTAAGTTCTGAGATTAAGTAATATGAGATTATATTACAATTTAATTTGTGATTAGGATAGATATATACCTAATGGCCCCATATAATTGTTGAAGAGTGTGTTCGAGTTTTGTTGCCTCTTGAGTAATTATGTTTGACATAACAAAATATACTCAAAAGAGGGTTGTAAGTGGACCGACAGGCACTTATAGCTATTTATACTTGAGATTAACAAAATTGGTATTAAGGCTAATTAAATTAGTGAAATCAAAGTTTATGAAGCTAATAAGGGATTAGTGACTCTGGGTTGCTCATTTGATTATTGTCGTAGTTTGTTTATTTTAATTTTAGTTTAATTCCTTCTTCTTAATTAAATTCAATTTGGTTTGCTCAACTTAAAAGAAAATGTAAAATTAATGCTTAACCGAAGTTTGTGATACCAAGTCCTCGTGGGAACGATATCTTACTCACTCTTTATTACTAGATACGGCCCGTATACTTGCGGAGTTTATAGGCTATAAATTTTTCCCTATCAATACTATATCTCAATTTAATATTAAATAGATATACGACATCTTTATTCGAAATTAAATGAGATACAATATCTCTATTTGTTTCAGATATTTAATTTATCAAATAAATTAAATACAAAACAAATATCACAAATATAATATTATAATCTCCATTAATAATATATATATATATATATATATATATATATATATATATATATTAATTCTGAATTTAACACACACACACACACACACACATATATTTACCTCAGATTAAATTCATTATTCATTAAATCTCAGATTAATCTGAGATTCAATGAACCTGGACATTTTTACCCGTGTTGGATTATTCTTGTGTGTGACCCTGCAGGCCCATATGAGATTGGCAGTGGGCCAAGACTGTATCAGCCCACAAGTCGCAAGCGGCCTCTAGCAAGACATTGCGACTACCCAATTCATATGAGGATCAATGACACGATACTACCTATCGTACAACCATGTCATGTCCCTTTTATCACACGATAATTTGATCAAGGATGAGGCATGGATAATGTCAACTTCCTTTTCTTAACCATTACTTCTCGATTCTCGAGTAATCTAACAAGTGAAATGGAAACTTCTTTCCATCACAGTATGGCCATACATTTCTCAGACTCACTCATCGAGGGGCCCAGTATTATCTCTTTACAAATGTGAGGGACAAATTCCATCTTGACCATTCACATTCCTCCGTATGAAAACCACTGATCCCGATCCCACCCTTTATCATCACCCGGTCAAAGGTGACTTTTGACTAGGTCAAAGACCAGTGACTCATCATGTAGGAATCTATGATGATCTCAGGTCATAGGGCGTCATGACGTGGTTATACATGAGATAAGCTTATGACTTAATCCATGCAGCTTTCTCATAGTGGGTCGGTCCAGCACCTTGTACTCTTACAAGTGCCCATGACTTCGATTCGTATCTCCATACCTCATCAAAGTCATACTGGTCTTATCTCATCTTCACTCCTGCGTAGATGATCGACCAAGGACATTTAGGATAATCTATAAGATTATCCAGGGATGCAGTTTTCAATACGAACATGCAAACGAAAATGATAACAAAAGAGAATACTTTAAATAACTTAAATATCCAAAGTACAATGAATTGCCCCTAGGGTATAATTTCCAACAAGATTATCATATTACAATATAGTTTTATTTAATTATAGAAAGTCATAAAATGTTACGAAAATACCTAAATCAATTAAAGGAAATTCCCTAAATTAAATTAAATAAGTTACTAAATTTGAGACCACATATTCACCTATTTTCAATAGGTATTTTCTATCAACATATAGTGGCTATGCAAATGTAACATCTCAATTTTCTAAAGCGTTCTCAAAATAGTTTGATCAGAGTAGAGCATCGGAATAATTTAAAAGAGCGAGTATCTGATAAACCTTCACTGCTGATGTGTTTGATTGCTATTACAGCGGTACAATCATCCGAATATTTAATAATATGGTGATACAATAATTCATAATAATCTTCCCTGCCTGTGTCCTCACGCGTGCTGTTTACCCTTGTCCTCAGTCATGGTTCCTCCAGACCCTGAAGCTATAGTGAGGGCTGAGGTTCAATTACCATTGAACCTCAGGTAACGGTAAACCTCATGCTTATGTAACAGTTATGTATGACAGATATTCATGACATTACAGCAATCATCAATATAAAAACTCATAACAAATTTGTCTGGATAATGGCACACAGCCACTGCATATGTCCGTTATCTCTAGTCCGCACTATTCACCAGTGCCAAGGTGTACATCCGTATCCTCAGCGCTAGGAAAACTCAACGGCATTATCAAAACCATAACCCGTGTACAGCTGTATATGTATAACTTTAAAACAGAGTCTCAATCTATGAACACATCTATCACATATAGGTATACAGTAAACATCAGAGTTAGTGTTACAGTACGCGTCCGTACCTTTGCCGGTGATATTGGTACGCTGTCGTTCGGACGATGGTCACGTTTATCCTATAACGGTAATATCGCATTTATTAATTTATAAATAATATTCTACAAGATATCCTAGTCACTAATGACCTTTTTACCCTTGGTAGGATTATCTCTCAACTTATCACCCTTAATTATTCAAAAACGCTGGTCCAGAATTTTGGACAGATTTTTGTCTAACTTTGGAAAATCATAACTAATTCTAGAAACATTGAAACGATGATCCATAAAATTCTTTGGAATCCTTAGGATGTCTACTTTCAATTAAAAACAATCACTTTTGCCTAGATTACACGAATCACCCCCAGGTTTTAAGTTTTGATCCTCTGCCTAGAATTTTTCCAGAAATTCGTAACCCAACTTTGAGAATTTTTATCTCACTGTACAGAGCTCATTTTAACATGTTCTTCACATATTTAAAAAGCCCTATGTGTCTAATTTAACCATGAAGTTTCCTAGAATTTTGTAACTATATTTTCAATATGAAATTTTGGCATGTTCATCATTGATTCCAGAATTTTCAAAACCGATGAAATTTCGCCAGAACTTCGTTACTTTGATGATTTTCTTCCAAAAATTTTGCTATATAACTTTCCTCATCATTTTTTTGAAATAAAGCAAATTTTGACCCTAAAAACATGTAAATAAAATTATTCTAGAATATTTAAAATCTAAGCTACTTCTATCTAAGAATTTAAGAACTAAAACTTAAAGAACTTAAAGTTAGAGTTAGAGAACTTACCAAGAACCTTACTATTCCTTCAAGAAGCTCCTCACTCTTACTCTCTACTCTCTATAACAAGTTGTTTTTCTTGTTTTGGTGTGAAGAAAAATGAAGAACCTAAGCCCCTATTTATAGTAAAATGTTGTGGTAATTTGGTAATTAATTCAATCCTAACTCATCTTGCACCTTGGCCATTGGATCTGTAACACCCCGTTTCTTAAAGCGTTTTCGAAATAAAATTATCGGAGTTCAAAAGGGGTTTATCAAAGTAGAGCATCGAAATAGTCGTGAAAATGAGTAACTGAATAACATTCAATAATGATGTATCTGTGTACTGTTACAGTCATCCAAAATATTCGAATATTCAAAAAGACGGTAAAATAAAAATTTCAAAAGAAATCTCCTCATCCGCTTCGTCACGCTATCTGCTTACCCTTCTCTTCGGACTAACCTCCTCAGGGTCCTGGGGCTAAAGTAAGAGCTGAGGTTCAATTACCATTGAACCTCAGGTAACGGTTAACCTCATGCTTATGTATCAAATATGTATGACAAATATCCATGGCAAAACAGCATTTAATCACATACAATATTCACATAATAACATTACACAGCCACTGCAATATGCATGTTATTATAGTCTGCACTCACTGCAAAAATTTTTGGATTTTGCTACGGAAAAATTCCGTAGCAAAATGATTTTGCTACGGAAAAATATGGATTTTCCGTAGCAAAATGATTTTGCTACGGAATTTTTCCGTCGCAAAATCCTTCGTAGCAATTTGCGACGGATAAGGAAAATCCGTTGCAATTTGCGACGGAAATTCCTTTCCGTCGCAAATTTGCTACGGAAAAAAATTCCGTAGCAAATTCTTTTTTTTTTAATTTTTTTTAATTTTTTTTAATTTTTTTATTTTTATTAAAAAAAATTATTAAAAATTACATAAAAAATTATTTAAAAATATTAAAATTACATAAAAATTATGGAAAAAATTTTATATTATTATTATTATTATAATATATATCATGAATCATATATTTATGAGAAAGCTAATTGGGAAACGTAATTATATAATAAGATATAAATGACCTAAAAGCAATAAACTAATATTAGCAACAGGGATACAACTTTTCAAGAATAGCACAGCGCTATTAGATATCTATAGAGAAACAAAATATTCCCAGCGTTTTAAACATCCGAAAAAGAAAAAGTACATAGTAAAATGAAGACAACATTGACGCTATGAATCCTATTTTTGAACCTAAGACAGAGAAGTTCCCTTCCCCTTCTTAGCCCCTCCAATCTCAAAATGCTGCACCTATGCAAAAACAAACAATTGAATTATCAGTCAAGTGTGATACAATATGCCAAAAAAAAACATAACACATGTAAATTAAAGCACGCCATGATTGATATACCAACCTTAATAACATGTTGGGATACATGTTTACTACTTAATCAGAATACGACACCAACAATATGAAATTGTTTTCATGAGTAATGTGCTAGTACAACCATTATGAAGATTTTTTTTAACACCTTAATGAGTAGTAGTAAACAAGTTCTCCTAAACGGTCAGCTAGTTAATAAGAACATGTTTCAATATGAAGACCTAGTTAATAGATTACGTGTAAATATTTCTATAGAAGCATTTAGAACTAAGGTGTGAAGTCTAAATGAACATGCTTGACTCAAAACCCAACTCACCAAATCTTTTATATGCCTAAAAGAAACATTTTGTTTCCTTTTTCTTTTTCAATAACGATGATCAAAGTCATTTTGAAAATTTATCCTGAATGCATCTTACTAAAGAAGACAACATTGGTGATTACAAAAAGGTTGAGCACTTTTAGCAACCTACAGCAGTTCAGATTATTGACCAAGCAAAGAACAGAGTGTTATTTTTTACCAACAAACTCGGTCCAGCACATATGAATAAGAAACACATCATATTGAAACAATTATTTAATCCTAAAATTTAACACACACCACATGTCAATGTGCGTTAGGAGGATTAACACATGACACAGTAATGAGGCAAATAGTTCCAAATACTTCAATCATCTTCTTCCCTGTCCTCTGCTCTCTCTTTGAAAAAAACAAGTCAATTATCATCAATAACCAGTGACAACACTCATCTGATTTCCCCAATGAATTATTCGGCCAAATGCCCATTATTGATTGTTCCAAGACCTTAAGATTCAAAAAAGAGAAGAAACATCTATTTTGGGCATAAACATAACCATAACCCCATCAAGACCAGTTCTGAATTTCAAATTCAACCTAATTCAACTTGTTTGATCAATTCAACACACAAAATCATAGCAGTGAGAAGAGATATCAGATTATCTATGGCAATCAGTAATAATACATAGATCAGAGACATAGAGAATAAAGGATTCTGAAAGTTACCTGCAGCTAAGATGATACATAGATCAGCTTTGATTTGGGCTTCAATACTGGCTCTCTCTGTTGTGTAAAGTGTAGCATTTTATGAATTATATAATAATTTGCATCAATCAAGCAAGAAATGCCACTTGAACCAACCAATCAAGCCCAATGAGGACAACCAATCCCAGTCAAATGAAGACAAGCCAAAAGATACGCATTTTCCCTTCAAATCCAACAGTTCTATGCAGGGGAAAATACTGCAGCTAATATCACTTTGAAAACTCTATGCATCAGTATACTAAGCTAGACTAAAACAGCAGGTTGAACTTAAATGGACGTTCTAGGTTGCATTCTTATCTAAAACAGAAAAAATTAGAAGCATAAGGGGCTTCTTAACCCACCAACACACATGACACGCAACAAGCCAATCATTAGGCACTTAAAATACCCTAGTATGAAGTTACAAGTACAATTTGGAGTCACACAACTAGTGTAAGTTCCGGCTATCACCCAAGAGGGGGGGTGAATTGGGTGAAGTATAATTATTTCCACTCTTTAAAACATTTTCGCAATTCAGTGTTTTCATCTTGAGTAACAAAAGTAAGTTTTCAAACAATTGATAATTGCTCAAATGTAAATGCTGGGAATGCAAAAGATAAGGAAGAAGAGCTTGCAAACAGATTTATACTGGTTCGGCCCTCTCTGACCTACGTCCAGTCCCCAAGCCTCACTTGGGATTTTCAATCCACTATCTCACTCAAGCTTTAATCGGGTACTTGAGAACCGCTACAATCCCACAAGTTTAGCCGGGCACTGATAATCATTGAATTCATATTATTTTAAATGCAAAAAGAAGCTATAAACTCTGTCATTATCATGCTTTAATGGAACAATTTATTAAATATGTGTTTTCATCTGCATAATGAGTTTTTAGACTTCATTTGCATTAATCTTGGTCATATTTGAAATTTGGATCAAAACTGGGCTCAAATCACATCTCTTTTTCAATTGGGTAATGAACACTGTTCGGTATTTTGATCATAACTTACGTTCTAGACCTCCAATTGATCCAAACTTTATATTTTAGGAAAGCTAAGAGACATACCTACAACTTCTATGAAAAGCCCAGAAGCTAAATCAGACGTTTAGAGGACCAAAATGGGCTTGGAATACAAAACAATGTGCTGTGATGGACTCTGGACCAACATGCAGTGTTTGGCCCATAACTGGAGCTACGGATATCCAAATGAGGTCCTGTTTGAACGACTGGAAAGCTGACATCCGGGGCTAAAATTCATATGAAGACAAATTCACCGAAAGCCACCGAAATCTTGGTGTAAACCAGGCTGTAATTCGGACGCGTTTTTGGAGCACAAAAGTCAAGAATTGTGGCTCAATAGTTCTCCCATGTTTTCTATAAATACAAGGATGTTTAGAAGATGTAGACACACCTTGGAGAGACCATGATCTCTCCCATTCTATCTGCCTTCTTTTATCTCTTGCCTCCTACATGGAAGGCTTTAGTTTTGCTTATTTAGTTTTATGTATTGTCTTTAATTCTTGTCTTTAGTTTCTTGCCTCCTACTTGGTATGGCTTAGTTCTAATCTTTTGTTTTATGTATTGTTTTTCTTTTGTATTTCTTGCCTCCTTCTTGGTATGGCTTAGTTGTAATCTTTCCTTTTTGGTTGTTTTAATTAAATTTCATGTTCTTCATCTTTTACCATTTTTATGCTTGGTCATGATTAGCATGAACTAAGTATCTTTCTAAGGTCATGTATGGATTCTTTATGAAGTTTAATTGTGATTCTGTTTTTAATTGCATAATGTTTGTCTTGGATATGTTTCTTTAACCCACGCTTAATGCCTTGGTTGGTTTGATCATCTAATTAAGGAATTGAAAGATTAATTAGACCTTGGGAAAGGCTAGTTAATTCTAGGTTCAATTGATTAAAGAACATAAGGTACTAGCAAGGGAACTTGGCATAGGCTTTATGCAATCATAAAGAATTCTGGGCTTAATGCAAGAATTAATTCTAATGAGCATGGGAACATGACTTTAGGATTAAGGATTAAGCTAATTGACTTAGGAATAAGCAATTAGATTAAAATATGAAATTCGATTGACATACTCCAATTCAACGGTTAAGTAGTTAATTTCTACCTTAAAAGAAGATTAGGTCTTAATCTAGCTTTTGGTAAAGGAAGAACATTTAAATGGATTATTGATGATATACATGACCCTAGGCTTTTGTTAATTTCATTTTACAAAGTTTAATTCAATTTCTGTGTGATTTTACTGTCTTTTAATATTTTCATCAAAAACTCTTTCGGTTACATCAACTATAAATTAAAGTGATTTGGGTTGGTAGTTGGAACTTTGGTCCCTGTGGGAACGATATTTTATTACCTTGGGATACTTGCCGGTATTACATTGATAGTGTATACTTGCACTGGTTACCCCTTCATCAAGTTTTTGGCGCCGTTGCCGGGGACCAAATTTGTCCCAATATCAACTATCTTTGCTTGTTTATAGATTGGTGCTTGTTTTATTGCATTTTTTAATTTTTCGTTTTGAGTTATTCCTTGTTCATTTCAATTGTGTGTTATTTTACAAAAAAAAAAAAGAAAAAAAAAACTTCTTCATTAATTAAAAGTTATCTTGTGACCCATTGGGAATTAATTGCATTGAACTTTCATGGCTTGGTTGTACGATAATCATGATCTACCAATGTATGACAATTTTGAAAAGATTGAATCAAGCATGGATGCCAATGTTGTTGATGATGTTCTTGCTGAATGGTATGCTGATTATCCCGAGTTTGCATCAATGAGTGACACTGACAATTGTGCATGTTCTAATAATGAACAGTGTCCTATTTGCATTGAAATTAATGATGCATTAAATGGTGATTTTGGTAGCGATTCTACATTGATCATGGATTCTATTGTTGATGTAAGTGAGAACAATCATAGCCTAGAATGTCAAATGCACGAAATTCCCATTGGATTACCTCCTTGTAGTCTTGTTGGTAATGAAGATTCTGAAAATTTGATTGATAAAATCCTACATGTTGATGAATCTTTCCAACAAGTACTTTCTTGTGATTTGCCACCTGATTTAGAAAAACAAGATAATTGTTTTAAATCTTCACACATTCCGGGTGGTGACAATTTCAAAATTCCTCTTCCTTCTTTCAATCTTTTTCCTTCCATCTCTTGTGATTGTGACAATGATGTGGTATACTCCAACACTAAGTTGGATTCCATACCTTCCATTTTGCAACCACAAGAGAATTTTCAAAATATAATTGGTTCCTTGACTCCTACTGATGGGAGTATCATTGATTTCCTTGGTTGTGATAGTTACTTGGAGAGTTTGGAACTTAACATGCCTTTAATTCACTTGAAACTTCTCCATGTTTCTATTTTTGGATGGGATACTGTTGGTTGCCTGTCTTCTTTACAGGCACATTCTTGGAAAGGTCCTCGATGGAACCAACATCCACCATACATTCTTAGACCTCTTCCAATGGATCCTAAACCACCTCCACTAAGGAAATTAAATATGGGAGAAGATGTTTTTAATGACAAATGCATGATTCTCATCAAGGATGAGAACTTCTCCTTCAAGCGACTTAAGATCCTCTAACCCAGGTTGTCTCTTTCCTCACTTATTTTCTTCTTAATTCATATGATTTTCTTGGGCTTAATTGTTGTTCGAGGAAGATAAGTGTGGGGGAGGGACACAATCCAGTAGAAAAAATAGAAATAATGTAGTTTATTAAATAGAATAAGATCAATACATTCTCTTTTTCTATGATTGCTACATATTATGAACTTGAACATTTTGGTTTTGATGGATCATTCTATTTGGTTTGCAATTCTAGACTCTTCGATTCCATGTCTTGGTTGTTGAATTGGTGATGTTGATTATATAAGATGGTATTGACCCTGTGAGATTTTGAGCCTGCATGAATGGAATTCATCTTTTGCCATTCTTTCTTTCATGTGTGCATCTGCTCATGATTTGCGTTCTCTAGAACTTGCTCCTTTTCTTTTTGAAACTATATTTTCACTTATGTGCATAGGTATGATGGAAACTTGTTTTTGTTTCCTTTTGTTTTCCCCACTTTGGCCAAATAGCCTTTCCCATGCATTATTATTCCTTTGGTAACCCCTTTGTGCCTTTTTGTCCATTCTGTTCTAAGCCACATTACAAGCCTAAGTGTAAAACCATTTTACTCCGCACCGTGAAAAATTATTGAGCATTGGTTTACCTTGGTTTGGTGTTTAAGTGTGGGGGTTGCTCAGGAGTGCAACAGTTTAAGTGTGGGGGCTGCTCAGGAGTGCAACAGTTTAAGTGTGGGGGGAAGATATTTGATGTTGCCATTGTGATTATATATATAGTATACTTTCAAAAAAAAAACAAAAAGAACAAAAAAAAAGGTGTAAAAGAAGAAGAAAAAAAAAAACAAAGAAAGAAAGGAGGTATTTGAGTTAAATAAAAGTTTTCATACATAGAGAATGATTGTGTTAATCAGTGCTCGATTTAATTTCTTTGGTGCTTAGCCTCTCATTCCATACTTTTACCTACCTTCATCCTAACCCCGTTACAACCTGTAATAACAAGCTCTCTTGATTTGTGCCTATATGTGTTATGAGTAGTGGAGACGTAGAAAATGAGCAAGCTTATGGTAGAACAATTTTCTTGGGTAGAATTTAAGCGATACACTTATATACCTTAAACACTTGAGAGATACACTTGAGAGGTTGATTGATTGAGCGCATCATTTGAAAGACCATCTTATGTAATTAGCGTCATTGATTGAAATTGCCATAATTGTGATTGGAGATAAAAGAATTTTGGTTTTGATTTATCAATCTTTTGAAGCTTTCTATCCCTTGTTCAATTTTTACATTACTGGCAACTGTTTGAAAAAAAAAAAAGATTAGTTTTCTTGCTTTAGATTTTGCCCAGGAGTGCAAAAGGCTAAGTGTGGGGGAGTTTGATAATCATTGAATTCATATTATTTTAAATGCAAAAAGAAGCTATAAACTCTGTCATTATCATGCTTTAATGGAACAATTTATTAAATATGTGTTTTCATCTGCATAATGAGTTTTTAGACTTCATTTGCATTAATCTTGGTCATATTTGAAATTTGGATCAAAACTGGGCTCAAATCACATCTCTTTTTCAATTGGGTAATGAACACTGTTCGGTATTTTGATCATAACTTACGTTCTAGACCTCCAATTGATCCAAACTTTATATTTTAGGAAAGCTAAGAGACATACCTACAACTTCTATGAAAAGCCCAGAAGCTAAATCAGACGTTTAGAGGACCAAAATGGGCTTGGAATACAAAACAATGTGCTGTGACGGACTCTGGACCAACATGCAGTGTTTGGCCCATAACTGGAGCTACGGATATCCAAATGAGGTCCTGTTTGAACGACTGGAAAGCTGACATCCGGGGCTACAATTCATATGAAGACAAATTCACCGAAAGCCACCGAAATCTTGGTGTAAACCAGGCTGTAATTCGGACGCGTTTTTGGAGCACAAAAGTCAAGAATTGTGGCTCAATAGTTCTCCCATGTTTTCTATAAATACAAGGATGTTTAGAAGATGTAGACACACCTTGGAGAGACCATGATCTCTCCCATTCTATCTGCCTTCTTTTATTTCTTGCCTCCTACATGGAAGGCTTTAGTTTTGCTTATTTAGTTTTATGTATTGTCTTTAATTCTTGTCTTTAGTTTCTTGCCTCCTACTTGGTATGGCTTAGTTCTAATCTTTTGTTTTATGTATTGTTTTTCTTTTGTATTTCTTGCCTCCTTCTTGGTATGGCTTAGTTGTAATCTTTCCTTTTTGGTTGTTTTAATTAAATTTCATGTTCTTCATCTTTTACCATTTTTATGCTTGGTCATGATTAGCATGAACTAAGTATCTTTCTAAGGTCATGTATGGATTCTTTATGAAGTTTAATTGTGATTCTGTTTTTAATTGCATAATGTTTGTCTTGGATATGTTTCTTTAACCCACGCTTAATGCCTTGGTTGGTTTGATCATCTAATTAAGGAATTGAAAGATTAATTAGACCTTGGGAAAGGCTAGTTAATTCTAGGTTCAATTGATTAAAGAACATAAGGTACTAGCAAGGGAACTTGGCATAGGCTTTATGCAATCATAAAGAATTCTGGGCTTAATGCAAGAATTAATTCTAATGAGCATGGGAACATGACTTTAGGATTAAGGATTAAGCTAATTGACTTAGGAATAAGCAATTAGATTAAAATATGAAATTCGATTGACATACTCCAATTCAACGGTTAAGTAGTTAATTTCTACCTTAAAAGAAGATTAGGTCTTAATCTAGCTTTTGGTAAAGGAAGAACATTTAAATGGATTATTGATGATATACATGACCCTAGGCTTTTGTTAATTTCATTTTACAAAGTTTAATTCAATTTCTGTGTGATTTTACTGTCTTTTAATATTTTCATCAAAAACTCTTTCGGTTACATCAACTATAAATTAAAGTGATTTGGGTTGGTAGTTGGAACTTTGGTCCCTGTGGGAACGATATTTTATTACCTTGGGATACTTGCCGGTATTACATTGATAGTGTATACTTGCACTGGTTACCCCTTCATCAGGCACTTGTGCAGCCTTTTACAAATCTCTTACTGAGATACTCCCCCTTACACACCGTAAGGATACACTGCTTGATCACACACTTCGTACTCGAAGTAATCCTCTCTCTCTAGGATTCACTCCCTCTTACAAGTTGTAATCAACACAATGTATAACCCACTCAAGATTACCCAATCTTGAGTTTCTCTCAGAAGGATAATGTGTTTACAATGAATTTCCTCTCAAAGGAATGGATAAATAAACACTGAAGTACAGACACAATTCATTTCACACTCTTAAGCTATTTAGATATGAAAAACAGAGTGAGAATGATGTAGAAGCAGAGCATCAGCATTTTGGCATGGTAATCATATGTCTCTACGTTTTTCTGCTTCAATCCATGTCTTTTATAGGTAGAGAAGAGTCTGTGACCGTTTATGACCGTTGAAGAGTCAATCAGACCGTTGTAGCTGATTAACTTTAAGTGTGGTCAGCTTCTCTCTCTAATCTCCAATTAATCCAGTTGTATAATTGATCTGAGGTGGCTTTCTGTGGATTTGCCCGTTGGAGAAGACTTTGCTTGTTGTAGTAATCTTCCTTTTAGCCTTTTGCAGACGTGTACAAGTGGATTAACCAAAGGAAGCAACTATCTGGGCTGTGCATTTATTGTTCTGACAGTTTTTTGCTTTTTGCTCTAATCCTTCAATGAACCTTCGTTAATCTGTCTGAAACTCACTAGAAAGATGGTTAAAAATATCTAGAATCAATATAGAATAATCATGGAAAGCATTGAGATCAAACAAGAAGGTATTGCAGATTTCCCAAATTTGAAATTGCACCAACGGTCACAAACCTTGAGGCCAACCTCGAGGTTAGCCTGAAGGTTTCAGGCAAATTCAGTTTCAGAAACTCACAACCTTGAGGTTGAAACAGTAACCTCGAGGTTGGAAACTTGGTTGAAAGAGCATTTTTCCTCTGGGGCCCGATAACCTCGAGGTTGGAAACCCATACTCGAGGTTTGCTTCTGAAATTGCAAAGTTCAGTTCTTGAAAACAAGCCTCAACCTCGAGGTTGCAAACTTGACCTCGAGGTTGTCATTACTTTGACAACCAGTTTGCTCTCTGTAAGTCATAATACTCGAGGTTGAAACTCCATACTCGAGGTTCAAAGTATTTTCATGAAATCTCAAGTTTAAAACAGAATACCCAACCTCAAACTCAATTTTACATGTCCAAACTCGATGTAAGAATCCAATGCAAGAAGAATCAGCTCCAAACTCATTGTATTATGTCCATTAAGATCGGATGAATGAAGGCTGTTCTTGATCAGCCCTTTTTGCGTTGTCCTGAACTGATTGTCAACTTCCAAAAGCCATATCTCCCTGGTCTGAAATCCGTTTTGGTCCGTTCAAGTCTTGTTGGAAAGATATGTGTGTCTACTTTCCAATGGCACCGATTTGAGCTCAATTGGATTTGTGGTTTGTGAGATACACCCAAAACATTGAAGCTTGGTTCTGACTGTGACGGTGATGTTTGTGTAAATTTGTAAAATTCATATCTCCTTGTTCTGAACTCCTTTGGACTTGAATCTTTGTCAAAAGTACGTGTTAGGAGTCTAGTTTCCAATGCTTTTGGTTTCGTCTCAATCCGATCTCTGGTTTGGAAGATATCATCAAATTACCAAAGGTCGCCAGAAGCTGAACGTGGAACAGAGTGCACCAGAGTTGCTGATAGTGCTGAAACCTTGAGGTTATGACTACAACCTCGAGGTTGGCACTTGCAACCTCGAGTTTGCACTTGCAACCTCGAGGTTGGCTGGTCCAGAGACACCAAAAATGCTGAAGACACTCAAACCTCGAGGTTTATACCCAAACCTCGAGTTTACTCGTCCTGGACCTCATATTTGCTTGATTTAACTCTGAATTGAGCCATTCCAACTTCCATATGACCTTGGAGACTTCTAGCATCAATATAAAAACTTGAATAATGATCTCTTCATTAAATTCAACAAGTTGTTCCTTCTTCCATCTCCCAACTTGATCATTCTTCATCAATTAGCTTGGGCTCATCATTATTTGCAGCTTCTGCCTTCTTCAACATTCATAACATGATGAAGCTTCATTTCAACTTCTGCAAATGCTTTCTTTCTTCCATCTCTTATCTCCTTCTTGATTATTCTTCTTAATTTAACTTCAAATAATCTACATTAAATATAGCAGGTAGTCAATGTAGGAGATAACAATATTACTCAATCTTTTTGCTATTAAGAATGGCATCTATATAAGACATCATCAAAACTAATCATAACCAACATTCTCCCCCTTTTTGATGATGGCAAATACTTTAAGAAAAATATGTATGAATATAAGAATACATTAGATGCAACATATTTTTCTTGCCATTCTCTCCCCCTTATTTGTCATTAGCAAAAAGTTGAATTGTAAGTTAACAGAAAATGACCAATTTTAAGTTTCAACACAAGTTAATTAGAGGATGGCAGCAGATAAGCATATTAGTATCATAAACAACTAGAAATGTATTCATTGAACAAACTTCATAAACGCAGAACTGATATCAGAAAGGATAAACACTCTGATAATCACTGATATCAGAAATAGTTACTACAAGATTAGCAAAATGCAATGAGATGCAATGAAATACAACACCCAGAGCCTATGCACCTTATGCATGTTAAAAAAAATATATGAAACCAGATTAAAGGAGTCAAAGAAACTGATTTTCTCTCCCCGATTGAAAGTGCTGTCATTCTAAATATGAAGCAGCTTAGAATGTTTTTATGAAAACAAATTTGAGAAAATTTGGAGAGGTTTTCAAGACATCTTTCACATTTAAAACATATAGATACCAAACATGTGCAATATAAAAAGTAGAGATTAGAAATGCTCATGTTGGTTTTCCAAATTGATGAACGATCTGTGAAGTCCATTTGATAGCTTTCTTGTTAAAAGAGATCCGTGATGTGCTCTGAACATCCTTTGAGATGTGGAATGAGACCAAAGTACTGACTTCTTGAGTTGTATCTCATATGAATGAATAATATTAGCATTCAGATTCAATCCTTCGTCTTTTCTTCATATAGCTATTTTTCTAGCACATAACATAATCTCCTGCTACAAATTGAAAACATTCTTTCCAAAAGATTTGTTAGTGCAAGCCAAATATCAAAGTTTTCAAGAGCGAAATTAACTCATCATCAAAACTAACAGAAGATAATGAATGCATATGAGTATGCCCCAAAAAAAAATTCTTCAAGTAAAGGAAATGAGCTTTTAAAATATCAAACACATGTGAATATGAAGCTCCCCCTTAATGAATGCACGGCTAAAAAGTGAAGTTCCCTTTCATGATGCCAAATAATAATGAGACACCAAATGTTATGAGGTTTGAAAATATCTTTGCTCACAACATGGTACCTTAGAATTGAAAGACTTTCAAACTCAGTTGGGTGGACTTGAAATTGGTATAATCAAATCACTTATGCCTTTTGTGATGATAATAGAGTTTAAGGCATAAGGATCATTTTTTTTAAAAAATGATTTGCTCAGGCTAAAGTTCATGAAAAATTTGAGTGAATAAAATCAAGTTAGCTTGAAGAGTGATATGAAACAGAGAAATGATTATCATATATGAATATTATTGCAGAATACAATACCTCACTCAAGTAATGTCGTAATTACTTGAGTCACAATGGTTTGTAGTCCATAGATGCATCACGGGCTAGCTTTTATCTGATAATGTGATCAATACTGAAGCTTTCCCAGATGTGACTAAGCTTCAAGATGAAGAGTCACATAACCATCAGATGTTCTGAATGCATCTTAGACGCTGAAATCCTGAATGAACTTTGTATAAGATTAGTTTTTGCTCATAGCTTCTCATCAAGTTAACATGCTCCTTATCATCTCGGTTCCTTGAGTGACACTTCCTTCTGGTTGCCCTTTGACATTCATACCTCCAACCTCGAGTTTACCTCTAGAACCTCGAGGTTCCACTGTCTGTTTGGATGAGATGTCTTCTCTGTCTGCCACAAAACTCGAGGTTCCACTTCCATACTCGAGGTTCCATCCTTCAGAAACCTTGAGATTTTGTTTGACACCTCGTCAACCTCGAGGTTGGCTTCTCAACCTCGAGGTTCTGCCTTTGACAGCAAAACCAACACCTGCAATAAAATGAATGTTCTTTGGTACTCAATGATTCTTGAGTCCACACAAGATTAGACATGACAACTCTTACACTCTTATAGGATTAAACCATATGACGTATGAGCAAGAAGTATAACAATCAAAGATCAAAATATAGTTTTACCCAAACAAGATCAAGCCAATTAATTGAATAGGGTAACAACTAAATGATACCAAAAATGTTATTTCTCAATGACAATTTGTGAATACACTAGATGCAGAAAAGATGTCATTGATGAGTATAGAAAACCTTATCTATAATGATAAGCATTTATCAATTTGAAGTTCAAATTTTTCAAGAAAGATAGTGAAATATGCAAAGTATTTCAAATCTTGAATGATCTTTCAAAAAAAAATGTGATGACACATTATGAAATCAATATTTTTCATACATGAAAGATTTTTGAAACATGTTTGAAAACAGTGGTCATTATAAATATGATGAAAGTCAATAGGTTTAATGAATATATCAATATGCTTCAGATTTGGAGAACATGTTAAACATTGAAGTTAACATGTTGAAGAATTTTCAGAAAAGCCAAAGTCATGAAAGTAAAGCATTATCAGGACATGCTTAGAACAACATAAATAAGCTTAATGACTTTGCTATTGACCAAGAGATAATCTTGCCTTAGAGAGTAGAGTATCGAACATATGAGAGCATTCAAGGCAAGAATTATGAGAATACAAAACTAGTTACTCTAAACATGAATGTGGACAAATAATTATATATTAGAGTAACACAAGTAGTACTAGGATTCATAGACTATGAAACACAGATTCTTTAGTCCAAATGACTAAAGTTCCAAAGAATTATCCTAGAAAGTTATTCCATATAATGGTTAATGCACATGATGCATTAATGAACATTCATAATATTTGGAATAGCTTAATCAATAAGGTTTTATGCAACAAGCATAAGTTTTCACATACTGAATTCATTTCTGGAAATTAGCTTGAAACTCATATATGATTCACTTATTTGACATAAGGTCCTACCATTTAGAGAATGAAACATAAGAGTTCAAGCAAAACATTGAATTCTATAGATCAATATGTGAATGACAGGGAAAACTCAATTGGACACATTTGAAGCATATCTACCATTCAATATACAATGTTAACTTCCAATTTGAAACATTATTTGAATGCAATCAGAGTATGAACATTTTTCAAATCATGCGTATGCATTTTCACAAAACAGAGTGAATTCAAATTCAAACAAGTTTTAGAATCGCGCATAACAAAAGAATAAACTCAGATGGTGAAGCATCAAACTCAAGTTCATCTTTTTCTTCAGACTTTCATTTCTTCTTCGCTTGTTGTGGATTTGAATTTAGCTTGTCAGTGTCAAGTTTGCTTCTCTTGGTAGCAAACTTTAGCAGGATTTCAGAGGATAATAATCATCCTGTATGAAAATCACATCTAGATTCTCCAATACTTAAGTTAGTAACCAATTAATTATCAAAACGCAGAACTAACATTAAGTGGAGGCAATTCACAATCTATTGGGATTAGACATTCCCAAAATTTCTCATTATCCAATCGAATTGCTCATAGATGAATACGATATTTCCAAAAATATGTATCACAAATAATCTTACAAATTTGAGTAGATACATAAACGAATATGTGATACCAAGAAATTCAGTGTTCAATGACGATTTGAAAATACATTCATGGAAAATATGTCATTGATATGAACTTTTCATAAACTATGCAAATAGTTTTCAATATCTCAAATATCAATCGTGATAATGTTATATGAGATTGAGATGTTGATGATATGAAAACTCATCTTTGTAGAAGTACTTAGAGAAACAATGCATTTGCAAAGTATGGTGGAAATTGAATTCCAATCTTGAGATATCATTTGAATCAAAACATGCATATTTTTAGAAACATTGGAATGCATTTTCCAAATACAGAATGAATTGTATTTCAAAAAAAAAAAATTCTTGACTTGTGCATCTCAGAAACTTTCAAGTCAGAAAAATTATGCACAAATTCACTTGTTATCCATTAGCAATCTTGAAAACATTTTTAAGGTCACAAGTAATTGATTGCTTAATGGTATACAGTATTGGACAAGTATACATTACCCAAGAATGAATTTCACATAAACACAATATGGGGTAAGGATTAGATATCACCGTATTTCCCTTTGTCCTCATAGAAACTTGCTTGGTTGAGATGGATTGGTGTAGACAACTCCTTTTTTTGGTTGTTCACCATCAACATCAAGCATAGCTTGTTGAGCTTTCTCAAGACTTGAATCATTTCTCTATGTTGCATTCTTGAGAAGCTTTCTTTCGTCCTACAAAACTTTATAAATCTTTGTCTTTCTTGGTATCCAACCTTGGATCCAATCATCGTTAGCTTGTAGGAGCCAAAATTAAATTCACATGCTCCTATGAATATAATCAATTCAGAATAATAAAGTATAGTGAATAAAACATGACTCTTTGCATAAAGGAGATACTTTCTTTTCTAATCATCATGCAAGCATAAAGAATTAAATCATTGAACATTGCAATCTTTTTGAAGAATAAATTAGGATGTGAAAAACTTGATTTTAAAAGTAGTTTGCAATGATCATTTCTAAGGTTACAAAATATAAAACCTCAATGAATATTTCATATGATAACAAAGGAGGTTTTACCATTGTCTACCTTATACCTTAGGCACTTGGAGGATTGGCTTTGCTCACCCATTGCCTCTTCTTATCACATTGACTCGTCATATGTCTTTCAATGGGTGTCTGCAAAGCTCTCCTAGAGGGCATGGACTTCAAGTGTCTTCTGTTTGATACTTGAGAGATTCTCCTCTTCTTGTTCTCCTCAAGATAATTGAATGGTACTCTATGGAGATTTGTTCTTGAGGTAGGTGACGCTCTTCTTGCTTGTATCCATTGCTTCTTATAAATCAGCTTTGTAGTTTCAGCAATGGGTGCCATGGGAGTTCTCTTGCTTGATATGGATTCTATGATCTCCTTCTTTGGTGCATGAGGGACTCTTGGCTTCTTCTTCCTCTTCTTTGTACCTTGATGTCCATTGATATTCAAATCATCCTGCACACATAGAGTACTAGATGGACGTTTCGGTACCCACTTATACTTGGGTCCTTGACTGTTAGTATTGGACCTTGATTGTCCTTTAGGAACCCAAACCAACTTATTTCTTACATTGAAATTTCTTCTAATACAACATGTGTAAGAAATATGTCCAGATTTTCCACAATAATTGCAAGTAATATAATCATGCTTGTTATGAACAACTTTGCAAGAATTATGTGGTTCTAGTGGATGCAATTTCAAATGACTCATATTTGTGTATTCTTTCTTCCCATATGATTTTCCAGCATCATTTTTGAAATTATTTTTGTTTTTCAAAATAGAATCAGTAAATGGTTGAAAAACACTTCCATGCAATTGTTTGAAAACATTTTTCTTGCCTACACAAGAAGAATTGGAATTGTTTACCTCATGTGCATCTTGAGCTCTAGCTAATGATTGATCACAATCGTCTATGAGTTCATCTTGGAAATTCTCTTCCTCTTGTTCTGTTGTGTTGACTAGATCATGGAAGAACTCAATAATTTCTCCTTCTTTATTCTCCACTTCCAATTGTTCATCAATTGTGGATACACAACTTATAGTTTCCGATGAGCTGTCAACACTTTCAACTTCAACAGAATTGTTAGAAGCATATATAGAATCAAGAGTATCCCAAATTTCTTTAGCACTAGAGCAAAACTTGATTTTCTGAAAATCATTTTCAGTTAAAGCAGAATGAAGGATTTTCATTGCTCTAATGTTCAAAGAAAACATCTTCATTTCTTTTTCTGTCCAATCCTTTCTTGGTTTGAAATCAAAAGCATTTGTAAAAACATTCCACATATAAAAATCAGTTGCTTTGATAAAACTAGTCATTCTAGCTTTCCAAAACCAAAAATCAATATCTTTAAAAAGAGGTGGAATGGTAAAATCAAAACCCTCAGAAAAAGAAGAACACCCGAAATCAGCCATTGAAACTCTTGAGACGGTTAAGTCCTTTAAACAAGAGCCTAGCTCTGATACCAAATGTAAGTTCCGGCTATCACCCAAGAGGGGGGGTGAATTGGGTGAAGTATAATTATTTCCACTCTTTAAAACATTTTCGCAATTCAGTGTTTTCATCTTGAGTAACAAAAGTAAGTTTTCAAACAATTGATAATTGCTCAAATGTAAATGCTGGGAATGCAAAAGATAAGGAAGAAGAGCTTGCAAACAGATTTATACTGGTTCGGCCCTCTCTGACCTACGTCCAGTCCCCAAGCCTCACTTGGGATTTTCAATCCACTATCTCACTCAAGCTTTAATCGGGTACTTGAGAACCGCTACAATCCCACAAGTTTAGCCGGGCACTTGTGCAGCCTTTTACAAATCTCTTACTGAGATACTCCCCCTTACACACCGTAAGGATACACTGCTTGATCACACACTTCGTACTCGAAGTAATCCTCTCTCTCTAGGATTCACTCCCTCTTACAAGTTGTAATCAACACAATGTATAACCCACTCAAGATTACCCAATCTTGAGTTTCTCTCAGAAGGATAATGTGTTTACAATGAATTTCCTCTCAAAGGAATGGATAAATAAACACTGAAGTACAGACACAATTCATTTCACACTCTTAAGCTATTTAGATATGAAAAACAGAGTGAGAATGATGTAGAAGCAGAGCATCAGCATTTTGGCATGGTAATCATATGTCTCTACGTTTTTCTGCTTCAATCCATGTCTTTTATAGGTAGAGAAGAGTCTGTGACCGTTTATGACCGTTGAAGAGTCAATCAGACCGTTGTAGCTGATTAACTTTAAGTGTGGTCAGCTTCTCTCTCTAATCTCCAATTAATCCAGTTGTATAATTGATCTGAGGTGGCTTTCTGTGGATTTGCCCGTTGGAGAAGACTTTGCTTGTTGTAGTAATCTTCCTTTTAGCCTTTTGCAGACGTGTACAAGTGGATTAACCAAAGGAAGCAACTATCTGGGCTGTGCATTTATTGTTCTGACAGTTTTTTGCTTTTTGCTCTAATCCTTCAATGAACCTTCGTTAATCTGTCTGAAACTCACTAGAAAGATGGTTAAAAATATCTAGAATCAATATAGAATAATCATGGAAAGCATTGAGATCAAACAAGAAGGTATTGCAGATTTCCCAAATTTGAAATTGCACCAACGGTCACAAACCTTGAGGCCAACCTCGAGGTTAGCCTGAAGGTTTCAGGCAAATTCAGTTTCAGAAACTCACAACCTTGAGGTTGAAACAGTAACCTCGAGGTTGGAAACTTGGTTGAAAGAGCATTTTTCCTCTGGGGCCCGATAACCTCGAGGTTGGAAACCCATACTCGAGGTTTGCTTCTGAAATTGCAAAGTTCAGTTCTTGAAAACAAGCCTCAACCTCGAGGTTGCAAACTTGACCTCGAGGTTGTCATTACTTTGACAACCAGTTTGCTCTCTGTAAGTCATAATACTCGAGGTTGAAACTCCATACTCGAGGTTCAAAGTATTTTCATGAAATCTCAAGTTTAAAACAGAATACCCAACCTCAAACTCAATTTTACATGTCCAAACTCGATGTAAGAATCCAATGCAAGAAGAATCAGCTCCAAACTCATTGTATTATGTCCATTAAGATCGGATGAATGAAGGCTGTTCTTGATCAGCCCTTTTTGCGTTGTCCTGAACTGATTGTCAACTTCCAAAAGCCATATCTCCCTGGTCTGAAATCCATTTTGGTCCGTTCAAGTCTTGTTGGAAAGATATGTGTGTCTACTTTCCAATGGCACCGATTTGAGCTCAATTGGATTTGTGGTTTGTGAGATACACCCAAAACATTGAAGCTTGGTTCTGACTGTGACGGTGATGTTTGTGTAAATTTGTAAAATTCATATCTCCTTGTTCTGAACTCCTTTGGACTTGAATCTTTGTCAAAAGTACGTGTTAGGAGTCTAGTTTCCAATGCTTTTGGTTTCGTCTCAATCCGATCTCTGGTTTGGAAGATATCATCAAATTACCAAAGGTCGCCAGAAGCTGAACGTGGAACAGAGTGCACCAGAGTTGCTGATAGTGCTGAAACCTTGAGGTTATGACTACAACCTCGAGGTTGGCACTTGCAACCTCGAGTTTGCACTTGCAACCTCGAGGTTGGCTGGTCCAGAGACACCAAAAATGCTGAAGACACTCAAACCTCGAGGTTTATACCCAAACCTCGAGTTTACTCGTCCTGGACCTCATATTTGCTTGATTTAACTCTGAATTGAGCCATTCCAACTTCCATATGACCTTGGAGACTTCTAGCATCAATATAAAAACTTGAATAATGATCTCTTCATTAAATTCAACAAGTTGTTCCTTCTTCCATCTCCCAACTTGATCATTCTTCATCAATTAGCTTGGGCTCATCATTATTTGCAGCTTCTGCCTTCTTCAACATTCATAACATGATGAAGCTTCATTTCAACTTCTGCAAATGCTTTCTTTCTTCCATCTCTTATCTCCTTCTTGATTATTCTTCTTAATTTAACTTCAAATAATCTACATTAAATATAGCAGGTAGTCAATGTAGGAGATAACAATATTACTCAATCTTTTTGCTATTAAGAATGGCATCTATATAAGACATCATCAAAACTAATCATAACCAACAACTAGTACCTCTATTAAATCCACAACAAAGTAGAAATTAGACAAAGTTACATGTTACAAGACATACAAATATATTGTATTTTATTCACCTCACGTTGTATTCTTTCCAATTTATCCTTTTCCTGCAGCAATTTCACATTATCAGCTTTGTCTCCCTAAGAAAGCAAGGAAAAGGAAATAAGACAACAGCAAATCTGAAGCTTCCCTACATTTAAGGCACTGGAGATTTTTAAATACCCTTGACAGAAGCCTTACATGATCCATAAGAGTCTTTTGCTGTGCTTTCAAGATGGTATCTGCAAAACGGCGCTTCAGAATTGCAGCTCGAAGGGCCTTTTTGGGTGACAGTTGTACATCAATAATGAGACTGCTCAAAAAAGACCCTAAGATTCAAAAAAGAGAAGAAACATCTATTTCGGGCATAAACATAACCGTAACCCATCAAGACCAGTTCTGAATTTCAAATTCAACCTAAGAGGGTGAGACAAATGCTGAACCACCACCACCACAAGCGGCCGCGACTAAGATTCCGAGAGGCTGAGAGTATGAAATCAACGAGGGTGAGTGAGAATGTGAGATTGACGAGGCTGAGAGAGTGAGATCGAAATCTGAGAGGGGCTGAACACTGAACCAAAACCCTAAAAAAACCACAACCAAAATCAAAAGACCAGATTCACAAAATGAAACCATAATAATAAAAACCTCAAAATAGGGCCGATTCATTACTAGAAATCAAGAACTAGAGGTCGAGACTGAGATTCGAACGCAGAACCAACAGAAGCCGCCGAGATTGAGATCTAAGAGTGAGAGGCCGAGACTAAGATCTGAACACTGAACCAGAAGAAGCGGCCGAGAGGTTGAGCCTGAGGGCGACGATGAGCTGTGATCTGAGAGTTAGACCGCCGACGAGCTGAGATCTGAGAGAGATAGCGAGACGAGCGAGATTTGAGAGGGAGCCACAGACTTCCACGATAGAACGAGAAGGAAGGAAGGTATGAGACTTAGGTTATTTTTAAGCAAGTGTCACAATCAAAAAGGAATTTTGCTACGGATTTGAAATTCCGTAGCAAAATTAGCTACGGAATTCCAAATCCGTAGCAAAATTTGCTAAAGAATGAGAATTTCGTAGCAAAATTTTGCTACGGAATTTTTTCTGTAGCAAAATTTTGCGACGGAAAAATAAATCTGTCGCAATTTGCTACTGAATTGTAATTCCGTAGCAAATTGCAATGGATTTGAATTCCGTAGCAAAATTTGCTACGGAATTGAAAATCCGTAGCAATTTGCTACGGAATTTTTTCCGTAGCAAAATTGAGTTTTTCTTGTAGTGGCTATCTCCAGTGCCACGATGGCCTATCGTATCCTCAGCGCTAGGAAAACATAACGGCATTATCAAAACCATAACCCGTATCAAGTTGTATGTGTATGATTAATTTTCAAAAACAGAATCTCAAACTATCTATCACATATAAGCATACCATAAGCATCAGAGTTAAGGTTACAATATGCGTCCGTACTTGGGTTGTTAATTCCGGTATTACGACGGCCGGTATACGATCGTAGACTTCCTATAAGAGTAATATCGTATGATTAATTTACAAATAATATTCTAAAATATATTTTGGCCACAATTGACTATTCTACCCTTGGTACATTAAACCATCATTTTATTTCTTCAAAATTCGTGGAAAAACGCTGGACAATATTGGGCAGAATTTCACCTATCTTTGAAAAATCATAACTAATTCTAGAAAAATCAAAACGAAGATCCGTAAAATGTTCCGGACTCCTTAGGATGTATATTTTCTAGAAAAAATATCAGGGCTTGCCCAGAATTCAAAAATAATTCCCAGATTTCACGTGTTCATCCTCTGCCCAGAAATTCCAGCATTTTCGCAACATAAACTTTGAGAATTTCTTTCTCACTGTACAGAGCTCATTTCAACATGTTCTTTACATATTTAAAAATCTCTATATGTATAATTTCATCATGAATTTTCTCAGAATTTTTCAATAGCATTTTCAACATAAAATATGCGTTTTTCTGTGACTTGTTCAGAAATCGCCTAACCGACGAATTTTCGCCAGAACCTCGTTACTACAGTGTTCTTAACCTAGGAATTTTGCAGAACTACTTCCTTCACCAAATTTTCGAAATGAAGCTATTTTAAACTATAAAAACATGAAACTAAAATTATTCTAGAATTTTAAAGATTAAAACTACTTCTACCTATGAATATAAACTCAAAACTAAAGAACTTTGCTTACCTAAAGCTTGATCTTCTTCAAGCCTTCCTTCAGCTTTGTCTCAACTCTCTCTCAATAAGCAGATGATGCTTTGCTTGGTGTGAGGAAAATGAGTGAACTTGGCCATCTATTTATAGGAAAGAGGTTGGACAAAATTGTAATTAAATGCAACTTCCCTCTTGGCTAATTCTCACCATTGGATCTAGGGCAACTTTGCAACTTCAAATCCTCACCACTCTCTCACTCTCATCTGCCCTCTCTCTCTCTCCCCTCTTCTCTTTCTTTTTCCTTCTCCTAGAAGCCACACAAACTTGCACTTTAAGCCATGAATAGTGTTTTGTATCCTACAAGCTTTGACCAACTTTGCAACATGTGTTGAAATTCAATCTCTTCCCCTTGAAGCTCCTCAAACCGAAATCCTCTCTGGTCCTTTGGGTTTGGTTGTTGTTTTGGGCTTTATTGGCGGTTTGGGCAATGGTTTGGGCTACCAAAAATGATCCAATGATGTTTTGTTGTGTCAAACAAAAACCCTAAGTTAAATCCCTCTTGTTTACTATTAGGTTTAGCTTAATTAAGTTTAGTTGTAGTAATTTTATTAATTACCAATTCAATTATGATCCTACTAAGTCCAATTGTTACAATTATGGATCCCTTGTTAGGCTTTATTGTTGAATTTAGCCTAAATATCCCAAATTGCTTGTAATTATTTATCATTAAATTAATTATGCATGTTAATTCAATTAAGATTAATTTTTGGTGTTCACTACTTATTTTTAGTGTTCACTAATTATTTTAGACTTCCTCCTACTCCATTACGGCTTAATTTTGCCAATATGTGAATCATATAACATTACATCACCAAGTGTGAATTTAATTGTTCTTAAATTGTTGGAAATTTCATTTAATTAGTCTACGGGTTTTTATGGAATTTTTACAATATTTTATGACCCCTATTAAAATCTAGAGAGTTGAATTTTGCCCTATTAAGTCCTACCGACAACTTATTCAAGAAACAGAATAAACATACTTACTAATTTGGGGACAACATACTTTCCTATTTTCAATAGGTCCTAAATGGCCAAAATATAATATTTAAGTGAAATACAATCTTGGGGTATTATATTTCTCCCCCGTTAAATAAAATTTTGCCCTCGAAATTTTACTCTACACTAAACATTGAGCCATGAACTCCGGATATCTTTCTTTCATATCTTCTTCTGTTTCCCAAGTTGCCTCGTTAGGAGATAAACCCTTCCAAACCACCTTCACAACAGGAATATTTCTGTCTCGAAGCCGTTTCTCCTGGTAATCGAGAATTCGCTCCGGCTCGACCTCAAAAGTGTTATCATGCCGCACCTCGACATCCTCATACTGAATAACATGATCGTGGTCCGGTTGGTATTTCTTCAACTGGGAAACATGGAAAACATCATGGAGTTTACTCAAGTTCGGGGGTAAGGCTAACTGGTACGCAACTGGCCCTCGCTTGGCCAGGATTTCAAATGGCCCAACATATCGCGGACTCAACTTTTTCCTTTTCAGCGTTCTACCGACACCAGTGACTGGTGATAGTTTCAGAAACACATGGTCTCCGACTTCAAATTCTAACGGTCTTCTCCTCTTATCAGCGTAGCTCTTCTGTCTGCTTTGTGCTGTTAGGAGTCTCTGCTTGATTAGTGCGAATTGTTCGGAAGTTTTGTCAACTAAATCTGTCCCGATGAATTCTCGTTCCGATAGTTCTGTCCAGCATATAGGCGATCGACACTTCCGCTCGTACAATGCCTCAAATGGAGCCATCTCTATGCTCGAATGGTAACTGTTGTTGTAAGTGAACTCGGCCAGCGGTAGGTGTTCATCCCAATGGCCTTTGAAGTCCAACACACACGCTCTAAGCATATCTTCTAGCGTCTGTATTGTCCTTTCAGATTGACCATCGGTCTGCGGATGATAAGCCGTACTAGGCCTTAGCTTAGTTCCCATCTCTGCATGCAAAGCCTCCAAGAATCGGGATGTAAATCGCGGGTCCTGATCAGAGACAATGCTCTTAGGTACGCCATGAAGTCTCACGATCTCTTTGATATAAATCCTCGCCAATCGTTCCAGTGAGTAATTAACACTAATGGGGATAAAGTGTGCCGACTTAGTCAATCGGTCCACAATCACCCAAATAGCGTCGTAATGTCTGATCTTGGGTAAACCTACCACTAGGTCCATGGTAATGTTTTCCCATTTCCACTCCGGAATCTCTAGTCCTTGAAGGAGACAAGGGGGTCGTTGATGTTCAATCTTAACTCTCTGACAGGTTAAGCATCTACCCACATGTTCGGTTACATCTTTCTTCAGTCTGGGCCACAAAAACTCGGATTTCAAGTTCTGGTTCATTTTGACCATTCCCGGATGTAGAGTATATTTGCTCTTATGAGCCTCGTCCAGTATCTTCTATCGCAATTCACCATCCTTCGGAATGTAGATCCACTTCTTGTACCTGACCAAGCCGCTAGGCAATAGGTCATGGTCTTGAGTCTCTCCCCGTGAGATCATTTCCCGAGCTGTTATAGCCCACTCGTCGTGCTTTTGAGCTTCCTCGACCGCATCTCTTAGATCGTATTCTCCTTGACTAACAAGGAGACTTGCAAGATACACGTCATCGGGCGCGCAGTGCTTCATGCAAATCTGATTGGATAGGTTCAGGTCTCTGAAATCTTCAAGTAGTCTCCGCTCTTGAATCATCATGTATGCTGCGTGCACCGTCTTTCTACTGAGCGCATCTGCTACGACGTTTGCTTTTCCGGGATGATACTTGATCTCCAGGTCGTAATCTTTCAGTAAGTCCATCCAGCGACGTTGTCTCATGTTGAGCTCTTTCTGATCAAACAGGTACTTTAGGCTCTTGTGGTCGCAGTATAACTCTAAGATTGCACCATAGAGGTAATGCCTCCATATTTTTAAAGCGAATACAATAGATGCAAGCTCCAAGTGATGCGTAGGGTAGTTCGACTCATGAGGCTTCAACTGACGAGAGGCATAAGCTACAACTCTGCCCTGTTGCATCAGGACACATCCCAATCCCTGCCCACTGGCATCACTATAGACCATATAAATCTCATTCAGATTTGGGATGATCAACACTGGTGCTGTAGTTAACCTCTCCCTCAGTATCTGAAAACTTGACTCACAGTCTGCGTCCCACACAAAAGGTTGATTCTTCCTCGTAAGCTTTGTCAATGGTAAGGCAAGACGTGAGAAATTCTGTATGAATCTGCAGTAGTATCCCGCTAGACCCAAAAAGCTGTGTATTTCCGTCACTGTCTCTGGTCTCTTCCAGTCCAGAACTGCTTCCACCTTGCTAGGATCAACGGCAACCCCATCGCGAGATATGACATGGCCCAGAAATTTCACTTCTGGCAACCAGAATTCACATTTACTTAACTTGGTAAAAAGTTGCTTGTCCCGTAGTATTCCTAACACGAGTCGCAGATGTTCCTCGTGCTCCTCTCTGCTTTTCGAGTAGACCAAAATATCGTCGATGAATACTACCACGAACTTGTCTAGGTGTTGGCGAAAGATTCGATTCATGTAATCCATGAATACGGCAGGGACATTAGTCAATCCGAAAGGCATCACAAGGAATTCGTAATGCCCATATCTGGTTCTGAAAGCTGTCTTTGGAACATCACTGGCTTTTACTCGAAGCTGATGGTATCCTGATCGCAAATCGATCTTGGAGAATACACAGGAACCAAATAGTTGATCAAGTAGATCATCAATTCGGGAAAGTGGGTATTTGTTCTTGACAGTTACTTTGTTCAACTCACGGTAGTCGATACAAAGTCGTAGGCTTCCGTCTTTCTTCTTTACGAACAATACGGGGGCTCCCCACGGTGACACGCTGGGTCGGATAAACCCTTTCTCTAGTAGTTCTTCAAGTTGCTTCTTCAGCTCCTGCATCTCGTTCGGCGCCATTCGGTATGGTGCTTTTGATATTGATCACGTTCCAGGCATCAACTCAATGGCGAACTCAACTTCCCTTTTAGGAGGTAACTCAGTGAGATCCTCTGGAAAGACATCAGGGAATTTGTTGACGACCGGAATGTCTCGGAGTGAGGGTTCAGCTTCCGCTTTGACAGAGAAAAACACCATGTATGCCTGGCACCTATGCTGTATGCATTTTTCTGCTTCTGTAATAGAGATATAACTCAGACTCACATCAACCTTGCTTCGGTTGCGCCAGGGTGCAAATGATATCTGTTTACTTCCACAGTCAATTATCGCGTTGTTAGCCGTCAACCAGTCGAGACCGAGAATGACGTCGATGCCACTGAGTGGTAGCCGAATAAGATCTATGTTTGAATCTCGTCCATTTACACTCACAATACAATTAAGGCATGCATCAGAAGCTAAGGATTTCACACCAAGTGGTGTAGCTACTAACAGATCATAAGGTAGTCTATAAGTATGCATTCCTAATCACTTTGCGCAATCATATGAAATAAACGAGTGACTAGCACCCGAATCATACAATGCTTGAAGTAGATTTCCATTAAGAGAAATGGTACCTTTGATCATATCGGGAGATCTTCTGGCTTCTTCATTTGTAAGAGCGAAAACCCGTCCTGGGTTTTGCGGCCTCGCCTCCAGCGCTTTTTGAGGGCAGTTCGTGCTAATGTGTCCCGGCTTCTGGCACTTGTAGCACACCAGCTTCCCTTCGCAGTTGGTCCCCTGGTGATACCTTCCGCACTTTGGGCACGCTCTGGATGTCTTCATCCTTGAAAAGTTCTGCTGCCCAGGTTGGAACGGCCTTTTATTCCCATTACGGGAATTTCCCCAAGTCGTCTTCCGCTTCTGCGAGGAGTTTCCACGTTAAAACCGCCACGATTGGGACCACTGCTATGAAAGACTCTGGTCTTCCTAAGCTCCTTCAGATTCCGCTCGATCAATCGACAGGCCTCCACCGCTTGAATCAATTCGGAGAATTGCTGCGACACAAGTCTCTCCCTTATCTCATACTTCAACCCGTAAATCAGTAGGTTTGCCATACTACCTTCATCTTCGTTCCGCCTAAAGTGGGTTGAATATCGAGACAAGTTGGTGAAACGGGCATAGTAGTTGTCAAAAGACTCCTCTTGCCCTTGCCGAATGTGCAAAAATTCGGATTCCTTGGTCATCTGAACAAAGGGTGGAAAGTATTGTTCGTTGAATTTTTCCCTGAATTTTTCCCATGTAACGGGACAGTGACGTGCTCGCAATGTTGTCGCAGTGCCCTTCCACCAGCGGTCTGCATCTCCTTCCAACTTGTAAATTGCCAGTTGTGCCTTTCTGTCTTCAGGACATTCCAAGACCTCAAAGATCTTGTCCAGGCGCATCAACCAGTCTTCTGCTGAGTCAAGTTTGCCTCGGAAGGCTGGTGGCTTCAGCTTGCAAAATTGTGTTACCCAGTATTGGGTGTTCTCGACCACTCTATTCGGTTGCTGTAGTGCGGCCATAGCTCTCTCTCTCGTCTGGGAGGTGTTTGGGACCGGTTGGATCCCTCAGATGCATGGCTCTATTCATCATTCTGATTGTCGTGATCTCCTTCTCCCTCGGTATTCTGTTTCCCCTCTTCATCAGCTTGTCGTTCCCCATTTTGTCCTCCCTGTCTGTCAGCGAGGAGTGTCTCAATAAGGACCCTTTGTTCTTGGATCACACGCCTCATTTCCTGGATTTCCTCCCGAACAGGTGGTGGTGGTGGTTCCTGCTAGTTTAGTTCATGTATGGGTATGGTTCGTGGTTGTCTACTACGACCCCTGCCTCGGCCTCTACCTCGTCCTCGGCCTCGAGGAGCTCCAGCTCCTCTTAAGGTTGCCATTAGTCTAATTTCGACGAATAATAGATAGATCATTAGAGAAAGACAAGATAAAGATAAAATATCATATTATATATATATATCGAATATTTTACAAAGTCAAGGTGCAATTTATCATCATAGCTACTTCATTACAATCTTACCAAGTACTCTAATCTACTCCCTAAAGGTGTACTAGGATCAACAACTATTTCTACTAGTCTGGTTACTAATTAGTCTTACTACCATATGTCATAATCTTCCACCGCTTTCTTGGACTGTTACAGGGTTCTGACCTCCTTCCTCGGGAATCACATAGCCTGATACACCCAACTCCTAATCTGCCACAGGCAAAGGTAATTAAATGCAACTTCCCTCTTGGCTAATTCTCACCATTGGATCTAGGGCAACTTTGCAACTTCAAATCCTCACCACTCTCTCACTCTCATCTGCCCTCTCTCTCTCTCCCCTCTTCTCTTTCTTTTTCCTTCTCCTAGAAGCCACACAAACTTGCACTTTAAGCCATGAATAGTGTTTTGTATCCTACAAGCTTTGACCAACTTTGCAACATGTGTTGAAATTCAATCTCTTCCCCTTGAAGCTCCTCAAAACCGAAATCCCCTCTGGTCCTTTGGGTTTGGTTGTTGTTTTGGGCTTTATTGGTGGTTTGGGCTACCAAAAATGATCCAATGATGTTTTGTTGTGTCAAACAAAAACCCTAAGTTAAATCCCTCTTGTTTACTATTAGGTTTAGCTTAATTAAGTTTAGTTGTAGTAATTTTATTAATTACCAATTCAATTATGATCCTACTAAGTCCAATTGTTACAATTATGGATCCCTTGTTAGGCTTTATTGTTGAATTTAGCCTAAATATCCCAAATTGCTGTAATTATTTATCATTAAATTAATTATGCATGTTAATTCAATTAAGATTAATTTTTGGTGTTCACTACTTATTTTTAGTGTTCACTAATTATTTTAGACTTCCTCCTACTCCATTACGGCTTAATTTTGCCAATATGTGAATCATATAACATTACATCACCAAGTGTGAATTTAATTGTTCTTAAATTGTTGGAAATTTCATTTAATTAGTCTACGGGTTTTTATGGAATTTTTACAATATTTTATGACCCTATTAAAATCTAGAGAGTTGAATTTTGCCTTATTAAGTCCTACCGACAACTTATTCAAGAAATAGAATAAACATACTTACTAATTTGGGGACAACATACTTTCCTATTTTCAATTGGTCCTAAATGGCCAAAATATAATATTTAAGTGAAATACAATCTTGGGGTATTATAGGATCTAGGGCATTTTTGAAACTCAAATCCTCACCACACAAGACACAACACTCAAAACCGTGCCCCCTTCACTCTACCTTATCTTCTTCCATTTTCATTAATAATCCCATCCAAAGTACATTACCTTCTTCCAACTTTGAAAGTTATTATCCCATGTGGTTTTTGTTAATAATAAATACTCCCTCCGGTCCTAATTATAAGAGCTAGTTGACTTTTTTGGAGAGATTAAGGAAGCTAATTAAATTACTTTGGAGGAATTTTATTTTTATTTTTTTATTCAAACTAATTAGTTTGGTTAATAAACTAATATATAATTTAAGGATACACAACATATGAAATGATTAAGTAACTTATTTAGCTTCCTTAATCTCTCCAAAGAAAGTCAACTAGCTCTTATAATTAGGACCGGAGGTAATAATTCCTAACTCCTTCTCCAAGCCACGATCTCCCCCTTCTTCTATTCTTTGTTTGCATTTCACTAGATAAAAATATTTTTAGGGGTCTTCTTGAAGTTTTCTTCAAATTTTCTCATTGGAATTTAATCTTGGGACTTAGGGCTTCAATTAGAACCCTCAACTTTCTTTCTTTTTTTTTCATTTTGAAACAATCTTCACAAATTTAGGAAATGACTTTGGTTGTACTCTATCTCAAGCCTAAATTATGCTTGTTAATAATAACTTCTTATATTTGATTTATGGTTAACGTATCTCAAGATACGATTTATTTTGTACAGATTTCCCTTTATTTGTATCTTGAATTATTTCTATTGATTAAATTAATTCAATTTACATAAGATTTATACTAAATTCCCATTGGTTGTTGCTTTGACTTTTCCCACTAGGCTCACAACAATTGCACTCACAACACTCTCTCTCTTTCCCACACACACACTCACATCTTATCCTCTTCCAAAGTCATTAAGTCTCTTAATGACATAGTACACTCTATCCTCTTCCAAAACCTTCAAATTCTTCGTCTTTTTAATGATTGCATGTGATTCAATTATGCATGTGTGGATTTTGTTATATTGAATTAATCAGTTCTCCTTTTCAATTAGAGAGGCACTGGAATTTCACTCCAATTCCACTCTTGAATTGTGTTTTAATTATCTCCTACTATAAAGAAGAAAAATCTCCCATTGGTTGTTAAATTTTCACATGGATTATGCTTTATGAAATCTATTTTCAAGCCTTTAGATTAGCTTTATTAGATTTAATCCAAGCCTATAATTTATGCCAGAAATATCTTAATTACTTTTGATGATATTTGTTCTTATTTTACGTGCTAATAGGATTTACTAATTGTGCAATTATCTTAGTTAATTAGGAAGGAATTTTCGCCTACTTTAAATAAACTAGGGGGATTTAAATTAATCTTGGGAAAAATCCCTAATATGGCATTTTAGATGTTTTTAGGCTTAATTTGTTGGTTACAATATAAATTTTGATTAGTAGTAATCTCCTTTAATTTTATTTAAACAATTTTGCTTCTTGGTCCCCAAGCAAAGAATTTGTATTTCATATTAATCAAATAAATAAAAAGCTAAGCCTTTTATTGGTCCATTAAAGGTCACATGGATTAATGATATAATTAATTAAGGCCATTAGATTTAACTTTATGAGACTTAATCTTGGCCTTCTATTTATGTTAATCTCCCATTGGTCTAATTAATTTTATGAGGATTAAGACTATTTCCTTGATTTACCATTGGTCAATTTAATTTCACAAGGATTTGCTAATTATTGGTTTAATCACAACCATTGGATTTCATTGTGTTTGTTTAGATTAAATCTTTTCCTTTGATATTAATTTATTCATTTATTAACTAATCATGAAAATTAGTGCTTAATTAGGCATGTATTATTTCACCCTCATTTTATACTTTTTATTTTGCCTCTTGATTATTTTGCAACTAATCCCAGTTAGTGCAAGCTAAATTGTTTATTTGTTGTTGCTAATTCCCATTAATTAGCTTAAGTGTTTTCTTAATATTTTCTTGCTCATTTGATCATATGAGATCTATGGTTTAATATGGTATTTATATCATATTTTATGATCCTATAATATAATTTCAAAATTGGCCCTTGATTAAGTTAAAATATCCCTAATTGATGACTTTTAATTGCCACTAGATTTATTATGAAGATTTATAAAATTATTCTAATTAATGTAAATTTAATCGGTAATTTCCTTTAATTGATTTAGGTATTTTCATAACATTTTATTACTCTCTATAATTAAATAAAACTATATTGTAATATGATAATCTTAGGGTATTTTATGATCTCTAAATGATATTAGAAAATTTGGGTCTTTGGTTTATTTAATTCTAGGAGAAAATTCCCTAAATTAAATTAAATAAGCTACTAAATTTTGAGACCACATATTCACCTATTTTCAATAGGTATTTTCTATCAACATATAGTGGCTATTGTAATACCCCCAAAAATTATTATTTCTCATAAATACAATATTTTGATAAATGACACCTATTTAAAATAGGTGAATATGTGGTCACAAATTATGAGGTGTGTTTATTCTATTCTCTGGAAATCTTTATTTAGGATTAAGGTGACCAATGATTAAATTTTCTTAGGAATCATAAAATACCATAAAAATACAAAAAAATTACTAAATTAAATTAGGGTTCTTGTATGATCAAAAAGAGAAAGAAAGTGCTATGAAAAATACTTAAACAAATAGGAGAAATTAATAAACAACTAGGTTTTCACTAAACTAAATAATTATGTAATTAATCAAGGGACTAATTTAAGGAGACTTAAGTCTCAAAATTCATAATTTATTAAGAAACTAAATTTTCTAAAACCCTAGAATTAATACCTTGTAAATTTTCAACTCATAAAAAGCCATAAAGAATTGCCAAAACACTTGAACAATTAAAAGGATAATTACCAACATTTAATGGGCAATTAATTAACACTAATGGAAGGTTTAGCTAATTATTTACAATTAGCATTAATAATCACCAAATAGAGGTATGTTAGGCTAATTAAAACTTAAGAACCAATAAGGGATTAGAATTAGCACTAAATGAATTGTTAACAATCATAAATCCTTCCATAAACCAATAATGCAACAATCAAGAGATAATTAAGCTTATGATTAAGATGTTAATCAAATGTTAATCAAAAGTTGAAAAGTCAACAATTTCAACTATGATCTAAAGGCTAGGAATTAATCTCATAAAGCTTATCCAAAGGCCCTAATTAATTCTAATAAAGTGGAATCCATGTGAGATAAATCTAACCAATAGGAGATTTTCCTCTAATATTGTAGAAGAATTAAAACACAAATTAAAAATAAATAAAAGGAAGGAGGGGGGGGGGAATTTCCTAAATAACACATGAACATTGAGTCATAAATCTAGCACAAGTGAGTCATGAGTCTAAACTTGGGTGAATCACCAACCTAAGCCATGAGTCACAAATCTAAATATGATGAGTCATGAAGCTTCATAAATGTATGTAGACTTTGGAAGGGAAATGGAAGAGGATAAGATGATGCATGTGATGATGTAATTGTTGTGCGTGTGTGTGTGTGTAGTGTGAAAAGGGAGTGTTGTGCATGCTAATGTTGTGAGTCTAAGGGAGAAGTCAAGCTATTGGCCAATAGGAAATTATACAATTAAAACAATTAAATTGGTTCATGAAAATAACTCTAGATTTAAACTAGTGAAAACCTATACAAACTAAATTATAACTTGAAATCCACTAACTATGTATCAAATCTAAATTGAGATCAATATCAAGTATAAATCAAGCATGAAAACAAGTATAACCAAAGTCATTTCCTTAATTGTTGAAGATTGAAACCAATAGAGAAGATAGGCAAATTTGGTCTCTAAATGAAGCCAAGAACTTCAAGAATTCAAAACCAATGAGAAAATGTACATAAAACTTTATTAGGATCCCCAAATGTATTTTTATCTAGAGAAAAGCAAAGCCAAGGAGAGAAGGAAGAGGAAATTGTGATTGAGAAGCCAAGAGTTGTAGGTCATCCATGACCTCATCAAGGAGGTGAGTCATAAAGCAATAGAATATGCTAGAAGAGGGAGGTGTAGGGCCAAGATTGGAGCTTCCAATTAACCTAGATCCAATGGCCAATATGCAATGGTATTTTGGTCTTTTTCCACATGGAGCTTTTACTATAAATAGGGGTCCTTGGCTTCATGAATTCTCACCAATTCACAAAGCAATAGGCCATATAGAGAGAGTTGAGAGTGAGAGCAAGGAGGTTCTTGAAGAATGGAAAGGCTCTAGGTAAGATTTCTAGCTCTAGTCTTTAAGTTCTTTAAGTTTTAGTTTTTAATTTCTTAGATAGAAGTAGTTTAGATCTTAAATAATCTAGAGTAATTTTATTTTCATGTTTTTATGGTCAAAATTAGCTTTATTTCGAAAAATTTATGAAGAAGAAGCTCTGGCAAAACTTTCAAAAGAGTATAACAAAGTAACGCAACTCTGGCAAAATTTTGTCAGTAGGCGATTTCTGGAATCAGTCATGAAAATGCTAATATTTTATGTTCGAGATGTTGTTGAAAAATTCTGGAAAAATTCATGGTGAAAGTAGACATATAGAGCTTTCCAAATATGTTAAGAACATGTCAAAATGAATTTTTTACAGTGAGATAAAAATTCCCAAGGTTAGGGCTACGAATTTCTGGAAAATTCTGGGCAGAGGTTCAAGTTTTAACAACTGGGAATGAACCGTGGAATCTGGTCAAAGTTTGATATTTTCTCTAGAACATAGACATCCTAAGGATTCCAAAGAATTTTACAGAACCTCGTTTCGATTTTTCTAGAATTAGTTATGATTTTCCTAAGTTAGACAAAAATCTGTCCAAAATTCTGGACCAACGTTTTTTGAAGAATTAAGGATGATAAGTTGAGAAATAATCCTACCAAGGGTAAAAAGGTCATTAGTGACTAGGATACCTTCTAGAATATTATTTGTGAATTAATAAATGCAATATTACCATTTTAGGATAAACGTGATCACAGTCCGAACGACAGCGTACCGATATCGCCAACGAAGGTACGGACGCGTACTGTAACACTAACTCTGATGCTTATTGTATACTTATATGTGATAGATAGTCTGAGACTCTATTTTTGAAAAGTTGTAGACTCTGTTTTAAAAGTTGTGCATACATACAGTTATATACGGGTTATAGTCATGATAACGCCGTTGAGTTTTCCTAGCGCTGAGGACACGGATGTACACCATGGCATTGGTGAATAGTGCAGACTGGTTTGATGTGAATATGTGGTGATACTGGAGTGACATGAATATGTGGAGGCTGTGGTTGTTATTATCTTGAGTATGTGAATATTGTTGTATTGTCATGAATATCTGTCATACATAACTGATATATAAGCATGAGGTTAACCGTTACCTGAGGTTTAATGGGAATTGAACATCAGCTCTTACCATAGCTTCAGGGTCCGAAGGAGCTAGGACTAAGAGCAAGGATAGGCAGCAGGTGTGAGGACACGGGCGGAGGATGTGTTCCTTTATTTACATACTGTATTCGGATACTTGTACCATTGTATGTATAAGTACTCAGACTCAACAGCAGGGAATATATATTAGATACTCATTCTTTTAAATCTTTCCGATGCTCTACTCTGATTAAACTATTTTAAACTCTGATCAAATTTTTTGAAAACAGATTTTGAAAATGAGGATGTTACAGCTTTGCTAAATAGGATTTTTAGGGTATTACGAACTACATAATTCAGTTATTGAATACTTATAAATAGGACTGAAGGGAGTATAACTTTATGGTTATAATTGCTTAGTATGTTATAAAATAATTGGTTGATTAAATTTTTCTAATGCTGTTACGGTCATTGAAAAAAAATTAAATATAATATATAAGAAGTTTTGTTAAACTTTCCTACAATAGGCTTGTCGGCCACATAACTCATTTCACCACATGCGTTGCAGTGACGGAACCAAAAAATATTTTTAGCCTGGACCAACAAATAAACATATTGAACTATTTACTAAATAGTATGACATAACATTGAAAACACAAATTAATAATAACCGATAATTATAAATTAGAATAAGATATAAGATGATACTAACATTTTCAATAGGTATTTTAAACACGAACTTTACTTTCTTCTCATAGCCTAATGAATAATGAACCAAACAAAGATATCACAGAGACAAACATAATAATTATAATACCCTAAAAATCATAGTTAGCATAACCACTATATTTCGATAAATGATACCTATTAAAATAGGTGAATATGTGGTCTCAAAGATATTATAGTTTATCTAATTAAAGAATTTTCTCCTAGAGTTAAATAAACCAAAAAGACTCAAATATTCTAATTTCATTTAGGGATCATAAAATACCCTATAATTTTCATATTGGAACATAGTTCATATTTAAATTCTAAAGGGACATAAAATGTTATTGAAATACCTAAACAAATTGAAGAAAATTGTCAATAATTGATTGGACAAATAATTGTACATTAATTGAAGTAATTGTATTAATTTTTGCAAGTAATTATTGAATTTTCTTAGGAACCATAAAATATCATAAAATGCAAATAATTACCAAATTAAATTATGGTTCACATAGAATTAAAAGAGAAATGAGGTACTACGGAAAATACTTAAATAAAATAGGGGAAAATAATAAAATCAAATATCAGCTAGATATTCATTAAATTAAATAATGGTGCAAATCTTTATAAATTATCAAGGGATTAATTTGGCACCATTAAGAGGCTAAATTTACTAAAATGCCCTTAATTAACACACTAATGCTTAAATTCACAAATAATTCGTAAAAAGCCATAGAGAACTATCGCAACACTAAAACCAATTAAGGGGTGATTATTAACAATTAATGAGCAGTTAAAATTGCAACAATTAAGACACTACATTTAATAACTAAATTAAATTAAGCATGATTAAAGATGTATAATCCTAATTAAAAGCCAATGGCTAATTAAGAATTGTTTGAATGAGTTTCTAAGGACCATAATTAAATTAGGGTTCCTAAAATATTATAAATATCATGAAAATACCTAAAATAATTAAAGGGAATTTCCAACAATTAAAGAACAATTAAATTTATATTTAAAAAGATATTAACATTTAATTCTCATATTTTCAAGAATAAGTCATAAAGGAGTATGAAAAGGCTTAAAGTAATTAGGGAATGCTAAAAAAAATAGTTGTTAGGAACCTAAATTAATACTAATTGGATTAACATTCATAATTAATTTGGTGGCGAATATTAATAAGCAATTTGGGAAATTTTGGCTTAATTAAATATTAAAGCCTACCAAAGGTTCAATATTAGTACCAAATGAGTTTTGAAAGATCATAATTGATTTGGTAAACAATTAAATCATTCCAAATAAACCTAATTAAGCTAAATCTAATAGCAAATAGAAGAATCTAATTAAAAGTATTTTACCATAATTAATAAATAAAGGACCAATGACATGCCTCCAAAAACTACCTAAGCAATTAAAGATAACACAAAACAAATGAAAATAGGAAAGATGAAGGGGGAGGGGGACGTATAAAATGGAAGAGTGGGAGGCAAAGAAATTTTTCAAACAAATGTGGAAATTAAGTCAACAACTTCTCCAAGAAGTTGGACTTTCCAAACTTCATGTGTAAGTTGCCTCAACTTCTTGACTAAGGGAAGGAAAAAGAGTGAAGAGGAAGGAAGAGAGGAGGGAGTGGTGAGGATGAGTGGGTCAAACCTTCATCTTGATCCAATGGCCAAAATTGATAAGGGTTAGCTTGTAGAAGGTGGTGAAATTTTAGTATAAATAAGGGCATTGGCCTTGACAAATTCCTCACACCAAATCAAACTCCAAGAGTTGATTTCTAAGAAGAGCAAGAAGGAGAAAGAAGAGCAAGAAGCTTCAAGAGGTAAACTTCTTCTTAGTTTTATAGCTTTTAGTTGTTCTTAGTAGTTTTAATATAGATGTTAGTTTTAATCTAGTAAATAGGAAAAGTAATTCCCCATAATTGTTTTCAGGCCTTATTGCATCAAAAGATACCTGACAAGGTGGAAACATGTTGGGGAGTGACGTTTAGGATTAAGGGAATAAGTTAGAGTAAGATAAAAGAATTCTGGAATTTCTGGAGTTTAGGAGTTAACTGGATAGGGAACATTATTTTATGCAGCAAATGATCCTTAAAAATCACGAAATTTTCCAGAAAGAAAGTAGACATGTAGGGCTTTCCAAATATATAAAATATGTAACGTTTTGATCTCTGGACAATGAGATATGAATTTTTGAAGATTAGGCTATGTTTCTGGGCAAGGTTTGAACACATGAAATCTGGGAATTGTTCTTGAATTCTGGGTGAAAAATGATATTTTCCCTCAAAAATAGACATCTTCAGGAGTCCGGGAAATTTTACAGATCTTCCTTTCGATTTTTCTAAAATTAGTTATGATATTTTGAAGTTAGGCGAAAATCTGTCCAGAATTTCTGAACCAGCGTTTTTTGAGAATTAAGTTGATAAGTTGAAAAATAATCCTACCAAGGGTAAAAAAGGTCATTAGTGACTAGGATATCCTCTAGAATATTACTGGTGAATTAATAAATGCGATATTACCATTATAGGATACACGTGACCATACTCCGAACGACGAACGTACTGATATCGCCGACGAAGGTACGGACGCGTACTGTATCACTAACTCTGATGCTTATTGTATACTTATATGTGATAGATAGTCTGATACTCTGTTTTAAAATGTTGTGCATACACATTCAGCTTTATTTATATGGGTTACAGTCTTGGTAATGCCGTTGAGTTTTCCTAGCGTTGAGGACACGATAGGCCATCGTGGCACTGGTGAATAGTGCAGACTAGGGGTAACGGACATATTGCAATGACTGTGTACCGTTATCCAGATGAATTAGTTATGACTTTTTATATTGATTATTGCTATAATGTCATGAATATATGTCATACATATCTTGTTTACATAAGCATGAGGTTAACCATTACCTGAGGTTCAATGGGTATTGAACGTCAGCTCTTACCATAGCTTTAGGATCGGGGGAACCGTGGATCGAAGTTAGGAGTAAGCAAAGTAAATAGCACGTGTAAAGACCCGACTGAGGATCCTCTTCTCATATTTTTGCCGTTATGACATTACTCAGATAAATGTACTTTACATTATGAACAGAGAGATACGGCACAGTTAATGATATATCAGTTACTCACTCTTTTACTTGCTCCGATGCTCTACTCTGATGAAAAAAAAAATCACTTTTGAAAATTGGGATGTTACAATAATTATATGTATAATGAAATTATTTAAAATATAATCAAATAAAAAATGCATACCTAAAATTGTAGACGACACTCTTCCAAATCGACAAAATTGCTAAGGACAGAATCAATAATAAATGTATTAGCAATCTCTCTTTAATATACACAACCAAATTATTTGCAACAAAGTCATTTTTATATTTTTCAGCAATCTTCAAGGTGCATCACTTTTAGAAATTATTTTCTTAGAAATGTTATTTTTTTGAAGTTATTTTCTTCTTAAAGAACACATATACTTTTCTTCTGTTTATCATTACTTATCTTTTTCACCCTACAACAAGTTTGTCACTAAACATGCATTCTTATAGTACTACTCAATACTTTAAAACCACAGGATCATTTGCCAAAGGATCAAAGTTGGGGAAGAGGGGGAAGGTTTCCCCTTTTATATCTACTCAAAAGGGTCAATAGATTCAGAAGAAAAGATGTGGTTTCCCTTCTTAAATATACCTATGAATTTGCCCAAATTGTTAAAAAGAATATTAGTTAACATTAATTTAGAGGCATCACGGTTAAGATTGAGGAAGTGGCACTAATTTTTATTTTCTAGCAAAAACACCACTAGAAAAGCACATAACCATTGAAATTCGGAAAGAATGAGAAGAAAGGTAGTACTCCCTTCGGTCCTAATTATAAGACTTAGTGAACTTTTTTAGAGAGATTAAGGAAACTAATTAAATTACTTTAGAGTATTTTTTTTTATTTTTCTTCAAACTAATTAATTTAACTAATAAAATAATATATAATCTAAGGATACACGGCATATGAAATGATTAAGTAACTTATTTAGCTTCCTTAATCTCTTCAAAAAAAGTCAACTAGGTTTTATAATTAGGACCGGAGGTAGTAACAACTAACAACAACATGAATAGAGTTTTCTTTATCTATTGGAACTAATTTCACATAAAGTAAGTCAGTAGAACATTCTTTAGTCACCTATAGTTAGAGCTGTCAAAACGGGCCACCCCAACCTGTTAGGCCCTAGCCCGCACGGGCTAGGGCCAAAAAGTCCACATCTTAAGTAGCCCACACGGGCCAAAAAACAATTGAGCTCTAAGGGTTAGGGTCGGCCCGCGGGCCAAAATAGCATCCACAAATATTCAAAGAAAACATAAATTTCTATTAACTAATTTAACCAACCTTTTAAATTCAATCAAATTAGATAAATATTTCTTATATTAAACACATATAAAGTACTATATTACATATTGCTGGCCCTGTATTAGTGTAATAAACCAACACATGTTTTACAAACAAGTATATTAAGTGATTGAGAGTTTAATCCCATGATATATGCATGCAAATAACAATATATATATATATATATATATATATATATATATATATATATGTCAATTAAAATTGTCACAGTTCTTTACTCATCCTTTTCGGTCAAATGTTCTTTACTCATCCAATCGTCGAGAATTTCTAACTATTTTTCCAAAAAGTTTAAAAAAAAACTGATGGTGTATGGTTAAATGCGATTAAAAAAAAAAAGATGGCTCCACTTTAGTTGCGACGTGGTAATAGAAACGTGAATTTATATCTTAGGGGCCTATTGACTAAGAGATGAGCACGTGAATTTGATTTTAGAAACGTGCAATAGTTTTTAGTGTGATACACGATTCATCTTTATGGGAATTCTGATTAATTACTTGACGGATATAAGAAAATCTGTTTTTGTTGTTGTTAAGTATAAAAGCAATAATCTTTATAAAAATAAAGAAATTATATCATATATTAATATATTAGTTTGAATAAAAAATATTTGACAATGCAGAAATACATAGATATAAACTGTGAGATGTGAGGCCTGATATACATCAAGATTCAGCATTGACGACTGACGAGAGAGAGAAGGATTGTGAGATACGCGTATCAAATATGAAACGACGACGTTTCCGGTGCTCAAGAAAATGTGGGCAGCTGTTGAGTATCATGTATGTTGTTGGTGGCCCATAGGGCTGGCCCTATCATAACCCAAAGGAGTGGGGGTTATTTTGGGTTAGGGCCGAAAACAACCCCCACCATATGAGGGCTAAAAAAAGGGGGTCAAACATAGGGTTGAATGGGCTGGCCCGTAGGGTCCAGCCCATTTTGACAGCTCTACCTATAGTAGGGAGAGCACCTGTTTCCTTCTTTAGCAAAACCTCATGAAAGTAAAATGAAATTTGGGAGCCATGGTCCACCTAGATCTCTGAACATTCCAGGTCAAGAAAGGGAAACCATGAAATTCAACTATTTTTCGAGATCCAAAGTAAAGCAATGGCAAAACAGAGATAAATCCCCATTATTCATATGTATAATTGTTTTCACAAGCTAAATATTTTCTCCAATTTCAGCATCCAATGAGCATCAAAATGCAACACTAGAAAACTCAGAGAAAGATATAAAAGACCCAAATCAGAAGTTCAACATCCGATGGCGATCTTCGGGAACAAAAAAATTAAATTACAACAATTTCATCGGAGAAATGGAAAACCAAGCAAACTCAAACTGCGTTAAAATAATAAGGATGCAATGGAAAAGAAACAACGTAAAATGTAGATACTGAGATAAGAGTGAAGAGGAATAGAGGGGGGGAAAAATACCTGAAGAGCGAGAAAACGATGATGATGCAGAGAAGAAGAATGAAGTGTAGGTCTGACTCTGACTAACAGCGACGGAATGAAAGACAGTGGTCGGAGACTCGGAGGAAGAGGGAGGCTTTGAGGATGAAGAGTAGAGAGGACGAAGAGGAAGTGTGAAGCATATGGAAAACATCCACAAGATGAGAGGGAAAAATGAAAAAAACAAAAAAAAAACGAAGAGTGAAATTATAGAAAAGATAAGAGATTAGTTGGGCTAAATTATTGGTCAAAAAAAATATTATATAATAAATATATATATTTTAACAAATTTTAGAAGACTAGCTAGGGCCTTGATAAGAGATTAACTGTAACCAAATTATTGACCAAAATAAAATATTATATAATAAAGACATATATTTTAACAAATTTTAGAAGGTCAGCTCGGGTCAAGACCCCATTTGACCATAACACCGATCTGCCATTGGATATGCCTGAAGATTGCAGAAAGCTATTCATTAAACAATTAAGAATAGTGATTTAACCATTTTATTTATCTGAGTTAGAATGAAAGAGTAAGCACAAACTTTGGACCCAGTCATCGCATCCTAAGCTTTGTATCTTTATGCACACATCAAGCTTTTCATACACAGCTGCTAAGTCCCTACTTTTTTTTGCGTATGATGTTAACATATGTATCATATCATTTTTAGAAAACAAAAGTTTGGCTGACTTTCTTGAAAAATAAAAAGTTGGAATGGAGGAAACAATTGAGTTCCCCCTACTTATTCAAATGATTTTCTGATGTTTGTGTAAATTTAGTAACATAAGCTTTAGTACTCAGATTGTTATGGATCTTGGGAATTGGGCCACGAAGCCCAATTCGCCACTTAAACTGCATACCCACAGTTATGCCAACACTTCAGGTAACTGCCAAGTCGGGACGGTTATTCTCCTCTATAAATAAGAAGTCTTTGCACTGGAGAACGGTACACATGATTTCATCCTTTCATTCTCACAAAGCACACACCCCACTCCCAGTGGCTAAACCCCAGAAGTATATTTGAACTACGTGGGCTTTGATCCGTATTCAAGGGTACGTAGGCCCTAGGCATTGTTCCTAGTTCAAGCCCGAGTAACATTGTTCACACTCGAACATTTAGCGCCGTCCGTGGGGACCGAAAGGTTCGACCATAAGGTTTTCAAGTTACGTAATACGATGGCAAAGACAAAACGAACTTTAACAACTCGGCATACTCAAGTGCCAGAAGAACAACTAGAACAACAAATGGGACAAACGATACACCAGGATCCTTCTAACATTGGTGTGGATCAAGTAATAGTGGAAACTAAAGTAGAAGTGTCGAACACGGCAGATTCTCCCATTCCAGAAAACGACGTGTTACAGCAAGTGGAGTCTCAAGCCCCTCCGGACAGTCCGCAAGTAGAACTCCAAGTTGTTAACCCGGACATTTGGTTATTACAAAACACAATAGGGTCCATCTTAAACAGAATGGATAGGATGGAAGATCGCCACAACCTTCGGATTCAAGAAAATGCTCGAATACAAAAGGAAGAGATGGACCGGCGTGATACAGAATGGAAGAGGCTTTTCGAGCAGTATGTTGGACGAGTTGATGGTTGAAACACCAGAACCGATAGGGATACTTTGGGACCGAGTCAATGCGGCTCTCCCTCCCACGAAGCGCAACAGATGCGCGGAAGCGACGAAGAAAGAAATGGACACCAGAAACACCCAAGACGATCTAAGGAAGACGGCCGAGATGAAGGACGAAGTCGGGCTACCGCACGTCACGAGGAAACTAGCGGTACCAGACAAGATCAAGCGTCAATGAGGACGCAGAGAAAAGACAAAGAACCGGTCAGGGACCCGAGTTCACCAAAGGATCATACTACATCCTCCTCAGCGGACTCAAGTTCAGATGAAGGCGAAAAGGTTATAACTCCTTTTACCAAAAAAATCATGGCAGCGCCTTATCCGAAAGGCCTTGACACGAAGGATTTTCCCAAATATGATGGCAGCCAAGACCTGCAAATTCATGTTGGCAACTTCAAGATGGAAATTATGGTGAAGGGATACTCGGGACCAATGATACCACGTTTGTTTGCTGGAACACTACGAGGACCCGCACAGATATGGTTCAACAGTTTACTAGCCAATTCGATCCCGGATCTCAAAGACTTGGAAAATAAATTCCTGCTTCACTTCGCCACAATTAGAAAACAACCGAAGACAGAATTTCAACTCGATCAAGTACGACAAGCACCTGGAGAAACTCTTCAGAAATACTTGGAACGATTCAACAGTACAGCATTGCAGGTTCCCGGATTAAAAGAGGACGTGCATTTACATTGTGTGACGGCGGGTCTAGATAAAGGCTCACCATTAAAAAAGTCGATCATGAAGCGCTGCCCGAAGTCCTTGACCGAGTTTCAAGATCGCACGAAGCAATATATAGAGATGGAACAGATGGAAGCCATGAACCAGCCACCCAGAGAATCATCTAAAAGATCCCCTCCCCGAAGTAAAGACCGATACAATTCAAACAGACAAGATACCCAAGGTCGGGACAGAAAACCTCAAGGAAGCAGAGTAGAAGGAAGGTACGACAGGTATGCATCGTTGAGACTGCCTCAAGCTCAGATATGGAAAGAAGTTTCTCTAACGGAAATGAAGAATGTTGAACGGCCGCGGCCAATGCGTACAAATCAATCTTTAGATAGATCCCGATACTGTGAATTTCATGATCAACATGTGCACACCACAGAAGCTTGCTGGGATTTGAGGGACGCCATTGAGAGGTTTGTCCGAGAAGGAAAGCTTCGCCGATATGTTATACAAACTCAAGGCCAGCGGAACAAATGGCAGAACAAAAGCAGGAGTCCACCTGGAGGACAGAAGAGACGAGATTGTGATAAAGCCAGACAAGGCAATATTGACGAATTCCCCGAGTCAAAATATGTTTGTAATGGGATCGTTGGAGACTTTGGGGGAGGAGGAGACTCCTTAAATCAACGAAAGAAATATCTGAAGGAGGTCATGTCCATTACTGACCCCCCCAAATTCAAAAAAGACAAGAAACCAAATGAGCCGATGTTGGGATTTTCTCAAGAAGACCTAAATGACGTGGTGCCAGGGCACAATGATGGCTTGGTTGTCACGGGAACGGTAGAATATTGCCAGGTTAGGAAGATTTTTGTTGACAATGGGAGTGCGGTAGACATAATCCTATGGGACGCGTTCAAACGAATGAGGTTAGATTCCAAGGACTTGAAGCCATGTAAAACCACATTGACTGGTTTCAATGGAGAAGACACCCGTCCGAAAGGATTTATTGACATCAGACTAACTCTAGGAACAAAGGAAGCTTTTAAGACTGAGATAGTTCGGTTCGTGGTGGCAGAATTCCCCTCACCATACAACATAATATTGGGATGACCGACTATCCATAACAGGAACATGTTGGTATCATCAAACCATCAGAAATTGAGATTCATCAACAAGAGGAACCAAGTGGTTACCGTCAAAGGAGACCAAAAAGATTCGTGAAAATGCTACTTTGAAGCAGTACAAGAAGGAAAGTCGGCAAACAAGGGAAAAGCGGGAAGTAGCTCTGTGCAGGTAGTTGAACTAGATCTGAGAGAGGAAGACAAAGCGCAAAGAGCTGAGCCGAGTGAAGAAATCGAGGATTTTGTCCTGGGAGAAGATCCAAAACAAGTCACAAAAATCAGAAAACTGCTGAAACCTGAAGTTTGAATAGAGTTAGAGAAGTTTTTAAAAGACAATAGGGACGTGTTTGCATGGAAACCGTCCGAGATTCCCGGAATTAATCCTGAATTTTGTTGTCACAAATTGGCAATTCCATCGGGGTCAGTACCAGTCGCGCAGAAGAAAAGGAAGATTGGCTCAGATCGAGGACACGCTCTAGACGCACATGTCAAGGAGTTGCTTGATGCCGACTTCATAAGAGAGGTGCAGTATACCACATGGCTGTCCAATGTCGTCATGGTGAAAAAGCCCAATGGCAAATGGCGCGTTTGTGTCGACTATAAAGACCTGAACAAAGTATGTCCAAAAGACGCATTTCCCATGCCCAACATCGACCAACTAGTTGATCAATCATCCAGTTTCCAATTGCTATCTTTCATGGATGCATACTCGGGATACAATCAAATTGCTATGCATCCCGAAGATCAAGATAAAATAGCCTTCATCACTAATAATGCGAATTATTGTTACAATGTGATGCCTTTTGGTCTTAAAAATGCAGGAGCGACTTATCAGCGGATGATGACAAAAGTTTTCAGCGAGTAATTGGGCAAGAATGTGGAGGTGTACATTGATGACATGATAGTCAAATCCAGGGAACAAAACAGCCATGTCCGAGATCTGAGCCAGACGTTTGAGAAGTATCGGGAGCACCGGATTCGACTGAACCCAGCTAAATGTGCATTTGGAGTACCCTTTGGAAAATTTTTGGGTTTCTTACTAACTAGCCGAGGCATAGAAGCCAACCCGGAGAAATGTAAATCGATTTTGGAGATGAAAGGACGAGATGATGGTGGCGCTACATCTAAACGACGTGTAACATCCATAAAATCGGGTCTCTTTTCCATTGGATCGCCTGAAAAAGGAAAGAAATGAGTTAAATAAAATTCTAGAAAGAACATGCTTCTAAACATTTGAATCAAATAGATTATCATACCCGTAAAGGGTCGTTTCCATACAAAAGAAGCTATGTAATCGGCCGAGTCTATTAAGGATTCTTTATTGACCGAGGTGGAAATGAAAGCAATAGCATCATTCTCCTGGACGGTCATCTCAGAAAGAGGGGTCAGAAAATCTTTGGCCTCAAATTTATGATGCTCCTCAGTCCAATATAAGGGGAAACGCCCTTCGATTTCCCCAGAAGCCAAAGTTTGAAGAAACCAGTGAACGCACCCGGGTTTGGCGGAGACTTTGACAAAGGCATTCTTAAAGCCTTTCCATGAATCAGTGAAAGGCTTGAGGAACTTACGACCGAGCGAAGCCCGAAGTGAAGTCCATCCAAATTCTAGCAAATCTCCGTCAAAAGAAAGGTTGGTCTCTAAAGGAACAAAAAAATGACAAAACACGGGCACAGAACATACTAAATCAAATTTGCTGCAGAAGCTTTCGAAAGCCACGGCAAACGCCCAGCCATTAGGATGAAGTTGGGTAGGAGCAAGGTGAAAATGGCGGAGAAGCTGCATTTGGAAGTCAGTAAAAGGGAATTCCATCCCAAGTCGGGTTATGACGTTTTTATAAAAAAAGAAGAAATTACACTCCTTGGAGCGCCTGGAAGCTACCGACTCACTAGCTGAAGGCTGACATACAGCATACCCATCCCCACCTCGAATAACATGAGCGATAGCCTGAGAAGACAATTTATTTTTCGTATCAGTGACGACATTGCTCACGGCATATCTCTTAATTGAAGTCATTCGCGAAGACCCGAAGGAGCAGACTCAGCGGTCTCGGATTGGTTTGTTTGATGGGAGAGGGAAGACATTAAATACCTATACAAGACACAAAAAGAGACTAGGTTAGAACTCGAAAATACTTGAAGTCACAAGGTTTACAGAGGAAGTTTGAAATGCTGAAGGCGGTAAAGTGATGTTAATGGCTGCGGATCTCCAAGGCCTTTCATGGCAACAGTAGCGGTCTAAAATTTGCTCAGCATCTCGGTCGAAACCCGAGCGGGCAAATTGAATAGCTTTGTGCATGCAATCTTCGCAAGGAGTAATAACTTCGGCTGGGTAAGTCGGGATGGAGACCTCAGAAAATATGCTCAGAGCTGATAAGAGATGCGCCAGGGCGGCAAACGGGGAAGTTTGAATGCAACCTTGACGGGATCCTCCACTTCCACCACCTCGGGAGGAACTAGCACCTCGGGAGGAACTACCAACTCGGGAGGAGCCACTAGCACGAGAAGAACGGAGCATATACTCCATCTTTTCTCTCTCAGTGGGAAGAATGGACCACAGCTAGAACTTAGTTCGACTAGAGACTCGTTGAAGCAATTCTCTATCCTCTTTTGGGATGGGCCAACTATACATATCTACTAATGGAGGTCTGTGGTCCATCTTTTTGAAAAAGAACTAACGCGCTCAAATACAAGCAATTTGCGATCATTAAACAAGTTTGCAGAAAATTATGGAAGACAGAAATAACAAAAGCATGTAGAAGACCAAACAATACAACGAAGATGAAGAACATGGCTCCAGATTTTCCCAGATTTTCCAATTATTCAACGACTCAGACAAAGAAGTTTCACAATTGTTCTCAACACCTTTCTTTTAGAGAGGAATTCAACAAAGTCATCACGTCGTTCGAGACACCCAGAAGAAACAAAATGTATGCATCGACTATTAAAAACCCAGAAAGGAAGAATACTAGAAATGAAGAACAACAAATGCAAAGAACAATGACAGATGAACACGGAAGATGAAAAATCAACTCAAGAAAAAGGACTATTACAGACAAACGAAACACAAATTTGAATAGGAGACTTACTTAAGAATCTGGAGAAAAGTGAAATCTCGAGGAGAATGAAGTATAGAGGGTGCTCTACTGATGATTCCTTCGAAGAAGAAGAGCCTGATCAAACGAAATATAGACAAGTGAAACAAGCAAATGCGCCCAAAGAGGTATTTATAAATAAATCAAAGCGTGTGATGATTCGAAGTTCGGACGTTTCACCGGTTACGAGGTGACGATTTGAAGTTCGGACGTTTCACCGGTTACGAGGTGCCAAGAGAGATGACGATACAGAACTTGAATGATTAGCCAATACGAAATTGATGAAATCAAAACTAAAACATCCTCGAAACCCTAGAAGTAATCATGGCGAATCAAAGGTGATGCAGGACATTAATGGGCGCGATAACCGAAGGCGGCTTGCTTGAAAAACGTGTTGCTTCAAATTCGGAGGTAGTGGTTACACGATACGACACCATAAACCAAAGGACGCGATGAAGAAGGCGGTCGCATCACTTGGAAAGGTTCTAAACACCTCGACAATAATCTCTGAATTTCAAGACTCGGGATTGTGAATCGTGATAAACTCGGCAATCCGCTGTTTGAAAATGCCGATTTCGAAAAGACCCGACTCATTGTCAAATAAACAAACCAGACTTATGGGTGACTCAGATAAGGCGAGTACATCTCAGACAATTCCCCCTCATACAACCATTGATGCATCCCGACAACTCAGAAACCCGAGCTGTCAGGCTGGTGGGCAACTGTTATGGATCTTGGGAATTGGGCCGCGAAGCCCAATTCGCCACTTAAACTGCATACCCACAGTTATGCCAGCACTTCAGGTAACTACCAAGTCGGGATGGTTATTCTCCTCTATAAATAAGAAGTCTTCGCACTAGAGAACGGTACACATGATTTCATCATTTCATTCTCACAAAGCACACACCCCACTCCCAGTGGCTAAACGCCGGAAGTATATTCGAACTACGTGGGCTTTGATCCCTATTCAAGGGTACGTAGGCCCTAGGCATTGTTCCTAGTTCAAGCCCGAGTAACATTGTTCACACTCGAACACAGACAAAACAAACGCTTCAATAAAAAAAATTTCAAGCGTATAAACAAAATAATTTCCCATACAGAGACCCGCATTCGTCAGTGATTTTGCAATGTAGAGCGACTAAAGTCACATAACATATTTGAAGAAAACATGATAGAAGCAATAAAGAAGTTGTATGCCTCATGAACCTGAAATGGCTCGCAGAGACTGAGGAAAATCGTAAAACAAACTTGATACTAGTACAAGCATAAAGCTGGCACATGATAAATAAACTGTGCACATAAATAAATCTGTTGAAACTAAAACAATTACCATCAATCAAGAACACAACATTGGGATTCGATGTATGAATATGAGGCATCAGTTCGTTGCTATAAGCATGAGGAAGTAAAAGAACGAAAGTCGACGACATTACCTGAGGAGGAGCTTCGAGATTTTCTTCTCCGGTGCTCTCTTTATCACTAAATGCCTCTCCGACTCTCTCCGTCTCTCGGGTGACGTGGTAAAAACGTAAAACCCAATTTTAAAAGGACTTCGTGTTCAGATTTTAATTTATTTTTATTCGCAATTCATTTCATTTTTTAATGTGATTTGTGAGAAAAATGAATATTCGGTATAATTATGAATTAATCTTTTTTTTGCCAATGTGAATTAATATTTTTAAATATTACTTTAAAGATTATATGTGAATCAAAAAAGTTTAATTAAATTATATTATGAATCACGATTGAGTTAACTCCAATTTAGTCCTAGTTGGATCACTAAACCTTAATCATTACCTTAATAAATTTAAAATTGGTCAGATTTTAGGTATCTTGGTAATATTCCCTACTTCTTACCATTATGTTTTATATTATATATATGGCTTCTCATAATTAAAAAACAATATTTAATCAAACTTCTCCTATTTTAGTTGTGGAGTGATTTAGTAGTTATTATTATAATGTTAAATGATGGGTAATTTTGATTTAAAAAAATGTCATATTTTAACAAATTTATTACCTTTTCAATTAATTTGTGCATAACAATTAAGGAAAGAAATACGGCCACTTGACATATTTTAACATATTAAAATATGCCAATCATTGATTACCGAATACCTATGCAAGAATTGAATACCCGGTGTTTTGAGGAGGGTATACTGGAGCCAGAATTAAATGAAACATTGATTACTCTGATTCCTAAAATACCTGCTCCAGAACATCTTAAGGATTTTCGCCCAATTAGCCTCTGCACAGTCTTGTATAAGATTATCACAAAGGTCCTGGCTAACAGGCTTACTCAGTGGCTACCACACCTAATTTTGCCCAATCAGTCAAGCTTTGTGGTGGGAAGACAAATTAGTGATAATGTGATTATTGCACAAGAGGTGATTTATACCATGAGGACTTGTAAAGGGGTTAAAGGGTGGATGGAAATTAAGGTGGATCTTGAAAAGGCCTACGACCATTTAAGATGGGATTTCATTGAGGAAACACTTTTCGATTCGGGTTGCCCGAGGAAGTTCGTTAAGGCAATCATGACATGTATATCTACTCCCACGATGAGGGTGGTATGGAATGGGACCTGATCGGAGGCTTTTCACCCTTCCAGAGGGATAAGGCAGGGGGACCCCCTCTCGCCTTATATTTTCGTGATGTGTATGGAGCGACTGTCCCAAACGATTACTAAACTGGTTGCGGATAAGAAGTGGGAACCTGTTCGTCTAGGGAAAGGTGGCCCACCCCTATCCCATCTATTTTTTGCGGATGACTTAGTCTTGTTTAGCTCTACAGCTGATTCACTGGTTCACCTGGTCAACAGTGTTCTTGATGATTTTTGTTCCAGTTCGGGCCACAAAATTAGTCGGTCCAAGACTGCAATCTTTTTTCACACAATGTTCCTTAGGATGTCAAGACGTTGGTTAACGAAGAACTGGGATACCGGTGCACAGATGACCTTGGGATGTACTTGGGGGTGCCCCTGCTCCATAGTCGAGTCAAGTCTGGAACTTATGGGTACTTGGAGGGTAAGATTCGGAGTAAGCTCTCCGGGTAAGAGCAGACCTCGAGGTTTGCCCTGAAACCTCGATGTTTGGCCTTACAGAAGGCTTTAAAAGTTAAGTGTCTCATGGTTCAAAACTTGGTTTCACAAAAACAATGTGAAACCTCGAGGTTCCGGATCTTTCAGAAAAACACAAGTTTTGCACCAACACAGGAAACCTCAAGGTTTGGTTGAAAACCTCCAGGTTTGTGTTTTGGCGCCTAACTGAATATTTTGAAAAACTAAGTGAAACCTCAAGTATTAGAATGAAACCTCGAGTTTTAATCATCCAGAGAGGTTTTGGTTTTCATCAAGTATGAAAACCTCGAGGTTTGACATTTTGTCTTAAACTTGAAATTTCATGGAAAACACTTAAACCTCGAGTATTGTTTTTCAGCCTCGAGTATTTTGGCATACCGAGAGCAAACTTATTTTCAAAGGAATGAAAACCTCGAGGTTCAGTTTGAAACCTCGAGGTTGTGTCCTTGGTTCAACATTTTGGCTTTGCAATGTTTTAGCCAAACCTCGAGTATTGCTTCAAAACCTCGAGGTTATCGGGCTCCAGAAGAAAAATGAATTTCTCACCAAGTTTCAAACCTCAAGGTTCCTTTTGAAACCTCCAGGTTTGTGGCTTACAAAGGTTTATCAAAAGGTTTCTTTTCAAATGAAACCTCGAGGTTCACCATGAAACCTCGAGGTTGTGTGTTTCTAGAACTGAGTTTGCTTGAGTTATTCAAGCAAACCTCAAGGTTTCTAGCCGTTACTGCAGATTCGAATTTGAGAAATCTGTAATACCTTCTTGTTTGATCTCAATGCTTTACATGATTATTCTATATTGATTCTAGATATGTTTAACCATCCTTCTAGTGAGTTTCGGACAAATTAACGCAGATTTATTGAAGGATTAGAGCAAAAGCAAAAAGTGTGTCAGAACATTTAATGCTCAGTCCAAAAACTTGCTTCCTTTGGTTAATCCACTGGTACACGACTACAAAAGATTAAAAGGAAGATTACAACAACAAGAAACATCGTCTCCAACGGATTTATTGCCAGAAAGCCAACTCAGACACAATGACCAGCAGGATTATGCAGAAACAAGAGAGAGAAGATGCCTAAGCTTGAACCAACACTCAGCAGATGATCTCCAACGGTCCAATCCAGTTTGCAACGGTCATTTAATGTTCTCTATCTATAAATAGAGTTCATTAACTCCTTCACAAGCTGATACACATTCTGAGAGCGAAAATATATTAAGTGTCATTTATTGTGTTCAGCTTTCATCTGTAATTGTATCAATTTGATACTTGTGCTTCAGTGTCATTTTATTTGCTCTATAAGAGAGTTATTTCTGTAAATCATTTATTGATTGTGTTAACTACAAGTCAGGGGACTTGGTAGTTGGGTGTATTGATTACATCTTGTAAGGGGGAGTGAATTCTAGAGAGAGAACTACTCTGAGTACAGAGATTGTAATCAAGTTTGTGAAGTTAGTGGATTGAAAATCCCAGGTGAGGCTTGGGGATTGGATGTAGGTCAGAGAAAGGACTGAACCAGTATAAATCGCATTGTGTAAAGCTTCTTCTCCCTACTCCTCTGATGATCTCTGTTCTTAGTCTTCAGAACAGAGCAAAGTTTTAAATTTTTAAAGATACCCAATTCACCCCCCCTCTTGGGTATCTAGCTCCAAACCTTCATTTGGTATCAGAGCAAGGTCTTCTCATAAGAGTTTAACCACTCGAGAAGGATCATTATGGAAGGAATTCTTCCTGATGGAGCATCTATCAACAGACCTCCCGGCTTCAACGGCGAGCACTACTCTTTTTGGAAAGCAAAGTTTCGTGTGTTCGTGATGGCAACTGAATACGGGTTGTGGAGAGTCTTTGAGACTGGAGATTATGTACCTGTCAAGATTGAAGGAGGCATTTCTGTTCCAAAGGCTGAAGCTGAATTCGATGATGATGATAAGAAGAACATCACTCTTAACAGCAAGGCTATCTTAATGCTTCAAAGTGCTCTTAGTCAAAAGGAGTACTTTCGGATCTGTAACCTGTCAACCGCAAAAGAGATGTGGAAGGCTCTGGAGATAGCATATGAAGGAACCTCTGTAATCAAAGAGAACCGCATCAACATTCTAACCATTGAGTATGACCTACTACGGATGAAGCAAGGAGAGAGCATTGGAGAATTTCAGCTTAGATACACTCATCTGACAAATCAACTGGCAGCCTTAGGAAAGGTATATGATCAAGGATCTCAAGTGAGAAAAATTCTCAATATTCTGACAAAAGATTGGGAAGCAAAAGTTACTGCGATTGAGGAGGCTCGTGGAGAATCAATGGCTTCAGTTGCTACCCTGTTTGGTAGTCTATCTGAGTACGAGAGTAAATTGAAATTCAAAAAGGACTTAGATGATGTCAACGGCGGCAACAATCGCAGCAAGGGAGTTGCTCTTAACACGACAAGGGATGAAGAAGATGAAGATGAGGACGAAGAGATAGGCATGATGGTCCGGCGATTCAAGAAATTCTATAAAAAAGATCAAGGCTTCAAGAAATTCCAAAAGGGTAGCTCCAATTACGAATCAAAGAAGCCTATCATTTGCTACAAATGCGAGAAGCCTGGACATATCAAGTCAGAATGTCCTCAGCTGAAGAACCAAGAGAAAGAAAAGAAGTTCAAGAAGAAGGCTTATGTTTCAGCTATATGGGGTGATAGTTCATATGATGAAGATGAAGCTGAAGAAGACGAAGGTGAAAAAGCCAACATATGCCTAGTTGCTGAGCAGGAAGAGCAACCCAATGAAAGCAATGAGGTTTATGAATCTCTACCCTCCTATGATGAATTATTTGCTGAGTACAATGTCGTTCAAAAGGAGTTTGAAAAGCTAGCAGACAAGTATATGACTTTGAAAAAGAAAAACTCCTTTCTTGAATTGAAAATTGAAAATCTTTCCCCTCCTGAATCTCTAGTCTGTGATGAATGCCCCATTTTGGAGAAAAAGAATTTACAATTAACAAAAGCACTTGAGAAATTCACTAAGGGAAGTCAAATGCTCAACGTGATTCTCAAACAACAACGTTTTATAAATGATCGATCGGGCATTGGTTACAAACCAGATTTTGATAAAAGGAAAGGCAAGAAAAAGAGTGGATAAAAGTCATATATGAATTATTTTACAAAATCAGTTCATTCTTCAAATCCTTTTGCTCATTGTAATTATTGTAATAGGAAGGGCCATTCTACCTCATCTTGCTTTCATAAAAAGGAAAGAAAAATCAAGCATGTAGGGAACTATAAATGGGTACCAAAAGGAACTTATGTTCCCAAGGTGCAAGCTAACTCCAAAGGACCCAAGAAAAGATGGGTACCTAAAACTTGATCCCTTGTGAATTGCAGGTGTGTCTTAGAGCATCAAGACCCAACAAGTGGTATATTGATAGTGGATGCTTAAGGCATATGAATGGAGACAAATCCAGATTCCTTTCAATCAAGCCAAAAGATGGTGGTAAAGTCACATTTGGAGGTGACCAATCGGGCAAAATCGCTGGCGTTGGTGAGATAGGCAACAATGAGGGTCCTCTCATCAAAGACGTCTACTTAGTAGAAGGATTGTGTCACAATCTCCTAAGTGTGAGCCAAAGCACCGACAAGGGTAACTTAGTTATCTTTGATTCAAATGAATGCTTGATTGTTAGAAAAGATTTAGTCTCAATTGATGATTTGAAAACCAAAGCTTTATTTAGAGCACCTAGAGATGGAAATTGTTATACTCTTAACCTCTCTAGCAATGCTTCTGTTTCTGAAAATTGTTTTGTTAGTAACTTGAATGAAAGTTGGCTTTGGCATAAGCGATTAGCTCATGTGAATATGTTTCAACTTGACAAGTTGCTGAAAAAGGATTTGGTAATTGGTATTCCTAAGTTGAATTTCAAAAATGATATGATTTGTGATGCTTGTCAAAAAGGAAAACAAACCAAATCCTCTTTTAAAGCGAAAAATGAGATTTCAACTAGTAGACCTCTTCAATTACTTCATATGGATCTAGTTGGACCAGCTAGAGCAAAAAGTCTTGGTGGAAATCTTTATGCTTTGGTCATAGTTGATGATTACTCTAGATTTACTTGGACCATATTTTTATCATCTAAAGATGAAACGTATGATCAATTTGTTGCCTTTGCCAAGAAGGTCCAGAACGAGAAAGGTTTCCCAATTTCAGGTATAAGGACTGATCATGGTGGAGAGTTTAAGAACCATGCCTTTGCTGAGTTCTGTGATGGTATGGGCATCGACCACAATTTTTCAGCACCAAGAACACCACAATAGAATGGTGTAGTGGAGAGAAAGAATAGAGTACTCACTGAAATGGCAAGATCGATGCTGAACGAGTACAACACTTCACGAGTGTTTTGGGCTGATGCCATGAGTTTAGCTTGCTACATCTCCAACATAGCGTACTTGAGGAAGAAGCTGAACAAAACACCATACGAACTCTACAAAGGAAGAAAGTCAAACCTCAACCATCTTCATGTCTTCGGTTGTAAGTGCTATGTGCACAATAACGGTAAAGACAATCTTGGTAAATTCGACCCTAAAGCTGATTTAGCTATCTTTATTGGTTATTCTAATAGGAGTAAAGCGTATAGAGTATTTAACACTAGAACTGAGATTGTTGAGGAATCTATACATGTTGTATTATGTGAGTCTGATTCTGATAAATCCTTGGATGATGAAGAAGAGACAATTTTCACAAACAAATTCTTTTCGAAAAATGCTCCTACTCCTTCTGAAAATTCTGAAAATGTTTTTGAGGTTGATCCTGAAAATAATCTTGAAAATCTTGATCAGTCCCAACCTAGAGCTTGGAGATTTATAAGGAATCATCCTTTAGACCAAGTTATAGGTGATGTAAACCAAGGAGTAAGGACCAGAAATAGTACTTTAAATGAGGTCACTTTTTCTGCATTCATTTCACACATTGAACCCTCTAAGATAGAAGAAGCCCTTTCAGATAATGATTGGGTGATTGCAATGCAAGAGGAATTACATCAATTTGACAGAAATCAAGTTTGGGATTTGGTACCTAGGCCTAAAGATCATCCAGTCATTGGCACTAAATGGGTATTCAAAAACAAACGAGATGAGTCAGCAATCATTGTCCGAAATAAGGCAAGACTGGTTGCCAAAGGCTATAATCAGGAAGAAGGGATTGATTATGAATAGACTTATGCTCCAGTGGCAAGATTGGAAGCCATAAGGGTTCTTCTAACCTTTGCTTGTGTAAAAGGTTTTAAACTTTTTCAAATGGATGTTAAAAGTGCATTTTTAAATGGTTTTATTCAAGATGAGGTATATGTTGAACAACCTCCAGGTTTTGAAAATGAACACTTTCCATATCATGTTTTCAAACTAAAGAAAGCACTTTATGGTCTTAAGCAAGCTCCTAGAGCTTGGTATGAAAGATTGAGTCAATTCTTACTCAATCAAGGGTTTATCAGAGGCAAGGCCGATACAACACTGTTCATTAAGAAAAATAAATTGAATGAAATTTTAATTGTTCAGATCTCTGTTGATGATATTATATTTGGTGCTACTAATGACTCCTTGTGTGAGGAATTTTCCAAGTCTATGCAGGGTGAATTTGAGAGGTCAATGATGGGAGAGCTCAACTACTTCCTTGGGCTGCAAATCAAGCAACGTAAAGATGGGATATTTATATCTCAAGCCAAATATCTGAATGATTTGCTGAAGAAGTTTGGGATAGACAAGTGCAATGGGGCTGACACACCTATGAGCACAACAACCTCTTTGGATGCTGATGAAGAGGGCAAGGATTTCAACATCACCAAGTATGGAGGAATGATTGGATCATTGCTCTATCTCACCGCAAGTCGCCCGGACATCCAATTCAGTGTTGGGATGTGTGCTCAGTTCCAATCCGCTCCTGAAGAGTCACATGCTGAACATGTAAAGAGGATATTCAGATATCTCTCTGATACGAAGACTCTTGGACTATGGTTTCCCAAAGGTCAGCCGGAACACTTGGTGGCATATTCGGATTCGGACCATGCTGGCTACAAGACGGATAGAAAGAGTACAAGTGGTCAATGCAAGTTCTTTGGCAACTCACTTGTGTCATGGTTCAGCAAGAAGCAAACAACAGTGGCCGTGTCATCAACCAAAGCCGAATATGTGGCCGCCTCAAGTTGCTGTGCTCAAGTGCTATGGTTGAAGCAACAACTTGCTAATTTGGGAGTGCACTTGAAGGAGATCCCTATATTGTGTGACAACACTAGCACAATAAGCTTGGCCAAGAATCCTGTGCAACATACAAGAACCAAGCATATTGATGTAAGGCATCACTTCATTCGGGATCATGTCCAGAAGCGAGATGTCAAAGTGATGTTCATCCCTACTCACCTTCAATTGGCAGACATCTTCACCAAACCCCTAGCCAAGGAACCCTTCACCTTCATAAGGAAAGAATTGGGAATGGTAAATCCCAATGAGTTGTAAGTAATTCCTGTTTATTTTAATGTTGAATCATGGTTTTGATGATCATAAGTCACTAACTTCAGCATCGGAGTGCCTAGATGATCTTGTGCAGGATGTGGTTTTGCTGTCAATAGGCAAAACCTTGAGGTTCATGAGCAAACCTCGAGGTTTTCGGGGTGAATGGTCAATTCTGGAAGTTTCAGAAAGGAAGAACCTCGAGTTTTTTGGATGGAACCTCGAGGCTTGGATGAGACAGAAAGCATCTCAAAAATAACAGACAGAAACCTCGAGTTTTCAGTGAAAACCTCGAGGTTTGGAAGAAACAGAGAGCACCTCAAGAATGACAGACAACAAAATCTCGAGGTTTTGGAGAAAACCTCGAGGTTTGTGGTAAGAATTTCAAAGGTTCACTGAACACCTTTGAACTCCAGGTTAGTGGCTTGTTATTCATCAAACCTCGAGGTTTGTCGCGCTTATATATATATGTGCCCTATGCATTTTCATTTCAACCCAACCCTAACCTTGAGTTTGCCTACTTTCTCTCGTCTCTCTCTCTGTCAATCTCTCATTCTCTATTGATTTCCTTCATTCTAAATCCATACATGACTTCGAAATCTCCTTCTCACTCTAAATCAACTACAAATTCCAACGAAGAGACTGAATCGTGGTCTCCTCCTCCTCCACCTCCTCGTAAACCGAGCTCCTCTACACCTGAATCTCCTACAAACAGACCAGTGAGGAAGAAGTCTCGCTCTACTCGTCTGCATTACGGTATTGATAAGCAAATCCCAGGAGTAATGAATGATCCTCCATCATCACCACCTCCCAAGGGCAAGACAAAAGGGGTATCTTTCAAGGAACCAAACAAAGAGCCAAGTGAACAACAAATGAAGAAGCGGAAGGTGCCTGAGCCAAAAGGAAAAGGCAAAGAGAAGGTTACTGAAAAGGCCAAGAAAGCACCCACCAAGGCCAGAACCAAGAGGGCCTCAGTCTCTCAAGGCCAATCATCTTCTCATGCTACAAGTAAAAAGGGCAAAGAAAAGGAATCCCCGGTTGTGGCAAATGCAATTGAAGATATCTGCCGAGTCATTTCACATCCGGAAGGTTTTATTACTTCTGCCTCTTCTCTTCCTGATACTGAAAATAATAAGTTTAAAGAAACTTATTTACAAAAGTGTTTTGTCCTTCGGTGGCAATCAACTTAGAGGATTTCATAGGGAATGCAACTTTGATTTATCTCCCTGGATCAAACAGTATGAGTCATTTGTCTCTATAGCTTGTCCCTACACTCTTAGTTTAGTCAGAATGTTTTATTTTAAAATGGAGTATGATCATCTGTACAATGCCAATAAGGATTTGGTAGAGGAACGGGTGTCAACTGTTGTGAGGGGAGTGAAATTCACTCTGTCTGCTGATATCCTGAATAAAATTCTAAAAATAAAGGATCCCCCTCCTGTTCCTGAGTTTAATTACACTAATCAAGAAGTGTATGAAACACTCATACCTGGCAAACCCTTCCCTCCTGACCAACAACTCAAGCTTACCTTTAGACCTAGTGCTATGCCTGAGGTGAACCGTGTGCTTTGGTATGTGTATTCTAGGAATTTTATTCCTAAGGCTGGAAATTACACACACTTCACTCAGCTAGACTACAGGCCATTTACTGCATTTGTGAAGAAGGTACCCTTCAACATTGGACATTGGTTATTTCAAGGGATGACAGCCTTTAGATTTGCTAAGAGACAGTTGTCTCACATACCCTACCCCTCATTGCTATCTGCGATTCTGTATTATCACAAAATTTGGTATGTGGGATCTGCTAATACCCTTGAGTATCCACTGTTCTTTGGAAAGAATCAAATGAACCTAATGCAGATTAAGTTTGGTGATGAGGGTTCATTTCAATCTCAAGCAACTACTCGAATATGTCCTCAGTCTCAGACCAACCAAGAAGCACAGTCTGCTCCTCCACCTCCACAAGGACCCTTGCCAGATGATTTGGTGTCTTAGATTAAGCATATTGTGGAATCTGCCATTGCTGGCTTATCTGTTAGGATGGAGTTTGAGTTGGGGAAAATCAAAGCTGAGATGGCTCGTGGCCATAATGGACTCATAGAGATTCAGGATGCCCTCAAGGAACACCTTCAAAACATTGAAGATCAATCCACTGAGGTCAAAGGGAAAGTGGAAGAGATCAAGCTCAAGATGTCAACATATATGATCTCTCATATGGATCTTACTGGTAAGGTGGACCAGATTATCGAGCACTTGCACATTGGCTCCTCATCCACTCCTAGCCCTTCCACTGTTCCAGTACCTGATTCAGTTTCTGATCCTATTCCTGATCCTCTTGATGGCCCTAGTTCATCTCACCCTGTACCTGACCCACCTTCACGTCCAGTCACTGAATCACCCACTCACTCACCTAGCCACTCACCTCCCTCTCATACTTTTTCATTTCCCAGTCCACCACACACTTCTCCACCTCATACCACATTATCTCCTCGTTCCACTTCCACTCATACCACTCTAGCCACTATGGTACAGCCTTCCCCCATCACACTTGCCACAGAGTTTCTTCCTCACCCCTTTCCATCTCCACCTACTCCTACCACTGAAGTGTTCCCTACACCTTCTCCATTTGCCCATCCTTCTATACCTGATCCCACCTTAGACCCCACTTTTGATCCAAACACAGCTATGGTGCTCTACTCTCCTCCTATCTTTGTCCTTGACCCCGAGTTTGCTGATGACAAAGGGGGAGAAGCAGAGAAAGATGTCTAGTGTTTGTCTAGTGTTTGGGTTGTGTTCTAGGTAGTTGTGGTTATCTTGTACTTATTTTATGACTTGTGTGACTTGTAGACTTTTTGTTCTGATATCAGTAAATTTTCACAGTTCTTATCATTTCTGATATTGGTCTCAATTGTATGAATTGCGTTCATTTAACATATTTTTGTTCATCTATGACTTAAATTCAATTCTGCTGCCATCTTCTGAGTTATCTGTGTTAAAATGCAAACATACTTATTTTCTGATAACTCAACTCTGATATTTTTTTTAAAAAAAAATCTCAATTTAAAAAAGCTATCCATCTTTCAAATTCTTTAAAAAGAATGTTTATAAGTGTTGTCATCATCAAAAAGGGGGAGAATGTTAGTTCTCTAATGGTTTTGATGATTGTCAACAACTATAAACAATGTATGAGGATTTGCTCTTAAGGTTTGAAAACCCTGAGTAAGAGCAAACCTCGAGGTTTGCCCTGAAACCTCAAGGTTTGGCCTTACAAAAGGCTTTAAAAGTTAAGTGTCTCATGGTTCAAAACTTGGTTTCACAAAACAATGTGAAACCTCGAGGTTTCGGATCTTTCAGAAAAACACAAGTTTTGCACCAACACAGGAAACCTCAAGGTTTGGTTGAAAACCTCCAGGTTTGTGTTTTGGCGCCTAACTGAATATTTTGAAAAACTAAGTGAAACCTTGAGTATTAGAATGAAACCTCGAGTTTTAATCATCCAGAGAGGTTTTGGTTTTCATCAAGTATGAAAACCTCGAGGTTCAGTTTTGAAACCTTGAGGTTTGACATTTTGTCTTAAACTTGAAATTTCATGGAAAACACTTAAACCTCGAGTATTGTTTTTCAGCCTCGAGTATTTTGGCATACCGAGAGCAAACAGGTTTTCAAAGGAATGAAAACCTCAAGGTTCAGTTTGAAACCTCGAGGTTGTGTCCTTGGTTCAACATTTTGGCTTTGCAATGTTTTAGCCAAACCTCGAGTATTGCTTCAAAACCTCGAGGTTATCGGGCTCCAGAAGAAAAATGAATTTCTAACCAAGTTTCAAACCTCAAGGTTCCTTTTGAAACCTCCAAGTTTGTGGCTTACAAAGATTTATCAAAAGGTTTCTTTTCAAATGAAACCTCGAGGTTCACCATGAAACCTCGAGGTTGTGTGTTTCTAGAACTGAGTTTGCTTGAGTTATTCAAGCAAACCTCAAGGTTTGAGAAGCAAACCTCAAGGTTTCTAGCCGTTACTGCAGATTCGAATTTGAGAAATCTGTAATACCTTCTTGTTTGATCTCAATGCTTTACATGATTATTCTCTATTGATTCTAGATATGTTTAACCATCCTTCTCGTGAGTTTCAGACAGATTAACGAAGGTTTATTGAAGGATTAGAGCAAAAGCAAAAAGTGTGTCTGAACATTTAATGCTCAGTCCAGAAACTTGCTTCCTTTGGTTAATCCACTGGTACACGACTACAAAAGATTAAAAGGAAGATTACTACAACAAGAAACATCCTCTCCAACGGATTTATTGCCAGAAAGCCAATTCAGACACAATGACCAGCTGGATTATGCAGAAACAAGAGAGAGAAGATGCCTAAGCTTGAACCAACTCTCAACAGATGATCTCCAACAGTCCAATCCAGTTTGCAACGGTCATTTAATGTTCTCTACCTATAAATAGAGTTCATTAACTCCTTCACAAGCTGATACACATTTTGAGAGCGAAAATTTATTAAGTGTCATTTATTGTGTTCAGCTTTCATCTGTAATTGTATCAATTTGATACTTGTGCTTCAGTGTTCATTTTATTTGCTCTGTAAGAGAGTTATTTCTGTAAATCATTTATTGATTGTGTTAACTACAAGTCAGGGGACTTGGTAGTTGGGTGTATTGATTACATCTTGTAAGGGGGAGTGAGTTCTAGAATGAGAACTACTCTGAGTACAGAGATTGTATTCAAGTTTGTGAAGTTAGTGGATTGAAAATCCCAGGTGAGGCTTGGGGACTGGATGTAGGTCAGAGAAAGGACCGAACCAGTATAAATCGCATTATGTAAAGCTTCTTCTCCCTACTCCTCTGTTGATCTCTATTCTTAGTCTTTAGAACAGAGCAAAGTTTTAAATTTTTAAAGATACCCAATTCACCCCCTATCTAGCTCCAAACCTTCAAATATGGATGGGATGATCTGATGGGCCCGCATGCTGGCAATAAGCGATGCTCCTATTTGTGGCGGCATTTACTAAAGATCTGGCCGAATGTGGAGACTGGCTCTCAGTGGGAGGTGGGCGATGGCTCACGAGTGTGCTTTTGGTCGGATAGTTGGGTCCCGGAGGTAGGCCCCTTGAAGCTATTGAGCTTTAGGGACTTAACGCAGTAGGAACTTAGCCTACCCGTCAGATACTATGTCACTCCTGGTGGTCAGTGGAATTGGGAGCGGTTGGGGGGTATGCTTCCAAGTCATGTCTTAAATATATTATCAGGGTGTCTTGTTCCTACGGATAGTGATGGGGGGTGACATGTTGCTGGGATCGATCGGCGGATGAAAGGTTTTCTGTATCGTCGGCTTATGAACTGCTGAATGATTTGGAGGACACCGAACATAGCCGCCTCTGGGAGAGAGTTTGGAAGTAGGAGGGGGCCCAGCGTGTGCACGTGTTCCTTTGGTTAGCAGCAAGGCGAAGCCTATTAACAAACGTTGAACGGAAGCGTAGGCACATGACAGATGACGGTCTCTGTTCAAGATATGATGAAAAGGATGAAGACACAGATCACGTTCTACCGAGGTGCAAGTTTGCCAAAGCTGTTTGGAGCCAATTCCTGTCACCCTTAATTTTGCAAAGATTCCTCCAATCTGAATCTTACAGGTGGTTTTCTGACAATCTTGGCCAGGTCGCTCCTTGCTTGCCAGGGAGGGTGAGTTGGGCTTCGATATTTGGTCTCACATGCTGGAAGTTGTGGGAGGCTAGAAATAAAGCTATTTTTCAGGGTCACCATACTCAACCGGCAAGTATAGCACATGAAGTTCGGCACCTCGCGGAGTTTAATGTGCAAGCCAGGGAGAGGGGATATGGGACTACTGGACGAAGGATGAAGGAGCAGGTCATTAAATGGCTGAAACCTCCAAGCAGGGGGGTTGTTTTGAATTGTGATGGGGCGGTTGTGGCCAGAACGAGGAATGCCGGAGTTGGGTATTTGATCCGAGACTCTAAGGGGCGGTGGTTGGCGTGGTATTGCCGAAACATAGGGTCGTGTACACCTTTGCAGGAAGAGCTGTGGGCCCTGGTCGATGGTATGGAAATGGCTTGAGCACAAGGCTTCAGAGAAGTGACGGTGCAATTGGACTGTCTAGTGGCTAAAAATCTTGTGTGTAGTACAGAGGAGCATGGAGGTGTCAACAGGAACCTGGTCCGAAGTATTCGCCATTTCCTAGGAAGAGATTCGCGACTCACGTGGGAGCACGTCTATCGGGAAGGGAATTGCTATGCCGATTTCCTTGCCTCTTTTATGTTGACAGTGGATCGTGGGCACTATGTCCTGCTGAAGCCGCGGAAGGCCTACGACGTTTCCTTTAGGTTGATGCTACAGGGGTTGGTCATGTGAGGCTGTGCCCTGCTGTTAACTGATCTGTGATGATCATACCGCTTGTGGAACAAAAAAGAAAAAATATATGCCAATCATGTTTTTGGTATCCTCATGCCTGAGCGATGAAAAAAAATATCATGTAGTGTTTTCTAGCCACTAACGTATCATGCTGCTCAAGCCTATTCAGTCAAAACTAAATGTAACATATTTCTATCATTAGCAATAATATTTAAAGACAAATATATGAAATAGAGGAGTAACTGCTACATTTATATATTAATCAATTAAATTAATAATTTTTATATAAAAATTGTTGAACAATTCTTCATTTTAAAATTTATTGCTCAAAGGTACTTAAGAACTTGGATTCTTGAGCGAGTACAACTTTTCCTCACATGTGGACAATTTTTTGCGTTTTTTCATATAATTGAGGATCAGTTGCATATACCAAATAACCCTTAAAAAGAATGAGTTAGAGACGCAAATAGGTGAATATATTTTTTCTCCCCTTCCAAAGTCTACCCAATGGTTCTAATATTTGTTACATATCCAAAACAATTATTAATCACCCTACTAAGGAACAAGAAGGCAAATTGTGACACGAAGGGTCTACCCTAGTATAAAAAATTTCAACCCAACTTTTTAAATGCTAACCATAGAAGAAGAAGAAGAAAAAAAAAGAGCACCCTTAACCATTTGAAAATGTAACACCCCAATTTTCTAAAGCGTTTTCAAAGTAGTTTGATCAGAGTGGAGCATCGGAGTAATTTGAAAGAGCGAGTATTTAAAATTGAAGAGTAACTGATAAACATTTCCTGTAATGTATGTGTTTGCTTTTCTAGCGATACAAAAATTTCGAACAACTAACAACGTTAGGTACAGATCAAAGAGATTTTTCCAGCTGGACCCCATGCCTGCTGCTTACCCTTGTCTTCAATCCTGTTCACTTCGAATCCTGAAGCTATGGTAAGAGCTGAGTTTCAATGCCCATTGAACCTTAGGTAACGGTTAACCTCATGCTTATGTAATAGTTATATATGACTGATATTCATGACATTACAGCAATAATCAATATAAAAGCCCATAACATATTTGTCTAGATAACAATACACAGCCACTGCATATGTCTGTTATCATAGTCTGCACTATTCACCAGTGCCACGATGACCTATCGTGTCCTCAGTGCTAGGAAAACTCAACGGCGTAATCAAATCTATAACCCGTATATAGCTGAATGTATATAACAAAACTTTAAGACAGAGTCTTAGTCTATGAATACATTATCACATATAAGTATACAATAAGCAATAAAGTTAGTGTTACAGTACGCGTCCGTACCTTTGTTGGTGATATTGGTACGCTGTCGTTCGGACTGTGATCACGTTTATCTTATAATGGTAATATCATATTTATTAATTCACAAACAATATTCTAGAAGATATGCTAGTCACTAACGACCTTTTTACCCTTGGTGGGATTACTTTCCAACTTATCACCATTAACTCTTCAAAAACGTTGGTCTAGAATTTTGGATAGATTTTTATCTAACTTTGGAAAATCATAACTAATTCTAGAAAAATTGAAGCGAGGATCCGTAAAATTCCTCGGAATCCTTCGGATGTCTATTTTCAAGTAAAAATAATCAATTTTTCTCAGATTACACGAATCACTCCCAGTTGTAAAGTTTTGAGCCTCTGCCCATAATTTTTCTAGAAAATTGTAGCCAAACTTTTAGAATTTTTATCTCACTGTATAGAGCTCATTTTAACATGTTCTTTGCATATTTAAAAGTCCCTATATGTTTACTTCAACCATGAATTTGCCCAGAATTTTGTCACTATATTTCCAATATGAAATTTTGGCGTGTTTATCACTGATTCCAAAATTTTCAAAACCGATGAAATTTTGCTAGAACTTCGTTACTTTGATGATTTTCTTCCAAAAATTTTGCTATATATTCTTCCTCATCCTTTTTTCAAAATAAAGCCAATTTTGACCATAAAAACATGTAAATAAAATTATTCTAGAATATTTAAGATCTAAGCTACTTCTATCTAAGAATTTAAGAACTAAAACTTAAAGAACTTAAAGCTAAAGCTTGAGAACTTACCAAAAATCTTGCTACTCCTTCAAGAAGCTCTTCACACTCTTCCTTACTCTCTCAAATATGGTTAATACCTTTGTGAATTGGTGAAGAACAATGAAAGCACTAACCCCCTATTTATAGTAAAATTGCATGACACTATTCACACCTTTTCATCTTGGATATGCACTCTTGGATCTAGGTTAATTGGAAGCTTCAATCCTAGCTCTTCCTTGCCCCAAAACCGTCCCCCCTTGTCTCTTCCTCATCCTCTTCCATTTTCATTAATTACCCTATCCTAAGTACAATATCCTCTTCCAAAAATTGTTTCTAATTATCCCATGTGTGTTAGATTAACTCTTGCTTTATTCTCAAGCCAACAATTTCCTTCTTCTATTCTTTGTTTTGCATTCCACTAGATAGAACCACTAGATAAAAATATATTTGGGGATCCTAATGAAGTTTTATTCAAATTTTCTCATTGGTTTTGAAACCTTGGAATTCATGGCTTCATTTAGAGACCTCAATTTCCCTTTTTCTCAATTGGAACAACTCTTTAAAATTTGAGGAAATGACTTTGATTATAATCAATCTCAAGCTTAAATCATGCTTGTTAATAATCACTTCTTATATTTGATTTATGATTAATGGATCTCAAGATACAATTTGTTTTGTATAGATCGATTTCCCTTTGCCTATGTCTTGAATTAATTCCATGGGTTAATCTAATTGTTTTATGCTTAATTTTCCAATTGGTGGAAGCCTTGACTTTTCTCTCTCTTTGTATACTACACACACACTCATGCACAACAATTGTACATACACACACATACACAACTCTCTCTCCAATTTATCCTCTTCCAAAATTTTTAAGAGGCTTTCATGACAAAGTACTCCTATCCTCTTCCGTTTGCCTTCAAAGTCTTCAAGTTACATATGTTTGTTCATGACTCATTTTTGCATGTGGGTATTTGATTTATTAAACAATCCAATTCATCCTTATGAGGCCATAAAAACCGCCCCTTGATCTTCCTTTTTATTTTTTATTTGTGTTTTGTTGATTTTACAAAACCACGTGGAAGGCATTTCATTGGTTGTTCCTTTATTCACAAGGATTAAGCTTTATGATAATTTATTTAAAGCCTTTAGATTTAGCTTTATGAGGTTTAATCTTGGCCTTTGATTCTTAGTTGTAATTGTTGACTTTTCAAAGTTTGATTAAAGTTTAATTAACATCTTAATCAAATGCTTAATTGTCCCTTGGTTATCTCTATATACTATTGTATTATTGGTTCTTAGGTTAGTTATGATTATTGGTAATTCATTTTATGCTAATTTTAATCCCTTATTGGTCTTTGAGTTTTAATTAGCTTAATACACCTCTAATTGATGACTATCAATATTAATTGTAAATAATTATCTAAATATTCTATTAGTGTCAATTTAATTGCTCATTAATTGCTGGTAATTGCCCTTTAATTGTTCAAGTGTTTTGATAATTCTTTATGGCCTTTTATGAATTAAATATGAAAAGGTATTAATTTTAAGTTATTAGAAAAGTTAGTCTCTTAATAAATTATAAAAATTGGTGCTCTGATTAATTATGAAGGTTTGCACAATTATTCAATTTAGTGAAGATCTTGTTGGTCATAAATTGTTATTGTTCTTCTCCAAATTTATTTAAGTATTTTCATGACATTTTATGACTCTCTATAATTAAATAAGAACTATTTTGTAAGATAATTTTAGGGTATTTTATGATCTCTAAATGAAATTAGGAAAATTTGGGTCTTTGTTTAATTTAATCCTAGGAGAGAATTCCCTAACTTAAATTAAATAAGCTACTAAATTTTGAGACCACATATTCACCTATTTTTAATAAGTATTTTCTATCAAAATATAGTGGTTATGCTAAATAGGAATTTTAGGGTATTACAGAAAACGTCACCTTTTTCATAAGGAGTTCATAATCCAAATAGAAATTAACCATTATAGAAAAGAATCAAGGTTATACATTAAAAACATCTATCATGGTAATGCTCAAATTTACTGAGATTCCCCCGAATCTCACCTCTTTCTTTAATGATACACAATAAAGGCAAATATTGCTAAGGGCGATTGCGTAGTTGTTGGTAAAGATTGAAGGAGAATAGAGTTAGAAAAATATGCTATGTTCTTATACGTAAAGCTCTGTTATATGCTTGAGTTATATTTTGATATTATTAATGTATGTTTACTAGAAGTTTTAACTTTCTTTGAAATTAAGGTATGGGTGATACCTGGAGAATTTACATGCCAAAACAATAATATTTAAAAGGTCAAATATTTAGTTAAGTAGAGATAATTTTATAATTGTACGAGGGAAGATTATCATTTAGTTTAAAAAGGAAATTATGTATCATGGATTTGTAATATTACATTACACATTTAGCTCTCTTAAACGAGTCCTAGTTCATTTTTGGATGTGTAGATAAAAATATTTGATTTTTTAAAGATGACCCAAAAATCTGATAAATGTTGTAAAAGTATCATCTGTTGTGATTTGATAAATGGTTGTTTTCAGACCAAATGGAACATAAATGAACCCATGTCTTATTTTTCTATCAAGGTTTTCCAAGAATTAAAATTAGAGCTTCGAACCACTAATTTTGGAGCTAAAACAATTTATTTATGAATTTTCTAAGTTTAAGGAAAATTCTTTATCAAGGTATACCTAATCTTTGCACAAAAGATTTAAGTTTTGAATTCTCTAAAAATAAAAGTACCTAGTGGGTCGCATGTGATTCTTACATGGCTAAACAATTATGATATAATACCCTATATTAAAATGTAATGTAATAGGACTTATAAGAGACATGTCACATTTAGTACTTGATAATGTCTCGAATATGATTTCCTTTAGTAGAAAAGGTGCTTGTAAAACAATATCACAAATTCCTATGAGATTCGACTCAAGTTTTCAATTTTTAACTCTAAAAAAAAAAAAAAAATTCATTCGGACGATTTAAATTTCAATGTTAAATACATTAAAGAATTGGGAAATAACTAAGTAGGGCAGCGGACGATTTTATGCAGAAAAGATACGTAAGCCACAGATTGTACAATAAGGAGAATCAGGACCGACATTGGCCTAAACATCAAAATAGGGCTGCACAAAATAAAAAGGACATTACTTGACTTCTCTGTAAGGATAAGGGAATAAAATAACTTCCTTCATAAAAGTATGAAATAGAATAACAATCAAACATTGTTGAACAGGGCTATGCTCTCTGTCCATTTAAAATGCTATGACCAAGCAAGCAATTCTATTGAAACTACAGGAATTTATCCAAAAAATTCAGTTGCCTTATAAACAACTCCTATTTACTTGCAAACTAATCCTTTCTATTGAATCTGTTGGAGAAGTCTTGAGGAAACATCATTAAATGTTTGAGTTAGTTGTGTTTTTGTAGTAACGAAGGTGAAAATGATATTCAATGGTACGGTGTTCTGTCCATTCTAATTTCATTGACAACTTGGAAAATGATATTAATTCTTTGCTTCAATTTTTTCCTTTACTCGTCATAAAATTTATGATTCATTGATTCCTCATTTCCCGGACTTTGTCATACAACCTTTAATTTTATAACCCATTTCATTTTACATAATTGATCTTTTTACAAAACTACCAGTTCAACGCAAATACCCGACAAAAGTTGGAACCACCACTTGATAATCCAAGAAAACAGAGAACCAGATTTATCGAGAGAGAGAAACCTAAAAGCTGCGGAAGTTCATAACAATCTAATGTGTCCCCAGTACAATATGCTACATGAGAGTTTTCAGTAGTCCGAAGCTTGACCATTGATGCTCCACATGTAAAAACTTGCAATTCTTAGAGGCCCTGGGGTATAAGGATATCACTTCTATCATTTCAAGAATCTCTTCTTCACTTGAAATACCAAATCCCCTTGTAATCTTGATAGTGCTTAGAACTCGTCCATTATCCAATATGAATTTCATAAATGCAACAGCATCTTTATCTTCTAACCGATAGGCACCAAAAGTGAACTCCTTCAGGTGAGATGAAAGACACGGAGGAACATTAAGAATTGGCTCAGGAGGGGCCCAAGAGAAAAGCTGACCAGCGACCATACAAATATAGTTAGAGAACTAATAAATTGAAGAACAATTATTTCACACACAAGTCAAGAAAATATCTTCAAACCTTCAAAATTACAAGATTTTGAAGCTTAGGGAAATTCCGGAGGCAGTTCACTATCGCAGTCCACACATCACCATAACATTCCAGGTGGGTCAAATTGTCAAATGTTTGAATATTATCAGCATCAGGCGACCACATAGCATGCTTGAGACCAGGTGACCTGCCACCAGGTGACCATATTTCCTGCATGAGGAAAGACCAACATATAGCCAAAAAACAACAGCGTATGACATATTTGGGGAAAAAAAATTGAAACAATTTACGTATACAATGTCATTCATACCTGTAACCTTAGAAATGTAACATTAGACAAAGCTTTCACATGCACAAGACAGGGGGGAACATCAGCTGCGACCAAACGGTTAAGCCTTAAAATCTCTTGCATTGGACCATAATTGGTAGTTTTCAATTTAGTCAGCACTAGCATCTCGAGAAGTGCACATCCAGAAAGCATAATTGGCAAGAAGTCTATATCTTGAAGTCTAACCATGTCTAGATCTAGAACTTTAAGAGAAGGCAAATTCACACTAGAAAGGGTACTAAAGGTTACCCCTTTGAATTTTAAAACCCTAATGGTACTCGGCCAATTTAAAATACTAGAGGGTAACTCAATTTGAAATGTAGGTGCAATGATTATCTCAAGATGCTCAACTTTACTATTGATTAATGCATCAATCCAATTGTTAATCTTATCATTTGGCACATTCCAACGCCAACAATTGAGACCAAAGTTTTTGAGAAATTCCAAATCTCCTGAAATGAGGACATAATCAACAAACTGGATGAAAACTTCACCACCAAGAAAATGTCTATCATGAATGTCAAGAGTCGAAAAATAGTGCCCAAGTGGCTTCCATCTCTTGGACAAGAAGCTTGCAGCAACAGCCTCCTTGGTTGGAAGAAAAGACAGAATACGAAGAAGCAACAGGTCTGGTAAGCTACTCAGCCTGTCACACATTATTAATTGGCTTCCACTTCAATGGCTCTCCTACATTGGTTATTTAATAATGTTAAACCAATATCCCGGAGAGTAATGACGAAAACAAGCCTAGTTAAACTTGATCCTGTGGAGAAAATAATCAAACACCAAGTAATAAATTTTACTGTGCATTTGAAGCTATTTGGAAAACAATATGCAGAAGAGTTCTTCATAGCACGCTATGGAAAATGATGGATATGCCTGAAGATTGGAGAAAACTATTCATTAAACAGTTAAGGGTAGTGATTTAAGCATTTTGATTAACTGACTTAGAATGAAACGGTAATCAGACTCTGGACCCAATCATTGCATCCCTCAGCTTTCTATCCTTCTTTATGCCCTTTATGCACACATGAAACTCCTCATTCTCAGCAGCTAACTCCCTACTTTATATTGTACCACATACAAATAAGTTTGTTTGCTAATGATATTAACATATGTATCTTATCATTTTTTATAAGTTTTGCTGACTTTCTTGACAAATAAATAGTTGGAACGGATGGAAAAATTGAGAGTTACAACTACTTGGGCAAATGATTTTCTGATGTTTGTATATTAAGCGCCAGAAGGAGTAAAACATTTCAAGTGCATACACATTATCATTTCCCATACAGAGACCAGAGTTGGTTTGGTCATATGGTAACGTAGAGCGGCTAAACATATTTAAAGAAAACATGAAAGAAGCAATAAATAAGTTGTATGCCTCATGAACCTGAAATTACTCGTAGAGACTCAGGCAAATCGTAAACATTTCCGAGATTCAGAGAAATTTGATAGTAGTACCACCAAAGGGCTGGCACAAGATAGATAAACCGATCACAAAATAAATCTATCGAAACTAAAATGATTGTCATCAATCAAGAACGCAACATAGGAATTCAAGAAGCATCAGTTCGTTGCTTTACACCCGAGGAAGTAAAAGAATGGCAATCGATGCAATCAATAGCCCCCGTACTGGTCTTTTTCAGCAGCTACGGGTAAAGAAAGAAGCGGCATCTTTGATTGCTACCTTTCACAAAGGACTCTAAGCTATCCCTGAATTAAAGGACTAAAGACAGCAGCCTCTGTTGTCTTTTTTTGTTTTGGCGATAATCACTTCTCAGAGGACTAACCTCACTAGAATTGCAGTCCCCCCCCCCCCCCCCCCCCCCCCGCCCCCACCAAAAAAAAAACAAAAACACACACAAAAAGTGAGTCATTACCCGAGGAGGAGCTTGGATTTTCTGCACTGATTCGCTATTTCCTGTTCCGCTCTTTCGAATCACTCTGTCTCCACAGAATCTTGCGTCTCTGGTTCTCTCTTCACCACTCTCTGTTTCTTTGATTCCCTTCTTTTCGTCTCTCGGGCGCAAACATAAAACCGTATAACCGAATTTTGAAATAATCCCACCCACAACGAATAGGCGGTTGATATTTTACTTTCTACCTCATCTCGTGAGCTTGAGACTTCAGGGGAATTTGTTTAGAGATTAAAACAATAGCAATTCATTGCATTTCTTTTTATTTATTTATTTGAATTATATATAATTTGTGAGGAGGATGAATATTTTATATCCGTGGGAATTAATATTTTCTTAAATACTACTTTCAAAATTAGATACGAATATTTATATATAATTTTTAGAAAAATGGTTGAAAAATCCTCCATTTTAAAATGTCTTCCTCAAAGATATAAAAGATCTCAATTTTTGAACGGTGAACAAATATTTTTTATTATACACAATTAAATATTCATTGTACACAATTCAAGAAGAATTGCACACGATTATAAACAGGTCCTTAAGCAAATTGCAGCTACCTTTGAATATGTGAATTGTTAATTCTATAAAACAAATAATTTTAGGAGAAATGCTGTAGAATCCTATCTCAGAGAGAGAGAGGGAGGGAGGGAGGGAGAGAGAGAGATTTTGTAACATCCCAAATTTTCGGGATTTTAAATTAGAAATGTTGTATGGAAAATTATTATTAGAATTTGGTTTGAGAAATTATAATATTAATTACTAAAAATATAGGGCTTATTTTCCTTGAGAATTTTAGGAAAAAAAATAAATTCAATCAGGAACTTATTTCCTTAAAATATGTGAATATAAAAAATTATATATGGAATTAAGGCCTAGGAAAAATTAATTGAAAAAAAAAAAACCTTATATGACATTAAAGATTTATTTTAAATGATAATTGCAATTAAATACATAAAGAATATGGAATTAGTGAAATTATGAGATGATTTTTGGAATGGATCTCCTATACTCACTTATCTCACAATTTCATGCAACACTTTTCATGTTTTGAACAAAAGAAAATCTCGTGGCCCCCCTCCTGAACAACATTCCAATGTAATATTCAATGGCTAAATGGAACAAGCAAGACACCTCACAGTAATCCATTTGCCCCAATCTATTATTATTCTTCTGAGCCCAAATCCTATACTAAGAGCAGAACCCATACTTCCCCAAAATCTCTTATCTATTGGCTCAGCAACAAAATACATATATATTCCAACTTTTCCCAATAACCAGCTGCAACGCGCGAGACACAAAAGAAAACTGAACAGTGTCAAACACGTAACAGCAGACCATCCCATGCTCTCCTGTACGCATGAACTGTGCACGCCGTCAAGAGAAAAAGAAGCAGCAGCAACATTAAATGCAAGCAATGAATTTTCCCTCACTGTTCACGCAAGATCGCCCTTACCTCTCGAGCACTACACCCATATCCGTTGTGTTTTTCTTCTCGGTCTAGACTGTGCTCGTGGTATATATATATATATATCACCAGTCTCCTAATTGCGTCATCTTTCACGCTGCCTCAAGCGAGTCCAAGAGTGAAAACAAGAAATGGAGAGAGTTTGAGTTTTTCATTCTCATTCTTTCCTTCCGTCGTGCACCTTCGGAAACGCTGAGAAAGAGTGTGAGTCTGAGAGAGAGAGAGAAACGAAGCTACTTTCCTCTGTTTTCCACCAGTCAAAACAGAGGCATTTGAGATCATCTAGGATCGGTTTTCAAGCCAAAGACATAGGTGAGTCTTCAAGTCCTTCTTTTCCTAGTTTCATGGGTTCCAACAAAAAGCTTTTACTCTGATTTTGAGTCTGAAAATACAGAAGGTTTAGCTGGTATGAATATACATCTACATAACAGTTTAGTATTAAAAACTCATAAGCATTTGCTGTCAAAAACTTAATTTGCTGGTTTATATATTTTCCGCTTATGTATCTAGATATAAAACTGCACCCATATAAAAGAGAGAAAGAAGTTTGCTGTAACTATATGTGTGTATATATATTTATGATGCCGTGACCATTAAAGGAGAAAGAAAGAAGGAGAAAAAAATCTGTTGTTATATGTATATATCTAAATATCGGTGCACTTAGAAAAAATAAAAAGGAAACATTGATGTGATGAATATATAGATATATATATATATATATATTGTTATTGCTGATATATATATATATATATATATATAGACACACACATGAAGATAGACAAGCTGCTGAAATGAAAACTAAAACGCTACACATGTGAATATAGTAGAAAGAAATAGATATATGTATTCACTTGCTGTCATGCGTGGTGACTTTGCTGCAGTGGCCGAATCAAGGGGGGCTAGGGGTGGCCCCGACCCCCAAAAAATTACAGAAATGGACACAGAAGTATGAGAAATTATATTTTTGTCTTGCAAAAATTTTAATGTTTCACTTTAGTCCCTATATTTTACTTTCATAGAAGGACTAAAATGAAAATATTGAAATGTTTATAAGGCTAAACTATAATTTATTAAAATTTTGGGTCAAATGTTGTAATTTTTTCCCCTTAATTTCAAATATTGACTTCACTGTGTTCTATTCTATAATTTTCGCCCCCCTAATTTCAAATCTTGACTCTGCTCTACTTTGCTGTCATATATTTTCAAAGAGTTACCATCATTTTATATATGGGGAAATGATTTGTGCAGTCACTGCACCTAAGGTTTTTTCCAGTGAATACAAAACGACGCAGTTTAGTTTAATGAACATTGAAAAAAAAAACTCATTCTCTCTCTCTCGGCTTCACCTCTCTCTTGTTTGGAATGAGTTTGGAATTAAGGTTAGTCAAATCCCACGTTGCCGTCATCACCCACGTTTTGAAGAATAAGCACGAGTTTTCGTTCTTCAACAGCATCTCCGATCTCTTAGTCCTCTCTCTGGGTAACGAAGAGTCCGAGTTCAACACCGTCAAACCCAAATTGTCCAGATCCGGATTTGCAGGATCGCCAAAGAAGGAGCTCCCAGTGGGAGAAGCAGATCCGCAGAGGTTGATTTTCGAATAGAGGTCGGCGGAAGTCGCTTTTCGAATTGAAAACGGGAGGCCGAGAGAGGGAATGAGTTTTTTTTTTTTTAATCAATGTTCATTAAACTAAACTGCGTCGTTTTGTATTCACTGGAAAAAACCTTAGATGCAGTGACTGCAGAAATCATTTTCCCTTTATATATATATATATATATATATTTTTTTTTTTTTTTGCCGGAGTGAGAAAGAAGAAAAAATCTCCTGGTTTTGTGTGTGTGTACACCATAGCTTTGAGAAAGTACAACAAACTTTGCACAGCGTAGAAATCATTAAACCTATTGAAGTTGCTACTTTAAACATGTATATATATATATATATATATATATAAGGCATATGTACGTGCTGTGCAAACTTGTTGACCTATGTGCATGATTAAAAGTATCCGTCAAGTACATTCATGTTTTGGTTGGTATTATAAAACCCAAGCGTGATTGTTCATTTACATATGTATATAGTTATATAATTATAAAAAAAATATAAAATAATAATTAGTAAAATAATAGTAATAACCATGATAATAAAAATAATGATAATAAAATAAATAAGCATTATTATTATTATTAGGAAAGGAGAATAAATGATAAAATAGATGAATAAGTAATAAATAAATAATAAATAGATATTGTTATCATTATTAGTAAAAATGGAATAAATAATAAAGGGAGTTATTAATTAATAATGAATAAAAGAAGGTTATTATATTAATTAGTAATAAATAGAAAGAGAATTGATAGTTACAATGGTTTCACAGATTTTTTTTCAGTTCCGTCATAATTTGCTCATTCCAAGCTTTCCAAATAAATTTATTATTAAAATTTGCATATTTTAATTTTATGAAATTATAATTTTTATTATGTAGAATTTTAGAAGAGTTATTAATGGTTAGTGAATTGGTTGTGGTAGATTGATTTTTGGCGTGTGTTTGAGCTCTTAGGTTAGGAGCGGTGTAATAATAATTAGCTCGGCGAGAGGTAACCACTTTCCACTTTTTACGTGTATTGATATATTGTTTGTGAGTATTTTGTGAAATCACGATGAATATTTTAAATATAAATTACCTTGCAGAACCTTATGATTTAAATTATGAATTTATACATATTTATTTATTTATTTATGTATAAGAATTGAAAGTTTTGATATTATGATTTTTATTATGATAATCATGGGAAGGGTTGAATTGGAAGGAAATGAAGTTATATATTCCACCATGTGGTGAGGCCTCTATTAATGCATGATGGTTGGCTTTATATTGTCCCACCTGTTTAATGAGGGACTGTCCCACTTGTTCAATGAGGGCGTACGACACCCCGCTAGTTCAATGAGGGGGAAAGACCCATGGTCTGTGACATGTGCTCTAAGGATTTTGGCCAATCCTCATCACATGACCAGTGAGCTTTTGAGTAACCAGTAATATGGATGTAACTTAGCCTATGGGTTTAGTCAGAGGAAATAAGGCAGTTCGGTTGGATTGGTGGGAGATATCTTGGGAATTATGTTAATGAAAACTGTGATACATAATTTCTGATATAAAATTTTTATGATGTGGATATTGGCAAATTATATATATTATTTTTTTTTTTAAAAAAAACTATGTTATAGAAATTGTTCCACATAGCACCTCACTAGCACATATTAGTATTCATAACGAGTTGGATTGATGATTACCACATTTTTCCAGGTGATAATTCCCGTTCGGATCCATCAGGGAAAACTTCGGAAGCTTAAGCTACTCCTTCTAGCAGTAGTGCTTCAATCTTCTGGTATACGTTGGATGATTGTATATTGCCACGTTAGGGCTTATTTTACATACTCTGATCTATTTTGTATATTTTGGTAATTGATGAAATATTACTTAGTTGTTAATCAACCCTTAATTAGTCATTTTGTTAAGTAAATTTTGAGGACGTTACGGATTTCTTCTCCAAATCCCTCATACCAAATAGCCTTTAAAAAGAATGAGGTGGAGATGAAAATGGATGAATTTCTATATGTCTTTGGAAGTCAATATTGTTACAATGGTTTTCCTAGCTAATACCAGCTACTTACCCAAAACAGTTATTAATCATTAGAGCTGGCAATTAGAGTCAGCCAGTGAAGGGCCAGGGCCTAACAAAGTGGACCCTCCAGGGCCCAGAGTAAGAAAAACACTCATTTTTCAAAGCCAGGCCCGAGAGCACCAGGGCTAGGGCCGGCCCGCAGGTCCTGAAAATTACTATTCCAAATTTTAATTATTTTTCCTCCGTTTTTTTTCGAAGAAATATAATTAGTAAATTACAACATAAATCATCTAACAAATGAACACAGTCACTAATTCATAACAAAAAACAAACTATGTTCGCAAATAACTCATATAAAACATAAAAAGCATACTACTAACTACTAAGCGACATTAGTACAATGACTATTATTGTCGTCATCTTAGCCACTATCATCAATTTCAACGATATTTGATTGTTATTCACTTTGAGTAGTAAGCTCTGATTCATGAGTAAGAATATCATGAATTCCTTCTCCGGCTTCATAAACACATTTATAATCTTTATCTACAATAAATAATAAATCAAATCATAAAATTAGAGTATAGTTATTATGTATTTGTACTTAAATGAATAAATAACTCTAAAACAAATAAAAAATACATATAAATTATTGAAGGATCCAACTTCAACAAGTGTTCAACTCTAAAACATAAAGAATAAAAAAATTGAAAGGCCTGACTATGAGCTGGCCAGTGTAAGCCCTTGGCCTTTCAAGGCTGGCCCTCCAGGACCAAATATCACCTCACTCCTCCAATTTTCAAGCCCGACCTTTAAAGGACCAAGGCTTAAACGGGTCGGCCCGATAGGCCAGACCGGTTTTGCCGGCTCTATTAATCACCTTACTACTATTGTAGAATAGAGGTAGTGTGACACAAATGTCTGCCATAGCAAAAAGAATTTTAACCCAACTTTCAAATACTAACCATAGTAGAAAAATTGTTTGAGTAACCATTTGAAAATGTCACCATTTTTATAAAGAGTTTGTAGCCAAAATAGAAGTCAACGAAAGACTTGTGCTTGCACATTGAAAACATCTATCATAGTTATAAATGATTAAAACTACGTAAAATATTTATCCATGATAGAAAATAGTAAAAGTAAACCTTAAATCTATTATAGATAATAAAATCTTTATTAGTATCGCATACTAATCCATATTGAAAAAATGGTACAACATCACATATATCGCACCAATTTTAAACATCATTTGAGCCTTAGACTTTATCAAAACTTAGAATATAATATTCAACCACAAGCTTGCAAATAAACTCACATGTAATTAATACTCTTCTTAAAAGCACTTCATAAAACTTCAAAAGTTGACTAGTCAACTAGTAAATCCACTAAAACACATGCCTAATTCTAGAGGTTTCCAGGCTTCTACCAGCACTCTAAACATTGACAATTTGATCAAAAGTATAGTATCACATCACGATATGTAAAGTGAGCTCTACTTTGACAATATATATCTATTTATTAGATAATAAAAGTTGAAGGCTTTAAAAACATTGAAATATTAATCAAGCCTCTAGAGCCTTCCCAGTTGCACTACTGCAAAAAAACTAACATTTGAGGATGTTAAGAGCCACAAGGAGAGACAAAAGTCTCAATAACTAAAGTTTCAACTTGTCATGCATATTAAAAAGTAATCATGAGTTGTTAACTAAACATTTATAAATTATATTTACAATCCAATATTCATGAGTTTATCTTTTAAAAATAACTTTCTTACACAAAAATTGATTAATGGAGTGTCTCATAATGAAGGAATTGACACACAATCCAAGGAGGCCTAATCCCTTATTTATGGAAACACTCAAAAGTCATGAAGAGCTATCCCAATCCTAGGGACAAAATGGATCCACAAGGTCCCTATCCCTTTTAAGAGGGACAAAAGAGTAAACCACATGTGCACCAGTGAGTCACCTACCACATAATAGTACTGTGTGTACTCTCTGTAAGAACCAGCTGAACCCAAAAGGGGAGGTGAATTGGGTGAAGTATAAAGATTTAGGAACTTTGAAATTCTTTTCGTAATTCATTGAAATCAGTTTATAAAGCAATAACCATACATTTAAACATGTATACACATTCAAACATATATGCTGGAAATGTAAGAGATAAGGGAAGAGAGTGTGCAAACTGATTTATACTGGTTCGGCCCAATCCTTGACCTACATCCAGTCCCCAAGCTTCACTTGGGATTTTCAATCCACTATCTTTTTTCAACTCGATTACACGTTCTGTACTTGAAGTAATCCTCTCACTAGGATTCACTCCGCCTTACAAACTGTAATCAACACACCGCTTGATTACACACTCTGTACTCGAAGTAATCCTCTCACTAGGATTCACTCCCCTTACAAGTTGTAATCAACACAATGTGTTTCCCACTCAAGATCACCCAATCTTGAGTAACTCTCAGAAGAATAGAATGATTACAATAAATCTTCTCTCTTAGAAGTGAATAGATAAACACTGAAGATCAAATACAAATCATTTCACTCTCTAAGTTAACTAAACATGAAAAATAGAATGCAAATGGTGTGAGAGCAGAGTTTCAGCATGTTGGAAGTGTAAGCTTGTTTCTCCACGTTTTTCTGCTTGAATCTGTCTTCTATTTATAGGTAGAGATCAATATATGACCGCTGAGAAGATTCAATGACTGTTGGATAAAGAAATATAGCCGTTAGAACTTTTGTACACAAATCTGACTTTTTGAGATTTGCTTCTAATCCTTCGTTTAATCACCTGAAACTTGTACACAAATGATATAAATGATGTTAAGAAGTGTTATGAATCATTTGGGTAATCATCTGGATGTTTATAAGAAGAATCAGGATTTTCGAAACGGTGATTTTCTGAAGTTGTGATGAAAACTCGAGCTTGCTCTTGAAAACTCGAGTTTTCCTTTTGTTTTTGAATGTTGGATTTGCCTTTGCCTGAGCAAAACTTGAGTTTTGGTCCAAAACTCATGTTTTGGAAGTTGCTCTGAAGTTCGCTGCTCTCTGTCAGATAAAAACTCAAGTTTTCACTTGCAAAACTCGAGTTTTGCTTTCTCCTGAACTTTGTTGAGTTTTCTTGAAATAACCATCAACTTTTGAAGACCGTATCTCCCTAGTCCGAGCTCCGTTTTGGTCCGTTCAACTCTTGATGGAAAGCTCTGTGAGCCTACTTTCATATGCCACTAATTTTAGCTCAATCGGATTTGTCGTTTGTGAGATACACTCAAAATACCGAAGGTGGGTCTGGACTATGACGTTGATTCTTGTGGCAATTTGTAAGAATCATAGCTCCTTGATCTGAGCTCATTTGGGCTTGAATTTTATATCAAAATGACACATTGGGAGTCTAGTTTCATATGCTTTTAGTTTCGTCTCAATCCGATCTCTGGTTAGGGAGATATCGTCGAATTACCAGACCTTGCCAGAGCTGAACGTGAAGCAGAGTGGAGCTGAAGAGCTGATCACGCTGTAAACTCGAGTTTTCACTTGGAAACTCGAGTTTTGAGTCCTAAACTCAAGTTTGTGCTTGGAAACTCGAGTTTTGCTTGTCCAGAGACGCCAAAGTTGCTGAAGACACTACAAACTTGAGTTTTGAGTTCCAAACTCAAGTTTTGAGTCCCAAACTCGAGTTTTGTGTCCCAAACTTGAGTTTTCTCCTATCCGAGAGGCAAATCACTTTAGCGAAGTAGGAAACTCGAGTTTTGACTTGGAAACTTGAGTTTTCTCATCCTGAAGCTGATTTTTACTGACTTTAACTCCAAATTGAGCCATTCCAACTTCTATTTGATCGTGGAGACTTCTAGAACTTGAATAATGATATCTTCATTCCTTCTAGCAAGTTCTTCCTTTCTTTCTTCTTCTCTTGATGAATTTCTACAATTCAAATCTTTCTTTCTTCTCTTCTCTTGATCATTCTTCATCATTTAACTCGGCCTCATCATTCTCTACAGCTTCTACCTTCTTCAATATCCAAAATGTGATGAAGCTTCATTCCAACTTTTACTTATCATAGAGACTTCCAGTATCACAAGAACTTGAATGTTGATATTCCTATTATATTGTGCGAGTTCTTTTGATAACATCTTTCTGTAGTCTCTTCTCTTCTTTTTGGTTATCCTCCAAAATCTATTGATAACATCGTTTTTCCTTGACAATCTCTGCAAGTTCTTCTTTCTATTAATCCCTTATTTCCTTCTTGATTATTCTGCATGATTTGAGTTGGACTAATCTACATTAAACATAGTAGTTAGTCAATGTAGGAGATAACTATATTACTCAATCTTTTTGCTTTTAATAATGGCATCTATATAAGACATCATCAAAACTAATTATAACCAACATTCTCCCCCTTTTTTATGATGGCAAATACTATAAGAAAAATATGTATGAATGAGAAAATATATTAGACCCAACATATTTTTCTTGTCATTCTCTCCCCCTTATTTGTCATTAGCAAAAAGTTGAATTAAAGAAGAAATGCTTAGAGAGATAAATATGAAACCATATTAGAAAGAGTCAAAGAACTGATTTTCTCTCCTCGATTGAAAGTGTTTTCATTCTAAATGTGATGCAATTTGGAATGTTTTTATGAAAACAAATTTGAGAGAAATTGGGGAAGTTTTCAAGAAATCTTTCACAATTAAAGCATGTAGATACCAAATATGTGCAAATTTTTCACTTAATATAAAAAGATAGAGATTAGAAATACTCATGTAAGTTCTGCAAATTGATGAATGATCGATGAAGTCCATTTGCTTGTTGTATGAAATTCAATTGTGTTGTCGTGGCCTGAGATGAACCAGTGGTAGGCTTTCTTCCTTGTTGTGTGAAATTTTTGAAGAGGCCTAATAGCAGGATCATGAATATCTTAAATGATGCGAATAGAATGAAAGTACTGGCTTCTTGAAGATTATCGCATCTGAATGAATATGATCAGTACTCGGCTTCCATCCTTTGCCTTTTCTTTGTAGCACATAACCAAATCTCCTACTCACTCAAGTAATATTGTAATTACTTGAGTCATAATCATTTGTAGTCTATAGATGCAATACTGGATAGCTATTATCAATTATTTTGAATGCATCTTAGAAGCTGAAATCCCAAATGAGCTTTGTATAGGATTTCAAATTAGTTTCTACTCATAGCTTCTCATCAAGCTAGCATGCTCCTTATCATCTTGGTCCAAGCCTCTTGCTAGTGATGGGATGTCATTCAAATGACGTCAGAGAATTAGCAAGCTCAGCCACTAAAATGGTCTATTTTGTTTGCCTATGTTCTTTGTATCCAATTAACAGAACATTTTGGTCAACTCCTACAAAAATATATGTTCTTTGGTACTCAATGATTCTTGAGTCCACACAAGATTAAACATGACAACCTTATGCTCTAAAAAGATTAACTCATATGATATTTAAGCAAAGAGCATAACAAGCAAAGATCGAAACATAGTTTTACCCAATCAAATAAGTTCATAGCAATGAATCAAATAGGGTAACAACTAAATGATACAAAAAATGTTATTCCTCAATGACAAGTTGGAAATATACTTTATGCAGAAAAGATGTCATTGATAAAATATATGTAAGTTTGAGCATAGAAAATCTTATCCATAAAGATAAGCATTTATCAATTCACAGTTCATGAATGAAATCATATTTTTCAAGAATGATAATGAAATATGCAAAGTGTTTCAAATCTTGAATGTTGAAAAAATGTGATAATGCATTATGAAATCAAAATTTTCATAATTGAAAGATTCATTTTTGAAGCATGCTTGAAAACCAATGATCATTTTATAACATGGTGGAAGTCAATAGGTTTAATGAATAAATCAGTATGCTTTAATTTTAGAAAACATGTTGAACATTAAAGTTGACATGTTGAAGAATTTTCTGGAAAGCCAAAGTCATAAGATTAAAGCGTTACCAAGACATGCTTAGCACAACATATATAAGCTTAATGACTTTGCTATTGACCAAGAGATAATCTTGCCTTTTAGAGTAAAGTCTTAAAAATATAAGAGCATTTAAGGCAAGAATATGAGTATTCAGAAATAGTTACTCAAAATATGGATGTAGACAAATGCTTATATATTTGAGTAACACAAGGAGTATTAGGATTTATGGACGATGAAGTACAAACTCATTAATCCAAATGATTAGAGTTCCATAATATCATCCTAGTAAGTTATTCTATATAATGGTTAATGCACTAACATTTAATGCATTAATGAACATTCATAAAGCTTGGAATAACTTGGCCAATAAGGATTTATTCAATAAGCATAAGATTTTCACAAATTGAATTCTTTTCTTGAGATAAACTTGAAACTCATATATGATTAACTTGTTAGACATGAGGTCCAACTAGTTAGAGAATGAAACTAAAGAGTTCAAGCAAAACATTGAATTTCAAATATCAATATGTGAAAGATAAGGAAAAACTCAAATGGGGAAATTTGAAGCATATCCAACATTCAGTATATAATATTAACTTTTTGAAACATCATTTAAATGCAATCAAAGGATGGATATATATTTTTTAACATTTGTATGCATTTTCTCAAAACAGTGTGAATATAAATCCAAACAAATTTTATACTTATGCATTTCAAAAATACATAATCAACAAAGTTATGCACAAATTCACTTGTTTGATCATCAAAGATTCACTAACAAATTGATTAAACATAGTTAGGAATATTAGTGAATGATGATAGGAAGTATTAATATCAAACAAGAAGGTTTCGCAAATCTGAAAAACTGATTTTCAAATTGAGCATTGGAAACTGGAGTTTGTCACTGTGCACTTAAGCAAAACTGGAGTTTCGAAATGAAAACTGGAGTTTGTCACTGTGCACTTAAGCAAAACTGGAGTTTTGAAATGAAAACTAGAGTTTATCACTGTGCACTTAAGCAAAACTCGAGTTTTCAGATCAAAACTCGAGTTTTGGACTGTTAACATGAAAAATGAATTTTAGTCCAAAACATCAAAACTTGAGTTTCTAAATCAAAACTTAAGTTTTCAAGATGTTGAAAAATCTTAAGCTCTTTGTTTGATCAAAACTCGAGTTTTGAAATCAAAACTCGAGTTATGAAAACTTTGAAAAACTTGCAATGCTTTCGACTTGGCCAAAACTCGAGTTTTCATTTAAAATATGAAAACGTTGAGAAATATAAGCCAAGTCAAAACTGGAGTTTTCTATGAAAATTGGAGTTTCCAAAAACTGAGTAAAACTTGGAAACTCTCTACCAAGTGGAAACTCGAGTTTCCAAACCAAAACTCGAGTTTTCTCAAAATTCTGGAAAATTTAGAAAACTCATGGCTAAAACTCAAAACTAGAGTTTCCATATCAAAACTCAAGTTTTCTCATATTGAAAAACTTTGGTGACTCTCTCTAAGACCAAAACTTGAGTTTCCAAATGGAAACTGGAGTTTTCAAAACAAAACTGGATTTTTCAACTCTAAAGTGGATTTTGCTTTGACAGTAAATTTGCTAATTGAAATTGAATAAGTTTCAAAATCCTTTAATTTAACCAAAGACAAACCAAAAATCAATTTCATACAATCATAGTATGAGGTAAGAATCAGATATCACCGTAATTCCTCTTATCCTCACAGAAGCTTGCTTGGTTGACATGTATTGATGAAGATAACTCCTTTTCTGACGTTCACCATCAACATCAAGCATATCTTGTTGAGCTTTCTCAAGAATTGGATCATTTCTCTACGTTACATTCTTGAGAAGCTTTCTCTGATCCTACAAAACCGTATAAATATTTTTCTTTCTTGGTATCCATCGTTACTTGGATCCAATCATCGTTAGCTTGTAGGAACCAGAATTAAATTCACATGCTCCTATGAATATAATCAATTCAGAATAATAAAGCATAGTGAATAAAAATGACTCTTTGCATAAAAGAAATACTTTCTTTTCAAATCATCATGAATGCATAAAGAGTTCAACCTATTGAACATTGCAATCTGTTTTAAAAATATATATCAGGATGTGAAAAACCAATTTAAAATAAGTAGTTTGCAATGCTCATTCCTAAGGTTACAAAATATAAAACCTCAATGAGTATTTCAGATAATAGCATAGGAGGTTTTACTTTTGCATACCTCAGCCTTAGGTACTTGAAGAATTGCATTTGCTCACCCAGTTTATCATTCGTTGATACTTTATCTTTTTGAATTTAGTCTTGGGATGAAACAATGCTTTCTCACATGATGAAGACTGCAAGAATCTTTTCCCTTGTGCATAAGAGATCCTTCTCTTCTTATTCTCCTCAAGATAGTTGAATGGTAATTTGTGGTAATCCATTCTTGAGGTAGATGACACTCTTCTTGCTTGTATCCATTGCTTCCTTTGATGTTTAAACCTTATAGTTCCAGCAATGCGTGCCTTGAGAGTTCTCTTGCTTGATATAGATGCTTTCATCTTCTTCATTAGTGCATGAGAAACTCTTGGCTTAATCTTCCTCTTCTCTGTACCTTGATGTCCAATCTTTTTAGAATAAATCTGCATGTACAAAGCACTAGATGGACATTTTGGTACCCATTTATATTTGGGTCCTTGACTGTTAGCTTTGGACCTTGACTGTCCTTTAACAACCCAAATAAATTTATTTCTCACATTAGAATTTCTCCTAATATAGCATGTATGAGAAATATGTCCAAATTTTCCACAATAATTGCAAATAATAGAATTATGCTTATTATGAACAACTTTGGAACAATTATGTGGATCTAGTGGATGCAATCTCAAGTGACTCATATTTGTGTATTCTTTCTTCCCATATGATTGAAAACATTTTTGTTTTTCAAAATAGAATCAGTCAATGGTTGAAAAACAATTCTATGTGATTGTTCAAAAACATTTTTCTTATCTACACAAGAAGAATTGGAATTGTTTACCTCATGTGCATCTTGAGCTCTAGCTAATGATTGATCACAATCGTTTATGAGCTCATCTTGGGAATCCTCCTCCTCTTGTTCTTTTGTGTTGACTGGACTATGGAAGCGTTCTAAGATTTCTCCTTCTTCATGCTTCACTTCCAATTGTTCATCAATCATGGATAAACAGCTTATAGTTTCAGATGAACTGTCAACACTTTCAACTTCAACACAATTGTTAGAAGCATATATAGAATCAAGAGTATCCCAAATTTCTTTAGCACTAGAGCAAAACTTGATTTTCTGAAAATCATTTTTAGTTAAAAGCACACTGAAGGATTTTCATTGCTCTAATGTTCAAAGAAAACATCTTCATTTCTTTTTCTATCCAATCCTTTCTTGGTTTGAAATCAAAAGCATTCGTAAAAACATTCCACATATTAAAATCAGTTGCTTTGATAAAACTAGACATTCTAGCTTTCCAAAACCAAAAATCAATATCTTTAAAAAGTGGTGGAATGGTAAAATCAAAACATTTTGAAAACGAAGAACACCCGAACTCAGCCATTGAAACTCTTGAGACGGTTAATTCCTTTAAACAAGAGCCTAGCTCTGATACCAAATGTAAGAATCGGCTGAACCCAAGAGGGGGGGTGAATTGGGTGAAGTATAAAGATTTAGGAACTTTGAAATTCTTTTCGTAACTCACTGAAATCAGTTTATAAAACAATAACCAAACATTTAAACATGTATACACATTCAAACATATATGCTGGAAATGTAAGAGATAAGGGAAGAGAGTGTGCAAACTGATTTATACTGGTTCGGCCCAATCCTTGACCTACATCCAGTCCCTAAGCTTCACTTGAGATTTTCAATCCACTATCTTCTTTCAACTTGATTACACGTTCTGTACTTGAAGTAATCCTTTCACTAGGATTCACTCTGCCTTACAAACTGTAATCAACACAACGCTTGATTACACACTCTGTACTCGAAGTAATCCTCTCACTAGGATTCACTCCCCCTTACAAGTTGTAATCAACACAATGTGTTTCCCACTCAAGATCACCCAATCTTGAGTAACTCTCAGAAGAATAGAATGATTACAATAAATCTTCTCTCTTAGAAGTGAATAGATAAACACTGAAGATCAAATACAAATCATTTCACTCTCTAAGTTAACTAAACATGAAAAACAGAGTGCAAATGGTGTGAGAGCAGAGTTTCAGCAAGTTGGAAGTGTAAGCTTGTTTCTCCACGTTTTTCTGCTTGAATCTATCTTCTATTTATAGGTAGAGATCAATATATGACCGCTGAGAAGATTCAATGACTATTGGATAAAGATATATAGCCGTTAGAAACTAGCCGTTATAACTTTTGCACAACTTTCGATGTTCTGACACAAATCTGACTTTTTGAGATTTGCTGCTAATCCTTTGTTTAAACACCTGAAACTTTTTAACAAATGACATAAATGATGTTAAGAAGTGTTATGAATCATTTGGGTAATCATCTAGATGTTTATAAGAAGAACCAAGATTTTCGAAACGGTGATTTTCTGAAGCTGTGATGAAAACTCGAGTTTGCTCTTGAAAACTCAAGTTTTCCTTTTGTTTTCGAATGTTGGGTTTGCCTCTGCCTGAGCAAAACTAGAGTTTTCGTCCAAAGCTCATGTTTTGGAAGTTGCTCTGAAGTTTGCTGCTCTCTGTCTAATAAAAACTTGAGTTTTCACTTGCAAAACTCAAATTTTGCTTTCTCCTGAACTTTGTTGAGTTTTCTTGAAATAACCATCAACTTTTGAAGACCGTATCTCCCTAGTCCGAGCTCCGTTTTGGTCAATTCAACTCTTGATGGAAAGCTCTATGAGCCTAGTTTCATATTCCACTGATTTCAGCTCAATCGGATTTGTTGTTTGTGAGATACACTCAAAATACCGAAGGTGGGTCTGGACTATGACGTTGATTCTTGTGTCAATTTGTAAAAATCATAGCTCCTTGATCTGAACTCACTTGGGCTTGAATTTTATATCAAAATGACGAATTGGGAGTTTGGTTTCATATGCTTTTGGTTTTGTCTCAATCCAATCTCTGGTTTGGGAGATATCGTCGAATTATCAGACCTCGCCCGAGCTGAACGTGAAGCAGAGTGGAGCTGAAGAGCTGATCACGCTGTAAACTCGAGTTTTCACTTGGAAACTCGAGTTTTGAGTCCTAAACTCGAGTTTGTGCTTGGAAACTCGAGTTTTGCTTGTCCAGAGACGCCAAAGTTGCTGAAGACACTACAAACTCGAGTTTTGAGTGCTAAACTCGAGTTTTGAGTCCCAAACTCGAGTTTTGTGTCCCAAACTCGAGTTTTCTCCTATCCGAGAGGCAAATCACTGTAGCGAAGTAGGAAACTCGAGTTTTCTCATCCTGAAGCTAATTTTTGCTGACTTTAACTCCAAACTGAGTTATTCCAACTTCTATTTGATCGTGGAGACTTCTAGAACTTGAATAATGATATCTTCATTCCTTCCAGCAAGATATCTTCTTCCTTTCTTTCTTCTTCTCTTGATCATTTTCCACAATTCAAATCTTTCTTTCTTCTCTTCTCTTGATCATTCTTCATCATTTAACTCGGCCTCATCATTCTCTACAGCTTCTACCTTCTTCAATATCCAAAATATGATGAAGCTTCATTCCAACTTTTGCTTATCATAGAGACTTCAAGTATCACAAGAACTTGAATGTTGATATTCCTATTATATTGTGCGAGTTCTTTTGATAACATCTTTCTGTAGTCTCTTCTCTTCTTTTTGGTTATCCTCCAAAATCTATTGATAACATCGTTTTTCCTTGACAATCTCTGCAAGTTCTTCTTTCTATTAATCCCTTATCTCCTTCTTGATTATTCTACATGATTCGACTTGGACTAATCTACATTAAACATAGTAGTTAGTCAATGTAGGAGATAACTATATTACTCAATATATTACTCAATCTTTTTGCTTTTAATAATGGCATCTATATAAGACATCATCAAAACTAATTATAACCAACACTCTCTCATCCATTCAAGATTTCAATCCGCATCAAAATACAACTTATGCATAATCATTTTCTCATGGTTTCTTATAGTCAAGCTCTTACAAAACAACAACCAAGGTAAAACCTCTTTTTCAACACATCACATTTTCTTTTCAAAATCTTAAGTCCCACAACACAAATTTCTCAATTTAAGTGGATATACATCATACTCATAATAAATGTTTTATCACATCTCATGAACTCATGTTACAAAATCTGTCACAAACAACATATTAGCATATATAACAAATGAAAAGTGGTTGCTTCTCACAGCTAAGGATACAGACCAATTAGTACCCACATTTAGTACTTGATGAAATCTCACACATTATTACCTCTATTAGAATGGAATATGTGATTATCAACAAAGAATTATGACTCAATTTTTCAACTTTACCCCTGTTCGCCTCGCAAGTGTATGAGTTTCGCAAGTAATAAAGTAATAAGTAAAGTATCGTTCCCACGAGGATTTGTTTAACAAATTGGTCAAGCAAAAGGCTTAGTGAATTCCATCAAGTTGAGCTAAAAACAAAGTTTTGAGTTGGAATGAGATTTTTAAAGACTTTTTCTAAAACTAAAAATTGATAAAGGCAAATGACTTTTGACTTCAAGGATAATGGAGCCTAGGATTCTTCTTCCCCTTTTGCATTTCATAAAACTTGGTTAACTTCCTCTCTAGAAGCATTTCAATACATACATGTGTTAGTCTAGGGTTCAAAACACTTGAAACGCTCTCTCAAGTCAAAATCAAGTTTCTCTTCTCACTAAAATGCACAATCTCTTGCTACAATTAGTAAGAATCAATAATTAAGCAACAATCCTAATGTGACAATGCAAGGTTATTAAATATATCTCTATTTTACCAACAAACTATCCATTTATCAAGTGAATTCAAGACAAGCATGATTTCACTCAAGTTCTACACCTAGATTAGCTCTCTCGAGTCAAAACCTATGTGAATAAATCATCTAAATGGAGGCCAATCACTTAAAAGCATTAAGCCAAGGTTGAAATCAACACATGTGTATATTTATCTACTAAAAGAGAGGAAACTCGAAGTATTAATCCATACAAAGGGTCAAAAGAACCCTAGAATGAAAGGTTTAGCTACTCATGTTCAAATACAAAGAGAGTCTAAGTAAAGAAACTGAATACATAAAGAAACTAGGAAGAAAAGAGGAAGAACCAAGGTGAAATCCCCAAAATCTCTCTTAGGATGAGCACCCAAGCCTCCAAGATTGTCCAAATCTCTCTCCCAAGCTCTTCCCTTGTGTACCCACTTGTTTCCTTAGGTCAAGAGTGTGTTTTTCGGCCCTTTCCTTTAGGTTAAATAGGGTTTTTTTGTTTCTGAAATGTAAAACGCGTAGCTATACTTTCTGCACTTTTTCACAACTAGCTACGGCTAGTTGTCAACTTTCCGCGGCCAACATTGGCTATGGCCAGTTGTCAACTTTCCACGGCCAGTACTGGCTGTGGCCAGTTGTCGACTTGCTGCGGTCAGTTGTACAGGTTCTGCTAACTTTGCACTGCTTCACCTCCTTTATTTCTTTCCTTGTTTCTTGGTTCCTATAGAGCTTCAAAACTTGTCTCCATCTTCCTACAAAAGAGGAAGTAATTATCAATTCTCAATTAAATCATAAACTCTATAAGATATAACAAGAATTTCTTTGATGTTTGCCTTATACTTTGATATGCACATTTTCCTCTATAACTTCATTTCTATGCACATTTTGAACCAAAAATAGATAAAAAGAGAGAGAAAATGTGCTAGAATGCTGTCAATTTCTAAGAGTTAACAACCCCCTAAAAGAAGAACTCATTTAAAAGGGGGAAAATATAAAAAGATCATTAAAATTGGTAAAAGACAAATAAGTATATGTTGAACTTCAATAAATCCAAAGGGAATAATTTGAACATTTAAAATGTTGCAAAATTTAAGAAATTACCTAAGGACACCTAGTTATTTTAATAGAAAAAATCCTAGAGCCCTTGCCATCGCCGGCCGCCAAAGATCCAGTGCCAGTGATCGACGACGGTGACCGTCACTGAAGCTTCGGTGACCTTGCCAAAGTTGTGAATACTGATACTTGAGTTTGTTAATAGCGATATTCAAGTGGAAAACAACGGCCTAATATATATGTTGTTAATTTCTCAAGCAAAAGTCGTGAATATTGATACTTAAGTTATTAATAGTGATACTAAAGCTATAAATGTGATATTTGTTGAATATTTCCTAATAACTTTCACCAAAGCTCAGGGAGTTAATTTTTATTTTTTATTTTTTGGATTTCTCCGTCTAAAGTTGTTAATATAGATATTTATGTTTTTAATAGCGATATTAGAGTTATAAATAGGACATTTGTTGAATATTTCCTAATAACTTTCATGGGAGCTTTGGCCGCTAATATTTTTTTGGCCAAAGTTGTGAATAAAGATACTTGAGTTTGTTAATAGCGATATAAATATTGTAAATGAGGTATTTGCTAAATATTCAAAAAATACCCTGTCTACAACTTTAATATTGTTCTTAACAACTTAGGTATCAATATATTGACAACTTTTACTTGAGAAATATATATTACGCCACCTTTTACAAAGTTAGTATTGCTATTAACAATCCAAGTACCTATACTGACAACTCTTACTTGACAAATTAAAAAAATATGTTAGGTCACCAGAGCTCTAGTCACTGGCAAGGTTATTAGAGCTTCGATGATATCACCATCGGCGATCACTAGCACCAAAACTCTAGTGGCTAGCAGCCGGTAGGGGGGTTTAAGATTTCCCCCCCCCCCCCCCCTCAAAAAAAACTAAGGATACTTAGGTAATTTCTCAAACTTCACAAAATTTAAGAATTTCAAACAAGTCCCTTGGAAATTATTCAAATTCAACAAATTTATTTGTCTTTTACCAATTTTGATGGTATTTTTCTATATTTTTCCTTTAAACAATTTAATTTTCCATGTTGAATAAGAAAAGTGATGAGAAATAACTAAGTAGCGCACTGAAGGATATTATATGATCTAAGAGGACCTTATGAAAAAAAAGAGAAGTAAGCCACACATTGATCAAAAAGAAGTACCCAGGATTGACCTTGCCCCGAACATCAAAAATAGGACTGACACAGAAATGCCTGGCTTCTCTATTTTTTTTTTAAGGAAGGAATAATATTACTTAGTACAAAAAGGCAAGAAATAGAATAACTAGTTCACTAATCAATATAGCATGAAACAAGGCTATGCTCTTTGCTTATTTAAAATGCTATGATCATGTAAGCAAGTCCATTGAAACTTTGAGAATTTATATAAAACATTCTATAAAATTGATAAAATGAATTAAATAAAATAAGGACAAAGTTGTGTATATGAAAATATTTTACCTCCCCTCACCTTATCAATCAAATAAGGTAATATTAAAAATTGCTTCCATCCCCTCCCCTCAATTGAACCAAACTGACCCTTAGTTGCCTATAAACAACTCCTATTTATTTGCAAACTGATTATAAAATTATGGACCATCTCTTCTGCACTTGCCGCATGCTATTTGATTTGGTGCGATATCTCTCCATTCTGCTGATATTTTTTTAGAAGGCATTCATGCGTAGCTTGTTTAAACGTTGAATCATTTTTTTCCCCCCTACAATTGACAATGTCAAAGGAAATTATTATCTCACCAAACATCATCTAGATGGGTGAAACGACTATATATTTTGATCTTTTTTCTTTATTGCATCTCTTTCTTTACCTCGACATTTTTCACATCTTTGAACCGCCATCAAACATCACATTCAATTCAATAAGAATTTATTCAAGGATGTCCTGTCTATAAGGGGGAAAAATGATAAATTTAGAATTATATAAAGTTACACTGTCCAAGGGATTGGGGGAATGTTTTTTTTTTTTTTGGGGGGGGGGGGGGGGTGGGGGGATTCTTTCAAACCTATTAAAAACAACACCATCAATCATTTTACAAGAGATATGGTTAAATGGCCTTTATAAAGATTTGATATATGATTTAATGAACTCTTTGGATGAATCATGAAAAAAGAAAAATTAATCATATGTCGGTAAACATATAACATATTCAAAGCACGCACACATGTCTCGTGTCTATTCAACACCATCAATTCATTGCTTTGATTTTTTTTCCCCAATTACCTTATAAAATTCATGTTTCATTAATTCTCAGTTCTTTGGACTTTGTTATACAACTCTATGTTTTATAACTTTTTTTCCCCATTTAAGTTTTACCTTATAGAATTCATGATTGATTTTTTACAAAATACAAGTTCAACGCAAATATATGTGAAAAAAGTTGAAACCTCCATTTAGTAATCCAAGAAAACATTGAACCAAATCAAAGACAGCAACCTAAGAGCTGAATAAGTTCATAACAGTCTAGTGTGTAGCAAAAACAAAAGCTGCTGCATGACACCTTTTAGTAGTCCAACAACAAATCTACATCAAAACTCGAACCAGCGATCCCAATCCCTTGTACTTAAACACGCATCTACATCACATAAAAACATGCAATTCTCAGAGGCTGAGGGGTATAATGATAATACTTATATCATTTCAAGGATCTCCGTTTTAGATAAATGAGTCGTCAATCCAATTGAAATATTGATAGTCCTCACTCCTCATAATTCGTGTATTATACAATAGAAATTTCATAAATTCTTCATTTGCTTCGGAGATCCAGCTGAAACCACCAAAAGTGAACTCCATGAGGTGTGATGAAAGACACAGAGGAAGGGTTGGGATGTGTCCTTATGCAGCAAGGCAGAGTGGTGGCGTATGCCTCTCGGCAGCTGAAGCCTCATGAAATGAATTACCCCACTCATGATTTGGAGCTTGCGGCAATAGTGTTTGCCTTGAAAATCTGGCGGCATTATCTGTATGGAACTACTGTTGAACTGTACTGCGACCACAAGAGTCTTAAGTACTTGTACGAACAGAAGGAACTCAATATGAGACAGCGAAGATGGATGGAATTGTTGAAAGACTATACTTTAGAAATTAAATACCATCCAGGGAAGGCCAATGTAGTTGCAGACGCTCTGAGTAGAAAAGCGGTGCAGGTGGCATACATGATGATTCAGGAACAGAAATTATTAGAAGATTTTCGAGACTTGAATCTGTCAAATCAAATCCTCTTGAGCAGGAATGCACCCAATGAAATACTTCTTGCTAACCTCAGCATTAGTACAGGAGAAAGTGATCTGAAAGCAGAAATTAAAGAAGCTCAGACGCATGATAAACGAGCAGAGTCCATTCGAGGGTTGATTTCACGAGGTAAAACTCAAGACTTTAACCTCTCACCGAGTGGGCTAGTTAGATACAAGGAGCGCATCTATGTACTGGCAGTGGCCGATTTGAGGCTTAAGATTTTGGATGAATCACACAAAAGCAAGTATACTATCCATCCAGGGGTGGTCAAGATGTACCAAAATTTAAAGTCTGAGTTTTGGTGGCCGGGACTGAAAAGTGACGTGACTAAATATGTTGCTCGATGTCTTACTTGCCAAAAAGAAAAGATTGAACATCAACGACCACCAGGGCCTCTTCAAAGCCTAGAAATTCCTAAATGGAAGTGGGAAAACATTACCATGGATTTTGTTGCGGGATTGCCCAGAGTCAGAAATTTTGATGCAATCTGGGTGATTGTCGACCGTTTAACAAAGTCGGCACATTTTATTCCCATCAGTACTAATTATTCTCTTGAGAAGTTAGCAGAAATCTATATAAAGGAGATAATCAGACTCCATGGAACGCTAAAGAGTATTGTTTCCGATCGAGACTCTCGTTTTACCTCTCGAATCTGGAAAGCTCTGCAACAAGCTCTGGGTACAAAATTGAGATATAGTACGGCATATCATCCTCAAACGGATGGACAATCAGAAAGAACCATACAGACGCTAGAAGATATGTTAAGAGCATGTGTATTGGATTTCAAGGGAAAATGGGATTGTTACCTTCCACTTGTAGAATTTGCTTATAACAACAGCTATCATGCGAGCATTCAGATGGCTCCGTATGAAGCATTGTATGGCAGGAGGTGCCGATCACCCTTATGTTTGACGGAATTATCCGAAAGAGAACTGTATGGGACGGACTTAGTTGACCGGACCGCAGAAAAGATCAGAGTAATCAAAAAGAGGCTCCTTGCAGCACAGAGTCGACAAAAAAGTTATGCAGATAAAAGAAGGAGACCCCTAGAATTTGAGGTTGGAAATCATGTTTTCTTGAAGGTGTCTCCAGTTATGGGAATTGGTCGAGCAATTAAGAGAAAGAAATTGAGCCCTCGATACATTGGTCCTTTTGAAGTCTTAGAGAGAATCGGACCAGTGGCATACAGAATAGCGTTACCCCCGAACTTGGACAGACTTCATAATGTTTTTCATGTGTCTCAACTGAAGAAATACCAACCAGACCCCGACCATGTCATCGAGTATGAAGATGTTGATGTGCAAGATGATCATACCTATGTGGTTGAGCCAGAGCGAATTATTGAGCGCCAGGAGAAGCAGCTCAGACATAGGAGTATTCCAATTGTAAAGGTGGTCTGGAAAGGACTAACTCCTAGAGAAGCAAGTTGGGAGACAGAAGAATACATGAGACAACAATATCTAGACTTTATGTCTAAGGTACGTAACAAATTTTGAGGACGAAATTTAATTTTCGGGGGGAGAATTGTAACATCCCAAAATTTGGAATTTAGAATTGAATATGATTTGGGATTAATTATGAGAAATTTAGCCTCAATAAAATATTTAAGGAAGAAAAGGAAAATCCCAATTTATGGTTTAGGATTATTGGTCATCACATATCCACTCCTAATTATCTGAACCTTTTGGGCCAATTTATTTATTTTCTTATTATGAGTCCAACCCAGCACTTATATTTCTCTTATGTACATTTGTTCATTTTTCTTTGTTTGAACTATAAGTTCCCTCTAATGAATCCATTCAGCTTGGCAAGCCCAAAACGTAAAATACTCCAATATACCCATTTCTCTTTATTCATCTATTTTAGTCAAACAATTGCAGAAGGTGAGGGAACTTTGTCTGCTAGCCACATCATGTTGTATCTCCTATTTTCCTTTGTCCATCTTATGCCACGCAGACCCCTACATGCAATCAGCCACGTAGCTTCCTTTTCCTCCTAGCCACGACACGTTATCACACACTCAAATAGCATTGACTCTCCTCTTCTATTAAAATGCACGGACCCTCTCTCTTCTCTTTTCATTTCACAATTTTCCCTTCTCTCTTCCTCCCAAACCGATCCTTCTTCTTCCTTCCACCATAGATCGTGTAATCATCATCATCAACCTACTCTTCTCAAAGATCAGCCAAGGGAACAAGGAAATAGCAGCAAACTTTCATGCAAGGCTGAACTTAGGTGAGTTCCTTCATCGTTCTTCGTCTGATTTTTGGGGATCTCTGAACCGAATGAAAGTCTGGAAATTAAAGAAAAGAGTGAAACTATAGGAAATAAGCCTTGTAGTGTTATTGCATGCTGATTTTGGAGTTATTTATCGATTCCTTTGGTTCTGTGTCTAAGCACCGAAAAACAGAGCATGCATTATGAGTTTGTAATGGCGTGTTCACTGCAAGAAAAGCCATGATTTTACGGTTACACATATGAATATGAGCATGCATGTTAAATGGGGAATGCTGAAATATTGTTCTTGACTGTTCCAGAAAACAGAACGTTTTGTGTGAGCTATTTTCGGGAGTTAAAGTTTGAATTTTTCTCTGAAATTCTTACAGGAGATAGTACACTCCTTAAGGTTTAAAACAAGCTTTGGTTCACCTAAAACGGAGGTCTACAACTCAAGTTATGATTTTTTCGAAGTTGAGCCTAAAATCTGGAGAAATTCTGGTTTGCCTCTGGAACAGTAAATGACGTGGCAAATCGTACAGGTCAAACAAAATCATAAAATTTTGAAATCTTCCAGTTAAATGGTAGACTCATAGAGGTTTAATTTGATAGGTAATTCGTCAAATTCCGTTAAGAATTGAAGGAGTTATGATTTTTCTAATTTTGGTCAGAAAACCTGTAGAATTTCTGGACATGTGTATGTTTCTGATTTTTGGGAATTTTTCCCAGTCATAAATCAACTTGGTGGCTTTTATTTATGGAAATAGACTTATCAAGGAGTATGTAGAAATTGGAATCACTCCATTTGGAGTTGTAAAGGTCAAGTTATGAATTTCTCAAATTCTCAGAAAAGTTAAAGGCTGAATTTTTGATAAGTCTTAAAAGAGTCACCTAAGTTGATATTTGTGCCTAACCTTTAAGTTAAGGTTTCTTTGGATTAAATGAAAGGCTAAATGGCTGAGATGATAAATATATTTTAGTGAATAATATCTACTCAAATATGTTCCAATTAGTATACATCCCTAGTCATAGGAGTATTAAAAGACAAGTATTTTGGGGCTGGGTCTAGAGAAGTCGAAATTATATTTATGATTGAATTAGTTTGTGACCCACCTCAATATGTAAATGATGATAGGACTTGAGTGTCACCCGTGCCTGAAGGACAAGTACAGTTGATAAGAATTTTTGGTGGAAGGGGTCTTATCGGTAACACCAACAGGTAGTAACTCTAATCTCACATTCTTTGCATAGCTATATATGTTTATGTATGCCATATTTGTATGTCCCGCCTGTATGGGGCCAGCACCACTCGTGGCTTGATTGAGCGGAAGGGCCGACCATGGGGCCAACTTCCTGGTGGCTAGGCAAGGCCTAGTGCATTCAGTATTTTGGTATTGAATTACCCAAAATGAATTTCCTTGCGCCAAGGTATTAGAAATCATTTTATGATTTACTTGTATTACAAGCTGCATTTGAAATGTAATACTTGTCGTTTGAACTTGAATGCTTAATATGCTGTGTGGACTACTTTGTTTGGTTGATTTACATGTATTGCATATGCATGAATTTGAGATTAACCTGTTACTCTGAGATTCATTTATTTGAATCTCAGAGCCTTCCTTGAATCCAGGACGTGGGCAGTCCAGTAGCGAAGGAGGAAAAGGCAGGGCATAGTAATTGCCTGATTTTGGAGAAGAAGGTGGTGAAGAGGAAGCAGATGAAACTTTTGGTTTCATTTCTTTTTGTTATTGGGTTATACTGTTTCCTCTTGACTTGGTTGTTTTTGGTGATAGCCGTATGTGGCTACTGGGGATGTATATACTTAATTAGATACATACTGTCGTGTAGAAGTAGTTAAGACTTATTTATATATATATATGCTGCTAATGTCTGTTGCAGGGATGGCTTGTATATAACAAGCCCAGATAATAATGTAATTTTAAAGAAAGTTTGAACCACTGTTAAAGTATTTTCAAATGTTTTAAAGGAATTGGAAAAGCTCTTTTGAACTTTATTATTATTTTGAACTCTCTTAATAAGAAGGGCTTCTATCTTCAAGATACAAAACTAACCCAGTGGTCTAAATTTTCTTTAATTAGTGCATCAGAATATTTAGTTGATAAGATGCCACTCTGTTCTGGGCATAGAACAGTGGGGTGTTACATTTTTGGTATCAGAGCACGGTTTCTGGCATTAGGATAGCATGCTCTCTGTGTATGCAGTATATATTTTGAATTGGTAACAAATATATTGTTACATGGGTAGGATATAAAATGGTTGGTAGAAGGATTGGGAGTAATGGTTCTGGTCCGTCTGAGAACCCACTTGCTGGACTTAGAGAAGAAACCATGTATGATAGGCTGCACCGGAGGCGTGTGCAGAGAAGAGCAAACTCAAACCAGCAGAGAACACCAGAGGTAATTGACCTGGTTTCTAGTGAGGAATCAAGTATGGTTGGGGACGAATCTAGCGAGTCTATGTACTCAGGAGCCCATAGCAATTATGGGAGATTTTCATGGCAGCCGCACCCTGATATTCTAGGCCACTTAGAGATGGTATATGAGAGAGCTGGTGCATATGCAGCCACACAGCGTGACCACTACCTAGAATTCCTAACTAGGGTACCTAGGGTGTATTTTGGTAATTGCTACCACATAGTTTGTGCAAGTGATGAAGAGTGGATTGCCACCATTCTTCATTATTTCCCTGATATTGGCCTCTGGGGAGACGAGAAGACTCGGATTGTGAGGGAAGGGCCTCACAAACTTTATGATTTTCTTGATCATATGGCGTAGTTTGTAAATGCCCATATGGGATGATTGTAATTTAATGATTCCTTTTCCTTGAACTATGAACTTAATTTGTATGGTGTGATGGACCTAGCGTGTTTGGTTTCTTTGAACTCATGAGATTATGTGATGTTGTCTTTATGGAGTATAATTTGGTTGGTGTGGTTATGAATTTCTGGTGATGAGAATTTTGGATTCAATTAATATTGATGGTAAGTTCTTTCCATAAGTAGTAAAAAGGAAAAATGGATAATCAATGAGGTGTAAGACCATTTGTTCATATGGAAAGAAATTAGTTTAAAGTAGATGGTGAAAGTTAATAGGTGAAATACTGCAAAATGAATTTTATACTCCTAGTATTGACAATTTTCTCTCTTTTCTTTAATATATTGAAGTAGTATTCAAAGATGAGAAGAGGGAGAACTTTCAGGCGAATTCAAGAGTTTGAACGAGACATACCTGAGCAGGACATACTTGAACAAAATATACCTGAACATAACATACCTGAGCAAGACATACCTGAAAAAAATATGCCTAAACAGGATCAAACAAGGCAATTGATCGGACTGATCAATGAACTCAGGACCGAAATTCGTGAGGTACGAGCCAGACAGGATGAAGATCGAGAGCATACCCAGAAAAATCAAGAGGAGCACAGTGAAGCATCCTTTCAACCTGAGAATCGGGATCATGAACCTAGAACTAGAAGAACTGAAGGAACAACACAGTTAACGACACAATTCTGGGTGTCAAAATTCTGCAAACACCACCCTCCTGTGTTTCGTGGGGATCATGATCCACAAGTAGCAGAAGATTGGATGCTGAGGATAGAGAAGATCTTTTAAGTCATGGAGTGTCCAGCTGAGAAGAAGGCATCAATGGCCATATACAAGCTAGAAGGCGATGCAGATCGTTGGTGGAAGAATATGGAGATCACTCTTCGAGCCCGGAATATTCCTATCACCTGGGAATTATTCCAAGAGAAATTCAATGATAAGTATTTTCCCCCGTCTGTTAAGGTAAAGAAGGAGATGGAGTTTCTGAAAATCAGGCAGGGTGATAATGAAACTTTTGATGATTACCTTGCTCGGTTTATCAGATTATCACGATATTCCACCTACTTGAGTTATCGAGATGATGAAAGCTGGAGCTCTAACATGATGATTGAGGGATTGAAGTACGAGATCAAAGAAAAATTGGTCTCTCGACGATTTAAATCCCATAAGATTGTTTGAGTAATGGAATTAGGTTCGGAGCTTTTTCAACTAAGAGCATTTTATCTGGAAAGAACCTGGCTCAGTTATAATAAACCATTGGTGCCGAAGGCAGGGCTAGACTATGTGGGTCAGTTAATCAGTCACCGTAAAGTCGATGAGACTCCCATGATAGACACCTACCTGGCCAATTGGTTTGATTAGCTAAGTTAGACTCTAAGCCATTGCCTTAGAGCATATTTTGAAAAAGATTACTGATATAACCTTGGTACAGTAGTGATGAACGGAGATGGACGAGTAAGATGCACTGCGCGGAGGACTGTCTAGAAGAAATTAACACCGATAGGCAACCCTAGCCCAGTATACCGCCCTAACTCGACACATCATTCTGAACCAGTATACCATCCTGAACCGGTGTACCACCTTGAGCCGGTGCACCACCATAACCCCGAAAAACCCCCTGTACCTATTCATGACCATGAACCCTCGAATGTATACCATCCTGAGCAGGTATACAACCCCGAACCTGTACATGACTTTGATCCAGTATACTACCCTGAACCAATCGCTAGTATACCTTCTGAGCCAGAGAGGCCTGTAGGATCGGATCATTCATCCGTTGACCATGAATATTTACTGCTATTAGGCTATCAGGACGACTCTGGGAGTGAATCTTTCTACGAACCCAATTTCCTACGACATGTACTTGATACGAACAAAGAGCTTATAAGCACTCTACGAACCGATTACCTAATGACGGAGGGGCACAGCGAGACCATGAACGGGACATACTTCTGGTACCTGGAGTAAGTCAAAACGACCTACGGACGGAGAAGACATAATTGACTTCCCTACCCACTAGACGATTGGGTGATATCAACACTATACCTCTTACCCCGAGACCACTTCTGGATGGAAAAGACGAATGAACTCCTAGAAGGAGAACGTATAACCAATTTCTACTTCTTTCTAAATCATCTCCAAGGGCTAGTTTTAAACATGTAAACGAGGAGCCATAAAATACAACAATATGGGGATGTAAGATATAACCACCGGTCATAAACCAGTAGGATGATGTGACATATGTTGGCATTTACACTATATCTTATGTGAAATATATGATTTATAGACTACATTACCCCTCGATATTGATATTTGTCATTCTTGCGATATCAAATATAGAAAGATAAAATAGAGAATTTACGTGGAGCCGGCGTTCTTAGAGGTAGAGGTAGAGGTAGAGGCCGAGGAAGAGGCAGACAGCCACGAACGATACCAGTACACGAACTCGATCAACACGAACCACAACAACCAGCTCAAAATGAAATGCAGGAGATGAGAAGAATGTTACAGGAGAAAAGAGTTCTCATTGATACACTCCTCGTCGACAGACAGGGAAGTGTAAATGGAGCTAAATACCTAAGAGGGGGGTGAATTGGGTATTTTCAAAATTTTCTTTGGTAAGTGCTTTGTTTTCAAACAATGAAAACAGGGGTGAACAGAGTAAGGGAAGAGATAGCTCGACACAAGGATTTATACTGGTTCGGTCCTAACAACTTGACCTACATCCAGTCCCCAGACTCTCTGGGATTTTCCACTATATCAATGATTACACACTCTGCACTTAAGAAGTGATTCTCTCACTAGAACTCACTCCCCCTTACAAGTTGTAATCAATAAACCTAACCACCAAGTCCCCTGACTTGTGGTTCTTTACAATAAATGATTAACAATAAGAGAAAACTCTCTCTAAGAGTAGATGTTGATAAACACTGAAGTTTATAATGTCAAAAGACAAAATACAAGTGAAAACTGAAAGGTAGTTGAAGAAATTGAATGATTATACGTTTTCAGATGTTGTGGTTGTTGTAGAGACTTGAATGCAGTTCTATTTATACTCAGGAAGCATTAATTGACCGTTGCATCTTCAATATTACCGTTGAGATAAGTCTTCAGGTGTTTAGCAAGTAACTTAGACATCTTCTCTCTCTAAACTTAGCTTAATCCAGCTGGCCAAGTAATCTGATTTGTTCTTTTGCAAATTAATCCGTTGGAGATGAAGTTGCTTGATGTAGAAAACATTCTTTAATGCTTTGCAACCATGGGCAGAAGAATAAGCCAAGTTTATGCAACTTTCTAACTAGAGCATTTAATGAGCTGAACCACTTTTTGCTTTTTACTTTATCCTTCAATAAACATTCTTTAAATCATCTGAAACTCACTGACAAAGTGGTTAAACATAGCTAAAAATATAGAAGAGTGATAAGATGAAGTATTAAGATCAAATAAGATGGTTCCAAAAATTCGTCGGATTTGATTTTCAAGTTTAGCGTTCGATACTCGAGTATGTTTATCAATACTCGAGTTTGTCACTGTGCACTTAACTCAATACTTGAGTATCCATCTTGATACTTGAGTATTCATCTTCCAGAGAGGAATCATCAGGACTTGAACTTTGGTCCTTAATGTTAAAATAATGACAATACTCGAGTATACAAATCCATACTCGAGTTTTGAACTTTTGGTAAGAAAATAAGTTTAAGTTCAAAAGCCTCAATACTTGAGTATTGCTTTCAATACTTGAGTATTCCAATTATTGACAAGGGAAAGCTCTCTGTATGCCCAATACTCGAGTTTCCAACTCAATACTCGAGTATGCATTCATTTTTCAAAAGCTTTGAGAAGTCTTTACTAGGTCAATACTTGAGTTTTCAAATGAATACTTGAGTATTCATAAACAAATGTTAAGTGTGAAATCTCTGTGAAATTCCAATACTTGAGTATGCAAAACCAATACTCGAGTTTTCATAAGGTGTAAAACTTTGATGACTCTCTGTATGATCAATACTCGAGTATCCAATTGAATACTTGAGTATTGAGAACTTAAGTCAATGTTGACATTGTCTCTGTGTGTTCAATACTCGAGTATTCATATCAATACTCGAGTTTGTCTCAGGGTGAAAACTTGGAGTGCTCTCTGTAAGTCCAATACTCGAGTATAGCGTCCAATACTTGAGTATTGCTTTGTGAAATGGATTTGAGCAACTCTCTGTCAAGTCAATACTCGAGTATTGATAACAATACTTGAGTTTGTCTTTGACAGTAAGTTTTTACCAAAGACAAAACTCCAAAGTGTTTACAATTGTTGATTATCATCAAAACACATAGGGAACTAATAGGAAGAAGAGTCGAGAGACAAGTTGAAGGATGACAAGCCGAGGAAGAACAAAATGATGAGGAGGAAGGGGAAGACGAACGAGACGAGGAACACATGGAAGAAGCCAAGGAGTCTGAGAGATCGGTGTCACCTCCTAGACACAATAGAGCGATGGTAGCACCACCACAACCCAACAGAGTAGCTGAGACTACGCAATATTAGGTCACTCAATTCTGCAAACTGAAGCCACCAGCTTTCCACGGTAAACTAGACTCAGCCGAAGATTGGATTATGCGACTAGAGAAGATCTTTGAAGTTATGGAGTGCCCAGGGAATCATAAAGCTCAACTTGCGATCTACAAGCTGGAAGGAGATGCGAACATATGGTGGCAAAACATAGCGACATCATTACAAGCACGCTATTGTCCCGTTACTTGAGAGAAATTTCTAGAGAAATTTAACAAACAGTACTTTCCTCCCTCAACTCAAATGATCAAGGAGTCGGAGTTCCTTCATATTCGACAAGGTCACGAGGAGTCTGTTAGTTCTCAATGTGTTTTGATGATTAACAACAAGTGTAAACATGTTTTGAAGTTTCCAAGATCCTTTAAAAACCATCTGATAGTTGCATACTGCAGTATGGGTCTGTATACTGCAGTAAAGGGTCATCCAGAGAGCAATCAAGTTTTTCAAGTTAAGTCAATACCGCAGTATAGGGTGCTATACCGCAATATTGGACTTCCAGAGAGCAATCAAATTTTTCAAGTTAAGTCAATACCGCAGTATAGGGTGCTATACCGCAGTATTGGACTTCCAGAGAACAATCAAATTTTTCAAGTTAAGTCAATACCGCAGTATAGGGTGCTATACCGCAGTATTGGACTTCCAGAGAGCAATCAAGTTTTACAAGTTAAGTCAATACCGTAGTATAGGGTGCTATACCGCAGTATTGGACTTCCAGAGAGCAATCAAATTTTTCAAGTTAAGTCAATACCGCAGTATAGGTATGTATACTGCAGTATAAGGCCATCCAGAGAGCAATCAAGTTTTTCAAGGCAAGTCAATACCGCAGTATGGGTATGTATACTGCAGTATAGGTTTATACAGAAAGCTCCCAAATTTTATAACTAGTGCATACTGCAGTATAGGTTTGCATACTGCAGTATTGGGCTCTAAAACTGATTCTCAATTTGTCAAGAACTCGCTTACTGCAGTATGCTACTTACATACCGCAGTATAGGTCATGGCTTTCAAACACAAGTCACGATGTTTTGCCTCTGGAAGCTGCATACCGCAGTATGACTTTAGATACTGCAGTATGGACACTTATGCACAGTGCCATACTCCAGTATAGAGGAACTTACCGCGGTATACAACGGTCAAAATTGATTTTTGAATTACACGAATTTGCAAATCACTGTTGTTTGATCTTATTGCTTCCATAATTCATTCAATTATATTCCTAGCTTTGTTTAACAAGTTTGTTGAGTGAATTTCAGTAAGATCAGATGAAGATTATTGGAGGTCAAAGCCAAAAAGCAAAAAGTGAACAGTGAACAGTGAACAGTGCATTAAATGCACTTCTGCAAATCAACCTACTTTCAGCTAATCCATCTGAGAACGCCTTCTAAATGTTAAAGAATGCTTACTACAACAAGTAAAGTCATCTCCAACGGGCAAATTCTCAGAGGGCCATATCAGATCACATTAACACTTGGATTAGCAGAAGTTTAGAGAGAGAAGAAGACCAGACTTAATTGCTAATCACCTACAACGGTTGGATTCATCAAGCAACGGTCATTTAATGTTCTCTACCTATAAATAGAGTGCATTAACTTCTTCTCAAGCTGATACACGAACTGAGAGCGAAAATTTATTAAGTGTCATATACTGTGTCCAGCTTTCATCTGTAATAGTATCAATTTGATACTTGTGCTTCAGTGTTCATTTTATCTGCTCTGTAAGAGAGTCTTTTCTTGTAAATCATTCATTGATTGAGATAACCACAAGTCAAGGGACTTGGTGGTTGGGTGTGTTGATTGCATCTTGTAAGGGGGAGTGAGTTCTAGAGAGAGAACTACTCTGAGTACAGAGATTGTAATCAATATTGTGAAGTTAGTGGATTGAAAATCCCAAGTGAGGCTTGGGGACTGGACGTAGGTCAGAGAAAGGACCGAACCAGTATAAATCTTGTTGTGTACTGCTTCTCTTCTTCTCTCCTCTGTCTTACCCTGTTTTACTTAGTCAAAAATAGAGTAAAATATTTAAATTTTTAAAGATACCCAATTCACCCCCTCTTGGGTATTTAGCTCCAACCTTCAGAGTCATTCGATGACTATCTTACTCAATTCACCAATCTGTCATGATATTAATCACACTTGAGGCAGGGTGATGATGAAAGTAGTATGGCTAACATATTAATTTATGGGCTAAAGTACGAGATAAGGGAAAGGTTAGTGTCGCAATGATTCTCAGAGCTAGCTCAAAGCAGTGGATGCCTACCGATTGATTGAACGTAACTTGAAGGAACTACGCACATCAAGAAATTACAACAGCAACAGCGCAAGTCGTGACGCTATTAGCCGTGGAAATTCTTCGCAATAGAGAGTGGCACCATGGAATAACTCCCGAAGTTGAAGTAAGATGCCATTCCAGTCTGGGCAGCATAACAACCCAAGAATGCTAGGATCCCGACCGTGTCCAAAATGCAGAAAAAACCATTCCGGTATTGACTGTGATAGGAGGCAAATTTGCTATAGATGTCGGAAGCCGGGGTACATTAGCAGGAACTGTCCCGAGAAGACGGTGGGATTAAGGCTACAGAACCTAGGTTGGGTGTACGCACTAACCTCGCTCTCTCTTCCCTCAATCACTAAACTAGTTTTTATATTTTTTAGAAGAGTTTTGTGCCGTTAAAGGCCTATGAAACTATTCCAAACACTCACTAGCTAGGCCTCAACGTTGCCGTCTCTGGCGTGATTTCAACATCAGTTTAGCCCGTCTTCACGGCTGAGCTGTGTCAAAACAACAACAACATCTCTTCGTATTTCTTTATGATCTTGAGTGTTGGGCTGTGTAAAATGCCTCACTACACCTCTAGCTTCCAACGGAACAAACTATGAAAATAAAGCTAGTCCGAGAGCCGCAGATTGAATTAGCGGTATTCACGTGGAGATTTTAATTTTTCAATATTTGTACTAAAGGGCTGGTGGCTTCATAAACTCAGTCTTTTATCTCAAAAAGTAATGGTAACGACTATAAATGAAGAATAAAAAGAAAGTGACTGACTCTCTTGAAATGAGCCACTTTTTAAAGATTATTTGTCGCTCTCTATAGTCTACTATGCTTGGATGGTTTACTCATTGAAACAGAGTACAAGCATTTAGCTTCCTCTGTTTTTGAGTTTGGGTGATTTACAGTCTTAATTTTAAGGAAGGTGGTGCTCACTCGGGTCTTTCCATTAACAGAGGCAAGCTATGGATATGGTTTTGATGGCTAGAACGATGTGTTTGTAGTTTCAAGCATGAAGTTAGAAGAACAATGTATGGTGGCAATGGCGGCAAGTAGGAGGGGGAGTAGAGGATGGAAGCCTTAAAAAATACAGAGAGAGATAACGGAAGTTTTGGGCTGTTAGTTAGATAGGAAGGGTGAGAATGATCCGTTTTAAATATATAAAGGGAAAAATTGTACTCTAAAATATTTGTCGGTGCTGGATTCACCTCCAGAAAAAAGTTTCAGAAGTTTTAGAGTGCTCAATGCAGCTAACCCCATTTTATTACTAAAGTAAATTCTTCGACTTTTTTAACATCTTAAAATAATTTTTTGAGATCGTGATATATTTTTTCAGTATTAGTCAATAGTTTAAAGTATCTTTCTTGTACCTGTTAAGATACTATAAAAATAAAAATAAATGGGGTTAGCTTGAAAGAGTATGTTCACTTGTAACCTTAATATTTTTTGAGTCACTTGAAAGTTTTCAGTATTAGTCAATAGTTTAAAGTTTCTACATCACTTGAAAAAGTGACATCCTTCTTAAAGTATCTTTCTTAAAATGATGTAGATTTGAGTATAGGATGCAAGCCAAGTCCATTTTTAATAGTAGTTCAACCTCGAACCAGCTATACCAATTCGTTCTACTTGAATACAGAGATATATCATGTAAAAACCTGCAATTCCCAGAGGCCCTGAGGTACAAGGATGTCACTTTTCTCATTTCAAGACTCTCGTCACTAGAAAGATTATGTTCACTTATAACCTTGACAGTGCTGGGAACTCTTGCATTATTCAATATAAATTTCATAAATGCAACATGAGCTTCGTATAACCTGAAGTCACCAAAAGTGAACTCCTTCAGGTGTGATAAAAGGCATCAAGGAATATTAAGTATTGGTTCAGGAGGGGACCTAGAATAAAGCTGACCACACAAAAGTATAGTTTGAGAACTAATAATTGAAGAAAAACTATTTCACACACAAATCAAGATAAAATCTTCAAATCTTAAAATTTAGAAGATTCTGAAGTTTAAGGAAATTATGGAGAAAATTCAGTGGACTAGGAAAACATTCCAGGTGTGTCAAATGTTGGAATATTATCAGCATCAGGCAACCACATAGTATGCCAGGCACCGGGTTGGCCATATTGACTGCATGAGCAAATGAAACAATTGAGTTCCCCCTAGTTATGCAAAAGATTTTCTGCTGCTTGTGTAAATTTAGTAACATAAGCTTTAGTACTCAGACAAAACAAACGGTGCAATAAGAAAATTTTGAAGTGTATAAACATAATTATTTCCCATACAGAGACCAGCATTCGTGAGTGATTTTGCAATGGAGAGCGACTAAAGTCACATAACATATTTGAAGAAAACATGATAGAAGCAATAAAGAAGTTGTATGCCTCATGAACCTGAAATGGCCCGCAGAGACTGAGGAAAATCGTAAAACAAATTTGATACCAGTACAAGCATAGAGCTGGCACAGGATAAATAAACTGAGCACAGAAATAAATCTGTTGAAACTAAAACAGTTACCATAAATCAAGAACACAACAATGGAATTCCATGTCTATGAGGCATCAGTTCGTTGCTATAAACATGAGGGAGTAAAAGCTTCGATTTTCTTCTCCGGTGCTTGCTTTATCGCTCCCTGCCTCTCCGGCTCTCTTCGTCTCTCGGGCGCTGTGGCAAAAAAATAAAACCCGATTTTAAAAATAAGCCCGAGGAAAGGCTGTTCAAATTACAAAAAACAAAAACAAGAAAACCCTCGCAATTCGTTGCATTTTTTAATTATATATAATTTGTGAGGAAAATGAATAATCCGTACAATTGAGAATTAATTTTTTTGCCAACGTGAATTAATATTTTTTCAAACACTACTTTAAATATTATATGCGAATCAAATATTTTTTATTATATTATATTATTTGAATGATGATTGGGTTAACTATGATTCAATTGTAGTTGGATTATACTAAACCTTAATAATTACCGTAATAAGTTTAAAATTGGTGATATTTTAAGTATATTGGTAATATTCCCTCATTCTCATCATTATGTTTCAAGTTATATATATGCATTCTCATGGTTTTAAAAAAAAATATTTAATCAAAATTTTCTTATTTTATTTTTGGAATGATTTAGTAGTTATTATTATAATGTTAAAATATGGGCAATTTTAATTTTAAAAAATTTCATACTTTAACAAATTTATTATATTTTCAATTAATTTTGCATAACAATTAAGGAAAGAAATACGACCGCTTCACATATTTTAACATATTATTAAAATATGGGTTAAGGAGCAATTTGGTTAACAAATTTTTATCTCATAAGAGTCTAGCACAAATAATTTTTAAATGGATCAAAAATACCAAGAAAAATTTTAAAAATGTGCAGTCAACATAAAAAACTTTTACTTTAGAAATGCCTAACTTAAAAAAGTTTTACTCATTTTTTGTGTTGAATACACATTTTTAAAAGTTTTTTGGTATTTTTGGTTTATTTAAAAGTTATTTGTGTTGGACGCTCCTGAAGTAATAGTTCGTTGGCCAAATTGCTCCTTAACTCTTAAAATATTCCAATCATGGTTTTGGTATCCTCAAGACTAAGCAGAGAAAAAAAATTTCATGTAGTGTTTGGACGCAGCTTCTCTCGTTTGTTGATTAGCATGTGCTACCCTCCTTTGTTTAAAATGGTGCTGTTTTGGCGCAAAACAGTGAGCTGGTGCACTTTTTTTTTTTTTTTGGAAAAAAATATTTTAGAACACTGACTGATACTAAAAAAATACTTAGGATACTGATTAGCACTGAAAAAATATTTCATAATCTAAAAAAATTATTTTGAGATCTTGAAAACAAAATTAGGGTACTGATACTAAAAGATGCTTCAGGATACTGAACAGTACGAAAAAATACCTCATTATCTTGAAAAATAATTTTAGGACCTTGAAAAAATATCATAAAGTATATTTTTAGTATAAGTTAGTAAATAATTAGGCAACATGACGCTGTTTTAAGCAAAGGAGGGTAGTAAATACTAATTAGCAAAGGAGAGAAGCCGGTGTGTTGACATCTAGCCACTAAAGTATCATGCTGCGCTAGGCTTTCCAGTCAAAAGTAGATGTAACATAGTTCTATCATGAACAATAATATTTAAGGACAAATATATGAAATAAAGGAGTAACTGCAACATTAATATGTTAATCACATGTGATTTTCAAATGACTAAACAATTATGGTAAAAGACCGTAGACTAAAACGAAATAGGACTTACAAGAGATGTGCCACATTTAGTACTTATAGTGTCTGAAAAAGGATTTCCTTCAGTAGAAAAAAAGATGTGCTTATAACAAATCTTATAAATGCCTATCAGCTACGACTGAAGTTTTCAATTTTTTTTTTTTTTTGATACAGCCAGTGGGAGAGGGGGAGGTAGGGCTCGAATCCTAGACAAGAGGAAAGGCCAGCTCCTAAGGCTAGCCCTAGTACCATCGTGTTATGAGACACTTGGCGAAGTTTTCAATTCTTAACTCTAAAAGAAAAATTCATTTGGAACATTTAAGTTTCAATGTTCAATACATTAAAGAATTGCGAAATAACTAAGTAGCTCAATGGAGGATATTATGATCCTGGATGACTTTATTCATTAAAAGAAAAAATAAAAACAAAACAAAAAACAAAAAATTAAAAAAAAAAAGCAAGCCGCAAATTGAACACGAAGGAGAATCAGGCACATTGCCCTAAACATTAAAATAGGGCTGCCACAAAATAAATAGGGACATCTACCTGGCTTCTCTATAAGAATAAGGGAATAAAATAACTTCCTACATAAAAGCATGAAATGGAATAACAATTAAACAGTGTTGAATAGGGCTATGCTCTATCCATCAAAAATGCTATGACCAAGCAAGCAATTCTATTAAAACTTAAGGAATTTATCCAAAAAATTCAATTGCCTTATAAACAACTCCTTTTTATTTGCAAACTAATCCTTTCTATTGAATCTGTTAGAAAAGTCTTGAGGAAACATACATCACTTAAATGTTTGAGTTAGTTGTGTTTTTTATAGTCACGAAGATGAAACCATTGACCATCTATTATAATTTCACTGGCAACTTGAAAAATGATATTCAATGGTGTCTTGTGCATTTTAATTTCATTGACAACTTGGAAAATAATATTAATTCTTTGGTTCAATTTTTTCAGTTACTCATTATAAAATTCATGTTTCACTGATTCCTCCTTTCTTGGAATTTGCTATACAACCTTTAATTTTATAACCTATTTCATTTTATATAATTGACCTTTTTACAAAACTACCAGTTCAATGCAAATACCCGACCACCAAATCCAAGAAAACACCAGGTTTACCCGACAAAAGTTGGAACCACCACTTGCTAATCCAAGAAACAGAGAACCAGATTTATTGAGAGAGAAATATAAAAGCTGCTAAAGTTCTTAACAATCTAATGTATCCCCTAGACAATCTGCTACGTGACATATTTCAGTGGTTCAACAGAACCAGCAACATCAAAACCTGAACCAGCAATCCAATCATTTAAACTTGACCATGGATGCTTCACATGTAAAATCTTGCAATTCTCAGAGGCCCTGGAGTATAAGGATATCTCTTTTATCGTTTCAAGAATCTCTTCTTCACTTGAAAAAGCAAATCCCCATGTTAATTTGACAGTGCTCAGAACTCGTGCATTATCCAATATGAATTTCATAAATACAACACCATCTTCGTCTAACCGAAAGCGACCAAAAGTGAACTCCTTCAGGTGTGATGAAAGACAGAGATGAACATTAAGAATTGGCTCAGGAGGGGCCCTAGAAAAAAGATGACCAGTGACCACACAAATATAGTTTGAGAACTAATAAATTGAAGAACAATTATTTCACACAGAAGTCAAGAAAATATCTTCAGACCTACAAAATTACAAGATTTTGAAGCTAAGGGAAATTTCGGAGGCAGTTTAGTATCGCAGTCCACCCATCACCACAACATTCCAGGTGTCTCAAATGTTGGAAAATTATCAGCATTAGGCGACCACAAAGCATGCTCGCCACCCGGTGACCATATTTGCTGCATGAGGAAAGACCAACATATACCCAAAAAACAACAGTATATGAAATATCCAAAAAACAACAGTATATGAAATATCCAAAAGAAAAATGAAACAAATTACGTATACAATGTCATTCATACCTGTAAGCTTAGAAATCCAATTGTTAATTCAATTGTTATTAATGCATCAATCCAATTGTTAATCTTATCATTTGGCATGTTGAACTTCCAACAATTGAGACCACAGTTTTTGAGAAATTTCAAATCTCCTGAAATAAGAACATAATCAACAAACTGGATGAAGACTTCACGACTAGGAAAATATGTATCATGAATGACAAGAGTGGAAAAAGAGTGCCCAAGTGGCCTCCATCTCTTGGACAAGAAGCTTGCAGCAACAGCCTGCGTGGTTGGCAGAAAAGACAGAATATGAAGAAGCAATGAGTCTGGTAAGCTACTGAGCCTGTCACACATTATTAATTGGCTTCCACTTCAATGCCTCTCCTACATTGGTTATTTAACAATGTTAAGCCAATCTCCAAGGGAGTACTGATGAAAACATGCCTAGTTAAACTTGATCCGGGTGGAGAAAATAATCAAACACCAAGTAGTAAATTTTACTATGCACTTGAAGCTATTTGGAAAACAATATGCAAAACAATTCTTCATAGCACGCTATGGAAAATGATGGATATGCCTGAAGATTGGAGAAAACTATTGATTAAACAGTTAAGAGTATTGATTTAAGCATTTTGTTTACCTGACTTAGAATGAAACAGTAAGCACAAACTCTGGACCGAATCTGTAATAACCCAGATCTTTGAGAATTTAAAATATATATATATAAATTAAATTAATACATTTGTAATGGCTCAACAAATTAAAACAAAATAAATTATATGATTATAATATAAATATATATTTACTATTTATTATAGTTGGGTGTCAAAATGAAGATCTAGCTTGATAGTATTGGGGATGATTAAAGATTCCTTAAGTCTTTGGTTTAAATCCTCATTAGGGTAATGTAAAAGCCCAAATAAAAAGGTGAACAAAAAAAAAAGAAAAGAAAAGAAATAGATGCCAACATTAATATTAATAGGATCATTTTTTCCCCCTTCTATTTCCCACGGACTGCAACGCTATGAGAAAGATATTTCAACAGTGAGAAATCCCAACCCCAATTGCTCTTCTCCGTCTCTGTGTTTTCCTTCGCTCGTCGGTTGCTTCCCCACTCGTGTTGCCAGTGTCTGCCTGACCACCGTCGGCGAATCTTCCTTCTGCCCAAATCGCCACTTTTCTCTCTGATTTGAATACCTGTTCGGTTCCCCCCCCCCCCCCCCCCCCATCTGTGCGTCGCTGATAGTGTTTGGGAGTATTTTGTTTTGATTCCTCTCCTCTTCCTTGCTGGATGGGTTGTGGGGATGGTTGAAGCTTGATTTGGCTAAGGTAAGTTTTTATTAATGGTTTTGACTGATATGTTATGAAGAATAAAAGTTTCTAATATGATTTTTATGGATTAAAACTGATTATTAGTATAGATTTGAGGCTGGAAAGCGTAGTAGCATATATATGTATGCTTGAAAGTGTTTGACAAGAGGCTTGTGAAGTAATAAGCTTGATAACATAGTTTGAGTTTAATTGCATCCAAGGTGTTTGATAAAATGTCTGAGAGAAGAAATTAATAGGAATGTTGTAAAAGTTGCTAGATAGCTATAAAGCTTATGCTGTAAGAAGACTGTAAGGAACTTGAATGATATGATATTTTGAGAATAACCTTGTTGACAAATTAGAATTATAAGGCCTTGAGATTTAAATTGATGTTTGAAGTTATTTGGGTAATATTATGGAGTAATAATGTTGTTTTATACAGGCAATGAAACCGATGCCGAATCAATATACCTACAATACATCTTAGACGATAACTTTGTGCTGACGCAAGCATTGCAGTTAGACTTTATACAGGCAGGACTACATTCAGAAACTACTCGGGAGAAGTATCTTCTTTATCTAAACCAAGTCAAGGGATTTTATGAGATGAACTCACATTTTCAACTTCCTTACCCTCCCGGAGACTCGATTAGATCCACCTTATACCATTTTCCTCGAACCCGCTTTTGGGTAGAAAAGACGAACGAGCTCTTGGAGGAAGGACCCATCCGAAGTTTTCACGCTTTCCTTTGGTGCCTCAAATGTCTACTATACCATAACATGTAGACAAGAAGTGAAACCAACATCAGTGAAAGAAAGCTGCGGAAATAGTAGTAGAAGCTGTACTATAGTGGAATGACTAATGTAGTTTGTTATACTAGTGTGTACTATAAATTCTCTAAAAACCCTAAGGAGATGTATAATACCAATAAAGGGTCTATAACATGTAAACTAGTTTGATGAAGATGTTAGGACGTATTTATTCTTGTAACATATTAACTATACGATGAACATATATACATATATATGTTTGTAGTATATGCTAATAATTACTTCTCTCTAATATCTGCATCTGTTGTTCTTAATAAATAAGGAAATTGAGAAATGGCAAATTTAAGATGAGTTGGAGCTCCCAGAGGCAGAGGTAGAGGTAGAGGTAGGGGAAGAGGCAGACCACCTCGAACAATACAAGTACCAATACAAGAACCAAATCAACAAGGTCAAGAACTGAATCAACCAGACCAGAATGTTCTGCAACAAGTTATGGGAATGCTGCAAGAGCATAGGGGTTTCATTAATGAAGACATGCAGGAGAGAAGAACAACAAGACAACAAGCTGAAGCTAACCGACAGGGTAATGCTGAGGAAGATAACGAGACGATGAATGCATAAAAGAAATTGAGGAGTCAGATAGATCTGAGTCACCTCCTTGACCTGATAGAGCAATGGTAGTGCTACCTCAACCCAATAGAGTGGTTGAGACTACACAATATTAGGTCACCCAATTCTGCAAACTGAAGCCTCCAACCTTCCGTGCTAAGCTTGATTCGACTGAAGATTGGTTAATGATACTATACAAGATCTTCGAGGTCATGGAGTGTCTAGAGAATCTAAAGACTCAACTTGCAATCTACAAGCTGGAAGGAGATGCGAACAGATGGTGAAGAAGCGTTGCAGTGAGATTACGAGTACTTTATTGTCCCGTTACTTGGGAGAAATTTCTGGAGAAGTTCAATGAGCAATACTTTCCTCCCTCAACGCAAGTGATCAAGGAGTTGGAATTTCTTCACATCTGACAACATCATGACGAGTCATTCGATCACTACTTTGCCTGATTTACTAGTTTGTCACAGCATTCATCATATTTGAAGCGTAACGACGATAAAAGTGAAAGTGGAGCTAAATCACCAAGAGGGGGGTGAATTGGGGATTTTAAATTCTTTTCCAATTACTGTGTTTTTGAACGCTAAAAACAGAGCTAAACAGAGTATAGGGAAGAAGAGCAAGGCACTTGAAATTTACACCGGTTCGGTCCAACAACTTGACCAACAATCAGTCCCCAGACACTTTGGGATTTCACTATATCAATTGATTACACACTTTGTAACTTAAGAGTAATTCTCTCACTAGAACTTACTCCCCTTTACAAGTTGCAATCAATAACCCAATCTCCAAGTCCCCAGACTTGAGATACTCACAATAAATGATTTACAATCAATGAACTCTCTCTAAGAGTGGATAAAGATAAACACTGAAGATCAATGTATCAAAAGATACTTTAAGTGAAAATTAAAAGAGTAGTTGGTAAACTTGAATGTAATTCGTTTTCAGCAGATTGATTGTTGAGAAGAATTGAATGTAGCTCTATTTATACTAAGAGAGCATTAAATGACTGTTGTAATCCTTAATGTAATCATTGGAGACATTCAGGAAGGATTAGGATGAGCTTAGGTCTTCTTCTCTCTCTACTTTTTGCTTAATTCAGTTGCACAGAAGTTTATGGTTGACTTCTTGAATATTAATATGTTGGAAGAGCAGTTACTAGATGTGGAAAGAAGACATTAATCCCTTTGCAACGTTTGTAGAATGATTGTCCAAAAGGATGCAAGTTTTCTGGGTTTTGCATTTAATATGCTAACGTTACCTTTTGCTTTTGCTTTTAACCTTCATTTAATATCCTTTAAATCATCTGAAACTCACTAACCAAGTGGTTAAACATAGCTAGGTATATTAGTGAATGATGATAGAAAGTATTAAAATCAAACAAGAAGGTTTCAAAAATTCGTCAGATTTGAATTTCAAACTTTGCGACACAAACTCGAGTTTGTCCACCAAAACTGGACTTTGTCTCCATGCATTTAGAGCAAAACTCGAGTTTCCTTCATCCAGAGAGGAATGTCGCAATTTGAGCTTTGGAACATATTTTTGAGTGAAACTCAAAACTCGAGTTTCTATTTCCAAACTTGAGTTTTGGACTCTTGACATGTAAAATCAATTTCAGTCCAAAACATCAAAACTGGAGTTTTCATTCTAAACTGGAGTTTTCAAAACATTGAAAAAAGAGCAAAGCTCTCGGCTTGGCCAAAACTCGAGTTTTCATTTAAGTATGAAAACTTTAAGAAATTTATACCAAGTCAAAACTGGAGTTTTTCATCAAAATTGGAATTTTCAAAAACTGAGTAAAAACATGAAAACTCTCTACCAAATGTAAACTCGAGTTTCCAAATCAAAACTTGAGTTTTCACAAAACTTTGGAAAACTTAGAAAACTCATGGCAAATTGAAAACGTGAGTTTCCATATCAAAATCACAGTTTACATAAGCTCAAAATGTTGGCGATTCTCTGTATGACCAAAACTCGAGTTTCTAAATGGAAACTGGAGTTTTGTCTTCTTCAAAAAATATTGAAGAGTCTCTGTATAATGAAAACTGGAGTTTGTCTAATTGTGAAAAACTTGAAGTGCTCTCTATAATACCAAAATTGGAGTTTTCTATGAAAACTGGAGTTTTGCTTAGTTCATCAAAAATTGAGCTACTCTCTGTCATGTCAAAACTCGAGTTTTGAAATCAAAACTCGAGTTTGCCTTTGACAGTAAGTTTTCCAACTTACCAAAGACAAACTTCACATTGCGTTTACAATTGTCAGTTATCATCAAAACACATAGAGAACTAATAGAAAGCTGGAAGGCTATTATGATGATACAAGGGCTAAAGTATGAGATAAGGGAAAAGCTTATATCTCAATACTTTCAAGAGTTAAATCAAGCGGTGGAATCATGCTGATTGATTGAAACCTGAAGGAACTCCGTGCATCCAGGAATTATAACAACATCAGTGCAAACCGTGGCGGGTTTAGCCGCGGGAACTCCTCCCAGAAGAGGAAGGCACCTTGGAATAACTCCCGAGATGGAAGCAAGAGGCCATTCCAGTCTGGGCAACGGAGCTATGCTAGAGTGCCAGAATCCCGACCATGTACGAAATGCGAGAAGTACCATCCAGGGGTTAATTGTGATGGGAAACAAATTTGCTTCAAGTGTCAGAAGCCAAGGCACATTAGTTGGAATTGTCGTCAGAACTCTGTAGAGATAAGGCCACAGAACCCAAGCCGGGTTTTCACACTGACCAATGAAGAGGCCAGAAAATCTCCGAAAATGGCTTAAGGTACTATCTCTCAATGGAAATCTACTTCAGGCATTGTATGATTTAGGTGCTAGTCATTCGTTTATTTCATATGATTGTGCAAAACATCTAGGAATGCATTCCTATAGATTACCCTATGATTTGATAGTGGCTACCCCACTTGGCGTGAAAGCTTTAGCTTCTAATGCATGCTTAAACTGTATTGTGAGTATCGATGGGAAAGAGTCCACTGTAGACCTTATCCGATTATCGCTACATGACATTGATGTCATTCTCGGTCTTAATTGGCTGACGGCGAACAATGCAATGATCGAATGCGGTAATTAGAAGATATTGTTTTCACACTTACAAAGAAGTGGCAAGAACGATGTGAGTCTAAATTTTCTCATTGCTGCGGAAGCTAAAAGATGCATGGAGCATGGATGCCAAGGGTATATGGTTTCCTTCTCAATCAAGGAAGAAGGCGAACCTCCGCTCGAGGACATCTCAGTTGTGAATGAATTTCCTGATGTGTTTCCAGAGGATCTCACCGAATTACCTCCAGAAAGGTAAGCCGAGTTTGCCATTGAATGATGCCCGAAATAGCATCAATATCAAAAGCGTCGTATCGTATGGCACCGAACAAGATGTAAGAGCTGAAGACGTAAATTGAAGAATTGCTAGAAAAAGGGTTTATCCAACCCAGTGTTTCACCTTGGGGAGCCACAGTGTTGTTTGTAAAGAAGAAAGATGGGAGCTTAAGAATTTGTATCGACTACCGAGAGTTGAACAAAGAGACTGTCAAGAACAAGTATCTACTCTCCAAGGTTGATGATCTACTTGACCAATTATTTGGTTCCTGTGTATTCTCAAAAATTGATTTATGCTCGGGATATCATCAGCTGTGAGTTAAAGCTAGTGATGTTTTGAAGACGGCCTTCAAGACCAGATATGGCCATTATGAATTTATGGTAATGCCTTTTGGTTTGACAAATGCACTTGCCGTGTTCATGGACTATATGAACCGAATATTTCGCCAACACCTATACAAATTTGTAGTTGTATTTATTCACGATATCTTGATCTATTCAAAGAGTAGAGAAGAGCACGAAGAACATTTGTAACTAGTACTGAGTGTACTAAGGAAAAAGCAACTCTTTGCTAAGTTAAGCAAATGTGAGTTTTAGCTACCAGAAGTGAGATTTCTGGGCCACGTTATATCATGCGACGGAGTTGCTGTTGATCCCAACAAAGTGGAAGCAATTCTAGACTGAAAGAGGCCAAAGACAATGACGGAGATACGTAGTTTTCTAGGTTTGGCGGGATACTATCGCAGATTTATGCAGAATTTCTCGCATCTTGGATTACTATTAACAAAGCTCACGAGGAAAAATCAATCGTTTGTATGGGATGAGAACTGTGAGAGGAGCTTCCAGAGACTGAGGGAGACGTTGACTACAGCACCTGTGTTAATTATCCCAGATCCGAGTGAGACTTATGTAGTCTATAGTGATGCTAATAGGCATGGATTAGGATGTGTCCTTATGCAGCAGGGCAGAGTGGTGGCTTACGCCTCTCATCAGTTGAAGCCTCACGAGTCGAACTATCCTACGTGTGATTTAGAACTTGCGGCTATCATGTTTGCTTTGAAAATATGGAGGCAGTACCTATATGGTGCGACTGTAGAGTTGTACTATGACCACAAGAGTTTGAAATATCTATTTGATCAGAAAGAACTCAATATGAGGCAACGTCGTTGGATGGAATTGCTAAAAGACTACAACCTGGAGATTAAGTATCATTTGGGTAAAGCGAACGTCGTTGCTTTTGCTCTAAGCAGAAAGTTAGTACAAGTAGCATACATGATGATTCGAGAACAGAGATTGCTTTAGGACTTTAGAGATTTGAACCTGTCAAATAAGGTTTGCGTAAGTCTGAATGCACCCAATGAAGCATATCTTGAGAGTCTTCTTGTTAGTCAAGAAGAGAATGATCTGAGATCTGAAGTTGAAGAGGCTCAAAAGCAAGATGAATGGGCAAGTACGACACGAGAAAATTTCTCAGGGTGAGACTCAAGACTACAACCTCTCACCTAGTGGATTGGTCAGGTACAAGAAGCAGATCTACGTACCATCAATTGTTGAATTAAGGCGGAAGATACTAGATGAGGCTCACAAGATTAAGTATACTTTACATCCAGGAGTGGTTAAGATGTACTAGAATTTGAAATCTGAACTTTGGTGGCTTGGGTTGAAGAAAGATGTAACCCCATATGTGGCTAGATGCTTGACTTGCCAAAAAGTGAAGATCGAACATCAGTGACCCGTTGGTTCTCTTGAAGGACTAGAAATTTTAGAATGGAAGTGGGGGAGTGTTACCATGGATTTGGTTGTGGGTTCACCCAAGATCAGGAATCACGATGCGATCTGGGTAATTGTTGACTGATTAACTAAGTCGTCACATTTTATCCCCATTAGTGTCAACTATTCTCCGGAACGGTTGGCAGAGATTTATATCAAAGAAATCGTGAGACTCCATGGTGTACCTAAAAGCATCGTCTCTGATTGGGATCCACGATTCACATCTCGATTTTGGCAAGCATTGCATGAAGCGCTAGGTACAAAGCTGAAATTCAGTACGGTTTACCATCCTCAGATTGATGGTCAGTCTGAAAGGACAATACAGACGCTAGAAGATATGCTAAGAGCGTGTGTGTTGGATCTTAAAGGGAATTGGGATCGACATCTTCCATTGGCAGAGTTTGCATACAACAACAGCTATCATGCGAGCATACAAATGGCTCCGTTTGAGGCATTGTATGGGCGAAGGTGTTAGTCACCTATATGCTTGGCGGAATTATCTGAGAGACAATTGCTTAGGCCAGATATAATTGATCAAACTTCTGAACAAATCGCTTTGATCAATAGGAGACTCCTAGCAGCGCAAAGCAGACAAAAGAACTACACTGATAAAAGAAAAAGACCTCTGGAGTTCGAAGTCGGAGATCATGTGTTCCTAAAGATATCCCCAGTAACTGGTGTTGGAAGAACACTTAAGAGGCATAGGATCGTTTGAAATACTGGCAAGGCATGGATCAGTCGCTTCTCAAATAGCCTTACCCTCAATCCTAAGCAAACTCCATGACGTTTTCCATGTTTCTCAGTTAAAGAAATACCAACCCGACCCTAAACATGTCATCGAGTATGAAGAAGTCGAGTTACGACATGACAATACCTTCGTGGTCGATCCAAAGCGGATCCTCAATTTTCAAGAGAAGCGGCTCAGACACAGGAGTATCCCTTTCGTGAAGGTAGTCTGGCAAGGATTATCTCCTAGAGAGGTAACTTGGGAAGCGGAAGAAGACATGAAGAAAAAATATCCGGAGTTTATGGCTTAGAGTTTAGTTAGGGATTAGTAAATTTCGAGGGCGAAATTTTATTTAACGGGGGGAGAAATGTAAAACTCTAAAATTCCTATTTATCATAAATAGTATATTTTGATAAATAATACTTATAAAATGAAGGTGAATATGTGTCTCAAATTCGTATAATTTGTTAATTATAATTTTAGGCAAATTTCCCTTAAAATTAAATAAACAAAGTGAAAAATGTAAGGCTGAGATTAAGGGATCATTTAATGTGATAAAAATAGCACATAAAATTATGGTTATTTTATAACTAATAAAGACAAGAAAGAAATATGAAAACACTTAAATAAAATAAAGCAAATTAGCAAATACTAATTGACAATTAAACTTGTATAATAAAGTGCTAATAACTATGATTAGCAAAAAAAACCAATTGTGCAATAATACACACAAATGAAAGGCATATGAGCATTGGATTAAGAGTTAATCAAGTTTTGTGAATCAATTATGAAAAGTTAACAATTGCAAATGAGATCAATGGTTAAGATTGTTGCACATATAATTAATCCAATGGTCCTAAATATATGAACCAATAAGAAGCTTGAATCATTAGATGATAGACAGATACAAAACACATTCCATGAGTCAAGAAGGAAGGAGGGGCATAGCCAAGCACATGAGGAAAATGGAGGAGGACGAAATGGAAGAGGATAAGGAGAGAGAAGAGGGGGGGGATGCTTTTGGAGAAAGAGAGAGAGAGAAGGAGAGAACCTGGTGAAGGAGTTGAAGAGAAGGGTAAATTGGTAAATGCATACGTGGGGCCCACAAGTCTTGAACTATGCCTATAAATAGGAGGGCTTGCCTATTCATTCTTCATACCAATTCAACTCCAAGTAGCTGATTTCTAAAGTAGTGAGAGTGAGTGTGGAGAAGCTAGAAGAGTAGAAGAGAAGTTCAAGGTAAGTTCTTTAGCTTTGGTCTTTTGGTTTATGGTAAAGTTATGTTTTGATTTTGAATCTTCAAAAGTTATTTGCTTTCATGTTTTTTAGGTTGAAAATAGGTTTAAAACAAAAATTTGATGGAACATATATAATTTTTGAAAGCCGAAGATTAAAATAGCAAACACCAGTAGATTTTCGGTTTGAAGTTTTCTAGAGTCAACCACGTTGATGCTATTATTTGATGTATCAAATGAAGTCATTAAGTCATGAACATTTTCATGCTTAAAGTAGACATCCAGATCTTTCTAAATATACAAAATGCGTAGTGTTTTGAGTTCTATACAAGGAGGTAAAAATTCTTGAAATTGGGTCACGTTTTTGGGAGAAAATCTGACAGTGATTGGAAAATGTTAAACTTGTATTGATTAACATATTTCGAGTGAAAACCGTTATTTTTACTCAAAAAAAGACATGCCAACGATTGCGAGGAATTTTTCGGAACCTCATTTCAATTTTCCAGAATTAATTATGATTTTTTCAAAGTTACCGAAAAATCTGGGTAGAAATGCTGAAAGTTGCGTTTTTAAGGAAATAAAAAAGTATAATTGGAAAAGCATATTCACCAGGGGTAAAAAGGTAAGAAGTTACCGAAAAATCTTAGGACATTGTTTATAAAGGAAATAATGCCGTAATAATATGATAGGATATCTGGGAGAATCAAGAATCATACCGAACAGACGAACGTATCGTTAGTTGCACGTACTGAGGTACAGATGCATACAGTAACTCTAACTCTCATGTTGTCTTGTATGCTTATATGTGATAAATGATTTATAGAGTCATGGACAAGACTAGATCTTGGATCATGTATTGTGGCTAAGACTTGGTCTTAGGTCACTTGTTTATATACATTCAGTTTTGTGCGGATTATAGTTTTAAAAACACTGTAGTGTTGTTTTCCTAGCGCTGAGGACACGAGGAACTGTCTTGGCACTGGTTAGTGCAAATGTGGATTACATTGCATGTGCTGTGTGCTGTGTATTGTTAACTTTACATTTGATGTGTGCTATGTATTGTTGTAACCTTACATCTGCTGTGTACTATGTATGGTTAATGCTGAAATGTAATGAATATTTGTCATACATGTATTGTTTATACTTGAGCATGATGTTAACTGTTGCCTAAGATTCAATGGGTATTGAATCTCAGCATTTACCCTAGCTTCAGGATCTAGAGGATCAGGAGCGGTGAAAAAGATAAGCAGCACGCATGAGGATTCGGACGGAGTTTTTACTTTGGGATAGTATTATGTATAATTTTGGAAAATTCAGATGATTGTACTACTAATGTGCCAACCAGTTACACCGAACAAGGGTTTAAAGCCACTTATCAGTTACTTACACGTGCTACTCTGATAATATTCTGATATACTACTTGTAGATATTCTTAATGGGCAGTACTGAATATGGGATGTTACAATTGATCTAGATGGGTTATGAAATTTTGCAATATACATTACACATTCAGATCTCTTGAACGAGTTATAGTTCATCATTTTTTGATGTGTAGATAACAAGATTTTATTTTTTAAAGATGACCCAGAAATCTGATAAGTGTTATAAAAATATCCTCTGTTCTTATTTGACAAATTGGTGTTTTTGGACCAAAGGGAACATATAAATGAACCCAGGTCTTATTTTTCTATCAAAGTTTTCCAAGAACAAAAATTAGAGCTTCGAACCCACTGATTTTGGAGCTAAAACAATTTATTTATGAATTTTCTAAGTTCAAGGAAAATTCTTGGGAAAATATCAGTGAGGTCCTAAGGAAAAGAAAAAAAAATCAAAGATATTAATTACGGAATCAAATATTAAAAATGTCTCATCGTTAAAATGGCTTTTCATGTTGTCAAAATGATTTTTCTAGTTGCAATAAATTTTCCAGGTTTATAAAATTCTACACGCTGGAGAAAATACTTGTAAATTTTATTTAAAAAGGAAAAGTCATTTTGACCAAATGAAAAGCCATTTGAACAACAATATTTTCATAAGAAAATTTTAACAACAGGAAAAACCATTTTAACAACATAAAAAATCATTTTAGCAATGGGGCTTTTTTGATATTGGAATTCCATAATTAATATGATAGGGTACTTAGGGTTGGGATTTTTTGGATATTTTTTCTCTTCCTTGAAACCTCACTAATATTTTCCCAAAATTCTTCATCAAGGTATACCTAATCTTTTTACAAAATATTTAAGTTTTGCATTCTCCAAAAATAAAAGTACCTAGTGGGTCACATGTGATTCTTAAATGGTTAAACAATTCTGATAAAATACCCTGTATTAAAATGTAATAGGACTTATAAGAGACATGTCACATTTAGTACCTGATAATATCTCGAATAGGATTTCCTTTAGTCGAAAAATACATGTGCTTGTAAAAAAATATCATAAGTTCCTATCATCTTTGACTCAAGTTTTCAATTCTTAACTCTAAAAGAAAAATTCATTCAGACGATTTAAATTTCAATGTTAAATACATTAAAGACTTGAGAAATAACTAAGTAGGTCAGTGGAGGTTATTTTGATCCTGGACGATTTCATGTAGAAAAGACATGTAAGCCACAAATTGAACATTAATTAAGGAGAATTAGGACCGACATTGGCCTAAACATCAAAATAGGGCTGCCACAAAATAAAAAGGACATTACTTGGCTTCTCTATAAGAATAAGGGAATTAAATAACTTCCTTAATTCATAAAAGTATGAAATAGAATAACAATTAAACAGTGTTGAACAGGGCTATGCTTTGTCCATTTGAATTGCTATGACCAAGCAAGCAATTCTATTGAAACTTCAGGAATTTATCCAAAAAATTCTATTGCCTTATAAACAACTCCTATTTACTTGCAAACTAATCCTTTCTATTGAATCTATTGGAGAAGTTTTGAGGAAACATCATTAAATGTTTGAGTTAGTCGAGTTTTTGTAGTAACGCAGGCGAAAATTGTAACATCCTCATTTTTCATGTGCCTCAATATAATTCATTTGCATATATGAATTTTTATGAAGTCATGTATGATAAATATTTATTTACATGAAATAATCAAAATAGGATGAGGATGTGAAATTATTTGTTTATGTGTAATTAAATAATTATGGTCAGGGACAACCTTAAGAAAGAGATGACTATAGAAGTCAAAACATATTATATTTTTCCTTCTTAATCTTGAGCAAAATGCATAATGAAAGAAATAGATAAAAGAGCATAAAATTTCAAATATGCCCAAGAAAGTGACAAGTAATTATCCAAGAAGAACTTGAGATAAATGGGCTAAGAGTTAAAATAATTTTTTAGCCCATATGAGAGGCCCCATTTTCGTCCAAAATAAAAGAGCAAGAGGAAGATGGATTCATGGAAATGACTTGAAGAGGTAGTTCAACTTTGATGATTGAAAAAGTTGTGAAGTCATGCATAGGTAAGCAAGATTAAATCATCCACCTTACATCATCCCTCTCATAAATGCTTGAACAAAAAGAAAAAATTGGAGCAAGTAGAGGCATTGGGAAAGACATTATTTTCCCCAAAAATCTTCCCATCAGCAAGTCACGTACAAGGGGAAGGGGGAAAAAAAATAATTAAAGCAAGATAAGTGGCTTGTGGAAGAAGTTCAAAAGCTAAGATAATTTAGGGACCTAATAGGTTGGAGCACCTTTTTAAAACACCCATTCCTCTTCCATTTGGGCAGCTGGTCACGTTGAGAGGGAGAGAAAGAAAGGATCACAAGAAACTCTAACACAAGAAGCTTAAGCAAGAGGAAGAGAAAGATCAAGACTAAGGTAAGTCCTAAGGCTTTGGATCTTCAATATACTCTCTTATACCCCTTCTAATGTGGCCAAGACATTAAAGAACAATTTTTCCTTTGTGGTTTGAGGTATAGGCTGAAGTGATCTTGGTGGAAAAAGAAGACAAAGACTCAAGAAAGCTTAAGTCCAAAGACAAGTAAGCCACCTTTGAATCTTCTTATGTTTTCTTTTAGTTATTTGAGGTTACAAATGGCCATGGATTTGAGTATATATATTCTTGGGTTTGAATGGTTAGTAAAAAGTATGAGTACAGGTTTAAAACTAATATTCATGGCCTAAAATGGTAGATCAAACCTAGTATATGGAAGATATGAAGCTAGAATGAAATTTGGTATTTTGTTGATTAAATAGTAAATTTCGTGCAGCTGAGTTTTCTTGATGATATGAGTTGATTTTGGTATTTTTGAGAGTTCTAAAATTTAAAATGAGATTTTGTATGAGGTTGAACTTGGATCATAATTTTGGAAATATAAATGAAAGTGTGAAAAACGTTGAAGTACTGTTTCTGGAAATTTTTGTGGGATCAGTCACCTTCTTCATGATATTTGACTAAGTAAATGGATTTTAAAAATTATGAAATTTTACAGGGAGAAACTAGATATCTCAAGGATTAATTTGGTATATAATTCATATTTTTGTGAATTTTTTGCTAAGAGAAATAAATGTTTCAAAATAGCCCCTGAAAACTTGGAATTATTTTGGACAGCAGGGGAATTTTGGGCTATGGATGAATTTTCGACTTGGTTTGTCACAAATTAGTATTTTTGGTTGAAAATAGACATATTAAGGGTAATTTGGGTTTTGGAATCAACCCAAAATGAATTTTATAGATTTAATTATGAAGTTTTGAAATTGGGTCTTTATTTCTAGAAATTTCAGAATAAGGACGAAAATTAAGAGAATATAAGCCCATATTAAATTCCTTAATAAGAAAAGGAATTTAGTGAAAACAAACCCATTAATTGGGCTTATTTTAAATTATCAAAGAAAATATTTAGTGAGGTGGAATTAATTTTATTTATATGTTATTATTATTTTAGGTTTAATTGTAATCTTTTACACCGGAGAAATTATTTTTAACTGTAGTCGACTACCAAGTAGTAACCATAATCTTCATATATTTTGTGAGACTTGTGTATGTATGTTTTTCCATGTATATTACATACATTCGGTTATCATTTATTTTCTAAGCGTTATGGAACCGGAACATGCTGTGTGCATAAACGGGCCTTGCTGTGTGCCTTGCCCGGTAGTTTGTGCTGTGTGCTATTTAGGACTCCTGCAGTTTGTGCTATGTGCTATTAGGACTGCTAGTTCTGGATTGGCTATGTGCCTTGCTGTGTGTATGATACTGAATGAGATGTGGTTTGAAATTTTTTTATTCGTGGTTTGCTTACATGCTTTGTTATACATTTTATATGAAATTAACAGTTTCTATTTCTCTGGGATTCAATTTTGAATCCCAACCCCTTTTAAGTCATCAGGCAGTTCATCGAGACTGGAGCAAGGAGATAGAGGTAAGGCTCCGGAGCTGGAGTAGTGTGGAGGTAGCTGTTGGTGATAGTTCTTTTTGGATATTTATTTTGGTTACCGGATGGCTGTATTATTTTATTTTGGGCCTGTCAGGCACCATTATCCGGATGACTGTATATTTTGATCCCACCGGGGAAATATTTATCTTCCCATAATTTTATCAATATTTTATTGTTCAAATCGAAGTGTGCTTTACTGCTTATACTTTGATGTGTGACGTAAATTAACCCGGGAAAATGAGCTAGAATTAAATAAAAGTAAAGGACCACGCTACCTGTCACCCGAAAGGGCGAGGCCGGTAGGTGTGTAACAAAAATGATATTCAATGGTGTCCTATCCATTCTAATTTCATTGACAACTTGGAAAATGATATTAATTCTTTGCTTCAATTTTTTCCTTTACTCAATATAAAATTCATGATCCATCGATTCCTCTTTTCCTGGACTTTGTTATACAACCTTTAATTTTATAACCCATTTCATTTTATATATTTGATCTTTTTACAACACTACCAATTCAACGCAAATACCCGACAAAATATAGAACCACCACTTGATAATCCAAGATAACAGACAACTAGATTTATCGAGGGAGAGAAACCTAAAAGCTTCAAAAGTTCATAACAATCTAATGTGTCCCTAAGACAATCTGCTACATGAGAGTTTTCAATAGTCCAACAGATTGACCTACATCAAAACTTGAACCAGCAATCCAATCATTAAAACTTGACCATGGATGCTTCACATGTAAAAAGTTGCAATTCTTAGAGGCCCTGGGGTATAAGGATATCACTTTTATCATTTCAAGAATCTCTTCTTCACTTGAACGACGACCAAATCCCCTTGTAATCTTGATGGTGCTCAGAACTCGTGCCTTATCCAATATGTATTTCATAAATGCAACAGCATGATCTTCTTCTAATCGATAGGCACCAAAAGTGAACTCCTTCAGGTTTGATGAAAGACACAGAGGAACATTAAGAATTGGCTGAGGAGGGGCCCTAGAAAAAAGCTGACCAATGACCACACAAATATAGTTAGAGAACTAAAAAATTGAAGAACAATTATTTCACACACAAGTCAAGAAAATATCTTCAAACCTGCAAAATTACAAGATTTTGAAGCTTAGGGAAATTTCGGAGGCAGTTCACTATCGCAGTCCATCCATCACCAACACATTCCAGGTGGGTCAAATTGTCAAATGTTGGAAAATTATTAGCATCAGGTGACCACATAGGATGCTTGCCACCGGGTGACCATGTTTCCTGCATGAGGAAAGACCAACATATAGCCAAAAAAACAACAGTGTATGAACTATTTGAAAAAAAAAAAACAATGTCATTCATACCTGTACCCTTAGAAATGTAACATTAGACAAAGCTTTCACAGGCACTAGAGAGGCGGGAACATCAGTTGCGACCAAACGGTTAAGCCTTTTAATCTCTTGCATCGGACCATAATGGTTATTGTCCAATTCAGTCAGCACTAGCATCTCAAGAAGTGCACATCCAGAAAGCAGCATTGGCAAGAAGTTTATATCTTGAAATCTAACCTTGTCTAGATCTAGAACTTTAAGAGAAGGCAAATTCACACTAGAAAGCGTACTAAAGGTTACCCCTTTGAATTTTAAAACCCTAATGGTACTCCAATTTAAAATACTAGAGGGTAAGTCAGTTTCAAATGTGCTTATCTCAAGATGCTCAACTTTACTATTGATTAATGCATCAATCCAATTGTTAATCTTATCATTTGGCACGTTCCAACACCAACGATTGAGACCAAAGTTTTTGAGAAATTCCAAACCTCCTGAAATGAGGACATAATCAACAAACTCGATGAAAACTTGACGACCAGGAAAATCTCTATCATGAATGTCAAGAGTGGAAAAATAGTGCCCAAGTCGCCTCCATCTCTTGGACAAGAAGCTTGCAGCAACAGCCTCCTTGGTTGGAAGAAAAGACAGAACATGATGAAGCAACGAGTCTTGTAAGCTGCTGAGCCTGTCACACATTATTAAGGCTTCCACTTCAATGGCGCCTCTCCTACATTGGTTATTTAACATTGTTAAGCCAATCTCCAAGGGAGTAATGATGGAAACAAGCCTAGTTAAACTTGATCCTGTGGAGAAAATAATCAAACACCAAGTACTACCTCTGGTCCTAATTATTAAAAAAAAATACTCTAAAGTAATTTAATTATCTTTTTTAATCTCTCTAAAAAAGTCAATTACTAGGTGTTATAATTAGGACCGAAGGGAGTAATAAATTTTACTTTGCACTTGAAGCTATTTGGAAAACAATATGCAGAACAGTTCTTCATGGCACGCTATGGAAAATGATGGATATGCCTGAAGATTGGAGAAAACTATTCATTAAACAGTTAAGAGTAGTGATTTAAGCCTTTTGTTTATCTGGCTTGGAATGAAACAGTAAGCACACTCCGGACCTAATCATTGCATCTCTAAGCGTTGTACCCTTCTTTATGCCCTTTATGCACACATCAAGCTCCTCATTCTCAGCAGCTAACTCCCTACTTTATATTGTACCACATACAAATAAGTTTGATTGCTATTGATATTAACATGTGTATCTTATCATTTTTAAAAAGTTTGGCTGACTTTCTTGACAAATAAATAGTTGGAACGGATGGAAAATTTGAGTTACCAATACTTGGGCAAATGATTTTCTGATGTTTGTATGCTAAGCACCAGAACGAGTAAAAAACTTCAAGTGCATACAAATAATCATTTCCCATACAGAGACCAGCGTTGGTTCGGTGATTTGGTAATGTAGAGCGGCTAAACATATTTGAAGAAAACATGAAAGAAGCAATAAAGAATTTGTATGCCTCATGAACCTGAAACTACTCGTAGAGACTGAGGCAAATCGTAAACATTTCCGACATTCAGAGAAATTTGATAGTAGTACCAGCAAAGGGCTGGCACAAGATAAATAAACCGATCACAAAATAAATCTACTGAAACTAAAATGATTATCATCAATCAAGAACGCAACATAGGAATTCAAGAAGCATCAGTTCGTTGCTTTACACACGAGGAAGTAAAAGAATGGCAATCGATGCAATCAATAGCCCCCGTACTGGTCTTTTTCAGCAACTACGGGTAAAGAAAGAAGCGACATCTTTGATTGCTACCTTTCACAAAGGACTCTAAGCTATCACTGAATTAAAGGACAAAAGACAGCAGCCTCTGTCATCTTTTTTTTTTTTTGGCGATAATCACTTCTCGGAGGGTGAATCCCAGGGTCGCCATATGTTTTACGTGGGTTTTTTGAAAGAGTGCCCTTTCCCCAGCCTCCAGTCGGGTCAAAACAGAGGACTAACCACACTAGAATTGCAGTCCCCCCCCCCACCCCACCCAAAAAACCAGTGAGTCATTACCTGAGGAGGAGCTTGGATTTTCTTCACTGATTCGCTATTTCCTGTTCAGCTCTTCCGAATCACTCTGTCTCCACAGAATCTTGGGTCTCTGGTTCTCTCTTCATCACTCTCTGCTTCTTTGATTTCCTTCTTTTCGTCTCTCGGGCGCTGACATATAACCGTATAACTGAATTTTGAAATAATCCCACCCCAAACGAATAGGCAGTTGAAATTTTACTTTCTACCTCATCTTGTGAGCTTGACACATCAGAGGAATTTGTTTTGAGATTAAAAAAATAGCAATTCATTGCAATTTTTTTTTAATTTGAATTATATATAATCTGTGAGGAGGATGAATATTTCATATCCGTGGGAATTAATATTTTCTTAAATGCTACTTTCAAAATTAGATACGAATATTTTTATATATATATTTTTTTTTAGAAAAATGGTTGAAAAATGGGTTAAGGTGCAAATATATACATGTTCTTTTCTCCGAGGAGCGTCCAGTAGCAAATGCTTTTTTGTGGTGCAAAAGTGCACATGTGGTTACAAATTAGGTGCAAAAATACCGTTTGACCGTTAAGTTTGACTTTGATTGTTAAGTTTGACTTTGACCGATGACGTGGCATTTCAAAGGTGTAAAAATACACATGTGATTTGTGAAGAAGAGCGCACAACAACAATTTTTTTAAAAAAATTTAATAATTTTATTTTAATTACTATCGGGTGCTAAAAAGATATTTAGAATACTGACCTGTACTGAAAAAATACTTCATAATCTTGAAAAATTATTTTTAGATTTGAAAAAAATATTTCAGGGTACTAACTGGTATTAAAAAGATACTCTGAAGTATTTTTTCTGTACCAGTCAGTATCCTGAAATTACGTTTTAGTACCAGTCAGTACCCTGAAATATTTTTTTCAGTATCCTTTTAGTACTGGTAAACACTTGAAATTTTTTTTCAAGATCCTAAAATAATTTTTCAAGATTATGAAGTATTTTTTCAGTATCAGTTAGTATCCTTTTAGTACCGGTCAATACTTGAAATATTTTTTGAAGATCCTAAAATAATTTTTCAAGATTATGAAGTATTTTTTTGTACTAGTCAGTATCTGAAAAAAATATTTCAGGGTACTGACTAATACTAAAAAGTACTTTCAGGATACTGACTGGTACAGAAAAAATACTTCATAATCTTGAAAAATTATTTTAGGATCTTGAAAAAATATTTCAAATATTGACCGGTACTAAAAGGATACTGACTGATACTGAAAAAAATATTTCAGGGTACTAACTGATAGTAAAAAGTACTTTCAGGATACTGACTGGTACAGAAAAAATACTTCATAATCTTGAAAAGTTATTTTAGGATCTTGAAAAAATATTTTAAGTATTGACCGGTACTAAAAGGATACTAACTGATACTGAAAAAAATACTTCATAATCTTGAAAAATTATTTTATGATGTTGAAATAAAATTATTAAATTAAAAGAAAAATTTGTTGTTGGGCGTTCTTCTTGACAAATCACGTGTATTTTTGCACATTTGAAATGTCACGTCATTGGTCAAAGTCAAACTTAACAGTTAAAATCAAACTTAACGGTCAAACGGTATTTTTGCACCTAATTTGTAACCACGTGTGCACTTTTGCACCCAAAAAAAGCATTTGCTACTGGACGCTCCTCGGAGAAAAGCACATGTGTATTTTTGCACCTTAACCCTTAAAAAATCCTCCATTTTAGAATGTCTTCCTCAAAGATATAAAAGATCTCAATTTTTGAACGGTGAACAAATATTTTTTATTTTACACGTAATTAAATATTCATCGTACACAATTCAAGAATAATTGCACATGATTAAACATACAATATACACAGGTCCTTAAGCAAATTGCAGCTACCTTTTAATATGTGAATTGTTAATTCTATAAAACAAATAATTTTAGGAGAAATGCTGTAGAATCCTATCTCGTAAGAGAGAGAGAGAGAGAGAAATTTCTTCGTCAAATCCCTCATACAACATATAATGGTTTTCCTAATACCAGTTACTTACACAAAACAGTTATTAATCACCCTACTACTATTGTAGAATAGTGGTAGTGTGACACAAATGTCTGCCAAAGCAAAAATAATTTTAACCCAACTTTCAAATACTAACCATAGTAGAAAAATTGTTCAAGTAACCATTTGAAAATGTCACCATTGTTATAAAGAGTTTGTAACCGAAATAGAAGTCAACTATCGCAGGAAAGACTTGTGCTTGCACATTGAAAGCATATATCTATCATAGTTATAAATGATTAAAACTGTGTAAAATATTTATCCATGATAGAAAAGAGTGAAAGTAAACCTTAAATCTATTATAGATAATAAAACCTTTATAAGTTGATGGCATACTAATCCATATTGAAAAAATGTTACAACATCACATATATCGCACCAATTTCAAACATCATTTGAGCCTTAGACTTCATCAAAACTTAGAATATAATATTCAACCACAAGCTTAAAAAATAAACTCACCTGTAAATAATACTCTTTCTTAAAAACACTTCATAAAACTTCAAAAGTTGACTAGTCAACTAATCAATCCACTAAAACACATCCCTAATTCTAGAGGCTTCCAGGCTTCTACTGGCACTCTAAACAGTGACAATTTAATCAGAAGTATAGCATCACATCACAATATGTAAAGTGAGCTCTACTTTGACAATATACATCTATTCATTAGATAATCAAAGATGAAGGCTCTAAAAAGATTGACATATTAATCAAGCCTCTAGAGCCTCTAAATTGCACTACTGCAAAAAACTAACATATGAAAATGTTAAGAGCCACAAGGTGAGACAAAAACCTCAATAACTTAAGTTTCAACTTGTCATACATATTAAAAAGTAATCATGAGTTGTTAACTAAACATTTATAAATTATATTTACAGTCCAATATTCATGAGTTTATCTTTTAAAAATAACTTTCTTACACAAAAACTACTCAATTGAGTCTCTCCTAATGAAGGAGTTGACACACAATCCAAGGAGGCTTAATCTCTTCTTTATGGAAACACTCAAAAGTCATGAAGAGCTATCCCTACCCTAGGGACAAAATGAATCCACAAGGTCCCTATCTCTTTTAACAGGGACAAAAGAGTAAACCACATGTGCACCAATGAGTCACCTACCACATAATAGTACTGTGTGTACTCTCTCATCCATTCAGGATTTCAATCCACATCAAAATACAACTTATGCATAATTATTTTCTCATGGTTTCTTATAGTCAAGCTCTTACAAAACAACAACCAAGGTAAAACCTCTTTTTCAACATATCACATTTTCTCTTCAAAATCTTAAGTCCCACAACACAAATTTCTCAATTTAAGTGGATATATCATACTCATAGTAAATGTTTTATCACATCTCATTAACTCATGTTACAAAATCTCTCACAAACAACATATTAGCATATATAACAAATGAAAAGTGGTTGCTTCTCACCAGCTAAGGGTACAGAACAATTAGTACCCACATTTAGTACTTGATGAAATCTCATACATTATTACCTCTATTAGAATAATGAAATATGTGATTATCAAAAAAGAATTATGAATCAATTTTTCAACTCTGCCCCCTAAAAGAAAAACTCATTTAAACAAGGGGAAAAATATAAAAAGATCATTAAAATTGGTAAAAGATAAATAAGTATATGTTGAATTTCAATAAATCCAAAGGAACTAATTTGAACATTTAAAATGTTGCAAAATTTTAGAAATTATCTAACAACTCCTAGTTATTTTAACAAAAAAATCCTAGACCCTTGCCATCGCCGGCCGCTGAAGAACCAGTGCCAGTGACCGACGACGGTGACTGTCACCGAAGCTTCGGTGACCTCACCAAAGTTGTGAATACTGATACTTGAGTTGTTAATAACAATATTAAAGTTGTAAACAAATATATATGTTGTTAATTTCTCAAGCAAAAGTCGTGAATATTGATACTTGAGTTATTAATAGTGATGATACTAAAGCTATAAATGGGATATTTGTTGAATATTTCCTAATAACTTTCACCAAAGCTCAGGCGGTTATTTTTTTTTTTTTTTTGGGTTTCTCCGTCTAAAGTTGTTAATATAGATATTTGTGTTTTTAATAGCGGTATTAGAGTTATAAATAGGACATTTGTTGAATATTTCCTAATAACTTTCATGGGAGCTCTGGCGGCTAACATTTTTTTGGCTAAAGTTGTGAATATAGAAACTTGAATTTGTTAATAGCGATAAAAAGTTGTAAATGGGGGATTTATTAAATATTCAAAAAAATACTCTGTCTAGAACTTTAGTATCGCTATTAACTACTCATATATCGATATTGACAACTTTTACTTGAGAAATATATATATATATATATATATATATATATATATATATATTACGTCGCCTTTTACAAAGTTAGTATCGCTATTAACAATTCAGGTATCTATACTGACAACTTTTACTTGAGAAATTTAAAAAATATATTAGGTCACCGAAGCTCTAGTCACTGGCAAGGTTATTAGAGCTTCGATGATGCCGCCGCCGGCGATCACTGGCACCAAAACTCTAGTGGCCAGTGGCCAGTAGCCAGTAGCCAGCAAGGGGGTTTAAGATTTTTTTTTTTTTTTTTTTAAAAACTAAGGATACTTAGGTAATTTCTGAAACTTCGCAACATTTAAGAATTTCAAACAAGTCCCTTGGAAATTATTCAAATTCAACATATTTATTTGTCTTTTACCAATGTTGATGGTATTTTTCTATATTTTCCCTTTAAACAATTTAATTTTCCATGTTGAATAAGAAAAGTGATGAGAAATAACTAAGTAGCTCACTGAAGGATATTATATGATCTAAGAGGGCCTTATGCACAAAAAGAGAAGTAAGCTACACATTGAACAAAAAGAAGTACCTAGGATTGACCTTGCCCCGAACATCAAAAATAGGACTGACACACATATGCCTGGCTTCTCTATTTTATTATTTTTTTTTTTAAGGAAGGAATAATATTACTTAGTATATAAAAGCAAGAAATCACTACTACAAAATACCTAAAAGACGACCTAAATAAGACCCAATTAACGTCATTTTTCAAATGGACGTCGGGGAGAGTGTAGTAGTTTCTGAAGTATTAGGCGACCTGAATTTAAATAAGGTCACCTAATATGAGGCGACCTGACGACCTGAGTAGCTTAAGGTCGCCTCATATGAGGTGACCTTAATTAGTTTCAGGTCGCCTCATATGAGGCGACCTGAAACCTATTAAGGTCGCCTCTTATTAGTTTTGAGGCGACCTGATTTTCAATTTAGGTCACCTCTTATGTTCCACAGACGACCTAAATTGATTTTCAGGTCGCCTTATAGTAGTTTTTTTTTTTAAAAAAAAATTGTTCTTGCTGTTTGTTTGTCCAATTTGCTGCAAAACTAAATACTTCACAAACTGAATACTCCTACCAAATTCCTGTTCTTTTAACACCAATTACAGCAAGGCAATTCATAACTCAATGGACAATTTTTTACCATAATATTCAGCACGCATAGCAAAATTCAAACAACGTTAATGGTACATGTCCATAGGATATTCACAACAAAACTACAGTTACAATCAATCAAATTCAAGCCATTCACTCAACTCCCAGACTCAAAAACTATCCGCTAAACAAGTTACTACAACAATTTAAGTATACCACTGTAAAACAGGACCAATTTTATAGAATATAAACAATAGAGACTAGACAGAATACTTAAATGATATTTTCCATTAAAAGAATATCACAAGTCATACCACAACTAGCACAGCTTAATAAGTTTCACATTGACAATCACCCTAACAAGTTATGACTTGCCTATATATTCACAGTGAGCCATGTTCAAGAAGATATCTAGCCAACATGTCTGAACGGAATCGATGTCATCCTGTGAGTATGGATCCTCAGTACGAAAAAACTGTAAATTGGAAAACAAGGTATAATTAACAACTGAAGTACCACAACAAAAAATATTATCATTTGAGGATCACGGAGCATTACGTACGTTGTGAAAGTCAGTAGTTTTTCCGGTGGAAACGATAGATTGCATCCAACTGATAACATAGTATCTGCACTCGGTGTTCCCTGGTTGTTGATGGCACTATAAATCAAAAACAAATTGTTAAAACGAAAGCTACTGTGTCTCAGAAAAAACTTGAATTGAAACTACTTACCTTCGGATAAAACCACTTCGGTCCACCCTGGTCTCGTTGTGCAGCAAGCTCTCTATATGTCCTAAGACCCCTATCATCATTAAAATGGAAATTAACAGACATGAAAACAATTCATTTAAATGAAGAATCGATGATTTAGACAAAAACTTACTTACTCGGCAAACATGTTTTTGATATCCTCGGTTGGCCTGCCACCTACAGAATTGAACCAATAACATGTGTTCTTGGCGGGACAAACAATACCCAAGGTCCAATGACTACTACAACATATACATCTTAATATTAATCTAAGATAAGAAAGCAATTTATTCTTAAAAATCTTATATAGACAAAAAAATATGTACCTTTCATGTATTGGCGCTAGATAACAAGACGATTGTAGGTCGCCCATTGCTAAACCAGCATAAATGGCCTTCTTGGCTAAGATATTGCGAGCCGAAGCCGTGCTTCCAGGACATAAGAATCCATACGAACCTAATCGGCCTTCCTTTTTGCACATGTTGTGGCAGACACTATGATCGAAATAAAATGATGGATGTTGTTGAATATATTAAATAAAAAAAGAGTACTGAAATCATTAAAGGGTAAAAAAAAACTTACAAGATTCCAAGTTGAAGCCACTGTATATCTAAACACTCTATAAGCATAAACTCTGTCAAATCTTTCTTATCAATATTGATCGAATATGTCTTGTCTGCACCGACAACGCCCGAAGGCATCTGCAAGCCTATAGAGGAGATGTCCTTGTAGAGCCCTCGCAGCTGTGCTAAGTATGGAAATATGTCCGCAGCTTGTTCATACTATGAAAACATAATAAACAGATTATGAGTAGGTTAGCAATGAAAATCAAACGTGAACCTACTCATCGTCAATCAGTAATGTATTTCCTACCATTGGAGGTGTCGTCCCCATCTCAATAAGATGATATGGCCAAAGGATGAACGATGTGGTGGCAACGCCTAGATCGAGAACCTCCTCATCATCAATCGGGATGGCTGTCTTTTCTTCCCCCGCTCGCACACTTTTTACAGTGACCCGACGTAGGTCTTGTGGAATTTGCATATTGTGGTGTGTGGTTTGTTCTGGGTAAACAAGACCATCGGCAACAATACACCGATGTGGGTCATCCAAATATAGAGTGCAGGGTTGTCCACCCTGTGGAGTGTGAGAAGGCTCGCCAATAGGTACATCTGTGGAGTGATGAGAAGGTTCGCCAACAGGTACATCTGGAACGTGAAAACTTTCTTTGCTACTTGGGAAGGCTGGGGATTCCTGGTTTGTAGGTTGCGTATTTCCCTTCTCTTGTATCATAGCCCTCATTTCACCCCGTAGTTGTGCCACAACCTCATCTACAAGGGACACTCGAATTTTGGCTACAAGCTGAGGGCTAGGGTTGTCATCGTCATGCGAACAAGTAGAACGCCGTCCAAAATATTTCGCCACGCTAACTCCCCTTGGCTCCCCTCAAACAGCATCAAGGTAATCTGGCTTCCCAATCGCCGTGGACAAAATGTCCATCCGTATACCCGGTGTGAATGAACCTTGGCTGCTCTGCTGCTCAAGCGCATCCTGTATCATAGGATTTTTCATAAATAGTAACTAAACTCTAAAAATATGAAACAACAGAGGCTATTTAATACTTCTAATTTAACTACTTACAATCTTTAAGGCAACCTCAGCCACATCTTCATTTACGTATTTGTCACCCTTCTTCCTCGCAGCTATCCATTTTTTGTGGCGAGGAGGACGCTCAGGGCCTGGATAACAGTGGAAGGATCGGATTGCGCAGCTTTCTTCATTCTCTGCAACTCTTCTTCCATCAGCTTCCATTCAAGCTTCTTATAGCCACCCCTAGACATGCAATGCGGATTCTTATTTTTCGCTTGCCTCTCTCTATTGGCCTGACTTTTTTCCTGTTACACGAAAACAAATAAAACTGCACCTTCGATGTCAAATAGATTCAACTAAAAGATAAGATATGAAAGAAATTTTACAAGAAATTGTGCAGAGACCAGTGTTCCCTTGTCACACTCACCTAGAGCTGCTATGCAGCAGAGCACTAGAGGGAGCTGCATTGTTGGACAGTCACAGTAACCATGTGACCTTTATGTGGAGGATCCTGATCATCATGATAGACGATTATTGGTTGCAAAAGGGACTGTCCACAACTTGGGATCAACTGTACACCACCAACAAATGGCTGATGATGAACTCAGTGTTAGACCTGACTATCACCCAAGAGGGGGGGTGAATTGGGTGTCAGATAAAAATTTAGAAACTTTAAAATCCTTTTCAACTCTTAATGAAGGTAATGAGTATGAAAATAACTATTCATAAATCAACAGTTAAATATTCAAATAAATGTTAAAATAATATTTGCTGGAAATATAAGAGTTTAAGGAAGAGAATATGCAAACTATGATTTATCCTGGTTTGGCCCAATCCACGATGACCTACGTCCAGTCCCCAGGCACCTCCTGAGATTTCAATCCACTATCTCCCTCAAGCTTTAATCGGGTACTTGAGAACCGCTACAATTCCACAAGTTTAGCCGGGCACTTGTGCAGCCTTTTACAAATCTCTTACCGAGATACTCCCCATTACACACCGTAAGGATACACTGCTTGATCACACACTCTGTACTCGAAGTAATCCTCTCCCTAGGATTCACTCCCCTTACAAGCTATAATCAACACAATGTGTTTCCCACTCAAGATCACCCAATCTTGAATAACTCTCAGATAAAATGTATACAAACAAATCTTCTTTTTAAGAAGTGATAAGATGAACACTGAAGCACAATACAAATAATCTCACTCTCTTAATAAATTATATGATTGCTAAGAAAATAGAGAGAATATGAGATAAACATCAGAAGGCATTTTGAAGGTGTAAGCTCATGTATTCCCTTCCATTTGAATCCTTCTCCATTTATAGGCACGTTGAACGAACCGTTGGAGAAAAAATTGACCGTTGTGAATAGTAATCGCAGTGAATAGTAGTCATTTGAATATTCCATCTGTTGAAACTTGCGACCGTTTGTACATTTTTGTCCGTTGGAGAGAGTTGATGGTTTGAGTAATATTACCGTTGGAATATTGGCTGACCGTTGTGACCTTCGGACCGCTGGAAGTGTTCGTTGGATCATTGAGCGTTGACAGTGTATGTATTCATTGGAGCTTCTGTGTGTCTCTCTTTGTTTCACATTTGTTCGCTGAAAATTTTGGTAGGCGATGAACAATGGTTGAACATATCATCGGTATGAATAGTAACCGAGACATTCATTTTCATTTCTTCGAGTTCTTCACTGAAATCCAAATCTTCTCTGTTATTCATCTGTCTAGAGAGGATTAGAAGTAATATGAATGATCATGGGGTTCATCTGGACATTCTCCAAAGAAATCATATTTTCCCGATACGGTGATTTTCATGCTTTTTTTGAGATATCTACGTTTCTGAATCTGTGTCAACTTCCAGAGGCCATATGTCTTCGAATTTTACTCTAAAATTAGCAAATGATATATCCCTGGAAAACTCTTGATGTCTTCTTTCTAATGGAAAAAGAATCAGCTCAAAATACTTTGTATTTTGACTGTTATGATCCGATGAACACTGACTGTCCAGATAACAGAGTTTCAGTACCAGTTTCTGAATGTCAACTTTCAAAATTCATATCTCCTTCATTTCAAGCTCTTTTTGGTTGCTTCCAAATTCTGTGAAACTCTTGTTGAGTCTAGATTCATATGGAATTAGTTTCACTTCATTTGGTTCTGTATAATGTGAGATATAGACAGAAAACCGAGGCTATTCTGAGTTGATTCCAGAATCACATAGGTCAACTTTCAAAGGTCATATCTCCCTGGTCCGAACTCCATTTTGAGTGGGTCAAATTGTGGTGTGACGAATTTTGAGTCTAATTTCATATGACACTGGTTTCAGCTCAATTGGATGTGTATTTTGTGAGATACATGCAGATTACCTAGGCTTGCTCTGCTGTATGGCGTGAATTATACTGTTAACTTCCACAATTTTTTTCTCCTTCATCTGAACTCTTTTGGACTTGAATCTGGTCTCAAAATGACGCATTGGGAGTCTACTTTCATCCAAAATTAGTTTCATCTCAATCCGACGTCTGGTTTGTGAGATATCATAGAAACATTGAATGTTGCCCATGAAAAACACAGAACAGAGGCAAACAGAGCATGAAACAGTTCCTGGAGTCGATGCAGCCATATTGGAAAGTCAGCAAAATTACGATTTTGCCATTGGAGCTGAAGTTCTACAGAATTACGATTTTGCCATTCTGAATGAATTTGGAGAAATAAATGTAAATGACTTGAAGCAATTATTTTCTTGACTCGAGGCAACTCGTCTAGAGGCAAACAAGTCATTGCAGCAAACGTATACGATCCGTATAGCACTGTTCATACCATATAGCACTATTCATATATACGTGGCACTATTCACGTATACGCTACTATTCACACTGATGTTTGCTGACTCCGAATTAAGCTATTCCAACTTCCGCTTGATCATGGAGACTTCCAATATCACAAGAACTTGAGTGTTGATATTCTCATTATATTGTGCAAGTTCTTCCTTTTTTAGTCTCTTCTCTTCTTCTGGATTATTCTTCATAATTAACTTGGATTGATCTACATTAAATACAATAGTTAGTCCAAGTAGGAGATAATTATATTACTCAATCTTTTTGCTTATAACAATGACATCTATATAAGACATCATCAAAAATAATCATAACCAACACTCAGAGTGTCAGTTGAAGAGGTCATCATTGATGCACCTGTCCCTCTCCTAACTAGTGAGGTGAAGGTTGTGAGTGATGTCTTTAGAACCTTCATCTCGTGGCTAGCGAAGTTTGTACATGTTTCTACTCCTCCTGAAGCTCCAGCCCTTCCTGAATTGGTTGGCACGGTTAAGTTGAGTGCCAAGGACAAGCTTGTCCTTATGATATCCAATAATCAAGTTGGAATTAATAATTGGCCTCTCAATATAGAAGTAGGTCTTAAAAACAAGCAACCGGTTTATGTTGACGAAGATGATATAATGTCCCTGCTGTTTCATAAACAGGAGCTTACTGATGCAATGATTCTCATGTTTATAAAGTAAGTATCTTCTTCTATAAGTACATAACATAAATGTGAGACACTCACATACGTATATACTAATTCGCTGACATCATTATTGTAGGTTCCTGCATCGTGAATTGGAACAACAAGGCAAAAGCCAAGATATTGGATTCTTTTGCCCACAGTACATAAGTCATTCACCCGTAGTGGAGAGACAATCATACATAACATCAAGGTTGTCCACCAATAAGAGAAAGTGGTACTTGGCACCATACTAAAATAGGTACATATCATAATTCTTTTCTGCAATTCACTTAAAACTACTACATATTACTGAGTACTTGTCTTTTGTGAACTTTCAATCGCCATTAGCAGTTGGTCTTGATTTGCCCGAATGAGAATAAAGTGGTCTTTTTATGCTTTCTTCACTATGATCCACCACCTACATTGCAGCAGATAGTGAACAAGTAAGAATATGTCATCTTGATTGTCTAGTCTGAAATCTCTGTTGTAAATTTTCAGTTAACATTATTGAGTAAATTTGTGATTTTGACAATAGGCCCTTGAAATTATTCCAACAAAAGGTCAAGAAAAGGTGTAGGGTTGAGGTCAAAGAGTCTACATGGATCATACCAAAGGTTAGTACATATTTGGACTAGCACACTGGCTTGTGAACTTGGTTAAAGAGCCTACATGGATCATACCAAAGGTTAGTACATATTTGGACTGGCACACTGGCTTGTGAACTTGGTCAATGTCAATATATGCTCTTATATATTTCTTGTTCGTTTTTAGACCCGTTAGCAACCAAAAGAGTCCAACTTACGTGGGCATTACATCTTGACACACATGTATAATATTGTCATGCAACCAGTGACTACCATCACTGAAATGGTAGATGTATTACATAACTTTGCCTATGCGCTGACCCCTTTGATGCAAGGAATATCTGTGAGGATTATATAACGTTAAGTGAATATCTGTATCATCAGATCAATTATATTTACTAATGAATTTACCATGTGACCTTTCCACACGCATAATGTTAAGTGAATATCTGTATGATCTGATGATCTTGGAAAGTCGGAAAAATAATTGATCTGTAAATTCATTAGTAAATATATGTTGTATCAACAGTCATCTTCAGTCTGTAAATGAACAATTGTCCAATTTGTGATAGTATACAATAATAATTTGTTAATTCATTTCAAACAATTTCCTTGTGTCCATTTATGCCTATAATACAAAAAAAAAAAATGAATTTATAAAACACTGTTATCATTATCTTAAAAATATTAAATCTAAACCGTCCATTATGATTTACAAAACATTGTTATCATAATTGTCTTGTTTATTGCTTTCCAGGTTCAGATAATGCATAAAGTTACTAATTAAAGTACTAAACTCGCATAAGAACAAAATATAAAAATATTTTATTTAATAATTATAGTGCAGCGTTTACAAAACCAAAAAAAAAAAGCAACAAAAAAAAACTATAAAACAACTAATCCTCCCCGTAGTTGGAGAGGGAGGGGGAGTCGAAGACTTTGGAGTCGTCTTCAGCGGGATCATACTCCACGTCATTGGCGTGGAGTACCATGTTCAGCTTGTTGTTCATGGTGTGAACAAGCTGAACCAACTGGCCCAAGCGTTGATCGATGTTATCGACGCGGGCCACCAATGTCTGCACCAACTGCTTCACAGTCAGATTTGGAGGAAGCAATGGCGGAGGGGGTTGAGGTTGAAGAGGAAGAGGAGGAGGAAACGAAGGACCTGGGGGAGCAGCCATTATATTACAGTGGAGGCTAGGCAGTGGAGGAGGCCGTGTAGAAGTGATGGAGAAGAATGTGGAGAAACGGAAGTAACAATGGGCTTAAATAGAGAACCCATCCTAAAGAATATGAAATGTCACAAACTTTTCATGGGGAGACGCATCGTTTGGCGGTTTACCTTGTAGCCGAAGAGACTCTCTAGATCAATTTATAGAGTGTAAGTAAGGATATGACTCTGCTAGAGTAATTTTGAAGTGATTGAACATTTAATACCGGATAAGTTCTTAATTAAAAGTAATATTTTTTAAGGAAAAATTCTTAATTTACAAAAATAAATAATTGATAAAAAAATAATTGACTTTTAGGATCGGATATAGATAAAAGATCAGTATTAAAAGTAATTGAATTGTTTGAAAAAATAAATAGTAGACATTTAGGACTGGTTATATAATACAATGACGGTCTTAAAAGTAATTTAATTGAAAAAATAAATAATATACTTTTAGGACCAGACATATGATAAAAGGATGGTCTTATAGTAGAACACAAACATTATAATCAATTGCTTATCGATCTCTCTCTCTGTCCTTATTAACTCGTGACTCTCCCTCCTTATTAACTCCTTATCCACCGCCTACATTGCGTATCCATCTTTCTCTTTGTCCTTATTAACTCGTCACTCCTCATAACTCCTCTCTGCCCCAACTCCTCAAACCATGGTTAGATAGAAGAGAACCACTCATAGGGGTAGACTTACTGGTGATGCTCGTGCCTTCCGTAGATCATTATACGGTGTACCTCCTCCTTCGAGAGTATGTTCTATTGACCCAGAAGAGTCTCAGGTCGTTGGACCCATTGTTATTTCGAATGATGAAGATGTAGCCGCACCCCCCTACAACCTCTTGGCCCCAACGCGCCTACTACTGACCCCTCTCCTCTTTCCTCTAATGATGCATTGTCGCTAATGCGAGTAAGACATGAACTTGATGATATCCGGTGGGAAGTTAATGCTGCTCACGTCGATATCACCAAGGCATTGGAGGATAATAAGCTTTAGGATGTTTAGTTAGATTCTTGTCGTTTATAATGTAGTTATTGTTTTTCTTTCTTTTTTCTTGTGTACGTGAATATTCTCCAATTATGTATTGAAGCAGTAAGAACTAAGCTTGTGTCTTTCTAATATTCATATTCTCCAATTTTCCTTTAATTTATTTTATTAATTTAGTTTTTGCTGCGCTCGCCAAAGGCAAACCTCTTTTTTTAAGTTTGGTTAATTAATAAACGAAATACTTTTAGGACCGTAGTTTTATAAAAATCTGGTCTTAAAATTAAATGAATAGTAAATGTTAGACCGGAGTATTCTGAACCGCTGGTCTTAAAAATTAATTAATAAATATTTGAATTTTAGGACTGGACATTGTGTAAACCTACGGTCTTAAAATTTAAAAAATTTAGGACCGGAGTGTACTTAATCGCCAGTCTTAAAAATTAATTACTAAAATTATATCTTTAGGACCAGACATTTTGTAAACCTACGGTCTTAAAATTAAATCAATAGTAAAATTTAGCACCTGAGTGTTCTTAACAGCTGGTCTTAAAAATTATTTAATAAAATTATATCTTTAGGACCGGATACTTTATAATTGACCGGTCTTTATAAAATCTAAAATACTTATACATGTCTCTATAAAGGGGAAAATTAAATTTCCCTCTTAGAACTTATCTTCTCACGCCGAAAGTGATTACTCAGGTTCTATCTCCGTTTTGTGTTGCATCATCGCTGCTTCGCGTTCCTCTCTCGATAATCACTTTCTGGTTCCTTAGCTAAACGTTTATAGACCAAGCTGTACGAGATGTTTCGGTTATATAACTTTATGATTTCTATGCTTATGGGTTGGGGTTTTTCATGGGTTGAACGAGATCGATGAAATGTTTTTGTGGGTTTCTCTGTTGTTAATGAATATTGTATTTTGAAGAATATATTTGCACTTTATGTTAGTTTTGATTAGTTTTGATGATGCCTTATATTTGATGTCATTATCTAGAGCAAAAAGTTTGTATGCTACTTTTATCCTATACTTTGACTAGTTCTTATCTTTAATGTAGATACAAAGTTTAATACAATGAAGAATGATAAAAAATGGAGTCTGAAAAAAGAAGAATCTATTAATTATCATGAAAATATCAATATTCAAGTTTCTATGATCAAATAGAAGTTGGAACGGGTCAATTCGGAGTTAAAATGAGCAAGTTCGAGCTTCTGGATGAATACTAGTTTGTTTTGGGGCATTTGTGTAATTTCAACTCTTTTTTAGGCATGCACAGTGTCTTGCTCGAGCACAAAAAAGTCATGCTCGAGCAAGGTCCATTTCTAGCCTATTTTTGCTCAAAATCCGTCTTTTCCCGAGCAGAAAAAATGCTTGCTCGAGTATGCTGCTCGAGCAAGGTAGTTCCATCAGCTTCCTTTGTTCAGCTCTGTTTCTGGCGACCTTCGGTAATTCAACGATATCTCTCAAACCAGGAATCGGATTGACATGAAACTAGTGACATTGAAAACTAGACTCCCAACACGTATTTGGGACAAATATTCATGCCCAAATGAGTCAAGAGGAGTGAGATATGAATTTTTCAAGTTGCCACAAAAATCAACGTCACAGTCCAGACCTAGCCTTGGTATTTTGAGCATATCTTACAAATGACAAATCGGATTGAGATGAAATCAGGGCCATTTGAAACTAGATTCAAATACCTTTTTAAAAACATTAATAACACTGAAAAATAAGATCAATTGAAGAAGTTATGTTGCTTTGAAGTTGATTGTCTGTTCTGGATTCTGGAAAAACGCTGGATAAGATCAACCTCCATTCATCTGATGTTAATGGATAAAATACAAATAGTTTGGAGCTGATTCTTATTGAAATAGAAAGAGTATTTGAAGATCTTTCTAAGATGGGGTGATTTTCTAAATGTGGATTTATACCGAAGACGTTATGCTCACTGAAAATTGCTTCTTGTACTGTCAATGAGTTAACTTCTTAAAAATCTGATTTTTGCATAAGAACATAATACATGGCAGCCAGGAGTTCGACATTCGAAGGCAGTCTACTTGAGCAGAGAGCAATTCATGTTGAGTTGAATTATTGTCTTGAGTCAAGAAGAAGCAGAGAGTGAATTAGGAAGCTTGCTTGAGCAGAGAATTTGGCGTGCCCGAGCATCAACGTGACAAGCAAGAAAATGACAAAGTGTAAGAGGCATGCTCGAGCAAAGAAAAAGGCTTGCTCGAGCAGAGGTAAATGCTTACTTGAGCAGTGTAACATCCCAAAATTTGGAAACTGAGAATTAAATATGATTTGGAGGTGATTAAGGAAAATTTAGCCTTAATGAAGTTTGGAATTTATTTTTGGAATGTAAAGACATATTTTCCAGTGAATTAAGGACAAATAATTATGAAAAAATTATGGCCTGAATATTTTGGAGATAATAATATTTAATGGCCTCAGTAAATTATTTAAGGAAGGAAAATCTTTATTTATTTTTTTTTGGTACAGATGCGGGGAGGGGGGAATTGAACCATAGACCAGGGGGAGATTAAACATCTCAAGTGCCACTGCACTGCAAGGACAGTGGCGAAAATCTTTATTTAAGTCTAAGAATTATTTCCCATCACCAATCCTTATTTCCATTTTAAGTTCCTTCAGCCCATGTGCATAATAGGAAGAAAGCCCATAAATAAAATTTGGGAGATATTTCAGTAAGGAAAAGAAAAAGAAATGAAGCTTAAGATGTTATGTTTTGGGCCGAAGAAAACATCAGGTTTCATTTGTTCATTGATCAAAGACTATGCAAACAAATGGGCTAGAGTGATGGGACCATATGCTGAAGCCAATTGCTCTATTATTCATTACTCTCTTCCATTAAGCATGCCAGCCACGTGTTCTCCTCCCCTCTCTCATTCCCTTCAATTCTCTAATATTTATTCTCCACTTCTACACCATATATGTAGTTCTTCTCATCCGTAAACCAAACGCACAAACACTCCTCCTTCGCCCTTCTCTCATCCGACTCCCTCCTTCCTCCACGGCACACAACTCCAAACTCTCTCATACTTCCATCTGATCCCATCTCCTCTCCATCAACCTCCATCACACACCTACAACACACCCAACCTTCTCCATTTATCCTCCAGTCCGAGATCACTGAGAGAGGGAGAGACCGTCGGACATTTTAGGAAGCAGAGTAATCATGCATGCAAGAACATTTCTGAGTCTAGGTGAGTTTTAACTTATTCCCATCTGGTTTTGTTTGAAAGTTGCTGCTGAATGTTTAGAGAGCTTATGGATGAAAATGACGGTCTAGAAAGTAAAAGAGGGTATGGCAACGTTTGAGGTTATGCATGTCGGTTTTGATCAGGTTTCTGATCATCTCTGGAACTGTAAACAAGCTTTAAAGTCTTGCATGTCTGTTTAACGTGCCTAGGGACTGATTTCAGATGGCTATGACTCAAAAAAAGAAGTTGCATGTGTGTTTTCTCAACTCTGCAGCATGATGTAAAAATAGAGCATATTGTGCATGGCGTTTTTGAAAGTTATAGATTGAGTTTTGCTCTGAAATTTTTACAGGAGATAGTACACTCCTTAAGGTTTAAAATAAGTTTTGGATCACCTAAATCGGAGGTCTAAAACTCCAGTTATGATTTTTAGAAGTTGAGCCTAAAATCTGGGAAAATTTCTGGTATGCTTCAAAACAGAAAAATGACGTGGCAATTCGTACAGACCAAACAAAATCATAAAATTGTGAAATTTTCCAGTTAAATAGTAGACTCATAGAGGTTTAATTTGATAGGTAATTCGTCGAATTCCGATAAGAATTGAATGAGTTATGGTTTCTCAAAGTTTGGTCAGAAAATCTGAAACATTTCGGGACAATGTTTATGTTTTTGAATCTTGGGAATTTTCTCAGCCATAAATCAACTTGGTGACTTTAATTTATGGAAATAGACTTATCAAGGAGTAAGTAGAAATTGGAATCACTCCATTTGGAGTTGCATAAGTCAAGTTATGAATTTTCCAAATTTTTAGAAAAGTTGAAGGCTGAATTTTTGATAAGTCTTAAAAAGTCATATAAGTTGTTAAATATGTTAAACCTTTAAAGTAAAGGTTTCTTTAGATAAAATGAACGTTAAATGGCTGAGATGATAATTATTCATAGTGAATAGTATCTAATTAAATAAGTCCCAATAAGTATACATCCCTAGTCATAAGGATATTAAAAGACAAGTATTTTTGAGGTTGGCCGGGTCTAAAGAAGTTGAATTTATAATTATGATTGAATTGGTTAGTGACCAACCTCTATATGTAAATGTTAATTATAGGACCTGAAGGACAAGCGTAGTGATAAGAATCTGGTGGAAGGGGTTTTGTCGGTAAGACCAATAGGTAGTAACTCTAATCTCACATTCTTTGCATAGCTATATATGTTTGTGTATGATATTTGTATGTCCCGCCTCTATGGGGCCAGCACCACTCGTGGCTCGATTGAGCGGAAGGGCCGACCATGGGGCCAACTTCCCGGTGGCTAGGCAAGGCCTAGTGCATTCAGTATTTTAGTATTGAATTACCTAAAATGAATTTCCTTGTGCCAAGGTATTTGAAATCATTTTATGATTTACTTGTATTACAAGCTGCATTGGTATGTAATACTTGTTATTTGAATGTGAATTGAATCTGAATGCTTTATATGCTGTGTGGACTACTCTGTTTGGTTGATTTACATGTATTGCTTATGCTTGAATTTGAGATTAACCAGTTACTCTGGGATTCATTCATTTGAATCTCAGAGCCTTCCATAAATCTAGGATATGGCAAACTAATAGGCAAGGAGGAAGAGGCAAGGCGTTGATATTGATTGGTCTTTAGAAGAAGTTGGAGTTGATGATACAAACTGAAACATATAGTTTCAATATTGTATATTTTATTTCCTTATGACTATATATTATTTTAAGAAAGCCATATGTGGCTATTGGGATGTATATATTTAATTAGATACACATGGTTCATAGAAGTATTCAAGACTCATATATGCTGCTAACGATTGCTGCAGGGCGGGCATGTATATAACAAGCCCAAATCATGGTGAATGAATTGGTAGAGCACTAGATTAATTGGAGAAATAAGGAAAAACTCTGATAAATCTAGATAAGGTTTTTATGTATGATGTTCTTTAAATAATAAGATTAAACCACTGTTAAAATGTTTAAATGTATCAGAAAAGCCCATTCGAATTTTAATATGATTTTGAACTCATTATTAAAAAGGGCTTCCATTTTCAAGAAGAAAACCTAGCCCAGTGGTTTAAATTTTATTAATTAGTACATCAAAATACATCTTAGGTGAAGATGCCACTCTATTCTGGGTTCAGAACAGTAGGGTGTTACAAGCAGCACCTTTCTACTTCAGTTTCTTAGCCTCTGGATGAAGTATGCCCGAGCATGAAAATGTCATGCTCGAGCACCATGCTCGAGCAGCGTTGTTGAAATGGCTCTTCTCGCCGCTATTTGGATCTTGCCCAAGCATGCCTTATAGCTTGCTTGAGCATCAACGATGATTCTAAGAGTTGCTTGCCCAAGCAAGCCTGGACTCTTGCTCGAGTATTGGACAACCATAAATTAAATAGATACATCTTTTTATTCTTGCCCGAGCACACACATGATCTTGCTCGAGCAAAGTCATCTCTGGTTTCAAAATCTCCGACTCCGAAAATCATGGATTTAGCTAAATCATTCTATCTCTTCTGATTATTACTTATTATGATTAACAAATGCTTTTAACCAATTTGCTAATGAGTTTCAGATAATTTAGCAACGGTCAAATTCTGATTGATCAACGAACAGAATTGGATTCGTAAAGCAGAGACAATGCATTGAATTCAATTGAAGCGAGATTAGCACGAATGGTTAAATGCTAACAACGATCATTAATCAAACGGACAAATTCAAATCCTACCAACGACTATTTCTCCAACTATTATAAATTCACGAAGAACAGAGTTCATCTACACCAACAGTGCATACACAGATAATAGTACTCAAAGTGATCAGTTCTTATACTTGTTCATATATTCGGATATAGGTGTGCCTCAGTGCTTATCAATTACTCTATATGAAAGATTTATTAATTGTATTCAGTTTAGTTCAAAATCTCAAGGTAGTGGTATCTTGAGTACGGTTGTACAATTACGATTTGTAAGGGGGAGTGATTCTGGAGAGTGAGAGTCATTTTGTATTATAGAGGTTGTAATTGCATTTGTGAGATAGTGAGAAATCCCAGAGTGACTGGGTACTGGACGTAGGTCAAGAATTGGACTGAACCAGTATAATCCCTCTGTGTCGACTTTATTTCTGTTTACTGTACCTATTATTCACCCATCGCACGCTCAAAGTTTTTTTTTAAATCACCTATTCACCCCCCTTCTAGGTGATATTCCTCTCTCACTTTAGACCTACTGTACTGACCAACTAGTGTTTTTAGGTTCCTCTTGTTGTTTGCAACATCAACATTCGTGGCCGGTGAAGAAAGACTCAGCAAACGCATTTGAATTTATATGCTACAGGTGAGTCTACAAGACCTTCATGCAATGCATTTAATAACCATCGGTCATGCATTTATTTTGCTTCTTGGATTCACTGTGATACATTTATGACCAAAAGTGATTCTTCATTCTGCATTTAATTTCCTCGTCATGCATTTATTTTGCTTCTTGGATTCATTGTGATATATTTATGACCAAAAGTGATTCTTCGTTATGCATTTAATTTTCTCGTCATGCATTTATTTTCAGATTATGTATGTTAAATCTTTCCGTCTATATATATAGGAATTCTACTATGGATCACAGTTGGATAAATAATGCTTTACGGACGAGTGTTGAATATCAGAAAGGGGTGAGGGACTTTAAAGAATTTGCTAAACAAAATGCCCATGATGATAGTGAGAAGTTTTATTGCCCTCGTGTAAAATGTTTGAATGAGCGGGGACTAAGTCCTGAAGTTATACACACACATTTAATTTGTGAAAGATTTTGTAAGAATTATATAGTATGGGTATGGCATGGTGTAAAAAATACCAAGTGGGTCTCAACATGGGGAAGTGACCTTTGATGATAATGACACGGATATGGATGATCGCATAGAGGATATTATTCGTGAAGTAGGAGAAGAGGCTTTTCATCAATCACATGCATATAGTAATGTGTACAGTGATGCAGAGACCCTGCTATACCCTGGGTGTAAAAAATACCAATTGTTGAACACTGTATTGAAATTGGTAAGCTTGAAGGCACGTCATGGATGAAGCGACAAGAGTTTTTCTGAAATGCTTGAGGCTTATAAGGTCATGCTTCCGGATGATAATGTGTTGCCGTATCGATAGCTTGAGTTGTGACTCTCATAAACTTGCATTTAGAATGTTCAAGTTTTCCAAAGTGAAACATTTCAAAACACTGTTAATCATCAAGCTTATTTCAAAATGAAAACTCTCTCAAATTCTCAAAGGTATTTGTTTACAACTATTGTCATCATCAAAAAGGGGGAGAATATTAGTTCTCTAAGGGTTTTGATGATTTCCAATAATTATAAACCAAGCTTGAAGTTTTGCTGTCAAATGTATAAAACTCACCGTAAGAGTAAAACTCAAGTTTATATAGAAACCTCGAGGTTTGGCCTTACATAGACAATTTCAAGTTTTCTGAGCAAAGTCAAAACTTGAGTTTTCAAGAGAAAACTCGAGGTTTACACACATTGAGACTTCTCAACTTTTTCTGAGAAATTGCAAAACTTGAGGTTTTTGGGAAAACCTCAAGGTTTTGGCACTCAGGGAGTCTCTGAGGTTTTGAACATTTGAAAACTTCCAGTTTCCATTTCAAACCTCAGCGTTTGGTTTTAAGTTGAAAATCTCAGTTTTCAAAAGTTTTGAGAAAAATCGAGGTTTGGTAAGAAACCTTGAGGTTTTGGACTGACAAGGAAAAACTTAGATTTTAACCAAGTTTTCAAAACCTCTAGTTTTGTGTAAAACCTCCAGTTTTGAACTTGACAAGATTTTCTTAAAATTTTCACATTAAGTGAAAACTCGAGGTTTTGGATAAAACCTCGAGTTTCGTGGAGGCAGAAAACACTTAGACCTTTTCACTTCTCAAAACCTCCAGTTTTTATGAGAAAACCTCCAGTTTTGGAATTTGACAGAAATCTCTCTAAGTTCTCACAAAATGTGAAAACTCGAGGTTTGGGGACAAACCTCGAGTTTTGTCCAGGCAGAGAGCAACTAAGTTTTCCAAAGTTTCAAAACGTCGAGTTTGGTTTTGAAACCTCGAGGTTTCTGCCTTGGCGCAAAATCTCAAAGTTTTCACATTTGAACAAACCTCGAGTTTTAAACTCGAGTTTTGTAGAGAAAACTTGAGGTTTTGGCAAACAGAGAGCAAATGAGTTTTTCACTAATTTGAAAACTCGAGGTTTCAACTGAAACATCAAGGTTTTGCTTTTGACAGAGTTTTTCAAAACTTTCATACATGAGTAAAAACTCGAGGTTTGTTTGAAAACCTCGAGGTTTTGTCAGCCAGAGAGCATTGAACATTTCAAAGTTTTGAAAACCTCTAGTTTTTATCAGAAACCTCAAGTTTTGATGTTTTGGACTCAGATCAAATTTGCAAGCCTTGTCCAAAACTCGAGGTTTGGAGAACAAAACTCGAGGTTTCTACTTTGGATCAGAAATTCAAATTTCGCGATTCTGTAAATCTCTCTTGTTTGATCCTAATACTTTCCAGTATTATTCTCTACTATTCCTAGCTATGTTTAACCACTTTATTAGTGAGTTTCAGATGAATTAGAGAATGTTTATTGATGGTATAAAACAAAAGCAAAAAGTGACGTCAGCGCATTAAATGCAAACCCAGAAAGTTACAATCTTTTGGGTAATCTGTCTGCACATGTCTAGCAAGAATTAAAGAATGATTTCCACATCCAGCACCTGCTTTTCCAATGGATTAATTCTCAGGAAGTCAACTCTGAACTTCTGTCCAGCTGGATTAAGTGGAGATTAGAGAGAGAATAAGACCAAACCACCTTCTAACCATTGCAAAACATCTCCAACAGTTTGATTGAAGATGCAACGGTCATTTAATGCTTTTTGAGTATAAATAGAGTTGCATTCAAGTCTTCTCAACAACCAGAACAGCTGAAAACGAAAATCATTCAAGTCTTGCATTTATTTCTTCAGTTTTCATCTGTATTGTATCGTTTGATACTTTGAGCTTCAGTATTCATTATTATCCACTCTTAGAGAGAGTATAACTTGCAAGGGGGAGTAAGTTCTAGTAAGAGAACTACTTCTTAAGTACAAAGTGTGTAATCTTTGAGATGTGCAAAATCCCAGAGAGTCTGGGGACTGGATGTAGGTCAAGTTATTAGGACCGAACCAGTATAAATCTTTATGTCCAGCTGCTCTTCCCTTCTCTCTGTTTATCCCTGTTTTGCTAACTAGAAAACAGAGATTTCGTGAAAATTTTTAAAATACCCAATTCACCCCCTCTTGGGTATATAGCTCCACTTACAAGTTCTAGTGAGAGAATTGCTCAGAGTGTTATAGAGTGTGTAATCATCTGAGTTAGTGAAATCCCAGAGAGTCTGAGGACTAGACATGGGTCAAGGATTTGGACCGACCCAGTATAAATCCACTATGTTCAATCTCTCTTTCCCTTATTCTGTTTATCCTTGTTTTAGCATCGTAAAAACAGAGAGTTTTGTTTTAAAAGAACAAAATTCTTAAAAATCCCCAATTCACCCCCCCTCTTGGGTATTTTGCTCCATTTACATTTCGTCGCCCCCATAGTCCTTTCGTGGAGATGATGAAGAGAACTGAAATACTCAGCCTCTACTTCTCTACTTCTTCGTTCCTTCTTGTTCTGCGTATGTACGATCTTTCTTGTGATCCCTCTCTTCTTGTCTCTGCCTCCCTATGTATAATTTAGGTCTTAGGTCATTGATTCTCCTTTTCTTATTAAAAAGATATTTTATATCTTGTAATCAACTCCATGCGATCATACAATTGATTTTGTTTCTATTTTCTTGCATGGGACCACCAAGTTTGGTTGATTGCATATCCTCTTAATTGCTTTTTCTTCTTCTTCTTCTTTCCAAATTAGCTAATATTTTCTGCAAAATATAATAGGAAATAAGTAGATTTTATATCAAAATATCTTTTTATCCTATAATAATAGTAAAGTATATAAAAGATAATTAAATAAGTATATAATATCAATAAATCTAACTAATTCTCATAAAATATACATCTATTTAATTGTAAAATATATACTTATCAGTATCTATAAGGTTTAATGCTCTTCAAAGATGATATTTGGAAGGATGAATGTAGATATTCAATTACCGATGTCTCTTGCTTGATGTGGCCTATCTATATGCACCACCTTTTTTTGCCATGCTTTTGCGTATTAATTGTTTGATTTCCTTTAGTGATACACATTTACTGTTATAATGTGCAATCTACTCTCATATCAAACAACAAAAACTATAACTGTTGTTAGAAGATCATTGGATTATTGATTCATGTACGTATATGTATGTGAGTACGTGTGTACTTGCACCTTCTGGGAATATGGTTGCAGCGACCGCTGGACTTTAACCTCATTGGCTGTGAATTGGTTGTCGCATGCACACAAACACATGCTTATGTGAACGATAAGATCACCTCATATATATATATAGTATTTTTAAAATGTGTATATGATATAGTAGCTAGCTCATGCATATATTACTGACCTGCATTATTATCTGATCTGATAGAATACAAACTCTATTAATTAATTAATCTCCACCAGCGGATGTTGTCTTGGATGAAGCAAACGCAAGGCTTATTGAATGAACAAAGATGAGGAGGCGTGGTGTGTCAAATCGGTGCAAGGGGCGTGGTGTGTCAAAACGAAGCATGGGTTGTGATGTGAAGCAAAGAAAAAGCAAAGCAATTCTTGATTGCTCTCTCCCACGGATTCAATAGTAGAAGAATAAGTTTCCTAGCTAAAAGACAAAAAAGGTTGCATAATATAATAAATAAGAAAGGACAAGATGAGTGTGGTTGTTGGTTTATTTTATATATGTTTCAGCGTGGTGGTAGGAGTAAGCATCCGAAAAGAGAGAGTGTATGTGGTGTATCCGAAGAAGAAAAAAAAAACTGTGTGTGCGTCTGAAATATTAGAGAGATAGAAGGAAAAAAATACTAAGTGTCGTAGCACTTAGTGAGAGAAGTGAGAAATATTATTTTGAGAGTTGTGTGTTGTATTTGAAATTATAATATAAACAGTATTTTATCCATCTCCTATATCTCTAATTTCCAACATGATCAAGGAATATGAATAAAGAAGGTAGATTATTCCTATTCGTACTGTGCGTGTATATTATCTGTGCTTTTCCCTGCATGTATATATATACTGTTGTTTACATTGTCAATATTTGAAGAGATGCAATATGTCATGCTCAAAAACCGAGTATATAAGTCTGTATATTATGTAGCAGCCTGTATTTTCTTAGATATGCCTGGTTCAATGTGAACCACATATATATGTGCATGAATCAAGCATTTGAGAATGTTTGTGTCATTGTGTGTATATCTGTTTATTAAACGAACCTTAAAACTAGGCGTGCAATGCTTTTAATTTGGGTTGCTCCCTCTCATAGTTTCTGGGGTGCTGATATTTGAGCTCTTGGGAATTAGTTGATGAAGATGACATCGCCATTGTCCTTGGGTCTTGGCAAGTGCAAATCGTCCTAGTTGTTGCAATGCATATAAAAGGATCAAGGTCAAGTCACTAGTGTAAATGTTCCGGGAATCATACAGGTACAACTTGTAAATATCAACTACTGTGATTATTATGTTGGAGCCATTCATTGATTGAATAGTTACATGTCCTATGAAGATTTTACTTCTAAATCTGCTTTGTTAGGTTCGATTGGAAACATAAGAATCAGGAAAGCCATAAAAGTCATAAAACTTATCACAGTAGATATTCTAATCCTGAAAGCTACATTTTTTATGGGCTTATTTGTGCATTTGAATTTGTTGAAGGATGTCAAAGATCAATTATGTCAAAGTACTCCTAAAAAACTCACACAGACTCTAAACGGTTGATGAATATTTTAAAAGGCTTGTCCCTTCAAATGATCTAACAGAGCCTGCTTCCCCAAGATTGTATCGAAACAAGTTATCAGATTTGTCCTATGCAAATGAATTGAGGAGCAGTAGGATGCATCCCATTGATGATGACAGTTATGACAAAGATGGCAAGGTCTTTCAGTTTGGCCAATCTGAAGTCACAGAGAAGTGTGATGGTACTCATCGGGTATCTGATTGGACAGGCAAAGAATTCCAAACTTGTTCAAAAAGTTCAGGTGGATACTGTCTGGACTACTGGGCTGTTAGAGTTTGCTGATGACGAAGATGAAGTGACAGCAGATTCTTTATGGGAGTGTTCAGTTGGGCCTATATTTCGGTACTATTTTTCTGCAAGGTCACACAACCATTCTGGTTTGGCACAGTAGTACTCAATGTTTACATCCTGCCATTAGTTCAGCTTTGAGAGGTGAAAGGTTTCTGATAAGTGATAAGATGAAACACCTCTTCTATGAGGTATATTGCTTTTGAAGTACTCATCTTATTGGTTATTGCTCGAGAGCTGATAAGTGATAAGATGAAACACCTTATCATTAAATATGTCGTATATTAAGGAGCTGAGGAGTATATATACATATCTTTATAATCCGAGTTATGCTTGTTCCCTTATGCCTATTCCTTCGCACCAACCAGAGCATATTGGGCTTTTCTTTATTTCAATTCTGATCCCAACCTCCCAACCCCATATGCCAAATAGAGCCTTGGGTCTTGACAAGTAGTAACTATGCAATGCATTAAAAAAAAAATGTACCAAAAAAGCTTAGTAAGTACTCCCTCCGGTTCTAATTATAAAACATTTTTTACCAATTTTGGAGAGATTAAGAAAAGAAGTTAAATTAGTTAATTTTACTCATTTTCCTAAATTGCTCTTATATAAATTTAAAATGACATAAGTAAAAGTAAATCAACAACTTATGCCACATATCTCTCCGACTTATAATTTTTCTTTTCACACGCTATTTAATTAAAATAATGATCTTGTTATATATATATATATATGTGTGTGTGTGTGTGTGTATCACATACATATATCTAAACACATATGTATGCACAAACACACAGATACATATATATATATGTGTGTGTGTTTGTATATGTACATATACAAACACACATAAACAGAGACATATATGCATATATATCTGTGTGTGTGTTTATATATGTACACACACATATATATTGACAAACATATATACACACATATATATGTGTGTCTATATATATTTATGTGTAACACACACAGACATATGTAAACATACACACATATATATATGTGTGTCTATATATATTTATATGTAAACACACACACACACACATATAAAAGTTTCACTGACTGGAAGAGTCTACACACTCACATACATACTCACCAAAAACTAAACACACTTGAGAAAATAAAATAAGGGTGTTTTAGGAAGGAATTGACAAAAATTAAAATGTTGTCTTATAATTAGGACCAAAACCAACTTCTAAATGTTGTTCTATAATTAGGACTGAAGGGAGTAGTAAGTATACAGTGCTTGTAGTAGGGAGCAAATTTCTTCAGAGTCTCTTCTCTCCTTTTCTTCTTAGAATCTCATTTCCATTCTTAAATGAATAGTCTAGATTTAATATTTTGTAAAAGAATGGTGATAGTATTTTATAAATTAATTTTGTTTGTATTACAGGTATAAATTGGGTAGATCATGATTTAACTGTTTAAATTTATTTATTCATGTTTAAAATAATAGTTTTATAAAATATTAAATCTAGACCATGTATATTTTTAAATATGAGGGTGGAGATTAGATACTAAGAAGAAAATAAGAAAAAGGATTATGAGAAAATCCAAACCCCTTATAGTAAGCAACAATTCTTCTTGTTTTTCCTTGTGTCGAATAAGGTAGTTAAGGTAGTTAATGTGGTACTCCCTTTGATCCTTAATATAATACATAGTTAAATTTTTATTTGAGAGATTAAGGAAGCTAAATAAGTTACTTAATTATATTATATATTATGTATCATTAGATTATATATCAGTTTATAAGTTAGGAAAAATAATTTAGAAAAAAAAAAGACAAATATGAATAATTTAAAGTAATTTAATTAGCTTTATTAATATAAAAAAAAAATCAAATCTGTCTTACATTTAGAATCGGAAGGAATAAGTTTTTTCTAAAACACACCCTAATAATTTTTCTTAATTCCTTTCATCTCATTCTTACATGAGGGAACATTAATAGAGATGAATCAAAAACATATTAACAAATATGTGGAATGGATAATTAAATCCTATATTAAGAACCAGAAATTTAACTCTTAAAACATGTTGACCATTCTGAAGATGGAATATCACCTAGAGGGGAGGGTGAATAGGTGATATAAAGATTTTGGCAGTTTAAAAAACTTGACCCCTTCTTGCGATGAGTTAACAGAGAAAATGCGAATGAGATAAGTGAACACAAGAGAATTTATCCTGGTTCGGTCTAATCCTTGACCTACGTCCAGTCCCCAGAACACCTAGGATTTCACTATCTTCAAGGGATTACAGACTCTGTAAACGAGGAAGGTTTCTTCCACTCTTGGACTACACTCCCCCTTACAAGTTGTAATCTTTACACCCACTCTTAAGGTTCCACAACCTTAAGTTACAGTAAACAGAAAGTAATTGTAATTGTTTAAGACACTCCTCACGAGTTGGATATTGATGAACACTGAAGAACAATGATTCACACAGAGACAGAAATTTGAATTCTACGTAAGCTTTGATCTTTGTATGCGTTTTTCATGTTGACGATGAGTTCAACATTCTGCTTTTATACTAGTTGAGATTCGGTGACCGTTGAAGGCTTTGATTATTTCAATTTGAATATTTGAGTATGCCCGTTGAAGTTTGCATCGTTGTAAAGTGTTCTGTCAATGGAGCGTGAGGTCTGCCTGCTTCAGTTGGGAATCTTTGCACTATATAATGCTTCGGTCTTGGTTCTTGCAGTTGGTCCCATAATACTGAAGATTTGCTTTTGATAATGGAAGCTTCGTTGTATATGTCCGGTGTGAGAAGTGCCCATTACTTCCTGTCTGTACTTTGCTTCAGAGGATAAGATAATATTGTAAATTGCACCCAATGTGTTTCCCAATTGATTCTAGATTAGATTGAAACTGGCTTCTGTAAACTCATGAACAAACTCATCAAAAGCATTTGGTAATTTTAATCACAAGTAATTAAGTGAGAAATTAAACCATTGAAAAACAATTGAAAGCTTACAGATAGATATGCAGAACAGAGGTCATTATACTCGAGTAAGATATATGTGATGCTCGAGCAACTGCGTTGAATGCCTGAGGAAATGCATCATACTCGTTGATGCTCGAGTATGGATTTTACCTTGCTCGAGTAAGGTTTCTGATGTACTCGGGCAAGCCATTCTGCTCTCTGGAAAACGCTGAAGAATGCTCTGTACTCGAGCAAGAGAATTCTGTGCTCGAGTAGGCTTCACCCGAGGTTGCTCGAGTATGATAGATTCCATACTCGGGCAAGCCTTTTCTATCGCTGGAGAAGACATGGGATACAACGTTGCTCGAGTATGGAAAATTGCCTGCTCGAGTATGATGCTCGAGTATGGCCAATTTCATACTCGGGCAAGCTCTTCCCTGGGGGCGAGAAACGCCCTTGCTCGAGCAAGCTTTTGGCTTGCTTGAGTAAGCCTGCTCGAGCAAGGTCCTGACCTTGCTCGGGTATGCTTTGTCGGGGAAGCTTGCTCGAGCAAGCTTTCAGCCTTACTCGAGTAAAGTTGTACTTGGGCCTTTTCTCGGGGGTGCTCGAGTATACTTCCAGAGGTTGCTTGAGTATGCTTTGCTCGAGTATGTTTTCTGCCATGCTCGGGTACGCCATCTCACCAGTGCCTTTTACCGTTATTGCTCGAGTATGATCTTTGCTCTGCTCGAGCAAAGTTCTTCCAGATCCAATCCCATACCTCATGCTCCCGATGTTGCTCGAGTATATAAAATCCATGCTCGAGTAACATATCAGAGATCAGATAAATACTGTTTCATTAATTCTTTCTTTGGAATTGTAATCATCAAAAGCTTGGGAGCCAACATTCTCCCCCTTTTTGATGATGACAATTTCAATGAAAGCAGCAGGTTATCTATTCGTTATCAAAAAACAATTATCACATTAAAAGCCAAAAAAAAAATTTGAAAGTTTGAGAATGCTTAGCCTATTCATTCATAACTGATAAATATTCAATACAGGCATAATATTTACTACCAGAATAAAACTCAAACACGAAAAAGCTCAAAACACTTAAAGCCTAACAACATAAACTACTCTCCCCCTTTGTCATCACCAAAAAGGGAGGATTGAACAGGCAGAGACGAAGGAGGATCCTGGAAGTCTGAATCAGCTGAAGAGGGCAGAGGAACCGTGGATGGATCAACAGCTAGAGGAGGAGCAACTGGGTCAACAGCCGGAGAAGATGAGACAGGAGGAGTTGGAGCAAGCTGTGAGGTGGATGGAATAGAGACTCCCAGAATACCAGCAACGACATCCAACGTGGTATCCACATTCTTGTACTGGGTGGTAAGAAGCTCCACAGAGGTCTTGAGTGCTTGTTGCTGATCAGAGATAACTGAGAGGCGTTTGTCAATGTTGAGCTGAAAGTCTGTCAAATCAGTCATTAACTGCGATCCTACACTGCTCTTGAATTTTACCATATCGTTACCAAAAGCGCGGGCCATCTCAGGAACAAGATTCTCAAGAACAGATAGTGAATGAGTAATAGGAGCCATAGCCTTCTTAATCAACTCATCCACAATTTTTTGGATTGAAGTCTCAACAATGGTTTGGATGGCTACCTGTGTGAAGGATGGACCGGGATGAGAAGAGGGACCGGCTCGAGAGGATTCAGCCTCATCTGGTGGAACAGAGGTAGATGGCACAGAGACTGTCTTCTTTCCTTTTCCTGGCTTTGAGGTACCCTTGGTAAAGGTGATCTTCATGTTCTTCATTTGCTCTTTTCCAAATAACGAAGGATACACGGGTGCATCATTAGAAAGATACCAGATATTGTTGATCTCCAGTATTCGAGAGACCAACGAAGGATAGGGAATTGTTGCACGCAATCTCACCTTAGCCTCAGAAATGAAATTCATCATTTCTTCTAAGATCCACTTTCCTAAATCCCTTGGTTCCATGGCAATGAGAGAAGCAAAACGTTCGAAATCCTTTTTCACAAAGTGTGTAAAGCTTTGACCCTTCTGAACCAAGCTACGACTGTACACATACCACAAAACCCTGTATTCATCCTTCATCATCGGTGGTGTTACATTTATTTTTGATCCTTCAGGAGGTGGAAAATCAGGAAAGAGAATGTGATAGCACTCGATAGAAGACAACTTAGGAGGATCCTCAGGCACATTGACAACTCCTAAAAGAACATTAATATCGTGGGCTGAGAGTTTAATCTCTTGACCTCTGACTTTGGTAACCAGCACATCATCATCAGATTCATTTTCCTTTTGTTGGACTACCATGTTATGATGAAAAAATCCTTACTACTTCAGGAGAATAGGACATGTTGATACTTAGAAGAGGCATGAATTGTTCCAACCAGACAGTCATATCGAAATTAAATTTCTTCTTAAAATGCTCTAAGTCAACCCAAACAATTGGACAGAATGGCCGTGTCTCATAATACCTCTTAAACAGAGCATAATCATCTAATCCAATGTTATCCACATTCATATTTGGAGATGGTTCAGGCAACTCACCATCCGGTGGACGACTTGTAGGAGATTGTTCACCTTTGTTTTCGGACCCTTCGGATTGAAGTGAGAACGAAACCTTCAACTTCTTGCTTCCCGAACCTTGAGATTTCTGGCTTAGTGAGGGCTTGAGAGGCTTGGGTGGTTCTTTTTGAAACTTGCTACTTGCTTCGTCAAAAGATTTACTAGTACCAGCGGCTTTCGAAGGTGGCGGTGAGGGTGACCGTGAGCGTTTGCCGGAGGGAAGAGAACCAGTCTTCATTCTCGTTGTAGGAGAGGTAGGTGCTGATGGTTGTGCACTTTTCTGTGACTTGCTTGCCGATTTTGAAGATGCCGATTAGGTTGCGGAAGATTTTGCCGTTGATTTGGCCTTCGAGGATTTCGATGGTTGGTCCGGGTCTGCCACTTTTGGTTTATAGTAGCGGGATTTCTTCGAGAGTGATTGAGAGGAGTGAGTAGAAGTTGGTTTATCACCGGAGCCAGCCATGTGAGACGTATTCCAAAATGCTCGACGGTGAAGGGGGCCGGAAGTGAGAGGGACGAAGAGAAGAGGAAGTTTTTATAGATTTTCAATCGGTTGAAACCGTTGGGGAAGATGAATTGAAGAGTTGTAACGGATGATTTGGAGGAAACGATTCGCAAACGGAAGTAACGGATTGAAGAAATTGAAGAGAAATGCCGGTTAGGGTTTTAACGGAAGAAGAGAAATGGGCACAGTGAGATGAACCGACGTTTGGATTCTTTAAAGGTGATTTCACGACTTTGCTCAAATATAAGATTTCTTGTGCTCAAGCAAAGGGCTTACTTCTGTGTTTTTGAGAGAGTGCTCGGGCAATTTCGGCGAGTATGGTCGCTAAAGTACTTGACAGGAGACGAGTTTGCTCGAGCAAGGGTTTTTCTTGCTCGGGCAGAGGCATACTTTTGGGAATTTTCAGCTATGCTCGGGCAGGAGGCTGAGAGTATGCCTTTGGAAGATTTGGGCTTCGCTCGACTTTGCTCGAGCAAGACTTTTTCTTGCTCGGGCAAGGCAATACTTGCAAGGTTTTTTTTTTAATATGCTCGGGCAGAACGCAGCGAGTATGATCTTTCTGAAGCTTATTGAAAGCCCGACTTTGCTCGAGCAAGGAATTTCTTTGCTCAGGCAAAGTCATACTTTTGGCACATTTTGGACTTGCTCGGGCATGGGTCAGCGAGTATACCCTTTCAAGCCCTTTTTCAACTCCCGTCTTTACTCGAGCAGGGATTTTTCTTGCTCGGGCATGATTGTACTTTTGCTATTTTTACCTCATACTCGGGCACCAGATGCGAGTATTGCTTTTCAGAAGGCAATTCAGTACCCGTTATTGCTCGAGCAAGACATTTTCTTGCTCGGGCAAGGTCATGCTTTCCCAAAAATTTCCCTTTGCTTGGGCAGGAGTTGCAAGTAACCTTCCTGTTGGGCCCGTTATTGCTTGAGCAAGACTCATCTTTGCTCGGGCAAGGTTATCACCCAGAGTTTTTTAAAATCAGCATGCTGTGGCGAGGATCAGATTAAATATTTAGGACAATTCTAACCTTCCATCAAATGTGTATGGTGAACATTTGATTCATTCTTACCCTCAGATCATTCATTCTCACTATCACATCTACAAGTTTTCTTCCTTCTTTCAGCTGTTTCCGTCTTGCTCGAGTATCATTTGAGGTGTGCTTGGGCAAAGCCTTCTCTGTTAGCCTCTGTTTTTATGGTTTGTGTTCAGGGCATCCTGCAAAACACACAAAAGTACTCCGATGCCAAAGTCAGTAGTGTTCTGAGAAATAATAATTAATTGAAAGGTACTTACAGTTCATTGGGATTGGCCATTCCCAGTTCTCTTCGGATAAATACAAATTGTTCCTTTGCTAATGGCTTGGTAAAAATGTCGGCCAATTGCAGATGTGTAGGTATGAACATTACTTTGACATCCCTCTTTTGCACATGCTCTCGTATGAAGTGGTGTCTGACATCGATGTGTTTCGTCCTTGTGTGTTGTACCGGATTTTTTGCTAAACTGATCGTGCTTGTGTTATCACAGAGGATTGGAATTTCTTTCAAATGTATCCCTAGATCAGCTAGTTGTTGTTTTAGCCAAAGGACTTGTGCACAACAACTCGAGGCCGCAACGTACTCAGCTTCTGTAGATGAGACAGCCACTGTAGTTTGCTTTTTACTGAACCATGACACTAGTGAACTTCCGAAAAATTCACATTGTCCACTCGTACTCTTTCTATCAGTTTTATATCCAGCATGGTCTGAGTCTGAGTATGCAACCAGATGTTCTTGTTGACCTTTCGGAAACCAGAGACCCAACTCTTTAGTATCTGATAGATATCGGAAGATTCTTTTAACATGTTCGGCGTGTGATTCCTTGGGAGCCAACTGAAATCTTGCACACATCCTTACACTAAATTGTATGTCAGGCCAGCTGGCGGTTAGGTAGAGCAGGGATCCTATCATTCCTCTATATTTGGTTATGTTGAAATCTTTGCCTTTCTCCTCGTCTACATCTAGTGAGGCTGTTGAGCTCATTGGAGTATCTGCTCCATTACAGTGTTCCATCCCATACTTCTTGAGTAAATCACGAAGGTATTTTGTCTGTGAAATAAAAATACCTTCCTTTCGTTGCTTGATTTGTAAACCGAGAAAGCAGTTCAATTCACCCATCATGGACATCTCGAATTCACCTTGCATTGTCTTTGAAAATTCCTCACAGAGAGAGTCATTAGTAGCACCAAATATAATATCATCCACATAGATTTGTACTACTAAGATTTCATTGATTTTATTTGTTTTGATAAAAAGGGTTGTGTCTGCCTTGCATCGTACAAATCCTTGATCAAGTAAAAATTTGCTTAATCGCTCATACCAAGCTCTAGGAGCTTGTTTGAGACCATACAATGCTTTCTTGAGCCGATAGACATGATCTGGATGATGCTCATTTTCAAAGCCAGGAGGTTGTTCAACATATACTTCTTCCTGAATGTAACCATTTAAGAAGGCACTTTTTACATCCATTTGATATAATTTGAATCCTTTGATACAAGCAAAGGCTAAGAGTACGTGTATTGTTTCCAATCTGGCCACTGGAGCAAACGTTTCCTCATAATCAATTCCTTCTTCCTGATTATAGCCTTTGGCAACCATCTAGCCTTGTTACGGACTATGATTGCGGATTCATCACGTTTGTTTTTGAATACCCATTTGGTGCCAATGACCGGATGGTCTTTAGGCCTAGGTACCAAATCCCAAACTTGATTTCTATCGAATTGATGTAATTCCTCTTGCATTGCTATCACCCAATCATTGTCTGAAAGGGCTTCATCAATCTTAGAGGGTTCAATTTGAGATATAAAATCTGAGAAGGTAACTTCGTTTAAAGTGCTAGCTCTTGTCCTCACTCCCTAATTAACATCACCAATCACTTGGTCTAAGGGATGGTTCCTTATAAATTTCCAAGCTCTGGGTTGAGGTTGATCAGGATTTTCTAAATTGTTTTGAGGATCAGGTTCGAAAACATCTCCAGGATTTTCAACAGAGGTAGGAGTAGTTTTGAGAAGAATTGATTTTTGAATATGTTTTCTTCATCATCATCCAGGTTTCTGTCTAAGCTTGGCTCACAGAAAACAACATGTATAGATTCTTCAACTACTCGTGTACTTTTATTGAAAACTCTATAGGCCTTACTTCTATTAGAGTAACCAAGAAAGATACCTTCGTCAGATCTAGGATCAAACTTTCCTAAATTGTCTTTACCGTTATTATGAATAAAACACTTACAGCTGAAGATGTGAAGATGAGCTAGATTTGGTTTTCTTCCTTTGTAGAGTTCGTATGGAGTTTTATTGAACTTCTTCCTGAGATGGGCTCTATTTGATACGTAGCAAGCTGTGCTCATAGCATCTGCCCAGAAGACTTGGGATGTTTGATTTTCATTTAGCATTGCACGAGCCATCTTAGTCAGCACACGGTTTTTTCTTTCCACTACACCATTCTGTTGTGGTGTCCTTGGAGCTGAGAAGTTGTGATTGATCCCATGAGTATCACAGAATTCTCGAAATTCTTGGTTCTCAAATTCTCCTCCATGATCCGTTCGAATAGTTGTAATACAAATACCTTTCTCGTTTTGCACCTTATTGGCAAACACAACAAACAGGTCAAAAGTTTCATCTTTAGATGATAAAAAGATAATCCATGTGAATCGTGAGAAATCATCGACAATTACAAGTGTATATAAGTTTCCGCCAGGACTTCTAACTCTAGCAGGTCCAATTAAATCCATATGAAGTAATTGAAGAGGTCGATTTGTTGAAATTTATGGTTTGTTTTTAAAAGATGTTCTGGTTTGTTTACCTCTTTGGCATGAGTCACAAACCATATTATTTTTAAAACGTAATTTTGGTAATCCAATTACTAACTCTTTTCTTTGCAACTTATCTAACTGATTCATGTTGACATGAGCCAATCTCTTATGCCATAACCAGCTTTCATCTAAATTGCTCACAAAACATTTTTCAGATTTTATTTTTGGTAAATCCATGGTATAGCAGTTTCCTTCGCGAGGAGCTTTGAACAATACCTTTAGTTTACCTTTATCTATAGGGAGATCATCCTTGTTGACTATGAGACATTCTTCTGAGTCAAAAATGATCCAATTGTTCTTGTCAGCACTTTGACTTACACTCAGAAGATTGTGGCAGAGCCCTTCCACCAGATATACTTCCTTGATTTGTGGCCCGTCTTTTGCACCAATTTCACCTATTCCGGTGATTTTCCCAGATTGATTTCCTCCAAAAGTAACTTTTCCACCGTCTTTTGACTTAAGTGCAATAAATTTCTCAAGATCTCCGGTCATGTGTCTAGAGCATCCACTATCGATATACCATTTATTTGCTCTGGAAGCTCTCAAGCACACCTGCAAAACCAGATAGATTAAGCTTTAGGTACCCAATTTTTCTTGGGTCCTTTGAGGTTAGTCTGAGGTTTAGGGACATATGTTCCCTTAGGCATCCACTGATAGTTTCCAACTGGTTTATCCCGTTTATCTCTTTTATGAAAACAGGATGAAGTGCTATGACCCTTTCTATTACAATAGTTGCAATGAGCGAATGGATTGGAAGAGTGAACTATTTTTCGAAAATATTTTAAATAGGCTTTTCCACCAGTTTTCTTCTTTCCTTTGTGTTTATCAAAAATTGGATTGTATCCTATACCAGAACGATCATTGGTAAACCTTTGTGCTTTCAAAATTACATTGAGCATCTCACTGTCCTGAGTAAATTTTTCAAGAGTTTTCGTAAGATATAAATTTCTTTTCTCCAAATCCAGGCAATCATCACAAGCAAGATTTTCACGAGACTTGAGAGCAATATTTTCCCTTTTTAAAGATATGCATTCATCCATAAGTTTGTCAAATTCAGATTGTATTTCGTTATATTCATCAAACAATTCATCATAAGTAGGTTGTGATTCAGTTACCTCACTGTTGTTTTCCACTTGTTCTTCCTCTACAACCAGGCATACATTGGCTATCTCTTTTTCTTCTTCACTCTCTTCATCTGAGGAGCTATCTCCCCATATTGCTGATACGTATGCCTTCTTTTTGAATTGATATGGCTTCTTCTTCTTCTCCTTATCCCCTTCTTTTAGTTGAGGACATTCAGATTTGTAGTGGCCCGGCTTTTCACATTCATAACAGATGATCTGATCTTTATCTCTTTGCTCCCGTCTGTTACTTGAACCACCTTTTTGAAATCTGTTTCTGAAGCCTCGATCTTTCTTATAAAACTTTTTAAATCTACGGACGAACATAGCCATTTCGTCATCTTCTTCTTTCTCTTCTTTATCCTTTATTACGTTAAGAGCAATTCCCTTGCTGCGATTGCTACTGCCGTTGACATCTTCTAAGTCCTTTTTGAACTTCAATTTACTTTTGTACTCAGATAGACTTCTAAACAAAGCAGCAACTGAGGACATTGATTCTCCACGAGCCTCCTCTATTGCAGTAACTTTCGCTTCCCAATCTTTTGTCAAAACATTGAGAATTTTTCTCACTTGAGGCCCTTGATCATATATTTTTCCTAATGCTGCTAGTTGATTCGTCAGATGAGTGTACCTAAGTTGGAATTCGGCAATGCTTTCTCCTTGCTTCATCCGTAACAGATCATACTCAGTAGTTAGTATGTTGACGCGGTTCTCCTTGATTCCAGAAGTTCCTTCGTATGCTATTTCCAGCGCCTTCCACATTTCTTTTGCAGTTGACAAGTTACAGATTCGGAAGTACTCCTTTTGCCTAAGAGCACTTTGAAGCATCAAGATAGCCTTGCTACTGAGAGTGATATTCTTTTTATCATTCTCGTCGAATTCGGCCTCAGTCTTTGGAACAGAGGTACCTCCTTCAGTTTTAGCTGGTACATAGTCTCCAGTCTCAAAGACTCTCCAGAGCCCGTATTCAGTAGCCATCACGAATACGCGGAATTTTGCTTTCCAAAAGGAGTAGTGCTCACCGTTGAAGCCAGGTGGTCTGTTAATTGAAGCACCGTCAGGTAATATTTCTTCCATGATCTATCTCGGGATGTTAAGCCCAACTGAGAAACCTACGCTCTGATACCAAATGAAGATGGAATATCACCTAGAGGGGGGGTGAATAGGTGATATAAAGATTTTGGCAGTTTAAAAAACTTGACCCCTTCTTGCGATGCGTTAACAGAGAAAATGCGAATGAGATAAGTGAACACAAGAGAAATTATCCTGGTTCGGTCTAATCCTTGACCTACGTCCAGTCCCCAGAACACCTAGGATTTCACTATCTTCAAGGGATTACAGACTCTGTAAACGAGGAAGGTTTCTTCCACTCTTGGACTACACTCCCCCTTACAAGTTGTAATCTTTACACCCACTCTTAAGGTTCCACAACCTTAAGTTACAGTAAACAGAAAGTAATTGTAATTGTTTAAGACACTCCTCACGAGTTGGATATTGATGAACACTGAAGAACAATGATTCACACAGAGACAGAAATTTGAATTCTACGTAAGCTTTGATCTTTGTATGCGTTTTTCATGTTGACGATGAGTTCAACCTTCTGCTTTTATACTAGTTGAGATTCGGTGACCGTTGAAGGCTTTGATTATTTCAATTTGAATATTTGAGTATGCCCGTTGAAGTTTGCATCGTTGTAAAGTGTTCTGTCAATGGAGTGTGAGGTCTGCCTGCTTCAGTTGGGAATCTTTGCACTATATAATGCTTCGGTCTTGGTTCTTGCAGTTGGTCCCATAATACTGACGATTTGCTTTTGATAATGGAAGCTTCGTTGTATATGTCCGGTGTGAGAAGTGCCCATTACTTCCTGTCTGTACTTTGCTTCAGAGGATAAGATAATATTGTAAATTGCACCCAACGTGTTTCCCAATTGATTCTAGATTAGATTGAAACTGGCTTCTATAAACTCATGAACAAACTCATCAAAAGCATTTGGTAATTTTAATCACAAGTAATTAAGTGAGAAATTAAACCATTGAAAAACAATTGAAAGCTTACAGATAGATATGCAGAACAGAGGTCATTATACTCGAGTAAGATATATGTGATGCTCGAGCAACTGCGTTGAATGCCTGAGGAAATGCATCATACTCGTTGATGCTCGAGTATGGATTTTACCTTGCTCGAGTATGATGCTCGAGTAAGGTTTCTGATGTACTCGGGCAAGCCATTCTGCTCTCTGGAAAACGCTGAAGAATCCTCTGTACTCGAGCAAGAGAATTCTGTGCTCGAGTAGGCTTCATCCGAGGTTGCTCGAGTATGATAGATTCCATACTCGGGCAAGCCTTTTCTATCTCTGGAGAAAACATGGGATACAAGGTTGCTCGAGTATGGAAAATTGCCTGCTCGAGTATGGCCAATTTCATACTCGGGCAAGCTCTTCCCTGGGGGCGAGAAACGCCCTTGCTCGAGCAAGCTTTTGGCTTGCTCGAGTAAGCCTGCTAGAGCAAGGTCCTGACCTTGCTCGGGTATGCTTTCTCAGGGAAGCTTGCTCGAGCAAGCTTTCAGCCTTGCTCGAGTAAAGTTGTACTTGGGCCTTTTCTCGGGGGTGCTCGAGTATACTTCCAGAGGTTGCTTGAGTATGCTTTGCTCGAGCATGTTTTCTGCCATGCTCGAGTACGCCATCTCACCAATGCCTTTTCTATGGCTCAAGTATGATCTTTGCTCTGCTCGAGCAAAGTTCTTCCAGATCCAATCCCATACCTCATGCTCCCGATGTTGCTCGAGTATATAAAATCCATGCTCGAGTAACATATCAGAGATCAGATAAATACTGTTTCATTAATTCTTTCTTTGGAATTGTAATCATCAAAAGCTTGAGAGCCAACACATTCATCAACTATTTTCATTGCAATTGGCTCCTCTCCATTGAGTATATATGTCAGATTGTGTGTTTAAATTTTTTGATTCAAATTTTTGATCGGAAAGTTATTTATATTAATACTAAAAACATGTACAATATTTGGATACAAGTAAAGTTAGATCCAGTATAACAAAATACATCCAAGACAAAAACATCCAAATCGCCATACATAAAATATTTTGAAGTAGAAGTAGATTCATAGACAAAGCAGCCTCCTCAATATCTGGGGTTGGAAATGACAACGAAGAAGGTGATGGTTGTAAAACCCACCCAAACGGGCACACCTCCTTATAAGCATTAGCTGCAACGAGAGCAGCTGTACAGGTACCCCATATTGGGGTTAAGAACACACAAAACCCAACCTCAGACGTAAGAAGACCCATGATGTCCAGAAAAAATCTTCTGCTCCTCTATTGATTCAGATCTAGTGACCTTGGCCACACAGGAACGCAAACCTGAACTACCAAGGGAGAATCGGATCTTATAACGTTCATATAGCCGTTCACCCAAGAGGATTTTCACGCAAATCTTACAAATCTGCTTATTTCATAAGACAAAAACACTACCTGACAACCTAGTAACACAGAAAAGTAATAAAAAAGCAAATAAATCTTAGTTCCACAAATTAGATCTGAAGAGGAGAGGAAAGGGCTCACCACAAGGATTAGAGAAGGCCACGTTTGACAGAACTATGAGGGAGAGGACTATAGATCAAGGATCTAGACTCCAAAGCACCTTGACTGCAAATCAAAGATATGAACTCGTAACAACCACTCGAACTTGTCTGTGGCACAAAGGCGGTGGTCGCTGGCGGCTTGTATATAAGGCATAAGCCGCCGGCCAAGGAGCTAGCATATGATGAAGAAAATAAAATGCAAAGAGGAGGAGAGAAGGAGGAGAAAAGTGAGGAGATTTTTTGATTTAGATTTGATTGTATAGAAAACTACAAATTAATTTATACGGTTCAATTTTAGAAGCAAGCGCTAACATACCAACGAGTAAAAGATTATTATAAGAGCAATTTTATACCCCTTGATCCTAAATATAAAAAAGTTGTAGAGATTATAAACATTGATTAATTTAATTATTTTTTAAAAAATGTGTTAAATTCCTAAAATCCTTGTAATAATTTTTATTGAAAATCAGTAATAATGAAAACTCCATTAATAAAAGGGGATAGGATATTGTCACTACTAAATTTATGTCACTACCAAGTCACTACCACTTTTTCACTGTTGGATCAGAATCTCAAAATGATAAAGATAGATAAGATTCTGATCCAACAGTGAAAAAGTGGTAGTGACTTGGTAGTGACATAAATTTGGTAGTGACAATATCCTATTCCTAATAAAAGTGGCCAAGACCGCAGGGGTTTTTAAAAAGTATTTTGCTATGCTAATATTGAGTATTCTATTCTTTTAATATTGAATTATATACAGACATTAGTCCAGAAAAGTAAATTTTTTTAAAAAAATAAAAAATCCTTAAAAAGATAAAAATACTTAATTCAGCAAAAGGAAATAAAAGCACGGATAGCGACGATCTTGGCATGCGAGTCTCCACTAAAACCAAATACTCTTATCTCGCCGCGACGGCTTTACCTCTTCTGTGTCGACAACCATGGAGCGAACGGTGATTAATGTCGCAGCACCATACCTTGCCGAAGAAATGATAACCAACATCCTCAAGCGGCTTCCTGTGAAATCCCTACTTCGATTTCGATGTGTCTGCAAACAATGGAAGAATCTCTTCAAGACCCCATCTTTCATCCAAGAACATCTTAGCCACTCCAATAATCAAGATCCTTCTCTTCTTATGGTGGCGGATTGTAGTAATGATGGTTTATTCTTATTTTTGTTCAGTTGTACGATGCAATTTCGTGAGGTTGATAACGCACCTTTGATCGGTTCCTTTCGAGGCTTTGAACTCGTGGGTTCCAGCAATGGCCTGCTCTGCTTCATTAATAAAAATAAACATCCTCCTGCCCCTTTAGTGTGGAATCCGGCGACTAGAGAGCTCAAACAAGTGCCTTGTGACGAATTTTCTGGTTTGTATTTGGATAACCCTTTTTATTTGGATTTTGGTTGGTGTTTCGGATTTGGGTTTAATCCTGTTATCAATGAGTACAAGATAGTGAGATTATCGCAGAGTTACAGTGATATTTCTGAAGCAAAAGTGTGTTCATTAGGTACAGGGTCTTGGAGAAACATTCAATTTGACAAGAGATATGTTTCTATTAGCAGTCATAGTGTCACAGTTAAAGGAGTTACGTTTTGGCATGGGTCAGACAATTTCATAATGGGCACACAAGACTGTAGACATGTGATAATTTCATTTGACTTAGCAACTGAAATGTTTAACGTGATACCATGGCCAGCTTTGGTAAGTTTTTCAGGTCCAGATTTTGCTGATTATTCAGCTGATCTTGCTGTGTATGATGCTTGCAATCATTTCTGAACATAAGACCAAAAACTCTCAATATTCTTCTTTTTATTTGGAGATGATGGAGGAGGGAGCTATTTGTTCATTGGAGCAGAGATGGAGTTCAAGTAAAAAATTTATTAACAACTCTAATCTCGAATTATGTGTTGGAACCATCTGGAGGAATCAGATTGTGTGCACTGGAAGGCCAACGTACAGTGATTGTGGAATAATATTGAATATGGACCACCTATATCTTATTGATGTCTTTGCTAATGGGTGTAAACGGTTTGGTATCCTTATACCCACATCTGGAGTTGGTGTTAAAGTTTTCAATTACGTGGAAAGTCTTGTACCCGTTAGCGGCAACATTCAAATTGAAGAGACTTAATCAGTGCATATTTACGTTGTTCATATATTTTGTTGTTGTTGGAACATATCCCTGTGGATTATTTGAGACATTATGTGATATCTGATTATGTTGCGATCTCTGTACAAGGATTTCCTATGAACAAGCCGTGGGCAATATTTCTCATTTTCTGAAGTTTTGTGTGATACACAAGGAGAATGTGTTTTGTTTTAAAAGTAAGATGTCATGTGATATCAAAATATTGATATTTTGAGTTTATACTTTTCTCAGACGGTTATTTATTTATTTATTTTTTGCTCAGAATCTCAGACGGTTATGAAGAAACCGTTTATCTTTTCTTTCTAGAGAGGTACAGTTTTGGAGCATAATCATGTGTATATGAAAGAGAATGATGTTTTGTCTTTTATCAGAACCGCAATGGTGTTTCCTTAGCGAGACTCACATTTACTGGTTGGAAAGTAGTATACTCAGTATTCTCAAACTAAGATTTAACTGTGTTTTCCTTAAAATAGAACAGATCAGAACATCTCCTTACTTAATAGTGGAGCTCAATCAACATCAATTATTGATTTATGTAACATACAAAATAGTACAAACTGTGCTATTTTTATTTTGTGAAACGAATGATTCTTAATTACATGACTCATATGTTAGATTTTGCACAAGAAAGGTGGTTTGTTGAGTTGCATAGTTGGAAAATGAGGGAGGTAATAGCTGATAAGGATTACTTGTTTCAGGACATTCATGTGGTTAAAAGTCATTTATACCCTTCTTGTGAACTTTTAAGTAAAACCCTCTTACTGTAATTAATTGAATTAGTTTTATATGTGTATCATCCCAAATTTTGGGCATAGAGGTTTAAGAATAAGTCTAAATTAAATAGACTATTAAGCCCAGTGTAGTAAGAGTTCTAAAAACATCCGAAAAGAGAATGATTTTCAGGGACTATATAATTGGGCCCCTCCTAATAGAGGCTAAATGTGTAATTAAAGGTTAGCTAAAGGACAATTAAAATAGTATACTTGCCAAGGTTAAATTGTACACTAACATCCTGAGTTTGGGCAAATGTGTGGGGAATAATATTTTATGATTGAAGTGACCCAATGAAAGTGTTAATCCCCAAGAAATGAATTTAGAAGCTTAAAATTAATCTTTGGGTTTAGAAAAACAAAAGTACTACCTCCAGTCCGAATTATAGGAACACTTTTGTAGTGTAATTTTGACTACAAAAGTATTATAGGAACATTTTTGTAGTGTAATTTTGACTACAAAAGTATTCCTATAATTAGGACGGGAGGGAGTAATATTCTTCTAAATTGATGCAAAATTATGTTGGAGCCAAATTGGACCCAATAAATACTAAAAAAACCTAATGTAAGAAAAGAAGGAATTTTGGAAGAATCATGCCAATTCTGTTGGTTATTGTTCTGTCCTAAGAACACAGATATTGGACTTGACTAGGTTGTCAAGCCTAGAGCCTACGTACCCTTTGAAGGGATCAAAGTCCACGTAGTTCGCAGCAAACAGTAAGGCGTGTAGCCAGGGGAGTGGGGTGTGTTCTCTGTGTAACAGTATGTAAATAGAGCATAGAATAGAACGTGTGCACCTGTTTAGGGTTTCCTTCTATTTATAGAGGAGTCTGGTGCGCCTATCTCCATATTGATGGGCGATATCCCTGATTGATAGAGCATGGGCTGATTTGGTGGGATTATGATTGAAGGAGAATCTTCATTAACGAGATCCTAAATCTGTGGGATCTCAGATCCCTTCCCATTATAGCGTGGATTCTACCCCTAGCGTGGTTAGGCCGAGGCCCGGACCTGGGCCTGTTGGGCTGATCCGTAACAGTTGCCCCCCAGCTTGGTCGTTCAGGCTTCTGGACGGTCGAGGTGCCTATTGCCCCCAGTCTTTGGAGTGGCCGAGGCCCTTTGCCTAGACTGAGTCGGCTCATGGGTGTCGCGACTGTCAGTCCAGTCCGGCGCAGTGGTCGGCTTATCCTTCTCTTGTCCTGCTTAGAACGACGAGTTCGCTCTGACCGGGTGGCTGTTTATCCTGCCCGGGTTCCCTGCCCTTTTGCCTTTTGGGATTCTCCGGATGCCTTGGGATTTGCTCCTGCCATGCATCATTACGGGCTTACAGCTGTCAGGCCTTCATTGGGCGCATTCTGTAACCATCGCGCCTCTTTGTTTTTCGAGGCCTGTGCGCATTAAATGTGCTGCTGTCGCGCCTTGCCAATCCCGTCATACTTGTACGGGAATAGACCGTTGTGTCCCTTATGTTTTGGGATTTTGGTTTAAATAGCCCTCTTTCTTCTCGTTTCTACTTTTCCCGCTATTCGTTTTCTTCACAGATATTTCTAGTTTCCTGTCTAGAGTTCAGAGGGATCTCTTCTTTGTGCGAAATCTTCGCCGTTCTTCGATGTTCTAGTTTCTTTCATTCATCAAATACAGGTATTCCATCTGCTTTGTACCACTTTTGTTCGGTATTTTCCTTTGTTTTACCGTTTATTTCTGGAAGTGTCGTCTGTATTATCGTTCTTTGAGAGTTCTGAGTTTTCCTAGGTTTCTTCTAGTGTCACTGTGCCCGGGGTCCGTCCTCATAGTTCCTTAAACACTTGCCTTTAGTACTTTAGGCTTCTGGTTATGGTGAGAGGCGGAGATGTTTCGAGGTCGAGGGCTCCGTTAACGCCGGAGGAGGAGATGCTCCTCCGTGCGCGTCTTCCACGGGCTACTTATTGGGTCCTTGGGGGTGAACCTCCTGCTATGGGGATTTTGGACCCTTTGGGCTGAGGTGGCGCCGCTCGTCCCGGTCGAGTTGGGGCCCGTCCAGCTTCAGCCAGGGTTTTTGTCCCAATTCCTCGCCGTCCCTTCCGGCCACAAATGCGCGCACTTCCTCTCGGATCCCTCAATGGGGTCGGTGTAGGCTCCTCTTCCGGGTTTGGCCCGCCGGTGGTGATGGCTCAGCCTTTAAGTCTCTACGAGGGTCCTTCCACCGTCCGTCCGGCGTCTGCCCCGGAGGGGTATCTCGGCCCTTGCTGGGATTGCCTGGCAGAGACTTCCGCGTTGATGGCTCGTGGTGGAGACGCCGAGGCTTCCGCGTACTTGGCTCGTGCTGGCATTGGTCTACCCCGGCTGCCCCTTCTCGTGCCCCCGTTCGTCCGAGTCCGTCTTCCATTTTGCCTATTGCTGTTTCTGCGTCAGGTATTTCTTGTCTCCACTAATACCAGCTTTGTTTATTTTCGTATAGGCTTATTTATGGCTCCTAAATCCCAATCTTCCAAGCGGTGTTCCGAGCCGGAGGGTTCAGGTTCCTCCAGTCTGCCGGAGGCCTTGCGCCGGCGATTCAATTGGGTTGCTCTTGAGATACTGGTGACCTTGTCTTTGATGTCCGAGGCCGATGTGGCCCGGCTGAAGTTGCCCGAGATGGAGGGCTGTGTGTATGCTCCTGCGGGGGCGGGGGAGCCAATGTGCTCCGTCCGAGAAGAGGGGAAGCCCAATTTTTTCCATTTCTACCGGGATGTGTGCACCCGGATCCAAATCCGTTTTCCTTTTTCCGCCTTCCAGATGTCGGCCCTTACCTACCTTAACCTTGCGCCGTCACAACTTCATCCGAATGGATGGGGCTACTTATTGGCCTTCGAGAAGTTGTGCGGTTCTTTTCCGATTCCCATTCCTTGCACCGCTAACCTCTTCTTCCATTACTTCTGCCCTTTCACTCCCGGCTTGCCCAGGGAGGGCGATAAGCTGAAGGGGTTGGTTTCGCTCAGAAATGTGTCGGAGCGGAAGCTGATGGGGGCCTTCTCAGACTCCTTCAAGCGATTCAAAAACGCCTTTTTCAAGGTGGTAGCCGTGCCCGGCCAGCAGCCCTGGTTTTTGACCGAGGCTGAGGGCCCGGACGTGGAGTGCCGATTCCCCCTGTACTGGGACAAGGGCACTATAAGGAGTCGTCGACGTCCTATCTGGTGGACAAGGACCACTTGTTGCCGGATACCATCCCCCATGTCCCTAGGCTGGCCGCCTTTGTGGAGAAGTATGGGGTTAAGATCGCGGCCTGTTTTATCTCGGGGGATGCCTCTGAGCCTTTGCCCCCTACCTGTAGGTCTTGTGTCTTTATGTTTAACTTTGAACTCTCCTATCTGATTTGCTAACTTGTTTCGTCTTTCTTTGATTTCAGCTAGGACTATGGACGCCCTGCCGTTATACGCCCGGCTGTCGAGAGCTGCCGCTGCACCCTCCAGACAGAAGAAAAGGGGGGCCTCGGCTGATGCCGGCGTTTCTGCTGCCCCGGCTTCGAAGAAGGTGAAGGGCTCCGCTGCTAAGGGTCCTTCTTCCGCCACGGCTCCCCAGACTGCTCCTGGGGTGGAGACTCTAGCTCTGGAGAGTCAGGAGATTGCTGCTGCTGCTAGTCCTACCCCGGCTCCTGAGCCCCAAGCTTCTGAGGGGGGCGAAGTTGTGACTGCTTCTACGGCTCCCAGGGGGAAGGACGTGGTCCTTTCTGATGATGAAGTGTTGGTGGCACTTTCTCCCTTAGGCTCGGCATCGCCCAGGTCTTTCCTAGTACCGATTCGCCCTTCTTCACCCCCACCGACGGGTCCCTCTTCTGTTTTCGCCCGCAGCTTCCTGTGGGACCACGGGGTGGTTCCTAAGGTGGATGTGGCCTTCCTCCCGCCCCGGTACTTTTTGGAGGGTGGGCGTCCCCTGTCTCCTAATGCCGTGGATCGGCTAGAGGTGGCCCAGACGGAGTTGATCCGGTCTGTAGGATACTTCCAGGCACTGAGGATGGTGCGAAACCTCTATGCCCGAGCTGAGGCCGAGGTTGTTCGGTTAAGGAGGGTGGAGGCCAAGCTGAAGCCCTAGGCCGCGGCTGCTGCAGAGTTGAGGAAGGAGCTGGCCGAAACCAAACAAAGGGCCAGTTCCTCAGAGGATGAGCTCATTGCGGCCTGGGCCGAGCGAGACGAGGCCACGGCGAAGCTGGGGGCGGTGAAGACCGAGTTGGGCGAGGCCCAGGCGGACCGGGATGCAACGAGGGCGGAGCATGACGCTGCCAAGGCTGCGGCGGTGAAGGCTGAGCAAGAGCTCCAGCTGTCCCGGGAGCATGCCGACTCAGTGGCCGAGGAGTATGCTCGGGCCCGACAAGGGATGGCTGAGAGCCTGGCTGCGGCCAAGGCATTGGAAGAGCAGCTTGCTAGCCTGGCTGGTGAGAATGAGGGGCTTGAGAAGGCCCTTGCGGCAGAGAAGGTGTCTTCTCAAGAACTCTCTGACGCCCTGGTGCAGACAGCCGAGGCGTGCTTCAAGCAGGCCTTACTTCAGATCTAGCACTTCAACCCTGGGGCCGAGCTTAACGTGGAGGGGTATGACCATCGTGCCTTTGTGCAGGAGGATGGGTCCTTCCTTCCATTCGAGCCTCAAGTCACCGAAGATTCTGCCGAGGATGTGGAGGAGGAGGCTGCTGCTGCCGAGGGCCCTGAGGCGAGGGAGATGGATGCTGGGCCCGGTTCCCAGTCCTAGTTTTGTTTTTGTTTCTTTGTAGATTTTGGGACGTTGGTGCCTTTGTATGTAGTAAGGATGATTCTGGCCGTCGTGCCTTTATGTACAGACTTTTTGACAATTAATGGCAATATTTCCTTTTGTCTTCGCCTGCACATCTTTATCTGACAATGAATGTCTTTTTGATTTTTACCATCCTTTTGTCTGTGTTTGACAGTGAACGATTTAAATTTGTCTCATCCTTTTTCTGCAAATCCGAGTTCGCTTCACTACCTTGGGCAATGAATGGACATCATCCTTTTACCCCGGTTTCAATGTGTGTCGGCCGTATGGGCCACTTCAGTCTTTTCAGATAATGGATAGCTGTATCATTCTTTTGTCTGAGTCCGTGTGGTTGTCAGCTGTATGTGTACAGGCCGTTTAGGCAATTTAGACATGGGATGACTCGGTCACCTTCCCTTCCATGTACTAAACGCTGGCCGTCTGGGTACAGGTCATTTAGATAACTTAGGCAATGGATGTTTTCAATCTTGCTTTTGTCTAAGTTTATGTGTTTGCCGGCCGCATGTGTGCAGGCCGTTGGTACTCTACCACACTTAGTGTGTGGGAGGTTGGGGCAAGGTTGTCTTGTTTCAGCCTCGTCAGGCCTAACTACCCGTACTGCCTCGGCCCGACTTTCTAGTAGTCGAGCTCCAACTTTCGCACAGTCGGATTAAACTTAACCGGCGTAAGGGTAGGGCTGCCACATGTCTAACCAAGGCTTCGTCGGCCTAGGGTCGGAATTTTGACCTAATCAGGGTCGGTATGGCAAGCTGCTTGCCTAGCCCGGCGAGCGTTGACGCGTCAATTTCACGAAAGGCCATGTACGGCGCCCTCGCCGAGCTCTACCCAATGCCTGTCGGAGTACAACGGCCGGTTTCATACATCTAGATGTTTTTGTTAACGGCCGGGTATACGACCTCGGGGCCTTTTGCCGGTGCCGGGCTTAACTGCCTTGGCTTTAGGCTTCTTGGCCGGGCTTCTTTGCCTCAGCCTTATTGTGTTTGGCCGAGCTTCACGGCTTCGGCTTCATGCTTAAGCGAGCTTTGTGCACATTCATAAATCTCCTCAATGGGATCCTTTATTGATAAAAGAAATAGCCCTAAGGGGCTTTACAGAGCATAACAATCAGAAACGACATAACTTGGACTTAAGGTGAAAACAATGATAAGGAAATACACTGAATGAAAAGATCATAAAGTAAGTAAACACTTCTGAGAAGAGGTCTAGCTATAGTAGATCTTCAGCTTGTCGGTATTCCAGGTTCTCTTGATTGGCTTTCGTGCCAAAGTCTCGAGGGTATAGGCTCCTCCGTCGAGCTTTTCCTTAATTCGGTAGGGGCCTTCCCAGTTTGCTGCCAGCTTGCCGTCCTTGGCATTCTTGTTGCCTATGTCGGCCTGTCGGAGTACTAGGTTGCCTTGGTTAAAAGACTGGGGTTGGACCTTCCTGTTGTACTTAGCCGTGAGTAGTTGCTTGGCGGCTAGTTCCCGGTAGTGCGTTGCAATCCGAATTTCATCAATGAGGTCCAAGTCAGTCTTCAAAGCGCCGTCGTTCGATTCCTGACCCTCCTATCTGGCTCTGACCTTTCTCCAGGATGGCTGTCCGATTTCAACCGGGATCATTGCCTCACATCCATAGGTTAGCTTGTACGGGGTTTCTTGGGTCGAAGACTGTACGCTCGTGCGGTATCCCCACAAGACGCTGTGGAACTGCTCGGTCTAGTTGGTCTCGGCCTGCAACATTCGCCTCTTGAGTCCGTCCAGGACGACTTTGTTGGCTGCTTCGGCCTGGCCATTTGTCTGGGGATGTTCCACGGATGAGAAGTGCTGCTTGATGTCCAGATTGGACATCAGCGCTTGGAATCGATGGTCCATGAATTGGGTGCCATTATCCGTGACAACCTCGGCTGGTATCCCGAAGCAGGAGACGATGTTGTGCCAGAAGAACTTAATCACTCTGGCCGAGGTTATTGTGGCGAGTGGCTCCACTTCGATCCACTTTGTGAAGTAGTCTACCGCGACTATGAGCCATCTGCATTGCCCCTGTGCCGGCCGGAATGGTCCGAGGATGTCCATGCCCCATTTGTAAAAGGGCCAGGGGGCTGGCATTCCTTTCAATTCTGAAGGTGGCGGCCATATAATTCTGGCATGCTTCTGGCAACTGTCACATGTTTTGGCCTTTTCCATGGCGTCATGGTTCATAGTGGGCCAATAATAGCCGGCGCGCAAGCCTTTATGACAAGGGCCTTGCCCCCCATGTGGTGGCCGTTGCTACCTTCGTCGAGCTCGTCCAGCACGTATTTTGCCTTAGATTTGCTGAGACACCTTATCATCGGGCAGTGGAGCCCTTTCCTGTATAGTTGATCATCCACCAACGCGTAGAGGGCAGCTTCTCTGATCAGCTTCTTGGCCTCGGTGGTGTCGGTAGGGATGATTCCCCTTTCAAGGTAGTCTTCTATTAGCTTCCTCCAGTCGAGGCCTGCTGAGATGGCCATTATGCAGCTCGGCTCGGTTAGATTTTGCTGGATCATGGTCCCATGGTTATCCGGTCCCCTAGTGCTTGCCAGCTTAGAGAGGATGTGGGAGACCGTCACCTCCTCAAATTTGGCTATGAGTTCTTTGGCGCGGTTCAGGTACTTTGCCATGAGTGGGCCTTTTGCTTGATAGGTGCCGTCAATCTGAGCTGCGACGAGCTGCGAGTCAGTTAAAACCTTTACTCGTTGGGCACCGTTGTCCTTTGCCTGGAGGAGTCCGGCCAGCAGGGCCTCGTACTCGGCCTGATTATTGGAGGTCTGGAACTTTAACTAGAGCGAGTGCTCGGTGGCTACCCCCTGTGGGCTTTCCATGATGACTCCCGCACCGCTGCCCTTTGTATTGGATGAACCATCCACGTAGAACTTCTAAATCCCACATTGGCAGTGGCTAGGGTGAGTTCCCTGATGAAATCCGCGAGTGCCTGGGACTTAATCGCCTGTCGGGCTTCGAACGTGATGTCAAACTCGGACAATTCTATGGCCCAGTTGGTCATTCTTCTGGCCAAATCAGGCTTATGGAGAGCCTGTCGGATCGGCTGGCTGGTTTGGACCACGATCCGATAACCCTGTAAATAAGGCCGGAGTCTTCGTGCCGCGGTGAGTAAGGCAAAGGCCACTTTCTCCAGTATCTGATACCGGAGTTCAGAGATTGGCAGGGCCTTGCTAATGAAGTATATAGGCGTCTGTCCGGCCTCGGACTCCTTCACTAGGGCGGCGCTTACGGCTTCATTGCCGATTGAGAGGTAGAGGAATAAGGCTTCCCTGGGATCCGGCTTAGTGAGCACCGGCGGGGTTGCCAAACATCTCTTGATTTTTGAGAAGGTGGCGTCACAGTTTGGGTTCTAGCCGCCTTGGGTTTCCTTCTTTAGCAACTTGAAGAGAGGTAGGGCTTTCTCAGTGCACTTTGGTAGAAACCGTGTCAGGGCGGCTAGTCGGCCTGTTAGCTGCTGTACCTCCTTCTTAGATCTCGGGGGCTTCATGTCGAGTACGGCCTTACACTTGTCGGGGTTGGTTTCGATCCCTCGGTTGGTCAGCATGAAGCCTAGGAATTTCCCAGCCCGAACTTCGAAGGCACATTTGGCCGGGTTCAACCTGATTCGATATGTTCTTAACTTTTCAAACGTCTGTTCTAGGTCCCAGATGTGGTCTTCTGGAAGTTTCGACTTGACGATCATGTCGTCTATGTAGACTTCTATGTTGCGCCCGATCTGATCCTCGAAAACCCAGTTCATCATCCTCTGATAGGTAGCCCCAGCATTCTTCAATCCGAACGGCATCACGTTGTAGCAGTAATTCTCCTTGTCCGTCATGAAGGCGATCTTTTCTTGGTCATCTGGATGCATAGCGATCTGGTTATAACCGAAGTAGGCATCCATGAAGGAGAGGAGTTGGTATCCGGCCGAGTTGTCTACCAGCTTGTCGATTTTAGGCATCGGGTAGGAGTCCTTTGGGCAGGCCTTGTTGAGGTTGGTGTAGTCGACACATACTCTCCATTTGCCGCTGGGCTTGAGGACCATTACTACGTTGGAGAGCCAGGTGGTGTACTGCACCTCTCGGATGAAGCCGGCGGCACGAAGCTCGTCTATGTGGTCCTCCAGGGCCTTCTGCCTGTTGTCCGTGATGTTCCTCTTCTTCTGTGCCACGGGTCTTGACCCCGGCCATATGCCGAGCTTGTGGCAGCAGAAGTGGGGGTCGATACCAGGTACTTCGGTCGAGGTCCATGCGAAGACGTCTTGGTTCTGCCTCAAGAAGCGAATCATGAGGGCCTTCAAGCCATCCTCCATATCCCGGCCGATTTTGGCTGTCTTGGACGGGTCCTCGCCTAGCACTATCTCCTCCAGTTCTCCTTCCGACTCGGGCCTCGGATTATCTAGTTCTCGGAGGTCGAGCTCTACCATGTTGACTCGCTGCCGCAAGCGCTCGTCTGAGCCGGCTTCGGCTACTTGCTCATTGGATTCGAGCCGAGGTGGAGACGAAGGTCCTCCTTCCTCGACCCGGAGAGCTTCAAAGTAGCATTGTGGAATCAATCTAGGTACTTCTGCAGGGCCTCACCTTTCTTCTGTTGTACTTTGCTCAGTGTGAAAGTGGTCTTCGGCTGCTTCTTGCTGGTGGCGAAATGCAACTTGAACTTGCACCCGAGGTCTTCGTAACTCCGAACGGAGTTGTCTGGGAGGGAAGTCAGCCATCTGTGTGCCGGCCCGTCCAGAGTGGTTGCGAAGAGACGCTGGATGACCGGGCCTCTAATCTGTCGGACCCACATGAGTTTTTCAAACGTGACCAAGTGGTTGCGTAGATCTTGGGTTCCATCGTATTTTGGCAGGTCGGATAAATCAAAGTGCTTTGGGTAGCGGGCTGTTGCTGTCTCTCTTGAGAACGGGGATCTGCCGGTTTCCGATAGATACGTCATTTGATACTCCCGAGGATATCCATGGCGAGGTGATCCGCGGGCCCGGGGAGTTCTATCCTCCGCACGGGGCTCTTCTCGATGTCGGTCCTCTCTTGCAGGCCGATCAGTGCGGTTAAGACCGACACCATGGTTTTCTCTGTTTTTCGGGGACCACGGTCTGCCTTGTTCTGCACTCGTCCTCCACCCCGGTTCGCCATTGTCGCAGCGCGCGTTCCTCGGCTCAGAGTTGCTCGAGGAACTGCTATCATCTCCTGGGGCTCTCCTTCCACGCCTATGATTTCTCCGGTGGCTCCTTTCGCGGCGGTCCTTCTCAAGTGCTTCTTGGATCATTTTGCCTATAGCATCGAAGTCAGCCCGTCTCTGCAGGTCATCTCGTTTTTCCTTGTTCTCCAGCCCGTGTAGGAACGATTCCTGCGTCCTCCGCATAATGCGGACGTCGGCTTCAACAGCCTGGACGTTTCGCACTAGGGGCTGTAGGCGTGTCTCTAGCGACTGCTGGTCCTCCTACCGCGGCTGCTCCTCTTGAATTGGCTGGTCCCTCGCGGAAGAGGAAGTTTCCGTATCAGTAACATGCCCTTCTGGGGTGTTTTCTCTCTGCGGCTGTTCCGGTGGCGAATGGCTTGGCTGGGGGTCTCCTCCCACCAGCTGAGGGTTTCTGCTGTGGCTTCTGGTGTTTGCCATCAGTGGTCACAGGGATTGAAGTTTACAGTCCCCAAGGTCGGCGCCAATGTTCTGTCCTAAGAACACAGATATTGGACTTGACTAGGTTATCAAGCCTAGAGCCTACGTACCCTTTGAAGGGATCAAAGTCCACGTAGTTCGCAGCAAACAGTAAGGCGTGTAGCCAAGGGAGTGGGGTGTGTGCTCTGTGTAACAGTATGTAAATAGAGCATAGAATAGAACGTGTGCACCTGTTTAGGGTTTCCTTCTATTTATAGAGGTGTCTGGTGCGCCTATCTCCATATTGATGGGCGATATCCCTGATTGATAGAGCATGGGCTGATTTGGTGGGATTATGATTGAAGGAGAATCTTCATTAACGAGATCCTAAATCTGTGGGATCTCAGATCCCTTCCCATTATAGCGTGGATTCTACCCCTACCGTGGTTGGGCCGAGGTCTGGACTTAGGCCTGTTGGGCCGGTCCGTAACAGTTATAAATAACCCAAATAAATGATTACAAGGATTAGATTCAATTAGCCCGTAATAGAAAAATTCCTTAAGTCCCACCTAGATTAAAAAGTAACGAGAGGCTAATTCGGACCCAATTCAAAGAGGTGAAGGACTGACTTTTTTGCAGAGCAAAGCGAAAGATATTTTTATGAATTTACTTAGCCAAGATTTAACCAACACATGCTATGCAATTTAAAAAGAAAATGTGTTGGGCTTAGAGGAAATTAAAGTAACTTCAAGATCCAATGGCAAGCTAATCAATTTTTCTATTTTAAAGGGCAAAAATAGGATTCATCAAAAACTTATATGAAGGTCGAGTTTGGAAGACAAATTGAACGGCACAGATTTGCCATTGAAAAGCCAAACTAATGATGAGTAAGGTGTTAATATGGCAAGGACTGATTGGTGGAATATGGAATTTATTAAATCTAGTGTGATATTAACAAGTGAAGTCATTTTCTTTATTGTTCCTTTCTTATGTCGGACAGAACAATTGAGAGGGGAGTGGAAGATGATTAGTAAGATAGATAGAGGAAGAATGGAAAACAACGGCGTCAACATCAAGCTCAAGAGGCAAGAGGAAAATCAAGTAAGATAGACTCTTGCCAATCACACCCACTACACCACATCTGTAGTTCCAGTACGTGCTCTTTATAGGCAAAGTTTGAGCTCTATGTCCCAAATTACATATAAATATATATAAGTTATCTAAATTCACTCTAAACTATTACTCCCTCTGGTCCTAATTATTAGACACATTTAACCGATTTTGTGGAGATTAAGGAAAGAAGTTAAATTAGTTAATTTTACTTATTTTTCTAAAATGCCTTTATATAAATTTAGAATGACTTAAGTAAAATTAAATCAATAGCTCCTGCCACATACCTCTCTAACCTAAAGTTTTCCTTTCCACACACTATCTAATTGAAATAATAGTCTTATTGTATATACATAAATGTGTGTTTATATGTACACACACAGATATATGTGTGTGTGTGTGTTCATATATCTCCACACACATATAAACATTCACACACGCAACAAGATATATATGTATATATATATAAATGTGTGTGTTTATATATGTACACACACACACACAACAGATATATATATGTGTGTGTCTCTATTTACACACATATATACACAAACACACATATATACAAATATGTATACACACACATATATATCACTACTACAAAAAACGAATATAACTTCCCTAAAAAAAAGGTCCTTATTTTAAAAAAGGAAGTAAAAAATATAGGCAATGGCATTTTTGTAATTATTTGCCTAAATTTTAGGACTTTATGTGTCCTAAAACATATTTGGGACACCTAAAATATGATTTTTGGTGTCCTAAAACATGTTTAGGACGCTCAAAATTAATTATTTAACACATTTTAAGAAATTTTTAGCGCCAACAAATTTTTTGCCACCTTGAAATGTATTTGGGATGTCTTAATAAAATTTTTGACGTCTTGGATAAATGTTACAATGTCACAAAAATCATATTTAACGTCTTGAATAAATGTTAGGATGTCAAAAAAATCATGTTTGGCGCCCTGAATAAATGTTAGGGCGTCAAAAAATCATGTTTGACGTCCCGAATACAAATTTTGGGCGCCAAACACAATAAACAAAGCTATAACCCTACCCTCATTTCATTCCTCCGCGCTCTCTCTTCTCATTCCCTTAAAAAAAAAAACAAAAAACATTGTCGACCATTGTCCCTCAGCTCCACCAGCGTCTGCAGGTCCTCGTCGATCTCTTCCTCCTGCCACATCTCGTGCGTGCCAACGGTGAAACACGACAAGAGGACAGTGAAACGCAGTGGGGTTGCATATCGACAGATCTGGGTTGTTGTGTCGAGGTCTCGCCGCTCTAATTCTCGTAGCTCGTTCAGGTAGACCAACACTCGCGGCTCCGATTCTAGTGGCTCCTCATCGGTGTTTTTGGATCTGGGTTTTTTTGTTTTCCTTTTCTTCTGTTTACTAGATCTAGAATTTTGAATTTGCGATAATGATTTTGTTCATTGATTTATGTGTGAGGAGGAATTGGAGTAAAATTGAATTGGAGAGCTCTATAACTTGGTTGTGTAGATCCGGACGCGGAGGTGGTGTCTGTTAGTTCTCTAAGGGTGTTGATGATTGCCAATAATTGAAAACAAAGATTGAAGTTTTGCTGTCAAGTGTGTAAAACTCACTGTGAGAGCAAAACTCGAGGTTTGTAGAAAAACCTCGAGTTTTGGCCTTACAGAGAGGAACTCAAGTTTTCTAAGAAAAGAAGAAATTCGAGGTTTTCAGAGAAAAATCGAGGTTTCCAAACACAGAGACTTCTCAAGTTTTTCTGAGAAAATGGAAAACTCGAGGTTTCTAGAAAAACCTCGAGGTTTTGTCATACAGAGAGTCTCTCAGATTCTGAACTTTTCAAAACCTCCAGTTTTCATTTAAAACCTCAAGTTTTATTAATTGATTTGAAACTTTATTCTCCTTAACTTTCTCACTTGTGGAGACAGAATTTTTCAAACCTCTCATACTCGTGTGAAAACTTGAGGTTTGCTATGAAACCTCGAGGTTTTTTCTGGTCAGAGAGCATCAACCATTTCAGAGTTTTGAAAACCTCGAGTCTTGCTCAGAAACCTCAAGTTTTGAGTTTTTGGACATAAAATCAAATTCACATGGGAAGTCCAAAACTCGAGGTTTGGAGAACAAACCTCGAGGTTTCTGCGCTAAGTTTGAAATTTGAATCTTACGATTTTGGAAATCTGTCTTATATGATCCTAATGCTTTCTAGTATTAATATTCTATATGCCTAGATATATTTAACCACTTTCTTGGTGAGTTTTAGATAGATTAACGAAAGTTTATTGAAGGTTACAGCAAAAGCAAAAAGCAACGTCAGCATAATAAATGCAGTCCAGAAAAGTTGCATTCTTTTAGCTAATCCATCTGCACACGGTTGCAAAGCATTAAAGAATGATTTCTACAACAAGCAATCTCTTCTTCAACAGATTAATTTGCAGAGAGTCAACTCTGAACCATTGCCCAACTAGATTAAGCAGAGATTAAGAGAGAGAGGAGGACCAAAGTTGCACCTAACTTCTACAGATCACTTCCAATGGTTTAATCCAAGATGCAACGGTCATTTAATGTCTTCTGAGTATAAATAGAGTGGCATTAAAGTCCTCTCAAAAACTACAACCGCTGAAAATGAATTGCATTCAAGTGTTCATTTATTTCCTTCAGTTTTCAACTTGTATAGTATCTTCTGATACAGAAAACATCAGTGTTTATCAATATCTACTCTTAGAGAGAGTTTCTTTCAAACTATCATTTATTGTAAAGAATCACAAGTCAAGGGGACTTAGTGATTTGGAATTCATTGATTAAAACTTGTAAGGGGGAGTGAGTTCTGTTAGTTCTCCGTGTGTTTTGATGATTACTAACATTTGTAAACAATGTTGTAAAGGTTTGACAAAGTTTAGGATGTTTTAAACTTGTAATTTTCTATTTGTCAAAATCAAACTCGAGCCTGTTAGTGTTGAACTCAAGTCTGGATTTGACAAAAAGCACAAACTTGTCAAACTGATTTCCAAATTCGAGATTGAACCTGAAGTTTAAAATCAAACTTCTGAGAAGTTTGTATGAACTCGAGCCTACCAAAGTCAAACTCGAGTTCATCTTTTCCAGAGAGTTTTTGAACTTTGAAAACATACTAAACCATACACTTGCTCTCCTCAAACCTCAAGTTTGAAAGTTTTCAAAGAAAGTTTTGAGTGCATGAACTCGAGCCTGTCTTGGCAAACTCGAGTTCATCTCTGGAGGGTCAAGTTGTTTCAAACTTGAAAGTATTTTCAAACTCTACTCTGTTCCATTGAAAGAAAAGTTTCCCAGTTTGAAAACTTTGTCAAAGACTCAAACTCGAGCCTAGCATTCTCAAACTCGAGTCTAAAAGTTCAAACTCGGTTCATGTGTTTCAAACTCGAGTTCAAAACTTCCAGAGAGCAAAGAACTATTTCTAAGATCTTTAAACTCGAGCCTGAGAGTTTCAAACTCGAGTCTAAAAGTTCCAGAGAGCAATGAATCTTTTAATACATTTTCAAACTCTAGTCTGTGCTTTCAAACCTCAGGTTCAATCTTTCAGTCAAGTTGAGTTTTGCTCAGAATAGCTTCGAACTCGAGTTCATCACTTAAACTCAAAGGTTTTCAGATTTCAAAATCGTGACATATTTCTCTGAATGAACCAAACTCGAGTTCATTTTAACTCGAGAGCATTTTGGCTTTTCAATGATTCGAGAACCTCAGGTTTAGAAGACAAACCTCAGGTTTAACATTTTGAACTCACATAACTTTGAACACTGAAGCCTCGAACTCGAGCCTGCAAGAACTGAACTCGAGTTCGTGACGCTGGTTCAGAATTTTGAATTTGGGTATTTCAGAAATCAGTGTTATTTAATCCTAATCTCTTCCAATATTATTCTCTGATATTCCCTGCTATGTTTAACGTATTTGTTAGTGGATTTTAGAGCATTAAAGAATGTTTGGTGAGAGGTTAGAGTATAAAGCAAAAAGTAACTCAGAGCATTTATTGCAAAGCTCAGAAAGTTACTCCTTCTGCCCAAACCCTTCTGTACACGCTCACAAAGCATTAAAGGATGATTGCTGAAACAAGTAAACTCCTCTCCAACGGATTAATTGGCAGAAAGTCAACTATGATGACTTGGCTAACTGGATTAGGAGTAAACAAGAGAGAGAAGACCCCAAAACCAATTCTGAACACTTGGGCAACTTCTCCAACGGATCTATTTGGAAAGCAACGGTCATAAATTGATCTCTGAGTATAAATAGAAGAGCATTCAAGTCTTTCTAAGAACAGAGACAACTGAGAGCGAAAATACATTAAGTGTTCACTTATTTCTTTCAGTTTTCATATATATTGTATCTTGTGATACTTGTACTTCAGCGTTCATTCTATCTGCTCTGTGAGAGAGTCATTTACCTGTAAATCATTTATTGATTGTGATAACTACAAGTCAGGGGACTTGGTAGTTGGGTGTGTTGATTACATCTTGTAAGGGGGAGTGAGTTCTAGAGAGAGAACTACTCTGAGTACAGAGATTGAAATCAGTTGTTGTGAATTTAGCGGATTGAAAATCCCAAGTGAGGCTTGGGGACTGGATGTAGGTCAGAGAAAGGACCGAACCAGTATAAATCGTTGTGTGCAAAGCTTTCCCCCTATCTCCTCTGTTCTGCTCTGTTCTGAGTGTTTAAAAATAGAACAAGTTTCGAAAATTTTTAATATACCCAATTCACCCCCCCTCTTAGGTATAAAGCTCCTCTTTCATTTGGTATCAGAGCCTGGTCTTCTCAAAAGAGCTTAACATCTCGAGAAGGATCAACGTGGAAGGGATTCTACCCGATGGAGCTTCTATCAACAGACCTCCTGGCTTCAACGGCGAGCACTATTCATTTTGGAATGCTAAATTTCGTGTGTTCGTAATGGCCTCTGAATATATTTTGTGGAGAGTCTTTGAGACTGGAGATTATGTACCTGTCAAGACTGAAGGAGGCATCTCTGTTCCAAAGATTGAAGCTAAATTCGATGATGATGATAAGAAGAACATCACTCTCAACAGCAAGGCTATCTTAATGCTTCAGAGTGCTCTTAGCCAAAAGGAGTACTTTCGGATCTGTAATTTGTCAACTGCAAAAGAGATGTGGAAGGCTCTGGAAATCGCGTTTGAAGGAACATCTGGAATCAAAGAGAACCGTATTAACACTCTAACCACTGAGTATGATCTACTACGGATGAAGCAAGGAGAAAGCATTAGTGAATTTCAGCTGAGATACACTCATCTAACCAACCAACTAGTAGCCTTGGGAAGGGTATATGATCAAGGGTCTCAAGTGAGAAAAATTCTCAATATTTTGACAAAAGATTGGGAAGCAAAGGTTACTGCTATTGAGGAAGCTCGTGGAGAGTCAATGACTTCAGTTGCGGCCCTGTTTGGAAGTTTATCTGAGTATGAGAGTAAATTGAGATTTAAAAAGGACTTGGATGATGTCAATGGTGGAAATAATCGCAACAAGGGAGTTGCTCTCAACACGATAAGGGATGAGGAAGATGAGGATGAGGATGAAGAGATAGGGATGATGGTCCAGCGATTCAAGAAGTTCTACAAAAGGGACTTCAAGAAATTTCAAAAGGGTAGCTCCAGCTACGAATCAAAGAAGTCAATCATTTGCTATGAATGCGAGAAGCCTGGACACATCAAGTCAGAATGTCCTCAGCTGAAGAATCAAGAGAAAGATAAGAAGAAGTTTAAAAAGTTCAAAAAGAAGGCATATGTCTCAGCCATATGGGGTGACAGTTCATCTGATGAAGATGAAGCTGAAGAGGATGAAGAAGAAAAAGCCAACATATGCCTAGTTGCTGAGGAATAAGAGCAACAAGATGAAAGCAATGAGGTATACGAATCAAAACCTTCCTATGATGATCTTTTTACTGAATATCTCAATGTGCAAGCTGAATTTGAAAAATTAGCTGATAAGTATTTGAACTTGAAGAAGAAAAATACCACTCTTAAATTACAAGTTCAAAATCTTTCTTCTCCTAAAATTCTAGTCTGTGATGAATGCCCCATTTTGGAGAAAAAGAATTTACAATTAACAAAAGCACTTGAGAAATTCACTAAGGGAAGTGAAATGCTCAATGTAATCCTTAAACAACAGCGTTTTATAAATGATCGTTCGGGCATTGGTTACAAACCAGACTTTGATAAGAAGAAAGGCAAGAAAAAGAGTGGACATAAATCTTACATGAACTATTTTACCAAATCTGTACATTCTTCAAATCCATTTGCACATTGTAACTACTGCAATAGGAAGGGTCATTCAACATCATCTTGTTTTCATAAGAAGGAAAGAAAAATTAAGCCTGTAGGAAATTATAAATGGGTACCAAAAGGAACTTATGTTCCCAAGGTACATGCTAACCCCAAAGGACCCAAAAAAAGATGGGTACCTAAGACTTGATTCATTATGAATTGCAGGTATGTCTTAGAGCATCGAGGCCCAACAAGTGGTATATTGATAGTGGATGCTCAAGACACATGACTGGGGATAAATCCAAATCTATTTCAATAAAGCCAAAAGATGGTGGTAGTGTCACATTTGGAGGTGACCAATCGGGCAAAATCGCTGGCATTGGTGAGATAGGCAACAATGAAGGTCCTCTCATCAAAGACGTCTACTTGGTAGAAGGATTGTGTCACAATCTCCCAAGTGTGAGTCAAAGTACCGACAAAGGTGACCTAGTTATCTTTGATTCTGATTAGTGCTTTATTGTTAAAAAGGATTTAGTCTCCACAAATGATTTGAAAAATAAAGCCTTATTTAGAGCTCCTAGAGATGGTAACTGTTATACCCTCAATCTCTCTAGCAAAGCTTCTGTTTCAGAAAAATGTTTTGTTAGTAACTTGAATGAAAGTTGGCTTTGGCATAAGCGATTAGCGCATGTTAATATGCATCAACTTGACAAGTTGCTGAAAAAGGATTTGGTTATTGGCATTCCTAAGTTGAATTTAAAAAATGATATGATTTGTGATGCTTGTCAAAAAGGAAAACAAACCAAATCTTCTTTTAAAGCGAAAAATGAGATTTCAACTAATAGACCTCTTCAACTTCTTTACATGGATCTAGTTGGACCAGCTAGAGTAAAAAGTCTTGGTGGAAATTTATATACTTTGGTCATTGTTGATGATTTTTCTAGATTTACTTGGACTATATTTTTATCATCCAAAGGTGAAACATATGATCAATTTGTTTCCTTTGCCAAGAAGGTCCAGAATGAGAAAGGTTTTTCAATTTCAGGTATAAGGACCGATCATGGTGGAGAATTTGAGAACCATGCCTTTGCTGAGTTCTGTGATGGTATGGGCATCGGCCACAATTTTTCAGCACCAAGAACACCACAACAAAATGGTGTAGTGGAGAGAAAGAATAGAGTACTCACCGAGATGGCACGAGCAATGCTGAACGAATACAACACCTCACAAGTGGTTTGGGCTGATGCCATGAGTACAGCTTGCTACATCTCCAACCGAGCATACTTGAGGAAAAAGCTGAATAAGACTCCATACGAACTTTACAAAGGGATAAAGCCAAACCTCAGCCACCTACATGTCTTCGGTTGTAAGTGCTATGTGCACAATAACGGTAAAGACAATCTTGGAAAATTCGATTCCAAAGTTGATTTAGCTATATTTATTGGCTATTCTAATAGAAGTAAGGCATGTAGAGTCTTTAACACTAGAACTAAGATTGTAGAAGAATCTATACATGTTGTGTTCAGTGAAAATGACTCTGATAAATCCTTGGATGATGAAAAAGAGACAATTTTCAAAAATCAATTCTTTTCGAAAACTACTCCTTCTCAATCTGAAAATTCTGAAAATATTTTTGAGGCTGATCCTGAAAATAATCTTGAAAATCCTGATCAGTCTCAACCTAGAGCTTGGAAATATATAAGGAACCATCCCTTAGACCAAGTTATAGGTGATGTGAACCAAGGAGTAAGAACAAGAAATAGTACTTTAAATGAGGTCACATTTTCTGCATTCATTTCACACATTGAACCTTCTAAAATAGAAGAAGCCCTTTCAGACAATGATTGGGTCATAGCTATGCAAGAGGAGTTGCATCAATTTGACAGAAATCAAGTTTGGGATTTGGTACCTAGGCCTAAAGATCATCCGGTCATTGGCACTAAATGCGTATTCAAAAACAAATGAGATGAGTCAGCAATCATTTTCCGAAATAAGGCAAGATTGGTTGCCAAAGGCTATAATCAGGAAGAAGGAATTGATTCTGAAGAAACTTATGCTCCAGTGGCAAGATTGGAAGCCATAAGAGTTCTTCTAGCCTTTGCATGTGTAAAAGGTTTTAAACTTTTTCAAATGGATGTTAAAAGTGCATTTTTAAATGGTTTTATTCAAGAGGAGGTATATGTTGAACAATCTCCAGGATTTGAAAATGAACATTTTCCAGATCATGTTTTCAAATTGAAGAAAGCTCTTTATGGTCTTAAGCAAGCTCCTAGAGCATGGTATGAAAGATTGAGTCAATTCTTACTCAATCAAGGATTTATCAGAGGCAAGGCTGATACAACACTGTTTATTAAGAAAAACAAATTGAAAGAACTTTTAGTGGTACAAATATATGTTGATGACATTATTTTCGGTGCTATTAATAACTCCTTGTGTGAGGAATTTTCCAAGACTATGCAGGGTGAGTTTGAGATGTCAATGATGGGTGAGCTCAACTACTTCCTGAAAATGCGGCTGAATCACCAAGAGGGGGGGTGAATTGGGGATTCTTAAAATTCTTTAGAAATATACTCTGTTTTTGCCAGAAATCCGATGGAACCGAAAGTAAGGGAGTAAGAAGGGAAGAAAAGCAGAACACAGAGAAATTATCCTGGTTCGGTCCAATCTAATGACCTACGTCCAGTCCCCAGTCACTCTGGGATTTCCACTATCTCTCTAGACAATTACAGACTCTGCAAACAAAGGGTGTTTCACAACCTTGAACACACTCCCCCTTACAAGTTGTAATTGAATAACCCAATCTCAAGGTCCTTCTACTTTGAGATCCTTACAGAAAATTTGATTACAGAAAAGAACTCTCTTCTAAGAGTGGATATTGTTAATCACTGAAGTACAACAATTCAAGATAACAACTCTTTCACTGATATTGTTGAGTAGTAATGTAGAATTCCAGTTCTCTATATTTTCTCCTTCGAATCTTCATCTATATATAGTGCTTTGAGGCTTGTGAACGTTATAGATTCGTTGGAGCTATTTCCTTTATGAAAATATAGCTGTTGCAGGTGTTATGTCTTGATCTTGTTTTGCTGAAATCACTCTTTGTCCAAAATATGGTTGTTGAGAGTTTATTTTACAGACTTCCTTGATTCTGGTCTTCTTTTTAAGGTATATATCCATTGGAGATGTTGCACAACGGCTATATGATCTCCTCTAACGGCTAGATGATCTTGAGTAACAGCTTTCCTTAGTTTTCGCAAGTTTCCGAAAATAACTTTCTTTTTGAATCTCAGACCAATCAGAAGATCTTTTGTAATCTCATGAATAAATGTGTTAGAAAAGTTCAGTTACACTGATGAGAGATAGATATAACAAGTAGATTGAATGGGTAACTTAAAAACATGAAGATAGAATCAGATTTGGAATTCTGAGTTCATCTGCGTTTTTCAGATCTGGAGCTTCAAACTCGAGTTCATAATGTTAGGCTCGAGTTTGTCCTTCATTTAGTTCTGGGAATTTGTCTCTGCCAAAATCAAACTGGAGGTTTGTGTTGTAAACTTGAGGTTTGTAAGAAAGATTTATGATTGATCTCGAGTTCAGGCTCAGTGAACTTGAGTTTGCTCTCAAACCATCGTGAAAGCATTTTGAAATTCATTTGAACAGACCATCAAACTCGAGTTTGACACTTTATGTCAAAATTCATTTTAAGAGACAAACTTGAGGTTTGAAATGCAAACTGGAAATTCTTCGGATATACAATCTTTTAGAGACACATGAACTCGAGTTCATTAGTGTGAACTCGAGTTCTCCTCTCAAAGAAAACTTCTGGGAAAACTTAATAAATCAAAATTGGAGGTTTAACAAAAGGGCTCGAGTTTAAAAGGCTTGAGAGACAGCTCTAGCTCTCTGGAACTTTTGAACTCGAGTTTGAGGCTTCCAGGCTCGAGTTCATACTTCTAAAAATTTCTTTGAACTTTTACAAACTTGAGGTTTGAGTAGAAGTTTTGAATTTGAATCAGATTTTCAAAAGACAAGAAGCTCTCTGGAACTAATGAACTTGAGTTTGTCACAGATAGGCTCGAGTTCAAGCAAACTACTAAAGGTTTGATTTTAAACTTGAGGTTCAGTCTCGAGTTTGAATTTTGGCTAGGCAAGTTTGTCTTTTCTGTCAAATCCAGGCTCGAGTTTAACACTGTCAGGCACGAGTTTGATATTGACAGAAGGAAAGACACAAGTTTTAAAATATCTTTGACTTGCCAAATCATTCCAATATTGTTTACAATTGTTAGTGATCATTAAAACACTCTGAGAACTAACATTCTCCCCCTTTTTGATGATGACAACACTTGTAAATAATTGATTGGGAAACTTAGTTTGAAATTCATTTTGAAATTCAGTTTGTGAAAACCAATTTCAGAGATTTGATCAGATTACATATACCAAGAGCAGAATATCAAAGATTTGTTTTGTGAAAAACAATTTTGTAGATGATCAGAGACTTAACCAAATTATCAGAGACAAACTTCAAGACATATACGAGAAGCAAAACAAGAACATATATAACTGAAACTTCATATGTCATATCACAGAAGAGATTTAAGATGCATAGAAAATTCAAACTGATCAAAATGTTCACAGAATCCCAAAATAACTACAAAAGTTACAAAAGCTACAAGGGTTACAAAACAATCAACATTCACTCCACACTTTCTCCCCCTTTGGCATCATCAAAAGGAGGGGAAGAAGAGATAGGCTCAGTTGGGACATAGGGTACTATGGCTAGTGGCTCAGCATAGGATGTGAAAGTAAAAGGTATAGGAGCAGAGGGAGGTGACTGTGCAGGCTGAGCATAAACAGGATCTGAGTCTGGGGCAGGTACAGAGGTAGAAGCATCCGGAGACTGAGACTTCAAGATCTTGTCCATCTTGTCGCTTAAGTTCATCATTGTAACCAACAGAGTGGACATAGTAGAGGTCTGTTCATTGACTTGAGTCTTCAGTGCTTCTTGTTCAACTCTGAAGGCTTCTTGAGTATCTACTAAATTGTTGTGCCCTTTGTTCACCTCGGCAACCAATTTTCCCACAGCTAATTCAATTCCTTCAATCAGATCAGACACAGCTTTGTCCACAATTTCTTGGACCTTTGTTTCAATATCAGAGGCAGGTGGAGCACTTTGAGCTTCCTCAGCTCTGGACTGTGTGGCTCTGGATGTTGCTGGCTTGGACTTCCTTGGAGCTCTAGATTGATCCGAATACTCAGGCCTATGAGTCTTCATTAAGTTCATGATATGCTGCCCAAATTCGGCTGGAAATTAAGGAGAATCATTCTCAGCCAAGTGCCAAATCTTCTCATGAAACAGAATCACTGAAACCAAGCTGGCAAAGGGAATCTGGGATGATTGGCGTGAATGAAATGCAAACTTTGCCATTTCTTGAAAAAGCCAGTAACCTACATTCTGTGGTTGTTCGTCTAGGATGGAGGCGAAGATATTAAAATCTTTCTTGGCAAAATGGGTAAAATTTCCTCCCTTCTGTAGGAGATTCCTAGAGTAAATATACTAGATTGCTCGGTTTCTTAGAGGCATGGCAGCTGGAGTAAAATTTAGTATCTCTAAGGCATCAGGAATAGGCTCATCTGGTTTAAGTAAACTAAATATAGCCTGTTGCTTATATCTGTGAGTTTCAGGCTTGGGAGGGTTGGTAATTTGATGGATAGAGTTCAAGTAATTAGGAGTAATTGTGATTTTCTGGCCTCTAACCTTTGTGACAATTCTCTCCTCTACCAAATCACCTTCAGAGTTCAGTACATTATCAGATTTCATGTGAAAGTAAAAGACTTTCACAAGTTTAGGACTGTAGGGAGCCTTTTTTGAAATTAAGGTCTCAAACTGTTTCATCCAAGGGGTTAAGTCCAAATCACATTCTTCTTTCAGTTTGGCCAAATTTACATACACAATTGGACAAAACTTTTTCTTCTCATCAAACTTCTTCTTAAACAAATTACCCTCTTCTACAGTTATCCTACATGGATCTACATTGAAACCATCTGGACATCTCTTATGTTTGTAAATTTCTATGATTGCTGGCAAAGATTGTGATACCTGAGGAGCATCTTGCTCCTGATGTTGGGTCTCAGACTGAGCTTGACCACTGCCTTGGCCTGGAGTAGGAACAGAGGGGATACCCGCGGTTTTCTTTCACTTGAAGGGTTGTTTTTCCCTCAGAGGAGCAAAAGGCTGAGGTGCTTTTCCCTTTCCTTGAACTGGGGGCTCTGGGTCGTGTCTCTTCTTCGTTCTCTCTTCTGAAATCACAACTCCTTTTGGTCTTGGAGGAGGAGTTTCAGTGTTCTTGCCGTCAACACCTCGAATGATCGTGTCAATTCCATGTTGTAAGCGAGTTGAGCGAGTTCTTGAACGGACAGGGCGCTCAGATTGGGTTTGAGAAACAGATTGTGAGGGATTAGGGTTTGTATCTTTGGGATTGGAGGATTGTGAGGCCATTTTCGCAGTGATCAGAGGAAGAAGATTGTGAAGAAGTCGAAGAAAGCTAGGGCAAACTGGAGGTGTGTGAGGAGTGAGATGAAGAGTTTGCAACTGTAGTATATATAATGTGTGTCGCGAACTCGAGTTCACCTTTTACAGGCTCGAGTCCGTCATAAATTTCCACTTACCTGGACTTCAAGAGTGTGCTGAGAACTCTTGAAATTCCTCGTGAACCTGAGGTTCTCACTAACGGGCTTGAGTTCAGAATGAGTTTTCTCCAGGGTAGCTTTCTGTGATTCACGAACTCGAGTTCGTCACTTATGGGCTCGAGTTCACCATGTCTGGGTTCCAGTCTTGCTCTCTGCCAAAAATGAACTTGAGGTTCATTTACTAATGAACTCGAGTTCACTCTTGCTTTGCCTTTCACTTCTTCTCAGTCTCTCTCGAGCTCGAGTTCATCCTTCTCAGGCTCGAGTTTGCTCATTCATCAGACTCCCATTTCTTCTTTGTCTCTTACATGCTCAAGTTTAACAAACACGGGCTCGAGTTTGTCCATAATTTCAGCAAGTTTGGGACATAAACATTCTACATAAAACATATCTAGATACTCCGATGCTTAAGTCAGTGACAAATCATTAGCAAAACCATAACTAACATTGAATTGGGTAAGAAATACTTACAGTTCATTGGGATTTACCATTCCCAATTCTCTTCTTATGAAGTTAAATTGTTCTTTTGCTAATGGTTTTGTGAAAATGTCTGCCAATTGGAGATCAGTTGGAATAAACATGACTTTGACTTCCTTTTTCTGAACATAATCTCTGATGAAATGATGTCTCACATCAATATGCTTGGTTCGTGTATGTTGGACTGGATTCTTGGCCAAACTTATTGTGCTTGTATTGTCACATAGTATTGGAACTTCCTTCAAGTTGATTCCTAGGTCTGAAAGTTGTTGTTTGAGCCATAACACTTGTGCACAGCAACTTGAGGCAGCTACATATTCAGCTTCAGTGGATGATACAGCTACCGTTGTTTGTTTCTTACTAAACCATGACACAAGTGACCCACCAAAGAATTCACACTGTCCACTTGTGCTTTTCCTATCGGTTTTGTATCCGGCATGGTCTGAATCTGAATATGCCACCAAATGTTCTGGTTGGCCTTTGGGAAACCACAATCCTAGAGTCTTAGTGTCAGCAAGGTATCTGAAGATTCTTTTCACATGTTCAGCATGTGACTCCTTTGGAGCTGATTGGAATCTTGCACACATTCCAACACTGAATTGGATGTCTGGGCGGCTTGCTGTTAGATAGAGTAATGATCCAATCATTCCTCTATATTTTGTGATATTGAAGTCTTTTCCCTCTTCATCTGCATCCAATGAAGTAGTTGTGCTCATAGGAGTGTCTGTACCATTGCATTGATCTAGTCCAAACTTCTTTAATAGATCATTTAGATACTTTGTCTGTGATATAAAGATGCCATCCTTATTTTGCTTTATTTGCAGACCAACAAAGTAATTAAGTTCCCCCATCATAGACATTTCGAATTCTCCCTGCATTTTCTTTGCAAAATCTTCACACAAACTATTATTAGAAGCACCAAATATGATATCATCCACATATATTTGTACAACTAAAATTTCATTTAGCTTATTGGTTCTAATAAACAGAGTTGTATCAGCTTTTCCTCTAACAAAGCCTTGATCAAGAAGAAATTTGCTTAAGCGTTCGTTCCAAGCTCTAGGAGCTTGCTTAAGTCCATACAAAGCTTTCTTGAGATGATAAACATGATCTGGAAATTTTTCATTTTGAAAACCAGGAGGTTGTTCAACATAAACTTCTTCTTGTATGAAACCATTTAAAAAGGCACTTTTTACATCCATTTAAAAAAGTTTTATTCCTTTAAAACAAGCAAAGGCTAGAAGAACTCTTATGGCTTCCAATCTTGCCACTGGAGCATAAGTTTCCTCATAATCAATTCCTTCTTCTTGATTATAGCCTTTTGCAACCAATCTTGCTTTGTTTCTGATAATGATTGCAGATTCGTCACGTTTGTTTTTGAATACCCATTTAGTCCCAATGACTGGATGGTCTTTAGGCCTAGGTACCAAATCCGAAACTTGATTTCTTTCAAATTGGTGTAATTCTTCTTGCATTGCGATCACCCAATCATTGTCAGAAAGAGCTTCATCAATTTTTGAAGGTTCAATGTGAGATATAAAAGCAGAAAATGTAACTTCATTCAAAGTACTTTTTCTGGTTCTAACACCTTGGCTAACATCACCTATTACTTGGTCTAAAGGGTGATTTTTATTATATTTCCAATCTTTAGGCTATGATGGTTCAGGATTTTCAAAATGGTTTTGAGGGTCTGTTTCAAAAACATCTTGTACTTCTGAATCAGAAGGAGGTTTTAGAAGATGCTTGTTTTCAGAAGTTTGAGATTGATTTTTCAAAATAAGTTCATCATCATCATTATTCAAAAGTTTGTTAGAGGATAAGTCACAGAACACAACATGTATAGATTCTTCTACAAAACGGGTTCGAATGTTAAATATCCTATAGGCTTTACTTCTATTAGAGTAGCCCAGAAAAATACCTTCATTTGCTTTGGCATCAAACTTACCCAAGTTATCCTTACCATTGTTGTGGATGAAACACTTACATCCGAACACATGTAGATGTGCTAAGTTAGGCTTCCTTCCTTTGTATAGCTCATAGGGAGTTTTGTTTAGTTTCTTTTGTATATATGCTCTGTTTGAAATATAACATGCTGTTGATATTGCATCAGCGCAGAATGCTTGAGATGTTTTGTTTTCATTCAGCATTGATCTTGCCATCTATGTAAGGACTATATTTTTTCTTTCAACTACACCATTTTGTTGAGGAGTCCTTGGGGCTGAAAAGTTGTGATCAATTCCTATGCTTTCACAGAACTCAGCAAAGGATTGATTGTCAAATTCTCCTCCATGATCTGTTCTAATACCTGAAATAGAAAGACCTTTCTCGTTCTGGACCTTTTTGGCAAAAGCAACAAATTGATCAAAAGTTTCATCTTTAGAGCATAAAAATATGGTCCATGTGAATCTTGAAAAGTCGTCAACTATAACTAAAGTATATAAATTACCACCTAGGCTTCTAACTCTCGCAGGTCCAATTAAATCCATGTGAAGTAATTGGAGTGGTCTTTGAGTTGAAATCTTATTTTTGGTATTAAAAGAAGACTTGGTTTGTTTCCCTTTTTGACAAGAGTCACAAATCATGTCATTTTTGAAAACAAGTTTAGGAATGCCAATAACTAATTCCTTTTTAACAAGTTTGCCAAGTTGAGACATATTCACATGTGCCAACCTTTTGTGCCAAAGCCAAGTTTCATCTGAGTTACTTAGAAAACATTTTTCTGAAGCTCTATCATCATTAGAAAGATTGAGTGAATAGCAATTACCTTCTCTTGGTGCTCTGAACAACGCTTTAGACTTGATTTCTTCTAGGGGAAGAGTATATTTGCTAACGATTAAACATTCTTCTGAATTAAAGATAACCAAGTTACCTTTATCTGTACTTTGACTTACACTCAGAAGATTGTGGCATAAGCCTTCAACAAGGTATACATCTTTGATTTTTGGTCCATTGGTGTTTCCAATATCTCCAACTCCAGTAATCTTGCCTGTTTGATCTCCACCAAATGTTACCTTGCCTCCATCTTTTGATTTGATTGTTGCAAATTTTGATTGATCCCCTGTCATGTGTCTTGAGCATCCACTATCAATAAACCACTTATTGGATTTTGATGCTCTAAGACAAACCTGCAAGACATAAAATATCAAGACTTAGGTACCCACTTTTTCTTGGGTCCTTTTGGGTTAGTTAGTGTCTTAGGACCCTTATAGGATCCTTTTGGCACCCATTGATAATTACCTATGGGTTTGTTTTTACCTTCTCTTTTATGAAAATAGGAAGAAGTAGTGTGACCTTTACGATTGCAATAGTTGCAGTGAGCAAAAGAATTGGATGAATGCATAGATTTTTGAAAATAATTCATGTATGATTTATGTCCAATTTTCTTCTTTCCCTTTTGTTTATCAAAATCAGGTTCATAGCCAATTCCTGACTTATCATTTGTAAACCTTTGTTGATTTAAAATAACATTTAGCATTTCACTACCATTGGTGAATTTTTCAAGAGTTTTAGTAAGAAGCAAATTTTTCTTTTCTAAAACACAACACTTTTCACAATTTTTTTCAACATGTTTCTCAACATTGTTTTCAGAAGCTATAGTAGGAGAAGAAGTATGTTGAACTTGTTTTTCTAGAAATTTGATTTTCTTCTTGGCTGATGAAAGTTCCTTTGCAATTTTTTTAAATTCAATAAAAAGTAAATCATACTCAGAAGATAACTCATCATAAGAAAAGTTGGAAGTATTTACCTCTTCATTATCAGATTCTTCTTGAGCTACAAGACAAATGTTGGTTCTTTCTTCCTCTTTAGCTTCATCTTCATCAGATGAGCTATCTCCCCATATGCCTGAGATATAAGCTCTTCTTTTGAATTTGTTTGATTTCTTTTCTTTGTTCTTGAGCTGTGGGCAATCAGATTTGAAATGACCGGGTTGTCCACATTCATAGCATGTGATGGACTTCTTTGTTTCTGTGTTTGAACTACCCTTGTGAAATTTTTTGTTGGCCTGATCCCTTCTAAAAAATTTCTTGAATTTTCTGACCATCAGACTTATCTCTTCATCATCATCATCCTCATTTTCTTCATCATCATCAGACTTAGGTTCTTTAGAGGTTTTGAGAGCTATACTCTTACTCTTCCCATGCACTTCTTCAAGTCCTTTCTTGAATTTTAGTTTAGCTTCATATTCAGAGAGACTTCTAAAGAGCGCTGCTACAGATGTCATTGATTCTCCACGTGCTTCTTCGATGGCAGTGACCTTTGCCTCCCATTCTTTGTTGAGGACATTTAGGATCTTCCTCACTTGAACAGATTGTTCATATACTTTTCCTAAAGAAGCAAGTTGGTTAATCAAATGAGTAAATCTCAACTGGAACTCACCAACGGATTCTCCTTGTTTCATGCGAAGGAGATCATATTCTGTCATGAGGGTGTTGACTCTATTCTGTTTGACTCTAGTTGTTCCTTCATGAGCTATCTCCAAGGCATCCCACATTGCTTTTGCTGAACTTAGAGTGCATACACGGAAGTACTCTTGTTGGCTCAAGGCACTTTGTAGCATGAGTATGGCCTTGCTGTTGAGAGTGATGTTTCTTCTATCATTCTCATCATAGTTCTCTTCAGATTTTGGAATTCTGATTCCTTCTCTCTTAATTGTTGGAGCATAGTCTCCTTTTTCAAATACCTTCCATAGGCCATATTCTGTGGGTAAAACAAAAACCTTGAATTTAGCTTTCCAAAAAGAATAATGCTCACCATTAAAACCTGGGGGACAGTTGATAGAGGCTCCATCGGGCAAGATTCCTTCCATAGTGATCCTTCTCGAGATGTTAAGCTCTTCAGAGAAGACCTGGCTCTGATACCAAATGAAAATGCGGCTGAATCACCAAGAGGGGGGTGAATTGGGGATTCTTAAAATTCTTTAGAAATATACTCTGTTTTTGCCAGAAATCCGATGGAACCGAAAGTAAGGGAGTAAGAAGGGAAGAAAAGCAGAACACAGAGAAATTATCCTGGTTCGGTCCAATCTAATGACCTACGTCCAGTCCCCAGTCACTCTGGGATTTCCACTATCTCTCTAGACAATTACAGACTCTGCAAACAAAGGGTGTTTCACAACCTTGAACACACTCCCCCTTACAAGTTGTAATTGAATAACCCAATCTCAAGGTCCTTCTACTTTGAGATCCTTACAGAAAATTTGATTACAGAAAAGAACTCTCTTCTAAGAGTGGATATTGTTAATCACTGAAGTACAACAATTCAAGATAACAACTCTTTCACTGATATTGTTGAGTAGTAATGTAGAATTCCAGTTCTCTATATTTTCTCCTTCGAATCTTCATCTATATATAGTGCTTTGAGGCTTGTGAACGTTATAGATTCGTTGGAGCTATTTCCTTTATGAAAATATAGCTGTTGCAGGTGTTATGTCTTGATCTTGTTTTGCTGAAATCACTCTTTGTCCAAAATATGGTTGTTGAGAGTTTATTTTACAGACTTCCTTGATTCTGGTCTTCTTTGTAAGGTATATATCCGTTGGAGATGTTGCACAACGGCTATATGATCTCCTCTAACGGCTAGATGATCTTGAGTAACAGCTTTCCTTAGTTTTCGCAAGTTTCCGAAAATAACTATCTTTTTGAATCTCAGACCAATCAGAAGATCTTTTGTAATCTCATGAATAAATGTGTTAGAAAAGTTCAGTTACACTGATGAGAGATAGATATAACAAGTAGATTGAATGGGTAACTTAAAAACATGAAGATAGAATCAGATTTGGAATTCTGAGTTCATCTGCGTTTTTCAGATCTGGAGCTTCAAACTCGAGTTCATAATGTTAGGCTCGAGTTTGTCCTTCATTTAGTTCTGGGAATTTGTCTCTGCCGAAATCAAACTGGAGGTTTGTGTTGTAAACTTGAGGTTTTTAAGAAAGATTTATGATTGATCTCGAGTTCAGGCTCAGTGAACTTGAGTTTGCTCTCAAACCATCGTGAAAGCATTTTGAAATTCATTTGAACAGACCATCAAACTCGAGTTTGTTAATGATGAACTCGAGTTTGACACTTTATGTCAAAATTCATTTTAAGAGACAAACTTGAGGTTTGAAATGCAAACTGGAAATTCTTCGGATATACAATCTTTTAGAGACACATGAACTCGAGTTCATTAGTGTGAACTCGAGTTCTCCTCTCAAAGAAAACTTCTGGGAAAACTTAATAAATCAAAATTGGAGGTTTAACAAAAGGGCTTGAGTTTAAAAGGCTTGAGAGACAGCTCTAGCTCTCTGGAACTTTTGAACTCGAGTTTGAGGCTTCCAGGCTCGAGTTCATACTTCTAAAAATTTCTTTGAACTTTTACAAACTTGAGGTTTGAGTAGAAGTTTTGAATTTGAATCAGATTTTCAAAAGACAAGAAGCTCTCTGGAACTAATGAACTTGAGTTTGTCACAGATAGGCTCGAGTTCAAGCAAACTACCAAAGGTTTGATTTTAAACTTGAGGTTCAGTCTCGAGTTTGAATTTTGGCTAGGCAAGTTTGTCTTTTCTGTCAAATCCAGGCTTGAGTTTAACACTGTCAGGCTCGAGTTTGATATTGACAGAAGGAAAGACACAAGTTTTAAAATATCTTTGACTTGCCAAATCATTCCAATATTGTTTACAATTGTTAGTGATCATTAAAACACTCTGAGAACTAACACTTCCTTGGTCTGCAAATCAAGCAACGTAAGGATAGGATATTTATATCTCAAACCAAGTACTTGAATGATTTGCTAAAGAAGTTTGGGATGGACAAGTGCAATGGAGCTGACACACCAATGAGCACAACCACTTCCTTGGATGCTGATGAAGAGGGCAAGGATTTCAACATCACCAAGTATAGAGGAATGATTGGATCATTACTCTATCTCATAGCAAGTCGCCCGGACATCCAATTCAGTGTGGGGATGTGTGCTCGGTTCCAATCCGCTCCTAAGGAGTCTCATGCTGAACATGTGTAGAGGATATTTAGATATCTCGCTGATATGAAGACTCTTGGACTGTGGTTTCCCAAAGGTCAGCCGGAACACCTAGTGGCATATTCAGATTCGGACCATGCTGGCTACAAGATGGATAGAAAGAGTACAAGTGGTCAATGTGAATTCTTTGGCAACTCACTTGTATCATGGTTCAGCAAGAAGCAAACAACGGTAGCTATGTCATCAACTGAAGTCGAATATGTGGCCGCCTCAAGTTGCTGTGCTCAAGTGCTATGGTTGAAGCAACAACTTGCTGATTTGGGAGTACACTTGAAGGAGATCCCTATATTGTGTGACAACACAAGCACAATAAGCTTGGCCAAGAATCCAGTGCAACATACAAGAACCAAGCATATTGATGTGAGGCATCGCTTCATTCGGGATCATGTGCAAAAGAGAGATGTCAAAGTGATGTTCATCCCAACTCACCTTCAATTGGCAGACATCTTCACCAAGCCTCTAGCCAAGGAACCATTCACCTTCATAAGGAGAGAATTGGGAATGGTAAATCCCAATGAGTTGTAAGTTTGTTCTTACCCAATGTTAGTTTAAGTTTTGATGATTAATAGATACTAACTTAAGCATCGGAGACTCTAGATTTGTTTTATGCAGGATGCTCTTATCTAAAATTGCTGAAAATGGGGACAAACTCGAGCCTGTGCCTGGTGAACTCGAGCATAGAAGAGGCAGAGAAGAAATGTGGTTTTGAAGCTGATCAAACTCGAGCCTGTGAAGAGTGAACTCAAGCTCGAGGGAGTGTGACAAGAGGTGAAAAGCAAAAAGGGAAGTGAACTCGAGTTCATTAGTAAATGAACCTCAGGTTCATTTCAGGCAGAGAGCAACAACAGAGCTCAGACAAGGTGAACTTGAGCCTACCAATAACGAACTCGAGTTTGAAAGTGGCAGAGAGCAACCTAGCTGAAAAATTAAGCTGAACTCGAGTCTATAAGTAAGAACCTCAAGTTCACGAGGAAGTTCAAGAGTTCTCAGTACACTCTTGAAGTCCAGGTAAGTGGAATTTTATGATGAACTCGAGCCCACAAATTGTGAACTCGAGTTCATCGCGTGCCCTATATATACTACAGTTGTGAACTTTCCACTTCACTTCACTCAAACCTCCAGTTTGCCCTAATCCCCTTCGTCTTCTTCACTCTCTGTTCTGTGCGATAATGGCTTCCCAAGCTTCAAACCCCAAAATTTCAAACCCTAATCCTTCCTAAACCTCCTCTCAAGCACAATCTGATCGTCCTGTCCGAACAAAGACTCGTTCTACTCGCCTACGCCACGGGATAGACAAATCCATTAGAGGAGTTCAAGGAGAAAACACCGATTCATCTCCTCCTAGAACTAAAGGGCCTATGATAAGAGAGGAAAGGACAAAGAAAAGGAACGATCCAGAGCCTCCGGTTCCAGGGAAAGGGAAAGCTACACAACCTTCGACACCCTTGAGGGAGAAGCAACCATTTAAAAGGAAGAAAACCGCCGGTGCCCACTCAGTTCCTACTCCCGGCCAAGGTAGTGGCCAAGCTCAACCTCAACCTCAATCACAGGAGCAGTCTGCTCCTCAGGTATCTCAGACACTACCTGCCTTGTTTGAAATTTACAATCATAAGAAGTGTCCCCCTGGATTCAATGAAGAACCATGTAGGATGAGTGCCGAGGAAGGAAATTTGTTTAAGAAAAGGTTTGATGATAAGAGAGTTTTCTGCCCAATTGTGTCTGTAGACTTAGCCAGAATCAAAGAAGAATGTGGCCTTGATTTGAGTCCTTGATTGAAGCAATTTGAGCCTTTGATCTCTATAAAGGCACCCTACAGTCCAAAACTTGTGAAAGTCTTTTACTTTCACATGAAATCCGACATTGTTCTGGACTCTGAAGGAAACTTGGTGGAAGAAAGAATCGTGACTAAGGTTCGGGGCCAGACAATCACAACTACCCCAGCCTACCTCAATTCCATTCTCCAAATCTCCAATCCTCCTAGACCTACGACTCACAGATACAAACAACAGGCCATATTCAGTCTACTTAGGCCCGATGAGCCTATTCCAGAAGGCCTGGAGTTCCTCAACTTCACACCTGCTGCTATGCCCCCTAGGAACAGGGCAATTTGGTACATATACACAAGGGATCTACTGCAGAAGGGAGGCAATTTCACTCATTTTGCCAAGAAGGATTTTAATATCTTTGCCTCCATCCTGGACAAGCAGCCTCAGAATGTTGGGCACTGGCTGTTTCAGGAAATTGCCAAGTTTGCTTTTCATTCCCGGCAATCCTCTCAGATTCCCTTCCCGAGCTTGGTTTCTATCATTCTCTTTCATAAGAAAATTTGGTATTTGGCTGTGAATGACCCTCCAGAGTATCCAGCTAAGTTTGGCCAACACATAATGAATCTTATGAGGGTTGATAGGCCAGAGAGGTCAGTCTAGAGCTCCGAGGAGATCCAAGCAAGCAAGATCCAGAGCAACACATTCGCGAGCTGAGGAAGTTCAAAGTGCTCCACCTCCCTCCGATTTTGATACTAAAGTTCAAGAGATTATAGACAAGGCAGTCTCAAATCTGATTGAGGGAATTGAGCTAGCTGTTGGGAAGTTAGTTGCCGAGGTGAACAAGGGCCACAGTGATTTAGTGGACATCCAGGAAGGATTCAGAACTGAGCAAGAGGCCTTGAAGAATTAGATCAGTGATCAGGCATCCAGTATATCCACACTTATGGTCACTATGATGAGCTTGAGCGACAAAATGGATAAGATCTTGAAGACTCGGTCATCGGATGCCTCTACCTCGGTACCTGCTCAGCCTGTATCTGCTCCTCAAGTTTCTGAACCTGTCCCCGACCCTCAGCTTGAACCTTCCAATGAACTTCCAGTTTCTGACCCCAAGCCTGCCCAGCCTACCTCTTCTTCCCTTCCTTTTGCTGATGACAAAGGGGGAGAGGGTGTTGAGTGATTTTGGATTTTGTGGGATGTTTATTTTGTGGAATGTTTATGTATGTTTTCTGGTATTTTGTGGATGTTTTGTGCTCTAGTTGTGTATACTTTTGAAATTTTGCTATATGAAATTCCAGTTGCTCATGAATTGTTATCTATGAATTGTGTATTTCTGTTGTGCTTTTACCTATACCTTTGATAATTTGTACAATACTCTGATAACTTGCAAAATGCTTTCACAAACTGAATTTCAAGAAGAGTTTCAAAATTGATTTTCAAAATCATGTATTTACAAGTGTTGTCATCATCAAAAAGGGGGAGAATGTTAGTTCTTAGTGTGTTTTGATGATTACTAACATTTGTAAACAATGTTGTAAAGGTTTGACAAAGTTTAGGATGTTTTAAACTTGTAATTTTCTATCTGTCAAAACCAAACTCGAGCCTGTTAGTGTTGAACTCGAGCTTGGATTTGACAGAGAGCACAAACTTGTCAAACTGATTTCCAAACTCGAGATTGAACCTGAAGTTTAAAATCAAACTTCTGAGAAGTTTGTATGAACTCGAGCCTACCAAAGTCAAACTCGAGTTCATCTTTTCCAGAGAGTTTTTGAACTTTGAAAACATACTAAACCATACACTTGCTCTCCTCAAACCTCAAGTTTGAAAGTTTTCAAAGAAAGTTTTGAGTGCATGAACTCGAGCCTGTCATGGCAAACTCGAGTTCATCTCTGGCGGGTCAAGTTGTTTCAAACTTGAAAGTATTTTCAAACTCTGCACTGTTCCATTGAAAGAAAAGTTTCCCAGTTTGAAAAATTTGTCAAACACTCAAACTCGAGCCTAGCATTCTCAAACTCGAGCCTAGTTTTGGCCGAGAGCTTTCTGAATTTTCCTAAGACATACAAACTCGAGTTCATGTGTTTCAAACTCGAGTTCAAAACTTCCAGAGAGCAAAGAACTATTTTTAAGATCTTTAAACTCGAGCCTGAGAGTTTCAAACTTGAGTCTAAAAGTTCCAGAGAGCATTGAATCTTTTAATACATTTTCAAACTCGAGTCTGTGCTTTCAAACCTCAGGTTCAATCTTTCAGTCAAGTTGAGTTTTGCTCAGAATAGCTTCGAACTCGAGTTCATCACTTAAACTCAAAGGTTTTCAGATTTCAAAATCGTGACATATTTCTCTGAATGAACCAAACTCGAGTTCATACTTGTCAAACTAGAGTTCATTTTAACCCGAGAGCATTTTGGCTTTTGAATGATTCAAGAACCTCAGGTTTAGAAGACAAACCTTAGGTTTACACATTTTGAACTCACATAACTTTGAACACTAGAGCCTCGAACTCGAGCCTATAAGAACTGAACTCGAGTTTGTGATGCTGGTTCAGAATTTTGAATTTGGGCATTTCAGAAATCAGTGTTATTTGATCCTAATCTCTTCCAATATTATTCTCTGATATTCCCTGCTATGTTTACCGTATTTGTTAGTGGATTTCAGAGCATTAAAGAATGTTTGGTGAGAGGTTAGAGTATAAAGCAAAAAGTAACTCAGAGCATTTATTGCAAAGCTCAGAAAGTTACTCCTTCTGCCCAAACCCTTCTGTACACGCTCACAAAGCATTAAAGGATGATTGCTGAAACAAGTAAACTCCTCTCCAACGGATTAATTGGCAGAAAGTCAACTATGATGACTTGGCTAACTGGATTAGGAGTAAACAAGAGAGAGAAGACCCCAAAACCACTTCAGAATACTTGGGCAACTTCTCCAACGGATCTATTTGGAAAGCAACGGTCATAAATTGATCTCTGAGTATAAATAGAAGAGCATTCAAGTCTTTCCAAGAACAGAGACAACTGAGAGCGAAAATACATTAAGTGTTCACTTGTTTCTTTCAGTTTTCATATATATTGTATCTTGTGATACTTGTACTTCAATGTTCATTCTATCTGCTCTATGAGAAAGTCATTTACCTGTAAATCATTTATTGATTGTGATAACTACAAGTCAGGGGACTTGGTAGTTGGGTGTGTTGATTACATCTTGTAAGAGGGAGTGAGTTCTAGAGAGAGAACTACTCTGAGTACAGAGATTGTAATCAGTTGTTGTGAATTTAGTGGATTGAAAATCCCAAGTGAGGCTTGGGGACTGGATGTAGGTCAGAGAAAGGACCGAACCAGTATAAATCGTTGTGTGCAAAGCTTTCCCCCTATCTCCTCTATTCTGCTCTGTTCTGGGTGTTTAAAAACAGAACAAGTTTCAAAAATTTTTAATATACCCAATTCACCCCCCTCTTGGGTATAAAGCTCCTCTTTCAAGTTCTAGTGAGAGAATCACTTCTTAAGTGCAGAGTGTGTAATCATTTATATAGTGAAAAATCCCAGGGAGTCTGGGGACTGGATATCAAGCTTAAGATATCACCTTGATTTTACCCAACTCATGTATTTAATTTTAAAATGATTAAAGGCAAAATAGAGACATCTAAGGGATGCAATAATTTTTGAAAATTAAAGGCTAATTATACATGAATGTAATTAGGCTAATAAAGATGAAATAATATTTGTCTAATTAAACACTAATTTTCATGATCAGTTAATAAATAAACTAATTAATAGCAAATGCAATTAAGGGTAAAGATTGAATTTAAACAAACACAATTGAATCCAATGGTCCTAATTAAACCAATAAATAACCTAAATCCATGTGAATTTAGATGAGTCAATGATAAATCAAGAACATATTCTTAAGCCTCATGAAATTAATTGAACCAATGAGAGGTTAGCATAAATGGAAGGTCAAGATTAGATTTAATAAAGCTAAAATCTAATGGTCTAAATTAACTACATAAAGCTTAATCCATGAGAAATGGTTTTGACCAATGAGAGAGGGAGTTGTGAATGTGTGTGTGTGTGCAAATGTTGTGAGTATGTGTGTGTCTAGTGAAAAGAGTTGCGAATGTGTGTGTGTACAAATGTTGTGAGTGTTGTGGAAGGAGTGAGAAAAGTCAATTGAACAACCAATAGGAAATTGAACATAAATCCTATATGAATTAATTAATAGAATTAGTTTAAGACACAAGACTTAAACAATCAATAGGAAAATTAAGGGGAAAATGCTCTAAATCCTAAGTAATTAAAATGAACCAATGATTAATTATAAGACATTATTTAGGGGCTATTTAATATAAATAGCACATAAAAAAGAAAGTATTTAATTTATAATCAAAGGGGATAAAGAAAGGGTTATGAAGACCCTTAGCCAAATTAACATAAATTAGTAATTCATAATTAGCAAGTTAGCTTGTGCTAATTGAGGTTAGTAGCATATGTCTTCAACTTGATAAAAGACAATGGAAGTAATTAAGTAAGGATCAAATTGCATAAAGCTTAGTTAATAAAGCACTAATGACCATGATTAACTAACAAACCAGTAAGGCATGGACATGTGGCATTAAGGGACACCTAAACCTTGATTAGGTCATCAAGATGACATCACAAGAGCACATGTTTTATAGTGAAAGGTGAGGATTAAAACTTCTTCATTAAGTTTAGATCTAATGGTTAGGATTTAAAAAGAGGTTTTGGGTGATTAGCATTGTTGTCCTTAAACTTTTCCTATAAATAGGAACCTGATAACCTTAGAATTTATGATATTTTAATTAGCTAAAAACTCTGTCATTGTCATGGTTTAATGGATCAAAATAGTTAAATATGTAGTTTCATCTTCATAATTAGTTTTTAGACTTCATTTGTATTGATCTTGGTTATATTTGAAATTTGGATCAAAACTGGGCTTAAATCACACCTCTTTCACAATTGGGTAATAAACACTGTTTGTTATTTTGGGTATAACTTGAGTTATAGAAATCCAATTGATCCCCAATTTGCATTTTCAGAAAGCTAAGAGGAAGCCCTACAACTCCTATGAAGAGCCCAAAAGCTAACTCAGATGTTTAGAGGGCCAAAATTGGACTGGAAACCGAAACAGGCTGCTTTCACTGGACTCTGGAATGACGTTCGGTATTTGGCCCATATCTGGAGCTACAGACCTCCAAATAGGGCACCGTTTGAACGACTGGAAAGCTGACATCCGGGGCCACATTTCATATGAAGATCACATGGCCAGATTCGGATGATTTCGTGGCCTAACATGGGCAGGAAAAGAAGACACGGTTTTGGAGCTGTAAAGTGACTCAAAGATGCTTCCAAGTTGGCCACTAACTAAAGTGACGAATTTGTGTTGTAAAGTGCATGGATGAGATGCTCCTAGCTGCCTATAAATAGAAGGGAGTTGTGAAGAGCAAGACACACTTGGAGTAGACCAAGATCTCTCCATTTTTAGGTTCTTTCTTTCTTAGTTTCAGATTTCTCTTCATGTTCTTTCCTTCTTGTTCTTTGCCTCCTACATGGAAGGCTTAGTTTATTCTTATAACTTTCATGCAATTTATTTTCCATTGCTTTCCTTTTTGATCATTGCCTCCTACATGGAAGGCTTAGTTTTTATTTTCTTAGTTTCATGTATTGTCTTTAATTCTTCTCTTTATTTTCTTGCCTCCTACATGGAAGGCATAGGTTTTGCTTATTTAGTTTTATGTATTGTCTTTAATTCTTATCTTTAGTTTCTTGCCTCCTTCTTGGTATGACTTAGTTTTAATCTTTCCTTTTTGGTTGTTTTAATTAAATTTCATGTTCTTCATCTTTTACCATTTTATTGCTTGGCCATGATTAGCATGAACTAAGTATCTTTCTAAGGTCATGTATGGATTCTTTATGAAGTTTAATTGAAATTCTGTTTTTAATTACATAATCGTTGTCTTGGATATGTTTCTTTAATCCATGCTTAATGCCTTGGTTAGTTTGATCACCTAATTAAGGAATTGAAAGATTAATTAGACCTTGGGAAAGGCTAGTTAGTTCTAGGTTCAATTGATTAAAGAACATAAGGTACTAGCAAGGGAACTTGTCATAGGCTTTATGCAATCATAAAGAATTCTGGACTCAATGCATGAATTGATTCTAATGAGCATGGGAACATGACTTTAGGATTAAGGATTAGGCTAATTGACTTAGTAATAAGCAATTAGATTAAAATCTGAAATTCGATTGACATACTTCAATTCACGAGTTAAGTAGTTAATTTCTACCTTAAAAGAAGATTAGGTCTTAATCTAGCTTTTGGTAAAGGAAGAACATTTAAATGGATTATTGATGATATACATGACCCTAGGCTTTTGTTAATTTCATTTTACAAAGTTTAATTCAATTTCTGTGTGATTTTACTGTTTTTTAATATTTTTCATCAAAAACTCTTACGGTTGCATCAACTATAAATTAAAGTGATTTGGGTTGGTAGTTGGAACTTTGGTCCCTGTGGGAACGATATTTTATTACCTTGGGATACTTGCCGGTATTACATTGATAGTGTATACTTGCACTGGTTACCCCTTCATCAAGTTTTTGGCGCCGTTGCCGGGGACCAAACTTGTCCCAATATCAACTATCTTTGCTTGTTTATAGATTGGTGCTTGTTTTATTGCAGTTTTTTTATTTTTCGTTTTGAGTTATTCCTTGTTCATTTCAATTGTGTGTTATTTTTTTTTTAAAAAAAAAAGCCATTAAATTAAGTGTGCCCTGTTATTATACTTTTAAATTTATGTGTTTTGTATATTTTCTAAGGTGTGATAATTGAGTTCTTGGAAATTCATTTTCTACAGAATTTCAATTAAGTATAACAAAAAAAATTTAGTAGTCTATCTCTCTTCTTGAATTTCAGGTCCTTAAGAACTGATTTCTTGATTAAAGTGTATGCAAGACGCAAATCTTTTATTTGATCAAGAAATAGAGAGGACATTGCGGCGTTTGAGAAGAGAACAAAAAGCTTTGTTACAAGTTCAACAAGCTTCTTCATCCATAAATACTACCGAACCTGAAAAGATCACAATGGCAGAAGCAGCTGGGAATCATAGAAGTGTGGGAGATTTTGCTATCCCAAGGGTTAGTGAAATTGCTTCCAGCATTGTTAAGCCAAGGGTGGAGGCCAACAACTTCGAGATCAAGCCAGCAATTATTCAGATGGTACAAACAGCTGTGCAATTTTATGGCCTTCCCTATGAAGATCCAAATTTGCATCTGGCAAGTTTCTTGGAGATTTGCGACACATTCAAATTTAATGGCGTTACTGATGATGCCATTAGACTGAGGCTCTTCCCATTTTCTCTGAAAGATAAAGCAAGAGTCTGGTTGCAGTCACTTCCTCCTGGAGCAATCACCACTTGGGATGAATTGACAAAAAAATTCTTGGGCAAGTATTTCCCTCCTGCAAGAACTGCAAAGTTAAGAAACGACATCACCTCTTTCCATCAAGCTGACGGTGAATCACTCTATGAAGCCTGGGAGCGGTTTAAAGACTTACTTAGGAAGTGCCCACATCATGGCCTTCCTGAGTGGTATCCAGTCCATACATTCTATAATGGGCTACAAGGGAATACAAGAGGCATTGTCGATGCAGCAGCAGGTGGTGCTCTGATGGCAAAATCCGTGGATGATGCCTACAACATTTTGGAGAACATGGCTAACAACAATTATCATTGGAACGGGGAAAGGAGTAATACTAAGAAAGCAGCAGGAATTCACGAACTTGATGCTTTATCAACACTTTCTGCTCAGGTAGCTTCTATGACTAATCAGTTGAATAAGTTGACATCTGCTAATGTACAAGGAAGTAGGTGTGACTTATGTGGAGAAGGACACATTACTGAGAAGTGTGCTACAAGTCAGGAGAGTGTGCAGTATGTTGCTCATCAACATAAGCAACAGTACAATCCGCATTCTAACTATTACAATCCAGGTTGGAGGAATCACCCCAATTTCTCATGGAGTAATCAAGCAGGTACACAACAACAATCTGAACAGCCACGACTTCCCCACAATCCTCCTGGATATGCAGCACCAATCCAGCCACAAGAGAAAAAGAGCAGTCTTGAAGATATTCTTGCTCAATTCATGACTAGAACCGGCTCCATGCTACAGAACCATACAGCCTCTATCAAGAATTTAGAGGTACAGGTAGGACAGATTGCCAACTCTCTAAATGTCAGGCAGCAGGGTACCCTTCCCAGTAATACTGAAGATCCTAGAGGTAAGGAAACTTGTCAAGCCATTGCTCTTAGAAGTGGTAAAGTATTGAAAGATGCTGAACCAGTGGCAATTGAAGCCCAAACGAATGAAGAAAATCAAGGTGAAAGTAGGGCTGAAAGTCAAACCAAGCAACTACACCAACATGTTGAAACTAAAAAGAAAGAAGTTCAACCTCCTTTTCCTCAACGGGTGAAATTTGATCCAAAAGATAGGCAATTTTCTAGATTTCTGGATGTATTCAAGAAATTGCAGATCAACATCCCATTTGCAGAAGCTTTAGAAAATATGCCATCTTATGCAAAATTTATGAAAGAGTTGTTGTCCAAAAAGAGGAGATTGGTGGAGAACGAACTAGTTGCACTTACTGAGGAGTGCAGTGCGGTTTTGCAGAAGAAGTTGCCACCAAAGTTGAAGGATCCAGGAAGCTTCACCATCCCTTGCACAATAGGAAATCAGTTCGCGGGTAACGCCCTTTGTGATTTAGGGGCTAGCATCAATTTAATGCCCCTAACCATATTCAAGAGACTCGGCCTTGGGGAAATCAAATCTACATCTGCAGTTCTTCAGTTAGCTGACCGAACATTGGCATACCCAAAAGGTATAATTGAGGACATTCTTGTTAAAATTGATAAATTAATCTTGCCTGCAGATTTCATCATCTTAGACATGGAGGAGGACAGAGATATTCCTATCATTTTAGGAAGACCCTTCCTAGCCACTGGAGGAACATTGATAGATGTAAAAAAGGGTGAGTTGACTATGCGGGTTGAAGATCAACAGGTTACTTTTAATGTTTTTAAGGCGGTTAAATTTTCTGATAACTATGAGAATGTTTTCTCAATCGATGTGCTTGATAACTGCCTTAATAATTTAAAAGTAATGACACTTCCTTTAGACCCTTTGCAAGCAGCATTGGAAGAGACAGAGTCCTTTGATGGTAAGGATTATGAGTTTTGTTTAGATGATCTCTCTCCCTCTTTACAAGAACAAAACTTTGAAACCTTGCATGTTGTTAAAGGAAAAGAGGTAAGTGAACCACCTTCTACTCTTAACGATGTTCCTAGTCTTGATTTGAAACAGCTTCCATCACACCTTTCCTATGCCTATCTAGGAGAGGATGCTTCTTATCCTGTTATTATTGCAGCTGACTTAAATCAGGTTCAAAAGGAAAAATTATTGAGGGTGTTGAGGGAGCACAAGAAGGCAATAGGTTGGACTCTAGCTGACATCAAAGGTATAAGCCCTTCCTACTGTATGCACAAGATCATTTTGGAAGAAGGGAGCAAGCCTTCAATTGAAGCACAGAGGCGTCTAAACCCCCATATGAAGGAAGTGGTGAAGAAGGAGATAATCAAGTGGTTAGATAATGGAATCATCTATCCCATATCTGATAGTTCTTGGGTCAGCCCAATACAATGTGTTCCAAAGAAAGGAGGAACAACAGTGGTGAAAAATGGCAACAATGAGCTGATTCCCACAAGGACCGTGACTGGTTGGCGGGTATGCATGGATTACAGGAAGTTAAACAAGGCGACCAGGAAAGATCATTTTCCTCTCCCATTCTTGGATCAGATGCTAGACAGGATAGCCGGGTATGATTTTTACTGTTTTCTTGATGGCTATTCAGGTTACAATCAGATAGTAATTGCTCCTGAGGATCAAGAGAAGACAACTTTTACCTGCCCTTATGGTACATTTGCATTTAGAAGGATGCCCTTTGGCCTTTGTAATGCCCCTGCCACGTTTCAAAGGTGTATGATGGCAATCTTTTATGATCTTATAGAAGACATAATGGAGGTATTTATGGATGACTTCTCTGTCTTTGGTTCTACCTTTGATGCATGTTTAGCAAATTTGACAAAAGTGTTGCAAAGATGTGTAGAAACAAACTTGGTTTTAAATTGGGAAAAATGCCATTTTATGGTACGTGAAGGGGTGGTATTAGGCCACAAAATTTCAAAAAGGGGAATTGAGGTAGACAAAGCAAAAATTGAAGTGATTGAAAAATTGCCCATTCCCACTAATGTCAAGGCCATTAGAAGTTTTCTAGGACATGCAGGTTTTTATAGGCGCTTTATAAAAGATTTTTCCAAAATTAGCAAACCTTTGTGCAATTTGTTGGAAAAAGATGCAATTTTTAAAATTGATGATGATTGTGTGAAAGCTTTTGAGACTCTAAAGAACAAGCTAGTTTCAGCCCCTATTATGTGTGCTCCTGATTGGAATGCTTCATTTGAACTAATGTGTGATGCAAGTGATCTTGCAATTGGGGCTGTTCTAGGTCAAAGAAAAGAGAAAATTTTTCATGCAATTTACTATGCTAGTAGGACTCTTTCAAATGCTCAAAAGAATTATGCAACAACTGAGAAAGAATTACTAGCTATAGTTTTTGCATTTGATAAATTTCGCGCTTATCTGTTGGGGTCCAAGGTAGTTGTTTACACAGATCATGCTGCCATTAAATACCTGCTGTCTAAGAAAGATTCTAAGCCAAGGTTGATACGGTGGATCCTCTTGTTACAAGAATTTGATTTGGAAATCAGAGACAAAAGGGGGTCAGAAAATCAAGTGGCTGATCACTTGTCAAGATTAGAAGGTAGTAATGAGGACAAGACGGAACCTGTGCATGGATTCTTCCCAGATGAACAGCTCTTTAGAATTGCAACTTCAATCCCCTGGTATGCTGACATTGTTAACTTTCTGGTATGTGGTATTCTACCTTCTGATTTTACTTTTCAACAAAAGAAAAAGCTCATGCATGATTCAAAATTCTATTTTTGGGATGAGCCTTTTCTTTTTAAGAGATGTCCTGATCAAATAATTCGGAGGTGTGTACCACAAGAGGAAATTAATAATATTCTTGTTCATTGTCATAATTCAGATTATGGGGGGCATTATGGGAGCACTAGGACAGCTGCCAAGGTCCTAGAAAGCGGATTTTATTGGCCATCTTTATTCCATGATGCTCGTGAGTTTGTTGTTTCTTGTGACAGGTGTCAAAGAACAGGTAATATATCAAGGAGGAATGAGATGCCCCAACATGGTATTCTTGAAATTGAACCATTTGATGTGTGGGGAATTGACTTCATGGGGCCCTTTCCATCATCCTCCAACTGCAAGTACATCCTGGTGGCAGTTGACTATGTTACCAAGTGGGTTGAAGCGGTGGCTCTTCCTACCAATGAAGCACACCAAGTGACCAAGTTTTTAAGGAAGAATATCTTCACAAGGTTTGGTACCCCAAGAGCCATAATCAGCGATGGCGGTTCTCACTTTTGTAACAAATGGTTTGAGACACTATTAGTGAAATATGGGGTCAAGCACAAGGTGTCTACCGCTTACCACCCTCAAACCTGTGGCCAAGTGGAAGTATCAAATAGGGAGATCAAGCGAATCTTGGAGAAAGTGGTAAGACCTACAAGGAAGGATTGGGCTATAAAGCTAGATGATGCTCTTTGGGCCTACAGAACAGCTTACAAGACCGTCCTCGGAACATCTCCCTACAGGTTAGTATATGGTAAGGCTTGTCACTTACCTGTTGAATTAGAACATAAAGCATATTGGGCCATAAAACAGCTTAATCTTGATCCCACTGTGGCTAAAGAACATAGGCTCCTTCAGTTGAATGAATTAGATGAGATTAGGAAGGATGCTTATGAAAGTGCAAGAATCTACAAAGAGAAGACCAAAGCATGGCATGACAAGAAGATTGCTCCACGTCACTTTGAGGTAGGCCAAAAAGTATTGTTATTCAATTCAAAATTGAAATTGTTTCCAGGAAAACTCAAATCAAGGTGGAGTGGTCCCTTTAAGGTAACAAAGGTCTTCCCTTATGGAGCTGTGGAATTGGAAGAGGAGAGTTCCAAAAGAACCTTCACTGTGAATGGCCAAAGATTGAAGCATTATTGGAGCCAAAATGTGCACCTGAGTGAGATTTCTCATTCACCCCAACATCCCTAAATGAATATGGGTAACATGTCTGCTAAAGACTATAAACTTAGCAAGGTGTACTACTGTCTGTATATAATTTGCTGCTGATTGTGGTTCTGTTTTTCAAAAAAAAAAAAAAACATTAAAAAAAAAAACATTAAAAAAAAAAAACAACAACAACTTTGGTTTGCTGTTCCGTATTTTCTATTTGCAGTTTTTTTGGATTTTGTTTGCTGTTTGTGCAGAATTGTCAGCTTCAAACCTTTAGCGGCTGCCCTTACATTAAGCTTTGGGTGTCTTCTAAGTTTGGGGGAGTCCCTTTAACCTTTCCCTTTTATTTATGTTTTTCTCTAACTCCTTATTCACCTCACATGTTTAGATAACATTGAGGACAATGTTGGTTTTAAGTTTGGGGGTGTTGTTTGGAAACATGCATTTATTTTCTTTAAGGATAGGTTTTAAATACTTTTCCCCAATAAGGTTTGGTGTTTTCATTTCATGATTAGGTATTAGATGTTTTATTCAAAAAAAAAAAAAAAAATCTTTTAAAACATGACATGAATGAATTCTAAGGTAGAGTAGATACCGTGAGATTGGAAAATAAGAATCATGTGTTTTTGGCAATGCAAAATGTGAATATCAAATACGCTATTCTTGAGTGAGTATGATCACATGTTTGAATAAACAAGTTACTGAATTTCTGGAGTAGTAGTTTATAGTTAATGATCTTGAGGATAGTGTAATTGATTCCCATATCCGTGAGGGATTGAGCTTCATATACTTATATTCTTTTGCTGTGTGCACCTCACTATTTTAGCACTCTAGAACTTGTTCTGTTTCTGGTTTGAGATGGCAAGTATTGCATGCATATTCTGAAATGATAAAAGGCAATTTATTTCTTGTATAAACCAGTTGGCCAAATAGCCCACCTAGCATTCTCCATTGATTAACCCTTTTGAGCCTGAGGCCTTGTTTGTTCTTATTATTAACCACTGTTATATAACCATTCCATACATATCCTACCTCACAATCGAAAGCAGAGTATGCTACAGGTGAAAGTATGAACTTAATTGATGAATTTTGGAATTGTATGACGGTTATGATCTGTATAATGAATATATTAGTGTAAAAAAAAAAAAAAAAGAGTAATGGTACTGGTAGCTCAAAAAAAAAAAAAAAGCAAAAAAACAAAAAACAAAAAAACAAAAAAAAACAAAAAAAAAAAAAGAAGAAGAAGAAGAAAGAAATGAGTTAGTGAAGGATGAAAACAGTTATATGAGATACAATTTGGGTTTGACTGATGATTCATATTTTCTGTTTTCCATTGTTAAAGCTACTTATCCATATATTATCCTTCCCTAACCATAGCCAACCTTTGAAAGACCTTTTGATTGGTTTATGCATGTATTACAGAGCAGTGGAGAAGTAGAATATGAACAAGCCTATGGTAGTGTTATTAGAGTGATGGTTGATTGAGTGAAATACACACCCTAAAATACTTGAGAGTTTGAGTGGATTGAATATCCAAGTGAGGGGTTATTCCAATTTACTATTTTCCTCTTGATAACTCTACTTTCTACTACTCTGGAAATTAGTGAAGTGTTGATACAAGCATAATGTATTACTCATTTTTGAACTGTGCTTTCATTGATTGATATATCCATTTGCAATGCTAAGTTAAAGAAAAAAAAATTTTGGTCTAATGAGTTATCTTATTTTCCTCACTCACATCGATCTGCACATCCCCTTGTTTTTAAGCTATATCTGTTATCTTTAATTGATTTGCTTGAGGACAAGCAAAGATCTAAGTTTGGGGGAGTTTGATAACCTTAGAATTTATGATATTTTAATTAGCTAAAAACTCTGTCATTGTCATGGTTTAATGGATCAAAATAGTTAAATATGTAGTTTCATCTTCATAATTAGTTTTTAGACTTCATTTGTATTGATCTTGGTTATATTTGAAATTTGGATCAAAACTGGGCTTAAATCACACCTCTTTCACAATTGGGTAATAAACACTGTTTGTTATTTTGGGTATAACTTGAGTTATAGAAATCCAATTGATCCCCAATTTGCATTTTCAGAAAGCTAAGAGGAAGCCCTACAACTCCTATGAAGAGCCCAAAAGCTAACTCAGATGTTTAGAGGGCCAAAATTGGACTGGAAACCGAAACAGGCTGCTTTCACTGGACTCTGGAATGACGTTCGGTATTTGGCCCATATCTGGAGCTACAGACCTCCAAATAGGGCACCGTTTGAACGACTGGAAAGCTGACATCCGGGGCCACATTTCATATGAAGATCACATGGCCAGATTCGGATGATTTCGTGGCCTAACATGGGCAGGAAAAGAAGACACGGTTTTGGAGCTGTAAAGTGACTCAAAGATGCTTCCAAGTTGGCCACTAACTAAAGTGACGAATTTGTGTTGTAAAGTGCATGGATGAGATGCTCCTAGCTGCCTATAAATAGAAGGGAGTTGTGAAGAGCAAGACACACTTGGAGTAGACCAAGATCTCTCCATTTTTAGGTTCTTTCTTTCTTAGTTTCAGATTTCTCTTCATGTTCTTTCCTTCTTGTTCTTTGCCTCCTACATGGAAGGCTTAGTTTATTCTTATAACTTTCATGCAATTTATTTTCCATTGCTTTCCTTTTTGATCATTGCCTCCTACATGGAAGGCTTAGTTTTTATTTTCTTAGTTTCATGTATTGTCTTTAATTCTTCTCTTTATTTTCTTGCCTCCTACATGGAAGGCATAGGTTTTGCTTATTTAGTTTTATGTATTGTCTTTAATTCTTATCTTTAGTTTCTTGCCTCCTTCTTGGTATGACTTAGTTTTAATCTTTCCTTTTTGGTTGTTTTAATTAAATTTCATGTTCTTCATCTTTTACCATTTTATTGCTTGGCCATGATTAGCATGAACTAAGTATCTTTCTAAGGTCATGTATGGATTCTTTATGAAGTTTAATTGAAATTCTGTTTTTAATTACATAATCGTTGTCTTGGATATGTTTCTTTAATCCATGCTTAATGCCTTGGTTAGTTTGATCACCTAATTAAGGAATTGAAAGATTAATTAGACCTTGGGAAAGGCTAGTTAGTTCTAGGTTCAATTGATTAAAGAACATAAGGTACTAGCAAGGGAACTTGTCATAGGCTTTATGCAATCATAAAGAATTCTGGACTCAATGCATGAATTGATTCTAATGAGCATGGGAACATGACTTTAGGATTAAGGATTAGGCTAATTGACTTAGGAATAAGCAATTAGATTAAAATCTGAAATTCGATTGACATACTTCAATTCACGAGTTAAGTAGTTAATTTCTACCTTAAAAGAAGATTAGGTCTTAATCTAGCTTTTGGTAAAGGAAGAACATTTAAATGGATTATTGATGATATACATGACCCTAGGCTTTTGTTAATTTCATTTTACAAAGTTTAATTCAATTTCTGTGTGATTTTACTGTTTTTTAATATTTTTCATCAAAAACTCTTACGGTTGCATCAACTATAAATTAAAGTGATTTGGGTTGGTAGTTGGAACTTTGGTCCCTGTGGGAACGATATTTTATTACCTTGGGATACTTGCCGGTATTACATTGATAGTGTATACTTGCACTGGTTACCCCTTCATCAGAACCTTGTGCTTCGTCATTCTTCATACCAAACTCAAACCAAATAGGTGAGTTTAAGAGAAGAGTGAAGCAAGAAGGAAGAAGGAGTAGCAAGGTTCTTCAAGAGGTAAGGTTCTTTAGTTCTTAAGTTCTAGTCTTTAGTTTTTATAGTTCTTGAGTTTAGGTTTTAAATTCATAGATTATTTATGCTTTGATTTTAAATCTTCAAAAGTAGTTTTGATTTAATGTTTTTATGAGTAAAAATGTCTCTATTTCGAAAATATAATAGAGAATATGATGGAGCAAAATTCTTGGAAGTTGAAAATCAAAGTAGCAAAATTCTGGCGAAATTTTCAGAGAAAATTCTGGGCAACCAACGATAGAAATGCCAATTTTATATGTTGAAAATGAAGCCCATATAACACAAAAATTTTCAGAAATAAAGAAGATATGTAGGGATTTCTGAATATATATAATATGTAACGTTTTGATCACTGGTCAGGGAGATATGAATTTTTGAAATTACGTCATGTTTTCTGGGATTAAATCTGGGCAGCGTTGAGAAAATATTAAACTGGGAATGATTCTTGATGTTATAGGTTCTGGGAATATTTTTCCTTGAAAATAGACATGTCAGGGGTCATGATGAATTTTACAGAACCTCAAAACGATTTTTGTAGAATTAATTATGATTTTTCGAAGTTACAGTAAATTCTGCCTAGAAAATTCAGTATTTCGTTTTTAAATAAATGTAAGGGTAAAATTGTAAATAACAAATCTACCAATGGTAGAGAGATAAATAGAGGTGGAAATACCTCTTAGGATATTATTCTAAGTGATATGGTGGTATGTTAGGATATCCAGGAAGTCTGGGGCCGGATTCAAAGGTCGAACGTTTGACAAATACCCGGTGAAATGTACGTTCGCGTACTAGTTACTTTAATCGTCTATATCTTGTATGATTATATATGATTGATTTATTCATGAAGTGATGGACAAGACTAGGTCTTGGGTCTGTTAGTTCTCAATGTGTTTTGATGATTAACAACAATTGTAAAACATGTTATGAAGTTTCCAAGAACCTTTGAACATCATCTGATAGTTGCTTACCGCAGTATGGCTTTGCATACTGCAGTATAGAGTCTTCCATAAAGGAGATAATCTTTCGGGATTACTCAATACTGCAGTATAGGTGTCTTTACCGCAGTATAGCTATGTATACTGCAGTATAGGGACTTCCAAAGAGCAACCGTGTTTTCAAAAAAAGTCCATACCGCAGTATAGCTATGTATACTGCAGTATAGGGACTTCCAGAGAGCAACCGTATTTTCAAAGTAAGCCCATACCGCAGTATAGGTTTGTATACTGCAGTATAGGGCCATCCAGAAAGTAATCATTCCTCTAGATAAGTCAATACTGCAGTATGTTAGTTACATACCGCAGTATTGGACTTCCAGAGAGCAACCGCGTTTTTCAAAACAAGCCCATACCGCAGTATAGCTTTGTATACTGCAGTATAGGGCCATCCAGAGAGCAACTGAGTTTTTCAAAACTAGCCCATACCGCAGTATAGGTATGTATACTGCAGTATAGGACCAACCCGAGAGCAATCAAGTTTTCTCACTCAAGTGAATACCGCAGTATGGAGTTGCATACTGCAGTAAAGGCTCTCACAGAAAGCTCTCTAAGTTTACAACTATTGCATACTGCAGTATAGGTTTTCATACTGCAGTATTGGGCAATCACGGGGTCTCTTCTCTTTGACAAAAACTCGTATACTGCAGTATACTAGTTGGATACTGCAGTATAGAGGATATCTTTCAAAATCATTTCGCGAGGTTTTTGTCTCTGGAAGTTGTTTACTGCAGTAAGCCTTTGGATACTGCAGTATGCACAGTGGCATACTCCAGTATAGAGGAACATACCGCAGTATACAACGGTCAAAACTGATTTTTGAATTACACGAATTTGCAAATCATTATTGTTTGATCTTATTGCTTCCATAATTCATTCAATCATATTCCTAGCTATGTTTAACAAGTTTGTTGAGTGAATTTCAGCAATCACAGATAAAGATCAATGAAGGTCAAAGCCATAAAGCAAAAAGTGTACAGTGCATTAAATGCACTTCTGCAAATCAACCTATTTTCAGCTAATCCATATGAGCACGCCTTCTAAACGTTGAAGAATGCTTACTACAACAAGTAAAGCCATCTCCAACGGGCAAATTCTCAGAGAGCCACATCAGACTTCATTAAGACTTGGATTAGCAGAAATTTAGAAAGAGAAGATGACCAGAACCCAAGCTAATCACTTCCAACGGTTGGAATCATCTTACAACGGTCATTTAATGTTCTCTGCCTATAAATAGAGAGCATTAACTTCTTCTCAAGCTGATACACCAACTGAGAGCGAAAATTTATTAAGTATCATTTATTGTGTTCAGCTTTTATCTGTAATAGTATCAATTTGATACTTTGTACTTCAGTGTTTATTCTATCTACTCTTTGAGAGAGTTATCATCTTGTAAATCATCTACTGATTGTGATAACTACAAGTCAGGGGACTTGGTAGTTAGGGTGTATTGATTACAACTTGTAAGGGGGAGTGTGTTCTAGTGAGAGAACAACTCTTAGTACAGAGTGTGTAATCAATATTTGATTATAGTGGATTGAAAATCCCAGGTGAGGCTTGGGGACTGGATGTAGGTCAGAGAAAGGACCGAACCAGTATAAATCGTTGTGTGCAAAGTTTTTCTCTCTATCTCCTCTGTTCTGCCCTGTTCTAAAAGTGTAAAAACAGAACAAGTTGTCGAAAATTTTCATTATACCCAATTCACCCCCCCTCTTGGGTATAAAGCTCCTCTTTCAGGGTCATGCACTCTGACTAAGTTTATGGGGCTTAAATCACCTGTTTATACATTCAGCTTTATACGGGTTACAGTCTTGATAATGCCGTTGAGTTTTTCTAGCGCTGAGGATACGATAGGCCATCGCGAGACGGTGAGGTGCAGACATAGATAACTTTACATGTGATGTGTACTGTTGATATATTAATCTTACATCTGCTATGTGCTTATGTGTTGATTAATGCTGATATGTAATGAATATTTGTCATATACTGTCATATCTGCTATAGAGGTTAACTGTTACCTGAGGTCCGATGGGTATTGAACCTCAGACTTGTCTAAAGGTTTGGGAAAGGAACCAGGATTAGAGAAGACACCGGTAGATGGAGCCGTGAAAAGGCATCGAAGGGAGAAGCCGATAAGAGACACCAGTCAAAGCAAATGTCAAAAGATCGTCAACAGAGCATTCTTTCTAGCATGGATTTAACGAAGTTATTTCAAACCATTTGGTGTCTAGAAAGGGTTCATCTATATGGTTCAGTCAATCAGTCACCGTGAAGTCGGAGAGACTTCCACTAGACACCGGCCTGGTCAAATTGTTTGATTAGCTGAGTTAGGTTCATTACTCCAAGTCTACCTAAGGCTTGGTTTAAGATTGTATAGTTGTCATGAAGAATTGTAATTATACAAAAGCTCTGTACTAATGTATCACATGAATATTCCTTCGGAAAATTTTTAATATATCAGCTTATGTCGGGACATCAGCATATGTCTGGGCATTTTATATCAGTCACTCATTGTCCAAATGTTAGCACATGCTCTCCTTCTGCATTACTCCAAGCTGTAGCACCTCAAACCCTAATCATTTTTCTTAAAACTAAGTGTCAATCGACACGATTTCACGTATGGAATTTGGGGTGTTACAGATTCTTTGTTTGAAGTTGTCGCAGATAACGTTTCTGGGTCATTCAGACAGGTTTATCTCTCTACGCTTTTGACCAAATGCTTGAAGCTGATTTGCATCCCCACATCAAAGGTATCGATCCTTCATCAGATACTTGTGAATATGATCTTGGTTTTGTCTTATACATATTATATGGGTGTTAATGGGGACTCCAAAATTGATGGTACTGAGTTATTGATTGATGACTGAGATATATCAATTAGATTTTGGAGATTGTCTGTTTCTGTTGTATCACTTTTTTCAAGAATTATGATCTGCCTCAACAACAGTTGTTTTGTTCTGACATTAATAACTAATGAAGGCAATTTGTACTGCCAACTTCAAAGCATGTACATAAAGTTAACAATCTATATGTGCCTGTGAGCAACGTAATTAATTATGTTGATTATCACTTTTTTCTCCCTTTAATATGTATGTGGAGAAGCTATACTTGATTTTTCTGAGTAAGCAGTTTTTCAGGAGCAAGCCACATTGAACATGATGTTGTGTTTGTGATCACTTTTTTCTACTCAGTAGTAGACCGAGAATTAGAGAAATAGTACTTCCATTCAACTCATCATTATCCCTGATGATTAAAACTACCCCAATCCCATTATTTATTTATGACTGCCCACTAACTAAGTCTTAAATAACTCTTCCATTATTTAGGGAGATTGTGGACAAGGCAGTATCAGACTTGATCAAGGGTGTTGAGGTCGCTGTTGGAAAACTGGTTTCAAAAGTCAACAAGGGCCACAGTGACTTGGTGGATATTCAAGAAGGATTCACAGTGGAATAAGAGGCTCTGAAGAACCAGATCAACGATCAAGCCTCCACCATTTCTACCCTGCTGGTCACTATGATGAGCTTGAGCGATAAGATGGATCAGATTTTGAAGACTCAATCCACAGTTGCATCTACCTTAGTGTCTGCACCTCCCACTTCTGACCCAGTTTCTGAACCTTCCCATAAACCTGAGCCTGCCCAGCCTACCACCTCCTCCCCACCTTTTGCTGATGACAAAGGGGGAGAGAGTGTTGAGTGATTTTGAGGATGTTTGTGTTTTCACTGTGTATACTTTTCTTATGTTTGCTTCTAGTGTATTTGAAACTCTATGCTGTACTTTGCTATGCTATTCTAGATGCTAATGAATATATATGAGTTGTGAATGATCTTAATTTGCAAGTGAATGTTTATGTTATGTGCTTCCGCTAATATCTCTGATAACTTGCACAAATTCTATTTCAAAATTGAGTTTAAACATTAATTTTCAAAATCAATTGTTTACAAGTGTTGTCATCATCAAAAAGGGGGAGAATGTTAGTTCTCTATGTGTTTTGATGATTACTAACAACTGTAAACAATGTGAAGAAGGTTTGTCAAAGTTTTGGATGATTTAAACTTTTAATTTTATATCTGTGTAAACCAAACTCGAGCCTGTCAGTGCCAAACTCGAGCCTGGTTTTGACAGAGAATACAAACCTGTCAGTCCAACTTTTAAACTCGAGACTGAACCTAAAGTTTGAACTTCAAGCTTTTGAAAAAGTTTGGGCGAACTCGAGCCTACAGTTTTTAAGCTCGAATTCATCATTGAAAGAGAGGTTTGGACTTTGAAAACACTTTCAAACCCGACACTTGTTTCTTCAAACCTCAAGTTTGCAAGTTTTCAAAGTAAAGTTTTGAAGTTCACAAAAGTCATGAACTCGAGCCTGTCATGGCAAACTCGAGTTCATTTCTGGTGGGACAAGTTTTCCAAACTTAAAGATATTTTCAAACTTTGCAATGTTCTATTGGAAGAAAAGTTTTTCAGTTTGAAAGTTTTTTTCTTATATTCAAACTCGAGCCTAAAGTTTTCAAACTCGAGCCTAAAAGTTCCAGAGAGCAAAGAGTTGTTTTAAAGCTAGACAAACTCGAGCCTAAAAGTTCCAGAGAGCAAAGAACTTTTCAATGTGTTTCAAACTCGAGTTTTTGCTCTACAAACCTCAGGTTTGTCCTTTCAAGCTAAAACTGAGTTTTGTTTTAAACTTCCTTAAACTTGAGCCTAACATTGGCTAACTTGAGTTCATCATTTAAACTCAAAGTTTTCAGATTTCAAAATCACGACACTCTTCTCTGGATAAAACAAACTCGAGTTCATAACTGGCAAACTCGAGTTCATTTCAACCCGAGAGCATTTTGATTTTTCAATGACTTAAGAACCTCAGGTTTAGAATACAAACCTCAAGTTCACACATTTTGAATTGACATGATTTTGAACACTGAAGCATGAAACTCGAGCCAGCAAGAACTAAACTCGAGTTCGTGACGCTGATTCAGAAATTTGAATTTGGGCATTTCATAAATCAGCATTATTTGATCCTAATCTCTTCCAATATTATTCTCTGATATTCCCTGCTATGTTTAACGTATTTGTTAGTGGATTTCAGAGTATTAAAGAATGTTTGGTAAGGAGTTAAAGTATAAAGCAAAAAGTAAACTCAGAGCATTTATTGCAAAGTTCAGAAAGTTACTCCTTCTGCCCAAATCCTTCTGTACACAATCACAAAGCATTAAAGGATGATTACTGAAACAAGTAAACTCTTCTCCAACGGATTAATCTGTAAAAAGTCAACTATGATGACTTGGCCAACTGGATTAGGAGTAATCAAGAGAGAGAAGACCCCAAAACCTCTTCAGAACACTTGGGCAACTTCTCCAACGGATCTATTTGGAAAGTAACGGTCATTTATTGATCTCTGAGTATAAATAGAAGAGCATTCAAGTCTTTCCAACAACTAGAACAACTGAGAGCGAAAATTCATTAAGAGTTCATTTAATTCTTTCAGTTTTTCATCTGTATTGTATCTTGTGATACTTGTACTTCAGTGTTCATCTTATCTGCTCTTTGAGAGAGTATTCTTATTAATCATTGATTGTAAAGAACCACAAGTCAGGGGACTTGGTGGTTGGGTGCATTGATTAACACTTGTAAGGGGGAGTGAGTTCTAGAGAGAGAACTACTCTTGAGTACAGAGTGTGTAATCAAGTTACAAGAAATTAGTGGATTGAAAATCCCAAGTGAGGCTTGGGGACTGGACGTAGGTCAAGGATATGACCGAACCAGTATAAATCTAGGTGTCAAAGTTTTCCTTCCCTTCTCCTCTGGTCTACTTTGTTTTTACTTGCTCAAAGCAGAGCATTATTCGAAAAATTTTAAGTATACCCAATTCACCCCCCCTCTTGGGTATACAGCTCCACTTTTAGGAAGAAAGAATACAAAAATATGAGTCACTTGATATTGCATCTACTAGACTCGCACAATTCTTGCAAAGTTTTTCATAATAAGCATCATTCTGTTATTTGAAACTATTGTTGTAAATGTGGACATATTTCTCATACATGCTATATTAGGAGAAATTCTAATGTGAGAAATCATTTTGTTTGGATTCTTAAAGGACAAGTAAGGTCCAATACTAACTATCAAGGACCCAAGTATAAATTGGTACCAAAATGTCCTTCTAGTGCTTTGTGTGTGTAGATAGATTCCAAAGAGAATGGACATAAGTAAGGTCCAATACTAACTATCAAGGACCCAAGTATAAATTGGTACCAAAATGTCCTTCTAGTGCTTTGTGTGTGTAGATAGATTCCAAAGAGAATGGACATAAAGGTACTGAGAAGAAGAAGAATCCAAGAGTTTCTCATGAACTTAAAGGAAGATTCACATCAGTTAGGAGAACTCATGGAGAAGCCATTGCTACAACCTCATCCTCAAATCAAAAGAAGCAATGGATACAAGCAAGAACACTGCTAGAAAATGTGGAATCTGCGACGGATTTTGCTACGGAATATTTTCCGTAGCAAAATCCGTGAAATTTGCTACGGATTAAGAAATCCGTAGCAAAAAAGGAAATTTGCGACGGAAAACAAGTTCCATCGCAAAGAAAAAGAAAACTACCGACGGATTTCTATTCCGTTGCAAAAAGTGAATATAACCCTCAGCTCACCACACCCGACACCACCCTCAGTTCAGCTGACCCGCGTCTGTCTTTTTGCCGCCCCCAGCTCCGTTATCGCTGCGTCGGCCTAGCTCCGTCAACGCGGCGCCTCCCCCTACTCGTTTTCCCCCTCAGCTTCCCACCCCCAGCTCCGTCCTCCCCACACCCCCAGCTCCGTCGCCCTCATAACCCACAGCTTCCCCACCCCACCCACGCCTTCAGCCCCCAGACCAGACCCAACTGCCAGCGCCATGATTCCATGACCAGTGACTATTGAAGTTGTTCTTCCCTTTGTTCGTGACCACAGTCCAGGTTGGTTTAGCCGTTTGTTTGTTATCTCTTTTTTTTTTTTTAATATATACTAATTTTGAAGTTGATGATAGTCTCTTTTTCATATTCTGTGTGTATGGTTTCTTTAGAAGAAACAGTGAAAGGTTGCCAGCCAGAAATTAACCAGCAAAATTTCGAATTTATTATAACTTTCCATGCCTAATTTGTTCGCCCTGTTACATCTGACTCTCACGGGCTTCTCTCTTCAAGACATGAACAATTTTACACAATTGAGCAATACTAGTCATTAGATTATTTTGGGTTAATATAATTTTTTGTTCTTTAAATTTGCCTTTATTTTGGTTTTGGTCTCTTAAGTTTCAAACTATAGGTTTTAGTCCCTCAAGTTTTATTTAGCTTAAAGCATTGGTCCTTATCATTCCATAAAAATTGGATTGTTTTGCCTTTGAAGGGACTAAAACCAAAATAAAGGAAAACTTGACGAATTAAAAATGGTATTAGCCTGATTATCTCGCTACTAAGCAATTCTGTTGTCTAATGTGAGTTTATAGGTAGATTGAAAGACGATTGTTGATAAATAAAAGACAGAGAAGGGATTGGGTCTTCTTAATAAGGATAAGGTTTAGGTTACTAATTAGCGGAATTAAATTGGACATTTATTTATAAATGAATCAATCGCAACTATGCAAGGTCAATGCATTAAATTCTGTAAATTATATAGTAATAAAGAGTAGAGGGAGTACCTTTATTTTCTTTCTTATATAATGTCTCTCTACCACACAATTCATGACTCAGGAAAGGTTTATTGGTATTCGAATTTCATGAAACATCACTAAATATTGCTTTCTCTTATGCTTCCTAAAACTGCAATGAACGAAAGGTTGAAATTAAGGTCTCAACCATTACAATTTTTGTAAAAGTTGATAAACAAAGAAAAAGGTTGATGAAAAACATTACCCAGAAAAATAAAAGTGATGATAATAAAGGCCACACGGTTTAGACATGCAAGTGGATTATTCTGTTTCCATAAAGCATAGTTTCCTATTTTATACAACTTATAAGCACCATTATAATGACATTTAGTTTTATTTTATATATATATATATATATATATATATATATATATATATATATATATATTAATTTAATCCCCTCTTTATGTAATTAATTCGAATATAATGTGTGACCTAGCCTTACTCATTGTCACATCATCTAGCAAATTTAAGAGGTAGCGATGAGTGAAGGATTTAGGGGGCAAAAATAAATCAAATGTTAGAGTAGTAGTAGTAACTTTTTTTTTTTTGGTCTCAAAAAAAAAAAAAGTTACTACTACTACTCTAACATTTGATTTATTTTTGCCCCCTAAAGGAAGAAAGAAAACATTAACTCATGTCAAAACTTCATCAGTAATTAAGGTCAGAAATTAAATAAAGTTGAAAAGTATGGAAAAGTATGAGTTATAATAATGAATGAATGGCTTGCTGGGATAAGGGTAGGTAATCTAATTAACCTGAGACCTATTCGCCTTAAATATTCCAACACCTCGAATATTAGTGGTAGGTGCACCATAACCTTTAAAAATTTCTAAGCTTACAAGCTACTATTTTGTTTTTTGTTTTTGTTTTGTTTTTGTTTATTTATTTATTTAATACACGCTACTATTTTGTGTTCTCTAGCTGCAAAAAAAATGAAATTAATTAATGTCGCATTGCGTGTTTGAGTTCATATTTTCTAATTTAATAGAGGCGCAGTTTTTAATGGTTCCAAACAATCATTTAATTGACATATTAAGTTATCAAAATCATTATTTTCATTTGATTTCATTTTTATGAAAAATAATATTTTTATTAGTATTATCATTGAACTTATTTATTCTTATCCTGTCCCCATGAGTTTTAATTTGATACGTTATATTGACATTAATATTATGCATTCTTATGATGAGCTTGCGCAATTTCCCATGAGTTTATAATTTTGCTGTTTTTTTCCTCTCCACAGTCGCTGTTGTCCATTTACCGGTGCTCTTCTCCGTCGTCCGACTACTCTGCCCTTCCGGTAAGCTCCCTTTCGTTTCCATTTTTACCACATTATTTATTATGGTAAATTAGTATAGATAAAAATTTAAAAAATTAGTCATACTTATTACTCATGAATAAATAGGGTAATTTTGGTTACAATTTAACATTATTGTTTATTTAGGTTAAAATTTGGTTAATAAGTAATGTCTATTAAGTATTTAGAGGAGCATTATAAATATGATTAATTTTGATTTTTCAAATCAATTTTGGGTACTAGTGCATTCGGTGAAGGCCACAGGGGAAATTCTTGTGGAAAATCCTATATATGTTTGGTGATTGTAAATTTTGTGTAGTTTTGTTCATGAACATAACTGTTATTGCAGGCTTTAATTTACAATACTGTGTTCTTACGATATTTAATTTTGTGGAAAATCCTGTATATGTTTGGTGATTGTAAAATCCTGTGTTTGGTGATTGTAAATTATTAGTATTGTTTAATTAACTGTATGATATGTGTTTTACGGTTGTAATTAACACCAAATTAAGAATGTTTTCTTCAATACTTGTATCATTTTTGTCTCTGTGTGTGTGTGTGCTCTTAGTATAGATTTAAATACTTTAATTATCACAACCCTTTGCGTAAAAAATGAAAATTGGAAAAAAATTATTCCAAGCAATCTCCTTAATATCTTGCGGATTAAATGAAAAACAAATTAAGTCAAACATACATGGAACCAGTTTCCCAGTAAGCATTAGAGAGAGCTTATCAGGTCTTTACCTTTCAAATATGATTTGGATATAAAGATCTAATTTGATTTTTTTAAAATGATGATTTTTAGATAAAAATTCATTTTTTGGTAAAAAAGAAAGTTAAAAAGTTATCTCTATTTTATGTTTTATACCAATTAAAATATTTTTTAAAGAATATAGACGTTTTAAGAAAAATAATATTTAGACCATTTAAATTAATTATAGACCATCCATATCTGGTTAGCTTTCCCTATTAAGCAAATTACCAAAAAAGAAAAGATTAAGCAAATTACCCAAAAAAAAAAAAGTCTTCTCATTTTTAGACCTCCATTCCTTATTACAAGGATCTAGTATAAAAATCAAGTGGTTCAAATATCCATTTTTCTTAATAAAGTCTCTTTTAGAGAGTACATGAGAGATAGCGAGTGAAATATTATTGAAGAGAGATAATAAGTGGAATACAATGAGGTAAAAATGAAAGACCAATTTAAAGTATACATGGAAAAAAAAACCAATTGCACTTTATAATTTCAAATCATTGGTTTTCTTATTAAAATAATTAGTAAATTGATAAATTTTATATTAAATACTTATTCTGTTGTAGGTCACAAAAATTATTAAAGATTTTGAATTTTACATGATATATATTTTATATTGAATAGAAAATGTACATAAATAACATTAGTGGCATGAATTTGTCCGGAATTTAGAAATCACAATTCTGATTTTGGTGTGATAAAATTATTTGTGGCATGTGTTTGATTTTTCATTTCCTTGATTAATTGGCAATTGGTTTGCATAAGTGGCTAGTTGAATTGACCACTTTTATATATTTGTGACATGTTGAGATGTTAATTAAGTTAGTAACTGAACTAGCTAGGAAATATGGACGGCAACCATGATAGAAGTTGGATGTACAATCGCCTAACTGAGAGAAGAGAACTAACTCTAGCATTCTTGGCGGGTTTGCAAGAGTTCATCAATTTTGCTCTGGCACATTCAACTAATTCAAGTAGGGATATCAGATGTCCGTGTGTCAAATGTAAGTGTATAAGATTTGAAGATTTTGAGGAGGTCAAAATCCATTTGTGTAGAAGGGGATTCATGAAGGATTATGAGTGTTGGGAATATCATGGCGAAGTCCGACCGACACCGACACCTAGTGGTTATTACGGGGACAGTAGTCATCGAGACAACCTTAATCAATATGAGCAGTTGGTTATGGACGCTGCGGGACCGTCGATCGGCCGATATTTCGATCCTGTTACTCATGCTGAACCGTCATACATGGGAGAGGAGACCGATACACATGCTCAACCATCATACATAGGAGAGGATCCTCATCCGAAAGCTGATAGGTTCTATAAAGTGCTTCAAGAAGCGCAACGTCCGTTATGGGAAGGTTGTGAACACTTTGAAAATAGTGAATATTCATCGCTATCGGCTACCCTAGCAACACTAAGCTTGAAGACTGATCACCATATGAGTGAGAGGAATTACAACGAAATGATGCAGATCATAAGCAAGGTTGTTCCCAACAACAGTAATTTACAGAAGGATTTTTACCAAGCAAAAAAAAAAAGGTGAAAGAGCTTGGGCTTGGATGTGAAAAAATTCATTGCTGCCCTAGGGGATGTATGTTGTATTACAAGGATGATGCTGAGCTGACCAATTGTAGATTCTGTGGACATGACAGATATAAAGTTGTGAGGAAAGGAAGGAAAATGACCCGTCAAGTGTTAAGCAAGATGCACTACTTTCCTCTGGTGCCTAGACTTCAGAGATTGTATGCATCAGAACAAACAGCTGCTCACATGAGATGGCATCGGGAGCATCACAGCGATGAAAACTTTGTGACGCATCCTTCGGATGCTGAAGCTTGACGTAAATTTGACGAGGCGAATCCTTTCTTTGCTATGGATCCCCGTAATGTCCGTCTTGGTCTATGTTCGGATGGGTTCGCTCCTTTTGATAAAACGGGCAGGAATTATTCTTGTTGGCCTATCATTGTGACACCGTACAACCTCCCACCTTCTCTGTGCATGAGAAGAGAGTTTTTGTTCCTGAACGCGTTAATCCCTAGGCCATCCAACCCAAAAAAGAAGATAGATGTGTACCTCAGGCCTTTGATAGACAAGTTGAAGATGTTGTGGAGTGAAGGGGTTCTTACGTATGATATATCATTGAGTCAGAATTTCACAATGCGTGCTGCCTTAATGTGGACGATAAATGATTTCCCTGCATATGGGATGTTGAGTGGCTGGCAAACGTCGGGAAAGCTTGCATGCCCGGTATGTCTTGAACAGAATACGGGTTATAGCTTGCAACACAGTCACAAGGTCTGTTGGTTTGATAGGCACCGGCGATTCCTACCCCCCGATCATCCGTACAGGACAAATAGAAAAGACTTCACGCGGAATGTTGTCGAACAAGCAGATCAACCTCTTCGTTTAAGTGGCCAAGAAATATGGGATAGGGTCAAGTACATTCCAAGTGTCGAAGAGGGGGTTGCTTCCAGCGAACCTGAGGGATATTGTGTTGATCATCATTGGAACAAACGTAGCATCTTCTGGGAACTACCATATTGGAAAGATCAACTGTTAAGACACAACCTCGATGTCATGCATATTGAGCGGAATGTGTTTGACAATATTCTATACACCGTGATGGACACCAAGGGCAAGACGAAGGACACAGTCAACGCAAGACTGGACATACAAGAGATTTGCAGAAGGCCTGCTTTGCATTTGGTACAGGATGGCAGGGGACGGATTTCCAAACCTAAAGCACCGTACACATTAAATAAACAGCAGAATTCAGAATTGTTGCAATGGGTAAAAGAATTGAAACTCCCAGACGGTTATGCGTCAAACTTGAAAAGATGTGTCAACATGCACGAGGGGAAGTTCTTCGGGATGAAGAGTCATGATTGTCATGTTTTTTTCCAGAGATTGTTGCCTTGGGCCTTCAAAGCACTACCGAATGAAATATGGTCTATTCTAACGAACTTTTCCGTGTTCTTTAGAGAAATTTGTGCTTCAGAGCTTAATGTTGAAAAGTTACGGCTCCTGGAGGTGAGTATGCCCATAACGCTATGCAAGTTAGAGATGGTGTTTCCTCCTACCTTTTTTGACTCAATGGAACATTTGCCCGTTCACTTGGCTTACGAAGCAAGGGTAGGAGGCCCGCAACAATATAGATGGATGTATCCGTTTGAGAGGTAATATATATGTCTTTCGATCTGTTATTAATTGAAAAACATGGTACTTTAGTTTATAAAATACCCTATGATATTCCATTGTAGGTTTTTACGCACACTTAAGCAGAAGATCAAAAATCCAACCCACGTTGAAGGATCTTTCGCTGAAGCATATCTAGTCGAAGAGGCCGCTAAATTTTCGTCATACTATCATCCCCATGAAATGATGTCAAGATGGAGAAGGGTACCTCGCAACGATGCCGGTGATACAAGGGATCAAAAATTAGTATGTAATTATCCAGGGCGAGTCGTGGGAAAACATTGGAAATCAACTCTTGACGGAAGAGATAAGCAAGTAGCGGAGTGGTACATTCTAAACAACTGTGAAGAGGTCGTCGAGTACTTAAAGTAAGATTTTTGTTTTTCCGTTTTATTATTACGATAAGTATTAAAGTATTAACTTCATATATATATATATATATATATCTTTTTGCAATTACTTTTCTAATTGGGTCCGATCGGAAAATCCTTCAATGTCGGTGTCCCAGGTTGATCAATTCACGAAATCTGAGTTTCCAAAATGGTTTCGAACCTATTTCACGAAACATCGAGAAGATCCCGATGAAGTTGCGTGGAGTTTATCTTATGGAGCTCCAATTAGTGTTACTCAATGCAGCAAATATATAATCAATGGGTATCGGTTTTCAACTGTTGACACGGATGCAGGTACACAATGTTGCAATTACGGTGTATGTTGTCGAGGTGACCAAGTTGACGGGGTGGAGACTATCTACTACGGGAAGTTACGTGACATAATTCAATTGAAATATCCGTGGGACAATATGGTGACCCTTTTTAAGTATGAGTGGTTTGATAACAGTCCGCGTGGGACAAAAATGGACAAGCATGGAAATATTGAGATCCACTGGACAAGGAGATATGCGGTTGGTTATGACCCATTCATCCTTGCTCAACAGGCAGAACAAGTTTACTATACATTATATCCCACATCCCGCCAAGGCTAGAGGGGGGTTATTAAAACCAAAGCACGAAATATCATACCGAAGTCGAAAGAGTCGGATTCAAATGACGGTATGGCTAAACCGTTCCAAGCTGATGTGGAACATCTACTGCCCATAAACATCGAAGACAACGAAATACCAAGCAATCTCTTTGATTTTGCTGCAGATTTAGAATTGATTCCTATACAAATTGAAGATGAGGAATCAGACGATGAGGCAGAATTGATTTACTCTGACAGTGAATCTGAGTTCGACGACTATGAGACTTCAGAGGAAGACGGGCAAGCAGAAGTCGATGAACAGGAATCGTCCGGTTGAGATTTGTTAGTTCTTTGACGATCTGTTATACTACATACTTTGTTACTTCACTACTGTAATCAACCCTAAATATATTTGTAGTTTTTTTTATTCTTTGACCTAATGTCTATAAGTGTTCAGAGATGGAGCATCAAGGAGGATCTTCAGGTAGTGGACGTGGTGGTGGTCGATCCCAGCCCCATCCTATCAGAGGGGGTAGGTCGTCGTCATCTGCCCCTTCTGTAGGCAGAGGGCGGGGCGGTGCCCCAGAGGTGCCACCGTTTAATATGGCATCGTCACCATCGGGTTATTTGGCATCTTCACTGTCGCTGTATATGTCGTCGTCGACTTCTACCCGCACTGATCCGCAGCAAATGGGACAACAGGTTTACTAGCCTAATTCTGATTGATTTACATATGTTTAGTTTCATGAAACCATCTATGTACAAACATCTTTAATATTTCACATTCCTTGCTTAGCACACCCCGTCGCCTCAAAGCCACGTCGGGAAAGAAGGTAGTTCCTCCAATACACCGATCTGGGGCACAACAGATCTTGAGACAGGGATGCTTTGGATCTGTCCTGACCACGAGTAGTAAGTCATGCCAAGTTACCAGTAATGTTACTAATCCCTTCTCTAATTGGTTTGTATGCTAATAATATTTGCATGATGTCCTCTGTCTTTAGCTTTGTGCCTCGTGATCCGGTGATGGCTTTCATCTCGGACCAATTATTCCGTAACTACAATCAAGCTTGGACCAGCTGGACAGCGATTCCTACGGAAAATCGAGATGCTTGGTTCAATGAGTTTATGGTAAGTTATTTGTTTATGGTTATTAATTAAGTACTTTTACAAATTACCGCACTAATTGTTTGTTGTTGATTTTCAGAGGAAGCATATGTCGTTGCCTGAACATTGTGAAGGTCTGAGAAAAGCTTATAATGCTAGGACAGCCCGGTGGTTGTCTCAAAGGCTTTATAACTTGAGAGAGGGAAGAGGCAGGAGAAATTGGCTTCCACAGGACACTACAAACGAATTACTTGACAATTGGGCCACCAATGAAAAGTTTCAGGAGAAGAGTGTGAAAAATAAGCAAAATAGGGCCAAAATGGAAGGCCCGTCATATGTTGGCGACTCTATTCCGATGACTGAGTGGAGATGGAAACTTGTGAGTACACGTTATTTTCTATTTAGGTATTCAATATTTTGTACTTTGAAGTAATTAACTATGATTATCATTTGCGTTTGCAGGCAGAGGCTGGGGTTCCTCCAGAGTCGGTAGGTTGGGCTGCCTTTGAGCGGACCCATTCGCGGCAGTCTCAAGGAAGTGATGAGACGGAATGGATTAACTCAAGGGCCCACACAGTAGCGGTTAGACATTTATTGCATTTATTACTTGTTTTATGCACCACAATATTTATTTCATTTTACATGTCTTATTTGTTATGTATTTTTGTCTTTGTAGGAAAATTATACGAAGCTGTCGCAGGAGAGAGACTCACAGCGTGAGACTGACCCCTCATCCTCTGTGTTCGATAATGATAGTCTATTCTTTGAGGCTGCAGGTGGATTTGACAAGAAAGAGAGAGTCTTTGGATACGGTGCCGCTGATAGCCGACTGAAGCCAACAAAGCGCTCCTCATCTGGCATTGAAGATGTTTCTGCAGGTCAACGTATTTGATATTGATAATTTCCATTCTCTTGTCCATTCAAATGAAGTCCAAATAATGAATGTACTTGATATTGTTTTTGCAGATGAGATGAAGAAGATGAAGGCTTTGACAGCACAGATGACTCAGGAACAGGAGCGGATGCTTGAAGAGCAAGAGAAGATGAGGCAGATGATGATTCAGGAACGAGAGATGATGGAGGAGCGGATGGCTAAGGAACGAGAGATGATGCAGGAGCAGATGAGGCGGATGCAAGAGGAGATGATGAGGCAGATGCAGCTTCAACTCAAGTCCCTAATGAACAAGGGTTTGGGGTCGGCACCTGGTGATGATGACCATGCTGGTGATGATGATGATGATCACAATGCTACTGTTTAGAATTTGCCCTTTGTAACATTGTTAGACTACTTTTTAGTATTTGGTATTTGTTAGATTACTCTTAATGTGTACTCCTTATAATTATTATTATATCCATGAATCACTATTTTTTGTACTCAATTTTTAAAAATTAAAAAAAATTAAAAATATTTATTAGTTTTGCTAAGAAATTGTTTCTGTAGCAAACAATCAAATATGGGGAAATTTGCAAAATTTCAAGTTTGCTACGGAAAAATAAAAAATAAAGAAAATAAATAAAAAAAGGAAAAAAATAAATAAATAAATAAATAATAAATAAAATAAATAAATAAATAAGGAAAAAAAATATTTTGCTACGGAAACAAATTCCGTAGCAAATTTGCTACGGAAAATTTTCCGTAGCAAATTGCTACGGAATTTATTTCTGTAGCAAATTTGCGACGGAAGAAAAATTCCATCGCAAATTGCGACGGATTTTCCTTATCCGTCGCAAATTGCTACGAAAGATTTTGCTACGGAAAAATTCCGTAGCAAAATCCGTAGCAAAATTATGATTTTCCGTAGCAAAATTATTTTGCTACGGATTTTGCTACGGAATTTTTCCGTAGCAAAATCCAAAATTTTTTGCAGTGGAAGACTATGTTCCACCTCAAGAACAAACTTATATAGAGTACCATTTAGCTATCTTGAGGAGAACAAGAAAAGGAGATTCTCTCAACTATCAAATAGAAGTCTCTTGAAGTCTAAATCCCTTGAGAGAGCTTTGCCAACACCCATGGGAAAACATATGAAGAACCAATGGGTAAGCAAAGTCAATCTTCCTAGCACTTAAGGCAAAGGTATACAATGATAAAACCTCTTATGCTTTCATCTGAAATTTTCTTTGAGGTTTTCTATCTTGTAGTCTTAGGAATGAACATTGCAAACTATTTTCTTTAAAAACATGATTCTTACATCCAAATATATTTTGAAAGAGATGACAATGTTCAATAGGATTAATTCTTTATGTATATATTGAAAGAGGAGCTTTATACCCAAGAGGGGGGGTGAATTGGGTATATTAAAAATTTTTCAAACTGGTTCTGTTTTTACACTCTCAGAACAGAGCAGAACAGAGGAGATAGAGAGAAGAGCTTTGCACACAACGATTTATACTGGTTCGGTCCTTTCTCTGACCTACATCCAGTCCCCAAGCCTCACTTGGGATTTTCAATCCACTAACTCAACAATATTGATTACACACTCTGTACTAAGAGTTGTTCTCTCACTAGAACACACTCCCCCTTACAAGTTGTAATCAATACACCCCAACTACCAAGTCCCCTGACTTGTAGTTATCTCAATCAATAAATGATTTACAAGTATTTGACTCTCTTACAGAGCAGATAAGATAAACACTGAAGAACTAAGTATCAAAATGATACAATACAGATGTAAGCTTGATACAATAAATGACTCAATAAATTTTCGCTCTAAGTAGTTGTATCAGCTTGAGAAGAAGTTAATGCTCTCTATTTATAGGTAGAGAACATTAAATGACCGTTGTGAGATGATTCCAACCGTTGGAAGTGATTTGCTTAAGTTCTGGTCATCTTCTCTCTCTAAACTTCTGCTAATCCAAGTCTTAATGAAGTCTGATGTGGATCTCTGAGTTTCTGCCCGTTGGAATTAACTTTACTTGATGTAGTAAGCATTCTTTAACGTTAACAAGGCGTGCTCAGATGGATTAGCCGAAAGTAGATGAGATTGTGCAGGTGCATTAAATGCACTGTTCACCTTTTTGCTTTTTCTCACAAATCTTCAATAATCTTGATCTGTGCTAACTGAAAAACACTCAACAAACTTGTTAAACATATCTGGGATCATGAGTGAATGATTTATGAAAGCAATTAGATCAAACAACAAGTTATAGCAGATTTCACAAATTTGAAAAAGCTTCAACGGTCACTAACCTCGAGGTTAGTTCATCCAACCTCGAGGTTGGCCTGAAATCCTCAGGCAAACCTTCGTTTTAAAATCATTCAACCTCGAGGTTGCAAAGTGAACCTCGAGGTTTCTCTTGAGAAGAAACCTTCTGATAAATCTCATTAACCTGCAAACCTTGAGGTTCCAAAGGTAACCTCGAGGTTTGAAGTTTGTTTCAAACCTTCAGTTTTCACTGGAGCCCGACAACCTCGAGGTTGTACATCTGTACTCGAGGTTGGCTCTTTGAAAGTGCAAAGTTCAAAGTTAAACATAAAGCCCAGCCTCGAGGTTACAATGTTAACCTCGAGGTTTTCAATACTTTGAAAACCAGTGTGCTCTCTGTAAGTGATGAAACTCGAGGTTGCAACATCATACTCGAGGTCAAAGGTGTTTTCATCGAGCTTAAGTTTCAAAACAAAGTGTCCAACCTCGAGGTTGAAATATGGACCTCGAGGTTCATGTGCTTGATGAACAACATGACCTTTCTGTATGAGTTGAACCTTGAGGTTAGCTTTGCATACTCGAGGTTACAAGTGATAATGAAGAAACTTGGATTCTCCAACTGAACCAGAACCTCGAGGTTGACTTCTCAACCTCGAGGTTTCACATATAATTTGTGAAACCAAGTTTTGCAACATTCGAACACTTGATTTTTAAAGCTTCTGTAAGGTCAAACCTCGAGGTTACAAACCCAACCTCGAGGTTTGCTCTTAAACAGAATTTTGACACTTAAGAGCAAAACCTCTTCAATTGTTTGTAGTTGTTGACAATCATCAAAACCATCAGAGAACTAACATTCTCCCCCTTTTTGATGATGACAACATCTACAAGCAATACCTCTTTAAACATTTAAAAGATTATCAGTGAGATTATCAGAGTGTTTGAAAAACTGATTTTTGCACAAGTAGAGTTCTTAGATAAAGAGTCATATATTCTCAGAGATAAGCAGAAGCATGAAATTGAGACTGATATTGCAATTGATATTCCATTTCAACAAATTTATACAAAATACAATGGAATTCAATTAAAAAACACAATACAGACAGCAATAAAAGAAAACAAATACATGAAAATACATATGCTGCTGCAGACAAAAACTAGATCCCTAGACTCTAGTCCTCACTCATTGCTTGTCTCTCCCCCTTTGTCATCGTCATCAACATACTCTGGGTCGAGAATAACAAGAGGAGGCTGGTAAAGCACCATAGCAGTGGTAGGATCAAATGTGGGATCAAGAAGAGAAGGATGGGCAAAGGGAGAAGGTGTGGGGAAGATTTCAGTAGAGGGGGTAGGTGGAGATAGAAATGGTGGAATGAGAATCTCTGTAGAAGGGGTAGTGGGTGAAGGTTGAGACTGAGCAACAGGAGTGGTATGAGATGGAGATGTGTGTGGAGGGCTAGGAAATGAGAAGGAGTGAGAGGGAGGTGAGTGATGGGGTGAGAGAGCAGGAGACTCAGCAGGAGAGGGAGGTGAAGATGGGTCAGGAAGTGATGAGCTAGGGCCATCATGAATATCAGGACGGGGATCAGAGGCTGCATCAGCAGAAGGTAAGTCAGAAGCCACATCAGGAACTGGAACAGATGAGGGGCCATGGCCAAAATGTCTGAGAAGCATGTCAGCTTTGTCTCTAGCATCAGATGCAGCAGTGAGAGAGACAGCCAAAGAAGAGTTCAAGTCAGTAAACCTTTGATCCATTTCCTCCTTTAGCTTGTACAGATGGGACATTGCCTCAGTCTGTGCAACTATGACATCCATAAGTCCCATCTTGATGTCAGCCCGTAATACATCAACTTCAGTCTTCATGATAGCTCTGTGGGAGATTAGGGCTTGATCCACTATCTGTCTGATCTGTCCCATCAGATCATCTGGTAGAGGAGCCTGAGAAGGTGGAGGAGCTGACTGTGCTTCCTCAGGAGCTTGAGATGCTTGAGACTGAGCCGCCCCCTCTGCATCAAACTTGATATGCATGAGGTTCAGCTGATGCTTCCCAAAATAAAGGGGATATTCAAGGGTATCAGTGCTCCCCACATACCAGATTCTGTGATAGTAGAGTATCACAGAAACGAGAGAAGGGTAGGGTATATGAGTCAATGGCTTTTTGGCAAATTTGAATGACTTCATCCCCTGAAGAAGCCAATCCCCAATATTAAAGGGCACCCTCCTCACAAAGGCAGTGAATGGTCTATAATCGAGAGAGGTAAAATGAGTGTAGTTCCCAGCCTTAGGAACAAAGTTCCTTGAATAAACATACCAAAGAACTCTGTGTTCTTGTGGCATGTCCCTAGGCTTGAAGGTTAGCTTTATCTGTTGGTCAGGTGGAAAGGGTTTGCCTGGAATAAGAGTTTCATATACCTCTTGATTGGTATAAGAAAATTCTGGGACAGGAGGTGGGTTTTTGACTTTCAGAATTTTGTTTAAGGTATCAGCAGAAAGTGTAAACTTGACACCTCTTACTGTGGTTGACACCCTTTCCTCCACCAACTCTCCCTCAGAGTCCAATACACTCACATCTTCCATTTTAAAATAGAACATCCTAACCAGACTAGGAGTGTATGGACAGTAAATGGAGATAAAAGGTTCATACATTTTGATCCAAGGACTGAGATCAAAATTACACTCTTTGTGGAAGTTTTCTAAATTAATGGCAACTGAAGCACAGAAAACTTTAGAGAGATAAGTTTCTCTATACTTATCATTTTCTTCCTTGGAGGAGAAGGATGAAGCAGCAGTGACGAATCCTTCTGGGGGTGATCTGATATCCCGGATATCCTCTATTGCATTGACAGCAAATTTCTCCAACTTCTTTTGCTGTGAGGCCTGAGAGGATGATTGAACTTGAGGCCTTGAGGGATTCTTGGTCCTTGCCTTCTTGGCCTTTTCTCCTATTTTCTCTTTCCCTTTACCGGTTGTTTCAGGCACTTTCCTCTTTTTAGACTCAGCTTGACTGGGCTCTTTGATGGAAATGCCCTTCGGTTTGCTCTTCGGAGGAGGAGATGGAGGAGGATCAATGGGCATCCCTGGGATGTGCTTATCAACCCCAGAGCGCAAGCGAAGAGACCGAGTCTTCTTCCTCACAGGCTTGGTTGCTTGAGGTTCAGGAGAAGGTTGACGTTTTGGAGGTGGAGAGGGAGACCAAGATTCTGTCTCATCGTTCGAATGGGAGGAAGATTCTGACTGGGAAGGAGATTTCGAGGCCATTTGTGGACAGAGAGTGGAAGAAATGTGCAGAAAGATGAAGATTGGAAGAGGAAGTGACGAGAGAGAAGGAGTGAACTCGAGGTTAGGGTTCAGTAAAAATGAAATTTCACAGCAGCATATATATAGACACGCTCTCAACCTCGAGGTTGACTTCTCAGCCTCGAGGTTAGATGAATAAAAATTCACTAACCTTTGAAATTCTTACCTCCAACCTCGAGGTTGCCTCCAGAACCTCGAGGTTCGACTGTCTGATAGATGAGATGTCTCTTCTGTTTGCTACCAACCTCGAGGTTCTAATCCCATACTCGAGGTTCCAGCTTTTAAGCATTCTCAATTTTGACAGTTTGCCCCGATAACCTCGAGGTTAGCTTTTGAGCCTCGAGGTTCCATCCATCAGATATCTTGAACCTTTTGACACTCTTCCAACCTCGAGGTTGACTACTGAACCTCGAGGTTTGCCCCTTTGACAGCAAACCTAAGTCCTGCATAAGATTGTCTATGTACTCCGATGCTAAAGTTAGTGATCTATAATCATCAAAACCATATTTTAATATAAAAGTAGACAAGAATTACTTACAACTCATTGGGATTTACCATTCCCAATTCTCTTCTTATGAATGTGAATGGGTCCTTGGCTAATGGTTTGGTGAAAATGTCTGCCAATTGAAGATGAGTTGGGATGAACATCACTTTCACATCTCTCTTCTGGACATGATCCCGGATGAAATGATGTCTCACATCAATATGCTTGGTTCTTGTATGTTGCACGGGATTCTTGGCCAAGCTTATTGTGCTAGTGTTATCACATAGTATTGGAATCTCCTTTAAGTGCACTCCTAAATCAGCAAGTTGTTGCTTCAGCCACAACACTTGAGCACAGCAACTTGAGGCAGCCACATATTCAGCTTCTGTTGAGGACACCGCCACGGTAGTTTGCTTCTTGCTAAACCAAGAGACAAGTGAGTTGCCAAAGAATTCGCATTGCCCACTTGTACTCTTTCTATCCGTCTTATAGCCAGCATGATCCGAATCTGAATATGCCACAAGATGCTCCGGCTGACCTTTAGGAAACCATAGCCCAAGAGTCTTTGTATCAGATAGATATCTGAATATTCTCTTCACGTGTTCAGCATGAGACTCTTTGGGTGCGGATTGGAACCGAGCACACATTCCAACACTGAATTGAATGTCCGGGCGACTTGCAGTGAGATAGAGCAATGATCCAATCATTCCTCTATACTTGGTGATGTTAAAGTCCTTGCCCTCTTCATCAGCATCCAAAGAAGTAGTTGTGCTCATTGGTGTGTCAGCCCCATTGCACTTGTCCATTCCAAACTTCTTCAGCAAATCATTCATATACTTTGTTTGAGATATGAATATTCCATCTTTACGTTGCTTGATTTGCAGCCCAAGGAAGTAATTAAGCTCTCCCATCATTGACATCTCAAATTCACCTTGCATAGACTTGGAAAATTCCTCACACAAAGAATCATTAGTAGCACCGAAAATAATATCATCAACATATATCTGTACGATTAAAATCTCATTTAATTTATTTTTCTTGATAAACAATGTTGTATCAGCCTTTCCTCTGATAAATCCTTGATTGAGTAAGAATTGACTCAATCTTCCATACCAAGCTCTTGGAGCTTGCTTAAGACCATACAAGGCTTTCTTAAGTCTAAAAACATGATCCGGAAATTGATCATTTTCAAAACCTGGAGGTTGTTCAACATACACCTCTTCTTGAATGAAACCATTTAGAAAAGCACTTTTGACATCCATTTGATAGAGTTTAAAGCCTTTTGTGCATGCAAATGCTAGAAGAACTCTTATTGCTTCCAATCTAGCTACTGGAGCATAAGTCTCTTCATAGTCTATTCCTTCTTCTTGATTGTAACCTTTGGCCACTAATCTAGCCTTGTTACGCACAATGATGGCTGACTCATCACGTTTGTTCTTGAATACCCATTTTGTCCCAATTACCGGATGGTCTTTGGGTCTAGGCACCAAGTCCCAAACTTGATTTCTATCAAATTGATGTAGCTCCTCTTGCATAGCAATCACCCAATCATTGTCTGAAAGGGCTTCTTCTATTTTAGAGGGCTCTATATGAGAAATAAATGCAGAAAATGTAACTTCATTCAAGGTACTATTTCTGGTCCTAACTCCTTGATTTACATCACCTATTACTTGGTCTAAAGGATGATTCCTTATAAATCTCCAAGCTCTAGGTTGAGACTGATCAGCATTTTCTAAATTGCTTTCAGGATTAGCCTCAAAAATGTTTTCAGAATTTTCAGAAGGAGTAGGAGCATTTTTCGAAAAGAATTTGTTTTTGAAAATAATCTCCTCTTCATCATCCAAGGATTTATCAGATTCAGATTCACAAAATACAACATGTATAGATTCCTCAACAATCTTAGTTCTAGTATTAAAGACTCTATATGCTTTACTCCTATTAGAATAACCAATAAAGATAGCTAAATCAGCTTTAGGATCGAATTTACCAAGATTGTCTTTACCGTTATTGTGCACATAGCACTTACAACCGAAGACACGAAGGTGACTGAGGTTTGGCTTTCTTCCTTTGTAGAGTTCGTATGGAGTCTTATTCAGCTTCTTTCTCAAGTATGCTCTGTTGGAGACGTAGCAAGCCGTACTCATGGCATCAGCCCAAAACACTTGCGAAGTGATGTACTCGTTCAACATTACTCTAGCCATTTCAGTGAGTACTCTATTCTTTCTCTCCACAACACCATTTTGTTGTGGTGTTCTTGGTGCTGAAAAGTTGTGATCAATCCCCATACTATCACAGAACTCAGCAAAGGCTTGATTTTCGAACTCTCCACCATGATCAGTTCGTATTCCTGAAATTGAGAACCCTTTCTCGTTTTGGACCTTCTTGGCAAATGAAACAAACTGATCAAAGGTTTCATCTTTAGAAGATAAAAATATTGTCCACGTAAATCTAGAGAAATCATCGACAATGACCAAAGTGTATAAGTTTCCACCAAGACTTTTCACTCTAGCTGGTCCAACTAGATCCATGTGAAGAAGTTGAAGAGGTCTGTTTGTTGAAATCTCATTTTTAGCTTTAAAAGAAGATTTGGTCTGTTTTCCCTTTTGACAAGCATCACAAATCATATCATTTTTGAAATTCAGTTTGGGAATGCCAATAACCAAATCCTTTTTCAATAACTTGTCAAGTTGATACATATTGACATGAGCTAATCGCTTATGCCATAGCCAACTCTCATTCAAGTTACTTACAAAACAATTTTCAGAAGTAGAAGCATTGCTAGAGAGGTTCAAAGTATAACAGTTTCCATCTCTAGGTGCTCTAAATAAAGCTTTATTTTTCAAATCATTTATGGAGATCAAATCCTTTTTAACAATAAAGCATTCATCAGAGTCAAATATTACCAAATTACCCTTATCGGTGCTTTGGCTCACACTTAGGAGATTATGACACAATCCTTCTACAAGGTAGACGTCTTTAATGAGTGGGCCTTCATTGTTGCCTATCTCACCAATGCCAGCGATTTTCCCGGATTGATCACCTCCAAATGTGACTCTACCTCCATCTTTTGGCTTTATTGATAAAAACTTTGATTTGTCTCCAGTCATGTGTCTTGAGCATCCACTATCAATGTACCACTTGTTCGGCCTTGATGCTCTAAGACATACCTGCAGATTACCAGAGGTCAAGTTTTAGGTACCCATCTTTTCTTGGGTCCTTTGGGGTTAGCATGCACCTTGGGAACATATGTTCCTTTTGGTACCCAGACATAATTTCCTACAGGTTTAGCTTTTCTTTCTTTTCGATGAAAACAAGATGAAGTAGAATGACCCTTCCTATTGCAATATGTACAATGTGCAAAAGGATTTGAGGAATGAACAGATTTAGTGAAATAATTCATATAGGATTTTTGTCCATTCTTTTTCTTTCCTTTCTTCTTATCAAAGTCTGGTCTATAACCAATGCCCGATCTATCGTTTGTAAAACGTTGTTGTTTCAAAATCACATTGAGCATTTCACTTCCCTTAGTGAATTTCTCAAGTGCTTTTGTAAGTTGTGAATTCTTTTTCTCTAGGATAGAGCATTCATCACAAATCAGAGATTGAGGAGAAGAGAGGTTTTCAATTTGCAGTTCAAGAAAAGAATTTTTTCTTTTCAAAGACATATACTTGTCTGCAAGTTTTTCAAACTCCTTTTGAACAACATTGTATTCAGCAAACAATTCATCATAGGAAGGAAGAGATTCATATACCTCATTTATTTCACTAGGTTGTTCTTCTTCCTCAGCAACCAGGCATATGTTGGCTTTTTCACTTTCATCCTCTTCAGCTTCATCCTCATCCGATGAGCTATCTCCCCATATGGCTGACACATATGCCTTTTTCTTGTATTTCTTGAATTTCTTCTTTTCTTTCTCTTGATTTTTCAGCTGAGGACATTCTGCCTTGATGTGTCCGGGCTTTTCGCATTCATAACATATGACAGGCTTCTTTGATTCATAGCTCGAATTTCCCTTCTGAAACTTCCTGAAGCCTTGATCTCTCTTATAGAACTTTTTGAATCTCCGGACCATCATGCCAATTTCTTCATCCTCATCTTCATCTTCCTCATCCTTTTCCGCATTCAGAGCCACTCCCTTGTTGCGATTGTTGCCACCATTGACATCTTCTAATTCCTTCTTGAACTTCAACTTGCTCTCATATTCAGATAAGCTACCAAACAAGGCTGCAACTGACGTCATCGACTCTCCACGAGCCTCTTCGATAGCTGTGACCTTTGCTTCCCAATCTTTGGTCAAAATATTAAGAATCTTTCTTACTTGAGACCCTTGATCAAAGATCTTTCCTAGAGCAGCCAGTTGATTTGTCAAATGGGTATATCTGAGCTGAAACTCTCCAATGCTTTCTCCTTGCTTCATCCGCAACAAGTCATATTCAGTGGTTAGAATATTAATCCGGTTTTCCTTGATTCCAGAAGTTCCTTCATATGCAATCTCTAGTGCTTTCCACATCTCCTTAGCTGTTGACAGATTGCAAATGCGAAAGAACTCTTTTTGGCTAAGAGCACTTTGAAGCATCAGGATGGCCTTGCTATTGAGAGTAATATTCTTCTTATCATCATCGTTGAACTCAGCTTTGGTCTTTGGAACAGTGATGCCTCCTTCAACCTTAACTGGCACATAATCTCCAGTTTCAAATACTCTCCACAATCCATATTCTGTAGCCATTACGAACACACGAAATTTTGCTTTCCAGAAAGAGTAGTGTTCGCCATCGAAACCGGGAGGTCTGTTGATTGAAGCTCCATCAGGAAGAATTCCTTCCATCGTGATCCTTCTCGAGTGGTTAAACTCTTCTGAGAAGACCTTGCTCTGATACCAAATGAAAGAGGAGCTTTATACCCAAGAGGGGGGGTGAATTGGGTATATTAAAAATTTTTCAAACTGGTTCTGTTTTTACACTCTCAGAACAGAGCAGAACAGAGGAGATAGAGAGAAGAGCTTTGCACACAACGATTTATACTGGTTCGGTCCTTTCTCTGACCTACATCCAGTCCCCAAGCCTCACTTGGGATTTTCAATCCACTAACTCAACAATATTGATTACACACTCTGTACTAAGAGTTGTTCTCTCACTAGAACACACTCCCCCTTACAAGTTGTAATCAATACACCCCAACTACCAAGTCCCCTGACTTGTAGTTATCTCAATCAATAAATGATTTACAAGTATTTGACTCTCTTACAGAGCAGATAAGATAAACACTGAAGAACTAAGTATCAAAATGATACAATACAGATGTAAGCTTGATACAATAAATGACTCAATAAATTTTCGCTCTAAGTAGTTGTATCAGCTTGAGAAGAAGTTAATGCTCTCTATTTATAGGTAGAGAACATTAAATGACCGTTGTGAGATGATTCCAACCGTTGGAAGTGATTTGCTTAAGTTCTGGTCATCTTCTCTCTCTAAACTTCTGCTAATCCAAGTCTTAATGAAGTCTGATGTGGATCTCTGAGTTTCTGCCCGTTGGAATTAACTTTACTTGATGTAGTAAGCATTCTTTAACGTTAACAAGGCGTGCTCAGATGGATTAGCCGAAAGTAGATGAGATTGTGCAGGTGCATTAAATGCACTGTTCACCTTTTTGCTTTTTCTCACAAATCTTCAATAATCTTGATCTGTGCTAACTGAAAAACACTCAACAAACTTGTTAAACATATCTGGGATCATGAGTGAATGATTTATGAAAGCAATTAGATCAAACAACAAGTTATAGCAGATTTCACAAATTTGAAAAAGCTTCAACGGTCACTAACCTCGAGGTTAGTTCATCCAACCTCGAGGTTGGCCTGAAATCCTCAGGCAAACCTTCGTTTTAAAATCATTCAACCTCGAGGTTGCAAAGTGAACCTCGAGGTTTCTCTTGAGAAGAAACCTTCTAATAAATCTCATTAACCTGCAAACCTTGAGGTTCCAAAGGTAACCTCGAGGTTTGAAGTTTGTTTCAAACCTTCAGTTTTCACTGGAGCCCGACAACCTCGAGGTTGTACATCTGTACTCGAGGTTGGCTCTTTGAAAGTGCAAAGTTCAAAGTTAAACATAAAGCCCAGCCTCGAGGTTACAATGTTAACCTCGAGGTTTTCAATACTTTGAAAACCAGTGTGCTCTCTGTAAGTGATGAAACTCGAGGTTGCAACATCATACTCGAGGTCAAAGGTGTTTTCATCGAGCTTAAGTTTCAAAACAAAGTGTCCAACCTCGAGGTTGAAATATGGACCTCGAGGTTCATGTGCTTGATGAACAACATGACCTTTCTGTATGAGTTGAACCATGAGGTTAGCTTTGCATACTCGAGGTTACAAGTGATAATGAAGAAACTTGGATTCTCCAACTGAACCAGAACCTCGAGGTTGACTTCTCAACCTCGAGGTTTCACATATAATTTGTGAAACCAAGTTTTGCAACATTCGAACACTTGATTTTTAAAGCTTCTGTAAGGTCAAACCTCGAGGTTACAAACCCAACCTCGAGGTTTGCTCTTAAACAGAATTTTGACACTTAAGAGCAAAACCTCTTCAATTGTTTGTAGTTGTTGACAATCATCAAAACCATCAGAGAACTAACATATATGAGGATTTGAAAGGAAAGTATTTCTTTTATGCATAAACTCATATTTAATTCACTTTGCTCAGCTATCTTGAATTAATTATATTCATAAGAGCATGTGAATTTAATTTTGGTTTCTACAAGCTAACAATGATTGGATCCAAGTAAGTTTGGATACCAAGAAAGAAAAAGATTTATACGGTTTTGTAGGATCAAAGAAAGTTTCTCAAGAATGTAGCATAGAAAAATGATCCAAGTCTTGAGAAAGCTAAACAAGCTATGCTTAATGTTGATGATGAACATGGAAAAAGGAGTTATCTACATTGATCCATCTCAACCAAGCAAGCTTCTATGAGGACAAGAGAAATTATGGTGATATCTAATTCTTACCTCATACTATGATTATATGAAATTGATTTTTGGTTTGTCTTTGGTTAAATTAAAAGATTTTGAAACTTATTTAATTTCAATTAGCAAATTTACTGTCAAAGCAAAATCTAGTTTAGAGTTGAAAACTCCAGTTTTGTTTTGAAAACTCCAGTTTTTATTTGGAAACTCAAGTTTTGGTCTTACAGAGAGTCACAAAGTTTTTCAACTTGAGAAAACTTGAGTTTTGATATGGAAACTCCAGTTTTGAGTTTGCCATGAGTTTTCTAAATTTTCCAGAATTTTGAGAAAACTCGAGTTTTGGTTTGAAAACTTGAGTTTTCACTTGGCTGAGAGTTTCCAAGTTTTACTCAGTTTTTGGAAACTCCAGTTTTCATAGAAAAATCCAGTTTTGACTTGGCTCAGATTTCTCAACGTTTTCATATTTTAAATGAAAACTCGAGTTTTGACCAAGCTGAGAGCATTGCACTTTTTCAATGTTTTGAAAACTCCAATTTTGGATCAAAACTCCAGTTTTGATGTTTTGGACTAAAATTCATTTTTCATGTTAACAGTCCAAAACTTGAGTTTTGATATGAAAAGTCGAGTTTTACTTAAGTGCACAGTGACAAATTCCAGTTTTCAATGCTCAATTTGAAAATCAGTTTTTCAGATTTACGAAACCTTTTTGTTTGATCTTAATACTTCCTATCTTCATTCATTAATATCCCTAACTATGTTTAATCAATTTGTTAGTGAATTTTTGATGATCAAACAAGTGAATTTGTGCATAACTTTGTTGATTATATTTTTGAAATGCACAATTATAAAATTTGTTTGGGTTTCAATTCACACTAAAAATGCATACAAGTATTTTGAAAAATATTCATACTTTGATTGCATTTAAATGATGTTTCAAAATTGGAAGTTAATATTATATATTGAATGTTGGATATGCTTCAAATTTCTCCATTTGAGTTTTTCCTCATCTTTCACATATTGATATTTGAAATTCAATGTTTTGCTTGAACTCTTTAGTTTCATTCTCTAACTAGTTGGACCTCATGTCTAACAAGTTAATCATATATGAGTTTCAAGTTTATCTCAAGAAAAGGATTCAATTTGTGAAAATCTTATGCTTATTGAATAAATCCTTATTGGCCAAGTTATTCCAAGCTTTATGAATGTTCATTAATGTTAGTTCTGATTAGTTTTGATGATGTCTTATATTGATGCCATTATCTAGAGCAAAAAGTTTGTATCATATACATTGACTAACTACCTTATTTAATATAGATTAGTTCAAGTTGAATCATGAAGAATAATCCAGAAGAAGAGAAGAGACTAAAGAAGGAAGAATTTGCACAATATAATGAGAATATCAACACTCAAGTTCTTGTGTTACTAGAAGTCTTTATGATTAAGCGAAAGTTGGAATAGCTTAATTTGGAGTCAGCAAACATCAGCGTGAATAGTAGCGTATATGTAAATAGTGCCATGTATACATGAATAGTGCTTATACATGAAGTCTCGATGATCAAAATGGAAGTCCGAAAGGCTTAATTCGGAGTCAAAGTAAGCTATTTGAAGCATCAGCATGAATAGTAGCGTATACGTGAATAGTATACCGTATATATAAATAGTGCCATACGGTATGAACAATGACATATGGATCCATGAGTGTGCTACAATGATTTCATTATCTCAGGAGTTGCCTTGTGTCAAGAAGATAATAGTCATTCCCGTCGGTTCTCCAAATTAATTCAGAATGGCGTAATCGTAATTATGGTGAACTTCAGCTTCAATGGCAAAATCGTAATTTTGCTGACTTTCCAAAATGCAGTTTTCGACTCAGCGTTACTGTTCACCTCTGTCTGCCTCTGTTCTGCGTTTTTCATGGGCGACGTTCAATGTTTCGATGATATCTCACAAACTAGACGTCGGATTGAGGTGAAACCAATTTTGGATGAAAGTAGACTCCCAATGCGTCATTTGGAGACCAGATTCAAGTCCAAAGGAGTTCAGATGAAAGAGAAACAAATTGTGGAAGTTGGTAGTGCAATTCACGCCACACAGCAAGGCGAGCTTCGGTATTTCAGGTGTATCTCAAAAATCAAAAATCCAATTGAGATGAAACTAGTGGCATATGAAACTAGACTCAAAATGAGTCACACCACAATTTGACCCACTCAAAACGGAGCTTAGACCAGGGAGATATGGCCTTCGAAAGTTGATACATGTGATTCTGGAATCAGTTCAGCATAGTCTCGGTTTTCTGTCTATATCTCACATTATACAGAACCAAATGAAGTGAAACCAATTCCATATGATTCTCTACTCAACAAGTGTTTCACAGAATTTGGAAGCAACTAAAAAGAGCTTGAAACGAAGGAGATATGAATTTCGAAACTTCTGGGTTGCTGGAACTCTGTTTTCTGGGCAGTCGTTGTTCATCGGATCATAACGGTCAAAATACAAAGTATTTTGAGCTGATTCTTTTTCCATTGGAAAGAAGACATCAAGAGCTTTCCAGGGATATATCATTTGCTGATTTTAGAGCTATACACGAAGAGATATAGCTACTGGAAGTTGAGTTATGTGCTGGATCAGCTGTCACGAAAATACTGTTCATCATCTTCAACAATCACCGCGTCCGGAAATACTGTTGCGCATGGAAAATGTCCATATGATTACCAAAATCACTTATACTACTTCTTAACATTATTTATATCATTTGTGTATAAGTTTCAGGTGATTAGATCAAAGATTGAATTCAAAACTGATTGAAACGAAAATCATGTCAACGGACTCAACAGAGAAAGCAACGGACTTGGTTGATGAAGTAAAGAAGAAGCAATAGCCATTTTGATGAAGACAAGAATGGAGTGATTGAATGAAGTGTTTGATGAAATGAGGATGATGAAGAAACGAGAGTTTTCACCAATGGACGAATGAACCAGCAAACGAATGCACAACCAATGCTACAATGGTAATACACATTGATGCTTCAACGGACCAAAACTCGACGGCAATATACTCAAACGGTCAAATGATCTACAACGGTAATATTTTTCAAACGGATCAATGTGCAACGGACGAGCTTCAACGGAAACAATTTTCAAATAGTGCAGTTACTATTCACAACGGTCAATGTTTTTCTCCAACGGTTCACTCTACACGCTTATAAATGGAAGCGGATTCAAAATGGAAAAATACATGAGCTTACACCTTCAAAATGTCTTCTGATGTTTATCTCACATTCTCTCTATTTTCTTAGTGATCATATAATTTATTAAGAGAGTGAGATTATTTGTATTGTACTTCAGTGTTCATCTTATCACTTCTTAAAGAGAAGATTTATTTGTAAACATTTTATCTGAGAGTTACTCAAGATTGGGTGATCTTGAGTGGGAAACACATTGTGTTGATTACAACTTGTAAGGGGAGTGAATCCTAGGGAGAGGATTATTTCGAGTACAGAGTGTGTGATCAAGCGGTGTATCCTTACGTGTGTAAGGGGGAGTATCTCGGTAAGAGATTTGTAAAAGGCTGCACAAGTGCCCGGCTAAACTTGTGGGATTGTAGCGGTTCTCAAGTACCCAATTAAAGCTTGAGGGAGATAGTGGATTGAAATCTCAGGATGTGCCTGGGGACTGGATGTAGGTCATCGTGGATTGGGCCGAACCAGGATAAATCACAGTTTGCATATTCTCTTCCTTAAACTCTTATATTTCTAGCAAATATTATTTTAACATTTATTTGAATATTCAACTGTTGATTTATGAATAGTTATTTTCATACTCATTACCTTCATTAAGAGTTGAAAAGAATTTTTAAAGTTTCTAAATTTTTATCTGACACCCAATTCACCCCCCCTCTTGGGTGATAGCCAGGTCTAACATTTGGTATCAGAGCAGGGCTCTTGTTTAAAGGACTTAACCGTCTCAAGAGTTACAATGGCTATTTTTGGGTGTTACTTGCTTTCTGAAGGTTTCGATTATACTGTTCCACCATTTTTAAAAGATATTGATTTTTGGTTTTGGAAAGCTAGAATGACTAGTTTTATCAAAGCAACTGATTTTGATATGTGGAATGTTTTTACAAATGTTTTTGATTTCAAACCGAGAAAGGATTGGACGGATAAAGAAAAGAAAATGTTTTCGCTGAACATTAGAGCAATGAAAATTTTGTATAGTGCTTTAACCGAAAATGATTTTGTAAAAATCAAATGTTGCTCTAATGCTAAAGATATCTGGGATACTCTTGATTCTTTTTATAGTTCTAACAATTATGTTGAAGTTGAAAGTGTTGATAGTTCATCAGAGATTTCTAACTGCACATCTATGAGTGATGAACAAATGGAAGAAGGTGAAATTAGAGAATATTTTCATGATCCGGTCAACACAAAAGAACAAGAGAAAGAAGACTCCCAAGAAGAGCTCATTGACAATTGTGATCAATCATTATCTGAAGCTCAAGATGCATATGAGGTAAACAATTCCAATTCTTCTTGTGTAGTTAAGAAAAATGATTTTAACCATTTGCATAAAATTGTTTTTCAACCAATCACTGATTCTATTTTGAAAAACAAACATATTTTCAAAAATGATGCTGGAAAATCATGTGGGAAGAATGAATTTTCAAATGAAGATGATTTGAAATCTTACAATATTTGCAAAAATGTCCATAATAAGCATCATTCTATTATTTGCAATTATTGTAGCAAATCTGGTCATATTTCTCATACATGTTATATTAGAAGAAATTATAATGTGAGAAATAGATTTGTTTGGGTTCCTAAAGGACAAGAAAAGTCCAATACTAACGGTCAAGGACCCAAGTATAAGTGGGTACCAAAATGTCCATCTAGTGCCTTATGTGTGAAGGATAATTTAAAAGTCAATGGACATAAGGGTACTGACGAGACGAAGATCAATCCAAGAGTTTCTCATGAGCGTAAAAGGAAACTTACTTCAAACAGGAGAACTCTCAGAGCACCCATTGCTAGAACTACAAGGTCAAACCATGAAAAGCAATGGATACATACAAGAAGAGTATTTCCTACCTCAAGAATAAATTATCATAGAGTATCGTTCAACTACCTTGAGGAAAATAAGAAGAGGAGAATCTCTCAAATGCCAAATAGAAGACCATTGAAGTACATATCTTCTGAGAGAGCTTTGTCGATACCCATAGAAAGACACATGAAGAATCAATATGACAGAGAAAGACAGTGGGTAAGCAAAGTCAATTCTCCTAGTACCTAAGGCAAAGGCATACAACGGTAAAACCTCCTACTCTGTTATCTGAAATATTTATTGAGGTTTTATATTTTGTAATCTTAGGAATGAGCCTTGCAAACTATTTTTTAAAAAAAAAAAAATTGGCTTTTGTCATCCTAATTTAATTTTTCAAAGTAATTGCAATGTTCAATAATTTAACTCTTTAAGCATACATGATAATTTGAAAATGAAATATTTCTTTTATCCATAAATCATGTTTAATTCACTGTGCTTAGTTGTTCTGAATTGAATATATTCATAAGAGCATGTGAATTTAATTTTGGTTCCTACAATCTAACAATGATTGGATCCAAGTAAGGTTGGATACCAAGAAAGAAAAAGATTTATATGGTTTTATAGGATCAAAGAAAGCTTCTTAAGAATGTAACAAAGAGAAGTGATCCAACTTTTGAGAAAGCTCAACAAGCTATGCTTAATGTTGATGGTGAACGTCCAAAAAAGGAGTCATCTACATCAAAACCATCTTAATCAAGCAAGCTTCTACAAGGACAGGAGGAATTACGGTGATTTCTAATTCTTATCTCATACTATGATTGTATATTTTTTTTGGTAATAAATACTTGTCCATTATTGCATTCCATTAGCAATCAATCATTTATGATTTTCAAAATATTTTCAGATTGCTAAATGGACCATAAGTGAATTTGTGCAAAACATTCTAAGATTATATATATATTTTACACATTTTTTAAAAAAATTTCAATTCACTCTGTTTCTAGAAAAATGCATACAGATGTTTTGAAAAAAAAAAAATATGCATATTTTGATTGCATTAAAATGATATTTCAAAATTGGAAGTTAAGTCTTTGTATATTGAATGTTAGATATGATTCGAATCCTTCCAGTAGAGTTTTCCCTATCATTCACATTTGATCTTTGATAGTCAATAGGATGCTCGAACTCCTCATTCTTTATTTTCAATCAAGTTAGATCTTATATCTAACAAGTTGATCATCTATATGGGTTTCAAGCTTATTCAATTTGTGAAAATCTTATAAATTCTTATTGGCCAAGTTATTTCAAAAATTATGAATGTTCATTAATGCATTAAATGTTAGTGTATTAACCATTATAGTGGAATAACTTACTAGGATAATATTTTGAAACTGTAGTCATTTGGACTAATGAGTATGTGCTTCATCATTTATGAATTCTAGTACTTATTATGTTACTCAAATACATCAACATTTGTCTTCATCCATATTTTGAGTATACATCTAGATTCATATTCTTGGCTTGAATATTCATATATTTCTAGAGTCAATTCAAAGATGCAAGATTATCTCCTGGTCAATAGCAAAGTCTTTGTGCCTATATATTTCTATCATACTTAGCTCTTTTTGACTTGAATGTTCGACATGTTCTCCAAAAATTGAAGCACTCTGACACACTCTTTAACAAGCTGACTTCCATCATATTTAGCTTGTGCATTGATTTTAAACATATTCAAAAATAAATTTTCCATACATTAAAATCTCAATTTCATAATGCATTATCATGTTTTAAAAGAACATTTGAGATTTGAAATAATTTGCATATTTCATTTTCATTCTTGAAAATTTTAATCTCATTCATATAAATGCATATCATTATGAATTAGATTTTTTTTAAAATCTACATGCATTCTTATCAATGACATCTTTTCTGCATAAATTATATTTCTAAGTTGTCATTGAGAAATCACATTTTTGGTATCATTTAATTGTTACCCTATTTGATTCATTGGTTTTAATTTATTCGATTGGGTAAAACTATGTTTTGATATTTGATTTTGATATACTCTTTGCTCAAATATCATATGATTTAATTTTATAAGAGCACAAGAGTTTATTATGTCTAATCCTGTGTGGACTCGATATCATTGAGTACCAAAGAACATATATTTTTACAGGAGATCGATGACTAACATGGTCTGTTGTTGCATACAAAGAACATAGGCAAACAAAATAGACCATTTCAGTAGCTACGTTTGCAAATTTTGTGACATCACTTCTGTGAATGACAAGATTAGGCAACTCTGTGAATTGATCAACCAAAACTTCAAGGTCTTATCTAGCAAGAGGCTTAGATCAAGGTGATACAGGAGTGTATTAGCTTGATAAGAAAAGTTGTTGGCCACAGAAACTTATCCTTATGCATCAAATCTGGGAGTTCCTCAATACTGATCACATCATCAGATAATGGCCAACCCATGATGCACCTATGGATTACAAATGATTATGACTCAAGTAATTACGATATTACTTGAGTGAGGCATAGTATTTTGAAATAATATTCATATATCATAATCATCTCTCTATTTTTCATATCACTTTTCAGGCTAACTTGATTTTATTCATTCAAATTTTATTACATGAAGTTTAGTCTGAGAACATTCATTTTCAAAATGATCCTTATGTTTTAACCACTTTTATCATCTTAAAAAGCATAAGTAATTTCTTTATACTAATTTCAATGATTTTGAAAGTTCTTAATTTTGAGATACCATGTTGTGAGCAAGATATTTTCAACCCTCATAACATTTGGTGTCACACTATTATTTGTTATTATTAAAGAGAACTTCATATTTTTAGACATGCATTCATTAAGGGGGAGCTTCACATTCATATGTGTTTTATATTCTATAAGTTCTTCTCCTTTATTTGAAGAAAAAAAAAACCTTTTAAGCATACTCATATACAATTATTATTTGTTATTAGTTTTGATGATGAGTTAATATTATATTTTCCTTTCATTATTATTTGAAAATATGTTTTCGAGAGGAACACTTTGATATCTGGTTGCACTAACAAATCTCTTCAGAAAAGAATATTTTTAATTTGTAGCAAGAGATTTGGTTATGTGTTACAACTTTCCTTAATACACTACAAGGAGAAATTATTAAATTAAGGAAAGATGATTTGGGGATTAATTATTGAAGATGAGATATGCTCTACAGAAGAGATCTATGAAGGCAAAGGATGGAAGCTAAAGTACTGATCAAATTTATTCAAATGAGAAACAACTCAAGAAGCCAGTACTTTCATCTTATTCGCATCATACAAGATATTCATGATCATTCGATTGAGCCTCTTCAAAGAATCTCATACAACAAGAAAGAAGCCTATCACTACTTCATCTCAGGGCATGGCGACTCAACCAAATTTCTTACAGCAAGCAAATGGACTTCATCGATCATTCAACAATTTGCAGAATCTACATGAGCATTTCTAATCTCTATCTTTTTATATTCAGTAGAATTCTGCACATATTTGATATGAATTTGTTTTTAACTATGAAAGTTTTAAGTTTCTTGAAAAACCTCTCCAAATTGTATTTCAAACATACTTTCATGAAAGATCTTTTCTACTTGCATCAAATATTTTCAAAAGGGGGAGAGAAATAGCAATTATTTCTAACTTGTTTTTCATATTTATCTCTCCATAAGTATATCTTCTTTACTTCAACTTTTTGCTAATGACAAATAAGGGGGAGAGAATGGCAAGAAAAATATGTTGCATCTAATATATTCTCATATTCATACATATTTTTCTTAAGGTATTTGCCATCATCAAAAAGGGGGAGAATGTTAGTTCTGATTAGTTTTGATGATGTCTTATATTGATGCCATTATCTAGAGCAAAAAGTTTGTATCATATACATTGACTAACTACCTTATTTAATATAGATTAGTTCAAGTTGAATCATGAAGAATAATCCAGAAGAAGAGAAGAGACTAAAGAAGGAAGAATTTGCACAATATAATGAGAATATCAACACTCAAGTTCTTGTGTTACTAGAAGTCTTTATGATTAAGCGAAAGTTGGAATAGCTTAATTTGGAGTCAGCAAACATCAGCGTGAATAGTAGCGTATATGTAAATAGTGCCATGTATACATGAATAGTGCTTATACATGAAGTCTCGATGATCAAAATGGAAGTCCGAAAGGCTTAATTCGGAGTCAAAGTAAGCTATTTGAAGCATCAGCATGAATAGTAGCGTATACGTGAATAGTATACCGTATATATAAATAGTGCCATACGGTATGAACAATGACATATGGATCCATGAGTGTGCTACAATGATTTCATTATCTCAGGAGTTGCCTTGTGTCAAGAAGATAATAGTCATTCCCGTCGGTTCTCCAAATTAATTCAGAATGGCGTAATCGTAATTATGGTGAACTTCAGCTTCAATGGCAAAATCGTAATTTTGCTGACTTTCCAAAATGCAGTTTTCGACTCAGCGTTACTGTTCACCTCTGTCTGCCTCTGTTCTGCGTTTTTCATGGGCGACGTTCAATGTTTCGATGATATCTCACAAACTAGACGTCGGATTGAGGTGAAACCAATTTTGGATGAAAGTAGACTCCCAATGCGTCATTTGGAGACCAGATTCAAGTCCAAAGGAGTTCAGATGAAAGAGAAACAAATTGTGGAAGTTGGTAGTGCAATTCACGCCACACAGCAAGGCGAGCTTCGGTATTTCAGGTGTATCTCAAAAATCAAAAATCCAATTGAGATGAAACCAGTGGCATATGAAACTAGACTCAAAATGAGTCACACCACAATTTGACCCACTCAAAACGGAGCTTAGACCAGGGAGATATGGCCTTCGAAAGTTGATACATGTGATTCTGGAATCAGTTCAGCATAGTCTCGGTTTTCTGTCTATATCTCACATTATACAGAACCAAATGAAGTGAAACCAATTCCATATGATTCTCTACTCAACAAGTGTTTCACAGAATTTGGAAGCAACTAAAAAGAGCTTGAAACGAAGGAGATATGAATTTCGAAACTTCTGGGTTGCTGGAACTCTGTTTTCTGGGCAGTCGTTGTTCATCGGATCATAACGGTCAAAATACAAAGTATTTTGAGCTGATTCTTTTTCCATTGGAAAGAAGACATCAAGAGCTTTCCAGGGATATATCATTTGCTGATTTTAGAGCTATACACGAAGAGATATAGCTACTGGAAGTTGAGTTATGTGCTGGATCAGCTGTCACGAAAATACTGTTCATCATCTTCAACAATCACCGCGTCCGGAAATACTGTTGCGCATGGAAAATGTCCATATGATTACCAAAATCACTTATACTACTTCTTAACATTATTTATATCATTTGTGTATAAGTTTCAGGTGATTAGATCAAAGATTGAATTCAAAACTGATTGAAACGAAAATCATGTCAACGGACTCAACAGAGAAAGCAACGGACTTGGTTGATGAAGTAAAGAAGAAGCAATAGCCATTTTGATGAAGACAAGAATGGAGTGATTGAATGAAGTGTTTGATGAAATGAGGATGATGAAGAAACGAGAGTTTTCACCAATGGACGAATGAACCAGCAAACGAATGCACAACCAATGCTACAATGGTAATACACATTGATGCTTCAACGGACCAAAACTCGACGGCAATATACTCAAACGGTCAAATGATCTACAACGGTAATATTTTTCAAACGGATCAATGTGCAACGGACGAGCTTCAACGGAAACAATTTTCAAATAGTGCAGTTACTATTCACAACGGTCAATGTTTTTCTCCAACGGTTCACTCTACACGCTTATAAATGGAAGCGGATTCAAAATGGAAAAATACATGAGCTTACACCTTCAAAATGTCTTCTGATGTTTATCTCACATTCTCTCTATTTTCTTAGTGATCATATAATTTATTAAGAGAGTGAGATTATTTGTATTGTACTTCAGTGTTCATCTTATCACTTCTTAAAGAGAAGATTTATTTGTAAACATTTTATCTGAGAGTTACTCAAGATTGGGTGATCTTGAGTGGGAAACACATTGTGTTGATTACAACTTGTAAGGGGAGTGAATCCTATGGAGAGGATTATTTCGAGTACAGAGTGTGTGATCAAGCGGTGTATCCTTACGTGTGTAAGGGGGAGTATCTCGGTAAGAGATTTGTAAAAGGCTGCACAAGTGCCCGGCTAAACTTGTGGGATTGTAGCGGTTCTCAAGTACCCAATTAAAGCTTGAGGGAGATAGTGGATTGAAATCTCAGGATGTGCCTGGGGACTGGATGTAGGTCATCGTGGATTGGGCCGAACCAGGATAAATCACAGTTTGCATATTCTCTTCCTTAAACTCTTATATTTCTAGCAAATATTATTTTAACATTTATTTGAATATTCAACTGTTGATTTATGAATAGTTATTTTCATACTCATTACCTTCATTAAGAGTTGAAAAGAATTTTTAAAGTTTCTAAATTTTTATCTGACACCCAATTCACCCCCCCTCTTGGGTGATAGCCAGGTCTAACAATTAATGTATTAAATGTTAGTGCATTAACCATTATATGAAATAACTTACTAGGATAATATTATGGAACTCTAATCATTTGGATTAATGAGGTTGTACTTCATCGTCCATGAATCCTAGTACTCCTTGTGTTACTCAAATATATAAGCATTTGTCTACATCTATATTTTGAGTAACTATTTCTGTATATTTATATTCTTGCCTTGAATATTCATATACTTCAAGACTCTATTCTAAAAGGAAAGATTATTTTTTGGTCAATAGCAAAGTCATTGTGCTCATATATTTCTGTTATGCAAAGCATGTTTCGATAATGCACTATCTTCATGACTTTTGCTGTTGGAAAAATTCTTCTACATGTTAACTTCAATGTTCAGCATGTTCTAAAATTTGAAGCATTTTGATACATTTTGATATATTGATTTCCCCCATGTTTAAAATGAACATTGCTTTTCAAGCATGTTTCAGAAATAAATCTTTCATTTACGGCAATTTTGATTTTATAATGCTTTATCATGTTGTTTAAAGAACATTCAAGATTTGAAACAATTTGCATATTTTATTATCATTCTTGAAATATCTGATTTCATGCATAAACTGTGAATTGATAAATGCGTATCTTTATGGGTAAGATTTTCTATGCTCAAACTTACATGTATTTTATCAATGACATCTTTTCTGCATAAAGTATATTTCCAACTTGTCATTGAGGAATAACATTTTTGGTATCATTTGGTTGTTACCCTATTTGATTCATTGGCATGAACTTATTTGATTGGGTAAAACTGTGTTTCGATCTTTGCTTGTTATACTCTTTGCTTCAATATCATATAGTTAAATCACATAGGAGCATAAGAGTTCTTATCTCTAATCTTGTGTGGACTCAATAATCATTGAGTACCAAAGAACATACATTTGTTTTGCAGGATCTTCTATTCTTGCATTGGAAAATAGAGATTAACAAAGAAAGATAAGCTTGTATGATTCGCTCATGTGAACCACAAGTGATGGCTATAGAGTCATAAACATCACATGAGTAACCACTCGAGGCAACTCTATGAATTGATCAACCAAAACTTCAAGATCTTATCTGGCAAGAGGCTTAGATCAAGATGATACAGGAGTGTACTAACCTGGAAGAAGAGCCGTTGGTCACAGAAAATCATCCTTATGCATCACATTTGGAAGTTCCTCAATATTGATCACATCATCAGATATTGGCTAGCCAGTGATGCATCTATGGATTACAGATGATTATGACTCAAGTAATTACGATATTACTTGAGTGAGGTATAGTATTTTGAAATAATATTCATATATCATAATCATTTCTCTGTTCTCGCATCACTCTTCTAGCTAACTTGATTTTATTCATTCAAATTTTATCACACGAAGTTTAGACTGAGCACATTCATTTTAAAATGATCCTTATGCTTTAAACATTTTTATGATCATAAAAAGCATAAGTGATTTCTTCATACCAATTTCAAATTCACCCAAGTGAACTTGAAAGTTCTCAATTTTGAGATACCATGTTGTGAGAAAAGATATTTCCAGACCTCATAACATTCTGTGTCACATTATTATTTGGTATCATTAAAGGGAGCTTCACATTTTAGTCATGCATTCATTAAGGGGGAGCTTCACATTCACTTGTGTTTGATATCTTTAAAGCTCATCTCCTTTATTTGAAGAAAACCCTTTTAAGCATACTCATCTACATTCACTATCTTTTATTAGTTTTGATGATGAGTTAATTTCATATTTGAAAATATCTTATATCACATAGAAAGAAATACTTTGATATTTGGCTTGCACTAACAAATCTTTTGGAAAGAATGTTTACAATTTGTAGCAGGAGATTATGTTATGTGCTAGGACTTTCCTTAATGCCCTACAAGAATAGCTATATGAAAGAAAAGGAAAAGGATGGAAGCTGAAGTATTGATGATCATGTTCATTCAGATGAGATACAACTCAAGAAGCTAGTACTTTAGACTCATCTCAGAGGTTATTCAGAGCACATCACAGATCTCAAAGCTAGCAAATGGACTTCACAGATCGTTCATCAATTTGCAAAACCAACATGAGAATTTCTAATCTCTATCCTTTTATATTCAGTCGAAATTTTGCACATGTTTGGTATCTATATGCTTTAATTGTGAAAGTTGTCTTGAAAACCTCTCCAAATTCTTTCAAATTTGTTTTCATAAAAACATTCCAAATTGCATCTTATTATGAATGAAAACACTTTCAAATCAGGAAAGAAAATCAGTCTCTTGACTCATTCTAATTTGATTTTATATTTGTCTCCCTACAAGTTATTCCTCTTTACTTCAACTTTTTGTTAGTGACAAATAAGGGGGAGAGAATAGCAAAAAAAATATGTTGGGTCTAATACATTTTCATATTCATACATATTTTTCTTAAAGTATTTGCCATCATCAAAAAGGGTGAGAATGTTGGATATGATTAGTTTTGATGATATCTTATGTTTTATGTAGATGTCATTATTAAGATCAAAAAGTTTACATACCACATTTATTTTCTACTTTGAGTAAGTCTTATATTTAATGTAGATGTGAAGTTCAATGTTGAAGAATGATCAAGAAAGTAGATTGAAGAAAGAAGTTCTTGCACACAATATAATGGGAATATCAGAATATGAAGGAAGCAAGAAGTTCTAAAAGGATTTTGGGAATAGTCAAGAAGAAGAGGAAATATTGAAGAAAGTAGAACTTGTAAGAGAATGATAAGTCCAAGTTGAATGACAGAGAACGATCAACAAGAAGATCAATAAAGAAGTATTGAATTAGAGAAAGAAATTGAATCAAAGATGTTGTGAAGCCAAATGATATGGAATGATCAAGAGAAGAGAAGAAAGAAAGAGTTAGAGTTATGGAGAATGATCAAGAGAAGAAGAAAGAAAGAAGAACTTGTTGAATGAAATGAAGATATCATTATTCAAGTTCTTATATTGAAGCTAGAAGCCTCCAAGATCATATGGAAGTTGGAATGGTAAACAATTTGGAGTTAAAGTAAGCAAAAATCAGCTTCAGGATGAGAAAACTCGAGTTTCTAAGTCAAAACTCGAGTTTCTTGCTTCGCTATAATGATTTGCTCTTCTAGTATGAGAAAACTCGAGTTTAGGACTCAAAACTTGAGTTTAGGAGTCAAAACTCGAGTCAGCCATCTCAAAACTCGTGTTTCCAGTGTCTTCAGCATCTCTGGCGTCTCTGGACAAGCAAAACTCGAGTTTCCAAGCACAAACTCGAGTTTAGGACTCAAAACTTGAGTTTCCAAGTGAAAACTCGAGTTTACAGTGTGATCAGCTCTTCAGATTAAATCTGTAGGCTCATAATTCGAATTAAATAAATATATTTGATTATATCTATTGGACATATTTAATTAATCTATTGTTTTCATTCAGATTTGAATTTCAACATTAATTGGATTAATTTTGGAATATTTTAAGACGACTCATTAGGGTTTTAGAAACCCTTTGAATAGATATTAATCTAGCCGTATTAAGAGAACGGATGAATTAGAGAAGCCGCAAGAAACCTTAGAGAGAAAAAAGAGAGACGCAAGGTTTGAAGGCGGTAGCACGCTGCTGCCCGTGTTCCAGTGCTGTTCGTATGGATACCGGTAGAGGAAGGAGATTCGTAGAATCTGCTCCTGGTTGATCGAGTAGGTGGCCCATGTGATCAAATCAAAGGAGACGCTCACTAATTCGCATATGTATGGTTTCTAACGAACCTTGATCTAAACGTTGTTGATGTTAGTTATGCTTAGTTTTGATGATGACAAATATGTTTATCAATATTAAGAGCACAAAGTTTCCATAGTACATTTATCTTCTACTTTGACTAATGCTTATATTTAATGTTGTTGTGAAGTTGAATTATGGAGAATGATCAAGAGAATAGAAGAACAACTATTGAAGAAGTTGAATTATGGAGAATGATCAAGAGACTAGAAGAAGATGAAATATTGAAGAAGGTAGAACTTATAGAGAATAATGAGCCCAAGTAAAATGATGAAGAATGATCAAGATGGGAGATGAAAGAAGGAAGAACTTGATGAATGGAATGAAGATATCATTATACAAGTTCCAAGATTGATTCTAGAAGTCTCCATGATCAAATGAAAGTTGGAATGGCTCAATTCAGAGTTAAAAACAAGCAAATATAAAGTTCAGGATGATCCAACTCAAGTCAAATACTTCGCTACAGTGTTTTTGGGTTTCTGAACTGATCCAACTCGAGTTTGTAAGTTCTGGCTGAACCCAAGAGGGGGGGTGAATTGGGTGAAGTATAAAAATTTTCATTCTTCGAAATATTTTCGCAATTCAGTAAATTCATCTTGAGTAACAAAAGTAAGTTCACAAACAATTGGTAAACACTCAAATGTAAATGCTGGAAATGCAAGAGATAAGGGAGAAGAGCGTGCAAACAGATTTATACTGGTTCGGCCCAATCATTGACCTACATCCAGTCCCCAAGCCTCACTTGGGATTTTCAATCCACTATCTTTGTTCTTCTTGATTACACGATCTGTAACTGAAGCAACTCTCTCTCTAGGATTCACTCCCCCTTACAACCTGTAATCAACACACTGCTTGATTACACACTCTGTATTCGAAGTAATCCTCTCACTAGGATTCACTCCCCCTTACAAGTTGTAATCAACACAATGTATATCCCACTCAAGATTACCCAATCTTGAGTAACTCTCAAACAGAAAGATAATGTGTTTACAATAAGTTTCCTGTCAAAGGAATGAATGGATAATCACTGAAGTTCAGATACAAATCATTTCACTCTCTAAGCTATCTAGACATGAAAAACAGAGAGTAAGTGATGTAGAAGTAGAGTATCAGCATATTGGCATGGTAGGCTCGTATCTTCTTGTTTTTCTGCTTGAATCCATGTCTTTTATAGTTGGAGAATGGTATATGACCGTTTATGACCGTTGCCCATATCAGACAAGTCTCTAGTTCAGCTTTGGTCACCTTCTCTCTCTAATCTCCAACTAATCCATGTGTTTAATCGATCTGAGGTGGCTCTCTGTGGATATGCCCGTTGGAGAAGAGTTTGCTTGTTGTAGTAATCATTCTTTACCGTTGAGAAGGCGTGCTCAGGTGGATTAGCCAAAAAGAGGCTAGTTTACTGAAGTGCATTAAATGCTCTGAGCACTTTATGCTTTTTGCCTTTGACCTTCAATAATCTTCTTCTATGTCAACTGAAATTCACTTAACAAACTGGTTAAACATAGCTGGGAACATAAGTGAATGATAAATGGAAGCAATAAAATCAAGTGAGAGTGTTTCACAAATTCGTGTAATTTGAAAATCAGTTTTTAGCGCTCAATACTCGAGTATGTTCTTCTATACTCGAGTATGTCACTGTGCACTAGAGTCAATACTGGAGTATCCAATCTGATACTCAAGTATGCAGCCTCCAGAGGCAAACCATCGTGACTTGAACTTTGAAAACCAATGTCAATACTCGAGTATGGAACTATTTGTGAGAAAATTTTAAGTTCAAAAACCTCAATATTTGAGTATTCATTCCAATACTTGAGTATTCAAATCATTGACAAATGGATAACCTTTCTATATGGCCAATACTCGAGTATGCATATCAATACTCGAGTATTGATTCAACTTTCAAAAGTTGTGAAGTTATTCCATGTCAATACTTGAGTATTCAAGAACAAGTGTTAAGTTGAAAAACTTTGTAAGAGGTCAATACTCGAGTATCCAAAACCTATACTCGAGTATACAACATTTATAAAAGTTTGAGAGCTCTCCACTACTGCAGAAATTGGCTTTTGCGTCTCCAATAGGCGTCCTATTAATAAAAGAGGTAGTAAAAAAAGACGCGGTGGCATTTTTGTAATAATCGGGTGATTTTTGGAGTCTAAGTTTTGTACTAGAACGCTAAAAGTCCATTTTTGGAGTCCAAATTTCCGTATTAGACGCCCTAAATACAATTTTTGGAGTCTAAATATTAGAATTAGGCACGCTAGATATAATTTTTGGAGTCCAACTTTTATAACTAGACGCCCTAATATTTTAATCTTACCCTAAAAACATATCTCCTCGATCGTATTGTCCCCGCGTGCCCGACGATTTCTCAATCCCTCGGATTGCCTCTCAACCCGCCTGTTCCGCCTTGTCTCTTCTCTCGTCCACCGTTGCGCCGTCGTCCCCCTCTCCACCATAGCTCCTCCGATCAACGTCCTCTCTCTCACCGTCCTCCCTGCGTCCTTTCTCGCACCGTCGGAAAGGATTCTCCTCTCTCACACCGTCGGAAAGGGTTCTACCAGACAAAAGATGTGAAGCACAAAAGGCAGGTTCGCATTGAGATTTCGTTTTTAATGAATCTTTGAAGGGAAAAAAAGCAGAGTAGTTAGGGTTTTCCAACTCCGTAGATCCATGTCAGCTGAACATTGTTTCCTGTTGATTATACAAATCTTTAAGATTTGGCATAATCTTACTGAATCTTTTTCATAAGGTTTTTTCCACGACCTTGCGGTATTTTTTTAAGGAGAAAAAGAACTGTAAGTAATTGAACCTTTATATCGCCTATTTGTTATTTCTTTCTTTCAAGATTTCGGGTACAGCAAGCAAGATTAAATATAATAGGGCTTCCTGGATTTCCTGTTAAATATTTTTTAAGGGAAGTGACAGAAGTTTAACTTGAAAATCTTGAACAAACTAAATAATTATTAGGGCAGTTTGTGGCAGTTTTATAATATATCCGAAGGTAAAGTGGGGTCGGATAGAAAGAATTAGAGCGTTCATGTGCTGTGTGCCTTGTGACTCTAACAGTTGGTTTGGAGAAAGGTGGAGTGGTTGCTATTTCTTTACAATCGATCTCCATACCAAAAGAATGCCATCCTAATTAGTTAGTTGATCGCTGTTAGTGATACTTGATAGGTCCCAACAGTTGTGTCAAACAAGAATATTTCTAAAACTAATGATGCGCTAATCAAGAATCACTTTGAAGGAAGAATATTCAACGGGGAGATTTTTTTTTTTTTAAAGCAAGCACTCTGTCTTTGTTCCTTCTTTGTTTTAGCGCTATGTTGGTGAAGTTTGTTAATTGTGTCCTAGAATAAATGCTTATACAAGTGGTTAAGTTGAAGGAAGCAAGTGCAATAAGGGAGGGGAAGTTTGGACTATCAATTATTAAATTTGAGAAACCTTTTTATCATTAACATAAGCCCTTGAAGTGGTTTGAGGGGCCTGCATAGTCCATTCCTTGTTTGTTAGAACTTTAGTCTTCGTTGATGATGGCTGTGGTAGGCATACTAACTTTATATCAACCTGTTCGTTAGAGCTGTCATGTGCTTCATTGATGATGGTTCTGGCAGGCATACTAATACTGTCTTCCAATTTCTTGAATTTTAGGTTTGAAGCGCACTTGGAAGTTCATGCAGGCTCAATAGATGAAGAGGATGATGAGCAAGGCATAGCACATATGATTGAGCATGTTGCTTTCCTTGGAAGTAAAAAACGTGAGAAGCTTCTGGGGACAGGAGCACGTTCCAATGCTTACACTGATTTCCACCACACCGTATTTCATATCCATGCTCCTACCAGTACCAAGGTTTGGACTGTTTGACTAGTAATTCTCTATGATTTGCTTCTGAAATTGAGGTTGGTTAGTTTAAGAGAACTGTTGTACTGAAGTGTGAACTGTGAAGTGTCATAGGCTCCTAACTGTCACTGCAGGCCATCACTTTGAGTCAGAGCAACTGCCATGCCATGTGTTGTATAGTATATCTGTATTTCTATATTGCATTTGATTACAAATTGATGTCATTTGTCAGGATTCTGAAGATGATCTACTTCCATCTGTGCTGGATGCCTTGGATGAGGTATGCTTTATTTTATTTTGCTTTACTCTTTGCTATGCAATCTGCTTCTGATCCCATATAGCACGCATATGAGGTTCTAGTGTGTGTAGTCTTAAATTTTAAATAAATGGTCTGATGCTTTCGTTTGAGCCCAGGTGGTTGTTGGCCTTTGGGAGAGATATGAGGGGTAAGAAAGAAATGAAGGATAATATGGATATGGGATAGCTTTTAAATGGATCATGAAATAGAGTTAAGGAAGAAGAAGAAGAAAAAGAAGGGAGAGATGTTGGTGGAGAATGGATTAGGGAAGGGGCAGAGATTATCAATTTTTAGCTTCATTGAGCATAAATTATCCTCAAATAAATTCACATAGCTCTCTAGTTATCCTTGAAATAGCTTTCACATGGGTTTTTCAGTTGCTTCATTTTTTTAAGCATGGGTTTACATATATATTTGTCAATTTAAATCTAAGTGATTCTCTTGCATGCCATCCCATTAATAGTTGCTTGGCCTTTCACGCGAGTATCGTGTGAGGTCTGGGCTAGTTTTTGTTAAAAGTACGTCCATCCAGGTTTGCTAATGGTACTTTTAGGTTGGCATCTATACACTCACACCTCTTGATGTTTTCAGATAGCATTCCATCCAAAGTTCCTTGCCTCTAGAATTGAGAAGGAACGGCGTGCTATACTCTCAGAGCTTCAAATGATGAATACAATAGAGTACCGGGTTCATTGCCAGGTGGGTATTAGAAACTGTAAAGATTTTGGCTGTTAATATGCTGACATTTGCGCAAAACATTGACAGTGTGCGATTTCTACAATCACAGTTATTGCAGCATTTGCATTCTGAAAACAAGCTAAGCAAAAGGTTTCCGATTGGATTAGAAGAACATATAAAGAAGTGGGATGCAGACAAAATAAGGAAATTTCATGAGCGTTGGTATTTCCCTGCCAATGCTACTTTGTACATTGTGGGGGTTATTGATAACATCTCAAAGACAGTTCACCATATTGAAGTATGTTGAACAATTTTTTATTCATTTTCCAAGAAATTCTTTCAGGCACGCTCATGTTTCTGGTTTGTAAGATTCTTAGAAAGTTACTGTTGTCATGCAGGCTGTTTTTGGGAATACTGGTATGGATAAGGAGAAGGCTTCCGTGGCCACTCCAAGTGCATTTGGTGCAATGGCCAGTTTTCTTTCCCCTAAGCACTTTATTGGCCTGGGTGGAAATTCTATTGAAAAGCCAGCAAATTCAGTGGATCAGTCCAAAATCTTCCTTAACGAAAGACAAGCGGTTCGTCCTCCAGTGAATCATAATTGGTCACTTCCTGGAATCAACATTGATGTGAAGCCACCGCAGATATTTCAACATGAATTACTTCAAAATTTTTCGATAAATATGTTTTGCAAGGTACTTAGAGGTTTGAATTTTTCTTGTAGTGACTCTAATTGCTTGAATCATGCTATTAGTGAAAATTTGGTAGTTTTGTATGCAGGGTTCTGTAGGAAGTAAGGAACATGAATTTGAGAAACTGATTCGTTAAGATGTAATGATAGCATAAACAATATATGAACTTCTCAGATTGACCTACTTGATTGCAATCCTGATTTATTACAATTTCTATTACACGCGTTTAGTTATTATACGTAGCTGAACTTTGTAAATCCCTCCCTCTTTATTAAATGACTTATAATTATCATGTGCAGGTTCCTGTGAATAAGGTCCAAACCTATTGTGATTTGCAAAATGTCTTGATGAAAAGAATATTTCTATCTGCCATGCATTTTCGTATTGACACAAGATATAAGGTGTGGCAAAATCTATTGAATCTGCTATTTCCTTATTTCCTTAAAAAAAAAATTTTTGGGGCAGCGTGCACCCACAAACCCAAAATCCTGGGTCCACCACTGTCTGTAAGGATGTTTTTTGTGAGGAATGACAGGATAGTGAACATACGAAGCAATTATATATATATATATATATATATATATATATATATATATATATATATATATATATATATAATGAACGCTTAAGGAGTCTAATTACGGGAATTAGACTCCTAAAGTGAGACTTAAGGAGTCTAAGTTCTAGAATTAGACTTCTGAAGTGAGACTTAAGGAGTCTAAGTTCTAGAATTAGACTTCTGAAGTGAGACCTAAGGAGTCCATTTACATAAATTAGACTCATTAAGTGAGGCAAGAGAACGTTACAATCATGACTTAAGGAGTCTAAGTTATAAACTTAGACTCCTTAAGTCACGACTTAAGGAGTCTAAAAAAAAAAGGACTCCTTAAGTTTTCCCTACGGCGCACCCCAGATAGACGTCCCCTCGGAAAAGGACGTCAAAAGTACAAAAAATAGGACTCCGTAGCCCCGTTTTGTAGTAGTGCTCTATAAGATCAATACTCGAGTATACCAATACCATACTCGAGTATTCACTCAAGGTGAAAAGTTATTTGTTCTCTGTATGTCCTATACTCGAATATTCAAATTCCATACTCGAGTATCCACTCAAGATGAAAAATCATTTGCTCTCTGGATGACCTATACTCGAGTATACAAATCCTATACTCGAGTATGCACTTCAGTTCAAAATTTGATTGCTCTCTGTGACTCCAATACACGAGTATTGCTTCCAATACTTGAGTATTGCTTTGTAAAATGCATTTGAGCAATCCACTGTCAATCCAATACTCGAGTATACAATCCTATACTCGAGTTTCCAATTGATAGATGATTTTTAGCAAATTTGGAAACTTCAAAACATGTTTACAATTGTTGATATCATCAAAACACATAGAGAACTAACAGAGTTATGTATGAGTAACTCGAGTTAAAACTTGTTTTCAACATTTTTGGACAAGTGTAACTTGGGTTATCACTTAATAGCTCGAGTTAACAGTGCATTTCAGCAACTCTGTTCACCTCTGTTTCGCGTTTCAACTGGCGGCCTCTGGTATTTCAATGATATCTCACAAACCAAAGATTGGATTGAGGTGAAACCAATTTTGAATGAAAATAGACTCCCAATGCGTCATTGTGACAAAGTTTCAAGCCTAAAGGAGTTCAGATGAGAGAGTTATGAATTTCACAAGATAGACCATTAATTAACGCTACAATGCAAACATAGCTTTGGTATTTTGAGTGTGACTCATAAACTACAAATCAGATTGAGCTGAAATTGGTGCTTTCCATCAAGAGTTGAACCAAACAAAACAGAGTTCATTCCAGGAAGATATGGGTTTTTAAAGTTGATACTCGAAATTCTGGATTGAGTTCAGCATAGCCTCGATGTTTTGGATATAGCTCATACTATGCATAACCCAACGAAATGAAACGAATTCCATATGAATCTTGACTCAACAATTGTTTCATAGAATTTGGAAGCAACCAGAGCTTTTTAACTCGAGTCAGGCAAAACAACTCGAGTCCCCATTCAGCTGGAGAGCAACTAGAATTTTGGAACTCAGTAGTAACTCGAGTCATGACCACCAACTCGAGTCATTCAAGAACACAGAGAGCAATTACAGCACCTGGGAACTCGAGTCACGAAGGATAACTCGAGTTACTCACAGACAGAGAGGAAATGACATTTGGGCAACTCAAGTTACAAACGACAACTCGAGTCAGAATTCAAACAGAAAGCTTCTGGCGTTTAAAACAACTCGAGTCACAAGGAATAACTCGAGTTACTCTCTCCGCTTTAGAAAAATCACCATGTTTGAAAATCCAAAATCATTGTTTGTGATTTCATTAATCCTTATAATCACTCATTACTATTCCTAACTATGTTTAATCAGTTTGTTAATGAGTTTCAGATGATTATATGAAGGATTAATTAGATTACACAAAAAGCATATGATTATGTCAAAAGCTTCAACTGTAATATTTATCCAACAGTCAAAAGTTCCAACGGTCATATACGCTTACAACAGTCATATTCAAACCTGGATGAATTGTTCTATGTTCTACATTGACTATAAAAGGAGAACCATTCAAGAATGGAGAAGATGGAGATGAGAGCTTATACTATCGAAATGCCAACATTCTGAATCAAACATTTATCTCATACATACTCTGTTCTCAATGCCTACATAGTTTATAATAGAGAGTGAAATGATTTATATTGTACTTTAGTGTTTATTCATTCACTTCTAAGAGAGAAGATTCATTGTAATCATTTTATCTGAGAGTTACTCAAGATTGGGTGATCTTTAGTGGGAAACATATTGTATCCTTACAGTGTGTAAGGGGGAGTATCTCTGTAAGAGATTTGGCTTCACAAGTGCTTAATTGAACTTGTGGGATTGTAAAGGCTTCTCTTATGCCCGTATTAAAGAAGAGGAGAGTGGATTGAAAATCTCAAGTGGAGCTTGGGGACTGAACATAGGTCAAGGATTGGGCCGAACCAGTATAAATTTCAGTTTGCATATTCTCTTCCCTTATCTCTTATATTCCCAGCATATATGTTTGAATGACTATTTATTATTTTATGAATCATTATTGTCATATAAACTACTTTCAATAAGTTGTAAAAAGATTTTCAAAGTTCTAAAGATTTTATCAAACACACAATTCACCCCTCTCTTGGGTGATAGCCAGGTCTTTCTGTTGATAGATCCTCTGATGAGATTCGTAAAAATTCTATAATTCCACTATGTGTACGGATCCCAACAACAAGTAGTAGAATAGCTCTTAAGAAAAATATAATAAAGAAAGAAGGCAATAAACATTCTTGAGGGAGAGATGAAAGACATGGTAGAGGGGGTACAGAGAGAGAAAGGGATGGTGAAGGAGCGCAATGGTGAAGAGAAGCGATAAAGTTAAGGAAGTTGGTGAAGACCATAGAGGTTGGTGAAGAGAGATCCCCCTGCCGAGGGGGGGGGGTGTGTTTAAGAAAGGGAGGAGCTAGGTAGAAGACCACGAAACGAAAAAAAAAATTTTAAAAAAATAATCTCCAAGAACGTGACTACATAAAAACAGTAGATTAAAGATGGGATTTAGTAGTGGAATGGAATTCATTAATGTTAGAATTCCAACACTAAATTTCCGTTGCTAATTAACTATTACATTGGTTCTAAACATATGATAAAATTTATAGAGTAATTTACACTACAAAATTTATCTTATATTTATGACCGAAGAGTAGTTCTTTTTATAGCTAATGAAGCAGAATGAAAGAAGAGGATAAGAGGCTATACAAGAATTTTCTAAACATGAAAATTATATCCTACTTATACGAGTGGACTAGATTTTCCATAAAACATGGAAAAATTCCTAGCCACCATTTTTTACTCTCCAGAAAAATGATTCAACCAAACAGGCAATGTGTAACACCCCTTGGGTGTCGACATTCTTTACCTTAACTTATGCAGTAGTGTGACAAAATCAGAAATAATTTGTTATACTGATAAAGCATAATCACATTTGATTACACAACAGGGGTATTCCTAGGATTTATACTCTTTTACAACCACTTACATTCATGAGTAAATACCGTATTTGATCGCTGAAAAAGAAACACGGACCCCTTTTTCGTCCTCAGGGACTAAAATAGGACATTTTTATTGATTAAAAAGGGGTTTTGGGAAATTTTTGAGAGACAAAAATGTAGTCCTTTTTTTGAAAATTCATCCTTTTCAGGGACTAACAAGGGGTTTCGTTGTTTGAGGGACCAAAATGGGGTCCGTGTTTTTTTTAGGGACCAAATAGGGTATTTACTCTACATTCATTATAGACAGTGAAATTTAAAACCAACTAAACGCTGTCGCCCCTCGGTTCTTCTAGTTGTCCCTCCTTTGGGCCGCCCCCAAGCAACACTCCCTCCTCGAACGATGTGCAACATTTGTCTCCTGTACTCACCTGCCTTTTAAGGACTGTTGTCCTTACATGGGTTCCTCGTTTCACTAACCGTCAGAGTTGCTTGAAGTTCCGTCCTTCTCCTTCTAGACGACATAATCATAGCTTCGGAACCAGGAAAAATGAATTTGTAACATCTCACTTTTCTAAAGCGTTTTCAAAATAGTTGGATTAGAGTAGAGCATCGGAGCAATTTAAAATACTGAGTAACTGATAAATCTGTGGTACAATATCGTATGTGGCGTGTCTTGATAATATCAATACATTTATCTGAGTATTACAAATCCTAACTACGTATCAATATAAGTACACCTTCAAAATAACCCTTATTCGGTCCTCACGCCCGCTGTTTACCCTGGTCTCTTATCTTCAGTCCTGGGTCCTCCAGACCCTGAAGCTATAGTAAGGGCTGAGGTTCAATTACCATTGAATCTCAGGTAATGGTTAACCTCATGCTTATGTAACAGTTATGTATGACAGATATCCATGACAATACAGCAATAATCACATCTCAAAGATAATAACAAACACAGTTTCCACATATTCATGTTATTCCAATCTGCACTATTCACCAGTGCCACGATGGCCTATCGTGTCCTCAGCACTAGGAAAACTCAAAGGTGTTATCATGACTATAACCCGTATATAGCTGTATGTATATGAATAATTTTTAAAACAGAGTCACAGTCTATGAACATATCTATCACATACAAGTGTACAATAAGCATCAGAGTTAGTGTTACAATACGCGTTCGTACCTTTCACTGTGTAATGGCCAACATGCCTGACCTTTGAACCCAGCCCCGGACTTCCCGGATATCCTAACATATCACCATAATACTTAGAATAATATCCAAAGAGATATTTTCACCTCTATTTACCTCTCTACCCTTGGTGGATTTGTTATTTACAATTTTGCCCTTACATTTATTTAAAAACGCAATACTGAATTTTCTGTGCAGATTTTGCATCAACTTTGAAAAATTATAATTAATTCTAGAAAAATCGAAACGAGGATCCATAAAATTCCCCAGAATCCTTAGGATGTCTATTTTCATGAAAAAATACTTGTATATACCCAGAATTTATGAACAATTCCCAGTTTTCATTTTTCACAACGTTGCCCAGAATTTCGTCCAGAAAAATGGCCTAACTTCAACTGGTTGTATCTCTTTGCACAGGAATCAAAACGCTACATATTATGTATATGATGAAAACCCTACATATCTACTTTATTTCTGGAAAGTTTCATGATTTATGGGCTTCATTTTCAACATAAAATATTATCATTTCTTTTGCTGTTTGCCCAGAAATTTTACCGAAAATTTCGCCAGAACTTCGCTACTTTGATCTTCAACTTCCAAGAATTTTGCTCCACAATATTTTCCACCATATTTTCGAAATAAAGACATTTTTAATTATAAAAACATGAAATCAAAACTTATTGAAAGATTTAAAGATTAAACTAACCTTTATACTAAAAACTACTAGGAACTACTAGAAATGACTAAGAACTATAAAGCTAAAGACTAGAAACTAAAAGCAAACTTATCTCTTAAAGACTCTTGCTACTCCCTCCTCCTTCTTGCTTCACTCCACTCTTGCTTAGAATGGTTTTTGGTGTGAAGAGAATGAAGAGGGAAGCCCTCTATTTATAGGGAAATGGTATGACATTTTGGTAGTTTTTCCACGCCTACCTCTTCTTGCATTTCAACCATTGATCTAGACTTAGTTAGGAAGTTTTAATCTCAACCCTTCATGTGTTTAGAAAACCTTAACTTAGCCAACAAGTTTAGAAACTTGACCTCTAAGTTTTGCTTTTTAATTAACTAATTACTTTACTAGTCCAATTATCTAATTGGTGAGTTGAAATCTATTTTTGGTTGCTTGATCTACCACCAACACATTCGAATTCTATGTATGTATTTTGTTTAGTAGTTGGATATCAAGATTTATGGTCCAATTAGATTTCTCTAATTGTTCTTAATCATCTCTAATCTTATTCATCAAAGTTTACCAAAATAACTCTAATTAGGCTTAATCTCGAGATTAAATTATGTGGGTTCAAGATAAGTCCTTATATTTGATTTATGATTAAGACTCTTCAAGATACAATTTATTTTCTATAGATTCTCATTTACTTGTGTCTTGAATTTATCCCAATGGTTTTATCTTTCATTGAATTATCTTAATGGTGGATTTCAAATTAATATTGAATTAAGTTTATTTTTCTCTCTCACTCACTAGATACACACACACTCACAACAATTGTACACACACATGCACAACAATTTCCTCTTTCCTATTTATCCTAAGTACATTATCACCATCCATTCATTAATGGTCAATTAATCCCCCTTATCCCATGGGCTCTATTTTTATATTAATGATACCTTGATTATTTAATAATAAAATTCCTCCAAACTTCCCCATCTATTCCATCGACATACTCCACCATTTAATATGTTATTTCATTAGCAAATATCTCTTAGTTGACACTTCTAATTGGCTAGTGTGTTTATTTGACTTTTCAACCCAAAATTATCATCTCATCACATTCTTCCTTATAGATGAACCGTAGCATTTTTGGGGCTGATTCATTTAATTAAGTTTACCTTGATTCAAGCTTCCCATGCAGGAGCCACTTATGTGGACTTTTCAACTCTAATATACAATGATAAATTCCCATTTCTTCTATTCCTTCTTTCTGGCTAGAGTTGGTCGACATGCACAACAAGTTGAAGTCTTGCATGGTTTTATTTGTGGCATTAATCCAATGATTCATGCTCCAATTGGTTTAATTAATTATTTAAAAATTAAGGCTTATTAGGCAAATATTATCTCATTCTCTTTGGCCTAATTATTTTCAAGATATTATTTTAGAAGGTTTGACTCTCATGGCTCCAACAAGGCTATTTTGACTTTAATTACTCCATGGGAATTAATTAAGATAATATCTTAGATTTTATTACAAACTTTATCTTGTATATTATCCTCTTCCACTTCATTGATGATCCCATGTGCATCTTATCTTAAGTACATGATCATCTCTCCAATTTGTCTCCCTTAATAAATGCTTGTATATGCTTTAATTAACATGTGTGTGTTTGTTTAATACTAACAATTCAATTCCTCTTCTTCCATACACATGAACCGTGTAACCCTTGTGTTGCTCATCAATTTTGTGTTTTAATTTCCTCACAATATCTAGAAGAAAGGTTCTCATTGGCTAATTTTTATTTCACAATTAAGGATTACACTTTATGAAGTTAAATTAAAACCTTAGGATCTAACTTTACTTGATTTAATCCAAACATTTACTTTGTGTAAATCTCTTATTGGTCCAATTAATTTCTTGAGGATTAAGAATATTTTCTTGATTTATCATTGGCTAATTCAGTTTCACAAGGATTTGGCTTTATGAGGCTTAATTAAGGCCTTTGGATTTAGCTCTATTAAATTTAATCTTAGCCCTCCATATCTAATCTTAATTAGCATCCCTAATAGAGTAGTTAAGTGTAATTGTCAAAGTATGATTGGTTCTAAGATTAATTATGATCATTAGAAACTACTTATAAGCTAATCTTAGTCCTTTATTATCCATTAGTTCTTAATTAAGGTAATACATCCTTAATTATGCCTTTAACACATGTTATCAATTTAATTATGAAAGTTTATGAAGTTGATTCGATTAATGTAGATTTACTTATCTACTAATTGCTGGCAATTTCCTTTAATTGGATTAATTATTTTCTCACAACTTTTGGGTTTACTTTGGTCATTTATGCACCATGCATTAATTTAATAATCATAGGGCAACTTATGGTCCCTAAAATAAAATTGGATTTTTGCCTCTTTAAATTCCAAGGAAAATAAACAAATAAATTACTAAAATTAGAGACAACATACTTTCCTATTTACAATAGGTATTATTTGGCCAAACTATAATATTCAAGAGACATATGAATTTTGTGGTATTTTTTAATCCCAAATAAAATTTGGTTTTTGAATGCCTTAATTCCTAGAGAAAATTCCCTAAATTAACATAAATATGTTACTCAATTTTGAGATCACATATTCACCTATTTTTAATAGTCACTATTTATCCAAATATAATATTTATGATAAATATGATTTTTTTAGGGTATTACAGAATGTCTATTTTCCTTTTTAACCCTTTTTGCAAAACTTATTATTTCTACCACTTAATTTACCCATTTATGAATTAATCTCTTAACTAGCCAGAATATCCAGTAACTTCAATCATTTTTAATAAATTGTACAAAAATCATTTTAATGTGCCGTCAACTCTCACGTGTTCCTAGACAAGTCTATTTTCATAGAAAAATAATTCCCAAAGTCAGAAGACTGCACATTAATCCCAGACTTTTCATTTTTGTTCGCTGTTCAATTAAACTTCCTGAAAATATGACTTATCTTTAAAAATTCATATCTGGAGTTCTAAGTGTCCAATTGAGGTGGTTTAAAAACCTACAAACTCCTTATCCTTATTAAGTATGGTTTTTGGAAAAATTGATTCCAGCATTTAATAACTCTCCATTCATTCACAGTTCCCAAAAACATAAAGATTGTCCAGATTTGTTTCCAAAACTTAGGGTCATTTTGTACAATTTATTACTCTCTCGCCAAAGCTTAGAAAAATACAAAATACTCACCGTTGTAAAGATATGTATGTCCCCTATCTTGTGGAATATTTTCACAATTTTTAAAGGACTTTTACTGGTTCAAAAAAAACACAGACAAGCGACAAGCCTCAAGATTTCCAAAATTGGTAGTTTTGACTTCCTTAATGAGCTTATTATTTTATGTACGAAAATCTATTTCAAAATTCATTCACCAACATGTTCCCACTCCATTTTCCATAAGGAACACGTTGGTGGTCTCAGATTTCTCAAATTCCAATGTTTTCTTTGAGTTTACCACATATTACAAAATCTGTGTTTCAAGCTTTGGAACTTCAAAAACGTGAAGAGGAAATGAATGTTCTTACCACTAGGCTTGCTCTTGAGCTTGTGGTTTCTTCCTTCTTCATTTTTCCTTTCTCAAAGTCTCAGCCTTCACCCTAAAAACCATATGCATGTTGTTTATTAACCAATAACAAAACTGTTGGGTTAATGTGCTCTTTAGTCACTTAAACCCAAGAACTCTAAGGCCCATGTGGATTAGGGTTAGGTCTTGGGTGGAGCATTATATAAACCCACTTTAACCTGCTTGAAAATAGATGGCCGCACAAATAGTTAGGAGGCTCTCATCAGAAACAAAAACCTAGAGGCAGACGTTCATCATCTGAACGGTTGCCCACACAACCACCTCATCCCCCTCGAGAGATAGTCTGGAAGATCAATCATAGAGCGAGGACTGTTCGTATACGAGGACTGTTCGTATACGAGAATTGTTCACGGAGAATCTTTCAGATCACTCTTCAATATCCAGGTAATCAAAACGATGAACGGTTTAATCTTTTCCTACATCGCATGGTTCGATACGCTTCCGCGTTTCTGATTAGATTCCTACAATTGGTATCAAAGCCCGTAGCGATGAGGAAAAGAACCGAGTTTTGAAATTTCATCTGATTGTTTTTTGAAAATTAATTTTGGAAAAGATGGCATCTTTTTCTTTATTTGTTATCGATTTCTTGGTGGTTAATTGTTTATAAATCATACAAGCACTTTAATCCATGGATAGTTTATATAGTGTATTTCTTGAGTTGTAACAAGGAGGCTAATCCCATATGATTAGGTTTCCTCCTTGCTCTTTTATTATTTCTTTTCGAATTTCTATGTATTTTTCGAATTCTTGTAAAAGTTGGAGATCAAGAAACGCAAAGAATATGAGCGATCAACACTGTACGACACCTTTCATGGACCTCTGGACCTCGGATTTCGACAAACCATATATGGATGGAAAGAGGACGGAAAGACGAACAACGTGGCGGTCGGAACTTCCCCAGAAACTCAGCCACGCGCCCACACGCGCCTGTTATTTGCAGGCGCGTGACGGCCATGTTGGGATTCGTACACGCAGCGGATTAAAAATTTCTTACGAATCCTTCCGAAGGATCACTCAACGACGTTTAAATCAGAGTTAAGGAAACCGAATCATACCTTTGTTGAACTAGTCCGCGTTCCGTTCCTTTGATCAGGTGGGCTACCTTCTCGAACAACACGTCCGCGTCTCGTTCCTTTGATCAGGTGGGCGATCAACACGTCCGCGTCTTGTTCTTTCGATCAGCAGAAGTCGACTCTTGGATCGGCTTCCTCTACTGGTATCCACACGAACAATCCCCTAAACGGTTGCGGCAGCGTGCTAGCGCTTCTTGTGCGTCTCTCTCTCTCAAATTGCTCTAGGGTTTCTCGCGGCTTTTCTCAATACGCTCGACTGAAAATCCCGTAGGTTTTTCTAAACCCGATAGGCGTATTATATAACCAAAATTAATCCTTTATTAATTTTGGAAATTCGGATTTTGAATCTGGTCAGCATATCAATCACATCTATCTCATAAATGTAATTGAATATACTAAAAGCCAGATTTGGAAATTCGAATTTTTTTTAAATTTAAATCAAATCTAAATTTAAAGCCTTTTGATTTAATTTATCATCATAAATTAAATCCGAGATATGATATCTATCTATTTAATTAAATCTGAGATACCATATCTCAATTTAATATTAAACAGATATACGATATCTTTATTCGAAATTAAATGAGATACAATATCTCTATTTGTTTCAGATATTTAATTTATCAAATAAATTAAATACTAAACAAATATCATATATAATATTATAATCTCAATTTATAATATATATATTAATTTCGAATTATATATATATATATATATATATATATATATATATATATATATATAAATCCTAGATCAAATTTAGTATTCATTTAATCTCAGATTCAATGAACCTGGACACCTTCACCCGTGTTGGATTATTCTTGTGTGCGACCCTGCAGGCCCATATGAGATTGGCAGTGGGCCAACACTGTATCAGCCCACAAGTCGCAAGCGGCCTCTAGCAAGACATTGCAACTACCCAATTCACATGGGGATCGATGATACGATACTACCTATCGTACAACCATGTCACGTCCCTTTTTGTCACGCGATAATTCGGTCAAGGATGAGGCATGGATAATGTCAACTTCCTTTTCTTGACCAATGCTTTCTCGATTCTCGAGTAGTCTAATAAGTGAAATGGAAACTCCTTTCCATCATAGTATGGCCATACATTTCTTAGACTCACTCATCGAGGGGCCCAGCATTATCTCTCTACATATGTGAGGGACAAATCCCATCTTGACCACTCACATTCCTCCGCATGAAAACCACTGATCCTGGTCCTAGCCTTTATCATCACCCGGTCAAAGGTGACTTTTGACTAGGTCAAAGACCAGTACTCATCATGTAGGAATCTATGATGGTCTCAGGTCATAGGGCGTCGTGACGCGGTTATACATGAGATAAGCTTATGACTTAATCCATGCAGCTTTCTCATAGTGGGTCGGTCCAGCACCTTGTACTCTTACAAGTGCCCATGACTTTGATTCGTATCTCCATACCTCATCAAAGTCATACTGATCTTATTTCATCTTCACTCCCGTGTAGATGACCGACCAGGGACTTTTAGGATAATCTATAAGATTATCCAGGGATGCAGTTATCAATACGAACATGCAAACGAAAATGATAACAAAAGAGAATACTTTAAATAACTTAAATATCCAAAGTACAATGAATTGCCCCTAGGGCATAATTTCCAACAGACTCCCACTTGCACTAGGTGCAATCATTGATTACTCTAATTCCCATTGCCCTAACATGACGCTCATGTGCCGCTTGTGCAAGCGGCTTAGTGAGAGGATCTGCTACGTTGTCTTCTCCTGGTACTTTGCATATGTTTGTATCACCTCTTTCATTGATTTCTCTGATGAGATGAAAACGCCTGAGTATGTGCTTGGTCCTTTGATGTGACCTAGGCTCCTTTGTCTGTGCAATGACGCCGTTATTGTCACAGAACAAGTTTATTGGATCTGAGATGGTAGGAACCACCCCCAGTTCAGTGATGAACTTTCTGATCCAAACGGCTTCCTTAGCTGCATCCGATGCTGCTATATACTCAGCTTCCGTTGCAGAATCAGCTACTGTGCTCTGCTTAGAGCTTTTCCAACTCACCGCACCACCATTCAACAGGAATACATATCCTGATTGCGATCTTGAATCATCTTGGTCAGTTTGGAAACTCGCATCTGTGTAACCAGTCACACAGAGCTCATCCTCCAAGCCACCATATACCAAGAATAAGTCCTTAGTCCTTCTTAAGTACTTAAGGATATTCTTGACAGCAGTCCAATGACCCTCACCGGGATCTTGTTGATATCTGCTGGTCATACTCAAGGCAAATGACACATCCGGTCGAGTACATAACATAGCATACATGATAGATCCAATGGCAGAGGCATATGGAATCTTACTCATGCGGTCTCTTTGATCTTGTGTACTAGGACACAGATCCTTACTGAGATGAATGCCATGAGACATGGGCACGTTACCCCTTTTGGAATCCTGCATACTGAACCTATTCAGTATCTTGTCTATGTATGTGCTCTGACTTAGGCCCAACAGCCTCTTGGATCTATCTCTATAGATCCTTATCCCAAGGATATAAGTGGCTTCGCCTAAATCTTTCATTGAGAAAGACTTTCCTAACCAAGATTTGACCTTCTGCAAGGTAGGAATGTCATTCCCAATGAGTAGGATGTCATCAACATAAAGCACTAGAAATACAACTGTGCTCCCACTAACCTTCTTGTAAACACAAGGTTCATCCATGTTCTGAATGAAGCCAAACTCTTTGACTACTTCATCGAAACGATGATTCCAGCTCCGAGATGCCTGCTTCAATCCATAAATGGATCTTTGAAGCTTACATACTTTACCAGTGTCCTCTAGACGCACAAAACCCTCAGGTTGTGTCATGTACACATCCTCAAGCAGCTTTCCATTAAGGAAGGCCGTTTTGACGTCCATCTGCCATATCTCATAGTCATGATATGATGCAATGGCAAGAAGGATTCTGATTGACTTGGCCATTGCAACTGGGGAAAAGGTCTCATCATAGTCCACACCATGAGTTTGAGTGAATCCTTTTGCAACCAGCCGTGCCTTGAAGACACTTACTTTGCCATCCATGTCGGTTTTCTCTTTGAAAACCCACTTGCACCCAACGGTTTTTACACCCTCAGGTGGATCAACTAAGGTCCATACCTTATTGTCGTACATGGATTGCATTTCAGACTTCATGGCATCAAGCCATTTTTCGGAGTTAGGTCCCACTAAAGCGTCTCGATAGGTTGTTGGCTCATTCTGCTCAATGAGCAAAACATCACGACTTCCAGTGATCAGAAATCCATATCTCTGAGGCTGTAGCCGTGATCTATCGGACCTTCGTGGGCCTTGTGTTACTTGAGTAGGCTCAACAATTTGTTGTGAGTCTTCTCTAGTTTCCATCTGTGGTTCTACATAATCGTGTGACTCTCGAACTTCTTCGAGGTTCACCTTACTCCCACTGGTTCTTTTAGAGATAAACTCCTTTTCCAGAAAGACACCATTCCGAATGACAAACACCTTGTGATCGGTGGGATTGTAGACGTAGTATCCTTTAGTTTCCTTAGGATACCCCACAAAAAGGCATTTTGAGGATCTAGATGATAATTTATCAGAGGCATGTTGTTTAACATAAACCTCACATCCCCAAATTTTAAGAAATGACAAACTGGGTTTCTTCCCAGTCCATATCTCATATGGTGTCATTTCAACTGCCTTTGACGGAACACGATTTAGTGTGAATGCAGCTGTTTTCAGGGCATGGCCCCAAAAGGAAGGTGGAAGGTCTGTTTGACTCATCATAGATCGAACCATATCCAGTAGAGTTCGATTCCTCCGTTCAGAAACACCATTCCATTGAGGTGTTCCTGGAGGAGTAAGTTGTGAGATAATCCCACAACTCCTAAGATGGTCAATGAACTCTTGGCTCAAATATTCACCACCTCGATCAGATCGAAGTGCCTTAATTGTTTTGCCAAGTTGGTTTTGTACTTCATTCTGGAATGTTTTGAACATTTCAAAAGATTCAGACTTATGCTTCATTAGATAGATATAGCCATATCTACTAAAATTGTCTATGAATGTAATGAAGTACAAATGACCTCCTCTGGCAGAGATATTCATTGGTCCACATACATCAGTATGAATGACGCCCAATAAATCAGTGGCCCTTTCACTATGTCCAGTAAAAGGAGCCTTTGTCATCTTGCCCAATAAACAAGACTCACATGTATCAAATGATTCAAAATCAAATGAATTCAGAAATCCATCTTGATGGAGTTTCGAAATGCGTTTCTCATTTATATGGCCTAGACGACAATGCCATAGGTAGGTTGGATTCAAGTCATTTGACCTGAACCTTTTAGTAGTTATGTCATAGATTCGTCCATTATTAGGATGTTCTAAATTTAATACATAATGACCAGCATGCAAATCTCCATGAGCATAAAAAACATCATTAAGATAAATTGAACATTTACGGTTCCCAGTAATGGAAGTGAAACCTTCCTTATCCAAATAAGAAAGTGAAATAATGTTACTACTCAAAGCAGGAACATAAAAGCAATTGTTCAAAATTAACAAAAGCCCATTGGGCAGAACTAATTCATAAGTGCCTACGACTAAAGCAGCAACTCTTGCTCGGTTTCCAACTCATAGGTCAACTTCGCCCTTCTTCAATCTTCTACTTTCCTTGAGACCCTGCACATTGGTACAAATGTGAGATCCACATGCAGTATCTAATACCCATGTAGAGGAAGTAGAAAAATGAATATCCATGACATAGATACCTGAAGCGATAGCCTCGCTATCCTTCTTGTTCTTTTCAGACCTTCTAGATAGAGTTTGCAGTTCCTCTTCCAATGACCCGGTTCATTGCAGAAATAGCAGACCCCATCCTTTGGAGGCTTTGCCTTCTTGGCTGCAGGCTTAGATTCAGGTTTGTTCGACTCTTTGGTCTTACCAGCTGAGCCTTTACCCCATTTCTTGCCCTTGCCTTTTTTTTCATACCCTTTCCTTTCTGAACCATCAAAACAGTGCTAGGCTTTTTCTTAATGCTCTGCTCAGCTGTTTTAAGCATCCCATGCAGTTCAGAAATTGATTTCTCCATGTTGTTCATGTTATAGTTCATGACAAACTGGTCATAACTATCCGGGAGTGAGTTTAAGATCATATCTGTGGCTAACTCCGGAAGCATGGGAAATCCCAGCCTCTCAAGGTGATCAATGTAGCCTTTCATCTTCAAAACATGAGGGCTAACTGACGCACCTTCAGCCATCTTGCAGGAATTTAAGGCTTTCATGGTTTCATACCTTTCTTGCCTTGCTTGTTGCTGGAACATTTCCTTGAGATGAGCAATCATCTCAAAAGCCTCCACATGTTCCAGATCTCTTTGGAGCTCTGGAACCATGGTGCCAAGCATCAAACATCCTACATCCACAGAGTCACGAGAATGCTTCGTGTAAGCATCTTTCTCAGCTCTTGGAGCATTGGCTGCAGGCTCCTCAGGAATGGGTCGATCAAGGACATATTGCTTTCCTTCCTGCTTGAGAACAATTCTCAAGTTTCTAAACCAGTCAAGAAAGTTTGTCCCATTCAGTTTTTCCTTCTCAAGGAGTGATCGCATTGATGTTGTTGCGGTGTTAGTGGTCGACATGATTCTACAATTAAAAGATATGCAAAGTCAGTTAATATTCTCCCACTAAATTAACAACCCTCATTATAATTAGTGGGCTAAGATCCATATTTAGCTTAAATTTAAGTCCGCTTTGGCAAGACGCTTAAAATAAGTTATTTAGGTAGGCAACTGCTTTGCCAATTACATCACATGTAACTCTTAGATCTTTATGGGATTCGATCATCATATGATCTGGCATGTTTAATCCCATCCAATGCCTTGAGATCCAAAACCGTTTTGATGATCTCAATTAAGTCAAGACAACAATGAATGTTGAGTATCACCATTACTCTCTTGCCTCATCAAGATTACTCAAATGCATCCACTTTAGTGGAACATACAAATGGGTAATCGAGATTTTGGCAAGTATTCATTAATTGACGGCATTGAGACTTAAGATTTTATTTTGAGGGTATTATTTCATTTGTGAATTAAATCTCCTATTATTCCTTCCTATATGAATGCAATCATTTATTGTATATCATATAAGGTCTAAACTAATCATGCAATGATCATATCAAAACATAATTAAAACTCGTGAACAATATGGCTCATCTAACCTGTAGTCCCCTCAAGCCAATAAGAGGACTTCTCTAAATAATATAAAAGAAAGTACATAATTAGAAACCTCGTTTCACATACGAGGGGAGTGAGATGAGAAGAGAATGTACATCAAGAATATTTAGAGAGAGGCATGGCACGCATGCCATATTTAAAACTTCCAATCCTAGAGCCATCTTGTTCACCATACCCAAACAACACTTTGAAAGGTAAATTAAAACCATATTTTAATTCATACATTTATGAAATAAAATATTACTTATGATAAAATTCTCTAATTTATATCACTTTGATTTGATTACTCGCGCTACGACAATCAGCCGGTCCCTACGGCGGTCCCGCTAAACAGCCGGTCCTTGCGGGGGGTGCAGGGGGGCAGCGCCCCCTGGAACTTTTGAAAACAACATATTTTTAAAAGAAAATTTCTTTCATAAAATCAAATTTTAACCCCAAAAAGCGATATCCGAATCGAATTCTTCCATCTGCCGTCATGAACGTCCGAGTCGTCATAGGTCTCCGACGCGTAATCGACGTTCGAACCTTTCAAAACGTGATCTATGCGACCAGAAACATATGACGTCTCCGATCATGATTGACCCCTATGTTATCATCTTCTGATCTCATCAAGATCATCCGACCTCTACGATTCAGAACCACAAGAATAACGGCCGTGAAACCCTAACGCGAATTATCAAAATAGAACATTCAAGATTTAATTTCTTGATTCAAAATTCGGCTTATTACATACATATCACATATATCGGCATGTAGAGAAACCCAATTTAAACGTACGCTGAGTTGGCTCTGATACCACTGTTGGGATTCGTACACGCAGCGGATTAAAAATTTCTTACGAATCCTTCCGAAGGATCACTCAACGACGTTTAAATCAGAGTTAAGGAAACCGAATCATACCTTTGTTGAACTAGTCCGCGTTCCGTTCCTTTGATCAGGTGGGCTACCTTCTCGAACAACACGTCCGCGTCTCGTTCCTTTGATCAGGTGGGCGATCAACACGTCCGCGTCTTGTTCTTTCGATCAGCAGAAGTCGACTCTTGGATCGGCTTCCTCTACTGGTATCCACACGAACAATCCCCTAAACGGTTGCGGCAGCGTGCTAGCGCTTCTTGTGCGTCTCTCTCTCTCAAATTGCTCTAGGGTTTCTCGCGGCTTTTCTCAATACGCTCGACTGAAAATCCCGTAGGTTTTTCTAAACCCGATAGGCGTATTATATAACCAAAATTAATCCTTTATTAATTTTGGAAATTCGGATTTTGAATCTGGTCAGCATATCAATCACATCTATCTCATAAATGTAATTGAATATACTAAAAGCCAGATTTGGAAATTCGAATTTTTTTTAAATTTAAATCAAATCTAAATTTAAAGCCTTTTGATTTAATTTATCATCATAAATTAAATCCGAGATATGATATCTATCTATTTAATTAAATCTGAGATACCATATCTCAATTTAATATTAAACAGATATACGATATCTTTATTCGAAATTAAATGAGATACAATATCTCTATTTGTTTCAGATATTTAATTTATCAAATAAATTAAATACTAAACAAATATCATATATAATATTATAATCTCAATTTATAATATATATATTAATTTCGAATTATATATATATATATATATATATATATATAAATCCTAGATCAAATTTAGTATTCATTTAATCTCAGATTAATCTGAGATTCAATGAACCTGGACACCTTCACCCGTGTTGGATTATTCTTGTGTGCGACCCTGCAGGCCCATATGAGATTGGCAGTGGGCCAACACTGTATCAGCCCACAAGTCGCAAGCGGCCTCTAGCAAGACATTGCTACTACCCAATTCACATGGGGATCGATGACACGATACTACCTATCGTACAACCATGTCACGTCCCTTTTTGTCACGCGATAATTCGGTCAAGGATGAGGCATGGATAATGTCAACTTCCTTTTCTTGACCAATGCTTTCTCGATTCTCGAGTAGTCTAATAAGTGAAATGGAAACTCCTTTCCATCATAGTATGGCCATACATTTCTTAGACTCACTCATCGAGGGGCCCAGCATTATCTCTCTACATATGTGAGGGACAAATCCCATCTTGACCACTCACATTCCTCCGCATGAAAACCACTGATCCTGGTCCTAGCCTTTATCATCACCCGGTCAAAGGTGACTTTTGACTAGGTCAAAGACCAGTACTCATCATGTAGGAATCTATGATGGTCTCAGGTCATAGGGCGTCGTGACGCGGTTATACATGAGATAAGCTTATGACTTAATCCATACAGCTTTCTCATAGTGGGTCGGTCCAGCACCTTGTACTCTTACAAGTGCCCATGACTTTGATTCGTATCTCCATACCTCATCAAAGTCATACTGATCTTATTTCATCTTCACTCCCGTGTAGATGACCGACCAGGGACTTTTAGGATAATCTATAAGATTATCCAGGGATGCAGTTATCAATACGAACATGCAAACGAAAATGATAACAAAAGAGAATACTTTAAATAACTTAAATATCCAAAGTACAATGAATTGCCCCTAGGGCATAATTTCCAACAGGCCACGCGCAGCCACTTGTGGCGGCGCGTGGGGGCGCGTGGGGCTTCAGATTGGGGTCGTTCTGGCGGCCGTTTGATCGTCTCCCCGTGGCGGTCCTTCCCCTGGAGTTTCGAGCTGAGATGACTTCGGATGCTTGCGTGGCAGAGGCGAAGGCTAGGGTTCCTCTTTTGTGTCCTAGGCTTTCTAGCCAAGGATTGGGTTTTTGGGCTTTTGGGCTCAAAGATACCCTAAAGGGGCTTCAGATAAATCCTATGGGATGGACAAAAGAGAAATTCTAAAGTTGTAAATTTTTTTTTTTTTTAGGAAGCCATGGATTAAAGTTATTTGTTTAAATTAATTTAATGCCTTTATTGTATGAATTATATGTGCAATTAGCGTGATTTTGAAATAACATGCCATATAGAATAGGAAGATGCCATACTGTTGCATAATCACATGTCATAAATGCATGATAACTATTATGTTTTTCGACTAGTATGATAGTTATTATGCGAGAATTTTTGGATTGTCCACTACATTAATTATCATTTATTATGATTTTGAAATCTAGAATAATAATTGGATTAATTAATTGTGAAATTAAAATATCTACATTAATTATCATTTATTATGATTTTTGGAATCTAGAATAATAATTGTATTAATTAATTGTGGAATTAAAATCTAGACATTAATTATCAATTATTATGATTTTAAATTAAAATCTAGAATAATAATTGTAGAATTAAGATCTAGACGAATAATCCAGGTAATTTCCTAAGAGAATTGTACCTTTTAGAGTAGTTTGAGGGTTATTTAGAATGGTCATAACTAGATTTTAGATACCTAATAATTCACTCTAAATTGAACAAATTCTTGGAAATTGAAAATTCTAAATTTAAAATATTGAATGGGTGAAGGTTTTAAATTAATTTTTAAAACCTACGAGCTCCATTGTGGGTTTATTAGTGAAATGGTTGTCGCTGAAGCCCCATCGGATAAGGATGATCGGATTTCGCTAGATTAAACCTCAATATTTTCAAAAATTTTAGTAAAGTTTTGTACGGCCCATCGTCGGCAACACCTAGATACTAAAGATAATTTTTTGAAAGTAAACAATGGTTAAATACATTCAACTTTGGTAAAATTGTTAACCCTCCCATCGAGGCTCTGGCAATGGAACTAAAGGCCCAAATTAACAATATTGGTTTTACAAGAATCTTGCCCATCGTAAGTCTTGTAAAGATAACTGATGGATTGTTAAACAATGAACGAATAGTAGTTATTAGAATCTACTAGCAATTTTTCTGTTTGTTGTTAATTTTTTAAAGTTTGAAATTAGTGTGTTTTTTTTTCAGAAAAATGTCTTCCTCCAATCCTTTAGCTACAATCTTGAGCCAAAAACCTATGGATGGTACAAATTACAAACAATGGAGAACCAATTTAGATATTGTTCTTCAATATGAAAAGCTCAACTTTGTTCTTACTACCCCTATGCCAGCGCTGCCTGCTGCGGATGCGTCTGATGCAATTCGGACTCGTTTTCAGCAGGAGAAGGATAGATGGGAGAAGGCAAATGTGACAGTTCGTTGCTACATTTTGGCCAGTCTCGCCAGTCACCTTCAGGAGCAAATGAAAATAATTCAGAGTGGAGCAACCATGCTCCAGACTCTGGATGCCATGTTTGCTACACCTAGCAGTTCTGCTAGGCAAAATGCGCTGAGTGCAGTCACCAAGACAGTAATGTCTGGAGGAAGTGTGCGGGATCATTGTCTAACAATGATAGCAAACTTCAAGAAGGCTGATGACCATGGTATCAAGTTTGAACAAGAAGTAAAAGTTGACCTTCTCTTACAATCACTACCTGAATACTTCAACCAATTCAAGATGAATTACAATATGAACAAGATGAATCTTGACATCACTCAACTAATGCACGAGCTTGAGAGTGCTGAACAGACTCTAGTCAAGCAAGGAAGTGCATTATTTAGTGAAAGTTATGTGAAACCTAAGGGGAAACCCAAGGGAAAGAACAAGAACAAGAAAAAGAAGAAATCAGGTACTCCAGTTGCCAAATCAGTTGCAATGAAGCAGCCAAAAGGCAAGTGCTTCAAGTGCGGACGAAAAGGGCATTGGAAGAAAGATTGCCCAAAAATGAATAAACCAGGTATGGGTAATTTAAATGTGATTGAGGCTTGTTTAGTGGAGAATCAAGATGATAAATGGATCGTTGATTCAGGAGCCACTAACCATGTTTGTTACTCTTTGCAGTGGTTCAAACATAGCTTGCCTGTGAGCAGAGGACAACAAGATTTGAAGCTTGGAACAGGGCAGCTTGTGTCTGCACTAGCAGTGGGACAAGTTGTTTTATCTTTTAATAATTACAGAACTTTGGTTTTAGAAGACTGTTTATATATTCCAGACTTTAAGAGGAATTTAATTTCTGTTAGTTGTTTAGATAAACGTGGTTTGACAGTTCAGTTTGATTCCTCAGTTTCAATAAGAAGTTCATCTTCTTTTATTTGTTCTGGTGTAATGTTTAATGGTCTTTATTTCCTTAGTCCTGTTCCCTGTGAAGTTAATCATGTTGAATTAAAAAATGTTGAGCATATCAATTTGTCAAAGAAAAGAAAAGTTTCCAATGAAACTTATCTTTGGCATTTGAGATTGGGTCATATTAACTCTAACAGGATCCAAGGTTTGGTCAAAAGTGGGATTTTAAAATCCCTGAACTTTGAACCAATACCAGTGTGTGAATCCTGTTTAGAGGGTAAAATGACCAAGAGATCTTTCAAGGCCAAGGGAAAACGTGCCACACTTCAGCTGGAATTGGTACATACTGATGTATGTGGACCAATAAATGTCCAAGCCAGAGGCGGGTATCAATATTTCATCACATTTACTGATGATTACTCTAGATTTGGACATGTATACCTGATGCGTCACAAGTCTGAAGCTTTTGGAAAATTCCAAGAGTTCAAGGCTGAGGCAGAAAAGCATCTAGGTGTTCAAATTAAGACTCTTCGATCTGATCGAGGGGGTGAATACCTATCTGGAGAGTTCAGGTCTTACTTGACCAAAGAGGGGATAGTTTCACAATTATCTTCTCCAGGGACACCCCAGCAGAATGGAGTTGCTGAAAGGAGAAATAGAACCCTTTTAGAAATGACAAGATCTATGCTCAGTTATTCATCACTTTCTGATTCATTCTGGGGATATGCCTTAGAAACAGCTATGTATCTATTGAACTTAGCTCCGTCCAAGTCAGTTTCAACGACACCAATAGAATTGTGGAAAGGGTCTAAGCCCACCATGAATCACATTCGGATTTGGGGTGCTCCGGCACATGTCTTGAAACAGAAACCAGACAAGATGGACTCGCGTACTGAAGTAAGCATGTTTGTGGGCTATCCTAAAGGAACCAGAGGTTGGTTGTTTTATAGTCCAAAAGAAAAGAAGGTCATAGTGAGCACTCACGCGACTTTCTTGGAGGAGGACTATATGACAAACTATAAGCCAAGAAGTAAGGTTATTCTTGATGAACTAGTCTCAGATCAAGTTTCACCACAACCTCAAGGGGTTCCAGCTTTTGTTCCTGTGGTTGTTCAAAGAGGGGAAAATGTACCTGAACATACACAGGAACCAGAGACAGAACCAGAAGTTCAACATGAGACAGAACCAGAAGTTCAGCATGATGTTGAACTAAATGAAGAACAAAATCATGAATTGGTTAATATACCTAATGAGGGTCCTCATCTAGAAATTGTTAACCCACAAAATGTGGACCCCCCTGTAGATGCACGACATCAAATGCGACAAAAGTCGTAGTGGGAGATTGATTCGTAAACCTGCAAGATATCTCTTGTTGGGTGAGTCAAATCAGGATGACATCATTGCAGAAGATGGTGATCCCACGAGTTATGACGAAGCACTAGGAGATGTTGATGCTCAGGAATGGCACGAGGCTATGAATCGTGAAATGGAATCTATGTATTCCAACTCAGTTTGGTCTCTTGTAGATGCACCTAAAGGGGTAAGACTCATTGGGTGTAAGTGGATTTACAAGAGAAAGAGAGGATCGGACGGGAAGGTTGAAACCTTCAAAGCTAGATTGGTGGCGAAAGGGTACTCCCAAAGAGAAGGAGTGGATTATGATGAAACCTTTTTGCCGGTTGCCATGCTCAAGTCCATCCGGATTCTCTTAGCTGTTGCAGCCAATCTTGATTATGAGATTTCGCAGATGGATGTCAAAACTGCTTTTCTAAATGGAAATTTGGAAGAGGAAATCTATATGCAGCAACCAAAAGGGTTTATAGCCAAAGGGCAAGAAGAAATGGTATGCAAGTTGCAAAGGTCCATTTATGGATTTAAGCAAGCGTCCAGGTCGTGGAACATCAGATTTGATCAAGCCATTGAGTCTTATGGTTCTGAGAAAACTCCTGATGAACCGTGTGTGTATAAAAGAATCCAAGGTAATGCGGTATCCTTTCTGGTACTTTATGTGGACGATAAACTCCTTATCGAAAATGATACAGAGGTATTGTTGGGCATAAAAACCTGGCTGAGCAAACATTTTGATATGAAGGACCTGGGGGAAGCCAATTATGTTCTTGGTATTAAACTCCTGCGAGACCGGAAGAACAGGGTTTTGGCATTATCCCAGGCTCAATACATTGACAAAATACTTGCCAAGTTTAGCATGGAGAATTCAAAGAGGGGAATTATACCCTTCAGGCATGGGATTCATCTCTCTGAGAAGCAATCTCCTCAAACTCCAGAGCAGAGAGAACGCATGAGTAGGATACCTTATGCTTCAGTAGTAGGTAGTCTCATGTATGCTATGCTATGTACTAGACCAGATATCTGCTATGCAGTGGGAGTAGTAAGCCGGTACCAGTCGAACCCTGGAGAGCAACACTGGGTAGCGGTTAAATATATACTCAAGTACCTACGGAGAACGAGAGATTATATGTTGGTCTACTCAAGTGGGAGTCTTGAAACCATTGGTTATACGGACTCAGATTTCCAAAGAGATATTGACTCAAGAAAGTCCACCTCGGGATATGTGTACACCCTTAATGGCGGTGCCATTTGTTGGAGAAGGGTAAAACAATCATGTGTCGCTGACTCTGCCAATGAGGCTGAGTATGTAGCTGCTTCTGAGGCTGCAAAGGAAGCTGCATGGTTAAAGAAGTTCCTGACGGACCTTCAGGTGATGCCAGGTGTTGATTGTCCTATCACACTTTACTGTGACAACAGTGGGGCAGTAGCACAGTCCAAGGAACCAAGGTGTCACAAGAGACAAAAACACATAGAGAGGAAGTACCACTTGATCCGAGAAATAATTAAAAGAGGAGATACAGTGGTGGCAAAGATAGCATCAGACGAGAATCTCGCTGACCCTTTTACTAAGAGTTTGCCTGAGCGTGTGTTCGAGAGGCATGTTTCATCTATGGGTCTTAGGAGGATTCCAGATTTGCTACAGCTTTAGGCAGTTGTTATTTCACTTTGCTATTTTGTGCTTTTAAGCAAGACATTATGAAATTGCATTTCTTTTCTGAATATTAATAAATGGAGTGTTTTTTCATTTATTTCGCACACTATTTAAAACTAGAAGGTCCGGATCAATTGTGGAGTATATGATCATATGAATACGTTCATAGAGGACATGGTCATAGGTTCTCACAATTGATGAATTGGTTCACAGCTATTAAATTAAGTTGGGCACTTTATTTAGGCTGCAATGTTTTATGAAATGGTTTTGTCCGAATCATTATAAAACATTGGTGTGAGTTAATGCTTACATTGAATGGATCAAGGAGAGATTTGATTAAGGTTGTTCTTTCTGTCATCAGGAATCAAATCTCCAGATAACTATAGTTATGTAGTTGCTCTTAATCCTAAGTTTATTTTAAACAGATAGTCAATTAGTTTTTTCATTCTTTGATTTACCAACGGGTGAGGTCTGATCTATATGACGACCAACAACTCGGTATTTTGGGATTGAGACTATTTGGCTATCGGTGTTTATGAGATAAACAACATGGAATTTATAGGAAATATCCCCTTGATATGTTTCGGTACCTGGATATTGAAGACACTGGCCAGTGCATGCAATCCATTAGAGAAACTGTCAAAGTCAAGGGAATAAATAATTGATTGGGTTACAGAAAACTAGTCAATCAATTATAGACATTCTATAAAGGGGTAATGCATATTTCTGTTATAAGTGTCACTATTCTTGGAGATCACGTTCGGGCTTTTAGTGGAGTAGCACCGAACTAGATAATCGTCTGTAGATTATCATGAGCCTTGATGAATGACAAATGGTAGGTCCCCAGGCTACCTTGAGACAAGGGATGAGGTATATTATCAGATGACGATGGCTTATGAGCTACATGGTCTTGGGTTTGCGAACTCAAGTTTGTGTCTTAAAGAGCAAGTGGGAGATTGTTGGGTTAATGTGCTCTTTAGTCACTTAAACCCAAGAACTCTAAGGCCCATGTGGATTAGGGTTAGGTCTTGGGTGGAGCATTATATAAACCCACTTTAACCTGCTTGAAAATAGATGGCCGCACAAATAGTTAGGAGGCTCTCATCAGAAACAAAAACCTAGAGGCAAACGTTCATCATCTGAACGGTTGCCTACACAACCACCTCATCCCCCTCGAGAGATAGTCTGGAAGATCAATCATAGAGCGAGGACTGTTCGTATACGAGGACTGTTCGTAGACAAGAATTGTTCGCGAAGAATCTTTCAGATCACTCTTCAATATCCAGGTAATCAAAACGATGAACGGTTTAATCTTTTCCTACATCGCGTGGTTCAATACGCTTCCGCGTTTCTGATTAGATTCTTACAAAAACATGCAAGAACACGTAGGGAATCATTGCAAGTACAATTGCAACTTACCTCATCTTCTATGGTTTTCTTATTCTCTTTTCTTCAATCTCTCCTAGACGTTGAACAATCAATGTGAATGGTTGAGCGAATGTTGACCGAATGAGAGAGTGGCTGGTGTGTGTGTGTGTATAGGACGGATGAGGAGGTGGAAGTTCGAGGAATTAGAGGTAGATGTGTGTGTTCGGATGGAATATGGAATAGAGAATGGAAGAGTGAATTGTTGTTTAAGTGTGTGTGTCTGTCCGAATTAAACAAGGGAATGGAAGGGTAAGTGGCGTTTAAGGGTATGTGTGTGTCCGAATTAAGCAAGGGAAGGGAAGGGTGAATTGTATTTAAGTGTGTGTTCGTTCAGATGTAATTAAGGGGAGTGGATGATTTGTCATTTGGTTAAATGTGACAATTGGTCTTCATGCAAGACGGGAAAGAGACACATGGAGGGTGAGGTGGTGTGCGTGGGATTTCATGTATGTGTGTCCGTAGAGATAAGGGAATGAAAGAATATAATGAAGTGTTAAATATGTTTGGATGTGTGTCTTTTCGGTTATAATGAGGAGTTGAAAGAATTAGATTGTTAAATGTGTTAGTGTGTGTGTCGAATTGTGATTAAGGGAGAGAGGACTTGCCATTGGTTGGAGAGTGACATTTAGAACTCATGCAAGCAATGATAATAGGTGTCCGTAACTTGAGAGTAGAGAAAGGATGTAAATGAACTCTTAATGCATGAGAAGAGAAAGTCTTTAGGATGATTAAAATTTCACACACAATGACACCTAGCATGCTAGGTGTCTTACAAACAAAACCTTTATGTTTATTTGTGTGTTTCGGATGTGTTTAAAGGAGGCATAATTTATCAATGAATGAAGGCAATATGTGTCCGAAAATTAGTAGGAAAGGAGGGTGTGAATGGGACACTAATTGGGCTGTATGTTTGTACATGTGGCAAGTGTTTAAAACTAATGAAGGTAAAGGTGTCAATTTGGAGGTTAGGTGTCTTGTAGCTGATTAGAAACTCTTTCATGGTGACACTTACACATTTAGGACATAATAAGATCAATACAATTTCTTTATGAGACATGTGGCAATTTCTAAAATACAAAGTCTATAAGTAACTTTAACTTTGCTTGGTCACCATGACTCCTTTTTGAAGGAATTGAAGAGTCCTCTAAGGCAAATGCATGTGTTTTTGCCACGTGTCCCAATTGTCCTGTTTTTCCCCAGAAACGTAGGACCCATGTGCCATGAAAATGACGTATACATACTTATACTGGCATATTTTCACTCAATTAATTGTCCTATACCTCAGGATATAATTGAGTGGCACCTTTGCCAATCAGAGGTACACTGTATAAGTGCTCAATGACCATTTTTCAGACCAGTGGCAGTTTTGTAAATATAAAGAACGTCTTGGACCGAATCGTTTACCAATGGGTCTTAAATATATTATTCAGACCGCTTAAAAAACGACCGATCTTAAAAAAGTAATAAAAAAAATTGAAATATCGAATTTCTTTATAGAGAAATCTCGAACACGCTGACTTATATTTTTTGCTGTCCAAAATAATAAGGAAAAAATTAAATAAAAACTTTTAAGACCAGATGTTTATAACAGGAGGTCTTAAATATTATACTTTTAAGACCGGACATAAATCGTGCCCGGTGTTAAATAGTTTATTACTTTTAAGACTGGAGTTTAACAAAGGACGGTCTTAAAACTTAACATTTAAGACCGTCCTTTGTTTTTCATCCGGTATTAAAAATAAAGCGCCAAATATATCTTCGCGCAAAACATTACCTTAAGACTTACGTTGTCCAAACTCTGAAACCCCTCTTCTTGTTGTGAAGCCACTCTTGCTGATGCATTACCACTCTTCCTCGTCCTCGTACCATTAGCCTCGGTTACTCTCTCATTTGCTTAGGCATTCCTCTCTTACTGTCTTGAAAATGAAAGGTGAAGACGATTCCATTCGTGTTTCGGGAACGCCAGTTAATGGTGTGAGTCAGAACGAACCCTCTTTATTTGACAATGTGCCTCTTGACCGCCCTGCACGCCATGGTAGAAGAGGCACACGAATGATGGATGTATCTCTAAGTCGGGCTTCTGGGTCAAGGGTCGACATTCAGTTTGATGAAAAGTTGCGACCTTTCGGTCCTAATAAAAGCAAATATAATAGTTTTGTCAGCTATCTTGCACGCAGCAAGGTTAGCATCTTGATAGATGAGTGGAAAAGTGCTGACCTTGACAAAGTAAAGAAACCTATTTGGGACACTATCCGGCTCACATACAATGTCCTTGACTCTGAGAAGATGAAAGACAAGACATTGTCTTATTGTGCTGATCGGTGGAGGAAGTTTAAGACCTCTCTCGCTAACAAGTATATTTTTGCCGAGGTTCCGCCTGCCAAACAGCCTTGGGAACAGTACACATTCATTGATGATCGAATTTGGCGACAATTTGTTCTTCTGCGGACCACTCCTGAAGATTTGGTGAGTTATATTTAGTTTTGTTTGCTTATATAACCTATGAGCTTATATTTGTTCATCTAATACTGTTAGTTAAATTGTTTGGTGTGTGAATAGAGGTATACATTTCCTGCTTTTGTCTATGCAAGTCTGATATGTAAACCCTGAAAAGGTAAAATACTAAGGAGGTAATTGTGTAATGGTTTGTTTTGCAAATGATGAGGAAATGAATAGTCTTAAAAGGGGGAAACTTTATATATCCAATTGTTACAATCTAATGTGGACTGATGATCCCACTGGATGCCTTAAAAAGGATCAAGTTTGTATTATTCTGTCAGCATAATTCTCTTTTGTTTCTTGTTATTCTATCTACATAGTAGTACAAAACATAGCTCCTTTGTAAGTATAATTCTCTTTTGTTTCTTAACCTATCTACATCTTCCATAAATAAAATATAATGTTGAAACTTGATCAAGTGAATTTGACTAGTGTTTGAGGTTCATGTCAAGCATGCAGAAGTTCTCTAATTTCTGTTAGTAAGATGGCTGGAATTCATAATTAATAGTTGTTTTCAATTCGTATTCACAGCAAAGAAGGGAAAAAGCACAGCAGATAGGGAGAAAGGATGATTGCCCGCATAGGGCTTCTCGCGGCGGATATGAAAAGGCTGAACAAGAATTGATGGCGGCCAAGCGGAAGAGATTGGAAGATGAAGCAGAATCCAATCCTTCTGCGGTACATGGTCCGCCATCTCCAATATGTCGCGAGGACCTGTGGTTGCACATTCGGCAAAAGCCAAGTGGCGCCTACACGAGTGAAAAAACTCATGTAGTTGCTGAAAAAATTGTAAGTATCGTTATTATTGTTATTTTTTAGTTACTAAACATGTTTCATTACTAAGCTTCTCGTTATCTGTACCTTACAGGAAGATCTTAAGATGAAAGAGGCAGAGAGATCTTTCGTGTCGTCCGGTAGGAGTGATGTTCTCACTGTTGCCACTGGAAAATCGGACCACGGTGGGTGTGTAAGAGGGGTTGGAGGACGGGTAGGCCTGAAGGTATTCTTTGGTTCATCCGCCAAACACCATAGGAAAGAGGTGATTACCCAGGAGGAGATGGAATAGACAGTGGCCAGATTAAATGAGGAAGCAACGGCTAAAGAAGCAAAGTATCAATCTGATATGAGCCAGTTGAGGGAGGAACTGAATCAGGTGAAGCTGCTTTTCAGCTCACGTCCAGAGACCAGTGTTCCCTTCACACACTCACCTGCAACTGTGCAGCAGAGCACTCGAGGGAGCTGCATTGTTGGACAGTCAGAGCAGCCTTGTGACCTTTATGTGGATGATCCTGATCATCATGATAGACTACTATTGGTTGCAAAAGGGACTGTCCACAACTTATTGGGATCAATTGTACACCACCAAGAAATGTCTGATGATGAAATCGGAGTGTCAGTTGAAAAGATGATCATTGATGCACCTTTCCCTCTCCCAACTGATGAGCTGAAGATTGTGAGTGATGTCAAGGGAACCTTCACCTCTTGGCCAGAGAAGCTTGTACATGTCTGTACTCCTGCTGAAGCTTCAACCCCTCGTCCTCAAGTTCCATCCCCTCGTCGAGCTCCATCCCCTCCTCAAGCTCCATCCCCTTCTCAAGCTCCTCCCCCTCCTCAAGCTGATCAATCCCCTCCTCAAGCCGAATCCCCTACTGCTAAGTTGACTGGCCGCGAAAAAATAACCGATATGGTGAAAAGTGGAGGTTTTAAAGATAAATTGTGGCCTGTCAATGAAGTAGTAGGCGTCGCAAATCCCCTACCAGTCCAAGTTGACACTATTGATATTGACTCCCTGCTGCTTCCTAGACAGGAGCTTACTGATGCAATTATTCAAATTTGGATGAAGTAAGTATGTTCTTCTATGAGTACATAATTTAAATGCATCGTTTAGACACACATACATATATATACTAATTCCCTGATCGATCTAATTATTGTAGGTTCTTGCATCAAGAATTGGAGAATGAGGGCAGGAGCGACGATTTTCGATTCTTGTGCCCATAGTATATAAGTCAAACAACCATGGAGCAAAGACAAGAGTACATATCAAGGAGGTTGTGTAATGTGAGAAGAAAGGTGTACTTTTTGTCATTCTTCCACATGTACATATCACAAATCTTGTCTACAATTTACTTAATTCTGCTACATATATATATCACTGAGTGAGATTTACTGCTGTGAATTTTCAGCCGCCACTGGCAGTTGGTCATCATGTGCATGGAAGAAAATAAAGTTATCTTCTTATGCTCCACTCACAGCCCTCCAGTGCCTACGTTGACGCAGACCATCAACGAGTAAGCATGTCATTTTGATTCTCTTGTCCTAAATCTCTGCTGTGAATTTTCAGTGAACATTGATCAATATGCATTTTTGATGATAGTGCCATGAGGACCTTCCAAATCGACACACTCCAAAGGCGTCCTCCTCAGGCCAAAGTGCCTAAATGGCTCAGACCAGAGGTTGGTACAATATTTGTACACCTGGCACACTGCCTTGTAAACTTGGTCAATAAGATATATATTACTTATATATATTTCTTGTTCTTTTTAGACTCGTCGGCAACCAACGGAGTCCAACCTATGTGGCCAATACGTCATGAAACACATGTATGATATTGTCACTGAAGGAAATACTAAATTATTTTCAAAGGTAAATATTTAATGTTACATATTATGCACGTAAGTTAATTCAGTTTCTGTCTTTGTTGTTACAGATGTTTCACAGCCCTGCCCCCTTTTCGGATGCTGAACTCGAGCAAATACGCAATTTGTTTTGTCAATATCTGTATGACCTAATCTTAAGTGATCAGGGAAAATAATTAATGATGTCATTCATTTGTAAATATTCTATAGCAACAATAATCTTCTGTAAATTTGATTATTTTTTCGAACAATTTGTAAATAATACACAGGCAATGTAAAATTCAATAGATAAATTTGTTTAATTTTTCGAACAATTTTCTTGTGTCCATTTTGGGCATCTGAAATTGGATGGTGGATATAGCTATTTAGTGCTTGAAATTTGAGGTTCAGTATGCTGTAAATAAGCAAGAGTTTGCGACTTTAGGACCATATATGGGTAAACTTCCAGTCCTAAAAGTTTTCGGTTAAATAATATGAGAATTTTAGGACCACATATTTTAAACTTCAGGTCCTAAAATTATTCGGTCTAAATAATATGAGACTTTTAAGACCGCATATTTTAAACTTCCGGTCCTAAAATTATTCGTCTAGATAATATGAAAATTTTAGGACTGCATATTTTAAACTTCCGGTCCTAAAAGTATTTGTCTAAATAATATGAGACTTTTAGGATCGTATATTTTAAACTTCCGGTCCTAAAAGTATGCACTAAATAAAATGACACTTTTAGAACCGCATATTTTAAACTTCCGTATATTGTAAAATTCCAGTCCTAAAAGTATTCCACTAAATATTGGTGAGACTTTTAGGACCGTATAGTGTAAAATGACGGTCCTAAAAGTATTCGAGACTTTTAGGACTGTATCTCCTTTTATCGTCTGCTCCTAATAGTCTTCCTTTAAATAGAGTATTGACTCACTTTTCAGACAAATTAATTAGGGTTCAAGGCAACCGAGGTTCTGGCGTTCTAATCAAGCTAGGTCCTTCATTGTAGTTGGTGTTACCTCTTCTGATTTAGATTATCGGTTTCCCTTTTCTTTTTGTCGGAAAAAGATGGGAGATATTGAAAAGGACACTTTGTTTCTAATCATGCGAGGTAACACCGAGGACAATGACGGTCCAACCTTGAGAAGAACTGTCACTATATTTGTTTTTAGTCGAATAAGGTAAACGATCTTTTTGTTTTGTTGGTCTGATCTTAACTATATATTGTTGGATTTTTTTAATGTGCGAGTTTTTAATGTTGATCATATACACACGATGACAATGTTTTGTTTTTTTCCTTCCTGTCAGAAATAGAAAGAATCTTTTGTTGGATCTTAACTATATATCGTTAGATTTTTAAATGTGCGAGTTTTTAAGGTTGATCATACACACGAGGACAATGTTTTGTTTTTTGTCCTCCTTGTCGAAAAAAGAAAGAATGTACTGAGAAGGACAAGGGCGATCAAAATAAAGCATGTAACATTTAATTATTATAGATTTTTTGATGCTGCCCCGTGGGGGGCAGCGCAGTACATGATAAAAAAAAACATAAAAATATTTACTCCTCCCAATCGTTGTAGGAGGGGAGGGACTCGTCGGAGAGGTCGGTGATGTCGTCATCGAATGAATTGTACTCAACGTCCTAGGAGTCGAGTATCGCGTTGATCTTGTTGTTGACGATATGGTAGACCTGAAAAAGCTGGCCCTGTCGTCGATCTATATGATTGACGCGGGCCAGGAGGTGGCGCAGCAGCTATTTGGTGGTTGGGTTCAGAGACAAAGGAGGAGGGTAAGGATTGTTAAGCCTAGTGGGAGGAGGAAAAGGAGGACTTGGTGGTGGTGGAGGACCTTGGGGCGGTGGAGCAGCCATTGTAGAAGTGATGATGAAGAATGTAAAGAAAGTAAAGTAACAACGGGTTTAAATAGAGAACCCATCCGGAGTGAACCGTCAGAACCATTAATGAGCAGACGCATAGTTCATCAGAATACGAGGAGACGCCTAGTTACGTTGGGAAGTTTATGTAGAAGCCAAAGAGATCCTCTGATAGAGTGTAAGGATACGACGCTGCTATCAGAATTTGAAACAATGAACTTTTTTTACGAAATTAAATCTTACTTTAAAAAATATGAAAAAAATAAATGAATTTTAGGACCGGAAAACTGATAAAAGATCGGTCTTAAAAGTAATTTAATTGACTAAAAAAATAAATAATATACTTATAGGACCGGAGAAGTGATAAAAGGTTGGTCTTAAAATTAATTCATTTTAAAAAAATAAATAATATACTTTTAGAACCGGAGAAATGATAAAAGGTCGGTCTTAATATTAATCCATTTAAGAAAATAAATAATATACTTTTTGGACCGAAGAAATGATAAAAGGTCGGTCTTAATATTAATTCATTTTAACAAATAAATAATATTTATAAAACTCGCTCGTAAAGTGTAAACCATTCGTCTGCTCTTTACCTCTCTATCCTTAACATTCCTTATTAACTCCGCGCTACCTCATAACTCTAAACTACCTCTAGCTTTGCCTTTATTAATAAACGCCTCATACCTCTTTGCGCCAACGTACTGCTCAAACCATAGTTAGATACAAGATAACCGCTCGTAAGGGTGTTCTTACTCGTGATGCTCGTGCCTTCCGTCAATCGTTATATGGTGTGCCTCCTCCATTGAAAGTGCGTTCGATTGAAATAGAAGAGTCTTGGGTCGTTGGACCCATTGTTATTTTCGATGATAAAGATATTGCCGCACCCCCTCTCTAGCCTTCTGACCATAAAGAGGTTCCTGCTCCACCTCTCCAACCAGTTGGCCCCAGCGCGCCGACCGCTGACCCTCGTCCTCTTTCCTCTAACGACCTGATACGAATATGACAGGAACTTGCTGATATCCAGCGTAAAATTAATGCTGCTCAAGCCGATATTCCCTGGGCTTTGAAGGATAATAAGCTTTGATTTTATTTTTTTTTTGGCAATGTGTAGGACAATATTCTAGTAATTAATAATAGCATTAATTAAGAACCATAAGCTTGTCTCTTTTTAATTTTTTTTTGAAGAAATTAATAATAGCATCAATTAAGAACTATAAGCTTGTCTCTTTTTAATTTTTTGTTCAAGTAATTATTAATAGCATTGATAGTTTTATGCGCTCGCCACAACCAATACTTTTTTCTTGAAAAAAATAATTGGAAATTTATTTTCTTAGTTTTCAGATAAAGTTATATATTTAGAACCGTCTACTAATAATTAACCAGTCTTAATAAAATCTACGAATGAATAATAAAAACTTAGGTCCGGAGTATTATAAAACTGCAGTCTTAAATATTTAGGACCAAACTGGATAATAATTCGGTCATAAAAGTAATACTTAAAAATTTATTAAAAATATTTAGGACCGGATGCTTTATAATTAATCGGTCTTAAAAAATTCCAAATACAAAAACATGTCTCTGTCGCGCAGAAAATTAAATTTCCCTCTCTGAATTTCTCTTCTCGAGCCGAAAGTGATTACTGAGGAGGTTCTGTCTCCAGTGTTTGTGTGTTGCTCCGTCGGTGCTTCGCATTGCTCTCTCGACAATCACTTTCTGGTTCCTCAGCTAAACGTATATAGACCAAGCTGTAAGACCTATTTCGGTTATATAACTTCATGGTTTTCCTACTTATCGTTCTGGGTTTTTCATGGGTTGAACGAAAACGATGAAATGCTATTGTGGGTTTCTCTGTTGTTAATGAATATTCTACTTTGAAGATTATATTTGCACTTGAGACCTACCCAATTGACCAACAAATGTTTTTAGGGTACTCTTGTTGTCTCCAACATCAACGTTCGTGGCAAGAGGTTAGGGACTCTTATTTCGCATTTGAGCTACAGGTGAGTCCTCAAGACCTTCATGCGAAGCATTTAATTTCCTCGTCATGCATTTATTTTGCTTTGTGATATTTTATTTTGGATTCATTGTGATATGCAAGACAGCCAAAAGTGATTCTTCGTTATGCATTTACTTGTGCCTTATTTTACGTATGCTAAATCTTTCCGTCCATAGGAATTCTACTATGGATCGTTGTTGGATAAATGCTTTACGGATGAGCATTGAATATCAGAATGGGGTGAGGGACTTTATTGAATTTGCTAAACAAAATGGAAGTGATGATAGTGGGAAGTTTTATTGCCCTTGTGTAAAATGTTTGAATGATAGGTGACTAAGTCCTGAAGTTATACGCACACATTTAATTTGTCATGGATTTTGTAAGGCTTATACAGTATGGGTATGGCATGGTGAAAAAATACCAAGTGGGTCTCAACATGGGGAAGTGGCCTTTGATGATAATGACACGGATATGGACGATCGCATAGAGGACATTATTCGTGATGTAGGAGAAGAGGCCTTTCAACAATCACATGCATATGGTAATATGTGCAGTGATGCGGAGACCCTGCTATACCCTGGGTGTCAAAGATACCAATTGTTGAACGCTGTATTGAAATTGGTAAGCTTGAAGGCACGTCATGGATGGAGCAACAAGAGTTTTTCTGAAATGTTTGAGGCTTTTAAGGACATGCTTCCGAATGATAATGTGTTGCCGCATCGATACTATGATGCTAAGAAAATACTTTGTCCACTGGGGATGGAGTACAAAAAGATCCATGCATACCCGAATGACTGCGTATTGTATAGAAAAGAGTTTGAAGAGAAGCAGAATTGTCCGATATGTGAAACCCCAAGGTACAAGTCAAATAAGGGGCCTGCAAAAGTGTTGTGGTATCTTCCAATCATACCAAGGTTCAAGCGGTTTTTTGTGAATGAAAATGATGCAAAAAATTTGTGGTGGCATGTAGATGAGAGGATTTTTCATGGAAAGCTTCGTCATCCAGCTGATTCTTCTCAATGGAAGAAAATCGATCAATTATTTCCCAACTTCGGCGAAGAACCTAGGAACCTTAGGCTTGCCCTTACCACAGATGGCATGAATCCATATGGAAGCCTTAGCAGCATACATAGTTCATGGCCTGTACTCCTCATTATTTACAACTTATCTCCTATGTTATGCATGAAATGAAAGTACATCATGCTGTCTATGTTGATTTTGGGACCAAAACAACCCGGAAATGACATTGATGTTGACCTTCAACCTTTGATCGAAGACTTGAAGGAGTTATGGGAAGAAGGCGTTGATGTTTTTGACTCTTTCAAGAAGGAGGTCTTCAAATTGCGAGCCATGATATTCTGTACTATATACGACTTCCCAGCATATGGTAACTTGTCAGGGTATAGTGTAAAGGGCCATAAAGCATGTCCGGTTTGTGAAGAAGGCACATGCTACCATCAACTCCAACATGGAAGAAAGATGGTTTATCTTGGACATAGGAGATTTCTTAGACGAGGCCACCCATATCGTCGATTAAAGAAAGCCTTCTTCGGTGGCCAAGAATATGAAGATGCTCCGATGCAATTGACTGGGGAGCAAGTTTATGAAAAGATGAAAAATATCAATGTCATCTTCAGTAAGACAACCAAGAGTAGAAAAGATACAAATATATGGAAAAGAGATATCTGTATTCTTCGATCTTCCCTATTAGCGCAATCTTGATGTTAGACACTGTATCGATGTCATGCATATGGAGAAAAACATATGTGATATTATTGTTGGCACGCTTCTCAACATACAAGGCAGTTCCAAGGATGGTGTGAAGGCAATATTGGATTTGCAAGCAATGGGAATACGTTAAGAGTTACATCCAAGGCCATATAGGAAGAGAACTTATTGTCCCCCAGCTTCTCATACGTTGTCTAAGGATGAGAAACGAAGTTTTTGTGAGTGTTTACATGGCACAAAAGTTCCATCGGGGTATTCTTCAAATTTTAAACGGCTTGTATTGATGAAGGACTTGAAATTAGTAGGCCAAAAATCTCATGATTGTCATGTCTTGATGCAACAGCTACTCCCAATAGCTATTCGAGGCATCGCTGAATATGATCTTCGAGTCGTTTTGACTAGACTTTGTATCTTCTTCAATGCGGTTTGTGGTAAAGTTTTTGACATCGAAAAGTTGGATGAATTGGAGTATGAAGGATATCTTATCTTGTGCCACCTTGAGAAGCTTTTTGTTCCTACATTTTTTGACAACATGGTTCATCTAATTGTTCATCTAGTAAGGGAGATAAAGTTGTGCGGTCCTATCCATTTACGGTGGATGTACCCAATTGAAAGATCTATGAAATTCCTTAAAGGGTACGTGAAGAATGCATACCGTCCAGAAGACTCGATTGTTTAGAAATATGTTTCTGAAGAAGCCATGGAATTTTGTCAAAATTATTTGGCCAAACTAAGACATATTGGGCTTCCAAAACGTCAGCATGCTGAGGGGGGTAGGCAAGGGGCTTCAGTAAAGACCGTGGATCCTGATGAATTGTCACAAGTCCACTTATACATCTTGAATAATGTTGATGAAGTTCAAGCCAACATAGTTGCACATAAAGAAGCTGTGAGGAAAGAAAATCCTCGAATGACTGAACAAAGGTTGATTAGGTAGCATAACAGAACTTTTGCACACTAGTTCGAACGAAAGGTCGAGGGAGAGGAATGTGTTTCTGATATCCTCAAATGGTTAGCACGTGGTCCTGAGGTTGATGTCATAAGTTGGAATTCGTATGTGATCAATAGTTATACATTTTACACGAAGTCCCTAGATGATAAGAGCACAGTCCAGAATAGTGGTGTTATGTTAGAGGCTGAATCTATGCACTTCTCTAGTTCAAAAGACAAGAGCCCTTTATTGGCAGTCATGCCAAATTATGGGGTTATTGAAGAGATATGGGAGGTGGACTATGTCAAAATTAGATTTCCCATTTTCAAATGCAAGTGGGTTAATGTCAATAATGGTGTTCGGATCGATCAGCTAGGATTTACATTAGCCAATGTCAATGGTAGAAGTTTTGGAGATGAACCTTTTAGTATGGCAGACCAGGCGAAACAAGTGTTCTATATCACTGATCAAGAAAATAAAATGTTGTCTGTAGCTCTCCAAGGAAAGAGGGTCATTTATATTGATGAGGAAATGAATTTTTATTATGGTATTCCTGAGAGTACTCCTTTTTCAAGGGGTCTACCGGACATGAACGAAGAAGATGAAGTGGATAATGAACCCGGCATAAGAAGTGATCATCAAGAAGGGATATGGGAATATATCACTTTATAAAAGAGTCAATTCATAAGGTAATATTCATATATATGTAACTTTCTTTGAAAACTACTTTAAGTCTTTAATTATAACATTTATTCCTTCTATGTTACATTCATCATGTCTTTGACTACGAAGTTTGTTTCTTGTTTTATTTTTGTGGCAGGATCCAATCCAAAGGGTCATGTTGAACTGGAGGGAGCTGCATTGTTGAACTGAATCAGATGAAGGCATGGTGAATATTATTTTGGGCGCATGTATATTTGTAACTTATTGTATTTGTAAGTAAGTTATCTTATTGTATGAATTAATTTAGGTGTTGTAGACATAGTATAATCATTAAGGCCAAATAACTCATGGTGAATAAATATTTGTATCATTTTTATTCAATTTATTCAAATAATTGTTCACAGCTTGTAGCTTAAAAGTATCGACTTTTGTGTGCTGGATTGGGTAGGTGATTTGTGTGTAATATAATCAGGAAGAACATAACAGGGAAAATTCAAGAAAATTTAGACCGCAAATAAATTTTCCGGTCTTAAAAGTTGAGATTTTAAGACCGGATGTATTTATATGTCTGGTATTAAAAGTCGCTATGTTTATGACTGCGTATAATTAGTCGGTCTTAGAAGTCGCTAAGTTTAAGACCGTATTTATTTTTGTCCGGTCTTAAAAGTTGAGTTTTAGGACCGAACAAAAAGCTAGTCCCTGGTCTGTTTGGTACGACTTTTAAGACCGCAAGTTTAATTGTTTGGTCTAAAATAGATTCTTTAAGATCGGTCATAGTCCGGTCTTAAATGTTGACTTTTAATACCAGCTAATACAAGACCGGTCGCGCGTCCGGTCTTACGAGCCTCTTTTGTCCGGTCTTAAAAGCCTTTGTTCCACTAACCAATGGGAAGCTTGAACAATGAAATATATTTTGCTAATTGAAAAATCATATTTAATGGATAAAAGAAAAGGGATGTCGACTGGAATTGGAGGGATTTTGTATAGAATGTATTATTAAATAAATCAAAAGCATTTGGCAATTAAAAAGCAACTTTAATGGTTAAAGAAAGGGAGCATGTCGGCAGCCAAAGTAGAGGTGGTGATTTGTCTTCAAAAAGTGCATTTTTAATCCAAGGGTTAAGGGGAGTTTTGGTCAAATTTAATTGTCATTTGTGTCCTTGAGCTTTGCCTATAAATAGAGAGCTTCTCCTTCTCATTTCTTCACATCAAAATCACAGTCACCTCTGATCCTCTTTGAGTAAGAGAGTGAGAGTGAGATGAGAGTTTTCTTGGAGCAAGAAGGAAGAGGGAGTTGAAGTTTAAGGTAATGCTCTTGAGCTCTAGCTTTTAGTTCTTAGTAAAATTGTAGTTTAATATAGGAAATTGTTAGAAAAATTACCTTTCATGTTTAGAAGTCTCCATTGCTTTTAAAACACAAAATGGAGTGGAGAACATGTTAGGGAATAAGTTTCGAAAATCAATTGATCAAGATTGTGAAAATTGTAGGATTTTCGGTTTTAAAGCTTTGTGGAGCCAGTGAAATTAAGGCTATTATTTTATGTATAAGATGAAGTCATTTAATGAAATTTTGCATAAATAAAGTAGACATATAGGGCTTTCCAAATATACAAAATATGTAACGTTTTGATCTCCGGTCAAGGAGATATGAGTTTTTGAAGTTAAGTCATTTTTATGGAAGAAAATCTGGGCAGAGTTTAGATGCATTAAATCTGGGAATGGTTCTTGGTGTTCTAGGTTCTGGAAATATTTTTCCTTGAAAATATACATGCCAAGGATTCCGTGAAATTTTACGGAACCTCATTTCAATTTTTCTAGAATTAGTTATGGTTTTTCAAATTACCGAAAATTTTGCCCAGAAATGCTGAAGTAGCGTTTTGATAAAATGTAAGGGCAAAATTGTAAATAACAAATCCACCAAGGGTATAGAGGTAAATAGAGGAGGAAATATCTATCAGGATATTATTCTAAGTGTTATGGTGATATGTTAGGATATCCGAGAAGTCCGAGGCCGGATTCAAAGGTCGGGCGTTTGACAATTACCCAGTGAAAGGTACGGACGTTTACTGTAACTCTAACTGTGATGCTCATTGTATGCTTGTATGTGATAGATGATTTCATACAGTCGTGAACAAGACTTGGTCTTGGGTCATGCACCATGGCTAGGACTCTGTCTGAGGCCACTATTTATACATTCAGTTTTATACGGGTTACAGTCTTTGTAATGCTGTTGAGTTTTTCTAGCGCTAAGGACACGTGTAATACCCTAAAATTCATAATCATTATAGATATTACATTTTGGCAAATAATGCCTATTAAAAATAGGTGAATATGTGGTCTCAAAATTGAGTAACATATCTATGTTAACTTAGGGAATTTTCTCTAAGAATTAAGGTAATTAAAAACCAAATTCTCTAATTTTATTTTGAGATCATAAAATACCACAAAATTTCCATATTAAAGCCTAGTCTTATATAATCATAAGAGCAATAAAATACTATGGAGATACTAAAATTAATTAAGAGAGATTAATCAAAGTTGAAGGGCTAATTTTAAGAGTATGATTAAGGAACATAAATATGATAAAATTGTCATGTTAAAACATGGTTCTTATGTAACCAAAATAATCAAGGAGTGTTATGAAACCACTTGAATTAATTAAAAGGAAAATTATCAGTAATTAGTGAATATGTAATCTCAGGATGTCATGGTTTATTTATTAACATTTAAGAGATCATAATATGTCCTCGAATTCATATCTTAACCTCTAGATCTTATAAAATCATTTATAAGTTATAGAAGGTTATAAAAGTGATCAAAATAATTAGAGAACAGAAAAATGAGTTGAAAGATAATTAAATTTATATTAATGGAATTAATTGCATAATTATTCATAGTTGATCTTAAAATACCTGTATGACTTGTGAATACTCAAAATCAATTAGATAAAACTATCTATAATTAAATTAGGGGTTATAAAATATCATGAAAATCCCTAAACCAATTAGGGGAAAATTTCCAACAATTAAAGAACAATTAAATCTACACTTAAAGATGCATTGACACATAATTCGTATATTATCAAAAATAAGCCGTAAAGTAGTATGAAGAGGCTTGAAATAATTAGAGAATACTAAAAATAATTAGTGGACACCAAAAATTAATCTTAATTGAATTAACATTCATAATTAATCTAGTGGCAAATGTTAACAAACAATTTGAAATATTTTGGCTAAATTCAATATTAAAACTTAACAAGGGATTAATAATTGTAACAAATGGTGTTGAGAAGAATTATAATTGAATGGGAACCAATTAATCAAATACAAACTAAACCTAATTAAGCTAAACCAAATAGTAAACAAAAGGGATTTAATTAAGGGCTTTTTGTCACAAATAATCATCATGGATCAATTTTTGTAGCCCAAACTTTTGCCCAAGCAAATCAATAAAGCCCAAAACAATTTAAAAAAAAAAACAGATGAAGGGGACGGTTTTTTTCAAGACTTGGAGTGCAAGGATTGTAATTCAACACATGGTCAAATATGGTCAAAAACTTCTAGAGGAAGGAGCACTATTCATTGCTTGGTTTGCAAGTTCTTAGGCTTCTTGAGGAAGGAAGAAGAAAAAGAAGAAGGAATGAGAGAGGGAGGGTCACGGATGAGGGAGCTAAAAGGTGAGGATTGTAGTTTGAAAATTTTCCCTAATCCAATGGCCAAAATTCAAGAGGTGGTAGCTTGTAGGAGGTGTTGCAATTTTACTATAAATAGGGGCTTGGGTCATTCACATTTCCACACACCAAGCAAATCAACATCTGCATATTTGAGAGAGAGTGAAAGAAAGTGGGAGAGCTTGAAGGAGTTCAAGCATTAGGTAAGCAAGTTCTTGAGTTTTGAGTTTTTAAATTCATAAATAGAAGTAGTTTTAATCTTTAAAATTCAAGAGTAGTTTTATTTTCATGTTTTTATGGTTAAAAATAGCTTTGTTTCGACAAATTAGTGTAGAAAGTGGTTTAGCAAAATTTCCGGGAGAAAAACACGGAAGTAACGAAGTTCTGGCGAAAATTCGTCAGTTAAGCGATTTCTGAACTAGTAACAGAAATGCTCATATTTCATGTTGAAAATGATATTGAAAACTTCTGAGAAAATTCATGGTCAAAGTAGACATATAGGGCTTTCCAAATACGTAAATAACATGCTGAAATGAGTTTTTCACAGTGAGAAAGAAATTCTCAAAGTTTATGTTGCGAAAATGCTGGAAATTCTGGGCAGAGAATGAACACGTGAAATCTGGGAGTTATTTTTGAATTCTAGGCAAAGTCTGATACTTTTTCTGAAAAGTAGAAATCCTAAGGAGTCCGGAAAATTTTACGGATCTTCATTTCGATTTTTCTAGAATTAGTTATGATTTTTCAAAGTTAGGAGAAAATCAGCCCTAAGTGCTGATAATCTGCGTTTTTATCCGAAAATTCAAAGGAAATAATGGAAAAATAAATACACCAGGGGTAGAATAGCCAATTGTGGATAAGATATCTTTTAGTATATTATTTGTGAGTTAATAAATGCGATATTACCCTTATAGGAAGTCTGCAATCGTTTTCTGATCGACGTCATACCAAAACTACCAATTCAGGTACGTTTGCGTACTGTAACACTAACTCTGATGCTTATTGTATGCTTATATGTGATAGATAGTCTGAGACTCTATTTTGAAAATTGATCACATACATACAGCTTGATACGGGTTATAGTCTTGATAACGCCATTATGTTTTCCCAGCGCTGAGGACACGGATGTACACCGTGGCACTGATGAATAGTGCAGACTATAATAACATGCATATTGCAGTGGTTGTGTTATGTTATTATCTTGAATATGAGATACATCTACTGTGTGCTGTTGGAATACATCTGTTGTGTGCTTATGTATTGTTGTAATCATACATCTGCTGTGTGCTTATGTATGGATTATTGCTGTAATACTGTGAATATCTGTCATATACTATCATGTATAAGCATGAGGTTAACCGTTACCTGAGGTTCAATGGGTATTGAACCTCGGCTCTTATCATAGCTTCAGGGTCCGGGGAACCGAGGACCGAAGACAAGAGTAACTAGCACGCGTAGAGACCCGACTGAAGATTCCACTTTTAGACTTGTAACATTGTAACATTACCCAGATAAATGTACTGTACATTATGAACAGACAGATACGCCCCAGTTAATGGTATATCGGTTACTCACTATTATACTTGCTCCGATGCTGTACTCTGATTGGAAAAAAAATTATTCCACTTTTGAAAATTGGGGTGTTACAACACAAGGAGCTGTCGTGACACTGTTTAGTGCAAACGTGTGTGATTGTTCATGTGCTGTGTACTATGTACTGTTGATGTGTTAATCTTGCATCTGCTGTGTGTTTATGTATTGATTATTGCTATAATGTTATGAATATCTGTTATACATATACTGTATTACTTGAGCATGATGTTAACTGTTACCTGAGGTCTGATAGATATTGGACCTCAGATTTGTCTAAGGTTCAGGAAAGGAATCAGGATCAGAGAAGGCACCGATACTTGGAGCCGTGAGAAGGCATTGACGGAAGGAGCTGGGAAGAAGTACCGGTCAAAGCAAATGCCAAAAGAGCTACATCAGAGCATTCTTTATAGCAAGAATTTGACGAGGCTATTTCAAACTATTTGGTGCCGAAAGCAGGGCTAATCTATGTGGTTCAGTCAATAAGTCGCCGTGAACTCGGTGAGACTTCCACGAGATAGATACCTACCTGGTCAATGGGTTTAATTGACTGAGTTTGGTTTTATGCCCCAAGTCTACTTAAAGCTTGGTTAAAGATTGTATAGTTACTATGTCAAGAATTGTAATTATACAAAGCTTTGTAGTATTGTATCACATGAATATTCCTTCGGGAAATTTTTAATATACCAGCATGTGTCAGGGCATTTTATATTCAGTTACTCATTGTCCAAATGATAGTGCATGCTCTCCGTTTCCGTATTACTCAAAGCGGTAGCACCTCAAACTCTATCAATTTTTCTAAAACTAAGTGTCAACCGACATGATTTCAAGTATGGAATTTGGGGTGTTACAAGTTCTACCTGCAGCGTTGTACGTGGTCCAAAAAAAGAACAGAGAGAAAGAAATGTGTATGTAAAAGATTGGGGTCATGTTGTTGTTAGCTATTTGTGAGTTTAAAGGAGACTGTAGTAGTTGTCAACCGTGATTGATTGCAACTATGTAAAAGATTGGAGTCATGTTCTTGTTAGCTATTTGTGAGTTTAAAGGAGACTGTAGTAGTTGTCAACCGTGATTGATTGCAACTATGTAGCTAAATCATCAAACCGGCTTGACACGTACTTTTGCATCTTTTCTTTGAAGAATATTGAACAACTAGTAAATTAGTCAACTTCACTAGCTCGTTGCTTTTTCTACACGCCTACACCCACTTGTTAAAAGTGATTAGGGAAGCGAGGGTAAAAAATAAATTAAAATTTAATATTTGTAAAAAAAAATTATAAAAGTTAATAATTTACATACCGAGATAGGACGGAATGTCTCAATATTCATCCTCTGTCCAGTTCCATTCTTTCTGTTCTTCATCCGATCCTGACTTCATATATGCGCCTTGTCCAGCATTTTCTTGTGCCATTTATGATCTCGTTCCAATATGACCGGCAATTAATGGATGTACAAATCTCAATGCATGCCGATTCTAATAAAAACAAGTGTTTCTTGGGCAATCATAAGGGGATAGGTTAAGCAGAAGAAGATAGCATCTCATGATATAGGGAATCAAAGTCCGAATCTTTTTTGGGAGAGGTACCTACATATACAGTATCCAACAATGCTTTTAATAAAGGGTTAAGTATCAAATTTGCCCCGGAAGTATACAGCCAGGAGCAATTTTGCCCTAGAAGCTTTTTTAGGCTCAATGTTGCCCCGGAAATCAAAAAACGGAGCAATGTTTGCCCTCCGTTAAAAGCCCCAACTGTCAACTGTTAGTTGACCCAATTATGCTGATGTGGCATGTCTACGTGGCTTCTACATCAGCATTTTTTTCCAAAATCTGATTTCCAAGTCAGGTTTAAAAAATAAGAAAAATAAATCTTCATCTTCCCAAAATCATCATATCCGGAAACCCAGAAACATATCCAGAAACCCAGAAACTCAAGGGTTAAACTCAGACTTTCCGAGGCAAATATGGGTGATTCATATGCAAATCTCGAAAATATTGACGATGGTCAGGGGAGAACAAAAGATGGAAGCTTGTGAAGAAAGGAGGGTGATTTAGATTTGCATCAGAGGCATGGCTTATGAATCAAGAGAGGAGAGGTTGAGACGGCCAAGATCTGACGAAGACGAGAGGTTGCCGGCTGCCAAGGAAAGGGATTTGAGGGAAACGAGCCTCTACCGTCGACGCCACTGCTCCTCTGTCCTCCTTCGACGCTTCCTCCGTGCTAGTGTCGTGCTCGTCCCTTCTTCCCTCCCTCTCTCAAATCTAATCTCTTCTTTCTAGGTGCTATTGCTTCTTCAATCTCTCTAGATTTCTGTTCATCCTCTCCAATATTGTTTATTTGTGCTTTTGAATTTGATCTAGATCTAAGTTGATCTTTTAGTGATCATTGATTTTAAATTTGCGCTTAGTGGTTGTGACCGTCATTTTATGCCTATTGATTTTCAATGATTTTAATTTTCATTCTCTTTCTCCTGCCTTCCATAAACGTCGATGATGGTGAATGGGGGTGGCATGAGATGAGATCTGCAGGAGGAAATGTGAATATGATTGTTATGGACCCCAGAAATTGGGCTTAGAGAAGTCCGGCCCAACAAATGAGATACCTGCCTACGGTTATATTCTTGTGAACCATAACAGGCGAAGTCGGAGCGGTTACTCACCTCTATAAATAGGAGAGGCTATTCCCGGGTGAACGGTACAAACGATTCTCCCTATCACTCGTATTTTCACACAGAGCACACACCCCACCCCCTTTTTCTTGTATATCGAACTACGTGGACTTTGATCCCTCTCAAAGGTACGTAGGCCTTAGGAATTGTTCCTAGGTCAAGTCCAATTAATGTATCTTATTCTATGACAGAACAATGATATTTTGGGACCTCTTTGTTCTCCATCTCCTTTCCTATAACGGGGGAGGTTTTTTCCCTTCTATTTGGTTGTAATTAATTTGTAATGTCGTAGATATTGGGTTTTTCATTCTTCATGCCACCTCCCATCACATCTCTGTTCCTATAATCCGACACCTGCAGAACATTATTCTGTTCAGCCCACAAACTCAGATTATTCTGGATTGTTCCTCATGAGAGAGGATTATGACTGGCGTCGTCCGTGCAGTTTTAGTTGAAATCTAGACAATTTGGATGTTTACTTCTATACCGACAATGCAAGAGATTGAAATCTGGACAACTGAAATGGAAGGAGAAGATGATTTTGGGAAGAAGACGAGGATATTATTTTTTAGAAAAATTTCTTATCCTATTTTGTAAATCTAACTTGGAAATAAGATTTTGGAAAAAAAAAACTAATGCAGATGCCACGTAAACATGCCTCATCAGCATAATTGGGTCAACTAACAGTTGACCTTAGGGCTTTTAACGGAGGGGTAACATTGCTCCGTTTTTAGACTTCCGGGGCAAAATTGAACCCCAAAAAACTTCCAGGGCAAAATTGCTCCTGGTCGTATACTTCCGGGATAAATTTGATACTTAACCCTTTAATAAAATTGCCTTTAACTAAAATATACATATACTTAAAAAAAAAGTTTTCCATGTACAACTTTATGCAGAACTACAATAGTTAGACTAGGAAAAGTTACAAAATGTGTTGAGATGACATTCGATGATTTTTTTTTTTAAATTATTAATAAATGGTACTTCCAATAATTATTATAAAGTCTGTTAGTAATTATTATAGTTGGGAAATCATGCCTTAAACCCTGTCTTTTGGAGGGCCGAGCTAATAAAATGAAGCATCAAATAAAGTCAGGTCTAAAAAGGCCAACCTTACAGGGCCAAGTGCTGGCTTGTTATTATTATTATTTATTTAACTTGCCCAACTAGCGAAAGCAACCTCTCATTCTTCCTTGCTATCCTTTTATCTTAATTATAAACATTGTGCTGCCTATAATTTTTAATGTATTGCAAGTAAAAAAATAAATGTAATTAACTTTGTGTAATTATGTACTTTTAGGAATACGAATTTATGATTTACTACCATTTTGTTTATTTAAGGAATATTTTTATTTATAAAATTAAAAAAAAGTAATAAAACAAATCATCCTTCTAGAAGATGATTACTACTACTACTATTACCTTCTTACCAATTTAGTCCATGTATGATAGACATCAATCACGGAGTTAATGCTTGATTATGATGATAACAGACTTTGCTTCTTCTTTTTTCTTTTTCCCCCAAAATTATAATTTAATTATGTATGTTTAACTTGATGCAATTCAGTCCCCCAAATTTTAGCCAGATATAGGTTTAATTCGAACACTTTTGTTTGAATGTGTTTGTTTATTGGATGATGTTTGTTCTTTAGATCTTGATGTGGATAACATTTATTTGATAAATTCGAACTTTAATTGTTGTAATTTACTAATTATATTTCTTAAAAAAGAAAAAGGAAAAATAGTTAAAATTTAGAATAATAGCTTTCGTCCCTATAGGGCCGGCCTTGGGGCCTTGAAAAATATATGTTTTTCTTATTCTTAGAGTAAAAGAGTTGGCCCTTTTAGGCCTTGGCCTTTCAAGAGCCGACCTTGATTCCTAGTCCTAGTAATTACTTCCTCCAGTCCTTTTTATACGAGTTCAAAATTTGAGTTGTCTTAATATTTTTTATAAAAGCCCGACATCAGTTGTCTGAATATTTAATGAGTTTTTTTTTTTCATTTTTACCCTTCATTAATTAGATGTACTGTATTAATTAAAAGGTCAGTGAAACTCATATTTTCTTTATTTCTTTATCTTACTTGTCTCTTATAAATAAGAACATACTTAAAAACAAATTTTATTCAAAACATACTTATTATTTTTATCTAACTTTAACTATTTCTTTAAACTATGTAATTTGGTTATTAAGCTCTTATAAATAATACCAGAAGGGGTATAATTTTATCTTTATAATTGGTTAGTATTAATCTATAAAATAATTGGTGAATTAAATTTTTCTAATACTGTCCAAGACTCACAAAAAATTAAATATGATATATAAGACATTTTGTTGAATTTTCCTACAATAGGCTTGTCGGCCACGATACTCAAATGACCACATGCGTCGTTTTCTCAAATCAATGGTCGCCGCTAGCCAACGACCACATAATATTAGTAATAAGTTCATTAAAAATTGACAAATCGTAATACGCTTATTCAAATACGCTTTTGTGACTTTTGATTGACTTGTTGACTTCGGTAATCTAAGAAAGAAGCCGTATTCAAATAGGCGTTTGTGTTTTGACCTCCAAAAAAAAAAAAAAAAACGCGTTTGTGACTTTTGATTGATTTCTTGACTTCAGTAATATAAGAAAGAAGCCGAAAATGCCTTGATTTGTGTTAACAAAACTAGAACTAGCAGCCCAAATTAAAATCGCATCTTAAAGCCTCTTCTTCTTCTCCCATTCCTTGATGGCAATCATTATTTCAATTGCTCTGATTTCTTTCCTCTCTCACTTTATTATTCTTACTACTGCACAGCAAGGCTTCATATATCAATTGTGTAACAATAGTGTTGGTAACTACGCAAACACAAGTGCCTATGGCACAAACCTTAAAACCCTTCTGTCTAATCTCCCCTCCGACCCAAAAATTGACTATGGCTATTACAGGTCCTCTGAAGGCCAAAATCCTAATAGAGTTTACGCTCTTGGACTGTGTAGGGCAGATGTAAAGCCAGATTCTTGTCGTACATGCCTCAACAATGCCTCAATCCTTCTACAAAATCTTTGCCCAAATCAGAAGGAAGTAGCTGGATATAACGACACATGCATTTTACGATACGCCAATCGCTCCATGTTTGGGATAACTGAAGAGCCAGATTTTTCTATGTGTAACCCTAAAAGTGTAACAGACAATAATTTCAATGAAGTGCTTGATGGTCTAATGCGAAGGCTTAGAAGCAAAGCCGCCACTGGGGATACTCGCCGGAAGTTCGCCGCCAGCAATGTGACGACTTTGTTTCAAACAACTATATATGGTCTTGTTCAGTGCATGCCTGATTTGTCTGATCAAGACTGTGACGCTTGCTTGGTGAAGGCGATATCGAGCATTCCCTTGCTCTGTAACAACAGGATGGGCGGGAGGATTATCACACTGAATTGCATTATTAGATATGAGATATATTGCTTCTATGATACAGCAGTTGTCGATTCATTATTACCTTCATCTCCTCCTGCTGCTTCACCATCATCCAACACATCTTCCTCACAAGGTAATGTTGATCTTTTATATAGAAAATACTTCAATACGCATTTTAAAAATATCCTATCCACTATGCAAATCCATGCACTACTACAAAATATAAATTTTGCTTCTTTAAAAAACATTCATTTTTTTTTTAAAAAGGGAAGTAAAAAATAAAGACGATGTCATTTTTATAATTATGTGCGGGAATTTGGTATATTGAGCATCCCTTTTATATAAACAGATGCCAAAAATATACTTTTAGTATCCCAATGTAGAAAAGGGATATATGCCAAAAGTAGGGACTTTTGGAATCCCACCTCTAAAAGAGAAGCTAAAAGTAGTCGTTATCTCAGACAAGTGACTTAGTCTAGCCTAGAGTTTTAGATGGGTCGACCTTAATAGATTATATTTCAGTCTTTAATATATGATCTAATTGGAGAGTTGATGTTGACCTTAAATATAATACCTATTTCACATATTTATCAATCTTTTTCCAAATTAACTTTATTAATATTCCCTCAACAATAATCAAATAGGAGATAGAGGGAGGGAATTAAAGAAAATGATGATTAGGATGTTTTAAGAAATATATCATATTAACTAATTAATCAATTTGGTCTTACATTAAAGTGCATATGAGTTTTTTTTTTCCCATGCTTCCTCAGCCTAAAACAAATGCCTAGTCGCGATTGAATGCCCGTGGTCGGAGGGTAAGAGTTGGACAAATACGCGGGACCCAAAAATGTTTGCATTTTATTCCAACATCAAAAGCCCATTTGAAGTGAAAAAAACAAAAACCACTTTTGCCTTATTTAACTAGTTTGACAAAGCGTTTGTCTCATCTAGTTTTTTTCTTTTTCGTTCAAATGTCTCATCTAGTTTTTAGGTATGAAGCTGCAATACTAGCGAATCAACTTTTTGTTGCTTCTGAGAAAAAGTTACAGCAACATTTTGAGATTAGTAAAAATTCGCTAAAAAATTTAATAATAAAATTTAACTACGAGAGCGTGTCCCAAACCCAATTAATCTCCATCATTAATATTTAATTAATCTTTAAAAATATAAAATAAGATTCAATATATATATATATACACACACCAAAATCATATTAAATATGCCAAATTAGGTAATTTTTTTTTACAGTTTTTGTTCTTCTGTTGACAATATGTTATTAACAAAATTTAGATTTGGTGATGTCTTAAGAAATAATATAAAAAACAAAAATAACATTAATTAGAATATATGGCTATAATTTAATAAAATTCATGTCTCTTTTAGTCATTTTTAATCAAAACTTCTTATTCAAATAATTGTCTAAACAAGTTTTAGTTTGAAAAAAAGTCACTTCCACTATTGTCAATCTAAACATATATCACTTTTACAGTATGACTTTTATCCCACCCTAAGTTTGTAAATCTCAATTTTTTTTTTAAAAAAAGTCATTTTTGCCACTGTTAATCCAAACGGGGCCTAAAGTGTTGTAGGCAATCATATGCTAAATAAATACTCAAAGATTTGTAGTCAATGTATGGAGCCTCACTTTTGAGTGAAGGCACCATTATTTATAATTTTTTATCTAACCATCACATGCCGAACAGTACTCATCCCATATTTAACTCCTGCCATCAAACAACTATTATTCATGTCAAAATTGTATCTAACCAATTGTGCTCGCGTATTAAATAGTGCTCATTCCATATTTATTGGTGGAGGCTGTTATTTAAAAGAAAAAGGAAACAAGTATACAAGTTGATCAAAACTTTAATAGAATATCATCCAATTTTAATTTTATTCGTTCTTTTAAATTTTACTGTGGAGTTCCTAAGAAGTAGCCCCTTCCCTTCCCTCATTCCCATTAATGGGATTTGGGTTTAGAGCTGGAAAACAGACTAAACATGTTTAAGGTTTTTTAAATTGAGGACCAAGCTTCCAAAAAACTAATATTATGGCAATCTGGATTTTAGACGTGACCCTTCCAAGCAAGGGCTGGCCAGTAGGGCTGACGGTTTGCTCATTTAAACCCATATAGTATTATTATTTTCAATGGAAGTACTACCCAATAAAGTTGAGACAACCCCTTTTCCCACCTCTATCTGGATTCCCTGCATTAACCGATCCACAAGTAATCATGTATAGTAAATCTTCCCTCCTCACCAAAAAGGGAAAATTGCACTTCTAAATCCATATTTTTATTGATTTGTTATAGATACTTGACATGGTCTTGTGCATATTCATCCAGAGTGAACCCATATGTTTTTGTCGAACTGAGATGATGATGTCAACCTACGTATAAAGTTGTGTTCATTAAATTAATTAGATTAATCTGAGCAAATAAATAAATAAATAAATTAATTAATTAGATTAATGTAACGCAGTATAATTGAATGTCATGTAGGAACCAATTGTTAGCTATTAAGTTAACTTGAGGCGGAATCAACAATATGATTTATTTCTTTAGGTGGGGGTTTTGGGTTTGAATTATCTGTAAGATATAGTAGTAATAGATATTTAAGTTATCACCAAAAGGACCAGAGGTAGTATGATTATTTCTCAAATTCTGAGAACCGGATCCACACACGTTATCACTCCCTCCGCTTTAGATATATGTAAAAGATAAAACTTTTAGGTATGCTATGTTCCATTGCATAAGATAGATATAGAGGTCCTCTCAAAAGGGTTTTTGTTTTTGTTTTTTGTTTTTTGTTTTTTTTTAATCTCTATTTTCTCCTCACTTAATTAAAAAAATTACTCGTATAATCACTTTTGTATTTAATATAATTCTCATGTTTGACTAAATATTCAATATAATATACTCTTCCAATCCTTAATATAAGACATATAATCTAATTTGAATATATTAAGAAAGTTAGTTAAGTTTTTTTAAATGACATGTATTTTTTAAAACACTGAAGATATATTCTCTCATTTCCTCTCATCATCTGTTATTGTTAAGAGAGCACCAATAGAGGTAAAATAGGAAAATATGGACAAATACGAGAATTGTCTTATATTTTAGACTAATATCAATTCTCCAAATATATCTTATTTTAAGGATTGGAAGAGTATAATTCTCTTTTCCACATGAATAAGGGCTTTTTTTTTTTTTTTGGTGGGGGAGGGGGGGGGTGGGGGAATAAATTTTTACATGTTTATTGAACCGACCATGAACATGGATCAGTTGAAATGTCGAAGGTTAAGCGGAAAATATTTTTATTTTTTTATTTTTTTTTTCATGGTATGACAGGAACTGCTGATTCACCAAAAGCTATATCTTCCCCGGAAGGTACTTACTCCCCTTTCTAAATTAATAAAAGCAATTTCTTTTTTGGCAAAGGATGTGTTAATAAGCTTAATATCTTTTATAGGGAATCACAACACATCAAGAACAGTCATTATCGTTGCTGCGTCTATTGGAGCTTTTATCGCAATTCTTATTTTGGTCTGCATTTATTTTGTGGTCCGGAAATCTAAGAGCACCATTGAAAGTAAGTCAAAATAACATTTTGATATATACTAAACCATGTTCTTTGACCTTTGGTAATTTTATTATCATGATAGTAGATGCAAAAGTTCTAGCACATATTGCCAATCAATGAATATTTATATAAAAGTAAATTTATAATAAGTCGTACAAAACATAAGTTATTGCAAGATATTGGACCGATACTTAGATCAAATTAGATATTTTAAACATTTTTTTGGTATGCTTTAAATTTATAGTTTTAAAAAGTTTTAGACAACTTGTAATTTTAAATTTTTGGTAGAAAAGTCTCTTAACATAGTTTTCAATTGTATACATTGTTTTGAAATTTTCATTTGAACACCAATCAAAGATGACACATTCGGAATTGAAAGTAATAATGATCCGTGATAAATGACTCCACTCATTGCTGTGGAGTGAAACGAAAAATTCAATAACTAGATTTTCCCCAACAAGCTTGGTTTAATTATTCTCTTCGTTGCTTCATAATCCCTCGTGTATTATTTTATAAGAGGATGATAATTCAATTAAGTAGTTTAAAAAATTAGTTAAATTTAACTAAAAGTAATAAATATGTCAAAAAATGAACATTTTTCTGAGTATTATGTCCTTATTTACAAGTGGCCAATAAGAAAGAGAAATATAGTACAAGTGAGGAAAAATATAGAAAGGAATGTAGTATGGGAAGAAAATGAGCAGAAAGAATAAAGTTAACTAGGACATTAAGGACAAAAACGCATCCATTGCACAAACAACCCAAAGCAAGTTCTTATAAGAAAGACTAAGATTATTTAAATTTCAGGCTCTTATAGAAAGAATCACATGGAGTACAGGACACACTCTTTTGATGTATCATATTCCTATTTATAAGAGACAATTGAAGATTGTCTCAAATTTTTATTATTAAGTTCCTATTTCCCCTTATTTAATTATCATATTAATGTCATTGCATTTATTGTATTCATTCACACTTTCTTCCCACGACACATTCTCTATATTTTTTCTACTCCCTTTTCTTGTTTTCTGTCCTTATGAAGGGTACTTTGGGAAACATAATAGTTTTTTACATATTTTCTGTCTCTGATTAAATTTTACAAACTTAATTATCAATTGCGTTCGGTTAATTGTCTCTTATAAAAAGGAAGTGAGGGTTATATGTTTGTGAATTTGTTTGGCAAAATAAACAATTGAGTTTTTTGTTTTTTGAAAAAAAAAAATTCAAACAATTTCACAACAAAACAAACAAAGCCTGGATAATTTGCAGATGCATGTGCTTCATCTGATTAGAAATAATCTTTTATTTTGACTTTTTTCTCTGTTGATCAACCTGAAGCAAAGGATGATGATGAAATTGCACCAATCGAGTCATTGCAATTCAATTTTAACACCATAAGACTCGCCACAGATAACTTTTCTGTCGCAAATAAGCTTGGACAAGGAGGGTTTGGATCAGTATACAAGGTGAATAACATGTTGACAGTACTTTAAAATGTTTGTATATACCACTATGGCCTTTATTTTAAGATTTCAAGTAATTCTCACATACTTAGGAATGACAATTAATTAAGTCTTCAAATATGCCTTAAATTGACAAAATTTTCAAAGTTTAGCCTTATTAAAATTCTCTCTCTCTCTCTCCATTTACAAATCATTATTTCATCTTTCTCTTTTTTAAACATGAATTAAATAAAGATAAAGTTGGAAAACAATCGTTAACAACCTATGGGTGGACTAATATTTAGGACAACTGTCCCCCCCCCCCCCCTTTTTTTTTTCCTTGTAAATGGACTCAAATAATAAGGACTAGAGTGGCATGTAGTCTGTTATTGATTAAGTGATTACATGCTTCAACTCTAATGAATGCAGGGTAGGCTTCCAAATGGTCAGGACATTGCTGTCAAAAGGTTGTCCATGGATTCTGGGCAAGGAGATTCAGAATTTAAAAATGAAGTGCTCTTGGTGGCTGAGCTCCAACATCGCAATTTAGTGAGATTAATTGGCTTCTCCTTGGAAAAACATGAAAGATTGTTGATCTACGAGTTTCTTCCCAACAGAAGTCTTGATTACTTATTGTTCGGTAAGTTACTGGGAGTTTTTCTTCATTTGGATGATTCCTCTACTCTTTCATGTATATTAGATCAAAATCATAACGCGTATTCTAGACACAGTCCCAATGGATCATGTCATGACTTAAATAGATACAAAAATATTGCAGACTCAAGTAAACGTGTTCATTTGAACTGGGAAAAACGTGAAAAAATCATAGGAGGCATTGCTCGCGGCCTTCTTTACCTTCATGAAGATTCAAGATTGCGTATCATTCATCGGGATCTGAAAGCAAGTAATATTCTTTTAGATGAAGAGTTAAATCCCAAAATATCAGACTTTGGTATGGCAAGACTATTTGTTGTGGACCAAACTCAAAGCAATACAAGCAGAATTGTTGGAACCTAGTAAGTATTGTTAGACTTATTATCAAATTATTATCAAAATACTCAGTTATAGTTAACATATCTAATTAAGCTTATTTTCTTGACATTTAGTGGATATATGGCACCAGAATATGCATTGCACGGACAATTCTCTATCAAATCAGATGTTTTTAGTTTTGGCATATTGGTTCTAGAGATCATAAGTGGCAAAAAGAACAACAGTGTATATGATGAAGAGGACGCCCGTGATCTATTAAGCTTTGTAAGCCATTGCCTTTTTTCACACAGATGCATTATTTTCTATTCTTTTTTTCATCTTTCAAAAATATATATAATTATAATAGGGTTAAAATCCAATTTTCCCCCATTGTTTTCACGTAGAGTTGTGAATATCATCAAGTTTTTCTTGGATCAATTTCACACCAAAGGTGTTAAAAAATGACTGATGTAACTCCTAGCCATTAAAATTGTCAATGATCAACATTAATTTTTTAAACGCAAAATTATTATTATTTTCCTTAAAAAAAAATCCTGGAAGTTACAAGTTTAAATCTTAGAAATAGCCTTTCAACCAATTGAAATAAAGTTGCGTACATCTATCCATCTACCCCTCCCAAGACCCCACTTGGTACGAGCCTTGTGCACTAGGTGGCCCTTATTTTTATTTATTAGTTTTTTTAATGGTTAGGGCAAATTTTCTCCTTTAAAACTTAGCAGGTGAAATTCATTCCCAAAAAAAAAATAATAATAATAATTCTTGATGCCCACTGCTCACACGCAAAAACTTTTAGGGCAAACTTGAATGTTAACTCATTATAATAGTACACTATCATGACTAGATAACACGCAGAATTATAGCTTGGGATTAATATTTGTTTATCATTGATGAGGAACTTCCTGTAGGCATGGAAAAATTGGAGGGAAGGGACGACCTACAATTTAGTAGATCCAATTTTAAACAATGGTTCAAGAAATGAAATAATGAGATGCATCCACATTGGGTTATTATGTGTTGAAGAAAATGTGGCAGACAGGCCAACCATGGCTCAACTTGTACTTATGCTCAATAGCTACTCTTACTGTCTCCCTTCACCTTCGAAGCCTCCGCATTTCAAGAATACCAATGGTTCATCTGAGATACAGATGAGAGAGTACAGCTCAGAGGCAACAACAAGATCAAGTGAGTGGGCAAGTAATTCTATTCAAGAATCAGTAAATGAGGCCTCAATTACTGAACTCTATCCACGTTAGCTTTTTGATAACAAATAAGCTTGGAGCTTTGCCAAGTAAGTAAGAAGATTAAATATGGACTCAAAATTGCTTGAGCGCAAAAGTTCAGTTATTTGTATGAATACTAATTAATGTAAACTCATTTGCTCAATTTTTATCCCCCCCGCCCCACCGGGGTTTCTTAGGCTACTAAGAAGTTGATCTAATGAGTTTTGGTTTTTATCTCTGTTCAAACGCCATTAAACTCATACTAAATTCTTATGAAACTAAAGGGACTAACGTTTTGGACAGTAGAAATTAAAGGGACAAAAGGAACTATAATTTGGAACTATAGGCACTAAAACTAAAATTTAATCAAATTGTAAGGATAAAAAGTAGTATTAACATTTTTTTTTCTGAAACTATTCATATTGTCTACATATATAAAAGAAGGTTTTTTATCCAGGGGGTGATAATTAAAAGGGGTGTTTTAGATAAAACAAACAATTATTTGTTACAATAATAACAACATAAATTCCAATATATGTAAATTATCAGCTATCTAATTCATTTGAAGATTATAGGAATAATAGAATTCCCCTCCTTTGTCATCCTAAAATGCACTGTTTTGAGAAATACATCTAAGGATTAATATCACTACAAAAAAATTATCAATTCATAGCGATTAAAAAAAAAGTTATAAATTATGATATTTGTAGCAGATTAGAGCAAAACTACTACATATTTTCAACGAGATGGCTCATGCCAAGTGGCTTGTTGGTTGGGAAACAACATTATGTAGTGATTATCACAAAATAATCGCTACAAAAATTGTAGTAAAGCTAGCAAGAATTTTGTAGCGATTTTATTTCAGAAACCGCCACAAATGTGGTGCAAGCTGCTAGGCACTTTATTGCTAGAAAATTGTGGAGGTTTCAATTGAAAACCACTACAGAATGAGAAGAGTCTTAAAGTTTGTAGCGGTTATACATACAAACCACTACTGAATGCAAATAGTCTTGCAAATTTGTAGCGGTTACTCATAGGAACAACTAGAGAATGCAAACAGACATGCAAATTTGTATCAGTTACATAAAATTGCTTCAAAGTTTCATAGTGGATGAGGTAAGGTTTCATGATTTGTAGAAGTTGGAGTAGTGGTTTTATTTAAACTGCTATGAATGTTTATACTTTATAGCAGGTTTTTTGTAAAACCCCTACAAAGTTGAAGCTGTAAAACACTCAAACACTCGCCGCCACCAAACAATTGACCATGCAAATTTAATTCTCACACTCCTTTTGATAGATTCTTTTATGTTTAGCTCCTGCATTTATGGAGTTATGGCTTCCAGAAGAGATTTAGAAAAAGGAGAAAGAGGTGTTGTATCCTAGACCGATTCTATGAAGGAGCAGTTGTAGAGGGAGTGGTGTCGTTGAGGGTAGCACGAGGGTAGAAATGTCCCCGTGCTATCGTAGGAGGGAGCCCAGCCGAGCAGCCACAATAGCTCCTACCAGAGGAGACGACCTACAAGAATTGACCCTACCAGAGCCTCGTGTTCCGAATTATAATAGGAGATACAGAGATATGAAGGACCCAAGAAAAGATGGGTACCTAAGGCTTGATCTTATATGAATAACAGGTATGTCTGAGAGCGTCAAAAACAAACAAATGGTTTATTGACAGTGGATGCTCCAGACACATGACAGGAGATCAATCCAAGTTCATGACAATAAATGCAAGAGACGGTGGCAAAGTAACCTTTGGGGGAAATCAATCTGGGAAGATTGCAGGAATTGGAGAAATTGGAGAAAAAGGAAAACCCCTGATCAATGATGTTTACTATGTAGAAGCTCTATGCCATAATCTTCTTAGTGTGAGTCAAAGTGCAAACAAGAACAACTGGATCATTTTTGACTCAGAAGAATGTCTCATCGTCAACAAGGATGACTTCCCAATTGACAAAGGTAATCTTAAAACTCTGTTCAAAGCAACCAGGGAAGGTAACTGCTATACTCTAAATCTCCCTAATACAAACTCTGAAAAATGTTTTGTTAGCAACTTGGATGAAAATTGGTTATGGCATAAGCGTCTGGCTCATATAAATATGTTCCAACTAGACAAGTTGTTAAGAAAAGATTTAGTTCTTGGATTACCTAAACTACATTTTAAAAATGATATGATTTGTGATTCCTATCAAAAAGGTAAATAGACTAAATCATTTTTCAAAAACAAGTTTGAAATTTCGACTAATAGACCTCTTCAATTACTTCACATGGACTTGTCGGACCAGCTAGAGTTAAGAGTCTTGGTGGTAATTTATACACCCTAGCTATTGTCGATGATTTCTCTCGATTCACTTGGACGATATTTTAACCATCTAAAGATGAAACAATTGATCTATTCGTTGTATTTGCCAAGAAAATACAGAACGAGAAAGGTATATGTATTTCAGGAATACGGACGGATCATGGAGGAGAATTTGAAAACCATGCCTTCAGGGAGTTTTGTGATGCTCATGGTATTGACCATAATTTCTCCGCTCCAATGGATCTATTTGGAGAATCGTGTTCTCACTGAAATGGCTCGTGCAATGCTAAATGAAAACAAGACCTCTCAAGTTTTCTGGGCAGATGTGATGAGTACTGCATGCTATGTATCAAACAGAGTCTATCTCCGAAAGAAGCTCAACAAAACTCTATATGAGCTTTACAAAGCAAGGAAACCAAACTTAGCTCACCTTCACATCTTTGGCTACAAATGCTTTGTTCACAATAATGGTAAGGATAATTTGGGAAAGTTTGATCCCAAATCCGATGAAGGTATATTTGTTGGCTATTCTAATAGGAATAAAGCATATAGAATTTTCAATAAGCGTACTCGTGTAGTCGAAGAGTGAATTCATGTTGTATTCTATGAATCGAAATCTAATGAGCCCCTGGATGACGATGAGGAAACTTCTTACAAAAACCAATTCTTTTCAAAATCTACTCCTGCCTCTCTTGAAAATCCAGCAAATGTTTTTTAAAACAATTCTCAAAACTCTAGTGAAAACCTTGATCAATCTCAACCTAAAGCTTGGAAGTTCATTAAGAACCATCCTTTGGATCAAGTGATAGGGGATATAATTCAAGGTGTAAGAACTAGAAAAAGCACCTTGAATGAGGTTACATTTTCTGCCTTCATATCTGAGATTGAACCCTCTAAGATTGACGAAGCCCTCTTAGACAATGATTGGGTGATAGCAATGCAAGAGGAATTACATCAATTTGATAGAAATCAAGTTTGGGACTTGGTACCTAGGCCTAAAGACCACCCAGTCATTGGCACTAAATGGGTATTCAAGAACAAACATGATGAATCTACAATCATAGTCCGCAACAAGACTAGATTGGTTGCCAAAGGCTATAATCAGGAAGAAGGTATTTGATTATGAGGAAACATATGCTCCAATGGCTAGATTGGAAGCAATACAAGTACTCTTAGCCTTTGCATGTATCAAAAGATTCAAACTTTATCAAATGGATGTTAAAAGTTCTTTTCTTAATGGTTTTATTCAAGAAGAATTATATGTAGAACAACCTCCTGGTTTTGAAAGTGAATTTCATCTTGATCATGTTTTTCGATTGAAAAAGGCACTATGTGGTCTCAAACAAGCTCCTAGAGCTTGGTATGAGCGATTGAGTAATTTTCTTTTAGATCAAAAATTTGTTCGAGGAAAATCAGACACAATACTCTTTATTAAAACTAATAAGCTTAATGAAATTTTAATTATGCAAATATATGTGGACGACATAATATTTGGTTCTACTAATGAATCTCTCTGTGAGGAATTTTCTAAGAAAATGTAGGGTGAATTCGAGATGTCTATGATGGGCGAATTGAACTACTTCCTCGGTTTGCAAATCAAACAACGAAAGGATGGGATATTTATATCACAAACAAAATACCTCCGTGATTTGCTCAAAAAAGTTTGGAATGGAGCTAACACTCCAATGAGCTCAACTACATCTCTGGATGCTGATGATGAAAAAGGAAAAGACTTCAACATAACCAAATATAGAGGAATGATTGGTTCCTTACTATATTTGACTGCTAGCAGACCAGATATTTAGTTCAGCGTAGGAATGTGTGCAAGATTTCAATCAGCTCCCAAAGAATCTCATGCCGAACATGTTAAAAGGATCTTTCGATATCGTTCGGATACAAAGGAATTAGGTCTCTGGTTTCCTAAAGGTCAACAAGAATTCTTAGTTGCATATTCAGACTCTTACCATGCAGGTTACAAGACTGATAGAAAAAGTACTAGTGGACAGTGTGAGTTTCTTGGTGGATCACTTGTATCTTGGCTGTGTAAGAAACAAACTACTGTCGCAATATCCTCAACCGAAGCAGAATATGTGTCTGCTTCTAGTTGTTGTGCTCAAGTCCTTTGGCTAAAGTAACAATTATCTGACTTGGGAGTTCATCTGAAAGAAATACCAATCCTTTGTGACAACACAAGTACAATAAGCTTGGTGAAAAATCCGGTTCAACATACAAGAACCAAGCATATTGATGTGAGACATCACTTTATCAGAGATCATGTGCAAAAGAAGGATGTTAAAGTGATGTTCATTCCTACCCACTTGCAACTCGTTGACATTTTCACCAAGCCGCTGGCAAAAGAACAATTCACATTTATTCAAAGAGAATTAGGAATGGTAAATCCCAATGAATTGTAAGTAAAAATGTTAGCATGTTGCTATTTTATTATAGTTTTGATGATGAATAATTACCAACTTAAGCATCGAAGTATCTAGAACTTTGTTTTGCATTATATCTAAATATTGAAAGTGAACTGATAAATACTTGAGTATCACAGAGCAAATACTCGAGTATCTAGGACTAGCTTTCAAAAAATAGTGCAAAAACTCTCCTTAATGCTCTACAAGCAGAAGCTTTTCCATTAAGGGAAGAAGTTTTGACGCTTAATCACAATGAAGTTGACAAAAGCTCTGCAAAGCCACGGAGATTCAACCAAATTGCATCCAACAAGCAAATGAACTTCATCAATCATTCATCAAATGCAAAACCAACATTGAAAATGCGGCTGAATCACCAAGAGGGGGGGTGAATTGGGGATTCTTAAAATTCTTTTGAAATATACTCTGTTTTTGTCAGAAATCCGATAGAACCGAAAGTAAGGGAGTATGAAGGGAAGAAAAACAGAACAGAGAGAAGTTATCCTGGTTCGGTCCAATCTAACGACCTACGTCCAGTCCCCAGTCACTCTGGGATTTCCACTATCTCTCTAGACAATTACAGACTCTGCAAACAAAGAGTGTTTCACAACCTTGAAAACACTCCCCCTTACAAGTTGTAATTGAATAACCCAATCTCAAAATCCCTCTACTTTGAGATCCTTACAGAAAATTTGATTACAAAAAAAAAAAAAACTCTCTTCAAGGAGTGGATATTGTTAATCACTGAAGTGCAACAATTCAAGATAACAACTCTTTCACTGATATTGTTGAGTAGTAATATAGAATTTCAGTTCTCTGTCTTTTCTCCTTCGAATCTTCATCTATATATAGTGCTTTGAGGCTTGTGAACGTTATAGATTCGTTGGAGCTATTTCCTTTCTGAAAATATAGCTGTTGCAGGTGTTATGTCTTGATCTTGTTTTGCTGAAATCACTCTTTTTCAAAATGTGGCTGTTGAGAGATCATTTTACAGACTTCCTTGATTCTGGTTTTCTTTTTGAGGTATATATCCGTTGGAGATGTTGCTCAACGGCTATATGATCTCCTCTAACGGTTAGGTGATCTTGAGTAACAATTTTCCTTAGTTTTCGCAAGTTTCCGAAAATAACTTACTTTTTTGAATCTCAGACAAATCAGAAGATCTCCTGTAATCTCATGAATAAATGTGTTAGAAAAGTTCAGTTATACTGATGAGAGATAGATATAACAAGTAGATTGAATGGGTAACTTAAAACATGAAGATAGAATCAGATTTGGAATTCTGAGTTCATCTGCGTTTTTCAGATCTGGAGGTCTGAACTCGAGTTCACAATGTTAGGCTCGAGTTCTGCCTTTATTCAGTTTTAAAAACTTTGCTTCTGCCAAAATCAAACTGGAGGTTTGTGTGTAAGCTTGAGGTTTGTAAGAACATGAACTCGAGCTCATTAAAGGTGAACTCGAGTTCTCTTTACTTAGAGAACTTTTGAAAAGGGTTAACATAAGACAAACTGGAGGCTTAAGACAAATGGGCTCGAGTTTGAAACTATTAAAAATAGCTGATTGCTCTCTGGAACTTTTGAACTGGAGTTTGAAGAGCTTAGGCTTGAGTTTGGTTTTCTCCGAAATACTCTGAAGGCTCTCGGCCAAAACTAGGCTCGAGTTTGAAGATCTTAGGCTCGAGTTCATACCTCAAAATTACTTTGAACTTTTCATAACTTGAGGTTTGAGTAGAAGTTTAAAGTTTGAAGTAGATTTTCAACAGATAAAAAGCTCTCTGGCAATGATGAACTCGAGTTCGCCCTTAGTAGCCTCGAGTTCATACAAACTTCCAAAGGTTTAATCCTGAACTTCAGGTTCAGGTTCAAGTTTGAACTTTGGCTTTTGCAATTTGTGCTTTCTGTCAGATCCAGGCTCGAGTTTATCACTCATAGGCTCGGGTTTGATTTTGACAGATAGACAAGTCACAAGTTTTAAACATCCTTGACTTGTCAAATCTTTTCAATTTTGTTTACAATTGTTAGTGATCATCAAAACACTCTGAGAGCTAACAAACATAAGCATTTCTAATCTTTGATCTTTTTATATTCAGTAGAATTTTTGCACATGTTTGGTATCTATATGCTTTAAATATGAAAGATTTCTTGAAAACCTCTCCAAATTTTCTTCAAAATTGTTTTCATAAAAACATTCCAAATTGTATCATAGTTAGAAAGAAAGTCATTTCAAATTGGGGAAGAGAAAAATCAGTTTCTTGACTCTTTCTAATCCGGTTTAATATTTGCCTCTCCAAGTATATCTTCTTTATACTTCAACTTTTTGTTAATGACAAATCAGGGGGACAGAAATAGCAAGAAAAATATGTTGAGCTTTATATATTTTCATATTCATACATATTTTTTCTTAAAGTATTTGTCATCAACAAAAAGGGGGAGAATGTTAGTTATGCTTAGTTTTAATGATGACAAATATACTTAACAATATTAAGAGCAAAAAGTTTTCATACTACATTTATCTCATACCTTGACTAATTCTTATATTTAAGGTAAATGTGAAGTTTAAATAATGAAGAATGATCAAGAATAGAGATTCAAGAAAGAAGAACTTGTTAAATTCAAGTATGTATGATTAAACGGAAGTTGGAACGGGTCAATTCGGAGTTAAAATAAGCAAGATCAAGCTTCTAGATGAATAAGAGTTGCTACAATTCAATTGCCATTGTCCGTGCATTTCCTACGCATAAATCTTGTCCATTTTTGAGTATGAAATAGCCATTCTCGAGTATGGAACATCCACTCTCGAGAATGAGGTTTTAATTCTCGAGAATTAGCATGTTCTTCAGCTACTCTGTTCAGCTCTATTTCTGGCGACCTTTGGTAATTTGACGATATCTCCCAAACCAGGAATCGGGTTGACATGAAACTAGAGGCAAATGAAACTAGACATCCAACATGTATTGGTGACAACATTTCATGCACAAAGTAGTTCATATGAATTATATATGAATTTTACAAGTTGCCACAAAAATCACCGCCACATTCAGGACCCAGCTTCGGTATTTTGAGCATATCTCACAAACGACAAATCTAAATAAGCTGAAACCGGTGCCAATGGAAACTAGACTCAAATACCTTTTCAAAAACATCAAGAACACAAAAAATAAGATCAATTGAAGGAGTTATGATGTTTTGAAGTTGATAGTCTGTTCTGGATGCTGCAAAAACGCTGGATAGGAACAATCTCCATTCATCTGATATTAATGGATGAAATGCAACCAGATTGGAGTTGATTCTTGCTGAACTAGAAAGAAGACTTAAAGTGTTTCCTGATATGGGGTCATTTGCCAAACTTGAAGATGCATCGAAGACGCTACCTCACTGGAAATTGCATGGAGTATTGCCAATATTGTTGTGTTCTAGAAATCTGAAATTTGCACAGGGATATGATATATGAAATTCAGAAGTTTAACATTCGAAGATGATACTCGAGTATGTCACTTATATACTCGAGTAATATCGGGAATCAGTTGATGGAAAATGGAGATTCTCGAGTATCGGGAAGGAGCTACTCGAGTATGTGAACCAAAACTTACTGATTTCCTTCTCTGAGTTCACTTGTTTCAGGATAAAACAAGTAGGTACTCGAGTATTAACCTTGAACTACTCGAGTATGGACAATTGCAATATCTTTGGCCTACCTAAACTGCTGAATACTCGAGCATTGGAATCTGGCTACTGGAGTATTGGTCATTATAAAGCATCTGACATGTGATTTTGCAGGAGATACTCGAGTATATGAGGATGGCTACTCAAGTATGTTATATCAGGAAATTTTCCAGGAAATACGACCTTCTGTAACGTGATCCTAATTCCTAACTCTTCATTCATATCTCTTTTAAACTCATTTATTATTTATTATAAGTTCATTAATCATAATGACAAGTGATTTTCAGATGATTTAGCAACAGTCATATTCTGATTGATCAATGGACAAAAATGGTTTCGTAAAAAAGAGACGAACAGAGATAATGCATTAAACCCAATTGAAGTGAGATTAGCGCGAATGGTTAAATGCTAACAACGGTCATAATCAAACGGACGAATTCAAATCCTACCAACGGCTATTTCTCCAACTATTATAAATTCACGAAGAATAGAGTTCATCTACAAGAACAACACATACACAGATAATAGCAATCAAAGTGATCAGTTCTTATACTTGTTCATATCTTGTGAAATAAGTGTGCCTCAGTGATTATCAATTACTCTATAAGAGAGCTTTTTCAATTGTATTCAGTTTTAGTTCAAAATCTCAAGGTAGTGGTATCTTGAGTACGGTTGTACAATTACGATTTGTAAGGGGGAGTGATTCTTGGAGAGTGAGAGTCATTCTGTATTACAGAGGTTGTAATTGCATTTGTGAGATAGTAAAAATCCCAGAGTGACTGGGTACTGAATGTAGGTCAAAGAGTTGTATCGAACCAGTATAATCCCTCCGTGTCAACTCTATCTACCTTTCTTACAGTGTTTCTCATTTGTCCATCGTACGCTCAAAGTTTTTTTAAATCACCTATTCACCCCCCTCTAGGTGATATTCCTCTTTCATCTTGTCGGTCATCTATGCAGGAGCGAAGATGAAATAAGACCAGTATGACTTTGATGAGGTATGGAGATACGAATCAAAGTCATAGGTACTTGTAAGAGTACAAGGTGCTGGACCAACCCACTATGAGAAAGCTGTATGGATTTAGTCATAAGCTTATCTCATGTATAACCGCGTCAGAACGGCCTTTGACCTGAGATCATCATGGATTCCTACATGATGAGTTGCTAATCTTTGACCTAGTCAAAAGTCACCTTTGATCGGGTGATGATAAAGGCTTGGATAGGGATCAGTGGTTTTCAATGTGGGTTCTCTATGTGTTTTGGTGATAACTGACAATTGCAAACCCAAAAATGAAGTTTTGTCTTGGTAAGTTGAAAAACTTACTGTCAAGACAAAACTCGAGTTTTGACCTTGACAGAGAGATGCTCGTTTTCACTGAACAAGAGCAAAACTCAAGTTTCCTTTGGAAACTCGAGTTTTGAACATTACAGAGAGCACTCAATTTTCATCTTAAGACAAACCTCGAGTTTTGATTCTTATAGAGACTTATGACATTTTTCAACTAAAGACAAAATTGGAGTTTTGTTTTGGAAACTCGAGTTTTGGCCATACAGAGAGTCTCTTGTTTTTAAATCCTGTTTTGTGCCAAGACTTCATCTCTTCAACTACTTCTGAGATTTTCCAAGTTTTCTCTAAGTTAAGAGAAAACTCGAGTTTTGATTTCAAAACTCGAGTTTTGACTTAACAGAGAGTTTTCACGTTTTCACCCAGTTTTTGAAATCTCGAGTCTTCAAGAGAAAACTCAAGTTTCCAAGTTGAGCTAATTTTCTAAGTTTTCATTGTTGGATGAAAACTCGAGTTTTTTAATTCCAAACTCGAGTTTTGACCCAACCTAAGAGCATTGCCAGTTTTCAAAGTTTTCATAACAATATGAAAACTCAAGTTTTGATTTCAAAACTCGAGTTTTGATTAGGCAGAGAGCAATGCATTTTCACGATGATTTGTAAACTCGAGTTTCAATTTTGAAACTCAAGTTTTGGCCTGACTTAAATCTCTCAATGTTTTCACATTTAAGTGAAAACTCGAGTTTCATTTTGGAAACTCGAGTTTTGGCCAAACAAAGAACATATGACTTTCCAACATTTTGAAAACTCATGTTTTGATGTTTTGGACTTCCACGTGTTATTTTCACTAAAAGTCCAAAACTCGAGTTTTGGTTTGGAAACTCGAGTTTTGAGAATTTCTCAAACTATGGTTCAAAAGCTCCAAACACGACTCTGCTCTCTGGAAGTTGTAAACTCGAGTTTCAAGTTTGAAACTCAAGTTTACTCTTAAGTGCACAGTTGAAAACTCGAGTTTCCATAAACAAACTCGAGTTTCCATCGATGAATCTGAAATTTGAATTTAACAATTTTGGAATACCTTGTTGTTTTATCTCAATACTTTCCAACATTAATCTTCTATATTCCCTGCTATGTTTAACCACTCTCTTTGTGAGTTTTAGATAAATTAATGAAGGTTTATTAAAGAATTAGAGCAAAAGCAAAAAGTAGTTCAGAACATTAAATGCTGACCAGAAAGTTGCCTCTTTTCTGGCTAATCCAACTGCACACGCCTACAAAGCATTTAAGAATGACTTCTACATCAAGTAAACTCTTCTTCAATGGATTAATTCACAGAGAGTGAACTCTGATCATCTAGCCAACTGGATTAAGAGTAAACAAGAGAGAGAAGATGCCTGAACCACTTCACAACCTTGGCACAACTTCTCCAACGGATCTATTTGGAAAGCAACGATCATTTAATGATCTCTAAGTATAAATAGATCTGCATTCAAGTCTTTCCAATAACCACAACAACTGAGAGCGAATTGCATTCAAGTCTTCATTTATTTTACTTATTTTCATTTGTATAGTATCTTTTAGTACAAGAGCTTCAGTATTCATTTATATCTACTCTTTGAGAGAGTCTCTTTCTGAAAATCATCTATTGTAAAGGAATCACAAGTCAATGGGACTTGGTGATTTGGGTTCATTGATTACAACTTGTAAGGGGTAGTGAGTTCTAGTGAGAGAATCACTTCTTGAGTGCAGAGTGTGTAATCATTAATATAGTGGAAATCTCAGAGAGTCTGGGGACTGGACGTAGGTCAAGTGGTTAAGACCGAACCAGTATAAATCTCTTGTGTTCAACTCTTCTTCCCTTTACTTTGTTCTACCCTATTTTCAATATTAGAAAACAGAGTTATTTTCAAAAGTTTTTAAAATACCCAATTCACCCCCCTCTTGGGTATTTGGCTCCACTTTCATTTGGTATCAAAGCAAGGTCTTCTCATAAGAGCTTAACAACTCGAGAACGATCAATATGGAGGGAATTCTGAAGACGGAATATCACCTAGAGGGGGGGTGAATAGGTGATCCTTAGAAAATTTAAATTTCTCTTCGGATTGTAAGTGAAGTAGAGACAAATAAGGAAAATGAACACAAGAGAATTTATCCTGGTTCGGTCTAACACTTTGACCTACGTCCAGTCCCCAGAGCACCTGGGATTTCACTATCTTTCAAAAGCAATTACAGACTCTGTAAACGAAGGATGGTCCTAACACTCTCGGACTCCACTCCCCCTCACAAGTTGCAATTAGTACACCCACTCTTAAGGTTCCTCAAAGTTAAGATACAATCTTAACAATGAAATAAGTGTTTAAGTACTCCTCACGAGTTGATGAAATATGAACAATGAAGTACAAACTCAATGGAACAGTCGAAACTACAAATGCTATTAACTTCAAATTGATTGCACAGCGTTTCGGTAGGTGGAGGAATTTAATGTGGTGAGCTTTTATAGCCTTTGCCATTAATGCTGTTGAATAAGATTGCAAACTAGCCGTTGAGGTTCTTTTAATTTCCATTAGACACAGTGCAACTCCGTTGGTGAACAGTCGATCGTTGTATTATTAAATGCTTCGCCGTCGAATGTTTCAGAGCAGAGATTAATTCAGAGTTTTAGCTGGAATAAGTTTACCTCGAAGGAATATCACCGTCGGCTACACGCTTTAGTTCCATTTGTATGCTCTGTTTTTTCAGTGTATTAAATGCTTCTGACACGCTGGAGTACTTTTTGATGATTTAGCATTTAAACTTGGAAAACATCTCTGTAAAGCACTAACAAACTGATTAAACCTAGTTAAGAATGTATTTAATTCGATAATATGAAACACCCAAAAGATAATCAGTGATTCACACATTTTGAGAAAGAAAATATGAAATCAACCAGCGTGCATTCTCGAGTACAGCCCTTGATTCTCGAGAATTGCCTAAACAGAGAGATTTACCAAAAAGTGTAACACGTTGATACTCGAGAATCAGAACCTGGGTACTCGAGAGTGGAATGTTAAAAAATATTATTTTAAACACTTGTCTCAAGGCATTCTCGAGAATTAAATCTGAATACTCGAGAATGACGTTTTGATCTTTTCTCCTTAGATGATATAAAGAGGTCATTCTCGAGAATGAGTCTGTGATTCTCGAGAATTCCCTTTACTGTGAAGTAATGAAACAAATCTCAGAGAGTGAAATCATTTGATCAATTCTCGAGAATTATATTTATACTTGAGAATAAATGCAGGAATTTAGAATAGGCTTATTTAACTAATTCTTGAGAATTATGATAAGATACTCGAGAATTGCTCCTACACAGTTTCACATTTTGTTTCAGTGTATTACATTCTCGAGAATTCAAAGTGTATTCCCGATAATTACTCTGAAAGGGTACATGATATTGATGAATTATATTCTCGAGAATCTAAGGGGTATTCTCGAGAATCTAAGCAAGTGACTTTTTGAATTCCTGTCTGAACACTTATCATTCTCGAGAATTATAATCTCATTCTCAAGAATTCATGCTCGGATAAATTTACTTTTCAAAACTTTAATTCTTTTGTTATCATCAAAACATTAGGAGCTAACAAATTCTACTCAATGGAGGCTCAATCAACAGACCCCCTGGCTTCAATGGAGAACACTACTCGTTTTGGAAAGCTAAATTCAACGTGTTCGTCATGGCAACAGAGTATGGGCTTTGGAGAGTCTTTGAAAGAGGAGATTATGAGCCCTCAACTATAGAAGATGGTGTAAGAGTTCCTAAACTAGAATAGGAATACGACGATAATGATAGAAGGAACATTACACTCAACAGCAAGGCGGTTCTTCTACTCCAAAGTGCACTGAGCCAACAAGAATATTTCCGTATTTGCACTTTGCCATCTATAAAGCATATATGGGATGCTCTGGAGATTGTTCATGAAGGAACGACTGGAGTCAAGCAAAATTGGGTCAACACTCTTATGACTGAATATGATTTGATGCACATGAAGCCTGGAGAATCAATTGTTGAATTTCAGTTGAGATTCACTCATTTGATTAATCAACTCGCTGCCTTGGGAAAGGAGTATGATCAGACAGTTCAAGTGAGGAAGATTCGGAACATCCTCAACAAAGAATGGGAAGCCAAGGTCACCTCCATTAAGGAAGCAAGAGGAGATTCAATGGCATCAGTGGCTGCACTCTCTGGAAGCCTCTCTGAGTATGAGGCCAAACTCAAGTTCAAGAAGGGACTTGACGAGGTTCATGGCAAAAGCAAAGGCATAGCTCTCAAGGCTGCAAAAGAGGATAAAGAATCAGAAGAAGAGGATGAAGACGATGATGAAGAAATTGGCATGTTGGTTCGAAGATTTAAGAAATTCTACAAGAAGGACTAGGGTTTCAAAAAACTACACAAGGGTAGCTCCAGTTATGAGCCCAAGAAGCCTATCATCTGCTACGAATGTCAAAAACCTGGTCAAATCAAAACAGAGTGCCCCTAGTGTTGGTCAAATTCCCTTATGGCAAGCTAACCAGTCGAACAAGTAATAAAGTGTAAGTAGAGTATCGTCCCATAGAGACTGTGATACCAAAGATTGATGTTCGGTTGCTATGATAGTTGTGAAACAGAAAATTAATAATATGGTCGAGGGAGTTGGGTACTATGATACTAGCAAACTAACAATAACGAGAGAAGATATCAGTGATGGATTAGGCTGGACTCGTAATGATCCTTAAGTGCTTTAATACCCCAGTTGCGTTCACACAATGCTACAGCATCCACACTATGCAGCTTCCGCGTGCTACAGCACAGGTGCTACTCACAAAGCTATCTGGTTACCTCACCTCTCTTGTCTACCAAAGCTTCCGCGTCCGATACGTAGGATGCTACTTGTACTTATTCCATATTCCTATGGTAACTTTCTAGTATAGATCTTTGCTATTCGCAGGGTGTTCAGGGTGACAAGTGGTAGACCCATTCCTGAAGTCTACAATATAGGCTATGCCATGTACGGGCCGCCTAGCAAGCGTCTGGTTCTCATAGGTCTAACTTCACTCCTTGCCAGTAAGTGAAGCCACTGATCTAGCCCTTAACTTCCGTTAACCGACTAGTAATTGAAACAACGATAGCAAACCATATTTATTGAATTGAAATCCTGCAACTGGGTTCTTTCGATACTTGAAAACTCATCCTCATCCAGCCATCAGAAAATTAGTTCATGACTAATGAGGAAAACGCAAAACAAACATCAACAGAAAGACCCATGATTCAAATACAAGAATAACAAAAAAAAATAGAAAGCTTGAACGGAGTTCCAAAGCGTGGAAGGAGCCCTGTCACGTTGTTGCTCCATGACGTCTTCTCTCCGCCGAACTCAAGGGAAGGATGCTGGGCTATCCTGGAGATTGTGTGCTCTGTGATTTTGCTCACTCTTCTTGAGAGACTGCCGAAGATAGATTTCTGTCTAAGGCTCTCCGACCTCTTTAAGGTTCTCTGGCCGCCTTTTATAATAGTTCTTTCGTGCGGCGCAGCGATTGAGACTTTCTTATTCTATCAGGATCTTCAATATCTTCTTGATGGGGTTAGGTTGCATCTGCATATCCTGCAGGATTCTTCCAAATCTTTCGGTTCCGATTCTCCGCATCTTCTTTTCCATTACGCCAACAATCTATTATTTCCTCTTTTATTTATTTCCTGAAATCATCTAGACAAAAGAAGGTCAGATCATAAACTGCATAGCATTGTGTCCTCTACTTTGCTATAGCATCCTTGTGCTTTTTATTGCTCCTTGGGTTGCTACCGGAATGCTATAGCATCGTATCAGCTCTGCTGCACAGTTTTCCTTTTAAAACATTGAATTTTAACACATTCAGATGATTTCCGTCTCTCGTCCCTTAGATCACGAGTACATGGCTTTTAGCTTGATTATTTCACAATTAAGCTCACTTTTACCATTCAATTCAGTCGTGAATCATAGGGAAAATGTGGTAATATTCGTACTCATCAAATACCCCCACACTTAGCTTTTTGCAATCCTGGCCAAAACTTAAGATAGAGCGAATCAAGGTTCGTAGCCTTAGCCTTCCTGCCCATATAGCCTTGCTTGCACGCCTGCCTTCAGTTCAATCCCCTCTTTAGCAATCCCACTGCCCAGTGCCAACTTTTCTTCCGTGTGGTGTTGCTACAATGAAGAAGTCTACAGGGGCTCTCAGGATTCAGTGTTTGCACTCTCTTTCTCACCCAAGGGATTATGATTTCTCTCTTGTCTTAGCGGGCCTAGAAGATCCATAGCCTTGTCAGAGTTCTAAGATTACTTCCTAGCATCTGAGTATCCGCTCATCAAAAGGACTTCTGTGGTTGCGCTGTGGGAATGGCTAAGTGTAGTGAAATATGTTGGACGGTGAACGATGGGTGTTGGATGCTATAGCAGCTCAGGCTGCTCAATCTTCCTCTTGCTTTGGTTGATTCAGCCGAGCGTTCCTTCTTGCACTTTGAACTTCATGCTGCTTCTTTATTCAATTCACCAAATACCCTCTTCTTTTTTTTTTTTGAAACAAACCAAATTTCTCTTTCTCTTTTTTTTTTCAACGAGTACAAACCAACAGCTCGGTCGTTTCATATGTCCTGGGAATACTCTGCCGCAGCAACGTCTACTCAGTCTCCTTTAGTTTGGCTTCCTAGCCTGTTCTTGCTATAGCATCATTGCTTGGCTCAAGGGGGTGGCAAAGTGACGATGATGGCAATTGGCTTGTGTATGGAGGTAAGGGTGATGGCATGAATGCCTTTATCTACTAAACTTTACTCAGACGCCAAGTAGCTTATCAAAGAACTAGGACAAATCAAGGATCAACACAGGGCAGCAGACAATCACACAAGATCAAACATGCAGGCTCAATGAAATCCTTCCATGGGGGGTTTCTTCCCTGCTAACATCATCGTTTTCACTTTACCCCATTTTGGATTGGCTAGCACTGTCAATTTCCCAAGCCTAAAGGTTCAATTCCTGTCATCCCTTGTGCTATGCTTAGTCATACAGGCATTCATTCCTCAGCTACACCATTCTATTCCTGCTCTATAGGAGTTTTTGAAAAAAAATTTCCAGTTTGTGCAAAATAGAACTAAGTGCAGATTCTTTAATCTGAGTTTACTAACAGCATATATCATCCCCCTCCCCCACACTTAAACATCGCAAAACCCTCAGTGCGTAAACATAATAGAATGTAAGGATGAGGCCAGGTACGGGGATGGGGGTAGCAATTAGGGCAAGATAGTATATAGCATCATTCACAAAAATTAAAGAAGTGTCAAATAAAAAAAGGAAGAACAAAGATAAACAAGGATAAACAGACAAGAATCCAAGAAATTTAAACTACCAGGGGGGGGACAGCAGAGGCCGGCGTTGGGGTACTGGTGGCCGTGTAGTGCTCCTCCGATGAGTCCCTTAAAGTGTTAGCCACGGGGATACCTGCGTGCGAGCGGGAGAGGGAAACGACCACAGGCCAGTGACGACAAGGAACCTTCAGGTACGCTCAAGCATCGCACCGTAGGGTCTTGCGTTTCTTGTGGAGGCGACCGAGGCGACGGAGAAACTTGTGCGACGACTTTTCATCGGTGGCCGGTGCCAGTAAATTTAGGCGTGGTTATTGATGTAGGCACGGTCAGAAGAGTCTATGCTGCCTGACGCCGCGGAGGGTTACGTGGATGAGGATGAGGTGGAGGAGATTTCGATGGGGATGGGTGGTGGGGTCCAACTAAACGTCCGACAAGCAGCGGCCGGTGGGGGCAGCCGGCCACGTCGTGCCGTACACTTTGTCCTGACTATGGTAGGCTGGGTGGCGAGGTGCAAGGAAGGAGATGGGTTGAGTCGGTGGGTAAATGAAAAGACGCAGGACTGTGGTCAGGTGGCTTCCCAGAAGAAATTTGAATAGAGGACTGTTTGGTTTAGCAAACGAGCCGACGTGACGTATAGGTGCTGTGTTGCTGACCCATTGAAGTGGCCCATTTACAGTAATGCAATATTCAGATTAGAGAATGGAGCGTACCTGAGTAATGTGGGCCTTGCTGCAGGACCTCATGCCATAGCATTTACCAAGATGCCCTATCCTCCTTCCCCCATGCTAATGATAAAGATTCTTGACATTGAGCTGCCTCCCAATAGCGCTTGCTTTTGAGTCTTCAGCCAGACTTTGCTGCATCAATCTAATGCTATGGTGGTGCAGGGGACTCCCCTGCTTCTGGAATACTCTAGACGTCTGAACCAGGCAAGTTCTTCTCATCTGGGTCTTTGAATCGCACCATCTTCAATATTAAGAAGGTGACTTGATCATCATTCACCCGCATAGTGAGTTCCCCTTTTTCTACATCGATCAGTGCTCGGCCAGTTGCCATGAATGGTCTCCCCAGCAGAATTGGGACATCATGATCAGCTTCAAAGTCTAAGATAATGAAATCTACCTGGAAGATAAACTTGTCGACCTTAACCAACACATCTTCGATTTTGCCTTCAGGCAGCACTATTGAACGGTCGGCCAACTATAACGTGATGGTTGTAGGCCTCGCTTCCCCTACAGCCAGCTTTTTGAAAATTGACAAAGGCATGAGGTTGATACTAGCGCCTAGGTCGCACATAGCCTTTCCTGAGTAGTTGGGGCCAATAGCACAGGGGATTGTGAAGCTGCCAAGATCCTTCAATTTTGGAGGTAGTCGATTGGTTAACATGTCACTACACTCCTGGGTTAACCACTGTCTCAAATTCTTCCAGTCGCCGATTTTTGGACAGCATTTCCTTCATGAATTTCACATAGCTGGGCATCTGCTCCAGTGCTTCCACAAGTGGGATGTTAATATGCAATTGCCGCAGCCTGTCAAGGAACTGCTTGAATTGCTTCTCCTGTTCTTGTTTCTGTAGCCTTTGTGGGAAGGGCGACTGTGGTTTGGTTCCTGGTGGAGGTTCATGAACTGACTTATGCGTTGGCCGAGGGGTAGCAATTGGTGTAGCATCTTGATCGTGATTATCCAACGCTATTTGCGGAGGTAGAATCGTCGTACCAGGAGGTTATGCTGGAGTAGTTGGTCTTGGCTGCTTCTAGTCATCCCCTTGGGGTAGCTCACTTCTCTCTTGCTCTACTTCCGCTTCTTCTAGTTGTGGGCCAGATTGTGTCATTGGCTGCTTGATTGCTATCATTGGTTCCAGACTCCGCCACTCCGGAGTGCGATCATTTTTACTTCTTCCCTTCCTTTGATCCTAGGGACTTCAGTGTCGCTAGGCGAGGCTCCTGAAGGCCAGTTATTCAGAGCAGTGGGTAGCTGTCCAACTTGAGTCTCCAGATTCCATAGGGTCACTTGTTGATTCTGGATGATAACGTCATTTTTGGACATATATTCCTTCAGAAGGCTCAACATAGAACTATGCACGTCTAAATCCCCGCCTTGCTACCTTGCTGGCTAGGTGAATCCTGGTGGGTTCGGTGCTTGGTGGGAGAATTTCTGAGTCACACTGAGCATATGAATGCTCTCCGCCGCAGTACACACAAGCTACTTGGTCTGGTTGCGCTGGTGGAAGGATCAATCCTTTCACCATATTGGTTAGAGTTGAGACTTGTACTGAAAGAGCAGTCACGACATCCAGTTCATGTATTCCTGCAACAGTTCGGGATGGAGTGGATCTGTCTGTTTGCCATTGGTGATTGTTCATTGCCATACGTTCAAGTAAATTATAGGCCACGTCATAGGATTTCATCAGCAAGGATCCCCCTGAGGAGGCGTCCACTAATGACCGCGTCTGCGTGTCAAGGCCCTTGTAAAATGTTTCAATCTGCACCCACTCAACCAGTCAATGCTGTGGGCATCTTCTCAGGATATCCATGAATCTATCCCAAGCATCATAAGTAGACTCGTCAGGCTTTTGTTGGAAGGTAGTGATTTCTCCTCTGAGTTGCACATTCTTTATTGGTGGGAAGAATTTCAACAGGAATTTGCTTCCCAGATCATTCCATGTAGTAATGGAATTAGCAGGCAGGTTATTCAGCCACGTGCGCGCCTTGTCCCGTAGAAAGAATGGGAATAATTTGATTCAGACGGCGTCGGGAGGTATACCAGGGATTACAAAAGAGTCGCACACCTCCAGGAAGGTCTTGAGATGCAGGTGTGGGTCCTCAGATGGGAGTCCTCCAAATTGTCCAGCCGCGTTAAACATCTGGATCATGACACTCTTGATTTCAAAGTGTCCAGCTTGTAAAGTCGGTGGAATGATGGCCAAAGTCAATCTATTCAGATCTGGAATCCCAAATTCCATAATCGCCTTGTTCCCATATTCATTTGGTGGAGGGCTCTAGTTTCCTCTGTGCATCGCTATACGCTCTTGTTATTCTCATTCATGATCATTAGGTACTTCCGCCATGCTTGCTGTGCCAATGCTTTGGCTTCTCCGCTTCTGCGTCCTACGCCTTTTCTTATAATTACAGTCTATCTCAGGATCGCAAGGCTCAAGATCGGCTGAAGGCGAATTACGCATGCACTACAGACTGTACCTAAAAAATCAAGAACAAGACAAGTGAGCTAAGTACGAAATGGGTCACAACTATTAAGCAACAGGGCGTCATTACTACGGGCATCAGCAGTCCACGGCAACGGCGCCAAAAACTTGTTGGTCAAATTCCCTTATGGCAAGCAAACTAGTCGAACAAGTAATAAAGTGTAAGTAGAGTATCGTCCCACAGAGACTGTGATACCAAAGACTGACGCTCGGTTGCTATGATAGTTGTGAAATAGAAAATAAATAATATTGTCGAGGGAGTTGGGTACTATGCTACTAGCAAAATAAAAATAACGAGAGAAGAAATCAGTGATGGATTAGGCTGGACTCGAAATCGTCCTTAAGTGTTTTAATCCCCCAGTTGTGTTCACACAATGCTACGGCATCCACACAGTACAGCTTCCACGTGCTACAGCACAGGTGCTACTCACAAAGCTATCTAGTTACGCCACCACTTTTGTCTACCGAAGCTTCGGCGTCCGATACATAGGATGCTACCTGTACTTATTCCATATTCCTATGGTAACTTTCGAGTATAGATCTTTGCTATGCGTAGGGTGTTTAGGATGACGAGCGGTAGACCCATTCCTGAAGTCTACAATATAGGTCATGCCATGCATGAGCCACCTAGCAAGCATTTGGTTCTCGTAGGTCTAACTTCACTCCTTGCTAGTAAGTGAAGCCACTAATCTAGCCCTTAACTTCCGTTAACCGACTAGTAATTGAAACAACGATAGCAAACCAAATTTATTGAATTGAAATCCTACAACTGGGTTCTTTAGACACTTAAAGACTCATCCTCATCCAGCCATAAGAAAATTAGTTCATGACTGATGAGGAAAACACAAAACAAACATCAATAGAAAGACTCATGATTGAAATACAATAATAACAAAAAAAAAAAGAAAGCTTCAACGGAGTTCCAAAGCGTGGAAGGAGCCCTGTCACGTTGCTGCTCCACAACGTCTTCTCTCCGTCGAACTCAAGGGAAGGATGCTGGGTTATCTTGGAGATTGTGTGCTCTGTGATTTTGCTCACTCTTCTGGAGAGACTGCCGAAGATAGATTTCTGTCTAAAGCTCTCCAACCTCTTTAAGGTTCTCCGGCTGCCTTTTATAATAGTTCCTTTGTGCGCCACAGCGGTTGAGACTTTCCTATTCTGTCGGGATCTTCAATATCTTCTTGATGGGATTAGATTGCATCTGCAGATCCAGCGGGATTCCTCCAAATTTTTCGGTACCGATTCTCCGCATTTTCTTTTCCATTACGCCAGCAATCTATTATTTCCTCTTTTATTTATTTCCTGAAATCATCTAGACAAAAGAAGGCCAAATCATAAACTGCATAGCATTGTGTCCTCTACTTTGCTATAGCATCCTTGTGCTTTGTATTGCTCCTCGGGTTGCTATAGCATCGTATCAGATCTCCTTCACAATTTTCCTTTAAAAACATTGAATTTTAACACATTCAGATGATTTCCGTCTCTCATCCCTTAGATCATGAATACATGCCTTTTTGCTTGATTATTTCACAATTAAGCTCACTGTTACCATTAAATTCACTCGTGAATCATAGGGAAAATGTGGTAATATTTGTACTCATCACCCAGCTAAACAACAACAAGGATAAAGAAAAGAAGAAGTTCAGCAAGTACAAGAAGAAAGCTTATGTGTCAAGCATCTGGGGAGATAGTTCATCCGATGAAGATGATGAGGATGAGGACGGAAAAGCAAATATATGCTTAGTTGCTGAAGAAGAAGAGCAACATGCTGAAAATGATAAGGTATATGAATCTTAACCTTCCCATGATGAACTATTTGCTGAATATAATCTTGTGCAATAGGAATTTGAAAAACTTGCTTAAAAGTATTTGAGTTTGAAAAAGAAAAATACAACTTTTGAGTTGCAAGTTGAAAAGCTTTCTTCTCCATAAATTTTGGTCTGCCAAGAGTGCCTTGATTTGGAGCAAAAGAATTTACATCTTACTAAGGCACTCGAAAAATTCACTAGAGGAAGTGAAATGCTTGATGTGATTTTAAAACAACAAAGATTTATCAATGATAGATTAGGCATAGGTTACAGACCAGATTTCAACGAGAAGAAAGGTAAAAAGAAAGATGGTCAAAGATCATACATAAACTATTTTACAAAATCAGTCCATTCTTCTAATCCTTTTCCACATTGTAACTACTGCAATAGGAAAGGTCATACAACCTCATCTTGTTTTCATAAGAAAGAGGGAAAAGTTAAACATGCTGGTAATTATCAATGGGTACCGAAAGGAACTTATGTTCCCAAGGTCCAATCTAACCCCAAAGGACCCAAGAAAAGATGGGTACCTAAAACTTGATCCCTTGTGATTTGCAGGTATGTCTTAGAGTGTCAAAGCCCAACAAATGGTACATTGACAATGGATGATCAAGACATATGACGGGAGACAAGTCCAAGTTTTTCACAATCAAGCCTAAGGAAGGTGGCAAGGTTACTTTGGAGGAGATCAATCTGGAAATATTGCTGGGATTGGTGAGATTGGCAACAATGAAGGTCCACTCATCAAAGATGTCTACCTCGTAGAAGGACTATGCCACAACCTTCTTAGTGTGAGCCAGAGCACCGATAAGGGTAACTTGGTTATCTTTGATTCTAATGAATGCTTGATTGTGAAAAAGGAATTTCTCCCTTTAGAAAATATAAAGTCAAAAGCTTTATTTAGAGCACCTAGAGATGGCAACTGTTATACTCTTAACCTCTCTAGCAATGCTTCAATTTCTGAAAAATGTTTTGTAAGCAATTTGAGTGAGAGTTGGTTGTGGCACAAGCGTTTAGCTCATGTCAATATGTTCCAACTTGACAAGTTGCTCAAAAAGGATTTAGTGATTGGCATTCCCAAACTTAGTTTCAAAAATGATTTGACTTGTGAAGCATGTCAAAAGGGAAAGCAAACTAAATCATCCTTTAAAACTAAAAATGAAATTTCTGCTAATAGACCACTACAATTGCTACATATGGATCTTCTGGGTCCAGCAAGGGTGAGGAGCCTTGGTTGCAATCTGTACGCATTAGTTATTGTAGACGATTATTCAAGGTTTTGTTGGACTATTTTCTTATCTTCAAAAGATGAAACATTTGATCAGTTCGTTGTGTTTGCCAAGAAGGTCCAGAACGAGAAAGGATTTTCTATTTCAGGAATTAGAACTGATCATGGTGGAGAATTTGGAAATAATGCTTTTGCTGAGTATTGTGACAACATGGGGATAGACCACAACTTCTCATCTCCAAGGACTCCGCAACAAAATGGTGTTGTAGAAAGGAAGAATCGAGTCCTCACCAAGATGGCAAGGGCAATGCTGAATGAGAACAACACCTCTTAAGTGTTCTGGGCTGATGCTATGAGCACCACTTGCTACATCTCAAACCGAGCATATATGAGAAAGAAGTTGAACAAGACCCCATATGAACTATACAAAGGAAGGAAGCCCAACCTGAGCCACCTACACATCTTTGGATGTAAGTGCTATGTGCACAATAATGGTAAGGAAAATCTGGGTAAGTTTGACTCTAAGGCTGATATAGGCATATTTCTTGGATATTCAAATAGAAACAAAGCCTATAGAGTTTTCAATACCAGAACTAAAGTTGTTGAAGATGAAAACTGGAGCTTGATGCCCAAGAGGGGGGTGAATTGGGTATCTTTAAAATTTAAAACTTTTGCTCTGTTTTGGAAGACAAAGAACAGAGCTCAACAGAGGAGTAGGGAGAAGAAGCTTTATACAATACGATTTATACTGGTTCGGTCCTTTCTCTGACCTACATCCAGTCCCCAAGCCTCACTTGGGATTTTCAATCCACTAACACAAGAATATTGATTACACACTCTGTACTAAGAGTTGTTCTCTCACTAGAACACACTCCCCCATACAAGTTGTAATCAATACACCCAAATCACCAAGTCCCCTGACTTTTGATTCTCACAATCAATGAATGATTTATAGAAAAGACTCTCTCATAGAGTAGATAAGATAATCACTGAAATGCTTGTATCAAGTATGATACTATACAAGTGAAAGCTAATACACAATAAATAAACTTAATAAATTTTCGTTCTGAGTTGGTGTATCAGCTTGAGAAGAAGTTAATGCTCTCTATTTATAGGTAGAGAACATTAAATGACCGTTGCTTGATGAATCCAACTGTTGTAGGTGATTAGCTTGAGGTCTGGTCATCTTCTCTCACTATACTTCTGCTAATTCAAGTCTTAATGTGATCTGATGTGGCTCTCTGAGTTTCTGCCCATTCGAAATGACTTTACTTGATGTAGTAAGCATTCTTTAACGTTCATTAGGTGTGCTCAGGTGGATTAGCTGAAAGTAGGTGGAATTGCAAAGGTGCATTAAATGCACTGTTCACTTTTTGCTTTATCTCTCTAATCTTCAATAATCTTTATATGTTCTAGCTGAAATGCACTTAGCAAACTTGTTAAACATAGCTAGGAACATAAGTAAATGTAACATGGAAGCAATTAGGTCAAACAACAATGATTTGTAAATTCGAGTAATTCAAAAATCAGATTTTACCATTGGTTGCTCGAGTAAGTTCATCTCTACTCGAGTAAGGCACTGTGTGAAAGGGTCTTTACTTGAGTAACCAAAGTGTACTTGAGTAAGCAACTTCCAGAGGCAAACCATCGTGACTTATGTTTGAAACCCAAGTCCTTTACTCGAGTAAGGCACTGTTTGTGTGAAAAAATTTAAGTTCAAAATGCCTCTATACTTGAGTAAACAAGTCTTTGAGAAATCAGTAACCTCTCTGTATGTCCCATACTCGAGTATGGAATCTTTTACTCGAGTATGCTACTCAATTCTACAAAAATGAGAAGTTACTCCAAGTCTTTACTTGAGTACACAAACCTTTATTTGAGTAAAGAAGAACAGGTGCCGTGTTTGAAAATCAGTTTAAGAGCTCTTTACTCGAGTAAGCAAAACTCTACTCGAGTCTGCATCAGTTATAAAATCTTTGGAGCTCTCTGTAAGTCCAATACTCGAGTAAGCATACCTCTACTCGAGTATGCAATCACTTTGGAAAACAAGTGTGCTCTCTGTAAGTCCTTTACTCGAGTAAGCAAGGATCTACTCGAGTAAGGCACTCAAGTTAAGAAGTTCATTTGCTCTCTGGAACTCCAATACTCGAGTAAGCAACCTTGTACTCGAGTATGCAATTAATTTTGAAAACTTGATTGCTCTCTGGATGATCTATACTCGAGTAAGAAATCCTGTACTCGAGTATGCACTTGTAAAATGCAATTTGAGCAACTCTTTAACAGTCCTATACTCGAGTAAGCATACCTTTACTTGAGTATGCAACTGTCAAGCTCTTTTTAACTGATTTTAGAAAACTTCTAAGCATGTTTACACTTGTTGTTAATCATCAAAACACATTGAGAACTAACATTCTCCCCCTTTTTGATGATGACAACACTTATAACCATTCTTTTTAAAGAATTTGAAAGATGTATAGCTTTTGAATTGAAGTTTTCAAAATATCAAAGTTAAATTATCAGAAAACAACCAAAGTTGCATTTTCAAACATAAAGATCAGAGAATAGCAGTAGAAATGCAATTGAAGTCATAAACACATGTGAAATATATTCATATTCATTGATAAAAACATACATGTGCAGCAAATAACTGATATCAGAAATGATAAATGTTAGTTATAATTAGTTTTGATGATGTCTTATATAGATGTCATTGTTATAAGCAAAAAGATTGAATAATATAATTATCTCCTACATTGACGAATTGTTGTATTTAATGTAGATTAATCCAAGTTGAATTATAGAGATTAATTAAGAAGGAGATAAGAGTTGAAAGAAAGAAGAGAAGAGACCAAATAAAGAAGAACTTGATATTGGAATGAAGATTTTATCATCCAAGTTCTTATATTGATGCTAGAAGCCTCTAAGATCATATGGGAGTTGGAATGATTCAATTCAGAGTTAAAACAAGCAAGAATGAGGTTTTGGATGAGCAAACATGAGTCTCCAAGTATTAAACATGAGTTTTCTACCTTGCTGCTGTAATTTACTCATCTGAGAGGAGAAAACTCGAGTTTTGAGGCAAAACTCGAGTTATCAAGTGTCTACAACGTCTCTGGGGTCTCTGGACTAGCAAAACTCGAGTTTTGGGGTGAAAACTCGAGTTTTGGAACATGGGAATCAAGTCTCGGTGAAAAACGCCAGTTTTGGAAAATTGGAGAACCAAAACTCGAGTTTTGAAGTTGAAAACTCGAGTTTTGAACTGTTATCAGCACATCAACTCCACACTGTCTCACGTTCAGCACGGGCGACCTCTGGTGTTTCAATGATATCTCACAAATTAGAGATCGGATTGAGATGAAACCAAAAGCACATGAAACTAGACTTCCAATGCGTCATTGTGATATATAATTCAAGCCAAAAGGAGTTCAGATCAAGGAGATATGATTTTTACAAGTTGACCCAAAAATCAACGTCATAGTCCAGACCCACCTTCGGTATTTTGGGTATATCTCACAAACTACAAATCCAATTGAGCTCAAATCGGTGCTATTGGAAACTAGACACACAGAGATTTCCATCAAGAGTTGAACAGACCAAAATGGAGTTCAGACTAGGGAGATATGGTCTTCCAAAGTTGATGGTTGTTTCAAGAAAACTCAGCAAATCCAGGAGAAGGCAAAACTCGAGTTTTGCAAATGAAAACTCGAGTTTTGGTGAGGCAGAGACCATTCAAGAATCTCACAAATGAAAACTGCCGGTTATGGATCATCACCTCCAGTTTTGATGTTTTGAACTTGATACAAAAAGTTCAAAACTTGAGTTTTGAGATCCAAAACTCGAGTTTTGGTCAACCCGAGAGCATCAGCATTTCCAGACTTTGAAAACCGCCAGTTTTGGTTTGAAAACTGCCAGTTATGAAGAGTGAACAGTTCAAAACTCCAGTTTTGATTATCAAAACTCGAGTTTTGGTGTTTCTGCCAGAAAAACGCATTTTGTTCCAGAATTGTCCAATCTGATCTACACTCCAGGATTAAGTTACCCATTGATCCTATATGTTATATCTATCATTTATCATTGTAACCGAACTATTCTAACGAGTTTATTCATGAGATTACAGGAAGATTTTGAATTTGATTGAGATTCAAATAAGGAGTCATTTTAGGAAACTTGCAAAATCTTTGGATAGCCGTTATGCAAATACTTAGTATCTCCACGAATCAAGCATCTGCATTCTTCAGACAAGACCAACATGGAAAAGAATCAGAATTTGAAATACTCAAATCTGCAAAACAAGCTCCAACGGCTATATTCAAAAAGGGAATGATTTTAGCAGATTGATTCATGATGTAACAACCGTAACAGCTATATTTTCGAATGGGTAAAAGCTCCAACGGATCTATAACGTTCACAAGCTTCAAACCTCTATAAAAGAGTGAAGATTTGAAGTTTCAAGGCAGAGAAGACAGACACATAAGTTTTGCACGAAAATATCATCTATTTCTCTGTATAGTCATTTGATTGTATCTTTGATACATTGAGCTTCAGTGTGTATCATTATCTACTCTTAGAGAGAGTCTTTTTCACTGTAAATCATTCATTGTAATAATCTCAAGTCAGGTGACTTAGAGATTGGGAAAATCAGAGTACAACTTGTAAGGGGAAGTGTGTCCTAGGTCGGGAGCATCCTTCATTTACAGAGTGTGTATCTATTGTTTACAATTACAACTTGTAAGGGGGAGTGAGTCCTAGGTTGGGAGCGTCCTTCGTTTACAGAGGGTGTAATTGTTCTTGAGTGATAGTGGAAAATCCCAGAGGTACTAGGGACTGGACGTAGGTCAAGGAATTAGACCGAACCAGTATAAATCATCTGTGTCAAACTTCTCTACTCTATCTCCACTTTGCCTTGATATTATCTGTTGTGTGGGTGAACATGATATTATCTGTTGTGTGGGTGAACCGGAAAAGAATTTTAAAATCCCCAATTCACCCCCCTCTTGGTGATTTCCTTCTCTTTCAATAAACGCACTGATAATCACTGATATCAGAGCAAAAAGACAACAAGTCTATAAAAACATCAAAATAAGTACAAATACAAGTGCAAACTAAACTACTGAAACATAACCATCTAGACCCTATGCCCTAAGCATCTACATCTTTCTCTATTATTATCCCCCTTTGTCATCATCAACATACTCGGGGTCTAGGATAACAATAGGAGGGGAGTAGAGTACCATAGCTGTGTTTGGATCAAAAGCGGAATCATGGGGCACAGCATATGGAGAAGGTGTAGGGAAAACCTCAGTGGCCAGAGTAGGTGGAGATGGGACAGAGGCAGAAAGGACCTCTGTGGTAGGGGTGATGGGTGAAGACAATATCTCAGTAGTAGGAGTGGAAGTGGAGGCTGGAGATGACGTGATGTGAGGTGGGCTAGGAAATGAGAAGGGTGGTGAGGAAGGAGGGGAAAAGTGAGTCTCTGGTGGTGATGTGGAGGGCTGGGAGACAGGGATGGATGGCTGGACCTCCGGGACAGGTGAGGATGAGGATGGACCAGTCGTGAACCCAAAAGTAGAGCCGCCGAGACCAAAATGCTTGATGAGCTTATCCACTTTATCTCTAGCATCAGAAGCAGCAGTCAGTGTAACTGATAGTGTAGAGTCCAATTCAGTAAACTTCTGTTCTGAGTCCTCCTTCATCTTGCACAGATGTGACATTACTTCAGTCTGGGCAACAATCACATCCATAATCCCCAACTTGATATCAGCACGAACTATGTCAAACTCAGCCTTCATCATCGCCCTGTGTGATATCAGTGCAGCATCCACAATCTCTTTAATCCTCTGATCAAAGTCTGATGGCAGTGGGGGTGGAGTAAACTGGGCCTCATGAGCCATAGACTGTGATGCCCGAGTCTGAGATCTCATGAGTGCCTGAGACTGACCAGATCCTTCCGGCCCAAACTTGACCTTCACCATCTTAAGCTGTGTCTTCCCGAAGGCTGTGATGAACTTCATCTGCTCAGGTGGCCCCACGTACCAGATCTTGTGGTAGAACATGATCAGAGACGCCAGTGAGGCATATGGCATGTAGGATCCTTTCCTTGATGTGAATTTGAAATAGCTAATCTCCTTGAATAGCCACTGCCCAATGTTGAGAGGGTGCTTCTTGATGAAAGCTATGAAGAACCTATAGTCCTTCTGTGTGAAATGAGTATAACTCCCTCCTTTCTGCAAAAAATTTCGGGTGTAGATGTGCCAAATCACCCAATGCAAGGGTGGAATGTCTGCTGGCTTGAACGACAGATGGGCTAGCTGATCTTCCGGAACGTCCTGACCAGGCACAAGTGTCCTATACACCTCTTCATTGGTGTATCTGGGCGTAGAAGCCTCTGGTGGATCAACAACCTTCAGAATCCTATTCAGGATAGCAACAGATATAGTGAATTCCATACCTTTGACGGACGTGGTGATTCTCTCTTCAATCGCTTTGCCCTCTGAATCCACTATGTGAGTAGACTTCATGTTGAAGTAATACATTTTCACCAACTCCGGGAAGTATGGTGCCTCAATGGACACAAATGACTGATACGGGCCAAACCAAGGTGACAGCTCAACATCACATTCCCAGTAGATTTGTTCCAAGTTGACTGAGAACAGAGCACAAAATCCACGTGTGGAAAATTGTTCTCTGAACTTTGCATTAAGGCCGGGAGGAAGCACAACTGGAGCAACCTTGAATCCTTCGGGGGCATGCTCGTGAAGTTTGATTTCTTCAATTGCATTCTCAACATAGGGAGACACTTGTTTTTGCTCTTGCTCACCCTCAGATTCTTGCCCCGAGGCCGAAACAGTAGCCTCGTCAGTGGAGGAGGAGACAGCAGTGGAGGAGGCTTTCTTCGATCTTCTCTTCTTCTCAACTACTTTCTTCTTCCCTTTTCCTTTACTTGGGCCACCGGTTTTCTTCTTCTTGGTTGCCAGAGAAGGTGATGGCTCTTGTATCGAGATACCCCTCTTCTTAGGATTTGGAGAGGTTGTCTTTGAAAACACCACTCCAACTCTGGGAATGGAAGAATCAATGCCCCCTGTAGCTTCTTTGGAATCGACTTGGTCCTTGGAGCACGTGGAGGATTAGGAGGAACCAGTTGAGAGGATTGAGAGATTTCCTTGGCCATTTCTGAGTTTAGGGTTTCGTTAGAATGGGAAGAGGAATGAATTGGAAGAGGTTTTGAGAGAATTTATAGAGGATTTATGAGGGGAAGTGACGGTTACAGAGGGAGAGGAAGAGAGAAAGATGCGTCATTTAGGGTTCTACTGGAGTAAAGAAGCGAGTATGAAAAATCACAACGTTTCAGTATATATAGACAGACCCCTATACTTGAGTAAAGTTCTTGCTTACTCAAGTATAGCATACTTTCACTTACATACTCGAGTAAAGGTGGAAGTATACTGACCTGGACTTCAAAAATGTAGCGTGAATTTTTGAATTCCCGATATCTTTACTCGAGTAAGCCACTTACTTACTCGAGTACACCTTTGGCATACCTTCAGCGTTGGCCTCTATCTGACCCTTACTCGAGTAGAGCACTCCTTACTCAAGTAAACTTCCTCTTTTCTCAGCATTGTGCTCTTTGCCTCTTGGTTACTTGAGTAACCACTTCCTTACTCGAGTAAAGCATCTCTGAACTTCAGATTTGGCTTTCTACACCTGCTATACTCGAGTACCAACTTCTATACTCGAGTTTACATCCTCTGAAACATCAGAAAATCCTGAAAAAACACAAGCTATACACTCCGATGCTTAAGTTAGTAAGGATTAATCATCAAAAACATAACTAACATTAGATTGAGAGAGATTTGCTTACAATTCATTGGGATTTACCATTCACAATTCTCTCCTTATAAATGTGAATTGTTCTTTGGCTAGAGGCTTGGTGAATATGTCTGCCAATTGGAGATGGGTTGGAATGAACATGACTTTCACATCTCTTTTCTGGACATGATCTCGAATGAAGTGATGCCTCACATCAATATGCTTGGTTCTTGTATGTTGCACCGGATTCTTGGCCAAGCTTATTGTGCTAGTATTGTCACACAATATTGGGATCTCCTTCAAGTGCACTCCAAGATCAGCAAGTTATTGCTTCAACCATAACACTTGAGCACAGCAACTTGATGCAGCTACATATTCAGCTTCGATTGATGATACGGCCACGGTTGTTTGCTTCTTGCTGAACCAAGACAAAAGTGAGTTCCCAAAGAACTCGCATTGACCACTTGTGCTCTTTTTATCCGTCTTATATCCAGCATGGTCAGAATCTGAATATGCCACCAAGTGCTCCGGCTGACCTTTGGGAAACCATAGTCCAAGAGCCTTCGTATCAGATAAATATTTGAAAATTCTCTTCACATGCTCAGCGTGAGACTCTTTTGGAGCGGATTGAAACCGAGCACACATCCCGACACTAAATTGGATGTCCGGGCGACTTGCTGTGAGATAGAGCAATGATCCAATCATTCCTCTATACTTCGTGATGTTGAAATCCTTGCCCTCTGCATCAGCATCCAAGGAAGTAGTTGTGCTCATTGGTATGTCAGCCCCATTGCACTTGTCCATTCCAAATTTCTTCAGCAAATCATTCAGATACTTGGTTTGAAATATAAAAATCCCATCTTTTCGTTGCTTGATTTGCAGCCTAAGGAAGTAGTTGAGCTCTTCCATCATTGACATCTCAAATTCACCCTGCATAGTCTTAGAAAATACCTCACACAAGGAGTCATTAGTAGCACCGAATATGATGTCATCAACATAAATTTGGACAATTAAAATTTCATTCAATTTATTTTTCTTAATGAACAATGTTGTATCAGCTTTGCCTCTGATAAATCCTTGATTGAGTAAGAATTGACTCAATCTTTCATACCAAGCTCTAGGAGCTTGCTTAAGGCCATAAAGTGCTTTCTTTAGTTTAAAAACATGATCTGGAAAATGCTCATTTTCAAAACCTGGAGGTTGTTCAACATATACCTCCTCTTGAATAAAACCATTTAGAAATGCACTTTTAACATCCATTTGAAAAAGTTTGAAACCTTTTACACAAGCAAAGGCTAGAAGAACCCTTATGGCTCCCAATCTTACCACTGGAGCATAAGTTTCTTCATAATCAATTCCTTCTTCCTGATTATAGCCTTTGGCAACCAATCTTGCCTTATTTCGGACAATGATTGCTAACTCATCTCGTTTGTTTTTGAATACCCATTTCGTGCCAATGACCGGATGATCTTTAGGCCTAGGTACCAAATCCCAAACTTGATTTCTGTCAAATTGATGTAATTCCTCTTGCATAGCAATCACCCAATCATTGTCTGAAAGGGCTTCTTCTATCTTAGAGGGTTCAATGTGTGAGATGAATACAGAAAAAGTGACTTCATTTAAAGTACTATTCCTAGTTCTTACTCCTTGGTTGACATCTCCTATAACTTGGTCCAAATGATGATTCCTTATGTATTTCCAAGCTCTAGGTTGAGACTGATCAGGATTTTCCAAATTATTTTCAGGATCAGCCTCGAAAACATTTTCAGAATTTTCAGAAGGAGTAGGAGCATTTTTCGAAAAGAATTGATTTTTGAAAATTGTCTCTTCTTCATCATCCACAGATTTATCAGAGTCATTTTCATTAAATACAACATGTATAGATTCTTCAACAATTTTAGTTCTAGTGTTAAATACTTTATATGCCTTACTCCTATTAGAATAACCAATAAAGATAGCTAAATCAGCTTTAGGATCAAATTTACCAAGATTATCTTTACCGTTATTGTGCACATAGCACTTGCAGCCGAAGACATGTAGGTGGCTGAGATTTGGCTTTCTCCCTTTGTAGAGTTCGTATGGGGCCTTATTCAGCTTCTTTATCACGTAGGCTCTGTTGGAGATGTAGCAAGCCGTACTCATCGCGTCAGCCCAAAATACTTGTGAGGTGTTGTACTCGTTTAGCATCGCCCTTGCCATTTCAGTGAGTACTCTATTCTTTCACTCCACTACACCATTCTGTTGTGGTGTTCTTAGTGCTGAAAAGTTGTGATCAATCCCCATACCATCATAGAACTCAGCAAAGGCGTTGTTCTCGTACACTCCACCATGATCGGTCCTTATACCTGAAATTAAGAAACCTTTCTCGTTTTGGACCTTCTTAGCAAAGGAAACAAACTGATCATATGTTTCATCTTTAGATGATAAAAATATAGTCCAAGTAAATCTAGAGAAATCATCGACAATGACCAAAGTATATAAATTTCCACCAAGACTTTTCACTCTAGCTGGTCCAACTAGATCCATGTGAAGAAGTTGAAGAGGTCTATTGGTTGAAATCTCATTTTTAGCTTTAAAAGAAGATTTGGTTTGTTTTCCTTTTTGACAAGCATCACAAATCATATCATTTTTGAAATTTAACTTAGGAATGCCAATAACCAAATCCTTTTTCAGCAGCTTGTTAAGTTGAAACATGTTGACATGAGCTAATCGCTTATGCCATAGCCAATTCTCATTCAAGTTACTTACAAAACAATTTTCAGAAACAAAAGCATTGCTAGAGAGGTTAAGAGTATAACAATTTCCATCTCTAGGTGCTCTAAACAAAGCTTTATTTTTCAAATCATTTATGGAGACTAAATCCTTTTTAACAATAAAGCACTCATCAGAATCAAATATTACCAAATTACCCTTATCAGTGCTTTGGCTCACACTTAGGAGGTTGTGACACAATCCTTCTACCAAGTAGACGTCTTTGATGAGAGGGCCTTCATTGTTGCCTATCTCACCAATGCCAGCGATTTTGCCCGATTGGTCACCTCCAAATGTGACTCTACCTCCATCTTTTGGCTTTATTGAAAGAAACTCTGATTTGTCTCCAGTCATGTGCCTTGAGCATCCACTATCGATATACCACTTGTTGGGTCTTGATTCTATAAGACAAACCTGCAGTTCATAATGAATCAAGTCTTAGGTACCCATCTTTTCTTGGGTCCTTTGGGGTTAGCTTGTACCTTGAGAACATGAGTTCCTTTTGGTACCCATTTATAATTCCCTACAGGTTTAGTTTTCCTTTCCTTCTTATGAAAGCAAGATGATGTTGAATGACCCTTCCTATTGCAATAATTACAATGAGCAAAAGGATTTGAAGAATGACCTGATTTTGTAAAATAATTCATATATGATTTTTGTCCATTCTTTTTCTTTCCTTTCTTCTTATCAAAGTCTGGTTTGTAACCAATGCCCGAACGATCATTTATAAACCGCTGTTGCTTAAGAATCACATTGAGCATTTCACTTCCCTTGGTGAATTTCTCAAGTGCTTTTGTAAGTTGTAAATTCTTTTTCTCTAAAGTGGGGCATTCATCACAGACCAGAGATTGAGGAGAGGAGAGGTTTTCGATTTGCAATTCAAGAAAAGAATTTTTCCTTTTCAAAGACATATATTTGTCTGCAAGTTTTTCAAATTCCTTTTGAACCACATTGTATTCAGTAAATAATTCATCATAGGAAGGTAAAGACTCATCTACCTCATTGCTTTCATCTTGTTGCTCTTCTTCCTCAGCAACCAGGCATATGTTGGCTTTTTCACTTTCGTCCTCTTCAGCTTCATCCTCATCCTCATCCTCATCCGATGAGCTATCTCCCCATATGGCTGACACATATGCCTTCTTTTTGTATTTCTTGAATTTCTTCTTCTCTTTCTCTTGGTTTTTCAGCTGAGGACATTCTGCCTTGATGTGTCTGGGCTTCTCGCATTCATAGCAGATGACAGGCTTCTTTGATTCATAGCTTGAGTTTCCCTTCTGAAATTTCTTGAAGCCTTGATCTCTTTTATAAAACTTCTTGAATCTTCGGACCATCATGCCAATCTCTTCATCCTCATCCTTTTCCACATTAAGAGCTACTCCCTTGTTGCGATTGTTGCCGCCATTGACATCTTCCAAGTCCTTCTTGAACCTCAATTTACTCTCGTACTCAGATAAGCTTCCAAACAATGCAGCAACAGAGGTCATTGACTCACCACGAGCCTCTTTAATAGCGGTAACTTTTGCTTCCCAATCTTTTGTTAGGATATTGAGAATTTTCCGAACTTGTGACCTTTGATCAAATAGCTTTCCTAAGGCAGCCAGTTGATTTGTCAAATGAGTATATCTAAGCTGAAATTCTCCAATGCTCTCTCCTTGCTTCATCTGTAACAGGTCATACTCAGTGGTTAGAATGTTGATGCGGTTCTCCTTGATTCTAGAGGTTCCTTCATACGCTATTTCCAGATGTAAGTTCCGGCTGAACCCAAGAGGGGGGTGAATTGGGTGAAGTATAAAAATTTTCTTTCATAAAAAAGTATTCGCAATTTAGGAAATTTACCTTTGAGTAATAAAAATGAGATCACAAACAATTTATAAATATTCAAATGTAAATGCTGGAAAAGTAAGAGATAAGGAAGAAGAGATTGCAAACAGATTTATACTAGTTCGGCCCTCCTTGACCTACGTCCAGTCCCCAAGCCTCACTTGGGATTTTCAATCCACTGTCTCCTTCAAGCTTTAATCGGGTACTTGAGAACCACTACAATCCCACAAGTTTAGCCGGGCACTTGTGCAGCCTTTTACAAATCTCTTACAGAGATACTCCCCCTTACACACCGTAAGGATACATCACTTGATCACACACTCTGTACTCGAAGTAATCCTCTCACTAGGATTCACTCCCTCTTACAAGTAGTAATCAACACAATGTATAACCCACTCAAGATTACCCAATCTTGAGTTGCTCTCAGAAAGATAATGTGTTTACAATAAATTTCCTCTCAAAGGAATGGATAGATAATCACTGAAGTACAGATACAATTCATCTCACTCTCTAAGCTATTTAGAAATGGAAAACAGAGTGAGAATGATGAAGAAGCAGAGTATCAGCATTTTGGCAATGTATACTTGTATCTACACATTTTTCTGCTTGAGTGCATGTCTTTTATAGGTAGAAAGAGGTCTGTGACCGTTTATGACCGTTGTAGGATGGAATATAGCCATTAGAAACTAGCCGTTAGAGCTTTTGCACGGCTTTCGATGTTTTTGCACAAATCTGATATCCTTCGTTTTGATCATCTGAAACTCACCAATAAAGTGGTTAATCATGTCTAGGAACATTAGAGGTTAATCCTGGGAAGTATTAAGATCAAACAAGAAGGCATTGTAAATTCGTGTAATTCAAAAATCAATTTTGACCGTTGTATACCGCGGTAAGTTCCTCTATACTGGAGTATGGCACTGTGCATAAGTGTCCATACTGCAGTATCCAAAGCCATACTGCGGTATGCAGCTTCCAGAGGCAAACCATCGTGACATGCATTTGAAAAACCAAACGTAGACTGCAGTATGTAAGTTGTGTACTCGAGTATAGCACTATACTACGGTATTGACTTGTCTTGAAAAACTTGATTGCTCTCTGGATGGCCCTATACTGCAATATACATACCTATACTGCGGTATTGACTTTCCTTGAAAACTTTGGTTGCTCTCTAGATGGTTCTATACTGCAGTATACAAACCTATACTGCGGTATTGACCTTATTTTTAAAAATCCTTGCTTTCTGTATGGCCCTATACTGCAGTATGCAAACCTATACTGCGGTAGAGCAACTTCTTGCACTGACTATCAACTTCTGAGGGCCATATCTCTCTGGTTCGAGCTCCGTTTTGGTCTGTTCAACTCTTAATGGAAAGCTCTATGTGTCTAGTTTCCAATGGCACTGATTTGAGCTCAATTGGATTTGTATTTTGTGAGATATTTCTAAAATACCGAAGGTGGGTCTGGACAGTGACGTTGATTCTTGGGCCAACTTGTACAAATCATAGCTCCTTGATCTGAACTCCTTTGGGCATGAATGTCTGTCACCGATACGTGTTGGATGTCTAGTTTCCAATGCTTTTGGTTTCGTATCAATCCGATCTCTGGTTTGTGAGATATCATCGAATTACCAGTCGTCGCCCGTGCTGAACGTGAACAGAGTAGAACAGAGTTGCTGAAAACCCTGTTTACTCGAGTAAGCTAGTTTCGTACTCGAGTAAAGCTCTGTCCAGAGACGCCAGAAATGCTGAAGACACTGCATACTCAAGTATAAGGTCCCTTACTCGAGTATAGAGTCCCATACTCCAGTAAAGACTTGGAAACTCGAGTATTCTTCATCCAAAAGCTGATTTTTACTGTCTTCAACTCCAAATTGAGCCATTTGAGCTTCCATATGATCTTGGAGTCTTCTAGCATCAATATATGAACTTGGATAGTAAAATCTTCATTCCATGCATCAAGTTCTTCCTTCTTCCATCTCCCAACTTGATCATTCTTCTTCATTTAACTTGGGCTCACCATTCTTTGCAGCTTCTACCTTCTTCAATATCTATAAAGTGATGAAGCTTCATTTCAACATCTGCAAATACTTTCTTTCTTTCATCTCTTATCTCCTTCTTGATTAATCTTCTTTATAATTCAACTTGGATTGATCTACATTAAATACAATAGTTAGTCCAAGTTGGAGATAATTATATGACTCAATCTTTTTGCTTATAAGAATGACATCTATATAAGACATCATCAAAACTAAGTATAACCAACACCAGAGCTTTCCACATCTCCTTAGCCGTTGAGAAGTTACATATACGAAAGTACTCCTTTTGACTAAGAGCACTTTGAAGCATCAGGATAGCCTTGCTGTTGAGAGTGATATTCTTCTTATCATCATCGATGAACTCAGCTTCGGTCTTTGGGACCGTAATCCTTCTTTGATTTTGACTGGTACATAGTTTCCAGTCTCAAAGACTCTCCACAACCCATATTCAGTAGCCATCACGAACACACGAAATTTTGCTTTCCAAAAAGAATAATGTTCGCCATCGAAACCGGGAGGTCTGTTGATTGAAGCTCCATCCGGAAGAATTCCTTCCATAGTGATCCTTCTCGAGTGGTTAAACTCTTCTGAGAAGACCTGCTCTGATACCAAATGAAAACTGGAGCTTGATACCCAAAAGGGGGGTTAATTGGGTATCTTTAAAATTTAAAACTTTTGCTCTGTTTTGGAAGACAAAGAACAGAGCTCAACAGAGGAGTAGGGAGAAGAAGCTTTATACAATACAATTTATACTGGTTCGGTCCATTCTCTGACCTACATCCAGTCCCCAAGCCTCACTTGGGATTTTCAATCCACTAACACAACAATATTGATTACACACTCTGTACTAAGAGTTGTTCTCTCACTATAACACACTCCCCCTTACAAGTTGTAATCAATACACCCAAATCACCAAGTCCCCTGACTTGTGATTCTCACAATCAATGAATGATTTATAGAAAAGACTCTCTCACAGAGTAGATAAGATAATCACTGAAGTGCTTGTATCAAGTATGATACTATACAAGTGAAAGCTAATACACAATAAATGAACTTAATAAATTTTCGCTCTGAGTTGGTGTATCAGCTTGAGAAGAAGTTAATGCTCTCTATTTATAGGTAGAGAACATTAAATGACTGTTTCTTGTGAATCCAACCGTTGTAGGTGATTAGCTTGAGGTCTGGTCATCTTCTCTCACTAAACTTCTGCTAATCCAAGTCTTAATGTGATCTGATGTGGCTCTTTGAGTTTCTGCCCGTTGGAAATGACTTTACTTGATGTAGTAAGCATTCTTTAACGTTCATTAGGCGTGCTCAGGTGGATTAGCTAAAAGTAGGTGGAATTGCAGAGGTGCATTAAATGCACTGTTCACTTTTTTTTTATCTCTCTAATCTTCAATAATCTTCATCTGTTCTAGCTGAAATGCGCTTAGCAAACTTGTTAAACATAGCTAGGAACATAAGTAAATGTAACATGGAAGCAATTAGGTCAAACAACAATGATTTGTAAATTCGAGTAATTCAATAATCAGATTTTATCGTTGGTTACTCGAGTAAGTTCATCTCTACTCGAGTAAAGCACTGTGTGAAAGGGTCTTTACTTGAGTAACCAAAGTGTACTTGAGTAAGCAACTTTCAGAGGCAAACCATCGTGACTTATGTTTGAAACCCAAGTCCTTTACTCGAGTATGCTAGTGGCTTACTCGAGTAAGGCACTGTTTGTGTGAAAAAATTTAAGTTCAAAATGCCTCTATACTTGAGTAAACATTTGTATACTTGAGTAAACAAGTCTTTGAGAAATCAGTAACTTCTCTATATCTCCCATACTCGAGTATGGAATCTTTTACTCGAGTATGCTACTCAATTCTAAAAAAATGAGAAGTTACTCCAAGTCTTTACTTGAGTACACAAACCTTTACTTGAGTAAAGAAGAACAGGTGCCGTGTTTGAAAATCAGTTTAAGAGCTCTTTACTCGAGTAAGCAAAAATCTACTCGAGTGTGCATCAGTTATAAAATCTTTGGAGCTCTCTGTAAGTCCAATACTCGAGTAAGCATACCTCTACTCGAGTATGCAATCACTTTGGAAAACAAGTTTGCTCTTTGTAAGTCCTTTACTCGAGTAAGCAAGGATCTACTCGATTAAGGCACTCAAGTCAAGAAGTTCATTTGCTCTCTAGAACTCCAATACTCGAGTAAGCAACCTTGTACTCGAGTATGCAATTAATTTTGAAAACTTGATTGCTCTCTGGATGATCTATACTCGAGTAAGCGATCCTGTACTCGAGTATGCACTTGTAAATTGCAATTTGAGCAACTCTTTAACAGTCCTATACTCGAGTAAGCATACCTTTACTCGAGTATGCAACTGTCAAGCTCTTTTCATCAAAACACATTGAGAACTAACAGAAGAATCTGTTCATGTTGTGTTCAGTGAATAAAAGTCTGATAAATCTTTAAATGATGAGGAAGAAAATTCTTTCAAAAATCAATTATTTTCGAAAACTACTCCTTCTCCTACTGAAAATTCTGAAAATGTTTTTGTGGTTGATCTTGAAAACAATTTTGAAAACCCAGATCAGTCTCAGCCTAAGGCTTGGAAATTTATTAGAAATCATCCTTTAGACCAAGTCATAGGAGATGTAAATCAAGGAGTAAGAACAAGGAGTAGTACTTTAAACGAAGTTACTTTTTCTGCATTCATTTCATACATAGAACCTTTTAAAATAGATGAAGCCCTTTCAGACAATGATTGGGTGATAGCTATGCAAGAGGGGTTACATCAATTCGATAGAAATTAAGTTTGGGACTTAGTACCTAGACCCAAGGACCATCCGGTTATTGGGTCTAATTGGGTATTTAAGAACAAACGTGATGAGTCTGCAATCATTGTCAGAAATAAGGCAAGATTGGTTGCAAAAGGATATAATCAAGAAGAGGGAATAGACTACGAAGAAACTTATGCTCCAGTGGCAAGATTGGAAGCAATAAGAGTTCCTCTAGCCTTTGCATGTGTTGAAGGTTTTAAAATTTTTCAAATGGATGTTAAAAGTGCATTTTTGAATGGTTTTATTCAAGAGGAGGTATATGTTGAACAACCTCCAGGTTTTGGAAAAGAACACTTTCCTGATCATGTTTATAGGCTTAAAAAGGCTCTATATGGTCTCAAGCAAGCTCCAAGAGCTTGGTATGAGAGATTGAGTCAATTTCTCCTTGATCAAGGATTTATCAGAGGAAAAGCTGACACAACTTTGTTTATCAAAAGAAATAAGCTAAATGAAGTTTTAGTTGTGCAAATATATGTTGATGACATAATCTTTGGTGCTACTAATGATGCTTTGTGTGAGGAATTCTCAAAGATTATGCAGAGAGAATTCGAGATGTCAATGATGGGAGAGCTCAAATACTTCCTTGGATTGTGTTGGATCTCAAGGTTTTAATGATTACAATTTCAAAGAAATAATTAATGAAACAAGATCTTGAATCTGATTATCTGATCTCTGATATGTTACTCGAGCAAGGGTCTTTATATACTCGAGCAACATCGGGAGCTTAAGGTATGAGATTGCATCTGAAAGAACCTTACTCGAGCAAAGCAAGAATCATACTCGAGCAACATCGGGCAAAAGTACCACTGAGATATCATACTCAAGCATGGCTGAAAGCATGCTTGAGCAAGCATGCTCGAGCAGCCCTGGAAGTATACTCGAGCATCCCCGAGAAAAGGCCCAAGTACAGCTTTACTCGAGCAAGGTGAAAGCTTGCTCGAGCAAGGACTCTTGTGAAAGCATACTCAAGCAACGGAGGAAAGTATACTCGAGCAACGTTACTCGAGCACACCCGCGAGCACACTCAAGCAACCACGTCAAAAGGCTCAAGTAAGACTTTACTCGAGCAAGGCTGAAAGCTTGCTCGAGCAAGCATTCCCAAGAAGCATACTGGAGCAGGGTCTGGACCTTGCTCGAGCAGGGGTGTTTCTCGTCCCCAAGGAAGAGCTTGCCCGAGTATGAAATTGGGCATACTCGAGCAGCATACTCGAGCAGCCAATTTTTCATACTCAAGCAACGTTGTCTTCTGTGGTTTCTCCAGCGATAGAAAAGGCTTGCCCTAGTATGGAATCTGCCATACTCGAGCAACCTCAGGAGAAGCCTACTCGAGCACAGAGTTTTCTTGCTCGAGTACAGATGTTCTTCAGCATTTTCCAGAAAGCAAAAAAGGCTTGCCCGAGTACATCAGAAACCTTACTCGAGCATCATACTCGAGCAAGGGAGAATTCCTACTCAAGCAACAGCGAGCAGAAGCCAATTCTTCAGGTATTCAACATGGTTACTCGAGCAATCATTGAACCCTGCTCCAGCATGGTAGCCCCTGCACTTCATATCAGTTTCAGAGCTTTCTGTTTACTCTTGATTAATTTTACTTCTCATCAGGTTATCTATGATTAAAATTACCAAATACTTTTAATGAGTTTGTTCATGAGTTTACAGAAGCTAGTTTGAATCTGATCAAGAATCAAATGAGGAAACACGATACGTGCAACTTGCATTATTTTACTCTATCCTCTAAATTAAAGTATAGACAGGAAGTAGTGGGCACTTCTCACTCCAGACATATACAATGAAGCTTCCACTAACAAAAGCACACCTTCAGAGTTTATGGGACCGATTACAAGAATCAAACCGAAGCATGAAAATATTCCCAACTGAAGAACACGCTCCATTGACAGAACACTTTACAGCGATGAAATCAAGCTTCAACGGACATATTCAAATATTCAAACAGACAGAATCAAATCCTTCAACGGTCACCATATTTCATCTAATATAAAAGACGAAGGATTGAGCTCATTTTAAAAACAACCAACGCATACAACAATCAATCTTATATATAGTTCAAACTACTGTCTCTATGTGTATTACTGTTCTTCAGTGTTCATCACAATTGAACTCGTGAGGAGTGTTTAAATATTTACAATTACATTCTGTAGATTGTAACTTAAGGTTGTGGAACCTTAAGAGTGGGTGTAAAGATTACAACTTGTAAGGGGGAGTGTAGTCTGAGAGTGAAAGAGTCCTTCCTCGTTTATAGAGTCTGTAATCCTTTGAAGATAGTGAAATCCCAGGTGTTCTGGGGACTGGATGTGGGTCAAGGATTAGACCGAACCAGGATAAATTCTCTTGTAGGCATTTGTCTCATTTTATTTTCTTTGTTCTACGCAAGAAGGGATCCGTGTTCAAATTTCAAAATCATTTAGATCACCTATTCACCCCCCCTCTAGGTGATATTCCATCTTCAGATTGCAAATCAAGCAAAGAGAAGATGGAATCATTATCTCCCAAACAAAGTATCTTAATGATCTGCTGAAGAAGTTTGGAATGGACCAATGTAATGGAGCTGATACACCAATGAGTGCTACTACCTCATTGGATGCTGATGAGAATGACAAGGATTTCAACATCACCAAATATAGAGGAATGATTGGATCATTACTCTATCTCACAGCAAGTCGTCTTGACATCCAATTCAGTGTGGGGATGTGTGCAAGATTCCCATCTGCTCCAATGGAGTCACATGCTGAACATGTAAAGAGGATCTTCTGATATCTTACGGACACCAAGACACTGGGATTGTGGTTCCCTAAAGGTCAGCCTGAGCACTTGGTGGCATACTTAGATTCCGATCATGCCAGCTACAAAACTGATAGAAAGAACACAAGTGGCCAATGTGAACTCTTTGGCAATTAACTTGTGTCCTGGTTCAGCAAGAAACAAACCAGTGTAGTTGTATCATCAACCGAAGCTGAGTATGTGGCTACATCAAGTTGCTGTACTCAAGTTTTATGGCTCAAGCAACAACTTGCTGATTTGGGAGTGAATTTGAAGGAGATCCTGATTCTATGTGACAACACCAGCACAATCAACTTGGCAAAGAATCCAGTTCAACATACTCGAACCAAGCATATTGATGTACGACATCATTTTATAAAGGATCATGTTCAAAAGAAAGATGTCAAGGTCATGTTCACTCCAACTCATCTTCAGCTTGCAGACATCTCCACAAAGCCATTAGCTAAAGAACAATTCAATTTCATAAGGAGAGAATTAGGAATGGTAAATCCCAATGAATTATAAGATCTCTTTTACCCAATGTTAGTTTAAGCTTTTGATGATTAACTATTACTAATTTATGAAAGTGGAGCCAAATAACCAAAAGGGGGGTGAATTGGGTATTTTTAAAAAATCTTGCAGAAAACTCTTTTTTCTAACAGTGAAAACAGGGTAGAACAGAGCAAAGGGAAAAAGAGCTAAACACAAGAGATTTATACTGGTTCGGTCCTAACCACTTGACCTACGTCCAATCCCCAGCCTCACTGGGATTTCCACTATGTCAAAGATTACACACTATGCACTCAAGAAGTGATTCTCTCACTAGAACTCACTCCCCCTTACAAGTTGTAATCAATGATCCCAAATCACCAAGTCCCCTTGACTTGTGATTCCTTTACAATAGATGAATAATCAGAAGTAAAACTCTCTTAAAGAGCAGATATAAATGAACACTGAAGCTTTTGTATCAAAAGATACTACACAGATGAGAACTAAAAGAAATGAATGAAGACTTCAATGAAATTCGCTCTCAGTTGTTGTTGTTGTTGTTGAGAAGACTTGAATGCTACTCTATTTATACACAGAAGGCATTAAATGATCGTTGCAAAGTGGATCAAACCGTTGGAGGTGTTCTATTGCAACTTTAGTCTTCTTTCTCTATTCTCCACTTAATCCAGGTAGCTAGATGATTAGAGTTGACTCTCTACAAATTAATTAGTTGAAGAAGAGTTTACTTGTTGTAGAAAACATTCTTTAATGCTTTGTAGGCGTGTGCAGTTGGATTAGCCAAAAAGAAGCAACTTTCTGATCAGCATTTAATGTTATGAACCACCTTTTTGCTTTTGTTCCAACTCTTAATTAATCCAGGTGGCTAGATGATTAGAGTTGACTCTCTGCGAATTAATCCGTTGGAGAAGAGTTTACTTGTTGTAGAAAACATTCTTTAATGCTTTGTAGGCGTGTGCAATTGGATTAGCCAAAAAAAAGCAACTTTTTGATCAGCATTTAATGTTCTGAACCACCTTTTTGCTTTTGTTCCAACTCTTAATTAATCTTCATTAATCTTTTTAAATACTCACAAAGAAAATGGTTAAACATAGCAGAGAATATGGAAGCTTAATTCTGGAAAGTATTAAGATCAATCACAAAGCATATCAAAAAACGTGAAATTCAAATCTGCAGATCAGCGATGGAAACTCTAGTTTATTCCTCAAGACTCAAGTTTTCAACTGTGCATTAAACACAAAACTTGAGTTTCAAAACTGAAACTCGAGTTTTCTACTTCCAGAGAGCAATGTCGTGTTTTGAGCTTTTGGACCATAGTTTGAGAAAATCTCAAAACTCGAGTTTTCAAACCAAAACTCTAGTTTTGGACATTTAATGAAATATGAATTATTGAGTCCAAAACATCAAAAATTGAGTTTTCAAATCATCGTGAAAATGCATAGCTCTCTACCTGATCAAAACTCGAGTTTTCTTATTGTTATGAAAACTTTGAAAACTGGCCATGCTCTTGGGTTGGGTCAAAACTCGAGTTTCCAAAGCAAAACTCGAGTTTTCATCCAATGATGAAAACTTTGAAAATCTGCTCAAGTTGGAAACTTGAGTTTTCTCTTTGAAACTCGAGTTTTCAAAACTGGGTGAAAATGTGAAAACTCTCTGTTAAGTCAAAACTTGAGTTTTGAAATCAAAACTCGAGTTTTCTCTTAACTTAGAGAAAACTTAGAAATTCTCAGAAGTAGTTGAAGAGATGAAGTCTTGGCGCAAAGCTGGATTTAAAAATAAGAGACTCTCTGTATGGCCTAAACTCGAGTTTCCAAAACAAAACTCGAGTGTTGTCTTTAGTTGAAAAGTATCATAAGTCTCTGTAAGAGTCAAAACTCGAGTTTCCAAACTGAAACTCGAGTTTTGTCTTGAGATGAAAATTGAGTGCTCTCTATAAGGCTCAAAACTCGAGTTTCCAAAGGAAACTTGAGTTTTGCTCTTTTTCAATGAAATCGAGCAACTCTCTGCCAAGGCCTAAACTCGAGTTTTGTCTTGACAGTAAGTTTTTCAACTTACTAAGACAAAACTTCATTTTTGGGTTTGCAATTGTTAAATCATCATCAAAACACATAGAGAACTAACAATTTAAGCATAGGAGTGTATAGTTACGGTTTTTGCAGGGTATACTTGAAAATCAGAGTTTTTGCTGACGAAAGGTGAAAACTCGAGTTTTGACAAAGTATCGGGGAGAGAGAAACTTAAAATTTTGAAGAATGAAAACTCGAGTTTGGTAAGTGGAAACTCGAGTTTTGGACAAGAAGTTCAAAAGTCCACAGTACACTTTTGAAGTCCAGGTTAGCTTTTATTATTCAAAACTCGAGTTTTTTTCACTTGTGTTTCAAACCTCGCTTCAAAACTCAAGTTTTGTCCTAGCTTCTCTCTGTCTTCTCTCGACTTCAATAGTCTCCAAACCTCAAATCTCTCACATTTCTCGATCAAATCCTCTCTAAACTTCTCAAATGTCCTCGTCTACTCCCTCTAAATCTGCAAAGCCCTCTCCTAACCCTAAAGTAGCACCAACCCAGGCTTCCTCTCCACCTAAACGACCTACCAGGCTCAAGACTCATTCAACTAGATTGAGTTTTAGCGTAGACAAATCAATCAAAGGGGTTCCAGACGAGATTTCTCCACCAAGATCGCCTATGCCAAAGGCAAAGGGGATTTCGATCGACGACAGAGCTGAGGGTCGAACCAAGAAGAGACACGACCCTGAGGCTGCTTCGAAAGGGAATGGAAAATCAAAGATGCCTGGGATTCCAGAGATGTTGGGATTCGTACACGCAGCGGATTAAAATTTTTTTTACGAATCCTTCCGAAGGATCACTCAACGACGTTTAAATCAGAGTTAAGGAAACCGAATCATACCTTTGTTGAACCAGTCCGCGTTCCGTTCCTTTGATCAGGTGGGCTACCTTCTCGAACAACACGTCCGCGTCTCGTTCCTTTGATCAGGTGGGCGATCAACACGTCCGCGTCTCGTTCTTTCGATCAGCAGAAGTCGACTCTTGGATCGGCTTCCTCTACTGGTATCCACATGAACAATCCCCTAAACGGTTGCGGCAGCGTGCTAGCGCTTCTTGTGCGTCTCTCTCTCTCAAATTGCTCTAGGGTTTCTCGCGGCTTTTCTCAATACGCTCTACTGAAAATCCCGTAGGTTTTTCTAAACCCGATAGGCGTATTATATAACCAAAATTAATCCTTTATTAATTTTGGAAATTCGGATTTTGAATCTGGTCAGCATATCAATCACATCTATCTCATAAATGTAATTGAATATATTAAAAGCCAGATTTGGAAATTCGAATTTTTAAATTTAAATCAAATCTAAATTTAAAGCCTTTTGATTTAATTTATCATCATAAATTAAATCCGAGATATGATATCTATCTATTTAATTAAATCTGAGATACCATATCTCAATTTAACATTAAACAGATATACGATATCTTTATTCGAAATTAAATGAGATACAATATCTCTATTTGTTTCAGATATTTAATTTATCAAATAAATTAAATACTAAACAAATATCATATATAATATTATAATCTCAATTTATAATATATATATTAATTTCGAATTATATATATATATATATATATATATATATATATATATATAAATCCTAGATCAAATTTAGCATTCATTTAATCTCAGATTAATCTGAGATTCAATGAACCTGGACACCTTCACCCGTGTTGGATTATTCTTGTGTGCGACCCTGCAGGCCCATATGAGATTGGCAGTGGGCCAACACTGTATCAGCCCACAAGTCGCAAGCGGCCTCTAGCAAGACATTGCGACTGCCCAATTCACATGGGGATCGATGACACGATACTACCTATCGTACAACCATGTCACGTCCCTTTTGTCACGCGATAATTCGGTCAAGGATGAGGCATGGATAATGTCAACTTCCTTTTCTTGACCAATGCTTTCTCGATTCTCGAGTAGTCTAATTAGTGAAATGGAAACTCCTTTCCATCACAGTATGGCCATACATTTCTTAGACTCACTCATCGAGGGGCCCAACATTATCTCTCTACATATGTGAGGGACAAATCCCATCTTGACCACTCACATTCCTCCGCATGAAAACTACTGATCCTGGTCCTAGCCTTTATCATCACCCGGTCAAAGGTGACTTTTGACTAGGTCAAAGACCAGTACTCATCATGTAGGAATCTATGATGGTCTCAGGTCATAGGGCGTCGTGACGCGGTTATACATGAGATAAGCTTATGACTAAATCCATGCAGCTTTCTCATAGTGGGTCGGTCCAGCACCTTGTACTCTTACAAGTGCCCATGACTTTGATTCGTATCTCCATACCTCATCAAAGTCATACTGATCTTATTTCATCTTCACTCCCGTGTAGATGACCGACCAGGGACTTTTAGGATAATCTATAAGATTATCCAGGGATGCAGTTATCAATACGAACATGCAAACGAAAATGATAACAAAAGAGAATACTTTAAATAACTTAAATATCCAAAGTACAATGAATTGCCCCTAGGGCATAATTTCCAACAAGAGATTCCCAAACCATCTAAGGCCAAGCACTCCAAAAAGACTTCGACTCCTGAGAAGGGACAGACTTCTTCTGCAACCAAGCCTTCATCAGAAGAATTCTTCCCTGAAGCTACTGAGTTTCTGGAAGATGCTATCACAGAGATTTACAACCACTCTACTGCTCCAGAAGGCTTCTTCTCAATCACTACCCAACTATCTCGTGAAGAAGGAGACAGGTTCAAGGAATTCTTTGTAAACAAAGCTTTCTGTCCTTCAGTTTCTGTGGATTTGGCTAAATTAAGAGAATAACATAACTTAGACCTTACACCTTGGTCGAAAGATTACGAATCCTTTGTATCTATCTCTGCTCCCTACACACCAAACATTGTTAAAGTCTTTTACTTTAACATGGTTTCTGATAACTTGGTAGACGCTGAAGGCAACCTTGTGGAAGAAAGGATAACCACAATGGTAAAGGGTGCTGAGTTCACCATTTCTGCTTCTATCATTAACAAGGTTCTCAAGATTGTAAATCCACCTTTAACTCCTGATATAAGACTCAGCAATCGAGACATCTTCAGCATACTTTGGCCCAATACCCCCTTTCCAGCCAATCAAAGCCACACTCTCTTATTTAAGCCAGCTGATATGACAAACATCAATCGAACCCTCTGGTACATTTACTCTCGGAATTTCATGCAAAAGGGAGGGAACTTTACACATTTCACCCAGAAGGATTACCCCTTGTTTGCTGCCTTTCTGAGACAAACCAAATTTGATCTTGGCCATTGGATCTTCCAAGAGATGGTCAAGTTCAAATATGCCTCTAGACGTCCATCTCACATTCCCTATCCCTTTTTAGTGTCTGTGATCTTGTTTTATCACAAGATCTGGCACCTGGAGACTCCAGACACAATCAAGTAGACTGCTACCTTTGGAAAGAGTCAACTGCACTACATGAAGTTAAACCTGGAAGGTGAAGGCTCAGATCACTCTCAGGCTCCCTCAAGAACTCAGACAAGAGCCACATACTCATGAGGGCAAGAAGCTCAATCTGCTCAAACTCAGCATTCCATACCTGTTGATTTTGAGTCTAGGGTCAAGAGAATTGTAGATGCTGCAATTGCTTCTTTGTCAATAAGGCTGGAATTTGAAATTGGAAAACTAGTTGCTGAGGTGAGAGATGGGAATCATGAGGTGGTGGATGCCCAAATTGCTATGAAGACTCAGCTAGATGAGCTCAAGGATCAATCAGAGAAGAAAAAGAATGAGCATTTTGATCAACTGATTGATCTTGATGCCAGATTGTCTACCCAATCAATCACTACCATGTACCTGGACAACAAGGTGGAAAAGATTCTGAAGCACCTTAGCATAGGCTCATCATCATCCACGTTTGGCACTACCTCTCAGCCCAAGCCACAACCTGACACTCCCTCCTTTTCCTTTTCCAGTCCTCCTGCATCTTCATCTCCAGCATCTGCCTCCACTCTTACTGTTGTTCTTTCTTCACCCACTTCTCCATCCACTGTTGTCCTCCCATCTCCTTTTACCCCAGCCACTAAAATTTTTCCTCATTCCTCTCCTTCTCCAACTACTCCTACCACAGTTGTTCTACCATCTCCTACTTCTCCATCCACTGAAGTTCTTCCAACTCCCCATTTTGAAGATGACAAAGGGAGAGAGAAAGTAGATTAGAAACTAGGAGAGAATTTGAGTAGCAAGTATGAACTTAGTAGCTTTTTGAAATTTCTGTTTTCCATTTTTTTGTTGCATTTTTAGTTTGTAGGTGTTACAATCTTAAACTTTATCAATGATTATCAATGAAATGTGCATTTTGAATCTTGTTTCATGCTTTTGTTGCCTATCTTTGATATATTATGTGCAAAAGTTTGAAAATGAACAAAGAATTGCAAATGACACTCATAACAGAATTTTGAACTTTGTCTACTGAAAAAAATTTAATCTTGATCCATCAATCTTCTCAAATTCTTATGATTTTTGGTTTACAAGTGTTGTCATGATCAAAAAGGGGGAGAATGTTAGTTCTCTATGTGTTTTGATGATAACTGACAATTGCAAACCCAAAAATGAAGTTTTGTCTTGGTAAGTTGAAAAACTTACTGTCAAGACAAAACTCGAGTTTTGGTTTAAAAACTCGAGTTTTAACCTAGACAAAGAGATGCTCGTTTTCGCTAAACAAGAGCAAAACTCAAGGAAACTCGAGTTTTGAACATTACAGAGAGAACTCAATTTTAATCTCAAGACAAAACTTGAGTTTTAGTTTGAAAACTCGAACTAAAACTCGAGTTTTGATTCTTACAGAGACTTATGACATTTTTCAACTAAAGACAAAACTCGAGTTTTGGTCATACAGAGAGTCTCTTGTTTTTAAATCTTGTTTTGCGCCAAGACTTCATCTCTTCAACTACTTCTGAGATTTTCCAAGTTTTCTCTAAGTTAAGAGAAAACTCGAGTTTTGATTTCAAAACTCGAGTTTTGACTTAACAGAGAGTTTTCACGTTTTCACCCAGTTTTTGAAATCTCGAGTCTTCAAGAGAAAACTCAATTTTCCAACTTGAGCTGATTTTCTAAGTTTTCATTGTTGGATGAAAACTCGAGTTTTTTAATTGCAAACTTGAGTTTTGACCCAACCCGAGAGCATTGCCAGTTTTCATAACAATTTGAAAACTCGAGTTTTGATTTCAAAACTCAAGTTTTGATCAGGCAGATAGCAATGTATTTTCACGATGATTTGTAAACTCGAGTTTCAGTTTTGAAACTCAAGTTTTGGCCTGACTTAAATTTCTCAATGTTTTCACATTTAAGTGAAAACTCGAGTTTCATTTTGGAAACTCGAGTTTTGGCCAAAGAGAGAACAAATGACTTTCCAACGTTTTGAAAACTCAAGTTTTGATGTTTCAGACATCCGCATATTATTTTCACTAAAAGTCCAAAACTCGAGTTTTGGTTTGGAAACTCGAGTTTTGAGAATTTCTCAAACTATGGTTCAAAAGCTCAAAACACGATTCTGCTCTCTGGAAGTAGTAATCTCGAGTTTCAAGTTTGAAACTCAATTTTAGTCTTAAGTGCACAGTTGAAAACTCGAGTTTCCATGAACAAACTCGAGTTTCCATTGGTGAATCTGAAATTTGAATTTAACGATTTTGGAATACCTTGTTGTTTGATCTCAATACTTTCCAACATTAATCTTCTATATTCCCTGCTATGTTTAACCACTTTTTTTGTGAGTTTTAGACAAATTAATGAAGGTATATTGAAGAATTAGAGCAAAAGCAAAAAGTAGTTTAGAACATTAAATGCTGACCAGAAAGTTGCCTCTTTTCTGGCTAATCCAACTACACACGGCTACAAAGCATTTAAGAATGATTTCTACATCAAGTAAACTCTTCTTCAATGGATTAATTCGCAGAGAGTCAACTCTGATCATCTAGCCAGCTGGATTAAGAGTAAACAAGAGAGAGAAGATGCCTAAACCACTGCACAACCTTGGCACAACTTCTCCAACGGATCTATTTGGAAAGCAACGGTCATTTAATGATCTCTAAGTATAAATAGAGCTGCATTCAAGTCTTTCCAATAACCACAACAACTGAGAGCGAATTGCATTCAAGTCTTCATTTATTTTACTCAATTTTCATTTGTATAGTATCTTTTGATACAAGAGCTTCAGTATTCATTTATATCTACTCTTTGAGAGAGTCTCTTTCTGAAAATCATCTATTGTAAAGGAATCACAAGTCAAGGGGACTTGGTGATTTGGGTTCATTGATTACAACTTGTAAAGGGGAGTGAGTTCTAGTGAGAGAATCACTTCTTGAGTGCAGAGTGTGTAATCATTGACATAGTGGAAATCGCAGAGAGTCTGGGGACTGGACGTAGGTCAAGTGGTTAAGACCGAACTAGTATAAATCTCTTGTGTTCAGCTCTTCTTCCCTTTACTCTGCTCCACCTTGTTTTCAATATTAGAAAACAGAGTTATTTTCAAAAGTTTTTAAAATACCCAATTCACCCCCCTCTTGGGTATTTGGCTCCACTTTCAGTTTTCATTTAGAGGAATGTGAATGGTCAAGATGGAATTTGTCCCTCACATTTGTCGAGAGATAATACTGGGCCCCTTGATGAGTGAGTCTGAGAAATGTATGGCCATACTATGAAGGAAAGGAGTTTCCATTATTAGACTGCTCGAGAATCAAGAAAGTAATGGTCAAGAACAGGAAGTTGCCATTATCCATGCCTTATCCTTGACCAAATTATCGCGTGACAAAATGGACTAAACTTGGTTGTGCCATAGGTAGTATTGTATCATCGATCCCTATATGAATTGGGTAGTCGCAATGTCTTGCTAGAGGCTGCTTACGACTTGTGGCCAAGCTGGTACAGTATTGGCCCACTGCCAATCTCATGTGGGCCTACATGGTCACATACAAGAATAGCCCAACAAGAGCAGAAGTGTCCAAATTTATTGAATCTTATATATGTCTAAGATTTACTGAATACAGTATTTAATCTAGGATGGATATATATATATATATATATATATATATATCTGTATGTGTGTGTGTGTGTATTTATTATTAAATTTGAAAAATAATAATGACAGTATTTATTGATAGTAATATTATTATATATAGTATTTAATTTATTTGATAAATTAAATAACTATAATAAATTGAGATATAGTATCTCAGATTTAATTAAGTAGAAAGATATCATATCTCAGATTTAATATATAAAGATAAATTAAATATGTAAGCTCATAATTTGAATTAAATAAATATATTTGATTAGATTTGTTGGACAAATTTACTTAATATATTGTTTTAATTTAGATTTGAATTTCAAGCTTAATTGGATTAATTTTGGAATATTTTAATACGACTCATTAGGGTTTTAGAAACCATTTAAATAGATATTGATCTAGTCTTATTGAAGACGGATGAATTAGAAAAGTCACAACAAACCCTAGAGAGAAAAAAAGATGGACGCAAGGTTTGAAGGCGCTAGCACGCTGCCGCCCGTGTTCCAGTGTTGTTCGTGTGGATATCGGTAGAGGGAGGAGATTTGATCGAATGAGATGGCACCACGTTCAAGATGTACGACAGTCGAGGTGCACCAAGCGAAAGATGCGCACGAGACCGAATTGAATGGAACACTCAACCCCACGCATAGGTACGGTTTTTCTAATGAACCTTGATTTAAACGCCGTTTATAGATCCTCCAATGGGATTCGTAAAAATTTTATAATTCCGCTTTGTGTATGGATCCCAATAGTGGCATCAGAGCCAGATCAACCGAGCATTTAAATTGAGTTTTCTATATGCGTATATATGTGATATATATGTTTAACCTAATTTGCTATGCATTTAAAACGCTAGTTCGCGTTAGGGTTTCTACGAATAGCTAGTCAGATTTTGGTGGCCGTTTCTGAATTTTTCAGATAGGATTTTATGGCTGTTTCGTGAGGATTTGAATCGTTTAGATCAGAGATTACGTTCGTGTATAGGTCATGTTCTGAAAAGTTCAGAGAAGCTGCTCATGCTCGAACGTTGGCCACACTAGGTCAAACATGTTCGGACTCGCAAGGGACGTTAGGGTTTGTCTTTCAACTATGTTTTTCTAAGCTGTCCAGATTCAATGACAGTCATGTTCGACTTGACCACGTTCGGACGTTTAGATCAACACATTAAGGACGACTTTTCATCCACGCGTAGATCATGATTGGACAACGCCTCTTAGGGCTTGAAATTATTTTTAAAAAAAACAATCTTTCTAAAACAATATGATGTTTCCAAAACAATCTTAGCAGGACTGCCATGACTACTTGTTCATAGTGCGAGAATTTAAATCATGATATTATTAATGTAATATTGAACTCAATGATTTAATCATAATATTTTATTTCATAAGTGTATGAATTAATATATATGATGTGATTTCCCTTTCAAATGTTGTTTGAGTATGGTCAACAATATGGCTCTAGAGTTTTACAAGTGTTGTAAATTTTAAATATGGCTTGCGAGCCATGCCTCTCTCTAAATATTCTTGATGTACATTCTCTTCTCATCCCACTCCTCTCGTATGTCAAATGAGGTTTCTCATGATGTATTTGTTTTTATTATTTAGAGAAGTCCTTTCATTGGCTTGAGAGGATTTTAGGTTAGATGAGCCATGTTGTGTCATGATTTTTAATTATGTTTTGATTTGATCATTGCATGATTAATTTAGAGTTTTGATTATGATTTGATTAGATCACTCATAATTAATTCAGAGTTTTAATTATGATTTGATTAGATCACTCATAATTAATTTAGAGTTTTGATTATGATTTGATTAGATCACTCATAATTAATTCAGAGTTTTAATTATGATTTGATTAGATCACTCATAACTAATTCAGAGTTTTGATTATGATTTGATTAGATCACTCATAATTAACTTAGAGATTATATGAGATACAATTGTGATTGCATTCATATAAGTAGAATTAATAGGATTGATTAGATTATATCAAATAATACCCTCTAAATAAAATCTTAAGTCATAATGTCATCAATAAATGAATACTTGTCAAAACCTAGATCGCCTATTTGTATGTTCCACCAAAGTGGATGCATTTGAGTTATCTTGGTGAGATTAGAATGAGTAATGGTGATACTCAGCATTCATTATTGTCTTGACTTAATTGAGATTATTAAAACGGTTTTGGATCTCAAGGCGTTAGATGAGATTAAACGTGCCAGGTTATATAATGAATGATGAGCACAAATCATACCATGTTTTCTCTATACTTTATGGTTGAATTGAATGATAAATACAAGCTTAACAGCAGATATTTTAAGCAAAAAAGCATACATTCATGATATATGGACTGAAGAATAGCAATCATCTACATGTGCTACAAATGTAACAAGTTGCATGATTTTTAAGGAAGAACGTGTAGCAGAGCTGATATGATGCTATAGCAATCTGACAGCAACTTGGAACGCAATATAAGGCATCCCAAATGCTATAACAAAGTAGAGGACACAATGCTATAACATATTTTATTTTCAGGAATAAAATAAAAGGGCGATACTGACGGATAGGTTGCTGATATAACGGAATAGAAGATGTAGAGGATTGGAACTAAAAGATTTGGAGAATCCCACAGGATCATCATAAGCAATCTACTCGGATCAAGGGATACACTAGATCCCGATGGATTAGGAAAGGCTCGGCTCATGTAACTTACGTCGCAAGAAAGATTGATTATAAAATGAAACAGCAGAGCTAACCCTAAGAGGAGGAGAGCCCTAGAACGAGATTCTACTTTCGGCAGACTCCCGAGAAGAGTGGGAGATTTCACAAGAGCACAAGACTACCAGGACAACCCAACATTCTTCCTTACAGTACGACAGAATGAAGAAGACGTGGAGTAGTGTCGTGATAAGGCCACATTCACGCCGACGGGAATTCCATCAAGCTTTCTGTTTTCCTTTTTGTTTCATTTGTTTTCCGATCATGGGTCATTCTATTAGTGTCTGTTTTGTGTGTCCCTCATCAGTCATGAATTGATCTCCATATGGTTGGACGAGGATGAGTCCTTAAGTCGTTGAATAAACCCAATTGCATGTTCTTAAATTAATAAATTTGGTTTTCTTATCAGTGTTTTAATTACTAGTCGGTTAATGAAAGTTAAAGGCTAGATTTGTGGTCTCAGCTTACTGGCAAGGAGTTGAGGTTAGACCTCTGAGAAACAGTGTTTGCTAGGCAACCTGTGCACGGCTTGACCTATTATTGTAGGCCTAAGGAATGGGTCTACCTCTCATAACCATAACACCTTGAGCATAAAGCAGTCTTGACTAGAAAGTTGCCATAGGAATATGGAAGGAGTATAGTTAGTGTCATATGTATTGGACGTGGAAGCTTCAGTAGACTATCGTGGTGGGTTAACCAAATAGCTTTGTAGATAGTAGCTATGCTGTAGCATTGCGGAAGCTGTGCAGCATAGACGCTATAGCATTTAGTAAAGCAACTGGGGGAGTGAAGCACTTAAGAGAACTTATGAGTCCAGCTTGACCTCTTACTGATATCTTCTCAAGTTAATTTACATTGTTTAATTTTGCTATTAGCATAGTATTAGAAACTCTCAACCCAATTACTTTACTTTCAGTTAGCGCAACTATAGTAGCAACCAAGCGTCACTATTTAGTATCTCAGTCTCTGTGGGATGATACTCTACTTTCACTTTATTACTTGTTCGACTGGTTCGCTTACCATAAGGGAATTTGACCAACAATGATCGAATCCCATAAAGATGTAAGAGTTACATGTGATGTAATGGGCAAAGGGTTGCCTACCTAAATAACTTGATTTTAAGCATTCTGCCAAAGCGGACTTAAATTTAAACCAAATATGGATCTTAGCTCACTAATTATAATGAGGGTTGTTAATTCAGTGGGAGGTTAGTAATTAAACTTTGCATATCTTTTAGTTGTAGAATCATGTAAGACTAGCAATACTACAACACCATCAATGCGATCGGTCCTTGAGAAGGACGAACTCGATGAGACAAACTTTCTTGACATGTTTGGGAACTTAAGTGTTGATCCTAAGCACAAAAGAAAGGAGTATCTCATCGATCAACTCATTCCTGACGAGCCTGCAGCTACTGATCCAAGAGCTCAGACTAATGCTTACATGAAGCGTAAGGATGACTCTGTTGATGCAGGATGCCTGATGCTCACCACTATAGTTTCAAACCTCGATAGAGATCTGGAACTTTTGGAGGTCTCTAAGATGATTGATCATCTCATGGAAATGTTCTAGCAACAAGCAAAGCAAGAGAGATATGAGACCACAAAGGCCTTATTTTCTTGCAGGATGGCTGAAGGTGCATCAGTTTGTCCTCATGTTGAAAATGAACGTCTACATTGATCACCTTGAGAGGTTGAGATTTCCTATAAGCCCGGAGTTAACTACAGATATGATCTTGAACTCACTCCTGGAAAGTTATGAATAGTTTGTTAGTTCTCTATGTATTTTGATGATAACTGACAATTATAAACTCAAAGTAAAGTTTGTCTTTGGAAAGTTGAAAAACTTGCTGTCAAAGACAAACTCGAGTTTTGGTTTCAAAACTCGAGTTTTGGCCATGACAACGAGTTGCTCATTTTCAATTAACAAAGAAAAACTCAAGGAAACTTGAGTTTTGGTCTTATAGAGAGCACTTAGTTTTTCACTTCAAGACAAACTCGAGTTTTGATATGAAAACTCGAGTTTTGCACTATACAAAGACTTCTCATTGTTTTGTAGCAAAGACAAAACTCGAGTTTTGTTTTGGAAACACGAGTTTTGGCCATACCGAGAGTCTCTAACATTTTGAATATGTACAAACTCAGTTTCAACTGAAAACTCCAGAATCTCACTTTGCCAAAAGTTTTCTCTATGTTATGAGAAAACTCGAGTTTTGACTTGGCAGAGAGTTTTCATGTTTTTCTTTAGATTTTGAAAACTCAAGTTTTGACATGGCTTAGATTTCTCAAGGTTTTCATTCTTAAGTGAAAACTCGAGTTTTATTTTGGAAACTTGAGTTTTGGCCAAGCCGAGAGCTTCAAGCTTTTTCAAGATTTTGAAAACTCAAGTTTTCTCTAGAAACTCGAGTTTAGACTTTGCTCAGTTTTCTCATAGTTTTCATACTTAAAAGAAAATTCGAGTTTTGGTTTGGAAACTCGAGTTTTGACCAAGCCGAGAGCCTTGAGCTTTTTCAATGTTTTGAAAACTCCAGTTTTGAATAAAAACTCAAGTTTTGATGTTTTGGACTTAACCACAGTGTTTTCATTAAACGTCCAAAACTCGATTTTGGTTTTGGAAACTTGAGTTTTAAGCTTATCTCAGAAATGTGTTCAAAAGCTCAAATTGCGACTTTCCTCTTTGGTAGGAGGAAACTCGAGTCTTGATATGGAAACTCAAGTTTTGCTTAAGCGCATAGTTGCAAACTTGAGTTTCAGTCGCTGAGTTTGAAATTTGAATCTAACGAATTTGTGAAACCTTCTTGTTTGATCTTAATACTTCATATTATCATTGTTCTATATTCCTAGTTATGTTTAATCACTTTGTTAATGAGTTTTAGATGATTTAGAAGATATTTATTGAAGGTTAAAAGCTAAAGCAAAAAGTGTTAGTTCTTTAACGGTTTTGATGATTGTCAACAACTATAAACATTGAATGAGGTTTTGCTCTTAAGTTTTGAAAATTGTGAATAAGAGCAAACCTCGAGGTTGGCATTGAAACCTCGAGGTTTGGCCTTATAAGAAAGCCTCAAAGGTTAAGTGTTTCATGGTTCAAAAACTTGGTTTCACAAAACAATGTGAAACCTCGAGGTTTGTATGATAACCTCAAGGTTCTGCATCTCTCAGGTTAGTTTGAAAACCTCCAGGTTTGTGGTTTGGCGTCTAACTGAGAGTTTTGAAAAACAATGTGAAACCTCAAGTTTTCTTCATACAGAGAGCTTTTGGTTTTCATTGAGTATAAAAACCTTGAGGTTCAATTTGAAACCTCGAGGTTTGGTATTCTTTCTTAAATTTAAGACTTCATGGAAATACTCCAAACCTCGAGTATCATTTTTAAACCTCGAGTTTTCTGGCTTACAGAGAGCAAACTGGTTTTCATAAGAATGAAAACCTCGAGGTTCATCTCTAAACCTCGAGGTTATGTCTTTAGAACAAAGTTCTGGTTTTGCAAAGTTTTAGCCAAACCTCGAGTATTGTGAAACAACCTCGAGGTTATTGGGTTCCAGAGAAGAAATGAATTTTTCACCAAATATCAAACCTCCAGGTTTCTTGTGAAACCTCCAGGTTTGTGGTCTTCAATGTTTCTCATAAGGTTTCTTTACAAAGGAAACTTCAAGGTTCACCAAGAAACCTCGAGGTTATGTGTTTCTGGAAATGAGTTTGCTTGAGGGATTCAAGCAAACCTCGAGGTTTGTAGCCGTTACTGGAAATTCAAGTTTGGGAAATCTGTTATACCTTCTTGTTTGATCTCAATGCTTTACATGTTTAATATATATTGATCCTAGACAAGTTTAACTACCTTTTTAGTGAGTTTCAGACAGATTAAAGAAGGATTATTGAGGAATTAGAGCAAAAGCAAAAAGTGTGTCAGAACAATAAATGCTCAGCTCAGAAACTTGCTTCCTTTGGTTAATCCACTTGTACACGACTGCAAAAGACTAAAAGGAAGATTACTACAACAAGCAACAACCTCTCCAACGGATTTATTGCCAGAAAGACAACTAAGAACCAAGTGACAGCTGGAAAATGCATAAACATGAGAGAGAAGATGTTCAAGGTTGAACCAACACTCAGCAGAAGTTCCCCAACGGTTCAATCTTCATTGCAACGGTCAATTAATGCCCTCTACCTATAAATAGAGTGCATTAACACCTTCTCAAGTGGATACACCAACTGAGAGCAAAAATTTATTGAGTTCATTTATTGTGTTCAGTTTTCATCTATAATAGTGTCATTTTGACATTTGTTCTTCAGTGATTATCATACTACTCTGTGAGAGAGTTATTTCTTGTAAAACATTCGTTGATTGTGATGACCACAAGTCAGGGGACTTGGTGGTTAGGGTGTATTGATTGCAACTTGTAAGGGGGAGTGTGTTCTAGTGAGAGAACAACTCTTAATACAGAGTTTGTAATCATTGGTTAAGATATAGTGGATTGAAAATTCCAAGTGAGGCTTGGGGACTGGATGTAGGTCAGAGAAAGGACCGAACCAGTATAAATCGATTGTGCAAAGCTTCTTCTTCCCTACTCCTCTGTATTACCTTGTTCTAGTGTGTCAAAAACAGAGTTTCATCTTTAAGTCCTTAAAGATACCTAATTCACCCCCCTCTTGGGTATCAAGCTCCATTCTTCAAAAAGTGACGTCAGCACATTAAATGCTAAACCCAGAAAGTTGCATACTTTTGGATAATCCTTCTATACATGTGTACAGAGAATTAAAGAATGTCTTCCACATCATTCTAACAGATTAATATTCAAGAAGTCAATTTTGAACTTCTGCACAGCTGAATTAAGTGAAGATTAGAGAGAGAAGAAGACCAAAGCTTAACCTAAACCTTGTCTGATGAATGCAACAGTTATAGTGAAGATTACAACGGTCATTTAATGCTCTCTAAGTATAAATAGAGCTACATTCAATTTTTCTCAACAAAACACATCTGCTGAAAACGAATTGCATTCAAGTCTACAATTATTTTCCTCAGTTTTCACTTGTAAAGTATCTTCCGATACATTAGGCTTCTGTGTTTATCATTATCCACTCTTAGAGAGAGTTTCTGATTGTAAATCATTTATTGTAAAGAACCACAAGTCAGGGGACTTAGTGGTTGGGTTCATTGATTGCAACTATTAAGGGGGAGTAAGTTCTAGTGAGAGAATTACTCTTGAGTATAGAGTGTGTAATCAATTGTGATAGTGGGAAATCCCAGAGAGTCTAGGGACTGGACATAGGTCAAGAGATTGGACCGAATCAGTATAAATTCTTGTGTCTAGCTCTTCCTCTCTACACTCTCTGTTCACCTCTATGTTGTCATTGAAAAATATAGCCCTTGCGAAAAGATTTTGAAATCCCCAATTCACCCCCCTCTTGGTGATTTAGCTCCACTTTCATAGTTTGTCATGGACTACAACATGAACAACATGGATGCATCAATTTCTAAACTACATGGGGTGCTCAAAACTGTTGAGTTGAGCCTTAAGTAGAGGTCCACTACTGTTTTGTTCGTTCAGAAAGGAAGGGGTATGAAACGGAAAGCCAAGAAGGAAACACCTCCACAGGATGGAGTTTGCTTCTTCTGCAATGAAATCGCTCATTGGAAGAAGGATTGCAAACTCTACCTCAAAGATTTGAAAAGAACAAGAAGGATAGCAAGACTATCGCTTCAGGTATCTATGTCATAGATATTCGCTTTTCTACTTCATCAAACATGGGTATTAGATACTACATGTGGTTTTCACATTTGTATAAATGTACAAGATCTCAAGGACATTAGAAACTTGAATGGACATCTGTGACATAATCTACCAAAAGGATCAAGTCAAAAGATTTCAGTCCGATCTCCCTATGACATTGTCGTCTAGGCCATATAAATGAGAAACACATTTCGAAACTCCATAAAGATGGATTTCTTAACTCATTTGATTTTGAATCATTTGATCCATGTGAGTCTTGTTTATTGGGAAAGATGATAAAGGCACATTTTACTAGGCAAGTGAGAGGGCTACTAATTTATTGGGCCTCATACATACTGATGTGTATGGACCAAGGAATACTTCTGCCAAAGGAGGTCATTTGTACTTCATTACATTTATAGACGTTTTAGTAGATATGGATATATCTATCTAATGAAGCATAAGTTTGAATCTTTTGAAATGTTCAGAATATTCCAAAATGAAGTGCAAAATCAACTTGGCAAAACAATTAAAGCACTTCGACCTGATCGGGGTGGTGAATATTTGAGCCACAAATTCATTGACCATCTTAAGAGTTATGGGATCATCCCACAACTTACTCCTCCAGGAAAACCTCGATGGAGTGGTGTTTCTGAGTGGAGGAATCAAACTCTATTAGATATGGTTTGATCTATGATGAGTCAAATAGATCTTCCACCTTTCTTATGGGGCCATACCTTAGAAACAGCTGCGTTCACACTAAATCGTGTTCCGTCAAAAACAGTTGAAAAGACACCATATGAGATATGGACTAGGAAGAAATCCAATTTGTCTTTTCTTAAAATTTGGGGATGTGAGGTTTACGTTAAACACCAAGCCTCTGATAAGTTATCATCCAGATCCTCAAAATGCCTTCATGTGGGGTATCCTAAGGAAACTAAAGGATACTATGCCTACAATCCCACCGATCACAAAGTGTTTGTTATTCGGAATAGTATCTTTTTGGAAAAATAGTTTATCTCTAAAAGAACCAGTGGGAGTAAGGTGAACCTTGAACAAGTTCAAGAGTCACAAGACATCGTAGACCCACAGATGGAAAACGGAGAAGACTCACAACAAGTTGATGAGCCTACTCAAGTAACACAAGGCTCACGAAGGTCTAATAGGTCATGGTTACAGTCTTAGAGATGTGGATTTCAAATTACTGGAGGTCATGATGTTTTGCTCATTGAGCAGAATGAGCCAACTACCTATCGTAAGGCTGTGGTGGGACCAAACTTCGAACAATGGCTTAATGCCATGAAGTCTGAAATGCAATCCATGTACGACAATAAGGTATGGACCTTTGTCGATCCAACTGAAGGTGTAAAAACCATTGGGTGCAAGTGGGTTTTCAAGGAGATAACTGACATGGATGGCAAAGTAAATGTCTTCAAGGCACGGCTGGTTGCAAAAGGATTCACTCAAACTCATGGTGTGGACTATGATGAAACCTTTTCCCCAGTTGCAATGGCTAAATCAATCAGAATCCTTCTTGCCATTGCATCATATTATGACTGAGATATGGCAGATGGACGTCAAAATAGCTTTCCTTAACCGAAAGCTGCTGGAGGATGTGTTCATGACACAACCTGAGGGCTTTGTTCGCCCAGAGGACTCTGGTAAAGTCTGTAAGCTTCAAAGATCCATTTATGGATTGAAGCATGCCTCTCAGAGCTGGAAACATCGTTTTGATGAAGTACTCAAAGAGTTTGGATTCATTCAAAACATGGATGAACCTTGTGTTTATGAGAAGGTTAGTGTGGGCACAGTTGTATTTCTAGTGCTCTACGTTGATTGTAACACCCCTACTATTGTAAATAGTGTAAACTGTAATAGTAGATAAATAAACGAAGAGTTTTTGGCTGGAATTTAATTGTTATTATTGGTAAAAGGGTGTCTATATAGTGGGAGACAGGATAGTGGACCCCGAAAAGGCCAAAAAAGTTGCCCACTTAGACCAGAGGAAAGGAGTCTCTTATGGGCCCAGGTTTGAAAAGGTGCTGGCCTAGGACAAGATACCAGTAAGGTATAAAGTCGATATAATGAAGTGGGGCCTAGGGAATATGGAAAATCACATATTCTTGACCCCTAGAAGTGTGCATGCGCCATACAGGGACAAGTGAGAGAAAGAGACACTGAAAAAGGAATATTCCAGTAGTTGAAGAACTTTGAATGCAATTCGTTTTCAGTAGTTGTGTTAGTTGAGAAGACTTGAATGCTGCTCTATTTATACCAAGAGAGCATTAAATGGCCGTTGTAATCTTCAATATAACCATTGCCTTCATTAGACAAGGTTCTGGTTAATCTCTAGTCTTCTTCTCTCTCTAATCTTCACTTAATCCAGCTATGCATAAGTTTAGAGTTGACTTCTTGAAAATAAATCCGTTGGAATGGCAACTGCTGGATGTAGAAACATTCTTTAATTCTTTGTTAAGCGTGTACAGGCGGATTACCCAAAAGAATGCAACTTTCTGTGTTTAGCATTTAATATGCTGACATCACTTTTGCTTTTGCTTTAAACCTTCAATAAACATTCTCTAATTCATCTGAAACTCACTAACAAAGTGGTTAAACATAGCTGGGAATATCCGAGAATAATAATGGAAAGTAATAAGATCAAATAAGAAGGTTTTACAAATTCGTCAAATTTGAATTTCAGGTCCAGCGATGAAAACTCGAGTTTTGCTTCTCAAAACTCGAGTTTTGTTTCTCAAAACTTGAGTGTTGGACTTTGGTGTGTAAAATCGATTTAAGCCCAAAACATCAAAACTGGAGGTTTTCAAAACATTGAAAAACATCAAACTCTTGGCTTGGCCAAAACTCAAGTTTTCATATTAAAACTCGAGTTTTCATTTAAGTTTGAAAACTTGAAGAAATCGCACCAAGTCAAAACTGGAGGTTTTGGAGAAAACTGGCTGTTTTCAAAAACTGAGAAAAACACGAAGGCTCACTACTTAAGCAAAACTCGAGTTTTGGAATCAAAACTCGATTTTTCACTTTACTATGAAAACTTTGAAAAAACTTTGCCAAACTCAAAACTGGAGGTTTTCACAAAAACTAGAGGTTTTGAAAACTGGCTAAAACATGAATCCTCTATGCCAACTCAAAACTCAAGTTTTCTTTCAAAATTCGAGATTTTGCAAACTGTGAAAACTTGGAAAATTTCAAGTTAAACTAAAAACTGGAGGCTGTAGGCAAAATTGGAGGTTTTAAAAGTTCAAAACCTAGGAGACTCTCTGTAAGGCCAAAACTCGAGTTTTCACATGCAAACTCGAGTTTTGCATTTTTCAGAAAATTCTAGGAAGTCTCTATGTCCTGTAAACTCAACTTTTCTCTGAAAACCAAAGGTTTTGCTTTGTTCAGAAAACTTGAGTTCTTCTCTGTAAGGGCAAAACTCGAGTTTTGAAACCAAAACTCGAATTTAACTTTGACAGAAGATTTTTCAATTTGACAAAGAAAAACTTCATACTTTGTTTGCAATTGTTGGTAATCATCAAAACCCTTAGAGAACTAACATGATGATCATGTGACCTTCTCAATTCTTAAGACAGTGCAGTTCACAGACCCAGTTGAGGAACATCTACCCTCAGAGAATGATAGACACGAGAGTAAAGAAGCAGGCAATGCTCCTACACTACCTCACCACTAAAATGCTTTAGCAAAGTCTGGTTGAAGACTCTAAACCAAGCGCTACTGCGAGGCAGCCCAGCTTCGAGTTTTCGTTTCATTGCGTCTAAGCGGCTGCAGGGGTCAAGAGCGGCCTGGTTATTGTTGTAGCTGTAAGTGGAGCTAAATACCCAAGAGGGGGGGTGAATTGGGTATTCTTAAAAATTTTTGACAAAAGCTCTTTTTTGAGACAACAAAAACAGAGATGAACAGAGTAAGGGAAGAAGTAGCTGGACACAAAGATTTATATTGGTTCGGTCCTAACAACTTGACCTACATCCAGTCACCAGACTCTCTGGGATTTTCCACTATATCAAAGATTACACACTCTGCACTCAAGAAGTAGTTCTCTCTCTAGAACTCACTCCCCCTTACAAGTTGTAATCAATGAACTCCCAAATCACCAAGTCCCCTTGACTTGTGATTCTTTACAATAAATGATATTTAGAAAGAAACTCTCTCTAAGAGCAGATATTGATAGACACTGAAGCTCTTTGTATCAGAAGATACTATACAAGTGAAAACTGAAGAAAATAAATGTAGACTTGAATGCAATTTGTTTTTAGTGGTTGTAGTTGTTGTGAAGACTTGAATGCAACTCTATTTATACTCAGGAAGCATTAAATGACTATTGCATCTTCAATCTAACCATTGGAAGAAGTCTGCAGAGGTTAGCAAGTGGTTTAAGCCTTCTTCTCTCTCTAATCTCCACTTAATCCAGCTGTCCAAGTGTTAAGAGTTGACTTCCTCTGGATTAATCAATTGGAGAAGCAGTTGCTTGTTGTAGAAATCATTCTTTAATGCTTTGCAATCATGTGCAGATGGATTAGCCAAAAAGGTGCAACTTTCTGGACATAGCATTTAATGTTCTGAACTGCTTTTTGCCTTAACCCTTCAATAAACATTCTTTAAATCATCTCAAAGTCACTAACAAAGTTATTAAACATAGCTAGGAATATCAGGGAATAATATTGAAAAGTATTAAGATCAAACAAGAATGTTTTCCAAAATCGTCAGATTTGAATTTCTGAATCACCGCTGTAAACTCGAGCTTAGTTCTTGTGAACTCGAGTTTGGTGCTTCAGTTTGTGAAGATGTTTCAAGTTCAAAACTTATAAACTGGAGGTTTGAAATCAGAACCTGAGGTTTTCAACATATTGTAAAGTCACATTGCTCTCAGGTTGATTTGAACTCGAGTTTGCAAGCATGAACTCGAGGTTCCTTCATCCAAAGAGGAATGTCGCGATTTTGAGTTCTAGAGAGTTTATGACTAAGAGGCAAACTCGAGTCTATTAGTAGACAGGTTCGAGTTTGACACTGTTCTAGACAAAACTTAGTTTTAGTTTTCAAAACCTGAACCTGGGGTTTCCAGTGCAAACTCTAGAGTTTTCTCAAGTTGAAAAGTTCATTGCTCTCTGTAAGCACTAGTGCAAAAAAGGCTTTAAAGACCGGACGAAACAGGCTTGTAAGACTGGATGGACAGCCGGTCTTGTTCCAGCCGATATTAAAAGTCTACATATAAGACCGGACATTGATCCGGTCTTAAAAGTCTACATATTTTAGACCGGACATTTAAAACATTCGGTCTTAAAATTTGTACCAAATGAACATGAAATAGTTTGATTTGGTCGGTCCAAAAACTCAACTTTTAAGACCGACCTAAATTTAGGCCGCTCTTAAAAATATCGGACTTTTAAGACCGGAAAAAAATAAATATGGTCTTAAAGTTAGCGACTTCTAAGACCGACTAATCATACACGGTCTTTAAAGACTGACTTTTAAGGCCGTATGATAATTACGTCCGGTCTTAAAAATTTTCCTTTAAGACCGGACGTCTAAGTATGGCATAACGGTCTTAAAAAGGACAACTTTTAAGACTGGCTTAATATGACCTTTAAGACCTGTCATATAATTACATTCGGTCTTAAAAGTTAAACATATGAGACCGGCTTATTTAATTCCAATCTAAATTTTCCCGAATTTTCCCTGCTGTTGTTCCTACTACTATATATACATATACACAAATCCACTACCCAATCCATCACATAAAAGTCGATAATTTAAGCTACAAGCTATGAACAATTATTTGAAATAAATTGAATTGGAAAAATGATACAAATATTATTCACCATGAGTTATTTGGCCTCTTAATTAATTTACAACACCTAAGTTAATTTCATACAATAAGATAACTTACTTACAAATAGAATAAGTTACAAATACAACATAGATGTGCCCAAAATAATATTCACCATGCCTTCATCTCATTCCCACCCAACAACGTAACATCCTCTTTTATAACATGATCGGATCCTGCCAAAAAATAAAATAAGGAACAAACTTCATAGTCAAAGACATTTTAATAACGTAGAAGGAATAATATATATAGTTAAATTAAAGCCTTAAAGTAGTCAAATAAATCTTCATATATATGAATATTAACTTATGAATTGACTCTTTTATAAAGTGATATCTTCCCATATCCCTTCTTGATGATCACTTCTTATGCCTGGTTCATTATCCGCTTCATCTTCTTCGTTCATGTCCGGTAGACCCCTTGAAAAAGGTGTACTCTCAGGAATACCATAATTTGAATTTTCCTCATCAATATCAATGACCCTCTTCCCTTGGAGAGCTACAGACCACATTTTATTTTCTTGATCGGTGATATAGAAAACTTGTTGCGCCTGGTCTGCCATAATAAAAGGTTCATCTCCAAAGCTTCTTCCATTGACATCGACTAATGTAAATCCTAGCCGATTGATCTGAACACCATTATTGACATTAACCCACTTGCATGTGAAAATGGGAAATCTAATTTTCACATAGTCCACCTCCCATATATCTTCAATAACCCCATAATATGACATGACTGCCAATAAAGGGGTCTTGTCTTTCGAACTGGAGAAGTGCATAGATTCAGCCTTTAACATAACACCACTGTATAACCATTGATCACATACGAATTCCAACTTATGACATCAACCTCAGGACCACGTGCTAACCATTTGAGGGTATCAGAAACACATTCCTCCCCATCGACCTTTTGTTTGAACCAGTGTGCAAAAGTTCTGTTATGCTCCCTAATCAACCTTTGTTTAGTCATTTGAGGATTTTCTTTTCTCACAGCTTCTTTATGTGCAGCTATGCTGGCTTGAACTTTATCAACATTATTCAAGATGTGTAAGTGGACTTGTGACAATTCATCAAGATCCACAGTCTTTACTGAAGCCCCTCGCCTACCCCCTTCAGCATGATGACGTTTTGGAAGCCCAATATGTCTTACTTTGGCCAAATAATTTTGACAAAATTCCATGGCTTCTTCAGAAACATATTTATAAACAATCGATGCTTCTGGACGGTATGCATTCTTCACGTACCCTTTAAGGAATTTCATAGATCTTTCAATTGGGTACATCCACCGTAAATGGATAGGGCCGCACAACTTTATCTCCCTCACTAGATGAACAATTAGATGAACCATGATGTCAAAAAATGCAGGAACAAAAAGCTTCTCAAGGTGGTGTAAGTATGTAGGTGTCCTAGAGACAATCAGTAGAACACCTTGTACTGTTTGATATTTCATGATTAATATATTTGAGCATAATTTATCTTTATCATATTTATGTCTCGCCTATATTTTATAGTTAATATGAGATTAAAGATAAAGGCCCAAGGAATAGAATATGTGTTTATTCGGTGATCTATGATAGGGATCATGATCATGAGGAATCGAGTACACTACATGTCTATTACCTGAAACTTGTTCCTAGTCTTGAATCGTCAAGAAAGGGCATTGGTGATTTCAATAAGACTAGTACGACATCATCTACTTGTATAGTGATGCAAGGTAGGGACCTCATGGAATGCAGGCATGTTGATGTCGTGGGTGGATCTGTTAGAGAACAGATAGCACTGGACTGACCCGCTGAGAGACTCCACAAGGATTCATTGTAGAGAGTATCATTGGATTTGTAATGTCTCTTATCATTTGGTAGTGCGGATCATCTTAGACTTGAGGATGTCATCGACCACTATGTCCTAGGGTTATACTTTGACTGTACAACTCTATCCGCCTGAAATATGGGGAGAACAGTGTACTCTTGGGTATTACCTAAATACATGAGTATAGATGGACATGCCGAAAGGACTTACAATCCTCTACAAGGGATTAGTTGTTCACAAGACCGGTAAAGAGATTGGATGGCTTCTAGTTGACTCGGGAATCTATGCATAGTAAGTGATCATGAAGAGTCATGATCTGTCTTAGAGTCAATGGAAGAATATTTCTGTTTCTGTGAAATAGCTACATTTAGTCAATCAAGAGAGATGATACTCTATCCTTGCTCTCGACTAAATATGAACAACATTGTAAGGGATGATATATGCACAGTATCCAAATTAGAAAAAGGTAGATCACTTGATCAACTTGATTAGTTCTGGGACTGCAGAGCATTGCTAGTGTCTTATGTAGCCATTAGATAAATTGACCTATTAAAGGAGTTTAATTGGTTCAAATTTATCTATGTCAGTAACTAATTAGGCCTAATGGGTCACACACTAAAGACTATTCTTGATTGCTTAATTTAGCTAGTTTGGACCAATAAATGTTATTGGGCTTTGTCAAGACTATTGATGTAATTGGGTTAGTACTTCAAGCCCAATTATTAAGAGGTTAAGAGATTGAGGTAATTTATGAATTTACCAAGGCTGTATCCAATCAGGATTGGATAAAGAGAGTAATTAATTAGTAATTATTTATTCACGTGAATAGTGTCAAATGAATAGTATAAAGTGAAAAGTAATATTCATCTTTTACTATTCATGAATAATCAATTATTATAATTAATTATAAGAAGCACTTCTTGAGATAATTAATTGTTCAAGAATCACTTCTTGGAATAATTGATTCTTCAAGAAGCACTTTGGATTTGAAGTAGAAATGAATGTATGGCTCACATTGAAAGAAGAACATGTGGCTCACATTGAAAGAAGAATATGTGGCCATGGTTCACTCCTTGTTTCTATAAATAGCACTCATTTCCTTCATTCAAATTCACACCAATTCATAAGCTTCTCTCTTAAGCTTCTCTTTCTCTCTCTTCCTCTTAAGGAAGTTCTTTCTCTTTCTCTCTCTTTCTTCCTCTTAAGGAAGTTCTCTTAGTCTTGAGTAAGAAATCCAAACTCTTGAGTTCTCCACCTTGTTACTGCCTAGCAAGCATTCAAGGAGTCGGGGATTCAAGGAGAAGGTGTTCTCATTTGCAATCAAGAGATAGTCGTGTGGATCAACGTTAGAGGATATCATACTCTTTGACGTCTTCAAGTGATCACAGGTATTCTTGAAATCCTGTATGTGTTTTAACGAGTAGATCCTAAATATGTACTATAAGAGTTACGATACATGGTTCATGAGGTTAGTATTTCCACATGGTACGGTAAATATTATTTACCAAAGAGTTTCTTCTGAGTATGCTCTGTGGCTGCAGCTTAGTCTGATCTGTCACATCAGAAAAGAATTATTCTTGAGCAGTAAATATTGTTTACCAGCACAGTAAATACTATTTACCGAACAGTAAAAATTATTTACCGGCATAGTAAATATTATTTATCGTTGCAAAATATATTTACAGGCGTGGTGAAAATTATTTACTGTTCACGCTAAATATTATTTACTGGTGCAGTAAAAATTATTTACTGCCACGGTAAAAATTATTTACCATCACAGTAAATATTATTTACTGGTACAGTAAAAATAATTTACTGGCACGGTAAAAATATTTTTACTGGTACTATTCACATGAATAGTAAATATCCAATGTGGGTTCCACAAATACTGGAAAAATTTTGTTTTTCAACCTCTTAAACATGTTGCTTGAACGTCAAGCTAGATCAATTTTAACCTACAGGTGGCACAAGATAAGATATCCTTCATTCTCCAATTCATCCAACTTTTCAATGTCGAAAACTTTAGAACAAACTGCATTGAAGAAGATACAAAGTCTAGTCAAAACAACCCGAAGGTCATATTCAGCGATGCCTCAAATAGCTATTGAGAGTAGCTGTTGCATCAAGACATGACAATCATGTGATTTTTGGCCTACTATTTTTAATTCCTTCATCGATACAAGCCTCTTAAAATTAGAAGAATACCCCGAGGGAACTTTTGTGCCATGTAAACACTCACAAAAACTATGTTTCTCATCCTTAGACAAAGTATGAGAAGCCAGGGGACAATAAGTTCTCGTCCCATACGGCCTTGGATGTAGCTCTTCACGTATTCCCATTGCTTGCAAATCCAATCTTGCCTTCACACCATCCTTGGAACTGCCTTGTATGTTGAGAAGCGTGCCAACAATACTATCACATACATTTTCCTCCACATGCATGACATCGATACAGTGTCTCACATCAAGATTGCGCCAATAGGGAAGATCGATGAATACAGATCTCTTTTTCCATATATTTGTATCTTTTCTACTCTTGGCTATCTTGCCAAAGATGACATTGATACTTTTCACCTTCTCATAAACTTGCTCCCCGGTCAATGGCATCGGAGCATCTTCATATTCTTGGCCATCAAAGAAGGCTTTCTTTAATCGACGATATGGGTGGCCCCGTCTAAGAAATCTCATATGTCCAAGATAAACCGTCTTTCTTCCATGTTGGAGCTGATGGTAGCGCGTGCCTTCTTCACAAACCGGACATGCTTTATGGCCCTTTACACTATGACCTGACAAGTTACCATAAGTTGGGAAGTCGTTTATAGTACAGAATATCATGGCTCACAATTTGAAGACCTCCTTCTTGAAAGAGTCAAAAACATCAACACCTTCTTCCCATAACTCCTTCAAGTCTTCGATCAAGGGTTGAAGGTAAACATCAATGTCATTTCCGGGTTGTTTTGGTCCCGAAATCAACATAGACAGCATGATGTACTTTCTCTTCATGCATAACATAGGAGATAAGTTGTAAATAATGAGGAGTATAGGCCATGAACTATGTACACTGCTAAGGCTTCCATATGGATTCATGCCATCCGTGCTAAGGGCAAGCCTAAGGTTCCTAGGTTCTTTGCCGAAGTTGGGAAATAATTGATCGATTTTCTTCCATTGAGAAGAATCGGCTGGATGACGAAGCTTTCCATCAGAAATCCTCTCATTTGCATGCCACCACAAGTGTTTTGCATCATTTTCATTCGCAAACAACCGCTTGAACCTTGGTATGATTGGAAGATACCACAATACTTTTGCAGGCCCCTTATTTGACTTGTACCTTGGGGTTTCAAATATCGGACAATTCTGTCTCTCTTCAAACTCTTTTCTATACAATACGCAATCATTCGGGCATGCATGGATCTTTTTGTACTCCATCCCCAGTGGACAAAGTATTTTCTTAGCATCATAGTATCGATGCGGCAACACATTATCATCCGGAAGCATGTCCTTAAAAGCCTCAAGCATTTCAGAAAAACTCTTGTCGCTCCATCCATGACGTGCCTTCAAGCTTACCAATTTCAATACAGCGTTCAACAATTGGTATTTTTGACACCCTGGGTATAGCGGGGTCTCCACATCACTGCACATATTACCATATGCATGTGATTGTTGAAAGGCCTCTTCTCCTACATCACGAATAATGTCCTCTATGCGATCGTCCATATCTGTGTCATTATCATCAAAGGCCACTTCCCCATGTTGAGACCCACTTGCTATTTTTTCACCATGCCATACTCATACTATATACATCTTACAAGATCCATGACAAATTAAATGTGTGCATATAACTTCAGGACTTAGTCACCTCTCATTCAAACATTTTACACAAGGACAATAAAACTTCCCACTATCATCATTGACATTTTGTTTAGCAAATTCAATAAAGTCCCTCACCCCATTTGATATTCAACGCTCGTCCGTAAAGCATTTATCCAACTGTGATCCATAGTAGAATTCCTATGGACGGAAAGATTTAAGATACGTATATAATAAGGCAAAATATATGCATAACGAAGAATCACTTTTGGTCATCAGTATCACAGTGAAGCCAAACTAAACTACTCCTGAAGCAAAATAAATGCATGGCGAGGAAATTTAAATGCTTGGCAAGAAGGTGTTGTGGACTCACCTGTAGCGTATAAATTCAAATGCCAAATAAGAGTCTTTCTTCTCCCGCCACGAACGTTGATGTTGGAGACAACAAGAGTACCCTAAAAACATTTGTTGGTCAGTTGGGTAGGTCTCAAGTGCAAATATAATCTTCAAAATAAAATATTCATTAACAACAAAGAAGCCCACAAGAGCATTTCATTGATTTCGTTCAACTCAAGAAAAACCCAGAACGATAAGTAGGAAAACCATGAAGTTATATAACCGAAAAACCTCTTACAGCTTGGTCTAAGTTTAGCTGAGGAATGAGGAAGTGATTGTTGAGAGACCAACGCGAAGCACCGACGGAGCAACACACAACCACTGGAGACAGAACCTCCTCAGTAATCCCTTTCGGCGTGACAAGAGAAATTCAGAGAGGGAAATTTAATTTTCCGCGCGATAGGGACATGTTTTATATTTGGACTTTTTAAGACCGTTTAATTATAGAGCATCCGGTCCTAACTATTTTAATTTGAATTTTTAAGTGTTACTTTTAAGACCGAATTCTTATCCTGTTCGGTCCTAAATATTTTACATTGAATTTTGAAGTGTGACTTTTAAGACCGAATTCTTATCCTGTCCAGTCCTAAATATTTAAGACCGTAGTTTTATAATACTCCGGACCTAAGTTAATTTTCTAGATAAAAAAGTATTGGCCTTGGGCCTTTGGCGGCGAGCGCAGAAAATTATCAATGCTAATTAATTAATATCAATATTAATTACTTGAACAATAACTTAAAAAGAGACAAGGTTATAGTTCTTAATTAATGCTATTATTAATTACTTGAACAAGAAATTAAAAAGAGACAAGATTATGGTTCTTAATTAATGCTATTATTAATTTCTTGAATATTTTTGTACACATTGCCAAAAAAGAAAAAAAAGCAGAAAATTATCAAAGTTTGTTATCCTTCAAAGCCCAGGCAATCTCAGCTTGAGCAGCATTAATTTCCCGACGGATATCAGCAAGTTCCCGTCTTATTCGTATCAGGTCGTTAGAGGAAAGAGGATGAGAGTCATCGGTAGGCGAGCTAGGGCCAACTGGTTGGAGAGGTGAAGCAGGAACCTCTTCATGGACGGAAGGCTGGATGGGGAGTGCGACAATCTCTTCATCATCAGAAATAACAATGGGTCCAACGACCTGAGACTCTTCTGTTTAATAGAACACACTCTAGATGGAGGAGGCACACCGTATAATGACTGAATAAAGGCACGAGCATCAGGAGTAAGAGCACCCCTACGAGCGGTTCTCTTGTATCTAACCATGGTTGGAGCGGTTGGCGTTAAGAGGTATGAGGAGTGTATTAATAAAGGCAGAAAGCAGTTCTCAGATAAGCGCAAACAGGTTCGTAATTTGGAGTTACGAGGTAGAGCGACGAGTTATTAAGGAGTGTTAGGACAGAGAGGTATAAATAATTAATTGAAGAAAACATAAATAATATACTTTTAGGACCGGAGAAATGATAAAAAGTCGGTCGTAAAATTAATTCATCTAAAAAATAAATAATATTTATAAAACTCGCCGGTAAAGTCGAATGGTCTACTTTATGAGCGAGTTTTATAAATATTATTTATTTTTTAGATAAATTAATTTTACGACCGACGTTTTATCATTTCTACGGTCCTAAAAGTATATTATTTATTTTTTATTCAATTAAATTACTTTTAAAACCGATCTTTTATCAGTTTTCCGGTCCTACAAAAAAGTTCAACGTTTCAAATTCCGATAGCAGAGTTGTATCCTTACACTCTATCAGAGGATCTCTTCGGCTTCCAAATAAACGTGCAAACGTAACTAGTCGTCTCCTCGTATTCTGATGAACTATGCGTCTGCTCATTAAAGGTTCCGGCGTTTCAATCCAGATGGGTTCTATATCTATTTAAACCCGTTGTTACTTTACTTTACTTTCTTTCTCTACAATAGCTGCTCCACCACTCCAACGTCCTCCACCACCACCAGGTCCTCCTTTTCTTTTGCCCCGTGGGGGTAACAATCCTTACCCTCCTCCTCTGCCTCCAAACACCACCACCAAAGAGCTGCTGCTAAACCTCTGGCCTGCGTCGATCATATAAATCGACGACAGGGCCAGCTTTTTCATGTCTACCACGCCATCAACAACAAGATGAACACGATACTCGACGCCCACGACGTTGAGTACAATCCGATAGATGACGACGTCACCGACCCCTCAGACGAGTCCCTCCCCTCTGACAACATGGGGAGGAGTAAATATTTTTATGTTTTATTTTTTTTTTTGATGTACTCCGCTGCCCCCCATGGGGCAGCATTAAAAAATATAATATATTTTTTTACTTTCCTATTTCGATTGCCTTTATCCTTCTGATCAGTACATTCTTCCTGTTTCCAACAAGGAGGAAAAAAATAAAACTTTGTCCTCGTGTGTTTGGTTAACATTAAAAAATCCAACAATATACAGTTAAGATCATACCAACAAAACAAAAAAATCGTTTACCTTATTCGAATAAAAACTAACAGTGACAATTCTTCTCAAGGTAGGAATGTCATTGTCGTCAGTTTTACCTCGCAGGATCAGAAACAAAGTGTCCTTTTCAATATCTCCCACCTTTTTTCAGACAAAAAGAAAAGGGAAACCCCGATAATCTGATTCAAGAGTGGTAAAATTGACGACAATGAAGGTCCTAGCTTGATCAGAATGCCAGAACCTCGGTCGCCTTGAACCCTAATTAATTTGTCCGAAAAGCGAATGAACACTATTTAAAGGAAGACTATCATCAGCCCAAAAAAAAAAGAAAGAAAAATATTATGAGCGGACGATAAAATGAGCTATGGTCCTAAAAGTCTCGAATACTTTTAGAACCGTCATTTTATAAATATATGGTCCTAATTATCTATTTAGTCAATACTTTTAGGACCGTCATTTTACAATATAGGGTCCTAAAAGAGTTCGCACATTAAAAAATCCAACGATCTACAGTTAAGATCCAACAGAAGATTCGAGCAAAAAGGATCCAACAAAAGATTCTTTCTGTTTCAGACAAGAATGAAGAAAACAAAACATTGTCCTCATGTGTTTGATCAACAAAACAAAAAGAACGTTTACCTTATTCGAATAAAAACAAACACAGTGACAATTTTTCTCAAGGTTGGACCGTCATTATCGTCGGTGTTACCTCCCATATTAGAAACAAAGTGTCCTTTTCAATATCCCCCATCTTTTTCCGACAAAAAGAAAAGGGACAAAGAAAAGGGAAACCGATAATCTAAATCTGGAGAGGTAAAATCGAGGACAATGAGGGTCCTAGCTTGAGCAGAACGCCAGAACCTTGGTTGCCTTGAACCCTAATTAATTTGTCCGAAAAGCGAATGAACTCTATTTAAAGGAAGACTATTAGGAGCGGACGATAAAAGGAGACACGGTCCTAAAAGTCTCGAACACTTTTAGGATCGTCATTTTAAAACATACGGTCTTAAAAGTCTCAATATTTAAAAACTAGCACATTAAAAAATCCAACGACAGTTAAGATCCAACAGAAGATTCTTTCTATTTCCGACAAGAATGACGAAAACAAAACATTGTCCTCGTGTGTTTGAGCAACATTAAAAGCCCGCACAATAAAATATCCAACAATATACGGTTAAGATCAGACCAACAAAACAAAAAGAACGTTTACCTTATTCGAGAAGGGGAACAAATAGTGACAATTCTTCTCAAGGTTGGACCATCATTGTCGTCGATTTTACCTCCCCTGATTAGAAACAAAGTGTCCTTTTCTTTGTCCGACAAAAAGAAAAGGGAAACCGATAATCTAATTCAAGAGAGGTAAAATCGAGGACAATAAGGGTCCTAGCTTGAGCAGAACGCCAGAACCTTGGTTGCCTTGAACCCTAATTAATTTGTCCGAAAAGCGAATGAATTAATCTATTTAAAGGAAGACTATTAGGAGCGGACGGTTAAAGGAGGAACGGTCCTAAAAGTCTCGAATACTTTTAGGACCGTCATTTTAAAACAAACGGTCCTAAATGTCTCACCATTTTTTTGGAATTCTATTTAAAAGAAGACTATTAGGAGCTGACGGTAAAAGGAGACACGGTCCTAAAAGTCTCGAATACTTTTAGGACCGTCGGTCCTGAAACATACGGTCCTAAATGTCTCACCAATAATTTTGTCAATACTTTTTGGACCGTCATTTTAAAACATGCAGTCCTAAAATTCTCATACTATTTAAATCGAAAACCTTTAGGACCGGAAGTTTAGCCATATACGGTCCTAAAGTCGCAAACTCGCTTATTATTTGCATCATCCTGAACCTCAAATTTCAAGCGCACTAGATAGCTATATCCACCATCCAATTTCAGATACCCCAAAATGGACACAAGAAAATTGTTCAAAAAATTAAAAAAATTTATCTATTGAATTTTACATTGTCTGTGTATTATTTACAATTCGAAAAAATAATCAAATTTTACAGAATATTTACAAATGAATAAAATCATTAATTATTGTCTTTGATCACTACTTAAGATCAGGTCATACAGATATTGACAAAACAATTCGCGTATGTGCTCGAGTTCAGCATCTGAGAAGGGGGCAGAGCATTGAAACATCTGTAACATCAAAGACACAAACTGAATTAACTTGGGCCAATATTTCAGATGTAACATGAAGCCAGAAACTGAATTAACTTGCGTGCATAATATGTAACATCAAATATTTACCTTTACAAATAATTTAGTTTCTCCTTTAGTGACAATATCATACATGTGTTTCATGATGTATTGGCCACAAAGGTTGGACTCAGGTGGTTGCCGACGAGTCTAAAAAGAACAATAAATATATAAGTAATATATATCTAATGAGTAATGACCAAGTTCACAAGGCAGTTGACAAGTTTACAAATATTATATTGTACCAACCTCTGGTCTGAACCATTTAGGCGATTTGGCCTTTGCAGGATGCGTATGGAGTGCCTCAATTTGGAAGGTCCTCAGGGCACTATCATCAAAAAGGCATATTTAATTCACTGAAAATTCACAGCAGAGATGTCTGACAAGAGAATCAAAATGACATGCTTACTCGTTGATGGTCTGGACCAACGTGGGCTCTGGCTGACCGTGAGTAGAGCATAGGAAGATAACTTTTTGTTCGGCCATGCACATGAGGACCAACTGCCAGTGGCGGCTGAAAATTCACAGCAGTAAAGTATACTAAATGATATATGTAGGCATGTAGGAGAATTAAGTGACTTATAGACAAGATTTGCGATATGTACCTGTAGAAGAATGGCAACACGTACACCTTTCTTTTCACATTACACAACCTCCTTGTTATGTATTCTTGTCTTTGCTCCGGGGTTGTTTGACTCATATATTGTGGGCACAAGAATCCAAAATCGTTGCTCCAACCCTCATTCTCCAATTCTTGATACAAGAACCTACAATAATTATATCGATCAGGGAATATCTTCGGTAATATATATATATGTATGTGTGTCTAAACGATGCATTTAAATTACTTATAGAAGAACATACTTACTTCACTTAAATTTGAATAACTGCATCAGTAAGATCCTATCTAGGAAGCCGCAGGGAGTCAATATCTTCGGTGTCAATTTGGGCTGGTAAGGGATTTTTGTCGCCTACTACTTCAGTGACAGACCTCGATACAGTTTGAAAACGTCCACTTTTCACCATATCGGTTATTTTTTCGCGGCCAGTTAACTTAGCAGTAGGGGATTGAGCCTGAGGAGGAGGAGATTGCGCTCGAGGAGGGGATTGAGCCTGAGGAGGAGGGGATTGAGCCTGATGAGAAGGGGATTGAGCTCGACGAGGGGCTAGAACTTGAGGACGATCGGTTGAAGATTGGGGAGGAGTACAGACATGTACAAGCTTCACTAGCCAAGAGATGAAGGTTCCCTTGACATCACTCACAATCTTCATCTCATCAGTTGGGAGAGGGAGGGGTGCATCAATGATCACCTTATCAACTGACACTCTGACTTCATCATTAGACATTGGTTGTTGGTGTACAGTTGATCCCAATGAGTTGTGGACAGTCCCCCTTGCGGCCAATAGTTGTCTATCATGATGATCAGGATCTTCCATATAAAGGTCACAAGGTTGCTTTGACTGTCCAACAATGCAGCTCCCCCTAGTGCTCTGCTGCACAGTTGCAGGTGAGTTTGTGAAGGGAACACTGGTCTCTGGACGAGAGCTCAAAAGAAGCTTCACTTGACTCAGTTCCTCCCTCAACTTGCTCATATCAGATTGATGCCTTGCTTCTTTAGCCTCTGCCTCCTCATTTAATCTGGCCACTGTCTGATCCATCTCCTCATTTAATTTGGCCACTGTCTGATCCATCTCCTCCCAGGTAACCACCTCTTTCCTATGGCGTTTGGCTGATGAACCAAAGAATACCTTCAGGCCTACCCGTCCTCTAACCCCCCTTACACGCACACCGTGGTCCGGTTTTCCAGTGCAGCCGTGAGAACATCACTCCTACCGGACGACACAAAAGATCCCTTTGCCTCTTTCTTCTTAAGATCTTCCTGTAAGGTACAGATAACGAGAAGCTTAGTAATGAATCATGTTAACAAAAAAATAACAACAATAATGATACTTACAATTTTTTCAGCAACTACACGAGTTTATTCACTCGTGTAGGAGCCGCTTGGCTTTTGCCGAATGTGCAACCACAAATCCTCGCGACGTATTGGAGATGGGGGACCATGCACCGCCTCAGGATTGGATTCTGCTTCATCTTCCAACCTCTTCCGCTTGGCCACCATCAATTCCTTTTCAGCCCTTTCATATCCGCCGCGAGAAGCCCTATGCGGGCAATCATTCTTTCTCCCTATCTCCTGTGCTTTTGCCCTTCTTTGCTGTGAATCAGAATTGAAAACAATTATTAATTATGAATTCCAGCCATCTCATCACTAACAAAAATTAGAGAACTTCTGCTTGATATGAACCTCAAACACTAGTCAAATTCACTTGATCAAGTTTCAAAATTTTATTATTTAAGGAAGATGTAGATAGGTTAAGAAACAAAAGAGAATTATGCTTACAAAAGAGCTATGTTTTGTATTGCTAGGTAGATAGAACAAGAAAAAACAGAGGATTATGCTTACAGAATAATACAAACTTGATCCTTTTTATGGCATCCAGTGGGATAATCAGTACGTCCACATTAGATAGTAACAATTGGGTATATAAAGTTTCCCCCTTTCAAGACTATTCATTTCCTCCTTTGCAAGACAAACCATTACACAATTACCTCATTAGTATTTTACCTTTTCAGGATTTACATATCAAACTTGCATAGACAAAGGCAGGAAATGTATACTTCTATTCACACACCAAACAATATAATTTAACTAACAGGATTAGATGAACAAATATACGCTCACAGGTAACATAAGCAAACAAAACTAAATATAGACTCACCTGAGCTTCAGGAATGGTCCGCAGCTGAACAAATTGTTGCCAAATTTGTTCATCAATAAATGTGTATTATTCCCAAGGCTGTTTGGCAATTGGAACCTCGTAAAAAATATATTTGTTAGCGAGAGAGGTCTTAAACTTCCTCCACTGATCAACACAATAGGACAATGTCTTGACTTTCAACTCCTCAGAGTCAGGGACAGTGTATGTAAGCCGGATAGTGTCCCAAATAGGTTGCTTTACTTTTTCAAAGTTAACACTTTTCTACTCATCTTCCAAGATGCTAACCTTGCTTCATGCAAGATAGCCGACAAAACTATTACATTTGTTTTTATTAGGACCATAAGGCCGCAACTTTTCATCGAACAGAACCTCCAGCCTTGACCCAGAAGTCCGACTTAGAGATACATCCATCATTCGTGTGCATCTTCTACCACAACGTGGAGGGCGGTTAGGATGCACATTGTCAGTGGAAGAGGGTTCATTCTGACCCACACCATTAACTGTCGATCCCAGAACACGAATGGAATCGTCTTCATCGTTCATTTTTGATACAGTAAGAGAGGAATGCCTGAGAAACTGAGAGAGTAAGAGAGGCTACTGGTACGTGGGTGAGGAAGAGTGGTAATGTAATAGGAAGAGTGGCTTCACAACAACAAGAGGGGTTTCAGAGGTACAGTGTAACGTAAGTCTTATGGGTTTCACGCGAAGATATAGGGGTTTCAGAATTCAGAGATACAACATAAGTCTTAAGGCAACGTTCGCGCGAAGATATATTTGGCGGTTTATTTTTAAGACCGGATGAACAAAAACGACAGTCTTAAAGGTTACGTTTTAAGACCGTCCTATTTAAAACTCTGGTCTTAAAAGTCTTACTACCGGGCGCGATTTTTGTCCGGTTAAAAAGTATAATCTTTAAGACCTCCTGTTACTGGATGAACAAACACGACGGCCTAAAAGGTTACATTTTAAGACCGTTCTATTTTAAACTCCGGTCTTAAAAGTATTACTACCGAGCATGATTTTTGTCCGGCTAAAAAGTATAATCTTTAAGACCTCATGTTATATATATCCGGTCTTAAAAGTTTTATTTAATTTTTTCCTTATTATTTTGGATTGTAGAAAAAATAAGTCGGCTTGTTCGGGATTTTTATATTTCAATTTTTTTAATAACATTTTTAAGACTGGTCATTTTTCTAAGTAGTCTGAATACTATATTTAAGACCCATTACTAAACGATTCGGTCCAATAAGTTCTTTATATTTACAAAACTGCCACCGGTCATAACTTTAAAGTTTTTTATATTTACAAAACTGCCACCGGTCATACCTTTAAGACCGGACCGTCGATAGTCAGCTCTAAATGAGGCGGTCTTAAAAGCCTTTTTTGTACTAGTAAAGGTTTGAACTCGAGTTTGCAATATTAGGCTCGAGTTTGTTCAACTTTGAAAAACTCTCAATGTTCTTGACCTGAAGTAAACTGGAGGTTTAAGAACTTAGTCTCGAGTTTACTTTGGTTGAAAAATCTTGAAAGCTCTTGGCCAAGTGTGAACTTGAGTTTGCAATGATGAACTCGAGTTTACACGTTTTGTAAACTCTTGAGATTTCTGAAACTGGAAAACTTTGCTCAAAATGAAACAGTGTAGAGTTTGTGAAAATCTCATAATTTTGAAAATCCTTCCCGCCATAGGTAAACTCGAGTTTGTCATAACAGGCTCGAGTTTACAAGTTATGTAAACTATTGAATATTTTCTCTGGAGGTTGCAAACTTGAGGTTTAAGGAAAGAGGTGTCGAGTTTAAAAGTGTTTTCAAGACAAAATTCTCTCTGTCTCTGGTAAACTCGAGGTTGCAAATGTAACCTTGAGTTCACACAAGGTTTTTGGAAACTTTGGAAAACTCTTAAGTTCAAACTTTTGGTTCAGTCTCGAGTTTGAGGATTAAACTGGCGAGTTTACACCCTCTGTCAATGGCAAACTCAAGGTTGCAAATAATAGGCTCGAGTTTGTCGCAGACATAGTGTTATTGCTTGAAATTGACAAGTTTTAATACACTCTATTATTGTTCAAAAACATCTTCACATTGTTTACAATTGTTAGTAATCATCAAAACATATACGGAACTAACAGTAGCATGATAGAAAGCATTAAATCTCCAGCACAGCAAACTGACTCAAGCCCACAGATAGCGCTACTTAGGTATGCTCCCATTTATGTGACCGAAAGTTATGTGCATGATTTTTTGTTTTATTAGCCAGCTACTCTCACTGGGCCCATTAAGCGCAACATTACACCAACATATCACCCAAGAATCATGACACTTCGTGTTTTGGCTTTCAATCCTAAGTCTACCAGTCCGATTGTTTTCATTACCCAGCCTTTAGCCCCCGTGCCTTTTCTTCTTCCTCCGATTCCCTCTCTCAACCATATCCTCCCCTACCAACCCACCATGCTCAAAGTAAAGCGGGTGGCACGGCGTGGCTTGTTAGTTCTCTATGTGTTTTGATGATAATCTAACAATTGCAAACCCAAAAATAAAGTTTTGTCTTGGTAAGTTGAAAAACTTGCTGTCAAGACAAAACTCGAGTTTTGATTTCAAAACTCGAGTTTCGGCCTTGATAGAGAGTTGCTCTTTTTAATTGATCAGAGCAAAACTCAAGTTTTCTTTGGAAACTCGAGTTTTGAATCTTACAGAGAGCACTCAATTTTCATCTCAAGATAAAACTCGAGTTTCAGTTTGAAAACTCGAGTTTTTACTATTACAAAGACTTAGACATTTTTTCAACTAAAGACAAAGCTCGAGTTTTGTTTTGAAAACTCGAGTTTTGGGTCATACAGAGAGTCTCTGATTCTAAATCCAGATTTGCGCCAAGACTTAGCATTTTCAACTGCTTCTAAGATTTTCAAAGTTTTTCATCATTGGATGAAAACTCGAGTTTTGGTTTACAAACTCGAGTTTTGACTGAACCTGAGAGCATTGCCAAATCTCAAAGTTTTCATAACAATATGAAAACTCAAGTTTTAATTTCAAAACTCGAGTTTTGGTCAGGCAGAGAGCAATGTATTTTCACGATGATTTGAAAACTCGAGTTTCAATTTTGAAACTCAAGTTTTGGCCTGGTATGAACTTTTCGATCTTTTCACAAATCAAGTGAAAACTCGAGTTTCACTTTGGAAACTCGGGTTTTGGCCAAACAGAGAGCATATGTTCTTCCAATCTTTTGAAAACTCAAGTTTTAATTTGAAAACTCAAGTTTTGATGTTTTGGACTTCCATGTGCTATTTTCATTAAATGTCCAAAACTCGAGTTTTGGTTTGAAAACTCGAGTTTTGAGAATTACTCAAACTATGGTCCAAAAGCTAAAAACATGACTTTACTCACTGTAAGTAGAAAACTCGAGTTTCAGTTTTGAAACTCAAGTTTTGCCTTAAGTGCACAATTGAAAACTTGAGTTTCCAAGAACAAAACTCGAGTTTCCATTGCTGATCTGCAGATTTGAATTTAACGATTTTAGAATGCTTTGTTATTTGAATTCAATGCTTTCCAGCATTAATCATCCATATTCCCTACTATTTTTTAACCACTTTACTTGTGAGTTTAAGGTAGATTAACCAAAGTTATTGAAGATCTCAACTAAAAGCAAAAAGCATGTCAACACAATAAATGCTGTTCAGAAAAGAAGCATTCTTTCAGCTAAACCACCTGTGTATAGTTACAAAGCATTAAAGAATGTTTACTACAACAAGCAACCCGTTCTCCAATGGGCAAATCCACAGAGAGACAGCTCAGATTGATTATCCACCTTGATTAAGTGGAAAATAGAGAGAGAAACAAACCAAAGTTGCTACTGAACACTTCCAACGGTTTGATCCATTTTGCAAAGGTTATTTATTGCTTTCTGAGTATAAATAGAAGAGCATTCAAGTCTTCTATAACAACTACAACAACTGAGAGCGAATTGCATTGAAGTTTTCATTTTATTCTCTTCAAGTTCTCATATGTAAAGTATCTTTTGATACAAGAGCTTCAGTGTTCATTTATATCTACTCTTTAAGAGAGTTTTCTTTCTGAATATCATTTATTGTAAAGGAATCACAAGTCAAGGGGACTTGGTGATTCGGGGATTCATTGATTACAACTTGTAAGGGGGAGTGAGTTCTAGTGAGAGAATCACTTCTTGAGTGCAGAGTGTGTAATCTTTGATATAGTGGAAATCCCAGTGAGGCTGGGGACTGGATGTAGGTCAAGTGGTTAAGACCGAACCAGTATAAATCTTCTTGTGTCTTGCTATTCTTCCCTTACTCTGTTCCACCCTGTTCTTAGTGTTAGAAAATAGAGTTTTCAGCAGGAAATTTTAAAATACCCAATTCACCCCCCCTCTTGGGTATTTGGCTCCATTTTCATTTGGTATCAGAGCAAGGTCTTCTTAAAAGAGCTTAACATCTTGAGAAGGATCAAGATGGAAGGTATTTTACCTGATGAAGCCTCTATCAACCGACCACCTGGCTTCAATGGACAACATTATTCTTTCTGGAAAGCCAAATTCAAAGTCTTTGTTATGGCCTCTGAATATGGGCTATGGAGAGTGTTCAAGGTTGGGGATTATACACCAACTGTGAAGGAAAATGGTCGTAGAATTCCAAAGCCAGAAGAAACCTATGATGAGAATGACCGAAGAAATGTTACTCTTAACAACAAGGCCATTCTCATGTTGCAAAGTGCTCTTAGTCAACAAGAGTATTTTAGAATATGCACTTTGCCATCAGCAAAGGCTATGTGGGATGCTCTAGAAATAGCTCATGAAGGAACCACTGGAGTCAAGGAGAATAGGGTCAATACACTCATGACAGAATACGATCTTCTTCGCATGAAATCTGGTGAATCCATTATTGATTTCCAATTAAGATTTACTCATCTGATCAACCAACTTGCTGTCTTATAAAAAACTTATGATCAACCAGTTTAAGTGAGAAAAATCCTTAATATTCTCAGCAAGGAATGGGAAGCGAAAGTAACAGCTATTGAGGAAGCTCGAGGAGAATCGATGAGCTCGGTAGCTGCTTTGTTCGGAAGCCTATCAGAATATGAAGGAAAACTAAAGTTCGGAAAAGAGCTTGAGGAAGTAAGTGGCAAAAACAAAGGAGTAGCCCTTAAGGCAATGAAGGAAGTCAAAGAGTCAGATGCTGAGGAAGAATAAGATGAAGATGAAGAATTGGGCATGATGGTTCGAACATTCAAAAAATTATACAAGAAGGACCAAGGCTTCAGAAAGTTCCACAAAGGGAGTTCCAGCTTTGAATCAAAGAAGCCTATCATATGTTATGAATGCGAGAAGCCTGGTCATATCAAATCAGAGTGTCCTCAGTTGAAGAATCAAGAGAAGGAAAAGAAGAAATTCAATAAGTTCAAAAAGAAGGCATATGTTTTAGCCATATGGGGAGATAGTTCATCCGATGAAGATGAAGCTGAAGAAGAAGAAAAAGCAAACATATGCCTGGTAGCTCAAGAACAACAAGATGATAGTGAGGTATATGAATCTCAACCTTCCCATGATGAACTATTTGCTGAATACAATCTTGTGCAAATGGAATTTGAAAAACTTGCTGAAAAGTATTTGGTTTTGAAAAGGAAAAACACCACTCTTGAGTTGCAAGTTGAAAGACTTTCTTGTTCTGAAATTCTAGTCTGTGATGAATGCCCTGTTTTGGAGAAAAAGAATTTACAATTGACAAAAGCCCTCAAGGAATTCACTAATGGAAGTGAAATGCTCAATGTGATTCTAAAACAACAAAGATTTATAAATGATAGATCGGGCATAAGCTATAGACCAGATTTCGATAAGAAGAAAGGCAAGAAAAAGAATGGTCAAAAATCATATATGAACTATTTTACGAAATCGGTCCATTCTTCTAACCCATTTGCACATTGTAACTACTGTAATAGGAAGGGTCATTCTACATCATCTTGCTTTCATAGAAAAGAAGGAAAGATCAAACCTGTTGGCAATTATCAATGGGTACCGAAAGGAACATATGTTCCCAAGGTCCAGTCTAACCCCAAAGGACCCAAGAAAAGATGGGTACCTAAAACTTAATCTTTTGTGATTTGCAGTTGTGTCTTAGAGCGTCAAAGCCCAACAAATGGTATATTTACAGTGGGTGCTCAAGACATATGACGAGAGACAAATCCAAGTTTCTCACAATCAAGCCTAAGGTGGCAAGGTCACTTTTGGAGGAGATCAATCTGGAAAGATAGTTGGCATTGGTGAGATTGGGAACAATGAAGGTCCACTCATCAAAGACGTATACCTCGTAGAAGGACTATGCCACAACCTCCTTAGTGTGAGCCAAAGCACCGACAAGGGTAACTTAGTTATCTTTGATTCAAATGAATGCTTGATTGTGAAAAAGGATTTGCTTTCCTTAAAAAATTTGAAATCAAAAGCTTTATTTAGAGCACCTAGAGATGGTAATTGCTATACTCTTAACCTCTCTAGCAATGCTTCTATTTGTGAAAAATGTTTTGTAAGCAATTTGAATGAGAGTTGGCTGTGGCACAAGCGTTTAGCTCATGTCAACATGTTTCAAGTTGACTAGTTGCTCAAAAAGGATTTAGTAATTGGCATTCCCAAACTTAATTTCTAAAAATGATCAGACTTGTGAAGCATGTCAAAAGGGGAAAAAAACTAAATCATCTTTTAAAACCAAAAATGAAATCTCTACTGGTAGACCACTTCAATTGCTTCATATGGATCTTGTGGGTCCAGCAAGGGTGAGGAGCCTTGGTGGCAATCTGTACACATTGGTCATTGTAGATGATTATTCAAGATTTTGTTGGACTATTTTCTTGTCTTCAAAAGATGAAACATTTGATCAGTTTGTTGTGTTTGCCAAGAAGGTCCAGAACGAGAAAGGTTTCTCTATTTCAGGTATTAGAACTAATCATGGTGGCGAATTTGAAAACAATGCTTTTGCTGAGTATTGTGACAACATGGGGATAAACCACAACTTCTCAGCTCCAAGGACTCCACAACAAAATGGTGTTGTAGAAAGGAAGAATCGAGTCCTCACCGAGATGGCAAGGGCAATGCTAAATGAGAACAATACTTCTCAAGTGTTTTGGGCTGATGCCATGAGCATCGCTTGCTACATCTCAAACCGAGCGTATTTGAGAAAGAAGTTGAACAAGACTCCCTATGAGTTGTACAAAGGAAGGAAGCCCAACTTGAGTCATCTGCATGTATTTGGTTGTAAGTGTTTCATTCATATTAATGGTAAAGAAAATTTGGGTAAGTTTGACTCTAAGGCTGATGTAGTCATATTTCTTGGATATTCAAATAGAAGTAAAGCCTATAGAGTTTTCAATACTAGAACTAAAGTTGTTGAAGAATCCATTCATGTTGTGTTGAGTGAAGAAGGGATTGATAAATCCTTGAATGATGAGGAAGAAAATATTTTCAAAAATCAATTCTTTTCGAAAACTACTCCTTCTTCTACTGAAAATGCTGAAAATATTTTTGAAGCTGATCCTGAAAATAATATTGAAACCCCAGATTAGTCTCAACCTAGGGCTTGGAGATTTATTAGAGATCATCCTTTAGACTGAAAGTGGAGCCAAATACCCAAGAGGGGGGTGAATTGGGTATTTTACAAATTTCTTGCAAAAGCTTTGTTTTCAAGTGTTAAAAACAGAGTAGAATAGAGCAAGGTAAGAATGGCTAGACACGAGAAGATTTATACTGGTTCAGTCTTAACCACTTGACCTACGTCCAGTCCCCAACCTCTCTGGGATTTCCACTATATCAATGATTACACACTCTGCACTCAAGAAGTGATTCTCTCACTAGAACTCACTCCCCCTTACAAGTTGTAATCAATGATCCCAACCACCAAGTCCCCTGACTTGTGGTTCTTTACAATCAATAATCAATAATCAAAGAAAACTCTCTCTAAGAGTAGATGATGATAAACACTGAAGCTTATAATGTCAAGAGACAAAATACAAGTGAAAACTGAAGGTAGTTGTGAAACTTGAATGCTTGCTCGTTTTCAGATGTTGTAGTTGTTGAAGAGCCTTGAATGCAATCCTATTTATACTCAGGAAGTATTAATTGACCGTTGCATCTTCAATATTACCGTTGAGAGAAGTCTTCAGGTGATTAGCAAGAGTTTTAGTTTTCTTCTCTCACTATACTTAGCTTAATCCAGCTGGCCAAGTACTTCGATTTGTTCCTCTGCAAATTGGTCCATTGGAAATGAAGTTGCTTGATGTAGAAAACATTCTTTAATGCTTTGTAAACGTGTGCAGAAGGATTAACTAAGTTTGTGCAACTTTCTGAGCAGTGCATTTAATGAACTGAACCACTTTATGCTTTTTGCCTTGACCTTCATTAATCATCCTTTAAACCATCTGAAACTCACTTAGCAAAGTGGTTAAACATAGTTAAGAATATATAAGAATGATACATGGAAGCATTAAGATCAAAAGAAAGTGTTTCACAAATTCGTCAAATTTGATTTTTCAATTTCACCGTTCAATACTCGAGTATGTTCATCAATACTCGAGTATGTCACTGTGCACTTAAGTCAATACTGGAGTATCCAAATTGATGCTCGAGAATGCTTCTTCGAGAGAGGAACTATCGTGACTTGAACTTTGAAAACTGAGGACAATACTCGAGTATGTAAGTCCATACTCGAGTTTTGAACTTCTTGTGAAAAAATAAGTTTAAGTTCAAAACCTCAATACTTGAGTATTCTTTTCATTACTTGAGTATTCAATTCATTGACAAATGGATAAGCTCTCTGTATGCCCAATACTCGAGTTTTCAAAACCAATACTCGAGTATTCATTCATTTGAAAATTTTGTGAAGTTTTTTCATGTCAATACTTGAGTTTTCAAATGAATACTTGAGTATTTATAAACAGATGTTGATTTGAAAAACTTTGTGAAAGTCCAATACTCGAGTATGTAAAATCAATACTCGAGATTCCACATGATGGAAAACTTTGATAGCTCTCTATATGATCAATACTTGAGTATGCCATTGAATACTTGAGTATTGATAACTTAACATAATGTTGAAATTCTCTCTGTGAGTTCAATACTCGAGGATTCATATCAATACTTGAGTATTGTCTCAGGGTGGAAACTTGGAGTGCTCTCTATAAGTCCAATACTCGAGTATTCATATCAATACTTGAGTATTATCTCAGGGTGGAAACTTGGAGTGCTCTCTATAAGTCCAATACTCGAGTATTGCTTTCAATACTTGAGTATTGAATCAAAGTGAAAAACTTGATTGCTCTCTGTAAGTCCAATACTCGAGTATTGTTTCCAATACTTGAGTATTGACTGAAGGTGAAAAACTTGAGTGCTCTCTGTAAGTCCAATACTCGAGTATTGCTTCCAATACTTGAGTATTGCTTTGTCAAGATGAATTTGAGCAACTCTCTGTCAAGTCAATACTCGAGTATCCATACCAATACTTGAGTTTCCATTTGACAGTTGATTTTTAGCAATTGCAAAAACATGTTTATAATTGTTGATTATCATCAAAACACATAGAGAACTAACATAGACCAAGTCATAGGAGATGTAAATCAAGGAGTAAGAACTCAAAAGAGTACTTTGAATGAAGTCACCTTTTTTGCAATCATATCTCACATAGAACCCTCTAAAATAGATGAAGCCCTCTCAGACAATGATTGGGTGATAGCTATGCAAGAGGAGTTACATCAATTCGATAGAAATCAAGTTTGGGACTTAGTACCTAGACCCAAGGACCATCGGGTTATTGGGACTAAATGGGTATTTAAGAACAAACGTGATGAATCTGCAATCATTATCCGGAATAAGGCAAGATTGGTTGCAAAAGGGTACAATCAAGAAGAAGGGATAGACTATGAAGAAACTTATGCTCCAATGGCTAGATTGGAAGCAATAAGGGTTCTTCTAGCCTTTGCATGTGTAAAAGGTTTCAAACTTTTTCAAGTGGATGTTAAAAGTGCATTTTTGAATGGTTTTATTCAAGAGAAGGTTTATGTGGAACAACCTCCAGGTTTTGAAAATGAACAGTACCCTGATCATGTTTTCAAACTCAAAAAGGCATTATATGGTCTCAAGCAAGTTCCAAGAGCTTGTTATGAGAGATTAAGTCAATTTCTCCTTGATCAAGGATTTATTAGAGGAAAGGCTGACACAACACTATATATTCATTAAAAGAAATAAATTGAATGAAATTTTAATTGTTCAAATTTATGTTGATGACATAATTTTTGGTGCAACTAATGATGCTTTGTGTAAAGAATTTTCAAAGATTATGCAGGGAGAGTTTGAGATGTCAATGATGGGAGAACTCAACTACTTCCTTGGGTTACAAATCAAACAAAGAAAAGATGGAATTTTCATCTCTCAAACCAAATACCTCAATGATCTGCTGAAGAAGTTTGGGATGGATCATTGCAATGGTGCTGACACACCAATGAGTACGACCACTTCATAGGATGCTGATAAGGAAGGCAAAGACTTCAACATCACAAAGTATAGAGGAATGATTGAATCATTGCTCTGTCTAACTGCAAGTCGCCCGAACATCCAATTCAGTGTTGAGATGTGTGCAAGATTTCAATCTACTCCAAAGGAGTCTCATGCTGAACATGTGAAGAGAATCTTCAGATATCTTGCAGACACCAAGACACTGGGTTTATGGTTTCCAAAGGGTCAACCTGAGCACTTGGTAGCATATTCAGACTCAGACCATGCAGGCTACAAGACTGATAGAAAGAGCACAAGTGACCAATGTGAATTCTTTGGCAACTCACTTGTCTCATGGCTTAGCAAGAAGCAAACAAGTGTAGCTGTATCATCTACCGAAGCAGAATATGTGGCTGCATCAAGTTGCTGTGCTCAAGTGTTGTGGCTTAAGCAACAGCTAGATGATTTGGGAGTAAGCTTGAAGGAGATCCCAAGTCTATGTGATAATACCAGCACAATAAGCTTGGCCAAGAATCCAATTCAACATACAAGAACCAAGCATATTGATGTGCAGCATCATTTCATAAGGGATCATGTTCAAAAGAGAGATGTCAAAGTGATGTTCATCCTAACTCATCTTCAGCTTGCAGATATCTTCACAAAGCCATTGGCCAAAGAACAATTTAATTTCATAAGGAGAGAATTGGGAATGGTAAATCCCAATGAGTTGTAAGTCCTTCTTTTACTTCATGTTAGTTGAGGTTTTGATGATTAATTAGCACTGATTTAAGCATTGGAGTGTCTAGTTATGTTTTATATAGGATCCTGGTATAAAATTTGAGTTTCGACAGATAAGAAGTGAAAACTCGAGTTTTGGAACTAAAACTCGAGTTTTGGCTGAAGTATCGGGGAGAGAGAAAGTACCTTGAGTTTTTGAAGAGGCTCAAAACTCGAGTTTACAAATTGGAAACTCGAGTTTCCACCAGACAGAGAGCAACGTGTTTTGAAGAAAGCTGAAAACTTGAGTTTTTCATACTGCAACTCGAGTTTTGGTCAAGAAAGTTCAAAAGTTCACCGTACACATTTGAAATCCAGGTTAGCTTTATTTCTTCAAAACTCGAGTTTTGATTCTAAAACTCAAGTTTTGATCGGGTTATATATCTGATTTATTATGTGTTTTTCAAAACTCGCTTCAAAACTCAAGTTTTGCCCTAATCTCTCTCTGAACTCTCTCGTCTCAAACTGCTCAAAACCCTCAAATTTCTTACTTTCATCGATTAAATCCTCTCCAAATCATTCAATGTCTTCATCCAAATCAGCTCAAATTTCTCCAAACCCTAAGGGAACATTGAACCCAGTCACTGCTTCGGAAGGAAGACCACAGAGGTTGAAAACCCATTCAACTAGGCTGAAGTATGGAGTGGACAAGGTTATAAGAGGAGTTCCAGACAAGGAATCACCACCCAAGGCAACGACTCCCAGAGCCAAAGGAATTATCATCAACGAGAACTCAGAAGGGCGATCGAAACGAAGACTCGACAATGAGGTCTCACCAAAAGGCAAGGGAAGGGAGAAAATGCCAGAGGTTCCAGTGATTCCTAAACCTCCCAAGGCCAAGCATTCAAAGAACACATCTATTCCCGACAGAGGTCAGAGCTCCTCTGCTAAGTCTGCTTCTTCACCTAAGCCTAAACCCTCTTCCAAACCTTCCTCATCTCCTAAACTTACTTCTTCTGCTCCTCCACAAGAGGAATTCTTTCCTGAGGCCATAGAATTTGTGGAGGACGCTATTACTGATATTTATAATCATCCTACACCTCCTGAGGGATTCTTTACTGCCACTACTCAGTTATCAAAAGAAGAAGGGGAAAGATTCAAGGAGTTTTTCGTGAACAAAGCCTTTAATCCCTCTGTTTCTGTGAATCTAGAAAGGTTAAAAGAAGACTTCAACCTGGACCTTTCACCTTGGCTAAAGGATTATGAATCCTTTGTCTAAATTTAATAGTCAAATTTAATATTTGGAGACAGAAGGGCAAAATTGCTTCTTAGTGAAAATTTCCAGGGCAAAATTGCTCCTTAATGAAAACTTCCGGGGCAAAATTGCTCCTCAGCGAAAGCTTCCGTGGCATTTTTGGTCCAAAAAAAACTTCCATCTTACTAGTGCTCCTGAACGAAAACTTCCATGGCATTTAAGATCCTTATCCCAAAGCAAAAAGTAACTCAGAGCATTTATTGCAAAGCTCAGAAAGTTACTCCTTCTGCCCAAATCCTTCTGTACACAACCACAAAGCATTAAAGGATGATTGCTGAAACAAGTAAACTCCTCTCCAACGGATTAATTTGCAGAAAGTCAACTATGATGACTTGGCTGACTGGATTAAGAGTAAACAAGAAAGAGAAGACCCCAAAACCACTTCAGAACACTTGGGCAACTTCCTCAACGGATCTATTTGGAAAGCAACAGTCATTAATTGATCTTTGAGTATAAATAGAAAAGCATTCAAGTCTTTCCAACAACTAAGACAACTGAGAGCGAAAATACATTAAGTGTTCACTTATTTCTTTTAGTTTTCATCCATATTGTATCTTGTGATACTTGTACTTCAGTGTTCATTCTATCTGCTCTGTGAGAGAGTCATTTACCTATAAATCATTTATTGATTGTGATAACTACAAGTTAGGGGACTTGGTAGTTGGGTGTATTGATTACGACTTGTAAGGGGGAGTGTGTTCTAGTGAGAGAACAACTCTTAGTACAGAGTGTGTAATCAATATTGTTGAGTTAGTGGATTGAAAATCCCAAGTGAGGCTTGGGGACTGGATGTAGGTCTGAGAAAGGACCGAACCAATATAAATCGAATTGTGTAAAGCTTCTTCTCCCTACTCCTCTGTTGAGCTCTGTTCTTTATCTTCCAAAACAGAGCAAAACTTTTTTAAATTTTTAAAGATACCCAATTCACCCCCCTCTTGGGTATCAAGCTCCAGTTTTCAAGTCGAACAAGTAATAAAGTGTAAATAGAGTATCGTCCCACAGAGACTGAGATACCAAGGAGTGACACTCAATTGTTACTACAGTTGCACAAATAGAAAGTAAAAATAATTGGTTGAGAGGTTTTGGTAGCTATACTAATAACAGAAATAAACAGAATGATTTTTTAGAAGATATTAGTAAAAGGTCAGACTGAACTCAGAATCATCCTTAAGTGTTTCAATCGCCCAGTTGCTCTACCCATTGCTATAGCATCTATACTGTACAGCTTCCATAATTGCTACAGCATAGCTACTAATTACAAAGCTATTTGCTTAACCCACCACTATAGTCTACCGAAGCTTCTACGTCCGATACGTAGGATGCTAACTATACTCCTTCCATATTCCTATGGCAATTTTCTAGTGTAGATCTTTGCTATGCTCAAGGTGTTATGGTTATGATAGGTAGACCCATTCCTGAAGCCTACAATAATAGGTCTTAGCGTGCACGGGCGGCCTAGCAAACACTGTTTCTCAAAGTCTAACCCTCACTCCTTGCCAGTAAGTGGGGCCACAAATCTAGCCCTTAACTTCCATTAACCGAATAGAATTAAGAATACCGATACGCAAACCAAATTTATTGAATTAAGAAACTGCAATTGAGTTCATCAAATACTGAAGAAATCATCCTCGTCTAGCCCTAGATAAATTAGTTCATGACTGATGAGGGAAACACAAAACAAATAATAACAGAATGACCTATGTTTTAAATACTAAAATAAAGAAGGAAACAGAAAGCTTGACAAAATTCTGACAGCGTGGAAGAAGCCCTGTCACGTCACTACTCCACATCTTCTTCTCTCCGTCGCGTCGCAAGGAAGGATGCTGGGTTGTCCTGGAATTCTTGTGCTTTGTGAAATCTCTCACTCTTCTCTGGAGTCGACTGAATGTGTAATCTCGTTCTAAGCTCAGTGCCACTCGCTTTTTAGGGTTGGCTCTGCTGACTTTTTATAAGCGGTCTTTCTTGCGGTGCAAGTTGTAGTGCCTTTCCTAATTTGTCGAGATCTAATCATATCTCCCAATCCAAGTAGATTGATTCTGTTGATCCTGCGGGATTCTTCAAATCTTTCAGTTGTGATCCTCTGCATCTTCTATTCCGTTGTGTCATCAATCCACCTGTCGTTATCGCCCTTTTATTTAATTCCTGAAATCATCTGGGTAAAAAGGTCAAAAAACATGCCGCATAGCATTGCGTCCTTTACTTTGCTATAGCATTCGTGATGCCTTGTATTGCACTTCGGGTTGCAGTCAGAATGCTATAACATCATATCAGCTCTGCTACACAGTTTTCCTTAAAAGCAACACAAATTACTCCGTTCTTAGCACATGTAGATGATTTCTATCTCTCAGTCCCTACATCATGAATATATGCCTTTTTGCTTGTTTAATTTTCAGTTAAGCTTATATTTACCATTCAATTTTGTCATGAAATATACGGAAAACATGGTATGATTTACGCTCATCAACCAACTTGAGAGCATTGCAGTTTTTAACATATTGAAAACCACTGGTTTAGGATGAAAACCTCCAGTTTTGATGTTTTGGACTTAAATCGTTTTACATGCCAAAGTCACAAACTTAAGTTTATATAAACCAAATTCGAGTTTACATCACTGATCCAGAAATTCAAATTTGACGAATTTGTAAAACCTTCGTGTTTGATCTTAATACTTCTTATCGTTATTCTCTAATGTTCCTAGATGTGTTTAACCACTTTGTTGGTGAGTTTCAGATAAATTAGAGAATGTTTATTGAAGATTTAAAGCAAAAGCAAAAGTGACGTCAGCACATTAAATGCAAACCCAGAAAGTTGCATACTTTTGGGTAATCCTTCTGCACACATCTAGCAAAGGATTAAAGATTGCTTTCCACATCCAGCAGCTGCTACTACATCGGATTAATTTGCAGGAAGTCAACTCTGAACCTCTGCACAGCTGGATTAAGTGAGGTTTAGAGAGAGAAGAAGACCAAAGCTTAACCAGAACTTTGTCTAATTAAGGCAACGGTTATAATAAAGATTACAATGGTCATTTAATGCTCTTAGTATAAATAGAGCAGCATTCAAGTTTTCTCAACAACTATAATTGCTGAAAACAAAATACATTCAAGTCTTGCATTTATTCCTTCAGTTTTCAACTGTATTGTATATGTTGATACATAGTGCTTCAGTGATTATCTTTATCTACTCTTAGAGATATTTTCTACTTGTAAATCATTTATTGAAAGGAATCACAAGTCTAGGGACTTGGTGATTGGGTGCATTGATTACAAATTGTAAGGAGGAGTAAGTTCTAGTGAGAGAATTACTCTTGAGTGCAGAGTGTGTAATCAATTGTTATAGTGGAAATCCCAGAGAGTCTGGAGACTGGACGTAGGTCAAGTGGTTAGACCGAACTAGTATAAATCTCTATGTCTAGCTCTTCTCCTTTACACTTTGCTCATCTCTGTTCAGTTGTTCCAAAACAGAGCAAATTTTAAAAGTTTTAAAATCCCCAATTCACCCCCCTGGGGTATTTTGCTCCATTTTCAATCTTTTTGTAGGACCTCAACGGAACGGAATAACAAGTGTGGACACACAGTGCACGAGGGAAAATAACCAAGCGCAGCATAGAGGCCACGAAAACAAGCTTGGACACATAGTCCACGAGGGTAAATAACCAAGCAAGCACAACACAAAGCCATGAAACAAGCGTAGGTGCAAAACCTATATAAAACAAGCGTGAGAACAAATCCCACGAATGTCAAGCGTGCTCAAGGTTAACCATGGTGCACCGAGGACTAACAGTACTGCTGTTAGTAACCAACGTTCTATATTTAGTCCTCTAAAAAAAATATTTACAAGCATGCCTAGGGCTAATTTATCAATAGCAAACAAATAGATTATCCTCTAATGATAAGAACTCAAAAAGAATATTTCATAATAGAAGACCCCAGCATGAGAGCTTACAAAAGTTCAAAACATTTCTTTCCAATTCTAACAATTGAAAGTCTTTCCATATAATAGTAATTTGCATAAGAGCATTTTAAATATAAGACCATCTCAATATGAAAGTTTACAAAAAAATATCTCATAACTTTTCTTATCAATTATTTGCATAAAAAATTCATAAACGATAAATTTTATGACATGAACCATTAACCTCATTTTAACATATAAATAACCATAATCAACTGATATAATTTCAATAAATCTGTCTTGAAGAAACTATACTTATGAAAGTTGGTAATTTAATAAAATTATAGCAAGTAAAATATCATTTATAAAAATAATAATGGGACGCTAATCACACACCTGTTGTGCTCCATAATATGCCCTTTCTTCTATTTATCAGCTCTTGACTTAATCACTCCTAACTCTCCTAATATCCACAACACAAGATATTATTACTTCCATTATAACTTGGATATGCTTTCAGCATATAATACCTTATTCAATAAGATTCTTCATTCTATCATCATTTACTTCATGAACACTTCAATTTAGTTTCAAATAAAATCATAGTCTGTTTACAGAATTTTATAAACCATCCATCCACCTACCTTATGTTCTTTAAGTTGTTCATCAATAATTTCCAACCTTTGAATGAGCACAATCAAATACCTCCTAGGTACCTCTCTGACATGAGAACAAGCAAGTTTGGCCCTTAAATTATAACTCAGTTACTTTTAGATTAATTTATTTGTTTTATTGCCAACTTCATTATCCTATAAATAATGGTAGTTATTTCTCATAGTATAAAGAAGGGTTCAGGTTTGTCCAACACAACAAACTATTGGCTCAGGAGCGTCTAACGCAATTAACTATTAAGTGGACCGCCCAGCACAGCAAACTTTTAAAAAGGAGCACCCAGCACAACACCATTATCAAAAAGTTATCGTCCGTTATCTAAGGTGCGTCCAACACAACAAACTATCACTCCAAGAGCGCCCAGCACAAAATTCTAAATTTTACTAAATTAAATAATTTTTTTCTCAACTGTCATTATTCAAAACTACTTGTATACATATCTATGGACAAAAATTACTCATTCTTCAATTTTGTCAAAATTATAATGTGCTAAACTAAACAAAAGTTTTAATAAAACATATAATTATATGATTTAAATAAAACTCAAGGTATTTTATAATTTATTATATATGTTAAGATTAAGATTAAGTATCAAAGTTGATATCCATTAAACTCTTTTTAAAATATTCATTTAATCTTAATAAAATTTAAAAAAATATAAAAAATCTATTATATCCTTAAAGAAATGAAATGAGTTTAATTTTTATTTTTATAAAAAGAGTTTAATGGATATCAACTTTAAGAACATAACCAGGAGAAAATAAATGGGTATAAAAATACCTTTCCGTAGAAGCTCTTTACCCTCTCAACTATTCAGCAAACCAATACCCAAAATCAAGGCAAAACACAAAGAAGGAGACGGTGTTGGTGTTGGACGATTCCGGCATTGGAAAAACAGAGGGAAGGAAGATGGAAAATGTGGAGGTGGTTCTGATGACGATCAAAACAGAGTTGAAGAGCGACGGAGGTGGCGATATGTTATGAGAACGGAAAAGGAGCAGAGCAGCGACGGTATGGTGGTATTTATGGCGTCAGGAATCACGACTCGATGAACAAAAATTTCAACAGTGGACGGCGGCTAGAGGTAATTTCATAGGCAAGGAGGAGTAACAAGACAGGAATGAATGGAGCGGGCTGGAATTCCCACGAAGCTTCCACCCTAACCCTTAATATTTTCAACGTTACAAATGGCAATGAAGAAAGAAATACTCATGTTCTCTTTTTTTTTCTTTTTAAACATAGAAGGGTATTTTGGTAACTACCGCTCAACTGAGACAAAAATAAAAATCACACATTGCCTTAATGAGAATTCGAACCCAGAACCCAAAAGACCTTTATCTATCCCCAATACCATCAAACTACAAGTTTCACCTTGACACCTACTTACAGTAAATAATAAATATATAATTAGTTTACAATATTATATAATTTATTAATTTAATTTTTTCCTGAAATATCAGGGTTATTACAATTGTAGGATAGGTTGTATCGTATCATCGATCCCTATATGAATTGGGTAGTTGCAATGTCTTGCTAGAGGCCGCTTGCGACTTGTGGGCTAGTACAGTAGTGGCTCACTGCCAATCTCAAGCGGGTCTACAGGGTTGCACACAAGAATAGCCCAACACAAGAAATAGTGTCCAGATTCATTGAATCTTAGATATGTCTAAAATTTAATAAATACTGCATTTAATATAGGATGGATATATATTATTAAATTCGAAATAATATAATAATATTATTTCATAGAGATTATAATATTATTATATAATATTTGTTTTGTATTTAATTTATTTGATAAATTAAATATCTAAAACAAATAGAGATATTGTATCTTAGATTTAATTTTCGAATAAAGATATCATATATCTGATTTAATTAGAATTGAGATATAGTATCTAAAATTTAATTAAGTAGATAGATATCATATCTCATATTTAATTTATAGAAATAAATTAAATCAGAAAGCTTTTAATTTGGATTAAATAAATATATTTGATTAGATCTATTAGATAGATTTAATTAATATATTATTTTAATCCAAATTCATATTTCAAGATTAATAGGGATTAATTTTGTATATATAATACGCCTATGGGGTTTTGAAAAACCTACGGGACATTTTGTTAGACGTATTAGAAAAGTTGCAAAAAACCCTAAAGAGAAAAAGGAGAGACGCAAAGTTTGAAGGCGCTAGCATGTTGCCATTCGTGTTCAAGTGCTATTCAGTGTGGATACTAGTAGAGGGAGTGGATTCGCAAAGTCGGCTCTTGTTGATCGAGTAGTTAGCCCATAAGATCAAATTTGAACGAGACGCGCACTAGATCGTATAGGTACAATTCTTTCTAACTTGATTTAAACATCGTTGATAGATCCTTTCAAGGGATTCGTAAGTTTTAAATTGATGAAAATCCTTCCACTGCATGTACAGATACCAACATTATAGATGTTTCGCAGAATGTTCGATAAACAGAATAAGTCTAATTTTGTTCCCAGTGTGAATCTTGTACAATCAGGTAATTCTATTATCGCTCTCAACATTGTGATGACAAGTGACGATACCTAGATTGTTGACTCAGGAGCTACAGATCATATGACCTATAACAAAACTCTATTCCACAACCTTCAACTATGCCATGAACACCATAAAGTAAAGGTAGCTAATGGGGTATTCACACAGGTTGAGGGCATTGGCACTGTTACGTTGTCTGATGACTTGGCAATACATAATGTTTTGTTTGTATCAGAACTTATTTGTAATCTGATATATGTAAGCAAGTCGACTATAGGTCAAATATTAATATGTCGAGTGATTTTGGATTATGGTCTAAAGATACATGGAAGGTAAGACGAGTGCTAGTTAGCTCGAATTCACAGAATAATGATGTATTGTTGTGGCATTGTCGATCAGGTTACCCTATTTTTGATTATATGAAACATGTGTTTCCTAGTTTATTCAATAAAAGTTATGTTCCTTTCCATCGTGAAACTTGCCAATTTGCAAAACAGACACGATCTTTATATCCCAAACAGCCCTATACTCCCTCCTCACCATTCACATTGATTCATCACAGTGATATTTGGGGCCCTGCCCGAATAACTACCCTCACTCATACTAGGTGGTTCTTTACTTTCATTGATGATCACACTTGAACCACATGGATTTACTTAATGAAAGACAAAAACTGATGTTGCCGAAGTCTTAAAAACTTCTATACCTTTGTCCAAACCCAATTCAACACATCCATTAAAGTCCTTTGAAGTGATAATGCCAAGGAATGTATGAGCACAGCTTTCAAAGAGTTTCTTGATCACCAAACTTCTTGCCCTTATACCCCTCAACAAAATGGGTAGCCGAACGGAAAAAACCGTCACTTGTTGGAAGTAACCCTTGCCTTGATAATGGAACGAAATGTTCCCACCATATTTCGGTGTGATGCTATCCTCACAGCGGCATATCTAATTAACCGCATGCCTTTTAAAGTTCTCAAATTTGACACTCCAATTAAAAAACTTCTGGAACTCTTCCCAAATTGCCCCATCATCAATTCATTACCTCCCAAGGTGTTTGGTTGTGTTGTCTTTCTTCACAAAAAATAGGGCAACAAATTTATTGCTCCAGCTAACAAGTATATCTTCCTTGGCTACTCCTTTACTCAAAAAGGGTACAAATGCTATTGCCCATCTTCCAATAAACTTATTATCTCTCGAGATATAGTGTTCTTGGAAGATGAGGGTTATTATCCCAAATTACCAATTCAGGGGGATTATTTTGATATTGAATGGCTAATCTTGGAAGCATCTAATTCCAACACCTTAAACTCACCTAACACATCATCATCAGTGCCACCTAACCTAATAGCCTCTCTTGACTCAATTGCTCCCACGACCCAGCCTAATACACACATTCCACCCCAACCTGAACCTAATGAACCGGAAACTCATGTTGAGATCAATTCAGGGGTGGATGAAGAATCACAACAGGAGATAGAGTCCAGCTCTCAAGTTCAAACTGAACCAGACACTGGTAGAACTATCTCTTCCATTCAAAGGAACGACCATGAATCCAATCCGAGATTAAATCCTGAAGAATCGGGTGGCCTATTGCCTTGAGAAAAGGGGTAAGATTGTGTACTCATCATCAAATTCAACGATTTTCCTCATATGGTAATCTGTCTGCAAAAATGCAAAGTTTTGTTGTAAATAGTGCACAGATAACCATTCCAAACACGTTTCAACAAGCTATGACTGATCAAAATTGGAAGCAAGCTATAGAAGAGGAATTGAGGGCACTCAAAGAAAATAGAACATGGGAGATCACGACTCTTCCTAAAGGAAAGAAACCAATAGGATGTAGGTGGATCTTTACTCCTAAATTCAATCCCGATGGTAGCATCAACAAATACAAGGTGAGACTTGTTGCAAAAGGATATACCCAGATGTACAGGATCGACTATCAAGAGACATTTGCTCCAGTGGTCAAGTTCAATACCATTCAAGTATTGTTATCACTTGCAGCAAACTTGGATTGGTTAATGTACAAGGCGAGACTTGCTGCAAAAGGATATACCCAGACGTACGGGATCGACTATCAAGAGACATTTGCTCCAGTGGTCAAGTTCAATACCATTCAAGTATTGTTATCACTTGCAGCAAACTTGGATTGGTTAATGTACAAGGCGAGACTTGTTGCAAAAGGATATACCCAGACGTACGGGATTGACTATCAAGAGACATTTGCTCCAGTGGTCAAGTTCAATACCATTCAAGTATTGTTATCACTTGCAGCAAACTTGGATTGGTTAATGTATCAACTGGGCATGAAGAATGTATTCCTAAATGGCAACCTGGAGGAAGAAGTATACATGGAGATTCCGGATGGACTTTTAGATCCTAATAACTCTGTGTGTAAGCTAAGAAAGTCATTGTACTACCGAAACAATCTCCGAGGGCACGGTTTGGTAGATTCACCAAAGCAGTGAAAGGGCTTAGGCATACTCAGGGATGAGCAGATGACACGTTGTTTACCAAATGTGTTAATGACAAAGTCACCATATTGATTGTTTATGTTGATGACATAATCATTACAGGAAATGATGAAGAATCCATTGCTCAACTAAAAAGTGACTTGTTGACTAAATTCTAGGTGAAAGACGTTGGTCAAATGAGGTACTTTTTAGGCATAGAGGTGGAAAGAACTAAGAAGGGCATCAATGTATCTTAGTGCAAGTATACACTAGACCAGTTACATGAGGCAGGTATGTTGGGCACTCAACCAGAAGGGACACCAATGGAAGAGGGATATCACCTACAGATCAAACCAAAAGGTGTTCCAGCTAATTCAAAAAGATATAGAAGACTTGTGGGGAAGTTGATATACTTAACCCACACTCATCCTGACATTAGCTATGCAGTTGGAATAGTAAGTCAGTTTATGCATCAACCACAAGAAGAGCACATGGAGGCTGTATACAGAATCTTTAGCTACCTGAAGCTTAATCCTAGAAGAGGAATATTCTCTAAGAAAGGTACTACCAGAAACATTGAAATCTACACTAATGCAGACCATGCAAGGGATAGAGAGACCAGGAGATCAACCTCAGGGTACTATATATACATGTGGGGAAATCTGGTTACATGGAGAAGCAAGGAACAGACAGTGGTGTCAACGAGTAGCGTAGAAGCAAAACTAAGAGTTGTTAATAAAGGAGTTTGTGAAGGAATCTGGATCATCAGATTACTGGAGGAGTTGGTGATTCAACATAAAGGTCCAATGCAACTTCGGTACGATAACAAGGCCAGTATTGAGATGGTCACGAACCCAGTATATCATGATCGACCCAAGCATGTTGAGATAGACAGACATTTCATTAAAGAAAAGATTGAAGCAGGCTTTATGACCCTATCTCACATAAGATCTAAAGAACAAATTGCAGATATCCTGACTAAACCACTTGGTCGAACAAAGTTTGAAGGATTTCGTGGCAAGCTGGGATTGCTCGACATATAATCTCCAGCTTGAGGGGGAGTGTAAGAACATTAGGAAATAAATCTCCAATTTATTTGGATCCCTTGATTAGTACTCTAATTATAGGATCTTAATTATTGAGTTATTAGTTTTTATCGTGCTTTATTGTATTTCCTAATGTAATTCCTTTGTTCTCACTTGCTTTACCTATAAGTACATTGTAATCCTCTTCATCAAATAATACAATACAGAGTGATGATACCTCTGATTTCATAATAGAAAACAAACCAAAGAACAAACTAGAAAAAAACTAAAAGTGGAGAGGACAAGCACACTTAAACAATTGAAGATCTACGGGGAGGAGATGAGACTAAAGAGTAAATCACAAGAATGCGACTGGAGGGGTAGTGTAGCACCCCAATTTTCAACAATCAAATACTTAACCAAGGTATTTGAATACATTGCCGACCATCAAAAATCCTTTTTTTTCAGGGGCAAATTAATTTCCCAAAATATTTACAAAATAATTTGTGTCAAAATAAATTTCTAAAATATTTCAGAGTTGAGAAAATGTGGAACTCTCATGGTCATGGAAAATAAAAATGACATAACATACTCTAGGAGTACAAAAGAGCCTTCAAGACTCACTCCATAGGTGTCTTCCCTTGCCTCTACTAAAATAGTATCTTGAAAAAAATAAATATAATGACCATAAGATCCAAGGATCTCAGTAACAATTGGTTATTCATAAATATACATGCAAACTAAGATTGAGAACATATAGTTCAAGAATACAATTCATCTCCAAATAAATATATTTATGTTATACTTTGTACTTTATACAAAACCTTTAACTAACTGGTTCTCAACTCGGTTATTGAAACTCCCTTCCAAAAAGAGATCCAAAACATCATAATTCATTTTCCATACTTTTTGTTTTAACAAATGATATCTTATAATATATATACTGTTGGATCTTAAGGTTTTGATGATTACAATTTCATAAGAGAATTAATCAAGGAAGAACTTAAAAGGAAGTTAAAACTGATTATCTGATTTCTGCTGTGTTACTCGAGCATGGAGTTTATATACTCGAGCAATATCAAAAGCATAGCAGAAGTATTGCATCTGTTGGAACTCTACTCGAGCAAAAAACAAAAAAAACTCGAGCAATAACGGGAAAGGACCTGAAGGAATAGCATACTCGAGCATGGCAGAAAGCATGCTCGAGCAAGCATGCTCGAGCATCCCAGAAAGTATACTCGAGCAACTCTGTGAAAAGCCCCAAGTATTATCTTACTTGAGCATGGCATAAGTGCACTCGAACAAGGGTCCTGAGGAAAACGTACTCGAGCACATGGAAAACGTACTTGAACAACATTACCCGAGCAACCCCTGGAAGCATACTCGAGCATCCTCGAGAAAAAGAAAAAGTATTACCTTGCTCGAGCAAGCTTTTAGCTTACTCGAGCAAGGACGTTTCTAGCCCCCAGGGAAGAGCTTGCCCGAGTATGAAATTGGCCATACTCGAGCAGCATACTCGAGTAGCCATTTTGCCATACTCAAGCAATGTTGATTCCTTATGTTTTCATCAGTGTTAAAAGATCTGGCCCGAGTATAGAATCTCTCATACTCGAGTAACCTCGAGTGAAGTCTACTCGAGCAAGGCATTTTCCTACTCGAGTACAGATGTTTCTTCAGCATTTTCCAAAGGGCAAATATGCTTGCCCGAGTACATCAGAAGCCTTACTCGAGCATCATACTCGAGCAAGTGAAAAAAAAACTCTACTCGAGCATCAGCAAGTAGGAGCTAATTCTTCAGGTATTTCACGCTGTTACTCGAGCATCCATATATCATGCTCGAGCAAGGTAGTCTCTGTTCTTCATATCAGTCTGTGAACTCTCTGTTACTCTTGATTAATTTAAATTCTCATCTAATTAGTTATTATTAAAATTACCAAATGCTTTTAATGAGTTTGTTTATGAGTTTACAGAAGCTATTTTCAGTCTGATCAAGAATCAAATGAAGAAACACGCTGTCTGCAAGTTGCATTATTTTATCCTCAGACAAAAAGCAAAAAGCCAGTAATGGGTAGCCCTCACGCCTGACATGTACAACGAAGCTTCCACTATTCTTTCAGCGTTATGGGACCGATGACAAGAATCAAATCGAAGCATTGTACTCAGATATGATTCTAGACATTCCACGCTCCATTAACAGAACACTTTACAGCTATGCAAGCTTCAACGAGCATATTCAAATATTCAAACGAAAACAGAATCAAATCCTTCAATGGTCATCATACTTCATCGTATATAAAAGACGAAAGATTGAACTCATTACTTGAACGAAAAAAAAACACAAAGATCAAGCTTACGTAGAGTTCAAATTTCTCTGTATCTTATTGTACTTCAGTGTTCATCAAAATCCAACTCGTGAGGAGTGTTTAAACATTTACAATTACATTCTGTAGATTGAAACTTAAGGTTGTGGAACCTTAAGAGCGGGTGTAAAGATTACAACTTGTAAGGGGGAGTGTAGTCCAAGAGTGGAAGAAACCTTCTTTGTTTACAAGAGTCTGTAATCCCTTGAAGATAGTGAAATCCCAGGTGTTCTGGGGACTGGACGTAGGTCAAGGATTAGACTGAACCAGGATAAATTCTCTTGTGTTCACTTATCTCATTTGCACTTTCTCTGTTAACGCATCGCAAGAAGGGGTCAAGTTTTTTAAACTGCCAAAATCTTTAAATCACCTATTCACCCCCCCCTCTAGGTGATATTCCATCTTCATATACTACACAATTATTCAATATATGCATTATGCCTCTCTTATATCACCGTCTATCCTTTTATCGCTAATTAGAGCCATAGACTAACACATAGTCTAACAGAAAGCCATCCATTTAGCTAGATTGTCTCAAGCTCACCAAATCTTATGATACACTTGGCCAAAAGTATAGAGTATAAGTTTGGACAGTGGCTCCCCTCCTTGAACACAACTAAGGCGATGTCTCTTGTCCCACAGCTTCAATGCAATCCCGGCTAGAGGAAGATATGAAAGAAGAGGTCATGACAAGTACCATACACTGTGCACCGAGTGATGGCATAAACAAATCTCATCATAAAAATTCCACTTTACTCTAACCCATCACAAATGTACCACCATATATATGCATCAATGATAAAACATCACAATAAAATAAATAATATTTTCATCATAACACATAAGCATGCTTAAAAAGTTTTTAAAGTACATAACCATGAGTTCTAATATACAACAAGCGTGCTTGAAAAGTTTCTCATCTCATGAATATAATTTTAGTCAAATATATAATTCCAAATCAAGCCCTCCATAGACACAATAAATCCCAAAACAGTTTAATATATACATACATACATATATATATATATATATATATATATATATAGTTGACAAATATATAAAGGGATAACCAAGGTTACCTCCAAGGTTGTCAAACTCACGAGTTTAAGCAAACTTATGACAGTGACGTAAATTCGTATCATGAACTCGAATCATAAACTCATAAGAGTTTACTTTTATTATTAAATAGGTATTACTAGTATATAATTAAATAATTAAAATATGAAAATGACAACAATTTGATTTAAATATATTTTAAATCCAAATAATTGAAATTAAATCCATCAACATTCATCATTTATCATATTTAATAAAGAAATTTCTATACAATTTCTATATAAAGCTGTTGAGCATGATCAAATCAAAAAAATTAACACGAGTTTAAGTGTAAGTTAACACGGTTTTATAAGCTAGAAATGTAAAAACGGTAAACATGATATATAAACTCGTGAGTTTTACCGAGTTTACCACTGACTCAACTCGTTTTTATAAGCTAGAAGTGTAAAAACGGTAAACTCGAAAAGTCAACTCGTGAGTTTGACAACAATGGTTACCTCTACCCCTAGCTTATAAAGAATCACATAATAGTGACTCCAAAACTCTTGATGATAGTTTTGCATTGAACCGAGCAGAACTTTTTATCATTGTGGAAATCTCCTCCGCACCTCTTGCATGTGTAGCTAGATTTATTGCTTCCACTCTTGGTTCACCGCATCTTTTTTTACAAGAAAATTAAACTACTTGTTTATGGTTAATAATGAATAGGTGTATGTCTGATGTAACAATCAGCTTGGACATCTCACTTGCGTACAAACAATTCTCACGTGAAGCTTTGCAAACAAGGAGTACTACTAAGTGGTGTTGGTCTGGGTGATTGATTCCTTTGAAATCGAGGCATAATCTGCAGTATAATTGCATGCAGGTAACACAGAAATTAGGTGAGAATTTGTGGCTTCGATTGCGTCTCGAAGAATGTTCCAATCTATCTTGTTTCTTGCAAGCATCCAACAACGATGGTACCCAATGAGGATCCAGTCGCTCCTCACACCTTTCGAATTTGTCATTCCTCCACAAAACTCACCAGTCTCAATTTCCCTGAACTACGTACTCGGTTCTTTGGCTAAAAGGTGTGAGCTGGGGTCAGGGAACTTAATTAAAAATTCACAACTGAGAGTGTACTAGTGAGTTGCGGCGTTGAGGGATCATAATGCACTAAGAAGATATGGCGTTTATATATGAGAGAGAATTAGGGTTTGATACTTTGATCTTCTTCTAAAAATATTTCTTTTTAAAAAAATATTTATTTATTCTGCCTCTCTCATATCTTCCTTTTTATTTATATAAGGATTAGATTATTTCATGAAGATATTTCCCATGCATATTTTCTTTTCCTTATTATTCTTATCAATATCATTTATCATTGTTAATTAATCAATTTTAATAATTTAATATTTTTATAATATTTTTATTTTTATTTTTTATTATTACTTTTACTCCTAAACCTGACTCTTTAACTTCCAAAAATTTGGGATGTTACAGGTAGAGGGCAGAGGGCAGAGGGCATTGACTTTGAAAGGCAGAGGTCAATGGCGTCGGTAACTGTGTGAGGTTGAGGATGCAACTAGAGGGATAGAGGGCAAAGGCCATTGGTGACACAATGTGTGTCTATGTAAGGCCGAGGAGGAGAGGGGTCACGATCGGATGGAGGGCAATGGTCAAAGAAAGGGTTGAAGGTTGTGTTTGGGGTCTGAGAGGGGGCTGGACGATGTGATTTTGTTGGACTAGGGCTCTGTGGTGGATCAGAGATGGAGAAGGAAGGGGAGGCGCGAGAGAGACCAAAGGAGAGAGACTCAGATGTGTGAGGAAGTATAAGAGGCACATCTGAAAAAGTTGTAAATGTGTTATTTTCAACGACTGTTTTTGAAAAATCAATCGTTGAAATTAAACATTCAACAACTATTTATCAAAAACATTAGCTGAAAATTTAACTTTCAATGACTATTTATCTCAAAACAATTATAGAAAGATAAGCTGAAATTTCAAAAATGTCACTGCCTCCAGTTTAACTTCTGTTTTTTAGAAAACGACGTTAATTAGTGTCATCAAAGGAACTTTTTGTAATAGTGATGTCGCCTGGACGAACCTTCAACCAATTGAAAATTAGTCTAGGATAATCATTGCTTTTGAAAATAAATAAAGATATCATATCTTTCTAATTCAATCCTATGCTAACAACAGAATGCGAATTTATCATTTATTATCCTTAAGAGCTTTCTATAACCACTCTTGTAAACACCTGTAAACTAAAGTCAAATGTGTTTGCATGCCCTCATATTCAAGCAAGTTTGTAGCCTTGATTCCCTAAAAGAAACTAAAAAGTTACAACTAAATTTTACAAACTAATTGTTAATGCTTACACACACACACACCATTATAAAATATACTCCCTCTCCGACTACGTAAATCCTATAGGCTACAGGCTACTCTGCAACATAACCAAGTTCTCTCTTCCAGAGTGCGTACAGTCGAATAAAATGTATACTATAGCTTGTCACAACATATAATATCAGTATGCGAAAATATATAATCAAAACAAAGGTGGTAATAAAGCAAAGCACGACGTGCTATGTTAGTGTGGAAAGAACACAATGAAGTGAAATTGGTAGTGATCATCAAGCCACAAAATCTGACAATAATTGAAGCCCATGAGAAGGTAAACAATGAGAAAAAGGAAAAGGAGTGTTACCAAGGCCGAGTGTTGAGAGACTGTGATAGTGAGAGCGAGAGACTAGAGAGTGAGAGGCCAAAGAGTCAGACGTCGAAGAGTGTGATATTGTTTGAGATAGTGAACAATTGAGTGAGAGCGGAGAGTGTGATCTGAGCGAGCGAGCAAAGTGGGTCTTTTGGTTTTTTTTCTTTTTTTTCAAAAAAAAAAATCTCTTTTATCTCTGAAATGTATTATTCTTCTCAAGTTTGCACATATTAAGAATAATTTTCAAAGTAAATGATTAGAAAGAGCAATACTTTAGAGAAACCATCACAACCTTTTTTTTCTTCAAAAAATGGCTTAACTAATTTTCTTTATATTTATAAATTAAAGGAAGAAGTATTAATTTATAGTCTCCTCGTGCTACTGAACCTGAGGGTACGCTAGTTGTCCATGTTGTATTGACTAGCTTGACAATTTTTCAACACTGAATTATATCTTCTGTGAGGTTGGATTTCATTTAAAAAAATAATAATTTAAATATTTTTCCCTATATATTTACAAGTTTCCCTATGTAAAACTAATTCACCTAACCTATAAAATGATATATTATTTAATATTATAGAGGGGCATTTTTTAACGAGGTCATGTTGCATTGATTATAATTAACTAATTAATTTCATATAATCTATCAAAATTATTAGTTAAGAAAATTTAAAGACAGTAATATTCATAAAATTTTGGACATATGAATTAACGTTTGGACAATGAGTGATTGATATTATATACCTAGACATATATTGGTAAAATGAAATTCCTGGAGGAATATTTGTGTGATATAATAATACAACCTTAGACCATCCTCTAACTAGACCTGAAGCCATGAATCTATCTCAATTATTCATATCAGTTGGTCAGGTCAGTATGAATCTAGTGGGAGTCTCTCCATCTTTCATGGCAACTAATTATAGTAACCACTTTCCTTAGACACCAATGGTATGAACTGACTTGATCAGATTCATTCATTGCCAGAAATTATGGCTTATTAAATTTCTTCAGACTCTTGTCTCGACCGGTGCCACTTCACGGTGAAAGCTGGAGCTTGATACCCAAGAGGGGGGTGAATTGGGTATCTTCAAAATTTTGATACTTGTTCTATTTTAGACAACTAAAACAGAGCACAACAGAGGAGTAGGGAACAAAAGTTAGACACAATGATTTATACTGGTTCGGCCCTTTCTCTGACCTACGTCCAGTCCCCAAGCCTCACTTGGGATTTTCAATCCACTAATCTTCTTGCAAATGATTACACACTCTGCACTCAAGAGTTGTTCTCTCACTAGAACACACTCCCCCTTACAAGTGTTAATCAGTGCACCCAAAATCACCAAGTCCCCTGACTTGTGATTCTTACAATCAATGAATGATTTTACAAGTAATAACTCTCTCACAGAGTGAATAAGATAATCACTGAAGCATTAATGTCAAAATGACACAATACACGAGAAAGCTAACACACAATAAATGAACTTTGTAGTTTTTCGCTCAGAGTTGGTGTATCAGCTTGTGAAGGTGTTAATGAACTCTATTTATAGCTAGAGAACATTAAATGACCGTTGTAGCTTGAATCAGACCGTTGGAGAAGTTGCCCAGGTGTTCTGAAGTGGTTTTGGGGTCTTCTCTCTCTTGTTTACTCCTAATCCAGTTAGCCAAGTCATCAAGGTTGACTTTCTGTGAATTAATCCGTTGGAAAGGAGGTTTCTTGTTTCAGCTAACATCCTTAAATGCTTTGTGTTCGTGTGTAGAAGGATTTGGGCAGATGGAGTAACTTTTGAGCTTTGCAATAAATGCTCTGATTCACTTTATGCTTTATTTTCTAATCTCTCACCAAACATTCTTTAATGCTCTGAAATCAACTAACAAAGACATTAAACATAGCAGGGAATATCAGAGAATAATAATAGAAGAGATTAGGATCAAATAGCACTGATTTCTGGAATGCCCAATTTCAAATTTTCTGAACCAGCGTCATGAACTCGAGTTCAGTTCATGCAGGCTCGAGTTCGAGACTTCAATGTTCAAACTTAGTTCAAAAAGTGTGAACCTGAGGTTTGTCTTATGAACCTGAGGTTCTCAAGTCATTGAAAAGGTAAAAAGCTCTCGGGTTAAAATGAACTTGAGTTTGCAAAGTATGAACTCGAGTTTAATTCATCCAGAGAAAAGTGTCACGAGTTTGAGTTCTGAAAACTTTTGAGTTTAAGAGATGAACTCGAGTCTGTAAGTGGTGAACTCGAGTTCGAGACAAGTTTGAACAAAACTTAATTTGACTCGCAGCGTGAACCTGAGGTTTGTAAAACATGGACTCGAGTTTAAAGAAGTGTTAAGAGGTTCAATGCTCTCTGGAACTTCTAGGCTCGAGTTTATATTGCTCAGGCTCGAGTTTAAAACACTTAGAAACAATTCTTAGCTTTCTGGAAGTTTTGAACTCGAGTTTAAAACACATGAGCTCGAGTTTGAATGTCTTAGAAAAAATCCAGAAGGCTCTCGGTCAAAACGGAACTCGAGTTTGACATTGTTAGGCTCGAGTTTGATACTTTGAAAACTTTTCAAACTGGAAAACTTTTCTTTCAATGAAACAGTGTAGAGTTTGAAAAATCCTTCAAGTTTGAAACAACTTAACCCGCCAGGGAAGAACTCGAGTTTGCCATGACATGCTCGAGTTCATGCTCTTGAACTATCTTTGAAAAACTTTTAAACTTGAGGTTTGAAGAGACAAGTGTAAGGTTTAACATGTTTTCAGAGTTCAAAAAACTCTCTGGAAAAGATGAACTCGAGTTTGACGTTGGTAGGCTCGAGTTCATGTGAACTTTACCAAAGTTTGATTTTAAACTTCAGGTTCAGTCTCGAGTTTGGAAATCAGCTTGGCAAGGTTGTGCTTTCTGTCAAATCCAGGCTCGAGTTTGGTTTTGACAGATTGAAAAATACAAGTTTAAATCATTCCAATCTTTGATAAACTTTAACATTATTGTTTACAATTGTTAGTAATCATCAAAACACACTGAGAGCTAACACACGGCTCCGTTCTTATTGCCTTCTCCGGTCTAGATTCCCTTTCTGAACCTTTAGGCAAGTCTAAGATTCAATCGAATTGAATCTCAGGTAACAATTAACCTCATATATAGACTATGAACAATATATAATAGACAATCACAACAACCATACATTCAACAAACACATCGGTACCCAACTACAATGGCCTACATCACATGTATCGTTACTAGCACTAACCAATGCCTCATGACTTAGTCACAGATTCCTCAGTGCTAGGAAAATAAACATGCAGCATTATCATATAAATACAACAATCCACAACCAATTGAATGTAAACACACATGACCCTAAGACATAGTCTTGTTCAAGAGTCCACAATTCATGATTCAATCATTCATATCAAGCCATAGAAGACATCAGAGAGTTAAAGTTACTGTACGCGAATTTTCCTTACTCCACGTAATTAGCAATACGCCCAACCTTTACATCTGACCCTAAACTGAAAGCTGGAGCTTGATACCCAAGAGGGGGGGTGAATTGGGTATCTTTAAAATTTTAAATCTTTGCTCTGTTTTGGTGGTTAAAGAACAGAGCTAAACAGAGGAGTAGAGTAGAAGAAGCTTTGCACAATCGATTTATACTGGTTCGGTCCTTTCCTGACCTACGTCTAGTCCCCAAGCCTCACCTGGGATTTTCAATCCACTAACCTTAACAACAGATTACAAACCCCGTACTCAGAGAAGTTCTCTCACTAGAACTCACTCCCCCTTACAAGTTGTAATCCAAACTCCCTAACCACCAAGTCCCCTGACTTGTGGTTATCACAATCAATAACAAATTACAAGTTTAAGACTCTCTCAAAGAGCAGATAGGATAAGCACTGAAGTACAATGTATTAAAGATACAACAGAAAAAGTATGCTAGAAAATGGCTTTCAGTTTGTATGTGTTTCTGTGTATGTGCAACCAACAGTCTAGACTTAATCTTTCTGCTATTTATAAACTTCTGGAGCTGGTGAACGTTGAGAATCAGAGCCAATTTGAATTCTAGCTGTTGTGAGTGCTTCTGCAAGAATATAGTTGTTGGAGAAGCACTTTCTTGGTTGGCCACACTTCCAGAATTGAATAATGATTCTTTAAGCTTTGATTGTTGTGACCCATAATCTTCTGTCTGTGGAAGAATGTTGTTCAGCTCTTTTCAGGCGTGATTGGGCTGTTTGCAATTCCAATCTGACTTCCACTTGTTTCTGTCTTCAAGAAAAATATTAAAATAATGCAAAGTGCTTCTTAAACTGAAACTTCATTGATCTCCCACTATGTCATCTGAAATATACTCATCAAACACATTAAACATAGCTAGGAAGATAGGCAATTGAATTATGGAAGCAATAAGATCAAACAACAGTGATTTGCAAATTCGTGTAATTCAAAAATCAGTTTTTACCGTTGTATACTGCGGTATGTTCCTCTATATTGGAGTATGGCACTGTGCATAAGTGTCCATACTGCAGTATCCAAAGTCATACTGCAGTATGCAGCTTCCAGAGGCAAATCATCGTGACTTGTGTTCGAAAAAATAAAACCTATACTGCAGTATGTAAGTTGTGTACTGCAGTATGGCACTGTTTGTGTGAAAAAAAATAAGTTCAAAAAGCCTCTATACTGGAGTAAGCAACAACATGTGTTAAGTTAAAAATTTGTTTAAGAGCCCAATACTGCAGTATGCAAACCTATACTGCAGTATGCAATAGTTATGAAATTCGAGAGCTCTCGGCATAAGCCTATACTGCAGTATACATACCTATACTGCAGGAAGCAACTCAAGTTGTGAACCTTGTTTGCTTTCTGTAAGTACAATACTCCAGTATAGCAACCTATACTGCGGTATTGACTTTCCTTGAAAAATTTGGTTGCTCTCTGGATGGCTCTATATTGCAGTATACAAACCTATATTGCGGTATTGACTTTTCTTGGAAACTTTGGTTGCTCTCTGGATGGCTCTATACTACAGTATACATACTTATACTGCGGTATTGACTTGTCTTTGAAAAATGCTTGCTTTCTGTGTGGCCCTATACTGCGGTATGCGGACCTATACTGCGGTATTGACCTGATTACAAAAATCTTTGCTTTCTGTATGGCCCTATACTGCGGTATGCGGACCTATACTGCGGTATTGACTTGATTACAAAAATCTTTGCTTTCTGTATGGCCCTATACTGCGGTATACGGATCTATACTGTGGTATGCAATCATCAAATGGTTTTTAAAGAATTTTGGAAACTCCAAAACATGTTTACACTTGTTGTTAATCATCAAAACACATTGAGAACTAACATTCTCCCCCTTTTTGATGATGACAACACTTGTAAACTTTCTTTTTAAAGAATTTGAAAGATGTAAACTGTTTTGAATTGAGGTTTTCAAAATTCAATGTTAAGTTATCAGAAAATAGCCAGTTTTGCATTTTCAAACATAGAACTCAGAGATTGGCAACAGATATGTATTTGAGAGCATAAACATCTTGAAATATATTCATTAAACATGATTCATACAAGCAGAACTGATATCAGAAATGATGAGCATACTGATAATAACTGATATCAGAGCAAGCAACTACAGAAATCTCAAAGGAACACAGCAAAAATAACTACAATGCAAACTACCTAGATACAACACCTAAACCCTATACATGTACATCTTTCTCTCCTTCTCCCCCTTTGTCATCAACAAACTCTGGGTCAAGGACAAAGATAGGAGGAGTGTAGAGCACCATGGCTGTGTTTGGATCAAAAGTGGGATCATGGGGCTCTGCATATGGGGAAGGTGTAGGAAAAATCTCTGTGGTAGGAGTTGGTGGAGCTGAAAATGGATGAGGTAGGACCTCTGTGGCAGGAGTGATAGGGGAAGACAGTATGACTATGTCTGGTGTGAAGGTGGAGGCTGGAGATGATGTGACATGTGGTGATGTGGTGTGCGGTGGGCTAGGAAATGCGAAAGAGGGTGAGGAAGGTGGGGAAAAGTGAGGCTCTGGTGAAGATGTGGATGGCTGGGTGACAGGTACGGATAGCTGAACCTCTGGAATCGGGGAAGATAAGGAAGGACCAGTCGTGAATCCGAAGGTGGATGAAGAAGGAGTGCCAAGACCAAAATGTTGTATCAATTTGTCAACTTTATCTCTGGCATCAGAAGCGGTAGCTAATGTGACGGTACACTGATCAAAGATCTCTGCCTGCTTCTTTTCCAATTCCTCCTTCATCTTGGTCAAGTATGATATGACCTCAGCCTGGGAAACAATCACATCCATGAGGCTTAACTTGATATCAGCACGTACCACGTCGAATTCGACCTTCATTATCAACCTATGTGATGCAAGAGCAGTATCCACAATCTCTCTGACCCGCTGATCAAACTCTGATGAAAGTGGAGGCAGAGCCGACTGAGCCTCGTACGCAACCGACTGTGAAGCACGGGCCTGAGACCTCTGTGGAACCCTCGACTGACCGGATCCTTTCGGCTCAAATTGAACCTTCATAAAGTTAAGCTGTGTCTTTCCAAAGGCCGTAATAAACTTCATCTGCTCAGGAGGACCCATGTACCATATCTTATGGTAGAACATGATCAGGGAAGCCAGAGAGGCGAAAGGCATGTAGGATCCTCTGCGAGACACGAACTTGAAGTAGCTGATCTCCTTGAACAGCCACTGCCAGATGTTGAGAGGATGTTTGCGAATGAAGGCAGTGAAGAACCGGTAGTCCTTTTGCGTGAAGTGCGTGTAACTTCCTCCCTTTTGCACGAAATTACGTGAATACACGTACCAAATAACTCGGTGCAAAGGTGGCATGTCCGAGGGCTTGAAGGTCAAGTGGACTCTCTAATCATCCGGTATGTCCTGACCGGGCACAAGAGTGGTATACACCTCCTCGTTTGTGTATCTCGGTGTGGATGCCTCTGGAGGATAAACAACCTTGAGAATCTTGTTGAGGATGGCGGCAGACAATGTGAATTGTACCCCTCTGACATATGTTATGATCCTTTCTTCAACTAGCCTTCCTTCCGAGTCCAAAATGTGGTTGGTCGCCATGTTGAAGTAGAACATCTTGACCAACTTGTGATAGTAAGTGGCCTCGATGGAAACAAATGCAGCATACGACCCGAACCACGGTGAGAGATCCATTTTGCACTCACGATAAACCTGTTCCAGATCAACTGAAACAACAGAACAAAATCCTCGGCTTCCAAATTGGTCTCTGAACTTGGCATTCAAGCCGGGAGGAAGGGGAGCTGGAGCAACCTTGAATCCCTCTGGTGCATTCTTGTGAAGCTTAATCTCTTCTATAGCATTTACACATACGTGCGAAGCTTCTTGCTAAGACTCAGTCTCCGATGAAGAACCAGCAACCTCAACAGTTGAAGGAGAGGAGACGACAGTTGTGGAAGCTCTCTTGGACCTTGCTTTTCGATGAACAACAGTTCTCATCCCTTTTGCCTTGCTCGTCTCTCCAATCTTCATCTTCTTGGTAGCCGAAGATGGGTTGGTGCTTTGGATGAAGTACCCCTCTTCTTGGGGTATGGTGAAGAAGCCTCAGGGATAGTAACACCGACTCCGGGAATATGACGATCAATGCCGGTCTCTAATTTCTTTGGGATTGATTTCGTCCTCGGTGCTCTTTGTGGAAGTGAAGAAGTGGGTTGTTTGGAGTGAGATTGATCTTTGGACATCTTGATGTTAGGGTTTCGGCGAGAATGAGAACGGGAAGAATTTGAGTGAGAATTCGTGGGGGATTTGTGATGATTTCAGAGTTAGAGAAGAGAGAAAGACGTGTTTCTACTAGGGCTTACTGGAGTAAAGGCGCGAGTTTGAAAGAACACGACTATTCAGTATATATATAGATAGCCCCTATACTGCAGTGAAGTTCTTGCATACTGCGGTATTGACCTGATTACAAAAATCTTTGCTTTCTGTATGGCCCTATACTGCGGTATACGAATCTATACTGCGGTATGCAATCATCAAATGGTTTTTAAAGAATTTTGGAAACTCCAAAACATGTTTACACTTGTTGTTAATCATCAAAACACATTGAGAACTAACATGAACTACTTGGGTATCTTATAACGCTATCATCGGATTATTTCCTTTTCCATTTTTATATGATATTATATTTAATATCATCACTTAGAATAATATCAAAAAGAATATTTTCACCTCTTTTGACCTTTTTACCGTTAGTGGTTTATTTATCCAACTTTCCCTTACTTTTTCTTAAAAATATAATTCTGGATTTTCTGATAGGATTTTTCAGCAAGTTTGAAAAAATGTAACTAAATGCATAAAAATCCAATTGATGTGATACAAAAATTTACAAGACCCTTGCCATATCTATTTTCATGAAAAAATATTCCCAGAGGCCAGAACAATACGAATCATTCCTAGTTTTATCTTTTTCAAACATTGTTCAGATTATAACTCTAAAAACAAGGCCTAATTTCAAAAATTCATAACTCCTTGTCCAGAACTCTAAAGCATTACAAATTTTATATCAATAGAAAGCCCTACATATCTACCTTCCTCCTGTAAACTTTCATGATTGTATGGTGTAATACTCTGAAATTTATAATTCTCCAAAATGCTAAATTTTGGAAAATTATACCTATTAAAAATAGGAGAATATGTTGTCTCTAATTTTGAAGTGTATTTATCTCTTAGGCAAACTTTCTTTAGGATTTAATAAGGCGAAATCCAATTCTCTAAATTCAATTAGGGATCATAAAATGTTATAAAATGATATGAAAATACCTAAATTAATTAGAGAAAATTTCCTACAACTAATAAACAATTAAACTTACATGAATTAAAATATTTACATTTAGTTTTTATATTAGCAAAAATAAACCATAAAGGAATGTGAGAAGGCTTAAAGTAATTAGGGAATACTAAAAATAGTTATTGGGCAACTAAATTAATATTGACTCCATGAAAACTTATAATTAATCCAAGAGCAAATAAAAAGACCTATTTAAGAGTATTTTACCTTGATTAATAAACAAAGGACCAATGATATGACTCCAAAAACATTATCTAAGCAATTGAATAAAACATAAAACAAATAAAAAGGGAAAAGATGAAGGGAGGGGCGTGAGTTTGGAATGCTTGCGGAGGAAGTAAAATTTTTTAACACATGCTACAACTTGTTGGAGAAGTAGAAGCTGCCACACTTGGTGGGCAAGTTTGAAGCCTTCATGAACAAGTTGCACTACTTCTTGAACAAGCTTTCAACCTTGGTGAGCAAGAAAGCAAAAGATGAAGTAGGTTAGATTTATTTACCAATTTTGCCATACCCTTTCACTATAAATAGGAGTGTTGGCTCTTCACAAATTCTCACACCAAAAACCTCAAGTAACATCTGAGTCTAAGAGTGAAGAGAGTGGAGTGGGAAGTAGCTTGAAGGAGTTCAAGCATTGGTAAGCAAATTCTTGAGTTTTGAGTTTTTAAATTCATAGATAGATGTGTTTTAATCTTGAAAACTCTAGAGGAGTTTTATTTTCATGTTTTTATGGTTAAAAATAGCTTTATTTCGAAACATTGATGAAGGAAGGGTTAGGGAAAAATTTCTGGAAGAAAAACACCAACGTAACGAAGTTCTAGCGAAATTTTGTCGGTAGTCGATTTCTGAAATCAGTGATAGAAATGCCAATATTTCTTGTACAAAAGGATGTTGAAAACTCTGGGAAAATTCATGGCGAAAGTTGACATATAGGGCCTTTCAAATATGCCAAGAACATGTTGCAATGAGTTTTGTACAGTGAGATAGAAATTCTCAAAATTTAGCTACAAAATTCTGGGAAAATTATGGGCACCATATGAAAACGTGGAAACTGGGAATTGTTCTTGAATTCTGGGTAAGAACTGATATTTTTTATCAATAATAGACATCCTAAGATTTCCAAAGAATTGTACAGATCCTCGTTTCGATTTTTCTAGAATTAGTTATGATTTTTCTAAGTTAGGCAAAAATCTGTCCAAATTTTGGATCAACGTTTTTTCAGAAATTTAAAGGGAAAATAATTGAAAAATAAATACACTAGGGGTAAACTAGCATTTATGGCTAGGATATCTATTAGACTATTGATTGTGAGTTAATAGTTGCGATATTACCCTCATAGGATATCTACGATCGCTTTCTGACCGACAACGTGCCATATCCATCAACAAAGGTACGTTCGCGTACTGTAACACTAACTCAGATGCTTATGATATGCTTATATGTGATAGATAACTTTACATCTGCTGTGTGCTTATGAGATACATCTGTTGTGTGCTTATGAGATACATCTGCTGTGCGCTTATGAGATACATCTGCTATGTGCTTATGAGATACATCTGCTGTGTGCTTATATACTGTTGGGATACATCTGCTGTATGCTTATGTACTGTTGTAATACATCTGCTGTGTGCTTATTAACACCATGGATATCTGTCATACATATAATGTCATATATAAGCATGAGGTTAACTGTTACCTGAAGTTCAATGGTCATTGAACCTCAGCTCCTACTATAGCTTCAAGGTCTGGAGGATCGACGGCCAAGGACAAGAGTAAGGAGCCAGCGTGAGGACGTAGGCGAAGAGATTTTTATTTCGACTTTATTTTATTGAACTATATTTAGATAACTGTACCGCTGTGTAAGCAGCCAAATACTACATCAGTAAATGTTTATCAGATACTCGCTCTTTTAAAATTTTTCCGATGCTCTACTCTGATCAAATATTTCGAAAACGCTTTAGAAAATTGGGATGTTACATTTATGTTATCAGAGCAGACATTCTGGCACGAAGTTAACTAAGTTACTCCAAACAGTTTGGTGTCTAGAAAGGGTTTTGTGGTTGTCAGTCAGTCCCCGTGAATTTGGCGAGACTTCCACAAATACACCAGCCTGGCTAGATTGTTTGAGTAACGGAGTTAGGTTCGGAGCTTTTCAACTAAGAGCATTTTATCTGGCAAGAACCTGGCTCAGTTATAATAAACCATTGGTGCCGAAGGCAAGGCTAGACTATGTGGGTCAGTTAATCAGTCGCCGTAAAGTCGGTAAGACTCCTATGATAGACACCTACCTGGTCAATCGGTTTGATTAGCTAAGTTAGGCTCTAAGCCATTGCCTTAGAGCATATTTTGAAAAAGAGTACTGATATAACCTTGGTACAGTAGTGATGAACGGAGATGGACGAGTAAGATGCACTGTGCGGAGGACTGTCCAGAAGAAATTAACACCGATAGGCAACCCTAGCCCAGTATACTACCCTAACTCGACACATCATTCTGAACCAGTATACCATCCTGAATTGGTGTACCACCCTGAGCCGGTGCACCACCATAACCCCGAAAAACCCCCTGTACCTATTCATGACCATGAACCCTTGAATGTATACCATCCTGAGCAGGTATACAACCCCGAACCTGTACATGACTTTGATCCAGTATACTACCCTGAACCAATCGCTAGTATACCTTCTAAGCCAGAGAGGCCTGTAGGATCGGATCATTCATCCGTTGACGACGACCTGAATATTTACTGCTGTTAGGCTATCAAGACGACTCTGGGAGTGAATCTTTCTACGAACCCAATTCCCTACGACATGTACTTGATACGAACAAAGAGCTGATAAGCGCTCTACGAACCGATTACCTAATGAAGGGGACGTACTTCCGGTGCCTGGAGCAAGTCAAAACGACCTACGGATGGAGAAGACATAATGGACTTCCCTACCCACTAGATGATTGGGTGATATCAACGCTATACCTCTTACCCCGAGACCACTTCTGGATGGAAAAGACGAATGAACTCCTAGAAGGAGAACGTATAACCAATTTCTACTTCTTTCTAAATCATCTCCAAGGGCTAGTTTTAAACATGTAAACGATGAGCTATAAAATACGACAATATGGGGGATGTAAGATATAACCACCGGTCATAAACCAGTAGGATGATGTGACATATGTTGGCATTTACACTATATCTTATGTGAAATATATGATTTACAGACTATATTACCCCTCGATATTGATATTTGTCATTCTTGCGATATCAAATATAGAAAGATAAAATGGAGAATTTACGTGGAGCCGGCATTCCTAAAGGTAGAGGTAGAGGCTGAGGAAGATGCAGAGAACCACGAACGATACCAGTACACGAACTCGATCAACAAGAACCACAACAACCAGCTCAAAATGAAATGCAGGAGATGAGAAGAATGTTCCAGGAGAAAAGAGTTCTCATTGATACACTCCTCGTCGACAGACAGGGAAGTGTAAATGGAGCTAAATACCCATGAGGGGGGTGAATTGGTATTTTCAAAATTTCCTTTGGTAAGTGCTCTGTTTTCAAACAATGAAAACAGGGGTGAACAGAGTAAGGGAAGAGATAGTTGGACACAAGGATTTATACTGGTTCGGTCCTAATAACTTGACCTACATCCAGTCCCCAGACTCTCTGGGATTTTCCACTATATCAATGATTACACACTCTGCACTTAAGAAGTGATTCTCTCACTAGAACTCACTCCCCCTTACAAGTTGTAATCAATAAACCCAACCACCAAGTCCCCTGACACATGGTTCTTTACAATAAATGATTAACAATCAAAGAAAACTCTCTCTAAGAATAGATGTTGATAAACACTGAAGCTTATAATGTCAAAAGACAAAATACAAGTGAAAATTAAAAGGTAGTTGAAGAAACTGAATGCTTATACGTTTTCAGATGTTGTGGTTGTTGTAGAGACTTGAATACAGTTATATTTATACTCAGGAAGCACTAACAGACCATTGCATCTTCAATATTACCGTTGAGAGATTTCTTCAGGTGTTTAGCAAGTAACTTAGACATCTTCTCTCTCTAAACTTAGCTTAATCCAGCTGGCCAAGTAATCTGATTTGTTCTTCTGCAAATTAATCCGTTGGAGATGAAGTTCCTTGATGTAGAAAGCATTCTTTAATGCTTTGCAACCGTGGGCAGAAGAATTAGCCAAGTTTATGCAACTTTCTGAGTAGAGCATTTAATGAGCTGAACCACTTTTTGCTTTTTATTTTATCCTTCAATAAACATTCTTTAAATCATCTGAAACTCACTAACAAAATGGTTAAACATAGCTAAAAATATAGAAGAGTGATAAGATAAAATATTAAGATCAAATAAGATGGTTCCAAAAATTCGTCAGATTTGATTTTCAAGTTTAGCGTTCGATACTCAAGTATGTTTATCAATACTCGAGTTTGTCACTATGCACTTAACTCAATAATTGAGTATCCATCTTGATACTTGAGTATTCATCTTCTAGAGAGGAATCATCGGGACTTGAACTTTGGTCCTTAATGTTAAAATAATGACAATACTTAAGTATACAAATCCATACTCGAGTTTTGAACTTTTGGTAAGAAAATAAATTTAAGTTCAAAAGCCTCAATACTTGAGTATTGCTTTCAATACTTGAGTATTCCAATTATTGACAAGGGAAAGCTCTCTGTATGCCCAATACTTGAGTTTCCAACTCAATACTCTAGTATGCATTCATTTTACAAAAGCTTTGAGAAGTCTTTCCTAGGTCAATACTTGAGTTTTCAAATGAATACTTGAGTATTCATAAACAAATGTTAAGTGTGAAATCTCTGTGAAAATCCAATACTTGAGTATGCAAAACCAATACTCGAATTTTCATAAGGTGTAAAACTTTGATGACTCTCTGTACGACCAATACTCGAGTATCCAATTGAATACTTGAGTATTGAGAACTTAAGTCAATGTTGATATTGTCTCTGTGTGTTCAATACTCGAGTTTGTCTCAGGGTGAAAATTTGGAGTGCTCTCTGTAAGTCCAATACTCGAGTATAGCGTCCAATACTTGAGTATTGCTTTATGAAATGGATTTGAACAACTCTCTGTCAATTCAATACTCGAGTTTGTCTTTAACAGTAAGTTTTTACCAAAGACAAAACTCCAAAGTGTGTTTACAATTGTTGATTATCATCAAAACACATAGGGAACTAACAGGAAGAAGAGTCGAGAGACAAGTTGAAGGACGACAAGCCGAGGAAGAACAAAATGATGAGGAGGAAAGGGAAGACGAACGAGACGAGGAACACATGGAAGAAGCCAAGGAGTCTGAGAGATCAATGTCACCTCCTAGACACAATAGAGCGATGGCAACACCGCCACAACTCAACAGAGTAGCTGAGACTACGCAATATTAGGTCACTCAATTCTGCAAACTGAAACCACCAGCTTTCCACGGTAAGCTGGACTCAACCGAAGATTGGATTATGCGACTAGAGAAGATCTTCAAAGTTATGGAGTGCCCAGAGAATCGTAAAGCTCAACTTGTGATCTACAAGCTGGAAGGAGATGCGGACATATGGTGGAAAAACATAGCGACATCATTACAAGCACGCTATTGTCCAGTTACTTGGGAGAAATTTCTAGAGAAATATAACAAACAGTACTTTCCTCCCTCAACTCAAATGATCAAGGAGTCGGAGTTCCTTCATATCCGACAAGGTCACGAGGAGTCATTCGATGACTACCTTACTCAATTCACCAATCTATCACGATATTCATCACACTTGAGGCAGGGTGATGATAAAAGTAGTATGGCTAACATATTAATTTATGGGCTAAAGTATGAGATAAGGGAAAGGTTAGTGTCGCAACGGTTCTCAGAGTTAGCTCAAGCAGTGGATGCCTGCCGATTGATTGAATGTAACTTGAAGGAACTACGTACATCAAGAAATTACAACAGCAACAGTGCAAGTCGTGACGCTATTAGTCGTGGAAATTCTTCGCGAAAGAGAGTGGCACCATGGAATAACTCCCGAAGTTGAAGCAAGATGCCATTCCAGTCTGGGCAGTAGAAAAACCCAAGAATGCCAGGATCCCGACCGTGTCCAAAATGCAGAAAATATCATTCCGGTATTGACTGTGATAGGAGGCAAACTTGCTACAGATATCGGAAGCCGGGGGCACATTAGCAAGAACTGTCCCGAGAAGGCGGTGGGGTTAAGGCCACAAAACCTAGGTTGGGTGTACACACTAACCTCGCTCTCTCTTCCCTCAATCACTAAACTAGTTTTTATATTTTTGAGAAGAGTTTTGTGCCGTTAAAGGCCTATGAAACTATTCCAAACACTCACTAGCTAGGCCTCAACGTTGCGGTCTCTGGCGTGATTTCAACATCAGTTTAGCCCATCTTCACGGCTGAGCTGTGTCAAAACAACAACAACATCTCTTCGTATTTCTTTCTGATCTTGAGTGTTGGGCTGTGTAAAATGCCTCACTACACCTCTAGCTTGCAACAGAACAAACCATGAAAATAAAGCTAGTCCGAGAGCCGCAGATTGAATTAGCGGTATTCACGTGGAGATTTTAATATTTCAATATTTGTGCTAAAGGGCTGGTGGCTTCATAAACTCAGTCTTTTATCTCAAAAAGTAATGGTAACGACTATAAATGAAGAATAAAAAGAAAGTGACCGACTCTCTTGAAATGAGCCACTTTTTTAAGATTATTTGTCGCTCTCTATAGTCTACTATGCTTGGATGGTTTACTCATTGAAACAGAGTACAAGCATTTAGCTTCCTCAGTTTTTGAGTTGGGGTGATTTACAGTCTTCATTTTAAGGAAGGTGGTGCTCACTCGGGTCTTTCCATTAACAGAGGCAAGCTATGGATATGGTTTTGATGGCTAGAACGATGTGTTTGTAGTTTCAAGCATGAAGTTAGAAGAACAATGTATTGTGGCAATGGCGGCAAGTAGGAGGGGGAATAGAGGATGGAAGCCTTAAAAAGAACAGAGAGAGATAACGGAAGTTTTGGGCTGTTAGTTAGATAGGAAGGGTGAGAATGATCCGTTTTAAATATATAAAGGGAAAAATTGTACTCTAAAATATCTGTCGGTGCTGGATTCACCTCCAGAAAAAGTTTCAGAAGTTTTAGAGTGCTCAATGCAGCTAACCCCATTTTATTACTAAAGTAAATTCTTCGACTTTTTTAAGATCTTAAAATAATTTTTTAAGATCATGATATATTTTCCAGTATCAATTAATAGTTTAAAGTATCTTTCTAGTCTCGTTAATATTTAAAAATTTTTATTTTTCTTAAAAGCAAAGGTTGACTCAAAAATGCACCAAAATGATGTAGATTTGAGTATAGGATGACATTGGATGCAAGCCAAGTCCATTTTTAATAGTTCAACCTCGAACCAGCTATACCAATCCGTTCTACTTGAATACAGAGATATATCATGTAAAAACCTGCAATTCCCAGAGGCCCTGAGGTACAAGGATGTCACTTTTCTCATTTCAAGACTCTCGTCACTTGAAAGAGTAAGTTCACTTGTAACCTTGACAGTGCTGGGAACTCTTGCATTATTCAATATAAATTTCATAAATGCAACATGAGCTTCGTATAACCTGAAGCCACCAAAAGTGAAATCCTTCGGGTGTGATAAAAGGCACCAGGGAATATTAAGTATTGGTTCAGGAGGGGACCTAGAATAAAGCTGACCACGTACACAAAAGTATAGTTTGAGAACTAATAATTGAAGAAAAACTATTTCACACACAAATCAAGATAAAATCTTCAAATCTTAAAATTTAGAAGATTCTGAAGTTTAGGGAAATTATGGAGAAAATTCAGTGGACTAGGAAAACATTCCAGGTGTGTTAAATGTTGGAATATTATCAGCATCAGGCAACTACATAGTATGCCAGGCACCGGGGTGACCATATTGACTGCATGAGCAAATGAAACAATTGAGTTCCCCCTAGTTATGCAAAAGAGTTTCTGCTCCTTGTGTAAATTTAGTAACATAAGCTTTAGTACTCAGACAAAACAAACGGTGCAATAAGAAAATTTTGAAGTGTATAAACATAATTATTTCCCATACAGACACCAGCATTCGTGAGTGATTTTGCAATGGAGAGCGACTAAAGTCACATAACATATTTGAAGAAAACATGATAGAAGCAATAAAGAAGTTGTATGCCTCATGAACCTGAAATGGCCCGCAGAGACTGAGGAAAATCGTAAAACAAATTTGATACCAGTACAAGCATAGAGCTGGCACAGGATAAATAAACTGAGCACAGAAATAAATCTGTTGAAACTAAAACAGTTACCATAAATCAAGAACACAACAATGGAATTCCATGTCTATGAGGCATCAGTTCGTTGCTATAAACATGAGGGAGTAAAAGAATGGAAATCGACGACATTACCTGAGGAAAAGCTTCGATTTTCTTCTCCGGTGCTTGCTTTATCGCTCCCTGCCTCTCCGGCTCTCTTCGTCATTTTTTGGTTTATTTTTGAGCGAAAACTTCCATGGCATTTAAGACCCTTATCCCTTTTTTAATTATATATAATTTGTGAGGAAAATGAATACTCCGTACAATTGAGAATTAATTTGGCAATTAATATTTTTTCAGACACTACTTTAAATATTATATGCGAATCAAATATTTTTTATTATATTATATTATTTGAATGATGATTGGGTTAACAATGATTCAATTGTATTTGGATTATACTAAACCTTAATAATTAGCGTAATAAATTTAAAATTGGTGATATTTTAAGTATATTGGTAATATTCCCTCATTCTCATCATTATGTTTCAAGTTATATATATGCATTCTCATGCTTAAAAAAAAATATTTAATCAAAATTTTCTTATTTTATTTTTGGAGTGATTTAGTAGTTATTATTATAATTTTAAAAGATGGGCAATTTTAATTTAAAAAATTTCATACTTTAACAAATTTATTATATTTTCAATTAATTTTGCATAACAATTAAGGAAAGAAATACGACCACTTCACATATTTTAACATATTATTAAAATATGGGTTAAGGAGCAATTTGGTTAACAAATTTTTATCTCATAAGAGTCTAGCACAAATAACTTTTAAATGGATCAAAAATACCTAGAAAAAGTTTAAAAATGTGCAGTCGGCATAAAAAACTTTTACTTCAGAAATGCCTAACTTAAAAAAGTTTTACTCATTTTTAAAATTTTTTTGGTATTTTTGGTTTATTTAAAAGTTATTTGTGTTGGACGCTCCTAAAGTAATAGTTCATTGGCCAAATTACTCCTTAACCCTTAAAATATTCCAATCATGGTTTTGGTATCCTCAAGCCTAAGCAGAGAAAAAAAGTTTCATGTAGTACGCAGCTTCTCTCGTTTGTTGATTAGCATGTGCTACCCTCCTTTGTTTAAAATGGTGCTGTTTTGACGCAAAGCAGTGAGCTGGTGCACTTTAAAAAAAAAAAAAAAGAGAACACTGACTGATACTAAAAAAATACTTAGGATACTGATTAGCACTGAAAAAATATTTCATAATATTAAAAAAATTATTTTGAGATCTTGAAAACAAAATTAGGGTACTGACACTAAAAGATGCTTCAGGATACTGAACGGTACTAAAAAATACCTCATTATCTTGAAAAATGATTTTAGGACCTTGAAAAAATATCATAAAGTATATTTTTAATATAAGTTAGTCAATAATTAGGCAACATGACACTGTTTTAAGCAAAGGAGGGTAGTAAATACTAATCAGCAAAGGAGAAAAGCCGGTGTGTTGACATCTAGCCACTAAAGTATCATGCTGCGCTAGGCTTTCCAGTCAAAAGTAGATGTAACAAAGTTCTATCATGAACAATAATATTTAAGGACAAATATATGAAATAAAGGAGTAACTGCAACAGTAATATGTTAATCACATGTGGTTTTTAAATGACTGAACAATTATGGTAAAAGACCGTTGACTAAAACGTAATAGGACTTACAAGAGATGTGACACATTTAGTATCTATAGTGTCCGAAAAAGGATTTCCTTCAATAGAAAAAAAGATGTGCTTATAACAAACCTTATAAATGCCTATCAACTACGACTGAAGTTTTCAATTCTTTATTGTTTTTTTTTTTTGATACATATGCGATAGGAGAAGGGGGATCGAACCCAAGACTGGAAAGGGGGAAATTAATCCCAATACCACTGCATTACTAGTAGTGCCGGTGAAGTTTTCAATTCTTAACTCTAAAAAAAAAATTCATTTGGAAGATTTAAGTTTCAATGTTCAATACATTAAAGAATTGCGAAAAAACTAAGCAGCTCAATGGAGGATATTACGATCCTGGATGACTTTATTCATTTAAAAAAAAAAAAAAAGCAAGCCTCAAATTGAACACGAAGGAGAATCAGGCACATTGCCCTAAACATTAAAATAGGGCTGCCACAAAATAAATAGGACATCTACTTGGCTTCTCTATAAGAATAAGGGAATAAAATAACTTCCTACATAGAAGCATGAAATAGAATAACAATTAAATAGTGTTGACTGGCCCAGACTAGGGCTATGCTCTATCCATTAAAAATGCTATGACCAAGCATGCAATTCTATTGAAACTTAAAGAATTTATCCAAAAAATTCAATTGCCTTATAAACAACTCCTATTTATTTGCAAACTAATCCTTTCTATTGAATCTGTTGAAGTTTTGAGGAAACATCACTTAAATGTTTAAGTTAGTTGTGTTTTTTATAGTCACGAAAATGATATTCAATGGTGTCCTATCCATTTTAATTTCATTGACAACTTGAAAAATGATATTAATTCTTTGCTTCAATTTTTTCGGTTACTCATTATAAAATTCATGTTTCATTGATTCCTCATTTCTTGGACTTTGCTATACAACCTTTAATTTTATAACCCATTTCATTTTATATAATTGACCTTTTTACAAAACTACCGGTTCAATGCAAATACCCGACCACCACTTGGTAATCCAAGAAAACAAAGGACCAGGTTTACCCGACAAAAGTTGGAACCACCACTTGCTAATCCAAGAAACAGAGAACTAGATTTATCGAGAGAGAAACATAAAAGCTGCTAAAGTTCATAACAATCTAATGTATCCCTTAGACAATGACATATTTCAGTGGTTCAACAGAACAAGCTACATCAAAACCTGAACCAGCAATCCAATCATTTAAACTTGACCATGGATGCTTCACATGTAAAATCTTGCAATTCTCAGAGGCCCTGGAGTATAAGGATATCTCTTTTATCGTTTCAAGAATCTCTTCTTCACTTGAGAAAGCGAATCCCCATGTTATTTTGACAGTGCTCAGAACTCGTGCATTATCCAATATGAATTTCATAAATGCAACACCATCTTCATCTAACCGAAAGCGACCAAAAGTGAACTCCTTCAAGTGTGATGAAAAACAGAGATGAACATTAAGAATTGGCTCAGGAGGGGCCCTAGAAAAAAGCTGACCAATGACCACACAAACATAGTTTGAGAACTAATAAATCGAAGAACAAATATTTCACACAGAAGTCAAGAAAATATCTTCAGACCTGCAAAATTACAAGATTTTGAAGCTAAGGGAAATTTCGGAGGCAGTTTAGTATCTCAGTCCACCCATCACCACAACATTCCAAGTGTGTCAAATGTTGGAAAATTATCAGCATCAGGCGACCACATAGCATGCTCGCCACCCGGTGACCATATTTGCTGCATGAGGAAAGACCAACATATACCCAAGAAACATCAGTATATGAAATACCCAAAAAACAATAGTATATGAAATATCTGAAAGAAAAATGAAACAAATTACGTATACAATGTCATTCATACCTGTACGCTTAGAAATCCAATTGTTAATTCAATTGTTATTAATGCATCAATCCAATTGTTAATCTTATCATTTGGCATGTTGAACTTCCAACAATTGAGACCACAGTTTTTGAGAAATTTCAAATCTCTTGAAATAAGAACATAATCAACAAATTGGATGAAGACTTCACCACCAGGAAAATATGTATCATGAATGACAAGAGTGGAAAAAGAGTGCCCAAGTGGCCTCCATCTCTTGGACAAGAAGCTTGCAGCAACAACCTGCTTGGTTGGCAGAGAAGACAGAATATGAAGAAGCAATGAGTCTGGTAAGCTACTGAGCCTGTCACACATTATTAATTGGCTTCCACTTCAATGCCTCTCCTACATTGGTTATTTAACAATGTTAAGCCAATCTCCAAGGGAGTACTGATGAAAACATGCCTAGTTAAACTTGATCCGGGTGGAGAAAATAATCAAACACCAAGTAGTAAATTTTACTATGCACTTGAAGCTATTTGGAAAACAATATGCAGAACAGTTCTTCATAGCACGCTATGGAAAATGATGGATATGCCTGAAGATTGGAGAAAACTATTGATTAAACAGTTAAGAGTATTGATTTAAGCATTTTGTTTATCTGACTTAGAATGAAACAGTAAGCACAAACTGTGGACCAAATCTGTAATAACCCAGATATTTGAGAATTAAAATATATATATATATATATAATAAATTAAATTAATACATTTGTAGTGGCTCAACACGTTAAAATAAAATAAGTTATATGATTATAATATAAATATATATTTACTATTTATTATAGTTGGGGTGTCAAAATGAACATCTACCTTGATAGTATTGGGGATGATCAAAGATTCCTTAGGTCTTTGGTTTGAATCCTCATTAGGGTAATGTAACAGCCCAAATAAAAAGGTGAACAAGAAAAAAAAAAGAAAAGAAAAGAAAAGAAATAGCAGCCAACAGGATCATTTTTTCCCTTCTATTTCCCACGGACTGCAACTCTATGAGAAAGAGATTTCAACGGTGAGAAATCCCAACCCCAATCGCTCTTCTCCGTCTTTGTGTTTTCCTTCGCTCGTCAGTTGCTTCCCCACTCGTGTTGCCAATGTCCGCCTGACCACCGTCGGCGAATCTTCCCTCTGCCCAAATCGCCACTTTTCTCTCTGATTTATACCTGTTCGGTCCCCCCCCCAAGCTGTGCGTCGCTGATAGTGTTTGGGAGTATTTTGTTTTGATTCCTCTCCTCTTAGAAAGAGAAATGATGCAGAATTGAAATATATGAATGAGAGCACAAGAGAATTGCTCTGGCTCGTTCAGTATTTATATTAAACTGAATACAATATTCTAGAATACAAGAAGAGAATCTTTACAATTGCCAATCATAATTGACCCTATAATCTTGGCAACATGTATGCACAAAATCAGGGAAAGATTGATACGGAGAACAATGTCAATGATATGGAGAATAATGCCAACGCACATAAATGCTAATTATACAAGGCACTGATTACGTATTAATTACTTATTACATTCTCTAATATTCCCCCTCAAACGAGAGGGAGTGACAAGGAGCCCGAGTTTGTTTTTGAAAAATTCAAATTGAGACTGTGATAGCGGCTTGGTGAGGCAATCAGCTACTTGCATAGAAGAAGGAATATATCTAATATCAATCAATCCTGATGCAACTAAATCTCGAATAAAATGCACATCAACTTCAATGTGTTTACTTCTAACATGTTGTATTGGATTGGCAGCTAGAGATTTTGCACTCAGATTATCACACCACATGATTGAAGGTCTTTTAATGAACAATCCTATCTCAGCTAGCAGAGAAACTAGCCATTTAATTTCTGCAGAACCATCAGAAAGTGATCGATATTCAGACTCGGTGCTGGACCTAGACACAACCTTCTGTTTTCTTGAAGACCAAGAGACCAAATTGTTGCCCAAGAATACACACATACCAACCATAGATCGTCTATCATCCAAGTCACAAGCCCAATCGGCATCTGTGTAAGCAATAAGCTCCGGATTACTGAAAGGCCTAATACACAGTCCTAGATTGTAGGTTCCTTTAAGATACCGAAAAATTCTTTTTACTGCCTGAAAATGAACTGTTCTAGGCTCAGACAAAAATTGACTAAGCTTATTCACTGCATACGATATGTCAGGGAGAGTGGTAGTCAGGTATTGTAGGGAGCCTATGGCTCTTCTATACTCAGTGGGATTGTTCAACAGCTCTCCATCACTTGCAGAGATCAAGCGACCCGTTAGCATAGGTGTGGCAACTGGTGCACTGTCACTCAGACCAAATTTTTTTAACAGATCCACTACATATTTAGCCTGATTCAAGTAAATACCCGATTTATCTCTGTAAACTTCCAGACCCAGGAAATAATACAAGGGTCCTAAATCCTTCAAGGAGAAGATTTGGTTCAACCGCTTAACAAAATCATTCACAAAAGTAGAGTTATTTCCAGTTACCAAAATATCATCCACATATATGAGTATAAACACAGTCAAGTCTCGGGTCTGAAGCATAAATAGAGAGGTATCACTTCTCAAATTACAAAAACCCCAGTCAAGAAGAGTGAAGCGTAACCTGTCAAACCACGCTCTGGGTGCTTGACGCAAGCCATAGATAGCCTTGACCAGCTTGCAAACATGGTTCGGGTGTCTCTTATCGATGAATCCTTCCGGCTGAGGCATAAAAACCTCTTCTTGGAGAAAACCGTTGAGGAACGCGTTATTAACATCCAGCTGCCGAATTTCCCACTGGAAAGTAACGGCGATTGAAAGAATGACTCAAATTGTGGTGGATTTGACAACCGGGTTGAATGTCTCGCTGAAATCAATTCCGAGTGTTTGTTGTAATCCCTTTGCAACCAACCTCGCTTTGTGCTTCAAAATCGATCCATCTAGCCGAAACTTAGTTTTGAACACCCATTTATTGTCGATTAACTTCTGGTTGTTGAAAGGGACAAGTTCCCAAGTCCGATTTCGAAGCAACGCCTGAATTTCGTCGAACATTGCAGCTTGCCAGACGGAGGAGGAAAGGCATAACGAGTTGTACGAGGTTCTGAAATGGTTTGCACAGTGGCTTGGGTATAACCAATAAAAGGATATTTAGGCTTCTTTATTCCGTCCTTGGCCCTATTAGTCATGGCATGTTCATTAATGGGCCTTATTGTTATCGGACTAGCAGCTTCAGCAGAGACCGTTGGACCTGGACCTTCAGCAGAGACCGTTGGACTTGGGCCTTCAGGGGAGCTGGGTACTAGTGTGGAGTCTGATACAGAGTCTAAGTCACTGGGAACCTCAGAGGATGACTGAGACTCATTTTCATTTGGACGGACAACAGAGTCACCGAGAGTAGATGTTTCATTATTGGGACTCATTCGAATTATCAGCGGAAACGAGTGCAATTGTTCATTATCTCTGGGATGAGATGATGACGCCATGAATCCTGTCCTGAAAGGAAAATTGCTAGAGTCAAATACAACATGACGGGAGATGATAATTTTACCGTTTTCTTTCAAGCACCGATAGCCTTTCTGTTGTGATGCTGGTCCAATGTAGACACATTTCTCGCTGTGAAACTGAAACTTGTGAGTATTATAAGGCTTGAGGCACGGATAACAGGCGCAACCGAAAGGTTGAAGCTCGTCATACTGAGGCTCTGTTTGTTTTAAACAAAACAGGGGTGTGTCTCCCTTTAGTACCGGTGTTGGTAGGCGATTGATTAGAAAAACTGACTGTTGAAAGGCATCGGCCCAAAATTTGAGTGGCATTCCAGAGTGGGCGAGCAGAGTTAGACCCATCTCCACAATGTGACGGTGTTTTCGCTCTGCACGTCCATTTTGAGCTGAGGTGTACAGACATGTTAATCTAACATTAATGCCAGCCTCCTGTGCTATTGATTCAATGGGTTTGTACTCACTGCCATTGTCGCACTGTATTGCCTTAATTTTCAACTCAAATTGATTCTCCACAAGAGTTTTGAAGTTTCGAAAAGCCATTACTGCTTCACCTTTATGTCTTAATGGATATAGCCAAGTGAAACGACTAAAATCATCGATGAAGTGTATGTAAAAACGATGTCCACCAGTGGAAAGTACGGGTGAAGGACCCCACAGGTCTGTATGTATTAATTCAAGTGGGACAGTAGACCGAGAAACATAGTCTGGAAATGACAGAAACTTGGACTTGCCTAATTGGCAAGCTTCACATATATGATCATTAGGAACACTAACTGGAATTGTCTTATTACATTTATTCATAATGAGTCTCAAAACTCTAGAAGTAGGATGGCCTAGAATGTGATGCCACTTAAGATATTCACGTTGAGCCTTGTCATCACGAACAGCCATTAATGCTCGAGGCTTCACGTCAGGTCTTCTTCCTCTCATCTGATACAGGCCTTCGTTTTGGGTACCCTGGAGGATCGTCTGATCTGTCGCTCGGTCCTTCACATCACAGCCCTTGTCAATAAACTTCACAAAAACTGGGTTATCTCGAATGAGTCTATTGACACTCAACAAATTCTTAGTAGCCATCGGTACATAAAGAACATCACGAAGGATTAATTCAGAGTTGGTGCAAGGAATAGAAGTGGAGCCAACACCTTCAATAGGGCTCTGTGTGCCAGTGCAAGTTGTCAGATGAGACTTACCAGTTGAAACTACTTCCTCAAGTTGATCCGGGCATGGAGTGACGTGGTAGTTAGCACCACTATCCATGTACCAAGAGGGGTCTGCAACTGAACAAGAATTAGCATAGTAGGCAGGGGGAGAAGAATGTGCATGATTATACCCGACTTGGTCATCACGAGAGTAGCAAGTGGCGATGGTATGACCTAGACGTTGACAATAAATGCAGAATGGACGGCCTCCACGACGGCCGCCACCACCTCGAGAACGTCCACCCCTGCCTCTGAACGAGCGAGGATTGTAGCCATTGTTGGAGGTATTGCGCCAGGAACGATTTGCTCTTGTATCAGCGGGTGACTGAGGACGTTGAGCCACATTAATGGTAGGTTGAATGCTTAGTTGGGCAAAATGATTCTGTTGACAGAGTTTAGATTCAAAGGACAGTAAGGCAGATTGTGCTTCTACCCAAGTCAAATCGGGTTTGTCAATCAACTTCACTGAGATTGCGTTGTATTCGGCATCTAGACCATTCAGTGTATGAAGAAGAAGATCATTAGTTGCAAGAGGTGATCCAGCCAAGGCAAGCTCATCAGAGAGACTCTTTATCTTGTTTAAATACTCCTCCATCTTAAAAGAGTTTTTGCGCATATTGTGGAGTTCATTCTTGATTACCATGATACGAGCCTTGGTAGACGCACACGTAAGCTCTCGTGCCCCTGTCCAGAGATCGCGTGCCGTCTTACAGTGGAGCAGCTGCACACCCACCTCCTGGGTCATTGTGTTGCGCAGCCACCCAACTAACAGACGGTCGACAGAGAACCATTCCTTGTACGCTGGATTTGGAGCTCCAGAAGACAGCTTCGAGGAAACAGCGGTGGAGCCATTGATATGAGACTCGAGGCAATTTCCCTCAATAAGGGGAAGGACGATGGATTCCCAAACCAAGAAATTCGAGCGATCCAACTTGATCGCGGTGGTTTGGCTAGAGGAACTGAATAAGGTATATGAACGAGATGCACTGGAGTGAGAGGCGCCGGAGGCAGCGGTGTCGGAAGCGCTAGACATGATTTAGCTCTGATACCAAGAAAGAGAAATGATGCAGAATTGAAATATATGAATGAGAGCACAAGAGAATTGCTCTGGTTCATTCAGTATTTATATTAAACTAAATACAATATTCTAGAATACAAGAAGAGAATCTTTACAATTGCCAATCATAATTGACCCTATAATCTTGGCAACATGTATGCACAAAATCAGGGAAAGATTGATACGGAGAACAATGTCAATGATATGGAGAATAATGCCAATGCACATAAATGCTAATTGCCAACACACATAAATGCTAATTATACAAGGCACTAATTACGTATTAATTACGTATTACATTCTCTAATACTCTTCCTTGCTGGATGGGTTGTGGGGATGGTTGAAGCTTGATTTGGCTAAGGTAAGTTTTTATTAATGGTTTTGGCTGATATGTTATGAAGAATAAAAGTTTCTAATATTATTTTTATGGATTAAAACTGATTATTAGTATAGATTTGAGGCTGGAAAGCGTAGTAGCATATATATGTATGCTTAAAAGTGTTTGACAAGAGGCTTGTAAAGTAATAAGCTTGATAACATAGTTTGAGTTTAATTGCATCCAAGGTGTTTGATAAAATGTCTGAGAGAAGAAATTAATAGGAATGTTGTAAAAGTTGCTAGATAGCTATAAAGCTTATGCTGTAATACTTGAATGATATGATATTTTGAGAATAACCTTGTTGACAGATTAGAATTATAAGGCCTTGAGATTTAAATTGATGTTTGAAGTTATTTGGGTAATATTATGGAGTAATAATGTTGTTTTATACAGGTAATGAAACCGATGCCGAATCCGTATACCTACAATACATCTTAGACGATAACATTGTGCTGACGTAAGCATTGCAGTTAGACTTTATACAGGCAGGACTACATTCAGAAACTACTCGGGGGAAGTATCTTCTTTATCTAAACCAAGTCAAGGGATTTTATGAGATGAACTCACATTTTCAACTTCCTTACCCTCCCGGAGACTGGAGTATATCCACCTTATACCATTTTCCTCGAACCCGCTTTTGGGTGGAAAAGACGAACGAGCTCTTGGAGGAAGGGCCCATCCGAAGTTTTCACGCTTTCCTTTGGTGCCTCAAATGTCTACTGTTAGTTCTCTATGTGTTTTGATGAAAATCAACAATTGTAAACATGTTTTGAAATTTCCAAATTTGCTAAAAATCATATGTCAATTGGAAACTCGAGTATAGGATTGTATACTCGAGTATTGAGTCGACAGTGGATTGCTCAAATGCATTTTACTAAGCAATACTCAAGTATTGGAAGCAATACTCGAGTATTGGAATTACAGAGAGCAATCTAGTTTTGAACTTAAGTGCATACTCGAGTATATGACCTGCATACTCGAGTATAGGACATCCAGAGAGTATTCAAGTTTTTCAAGCTGAGTCAATACTCAAGTATGGGAAGCTATACTCGAGTATTGGACTTACAGAAAGCAAACAAGTTTTCACCTTGAGTGAATACTCGAGTATAACATTTGAATACTCGAGTATAGGACTTACAGAGAGCAAACAATTTTTCAGCTTGAGTGAATACTCGAGTATGGCATTGGTATACTCGAGTATTGGTCTTACAGAGAGCCTTCAAACTTTTATAACTGTTGGAAACTCGAGTATAGGTTTTGAATACTCGAGTATTGGCCTCTCACAAAGTTTTCCAACTTAACACATGTTCTTGAATACTCAAGTATTGACATGGAAAAACTTCACAAATTTTGAAAGATGAATCGATACCCGAGTATTGGTTTGTAAACTCGAGTATTGGGCATACAGAAAGGTTATTCATTTGTCAAAGATTTGAATACTCAAGTATTGGAATGAATACTCAAGTATTGAGATTTTGAACTTAAACAAGTTTTCACATTGAACAGTACAAAACTCGAGTATTGACTTACATACTCGAGTATTGACATTGTTTTTCAAAGCTCAAGTCACGATGGTTTGCCTCTAGAAGAAGCATAGTCAAGTATCACCTTGGATACTCAAGTATTGGCTCAAGTACATAGTGACATACTCGAGTATTGAAGAACATACTCGAGTATTGAGCGCTAAAAACTGATTTTCAAATTACACGAATTTGTGAAACATTCTCTTTTGATCTTATTGCTTCCATTTATCATTCACTTATGTTCCCAGCTATGTTTAACCAGTTTGCTAAGTGAATTTCAGTTGACATAGAAGAAGATTAATGGAGGTCAAAGGCAAAAAGCATAAAGTGTTCAGAGCATTTAATGCACTTTAGAAAATTAGCCTCTTTTTGGCTAATCCACCTGAGCACGCCTTCACAATGGTAAATAATGCTTACTATAACAAGCAAACTCTTTTCCAACGGACAAATCCTCAGAGAGCCACCTCATATCAATTAAACATCTGGATTAGTTGGAGATTAAAGAGAGAAGCTGACCAAACTTAATGCTAATCACCTACAACGGTTGGATTCATCTTACAACGGTCAATTAATGCTCTCTAAGTATAAATAGAGTGCATTGAAGTCTTCTCAACAACCAACATTAACTGAGAGCGAAATTCATTGAAGTTCACATTTATTACTTTCAGTTTTCATCTGTATAGTATCTTTTGATACAAGCACTTCAGTGTTCTGTTAGTTCTCAATGTGTTTTGATTATTAACATCAATTGTAAAACATGTTATGAAGTTTCCAAGAACCTTTGAACATCATCTGATAGTTGCTTACCGCAGTATGGCTTTGCATACTGCAGTATAGAGTCTTCCAGAAAGGAGATAATCTTTCGGGATTACTCAATACTGCAGTATAGGTGTCTTTACCGCAGTATGGCTATGTATACTGCAGTATAGGGACTTCCAGAGAGCAACCGTGTTTTCAAAAGAAGTCCATACCGGAGTATAGCTATGTATACTGCAGTATAGGGACTTCCAGAGAGCAACCGTATTTTCAAAGTAAGTCCATACCGCAGTATAGCTATGTATACTACAGTATAGGGACTTCCAGAGAGCAACCGTGTTTTCAAAATAAGTCCATACCGCAATATATCTGTGTATACTGCAGTATAGGGACTTCCAGAGAGAAACCATGTTTTCAAAACAAGTCTATACCGCAGTATAGGATGACATACTGCAGTATAGGGCCAACCCGAGAGCAACCAAATTTTCTCACTCAAGTAAATACCGCAGTATGGAGTTGCATACTGCAGTAAAGGCTGTCACGGAAGGCTTTTAAATTTCATAACCATTGCATACTGCAGTATAGGTTTCCATACTGCAGTATTGGGCAATCACAGGGTCTCTTCTCTTTGACAAAAACTCGTATACTGCAGTATACTAGTTGGATACCGCAGTATAGAGGATATCTTTCAAAATCATTTCGCGAGGTTTTTGTCTCTGGAAGTTGTTTACTGCAGTAAGCCCTTGGATACTGCAGTATGCACAGTGACATACTCCAGTATAGAGGAACTTACCGCGGTATACAACGGTCAAAATTGGTTTTTGAATTACGCGAATTTGCAAATCATCATTGTTTGATCTTCTTGCTTCCATAATTCATTCAATCATATTCCTAGCTATGTTTAACAAGTTTATTGAGTGAATTTCAGTAAGATCAGATGAAGATTATTGGAGGTCAAAGCCAAAAAGCAAAAAGTGAATAGTGCATTAAATGCACTTCTGCAAATCAACCTATTCTCAGCTAATCCATCTGAGCACGCCTTCTAAACGTTGAAGAATGCTTACTACAACAAGTAAAGCCATCTCCAACGGGAAAATTCTCAGAGAGCCACATCAGACTTCATTAAGACTTGGATTAGCAGAAATTTAGAAAGAGAAGATGACCAGAACCCAAGCTAATCACTTCCAACGGTTGGAATCATCTTACAACGGTCATTTAATGTTCTCTGCCTATAAATAGAGAGCATTAACTTCTTCTCAAGCTGATACACCAACTGAGAGCGAAAATTTATCAAGAATCATTTATTGTGTACAGCTTTCATCTGTAATAGTATCAATTTGATACTTTGTACTTCAGTGTTTATTCTATCTACTCTTTGAGAGAGTTATCATCTTGTAAATCATCTACTGATTGTGATAACTACAAGTCAGGGGACTTGGTAGTTGGGGTGTATTGATTACAACTTGTAAGGGGGAGTGTGTTCTAGTGAGAGAACAACTCTTAGTACAGAGTGTGTAATCAATATTTGATTATAGTGGATTGAAAATCCCAAGTGAGACTTGGGGACTGGATGTAGGTCAGGAAAGGACCGAACCAGTATAAATTACATTGTGTTTAGCTTCTTCTCCTTATCCTCTCTGTTGTGCCCTGTTCTGAGTGACCAAAAACAGAACAAGTTTCGAAATTTTTAAAGATACCCAATTCACCCCCCCTCTTGGGTATAAAGCTCCTGCTTTCATTTGGTATCAGAGCAAGGTCTTCTCAGAAGAGTTTTACCACTCGAGAAGGATCACTATGGAAGGAATTCTTCCAGATGGAGCTTCAATCAACAGACCTCCCGGTTTCGACGGCGAACACTACTCTTTCTGGAAAGCAAAATTTCGTGTGTTCGTGATGGCTACAGAATATGGTCTATGGAGGGTCTTTGAGACTGGAGACTATGTTCCAGTCAAGGTAGAAGGAGGCATCACTGTTCCCAAGATAGGAGCCGAGTTCAATGATGATGATAAGAAGAACATCACTCTCAATAGCAAGGCTATCCTGATGCTTCAGAGTGCTCTTAGTCAAAAGGAGTACTTTCGTATCTGTAATTTGTCAACAGCTAAAGGAAATCCCAATACTATGTGATAATACTAGCACAATAAGCTTGGCCAAGAATCCCGTGCAACATACAAGAACCAAGCATATTGATGTGAGACATCACTTCATCCGGGATCATGTCCAGAAGAGAGATGTGAAAGTGATGTTCATTCCAACCCATCTTCAACTAGCTGACATCTTCACCAAGCCTCTAGCCAAGGAACAATTCGCTTTCATAAGGAGAGAATTGGGAATGGTAAATCCCAATGAATTGTAAGCAATTCTCTTTCAATTTAATGTTAGATGTGTTATTGATGATTAATCCTTACTAACTTAAGCATCGGAGAGTTTAGTCTTTGTTTTTGCAGGGTGTTTTGATGTTTCAGAAGAACTATACCGCGGTATGCAAGCGCTATACCGCAGAATAGGGTGTGTGAGAGGCCAAATCTCCAAGTGTGCAAGATACATACTGCAGTATGTAAGTGGTATACTGCAGTATGTCCATCGGGGTTTCAGAGTTTCAGACATGCAAGAGGTATACTGCAGTATGTAAGTGATATACTGCAGTATGGGATCAGACAGAAGCCAAAGCTGAGTATGCAAGAGGCATACTGCAGTATGTAAGTCATATACTGCAGTATGGGGTCAGAAAGAAACGAAGTTTCAGGTATGCAAGAGGCATACTGCAGTATGTAAGTGCTATACTGCAGTATGGCCATCGGGTTTTTCAAAAATTCTCTCAACATTTTTGAAGTCCAGGTCAGTATACTTCCATCCTTACTGCAGTATGTAAATGAAAGTATGCTATACTGCAGTATGCAAGAACCTTACTGCAGTATAGGGGTCTGTCTATATATACTGAAACGTTGTGTTCTTTCATACTCGCGCCTATACCACAGTAAAGACCTAGCAGTAACGCATCTCTCTCTTCTCTCTCCCTTTGAAACCGTTACAAATCCCAGTCAAACCCCCACAAACCCTCACCAAAACTCTCTCATTCCATTCTGATTCTCATTTTCGCCAAAACCCTAGCATCAAAATGTCCAAAGAACAATCTCTTTCAAAGCAACCTTCTTCTTCTCTTCCACTCAGAGCACCGAGATCGAAATCAATTCCTAAGAAATTAGGGGATGGTATTGATCGTCAGATTCCCAGCATTAGTGTTCCTTTACTCGAAACATCTTCGCCGAATCCCAAGAAGAGGGGAACTTCATCCAGAGCATCTATCCCATCTTCAGCCGCGAAGAAGAAGAAGACCGGAGAGCCGAGCAAATCACAAGAGAAGAGAACTACTATTCCTCAAAAGGCAAGGTCCAAAAGAGCTTCCACAACTGTGATTTCCTCACCATCGACTGTTGAGGTTTCTGGGTCTTCGTCAGAAACTGAGTCTGAGCAAGATTCCTCTCTCGTGGTAGCGAATGCAGTTGAGGAGATCAAGATTCACAAGAACGCGCCAGAGGGATTCAAGGTTACTCATGTCCCACTTCCTCCCAGTTTAAATGGGAAGTTCAAAGATCTTTATGGGAGCCGAGGATTCTGCACTGTCACCTCTGTTGATCTGGAACAAGTATACCGAGAGTGCAACGTGAATCTCTCACCATGGTTCGGGCCGTATGCTACACTCGTTTCCATCGAGGCTGCCTACTATCCTGAGTTGGTCAAAATGTTCTACTTCAACATGGCGACCGATCACATCTTGGACTCGGAAGGAAGACTGATTGAGGAAAGGGTCACAACATCAATCAGAGGAGTACGATTCACACTGTCTGCCGTCATCCTCAACAAGATTCTCAAAGTGGTTAATCCTCCAGAGGCATCCACACTGAAGTACTCTAATGAGGAGGTATATGCCACACTTATGCCCGGTCAGGACATACCGGATGATCAGAGGGTCCACTTGACCTTCAAGCCCTCAGAGATGCCACATTTGCACCGTGTAATATGGTACGTGTATTCACGTAACTTTGTGCAAAAAGGCGGGAGCTACACACACTTCACACAGAAGGACTACCGCTTCTTCACCGCCTTCATCCGCAAGCATCCGCTCAATATTGGGCAGTGGCTGTTCAAGGAGATTAGCCACTTTAGGTTTGTGTCCCGCAAGGGCTCCTACATGCCCTTTGCATCCCTGGTTTCACTGATATTGTACTACCATAATATATGGTATGTGGGTCCTCCCGAGCAGATGAAGTTTATCCTGGCCTTCGGCAAGACTCAGCTCAACTTAATGAAGATACAGTTCGAGCCGGAAGGATCTGGGCAGTCGAGAGCTCCACCGCGGTCACAGACTCGTGCATCTAAGTCAGTTGCACATGAGGCACAGTCTACTCCACCACCACTACCGACAGATTTTGATGAGCGGATTAGAGCAATTGTGGATGCTGCACTTGTCTCTCACCGAGCTATGATGAAGGCAGAGTTTGATATGATTCGGGCTGACATCAAGTTAGGGGTTATGGATGTGATAGTGGCTCAGTCACAGGTCCTCTCTGAACTGGTCAAGGTGAAAGATGCTATTGATGATCAAGGGCTTAACTTAGGCTATACATTGTCAGTCACCTTAGCTGCAGCCTCAGATGCCAGAGACAAGGCTCAGCAACTTCTTCAGCACTTTGGACTTGGTGGCTCATCTTCATTCGGCTTCACCACTGGTCCATCCTCCTCGACTCCTGTTCCAGAAGCCCAACCATCTATACCCGTATCCCAGCCTTCCACAACCTCACCAGAACCTCACTTCTCACCACCACCATCACCCACTTTCTCATTTCCCAGTCCACCTCATAGCCCACCCCACACCACCTCTTCCCCGGTCACCCCTACCACAGAGATTCTTCCGAATCCACTTCCATCTCCACCTACTCCATCTACTGAGCTCTTCCCTACACCCTCTCCATATGCTGTGCCCCATGATTCTGATTTTCATCCCAACACAGCTATGGTCCTCTATTCTCCTCCTCTTATTATCCTAGATCCCGAGGATGTTGATGATGACAAAGGGGGAGAAGCAGAGAAAGATGCTTAGTGTTTAGAGGTTTAGTAGGATGATTAGTTGATGTAGGTGTAGGAAGATTTTTTGTTCATATGTCTATATCTGTGATCTTGTAATGTTTTAACTTTGTTTTGCTGATATCAGTGATTATCAGAGTGTTCATCCTTTCTGATATCAGTTCTTGTTTGTATGAAGCTTGTTCAATGAATATATTCATAGTCGTTTATGATCTCAATATGCATTGCATTTCTGCTGCTATTCTCTGATGTTCTCTAATATTTGGATTTTAAAATGCAAAATTGGATGCTTTCTGAAAACTTCAAATCAAAACAAATTACATTTTTCAAAATCTTTAAAAAGAAAGCTTACAAGTGTTGTCATCATCAAAAAGGGGGAGAATGTTAGTTCTCAATGTGTTTTGATGATTAACAACAATTGTAAAACATGTTATGAAGTTTCCAAGAACCTTTGAACATCATCTGATAGTTGCTTACCGCAGTATGGCTTTGCATACTGCAGTATAGAGTCTTCCAGAAAGGAGATAATCTTTCGGGATTACTCAATACTGCAGTATAGGTGTCTTTACCGCAGTATGGCTATGTATACTGCAGTATAGGGACTTCCAGAGAGCAACCGTGTTTTCAAAAGAAGTCCATACCGGAGTATAGCTATGTATACTGCAGTATAGGGACTTCCAGAGAGCAACCGTATTTTCAAAGTAAGTCCATACCGCAGTATAGCTATGTATACTGCAGTATAGGGACTTCTAGAGAGCAACCGTGTTTTCAAAATAAGTCCATACCGCAGTATATCTATGTATACTGCAGTATAGGGACTTCCAGAGAGAAACCATGTTTTCAAAACAAGTCTATACCGCAGTATAGGATGACATACTGCAGTATAGGGCCAACCCGAGAGCAACCAAATTTTCTCACTCAAGTAAATACCGCAGTATGGAGTTGCATACTGCAGTAAAGGCTCTCACGGAAGGCTTTTAAATTTCATAACCATTGCATACTGCAGTATAGGTTTCCATACTGCAGTATTGGGCAATCACGGGGTCTCTTCTCTTTGACAAAAACTCGTATACTGCAGTATACTAGTTGGATACCGCAGCATAGAGGATATCTTTCAAAATCATTTCGCGAGGTTTTTGTCTCTGGAAGTTGTTTACTGCAGTAAGCCCTTGGATACTGCAGTATGCACAGTGACATACTCCAGTATAGAGGAACTTACCGCGGTATACAACTGTCAAAATTGGTTTTTGAATTACGCGAATTTGCAAATCATCATTGTTTGATCTTATTGCTTCCATAATTCATTCAATCATATTCCTAGCTATGTTTAACAAGTTTGTTGAGTGAATTTCAGTAAGATCAGATGAAGATTATTGGAGGTCAAAGCCAAAAAGCAAAAAGTGAATAGTGCATTAAATGCACTTCTGCAAATCAACCTATTCTCAGCTAATCCATCTGAGCACGCCTTCTAAACGTTGAAGAATGCTTACTACAACAAGTAAAGCCATCTCCAACGGGAAAATTCTCAGAGAGCCACATCAGACTTCATTAAGACTTGGATTAGCAGAAATTTAGAAAGAGAAGATGACCAGAACCCAAGCTAATCACTTCCAACGGTTGGAATCATCTTACAACGGTCATTTAATGTTCTCTGCCTATAAATAGAGAGCATTAACTTCTTCTCAAGCTGATACACCAACTGAGAGCGAAAATTTATCAAGAATCATTTATTGTGTACAGCTTTCATCTGTAATAGTATCAATTTGATACTTTGTACTTCAGTGTTTATTCTATCTACTCTTTGAGAGAGTTATCATCTTGTAAATCATCTACTGATTGTGATAACTACAAGTCAGGGGACTTGGTAGTTGGGGTGTATTGATTACAACTTGTAAGGGGGAGTGTGTTCTAGTGAGAGAACAACTCTTAGTACAGAGTGTGTAATCAATATTTGATTATAGTGGATTGAAAATCCCAAGTGAGACTTGGGGACTGGATGTAGGTCAGGAAAGGACCGAACCAGTATAAATTACATTGTGTTTAGCTTCTTCTCCTTATCCTCTCTGTTGTGCCCTGTTCTGAGTGACCAAAAACAGAACAAGTTTCGAAATTTTTAAAGATACCCAATTCACCCCCCCTCTTGGGTATAAAGCTCCTGCTTTCATGTTCATCTTATCTACTCTTTTGAAAGAGTCATTCTTGTTATTGATTATTGATTGTAAAGAACCACAAGTCAGGGGACTTGGTGGTTGGGCTATCAGATTACAACTTGTAAGGGGGAGTGAGTTCTAGAGAGAGAACTACTCTTGAGTACAGAGTTTGTAATTAGATTGAAAGAGTTAGTGGATTGAAACTCCCAAGTGTGGCTTGGGGACTGGATGTAGGTCAAGGATAACACCGAACCAGGATGAATTCTCTTGTGCAAGCTTCTCTTCCCTTTCACCTTTGTTATACTCTGTTTTCTCTTCTTCAAAACAGAGCAATTCGTTAAAATTTTTAAGGATACCCAATTCACCCCCCTCTTGGGTATCAAGCTCCACTTTCATTTACTATGCCATAACATGTAGACAAGAAGTGAAACTAACATCAGTGAAAGAAAGCTGCGGAAATAGTAGTAGAAGTTGTACTATAGTGGAATGACTAATGTAGTTTGTTATACAGTGTGTACTATAAATTCTCTAAAAGCCCCAAGGAGATGTATAATACCAATAAAGGGTCTATAACATATAAACTAGTATGATGAAGATGTTAGGACGTTTTTATTCTTGTAACATATTAACTATACGATGAACATATATACATATATATGTTTGTAGTATGTGCTAATAACTACTTCCCTCTAATATATGCATCTATTGTTCTTAATAAATAAGGAAATTGAGAAATGGCAAATTTAAGAGGAGCTAGAACTACCAGAGGCAGAGGTAGAGGTAGAGGTAGGGAAGAGGCAGACCACCTCGAACAATACAAGTACCAATACAAGGACCAGATCAACAAGGTCAAGAACTGAATCAACTAGACCAGAATGTTCTGCAACAAGTTATGGGAATGCTGCAAGAGCATAGGGGTTTCATTAATGAACTCCGAGTATACATGCAGGAGAGAAGAACAACAAGACAACAAGCTGAAGCTGACCGACAGGGTAATGCTGAGCAAGATAATTCTGAAGAAGAAGATGAACGAGACGATGAACGCATAAAAGAAATTGAGGAGTCAGATAGATTTAAGTCACCTCCTTAACCTGATAGAGCAATGGCAGTGCTACCCCAACCCAATAGAGTGGTTGAGACTACACAATATTAGGTCACCCAATTCTGCAAACTAAAGCCTCCAGCCTTCCGTGGTAAGCTTGATTTGGCTGAAGATTGGTTAATGATACTATACAAGATCTTCGAGGTCATGGAGTGTCTAGAGAATCTAAAGGCTCAACTTGCAATCTACAAGCTGGAAGGAGATGCGAACAGATGGTGGAGAAGCATTGCAGTGACATTACGAGTACGTTATTGTCCTGTTACTTGGGAGAAATTTCTAGAGAAGTTCAATGAGCAATACTTTCCTCCCTCAATGCAAGTGATCAAGGAGTTGGAATTTCTTCACATCTGACAACATCATGAGGAGTCATTCAATGACTACTTTGCCTGATTTACCAATTTGTCACGGTATTCATCATATTTGAAGCGTAACGACGATGAAAGTGAAAGTGGAGCTAAATCACCAAGAGGGTGGTGAATTGGGGATTTTAAAGTCTTTTCCAATTACTGTGTTTTTGAACGCTAAAAACAAAGCTAAACAGAGTATAGGGAAGAAGAGCAAGACACTCGAAATTTATACCGGTTTGGTCCAACAACTTAACCTACAATCAGTCCCCAGATACTCTGGGATTTCACTATATCAATTGATTACACACTCTGGAACTCAAGAGTAATTCTCTCACTAGAACTTACTCCCCCTTACAAGTTGCAATCAATAACCCAATCTCCAAGTCCCCAGACTTGAGATACTCACAATAAATGATTTACAATCAATGAACTCTCTCTAAGAGTGGATAAAGATAAACACTGAAGATCAATGTATCAAAAGATACTTTACAAGTGAAAATTGAAAGAGTAGTTGGTAAACTTGAATGTAATGTAAATGGAGCTAAATACCCAAGAGGGGGGGTTAATTGGGTATTTTCAAAATTTCCTTTGGTAAGTGCTCTGTTTTCAAACAATGAAAACAGGGGTGAACAGAGTAAGGGAAGAGATAGCTGGGCACAAGGATTTATACTGGTTCGGTCCTAACAACTTAACCTACATCCAGTCCCCAGACTCTCTGAGATTTTCCACTATATCAATGATTACACACTCTGCACTTAAGAAGTGATTCTCTCACTAGAACTCACTCCCCCTTACAAGTTGTAATCAATGATCCCAACCACCAAGTCCCCTGACTTGTGGTTCCTTACAATCAATGATCAATAATCAAAGAAAAAAAAAACTCTCTCTAAGAGTAGATGATGATAAACACTGAAGCTTATAATGTCAAAAGACAAGATACACATGAAAACTAAGAAGTAGTTGAGAGACTTGAATGCTTGAGTGTTTTCAGATGATGTAGTAGTCATGAAGTCTTGAATGCCAATCTATTTATACATAGAAGGCATTAAATGACCGTTGTAACTTGAATTAAAACATTGGGAGTGTTCAGCTGAAGTTAGGTCCCACTTTGGCCATCTTCTCTCTCTTGGTTTCTTTATAATACAGCTGGACTTTGATTCAGAGTTGACTCTCTGCAAATTAATCCGTTGGAGAGACTGTTGCTTGTTGTAGAGATCTTCCTTTAATGCTTTGCAACCGTGTACAAGTGCATTAACCAAAAGTAAGCAAGTTTCTAGGTTGAACATTTAATGTTATGACACAACTTTTGCTTTTAGTCTAAACCTTCAATAATTCTTCTTTAATCTGTCTGAAACCCACTAAAAAGATTATTAAACATATCTAGAATCAATATAGATCAATCATGGAAAGCATTGAGATCAAACAAGAAGGTATAGCAGATTTGGCAAATTCGAATTTCTGACAACGGATAGAAACCTGGAGGTTTGTTCTACAAATCTTGAGGTTTTCATTATGTCCAGGTGAAAAAGGTTTTGGATTAAATAGCAAACCAAGAGGTTTTAAAAATGAACCTGGAGGTTTTCGTAAAAGCAGAAGGAAGTTTAAGTCTCTGAGACCCAAAACCTCGAGGTTTCATTATAAACCTCGAGGTTTCATTTAAGAATGAAACCTTCTGACAACACAATGAAACCAAACCTGGAGGTTTCAAGCATTGTGAAAATTCATTTGCTCTCTGGATCCCACAAACCTCGAGGTTTGGCTAAAAATACTGAAAAGCTGAACTTTGTTCCAAAGGCAAAGTCTGGAGGTTTTTGGACTAAACCTCGAGGTTTTTCACTAATGGAAAAACTGAATGCTCTCTGTATGTCAGAAACCTGGAGGTTTCCAACAATACTCGAGGTTTTGTGATAATTTCAAAAAGTTCAAGTTCCAGCCAAACATCAAACCTCGAGGTTTATGTAGGAACCTCGAGGTTTTCAATGTTCTTGAAAACCAATTGCTCTCTGGACGAAGAAACCTGGAGGTTTCTTCAAATACTCGAGGTTTCACATTATTTTTCAAAACTTTCAGTTAAGCGCCAAACCACAAACCTGGAGGTTTTGTTACAAACCTCGAGGTTTGAAGGGTTGATGTGAAACTGAGTTTTCTTTGGAAGTCCAGAACCTTGAGGTTTCACATAAATTTGTGAAACCAAGTTTTTGAAAGATGAAGCACTAAACCTTGAGGCTTTCTTTGCAAGGTCAAACCTTGAGGTTTCTGTGCAAACCTTGAGGTTTGCTCTCATTCAGAATTTTCCAACATCCAAGAGCAAATCCTCATTCTTTGTCCACAATTGTTGGCAATCATCAAAACCTTAAGAGAACAAACATGTAATTCCTTTTCAACCGATTGGTTGTTGAGAAGAATTGAATGCAGCTCTATTTATACCAAGAAAGCATTAAATGATCGTTGTAATCCTTAATGTAATCATTGGAGACATTTAGGAAGGATTAGGATGAGCTTAGGCCTTCTTCTCTCTCTACTTTTTGCTTAATCCAGTTGCACAAAAGTTTATGGTTGATTTCTTAAATATTAATCCGTTGGAAGAGCAGTTACTAGATGTGGAAAGAAGACATTAATCCCTTTGCAACGTTTGTAGAATGATTGTCCAAAAGGATGCAAGTTTTCTGGGTTTTGCATTCAATGTGCTGACGTCACCTTTTGCTTTTGCTTGTAACCTTCATTTAATATCCTCTAAATCATCTGAAACTCACTAACAAAGTGGTTAAACATAGCTAGAAATACTAGTGAATGATGATAGAAAGTATTAAGATCAAACAAGAAGGTTTCAAAAATTCGTCAGATTTGAATTTCAAACTTTGCGACATAAACTCGAGTTTATTCACCAAAACTGGAGTTTGTCACTGTGCATTTAGAGCAAAACTTGAGTTTCCTTCATTCAGAGAGGAATGTCACAATTTGAGCTTTGGAACATATTTTTGAGTGAAACTCAAAACTCGAGTTTCTATTTCTAAACTTGAGTTTTGGACTCTTGACATGTAAAATCAATTTCAGTCCAAAACTTCAAAACTGGAGTTTTCAAAACATTGAAAAAAGAGTAAAGCTCTCAGCTTGGCCAAAACTCGAGTTTCCAAAACTAAACTCGAGTTTTCATTTAAGTATGAAAACTTTGAGAAATTTATACCAAGTCAAAACTGAAGTTTTTCATCAAAACTGGAATTTTCAAAAACTGAGTAAAAACATGAAAACTCTCTGCCAAATGTAAACTTGAGTTTCCAAATCAAAACTTGAGTTTTCACAAAACTTTGGAAAACTTAGAAAACTCATGGCAAACTGAAAACTGGAGTTTCCATATCAAAACCGCAGTTTACATAAGCTCAAAATGTTGGTGATTATCTGTATGACCAAAAATCGAGTTTCCAAATGGAAACTGGAGTTTTGTCTTCTTCAAAAAATATTGAAGAGTCTCTGTATAATGAAAACTGGAGTTTGTCTAATTGTGAAAAACTTGAAGTGCTCTCTATAATACCAAAATTGGAGTTTTCTATGAAAACTGCAGTTTTGCTTAGTTCATCAAAAATTGAGCTACTCTCTGTCATGTCAAAACTCGAGTTTTGAAACAAAAACTCGAGTTTGCCTTTGACAGTAAGTTTTCCAACTCACCAAAGACAAACTTCACATTGCGTTTACAATTGTGAATTATCATCAAAACACATAGAGAACTAATAGAAAGCTAGAAGGCTAATATGATGATACAAGGGCTAAAGTATGAGATAAGGGAAAAGCTTATATCTCAATAGTTTCAAGAGTTAAATCAAGCGGTGGAATCATGCCAATTGATTGAAACCTAAAGGAACTTCGTGCATCCAGAAATTATAACAACATCAGTGCAAACCGTGGCGGGTTTAGTCGTGGGAACTCCTCCCAGAAGAGGAAGGCACCTTGGAATAACTCCCGAGATGGAAGCAAGAGGCCATTCTAGTCTGGGCAATAGAGCTATGCTAGAGTGCCAGAATCCCGACCATGTACGAAATGCAAGAAGAACCATCCACGGGTTAACTATGATGGGAAACAAATTTGCTTCAAGTGTCAGAAGCCAAGGCACATTAGTTGGAATTGTCATCAGAAGGCTGTAGAGATAAGGCCACGGAACGTGTCCTTTCCATTTTACAGTAAACCACTTCACCTTGCAGGATGGGTAGTGGCGCTGGGAGCTGTTCAGTAGTGACTTACCGGAACGTGTCCTTTCCATTATCTCAGGTTGTACAGTGCCAACGACAGAGGATGGGGACCCCTGCTATTTCTGGGACCACTCAACGGATGGTCGCTTCTCAGTGTCCTCCGCCTATGACTCGCTATGTTCAACTTTCGACCCTACTCAGTCTCGTCTTTGGGAGACCATTTGGAGATGGCCGGGGGCCCAACGGGTACGGGTTTTCTTGTGGCTTGCTGCAAGGTCAAGTCTACTCACCAACACAGAGAGACAGCGGCGCCACATGGCTGAGTCGTCGGTATGCATGCAGTGTGGGGTAGATGTTGAAGATATAGATCATGTGCTTCGATGGTGTAGCTTCGCCCAGCATGTAATATCCTGAATTTTGAACCCGGAAAATTGAGAATAATCTTAATTAGGTAGACTACTAAGCCCGATTCGGGAAGAATCCCTAGAATGACAAGAGTCTCTGATGGGCCCGGGTTTGTAAAGATTTGGGCCCAGGGCAAGATACCTATGAGATATAATGCTGATGTGATGAAGCGGCGCTCGGGGAATATGGCAAAACACTACGTAAACTAAAGGGGCACTTTTGGGGATATTCTAAAAGCTTGATCAGCCATTTTCTTTCCCCAAATTTCGTGCTCCAGCTGAAGAGGAAGGAGGAGATCATCAAGCTTCCATAGCTCAACTCAAGCTCTCAACCTTGCTCCACCAATCCAAAGTTCCGAAATAGGTAATTACCGACAACTAATCTGTAAAGCTTTACCTTTGGATTTTTGTGCTGCTTGTTGGAGCTTGGTTTTGGGGCCTGATTTTGGAGTTGTTGGTTGTTCCAAAGTGTTTAAAACGTGATTTTGTATGGGGTTAAGCTATGGTTAACGTTTCCGAACTTGAAAACACCAAAAACTCTAGAAGAAGCTTGCTGCCAGTGCTCTGGGATTCTGGGCAGTGAAGCTTTAAAAATGTTTTTAAAACAGTGTAGACTTTGGTTCGAGCTGAAATTTTACAGGTGAGAAGTAGACATCTGGGGCATCATTGTGATATGTAATTCGATATATTTTTGATGCACCGATTGAGAGATACAAATTTTCTAAGTTAGATCTGTGTGCACCAGGGCGAAAATTGACCCAGGTGTGAAAAGTGAGCACCACGCCAAAATATAAGTGCTTTCTGGGTCTGGGAGTATTTTTCATGGAAAATAGACATTTCAATGGTTCAAATGGCGCTGGTTTCATGTAAAAATGATTTTTGTGGAATTTATTAAAAATCCCACAAGTTGGACCAAAATAACTGGATTTCTGGAAATTGTGGCTTAAAGGGCATGGCATGTAGGTAATTAAGTGAACTATCAATGTTGAATTAAATCCCATCTTGTTTCGTACCTCATAACTGACTCATGGACTCTTAGCTTAAAATTGATTGGATGGTATTATTAGATTAGCAAACCAGAATTCTTAAGTCCCTTATGTTCGGCCAGCAATTTCGCTGAATTGTAACTATATGGCAGCGCGTAATTATAAGGAAATTGAAGTCCAGAATTTTAGTTCTCCATGCCAACCGACTTGCCATGAATGATTAAATCATAAGTTCAAGTTTCCCTTAGCTAAGTCGGATAACATATCCAGGGGGGCACCGAAAGGAAAAAGTGTGTGAGTAACCAAAGAAAACTCCAAAGTTCACCGAAAAGAGAAGGAACGTAGGTGACCAAAGGGACCGAGCTGCTTGTTGATTTAGTGAATTGAGCACAAGGTAAGCCTTTAATACTTTGTTCAACACGTATGGTGATTAGGAAAGCATATGCGATTCTGAAAAACTTGGTTTGAAGTAAGAAATATTAGAAGCTAGAGATGAATTATGAATCGAAGCTTAGGAGTATGGTATGTTGATGGGATTAATGCCTTATTGTGTTCTCTTGTTGTTTGGTCACCGAAAGGAGGAAGAATGATGTTTTGTTGTGTATTCATGCTGTTGTGTCATCGAATGGGGAAAGTACAATATTTTGGTATGATTTCATATTGAATTGTCACCGAATGAAGGAAGGGAAAATGTTTTGATATATATATGTGTTCATGCTATTTTGTCACTGAATTTAAAAGAATTTCGGATGGTTCAATAGAAATCTGAATCGTTGAAGTCAATCTTAAAAGGAAAAAGACCTCTTATTATGATTGATACAATTAAGAGCTATGGACTTTGTTTCTTTTCCTAGCCTTGTCCTTCGGTTTATGTATACTTCTCTTTGGAAGAGTTGGAATTTGGAGAAATTATTGACTTTATGATGTTCTAAATGGAAAGATGCCTATAGGTTAGGCGTGGTTTTGAGGAAATCAAGATAATAAAGTAGTAGCATTTTTGTGACACTGAGTGAGTGTATTTTAATGATTTATAGGTTAAGGGATCCTTGGAAAGTCTTCGGGTCTACTAAATATTAAGGACAATAATTATCACAACAGGTAGTAACCGCTTTACCCAAATATCTTTATGTGTTTTGTTGTATGTTTGTATTTGCCATGTGTATTTTTCCTTGTATATGTTGTGCCAAATATGCATACAGTATTGTATGATTTCTAGCGCTAGGGACATTCAGTCCGAGGCCAGTTTTGGTTGATGGCTGTACGGGTTCAATTATCAGTCCGGGGCTAGCCTAGAAAAGGGTGGCTTTACGGGTTGTGAGTCCAGTGAGTCCGAGGCTTGCCTTGGTAAGGCAGCTGTACGGGTTCTTGAATTGTGGTATGTGCTTTACTGTATTATGATCTGGATGCATATATGGTATGTATTTGGCATGCTCCTATGTTTTCTGATTAGCATGGTAGCTTACATACTCTTTACACATTTAGTATTTAAGTACTGACGGTTACTCTGGGGGCTGTTATTGGACCCCAGCCTCTTCTGTTGTCACAAGGAGACATGCTTGGTGTGAAGAGCCCTCTTCGGAATGAGAGGTGTTATTAGTACAGTTATCAGTACAGACTGAAGAATAGGGAATGCCCTATCATGTTTGTACATATACTTGAGATGTCAGTATACCTTGTTAGTATTTGTTCTGGATGACTGTACCCTTAACCCTTCGGGGACTTATATTTTTCTGTTTATTTTACCTTTTCCAGTACAGTAGATAGTCTAAACCAGTTTGATGCTCTGTTGCGCTCACTCTGATATAAGTTAAATGGACCAAATAACGAAGGAAAGGTAACCAAGTAAGTGAATCCCTCTAACCTGCCACCCGAAAGGGCGAGGCCGGTAGGGGTGTAACACAGCAGGTCTAGGGTTTGTTTCTATCTGACCCTCGTGCAAGACACTTTTTTCAGCTGGGGTGGGGTATCCTGACTGGATTTTGCAGAACCTCTGTCATGCCTCACCGGGACCCCACGACAGTAGTACATGGGCAATCTTTTTTGGGCTTATATGCTGGAAAATTTGGGAGGCACGCAATAAGAGGATTTTCCAGAATGCCCACATGCGCTCGGAGAGCTTGGCAAGGGAGGTGCGGAGCCTGGTGGACTACACCACCCAAGCCAGGGCCCGTATAGGTGCGAGACATAGTGAGAGCATGATACCGCGGATCCAAACAGTTGCTTGGCATAGACCATCTGTTCCGTCGGTTGCGCTGAACTGTGATGGATCCAGGAAGCAAGTTTCGTCGCAAGCAGGAGCTGGGTGCCTGCTCCGGGATTGGGAAGGTCGGTGGCTAGCTGGAAGCTATCGCAACATAGGTGACTACTCTTCCCTCCAGGCTGAGTTATGGGCGTTAATGGACGGTTTGGAGCTCGCATGGAACGCTGGATATAGCGACATAATGGTGCAGCTAGATTGCCTGACGACTTTGAATCTTATCAGGAACCAGGAAGGGAATGTAAACGCCTCGACGGGACTTCTCGGACGTATCCGGCGCATTCTATTGCGAAATTGGCAAGTGAACATCAACCACGTATACCAGGAGGGCAATCGATGCACAGACTTTCTGGCGACGTATGCCCTTGATTTGGACAAAGGGATTCATCAGCTGATCGAGCCTCCTTTAGGCCTGCAGGGTTTTCACAGTGAAGACTTTCGAGGGTTTGCATGGGCAAGGCATTGTTCTTGGCGGTCTGATGTATTTTGATTAATTCCTCCCTCAAAAAAAAAAAAAAAACCTTGCTTATTGAAACACTAAAGACCATGATTTAACTAATGAACCAATCCTACAATTGAAATTGTAATTAAGGGAAATATAAATGCTTGGTCTAAATGCTAATTAAAGGTTAAGTAATATGCCCCAAAAGTCATAGAAAGAGGCGCTGCACATGGAGGGCTTTTTAGATGATTAAATCAATTAGATATTTTATTAAAAACATATTAAATGGCTGAAATTGGGGGGAGCCACGGTTTGGCTTTCTTGAAGAAGAAGGATAATTGTCATTTAATTAAGCAATCAAACACATGGATAATTAGCACATAAGAGTATTGATTAGAATGGAAGAGGATAAGGAATTTAATACTTGGAAGATGATAATGAGAGAAAAAGAGTTGTTGTGCATGTATGTGTGTACAATTGTTGTGAGTGTGTGTGTGTCTAGTGAGTAAGAGAGGAAAATAAACTTAATTCAATATTAATTTGAAATCCACCAATAAGATAATTCAAGGAAAGATAAAACCATTGGGATAAATTCAAGACATAAGTAAATGAGAATCTATAGAAAATAAATTATATCTTGAAGAGTCTTAATCATAAATCAAATATAAGGACTTATCCTGAACTCAAATAATTTGCTCTCGAGAATAAGCCTAGTTAGAGTCATTTTGGTAAACTTTGATGAATAAGATTAGAGATGATTAAGAACAATTAGAGAAATCTAATTGGACCATAAATCTTGATATCCAACTACAAATCAAAATACATACATAGAATTCGAAAGTGCCAGTGATAGATCAAGCAATTAAAAATAGATTTCATTAAAGTAAACTAAAGCTTCTAGAGTAACTAAATCATTAAAGCATCTAGTTAGAGAAACTAAAAAGGGGAGGACGATTATGAAGAAGGGAAAGAAGAGCTAAAAAGCTTTGATAAATTAGAGTTGAAAAGTCAAATATGTAGGCTAGCCAATTAGAAAGCTTGAAGCAAGGGGTGTTTTATCAGATTGAAATACATACTAAAAGGCTAGAAGAAAGGGAATTTCGGTTGATACATGCATGGAAGAGAAAGTCAATTTGTTTTATTACAATTGTAGAAAGCACATGGAAGAAGGAGATTATCTTATTTAAATCAAAAATAAATAATAAGTTGAATTTCAAAAAGCAAAACTTAGAGATTAAGTTAGGGTTTTCTAATCACATGGATGGTTAAGATTAAAACTTCTTAACAAAGTTTAGATCCTTTGGCTTAAAAGCAAGAAGAGGCAAGTTCCATTTAACTACCAAAGTGCCACACTAATTTACTATAAATAGGGGCTTAGGTTCTTCACAATTCTTCACACCAAACTCAAACCTAATAGGTGAGTTTAAGAGAGAAGTGGAGCAAGAAGAAGAAGCAAGAGGCTTCAAGAGGTAAGCTTGTCTTTAGTTTTTTTAGTTCCTAGTCTTTAGTTTTCACTACTACAAAACAACATTTTTGCGTCCTATTTTTGCCCCTTTCTATGTCTAATATTGCGAGGACGTCTATCTGGGGGGCGTTGAAAGTCTTGGGTTACAGAGTCCTAATTTTTTTAGGACGTCTTATAGCTTTTTTTTAAAAAAAAAAAAAAAACCCCAAACAAAGTTGGGAGGCTTGTCATGGAACAAATAGCTCCGGTAGCCAAAGAAATTGCCAACAACCACCATAGAAATCGTTGGCAACCATGGAGAAAGATGATTACAAGAACTAGAATCACCATAAGCAATAAGCCATGAAATAAAGTCATCCAAAAATCAGAAAAACCAGAAAAGTCCAAGAATCAGAAAAATGAAATGAGCCTCAGATCTACAAAGTGAAATGAAATTACAGAGGAATCAAAGAATAGGAAAAATAAAATCTACAAAAAAATATGTTCAAGCTACAAAGATGTCAAAACAAAGATCTGAAATCATATCTATAGAAAATCGGAACAATCAGTTGACGAGTTGGTGCCGACGGTGGTGACTGGCGGAGAAAGGTGGTGTTGCGAAAATACCTCCGTCGAAGACTGTTCCCCACGGTTGAAAAAGTCTGGATCGACTCACCGTGTCGACCGTCGCCTTCATCGTCCGCGTCGCCTCCACCGTCCACTGCTAGCGTTGCCTTCACCGTCCATCATCTGCATATATGGAGCGCCTGAAACAAAAGCAAAAAATAAAGAAGGGAAGTCACGGGGGTCTGGATATATGGAGCTTCTGAAACAAAAGAAAGAAAAAAGTACTAATTTGAAATGTTTTTGGAGTCTAAGTTTCAAAATTAGACTCCAAAAGTGCTGTTTTTGGCGTTGGGACAAATTTTTGGTGTTAATTTTTGGCTCTAGGATCTACTTTTGGAGTCTAACTTTTGTACTTAGACTCCAAAAGTCCCACTTTTGGAGTATAAGTTTTAAGCTTAGACTCCAAAAGTGTCTCTCGCGGACCCCACCTATTGCACGACGTGACTCCCTGCTGCACGACATGACTCCCTGCTGCACGACATGACTTTATTTTCTACTGTACGATATTATTTTCTACCCCATATAATTACAGAAATGCCAGCGCCTTTATTTCTTACTTCCTATTTTTTAAAATAGGACGTCTTCTTGGGTCGTAAAATCCGTTTTTTGTAGTAGTGTTTTAATTAATAGTTCTTAGTTGTTCTTAGTAGTTTTTAGCATAAATGTAGTTTAATCTAGGAAATTGTTAGAAATATTTCTTTTCATGTTTGGAAGTCTCCATTGCTTTTGAAATGCAAAATAGAGTGGAAAACATGTTAGAGAATAATTTATAGAATCAATAAATCATTAAGCCAAAAGTTGTAGAAATTGGGCTGTTAAAGTCAGTCATGTTGAGGCTATCATTTCATGTAGCAAATGAAGTCATTAAATCATGAAATTTTACGTGAATAAAGTAGACATGTAGGGCTTTCCAAATATATAAAATATGTACCGTTTTGATCTCCGGTCAGGGAGATATGAATTTTTGAAGTTAAGCTATTTTTCTGGGAGAAAATCTGGGCAGCGTTTAGAAACGTTAAAACTGGCAATGATTCACTAATTCTGGGTGACAACCAATATTTTTCCTACAAAATAGACATCCTAAGGATTCCAAGGAATTTTATGGATCCTCGTTTCGATATTTTTAGAATTAATTATGATTTTTCAAAGTTGATGCAAAATCTGCCTAGAAAATTCAGTATTGCGTTTTTAAATAAATGTAAGGGCAAAATTGTAAATAATAAATCCATCAAGGGTAGAGAGGTAAATAGAGGTGAAAATATTTCTTAGGATATTATTCTAAGTATTATGGTGATATGTTAGGATATCCGGGAAGTCCGAGGCTGGGTTCAAAGGTCAGGCATGTTGGCCATTACACGGTGAAAGGTACGGACGCGTACTGTAACACTAACTCTGGTGCTTATTGTACATTTGTATGTGATAGATATGTTCATAGACTGCGACTCTGTTTAAAAAAAATTGTTCATATACATACAGCTTTATACGGGTTATAGTCATGATAACGCTGTTGAGTTTTCTTAGAGCTGAGGACACGATATGCTATCGTGGCACTGGTGAATAGTACAGACTGGAATAACATCAATATGTGGAGACTGTGATTGTGTTGTTATGATATTATTGCTGTATTGTCATAGATATTGTCATACATAACTGTTACATAAGCATGAGGTTAACCATTACCTGAGATTCAATGGTAATTGAACCTCAGCCCTTACTATAGCTTCAGGGTCTGGAGGACCGAGGGCTGAAGATAAGAGACTAGGGTAAACAGCGCGCGTGAGGACCGAATAAGGGTTATTTTCAAGGTGTACTTATATTGATACGTAGTTAGGATTTTAATACTCAGATAAATGTATTGATATTATCAAGACACGCCACAGACAATATTATACCACAGATTTTTCAGTTACTCAGTATTTTAAATTTCTCTGATGCTCTACTCTAATCAAACTATTTTGAAAACGCTTTAGAAAAATTGGGATGTTACAATATGAACCAATAAGAAGCTTGAATCATTAGATGATAGACACATACAAAACACATTCCATGCATGAGTCAAGAAGGAAGGAGGGGCATAACCAAGCACATGAGGAAAATGGAGGAGGACACAAAATGGAAGAGGATAAAGTGGAAGAGGATAAAGAGAGAGAAGAGGGGGGATGCTTTTGGAGAAAGAGAGAGAGAGAAGGAGAGAACCTGGTGAAGGAGTTGAAGAGAAGGGTAAATTGGTAAATACACACGTGAGGCCCACAAGTCTTGAACTATGCCTATAAATAGGAGGGCTTGCCTATTCATTCTTCACACCAATTCAACTCCAAGTAGCTGATTTCTAAAGTAGTGAGAGTAAGTGTGGAGAAGCTAGAAGAGTAGAAGAGAAGTTCAAGGTAAGTTCTTTAACTTTGGTCTTTTGGTTTATGGCAAAGTTATGTTTTGATTTTGAATCTTCAAAAGTAATTTGTTTTCATGTTTTTGAGGTTGAAAATAGGTTTAAAACAAAAATTTGATGGAACATATATAATTTTTGAAAGCCGAAGATTAAAATAGCAAACACCGGTAGATTTTCGGTTTGAAGTTTTCTAGAGTCAGCCACATTGATGCTATTATTTTAGGTATCAAATGAAGTCATTAAGTCATGAACATTTTCATGCTTAAAGTAGACACCCAGATCTTTCTAAATATACAAAATGCGTAGTGTTTTGAGTTCTGTACAAGGAGGTAAAAATTCTTGAAATTGGGTCACGTTTTTGGGAGAAAATCTGAACAGTGATTGGAAAATGTTAAACTTGTATTGATTAACATATTTCGAGTGAAAACCGTTAGTTTTACTCAAAAATAGACATGCCAAGGATTTTGAGGAATTTTTTGGAACCTCATTTCAATTTTTCAGAATTAGTTATGATTTTCTTCAAAGTTACTGAAAAATCTGGGCAAAAATGTTGAAAGTTGCGTTTTTAAGGAAATAAAAGAGTATAATTAGAAAAGCATATTCACTAGGGGTAAAAAGGTAAAAAGTTACCAAAAAGTATTAGGACATTGTTTATAAAGGAAATAATGCGGTAATAATATGATAGGATATCTGGGAGAATCAAGAATCATACCGAACAGATGAACGTACCGTTAGTTGCACGGACTGAGGTACAGATGCGTACTGTAACTCTAACTCTCATGTTGTCTTGTATGCTTATATGTGATAAATGATTCACAGAGTCATGGACAAAACTAGATCTTGAGTCATGTATTGTGGCTAAGACTTGGTCTTAGGTCACTTGTTTATATACATTCAGCTTTGTCCGGATTATAGTCTTGAAAACACTGTAGTGTTGTTTTCCTAACACTGAGGACACGAGGAACTGTCTTGACATTGGTTAGTGCAAATGTGGATAACATTGCATGTGTTGTGCGCCATGTATTGTTGTTTTGTTAACTTTACATTTGATGTGTGCTATGTATTGTTGTAATCTTACATCAGCTGTGTGCTATGTATGGTTAATGCTGAAATGTAATGAATGTTTGCCATACATGTATTGTTTATATTTGAGCATGAGGTTAACTGTTGCCTAAGACTCAATGGGTATTGAATCTCAGCATTTACCCTAGCTTCAGGATCTAGAGAATCAGGAGCCGGTGAAAAGGATAAGCAGCACGCATGAGGACTCGGACGGAGTTTTTACTTTGGGATAGTATTATGTATATTTTTTGAATATTCAGATGATTGTACTACTAATGTGCCAACCAATTACACCGAACAAGGTTTTTAAGCCACTTATCAGTTACTTACAAGCGCTACTCTGATAATATTCTGATATACTGCTTGTAGATATTCTTAATGGGTAGTACTGAATATGGGATGTTACAATTGATCTAGATGGGTTATGAAATTTTGCAATATACATTACACATTCAGATCTCTTGAACGAGTTATAGTTCATCATTTTTTGATGTGTAGATAAAAAGATTTTATTTTTTAAAGATGACGCAGAAATCTGATTAGTGTTATAAAAATATCCTCTGTTTTTATAACTCTTGAACGAGTTATAGTTCATCATTATAAATTGGTGTTTTTTGACCAAAGGGAACATATAAATGAACCCAGGTCTTATTTTTCTATCAAAGTTTTCCAAGAACAAAAATTAGAGCTTCGAACCCACTGATTTTGGAGCTAAAACAATTTGTTTATGAATTTCCTAAGTTCAAGGAAAATTCTTGGAAAAATATCAGTGAGGTCCTAAGGAAAAGAAAAAATATCAAAGATATTAATTACAAAATCAAATATTAAAATAGTCCCATCATTAAAATGGCTTTTCATGTTGTCAAAATGATTTTTCTAGTTGCAATAAATTTTCTAGGTTTATAAAATTCTACACGCTGGAGAAAAAACTTGTAAATTTTTTTAAAAAAGGAAAAGTCATTTTGACAAAATGAAAAGCCATTTGAACAACAATATTTTCATAAGAAAATTTTAACAACAGGAAAAACCATTTTAACAACATAAAAAACTATTTTAACAATGGGGCTTTTTTGATATTGGAATTCCATAATTAATATGATAGGGTATTTAGGGTTGGGATTTTTTGGATATTTTTTCTCTTCCTTGGAACTTCACTGATATTTTCCCAAAATTCTTTATCAAGGTATACCTAATCTTTTTACAAAATATTTAAGCTTTGCATTCTCCAAAAATAAGAGTACCTAGTGGATCACATGTGATTCTTAAATGGTTAAACAATTATGATAAAATACCCTGTATTAAAATGTAATAGGACTTACAAGAGACATGTCACATTTAGTTCCCGATAATATCTCGAATAGGATTTCCTTTAGTCGAAAAATACATGTGCTTATAAAAAATATATCATAAATTCCTATCAGCTTTGACTCAAGTTTTCAATTCTTAACTCTAAAAGAAAAATTCATTCGTACGATTTAAATTTCAATGTTCAATACATTAAAGAATTGAGAAATAACTAAGTAGGTCAGTGGAGGTTATTTTGATCCTGGACGATTTCATGTAGAAAAGACATGTAAGCCACAAATTGAACATTAATTAAGGAGAATTAGGACCGACATTGGCCTAAACATCAAAATAGGGCTGCCACAAAATAAAAAGGACATTACTTGGCTTCTCTATAAGAATAAGGGAATTAAATAACTTCCTTAATTCATAAAAGTATGAAATAGAATAACAATTAAACAGTGTTGAACAGGGCTATGCTTTGTCCATTTAAATTGCTATGACCAAGCAAGCAATTCAATTGAAACTTCAGGAATTTATCCAAAAAATTATATTGCCTTATAAAGAACTCCTATTTACTTGCAAACTAATCCTTTCTATTGAATTTGTTGGAGAAGGCTTGAGGAAACATCATTAAATGTTTGAGTTAGTTGAGATTTTGTAGTAACACAGGTGAAAATTGTAACATCCTTATTTTTCATATGCCTCAATATAATTCATTTGCATATATGAATTTTTATGAAGTCATGTTTGATAAATATTTATTTACATGAAATAATCAAAATAGGATGAGGATGTGAAATTATTTGTTTATGTGTAATTAAATAATTATGGTTAGGGACAACCTTAAGAAAGAGATGACTATGGAAGTCAAAACATATTATATTTTTCCTTCTTAATCTTGAGCAAAATGCATAATGGAAGAAATAGATAAAAGAGCATAAAATTCCAAATATGCCGAAGAAAGTGACAAGTAATTATCCAAGAAGAACTTGAGATAAATGGGCTAAGAGTTAAAATAATTTTTTAGCCCATATGAGAGGCCCCATTTTCGTCCAAAATAAAAGAGAGAAGAGGAAGATGGATTCATGGAAATGACTTGAAGAGGTTGTTCAACTTTGATGATTGAAAAAGTTGTGAAGTCATGCATAGGTAAGCAACATTAAATCATCCACCTTACATCATCCCTCTCTTAAATGCTTGAACCAAAATTTCAGACTAAATCTCTCCCCCAACCACTCTTGTGTCTCGGTCTAGGAGGGAATTGAAGAGAAGGAAAAAAAAAAGGTTTCAAATATACACTATTAATGGAGCAAGTAGAGGCATTGGGAAAGACATTATTTTCCCCAAAAATCTTCCCATATCCACGTGCTTCTAGGAGAGTGAGAGAAGAGAGGGGGGGGGGGGAAGAAATCTGCTTCATCCATCAGCAAGTCACGTACAAGGGGAAGGGGGAAAAATTTAATTAAAGCAAGATAAGTGGCTTGTGGAAGAAGTTCAAAAGCTAAGATAATTTAGGGACCTAATAGGTTGGAGCACCTTTTTAACACACCCATTCCTCTTCCATTTGGGCAGCTGGTCATGTTGAGAGGGAGAGAAAGAAAGGATCACAAGAAACTCTAACACAAGAAGCTTAAGCAAGAGGAAGAGAAAGATCAAGACTAAGGTAAGTCCTAAGGCTTTGGATCTCCAATATACTCTCTTATACCCCTTCTAATGTGGCCAAGACATTAAAGAACAATTTTTCCTTTGTGGTTTGAGGTATAGGCTGAAGTGATCTTGGTGGAAAAATGAGACTGACTCAAGAAAGCTTAAGTCCAAAGACAAGTAAGCCACCTTTGAATTTTCTTATGTTTTCTTTTAGTTATTTGAGGTTACAAATGGCCATGGATTTGAGTATATATATTCTTGGGTTTGAATGGTTAGTAAAAACTATGAGTAAAGGTTTAAAACTAATATTCATGGCCTAAAATGGTAGATCAAACCTAGTATGTGGAAGATATGAAGCTAGAATGAAATTTGGTATTTTGTTGATTAAATAGTAAATTTCGTGTAGCTGAGTTTTCTTGATGATATGAGTTGATTTTGGTATTTTTGAGGTTCTAAAGTATTTAAAATGAGATTTTGTATGAGGTTAAACTTGAATCATAATTTTGGAAATATAAATCAAAGTGTGAAAAATGTTGGAGTACTGTTTCTGGAAATTTTTGTGGGATCAATCACCTTCTTCATGATATTTGACTAAGTAAATTGATTTTAAAAATTATGAAATTTTATAGGGAGAAACTAGATATCTCAAGGATTAATTTGGTATATAATTCGTATTTTTCTGAATTTTGTGCTAAGAGAAATAAATGTTTCAAAATAGCCCCTGAAAATTGGGAATTATTTCGGACAGCGGGGGAATTTTGGGCTATGGATGAATTTTCGACTTGGTTTTGAAAGTGAAGCCAAATACCCAAGAGGGGGGGTGAATTAGGTATTATAAAAATTTGTGAAATTGCTCTGTTTTTCAACTATGAAAACAGGGATAAGCAGAGTGAGAAGAAGAGCTAAACACAAGAGATTTATACTGGTTCGGTCTTAACCATTTGACCTACGTCCAGTTCCTAGACTCACTGGGATTTCCACTATATCAAAGATTACACACTCTGCACTCAAGAAGTAATTCTCTCACTAGAACTCACTCCCCCTTACAAGTTGTAATCAATGAACCTCCCAATCACCAAGTCCCCTTGACTTGTGATTCCTTACAATAAATGATTTACAGATAAAGACTCTCTCTAAGAGTAAATAATGATAAACACTGAAGCTTATAATGTCGAAAGACAAGATAGAAGTGAAAACAGAGAAGTAGTTGGAGAACTTGAATGCTTAAGCATTTTCAGATGTTGTAGTTGTTGAGAAGACTTTAATGCCACTCTATTTATACACAGAAGGCATTAAATGACCGTTCCAAAGTGGATCAAACCGTTGGAGGTGTTTTATTGCAACTTTGGTCTTCTTGTTTTTCTAATCTCCACTTAATCCAGGTGGATAATGACTCAAAGTTGACTCTCTGCAAATTAATCCGTTGGAGAAGAGTTTACTTGTTGTAGAAAACATTCTTTAATGCTTTGTAGACGTGTGCAGTTGGATTAGCCAAAAAGAAGCAACTTTCTGATCAGAATTTAATGTTCTGAACCACCTTTTTTCTTTTGTTCCAACTCTTAATTAATCTTCATTAATCTGTCTAAATACTCACAAAGAAAGTGGTTAAACATAACAGGGAATATGGAAGCTTAATTCTGGAAAGTATTAAGATCAATCACAAAGCATATCCAAAAACGTGAAATTCAAATCTGCAGATCAGTGATGGAAACTCGAGTTTGTTCATCAAAACTCGAGTTTTTAACTGTGCATTCAACACAAAACTTGAGTTTCAAAACTGAAACTCGAGTTTTCTACTTCCAAAGAGCAATGTCGTGTTTTGATCTCTTTGACCATAGTTTGTGAAAATTTCAAAACTCAAGTTTTCAAATCAAAACTTGAGTTTTGGACTTTTAATGAAATATGAATGATTGAGTCCAAAACATCAAAACTTGAGTTTTCTTTCAAAACTTGAGTTTTCAAAATGTTGGAAAACTTCATAGCTCTCTATTTGGCCAAAACTCGAGTTTCCAAAGTGAAACTCGAGTTTTCACTTAAGCTGTGAAAACATTGACAAGTTCAAGTCAGACCAAAACTTGAGTTTCTAAAATGAAACTTGAGTTTTCCAATCATCGTGAAAATGCATAGCTCTCTGCTTGATCAAAACTCGAGTTTTCATACTGTTATGAAAACTTTGAAATTTGGCAATGCTCTCGGGTTGAGTCAAAACTCGAGTTTTCAATCCAAAACTCGAGTTTTCATCCAACAATGAAACTTTAGAAAATAAGCTCAAGTTAGAAACTTGAGTTTTCACTTTGAAACTCGAGTTTTCAAAACCGGGTGAAAACGTGAAAACTCTCTGTTAAGTCAAAACTCGAGTTTTGAAATCAAAACTCGAGTTTTCTTTTAACTTAGAGAAAACTTGAATAGATAAAGTTTTGGCGCAAAACTTGTTTCAAAAGTCAGAGACTCTCTGTAAGGTCAAAACTTGAGTTTTCAAAACAAAACTCGAGTTTTGTCTTTAGTTGAAAAAGTCCATAAGTTTCTGTATGGGTCAAAACTCGAGTTTTCAAACTGAAACTCGAGTTTTGTCTTGAGATGAAAATTGAGTGCTCTCTATAAGGTTCAAAACTCGATTTTCCAAAGGAAACTTGAGTTTTGTTCTTGTTTAGTGAAAACGAGTATCTCTCTGTCAAGGTCAAAACTCGAGTTTTGTCTTGACAGTAAGTTTTTCAACTTACCAAGACAAAACCTCTTTTTGGGTTTGCAATTGTTCGATCATCATCAAAACACATAGAGAACTAACATTCTCCCCCTTTTTGATGATGACAATACTTGTAAACCAAAAATCACAAGATTGACAGATCAAGATGAGATTTTTCAAAAGTGGAGTTCAAAAATCTGTCATTTTGCAATTCTTTGTTCATGTTCAAACTTTTGCACATGGTATATTAGAGATGAGCAACAGAAGCAGTGTTTAAATATAGATTTCACACCTAAGCTGAAATTCATAAACTAAAATTAACAGTGCAAAGTTCATAATGATAGAAACACACAAAATTGAAACTAGAATAAGCTGCAACAAAGTTCCAAATGAAACACAAAACACACATTTCTTCCTATCAAAATGAAACACAGCAAAAAAATTCTTTCCTAGTTCTCTCCCCCTTTGTCATCTTCAAAATGGGGAGGTGGGATAGCTTCAGGGAGTGGAGATGGAAGGACAATTGTAGCAGGAGTGGTTGGAGAAGGAGTAGAGTAAGGAAAGACTTCAATAGCTGGTGTGGATGGTGATGGTAAGACCTCAGTAGGTGGAGAAACAAGTGAAGACAAAGCAATAGCAGGAGTGGAGGCAGATGGTGGTAATGAAGATGCAGGTGGATTTGGGAAAGAGAGGGTAGGAGATGAGGTTACAAGCTTTGGGGAAGAGGTAGTGCCAAAGGTAGACGGTGTTGAACCAATACCCAAATGTCTCAGAATTTGGTCCACCTTGTTGTCAATGTTGATTGTTGTGACCAAATTTGTGGATAGCCTGGCATCAAGATCAATGAGCTGATCAAAGTGCTCATTGTGCTTCTTCTCAAATTGCTCCTTGAGCTCATCCAGCTGAGCTTTCATAGCCACCTGAGCATCCACCACTTCATGATTTCCTTCTCTCACCTCAGCTACCAATTTCCCTATCTCAAACTCCAGTCTTATCGAGAGAGAGGCAATAGCAGCAGTCATTATTGCTTTTACCTTATCCTCAAAATCAGATGGTAATGCAGTGGTAGGTGTTGGGATTCGTACACGCAGCGAATTAAAAATTTCTTACGAATCCTTCCGAAGGATCACTCAACGACGTTTAAATCAGAGTTAAGGAAACCGAATCATACCTTTCTGAACTAGTCCGCGTTCCGTTCCTTTGATCAGGTGGGCTACCTTCTCGAACAACACGTCCGCGTCTCGTTCCTTTGATCAGGTGGACGATCAACACGTCCGCGTCTCGTTCTTTCGATCAGCAGAAGTTGACTCTTGGATCGGCTTCCTCTACTGGTATCCACACGAACAACCCCCTAAACGGTTGCGGCAGCGTGCTAGCGCTTCTTGTGCGTCTCTCTCTCTCAAATTGCTCTAGGGTTTCTCGCGGCTTTTCTCAATACGCTCGACTGAAAATCCCGTAGGTTTTTCTAAACCCGATAGGCGTATTATATAACCAAAATTAATCCTTTATTAATTTTGGAAATTTGGATTTTGAATCTGGTCAGCATATCAATCACATCTATCTCATAAATGTAATTGAATATATTAAAAGCCAGATTTGGAAATTCGAATTTTAAATTTAAATCAAATCTAAATTTAAAGCCTTTTGATTTAATTTATCATCATAAATTAAATCCGAGATATGATATCTATCTATTTAATTAAATCTGAGATACCATATCTCAATTTAATATTAAACAGATATACGATATCTTTATTCGAAATTAAATGAGATACAATATCTCTATTTGTTTCAGATATTTAATTTATCAAATAAATTAAATACTAAACAAATATCATATATAATATTATAATCTCAATTTATAATATATATATTAATTTCGAATTATATATATATATATATATATATATATATATATAAATCCTAGATCAAATTTAGTATTCATTTATTCTCAGATTAATCTGAGATTCAATGAACCTGGACACCTTCACCCGTGTTGGATTATTCTTGTGTGCGACCCTGCAGGCCCATATGAAATTGGCAGTGGGCCAACACTGTATCAGCCCACAAGTCGGAAGCGGCCTCTAGCAAGACATTGCGACTACCCAATTCACATGGGGATCGATGACACGATACTACCTATCGTACAACCATGTCACGTCCCTTTTGTCACGCGATAATTCGGTCAAGGATGAGGCATGGATAATGTCAACTTCCTTTTCTTGACCAATGCTTTCTCGATTCTCGAGTAGTCTAATAAGTGAAATGGAAACTCCTTTCCATCACAGTATGGCCATACATTTCTTAGATTCACTCATCGAGGGGCCCAGCATTATCTCTCTACATATGTGAGGGACAAATCCCATCTTGACCACTCACATTCCTCCGCATGAAAACCACTGATCCTGGTCCTAGCCTTTATCATCACCCGGTCAAAGGTGACTTTTGACTAGGTCAAAGACTAGTACTCATCATGTAGGAATCTATGATGGTCTCAGGTCATAGGGCGTCGTGACGCGGTTATACATGAGATAAGCTTATGACTTAATCCATGCAGCTTTCTCATAGTGGGTCGGTCCAGCACCTTGTACTCTTACAAGTGCCCATGACTTTGATTCGTATCTCCATACCTCATCAAAGTCATACTGATCTTATTTCATCTTCACTCCCGTGTAGATGACCGACCAGGGACTTTTAGGATAATCTATAAGATTATCCAGGGATGCAGTTATCAATACGAACATGCAAACGAAAATGATAACAAAAGAGAATACTTTAAATAACTTAAATATCCAAAGTACAATGAATTGCCCCTAGGGCATAATTTCCAACAGTAGGTGCAGGAGTTGACTGGGCCTCTTGAGCTCTTGAGTGAGTGGCTCGAGTGTGTGATCTTGTTGGAGCCTGGGAATGTTCTGAACCTTCACCTTCCAGATTCAACTTCATGTAGTTGATCTAACTCTTTCCAAAAGCAGCTGGCTTTTTGATTGTCTCGGGAGTACCCAAATGCCAGATCTTATGGTAGAATAGAATCACTGACACCAATGAAGGAAAGGGGATGTGAGAAGGACGCCTGGAGGCAAATCAAAATTTGATCATTTCTTGGAATATCCAGTGTCCAAGATCAAATTTCATCTACCTAACAAATGCAGCGAACAAGGGGTAATCCTTCTAAGTAAAGTGGGTGAAATTGCCTCCCTTCTAAATGAAGTTCTGGGAGTAAATGTACCAGAGGATTCTGTTGATACTGGGCATGTCTGCTGGTCTGAAAGAGAGAGTATGGGATTGATTTACTGGGAAGGGAGTGTTTGGGCAAAGAGTGGTGAAGATATCTCGATTGCTAAGTCTGATATTAGGATTGGTAGGTGGGTTTGCAATTTTGAGAATCTAGTTAATGGTGGAGGCAGAGATGGTGAACTCAGCACCTTTCACAATTGTGGTCACTCTTTCTTCCACTAGGCATCCCTCTGGGTCAAGTAAATTATCAGACACCATGTTAAAGTAAAAGACTTTAACAATGTTTGGTGTATAGGGGGCGGAAATGGATACAAAGGATTCATAATCCTTGAGCCAGGATGATAGGTCTAAATTAAAATCTTCCTTCAATTTTACCAACTCAACAGAAACAGAAGGATAAAAAGCTTTGTTAGCAAAGAATTCTTTGAACCTTTCTCCTTCTGCTTTTGACAGTTGGGTTGTGGCAGCAAAGAAGCCTTCGAGAGCAAAGGAATGGTTGTAATCTAAGTAATTGCAGCTTCTAGAAAATCAGTGGCCTCAGGGAAAAATTCCTCGTTAGGAGACTTGGGCGGAGATGATGCTTGTCCCTTTTCTGGAACTGAAGATTTCTTGGAATGTTTGGCCTTAGGCGGCTTAGGAATGTCAGGAACCTCAAGCATCTTTGCTTTTCCTTTCCCTTTCGGAGTCTTTTCTGGGTAATGCCTCTTCTTCGTTCTTCCTTCAGCTCTGTCGTCGATGGTGATTCCCTTTGCCTTAGGCTAAGGAGATTTCGGTGGAGACATCTCGTCTGGAACTCCTTTGATGGACTTGTCTATACCGTAATGCAGTCTCGTTGAACGAGTTTTGAGACGAGTAGGACGATCAGAGGGAGTAGTCACTGGTAAGGAAGTTCCCTTAGGGTTAGAAGTAGGTTTAGCAAAATGAGAGGGAGAAGATGAGGATATTTGATTGGGAAATGTGAAGAATTTATGGTTAGAAGTGTTAGCTCTCTGATGGTTTTGATGATTGCCAACAACTACAAACAATTAAAGAGGTTTTGCTCTTAAGTGTCAAAAACTCTGTTTAAGAGCAAACCTCGAGGTTGGTGTTGTAACCTCGAGGTTTGGCCTTACAGAAGCCTTTTGAAATTCAAGTGTCTCATGTTACAAAACTTGGTTTCACAAAAACTATGTGAAACCTCAAGGTTGTGAAGTTAACCTCGAGGTTCTGGCCTTCTTGAAAAACCCAAGTTTTGCATCAACACATGAAACCTCGAGTATTAGAAGCAAACCTCGAGTTTTAACTCATCCAGAGAGGTCATGGTTTTCAACAAGCTTGAAAACCTCGAGGTCCATTCTTCAACCTCGAGGTTGGCCACTTTATTTTGAAACTCAAGTTTACAGGAAAATTCATTAACCTCGAGTTTCAGTTTGCAACCTTGAGTTTTCCTACTTACAGAGAGCAACTGATTTTTACAAAGACATATCAACCTCGAGGCTCTCTTTTAAACCTCAAGGTTAGCCCTTTAAATCAAAGTCTTGTTCTTACAAAGTTTGAAACTAACCTCGAGTATGGATTTTCAACCTCGAGGTTATCGGGCTCCAGTGAGAAATGAAACTTTGAAACAAGTTTCAAACCTCGAGGTTACCTTTGGAACCTCAAGGTCTATAATCTTTTGAGATTTTCAAAAAGGTTTCTTTTCAAAAGAAACCTCGAGGTGCACATGTCAACCTCGAGGTTACATGTGTTCAGAACTAAGTTTGCATAAGCAAACCTCGAGGTTGGATGAACAAACCTCAAGGTTTGTAGCCGTTGCTGTAATTTCAAATTTGGGAAATCTGCAATACCTTCTTGTTTGATCTCAATGCTTTCTATAATTATTCTATATTGATTCTAGATATGTTTAACCATCTCTCTTGTGAGTTTCAGACAACATAGTGGGAAATCTTTGAAAGTTTTCAGTTGGTAAAGCACTATGTATTATTTTAATATTATTCTTGAAGACAGAGACAAGTGGAAATTCAGGCTGACATTGCAGAACCCAATCACGCCTAAAGAAGAGCTGAACAACATTCTTTCACAGACAGAATATTGTGGGTCTCAACAATCAAAGCATAAAGAACCAATACTCAATTCTGGAAATGTGGCAACCAAGACAATGCTTCTCCAACAGCTATATTCTGCAAAAGCACTCACAACAGCTAGATTTTGAATGGGCTCTGAATCACAACATTCTTCTGTTTTCAAGAGGCTATAAATACCAGAAAGAACAAGTGTGAAATGGGACGAACTGATATACACATACACAGAAACGCATACAAGCTGAGAGCCATTTTCTAGCATACATTTTCTGATGTATCTTTGATACATTGTACTTTAGTTTTTATCCTATCTGCTCTTTGAGAGAGTTTTAAACTTGTAATTTGTTATTGATTGAGATAACCACAAGTCAAGGGATTTGGTGGTTAGGGAGTTTGGATTACAACTTGTAAGGGGGAGTGAGTTCTAGTGAGAGAGCTACTCCAAGTACAGAGTTTGTAATCTGTTGTTAAAGTTAGTGGATTGAAAATCCCAAGTGAGGCTTGGGGACTGGATGTAGGTCAGAGAAAGGACCGAACCAGTATAAATCTTGTTGTGCATAGCTCCTTCTTCCTTCCTCTCTGTTCTGCTCTGTTTTGAGTACTCACAAACAGAACAAGTGCATAAAATTTTAAAGATACCCAATTCACCCCCCCTCTTGGGTATCAAACTCCTGTTTTCAAGAAGATGAGAGGAGACGAGAGGACATAGAGAAAAACTAGGGCAAAACTAGAGTTTTGAAGCGAGTTTTGAAGAACAAGTGAAAAATTAAATATATAGCACAACCAAAACTCGAGTTTTGAAGAACAAACGCTGACATGGACATCAAAAGTGTACTGTGAACTTTTGAGCTTCCGTGACCAAAACTCGAGTTTCTCTCTGAAAAACTTGAGTTTTCAGCTTTTCTTCAAAACATGTTGCTCTCTGTCTGATGGAAACTCGAGTTTCCAATTTGCAAACTCGAGTTTTCAGCTTCTTCAGAAATCAAGGTTTTCTTTTCTTTCCCCGATACCTTGCCAAAACTCGAGTTTTGAATCCAAAACTCAAGTTTTCACCTCTTATCAGCAAAAACTCAATTTCTCATGTATATCCTACAAAGACCATAACTAAACACTCCGATGCTTAAATTAGTAACAGTTAATCATCAAAACCTTAAACTAACATTGGGTAAAAGAAAAACTTACAATTCATTGGGATTTACCATTCCCAATTCTCTTCTTATAAAATTGAATTGTTCTTTAGCTAGTGGCTTTGTGAAGATGTCTGCAAGCTGAAGGTGAGTTGGGATGAACATCACTTTGACATCATTCTTCTAAACATTATCCCTTATGAAGTGGTGTCTCATATCAATATGTTTGGTTCAAGTATATTGAACTGGATTCTTGGCCAAGCTTATTGTACTTGTGTTGTCACATAAAATGGGGATCTCCTTCAGATTCACTCCAAAGTCAGCAAGTTGTTGCTCGAGCCATAAAACTTAAGCATAGCAACTTGATGCTGCCACATATTCAGCTTCGGTCGATGACACAGCTACATTAGTTTGTTTCTTGCTGAACCAAGAGACAAGCGAGTTGCTAAAGAACTCACATTGGCCACGTGTGCTCTTTGTATCAGTTTTGTAGCCGGCATGATCTGAATTTGAGTATGCCACCAAATGTTCAGGCTGACCTTTAGGGAACCATAAGCCCAGTGTCTTTGTGTTTGCAAGATATCTGAAGATCCTCTTCACATGTTCAGCATGAGTCTCCTTTGGAGCAGACTGGAATCTTGCACACATTCCAACACTGAATTGGATGTCCGAGCGACTTGCAGTTAGGTAGAGTAATGATCTAATCATCCCTCTATACTTTGTGATGTTGAAATCTTTGCCCTCTTCGTCAGCATCTAATGAAGTAGTGGTGCTCATTGGTGTATCAGCTCCATTGGAATGGTCCATCCCAAACTTCTTCAGTAGATCATTGAGATATTTGGTTTGGGAGATGAAAATTCCATCATTTCTTTGTTTGATTTGCAGCCTAAGGAAGTAATTGAGCTTTCCCATCATTGACATCTCAAACTCTCCCTACATAATCTTTGAAAATTCCTCACACAAAGCATCATTGTAGCACCAAAGATTATGTCATCAACATAAATTTGAACAATCAAAATTTCATTCAATTTATTTCTTTTGATAAATAATGTTGTGTCAGCCTTTCCTCTGATAAATCCTTGATCTAGGAGAAATTGGCTTAATCTTTCATACCACGCTCTTGGAGCTTGCTTGAGTCCATATAACGCCTTTTTGAGTTTAAAAACATGATCAGGGTACTGTTCATTTTCAAAACCTGGAGGTTGTTGCACATAAACCTCCTCTTGAATAAAACCATTCAAAAATTCACTTTTAACATCCATTTGAAAAAGTTTAAAACCTTTAACACATGCAAAGGCTATAAGAACCCTTATAGCTTCCAATCTAGCTACTGGAGTATAAGTTTATTCATAGTTTATTCCTTCCTCTTGATTATACCCTTTTGCAACCAATCTTGCCTTATTCCGGACAATGATTGCAGATTCATCACGTTTGTTCTTAAATACCCATTTAGTTCCAATAACCGGATGGTCCTTGGGTCTAGGTACTAAGTCCCAAACCTAAATTCTGTCGAATTGATGTAACTCCTCTTACATAGCTATCACCCAATCATTGTCTAAGAGGGCTTCATCTATTTTATAGGGTTCTATGTGAGACATGAATGCAGAAAAGGTGACTTCATTCAAAGCACTCTTTTGAGTTCTTACTCTATGATTTACATCTCCTATAACTTGGTCTAAAGGATGATCTCTAATAAATCTCCAAGCCCTAGGTTGAGACTGATCTGGGTTTTCAATATTATTTTCAGGATCAGCCTTAAAAATATTTTCAGAATTTTTAGTAGAAGAAGGAGTAGTTTTCGAAAAGAATGAATTTTTGAAAATATTTTCTTCCTCATCATTCAAGGATTTATTAGTCCCTTCTTCACTGAACACAACATGAATGGATTCTTCAACAACTTTAGTTCTAGTATTGAAAACTCTATAGGCTTTGCTTCTATTTGAATATCCAAGAAATATACCAACATCAACCTTAGAGTCAAACTTACGCAGATTTTCCTTACCATTGTTGTGCACATAGCACTTACACCAAAAAATGTGTAGATGGCTCAGATTGAGTTTCTTTCCTTTGTATAGCTCATATGGGGTCTTGTTCAACTTCTTTCTCAGGTACGCTCGGTTGGAGATGTAGCAAACGGTGCTCATAGCATCAGCCCAGAACACTTAAGAAGTGTTGTTCTCATTCAGCATTGCCCTTGCCATCTCGGTGAAGACTCGACTCTTCCTTTCTACAACACCGTTTTGTTGTGGAGTCCTTGGAGCTGAGAAGTTGTGGTCTATCCCCAAGTTGTCACAATATTCAGCAAAAGCATTGTTTTCAAATTCGCCACCATGATTAGTTCTAATGCCTGAAATAGAAAATTCTTTCTCGTTCTGGACCTTCTTAGCAAACACAACAAATTGATCAAATGTTTCATCTTTTGAAGACAAGAAAATAGTCCAACAAAACCTTGAATAATCGTCTACAATAACCAATGTGTACAAATTGTCACCAAGACTCCTCACCCTTGCTGGACCCATAAGATCCATATGTAGCAATTGCAGTGGTTTATTAGTAGAGATTTCATTTTTCGTTTTAAAAGATGTTTTAGTTTGCTTTCCCTTTTGACATGCTTCACAAGTCAAATTGTTTTTGAAACTAAGTTTGGGAATGCTAATAACCAAATCCTTTTTGAGCAATTTGTCAAGTTGGGACATGTTGACATGAGCTAATCGCTTGTGCCACAACCAACTCTCACATGAATTGCTTACAAAACATTTTTCAGAAATTGGAGCATTGCTAGAAAGGTTAAGAGTATAACAATTTTCATCTCTAGATGCTCTAAATAAAGCTTTTGATTTTAAATCTTCTAAAGGGAGAAATTCCTTTTTCACAATCAAGCATTCGTTGGAATCAAAGATAACTAAGTTACCCTTGTCGGTGCTTTGGCTCACACTAAGGAGATTGTGGCATAGCCCTTCTACGAGCTATACATCTTTGATGAGTGGACCTTCATTGTTGTCGATCTCACCAATGCCAACTATCTTTCCAGATTGATCTCCTTCAAAGGTCACCTTGCCATCTTCTTTAGGCTTGATTAAGAGAAATTTGGTTTTGTCTCCTGTCATATGTCTGGAGCATCCGCTATTAATGTACCATTTGTTGGGCTTTGATGCTCTTAGACACACCAGCAGATCACAAAGTAGTCTTTGGATAACTTCTGCCTTCTCTTCCTGCAAGAAAATGTAATGTTGATTTTCTTTCTTTTTCTCTTCCAAATTTTGGCTGAATAAACATGATTTCAATCTCAAGGTTGGAATTTTCGTCAGTATAATCCAAACAATTAAATTCAACCAGATCTTCTTTCATGACTAGAATTTTGTTGAGAAATAGAGTTAAAGGTTAATGAGAGCTTTTGTAGGTTTAGAAGTTTGCTCAATGGTGTTCTCTCTGCTTTTTTTCTTGTTTCCTTGATTCCTATAAAACACTACATATTGAGTTGTCTCATTTCTCTTTTATTAACAAAATTTTCTTCTTCTAAGCAAAAGTTAAGAAGAAAATAAGAAACATGGAAAAATTACGCCAAGGAAAAGCTAAATATCATAAGAAGCAAACCTGTTGAACAACAAATGGCTCTGTGTCAAGACTAAAAGGTTTGGTCAAAATAGTAAGAAACCCATTTTGATTTCCAAAAAACCAAAGTAGTCAATCCCATATAGCGGTGCGGAGCGGCTAACCCAAAAAATGCTATAGCGGTATAGTGTATAGCGGAATGACCGCTATACCGAAGATAACATATACACATATAAATGCTCAAAATTTAAGACATATTCATCATTAATAATAAAAAGTCATAAACTAAAGATACAAACATCATTAAATTAGTCTTTAAAGACCATAAACAAAACATTCAATATATAATAAACCCATATAGTTGGAAAAGAAACCATAATAATTCCATCTTCTGGAGAGGGAAAAGGAAAAAGAAAAACACAAACAAGCTCTGGCCGAAAAGTGGGTGCTGGCCAAATATGGCAGGAGGGGCTCACCGAATAGAAAATGGTAGAGGGGTTGGCTGAAAATGGAGGAGGAAAGCAGGTGCTGTTCAACCAGGCACGCGTAGGAAGAGTGTTACAGTCGTGAATGAGAAAGTAGGTGCTGTTATATCAAAATAAAGAAAAAAAGAAGGAAAAAAAGAAAAAGAAAGTGGGTGTTGTTAAAAGTAAAACGCGGGACGAGGTGCGATAGCACGCAACGATAGCGCTCTACGACTCACGCTACAGCCACTATGTTAAAGCGCTCCGCTAAAGAGCTTTTGTGGCGGCTAGCACCTGTTCCGCACCGCACCGCACCACCGCTATTGCGTCGCTATAACGTGCTATTGACTACTCTGCAAAAAACAATGTCAGTGAATGGCTGATCACCCACCTGCAACAATATACTCATGCTGAGACATGAATCCTCAAAATATGAAACAAAACTAAGTTAAAATGAGCTCTTCTAAATTCTTCTTTACCATAATTAGTTTTGACGATTCACAACCAAAATGCTTTTCAATTTCATCAGCTGATCCAGCTAGTTTCTTCACTCCAATGACACGCAATAACATACATACATACATACATCAACACCAACACTACATTAAATACTAACAATCCAAATGAATATTTCACATGCCTAATGTTTAAAGATAGAACACATGTCTCAAAACAGAAGGTTATGAAGCAAAAGAAACACTTACTATGCCTTATGACTCTAATCCCAATTGCCTCCTCAAGCGCCCTAGATTTGGAACCCTCAGGGTCATACTCATGTAGTCCTAATTCATCATACACGAGTAACATAACAAAAATACTGTGAGCAACATTCCCGTCCCAAAAATCTCAGAACAAATTGCTTCATGCCTAAGAAGCACAAATATAGACACTGACAAACAGGAAACGGCAGACACACCTCAGACAACAAAATGTATGTGTTTTAGATAAGTAATGGCTTAGAAGTACCAGCAAACCAAGATCCACAAGATGAAATATATAGTGTGTATAAATAATATAAGTGCCATGTTTATTTAATAACAAGATTCTATCTTCGAAGTATAGCTGCTTCACAGCTTATGGAATACATACAACTATAATTTTTAACTAGCTTCAGACTAAACTTACCAGCAGAATTGCTGAAGATGGCAACATCAGGACTGAACTCTGATTTACAAAGTTCTAGCGAAGAAGCAAGAGGAGGCCAAGGTGTCAAACTATAAGGAACAGTAATGGTATTATCCTTATCAAACACGGACCCTTTGAAACCCCTTCTTCGCAGCTCACTCCAATTATTGAAACCCTAAAAACCACGAATAAAATCACCAGAGCAGAGGAGCCAGACCAAATCGAGAAGGAAAAGGCACAGAAATCATCACCTGAGAGAGCAGAAGAAGAAGATGAGGATGGTGAAGCTGCCAGTTAGCATCGATATGATTGCAGTGATAGGGCTTGGCTTACTTGGGTTTGGGTTTTGGCATTTGTATTGAACATGGTGGCAACGATCCGGCGTGGCGCGGTGGAGACAGAAGAGACGGAGTCGCGGTGGGGCGGAGACGAAGGCGCGGTGGGGCGGAGGCGAAGGCGCGATGGGGCGGAGATGGAGGTGTGGTGCGCATATTGTAAGGGAAATGAAAGGGATCGGGAGGGAGGCGGTGTGTGAGAGTGTGAGAAAGCAAGGTATTGATATTAAGTATTTGAGGGGAAAATTTGGCGTCTGGAGAATATTTCCGGACGACAAAGTTTTCATATTGGCGCTTTCCAAAAAAAATAGGAGGCATTAAATTTTAATAAAAGCACTAAAAAAATTTCTGGCGCTAAAAAAATTCCTAAAAATGCGCCAAAATATTAATTTTAGGCTACCTAAATATAATTTTAGGATGCCTAAATTAATTTTAGGCGTGCTAAATATAATTTAGGAAGCCTAAGTCTTAAAATTCAAGTAAATAATTACGAGAATGCCACCGCCAATACTTTTTACTTCATTTTTTAAAATAATGACGTTTTTTAGGGAAGTAATATCAATTTTTTGTAGTAGTGATTTTAGGTGTCTTGAAATTATTTTAGGACGCCTTAATTAATTTTAGACGTCCTAAAATATATTTTAGGACGTCAAATTCTTAGAATTCAACTATATAATTACAAGAATGCCACTGCATTCACTTTTAACTTCCTTTTTTAAAATAAAGACATCTTTTAGGGAAGTAGTAACCCTTTTTTGTAGTAGTGTTTAATCTCCTCCATTGGATCAAATATTCAATTTTCAAGATTTAACCCTCTCCCTTCATGCCATAGTCAACATCCACGCTCTATTTTGGCCCTCAGATTGATTTTCATGTGGTATCATCTTATTTCTCCAATTCTCCTATTGGTTCATGAACTTTCAACAGGATTTAGCTTATTTTCATGACTTATTTAGAGCCATTGGATTGCTTATTACATGTGTCACAATCCTATAATCCCTTGGCATTAAATCAGCCCTCTCTTGACCCTATTATTTTCGAAAATAAGGGCCTTAATAGATGCCTTTTATTGCCCTTAATCAAATCGAACATAATTAGACAAGTTAGATCATATTTGATTAGGCATTTTTCCTTTCACGGGCATGCGTGATTTTAGCATAAATTGCCTTAATTATTATGCATCTTATACCCTTTAGTCTCTACTATTTTTATTGTTTTCCACCTCTTGTCATTAGGCCAAAATATAGCCCTAATAGGTAGTTTCAAGTGTTTAACCTTAATCTCAATCAAGGCAAGTCCATTAGCTAAGACTTTGTTGTTAATATGCCTTAATTTGGTAAGGTGCCTTTAATTTCATACACTTTCTTGATTCCTTTTGTTTGCAAATCATTATTTTATGTTATTTTATGTCACATATGTTAGCCAATTTAATTTGGTAACATATTCCTAAAATACAAGATTTTTTATTTACTGAAAATTGGATATTGCAAAAGTAAGACATCCAAAAATTTCAACAACAACCCAATTCAACTTGATTTAAACAAAAATAATTGAAGCAATTCAAGATAACAACAACAATTTCATTTTGCAATTTCATCAATACAAGTCATCATGCCTCTAATGGCTCAACCAATGCCAACTACCTATCAGTAACCATAAATTTAGAGTTCTATATATTCTATCAAGTTCATACCTATAAAGACGGTGGATAGATCACACCCTTAGAATATGCCATTACAGTTAAACACATACGCCTAAATGAAAACAAACAAAAGAACAACCAGCTGGGGAAAAAAACTAAAAGTGGAGAGGACATAGCATGTTAGTTCTCTGATGGTTTTGATGATTGTCAACAACTACAATCAATTGAAGAGGTTTTGCTCTTAAGGGTCAAAACTCTGTTTAAGAGCAAACCTCGAGGTTGGGTTTGTAACCTCGAGGTTTGACCTTACAGAATCTTTATAAAGTCAAGTGTTCTGATGTTACAAAACTTGGTTTCACAAATACTATGTGAAACCTCGAGGTTGAGAAGTCAACCTCGAGGTTCTGGTCTTCTTGGAAAACCCAAGTTTCTTCATTAACACTTGCAACCTCGAGTATGGAAAGCAAACCTCAAGGTTTAATCCATACAGAAAGGTCTTGTTTTTCTTCAAACATGGAAACCTCGAGGTTCATGTTTCAACCTCGAGGTTGGACACTTTGTTTTGAAACTTAAGCTTGAAGAAAAACACATTGACCTCGAGTATGAGTTATCAACCTCGAGTATTATGACTTACAGAGAGCAACAGGTTTTCAAGCCTTTATGAAAACCTCGAGGTTAAGGTTGAAACCTCGAGGCTAAGATTTATGATTGAACACTGAACTTCATTTTCTCAAAGGCTAACCTCGAGTATGGTTTTCTGACCTCGAGGTTGTCGAGTTTCTATGAAAAACTGAAGGTTTGAAAATAACTTCAAACCTCGAGGTTACCTCTGGAACCTCAGGGTTTGTGAGTTTATGAAAGGTTTGAAAAGGTTTCCTTTTAAGGGAAACCTCGAGGTTCATATTGCAACCTCGAGGCTAGACGTTTTAAAATCAACAAATTACCTGAACCTTTCAAGCTAACCTCGAGGTTGGATGAACTGACCTCAAGGTTAGTGACCGTTGGTGCTTTTTTGAATTTGTGAAATCTGTTATATCTTATTAATTGATCTAATTGCTTTCATACATCATTCACTAATGATCCCAGATATGTTTAACAAAGTTTGTTGAGTGATTTCAGTTAGCACAGATCAAGATTAATGAAGAATTGAAAGAAAAAGCAAAAAGGTGAACAGTGCATTTAATGCATCTGCACAATCTCACCTACTTTCTGCTAATCCTTCTGAGCACGCCTAATGAACGTTAAAGGAAGTTTACTACATCAAGTAAAGTCAATTCCAACGGGCAAAAACTCAGAGAGACACATCAGACATCATTAGCACTTGGATTAGCAGAAGATATAGAGAGAGAAGAAGCTTAAACTTGCACCAATGTTCTGCAAATGATCTCCAACGGTTAGAATTATTTCTCAACGGTCATTTAATGTTCTCTACCTATAAATAGAGAGCATTAACTCCATTTGCAGTTGATACACCTATTCTGAGCGAAATTCTACTAAGTTCATTTATTGTGTATTAGCTTTCACTTGTAAAGTATCATACTTGATACAAGCACTTCAGTGTTCATCATATCTACTCTGTAAGAGAGTCAAATACTTGTAAAACTTTTATTGATTGAGATAACTACAAGTCAGGGGACTTGGTAGTTGGGGTGTATTGATTACAACTTGTAAGGGGGAGTGTGTTCTAGTGAGAGAACAACTCTTAGTGCAGAGTGTGTAATCAACTACATTGAGTTAGTGGATTGAAAATCCCAAGTGAGGCTTGGGGACTGGATGTAGGTCAGGAAAGGACCGAACCAGTATAAATTGCATCGTGTTTACCTTCTTCTCCTTATCGTCTCTGTTTTACTCTGTTCTAAGGTATTAGAAACAGAACAAATTTAAAAAAATTTAAAGATACCCAATTCACCCCCCCTCTTGGGTATAAAGCTCCTGCTTTCATTTGGTATCAGAGCAAGGTCTTCTCAGAAGAGCTTAACCACTCGAGAAGGATCATTATGGAAGGAATTCTTCCAGATGGAGCTTCAATCAACAGACCTCCCGGTTTTGACGGCGAACACTACTCTTTCTGGAAAGCCAAATTTCATGTGTTCGTGATGGCAACAGAATATGGTCTATGGAGAGTCTTTGAAACTGGAGACTATGTTCCAGTCAAGGTAGAAGGAGGCATCACTGTGCCCAAGACAGAAGCCGAATTCGATGATAATGATAAGAAGAACATCACTCTCAATAGCAAGGCTACCCTGATGCTTCAGAGTGCTCTTAGTCAAAAGGAGTACTTTCGTATCTGTAATTTGTCAACGGCTAAGGAAATGTGGAAGGCGCTGGAAATAGCTTATGAAGGAACCTCCGGAATCAAGGAGAATTGCATCAACATTCTAACCACTGAGTATGACCTGTTGCGGATGAAGCAAGGCGAGAGTATTGGAGAATTTCAGTTGAGATATACTCATCTGACCAATCAGCTAGTGGCCTTAGGAAAGCTTTTCGATCAAGGAGCTCAAGTGAGGAAAATCCTCAATATTCTGACAAAGGACTGGGAAGCTAAGGTTACCGACATTGAAGAAGCTCGTGGAGAATCAATGACTTCAGTTGCTGCATTGTTTGGAAGCCTATCTGAGTATGAGAGCAAACTGAAGTTCAAGAAGGAGTTAGAAGATGTCAATGGTGGCAACAATCGCAACAAAGGAGTGGCTCTGAATGTGGAAAAGGATGAGGAAGATGAAGATGAGGATGAAGAAATTGGGATGATGGTCCGGAGATTCAAAAAGTTTTACAAGAAGGATCAAGGCTTCAAGAAGTTTCAGAAGGGAAGCTCAAGTTATGAATCGAAAAAACCTATCATCTGCTATGAATGTGAGAAGCCTGGACACATCAAGGCAGATTGCCCTTAGCTGAAGAATCAAGAGAAAGAAAAGAAGAAGTTCAAGAAATTCAAAAAGAAGGCATATGTGTCAGCAATATGGGGAGATAACTCATCGGATGAGGATGAAGCTGAAGAAGACGAAAGCGAAAGAGCCAACATATGCCTAGTCGCTGAGGAAGAAGAACAACACAATGAAAGAAATGAGGTATATGAATCTCTTCCTTCCTATGATGAATTGTTTGCTGAATACAATGTTGTTCAAAAGGAGTTTGAAAAACTTGCAGACAAGTATATGTCATTGAAAAAGAAAAATTCCTTTCTTGAGCTGCAAATTGAAAACCTCTCTTCTCCTCAATCTCTGATTTGTGATGAATGCTCTATCCTAGAGAAAAAGAATTCACAACTTACAAAAGCACTTGAGAAATTTACAAAGGGAAGTGAAATGCTCAATGTGATTCTGAAAGAACAACGTTTTACAAACGATAGATCGGGCATTGGTTATAGACCAGACTTTGATAAGAAGAAAGGAAAGAAAAAGAATGGACAAAAATCCTATATGAATTATTTTACTAAATCTGTTCATTCCTCAAACCCTTTTGCACATTGTACATATTGCAATAAGAAGGGTCATTCTACTTCATATTGCTTTCATAGAAAGGAAAGAAAGGATAAACCTGTTGGTAATTATGTGTGGGTACCGAAAGGAACATATGTTCCCAAGGTGCATGCTAACCCCAAAGGACCCAAGAAAAGATGGGTACCTAAAACCTGATCCATTGTGAATTGCAGGTTTGTCTTAGAGCATCAAGGCCAAACAAGTGGTACATCGATAGTGAATGCTCAAGGCACATGACTGGAGACAAATCAAAGTTTTTATCAATAAAGCCAAAAGATGGAGGTAGAGTCACATTTGGAGGTGATCAATCCGGGAAAATCGCTGGCATTGGTGAGATAGGCAGCAACGAAGGCCCACTCATCAAAGACGTCTACCTTGTAGAGGGATTGTGTCACAACCTCTTAAGTGTGAGCCAAAGCACCGATAAGGGTAATTTGGTAATATTTGACTCTGATGAATGTTTTATTGTTAAAAAGGATTTGATCTCTTTAAATGATTTGAAAAATAAAGCCTTGTTTAGAGCACCTAGAGATGGAAATTGTTATACTTTGAACCTCTCTAGTAATGCCCCTACTTCTGAAAATTGTTTTGTGAGCAATTTGAATGAGAGTTGGCTTTGGCATAAGCGATTAGCTCATGTCAATATGTACCAACTTGACAAGTTGTTGAAAAAGGATTTGGTTATTGGCATTCCCAAGCTAAATTTCAAAAATGATATGATTTGTGATGCTTGTCAAAAGGGAAAACAAACCAAATCCTCTTTCAAAGCTAAAAATGAGATTTCAACCACAAGACCCCTTCAACTACTTCATATGGACCTAGTTGGACCAGCTAGAGTCAAAAGTCTTGGTGGAAACTTATATACTTTGGTCATTGTTGATGATTTTTCTAGATTTACTTAGACAATATTTTTATCCTCAAAAGATGAAACATATGATCAGTTTGTCTGCTTTGCCAAGAAGGTCCAAAACGAGAAGGGTCTTACAATTTCAGGTATAAGGACTGATCATGGTGGAGAATTCGAGAATCATGCCTTTGCTGAGTTCTGCGATAGCATGGGGATTGATCACAACTTCTCAGCACCAAGAACTCCTCAACAGAATGGTGTTGTGGAAAGAAAGAATCGAGTACTCACGGAGATGGCCCGGGCAATGCTGAACGAATACAACACTTCACAAGTGTTTTGGGCTAACGCGATGAGTACGGCATGTTACATCTCCAACCGAGCCTATGTGAGGAAGAAGCTGAACAAGACCCCGTACGAACTCTACAAAGGAAGAAAGCCGAACCTCAGCCATCTTCACGTCTTCGAGAGTAAATGCTACGTGCATAATAATGGTAAAGATAATCTTGGTAAATTCGATCCTAAATCTGATTTAGCTATTTTTATTGGTTACTCAAATAGGAGTAAGGCATATAGGGTATTTAATACTAGAAATAAAATTGTTGAAGAATCTATACATGTTGTATTCTGTGAATCTAACTCTGATAAACCCCTTGATGATGAAGAAGAGACAATTTTCAAGAATCAATTCTTTTCGAAAAATGCTCCTACTCCTTCTGAAAATTCTGAAAATGTTTTTGAGGCTGATCCTGAAAATAATCTGGAAAACCCAGATCAGTCTCAACCTAGGGCTTGGAGATTTATAAGGAATCATCCTTTAGACCAAGTTATAGGTGATGTAAACCAAGGAGTTAGGACCAGAAATAGTACCTTAAATGAGGTTACATTTTCTGCATTCATTTCTCACATTGAGCCTTCTAAAATAGAAGAAGCCCTCTCAGATAATGATTGGGTGATTGCTATGCAAGAAGAGCTACATCAATTTGATAGAAATCAAGTTTGGGATTTGGTACCTAGGCCCAAAAACCATCCGGTAATTGGGACAAAATGGGTATTCAAGAACAAACGTGATGAGTCAACCATCATTGTGCGTAACAAGGCTAGATTAGTGGCCAAAGGTTACAATCAAGAAGAAGGAATAGACTTTGAAGAGACCTATGCTCCAGTAGCTAGATTGGAGGCTATAAGAGTTCTTCTAGCATTTACATGCACAAAAGGTTTTAAACTTTTTCAAATGGATGTCAAAAGTGCATTCTTAAATGGTTTCATTCAAGAGGAGGTGTATGTTGAACAACCTCCAGGTTTTGAAAGCGAACATTTTCCAGATCATGTTTTTAAACTCAAAAAGGCTTTGTACGGTCTTAAACAAGCTCCTAGAGCTTGGTATGAAAGATTGAGTCAATTTTTACTTGATCAAGGGTTTATTAGAGGAAAGGCAGATACAACTTTGTTCATTAAGAAAAATAAACTGAATGAAATCTTAGTTGTTCAAATTTATGTTGATGATATTATATTCGGTGCTACTAATGACTCCTTGTGCGAAGAATTTTCTAAGTCTATGCAGGGTGAATTTGAGATGTCAATGATGGGAGAGCTTAACTATTTTCTTGGACTGCAAATCAAGCAACGTAAAGATGGGATATTTATATCCCAAACCAAGTACCTGAATGATTTGCTGAAGAAGTTTGGAATGGACAAGTGCAATGGAGCTGACACACCAATGAGCACAACCACTTCTTTAGATGCTGATGAAGAGGGCAAGGATTTCAACATCACCAAGTATAGAGGAATGATTGGATCATTGCTCTATCTCACTGCAAGTCGCCCGGACATCCAATTCAGTGTTGGGATGTGTGCTCGGTTTCAATCAGCACCCAAAGAGTCTCATGCTGAGCACGTGAAAAGAATATTCAGATATCTATCTGATACGAAGACTCTTGGATTGTGGTTTCCCAAAGGTCAGCCAGAGCACTTGGTGGCATATTCGGACTCGGATCATGCCGGCTACAAGACAGATAGAAAGAGTACAAGTGGGCAATGTGAGTTCTTTGGCAACTCACTTGTCTCTTGGTTTAGCAAGAAGCAAACTACCGTAGCCGTGTCCTCAACGGAAGCCGAATATGTGGCTGCTTCAAGTTGCTGTGCTCAAGTGCTGTGGTTGAAGCAACAACTTGCTGATCTTGGAGTGCACTTAAAGGAGATTCCAATCTTATGTGACAACACAAGCACCATAAGCTTGGCCAAGAATCCTGTTCAACATACAAGGACCAAGCACATTGATGTGAGACATCACTTCATCAGAGATCATGTCCAGAAAAGAGATGTAAAAGTGATGTTCATCCCAACTCACCTTCAATTGGCTGACATTTTCACCAAGCCTCTAGCCAAGGAGCCATTCACCTTTATAAGAAGAGAATTGGGAATGGTAAATCCCAATGAATTGTGAGTACTTTCTGTTCATTTCTATGTCAAATTACGGTTTTGATGAATACTAGTCACTAATTTAAGCATCGGAGTATGTAGACAATCTTATGCAGGACTTGGTTTTGCTGTTAAAGGGCAAAACCTCGACGTTCACTAGCCAACCTCGAGGTTGTCAGGGTGCCAAAAGAATTCAAGTTTTCTGAAGGATGGAACCTCGAGGTTCAGAAGCTAACCTCGAGGTTATCGGGGTAAATGATCAAAACTGAGAATATCTGGAAGCTGGAACCTCGAGTATGGTATTGGAACCTCGAGGTTGGTGACAGACAGAGGAGACACCTCATCTAATAGACAGTGGAACCTCGAGGCTCTGGAGGCAACCTCGAGGTTGGAGGTAATAATTTCAAAGGTTAGTGAATTTTTATTCACCTAACCTCGAGGCTGAGATGTTAACCTCGAGGTTAGTCGCGAGTTTATATATATATGCTGCTGTACAATTTCATTTCACCGTGCCCTAGCCTCGAGTTCTCTGAGTTTTTCTCTCTTTTTCCTTCTATCATTCTTCGATTTTTTCTCAATTTCTTCCATTCTAAGCTCATAAATGGCTTCGAATTCCTCATCCCACTCTAAATCGACCACAAATTCGTCTGAAGAGACCCAATCCTTGTCTCCTCCTCCTCCACCCAAGCATCAACCTGAGACGCTGTACACCAAACCAGTGAGAAAGAAGACAAGGTCAACTCGTCTGCGTATAGGAATCGATAAGCACATTCCTGGTGTCCCCATTGATCCTCTTTCTTCTCCTCCCAAGGTCGCACAAAAGGGTATCACCATTAAGGAACCGGGACAAGCTGTGTCCAAAAAGAGGAAGGAACCAGAACCTAAGGGAAAAGGGAAGGAGAAAGTGACTGAGAAAGCCAAGAAAGCTCCTACGAAAGCCAGAACCAAGAAAGCTTCAGTTTCTCACACTTCCCAAGGCCAGTCTCCCTCTCAGGCTTCAAAGCAAAAGAAGAAGGATACATTTGCTGATAATGCCATAGAGGACATTCAACATGTGAGATCGCCTCCTGAAGGATTCGTAACTGCTGCATCTTCCTTCTCCTCCAAGGAAGAAAATGATTAGATAGAGAAATTTATCTCCAGAAAGTCTTTTGTGCTTCAGTTGCAATAAACTTGGAAAATTTCTATAAGGAGTGCAACTAAGATCTTTCACCTTGGATAAAACAATATGAACCTTTTGTTTCCATATACTGTCCCTATACCCCTAGTTTGATTAGGATGTTTTACTTCAAGATGAGGGATAGTAGTACATTGGATGATGATGGTGATCTGCTAGAAGAGACGGTATCCACTGTAGTAAGAGGTGTTGAATTCTCATTGACTGCTGAGAAGATCAATAGAATTTTGAAAATCAAAAACCCACCTCCTGTTCCTGAGTTTTCATATACCAATCAAGAGGTGTATGAAACTCTCATCCCAGGCAAACCCTTCCCTCGTGACCAAGCCATTAAGCTTTCATTCAAACCAAGTGACATGCCTCCTGTGCATAGGATCCTTTGGTACATATATTCTAGGAATTTCATTCCTAAGGCTGGGAACTACACTCACTTCACATCACTAGACTACAGACCCTTCACTGCATTTGTGAAGAGAGTTCCTTTCAACATTGGGGATTGACTGCTCCAAGGGATGAAGAGTTTCAGATTTGCCAAGAAGGAATTGACACACATACCTTATCCTTCTCTGATCTCTGTGATACTTTTCTATCACAAAATCTGGTATGTGGGGTCAACTGATACACTTGAAGACCCTCTCTATTTTGGCAAACATTAGATCAACCTCATGAAGATCAAGCTTGATACAGAGGGTACAGCACAATCTCAGGCATCTCAAGCTCCTGATGAAGCCCAATCAGCTCCTCCACCTCCTCAGACATCCTTGCCAGCTGATTTTATGGGCCAGATACAGTAGATGTTCAATCAAGCATTATCACATCACAGAGCATCGATAAAGGTTGAGATTGACATCTTGCGGGCTGATATCAAGTTAGGGATTATGGACGTAGTGGTAGCTCAGGGTGAGGTACTGTCCCATCTTCACAAGATCAAGGAGGAGGTAGATCAGAGGTTTACTGGCTTGGATTCCTCTTTAGCAGTTGCACTTACAACTGCTTCTGATGCCAGAGACAAGGCTGACAAGCTCATCCATCATTTTGGTCTTGGATCTTCTTCCACCACTGGCCCTTCTACAGTTCCTGCTTCTGACACTCATCATGGCCCTAGCTCATCTCTCCCCATTCCTGATCCTTCATCACCTCAGCCAGTCAATGAGTCTCCTGATCATTCTCCTGTTCACTCACCTCCATCTCACTCTTTCTCATTTCCTAGTCCACCTCACACTTCTCCAATTGATACCACACCATCTCCTCCTTCTACCTCTACTCCAGCCAATGTGGTTACTCCATCCACAGAGGTTCTTCCTCCACTCTTTCCATCTCCACCTACCCCTTCTACTGAAGTCTTCCCAACACCCTCTCCCTATGCCCATCCTTCTCTTCTAGATCCCACATTTGATCCCACCACTGCTATGGTCCTTTATCAGCCTCCTCTTGTTATTCTTGACCCAGAATATGTTGATGACAATGACAAAAGGGGAGAGACAAGCAATGAGGATTAGAGGATCTTAGGGTCTAGGGTTGTTTTGATTATGCAGCAGCACTTGTACTTATTTTTATTCTTTGTATTGCTGTTTGCATCTTGTTAAGTTTAGCCTTCAGTTGAATTCCATTGTATCTTGTATGTATGAATTTGTTGAAATGGAATATCAATTGGAATATCAGTTTCGATTTCATGCTTTTGCTTATTTCTGAGAATTTTCCTTGTGCAAAACTCAGTTTTTCAAACTCTTTGATAATCTCACTGATAATGTTTTTAAGTGTTGAAAGAGGGATTGCTTGTAGATGTTGTCATCATCAAAAAGGGGGAGAATGTTAGTTCTCTGATGGTTTTGATGATTGTCAACAACTACAATCAATTGAAGAGGTTTTGCTCTTAAGTGTCAAAACTCTGTTTAAGAGCAAACCTCGAGGTTGGGTTTGTAACCTCGAGGTTTGACCTTACAGAATCTTTATAAAGTCAAGTGTTCTGATGTTACAAAACTTGGTTTCACAAATACTATGTGAAACCTCGAGGTTGAGAAGTCAACCTCGAGGTTCTGGTCTTCTTGGAAAACCCAAGTTTCTTCATTAACACTTGCAACCTCGAGTATGGAAAGCAAACCTCAAGGTTTAATCCATACAGAAAGGTCTTGTTTTTCTTCAAACATGGAAACCTCGAGGTTCATGTTTCAACCTCGAGGTTGGACACTTTGTTTTGAAACTTAAGCTTGAAGAAAAACACATTGACCTCGAGTATGAGTTATCAACCTCGAGTATTATGACTTACAGAGAGCAACAAGTTTTCAAGCCTTTATGAAAACCTCGAGGTTAAGGTTGAAACCTCGAGGCTAAGATTTATGATTGAACACTGAACTTCATTTTCTCAAAGGCCAACCTCGAGTATGGTTTTCTGACCTCGAGGTTGTCGAGTTTCTATGAAAAACTGAAGGTTTGAAAATAACTTCAAACCTCGAGGTTACCTCTGGAACCTCAGGGTTTGTAAGTTTATGAAAGGTTTGAAAAGGTTTCCTTTTAAGGGAAACCTCGAGGTTCATATTGCAACCTCGAGGCTGGACGTTTTAAAATCAACAAATTACCTGAACCTTTCAAGCTAACCTCGAGGTTGGATGAACTGACCTCAAGGTTAGTGACCGTTGGTGCTTTTTCGAATATGTGAAATCTGTTATATCTTATTAATTGATCTAATTGCTTTCATACATCATTCACTAATGATCCCATATATGTTTAACAAAGTTTGTTGAGTGATTTCAGTTAGCACAGATCAAGATTAATGAAGAATTGAAAGAAAAAGCAAAAAGGTGAACAGTGCATTTAATGCATCTGCACAATCTCACCTACTTTCTGCTAATCCTTCTGAGCACGCCTAATGAACGTTAAAGGAAGTTTACTACATCAAGTAAAGTCAATTCCAACGGGCAAAAACTCAGAGAGACACATCAGACATCATTAGCAGAAGATATAGAGAGAGAAGAAGCTTAAACTTGCACCAATGTTCTGCAAATGATCTCCAACGGTTAGAATTATTTCTCAACGGTCATTTAATGTTCTCTACCTATAAATAGAGAGCATTAACTCCATTTGCAGTTGATACACCTACTCTGAGCGAAATTCTACTAAGTTCATTTATTGTGTATTAGCTTTCACTTGTAAAGTATCATACTTGATACAAGCACTTCAGTGTTCATCATATCTACTCTGTAAGAGAGTCAAATACTTGTAAAACTTTTATTGATTGAGATAACTACAAGTCAGGGGACTTGGTAGTTGGGGTGTATTGATTACAACTTGTAAGGGGGAGTGTGTTCTAGTGAGAGAACAACTCTTAGTGCAGAGTGTGTAATCAACTACATTGAGTTAGTGGATTGAAAATCCCAAGTGAGGCTTGGGGACTGGATGTAGGTCAGGAAAGGACCGAACCAGTATAAATTGCATCGTGTTTACCTTCTTCTCCTTATCCTCTCTGTTTTACTCTGTTCTAAGGTATTAGAAACAGAACAAATTTAAAAAAATTTAAAGATACCCAATTCACCCCCCCTCTTGGGTATAAAGCTCCTGCTTTCATAGCACACTTAAACGCTTGGAGACCTACGGGGAGGGAATGAGATTGATGAATAAATCACATAAACGTGACTGGAGGGGTAGAGGGCAGATGACATCAACTTTCAAAGGCAAAGGCAAAGGGTGATGGCATTGGCAATTGTAGTAAGAGAAAGGCAGTCGGTTTCAAAAATGACTTTATCATGACCGAGATCGACAGCGAGCATCAATGCTCTCTTAAGAGCTAAGGCTTCAGTCATGAAAGCAGAGATGGATTTCACCTTATCCACAAAACCCCATTTGAAAACACCAAAATGATCCCTACAGATAACTCTAATAGCCGCGTCAGTGTCTTTACTTGAGAAGGCCCCATCACAATTATATTTGAGTGTGCCCGCTGTTGGAGGGGACCAGATGTGTAGATGAGAAGGATTAACCCTTCGACCCTCTGGGATGCTATGCTTTTTATCACAATTCACCCAGAAGTCGAAATTGTTTTTCCTTGCACATTCAATAACATCAATAGGGTTAGGGTCTTTATGATTAAAAACAAGATTATTCATTTGTTTCCAAATAAACCATAAGACCCAACAGATTAAAGAAAGATCCTGTTTTTCTAAGGAAGACATACCTGAAAGTTGAATCCACCAAGCATTGAAGTTCAAGATACTATCAACATCAAGCTTTATACCAAGGGAACACCCAAACCAGACACACCTAGTCCAAGGGCAATGGAAAAACAAGTGCTCCACTGTTTCCACCGCATCAGTGCAAATTGAACAGATGCGATTTTGAGATCTCTTCCTCCGCTAGAGGGCCCCATTAGTAGCGACAGCATTATTTAAGATCCGCCAGATGAACTGCTGAACCCTCGGGATAACCTGGATCTTCCAAATTGATTTCCAGCAAGAAGAGGCAATAACTATAGAAGACCCTACCTTGTTGCCGTCAGAGGGCATCTTCTCTTTACTACTGTGATACCCAGCTTTCACCGAATATACACCATTTTGAGCACTGATCCATACTAACTTATCCGGCAAACCATTTGATAAAATGTTAATGCCATAAATTGCATTCTTGATGTCCGAGGAAATATACTGGTCAATGAGAGAAAGCTCCCATTTCCCATCAACAATAAGATCATAAACCCTGCCCTCGGCAATGATAGGGTTAAGGTTACTTGGTTTTTCCGGAAAGTCAACCTGTGGGACCCAAATGTCATCCCATATACTGATAGAAGCTCCATCTCTAATGTCCCAGTGCAAATCTTGTTTGAGAAACTCTCTACCCCCTAGAATACTAGACCAGCACCATGATGCTTTGTGACCTTTTCCCGCTCTACCCTATCATATGCTTTACTCATATCCATTTTAAGCGCAAATTCATACTTCCCTGTGCCTTTCTTATGGCGAAGATAATGGTACACCTCGTTGGCAATAATAATATTATCATGAATACACCGCCCTGGCACAAAAGCACTCTGGTTTTGTGAAATACAAATATCAAGCAAAGGTCGCATTCTATTGGCCAGGATTTTAGAAATAATCTAGTAAGAAAAATTACACAGGCCGATAGGACAGAAATGAGCAACATGTTCAGGTTTAAGCACTTTAGGAATGAGAGTGATATTAGTTTCATTTAAATCATTAAGCAATAAATGACCAGCAAAAAACTCTTTAAAAATACCACAAACAAACTCACCAATTTCAAACCAAGAGGAATGATAAAATTTACCTGAATACCCATCCGATCCAGGCGCTTTGTTGCTACCAAGGCTAAAGGCAGCTGCTTTAATCTCGTCCACAGAAACTGGTGCCAAGAGACTGTTGTTCATATCATCAAAAATAGTAGGCTCGATAAAACCCAAGACAGTATCAATTGGTCAGGCACCAGAAGTAGTAAACAGCTCCTGAAAGAAACTAGCAATATTGTTAGATATCTCATTCTTCTCGTACAGCCAATTGCCTTCATCATTTCTGATACAGGAGATTCTATTCGGTTGCCTCCTCTTGATAGTAGAGATATGAAAGAACCGAGTGTTCCTGTCGCCAGCAGCTAACCAATTATTCCGAGACCGTTGCCACCAATATTGCTCTTCGAGCTCCAAAACCCTATCTAGATCCCCTTTAGCCTCCATAATCCTTCTTGAAACTTTCGCGGTATGAATCTCTAGAGACAGATCAGCTAGATGACTCTTCAAAAGCTCAATGTTCTTGCCATTATTGGGGAATTCCTTTTTGCTCCAAGCCAATAACCTCTGTGTACACCTCTTCAGATTACTTACGAAATTTTCTAGTGCCGAGTCTCCTTGATCAATATGATTCTTCCAACATTCCTTGATAACGTCAAGGAAACCCCCATGTAACACCCAGGCAGATTCGAACCGAAAGATCCGATTATGATGGCGATTCTCATGTTGGAAGTTAACCAAAAGCAGGTGATGGTCTGATCCAACCGGAGCAACATTAAACACCTGAAGACACGGAAACAGCTCTCTCAGCTGTAAATTGCCCACGGCCCTGTCAATCCGCTCATGAATTGTATTTGGGTAATCATGATTGTTGCACCAGGTAAAAGTAGGACCATTGTACCCTAGATCTTCAAGTTCACAATCAGCCAACAAACATTTGAAATTCAAAATCCTCCTCCAGGGATGAGGGCGGCCCCCACTTTTCTCATGTTGAGAGAGGATATCATTGAAATCCCCAATACACATCCATGCGTTCTCAATATTATTGCTAATTTGTCGATTCTCCTGCCAGGACAGCATTCTATCCCCTTCATCAATGGGACCATAGATAAAAGTGATATATGATGGAGTCGAAAACGTCTCAGAGCTCACACTGGTATGAATAGTATTCGAGGAGGAGAAAAGAATATTCACAATAAGCCCATCGGACTACCACAACGCTAGGCCACCACTTTTTCCAACAGGGTTAACAATCCAGTCCTCATGAAAACTGCACTTTCGCCTCACTTTCCTAACCACCTTTGCTTTTTGCTTAGTCTCCATAAGGAAAACTAAGTGGGGTTTTTTCCTGGAACACTCGTCCCTTAAATTCCTAACTGTCAAGGCAACCCCCAAACCTTGACAGTTCCAAGCTAGTAGATTCATGGCGAACCGGTGGTTGGTCCCATCCAACCACCGGCTGTATCAGACAGAGAAGAATCATGATCCATGTCCTGAGCACTATTAACCACCAACCAGCTATCAGGAAAAACAATCTCACCAGACGGAGATAAATTAGTAGCCACACCTAAATTCTCATCAACTCCACGCAGGCGGAGATACTTCTTAACCGATCGAACATTCCGCTTACGCTCCTTCTGAAACCTCCCCGCTACATGCCGACTAGGAATAGATTCCTCAATTGATTCAAAGTCCAATTTTATGCATTTATTCCGTTCATCTGATGTCGTATCATCCTCGCGAGAGCGCTTAAGATGAATACCTCTCAAGCAATAAGACAAAGCCGAGATTGGAGGGAGGCCACAATGTGGACTAGTATGACTAAGCATAGTCTCCTCGTCACTAGGATACTCAACAATATAAGGATGGGAGAGCTCTTGATTAACTTTAGCCCTTTCTTTAGATGCAATCAATCCTTCCCTCGTACTATTGAAATTTTGCAAAGCCACCTCTGTAAATATAGAAGACTATAAATACTAGGGGTGCCAGATTGAAAAAGAATATCCGCCTCTTGACTTGTCGGCTTTGGAGAAGTAGAGCCCACCACACAAAGTTGAGAATTGGATGAAAGGCATGAAACAGCTGGCCCCAACCCATCAAACGTGGAGCTCAATGGCGAATATAAAGACGATAGGCTATGTGAAACTGGTGGCCCAAGCCCATCAGATGTGGAGCTCAATGGCGAAAATAAAGAGGATAGGCTATGTGGGCCTTCTCCAATTGATGAGCCCAAGAATTGAATTTCCATCCCATGTGCATTGTGAATAGACCACATGCCTTCGTCCTCACCCTTAGCTGGCATCGTGGTTGTGCTGTTCCCAAGATTACCGCCATCAGATGAAGTCAACAAAGCAAAAGGAGCTTGGGCCCCACATATCAACGGTTTTTCCATTCCTTCTCCTCGGTCAACCCCTATACCGTGAAACCCGACATCCTCTTTCACAAAAAAAGAACCATCTTCATCCTTCCCAATGCCGACGTCACCCACTGTCTCTCCTCCCCCCATTGGTACAGTACCTTTCGGCTGGGAATCAGAAAGCAACTATACTAGCGGCTGAGTTGCAGAAACAGGAATAGCCGTTGACACCTTCGGACCGTTGCCTCTGCTTCCGGGCTCTGGGTTTCCCTCTGAAGTCAGGCACCTCGCTTGAGAAGACTCGCTGGCCGGAGGTAATTTCCGACGGAAGTTTATGACCGAATATTTCGAATCTTTGAAGACAGCTTCCTGCCAACCATCCATGCAAGTTTCCACCACATCTTCATGAGTTTTAAGCCCAGCTGTACTTAACCAGGCACCAAACTCATACTCCTCCCCTTCTCCATACGTCCTGCTAGTATCCTTGCAACTCCGATCTTCATGGCCGATTCGCCCACACCTATAATAGAATTTTTGGAGCCGTTCATAACGAACAGATGCCCAGATAGGCTCCTTACCCTCCCGCAGCACCCAAAATCCAGTAGCTAACAGCAAATCCAGAGAGAGGAGGGTTCTGACTCTAATGAAAGTCCGAGTCATCTTTCCGTCAACCATAGGAGCCTCATACATTACCGCCTTCCCAACTGCATCACCAAGAATTTTTGCATTTTGATTCTCAAAAGCTACTAGAGGGAGCCCTGGAACTGAATCCAAAAAGGTTCTTGCTTAAATTCCACATCTTTGAGCACCATGAAATCATCCCATAGTTGGAGATTTAATAGGAAACCCTGAATGGACCAGGGTCTCCCTTTCAGTACCCTAGCGTAATCCTCATACTTTTGAAAACGGAAAAGGAAAATCAGCTGATTTTTATCCAGGTCATGAACTTCCAAATCATCACTCAACTGCCAACCTTTCTTGATCATAGATATGAACGTAGGGATATGAAGGTTTTTCCGGAAAGGACCTTGCCCACCAAGGAAACCCCTTCTTCCGTAGGTCTCCTACCTAGATCCAACGCGACTTGTCGCTGCAATCTGCCTTGCTTACCGAGATCATCCTCCATCTTCCAATGACAAGGAAGACACACCAACCTTGGGATTAAACCAAGGGCAAGAGCACGAACCAGAGAGGAAACAGAACAATCAGAAAGAAAATAGATGGCCAAAGGGATTCACCAGGGACCCATAGAGACTCTCACAAAGGAGAAGCCGGAGAAGAGAGAAAAACTCTTGAACACGATTAGAAACAACGAAAGATATCAGATCTCTCTAACTCAGTCCTATGCTAACAACAGAATGCGAATACAATTTATCATTTTATATCCTCAAGTGCTTTCTATAACCACTATTGTAAACACCTGTAAATTAAAATCAACTGTGTTTGTATGCCCTCATATTGAAGCAAGTTTGCAGCCTCTATTCCTTGAAATTGAAAAAAAAATTACAACTAAATTTTACAAACTAATTATTAATGCTTACACACACACACACCATTATAAAATATACTCCCTCCCCGACTACGTAAATCCTATAGGTTATTTTGCAACATAACCGAGTTCTCTCTTCCAGAGTGCGTATAGTCCTATAAAAGGTATACTATATATAGCTTGCTACAACATATAATATCAGTGTGGGAAAAATATATAATCATAAGAGAGGTGGTAATTAATAAAAAAGCAAAGCATGACGTGCTAAGTGTGAAAAGAACACACTGAAGTGAAATTAGTTGTGATCATCAGGCCACGAAATAAGGAGAACAAGAAAAAGGAGTGTTACCATGGCGGACTGTTGAGAGACTGTGATAGTGAGAGCTAGAGACCAGAGTGTGAGAAGCCAAAGAGTGAGACGTTCGAGAGTGTGATATTATTTGAGAGAATGAAAGATTGAGAGAGAACGGAAGGCGGGCTAGGAAAGTGGGTCTTTTGGTTAAAAGCAATCTCTTTTATCTTTGAAATTTATTAATCCTCTCAAGTTATCCCTATTGATGGCACATTTTAAGAATAATTTTTAAAGCAAGAATTATTAATTTATAGTTTCCCGTTCTATTGAACCTGATGGTATAAAATTTGGGGCATCGGAAATGATCAAATCAACAAATTAATTGGGAAAAAAGAATAAATTCAAAATACACAATTTATCTTTCATATATAGATCTCCATTTTATCTTCCCAGATTAATTTTGATCTTTTTTCCCCAATTGTTGCTAAAATCTAATTTATTGAAAGAAATGCAAAAAGTTCCATGTGGTTGGGTATAAACTATGAAGACAGCCAACAACTATGTTGAATTTGACCGTCGAATATCAAAAGTTGTTCAACATTGTCATTTGTTTTCCACAACTTTAGTTTCATTGCACCTTCCTTAGCCCTCACAGTTAATCTCCCCATAAAGTAATCAGCCCGATGCAAGTTGTCCTCGTATTGACTAGCTTGGACAAATTTTCAACACTAAATTATATCTTCTGTGAGGTTGGATTTTATTCAAAATATAAAATTTCAATATTTGTTCCTAGTATATTTACAAGCTTCCATATCTAAAACTAATATACCTAACTTATAAAACTTATAAAATGATATATAATTTAATATTATATAGGGTTATTTTATCGAGGTCATGTTACACTGGTTATAATTAACTAATTAATTTCATTTAATCTACCAAAATTATTATTTAAGTACATTTAAGGACGGTAATATTCATAAAATTTTGGACATATGAAAATATTAGAACACAGATAAATTTAGAAGAGGAGAAGCATAAACATTGGGCAAGAGGCCTCTAATACGGCCCCCACTCTCTAATTTCCTTTTTAATATCCTAACCGCTCAAACATTTTTTTTTTCAATTTTTCTATTTATCGTTAGATTCTACGAGTGACATTTTGAAATTTTGAATAAGTTGTATTTTTTTTTAAAAAAAAAAAAAACAAATCAAAACTCACAATCTTAAAGTGTTTGTATGGAACGTTTTGGAATTAGCTAGAACTGTGAAAAATGCAAATAAGAAAGGGAGGTTGTATAGGACAGAACGTTATAACATAGTTAGGAGCTCCAGCACAACTGAAAGTGCTGCTATTATCATCATAAGCGTAGCTGTAAGCATCAAGACATTGATGCTTGAAAATCTTTGAGTAATCAGTGGGGTGGCAAGTTTCCGGCAAGTTAAAGCGGCCCCAACAACAATACTGAGGCTGACTGAAAGCCAAGCAAGCGCTCTTGCATGCGATCACTTTCCCACCGGAGTCCCTAGCTTACTTGCAGATCCACCGTGCACGCCACGTTGATGTTCGCCGGACATCTAGAAGGCTTGCATGTCGACGCATCATTTGCACCGCCTCGGGGAGCTATGGATATGGGAACGTTGAGCCCGTCCACCTAGTAGTGATGACGAGTTCACAACGTGTTTGAAGATGGGCTTGGCAATTGGTTTTGCTTATGGCTTTTGGGGTACATGTTTGACCCTTTCTTCAACAAGAGTTGCACTTTGCTCACGATATATTATAGAAAAATAATTTAAGAATGCTAGTAGCAAAATCTGGCTAGGCATGATCAAACCTCTTATGAGTTATGACCATGACTTGATGACCATACTGGATCGGATCATATAGTAATTTATCATTCATCATTAATCACATATCAAATCTACATACCAAGGCTTCATAATGAATTTACGCGCCTCATCAGATTTGTTGTATATTTTACTATTTATGGCACAAAATTTTCATGAAGTTTTAATTCTCTCGTCTCAGTTGCCCTTACCTCTTTCTTTATATTTTCACTACTGTAGGAAGGGCTTTTAATTGTAATGAGATTATAATTTAAATTTCATATTTTTACACTACTAGAAAAATGCAAATTAGCGACGGATTTTGCGACGGAATTTTTTCCGTCGCAAATTTAGGGGATTTTGCGACGGAATTTCAAATCCGTCGCAAAACCAAGGATTTTGCGACGGAATTATATTTCTGTCACAAACTTGCTTTTTCGGTTTTGTGACGGAATTGAATTTCCATCACAAAATCTTGCTTTTTGCTACGGAATTGTAATTCCATCGCAAAATCACCTTTTTGGTTTTCCGACGGAATAGTGTTTCCGTCGCAAAATATTGCTTTTTGCGACGGAAATATAATTCCGTCACAAATCAGCGGCAAAAAGAGCCTTCAATTCCCCCTATTTTGCGACGAAACTCAATTCCGTTGCAAAAAAAATTTGCTTTTTGTGACGGAAGTTGATTTCCGTCGCAAAAAGCACGATTTTGCGATGGATTATGAATCCGTCGCAAAATCTCTTTTAAGTCCCAAATTTGGGACATTTCCTCCGTCTCACCGTCGAAATTTTTCTTCTCTTCCCACCTTGTCGCTCGTCCTCTGTTTCAAAACCAAAACGCAGAGAAAGATTGGACCAAGTTTTGACTCCCACTCACCTTCCTTGTTCACTCTCTCTTTCTTTCTCTATTCTTTGAGAATTAAAATAGAGCACGCACAAACCCCCAGCTCCAAAGCTCGCTCTCTCTATCTCACTCTTTGCTCTCTCAACTCTGGCTTTTGTTAAGGCAACACGGATGGAAGAAGACTAAGGAGCAGCGACTATATAGTGAACTAAGGGTCTGGTTCGGCGCAAGAGAATGACAGACTGAAAGAGAAGGACCATTGGGCTCGAGGGGTATGGGAAGGGGCTGTGTTGCTGATACAAGAAGCAAGGAGCTGCTGGTTTGTTTGTGTAGCTAAGGCCAAAAGCAAGATTTGGGCCAAAAGCTGATATGATGATCGTGTTTCCATCAGTCTTTACGTGTCCAGGCCTAGAGATATGATGAGGAGGATGTGTGTTTTTTTTTTTTTTAATAATAACTAATGCATTTCCTTCTGATATTTCCATAGATGACGCTGAGAGAGTATGAAAAGTTGGGTAAATGATATTTCCTTCTGATATTTCCTTCTGACATTTCCTTCTGATATTTCCATTTATTTGTTTTATTTTTTTTGCTAGGATTTGGCGCTTTGGAGGTGATCTGTCTCAGAGGTTTTATTTTAATTTGTTCTGATTTAATTTGTACTCTGTGGAACCTTATTAAATTTTTTTCTTGTTATATGTTAAATTTCTGTATAATATATAATCTTGGTAGTTAGAGATATTTTAGGATCTAATCGGATTATGGAATTTGAATTTTGTAATTGCATTTCTATAGAATTTTGTAATTTAAATTCGATTTGCCTTTTATAATTCTTAGATATTAGGATCTGCCTTTTATAATCCTAGATATTAGGTAGAGAATTTGAATTTTATAATTGCTTTTCTGTTTTATAATTCCTAGATATTAGGATCGGCCTTAACGATAAGTAGATTATAGAATTTGATTTTGTAATTGGTTTTCTGTTTTATAATTCGGCTTAAACTGATCAGTAGAGTATAATCCTATATGAAAATTCATGATAGGAATAAAAAATTTATTTTTTAAAAAAATTTAAAATTAGTCACTAATCTTAAAAAAATGAAAATTAGAATTTTTAAGAAAAAGAAAAATAAATATTTTTTAAGCAAATCGAAATTTAAAAATAAAAAAATTTATTTTTTTTAAAAATCTGAAATTTGCGACGGATTAAATTTCCGTCGCAAATCCTCTTAATTTGCGACGGATAAATTTTCCGTTACAATATTCCGTCGCAAATTTCGAAATTTGCGACGGATTTTTAGTGTCCGTCGCAAATTGCTACGTTGAACTTTGCGACGGACCAAATCCGTCACAAATTCCATCCCAAAACGTGTTTTGCGACGGAAATGCCCTATTTTTCTACGGAATTTGATTTTTTTTGCAGTGTTATCCCTTAATTTTATATCATGCCCTTTTAGTCATTTAACTTAAAATAATTAACCAAAAAATTGTAAACATTAAAAACTTTAAATGTGTTGACAAACCATTTTCAAACCTTGATATATTAAATTTAAGTTTTAAAAGAACAAAATTATTACTCCTAAAAATTATCATTTGAGACAAAGTGTGTCGTGTTAGGGTTAGAAAATCAAAACAATATTTTATAAAATTAAAGAATCAAACTAAAATATTATATAAAGTTAGATTAAATTTTAACAGTTTAATTAAAATTATTTATATATTTTTATGTAAGATAATAATAATTTTGTAAAATATTAAGTTTGAGTCATGAAATTTTAGTTTTAATACAATAATAATAATAGAAAATGTTAAAAAGGGGAGGAAAGGAAACAAATCCACCATGGACACGTGACATGGCCTTTTCTGCGTCTATAAATACGTACCCTCCTCGTTCCCAACATCACGTCTATAATTTTTAAAACATTTTCGAAGCCTTGACATATAAAAAATGGCACTTCTTTTTGTAGAGTCTAATGATTAAGAGAAAAAGAAAAATATATTTGGGATGTTGAGAAATTAAAAAGAACATTGGAGAGTGGGGCATTAGAGGCCCTTGCCCAATGTTTTCATTTTCTGGCTTCTCTTCTTTTGAATATGTCTCTTTGTTCTAATATTTTCACATGTTCAAACTTTTATAAAAACAACCTCCGTCTTTAAATTTACTTAACTAACAATTTAGGCAAATTGATGAAATGAGATCAATTATTTATTTATGACCAATATGATATAATTTCCTTAAAATAACTCTATCTAATAATAGATTATATATCAATTTATAATAAGTTAAGTAAATTAATTTAGAGAAAAATGATAAATATAAGAAATAAAATAAATGTGATATTACATTTAAGATTTGATTTAATCTTACAGAAGACAGAAGTGTTAAAGATTTGTCCAAGTCAATATAATATGTACAACCTGCGTCTTGCTACTTGCGTCCTGGAGTCCACCACATTATTGCTTATACTTATATACTTATGAGATGTTTATATATCTAATTAGAGGTATGGGCATTTTTTAAAATTTTTTTAATTTTTTTATATATTTTATTTATTTATATTTAAATTATGGGGTTTAAACTTCTTATGTTACATGAGAAGAAAAAGATTCCTACACACATGAAATGGTGGAACCTACATATATATAATGCTAATTATAAATATATGAAAGTCCTATCATTTTATGTGTATGTGATATGAGAATATACTTCTCATACAACGTGAACAGTGTTTTTCCCTTAAATTATATGCTGCTTTTTGAAATGTTTTTTGTACCCAGTATTTCAAATTAATTAATTTTCATAATACTGGTGTTACAGACAAATATAGAACTGAAAATTAATTAATTTGAGATACTAGATGCAAAAAACATCTCAAAAAGTAGCATATAATTTAAATCTAAATAAATACAATATATAAAAATAAAAATAAAATTTTTTTTTAAAAATATGCTTATACATCTAATTAGAAGTATAAACACCTAATAAGCATATAAGTATAAGTACATAATGTGTACTCTTGCGTCCTTGGGGAGACACAAATTGTGAGGATTAACGAAGGTGCAATGAAACTGAAGTCGTGAAAGACAAAGGACAATGTTGAACAACTTTGGATATTCTACGGTCAACTTGTCAATTAGATTTTAGGACAATTTGGAAAGGAGGACAGAGTAAGCAAATTAATTGAGGAGGTGACCAATGTGATGATCATAGGGAGAGACCATGCATCCTAATAGACTAACTTATTAGGAGGAAGAGTCCCTAGTCACCCCCTTTAAGAGCTGCATCCCTGATCGCTTCATACCACGACACTTCACTCGGCCTCTTACTGGTTATAAACCCTTTATGGGTAACCCTTTTCATGAATATCAAGCTCTCAATAAATGCACCAATGTGATTATCATAAGCTCAAAGGAAAAGTTCATCCTAAAAGACCAACCTATTAGGAGGAAAAACCCCTTGATTTATAAACCACACTACATTTATGAGGCTTCCCAATGTGAGACTTATAATAGTAACTTAGATTGCAAGCTATGGAAGATAAATTGTTTTTTTTTTTCCATTGGATATTTTGAATTAGGTCTTTTTCCCCAATTAAATTGTTAATTTGATCATTTTTCCATGATTAGTTTAGTTAGTTTAGTTAGTTTTTTGAAAACATTTGTGTGTTAATTCTCTAAAATACGGCTCTTTTTGATCATTTACTTTGAAAATAATCCTAATAAGTACAATCAATAATAACAACAGTGCAAGAAAAATAATAATTTCAGAGATAAAAGAAATTGGTATATTTTATTGGGTTAAGGTGCATTGAGTATCAAGAATTATTTTTGGAATTGTATCTAATATCTTAAAATATTTTAAATTTTATCCCTGACATATTTAAAATGGATTAATTTCATCCTTCCCAATTAACAGTACATTTTTTATCTTTTATTTTTTTTAAAAAAAAATCATCCACTCGCTCTCTCTTCCCTCAATCACTAAACTAGTTTTTATATTTTTTAGAAGAGTTTTGTGCCGTTAAAGGCCTATGAAACTATTCCAAACACTCACTAGCTAGAGGCCTCAACGTTGCCGTCTCTGGCGTGATTTCGACATCAGTTTAGCCCGTCTTCACGGCTGAGCCGTGTCAAAACAACAACAACATCTCTTCGTATTTCTTTCTGATCTTGAGTGTTGGGCTGTGTAAAATGCCTCACTACACCTCTAGCTTCCAACGGAACAAACTACGAAAATAAAGCTAGTCCGAGAGGCGCAGATTGAATGAGCGGTATTCACGTGGAGATTTTAATTTTTCAATATTTGTGCTAAAGGGCTGGTGGCTTCATAAACTCAGTCTTTTATCTCAAAAAGTAATGGTAACGACTATAAATGAAGAATAAAAAGAAAGTGACCGACTCTCTTGAAATGAGCCACTTTTTTAAGATTTTTTGTTGCTCTCTATAGTCTACTATGCTTGGATGGTTTACTCATTGAAACAGAGTACAAGCATTTAGCTTCCTCTGTTTTTGAGTTGGGGTGATTTACAGTCTTCATTTTAAGGAAGGTGGTGCTCACTCGGGTCTTTCCATTAACAGAGGCAAGCTATGGATATGGTTTTGATGGCTAGAACGATGTGTTTGTAGTTTCAAGCATGAAGTTAGAAGAACAATGTATGGTGGCAATGGCGGCAAGTAGGAGGGGGAGTAGAGGATGGAAGCCTTAAAAAAAACAGAGAGATAACGGAAGTTTTGGGCTGTTAGTTAGATAGGAAGGGTGAGAATGATCCGTTTTAAATACATAAAGGGAAAAATTGTACTCTAAAATATTTGTCGGTGCTGGATTCACCTCCAGAAAAAAGTTTCAGAAGTTTTAGAGTGCTCAATGCAGCTAACCCCATTTTATTACTAAAGTAAATTCTTCGACTTTTTTAAAATTTTAAAATAATTTTTTAAGATTGTTATATATTTTTTCAGTATCAGTCAATAGTTTAAAGTATCTTTCTAGTACCTGTTAATATTTAAAATTTTTATTTTTCTTAAAAGCAAAGGTTGACTCAAAAATGCACCAAAATGGTGTAGATTTGAGTATAGGATGACAGTGGATGCAAGCCAAGTCCATTTTTAATAGTTTAACCTCGAACCAATTGATTACACACTCTGTAACTCAAGAGTAATTCTCTCACTAGAATTTACTCTCCCTTACAAGTTGCAATCAATAACCCAATCTCCAAGTCCCCGGACTTGAGATACTCACAATAAATGATTTACAATCAATGAACTCTATCTAAGAGTGGATAAAGATAAACACTGAAGATCAATGTATTAAAAGATACTTTACAAGTGAAAATTGAAAGAGTAGTTGGCAAACTTTAATGTAATTTGTTTTCAGCAGATTGGTTGTTGAGAAGAATTGAATGCAGCTCTATTTATACCAAAAGAGCATTAAATGACCGTTGTAATCCTTAATGTAATCATTGGAGACATTCAGGAAGGATTAGGATGAGTTTAGGTCTTCTTCTCTCTCTACTTTTTGCTTAATCCAGTTGCACAGAAGTTTATGGTTGACTTCTTGAATATTAATCCGTTGGAAGAGCAGTTACTAGATGTGGAGAGAAGACATTAATCCCTTTGCAACGTTTGTAGAATGATTGTCCAAAAGGATGCAAGTTTTCTGGGTTTTGCATTTAATGTGCTGACGTCACCTTTTGCTTTTGCTTTTAACCTTCATTTGATATCCTCTAAATCATCTAAAACTCACTAACAAAGTGGTTAAACATAGCTAGGAATATTAGTGAATGATGATAGAAAGTATTAAGATCAAACAAGAAGGTTTCAAAAATTCGTCAGATTTGAATTTCAAACTTTGCGACACAAACTCGAGTTTGTTCACCAAAACTGAAGTTTGTCACTGTGCATTTAGAGCAAAACTCGAGTTTCCTTCATCCAGAGAAGAATGTCGCAATTTGAGCTTTGGAAAATATTTATGAGTGAAACTCAAAACTCGAGTTTCTATTTCCAAACTTGAGTTTTGGACTCTTGACATGTAAAATCAATTTCAGTTTAAAACTTCAAAACTGGAGTTTTCATTCTAAACTGGAGTTTTCAAAACATTGAAAAAAGAACAAAGCTCTCGGCTTGGCCAAAACTCGAGTTTCCAAAACTAAACTCGAGTTTTCATTTAAGTATGAAAACTTTGAGAAATTTATACCAAGTCAAAACTGGAGTTTTTCATCAAAATTGGAATTTTCAAAAACTGAGTAAAAACAAGAAAACTCTCTGTCAAATGTAAACTCGAGTTTCCAAATCAAAACTTGAGTTTTCACAAAACTTTGGAAAACTTAGAAAACTCATGGTAAACTGAAAACTGGAGTTTCCATATCAAAACCGCAGATTACATAAGCTCAAAATGTTGGCGATTCTCTGTATGACCAAAACTCGAGTTTCTAAATGGAAACTGGAGTTTTGTCTTCTTCAAAAAATATTGAAGAGTCTCTGTATAATGAAAACTGGAGTTTGTCTAATTGTGAAAAACTTGAAGTGCTCTCTATAATACCAAAATTGGAATTTTCTATGAAAACTGGAGTTTTGCTTAGTTCATCAAAAATTGAGCTACTCTCTGTTATGTCAAAACTCGAGTTTTGAAACCAAAACTGGAGTTTGCCTTTGACAGTAAGTTTTCCAACTCACCAAAGACAAACTTCACATTGCGTTTACAATTGTCAATTATCATCAAAACACATAGAGAACTAATAGAAAGCCAGAAGGCTAATATGATGATACAAGGGCTAAAGTATGAGATAAGGGAAAAGCTTATATCTCAATAGTTTCAAGAGTTAAATCAAGCGGTGGAATCATGCCGATTGATTGAAACCTAAAGGAACTCCGTGCATCCAGAAATTATAACAACATCAGTGCAAACCGTGGCGGGTTTAGCCACGGGAACTCCTCCCAGAAGAGGAAGGCACCTTGGAATAACTCTCGAGATGGAAGTAAGAGGCCATTCCAGTCTGGGCAACGGAGCTATGCTAGAGTGCTAGAATCCCGACCATGCTGTGTTAATTATCCCAGATCCGAGTGAGACTTATGTAGTCTATAGTGATGCCAGTGGGCATGGATTAGGATGTGTCCTTATGCAGCAGGGCAGAGTGGTGGCTTACGCCTTTCATCAATTGAAGCCTCAGGAGTCGAACTATCCTACGCATGATTTAGAGCTTGCGACTATCGTGTTTGCTTTGAAAATATGGAGGCAGTACTTATATGGTGTGACTGTAGAGTTGTACTACGACCACAAGAGTTTGAAATATCTATTTGATCAGAAAGAACTCAATATGAGGCAACATCGCTGGATGGAATTGCTAAAAGACTACAACCTGGAGATTAAGTATCATTTGGGTAAAGCGAACGTCGTTGCAAATGCTCTAAGCAGAAAGTAAGTACAAGTAGCATACATGATGATTCGAGAACAGAGATTGCTTGAGGACTTTAGAGATTTGAACCTGTCAAATCAGGTTTGCGTAAGTCTGAATGCGCCCAATGAAGCATATCTTGAGAGTCTTCTTGTTAGTCAAGAAGAGAATGATCTAAGAGCTGAAGTTGAAGAAGCTCAAAAGCGAGATGAATGGGCAAGTACGACACAAGAGAAAATTTCTCGGGGTGAGACTCAAGACTATGACCTCTCACCTAGTGGATTGGTCAGGTACAAGAAGCGGATCTACGTACTGTCAGTTGTTGAATTAAGGCGGAAGATACTGGATGAGGCTCACAAGATTAAGTATACTTTACATCCAGGAATGGTTAAGATGTACTAGAATTTGAAATCTGAACTTTGGTGGCTCGGGTTGAAGAAAGATGTAACCCCATATGTGGCTAGATGCTTGACTTGCCAAAAAGTGAAGATCGAACATCAGTGACCCACTGGTCCTCTTCAAGGACTAGAAATTTTGGAATGGAAGTGGGGGAGTGTTACCATGGATTTGGTTGTGGGTTTACCCAGGATCAGAAATCACGATGCGATATGGGTAATTGTTGACCGATTAACTAAGTCGTCATATTTTATCCCCATTGGTGTCAACTATTCTCCGGAACAATTGGCGGAGATTTATATCAAAGAAATCGTGAGACTCCATGGTGTACCTAAAAGCATGGTCTCCGATCGGGATCCACGATTTACATCTCGATTTTGGCAAGCATTGCATGAAGCGCTGGGTACAAAGCTGAAATTCAGTACGGTTTACCACCCTCGGATTGATGGTCAGTCTGAAAGGACAATACAGACGCTAGAAGATATGCTAAGAGCATGTGTGTTGGATCTTAAAGGGAATTGGGATCGACATCTTCCATTAGCAGAGTTTGCATACAACAACAGCTATCATGAGAGCATACAAATGTCTCCGTTTGAGGCATTGTATGGGCGAAGGTGTTAGTCACCTATATGCTGGGCGGAATTATCTGAGAGACAATTGCTTGGGCCAGATATAATTGATCAGACTTCCGAACAAATCGCTTTGATCAATAGGAGACTCCTAGCAGCGCAAAGCAGACAAAAGAGCTATGCTGATAAAAGAAAAAGACCTCTGGAGTTCGAAGTCAGAGTTCATGTGTTCCTAAAGATATCCCCAGTATCTGGTGTTGGAAGAACACTTAAGAGGCGAAAATTAAGTCCTCGTTACATAGGATCGTTCGAAATACTGGCAAGGCCTGGACCAGTCGCTTATCAAATAGCCTTACCCCCGAATCTAAGCAAACTCCATGACGTTTTCCATGTTTCTCAGTTAAAGAAATACCAACCCGACCCTAAACATGTCATCGAGTATGAAGAAGTTGAGTTACGACATGACAATACCTTCGTGGTCGATCCAGAGCGGATCCTTAATTTTCTAGAAAAGCGGCTCACACACAGGAGTATCCCTTTCATGAAGGTAGTCTGGCAAGGATTATCTCCTAGAGAGGTAACTTGGGAAGCGGAAGAAGACATGAAGAAAAAATATCCGGAGTTTATGGCTCAGAGTTTAGTTAGGGATTAGTAAATTTCGAGGGCGAAATTTTATTTAACGGGGGGAGAAATGTAAAACCCTAAAATTCCTATCATAAATAGTATATTTTGATAAATAATACTTATAAAATGAAGGTGAATATGTGTCTCAAATTCGTATAATTTGTTAATTATAATTTTAGGCAAATTTCCCTTAAAATTAAATTAACAAAATGAAAAATGTAAGACTGAGATTAAGGGATCATTTAATGTGATAAAAATAGCACATAAAACAATGCTTATTTTATAACTAATAAAGACAAGAAAGAAATATGAAAACACTTAAATAAAATAAAGCAAATTAGCAAATACTAATTGACAATTAAACTTGTATAATAAAGAGATAATAACTATGATTAGCAAAAAAAACCAATTGTGCAATAATACACATTAATGAAAGGCATATAAGCATTGGATTAAGAGTTAATTAAGTTTTGTGAATCAATTATGAAAAGTTAACAATTGCAAATGAGATCAATGGTTGAGATTGTTGCACATATAATTAATCCAATGGTCCTAAATATATGAACCAATAAGAAGCTTGAATCATTAGATGATAGACACATACAAAACACATTCCATGAGTCAAGAAGGAAGGAGGGGCATAGCCAAGCACATGAGGAAAATGGAGGAGGACAAAATGGAAGAGGATAAGGGAAGAGGATAGGGAGAGAGAAGAGGGAGGGATGCTTTTGTGAAAGCAGGAGCTTTATACCCAAGAGGGGGGGTGAATTGGGTATCTTTAAAATTTTCGTAACTTGTTCTGTTTTCGATCACTCAAAACAGAGCACAACAGAGAGGATAAGGAGAAGAAGCTAAACACAATACAATTTATACTGGTTCGGTCCTTTCCTGACCTACATCCAGTCCCTAAGCCTCACTTGGGATTTTCAATTCACTAACTCAACAATATTGATTACACACTCTGCACTAAGAGTTGTTCTCTCACTAGAACACACTCCCCCTTACAAGTTGTAATCAATACACCTCAACTACCAAGTCCCCTGACTTGTAGTTATCTCAATCAATAAATGATTTACAAATATTTAACTCTCTTACAGAGTAGATATGATGAACACTGAAGTACTTGTATCAAGTATGATACTTTATAAGTGAAAGCTAATACACAATAAATGAACTTAGTAGAAATTCGCTCAGAGTAGTTCTATGTATTTTTGAAGATGTTAATGAACTCTATTTATAGCTAGAGAACATTAAATGACCGTTGTAGCTTGAATCAGACCGTTGGAGAAGTTGCCCAAGTGTTCTGAAGTGGTTTTGGGGTCTTCTCTCTCTTGTTTTCCCTTAATCTAGTTGGTCAAGACATCAGGGCTGACTTTCTGCAAATTAATCCGTTGGAGAGGAGTTTTCTTGTTTCAGCTACCATCCTTAAATACTTTGTAAGCGTGTGCAGAAGGATTTGGGTAGAAGGAGTAACTTTTGTGCTTTGCAATAAATGCTCTGAGTTGCTTTTTGCTTTATACTCTAACCTCTCACCAAACATTCTTTAATGCTCTGAAATCCACTAATAAACACGTTAAACATAGCAGGGTATATCAGAGAATAATATTGGAAGAAAATAGGATCAAATAACATTGATTTCTGAAATGCCCAAATTCAAAAATTATGAACCAGCGTCACGAACTCGAGTTCAGTTCTTACAGGCTCGAGTTCGAGGCTTTAGTGTTCAAAACTATGCAAGTTCAAAAAGTGTAAACCTGAGGTTTGCTTTACAAACCTGAGGTTTGCAGATCATTGAAAAACTAAAATGCTCTCGGGTTGAAATGAACTCGAGTTCATTAATGTCAGGCTCGAGTTCGAGACACTTTTGAACAGACTTCGTTTTAGCTTGAAAGCACAAACCTGAGGTTTGCAAAACACACTCTCGAGTTTAAAAACATATCCAAAAGTTCTTTGCTCTCTGGAACTTTTAGGCTCGAGTTTGTAAGTCTCAGGCTCGAGTTTAAATAGCTTAAAAACAGTTCTTTGCTCTCGGCCAAAACTAGGCTCGAGTTTAAATATGTTAGGCTCGAGTTTGAGCATTGGTGAACTTTTCAAACCGAAAAGCTTTTCTTTCAATGGAACAGTGCAGAGTTTGAAAATATCTTTAAGTTTCAAACAACTTGTCCCGCCAGAGATGAACTCGAGTTTGCCATGACAGGCTCGAGTTCATGCTCTTAAAACTTTCTTTGGATTCTTTCAAACCTGAGGTTTGAAGAAAGCAAGTGTAAGGTTTAACATGTTTTTCAAAGGTTCAAAAACTCTCTGGAAAGAACGAACTCGAGTTTGACCTTAGTAGGCTCGAGTTCATGTGATCTGTTCAAAAGTTTAACTTTAAACTTCAGGTTCAGTCTCGAGTTTGGAAATCAACTGGACAAGTTTGTGTTCTCTGTCAAATCCAGGCTCGAGTTCAACACTAACAGGCTCGAGTTTGGTTTTGACAGATTGAAAAATACAAGTTTAAATTATTCTAAACTTTGTCACACCTTATCAGTATTGTTTCCAATTGTTGTTAATCATCAAAACGCTCAGAGAACTAACATTTTGGAGAAAGAGAGAGAGAGAGAAGGAGAGAACCTGGTGAAGGAGTTGATGAGAAGGGTAAATTGGTAAATGCACACGTGGGGCCCACAAGTCTTGAACTATGCCTATAAATAGGAGGGCTTGCCTATTCATTCTTCACACCAATTCAACTCCAAGTAGCTGATTTCTAAAGTAGTGAGAGTGAGTGTGGAAAAGCTAGAAGAGTAGAAGAGAAGTTCAAGATAAGTTCTTTAGCTTCGGTCTTTTGGTTTATGGTAAAGTTATGTTTTGATTTTGAATCATCAAAAGTAATTTTTTTTTTCATGTTTTTGAGGTTGAAAATAGGTTTAAAACAAAAATTTGATGGAACATATATAATTTTTGAAAGCCGAAGATTAAAATAGCAAACACCGGTAGATTTTCGGTTTGAAGTTTTCTAGAGTCTGCCACGTTGATGCTATTATTTTAGGTATCACATGAAGTCATTAAGTCATGAACATTTTCATGCTTAAAGTAGACACCCAGATCTTTATAAATATACAAAATGCGTAGTGTTTTGAGTTCTGTACAAGGAGGTAAAAATTCTTGAAATTGGGTCACATTTTTGGGAGAAAATCTGAACAGTGATTGGAAAATGTTAAACTTGTATTGATTAACATATTTCGAGTGAAAACCGTTATTTTTACTCAAAAAAAGACATGCCAAGGATTGTGAGGAATTTTTTGGAACCTCATTTCAATTTTTCAGAATTAGTTATGATTTTTTTCAAAGTTACCGAAAAATCTGGGCAGAAATGTTGAAAGTTGCGTTTTTAAGGAAATAAAAGAGTATAATTGGAAAAGCATATTCACCAGGGGTAAAAAGGTAAAGAGTTACCAAAAATTCTTAGGACATTGTTTATAAAGGAAATAATGAGGTAATAATATGATAGGATATCTGGGAGAATCAATAATCATACCGAACAGACGAACGTACCGTTAGTTGCACGGACTGAGGTACAGATGCATACTGTAACTCTAACTCTCATGTTGTCTTGTATGCTTATATGTGATAAATGATTCACAGAATCATGGACAAGACTAGATCTTGGGTCATGTATTGTGGCTAAGACTTGGTCTTAGGTCACTTGTTTATATACATTCAGCTTTGCGCGGATTATAGTCTTGAAAACACTGTAATGTTGTTTTCCTAGCGCTGAGGACACGAGGAATTGTCTTAGCACTGGTTAGTGCAAATGTTGATAACATTGCATGTGCTGTGTGCTATGTATTGTTGTTTTGTTAACTTTACATTTGATGTGTGTTATGTATTGTTGTAACCTTACATCTGCTGTGTGCTATATATGATTAATGCTGAAATGTAATGAATATTTGTCATAAATGTATTGTTTATACTTGAACATGAGGTTAACTGTTGCCTAAGATTCAATGGGTATTGAATCTCAGCATTTACCCTAGCTTTAGGATCTAGAGGATCAGGAGCCGGTGAAAAGGATAAGCAGCACGCATGAGGACTCGGACAGAGTTTTTACTTTAGGATAGTATTGTGTATAATTTTTGAATATTCAGATGATTGTACTACTAATGTGCCAACCAGTTACATCGAACAAGGGTTTTAAGCCACTTATCAATTACTTACATTCGCTACTTTGATAATATTCTGATATACTGCTTGTAGATATTCTTAATGGGTAATACTGAATATGGGATGTTACAATTGATCTAGATGGGTTATGAAATTTTGCAATATACATTACACATTCAGATCTCTTGAACAAGTTATAGTTCATCATTTTTTGATGTGTAGATAAAAAGATTTTATTTTTTAAAGATGACGCAGAAATATGATAAGTGTTATAAAAATATCCTCTGTTTTTATTTGATAAATTGGTGTTTTTGGACCAAAGGGAACATATAAATGAACCCAGGTCTTATTTTTCTATCAAAGTTTTCCAAGAACAAAAATTAGAGCTTCGAACCCACTGATTTGGGAGCTAAAACAATTTATTTATGAATTTTCTAAGTTCAAGGAAAATTCTTGGGAAAATATCAGTGAGGTCCTAAGGAAAATAAAAAATATCAAAGATATTAATTGCGGAATCAAATATTAAAAAAGTCTCATCGTTAAAATGGCTTTTCATGTTGTCAAAATGATTTTTCTAGTTGTAATAAATTTTCAAGGTTTATAAAATTCTACATGCTGGAGAAAAAACTTGTAAATTATTTTTAAAAGGAAAAAGTCATTTTGACAAAATGAAAAGCCATTTGAACAACAATATTTTCATAAGAAAATTTTAACAACAGGAAAAACCATTTTAATAACATAAAAAACCAATTTAACAATGGGGCTTTTTTGATATTGGAATTCTATAATTAATATTATAAGGTATTTAGGGTTGGGATTTTTTGGATATTTTTTCTCTTCCTTGGAGCCTCACTGATAATTTCCCAAAATTCTTTATCAAGGTATACCTAATCTTTTTACAAAATATTTAAGTTTTGCATTCTCCAAAAATAAAAGTACCTAGTTGGTCACATGTGATTCTTAAATGGTTAAACAATTTTTATAAAATACCCTGTATTAAAATGTAATAGGACTTACAAGAGACATGTCACATTTAGTACCCAATAATATTTCGAATAGGATTTCCTTTAGTCGAAAAATACATGTGCTTGTAAAAAAATATCATAAATTCCTATCAGCTTTGACTCAAGTTTTCAATTCTTTTTTGCTCAAGAGGAAACCTCATATATTGCTACTCAAATGACAACGATTACAAACAGACAGCGAACATAGAAAATAACCATAAGCGTAGCATTCCTGGCAAATACAAGCCACAACCATAAAAAATAAACAGAACCATAATTAACCACAATCAGCAAGAGGGGTATCTTCGCAAGAGATATGAGCCTCCAAAATATTCGAAGTTAGAAGTGAGAGCAAAGCAGGTGTTGGTTGGAAAACCCACCCAATTGGGTACACCTCTTTATAAGCAGCCGCTGCAAGGAAGCCGGCGACACGATTCCCCCGTCTAGGGGTAAAAGACACTGAGAACCCAACCTTGGAGTCTAGGAGGCAAATAATATCATGCACTATACCTCTGCATTTCCAATCAAATAAATCAGGCGCTTTTGCAACAATACAGGAATGCAATGGAAGATAGTCAGTTTCTATGACAACCTTATCATGACTAAGATCCATAGCAAGCATAAGGGCCTGTTTTAGAGCAAGAGATTCAGTCATAAAAGCTTAGATTGATTTGACCTTATTAACAAAACCCCATCTAAATTGCCCCCACTCATTCCTACACACAATTCCTATAGATGCAGCATTCAAATCAGCAGAAAAAGCACCATCGCAATTAATTTTCAAAAAGCTAGAATCAGGAGGCAGCCAATGGGTGTGTATTTCCACTCTATTGCTACCCATTCCACGGACCCCATGCGTTTTGTTCCAAGCTAACCAGAAATCCCAATTACTACTCCTAGCTAACTGTATAACCGAAGTAGGATCAGGTTCAATGAATTTGAAAATTTTATCATTCCTCTGCTTCCAAATGAACCAAAGGATCCAACAAATTAATGAGATATTGAACATAAATTAGAATCACCTATAATGCGCAACCACCAGTCATTGAAATTAGTCACTGCATTGCTAACGAACTTCACACTAAGTGTACTCCCAAACCAGACGCAACGTGTCCAGGGACAATGAAAAAACAGATGCTCCAGATTCTCATCAGCTCTTTCACAAATTTGACATGTTCGCATTTTGGACCTCCGGTGCCTGTACAAAGAGTCATTGGTAGCCAGGGAATTATGAAGAGCTCGCCATATAAATTGCTGAACTCGGGGAATAGTTTGAATTTTCCAGATATTCTTCCACGCAAAAGGTGGAACAACAATTGAAGAACCCGCTTTACAAGGCGGAGGAGCCTCTTTATCTTTAGCTGCGTGGTAGCCCCAAGAGACTCGATAATCCCCATTAGTAGCACCAGTCCAGATTAGCTTATCAGTCAATCCATTCGAGGAAATCGGGATTGTATAAATTGCTTGTTTGACCTCAGCTAAAATGTATTGGGCTACCGGAGATAAATCCCATCTTCCATCCACAATCAGATCACACACCTTACCATGAGATACAATGGGGTCATCCTCAACCCTCAGTCTAGAAGGGAAATGAACACTAGGCACCCAATTAAATCCCCATAAACTGATATTATAACCAGATCCGACCTACCACTGAAGATCCTCTTTCAAAAAATTTCTCCCCTCAAGCAGACTTGCCTAACACCAAGACGCCCTGTGCCCTTGCTTCGCTTCACTGAATTCACACTTAGGAAAGTATACACTTTTAAAAACTTGTGCCCACAGATCATATGGCCTTGTCATCAATCTCTAGGCTGTTTTAGCAAGCAGAGCATTATTCATAATTACTAAATCCCGAAAGCCCATACCACCTTGAGTCTTGCCCACAGTTAGCGAATCCCAAGCCTTCTAATGTAGGCGGTTACCGAACGCCTTGCCGTCCCACCAAAAATTAGCAATAATTCTATTTAATTCCTTACAGGTGCCAATAGGGAATTTGAAATAGTGCATTGGATAGATAGGAATGGCCTGAAGGACGGCCTTAATCATCACTTCTCAACCTGCGAAGGAGAGGAAAGAATGACCCCAACCCTAAATTTTCCTAATGACCCTCTCCCTTATATAAGCTAAGGCTTGAATCTTTGTTTTGCCCCATATACTTGGGATACCCAGATACTTCCCGGATCTTCAGATATAGGCATTTCTAGAGTCGATCCTACCGAAGTTCTAACATCCTCCGGGGTGTTGCTAGAGAAGAAAATGCTATATTTGTCTAAGTTAATCATCTGACCTGAGGCTTCACAGTATTTATACAAGATATCAGCAAGCACATTACAATCATTAGTATTCATGAAAAGAAGTGCATCGTCTGCAAAGAAGCAATGGGTGAGCACCGGGCAAGTATAGCTGAGCTTAACCCCCTGGATCTGATTTGCATCCAGATTTTTGTTGATCATAATCAATAAAGCTTCAGATACAATAATGAAAAGGTAGGGTGATAGTGGGTCCCCTTGTCGGAGGCCTCTAGTCGGATGGAACGTATCAACCTTTTCGCCAGATAAGCATAGGTTCAGCCGGACTGACTTTACACATTTCATAATCAGCTCTACCCAATCAGTGCAAAAGCCAAATTGCAACAGTACCTTTTCCAAAAAGGTCCAATCCACGCGATCGTATGCTTTGCTCATATCCATTTTGAGGGCAAATTCGTACTTTGTTCCCGTCTTCTTTCTCCGTAGGTAGTGATACACTTCATGAGCAATGACTATGTTATCTTGGATGCTCCGACCAGGCACAAGTGCCCCTTGACTATGACAGACACATTTGTTCAGCAGAGGCTTCATTCTTGTGGCAATCAACTTAGAAATAATCTTATACAGAAAGTTGCACAAACCAATAGGCCTTAACTGGGAGACATGTTCAGGTCTTTCAACCTTAGTGAAGGTTGGAGCTAAATACCCAAGAGGGGGGGTGAATTGGGTATCTTTATAAATCTAAATATTTTACTCTGTTTTTGACTAAGTAAAACAGGGTAAGACAGAGGAGTAAAGAAGAGAAGCAGTACACGACAAGATTTATACTGGTTCAGTCCTTTCTCTGACCTACGTCCAGTCCCCAAGCCTCACTTGGGATTTTCAATCCACTAAATTCACAATATTGATTACAATCTCTATACTCAGAGTAGTTCTCTCTCTAGAACTCACTCCCCCTTACAAGATGCAATCAATACACCCAACCACCAAGTCCCCTGACTTGTGGTTATCTCAATCAATGAATGATTTACAAGAAAATACTCTCTTGCAGAGTGGATAAAATGAACACTGAAGCACAAGTATCAAATTGATACTATTACAGATGAAAGCTGAACACAGTAACTGATACTTAATAAATTTTCGCTCTTAGTTGGTGTATCAGCTTGAGAAGAAGTTAATGCACTCTATTTATAGGTAGAGAACATTAAATGACCGTTGAAGATGATTCCAACCGTTGGAAGTGATTAGCTTGGGTTCTGGTCATCTTCTCTCTCTAAACTTCTGCTAATCCAAGTGTTAATGTGATTTGATGTGGCCCTCTGAGAATTTGCTCGTTGGAGATGACTTTACTTGTTGTAGTAAGCATTCTTTAACGTTTAGAAGGCGTGCTCAGATGGATTAGCTAAAATTAGGTTGATTTACAGAAGTGCATTTAATGCACTGTACACTTTTTGCTTTATGGCTTTGACCTTCATTGATCTTCATCTGTGATTGCTGAAATTCACTCAACAAACTTGTTAAACATAGCTAGGAATATGATTGAATGAATTATGGAAGCAATAAGATCAAACAGTAATGATTTGTAAATTCGCGTAATTCAAAAATCAGTTTTGACCGTTGTATACTGCGGTAAGTTCCTCTATACTGGAGTATGGCACTATGCATAAGTGTCCATACTGCAGTATCCAAAGTCATACTGCGGTATCCAGCTTCCAGAGGCAGAACATCGTGATTTGAGTTTGAAAGTCATGACCTATACTGCGGTATGTAAGTAACATACTGCAGTAAGCGAATTTTTGACAATATTGAGTGTCAGTTTAATTGCCCAATACTGCAATATGCAAATATATACTGCGGTATGCAATAGCTATAAAATTTGAGAGCTCTCTGTATAAGCCTATACTGCAGTATCCATATCCATACTGCGGTATTGACTTGTGTGAGAAAACTTGGTTGCTCTCTGGATGGCCCTATACTGCAGTATCCAAACCTATACTGCGGTATTGGCTTGACTTAAAAATTTAGTTGCTCTCTGGATGGCCCTATACTGCAGTATACAAACCTATACTGCGGTATTGGCTTAACTTCAAAAATTTTGATTACTTTCTGTGAGTCCAATACTGCGGTATAGCACACTATACTGCAGTATTGACTTAACCCGAAAAATTGGTTTGTTCTCTGGAAGTCCAATACTGCGGTATAGCACCCTATACTGCAGTATTGAGTTAACTTGAAAAATTATTGCCTTTCTGGATGACCCTATACTGCAGTAAGCAGACCCATACTGCGGTATGCATCTATCAGAGGATTTTTAAATGATCTTGGAAACTTCAAAACATGTTTACACTTGTTGTTAATCATCAAAACACATTGAGAGCTAACACTTAGGAATCAAAGTAAGATTTGTTTCATTTATATCATCTAAGTGGGATTTGCCTGCAAAAAAATCCTGTACTAATGCAAAAACAGAGTCTTCAATCTCTGACTAGGCAGCATGATAGAAAAAACCTGAGAATCCGTCCGGGCCGGGCGCCTTGGATTTTCCCAAACTGAAAGCAGCAGACTTGACTTCCTCTTTCGAAATAGGCCTCATGAGGCTTCTATTCATCTCCACAGAAATGGTTTCATCAATATACCCCAGCACAGTTTCCATATCATTGGGAGTCGATGAAGTAAATAGGGTACGGAAAAAGTTGGTTATGTTGTGGACAACCTCCTCCTTCTCCATCAGCCAGACTCCAGAATCATACTTGATACTAAGGATACTATTTCGGTTTCTTCTCTTAATAGTTGATTGATGAAAAAACTTGGAGTTTCTATCCCCTGCCTTTAACCAGCTGATCCGTGATCTCTGCCACCAGAATTTCTCCTCCAGTTCAAATAACTTATTAAGAGCCACTTTAATTTCAGTAATAGCAAATGAGGAGGCAACAGTTCGAATACCTTGGGAAAGGTCAGCCAGCTTTAATTTTAACTGGTCAATGATTTTAGCAGAATTTGGAAACTCTTGCCGGCTCCATTTAATAAGTTCAAATCTATATCTGTCCAATTTCCTAAGGAAGTTAGCAATCCCGTCCGAATTCTACACAACTGAGCACCTCCAACTATTACGAACCACCAAATGAAATTTGTCATGAGAAGCCCATGGTGCCTCAAATCTGAAACTTTTCTTGCCACACTGGTAACTGGGAACACATTGGACGAGGAGTAGATGATGATCAGAACCCTCTGGATCAATAATATACACCTGAAGATTTGGGAACAATTCTCTGAGTAGGCAGTTTCCCAGAGCTCTGTCAATACACTCTCTGATCGTATCGGGCTCATCCCTATTATTACACCATGTGAATCAAGATCCTTGGTAACCCAGATCATCTAGCTCGCAATCGGCCAGAAAGCATTTGAAATTTTAGTATTTTACGCCGAGGTCTTGGGAGGTCCCCACTTTTCTCATCCTGGGATAAAATCTTGTTGAAGTCACCTAAGCACAGCCAAGATCCACTGACATTCCTGCCAATACGCCTAACTTCCTGCCAACACAGCTTTTGCTCTTCCTCCCCCGGTAGGCCATAGATAAAGGATATATAGTCAGGTGTATCAAACTCTCTAGACATAACAGAGGTATGTATAATATTTTGAGAGGAAAATAAAATATTTACCGTTATATTTTCTGACCACCAGAGTGTTAATCCCCCACTGATGCCTATAGGATCGACGATCCACTCCTGAGTAAAGCCACATCTCCTTCTTATCTTCCTCACCACTCTTGCCTTTTGTTTGGACTCCATTAAGAACACCAACTAGGGCTTTTTTTGGAAGCAAACTTCCTTAAGATTCCGAACTGTCAAGGCAGCCCCAAGGCCTTGACAGTTCCAAGCTAGGGTATTCATGGCACACCGGTGGAGGGATCAACCTAACCACCAACGTGAAGAGACTCAGAATTCTCTTGAGAAGCATTTCAGTCCAAGCTTGCATTCAGCCACTCCACCAGGAAATCAATCTCACTAATAGTTGATAAGTTTGCCGGCGACAGATCAGACGAGCTCGCCCCAGGAGATCTCGCTGTGTTGCTACGAATAAGGGATTTGAGAGCCCTAAAGTTATAACGCCTTCCTCTTGGAGTCGGGGGACGAGAATCACGTGGTGATAAATTAGCTTCCAGGTCATCAAAGAATAGTCTTTGTTGGCGTTTGGCTTCTATGGGCCCTGTTGAATCATCATCTGATTGTAGGATGCGAATTCTCTTAAGAGAAAGAGACACGGAGGAAACAGGAGAGAGTTCAGTCGCAGGGATAGGGCCCAATGTAACTATATCGTCCTCCATTGGAAATTCAACCTTATACGATTGGGTCTTCTCAATTATAAGTGGGCTTGCCTCCTCCAACTCGATTGGGCTCACCTTGACTAGGCTAGCAAGGAGGTCCAGGCAAGTTGATGGGGTCTTCTCACTAGTGTCCAAATCTTCCAAAGCTGAGTCGACCAGTCCCTCGGTCTGTGGGTCATGATTCCTTTCTTTACGCCTGTTATACTCGTCATCTGCCGTATACTGCAGACCTCGGTTAGACCCCACATCACTGGCCATACCTTTTTGCTGATCTTCTCGGGAGTTCCTCCTCACATCCTTGCAGACTAGCATCAAATTAGGCCTACCTATTCCTTGTACTGGTGTTGTGCTTGGTTTTGACTTACCAGTGTTGGAAATTATGCCCTAGGGGCAATTCATTGTACTTTGGATATTTAAGTTATTTAAAGTATTCTCTTTTGTTATCATTTTCGTTTGCATGTTCATATTGATAACTGCATCCCTGGATAATCTTATAGATTATCCTAAATGTCCCTGGTCGGTCATCTACACGGGAGTGAAGATGAAATAAGACCAGTATGACTTTGATGAGGTATGGAGATACGAGTCAAAGTCATGGGCACTTGTAAGAGTACAAGGAGCTGGACCGACCCACTATGAGAAAGCTGCATGGATTAAGTCATAAGCTTATCTCATGTATAACCGTGTCACGATGCCCTATGACCTAAGATCATCATGGATTCCTACATGATGAGTCACTGATCTTTGACCTAGTCAAAAGTCACCTTTGACCGGGTGATGATAAAGGCTAGGATCAGGATCAGTGGTTTTCATGTGGAGGAATGTGAGTTGTCAAGATGGGATTTGTCCCTCACATATGTAGAGAGATAATGCTGGGCCCCTTGATGAGTGAATCTAAGAAATGTATGGCCATACTGTGATGGAAAAGAGTTTCCATTTCACTTATTAGACTACTCGAGAATCGAGAAAGCAATGGTCAAGAAAAGGAAGATGACATTATCCATGCCTCATCCTTGACCAAATTATCGCGTGACAAAAGGGACGTGACATGGTTATAAGATAGGTAGTATCGTGTCATCGATCCCCATGTGAATTGGGTAGTCGCAATGTCTTGCTAGAGGCCGCTTGCGACTTGTGGACTGACACAGTGTTGGCCCACTGCCAATCTCATATGGGCCTGCAGGGTCGCACACAAGAATAATCCAACACGGGTAAAAGTGTCCAGATTCATTGAATCCCAGATTACTCTGAGATTAAATGAATACTAAATTTGATCTAGGATATATATATATATATATATATATATATATATATATATAAATTCAAAATTAATATATATATTATAAATTGAGATTATAATATTATATATGATATTTGTTTAGTATTTAATTTATTTGATAAATTAAATATCTGAAACAAATAGAGATATTGTATCTCATTTAATTTCGAATTAAGATATCGTATATCTGTTTAATATTAAATTGAGATATGGTATCTCAGATTTAATTAAATAGCTAGATATCATATCTCAGATTTAATTTATATTGATAAATTAAATCAAAAGGCTTTAAATTTAGATTTGATCTAAATTCAAGATTCGGATTTCAAATCTGGCTTTTAATATATTTGATTACATTTATGAGATAGATTTGATTAATATATTGACCAGATTCGAAATTCCGAATTTCCAAAATTAATAAGGATTAGTTTTGGTTATATAATACGCCTATCGGGTTTAGAAAACTCAAACGGACTTTTCAGTCGAGCGTATTAGAAAGCCGCGAGAAACCCTAGAACAACTTGAGAGAGAGACACACACAAGAAGCGCTAGCATGCTGCCGCAACCGTGTTTGGGATTGTTCGTGTGGATACCAGTAGAGGAAGCCGATCCTAGAGTCGACTTCTGCTGATCGAGAAAGTAGCCCACCTGATCAAAGAGAACGAGACACGGACGTGTTGATCGAGAAGGTAGCCCACCTGATCAAAGAAAATGTGACGCGGACGTGTTCATTATAAGGTATGATTCGGGTTCTCAAACCTTGATTTAAACGTCGTTGAGTGATCCTTCGGAAGGATTCATAAGAAATTTTAATCCGCTGCGTGTACAAATCCCAACAACCAGGAAGGGAACCCCTCTCCTCCGTCAAAGAATTCCGGCAAGATTGCAAGTCCAGTGTAGGCTTTGTGAGAAAGAGGGCTTCGACCCAGTCCTTCTTCCAAATCTCTACATGCTCTTCAATAGTTCTGACAGCCGGAGTACCCATCCATTTCCCAAACTTGTTCTCAGCGTCGTCAATGTTACTAGAGCAGGTAGCTTCTTTACAACCAGACCCATTATGACCAATCTTGCCACATTTATAGCAAAAAATCTGAAGACGTTCATATCTAACTGATACCCAAGCATGTTCCATATTGTCACGTGGAACCCAAAAGCCGGTAGGTAGGGGTTTATCAAGACAAATCAGAGTTCGAACTCTCATAAAGCCGCGGCCTAACTTACCTTCCATTAATGGTTTCTCGAACATAACAATTTTGCCAACTGCGTCACCTAAGACTACTGCATTAGAGCTATTAAAAGCCTCCAGGGGAAGCCCATGGAATTGCACCCAAAAGGGGGCAAAGTCAAAACAAACATCTTTAAGCACCATCAAGTCATTCCAGACTTGTAAGTTTAGCAAGAAACCTTGGATGGACCAGGGACGGCCTTTTAGGATCCTAGCGTAAGCTTCTCGCGTCTCAAACCTGAAGAGGAAAATCAGTTGGTTTCGATCAAGCTCGTGGACCTCCACCTCCTCGTCTAACTGCCAGCCTTTCTTAATCATGGAGATTACCGTTGGAATATTGAGGTTTTTACTAGTGAGAATCTTCCCTACCAGAGTTCCACCCTCGGCCTTTGCATTCTTACCAAGACTAGAAAAATTCTTAACTCTAAAAGAGATGACTTGGAAGTCAAATATGTTTTCCTCGTCTAATATGTTTTGGACGAAGTTTTCAATTCTTAACTCTAAAAGAAAAATTCATTCGGACGATTTAAATTTCAATGTTAAATACATTAAAGAATTGAGAAATAACTAAGTAGGACAGTGGAGGTTATTTTGATCCTGGACGATTTCATGTAGAAAAGACATGTAAGCCACAAATTGAGCATTAATTAAGGAGAATTAGGACCGACATTGGCCTAAACATCAAAATAGGGCTGCCACAAAATAGAAAGGACATTACTTGGCTTCTCTATAAGAATAAGGGAATTAAATAACTTCCTTAATTCATAAAAGTATGAAATAGAATAACAATTAAACAGTGTTGAACAGGGCTATGCTTTGTCCATTTAAATTGCTATGACCAAGCAAGCAATTCTATTGAAACTTCAGGAATTTATCCAAAAAATTCTATTGCCTTATAAAGAACTCCTATTTACTTGCAAACTAATCCTTTCTATTGAATCTGTTGGAGAAGTCTTGAGGAAACATCATTAAATGTTTTAGTTAGTTGAGTTTTTGTAGTAACGCAGGTGAAAATTGTAACATCCTTATTTTTCATGTGCCTCAATATAATTCATTTGCATATATGAATTTTTATGAAGTCATGTATGATAAATACTTATTTACATGAAATAATCAAAATAGGATGAGGATGTGAAATTATTTGTTTATGTGTAATTAAATAATTATGGTTAGGGACAACCTTAAGAAAGAGATGACTATGGAAGTCAAAACATATTATATTTTTCCTTCTTAATCTTGAGCAAAATACATAATGGAAGAAATAGATAAAAGAGCATAAAATTCCACATATGCCCAAGAAAGTGACAAGGGGAAATCTGCTTCATCCATCAGCAAGTCACGTACAAGGGGAAAGGGAGGGGGGGGGGGATAATTAAAGCAAGATAGGTGCCTTGTGGAAGAAGTTCAAAAGCTAAGATAATTTAGGGACCTAATAGGTTGGAGCACCTTTTTAAAACACCCATTCCTCTTCCATTTGGGCAGCTGGTCACGTTGAGAGGGAGAGAAAGAAAGGATCACAAGAAACTCTAACACAAGAAGCTTAAGCAAGAGGAAGAGAAAGATCAAGACTAAGGTAAGTCCTAAGGCTTTGGATCTCCAATATACTCTCTTATACCCCTTCTAATGTGGCCAAGACATTAAAGAACAAATTTTCCTTTGTGGTTTGAGGTATAGGCTGAAGTGATCTTGGTGGAAAAAGGAGACAAAGACTGAAGAAAGCTTAAGTCCAAAGATAAGTACGCCACCTTTAAATATTCTTATGTTTTCTTTTAGTTATTTGAGGTTACAAATGGCCATGGATTTGAGTATATATATTCTTGGGTTTGAATGGTTATTAAAAAGTATGAGTAAAGGTTTCAAACTAATATTCATGGCCTAAAATGGTAGATCAAACCTAGTATGTGGAAGATATGAAGCTAGAATGAAATTTGGTATTTTGTTGATTAAATAGTAAATTTCGTGCAGCTGAGTTTTCTTGATGATATGATTTGATTTTGGTATTTTTGAGGGTTCTAAAGTATTTAAAATGAGATTTTCTATGAGGTTGAACTTGGATCATAATTTTGGAAATATAAATGAAAGTGTGAAAAATGTTGGAGTACTATTTCTGGAAATTTTTGTGGGATCAGTCACCTTCTTCATGATATTTGACTAAGTAAATTGATTTTAAAAATTATGAAATCTTACAGGGAGAAACTAGATATCTCAAGGATTAATTTGGTATATAACTCGTATTTTTTTGAATTTTGTGCTAAGAGAAATAAATGTTTCAAAATAGCCCCTGAAAACTGGGAATTATTTCGGACAGCAGGGGAATTTTGGGCTATGGATGAATTTTCGACTTGGTTTGGCACAAATTAGTATTTTTAGTTGAAAATAGACATATTAAGGGTAATTTGGGTTTTGGAATCAACCCAAAATGATTTTTCTAGATTTAATTATGAACATTTGAAATTGGGCCTTTATTTCTAGAAATTTCAGAATAAGGACGAAAATTAAGAGAATATAAGCCCATATTAAATTACTTAATAAGAAAAGGAATTTAGTGAAAATGAACCCGTTAATTGGGCTTATTTTAAATTATCAAATAAAATATTTAGTGAGGTGGAATTAATTTTATTTATTTATTATTATTATTTTAGGTTTAATTGTAATCTTTTGCGTCGGAGAAATTATTTTTAACTGTAGTCGACTACCAAGTAGTAACCTTAATCTTCATATATTTTGTGAGACTTGTGTATGTATGTTTTTCCATGTATATTACATACATTCGGTTATCATTCATTTTCCAAGCGCTATGGAACTAGAACATGCTGTGTGCATAAACGGGCCTTGCTGTGTGCCTTGCCCGGCAGTCTGTGCTGTGTGCTATTAGGACTGCTGCAGTTTGTGTTGTGTGCTATTAGGACTGCTAGTTCTGGATTGGCTATGTGCCTTGCTGTGTGTATGATACTAAATGAGATGTGGTTTGAAATTTTTTTATTCGTGGTTTGCTTACATGCTTTGTTATACATTTTATATGAAATTAACGGTTACTCTAGGATTCAATGTTGAATCCCAACCCCTTTTAAGTCATCAAGCAGTTCATCGAGACCGGAGCAAGGAGATAGAGGTAAGGCTCCGGAGCTAGAGTAGTATGGAGGTAGCTATTGGTGATAGTTCTTTTTGGATATTTATTTTGGTTACCGGATGACTGTATTATTTTATTTTAGGCCTGTCAGGCACCATTATTGTAACATTCCAAATTTTTGGATTTGGAATTTTTTTAAAAAAATATTGTATGGAAATGTATGATAAAAATTTTGCCTAAAATAATTATTAGAATTTAATGACCTATTTTCTTGAGAAATTCAAAGAAAATATTTGAGGATGAATTATAGCCCTAGATTTTAAGACAAATTACTGTAAGGGCTAATGAAGTTGATGATTGTAAATTTAGGCTTATTTTTCCTTAATTTATTCTGGGAAAATAATAATTCAAATAAGTAATAATTATACCTAAAAAATTCTAGAAATAATATGTGAGAATTAAATGGTGGAATTTGGCCGAATGATTAAATTAGTTGTTTGGAAAATTAGGAATTTACTTCCTTGTAAATAAAACCAAGAAAATATTTGCAAGAAATAAATTTAAGGAAAAATAAGGCATTAACTCTAACACTTGTTCCTATTTATTGAACAACAACAAAAAAATAAATAAATAAAATAAATGAAGAATCCGTTAGCCATCTTTAAGGCCCACGTATAATACAGATAGCAACAAATATAAGTACATCAGCCCATATGTCTATTCCAAAACCAAACTCCATGTGTTATTCTTCCACACAATTTGGCCCATCCACATATCAGGACCCAATACGCAAGGAAATAAATATATTCCTATTCCTCTAATCCATATCAATTGAGCACGGCATCTCAGAGATCAGCAAATCAAATCTTCCATATCTCCATTGTCAGCGTATCATATTATGGCCCTTAACTGTACACGCTAAATCAGTAGCACCATACTCCTCGACCTGCAACTGTACACCAACTAAAAACGCCATACGTCTTGAGCCCCATCCCAGATCATTTCCCATCGGTCCTCCTTCTTCATCAGTCTGTGTATGCGTCTCGGACTGGACCTTTGGTCCTTATATAACCCTTGCCCCTTAGCTTCATTCATCCACTTTGAACAGCCTAGAGAAAAAGAAACAGAAACAGAAACGTAGAGAGCTAAGAGAGAGTATGAGGCGCAGAGAGAGAGGACGTTGGTGCTGTGTGTGGGTATGTTCTGTTTTGGATCCTCAAAACAGAGGCATTTAGCGTCAACTGAGATCAGTCTTCTAGCCGACAACTAGGTGAGTCTTTGGTCCCTCTTAGCTTCTTTCTGATTTCCCAGCGTTGGAATAGAGTGTGTGTGTCCAGAGTTTACTGTTAGTGTATATATATGTAGCTATATTTTTTTTTTTTTTGCCCAAATATGTAGCTATATATGAAAACACACCAAAACGATGCCAATATAGCTGCTGTGCGTGAGTTAGCTGATTCTTATGCAAGGTAAAAGAAAGTTAACTTATATATTTTTTTTTTTGGAATTGGGACCTAATGGTCCCGGGCAGGGTCAAACCCTGATACAAAGGCTGGATAGGCCAACGTCATACCACTGCACTACCTGAGTGCTTGGTAGTTAACTTATATATATATATGTGTGTGTATGTATCTTTGCGTTGAAGTAGTGAAAAATCAAAAGAAAACTTTGGCCTCATATATATATATGTTTGCTGATATGTAAAAAAATAAAAAAAAATTATAATAAAAAAATGAAAGAAACTTGCTATGAATGCACACAGATATAGTATAGTAGCTTATGAAATGTGAAAGAAAAGCTTTGCATTGCTAATTACATATGCATGTGAATATAAATATGTTTGGAAACCATAGGAAAATGACAAGTTATATATATATATATATATATATATATATATATATATATATAAAATTAATTAATTAAATCATAGTTAAATTTTGTAGCCACACTGATCAAGCTTTATCTAGTGATCACATCCGAACAAACAACTTATTGTAAATAAACTTATCAACAATTATGTGTATTTATTTAAAAAGCAAGTAATATTAGTTAATGTTTTGTAGAGCTAAGATTATCATTATAAGAGATTTGGAATTAGTTAAAGAAAATCATGGACCTTGGAAATTAAATAGCTTGAGACATCAGAGGAATTTGTTTTGAGATTAAAAAAATAGCAATTCATTGCATTTTTTTTATTTGAATTATATATAATTTGTGAGGAGGATGAATATTTCATATCCATGGGAATTAATATTTTCTTAAATACTACTTTCAAAATTAGATACGAATATATATATATATATATATATATATATATATATATATATTTGAAAAATGGTTGAAAAATCCTCCATTTTAGAATGTCTTCCTCAAAGATATAAAAGATCTCAATTTTTGAACGGTGAACAAATATTTTTTATTTTACACATAATTAAATATTCATTGTACACAATTCAAGAAGAATTGTACACGTTTAAACATAGAATATACACAGGTCCTTAAACAAATTGCAGCTCCCTTTTAATATGTGAATTGTTAATTCTATAAAAAAATAATTTTAGGAGAAATGCTGTAGAATCCTATCTCATGAGAGAGAGAGATTTCTTCTCCAAATCCATCATACCAAATAGCCTCTAAAAGGTGGAGATAAAAATAGATGAATTTCTATATGTCTTTGGAAGTCAATATTGTTACAATGGTTTTCCTAATACCAGTTACTTCCCAGAACAGTTATTAATCACCCTACTACTAGTGTAGAATAGAGGTAGTGTGACACAAATGTCTACCATAGCAAACATAATTTTAACACGACTTACTAATACTAACCACAGTAGAAAAATTGTTCAAGTAACCATTTGAAAATGTCACCATTTTTATAAAGCGTTTGTAACCGAAATAGAAGTCAACTATCGCAGGAAAGACTTGTGCTTCCACATCGAAAACATCTATCATAGTTATAAATGATTAAAACTATGTAAAATATTTATCCATGATAGAAAAGAGTGAAAGTAAACCTTAAATCTATTATAGATAATAAAACCGTTATAAGTTGATCGCATACTAATCCATATTGAAAAAATGGTACAACATCACATATATTGCACCAATTTCAAATATCATTTGAGCCTTAGACTTTATCAAAACTTAGAATATAATATTCAACCACAAGCTTAAAAATAAACTCACCTGTAAATAATACTCTTTCTTAAAAACACTTCATAAAACTTCAAAAGTTGACTAGTCAACTAATCAATCCACTAAAACACATGCCTAATTCTAGAGGCTTCTAGGCTTCTACCGACACTCTAAACAGTAACAATTTAATCAAAAGTACAACATCACATCACAGTATGTAAAGTGAGCTCTACTTTGACAATATACATCTATTCATTAGATAATAAAAGATGAAGGCTCTAAAAAGATTGACATATTAATCAAGCCTCTAGAGCCTCCAAATTGCACTACTCCAAAAAACTAACATATGAAGATGTTAAGAGCCACATGGTGAGACAAAAACCTCAATAACTTAAGTTTCAACTTGTCATACATATTAAAAAGTAATCATGAGTTGTTAACTAAACATTTATAAATTATATTTACAGTCTAATATTCATGAGTTTATCTTTTAAAAATAACTTTCTTACACAAAAACTGATCAATGGAGTCTCTCCTAATGAAGGAATTGACACACAATCCAAGGAGGCCTAATCCCTTCTTTATGGAACCACTCAAAAGTCATGAAGAGCTATCCCTACCCTAGGGACAAAATGAATCCACAAGGTCCCTATCCCTTTTAACAGGGACAAAAGTGTAGACCACATGTGCACCAATGAGTCGCCTACCACATATACTGTGTGTACTCTCTCATCCATTCAAGATTTCAATCCACATCAAAATACAACTTATGCATAATCATTTTCTCATGGTTTCTTATAGTCAAACTCTTACAAAACAACAACCAAGGTAAAACCTCTTTTTCAACATATCACATTTTATTTCAAAATCTGAAGTCCCACAACACAAATTTCTCAATTTAAGTGGATATACATCATACTCATAGTAAATGTTTTATCACATCTCATTAACTCATGTTACAAAATCTCTCACAAACAACATATTAGCATATATAACAAATGAAAAGTGGTTGCTTCTCACCAGCTAAGGATGAAAGACGGAATATCACCAAGAGGGGGGGTGAATTAGGGATATAAAATTTTCTTCTTGAAAATACTCTGTTCACGCACACAAAGAACAGAGTTGAACAGAGAAAGGATAAAGAAGAATGAACACAAGGAATTTATACTGGTTCGGTCTAAATCCTCGACCTACGTCCAGTACCCAGACTCTCCGAGATTTCACTATCTCAAATGATTACACACTCTGTACACTCGGAGTAATTCTCTCACTCTAGAACTTACTCCCCCTTACAAATTGTAATCAGTCAACCCAATCTCAAAGTCCCAATACTTCGAGATTCTTACAATAAATGATAATCAATGATGAACTCTCTAAAAGAGTGGATAAGTAAACACTGAAGATCAAAATATCTAAAGGTATTGAATTCTTAGTCGAAACAATAAATGAAGTAGCTTGCTAATTGAATGCGCAGAGTTTCGGTGGTTGGAGACTTGAATGCTTCTCATATTTATAGACGCTTGCATTTAATAGCCGTTGAGAAGTGATTAATGAGCTGTTGTAAGTAGTGAATGTGACCGTTGTGAGTTCAAGGCTTTGGTCTCTTCGTATGTCTCCGACATTCGTCCGTTATTCTCCGTTGACATTCTTTATTCAAATTGTCCGTTGGAGCTCTTTAGGAATGTTGTCTGAAAAATAGCCGGATTGCTTTTCGCTTGCTCAGATGGTTTCTTGCCGAATTGGTGAATGTTCTGAGCTTCACATTAAATGCTTCTGACAAAAAGTGCTTTATGATAATCTGAAGATTTAACCTTGTTAATCCTGTCTAAAACACACTGGAAACATGATTAATAATTATTAGAAATGATAAGAAACAATAATATTAAGTACCCATTACATAATCATTGAGTTCCAGAATTCGAGAATGCTGATTATCAAAAACTGATATGAGTAACTCGAGTTGCACAGTAATAACTCGAGTTATTTTTAAGTTCTGATTTTCTGAAAACGAAGGCCAACTCAAGTTGCACAGTACCAACTCAAGTTGCACAGTACCAACTTGAGTTGTACAGTAATAACTCGAGTTGTGTTAAGCTTAAATTCAAACAGAGAACATTTGCGTTTGGCATAACTCGAGTTGCATAGTAATAACTCGAGTTATTTTAAATAAAATTTCAACCCGAGAGCAAATGCTACAGGAATAACTCGAGTTATGATGAAAATAACTCGAGTTGTCACTATTCACAAAATTTTGATTTCACGAGAAGCTTTCTGAACAGCAAAGTACAACTCATAACTTGAGTTCTTAAGTGGTAACTCGAGTTATGTCACTTTGAAAAATGATTTTCAACTTGAGTTATGACATTTCAACTTGAGTTATAGGTTTTTGAAAAATTCTTTAAGTCATATAACTTGAGTTGTAATCAACCAACTTGAGTTTCACTCTTCAAAAACATTTTCAAAGATCTTAAACACTGATTTTAAATATTTCATTAATTTCAACAGATGTTAGTCATCATCAAAACATATAAGAACTAACAAAGGATACAGAACAATTAGTACCCACATTTAGTACTTGATGAAATCTCATACATTATTACCTCTATTAGAATAATGGAATATGTGATTATCAAAAAAGAATTATGACTCAATTTTTCAACTCTGCCCCCTAAAAGAAAAACTTATTTAAACAAGAGGAAAAATATAAAAAGATCATTAAAATTGGTAAAAGATAAATAAGTATATATTGAATTTCAATAAATCCAAAGGAACTAATTTGAACATTTAAAATGTTGCAAAATTTAAGAAATTATCTAACAACTCCTAGTTATTTTAACAAAAGAATCCTAGACCCCTTGCCATCGCCGGCCTCCGAAGATCCAGTGCTAGTGACTGACGACGGTGATTGTCAATCACCGAAGCTTCGGTGACCTCGCCAAAGTTGTGAATACTGATATTTGAGTTGTTAATAACGATATTAAAGTTGTAAACAACAGCCTAATATATATGTTGTTAATTTCTCAAGCAAAAGTTGTGAATATTGATACTTGAGTTATTAATAGTGATACTAAAGCTATAAATGGGATATCTGTTGAATATTTCCTAATAACTTTCACCAAATCTTAAGCGGTTAATTTTTATTTTTTGGATTTCTCTTTCTAAAGTTGTTAATATAGATATTTGTGTTTTTAATAACGGTATTATAGTTATAAATAGGACATTTGTTGAATATTTCCTAATAACTTTCATGGGAGCTTTGGCAACTAACATTTTTTTGGCTAAAGTTGTGAATATAGAAACTTGAATTTGTTTATAGCGATAAAAAGTTGTAAACGAGGTATTTATTAAATATTCAAAAAAATACCCTGTCTACAACTTTAGTATCGCTATTAACAACTCATATATCAATATTGACAACTTTTACTTGAGAAATATATATATATATATATATATATATATATATATTAGACCGCCTTTTACAAAGTTAGTATCGCTATTAACAATTCAGGTATCTATAATGATAACTTTTACTTGAGAAATTAAAAAAATATATTAGGTCACCGGAGCTCTAGTCACTGGCAAGGTTACTAGAGCTTCGATGATGTCGCCGCCGGCGATCACTGGCACCAAAACTCTAGTGGCCAGTAGCTGGCTGGGAGGTTTAAGATTTTTTTTTTTTTAAACAAACAAAAAAACTAAGGATACTTAGGTAATTTCTGAAACTTCGCAATATTTTTAAGAATTTCAAACAAGTCCCTTGGAAATTATTCAAATTCAACATATTTATTTGTCTTTTACCAATGTTGATGGTATTTTTCTATATTTTCCCTTTAAACAATTTAATTTTCCATGTTGAATAAGAAAAGTGATGAGAAATAACTAAGTAGCTCACTGAAGGATATTTTATTATCTAAGAGGACCTTATGCACAAAAAGAGAAGCAAGCCACACATTGATCAAAAAGAAGTACCCAGGATTGATGACCTTGCCCCGAACATCAAAAATAGGACTGACACACATATGCTTGGCTTCTTTATTTTTATTTTTTTTAAAAAAGGAAGGAATAATATTACTTAGTATATAAAAGCAAGAAATAGAATAATTAGTTCGCTAATCAATATAGCATGAAACAAGGCTATGCTGTTTGCTTATTTAAAATGCAATGATCGTGCAAGCAAGTCCATTGAAACTTTGAGAATTTATATAAAACATTCTATAAAATTAATCAAATGACTTAAATAAAATAAAGACAAATTTGTCTATATGAAAATATTTTACCTCCCCTCACCTCATCAATCAAATAAGGTATCATGCAAGCAAGTCCATTGAAACTTTGAGAATTTATGTAAAACATTCTATAAAATTAATAAAATGACTTAAATAAAATAAAGACAAGGTTGTCTATATGAAAATATTTTACCTCCCCTCACCTCATCAATCAAAGAAGGTAATATTACAAATCGTTCCCCTCCCCTCCCCTCAATTGAACCAAACAGACCACCTATAAAAAAAAGGACCTATATATTTGCAAACTAATTATAAAATTATGGACCATCTCTTCTGCCCTTGCCGCATGCTATTTGATTTGGTGCGATATCTCTCCATTCTGCTGATAATTTTTTAGAAGGCCTTCATGCGTAGCTTGTTAAAAGGTTGAATCATTTATTTTTCCCCTACAATTAACAGTGTTAAAGGAAATTATTATCTCACCCAATATCATCTAGATGGGTGAAACGACTATATTTTGATCTTTTTTCTTTATTGCATCTCTTTCTTTACTTCAACATTTTTTTCATCTTTGAACCCCCATCAAACATCACATTCAATAAGAATTTATTCAAGGATGTCGTGTCTATTCTTTTTTTTTTTTTTAAAGGGGGAAAATGATAAACTTAAAATTATATACAGTTACATTGTCCAAGGGATTGGGGGAATTTTTTTTTTCTTTTTTCCTTTTTTCTTGTGTGTGTGTGTTTTGGGGGGGGGGGGATTCTTTCTAACCTATTAAAAACAACACTATCAATCATTTTACAGGAGATATGGTTAAATGGCCTTAAAAAGTCTGAAAATTGATACCAAAGTTTTTGAGAAATTCCAAATCTCTTAAAATAAGGACAGAATCAACAAATTGGAAGAAGAGTTAATGACCATGAAACTTTTCATTGGTCTTCAAATCAAGCAACACAAGAATGATATTTTTATATCTCAGACCAAGTATTGCTGAAAAAGTGTGGTCTAGATGGATGCAATGGAGCTATACACCTATGAGTTCTACTGCCTCTTTGGATGCTAATGAGAAAGAAAAATATTTCTATACCACAAGATATAGAGGAATGATTATACTTTCAACGGCAACAATGCTTTGTCGCCGTTGAAAGGGTGTTTTGGGGGTGACATTTTGTCGCCGCTAAAAGTTCAATTTAAAATTTTTGTATTTTTAAAAAAGTTATAATATTTTTACAATACCTTCAGTGGCGACAATGCTCTGTCGCTGTTGAAAGGGTGTTTTGGTGGCGACTTTTTGTCGCTGCCAAAAGTCTAATTTAAAATTTTAGTTTTGTTTTTAAAAATTTATAATATTTATACAACACCTTCAGTAGCGACAATGCTTAGTCGCTGCCGAAAGGGTGTTTTGGTGGCGACTTTTTGTCGCCGCCCAAAGTCCAATTTAAACCCTAAATTCCTAAATACAGTTCTAGCGCCACTTCTTTCCAATCCAGCGCCATTTTTTTCGTTTCCCTCTCGGCAATGGCGAAGCCACACTGGGTCAAGCGTCCGCAAGTGTTGACAGTAAACTTTGAGGTGCTTTTTTTTTACTCAGTTCTGACGAATGGTTTATGAAAAATGGCTTCGACACTGTTATTAGCGGTGGTGTTCGTGTTTGATCTCGTCGCTTTTGCTCTTGCTGTTGCTGCTGAGCAGAAGTGAAGTTCTGTGAGTCCATCTTCTCGCTTTCCATCTTTTTGTTTCTTCTACTTCAATCCTTAGGCCGGGACGATTGGCTATTTTAATTTAGTTGTATTGTGCCCTTCTTATCAATATACTCGTTTGGTGGTTGTGATCATAGAGACAGAAGGGTGTAATTGAAGTTTCCATGTGTTGATATGTCAGTATAGAATTTTGTTGATTAGGTTTTTGTAAAGCATTGCTCTTGGAAATAGTGTTATTGGCGGGACAAGTTTTGTCATGTCAGATGCAAAAAGGGCTCTGGTTGGAGTGGGGGCTCGTGCTCTCTTCTATCCCACTCTGCTTTATAATATCGGTAGGAATAAGATGCGGGCCGAGTTTTGGTGGTGGGATAAGATTGATGAGGTATGGTTTTGTAACCTGCTGATTTTCTCTTCATATACAGTGATATCAAACTTCTATGACTAGTGAAATTTGAAGATGGAATATCACCTAGAGGGGGGTGAATAGGTGATCCTCAAATTCTTTTCGCATAATTCTCACGAAGGCAACCAGAACAAAACCAGAGAAACGTAAGAGTAATAAAATGGATACGAGAGGTTTATACTGATTCGGTTTGAAATCAATGACCTACATCCAATCCTCAGAACACCTGGGATTCCACTATCTTTCAAGACAATTACACACTCTGTAAATAAAGGATGATCTTCTCACTCTCAGACTCCACTCCCCCTTACAAGTTGTAATTGATACACCCTTTAGGAGAGTCATTATTAGCAACAACTCTAGGGACATTCACATCAACTTGATCATCAAAATTACAAACTTTAGGCTAGCTCCACAGCCGGAACCTCTTCCAGACACCCATTATTCTCATCGAAATCAATTTCATGCTCGCAATCACTTTCTACATTATCCATAGTGTTGTATATGATTAGTTTTGATGATGTCTTATATAGATGTCATTATTAAGAGCAAAAAGTGTGAATACTACATTTATCTTCTAATTTGATTATGTCTTATATTTAATGTAGATGTGAAGTTCAATGTTGAAGAATGATCAAGAAAGTAGATTGAAGAAAGAAGTTCTTGCACACAATATAATGGGAATATCAGAATATGAAGGAAGCAAGAAGTTCTCAAAGGATTTTGGGAATAGTCAAGAAGAAGAAGAAATATTGAAGAAAGTAGAACTTACAAGAGAATGATAAGTCCAAGTTGAATGACGGAGAACGATCAACAAGAAGATCAATAAAGAAGCATTGAATTAAAAGATGTGAAGTCAAAGGATAAAGAATGATCAAGAGAAGAGAAGAAAGAAAGAGTTAGAGTTATGGAGAATGATCAAGTTGGGAGATGGAAGGAAGAAAGAGTTGAATTATCAAGAATGTTTAAGAGAAGAGAAGAAAGAAAGAAGAATTTGCTTAATGGAATGAAGATATAGTTATTCAAGTTCTTATATTAAAGCTAGAAGTCTCCAAGATCATATGGAAGTTGGAATGGCTCAATTTGGAGTTAAAATCAGCAAAAATCAGCTTCTGGATGAGAAAACTCAAGTTTCCAAGTCAAAACTCGAGTTTCCTACTTCGCTACAAGTGATTTGCCTCTCGGATAGGAGAAAACTCAAGTTTGGGACTCAAAACTCGAGTTTGCAACTCAAAACTCGAGTTTATAGTGTCTTCAGCATCTCTGGCATCTCTGGAAGAGCAAAACTCGAGTTTCCAAGCACAAACTAGAGTTTAGGACTGAAAACTCGAGTTTCCAAGTGAAAACTCGAGTTTACAGCGTGATCAGCTCTTCAGCTCCACTCTGCTTCACGTTCAGCTCGAGCGAGGTCTGGTAATTTGACGATATCTCCCAAACCAGAGATCGGATTGAGACGAAACTAAAAGCATATGAAACTAGACTCCCAATGAATCATTTTGATATGAAGTTCAAGCCCAAAAGAGTTCAGATCAAGGAGATACGATTTTTACAAATTGCCACAAGAATCAACATCACAGTCCAAACCTACCTTCGGTATTTTGAGTATATCTCACAAACTACAAATCTGATTGAGTTGAAATTAGTGGCATATGAAAGTAGACTCACATATCTTTCCATCAAGAGTTGAATGGGCCAAAACGGAGTTCAGACCAGGGAGATATGGTCTTCGAAAGTTGATGGTTATTTCAAGAAAACTCAACAAAGTTCAGGAGAAAGCAAAACTCGAGTTTTGCAAGTGAAAACTCGAGTTTTCATCAGACAGAGAGCAGCGAACTTCAGAGGAACTTCCAAAACTCAAGTTTTGGATCAAAAATTGAGTTTTGCTCGGGTAGAGAGAAATCCAACACTCGACAACAAAAGGAAAACTCGAGTTTTCAAGTTCAAACTCGAGTTTTCATCACAGCTTCAGAAAATCACCGTTTCGAAAATCCTGATTCTTCTTATAAACATCTAGATGATTACCCAAATGATTCATAACACTTCTTAACATCATTTATATCATTTGTGTACAAGCTTCAGGTGATTAAATGAAGGATTAGAAGCAAATCTCAAAAAAGTCAGATTTGTATCAGAACATCGAAAGCTGTGCAAAAGTTCTAACGGCTATATTTCTTTATCTAATAGTCACTGAATCTTCTCAACAGTCATATATTGATCTCTAGCTATAAATAGAAGACAGATTCAAGCAGAAAAATGTGGAGAAACAAGCTTACACTTCCAACATGCTGAAACTCTGCTCTCACACCATTTGCACTTTGTTTTTCATGTTTAGTTAACTTAGAGAGTGAAATGATTTGTATTTGATCTTCAGTGTTTATCCATTCACTTCTAAGATAGAATATTTATTGTAATCATTCTATTCTTCTGAGAGTTACTCAAGATTGAGTGATCTTCAGTGGGAAACACATTGTGTCAATTACAACATGCAAGAGGGAGTGAATCCTAGTGAGAGGATTACTTCAAGTACAGAGTGTGTAGTCAAGCGATGTGTTGATTACAGTTTGTAAGGGGGAGTGAATCCTAGTCAGAGGATTACTTCAGGTACAAAACGTGTAATCAAGTTGAAAGAAGATAGTTGATTGAAAATCCCAAGTGAAGCTTGGGGACTGGATGTAGGTCAAGGATTGGGCCGAACCAGTATAAATCAGTTTGCACACTCTTTTCTCTTATCTCTTACATTTCCAGCATATATGTTTGAATGTGTATACATGTTTAAACGTATGGTTATTGCTTTATAAACTGATTTTAGTAAGTTACGAAAGGAATTTCAAAGTTCCTAAATATTTATACTTCACCCAATTCACCCTCCTCTTGGGTTCAGCCGGTTCTTACTCATAGTTTCATGCAATTCTATACTTTCAACTTGCTCACAATAATCATTATTATCATAAGCAGTGGTCATCAAACTTAAGTTATTATCTTGCCCCATAGTCTTAAGGGTTGAAACAATTTAACTCGCATATACCTCAATATTTTGGACACTTACCCCAATATTTTGAGCACTTGACTTAAGACTAGTGACAATTTCCTTTTGCTCTCTACTAAATCTCTCTAATGCTTTTGCACACTCCTCAATTAATCTTTCTAAATTAGATTTTTCTTTAAGCTCAATTATGCACTCTTCAATATATGGATAAGAGTAAAAAGGATGGGTATATTCATGAGAACAATAGCATGTGGATCTCTAAAATTTTACTGCTCAAAACCTTTACTAGGACAAAATGAATTATCAAAACAAGCTTGGTTCCTAGTGAAATCGTCTCTCACAAAATGACTAGTTGTACTATCTGGACAATAGTAATACAAATGATTCCCTCCACAATAAACACAAGACATGCAAACATATTGAGAAGAACCAACGTATGGAATGCAACCATCATTTATGCTCTTTTTATGTTGTCTAGATTCATTCAAAGAATTTAAAATAGCAATCAATCCATGTTGTATAGAAGACAAAGAATTCATCTCCTTCTCAATATTAAGACCAGTTGGTTGCCAATTGGAATCCATTTTTTTAAAAAATAAATATAAATAAATAAATAAATAAATAAATAATAATAATAATAAAAATATTTACAAACTTAAACTTAAACTACTAATGCTCAATCAATTTCAACCAAGATAGTTGTGGCAAACAAGTCCTCGGCAACGACGCCAAAAACTTGATAGGGCAAAACCTTATAGCCTATAGACTCTGCAGGTGCACGGGCCAAATCAAGTAATAAAGTGATAAGTAAGATATCGTTCCTACGAAGACTTGATACCCACAACTTCAATTATGCATTAATTTCACAATTTCGTTTAAGTTGAGCAGACTAGATTGAATTTAATTAAGAAAAAAGAAATTAAAACTAAAATTAGAATAAACAAACTACCACTAATCAAACGAGCAACCTAGAGTTACTAATCTCTTATTTATTTCCTAGATTTTATCCCCACTAAATTAATTTTTACTTAACCTAATCAGCTAATCTAGAGCATTCATGTCTATAAATGCCTTCCGGTCCATTGATATACCTACCTTATTAATTAATTTTGTAATGTCTCACACAACTAAATAAGATGCGTTTTAAATCGGGCTCACTCTAATTTGATTATGCGGAGCTTCTAGGTATATCCCTATTCTAGACGCAAATTAGATTAAAACCTAACCCCATTAAATTTAAACCTAATTCCACATTATTTAATCCCAAGGCCAATTTAGGATTCCCTATTCCAAGTTCAACCCTAAATTCCCAAAACATGCTTAATAGTGATCAATTACTAAGCAATAGCAATAAAAATAATAATAAATAAACTGAATAAAATTAATCAAAACTAATAGTAGAAATAATTTCTAGAACCCAAACAAGTTCATAGGTTTTCTAGGTTGAAAAGAAAAATTAGCCACACATGGCTCTAATAAAATCCATAATAAAAATATAAAGATAAGAATTCAGATTTAAAGAATAAAAAGAGCTAGGAACTTCTTCATCGCCTCCACAGTCCTTTCGTCCTTCTGTGGAGATGATGAAGATAACTAAAACACCTCTCCTGCTCAGACGCTATTATCCAGCCTACCTTCTCGTTCTGCTCCGTCTGAATTGTGCATTAGTGCTCTCCCTTTTTCTGCACAGGTTACGTCTTTCTTTTATAATGGATAATAGATAGATTGGCTATTTGCTACAGGTCCCACATCTCAATCCCTTATATTCCAAATCTAAGATAACATCTTCTTTCTCCTACGCACAGCAATGTCATCCATTTAATATAATAATATATTATATTATATTATATTATATTTAATTTGTTGTGATGTTATTGCCTTCTCTATGAGAAATGAAGTTTTTGTGAGTGTTTTCATGGAACAAAAGTTCCCTCAGGGTATTCTTCAAATTTTAAGAGGCTTGTATTGATGAAAGACTTGAAATTAGTAAGCCAAAAGTCTGATGATTGTCATGTCTTGATTCAACAACTACTCCCAATAGCTATTCGAGGCATCGCCGAATATGTTCTTCGGGTCGTTTTGATTAGACTTTGTGTCTTCTTCAATGCACTTTGTAGTAAAGTTTTTGAGATTGAAAAGTTGGATGAATTGGAAAATGAAGGATATCTTATCTTGTGCCACCTTGAGAAGCTTTCTGTTCCTACATTTTTTGACATCATGGTTCATCTAATTGTTCATCTAGTGAGGGAGATAAAGTTGTGCGACCCTATCCATTTATAGTGGATGTACCCAATTGAAAGATCTATGAAATTCCTAAAAGAGTACGTGAAGAACGCATACCACCCAGAAGCATCTATTGTTCAAAAATATGTTTTTGAAGAAGCCATGAAATTTTGTCAAAATTATATGGCCAAAGTAAGACATATTGGGCTTCCAAAACGTCAGCATGCTGAAGGGGGTAGACGAAGGGCTTCAATAAAGAGTGTGGATCCTGATGAATTGTCACAAGTCCACTTATACATCTTAAATAATATTGATGAAGTTCAAGCCAACAAAGCTGCACATAAAGAAGCTGTAAGGAAAGAAAATCATCGAATGACTGAACAAAGGTTGATTAGGGAGCATAACAGAACTTTTGCTGACTGGTTCAAACAAAAGGTCAAAGGAGAGGAATGTGTTTCTAATACAATCAAATGGTTAGCACATGGTCCTAAGGTTGATGTCATAAGTTGGAATTCGTATATGATCAACAGTTATATATTTTACACGAAGTCCCTAGATGATACGAGTACAGTCCAGAACAATGGTGTTATGTTAGTGTTAGTTCTTGTGTTTTGATAATTACAATTTCCAATATATAAAAGTGACTAAACAAAGAAATTGATAATCTGCTCTTAAGAATGTTACTCGAGCAAAGGGCTGAGTTTGGTCGAGCAACATTGAGCTTGTTGAATAAATCAACTGCAGAAAGCATACTCGCCCTGGGAGCAAAATCATGCTCGACCAAGCTCAAAAGGTTGCTTGAGCAACATCGAGCAACCTGAGTTTTGCTCAACAGAAATCCTTAGTCGAGCATAGAAACTGTGGTGTTCGAGCAAGCACAAAAGGCTGCTCAAGCAAGTTCAAACAGCAGGAGTTTCTCTGGTTTGAGAAGGTTGCCCGAGCATGAAGTTTTTTTCATGCTCGAGCAAGAGAAAAAGCTTGCTCGAGCAGCTTCTCTGAGAATGACTATTTTTGTCTTAACTAATGTCTTGCTCGAGCAAGACATTTGGCATGCTTGAGCAATAGCGAAGCTAAACCAGAATTAAGCGGCTTGCCCGAGCATGAAAATTTTCATGCTCGAGCAAACAGAATAGCATGCTTGAGCATCAGTGAGTTTCAAGTGCTTTCAACTGGAACATAAAGGGCTTGCCCGAGCAAACTAAAAACTGTACTCGAGCATCAACGCTGCAAACATGATTTCAACTAGATCATGAGGGGCTTTCCCGAGCATGATTAAGATCATGCTCGAGCAACATGCTCGAGCAAAGGAATTTCCCTGCTCGAGCATCAGCGATGAAGGGCATCTTTCTAAACATTCTAAAGGAGCTTGCTCGAGCAAGCAGAAAATGTTGCTCGAGCAAAGTCATCGTTGTTTTCAAATCACCGTCTACGAGATTCATGAATCATTGAATAAATTAATATTGCTTTTGATTATTATTATTCTTGATTACTAAATGCTATTAACCAATTTGTTCATGAGTTTCAGATCATTTAAACATAAATTACAGGCGAATTTGAATTAATCAATCTAGACAATCAAACGGATTAAATGCTACCACCTAAACCGTTATATTCTCGGAGACCGATGTACTGAGTGAAGTAAAGCTAACTCTGATATTCTCCACTTTGCAATTAATGCCATTTCACAACGGATACAACAGAAAGAATGAAAGAGAATGTTTGGTCTGAACATTCCAACTAAGACAGAGAAATCCCCAGCAAAAGTATCATCTGTCTAACGGATATATTGAGAAGTCTCAACGGCTACTTCGTGTGCTTCAACAACGGTCATTAATGGAACCAACTATAAATGGCCAAAGCATTCAATTCGCCAACTACCGAAACGCTGCGCAATCAATTCAATATTAATTTAACTTGCTGTTTCAATTTCATTACTGAGTCTGTTCTTCAGTGTTCATTATCTACCAACTCGTGAGGAGTATTTAAACACTTATTTCCTTATTGATTATAACTTAAGGTTGTGGAACCTTAATAGTGGGTGTACATATTACAACTTGTAAGGGGAAGTGGAGTTCGAGAGTAGAGGGACCTTCCTTCGTTTACAAAGTCTGTAATCATTTGAAAGAAATAGTGAAATCCCAGGAGTTCTGGGGACTAGATGTAGGTCGAAGCTTCAGACCGAACCAAAATAAATTCTCTTGTGCTCTTTTATCTTATTGGTCTCTATTTTGCACACAATTGAAAATAAGTTTTTAAAATTGTTGAGATCACCTATTCACCCCCCCTCTAGGTGATATTCCATCTTCAGTTAGAGGCTGAATCTATGCACTTCTCCAGTTCGAAAGACAAGAGGCCTTTATTGGCAATCATACCATATTATGGGGTTATTGAAGAGATTTGGGAGATGGACTATGTGAAAATTAGATTTCACATTTTCAAATGCAAGTGGGTTAATGTCAATAATGTTGTTCAGATCGATCGGCTAGGATTTACATTAGTCAATGTCAATAGTAGAAGTTTTGGAGATGAACCTTTTATCGTGGCAGACCAGGCGAAACAAGTGTTCTATATCATGATCAAGAAAATAAAATGTGGTCGGTAGCTCTCCAAGGAAAAAGGGTCATTGATATTAATGAGGAAAGTCATTCAAATTATGGTCTTCCTGAAAGTACTCCTTTTTCAAGGGGTCCACGGGACATGAACGAGGAAGATGAAGTGGATAATGAACTCGGAACAAGAAATCCTCAAGAAGGAATATGGGAGGATATCACTTTATAAAAGAGTCAATTCATAAGGTAATATTTATATGTAGAATTCTTTGAAAACTTTAAAGTTTTAACTATATTATATTCCTTCTATGTTCATAAACAATGTCACTGACTATGAAGTTTGTTCTTGTTTTATTTTTGTGGCAGGATCCGATCCAAAGGGGCATGTTATAAAAGAGGATGTTACGTTGTTGGGTGGAAATCAGATGAAGGCATGGTGAATATTATATTGGGCATGTATGTTGTATTTGTAACTTATTGTATTTGTAAGTAAGTTATCTTATTGTATAAATTAATTTAGATGTTGTAGTCATAGCATAATCATTAATTAAGAGGCCACATAACTCATGGTGAATAATATTTGTATTCTTTTTCCCAATTCAATTTATTCATAATTTGTTTATAGCTTGTAGCTTAAAGTATTGATTTTTATGTGCTGGATTGGGTGGTTGATTTGTGTATATTATTATGATCAGGAAGAACAGAACAGGGAAAAAATTTGAGAAATTTAGACCCGAAATAAATACACCGGTCTTAAATGTTCAACTGTTAAGACCGGATGTATTTATATGTCTGGTCTTAAAGGTCATGTGTGATTTTAAGCCCGGTGTTAAAAGTTGGTCTTTTAAGACTGGGATATTTATATGTGCGGTCCAAAATCAAATTTTTAAGACCGGATATATTTAAAATCCAGTCTTGAAAGTCAGTCTTTTAAGACCGCCTATAATTAGTTGTCTGGTCTTAGAAGCCGCTATTTTTTAGACCATATTTATTTTTGTCCAGTTTTAAAATTCTGATCTTTTAAAAGCGGCTTAGTTGTTGTCCGGTCTTAAAAATTGAGTTTTAGGATCGAACAAAAAATCTTTTAGATTTATTTAGTACGACTTTTAAGACCCAATGTTTTAAATGTCCGGTCTAAAAGAGTTTCTTTAATTAAGACCAGTTCAAGTTTGATCTTAAATGTTAGACTCTTAATACCGACTGGAATAAGACTGGTCATTGATCCGGTCTTACGATGCCTCTTTTGTCGGTCTTAAACCCTTTTTTTGTACTAGTGTAAATTGAAGAAGAAGATTCCATACAAAGACTTAGTATGAATATTTAAGGACTAATTAGGCCTCAACATAGAGTAAAAAGGCCAAATCTCACACAAAATCATAAGGATTAAAAAGATAAAATAAGTTCTCAATGTAATGGTGATTTTGGCTGAACCCAAAGCACAAAGGAATAATAAGATATTGGTTATTTTGACCATCCCAAAGTGTTTAGAATGCAAAATGGTGCGGGATTAAGGTTAATTAATAATTTATGGAAGTTTAAAGATTTAATTAAGAAAGATATAAAACTGTCCAATGGAGAATCTGTCAGGACCAATAAGCTAATGTCGAGTTTTTGACAAAGAAAATGAGGTCAAATAATTATGAAACTTTCTACAATTGAAGAGGACATCATAAGCTTTAATTTGATAGGTAATTTGTAATTTTTAGAGGTTTCTACAAAAAGATATTAATTTTTGAAGTCACATGAATCTTGGAAAGTGAATCTGGGTAGAAAGGGTATTTTTGTAAAATTGGAAAGGCACGCATTTGTATGGCTAATTTTGATATTTTTATTTGAAAATAGATGTATCAAAGGTCATCTAGGCTTTAGAAGCACTTGATTTAGATATGTGGATAATTATGAATTGTTCAAGATTAGTGATAAATTTTGTAAAAATCAGAAAATGAAAGTGACAAGGGCCAAAAAGGAAATTGGCGTTTTTGGACATCAATAAAGGACTTTTAGCCAAAGGTGGGTTAAGTGGTAGTTAATTTAAGTATCATTTGAATTTTGGAGAGTTTGCATAAGTGATAAATATTATGTAATATTTTAGGAAGTGACACCGCTGAAGAATTTAAGGACACAGGAGTAAATTGTCAAATTAATAATCAACCAGATAATAACTCTAATCTCATGTAATCTGTATAATTGTGCATGTATGTTTGCACCATGATTGTGGATATGTGTTTGTGACATGCGTTTTATTGCATTCAGTTGTGTTCTAGGTTTGAAATCCAATTGTTGTTGTTTTCCAGCGTTGTGGATCCTGAACTTGTAGAGTCCTACGTTTCGTAATCTAATTGATTTATGATGTTGTGTTGGATTATGTGACTGCGTGTAACATATACTGAATGCCGGTTTGTTATTTTCATGATTGTGGTTAACTATCATACACTGTTTATACTTTGTACTTGAGATTAATAAGTTACCCTGGCACCTTAGAGATTCCAACCCCTGTTGCTGCCTGTGAATTATACAGCATATTGAACGTAGCTCCCAGGACAAAGCAGTAGATATTAGCAAATGGCGGTGCCGAACTAGCTCAAGACTGTTTCGAGGATATTTGTAGAAAAATTTATGTGATTATGTTGTAAATTTAAATTTTCTAAGTTATTCAATGGAATATATACCTTTATATTACAAAGGTCGTGAAATCGAATTTATTCGCCCCAGTGTTCTTAAATATATCTTCCTTATTTACCTCTCAAAGAATGATCTTTCAGGATTCGATTCCTAGAGAATTGTTTGGCTTGGTTGGTTTGAGATCCTTAAATTTATCCCATAATTGTTTAGCGAAAAGCATCCCTTCTGATGAAATTGGGCATATAGAAAGATTGGAGTGTCTTGACCTCTCATGGAACCAACTTGATGGTGAAATTCCTGAAAGCCTGAGCAAACTAATTTCCCAAGTATCTTGAATAATTTGAGTGGAAAAATACCCTTGGACATCCAACTTCAGTCTTTCGATGCTTCTAGTTACATGGGCAATCTTGGAATTTATGGAGTTCCTCTTACAAAGGACAATTCACAAGCTGAAACACCCAATTATGAAGATGGAATTCTCAACGAGAAGAAACATAGCAGTGATGACGATATCACGACGTGTTTCAAGATGGGCTTGGCAATTGGTTTTGCTTATGGCTTTTGGGGGTACATGTTTGGAATTTGGCTTGCTTTCGAGCGTCTACTTCCATCATTTTCTTAAAACTGCGCTGTTTTGGAGCAGTCTTAAGAAAACCTTTTGCTTTGTTTAAAAAAAAATTAGGGTATTGACGAATACTGAAAGGACACTTTAAGATACTGACCGGTATTGAAAAAATACTTTATGATCTTGAAAAATTATTTTAGGATCTAAAAAAAATATACTGAAGTATATTTTTAGTACCAGTCAATATACTATAATATTTTTTTAAGATTCTAAAATAATTTTTCAAGATCATGAAGTATTTTTTCTGTACCAGTCAGTATCTTGAAGTATATTTTTACTACCAATCAGTACCATTTTTTCTAGATCTTCAAATAATTTTTTAAGATAATGAAGTATTATTTTAGGATCATGAAAAAATATTTTAAGGTACTAACTAGTACTAAAAATATACTTCATGATATTTTTTTAAGACCATAAAATAATTTTTCAAGATAATGAAGTTTTTTTTTCCTGCACAAGTGAGTATCTTGAAGTATCTTTTCAGTACCTGTCAGTATCTTGCAGAATTAAAAGGTAAAATTACGTGCAGGTCCCAAAGAACAAAACTAATTACAAAAAAGTCTCATGAAATCACAAAATTACACAGAAGTCCCAAGGGATTTTTTTGATATTATTTGTATTAACAACAGGAAATACATATATTTACAACAGGAAATGCCTATATTTTCACCAACATTTAAACACCTGACCATTTACAACAGAAAATACATGTATTTATAACATTCAAACACTTAGATTTTAAACGTAGAGAGGTCATTTACAACATAAAAAGTCTAGATTTACAACAGGAAAGACTGTATTTACAACAAAATTTAAAATCTGGCCATTTACAACAGGAAATGCATGTATTTATGACAACATTTAAACACCTGGATTTTGAACGTAGAAAGGTAATTTACAATAGAAAAAGCCTAGATTTATAATAGGAAATGTTGTATTTACAACCAAATTTAAAATCTAGCCATTTACAACAGGAAATGCATGTATTTACAACAATATTTAAAAACCTAGATTTTATTTCCATACAAATAATATCAAAAAAGTTCCTTGGGACTTCTGTAGAATTTAGTGATTTCGAGGAACTTTTTTGTAATTTTTTTTTCCTTAGGACCTACGCATTATTTTCCCAAATTAAAAAGAAAAAGCAAATGTTCTTTTTTAAAATTACACTTAAACGGAATATTTTTAAGAAAAGGATGACAGTGGACGCAAACCAAGTCCACATGTTTGACCCTTTTCTTCAACAAGACTTGGACAAATGCTTATTTTCGGTTACTCGTAATATATATGTATGATCGAATTTATGTCTTTGTTGCTTTGAAGACAAAATGGCTTCACCTGAGCTTGACATGTTGCAATATCACAGGTGAAGGGAAGATTCTATGGAAGGTATTATATAAATAAGGCTTCGCACATTTAAATTGTTTTATCCAACTAGACCTACTAATTCTTAGGTTTATATATATATAGGGTGGAATATGTATGATTTATCATGTAATAGAGTGTAAATAACTAATTCTAGAAAAATTGTATGAGGGTGCTCCACAATTATATTGAAAGATCTTGAGGTGCTTTACATGATTTTATAAACTTGCTCTGTTTTTTCAGATAGAAAATGTGCCTTCTTAAACTCTAAAAATTCAAACTCCAGTGACGTGCATCTAATTAACTAGATTTAGGACTTGTTAGAAAGATCCATATGTTTCTTTTCACAAACCAATTATAATTAGAATTGCACTTTGTTTATATTACTGAAGCAAGAAGAGAAAAATGAATCTGAATATTATTTCTTAGAATATTTCCTGTGTGTACAAGTCCTTATATAGACAAAATAGTTCACTACCTATGTACAAATGAATGCATACACAGTTATAACAAACTAACTTAATATACAGGTGTATTATAACAAACTACAAACTAATCAACTATCTATGTCCAGCTAAGTAACAATATAGAACCACCAATACCCCCCTCAAGCTGGAGAATGTATATCTATCATTCCCATCTTGGATAGGAGTGTAGAAAATGATGAAGGAGCAAGTGGCTTAGTAAAGATGTCGGCCAACTGATCTTGAGATTTGATGGGAAGCAAATGAATCAATCCATTTTGGAGTTTTTCCCGAATTACATGACAGTCAATATCGAGATGTTTGGTGCGTTCATGAAAAGTAGGATTTGCAGCAATGTGACGAGCAGATTGACTATCACAAGATAATGAAGCTGGAGAAGTAAGAGGAAAGCCAAAATCTCTTAATAGGTAAGATAACCATTGAAGCTCACAAGTAGTAGATGCTAAGGCACGATATTTAGCCTCAGAAGAAGTAGAGACAGTTTGTTGTTTCTTGGAATGCCAAGTGATCAATGGTTGGTCCAAAAAACCACAAAAACCAGTGATGGAACGGCGTGTATCAATGCAACCTGCCCAATCAGAATCACTAAAAGCATTTAACTTCATAGTAGAAGAAACAGGGAAAAATAAACCACGACCAGGGGCAGCCTTGAGATAGCGAAGCACCCTATGAGCAGCCTTTAAATGAACATCAGTTGGGTGTTGAACAAACTGACTAAGCTGCTGAACAGAAAAAGAAATATCAGGTCGAGTATTGGCAAGATACAGTAACCGACCAACCAAAGTATGATAGTTAGAACCATCAGCTAAAGGAACACCAGAATCCTTAGTTAATGTTAGTTTTTCAGACATAGGAGTAACAGCCGGCTTACTCTCAAGGAAACTAAAATTAGTCAAGATATCCAAAGCAAATTTCCGTTGACAAAGAGAAATACCCTTAGTACTTCGAGCAATTTCCAAACCAAGGAAGTATTTAGCATCACCCAAATCCTTAATTTTGAAACAAGAATCCAGAAAAGACTTGATGGTATTAATCTCATCCAAATCAATACCACTAAGGATAATATCATCCACATAAACAAGCAAAACAGTGAATGAATGATCTGTATTTTTGATGAATAAAGATTGGTCAGTAGCAAAAGGCATATATCCACAAGAAATAAGAGCCGTAGAAAGCTTAAAAAACCATTGTCTACTTGCTTGCTTAAGGCCATAAAGAGAGTGTTGCAATTTACAAACTTGAATAGGAGAAGAAACAGCCAAGCCCGGAGGAGGTAGCATATAAACCTCTTCATCAAGATCCCCATGGAGAAAAGCATTATTAACATCGAGTTGTTTCAAATGCCAATTATAAGATGCAACAAGTGTTAGTTCTCGATGAGTTTTGATGATGATTAAACAATTGAAAAGACTTGAAAACTAAAAAGATAAGTTTTAGGATGCAAAAATTAGTTTTCCTTGCTATTAGAGGAAAACTCGAGTTTTGGGATTCAAAACTCGAGTTTTGATCTGTGGCAAAATTGCTCAAAAGCCATCACCGCCGGTTTTCGTAATCACTGCCAGTTTTGAACTTGTGAAAAGTTCAAAACTCGAAGTTTTGGAATCCAAAACTCGAGTTTTGGCCTGGCAGAGAGGTTTGCAAATCTTCTAAGTTTTTCACATCTCAAAACCTCCGGTTTTCATTCATCACTGCCAGTTTTGAACTTCTCTTATTTTGGAAGAAAGTTCAAAACTCGAGTTTTGGGAACCAAAACTCGAGTTTTGAAGAGACAGAGAGCAATTCATTTTTCTCCAGTTCATCACCGCCAGTTTTCAACTGTACGTGTATTTTCCAAAGTTTTCATAAAATATGAAAACTCGAGTTTTGGCAAGGCAGAGAGCCTTCAAACTTTACCAAGTTGAAAACCGCCAGTTATGAATCAAAACTCCAGTTTTCAAAATTTTGAACTTTGTACCAAAAGTTCAAAACTCGAGTTTTTAAGAATCAAAACTCGAGTTTTGACAGACCCGAGAACAATGAAGTTTTGCCAAACTGAACACTGCCAGTTTTCACATCAACACCTCCAGTTTTGATGTTTTTGAACTAAATCATGTTTTTCCATGAATAGTTCAAAACTCGAGTTTTGGATGTCAAAACTTGAGTTTTGGGCAACCCGAGAGCATCTGAATTCATAAACCTTCATAACTGCCAGTTTTGGTTTCATCACCTCCGGTTATGAAACATGAACAGTTCAAAACTCCAGTTTTGATCTTCAAAACTCGAGTTTTGGTACATCGACAGAAAAACACTGATTTATTCCAGAACTACCAAATTCAATCTACACTTCAAGTTTAAGTTACCCATTGATCCTGAACGTTATATACATTGTTTATCATTGTAACTGAGCTGTTCTAATGTGTTTATTCCTAAGATTACAGAAGATTCTTGAATTTAGATGAAATTCAAATAAAGAGCCACTTTAGGAAACTTGCTGAAATCATGGAGAAACGTTATACAGAATCACTAGCCGTTGTACAAAATCATCTAGCCGTTATACAAGATCATTTGTACGTTATGAAACATCTTCAAACGAGTGAATTCATTAAGAGGAAACAAAAATCAAGCATTCAGAGCAGCAACAGCTATATTTCAGATAGGGAACAATTTCAGCTACTTAATCAATGTAATAACTCCAGCAACAGCTATAATTTCGAATTCAAAGAAGGCCCAACGGATCTATAACGTTTACAAGCCTCAAACCAGTATAAATAACTGAAGAATTCAACCTGGAAAAATATAGAACTAAGTTACAACCACTCTACTCGAAAAAGAGCTGCTTCTATCTTTTGATTGTAACTTAGACACTTTGTACTTCAGTGATCATTGAAATCCACTCTTCAAAGAGAGTTCTTTCATTGTAATTTCTTTTTCTGGAAAAGATCTCAAAGTAGTGGGACTTTGAGATTGGGTTATTCAATTACAACTTGTAAGGGGGAGCGAGTTCAAGGTTGTGAATCGTCCTTCGTTTGCAGTGTCTGTAATTGTCAAAAAGTTAGTGAAAATCCCAGAGTGACTGGGGATTGGACGTAGGTCATTAGATTGGACCGAACCAGGATAATTTCTTTGTGTTCTGCTTTTCTTCTCCTCATACTCTTTTCAATTTTGTTTCATCAAGTTTTTTTCTTAAAACAGAGCATACTCAGAAAAGAATTTAAAATCCCCAATTCACCTCCCCTCTTGGTGATTTAGCTGCACTTTCATTTGGTATCAGAGCCAGGCTTCTCAGAAGAGCTTAACATCTCGAGAAGAATCACAATGGAAGGAATTTTGCCCGATGGAGCCTCTATCAATCATCCACCAGGTTTTAATGGTGAGCATTATTCCTTCTGGAAAGCTAAATTCAAAGTTTTTGTTTTGGCTACAGAATATGGCTTGTGGAGAGTTTTTGAAAAGGGAGACTATGCTCCAACAATTGAGAGGGAAGGAATCAGAATTCCAAAACCTGAAGAAAACTATGATGAGAATGATAGAAGAAACATCACTCTCAATAGCAAAGCCATACTCATGCTACAAAGTGCCTTGAGCCAACAAGAATACTTCCGTGTATGCACTCTAAGCTCAGCAAAAGCCATGTGGGATGCTTTGGAGATAGCACATGAAGGGACAACTGGAGTCAAATAGAATAGAGTCAACACCCTTATGACAGAAATGATCTCCTTCGCATGAAACAAGGAGAAACCATTGGTGAGTTCCAGTTAAGATTTACTCATTTGATAAACCAACTTTCCTCCTTAGGAAAAGTATATGAACAATCTGTTCAAGTGAGGAAGATCCTAAATGTCCTCAACAAAGAATGGGAGGCAAAAGTCACTGCTATTGAAGAATCACGTGGAGAATCAATGACATCTGTAGCAGCCCTCTTCGGAAGTCTTTCTGAATATGAAGCTAAACTGAAATTCAAGAAAGGTCTTGAAGAAGTGCATGGGAAGAATAAGAGCATAGCTCTCAAAACTTCTAAAGAACCTAAATCTGATGACGAAGAAGAAGATGATGATGATGAAGAAATAAGCTTGATGGTCAGAAAATTCAAGAAATTCTTCAAAAGGGATCAGGCCAACAGAAAGTTTTTCAAGAGTAGTTCAAACACAGAAACAAAGAAATCCATCACATGCTACGAATGTGGACAACCCGGTCACTTCAAATCTGATTGCCCACAGCTCAAGAACAAAGAGAAGAAATCAAACAAATTCAAGAGAAGAGCCTATGTCTCAGGCATATGGGGAGATAGCTCATCTGATGAAGATGAAGCTAAAGAAGAAGAAAGAACCAACATCTGTCTTGTAGCTCAAGAAGAATCTGATAATGAAGAGGTAAATATTTCTGACTCATCTTATGATGAATTATCCTCTGAGTACAATTTGCTCTTTATTGAATTTAGAAAAATAGCCAAAGAACTTTCATCTGCAAAGAAGAAAATCAAACTTCTAGAAAAACAAGTTCAAGATACTTCTTCTACTTCTGAAAATATTTCCAAAAAGAATTTTGAGAAAAGTTCAGAAAAGAATTGTGAAAATTGCTATATTTTAGAAAAGAAGAATTTATTTCTTACTAAAACTCTAGAAAAATTCACCAACGGTAGCGAAATGCTGAATGTTATTTTAAAACAGCAAAGATTCACAAATGATAAATCAGGAATTGGTTATCAACCTGATTTTGATAAACAAAAAGGAAAGAAGAAGTTTGGACAAAAATCATATATAAGTTATTTTCAAAAATTAGTTCATTCATCTAACCCTTTTTCTCACTGTAATTATTGTAATCGAAAAGGGCATACCACTTCCTCTTGCTTTCATAAAAAAGAAGGTAAAAGCAAACCTATAGGAAATTATCAATGGGTGTCAAAAGGAACCTATAAAGGTTCTAAAACACAAACTAACCCAAAAGGACCCAAGAAAAACTGGGTACCTAAGACTTGATATTTTATGTTTTGCAGGTTTGTCTTAGAGCATCTAAATCCAATAAGTGGTTCATTGATAGTGGATGCTCAAGACACATGACAGGGGATCAATCAAAGTTTGCAACAATCAAAACTAAGGATGGAGGCAAAGTAACATTTGGTGGAAATCAAACAGGCAAGATTGCTGGAATTGGAAACATTGGAAACACTGATGGACCAAAAATTAAAGATGTGTACTTCGTTGAAGGCTTATGCCACAATCTCCTTAGTGTAAGTCAAAGCACAGATAAAGGTAACTTAGTTATCTTTAATTCAGAAGAATGTTTGATTGTTAGCAAGGATATTCTTCCCCTAGAGAATATTAAGTCTAAAGCATTGTTTAGAGCACCTAGAGAAGGTAATTGCTATACACTTAATCTTTCTAACGATGATGAAATTTCAGAAAAATGTTTTGTAAGTAACTCAGATGAATCTTGGCTTTGGCACAAAAGGTTGGCACATGTTAACATGTCTCAACTTGACAAACTAGTTAAGAAAGAATTGGTTATTGGCATTCCTAAACTTGTTTTCAAAAATGACATGATTTGTGACTCTTGTCAAAAGGGAAAACAAACCAAAACTTCTTTTAATGCCCAAAATGAAATTTCAACTCAAAGACCTCTTCAATTACTACACATGGATTTAGTTGGACCTGCTAGAGTTAGAAGTCTAGGTGGTAATTTATATACTTTAGTTATAGTTGATGATTTTTCCAGATTTACATGGACCATATTTTTATGCTCTAAAGATGAAACTTTTGATCAATTTGTTGCATTTGCCAAAAAGGTCCAGAACGAGAAAGGTCTTTCTATTTCAGGTATTAGAACTGATCATGGAGGATAATTTGATAATCAAGCCTTTGCTGAGTTCTGTGAAAGCATAGGTATTAATCACAACTTTTCAGCTCCAAGGACTCCTCAACAAAATGGAGTAGTTGAAAGAAAGAACAGAGTCCTCACTGAGATGGCAAGAACAATGCTAAATGAAAACAAAACATCTCAAGCATTCTGGGCTGATGCAATGTCTACGGCATGCTACATCTCAAACAGAGCCTATGTACAAAAGAAATTGAACAAAACTCCCTATGAGCTGTACAAAGGAAGGAAGCCAAACTTGGCACATCTACATGTGTTTGGATGTAAGTGTTTCATCCACAACAATGGTAAGGATAACTTGGGTAAGTTTGATGCTAAATCAGATAAAGGTATTTTTCTGGGATACTCTAATAGAAGTAAAGCATATAGAGTATTTAACGTTCGAACACGTTGTGTAGAAGAATCTGTTCATGTAGTATTTTGTGACTCTTCTTCTAACAAGCCTTTGGATAATGATGATGATGGACCAATTTCGAAAAATCAACTTCATTTAAAAACTACTTCTGATTCAAAAGAACTAGATGTTTTCGAAACTGATCCTCAAAACCATTTTGAAAATCCTGAATCATCTCAGCCTAAAGCTTGGAAATACATTAGAAATCATCCTTTAAACCAAGTAATAGGTGATGTCAATCAAGGAGTAAGAACTAGAAAAAGCACTTTGAATGAAGTAACATTTTCTGCATTCATATCTCACATTGAACCTTCTAAAATTGATGAAACCCTTTCAGACAATGATTGGGTGATAGCAATGCAAGAGGAGTTACATCAATTTGACAGAAATCAAGTTTGGGATTTGGTACCTAGGCCTAAAGGCCATCCGGTCATTGGCACTAAATGGGTATTCAAAAACAAACGAGATGAATCTGCAATCATTGTCCGAAACAAGGCAAGATTGGTTGCTAAAGGCTATAATCAGGAAGAAGGGATTGATTATGAAGAAACTTATGCTCCAGTAGCAAGATTGAAAGCCATAAGAGTTCTTCTAGCCTTTGCTTGTGTTAAAGGAATTAAGCTTTTTCAAATGGATGTAAAAAGTGCATTTTTAAATGGTTTTATACAAGAGGAAGTTTATGTTGAACAACCTCCAGGATTTCAAAATGAAAAATTTCCAGATCATGTTTATCATCTTAAGAAAGCATTATATGGTCTTAAGCAAGCTCCTAGAGCTTGGTAAGAACGGTTAAGCAAATTTCTTCTTGATCAAGGCTTTGTTAGAGGAAAAGCTGACACAACTCTTTTTATTAGAACTAATAAGTTAAAAGAAATCTTAGTTGTACAAATATATGTGGATGATATCATATTTGGTGCTTCTAATGATAGTTTGTGTGAAGATTTTGCAAAGAAAATGCAGGGAGAATTCGAAATGTCTATGATGGGAGAACTTAATTACTTTCTTGGTTTGCAAATTAAGCAAAAGAAGGATGGGATCTTCATATCACAAACCAAGTATCTGAATGATCTCCTAAAGAAATTTGGAATGGATCAATGTAATGGTGCTGACACTCCTATGAGTACAACTACTTCACTGGATGCTGATGAAGAGGGCAAGGATTTCAACATTGCAAAATATAGAGGAATGATTGGATCGTTGCTCTACCTAACAGCAAGCCGCCCGGACATCCAATTCAGTGTTGGAATGTGTGCAAGGTTTCAATCAGCCCCAAAGGAGTCACATGCTGAACATGTGAAAAGAATTTTTAGATACCTTGCTGACACTAAGACTCTAGGATTGTGGTTTCCCAAAGGTCAACCTGAACATTTGGTAGCATATTCTGATTCAGATCATGCTGGATACAAAACTGATAGGAAAAGCACAAGTGGACAGTGTGAATTCTTTGGTGGGTCACTTGTGTCATGGTTTAGCAAGAAACAAACAACGGTAGCTGTATCATCTACTGAAGCTGAATATGTAGCTGCTTCAAGTTTTTGTGCACAAGTTTTGTGGCTGAAACAACAATTTTCAGATTTGGGAATCAACCTCAAAGAAGTTCCAATATTGTGTGACAATACAAGCACAATAAGCTTGGCAAAAAATCCAGTTCAACATACTAGGACCAAGCACATTGATATGAGGCATCACTTCATAAGAGATTATGTTCAGAAAAAGGAAGTCAAGGTCATGTTCATTCCGACTGATCTCCAATTGGCAGACATCTACACAAAACCACTTGCTAAAGAACAATTTAATTTCATAAGAAGAGAATTGGGAATGGTAAATCCCAATGAGCTGTAAGTATTTCTCACTTAATTCAATGTTAGTTTTTGGTTTTGATGATTATAAGTTACTGACTTAAGCATCGGAGTATCTAGTTTTTCTCTTTTGCAGGATATCTTAAAAATTAGTTTTTAGTGTCAAAAGATGAAAACTCGAGTTTTGGAGACCAAAACTCGAGTTTTGGTGGTACAATATCAAGGCCAGAGATACCTGCAAAGCTGAAAACTCAAGTTTTGACCTGAAAACTCCAGTTTTGAAGATTCCAGTATCGGGGTCAGAGAATGAGCAGAAGTTTTCACAACAGTTGAAAACTCGAGTTTTGGGGTTCAAAACTCGAGTTTTGGACTCGGAATGTCAACGGTTCACGGTACACCATTGACAACCAGGTAAGTAACTAAAATTCATCAAAACTCGAGTTTTGGTGATGAAAACTCGAGTTTTGAACTGTTTATATATATATATATATCTGTGTGTGTTCCTCAAAACTTCACTCAAAACTGCGGTTTTACCCTAAAACGCTCTGCACTCTCTCTTCTCTGTTCTTCACAAATCAATCCAAAAGTCACTCGAAACCCACTCAAATCCACAAAATGACCTCAAAATCCACTCAACCCTCTCAATCCGAAGCTCACCCACAGTCTGAAAGATCTCAATCACAATCATCTCCTCCTTCTCAGCTTCTCCAACGCCCATCGAGAACAAAAACCATACCCAGCAAACTTCACGATGGCCTTGATCGTTTTATCCCAGGAGTTCATAGCGAGATTCCACAGTCCACTTCAAAGGCTACCTCGGCTACTCCTACTCGGTCCAAAGGAGTGTCGTTTCAGGAACCCATTGCCTCATCGTTGAGAAAACGCAAGGAGCCTGTACAAGAGTCTGTGTCAAAGCCCAAGAAGAAGGTCAGAGCAAAACGGGCCTCCAATTATGAACCAGAAGAAACACCACTGCCTAAGAAAAAGAAAGCCTCCTCTTCTGTACCTCAGACAACTTCCAGAGCAGAGTCATCTGGAGCAGAAGCCTCCACACAGTCCTCACCAATTATGGTAAATGCCATAGAAGACATTTATCATATTCAATCCCCTCCTAGTTCTTTTGATTTTACTACTGTGAATCTGAAAGACCAATATAACATTTTCAAGGAGAAATTTGCCTCTAGAGAATTCTGTGCAGTAGTAGCTTTGGACTTTGAGCAATTGGAAAGAGAAACTAATTTAAACTTACGACCATGGCTCAATTTTTATGAAAACTTTGTTTCCATAGCCTGTCCATATTCACCTACCCTTGTCCGGCAATTTTACTCGAATATGGTTTATGATAATGTGTTAGGTCCTGAGGGAGAATTGATAGAGGAGAGGATAACCACAAAAGTTAGACATACTAAGTTCACTCTCTCAGTCTCTATCTTGAATAAAATTTTAAAATTAGACCAATTCCCTGTACACAACTCTGAGTATGGTAATAGGGCAATTTGGTCTGTTCTTATGCCACACAAGCCTTTTCCTGAAAACCAATCACAGACCCTCACTCTCAGTCCCAGTTCTATGCCCCCTAGAAACAGGGTTTCATGGTACATCTTTCCGAGAAACTTCATTCAAAAGGGTGGCAATTTCACCCATTTTGCCCAGAGAGATTACCCTTTGTTCACATCTTTTGTCAGTAAAGCCCCCTTCAACCTTGGTCACCACATTCTCAAAGAAATGATCAGGTTCAAATTTCCAACGAGAAAGCTCTCTCATATGCCATTTCCTTCCTTGGTATCTGTCATACTATTCTACTTTAAGATATGGCATATTGGATCAGTTGATGCTCTGAAGTTTCCTCCTTATTTTGGAAAAGGTCAATTAAATCTAATGAATCTGACATTTGAGGGAGAAGACTCAGGACAGTCAAAAGCTCCCATAAGGTCCAAAGCTCCAGTTAGATCAAAAGCCTCTCAGTCTCAGTCTCAGAACCAAGAGGCTCAGTCTGCACCTCCTCCTCCTTCCTCTGAGTTTGAAGCTCGAATAAAAGACATTATTGACTCAGCGGTTCAAGATATGGGTATAAGAATTGGGTACGAGATTGGGACACTGAAGGGTGAACAGTTTAAAAATTCCAAGCAACTGGCTGATGTCCAAGATGATATGAAACAAGATTTGGTAGGTATGAAGCATGAGTTGGAAGAACTCACAAATCAAAATGCCAAGATGGCAGACTTGGTCAACAATCACGATGTTCTACTTACCTCTCTCAGCGTATCACACTCCAGCCTGCAAGACAAGGTTGATCTGTTGTTGAAACATTTCAACATCAGTCTCTCTTCAACCTTTGGGACTACCTCAGATCCACAGCCTTCTGGCACTGTACCTGAAGCTTCTACTCCTCCTATGCCTTCAGCCTCCACACCACTTGCACATTCTCCTAATCCCGAGCACCATGATCCACATATTTCAGAACCCCATGATCCTCTAGCCACACTAGTTGTAGAGCCTATAGATCCTAACCCTCTAGCCATTGTACCTTATATTCCTCCTCTCTTTGTCCTTGACCTAGATTTTGCTGATGACAAAGGGGGAGAAGATCAGAACTAAAGGCAGAACGAATTTGAGTCTTTTGATTGAAGTCTTTTATTTATAGTTTTTTTTTATTTCTGTTTCTGTAATTTTGACTCTTTTGTGTTGAATGTTTTTAAGCTTATGGATGAAATTGTGCTGTTTACTTGTTCTGATAATTTATACTTCTGATAATTCATGTCTTTACTATATATATCAGTTAGTATGTTTTTTGAAAAGAAATTCAAATAAGCAAAAACAATTTGACAAGTACTGTTGCTCATCAAGATTTCATAAATATAAGTTTTTGAAGCCAAAAGAAATTTCATGAATTCAGAATCCAAATTTCCTCAAATTCTTCAAAGTTTGGTTTTCAAGTGTTGTCATCATCAAAAAGCGGGAGAATGTTAGTTCTCGATGATTGAACAATTGAAAAGACTTGAAAACTAAAAAGATAAGTTTTAGGATGCAAAAATTAGTTTTCCTTGCTATCAAAGGAAAACTCGAGTTTTGGGATTCAAAACTCGAGTTTTGATCTGTGGCAAAACTGCTCAAAAGCCATCACCGCCGGTTTTCGTAATCACTGCCAGTTTTGAACTTGTGAAAAGTTCAAAACTCGAAGTTTTGGAATCCAAAACTCGAGTTTTGGCCTGGCAGAGAGGTTTGCAAATCTTCTAAGTTTTTCACATCTCAAAACCTCCGGTTTTCATTCATCACTGCCAGTTTTGAACTTCTCTTATTTTGGAAGAAAGTTCAAAACTCGAGTTTTGGGAACCAAAACTCGAGTTTTGAAGAGACAGAGAACAATTGATTTTTCTCCAGTTCATCACCGCCGGTTTTGAGACCATCACCGCCAGTTTTCAACTGTACGTGTATTTTCCAAAGTTTTCATAAAATATGAAAACTCGAGTTTTGGAAACCAAAACTCGAGTTTTGGCAAGGCAGAGAGCCTTCAAACTTTACCAAGTTGAAAACCGCCAGTTATGAATCAAAACTCCAGTTTTCAAAATTTTGAACTTTGTACCAAAAGTTCAAAACTCGAGTTTTGACAGACCCGAGAACAATGAAGTTTTGCCAAACTGAACACTGCCAGTTTTCACATCAACACCTCCAGTTTTGATGTTTTTGAACTGTTGGAAATTATGCCCTAGGGGCAATTCATTGTACTTTGGATATTTAAGTTATTTAAAGTATTCTCTTTTGTTATCATTTTCGTTTGCATGTTCGTATTGATAACTGCATCCCTGGATAATCTTATAGATTATCCTAAAAGTCCCTGGTCGGTCATCTACATGGGAGTGAAGATGAAATAAGATCAGTATGACTTTGATGAGGTATGGAGATACGAATCAAAGTCATGGGCACTTGTAAGAGTACAAGGTGCTGGACTGACCCACTATGAGAAAGCTGCATGGATTAAGTCATAAGCTTATCTCATGTATAACCGCGTCACGACGCCCTATAACCTGAGACCATCATAGATTCCTACATGATGAGTACTGGTCTTTGACCTAGTCAAAAGTCACCTTTGACCGGGTGATGATAAAGGCTAGGACCAGGATCAGTGGTTTTCATGCGGAGGAATGTGAGTTGTCAAGATGGGATTTGTCCCTCACATATGTAGAGAGATAATGCTGGGCCCCTCGATGAGTGAATCTAAGAAATGTATGGCCATACTGTGATGGAAAGGAGTTTCCATTTCACTTATTAGACTACTCGAGAATCGAGAAAGCATTGGTCAAGAAAAGGAAGTTGACATTATCCATGCCTCATCCTTGACCGAATTATCGCGTGACAAAAGGGACGTGACATGGTTGTACGATAGGTAGTATCGTGTCATCGATCCCCATGTGAATTGGGTAGTCGCAATGTCTTGCTAGAGGCCGCTTGCGACTTGTGCGCTGATACAGTGTTGGCCCACTGCCAATTTCATATGGGCCTGCAGGGTCGCACACAAGAATAATCCAACACGGGTGAAGGTGTCCAGGTTCATTGAATCTCAGATTAATCTGAGATTAAATGAATACTAAATTTGATCTAGGATTTATATATATATACATATATATATATATATATAATTCGAAATTAATATATATATTATAAATTGAGATTATAATATTATATATGATATTTGTTTAGTATTTAATTTATTTGATAAATTAAATATCTGAAACAAATAGAGATATTGTATCTCATTTAATTTCGAATAAAGATATCGTATATCTGTTTAATATTAAATTGAGATATGGTATCTCAGATTTAATTAAATAGATAGATATCATATCTCGGATTTAATTTATGGTGATAAATTAAATCAAAAGGCTTTAAATTTAGATTTGATTTAAATTTAAAATTCGAATTTCCAAATCTGGCTTTTAATATATTCAATTACATTTATGAGATAGATGTGATTGATATGCTGACCAGATTCAAAATCCGAATTTCCAAAATTAATAAAGGATTAATTTTGGTTATATAATACGCCTATCGAGTTTAGAAAAACCTACGGGATTTTCAGTCAAGCGTATTGAGAAAAGCCGCGAGAAACCCTAGAGCAATTTGAGAGAGAGAGACGCACAAGAAGCGCTAGCACGCTGCCGCAACCGTTTAGGGGATTGTTCGTGTGGATACCAGTAGAGGAAGCCGATCCAAGAGTCGACTTCTGCTGATCGAAAGAACGAGACGCGGACGTGTTGATCGCCCACCTGATCAAAGGAACGAGACGCGGACGTGTTGTTCGAGAAGGTAGCCCACCTGATCAAAGGAACGGAACGCGGACTAGTTCAACAAAGGTATGATTCGGTTTCCTTAACTCTGATTTAAACGTCGTTGAGTGATCCTTCGGAAGGATTCGTAAGAAATTTTTAATCCGCTGCGTGTACGAATCCCAACATGAACTAAATCATGTTTTGCCATGAATAGTTCAAAACTCGAGTTTTGGATGTCAAAACTTGAGTTTTGGGCAACCCGAGAGCATCTGAATTCATAAACCTTCATAACTGCCAGTTTTGGTTTCATCACCTCCGGTTATGAAACATGAACAGTTCAAAACTCCAGTTTTGATCTTCAAAACTCGAGTTTTGGTACATCGACAGAAAAATGCTGATTTATTCCAGAACTACCAAATTCAATCTACACTTCAAGTTTAAGTTACCCATTGATCCTGAACGTTATATACATTGTTTATCATTGTAACTGAGCTGTTCTAATGTGTTTATTCCTAAGATTACAGAAGATTCTTGAATTTGGATGAAATTCAAATAAAGAGCCACTTTAGGAAACTTGCTGAAATCATGGAGAAACGTTATACAGAATCAATAGCCGTTGTACAAAATCATCTAGCCGTTATACAAGATCATTTGTACGTTATGAAACATCTTCAAACGAGTGAATTCATTAAGAGGAAACAAAAATCAAGCATTCAGAGCAGCAACAGCTATATCTCAGATAGGGAACAATTTCAGCTGCTTAATCAATGTAATAACTCCAGCAACAGCTATAATTTCGAATTCAAAGAAGGCCCAACGGATCTATAATGTTTACAAGCCTCAAACCAGTATAAATAACTGAAGAATTCAACCTGGAAAAATACAGAACTGAGTTACAACCACTCTACTCGAAAAAGAGCTGCTTCTATCTTTTGATTGTAACTTAGATACATTGTACTTCAGTGATCATTGAAATCCACTCTTCAAAGAGAGTTCTTTCATTGTAATTTCTTTTTCTGGAAAAGATCTCAAAGTAGTGGGATTTTGAGATTGGGTTATTCAATTACAACTTGTAAGGGGGAGCGAGTTCAAGGTTGTGAATCGTCCTTCGTTTGCAGTGTTTGTAATTGTCAAAAAGTTAGTGAAAATCCCAGAGTGACTGGGGATTGGACGTAGGTCATTAGATTGGACCGAACCAGGATAATTTCTTTGTGTTCTGCTCTTCTTCTCCTCATACTATTTTCAATTTTGTTTCATCAAGTTTTTTTCTTAAAACAGAGCATACTCAGAAAAGAATTTAAAATCCCCAATTTACCCCCCCTCTTGGTGATTTAGCTGCACTTTCAACAAGAACAAGTAACAATCTAACAGTAGTAAGCTTGGCAACAGGAGAAAAAGGTATTATTGTAATCAATCCCTTCAATTTGAGTGTATCCTTTGGCTACCAAACGACCTTTGTACCGATTCAAAGTACCATCCGAATTATATTTCTTAGCAAAAACCCACTTACACCCAATAGGTCGTTTTCTAGGTGGTAAATCAGTCAACACCCAAGTATGATTTTGTTGTAAAGCATTAAGTTTAGCATCTATAGCATTTTTCCAATCCTCATGTTTAATAGCTTGAGAATAAGTTTTGGGAATGTCATCAAGGGAAATAGACAAAGTATAAAGACGACAAGAAGGAGAAAGATGAGTATAAAAAAGTGTTAGCTCTCAATATGTTTTGATGATTAACAACAATTGTAAATATGTTTTGAAGTTTCCAAAATCTGTTAAAAACCATCTGAATGTTGCATACTCAAGTATAGGTATGCATACTCGAGTATGGGACTGTCAGAGGATTGCTCAATTGCATTTTACAAGTCAATACTCAAGTATGGAGAGCCATACTCGAGTATTGAAGTCACAGAGAGCAATCAAGCTTTGAAAATAGGTGCATACTCAAGTATAGGTCATTCAGAGAGCAACCAAACTTTTCAAGTTAAGTCACTACTCCAGTATAGGAAGCTTGTCAAGACTTGAGAAGTCACTCAACTTGTCAAGACTTGCATACTCCAGTATACACATGCATACTCCAGTATAGAGGCATTTTGAACTTAAAATTTTTCACACACACAGTGCCATACTCGAGTACACACTTACATACTCGAGTATAAGTCTTTGATTTTTCAAACACAAGTCACGATGGTTTGCCTCTGAAAGCTGCATACTCAAGTATCACTTTGGATACTCCAGTAAGGACACTTACACACAGTGCCCTACTCGAGTATAGATGAACTTACTCAAGTATACAACGGTAAAATCTGATTTTTGAATTACACGAATTTGCAAATCACTGTTGTTTGACCTAATTGCTTTCATGTTACATTTACTTATGTTCCTAGCTATGTTTAACAAGTTTGTTAAGTATATTTCAGCTAGAACAAATCAAGATTATTGAAGGTCAAAGCAATAAAGCAAAAAGTGAACTGTGCATTTAAAGCACTTCTACAAATCCACCTACTTTCAGCTAATCCATTTGAGCACGCCTTATGAATGTTAAAGAATGCTTACTACAACAAGCAAAGTCATTTACAATGGGCAAATTCTCAGAGTGCCACATCAAATCACATTAACACTTGGATTAGCAGAAGTTTAGAGAGAGAAGATGACCAGACCTTAAGCTAATTTCATTTAATGTTTTCTACCTATAAATAGAGTTCATTAACTCCTTCTTAAGTGGATACACTAACTTAGAGCGAAAATTTATTGAGTTCATTTATTGTATCAAGCTTTCATCTGTAATAGTATCATTTTGATACTTTGTACTTCAATGATTATCCTATCTACTCTGTGAGAGAGTCTTGTTTGTAAAATCATTCATTGATTGTGATAACCACAAGTCAGGGGACTTGGTGGTTAGGGTGTATTGATTACAACTTGTAAGGGGGAGTGTGTTCTAGTGAGAGAACAACTCTTAGTACAAAGTGTGTAATCAACATTTGAGATATAGTGGATTGAAAATCCCAAGTGAGGCTTGGGGACTGGATGTAGGTTAGAGAAAGGACCGAACCAGTATAAATCGATTGTGCAAAGCTTCTTCTTCCCTACTCCTCTGTATTGCCCTGTTTTAGTTTGTCAAAAATAGAGTTTAGTCTTTAAATTCTTAAAGATACCCAATTCACCCCCCTCTTGGATATCTAGCTCCATTCTTCAATGTCATCATGCAATTTGTTTGGTAACTAATCAAAGTCATTTGTGCCTTATTAATCCAGCTTAATCTTGTCTTTTATTGGCCCTTGATTTTTAATTAAGCTAAAATATCCCTAATTGATGACTTTTAATTGCCACTAGATTGATTATGAACATTTATACAATTATTTAAATTAGTGTAAATTTAATTGCCCACTAATTGTTATTAATTCTCTTTAATTTATCTAAGTATTTTCATGACATTTTCTTGCTTACTTTAATTATATGAGAATCATGATTTAATATGATAATTATATCATATTTTATAATCCTAATATGTAGTCTTAAAATTGGTCTTTTGTTTATTTAACTCTAAGGGAAAATTGCCTAAAATTATAATTAACAAATTAAAATTTTGAGACCACATATTCACCTATTTTCAATAAGTATTTACTATCAAAATATAGTGGTTAAGCTAAGTAGGAATTTTAAGGGTATTAAAAAAGAACTGGTAATGACTACACATTGTCCGCGCTTCAAAAAGCCATCAATGAACCAAAAAAGAAAGTGGCCGACTTTCTTGATATGAGTCATTTTTTTAAGATTATTTGTCTCTCGCTATAGAGATGGTTTACTCACTGAAACAGAGAATAAGCATTTAGCTTCCTCTGTTTTTGAGTTGGGGTGACTTACAGTCTTCATTGTGAGGAAGGTGGTGTTCTCTCAGGTTTTTCCATGAACGGAGGCAAGCCATGGCGATGGTTTTGATGTCTAGGATGATGTGCTTCTAGTTTCAAGCATGAAAGGTTAGAAGAACAATTTATGGTGGCAATGGGGGCAAGTAGGACAGGGACGAGAATGGCAGCCTCTGAAAAAAAAAACCAGAGAGGATAACGGACGTTTTGGGCTGTTAGTTAGGAAGGGTCAGATTATGATCTGTTTTAAATAGGGAAAATATCAGTGAGGTCTCCAAAAAGAGAAAAAATATTAGAAAGTCCCAACCCCAAATCCCACCTATCAGAAAAAGTCCCTAGGGACTTTTTTTATATTAATTATAGAATTTCAATATCAAACAAGCCCCATTGTCAAAATAATTTTTCCTGTTGTTAAAATGGCTTGTTCTGTTATTAAAATTTTCCTATAAAATATTTTTATCAAAATAGTTTTTCCTATTTTCAAAATAGCTTTTCTTGTTGTTGAAAGTTTCCAAGTTTCTAAAATTATACACACCGGAGGAAAAACTCGAAAAAATTTTAACAACAGGAAAAGTCATATTGACAGCGAGGGATTTTTGACATTGGAACTCTGTAATTAATATTGACAAGAGATTTGGGGTTTGGACTTTTTAATATTTTTTTTCTCTTCCTTGGGGCCTCATTGATATTTTCCCTTTAAAAAATATATAAAGGGTAAAATTGTACTATAAAATATTTTAAGGGACTTATGCACTTCCAAAAAAAAAATTTAGGGTGCTCAATGCACCTAGACGCTATTTTATTTTCAACTAAAGTAAATTCTTGGAAGAATGATGTATAAATACCATTTGAAATTCTAAAACCCACGAAAGTTTGTTAATATTTTTAAAAGACATAAAGGTGACGCGGATCAAATTGAGATTTTAAAATGTTGATAAATTTACCATTATACTCTCACTTCCTCTTTTTCTCTCCTGTCCTTCTTTTCCTCCTCCTCCTCTTCTCGCCACCATGGCAAAGCCACCATGAGCGACTAAAGAACACTGCCATCACCTTCTTGCTCATCGTGAGAGTCACGACACAGAAGGATGAGGAAGGGGACTCATAACAATGAAAAGGAGGAAGGGGAGGATAAAAGAGACTGAGAAAGAAGAAGGTGAACAGTAAGTCATGAGTTTGTCAAGTTTCGTAATGAGATTCACAAATTTAGTAATAGTTTTAACAAGTCTTGTAACAGGTTAATAAAAAACATTTTTTGATAGAAAAAAGAGGCTGATAAAGAAGAATGTGAACTGTAAATAATAATTTTGACAAGTTTCATAATGGGATTCACAAGTTTAGTAATGGTTTTGACAAGTCTTGTAATAAGTTTCACAAAATTGTTTTCAAATGGAAAAAAAAAAGAGTTCAAGGAAGAAGAATGTGAACAATAAATAATGAGTTTGACAAGTTTTGTAATAAGATTCACAAGTTTAATAATAGTTTTAACAAGTCTTGTAATGAGATTAACTAAATGTCAGTGAATTCTGGCTTGCATATTTTCATTAGAAAATGCTTTTGTGAAACTCATTACAAGACTTATCAAAACCATTACTAAACTCATGAATTTCATGGAGACTTGTCAAACTCATTATTAGTATTCACCTTCTTCTTCCTCAACCTCTTTTTTCTTCAGAAAACGCTTTTGTTAAACTCATTGCATGAATTTTCAATACCATAACTAAACTTGTGAATCCTATTACGAAACTTTGCAAACTCATTATTCAATATTCTCCTTCTTCTTCCTCAGCCTCCTTTTTTGTCATCTTCCTCTTTTCATTGTTCTAAGTCCCCTTCCTCAGCCTTTTGCATCGCAACTCTCACGGTGAGGAAGAAGGTGGTGATGGTGGTGTTCTAATCACAGCGTCCACTGCAAAAAATTTTGGATTTTGCTACGGAAAAATTCCGTTGGATTTTGCTACGGAAAAATTCCGTAGCAAAACGATTTTGCTACAGAAAAATATGGATTTTCCGTAGCAAAATTATTTTGCTACGGATTTTGCTACGGAATTTTTCCGTAGCAAAATCCTTCGTAGCAATTTGCGATGGATAAGGAAAATCCGTCACAATTTGCGACGGAATTTCCCTTCCGTCGAAAAATTGCTGCGAAAATAAATTCCGTAGCAAAATTCAAATTTACTACGTAATATTTTCCGTAGCAATTTGCTACGGAATATTTTCCGTAGCAAATTTGCTACGGAATTTATTTCCGTAGCAAATTCTTTTTTTTTTTATTTATTTTTATTATTTTCCTTTATTTATTTATTTTTTTATTTTTCCGTAGCAAATTTGAAATTTTGCAAATTTCCCCATATTTGATCGTTTGCTATAGAAACAATTTCTTAGCAAAACTAATAATTATTTTTAAATTTTTGTTTTTTAATTTTAAAAAATTGAGTACAAAAAATAGTGATTCATGGATATAATAATAATTATAAGGAGCGCACATTAAGAGTAATCTAACAAATACCAAATACTAAAAAGTAGTCTAACAATGTTACAAAGGGCAAATTCTAAACAGTAGTCTAAACAGCAGCATTGTGATCATCATCATCATTACCAGCATGGTCATCATCACCAGGAGCCGACCCCGAACCCTTGTCCATTAGGGACTTGAGTTGAAGCTGCATCTGCCTCATCATCTCTTCTTACATCCGCCTCATCTGCTCTTGCATCATCTCTCGTTCCTTAGCCATCCGCTCCTCCATCATCTCTCGTTCCTGAATCATTATCTGCCTCATCTTCTCTTGCTCTTCAAGCATCCGCTCCTGTTTCTGAGACATCTGTGCTGTCAAAGCCTTCATCTTCTTCATCTCATCTGCAAAAACAATATCAAGTACATTTATTATTTGGACTTCATTTGAATGGACAAGAGAATGGAAATTATCAATATCAAATACGTTTACCTGCAGAAACATCTTCAATGCCGGATGAGGAGCGCTTTGTTGGCTTCAGTCGGCTAGCAGCGGCACCATATCCAAAGACTCTCCCTTTCTTGTCAAATCCACCTGCAGCCTCAAAGAACAGACTATCATTATCGGACACAGAGGATGAGGGGTCAGTCTCACGCTGTGAGTCTCTCTCCTGCGACAGCTTCGTATAATTTTCCTACAAAGACAAAAATACATAACAAATAAGACATGTAAAATGAAATAAATATTGTGGTGTATAAAACAAGTAATAAATGCAATAAATGTCTAACCGCTACTGTGTGGGCCCTTGAGTTAATCCATTCCCTCTCATCACTTCCTTGAGACTGCCGGGAATGGGTCTGCTCAAAGGTAGCCCAACCTACCGACTCTGGAGGAACCCCAGTCTCTGCCTGCAAACGCAAATGATGATAATAGTTAATTACTTCAAAGTACAAAATATTGAATACCTAAATAGAAATAACGTGTACTCACAAGTTTCCGTCTCCACTCAGTCATCGGAATAGAGCCGCCAACATATGACGGGCCTTCCATTTTGGCCCTATTTTGCTTATTTTTCACACGCTTCTCCTGAAACTTTTTATTGGTGGCCCAATTGTCAAGTAATTCATTTGCAGTGTCCTGTGGAAGCCAATTTCTCCTGCCTCTTCCCTCTCTCAAGTTATAAAGCCTTTGAGACAACGACTGGGCTGCCCTTGCATTATAAGCTTTTCTCAGAGCTTCACGATGTTCAGGCAACGACATATGCTTCCTTTGAAAATCAACAACAAACAATTAGTGCGGTAATTTGTAAAAGTACTTAATTAATAACCATAAACAAATAACTTACTATAAACTCATCGAACCAAGCATCTCGATTTTCTGTAGGAATCGCTGTCCAGCTGGTCCAAGCTTGATTGTAGTTACGGAATAATTGGTCCAAGATGAAAGCCATCACCGGATCACGAGGCACAAAGCTAAAGACAGAGGACATCATGCAAATATTATTAGCATAAAACCAATTAGAGAAGGGATTAGTAACATTACTGGTAACTTGGCATGACTTACTACTCATTGTCAGGACAGATCCAAAGCATCCCTGTCTCAGGATCTGTTGTGCCCCAGATCGGTGTATTGGAGGAACTACCTTCTTCCCCGACATGGCTTTGAGGCGACGGGGTGTGCTAAGCAAGGAACGTGAAATATTAAAGATGTTTGTACATAGATGGTTTCATGAAACTAAACATATGTAAATCAATCAGAATTAGGCTAGTAAACCTGTTGTCCCATTTGCTGCGGATCAGTGGGGGTAGAAGGCGACGATGACGTATACAGCGACGGTGAAGATGCCAAATAGCCTGATGTTGACGATGCCATGTTAAACGGTGGCACCTCTGGGGCACCGCCCCGCCCTCTGCCTACAGAAGGGGCAGATGACGACGGCCTACCCCTTCTGATAGGACGGGGCCGGGATCGACCACCACCACGCCCACTACCTAAAGATCCTCCTTGATGCTCCATCTCTGAACACTTATAGACATTAGGTCAAAGAATAAAAAAAAAACTACAAAGATATTTAGGGTTGATTACAGTAGTGAAGTAACAAAGTATGTAGTATAACAGATCGTCAAAAATAAAGAACTAACAAATCTCAACCGGACGATTCCTGTTCATCAACTTCTGCTTGCTCGTCTTCCTCTGAAGTCTCATAGTCGTCGAACTCAGATTCACTGTCAGAGTAACTCAATTCTGCCTCATCGTCTGATTCCTCATCGTCAATTTGTATAGGAATCAATTCTAAATCCGCAGCATAATCAAATAGATTGCTTGGTATTTTGTTATCTTCGATGTTTATGGGCTGTAGATGTTCCACATCAGCTTGGAACGGTTCAGCCATACTGTCATTTGAATCCGACTCTTTCGACTTCGGTATGATATTTCGTGCTTTGGTTTTAATAACCCCCCTCCACCCTTGGCAGGATGTGGGATATAATGTATAGTAAACTTGTTCTGCCTATTGAGCAAGGATGAATGAGTCATAACCAACCGCATATCTCCTTGTCCAGTGGATCTCAATATTTCTATGCTTGTCCATTTTTGTCCCACGCGGACTGTTATCGAACCACTCACACTTAAAAAGGGTCACCACATTGTCCCACGGATATTTCAATTGAATTATGTCACGTAACTTCCCGTAGTAGACAGTCTCCACCCCGTCAACTTGGTCACCTCGACAACATACACTGTAATTGCAACATTGTGTACTTGCATCCGTGTCAATAGTTGAAAACCGATACCCATTGATTATATATTTGCTGCATTGAGTAACAATAATTGGAGCTCCATAAGATAAACTCCACGCAACTTCATTGGGATCTTCTTGATGTTTCACAAAATAGGTTCGAAACCATTTTGGAAACTCAGAGTTTGTGAATTGATCAACCTGGGACACCAACATTGAAGGATTTTCCGATCGGGCCCAATTAGAAAAGTAACTGCAAAAAGATATATATATATATATATGAAGTTAATACTTTAATACTTATCGTAATAGTAAAACGGAAAAACAAAAATCTTACTTTAAGTACTCAGCGACCTCTTCACTGTTGTTTAGAATGTACCACTCCGCTACTTGCTTATCTCTTCCGTCAAGAGTTGATTTCCAATGTTTTCCCACGACTCGCCCTGGATAATTAAATATTGATTTTTGATCCCTTGTATCATCGGCATCGTTGCGAGGTACCCTTCTCCATCTTGACATCATTTCAGGGGGATGATAGTATGACGAAAATTTAGCGGCCTCTTCGACTAGATATGCTTTAGCGATAGATCCTTCAACGTGGGTTGGATTTTTGATCTTCTGCTTAAGTGTGCGTAAAAACCTACAATGGAATATCATAGGGTATTTATAAACTAAAGTACCATGTTTTTCAATTAATAACAGATCAAAAGACATATATATTACCTCTCAAACGGATACATCCATCTATATTGTTGTGGGTCTCCTACCCTTGCTTCGTAAGCCAAGTAAACGGGCAAATGTTCCATTGAGTCAAAAAAGGTAGGAGGAAACACCGTCTCTAACTTGCATAGCGTTATGTGAAAGAGAAGGAAATCACCAAGAGGGGGGTGAATTGGGGATTTCAAAATTCTTTTCGGTCCACCCACTCAACAGATAATATCAAGGCAAAGTGAAGATGGAGTAGACGAGCTTGACACAGATGATTTATACTGGTTCGGTCTAATTCCTTGACCTACGTCCAGTCCCCAGTACCTCTGGGATTTTCACTATCACTCAAGAACAATTACACCCTCTGTAAACGAAGGACGCTCCCAACCTAGGACTCGCTCCCCCTTACAAGTTGTAATTGCTTACAACAGATACACACTCTGTAAACGAAGGATGCTCCCAACCTAGGACACACTCCCCCTTACAAGTTGTACTCTGATTTTCCCAATCACCAAGTCACCTGACTTGAGATTCTTTACAATGAATGATTTACAGTGAAATAAACTCTCTCTAAGAGTAGATAGTGATACACACTGAAGAACAATAATACACAGATATCAAGTTTGAACTCTTCGTAAGCTTTTTCTTTGTAGGCGTAGGTTCGACACTGATGAGTTCACTCCTTCTGGTATTTATACTAGTTGAAGCATGAGACCCGTTGAAGGGTTTGAATCTGTCCGTTTGAATATTTGAATGTGTCCGTTGGAGTTTGATTTCATATATGTTAAAGTGCTCTATCAACGGAGCATGAAGTCTGCAGAATGTCTCCTTCCGTTGGAATCTTTTTGGAATATGATTCTTCGGTTTTGGTTCTTGAAATCTTGTTCCATACATTGAAGATCTGCTTTTAATAATGGTGGCTTTGTTGTATATGTCTGGTGAGAGAGCTGCCCATTACTTCCTGTCTGTATGTCGTTTGGTTTTTGTCTACCGAGGATAAGATAAAATATTGCAAGTTGCACATCTCCTGTTTCTTCATTTGATTCTCAATCACATTCGTAGTAGCTTCTGTAATCTTCATGAACAAAACCGTTAAAAGCATTTGGTAATCTTAATCATAGATAATCAGATGAGTAGATAATCTATTCAAACAGATAGGAAGTTCTCTTATGATGATTCGAAGAACAGAGGTTACTTTGCTTGAGTAGAGTTTATAAGTTGCTCGAGTAACCATGTAAAATACTTGAAGAAATGCCTTCTGTTCGCTGATGCTCGAGTAGAGAAATTGCCCTGCTCGAGTATGATGCTCGAGTATGGATTGGAGTGTACTCGGGCAGATTGTTTTTCCTCTCTGGATAACGCAGAAGAAATACTGGTACTCGAGCATGATGATTCTCATGCTCGGGCAAGCTCTTTGGAAAGCTCCTTTGCTTCGCTGTTGCTCTGGCAAGGTTCAGAGGTGTGCTCGGGCAAACATCGTTGGAGCTTCAGGAAAATGTTATGTATCGCTGTTGCTCGAGTAGGGATTTTTCCTTGCTCGAGTATGATGCTCGAGCATGCCTTTCATTCTGCTCGGGCATGCTTCAGGAGAACGCTTAAATAATCTTCAATCATTGCTGATGCTCGAGCATGGCAAATATTGTGCTCGGGCAACGTTGAGACAGAGAGGGAAATGAGTTCAGTCACCAGCTTGCTCGGGCAACCTTTTCTCTTGCTCGGGTACTCTTCCTGGAGAATGCTTGCTTGAGTACTCTTCCTGGAGAATGCTTGCTCGAGCAAGCATTTCACCTTGCTCGAGTATGGTCCTGCCTTAGCCTTTTCTTGGGGTTGCTCGAGTATGAAAAATTATCTGCTCGAGTACGTTGCTCGAGCATGTCAAAACTCATGCTCGGGCAAGCCTTTTCTCAACGCAAAATTACTTGCTTCCCGACGTTGCTCGAGTAAGGAATTTGGCTTGCTCGAGTAGGCTGCTTCTTCGGAGTTGCTCGAGTAAGCTTCCAAGTCTGCTCGAGCATGGTTGCTCGAGCACATTTTCCTTCATGCTCGAGTATGCTGGTCCGAAGTCCCTTTTTCGATGTTGCTCGAGTAACCTTCCATGTCTGCTCGAGTATGGTTGCAAGCAAGCCTTAAGAGCGTGTTCGGGCAAGATCCAAATTTAGGAAATCATCCCATTTCAGAAATCTCTTCAAATAATCCTTCCATTTCAATAAGAATCAACTCCAAGCTAGTTGTATTTCATCCATTAACATCAGATCAATGGAGGTTGATTTTGTCGAGCGTTTTTCATCTATTCAGAGCAGACTGTCAACTTCAAAACATCATAACTTCTTCAATTGATATTCTTTTTCTGTTTTCTTGATGTTTCTGGAAAGCTATTTGAGTCTAGTTTCAAATGGCGCTGGTTTCATCTCAATCCGATTTGTCGTTTGTAAGATATCCTCAAAATACTGAAGCTTGGTCTGGACAGTGACGTTGATTTTTGATCCAACTTGTAAAATTCATAGATAATTCATCTGAACTCCTTTGGCCATGAATTTCTGTCAGAAGTACGTGTTGGATGTATAGTTTCATTTTTCATTGGTTTCGTGTCAATCCAATTCCTGGTTTGGGAGATATTGTTGAATTACTGAACGTCGCCAGAAACAGAGCTGAACAGAGGAGGCTGAATAGGAGCTTACTTGCAGCTCTTGCTCGAGTAAGCTCGAATTTTGCTGAAAGTATGACCCTTGCTCGAGTATACTTCTGACCTTGCTCGAGCAAGGTACTGTTTGGGTGCAAAAATGGCCTGAAAACCTGTTGCTCGAGCATGGAAATGCTTATGCTCGAGTAAGGCACTGTTTGGGTGAGAGAAAATGCTGAAATTGCACAAATGCCCCAAAACAAACTAGTATTCTTCCAGAAGCTTGAACTTGCTCATTTTAACTCCGAATTGACCCGTTCCAGCTTCGATTTGATCACAGAAACTTGAATATTGATATTTTCTTGATAATCAACAGATTATTCTTTCTTCAAATTCAAGGCATTGAAATTACATAAATGCCCTCCAACAACCAAGTATTCATATGGAAGCTTGAACTTGCTTGTTTTAACTCTGAATTGAGCTGTTCCAACTTCTGTTTGATCCTGGAGACTTGAATATTAATATTCTCATGATATTTAACAAGTTCTTCTTTCTTCAAACTCCATGCTTCATTATATTAAACTTTGTAACTACATTAAATATAAGAATTAGTCAGAATATAAGATAAATGTAGCATACAAACTTTTTGCTCTAGATAATGACATCAATATAAGACATCATCAAAACTAATCAGAACCAACATTATGGACATACTCGCCTCCAGGAGCCGTAACTTTTCAACATTAAGCTCTGAAGCACAAATTTCTCTAAAGAACACAGAAAAGTCCGTTAGAATAGACCATATTTCCTTCGGTAGTGCTTTGAAGGCCCAAGGCAACAATCTCTAGAAAAAAACATGACAATCATGTCTCTTCATCCCGAAGAACTTCCCCTCGTGCATGTTGACACATCTTTTCAAGTTTGACGCATAACCGTCTGGGAGTTTCAATTCTTTTACCCATTGCAACAATTTTGAATTCTGCTGTTTGTTTAATGTGTATGGTGCTTTAGGTTTGGAAATCCGTCCCCTGGCATCCTGCACCAAATGCAAAGCAGGCCTTCTGCAAATCTCTTGTATGTCCAGTCTTGCGTTGACTGTGTCCTTCGCCTTGCCCTTGGTGTCCATCACGGTGTACAGAATATTGTCAAACGCATTCCGCTCAATATGCATGACATCGAGGTTGTGTCTTAACAGTTGATCTTTCCAATATGGTAGTTCCCAGAAGATGTTGCGTTTGTTCCAATGATGATCAACACCATACCCCTCAGGTTCGCTGGAAGCAGCCCCCTCTTCGACACTTGGAATGTACTTGACCCTATCCCATATTTCTTGGCCACTTAAACGAAGAGGTTGATCTGCTCGTTTGACAACATTCTGCGTGAAGTCTTTTCTATTTGTCCTGTACGGATGATCGGGGGGCAGGAATCGCCGGTGCCTGTCAAACCAACAGACCTTGTGACTGTGTTGCAAGCTATAACCCGTATTCTATTCAAGACATACCGGGCATGCAAGCTTTCCCGACGTTTGCCAGCCACTCAACATCCCATATGCAGGGAAATCATTTATCGTCCACATTAAGGCAGCACGCATTGTGAAATTCTGACTCAATGATATATCATACGTAAGAACCCCTTCACTCCACAACATCTTCAACTCGTCTATCAAAGGCCTGAGGTACACATCTATCTTCTTTTTTGGGTTGGATGGCCCAGGGATTAACGCGTTCAGGAACAAAAACTCTCTTCTCATGCACATAGAAGGTGGGAGGTTGTACTGTGTCACAATGACAGGCCAACAGGAATAATTCCTGCCCATTTTATCAAAAGGAACGAACCCATTCAAACATAGACCAAGACGGACATTACGGGGATCCATAGCAAAGAAAGGATTTGCCTCGTCAAATTTACGCCAAGCTTCAGCATCCGAAGGATGCGACACAAAGTTTTCATCCCTGTGATGCTCCCGATGCCATCTCATGTGAGCAGCTATTTGTTCTGATGCATACAATCTCTGAAGTCTGGGCACCAGAGGAAAGTAGTGCATCTTGCTTAACACTTGACGGGTCATTTTCCTTCCTTTCCTCACAACTTTATATCTGTCATGTCCACAGAATCTACAATTGGTCAGCTCAGCATCATCCTTGTAATACAACATACATCCCCTAGGGCAGCAATGGATTTTTTCACATCCAAGCCCAAGCTCTTTCACCTTTTTTTTTGCTTGGTAAAAATCCTTCAGCAAATTATTGTCGTTGGGAACAACCTTGCTTATGATCTGCATCATTTCGTTGTAATTCCTCTCACTCATATGGTGATCAGTCTTCAAGCTTAGTGTTGCTAGGGTAGCCGATAGCGATGAATATTCGCTATTTTCAAAGTGTTCACAACCTTCCCATAACGGACGTTGCGCTTCTTGAAGCATTTTATAGAACCTATCGGCTTCTGGATGAGGATCCTCTCCCATGTATGATGGTTGAGCATGTGTATCGGTCTCCTCTCCCATGTATGACGATTCAGCATGAGTAACAGGATCGAAATATCGGCCGATCGACGGTCCCGTAGCGTTCATAACCAACTGCTCATATTGATTAAGGTTGTCACGATGACTACTGACTTCGCCATGATATTCCCAACGCTCATAATCCTTCATGAATCCCCTTCTACACAAATGGATTTTGACCTCCTCAAAATCTTCAAATCTTATACACCTACATTTGACACACGGACACCTGATCTCCCTACTTGAATTAGTTGAATGTGCCGTCGCAAAATTGATGAACTCGTGCAAACTCGCCAAGAATGCTTGAGTTAGTTCTCTTCTCTCAGTTAAGCGATTGTACATCCAACTTCTATCATGGTTGCTATCCATATTTCCTAGCTAGTTCAGTTACTAACTTAATTAACATCTCAACATGTCACAAATATATAAAAGTGGTCAATTCAACAGAATAAGTATTTAATATAAAATTTATCAAATTATTTTAATGAAAAAAATCATTGATTTGAAATTTTAAAATGCAATTGTTTTTTTTTCTATGTATACTTTTTTAGTAATATTTATAAGATATTTTTAAAAAGAATTCCTAAGCGAATAATTTTTACTGCTATTTTTACTAATGTTTATAAGATATTTTTAAAATTTACCCTCTTTTTTTTTTTCAATTTTCATATTTACGCCTTCTAATGTTTATTGCTATCTTTTGCTACTTTTTTCATTTAAGCGTGAGTTTATGTTACACCTCTCTAGAAATTTTGAAAAATACTGTAGTTATATTTCTTGATTTATGTGTCAAACCATTTTTTTTTAAAAAAAAAAGTAGCAATAAATTAGGAACTTGAAATTATTGTTGGAGATAATTATTGAGTTGGTCCTATATGTGTTAGGGTTGCGTGATCAAGTGGATCTCTAATATTCAATATGCATTGTTACTGGATGAATTATTAGGTGTATCTTATTTAAAATAAATTGACGCATTTAATAATCGAATCAATATAATTACTAGTATAAATTATTGCAATTCATGTCTAAGAAATTTATAAATTATTGCATATAGGCATGTAATACAAGAGGATTCCTCATGATTGTAACTCTCTTTTTTTACTTCTGGGAAAAACAAGATCACTATGACGTGTAATTGTAATTTTTCTTTATCTGTAAAAAATTACAAATGAGACCAACACAAAAAATTGTAATAATCTAACTAAAATTACAATGATTAGTAATTAAACGTTACATGCACAAATTTTGTGAAAGACCATTATATATGAAACAAGATAAAATATTCTCTGACTAAAAAAATATATATCATATATCCCTATAAAAGAAAACGAAAAACTATCGTGCATTATTATCAAAATAAATACTACTTTTGATATTCTAAATTGAAATGGAAACAGTACAAGATACAATTCTATACGTTTATTAAAACCCAGTAATTAAAAAAAAATCATGGGATCTCCTACACACTATAAGTATAATCCAAATTAATAAACACATTGAATATCAAGATCTTCATGTAATTAATAGATTCAGCCAAAGAAGGAACTAAAAAAAAAATAAACTCATGTAATTGATAATCTTCTGCCAACATACATATTTCCACTATGAACAATAATAACCAATAATGAATAATATCATAATTTTAACACACAATTTTTTCATCATACAAAAGAGACTATAAAAAAATAATGCAACATTAAAATTCTTACAAATACTCACAAATCAACATTCATAACCAATAACCAATGATAAATAATTTAATCAACAGTAAAGAAATAACACAAAATATTAAAAAAGATATGGCATGTAGAAATTTCACTCAGGAGAACCAATAATATTTTTCACATAATTTTATTAAAAATAAAAATAATACTCAAGAAAATAATAAATATAAAAAAAACAGTAGTGCAACCAAAAGAAATAAGAGAGGAAGCTTACTTGGAATAGAAGTGCAGAAAATACTAGTAAGGGAAGAGGAGGAGGAGATACTGCCAGAAAATCACTAACTGGAGCACAAAAAGACACCACTGGAAAATAACAGATAATAGTGTCAAATAGAAGGGGAAAAAAAAAGAGACATAGCTGAAATAAAGCAAAAAAAAAAAATTAAAATACCAGCTGCAAAACCAGCCGGCGAGGGAGGGGGGAGCTGGGGGCAAAGGGGAGGGGGGAGCTGGGGACGAGGGGGACTGGCAGCTGGGGGCAAGGGGGAGGGGGCCGACGCAGGTGGGGGGGATGAGCTGGGGGCAAGGGCTCATTGGGGGCAGCTGGGGGCGAGGGGGAGGGGGGAGCTGGGGGCGGTAGCTAAGGGCGGCGGAGCTGAGGGGAGTAGTGACGGGTGGCAGAGCTGAGGGGTGGTGGAGCTGAGGGGAGGAGACGAGCTGCGGCGGAGCTGAGGGGACGCGACGAGCTGACGAAGGAGACGAGCTACGGGAGGAGAGGAGGAAGGTCCCTTTAATTTTTGGGACTTGCGACGGATACTTATATCCGTCGCAAAATTGCGACGGAGGACAGGTCTGTCGCAAAATGTCGGCACCGACATTTTGCGACGGACTAGTATTCCGTCGCAAAATTGCGACGGACAAGTGTATCCGTCGCAATTTTGCGACGGACCACAATTCCGTCGTAAAATGGCGGACACGAGGTCCGCCAGTGCCCCTCATTTTGTGACGGAATTACTATTCCGTCGCAAAATTTGAGATAGAATAGTAATTCCGTCGCAAATATTTTTTTTTGCGACGGATACTATATTCCGTCGCAATTTGCGACGGAATTTTGTTCCGTCACAAAATTCCGTCGCAAAATGAAGTTTTTCTAGCAGTGGTCTCTCATGGTGGGGAGAGAAGAGTAAAAGGAAGGAGAGAAAAGAGTGGACGGTGAAGAGAGAAGTAGTGATGGTGGTGTTCTTTAGTCACGGCACCTCTCATAGTGGAGAGAGAAGAGTGAAAGGAAGTAGAAAAAAGAGTTAAAAGGAAGTGTAGTTTGTTCTTTTGCCAAAATATTCAAAATCTAGATTCCTACCTCCTAACCTTTCTATTCATTTCCCTTTTCAATAGAAATTTCTGGGTTTCAGGATTTTATTTGGTACTTAATCATTCTCCCTAAATTCTTCAACTTTTTATTTCTGTCTTATAAAAAAAAAATTCATCAACTTATACTGATAAAGTAAATGCGTCAACCAAAGTTTGAAAATAATGATGACTTTGAAAACCTTTTTAAAATGAGAAATTGTCTACAAAATCCAGATAGGGTTTGGGAATCGATTGTGTATGGAGAAAATATTAAGCACCCCATAACATATGTTCAGAAGAATAGTTACACTACGTTAGTTATTTAAAAATAAATATGACCTTCACAAATTGTTTTACTTACCCAAGGAAGAAAAAAAAAAGAAAATATTTACAAAATAATAAAATAATAATAAAAGGAAAAATAGTTTATTTACAATAGTCGAACTTGACCTAAGATAAAAGCTAAGGGTTTATGTACCCTTTAGAGGGATCAAAACTCATATAGTTTGTGATTGGTAGGAATGTGTAGCGCTTAGTAATTGGTAGGAATGTGTAGCATTTAGTTAGTGGTCCCCCCCGTGGGGGGGGGGGGGAAGATGTTAATTTATTTGAGAAAATAATTTTTATTTGGTTTGTATTTTTCATTTTAAAAAAAATCTTTATTTTCTTATTCGAAAAATATTTTGGAATAAACTTCCTGCAGAGGTTTCTAATATAAACTCACTTAGAAGAATAACAATTCTTATGCTTGCAGAGGTTCTAATATAACCTCACTTAGAAGAATAACAATTCTTATGCTTGATGAGCTTCTGTGAGAGATTATTGGAACTTCCATAGGAAGTTTAATCTATAATATTTTTAAAATAAGAAAATGAATCAAGAAATATTTTTTTAGAATTTAAAAAGAATAGAAACCAAATAACAATCATTTTCTCAATTAAATTAACATCTTTCTGAAAAAAACACCAACAAAGTGCCACGCTTTTTTACCCATCTCGAACTATGTCGGCTTTTTTATGAAGAATGGAGCTTGATACCCAAGAGGGGGGTGAATTGGGTATCTTTAAAAAATTTAAAGACTACCTCTATTTTAAACAAGAAAGAACAGAGTATATCAGAGGAGAAGGGAAGAGAAGCTTTGCACAATACGATTTATCCTGGTTCGGTCTTATCCTTGACCTACGTCCAGTCCCCAAGCCACACTTGGGATTTTCCAATCCACTATAACTCAGCAATTGATTACAAGCTCTGTACTAAGAGTAGTTCTCTCACTAGAACTCACTCCCCCTTACAAGTTGCAATCAATACACCCAACCACCAAGTCCCCTGACTTATGGTTATCACAATCAATGAATGATTACAAGAATAACTCTCTCAAAGAGTAGATAAGATAAACACTGAAGCTTAAGTATCAAAATGATACTATACAGATGAAAGCTGAATGTAATAAATGAACTCTTAATGATTTTCTCTCTCAGTTGGTGTATCAGCTTGAGAAGACTTCAATGCACTCTATTTATACTTAGAGGGCATTAAATGACCGTTGTATGATGAATCCAACCGTTGTAGGTGATTAACATTAAGTCTGGTCATATTCTCTCTCTAATCTCCAACTAATCCAGATGTTAAGTTGGTCTGAGGTGGCTCTCTGGAGTTTTGCCCGTTGGAGAAGAGTTTACTTGATGAAGAAAACATTCTTGACCGTTGAGAATGCGCGCTCAGGTGGATTAACCAAAAGGAGGTTGATTTACTGAAGTGCATTAAATGCACTGAGCACCTTTTTGCTTTTTGCTTTGATCTTCATTAATCTTCTTCTGTTCTAACTGAAATTCACTTAACAAACTTGTTAAACATAGCTGGGAACATAAGTGAATGATATATGAAAGCAATAAGATCAAACAATAGTGTTTTACAAATTCGTGTGATTTGAAAAACAGTTTTTATTGTTGTATGCTCGAGTATGTTCATCTATACTCTAGTATGGCACTGTGTACAAGTGTCAATACTGGAGTATCCAATATGATACTCGAGTATGCAACTTCCAGAGGCAAACCATCGTGAGTTGAACTTGAAAACCAAAGTCTATACTCGAGTATGTTAGTAATGTACTCGAGTATGCAACTGTTTGTGAGAAAAATTTTAAGTTCGAAAGTCTCAATACTTGAGTATCCATTTCTATACTTGAGTATACAAGTCCTTGACAAATCAATAACCTCTCTGTATGGCCCCATACTCGAGTATGCATACCTATACTTGAGTATGCAACTCAATTTTCAAAAGATGTGAAATTATTCCATGTCAATACTTGAGTATACAGATCAATACTTGAGTATACATAATCAGGTGTTAAGTTGAAAACAAGTTTAAGAGCCTAATACTCGAGTATGCAAAACCTGTATTCGAGTATGCATCAGTCACAAAATTTTTGGGGGCTCTCTGTAAGGCCAATACTCAAGTATACCAATACTATACTTGAGTATTCACTCAAGGTGAAAACTTGTTTGCTCTCTGTAAGAGCCTATACTCTAGTATGCAAATATGATACTCAAGTATGCACTTAAGTTGAAAACACATTTGCTCTTTGTAAGTCCAATACTCGAGTATAGCTTCCCATACTTGAGTATTGACTCAATTTCAAAAACTTGGATGCTCTCTGGATGGCCTATACTCGAGTATGCAATTCCTATACTCGAGTATGCACCTAATTTCAAAACTTGATTGCTCTCTGTGACTTCAACACTCGAGTATGGCTTTCCATACTTGAGTATTGGCTTGTAAAATTCATTTGAGCAATCCTCTGTCAAAGTCATACTTGAGTATGCAACTGTCAGATGGTTTTTAACAGATTTTGAAAACTTCAAAACATGTTTACAATTGTTGTTAATCATCAAAACACATATGGAACTAACATTCTCTCCCTTTTTGATGATGACAACACTTGTAAACTAACTTTTCAAGAATTTGAGAGAGTAATTCCTTTTGAATTAAGGTTTTTAAAAGCTAGTTCAAAATGTGTAAGAAATTGTGCAAGTGGTGTTCTTAACAACATTTGTGCATACATGATCTTGTAAACAACTTAGAGTATAGCAGTGATGAGGACCTTTTGTCATTAGCCTTGGGGTCCACAATCAACAATTAACCAAGGATTGCGTATAGGCAAACCAAGGATCTTTCTCTCTTCTCGAGGAGCTTTTTATTGAATCCTAAATAATCTAAATGTCATGCAAATACAATAAAAACAAGGGGGGTTGTGTTTCAGATTTTAAAATTATAAACTAAAATAGAAACGCAATTTAATTAAATGCTAACTAATATTTTTGGTATTTTTTTATAAAATGGGATGGAAATATAGATAATGGATGCTTTTGGTAATGAAGAAGTGACAATCATTGCTCAAAAATTATGGTAGTTAAAAATCATTAAGTCTTAATTAGAAAAACCTCAAGATATCACCTAAGTCCAATATTCTCAATTAATAGTAGCTTGTACGATCGCAGCTAACTACTATCTCTCAATAAATTGTTTAAAACCACTTAATGTGTAATTAAGATTGGAAAATGTAAATATGAGTTTTCTTAAAATTGAGTGCCAATCGGTCCCTCAAATGCACAAATCAACCACATTAATTAAACAATATCATGCTAATCAACATAGTCTCATTGCAACCACAAGTAATTCAAATACATATAATTTTCATACTACAAATCCAATCTCAGTCACAAATATCAAACCAATAGAGATGATAATCACCAATCTCAGTTCCAGAATCATACACAATAATCCCTAGATCTAGGCAATTAAATATACAATTCTAGACTATGGAATGATAATAAAAACTCCCCTATGAAGTGCCTTTAGCTCTAGCTCAAGCAAAATCTCCACCACCAAGAAGAAGATGATTAGCTACACATTAAGATCCTTTCTGTCACAAAAGAACATTAAAAATGCAGCTAGCATGAGAATCGAAGTTGGAGGAGGAAGGTGGCTCGCCGGCGGCAAGGGTGGAAGAGGAAACCTCCGGCGAGAGGTTGAAGGGCGAGTAAGGAAGGTGGCGATGAAGCTTTCCGTCCAGCGGTGAAGGCGTGAAGATAAAACTCCCGTGTGAACGCCGCTGTTCTGAATTTTATTTCCCCCAGCATTCATCTCGGATCAACATTAATGTGTCGGATCCTCCAGCTACTCCTCACGGGTTTGCATCTTTTGAACCCCTAATTAATCATTATCCCAAAACGTTGTAATTTATCCATTAGACGTGTTGGATCTTTTTGTTCTTTTTTTTTCCAGCTCCACGGGTTTGCTCTCAAGTTCACGGGCCTGCAAAAACAAATGTTAAATGAATCAGAATTCCTAATTATTAAATGGCCCAAAACGCATAACTTATCTGTAGGGACCAAAGTGAACACTTTAAAACTTCTGGAGTAGGGACCAAATTGCAAACTTTATAATCTGAGCTAAAACTTCTATTTTCAAATTTAATCTAATCTTTTTAACTTCCTACAATTTAAACCAATTAATCTAACATTAAATATTCTCATAAAAATCAATAATTAAGAGTAATTACATTTTTTAGACAATTTTTCCCTTTTTAGCCATAATTTAACATATTTACTCTTAATCTCAATTTATCACAAGAAAGACATTTTAAGCTCATCAACTAAGATAAAATACATCCAAAATCCAAAATTAATTATGAAAGTTCATGTAAAATATGGTTCAATCAAGCAGCAGAAATCAAACTGATTCATTATACATAAAAAGAGCATATTCATATTCATTGATAAATGCATTACATACTGATATCAGAAATGATAAAAACAAACTATAATTCACTGATACTAGAACAGATGCAACCTATACAACCAAAAACACAAAGTATACATCAAAGGCACAACCACACTCAAATTCTTCCTAACTACACAGACTCCCTAAAGCCTAAGCGTCTTTCTCTGCTTCTCCCCCTTTGTCATCATCAATGTGGGGAGGAGGAATATCAGAGGCAGAAGGAGGTGGAGGAAGTAGGATAACAGCAGGTGTGGTAGGCAAGAGTACAGAAGATGTGGGAATGGGAGAAGGTGGATGGAAAATCTCAGTGGAGGGGGTTTGTGGAGATGGAAGAGGATCGGGTAAGACCTCTGTGGAAGGAGTGATGGGCGTGGATAGGACAACGGTGGCTGGAGTGGATGTGGAGGCTGGGGATGATGTGGTGTGAGGTGGGCTAGGGAAGGTGAAGGATGGTGAGGAAGGTGGGGAAGGCTGAGTCTCTAGTATAGTGGATGGCTGGGCTTCTGGAATGGATGTGGATGTGGATGGACCGACAGTGAAGCCAAATGTAGAAGATGAGGCACCAACGTCGAAATGCTTGACCAACTTGTCAACCTTGTCCCGGGCTTCTGATGCAACAGTCAGTGTGATGGATAGCCGGGCGTCCAAGTCGATACACTAGTCGAAGATCTCGCTTTGCTTCTTGTCAGACTCATCCTTCATCTTGGCCAGCTGAGACCTCATGTCCTCCTGACCAGCAACCACCTTGTTCAGGGCCATCCTGATATCAGTGCCCAATCGCCCAAACTCAAACTGCATCTTCAGGAAGTGAGACACAAGAGCAGCATCTACAATCTCCTTAACCCTCTGATCAAAATCCACTGGAGGAGGAGGAGGAGTCGACTGGGCCTCGTGCGCAACCGACTGAGATGCACGGGCCTGAGGCCTCTGAGGGGCCCTAGACTGACCGGATCCTTCGGGCTCAAAGTGAATCTTCATAAAATTGAATTGTGTCTTGCCGAAGGCCGGGATGTACTTCATTGTCTCTGGAGGCCCCACATACCATATCTTGTGATAAAACAAGATCAGTGAAACCAATGAAGGAAATGGCATGTAGGAACCCTTCCGGGAGACGAACTTAAAGTGGCTCATCTCCTTGAAGATCCACTGGCCGATGTTGATGGGATGCTTCCTGATGAATGCAGTGAAGAACCGGTAGTCCTTCTGAGTGAAGTGGGTGAAGCTGCCTCCCTTCTAGATGAAATTCCGCGAGTACACGTACCAAATCACCCTGTTCAATGGTGACATGTCCGAAGGCTTGAACGACAGGTGTGCTCTCTGATCATCCGGTATGTCCTTATCGGGAACCAATGTAGCATACACCTCCTCATTGGTGTATGTCGGAGTGAAAGCCGGAGGAGGAATGGCAACCTTCAGAATCTGGTTGAGAATAGCCGCAGATAAGGTGAATTGAACATCTTTGACAGAAGTCGTGATCCGTTCCTCAACCAATGCACCCTCAGAGTCCAGAATGTGGTCGGTCACCATATTGAAATAAAATAACTTGACCAATTCCAGATAATAAGCCGCCTCTATCGACACGAATGACTCATACGGTCCGAACCACAGCGACAGGTCCACATTGCACTCCTGCTGGACTTGGGCCAAGTCAACCGAGACGAATGCACAAGAGCCACGATCAGTGTACTGGTCTTTGAACTTAGCGTTCAGACCAGGCAGGAGAGGAATCGGGGCAATCTTGAATCCTTCTGGTGCTGACTTGTGCAATTTGATTTCTTCCACGGCGTTGGCGATAACCGGAGACACTTCCTCAAACGCGGTCTCCGAAACTGAGCCGGTAACTTCGAGCATGGACGGAGAAGATACAACAGTAGTGGAGGCTCTCTTTGATCTTGTCTTCCGGTGAACAACTTTCTTCTTCCCTTTATCCTTGCACGACTCAGTGGTCTTCTTCCTCTTAGTTGCCGAAGACGGTGTCGCTTCAGGAATCAACACACCCCTCTTTTTGGGGTTCGGTGAAGTAGCCTCAGGAATATTATCGCTCACTCCTTGTATCGAACGATCAATGCCGGTCTGCAATCTCTTCAGAATCGACTTCATCCTAGGAGGCCTCTGAGGTTGAGAAGGGATGGGTTGATTGGATTGACTTTGCTCTTTCGACATTAGGAGGTTAGGGTTTGAGCGAAAATGTGATTGGGAAGTGATTTTGAGAGGATTTAAAGAAGAAAGTTGGGGGAACACGACGGTTTCAGAGAGGGGAAGAAGAAAGTTGGGGGAACACGACGGTTTCAGAGAGGGGAAGTGAGAAGGAGAAGAGACGCAACCGTTATACTTGAGTATGAGTGCAAACAATGAAGAACATGAACAGTGGCAACTTATATAGACGAGCACCTATACTCGAGTATAGCACTTGTATACTCGAGTATAGCATACTTTCACTAACATACTCAAGTATTGAAGGAAGTATACTGACCTGGACTTCAAAAGTGTAAGGTGAACTTTTGAAAAGCCCGATAGCCATACTCTAGTATGTCACTTATATACTCGAGGATGCCACTGGCATACCTTCAGCTTTGGCCTCTGTCTGGTCCATACTCGAGTATGTCACTTACATACTCGAGTATTGAGGCTCTTTCTCAATACTTTGCTCTCTGCCTTCTGGATACTCGAGTATCCACTCCCATACTCAAGTATAGCCCTTCTGATCATCAGTTTTGCTCTTTGCAACTTCCACACTCGAGTATCATGGCCTATACTCGAGTATGCAACCTCTGAAACCTCAAAACATCCTACAAAAACAATGGCTATACACTCCGACGCTTAAGTTAGTAAAGATTAATCATCAAAAACATAACTAACATTAAATTGAGAGAGAATTGCTTACAATTCATTGGGATTTACCATTCCCAATTCTCTCCTTATGAAGGTGAATTGTTCCTTGGCTAGAGGCTTGGTGAAGATGTCAGCAAGTTGGAGATGAGTTGGGATGAACATAACTTTGTCATCTCTTTTCTGGACATGATCCCTTATGAAATGATGCCTCACATCAATATGCTTGGTTCTTGTATGTTGCACTGGATTCTTCACCAAGCTTATTGTGCTTGTGTTGTCACACAATATTGGGATCTCTTTCAAGTGTACTCCCAAATCAGCAAGTTGTTGCTTCAACCATAGCACTTGAGCACAACAACTTGAGGCAGCCACATATTCAGCTTCAGTTGATGAGACGGCTACCGTTGTTTGCTTCTTGCTGAACCAAGACACAAGTGAGTTGCCAAAGAACTCACATTGGCCACTTGTGCTCTTCCTATCAGTCTTGTAGCTGGCATGGTTTGAATCTGAATATGCCACCAAGTGCTCCGGCTGACCTTTGGGAAACCATAGTCCAAGAGTCTTCGTGTCAGAGAGATATCTGAATATCCTCTTCACATGTTCAGCATGGGACTCCTTTGGAGCGGATTGGAACCTTGCACACATCCCAACACTGAATTGGATGTCCGGGGGGCTTGCGGTGAGATAGAGTAATGACCCAATCATTCCTCTATACTTTGTAATGTTGAAATCTTTGCCCTCTTCGTCAGCATCCAATGAGGTTGTTGTGCTCATAGGTGTGTCAGCCCCATTGCACTTGTCCATCCCAAACTTCTTCAGCAAATCATTCAGATATTTGGTGGGAAATGAATATCCCATTTTTTCGTTGCTTGATTTACAGCCCTAGGAAGTAGTTGAGCTCTCCCATCATTGACATCTCAAACTCACCCTGCATAGTCTTGGAAAATTCCTCGCACAAGGAGTCATTAGTAGCACCGAAAATAATATCATCAACATAAATTTGAACAATTAGAATTTCATTCAATTTATTTTTCTTGATGAATAATGTTGTGTCAGCCTTACCTCTAATAAATCCTTGATTAAGTAGGAATTGACTTAATCTTTCATACCAAGCTCTTGGAGCTTCCTTAAGACCATACAATACTTTCTTTAATTTAAAAAACATGATCTGGAAATTGATCATTTTCAAAACCTGGAGGTTGTTCAACATATACCTCCTCTTGAATGAAACCATTTAAAATTGCACTTTTCACATCCATTTGAAAAAGTTTAAAACCTTTTGTGCATGCAAAGGCTAGTAGGACTCTTATGGCCTCCAAACTTGCTACTGGGGCATAAGTTTCCTCATAGTTTATGCCTTCTTCTTGGTTGTAACCTTTGGCAACCAATCTTGCCTTGTTATGGACAATGATTGCCGACTCATCACGTTTGTTCTTAAATACCCATTTTGTCCCAATCACCAGATGGTCCTTAGGTCTAGGCACTAAGTCCCAAACTTGATTTCTGTCAAATTGATGCAACTCCTCTTGCATAGCTATCACCCAATCATTGTCTGAAAGGGCTTCTTCTATTTTAGAGGGTTCAATATGCGAAATAAATGTAGAAAAGGTTACTTCATTCAAGGTACTATTTCTTGTTCTTACTTCTTGGTTTACATCACCTATAACTTGGTCTAAAGGATGATTCCTTATAAATCTCCAAGCTCTAGGCTGAGACTGATTAGGATTTTTAAAATTATTTTCAGGATCAGCCTCAAAAATATTTTCAGAATTTTTAGATTGAGAAGGAGTAGTTTTCGAAAAGAATTGGTTTTTGAAAATGGTCTCTTCCTCATCATCCAAGGATTTATCAGAATCATTTTCACTGAACACAACATGTATAGACTCTTCTACAGCCTTAATTCTAGTATTAAAGACTCTATATGCTTTACTTCTATTAGAATAGCCAATAAATATACCTAAATCAGCTTTGGAATCGAATTTAACAAGATTTTCTTTACCATTATTGTGCACATAACACTTGTATCCAAAGACGTGTAGGTGGCTGAGGTTTGGCTTCCTTCCTTTGTAGAGCTTGTATGGGGTCTTGTTCAACTTCTTCCTCAAGTAAGCTCTGTTGGAGATGTAGCACGTCGTACTCGCCGTGTCAGCCCAAAACACTTGAGAAGTGTTGTACTCGTTCAACATTGCTCTTGCCATCTCAGTGAGCACCCTATTCTTCCTCTCAACAACACCATTTTGTTGAGGGCTCCTTGGAGCTGAGAAGTCGTGGTTAATCCCCATATTGTCACAGAACTCAGCAAAGGTGTTGTTTTCAAACTCGCCACCATGATTAGTCCGTATACCTGAAATTGAGAAACCTTTCTCGTTCTGGACCTTCTTGGCAAAGGCAACAAACTGATCAAACGTTTCATCTTTAGATGATAAAAATATTGTCCATGTAAATCTAGAATAATCATCAACTATGACCAAAGTATAAAGATTTCCACCAAGACTTTTTACTCTAGCTGGTCCAACTAGATTCATATAAAGTAATTGAAGAGGTCTACTAGTTGAAATCTCATTTTTTGCTTTAAAAGAAGATTTGGTTTGTTTTCCTTGTTGACAAGCATCACAGATCATATCATTTTTGAAATTCAATTTAGGAATACCAATTACCAAATCCTTTTTCAGTAACTTGTCAAGTTGAAACATATTCACATGAGCTAATCGCTTATGCCATAGCCAACTCTCATTCAAGTTACTTACAAAACAATTTTTAGAAGCTGAAGCACTACTAGAGAGATTGAGAGTATAGCAATTTCCATCTCTAGGCGCTCTAAATAAAGCTTTATTTTTCAAATCATTTATGGAAACCAAATCCTTTTTAACAATAAAACATTCATCAGAATCAAAGATAACTAAGTTACCCTTGTCGTTGCTTTGGCTCACACTTAGGAGGTTGTGACACAATCCTTCTACCAAGTAGACATTTTTGATGAGAGGTCCTTCATTGTTGCCGATCTCACCAATGCCAGCAATTTTCCCTGATTGGTCTTCTCCAAATGTGACTCTACCACCATCTTTAGGCTTGATTGAAAGGAATTTGGATTTGTCTCCAGTCATATGTCTTGAGCATCCACTGTTTATGTACCATTTTTTGGGCCTTGATGCTCTAAGACACACCTGCAAATCACAAGGGATCAAGTTTTAGGTACCCATCTTTTCTTGGGTCCTTTGGGGTTAGCTTGGACCTTGGGAACATAAGTTCCTTTCGGTACCCATTTATAATTCCCTACAGGTTTAGCCTTTCTTTCATTCTTATGAAAACAAGATGAAGTAGAATGTCCCTTCCTATTACACTAATTACAATGTGCAAAGGGATTCGAAGAGTGAACCGATTTTATAAAATAGTTCATATAAGATTTTTGACCACTCTTTTTCTTGCCTTTCTTTTTATCAAAATCTGGTTTGTAACCAATGCCCAATCTATCATTTATAAATCGCTGTTGTTTAAGAATCACATTGAGCATTTCACTTCCCTTAGTGAATTTCTCAAGTGCTTTTGTCAATTGTAAATTCTTTTTCTCTAAAATAGGGCATTCATCACAAACTAGAATTTCAGGAGAAGAGAGTCTTTCAACTTGCAATTCAAGAGTAGTATTTTTCTTTTTCAAAGCAAAATATTTTTCTGCAAGTTTTTCAAATTCCTTTTGCACAAGATTGTATTCATCAAAAAGTTCATCATAGGAAGGTTTTAATTCATATACCTCATTGCTTTCATCATGTTGCTCTTCTTCTTCAGCAACTAAGCATATGTTTGCTTTTTCTTCTTCTTCTTCAGCTTCATCTTAATCAGATGAGCTATCTCCCCATATGGCTGAAACATATGCCTTCTTCTTGAACTTCTTCTTGAAAGTGCAGCTAAATCACCAAGAGGGGGGGTGAATTGGGGATTTTAAAAATCTTTTGGAGTATACTCTGTTTTTGGCAAAAACACGATGAAACAGAATTGAAAAGAGTTTGAAGAGAAGAGGAGCAGGACACAAAGAAATTATCCTGGTTCGGTCCAATCTGATGACCTACGTCCAGTCCCCAGTCACTCTGGGATTTTCACTAACTCTTTTGACGATTACAGACTCTGCAAACGAAGGATGTTTCATAAACTTTGAACACACTCCCCCTTACAAGTTGTAATCGAATAACCCAATCTCAAAGTCCCACAACTTTGAGATCTTTACAGAAAAGAAATTACAGAGAAGAAACTCTCTTTTAAGAGTGAATAATGATGATCACTGAAGCACAATAAAACAGATGAAAAGAACAGTTCTAGACTGATATTTTCGAGTAGAATTGTTGTAGCTCAGTTCTGTGTTTTTCCAGGTTGAATTCTTCAGCTTTTTATACTGGTTTGAGACTTTTGAACGTGACAGATCCGTTGTGCCTTTTTCCAATTCAAAATTATAGCTGTTGCTGGAGTTATATCATGGATTAAGCTGCTGAACTTGTTTCCTATTTGAAATATAGCTGTTGCTGATCTGAATGCTTGATTCTTGTTTCCTTTTAATGAATTCACCCGTTGAAGATGTTTCATAACGGACAAATGATCTTGTATAACGGCTAGAGATTCTGTATAACGTTTCTCCATGATTTCAGCAAGTTTCCTAAAGTGGCTCTTAATTTGAATTTCATCCAAATTCAAGAATCTTCTGTAATCTCAGGAATAGACACATTAGAACAGCTCAGATATAGACATAAATAGTTTATGTAACGTAAACAATCAATGGGTATCTTAAATAATTGAAGATCAAGTCAGATTTGGCAATTTTTACCAAAACAGCGTTTTCTGTCAAAAGGGCCAAAACTCGAGTTTTGATCGTCAAAACTCGAGTTATGAACTGTGCAAAGTTCATAACTGGCGGTGTTCAAAACAACACTGGCAGTGTTGAAGATTTAAAAACATTAATCCTCTCGGGTTGCCCAAAACTCGAGTTTTGACATCCAAAACTCGAGTTTTGAACTATTCATCGCAAAACATGATTTAGTTCAAAACATCAAAACTGGAGGTGTTGGTGTGAAAACTGGCAGTGTTCAGTTTGGCAAAACTTCATTGTTTTTGGGTCTGTCAAAACTCGAGTTTTGATTCTCAAAACTCGAGTTTTGATTCTCAAAACTCGAGTTTTGAACTTTTGGTACAAAGTTCAAAACTTTGAAAACTGGAGTTTTGATTCATAACTGGCGGTTTTCAACTTGGTAAAGTTTAAAGGCTCTCTGCCTTGCCAAAACTCGAGTTTTGGATTCCAAAACTCGAGTTTTCACTTTTTGTGAAAACTTGGAAAGTACATGTTTAGTTGAAAACTGGCGGTGATGATCTCAAAACTGGCGGTGATGAACTGGAGAAAACTCAGTTGCTCTCTGTCTCTCCAAAACTCGAGTTTTGGTTCTCAAAACTCGAGTTTTGAACTTTCATGAAAAACATAGCAAGTTCAAAACTGGCGGTGATCATGAAAAACTGGAGTTTTCGAAACTTGAAAAACTTAGGAAACTTTGAAACCTCTCTGCCAGGCCAAAACTCGAGTTTTGGATCCCAAAACTCGAGTTTTGAACTTTTCACAAGTTCAAAACTGGCAGTGATTACGAAAACTGGCGGTGATGGCTTTGAGCAGTTTTGCCATAGACCAAAACTCGAGTTTTGGATCCCAAAACTCGAGTTTTCCTCTGACAGCAAGGAAAACTGATTTTATTGCATCATGAACCTTATCTTTTTGGTTTTCAGGACTTTCCAATTGTTTAATCATCATCAAAACATATTGAGAACTAACATTCTCCCCCTTTTTGATGATGACAACACTTGAAAACCATTCTTTTAAGAATTTGAGAAAATTTGGATTTTGAACACTTGAAATTCATTTGGCTTTTAAACTGATATGTATTAAAGACTTGATAGACATCAAGGATATTCCAAAAATTATATGGCAGAAGTAATTAACAGAAGTAGACATTATCAGAGCAAATAACTTAAGCAACTCAAGCAAATTCATCATTTTTAATGTCAATACAAGGCAATGAAAATACTACAACACAGAGATCAAGACAATAATCAAAATCAAAAGTTTTCAAATTCTTCCTTTCCTTTAGCTCTGATCTTCTCCCCCTTTGTCATCTTCAAAATCTGGGTCAAGAACAAAGATAGGAGGAATATAGGGTACAATGGCTAGAGGGTTATGGAGTTCTGAAACATGTGGATCAGGGAGCTCTGGATCAGGAGAATGTGCAAGTGGTGTGGAGGCTGAAGGCATAGGAGGAGTAGAAGCTTCAGGTACGGAGCTAGTCCCAAAAGTTGAAGAAAGACTGATATTGAAATGTTTCAACAACAGATCAACCTTGTCATGCAGACTTGAATTAGATATACTCATTGAGGTAAGTATAATGTCATGGTTGTTCGCCAAGTCTGCAAGCTTGGCGTTCTGATTAGTAAGCTCTTCCAACTCATTCTTCATACCTACCAAATCCTGCTTCATGTCATCTTGGACATCAACCAATTGCCTTGTTTCCTTGACATATTCTCCTCTTAATTTCCCAATTTCATAACCAATTTGCATACCCATGTCTCTAACTGCTGTATCAATGATCTCTTTTACCCGAGCTTCAAATTCTGTGGAAGGTGGAGGTGGTGCAGACTGAGCTTCTTGGTTCTGAGACTGAGACTGAGCTTGAGAAGCTCTGAACTGTGATCTGACTGGAGCTTTTGTCCGAGTAGGGGCTCTTGATTGCCCTGAACCTTCTCCCTCAAATGTCAGATTCATCAAGTTCAACTGACCCTTACCAAAGTAGGGAGGGAATTTTAAAGCATCAACTGTCCCAACATGCCATATTTTGAAGTAAAACAGAATGACAGATATCAGAGATGGAAATGGCATGTGAGATAGCTTTCTGGTAGGGAATTTGAACTTGATCATCTCTTTCAGGATGTGGTGACCGAGGTTGAAAGGGGTTTTGTTTACAAAGGAAGTGAACAAAGGATAGTCTCTCTGGGCAAAATGGGTGAAGTTACCACCCTTCTGGATGAAATTTCTTGAAAAAATATACCATAAGACCCTGTTCCTAGGAGGCATGGAACTAGGACTGAGACTAAGAGTTTGCAATTGATTATCAGGGAAAGGTTTATGAGGCATCAAAACAGACCAGATTGCTCGGTTACTATACTCAGAAACATGTACAGGAAATTGGTCTGATTTCAGAATTGTATTCAAAATAGAGGCTGAGAGGGTGAACTTAGTATGTCTAACTTTCGTAGTTATCCTCTCCTCTATTAATTCGCCCTCTGGACCCAATACATTATCATAAACCATATTTGAATAAAATTGCCGGACAAGAGTAGGGGAGTATGGACAAGCAATTGAGACAAAGTTCTCATAGAAATTGAGCCAAGGTCGAAGATTCAGATTGTTTTCTTTTTCAAATTCTTCTAAGTCCAAGGCAACTACTGAACAGAATTCCCTAGAAGCAAACTTTTCTTTAAAAATGTTGTCTTGGTCTTTTAAAATCACAGTAGAAAAATCAAAGGATAGAGGAGGAGACTGTATACGATAAATGTCTTCAATGGCATTTTCCATGATTGGTGAAGACTGTGTGGAGGCTTCTGCTCCGGATGACTCTGCTCTGGAAGATGTCTGAGGTACAGAAGAGGAGACTTTCTTCTTCTTAGGCAGTGGTGTTTCTTCTGGTTCATAATTGGAGGCCCGTTTTGCTCTGTTTGAGATGTAGCATGCCGTAGACATTGCATCTGCCCAGAATACTTGGGATGTGTTATTTTCATTTAATATTGCTCTTGCCATCTCAGTAAGGACTCTGTTCTTTCTTTCAGCTACTCCATTTTGTTGAGGAGTCCTTGGAGCTGAAAAGTTGTGATCAATTCCCATATTTTCACAGAATTCAGCAAAAGCTTGATTATCAAATTCACCTCCATGATTAGTTCTAATTCCTGTAATAGAAAGACCTTTCTCGTTCTGGACCTTTTTGGCAAAGGCAACAAATTGATCAAATGTTTCATCTTTAGAACATAAAAATATGGTCCATGTGAATCTAGAATAATCATCAACTATTACTAGAGTATACAAATTGCCACCTAGACTTCTAACTCTAGCAGGACCTACCAAATCCATGTGAAGTAATTGAAGAGCTTTGTGAGTTGAAATTTCATTTTTAGCTTTGAACGAAGACTTGGTCTGTTTTCCCTTTTGACAAGAGTCACAAATCATGTCATTTTTGAAAACAAGTTTAGGAATGCCAATAACTAGGTCTTTCTTGACTAGTTTGTTAAGTTGGGACATGTTAACATGTGCCAATTTTTTGTGCCAAAACCAAGTTTCATCTGTATTACTTACAAAACATTTTTCAGAAATTTCATCATTGTTTGAAAGATTAAGTGTATAGCAATTACCTTCTCTAGGTGCTCTAAACAATGCTTTAGACTTAATATCTTCTAGGGGTAGCATATCTTTGCTAACAATCAAACATTCTTCTGAATTAAAGATAACTAAGTTACCTTTATCTGTGCTTTGACTTACGCTAAGGAGATTATGGCATAATCCTTCAACAAGATATACATCTTTAATCTTTGGTCCATTGGTGTTTCCAATATCTCCAATTCCAGCAATCTTGCCTGTTTGATTTCCACCAAATGTTACTTTGCCTCCACCTTTAGATTTGATTGTTGCAAACTTTGATTGATCCCCTGTCATGTGTCTTGAGCATCCACTATCAATGAACCATTTATTGGTTTTTGATGCTCTAAGACAAATCTGCAAAACATAAGATATCAAGTCTTAGGTACCCACTTTTTCTTGGGTCCTTTTGGGTTAGTTTGTGTCTTAGGAACCTTATAGGATCCTTTTGGCACCCATTGATAATTACCTATAGGTTTGCTTTTACCTTCTCTTCTATGAAAACAGGATGAAGTGGTATGACCTTTTCGATTGCAATAGTTGCAGTGAGCAAAAGGATTAGATAAATGAACTGATTTTCGAAAATGACTTATATATGATTTTTGTCCAAACTTCTTCTTTCCTTTTTGTTTATCAAAATCAGGTTGATAACCAATTCCTGATTTATCATTTGTGAATCTTTGCTGTTTTAAAATAACATTCAGCATTTCGCTTCCGTTGGTGAATTTTTCAAGAGTTTTAGTAAGAAGTAAATTTTTCTTTTCTAAAATACAGCAATTTTCACAATTCTTTTCTGGGTTTTTCTCAAAATTCTTTTTGGAAATATTTTCAGAAGTAGAAGAAGTATCTTGAACTTGTTTTTCTAGAAGTTTGATTTTCTTCTTTGCAGATGAAAGTTCTTTGGCTATTTTTCTAAATTCAATAAAGAGCAGATTGTACTCAGAGGATAATTCATCATAAGATGAGTCAGAAACATTTACCTCTTCATTATCAGATTCTTCTTGAGCTACAAGACAGATGTTGGTTCTTTCTTCTTCTTTAGCTTCATCTTCATCAGATGAGCTATCTCCCCATATGCCTGAGACATAGGCTCTTCTCTTGAATTTGTTTGATTTCTTTTCTTTATTCTTGAGCTGTGGGCAATCAGATTTGAAGTGACCGGGTTGTCCACATTCGTAGCATGTGATGGATTTCTTTGTCTCTGTGTTTGAACTACCCTTGAAAAACTTTCTGTTGGCCTGATCCCTTTTGAAGAATTTCTTGAATTTTCTGACCATCAGGCTTATTTCTTCATCATCATCCTCATCTTCTTCGTTATCAGATTTAGGTTCTTTAGAGGTTTTGAGAGCTATGCTCTTACTCTTCCCATGCACTTCTTCAAGTCCTTTCTTGAATTTCAGTTTAGCTTCATATTCAGAAAGACTTCCGAAGAGGGCTGCTACAGATGTCATTGATTCTCCACGTGCTTCTTCAATGGCAGTGACTTTTGCCTCCCATTCTTTGTTGAGGACATTTAGGATCTTCCTCACTTGAACAGATTGTTCATACACTTTTCCTAAGGAGGCAAGTTGGTTAATCAAATGAGTAAATCTTAATTGGAACTCACCAATGGTTTCTCCTTGTTTCATGCGAAGAAGATCATATTCTGTCATAAGGGTGTTGATTCTATTCTGCTTGACTCCAGTTGTCCCTTCATGTGCTATTTCCAAAGCATCCCACATGGCTTTTGCTGAGCTTAGAGTGCATACGCGGAAGTATTCTTGTTGGCTCAAGGCACTCTGTAGCATGAGTATGGCTTTGCTATTGAGAGTGATGTTTCTTCTGTCATTCTCATCATAGTTTTCTTCAGGTTTTGGAATCCTAATTCCTTCTCTCTCAATTGTTGGAGCATAGTCTCCTTTTTCAAAAACTCTCCACAAGCCATATTCTGTAGCCAAAACAAAAACTTTGAATTTAGCTTTCCAGAAAGAATAATGCTCACCATTAAAACCTGGTGGACGATTGATAGAGGCTCCATCGGGCAAAATTCCTTCCATTGTGATTCTTCTCGAGATGTTAAGCTCTTCTGAGAAGCCTAGCTCTGATACCAAATGAAAGTGCAGCTAAATCACCAAGAGGGGGGGTGAATTGGGGATTTTAAAAATCTTTTGGAGTATACTCTGTTTTTGGCAAAAACACGATGAAACAGAATTGAAAAGAGTTTGAAGAGAAGAGGAGCAGGACACAAAGAAATTATCCTGGTTCGGTCCAATCTGATGACCTACGTCCAGTCCCCAGTCACTCTGGGATTTTCACTAACTCTTTTGACGATTACAGACTCTGCAAACGAAGGATGTTTCATAAACTTTGAACACACTCCCCCTTACAAGTTGTAATCGAATAACCCAATCTCAAAGTCCCACAACTTTGAGATCTTTACAGAAAAGAAATTACAGAGAAGAAACTCTCTTTTAAGAGTGAATAATGATGATCACTGAAGCACAATAAAACAGATGAAAAGAACAGTTCTAGACTGATATTTTCGAGTAGAATTGTTGTAGCTCAGTTCTGTGTTTTTCCAGGTTGAATTCTTCAGCTTTTTATACTGGTTTGAGACTTTTGAACGTGATAGATCCGTTGTGCCTTTTTCCAATTCAAAATTATAGCTGTTGCTGGAGTTATATCATGGATTAAGCTGCTGAACTTGTTTCCTATTTGAAATATAGCTGTTGCTGATCTGAATGCTTGATTCTTGTTTCCTTTTAATGAATTCACCCGTTGAAGATGTTTCATAACGGACAAATGATCTTGTATAACGGCTAGAGATTCTGTATAACGTTTCTCCATGATTTCAGCAAGTTTCCTAAAGTGGCTCTTAATTTGAATTTCATCCAAATTCAAGAATCTTCTGTAATCTCAGGAATAGACACATTAGAACAGCTCAGATATAGACATAAATAGTTTATGTAACGTAAACAATCAATGGGTATCTTAAATAATTGAAGATCAAGTCAGATTTGGCAATTTTTACCAAAACAGCGTTTTCTGTCAAAAGGGCCAAAACTCGAGTTTTGATCGTCAAAACTCGAGTTATGAACTGTGCAAAGTTCATAACTGGCGGTGTTCAAAACAACACTGGCAGTGTTGAAGATTTAAAAACATTAATCCTCTCGGGTTGCCCAAAACTCGAGTTTTGACATCCAAAACTCGAGTTTTGAACTATTCATCGCAAAACATGATTTAGTTCAAAACATCAAAACTGGAGGTGTTGGTGTGAAAACTGGCAGTGTTCAGTTTGGCAAAACTTCATTGTTTTTGGGTCTGTCAAAACTCGAGTTTTGATTCTCAAAACTCGAGTTTTGAACTTTTGGTACAAAGTTCAAAACTTTGAAAACTGGAGTTTTGATTCATAACTGGCGGTTTTCAACTTGGTAAAGTTTAAAGGCTCTCTGCCTTGCCAAAACTCGAGTTTTGGATTCCAAAACTCGAGTTTTCACTTTTTGTGAAAACTTGGAAAGTACATGTTTAGTTGAAAACTGGCGGTGATGATCTCAAAACTGGCGGTGATGAACTGGAGAAAACTCAGTTGCTCTCTGTCTCTCCAAAACTCGAGTTTTGAACTTTCATGAAAAACATAGCAAGTTCAAAACTGGCGGTGATCATGAAAAACTGGAGTTTTCGAAACTTGAAAAACTTAGGAAACTTTGAAACCTCTCTGCCAGGCCAAAACTCGAGTTTTGGATCCCAAAACTCGAGTTTTGAACTTTTCACAAGTTCAAAACTGGCAGTGATTACGAAAACTGGCGGTGATGGCTTTGAGCAGTTTTGCCATAGACCAAAACTCGAGTTTTGGATCCCAAAACTCGAGTTTTCCTCTGACAGCAAGGAAAACTGATTTTATTGCATCATGAACCTTATCTTTTTGGTTTTCAGGACTTTCCAATTGTTTAATCATCATCAAAACATATTGAGAACTAACACTTCTTTTCTTTCTCTTGGTTCTTCAGCTGAGGACATTCTAATTTGATGTGTCCGGGCTTCTCGCATTCGTAGCATATGATAGGCTTCTTTGATTCGTAGCTGGAGCTACCCTTTTGAAATTTCTTGAAGCCTTAATCCTTTTTGTAGAACTTCTTGAATCTCCGGACCATCATCTCAATCTCTTCATCCTCATCTTCCTCATCATCGTCTGAATCCTTGCTTTCTTTGGTAGTCTTGAGGGCTATTCCTTTGTTCTTCCCATGCACTTCATCCAGGCCCTTCTTGAAATTTAGCTTGGCTTCATACTCAAACAAGCTTCCAAAGAGAGCAGCCATAGATGTCACTGATTCTCCTCGCGCTTCCTCTATTGCTGTGACCTTGGCATCCCATTCTTTGTTAAGAATGTTCAGAATCTTTCTCACTTGAACCGGCTGGTCATATTCCTTCCCAAGAGCAGTGAGTTGATTGATAAGATGAGTGAACCTCAGTTGAAATTCTCCAATAGACTCACCGGGCTTCATTCTAAGAAGATCATACTCTGTCATAAGAGTATTTACACGATTTTGCTTCACACCGGCTGTGCCTTCATGAGTGATTTCCAAGGCATCCCACATGGCTTTAGCAGATGGTAAAGTGCAAACACGAAAATATTCTTGTTGACTCAGTGCACTTTGAAGAAGTAGAACAGCCTTGCTATTCAAAGTGATATTTCTTCGATCATTATCATCATAGTCTTCTTTTAGCTTCAAAACTCTCACTCCATCTTGGAGAACAGTTGGCATGTAGTCACCTGATGAAGACCTTTTGTCATTAGCCTTGGGGTCCACAATCAACAATTAACCAAGGATTGCGTATAGGCAAGCCCAGGATCGTTCTCTCTTCTCGAGGAGCCTTTTATTGAATCCTAAGTAATCTAGATGTGATGCAAATGAAATGAAAACAAGGGGGGATTGGGTTTTGTTGGAATTAGAACAAGAATTAAAAGAAAACATAATGAAAAGCGAGATTAATCAAATTAAGATAGATCAACCCAGAATTGGGATTCCAAGACCTTCCATCATCGAACAAAAATAGAGTAACTGAACTTGTGATTGATTCTAGACAAACCGAAATCTCTGCATTTGTCCAGAAACTCCCTCGACTAGACGATCGCCTAGCATTTGATCGAACACGTGGTGAGCTCGTTGTACGATCGCACAACACTCTCTGCAACCTGGTCCAACCTAAGTCCTTGGGATTTCAATCTGGATATTAAATCTAATACCCAATCCATGATTATAATCGGATCCGATTAAAATTAACAGAAACAAGTCAGTTACTGATTTAAGCACAAGTCCTCTGGATGACACCATGGAATCCTCAACTCATGGGTCGATCACAGAAACTTAGCCAAGCATGGCTATGTAGAATGAAAATGCAGAAATAAAGATGTTCATCATGACCATGAAGAACATGAAGGATACAAAGAACAATTAAAGAAAATGAAAGCTTCTATTGCATTATAACACTAAATCTCAAAAACATTACGAATCCATAAAGGTAACAGATGAAGAACATAAAATCAAAATAATTAAAAAGGAAAGATTAACACTAAGCCTTCCATGTAGGAGGCAAGAAATTAAAGACAAGAATTAAAAACAATACATGAAACTAATAAAGCAAAACTAAGCCTTCCATGTAGGAGGCAAGAACTACAAGAAGGAAAGAATGGGAGAGAAGGATCATCTCCAAGGTGTGTTGCTCTTCACAACACCCTTCTATTTATAGGCAGCTAGGAGCATCTCATCCATGCACTTTACAACTCAAATTCGTCACTTTAGTTAGTGGCCAACTTGGAAGCATCTTTGAATCACTTTACAGCTCCAAAACCGTGTCCTCTTTTCCAGCCCATGTTAGGCCACGAAATCATCCGAATATGGCCATGTGATCTTCATATGGAATGTATCCCCGGATGTCAGATTTCCAGTCGTTCAAACGGTGTCCCATTTGGAGGTCTGTAGATCCAGATATGGGTCAAATACCGAACGTCATTCCAGAGCCCAGTGAAAGCAGCCTGTTTCGGTTTCCAGTCCAATTTTGGCCCTCTAAACATCTGAGTTAGCTTTTGGGCTCTTCATAGGAGTTGTAGGGCTTCCTCTTATCTTTCTGAAAATTCAAATTGGGGATCAATTGGATTTACATAACTCAAGTTATTCCCAAAATACCGAACAGTGTTCATGACCCAACTGCAGTAAGAATGTGACAGAAGTCCAATTTTGAGTCCAAACTCAAGATGTGACCAAGATTAATGCAAATAAAATCTCATTATGGTGATGAAATCACATATTTCACTAATTGTTCCTATTAAAGCATGATCATGACAGAGTTTATAGCTTCTTTTTGCATTTAAAATAATATGAATTTAATGATTATCAAACTCCCCCACACTTAGCCTTTTGCACTCCTGGGCAAAATCTAAAGCAAGAAAACCATTTTTTTTTTCAAACAGTTGCCAGTAATGTAAAAATTTGAAAGCTTCAAAAGATCGATAAATCAAAACCGAAATTCTTTTATCTCCAATCACGATTATGGCAATCTCAATCAATGACGCTAATTACATAAGATGGTCTCTCAAATGATGCGCACCATCAATCAACCTCTCAAGTGTATCTCTCAAGTATTTAAGGTATATAAGTGTATCGCTCAAATTCTACCCAAGAAAATTGTTCTACCATAAGCTTGCTCAATCTCATTCTCACCCAAACCCTAGCGTCAAAATGTCCAAAGATCAATCTCTCTCCAAACAACCCACTTCTTCTCTTCCACTCAGAGCACCGAGGTCAAAATCAATTCCAAGGAGATTAGATACCGGCATTGATCGTCATATTCCTGGAATTGGTATAACTATTCCAGAGGCATCTTCGCCGAATCCCAAGAAGAGGGGAACTTCATCCAGAACATCTATCCCATCTTCAGCCGCAAAGAAGAAGAAGACTGGAGAGTCGAGGAAGGAACAAGGGAAGAGGACCGTTGTTCCTCAAAAGGCAAGGTCCAAGAGAGCTTCCACGACTGTCATTTCCTCTCCTTCGTCGGTTGAGGTTTCTGGCTCTTCGTCAGAAACTGAGTCTGAGCAAGATTTCTCTCTCGTGGTAGCAAATGCAGTTGAGGAGATCAAAATTCACAAGAATGCGCCAGAGGGATTCAAGGTTACTCCTGTCCTACTTCCTCCCAGTTTAAATGCCAAGTTCAAAGATCTTTTTGGGAGCCGAGGATTCTGCACTGTCACTTCTGTTGATCTGGAACAAGTCTACCGAGAGTGCAACGTGGATCTCTCACCATGGTTCGGGCCGTATGCTATGCTCGTTTCCATCGAGGCTGCCTACTGTCCTGAGTTGGTCAAGATGTTCTACTTCAACATGGCGACAGATCACATCTTGGACTCGGAAGGAAGACTGATTGAGGAAAGGGTCACAACATCAGTCAGAGGAGTACGATTCACACTGTCTGCCACCATCCTCAACAAGATTCTCAAGGTGGTTAATCCTCCAGAGGCATCCACACCGAAATATTCAAATGAGGAGGTATATGCCACACTTTTACCCGGTCAGGACATACCGGATGATCAGAGGGTTCACTTGACTTTCAAGCCCTCGGAGATACCACATTTGCACCGCGTGATATGGTACGTGTATTCACGTAACTTTGTGCAAAAGGGCGGGAGCTACACGCACTTCACACAGAAGGACTATCGTTTCTTCACTGCCTTCATCCGCAAGCATCCGCTCAATATTGGGCAGTGGCTGTTCAAGGAGATTAGCCACTTCAGGTTTGTGTCCCGCAAAGGATCCTACATGCCCTTTGCATCCCTGGTTTCACTGATAATGTACTACCATAAGATATGGTATGTGGGTCCTCCCGAGCAGATGAAGTTTATTCCGACCTTCGGCAAGACTCAGCTCAACTTGATGAAGATTCAGTTCGAGCCGGAAGGATCTGGGCAGTCGAGAGCTCCACCGCGGTCTCAGACTCGTGCTTCTCAGTCAGTTGCACATGAGGCCCAGTCTGCTCCACCACCACTACCTTCAGATTTTGATGAGCGGATTAGAGCAATTGTGGATGCTGCACTTGTATCTCACCGAGCTATGATGAAGGCAGAGTTTGATATGATTCGGGCTGACATCAAGTTGGGGGTTATGGATGTGATCGTGGCTCAGTCACAGGTGCTCTCTGAACTGGTCAAGGTGAAAGATGCTATTGATGATCAAGGGCTCAACTTGGGCTCTACATTGTCAGTCACCTTAGCTGCAGCCTCAGATGCCAGAGACAAGGCTCAGCAACTCCTTCAGCACTTTGGACTTGGTGGCTCATCTTCATCTTCATTCGGCTTCACCACTGGTCCATCCTCTTCGACTCCTGTTCCGGAAGCCCAACCATCTATACCCGTATCTCAGCCTTCCCCAAACTCACCAGAACCTCACTTCTCACCACCATCATCACCCACTTTCTCATTTCCTAGTCCACCTCATAGCCCACCCCACACCACATCTTCCCCCGTCACCCCTACCACAGAGATTCTTCCTGGCCCATTCCCATCTCCACCTACTCCATCTACTAAGATTTTCCCTACACCTTCTCCATATGCAGAGCCCCATGATCCCTCCTTTGATCCAAACACCGCCATGGTGCTCTATTCTCCTCCTGTCTTTGTTCTTGACCCCGAATTTGTTGATGACAAAGGGGGAGAAGGAGAGAAAGATGTAGATGTCTAGTGTCTAGATTTGTATTAGTGTTTAGATCTGTATTTTGATATTTATGTAGATTGTGTTCTGATATCAGAAAAGATGAATACACTGATATTTCTCATTTCCTAGTCCACCTCATAGCCCACCCCACACCACATCTTCCCCCATCACCCCTACCACAGAGATTCTTCCTGGCCCATTCCCATCTCCACCTACTCCATCTACTAAGATTTTCCCTACACCTTCTCCATATGCAGAGCCCCATGATCCCTCCTTTGATCCAAACACCGCCATGGTGCTCTATTCTCCTCCTGTCTTTGTTCTTGACCCCGAATTTGTTGATGACAAAGGGGGAGAAGGAGAGAAAGATGTAGATGTCTAGTGTCTAGATTTGTATTAGTGTTTAGATCTGTATTTTGATATTTATGTAGATTGTGTTCTGATATCAGTCATTATCAGTGTATTCATCTTTTCTGATATCAGCTCCACTTGTATGCATCATATTTTATGAATATATTTCAAGTTGTTTATGTTCTCAAATTCATATCTGATGCCAATCTCTGCCTTTCATGCTTGAAAATGCAAAACTGATTGTTTTCTGATAACTTCACATTGCTTTCTGAAAACTTCAATTCAAAACAGAATACATCTTTCAAATTCTTTAAAAAGAAAGTTTACAAGTGTTGTCATCATCAAAAAGGGGGAGAATGTTAGTTCTCAATGTGTTTTGATGATTAACAACAAGTGTAAGACATGTTTTGAAGTTTCCAAGATGTTTAAAAATCATCTGATAGTTGCTTACCGCAGTGTGGGTCTGGATACTGCAGTAAAGGGCCTTCCAGAAAGGAAATAATCTTTCAAGTTAAATCAATACTGCAGTATAGGTTTCTTTACCACAGTATTGGACCTACAGAAGGTTATCAGATTTTTGAAGTTAAGTCAATATTGCAGTATAGGATGACATACCGCAGTATTGGACTTCCAGAGAACAATCCAATTTTTCTAGTTAAGTCAATACTGCAGTATGGAATGCTATACCGCAGTATTTGGACTTACAGAAGGCAAGCAAATTTTTGAAGTAAAGTCAATACTGCAGTATAGGATGACATACCGCAGTATTGGACTTCCAGAGAGCAACCGTGTTTTCAAAACAAGCCAATACCGCAGTATAGCTATGTATACTGCAGTATAGGGACATCCAGAGAGCAACCATGTTTTCAAAACAAGCCAATACCGCAGTATAGGCATGTATACTGCAGTATAGGGCCAACCCGAGAGCAATCAAATTTTCTCACCCAAGTCAATACCGCAGTATGTATTTGGATACTGCAGTATAGGCTCTTACAGAAAGCTCTCAAAATTTTATAACTATTGCATACTGCAGTATAGGTTTTCATACTGCAGTATTGGGCAATCACGGGGACTCTCAACTTTGACAAAAACTCGCATACTGCAGTATGTTAGTTGCTTACCGCAGTATAGAGCATATGTTTCAAAATCAATCACGATGTTTTTGTCTCTGGAAGTTGCTTACCGCAGTATGACTTTGGATACTGCAGTATGGACACTTATGCACAAGTGCCATACTCCAGTATAGAGGAACATACTGCAGTATACAACGGTCAAAATTGGTTTTTGAATTACGCGAATTTGCAAATCATCATTGTTTGATCTTATTGCTTCCATAATTCATTCAATCATATTCCTAGCTATGTTTAACAAGTTTGTTGAGTGAATTTCATCAATCACAGATGAAGATCAATGAAGGTCAAAGCCATAAAGCAAAAAGTGTACAGTGCATTAAATGCACTTCTGCAAATCAACCTATTCTCAGCTAATCCATCTGAGCACGCCTTCTAAACGTTAAAGTATACTTACTACAACAAGTAAAGTTACCTCCAACGGGCAAATCCTCAGAGAGCCATATCAGACTTCATCAAAGTCTTGGATTAGCAGAAGTTTAGAGAGAGAAGATGACTGGAACCCAAGCTAATCACTTCCAACGGTTGGAATCATCCTACAACGGTCATTTAATGTTCTCTACCTATAAATAGAGAGCATTAACTTCTTCTCAAGCTGATACAACTACTTAGAGCGAAAATTTATTGAGTCATTTATTGTATCAAGCTTTCATCTGTATTGTATCATTTTGATACTTAGTACTTCAGTGTTTATTCTATCTACTCTTTGAGAGAGTTATCATCTTGTAAATCATTTACTGATTGTGATAACTACAAGTCAGGGGACTTGGTAGTTAGGGTGTATTGATTACAACTTGGAAGGGGGAGTGTGTTCTAGTGAGAGAACAGCTCTTAGTACAGAGTGTGTAATCAATATTTGATTATAGTGGATTGAAAATCCCAGGTGAGGCTTGGGGACTGGATGTAGGTCAGAGAAAGGACCGAACCAGTATAAATCTTGTGGTGCATTGCTTCTCTCCCTCTCTCCTCTGTTTTACCCTGTGTTCATTAGTCAAAAACAGAGTAGACTCTTTAATTTTATAAAGATACCCAATTCACCCCCCCTCTTGGGTATTTTGCTCCAATCTTCATATTTGACTACTTTAAGGCTTTAATTTAACTATATATATTATTCCTTCTATGTTATTAAAATGTTTTTGACTATGAAGTTTGTTCCTTATTTTATTTTTTGGCAGGATCTGATCATGTTATAAAAGAGGATGTTACGTTGTTGGGTTGGAATCAGATGAAGGCATGGTGAATATAGAATTGGGCGCATTTATGTTGTATTTGTAACTTATTCTATTTGTAAGTAAGTTATCTTATTGTATGAAATTAACTTAGGTGTTGTAGATTAATTAAGAGGCCAAATAATTCATCGTGAATAATATTTGTATCATTTTTCCAATTCAATTTATTTCAAATAATTGTTCATAGCTTGTAGCTGAAATTATCGACTTTTAGTGCTGGATTGGGTAGTGGATTTGTGTATATGTATATATAGTAGCAAGAACAACAGCAGGGAAAAATTTGGGAAAATTTAGATTTGAATTAAATAAGCCGGTCTCATACGTTTAACTTTTAAGACCGGATGTAATTATATGACAAGTCTTAAAGGTCATATTAAGCCGGTCTTAAAAGTTGGCCTTTTTAAGACCGTTATGCCATACTTAGACGTCCGGTCTTAAAGGAAAATTTTTAAGACCGGACGTAATTATCATACGGTCTTAAAAATCACTCTTTTAAGACCGCATATGATTAGTCGGTCTTAGAAGTGGCTAAGTTTAAGACCGTATTTATTTTTGTCCTGTCTTAAAAGTCCGATACTTTTAAGAGCGGCCTAAATTTAGGCCGGTCTTAAAAGTTGAGTTTTTGGACCGACCAAATCAAACTATTTCATGTTCATTTGGTACAAATTTTAAGACCGAATGTTTTAAATGTCCGGTCTAAAATATGTAGACTTTTAAGACCGGTCTAAATTTAGGCCGGTCTTAAAAGTTGAGTTTTTGGACCGACCAAATCAAACTATTTCACGTTCATTTGATACAAATTTTAAGACCGAATGTTTTAAATGTCCGGTCTAAAATATGTAGACTTTTAAGACCAGATCAATGTCCGGTCTTATATGTAGACTTTTTATACCGGCTGGAACAAGACCGGCCGTCCGTCCGGTCTTACGAGCCTGTTTCGTTCGGTCTTGAAAGCCTTTTTTGCACTAGTGACCTTATTGTTTGATCTCAATGCTTTCTATGATTAACCTATAATGTTTTTAGATATGTTTAACCACCTTTTTAGTGAGTTTCAGACAGATTAAATAGAGTTTATTGAAGGTTTAAAGCAAAAGTAAAAGTAATGTCAGAACATTAAATGTTCAACCCAGAAACCTGCATACTTTTGGCCAATCCATCTACACACGTCTACAAAGCATTAAAGAGTGTTTGCTGCAACAAGAAACATCTTCTCTAATGGATTAATTTACAGAAAGTCAACTATGGTGACATGACCAACTGGATTAAGAGTAATCAAGAGAGAGAAGGTCCTAAAACCACTTTTGAACACTTGGGCAACTCCTCCAACGGATCTATTTGGAAAGCAACAGTCATTTAATGATATCAAAGTATAAATAGAAGAGCATTCAAGTCTTTCCAACCACAACAACAACTGAGAGCGAAATTCATTGAAGTTTACATTCATTTCTTTCAGTTTTCATCTGTAAAGTATCTTTTGATACAAGAGCTTTAGTGTTCATTTATATCTGCTCTTTAAGAGAGCTTTTCTTTCTGAATATCATTTATTGTAAAGGAATCACAAGTCAAGGGGACTTTGTGATTTGGGGAATCATTGATTACAACTTGTAAGGGGGAGTGAGTTCTAGTGAGAGAATCACTTCTTGAGTGCAGAGTGTGTAATCTTTGATATAGTGGAAATCCCAGATAGTCTGGGGGCTAGACGTAAGTCAAGTGGTTAAGACCGAACCAGTATAAATCTATTATGTTCAGCTTCTCTTCTCTTTGCTTTGTTCTGCCCTGTTTTCTACATTAGAAAACAGAGTTTTCTGAAAAAGTTTTTAAAATACCCAATTCGCCCCCCTTCTTGGGTATTTGGCTCCACTTTCACCATGGGCATTATTTTATCTTAAGGGTGAAAAAAATATTTTATCTTAAGGGTAAAATGATATTTTCCCTCATTTTCCTACCTTATTTTCTTTCAACCAAACAAAAAATTTCTTATCAACCCATTTTCTTTTCTAGTGCCAACCAAATAAATCGAGGCAAAATATTTTCCATTCTTTTCATTTCCATTCCCACCTTTTCTTTAATCCAAACGGGGCCTTATATATAGATGTGAGTGTGTTTAAGTGAGATAAGTGTGTGTATGTGAGATCAGGGGAGTACAAGAGTTTGGAAGAGGAAAAGAGAGTTATTAGAGCTTTTTAAGGTACATTATTTATTTTATAAGAACATTTAGGTACTTAATTAATTTCTTTTTTAATAAAATTTCTTCATGAAAGTTGTTATACGTATTTTTTTTTCCTAATGAAGGTAATATAGTACTAATTAGTGAAAATTTTAGGATTTGAATATTAGTAAAGTTTTGAGTTTTGATAATAAAAGACTGTATATATGAAGAGCACGATTAATAAATAACTTTAATCGTTTTAGATTTTTGTTAGTTAGTTGTTGTGATATTTAAAAGAATTTAGGGGATTTGTGTCATAGAGGAAATTTTTACCAATTAAATAAGAATCTAAGCATTTATTTGGATTGTTAGAAGTATTATTTAAAGTTTAGTCGGTTAGTTTGCTAAATCTTGAACTATATGAAATTATGAATTGGGATCTAAGATTTTAAATTAGAGATTGGTATGATGAGTATGTGGAGGTTTGGAGATTGTTTAATAAATTGGGTTATACTTATAAAAAAGTTAATATTAGGTTAAAAACTGAGAAATAGATAATTTGTTATTTTATTTTAGGAAAACTAAAGTGAGATAATTATTTAATTATGGTATTAATGGTTATTTGTATTAATTTTATTAACATATAATTATATATTTATTTTTAAAGGGGACTGATTTCTCTTACAATTACTGTCATGTCAAGAACCTGAGGTAACCACTTTCCAATTTATCCTGTATACTTGTTGATGTGATTATAAGCGTATGCTTATATATTTAAATGATATGGATTTATTATAGTTTGTTACCTATGAAAATGTATATATATGTGTGAGATATTTGTTTGAAGGTATATTTTTAGTTAAGTGGGTATAAATTGTTTATATTTTTATGAATAAAATTGTTTATTTTGAAATTATGAAAGTTTATGCACGATGTTGATTATTGAACATGACTGGAATTGTTGATGTTGAAAATGGTGATATTTCACTGCATATTGAGGTGTTTTGGATTGAGATGAGATGTGATGGTAGGAGATTTATTTTAAATACCACGTGGTATTGCCGCCACTGAGCGCACAGTGGATGGCCGGATATTGCCCTTGGTATTATCCTAATCCTTTGGCCAGAATTAGGGTCAGCCCTTGGGACAGTGACACCTTTCTATATTCAAGAGAAAAGGAACCCATGGTCCGATAAGAGTTCTGTAGCCTTTGGTCGGGCTACACCTCATCATTGGTGAGCTTAGAATAATCTCATTAAAGAGATTAAACCTATTATATTGTAGCCTATGGGTTCTGTCAGCGGTTATAAAGAGGTTGGGATAAGGGTCTTAAATGCCATGGAAGTTTTCATTCAGGAGCACTGTTAAGACGGAAGTTTTTTTTAGACCAAAAATGTCACGGAAGTTTTCGCTAAGGAGCAATTTTGCCCTGGAAGTTTTCACTAAGGAACAATTTTGCCCCGGAAATTTTAACTAAGGAGCAATTTTGCCCTTCAGTCCTCAAATATTAAATTTGACTATTAAATTAGTCAAAGACCACATATGTTATGCCTTGAAAAGGTCAAACTTGGAGCCAGAGAAGGAGATCCTTGAGATGTTGAGCTCAAGGCGGCCATAATTTATGAAGCCGAACTGGTCAAAGGGACTGAAAGGTCGACTGTCACAAAACCCAAAGGAAGCATCACTTATGATCTAAGCAAATGATCAGTTTATACAAACATAAATATTATCACTATTGATTTGTTTTACTGAACCAATTTTTGGAACAATTCATTTCTCGTTTTGTGTTTCATTTGCGTTTTGTGACAAACCTTTCAGTCCCTTTGACCAGTTCGACTTCACAAATTCTGGCCACCTTGAGATCAACATCTGAAGGATCTCCTTCTCTGACTCCAAGTTCGACCTTTTCGAGGCATGACATGTGTGGTCTTTGACTGATTTAGTAGCCAAATTTAATATTTGGGGACAGAAGGGCAAAATTGCTAGGAAAATTGCTATGTTTTGTAAACTTCCGAGGCAAAATTGCTCCTTAGTGAAAACTTCCGGGGCAAAATTGCTCCTTAGCAAAAACTTCCGTGACAAAAATGGTACTTCCGGGGCAAAATTGATACTTCATGTGAACTTCCGTGGCATTTTTGGTCCAAAAAAAACTTCCGTCTTACCAGTGCTCCTGAGCGAAAACTTCCATAGCATTTAAGACCCTTATCCCTAAAGAGGTTATAAGGAGGGTTGAAGGAGTTACATGCATATTGAATAATTTTGAATTATAAATTAGTTTGGTAAATTACTCAAAGTTATTGATATACGAATAGATAATTGGCTCACTTAACTATCTTGTAATCACTCCCTGTATACTTGTTAAATTGGATATGTGGTTAATGAGTCTTTGTGACTCACCCCGTCATTACTTGTTTTTCAGGCGTTAACACCAAGGGGAAGGCATCCGAGACTTGCTTTGAGTTATCAATCTTGTATGTCTCTTTTTGTTACGTGAGCATAATCTGATGTATATTGCCAAACTTTAGGGCCTCTTTGATACGTTGCATATTTTGATTATTCCATTGCACACTAGAACTTATATTATGAATAGAGCTTGTTGGTATGAATTTTAATGTGTAAAAGGTTTATTTTGGGCAGAATTAAATATGCTTAGATATAAAATAATTATTTAATTGGTAATTTTGAAAGGATGTTACACTGTCGCATTCATATTACTTTGTAATATTTTCAGATATATGAACTTCAGTGTCTATCTATCTACTCTATGAGAGAGTTAAATTATATTCATCATTCTTGTAAAGAAACTCAAGGTAGATGGACTATAAGAGTGAGTGTATTGATTACAACTTGTAAGGGGGAGTGAATCATAGAGAGAGAATTACTCCGAGTTATGGAGTATGTAATTAGTTGAAAGAGATAGTGAAATTTCCACAGAGTCTGAGGACTGGACGTAGGTCAAGAGTTTAGAACAAACCAGTATAAATCTCTTCTATCAATCATTCTCCTTCTCTGCTCTATTCTTAGTGTGAATTTCAGGGGTTATTGGAAAAAGATTTTAAATTGGGTTAAGGCACAAAAATGCACATGTGTTTTACCCTAAGAAGCCCTCAACACCAAATGCTTTTTTAGGTGCAAAAATGCAAACGTGGTTACGAATTAGGTGTAAAAATACCATTTGACCGTTACGTTTGACATTGACTGTTAAGTTTGACTTTTTTTGCTAATTAGACGATGACATTGAAAGAGAAGGAAATCACCAAGAGAGGGGGTGAATTAGGGATTTCAAAATTCTTTTCGGTTCACCCACACAACAGATAAAATGAAGGCAAAGTAGAGATAGATAAGAAAAGCTTGACACAGATGATTTATACTGGTTCGGTCTAATTCCTTGACCTACATCCAGTCCCCAGTACCTCTGGGATTTTCCACTATCACTCAAGAACAACTACACCCTCTGTAAACGAAGGATGCTCCTCACTCTAGGACTCACTCCCCCTTACAAGTTGTAATTGTTTACAACAGATACATACTCTGTAAACGAAGGATGCTCCCAACCTAGGACACACTCCCCCTAACAAGTTGTACTCTGTAATCAGATACACCCTTTGTAAACGAAGGATGCTCCCAACCTAGGACACACTCCCCCTTACAAGTTGTACTCTGATTTTCCCAATCTCTAAGTCACCTGACTTAAGATTCTTACAATGAATGATATACAGGGAAATTGACTCTCTCTAAGAGTAGATAATGATACACACTAAAGCTCAATGTATCAAAGATACAATTTAATGAATATACAGAGAAATAGATGATATTTTCGTGCAGAACTTCTGTGTCTGTCTTCTCTGCCTTGAAACTTCAAATCTTCACCCTTTTATAGAGATTTGAAGCTTGTGAACGTTATAGATCCGTTGTGTCTTCATCCAATTCGAAAATATAGCTGTTATGGGTGCTGCACAATGAATATAGCTTTTGGGACACTTTTGCATATTTGAATATTTGAAATTTGGCTCTTCCCATGTGGTCTTGTCTGAAGAATAATGATGTTCAGCTTTAGTTGGTGAAGGCTTTGTTATCTGTGTTGAGAAATCTGCCCATCATTTCCAGCTGTCCGCCATTTGCTTCTGTCTTGAAGGATAAGATAAAATATTGCAAGTTGCACATAAAGTGATCTTTCATTTGATTCTCAATCAGATTCAAAAACTTCTGTAATCTCATGAGAAAACTCGTTAAGACAGGTTAGAAACATAGATATGAATCATATAAATCATATAGGATCAATTCGCAGACATTAAGCCAATGTATAGATCAGATTGAACATTTTTCTGCAAAACTGCGTTTTTCTGTCAGAGGCACCAAAACTCGAGTTTTGATAATCAAAACTGGAGTTTTGAACTGTTCATACTTCATAACCAGCAGTGTTGAAACCAAAACTGGCAGTTTTCAGAGTTTGGAAATTCTGAACCTCTCGGGTTGCCCAAAACTCGAGTTTTGCTTCCAAAAACTTGAGTTTTGAACTTTTGGTAACAAGTTCAAAACATCAAAACTAGAGGTGATGATCCATAACCGGCAGTTTTCATTTGTGGGATTCTTGAATGCTCTTTGCCTCACAAAAACTCGAGTTTTACCTTCTCCAGGATTTTCTGAGTTTTCTTGACATAACCATCAAATTTAGAAGACCATATATCCATGGTATGAACTTTGTTTTAGTCCGTTCAACTCTCGATAGAAAGCTCTATGTGTCTAGTTTCCAATGGCACCGATTTGAGCTCAATTGGATTTGTAGTTTGTGAGATATATCCAAAATGCTGAAGGTGGGTCTGGACTGTGATGTTGATTCTTGGGTCAACTTGTAAAAATCATAGATCCTTGATCTTAACTTCTTTGGGCTTCAATTTTATATCAAAATGACACATTGGGAGTCTAGTTTCATATGCTTTTGGTTTCGTCTCAATCTGATCTCTAGTTTGTGAGATATCATCGAAACATCAGAGGTCGCTCGTGCTGAACGTGCGACAGTGTGGAGCTGAAGTGCTGGTAACAGTTCAAAACTCGAGTTTTGCCCTTCAAAACTCGAGTTTTGCTTCTTTAATTTTCCAAAACTTGGGTTTTGCCTCAAGTCTTACTTCCAGTTTCCAAAACTCGAGTTTTCACCCCCAAAAATCGAGTTTTGCTTGTCCAGAGACCCCAGAGACGTTGTAGACACCTGATAACTCGAGTTTTGCCACAAAACTCGAGTTTTCTCCTCTTAGATGAGTAAATTACAGCAGCTAGGTAGAAAACTCATGTTTAATACCTGGAGACTCAAGTTTGCTCATTCAAAACCTCATTCTTGCTTGTTTTAACTCTGAATTGAATCATTCCAGCTTCTATATGATCTTGGAGGCTTCTAGTATCAATATAAGAACTTGGATGATAAAATCTTCATTCCATATATCAAGTTCTTCTTTATTTGGTCTCTTCTCTTCTTTCTTTCAACTCTTATCTCCTTCTTGATTAATCTCTATAATTCAACTTGGATTAATCTACAATAAATACAACAATTCGTCAATGTAGGAGATAATTATATTACTCAATCTTTTTGCTTATAACAATGGCATCTATATAAGACATCATCAAAACTAATCATAACTAACAGACATGACTTTAAAAGGTTCAAAAATACACATGCGGTTTCACATGGTATTTTTGCTCCTAATTCATAATCATGTGTGCACTTTTTGCACCTAAAAAAAGCACTTGGTGTTAGGTGCTCCTTAGGGTAAAACACATGTACATTTTTGGGCTTTTTTGAGCAATTTTCCCCTAATTAAATAACTAATTACCGAAATGCACCTGTTTGGAAACATATCCTCAATCTGCCCCTATTTAGTCGATTACACCCCAAGATGTAATCTACTAAAATGTGGGGTTTTTTTTTTTGTATTTCCCCTTGATGTAATCGACTAAGCTACAGTGCTTAGTTGATTACATCGTGACAGAGGGGTTTTTAAAAACCCCATTTGCGTCATAATGGAACTCTTATCACAATGCAGCCCTTCCCCCCTACTCTCCCTTTTCTTAGTTTTAGTGCAACCCATCAAAGTTTAACACCATCCCACCTTGTTCAAAGTATTATTTGTTAATTATGATTAGTTTTGATGATGTCTTATATAGATGACATTGTTATAAGCAAAAAGATTGAGTAATATAGTTGTCTCCTGCATTGACTAAATATTGTATTTAATGTAGATTAATCCAAGTTGAATTATAGAGATTAATCAAGAAGGAGATAAGAGTTGAAAGAAAGAAGTATCTGCAAAGGTTATAAAGAAAGCAAGATGTTATCAATGGGTTTTGATGATAACCAAGTAGAAGAGAAGAAACCAAATAAAGAAGAACTTGATGTATGGAATGAAGATTTTATTATCCAAGTTCTTATGTTGATGCTAGAAGACTCCAAGATCATATGGGAGTTGGAATGATTCAATTCAGAGTTAAAACAAGCAAGAATGAGGTTTTGGATGAGCAAACTTGAGTCTCCAGGTATTAAACATGAGTTTTCTACCTAGCTGCTGTAATTTACTCATCTGAGAGGAGAAAACTCGAGTTTTGTGGCAAAACTCGAGTTATCAGGTGTCTACAACGTCTTTGGGGTCTCTGGACAAGCAAAACTCGAGTTTTGGGGGTGAAAACTCGAGTTTTGGAAACTGGAAGTAAGACTTGAGGTAAAACGCGAGTTTTGGAAAATTAAAGAAGCAAAACTCGAGTTTTGAACTGTTATCAGCACTTCGGCTCCACACTGTCTCACGTTCAGCACAGGCGACCTCTGATGTTTCGATGATATCTCACAAACTAGAGATTGGATTGAGTCAAAACCAAAAGCATATGAAACTAGACTCCCAATGCGTCATTTGGATATGAAATTCAAGCCCAAAGGAGTTAAGATCAAGGAGCTATGATTTTTACAAGTTGGCCCAAGAATCAATGTCACAGTCTAGACCCACCTTCAGTATTTTGGGTATATCTCACAAACTACAAATCCAATTGAGCTCAAATTGGTGCCATTGGAAACTAGACACATAGATCTTTCCATCAAGAGTTGAACGAACCAAAACAGAGTTCAGACCAGGGATATATGGTCTTCTAAAGTTGGTGGTAATGTCAAGAAAACTTAACAAGTCCAGGAGGAAGCAAAACTCGAGTTTTGCAAGTGAAAACTCGAGTTTTCATCAGATAGAGAGCATTGAAGAATCTCACAAATGAAAACTTCCGGTTATGAACCATCACCTCCAGTTTTGATGTTTTGAACTTGATACCAAAAGTTCAAAACTCGAGTTTTGGTTAACCCGAGAGGTTCAGCATTTCTAAAGCTTGAAAACTGCCAGTTTTGGATTAAAAACCTGCAGTGATGAAGAGTGAACAGTTCAAAACTCCAGTTTTGATTATCAAAACTCAAGTTTTGGTGTTTATATCAGAAAAACGCATTTGTGTTCCAGAATTGCCCAATCTGATCTACACTCCAAGATTAAGTTACAAATTGATCTTATATGATTCATATCTATGTTTCTAACCAGTCTTAAAGAGTTTGCTCATGAGATTACAGAAGTTTTTGAATCAGGTTGAGAATCAAATGAAAGATCACTTTATAAGCAACTTGCAATATTATAACATATCCTTCAAGACAAAAGCAAATGGAAGACAGCCTGGCAAGATGGACAACTATTTCTCAATGCAGACAACAAAGCCTCCACCAACTAAAGCTGAACAACATTATTCTTCAGACAGCACCACATGGGAAGAGCCAAGCTTCAAATATTCAAATCTGCAAAAGTTTTCCCAACAGCTATATTCAAATGCCAAAGTGTTTCAGCAGATAGATTCATTATGCAACACCCATAACAGCTATATTTTCGAATGGGTTGAAGCCACAACGGATCTATAACGTTCACAAGCTTCAAATCACTATAAATGACTGAAGATTTGAAGCTGGACAGACAGAGAAGACAAACACAGAAGTTTTGCACGAAAATATCATCTATTTCTCTGTATATTCATTAGATTGTATCTTTGATACATTGAGCTTCAGTGTGTATCATTATCTACTCTTAGAGAGAGTCAATTTCCCTGTATATCATTCATTGTAAGAATCTCAAGTCAGGTGACTTAGAGATTGGGAAAATCAGAGTACAACTTGTAAGTGGGAGTGTGTCCTAGGTTGGGAGCATCCTTCGTTTACAGAGGGTGTATCTGATTACAGAGTACAACTTGTAAGGGGGAGTGTGTCCTAGGTCGGGAGCATCCTTCGTTTACAAAGTGTGTATCTATTGTAAACAATTACAACTTGTAGAGTGAGGAGCATCCTTCGTTTACAGAGGGTGTAATTGTTCTTGAGTGATAGTGGAAAATCCCAGAGGTACTGGGGACTGGACGTAGGTCAAGGAATTTGACCGAACCAGTATAAATCATCTGCGTCAGGCTTTTCTTCTCTATCTCCACTTTGCCTTCATATTATCTGTTGTGTGGGTGAACTGAAAAGAATTTTTGAAATGCCCAATTCACCCCCCTCTTGGTGATTTCCTTCTCTTTCATTTGGTATCAGAGCGTCGGTTATCTATTTGAAGGATTAACATCCTAGATCAAAGATCCAATGGAAGGAATTCTACCGGAAGGAGCTTAAATCAACAGACCACCAAATTTCAGTGGAGAACATTATTCTTCCTGGAAGGCTAAGTTCAGAGTCTTTATCATGGGAAGTAAATTTGGTTTGTGGAATGTATTTGAGAAAGTTGATTATAAACCATCTGTCACTAGAAATGGAGCTAAAAGAGACAAGCGTGAAGAAGAGTATGATGAGAATGACAGAAGGCAAGTCACTCTCAACGTGAAAGCAATCCACATGCTGCGAAGTGCTCTAAGCCCAGAAGATTATTCTCGAATCTGCACTTTGCCATCTGCTAAGGCTATGTGGGATGCTATTAAAATAGCTCATGAAGATGAAGCTGAAAAAGAAGATAGAGCTGACATCTATTCTGTGGCCAAAGAGGAAGAATCAGAAAGTGAAGAGGTAAATGATCTCGAATCATCTTATGATGAACTCTTATCTGAATATAAGTTTCTCTTCACTGAATTTCGAAAGATTGCAAAAGAAATTTTGTCTTCTAGAAAGAAAATTAAATTGTTGGAAGAAAAAGTTCAGAACGTTTCTATTTCTGAAAACATTTCTGCTTTTTGCGAAAATATTCCTCAAAATGATTGTGAAAAGATTTTAGAAAAGGTTTGTGACAATTGCTGTGATTTAGAGAAAATAAATTTACATCTTACGAAAACTCTTGAAAAATTCACTAGAGGTAGTGAAATGCTCAAAGTTATTTTGAAACAGCAAAGGTTCAAAAATGACAAATCAGGAATTGGTTACAAACCTGATTTTGACAAGAAGAAAGCCAAGAAGAAGCTTGGACAAAGATCATATATGAACTATTTTCAAAAATCAGTCCATTCTTCAAATCCTTTTGCTTATTGTAGCTATTGCAATCGAAAAGGCCATGCTACTTCTTCATGTTTTCATAAAAAGGAACGAAGGAGCAAGCCTGTAGGTAATTATCAATGGGTACCAAAGGGAACTTATGTTTTCCCTAAGGTCCAAACTAACCCAGAAGGACCCAAACACAAAAGGGTACCAAAATGTCCATCTGTTGCTTTGTATGTGCAGATTGATTCTAAGAGAAATGGACATAAAGAGGTTAAGAACCAGAGAATCTCTCATGCACCAAAAAGGAGAACCTCCAGAGCACACATTGCAGAAACGGTGCAAAGTAGAAGAGTATATCCCACCTCAAGAACAAACTACCAGAAAGTACCACTCAATTACCTTGAGGAGAACAAGAAGAAGAGAGTCTCTCAAGTATCAAATAGAAGATACTTGAAGCCTATACCATTTGTGAAGACTTTGCAGACACCAAAGAGACAATGGGTATGCAAAGCCAATCCTTCAAGTACCTAAGGCTAAGGTATGCAATGGTAAAACCTCCTATGCTATAATCTGAAATAATCATTGAGGTTTTATATTTTGTAACCTTAGAAATGAGCATTGCAAGCTATCTGTTTTAAATTGGTTTTTCATATCCTGATATATATTTCTAAACAGATTGCAATGTTTAATAAGTTCAACTCTTTATGCATACATAATGATTTGAAAAGAAAGTATTTCTTTTATGCAAAAGAGTCATGTTTTATTCACTATGTTTTGTTGTTCTGAATTAATTATATTCATAAGAGCATGTGAATTTTAGTTCCTACAAGCTAACGATGAATGGATCCAAGTTAAGTTGGATACCAAGAAAGAAAAAGATTTATATGACTTTTGTAGGATCAAAGAAAATTTCTGAAGAATGTAACACAGAGAAATGATCCAAGTCTTGAGAAAGTTGAACAAGCTAAGCTTGATGTTGATGGTGAAATCTGGAAAATGAGTTATCTACATCAATCCATCTCAACCAAGCAAGCTTCTATGAGGAAAAGAGGATTATGGTGATATCTAATTCTTACCTCATAGTATGATCATACGAAATTGATTTTTGGTTTGTTTTTGGATTTGGAAACTGATTCAATCAGCAAATTTATTGTCAAAACTATTAATTTTCTATATGTTTTGATGTTGGTTGAAAACAATTGTAAACCAAAATGTGAAGTTTTCTCTTGAAAAATCGAAATTCCTTACTGTCAAAGGAAAACCGCCAGTTTTGAAGTAAAACTCCAGTTTTGAGTTTTATGAGAAAAACATGAACAGTGCAAAACTGCCAGTTTTCATACTGAGTTTTCAATGAACATATGAAAACTCGAGTTTTGGGAAGCAAAACTCGAGTTTTGGTCTGGCAGAGAGGTTTCAAAGTGTTTCAAGTTTTTCAAATCTCAAAACCTCCAGTTTTCAATGAAAACCGCCAGTTTTGAACATTTCAAAAACTTCTCATATTTTGTGAAATAGTTCAAAACTCCAGTTTTGGGGTCAAAACTCCAGTTTTGATATGTTACTCGCACACCTGATTTCAAAGCAAACGAAAACCTCCAGTTTTGGGTCAAAAATGACAGTTTTCGGTTTTCACAGGTTTTGTGAAAACTCGAGTTTTTGATAGCAAAACTCGAGTTTTGGCTTGGCCGAGAGCCTTCAAACTTTTCAAGTTTCAAAACTGCTAGTTTTTCTCCAAAACCTCCAGTTTTGCTTCAGCATAGTCCAAAACTCCAGTTTTCATATGAAAACTCCAGTTTTGCTTCAGCATAGTCCAAAACTCCAGTTTTCAGATGAAAACTCCAGTTTTGCTTTTGAGGAATAGTTGAAAACTCCAGTTTTGTTTCAAAACTCCAGTTTTCAACACTTAGTTTGAAAAATCAGATTTTCTGAATTTGCGAAATCTTCTTGTTTAATCTTAATACTTTCCATCATCATTCACTCATATTTCTAACTATGTTTAATCAATTTGTTAGTGAATTTTTGATGATCAAACAAGTGAATTTGCGCATAACTTTGTTGATTTCATATTTTTGAAATGCACAAATATAAAATCTGTTTGGATTTCAACTCACATTGTTTTGAGAAAGCACATACAAATGTTTTGAAACATATCCATACTTTGAATGCATTCAATTGATCTTTCAAATTGGAAGTTAATGTTGTTACTGAATGTTGAATATGCTTCAAATTTCTCTAGTTGAGTTTTCATTATCTTTCACATATATCAAGCCATTCCAAGCATTATGAATGTTCATTAATGCATTATGTGCATCAACCATTATATGTGAAGATTGGAGCTAAATACCCAAGAGGGGGGTGAATTGGGTATCTTAAAAAAAATAAAGATTCTACTCTGTTTTTGACAAATGAAGATAGGGTAAAACAGAGGAGAAAGGGAGAGAAGCAATACACCACAAGATTTATACTGGTTCGGTCCTTTCTCTGACCTACATCCAGTCCCCAAGCCTCACCTGGGATTTTCAATCCACTATAATCAAATATTGATTACACACTCTGTACTAAGAGTTGTTCTCTCTCTAGAACACACTCCCCCTTACAAGTTGTAATCAATACTCCCCAACTACCAAGTCCCCTGACTTGTAGTTATCTTAATCAATAAATGATTTACAAGTATTTGACTCTCTTACAGAGCAGATAGGATAAACACTGAAGAACTAAGTATCAAACTGATACAATACAGATGAAAGCTTGATACAATAAATGACTCAATAAATTTTCGCTCTAAGTAGTTGTATCAGCTTGTGAAGAAATTAATGTTCTCTATTTATAGGTAGGGAACATTAAATGACCGTTGTAGGATGATTCCAACCGTTGGAAGTGATTAGCCTGGGTTCTGGTTATCTTCTCTCTCTAAACTTCTGCTAATCCAAGTGTTTATGTGATCTGATGTGGATTTCTGAGTTTCTGGTCGTTGGAATTGACTTTACTTGATGTAGTAAACATTCTTTAACGTTAACAAGGCGTGCTCAGATGGATTAGCTGAAAGTAGATGAGGTTGTGCAGGTGCATTAAATGCACTGTTCACCTTTTTACTTTTTCTTACAAATCTTCAATAATCTTGATCTGTGCTAACTGAAAAACACTCAACAAACTTGTTAAACATATCTGGGATCATGAGTGAATGATATATGAAAGCAAGTAGATCAATCAACAAGATATAACAGATTTCACAAATTTGAAAAAGCTTCAACGGTCACTAACCTCGAGGTTAGTTCATCCAACCTCGAGGTTGGCCTGAAAGCTTCAGGCAAACCTTCGTTTTGAAAACATTCAACCTCGAGGTTGCACAGTGAACCTCGAGGTTTCTCTTGAGGAGAAACCTTCTGATAAATCTCATTAACTTGCAAACCTTGAGGTTCCAAAAGTAACCTCGAGGTTTGAAGTTTGTTACAAACCTTCAGTTTTCACTGGAGCTCGACAACCTCGAGGTTGTACATCTGTACTCGAGGTTGGCTCTTTGAAAGTGCAAAGTTCAAAGTTAAACATAAAGCCCAGCCTCGAGGTTACAATGTTAACCTCGAGGTTTTCAATACTTTGAAAACCAGTGTGCTCTCTGTAAGTGATAAAACTCGAGGTTGCAACATCATACTCGAGGTCCAAGGTGTTTTTATCGAGCTTAAGTTTCAAACCAAAGTGTCCAACCTCGAGGTTGGAACATGAACCTCGAGGTTCATGTGCTTGATAAAAAAAATGACCTTTCTGTATGAGTTGAACCTTGAGGTTTGCTTTGCATACTCGAGGTTGCAAGTGTTAATGAAGAAACTTGGGTTCTCCAAATGAACCAGAACCTCGAGGTTGACTTCTCAACCTCGAGGTTTCACATATAATATGTGAAACCAAGCTTTGCAACATTAGAACACTTGATTTTTCCCTTTCTTTTAAGGCATCTGTAAGGTCAAACCTCGAATTTTGCTCTTAACCAGAGTCTTGACACTCAAGAGCAAAACCTCTTCAATTGTCTGTAGTTGTTGACAATCATCAAAACCATTAGAGAACTAACATTCTCCCCTTTTTTGATGATGACAACACCTACAAGCAATACTTCTTTAAACATTTAGAAGATTATCAGTGGGATTATCAGAGAGTTTGAAAAAAAAAACAGATTTTTGCACAAGTAAAGAGTCAGAGATAAGCAGAGGCATGAAATTGAGACTGATATTTCAATTGACATTCCATTTCAACAAAGTTATACAAGATACAATGGAATTCAAAAGGAAAAATACAGATAGCAATAAAAGAAAACAAATACATGAAAATACATATGCTGCTGCAAAAGAAACAACCCTAAGGACCTCCAATCCTTATAGATTCCTTTCCCCCTTTGACTCCTATAGGTTCCTCATTGCTTGTTCCTCTCCCCCTTTGTCATCATCATCCACATATTCTGGGTCAAGAACAATAAGAGGGGGCTGGTAAAGCACCATAGCAGTGGTAGGATCAAAGGAGGGATCAAGAAGAGAAGGATGGGTATAGGGAGAAGGTGTGGGAAAGATCTCAGTAGAGGGGGTAGGTGGAGATAGGAATGGTGGAATGAGGACCTCTGTGGAAGGGGTAGTGGGTGAAGGTTGGGTCTCAGAGACTGGAGTGGTATGAGATGGAGAAGTGTGTGGAGGACTGGGAAATGAGAAAGAGGGAGAGGGAGGTGAGTGAATGGGAGAGTGAGCAGGAGACTCAGAGAGTGAGGAAGATGAAGATGGGTCAGGTAAAGGAAGTGATGAGCCAGGGCCATCAGCTGGAGCAGGGATAGGATCAGAATCCATCTCAGGAACATGAATAGCAGTGGCAGCCTGGACTGGAACTGAGGATGAACCAGGAGTAGATGAGGAAGCACCGAGACCAAAATGTCTAAGAAGCATGTCAGCTCTGTCTCTGGCATCAGATGCAGCTGAGAGTGTGACAGCTAAAGAGGAATCCAATTCAGTAAACTTTTGATCCACTTCCTCCTTTAGCTTGTACAAGTGGGACATTGCCTCAGTCTGTGCAACTATGACATCCATGAGTCCCATCTTGATGTCAGCCCGCAATACATCAACTTCAGTCTTCATGATAGCTCTGTGGGAGATTAGGGCTTGATCCACTATCTGTTTGATCTGTCCCATCAGATCATCTGGTAGAGAGGCCTGAGAAGGTGGAGGAGCTGACTGTGCTTCCTCAGGAGCTTGAGAGGCTTGAGACTGAGCTTCACCCTCTGCACCAAACTTGATACGCATAAGATTCAGCTGATGCTTCCCAAAATATAGGGGATACTCAAGGGTATCAGTGTTCCCCACATACCAAATTCTGTGATAGTAGAGTATCACAGAAACAAGAGAAGGGTAGGGTATATGAGTCAATGGCTTCTTGGCAAATTTGAAGGACTTCATCCCCTGAAGTAGCCAATCCCCAATATTAAAAGGCACTCTCCTCACAAAGGCAGTGAATGGTCTGTAATCGAGGGAGGTAAAGTGGGTGTAGTTCCCAGCCTTAGGAACAAAGTTCCTTGAATAAACATACCCCAGAACTCTGTGTTCTTGAGGCATGTCCCTAGGCTTGAAGGTTAGCTTTATCTGTTGGTCAGGTTGGAAAGGTTTGCCTGGAATAAGAGTTTCATATACCTCTTGATTGGTATAAGAAAACTCAGAAATAGGAGGTGGGTTCTTAATCTTCAGAATTTTGTTCAAAATATCAGCAGAAAGTGTAAACTTGACACCCCTCACTGTGGTTGACACCCTTTCCTCTACCAACTCACCCTCAGAGTCCAGTACACTCACATCTTCCATCTTAAAGTAGAACATCCTAACCAAACTAGGAGTGTATGGACAGTAGATGGAGATAAAGGGTTCATACATTTTGATCCAAGGACTGAGATCAAAATTGCATTCCCTATGAAAGGTATCTAAGTTGATGGCTACTGAGGCACAGAAAACTTTAGAGAGATAAGTTTCTCTATACTTATCATTTTCCTCCTTGGTGGAGAAGGTTGAGGCAGCAGTGATGAATCCTTCTGGAGGTGATCTGATATCCCGGATGTCCTCAATAGCATTGACAGCAAATTTCTCCAACTTCTTTTGCTGTGAAGCCTGAGAGGTAGATTGAGCTTGAGGCTTTCAGGGATTCTTGGTTCTTGCCTTTTTGGCCTTTTCTACCACTTTCTCTTTCCCTTTACCGGTTGCTTCAGGGACTTTCCTCTTTTTAGACTCAGCTTGACTGGGCTCTTTGATGGAAATGCCCTTCGGTTTGCTCTTCGGAGGAGGAGATGGAGGAGGATCAATAGGCATCCCTGGGATGTGTTTATCAACCCCAGAGCGCAAGCGAATAGACCGAGTTTTCTTCCTCACTGGCTTGCTTGGTCGAGGTTCAGGTGAAGGTTGACGTTTTGGAGGTGGAGATGGAGACCAAGATTCTGTCTCATCGTTCGAATGGGAGGAAGATTCTGACTGAGAAGGAGATTTCGAGGCCATTTGGAGACAGAGTATGAAAGAAATTTGCAGAAAAGTGAAGATTGGAGAAGGAAGTGACGAGAGGAAAGGAGTGAACTCGAGGTTAGGGTTCAGTAAAATTGAAATTTCACAGCAGCATATATATAGACACACGCTCAACCTCGAGGTTGACATCCCAGCCTCGAGGTTAGATGAATAAAAATTCACTAATCTCTGCGATCAACCTCGAGGTTGACATCTCAGCCTCGAGGTTAGATGAATAAGACTTTACTAACCTTTGAAATTCTTACCTCCAACCTCGAGGTTGCCTCCAGAACCTCGAGGTTCCACTGTCTGATTGATGAGGTGTTCTCTCTGTCTGCTACCAACCTCGAGGTTCCAATCCCATACTCGAGGTTCAAGCTTTTAAACATTCTCAATTTTGACAGTTTGCCCCGATAACCTCGAGGTTAGCTTTTGAGCCTCGAGGTTCCATCCATCAGACACCTTGAGCCTTTTGACACCCTTCCAACCTCGAGGTTGGCTACTGAACCTCGAGGTTTGCCCCTTTGATAGCAAACCTAAGTCCTGCATAAGATTGTCTATGTACTCCGATGCTAAAGTTAGATATCTATAATCATCAAAACCATAATTTAACATAAAAGTAGACAGAAATTACTCATAACTCATTGGGATTTACCATTCCCAATTCTCTTCTTATGAATGTGAATGGGTCCTTGGCTAATGGTTTGGTGAAAATGTCTGCCAATTGAAGATGAGTTGGGATGAACATCACTTTCACATCTCTCTTCTGGACATGATCCCGGATGAAGTGATGTCTCACATCAATATGCTTGGTTCTTGTATGTTGCACGGGATTCTTGGCCAAGCTTATTGTGCTAGTGTTGTCACATAGTATTGGGATCTCCTTTACGTGCACTCCCAAGTCAGCAAGTTGTTGCTTCAGCCACAACACTTGAGCACAACAGCTTGAGGCAGCCACATATTCAACTTCTGTTGAGGACACAGCCACGGTAGTTTGCTTCTTGCTAAACCAAAAGACAAGTGAGTTGCCAAAGAACTCGCATTGCCCACTTGTGCTCTTTCTATCCGTCTTATAGCCAGCATGGTCAGAATCTGAATATGCCACAAGATGCTCCGGCTGACCTTTGGGAAACCATAGCCCAAGAGTCTTTGTATCAGATAGATATCTGAAGATTCTCTTCACGTGTTCAGCATGAGACTCTTTGGGTGCGGATTGGAACCGAGCACACATTCCAACACTGAATTGGATGTCCGGGCGACTTGCAGTGAGATAGAGCAATGATTCAATCATTCCTCTATACTTGGTGATGTTGAAATCCTTGCCCTCTTCATCAGCATCCAAGGAAGTAGTTGTGCTCATTGGTGTGTCAGCCCCATTACACTTGTCCATTCCAAACTTCTTCAGCAAATCATTTAAATACTTTGTTTGAGATATGAATATCCCATCTTTACGTTGCTTGATTTGCAGCCCAAGGAAGTAATTCAGCTCTCCCATCATTGACATCTCAAATTCACCTTGCATAGACTTCGAAAATTCCTCACATAAAGAGTCATTAGTAGCACCGAAAATAATATCATCAACATATATCTGTACAATTAAAATCTCATTTAACTTATTTTTCTTGATAAACAGTGTTGTATCAGCCTTTCCTCTAATAAATCCTTGATTGAGTAAGAATTGACTCAATCTTTCATACCAAGCTCTAGGAGCTTGCTTAAGACCATACAAGGCTTTCTTAAGTCTAAAAACATGATCAGGAAATTGATCATTTTCAAAGCCTGGAGGTTGTTCAACATACACCTCCTCTTGGATGAAGCCATTTAGAAATGCACTTTTAACATCCATTTGATAGAGTTTAAAACCTTTTGTGCATGCAAATGCTAGAAGAACTCTTATTGCTTCCAATCTAGCTACTGGAGCATAAGTCTCTTCATAGTCTATTCCTTCTTCTTGATTGTAGCCTTTGGCCACTAATCGAGCCTTGTTACGCACAATGATGGCTGACTCATCATGTTTGTTCTTGAATACCCATTTTGTCCCAATTACCGGATGGTCTTTGGGTCTAGATACCAAGTCCCAAACTTGATTTCTATCAAATTGATGTAGCTCCTCTTGCATAGCAATCACCCAATCATTGTCTGAAAGGGCTTCTTCTATCTTAGAGGGCTCTATATGTGAAATAAATGCAGAAAATGTGACTTCATTCAAAGTACTATTTCTGGTCCTAACTCCTTGATTCACATCACCTATAACTTGGTCTAAAGGATGATTCCTTATAAATCTCCAAGCTCTAGGTTGAGACTGATCAGAATTTTCTAAATTGTTTTCAGGATTAGCCTCAAAAATATTTTCAGAATTTTCAGAAGGAGTAGGAGCATTTTTCGAAAAGAATTTGTTTTTGAAAATAGTCTCCTCTTCATCATCCAAGGATTTATCAGATTCAGATTCGCAGAATACAACGTGTATAGATTCTTCCACAATCTTAGTTCTAGTATTAAAGACTCTATATGCTTTGCTCCTATTAGAATAACCAATAAAGATAGCTAAATCAGCTTTAGGATCGAATTTACCAAGATTATCTTTACCGTTATTGTGCACATAGCACTTACAGCCAAAGACACGAAGGTGGCTGAGGTTTGGCTTTCTTTCTTTGTAGAGTTGGTATGGAGTCTTATTCAGCTTCTTTCTCAAGTATGCTCTGTTGGAGACGTAGCAAGCCGTACTCATGGCATCAGCCCAAAACACTTGAGAAGTGTTGTACTCGTTCAACATTGCTCTAGCCATTTCAGTGAGTACACGATTCTTTCTCTCCACAACACCATTTTGTTGTGGTGTTCTTGGTGCTGAAAAATTGTGATCAATCCGCATACTGTCACAGAACTCAGCAAAGGTTTGATTCTCGAACTCTCCACCATGATCAATCCGTATTCCTGAAATTGAGAACCCATTCTCGTTTTGGACCTTCTTGAAAAATGAAACAAACTGATCAAAGGTTTCATCTTTAGAGGATAAAAATATTGTCCAAGTAAATCTAGAGAAATCATCAACAATGACCAAGGTGTATAAGTTTCCACCAAGACTTTTCACTCTAGCTGGTCCAACTAGATCCATGTGAAGAAGTTGAAGGGGTCTATTTGTTGAAATCTCATTTTTAGCCTTAAAGGAAGATTTGGTCTGTTTTCCCTTTTGACAAGCATCACAAATCGTATCATTTTTGAAATTCAGTTTGGGAATGCCAATAACCAAATCCTTTTTCAATAACTTGTCAAGTTGATACATATTGACATGAGCTAATCGCTTATGCCATAGCCAACTCTCATTCAAGTTACTTACAAAGCAATTTTCAGAAGTAGAAGCATTGCTAGAGAGGTTCAAAGTATAACAGTTTCCATCTCTAGGTGCTCTAAATAAAGCTTTATTTTTCAAATCATTTATGAAGATCAAATCCTTTTTAACAATGAAGCACTCATCTGAATCAAATATTACCAAATTACCCTTATCAGTGCTTTGGCTCACACTTAGGAGATTGTGACACAATCCTTCTACAAGGTAGACGTCTTTGATGAGTGAACCTTCATTGTTGCCTATCTCACCAATGCCAGCGATTTTCCCGGATTGATCACCTCCAAATGTGACTCTACCTCCATCTTTTGGCTTTATTGATAAAAACTTTGATTTGTCTCCAGTCATGTGTCTTGAGCATCCACTATCGATATACCACTTGTTTGGCCTTGATGCTCTCAGACAAACCTGCAGATCACAAAGAATCAGGTTTTAGGTACCCATCTTTTCTTGGGTCCTTTGGGGTTAGCATGTACCTTGGGAACATATGTTCCTTTTGGTACCCAGAGATAATTCCCTACAGGTTTAGCTTTTCTTTCTTTTCGATGAAAACAAGATGAAGTGGTATGTCCCTTCCTATTACAGTAATTGCAATGAGCAAAAGGATTTGAAGAATGAAGAGATTTTGTAAAATGATTCATGTAAGATTTTTGACCATTCTTTTTCTTTCCTTTCTTTTTGTCAAAGTCTGGTCTATATCCAACGCCCGATCTATCATTTATAAACCGCTGTTGTTTTAAAATTACATTGAGCATTTCACTTCCCTTAGTGAACTTCTCAAGTGCTTTTGTTAATTGTAAATTCTTTTTCTCGAAAATAGGGCATTCGTCACAGACTAGAGATTTAGGAGAAGTAAGATTTTCAACATGTAATTCAAGAAAAGAATGTTTTCTTTTTAAACTCATATACTTATCTGCTAATTTTTCAAATTCCTTTTGAACCACATTGTACTCAGTAAATAGTTCATCATAGGAAGGGAGAGATTCATATACCTCACTTGTTTCACCGGGTTGCTCTTCTTCTTCAGCAACAAGGCATATGTTGGCTTTTTCACTTTCATTTTCTTCAGCTTCATCCTCATCTGATGAGCTATCCCCCCATATGGTTGAAACATATGCTTTCTTCTTCTTGAAGTTCTTGAACTTCTTCCTTTCTTTCTCTTGGTTCTTCAGCTGAGGACATTCAGATTTGATGTGTCCGGGCTTCTCGTATTCGTAGCATATGATGGGCTTCTTTGATTCATAGCTGGAGCTACCCTTTTGAAACTTCTTGAAGCCTTGATCCTTTTTGTAGAACTTCTTGAATCTTCGGACCATCATGCCGATTTCTTCATCCTCATCTTCATCTTCTTCATCTTTATCAGCATTGAGAGCAACTCCCTTGTTGCGATTGTTGGTACCGTTGACTTCTTCCAAGTCCTTCTTAAATTTCAATTTGCTCTCATACTCAGATAAACTTCCGAACAATGCAGCAACAGAAGTCATAGACTCACCACGAGCCTCTTCAATAGCAGTAACCTTGGCTTCCCAATCCTTCGTGATAATATTGAGAATTTTTCTCACTTGAGACCTTTGATCGAAGATCTTTCCCAGGGCTGCCAACTGATTCGTGAGATGAGTATATCTAAGCTGAAATTCACCGATAGTTTCTCCTTGCTTCATTCGCAACAGGTCGTATTCGGTTGTTAGGATGTTGATGCGGTTCTCTTTGATTCCAGATGTTCCTTCATATGCGATTTCCAGAGCTTTCCACATATCCTTTGCTGTAGACAAGTTGCAAACACGAAAGTACTCCTTTTGACTAAGAGCATTTTGAAGCATCAGAATAGCCTTGCTATTAAGAGTGATATTCTTCTTATCATCATCGTTGAACTCAGCTTCGGTCTTTGGAACAGTGATGCCTCCTTCAACCTTTACTGGAACATAATCTCCAGTTTCAAATACTCTCCACAATCCATATTCTGTGGCCATCACGAACACACGAAACTTTGCTTTCCAGAAAGAGTAGTGTTCGCCATCGAAACCGGGAAGTCTGTTGATTGAAGCTCCATCCGGAAGAATTCCTTCCATAGTGATCCTTCTCGAGTGGTTAAACTCTTCTGAGAAGACCTTGCTCTGATACCAAATGAAGATTGGAGCTAAATACCCAAGAGGGGGGGTGAATTGGGTATCTTAAAAAAAATAAAGATTCTACTCTGTTTTTGACAAATGAACATAGGGTAAGACAGAGGAGAAAGGGAGAGAAGCAATACACCACAAGATTTATACTGGTTCGGTCCTTTCTCTGACCTACATCCAGTCCCCAAGCCTCACCTGGGATTTTCAATCCACTATAATCAAATATTGATTACACACTCTGTACTAAGAGTTGTTCTCTCTCTAGAACACACTACCCATTACAAGTTGTAATCAATACTCCCCAACTACCAAGTCCCCTGACTTGTAGTTATCTTAATCAATAAATGATTTACAAGTATTTGACTCTCTTACAGAGCAGATAGGATAAACATTGAAGAACTAAGAATCAAAATGATACAATACAGATGAAAGCTTGATACAATAAATGACTCAATAAATTTTCACTCTAAGTAGTTGTATCAGCTTGTGAAGAAATTAATGTTCTCTATTTATAGGTAGGGAACATTAAATGACCGTTGTAGGATGATTCCAACCGTTGGAAGTGATTAGCTTGGGTTCTGGTTATCTTCTCTCTCTAAACTTCTGCTAATCCAAGTGTTTATGTGATCTGATGTGGATTTCTGAGTTTCTGCCCGTTGGAATTGACTTTACTTGATGTAGTAAACATTCTTTAACGTTAACAAGGCGTGCTCAGATGGATTAGCCGAAAGTAGATGAGGTTGTGCAGGTGCATTAAATGCACTGTTCACCTTTTTTACTTTTTCTTACAAATCTTCAATAATCTTGATCTGTGCTAACTGAAAAACACTCAACAAACTTGTTAAACATATCTGGGATCATGAGTGAATGATATATGAAAGCAAGTAGATCAATCAACAAGATATAACAGATTTCACAAATTTGAAAAAGCTTCAACGGTCACTAACCTCGAGGTTAGTTCATCCAACCTCGAGGTTGGCCTGAAAGCTTCAGGCAAACCTTCGTTTTGAAAACATTCAACCTCGAGGTTGCACAGTGAACCTCGAGGTTTCTCTTGAGGAGAAACCTTCTGATAAATCTCATTAACTTGCAAACCTTGAGGTTCCAAAAGTAACCTCGAGGTTTGAAGTTTGTTACAAACCTTCAGTTTTCACTGGAGCTCGACAACCTCGAGGTTGTACATCTGTACTCGAGGTTGGCTCTTTGAAAGTGCAAAGTTCAAAGTTAAACATAAAGCCCAGCCTCGAGGTTACAATGTTAACCTCGAGGTTTTCAATACTTTGAAAACCAGTGTGCTCTCTGTAAGTGATAAAACTCGAGGTTGCAACATCATACTCGAGGTCCAAGGTGTTTTTATCGAGCTTAAGTTTCAAACCAAAGTGTCCAACCTCGAGGTTGGAACATGAACCTCGAGGTTCATGTGCTTGATAAAAAAAATGACCTTTCTGTATGAGTTGAACCTTGAGGTTTGCTTTGCATACTCGAGGTTGCAAGTGTTAATGAAGAAACTTGGGTTCTCCAAATGAACCAGAACCTCGAGGTTGACTTCTCAACCTCGAGGTTTCACATATAATATGTGAAACCAAGCTTTGCAACATTAGAACACTTGATTTTTCCCTTTCTTTTAAGGCATCTGTAAGGTCAAACCTTGAAGTTTGCTCTTAACCAGAGTCTTGACACTCAAGAGCAAAACCTCTTCAATTGTCTGTAGTTGTTGACAATCATCAAAACCATCAGAGAACTAACAATATGGAATAGCTTACTAGGATAATATTTTGAAACTTTAATCATTTGAACTAAAGAGTTTGTGCTACATCGTCCATGAATCCTAGTACTCCTAGTGTTACTCAAATACATCAAATTTAATTCCATCCATATTTTGAGTAACTATCTATGTGTATTCATAATCTTGCCTTGATTGTTGACATACTTTCAAGACTTTTATCTAAGAAGCAAGATTATCTCTTGGTCATAGCAAAGTCATTATGCATATATATGTTGTGTTAAGAATATCTTGATAATGCTTTTATGACTCTTGCTTTGCAGAAAATTCTTTCACATGTTAACATCAATGTTAAACATGTTCTCTAAAACTGAAGTATTTGGATATATTTAGCTAACCTATTGACTTTCACAATGTTTACAATGAGCATTGTTTTCAAACATGTTTCAAAAATCTTTCATGTATAAAAATTTTGATTTCATAATGTGTCATCATATTTTTGAAAGACCATTCAAGATTTGAAATACTTTGCATATTTCATTATCTTTCTTGAAAAATCTGAACTTTAAATTGATAAATGCTTATCGTTATAGATAAGGTCTTCTATACTCATTTTTATCAATAACATCTTTTCTGCATAAAATGTATTCACAAATTGTCATTGAGAAATAACATTTTTGGTATCATTTAGTTGTTACCCTATTCAATTCATTGGCTTAATCTTATTTGTTTTGGGTAAAACTATGTTTTGATCTTTGATTGTTATACTCTTTGCTCAAAAATCATATGATTTAATTCTATAAGAGCATTAGAGTTGTCATGTCTAATATTGTGTGGACTCAAGAATCATTGAGTACCAAAGAACATATGTTTGTTTTGCAGGAGTTGACCAAAATGTTCTGTTGTTGAATACAAAGAACATAGGCAAATAGATTAGATCATTTCAATGGCTATGTCTGCAAATTCTATGGCTTCACTTGAGTAACATCTCATCAATAGCAAGAGGCTTAGATCAAGATGATAAGGAGCATGCTAGTTTGATGAGAAGCTATGAACAGAAACTAATTTGAAATCCTATACGAAGCTCACTCACATCTTAGAGAGCCTCAGTATTGATTACATATAGCTATCCAGTGATGCATCTATAGATTACAAATGATTATGACTCAAGTAATTACGATATTACTTGAGTGAGGTATTGTATTTTTTTGAAATAATATTCATATATCATAATCATTTCTCTGTTCTCATATCACTGCTGGGCTAACTTGTTTTCATTCCATTTTATTTCATGAAGTTTAGCCTAAACAAACTCATTTTTAAAATGATCCTTATGCTTTAAAACTCTTTTATCACCATAAAAAGCAAAAGTGATCTGTGTATATCAATTTCAAGTCCACCCAAGTAAACTTGAAAGTTTTTCAATTCTAAGGTACCATGTTGTGAGCAAAAATTATTTTTAAACTTGATAATATTTGGTATCACATTATTATTTTGTATTATTAAAGAGAACTTCATTTTTTTTCGGTCATGCATTCATTAAGGGGGAGCTTCACATTTACATGTGTTTCATATCTTAATAGCTCACCTTTCTTTATTTGAAGTAAAACCCTTTTAAGCATACTCATCTGCATTTATTATCTCCTATTAGTTTTGATGGTGAGTTAATATCATATTTTCCTTTCATTATCCTTATTTGAAAAATATCATATAGAAAGGGATACTTGATATTTGGCTTGCACTAACAAATCTTTTGCAAAGAAAGTTTTCAATTCATAGCAGGAGTTTTGGTTATGTGTTGCAACTTTGGAGATCAATCATTGAAGCTGAGATATGCTCTACATAGATGATCTTTGCAAAGGATGAAAGCTGAGTGCTGATCATATTCATATGCGATAATCTTCAAGAAGCAAAGAGCCTTCCACTGATTCATCTCAGACCATGGCGACACAATCAAACTTCATGCAGCAAGCAAATAGACTTCTTTGATCATTCATCTGTTTGCAGAACCAACATGAGCATTTCTAAACTCTATCTTTTTATATTCAGCACATGTTTGGTATCTATATGTTTTAAATGTTAAAGATGTCTTGAAAACCTCTCCAAATTCTCTCAAATTTGTTTTCATAAAAACATTCCAAATTGCTTCAAATTTTGAATGAAAACACTTTCAATTGGGGAGAGAAAATCAGTTCTTTGACTCTTTCTAATATGGTATCATATTTGTCCCTCTAAGCATTTCTTCTTTACTTCAACTTTTTGCTAATGACAAATAAGGGGGAGAGAATGGCAAGAAAAATATGTTGCATCTAATATATTCTCATATTCAGACATATTTTTCTTAAGGTATTTGCCATCATCAAAAAGGGGTAGAATGTTAGTTATGATTAGTTTTGATGATGTCTTATATAGATGCCATTGTTATAAGCAAAAAGATTGAGTAATATAGTTGTCTCCTACATTGACTAAATGTTGTATTTAATGTAGATTAATCCAAGTTGAATTATAGAGATTAATCAAGAAGGAGATAAGAGTTGAAAGAAAGAAGTATCTGCAAAGGTTATAAAGAAAGCAAGATGTTATCAATGGGTTTTGGTGATAACCAAGTAGAAGAGAAGAAACCAAATAAAGAAGAACTTGATGTATGGAATGAAGACTTTATTATCCAAGTTCTTATGTTGATGCTAGAAAACTCCAAGATCATATGGGAGTTGGAATGATTCAATTCAGAGTTAAAACAAGCAAGAATGAGGTTTTGGATGAGCAAACTTGAGTCTCCAAGTATTAAACATGAGTTTTCTACCTAGCTGCTATAATTTACTCATCTGAGAGGAGAAAACTCGAGTTTTGTGGTAAAACTCGAGTTATCAGGTGTCTACAACGTCTTTGGGGTCTCTGGACAAGCAAAACTCGAGTTTTGGGGGTGAAAACACAAGTTTTGGAAACTGGAAGTAAGACTTGAGGTAAAACGCGAGTTTCGGAAAATTAAAGAAGCAAAACTCGAGTTTTGAAGAGCAAAACTCGAGTTTTGAACTGTTACCAGCACTTCAGCTCCACACTGTCCCACGTTCAGCACAGGCGACCTCTGATGTTTCGATGATATCTCACAAACTAGAGATTGGATTGAGACGAAACCAAAAGCATATGAAACTAGACTCCTAATGCGTCATTTGGATATAAAATTCAAGCAAAAAGGAGTTAAGATCAAGGAGTTATGATTTTTACAAGTTGGCCCAAGAATCAACGTCACAGTCCAGACCCACCTTCAGTATTTTGGATATATCTCACAAACTACAAATCCAATTGAGCTCAAATCGGTGCCATTGGAAACTAGACACATAGAGCTTTCCATCAAGAGTTGAACGGACCAAAACAGAGTTCAGACCAGGGATATATGGTCTTCTAAAGTTGGTGGTAATGTCAAGAAAACTTAACAAGTCCAGGAGGAAGCAAAACTCGAGCTTTGCAAGTGAAAACTCGAGTTTTCATCAGACAGAGAGCATTGAAGAATCTCACAAATGAAAACTTCCGGTTATGAACCATCACCTCCAGTTTTGATGTTTTGAACTTGATACCAAAAGTTCAAAACTCGAGTTTTGGTTAACTCGAGAGGTTCATCATTTCTAAAGCTTGAAAACTGCCAGTTTTGGATTGAAAACCTGCAGTGATGAAGAGTGAATAGTTCAAAACTCCAGTTTTGATTATCAAAACTCGAGTTTTGGTGTTTTTATCAGAGAAACGCATTTGTGTTCCAGAATTGCCCAATCTGATCTACACTCCAGGATTAAGTTACAAATTGATCTTATATGATTTATATGATTCATATCTATGTTTCTAACCAGTATTAACGAGTTTGCTCATGAGATTACAGAAGTTTTTGAATCAGATTGAGAATCAAATAAAGGATCACTTTATGAGCAACTTGCAATATTATAACATATCCTTCAAGACAAAAGCAAATGGAAGACAGCCTGGCAAGATGGACAGCTATTTCTCAATGCAAACAACAAAGCCTCCACCAACTAAAGCTGAACAACATTATTCTTCAGACAACACCACATGGGAAGAGCCAAGCTTCAAATATTCAAATCTGCAAAAGTTTTCCCAACAGCTATATTCAAATGCCAAAGTGTTTCAGCAGATAGATTCATTATGCAACACCCATAACAGCTATATTTTTGAATGGGTTGAAGCCACAACGGATCTATAACGTTCACAAGCTTCAAATCACTATAAATGACTGAAGATTTGAAGCTGGACAGATAGAGAAGACAGACACATAAGTTTTGCATGAAAATATCATCTATTTCTCTGTATATTCATTAGATTGTATCTTTGATACATTAAGCTTCAGTGTGTATCATTATCTACTCTTAGAGAGAGTCAATTTCCCTGTATATCATTCATTGTAAGAATCTCAAGTCAGGTGACTTAGAGATTGGGAAAATCAGAGTACAACTTGTAAGGGGGAGTGTGTCCTAGGTTGGGATCATCCTTCGTTTACAGAGGGTGTATCTGATTACAGAGTACAACTTGTAAGGGGGAGTGTGTCCTAGGTCGGGAGCATCCTTCGTTTACAGAGTGTGTATCTATTGTAAACAATTACAACTTGTAAGGGGGAGTGAGTCCTAGAGTGAGGAGCATCCTTCGTTTACAGAGGGTGTAATTGTTCTTGAGTGATAGTGGAAAATCCCAGAGGTACTGGGGACTGGACGTAGGTCAAGGAATTAGACCGAACCAGTATAAATCATCTGTGTCAAGCGTTTCTTCTCTATCTCCACTTTGCCTTCATATTATCTGTTGTGTGGGTGAACCGAAAAGAATTTTTGAAATCCCCAATTCACCCCCCTCTTGGTGATTTCCTTCTCTTTCATTATTGTTATGTAATCATTGCAATCATTGCAATTTCACTTTGTTAAGCTTTTTTTTTCTTTTTGTAATCTGAAACACTCCCTTTTGCAGATCCCAAATTCTAGTGTGAAGGATGAGTTCAAGTTCAAAAATGCACGTTACTATAATCTACCATAGTGGGAGGCATTTTCAAGGTCCCGATGGTGTTCAATTTGAAAGAAAAATGAAAATGATGAAAATCAAATGGGGTACTACATACAACGAGCTCAAAGAAAGAATTTACCAAAAATTGGAGCTATATGGCAGCCAATGCATTCATCGGTTAATTGCCAAAGTAGAGACTATAGTGGGTAAGGATAGTATATACTACATTAGTAACGATGGATATGATGATGAAGATGTAGAGTGTGTCATAGATGCATTTGCTAATCGGAAATCACAAAATTTTATTGAGATATTTGTTGAGCTTGAATCTGGTCAGTCATCATCTGTACCCATGTATACAAGATATGTTGGGATTTGTACACGCAGCGGATTAAAATTTTCTACGAATCCCTTCCCCAGGATTACTCAGGTGCGTTTAAATCAAGGTTAAGGAACTCGAATCATACCTTATAGAGAACTTAGAATCATCCGGAGCCGGAGGTTTTCCTTTGATTTTAGCAAACTAGTAGATCAAGAATCTACACAAACCCTTTGCGCACATTGTCTCATCGCGATCAAGAAAATTCAAACTGTAGTGAATTCGTCCGCGTCTCGTTCTCTTTGAACTGGTGGACTACCTTCTTGATCAGGAGAAGACGACTCTTAGAATCGGCTTCCTCTACTGGTATCCACACGAACAATCCCCGAACACGGCTACGGCAGCGTGCTAGCGCCTCTTGTGCGTCTCTCACTTTTTCGCGGCTTTCTAATACGCTCGACTAAAAGTCCCATAGGTTTTTCTAAACCCATCGGCGTATTATATTCAAAATTAGTCCCCATTAATTTTGAATTTCGAAAAAAATATTAATTAAATCTATCTAATAGATTTAATCTAATGTATTTATTTAAATCAAATTAAAAGCCTTCTGATTTAATTTATCTCTATAAACTAAATCCGAGAAATGATATCTATCTATTTAATTAAATTTGAGATACAATATCTCAATTTAAATTAAATAGATAATGATATCTTTATTCGAAAATCAAATGAGATATAATATCTCTATTTGTTTTAGATATTTAATTTATCTGATAAATTAAATATAAAACAAATATCATATAATAATATTATAATCTCCATTAAATAATATTATTATATTATTTTCAAATTTAATATATATATATATATACACACATATATATATTTATCCTAGATTAAATTTAGTATTTGTTTAATCTCATATTAATCTGAGATTCAATGAATCTGGACACTTTTACTCGTGTTGGATTATTCTTGTGTGCGACCCTGCAGGCCCATATGAGATTAGCAGTGGGCCAAGACTGTATCAGCCCCCAAGTCGCAAGCGGCCTCTAGCAAGACATTGCGACTACCCAATTCACATGGGGATCGATGACACGATACTACCTATCGTATAACCATGTCTCGTCCCTTTAGTCACGCGATAATTTGTTCAAGGATGAGGCATGGATAACGTCAATTTCCTTTTCTTGACCATTACTTTCTCGATTCTCGAGCAGTCTAATAAGTGAAATGGAAACTCCTTTCCATCACAGTATGGCCATACATTTCTCAGACTCACTCATCGAGGGGCCCAGTATTATCTCTCTACAAATGTGAGGGACAAATTCTATCTTGATCATTCACATTCCTCCACATGAAAACCACTAATCCCAATCCCAGCCTTTATCATCACCCGGTCAAAGGTGACTTTTGACTAGGTCAAAGACCAATGACTCATCATGTAGGAATCCATGATGATCTCAGGTCATAGGGCGTTGTGACGCGGTTATACATGAGATAAGCTTATGACTTAATCCATGTAGCTTTCTCATAGTGGGTTGGTCCAGCACCTTGTACTCTTACAAGTGCCCATGACTTTGATTCGTATCTCCATACCTCATCAAAGTCATACTGATTTTAACTCATCTTCACTCCCACGTAGATGACCGACCAGGGACATTTAAGATAATCTATAAGATATATCCAGGGATATAGTTATCACCTTAAACATGCGTATGAAATGATAACGTAATAGAGAACAATGACTTGTCCTTAGGGCATAATTTCCAACAAGATATCCACAGTGTTTTTGTCAAGAAGACAGACCTGTCAACTTATCTGCATTTTCCCAAGTCTTAAGTCAGATAACATTGATGGAAGAAGAGGAGGATGAGAATATGCACAGCGATGAGGAGGACGAATTTGAGAGGTTTATTCCACTAGGTGACACCTCAGATACTATGTGGAGGGTGATTTTGATGATAGCACGAACCTTGCAAACCCGAGTACCGCAACAATGCCACCGCTTCGTGTTGACCCAGTTAGAAGTGGTAAGATAGTAAACTTGTATTTGTATTTGTAATTTTTTTAGTGCTTTTGACAAAAAAATCATTTTGACCAATGTAGGGCCTGAGAGTAAGCCATTTTGGAACGAAAGCCTGTACTATTCCTCCAATAATTGGGTGCACTATGATGATGACATGAAGATGTTGTATGGTGATGATGACAGGCAAGGTGGTTGGCATTTAAGTGATCCATTATATTTGTATTAGCAGTTTCCTTCTAAATCTGAAATGCAACAAGCCGTGAAATTATAGTGCATGAAGTCTCATCATACAACCAAAGTTGAAAAAAGCAAGGAGCATAAATTTGTGATGAGGTGTCGAAATTATGCTGACAGTTGTCCTTGGTATGTGAGGGAAATGGTCCCCAAGAATGGAAATAGTTGGGTGGTTTGTAAGTGGGGTAAAGATCACAGCTGCACGAACGAGAGTCTCGCTCGGGATCATAGACAACTAGATTAAGATGTTATATGCGCAACCATTATCAGTAGGTTTTCTATTTTTCACAGTTACATTATGTTTGTTTATTGATAGTACATTTAGAATTTGCTTTGTTTTCACCAGGTATGTTAAGAGAAGATCCAGTTTTAAAACCAGTGCTGATATAAGAGAGGATACAACATCTGTATGGATATAATGTAACATACAGGAAGACTTGGAAGGTGAAAATGAATGCCATTGTGAAGTTATTTGGTGATTGGGAGGAATCACATGCATTCTTGCCCAATTGGTTGACATACATGAGCAATGTAATGCGGGTTCTTTTTTCAGGCTTGATACTGATGAATGTTTCGACGAACGTCATTTTTATAGCGACAAACACGTCTTTTGTAGGGTTTTTTGGACATTTAACCAGACCATAGAAGCCTTCAAATACTATAAGCCCATACTTCAAATTGATGGCACTCACTTGTACGGTAAATACAAAGGTACTCTGTTGATTGCGACTTCATAGGATGGGGATGGGAAGGTCATGTCCATTGCTTTTGCTATTGTTCTGCCTGGTGAGAAGTACGATGATTGGTGGTGGTTTCTTTGTCTCTTACATGATCATGTGGTGTAGAGGCTGGGTATTTGTTTGCTATCTGATCGTCATGCCAGTATCATAAAGGCGGTTAAAGATCACCATACTTGGCAGCCTCCATATGCCTATCATGTGTATTGCCTATGTCATGTCAGGAGCAACTTTAATACTAAATTTAGGGATATGCAATTGAAGAAAACAGTTATGAAACTAGGTATGAAATTTCACATTTTATTTACTTCTTACACATATTTTTAATGATTGATTTGTTTCCATTGTTATGAGTTTGCATTCTCTGTTATCTAGGGTACATGAGTTCAAAGATCCAGTTTGACATGAGGTTTCAAGAGTTTACAGCAAGAAGATATCCCTTTAGCCATGTATTAGTAGTATGCAAGATGGAAAATTTGAACCATTATGATTATGTTGACTCGGTATTCACCATCTCATACATTAGTCAAGTATATGCAGCACACTGGTATCTGATAGGCAATGAATTTTTGATTCAACAAGGAGAAGGCCCAACCGTTATCCCAAATGCAACTTTGTCACGCACACAGGGAAGACCAAAGTCTACAAGGATACAGAATGAGATGGATTGGGTGGAGTATCAACCCTCAAGCAGTTAGCAAAGATGTAGGAATTGCAACAAAGTCGGTCATAATATGCGTACATGTCCAACGAGGATTAGACAAGCTTGATTTCTATGTAACATGTTTTGACATGAGTTTATGATGACTTGTTTTGGTAATGACTTGAAAATTTGAACCATTGACTAATTGTTATGTTGTAACAAACCATTGACTAGTTTCGGGACATTAGCGGATCAAACCTATGCAACACCATTAATTGTTGCTAAAAATACCTTCCCTAAGTCAAATTGATATGTAAAAATGAGTTGGTAATGGTTTAGTGCAAGCATCAAACCAAAATGAGGAAATGAGGGTGCCTCTGGACCTGGTTTAGTCGATTACATCATAATGGTGTAATCGACTAAATGATGGTGTAATTGACTAAACCAGGTCCAAAGGCACCCTTATTTCCTCATTTCAGTTTATTGCTTGCACTAAATCATTACCAACTCATTTTTACATATCACTGTGACTTGGGTAAGGTATTTTTAGCAACAATTAATGGTGTTGCATAGGTTTGGTCTGCTAATGTCCCAAAATGAGTTTAGTAGTTTAACAAACCATCATTACCAAAATGGACAAACTTAAACTACATAACCCGAAAGCATCAACATTCATTAAACAAGAAACACCAAATTCAGAACAAATTCAGCATAACACGTGTCCTGTAATCATGACATAGCTTTTGAGTCAGTATGACATGTGTCCTATAATCATGTTAAGGCATAAATCTACTTTTATGAGGTCGAATGGAAAGAGGACACGTGGCGCATTTTAAACCATACATGCGGTGCATTATGAACCAGACACGTGGTGAGTTATGGACTGCACCCTTGTTCTATATACCCCTTCTCCCTCATTTGTCTTAGGCCATTATTGCCAAAACATGGAAAAGAGAGGAGAGAAAGATGAAAAACGAAATGGAGAGAGAGGGAGAAGAAAAGGGGCCGATTTCACCTCCGATTTGGTGTTTTTAGCTCCCAGAGCCTTCTCCAATGTTGTTCCTCTTGGTCAAAGCAATGTTACTATGGGTTCGGATTCTTTGTATGAGGTGTGTGGTGATGTCTACATGGTGGAGGTGCTGCCGGATGTCCAAACTGATTACAAAATCAAGGTAAGTAAGACTTGGATTCTTACTCTACTAACTACAATATCAAGGGACGTTAACAATAATATTAGGGGGCGCTAATAACAACAATATCAGTACCCTGTAACAACAATATCAGTAACCACTAACAACAATATCATTACCTACTAACAATAATATCAGAGGGCGTTAACAACAATATTAGTACCTACTAACAACAATATGAGGGGGCGTTAACAACAATATCAATACCCATTAACAATAATATTAGGGGGTGTTAACAACAATATCAGTACCCTCTAACAACAATATCAGGGGACGTTGACAACAGTATTAGCACCCACCAACAACAATATCAGGGGGCGTTAACAAGAATATCAGTACTCACTAACAACAATATCAGGGGGTATTAACAAGAATATCAGTACCTACCGACAACAATATCAACACCTACTAACAACAATATCAGTTATCACTAACAATAATATTAGGGGGTGTTAACAATAATATCAGTACCCACTAACAACAATATTAGGGGGCGTTAACAACAATGTCAGTACTCACTAACAACAATATCAAGGGGCGTTAACAACAATATTAATACCCACTAACAATAATATCAGGGGGTGTTAACAACAATATCAGTACCCACTAGTAACAATATCAGATCCCATTAACAATCATATTAGGGGTCGTTAACAACAATATCAGCACCTACTAACAACAATATCAGTACCCACTAACAACAACATCAGTACCTACTAACAACAATATCAGGGGCATTAACAACAATATCAGTACCCACTAACAACAATATCACAGGGCGTTAACAACAATATTAATACCCACTAACAATAATATCAGGGGGTGTTAACAACAATATCAGTACCCACTAGTAACAATATCAGATCCCATTAACAATCATATTAGGGGTCGTTAACAACAATATCAGCACCTACTAACAACAATATCAGTACCCACTAACAACAACATCAGTACCTACTAACAACAATATCAGGGGCAGTAACAACAATATCAGTACCCACTAACAACAATATCACAGGGCGTTAACAACAATATCAATACCCACTAACAATAATATCAGGGGGTGTTAACAACAATATCAGTACCCACTAGTAACAATATCAGTACCCATTAACAATCATATTAGGGGTCATTAACAACAATATCAGCACCTACTAACACCAATATCAATACCCACTAACAACAACATCAGTACCTACTAACAACAATATCAGGGGTGTTAACAACAATATCAGTACCCATTAACAACAATCTCACAGGGCGTTAACAACAATATTAATACCCACTAACAATAATATCAAGGGGTGTTAACAACAATATCAATACCCACTAGTAACAATATCAGTACCCATTAACAATCATATTAGGGGTCGTTAACAACAATATCAGCACCTACTAACAACAATATCAGTACCCACTAACAACAACAACAGTACCTACGAACAACAATATCAGGAGCGTTAACAACAATATTAGTACCCACTAACAACAATATCACAAGGCGTTAACAACAATATCATTACTTACTAACAACAATATCAGTCCCTACTAACAACAATATAAGTACCCTCTAACAACAATATCACTACCTACTAACAACAATATCAATCCCTACTAATAACAATATCAGTGCCACTAACAACAATATTAGTACCCACTAACAACAATATCAGTATTCACGAACAATACTATTAATACCCATTAACAACAATATCAGTCCCTATTAACAACAATATCCAGGTCAATATATTTTTCAATGTCGTTTACATTTGTAAGACAATATGAATATGTGTTCATAAATGAGACTTGGATACAATTGTTTCAATAATATCCAACTTTCGTTTACAACACCAAATGCATCTACAAATTCATAATGACAACATCACACACCATCTCCAAAAATAATATGGTGTGGATTTCCATCTATAGCCATGTGCAACAAACGAGTGTGAGACGCAATGCCCACAAAAGAAACACCCAAGTCACCATCAATGAGCAGCTTGGATTTGGATTCTTGTAAGTCTTGATGAAGTGTCCTGGCTCATGGCATCTACCATAATGATAAACCTTCTTGTTTTGGAATTGAGATTCCCGTCTTTTTCTTTTCGGTCTACCTAGCTCTCGGCCTTGTAATTGGAGGCTCAAAGAAAGTCTCTGTTAGCATTTGCATCACCGTCAGCGCATCAACACGTGTACAATCATGTGTTGCAACTAGCCACATGCTATGTGCATAAATTTTCTCTTGTGCCGAAAGTGCAAAGCAATCATCTACAAATGTGTACACATTAACATTAAGTACCTTAATTGTTGCACATGCATGTGGGGCAAGGTAGTCCACTCATTTGCCATGCTAAACAAGAGCATTTCTTTTGTAACCAGATTAACTTTCACATAGATTAAGGCATCACCGCGTCAAGTTTCAACCAAAAATTGGTTCTCCCTATAATATGTAGCATGCATATTTTCTACAAAGTTAAAATGTTGCATCAATTTTTTTCTTATGTTAGGTCCTACACCATTTTTCCAATTCACCAAAGACATCTTGCCTGCAAGCAACTTCACAGCCAACTTCTCCCTATGCTCATGTATTAACGTTGACACATTGTGCTTCCACTATTTCACCATCAATGCATTGAACGATTCAACAGTGTTAATGGTTATGTTATCCCACCTTTTGAAAGGAAACTTGCTTAGAGCCTATCGATCAACGTCCCTATGAGTCTCAACCCATTGTGCCAATTGTGGATTGAACAATTTTAATTTTCCTATCGCAACAGTGAAGTCTTGAACCAACCTTGGGTATGCAATTCCATCAAGGAGGTGCAATGCAGTATCCTTGCTATTCCCAGAGGTACGTGTCACCCCTCTATTGATTTTGAGAAACTCTACACTATAAGTTGAGAGAGGCATGTAGGGATGAGAAGGGTAAGAAGGAGAGGAGAGAGAAAGGGGAAGTGTGACTGTGTGAGGGTAAGAATGAAAGAGATGACGTGGATAGGAGGAAGAGCATTACTTATGATTTTGTGGGTGATGCGTTGCTTTTGTCGCTAAAGCAATCAATTAAACTAGGTCCTAATTAATTATGCAGTTTAGGGTCAACCTAGGTTATTCTCCAAAGGAGCAATCTATGGGTTTTCTTTAGGTTGAATTCAGCTGATGAAAAATACAATGAAACTAAACTAACTAAATGCAAGATAATAATTACTCTAGATGCAGATGCAAATTTTTTTGGGGGGGGGGGGTAAGAAGAGAAAATTGAATAAAAGCAAATCAAACAACGAAAATCTAGTTCAGTCATGATGATAAAGGGGATAACTTAGGATTCACATGGAATTAACTTTCTTAGCCTAAATTTATTAATTAGACTAAGGGATTAATGAAAAATTGGAATTAACAAATTTAATTAACTAATTGAAACATGAGAAACCCTCTGTTAGTTCTGATTAGTTTTGATGATGTCTTATATTGATGCCATTATCTAGAGCAAAAAGTTTTATCATATACATTGACTAACTACCTTATTTAATATAGATTAGTTCAAGTTGAATCATGAAGAATAATCCAGAAGAAGAGAAGAGACTAAAGAAGGAAGAACTTGCACAGTATAATGAGAATATCAACACTCAAGTTTTTGTGATATTGGAAGTCTCCATGATCAAGCGGAAGTTGGAGTAACTTAATTCGGAGTCAGCAAACATCAGTGTGAATAGTAGCGTATCGTGAATAGTACCACGTATACATGAATAGTGCCAATACTGGAAAGTCTACATGATCAAACAGAAGTTCGAAAGGCTTAATTCAGTGCTAAATTAAGCTATTTGGAGCATCATCATGAATAGCAATTTCTTAGCTACAAAACCGTATATATGAATAGTGCTATACGGTATGAACAGTGCTATATGGATCATACACGTTTGCTGCAATGACTTGTTTGCCTCTAGACAAGTTGCCTTGAGTCAAGAAGATAATTGCCTCAAGTCATTTCTGTCGGTTCTCCAAATTAAATCAGGATGGCAAAATCGTAATTCTGTAGAACTTCAGCTTTGATGGCAAAATGGTAATTATGTTGAAATTCAGTTCAATGGCAAAACCGTAATTTCTCTGAACTTCAAGTCAGTCCACCCCGTGCCTCGTTGAGTGTTTCGTGCTCTGCTTGCCTCTGTTCTTCGTTTTCAATGGGCAACGTTCGATGTTTCGATGATATTTCACAAACCAGACGTTGGATTGAGGTGAACCCAATTTTGGATGAAAGTAGACTCCCAATACGTCATTTGGAGTCCAGATTCAAGTCCAAAGGAGTTCAGATGAAAGAGAAACAAATTGTGGAAGTTGGCAGTGCAATTCACGCCACACAGCAAGGCGAGCTTCGGTATTTCAGGTGTATCTCACAAATCACAAATCCAATTGAGATGAAACCGGTGGCATATGAAACTACACTCAAAATGCATCATACTACAATTTGACCCACTCAAAACGGAGCTCAGACCAGGAAGATATGGCCTTCGAAAGTTGATACATGTGATTCTGGAATCAACTCAGAATAGCCTCGGTTTTCTGTCTATATCTCATATTATACAGAACCAAATGAAGTGAAACCAATTCCATATGATTCTATACTCAACAAGGGTTTCACAGAATTTGGAAGCAACTAAAAAGAGCTTGAAACGAAGGAGATATGAATTTCGAAACTTCTGGGTTGCTGGAACTCTGTTTTCTGGACAGTCAGTGTTCATCGGATCATAACGGTCAAAATACAAAGTGTTTTGAACTGATTCTTTTTTCATTGGAAAGAAGACATCAAGAGCTTTCCAGGGATATATCATTTACTAATTTTAGAGCTATATACGAAGAGATATGGTTACTGGAAGTTGAGCTATGCTCTGAATCATCATCACGAAAATACTGTTCATCGTCTTCAAGAATCACCGCGTCCGGAAATACTGTAGCGTATGGAAAACATCCAGATGATTACCAAAACCACTTATACTACTTCTAAACATTATTTATATCATTTGTGTATGAGTTTTAGGTGTTTAACATTTGAAATAAGATCAAGACTGATGGAAGCAAAAATCTGTCCGAAGCAAACACACAGTGACATGGAAGTTGAACCACTTGCTAAAGCAAGAAGGCAACGGTCCTTTGATGAAAACAATAAAGAAGGCATTCAACAAAGCTTTTGATGGAATGAGAAAGACGAAGCAACGGCTATTTCTCAAACGGACAGAAAGTTACAACGGTAATATCTCAACGGAACTGATATTTGAATGAAGGAGTGTACAACGGTCAAATAGCTCACAACGGCTCACAACTCCAACGGACATATACACACTCACAATAATCTAAAAACAGAAGATGGAGCTCAACGATAAAAAACCGTACGCAAGCCTCAACGGAGACAATTTTTGAATAGTGCTGTTACTATTCACAACGGTCAAAATTTCTCCAAGTCCGTTCAACATGCTTATATAAGGAGAAGAATTCAAAATGGAAAGATACATGAGCTTACACCTTCAAAATGCCTTCTGATGTTTATCTCATATTCTCTCTATTTTCTTAGTGATCATATAATTTATTAAGAGAGTGAGATTATTTGTATTGTACTTCAGTGTTCATCTTATCACTTCTTAAAGAGAAGATTTATTTGTAAACATTTTATCTGAGAGTTACTCAAGATTGGGTGATCTTGAGTGGGAAACACATTGTGTTGATTACAACTTGTAAGGGGAGTGAATCCTAGGGAGAGGATTACTTCGAGTACAGAGTGTGTGATCAAGCGGTGTATCCTTACATGTGTAAGGGGGAGTATCTCGGTAAGAGATTTGTAAAAGGCTGCACAAGTGCCCGGCTAAACTTGTGGGATTGTAGCGGTTCTCAAGTACCCAATTAAAGCTTGAGGGAGATAGTGGATTGAAATCTCAGGAGGTGCCTGGGGACTGGATGTAGGTCATCGTGGATTGGGCCGAACCAGGATAAATCACAGTTTGCATATTCTCTTCCTTAAACTCTTATATTTCCAGCAAATATTATTTTAACATTTATTTGAATATTCAACTGTTGATTTATGAATAGTTATTTTCATACTCATTACCTTCATTAAGAGTTGAAAAGAATTTTTAAAGTTTCTAAATTTTTTTATCTGACACCCAATTCACCCCCCCTCTTGGGTGATAGCCAGGTCTAACATTTGGTATCAGAGCAGGGCTCTTGTTTAAAGGACTTAACCGTTTCAAGAGTTACAATGGCTAAATTTGGGTATTGTTTGCTTTCTGAAGGTTTCGATTATACTGTTCCACCATTTTTAAAAGATATTGATTTTTGGTTTTGGAAAGCTAGAATGACTAGTTTTATTAAAGCAACTGATTTTGATATGTGGAAAGTTTTTATAAATGTCTTTGATTTCAAACCAAGAAAGAATTGGACAGATAAAGAAAAGAAAATGTTTTCGCTGAACATTAGAGCAATGAAAATTTTGTATAGTGCTTTAACCGAAAATGATTTTGTAAAAATCAAATGTTGCTCTAATGCTAAAGATATCTGGAATACTCTTGATTCTATCTATACTTCTAATAATTGTGTTGAAGTTGAAAGTGTTGATAGTTCATCAGAGATTTCTAACTGCACATCTATGAGTGATGAACAAATGGAAGAAGGTGAAATTAGAGAATATTTTCATGATCCAGTCAACACAAAAGAACAAGAGAAAGAGGACTACCAAGAAGAGCTCATGGACAATTGTGGTCAATCATTATCTGGAGCTCAAGATGTATATGAGGTAAACGATTCCAATTTTTCTTGTGTAGTTAAGAAAAATGATTTTGAACATTTGCATAAAATTGTTTTTCAACCAATTACTGATTCTATTTTGAAGAACAAAAATGTTTTTCAATCTTGCTGAAAAATCATGTGGGAAGAATGAATGTTCAAATGAATATTATTTGAAGTTTTACTCTCATAACCAGTACAATACTTGCAAAAATGTTCATAATAAGCACCATTCTATTATTTGCAATTATTGTAGAAAATCTGGTCATATTTCTCATACATGTTATATTAGAAGAAATTATAATGTGAGAAATAGATTTGTTTGGGTTCCTAAAGGACAAGTAAAGTCCAATACTAACGGTCAAGGACCCAAATATAAGTGGGTACCAAAATGTCCATCTAGTGCCTTATGTGTGCAGGATAATTTAAAAGTCAATGGACATAAGGGTACTGACAAGACGAAGAACAATCCAAGAGTTTCTCATGAGCGTAAAAGGAAACTTACTTCAAACAGGAGAACTCTCAGAGCACCCATTGCTAGAACTACAAGGTCAAACCATGAAAAGCAATGGATACATACAAGAAGAGTATCTTCTACCTCAAGAATAAATTATCATAGAGTATCCTTCAACTACCTTAAGGAAAATAAGAAGAGGAGAATCTCTGAAATGCCAAATAGAAGACCATTGAAGTACATATCTTCTGAAAGAGCTTTGTCGATACCCATAGGAAGACACATGAAGAATCAATATGACAGAAAAGGACAGTGGGTAAGCAAAGTCAATTCTCCTAGTACCTAAGGCAAAGGTATACAACGATAAAACCTCCTACTCTGTTATCTGAAATATTTATTGAGGTTTTATATTTTGTAACCTTAGGAATGAGCCTTGCAATTTTTTTATAAAAAAAAAATGGTTTTTGACATCCTAAATTAATTTTTCAAAGTGTTTGCAATGTTCAATAATTTAACTCTTTAAGCATACATGATAATTTGAAAAGGAAATATTTCTTTTATCCATAAATCATGTTTAATTCACTGTGCTTAGTTGTTCTGAATTGAATATATTTATAAGAGCATGTGAATTTAATTTTGGTTCCTACAAGCTAACAATGATTGGATCCAAGTAAGGTTGGATACCAAGAAAGAAAAAGATTTATATGGTTTTGTAGGATCAAAGAAAGCTTCTCAAGAATGTAACAAAGAGAAATGATCCAACTTTTGAGAAAGCTCATCAAGCTATGCTTAATGTTGATGGTGAACGTCCGAAAAGGAATCATCTACATCAAAACCATCTTAATCAAGCAAGCTTCTACAAGGACAGGAGAAATTATGGTGATATCTAATTCTTATCTCATACTGTGATTGTATATTCATTTTTAGGTAATGAATACTTGTTCATTATTGCATTCCATTAGCAATCAATCATTTATGATTTTCAAAATATTTTTAGATTGCTAAATGGACCATAAGTGAATTTGTGCAAAACATTCTAAGATTATTTTTTTTTTTGATACACAGTTCTATTCTTTTTAAAATTACAATTCACTCTATTTCTGGAAAAATGCATACAAATGTTTTGAAAATTATGCATATTTTGATTGCATTAAAATGATATTTCAAAATTGGAAGTTAAGTCTTTGTATATTGAATGTTAGATATGCTTCAAATCTTTCCAGTAGAGTTCTCCCTATCATTCACATATTGATATTTGATATTCAATACGATGCTTGAACTCCTCATTCTTTATTTACAATCAAGTTAGATCTTATATCTAACAAGTTGATCATCTTTATGAGTTTCAAGCTTATTCAATTTGTGAAAATCTTATAAATTCTTATTGGCCAAGTTATTCCAAGTATTATGAATGTTCATTAATATATTAAATGTTAGTGCATTAACCATTATATGGAATAACTTACTAGGATAATATTTTGAAACTCTAGTCATTTGGACTAATGAGTATGTGCTTCATCATCTAGGAATTCTAGTACTTATTCTGTTACTCAAATACATCAACATTTGTGTTCATCCATATTTTGAGTATACATCTAGATTCATATTATTGCCTTGAATGTTCTTATATTTCTAGATTCAATTCAAAGAGGCAAGATTATCTCCTGATCAATAGCAAAGTCATTGTGCCTATATATTTCTATCATACTTAGCCCTTTTTTGGTTAATTCATTTTCCCTATGACTTTTGCTTTTAGGAAATTCTTCAACATGTTAACTTCAATGTTCAACATGTTTTCCAAATCTGAAGCATATTGATATATTCATTAAACTTATTGACTTCCACCATATTTAACATGAGCATCAATTTTTCAAGCATGTTTCAAAAATGAATATTTCATTTAAGAAAATTTTGATTTTATACTGCATTATTACATTTTTGAAAGGACATTCAAGATTTAAAACGATTTGCATATTTCACTATCATTTTTTTAAAAAAATTCTGAACTAATTTATGGATAAGATTTTTTATGCTCTTTGATCAAAACTTCATGCATTTTATCAAAAACATCTCTTCTACATAAAGTGTATTTACAAATTGTCATTGAGAAATCACATTTTTGGTATCATTTAGTTGTTACCCTATTTGATTCATTGGCTTTAATTTATTTGATTGGGTAAAACTATGTTTTGATATTTGATTTTGATATACTCTTTGCTCAAATATCATATGATTTAATTTTATAAGAGCACAAGAGTTTATTATGTCTAATCCTGTGTGGACTCGATATCATTGAGTACCAAAGAACATATATTTTTGCAGGAGATCGATGACTAACATGGTCTGTTGTTGCATACAAAGAACATAGGCAAACAAAATAGACCATTTCAGTAGCTACGTTTGCAAATTTTGTGACATCACTTCTGTGAATGACAAGATTAGGCAACTCTGTGAATTGATCAACCAAAACTTCAAGGTCTTACCTAGCAAGAGGCTTAGATCAAGGTGATACAGGAGTGTACTAGCTTGATAAGAAAAGTTGTTCGCCACAGAAACTTATCCTTATGCATCAAATCTGGGAGTTCCTCAATACTGATCACATCATCAGATAATGGCCAGCCCGTGATGCACCTATGGATTACAAATGATTATGACTCAAGTAATTACGATATTACTTGAGTGAGGTATTGTATTTTGAAATAATGTTCATATTTCATAATCATTTCTATGCTCTCGCATTACTCAGCAGGCTAACTTGATTTTGTTCATTCAAATTTTATTTCACAAAGTTTAGCCTGAGAACATTTATTTTCAAAATGATCCTTATGCTTTAATCACTTTTATCATCTTAAAAAGCATAAGTAATTTCTTCATACCAATTTTAATGAACTTGAAAGTTCTTAATTCTGAGGTACCATGTTGTAAGTAAAGATATTTCCAAATCTCATAACATTTGCTGTCACATTATTATTTGGTATCATTAAAAGGAACTTCATGCATTCATTAAGGGGGAGCTTCATGTTCATATGTGTTTTATACTCTATAAGCTCTTCTCATTTATTTGAAGAAAACCCTTTTAAGCATACTCATATACAATTATTATTTGTTATTAGTTTTGATGATGAGTTAATATTATATTTTTCTTTCATTATTATTTGAAAAATATGTTTTCGAGAGGAACACTTTGATATCTGGTTGCACTAACAAATCTCTTCAGGAAAGAATATTTTTAATTTGTAGCAGGAGATTTGGTTATGTGTTACAACTTTCCTTAATACACTACAAGGAGAAATTATTAAATTAAGGAAAGATGCTTTGGGGATTAATTATTGAAGATGAGATATGCTCTACAGAAGAGATCTATGAAGGCAAAGGATGGAAGCTAAAGTACTGATCAAATTTATTCAAATGAGAAACAACTCAAGAAGCCAGTACTTTCATCTTATTCGCATCATACAAGATATTCATGATCCTTCGATTGAGCCTCTTTAAAGAACCTCATACAACAAGAAAGAAGCCTATCACTACTTCATCTTAGGGCATGGCGACTCAACCAAATATCTTACAGCAAGCAAATGGACTTCATCGATCATTCAACAATTTGCAGAATCTACATGAGCATTTCTAATCTCTATCTTTTTATATTCAGTAGACATTCTGCACATGTTTGATATGAATTTGTTTTTAACTATGAAAGTTTTAAGTTTCTTGAAAAACCTCTCCAAATTGTATTTCAAACATACCTTCATGAAACATCTTTTCTACTTGCATCAAATATTTTCAAAAGGGGGAGAGAAATAGCAATTATTTCTCACGTGTTTTTCATATTTATCTCTCCACAAGTATATCTTCTTTACTTCAACTTTTTGCTAATGACAAATAAGGGGGAGAGAATGGCAAGAAAAATATGTTGCATCTAATATATTCTCATATTCATACATATTTTTCTTAAGGTATTTGCCATCATCAAAAAGGGGGAGAATGTTAGTTCTGATTAGTTTTGATGATGTCTTATATTGATGCCATTATCTAGAGCAAAAAGTTTTATCATATACATTGACTAACTACCTTATTTAATATAGATTAGTTCAAGTTGAATCATGAAGAATAATCCAGAAGAAGAGAAGAGACTAAAGAAGGAAGAACTTGCACAGTATAATGAGAATATCAACACTCAAGTTTTTGTGATATTGGAAGTCTCCATGATCAAGCGGAAGTTGGAGTAACTTAATTCGGAGTCAGCAAACATCAGTGTGAATAGTAGCGTATCGTGAATAGTACCACGTATACATGAATAGTGCCAATACTGGAAAGTCTACATGATCAAACAGAAGTTCGAAAGGCTTAATTCAGTGCTAAATTAAGCTATTTGGAGCATCATCATGAATAGCAATTTCTTAGCTACAAAACCGTATATATGAATAGTGCTATACGGTATGAACAGTGCTATATGGATCATACACGTTTGCTGCAATGACTTGTTTGCCTCTAGACAAGTTGCCTTGAGTCAAGAAGATAATTGCCTCAAGTCATTTCTGTCGGTTCTCCAAATTAAATCAGGATGGCAAAATCGTAATTCTGTAGAACTTCAGCTTTGATGGCAAAATGGTAATTATGTTGAAATTCAGTTCAATGGCAAAACCGTAATTTCTCTGAACTTCAAGTCAGTCCACCCCGTGCCTCGTTGAGTGTTTCGTGCTCTGCTTGCCTCTGTTCTTCGTTTTCAATGGGCAACGTTCGATGTTTCGATGATATTTCACAAACCAGACGTTGGATTGAGGTGAACCCAATTTTGGATGAAAGTAGACTCCCAATACGTCATTTGGAGTCCAGATTCAAGTCCAAAGGAGTTCAGATGAAAGAGAAACAAATTGTGGAAGTTGGCAGTGCAATTCACGCCACACAGCAAGGCGAGCTTCGGTATTTCAGGTGTATCTCACAAATCACAAATCCAATTGAGATGAAACCGGTGGCATATGAAACTACACTCAAAATGCATCATACTACAATTTGACCCACTCAAAACGGAGCTCAGACCAGGAAGATATGGCCTTCGAAAGTTGATACATGTGATTCTGGAATCAACTCAGAATAGCCTCGGTTTTCTGTCTATATCTCATATTATACAGAACCAAATGAAGTGAAACCAATTCCATATGATTCTATACTCAACAAGGGTTTCACAGAATTTGGAAGCAACTAAAAAGAGCTTGAAACGAAGGAGATATGAATTTCGAAACTTCTGGGTTGCTGGAACTCTGTTTTCTGGACAGTCAGTGTTCATCGGATCATAACGGTCAAAATACAAAGTGTTTTGAACTGATTCTTTTTTCATTGGAAAGAAGACATCAAGAGCTTTCCAGGGATATATCATTTACTAATTTTAGAGCTATATACGAAGAGATATGGTTACTGGAAGTTGAGCTATGCTCTGAATCATCATCACGAAAATACTGTTCATCGTCTTCAAGAATCACCGCGTCCGGAAATACTGTAGCGTATGGAAAACATCCAGATGATTACCAAAACCACTTATACTACTTCTAAACATTATTTATATCATTTGTGTATGAGTTTTAGGTGTTTAACATTTGAAATAAGATCAAGACTGATGGAAGCAAAAATCTGTCCGAAGCAAACACACAGTGACATGGAAGTTGAACCACTTGCTAAAGCAAGAAGGCAACGGTCCTTTGATGAAAACAATAAAGAAGGCATTCAACAAAGCTTTTGATGGAATGAGAAAGACGAAGCAACGGCTATTTCTCAAACGGACAGAAAGTTACAACGGTAATATCTCAACGGAACTGATATTTGAATGAAGGAGTGTACAACGGTCAAATAGCTCACAACGGCTCACAACTCCAACGGACATATACACACTCACAATAATCTAAAAACAGAAGATGGAGCTCAACGATAAAAAACCGTACGCAAGCCTCAACGGAGACAATTTTTGAATAGTGCTGTTACTATTCACAACGGTCAAAATTTCTCCAAGTCCGTTCAACATGCTTATATAAGGAGAAGAATTCAAAATGGAAAGATACATGAGCTTACACCTTCAAAATGCCTTCTGATGTTTATCTCATATTCTCTCTATTTTCTTAGTGATCATATAATTTATTAAGAGAGTGAGATTATTTGTATTGTACTTCAGTGTTCATCTTATCACTTCTTAAAGAGAAGATTTATTTGTAAACATTTTATCTGAGAGTTACTCAAGATTGGGTGATCTTGAGTGGGAAACACATTGTGTTGATTACAACTTGTAAGGGGAGTGAATCCTAGGGAGAGGATTACTTCGAGTACAGAGTGTGTGATCAAGCGGTGTATCCTTACATGTGTAAGGGGGAGTATCTCGGTAAGAGATTTGTAAAAGGCTGCACAAGTGCCCGGCTAAACTTGTGGGATTGTAGCGGTTCTCAAGTACCCAATTAAAGCTTGAGGGAGATAGTGGATTGAAATCTCAGGAGGTGCCTGGGGACTGGATGTAGGTCATCGTGGATTGGGCCGAACCAGGATAAATCACAGTTTGCATATTCTCTTCCTTAAACTCTTATATTTCCAGCAAATATTATTTTAACATTTATTTGAATATTCAACTGTTGATTTATGAATAGTTATTTTCATACTCATTACCTTCATTAAGAGTTGAAAAGAATTTTTAAAGTTTCTAAATTTTTTTATCTGACACCCAATTCACCCCCCCTCTTGGGTGATAGCCAGGTCTAACACCCTCAAGTTCAATAACGCTTAATCTACTAGAAAACTCATAATGGAATGAGCGCTAGTTAATTAAACCTATTAAAAAAAGTTAAAATAGTTCCAAGATAATTTTGGGAATTATGTTCAAAATTGCCTAATTAAACAACTAGACGATTAACCAACCTAATTAAATAACCAAGAGGATAAACGTAAATTGACAATTAAATCAATAATGAAAATTCAATTATTAATATAATTGACAATCAAACGGTTTGCAAGCAAAAATCCCAGCAAATATCTTAGCACAATTCAAAACAAAATTATGAATTTAATCCGAATTAAATAATATGTTTACAATCTAAAACTAGATTGTTCTAAAAAAAAATAACTCAAAATTATCTAAAACTAAATAATTTCAAAATCTTCAAACAAATCGATAAAAGGAAAACACTCTAATGTGGCCTTCAAGTGCAAGATCTTAGGCTCTAACTTCCTCCATGCTCCTCCCAAGTTATCTCTCAAGCTTATACTTCCATGGATTTATTCTCTCCTCCTAGCTCCACATTGCTATCCATCAGAGAGAGAGAAAGGAAGTTGTACCAGAGGATTGATTCTAGTGAAACTTTTCATCATCAATAGATAGCAAAGGAACTAGCTCACAGGCCTCCTACCTACGAGACTGGGCCGACTGCTTAGAAGCAAAGCAAAGATAGTCCCAGAGAAAGAGATAACAGCCGTGGTGCATTGCCTGAGGACGTGGAGGCACTATGAGCCTGGATCGGCTCCCTATATAGGGAATCTTAAAGAGAAGATACCGCAGCAGATTGTCCAACTAGCAGAAGCAAGTCGGGAACTGGAGCTGGAGCAGAGAAGCGCTTTCATTCTTTTTGAGACTTACCGAGCGAAAGGCGTAGAGGCACTGTTCACACATCTTGGTGAAGAAGCTATGATTGGTGTGGTTTTTGCTTCTTTCCATTCTTTCTTATACCCAGGTAGGTCAGTGACCGAGCCATTAGAAGGAATTGCGGAATATTTGTGGATAAATGGCGTGAGTGTGGCTGAATAAGCGTGAAACATGTTGGTGGAAGGAGGAAAACCACGTGAATTGAAGGGATGGAATTGATGATGGTGAGGAAGTGTGTTCCGTAGCATAGGAGAGCTTCAGCTCAGCGTCCCTTTCTTGTTGGCGGCTAGGTTAATTTTATAAAAGGAGGGAAGAGTTTTGGGTACCAACTTGAGCCCAATAAAATTTAGGAACCCCAATACAATTTCACTATTAGATTTTCTTTAAGCTTCCTTGAAACATTCTGCACCATATGATCTTCTAATATAATAAAATCGTTATCTATCATTTATTAAGAAATATTATTTAATCACAAGATAACAATCAGGATATTAATAATTTAAGCACAATAATCTCATAATTAATTCAGATTTATATTATTTCCTACAATTGGCTAACAATTCAAATATTATCTAATAATTCTAAATTAGCCTAAAATAGTCCCCAAAATAAATAAGTAAGACGGGATAAGATAAATTAAAATTGGGATTTATCAGTGAGTCCCACAAAATAGACGTTTTGTCTGGGTCAACGGTGTTGTTACCAATGTTATCAAAATCGAGTTTCTACGTAGACATGGAATTGGGTGGTAGAAACGTAAATTGTAGAAACAACACGAAATATAAAGTTTCTATTATATATATATATATATGGGTTTATTGTTTGTTATGTCACTTGACATAATGTTTTGTCAAATCACCCCAAAACTACATCGTTTTGAGAGTTAAATGAATTAATGAAGGGTGTTTTTGTATTTTTGTTTTTAAATTTATTATATGAATTTTACCAAAACACCCTTCATTAATGCCCCTAACTCTAAAACTACATCGTTTTGGAAGTTAGGGGAATTGATGAAAGGTGTTTTGATATTTTTGTTTTTGTATTTATTACACGAATTTTACCTAAACACCCTTCATGAATTTCTCTAACTCCTAAAATGACATAGTTTTAGGGTGACATAACAAAAGCTTATGTTCAGTAACATGACAAATGATAAACCCTATATATATATATATATATATATATATATATATATGCATTGAAAAAAATTTCATAAATCACTTCTTAAAATTCAATTAACAAATTCATATTTAACAGATATAAGTCATATAACTATATAAAACATAAGTTCAAATACATTAAAAGAATCAAGTTTGGGGGGTGATTTCTTCGTATAGAATTATCAACTTTTCATGGATCCTATTTGTCTTTCCCTCTTTCTTTTATTCAACTTTGTTCTGTAATTAACTTTTTAAAATGCCGGCAGAGATTCATAGTAAAAAGGAGATAAAACGGACAATATAAGATCATAAACTCTTTATCCTATCTTTGTTTTATCCTTCTTTCTTTTATATAAATTTAATTTATCTTTGTACTTAGCTTCTTGGAAGTCAGATGAGAACAGATCTATATTAAAAATGACATAATAAACCTGACAAAAAGGAAAGTAAGGAGTACCTAATTAATATAATATTTTGGTTTAAGTAGATTAAAGATTATATATAAAGATGATTGTAAGAATTAAGCAAAGAAAAAATATAAGAAATTTCATAATATTTTTATTAGTTATTTTTTTCCAGAAAGTGGAAATGGGTCTCTTTCTTGTTTTGGATCATGTAGAAAGGAAAGGGATTGAAGTAGATCTTCAAGAAGTGTTCATTAGCTTCATCCCTTTTTGACCAAAAAAAAAAAAAAAACTTTCATCCTTTTTTTTTTTTAAAAAAGAAGTTCGTAAAAATGGTAAAAATTGTAAAAACTAATGTTTCTACCGTTTTTATGTGTTTGAACGGCATTTCCATCTGTATCTATTTAGGACAGTTTCTACTTACGTTTCAGCACGTATGACCCTAGTAAAATCATAAAAAAGTATGTTTTTATGCTAGTTTTTGACAACAATGGTTGTTACTTTTATCCCACTATAAAATGTTTTTGTATAATTTTATCTCCAACAAAACTTAATCATACCAAATACATCTTTGGTAAAATAAATCTGGGCCTTGACCCTTAGAAAAAATATGTCATATTTTCACATATTAAATACATTTTAAATTTGTGTGTAATAAGTATAACTTATGGTAAAAAAAAAAAAAAAAGGCTTAGAAGCTTATCAAAGACTTGGCTCTTCACATAATTTAGGCCGAACTTAACGTATTTAGTCAATAGCGTAGGTTAGGCTCAAACTATTTAGACACATAGAATAGGCTCATTTTTTATAGGCCATAAAGTAAAACCCGCGAACTTGATAGGCAAATCTATTCATCTATTTGTACTTATCATATAAATATGTGCAAATAAATATATTTACGTAAATGATTCTTTAGATATAAATATAATTATGTGACGGCTTGGCACAAAAAACTTGAAGCCTATTTAAAGTTTCTAAATAAAATCCTAGCATCCAGGAGAGAACAATATCTCTACCATGGTAATTAAACTCGGACCGGACCGGCCGGTTTGAACCGGAAACCGGCGAACCGGCCATGAGTTCGGTCCAGAATATGACAGAAACCGGGGTCAGCCAAGTTTTTTTTAAAAAAAAAACAAAAATAGTAGAAGAGAGGAGAGGTGAGAAACAGAGCAGCACAACCTCCACACCTTCACCATCTTCTTACTTCCTCGCCAACGACCTTGGCTTCACTATCACCATAAAGCTTTGTTGCCAGCAAGCTCCAACTCACCACCACAGAAACTGTCACCAATCGAAAGAAATAGATCAGGAACGAAGTGGTCTCATCACCTCCTCCAACGTCATTCTGGTCTGTGAGAGTCGAGGGGGGAGGGCTTGGATGAGAGAGAATAATGAGATCAATTTGAAGAGAGAGGAGGGAAATGAATATGAAAGAGGGAGCTTTGAATATAATGAAGAGATGATCATATGAGACGATATGATGGAGGGAGGAGGGTTATGATGAGAGAGAAAAATGACATGGGAGTAGGTGAGGATGAGGTTTGAATAGTCTCTTCATGTCATTTCATCTATAAAAAATCGTGCATCTGTTCTTTTTCAAAAAGCCAAAACAAAAATTGTGAGATATAATTAATATTATATAATAAATCTCAGATACTTGACTACTCGGTTTAGCTCCGGTTTGACCCTGGTTTGACTCCGGTTTAACCCACTGACCCTTGACCCATTACCCCGACCGTTTCAATGACAAGTTCAGGTTTAATAACCTTGATTTCTACTAGTCACCAACTTCACTTATTTTTAATAAAGGGTGAAGGAGCGAAAATACACACGGGCTTTTCCCCCAGGAACGCCCAGCACCACGAGCTTTTTTTTGGAAGCAAAAATATATGAGCTTTCAAAACTAGAGCAAATTTACCATCACTGTTACATTTTGTTAACAGATGTTAACTACAATTTAAAAATACCAAAATACCCCTGCCTCTCCACATCTTTTTCTCCACTGCCTCTCACGCATCTTCTCCAAATCAACAAAATATCAACCTAGAAATATAGAAAAATTGAAGAGTTCTTAGTGCTTTGTGTGAAACTTCATCCAAATCAACAACCACCATTGCTCACCAAATCAACAAAATAATCAACAAAGATTTTGAAATCTAAATCCGAAACTAAACCCAAATCAACAAAATCATCAACCCAAAAATATAGAAGGAAGAATAAGAACCTGGAAGGAGAAATCAACAGAGATATTAAATGCTGGAACAAGGGAAAACGATACTAACCAGATTTCCAGAAAAAAGCACAAAGATTTTCATAATTCACTCCCACTCTTGGGTATCAAGCTCCATTTTTCATTTGGTATCAGAGCAAGGTCTTCTCTAAGAGCTTAACATCTCGAGAAGGATCAACATGGATGGTATTCTACCCGATGGAGCTTCAATCAACAGACCACTCGGCTTCAATGGCAAGCACTATTTGTTTTGGAAAGCCAAATTCAAAGTGTTCGTCATGGCTACTGAGTATGGCTATGGAGAGTGTTCGAAAGAGGAGATTATGTGCCTTCATCAGTGGAAGATGGTGTGAGAGTTCCAAAGCTTGAAGAAGAATATGATGAAAATGATCGAAGGAACGTCACTCTCAACAGCAAGGTTGTTCTACTTCTTCAAAGTGCTTTAAGTCAATAAGAATATTTTCGTATTTGCACCTTGCCTTCTACAAAACATATGTGGGATGCTCTAGAGATAGCTCATGAAAGCACAGCTGGAGTCAAGCAAAATCGAGTAAATACTCTTATGACAGAGTATGACCTTCTCCGAATGAAGCTTGGCGAATCCATTGGAGAATTTCAGCTTCGTTTCACTCATCTCATCAATCAACTCGCGACACTTAGGAAAGAATACGATCAGCCAGTCCAAGTGAGAAAGATCCTCAATATTCTCAACAAGCAATGGGAGGCCAAAGTCACAGTAATAGAGGAAGCACGTGGAGAATCTATGACATCTGTGGCTGCTCTCTTTGGTAGCCTCTCTGAGTATGAAGCAAAAATCAATTTCAAGAAAGGATTTGATGAGGTTCATGGGAAAAGCAAAGGATTGGCTCTCAAGGCTGCAAAGGAAGCTAAAGATTCTGATGATGAAGAAGATGAGGAAGATGAAGATGAAGAAATTGGAATGCTGGTCCGGCGCTTCATGAAATTTTACAAGAAGGACCAAGGATTCAAGAGGTTTTAGAAGGGAAGCTCCAACCATGAGACAAAGAAGCCCATCATCTGCTATGAGTGTCAAAAGCCTGGACACATCAAGTGTGAATGCCCCCAGCTGAACAACAACAAAGACAAAGACAAGAAGAAGTTCAGCAAATACAAGAAGAAAGCCTATGTTACAAACATCTGGGGTGATAGCTCTTCCGATAAGGATGAAGAGGATGAAGGAGAAAAAGCAAACATTTGCCTAGTTGCTGAGGAAGAAGAGCAACATGATGAAAGCAATGAGGTATATGAATCAAAACCTTCCTATGATGAACTTCTTGATGAATACAATCTTGTGCAAAAGGAATTTGAAAAACTTGCAGAAAAGTATTTGGCTTTGAAAAAGAAAAACATTACTCTTGAATTGCAAGTTCAAAAACTTTCTTCTTTTGAAATTTTGATTTGCCAAGAGTGCCCTGATTTGAAGCAAAAGAATTTACATCTTACAAAGGCACTCGAAAAGTTTACTAAGGGAAGTGAAATGCTTGATGTGATTTTGAAACAACAAAGGTTTATAAATGATAGATCAGGCATTGGCTAAAAACCAAATTTTGATAAGAAGAAAGGTAAAAAGAAGTATGGTGAAAAATCTTATATGAGTTATTTTACAAAATCAGTTCATTCTTCTAATCCCTTTGCACATTGTAACTATTGCAATAGGAAAGGTCATTCTACCTCTTCTTGTTTTCATAAAAATGAAAGAAAAGCTAAACCTGCTGGAAATTATCAATGGGTACCAAAAGGAACATGTGTTCCCAAGGTCCAAGCTAACCCCAAAGGACCCAAGAAAAGATTGGTACCTAAAATTTGATCCCTTGTGATCTACAGGTGTGTCTTAGAGCATCAAGGCCCAACAAATGGTACATTGACAGTGGATGCTCAAGACATATGATTGGAGATAAATCCAAATTTGTCTCAATCAAGCCTAAGGATGGTGGCAAGGTTACATTTGGTGGTGACCAAACCGGGAAAATCGCTGGCATTGGTGAGATTGGAAACAATGAAGGTCCACTCATCAAGGATGTCTACTTTGTAGAAGGATTGTGCCATAATCTCCTTAGTGTAAGCCAAAGCACCGACAAGGGTAACTTAGTTATCTTTGATTCTGATGAATGCTTGATTGTTAAAAAGGATTTGATCTCCATAAATGATTTGAAAACAAAAGCTTTATTTAGAGCACCTAGAGATGGTAATTGTTATACTCTTAACCTCCCTAGTAATGCCTCAATTTCTGAAAATTGTTTTTAAGTAACTTGAATGAGAGTTGGCTATGGCATAAGCGATTAGCTCATGTCAATATGTTTCAACTTGACAAGTTACTGAAAAAGGACTTAGTGATTGGCATTCCCAAACTTAGTTTCAAAAATGATTTAACTTGTGAAGCATGCCAAAAGGGAAAACAAACTAAGTCATCTTTCAAAAACAAAAATGAAATATCTACTAATAGACCATTGCAATTGCTACATATGGATCTTGTGGGTCTAGCAAGGGTGAGGAGCCTTGGTGGCAATCTATATACATTGGTTATTGTAGATGATTTCTCTAGATTTTGTTGGACTATTTTTCTGTCATCAAAAGATGAAACATTTGATCAGTTTGTTGTTTTTGCCAAGAAGGTCCAGAACGAGAAAGGTCTTTCAATTTCAGGTATAAGAACTGATCATGGTGGCGAATTCGAAAACAATGCTTTTGCTGAGTTCTGTGACAATATGGGGATTAACCACAACTTCTCAGCTCCAAGGACTCCACAACAAAATGGTGTTGTTGAGAGAAAGAATAGAGTGCTCACTGAGATGGCAAGAACGATGTTGAATGAGTACAACACTTCACAAGTGTTCTGGGCTGACGCAATGAGTACGGCTTGCTACATCTCAAACCGAGCTTACTTGAGGAAGAAACTGAACAAGACCCCGTACGAGCTTTACAAAGGAAGGAAGCCGAATCTCAGCCACATACACATCTTTGGATGCAAGTGCTATGTGCACAACAACGGTAAAGAGAATCTTGGTAAATTCGACTCCAAAGTAGATGTAGGCATCTTTATTGGCTATTCTAATAGAAGCAAAGCATATAGAGTCTTCAATACTATAACTAAGGTTGTAGAAGAGTCTATACATGTTGTGTTCAGCGAAAATGATTGTGATAAAACTTTGAATGATGAGGAAGAGACCATTTTCAAAAATCAATTCTTTTCGAAAACTTCTCCTTCTCAATTTGATAATTCTGAAAATGTTTTTGAGGTTGATCCTAAAAACAATTTAGAAAATCTAGATCAATCTCAACCTAGAGCTTGGAGATTTATAAGGAAACATCCTTTAGACCAAGTTATAGGAGATGTGAATCAAGGAGTAAGGACTAGACATAGTGCTTTAAATGAAGTAACCTTTTCTGCATTCATTTCGCATATTGAACCCTCTAAGATAGATGAAGCCCTTTCAGACAATGATTGGGTGATAGCTATGCAAGAGGAGTTGCATCAATTTGACAGAAATCAAGTTTGGGACTTAGTACCTAGACCCAAGGACCATCCGGTTATTGGGAAAAAATGGGTATTTAAGAACAAACATGATGAGTCTGCAATTATTGTCCATAACAAGGCAAGATTGGTTGAAAAAGGTTATAATCAAGAAGAAGACATAGACTATGAGGAAACTTATGCCCCAGTAGCAAGATTGGAGGCCATACGAGTCCTACTAGCCTTTGCATTCACTAAAGGTTTTAAACTTTTTCAAATGGATGTGAAAAGTGCATTTTTGAATGGTTTTATACAAGAGGAGGTGTATGTTGAACAACCTCCAGGTTTTGAAAATGATCAATTTCCGGATCATGTTTATAAATTAAAGAAGGCATTGTATGGTCTTAAGCAAGCTCCTAGAGCTTGGTATGAAAGATTAAGTCAATTCCTACTTAATCAAGGATTTATTAGAGGCAACGCTGACACAACATTGTTTATCAAGAAAAATAAGTTAAATGAAATTTTAATTGTTCAGATTTATGTTGATGACATTATATTCGGTGCTACTAATGATTCTTTGTGTGAGGAGTTTTCCAAGACTATGCAGGGTGACTTTAAGATGTCCATGATGGGAGAGCTCAACTACTTCCTTGGACTGCAAATCAAGCAAAGAAAGGATGGGATATTCATATCCCAGACCAAGTATCTCAATGATTTGCTGAAGAAATTTGGGATGGACCAATGCAATGGGGCAGACACTCCTATGAGCACAACAACTTCATTGGATGCTGATAAAGAGGGCAAGGATTTCAATATCACAAAGTATACAGGAATGATTGGATCATTACTCTATCTCACCGCAAGCCGCCCGGACATCTAATTTAGTGTTGGAATGTGCGCAAGATTCCAATCCGCTCCAAAGGAGTCCCATGCTGAACATGTGAAGAGGATATTCAGATATCTCTCAGACACGAAGACTCTTGGACTATGGTTTCCCAAAGGTCAACCAGAACATTTGGTGGCATACTCAGATTCAGACCATGCCGGCTACAAGACTGATAGGAAGAACACAAGTGGCCAATGTGAGTTCTTTGGCAACTCACTTGTGTCTTGGTTCAGCAAGAAGCAAACAAGTGTAGCCGTCTCATCAACTGAAGCTGAATATGTGGCCGCATCAAGTTGCTGTGCACAAGTGCTATGGCTCAAACAACAACTTGCTGACTTGGGAGTCCACCTCAAAGAAATCCCAATATTGTGTGACAACACAAGCACGATAAGCTTGGTAAAGAATCCGGTACAACATACAAGAACCAAGCATATTGATGTGAGGCATCATTTCATAAAGGATCATGTTCAGAAGAGAGATGTCAAAGTCATGTTCATCCCAACTCATCTCCAACTTGCTGACATCTTCACAAAGCCTCTAGCCAAGGAACAATTTAACTTTATAAGGAGAGAATTGGGAATGGTAAATCCCAATGAATTGTAAGCAATTCTCTTCCAATTTAATGTTAGTTATGTTTTTTGATGATTAATCTTTACTAACTTAAGCATCGGAGTGTATAGCTATTGTTTTTGCAGGATGTTTTGAGTTTTCAGAAGTTGCATACTCAAGTATTGGCTATAATACTCGAGTATGGAAGTTGTAGAGAGCAAAACTGATGATCAGAAGGGTCATACTCGAGTATGGATGTGGATACTCGAGTATCCACAAGGCAAAGAGCAACCTGATGGAAAGGAGCCTCAATACTCGAGTATGTAAGTGACACACTCGAGTATGGACCAGACAGAGACTAAAGCTGAAAGTATGTAAGTCGCATACTCGAGTATGTAAGTGGCATACTCGAGTATGGCTATCGGGGATTCAAAAGTTCACCTTACACTTTTGAAGTCCAGGTCAGTATACTTCCTTCAATACTCGAGTATGTTAGTGAAAGTATGCAATACTTGTAAGAACCGGCTGAACCCAAGAGGGGGGTGAATTGGGTGAAGTATAAAAATTAAAAACTTTGAAATTCTTTTCGCAACTCACTGAAATTAGTTTACAAGACAATGATCATACATTTAAATATGTATACACATTCAAACATATATGCTGGAAATGTAAAAGATAAGGGAAGAGAATGTGCAAACTGATTTATACTGGTTCGGCCTTATCCTTGACCTACATCCAGTCCCCAAGCCTCACTTGGGATTTTCAATCCACTATCTTCTTTCAAACTGATTACAAGTTCTGTACTTGAGTAATCCTCTCACTAGGATCCACTCCCCCTTACAAACTGTAATCAATACACTTGCTTGATTACACACTCTGTACTCGAAGTAATCCTCTCCCTAGGATTCACTCCCCTTACAAGCTGTAATCAACACAGTGTGTTTCCCACTCAAGATCACCCAATCTTGAGTATCTCACAGATAGAAAGATAGAATGATTACAATAAGTCTTCTCTCTCAGAAGTAAATAAGTAAACACTGAAGTGTAATACAAATCATATCACTCTCTATGATGTAATCATTAAGAACAGAGAGCATATGATGAAAATCAGAGTATTAGCATGTTGAAGGTGTAAACTTGTGTCTCTGCGTTTTTTGCTCTGTGTTCTCTGTATGGAGTCATCAAATCTTCATGTATTTATGCTAATAGAAGCATATGACCGTTGCAATTCGTTGAGACTTGAACCCATTTGAAAATATAGCTGTTAGAAACTAGCCGTTGGAACTTTTGCACAGTTTTTGATGTTCTGACATCACTTTTGCTTTTGTCTTAAACCTTCAATAAACTTTCTTTGATCTGTCTGAAACTCACCAAGAAAGTGGTTAAACATGTCTAGGAACACTAGAGATTAATCATGGGAAGTATTAAGATCAAACAAGAAGGCAATGCAAATTCGTCAGATTTGAAATTCTGAATTAGTGTCGCGAACTCGAGTTTGCAACTTGTAGACTCGAGTTTGGATCCATCTTGAATAGCCCAGATGGTCTCTGGAATGTCTAAACTCGAGTTCCAACTAATAGCCTCGAGTTTGGTTCTCTTTAAAATCAATCTTTGCTCTCTGGAACCCGTAAACTCGAGTTTGCTACTTATAGGCTCAAGTTTGGATGTTTTCCAGCACCTGGTTGCTCTCTGTCTGAGATGAACTCGAGTTTGTTCACTTATAGGCTCGAGTTTGGCTTTTTCCAAATGTTCATTTCTTCTCTGGAACTCTCGAGCTCGAGTTTGTGACTGATGAACTCGAGTTTGTAAGTTAATTTGTGACTTGGTTGATTCTGACTTGGCCTGGTTCGAGTTTGCAACTTTGTCAACTTTCAAAGACCATATCTCCCTGGTCTGAACTCCGTTTTGGTCCGTTCAAAGGTTGATTGAAAGCCCTTTGAGTCTATTTTCATATGCCACTGATTTCAGCTCAATCGGATTTGTCGTTTGTGAGATACACCCAAAATACCGAAGGTGGGTCTGGACTGTGACGTTGATTCTTGTGGCAACTTGTAAAAATCATAGCTCCTTGATCTGAACTCCTTTTGGCTTGAATTTTATATCAAAATGACGCATTGGGAGTCTAGTTTCATATGCTTTTGGTTTCGTCTCAATCCGATCTCTAGTTTGGGAGATATCGTCGAATTACCAGACCTTGCCCAAGCTAAACGTGAAACAGAGTGGAGCTATAGTGCTGATGACCACTGTGAACTCGAGTTTGCACTTACAGGCTCGAGTTTGCCTAGTCCAGAGACACCAGAAATGCTGAAGACACTTATAGGCTCGAGTTTGCACTTGTAGGCTCGAGTTTGCTTAGTCCAGAGACACCAGAAATGCTGAAGACACTTATAGGCTCGAGTTTGTGATTCTAAACTCGAGTTTGAGGTCCTAAACTCGAGTTTGGGGTCCTGAACTCGAGTTTGCTCATCCAGAAGCTAATTTTTGTTGACTTTAACTCTGAATTGAGTTATTCCAACTTCCATATGATCTTGGAGGCTTCTAGCTTCAGCATAAGAACTTGAATAACTATATCTTCATTCCATTCATCAAGTTCTTCCTTCTTCCATCTCCCAACTTGATCATTCTTCTTCATTTAACTTGAGCTCATCATTCTTTACAGCTTCTACCTTCTTCAATATCCATAAAGTGATAAAACTTCATTCCAACTTCTGCTTATCATAGAGACTTCCAGTATCACATATAAGAATATATATGCATGTTCTTCTTTATTTGGTCTCTTCTCTTCTACTTGGTTATCACCAAAACCCATTGATAACATCTTGCTTCCTTGATAACCTCTGCAAATACTTCTTTCTTTCAATTCTTATCTCCTTCTTGATTAATCTCTATAATTCAACTTGGATTAATCTACATTAAATACAACAATTAGTCAATGTAGGAGATAACTATATTACTCAATCTTTTTGCTTATAACAATGGCAATGCATCTATATAAGACATCATCAAAACTAATCATAATTAACATTCAATGGCATCTATATAAGACATCATCAAAACTAATCATAACCAACAATACTCAAGTATAGATTTTACATACTCGAGTATAGCTGCGTGTCTATATATACTGAGATTGTTATGTTCTTCCATACTCGCACTCTTACTCCAGTAAAGCCCTAACGCCTCTTGTCTTTCTCTCTTCCTTTCTTTGAAACCGTTACATCCTTTCCTATTTCTCTCTTAAATTCTCTCAAAATCACTTCCCAATCATCAAGTCGTCCAAACCCTAGCCTCTCAATGTAGAAAGAAGCTGAGAAATCAGATCAACCTACTTCCTCTCAACCTCAACGTCCTCCAAGGATGAAGTCGATTCCTCAGAGGCTGCAACATAGCATTGATCGATCCATTCGGGGCATATGTCAGAGTATTCCCGAAGCCCCCTCTCCAAACCCCAAGAAGAGGGGTGTGTCAATTCCGAAGTCGGTTCCGTCTTCGGCAAGTAAGAGGAAGAAGACAGCCGAGCTAAGTAAGAACAAAGGGAAGAAGAAGGTTGTTCCTCGAAAGGCGAGGACAAAGAGAGCTTCCACTACAGTCACTTCTTCATCGGTTGAGGTTACCGTCTCCAAGACCGAGTCAGAGGAGGTATCTCTGGTTATCACCAACGCCGTCGAAGAGATAAAGCTTCACAAGTCGGCACCGGACGGTTTCAAGATTGCCCCTGTTCCTCTCCCGCCTGGCCTAAACACCAAGTTCAAGGACCTGTACACGTCCCGAGGCTTCTGTGCCATTGTTTCTGTTGATTTAGGCCAAGTCTACCAGGATTGCAATGTGGACTTGTCGCCTTGGTTCGGGCCGTACGAGTCGTTTGTGTTGATTGAGGCCGCCTACTATATGGACTTTGTGAAGCTATTTTACTTCAATATGGTGACGGACCACATATTGGACTCGGAAGGCGCATTGGTTGAGGAATGGGTCACCACCACTGTCAAAGGTGTCACATTCACCTTGTCTGCATCCATCCTCAACCGGATCCTCAAGGTCACCAATCCTCCTCCGGCTATCACTCCCACGTACGCCAATGAGGAGGTGTACTCCAACTTGGTTCTGGGAAAGGAAATTCTCGATGATCAGAGAGCTCACTTGACTTTCAAGCCATCTGACATGTCTGACCTGAACAGAGTCATTTGGTACATTTACTCGAGGAATTTTGTGCAGAAGGGAGGCAGCTTCAATCACTTGACACAAAAGGACTACCGGTTCTTCACGGCATCCGTCAAGAAGCACCCGATCAACATTGGCCAGTGGATCTTTAAAGAAATGGACCAATTCAAGTTCGTCTCCCGGAAGATGGCATACATATCATTTCCGTCCCTAGTGTCACTGATCCTATTTTATCATAGGATTTGGTATGTAGGGCCACCAGAGACCATGAAGTACATCACGACCTTCGGCAAGACACAGTTCAACTTCATGAAGATTACATTCAAGCCTGAAGGTTCCGGTCAGTCCAGAGCTCCTCCGAGGTCACAGGCCCGGGCTTCATAGTCAGTTGCATATGAGGCACAGTCTGCTCCTCCTCCTCCACCACCTGATTTTGACCAGAGAGTCAAGGAGATTGTGGATGCCGCTCTTGTATCACACTTTCTCAAGATGCAATTTGAATTTGGCAAGTTAAGTGCTGATATCAGGATTGGACTCAATGATGTGATTGCTGGCCAAGAAGAGATGAGGACTCAGTTGACTCAGCTGAAGGATCAGTCTGAGCAGAAGCAAGGGCAGATCTTCGACCAGCTCATTGACTTCGATGCCCGGATGTCTATTACGATGACTACTGCCGCTGTTGCCCGGGACAATGCCGAGAAGCTGGTCAAGCATCTCGATATTGGTGCCTCCTCCTCATCCCCATTCGGCTTCACCACTGCTCCTACCACATCCACATCTGTTCCTGAAGCCCAGCCTTCCTCACCATCCTTCACCTTTCCTAGCCCACCTCACACTTCATCATCTCCCGTCTTATCAACCACTCCAGCCACCATAGTCCTACCCTCACCTATCACTCCTTCCACAGAGATCTTACCCCATCCTCTTCCATCTCCAGAAACCCCCTCCACTGAGATTTTCCATCCATCCTCTCCCGTATCCACATCCACTGTGCTTTTACCTATCCCACCAGCTGTCATATTCCTACCTCCACCTCCCTCTACCTCTGATATTCCTTCTGGGTCATCCACCTCTACTGATCCTCCCCACATTGATGATGACAAAGGGGGAGAAGGAGAGAAGGACGCATAGGGTCTAGGGAGTTAGTTTGTAGGAAGAATTTGTAGTGTGTTTGTGCTTTGTTGTATAGATTGCATCCATGTTTCTGTTTTTCTGATATCAGTGGAGTGTAGCATGTTTTATCATTTCCAATATCAGTTCTGAATGGATGTACTATGTTTTAATGAATATATCGCAGTTTGTTTATGAATGATTTATGACTTTGAATGCATTCCTGCTGCCAATCTCTGAATCTTATGTTTTAATATGCACTTGAACCATTTTTTTTGGGAACACTTTGAACTGGTTTTTAGAACATCTCATTGCAAATGGAATCACTCTCTCAAATTCTTTAAAACTATTGGTTTACAAGTGTTGTCATCATCAAAAAGGGGGAGAATGTTAGTTCTCTATGTGTTTTGATGATAATCAACAATTGTAAACATGTTTTAAAGTTTCCAAATCTGTTAAAAACCATCTGGCAATTGGAAACTCGAGTATAGGAAGCTATACTCGAGTATTGGATTGACAGAGGATTGCTCAAATGCATTTTACAAGTCAATACTCAAGTATTGGAAGCAATACTCGAGTATTGAAGTTACAGAGAGCAATCAAGTTTTGAAAATAGGTGCATACTCGAGTATAGGAATTGCATACTCGAGTATAGGCCATCCAGAAAGTATTCAAGTTTTCAAACTGAAGTCAATACTCAAGTATAGGAAGCTATACTTGAGTATTGGACTTAAAAAGAGCAAATGCTTTTTCAACTTGAGTGCATACTCAAGTATGATAGTTGCATACTCGAGTATAGGCCTTACAGAGAGCAAACCAGTTTTCAATTTGAGTGAATACTCGAGTATGGTATTGGCATGCTCGAGTATTGGTCTTACAGAGAGCCCTCAAAATTTTATAACAGTTGCATACTCTAGTTCAGGCTTTAGATACTCGAGTATTGGGCTCTTACAAAGGTTTTCAACTTATCACCTGATCTTGCATACTCAAGTATTCATTTGAATACTCAAGTATTGACATGGAATAACTTCACACTTTTTGAGAATTAATATGCATACTCAAGTATAGATATGCATACTCGAGTATTGCCCATATAAAGAGGTTATTCATTTTGTCAATGTTTTGAATACTCAAGTATAGGAATGAATACTCAAGTATTGAGCTTCTTGAACTTAGAATTTTTCTCACAAACAGTTGCATACTCGAGTACAGTACTTACATACTCGAGTATAGACCTTGGCTTTTAAAGTTCAAGTCACGATGGTTTGCCTCTGGAAGCTGCACACTCGAGTATCAGATTGGATACTCCAGTATTGACACTAGTACACAGTGCCATACTCGAGTATAGAGGAACATACTCGAGTATTGAACGTTAAAAACTGATTTTCAACTCACACGAATTTGAGAAACACCATTGTTTGATCTTATTGCTTTCATATATCATTCACTTATGTTCCCAGCTATGTTTAACAAGTTTGTTAAGTGAATTTCAGTTAGAACAGAAGAAGATTATTGAAGGTCAAAGGCAAAAAGCATAAAGTGCTCAGTGTGTAGATTGGAGCCAAATACCCAAGAGGGGGGGTGAATTGGGTATCTTAAAAAAAATCGAAGATTCTACTCTGTTTTTGACTAATGAACACAGGGTAAAACAGAGGAGAAAGGAAGAGAAGCGATACACCACAAAGATTTATACTGGTTCGGTCCTTTCTCTGACCTACATCCAGTCCCCAAGCCTCACCTGGGATTTTCAATCCACTATAATCAAATATTGATTACACACTCTGTACTAAGAGTTGTTCTCTCTCTAGAACACACTCCCCCTTACAAGTTGTAATCAATACACCCCAACTACCAAGTCCCCTGACTTGTAGTTATCTCAATTAATAAATGATTTACAAGTATTTGACTCTCTTACATAGCAGATAGAATAAACACTGAAGAACTAAGTATCAAAATGATACAATATAGATGTAAGCTTGATACAATAAATGACTCAATAAATTTTCGCTCTAAGTAGTTGTATCAGCTTGTGAAGAAGTTAATGTTCTCTATTTATAGGTAGAGAACATTAAATGACCGTTGTAGGATGATTCCAACCGTTGGAAGTGATTAGCTTGGGTTCTGGTCATCTTCTCTCTCTAAACTTCTGCTAATCCAAGTTTTAATGAAGACTGATGTGGATCTCTGAGTTTCTGCCCGTTGGAATTGACTTTACTTGATGTAGTAAACATTCTTTAACGTTAACAAGGCGTGCTCAGATGGATTAACCGAAAGTAGATGAGATTGTGCAGGTGCATTAAATGCACTGTTCACCTTTTTGCTTTTTCTTACAAATCTTCAATAATCTTGATCTGTGCTAACTGAAAAACACTCAACAAACTTGTTAAACATATCTGGGATCATGAGTGAATGATATATGAAAGCAAGTAGATCAAACAACAAGATATAACAGATTTCACAAATTTGAAAAAGCTTCAACGGTCACTAACCTCGAGGTTAGTTCATCCAACCTCGAGGTTGGCCTGAAAGCTTCAGGCAAACCTTCGTTTTAAAAACATTCAACCTCGAGGTTGCACAGTGAACCTCGAGGTTTCTCTAGAGGAGAAACCTTCTGATAAATCTCATTAACTTGCAAACCTTGAGGTTCCAAAGATAACCTCGAGGTTTGAAGTTTGTTACAGACCTTCAGTTTTCACTGGAGCTCGACAACCTCGAGGTTGTACATCTGTACTCGAGGTTGGCTCTTTGAAAGTGCAAAGTTCAAAGTTAAACATAAAGCCCAGCCTCGAGGTTACAATGTTAACCTCGAGGTTTTCAATACTTTGAAAACCAGTGTGCTCTCTGTAAGTGATGAAACTCGAGGTTGCAACATCATACTCGAGGTCCAAGGTGTTTTTATCGAGCTTAAGTTTCAAACCAAAGTGTCCAACCTCGAGGTTGGAACATGAACCTCGAGGTCCATGTGCTTGATGAAAAAACATGACCTTTCTGTATGAGTTGAACCTTGAGGTTTGCTTTGCATACTCGAGGTTGCAAGTGTTAATGAAGAAACTTGGGTTCTCCAAATGAACCAGAACCTCAAGGTTGACTTCTCAACCTTGAGGTTTCACATATAATATGTGAAACCAAGCTTTGCAACATTAGAACACTTGATTTTTCCCTTTTTCCTTTTTTTTAAAGCATCTGTAAGGCCAAACTTCGAGGTTACAAACCCAACCTCGAGGTTTGCTCTTAACCAGAGTCTTGACACTCAAGAGCAAAACCTCTTCAATTGTCTGTAGTTGTTGACAATCATCAAAACCATCAGAGAACTAACATTCTCCCCCTTTTTGATGATGACAACACCTACAAGCAATACTTCTTTAAACATTTAGAAGATTATCAGTGAGATTATCAGAGAGTTTGAAAAATAGATTTTTGCACAAGTAAAGAGTCAGAGATAAGCAGAAGCATGAAATTGAGACTGATATTTCAATTTCACATTCCATTTCAACAAAGTTATACAAGATACAATGGAATTCAAAAAAAAACAATACAGACAGCAATAAAAGAAAACAAATACATGAAAATACATATGCTGCTGCAAAAGAAACAACCCTAAGGACCTCCAATCCTTATTGATTCCTCTCCCCCTTTGACTCCTATAGGTTCCTCATTGCTTTCCTCTCCCCCTTTGTCATCATCATCCACATATTCTGGGTCAAGAACAATAAGAGGGGGCTGGTAAAGCACCATAGCAGTGGTAGGATCAAAGGAGGGATCAAGAAGAGAAGGATGGGTATAGGGAGAAGGTGTGGGAAAGATCTCAGTAGAGGGAGTAGGTGGAGATAGGAATGGTGGAATGAGGACCTCTGTGGAAGGGGTAGTGGGTGAAGGTTGAGTCTCAGAGACTGGAGTGATATGAGATGGAGAAGTGTGTGGAGGACTGGGAAATGAGAAAGAGGGAGAGGGAGGTGAGTGAATGGGAGAGTGAGCAGGAGACTCAGTGAGTGAGGAAGGTGAAGATGGGTCAGGCATAGGAAGTGATGAGCTAGGGCCATCAGCTGGAGCAGGGATAGGATCAGAATCCATCTCAGGAACATGAATAGCAGTGGCAGCCTGGACTGGAACAGAGGATGAACCAGGAGTAGATGAGGAAGCGCCGAGACCAAAATGTCTAAGAAGCATGTCAGCTCTGTCTCTGGCATCAGATGCAGCTGAGAGTGTGACAGCTAAAGAGGAGTCCAATTCAGTAAACTTTTGATCCACTTCCTCCTTTAGCTTGTACAAGTGGGACATTGCCTCAGTCTGTGCAACTATGACATCCATAAGTCCCATCTTGATGTCAGCCCGCAATACATCAACTTCAGTCTTCATGATAGCTCTGTGGGAGATTAGGGCTTGATCCACTATCTGTTTGATCTGTCCCATCAGATCATCTGGTAGAGGGGCTTGAGAAGGTGGAGGAGCTGACTGTGCTTCCTCAGGAGCTTGAGAGGCTTGAGATTGAGCTTCACCCTCTGCACCAAACTTGATACGCATAAGATTCAGCTGATGCTTCCCAAAATATAGGGGATACTCAAGGGTATCAGTGTTCCCCACATACCAAATTCTGTGATAGTAGAGTATCACAGAAACAAGAGAAGGGTAGGGTATATGAGTCAATGGCTTCTTGGCAAATTTGAAGGACTTCATCCCCTGAAGTAGCCAATCCCCAATATTAAAAGGCACTTTCCTCACAAAGGTAGTGAATGGTCTGTAATCGAGAGAGGTAAAGTGGGTGTAGTTCCCAGCCTTAGGAACAAAGTTCCTTGAATAAACATACCACAGAACTCTGTGTTCTTGAGGCATGTCCCTAGGCTTGAAGGTTAGTTTTATCTGTTGGTCAGGTGGGAAGGGTTTGCCTGGAATAAGAGTTTCATATACCTCTTGATTTGTATAAGAAAACTCAGAAACAGGAGGTGGGTTCTTAATCTTCAAAATTTTGTTCAAAATATCAGCAGAAAGTGTAAACTTGACACCCCTCACTGTGGTTGACACCCTTTCCTCTACCAACTCACCCTCAGAGTCCAGTACACTCACATCTTCCATCTTAAAGTAGAACATCCTAACCAGACTAGGAGTGTATGGACAGTAGATGGAGATAAAGGGTTCATACATTTTGATCCAAGGACTGAGATCAAGATTGCATTCCCTATGGAAGGTATCTAAGTTGATGGCTACTGAGGCACAGAAAACTTTAGAGAGATAAGTTTCTCTATACTTATCATTTTCCTCCTTGGTGGAGAAGGTTGAGGCAGCAGTGATGAATCCTTTTGGAGGTGATCTGATATCCCGGATGTCCTCAATAGCATTGACAGCAAATTTCTCCAACTTCTTTTGCTGTGAAGCTTGAGAGGTAGATTGAGCTTGAGGCTTTGAGGGATTCTTGGTTCTTGCCTTTTTGGCCTTTTCTACCACTTTCTCTTTCCCTTTACCGGTTGCTTCAGGGACTTTCCTCTTTCTAGACTCAGCTTGACTCGGCTCTTTGATGGAAATGCCCTTCGGTTTGCTCTTCGGAGGAGGAGATGGAGGAGGATCAATGGGCATCCCTGGGATGTGCTTATCAACCCCAGAGCGCAAGCGAATAGGCCGAGTTTTCTTCCTCACTGGCTTGCTTGGTCGAGGTTCAGGTGAAGGTTGACGTTTTGGAGGTGGAGATGGAGACCAAGATTCTGTCTCATCGTTCGAATGGGAGGAAGATTCTGACTGAGAAGGAGATTTCGAGGCCATTTGGAGACAGAGAATGAAAGAAATTTGCAGAAAAGTGAAGATTGGAAGAGGAAGTGACGAGAGGAAAGGAGTGAACTCGAGGTTAGGGTTCAGTAAAATTGAAATTTCACAGCAGCATATATATAGACACGCGCTCAACCTAGAGGTTGACATCCCAGCCTCGAGGTTAGATGAATAAAAATTCACTAATCTCTGCGATCAACCTCGAGGTTGACATCTCAGCCTCGAGGTTAGATGAATAAGACTTTACTAACCTTTGAAATTCTTACCTCCAACCTCGAGGTTGCCTCCAGAACCTCGAGATTCCACTGTCTGATTGATGAGGTGTTCTCTCTGTCTGCTACAAAACTCGAGGTTTCTCTTCCATACTCGAGGTTCCATTTTTCAGATTGATTCAGCTTTGACCAGTTATCTCGACAACCTCGAGGCTAGCTATTGGACCTCGAGGTTCCATTCTTCAGAAAGCTTGAATTCTTTTGGTATCCTGACAACCTCGAGGTTGGCTAGTGAACCTCGAGGTTTTGCCCTTTGTCAGCAAAACCAAGTCCTGCATAAGATTGTCTATGTACTCCGATGCTAAAGTTAGATATCTATAATCATCAAAACCATAATTTAACATAAAAGTAGACAGAAATTACTCACAACTCATTGGGATTTACCATTCCCAATTCTCTTCTTATGAATGTGAATGGGTCCTTGGCTAATGGTTTGGTGAAAATGTCTGCCAATTGAAGATGAGTTGGGATGAACATCACTTTCACATCTCTCTTCTGGACATGATCCCGGATGAAGTGATGTCTCACATCAATATGCTTGGTTCTTGTATGTTGCACGGGATTCTTGGCCAAGCTTATTGTGCTAGTGTTATCACATAGTATTGGGATCTCCTTTAAGTGCACTTCCAAGTTAGCAAGTTGTTGCTTCAGCCACAACACTTGAGCACAGCAGCTTGAGGCAGCCACATATTCAGCTTCTGTTGAGGACACAGCCACGGTAGTTTGCTTCTTGCTAAACCAAGAGACAAGTGAGTTGCCAAAGAACTCGCATTGCCCACTTGTGCTCTTTCTATCCGTCTTATAGCCAGCATGGTCAGAATCTGAATATGCCACAAGATGCTCCGGCTGACCTTTGGGAAACCATAGCCCAAGAGTCTTTGTATCATATAGATATCTGAATATTCTCTTCACGTGTTCAGCATGAGACTCTTTGGGTGAGGATTGGAATCGAGCACACATTCCAACACTGAATTGGATGTCCGGGCGACTTGCGGTGAGATAGAGCAATGATCCAATCATTCCTCTATACTTGGTGATGTTGAAATCCTTGCCCTCTTCATTAGCATCCAAGGAAGTAGTTGTGCTCATTGGTGTGTCAGCCCCATTACACTTGTCCATTCCAAACTTCTTCAGCAAATCATTTAAATACTTTGTTTGAGATATGAATATCCCATCTTTACGTTGCTTGATTTGCAACCCAAGGAAGTAATTAAGCTCTCCCATCATTGACATCTCAAATTCACCTTGCATAGACTTCGAAAATTCCTCACATAAAGAGTCATTAGTAGCACCGAAAATAATATCATCAACATATATCTGTACAATTAAAATCTCATTTAACTTATTTTTCTTGATAAACAATGTTGTATCAGCCTTTCCTCTAATAAATCCTTGATTGAGTAAGAATTGACTCAATCTTTCATACCAAGCTCTAGGAGCTTGCTTAAGACCATACAAGGCTTTCTTAAGTCTAAAAACATGTTCAGGAAATTGATCATTTTCAAAACCTGGAGGTTGTTCAACATACACCTCCTCTTGGATGAAGCCATTTAGAAATGCACTTTTAACATCCATTTGATAGAGTTTAAAACCTTTTGTGCATGCAAATGCTAGAAGAACTCTTATTGCTTCCAATCTAGCTACTGGAGCATAAGTCTCTTCATAGTCTATTCCTTCTTCTTGATTGTAGCCTTTGGCCACTAATCTAGCCTTGTTACGCACAATGATGGCTGACTCATCACGTTTGTTCTTGAATACCCATTTTGTCCCAATTACCGGATGGTCTTTAGGTCTAGGTACCAAGTCCCAAACTTGATTTCTATCAAATTGATGTAGCTCCTCTTGCATAGCAATCACCCAATCATTGTCTGAAAGGGCTTCTTCTATCTTAGAGGGCTCTATATGTGAAATAAATGCAGAAAATGTGACTTCATTCAAAGTACTATTTCTGGTCCTAACTCCTTGATTCACATCACCTATAACTTGGTCTAAAGGATAATTCCTTATAAATCTCCAAGCTCTAGGTTGAGACTGATCAGAATTTTCTAAATTGTTTTCAGGATTAGCCTCAAAAATATTTTCAGAATTTTCAGAAGGAGTAGGAGCATTTTTCGAAAAGAATTTGTTTTTGAAAATAGTCTCCTCTTCATCATCCAAGGATTTATCAGATTCAGATTCGCAGAATACAACGTGTATAGATTCTTCCACAATCTTAGTTCTAGTATTAAAGACTCTATATGCTTTGCTCCTATTAGAATAACCAATAAAGATAGCTAAATCAGCTTTAGGATCGAATTTACCAAGATTATCTTTACCGTTATTGTGCACATAGCACTTACAGCCAAAGACACGAAGGTGGCTGAGGTTTGGCTTTCTTTCTTTGTAGAGTTGGTATGGAGTCTTATTCAGCTTCTTTCTCAAGTATGCTCTGTTGGAGACGTAGCAAGCCGTACTCATGGCATCAGCCCAAAACACTTGAGAAGTGTTGTACTCGTTCAACATTGCTCTAGCCATTTCAGTGAGTACACGATTCTTTCTCTCCACAACACCATTTTGTTGTGGTGTTCTTGGTGCTGAAAAATTGTGATCAATCCGCATACTGTCACAGAACTCAGCAAAGGCTTGACTCTCGAACTCTCCACCATGATCAGTCCGTATTCCTGAAATTGAGAACCCTTTCTCGTTTTGGACCTTCTTGGCAAATGAAACAAACTGATCAAAGGTTTCATCTTTAGAGGATAAAAATATTGTCCAAGTAAATCTAGAGAAATCATCAACTATGACCAAGGTGTATAAATTTCCACCAAGACTTTTCACTCTAGCTGGTCCAACTAGATCCATGTGAAGAAGTTGAAGGGGTCTGTTTGTTGAAATCTCATTTTTAGCCTTAAAAGAAGATTTGGTCTGTTTTCCCTTTTGACAAGCATCACAAATCGTATCATTTTTGAAATTCAGTTTGGGAATGCCAATAACCAAATCCTTTTTCAATAACTTGTCAAGTTGATACATATTGACATGAGCTAATCGCTTATGCCATAGCCAACTCTCATTCAAGTTACTTACAAACAATTTTCAGAAGTAGAAGCATTGCTAGAGAGGTTCAAAGTATAACAGTTTCCATCTCTAGGTGCTCTAAATAAAGCTTTATTTTTCAAATCATTTATGAAGATCAAATCCTTTTTAACAATGAAGCACTCATCTGAATCAAATATTACCAAATTACCCTTATCAGTGCTTTGGCTCACACTTAGGAGATTGTGACACAATCCTTCTACAAGGTAGACGTCTTTGATGAGTGGACCTTCATTGTTGCCTATCTCACCAATGCCAGCGATTTTCCCGGATTGATCACCTCCAAATGTGACTCTACCTCCATCTTTTGGCTTTATTGATAGAAACTTTGATTTGTCTCCAGTCATGTGTCTTGAGCATCCACTATCGATATACCACTTGTTTGGCCTTGATGCTCTAAGACAAACCTGCAGATCACAAAGGATCAGGTTTTAGGTACCCATCTTTTCTTGGGTCCTTTAGGGTTAGCATGTACCTTGGGAACATATGTTCCTTTTGGTACCCAGACATAATTCCCTACAGGTTTAGCTTTTCTTTCTTTTCGATGAAAATAAGATGAAGTGGTATGTCCCTTCCTATTACAGTAATTGCAATGAGCAAAAGGATTTGAAGAATGAACAGATTTTGTAAAATAATTCATGTAAGATTTTTTACCTTTCTTTTTGTCAAAGTCTGGTCTATATCCAATGCCCGATCTATCATTTATAAACCGCTGTTGTTTTAAAATTACATTGAGCATTTCACTTCCCTTAGTGAACTTCTCAAGTGCTTTTGTTAATTGTAAATTCTTTTTCTCCAAAATAGGGCATTCGTCACAGACTAAAGATTCAGGAGAAGTAAGATTTTCAACATGTAATTCAAGAAAAGAATGTTTCTTTTTTAAACTCATATACTTATCTGCTAATTTTTCAAATTCCTTTTGAACCACATTGTACTCAGTAAATAGTTCATCATAGGAAGGGAGAGATTCATATACCTCACTTGTTTCACTGGGTTGCTCTTCTTCTTCAGCAACAAGGCATATGTTGGCTTTTTCACTTTCATTTTCTTCAGCTTCATCCTCATCTGATGAGCTATCCCCCCATATGGCTGAAACATATGCTTTCTTCTTCTTGAAGTTCTTGAACTTCTTCCTTTCTTTCTCTTGGTTCTTCAGCTGAGGACATTCAGATTTGATGTGTCCGGGCTTCTCGCATTCGTAGCATATGATAGGCTTCTTTGATTCATAGCTGGAGCTACCCTTTTGAAACTTCTTGAAGCCTTGATCCTTTTTGTAGAACTTCTTGAATCTCCGGACCATCATGCCGATTTCTTCATCCTCATCTTCATCTTCTTCATCTTTATCAGCATTGAGAGCAACTCCCTTGTTGCGATTGTTGGTACCGTTGACTTCTTCCAAGTCCTTCTTAAATTTCAATTTGCTCTCATACTCAGATAGACTTCCGAACAATGCAGCAACAAAAGTCATAGACTCACCACGAGCCTCTTCAATAGCAGTAACCTTGGCTTCCCAATCCTTCGTGAGAATATTGAGAATTTTTCTCACTTGAGACCTTTGATCGAAGATCTTTCCCAGGGCTGCCAACTGATTTGTGAGATGAGTATATCTAAGCTGAAATTCACCGATAGTTTCTCCTTGCTTCATTCGCAACAGGTCGTATTCAGTTGTTAGGATGTTGATGCGGTTCTCTTTGATTCCAGATGTTCCTTCATATGCGATTTCCAGAGCTTTCCACATATCCTTTGCTGTAGACAAGTTGCAAACACGAAAGTACTCCTTTTGACTAAGAGCACTTTGAAGCATCAGAATAGCCTTGCTATTAAGAGTGATATTCTTCTTATCATCATCGTTGAACTCAGCTTCGGTCTTTGGAACAGTGATGCCTCCTTCAACCTTAACTAGAACATAATCTCCAGTTTCAAATACTCTCCACAATCCATATTCTGTGGCCATCACGAACACACGAAACTTTGCTTTCCAGAAAGAGTAGTGTTCGCCATCGAAACCGGGAGGTCTGTTGATTGAAGCTCCATCAGGAAGAATTCCTTCCATAGTGATCCTTCTCGAGTGGTTAAACTCTTCCGAGAAGACCTTGCTCTGATACCAAATGTAGATTGGAGCCAAATACCCAAGAGGGGGGGGTGAATTGGGTATCTTAAAAAAAATCGAAGATTCTACTCTGTTTTTGACTAATGAACACAGGGTAAAACAGAGGAGAAAGGAAGAGAAGCGATACACCACAAAGATTTATACTGGTTCGGTCCTTTCTCTGACCTACATCCAGTCCCCAAGCCTCACCTGGGATTTTCAATCCACTATAATCAAATATTGATTACACACTCTGTACTAAGAGTTGTTCTCTCTCTAGAACACACTCCCCCTTACAAGTTGTAATCAATACACCCCAACTACCAAGTCCCCTGACTTGTATTTATCTCAATTAATAAATGACTTACAAGTATTTGACTCTCTTACATAGCAGATAGAATAAACACTGAAGAACTAAGTATCAAAATGATACAATATAGATGTAAGCTTGATACAATAAATGACTCAATAAATTTTCGCTCTAAGTAGTTGTATCAGCTTGTGAAGAAGTTAATGTTCTCTATTTATAGGTAGAGAACATTAAATGACCGTTGTAGGATGATTCCAACCGTTGGAAGTGATTAGCTTGGGTTCTGGTCATCTTCTCTCTCTAAACTTCTGCTAATCCAAGTTTTAATGAAGACTGATGTGGATCTCTGAGTTTCTGCCCGTTGGAATTGACTTTACTTGATGTAGTAAACATTCTTTAACGTTAACAAGGCGTGCTCAGATGGATTAACCGAAAGTAGATGAGATTGTGCAGGTGCATTAAATGCACTGTTCACCTTTTTGCTTTTTCTTACAAATCTTCAATAATCTTGATCTGTGCTAACTGAAAAACACTCAACAAACTTGTTAAACATATCTGGGATCATGAGTGAATGATATATGAAAGCAAGTAGATCAAACAACAAGATATAACAGATTTCACAAATTTGAAAAAGCTTCAACGGTCACTAACCTCGAGGTTAGTTCATCCAACCTCGAGGTTGGCCTGAAAGCTTCAGGCAAACCTTCGTTTTAAAAACATTCAACCTCGAGGTTGCACAGTGAACCTCGAGGTTTCTCTAGAGGAGAAACCTTCTGATAAATCTCATTAACTTGCAAACCTTGAGGTTCCAAAGATAACCTCGAGGTTTGAAGTTTGTTACAGACCTTCAGTTTTCACTGGAGCTCGACAACCTCGAGGTTGTACATCTGTACTCGAGGTTGGCTCTTTGAAAGTGCAAAGTTCAAAGTTAAACATAAAGCCCAGCCTCGAGGTTACAATGTTAACCTCGAGGTTTTCAATACTTTGAAAACCAGTGTGCTCTCTGTAAGTGATGAAACTCGAGGTTGCAACATCATACTCGAGGTCCAAGGTGTTTTTATCGAGCTTAAGTTTCAAACCAAAGTGTCCAACCTCGAGGTTGGAACATGAACCTCGAGGTCCATGTGCTTGATGAAAAAACATGACCTTTCTGTATGAGTTGAACCTTGAGGTTTGCTTTGCATACTCGAGGTTGCAAGTGTTAATGAAGAAACTTGGGTTCTCCAAATGAACCAGAACCTCAAGGTTGACTTCTCAACCTCGAGGTTTCACATATAATATGTGAAACCAAGCTTTGCAACATTAGAACACTTGATTTTTCCCTTTTTCCTTTTTTTTAAAAGCATCTGTAAGGCCAAACTTCGAGGTTACAAACCCAACCTCGAGGTTTGTTCTTAACCAGAGTCTTGACACTCAAGAGCAAAACCTCTTCAATTGTCTGTAGTTGTTGACAATCATCAAAACCATTAGAGAACTAACACAGTGCATTTAATGCACTTCAGTTAAACAGCCTCCTTTTGGCTAATCCACCTGAGCACGCATTCTAAACGGTCAAGAAAGGTTTCTTTATCAAGTAAACTCTTCTCCAACGGGCAAAATTTCAAAGAGCCACCTCAGATCAATTAGACACCTAGATTAGTTGGGGATTAGAGAGAGAAGCTGACCAAACTTAATGCTAATCACCTACAACGGTTGGATTCATCATACAATGGTCAATTAATGCTCTCTAGGTATAAATAGAGTGCATTGAAGTCTTCTCAATAGAACCCAATAACTGAGAGCAAAATTCATTAAGTGTTCATTCAATACTCTTAGTTTTCATCTGTAAAAGTATCTTTTGATACAAGAACTTCAGTGTTTGTCTTATCTACTCTTTGAGAGAGTTATTTCTGTAATCATTCATTGATTGTAAAAAACCACAAGTCAGGGGAATTGGTGGTTGGGATAATTGATTGCAACTTGTAAGGGGGAGTGAGTTCTAGAGAGAGAACTACTCTGAGTACAGAGCTTGTAATCAATTTGAGAGTTATAGTGGATTGGAAAATCCCAAGTGTGACTTGGGGACTGGATGTAGGTCAAGGATAAGACCAAACCAGGATAAATCTTCTTGTGCAAAGCTTTTCTTCCCTTCTCCTCTGATATACTCTACTCTTCCTTGTCCAAAACAGAGCAATTCCTTAAAATTTTTATAGATACCCAATTCACCCCCTCTTGGGTATCAAGCTCCATTTTTCATTTTACACATTTAATGTCCTTTTTCTGTGGGACGCCTATCTGTGGGGCATAATAAGGAAAATTTACGGTGTCTAATTTTTAGAATTAGACGCCTTAAGTTAAGACTTAAGGCGTCCTATTTGAAAAATTAGACACCTTAAGTATGACACAAATTCTTATTTAAGGTGTAACTTACGGAGTCTAATTCTGAGAATTAGACACCGTAAATAGATCGATTGGTTTTGATTTACATTGGTCGATATCAATAGTAGAAGTTTTGGAGATGAACCTTTTATTATGATAGACTAGGCGAAACAAATGCTTTATATCACCGATTAGAAAAATAAAATGTGGTCTGTAGCTTTCCAAGGAAAAAGGGTTATTAATATTGATGATGAAATTCATTCAAATTACGGTCTTCCTCAGAGTATTCCTTTTTCAAGGGGTCTACCGGACATGAACGAAGACGATAAAGCGGATAATGAACCCGGAATAAGAAATGATAATCATGAAGAGATATGAGAGGATATCCCTTTATAAAAGAGACAATTCATTAGGTACTATTCATTTACAGAATTATTTGAAACTTTAAGGTTTTAACATTATATTCTTCCTCTATTCTTAAACAATGTCATTGACTGTAAAGCTTTTGTTTTTGTTTTTATTTTTGGAGCTGGATCCTCCAGCCATAGCGACCAAAGGGGCATGATAAAAGAGGAATGTTGTTGAGTGAGAATCTAATCAAGACATGGTGATAGATATGGAAGCTATATGGGGCATGTATATTCATTTATGTGCTATCTTTGTAACTCATATTGTATTGTAACTCATATTATATATTCATTTAAGTGTTGTCTTGATATATTCATTAAGAGGACATACTGTCTTAGTATATTCATTAAAAGGACATAGCTCATGGTGAATAATATTTGTATTCATTTCCAATAATTCAATTTGTAATTCATAATGAATTGTTCATAGCTTGTAACTTAAAGTATTATCTTTTAGGTGCTAGATTGGATGGTGGGCAAGAGGAATAAATAGAGAAAAAATACAAGAAAATTTAGACCAAATATATAAATAACAGGTCTAAAAACTTTGGTCCAAACTTTTAAGACCAAATATGTCACACAATAGGTCTTAAAAGTCTAAATTTTAAGACCGGTTGTTTGTATTTAATTAAATATCCGGTCTTGAAAGTCATATTTTTAAGACCTTTTGTCTGATAGATCCGGTCTTAAAAGTCACAATTTTTTGACCTATCATATAATATTATTGGTATTAGAAGTCAGACCTTTTTAAATTTAATATAAGCAATGTCAAGTCTATATGTTTTAAATTTTTAGACATAATATTTTTTTAACCGATCTAAAAACAATTTTTTAAGACCTGTAGCGCAACAGGTCTTAAAGTAACAGATTTTTAAGACCGTCTGTATCGAGACCCATTCTAGAATCTGTTGGGATTCGTACACGCAGCGGATTAAAACTTTCTTACGAATCCTTCCGAAGGATCACTCAACGACGTTTAAATCAGAGTTAAGGAAACCGAATCATACCTTTGTTGAACTAGTCCGCGTTCCGTTCCTTTGATCAGGTGGGCTACCTTCTCGAACAACACGTCCGCGTCTCGTTCCTTTGATCAGGTGGGCGATCAACACGTCCGCGTCTCGTTCTTTCGATCAGCAGAAGTCGACTCTTGGATCGGCTTCCTCTACTGGTATCCACACGAACAATCCCCTAAACGGTTGCGGCAGCATGCTAGCGCTTCTTGTGCGTCTCTCTCTCTCAAATTGCTCTAGGGTTTCTCGCAGCTTTTCTCAATACGCTCGACTGAAAATCCCGTAGGTTTTTCTAAACCCGATAGGCGTATTATATAACCAAAATTAATCCTTTATTAATTTTGGAAATTCGGATTTTGAATCTGGTCAGCATATCAATCACATCTATCTCATAAATGTAATTGAATATATTAAAAGCCAGATTTGGAAATTCGAATTTTAAATTTAAATCAAATCTAAATTTAAAGCCTTTTGATTTAATTTATCATCATAAATTAAATCCGAGATATGATATCTATCTATTTAATTAAATCTGAGATACCATATCTCAATTTAATATTAAACAGATATACGATATCTTTATTCGAAATTAAATGAGATACAATATCTCTATTTGTTTCAGATATTTAATTTATCAAATAAATTAAATACTAAACAAATATCATATATAATATTATAATCTCAATTTATAATATATATATTAATTTCGAATTATATATATATATATATATATAAATCCTAGATCAAATTTAGTATTCATTTAATCTCAGATTCAATGAACCTGGACACCTTCACCCGTGTTGGATTATTCTTGTGTGCGACCCTGCAGGCCCATATGAAATTGGCAGTGGGCCAACACTATATCAGCCCACAAGTCGGAAGCGGCCTCTAGCAAGACATTGCGACTACCCAATTCACATGGGGATCGATGACACGATACTACCTATCGTACAACCATGTCACGTCCCTTTTGTCACGCGATAATTCGGTCAAGGATGAGGCATGGATATTGTCAACTTCCTTTTCTTGACCAATGCTTTCTCGATTCTCGAGTAGTCTAATAAGTGAAATGGAAACTCCTTTCCATCACAGTATGGCCATACATTTCTTAGATTCACTCATCGAGGGGCCCAGCATTATCTCTCTACATATGTGAGGGACAAATCCCATCTTGACCACTCACATTCCTCCGCATGAAAACCACTGATCCTGGTCCTAGCCTTTATCATCACCCGGTCAAAGGTGACTTTTGACTAGGTCAAAGACCAGTACTCATCATGTAGGAATCTATGATGGTCTCAGGTCATAGGGCGTCGTGACGCGGTTATACATGAGATAAGCTTATGACTTAATCCATGCAGCTTTCTCATAGTGGGTCGGTCCAGCACCTTGTACTCTTACAAGTGCCCATGACTTTGATTCGTATCTCCATACCTCATCAAAGTCATACTGATCTTATTTCATCTTCACTCCCGTGTAGATGACCGACCAGGGACTTTTAGGATAATCTATAAGATTATCCAGGGATGCAGTTATCAATACGAACATGCAAACGAAAATGATAACAAAAGAGAATACTTTAAATAACTTAAATATCCAAAGTACAATGAATTGCCCCTAGGGCATAATTTCCAACAGAATCGACCTAAGAAGCGTTTTTTATCCAGTCTAAAAAGTTTATTTGTAGTAGTGTGACTCTAGTGCCACTAATGTAGTTAGTAATTAGAGTGTCTAATAGAGAGAACTGTTGCAAAATTTTAGAACCTATGCTGGGCCACTCAAGAGAATTAGAGTGCCTAATAGAGAGAAACTTATTGTCACACACATAGGGGATGTCCATATAGGAAATAACATTAGATTAAAAAAATGTGTTGTATGCTCCTGGTTTGTATTTTAATCTTGTATCTATATCTCAGCTAATGATTGATGAAAACTGTGTAACTATTTTTCCCCTAAACGATGTGTTTTGCAGGATATCTTCAATGGGAAGAGCAAGGGGATTGGTAGACTCTTTCATGGTCTCTACATGTTAGATAAGGAAATAGCCTTAAACATTTTTGCTGTTGATCATAATTTCTTTTTGTTTTCTGCACGGAATACATGTTCTTTGAATGCTCTCAGTAATAGTGTTTGGCATCAAAGGTTAGGCCACCCCTCTATGCATCTAGCTACTCAAATATTACAATGACATGAAACAACACATTGTTGATTTGAAGGTTGATTAAAATGATGTTTGCATTCAGTCTAAACAAACTCAACTCCCCTTTCCCTCTACCTCCATTAAATCTGCTGCTTATTTTGAATTACTTCATATGGATGTGTGGGGACATTATAGGACTCCCACACATCAAGGTTTTATATTTTTACTTTTTATTATAGTTGATGATTTCTCATGTGGGATTTGGGTGTTTCTCATGCACAATCACTACTACAGAAAACGGCTTTTGCGTCCCTAATTGGCGTCCTATTATAGAAAAAGGAAGTGCAAAAGAACGCGGTGGCATTTTTGTAATTATGAGGTGACTTTAGGAGTCTAATTTTAATACTAGGACACCAAAAGTGAGCTCTGGCGCGTTCTTTGGAGTCTAATTGTTTCATTATTAGGCTCCTTAGATAAACCCTTTGGAGTCTAAGTTTCAGTATTAGACTCCTTAGGAAAACCCTTTGGAGTCTAAGTCCCAAGATTAGACTCCCTAAGTCTTTTCCCCAAACCCAAAACCCATTCTCGTGCGCGTTGTCTCCCACGAATCCATCGATTCTCAATCTCTCGGATTTCTTCTCAACCTTGGTCCGCCTTGTCTCTTCCCTCACTCCGCCGTTGCTCCGTTGTCCCCCTCTCCACTGTAGCTCCTTCCATCTCTGTCCTCTCTCTCACCGTCCAACTTGCCTCCTCTCTCGCACCATCGGACCTTTATTTCCAATTTTTCCCTCCAATTCGTTCATGCCCTCCAAAAATTTTGCAAGTTCCCTCCATCTTGAGCACTTTTCTTTTCATCTTCCCACTCTTTGATGGTTCAAAAATTACTTTAATGTCTTAGGTCATTTTAGCTGTGAATCCTCTTCCTCAACACGCCACACTTAAATCTGCCGCTCGCCTGAGGGTAGATGCTCACTTTGGTCTTCGCTGTTCAAGTCTTCAACGCCGAGGGTCTCACTGCCATTGGTCTTGCAGATCTTGTCGTGGGTCCTTGGTCCATCGTCGTTTGCCTCAATCAGGTAATACTTCCTCCTCCTCTTCTATTTTACCCTGCCATGTTCGATTTTGTTGTCATGGTTGGTCTTTTAGTGCAGAGAAAGCCACACCCTTAATTAATTCTCTAGTTTTCACTCTCCCGCTACCTCATTCTCAATTTCTTCATCTCCAAGTTTCATGGCTTCAATTCGAGTTCAGGTATCCAGCCTTTGCTCCCTCTCTTTTTTATTGTTGCTCTAGTTTTCGATGCTTCAATTGGAACTTTCAAACCTCCTAATTCTCTGAATCCTCCCTTTAATATTTTTCTCTTTCTCTGCTTTTTCATTGCTAACGCTTTTCGACGGCCAGAAAATGAAGGTGGAGGACTCGAACAGAGAGATCCTCACCAAATCTTGCCATGTCAAATGGGGCTGATGTCGATAAAGATGGGGACGAGATATTCAAGCACAAGAGGCTCAGTCAACTCCTCCACCTCCTCAGGCTTCACTGCCTGCTGACTTTGAGTCCAGAGTCAAGCATATAGTAGATTCTGCCATTGCTTCCTTGTCCATCTGGTTAGAATTTGAAATTGGGAAGTTGGTGGCTAAAGTGACTAGAGGAAACAATCTCATGGTGGATGCTCAAGATGCCATGAAGGAGTAGCTTGATGGGATTTCTGGAGAGTCAGCTGCAACTAAGGACAAGATTGAGGATCTGGATGCCATGCTCTCCACTCAACTTGTCTCCAATTTGGACCTTAGTGATAAAGTGGATAGGATTTTGAAGCATTTTAACATTGGTACCTCTACTGGTCCAAGCACTTTAGGTCCTGCTTCTGGCTCCTCATCTCCTTCTTTCACCTTTACAAGTCCCCAGATTCCCACCTCTTCACCACATCTGTCTACTCCTATCTTTCCTTCTCCAATTCCTGCACCTACACCAGCCACAGAGGTCCTACCATCACCCACTACCCCAGCCATTGAAGTCCTTCACCCTAATTCACCTCCCTTTACACCTTTGGTCACTCTTAATTTTGAAGATGACAAAGAGGGAGAGAAAAGCAAGGAATAGAATTTGAGTAGTTTGAGTATTAGAGAACTTATATGTTGTATTTCATCTTGTTTATGTAATGACTTACCCTTACTGATATGAAATATGCCTTTTGTGTTCAATTAAGCTTCTGTTGCTCATCTCTGACATTCATGTGTTTACTTGAATCATGTCATTTGCAAACTTGTATTTCAAAATGTCTAAGTTTCTCAAAATGCGATTTTTTAAAACACTGTCAACAACAAAATATGGTTTAGAATGAAAACTCTCTCAAATTCACAACGATGTTTGTTTACAAGTGTTGTCATCATCAAAAATGGGGAGAATGTTAGTTCTCTATGGGTTTTGATGATTACTAACAATTGCAAAAAAAGTGTGGAGTTTTTCTTTGATAAGTTCAAAAACTTGCTGTCAAAGGAAAACTCGAGTTTTGGTTTCAAAACTCGAGTTTTGAACTTACAAAGAAAAGCTCAAGTTTTTTGAACTAAACAAAACCTCCAGTTTTCAGAAAAACCTCTAGTTTTCACCAAACATAGACTTCTCAATATTTTCTGAAAAATACAAAACTCGAGGTTTGGATTTGAAAACTCGAGTTATGGTCATATAGAGAGCCTCTAAAGTTTTGAACATTTGAAAACCTCTAGTTTTGCTCAAAACCGCCAGTTTTCTGTTTAACGTGAATCTCTAAGCTTTCCTCAGATTTGGGAAAACTCGAGTTTTGCTTGAAAACTCGAGTTTTGAATTGGCAGAGAGGATTCATGTTTTATCTAAGTTTCAAAACTGCCGTTTTAAAGAAAACCCCCAGTTTTGGTTTTACACAACTTTTTTTAAAAAAGTTTTCATGATTAAATGAAAACTCAAGTTTTGATTTCAAAACTCGAGTTTTGGTCTGGCAGAGAGCACTCACATTTTCCTTAGATTTTGAAAACTGCCAGTTTCCATGAAAATATCTAGTTTTGACTTGGCACAAACCTTCAAGTTTTCACATTTAAATGAAAACTCGAGTTTAAATGTGAAAACTCGAGTTTTGGCCAAGCAGAGAGCCTTGATGTTTTAATGCTTTGAAAACTACCAGTTTTGCCTGAAAACCTCCAGTTTTAATGTTTTGGACTAAAATCAATCTTTGATGTTAAAGTCCAAAACTCAAGTTTTGAGAAACAAAACTCGAGTTTTTATCGTTGAGTTTGAAATTCAAATTTGACGAATTTGGAAAACCTTCTTGTTTGATCTTAATACTTCCTATTATCATTCTCTAATATTCCTAGCTATGTTTAACCACTTTGTTAGTGAGTTTCAGATGTTTTAGAGAATGTTTATTGAAGGTTTAAAGCAAAAGCAAAAAGTGACATCAGCACATTAATGCTAAACCCAGAAAGTTGCATACTTTTGGGTAATCCTTGTGCACACGTCTACAAAGAATTAAAGATTGCTTCCTACATCCAGTAACTACTATTCCAATGGATTAATTTACCAGAAGTCAACTCTGAACTTCTGCCCAGCTGGATTAAGTGAAGATTAGTGAGAGAAGAAGACCAAAGCTTGACCAAAACCTTGTCTTATGAGGTGACCTGAATTTTATTCAGGTCGCCTCTTTTATCATTGAAGGCGATGTAATTGCAATTCAGGTCGCCTCTTCTATCATAAGAGGCGACCTAAGTACAATTCAGGTCGCCTCTTATGATCATGAGGCGTCCTGAATTGGTTTTCAGGACACCTATATTAGTTTTTTTTTTTAAAAAAAAAATATGCTTGCTGTGTGTTTGCCCAATTTGCTGCAAAACTGAATACTTCACAAAATATACACATATGCCTGTATGATTGTATGAACTTATATGTATGTGCATTCCATCCAAAGAAGGTGAAATAACAATGAATAATGCAGCACGGTACAATAAGAAAATTGAACATGTAAAAGTGACTTGAGCAAAAGAATATTAGCTATACATACAAGAGCATACAAGAGAATGACAATAGATGTTCTGTATATGCAGCTCAATTCAATAAAATCAATAAAATTCACAACTTCCAATATAACCATTCAGCACAAGGGTGCAAGAATATCAACAACTCCAAGAGAAAACTTCAACTGCAGAGCCTAAGAAGACAAGTTCAGCAATGTCACCAGATAATCAATTAAAGTGTAGCAATCAGAAACTTTCAGCAAATTCAAGAGCAGAAAATTCAGAAGGTTTGAACTAGATTTAGGTTACTAAAACTAGACCAAAACAACAAACAAAGCACCATTATAACAACAAATTTTTCTCACATTTGGAGGCAATTAATCTCCAAAATTTCACAACAGCTTTCACAATTTAATGCAGCAATTAGATAGCATCAACATTCCCTTCAATTGGCAATAACACTGATATGCGACAAGAGGCAAATATATATAGCAACAATGACTTTTGCACACAAAGCTCAATAGAATTTCAAGGTTTCAGCATACAGAATTTAGCTCAACTCTAATGCTAAACTGAATGAGAGCCACCTAGTAATAATCACGGTACCACACAAGCAAATCAAATACCTCCCAAGCAAGAAGCACACATAAAACTTTTAGCAAATCAGTTATGATGGTATGATTCAACAAAATTCTGAAGTCTTGGTTATTGGAAAATCAAATGCAGTAGGTATAATGGCAAAATCAAACCTCATATGACAGTGATCTATTTCCAGAATTAAACAAGTGATCTAACCTCATATTCCAAAATCAAACCTCATATGACAGTGATCTATTTCCAAAATTAAACCTCATATTCACAGCAGTTAAAGTGGCAAATTCAAGAGCAGCACCAATAATTTACAGAACTAAACAAGTAGATGTCAAATTTCATATTGTAACAATTCTAGAAACCGAAATCAGCACAACTTAATAAGTTTCACATTGACAATCACCCTAACAAGTAATGACTTGCCTATATATTCACAGTGAGCCATGTTCAAGAAGATATCTAGCCAACATGTCTCGAACCGAATCGATGTCATCCTGTGAGTACGGATCCTCAGTAAGAAAAACTGTAAATTGGAAAACAAGGTATAAGATAAACCAATGAAATAAATGAAATAATTAACAACTGAAGTACCACAACAAAAAATATCATCATTTGAGGATCACGGAACATTACATACGTTTTGAAAGCCAGTAGTACGTCTAGCGGAAACGATAGATTGCATCCAACTGATAACGTAGTATCCGCACTCAGTGTTCCCTGGTTGTTGATGGCACTATAAATCAAAAACAAATTGTTAAAACAAAAGCTACTGTGTCTTAGAAAAATCTTGAATTAAAACTACTTACCTTCGGATAAAACCATTTCGGTCCACCCTGATCTCATGCTCCAGCAAGCTGTCTATATGTCCTAAGACCCCTATCCTTAAAATGGAAATTAACAGACATGAAAACAATTCATTTAAAAGAAGAATCGATGATTTAGACAAAAATTTACTTACTCAGCAAACATATTTTTGATATCCTCAGTTGGCCTGCCACTTATGGAATCGAACCAATAACATGTGTTCTTGGCGGGGCCATTAATATTCCACAAACATAAGGGTCTGTTTGGTTCAATTGCACACCCTTTGATGATGCAATTGAGTGCAATACAATAATGATTACCATTAATATGTTTGCTTAGTACAAAGATGTGAAGAAATTATTATTATTTTATTTATAAGAATTATTGAAGGGTCAAATGCTCCTCAAAGAAATCTTCATTGGTAGGTACACCAGAGTGTCTCCTTCAATGAAATATGATGCTCAGAAGCATAACAAAAATGCAAACTATGTACTGTAGCGACTAGAGATGACAACAAAGGGGAAAAAAAGGTGAAAGAAATCAATTCAAGTTTTTTTTACTTGACTTTAAGTGGCTATAACATGTCTTAGACTTCTTACTACAACAACTATTAACTATTTGTGTATTTACTATTATATCTGATCATTAATATAAGATTGAGTTCGTACTGTAAGTTGCACCATGAGCTAGATCTTTTATATTAAGAATTGAGGGTGTATTATATTTTATTCTAAATGCACATTAAGTAATAATCATAAATGTAATAACCATAAATATGGATAATCATAAACAGCTTTGAGATTTGTAAGCATGCCAACATCAAAACATTCAGAAGCCAAAAAATAAAGTTTATTAATAAGCTTGTAAAGAACTAGTGGATTTCCTTCTTATTAACAAGAGTAATTTAAATTTAATTTTTTATCTTCAATTATAACAAGGATCTATATGTTTTCTATTTTTTACGGCCCCAAATATGTATGTGCACACACACGCTCTCTTTTTAATAGTTGTCATGTCCGGTGCAACTTTCTGGTTTTTGGTTCCAAAGATTTAGCAAGTTCTTGCTCTTTCCATCATCATGTCAAATTTGAGTATTTTATTGTCCAATCTAATTAGATGTAGTTACATCAAAAGTGTTTTTTTGCATTTACTTAGACTCAAACTAGATCTTTCATGTTTAAGCAGTTAAAGCTCTTTCTACTAATATCAACTTTTGCCGGTCGCTCTTGAAACTTACTAGCCAGCTTGGAGGAAAGTTTTAAATACATTAAAAATTAAAAGAATATAGACAAGAAATGAAAGTAAAATGAAAGTACACAGGGCACAGCAATAATGGTTCTATGAAGTATTTTACTATGAGGTGGCGTAATTGAAAGTTCAAGCTGCTCTTTCAAAAATAGATAAGTATGGCCAGCAATCTCATCTACCTCACCATACAAAGCAAATATCTGTTTACCTATATAAAGGGCCATGAATCTCTTGAAACTATATGAAGACAAATGTCAGAAGCATATGCTCTACACATCCTAAGTGCATAGAATTGAAAAACTTTGATTAACTTAAATATCAAATAAACCATCTAAAGCTCTAATTTTTTGGGAAGCAAATGAGCATTTGATTCCGACAGAAGACATCACAGAAACAAACACATTCTGCCTGAGTAATTGCAAGTAGGAGCCTAATTCTACTTATTCTATTATAAGCATTGTAAAACAGTAGCAAGGGCAGATGTATAGATAATGGTCAATAATATTTTTGTTCCGGACAAACACAATTAAGGTGTCATATATACATGTGGAAGTGAGATTCACTGAAGCATTTTGTCAAACAGTTATCAGATAACTCAGTCTTCATAACATCAAAGTGGCTTTGAAATGCTAAATCATTACAAGAGATTAGAAAAATGCTACCTCCACGATAAACCGTGAGGAATAGGCCCAGGCCATAAGAGCTTGATCAGCAAGAGGAAAATTCTTAGCAAGATCCGCTTGCCAAAACCATTCACGGCAAAAAAAGATCGCCCTAGTGCTTTTTAACACAAGAAATATAGGGCCACTCTTTGACGGGGACTCTAATGAAAATTTCTACCAGCAAATGATCAGCAGCCTTCCAAATAGATTTTCGCTTGACAAAGAATCGGCTCCATCACAGAGGAGAAGGTGGGCTGGACGTGGCGAAAACAGAGGTCGACAGATGACAGACGCCGAGAAAAGAGACGGAGGAGACGACGGATTGTCGCGACTGAGTCGATAGGGTTCGTCGGCGATGAGGGAAGATGGGGAAATAGCGTAGATATGAACAGGGTTTTTGATGGCAACGAGGGAAGCAGAGAGGGAACTTCGAAAATAAAAGGGTTGGACATTCACGGGTTGGCAAAATAAGGGTTTAGTATTAGATTTTAGGCGACTTGAATGGGCTTCAGGTCACCCAAAATCGAATGTAGGCGACCTGAATGTGTATCAGGTCGCCTATTTTTGAAAATAGGCGACTTGATTGTTGTTTAGGTCGCCTATTTTTGAATAAAATGGGGGCCATTTTTCATTATATTAAAAAAATAGCAAATTTTCAAAAATAGGCGACCTGAAAATTGTATCAGGTCGCCTATTTTTGTAAATTGGCAACCTGATTGTTGTTCAGGTCACCTATTTTTGAAAATAGGCGACCTAAACAATATCAGGTCGCCAATTTTTAACAAATTTGTTTTTTTTTAAAAACCCCATGTCCCTTCAATGCTCCGTCTCTGGTTTATGGCAATTTTTTTAATTTTTTTTAATAATTGGGACATATATAGGCGACCTGAAATTTGTTTCAGGTGGCCTATTTTTGAAAATTGGTGACCTGAACAATATCAGGTCGCCAATGTTTAACAATTGGCGACCTGAAATATTTATCAGGTCACCAATTTTTAAAAATGGTCGACCTGAAATATGTATTAGGTCACCAATTTTCCCACTAAATATAACATGGCGTGCAAACAAAAAATTCTCCCATATTTCCCTCTGGCGCCAAAGTTTTTGGCAGATTTTAGGCGTCTTGAATCATTATCAGGTCACTAAAAATGTTTTTATTCCAAGAAAAAGTAAATACCATGGCGTCAAACAAAAAACTCTCATATTTCTCATGGCGGGAAGCAATTAAAGCGTCCTGAAAAAAATTTAGAATGTCAAAAATTAATTTTACAAGTCCAAAACAATAATTCAGTACGTTGAAGGCTCATTTTCCTTGTATATAATTACAAGATTGCCATTGGCCTCATTTTTTACTACCTATTTCTTATGTAGGATGTTTTTCTGGGTAGTAATATTAAATTTTTGTAGTAGTGATTGAAGAACCCAACGGTCATTTAATGATCTCTTGGTATAAACACTAGTGCAAAAAAGAGCTTTAAGACCGCCTCATTTAGACCGGACTATAGAGAATTAGGTCTTAAAAGTATGACTAGTGGCAGTTTCATAAATATAAAGAACTTTTTGGTATGACCGGTGGCACTTTCATAAATATATAGAACACTTTTAAGACCGGACTATAAAATATGCAGTCTTAAAAGTATGACCAGTGGCAATTTCGTAAATATTGTGAGAAGACGCCGATGAGACCGAGAATACGATGATTTATTCCTTCACTTAATTGGAATTATATACAGATGCTAATAAATAAATAATCTTCTGACCTAAGCAGCTCCTATAATCTAGGGATTACAATCAGGAATATAATTATGAAATTCAAAAAATCATGATCTGCTAACTTAATTCCTAAAACCTCTCTAACAACTTAATTAAGATGATTACAATCAGGAATAAAATTACGAAATTCAAAAAATCATGATCTGCTCATTTAATTCCTAAAATCTCTCTCACAACTGAATTAAGATAATTGCACAATATAATCGTATATGCTAACTAATTAAATTTGAATTTCCAACAAATATATAAAACACTTTTAAGACCAGATGTTTGTAAAAATAGGTTCTAAAAGTTTATTTTTAAGACCGGACTATAAATGTTATGCCCTGAAAACTCAAAGGGGTGACCGGCACGGAATATGAGAGGACTCATATTCCTTAAGCCTTAAACTTATCTACAAATTCTAATTAATAAATAAGATACCATAATATAGAATATTCATGTGTTCCAAACAACAAAAAGGAGGTAGGGATCCTACCTATAGATTACATGGAGCATCTAGCTTATACTAATACAAAAGTCTAGGGCTATGATTACATCAACTAATAGCACTTCCAAATGGATCAGCAATCTGTGAATTCTTAAGGAGACTCTTCACTGCTCAATAGTCGGATCAAAGTTGGCAATATTATCTGAACCAAAACAAATTTTTCGGTGAATAACGTCCCATTCTTTTAATTCAATAAAATACAAGAGTAAATAATTAAACATTTTTATCTGCTAATAATATCAATATGACAATAACTTCAATTTCAAATCCATAAGATCATGAATAAAAACAAAACTCTACATATAATGGATCATCATTCAATTACCTCGAAATATGTAATAAAATATTTTGTTTGACAAAACTGTTTTAAAACAGTAAATCATAAATAAAGTAGATCACTATATAGAATATCGTTAATCAAACATTTTCAAGCACGTAATAAAATCTTTATTTAACATAATCAATTTTAAACATAATTCTCAAAATCTCATCTTTCAGTAGAACTTCTTACAGAACGGATGACAAGCGTGGTCACACAGTCCACGAGGGTAACTAACCAAGCATGACACGAGGCCATGAAACAAGCATAGACACAGTCCATGAGGGTAACTAACCAAGTATGGCAGACGTCATGATACAAGCATGGACACATAGTCCATGAAACAAGCATGGGAACAAATCCCATGAATATCAAGCGAGCTCGAGGTAAACCATGGTGCACCAAGGACTAACAGTATTGCTGTTAGTAACCAGCGTTCTGTATTCAGTTCTTTCCAAAACATTTTCAAGCATGCGTGGGGACAGTTTATCAAAACGGTAAAAATTCTTCCTTCAAGATAATAGCAACTTCATCTCATACTTCATAATCAAATCCCTCAGCATGAAGTTTCACAAACAATATTTCAGAACTTTCTTTCGATTCAGTCTGTTGGTAAAATCCTTTTAAAACATTAAAAACTCACGTAAAAACATTTCATTTCAAATAATACTTTTTAGTTCATAAACTTTCCAAAATGCAAGATCATTTTCAACATAAAAATTTATGAAAACATCTCAAAAGTCTCATTTCCATTTAATTGCATAGTTGTGAATTATGCTTTTAAAACAATTGGAAGAAAAGTTTAATTCTTTACTCATATACTATCAACAAATATTCTTTCACAAAATCATACTTTTAAATATGAAAATTAACATGAAAGCTCAACAATAAAAATTAGGGACGTTATTCACTCACCTGTTGCTCCTTCCGAAATTACGCCTTTACCAAAATCCCTTTTTGATTGCTTTTCTCTTGAGTTCTTGTCAATCCCTATAATTTAAATTTCATAGAGATAAATCCTTATACATAAATACTCACCATGATATAATTAAATATCTATCATCCTACCCAAAACTCTCAACTTCTCTAGACCGACCCCAGAAGAACTTGTCCTTTAACTTTTCTGAGAATTTGGAAAATTCATAACTTGACTTATACAACTCCAAATGGAGTGATTCCAATTTCTACTTACTCCTTGATAAGTCTATTTCCATAAATTAAAGCCACCAAGTTAATTTATGGCTGAGAAAAATTCCCAAAATTCAAAAATATAAACATGTCCAGAAATTCTACAGATTTTCTGACCAAACTTTGAGAAACCATGACTTCTTCAATACTTATCGGAATTCGACAAATTACCTATCAAATTAAACCTCTATGAGTCTACTATTGAACTGGAAAATTTCACAATTTTATAATTTTGTTTGGTCATCCCGAAATACCACGCCATTTTACAACTCCTGAGGCAAACCAGAAATTTTCTCAGATTTTGGCTCAGCTTCGAAAAATCATAACTGAAGTTGTAGACCTCCGTTTTAGGTGAACCAAAGCTTATTTTAAACTATAAGAAGTGTACTATCTCCTGTAAAAATTTCAGATCAAAACTCAACCCATAACTTACAAAACCGTTAGACCCAAGAAGCTCCATTTTCGGACTCAAGAGGAGTGGTGTAAGATAACACATGCAACTTCAGATATCAAGTCACTACTTCCAGAAATCATACACCAGGTGCTTATAACTAACATACATGGTTTAAAAACTAGTTTCCAGAATCAAAGAGGATCAAAACTCCTCTGAAAATAGACATGCAAACCTCAAAACATTGATATATGCTCATTCTCTCTCTATATCATAAGTTTCACCCATTAAAACCCACAAAAACTTTCTGTGATTTCAGAAACCAGTTGGGAGATCATTCAAGAGACTCACCTAAGTCCAAAATCAGACTGGCATGCACGATTCGATGCTTCCTTCTTCATCCTCCAGCGCTTCTCTCTCTCACTCTGGTGTCTCAAACTCTCGATGTCTCTATCTCAGCTTTCGTCGTCTCTGTCTTGGTCTGTGTTTCTGGCCCAACATCGAGCGAAAGGAGCAAATAGATGTGGAGGGAGTGTTTTGCATATTGTTGGCTGAGAATGAGGGTGTGTATGTATATAGGTGTAAGAGAGAATTTAAATGGAATGTGTGTGAACATATGATTGGTTGGAGGATACAGATGGCACACATGCAATTTGAAGTGGGTATACGTGTTGTGATTTTTTTTAATCCAGCTGGTAGAGAAATGAAGGACAAAGAATAGTATGCATGTGTGTCTACGGATGGGAAATGAGTAAGAATTAGGTGTGTTGGAGGTGCATGGGCTGTGCAATAAGGAAGAGAATTGGGTTGGACTCATAATAAGTACATGAATAAATTGGCCCAATAGGTTCAAATAATTAGGAGTGAATGTGTGTGTTAACCAATAATCCTAAATCACAAATTGAGATTTTTCTTTCCTTAAATAATTTATTGAGGCCATTAAATATTATCTCCAAAATATTCAGGCCATAATTTTCCATAATTATTTGTCCTTAATTCATGGGAAAATATGCCTTTTAATTCCAAAAATAAATTCCAAACTTCATTAAGACTAAATTTCAAATTTTGGGATGTTACAATAAAGGATCCGGTCTTAAAAATATACTTTTAAGACCTATTTTACAAACATCCGGTCTTAAAAGTGTTTTTAAAAAAAAACTAAATTCGCTAAACTCGTTAAGTCCGTGAGCGTGCTTGTCTTCTTGGTGATATAACATTTGCTTAGTTATAGATTCAACAAGTGTACCAAGAGCCTAACGAGTCAAATTCTCAGCAAGAATGACATCCTCTTCCTCTAATCTACTTGCAATCTTCGTAAGTCATCCTAAGAGCCACACAATCAAATCCTTGGCAATGTTGGCAGTGAGATGCTTTGAGGGTTTAGCGATGGCATCAATTCCTATCCTCAGCAACGGCGCAAGGCTTCGAGGATTTTGGATGACGGTGGTTCCTTCCTCTTCGATCTATGGCTCCTCCCACACCATCTTTGCATAGATCTGGCTTAAAACCAAACCCAGATCTCTTCTTGTTTAAGTTTGTTTCCTCCTACCTTGACTGCTCCTGCTCAGATCTGGACTTTGATTTCGGTTGCTTGAAGCTTTGCCAGCATCGACAAGAGGATCCTGCTCAGATTTGGTTGCTTTAAGTTTGTGATTTTTTTGTAGATCTGGACTTCAATTTCACTTCTGATTTTATATTGATTCAAATTCAATTTCCATGGTAAATAATTTCTATTTCTTGTTATATTTTCTTATTTCTGGACTTTGTATTCATCTTTTTTGTTTTTCTTGTTGGTGTTGCTCTCAATCTTCTCTTCTTTTCTGTTTTTCTTATTGGTGTTGCTTCCAACCTTCTCTTGGTTCTCTGTCACTGATGATGGAGGAACATTCAAAATGTTACCAGATCTGGTGATTTGGGACCGATTGTTTCATTTGGGTTTTTTTTTTTAAAAAAAATTATTTTGAATCACTTTTAAGACCAGATATTTTAAAAATTTGGTTCATCCAGTCTTAAAAGTGTAACTTTTAAGACCGCCTGGAACAAGACCGGTCGCAGATCCAGTCTTACATATCTATTTCGTCCGGTCTTAAAGCCCTTTTTCGCACTAGTGAAATAGAGATGCATTAAAGTCTTCTTAACTAACATATCTGCTGAAAACGAATTGCATTCAAGTCTACATTCATTTCCTTCAGTTTTTACTTGTATAGTATCTTCTAATACATTGTGCTTTAGCAATTATCATTATCTACTTTTAGAGAGAGTTTTTTTATTGTAAAGAATCACAAGTCAGGGACTTGGTGATTAGGTTCATTGATTACAACTTGTAAGAGGGAGTAAGTTCTAGTGAGAGAATTACTCTTGAGTATAGAGTGTGTAATCAATTGTGATAGTGGAAATCCCAGAGAGTCTGGGGACTGGACGTAGGTCAAGAGATTGGACCGAACTAGTATAAATCTCTGTGTCTAGCTACTCTTCTCTCCTCTCTGTTCTCACTGCTTTAAAACAAAGCAAATTTTAAAAGTTTTAAAAATCCCCAATTCACCCCCCTCTTGGTGATTTAGCTCCCCACCTTCAAAAATAATTTATTGGACTTTTGATGCTACCTTATGCTTAATTTTTCATTATAGATGTTTAAAAAGAAAATTTGAGATTTCAAAGGCTTAGAATTAATATTTTAAGGGCTGGGAAAAATTACATAAAAGATCCCTAGAATTTCTAGAAATTACAATAAATGAAGAAAAGGAACCGGGAAAAATTATAGAAAAATACACACTATTTTAAAATTATATTTCTACTTTAAAAATGTTTCATAAATTCCCACTTAAATTCCTCCTCCAAAACTTTTAAAACTGACTCTCCAAGATTATAGGGATTTGACCAAAACTTGTGTTTTCACCAAACACAATTAGGCCTTCTTCGCGACAGAAGCAGACGTAGAGATGGCAATCAGGGCCGGCCCATGAAGGGCCATGGCCTAACAAGGCCAGCCCTCCAGGGCCCGGAGTAAGAAAAACACCTATTTTTTAAAGCCCGGCCCGAGAGCACTAGGGCCAAGGCTGGCTTGCAAAGCCCAGAAATTACTATTCTAAATTTTAACTATTTTTCCTCCGTGTGTTTTAAAGAAATATAATTAGTAAATTACAACAATTAAAGCTCTAATTTATCAAATAAATGTTGTCAACATTTATATCCAAAAAACACAATCATCCAACAAATGAGTAGTCATGAATTCATAATCAAAAACAAATTATGTTCACAAATAACTTACATAGAACATAAAATGCATACCACTAAGCGACGTTAGAAGGATGACTATCAATATCATTGTCGTCATCGTCACCACTATCATCAATGTCAATGACATTAGATTGTGCTTCACTATGAGCAAGTTCTGGTTCATGAGTAAAAATATCACAAATTTCTTCTCCCGCATCAAGAACACATCAGTAATATCCAATGCTAAACAATGCTAACCAATGCTACCTGAAACAATGCTAAGCATACTCCTACACCAGTAATATCCAATGCTAAACAATGTGGTCCAATGCTAACTGAAACAATGCTAACCTTGGATTTAAGAAAACTAATAATATCCAACAGAATACTCCTACACCTCCAATATAATCAAGCAAAGAAAAAAACAAATTTTTAGTAGATCCATAGCTTCTCAAGTTGACAAGCAAAGTAATAAATTCACAGCTTAAAAAACAAACAAACAATGATTCATAGCTTCTCAAGTTGACAAGTAAATGCAAATCAAAGAAGAGTATTTCCAGAGCACAAAAAAAAAGCTAGCTTTCTCAACTTCCATAGCAGAGAAAAACAACAAGAATATTTCCAGTATTGTCAGTAGACCAGTTGAGTTTGAGAGAAAAGAACCTGAGATTTTGAGAACACTCTGGCTTGTCAGGTCACTTTTTATCTATATATTAAAGAGCTCTTGATCTTCTTTCGGGTTTTGGTTTGATCCTTTAATTGATTATTGTTATAAAGGCAACTTCATTTGATTTTCTATTCACTGTTATTCTACTAATGGTCAGACAGAAAATTAAAAGTACTATTTTTACTTGGTTGTCCCTGGTAGTTGTATAATTTAGTTATATCTATGTTAAAACAATTGGGAGAACCAGAGAAGTACAGTGAGAAATCGAGGTATTCAGGGCAAGAAAATTAAAGACATCCTTTTTAAAAAAATAAATGAAAATACAAAGGCATCTAAAATGGGTTATATTCAAGAATGAGCTTACCCAAATTGTGGTTTAGAAGATGGATGTTCGTTGGAGTAGATCGAAAGGCCAGAACGGAAGTGATCCTCAGCACCTTGGGTAAGAGTAGCGGAGAGTCAGAGATTGAGGTAGATTCAACGACAGAGAGCGGTTGTAGTTGATGCAGCGACGGATGGCAGAATGGCAGATGCTAATTCACGAGTGGGTGACACCGTGACAATGAGTGAGAGACCGAGATAGAGAGTTGAGATCGAGATTTGAGGAGAGTCGAGAACTTGAGATTGAGTGATGTTGACAGTGGACGATGGTCAGTGAGACACGAGATCTGAGAAGAGTTGCGAACTTGCGATCGAGGAGGAGACGAAGAGTGGAGGGGACTGAGTCGAAAAGTCAGAGTGGCGGGGACTGAGCCGAGACGACGAGCGCGGCTGTGTTGAGACTTCAGAACTTGAGATTGATGGGCACTGGGCAGTGGGCACTGAGTACTGACAAGTTGAGAACGAGGAGGAGGGAGGAGACGAGGAGTGGAGGTCGGACAGGATGCGGCTGTGGAGAAAAGAAATGGACTATGGAGATTGGAGATTGATTTTTCTTTTTTTTTTTTAGGGTTACCACCCCCATTCAGTTTTTCAATGTCATAAAAAAAATGGACGGGCCTAACGGGCCGATCCTGCAGGGCCAAAACTCACCTCTCTCCTCTATTTTTCAGGCCCGACCCTTAGAGGGCTAGGGGTTAAACGGGCCTAGCCCGTTTTGTCGGCTTTAAGTAGTTGTGAGAATACAGAGACCTAAGAAAAGCAGAGTTGGGGCACTGCGACTAACACAATCGACCTTCCCTCTCATCTCCATCCTTCCTCCGACGACTTCCATTCCTTCCTCATCGCCATTATAGAAGTTTGACCTTGGAAGCTTGGAGAGTGTGTTGTGATGGGAAGCTTAGGGGAGAGTGAGAGAGCTTGATTCAGATGGGCCAGAGGTGGGGAGAGAGTTAGAAACCACTGTCAGACCTCCGTGTCTCACCAACGATGTTCTTCTTTCTCTTCTCTCAGACTAGACCAACTTTGTTGCTCCTCCATCCAGTGGTGGACCTTGGGATAAATATATTTTTTTTTTTTTGGACAAATGTATACTCATTAAATAATTAAAAAATATTTAAAGCACCAAATGTATAATAAAAGCATTTTAACAATTCTAATGTATAAGATAACCTACATTTTTACATTATGTTTAATTTTTTTAAAAAAAAATCTGAATAAATTTTTCTTTGTGGGGAGAAGGGGATGGCCTCCTCTTGTCTCTAAGAAGGTCTGTTATTGCCTCCATCCGTCTTCACAACGACAAACTCCACCATTGACTTCTCCACTTCTAGATTAACTCTAACTCACCTCCACTATCTCCTCATTCTAGATTCTCCTTTCTCTATTTCCATAAATTGTTCGGCGTGTCTCTGTATTTTCCGGCGAGCTCTATGAGATTTTGTGGCCAGTTCAGTTTTGCAGATTGTGTGGATTATTTGATTGCTATGTGTGGCTAATTGTTTTGCTTATTGGGATAGATAGTAGCTTCAATTTCAGAGCTTAAATGGGAGAATTTATTTTCTTCAATCTATTTTCTCTAATTGTATTTGGATTTCCTAGTTTTAGGAATGTTGTTTTGTATTGTTATATATAGTTTATGCATTTCTAGCTTCAATACAAGAATGTTGTTTTGTATTGTTATATATTGTTTAAAAATAGGTGAACGTATAAGGACCTGTTAAAAAGAAAAAATTATATAGAGACCAAATTAAAAATTAGTTGAAACTATAAGAACGTGTAGATTAATTATTCCAATAAATCATTGTTATAAACTTATTTGCTTTGTGGTTTATTTATGGCTTTCACTGCATGCCCTTTTATACGTATCACAAGCCTTAATTGATCCTATACACACACCCCAAGCACTGCATACACTTGATATGATGAATTACAAAAATATCCATTATAATCCTTGCTAATACCATCAGACTGAGCAAAGTCCAAAAATAAACCGACCCTTAAAAAAAACGGTTATTTACCAGTTGATATACGTACAGAGCCGATGTCGATGTTCTTGGATTCTAAAACATGAAGGAGAAGTAGTACAAATATCCAATATGCAAGTTAATGGGGATCACAAAGCATTGGCAATTTCACCAAACAAAATGAAAATGTCACTTGCATCGTTACCATCACTATTTTTATTGTTTGTCCCACTGAGAGAGAGAGCCTTCGAAGCAGGCATTTCTGATGTACAATGCTGAAAACCAGGTGGAGCTTGTTTGATTTTGTTTCCAAAAACAAAAATAAATAAAACTTGTTTGGAAAACTGTTTTTAATATAAGTTTTTTTTTAAAAAAAAATAATAATAAGACAACACTTGTTCTTAAAAACTAAAAAATAAAAACAATCTTAGGCCTCATCTTTCTACTATTGACACCACACAACCGGTGACAACCACCAGCATGTCACTTCCGACAATTGTAATACCCTAAAATTCATATTCATTATAAATATTATATTTTGGCAAATGACACCTATTAAAAATAGGAGAATATGTTATCTCCAACTTTGTAGTTTATTTTATTTCTTGGGCAAATTTTCTCTAAAATTTAAATAGGGCAAAACCCAATTTTCTAATGTACATTATGGATCATAAAACACCATAAAATTATTATAATACAACATAGTTCATATTTAATCATAAGAGGCAATTAAATGGCTTGAAAAAGCTTATACCAGTTAGGAGAAATTACCAACAACTAAGGAACAATTAAATCTACAATAATTGGAATAATTGTATTAATTTTCATAATTAATCAAAGGATCTTAAACACCAATTTTTTATAATTGTTTAAGAGACCAAATTTTCTAATAACCTATAATTAATACCTAGTTCATATTTAATTCATGAAAGGCCATAAAGAATTATCACAATACTTGGAACAATTAAGGGGCAATTAACAACAATTAGTGGGCAATTAAATTTTCACTAATTACAATAATTGTATAAATGTTCATAATTAATCTAGTGGCAATTAAAAATCATCAATTAATGATATTTGGACTTAATTAAAAATAAAGGACCAATAAGAGTTTAAGATTAGCATAAATGAATTTCTAAGAACCATGATTAATCTAGGAACCCATCATATTTTGACAATTATACTTAACCACTTTATTAGGGATGCTAATTAGGATTAAATATGGAGGGCTAGGATTAAACCTCATAAAGTTAAATCCAATGGTCTTAATAAATTTCATAATTAAGCTAAATCCATGTGAGTTTATATGAGCCAATAGGAAGCTTGAGTTTTATTTACTAGACACATAAGAAACACTACATTTGAACCAAGAGAAAGGGAAGGCACGGTTGTGCTTGATGAAGAGGAAGGGAAGTATATTAATTAAATCAAGATATTATTTAAGCTAGCACATGGGATAATTGAATAAAGACTTGGAAGAGGATAAGAGTACTATGGGATAGAATATTTATGAAATGTGGAAGAGGATAAATTGGAAAGAGAAAAAGGAGTTGTGAGTGTGTGTGTGTCTAGTAGAAAAGGGTTGTGAGTGTGTGTAAGAGAGAGAGTGTTGTGAGTGCAAATGTTGTGAGCCTAGAGGGAAAAGTCAAAGTTTCCACCAATAAGAAAAAGAAGCCTAAATTAATGAAATTAATCAGTAGAATTAATTCAAGACATAAGCAAATGAGAATCTATACAAAATAAATTGTATATTGAGATCCATCGATCATAGATCAAATATAAGGAGTTATTATTAACAAGCATAATTTAAGCTTGAGGTAGGCTATAACCAAAGTCATTTCCCAAATTTGTGAAGATTATTGCCAAATGATAAAAGGGAATTAGAGGTTCCTAAATTAAGCCATGATTTCCAAGACTACAAAACCAAAGAGAAGATTTGAATAAAACTTCATGAAGACCCCTAAATATATTTTTATCTAGTGAAATGCAAAACCAAGAATGGATGAAGGAGGAACTTGTGACTTGAAGAAGGAGTTAGGAATTGTTTATTATTAACAAAAACCACATGGGATAATAACTTTCAAAGTTGGAAGAGGATAATATACTTTGGATAGGATTATTAAAGAAAATGGAAGAGGATGAGGGAGAGATAAGAGGAGCACGGTTTTGAGCAATAAATGGTGAGGATTTGAGCTTCAAAAATGACCTAGATCCAAGGGCTAATATTCAAGATGAATTAGGTTTGAAAGATCTACCAAAATGCCACACCAAATTGCTATAAATAGGGGCTTTGGTTCTTCACTTTTCCTCACACCAAAACAAGCTTAGCAAAGCAATATAGAGAGTAAAAGTGAGAGTGAGGAGTCTTGGAGAAGAAGGAGCAAAGTTCTTGGTAAGTTCTCTAGCTCTAGCTTTAAGTTCTTTAAGTTTTAAGTTTTAGTTCTTAAATTCATAGTTAGAAGTAGCTTTGATCTTAAATATCCTAGAGTAATTTTAATATCAGGTTTTTATAGTCAAAATTGGTTTTAATTCAAAAAATTGATGAAGAAGGTGTTTTGGCAAAATTTTTGGAAGATGAGGATCAAAGTAACAAAACTCTGGCGAAATTTTGTCGGTGGGCGATTTCTGAAATCAGTGATGAAAATGCCAATATTTTATGCACAAAATGAAGTTCTAAATATCTGGGAAAGTTCATAGTTAAATTAGACACATAGGGCTTTCCAAATATGCTTAGAACGTATTAAAAGGAGTTCTGTACAGTGAGATAAACATTCTCAAAGTTGGGCTGTGAAATTCTGGAATTTTTCTGGGCAGAGGTTTGAAACTTTAAAACTGGGAATTACTCATGTGATCTGGGCATAAATTAGTATTTTTCCTTAAAACTAGACATCCTAAGAATTCTGGGAAATCTTACGGATCCTCGTTTCGATTTTTCTAGAATTAGTTATGATTTTTCAAAGTTAGACAAAAAATCAGCCCAGAAATGTTGTACCAGCGTTTTTCTGAAAACTAAGGGAAACAAGTTGAAATGTAATTCCACCAAGAGAAAATGGCCATTTGTGACTAAAGATATCTAGTAGGATATTATTTGTGAATTAATAAATGTGAAATTACCATTATAGGATATACGTGATCATACCGACCAACGTACGTACCACGATCACCGACGAAGGTACGTTTGCGTACTGTAACACTAACTCTGATGCTTATTATATGCTTATATGTGATAGATAACTTTACATTTGCTGTGTGCTTATGAGATACATCTGCTGTGTGCTTATGTATTGTTGGGATACATCTGCTATGTGCTGCTGGGATACATCTGTTATGTGCTTATGTACTGCTGGGATACATTTGCTGTGTGCTTATGTACTGTTGGGATACATCTACTGTGTGCTTATGTATTGATTGTTGCTGTAACACCATGAATATCTGTCATACATATACTGTCATATATATGTTGGGTTAATGTGCTCTTTGTCCCAATAAGGCTTAAATGAGACTACAGCCCAAGAACTCTATGGCCCATGTGGTTTAGGGTTAAGTCTTGGATGTAACAGCATATAAACTCACTTTCACCTGCTTGTGAAAAAAAAGAAAAAAGAATAAGGAGGCTCTCATCAGAAACAAACCCTAGAGGTAGACGTTCATCATCTGAATGGTTGCCCACACAACCACCTTATCCCCCTCGAGAGATAGTTTGGAAGATCAATCATAGAGCGGACGAGGACTGTTCATGGAGAGGCTTTCAGATCGCTCTTCAGATACGAGGACTGTTCGTGGAGAGGCTTTCAGATCGCTGCTTCTTTCCAGGTAATCAAAACAATGAAGGTTTTAACTGAAGATTGGAGCTTGATACCCAAGAGGGGGGGTGAATTGGGTATCTTTATAAATTTAAACGATTGCTCTGTTTTGGACAAGTTAAAGCAGAGTGCAACAGAGATGAAGGGAAGAAGAAGCTTGCACAAGATGATTTATCCTGGTTCGTTCTTTTCCTTGACCTACATCCAATCCCCAAGCCACACTTGGGATTTTCCAATCAACTAAATCAATCAAACTTGATTACACACTTTGCACTCAAGAGTAGTTCTCTGTCTAGAACTCACTCCCCCTTACAAGTGTTAATCAAGGCACCCAACCACCAAGTCCTCTGACTTGTGGTTATTACAATCAATAAATGATTACAAGAATGACTCTCTCAAAGAGTAGATAAGATAAACACTGAAGTCTTGTTTCAATAGATACTATACAGATGAAAGCTGAAAGTAATAAATGAATACTTAATGAATTTTGCTCTCAGTTGGTGTATCAGCTTGAGAATACTTCAATGCACTCTATTTATAGTTAGAGAGCATTAATTGACTGTTGTAGGTGATTAGCATTAAGTTTGGTCAGCTTCTCTCTCTAATCTCCAACTAATCCAGGTGTCTAATTGATCTGAGGTGGCTCTCTAGAATTTTGCCCGTTGCAGAAGAGTTTACTTGATGAAGAAACCTTTCTCGACCGTTGAGAATGTGTGCTCAGGTGGATTAACCAAAAGGAGGCTGTTTAACTGAGGTGCATTTAATGCTTCAGAGCACTTTTTGCTTTTTGGCTTTGACCTTCAATAATCTTCCTCTGTGCTAACTGAAATTCACTTAACAAACTTGTTAAACATAGCTGGGAACATAAGTGAATGATGAATGGAAGTAATAAGATCAAACAGCAGTGTTTTGCAAATTCGTGTAATTTGAAAATTAGTTTTTACCGTTGAATACTCGAGTATGTTCCTCTATACTCGAGTATGGCACTGTGTACAAGTGTCAATACTGGAGTATCCAAACTGATACTCGAGTATACAGCTTCCAGAGGCAAACCATCGTGACTTGTGCTTGAAAATCAAAGTCTATACTCGAGTATGTAAGTACCGTACTCGAGTATGCAACTGTTTGTGAGAAAAATTATAAGTTCAAAAACCTCAATACTTGAGTATTCATTTCCATACTTGAGTATTCAAGAACAGGTGTTAAGTTGAAAACTTTGAAAGAGCCCAATAGTCGAGTATGCAAAACCTATACTCGAGTATGCAACTATCATAAAAATTTTGGGGGCCCTTTGTAAGACCAATACTCAAGTATAGCTTCCTATACTTGAGTATTGACTTAGTTTCAAAAACTCTGGATGCTCTCTGGATGACCTATACTCGAGTATGTTAGTGCCATACTCGAGTATGCACTTAAGTTCAAAACTTGATTGCTCTCTGTAACTTCAATACTCGAGTATTGCTTCCAATACTTGAGTATTGACTTGTAAAATGCATTTTAGCAATCCTCTGCCAATCCAATACTTGAGTATGGCTTCCTATACTCGAGTATGCAATTGCCAGATGGTTTTTAATAGATTTTGGAAACTTCAAAACATGTTTACAATTGTTGATTATCATCAAAACACATAGAGAACTAACATTAACTTTTCCTACATCGCGTGGTACGATACGCTTCCGTGTATCTGGTGAGATTCCTACAATATAAGCATGAGGTTAACCGTTACCTGAGGTTCAATGGTCATTGAACCTCAGCTCCTGCTATGGCCTCAAGATCTGGAGGAACCAGGGCCAAGGACAAGGGTAAGGAGCCAGCGTGACGCAGATGGAGAGATTTTTATTTTGACTTTATTTTATCGAACTATATTCATATTACTGTACCACTGTGTAAGCAACCAGATACTACATCAGTAAATGTTTATCAGATACTCGCTCTTTTAAAATTATTCTGATGCTCTACTCTGATCAATTATTTCAAAAATGCTTTAAAAAATTGGGATGTTACAACAATAGTTGTTGCAACGTCACTTCAAAAATAGATTCTTAAAAACAACTATTTAAACAATTTCCCCCCCCAAAATTTAGCACTCTGTCCTATTTATAAGTATAAAATAACTAACTCTCATATATCAATGAGTATGAGTTAACTCATTAATTATGGACTAAATTTTCAATTTTACCCTTATCTATGATGGTTGTCAAAAGTCAACATAAATAAATTCTTTTTGTTCATTGCAATTAATGGGGCAGAAAAATAAAAAACACATTTATTACTCCAAAGCTGAATTTATAACAAGGGCCAAAATTTTTGATCAAAATAGACTTATAAATATGACCGCAGTGATAATTGTCTTTAACAACAATTTTATAAAACTATTTTTCAAACCAAATAACAAAAAAACAGATCCACCTCTGAACTTGGACTGCTTTCTGCATAGGGCTGGCCTTCTCTCTTCTGCTCATCGTTTATTGTTTGCTGCGGCTATATACCACACTGCCAAGGAATATCAATTTAGTTTCATATTTGATAAATAACTATTATGCTTCTTCTACTACAAAAAGCATCAAGTTAAAAATGTTAGTTCTCAATGTGTTTTGATGATTAACAACAAGTGTGAACTTGTATTGAAGTTTCCAAAATCTGTTGAAAAGAGTTTTGCAGTTGCTTACTCGAGTAAAGGTTTGTTTACTCGAGTAAAGGACTGTTAAAAGATTGCTCAAATGCATTTTAACAAGTCAATACCCAAGTAAAGGCTTGTTTACTCGAGTATTGGACTTCCAGAGAGCAATCAGAGTTTTTTTTAAGTGTTGCTTACTCGAGTAAAGGTAAGTTTACTCGAGTAACGGAGTTCCAGAGAGCAACCAAGTTTTTCAAACTTAAATGCTTACTCGAGTAAAGGTAAGCTTACTCGAGTAAAGGAGTTTCAGAGAGCAACCAAGTTTTTTTCAAACTTAAATGCCTACTCGAGTAAAGGTAAGCTTACTCAAGTAAAGGAGTTCCAAAGAGCAACCAAGTTTTTCAAACTTAAATGCTTACTCGAGTAAAGGAGTTCCAGAGAGCAAAATGAATTCTTAAACTTGAGAGCTTACTCGAGTAAAGATATGCTTACTCAAGTAAAGGGACTTACAGAGAGCAAACCTGTTTTTCAAGAAAATGACTTACTCGAGTAAAGGATTCTTTACTCCAGTAAAGGGTCATACCGAGAGCTTCAAAGATTTAGTAACTACTGTTTACTCGAGTAGAGTATTGGTTACTCGAGTAAAGAGATTGTAAAATGTTTTTCAACTTAGCATCTGTTCTTGTTTACTCAAGTAAAGATTTGTATACTCTAGTAAAGACTTAGAGTAACCCCTCACGTTTTGAGAAACTGAGTTGTTTACTCGAGTAAAGGATTCCTTTCTCGAGTAAAGCCCATTCAGAGAGGTTACTAATTTTTCAAAGACTTGCTTACTCCAGTGTACAAAAGTTTACTCCAGTAAAGAGGCCATCTGAACTTAAATATTTTTCACATGAATAGTGCCTTACTCGAGTAAACATTTCCTTACTCGAGTAAAGGTCTTGGTTTCCCAACTCAGGTCATGATGCTTTGACTCTGGAAGCTGCTTACTCTAGTAGACTACTAACTTACTCGAGTAAAGCCTTTGCTGTCAAGATCTCAAGTCACTCTGGAAGTTGCTTACTCGAGTAAAGAGAAACTTACTCGAGTAAACACCAGTTAAATTTGAATTTTTGAATTACTCAGATTCTGAAATCATTGTTGTTTGATTTTATTGCTTCCATAACTTAATTGTTTATCTTCCTAACTATGTTTAACAAGTTTGCTGAGTGTATTTCAGATAACATAGTGGGAGATCTTTGAGGTTTCAGCTTATGAAGCACTTTGCATTATTTTATAATATTCTTGGAAACTGAAACAAGTGGAAGTCAGATTGGAATTGCAAACAGCCCAATCACGCCTGAAAAGAGCTGAACAACATTCTTCCACAGACAAAAGATTATGGGTCACAACAATCAAAGTTTAAAGAATCATTATTCAATTCTGGAAGTGTGGCCAACCAAGAAAGTGCTCTTCCAACAGCTATATTATGCAAAAGCACTCACAACAGCTAGATTTCGAATGGGCTCTGAATCACAACGTTCTTCTGCTTCAAGAGGCTATAAATACCAGAAAGAACAAGTGTGAAAGTAGATGAACAAGCACAGAAATGCATACAAGCTGAAAGCCAATTTCTAGCATACATTTTCTGTTGTATCTTTGATACATTGTACTTCAGTGTTTATCCCATCTGCTCTTTGAGAGAGTTTTAAACTTGTAATTTGTTATTGATTGAGATAACCACAAGTCAGGGGACTTGGGGGTTAGGGAGCTTGGATTACAACTTGTAAGGGGGAGTGAGTTCTAGTGAGAGAGCTACTCCAAGTACAGAGTTTGTAATCTGTTGTTAAAGTTAGTGGATTGAAAATCCCAAGTGAGGCTTGGGGACTGGATGTAGGCCAGAGAAAGGACCGAACCAGTATAAATTGCATTGTGTAAAGCTTCTTCTTCCTACTCCTCTGTTTAGCTCTGTTCTTTAACTACCAAAACAGAGCAAAGGTTTACAATTTTTAAAGATACCCAATTCACCCCCCCTCTTGGGTATCAAGCTCCTGTTTTCAAAAAACACACAAGACATGGTGTTTTTATTAATAATTGAATTGAATTTTGAAAAATCTAAAGTTCATGGAAGAAAATCACATTGAGAAAGTTTTCCACAAATAAGGCCCAACTCTATAAGCCTGACCTATTTAAGTTTTTTAATTTATACTGTTATATAATTCTATATAATATAATCTAAATAATTCTATAAATTATTTATAAAATCATCAACTTAGCTTTAATTTTAAATTTCACATCCTATCGTCATTCACACATATTCAACTCTTGCATTCATTTCATCTCTAACTCTTTTCTTCTATCACTTGAGATGACAACGCTGACGCACTCCCTCTCTTTTGATTTATGTCGTCTGCTAAAACATAATAATTATTGTAAATTTATTTTAGCGCCAAATGAAATATTATAATCTTGATAGGAGGAGTTTGTTCCAATTTATATGGAAAAATGAAAAGAAGTAAAATATAGTTTTACATATCGCTTGTTATACTTGGTCAATTTTAGAAATTATATTTTATTAGTCAACATATAATTAGTTTTTCTTATTCCTACTTGTTCAAACGACTATTGTCACTAGACATTCTTTTCATTTCCTTAATAAACTCTTATATTACGATGAAAATGGATCATGTGCTTTTAAGACATAAAGTATGATTATAAGCAGGTTCGAAGGGGTTATATATGCATTTGAGGAAATTTTTAAGCTTATTTAAAGGCCTACAATGATACCCTCAGAGTTGTTGCTTCATGATCATTGTAATCCAATTAGGTGCACTATTGAATCTTACCCAAATTTAATAGAATGTGTACTGGATAAAGATTACCTTAACAATAGGCTTATTCTTACCCCTACAACAGAAAATGCCAACATTTTGAATGAGTACATTTGTCTTTTGTTGCCAGGTGATGTAGTAAAGTACTTTAGTTCTAACTCTATAAGTTGTATAGATAATGCTAATAGAAGTTTTAAGGATTTGTATGACACAAAATATTTAAATGCAATTAAATACTCAGGGATACCTTATTATAAATTGGTACTCAAAGTCGGTGTACCAGTTATGTTAATAAGGAATATTGATTAGGCAGTAGGGTTGTGCAATGGTACAAGGCTACAAATTACACAACTTGGCAAAAACATCATTAAGGCAAAGGCGTTGAATGACATAAGCATTGATAAAGAGATTTTGTTACATATAATGGATATGAACCCATCTGAATTTAAACTGTCTTTCAATATGCCAAGAAGGAAATTTCCAATCATAATTTTATTTGCAATGACGATAAACAAAAGCCAAGGTCAATCAAAGTCAAATATAGGTCTCACTACAAAAAAAAAAGGTCAATTTGTAGCGGTTCATTAGTAGCGGTTTATACCAAAACCGCTACAAATTTGTGGCAATATGACTCGCGCCAAGCGGCGCGCTAATTCATGAACGACATTTGTAGCGGTTATCATAAACTAATCGCTACAAAATATGGCGCCAAGTTAGCTCCAAATTTGTGGCGGTTATTTTGTAGCGGTTTAGTTATACAAACCGCCACAAATATGGCGCCAGTTTGGCGCCTTATGGCATGCCATTAGTAACGATTTATTTGTCACGGTTTAAAAATACCAATGAATTTTGTAGCAGTTTTGTAACTGCTACAAAACATAAAAAAACCGCTACAAACGTAAACCGCTACAAAAACCGTCGCATTAACCACTACAAAGTGTATAATATTAAAATTTGAATATTTCGAATCCAGCCAACATTCATTAATTTGTAGCGGTTTTTAGTATAACCGCTACTAAATGTGATATTTTTTATATTTTTTTAAATATCAATGAATTTTGTAGTGGTTTTGTAACCGCTACAAAATGTAAAAAAACCGCTACAAACGTAAACCACTACAAAAATTGTCGCATCAACCGCTACAAAGTGTATAATATTGAAATTTGAATATTTCGAATCCCGCCAACATTCATTAATTTGTAGCGGTTTTTAGTATAACCGCTACAAAATGTGATATTTTTAATTTTTTTAAGATATCAATGAATTTTGTAGCGGTTTTGTAACCGCTACAAAACGTAAAAAAACCGCTACAAACGAAAACCGATACAAAAACTGTCACATCAACCGCTACAAAGTGTATAATATTGAAATTTGAATATTTCGAATCCCGCCAACATTCATTAATTTGTAACGGTTTTTAGTATTACCGCTACAAAATGTGATATTTTTAAATTTTTTTATTTTTTAAAAAATACCAATGAATTTTTGTAGCGGTTTATTAACCGCTGCAAAACGGGAAAAAACTACTACAAACGTTAAACCGCTACAAAAACCATCGCATCAACCGCTACAAATGTTGTTACGCATATTGTAATACCCCAAAAATTATTATTTCTCATAAATACAATATTTTGATAAATGACACCTATTTAAAATAGGTGAATATGTGGTTTCAAATTTTGAAGTATATTTATTCTATTTTCTAGGAAATCTTTACTTAGGATTAAGGTGACCAATGATTAAATTTTCTTAGGAATCATAAAATATCATAAAAATTCAAATAATTACCAAATTAAATTAGGGTTCTTGTATGATCAAAAAGAGCAAGACAATGTGATGGAAAATACTTAAACAAATAGGATAAATTAATAAGAATTAATAAACAACTAGGTTTTCACTAAAACTGAATAATTGTGTAAATTTTCATAATGAATCAAGGGATTAAGTAATAAAGACTAAAGGCTCAATTTTCATAATTTATTAAGACACTAAATTTTTCTAAAACCCTATAATTATCAAACTAATACCTAAGTTCATAATTGGTTCATAAAAAGTCATAGAGAATTATCCAAATACCAAAACCAATTAAGAGGCAATTATTAACAAATAATGGGCAATTAAAATTACAACAATTAGAATAGGGGCACTAAATCTAATAACAAAATTAAAATAAGCATAATTAAGGGTTTATGGCCCTAATTAAGAACCAATAGCAAATAAAGATTAAGATTAGCATAAGTAGAGTCTCTAAAGGCCATAATTAAGTTAGAGACCAATCATAATTTGACAACTTCACTAAACCACTTTATTAGGGATGCTAATTAAGATTAGAAATGGAGGGCTAAGATTAAATGTAATAAAGCTATCCAAAGGCCTTAATTAAGCCTCACAAAGTCTAATCCTTGTGAAATTGAATTGACCAATGATAAATCAAGGAAATAGCCTTAATCCTCATGAAATTAATTAGACCAATGGGAGATTAGCATAAATAGAAGGTCAAGATTAAAGCTAATAAAGCTAGATCTAATGGTTCCAAATAATTACCTAATTAATCTTAATCCATAAAAAAATGTAAGGAACCAATTGGAAAGCCTTAAAGACTTAAAGAAGCACAAATTCTTCCATGTGTAGAATGTTAGTTATGATTAGTTTTGATTATGTCTTATATAGATGCCATTGTTATAAGCAAAAAGATTGAGTAATATAGTTATCTCCTACATTGACTAATTGTTGTATTTAATGTAGATTAATCCAAGTTGAATTATAGAGATTAATCAAGAAGGAGATAAGAGTTGAAAGAAAGAAGTATCTGCAGAGGTTATCAAGAAAGCAAGATGTTATCAACAGGTTTTAGTGATAACCAAGTAGAAGAAGAGAGACCAAATAAAGAAGAGCTTGATGTATGGAATGAAGATTTTATCATCTAAGTTCTTATATTGAAACTAGAAACCTCCAAGACCATATGGAAGTTGGAATTATTCAATTCAGAGTTAAAACAAGCAAGAATGAGGTTTTGGATGAGCAAACTTGAGTCACCAAGTATTAAACTTGGGTTTTCTACCTTGCTGCTGTAATTTACTCATCTGATAGGAGAAAACTCGAGTAAGGAACTCTAAACTCGAGTATGGGACTCAAAACTCGAGTATGGGACTCAATAGTCGAGTTTGCAGTGTTTTCAGCATTTCTGGTGTCTCTAGACTAAGCTATACTCGAGTATATAAGTGCGTACTCGAGTATGCAAGATCAGCAAACTCTGTTCTACTTTGTTCACGTTCAGCACGGGTGATGTCTGGTAATTCAATGATATCTAACAAACCAGAGATCGGATTGAGATGAAACCAAAAGCATTGGAAACTAGACATCTAACACGTATTGGTGACAAAAATTCATGCCCAAAGGAGTTCAGATGAATTATTGATGAATTTTACAAGTTGACACAAAGATCAGCGTCACAGTCATGAACAGCCTTCGGTATTTTGAGTATATCTCACAAACGACAAGTCCAATTGAGCTGAAATCAGTGGGATATGAAAATAGACTCATAGAGCTTTCCATCAAGAGTTAAACGGATCAAAACGGAGCTTGGACCAGAGAGGTATGGCTCTCAGAAGTTGATAGTCAATTCAAGGAGTTGCGCAAATGCATTTTACAAGGCTATACTCAAGTATAGGGAGCTATACTTGAGTAAAGGACTTACAGAGAGCAAATGAATTTTCGAACTTAAGTGTTTACTCGAGTATACACTTGCTTACTCGAGTAAAGGACTTACAGAGAGCAAATGTTTTTCAACTAGAGTTGCATACTCCAGTATGCGTTTGCATACTCCAGTATGGATGAACTTACTCCAGTATACAAACGCATACTCCAGTATAGAGACATTTTGAACTTCATATTTTCCACACAAACAGTGCCATACTCGAGTAGGCCACTAACATACTCAAGTATAGGTCTTGATTTTCAAACACAAGTCACGATGGTTTGTCTCTGGAAGTTGCTTACTCCAGTATACAAATGGTTACTCCAGTATGGATGAACTTACTCCAGTATACAAATGGATACTCCAGTATAGAGGCATTTTGAACTTAAAATTTTTCACACAAACAGTGCCATACTCGAGTATGCTACTAACTTACTCCAGTATAGGTGTTAGTTTTCAAACACAAGTCACGTTGTTTTGTTTCGGGAAGTTGCTTACTCCAGTATTGCTTTGCTTACTCCAGTAAGGACACTTACACACAATGCCATCACTACTACAAAAAACATAAAAAACGACCTGAATTTGACCCATTTAACGTCCTTTTTTTCAAGGACGTCTCGTGAGGGGTAGTAAAAAAAAATAGTTTGGACTACCTGAATTTAATTCAGGTAGTCTAATATAAGACGACCTGAATTTGATTCAGGTAGTCTAATGTAAGACGACCTGAACTAAATTCAGGTCGTCTTACAAAAGACTACCTGAATTAAATTCAGGTAGTCTAATGTAATACAAAAGACTACCTGAATTTAATTCAGGTAGTCTAATGTAAGTCAAAAGACTACCTGAATTAAATTCAGGTAGTCTAATGTAATACAAAAGACTACCTGAATTTAATTCAGGTAGTCTAATGTAATACAAAAGACTACCTGAAATTATTCAGGTAGTCTTTTGTATTACATTAGACTACCTGAATTAAATTCAGGTCGTCTTACTGCTTTTTTTTTTTTTAAAAAAAAAACCCATGAGGTTGGCCACGAACAAATCAAAAATTAAATTCCAGAACCAGCAAGAACAAGAACAAGAACAAGAAAAGAACAAAAAGAGAGTAATCGAAACAGAGAAAACAAGGAAGATACAATGAAAAAAAGAAAAAAAAAACCTAACAAGTAACTAATAACTCGCATTCTAATCCCCTAAAATAGAAGGAATAAGGAACAATAATGCAAAAAACAGATTAATTTCAGATCTGCAAGAGACTTGGTGTTCATAATATCGTCTTGGTTTAGGAGATTTCCAGATTTGCAAAAATTAGTGCCCTCTCAGATCTAAAAAATCAACAAGAGTCAGATCTGGAAACACACTTACTGGCGGCAGTGTTTTGGATGAAATCGATGGTGACTTTTATTCTGAATGTAGATTCTAGCATCTTGTTGCTCGGTCTCCTCGCCGCCATCTTCTTGTCTAGCCAGATCGAAGAGTGTTGAAGGAGTAGGAATAGATTGACAGAGAAGATGGGGTGTAGAGGAAAGAAGAGGAAGGCGTATAGTATGTGTAGATCGAAAATGAGAAGTGAAGGGCGCATGTGGGGGAATTAAATAGTGTGTAGAGGAGAGAAGGCATAAATGAAATTAAAAAAATTTCATTTTAGACTACCTAAATTATATTTAGGTTGTCTAAAGTCAATTTTAGACGACCTGAATACTATTTAGGTTGTCTAAAATCAATTTTAGACGACTTGAATACTATTAAGGTTGTCTAAAGTCTCATTTTCAAAAGAATTTTGGAGCCAAAAAAATCTGAAATGGCGCCAAAAATTTCATTTTAGACGACCTGAATTGTATTTAGGTTGTCTAAAGTCAATTTTAGACAACCTGAATACTATTTAGGTTGTCTAAAGTCTCATTTTCAAAAGAATTTTGGAGCCAAAAATATCTGAAATGGCGCAAAAAATTTCATTTTAAACTACCTAAATTGTATTTAGGTTGTCTAAATTCAATTTTAAACGACCTGAATACTATTTAGGTTGTCTAAAATCAATTTTAGACGACCTGAATACCATTAAGGTTGTCTAAAGTCTCATTTTCAAAAGAATTTTGGAGCCAAAAAAATCTGAAATGCCAAAAATTTCATTTTAGACTACCTAAATTGTATTTAGGTTGTCTAAAGTCAATTTTAGACGACCTGAATACAATTTAGGTTGTCTAAAGTCTCATTTTCAAAAGAATTTTAGAGCAAAAAAATCTGAAATGCCAAAAATTTCATTTTAGACTACCTAAATTGTATTTAGGTTGTCTAAAGTCAATTTTAGACGACCTGAATACAATTTAGGTTGTCTAAAGTCTCATTTTCAAAAGAATTTTGGAGCCAAAAATATCTAAAATGTTTCATTTTAGACTACCTAAATTGTATTTAGGTTGTCTAAAGTGAATTTTAGACGACCTAAATAGTACTTAGGTTGTCTAAAGTCAATTTTAGACAACCTGAATACTATTTAGGTTGTCTAAAGTCTCATTTTCAAAAGAATTTTGGAGCCAAAAAAATCTGAAATGCCAAAAATTTCATTTTAGACTACCTAAATTGTATTTAGGTTGTCTAAAGTCAATTTTAGACAACCTGAATACTATTTAGGTTGTCTAAAGTCTCATTTTCAAAAGAATTTTGGAGCCAAAAATATCTAAAATGTTTCATTTTAGACTACCTAAATTGTATTTAGGTTGTCTAAAGTGAATTTTAGACGACCTGAATAGTATTTAGGTTGTCTAAAGAATCTTTTAGGCGACCTGAATTGAATTCAGGTCGCCTAAATTCAAATTTTGACGACCTGAATTCTATTCAGGTCGCCTAAATTCACGCCTAAAGGATTTTTACTCTATATATTTACAAGAATGCCACTGCCTTCATTTTTTACTTCCTATTTTTAAATAAGGACGTTTTTTAGGGTAGTGATATCCCATTTTTGTAGTAGTGCATACTCCAGTAAGCATGAACTTACTCTAGTAAACAACGGTCAAAATTGATTTTTGAATTACACGAATTTGCAAATCATTATTGTTTGATCTAATTGCTTTCATATATCATTCACTTATGTTCCCTACTATGTTTAACAAGTTTGTTAAGTGAATTTCAGTAAGCACAGATCAAGATTATTGAAGATCAAAGCCATAAAGCAAAAAGTGAACAGTGCATTTAATGCACTTCTGCAAATCAACTTTCTTTTAGCTAATCCATCTGAGCACGCCTTCTAAACGTTAAAGATTGCTTACTACAACAAGCAAAGTCATCTCCAACAGGCAAATTCTCAGAGAGCCACATCAGATCTAATTAAGAATTGGATTAGCAGAAGTTTAGAGAGAGAAGAAGACCAGACTTAATGATAATCAACTACAACGGTCTGATTCATCCTACAACGGTCATAAACAGTCACACATCATTCTCTATCTATAAAAGACATGGATTCAAGCAGAAAAACGTGGAGATACAAGTTTACGATGCCAAAATGCTGATACTCTGCTTCATCATCATTCTCACTCTGTTTTCCATTTCTTGAAGGTGGAGTATCACCTAGAGGGGGGTGAATAGGTGATTTAAAGGTTTTCACGATTTAAATCCAGACCCCTTCTTGCGATGAGCTAACAGAGAATATAAATGAGACAAGTGAACACAAGAGAGTTTATCCTGGTTCGGTCTAATCCTTGACCTACATCCAGTCCCCATAACACCTGGGATTTCATTATCTTCAAAGGATTACAGACTCTGTAAACGAGGAAGGATTCTTTCACTCTCGGCCTACACTCCCCCTTACAAGTTGTAATCTTTACACCCACTCTTAAGGTTCCACAACCTTAAGTTACAATCGAAAGAATGTAATTGTAAATGTTTGGACACTCCTCACGAGTTGGATATTGATGAACACTGAAGAACAATAATACACAGATACAGAAGTTGAACTCTCTGTAAGCTTTTTCTTTGTATACGTTTTGTGGTTTTTCGATGAGTTCAATCCTTCGGCTTTTATATTAGATGAAATATGATGACTGTTGAAGGATTTGATTCTATACGTTTGAATATTTGAATATGCCCGTTGAAGCTTGATTGCATCGCTGTAAAGTGTTCTATCAATGGAGCGTGAGGTCTGTTTTCTTCAGTTGGGAATATTTTCATAATATAACACTTCGGTTTTGATTCTTGTAATCGGTCCCATAACGCTGAAGATCTACTTTTGATAGTGGAAGCTTTGTTGTATATGTCCGGTGTGAGAAGTGCCCATTACTTCCTATCTCTACTTTGCTTCAGAGGATAGGATAAAATAATGCTAGTTGCACCCAGCGTGTTCCTTAATTTGATTCTCATCAAATTCAAAATAGCTTCTGTAAAACTCATTAAAAGCATTTGGTAAAATTAATCATAGATAATCTGATGAGAAATTAAGCTAATCAAAAACAGACAGAAAGCTCTTAAACTGATTTGAAGAACAGAGGTCTTCATGCTCGAGTATGATATATAGGTTGCTCAAGTAACTATGTTGAATACCTGAGGAAATACCTTCTACTCGCTGATGCTCGAGTAGAGATTTTGCAGTGCTCGAGTATGATGCTCGAGTAAGCTTTTTGGTGTACTCGGGCAGGCCCTTTTACTCTCTGGAAATTGCAGAAGGAATACCTGTACTCGAGCAGAAATTTCAGCTTGCTCGCGTACGTTGCTCGAGCATGATTATTTCCATGCTCGAGTAAGCACTTTCTGAGATTGATTATAACACATACCTCGATGTTGCTCGAGTAAGAAAATTTGCCTACTCGAGTATGCTGCTCGAGTATGACAAATTTCATACTCGGGCAAGCTCTTCCTTGGGGGTGAGAAACGCCCTTACTCGAGCAAGTTTTTGGCTTGCTCGAGTAAGCCTGCTCGAGCAAGGTCCTGACCCTGCTCGAGTATGCTTCTCGATAATGCTTGCTCGAGTACGCATACGCCGTGCTCGAGTAAAGTGATACTTGGGCCTTTTCTCAGGGGTGCTCGAGTATGCTTCCAGGGCTGCTCATGCATGCTTTCCACCATGCTCGAGTACGCTATATCTCCAGTGCCTTTTCCCGATGTTGCTCAAGTATGACCTTTGCTCTGCTCGAGCAAAGTCCTATCAGATGCAATCTGGTATACTCTGCTCCCGATATTGCTCGAGTACACACACTCTTCTGCTCGAGTAACATGCCATGAATTAGATTAAGATTTTTGCTTGATTAATCTTTGAAATTGTAATCATCAAAACATGAGAACCAACATTTCTAAATAGCTTAGAGAGTGAAATGAAATGTGTCTGTACTTCAGTGATTATCTATCCATTCCTTTGAGAGGAAATTTATTGTAAGCACATTATCATTCTGAGAGTAACTCAAGATTGGGTAATCTTGAGTGGGATATACATTGTGTTGATTACAACTTGTAAGGGGGAGTGAATCCTAGTGAGAGGATTACTTCGAGTACAGAGTGTGCAATCAAGCAGTGTATTGATTACAGATTGTAAGGGGAAGTGAATCCTAGAGAGAGGGTTGCTTCAATTACAGATCGTGTAATCAAGGATATTGAAGATAGTGGATTGAAATTCCCAAGTGAGGGTTGGGGACTGGACGTAGGTCAAGGATAAGGCCGAACCAGTATAAATCTGTTTGCAAGCTCTTCTCCCTTATCTCTTGCATTTCCAGCATTTACATTTGAGCACTTACCAATTGTTTGTGAACTTACTTTTGTTGCTCAAGATGAATTTTCTGAATTGTGAAAATATTTCGAAGAATGAAAATTTTTATACTTCACCCAATTCACCCCCCTCTTGGGTTCAGCCAGAACTTACTCAATGGTATGTTGATTATCCTGATTTTGCTTGGACAAGTAATTCTGCCAATTGTGCATGTTCTAATAATGAATGGTGCGCTATTTGCACTGAAATGAATGCTGCATTATTTGGTGATTCTGAAATGATTAGTGATTCTGTATTGATTGTGGATTCTGTTGTTGATGTGAGTGAAAACAATCATAGCCTGGAATGTCAAATGCACGAAATTCCTGTTGGATTACTTCCTTGTAGTGTTGTTGTTGCCAAAGATTCTGAAATTTTGATTGATAAAATCCTGCATGTTGATGAATCTTTCCAACAAGTACTTTCTTGTGATTTGCCACCTGATTTAGAAAAACAAGATAATTGTTTTAAATCTTTACATAGTCCAGGTCGCGATGATTTGAAAAATTCTCTTCATTCTTCCACTCTTTTCCCTTCCTTCTCTTGTGATTGCAATGACGATGTGGTGTACTCCAACACTAAGTTGGATTCCACACCTTCCATTTTGTAAACACAAGAGAATGTACACGATATGATTGGTTGCTTGACTCCTACTGATGGGAGTATCATTGATTTCCTTGGATGTGATAGTTACTTAGAGTGTTTGGAACTTAACATGCCTTTCATTCACTCAAAATCTCTCCATGTCTCTATTTTTGGATGGGATACTGCTATTTGCTTGTCTTATTTGTAGGCACATTATTGGAAAGGTTGTCGATGGAACCAACATCCACCGTACATTCTTGGACCTCTTCCAATAGATCCTGAGCCACCTCCACCAAGGAAATTCAATGCGGGAGAAGATGTTTCAAGGGAAAAATTCATGATTCTCATCAAAGATGAGAACTTCTCCTTCAAGCAACTCAAGATACTCTAACAAAGGTTGTCTCTTTCCTTACTTATTTTCTTCCTAATTCACATGATTACTTGGGCTTAATTGTTGTATGAGGAAGATAAGTGTAGGGGAGAGACACAATTCAGTAGAAAAGTAGAAATAATGTAGTTTAGTAGGTAAAAAAAAGTTTTTATGAATAACACGCTCTCTTTCTATGATTGCTCTACCTCTTGTGAACCCTGACATCTTGGTTTTGATGGATCCTTCTTTTTTAGGCTAAATTTCTGGACTCTTGGATTATATTTCTTGGTAGTTAATTTTGGGATGCTGATTGCATGATTTGGTATTAACCTTTGTGAGGTTTTGGGCCTGCATGAATGGAATTCATCTTTTACCATTCTTTCTTTCTTGTGTGCATCTACTCATGATTTGTGTTCTCTAGAACTTGCTCCTTTTCTTTTTGAAGCTAATTTTTCACTTACGTGCATAAGTATGATGGAAGCTTGTTTTCTTTCTTTCATTTTCCCACTTTGGCCAAATAGCCTCTCCCTTATATTATATTTCCTTTGCTAGCCCCTTTGTGCCTTCTTGACTCATTCTTTTCTAAGCCACATTACAAGCCTAAGCGTAAAACCATTTTATCCCGCACCTTGGAAATTTATTGAGCATTGGTTTCACCTTAGTTTTGTGCTTAAGTGTGGGGGTTGCTCAGGTGTGCAACATTTTATGTGTGGGGGGAGTATTTGATTGTGTATCATTCATCATTTGGCATTGACTTTGGTCATTGTTATTCTTAAAAAAAAAAAGCAAAAAAAAGAAGTACAAAAAAGAAAAAAAAGAAAAAAATAATACAAAAGAAAGAGAGGGAAAAAAAAGAAAAGAAAAGAAAGAAAGAAAGAGAGAGGAAGTAATGTAAAGAAGGGGAAATAAAAAGGAATGTTATTGAGGTGATTTGCTATTATTAACTGATGTTCTTTGAATTTTTTGGGTGCTTGGCCTATCATATCCATACTTATTCACACCTATACCTTAGCCTCATTACAACCTTCAATAACAAGCTCTCTTGATTTTTGCATGCATGTGTCATAAGTGGTGGAGAGGTAGAAATTGAGCAAGCTTATGGTAGGACAATTTTCTTCAGTAGAATTTGAGCGATACACTTATTGACCCTATACACTTGAGAGATTGATTGAGGGCATCCCTTGAGAAACCATCTTGTGTGATTAGCATCATTGATTGAGATTGCCATGATTTGTAATTTGAGATGAAAGGATTTTGGTCTTGATTGATTGGTCTTTTAAAGCTTTGTGTCATTTGTTAAATTTTTCCATTGTTTGCAATTGTTAGAAAGGAAGAATTTTTCATTTTAGTCTTTTTCCTTGAATTTTGCTCAAGAGTGCAAAAAGGTAAGTGCGGGGGAATTTGATGATTGAATATTATTACACTTAATTGTATCTCTTGGTGAATAAATTTAGGATTGTTTATTCATTAAATAATGGATTTTATTACCTAATTGAGCTTTGAGCTTTTAATGTGATTGATTTCATTTTTATGAATAAATTCCAGATTTACAGTGATTTAGTATTTTTGCCATAACTTTTAATCTAGATATCCGATTAGCCTGATTCTTCTTTCCTTTCTTAGATGATTCAGAGATCTACAATTATTATGAAGACTCGAAAGGCTAATTCGGACAAGAAGATGGACAAAATTGGAGCTAAAGACAGACTTATTTTTCTGGATTTTTATTTTGCTCGAATTTTGTAATAAAAGACCAATTTTTAGAGGTTTTCTTTTTTATATGGATTTCCTATTGATTAGGGGTTTCCTATTTATGAGAGGTTTCCTATTTTCTAGAGATTTCTTATTTATTAGAGGTTTTCTATTTTTAGTCATCTTTCCTATATAAGGAATATTAGATGGTGGCTACAAACATATTCTCAATTTCCCTTTATGGGTTTTTCAGATTAAATTAGAAGCTTTTTATTTTCTTTGTGTTGTTATTCATGTTCTTCTTCATCTTTTCTTCTTTGTTTTTCCTAGCCATGCTTGGCTAAGCTTCTTTGATTTACCCAACGTTGAGGATTCCATGATTCGTCCAGAGAACTTGTGCTTTGTCGGTAATTTAACTCGTTTCTGTTTTCATCTTATCGGATCCGATTTCTGAAAATAGTTCAAATATTAGATTTAATATTCGGTTTGGTTCATCCCAAGGACTGAGTTCGAACTAGGTTTTAAGTTTTGTTGTGCGATCGCACAGTGGGACACCGCTGTTCGGACATATTCTAGGCGATCGTCTAGTCGAGGGATTTTCTGGGCGAATGCAGAGATCTCGGTTCGTCCAGAGCCAAATGTGGGTTATTTATATTTTGTTCAATGATGGAAGTCTCTGGAATCTGAATGTTGGGTTGATCGATTTTAATCTGTTTCTTCTCGCTTTCTTATATTCTGTCAAGTTTGATGTAATCTCAAGCTTTAATCACCTAAAACTTATACACAATTGATATAAAAGATGTTAAGAAGTAGTATAAATCATTTGAATAATTATCTGGATGTTCTTGAGAGATATGAAGTTTCAGTCATGGTGATTTTTCTGATCCAGAGGTGTAAACTCGAGTTTGTATTTGATAGGCTCAAGTTTCCTTTTGTTGTTGAAGGTTGGATTTTCCCTCTGCTTGAGCCAAACTCGAGTTTGTAACTTATAGGCTCGAGTTTGCAATCCATTCAGCTTAGAAGATGGTTTTGATCGAAGGAAAATTTGAACTGAAAGCTTGGAAAACTCGCGAACTCGAGTTTGAAACTTGTAGACTCGAGTTTGGATCCATCTTGAATAGCCCAGATGCTCTCTGGAATGTCTAAACTCGAGTTCCAACTAATAGACTCGAGTTTGGTTCTTTTTAAAATCAATCTTTGCTCTCTGGAACCCGTAAACTCGAGTTCGCTACTTATAGGTTCGAGTTTGGATGTTTTCCAGCACCTGGTTGCTCTCTGTCTAAGTTAAACTCGAGTTTGTTCACTTACAGGCTCGAGTTTGCCTTTTTCCAAATGTTCATTTCTTCTCTGGAACCCGTGAACTCAAGTTTGTGACTGATGAACTCGAGTTTGTAAGTTGATTTGTGACTTGGTTGCTTCTGACTTAGCCTGGTTCGAGTTTGCAACTTTGTCAACTTTCAAAGACCATATCTACCTTGTCTATACTCCGTTTTGGTCCGTTCAAGGCTTGATGTAAAGCCCTTTGAGTCTATTTTCATATACCACTGATTTCAGCTCAATTGGATTTGTCGTTTGTGAGATACACCCAAAATACCGAAGGTGGGTCTGGACCGTGACATTGATTCTTGCGGAAGCTTGTAAAAATCATATCTCCTTGATATGAACTCCTTTTGGCTTGAATTTTATATCAAAATGACACATTGGGAGTCTAGTTTCATATGCCACTAGTTTCACCTCAATCTGATCTCTGGTTTGGAAGATATTGTCGAATTACCAAACCTCGCCCGTGAAACAGAGTGGAGCTGAAGTGCTGATGACCACTGTGAACTCGAGTTTGTATTTACAGGCTCGAGTTTGCCTAATCCAGAGACACCAGAAATGCTGAAGACACTAATAGGCTTGAGTTTGTGATTCCTAACTCGAGTTTGAAGTCCTAAACTCGAGTTTGGGGTCCTGAACTCGAGTTTGTTCATGTCAGAGAGGCAAAATATTGCAGCAAGGTGGTAAACTCGAGTTTAATACTTCGAGACTCGAGTTTGCTCATCCAGAACCTCATTTTTGCTTGTTTTAACTCTCAATTAAGTCATTCCAACTTCCATATGATCTTGGAGCCTTCTAGCTTCAACATAAGAACTTGAATAATTATATCTTCATTCCATTCAGCAAGTTATTCCTTCTTCCATCTCTCATCTTGATTATTCTTCATAATCCAACTCTTTCTTTCTTCTCTTCTCTTGATCATTCCCAAAATACTTTGATAGCTTCTTGCTTCCTTGACATTGTCTACAATTTCTTCTTTTCATTAATCCCTTATCTCCTTCTTGATTAATCTTCTTTATAATTCAGCTTGAACTAATCTACATTAAACATAGTAGTTAGTCAATGTAGGAGATAAATATATTATATAAACTTTTTGCTTCTATATTAAACATCATCAAAACTAATCATAACCAACATAATATACCAGTAAGATGTGCGTTCTGTATAATTACCAAGGTTCTGAAATGGACCGGCCATTGAATTGGTCGGGTTCTGAGTTAAAGATTAGTGGGTCAGACTAGAGTTAACCCAGGGTTAGACCGGTGAGTTATAAAAAATTGAAATATAATTTAATTTCTCATCACACCATCCAAAATCTCAAACACTATATTATTTCAATACCTCAAATTAATCAATTGCAAAATAATCATATGTTCCAATACTTGTCACATGTTTTTTTATATTTTCTTTACAAATTGACATCATAGTATCATATATCACCTAATGACATGTGAATATATAATCAGTAATCACAAAATATTCTTCGTAACAAAATATCAAAAACAAGTATATGATAACAAAATATTATCACCTTTAATCACTAAACTAATAATCATCATGAACATCTTGATCAATTCTCTAGGTACTGAAACATTAGGATGTGGAACTGTAGGAGGAAAAGTAAAGGCACAAGTTAGAAGCAACATGATCATCATTTAAAGATGAATCCCCCGTACTAACATCATCATCACCTATATATAAAATAAATATTATTATTAATACTCATGTAAAAAATATAGTTGTATTCTTTTGTGTAAAAATATAATCTTAAATAATAAAAGAGATAGTTAGAAACCTCCAAAATACCTTGCCATTTGTTTAAGTTGAAGATTTGACGCTTCTATATCATCAAATTTGGGAGTTAGATCTTTCCAAGCACCCAAAATTCTAGTTTATCAATTGACTCATAATCAATGGGATCATAATTATCTTTCTTATTCTTCAATTGATTCCTATAATGCCAACATGATGGAAGACTTAAATCAATGAAATGTACATTACTATATATAATAAAACTATGAAACAAGCAATCCAAAGTCATGAAGAAGAAGAAGTTTACCTAAACTTTAACCTCAAATTGTAGTTAGTGAAAACCAAGTTATTAAGCCTTTGATGCTCCAATCTACTTCTTCTTTTAGTATGGATACTCTCAAACTAACTCCAATTTCTTTCATAGCCAGCCAGAAGAAGAAGAAGTTTGATTAAGAACACATATAACAATTTTTTGCAATTCTGGTATTGAGTAGGACAACCACCACTCATTTGCAAAATAAAATAAAAGACATTTAGTATGTATTAATATCTCAATATGTGCTTTTGAACATGAAATTTAATATATTTACGAGGGACTAGTTTATGGGCAGTTTTTTTTTCCCCCTTTTCAGGAGGAGATTCTCTCATTATCTCAATTTCTCATATCTCTCATAAGCTTATGTGGACCATTGATTGAGAAGAAGAGCTAATCAGGATCATTGATAGGGAAGATGAGAGAAAAATAAAAGGAGTAATAACTTGATGACATGACTCATATTTTACTTTTCAAATTTAATTAAACAGACATGATTTTGAGATTATAAGGATAACGAGAAAATGGACAATGAGAGAAACCGGACCCTTTTTTCACATGAAACGTCTTGACGTTCATTGTATACACCAACTTGAAAGCAATCGTTCCAAAGCCAATTATCTAGAATGATTGGACTGAAAGTTCTCCCGATTCAGTGGTTTCTAACTAGTGCTGCAAAAAATGCTAATTAATAACCAAAGCATGTAAGTCATGTTTGTGTGAATTTATAGTAAGGGTGATGAATCTGGTGGCAAATCTTGTTGAGGACATAACGTTCAAAAACACGAAGGAGGATACAGACATAATCCAAGTGCTTAATCATTGAGTGTTGAAAGATATTTTCTTTCTTCGTACAAAAAACGAGATTTTTATGCAAATTGAACTAAATTTCTTAATTGATTAATGACGATGTTGTTTTAAAAAAAAGAAATTAAAAAACTAAAAATAAAAACAACAAAAGGATATGCGCACAAAATTAAGCCAGGAGAAGAATTGATTGAGATACAATGAATGATTAATAATTTATGGCTCGTTATAACTTTTTTTAATCCTCCGTGATTCGCAATCAATTGATTGAAACTAAAAGATTACATACATATTATATGGGTCAACAAAGTAAAGCAATTTGCTCTTTTTCTCGCATTTATATATATTCATTAAAAAATTTTATGAAAGTCTTTTAACTGTTTGTTCAGTCGGTCTTCTTTTGTTTCAGGGAAGCTCGATAATTATTCATAATGAAAATATATTCTTGATTGGAATCCGAATTTTAAATATTGAGAAAATTAAATCTGAGTCTTATCTGATGAAATAAGATCCTCCTTTATGTTGGACTTTGGGTCTAGGTACACCTTTGATGTGCCAAACTATTTTATTGGGAAATAAAAATAACCCCACTTAAATCAGAAGATAAAGCACTATTCCAGCATTAATCGCGGATTGCGAAGACAAATCATATAAATGAAAGATTTGTTAGTACAAATCAGCATTGCTGATTTGCTTAAATGATGAGCAAGACTCAGTTGATTATTGAATTAATTAGCCATTAATTGCTGGTTTAGAGGGCAAGTTGAGGTGGTCTCACTATACCACTATAAATAGAGGTTGCCCCTTTGCTTGTTTTCTCATTCCTACCATAGAACTTTCTGGCAATCTCTTCTCTTTCACTGTCCTTTCTTCTACTGGTGCACTGCCGTGCAAACCCATACAGACTCTAGAAGTCTAATTCTTGTGTGTGCTCTGATTACACTGATTCGACTCGACCCAGTAAGCATCTCACTCTTACCTCTCCATACTTTCTAACACTTTATTTAAATACCAATTCACGAGGTTCTTGAATAATTTAAAGCAAGGTAAACAAATAAGGATGATCAAGGAAGTATAAAGAGAGTTGTATAACTATGAGACTCAAATTTTGGGACGATGGAGAAAACTGATAGAATGGAATTTCATCACATGATGATATCAAACCTCGGAGGTTGCTATAATCTTATTATTATTTTTTATATACAGCCAGTGGGGGGAGGGGGAGACAGGGCTTGAATCCTGGATAAGGGAGAAGGCCAGCTCCTAAGGTTGGCACTAGTGCCATCGCGCTACGAGGCGCATGGCGCTATAATCTTATTGTTTTATCTCTTATCTTTTTTGGTTTTGCCTTTGAATTTGTTTATTTATCTCGTTGTCGTATGAGTGTGAGGTTCCGTGGTTTCTAACTTTCTATTTGAACATTTTAGTGTGAAATTTTCAAAATTGTATTGGATCGTTAGATGGGGATGTGAATTGTTTAATTCACTCAAAACTTCAGCTAGTCCTATATAATTTTTATTTTTATTTTTGAAATTAGCTTTATCTCAAAGAAATATTATTCTCTTCATGCAAACAACAGAATATTATATATGAATGTAACAGTATATTAGAGAATACCAACTTTAAGCATACCGCCGTAAGTAATTCTATCTATCCGAATGTAACGATATATATGAAATGTCCAGTTATATATCATAAAGAAACCACGATTATATAAGAACACAGAGAAATGAAGCCTCTAGGCGAAAGAGAAACAAAAAAATAAGTGGTAATGAGAGAATGAGAATGTATATATATTATCATTATAACACACACGTGTGTACTGAGCTATATAAGTATGTGTGAATTAAAGTTGGAGTTGTTCATAGCCTTGATTGTGACAAAAAAAAAAAAAAGACTTGTGAGTATCATCGAAAGGAAGAAAATTGGGAATTTCAGCAAACTCGGAAACATAGCCTTCTAAATCTGAAAATCCACCCAAGTACCCACCTGCAGACGCTTCTTCCCTGCAAAGTCCAACTTCTTCTTCTTCTTCCTCTGACAAGCCTAAATTTGTCAAGAAGGAGGAAGAAGAAGAAGAAGTTGAACTTTGCAGGAAGAAACGTCTACAGGTCAGTACTTGGGTGGGTTTCCAGATTTAGAAGGCTTTGTTTCTAAGTCAAATTCCCAACTTATTTCCTTTTGATGATACTCATATGCAAGTCTATAAAACACTCCAACTTTAATTCACACACACACTTATATAGGTCTGTACATACATATAGGTCTGTACATACATATGTACATATAATAATAATAATTATTATTATTATAGTGATAATATGTACATTCCAATTCTCCCCTCCCCACTTATTTTGGTTTCCCTTTCACCAGGAGACGTCACTTTTTTATGTGCTTATATAGTGGTTTCTTCAAGATATGTAATTGGAGCACTAAAGTAGATTCAAGCATATATAACACGAAATAAATAACGGTTACAGCAAATAAACATTATATATGTTGAGGAGTAAGATTATTGCCTTGTTATATAAAACATTCTTTAACAATATGGTTCTTCACAAATAACCATTAAGTAATTAATATTATGGACAATACATTACAGATTTTCTCAAATAACTGTTAAGTATTCTTTCATCTAAAAAGGCAGGATTTTTGGGAAAAAAAAATTTATTTGATGCAACTCTTCTAAGCCCTGCTTCATTTCCAAGCTTCCCTAATCAGTCACATAACTCTTATTTCAATGGGTTTTGCTCTACCACTACAAGTTCCATCCTCCACCACCAACATGAATCTTCACTCTGTAGGTCCTTCCTCTCGTGCTTCTTCCTCGAGTAAGCTTTCATTTTTTTTTTCAATTAATATTCTAAGTTTCATTTTATTTTTTTATATAACGAGAGCTCACTAGTTGAGGCTTGAAGTCACGGAATTATCTAATTTTTGATGAAGGTCGTTGGTTTGAAGATAAAATAAGGAAAAATAAAGGAGAAAAATATATAATTAGGTAAAATGATAAATTTTTTATTATTATTTTATTGCAGTGAAAATAATTATGATTACTGTAGATTGTATAAACTTGAATCAAGATAATCTTTTCTCCTAATTTTTAGTAGCTTCTTGTATTACGATCTACTTGAACGTTTACTCTCTCATATTCTTAAACTTTAGCAAGTATGTTGAAATCAGATATGATATTTGCTTAATATTTGCCAATTTGTACTACAAACACCTACACACACATATACATACTTACATATGCATATTATATTGATTTTCATATTTATGTTATCATTTTGTAGTTACTGGAACTCTAGCGTACTCATACATGATCAAAAATTTACAACAAAGGCATTGGAGAATGTTGTAGAACTTTTTAAATATATTTTCTTTTAGAATTCAAAAAATTATAAGATAATGATCTAAAATGCTTAAGCGATTAATTTCTTTAAAATTGTACGAGGTTTATCTATAATGTATTAAATATTGAATATTATAAATAAATTTTTTATTTAATATTATTATATTGTTATCAGCAATGATTATATTATGTTTTATATAATAAATATTAATAATTAAAATAAATGAAAACAAAGAATACAAATAACTATATATAATTAAAGATAAAGTCAATACATTACATTACAGTTATCAATATATATGTCCTCAATATATTATGGTACAGATATAACAGTTTGGAACTGGGCATATCCGCATATTTGATAGTTTGGAACCGTAATTTATAGCCACAATAACTGTTATATATCGGCGATTCTGTAGAAGTGGCATTTCATATATGTGTATGTGTGTGGGGTAATATGAGGTTGGCGTGGTCAATGTATGCTATCAAAGAAACAGCGAATATCAGTAGGATTACGGACGGCTGTGTCAGACTATAGTGGCATTCAATTTTCAGAGAGATGGGATCAGAAATAACTCAATAATGGAGAAGGGACTTTTTGCCTGTTTAATTTTATGCTTGATGTTAATTGTAAAGGACAATAAGGGTTTCAACTTTTAACGCACCATTCGATTGTTTACTGCATTTAATTGTGGTAGACAACGCTGAACAATGGGAATTCATCCTGGCTAATTTGAATCCATCATCATGGTCTCTATGAGTTTGACCAATGACGTTCCACACTTGGACAGCCAGTTGTCTCCTGCACAAACACTTTTTCCTCTAACATATATATTGACGTGTATGTCATTTAGAAAACATTTGTTACGTGGTAGTTTTTTAATGGTAATTGGCCGCTATATGTGTAATACCCCAAAATTATTATTTCTCATAAATATAATATTTTGATAAATGACACTTATTTAAAATAAGTGAATATGTGATCTCAAATCTTGAGTTGTGTTTATTGTTTTTCCTAGGTAATTTTTCCTTAGAATTAGGATAACCAATGATTTTATAAATGTTGTTAGGCATCATAAAATATAAATAAATACCATAAAATGCAAATAAATCCCATATTTAATTTTGGTTCATAAAGAATCCAAAGAGAGCAAGCAACCCTTAAATAAATTTGGAGAAATTAATAACTACTAATGACCAACTGAATCTTGATTAAATTAAGTAAATCATACAAGTCCTCATAATTGAACAAAAGGTCTTAAAAACCAATTTTTCATAATTTATTAGGAGACTAAATTTTCTATTAACACCTAGTTCATATTTAGTTTATAAAGGACATAAAATGTTATAAATACCTAAATCAATTATGGAAATTACCAACAATAGGTGGACAATTAAGTTTGCAATAATTAAGAATAAATATTTTAATTTTTGAAATTAATTAATAATTAAATTAAAGAAGCATGATTAAGGATATATTAAGGCCATAAAGAATTATCAAAACACTTGAACAATTAAAGGGCAATTACCAACAATTAATGAACAATTAAATTACACTAATAAACTATTTAGATAATTATTTACATTTAATATTAATAATCATCAATTAGAGGTGAATTGAGCTAATTAAAAATCAAAGGCCAACAAGGGGTTAAAATTAGCATAAAATAGATTATCTACGATCATAAACTACTCTAAGAGCCAATAAAACAATAATCAAGGGACAATTAATCTTTTAATGAGGATGTTAATTAAATGTTAATCAAGCTTTGGAAATTCAACAATTTCAACTATGGTTTAGGAGCTATAATTAAGCTAGGAACCAATCATGGTTTGACAAATTGCACTTAACCACCTTATTAGGAATGCTAATTAGGATTAATCATGGAGGGCTAGGATTAAACCTCATAAAGATAATCTAAGGGCTTTAGAATCAATTTCATAAAGTGGAATCCATGTGAACCAAAATTAACCAATGAAGAATTTTCTTCCAAATATTGTAGGAGCAAAAATTGTTTAATTAATTAAATCAACACATGCAATATGAGGCACAACCCTAAGCATGAGTGAGTCATTAACCTATGCATGAAATGAGTCACTTACCTATGCATGAAATGAGTCACAACCCTATGCATGATGAGTCAATACTCTAATATTAATGTCATGAAGACTTCTAAGGCTAATGGAAGAGGATAATGAAAGAGAGAGGTGAAGAGTTGAGCATGTGTGTGTATGCTAATGTTGTGCATGTATGTGTGTACAAAGGTCAAGACATTAGCCAATAGGAAGATTAGACATTAATACAATTAGATTAAATCATGAAATTAATTCTAGACATAAGCAAATGAAAATCTATAGAAACTAAATTGTATCTTGAAATCCATTAATCATTGATCAAATATAAGAAGAGATTATCAACAAGCATAAATCAAGTTTGAGAATGAGTATAACCAAAGTCATTTCCCCTAATTTTTGAAATTGGTACCAAATGAGAAAGTAAGTGATCATGGTCTATAAATGAAGCTAAGGACTTCAAGATTTCAAAACCAATGAAAAGATTTGAATAAAATTACATTAAGATCCCCAAATAAATTTTTATCTAGTGGAGTGCAACACAAAAAAATGAAGAAGCAACTTGTTGGCTTATCAATGAAGATAGAACACATCGGAAAGTAGAATTCAAACTTGGAAGAGGATAGGGTCAGTCATAAAGCAATAGAAGAGGCTAGAAGGGAGAGGTGTAGGGCTAGGATAAGTGCTTCCAAATACCCTAGACCCAAGGGCTAAAATGCACAAGAGTTGTTAGATGGTTAACCCTCCAAATGGCTATAAATAGGGAGCCAATGTCTTCATTGTTCCTCACCAATTCACAAAGCACTAGTCATATTTGAGAGAGAGTAAGGAAGAGTAGGAGGAGCTTCTTGAAGAGTAGCAAGGCTCTTGGTAAGTTCTCTAGCTTTAGCTTTGAAGTTTTAAATTTCATCGATTCTGGAAATTCTGGAATCAGTGTTAAAAACGCCCATATTTTATGTTGAAACCATGGTTGGAAAATTCTGGGAAAATTCATGATTAAAGTAGACATATAGGGCTTTTTAAATATGTTAAGAACATGTTAAAATGATTTCTGTACAGTGAGATAAAAATCCTCAAAGTTGGGCTACGAATTTCTGGAAAAATGCTGGGCAGATGCTCAAAACTTAAAACCTGGGAGTGATTCGTGTAATTTGGGCAAAATTTTCTCGGTTCTGGAAATTCTCTAGCTTTACCATGCTTGCTAATTGGCAACGGAAGCATACAATGGAAGACATATTGATAAAACTAAAGAAAGATATGATGTCTCCTCAAAATCGAAAGTTAACTTAGCCTCCTGAAGGTCTGCCAGTCTTCAGGAGTAGTGGAGTACTACAAATGTTTGATGATTCCAGTAGTCTTTTTCTTGTAGCATCCGGAGATGGACTTCTCAAGGGCTAAAATTTCATGTGTAGTGTGGATGCTTTATGGTCTAGTGTCCTATTCTAATGATTTGAATACTTAGGCTTTTTTTTAGTTTATTTTGTTTGCAACATTATAATTTGTAATATTTTGTTTTTGCAATGTGAACTTTTATAATTGTTATAATTAATTTTTATGATATACAAGTCATTTTTATTTTCTAATTTTTTATGTAATTATTTTATTTTTTCTGATTTTTTATATTTTTTTAAAAAATAAATTGAAATTTGCGAGGGAAAAGTATTTCCCTCGCAAAATCCAAGAAGTTTACGAGGGAAAACTTTTCCCTCGCAAAATTCATCATTTGCGAACTCGTAAACTTCCTGGATTTTGCGAGGTAAAACGTTCCCTCACAAATTATAGGATTTTGCGAGGGAAGAGATTTTCCCTCGCAAATTTCAACTTTTGCGAGGGAAAATTCTTCCCTCACAAAATCCAAAATTTGTGACGGAAAAATACATTTTTGCGACGGAAAATTGGTTTGCGAGGGCGATTTTTGCGACGGAACATTTTCCGCCGCAAATCAGTTTTGCAACGGAAAAAGGTCTTTTTGCAAGGGAATTTTTCTGCCGCAAAAAACTATTTTTTTTGTAGTGCAGGGAATTTTATGGATCCTCGTTTAGATTTTTCTAGAATTAGTTATGATTTTTCAAAGTTAGGTGAGAATCAGCCCCAAATGCTGACCAATAGCGTTTTTTTATGAAAATTAAGGAAAATAAATTGAAAAATAATTCCACCAAGGGTAAAGTGGTCATTAGTGACTAAGATATCTATTAGCATATTATTGGTGAATTAATAAATGCGATATTACCATTATAGGATACATGTGACCATACTCCGACCGACGAACGTACCGATATCGCCGATGAAGGTATGGACGCATACTGTAACACTAACTTTGATGCTTATTGTACACTTGTATGTGATAGATATGTTCAGAAACTGTGACTCTATTTTTAAAAGAATTGTTCATATAGCTTTATACAGGTTATAGTCATGATAACGCCGTTAAGTTTTCCTAGCGCTGAGGACACGATAGGCCATCGTGGCACTGGTGAATAGTGCAGACTGGAATAATATGAATATGTGGTGACTGTGTTTATTGTTGGGATGTGATTATGCTGTATTGTCATAGATATCTGTCATACATAACTGTTACATAAGCATGAGGTTAACCGTTACCTGAGATTCAATGGTAATTGAACCTCAGCCCTTACTATAGCTTCAGGATCTGGAGGACCGAGGACTAAAGATAAGAGACAAGGGTAAACAGCGCGTGTGAGAACCGGATAAAGTTTATTTTGAAGGTGTACTTATATTGCTACATATTTAGGATTTTTACTACTCAGATAAATGTATTGATATTATCAAGATACGCCACAGACAATATTATACCACAGATTTATCAGTTACTCAGTATTTTAAATTGCTCTGATGCTCTACTTTGATCAAACTATTTTGAAAATGCTTTAGAAAATTGGTATGTTACAATATGATTGAATTGGATATGATTTTTGTAGCTTGTAGGGTTTATATACGTGTATTTCACTTCATTGCTTCAAAAATATTGTGTTTTCTACGTGTTATTGTTAGATAGTATGATTGAAATAGATTAAATGAGTGTCATGTAATTGCATTCATATGAAGAGGAAGCAAGTTGTATTAATCTAATCATAATCGCACACAAAATGGCCTTCAATAGTGCCTTAAGAGGTGATTGCTAGTTATGTTAGTAGGAGTAATCACTAATAAATTAAGAATATTAGACTCAAGTGTTTGCTTAGGGTTTTTCATCAAAACTTAGTGAAAATTTACTCCAACATTTAATTGAATTCTGATAGCCACTATCCATTTCTAAAAGCATTCATTATACATTTCATACACATTTGTAATTCCATACCATCACATTCACTTATTCACCATTTTTATAAAAATACTAAAAACAATCATTAGCATTTAATTAAATTGCATTCCTACTTTAGTTTATTAATTTGAAAGTTCAAAATTAATTTTTCCCCTTGTTTTTATTGCATTTGTATGGCATTTTGATTACTTAAGAATCAATAAAAGATACCTCGAAAATAGAAAACGATCCTAAGTTTGTGTTACGGACCGGCCCAATAGGCCCAGGTCCGGACCTCGGCCCAACTACGCCCACAACAGAACCTGCGCTATATTTGGAAAGGATCTGAGATCCCACAAATATAGGATCTCATCAATTGAGATTCTCCTACAAACATGGCGCCAGCCAATCAGCCCCTGACGGCTCAATCTCAGATATCGCCCATTAAGGCAGAGATACGCACACCAGACTCCTCTATAAATAGAAGGAAACCCTAAACAGGTGCACACGTTCTATCTTATGCTCTCTTTACATACTGTTACACAGAGCACACACCCCACTCCCCTGGCTTCACGTCTTACTGTTTGCTGCGAACTACGTGGACTTTGATCTCTTCAAAGGGTACGTAGGCTATAGGCTTGACAACCTAGTCAAGTCCAATATCTGTGTTCTTAGGACAGAACATTGGCGCCGACCGTGGGGATCCATAAACTTCAATCCCCGTGACCACTGATAGTGACCACTAGAAGCCACAACAGAAACCCCATGCCGGTGGGTGGAGACCCGCAAGCCAGCCATCCACCACCGGATCAGCCGCCGGAATCACCACGGCGACAAAACACCCCCGAAGGGCACGTTACGGACACGACAACCACCCCTTCGGCTGAGGAGCAGCAGCCCTTAGGAGCACTCATAGTGGCTCCAACAAGAGACGTCCAGGCAGTGGAAGCCGACGTCCGCACCATACGGAGGATGCAGGAGTCGTTCCTCCAGCGGCTGGAGAACAAGGAGAAACGAGACGAACTGTAGAGGCGGGAGGACTTCAAAGCCATTGGCCGGATGATCCAGGAAGCGCTCGAGAAAGATCGCCAGCAGGGACACCGCCACAGAAATCATAGACGTGGAAGGAGAGCCCCCGTGGATGACAGCAGTTCCTCGAGCAACTCAGAGCCGAGAAACACGCGCCGCGACAACGGCGAATCGGAGCGGAGGACCAGTGCAGAACGAGGCAGACCACGGTCCCCGGAAAATAGAGGAAACCACGATGTCGGTCTTAACCGCACTGATCGGACTGCAAGGGAGGACCGAGACCGAGAAGAACCCCGTGTGGAGGACAGAACTCCCCGAGCTCGTAGATCACCTTGCCACAGATCTCCCCGGGAGTATCGAGTGACGTACCTATCAGAATCCGGCAGATCCCCATTCTCAAGAGAAGCGGCAACAGCCCGCTACCTGAAACACTTTGACCTTGCCGACCTGCCGAAGTACGATGGAACCCAAGATCCACGCAACCACTTGGTCACATTTGAAAAGCTCATGTGGGTCTGGCAGATTACGGGCCCGGTCATCCAGCGTCTCTTCGCAGCCACTCTGGACGGACCGACACACAGATGGATGAACTCTTTTCCGGACAACTCCATCCGGAGCTATGAAGACCTCGGACGCAAGTTCAAGCTGCACTTCGCCACCAGCAAGAAGCAGCCGAAGACCACATTCACCCTGAGCAAAGTGCGACAAAAGAAAGACGAGGCCCTGTAGAAGTACCTGGACCAATTCCACAACGTGGCCATGCAAGTACGGAGATTGACCGAGGACATTCACATACACTGCCTAGTCAATGGACTAGACCCATCATCCCGGCTGGCTCGTCACCTATGCAAGAACCCAGTGTACACCTTGACCGAGTTCTACACCAGGCGAAGAAGTACCTAGAGATGGAAAAAATGGAGGCGGCCAATGCCGATGAACCGGAACGGACTAGGAAAAGTCCGCACAGCGATGAAGAACGGCCAAGAGGGACAAAGACCGACTCCAGAAGACGGAACCGAGAAGGCCGAGCCAGGCCTGACCGATCCGAGGCAAAGGGTAAATATGACAGCTATACCCCGTTGAATGTCCCTCGGTCCTAGGTATGGAAAGAGGTAACCCAGACCGATATGAAGCAGGTGGACAGGCCGAGGTCGATCAGAGGACGCTCCAACACGGACCGTTCCAAGTTCTGCAAGTTCCACGACTGCAACGGCCACACGACCGACGAGTGCTATGACCTCCGCGACACTATTGAGAAGTACGTGAGGGATGGAAAGCTGCGTCAGTACGTGATCAAGACCCAGGAAAGGACGAGCGGGAAACGCAACGACCACGGCCGCTCCAAAAGTCCGCCCAAGGAGTGCCGAAATCTGGGGAAGAAGCAGAAGGCGGCCTCGGATGACGAGTTCCCCGATGTAGAGTTCCAGTGCAACGTCGTCAGCGGAGGATTCGATGGAGGAGGAGATACCATTAGCCAGCGGAAGAAATACCTCCTCGAGGTATTAACCGTCCGAGACCACCCCAAATTCAAGGAAGATTCAAAGAAGCCTCGGCCGCCGACCCTGACCTTCACCGATGAAGAGCTGAAGGACATCATACCCGGGCATCTAGACGGACTAGTAATCACTGGAACTTTGGTTAATTGCCGTGTTAAAAGAATTTTCGTGGATGCAGGAAGTTCGGCCGACATAATAAGCTGGGATGCCTATGAAAGGATGCACCTCGATCCAGAGGATCTCAAGCCGTGCAAGACCACCCTGGTCGGTTTCAATGGTGAGCAATCCTTCCCAAAAGGCTACATCGACCTCAGATTGACCCTCGGCACTAAAGAAGCCTTCAAATCTGAAGGGGTAAGATTTGTAGTCGCCAACTTCCGGTCCCCCTACAACATCATCTTGGGCAAACCAACGATCCACAACTGAGATATACTTATCCACCAAACATCAGAAACTGAAGATGGTCAATGATAAGAACCAGATAGTGGTGGTGTCCGGAGAACAGAAAGAGTCGAGGCAATGCTACTTTGAAGCTTTCCGGGTCGAGGAAGGAGGACCTTCGTCTCCACCTCGACTCGGATCCAATGAACAAGTGGCCGAAGCCGGCTCGGACAAGCGCCCGCAGTAGCAGGTTAATATGGTCGCGCTCGACCTCCGGGAGCATGATAATCCGAGGCCCGAGCCAGAAGGAGAGCTGTAGGAAATAGTACTGGGTGAAGACCCATCCAAGACCGCCAAGATAGGCCGAGACATGGAAGGCAACCTCAAAACCCTTGTGACCCGCTTTTTGAAGTAGAACCAGGACGTCTTCCCTTGGACCTCGGGCGAGGTGCCCGGTATCGACCCCCACTTCTGTTGTCACAAACTCGGCATATGGCCGGGGTCAAGACCTGTGGCGCAGAAGAAGAGGAACATTGCAGATAACAGGCAGAGGGCCCTTGAGGAACATATTGAGGAGCTCCTAGCAGCCGGCTTTATTCGAGAGGTGCAGTACACCACCTGGCTCTCCAACATGGTAATGGTTCTCAAACCCAGCGGCAAATGGAGAGTGTGCATCGACTACTCCAACCTCAACAAGGCCTGACCAAAGGACTCCTATCCGATGCCGAACATCGACAAGCTAGTAGATAACTCGACCGGATACAAGTTGCTCTCCTTCATGGACGCCTACTCCAGATACAACCATATTGCTATGCATCCGGATGACCAGGAAAAGACCGACTTCATGACGGATAAGGCAAACTACTGCTATAACGTCATGCCATTCGGACTGAAGAATGCTGGGGCCACCTACCAAAGGATGATAAATCGGGTTTTTGAGGACCAGAACGGGCGCAACATTGAAGTCTACATAGACGACATGATCGTCAAGTCGAAACTCCCCGAAGACCACATCCGAGACCTTGAACAAACGTTTGATAAGTTAAGACGACATCGAATCAGGTTGAACCCGGCCAAATGTGCCTTCGGAGTTCCAGCGGGTAAATTCCTAGGATTCATATTGACGAACTGAGGTATAGAGGCCAACCCGGACAAATGTAAGGCCGTGCTCGACATGCAGCCCCCGAGAACCAAGAAGGAGGTACAGCGGCTGACAGGCTGACTAGCTGCCCTGACGCGCTTTTTGCCGAAGTCGGCCGAGAAAGCCCTACCTCTCTTCAAGTTGCTGAAGAAAGAAACCCGAGGTGGCTGGAGTCCGGACTGTGACGCCGCCTTCGCAGAGATTAAGAGATGTTTGGCATCTCCTCCGGTGCTCACAAAGCCGGACCCCTGGGAAACCTTGTTCCTCTACCTCTCAATCGGCAATGAAGCCGTGAGCGCCGCTCTGGTAAAGGAGTCCGAGGCCGGACAAATCCCTATATACTTCACCAGAAAGGCCCTGTAAAGCTCTGAACTCCGCTACCAGAAGCTGGAAAAGGTGGCTTTCGCCCTACTAACCGCAGCACGGAGACTCCGGCCTTATTTCCAAGGGCACCAGATAGTGGTGCGAACCAGCCAACCGATCCGGTAGATCCTTCATAAGCCGGACCTGGCAGGAAGAATGACTAATTGGGCCATAGAGCTATCCGAGTTTGACATCACGTTCGAAGCCCGGCAGGCAATAAAGTCCCAGGCACTCACGGATTTCATCAGGGAACTCACCCTGGCCATTAACAGTGATGGGATTTGGAAGGTCTACGTGGACGGATCGTCTAACGCAGAGGGCAGCAGTGCAAGAGTCATCGTGGAAAGCCCACAGGAGGTGGCCACCGAACACTCCCTTCAACTAGAATTCCAGACCTCCAACAACCAGGCCAAATATGAGGCCCTGTTGGTCGGACTACTACAGGCAAAGGATAGTGGCACTCAACGAGTAAAGGTTTTAACCGACTTGCAGCTCGTCGCAGCTTAGATTGACGGCACCTATCAAGCGAAAGGCCCACTTATGGCTAAGTACCTGAACCGAGCCAAAGAGCTTATGGCCGAATTCGAGGAGGTAACGGTTTCCCATATCCCGAGAGAGGAAAATGCCCGAGCCGACATCCTCTCTAAGCTCGCAAGCACAAAGGGGCCGGATAGCCACAGGACCGTGATCCAGCAAAATCTGACCGAGCCGAGCTGCATCATGGCCATCTCGGCTGGGACCGATTAGAGGAAACCGATTGAAGACTACCTCGAAAGGGGTATTATCCCAACTGACCCGACCGAGGCAAAGAAGTTGATCAGAGAAGCCGCCCTCTATGCTATGGTTGATGACCAATTATACAGAAAGGGGCTCCATTGCCCTATGATGCAATGCCTCGGAGAACATGAAGCAAAATATGTGCTGGCCGAACTCCACGAAGGCAGCAACGGCCACCACATGGGGGGCAAGGCACTCGCCTGGAAAGCGCTACGCGCCGGCTACTACTGGCCCACTATGAACCATGACGCCATGGAGAAGGCCAAAACATGCGATAGTTGCCAGAAGCATGCCAGGATAATATGGCCGCCGCCCTCAGAATTGAAAGGAATGCCAGCCCCCCTGGCCCTTCTACAAGTGGGGCATGGACATCCTCGGACCATTCCGACCGGCACAGGGGCAATGCAAATGGCTCATAGTCGCAGTAGACTACTTCTCCAAGTGGATCGAAGCAGAGCCACTCGCCACAATAACCTCGGCCAGAGTGATTAATTTCTTCCGGCACAACATCGTTTCTCGATTCGGGATACCAGCCGAAGTCGTCACGGACAATGGCACCCAGTTCATGGACCATCGATTCCAAGCGCTAATGTCCAACCTAGACATTAAGCAGCACTTCTCATCCGTGGAGCACCCCCAAACAAATGGCTAGGCCGAAGCCGCCAACAAAATCGTTCTGGACGGACTCAAGAGACGAATGTTGCAAGCCGAGACCAACTGGACCGAGCAGCTCCACAGCATCCTGTGGGGATACCGTACAAGCGTACAGTCTTTGACCCAGGAAACCCCGTACAGGCTAACCTATGGATGTGAGGCAATGATCCCGGTCGAAATCGGATAGCCATCCTGGAGAAAGGTCAGAGCCAGACAGGAGGGGCAGGAGTTGAATGACAATGCCTTAAAGACAGACTTGGACCTCATTGACGAAATCCGGGTCGTGGCGCACTGCCGGGAACTAGTCGCCAAGCAACTACTCGTGGCTAAGTACAACAGAAAGGTCCGACCCTGGTCTTTCAACCGAGGCAACCTAGTACTCCGACGGGCCGACATAGGCAACAAGAATGCCAGGGACGGGAAGCTGGCGACAAACTGGGAAGGGCCCTACTGGATTAAGGAGAAGCTCGACGGAGGGGCGTACATCCTTGAGACTTTGGCACGGAAGCCAGTCAAAAGAACATGGAATGCCGATAAGCTGAAGATCTACTATAGCTAGACCCCCTGTCGGCAGTGTTTGTTTGTGTTCGTGATTGCTCTTTTCATTCCGCTTGCTTTCATGTTTTTCCTTTCGTTTTTAAGTCCAAGTTATGGTATTTCTGATTTTGCTGCTTTGTAAAGCCCCTTAGGGCCATTTCTATTATCAATAAAGGATCCTGTTGAGCAAACTATGAATGTGCACAATACTCACGTAAGCATGAAGCCGAAGCCGTGAAGCTCGGCCAAACGCAATAAGGCCGAGGCAAAGAAGCCCGTCCAGGAAGCCGAAAGCCGAGGCCATTAAGCCCAGCACCGGCAAAAGGCCTTGAGGTAGCAAACCCGGTCAAAAAAACTAAAAAACATCTAGATGTACGAAAACCGGCCGTTGTACTCCGACAGACACTGGTTTGAGGTCGGCGAGGGCACCACCCGTGGCCCTTCGTGAAATTGACGCGTCAACGCTCGCCCGGCTAAGCCAGCGACCTACCATGTCGACCCTGGTCAGGTCAAAATGTCTGACTCCAGGCAGAGGAAGCCTCGGTTAGACACGTGGTAGCCCCGCCCTTACGCCGGTACAACTTAATCCAACTAAGTAAAAGTTGGAGTTCGGCAACTTGAAAGCTGGGCCAAGGCAGTACGGTTAGTTATGCCTGACGAGGCTGAAACAAGACAACCTTGCCCCAACCTCCCACACGCTAAGTGTGTTAGAGCACCAACGGCCTGTACGCATGCGGCCGACAAACCCTCAAACTTAGACAAAAGAGGGATAGAATTACCCATTGCCTAAGTCACCAAGCCGGCCTGTGCGAGCATAGCTGACACATACACGAACCGAGGCAAAAGGATAATGACGGGAAATAAACCATCCATTGCCTAAGGTAACCGAACAAGCTCGGACTTGTAGAAAAAGAGTGGTACAAACGTTAAACTATTCATGGCCCACGCTAGCTAAACAGGCATAGGATTGCAGTAAAAGAAGGATAAATCATTCAAGGCCAAACAGTAGGCAGAAGGATGATAAAAAAGGTCCTTCATTACTCAGAACATTTATACACAAAGGCACAAAGGCCCAAATTGTCTATACAAAAAGAAAAATTACAAGGGCACCAACGCCCCAAAAAACAAAGGAAAAGCTAAAGCAACTCAGAAGGCTTGTCCCCGGCACCGACTGGATCCTCAGCAACAGGAGAAGCGTTGACGGCACCATCCGGACCCTCCACGGCAGGGGAAGCGACGGCTACGTCCTCCTCGGCTTTAGAGTCCTCGGCAGCAGGAGGCGGATAAGGGATCAGAGTCTCGTCCTCCTGAACGAAGGCACGGTGATCATACCCGGCCACGTTCAGTTCGACCCCAGGGTTGAAGTAGCGAACCTGCATAAGAGCCTGTTTAAAGCACTCCTTGGCAGTCCGCACTAGGGCGCCCATCGCCTCCCGACGAGCCTCCTCCTCCGCGGCAAGAGCCTTCTGAAGCCCCTCCTTCTCCTCCACCAAGGAGTTGCGCTGCTGCTGGAGGACGCTCATCGCGGCCACGCCCTCCGTCATTCCCTTCTGAGCCCGGGCGCACTCCTCAAAAGACCTCTCGGCGCTCGCCCGGGAAAGCTGAAGCTCCTGATCGGCCTTAACAGCCGCAATCTTGGCAGTGTCCCGCTCCGCTCGAGCAGTCCCCAGCTCCGCCCGGGCCCCATCTAGCTCCGCCAGAGCAGCATCCCGCTCGGCCCAGGCCTTGGCGACCTTCCCCTCAGCCGACTTGGCCTTGGACTCGACCACCTCCAACTCCTTCCGAAGGTCACCGACAGACGCGGCCTTTGCCTCCGCAGCGGCCAGACCCTTCGCCAGCTCCCCCTTCTCCGCCCTTAGTTGCTGACACTCGGCAAAGGACAAGGCGCACTGCTCTCGGACCAGGATCAGAGCCTGGACATACCCCACAGATCTACACAGCTCATGCTGGTTCCGGTGCAGATCGTCCAGGGACGGTTGAGCGAGGGCAGCAGGACCTATGAAGTTCCTAGGGGGCAGGAAGGCCACATCAATCTCTGGAACCACGCCCGCGTGCCACAAATGGCTGCGAGGAAGAACAGACTTTGGCCCCTATGGAGAAGGAGGAGGTGGAGGAGGAAGCGACGAGGTCGAGGGCAGGTCCGCTTGGGAACCAGCCGGCTGATCAGCAAAGAACTCGGCCTCGATCTCCTCATCGGAAATCAAGACCTCTTTCCCCAGAGAAGATTGCGAGGCAGCAACGGTCTCGGGACCCCCAGAGGCCTGAGGCCCGGCTGCAAGAGAAGACTGGGCGATCACCAGGGAAGCCGGGGCAACCTCAGTAGCAGAAGGACCCTGGCTAGCCGAGCCCTTCTTCGACTTCTTCGGAGCCTCAGCAGCACCGACACCCTCAGAAGTGCCCCTCTTCTTCGGGCGACTGGGAGAGGCAGCAGCCGGATTCGCCGTGCGGAGGTAAAGAGGCAGCGAACTCGTATCATGGCCTGAAACAAGAAAAAGAAAACAGGTCAGAATATTCATCAAGACAGAAACATCAGCAAATACATCACGAAAATCCCTACTGGTAGGAGGCTCCGGCTCTGCACCGTCCCCAGAAATGTAAAAGACAGCCGGCCTCACGCCATACTTGGCCACCATAGCCTCAAGCCGTGGCAGAACAGCAGCCGATTCCGGCAGAAGACCTTTGCGCAGAATCTGGAATGAGACGGCCTTGGCCTTATAGTGGCTTTCCTCCCAATATAAAGGGAAGCAACCGCCCCCTCTAAGAACCAGGGCCGCTCCCCTGGCACGGCCTCGACCTTGAAGAACCCCCCCTTAAAACGTTTAAAGGAGTCAGAGAAGGGCGTCATCAGCTGGCGCTCCGGGTTGATCCGGAGGGATACCATCCCCCTCAACTTGTCACCCCTGTTCGACGGACTAGGGGTAAAGGGTCCAAAGAAATAGAAGAAAAGGTTAGTGGTACACGGTATGGGAACCGAAAAATGGCCGCACAGCCTCTCAAAGGTGACCAGGTATGCCCAACCGTTTGGATGAAGCTGGGACGGGCGAGGCGAAGGTGCCGCAACGCCTCCATTTGGAAGGGGGAGAAAGGAAGACAAACTTACACCCGCGTCAAGTAGTCCCGGTAAAAGAAGAAGAAGTCCGGCTGACCCTCTGACCGAGTTGCACAGACAGGCTCCTCGGGCACCAGACACCTAAGCACACATCCCGACATGGCCGGAACCTTCAACCGCGCTATGTCCGCATCGAACATCAGCGACGAGGTAGTCAGCACATCGTGCGATACCCAGCCGTACCGACGAAGCAAAACCTCGAGCGGACGGGAAGAGTCCGAACCCCCAGCCTCCGAGCGCTTCTTGGACGAACTAGATTTTGGAGCCATAAATGAACCTATACGAAAATAAACAAAGCGGGTATTAGCAAAGAACCAGAAGTACCTGGCAAGGACATAGCAGCAGGCAAAAAAGGCGGCGAACTCGGACAAATAGGGGCACGAGAGGGGGCAACTAGGGCGGACCAATGCCGATACGAGCCAAGAACAGCGGAAGCCTTGGCATCTCCACCGCGAGCCATCAAAGCAGAAGCTTCCGCCAGGCAATCCCAACAAGGGCCGAGATACCCATCCGGGGCAGACGCCGGACGGATGGCGGAAGGGCCCTCATAAAAGCTAAGAGGCGAGCCATCACCACCGGGGATCTAGATCCGGAAGAGGAGCCTACCCCGACCCCACCGGGCAACCCAAGAGGAATGGCACGCGCCAGCGGCTGGAAGGGATGGCGAGGAATTGGAACCGAAACCCTGGCCGAAGAGGGACGAGCCCCAGCTCACCCCGGACGAGCAGCGCCACCTCGACGCAGAGGGTCCAAAACCCCCGAAGCAGGTGGTTCACGCCCCAGAACCCAATAAGTAGCCCTGGGAAGACGTGCACGGAGGAGCATTTCCTCCTCAGGCGTTAATGACGCCCTTGGCCTAGAAGCACTCCCACCTCTCACCATGTTCGAAAGCCTAAGACACTAAGCGATTGTTGTCTAAAGGCGAGAAACAGGACGAATTCTGGGCACAAACACACAAGAGAAACCCAGAAAAACCTAGAAAAGCCCAGAAGTGTAGAAGAATGGCGACAGAGACAGCAATAAACGGTAAAATGCAAGAAAATACCGAACAAAAATGACAACAGAAAGACGGAATACCTGTCTGGAAAAGATAATGGGAACTGGAACGCTGGAAAACGGCGAAAGTTCCGCACAAAGAAGAAATCTCGACTGAAAATGGTGCAGGAGAAAACCAGATGAAAGTCTGAGAGAATGCGATAGCGGGAAAAGTGAAACAGAAGCACAAAGAGGACTATTTAAACCGAAATCCCAAAAGGGACACAACAGTCTATTCCCATACAGGTGCGACGGGATTGGCGCAGCCTGACGTAAGCGCCATAAATGCGCACTAGCCTCGAGAAGCGAAAAGACGCAGTGATCGCAGGCTTCATCCACTAAGAACCTGACAGCTGTAAAGCCGCAATAATGACATGCGTAGGGGGAGACCCAAAGCGTCTTGAGAATTCCAAAAGGCGGAACCTGTGAGTCCGGGGTCATCAACGGGCGCCAAGAACCGGGATGAAACGACAAGCCACCCTGACGGAGTAAACCCGGCACTTTAGGCAGGATACCGGGATCGAGGCAAGACAAGCCAACCGCAGATCTGGACCGAGCTGATGGTCATGGTAGCCGCAGTCTAGGAAGAAGGCCTCGGTCATACCCAAGGCTGGGGGCAATATGCACCTCGGCCGTCTAGAAGCCTGAACAGCCGAGCTGGGGGGCAACTGTTACGGACCGGCCCAATAGGCCCAGGTCCAGACCTCGGCCCAACTACGCCCACAACAGAACCTGCGCTATATTTGGAAAGGATCCTAGATCCCACAAATATAGGATCTCATCAATGGAGATTCTCCTACAATCATGGCGCCAGCCAATCAGCCCCTGACGGCTCAATCTCAGATATCGCCCATTAAGGCAGAGATACGCGCACCAGACTCCTCTATAAATAGAAGGAAACCCTAAACAGGTGCACATGTTCTATCTTATGCTCTCTTTACATACTGTTACACAGAGCACACACCCCACTCCCCTGGCTTCACGCCTTACTGTTTGCTGCGAACTACGTGGACTTTGATCCCTTCAAAGGGTACGTAGGCTCTAGGCTTGACAACCTAGTCAAGTCCAATATCTGTGTTCTTAGGACAGAACAGTTTGGTTATATGCAATCCAGTTAATTTTTTATTGTGGATCTCAAAACTAACAACAAAAAAGCACTTATTAACACTAACAATACTAGAATAACAAAATCAAAATTTTCTCATCGTATTTTCCTTAAATAAAGTTTCACGCACCTCCTATGTTAACAAAACGTGTAAACAAAGCAACCAAACACCTAATAACACATTGACAAAAATAATTTCATGTTTTATTTAGGATTCATTTCAAAAATAAGAAATAAAAGCGAACGAATTCTTCTAATTTCCATTACAATTTATTTCATCAATTTTTTTACTAATTTGAGTTCCTTTTATACCATTATAGCTAGTGATTTGCTATTTTCGTTAGGTCTAATTTCACCATATTGATGCAAATAATTTCCTGTTTTATTTAGGATTCATTTCAAAAATTAATTTTTTTTGAACGAATTTTTCCTGTTTTCATTACAATTTATTTCGTCACAAAGTTTCCTAATTTGAGTACCTTTTTAACGATTTTATATTTATATATACAACTATTTTGATACTTTCATATTATCCTGAACGAATATTTTTAAGTTGATGCATTAAGAAAAGGTAGTACCCAAACTTCATAAATTTGACAAGTTTGTCGATTATGTATTATTTAGGTTGAATAATAGTCTCTATCTTTATCCTTACATCCTTCATTCACAATTCTTCTTGTTGTACTTTCATTCTTCGCACAGCTGGTGGTATTGAGATGTCTTATATTTCCCCTCAGGTCCCGTGTTCGAATCCCCCCTCCCCTTGCCTTGTACCCAAAAAAAAAAAAAATCTTCTTATCGTACTTTCATTCTTCGCTTTAATATGGAATTTTGAGAAGGGTCAGCTTTCTTATTCGGCATTATAATAGTTATGATGTTTTGTATATATGTTTAATTTATCGCATGGCCAAACCCCCAAAAAAAAAAAAATCGTTGATATCATGTGGAAGATGAATCAAGTTCTCTTATCAACCAGATTAATCTTATATTGTTAAGCTAAGACTTTAATACTTCATCAACAATGTGATTCCAGTATTAAATCTTGTTTAGTGACCCTTATCTTAGCATAATTATTTTGTTTCATTGCTTTTTTTTCCTGATTATTTAAAACAGAAGAAGCTGAAGAAGAAAGGATAATGTGGAGGTCAAAGTCACCATATAGACTTTTCAAAACATAGGATTAAAAAGCTGAACTTTTTCCCCTTCAAAAGAACGAATCAAAGGATTCATCAAGCGACAAGAACTCTAAGAACAAGAAGAACTCAGCCAAAGAATCCAATGTGAGTGAGAATCAAGGTCAAAATGGTCCACACAATGAAGGAGGGTCAGAAACGAAACCAGAAGGAGTCAGTTTCAAGACTACGAGCCCTGAAAGAAAACAGCCTTCATTTGACGCTATTCCAGAATTCACTCGAGAGTCACTACTAGAATCATTATGTCTATATTTATCTCCTATTTGAGTTTGATGGTTTCATATTTTCTTTCATGTTTATGATTAGATTATATGCATGACTCGCTCTGAATATATCGTTTGAGTACTCATTTAAAGAGGAACAAATTTTAAATATCTGAATTGAATTACACGTCAAGTGGGTTTTACCCGTTTCTTAAAATGTGTGTATTTATGGCTCATGTTTCTCTCATCATCCCTTATAATCTCTAAATTATGTCCATTCAATAAATCTAAAAGGTCATTATACTACTTTGATATACTTTGACACAGGGACGGACCTACGTTAGTGCAACTGTGGGCAAGTGCAGACACAATATATATATAATTTGCAAGAAATTTTTAAGGGTATGTGTAGTTAGAACAGATGGTAAAGACTCTTATATTTTTACCCTGAGGACTCCAGTTCTAACATGACTTTCCCTTGTCCCTCTTTTTTTCCCCCCATTTCCATCGCCCTAAATACTTCCCGACATACTTCCCGACATTTCCCCCAAAAGTTCCCTCGTCCGCTCGTCCCTCAGGCTCGTCGTCCGCCGTCGCTCAGGCTCGTCATCCGCCGTCGCTTAGGCTCCTCCGCCGTCGATCAGGCTGCTCCCTCTTCCTCTCTCGTCTCTTGATTTTTAACTTGTAAGTTCCCTAATTCTTCATCCCCTTCCCTGCAATTGCTTCATTTTGGTGAATCATTCATTTTTTTTATAGTTCTGGACGTAATCTTCTTATCACCCTTATCGTTTTGTGTTCGCTTTGGCCAGAGTTTATCAACAATTCCGTGAATCCTTTGATCGAGGCGAGATAAACATGAATATTTCACTCTTGTAACTCTTCGAAGGGGTTTCAAATTTTCTTCATCTGTTGATTTTAAAATTTTGACTTTCCCTATTTCTTAAGCCCCTTCAGTTATAATCTGCTTTACTTGTTCAATGAGTCCCTTCCGCCCCTGTTTCCATTTGATTTTTTAAGGCAATTGATTCTTAACAAGATCTCAAAGCTGTGATTTTGAATCATTGAAACCAATTGCTTTACTTGTGAGTTGGTTTCTTAACTTGAGAATCATGATGCTGATAGGTATGGCAGCTTCTTGTTGAGGAGGATTAAAGAGTTTTTCAACCGAAATTGGGAATTATGCATTCGGTTTATTCCCAGAGAAGCAAATATAGTTGCTGACTCATTGGCTAAGAAGGGTCTGTTTGCTTCTGAGTTTTTTTATGATGTGTTCTTCAGTTGCTTTTGCATGCATGGTGTTGATTCATGAGAATTTGGGATCAAATCCCCCTGTCTGTAATTAGTAGTTAATTTTGGTTCTCTTCAGTAGCCAAAAATAAAAAATTGCTTTACTTGCTAAAATTCTGAATCATTGAAAACAATTGCTGTGAAACCAATTCCTTGTAAAGAAATAGAAAAAATTTTGAATCATCCAATTCCCTACACAGTGCAACAGCTATTGGTTATTATGGTATGCTTGTATCCAACGTTATTTCTCTGTTAGCAAATACTTTACTTGCTTGTTGGCATTTAATATTAGTGGTTATTACATGTTTTGGTTAGATTCTGTACTCACCTGATTCTTTAAGTTGAGTCTGCAGGTTTTGCTTATTCTTTATCTCATTTTTAATATTTTATTCTTCTTGTGTTGCGGCAGGCACCAGTGAGACCAAAGTGTTTGATGAACAGAGTCCCTCAGGAAAGGATTACTTGGCTGAGGTAAATAAAATCCGTGTCATATTCTTTAAGATTAGGCATTCTGTTTTGTTGCAGGGACTTGTGTTGGCTCCCTTATGGCTTGAAAAACTGTGGAAATTGAAGTTTATAATGAGAAAAAAGAATAGATGCATTGTGTTGTAGTTTTCACTTGAGCAAATTACATTGCTTTGACGGAAGCTGTGCAAATTCTTTCAGGTTTGTAGGGAATGGGAATCGACAGCTCATAAAGTAAATGGAGATGTAAGATTAGCTCTAATTCGCATTGGTGTTTTTCTTGGCAAAGGTGGTAGAGCACTAGGTATGTACTTACAGAATTAATGTGCTTCTCGCATTAACAAGGCTTTCATTGATTAGCTTTCTCTAAATTTCATTGCTCTACATTAGCTTTCATTGATTAGCTTTCTCTAAATTTCCTTTATAAAAAAATTTTTCAAGGGCGCTGCCCCCGAACCCCCGCATCCCACCACTATTTGTGCACCCACAAATCTAAAATCCTGGGTCCGTCACTGCTTTGACATATGGTTAATTGCCAAAGGTTTTTACATATGGTACTATTCGATGGCCCCTATGCAACCCCTAAAAGCTCTTCACTAGAAATTCCTAGCTCAGCTGCCTTGGCTTTGAAATCTCCAGAATGGCGAGCAGCTATGAGTGAAGAAATACGAGCTCTACAGGCCACACAAACTTGGGATCTCATTCCTTCTCCATCAAATCTACAAATCATTGGATGTAAATGGGTTCTTCATGTTAGTAAATCAGAATCAATTAGGATCCTTATAAATCAGAGATTAGGAATCAATTCTGATAAATAATTATTAAGAGTCATAAACTCTAAGGGTTTCTCTATTTGTATAAATATACTATTCTTATACATGAATATAGAATTCATTTAGATCATATTTCTCTCCATTATTTCTACATGGTATCAGAGTATGGGACTCTCTGAAACTTTTTTCTGGTCCACCGTTCGCTATTTCTATCAGGTTTGCGTCTATTTCTTCTGCCATATTAAGGGTTTCAGTGGTGAATCGTTTTTTTCCACACGCGCCACACCGTCGTCAAATCGGCTTGTCCCCAGAGAATCGCCGCATTCCGAGCAGTGCATGTCCCTCACGTGCCGCTGTCAGGTTCGCCGGAGTTCCGAGCAGTGCTTGTCCCTCAGTGCATGAACTGGTGTTTCCGACTGCCGTCTTCGCCATTTGCCTCGACTTGCTGAACCCGGTCCTCTCCCAGTGGTTTCGTGGTGTGGGTCTCTCTGTTCGGCACTGTGAATGGATTTTTTTGTGCTTTTTTGTTCTGTTGGGATCTGGATTTCTCTGTTTGGCAGGTGTTGTAACTGCGCTGTTGCCTTTAACTCATCATCATTTGCCTCCGATAAGGTGTTTGGTACTTCTTCGTAGTTGGGTGGTCCTTGTGATTTTTTGGTTCTGTTTGCTCTTTACCTCTAGTGAGGTGTTTTGTTTGTGGCTTCTCTCCGGTGAGTTTTGCGACACCATTTGCAGATCCGAGATCGACTCTTTGAATCTGGTCCCTTTTCGGTGGTTTGCGTTTCAGGCTCTTCTAGTTGTGTTTCAGATGTGGATTTGGTGTTTAAAGAATTGTTTGGTACTCTTTGTTGTTCTATGTGACTCGTTTGTTCGTTGTTTCCGGTGAAGTGTTTCTTTGGTATTTTTTGAGACGTTTAGAGTCTCTTAGGTTGTTGCTATTCTCTTTGATTTCAAGGTGTTGTTTGGGCATTGTAACCTTTGGTGAGGCTTTATGCTCACTATTGGAACTTATTGTTGAAAAATTGTGTTCTTTGCTGTCAATTGGAGGTTTATTGGATACTCTTCGTGGCTAGTGATGTTGCTCGGGGAGTTTGTTGTGGAACTCTACTTATTTTTGGTAAAGATCGATAGCTGCATCTACGTTCAGTTCTTCTGTTGCTCTTGCTACAGGTAATATTGCTTCTAGTCTTGCTACTTCTTCCTTGAAGTGGATCATGGATTCCGGTGCTGCTGATCATATGACAGGTAACCACCATTTGTTTTCCTCGTATGCGCCTTTTGCCACTCCTTCTAGTATAACAATTGTCATCGGTTCTTATTCTCATGTTCTTGGTTCTGGCATTGCCCAACCTACCCCATCTGTTTCCTTATCTCATGTCTTGAATGTTCTTGACCTTGCATTTAATCTTTTATCTCCTAGCAAACTAACACGACAATCAAACTGTTTCATCACTTTATTTCCTGACCATTGTTTGATTCAAGATCTTACGACGAAGCGAGTTATTGGTAGAGGCTATGAATTTAGTGGCCATTATTTCCTTGAGGATCAGGTACCGCGTTAAGTTGCTTGTTCTGGTGGTTCATCTCCTTTTGATATTCATTGTCGTTTAGGTCATATACCCTTGTCTTCTTTGAAGAGGATGTATCCTCAATTCCATAATTTGTCATCTTTAGAATGTGAGTCATGTCAGTTTGCTAAACATCATCGTGTTCACTTGACACCTCGAGTTCATAAACGAGCTGCATCTCCCTTTGGTTTAGTCCATTCTGATGTTTGGGGTCCATGTCCTGTTGAGTCTAAGCCTGGTTTTAGATACTTTGTTACTTTTGTTGATGATTTCTCTCGTACCACCTGACTTTATTTAATGAAAGCTCGTTCTGAGTTGTTTTCTCACTTTTGCAATTTTTGTGCTGAAATCAAAACTCAGTTTGGTGTGTCTGTCAAAACCTTACGGAGTGATCATGCTAAAGAATACTTTTCTGCCCAATTTCAAACTTATATGATCCAACATGGCATGCTTCATCAGTCCTCCTATCCAGATACACCGGCTCAAAATGGTGTTGTAGAACGTAAGAACTGACACTTATTAGAAGTTGCTCGGGCTCTTATGTTTCAAATGAATGTCTCTAAGCCTTTTTGGGCTGACGCCATGTCTACTGCGTGTTTCCTTATTAATCATATGTCCCCTTGTGTCCTCAATGGTGCCACTCCATACACTACCTTGTTTCCTTCCAAACCCCTATTTCCTGTTGACCCTAAAATCTTTGGTTGTGTCTGTTTTGTTCGCGATGTTCGTCCCACTATTACCAAACTTGATTCCAAGTCTCTTAGGTGTGTCTTCCTTGGGTATTCTAGGGTTCAAAGGGGTTATCGATACTATTCTCCCACTCTTCGGCATTATCTGGTATCTACTGATGTCACATTCCATGAATCGACTTCGTTCTTTCCTGTCTCTACTCCACCCCCATCTCCTATCTCTATTGATGACACTTCCGACAGTCTTGATGATCTCTTGGTCTATAAGGTATAGTTCCCACCAGTGCAAGCATCTGACTCAGCACCTATTAAATCACCTATCTATCATGTTTATCGGAAACGCCCTAGGGCGAGTAATGTTGTCGACCAGGTTCATGACCCACCAATGACTGCTTCAACGTCTGATCCGACATTAGTTCCTTGCGCTCCTACTTCTGAACCAACACCAGTGCCTGATAATCTTGACACTCCTGATCCTTCCACTTCTACCTCTGAACTAGACATAGTGTCTGATCCTCCTAATGACTTGCCTATTGCCTTACGCAAAGGTAAGCGTACTTGCACTTATCCTATTTCTTCCTTTGTTTCTTATAATCATTTGTCTCCTCCATCTTGTTCCTTCATAACATCTTTAGACTCTCTCACCGTTCCCACTACTCTCCACCAAGCCTTAACTCATCCTAGTTGGCGTGCTGCGATGGAAGAAGAAATGGTAGCCCTTGACAAGGCTGGTACCTGGAATCTCGTTGATTTGCCTCCTGGCAAGAAGGCTATCGAATGTAAGTGGGTGTATACGATCAAAACGAAAGCTGATGGCACCTTGGAACGTTTGAAAGCCCGACTGGTTGCCAAGGGTTATGCTCAGACCTATGGTGTTGACTATTCGGAAACCTTCTCTCCTGTGGCGAAATTGTCCTCTGTTCGCCTCTTCATTTCTATGGCAGCCAATTATGGTTGGCATCTTCATCAGTTGGATGTTAAGAATGTGTTCTTGAATGGTGATCTTCTTGAGGAGGTATACATGGAGCAACCATCTGGTTTTGTTGCTTAGGGGGAGCATGGAAAGGTATGTCATTTGCTAAAGTCTCTATATGGCTTGAACAGAGCCCTCGTGCTTGGTTTGACAGGTTTAGCTCTGTGGTTAAGAAGTTTGGTCTGATTCAGAGTAAGTGTGACCATTCTGTGTTTTATAAGCATACAGATGCCGGCATGATTCTGTTAGTGGTATATGTTGATGATATTGTTATTACGGGTGGCAATGCTTTGGGAATCTCATCACTCAAGGCTTTTCTCAACTCCCATTTTCAAAAAAAGGATTTGGGTCCTTTAAAATACTTTCTTGGAATCGAGGTTATGAGAAGTCGCAAAGGCATCCTTTTGACACAGAGGAAGTATGTTCTTGATCTGTTGAAAGAAACTGGGAAACATGGAGCAGCACTGAGTAGCTTTCCCATGATCCCTAATCCATTCTTGGACATTGATGACCGCATACCGTTTGATGAGCTACATGAGGATGTGCAAAAGAAAGTTGATCCAGAGAAGATCAAGCCGTTTGCCTATCCTGAGAGATACTGCAGGTTAATTGGAAAATTGAACTATCTTACGGTGACTCGCCCTAATGTGACCTTTCCAGTGAGTGTACTTAGTCAATTCATGACTACACCAACCGTTGCTCAGTGGGAAGCTTTGGAACATGTCTTACATTATTTAAAGGGCTCACCAGGTCATGGTGTCCTCTATACGAATCATGGTCACAACAAGATTGAATGTTTTTGTGATGCAGATCATGCAGGGTCAAAGGCTACCAGACGATCCACCACAAGATATTGTGTGTTTGTTGGTGGCAGCCTAGTATCATGGAGGAGTAAGAAGCAAGGTGTGGTTTCGAAGTCGAGTGCAGAAGCTGAGTATAGAGCGATATCCCAGTCAGTACAGGAAATTGTGTGGGTTCACCAGTTCATGAAGGAGGTCGGCCTTGCCACGTCGTTACCTACAAAGTTGTGGTGTGATAATAAAGCTGCTCTATACATAGCCTCCAACTCCGTATTTCATGAACGTACAAAGCATATTGAGATTGACTGTCACTTTGGACGCGATAAGATCAAGGAAAATTTTATTTCTACTGGGCATGTGTGGTCTAGTGGCCAATTGAGTGATCTTCTGACTAAGGCTTTAAATGGGACTTGGGTTGACTATCTTTGTAACAAGTTGAGCTTGATTAATATCTATACTCCAACTTGAGGGGGAGTAGTAGTAAATCAGAATCAATTAGGATCCCTATAAATCAGGGATTAGAAATCAATTCTCATAAATAGTTATTAAGAGTCATAAACTCCAAGGGTTTCTCTATTTGTATAAATATACTACTCTTATACATGAATATAGAATTCATTCAGATCATATTTCTCTCCATTATTTCTACACTTCAAAAGAAGTTTAAAGCTAATGATTCTCTTAAAAAATACAAAGGCCTTCTAGTTGCAGAAGGTTTCCATCAAACACCTGGAATTGATTTTCATGATACGTTCTCTCCTGTGGTCAAACATGCCTCGATTCGCTTGATCTTGTCTTTGGCTGCTTCTGCTGGTTGGTGCTGAAGCAAATAGATATCCAAAATGCTTTTCTTCATGGCTTTCTCGACGAAGACATATATATGAGGCAACCACCGGGATTTCCTCACTCTAGATATCCTCATTATGTTTGCTAGCTACGCAAGTCAATTTATGTCCTCAAACAGGCTCAACGTGCCTAGTATTCTCGCCTAAGCTCTTGTCTAACTCAATTAGGTTCCATCTCCTCTCAATCGATACGTCTCTATATGTGAAACATTCTGATTCCTCTGTTCTTTATCTGTTAGTTTATGTGGATGATATTCTAATTATTGGTTCAGATTCCTCTACTGTTACAAATCTTATATCATTGACTTGCTTAGCAAAACAAATATGCTCTACTGCAAACCGATGAAAACACCAATGGCCTCTAGTAGTAAGTTGTCTTTGATGGTCATGATTTTGAAGATCCTACTTTATACAGAAGTGTGGTTAGTAGTCTTCAATACTTGTCGTTTGCTAGAAGAGATATTTCATTTGCTGTCAATAAAGTTTGTCAATTTTTACAAGCACCTAAAGACACTCACTGGACTGCTGTAAAATGGATATTACGATATCTTAAATACACTGTTGATTATGGCATGTTGATACGTAAGTCTCCACTTTCATCTCTTATTGCTTTCTCTGATGCTGATTGGGCTGGGTGTCCAGATGATAGAAGATCTACTGGTGGTTTTTGTGTATTCTTTGTTCACAATTTGATTTCTTGGATTGCTCGCAAGCAACCAACAATTTATCGCTCGTCTACAGAGGCAGAGTATCGTTCCTTGGCATTAGCCACTTGTGATCTTATATGACATCAATCCTTATTGAAAGAACTTCGTATCTAATTACCTACAGCTCCTACTCTCTGCTGTGATAACATTGGTGCTTCTCCGACACGCACCCTGCTAAAGAAGCAATGAAGTATTATAAATAGAGGGAGAGGCTGTGGAGGATGTTTGCACAAGAACTTGAAGAAGAATCAAAGGAGAATGTCAGTGGAAGGGATAGAGGAAGTCAGTTCCCACATGCAGCCATAATTTTAGTTCACTCCCAAATCCTTATTCCTCTCTTGTATCTTCGATTGCTGCTGTTTGGGAATTGGGAAATTAAAAGATTAACTTCCGGTTTTATTTTGGAAAAGTGACAAATATGAGAGTAATTGATATATAGATGTAGATTAATGTTGTTAAAATGTAAGGGATTAATCTGTTTTAAAGTAATTTGAGGAAGAGCAATTTGAAGCTTTTTTCTTTTTGTGGTTGCGGGTTCTCTAAAATTAGTGGTAAGGAAACAAAACTTGCCTAATAATATAAGAGAATCATGTTATATGGTTATGTGGATGCTTTATAAGTATTGCCTGACTGATTAAGCCACGAATGGAAGTGATTAATTTGTTTGAACCAATCCTGTGTTCTGTATTGCATCGGGTACATGTGTGTGTCGGGATATGAAAAATTGGGAATTATAAACATTCGCACAGTGTTGAATGACCCTGAAGCATCATTTTAAATCATTAATATATGCACTTAGATTGCTTGAAGGAAACCCGTGAAGCATTGTGATTTCAAATCTCAGGTGGTTTTACTGGCGGTTTAGCTAAGGGAAATAAAGAACAGTGAATTAAGTTATATAAAGTTATGCCATGAGTAGCTAGGTTCTGTTCAAGAGTGATTTGAACTCACTATATAATAGCTATTCATCCTAATTGGTTATAAGAGATATATAGTTAAACAAGGAAGTAGGGGGGTTACTTGGATGTGTAAAGGTTTACACTTTGCAGTGCAAGTGGGTGGCTGAACTATTTAAAGGGTTAAGTAGCAAATCCATCCTGGACGTATACATTTACGAATAATGTTGCCATGAAAGTTTTTTTTTTTTTTTTGGTCTCAATGTCGCCCTAAAAGTATAGAAATGTAATAATATTGCCTTTTTCTGTTAAAAAATTATCAATCAATGTCAATTTTGTAACGGTTAACGTTAGTTTTTTAACGGAAAAGAATAACATTACTACGTTTTAAAAATTCTAGGAGACATTAAGACCAAAAAACCATTTAAGGCAATATTACTTCTGGGCATATACTTTCATGGTAGATTTGCTACTTAATTATTAAAAGGGTTAAGGTGCAATTTTACCAATGAACTATTGGTCTAGGAGCATCCAACACAATTAACTATTAAGTAGACCAAAAATACCAAAAAAAGTTTTACTTAAGAGCGTCCAGCACAACGCCGTTAGACAAAAGTTAACGTCCGTTATCTAAGGGTATGTTTGGATTGAGGGAGGGGGAGGGAAAAAAAGGAGAGGAGGGAAAAAAATTTTCAAAATTGAGTGTAGTGGGGCCCACAAGTTTTCCTCTCCCCTCCTTTTTTTTCTCTCCCCCTCCCTCCCCCTCCCTCAATCCAAACATACCTTAAGGTGCAAATTGGTCAACGAACTTTTACCCTAGAAGCGCCCGACACAAAATTCTAAATTTTACTAAATTAAATAAGTTTTTCTCAATTATTATTATTCAAAACTACTTGCATAGATATCTATGGACAAAAATTACTCATTCTTCAATTTTGTCAAAATTATAATTTGCTAAAATAAACAAAATTTTTAATTAAAAAATTTAATTATATGATTTAAATAAAACTCAAGGTGTTTTATAGTTTAATTTATATGTTAAACAAATATATATATATATATATATATATATATATATATATATATGATTTATTTTTAATGGATATCAATATTGATATTTAATAATGTAAATCCGGCAACTTGATGATATATTTGTTAATTAAATGATCTATTGATTATTTGTGACTTGTTAGGGGAAAAAAAAAAAGATAACTTAAGAGGCTTTGATGAAGGACAATTTAATAATAGGTTAAAGAGCAATTTTAATGGGTTAAGGAGTAACTTGGCCTACGAAAATTTTTTAACATTAAATGAATTTTTTAAAACACGTAAATTTCTTCTAAAATAAAAATAAATCATATAATTTTTTTGTTTAACATATATAATAAACTATAAAACACCTTGAGTTTTACTTAAATCTTATAATTATATTTTTAATTAAAAATTTTATTTATTTTAGAAAATTATAATTTTGACAAAATTGAAGAATAAGTAATTTTTGTCCATAGACTATAGATATCTATACAAGTAGTTGTGAATAATGACAATTAAGAAAAAACTTCTTTAATTTAGTAAAATTTAGAATTTTGTGCCGAGTACTCCTGGATTAAAAGTTCATTGGCTAATTTACACCTTAAATAACGGACGTTAACTTTTTTCTAACGAAGTTGTGCTGGACGCTCCTGAGTAAAACCTTTTTTGGTATTTTTAATTCACTTAATAGTTAATTGTGTTGGACGCTCCTGGACCAATAGTTCATTAGTAAAATTGGACCTTAACCCTTATTTAAATGATAAAAGGTATTTGTTCTTGGGACCTGAAGGATTGCTGATTAAAATTGTGAAATTGGGATTAAAAGTTGCCGATTGACATTTTAAATAAGTTATGGGAATGTATGTGCTGCTGTTGTTTGAACCAGTTATTATATGTAAATATATGTCTTGTATTGCTACTGCTATATGGAACAGTTTTTAGAGTACCAAATTGATATCCTGTCTTATTGGTTGTTGATTTGGCTTGCTGAGTCAATATCATAGATTATATAGGATGTGTTTAGAAGCTCTAAAATGTTGGTGCTAAAGTTGAATTCCAATGCTGGAAATTTGGGAGGAAACTTTAGGTACTGACCGAAATGTTGTGGGACTAAGATGGTCCTTAATTGGCATTGGCATGAGTGTATAAGCAATAAATGGGTAGTTTAGGCAAGAAAGGAAAGTTTAAGAGTTGATATTAATGCTCAGATTTGATATTTTTAGAGAATGTAATTATGCAATTAAAGTATACCAAATATGTATGTTAATAAGATCTTGTACCACTACATACTAACATCTAATTTGAAAAAATAAATGTTAAAATGTAGGCATTGCAACTATTATAATTTTCTTCTTACTTTTAAAAAAATGGACGTTAAAAGTGAACATTTAACGTCAATACAACGACATTGTAATAAAAATAATCATTGTATCTCTTTTCACTCCATTTAATTTTTTTATGTTAAGAAACAAAGACTATTTTATATTAAACAGTCATTGAATCTTCTAACAAGTGTCTTCATAATACAGTTGGTTAGAGCGTTTGTGAGTTTTCCTTAGGCTGACAGTTCAAATCCGCGTCACGCCAATTGATTGTTTTATTGATTGGAGATACAACTACAGTTTTAATAGAAACAACCGCTATACACATAATTTAAGGTTTTGATTTGTGTCCAAATCCACCAAGGAGAAATCAAGAAGGGGCAAAAGAAAGTGAGGGACAAAGGTAGCTTTAATCATTCATTTCATTCATACTTTGCATTGGTTGCATGTTTATTTTTTCCATTAATGATGCAATTAAGCATGCGAATATGTAAATTCCTTACTTTACTTTTGCCATGGCCATGTGTGACAACTAGTTTACAATTATTTAGTTTTCAATTAATCAATTATTTGTAAGGTGTTGTTTTTTGTGGTTTATCTTACATGCTCAGTTATTTACTATACAATTATATATTGAAATATGATTATTGCTACTTAAATTTCCCAGTCTCACTCCTCGCTTTCTCTGTGTTAACCATAGGAGCAAGCAAGGACAGACACTAGTGGCCTCCACCCCTTTTTAAAAATATATAAAAACAAATGAAGGGTGGGACCCATAATTAAAGCCCCCTTTTGGGCTACTTTCTTCCCCAACCTTCACTTACTATCATATGTATTTTTTTAGAAAATAAAGAATATAATAATAAAAGGTGGGACCCACAACCTTTAATTATCCCCAACCGAAATTGTTTATGATTTTACGAAATCTTTCATCTCTTCTTCCTCTTTTGAGAATTAATAAGGTACTCAAAATCACTTTTTTTCATTAAATTTCCTTCATAAAATTAATTATACATGATTTTATCTTCTTAACAATACTATTTTTATACTGATTAGAGAATATTTTATGGTTAGGATTTTAGACAAGTTTTGAGTTTTATTGAAAAATGGCTATGAGAATATAGATGATGACTAATAGTTAATTTGAAGGGGAAATTATAATAAAAGACCTAAGGAAAATAATATTCATTAAGAAGGACCATAAAAATGGTAATTATTTTGATGGACCAAAACTTAAAACATTAAAATAGAAAGACTAAATTGCCCTTGGTCAGATTTCCTCTATTATATCTAATGAAATCAGAATCTGAAGTGATTGATTGAAAATGATAAATAGAGATCAAATCAGAATCTGGAATACGTAAGTTGGAGTCTCTACTGGTAATTTTTTATCTCTCCATGGAGGAACCATAGGTTATTCCGTTGACAACGATCTCCCAGGCCCTCCCCTCTGTGTTCTATGAATTTATGAATTTTTATGAAGTTATCTCTTTTCAAGACATGAGGCAATGTACGGTAAGCATGAAGACTTGGAATTGTAAAAGTAAATTTTTTTTTTATTTCTTACTTTTACGCAAAAATTGTAGAACCAAGGGCAATTTAGTCTTTTTATTTTAATGTTTTAAATTTTGGTCCTTCAAAATACTTACCATTTTTATAGTCATTCTTAATAAATATAATTTTTCTTAGGTCCTTTATTATAATTTTTCTTAAGTCCTTTATTATCTCTTTTCAAAACATGAGGCAATGTACGGTAAGCATGAAGACTTGGAATTATAAAAGTAAATTTTTTTTTATTTCTTACTTTTACGCAAAAATTGTAGAACCAAGGGCAATTTAGTCTTTTTATTTTAATGTTTTAAGTTTTGGTCCTTCAAAATAATTACCATTTTTATGATCCTTCTTAATAAATATAATTTTTCTTAGGTCCTTTATTATAATTTTCCCTAATTTTAATTGGTTTACTTTTGTTATTAATAATATTTTTAAAATCATATTAATTATGAAATAATTTAGGCTCTTTGTAGGTGATTATTATGGGGAAGGGTGCTACCATTGATACTTATTTTAAGAGAAAGAATTGTGAGTCTTTACCCTCGTCTACTCCTAATGTTGAATTATCAAATACTAAGACTCCTTCTTCAAAGTCTCCTAGAATTGAAAATAAAGAGGTAGTTAAAGAAATTGATCTTACTTCGTTGAAAATATATTTCTTTCAATTTTTTGTATATTAAGTCCGATTTAATTAGCTTTTTTATTTTCGCCTCCCCAGTAAAATTCCTGGGCCTACTCCTGGGAGCAAGTATATCTCATGGGAAGTAGAAGCTTGGTGGATAACAAAATGAAGCATTTAGCATATTTACTCTACACTTAGTTTAAGCTGATTTTGCATACCCCGTTTGGTTATTCACTACAAAAAAAGTATCGTTTGTTGCGGTTTACTTATAGCGGTTAAAAAAACCGCTACAAATGAACATTTTGGTGCGAATTAGTAACGGTTTTAAGCCAAACCGCCACAAATTAATAACGGAAGCATTGGCGCCAAATGGTGACTATTTTGCTTCGATTTTTGTAGTGGTGACACAAAACCAAACCGCTACAAATATGGCACCAGCCTTAGCGCGTTATGACGCGAAGTCTGTTGCGGTTCCTTCCTAGCGGTTTTGTCAAAATAACAGTTACAAAAATTCAAAATGACACAATTTTGTCACGGTGAGAAGAAAGTGACACCTTGACCACGTCCAAATGTTAAAATTTGTAGCAGTTTAGGCTATAACTGCTACAAAATTGATTCTATAAATAGCGTCCGTACAACAACTACAAATATTCAAAAATATTCTAAATCAGGATTATTGCTAAAAGAACATTCTTTGCTTGATTGTCGAAGACATGCATATATCTGCAGCGCTGATATCGGGAGATGAGAGCTGTAGATATTTGCCTCCCTTCTCATCATTCAAGCCAAGGATATTCATTTAGTAAAAATCCAGATTTAGTTACTCCATTGACTTGAAGACTTCTCCTCTTCTGAAGATTGTCCAACATACCATCGAAGATTGGGTCCAATATGGCCACCAATCTCTCTGGGAAAAATCTCTGATCAAAATGAGTCAGTGAGTTTTTCTTGGGAGATCGGTGGCTATACTGAATCCGAATCTTCACTGGCATGTTGGACAATTTTCAATAAACTTGTTATTCCTAATTTATTAACCTCATCTCTTTTAGGGAAATTAAAGAAAATAATTGAGAATGTTTTTATTGTAATAAAGAAAAAATCCAAACTAATTAGTTTGATAAACTAATTAGTTTGGAATTAAAAAAAAATATTAAATTTGTAGTGGTTTTCCTTAAAACTGTGACAGAATTTCAAAGGTTATTCATTTTGTAACGGTTTTCTAACCGCTACAAATGTTCACAAAAAACAAGGCACAATTGTCGCAGTGTTGGTAGCGTCTTGTCCTAACCGCTACAAATACATTAAGTTTGTAACGGTTATTTGGTCTAACCACTACGAAATGTAGTGGTTTTTATACTCTTTTCACTTTTGAAATTGACGCGCGCTTTTACTGTTCACCTCTCAATTTCAACTTTTACCTTTCAACATCATGGTTTCTCACAACAAGGGAAAAGAGAAAGTAGTTGAACCCCAGAAAAGGCCTATAAGGGGGGGGGGGGTAGTAGTAGAGGGGGCCGTAGGAGAGGGCGTGGCACTCTAAATATCCCCCTTCAGCCCCCTCAGGTAAATATCCCCCTTCAGCCCCCTCAAGTTGGGAATGAGTTTGATGGGCTCTTTGCAAATGACCCAATCCCAAACCCAGAGACCGTAGGTGGAGATCGAGGCGCAAGTCTGTCACTTGAGGACATCCTCAATGAAGAGGATGACGAGATCGAGTTTGAAATTCCCATAGCGGAAGCGAAGCAGTTTCTCGACCAGGAGAACGAGCGGGACCAAGGGAACCACCGACTGTCGTCTTCTTGTTCCACCGAATTTGTGGTGGATGTCGAAGGTAAGTATAAGTAGTTTATTGGCAAAAAATAAAATTTAAATTCCTGACGTGTAATGAAAATTTATTTAAATACAATACAACAATTTGTTATTATTGTGCAGATCCACATGGGAACATCAGCAGGAGGATGCTGGATGTTCACATACTCAGTCAGGAGGATGGCTACCGCGTGATAGTCCACTGGAACATGGACACGGACCAGCCGAACGGCAGCAGTGGTCACCTGTTGAACCGATTCCTGTCACAATTTGGCGGGAATTGGGTATGGTTCCCGATCTTTTTCCACGATTGGAAAAAGGTCCAAAAAGGACAAGAAGGACAAGGCGTTTGAGGACGTTGTGCAGGTAAGTTATGTTGTGTAATTAAATTTTACATATTAATAGTTTTAAGTTGTATAAATTGTAGTTAGTTTAGTTATCTATTTCTTAATTAGTTATTACTTAATTACTAATTATTTTATGATATAGAAAAAGTTTAAACCGCGAGCCCACGCGAAGAGGTATTTAAAGATGAACATTGGAGAAGCATGGAAGAGCCGGAGGGGTCGTCTCTACACCCAGCAGAATGGAGATTCGACTATGCCTCTGTAGCAACTGATGGAGAACGTCCCAGACGGCGTGGAGGCAAATGACTGGACAACTTTTGTCCAATATAGGAGGAGTGCAGAAGCACAGGTACGTTTATTAATTAATCATAGTTTAGTTTTTTTTTTTTTTAAACATGAGGGTATTGTATAGTTTAATTGCACAAACAACTCATTTATCTTGCAGGATCTATCGTAAAGGAACACCAAAAGTAGGGAAGCTCAAAGGGTCAATCACACGGCAGGGTCCAAGATGTTTGTTGTGACCTACAGTATGATGGTATGTGAAAAGTTAAGTTAATTTTATGTTAAATGATTATTATTTTGTTTTAGAAATAACAAAGTTTTTATTCTTTTAGCAAGAGAAAGCTCCGGAGGAGAACCGTCAAACGAACTATGAGGAGTTGTATACACGTACCCATAGGCACCGTGATGGGACTCCGACCTCTGAGGCAGCAGAGGAGATAATAATAAGTTACAAAAGAACTAATTATATAGTTAATGTTTTTTATTTAAATTTAATTATATTGATGGATTAATATTTTATGAAATATGTGCAACAGGCCCGGATTGAGCAGAGCCAGCAAGAGTTACGAGCCTCACAGCCCCCGGAGTCACAGGATCTGGCTTGTCTCCGCTGCTTTTATCCTTCGCTGCCATCCTTTTCCTAAAATGACACTGTTTTGTTCCCTTTTATATTATCAAATCGGTAAAATCTCCCAAAATATGTTTTTCTCTCCGTGCTTCATTGATCTTTATGAACTTATTCTAGGTTCAACAACATACAGTCCACGTACCGCAGAGGCCGTTCCTGGGAAAACCGATTCCGAGGATGATAACGTAGTATTCATTGCGGGGGCTACTGATCGAGTTGGTTCACAAACTATGAGGTACACTTTTCACGGAGCATTTCAACTTTAAGTGGGTTCAGATGAATTTTAGGACCATATTTGCAAAATGCTCAGTATTGCTTCATTTAGGGAGCTAATAAAGTTTGGCTTCTGAGTGAGAGCTGGAGTGAGAAATGCTCAGAGAGCAGAATCACCAGTGCAGGTAAATTTTCTGGTGTAGATGAGAGTGATTCAATGGTCGTTTTGTTAAATAATATATTAACTTACGCAGAGTGTTAAACAGCTGAAACTTGATGCTGTAGTGCAAGTGAAGGGAGTCAACGTAAGTCAAAATGATTTGAAATCCTTATATTAGTATTGGGTTAAGAAATACTGATATATTAAATAACAAGTTTTTTTTTAACCCAGTTGTAGAAATGGTTGAACTAGTGGAATGTGAGTTGGAGAAAAAAGATGGGATTACACCTGCATTATATAGATGGCTGGAAGTTCATAACTATTCCTTTTTCTATCTTAAAAATAACATTATTCTAGCCAAAAGTGAGCTTTTACCTCTCTATGTGATGCGACGTAGTGGAATGTAGAGGTTTCTGATGGATTGAGTGATAAGCTCTAGTTTTGTGGTTAGAATTGCCCTGATTTTATCTAATCCATACCTTCTGATTTCTTTCTTGCACGTACAGAACAAATTATCTGCAACAGATTTGTAACTTTGTTCAGGATGCCATGTTCTTTATACCCTTGAATTTTGAATGTAGATATATCAACCTTTAGATTTTGTTGTTTATGAATACGATATACATGATGTTGTTATTGATCTTTAATGTCAAATACTTAGCAATCTCCTCTGAACCCCATGGAGGAACTTCTTGCAAAGATACCATTTCAACGTGCTTACATTTTCCTGACAAAGGTATTACATTCCTTGCGTGGACAGAAGTTAAACTATATCATAAACTTAATTTTAGCATCAAATAAGAGGGCTTTGTTCCAACAAACATTAATTATTCAATTCCTGTTTATGGGTTTAACTTGTGTTGGAGTCAGTTGAGATGAGACAAATGGATTAGAATAGATCTAAAATTTCAAAGTTTGTCCTTCCCATTAGGGCTACTCCTTAACTGTCGTGCGTTGCCATTATTTACAGGAACTACAAGTTTATTAACCTTTTATGGGATGATTCAGACACCAGATGTTGTAGATGCCCCTGGTCCAGCACCCTCTGCTAGTGCTGCGGTAGAGGAACCTAGCATTACTGCTCAGAAAGGAATTGCACAACCAAAACCTATGACTAGACAACCACTTTCTCCATATACTGTGTAAGCCAAATTACTCATTTCTTGATAAGAGATTTTAAGTATTATTCAATTCTGTATTTGTACAGTTATACAAACAAATAAATGTTTCTTGACTCTGTTCCATAACAGATTACATCAACAATAAGCTTCCTTGAACAAAATAAAGAGCAACACAAGAGAACAAAATGATGAGCTTGCTTGACCAAAATAGAAAGCACAAAGGAATGCAATGATGAGCTTGTCTGACCAAAAAGGAAAGAAGCCCAAAGGAAGTCATAAGCTATACAAAGGAGCTTGACAATTGACAATTGGAGTGGAGACTTCATGTGGAGGATTTACATTAATTATTGAACCTGTATTCGCAACACAATGTAAATATATAGTAAGAGTATTGAAATGATCAACTATCTTGAGACAAGACAAGTATATATAAAATTTTTTATATTTCAATAAAAGTGACTAAATTGTGTTCTTCCATTATCAATTTATCATCATGTTTTGTGATTATCATCCTTTGGAATTGGTTTTCCCAGGAACGACCTCTGTGGTATGTGGACTGTATGTTGTTGAACCTAGAACAAGTTCATAAAGATCAATGACACATGGAGAGGAAAACATTTTTTGAGAGATTTTACTGATTTGATAAAATAAATGCAGTAGAATAGTAATTCACCAGAAGCTCGAGCTCTAATGCTACGAATTTTGAGCTTCGGGGCATTTGTGGTAAATGGGCACTTGGTGAAATCCAAATGTTTGAGAACCTTGATGAAACCAGAAGGCTTCTTAAAAACCGATCCTACGATGCCGGAAAGATTAAAATGGTTCAAAGCAAAACGCAAGAAAATAGATTAGAATGTCAGTATCTCACACACCAAACTTGAAGTATTAGTGCCGGCTAATCCATTAAATTTCCATGAAACACAGTTTTAGGCTTAATAGTCAAGCAACTGGAACAATATGGCATAGTGCAATTAAAAAAGTTGAATCATCAAGCACTTGTTTACAAAAAATACTTTAATGACTTAGACTCTAAAAGCTATTTCTACCTCCTTTGATTTCCTCTTCTCTAAAACCTTTTCCCGCTTCCACAGATTTTCCCACGCAGGTCCAAGAAGGAGAAAGGGGTGCTGGCACCAGAGAAGAATGGTACTGACGTGTGGTGTTTGCTTGTTTCGAGAGAAAATGCGGGGAAAAAAAAATAGAAGCCGCACTTGTGTTTCGGGAGGAAAATGAGAGTAATAAAAAAGAGGAATGAAAAAGACATTAAACGACATCGTTGGAAGGTATAGGACGGCAGCGGATTTTAAAAGCACCAAACGAAAGCCAGACCCGGAGTCACAAGGGTCTGTTGATCCTATGGCCGCATTGAAGGTTGTTGTGGGCCTAGTTGAGCATTCTGGCCACGTTAGGGGTTCTGGGCTAGGCGGCAGGCCTAGCATGGTGTATGGCAAGGCCTCCTCCTGTGACGTCGGGACCTCCGGCTAAAGTAGGCCACCACCGAAGGCGGTTGAGTCGATGATTGCCGAGAAAGTTGCCACACAGGTTGTCGAGCAACTTGCCGGGAATGTTAAAGAGCAGATTGCTACAGAGAGAGCCAGGAATGAGGTCAGGACTAGGTGCATGCAAGAGAGTCTCAACAGTTGGTTCGCTAATCAGAAGCATAGCTGGCAGTCACTTGCCGGGGCCTTGATAGAGTTGCTACCTAACAGACGATTTCCATCTCTCGAGCTTCCCCCTCCGTTCATCTTCAAGGATTCCCCCGGCTCCCCAGCCTCCCAGTCCAGATGCTGTTGCTGGTGAAGAGGAAGGCGTTGTTACCTCTGGTCGTACCCATGCCGCCCCTGAGGGAAACCCTCTTGAAACAGGACTCAATCATCGAGCTCCTGATAGTTAGTTCTTATTTTCTTCCGTAATTCATTTTGTACTACTAGATGTTTGTTGACAATTTTATTAATTTTAAATATCTGTTATCTTTTTTTTTCAGTAGGTTTTTTAAATTTAAATTTTATGGATGTTTGTTGACAATTTCATTAAATTTAAATATTTGTTATCATTTTTTCAGTAAGTTTTTTAAATTTAAATTTTATTAAATAATAAACGGAGATTATAATTTGTGTTTAAAAAGATATGTTATTAAATTTTGTAGTAGTTTTTATGCAAAAACCACAACAAAATATACTTGTTGCAGTTTCATTTGGTATTGGTTGACATAGCGGTTTTAAACCGCGACTAGTTTATGGCTCAATTTTGTAGCGGTTTGTTAACCGCGACAAAGTGTCCCAGCTTGAAATTTGCTCGCGGTTGCCATCGCGGTTTCTAACCGCTACAAAGTGTCCCAAGTTGCATTTAAAGATCTCAAGTGCTTGGATGAAAGTAATTAAACATTGTCTCCACATTTATATACTTTCCTAGCTTTGCTTACTGCAGATGGATAAGTTATGGATCAAGATGCCGCGTAGTTCTCCTGTATATTTAGCGGGATTGAAAAATGTCTTAGATTTTGCCTTCTCTCACGCTAGCATTAATGACAAGATCGTTTGTCCTTGTTGTAGATGCAAGTTTAAGAAGTGGCAAACACAAGAAGGTGCTATGGAACATCTTCTTATTAAGCCTTTCCCAGAAGCATATACATTATGGGGTGTTCATAGTGAGAAACATGGCATGAGATATGAGGATCATCTTCCTCAAACCTCACAAGTAGGAAATCAAATAAATCAAGATGATCCGGTTAATGAAGCTGTTCGCGACGCTTTTGGTGTTCAAGACGACAACTTCACTGCAGAAGTGCAGGGTCTAGAACCAATTTTCTCCAGGAATGAAGCAACTCGGGAATTTTTCAGCCTCATGGATGAGAGCGATCGTCCTTTGTATCAAGGTTGTCAGAAATACTCAAAATTATCCTTTCTGATCAAATTGTACCATATCAAGTGCATGTGTGGGATCACTGATAAGGCGATGTCGATGTTGCTGGAATTACTACGAGATGTTTTCCTTGACACGGATATTCCCACAACCTTCTATGAGGCCAAGAAGATAATCAACAGATTAGGATTGAACTACGAAAAAAATTGATGTCTGACCCAACGACTGCATGCTTTATTGGGGGGAGGATGCTCGGAGGGAGACTTGTAAAAAGTGTCACACTTTGAGGTTCAAGACAGTTCAGAAGGGAAAAAAGCAGAAGAAGAAACCCACAAAGATTCTAAGGTACTTTCCTCTAAAACCTCGCTTACAAATATTGTTTATGTAGTCTAAGACAGCTGAGCATATGAGGTGGCATGAAGTCGACAAGAACGAAGATGGTAAACTCAGACATCCACGGGATGGTGAAGCATGGAAAGCGTTCGACTCAAACTTTCCTGATTTCGCGGCGGACCCTAGAAATGTTCGTCTTGCTTTGGCGACTAATGGTTTTAATCCGTTTGGGAATCTTAGCACAAGTTATAGTATATGGTCAATTGTTTTGATACCTTATAACTTGCCCCCTTGGATGTGTATGAAACAGAGCTCCTTCATTATGCCCATGATCATTCCATGCAAAAAGGCACCAGGAAATGACATCGATGTGTATCTACAACCGCTTATCCAGGAGTTGGTGGAGTTGTGGAATGTTGGCGTCGAGACGTATGACGCGTACGAGAAGACACTTTTCAACTTGCATACGGTGTTGATGTGGACTATCAGTGACTTCCTTGGGCTGGGAACATTATCCGGGTGGAATTTGCATACCAGCCTTGCGTGTCTAGCTTGCAATTTTGACTCTGACTCAGTGCTTCTTTCCCACAGTCGTAAGTGGTGCTTCATGGGTCATCGGAGGTTTCTTGATGGTACACACAGGTTTAGGTTTCAACGCAATCGTTTCAATAGGCAACAGGAAAAAAGAGAACCTCCTCGCATATTATCCGGTGCAGAGATCATAGAGCAAATTGTGGATGTTGAATTTGAGTATGGGAAAAAAGACGATCCAGTAAAGGCCGGAACAAAGACGACCAGGGCTTCTGGTTCTATGACCCAGCAATGGCAGAAGATAAGTGTCTTCTTCGCTCTTCCATATTGGACTGATAATTTGCTCCGACACAGTCTGGATGTCATGCGCATTGAAAAGAATGTGTGCGACAATTTGTTGTACATGATTCTGAACGAACCAGACAAGTTAAAAGATCATCTTCAAGCGAGGAAAGATTTATGGGAGATGGGGGTTCGTGCAGACGCGTGGCCAGATGAGCATGACAGATTTCAACTGGCAAAATTCACCCTAACAAAACTGAATAAGGAAATCTTCCTCGCCACTTTGAAGAAAATAAAAGTTCCTGACAGGTATTCAAGCAACATTTCACAATGTGTGGACGTGCAAGCTCGAAATGTTACTGGGTTGAAGAGTCATGACTCACATGTGCTTATGCAGTAGTTACTTCCGCTGGCCATAAAAAATACACTGCCTCTCAATGTCTCGATCGTTTTGGTCGAGCTTTGTACTTTCTTTCGGAAGTTGTGTTCCAAGGAGTTGATCGTGGAGGAGCTCGACTAGCTGCAACAACAAATCATTCTTATACTGTGCCATTTGGAGATGATCTTTCCTCCTTCATTTTTCACGGTCATGGTTCACCTAACAGTACACCTTGTTCACGAAACCAAGCTTGCTAGCCCAGTTCACTACCGATGCATGTATCCTATTGAGAGGTACTCATTTAAAATTAATTACTTTAGCATTACACCTCTAGTCGCATGTTTAACCATTGATATATCGACATTTTTCCTCATTACTTTATAGGTTTCTTGGGAAACTGAAATCTTACGTGAGGAATAAAGCGTGGCCTGAAGGTTCAATAGCAGAAGGTTATATTGGGGATGAGGTCATGTATTTTTGTTCCAGGTAATTTGATGACATTGAGACGTCATTCAATCGACCGACTCGTATGGACGATTGTCCTGAACCAGTGCCAAAGCCATCAGCTTCAGAGTTGTTATTCCCTCGTGTTGGTAAACCAATTGGCGGATGTGAGAACTTCAAACTCACGGCACTTGAGAAGTTTCAAGCACATAGACATGCCTTGATCAATTGCACTAAAGTTGAACCATACCTTCAGTAAGGATTGCACACAAATATATATATGTTATCCTATATGTTTCCTTACATTTTATAGGCACATTTCTTACTCGTCATCGCATGTTTAATTGCAGGGAATTCAGAAGTCATGTGAAGTGTCAGTTGAGGATCCATACACAGACATCCTCCGAAATTGATAGAAAGGTCCACAGAGAATTTCAGGGTTGGTTTAGGAGGAGAATAATGAATGACCACAACCCCCGCTCACCAGAATTCAGAGCTCTTGCACTCGGCCCGCTTGACCACGTCTAAAGATTTACGGCATACAATGTTAATGGCTTCAAGTTTTGCACGGTTTCATGAGATCAAGGATTGCTGACCCAAAACTCAGGTGTATATGGCACATTTGGGACGAGGAGTTATGCGAGCAGCAGTGACGGGAACATGCAATTCGGTGACATCTCGTATTATGGAAAGCTGCTTGATGTGGTCAAAATAACTTACCAAGGCCTTTTCTCTGTGACGCTGTTCAAATGTTTGTGGGCAAATACGACAACATCCTTGGGACTCACAACTGATGACTTAGGCATCACATCAATGAATTTCTCCCGGCCTATTCACACTGGTCAATCTGAAGATGATGAGCCGTATATTCTTGCCTCAGAGGCCCATCAGGTTTATTATGTCGCCGATGAGAGGCACAGGGATTGGAATATGGTGTTTCACTTAAAGCCTCGGGACCTTTACGACAGGGGCGATGGTGAGAACGTCGCTTACGATTGTGAGCCGCTCCAGCCCGCTAGTTTCAAAAACTTCTTCCCAGACGGCGATGACACTTTACAAATAGTTCGGTACGTTTTTTAATATACACAATATGAAATATAAAAATAGCATTTCACAAAAGTTTTATATATGTCTTATTCCATATTCAACTCACACATAACTTTTTATACAAACTTCCTTTGTAGAGATGCTGACAAAGATTGAGAAGAAAAATTATTCCTACTTTTCATTTTACTTTTAAAAAAAAAACCCAAAAAATTTATTTGTAGCGGTTCATAACCACCACTAAAAACAAAAAACCGCTACAAAACATCAAATAAACCGCTACTAAACTAAACCGCTACAAAGTGATGCGCTGAGATCAAAATAAATACCCTCACCAAACCACATTTAATATGCTTCAGTTTTGTTTTCTACACACGTCTTCTCTCATATTTTTACATTTTCTCAACGAGGCAAAGTATTTGAATGGGGTAAGTATCACTCAGCTTGATCAAATCTTGTGATTATCGAAATATTTGTTTTTTCTTCTACCCTGTTGATATTAACTTCTCTTATTTTACAAGTACATTTTGTCAATTTTCAACTTTCTTTCTGCTTTTACATACTTATTCTTCGATCCACTTTCCCACACTTTTGCTTTATAATTCATTTTATTTTAACTAACTCATAAATTGTTGTTATTATACTTACATTTTCTCGTTGTTTTAAACATCTATAGTAACCTTATACAATCGAATATCATATTTTAATATTATTTATTTTCAGTAAAAATATAAATGATTAATAATTTAAATTTTTTTAATTACAATAAGAATTATTAAAAATATTTTTTTTTCAATTTCATCCATTTGTAACGGTTATGAAACCGCTACAAATACCAAAATACCAACACACGCGCCAAAACAACTTTTCAAATAAATGACGTCAAATTTTGTAGCGGTTTATAAACCGCTACAAATATAAAAATAAAAAATGGCGGCAAAACAATTTTTGAAAATAATGGGGGAATAATTTGTAGCGGTTATCCACCGCTACAAATATTCTGGCGGTAAAATTTTTTTCAGATATTTAGACAATTTAGTAACAGTTATATAACCACGACAAAATTTATACATTTTGTAGCATTTTGTTTACTGCGACTATTGTGTACATAAGTTGTCAGCTTAGCCTTATATAATGGTGGTTTACTCGAACCGCTACAGCTACAATAACGATTTATGTGGCTGTAGTAGCAGTTTATTTTAACCGCAACTAATTCATTTGTTTCGGTGATTTTAGTACGGTTTGTCGAACCGCACAAATGTTGTTTGTCAAGGCAGAAATTGCTACAAATGTGTAATTTTGACCCCTACTAATGACCCTTTTTTTGTAGTGATTTTGGGTTATATAAATATCTCCATCAGGAGATTAGTAGATAAGACTCCATATATGGTAGAAGCCATAGGTATAACTAGGTTATACACTCAGCAGAAACGTTTTTGTGGCGTCTGGCATTATAGTGCACAACCTGAAATTTTAAAAAAGTATTAATTTACAATTTTTAGATGTGCAGGTAAAAAGATATAAATTTCTTAAGTTGGTTTCAGAAATCTAGAATTTCCTAGGAAAATTCTAATGAACGGTTATGAGTTTCAAGTAAATTTCAGACCAAATAGGACCCTATTGAGCACGGGTCATCATTTTATTAAGAAAGGCATTAAAAAAAGCTTCAGTTTGAGCTTTGAATTACTAATATTAGAGTTATATTATATTGAATTAGTTATGAGATTCAAAAGTTATTAGAAAATCACATTCCAATATTAAGTGTTTGTTTTTTACATGTTTGAGAAAAGTTTTTAGTTGTTGGTGATGTATGAGATCTGTAAAGAATAGTAATGGCTTATTTTCAATTAGATAGATCTAAAAAATGACCCTAAAGTATAATTACACTAACTTTGGCAAAACAGCTTATTGAAGCATTGGGGCCTATAAATACTATAAATAAATCTGAAGGGTGACCCCTTTATGAAACAAATCAGGCCTGCTAGCAAAAATACAAAACAGACTAAGTCTTACCGCGCTCTAGGTCTTAGGCCCCTGGTAAAACTATGACTTATTCTCATCTCTACTCTTAAACCATATTCTTTGTACAAGTCACTCCATTGGTAGGCGATCTCGTAAGTCCCCAATAAGTGTTTATAGAGCCCGGGGCCGTACCCTGACCTTGGTAGGAGACTGATGCCGAACCCCTCCAAAACTTTTTTATATAAAAAAAAAAGAAAAAAAATTCTTTGTACAAGTCACTGCCATATAAAATCATAATTGTTTCCCACTAATCCAAATGGGCGCTTTTAACAGCCTTTTTTAGGCCCTTTTTACGTTTTTTTTAGAGGGACACCTATATGAGCGATATGGTAAATAAGACTTACAGATTCCCTTTTTAAAGAAGACACCGCAAGTCTTATTTATGACATCCCTTTCTAAATTGGGATGCTGTAGGTTTTAAAAAAAAAAAAAAAAATAGAACAGAGCACTTTAAACAAGCTTTAACATTGCACTGCCAACGACACTGTCACAGACGGTGCCTTGGGCGGCGGCTTTTCGACGCTAACAATATTGTTCTCTGACCGCGACGGCATGCACAAACACAACATAGTGATGAATTTGGGCACCTCGTCGCTAGGCGTCAACATCGGCAAGCTATCTCCACTGATTAGCTTCCAATCCTAAAATTGAGAACAAGAGTTAGTCAAAATCGACAATGAGAGGAAGAAATTGAAGAAAGGGAGGAAAACAAGTGAAGAAGTGTGTGTACGATGGAGGACCTAGAGGGTTGAGAGGAGCCATGATGGTCTCGACAGCAGCGCCAACAAGTTTTGCAATGTTGTTGATGAGAAGCAGGTCAGAATTTAGGTAGACCACTCATGGGACGCATAACAACAAAAGGTTTTGTGTGATAACTACGAGCGTAGTTGAGAGGGCAGTCGAGGGCGGAGTGAATGGAGGCGGAGATGCGGACAGAGACGATGGAGTCTTCAAAGTTATAGAGCTGAAACTGAAGATAAAGGAAGAAATTGGAGATTGCGTAACAAAGGAGGGAGGGGTTACAGGAACAGATTAAGTGGAAGAAGATATTTATGACATTATAGGCATTCCACTTTTTGTGCCCTAATTCTAAAGGCACACTAAAAATGGTGTATCTTCCCCCAAAATCTCTACTTTTTTCGTCTCACTTCTAAATTGGAACGCTAAAAAGAGACTTTTAGCGTTCATTTTAAAATTGAGATACTAAAATCCTCTACATAATTATAAGAATATTATTACATTTATTTTTTACTTCTCATTTTAAAAAATAGACATTTTCAAGAAAGTAAAATCCAGTTTTTATAGTAGTGAGTAACGGGCACTATGTCTTTGTACCAACCACCTGTAAATTTTAGCTTCTTGAACTATAAATTAGATTTTAGGGGAAAAACATAGCGGAAACTACCAGGTAAGCAAGTTGATTGGGAAAATGACTTAGGTTAGGATATGGAAGAAAATGACTTAGGTTAGGATATGGAAGAAATGCAGAATCATAAAAGATAAAATGTAGATTGTGGATGTTTTTCCCAATTAATTTGCCGACTATTAGGTCCTTTTTCTTCAATATCTTTTCCAGATTTTATACCTGGGGCAATAGCGCGTGGAAACTAAAACTTCTAACATTTTCCTAACCATTGAAATAAAATAATTTATTTATAAATATTTATCAACTATTTAAGTTAATTATTTTTTTTTACCAAATTTAAGTTAATTCTTTGAAAAAAGGGAAAATCAAAAAAATGTTATGTTAAAATAAGAAAAAGGAAAATTAGGAATCCAATGTCACACATCTTAACTCATACATGTGGGAGGAATATGAAATTTGTAAATGTTTCTAAATGAATTATATGGCCCCAACAATATTTAAAGAGCTTAATTTGTCAATATATATACTAAAATTATTAATTATAATTTTTTGTCAATAATGAGTGCACGTGTCATGAATCAAAAAAAAAAGTGCACGTGTCACAAAAACAAGCCTCACCTTGTCTAGGATTGTGGGAAGTAAGAAATCTGAGACTTTTAAATGAGCTAAAATAAGGAATAAACTTGCACAATAATGGGCCCTTGGTTGAAATCTGACGATTTCTCCCTGTTGCATGTATACAAGTTAAAATATAGGTAAATGTTTAAAATGTACATATGTTTTATCTTGAGTAGTGTCTAATACTAAATATTTTTTTTATGTGTAAAAATATATATAAACTTTTAAAATTAGAGTAAATATATCATCTTTATTAATCTGAGTTACGGTTGACCGTTACTTTGATCAAAAGTGTTCACATGGAAGTTGATTTAGCTATAATATATCCTAGGCTGCTGTAAAAAGGACGAGTAGGATCCTTGAGGAAAAAAATAAAAAGAGGAAACAGGGGCGACACAGTTCTGACCGACAAAACAAAGAAGCCACAAGCTTAAGTGATCGGTGAGGCGAGGTAGAGGTTAACTCCATATCTATGGGAGTACTTTCGGATCTGGGATGGGTTTGATAGATTTTATCTTGTGAATGATGGTGGGAATGATTTTGTTCTAAAGTTCTCGACCTTGTTTCTGTCTTATCATTTGGTTCAATTTAGTGCCCTAAATCGAATACTATGAGGAAGAAGTTGATACTCGTTTCCCAGCTGTGAGTGATTTCTACTTCGATTTATAACTCTTGTTTATATTTTGTCGGTGTTATGTTGTTTACTAGGTTTGAAAGCCTCGGAAAGAGGAAGAATTCGCCGGCATCTGTAGAAGATTCTGATTTTGGGTTGAACATACACGAACATATTTGAATTTAGGAACAGAGGCTACTTCGTACATGTTGACAAGATGATTCAAGGAGCCCCATTCTTTAGGGATTGTACCGCTCAGGTAACTGCGAGAGAGATCACTTTAGCAAAGAGAAATGGAAATAAGTATCAGGAATTTTATTTTATTGGGCTAAAAAAATCCTGGAAGCTTGTTTACTGCTTTACATACATTTGATCGAAGATAGGGCAAGTTGACCAGTTCACGAGGGAGTGTGCCTTGGAGATTTAGCCCTTTCAGGACTCTGCATAGTGATAATGCAGATGAGCGCTAACATTAGCAAATAAAAAACGCAGCTGGAAACAAAAATGTGATGATTGGTTATGAGAGAGAGGCGTGTTAGTGACACGGCAGAGGGTGGCATTTTTATCATTGAGAAAAGAGCACACGCAGGTCACATTTTTTTCATCGCCATGAACTGGATTAGGCGTAACCCATCCATTTTCTCCACTGCATGGACCTACTTGGAAGTCCCAATTCTTCTTCCCCGACGTCTCTGCTATATCTTTCAGCGCTTTCATGACGCACACACAACATCACCGAGGTTGACAGATGAAGTTAAGCAGAAGGAAGGACAGGGAAGACCCCGGCAGCTTCTCTCTATCTGGTCCTATGTTCGCTCGTTCGGAAAAGGGAAAGAGGAATAATGGTCCACGACCCTGTGACGGTCTACTCTTTCCTCCACTCCGGCAAATGGTGGCGTCGGAGTTAACCTCTGCCTCACCTCACCGATCTCTTAAGCTTATAGCTCCTTTGGTTCAATCGATCAGAACTGTGTCGCCCCTGTTTCTATTCTTTTTACTTTTTTCTCAATGATCCTACTCGTCCTTTTCACAGCCACCTAGGATATATTATTACAGCCAAATCAGCTTTCATGTTAACACTTTTTGTCAAAATAACAGTCAACATAACTCAGATTAACAGAGATGATATATTTATTCTAGTTTAAGAAGTTTATGTATATTTTTACACATAAAAAAAGTATTTGGTGCTGAACATTTTTTAAAATAAAACACATGTCTATGTTTGTACCTTTACCCTTAAAATATAGACTAAGCACTTTTCTTAGGCTATTTTGTCAAATCCGGAATGTAGATCTTGCGGAACACAATAATGAATTTTGGACGTTGAAATTTTATTTAGACATTAAAGAGTATTTCTTCGATTCCTTTAAATCTATAATGTCTAAATATTAATAATACTAATATGCCCAATAGGCAGCCCCCTCTCATTAGGCTTAGATAAGGAAGAGGATGGGAATAGCACATCCCTCATTGAATGGTTTTATGGCATTTTATGATAATAAAACTGCCTATTTATGGTTATTTAGAGGGCTGCCAACGTATATGTTGGTGAGGCTTATATAAAGTACTTTAGTCAAGGTTTTGAGACCACTCTGGAGCTTTCGATCACTTTTCTTCCTCCTCTTGTATATTTTATGCTTAATGAGTTCTATTATATTTAGTTGTTTCGTTCATCCAATTCTTGCTGGAAGGATGCGTTTTATCTTGGGATTGCTGCTTCTTTTCTGCTGGTAGTAGTAGAATAGCTTTCGAGAAAAATAAACAAAGAAAGAAGGCAATAAACATTCTTGAGGGAGAGACGCAAGAGATGGTAGAGGAGGAACAGAGAGCAAAGGCAGATCTAGGTATATGATTGGGGGTAAGCGTCCACCCTTAAATTGGGAAACTGGGTTTTTTTTTTTTTTCAAAAAATTAATAACACAAATCAGTTGTTGTTGTTGCAAAATTTCCCTCTGGATCGAGAGAGCCGAAGAAACAATGAAGGATGAAGAAACACAATGAATGAAGAAAATGAGAAAGGGACGAAGAGAGAGAAAAGTAAAGTCAAGTTGGAAATAGTGAAAACTTAGTTACAGTAACAAACTTAATTACAACAACAAACTAAATAAATTTAATTGACTTTTGCCTAACTAGCCATTCTCTTTAATCTTTATTACATTTTGTTAATTAATATATGTTTAAATGATTGTCTACCTTTAATACATTAAGATTACACTTTGTAATCGGATGGAGGATAAATTGTTGAATGATTGTTTAGTACCTTATATTAAAAAAGATGTATTTGATAGCATTGATAATAAGGAAATTATGATGGAATTCCAAAAATTAAGGTCTATAAAGATGACATTGTAATTATTTTTATTGTAATATACTTTTGTTATTAAAATATATGTACTTGAACTTATTAAGTGTCCACCTTTCATTGTAATTTATGTAGCTGCCTTTTTTTTTTTTTAATAAACAAGTTTTAGGAAAGGGATTAAACTCACCCACAGTCCAAGGGCAGGCACTTGGAGCCCAGTCTACAGGACATACTGGCCAGAGAGTATACATGCCTCCACCTCTACCAGCGTTTCTACTGCTTCCTAAACCCCTAAGATGTCTACCCTAGCACTTTGACCAACACAGGGATCGAACTCCCTCTCTTAAGGAGATGAAGTCCGAGTCCCATGCCAGTTGAACCCAAAGATGAGGGGTTATGTAGCTACATTTCTTTTTTTGATACACATAGTAGGGGGAGGGGGCTGGGTTCGAACCCTGGAGATGGGCGAGAGGAGCCAAGCTCTCATGTCACTGCGCTATTAAGGCGCTGGCTATGTAGCTGCATTTCTAATAGTACTTAGTTTTGCTTTTCTAAACAATAGGTTTGTAAAATAACTACTTCTTTTATTATATCATCAGTATTCACTTGATTTCAATATTTTTTGATATTTTTTTTTCTGATTTATATTCTTTTATTTTTTAATGCATTTAAAACTTAAAAAAAAAAATTTGGGGCCCTGCATCCCCCTTCTAGCACCCACCCTTCACAAAAATTATAGATCCGCCCCTGACAGAGAGAAATGGATAGTGAAGGGATCAAAAAGGGAGCGCGCAATGGTGAAGAGAGGCGATAAAGTTAAGGAAGATGGTGAAGAGAGGTCCAGGAGGGAAGGGAAGGGGAGCTAGGTAGAAGACCACGGAAGGGGAAAAAAATATATTAATCTCCAAGAACGTGACTACATAAAAACAGTAGATTAAAGATGAAATTTAGCGGTTGAATGGAATTCATGATTTTGTTGTCAAATAGATTGTCTTCAATTAATTAATATTAGAATTCCGACGCTAAGTCACTTAAGTAGCAGTATTCCATTGCTAGTTAACTATTATCTCGGTTCTAAATATATGATATAATTTGTACTACAAACTTTTGTCTATATTTATGACTGAGAAATAGTTCTTTTCATAATTAATGAAACAAAATGAAAGAAGAGGATAAGAGGCTATACGAGAATTTTCTTAACATGAAAATCATATCCTTCCTATATAGGTGGGCTAGATTTTCCATTAAACATGGGAAAATTGATTCAACCAAACAGGCAATGCAAAGGAAAATATCCCATTTTCCGTCAATATATTTACAGGCTTCAAACGGACTAAATTGATGAAGAAATGAGATTTGACTTTCCTCCTTACTCTCAATTTTTTTATTATTAGTCAAGCCCTATAACATGACAAGATAGAGATGTATAATTTCCGGATTTTTGACCAAAATAGTAACTTTTTTTAAAAACAATTACCAGATTAATGCACTGTTGAAACTATTAGCCAAAGTAATGTTAACGTCATCCATGGTGTCCAGGGGGTTCGCGTGACAGAACATTGGCGCGAGGGGGGAGGACGCACCTGTACCATGAGACAGCGTAACGGTACAGGTGGCGTGAACACGTGTCACATGACTAGTGGCATGTGGGACCCTCACGCCACTAGTTGCATGTCGCCCCTGCACGCCACGGTGGTGTGCATGCAGACGGGGTGCAGAGATTCTCTACCCTCTCTGCGACCCACACCCCCTACCTCTGCGACCCCACTACCCGACACCCCCCCCTACTGCCCAACACGCCACCTCACCCCCCCTCCCTCTCATTCTTTTTCTTTTTCTCGTCAGAGTCTCCACCTCTCTCATTCCCACTCTTTCACTCTTCCATTTTTCATTCTTTCAAAGTTCATCCTTCCCTCATCCGCCTCCTTCCCTCCATTTTCACTCTCCATTTTTTTTCTCTTATTTTTTCACTCTCACCCACTTTCACTCCTTCCCTCTCTCCCTCATCATCTAAAAACTCCAGGTTTTCTCATTCTTTTTCACTCACTCTTTCCCTCTCCCACATTCACACACACATACACCTCCTCAACCTTTTAATCTCCATCTCTGAAAAAACACTGAGAGTCTGGTGAGGAACTTTAAAACCTATAGAAGAGGAAGAAGAAGGAGTCTCAAATTGTCTGGCTCACTGACTTCACGTTTGTACAATTTTTACGAAAATTTGGTAACCAATAAAAAATAAATTATATAATAATTACCGTGATGTTCGTCATATGCATCACTATCATTTTGATCATGGTCATTTTCCAATAAAGTTTCTTCATCTTCTTCCTCTTGCTCCTCCTCCTCATTGTCAGGTTCATCTACCATATAGTCATCGTTTTCTTCTCCCAGCGCAACGATTGATTGTCTTGGCTGATGAGAGGTGCTAGCCATATACTGTGACTGATGGAGTCCATGCGTCAGTATTGGTACGCCCTCCTCTGACGTCTCAATATCCACATATAACTCAGCGAATTGGGACGTATGATTTTCATTGATTGTTTGAACAAAAAAAATCCACATCCTCATTATCGGATATCTCAAGACCCACATATTTTCGGTTTCCACAAGGCAGTCTACCTGTTACTGAAGATATTACCTGATTTTGTTGGAGCTTTAACTTTCGACGGATCTTTTCATGTAAATCTTCAGCGGACATGACTCGAACAATAAACATTCCTCTTTTTTCACCATCAAAGCTCAATCCGTTTGGACCTATATTTTTAAAACCATTAAAATATACAAATGAATGAATTTCACTCATTTTTTTCTTATGTAATATTATGAAAAAGAAGATAAAACTACAAATAAAACAAATAATAACAACACGAATTGTAATTGAACAAAAGATGAAACATGGTATAAATGGAATTAAACCAAAAAAAAAAAAGAAAGCTTCAAGAAATAGAATGAAGAAGATGGAGGGAGTTTGCAGATTGATGAAGGAATGAATGATAAGAGGGAGGGAAATAAGGAGTCAAGGATGAGAAGGCAAAGAGTGAATGAGTGAATTATATAAGAGTGAAGGAGTGTGAAATAAACTTGTTTAAAAAGGAAAAAAAAATTAGGGTTCACGAGGAGCTGGGGCTTGGCGTGGGATGGCTAACTGTGTCAGGAATCCGGAGGAATCCTAACACTTAGTCACATGTGGGTCCCCCACGCCACTAGTGGCGTGGGGGACCCACACGCCACTAGCTATCTAGTGGCGTGTGGGTCCCTCACGCCACTAGGACTGCTGGCGTGAGCAATGCTCACGTCAATAGTCAGTCGTGTGAACCTTCTGTGCAAAGCTAATGGAGCGAGTCTGACAAGCGGATTCAACTGCATTACTTCAGTATTTACTTTTGAAATTGCATTAATCTGGTAAATTTTTTAAAAAATATGATTATTTTGGTGCTTTTCCCTATAATTTCCACATTACTACAAGAAGCAGGAGCTCTGCATGCACCAAGAACGTACAAGAATTCAATTATCTCCACATGTTATGATCCTGATGGAACAATGTCTTAAAGAGGAGGGAACAATGTACCTACAGATGACTTGAAGGGGATTATGGGTATCCTAGGTTCTCGTCCGCACACACTTCTGCTCCTCGGGAACTTCAAAGAAGAACTCACCACACAGCTTTTCTTGAGCAAGGCTGGACTTTATAACTTAGCATCTGTCATCTTTGCCAAAAGCCCTCCACCCACTGAGCTTCTCACGTCGGAAACAGGGGTGGTTCTAGGCGACGCCATTGTCATCGGAGACATCATCTTTGCCTAGAAGTTACAATTTTTCGCCGAACTTCTCTATTCTTTCACTAGCGTACACTGATCAAAGTCCAAATTCATAGGCTTAAACACCATCGGAGATGAAATTTTATCTCCATCATTCCCCCTATTTCCCAAGACCTTCTTCATGGATGAGCTGAATCGGGAGGCCTCTATTCGCTCCTCACTCCCTTTTTAATGCCAGCCATTATCCCTAGTAAATATTCTGAAATATCTTTTTAGTACCAGTCAGTACCCTGAAATATATTTTTCAACATCATAAAATAATTTTTTAAGATCATGAAGTATCCATCAGTATTTTTTCAGTACCGATCAGTCTTCTGAAATATCTTTTTAGAACCCTGAATAAAAAAAATGGGCAACAGCTACCATTAGGCATCAAAATGACACCACTTTAAGGAAGAGGAGCGCAGTGGATGGGAAGGGGCAGAGGACCCCAATCGGTTCCCTTGTATCTTATATCTCTTTAAGCAATACTACCTTTGGTTCTAATTATAGGAATTTTCACACCACAAAAATATTTAGAACTTCTATTTTTTGTTCTTCCTAAATCACTTTATGGTATCAAAGCCAATAGTTTTTAACATCCTATGTTTTTTCTCAAATTTTTCCAATTTTCTTTTCCTTTGCTCCCCCTGCACACCTCTAACATTACAAGAGTTCTTTATTCATCTCTGCAAGTGCACGTGGTTTCTGGCCATGTTCTTATCCATCTTTCTAATTTCATATGCCTTTTTGACTTTTTCATTGTGCTGTTTGCAATCTCTGAAACTTCACGTGACTAAAAAAGAAAGAAGTTTTCCATGTATAACTTGGTGCAGAACTACAATAGTTAGGATAGGAAAAGTTACAAAATGTATATGTTGAGATGACACTCGACTAAAAATAGTTACCTCTAATCTGTTGGATGTTCCATCTTATATATCATGTGTCTATGGCCCTACTGAGAATGTGAGACGCCTTTGCCGGCAGGAAGTAAGGAGGAGTAGTAGGAATATTAAGGAGCCATGGTTATGTTTTGGTGATTTTAATGATATACTACATCAATTTGAAAAGGAAGTGGGGGGGGGGGGGGTTCTAAAGCTTGGAGGAAAGGTATAAATTTTAAATGTTTGCTAGTTGATTGTGAACTGGATGATTTGGGGTTTTATGGTAGTTGTTTCACATGATGTAATAATATGGAGGAGCCTGATACTATCCGGGAACATATTGACCACGCCTTGGGTAATGTCCAACTGAGGGAACGCGTCCTTAACTTGTAGGCTATTTATGTTGATCCTGCCAATTCAGATTATCACCTCTTGTTTATCCAATGTATCCTAGATAGTAATTGTAGAAAACGAGTCTTCTGTTTTGAAGCTTGTAGGGCTGTGCATACTAATTTTTTGCAAATTGTTAGAAATAGCTGGAAGCTCCCATTTGGCTATAGAGGATTTTGTCAGTAATTTGGAAAAATGTAAGTCTTATCTTGTTAAATGGAGTAAAAAGGAATTTCCAAATAATGCTTGATTAATTGAGAATTTAAGAGCACAATTGGCTGCTATTTCACAAGGGGAGCTAAATCCGAAGACCGTTTGTGAAATTTCTAATGTGAAGAAGACTTTGGAGTGGCTGTTTGATTTAGAAGAACAATTTTGGTGGCAGTGGTCCCAAGTGAATTGGTTATCTGCAGGTGATAGGAACTCTCGGTTCTTCCATCAATCAACAATTAAAAGAAGGCATCAGAATAAGATTGTGTGTATTAAGGATGATAATGGTAATTGGCTCATAGGTAAACATGCAATTTCTCACAATATTGCAAGCTTTTTCCAACAACTTCTTACATCTTCGGGCTTTTCTGAGTTAAATTCTATTTTGAATTTTATTGACACAAAAGTCATTGTTGATATGAATTTGTCTCTTATAGCACCTGTTTCTAAAGAAGAGATTAAAAAGGCAGATTTTAGTTTGGGAAGCTCAAAGGCTCCCAGTCTAGATGGTTTTTTTGATATATTATATCATAGTTCTTGGTTGGAAATTGGTGATTCTATTTGCTTTATGGTGCAAGAGTTTTTTGCAAGTAATGTGTCTTTGAATGTTATTAATGAGACCAATGTAATCTTGATCCCCAAAGTGGATAAGCCTGAACATGTATCTCATTTTCGCCCCATTAGCTTGTGTAATTTAACTTACAAGATTATTTCTAAGCTTATGTCTAATAGGATGAGGCCTCTACTTGATGTGTGTATTTCTCAACACTAGAGTGCCTTTGTTCCTGGTTGATGTATACAGTATAATATCATTATTGCCCATGAAGTTTATCATTATCTCTGGAGGAAGAAAGAGGGGGGTAAGCATGAATTCTCATTGAGAATGGATATGAGTAAGGCTTATGATCATGTTGAATGGAATTTTTTGGAAAGGGTTCCGCTACGATTTGGCTTTTGTGTTGATTGGGTCTCTTTGATTATGAAGTGTGTGAGGTTTGTTAGTCTAAGTATCTGTGTTTCTGGTAAGAGTGTTAGCTCTTTCACTCTTAGTAGAGGCTTACGTCAAGGTGATCCTCTCTCATCGTACCTTTTCATTCTGGTAGCAGAGGTTCTCTCTCTGATGATTAGGAAGAGCTAGGAGTTAAAGTTGATTAAGGGTATTAAACTGAGTAATAGCTGCCCGGAGCTTACCCATAGCTTCTTTGAAGATCACGCCCTCTTATATATGAATGCTAGTCTGAGTAACTATATCACTTTGGCTATTATCTTATCTCAGTTTTGTGTTGTGTTAGGCTAGGTTATCAATTTAGATAAGTCGAGTATCTTTTTCTCTTCCAATGCCCCCGGGGATATTACGACAGCGATTGGTGATATTTTGGGGATTGCAGCTATAGAAGATCTGAGGAGATATCTTGGTATCCCTAGCATTTGGGGTAAAACCAAACACCAAGCTCTTGCCTACATTAGGGAAAGGGTGGCTCGTAAAATTCAAGGTTGGGGACCTTCTTTTCTATCCTTTTCCGGTAGGGAAGTCATGATTAAGGCAGTCATTTAGGTAATTCCTCTCTACCCTATGAATTGCTTTAAATTTCCTATCACGATGTGTAAAGAAATTCATAGTCTCATTGCTAATTTTTGATGAGGTGGTAATGCATTTGCTAGTAGAACTCATTGGAAAGCTTAGAACTTTCTTACAATGAGGAAATCTATTGGTGGTATGGGTTTTCGGGATCTAATGGTTATGAATGATGCCCTTCTAGCCAAGACGACATGGAAGCTTATGATGAGGCCTAATGATCTATGAGCCCAAGTGTTGAAGAGTATATATTTTCCTAAAGCCGAGTTTGTCAATGTTGATAAAGGTTACAAAGCTTCATGGTGTTGGTCTAGTATTATTGATGGTGGGGATTTCCTTATGGAGGATCTTTGATGGGATGTTAGCAGTGGGCAAGCAATCAGAATCTAGGGTGATAATCGGGTTCTCGGCGTTTCTTTTCCAGCAAAACCACATAATAGTAATGACCCTTATGTTTCTAATGGTAGAGTGTGTGATCTTATCGTGGATGGGTCATGGGATCTTACCCCCATCTCATACTTATTATTAGAGGATGTCATGTAATGAACGCCATCTATGCTATTCCTATTCCAAACAATGGATTGGCAGATAAGTTACTAGTGCCAGAAATGGTGATTATATGGTCAAATCAGATTACTACTGTGGTAAATCTAAGCTGTGTTAATGTTTCAAGGGCCAGGTCCTCGATTGTTGTGCCCACTTCTTGCTGGAATTTGGTTTGGAATATAAAGATAGTCCCATGAGTGCAACAATTTTGTGGCGACTTCTTACTAGCTATGTAGCTACCAATGCGACTCTAGTTCGTAGGAAGAGAGCCCGGTCGGATCTTTACCCCATCTGTGAGATTGCAGTGGAGGACATAGAACATCTCTTTTTCCATTGTCAATGGACCAAAATGTGTGTAATGTGGGAAGTATGTTGGGAGCTCAAATCGACTTCTCTTGTGTCCCTAATTTCAATGTCTAGTGGCTACAATTGTTAGGTTTGCCTTCTTTAAAAGCACAAGACATTTCTTTAGTTTATTGGCTTCTGTGGTATATCTAGAAACAACAGAATGACAAGGTTTTTAACCACAAAGAACCAAACCCTCTTCTAGTTATTGAAAGGGCTAGGGTTAGTGTTAGTTTTGATTATGTTTTATATAGATGCCATTATTAAAAGTAAAAAGATTGAGTAATATATAGTTATCTCCTACAGTGACTAACTACTATACTTAATGTAGATTAGTCCAAGTTGAATCATGCAGAATAATCAAGAAGGAGATAAGGGATAAATGAAAAGAAGAAATTACAGAGAATGTCAAGGAAGCAAGAAGCTATCAAAGTATTTTGGAAATAATCAAGAAGAAGAGGAAATATTGAAGAAGATATAGAACTTGCAGAGAATGATAAGTCCAAGTTTAATAAGAGAGAATGATCAAGAAAATAGAAGAAAGAAAGATTTGAATTGTGGAAAATGATCAAGAGAAGAAGAAAGAAAGGAAGAGCTTGTTGAATGGAATGAAGATATCACTATTCAAGTTCTAGAAGTCTCCACGATCAAATAGAAGTTGGAATGACTCAATTCGGAGTTAAAACAAGCAAAAATGAGGTTCTGGATAAGAAAACTCGAGTTAAGGACTCAAAACTTGAGTTTTGAGTGTCTCCAGCATCTCTGGCGTCTCTAGACTAGGAAAACTCAAGTTTCCAAGTGAAAAATCGAGTTTTCAGCACTGATCAGCAACTCTAGTCTACTCTATTTCACGTTCAGCTCAGGCGAGGTCTGGTAATTCGATGATATCTCCCAAACCAGAGATCGGATTGAGGTGAAAACAGTGGTATATGAACCTAGACTCCCTATACGTCATTTTGATATAAAATTCAAGCCCAAAGGAGTTCAGATCAAGGAAATATGTTTTTTACAATTTGCCATAAGAATCAACGTCACAGTCCATACCTACCTTCGGTATTTTAGGTGTATCTCACAAACGACAAATCCGATTGAGCTGAAATCAGTGGCATATGAAAGGAGACTCAAAGAGCTTTCCATCAAGAGTTGAACGGACCAAAACGGAGTTGCGACCAAGGAGATATGGCCTTCAAAGGTTGACAATTAGTTCAGGACGTTGCAAAAACGCTGGTCAAGAACAGCCTTCATTCATCGGATCATAACGGACATAATACAATGAGTTTGAAGCTGATTCTTCTTGTGTTGGATTCATACCTTGAGCTTGGACATGTAAACTTGAGTTTAAGATTGGCCAAGAATTTTCCAAGTTTTCTGTACAAAGCAAAACCTTCAGTTTTTCAGAGAAAACTCAAGGTTTACACACACAGAGACTTCTCAACTTTTTTTGAGAAGTTGTAAAACTCAAGGTTTCTGGGAAAACCTCAAGGTTTTGTCTTACAGAGAGTCTCTCGAGTTTTGAACTTTTGAAAACCTCCAGTTTCCATTTCAAACCTCAAGGTTTGGTTTTGATTTGAAAGTTTCAGTTTTCACAGATTTTGAGAAAACTTGAGGTTTGGTAAGAAACCTTGAGGTTTTGACTAGCACAGAAAACTTAGATTTTAACCAAGTTTCAAAACCTCTAGTTTTTTAGTAAAACCTGCAGTTTTGAACTTGACAAGATTTTCTCAAAGTTTTCACATTGAGTGAAAACTCGAGGTTTTGGGAAAAACCTCGAGTTATGTCCAGGCAGAGAGCAACTATGTTGTCTAACTTTTCAAAACCTCCAGTTTTGTTTCAAAACCTCAAGGTTTCTGTCTTGGCGCAAAATTTCAAAGTTTTCACATTTGAACAAAACTCGAGTTTTGATGAGAAAACTCGAGGTTTTGGCAAACAGAGAGCAAACAACTTTTCTCAATTTTGAAAACCTCCAGGTTTCAATAAAACCTCAAGGTTTTCCCTTTAACGTGATTTTTCAAAACTTTCATATTTGAATGAAAACTCGAGGTTTGGTGAGAAACCTCGAGCTTTTGCTAACCCGAGAGCACTGAACCATTTTAATGTTTTGAAAACCTCTAGTTTTGGATGAAAACCTCCAGTTTTTATGTTTTGGACTTAAATCAATTTTACATGCTACAGTTCAAACCTCAAGGTTTGAGAACAAACCTTAAGGCTTCATCGCAAATCCAGAAATTCAAAATTAACGAATTTGTAAATCCTTCTTGTTTGATCTCAATACTTTCCAATATTATTCTCTAATGTTCCTAGCTATGTTTAATCAATTTGTTAGTGAGTTTCAGGTGATTAAATGAAGGATTAGATGCAAATCTTCAAAATATTATATTTGTGTCAAAACATCAAAAGTTGTGCAAAAGTTCTAACGGTTAGTTTCTAAGGGCTATATTTCTTTATCCAACAGTCATTGAATCTTCTCAACGGTCATATATTGATCTCTACCTATAAATAAAAGACAGATTCAAGTAGAAAAACGCAGAGATACAAGCTTACATCTTCAACATGCTAATACTCTGTTTTCACAATTACTCTCTGTTTTCATGTTTAGATAGCTTAGAGAGTGAAGTGATTTGTATTGTTCTTCAGTGTTTATTTATTCACTTCTGAGAGAGAAGATTTATTGTGATCATTCTATCTATATGAGAGTTACTCAAGATTGGGTGATCTTGAGTGGGAAGCACATTGAGTTGATTACAACTTGTAAGGGGGAGTGAATCCTAGTAAGAGGATTACTTCGAGTACTGAGTGTGTAATTAAGCGGTGTGGTGGTTACAGTTTGTAAGGGGGAGTGAATCCTAGGGAGAGGATTACCTCAAGTACAGAACGTGTAATCGAGTTGAAAGAAGATAGTGGATTGAAAATCTCAAGCGGTGTTTGGGGACTGGATGTAGGTCAAGGATTGGGCTGAACCAGTATAAATCAGTTTGCATATTCTCTTCCCTTATCTCTTATGTTTCTAGCATACATGTTTGAATGACTGTCTATTGTTTTATAACTCTTTACTGTCATACAAACTCATTTTACTGAGTTGCAAAAGATTTTCAAAGTTCCTAAGTTTTTATATTTCACCCAATTCACCCCCCTCTTGGGTTCAGCCGGTTCTTACAGTTAGTAATCTTGAGTTTTGGGCCAATTGTGAAGATTCTCACTGTGCGTCTAAAGGGGTGTGTAGGACCCCCTCCCCCAATGTGCATTGGTCTCCACTGAACCTTGGTTGCTTGAAAATCAATATTGATGGTGCTTTTCATTTGGGTATGGATGTTGTAGCAATTGGTGTGGTTTGCCGAGATTGTATGGTCTTTTGAAGTGGGGATTCATAGATAAGGTGAAATCGATTTCTGCTTTTATGACTGAGGCCTTAGCTCTTACGAGGGCTTTGCTTTTGGCTTTGGATTTGATCCATGATAAGGTAGTTTTTGAAACGGATTGTCTTCCTCTACTTACATGTGTTGATGCCAAGTCACCTAATTTATTTAATTGGAAGAGTAGAAGTATTATCCATGATATTATAAGTTTTCTTTCTACCAAGGTTGGGTTTCTATTTCCTTTACCTCGTGTTAGGGCAATCGAGTTGCTGACTTACCAGCAGTATATGCTTATGAGAAGGTGTGCCCTATTGGGTGGCTTCGTCAACCATCATTTTCTTTATTTTCCCTTCTAACCTCGGATGTGCAGAATCCTAGTAGTATCATGGATACCCTTTCTACTTCTAATCTTATGATGAATGGTGGTTTTGATTCGTTTATGTTTGTTGTTGTTTATGATTGCTTAGGTTTTTGTTTACTTTCTTTAGTTGTTTTTCTTCCTTTGTAACTTTGTTGCATTTTCGCTTAGACTTGTGATAGTTGTATTGTGCTTTTTGGTCAAAGGATAGTTGTATTGTTTCAATAATGGAATATATGTCTTGTTATTTGAACCCCCCCCCCCCAAAAAAAAAGAAAAAAGATGACAATCAATGATGTGTTTTTTAAAAAAACTTTAATAAATGGTACTTCTTTTTCAACTTTCAATAATTATTATAAAGTCTGTTAGTAATTATAAATTAATAAATGATACTTCTTTTTAACTTTCAATAATTATTATAAAGTCTATTTGTAACTATTATAGCCGAGAAATCATACTGAACCTATTTAAATCTTAACTTTTTGAGGACCAAGTTTATAAAATAGAGCCTCAAATGAAGTCAAGCTTTAAAAAGCTAACCCTACACGGCCAAGGGCCGGCTCGTTATTATTATTATTTTAACTTGCCCAGCTAGCGAAACCAACCTTCCTTTCATTCTCCCTTCCCATCCTTTATCTTATAACCCTTTTGCTGCCTATAATTTTTAATGTATTGCAAGTAATAAAATAAATGTTGTTAGTTATGATTAGTTTTGATGATGTCTTGTATAGATGATATTATTAAAAGCAAAAAGATCGAGTTATATATTGAGTAATACATTTATCTCCTACATTGGCTAACTACTATGCTTAATGTAGATTAGTCCAAGTTGAATCATGTAGAACAATCAAGAAGGAGATAAGGGATTAATGGAAAGAAGAACTTGTAAATGTTGTCAAGGAAGTAAGAAGTTATCAGAGTATTTTGGGAATAATCAAGAAGAAAAGGAGATATTGAAGAAGGTATAACTTGCTAAGAATGATGAGTCCAAGTTGAATGACAAAGAGTGACCAAGAGAAAAGAAGAAAGAAAGAGTTTGATTATGAAGAATGATCAAGATGGGAGATTAAAGAAGGAAGAACTTGTTGAATGGAATAAAGATATCATTATTCAAGTTCTAGAAGTCTCCACAATCAAATGGAAGTTTGAATTGTTCAATTTGGAGTTAAAACAAACAAATATAAGGTTCAGGACGAGCAAACTCGAGTTAAGGACTCAAAACTCGAGTTTTGAGTGTCTTCAGTGATTCTAGCGTCTCTGGACTAGGAAAACTCGAGTTTTCAAGTGAAAACTCGAGTTTACAGAGCTGATTAGCAACTCTGTTATACTCTATTTCATGTTCAGTTTAGGCGAGGTCTATTAATTCGATGATATCTCCCAAACCAGAGATCCGATTGAGGTGAAACTAGTGGCATATGAAAATAGACTTCCAATGCGTCATTTTGATATAAAATTCAAGCCCAAAGGAGTTCATATCAAAGACCTATGAATTGTTAAAGTTGATAGTGAAATCCACGCCACACAGTAAACTAAGCTTCAATGTTTTGAGTGTAACTCACAAAATACAAATCGGATTGAGCTGAAATCAGTGGCATATGAAAGTAGACTCAAAATGGTTTCCATCAAGATTTGAATAGATCAAAATGGAGTTTAGACCAGGGAGATATGGCCTTCGAAAGTTGACAGTCAGTTTAGGACCTTGCAAAAAATGCTGGTCAAGAACAGCCTTCATTCATCGGATCATAACAGACATAATACAATGAGTTTGGAGCTGATTTTTCTTGCATTAGATTCTTGCCTCGAGCTTGGACATGTAAATTTGAGTTTAAGACTGGCCAAGAGTTTTCCAAGTTTTTCCACATTTACTAAAACTCCAGTTTTCAGAGAAAACTCAAGTTTTCCCCACACAAAGAGTTCTCTATGTTTTCTGGAAAAGACAAAACTCAAGTTTTCATTGAAAACTTGAGTTTTGGTTATATAGAGTCTCTAAAATTTTGAACTTGTGAAAACCTCAAGTTTTGTTCAAAACTGCCAGTTTTCAGTTTTTCTGAGTTTTTATAAGATTTGTGAAAACTCAAGTTTTGATTGAAAACTCGAGTTTTGACTTGGTAGAGAGCATTCATGTTTTACCCAGATTTTGAAACCGTCATTTTTCATGAAAACCTCCAATTTTGACTAGGGGCAGTTTTCTCTAAGTTTTCATACTTAAATGAAAACTCGAGTTTTGGCCAATCAGAGAGCATCACAGTTTTTAATATTTTGAAAACCTCCAGTTTTGGATAAAAATTCAAGTTTTGATGTTTCATGTAAAAAGTTCAAAACTCGAGTTTTAAAACAAAACTCGAGTTTTGAAACAAAACTCGAGTTTTTATCGCAGAGTTTGAAATTCGAATCTGACGAATTTGTGAAACCTTCTTGTTTGATCTTAATACTTCCTATTATCATTCTTTGATATTCCTAGCTATGTTTAACCACTTTGTTAGTGAGTTTCAGATGATTAAAACGAAGGATTAGAAGCAAATCTCAAAATGTTAGATTTGTGTCAGAATATCAAAAGCTGTGCAAAAGTTCTAACGGTTAGTTTCATCTGAGTCTAACGACTATATTTCTTTATCCAATAGTCATTGAATCTTCTCAAACGGTCATAACTTTCAAGTACCTATAAAAGAAGATAGATTCAAGATAGAAGAAGCAAGAGACACACACTTACATCTTCAACATGCTAATACTCTGATCTTCATATCATTTACTCTCTGTTTTTCATGTTTACATAGCTTATCATAGAGAGTGAAGTGATTTGTATTGTTCTTCAGTGTTTATTCATTAACTTTTGAGAGAGAAGATTCATTGTAATCATCCTATCCTTCTATCGGAGAGTTACTCAAGATTGGGTGATTTTGAGTGGGAAACCCATTGTATTGATTACAACTTATAAAGGGAATAAGTTCTAGTGAGAGAATTATTTCGAGTACAGAGTGCGTAATCAAGTAGGTATATTGATTACAATTTGTAAGGGGGAGTAACTCCTAGTGAGAGGATTACTTTAAGTACAAAATGTGTAATCAAGTTGAAAGAAGTTAGTGGATTGAAAATCTCAAGTGGAGCTTGAGGATTGGACGTAGGTCAAGGATTGGACCGAACCAAGATAAATCTCAGTTTGTAAATTCTCTTTCATTATTTCTTATGTTTACAGCATATATGTTTGAATGAATGTCTATTGCTTTATAACTCTTTACTATCATACAAACTAGTTTTACTGAGATGCAAAAAGATTTTCAAAGTTCCTAAATTTTTATACTTCACCCAAATCACTGCCCTCTTGGGTTCAACTGGTTCTAACAAATGTAATTAACTTTGTGTAATTATCACTTTTAAGATTATGAATTTATGATTTACTACCATTTTATTTATTTAAGGAATACTGTTACTTATAAAAAAAAGTAATAAAATAAAACATCCTTCTGGAAGATTATTACTAGTACTGGAACTACTATTACCTTCTTACCAATTTAATCCATGTATGATAGACATCAATCGCGGAGTTAATGCCTGAATGATGATAACAGACTTTGCTTCTTCTTCTTATTCTTCTTTTTTCTTTTTTTCCCCTTAGTGATCATTTAGCCTTTATATTTTTAACTCAATTATAATTTAATTATGTAAATTTATCTCGATGCAATTCGATCCCCCAAATTTTAGCCAAATATTAGTTTAATTCCAACACTTTTACATGAATGTGTTTGTTTATTGCATGATATTTGTTATTTAGACTTTGATATGGATGACATTTATTTGATAAATTCGAATTTTAATTGTTATAATTTACTAACTATATTTCGTAAAAAAAAAAGTTAAAATTTAGAACAATAGCTTTCGGCTCTATAGGGCCGGCTCTAAGGACTTCAAAAATATATGTTTTTCTTACTTTGAGTCCAAAAGGGTTGGCCCTTTTAGGTAGAGCCGTCAAAACGGGCTAGGCCCATCAGGCCGGCCCATTTAAGCCCTAGCCCTTTAAAGGCCAGGTTTGAAAATTGGAGGAGAGAGGTGATGTTTGGCCCTGGAGGGCCAAGGGCTTACACGGGCTGGCCCATCGGGCCCTTCAATTTTTTTATTCTTTATTTTTTAAAGTTGAACAATTGTTGAAGTTGGATCTTTTAATAATTTATATGTATTTTTTATTTGTTATAGATAATAATAAAGGATCAACAATCAAATGTCGCTTGAAATTGATGATAGTGGCGAAGATGACGACAATAATATTCATTATACTAATGTCGCTAAGTAATTAATAGTATGTTTTTTATGTTTTATATGAGTTATTTGTGAACATAGTTTGTTTTTGATTATGAATTACTGGCTGTGTTTATTTGTTAAATGATTTATGTTGTAATTTACTAATTATATTTCTTTGAAAAAACGAAGAAAAAATAATTAAAATTTGGAATATTAATTTTCGGGCCCTGCAGGCCGGCTCTGGCCCTGGTGCTCTCGGGCCAGGCTTTGAAAAACTTGTGTTTTTCTTACTTCGGGCCCTAGAGGGCCGGCCCTGTTAGGCCCTGGCCCTTCACGGTCCAGCCCTAATTGACAGCTCTACTTTTAGGTCTTAGTCTTTCAAGGGTCGACCCTGATTCTTAACTCTAGTAATTACTCTCTCCAATTCTTTTTATAAGAGTCCAAAATTTGAGTTGTCTTGATATCATTTATAACTGCCTGACAACAGTTGTTTGAATATTTAATGAGTTTTTTTTTTCATTTTTACCCCTCATTAATTTTATTTATTGCATTAATTAAAAGGTTAGTGAAACTCATATTTTCTTTATTTCTTACTTTTACTTGTTTCTTATAAATAAGGACATACTTGAAAAACAAATTTTATTCAAAATATACTTTTCATTTTTAACTAATTTTAACAATTTTTTTAAATTATGTAATTTGGTTATTGAGTTATAAATAGTATCAAAAGGAGTATAATTTTATCTTTATAATTGGATAGTATTGATCTATAAAATAATTGGTGAATTCAATTTTTCTAATACCCTCAAAGACTCACAAAAAATTAAATATAATATATAAGAATTTTTGTTGAATTTTCCTACAAAAGGCTTGTCATCCACGTAACTCAAATCAGGAGCGGCTAGCATCCACTTCTCCTAATATCCATTGCTCTGAAACTGTGCCGTTTTGGCACAAAATTGTGAAGGCTGATTCCTCTTGTTTTTTTTAGAGCACTGATAGGTACTAAAAATATACTTTAAGATATTGACTAGTATTGAAAAAATGCATTATAATTTTGAAAATTTATTTTAGAATATTGAAAAATATTTCAAGGCACTGATCTGTACTAAAAAAATACTTTGAGGATAGTGACTAGTACAAAAAAAATACTTCATAATCTTGAAAAATTACTTCGTGATATCGAAAAATTATTTTAGTATCTTAAAAAAATATTTCAGGGTATTGAATGGTACTAGAAGGATATTAACTGATACTGAAAAAAATATTTTAGGGTACCAACTAGTATTAAAAAGTATTTTGAGGATATTGACTGGTACAGAAAAAAATATGTCATGATTTTGAAAAATTATTTAAAATCTTGAAAAATATTTCAAGTTATTGATTGATACTAAAAGATACTGACTAATATTGAAAAAATACTTTATGATTTTGAAAAATTATATTAAGATGATGAGAAAAAATACTTTATGATTTTGAAAAATTATATTATGATGATGAAAAAATATTTCAGAGTACTGATGGGTACTAAAAATATATTTCAAGTTATTTTTTTAAGATCATAAAATAATTTTTCAAGATCATGAAAAAGTACTTCATGATCTTGAAAAATTGTATTAATATCTTACAAAAATATTTCAGAGTTCATATTGGTATTAAAAATATATTTCAGGCTATTTTTTTAAAATAATAAAATAATTTTTCAAGATCATGAAGTATTTTTTCTCTACTAGTCAGTATGCTCAAAGTATCTTTTTAGTACTAGTCAGTACCCTGAAATATTTTTTAATATCCTAAAATAGTTTTTTAAGATCATAAAGTATTTTTTAGTACTGGTCAGTATCCTAAAATATATTTTTAATACCTATCAATCCCCTAAAATATTTTTTTAAGAAAATCATCCTTCACAATTTTATGCCAAAACGGCACAATTTCGGAGCAGTGGACGACAGTGGATATTAGCTGAAGTGGATGCTAGTCGCTCCTATTCAAATCACCACATGCGTCGTTTTCTCAAATCAGTGATCGGCCATTCGCCAACGGGAAATTTGAATACGGCTTCTTTGTCACTATTACTGAAGTCAACAAATCAATCCAGAGTCCCAAACGCGTATGCTTCTTTCTCAAATTTTGTGACTTTTGATATTTATTATAATATATTAACTAATTTTTTTCATAAATCAATAAAATGGTTAAGTCAATAAAATTATTCTATAATTTAAGTAATTTTTAATATTACCCCTACTAATTATACTAAACTTTATTATCATATTAATTTTACTATTACCTAGTACTCTTATTAATTAGGGACAGACATAAAAAAAAATTAATATTTATTAGAAACAAGTAAGTGCCTTATAAAAAAGGGATCAAATAAATTTACTAATTAATATGTATAATAAGGACGGAAGTATAAAAAAGAAACCGTATTCAAATACCCGTTTTTGACTTTTGATTGACTTGTTGACTTCAGTAATATAAGAAAGAAGCCGAAGATGCCTTGATTTGTATCTAGAGCTAGCAGCCCCAATTAAAATCGCATCATAAAGCCTCTTCTTCTTCTCTCATTCCTTGATGACAATCAGTATTTCAGTTGCTCTGATTTTTTTCCTCTCTCACTTTATCATTCTCACTACTGCATATCATGGCTTTATATTTCAATTGTGTAACAATACTGTTGGTAACTACACAAACACAAGTGCGTATGGCACAAACCTTAAAGCCCTTCTTTCTAATCTCACCTCCGACCCAAAAATTGACTATGGCTATTACAATTCCTCTGAAGGCCAAAACCCTAATAGAGTTAACGCTCTTGGACTGTGCAGGGCAGATGTTAAGCCAGATGCTTGTCGTACTTGCCTCAACAACGTCTCAACCCTTCTACAAAATCATTGTCCGAATCAGAAGGAAGCGTCTGGATATGACGACAAATGCATTTTACGATACGCCAATCGCTCCATGTTTGGGATAAATCAAGAGCCAGATTCTCCAATTCGCAGGTGTAACGTTCTTAATGTAACAGACAATAAGTACTTTGAAGCGCTTGATGGTCTAATGCGAAGGCTTAAAAGCAAAGCTGCTACCGGGGATAGCCGCAGGAAGTTCGCCGCCAGCACAGCGACTGCTTTGTTTCAAACTATATGGGGTCTTGTTCAGTGCATACCTGATTTGTCTGAGCAAGATTGTGACGATTGCTTGGAGAAGGCGATATCGAGCATTCCCTTGCTCTGTACCAACAGGATTGGCGGGAGGATTATCAAACTGGGTTGCAACATCAGATATGAGAGCTATCGCTTCTATGATGCTGCAGTTGTCGATTCATTATTTCCACCTCCTCCTGCTGCTTCACCATCATCCAACACATTTTCCTCACAAAGTAATAATGATCTTTTATATAGAAAATACTTTAATACGCATTTTACAAATATCCTATCCACGATGCAAAACTATGTGTTCATTGATTAAGATAGATTTAGAGGCTCTCTCAAATTTATTTTTTAAAAAATTCTCTATTTTACCCTCACTTAATTACAAAATGTACTCATATCCCTTTTGTATTTAATTCTCATGTTTGACTAAAGTATTCAATATAATATACCTTTTATATAAGACATATTTATCTAATTTAAATAAATTAAGGAAATTATTTAAGTTTGTTAATATGTTATATATTTTCTAAAATAACTTAGTTATATTCACTCATTCCTTCTCATTATTGTTAAAGAGTACCAATAGAGGTAAAATAGAAAAAGATAGATAAATATGAGAACTATATCTTATATTTATAATTATTATCAACTCTCCAAATATATCTTATATTAAGGATCGAAAAAGTATAATTACCTTTTCCACATGAATAAGGGATTTTTTTTTTAAGAAAATCATTTTTTACATGTTTATTGCAACTAACTAATTTCATCTAACTTTCAAACAATGCAATTAGGTTAATTCTGTCGTATAAATGGAGGAAGTAGTAGGTTATAAAGCCGCAAATAATTTCTATATTTTTTTCATGGGATCGTAGGAACTACTGATTCACCAAAAGTTATATCTTCTCTCGGAAGCTACTTAGTGCATGTTTAATAAAACCGTGATTTTAAAAGCTTTTTATATAAGTTGGGACAAAATTTCTCTAACATACTTACCTTATAAATCGTAAAAGTTATTCTCCAAATACTAATCTAAATTACTCCCCCTTCTAAATTAATAAAAGCAATTTCTTTTTTCGCCAAAGCAATGTTAATAAGCTTATGATCTTTTGTAGGGAATCACAACACATCAAGAACAGTCATTATCGTTGCTGCGTCCATTGGAGCTTTTATCGCAATTCTTATTTTGGTCTGCATCAATTTTGTGGTACGGAAAAGGAAGACAATCGTTGAAAGTAAGTCAAAATAATGTTTTCAAATATACTAAACCATTTTATTTAAACATTGTCAATTTTATTATCACGATAATAAATGCAAAACTTCTAGTACATGTTGACAATCAATCAATATTTACATAAAAGTAAATTTATAGTCGTACAAAACATAAGTTTTTGCAAGATGTTGGATCGATACTTGGACAAATTAGATTTTTCTTAAAAAAAAAAAATTGGTATTTGGTTTAAATTTTAAAACGTTTTAGACAACTTGTAATTTAAATTTTTGGTAGAAAAATCTCTAAAATAGTTTTAAATTACATATATTGTTTTGAAATTTTTATTGAACCCCAATTAAAAATGACGCATTGCGAATCGAAAGTGATAATAATTCGTGATGAATGACTCAACTCATAGCTGTACGTGGAGTGAAAAAATAAAATAAAAAATCAATGCTAAATTTTCACAAGAAGCTTGGTTTAATTATTCCCTTTGTTGCTTTATACTGCCTGCTGTCTGTTTTCCATAAGAGCATGATAATTCAATTAGGTAATTTAAGAAATTAGTTAAAATTAATCAAATAATAAATATATAAAAAATGAACATTTTTTTAAGTATATCTTCATTTTTAAAGGGTGAATAAGAAAGAGAAATATAATAAAAATGACAGAAATTATGAAAAAGAATGTAGTAGGGAAAGAAGGCGGGAAGAGAAAATAAAGTTAACTAGGGAAAAAATGAAAAAAAATAAATTCAATGCACAAACAACCCCAAATGAGTTCTTCTAAAAAAAATTAAGATAATTTAAATTTTAGAATCTTATAAAAAAAATAGCATGGAGTACAAGAAACACTTATATATATATATATATATATATATATATATATATATATATATATATATATATATATATATATATATATATATATATATATATATATATATATATATTGTGTTCATAGTTATAAAAGATGCTTAAAGGTTGTCTTTAATTTTTATTGTTATGTTCCTATTTTCCCCTTTATTTAATTACTCATATTAATAACGATTCATTTATTGTATTCATTCACACTTTCTTCCCACTACACATTCTCTATCTTTTTTCTACTCCCTTTTCTTGTTCTCTCTGCTCATAAAAGAAGGATATTTTGAGACAAATTATATATATATATATATATATATATATATATATATATTATTTATTTGTTGTCTCTAATTAATTTTAACAAACTTTTTTATTGATCTCGTTCGGTTAATTGTCTCTGATAAAAAGAAAGTGAGGGTTATATGTTAGCGAATTTGTTTGGCAAAATAAGCAATCGAGTTTTTTTTTTTTAAAAAAAAATCAAACAATTTCCCAACAAAACAAACAAATCCTAGACAATTTGCAAATGCGCTTCATCTCATTAGAAATAATCTTTTGTTTTGACTTTTTTCTCAGATGATAAAGCAAAGGATGATGATGAAATTGCACCAATCGAGTCACTACTATTTAATTTTAACACCATAAGACTCGCCACAGATAACTTCTCTGTTGCAAATAAGCTTGGACAAGGAGGATTTGGATTAGTATACAAGGTAAATAACATTATTGTCATGTTGACAACACTTTTAAATGTTTCTATATACCACTATAGCCTTTATTTTAAGTCTATTTCAAGTAATTCTCTTACACTAAGGAATTACAGTTAAATTATTAAATAAGGGTTAAATTGATAAAATTTTTAAGTTTAGCCTTATTAAGAAAATTTCTCTGTCTACATTTACAGATCATTCTTTCATCTTTCTCTTTTTAAAACAGGAATTAAATAAATATAAAACAGAAAAACAGTCATTAATAACCTAGGAGTGAACTAATTTTAGGATTTTTTTTTTCCCCCCTACTGCAAATGGACTCAAATAATAAGGACTGATTGATTAAATAATTACATCCTCCAATTCTAATAACTGCAGGGTAGGCTTCCAAATGGTCTGGTCATTGCTGTCAAAAGGTTGTCCATGGATTCTGCGCAAGGAGATTCAGAATTTAAAAATGAAGTGCTCTTGGTGGCTAAGCTCCAACATCGCAATTTAGTGAGATTACTTGGCTTCTCCTTGGAAAAACATGAAAGATTGTTGGTCTACGAGTTTCTTCCAAACGGAAGTCTTGATAACTTATTGTTTGGTAAGTTCTTTGGAGTTTTTCTTCATTTGGATGACTCCTCTATTCTTTCATTTATATTAGAAGAAAATCATAATGCATATTCTAGACACATTCCCAATGGATCATGTCATGGCTTAAATAGATACAAAAATACCGCAGATTTAAGTCAACGTGTTCATTTGAATTGGGTAATGCGCTACAAAATTATAGAAGGTATTGCTCGTGGCCTTCTTTACCTTCATGAAGATTCAAGATTGCGTATCATTCATCGGGATCTCAAAGCAAGTAATATTCTTTTAGATGAAGAGTTAAATCCCAAAATATCAGACTTTGGCTTGGCAAGACTATTTGTTGTAGACCAAACCCAAAGCAATGCAAGCAGAATTGTTGGAACTTAGTAAGTATTGCTACACTTATTATCAAATGATCATTGCAATACTCAGTTATAGTTAACACATCTAATTATGCTAATTTTTTTGACATTTAGTGGATATATGACACCTGAATATGCAATGCATGGACAACTCTCTGTTAAATCAGACGTTTTTAGTTTTGGCATATTGGTTCTAGAGATCTTAAGTGGCAAAAAGAACAACAGTGTAAACGCCCATGATCTATTAAGCTTTGTAAGCCATTGCCTCTTTTCACACATGCATACATGTTTTTTCATCTTTCAAAAAAATTATATAATTATAATAGGGTTAAAATCCAATTTAGTCCTTGGAATTTTCACGTATGAGCTGTGAATATGTTGAAGTTTTTCTTGGATCAATTTCACCCCGGAAGTATTAAAAAAATACTAATGTCACTCCTTGTCATTAAGAATGTTAACGATTAACATTAATTTTTTAATAGTAACATTATTTAAAAAAAAAAAATCTAGAGAGTACGAGTTTAAATTTTAGAAACAGCCTCCCCACTTGTGGAGGTAAAGCTGCGTACATCTATATCTACCACTATCCAGACCCCATTTGGTGGGAGTCTTGTGTACTAGGCCTCCCTTATATTTATTTATTAGTTTCTTTAATGGTTGGGGTGAATTTGCTCTATCTTAAACACTTAAGGGGTGAAATTTATCCCAAAAAAACATTTTGATACCCACAGCTCTCTCACGAAAAACATTCCGGGAAAACTTGAATATTAACCCATTATAATATTACACTATATATCATGACTTGATAACATGCAGAAGTAGCTTGGGATTGATTTTGTTTATCATTGATGAAGAACTTGCTGCAGGCATGGAAAAATTGGAGGGAAGGGACGACCTTCAATTTAGTAGATCCAATTGTAAACAATGGCTCAAGAAATGAAATAATAAGATGCATCCACATTGGGTTATTATGTGTTCAAGAAAATGTGGCTCACAGGCCAACCATGACTCAAGTTGTACTTATGCTCAATAGCTACTCTTCCTCTCTCCCTTTACCTTTGAAGCCTCCGCTTTTCATGCATACCAATGGTTCATCTGAGATACAGATGAGAGAGAACAGCTCAGAGGCAACAACAAGATCAAGTGAACGGGCAAGTAACTCTATCCAAGAATCAGTAAATGAGGCCTCAATTACTGAACTATATCCGCGTTAGCTTTTTGATAACAAATAAGAAAGCTTGGAGCTTTGCCAAGTAAGTAAGAAGATTAAATATGGACTCAAAATTAGTTGAGTGCAAAAGTTCAGTTATTGGTCTGAATACTAATTAATGTCAACTCATTTGCTCAATTGTGATTTTTTCCCCTTATCCTAGGCTACTAAGAAGTTGATTTAACGGGTTTGGTTTTTATCTTTAGTTAAGAACTGAAGGAAATTAGGTCAAGCTCAATAATTCATCTTGAGCTTGGACACTTCTATATATAATCATCAGTAACCAATTACATAGTGATTGCTCTATACAAGGAAATGATTTATTTCCTACTCAGTAATTACTCTATACAAGGAAATGATCTATTTCCTACTCAGTGATTACTCTATACAGGGAAATGATTTATTTCCTATTCAGTGAGTGCTCTATACATGAATACAATATACAAAGAATAAATAAATACAAAACTATATTTATTTCTAACTCCCTTCGTTACTTCGAACCTCCTTCATCCTTTTGCTTGGGGTCAAAGTGGTCTCTTGTTGTAGTCGTCTAATGGGGGCAACAGTAACTCCTAGCTTGTGGAAGCAGAAACGAGCACGATGCAAGGGCTTTGTTAAACAGTCTGCAACTTGAAATTCTGTTGGCACATAAGATACCTGCAAGACTTTAGATAAGACTTGATCTCTTACAAAATGCATATCTATTTCAATGTGCTTTGTTCTAGCATGATGCACCGGATTAGAAGCAAGGGCGGTTGCACTTGTGTTATCTCACCATATGGTAGGTATCTGCTTTAATCGGAGACTCAGTTCAGATAGTAAGGATTTGATCCAATTCAATTCGGAAGCTGTGTTAGATAAGGAGCGGTATTCAGACTCACAACTGGATTTAGAAACAACAGATTGCTTCTTAGAGGACCATGTCACTAAGGAATTGCCTAGAAACACACAATATGCACCAACAGACCACCTATCATCTGGGCATGACGCCCAATCAGCATCTGAGTAAGCAGAAAGGGTAAGAGGCTTTGCTGGTTTGACATGAATACCATAGTGAACAGTACCTCGCAGATATCGTAGTACTCTCTTTACTGCTTTCCAATGTTTAGTAGTTGGTTTTGACAAAAATTGACTTAGCTTACCAACACTGAAGCTGATGTCTGGTCTAGTATTGCATAGATATTGAACAGCCCCCACTACACTTTTGTACTCACTGGGATTGGAAAGTAGTTCGCCTGAGTAAGCCGACAGGGATTTGTGTGCAGCCATGGGAGTAGGGCAAGGTGAGGCATTATTCATGTGGAAGCGATCTAGCAAATCAATGACATATTTCCCTTGAGTTAAGTATAGACTAGAACTGTCTCTGTGTGCCTCAATCCCAAGAAAGTAATGAAGAGAGCCAAGATCCTTCAAAGAGAAAATAGAGTGCAGTTTGGCGGCAAAGCATTTGAGACTGTAAGGATTACTACCAGTCACAATGATGTCATCTACATAGATTAGGATCAATAGAATCTGAGTCTTATATGAGTAGACAAATAAGGAGATATCACTCCTGGAATTTGTGAAGCCCCAATCAAGTAAAACCGTTCGAAGTCTGTCAAACCAGGCCCGTGGTGCTTGTTTTAAGCCATAGAGAGCTTTAGTTAATTTACACACATGGTTAGGTTTAGAGGGATCAACAAACCCTTCAGGCTGCTTCATGAAGACAGATTCAGATAGAAAACCATTGAGAAAGGCATTGTTTATATCAAGTTGCTTGATTTCCCAATTGAATGAAACGGCGAGAGTCAAAACAATGTGAACAGTGGAAGCTTTAACAACTGGGCTGAAAGTCTCATAGAAATCAATACCTTCACTTTGCTGAAAGCCTTTGGCAACAAGTCTAGCTTTCCGGTTGGATAGAGAGCCATCAGCATTGAATTTGGACTTAAAAATCCACTTATTGTCAACTATGTTTTGGTGTCTGTGTCGAGGAACAAGAACCCAAGTGCCATTTCTTTGGAGTGCTGAAAACTCCTCGATCATAGCTTGCTTCCATAAGGGGGAGGCTAAGGCTTGCTTGGCAGTTCTTGGGACAGGATCTGATGCAACAGTCAGTCCAATATAGGGAAGTTTAGGTTTAGTGATCCCTAACTTACTCCGTGTGATCATTGGATGAGAGGTGGGAATGGGTGGGGGTTGTATAGAAGGAGATGGAGATGGCGTTGGGGTAGTGGATTGAGGAGGAGTGGGGTGAAGGGTTGGTGAAGTAGGAGAGGCTGGTATAGTGGGAGAGTCTGGGATGGGAAGAGTATCTGAGGTGGGTGGTGATGGCGAGTCTAGAATAGGTGAGGCTGTAGGAGACGAGCTCTGAGGTGAGACAAGTGTATCATGTGGCAAGGGAGAAGATAGACTGGGATCAATATTGAAAGGTGAGACTCTTGGAGAGGATGGCGGAACAGTTGTGGGAACTAATGCGGATGAAGGTAGGTCTTCGTTGAGGACCGGGGACACACTTGAGAAATTTACAACCTCAGATTCCAATGGTTTCTGCAACGACAAGAAACCATGAGCGAATGGATATTCATCCTCATTAAATACAACATGTCTTGATATGTAGATCCTGCCAGTTGAACTGAGGCATTTGAATCCTTTATTTGATCCACTGTAACCCAGAAAAGTGCACCTGGTGCTGTGAAATTGAAGTTTGTTTTGATTATAGGGACGGAGGCAAGGGAAGCAGGCGCAGCCAAAGATTTTGAAGTTCCTGTAATCTGGTTGTTTGTGAAACAAAACCTCAAACGGAGAAATGTTATGTAAAACAGTAGTAGGAAGTCTATTGATAAGATAAACTGCAGTAGAGAATGCTTCCCACCAGTAATATGTAGGCATAGATGCGTGAGCCAAAAGTGTTAAACCTGTCTCAACAATATGGCGATGCTTTCTTTCAACTCTACCATTCTGGGCGGATGTATGAGGACAGGAGTGTCGAAAAACAATGTCATTTTCATCCAGAAAACCCTGAAAGGCACAAAACTCACCACCCCAATCACTTTGCAAGACTTTTATTTTCTTTTCAAGGATGTTCTCAACCATAGACCTAAAAATTTTAAAAGCAGAGAGAGCTTCCCCCTTTGTCCTCAAAGGATAAATCCAGGTATGTCGACTGTAATCATCAAGAAAGCTGATGTAAAACTTGTAACCCCCAACTGATGTTATTGGAGAAGGGCCCCAGAGGTCTGTGTGAACAAGTTCTAGAGCATATGAGGCTCGCGAGTGAGATATAGGAAAGGAGACTCAATGTGACTTACCCAATTGACAAGAATCACAAAAATTAAAACTTTCATTAGATGATAAAGTGACATTACAATCATTGAGCACTTTCTGTAAAGTGACTTTATTTGGATGTCCAAGTCTTCTATGCCAAGATTCAGAAATAGACAGTCCTTTATTTGTCCTAACAGCATTACTACCAACAGAAATGAAACTAGTAGCACGATTCTTGACGGGAACCACAGGGTTGTCAATCCGATACAAGCCTGGAGTGGAGCCTCTGGTGATTGTTCCTTTTAGCAGAACACTATGTTGACCCTTGTCCTTCACAAAACAGCCATTAGAATCAATTTCAACTAATATATTATTGTTGTCATTAGTGAGTTTGAAGCCACTTATCAGTTTCTTAGACATCTTAGGAGCAACAAGAACATCATTTAATTTCAGAGTTTTCAGACCAGCAGAATTATCACAAAGTAGATTAGCATGACCGGATCCAATTACAGAGACAGAGGCACCATTACCAACCGAAATGGACCGAATACCTGAGTTCATTGTGGCGTCAACATTATGAGCAGAATTTGTGACATGATGAGTAGCTCCTGTATCTAGATACCAGGTAGGATCAGCAACAGTATCTGAGGTGGTAGCATAGTCAGAGGAAGTGATGTAGGCTGAGGCATTTTCACGCTTCCGTGGCGGCTTGAAATTCTTGTCAAAGCTCTTGAAGCAGTTAGCTACCTCGTGGCCAGGCTTATCGCATAAATAGCACTAAGGTCTGTCACCTCCAGAATAAGAAGAATTACCTCTGCCACCAGGAGAATTTCTGTTTGGAAGACCGCCTCTTCCTCGTCTGCCGCCACAGCCACGCTGATGGTGAGAGCGTTGCTGATAGTTACCCGATTGAATAGATAAACCAGCAAAGGCATTGGAAAGATTGGTCATGGTAGAAGTACTTATCTGCTCCAACCGAGACTTCAAAGGTGAGAAGCTTAGACTGGAGGTCATTCCAAGAGAGGTGGTCCTTCTCTGATAGTAGCACAACAATAGGGGTGTATTCAGTATCAACACCAGCGAGAGTTTGTGTGACAAGATCAGGAAGGGATAGAGGACAGCCAGCAAGAGTTAGATTGTCTGAAATAGATTTCATTTTCACCAAGTACTCTCTCATTTTGAGAGAACCTTTCCTGAGTTGCTGAAATTCACTCTTTAGTAAGGTGACTCTGGATTTGGTATTTGCACCCACAAACTCGGTGACTGCTTTCCAGAGAGAAGAAGATGTTCGACATCCGGTCATTTGGCTAGCTATTTCCACTGTCATGGTGCCAAATAGCCAACCAAGGAGAATCTGATCAGTTGCAAGCCAGTCTTCATACTGGGGATTGGAACATATCTGATCAGCAGAATTAAAAATGTATTCTGGAGGAATCGGTGTTATGCCAAGAATATGCCCAGCAAGTCGATGTCCACAAATGATAGGCATAATTGTAGATTCCCAAGTCAGGAAATTATCTCCATCCAGCTTGACGGGATTTCCCTGATTTAAAGAACTCAATAAGGGAGTAGACCGTGAGGTGACCTGAGGGCTATGGGGGACAAAGGAATAGCCCGATGGGAATTGAAGAGCCTGTGTTTGATTGTGAAGTGGAGAGGATGTATAAGGTGGAATATAGGTGGAGATTGGGGTGGCCGATGTGAGGGGAGGCAGGACTGATGAGGATGAGTGTGGTGGCTGTGATGACGATGGGTTGTATTGACCAACGAGAGGAGACAATGAAGCCTGGTGTGAGTGAGGACTGGCGGCAAGGTGAGAGAGAGGTGGAAGCGGCTGGTGACTAGTGACGAGGTGGCTGGGTGGCGGAGTGGAATTTAGGCCGGAAGAGAGAGAAGAGAAAGAGTGAGGTTGGTCGACGGTGTGAGGGTTGAAAAACGGCGTTGAATGATTGAAAATGAAGGGAGGTTGCTGATGATTGCTGTCAGTGACGGGTTGAGATGAATGTGAGAGGGAATATGGCAATGAAGTGGATATGGTGGAATTGGTGATTGAGGCATCAGCATGCGTGGCGGTGATAATCAAATTGCTAGGTAAATGTGTAGATGTGGGGATGAGGCTAGGGTTTTTAGAAGGGGACGTGGTGGCGGCAATTTCTGACTAGGATAAGGGTGTTGCCATTTTCTGGCTTTTACGGCTCTGGTACCAAGTTAAGAACTGAAGGAAATTAGGTCAAGCTCAATAATTCATCTTGAGCCTGGACACTTCTATATATAATCATCAGTAACCAATTACATAGTGATTGCTCTATACAAGGAAATGATTTATTTCCTACTCAGTGATTACTCTATACAAGGAAATGATTTATTTCCTACTCAGTGATTACTCTATACAGGGAAATGATTTATTTCCTATTCAGTGAGTGCTCTATACATGAATACAATATACAAAGAATAAATAAATACAAAACTATATTTATTTCTAACTTCTTTGTATCAACGCCATTAAACTCATACCAAATTGTTATCAAACTATAGAGACTAACATTTTAAATAGGAGAAATTAAATGGACAAAAAAACTACAATTTGGAACTATAGGCACTAAAAATAAAATTAAATCAAATTGTAAGGACTAAAAATTAGTATTAGCGTATTTTTCCCTCAAACTATTCATATTAATTGCATATATTAAAGAGAATTTTTATCAATGCGGGTGATAATTAAAAGGGGTGTTTTAGATAAAACAAACAATTATTTGTTACAATAAAAAAATATTTTTTAATATTTGTAAATTAACAGCTATCTCATACATTTAAGATTAAATTAAAGGGACTAATAGAATTACCCTCCTTTGTCATCCTAAAATGCACTATATGAGAAATACATCTAAGGATTGATATATGCCATTAAATTGATAAATGTTAACACCACTACAAAAAAGGAAAAAAGGAAAAAAAAAAGAACAAAAGGATTTATATTTTGCTAATAGTAACATTTTGGAAATTCTATATATTTCATTATTACTTTTTATTTAGTAGCATTTTACAAATGCCAAAAGAAGTTACTTATGTGTTTGGATTAGTTTATGGAGAATAATTTTGGAGAAAAAGTGTACAAATTGATTTCAAAGAATAAATTTTAAAGAATAGCTTCTAAAAAATAATAATAATAATTGCTTATGGGAGAACCATGTTTTTCAACCCCCCAAACCATGGTTTTTGTCCAAACCTTGATTTTGCACATTCCCAACGGTAGAGTTTCCTTGAAGAAAGGCTACCGCGCGCAGTGAAATTTTTTCAATGTCTGGTCAAAAATCGCTACCACATGTAATTTTTTTTAAATTTTTTTTAAAGAGTCACAAATCTACGTACGTGAGGAAATTTTAAAAACTATTTTATATTTAAAATTTTCTTATAGTAATATAGATTTCTCAGTATGGAAACTATATTGGTAGACAATCAACACCAATACTAACAAAATTAACTTGTATAACACATGTCGATTTACAAGACCCATAAATGTTCAAATCTATTTCAATTCTAAAACTAAAAAATTACTAAAGTTAATACAATGAATTATAACCAAAAAAAAATTGTTCTGGTGTAGAACACAAATATCTAGCCTCAGAGGGCTAGTAAATGATTGATCTTGGATTTAATGGTTCCCAAGGATGTATAAACACCCAAGAGGAGATTACCTACTGCTATCTACGGTTGAGATAACACTGGGTGATCGGTGATCACTGTGCAATACAAATATGGCATATTGCCAGAGGGGTGGGGTGTGTGCAAAGTGAGACTAAATGTAAATAATCAATTGAAAATAAAGAGAGTGCACCTGGTGAATATCCTTCTATTTATAGAGGGCACCTAGGGTTTTAGCCTACTGATTGTGCGCCCATTCCCCCGCCATATGCGTCTCCACGATTTGTGTTGTGTGTGCTCCATAACCTGCATTACCCCATATTATGGGCATGATCATGGGATGATTGACGTTTTACCTGATTAAGGAATATCCTGTCATAAAGTGCCCTTGCTAGGCCTAGACTCTACTAGGCCCATTACTCAGGTCCATAACAATTGCCCCCAAGCTTGGTAGCTTAGGTTTCTAATCTGCCGAGGTTACTTTGCTGTTGGACCCCGACTTACCCAGCCCGAGCCTTTACTGGCTTTTTACCTGGATGTTTGCCGAGTTCCGTAGAGTTAGGAGGACTTTGAAGATCTCCTGCCCTTTGCTCCCTGCATTTCCACACTTACTCTTGTCTCACTTTTCGTACATATGCCATGAGCCTCCTAGGATCGCTTGCTCTTATGATGCCCAGGATTATCTCGGGATCACCTGTGTGTCATCCCGAGTTTATCACTCCATCATCTCGAGTTTATCACTCCTTGTCACGTGTTGCCCCTAATTGCGGGTATTATGTGAGCGAGCAGGCATACAAATAGAAGTGATTACTCCTAAGGAAAGAATCTATTCACTTTCCTACAACACGTCGTATAACTGCCATTTTAAAGATAATTGTCACGCTCCCTGAATAGACGCCTTCGGTTATCATGTGCAATAAATGCTCACGTCATTTCATATCCATCATGATTACTTTTAAGGGTTTTCACCTTCCCGTTTTTGGATCTGTCAGAACGCTTCGCCTACTTTGGCGTTATAACTTTGACCCTTCAATTCGTCTCGTCTATAAAACTCAGCTTACTATTTCTTTTCATCATTTCGCTTACGAGCTTTCCTACCTATTCCGAAAACTCTCCTGCTTACCACAAAGTTCTTTGCTTTGGAAGTGTTCCTGCTTACCTATCAGGTACTACTAACGCCTTTCTGGCCCTTCCTTTTCTTCAGTTTATCGTAAACTCCCTTAAAGGATTTTGTGTGTTCTGGGTTTTTCCTCTTTCCTTTCGCGAGCTATTGCTACTTAATTTTTGCTTGTGTGGGTATTTAAATGTCTGTGATGACCTACTTGAATTCCTTTCTAAACGAGAAACGTTGAGATAGCCTATGGTTTGAGTCATTTCCATATGTACGGATTCTGTATTTGTTTTGCTAAAGTTCTTGAGAATTTTCAATCCTCTTTTTGACTGGATTTTCTGGGTTTGCCTGCATTCATGCGACAACCTTTTTGAACTTTAGCGTTCTTTATCTTTTTGTTTGTGCAAATGAACCCAAATCCCGTCGTGTCTCTAGACATGTATGGTAGGCCCATCCCCGAAGAAGATAAGGACATTGTTAGTTCTCAGATGGTTTTGATGATTGCCAACAACTACAAACAATGAAAAAGGTTTTGCTCTTAAGTATTGAAAACTCTGATTAAGAGCAAACCTCAAGGTTGGCACTGAAACCTCGAGGTTTGGCCTTACAGAAGCTTTTAAAAAGTCAAGTGTTTCATTGTTCAAAACTTGGTTTCACAAAACAATGTGAAACCTCGAGGTTGGCAAGTTAACCTCGAGGTTCTGGATCTTTTAGAAAAACTCAAGTTTTGCACCAACACAGGAAACCTCAAGGTTTGGTTGAAAACCTCCAGGTTTATGTTTTGGCGCTTAATTGATCTTTTTGAAAAACATGTGAAACCTCGAGTATTACAAGTAAACCTCGAGTTTTTAAGTCATCCAGAAAGGTTATGGTTTTCATCAAGCATGAAAACCTCGAGGTTCATATTGAAACCTCGAGGCTTAGCACTTTGTGTTAAAACTCAAGATTTCAGGAAAACACTTAAACCTCGAGTATTATTTGTAAACCTCGAGTATTATGGCACACAGAGAGCAAACAGGTTTTCAAAGAATTGAAAACGTCGAGGTTCAGACTGAAACCTCGAGGTTAACCCTTCTGTCCAAAAACTTAACTTTGCAAATTTAGAAGCAAACCTCGAGTATGGTTTTACAACCTCGAGGTTATCGGGCTCCAGAGGAAAAATGGATTTTTCACCAAGTTTCAAACCTCAAGGTTTCTTTTGAAACCTCAAGGTTTGTGATTTTCAAAGATTTCTCAAAAGGTTTCTTTACAAAGGAAACCTCGAGGTTCACAGAGTAACCTCGAGGTTACATGTGTTTTCAACTGAGTTTGCTTGAGTTATTCAAGCAAACCTCGAGGTTTGATGAACAAACCTCAAGGTTTCTGGCCGTTACTGCAAATTCGAATTTGGGGATTCTGTAATACCTTCTTGTTTGATCTCAATGCTTTCCATGATTATTCTATATTGATTCTAGATATGTTTAACCATCTTTCTAGTGAGTTTCAGACAGATTAACGAAGGTTTATTGAAGGATTAGAGCAAAAGCAAAAAGTGTGTCAGAACATTTAATGCTCAGCCCAGAAACTTGCTTCCTTTGGTTAATCCACTGGTACACGGCTACAAAAGATCAAAAGGAAGATTACTACAACAAGAAACATCCTCTCTAACGGATTTATTGCCAGAAAGTCAACTCAGACTTAATGACCAGCTGTATTATGCATAAACAAGAGAGAGAAGATGCCTAAGCTTGAACCAACACTCAGCAGATGATCTCCAACGGTTCAATCTTCATTGCAACGGTCATTTAATGCCCTCTACCTATAAATAGAGAGCATTAACTCCTTCACAAGTTGATACACCAACTCAGAGCGAAAATTTACTAAGTTCATTTATTGTGTATTAGCTTTCACTTGTAAAGTATCATACTTGATACAAGCACTTCAGTGATTATCTTATCTACTCTGTGAGAGAGTTTTTCACTTGTAAATCATTCATTGATTGTGATAACTGCAAGTCAGGGTACTTGGTAGTTGGGGTGTATTGATTACAACTTGTAAGGGGGAGTGTGTTCTAGTGAGAGAACAACTCTTAGTACAGAGTGTGTAATCATTATTGTTGAGTTAGTGGATTGAAAATCCCAAGTGAGGCTTGGGGACTGGATGTAGGTCAGAGAAAGGACCAAATCAGTATAAATTGCCTGTGTCAAGCTTTTCTTCTTATCTCCTCTGTTCTGCTCTGTTTTGAGTGTTTAAATAAAGAACAAGTTTTGAAAATTTTAAAGATACCCAATTCACCCCCCTCTTGGGTATCAAGCTCCAACTTTCAGACATCCTTGAAAATCTTTCCGAACCCACAAAATTTTGGCTTTGGTCAATTCTTCCCACCGAAGAGGAGAAAAAGGAAGCCTTCCTTCGCACCTCGGGGGGCAGTGGGAGTAGGGAAACTGGCCAAGTTTAAAACTCTTCAACTCCTAGAAACACCGAAACCTCGACGTCCATACCCTAAGTTTCAAACATGATCCTTGGTGGTTCTGACTCTGTTATGCAGACTCGGGGTCCGATGCCATGCAACGAATGTTGCTACAAAGCCATCGAACTAGCCAGGCTTGATTGTGATAGGGAGGCTGACTTGCTGCTGGACAAGTGTCGGTGTAACATTATTCTCTCAACTAGCTCAACTAGCGTCCTTCTGAATTGCCCTAACCCAGCCCCTATTTATGTTCCCAGAGTTAGTCTTGTCGTGCCAAGTATACTTTCACTTTCTGACTCTTGCCCTTTTCCTTGTTATAGGTATTAGATAGCTTCTTCAAATTGTACTGATCAATCTACGACGGGAGAATCCAATTATTCTGGTTCTTCCCCAAAACCTATTGTCAAGGAGCTTCATTGTTAGTAGCATCGCGACTCGGATGAGGAGCTCAATGACCGTGGATGAACTTGCACGAGCGGTTCGCGGTGGGGAGGGATATGACATATGCCTACCTCAAGTAACTGAGTCGATCGCTTCCTTCCGATCGAGTGATGAGGATCTTCACTATTTTTATTTTTAACGAGATATAATTACCTGACTTGGTTTACAATTCCCTTTTACCGACTTCCAAATGTGCCTGCTTCGCCATTTGCTCCTCACGCCCTCTCAGCTGCATCCCAATAGTTGGGCTTTTGCTATTGCATTTGAGAATTTTTGCAAAACCCAAGACATCGTCTACACCGTCCCCCTTTTTTGTAGTTTCTTTGCACCCCTGGAGACCAATGTCACTACCGAGGATGATCGCACATGGTTTGGTTGGACCTCTCTCCGAGCTGCCTATGGTCGCAAATTTCTTAAGCCATTCATAGATTCATGGAAAGGCTTTAAGACCTCCTTTTTTAAGGTTGTCGCCAAATCTGAGCAAGTGCCTTGGTTTCTCCAATCTTCCGACTCTGGGGAAGTCGAAGAACAATTTCCCATTTATTGGTGTGCGGGTTACCACAAACTATCTCCTAAAGATTTCATCCCCTCAGCTACCAGCCTCTCAGAAGCCAAGGAGGCCATACTTGCTCTTACGAAACTCGCTAGTAAGAAGGGCAAGTTGGTGGACTCAGCCGAATATATCACGGCTCCTGTACGCAAAAAATGGCCTGCTGCGAGTACGGATTTGAGCTTTTATTGCTTTTTGTACTTGCTTTTCATTGCATAGACAATTCATCTATGTTTCCTTTTTTTAGGTCGGCAAATGGGGAAACGACCCGTTTATCTTGATGTGACTGACCGTGATGAGGAGGCCACAAGTGCAACCATGGCTAAGGCAGTGGTTGGTGAAAAGTGGGCAATTCCTGAACCCACCCAACAAGCTCCTACCGAAAAGATGAAGGTCATTAAAAATAAGACTGCCGCTGTGGCCTCTCAGGGTGTCCCACGACCACCTTCGCCCCCTATGTTGGATTCAGAAACCCCAACTGGGGAGATTGTCACTCTCGAGTCACTCATTTAGCTCCCTCGGTCCCATGTGTGGGAGCATAAGGTCACCAAAGGTCTGCGTCTCGATATTCGTCCTCTCAAGAATTACTATGATGGTAAACGACTGTCTAATCCTGAGATAAAGAAGCTCTGGGATATGGAGCATGCAGGCTTAAAGATCGCTGAGTTATGTCAGCTCGTGGCCTATCTGAAGGAAAAGCACGCCTTGGTCCAGGAGGAGCTGGAACATGCAGAGGTGGAAAGGGATAAGGCCAATAGATTGGTGACCTAGACTCTCCAAGACTCGCAAAATGTCAAGACAGAGAGGGACAATCTCCGCACTGAGGTGGAATCACTCAGGGCTGAGAGGGATAGCCTCCTTCAAGAGCTTTGACAGGCTCGAGAAAGCTTGCAGAGGGCTGAGTCGGAGGTTTCCCGGAGGCAGCGGATTCAAGAAAGTGATGTCGATTCCATGAGCAGGCACAAGGCCATCATTACTGAGTTGGAAGCGGAGCTAAAGCATTACAAAGAAGCATTTGCCGCTGCTCGCAATGACGTCTCCAAGCTGAAAACCGGTATCAAGAATGCCTTTGATAATGCTTTGGAGCAAGCGCAATTCCTGAATCCTGCCTTTAAGCTGAGCCTTGAGAGGTTGCACTATAACGCCTATATTGAAGATGGAAAGTTCATTCCTCTTTCTTTACTGTCGGCCCGCCTTCCCCTGGTCTCGAGGCTGTTCCTAAGGTCCAAGGCGAAGAGGCCAACCCTCCCAACTCGGCTAACCCTAACGAGGATGCTTCCACTGCTGAATTACACTAAGCATAGCCTCATCGCAACTCTAGTTTTCTTCGTTTTTGGCTGATAAACGCCTTCCTCTTGTGGGATTCAGGGCCCTTTCCCACCAAGGCTTCCCTTCGCTTTATGTTTTATATGTATAGAGGCATGTTACCCGAAATTTTTTGTGCCTCCTTGACTTGTATTCCTTGATAATTCCTGCAACCCATTATGTAAACAACTGTTAATTAATAAAAAAGCATTTACTTTCACCATGTACTTTGGCCCATCAAACCCGCGCAGTTAGCCGGGCCGGATTGCATCTACTTTATAAGTGGATTGTCATTAACTCACCATTTGCGTCACCATTTGCGCCTGCTTTTTAAACGAGATAATCTAGGAACAAATATAAACGCGTTACGCCCGACTTGATCAGGGTCGGTGAAATGGTTCTCTTCCATCCGAGTCACCTGTCATTTTATCAGTTTTGGCGTTCTTTGTGAACTTAAGTTTTGTTCCCCACTTAGCTTTTGTAACTAAGCCATCTTAGTCGTGGTTTATAAACACAAGGTCGTATTCCCTGAAGTCGTACATGTTTATTAATCTGCTAAAGACACGTCTTATGAAAAATGGCTTTGTACCACGATTCCATGTACGTTAAATTTTGACATGTTTATAAAAACTGGTTGACTGTCCATGGATTTATACATGCAAATTAACTGGGCAGTGTTACCACTGATACATGATTTACGAAAACGGGTTTCCATACCTTAGGTTCATACATGCTTGTTTAATTTTTGGTGGCTCTATCGCTGCATGATTTATGAAAACAGGTTTCTATACCGTAGGTTCACACATGCTTATTCAGTTTTGCGGCATTGCCACTAAGAAATGATCTATGAAACCGGGTGTTCTACCTCGGATCCATACATGTTGGTTAATTTTGCGGCATCACCGCTAAGACATGGTTTATGAAACCGGGCGTTCTACTGCAGATCCATACACGTTTATATGGAAACTAGTTTATTTACCATGGATCCATTTATGCGCATTAATTTGGTGGCGTCGCTGCTAACACATGATCTATGGAAACATGCTTTCTACCTTGGATCCATCCTTGCTTATTTATTTCATATGATCTATGAGAACTGGTTTATTTACCAGGAATTCATACATGCTAACTGCTTTGGAGAGATTTGAAAGTGGAGCCAAATACCCAAGAGGGGGGTGAATTGGGTATTTTAAAACTTTTGCAAATAACTCTGTTTTCTAATATTGAAAACAGGGCAGAACAGAGCAAAGGGAAGAGAAGCTAAACACAAGAGATTTATACTGGTTCGGTCTTAACCACTTGACCTACATCCAGTCCCCAGACTCTTTGGGATTTCCACTATATCAAAGATTACACACTCTACACTCAAGAAGTGATTCTCTCACTAGAACTCACTCCCCCTTACAAGTTGTAATCAATGATTCCCCAAATCACCAAGTCCCCTTGACTTGTGATTCCTTTACAATAAATGATATTCAGAAAGAAAACTCTCTTAAAGAGCATATATAAATGAACACTGAAGCTCTTGTATCAAAAGATACTATACAGATGAAAACTGAAGAGAATAAATGAAAACTTGAATACAATTCGCTCTCAGTTGTTGTGGTTCTTGAGAAGACTTGAATGCCACTCTATTTATACACAGAAGGCATTAAATGACCGTTGCAGCTTGGATTAAACCGTTGGAAGTGATCTATAGAAGTTAGGTGCAACTTTGGTCTTCTTCTCTCTAAACTCCACTTAATCCAGTTGGACAATGGTTCAGAGTTGACTCTCTGCAAATTAATTCATTGGAGAAGAGTTTACTTGTTGTAGAAAACATTCTTTAATGATTTGTAACCATGTGCAGAAGGATTAGCTGAAAGAATGCAACTTTTCTGGACAACATTTATTATCCTGACATGCTTTTTGCTTTTGCTGAGATCTTCAATAAACTTTCGTTAATCTGTCTAAAACTCATCAAGAAAGTGGTTAAATATATCTAGGAACATGGAGAATTAATATTGGAAAGTATTAGGATCAAACAAGATAGATTTCCAAAAACGCGAAATTCAAATTTTAAACTCAGCACAGAAACCTCGAGGTTTGTTCACCAAACCTCGAGTTTTGGACTTAGCATGTGAAATTGATTTTATGTCCAAAACATCAAAACTTGAGGTTTCTAAGCAAAACTGGAGGTTTTCAAAACTTTGAAATGCTCGATGCTCTCTGCCTGGGAAAACCTCGAGGTTTCATTACAAACCTCATGTTTTCACTCAAGTTAGAAAGTTTTGAAAAATTCTCTCAAATGTAAAACCTCGAGGTTTCTATTGAAACCTCGAGTTTTTGACTTAGTGAAAAACTTGTTTGCTCTCTGTCTTGTAAAACCTCGAGGTTTCATTACAAACCTCGAGTTTTCACTCAAGTTAGAAAGTTTTGAAAAATTCTCTCAAATGTAAAACCTCTAGGTTTCTATTGAAACCTCGAGTTTTTAACTTAGTGAAAAACTCGTTTGCTCTCTGTCTTGTAAAACCTCGAGTTTTCTTTACAAAACTCGAGTTTTGTTCAAATATAAAAACTTTGAGATTTTGCGCCAAGACAGAAACCTTGAGGTTTCAAAACCAAACTCGAGGTTTTGAAACCTTAGAAAATTTAGTTGCTCTCTGCCTGGACAAAACTCGAGGTTTTTATTAAAACCTCGAGTTTTCAGTTTTTGTGAAAACTTAAACAATTTTTCTGTCAAATCCCAAAACTGGAGGTTTTCTCTTAAAACTGGAGGTTTTGTAAAATGTAAAAGTCTAAGTATTTTCAGCCTCCACAAAACTCGAGGTTTTGTCTAAAACCTCGAGTTTTCACTCAATGTGAAAACTTTGAGAAAACCTTGTTGAATTCAAACCTTGAGGTTTCTTCACAAAACTAGAGGTTTTAAGACTTGTTTAAAATCTAAGTTTTCTGTCACAGTCAAAACCTCGAGGTTTCTTGCCAAACCTCGAGTTTTCTCAAAAACTTGTGAAAAGTGAAGTTTCAAATCAAAGCACAAAACTTGAGGTTTTATTTGAAAATTGGAGGTTTTGAATTGTTCAGAATCTGAGAGACTCTCTGTATGACAAAACCTTGAGGTTTTTCCAGAAACCTCAAGTTTTGCATTTTCTTAAAAAAACTTGAGAAGTCTCTGTGTTTGGAAACCTCGAGTTTTCTCTGGAAACCTTGAGTTTTCTTTAATCTCAGAAAGCTTGAGTTTCTCTCTGTAAGGCCAAACCTCGATGTTTCTCTGCAAACCTCGAGTTTTGATCTCACAGTGAGTTTTACACAGTTGAGAGCAAAACTTCAAACTTTGTTTACAATTATTGGCAATCATCAAAACCCTTAGAGAATTAACAAGATTGTCGCCATGACATGACTTTTGAAAATGGGTTCCAAGACCCAAAAGTCTTTATTCATTTAATGTGGCAGTAACGCCGAAGTACATGATTCCCGCAGGAACTTTCACTGACTTACAGCCAAATTGCCTAAAAACAAACGAAACGAAGGAAAATCCTACAATTAAATGAAACAACGGAAATTTCACAAACTCTTGAGATTCAGCCCCGAGAACTTCAGGATCCGAGGCTATGTCCTCTCGCTGTGGATCTCGACTTCAACTATAATAGGCTTTCAGCTTGTCCGCGTTCCATGTTCTTTTGACCGCCTGTTTTTTCAATGTCTCTAGCATGTATGCTCCTTTGCCAAGCTTTTCTTTGACACGATATGGGCCTTCCCAGTTTACGGCAAGCTTTCCACCACTGGCATTCTTGTTGCCTATGTCGGCTTTTTGAAGGACCAGGTCACCTTTTTCAAATGATTGTGGTCTTAACTTCCTATTGTACCGAGCTGCGATGAGTTGTTTCGTGGTCATATCACTACTACAAAAAAGGCTAACTACTTCTCTTAAAGACTTCCTTATTTTTAAAAAGGAAGTTAAAAGTGAATGTAGTGGCATATTTGTAAAATAAATACAAATTTGGCGTCCTAAAATAAGTTTAAGAATGTCTAAAATAAATTAAGGCGTCCTAAAATAATTTAAGGACGCTTAATTAAAAATTTTCGCGCCAAAAATTAATGTTTTAGCGCCTTCACACCATTATATTCCACGAATTTTTTGGCGCGCGCCTGCAAAAGACTAATGAGGATTTTTTTCTTGGTGTCCTGAAATAAAAACAGGACGCCCTAATTAAATTTTATGGCTCCCTGACACAATGTCAGGATGCCCTAAATAAGCTTTAAGGCGTCCTGATAGAACGTAAGGATTGCCTTAATGAAATTAAAGGCACCCTAATTGAACATCAGGACGCCTTAAAAATATTAAAGGCACCCTAATAGAACATCAGGACGCCTTTAATAACATTAAAGGCGCCCTGATTGAAATTTAGGGCGCCTTTAATTCTATTAAGGCGCCCTGAATCGCTTTTCAGGATGCCGATATTGCAAAATATTACTTTTTTCCACACGCATGGACTCTTAATTTCTCAGCTGAGCCTCTCTGCTTCCCTCAACCCTACCTCTCATTTGTGCGCCGTCTCCTCCTTCATCTTCATCTTCCCTTCACAACAATCACCCGTACTCTCCCCTACCTCATTTCTTAGCTGAACCTCTCTGCTTCCCTCAACCCTACCTCTAATTTGTGCGCCTTCGTCTTCATCTTCCCAAGTCTTCGTGACAGTCACCCCCACTCTCCCCTACCTTATTGTGTGCCGTCTCCTCCGTCAGCTCTTCGCGGTGTCCGTTGTTCTCGTGCTCTCTCTTTCCGTCTTGCTCTCTGGTGTTCTCCATCAACTCTTCGCAGTGTCCGTTGTTCTCACATTGTGCGCTCTCGTTCTCTCTTTCTGGCGCATCCCTCACTGGTAAGTCTCTCGATCCACCCAATTCTAACTACTGATATGGATAAAAACATTCAGAGGTAGAGTGATAGTGACAATTTTAGTTATAGTAAAATAAGAAATGTTTGGCTTTTCTTTGCCCCATTCCGTGTTGTTTGTGATGATCTTGTATATTGTAGGAAATGCTGAGGTGTTGATTTGATTCATTGAGCCAGCAAGGCAAACAAACTTCTGAGTGCAAGAGTACAGTAAAGAGGTTCTCCCCCTTCCCCTTTGTTCATGTAATTTGCCTATATTAAAGTATAAATGCAAATGGTTCATTTTGACTCCACTTCAGTTTTTAGTTTATGAATTCTGATGAATATCCCATGGACATGATCTACCATTAACGTTGTTTGAATTTTGCTATGGTTGCTGAGTATTATGGTAAAAACATGTCCATTGAGTTAAGAATTGCCTTGCTGTAATTGGTGTTAAAAAAATAGGAATTTGGTAGGAGTTTGAAATGTAATTGTTGTTGGAACTCAGTGTTGGATTGCTTGTTTTGGGTGTTGTCCATTGTGTTTCATCATATCATAGAAATATTGAATCATTTGTTGTTGGTAGTGCAAACTGAATTTCTGTGCAAACTTGAGTTATAAATATCAAATCCATCTTTTGACTATTTCATATCAGTTTGCACTGTGATATCAACTTGCTACTGCCATTATTTGCACTGTGGTCATAACCTATTTGTGTCATTAGAATTATATTTGTTGCTTTAAAATCTGTTTGAGAATTATGCTGCACTACACCGAATTTTTTTTTAAGAAGACTAAACTTATGGATTTTGACTCAGAGTGATTGAATTTAAAGTTGCACTTCTGTGTACTGTGACTTGGCCACGACAGCAACCTAAGTCTACGTTGTTTGAAATTTGTAGTTTTGCAATCAGTGATATCAAATACTTTCTTTAAGCTTCTTGTCTTAAAAGTTTGTGCTTACAAAAACGATCAAGTTTCATATATCTGAAATTTTAGTATTACTTTTTGAGCCAATGCATTAGTTAGTTATCTCAATCCATTTTCATCGAAATCTTCAAAATATTCAAATTTTATAATGGCATCTTTGTGAAGCATTCATACCATGACTTCCTGAAGTGATAGTGTTTCTTATTTTTCTTAACACTTGTGTTAGTCTTGATATGATAGTGTTTGACTCTTGTTTTGAATTTTAAGAAAAATACTTGTCACTAGCTTTTGCCTCAATAATGTTGTGCAAAGATTTTTTTTTTTTTTTTGTAAATTCCCACTTAAAAATGCTTTACATTGATTTTTAGATTCTTAATCACATGTTCAAGGACACTTGCCTTGTAATTGCAGTTTGGACCCTTTCAATGGTATACTTGGTGCATTTCTGTTGGAGATACAACAACCAATTTAACATTTCACTTATTTTATTAAATCTAAGCATTGAAAGTACATTTGATCAATTTTACTTATCTAGAAATTTATAGTTTTAAGTTCTCAGTGATTACTTCTTTTTTTGACTTCAGGAAGCTAGTAATCTTTTTGAGTACTGTGACTTAGTCACGACAACAACCCACAAGAGCTTGGTAGGTATATTTAATCATGTTCCTTTTGTCACACAATTATTCCCTCTCATATGTTAGTTGGAATCATTCTAACGTTGTCTTTATTGTTGTTGTCTTTAGGTTGAATAGAGCAAATAAAATTTCAAGCATCAGAATTTAAAGTTGAGGTAATTATAGTTTATTATTGTTGTTTTTTTTGTTCATGTGCATTGAACTAGGTAAACTTTGTTGTATGAATAAAGAGAGTTAGAAGTCCATAATTTAATAGTTTATGACTTAGACAATTTAGCTATATTTTTATATTCTGTATTGATGAAACTATGGGATTTAATAGTTGATATTGATCTAAATTGCCTTAGTTAGTAAGTTTTGTTGAATGAAGTTGAAATTGTTTGTTGTTAAAATTTTGGGATGTGTTACTTTTAAGGGGAAATGCTATCGAATTTTTAGTTCAAGATTGACAAAAAAGCATGTCATTCTTTAAATTGTTATAAACTTGAGTGTTGTTGGAAATGTCGTAGGTGGTATTAAAATGGGGCATAGTTGGATGGATGCTTTGAGAACTAGTGAAGAATATAAGAATGGGGTGGAAGAGTTTATTGAATTTGCTAAAAGGAATGTGCCTACAAAAAATGAGATGTATTATTGTCCATGTATTAATTGCTTAAATGGGGTTCAATGAGATATTGCTACTATAAGGGATCACCTAATTTGTGATGGAATAAACCTTCGATACACAACGTGGATATGGCATGGTGAGGAGGTAACTACCAGTGCGTCCCACGAAAATGAAGTTGAGGTAGATGACGATGGAATAGAGAGAATGATTCATGATGTTGAGGTTGAATCTTTTGTACAACCACATGAATATGATAGCGAGCGGAGTGATGTAGAGACACTTTTGTTCCCTGGGTGTACTAAGTATACACGGTTGACTGGGACCTTACATTTGGTCAACTTAAAGGCAACTTGTGGGTGGACCGATAGTAGTTTCACGTCATTGCTTCAATTGTTGTGTGATATGTTGCCAGACGATAATGTACTTCCTTTCTTATCTTAATTAATATTAAAATGTATATGTTGTAGTGGTCATTGGACCCTGTGTGTTGTTTGTCCCTCGAAGAACACATGTTATTGGTTTGATCCCTTACGTGGTAGCAGGCCAAACGATGAAATCAAATCCATGTTTGCCAAGTAAGTAAATTTTTGTCTAAATCATTGATTCTTCATTTATATGATTTGTTTTCATGTCTGTTAATTTCTGTTTTAATGATAATGCATTAAGGGCGGCTAGATCGATTGCTGGAGCAGCAGAGTAAGGTGGACCGAAGTGGTATTATCCGAAAGTAAGTAGTTTCAATTCAATTTATGTCATTGACAAAATGGTAGCTTTTGATATGCCTTTATTTGTTTTAACAATTTGCTTTTGATTTATTAGTGTCCAAAACAACCAGCAAACTCTGAGTGCGATTACTACATTATGTTTTTTATGCACGAAATCGTTGGGAGCAGACGTACAAGTTTTCAAAACGTACATGATCGCTCTGTGTTTCTCAAATGATAATATTTTTTGCTCTACTTGAGTTAATCATTTCATTCACTTCATTGGTTTAACTTATACCTTGTTTTCCAATTTATAGATTTTTGATAGTCTGGCTCCGTGCTCGGATGAAAAGATCGATACAGTTCGAGACGCTTTGGCTGCAAATTTTATTCAACGCATATAGATATGTACATCATGTATTGAATTGGTCGCCTTTAATACTCTTGGTTTCTGTGGAATTGGTTACTCAGATTTGTTAATAGCCCTGAAAATTAAAGCATATTTAGAATTTAGCTGTTGCTGTACATGTGATCTTTGTTCTGTATTGGAATTGAAACTCGAAGCTGAAAGTTGTATTTTTGGTTAGTTGAAGTATAATAGTTTGTTGTTGTTGGTCACTTGCTGTTGTTGGTCACTTGCTGTTGTTGGTCTTGCTAGTTGCCAAGTACGTTTTGGTCTAAACTGATCTATTGTGTCTTAAAAGTTTCTGTTACTTGTTGTTGGTTGTTTGTTGCTGTTGTTGGTCTTGCTGGTTGCCAAATTGCTTGTTGCTGTTGTTGGTCTTGCTGGTTGCCAATTGCCTTGTTGCTGTTCGTTGTTGGTCTTGCTGGCTGGTTGGCAATTGCCTCTGTTGTTGGTTTTTGCATCCATCAGTTATTTGCATTGTTCTAGTTTACAGGTTTCAATTGTAATCTAGCTCACGAAATAGTTTTTTAAAAAAATTATAATATAAGGCAGCCTATATTTACCTCTAGGACGCCTTATATATAATATTAACGTCCTACTTTAAAAACAGGGCGCCTAAAGTAGCCTATAAGGCGTCTTGTTTTTAAACCAGGACGCCTTAAAAGGGGCGTCCTGTGGTTGATCAAGGACGCCTTTTTTAAGGCGTCATATGCTTAAAACAGGGCGCCTTTTATAAGGCGTCCTGAATTAAACATAGGACGCCTTTTTTAAGGCGTCCTGTTTTTAACATAGGACGCCTTAATTGCAATTTTTTCAACTACCCCTACTCAGACGTCCTTCTCAAAAAGGACGTTAAATTCCTCTATTTCAGGACGTTTTTGACGTTTTTTGTAGTAGTGTATCTCGGCAATGTTCCATAACTCTGACTTCGTCAATTAGGTCTAGCTCAACCGCAATTGCTTCGCTATTCTCACGTTCCTCATGTAGAGCCTTTAGTCTCCTCCATGAGGGCACGCTGATTTCCGCCGGGATCATGGCTTCGCATCCATAAGTTAATCTAAAAGGAGTTTCTCCAGTGGACGTTTGTGCTGTGGTCCGATGCCCTCACAAGACGGAGTATAAATGTTCCACCTAGATAGATTTGGCCTCTTCTATCCATTTCTTCAATCCATCAACGATAACTTTGTTGGCCAACTCGGCCTGTCCGTTAAATTGCGGGTGTTCGACAGAGGCAAAGTGATGTTTGATGCTGAAGTTAGACATCATCTCTTGGAAACTCTTATCGATGAACTGGGTCCCATTATCTGTGACTATCTCTGTTGGGATCCCAAATCGAGATATTATATTTTGTTGAAGAAATTTCTGCACTCGAGCCGAGGTGATAGTTGCTAGTGGCTCCGCCTCGATCCACTTGGTAAAGTAATCTACCGCTACTATAAGCCATCACAGCTACCCTAGCACAAGCTTGAATGGTCCCAGCAGATCTATGCCCCATTTATAAAACGGCCATGGAGCCGAGATTGATGTCAATTCTGCCAGGGGAGTCTGTATTACCTTAGCATGCTTCTGGCAACTTTCGCACTTTTGGACAAGGTCTTTAGCATCAGCTGCCATTGTAGGCCAATAATAACCGGCTCGCACTGCTTTCCGGGCTGAAGCCTTAGCGCCCATGTGCTGCCCATTAATACATTTGTGTATTTCGGCCAAAACGTACTGTTCCTCATCCAAGTTGAGGCATTTGGACATGGGGTATGCAAACCCTTTCGATACAGCTGGTCATTCACCATTGCATATGCGGCTGCTACTCTAACAAGTTTCTTAGATTCTAGGACATCATCTGGGAGGATCCATCTTTCTAGGTAGTCGGCGATTAAATTCCTCCAATCGCTTGACTCTGAGATTATCATAACACAACTTGGCTCCGACAAAACTCTGTTGAATCACAGTTCGCAAGTTTCCAAGACCCTTGGTGCTGGCCAACTTGGACAATAGTCTGGCCTAGTATTTTCCGTTCTTGGGATGTGCGTAACCATCACCTCCTCGAATCCTACCATAATCTCTTTCACCATCCCAAGATATTTGGCCAATAGCGGTCCTCTGGCCTGATAGGTCCCTTTTATTTGAGAAGCTACGAGCTGGGAATCCGTGGACACTTGTACTTGCCTAGCCCCGTTCTCTTTTGCTTGAAGCAAACCTACGATGAGCGCCTCATATTCGGCCTGATTATCAGAAAGAGAGTACCATGGAGACTCCTTTTAGGCTATCCACGATGACCTATGCTCCACTTCCTTTGATATTGGATGAACCATCCACAAACACCTTCCACGACTCTGCCTGCACCATTTCTCCTTTAGTTGATGGGGTTAATTCCATCAAAAAGTCTTCCAGGGCTTGGGACTTGATGGCTTGCCGAGCTTCGTAAGAAATGTCGAATTCGACAACTCTATGGCCCAACTTATCATCCTTCTTGCGAGGTTGGGTTTATGCAATACCTACCGAATGGGTTGATCTGTCCTGACGATGATTGAATGGCCGTGAAAGTAAGGGCGAAGCTGTCTCGCCGTGGTGAGTAAGGCAAACGCCATCTTTTCCAACTTTTGGTACCTGAGCTCTAAGCCTTGTAAAGTCCGGCTTACGAAATACACTGACTTGACTGTGCACTAGGGAATGAGTCTTGGTTGAATAATTTTGATCAGTCAGTGGTCAAGCACCTCCCGAAGATTAGCTCAGACCATCGGCCGCTTTGCATCCAGATTCAACAGGGAATAGAGCCCTCACGGCATCCGCCGCCCTTATGTTACCTCGCGGCGTGGGCCTCATCACCCTCTTTTGCCAAATTAGTATAGGAGAATTGGTTGTCATCAAACTCCATCCTCAAGAATGTTAAACAATTCACAGAGGCGGCCAAGGTATGGAATAGAGAGGTCTTTGGCAACATTTATCACCGAAAGTGCAGGATACTAGCTCAATTAGGTGGTATTCAAAAGGCACAGGAGACAAACCCCACCTCTCGCCTTGACTGTTTGGAGAGTGAACTACGCAGAGAGATCGAAATCACCTGTGAACAGGAGAGTATTACTTGGGCCCTACGTGCTAGAGGAGATTGGATTAAATTGGGGGACCGCAATACTGCATACTACCATGCAAAATTTGTCCAACATAGCTGCAGGAAGCTTATATCAGCGTTAAGGGATGAATATGGGATGTGGTGTTATGATGTTGCTACTCTACACTCATGGGCTTACCATTTCTATAAGAATCTCTATACTAAGGAAAATGATACTGCTCCTCCCTATCTAGGCCGTGGCCTCTTCCCAATCACAAATAGCACTATACAGGTTTCCCTAGTGGCCGCCATCTCCCTCAGTGAACTATCAATGCTCCGGGGATCGACGGTCTTCATACAGCTTTTTTTCAACAACAATGGAAACATGTGGGACCATCGATCTTCCAAATGGCTACTAGATTCTTTGAGGACGGCACCCTCGATCCCGGCCTCAATGAAACCCTGATCACACTTATCCCTAAGGTGCCTGAACCAGAATTTATAAAAGAATTCCGTCCGATAAGCTTGTGTACGGTTTTGTACAAGATTGTCACGAAAATATTAGTGAATTGCCTTAAGAAGTGGCTACCTCAGTTAGTTCTCCCCAACCAAGCCAGCTTTGTGGCCGGTCAACAAATTACGGACAACATTGTCATTGCCCAAGAAGTGATTCACTCTATACGATCAAAATAGGGTCCGGATGGGTGGATGGCAATCAAGGTGGACCTAGAGAAAGCTTATGATCGCTTGCGATGGGATTTTATCTAAGACACTTTGTATGACGCAAGGCTCCCCCCAAAATTTGTAAGTGCAGTTATGACCTGTGTGTCGACATGCAGTATGAGGGTAATTTGGAATAGTGCCCGCTCAGAGAGTTTCTCCCCCTCGAGAGGTATTAGACAAGGCAACCCCTTGTCACCCTATATTTTTGTCTTATGCATGGAACGCCTTTCACAGATAATTGCACAAAAGGTGGCAGCAAATCATTAGAGGCCAGTTCGGATGGGGAGGCAGGGACCGTTGTTATCACACTTATTCTTCGCAGATGACCTAGTCCTCTTTAGTTCTACAACCACCTCTCAGGTTACTCTCATTCAAGACATTCTAGATGATTTTTGTGTTAGCTCCGGACATAAAGTCAGTAGCTCTAAGACTGCCATTTTCTTCTCCAAGAACGTCCCAAATGATACTCAAGTAGAAATCTGTGACCAGCTGGGCTTTCAGAGATCAGAGGACCTTGGCAAATACTTGGAGTTCCATTGCTCCATCAGCGTGTTCGGACAGTCACCTATGAGTACATAAAGGAGAGAGTAAGGAGCAAGCTTTCAGGTTGGGCAGCCAGGACCCTGTTTCTTGCAGGCCGTATTACATTGGCCAAAGGTGTCCTTGCAGCGATTCCCATGTATGCCATGCAGACCACCAAGCTACCGTCTGGACTGTGTCACCGCCTTGAACGTCATATACGACAATTTGTATGGGGAGGTACGGGCGCCGAACGGAGACAATCGCTGGTAAAGTGGGATGACATGTGTCGGCCGGTTAAGTGTGGGGGGTAGGGGGTTTAAGAAGTTAGACGTCCAGAATAAAGCGTTTTTGATGAAACTTGGATTTGCCTTACGATCACAACCTGATTTGCTATGGGTTCAGGTCCTGAGACAAAAATATGGATGGAACGAGCACTCTGGACCTTGTCGGCGAAATCAGAATAGTTCATACTTGTGGCGGCACCTTAAGAAATTATGGGAGGAAGTTGAACTAGGGACAAGGTGGGACCCAGGAGATGGAAACCAAGTATCCTTCTGGTCGACTAATTGGGTGCCTGATGTGGGGCCACTAAAGCTTCTAGCCTCCCGAGAAATTACACCGGAGGAAGCACTCCTGCCTTTGCGCTATTTCATGACTAATGAGGGTAGTTGGAGATGGGAACTTTTTAGTAATTGTCTGCCCGATCATGTCCTTTCTATCATAGCTGGCTGCGCTCCGCCTGCACGCGATGATGGCTAGGCTGGCTGTTTTTGGGATTACTCAAATTATGGTAAGTTTTCAGTTTCCTCCCTGTATGAAATGTTGTGCAAAGATGATGAGGGAGAACCTGACAGATTATGGGAGGCGGTTTGGAAGTGGCAAGGAGCTCAACGTGTTCGGGTCTTCTTGTGGCTTGATGCACGCTCTAGCCTACTAACTAACTCTGCAAGGAAGAGACGGCATATGACTGAATCGGATGTATGTACACGATGTGGGACAAATACAGAAGATGTAGATCATGTGTTGAGGAAGTGCAGCTATGCCCAGGTAGTGTGGTCACATCTGGTTCCTACATCTCAGAGACGTGCTTTCTTTCAGTTAGATTACAGGAAGTGGCTACTACAAAACCTCATCCAAACAAAGCTAGGCAATGACGGAAACACTCCATGGGCAGGTATATTTGGCCTTACATGTTGGAAGCTATGGGAGTCTCGTAATAAGCTAGTGTTTCAACACTCAGCTATTCAATCAGCAAGCTTAGTCCGAGAGGTCAGGTTGCTTGTGGAATTTGCCATGAAAGCATGCTCATTGTGTGATGTGCCACAAGATGGCCGACCAAAGCTGCAGGAAAAGTTAATCAGTTGGATTAAGCCTTCTCGGCCAGTAGTGGCTCTCAACTGTGATGGTGCCAAGAAAGGTGTGTATGCAAAAGCGGGGGCGGGGTGCATTCTCCAGGATCACAATGGGCGATGGTTGGCGGGATGTTGTCGAAACATTGGTGCTTGCTCCTCTCTTCAAGCGGAACTCTGGGCTCTATGGGATGGTCTTTCCCTAGCATGGTCACTTGGCTATAGGGAGGTTGTGGCCCAGGTCGATTGTTTGGTGGCATTAAACTTAGTCTCAAATCCAGACAACTGTTCTTTTGCCTCCAAGAGTTTGGTTCGACGGATAAAACAACTAATGGCTAAAGATTGGAGAGTATCCCTCTCCCATATCTTCCGTGAAGGGAACCGCTGTGCAAATTATTTAGCCACCTATGCATTGGATTTGGCCGTTGGGAATCACTTCCTCCAGGAGGCTCCGAAGGGCCTGAAGGAAATTCTTCAAGATGATGTAGATGGCGTTGGAAGAATGAGGTTGTGCTCTGATGCCAACTAAGCTGGTGTATTAATTTTCCACTTGTAAACCAAAAAAAAAAAAACAACCAAATAACTTGTCAACCCCCCGGCGGGGGGGGGGGGGGGGGCGGGGAAGCAACCAAATACCTAATAACACATTGGCACAAATAATTTCCCGTTTTATTTAGGATCCATTTCAGAAATAAGAAATAAAAGTGAACCAATTCTTTTAATTTCCACTACAATTTGTTTACTAATTTGACTTCCTTTTTTACCATTATAGTTAAGGATTTCCTATTTTTGTTAGGTCTAATTTCACCACATTGACCCAAATAATTTCCTGTTTTATTTAGGATTCATTTCAAAAATAAGAAATTTTTTATTGAACGACTTTTTCCTGTTTTCATTACAATTTATTTCATCACAAAGTTTCCTAATTTGAGTTCCTTCTTTACCATTATATACACAACTATTTTGATACTTTCATGTTATCCTAAACGAATATTTTCAAGATGATGTATTAATAAAAGGTTTTTAAAAAAAAAAATTGCTCAAAAGAAAAGGTATTGCTCAAACTTCACAAACTTGACAAGTTCGTCAATTATGTCTTATTTAAGTTGAACAATAGTCTCTATCTTTATCCTTACATTCTTGAATCAGGAGTCTTCTCATTGTACTTTCATTCTTCGCTTCAATATGGAATTTTGAAAAGGGTCAACTTTCTTATTCGGCATTATATAGTTATGATATTTTGTATATGGATCCAGTTTCTCTCCTTGACGGGCTCTCTCCCCATCCCTCATAGGCGCAATCCTGGCCATTCAAATCTAGATCCAACAGTCCAGATTGTTTTTTTTTATAAAAAAAAGCCGCATGCGGTGGTGGTACCGCATGCGTTTTTTTAAAAAATCATTTTGGGTCCTTGGATCAAGATTTGGACAGTCAGGATTACGGCTACTGGGGAGAAAATCCTCTCCCTTTTGTATATGCCCCCCCCCCCCCCAAAAAAAAAAAGCACCAAAAAGAAAGAGAACAGAAAACATAAGAAAATCTTTGATATCATGTAGAAGATGAATCAAGTTCTTATCAACCAGATTAATCTTACAATGTTAAACTAAAACTTTGATACTTCATCTACAATGTGATTCCAGTGTTAAATCTGGTTTTCTGACCCTTATCTTAACATAATTATTTTGCTTCGTTAATATTTTTTTTTTTGGGCTGATTATTTAAAACAGAAGAAAGGATAATTTGGAGGTCAAAGTCACCATTTAAGCTTGTTTGGGATCACTAATGGTGGTCTCAAAAACTGTTTATTTATGTAAATTGAGACAAAACTTTTATCACATATTTACCTCATATATTATAAATTATAATTAAAAAGCTATTTTTAAAGGCTCGAATTGCTAAACCTGCTCCGCATAGACATTTCACAACATGGGATTAAAAAAGCTGAACCTTTCCCCCTTCAAAATGAACGAACCAAAGGAATCATCAAGCGGCAGGAAGAAGTCTAAAAACAAGAAAACTCAGCCAAAGAATCCAATGTGAGTGAGACAATGAAGGAGGCAGAAACAAAACCTCTAAAGAAGTGAGTTTCAACACTACGAGCACAGAAATGACACCGCCTTCATTTGAACCTATTCCAGAATCCATTCAAGGGTCTGAAACACAACCAGAAGGAGTGAGTTTCAACACTACCAGTCTTGAAACAACACTGCTTTCATTTAAACCTGCTCCAGAATACACCCGAGCAATGGATGAGATTACAAATTATTTTAGAGAGGGCAACGCCCAAGGTTGTCTCATAATGTGATAAGTTGTGCACTTCGTGGGGGCAAAATTGAGAGATTGGGTATAATGTTCTGTTCCTTTTGTCATTCATTTTCTTATGAGCTCATATGGGCCATTGATTCATAAGGAGAGAAAAATCTGAGTATAACTTGATGATGTGACTTCTTAGATCGATTGGGCATACATAATTTAGAGATTATGAGGGATGATGTAAAAATGGGGGATCAGATTATCTCAATAGCTTTTTCCTCATAATCTCTCAGTATCTCATCATCATTGTTGATTTATTTTAATCCTGGCCTTTCATTAATTTGTTTCCATACAAAACAGAACCAGACCTTGAAAAATGTCGAGCTTCTTCGTCCAACTCCCATCGTCCTTCGTCGATTTCCAACTTGGGAAAGGCCACCTATAATGGCATTCCACGAACCTAGCTTTCGATTAGGATTTTCCTCGAACAATTTGTGGGCACTTTCAAATTCCCCCACTCTACGATACAAATTCAAAAAATCACTTTCACAGAACTCATTGGACTGGAGTTCAAGCTTCATACCAATAGAATGGATCTGCTGTCCTACTTCAATGGAATAAGACTGGCACACCGCCTTCAGAACTATGGGAAGGGTGTAGCAATCGGGTAAAGTTCCAGCTCGCAACATTGCAACATGGACGTGAATAGCCTTGACTGGAAACTCTAGCCTAGTGTAGGACCTTATGATATTGTTCCAATGAAAAAGGAGCAGGATTAAATTCCAACAAATGGGTTCGGATGATACGGGCATACAATATGTCCAATTCCAATATATGATTACAATTTGACAATTAGGTTGCTACATATATCGAGAAATCATTTCTTGAATGAAATGACGACAAAGTAGTAAGGTGTCGCTGATGGTGTTGGGCAAAAAGAGCTAACGTAGAGAAATTTGGATTGAAATAACGAGATGTGGCCAGAAAAATTTGGAACATCGTGTTTCAAAAGCCTTAGCATTAAATAGTACCTGGTATTTGAAACCAACTCTCCAAAATTGAAAATTAGATGTGTCTTGGTTTTATCTAATCGTTCAACGAACCAGGGAATTCATCGTCATACCTGTAGGCTACGGCTTTGTCTATCTGCGGTCAGGGCTGTGTTTAGTTTAGATGTCGAACTGTAGCAAGCTCATCGAACGGCGACGAAGTATGAATCACTGGGTTTGGAAATCGACGAAGGACGATGGGAGTCGGACGAAGAAGCTCGGCATTTTTCAATTTCTGGTTCTGTTTTAAAGAGAAACAAATGAATGGTCAAGATTAAAATAAATCAACGGTAATGATGAGATACTAAGAGATTAAGACGAAAAAGCTACCGAGATAATCTAATCCTGAGAAAATGGATGGTGAGAGAAACCTGACTAAGTATGTCAGTAGTCCAAGGGTCTGTGGGTTAGATCAGAGCGAGAGCGATGATAGTTAACATATTATAACGTACTTAAAATGTTTTAAGAATATTCACATTTTAATGATAAAAATATTTAAACTAAACTAATATTTAAAAGTAATTCATTATACAATCAAAATAATAAGCATACAGTATATATCATAATAAATTAATAACTAATAAAGTAACCAGACGCTACCCTCATCTTCTTGTGGTAACTAGATATTCAACTACAATTAGTTAATTACCTTGGGTGATGATGGATAAATGGGATCATGGGAGGATGTGAGATATCATACCAGCTCTTCTCATCCTAAATATAGGATAAAGTTTACAATTTGCAATATAAACTTTATTCTATATTTAGGACCGGTATTACATAGTATGTGTTACATAGTATTACGTGGAAAAAGGAGATCAGGTGATCCAGCGGAGCAAAGCTTCAAAAAATGGGAAGAAAAACTTTTTCAAATCCACAAGCAAGATCTAACAGCTCACCACGTTATATCATAAGGGAGAGTGACCCTTTTCTTCCTTGAGCTTGAGCATTTTGAATCTGTGCACTCAGCTTTCTCTGTTTAACGGTCCCCCTTTTCTTTTGTGTCGCACATCTCCTTTAATACTTTGTAGTTTAAGCTCTAACAAGTTTCTTCCTCACTTTTTATCATGATTTTCAAGAGTTCCAGTAAGTTTTATTATGATACCTCCTCTCTTTTACTATTTTTTCCCTCTTTTTCCTTTTCTTCTTCTTTTTTTCCCAGAACATTTTTTCTTCTTCCCTGAGCATGGTGTTTTTCAGGCAAGTAAAGAAGTGAACAAGGTAGCCCGTTCAGCTCGTGGTTTACCCAAATTAACCCAGCTTACACGGTCCACCCCAGATCACTTCCCCTCCGATTTTGACCATCAATCGAACCGGACAAGTTGCCGAGAACTAGGCCGCCCCGGATTTTAATACCATGGAATTTTGTAAGACGAGGATAATGATGTAGTATTTCTCTTCTCCTCTTATTTATGAGGCAGAGAGAGAATCAATTTTTGGGTCAAATTAATATGGAATGTCATTCGCTTTTTCTTATAAGTTTACTCATTTACCCCTATGAATATTGGTGCTATGAAAATAGGGGCAAAGTAGGTATGTATTACAAGATAAAATCTGAAAATATATTAAATTTTTTGAGATCGAGTGAATGACTTTTGAAGTTTTCCTTAATGCTATTATAATATATTTATACTGATTTTTAAATAAGATCAGAAAAGTAAGGAAACTAATAGCTACAAAGTTCGGAGTAAGTAGGATCGTGATTCTAGATTCCTGATATACTTTAAGGAATGACTTTTTTATACTATTTTAATGAATGATGATGTTCTTAAAAACTCATTTTATTACCGCGATTTTACGTTTTTACGATTTTTTTTATTAAAACGATTTTACTAATTTTTCAAAGGCTTTCAAGTTTTTACGATTTTACTACGTTACAATTTTACGTTTTACGATTTTTCATTCTCTTTCGTTTTCAGATAAAAACTCGCTTTTAAGAACCTTGATGATAATTATGACGGAAGAGACTATTCTCAATATTGTTATTCTCAGCTAAGTATGATTTATATTGGAATAAAATCGTAAATATACTTTTATTGAAATATAAGAAAATTACTATAGAAAAGGTTATTCCTATATGGATGTTAAGGAATTACAGTTTATATTACAACAAAAATTACAATATATTACGCTTAATAACTGTTATACATAATGGTTCTAAACCATATATATGAGGGCATTATACAAACTCGTTGCAGATACATTATGGTTACCAATTGGGATTTATTCTGTATATATTATAACGGTTCTATTATAACACTCGTTATATATTGAGATGTGGTGAGTCTATGTTATTTGTAATGCTGTCATAATAAATAACGGCTTAAATAAACAACTGTTATAAAACTCTGTAACATATATAATGGTTCTTTCAATAATAATTGTTAAATAAAATTTTGGCATACATAATGCATTGTAAAAAACAAAAACCTTTTGTAACGGTTAAAATGACGTTTTTGTAGTGGTTTTCCACGACAAGAGATATTAATAGCGGTTGTCCAAACTACTATAAAACACACTTTTGCAAGCAATTTTGCAAGCAACTTTGTTGTAGCGGTTCTTAAAACCAACTATTACATGTAACTTAACTTCTACCATAACTATAGCGGTTTGTCATCACCACTACAAGATGAGGCTGTGATGACGTCGTATGTGAAGACTTTGTAGCTATTTAGTAATTGCCGCAACATGAAATTAACCACTTTTGTAACCGCTACAAATATGTCAAGAAAAAAAAATTAAAAATGGCAGCAAAATTTTGTCATGGTTTCTTTATCGCTACAAAATTAGACGAAATTTCAAAAAAAGACGCCAAATTTTTCAAATTAGTGTAACCGCTACAAACTTTTGCCGTCATTTTTTGGGAAAAATTTTGCTTCCTTTTTAAAAATTTAATCCAATTTTGTAGCGAGTGTAAAACATGCTACAAACTTACTTTGTAATTTATATTTCAGAATCTGTAGCGTCAGAAAAAAAAACTGAATGAGTCGTTTTAGATTATTTTAGTTATTAACTAATAATTTAAATATTAATGATAAATATTAATGTTAAAAATAATTGATACTTAGTATATGATAATTGATTATATATGGTTATTAAATAGGTGTATAAAAATGAGAATGTGTGGATAACAAGAACTAATTATGTTGTCCTTTAAATAATATTTGATTATGAAATTGATGTATATGAAAGTAGACGGAATGTTGGAAAAGGTCCTTAAAATTCTGAAAGTAGACGATCGGGGGTTCCCTTGGTCCCACTCATCCTCTCGTTCCAGAAACCGCTCTACCTTGCCTATTGGAAGTTGGATGTCTATCTCAACATTTTCCTCATAGTCGCTAACGGATAGTTGTACGTCCTCTTGCAGAATATTTCCTTGTAGGGTCTCCGACTGTGGGGTCGCCTGTTGTGGGATCGGCTCCTCTGAGAAGAGCTGATTCATCTGGATCTCCACCTGCGGTGGCGGCACATTGACATTTCTAGCCCCATGCCCCTCTCCACAGCTCGCTCTACGACTACCCCCTTATTACTTTACGACGTACGGCCTCTTTTCTTTTCCCTATGTCTCCTAGAATGCATAACTAATATTGCAGCTAAATGTCGTAAGAGAGCGTGAGAGAATGAAACTTGAGCGGCGATAACTCAAACCTCGTTGGTTTACTTTGTGGTGGCAGTGTGGCATTAAAGGTGTGACTTGTGTAGCGATTTTATGACTAAACCGCTACAAAGTTTAAACATTTGTTGTAGTTTAAAAGAAACCACTACACAAAATGCTACAAAATACGAAGCCAGTTTTGACTCTTTGCATTCCAGCATGACATTTTATAGTGGTCAATGTCTTGACTCTTTGCATTCTATATTAGTTTTTAAGCGAAAACCACTACAATTTTTCATCATTAATGAAGATAGTGCAGCAAGGAGCGAAATATTGGTTGCAAGGTAAATGTCAATCTCTAATGAAAAAGTCACTGACTTATTTTCATCAAAGAAAGGCAGCTACGTTGCAACCAATGTTTCGGTCCATGCAAAATCTTCAACAAATGATTTGAGGGTTGAGGGGTATAATAGCCTTAAAGTTTGTAGCGGTTTTGAAAATAACCGCCAAAAAATGTTTATCCTTTGTCGCAGTTTTTGCCTCAAACTGCGACAAAATTACAATTTGTACCAGTTTTTTATTTTGAATGCGACAAATGTTGGGACTTTTTGAATCTTGTAGTGGTTCTTATCCTCAAACCGTGACAAATAGAACCTCCACAACCTTCACTCCATCACACATGAAGCTGGCGCCAACTTTGTTGGGGGTTATTTTTGCTAATCGCTACACAATGTGTTACAAACAAGCGCGTGTTTTAGAGCGAGTGTTGACGCTACAAATTCGAAGCAATTTTGGTATAAACCGCTACAAAATCTAATATTTGTAACGATTTTTTTTTTCACCGATACAAATTAACCACTACAAATTGACAATTTTTTTTTTTTTGGTAGTGACGGTTGCAAGATAGCAACTATTATTTATTTGCTATAAATGCTAATGGATTTAATGAAACAACCAACATATATTGTGTATAAATATATAACAGTTCTTATTTAATAATAGTAAACATTTGAGGCTTTTTTTTTTGTTAAAGAAATGGGGATTCTTCTTTCATCCTTGCATGCATACAGAATGAAATTGTACACAAATTTGTATATTACAGAAGCTCACACATCGTGTATAGCCGTAAAGTTAGGGATGGATCAAGACATTCCGATTTTTATGGCTAGGTTCAATAGAACTCCCTACTGAAAAGAGCTTAAGGGGTATGCAGACTTGAGCAAAATTTGATAGAGAATGAAGATTTAGATTTATAGTACGCCATCTACTCCTTCTTGTTAGGAAGCATATGACGTTTTATAAATATAATATCTTATTTGTTGTCAAGGCTTGCTTGAGCAATATACCCCTTGAGCTCTTTACGGTAGGAAGTTCCATTGAGCCCAGCCACAAAGTTGGAAATGTTTTGATCCATACCAAATTGTATATCTATACTGGATATATGAGCTTCTATTCTATTATATAGTCAAGTCCAACCATATATATGTGGGTTTAATATTTTTGCTTTTGCTGTAGAAATATTTTTTTTCCCGCTACATTCACATAAAAGTGGGTGGATCCCACTAATATTTTCTCTTTCATCTATTAACAATGGTACTCACTTACTTTTATGTAAGTGTGACAGAAAAAATATTTCTGCAATAAAAGTAGAAAAATTAAACCATATATATATAAACACATACACACACCATCTATGACAAAAAAATGTCACCATATATAATACATTTTTTTGTCATAGATGGTATGACAATAAGGTGCTTAGGCCAAGTAACAAGTTCAAGCACAACTCCTCCCACAAGCATTCTGTGGTGGATAGTAGAAGAGCTAACTTAGATTGATTGAGGTCTTTAGCTCTCTAGGTTAACATGATTGTGAGGGAGAGTCGACTTGCGAATTGTGTTATCCCTCTGTAGGTTTACATGTGACCTGTAGAGACAGTTGTGAATTGTGTTTTCCTCCTGTAAGTTATACATGTGGCTTGTAATATCTGTATACTGCTTAAGGTAAATCTTTACTGAATTCTTGTGATAGGAAAGGAACCTTCTATCAGAGATTTTTTTAAGAAAAAAATATATTTGAGCACGACTTAGGTCAAAACCTAGGTGCAAAACACAAAGGGAATAATATTGGAGAAGGGAAGTCATACCTCCATATGATTAGAACAAATCATGCAAAGAAAATGCGACTTGGCTAGGGCTAAAGAACAAAAACATGTGTTAGGGCTTGTGCGGTAACTCAAGCAGTTGTTGCTAAGAAGCATAAAGAACACTTTATGGATGGTGTGGTTCAACTGAAACAATGATCTACAACTAGAAAAGACAACCAGAGTAGTGGGGTTTTGATGTTGGTGGGTAACCTAAAAGGCTATAATGAGTGTGCTTTTGAATGAAATGAAGAAGTAGAGAGATGTTTAAATATATGGGAAAATTTAACATTATAATGGTTCAAATATTACACCCGTAGTGTATTGCTCTGTTGTTACATATATAACATTTATTATAAGAACTGTTAGGTAATTTCAAAACATATATTACGGTTTCTAGCTAATAACTGTTAAATATCTACTACATTTTTTTTAACCTAAGGGGTATTGCTATTTGATTTCTACATGGTTTCCTAAACAACACATAAACAAACAACAATACAATAGACCATCCAAAAAACATATAAATTAACCCAGTCCAGCAACAAGAAAACAACAATACCTAGTCAAAACATAGAAATTCAATCCATCTTTTACTTTTCCTAGTCTTAGCTTTTTTGTAAGTTAATTTTCTTAGCTTGAATTCTTCTCTTCTTGTCAAGTAATAATTTTCTCCTCTTGAAACCTTAATGCCTTCATTATGATCATGCCAAACATATAAAGCACCTCCTTCATCCAAATGTTATGGTTCAAGTGGCTTCCAAGGAATGGATCATCCTCAACTCCATAACCCATATCCTCATCAGTCACTTTATTTGTCAACACAACAATAGACCATCCATGTTTAGAAGGACCATGGATGTAGAATACTTGTTTAGCTTGAGAAGTCAGAATGAAAAGCTCTTTTTTATACCCTTCCTTGTTCAAATCAATTTATAAAGCCTAAGTCATCAATTCTTCAGCCCTTATTATTGTCAACCCACTTGGAACCACAAATGGGAACCCAGAATTCAATATAAGCCAACTCTCAGATATCCTCAATCACCCCTAAAGAATGACATCTTCATATAGATGAGATTTATATCTTTGGAAATCGATACATGCATGGTGTTAGTTACAAGAATTACACCACTATTTTGCATTTTGCTTCAATTATCTTGCTTTTTGGTGTAGAAGTTGAACCCATTGATGATGTAGCTTGCTTAAGATGTCACTTCATTTTTCATAAACTCTTTCATTATATTCATGAAAAGTTCAACTAGGTACATCTTGTTAGAGCCAATGTTTCACCCAAGAGGGGATGAATTAGGTGACATTCAAAATTTAAATTGAAAGTGATCAATGAATAAAACAGAGAACAAGAGTTAGAAGAATATCACTGAGGTGTGCACAACAGATTATACTAGTTTAGCTTGAACTTTCTAACCTAGGTCCAGTCCTCAGAGTATTTATGAGAGTTTCACTATTCTTCCAAGATTCCACAAGTTTTTGGTGTTAGCTAGTGTTCGGTTTATGAGTTTTAATGATAATAAGACTTCAACATGTTTAAGGTTTTGAATCTGTGAAAAATGGCTAAGTCAAAGAGTATACTCAAGTATTATTTCAAGTTTACTCGAGCATGCTCAGTCTAACATCTCTAGTTAAATCTCTTTAGGTCTCTACTCGATTAAGGCATAAGTTGTACTCAAAAGTTCTACTCGAGCACAGTGTGAGTTATACCCGAGTATAGTACTCAAGCAGAGGTAACAATGTTCTCGAGCAATGATTGCTTCTTATCTTGTAATTACTCTTTGATAGTATTTACCCAAGCCCAATTTTACTTATACTTGAGTATGGTACTCGAGCATGAATAAAGTTATACTCAAGCATAATGAATCTAACATTCTTCCTAATGTGAATTTCAGCTTAGTTCAGAGGATACATGAGCACAGCAAACAGTGTACTCTAGTATGGTACTCGAGCATGGAGTTATTTGGTAGTCGAGTATATGGGTTCTGAAATTCAATTATCTGTTTACTAAGATCATACTCTAGCATTCTCTGTGTCTTACTTGAGTATGGTACTTGAGCAAGATTATTTGTATACTCAAGTAAAGCTAAACGTTAGGCCTATGTTATGGAGTTTTGAATCTTTACTCGATACTCAAGGAAGTCTACTCGAGTATTGTTCATCTACTATCTGAATACCTTCGCTCTAACAAAAATTGTAAATTCAAATATTTTGGCTTATTATTCGTTTCTGTTTAAATTCTACTCAATCTTATCTACACTATTACTAATAATCTCTCTGAGTATATTTTAGATCATTAACAAATGTTTTAACGCTAATTAACCAAAAAACAACTATGTGTGTCAGAGCATTTAATGTCTCAAGAAAATAGAGCACGCACACAGAATGGAAATCAGAGCAGACTAAATCATTCCTACGAGACATACCCATTCTAGCAAAAGGCTAAAGTATCTTTCCAGAGTCAACCTCTGACTACAAGCATGTCAACAATGATTTGAAAGCAACAAAACCAAGCAACATTCGATTGTGCTAATGGAATCTATTCGTGTCTAACGAAACAGTTGAAGACTCCCAACGGCTCTCTTTAAAGCTCTTCAACGGTCATTAGTGGCAGCTGGTATAAAAGCAAAGAGTATTCAATTCGCCAACCACCAAAACATCTGAACATTCAATCGAATTTATTGTGATTTATTGTTATATTCATTTCACTTAGTATCTTCAGATATTTGTACTTTAGTGATTGTTTATTTCTACTCTGTGAGAGAGTTTAAGCATTTGATTGATTATCAATTTAATTTCAAGGTAGAAGTACTTTGAGTGTGAGTGTACGATTACAACTTGTAAGGGGAGTGAATCCTAGTGTGAAAGGATTACTTCGAGTGCAAATGTGTAATCATAACTGAAGGCTAGTGAAAACCCAGAGCATCTGGGGACTGGGCGCAGGTCAAGAGTTTGGACCGAACCAGTACAAAAGATAAATTTTCAATAGGACTCACTCCCCCATTCAAGTTGTAATTTTACAACTACACTCAAGGTCCTACTGCCTCGAGATTTTACAGGGTTTGGAAAACGTTTGATGAAACACTACTAGAAAATGCCAAAATAGCGACGGAATTTGCGACCGAAAAAAATCTGTCAAAATTGCAACGGAATTGATTTGTGACAGAAAAAAAATCTGTTGCAAAATTTTGCGACGGAATTTAAAATTGCGACAGATTTATTTTTCCATCGTAAAATTTTGTGACGAATTTTAAATTCCATCGCAAAAAGAAAAAAAAATCTGATTTTTTAGCAGGAAAAAGCCCGCCAATTTGCGACGGAAAATGAATTCCATCGCAAACTTTTGCGACGGCCTAAAAAAAAAAGATTTTTTAGAGCAAAAAAGCCCGCCAATTTGCAACGGAAAAATAATTCCATCACAAATTTTATGATGGAATAATTTTTCCGTTGCAAAAAAGCGTCAAAACTTACCTTTTTGCGACGAAAGACTATTCTGTCGCAAAAAGGCATCAGTTTTTTGCCTTCTTGCGACGAAAATGGGTTTCCATTTCAAAAGTAAGTGATTTTGCGACGGAACCCTCCTTTATGCCCGATTCTCATTCATTTCTTATCTCCATTCAGCTAGGGCACACAGAAAAGAGACTGAGAGTGAGGGCGTGTTTCGGAGGAAGAAGAAGAATTTGAAGGATGCACCGATTTGGATGTGCAAGCTTGGATTTGGGTTTAGGTAAGCTTCTTTATTCCCTCTCATCTCTGATTTCTGTATTTGGTTATTTTTTGGGAATTGGGAAGTTGAAAGATTAAATTCTGGTTTAGTTGGAAAAGTGCTGAATATGAGAGAAATTATTATATAGTGGAAGATTAAAGCTGAAAATCAATGTTGTATGTGCTTTGTTTTGGGAGCATCAAATATGTGGCTTGTTCTTTTGTTTTGTATGGTTTCAGATATCTTGAATAATAGGTTTTGTGAAGTTGTTGCTGATGCACCGAAATAGAAGCATTAATATCAGTATTTTAGCTTCTTTTGATACACTGATTTTTCATTTGAAATTTATATTAAAAGTAGTTTTAAAAGTGAAGACTGGAGCTTGATACCCAAGAGGAGGGTGAATTGGGTATCCTTAAAAATTTAAAGACAGAACTCTATTTTTGAGAAACTAAAACAGGGTAAGACAAAGGAGTAAGAAAGAAGAAGCTTTGCACAATCGATTTATACTGGTTCGGTCCTTTCTCTGACCTACATCCAATCCCCAAGCCTTACTTGGGATTGTCAATCCACTATCTTCAACAAATGATTACAAACTCTGTACTAGGGTTGTTCTCCCACTAGAACACACTCTCCCTTACAAGTTGCAATCAATACACCCTAACCACCAAGTCCCCTGACTTGTGGTTTTCTCTATCAATAAATGATTTACAAGTAATAACTCTCTTACAGAGTAGATATGATAATCACTAAAGAACAAATGTCTTGAAGACACTATTACAGAAGAAAGCTGAACACTATTAATGAATATAATAAATTTTTGCTCTTGGTTGGTGTTTTTCAGCTTGTGAAGGAGTTAATGAACTCTATTTATAGCTAGAGAACATTAAATGACCGTTATAAAGAGGATTGAACCGTTGGAGATCATCTGCTGAGTGAAGGTTCATCCTTAGGCATCTTCTCTCTCTCTTTTCTGCATAATCCAGCTGTTTATTGAGTCTGAGTTGGCTTTCTGGCAATAAATCCGTTCGAGAGGATGTTTCTGGTTGTAGTAATCTTCCTTTTGATCTTTTGCAGTCGTGTACAAGTGGATTAACCAAAGGAAGCAAGTTTTCTGGATTGAGCATTAAATGTTCTGACAACTTTTTGCTTTTGCTCTAATCCTTCAATAAACCTTCGTTAATCTGTCTGAAACTCACTAGAAAGATGGTTAAACATATCTAGAATCAATATAGAATAATCATGGAAAGCATTGAGATCAAACAAGAAGGTATTACAGAATTCCCAAATTCGAATTTGCAGTAACGGCCAGAAACCTTGAGGTTTGTTCATCAAACCTCGAGGTTTGCTTGAATAACTCAAGCAAACTCAGTTGAAAAAGCATGTAACCTCGAGGTTACTCTGTGAACCTCGAGGTTTCCTTTGTAAAGAAACCCTTAAAAAATCTTTGAAAGTCACAAACCTTGAGGTTTCAAATAGAAACCTTGAGGTTTGAAACTTGGTGAAAAATTCATTTTTCCTCTGGAGCCCGATAACCTCGAGGTTGTAAAACCATACTCGAGGTTTGCTTCTAAATTTGCAAAGTTAAGTTTTTGGATAGAAGGCTCAACCTCGAGGTTTCAATCTGAACCTCAAGGTTTTCAATTCTTTGAAAACCTGTTTGCTCTCTGTGTGCCATAATACTCGAGGTTTACAAACAATACTCGAGGTTTAAGTGTTTTCCTGAAATCTTGAGTTTTAACACAAAGTGATAAACCTCGAGGTTTTAATATGAACCTCGAGGTTTTCATGCTTGATGAAAACCATAACCTTTTTGGATGAGTTAAAACTCGAGGTTTACTTGTAATACTCGAGGTTTCACATGTTTTTCAAAAAGATCAGTTAAGTGCCAAAACATAAACCTGGAGGTTTTCAACCAAACCTTGAGCTTTCCTGCGTTGGTGCAAAACTTGAGTTTTTTCTAAAGAGTCCAGAACCTCGAGGTTAACTTACCAACCTCGAGATTTCACATTGTTTTTGTGAAACCAAGTTTTGAACATGAAACACTTGTCTTTTAAAAGCTTCTGTAAGGCCAAACCTCGAGGTTTCAGTGCCAACCTCGAGGTTTGCTCTTAATCAGAGTTTTCAACACTAAAGAGCAAAAACTTTTTCATTGTTTGTAATTGTTGGCAATCATCAAAACCATTAGAGAACTAACAAAAAGGCCTATCCGGAATATTCTATTTATGTTGTTAGGATTAGCTTCTTAAATGTATTCTCTTCTCATTATTCTCAGTTTTCTTTTTTTAAAAGTATTTAAATTTTCTCTCCGTATACTCTTATGATTGCTACTATATATTTTTATGATATATAATTCTTTTATATTTTGTAATTTTTATATAATTTTTATATTTTTTAAATAAAATGAATTTTGCAATAGAAAATAATTCCGTCGCAAAATTTTTGAAATTTGCGACGGAATTCAGTTCCTTCGCAAATTTCGAGTTCCATCGCAAAATTTAGAATTTTGCGACATAATTGATTTCCGTTGCAAATTTCGAAATTTTGCGACAGAATTCAGTTTCTGTCGCAAATTTCAGAAATTTGTGACGGAAATCATTTTCCATCACAATTGCATCGAACAGAATTTAGTTGCAAACCGTTTTTGCGACAGAAAAAGCATTTTTTGCGACGAATTTTTTTCATTGCAAAAAATGACTTTTTTGGTAGTGAAAACTCTCTCATAAAGTAAATAACTAATCACTGAAGAGCAACATGAATATCGAGAGATACAACATAGATTTAACTAAGCAATAAATGAATCAGAAGATTGTTGTTGGCTTAGTTAGTTCCTTTGTATCAAATGCTTGGTTGTTTATAGACGAACACCATTAATGACTGTTATGAGCATTAAAGTTGTCTGTCAGAGATAGATTGGAGTTATCAAACGATTTAATGATAAATCGCTTTCTTCTTCACTTTAACAAATGTTTTAGACATAATTCCTTTGGTTTGCTCTGTTTTATATTTCTCTTTGCTTTGCATTTAATGCTCTATTAGAAAAATTGCTTTAGTTACTTTTGTAGTTAATCAATGATGCAAAACATTTGAAATTTATACACAAATGAGATTAGTAGCATTGAGAAGTAGTATGTGTGATAATAAAATATGATCAGATGTTAATATCTATATCTGAATTCTTGGGGATGTTGTTGATTAACAGCAAGAACTTGCACTCGAGTATGATTTCAAAATCACTCGAGTGAGTACTCATTACTTGAGTGCTTCACTATCCAACTCGAGTGTCTAATGAACTTTGAGTACTAGTAGTGAAGTGTTGAAAGATTGTCTCAGTCAAGTAGCTGAAACCTGATCTGAGTGATCGTCTGTTTGTTTGAAAATGGTTTCTACTTGTGACTCGAGTACATATTTGAATCACTTGCACTTGACTAGAAGTGGCGTTGGATCACTCGAGTGACTTTAATGTCTAAAAGAATGATCTCTAGATGAGAAGCACTACACTCTTGGCCCATCAGAGACTTACTTGTTGAAACCTGGTCCATTAGAGACTTACTTGTTGAAGCCTCGCCAGTTGCTCATCATCACTTAAGTGACAAATTCCTCACTTGAGTGAGAAGGTTTATAACTTGCAGAAACATCTCGAGTAACTTGCTGAAGTCTCGTGAGTTGCTCGACATGACTCGAGTGAACATCTCTTAACTTTCAAAAAATGGGCAAGTGACTTGCAAAATCTCTACAAGTGATAACTAGCACTCAAATAGTCACTCATCCACTCGAGTGCTTTGAGCTTATCACTCGAGTGATGAAATCCATCAGTTAAATGATCTGCCATAACTTCCAAAAATCTTGCGAGTGACTTGCTGAATTCTTGCAAGTCAAAAAGGATCACTCAAGTGCTAACTTAGCCATTCAAGTGATCTTGCACCACTCTTTATTCTTTAAGTGAGTAACTTGCAAAACCATTGGAAGTTAGGATCATCACTCGAGTGCATCAACTGCCACTCGAGTGATTATCTTAGATAAATTGAGGTGAGTATTCTTGTTGATTCACATTTTAGTTGAAATTCAGTTCTATCACTTAAGTATCTAGAAACACACTCGAATGACTTGAATCATCAAGTCCTCATTGTATTCCAAGATTTTTTATCAACAAAACTGAGAACTAACATTCTCCCCCTTTTTGATGATAACAAAACTTGAGTATGTTTGAAATTTTTTAAGAGAACACATATAGTATTTGGTCAAATTGAAAATAACACTATCATTAATGAAAATCATGTTACATAACTTAATAGATAGTTTGTTGCAATTAAGGCAATACAGGAAAACAATCAACATAATGTAATGAAAACAACTAAGAGAAGAAAAACAACATGATAAATCAAATCATATAAAAAAAACAACAACTACTCTTCTCCCCCTTTATCATTAGGAAAAAGGATGGGAAAGGTAATATCTAAAGGTGAAGAAGGAGAGAACTAGAGAGAAGCAGGAGGTGGAGTATAAACAATCATGGCAGTCATGGGGTCAAAGCTGGGGCAAGTAGTGTCAGAGGAAGAGGTGGAATGAGAAGTTGAGTGAGGAATGATTTAGGCTCTGGCTCAACAATGATCTCGTCATTAGAGCTAGAGGTGGAGATATGAATAAGACCAGTGGAGGTGGGAGGAGCTGGAGAAAGGACAAAATACATAGGAGGCAAATCACCTGTAGGGATGGGGTTAGAGATAAGAGTGGTGGTGGCGTCGAGGATGGTGGTAGAATGTCAGGAATGGGTTCAAGAACAAGATGGGAATTAGAGGGTGCAAAAGGTTAGGGAATGGAATACCTAGATGAGTGCTCATAGCTTGCTTTATCCGCTTAATCCTCTCAAATTGTTTGTCCTGCTGATCGAAGAGAATCTTGAAGTTGTGGTTGATGTGTGAAACTAAGATCTTGATATCCTCTTCCATTGTATTGACTAAGGATTCATTGGAGGCTTCCATTTTTCTAAGAAATAACTAATTAGCTTTCTAAATGGTGGACATAGCAAATTCATTGGACTACAGGATGGTAGCAACGACAGCCTGTAGGGCATCTTGAATATATGTCTGAAAAATAGTAGCCCCAAGGAAATAAGGACCAGTAGCAGGGAACCCTGGCTGTTATGACTTGGCCTTATCTACCCTAGAAGGTGAAGGCTCCATGCTCTTCATCTTCTTGGGCTTCGATTGACCACTGGCCTATGTGAATGAAATCTTCATCCTAGCCAAATGAACCTTCCCGAACCTCTCAATTTGACAGTTTTATCCCCTGGAAGTAAGTACCATATTGTAATGGCCCAGGAAAAAATAAATACTAATTAAATTATATCAGGCTAATTGATATATTAATTAACAGTTGTTGTAGTATGGCAACAAAGAAAACCTTATAGTCTGGTGGTATTGGAGACCTTGGAGGCAGTCTAAGGTTAAGAGCTCGATTTCCCACTTTCTCATATATGTATTTTTTTAATTTCAGTATATTGAATTTACCAAAATGCCACTTTGTAAAGAATAAATACTGCAGAATATATTTTGTTTTTAGTGCGCTGCAACCTCAAATCTAAACCTCAAAGAAGTTTCGCGAGAACCCCATAATCCCCAGCCTCGTTAGATCTTGTCGACATTTTTCTCTTCCACTCACCACTGCTGGCGAGCTTTTTATTCCTCACCCAGCCACGTTTTTCTCTGTGTTGATTTCCTTGTCACTCACCTTCCATGAATGTGGTTGTTCATTCAAACAGGAGAAGGAGAGAGAGCAGAGGAGGACTGCCATTTCTTCCATCGGTAGTGTCGAAAACTTGTTGTTGTCCTCCATTTTCACCGCCACTATCGCGATGTGTGGGTGTGCGAGTGATTCGCTGGTTTATTCTGCTTCCTTTTTTATTATAAAACACTACTGAGTTGGGGTATGTTCGAACTACCCTCTTTTTTGGCCTTGTATTGTGTCCTTAGATATGGCTATATGTAGAGCTTTAAACCCACTAATGATATTTGATTTTGTGGGGTGCGTCAAATTTTGCCCCCCATATCTTGCTATTGTGTTTTTGTGTGTGGATAACATATTCAATTTCTATTTGGTATGCTGCCATTGGTGTTGAGTGAAGAATTAACATTTTTACTGCCTATGCAACTTGACGTTCAAATAACAGAAGAGATATATTTGAATAGGCTTATAATACTTCCTTCTAATCTCACAAGAGGCATAAAGAGGATTGTGTTCTATTTGTTGGGATCCGTACATGCAGCGGATTAAAATATTCTACGAATCCCGTCCCGAGGAACACTTAGGCACGTTTAAATCAAGGTTAAGGAACCCGAATCGTACCTTATAGAATTCGGAATCATCTGGAGTATGAGGTTTTCTTTTGATTTTAGCGAACTAGTAGCTCAAGAATCTACACAAACCTTCGCGCACATTTTCTCATGGTAATCAAGAAAACCCAAACTGTAGTGAATTCGTCCGCGTCTCGTTCTCTTTGAACTGGTGGGCTACTTTCTCGATCAGTAGAAGACGACTCTTAGAATCGGCTTCCTCTACAGGTATCCACACGAACAATCCCTGAACACGGCTATGGCAGCGTGCTAGCGCCTCTTGTGCGTCTCTCTCTTTTTGCTCTAGGGTTTCTCGCGGCTTTCTAATACGTTCGACTAAAAGTCCCGTAGGTTTTTCTAAACCCATTCAACGTATTATATAAAATTAATCATCATTAAATTTTGAAATTCAAATTTTAGATCTAGATTAAAATATATTAATTAAATCTATCTGATAGATTTAATCCAATCTATTTATTTAATCCAAATTTAAAAGCCCTCTGATTTAATTTATCTCTATAAATTAAATCCTAGAAATGATATCTATCTATTTAAATAAATCTGAGATACAATATCTAAATTTAAATTAAATAGATAATGATATCTTTATTCAAAAATTAAATGAGATACAATATTTCGATTTGTTTTAGATATTTAATTTACCAAATAAATTAAATATAAAACAAATATTATATAATAATATTATAATCTCCATTAAATAATATTATTATATTATTTTCAAATTTAAATATATATACACATATATATATTTACCAAAGATTAAATCCAATATTCATTAAATCTCAGATTAATCTGAGATTTAATGAATCTGGACACTTTTACCCGTGTTGGATTATTCTTGTGTGCGACCCTGCAGGCCCATATGAGATTGGCAGTGGGCCAAGACCGTATCAGCCCACAAGTCGCAAGCAGCCTCTAACAAGACATTGCGATTACCCAATTCACATAGGGATCGATGACACGATACAACCTATCGTACAACCATATCACGTCCCTTTTGTCACGCGATAATTTGGTCAAGGATGAGGCATGGATAATGTCAACTTCCTGTTCTTGACCACTACTTTCTCGATTCTCGAGTAGTCTAATAAGTGAAATGGAAACTCTTTTCCATCACAGTATGGCCATACATTTCTTAGACTCACTCATCAAGAGGCCCAGTATTATCTCTCTACAAATGTGAGGGACAAATTCCATCTTGACCATTCACATTCCTCCGCATGAAAACCACTGATCCCGATCCCAGCTTTTATCATCACCCGGTCAAAGGTGACTTTTGACTAAGTCAAAGGTCAGTGACTCATCATGTAGGAATCCATGATGATCTCAGGTCATAGGGCGTTGTGACGCGGTTATACATGAGATAAACTTATGACTTAATCCATGCAGCTTTCTCATAGTGGGTCGGTCCAGCACCTTGTACTCTTACAAGTGCTCATGACTTTGATTCATATCTCCATACCTTATCAAAGTTATACTGGTCTTAACTCATCTTCGCTCCCGCGTAGATGACTGACCAGGGACATTTAGGATAATCTATAAGATATATCCAGGGATATAGTTATCACCATAAACATGCGTATGAAATGATAACTTAATGGAGAACAATGACTTGCCCCTAGGGCATAATTTCAAACACTATTTATTTGTAATTTCAAGATGAATTCAAAGTTCACTTTATTTTTTAAAAAAAAAATCTAGTGAGACTAGTTGAATATTTGGAAGTTGTATAGTTGATGATTTATGAACTATGGTGTTTGCTTTATGTTTTACAATTGGGAAGCACACAAGGCGTTTGATAAAATGTATAGAAGAGGAAACATGTTAGGTTAGTTCCGTTCTATGTTGAAACTTAAAAGGAAGTGTGAAGTATGTATAAAAAGAGGGATGTGATGTTTATTTTTAGGCATGGATAACGAATGAATTTGGCCAGATGGGTGATTATAGAAAACACTACACCAATAGATTACGTAGATTTTACTCTTGTTAAATGTCTGCTTTAGTTATTGATAGAAGTTAGACTTGTTAGAATGATGTTTATGTGTTAGTTTCTAAATTGAATATTGGGATATGTATAGGATAAAAGGGAAAGTGGCAGATGTTCTTTTAAATTCAAAACACTGGGTTTAATGCTTAGGAGCTGTAAAACATAATCATTGTTTGAACGTGTGACTTTATTATCTATGAAATAGGGTTTAAAGCTCAAATTTTTCTTTTAATTTGAATTGTTACAAATTGAGGATTGAGACGGTGTACCATTGAGATTTTTTGTTGGTTGGCATAGAAACAATTGGTATTAGTAATGAAATTGATAATGAAGCCAGAGAATAAATTGAAAATACTTGACTTATAATTTGAGAATGAAGTTGCTTGCTTTTATATTAGCATTTGGAATGTATAAAACTTATTTGCTAGAATGTCTAAGAGTAATGCTTGGATGTTAACTATAATAGCTTGGATGTTAACTATAATAGTTATGAGATAGTTACAAGTAGTAAATGATTTGCATTAAATGGATTTTGTAAGTTTTAGAGTTTAAGTAAAAGTAAATGATAGTGACATTATTTTGGGTAATAGGGGATAAAAGAATGAACATCTTTGTGAAAGCAGCTAGGTAAGAGAATGTTATTTATTTGGAAGTGCAATAGGTGCGTGACTAGCGTTCCATTATGATTTTGATAAACTATATTTTACTTGGTATAATTTTATTAAATTATCAACTTTCCTAAATACCAATTTCCTCGTCATAGTTTTGTTGAAATCACATCAATTGCTTATTGTTATTTGTATGTGTAAATGAAATGATGATTTTATTCAAGGTTATTATTTCCATAACATCTTATCGTTTATGAATTTTTATGCAAAGAATTGATAAGGAAATTTTGTGATGTTCTTTGTAAACTTTTATGTTGAGATGGTCTTATATTTAAAATGCCCTTAAGTGAGTTAATATTATATGAAAAGACTTTCGACTGATGGAATTGAAAGGAAATCGTTTGAGATTTTATAAACTTTTATGCTGGGGTCTTCTATTACAAAATATTCTTTTCAAGTTCTCATCATTAGAGGAAAAACTCAAAGTTGCTATTGGTAAATTAACTCCATGCATGCTTGAAATTGTTTTGAGAGAGGGCTGAATACAGAACGTTGGTTATTAACAATAGTATTGTTAGTCCTTGGTGCGCCATGGTTAACTCGAGCTCACTTGATATTTGTGGGATTCATTCTCACGCTTGTTATTCGTGGGTCTTGTACCTGCGCTTATTTCGTAACCTCGTGCTATGCTTGTTTCGTGGCTTTGTGTTGCGCTTGGTTACTTACCCTCGTGTCCACACTTATTTTCGTGGCTTCAAGCTACGCGTTGTTACTTTCCCTCGTGGACTATATGTTCACACTTGTCATCCGTTCTGTAGAAGTCCTATGTTTAGGCAAGCTTTGAGATTTATTGTTTTAAACTAATTTTGTTAAACAAAATGATTTATTACGTATTTGGAATTATTTAATTCATGATCCTACATATACTTCTTTTTTTAATTATGATCATATGATGTAGAAATTGTAATTTATTCCATATTGTTATTATCGAAGGATAAAAATGTTTAAATTATTTTCTTCTGTAATTTATTAAATTTTATAAATAGGATGTTATTCACTGGAAATTTTTTTTGCTTAGATGGTATTGCTGACGTTGTACCTCTTGACGAGCAGTGAAGAGCCCTCTCAAAATTTAAAGTTTGCTGGCTCATTTTGTAGTGCTATTGAGTGATGTGATTATAAATCTATATTTTTGTATTACTATTAAAAGCCAAACGCTCCACGTAATCTATAGGCAGGATCCTTGTCTTTCTTTTGTTCGGAACATAGGTATATGCATATATAATGGTGGAGCAGAGCTCCAAATGTCATTTTCTCATTTCAAACCATTGTAGGATTTTCAGGAAGTCTAACTTAAAAAGGAAACTCTATCATAATTTCTACAATGCATTTAATATGTTTTAACGATCGTGGAATATATAGATATAAATTAGAAATAGTAACTGTATATTCCAAATTTAAAATTACAGGGTATGAGATATAACAATTCTTTTAAGTCTTATGGCTTAGGGAGTGTGAGTTTCCCTCACATTCCATGCCGGTCACTCTATTGGTTTTTAGGGCGTGACACACATGTTGTTTAAAAGGAGAATATACGAGACCAATAAAGGAAAAGGAATAGTGGTTGTGACATTAGAATGAAACCTGAATTGACACATTTTGTCTAGAATCCAAGCACCCACATTCCTTGGCTCCTTGGAAATGATAGACGGCATCGAGTGAAAGTCCTTAGCTGTGAAGTGAGAGAAATTCTTGCCCTTATGGACCATACTCCTCGAGTAGATATATGGTACAACTATGAATATGTCACTCATAGAATTGGAGAAAATGTCAGCATCTGATTTGGAGGCATTTCTTTTCTTGGCTTTCAGGTCTGATAAAGTTCCAGTATAGAGAACTCCTTGCAAGGACTAGAAAGGGCATTTTCAATCCCCAAATATTTTTTCCTCTCATAATGGTCTCAAGGACTTCCTCAATGATATTATTGTCCTTATCTTGTTTATTAATTATCCTCATATGAAAATTAAAGGCTTTCATGACAGTGAGAGAATAAATGGTTATAATTCTCATCAAGAAGCATATTGGTCCAAATATGGAGATAGATCCACATTGTAATTAGACTTCCATTTCTCTAAATCAACAAAAACAGATGGGAAAAAGGATATATTACTGTAATTGTTGTTAAAAGTAGCCTAATGAGATATCTAAAGGTCCCTCGTCATGAAGTTTGTAGGAGGAACCAATTACTGAGCTTCCTCGGGCAACTGAGAAGGAGTTCGACTCACTTGTCCAGAGGCAATAGGGGTTGCCTGACTTGTAGTAGCTTCTGAAGAAAGAGTTCCATTTCTAGATTTTTGAGGAATTTCAGGTTGGCTTTGAGATGCATACCTTTGAAATACAATATTCAGTTTGGCCATGTAATGTCATGCTTGAAGATTGACATTACTAATGGATACCTCCTTCTCTTTGCCTTTCCTAGAAGGCACTGTCGATAAGGTTGGACAAGTCTTAGAGGGTCCTGAATGGCGACACCTTTGGCTTTTTGCTATGAACCTTAGGTTTGAACTTCAGACTCTTTGACAATTTGGAAGTGTCCTTTGTCTTTAGCTTCTTCGAGAGATGAGGAGGTGGAAACGAATCCTTGTTCTCCAACAGCCTCTGCATTCCTGCCATTGATAAGTTTGAAGATGGAAGTTGAAAGTTCGTTGGAAATGGAGGTTAGGGTTTCAATGGAAATAGTGATGGGAGTCGAATGAGAGAAAGAGAAAGAGAGGGAATTTATTCTAAGAAAAATGAAAGGGAAATGTTGGAAATGAGGAAATAAAGGGTTTGAGGAAGTTAATCGAATAGTAACGACTTAATAGTTACCAAATGGGAGTTAGGTATTTGAAAAAGTTGAGAGAGTTTTTGAGGGGGAATGTCGAGAGGCACAAATGAGGAAGTGTGGAGTCGAGTGAAGTTTTGATATAATCTGAGATATCATAAGTCTCTACTTAAGTGGGCTAAGTGCCACTTGAGTAAAGAGATGCCACTCAAGTGAATTTGATGTCACTCGAGTGCCTGCTCAAGAAATGGAGACCAATCACATAAAGCTTTGCTTGAGTAATGGTTTATCTTACTCAAGTGTTAAACAATAAAGGTACCTCTCTCAAGTGTGTACTATGAACACTCAATCCCATTTAAAACTTGGCTTTATGTATCACTTGAGTTCTATCTCTTTCACTCTAATAGAGCCCTTTGCCTATCATTTTAGCTTGTAATATCCTAAATTTTAGGCCAAAAGACTTGAGAATAAGCCTATATCAGGCAGACGACTAATGAGTACTATTTATGCCATGTTTTCCCTCTTGCGACTGTTTTGTGGAGTTGAATGTGAGCCTAAAAGCATGTTATCTGAGCAAATATGTCATAATTCACGCATGTAGGGAAATATATGATACATCTCATTAGTTATGACGAATGCATAAATATCCTATACAGGTGCATAAGAAGAAAGCAAGCTTAAGGGTTTATTATGAATGCACATAGCACTGTCGATGCCATGCTATAGCATCAAGTCAGCCATATCAAGCTGCCATACAATGCAACTTATATGCTATAGCAAAGTAAAGGAAGCAATGCTATGCGCCGTATGTTCTAACTTTTCCTCGAGGCTTTTTCAGGAATTAAGTGCAGGTTGATGAACAGAAGATGCAGAGAATAGAAGATGCGGAGAATCATAGATTGAGATTTGAAGAATCCCATAGAATCAGCAGAAGCAATCTATCGAATTTGGAAAGATAAATCAGTTGGACCTGATAGATTTGAAAAAGCCCCAATCACTAAACTTACACCGCAAGTAAGCCTAACTAAAAAAGGAAAAGATAGCTAACCCTAAAAGTGGTCAAGTCGTGGAGAGCCAAAGAAGATTCCTATTTGGCTAGGCTCGAAAGAAGAGGGAGAGAAGCACCAAGCATGAGAACTCTAGGAGAACTTAATTCCTTTCTTACAGTGAGACGGAGACAAGAAGATGAGAAGTTGTCAAGTGACAGGCCTCTCCTAAGCTGTCAAAACCTCCACCAAGCTTTTTGTTTTTCTTTTATTAATTTTAGTTAATCTTTTGTCATGGGCTATTCTGTTGTGATCTGTTTAGTGATTCCCTCGTCAGTCATGAACTAAACCTCCTATGGCTGAGCGAGGATGAATTCTTGAGTATAAAATGAACCTAGTTGCTAGTACTTAATTTTATAAATTTAGTTTGTTTATCAATATTCTTAATTTTTATCAGTTAGCAGAAGCTAAGGGCTAGAGCAGTGGCCTCGGCTTACTAGAAGGGAGTTGAGGTTAGACCTCTGATAAGCAGTGTTTGCTGGGAAAGCTGGTGTAAGGTTTGACCTATCATTGTAGGCTTCAAGCATGGGTCTACCACTCATAACCTTAACAACTTGATTTGAAGAGATCAGATAACCTTAACTAGAAAATCGTCATAGGCATATAGGAGAAGTATAGCTTAGGTTGTATGTATAGGACGCGGAAGCTTCTGTATAACGTAGTGGTGGGTTAAATGGATAACGTTGTGAAAGGCAGCTATGTTGCAGCATTGCAGAAGCTGTGCAGCATAATTGTTATAGCAATGCGTTAAGGCAATTGGGGGATTAATGCACTTAGGATGAAATTTGATGCTCAACCTATCTTTTACTAATATCTTCTCACGACTACGATCCTTGTTATTTTCTGTCTTATTAGTTATAATCACAAAAATCCCAAATCAATCATATTTATTTTACTTTCTTTACACAACTATTCGCATGAATCTATGTCATCATCGGTATCTTAGTCTCTATGGGATGATACTCTACTCACTCTTTATTACTTTTTCGACTGGTTCACTTTCCAATAAGGAAATTGACCAACAACGACTAAGCCCAGTTCAGGAAATGTGACAAATATTATGCAAGGAGTTTTCCTAGATGCTAGCAGATAAAGGTTTCTCAGGAGGCAATTATCTTGTGACGTGACTTTAACTACGCAAATGATATTTAAAGACTATGAAAGTTTTCTAGAATAAAAGTAGATCTGTTAAGCTTTAATTTGCTATGTAATATAGGCTAACTTGTTCACACTGAATTATGAATTTTTGAAGTTAGCCCAGAAATTTGAAGCATAATTTTGGCAAAGTGTACAAAATATTTATTCTGGAATAGTTGTTGTGTGATTGGCTGTGGGAGATATTCTTCCCTCAAAATAAACTTAATAATGGTCACATAACCTTTGAAATCACTCTAATTAGACATGTGTAGATAAAGTTATGAATTTTCCAAGTTGGTTGACAAATTCTACCAAATTTGCCTCTTGTGCAAAAATAGGTCAAGAGATGTATGTAATAAGTTACAATTTCATGATCGTGAATTGTGCCAAGTGTAAGGTAAGGAAAATGACAAGTCTTGAAAGCAAACAATGAGCTCTATGTGGATGATGTGTTCGGCTAAGGGAGGAGGAGAAGGAAATGAAATGAAGTTTTGACGCTTGTTTTGTTATAGTAGAAGACACTTAAGCATGGAAATGAAAGATTGTAAACAGGACACAAATGCTCCATTATGTCCATACATTTCACCAACCAAGGGAAAGAAAAGGAAAACTTGAATTCAATTTGGAAGTACAAATGGATAAGAAAAGATTCCATTGGGTTTGAACTATATTTCAAGGTTAAGAGCCAACTAAATTAACCCAAGGATGCCACATGTCATGATAGGTGAAAATTGTGGAATTTAGGTGCCAACGAAGTAAAGAGAAAAGAAAGGTAAAATCGATGACATGGTAGGTGAAACTTGTGGAATAAAAAGGGGACAACAAAGCAAGGAAGGAGGATGCAAAAATGGATGACTTTACCCTCCCTCCAACCAAAGAATTTTGGACCATATAGGGGCGGGGGGGGGGGGGGGGGGAAGTAGACCAAATATTTAACATAGAAGCAAGGTGAAATTGAGAGCCAAGAAGGGCCAAGTTTCGGCCAACACAAGGGAAGAGAAGGAAAAAATATAAGGCAAGCCAAAAAGAGACATATAAGCAAGGGAAAATTAGACAGTTGACAAAGAGGATCTTTAGGTCATTTACTATCAATTATAAAATGCAATTTCCATGTGAATTTTGGAACAAAACCAAAGAGAACCACCAAAGAAAGAGAGGGTCGAAACATAAGAAGAGAAAGGAAGAAGAAAGGGAACCACAAGGAACCAAGGTTAAATGTTATGATTTGGTTCTCATTTCTCTTCTTCAATTTTTATGAGCTTTAAATGTTGAAAGCTAATGTTCATAGTATTTCTTCAAGGGAGGCCGAAAGGTTGGAAGAGGAAAAGACAAGCAAGACCTCTACAAGTGCAAATAAGTAATTCATATAATCTTTTGCACTTGTTTATGCCATAATTTGGGATTAATCCTCTCTTGTTCCTTATAGATTTGAAGGTTGTAACTTGAGAGGAGATTCTACTCAAAGACTTATAATATGAATTTAAAAGTGTATTAGACCTAAAAATGGAATTATAAGACCAAATAGAACGTAAAATCATAAGATTGGCCGAAAACTCTAAAACTATTTTGGTGGTTCTTGCGTGGCATCGAACTTGCGGACATTTTTTGAATAAGTAAATAATGACCAATGGCTTTAAGATTTTCCAAATTTAAAGAAGACACATAGGTTTTTAATTTGATAGATAATTTGTAATTTTTGGAAGGGATAAGGGTCTTAAATGCCATGAAAGTTTTCGCTCAGGAGAACTGGTAAGACGGAAGTTTTTTTTTGGACAAAAAATGTCACGGAAGTTTTCGCTAAAGAGCAATTTTGCCCCGGAAGTTTTCATTAATGAGCAATTTTGCCCCGGAAGTTTACAAAACGTAGCAATTTTGCCATTCTGTCCCTAAATATTAAATTTGACTATTAAATCAGTCAAATACCACATATGTTATGCCTTGAAAAGGTCAAACTTGGAGCTAGAGAAGGAGATCCTTGAGATGTTGAGCTCAAGACAGCCAGAATTTGTGAAGCCAAACTGGTCAAAGAGACTGAAAGGTCAACTGTCACAAAACCCAAAGGAAGCATCACTTATGATCTAAGCAAATGATCAGTCTATACAAACGTAAATATTATCACTATTGATTTGTTTTACCGAACCAATTTTTGGAACAATTCATTTCTTGTTTTGCGTTTCATTTGCGTTTTGTGACAGACCTTTCAGTCCCTTCGACCAGTTCGGCTTCACAAATTCTAGCCGCCTTGAGTTCAACATCTCAAGGATCTCCTTCTCTGACTCCAAGTTCGACCTTTTCAAGGCATGACATGTGTGGTCTTTGACTGATTTAATAGTCAAATTTAATATTTAGGGGACAGAAGGTAAAAATTGCTACGTTTTGTAAACTTCCGGGGCAAAATTGCTCCTAGTGGAAACTTCCGAGGCAAAATTACTCCTCATCGAAAACTTCCGTGGCAAAATTGATACTTCCTGTGAACTTCCGTGGCATTTTTGGTCCAAAAAAAACTTCCGTCTTACCAGTGCTCCTGAGCGAAAACTTCCATGGCATTTAAGACCCTTATCCCTTTTTGGATTTATATGCAAAAAGCTATGAATTTTTGAAGTTGACAGTTAACCTTGCAACTTGAATCTGAATAGTAAGGGTATTTAAGTGAATTTGGAACAGTACGAATTTGTGTGGCTGATGGTGATATATTTATTTGAAAATAGACTTATCAAGGGTTATTTAGCCATTGGAATCACTTAATTTGGACATGTGAGTAATTAGTTATGAATTTTCAAAGATTGGTGAAAAATTCTAGAGTTTTTGGAATAAATTCGAAAATGAAAAGTGTAAAAGCCAAGAATGATGATTTTGACATTTTTGCAATTAATAAAGGACTTTTAGTCAATGAAGGGTTAAATGGTAATTAATCCAAGTATTATTTGAATTATGGAAAGTTTACTTAAGTGATGAATATTATTTAATATTTTAGGAAGTATCACTGTTGAAAGAGTTAAGGAGATGGAAATAAGTTGTCGAACTAAAAATTAATTAGGTAGTAACTTTAATCTCACGCACTCTATATATCTATGTATAGCTGTTGTACCATGAATTATGATCCGTGTCTTGGACACGCGTTTATTGTATTCAGTGGTGTATGGGTTCAAAGCATAGCTGCTATGATTGTTTTCCCATCGTTGTGGATCCAGGACTTACAAGGTCCTATGTTTCGCAGTCAACATTGTTTGTGATACTGTGTTGCATTATGTAGTTGTGCGTGATATATGCTGAATATTGTATTGTTTAATTTCATGATTGTTGTTCACTATCATATATTGTTTTTACGTTGTGCTTGAGATTAATCTGTTACTCTGGGATACTTTAGGATTCTAGCACCTGTTATTACCTGTGAATTGTTCAGCATTTTGAATGAGGATCCCAAGATAAAGCGATGATTTTCAGCAAAATGCAAATAACGGACTGGTTCCAGATTGTTTGAGGGATATTTGCAGAAAAATAAATGTAATTATGTTCAAAATTTATAACCAAGATTTGTAATATATTATCAGTATATTACACCCAAACTATTTTACCACTGCATTGCACTATAATGCTCTATTCTATGATGTATTGATGGAAGGTTGTGACATAGCTTCCTTCATTTTGTCTATTCAGTTTCTTTTCTCTCAGCACTCGAGTCCATAATTGACTCACTTGAGTTACCCCTTTCATCACTCGAGTGCCTGTTGTGTTAGTGTTTAGATTCTTCCTTAATCTCCTAGCATTTGAGTTCGTAGAAGCTCAACTTGAGTGCCTCACTTGAGTGCCTTAGTAACCTACTAAGTGATATCAAACTTCATGGCATTTTGCTCAGTTTTCTCTGTCACTCACAAGTGATTGCTTATCACTTTCACAATTACTTGAGTTCTCGTGCAAGTGATCCCTTCTTTGTTTTTTAGTGTAAGAATAGGGGATCCTGTAAAAAAAAATTACTAGGAACTCTAAGGCTTAAGTTAGTAATTAAATCATCAAAACATACCTAGAATTAATTAGAAAGAAAGAAAGTATTTACAGTTCATCAGGACTTGCCATTTCCAATTATCTTCTTATATAGAGAAATTGATCATTTGCTAATGGTTTTGTGAATATATCATATACGTGGAAATGAGCGGAAATGAACATCACTTTTACATCTTTCAACTGAACATGGTCTTTGATGAAATGATGTCTCATATGAATATACTTGGTTCTGGAACGTTGAATTGGATTTTTCACCAATCTTATTGTGCTTGTGTTATCATATAGGATTTGAACCTCCTTCATTTGGATACTCAAATCTTGAAGTTGTTGTTTTAACTAAAGCATTTGAGCATAACAACTTGAGGTAGCTACGTACTTTGCTTCAGTTGATGATAAATATATGGTGTTTTGCTCCTTGCTGAACTACGATACAACAAAATCACCAACGAACTGACATTGTCCACTAGTACCTTTCCTTTTAGTTTTATATCATCCATGATCTAAATCTGAATATGCAATAAGATATTCATTGCCTCCTTTTAGGTACCATATCCTAAGTTCTGCTATGTCGGCAAGATATCTGAATATCCTTTTCAAATTGTTAGCATGTGATTCCTTAGGTGCAGATTGATATTTTGCACACATCCCCATACTAAATTGAATATATGGCATTCTAGCCTACTAGCAATTAGATATAGCAAAGAACCAACCATTCCTTTATATCTGGTGGTGTTGAAGTCTGATCTCTTTACATCAGCATCAAGCAATGTTATTGAACTTATTGGAATATCAGCACCATTGGCATGATCCATCCCATATTTATTTAGGAATTCTTTGAGGTATTTGATTTGTGAGATAAATATATCATTCTTCTTTTGCTTGATTTATAGTCCAAGGAAAAAGTTTAATTCTTCCATCATGGACATTTCATATTCACCATGCATCATCTTTGAAAATTAATGGCAGAGAGAATCCTTATTGGAACCAAATATAATATCATCGACGTATATTTGAACAATTAATCAAATCATTTTTTCTTTTTCTTGTGAAGAGCATTGTGTCTACCTTTCCTTTGACAAAGCCTTGCTCAATGAGGAATTTGCTTGGTCTTTCATACCAAACTCTGGGAGCTTATGTATGACCATAAAGAGCCTTTTTAAGTCCAAAAATATGGTCAGGTTTAAACACATCTTCAAAAGCAGGGGTTGTTCGACATAAACTTCTTCCAAAATTTAGTTATTTAGGAAGACACTTCTAGCATCCATTTGATAGAATTTGAACTCTTTGATGCATGCAAAGGCCAAGAGTGCTTAAATGGCTTCAAATCTAGCAACTAGAGCATATGTTTCCTTATAATCTATTCCTTCTTCCTGATTATAGCCTTTTGTCAAAATCTTCCCTTGTTTCTAACAATGATTATAGATTCTGTTGATTGTTCTTGAATATTCATTTAGGCCTGGATACCAAGTCCTTAACTTGATTTCTTTCAAATTAATATGATTCCTCTTAAATTGCTACCACCTAATCATTATCATGAAAAGGCTTGTTTAATGTTAGAGGGTTCTAAGTTAGAAATAAAAGTAGAGAAACTCACTTCATTGAGAGTTTTGTTTTTAGTTTTTACCCCCTTCATTGACATCACCACTGACTTGGTCTAAGGGTTGACACTTGTCATATCTTCAAGCTCTAGGTTGGTCTTGATTGGATGATTCACAATCTTTTTCATGTTCATTTTCAAAAGGAGAAGATGTTTTTGAAACAATTTGATTTTTTTTTCCTTGATGAATCATCTTGGTTCATCTTCCAAAGGTTTGACTCAAGGTTCACGTTCAAAATACACAACATAAATTGACTATTCAATAGTATAAGTTCATTTGTTATAAATTCTATAAGCTTTACTATGATTGGATTAGCCCAAAAATATACCTTTACCTGATCTAGGATCGAACTTTCCTAATTTATCCTTACCATTGTTGTGAACAAAGTACTTACACTCAAACACATGTAGATGAGCGAGGTTTGACTTTGTTTCTTTGTAAAGCTCGTAAGGAGTCTTACCAAACTTCTTTATAGTATAAGCTCTGTTGGAGATATAACTGGTAGTGCTCATTGCATCTGCCTAGAATACTTGCAAGACATTATTTTCATTAAGCATGGCTCTGACCATCCTCATGAGAACTCTATTCTTTCTTTCTTTCTATAACTCTATTTTGTTAAGGAGTTCTCAGAGCGAAGAAATTGTGATCAATACCATTTGAATTGTGTTACTCTCCATAGTCTTGATTTTTGAATTCTCCTCCATGGTCTATTCTAACACCTAAAATGCTCACATCTTTCTCATTTTGTACCTTTTTGGTAGAAACATTAAACTGATAAAAAGTTTCATCTTTAGAAGAAAAAAAGATGGCATTGACGATGACCAATGCATAAAGATTGTCACGAAGACTTTTTACTCTTGCTGGTCCAACTATATCCATATGGAAAAGTTGAGTAGTCTTTTTGTCATTTCCTCTCTTTTTTTTTAAAAAAAAAATAGGTTTTTGTCTGTTTACCCTTTTGGCAAGCATCACATGTCAAATCATTTTCAAGTTGAAGATTAGATAAATTAAGAACTAAATCATTTTTGAGCAACTTGACATGAGCTAGTCTCTTATGCCATAACCAACTTCCATCAGTGTTGCTAAGGAAACTTTTAGAATTAGTATCACAATTGCACATATTAATGGTATAGTAGTTACCATCTATTGAGGCACTTATTTTAACCCCGAGCTGGTTATTGTTCAACTCGAGATCCTTCTTGTTCGCAATGAACAATTCTTCTGAATAGAAAATGAGAGCATTTTGGGTTAGAGATAATTGCAAAAGAGCTGGAAGTTGATCCACATGCGCATCAGTAATAGGTCAATACGCGAGGCAGGAGGCCTCCAAGGTGTATTGATTGCCATATTAAATACAATGTTTATTTATATGGAGGAAATAAATCGGTATATTGATATTATACTAATTTATTCTGTATGAAGAATTCCAATGAAATGGAGGTGAAGTAAATGATTAGCAGTGGATGCTTTGCTTGTTTAACCAAAAAGTCATAAATTGGCAAGTCTTAAAAAGAGGAGAATCCGAAATATTATGTTGCAGCTTTAGAAGGCATAAATTATAATTCTAGGAAATACCAATAATAACTTTCTTTTTATTTTGCTTTGACGGGCAGTCTGAGATTTCATCTGACCATTGATGTTCTTGAACAAGAAAATGGCAGAACTAGACATAATAACCAAACCAAACTCTACAAAACGAGCTTGACAAGAGGGGAATCATAACATTATAAAATTACAGCAACAAATTCAATATAAAAGACTTTAGTTTACTCGTAGATCCAGGAGTGGAGGCTGTTTTGCCAGGCTACAGGGCCCTCAGGGAACCATAATGCAATTTCCTTCGTTGCACTTTCCACGGAATCACTTCCATGGATGACATTCCTACATCAAAAGTATTTCATTTTACATCAAATGCCCATCCAGCTTCAAAGCCAGCAGCCATTAAACCTTATATTTTTCAAAACCCTGGTTTCAAAAACAGAGTAGCGAAACAAGTGATGAAACCCCAAAATAGCTTTTTACCCTCAAAACCATGATTTTGAACCCAAAACCTTAGTTTTGGAATAAGCTGGGGAGAAACGCTTTTAACCCCAGAAACATAGTTGACTTCAAAATATATTCTCCAAAAAAAAATCCAAACACACTAACTTAAGTTCCTAAAACAATTTGAGATTCCAGCATAGGAAAATTTTTATTTTAAAACCATGTTTTAAAGTTCAGTATAGCAAATCTTGAAAACTACAGGACAACCCCAGAACCAAGGTTTTTCTTCAGAATCTATTGCACAGGAGATGAACATTTAAATTACTCAAATGAAAAAAGTCTAACAAGACAAGACCAATACCTCCCAATGTCAATAGCAAAGTCACCTCGGATGGTCCCAGGCTCAGATTGAGCAGGATTTGTAGCTCCAATGATCTTACGACCGGTAGTCACAACATTCTTACCCTCCCAAACCATTGCAACAACAGGACCAGAGATAATGTAGTCCACCAAACCACTAAAGAATGGCTTTGCAGACAAGTCTGCATAGTGCTTTTCAGCAAAAGGACGGTCCACAGTGATGAGCTTTAAGCCTGAAGGCAATCAATAGACAAAAGAGAACACGAATTATGGCAAAAACAGAGGCTAATTGCAAGTATATCAGGGTCATTTATTACATAACAGAAATAAGAGAATCCAATATGGTTTTCTTATATCATTGTAATAATAAGAACAGGAAATTAGTTGGGTAGCTGGCAAAAGCGTTAATAGGAAAATAGGAATGTTAGCGAGCCATATAAGGTGCAAGGATCATAGTAATCAGAATATCTGGAATTATGGAATAAGAATTAAGTTTCACTTCACTGTACTATTATAGGAATTGGCTTTACATTCCTACTATAATTAGCATAATTTCTACAATGAGGAGAGAAAGAATTATACCTTTCAGATAAAAGCCCTTCTTCTCAAATCTGCTGATAATCTCACCAATCTGAAACAAGAAGAACCTTTAGAAACCACTTCGTTTCAAAAGGCTACTAAAGTACATAACAAATGCTGAGGAAGTTATCGTTAAATAATTTTCTTTTTCATTAACCAAATTAAGAGCTATATAATTTGCACATCTATGAACAATGAAACCACAAAATATCTAATGACTCATTTACGCAGACTCTGATCGACTCAATAAAAACCTTTTGTTTCTTAAAAAGAAAAAGAGAAGATGCCTGTAAGCAAGAGAAAGAGAAACCCTCACTCTCAAACAAAAAAGAAAAACATTGCCAACAATTTGTAGGATCTAGCACCAGATTCTGAGAATCAACTCAGGGCATACGCATAAATCCTAATTTACAAGCCAATTTTAAGATTTGAGTGACCCAAGTAAGGACCACTTATGAAGACCCACATAAATGGGAATCGTACGAGCATAAAGCGATACAGAGGATAGTGAAAGGAAGGAAAATAGTACCAGGCCTCTCTGAACACCATCAGGCTTGATCATGATGAAGGTCTGCTCCATGTTTGCTTTACCGATGGCTGAAGCTTAACTCTCTGAAGTTCTCGAATCGCAGGGGGGTGAGAGCAAACCAGGCAATTTATACGAGGCAGACAATACCTAACCCTAATTTGACCTGAAAATATTCGCACCAGTTTAAAACTATTTTACTTTTTTTATTAGTAAAAAAAAAAAAAGACCTAGATAAAATAATATTTAATTAGAAGAACCATAAAAATTATAATTATTAAGGAAGACCAAATAAGCTTAAAAGTACTAAATTGTCTTTTATATTCTCAATTACTTCTCCAACTGAGAATTTAAAAGGCAATTTTGTACTTTTAAACTTATTTAATCTTTCTTAATAATTACAAGTTTTATAGTCCTTCTAATTAAATATTATTTTATCTAAATCATTTATTTTAATTTTCCCTTTTTATTATTTTCCTTTTTATATATAGATATATATATTTTTATCTGCTTAACTTATTTGCCTCTATAGTCTATATGCCCTGTTCTCTGCTAAAAGTATCAATTATAATTAAGTACATAAATTTTAAAAATTTTAACTGAGTATCAAGATTTAATATTGGAATTAATTTTTTAAGAAATTATTTTTAAGACTATTTTTATGGTAGCCAGCAAACAACAAATGTGCCCTTCTATTTTTTTAGTACTTAGCTACATTTTTTTTAGTACTCGGCATTCATTTTTTTTATACAAAATAAATATAAGTGACGGAAAAATTAATTATGAGTACTTAGAAAATAAAGTTAAGAAGTATAAAGATTGATATTAAAAATAATGAAAATGAGTTTTTAAATTCCAAAATTAAAATTAAGTGCTAAAAACATTGAAAATGAGGCTTAAAAATAATTGAACAAAAAATTAAATTTCAAAAGTATTGCGGTATGTTTTATAGAAATGTTCAAAATTATTTATTGTCTTATTCGTGAGATTTTGTTTTATTCTATTTTCTAGGCTTTCCTCAAAACCATCCAGTATGAGTGTAATATTTTTATCTGTAATTATTAATCAAGATTCGAGAATATAATATAACGTTCTTTTCTTAATTAAACAAAACAATTACCTACACTTTCTTGTGGACAAAAACAATTAACTAGTAATTTTCCATGAAAACAATTACCAACGCTTAATGATTTCATAATAAAAATCAAAAAGCAACCGAAAGACCTGTTTTTTTTTTTTTGTTTACATAGGCGATAGGGGATGGGGGATCGAACCCAGTACAAGAGGGTGGGGAGACTACTCCCAATACCACTGCACTACTAGTAGTGCCGGTACCAAAAGACCTGTTAGGAAAATGTCGGTAGCCAATATAATATTCTTCTATAGGGTAGAGTAATGAGCGGGTTAGGTAACCTGAGGCCAAACCCATAGCCCACCCATTTATTTTTAAATGGGTATGTGTTAGCCCATACCCGTACCTCAACCTATTTAAACTCATGTAAATGGGCGGGCTAACCAGATTTTGGGTAACTCATTTACATTTTACTTGTTTATTTTTCTTATATAAAAACATACATAAGCATTAAGCATCCATCCAAATTCATCATTCCAATTTCTAAAATTTAAATCTTCAAAGTTCTATAATTACAATTCGCACAAAACAATATAAATACAGACAAGTACCGTTATTATATAATCTTGAGAGTTGATGGTCATTATGGTTTTGGATTAGAGGTGATCAAATACTTGAATAGAAAGGAATTCAGGGAATGCTTTAAGTGAAATGCGAAATGAAATGAGTAGTTAATAAAAAAATTACACTAAATGGGTGGGTATTAGCAGCCCATAGTCTGCCCATTTAAATCTTAAATGAGCAGGTTCTAATTCAACCCATTATAAAATATTTTTAGGTAGGCTCAATATGGCCCAATTATATTGAGTTTTGGGCGAGCTCATAAGTTTTAGATTTCATGCTCAGCCCTATTCTTCTGGGCAAAATGAATCGTTTTAACTTCAAAATTTTATTGATAACATTAATAAAGTTAACAAGAACTGTAAAGGAATTAATAACTTATTTTATTAAGAAAATTAATTATTTAAGATTTTGAAATTAAAATAGTATTTTCTTAAGATTTTTTTATTATACTAAGTTCCACACAAAGTACTTCAAAAATCTTGAAATCATTAAATTAGTGTGAACTCCAATAAATAAGCCTCGATTGTGAATAATTTTTAGGCATATTTACCGAAATATTTTTAAGTTAAAAAACAAAAACAAAAAATAAAAAAATCTTCCCACTGGTCGATCGCGTCCATATATAAGCCCCACCACTTACAACAAATTAAATGTGAGCAAAGAGAAGTTGTAACCTATTTATAGTAAATTGACAACTTCAATCATTTATAAATTAAGTAAATTAATTTTAAAATAAATATGATAAATATATGAGATAAAATGAATTGAAATATGGGAAAATGTCATTTAAATACTAGATGAAATTCCAAAATCAGAAACGATTTACATTTCAGAAAATCAAATCTGAAACAAATTCACAATCTAGCTCCAAGCTTGGGTCTCCAAACTCACCATCACAGTGTTTTTTGTAGTTATGGTGGAACTCGTAGGTAACGGTGAAGGTGGAAGCTATTGCCCATAAGTAAAAAAAGATATAGGTGCAATGGCGGAACATGGTTGTGGCCAACTAGGGCCTTGGCCCCAGCTGGTCCTAGCTTATCTTTTAAAATTTATTAATATGTATATGTATTTATTGTATGATATTTTATTTGGTCAATAATTTGGCCCCAACTAATTTTTTATCTTCTCTGTAAGGATAATTTTTGGTTCATTACTCATTGGACTGTGAGAAGAAAGTAAAATTCTTATTTGAAATACCTATCGAAAAGGTTAGTATCATCTTATATATTATTTTGATTTTTAATTATTGGTTATTATTTATTTATATTTTGAAGGCTATGTGATACTATTTAGTAAATACTTCCTCTGGTCCTTGTTATAAGGCACCAACTAACAATTCTCACAAGTCAATAAAAACAGTTAAAGTCATTAAATTTGTCTTAAAATTTAAGTAATTTTCATTATTATCTCTATTAATTACACTAAACTCTAATATTATATTAATTATTACTCTTTTTTATTACTCTTTTTTTCCTCAAAAAAAGAGTAATAATTCATTTTTATTAATTATTACTCTCTTTCACTATCTTTTTAATTATGAATACACATGAAAAAAAAATATATTTAATGCTATTTGGAAACAAGCAAGTATCTTGTAAAAAGGATCAAATACACTTGTTAATTAATGATTTATAATAAGAAGTAGTTCAATATCTTTATTTTTTCGCCCGGCTTGAATTTTTGTCATGGTTCCGCCACTGTATAAGTGAGAGTAAAAATGAAGAGAGGTAAAAGAGAGAGAAAAAGAGTGGTCAAGAAAAGGAAGAAATGAAGAGGATAGATATGTAAAATGTTTTAGTAAAAACACTTCAATTTCAAAATCTCATATTCCTCCTCATCTTTTTAATTTTTTAACAAATATTTTGAGGTTTTTTTGAATTTCATCTATTATTTAGATGGAATTTTCCCTCTAAATATTGTATTTTAAACCATATCCAACTCTTAAACTAACCCATATACAAATATATATATATATATATATATATATATATATATATATATGGTCTATCATTTATCATATTACTTGACATAAGGTTATATCAAGTCACCCCAAAACTACGTCATTTTGGGAGTTAGGGGAATTAATGAAGGAAAAACATCCTTCATTAATTCCCCTAACTCCCAAAACGTCGTAGTTTTGGGGTTAAGGGAATTAATGAAGGGTTTTTGGTAAAATTCATATAATAAATATAAAAACAAAAATAACAAAACACTCTTCATTAATTCCCTTCACTCCCAAAATGACGTAGTTTTAGGATGACTTGATATAACTTTTATGTTAAGTGATATGACAAACGATGAATATATATATATATATATATGGGGATCAAAAGTAATAGTTTTTTTTGGTTATATGACTTGAACACTTAAGAAGTTTACTAGTCATATGTAAATGATGATGGACAACTCTGTTAACAACTCATCCATAAGCATCGATAGCAACTTGAGTTGTGAGAAAAAAAGTGGAAAAAGAAGGTCGTGTTCGTTTTTTAGAGAGAGAAGATCTAACTTCTCTCTTCTTCTCTGTCACATCTCTTTGTGATCTTCTTTCCCTCACCGGCGACTTGTGATGCAGGTCACCGGCGAACACCCTTCTCGTTCCTGGGGCAAGTTTCTCCCTCTCCTTCTTCAGCCGAGGTGAGATTTTTCTGGTTTTCTATGTTTGTGCTTCTTTTTTTGTAGTTTGGGGTTTTGTGGTGGTGTTTTTGTCTCTAGAAATAAACAAATCTGTCAGATCTAAGATCAAATCCTCTTGGTTGGATGGCTGTTTGGACGTTATGAGGTCCGACTACTTCTTGGTAGCCTGGATCTACGTGCTTGAGGGAAGATCTAAAGAGGTGTGGTCTGGTTTGTGGTCGATGTCACCGGATCTGTTTGGTTGGAGGAGCAGAAGTGTTCTTTAGGATATCAAGAGTCTTCTTTCTTCAAAGGTTGGGTTTTCTGGTTTCTTTACCCCAAGATGGGGTACCCAGTTAGATGATTTAATTGTAGCGATTGCTTTTAAGAGTGTGTGCCCTTTAGGGTGAGTTTTTCAACCAACACTCTCTTGTTCGTCACTTCTAATCTTAGGTTTTGAGGAGGCCAATGATGTTCATGATTCTACTTCTACTCTTATATTTTTAATGTACGGTACTTGACTAATTTTGTATCCAGTGTATTTTGTTGTTCTTGTTGTTGTTATGTTGGTTGTATTTGTTTTAGATATGTTTGTGGTTACTTTTATATATTGTATCGTTTTGGAGTATTAATATATATATAGCCTTTGAGGGGTGGAAAAAAGCATCGATAGCATTTATACGACAAATTGATTAGTCGAGTTATAACTTTTTTTAAAAAAAAATCGGCCAAAGGCACTGCAAGTCATGATGACCTAAAATAAATTGATGAAGTTTCCAATTTGTTATACTTAAGTTATAACATCCCATTACCAATATTTAACTTGTCACTAGTGGGCAACATCCAAGGGCAACAACAGTCGTGTGACTTTTTGAAGACGGTGATTGGTAGTTGTCACCACCGCAGGCAACCACGGGGATATTTTTTATGGATAAATATTAATTTTGTTATGGAAGTTTTTGTTTTGAAACATCTAACACCCGAAAGTTTTTTTAGTATCATTTTTACTCTGTAAGTTTACAAATGTAGCAATCTTGTCCATCGGTTAATCTTAACCATTGGATTGCTCATTTTCTGTATCATTTTTATCCCGAAAGTTTACAAAAATTTGTTTCTAAAAAAAAAACTTATGGGGCAAATTCGCTTCTAAAAAAATTTTTGGAGCATATTTGCTCATTTTTGTAAATTTTTGGGTGCTAAATGCCCCATAACCAATACTTCCGTGACAAAAATAGTATTTAATCCTATTTTTTAAAATTAAGGGTATTTTGATAAATTCATTTCAAACTTTAAAACATGTTTGGAACCACTTTTCACGGGCAAAATCCAGCTTTTGAGACTTTTTAATATCCATGTGTTTGGTATCCAATTTCTGTAAAAATGCTTTTCAGTCAAATTGGGCTTACTAAATAGTTCTAACCCTGTTCTCCTCCTCTACTATCTGGAAAAAAAAAAACTCCAAGCATCTCGAGGACAGTCACGGAATATGCTCTCTGCTTCTCTGAGTCCTGTGGACGTAACGGCACTGAAGTTGCTTCTCGCGCGCGCTCTACCTCTCTCTCTTTCACGGATGTTGTAGGGAAGCTCTCTGCTCTCTCTCCTCGCCTGCAACAAGCTTGCAGAAAGCTCTCTTCGCTGGTTCTTGATGGTAGGCTTTTCAGAGAAGAAGCCCTAACTTTGTCGTCCTCAGTCATTATTTCGACAAAGTCCTTATTTTTTTTTGTGAGAAAAGAGAATGGAGGCCACAAATCGAGTGAAAAATTAATGGGGAAGGATATCTGTTTTCTTTGATAAAATTCCCAGTTCGCTGGTTGCTTCGTTGCCAAAATCTCTTTAGCCCCTATGAATCTCATCAATTGTTGAACCTGTTGATTGTTGTCGTCGAAGCCAATCTTTTATATAGGCTTTTTCTTTCTTTTGAGTTCACGCGATAAAAATGAGCATCAAGCTACAAGAATACAAGATCAAAGTGATTAACAGAGACGAACCGCTGATTTTTCTTTTCTTTTTGGTTCTTAACCAACTAGCTAGTGAAGCGCAGATTTGACTAAACCCAATCGTCGAGTTATTAACGCTACATTGGAGTCCCAAGCAAGATGTCGGATGGCGATATCTAGTAGCGACAACCTCATTCGACTTCGTTTTTCTTGGGCACGTTCTCTCTGTGAAAGCTGAAGACCTCAACAACAATAGTTACATGTAGTTATCATATCATTAGCTCACGACCATTGACATTTGGAAAATTTAGGCAGCTCACGATTAAAAAAAAAAAAAAAAGGCGTCGCCATGGATATTAATGCAAATTATCATTTGGTAATCAGCAAAAGAATAATACTTTATTCATATCAATATTTTTGTATACAATATACATCATCAGTTCATCACACACTTATTCATTTGTTTTCTTTGTACATGATTGATTTTTCTGGCTACATTTTTAAAATGTACCAACGCTGCATATCTTGGAATTTTTATATGTTGTATGTAAAGGATAGAATTTGCGAGCTACTGGTTTTTTGGATGCACCAGCGTGTCATAGCGTGAACTTTTTGTATGCTGTCTATAAAGGATAGATTTGGTTGCCTACTTTTCTTTGGGTGCACCAGCATTGCAAAACTTCTTGAGCTTTTTTTGTATGTTGTCCGTCTTCTCCCATGGAGCATAGGATGATTTTTGAAGGATGGCATCGGCTTGCTTCACGGGGCAACAATAATCTACTCTTGCAATCATTATAGAACAATTCAATATCATATCCATACTTCGTTGGACAGTTTTCATACATTTTGTAGTGTTTATTTGTCAAGTTGTTCAACTTTTCCGGATCCTTCCTGCTTCTGATTAGAATGTCAATCGTCTACATGAGAATAATATTTCTCAAACCGTGTGCAATCTTTCTACTTAGATATAAATGTGACACTACCTTTCTAAAATTGTAAAGCTGTGCACTCTTTTAATTTTCTTCCTAAATTGATGTTGTGTATACACCCACAAACAGGGGATATAACAAATTTCTGTTCAGTTATTAATGAAAAAAGGAGATGGTGATTTGAGTTTTGTCTCCACAACCCTTGTCACTTGATCAAATATATAAACATAACGGGCACTTTTACTATTACTAAAGGCATGAATTAAGAACAGAGTAATCAACAAGTAATTTTCTGACAAAAGAATGGAGTGGAATGATGAAGTCAAAAGAGATTATCAGAAAATAATAGCAACGTATAGCCCTTATAATATATAGCTACTCAAATTCCCGCGGACAATTTAATTGGTTTCTTCGATACTGCATTTATATACTAAAGATGGGTGTCAAGTTGTGCCAACACAATTAGAACGGTAAAGTGAACAGCAGGATAAGTCTCTTACCTCTGTAAAAGCAAGATTTATACAGTTGGAAAGAAAATGACCATGATTATGTAGTAAGATAAGCCTTTGGAACAGATTCTAAAACTTTGAAAATAAACGTATCATGACCATGATTAAAGGAGTAAATGGACAGAGTTGTTCATGAATGCTATGTTTGTTTTACATTAAAAAACTTAAGCACGCTAAAACTCAAAAATGCATGATATAGAATTCAGTTTAAAAAACAGTTTTGATAAAATTCAGCAAATACGCATGAATTTTTGTAGCATAGATATACAAACAATTGTGAAGCGTGTTGATTCAGACAATTGTAAGTTGCACTTAGTGATGTATGTAATTGATCAGACTTATACCTATTGGGCAAAATATGGGAAGAAGGATGTGTGCAGTAGTGCTAGTTGGTTGAATTTGGAAAGATATGAATTACCTAACTTCAACAGATACAAGTACATTTGAGGCCGATCATCTTCAAGATATGACCGATGCAATTGAAGCAAAATTCAATGAATGCCCAAAAAAGTTTGAGAGGATGAAGAGTAATGCAAAGAAGCCTTGGTATGAGAATTTATTAAGTTCACATTATTATCTGCAGTGTTGAACTGGTACAACTAAAATGCAAAATTTGGGTTGAGTGACTCAAGCTTCACAGAATTGCTTGTGCTTTTGAGAAGACTGCTACCATCGGGAAATGATATGCCAACCAAAACTTATGAGGCAAAACAAGTGATGTGCACCACTAGCTTGAGTTATGAAAAGAAACAAGCCTACCCCAACGATTGTATTTGTTTAGAAAATAATAGGAATTGTTAACTGAGTATCCTTTGTGTTCTGCCTAATGCTACCAAGCGAATGGGAAGAGTCCAAAGAAGGCGTTTTGGTATTTTCTAATTATACCTAGATTTAGATGCTTGTATAGCAATGCAATCGATGCAACAAATATAAGGTGGCATGCGGATGAAAAGATTCAAGATGGCATACTTCGGCATCCTACAAACTTTGCAGAATGGAGTAGGTTTGACTTTGAGTATCCCAAATTTGTTGAAGAACCAAGAAACCTATGACTAGCATTGGCTTTCGATGGGATGGACCCATTTGGGATGCAAGGCAATACCCACAATACATGGCCGGTTATGGTTTTTATCTATAACCTCCCTCTATGGCTCTCGATCAAATGAAAGTATATGATGTTGTCAATTCTAATCTTAGGGCCAAGGCAACAAGGGAATGACATAGATGTATATCTTGCACCACTAATTGAAGACTTGAACAAGTTATGGGACAAAAGGGGAGGTTGTATATATATGATGCTCAATGGAAAGAAACATTCAATATGAAGCTCATGTTATTTGGCAAGATCAATGACTTTCCTCCATACGGACAGCCCCTTATGAGAAAATATTTTAATGGGGAATTAGATGAAAGGATGGCAGTAGAACCTTTGACTGATGAGGAGGTTTTTAAAAAACAAAACATATGGACTGTAAATTTGGGAAGTCATTTGAAAAATATGTTGGGACAAGTGGGTGGGAGGAAATGTCTATTTTCTTTGATATGCCATATTGGAGTTCCTTTAATGTTAGACATTTTCTTAATGTCATGAACATTGAGAAAAATGTCTGTGTGAGTCTTTTTGAAACGTCACTCCATATTCCTGGGAAGACGAAGGATGACATAAATGCAATACTAGACATGGTTGAGATAAGAATTAGAGAGGAATTAGCACCGGAAGAGGGGGATCTCGTACATTCCTTCGCCTAACAGCTTTCATACTATCTAAAGAAGGAAAAAGAAGTTTTTTTGAGTTTCTTGCTTCAGTAAAAGTGCTAGAGTGTTACTCATCAAACATAAGCAACCTTGTGTCAATGAAGGACTTGAGCTAAAGCGTCTTAAATCACACGATTGCCATATGTTAATGGAAAACTTTATTTCGGTAGCAATATGAGATATTTTACTTGACATAATAAGGTGTGAGCTATGACCACAAAGCTCTGTTTGTTCTTCAAGTCATTGTGCAGTTGGGTGATTGACCCAAAGAAATTGCCAAGGTTACAAACTAGAATTGTAACTATGTTATGTAAGTTGGAGATGCTTTTCCTTCCAAATTTCTTTGACATAATGGTGCATTTAATTGTTTACTTGGTTAGAGAGGTACAATCACTACAAAAAAAAGGGCCATTTGTAGCGGTTAAAATCACACATTTGTCGCGGTTTTCACCACTACCAACGCAATTTGTCGTGGTTCACTAAACTGCTACTAAAACCACAGAAACAAAGCAATTCGTTGCGGTTAAAATAAATCGCTACTTCATCGACATAAACCGCTACTGTAACTATCACAGTTCTACATGATCGCCACTATATAAGGCTGTGCTTACAACTTATGTACACATTAGTCGCGGTAAAGAAACCGCTACAAATGAATTTCATGATATTGTCGCGGTTACATAACCGTTACTAACTGTTTCGAATTTTTTTTGTAGCGGTTATGAAACCGCTACTAAATCGTCAAAATTTCAAAAAAAAAAATTATCGTCAGAATATTTGTAGCGGTGAATAACCACTACAAATAATTCCCGCCACTTTCAAAAACATTTTTTGCAGCCATTTTTTCATTTTCAAATTTGTAGCGGTTAATTAATCGCTACAAAATATTGACGTCATTTGTTTCAAAAGTCGTTTTGGCACATGCGTTGTTTTTTGCTATTTGTAGCAGTTGCATAATCGCTACAAATGGATGAAATTGAAAAAAAAATATTTAATTAAAAAAATGGTATATTATTAATCATTTATATTTTTACTGAAAATAAACTATATGAAAATATGATATTTGATTGTATAAGGTTACTATATATGTGTAAAATAATGAGAATATGTAAGTATAATAACAACAATTTATGAATTAATTAAATTAAAATTACTTATAAAACAAAAATGTGGGAAAGTGGATCGAATAATATGTATGTGAAAGTAGAAAGAAAGTTGAAAATTGACAAGCACCTGTAAAATAACAGAAGTTAATATCAACAAGGTAGAAGAAAAAAGAAATATTTCGATAAGTATTGAAATTGATCCGGTTGAATGACACTTACCCCATTCAAACACTTTACCTTGCTGAGAAAACATAAAAATATGAGAGAGGACGGAGAGAAAACGTGTGTGGAAAACAAAACTGAAGCATATTAAATGTGGTTTGGTGGGAGTATTTATTTTGCTATCAGCACATCACTTTGTAGCGGTTGTGGTGTCGGTGTTTGTAGCAGTTTCAGTTAGTAGCGGTTTTTTAAGGTTTTGTAGTGGTTATAATATTGTAGCGGTTTTTTGTATGGTTTGTAACGGTTCTGAACCGCTACAAAATACTTTTGTGGGTTTTTTTTAAAAACAAAAGTAAAATCAAGAGTAGGGATAATTTTTTCTCTCAGTCTTCGTCAGCATCCCTACAAAGAAAGTTTGTATAAAAAGTTACGTGTGAGTTGAATATGTAATAACACATATAAAACTTTAGTTAAATTCTATATATTATATTTTTATATTGCGTTCATTAAACAAACGTACTGAACTATAGCTAAAGTGTCATTGCTGTCTGGTAAGAAGTTTTCGAAAATGGCGGGCTGGAGCGACTCGCGATCGTAGGCGACGTTCTCACCATCGCCCATGTCGTAAAGGTCCCGAGGCTTTAAGTGAACCACCATATTCCAATCCCTGTGCCTCTCATCAGTGACATAATAAACCTGATGGACCTCTGAGGCAAGAATATACGGCTCGTCATCTTCAGACTGACCAGTGTGAATAGGCCGGGAGAAATTCACTGATGTGATGCCTAAGTCGTCAGTCAAGAGTCCCCAGGACGTTGTCGTATTCGCCCACAAACACTTGAATAGCGTCACAGAGAAAAGGCCTTGGTAAGTTATCCTAACCACATCAAGCAGGTTTCCATAATATGAGACGTCACTGAACTGCATGTTCCCGTCACTGCTGCTCGCATAACTCCTCGTCTCAAACGTGCCATATACACCCGAGTTTTGGGTCAGCAATCCTTGATCTCGTGAAACCATACAAAACTTGAAGCCGTTGACATTGTATGCTGTAAATCTTTGGGTGTGGTCAAGCGGGCCGAGTGCTAGAGCTCTAAATTCTGGTGAGTGGGGGTTGTGGTCATTCATTATTCTCCTCCTAAACCAACCCTGGAATTCTCTGTGGACCTTTCTATCAAATTCGGAGGATGTCTGTGTACGGATCCTCAACTGACGCTTCACATGACTCCTGAATTCCCTGCAATTAAACATGTGATGACGAGCAAGAAATGTGCCTATAAAATGTAAGGAAACATATAAGATAACATATATATCTGTGTGCAATCCTTACTGAAGGTACAATTCAACTTTAGTGCAATTGATCAAGACATGTCTATGTGCTTGAAACTTCTCAAGTGTCGTGAGTTTGAAGTTCTCACATCCGCCAACTGGTTTACTAACACGAGGGAATAACAACTATGAAGCTGAGAGCTCTGGCTCTGGCTCAGGGCAATCGTCCACGCGAGGCAGTCAGTTGAATGACGTCTCAATGTCATCAAAATACCTGGAACAAAATACATGACCTCATCCCCAATATAACGTTCTGCTATTGAATCTTTAGGCCACGCCTTATTCCTCACGTAAGATTTCAGTTTCCCAAGTAACCTATAAAGTAATGAGAAAAAATGTCGATACATCAATGGTTAAACATGCGACTAGAGGAATAATGCTAAAGTAATTAATTTTAAATGAGTACCTCTCAATAGGATACATCCATCAGTAGTGAACTAGGCCAGCAAGCTTGGTTTCGTGAACAAGGTGTACTGTCAAGTGAACCATGACCGTGAAAATTGATGGAGGAAAGATCATCTCCAAATGACATGGTGTAAGAATGATTTTCTGCTACAGTTGGTCGAGTTTCTCCACAATCAAAACCTTCGAACACAACTTCCGAAAGAAAGTACAAAGCTCGACCAAAATGATCGACACATCGAGAGGCAGCGTTTTTTTTTTTATGGCCAGCGGAAGTAACTACTACATAAGCACATGTGAGTCATGACTCTTCAGCCCAGTAACCTTTCGAGCCTGCACGTCAACACATCGTGAAATGTTGCTTGAATACCCGTCAGGAACTTTTATATTCTTTAACGTCGCTAGGAAGATTTCCTTATTCGGTTTTGTCAGGGTGAATTTTGCCGGTTGAAATCTGTCATGCTCATCCGGCCACGCATCTGCACAAACTCCCATCTCCTATAAATCTTTCCTCGCTTGAAGATGATCTTTTGACTTGCCTGGTTCGTTCAGAATCGTGTACAACATATTGTCGCACACATTCTTTTCAATGTCCATGACATCCAGACTGTGTCGGAGCAAATTATCTATCCAATACGGAAGAGTGAAGAAGACGCTTATCTTCCGCCATTGCTGGGTTGCAGAACCAGAAGCCCTAGCCGTCTTTGTCCCGGCCTTTGCTGGGTCGTCTTTTTTCCCATACTCAAATTCAACATCCACAAGCTGCTCTATGATTTCTGCACCGGATAAATTTCGAGGAGGTCCTCTTCTTTCCTGTTGCCCATTGAAACGATTGCGTTGCAACCTAAACCTGTGTGTACCATTGAGAAACCTCCCATGACCCATAAAGCACCACTTACGACTGTGGGGAAGGCGCACTGAGTCAGAGTCAAAATTGCAAGCCGAACACGCAAGGCCAGTATGCACATTCCACCGAGATAATGTTCCCAGTCTAAGGAAGTCACTAATAGTCCACATCAACACCGCACGCAAGTTGAACAGTGTCTTCTCGTGTGCGTCATACGTCTCGATGCCAACATTCCACAACTCCACCAACTCCTGGATAAGCAGTTGTAGATACACATCGATGTTATTTCCCGGTGCCTTTTTGCCTGGAATGATCATGGACATAATGAAGGAGCTCTGTTTCATACACATCCAAGGGGCAAGTTGTAAGGTATCAAAACAACTGGCCATATACTATAACTTGTGCTAAGATTCCCAAACGGATTAAAACCATCGGTCGCCAAAGTAAGACGAACATTTCTAGAGTCCGTCGCGAAATCAGGAAACTCTGAGTCGAACGCTTTCCATGCTTCACCATCCCGTGGATGTCTGAGTTTACCATCTTCGTTCTTGTCAGCCTCATGCCACCTCATATGCTCAGCTGTCTTAGACGACATAAACAATCTTTGTAAGCGAGGTTTTAAAGGAAAGTACCTTAGAATCTTTGCGGGTTTCTTCTTCTGCTTTTTTCCCTTCTGAACTGTCCTAAACCTCGAACCGTGGCACTTCTTACAAGTCTCCCTCCGAGCGTCCCCCCCCCCCAATAAAGCATGCAGTCGTTGGGGCAGGCATCGATTTTTTCATAGTTCAAGCCTAATATTTTGATTATCTTCTTGGCCTCGTAGAAGGTTGTGGGAATGTCCGCGTCAGGGAAAACATCTCGTAGTAATTCCAACAACATCGACATTGCCTTATCAGTGATCCCACACATGCACTTGATATGATACAATTTGATCAGAAAGGATAATTTTGAGTATTTCTGACAACCTTGATACAAAGAACGATCGCTCTCATCCATGAGGCTGAAAAATTCCCGAGCTGCTTCATTATTGAACAAAACTGGTGCTGGACCTTGCACTTCTGTCGTAAAGTTGTCGTCTTGAACACCAAAAGCGTTACGAACAGCTTCATTAACCGGATCATCTTGATCTAGTTGATTTCCTACTTGCGAGGTTTGAGGAAGATGATCCCCATATCTCATACCACGTTTCTCACCATGAACACACCATAATGTAAATGCTTCTAGGAAAGGCTTAATAAGAAGATGTTTCATTGCACCTTCTCGTGTTTGCCACTTCTTAAACTTGCATCTACAATAAGGACACACGATCTTGCCATTAATACTAGCGTGAGAGGAGGCGAAATCTAAGAAATTTTTCAATCCCGCTAATTATACAGGAGAACTACGCGGCATCTTGATCCATGACCTATCAGTCTGTAGTAAACAAAGCTAGGATAGTATATAAATGTGAAGACAATGTTTAATTTCTTTCATTCCAGCACTTGAGATCTTTAAATGCAACCTGGGACTCTTTGTAGCAGTTACAAACCGTGACTAAAACTGTGACCACTTTTCAATTCAAATTTGTTGCGGTTAACTAACCGCTACAAATTTGAATTCGAAATCCCACCATAAACTAGTCGCGGTTCTTAAACCGCTACGTCAATTGCTACCAAATGATGACCGTTTGAAAATTTCAGCGGTTATTTTTTACTTTGAATTTCAAATTTGTCGCGGTTTTATGAATAAACCGCGATAAGTATATTTTGTGGCGGTTTTATCATGAAAACCGCTACAAAAATTATTAACATCTTTTTAATCACAATTTATAATCTTTGTTTATTATTTAATAGAATTTAAATTTGAAAATCCTACTGAAAAAAAAGATAACAAATATTAAAATTTAATAAAATTGTCAACAAACATCCATAAAATTTAAATTTAAAAAACCTACTAAAAAAAAGATAAAAAATATTTAAATTTAATTAAATTGTCAACAAACATCCAGCAGTACAAAATGAATTACTGAAGAAAATAAGAACTAACTATCAGGAGCCCGATGATCTGGTCTTGTCTCAGGAGGGCCTCTTTCAGGGGTGGCATGGGCGCTACCAGAGTTAACAACGCCCTCATCTTCACTATCAGCAAGATCAAGACGGGGAGGTGGGGGAAGCGGGGGAGCTGGGGGGAATCCTCGAAGATGAACGGAAGGGGAGGCTCGGGAGAAGGAAACCGTTTGTTAGGTAGCAACTCTGTCAAGGCCCCGACAAGTGACTGCCAGCTATGCTTCTAATTAGCAAACCAACTGTTGAGACTCTCCTGCATGCGCCTAGTCCTGGCCTCATTCCTGGCCCTCTTTGCGGCAACCTGCTTGGCAAGTTTCTGGGCAATCATCGCATCAACTGCCTCCGGTGGTGGCCTGCTCGAGACGGAGGTCCCGGCGTCAGAGGAGGAGGCCTTGCCATACACCATGCTAGGCCTAGCACCTAGCCCAAAGCCCCTAACGTGGCCAGGATGCTCGACTGTGCCCACAGCAGCCTTTAATGCGGCCGTAGGATCAACAGACCCTTGTGACTCCAAGGGCTGTGAGGCTCGCAGCTCTTGTTGGCTCTGCTCAATCTGGGCCTAATGCATATATTTCATAAAACATTAATCAAACAATTTAATTAAATTTAAATATACAACATTAACTATATAATTAGTTTTTCTGAAACTTACTATGATCTTCTCTGCTGCCTTAGAGATCGGCGTCCCATCACGGTGCCTATGGGTGGGTGTATACAACTCCCCATAGTTCGTCTGACGGTTCTCCTCCCAAGCCTTCTCTTGCTAAAAGAATATAAACTTTGTTATTTATAAAACAAAACAATAATCATTTAACATAAAATTAACTTAACTTTTAACATACCATCTCACTGTAGGTCACGGCAAACGTCTTAGATCCTGCCGTGTGATTGACCCTTTGAGCTGCCCTGCTTCTGGTATTCCTCTATGATAGAGCCTGCAAAATAAATGAGTCGTTTGTGCAATTTAGGTAAAATAGAGGGGTAGTCAAAATCAAACCAAATCTAAACACAACATTAATTAAATTATACAATACCATCATGTTAAAAAAAAAAACTCACTATGATTAATCAAAAAACGTACCTGTGCCCCTACACTCCTCCTATATTGGACAAAAGCTGCCCAGTCATTTGCCTCCACGCCATCTGGGACGTTCTCCATCAGTTGCTGCAGAGGCATAGTCCCATCTCCATTCTGCTCGTTGTAGAGACAAAGCCTCTGGCTCTTCCATGCTTCTCCCATTTTCAGCTTTACGTACCTCTGAATGTGGGCTCGCAGTTTAAACTTTTTCTATATCATAAAATGATTAGTAATTAAGTAATAATCAATCAAGAAATAGATAACAAAATTAACCACAACTTATAACTATTAAGATGTAAAATTAACCACAACTTATAACTTACCTACACAATGTTCTCAAATGCCTTGTCCTTATTGTCCTTCTGGATCTTTTTCCAATTCTAGAAATAGATCGGGAACCATGCCTAATTCTTGCCAAATTGTGACAAGAATCAGTTCAATAGGTGACCGCCGTTGCTGATCAGCTGGTCCGTGTCCATGTTCCAGGGGACTATCACGCGATAGTCCTCCAGTTGACTAAGCGTGGGAACATCCAGCGCTCTCCTGCTGATGTTCCCATGTGGATCTGCACAATTATAAAAAAAATGTTGTATTGTATTAAAATAAATTTCCATTATACAATTTAAATTTTATTTTTTGCCAATAAACTACTTATACTTACCTTCGACATCCACCACAAATCCGGTGGAACGAGAAGAAGACGGTCGGGGGTTCCCTTGATCCCGCTCGTTGTCCTGGTCAAGAAACCGCTCCGCTTTCGCTACGGGAATCTCAAACTCGATCTCCTCATCTTCATTGAGGATGTCGTCAAACGACAAACTTGCGCCTCGATCTCCACCTACGGTCTCTAGAGTCTCTTGGTTTGGGATTGGGTCATTTGCAAAGAGCTCATCAAACTCACTCCCAACCTGAGGGGGCTAAAGGGGGAAATTTTGAGGCCCACACCCTCTCCTACAGCCCCTTCTACTACTACTACCCCTGATAGGCCTTTTCTGGGGTTCGACTACTTTCTCTTTTCCCTTATCCTGAGAAACCATGATGTTGAAAGGTAAAAGTTGAAAAGTAAAGGTGAACAGAAAAATTAACGCGCGTGAATTTCAAACAGTGAAAGTGAAGTATAAAAACCGCTGCACTTAGTAGCGGTTTGTCCAAAAACAGTTACATAAACTGCGACAAATATGCCTCATTCTTGGTGAAACTTTGTAGCGGTCACAGAAACCGTTACAAAATGAATAATTTTGTAGCGGTAAAGCCAAAACCGTTACATAAACCGTTACAAATATGCCTCGTTCTTCGTGAAACTTTGTAACGGTCATTAAAACCGTTACAAACTTAATCAATTTGTAGCGGTAAGGCCAACACCGCTACCTCGACCGCGACAAATATGCCTCGTTCTTGGTGAAAAGTTGTAGCGGTCATATAACCTCTACAAAATAAACGACCTTTTGCAATTTTGTCGCGATTTGGAAGAACCGCTACAAATTTAACATTTTTTTAAAAAAAATTCCAAACTAATTAGTTTATGAATCAAACTAATTAGTTTGGAATTTTTATTTATTGCAATAAAAACATTCTGAATTATTTTCGTTAATTTCCCTAAAAGAGTTGAGGTTAATGAATTAGGAATAACATGTTTATTGTAAATGGTCCAACATGCCGGTGAAGATTGGATTCAGTATAGCCACTGATCTCCCAAGAAAAACTCACTGACTCATTTTGATCAGAGATTTCCTTGAGAGAATGGTAGCTATATTGGACCCAATCTTCGATGGGATATTGGTCAATATTTACAAGAGGAGAAGTCTTCATGTCAATGGAATAACTAAATCTGGATTGTCACTGAAGGAACCTCCTCGGCTTGAAAAATGAGAAGGGAGGCAAATATCTGCAGCTGTTATCTCCTATCTCCCGAGATTAAAGCTGTAGATATATGCATGTCTTCGACAACCAAGCTGAAAATGTTCGTTCAGTGACAAGCCAGATTTTGAATATTTTTGAATATTTAGAATTGTTGTACGACCGGCTATTTATAGAATAAATTTTGTCGCGGTTATAGCCATAACCGCTAAAGATAGTTTAACTTTTGTCGCGGTTATCGCTATAATCGCTACAAATGGGTCCAATTTGACGCGGTTAAGACGCTGCTTTCTTATCACCGTGACAAAATTGTGTCGTTTCGAATGCTTGTCGCGGTTACTATACAAAACCGCTAGAAAAAAACCGCAACAAACTTCGCGCCATAACGCACCAAGTCTGGCGCCATATTTTTAGCGGTTCTTTCCTTGAAACCGCAACAAAAAGCATGTCACGAAGTTTTGCGCCATTACGCGTCAATGTGGCGCCATATTTGTAGCGGCTTGGCTTTGTGTCACTGCTACAAACATCGAAGCAAAAAGCTCACCATTTGGCGCCAATGCTTCCGCTACTAATTTGTGGCGGTTTGGCCTAAAACCGCTACGAAATCATCCATTTGTAACGGTTTTTGTAACTGCTACATGGTAACCGCAATAAAACATACTTTTTTTTTTGTAGTGAATTGTGTGACCTAGTCTAAATGAGATGGATGTACCCAGTTGAGTGCAAGATAAGACTTGAAAGAGTATCTGAAAAACTGGAGCCAACCAAAGGGTTGTATTGTTGAACGATACATTTGTAAGGAGGCGGTTGAATGAAAGATGCAAGAAATATTAGCCTTGTAATGTCTCATCATGAAGGAAGGACATCTGGACAAGAGTTGATGGGAAATAAAGTTATCACTATCCTAAACCAACAGTGGGAGCAAACACACCTATATGTACTTCAGAACTCTAAAGAATTGATGAGTATGTAGGTATTAATATGGAAAGAGCTTAGGAGGGAAAACCCCAACATAGTACAAAATTGTTATGCCAAATACCATAATAAACAATTCTTTGTATGGTTAAAGCAACATGTGGATGACAAGTACATCTAGGCAAAAATTGGTCTGCTTGGACATAATAAACAATTCTTTGCATGGTTAAAGCAACATGTGGATGACAAGTACGTCTAGCCAAAAATCGGACTGCTTGTGTGCTTTGTGTGTGTGCGTGCATGTGTGCGCCCGTGCGTGGGGGTGTGTGTGTGTTAGTTAATGTAGGGGGCTGATCAAAAGTGAGCCCCCAATTTGCTTTAAAAAAAATTTGTGTGTGTTAGTTATTGTAGGGGGCTGATCGAAAGTGAGCCCCCAATTTACTTTAAAAAAATTTGTGTGCGCGTTAGTTATTGTAGGGGGTTGATCGAAAGTGAGCCCCAATTTGCTTTAAAAAAATTTGTCTGTGTGATATTGTAGGGGCTGATCGAAAGTGAGCTCCCAATTTGCTTTAAAAAAAATTTGTCACACTTACTTTTTGGTTATTTGCCAATAGCCATCAAGTAATCTACTTATATATTGGTTTTGTGTGTTTGTATGTGTTAGTTATTGTAGGGGGCTGATCGAAAGTGAGCCCACAATTTGCTTTTAAAAAATTTGTCTGTAGGGGCTGATCGAAAGTGAGCCCCAATTTGCTTTAAAAAAATTTGTCTGTGGGGGCTGATCGAAAGTGAGCCCCAATTGGCTTTAAAAAAATTTGTCATACATACATTACGGTTATTTGCCAATAACCATCAAGTAATATTTAGAGTCAATTCAACAATTCATTTCTAGATCTTCATATTCGACTACGTGTTTTCAGTTGTGCTATGAAATCGGATCGAATGCTAATTTTAAAGGTGAGAATCCAATGTTTGTGTTTGATCGATCTACATCCTCTATATCAATAAAAATAAAATCTAAAATTTTCTGTTTTATACGAAATGTAAAATTTACTTTTATTCTGTAATTCTCAAATTACATCTGCAGGTCAAATGTTATTTTTTATTAAAAATTTTAAATTTTTCTTACAAATTACCACTACTTCACTGCTTTCTATAAAATACAGGTAACCGCATCATGTTGATAAAAAGTTGTTAAAACTTAAATTAGTTAGAGAAAATAAATATGTGAAACAAATTAAAATTGGTCACAATATCTAAGTTTCTCTTATAAATAAGAACAATTCGTAGCCAAAAATTATCAATATCTACTTCACTGTTTTGTCCATGATTCTACTTCTCCTTCTAAATATTTTATGTACGATGATCTAACTATTTTTGTTGTTGTTTTTGTCTTTGATGTATTTTGTTGTACTGGATCTGACTTTACTTGTATCCAGATATTGTACCTGTTTGGAGTATTAATATAAATAGATTGTTGATCAAAAAATATTGGAACTACCAAAGCATTGGGCATCCAAATGTCTATGAGCTTTTCATGGTCTAATCGCTAACCCCGTACTTACAAACTGTGGAACCTATAACAATTTTCTATTTATCTCCTAATACAATAAAGCTATACATTTTAATATATCCAGACATTTGCCACCACTTTGAGAGAATTTCTTCAGAATCATTACCTTATAAGAACTTTCCTCCCTTGTTGTAACCCGCTAAAGAAGTGGGATGACTGTCACATACGTACATCAACAACCAACATAACCATCATGAACGTGCGGGAGGATCCTCTCATTTTCCACCTCTCTCATTTTCCCTCACAGTCTAGATCTGGACTGTTTAAATCTTGATTCAACGGTCTAGATCTAAAAAAAAAAAAAAAATTACCCGCAAAACGACAAATTTTTTTTTGGATCTGGACCGTTGAATCAAGATTTGGACGGTCTAGATCAAACTGTAAGGAAAAATGAAAGAGGGGGAAAATGAGAGGAACAGCACCCGAATGAACGCTGGTGCTCTCCAATTTGGCCGTCGACTCACGGTAGAGCACTCTCGTTTGAGAGTCCACTCTCTGCCTCTCTTTCCTCTTCATGGATGTCACGGCAAAGTCTCAAGCAAAAAACTAGACGGCCATGATTACTTTTATATTAACGGCTCAGATCCCTTCATTAAACGAAAGTACGTCGTTTTGGGATATGAGAAATTCTTTTCTCATCAGCTGATAAGCATGGAATGCGGGTGCGGTAAGATTATAGTGGTTGGAAACCCTAAAGAGATCTTATAAGAAAAAAGTGCTTTTTACCGAACGCAGTAAATTCAAGTCAAAAATCTTGTTAATGCATGGAGTATAGTACTCCTTTCGATCCTAAATATAAGATAGAATTGACTTTTTTAAAGAGATTAAGAAAACTAATTAAATTATTTTAAATTTTTTATTTTATTTTATTTTTTCTTCAAATTAATTAGTTTGACTAATAAATTGATATATAATATAAGGGTTTCATGTTTCTATTTTTACTACAGAATTTTTTTTTTCTTTGGGCCACATTCACCTAAAAGTCAATGGGTCTATTGTAAAGAGAAGAGGGAAAAAATATCAATGGGACCCAGTCACTTTTATGTGAGTGTGGTAGATATATATATATATATATTTTTTACAGCTAAAGCAGAAATATTAAACATATATATAAAGATACACAACATATGATATGATTATGTAATTTATTTAACTTTCTTATTTTTTCCAAAAAAAGTCAATTTTGTCTTATATTTAGAATCGGAGAGAGTATAAGACCATTACTTAGAATTGTTAATGTCGAATGCTAGCATTAGTGTGGAGGTTAACACGTTAAGCGAGAAAATGTGAATACAATATTGTTAACACATTCAGTAGTGATGATGTTAATACATTAGATTTTTTTTTCCTCTTAAAAAAATGAAAATTGGAAGTGAACTTTACACATTAAGTAGAGTAATTAATTCATTAAGTGCATGGCAAAGTCAACGGCAAGATTTTTCAAAAGCTTGTTAAAGCATTAGGAACAAAGTTAATGTGTTAAATAAAATCTTGCACAATTTGGCTTAGTTAACATGCTAGGAAGTCAAGGAAAGCACTCTTGAGAATTTTCCAAAGGCAAACATTGAACAATGAAAGCTTTCTTTGTTGGACCATGCTTGCACCTAAGAGGGGAAGGAACTAGGAATTGGATAACTAATAAAATTTTGCAAATATAAAAATTGAATAGAATAGTAAGTAGAATAACTGAGCAAGCAAGATGAAATGTGAAACTTAAAAGATACTCCCTTTGGTCATAATTATAAAAACTAGTTGACTTTTTTAGAAAGATTAAGGAAGCTAATTAAATTACTTTAGAGTATTTTTATTTTTTTTCTTCAAAGTAATTAATTTAATTAATAAACTAATATATAATTTAAGGATACACAATATATGAAATGATTAATAAGTGCCTTATTTAGCTTCATTAATCTTTGCAAAGAGAGTCAACTAAGTTTTATAATTAGAACCGGAGGTAGTATAAGAAGAGAAGAATAATGCACAAATTAAACATCTATATTTGTTAGTTTCAATCTCTTACAAGGTTAAGATCCATGCGCCTCAAAAATGTTGTGTTGACTGACACAAAAAATGAGGGGAAAAAAAATCACATTCTTTGAACCTTAAACTATAAATAAATACCTAATATCGTAATTATAATAACACTCACAACATCATGATTAAAATAATAATCTTGAGCATGCATATATGATATAACTTTTATATTTCGTGCCTATATAAAATATTTCTTATAATAAAAATACTAAGCTATTTTAGAAATTTCAGTTGCGTGTCCTATGTATAGGTTGGATTTTGAAAATTCTACAATAGCTTGATAGTCTTGTTTTTTTTTGCTCGAAATATAGCTTGATAGTTCAATACAGTATAGGTACAAAGCTTCGCTCCAGAGCAACACACACACATGTATCTCAAAATATTAAAAGAAGACGTTCTACGTAGAAACATGAAGCAACCTTGGCACAACAAATAGAAGTATGTTTTAAATATTTATTCTAATCCGTGTGATATAGGTAGCTGTCAAAAGCTTCCTATCTATCCTATATAAGAGTTTCAAGAGTCAGCTGGACAAGTATGACGCCATCTACCATCTTAATACAAAAATATTCAGCTAGCAGGTCCACATTTATATGATTTACCTTTTTCAAAAAATGGTGGGTCACATACATGTTAGGTCTTGACCTTGCTTTTAAGGGATCTAGTTTCCCTGCCTATCAAAGGATAGGCAGGGAGAGCTCGTCTACTATGAACTGCTTAGACGAAATTTGGATGATGAAGATTAAAATTTTTTTTTAATCTAATGATTTGTAAATAAGAAATCATTTTTTGAAAAAAAAAAAGTTGAAAAATTATCTATATTTTAGATACTCTACCAATTAAAATAATTTTTTTTTTAAAAAAAAAACAAAAAGTAAAAAAAAGTAAATATAGATTGTTTAGATCTCATCTGGAAAGTCTAGAGGAGCCTAACTCTCCTACCTTTCCAAAAGATAGGAAAGGAAAATGGATCCAGCTTTTGAAAACTTGATGAATGAATGAAAGGGTATTTCAGAAATTAATGTTGAGTTGTGAACTGTGTATTTTAGGCTTGTGAAATGTTCTATTATAACTTGGGTCTCAATGTGTTCTAAGCCCAATGGTGTATGTTGATTTATGCGATCATAAAGACCTTTGTTTTCCAGTGAATGGATAAGGCTTTCATTACTTGTTAGTGTCTTTTTTTAAAAAATAATAATAATAATAAAAATTGTATTATGATCTTATATATTGCACAAAATTATCAACAATCATCGTATGATTTTTGAAGGAACTTAATAGCTTATGGATAATAATATGATTTAATGAACATATAACTTGTTATGTTTTGGGTTGTGTGTTTTTTTTGTTGGCTAAAGTACCCATTTGATCCTTTATGTTTACTTCACTTATCCATTTAGTCCCTTAAGTTTGTAAAGTGCTCGTTTGGTCCTTTAAAGTTAACACCGTTAAGCAGACTTAACAGAAAATAATGTAACACCCCAACTTTTCTAAAGCATTTTCGAAATTATTTGACCAGAGTTCAAAATAATTTAACCAGAGTTGAGCAACGAAATGATTTTAAATACAAAGTAACTGATATTCAACCACTGTAGTGTACTGGTTTGTTGATACAAAGAGTTCGAAAGACTATACATATCTACAGGACTTTCTCCAGCAAGTCCTTCTGCCTGCTGCTTACCCTTGTTTCTGTTTCTGTTCACTCCGAAAATCCTGAAACTACAGTAAGAGCTGAGGTTCAATACCCATTGAACCTCAGGTAACGGTTAACCTCATGCTTATGTATCAAATATGTATGACAGATATTCATGTCAAAACAGCAATAATCACATACATTATTCATATATTCACATAATAACATAACACAGCCACTGCAATATGCATGTTATTATAGTCTGCACTATTCACCAGTGCCACGGTGTACATCCGTGTCCTCAGCGCTAGGAAAACATAACGGCGTTATCAAGACTATAACCCGTATCAAGTTGTATGTGTATGATCAATTTTCAAAAACAGAATTTCAGACTATCTATCACATATAAGCATACCATAAGCATCAGAGTTAAGGTTACAATACGCGTCCGTACCTTCCTTCCACGTGAATAGTAAATTACTATTCATGTATACGGCACTATTCATGTATACGGCACTATTCACGTATACGGCACTATTCACGTATCCCCAAACTTCCTTTGAATCTGACTCCGGAATCCTCGGATATCCTATAATATCATTTTTATCAGTGACCATTAATTTTCAGCATTTGCGGAAACTATGTTGGATATTCACTATTCATGTGAATAGTACCAGTAAAAATATTTTTACCGTGCCGGTAAATATTTTTTACTGTGCCAGTAAATAATATTTACTGTCCAAGGATAATTCTTTTCTGATGTGACAGATCAGACTAAGCTGCAGCCACAGAGCATACTCAGAAAAACTCTATCTGGCATTTCTACTATAATTACCAAAAGAAACTACCAAATATTAAGACTAGAGACCAAAGAACTTACCCTTGAAGTTCCTGCTCATTCTCTCCAGCTTCAAGAACTTTACTCTAAACTCTCTCTCTAACTCTAAGAATTCTCACTCTTCTCTTAAACTCAACTGTTGTTCTCTGAGTTTGGTGTGAAGAAAATGAAGAAATGAAGCCTCTATTTATAGTGAAAAAGCATGACACTATTCATACTTTATCAGGTCAGATTTTGGCCGTTGGATCTTGACTTTAAACATGGCTTCATCTCAACCGTCCAATCCATTTGCTTACGTCATCGATGACGTCATCGATGACGTCATCATGACGATGACACTTTCTTACTCTTTTGCATTTATCCTATAAAGATTCCCTGATCGGTGTTCTAATCGCGTTATATTAGAAATTCTCAAGAATCCGGAAGCACAGCCTTGTAGTTCTATTTTTCCTCTTCAGAAATATCTGGGTCAACTAAATTTTTGATCCTATTTAGGGTATTCCGTAACCTGCCGAAGATTTTAAGTCGGACACTGACGGTTACAGAAATTACTTCGGGTGACACCATCTTCTAGACAAAAATTCACTGATTCATAATATGTGCAGTTGTTTACTACTTAGTTCAAGGATTTTGAGTTATGATTTATTTCCTACAGATTCCACTATCTGTCCTGCTTCAAAATATCGGTTCAACCTATCTCAAATAATCATTCCGCCGATTACGGAAATGACTTCGGAGATAACCCACTCTGAGATAAAAATTCACTTATTTATAATATACCCTTACTTTAAAAACCTAATTCACGGTTTATTGGAAATAATTTTATTTCTATTATTTTCCAAAGTATAAGATATTATATTATAATAATATTATTATTGAGTGGGTCCCGCGTCAAATTTTTCAAAATTTCTCCCGTGAATGTGTCGGCAGGAGGAGAATTATTTTGACGTGGGTCCCGCATGAATAGTAAATACGTATTTTCAAAAAGTGAATACGTATTTAGGAATAGTAAATACCGTATTTTTGAATAGTAAATACCGTATTTGTGAATAGTAAATACTTTTCATATTTCTCAAAATATCGATTAAATACCGTATTTATAAAAAGTGAATACGTATTTGTGAATAGTGAATACTATTCATGTACGTATTTGTGAATAGTAAACACTATTCATGTCCAATAAAATACTGATTCTAAATTCATTTTCAAAAATAGGGTCTAATAGTCCTCCGAAAATAGGCTAATTTTCTAGTCTTTAGGTCCAAAATTCAGAATGTTACAATTCTCCCCCCGTTCAATAAATTTCGTCCTCGAAATTTGACAATATAAAATCAAAAGGTTATCTAGACCTCTAATATACTTCTTCCTTATACATGCTTATCTAGCATACATCCTACTATTCAATGCTCCATTAAACTGGGAACATTTCACAAATGCTCCATTTCATTTTCTATAATTCAACCTCTTCCTTTGTACTAGCATGCCAACTAGTGATCCAGGAAAAATTCTATTTTCTGGGTTTGTCTATCACTCCAATTCTCTTAATTCTGGTACCAAGTATCATCATAGATACTATTCTCATCATCATTTCAAATCTTCGGATTCTCTCCGGTTCATCTAATATTATTAGAAAGTCACCCTTCCCAAGATTACTATCACCTTAGCACGCTTACGCTTCAAAATCCTATTTTCAAATGTCAATTCCGACATCTTGAGTCAGTTGCACATCTAAGACAGATTTCTTAGATAAATGTGCGTATAAACGTCCAAACTTATTTTCTTGAAAACACAGCTGGCAATAAATGCCATAGCGATTTCTGTCTGCAAAGGTCTAGGAAACTGCGACCCCTAACGGTGGCTAGGGTGCACTAGGGTGCGGTGCCATAAAATTTTCCGCATAACAACAAAGTCTGCACTATTCTGAGCCAACGACAGATGAGAATCCGATGCTGCTTAACAAAATCTAGACGTTGCTAGCCCAGCTATAAATCGAGTAAAGAAAGAGTAAATGTTTCATGTTCTCTCAAACTTCACAAAATATTCATTTCCTCTCCGATCGTAATCTTCACTATAACCTTCCACATTATCCTTAAACATGGCCGGTTCAAGTAACTCTATTCCAGTCTCCGATTCATTCAACCCTTTCTTTCTTGAAGCCTTACTTCATGACTATCAGACAAACATGTTGTCTGATTTGTCAAACAATGCATCATACCCTTATTCTTCTTTATTTCCCCAAAATCCCGTAAGTATGAACGTTCATCCATCTGCCTCAACGATTAACATTCCTACTCCTCCTCCAAGGATACAAGATTCTATTTTTACAACTACTAACAGAAAGGAATCTGAAGCAGGTCCATCAAGGCGACCTGTCCAAAGGTGTCGTAATGTGGCAGAACTTATGGAGTCTACGGTACCTTCTCAACCAAGGAATCCTGCTTCTACCTTGACTGAGACTACTAATCCATTTTCATGTGGTTGCTGCCATGTTCTACGAGAGATTATTCATACCAATGGACTTCAATACCATAAACTTGAAGTTCATGGGAGGATTGGTATGATATGCCACGCTGTCTTTCACCAGGACGTACAAGGAGGTTCTTTCAGTCCTCAAGTATTTGACTTTGGTAAGAAGAATTTAGATGATGTCAAACATTTTCTAGAAAATTATTGTTTGAATCAAAAATCTTTAGGGTATGTCCTGGTGTCGGATCCCATATCAGCCTACTATGAGGCTCTCTGTGTTGGTTTGGAATGGACTAAAAATCAAAATGAACTCCCTAATAGTTCATTTCCAACCAATACAGAAAATATATCCAATAAAGGAAAAGAGCTCATGGTTGTAAATAATAATCCTTCAGTCCCCATACCTAGTAATCCATACCGATCAAGAGCTGAACAAAATATTAGAGCTGCATCAATGTCAATAGATGATCTTAGAGACTTCTTCCATTTACCTCAACAAGAAGCGGCTCAACAAGTTCGTCTATGCAAAAATGTTCTAATGAAAATATGCCATAGGGGAGGAATAAAGCATTGGCCGTATGTAAAAATTCGAAGCACTATGAAGCAAATAGCTAGATTGAGAAAAACAATGTCTTCTGATGGTCCTCTCTCAAGTGCAGCCGCTCAGGAAGAAATTAATAGACTTAAACTTGAGATAGTCGAAGCTTGCGGTGGGATTGTACCAACTGTTGTTCTTGATGCTTGATTTAATATAGTCTACTCTTCTTAGCCTTCTTGCTAATGTTTGTAATCTCTTATTCTAGGATTCATAAGGATTTTCGAGTTTTCCTGCCAAACTCAGCTTTATCTTATTAAATTCAAACTTAAGCCAGTTATTCTGTATAATCAAGACTATGTCCGCATTCTGTTATGGTATTGTCATCTGTTACTCATATAAATTAGCTAGGTAAGTGTAAATCTAGCGAAAATCTCTTCATACTTTTTACAACGGCAACAAAATGAATAACCATCAAATAGGGGCTTAGTCTTTCAATCACTTTCCTAGACACCAATAAAAATATTCATCCCCTAGAAAGTAATTTTGGGCCTACAGAATCCAATATTCAATAAATTTTCTTGTCTCATTTTCAAATTTTCAAACATGAAAAATTTTCCGTGGTTTCAGTACATTTCACAATCTGCACTATACCACAAAGTAATAGTGCTATAACATTTTTAAATTTAATCGCTGCCATCACAAATTCGTGAAAACATTTTTCACTGCCGGATCATTTTCAAAAACTTTTATTACCGGCACATATCTTTGAGGGAGCTAATTTATTTCACAAAATTTTACAATTGAGAGTACACACCATTATTTTAACCATTTGGTACAGTGAGCGCCTTCTCCCAATCCCCAAATCCAGTTTTAACAGTATTATCAACAATGTGGGAGAACCTCCGCCCCTTTCTCAGGAGACCCAGTGTTCACACTGGCACATAAAGTAGCAACCCTATCTAGCGGAACTCAGTCCAGTCATAGACAGTCAGGTTGTACTAAACAAAACATATGCCCTCGGCAAAGTGTTATGGATTGGGTGCGTTCACTGTTGGTGCGATTTCCATTTTCTCAAACAAAATCCCTCCAAAAACTTTTTGTTCAAAGAGAACATTTATCAAAGGCCAGCGATTTCAAACGTTTTAAAACATCTGGCAGACCCAGCAAACTGTGTACATCTACAACAGCTTCTGTCCTTCCAGTTTTGTACTGACTTTACCACAACATAGTTGAAAACTCAGTTTCAAACTCTGGGTTCTAACAAAACCGTTTGTACAAGACAACATCATAACCATCACTGTGGTCAAATTCTGTTGAAAAATATTTCATTTGAAAACTCGATTTCACAAATTTGAAAGTAAACTCCGAAAATTTCAAAATAGCAGGTGCATTGGTAAGTTCAAAAATTCAAATTTTTTTTTTTAAAACCTTACTTAGGAATCAGACAACTAACATTAGAAGGTCATTACTAACTACATACATCCGGACCTCTGTTCTTGACTACTCAAACCATATGTATAATGTTTAGTTTGTTCTACTTAACTCATCTGGCTATTCCAAACTTTGCCCGTTATCCTCGGGTTTTACAAGCTTTTTGGGACACTTCTCGTATTTGTTGTCTAACAACCGTGGGCTTCTGCTAGCTTATATACACAATATGTACTATATAGCACTGGAGCAAACCATGGTGATATACTAGATTACTTAAACCTTCACTCTGGGGAACCTATTCGATGTGAGACTCATTATAATTTACTTACCTTGAGAACTGATGCACTGGTAACTCTACTTTATGGTTCGTTGTCACAGCGGCCCCACTCTACGGTTCGTCGTCACGGTGGCTCTGCTCTACGGCACATTACTCGGCGCTTCACTCAGTCTTCGCAGACCAGTCAGCTTTTCCGGTTAGCATCCTCTGTAGGTAAACCTCCTTGATCAGAACTCCCCGTAGGTATCCTTCTCCGATCAAACTTTCCATAAGTAGCGCCAGTGATCGTCTTTGAATCATTATAATGAGAACTCAAATCTTAACAGGTTCCTATCCTTTAGTAGTTTCATAAACCGTTGTTTCTATGTCTGCCATCTTATCTAGGGTCATTCTATTCGTGGACTTTCACTTTCTATTTAGCTCCAAGCATAATTCTTAACTCAATTTTCCCTATCGGGTAGCCACTTACTTTAAAGGGAATTTATTAGCCACTAACATCTCTATGGTTCTTGGTCCCACCTTGAGACCATAACCTGGTGGCTACTGAGGTTTCCAGCTTTCGTATGGTTCTGTTAAGGAACTATCTCTTAGGTATTTGGAACCTAGGCAAAACTCACTCATATTTTCTCAGGGTTCCCACTCTCACAGGGGTCATAGTTCTGAGATTTCTCTCGCCTAAGCAATATTAACTTCATAATGTCTATTGATTCTTGGTACTAATATTGGTATACTTACTACTGGGTACCTACAACTCTCATAGGCACTAGTATGACATAACTGTCTCCCCAGAATTACTGGGTACTTTCCCTCTTCTGTCAATTGATCACCACCGTCAAGGACTTAATCAAAAGATCTTCGTCCCCGGAGCCACGCCCCTTTGCACGCATGGTGTCTGGCCTCTACAAGGTAGGGATTTTCTTCTCAGGGTACCTTAACAAGTTATTATTTTGACAAGGACATTAAATCGATAGGTTACTATCCAAGGGAAACCTAAACAGTAGGTTACTGTCTACCGGAAAACTTAAGTCCTACCGACTTCTCTGTACTACTTCCCTTGAAACTCTGGGTAGGGATTTAACTTAGACTCCAATTCCCATATCAAAAGTCTTAAAGTTCAACAACAGAAACCATATTCTATGTCATCCTCTCTATATCAGGGTTTTAATCTCTTAACCCTTTTCCTTAGGGTGTACGTCCTTTTTGTATCACAACACCAGTATTATATCAGTACTTGTACTTGTTTTTCGAAATACTTTTAAAACCATGGCTTAGAGCCTAACTTAGTTAGTCAAACCGATTGGCCAGGTAGGCGTCTATCATGGGAGCCTCACCGTGCTAGGGTGACTGATTGGCTGATCCACATAGACTCGGCCCTACCTTCGGCACCAATGGTTTACTGTAACTGAGTCGGGTTCATACCAGATAAAACACTTTTGAAAGCTTAGAACCTAACTCCGCTACTCAGACAATCCGACTAGGCAGGTGTATTTGTGGAAGGCTCACCGAATTCAAGGAAACTGATTGCCAACCACAAAACCCCTTTCTAGATATCAAACTGTTTGGAGTAACTTAGTTAACTTCGTGCCAGAATGCCTGCTCTGATACCAAAATGTAACACCCCAACTTTTCTAAAGCATTTTCGAAATTATTTGACCAGAGTTCAAAATAATTTAACCAGAGTTGAGCAACGAAATGATTTTAAATACAAAGTAACTGATATTCAACCACTGTAGTGTACTGGTTTGTTGATACAAAGAGTTCGAAAGACTATACATATCTACAGGACTTTCTCCAGCAAGTCCTTCTGCCTGCTGCTTACCCTTGTTTCTGTTTCTGTTCACTCCGAAAATCCTGAAACTACAGTAAGAGCTGAGGTTCAATACCCATTGAACCTCAGGTAACGGTTAACCTCATGCTTATGTATCAAATATGTATGACAGATATTCATGTCAAAACAGCAATAATCACATACATTATTCATATATTCACATAATAACATAACACAGCCACTGCAATATGCATGTTATTATAGTCTGCACTATTCACCAGTGCCACGGTGTACATCCGTGTCCTCAGCGCTAGGAAAACATAACGGCGTTATCAAGACTATAACCCGTATCAAGTTGTATGTGTATGATCAATTTTCAAAAACAGAATTTCAGACTATCTATCACATATAAGCATACCATAAGCATCAGAGTTAAGGTTACAATACGCGTCCGTACCTTCCTTCCACGTGAATAGTAAATTACTATTCATGTATACGGCACTATTCATGTATACGGCACTATTCACGTATACGGCACTATTCACGTATCCCCAAACTTCCTTTGAATCTGACTCCGGAATCCTCGGATATCCTATAATATCATTTTTATCAGTGACCATTAATTTTCAGCATTTGCGGAAACTATGTTGGATATTCACTATTCATGTGAATAGTACCAGTAAAAATATTTTTACCGTGCCGGTAAATATTTTTTACTGTGCCAGTAAATAATATTTACTGTCCAAGGATAATTCTTTTCTGATGTGACAGATCAGACTAAGCTGCAGCCACAGAGCATACTCAGAAAAACTCTATCTGGCATTTCTACTATAATTACCAAAAGAAACTACCAAATATTAAGACTAGAGACCAAAGAACTTACCCTTGAAGTTCCTGCTCATTCTCTCCAGCTTCAAGAACTTTACTCTAAACTCTCTCTCTAACTCTAAGAATTCTCACTCTTCTCTTAAACTCAACTGTTGTTCTCTGAGTTTGGTGTGAAGAAAATGAAGAAATGAAGCCTCTATTTATAGTGAAAAAGCATGACACTATTCATACTTTATCAGGTCAGATTTTGGCCGTTGGATCTTGACTTTAAACATGGCTTCATCTCAACCGTCCAATCCATTTGCTTACGTCATCGATGACGTCATCGATGACGTCATCATGACGATGACACTTTCTTACTCTTTTGCATTTATCCTATAAAGATTCCCTGATCGGTGTTCTAATCGCGTTATATTAGAAATTCTCAAGAATCCGGAAGCACAGCCTTGTAGTTCTATTTTTCCTCTTCAGAAATATCTGGGTCAACTAAATTTTTGATCCTATTTAGGGTATTCCGTAACCTGCCGAAGATTTTAAGTCGGACACTGACGGTTACAGAAATTACTTCGGGTGACACCATCTTCTAGACAAAAATTCACTGATTCATAATATGTGCAGTTGTTTACTACTTAGTTCAAGGATTTTGAGTTATGATTTATTTCCTACAGATTCCACTATCTGTCCTGCTTCAAAATATCGGTTCAACCTATCTCAAATAATCATTCCGCCGATTACGGAAATGACTTCGGAGATAACCCACTCTGAGATAAAAATTCACTTATTTATAATATACCCTTACTTTAAAAACCTAATTCACGGTTTATTGGAAATAATTTTATTTCTATTATTTTCCAAAGTATAAGATATTATATTATAATAATATTATTATTGAGTGGGTCCCGCGTCAAATTTTTCAAAATTTCTCCCGTGAATGTGTCGGCAGGAGGAGAATTATTTTGACGTGGGTCCCGCATGAATAGTAAATACGTATTTTCAAAAAGTGAATACGTATTTAGGAATAGTAAATACCGTATTTTTGAATAGTAAATACCGTATTTGTGAATAGTAAATACTTTTCATATTTCTCAAAATATCGATTAAATACCGTATTTATAAAAAGTGAATACGTATTTGTGAATAGTGAATACTATTCATGTACGTATTTGTGAATAGTAAACACTATTCATGTCCAATAAAATACTGATTCTAAATTCATTTTCAAAAATAGGGTCTAATAGTCCTCCGAAAATAGGCTAATTTTCTAGTCTTTAGGTCCAAAATTCAGAATGTTACAAATACTATCTCAGCAATTTTAAACGATGACTGTGCACTTAAATGCTGACAAAGCAAGCTTATGTGTTACTTTTTTAATAAATTAATATTTTAAATCCTGTAAATTGAAATTTTAAACGATGACTGTACACTTAAATGCCTCAGACGAAGAACATACACCCAAAGTTTGCTTAAATAAATTTTAATTTACAGGATTTAAAATATTAATTTATTAAAAAAGTAACATGTAAGCTTGCTTTGTCAGCATTTAAGTGTACAGTCATCGTTTAAAATTGCTGAGTTAGTATTTTCCGTTAAGTCTGTTTAACGGTGTTAACTTTAAGGACCAAACGAGCACTTTACAAACTTAAGGGACCAAATGGATACCTGATGAAAATGGAGCCAAATATCCAAGAGGGGGGTGAATTGGGTATTTTAAAAATTTCAGAGATAGGCTCTGTTTTGAAATGATAAAACAAGGGTAAACAGAGCAAGGAGAAGAAGAGCTGAACACAAGAAATTTATACTGATTCGGTCTTAACCGCTTGACCTACGTCCAGTCCCCAAACTCTCTGGGATTTCCACTATATCAAAGATTACACACTCTACACTCAAGAAGTGATTCTCTCATTAGAACTTACTCCCCTTACAAGCTGTAATCAATGATTCCTCAAATCACCAAGTCCCCTTGATTTGTGATTCTTTTACAATAAATGATTTTCAGAAAGAAAACTCTCTTAAAGAGCAGATATAAATGAACACTGAAGCTCTTGTATCAAAAGATACTTTACAGATGAAAATTGAAGAGAATAAATGAAAACTTGAATGCAATTCGCTCTCAGTTGTTGTAGTTGTTGGAAAGACTTGAATGCTCTTCTATTTATACTCAGAGATCATTAAATGACCGTTGCTTTCCAATTAGATCCGTTGGAGAAGTTGTTCCAAGGTTAAAAAGTGGTTTAGACACCTTCTTTCTCTTGTTTACTCTTAATCCAGCTGGCTAGATAATCAGAGTTGACTCTCTGCGAATTAATCCGTTGGAGAAGAGTTTACTTATTGTAGAAAACATTCTTTAATGCTTTGTAGACGTGTGTAGTTGGATTATTTGAAAGAATGCAACTTTTCTGGACTGCATTTATTATGCTGACATGCTTTTTTCTTTTTGCTAAGATCTTCAATAAACTTTCGTTAATCTGTCTAAAACTCATCAAGAAAGTGGTTAAATATATCTAGGAACATAGAGGATTAATACTGTAAAGTATTAGGATCAAACAAGACAGATTTATGAAATCACGAAATTCAAATTTCAAACTCAGCACAGAAACCTCGAGGTTTGTTCACCAAACCTCGAGTTTTGGACTTAGCATGTGAATCTAATTTTGTGTGCAAAACATCAAAACTTGAGGTTTCAAAGCAAAATTGGAGGTTTTCAAAACTTAGAAATGCTCGATGCTCTCTGCCTAGGAAAACCTCGAGGTTTCATTATAAACCTCGAGTTTTCACTCAAGTTGGAAAGTTTTGAAAAATTCTTTCAAATGTAAAACCTTGAGGTTTCATTTGAAACCTCGAGTTTTCAACTTAGTGAAAAACTTGTTTGCTTTCTGTCTTGTAAAACCTCGAGTTTTATTTACAAAACTCGAGTTTTGTTCAAATATAAAAACTTTGAGATTTTGCGTCAAGACAGAAACCTTGAGGTTTCAAAACCAAACTCGAGGTTTTAAAAAGTTAGAAAACATAGTTGCTCTCTGCCTGGACAAAACTCGAGGTTTTTTTCTCAAAACGTCGAGTTTTCACTCAATGTGAAAACTTAAGCACTCTTTCTGTCAAATCCCAAAACTGGAGGTTTTCTCTCAAAACTGGAGGTTTTGTAAAACGTAAAAGTCTAATCATTTTCATTCTCCGCAAAACTTGAGGTTTTATTTGAAAACTGGAGGTTTTGAATTGTTCAGAATCTGAGAGACTATCTGTATGACAAAACCTCGAGGTTTTTCCAAAAACCTCGAGTTTTGCATTTTCTCAGAAAAACTTGAGAAGTCTCTGTGTTTGGAAACCTTGAGTTTTCTCTGGAAACCTCGAGTTTTCTTATATCTCAGAAAACTTGAATTTCTCTCTGTAAGGCCAAACCTCGAGGTTTCTCTACAAACCTCGAGTTTTGCTCTCACAATGAGTTTTACGCAGTTGACAGGAAAACTTCAAACTTTGTTTACACTTATTGGCAATCATCAAAACCCTTAGAGAACTAACACCTGAAGCAAACATAAAGGACCAAACGGGTACTTTAGCCTTTTTTGTTAGTTCGTATTATAAGTTTTTTAAATATTTATTTTATTAGTTTGCGGTTTATATATTTGTAGCATCTGTTTGTTTGATTTTTTTATTGGGTGCCATTATACTTATAAATAGTATACTTCTCTCACTCTCTCTCTATATATATAGCAAATATTCAAAAGTTTTCCTAATAAATCTTGAAGGTCATGCAATTGGCACAATCTCCTTTTACCATATTTTATTTCTAATCAGAATGGTGAGAATGAAATTTGAATGATTTCAGTTTAATATTTACTGAAAAATTACTGAAATACTAAAGTTTACTGCACACTTATTATTTAATTAATTTAAAATGACAGAAATTATATAGAAAACAGAAGACAATAAAAGCAAAATTTGAAGGAGTGGGTGAGGACAAGAATACTCTAGGGTTAGTATCAAAGTTAGGAATCAGGGCCGACCCTTAAGAGTACCAAGGCCAGGGCCCAACCCATAGGGCCCGGGAGTTACTATTTCAAATTTTAACTATTTTTCCTCCATTTTTTTTCTAAAGAAATATAATTAATAAATTACAATAATTAAAGTTCTAATTTATTAAATAAATGTTGTCAACATTAATATTCAAACAATATGAATCATCTAGCAAATAAACACATTTACTAATTCATAATCAAAAGCAAACTATAATCCACAAATAACTCATATAAAACATAAGAAACATACCACCAAGCAACATTAGTACAATAACTATCATTGTCATCTTCTTTGTCACTATCGTCAATTTCAAAGACATTTAATTGTGATTCACTTTAAGTCTGAATGAGATTTTTGAAGAAAAAAGGAAAGAAAAACCAAGATTGAAATTTTTAGGATTCTCTCTTCTTAACTCTCAAGTTTAGGTAGCATAGGTAATTTTTTTTTTAAAAAAAAAGATTTAAAAGGGCCTAACAAGCAAGTCAATCCTTTTAAGCCCGAGGCCCTGCAAGGCCGGCCCTACAGGGTCAATTTCATTTAGCTCATCTAATTTTTAAACTTGGCCTTTGAAGGGTTAGGGCATAAATGGGTCGGCCTGACAAGCTCAATTGGGCTATTGGATTTGTGGGTCAACACATGAGCCATTGGACCAATACTGTTTTAACCAAGCCTATTGGGCCTACCTCGGTTGTGAATAAAAAATTTTCGACCTACCTGACGATAGTGTAGACACTTTTGAATATGTATCAAGAAAAATTTAAGTTTGGTTTCAGGAACTCACAAGGATTGCGGTAGACTTTTATAACCCCGTTATTGGAAACAATATTTATAGCCCATTTGATTCCATGAGAGAGGATTATATGTTATCCTAATGAAAAAGACTGATTACAACTTTTGGTTGAGCTTATGTAATATAAAGAGGATTTCATTTTGCAATCTTGATTACATCATCTAAAATAATCGGGATTACACTGTTAGAACTGATGAATGATGATGTATACATTACTTAATCAAGTTAAAAAAGACACTATTGCTTCTAAATTCGACAAAATTGTCACTTATAAATGTTGTTAAATATTAAATAATTACCACCATTAATTTTTTTTAAAAAGTAATTAATTGTATAAAAATAAACAAATATTCACCCTCTATAAAAGTTAAAAATTATATTCCGCCACTAAAATATTAAAACATCCCATTAAATAATATTCTCCCTGTTACATATTAATAATTTACTACGAACTCACTCTGTAACTTGCATCATATTTTCACCATTAAATATTAAAATATTATTATGAACCTAACGTGCAGAATACACAAATTAAGAAAATTACCATCAATTGAACATGTACGTTATATATATGTAGACATGGATAATTTTGTCACTTTCTTTATTATTCACATATATTCTCATGTTCCATATAATTCAACTAAACTTTCTTTGCATATACATCATCTTTCTTTAATGATGAACCAAACAAATTAATATAATCATCATTACATTACCTCCAACTCCGTGAGCCAAACGGGCAGTTAGTGTCTTGAATATTGATAAATTAATAAATTACTAAAACTGAAAAGATTGAACATGGATATAGAACAATTATCCAGGAATCCATATAATTGTGGCATGAACGGAGGGAAAGTTGGTAAAGATAGCAAAGTCTCACCTTTCAAGAACAGGAATGAGTGAACATTCTTTCTTTCTTTTTTAAAGCTTGTTTTTTCTCCTATTTCTTTTGCATATTTTTAGTTTTTTTAAAAAATTACTGAAACCAACTTTTTAAAGATAATTTACCTTTAATGTAGCCCTTCCCTACCACTCACACACTCATCACATTACGCGCACAACGAGGGCAAAATCTTAAACCCTCGACCCTAAATATATAACCTCTCATCAAAGAGAAATGTGATTTACCAATTGATTAGCATATCGTCTTGGCTATAATAAAGGCAGAATTTTATTAAATGACCACACGACCAAATCTATTTCGATTAAAGATTAAAACATTCAAATTTTATCGCAGGAGTCACTGGTGGATTTTGGGATAAATATTTGGGGGCCAAATGTATACTTATTAACTATTTTTTTTTGAAAAAGTATTTAGAGGGCCAATTGTACACATTTTTGGGCCATATATATATATATATATATATATATATATAAACTCTAATTTATGTTAGATATTTGAGACAAATATATATATATATATAGGGGAGGGGGCATTGTCACAATGAAGATCTGCCATTGGCTGGACTATAATCCAAAATGAAAATAAGTTTCATAGGTATAAGGATAATAATACCACTTGCTTTATTTTTTGTAAAAAAAGGTTTGATCGTTGTTGGAGCTCCGGTGACGGTTACCTACCCCAGCCACATAGGAGTGGCCTCCACCAACCAGCCATAACCCAGAAAGTAATGTGTTCTCTATAGGAGGATTCCACTTGTTCACGATTTCATGAACAAAGGTGCTACTCGTCATGAACAATTAGAATCTTCATATGAATAATACATTACTTTTAGGTGATCAGAGCTCCCACTGGTTCATACCGGAGCTTTGATGGTCAGCTAGCGGTGGCTATTTCGGGTTGGCTAGCTAGAGCTCCGATGATGATAAACCTTTTTCTAAAAAAATAAAGAAAGGAGAATTATTGTCTTTTTACCAACAAAACTTATTTTTATTTTAGTCATTGGCTCTACAGTGAAATTTCAAAATATTGTAGTCCTTGACTGAAATAACTTTAATCCTATGATCGTTTAATAAAATTATCGCAATAATAAAACACACTTGAGCTGTATAGAAGACTAAAGAGAGAGAAGGGCCGACACTGGAGACAAAATAGGACCCATCAAATATCTGGTGCTTCATTCCATCATCATGAGATTTTAGAGATTTTAGAGGAATTTTGTGGATTTGATTACGAAAGCCATTATTGCTGCATGGAATTCAGCACTCTTTTACGCATATCGTTCCCTCCCTGTTTGCCTTCCTTTGGCCTTTATGAAACTTTTTTTTAAAAAAATAATAATAATTCAGTTTCTCTCAAAAAGACATAAGTATGTGTTTTTTTTTTAAATTTCAAAAAATATTACTTGAACTCCAAAATTTTAAATAAGTGATTTTCTATTAAAATGAGTTATTAATTGCTATACTTTTATAGTTAATACCTATAATCTTGTAGGCAACAAGACAGATTTAGGATTTTGAAGTTTGAAAGGTATTTTTTAAAAATCATTTTTCTTATTTTTCAATGAAAGGATCAAAATGATATTAAATCGATGATAATTTATTTATATTAGATATTTCAGTAAACAACATTTTAAGCAAGTGCAGTAAAAGTTCGTTTGGATTTAGCTTTGGGTGGAGGTGCAGATTTGTCAACCAACTATTACCCGAGGAGCGTTTGGGCCAAATAACTATTGAAGGGACCAAAATTGCCAATCAACAATTAAAAAGTGAAAAAAAAAACACCAAATAACTATTAAAAGTGAAAAAAAAACCACCAAATAACTATTAAAAAAAAAACAACTATCACAATTAAGTTAAAATGTGAGGCATTGGCGTAAGACAGTAGCGGAAACGTTGGAGAAAAGAGTGGTTAAGCCTTCTTGTTGGAAAAGGAAAATACCAATAGAGATGAGACCCATGGGAGCAGGCATTGCGGCAGCAGCGGTTGCTGCTTGTGGCATCGGAGGGATGGAACCAGAGTGCAAGGTGCGTGCCAATCGAACACTGTGGACTACTGGGTGAGTTCAAGAGGGTGAGTGGAACACCCAGCAACAATAGAAGCTTTGGAAATGTCGATGTCACTGACACTATGACAGTCAATGGAAGACGGAAACACCAAGACAGTGACAGGGTAATAATTCGTTGGCAAATCTGCTCTAAATTGTGTTTTTTTTTCACTTTTTTAATTGTTGATTGGCAATGTTGGTCCCCTCTATAGTTATTTGGCCTAGACGCTCCTCGGGTAATAGTTGATTGGCAAATCTGCACCTTGACCCTTTAGCTTTTAGAGAATAACTCTTGAGATTTACAAGGTAAAATGACTTTTTCAGAATAGATTTTTGTAGAATAGACTATTGAAAAAAGTGATTATGAAAAAAAAGATAGTGTTTCGATATTGTTATCCAAATAGCTTTTTCAAAGTCAAATGTACCAAAAAGGACATTAGCTTTTGGTATAATTACATATAAAGGATAGGATTGTATTTTAAATATTTGTAACATTTAATTTCATAATAAATACAAATAATTACATAAATTTGTGTATAAAATTAAAATACTTAAGGGTACTTAAAAAATACTTTATGATCTTAAAATTTTAATTTAGGATATTGAAAAAATATTTCCGGTTAATGACTTATCTTGAAAAAAGATTCCAGGGTACTGATGGGTACTAAAAAGATACTAAATGATACTAACTGATACTGAAAAAAAAAATACTTCTCATGGTCTGAAAATTTATTTTAGGATTATTTTGAAAAAATATTTCAGGATACTGATAGGTACTAAAAAGATACTTAAGAATACTGACTAGTATTTAAAAAAATACTAATAATGGCATAGAAGAGAGAAAAATATGAAAAAAATAGCTTTTCCCAAAACCTAGGTTTTAGAGTCAAAACGATGGTTTGAATGCATGATAGCTTTTGGACATTTTTTGGAGTGTTTGACGAATTTTTGTCAAAACCAAGGTTTTATTTCCAAAACCTAGGATTTGAAATTTGCCAAATAGGCTTTAAATCTTGTGAGGGCTTAGAAGGTGCTGTAGAGGGCTCATAAACTTCAATCTCTTCTCAATCTTCTCAGCGTCTTGAGTATCAAAATTATCAGAGTGATGAGATTGAGGAAATTGGGTTGAAAGAATAGGCTCATTGTAAGGAAGGGAGCCAGAGGGTATGGGATCTAAATAGAAAGGACTAGTGGCCTGTTGAGGTGGGATAGACTTATCCATGGTAATGTGGAGTGGTATGGAAGAAGTAGGATCAACCATAGAAAATAGAATATTGCTTAAAGAGGGCTTAGTGGCAGATGAGGGGGCAACAGACACTGGAGTGAGTCAAATATGTGTGAAGGTTTTAGGTACCAGAGTATCAATCTTCTCATGGAAACAATGAAGATTGGCAATCTTAAACATCATATTGGTCTGAACCTCCTAATGTGCTAGCACTGCTTTGTGATGCTCATTCATGATAGTGCACATCTGACCCATCTTTTAATTGATATGAGATACAAACTTAGCATTCGTGTTCGCCAGATCCACATGGAATCTCTGAAGCACTTCCTTCAGCTACATCTGCATAGTAAAAATGAGGAAGGAAGGTGCATTAGATGTGGCCGGAGCTGAGGAGTGAGTAATCCATTTTTGTAGTCTTAGAGTCTGGTACCTTCCTCTTCTTGGGAGTGGTGACTAACAGATGCCTAGTGGAAGATCAATACCAAGCTTCGCAATTTGATTTCTTCCAAATGGTAGTAGTCTCAATATGGCTCATTCGGCTCTAAGTACCAGATCTTGTTGGCTCTAAGGATAAGTGAGATCAGTTGAGGATAGGGCATAGGTGTAGTTGTGGTGCTTGAATGCCTATACCTTATAATCTCAGAGAAGACTAATGTCCCCAAATTCCTTTCTTCTTTGCTCAGCAAGGAGGCGATAATACCATAATCTCTGTTAATGAAGTGGGTGTAGTTGTTGGACTTGTTCATGATGGCCCTCAAGTAAATCAACTGCAAAGCATCCTGTGTATATCATACATATCAAGTTGAAGGTTAATGGACCTACTCGTTCACCAAGCCTTAAAATGCTAAATATCTTATTCGGGTCGAGCTTTGCTAGAGCACTCTTCGGTGGCTTCTTAATTCCAAGCCACTCGTTGATCCTTAAGTTTGAGATCAAGAATTTTTTGCATCTAACAATCGTCTCAAGCTCTTCTTCCACGATGGAGCTACCATCTGAGTAATCCCCAACTGGTTCTAGATTGCATTAAAAATGCCTAACTACCTGTGGACAATAAGGAAGGCCATAGAGAGCTAAGGCATGTAATGTCCAAGATACTCTGATAAATCCAATTTAGTTGCTTCAAAAAGAGTACTTAAATTCACATAGAACATCTTACAAAGTTTTCTTATGGCAAAGTGTTTAGTGAACTTCATGGAGTCTACTAACACAGTTGCTAGGAAGATAGTAGGTGTCACTGTGATGTCTTCTTCCTCTTCTTCTTGTTCTTCATTTTTTCCTCTTCCCTCTACTTCATGAGAAGCTTCGAGTTGAGTAGCTATCAAAGATTGTCCCTCTTGGCCTCTATGTCCTTGGCTCGACTTGGAATGAATTTTATTGCTCATTGCCTCCTCAAGCATATTGGCCATAATTTTGGAGATCTTGACATTGTATTGGGCTTCTTGCCAACCTCTTTCAGTCCACGAAGGTGTGTCTGAGTTTGAGTCTAAACCTGATGGACAAGGAAGAGCCTTTGATTTTTCCTTTCCCTTCAAAGTGGTGGCTTTGGTTTATTACTGATTTGCTTTTAGTTCTTGGATCACAATACCTTTAGGTTTAGGTTGTGATTTAGGAGGGGTTTGATCTAGAACCTTTGGTCAAGAGTGTTTTTGTGAATTTAGCTTTGGAGTTAATGAGTTCTTTTTCTTTTTGGTTAGAGGAGGTGGTGGAGATTCATATGGCTCTTTCTCTTGCCGGATAGTAGTCTTGGTCCTTGCCATGATGATTAAAACACACTAACATGAAATTCAGATGTTCATTTGCCGGAGCTTCAGAGTTTTTAGGGCAAAGGATTTGAGAGGATTTTTGAGGTGAAAATTGAGGGGTTTTGATTGGAAAAGTGTGAGAAATAAAATGTGGAAATTTTTGTTAGAGCACTAGGAGTTGCACTTGAAGTGATTTGATAAAAGTGACACTGCTTCTGTAAAAATATAGATTATTCCCCAACATCACTCGAGCGATCTTAGGTTATCACTCGAGTGATCATAGCCAGAAAGGATTAATAATATTAGATATCAGACTTGAATAATCTTGTAATTATTCGAGAATTAGCCCCTTTTAAGATAAACAATGCATTCCAGCATTTGTTTGCTTGTTGGATGATGAATTATTTGGTTTCTCTTTTTGAACGGATGATCACTCAATGGAGCATTCAAGTGATTCTTTAATGATCACTCAAGTGGTTCCTGACTGTGTTACTCCCCAACTCTTTTAATTTCCAATTCTTCATTTTTGACCATTGGAGTTATTTTTGTAGTAGTGTCTCTTCACTTCATCACTTGAGTGGTAACTAGAGTGATGTACTTCATCATTGTTAGACATTGTTGACTCTTGGATTTTGATGATCACAACTTCTAAGATAATGAATTAAAGCAATCTAATCATTTCATACCCGAGCTCAGATCATTTGATAAACTGCTAAAAGTGTTTCAGGGTAGGTTGCTCGAGTAAAGCATTTTTAATGCTCGAGCAACATCGTGTACAAGGCAAAAAATCAAGTCTTCCAAGAAAGGCTTGCTCGAGCAGAGCATATAGTCTCATTGGGCTCATGGGATTGCTCGAGCACATTGCATAAGGCTGCCCGAGCATTATCAAGTAAAGGAATTCTGAGGACCTTGGAAGCTTACTCGAGCAGGGTATGATTACACATTGCTATTATCAAATGTTTTTAACGAGTTTGCTTGTGAGTTTCAGATTATTTAAACATGGATTAACAACAAATTTGAATAAAGCAAATTGTGTGTCAGAAGCATTAAATGCAGCTACCTAAACCGGTGATAGTCTCAGAAACCAATACTCTGATTGAAGTAAAGCTAGCAATGATATTCTGACTGCGCATTAAATGATATTCTCAACGGGCAAATTAAAAGGAATGAAGAAGAGAATGTCGTCACTGCAGAATCCACCTGTAATACTCAAACGACAAAAATCACACCAGAAACCTCATCTGTTTAACGAACACATTTAAGACTCTCAACGGCTATTATTCTAACTTCATCAACGGTCATTAATTACAACATCTATAAATAGTTGAAGCATTGAATTCGCCAACTACCGAAACGTTGTGCAATCAATTCGAGTTTATTATTATTCGTTGTTTCAACTGTTTTATTAACTTGTACTTTAGTGTTTAATACTTTATCTACTCGTGAGGAGTTCTTAAACACTTATTTCATTTTTAGTTGAATCTTAAGGCTAAGGAATCTTAAGAGTGGGTGTACAATTATAACTTGTAAGGGGTGGTGAGTTCTAATGAGAGGATCATCCGATTACAGTGTAATTATTCTTGAACGATAGTGAAATCCCAGAAGTTCTGGGGACTGGACGTAGGTCAGAGTTTTGGACCGAACCAGTATAAATTGCCTTGTGCCAATTTCTACTTCTCTACCTTCTACCTTGTTTCTTTGTTTCTATATTAAACTGATCAGGTGTAGTTTTTATCTAGAAAAATTTTCAAATCACCTATTCACCCCCCTCTAGGTGATATTCCACCTTCAGACATGACTCAAGTGATGTCGTGGTGATGAGTTACTCTTTTTATCTCTGTTTCTTCTATTATGTAACATATCATGTTTTACAAATAATCCAAAACAGCTTTCTAGATACTCCATGCTTAAATTAGTATTCTAATCATCAAAACAATTATAATAAACATTTAAAAGATAAAAATTAACAATATTAACTTACAAATTATTGGGATTTACCATACCTAATTCTTTTCGTATATGCAAGAATTGATCATTTACAAGTGGTTTTTTGAAGATGTGAGCTATTTAGAGATATGTAGGGATAAAAACTACTTTGATATCCTTTCTTTGGACATGATCTCTGATGAAGTGATATCTATTGAACTAGATTCTTGGCTAGGCTTATTGTGCTCATATTGTCACAATAAATTGAAATCTCCTTTAAGTGAATGCCTAGATCTTGAAGTTTTTGTTTTACCTGTTAGACCTGGCTATCACCTAAGAGGGGGGTGGATTAGCTGTTTGATAAAACTTTAGGAAATTTGAAAATCTTTTCGTAGCTTCTAATTCAATAGTTAGATATTCAAATAAGTATAGATTGGAAATATAAGAGATAAGGGAAGAGAATAAGCAAACTGTGATTTATACTGGTTCGGCCCAATCCTTGACTTACATCCAGTCCCCAAGCTCCACTTGAGATTTTCAATCCACTATCCTCTTGTTTAGCCAGGCACAATAGAAGCCTTTATAATCCCACAAGTTTACCAGGCACTTGTGAAGCCAAATCTCTCACTGAGATACACCTTTCAATAAGTTACACACTTTGTACTCGAAGTTATCCTCTTATTAGGATACACTCCCCCTTACACGTTGTAAACTGATAACCCAATCTCTAAGTCCTACGACTTGATATTCTTACAATGATTTAATAATTAGAAATGTTCTCTCTGGAAGAGAAGATGAATAAAAACTGAAGTACAATACAAATCATTTCACTCTCTAGTCTAAACTATATAAACATTGAGAAACAGAGTGTATGAATTACTATCCACGGTGAAGTAGTAAAATCATTTCGTTAGCTTTGTCGATTCATTCCTTTATCGTCATCATTTCCGGTTTGAAGACCTCACAATTTATAGGTTATTGTGTTTCAACCGTTGCGAGTATTCGAGATCAATTGGAAGTAGCCATTGAAGCTTTTGTTGCTTTTGGCCCGTTGAGCTCTAATCCAACTTTAATCATAAAATGTTTAACCTTGACTTCGTTAATGCTCCGTCTTGAGTGTTGTATTAATAGCCGTTGATGAAGCTTGAATGTAGCCATTGAGTTTCTTTAAAATGACCGTTAGCATCAAAGCGTTTGTATAATCGCAGTCAATGATTCTTGGTCTTAGCAACATTCTTCATTCCTTTTGTATTGACTGTTGAGAGATAGCATTTATTGCAAGATAGGAATAGCAGGAATGTCTTTCGGATGATCAGAAGAATGGTTGTTGAGATTGTGTCTCGATATGGTAAGCACATTTAATGCTCTCTAACACAAACTGCTTTATTGTAATTTAATGTTAATCCAAGATATAATTATCTGAAACTCATCAGCCAACATGTTAAAAGCATTTAGGAATAGTAACGAGTCAAGATATGAGGTAATGAAATCACACCGAATGATTTTGAATTTACGAAGACGGTGATTTTGAAAATAGAAAGTGTTAACTTTCAGATAAGAAGTTGATGACTTGAAATAATGACTCAAGGTAAGAGTTTGTATGACTCTAGTCAAGCTTGTCTTTAAGTTAAAGTCCAGAGACTAACTTGATATTTTTGACTGGAGGCAATTTCGTTTTCAAGAGTTAAAGACGCAAGAAGAAAAGAAATTGCAACTAGACTTGAGGTAAAAATAGTTGACTCGAGTTGATGACTTGAGGCATTCACTTGTTATGCAAGAGTCAATGACTTTCTCTTTGAAATACATAAGTTTAATGTTTTAACTTGAAGTCTAAAAGTCATGCCTTGAGTTAATGAGTAGAGTCATTAACTTGATATTCAAGAGTCAAAGTCGAGGGCCTTGAAAAAATGAAAGTTGGACTCTTAACTTGAGGTATAAAAGTGATTGTTTTGAGTTGATGACTAGAGTCATCAACTTAATATGCAAGAGTCAAAGTTGATAGTTTCAAAAGAATAGATAATTTGAAAGTTTAACTTGATATAAGAAGTTAATGACTTCAGTCATTAACTTAATATCCAAGAGTCAAAGTCGATGCTTTCCAAAAGTTGACAATTGAAAGCTTAACTTGATATAAGAAGTGAATGACTTGAGTTAATGACTTGAGTCATTAACTTGAAATGCAAAAGTTAAACCCGATGCTTTCTAAAGAAATGGCCAAATAAAAGCTTAACTTGAGTTAATGAGTCAATGACTTGATATGCACAAGTCAAAAACGATGCTTTTGAAAGATGCAAGTTTGAACATTTTAACTTGAGTTAAAAAGTTAATTGCCTTGAGTTATTGACTTAAGGCATTAACTTGATACTCAAAAGTCAAAAACAATTGGTTCAAAAACTTAACATCAAACAGATAATTTCGAGGCATAAAAACATTTGACTGGAGTTAACAACGTTTATTAAAAAAACATTTTAGTCATTTAACTCGAGACTTACGAGATCAAAACATCTTTCTTTTAATTAATAACACCACATGACTCGAGGCATCCAGAGATTAACTCAAAGCATCAAAGGCAAAACTTTTAAGAACATTATAGATTCAAGTTAACTATATAAAACATGATTTAGCCTTGAATCATATTTGTTATCATCAAAACATCAAAAACATAGAGAACTAACATTACCCATAGAACTTGTGCTCAACAACTTGATGCAGCGATGTATTCATCTTCAATATATGATAAGGACACTATGTTTTACTTCTTACTGAACCATGACACTATAGAGTCAACAAGGAATTGACATTAACCACTTATGCTCTTCTTATCAGCCTTGTACCCTTCATGGTTTGAATCAGAGTATGTAATTAGCTACTTCTTGTCTCCTTTCGGATATCATATGCCAAGTTCGGCCATGTCAACAATATATCTAAATATCCTTTTTACTGTCTCAACATGAGATTCTTTAGGTACAGATTGATATCTTGCATACATACCCACTTTGAATTGAATGTCAGGTTTACTTGCAATGAGCTAGAGTAAGGAGCCAGTCATTCCTCAATACTTTGTAATGTTATAGTCTGCTCCCTTGACATCAGCATCTAGCAAAGTTGTTGAACTCATTAGAGTATTTGCTCCATTTGCTTGATTCAAGCCAAGTTTCTTCCATAGCTTCTTGAGATATTTGGTTTGAGAAATTAATATTCCATTTGTTTGCTTAATTTGTAATCCAAGAAAGAAATTTAGTTCTCTTATCATAGACATTTCAAATTCTCCCTCGTAGTCTTGGAACATTCTTGACACTGAGAGTCATTGGTAGCATTGAATATAATATTATCAACATAAATTTGAATAATTAAGATGTCATGTTTCTTGTGTTTGATGAATAATTTTGTGTCTACTTTCCCTTTAACAAAGCCTTGATCAAGGAGAAACTTACTTAATCATTCATACCAAGCTATTGAAGCTTGTTTGAGGCTATAAAGTGCTTTCTTAAGTCTATAGATATGATCGGTTTGGCTACATCCTCAAAACCAAGACGTTCCTCAACATAAACTTCTTCCACAATATAACCACTTAGAAAATCACTTTTAATGTCCATTTGAAAAAGTTTAAATCCTGTGATGTAAACAAAGGCTAAGAGTACTTGTATTGATTCCAATCTAGCTACTGGAGCTTATGTTTCCTCATAATCAAATTCTTCTTCTTGATTATAGCCTTTGGCCACCAATTTTGCCTTATTTCTGACAATAATTGCGGATTCGTCAAGTTTGATTTTATTTACCCATTTGGTGCCAATGACTGGATGATCTTCAAGTTAGTGTACCAAATACTAAACTTGATTTCTTTCAAACTAATTTAATTATTCTTAAATTGAGATCACCCAGTTATTGTCTATAGGGCTTCCTCAATACTAGAAGGCTCTACTTCAAAAATAAAGTTTGAAAAACTAACTTCATTTAAGACTTTGCTTCTAGTCTTCACTCCTTTACTTACATCACATATGACTTCGTCTATGGGATGATTTCTAAAATATTTCCAAGTTCTAGGTTGATTTGAATTTTGATCAACACTTTCTTTGATTTTATCATAGGGATAAGGGTCTTAAATGCCATGGAAGGTTTTGCTCAGGAGCACTGGTAAGACGGAAGTTTTTTTTGGACCAAAAATGCCACGGAAGTTCACAGGAAGTATCAATTTTGCCCCAGAAGTATCATTTTTGCCAGGAAGTATCAATTTTTGCCACGGAAGTTTTCGCTGAGGAGCAATTTTGCCCCAGAAGTTTTCACTAAGGAGTCTTGGAAGTTTACAAAATGTAGCAAAATATTGCCCTTCTGTCCCTAAATATTAAATTTGACTATTAAATCAGCCAAAGACCACACATATCATGCCTTGAAAAGGTCGAACTTGGAGTCAAAGAAGGAGATCCTTCAGATGTTGAACTCAAGGCGGCCAGAATTTGTGAAGCCGAACTAGTCAAAGGGATTGAAAGGTCTGTCACAAAACGCAAATGAAACACAAAACGAGAAATGAATTGTTCCAAAAATTGATTCAGTAAAACAAATCAATAGTGATAATATTTACATTTGTATAGACTGATCATTTTCTTAGATCATAAGTGATGCTTCCTTTGGGTTTTGTGACAGTTAACCTTTTAGTCCCTTTGATCAGTTCGACTTCACAAATTCTGGCTGCCTTGAGCTCAACATCTCAAGGATCTCTTTCTTTGGCTCCAAGTTTGACCTTTTCAAGGTATAACATGTGTGGTATTTGACTGATTTAATAATCAAACTTAATATTTGGGGACAGAAGGGTAAAATTGCTCCTTAATGAAAACTTCCGAGGCAAAATTGCTCCTGAGTGAAAACTTCCGGGGCAAAATTGCTCCTCAGCGAAAACTTCCGTGGCATTTTTGGTCAAAAAAAAACTTCCGCCTTACCAGTGCTCCTGAGCAAAAACTTCCATGGCATTTAAGACCCTTATCCCTTTATCATATAGAAGTATGGAGTCATTTAGACTGACTTGGTCTCTTTCTTTATGAACTATTCTAGTTTCTTCTTCACTAGGTTTAGCTGGAGGCTCATTTTTAACAAACATAACATGTATAGATACTTCAACAACATAAGTACATTTGTTAAAGACTCTATATACCTTACTTCTATTAGAATACCCAAGAAATAAACCTTCAATAGCTTTAGGATCGAATTTACCAAGATTTTCTTTACCATCATTATGGATGAAGCATTTGTAACCGAATATGTATCGATGACCAAGGTTTGGTTTCCTTCCTTTATGGAGCTTGTAAGGTGTCTTTTTAAGTGTTGGTCTGATGTAGGCTTTATTTGATATGTAGCATGCAGTGCTTATAGCATCTGTCAGAAGACTTTTGGCACTTCCTTCTTATTGAGCATTGCTCTTGCCTTGTTAGTCAAAACTCTAATATTCCTTTCAACTACACTATTTTTGTTAAGGAATTCTTGGAGTTGAGAAGTTGTGATCGATTCTATTAGCATCACAAAATTCTCCAAATGCTCGATTATGAAATTCTCCTCCATGATCAGTCCTAATAAACATAATGGGCATACCTTTCCCATTTTGGACCTTATTGGAAAAAATAATAAATCCATCAAAAGTTTCATCTTTTGAGGAAAGAAATATAGTCCAAGTAAATCTAGAATGGTCATCAACTATAACCTAACTGTAAAAGTTTCCACTAAGACTTTTCACTCTTGCTGGGCCAACTAGGTCCATATGGAATAGTTGAAGTGGTTTATTAGTTGAGACTTCATTCTTAGATTTTAAAAAGGAATTTATTTGTTTACTTTTTTGGCAAGAATCACAAACTAGATAATTTTTTAAAGGAAATTTAGGTAACTCAGTGACTAAATCCTTTTTTATTAGTTTGCCTAGTTGGTTCATATTGACATGAGCAAGTCTCTTATGCCATAACCAACTTTCATTAGAATTACTAAGAAAACAATTTTCAAAATTATTGGTATTAATGTCAAGAGTATAGTAGTTACTATCCCTTTAGGCTCTTATGTTGACTTTGAGATCTTCCTTGTTGAGTTGGAGATCATTTTTTCTTACAATAAGCCATTCCTCTAAATCAAAGATGACCCAATTATCTTTGTTTGTGCTTTCTCTGACACTAAGGAGGTTGTGACAAAGTCCTTCTACAAAGTAGACATCCTTTAATTGAACTTCATCTTTCTTTCCAACTTCACCAATTCTAGTAATTTTTCGTATTAGTTTCCTCCAATGCTCACTTTGTCTCCATCTTTTAGCCTCATTGTGGCAAAGTTGTTCCTATCTCTAATCATGTGTCTCAAGCATCCACTATCAATATATCATTTGCTTGTTTTTGATGCTTTGAGACATACCTATAATCAAGGACAATCAAGTTTTAGGTACATACTCTTTCTTTGGTCTTTTGTGGTTAGTGTGGACCACTTTATATACTTGTGATCATTTAGGGACCTATTTATAGGTGCCTATCATTCCTTCCTTTTTATGAAACCAAGAAGTATAATGCCCCTTTCTATTACAATAATTACAATATGCCAGAAGGTTAGAAATATGTATAGAATGCTAAAAATAATTTAGGTATGTTTTACTACCTTTCTTCTTCTTGCCTTTCCTTTTCTTAGTTTTGGATTATATCCAACACCTAACAAGTAGTTAGTAAATCTATGATCTTTCAAAATGACATTGAGCATTTCACTTACTTTAGTAAATTTTTCAAGTGTCTTGGTAAGAAGATAGTTTTTCTCTTCTAAGACATGGCAAGTTTCACAAGTACTTACAAACGTTTCCTTGAGTTGTTCTTCAAGTAACTTGACTTTCTTTTTAGAGCTTACTAATTCTTTGACGATTCTACTGAATTCCAAATGCAAAGATTATGCTTAGAAAATAATTCATCATAGGTAGGTTTAGAATCATTTACCTACTTGCCATCAAACTCTTTATAAGCCACTAAACAAATGTTGGCGGTTTTCTCATCTTTGTTTTCTTTTTTATTAGATAAGCTGTTTCTCAATATGGCTGAGACATATGCTTTTTTTTAGAGTACTTGCTGTTGTTCTTCTTCTCCTGTTTATTCTTTAGATAAACATGACATTTATATTTGATGTGTCCCTATTTACACATTTAAAGCATATGATCTGATATTTTCCTTCTTTTCTCTTACTTGAGCCTCCTTTGTACAACTTCTTGATCCTTTTTATAGAACTTTTGAATCTTCTCATGATCATTCCAAGTTCATCATATTTAGGTTCTTCCTCTTCCTTTGTTTCCTTTGGCTCCTTTTCTTTAATTGTATTAAGAGCTATTCCTTTCTTTTTCTTATTGTCTATCTCTTCTAGCTCTTTTTTGAATTTTAGTTTTTCTTCATATTTGAAAAGACTTCCAAATAGAGCTGTGATAGACCTCATTAATTCTCCTCTAGTTTCTTCTATTTTTGTGACCTTGGCTTTCCATTCCTTTTAGTGAGAATATTGATGATATTTCTCATTTGGAAATTTTGATCATAAGTCTTTCCCAAAGCAACAAGTTGGTTGACTAAATGAGTATATCTGAGTTTAAACTCAACTATACTTTATCCGGATTTCATACGAAACATATCATACTCGGTGATAAGAGTATTGACTTTTTTTCTTTGATTCTAAAAGTTCCCTCATGAGTGATTTCCAAAGCTTCCCATATATTCTTGGCCAAAAGGAGAATGCATATCCTGAAATACTCCTTTTGACTCAAAGCACTTTGAATCATTAGATTGACTTTGCTGTTGAGGGTCACCAGCTTCTTGCATTGTCATCAAATTCTACAAGTGTCTTTGGAACCATTCTTTCTTTTACTCTCTTCGTTGGAATGTAATCTCCACTTGAATAACTTGATAGAGACCATATTCATTTGCAATAACAAATACCTTGAATTTGGCCTTCTAAAAGAGAAATTTTCTCCTCATAATCCTAGTGGTCTATTGATTAAAGCTCCATCAAGAAGTATTCCTTCACCCACGTTCATTATCAGATCCTTCTTAGGTTGTTAAGCCTGAAACAAGAAGACTTGACTTTGATACCAAATGTTAGAACAAGATTTTCACCCAAGAGGGGATGAATTGAATGATAATTTAAAAAAAAAGGAATTTAATGCAAGATTTAATAATTAGAGTTGAAAAAAATATCATCAAGGTTAAGCATACGAGATTTATACTGGTTTGATCTAAACTACTTGACCTACATCTAGTCTTCATAAGCCTTATGAGATTTTCACTATTTTTAATATTCGATAGGCTTTTGGTGCCTCAGTACAAGCTAGTTGTTTTTCAAGAATAATCACTTCCCTTTACACTTTGCAATTTAATGCCCACTCAAGTTCCCACAATCTTGAGTTTCTCAGATAATAAATGAATTAATAAATGTCTCTCACAAGAGTAGATATTTGATCATTGAAGTACAAATTTGAACTTAAAGCTTTAAGACTTTGTAATGAGTATAACATAAGTTTTTTTTACAATAGTTTGTTGCACCGTCTTCAATGCTCTGGCTATTTATAGATAGAGTGAATTAATGATCGTTGTCTTGTTGAAGGTATTCATTGGAATTTCCTCAGTCTTTGATATATATCCAGTGAATACTCTAAACATTCATTGTGTCTAAGGAGTTAGTCTTTGGAGCAGACAAAATGTTCAATGTTTGAATGTCCTTCGCATTTAATGCTTATGACGTAAAGGTGCTTTTTCCATTTTGTGAATTAAACCTTGTTTGATCACATGAAAAACAATTAAGTTCTAGTATAGAAAACAGTTAAAGTGATTAGAAGCAAGAAGAAACTTTCATAATCATTCCAGTGATTTAAAAATTTCTGAAATGTTGCTCTATTTTCTGGGAAAGTATTACTCGAGTGATCACTCAAGTGATCCTTAGTAGTTTTGAAAATATTTCAAAGCACTGGATAATTCATTGGAGTGATGTGCCAGTGATGCCCAAAAAGGGATCACTCAAGTGATCTTTTCATATCACTTGGCGTATCACTTGAGTAATCAACGAGTAATGAGGAATTACAAGGTTACTTGAGTGTTCACTCGAGTGATCTTGTTTCTTTTGACTTTTCAAAAAAATATCACTTGATCATATCACTAGAGTGTAATGCTAGTTATGTTGTTTTAGCACATCATCCTATGATTTTATATTTAGAAAATTTGTTCGATGTCAGAATACTTCTAGGATCACTGAGTGTTGTGCAAATGATGCTCTTTGTCTCATCACTCGGTGGTCACTCAAGTGATCTAAAGTCATCACTCTAGTGGTTACATGAGTGACTTTTTCTTTAAAGTACTTCAGAGTAGCATCACTGAAACAAATCACTTGAATGGGGTGCTAATGAATTTTAACCCATTACTCAAGTGGTCACTCGAGTGAACTTGGGACATAACTCAAGTGATTTCCCCTTTGAAAATTTTGCAATGATGACTAATGAATCACACTATGCGATTTTTTGGTGATGGATTTTAATACATTGCTCGAGTGATTACTTGAGTGATCTTCTTTTGTGAAACTATTTCATCAGAAAGATCACCATGATGATTTATCTACAACCTATCACATCACTTGAGTGATATGTTTTTCAACTTCCAATGATTTGCAGTGATAAATTCTTGTCACTCGAGTGGTCACTCAAATGATCCAACAAATTTTGTAAAACATAGATCTTTTCTTATTCATCATTCAAATCCTAGGAAAAACTTTTCTAAGCTTTGTTATCATCAAAACATAGGATCTAACAAAACTAGCCACAAAATTAAGGAAGATACACCTAGAAATGAGACTAATATTGATGTTGAGCATCACTTGTATGATCCTAATAGACTTGTACGAGGAAGAAATCCCCAGCATGGCTTAATGATTATATCTATATGGCCAAGGCAGATCCAAAGACACAAAGAAAGGTGAAGTGCAGTTACCCTATACATGAATATATTATGTATGCTAATGTTACTCCTTCTTATAAAAACCATTTACTCTCTATTGAAAGTGTTTTTGAGCCTTGTACTTTTGAAGAAGTAGCAAATGACACTAAATGGATGGATGCCATAAGGGAAGAGATGAAAGCATTACAACAAAATCAAACCTAGGAGATTGCAGGTCTGCTGAAAGGTAAAATTGTAATTAGTTGTAAATGGGGGTTTTTAAGGTGAAATACACATTTGAGGGTATAGTAGATTGATTTAAAGCTAGGTTAGTCGCAAAAGGTTTTAGTCAACAAGGAGTTCCTTATTTTGAAACCTTTTCTCCTGTTATTAAAATGGTATTTATGACGCTTATACTTACTATTGCAGCTATGCATAATTGGCATTTATACCAAATGGAATAATGCATTCCTTCAAGGGGATTTACATGAAGATGTTTATATGAAAATGCCACAAGGATTTGATCAATTTGGAGGCAATAAGGTTTATGAATTGACTAAATCATTGTATGGTTTAAAGAAAGCTTCAAGGCAAGAGAATGCCAAGCTCACAGAAACATTGATACAAGGAGGGTTTAAACAAAGTAAGTATGACTAATCTCTTTTTATATCAAGCAAGAAAATGAGAACTTTACAGTAGTATTGGCCTATGTTGATGACCTAGCACTGGCTTGAAATAGTATGCATCATATTAATGAATCAAAAGCTTACCTGCATCGTAACAAAAGGTTCTAGTAAAGAGACCAATTGCTGTAAGATCCTTTTATGTATAGAAGGTTAATCAATAAGTTGTCCTATCTTACAATTGTTAGGCCTGATATCTCTTTTGTTGTGCAGACATTAAGCCTGTTCATGAGTTCACCAAGGAAGTCTCATATCATGAGACATCTCAAAGTGAATTTAGGCTTGGGGATTCTTTTAGCAGCAAGATAAGGGAATAGTTTGGAGTGCTTTGGTGATTCAGACTAGGCAGCATATCATGACACAAGAAAATCAGTCACATGGTACGTCATTAAATTTGGAGGATCTCAGTATCGGGCTTTAAGAATAGCCGTTTTAGAGATTGTTTGGATTACTTGGTTGTTAAAGGATTTGACTATAGGTGATATTGAACTAGTTCCCATATACTGTTATACCCCTACCAGCCTCACCTTTTCCAGTGGCGGGTTAGAGGGATCCTTTTTATAGGTTACCTATTATTAGTCCAATTAATTATAAGTCATACCGTGCTAAATAGAGCATATGACCGGTTTGGACAAACTACTATACTGGTAAAAGCGTACGCAAATAGAAATTAAAGTCCTTGGAAGGTTAGGGTACAATCATAAAAAATAGTATATAGTCATCCAAAAATATCAGTACAAAATAGGATAGCGCATCCCCTATCCTTCAACAGCACTACCATGCCCTACCTTTCCAAAAAGACCTTTTTAGATCAGGCGCGTCCCCTTGCGTCTACAGAAGCTTTTGGAGTCCGGAAATGGCCCCCAGAGTAACTGAATGTGTAGTGTATATGTATGCAACCATGTCAATCATAGAATCACAAATGATATGCCAAATATACCATATATGCAAACAGAAACAAACACAACAACTTGTCTTCGCACCATCGAGCTGCCTTACCAAGACAAGCCCCAAAATTACTGGAATCACAAACCGTTGAGCCGCCGTTCAAGGCAAGCCCCAGATCAATCCTTAGCTCTAGGAACACAATCTATAAGGACTCAAACCCCATCATGCTCTGTATGCATATTTGGCAACAATATACAAAAAACACACATGGCAAGCAAAAAACATACAACAAACACATAAAAGTACAGGAGTAAAGCAGTTACTACCTGGTGGGGTATGTACCGTCTTAAAATTTTAATATGCCCACTTGCTCCCACAAGTATAGTTTAATCCTAAATAACACCAAAAGACCTCATTTTAGCATTTTCCAAAAATACCCTTACATTTTTCATCAAAACAGAGCCCTATGCAATTTTGCAAAAAACTCCAGTGAGTCTGGCCCAAATTCATACATTTTTAATAAATTACAAAAAAAATAATATTTGTAAAAAACCAGCTCCATATGAACCATTAAGATGTCTAATTTTCAAGAAAAATATTTCTAGAGTTCAAAAGTACTCATATTTTGGTGTGTAGCCCAATTTCTACACTTTGGTTCGAAATTTCTTATAGCTTTTTAAACAAATGTACCAATTTATTTCTCTAAGTAGAAAAATAAAAAAGACAAAATTATACATCATGGTGAACCTTAGGATGTCTAATATTTCTTGTAAAATTTCAGCTTAAACCAGCATAATTTACTACTTCAAAAACTTGGTTGAAGCTTCGCTGCCCAGATTTCCAGAAACTGGTAGCAAGCTAGCTTGTTCTTAAGGTTTTCGATGATTTTGAGTTTGGAAACTTAAACCATAACTTAACCCCATATAAAATCAACTTTTAAACACTTTGAGACCATCAAAAATACCAAAATAAGATCATAACACCAAGCCCTAACCACTTGAACAAAAATCTCAAGTTTAAGCTTCAAAGCTTCGGGTTTGTGGTGTTTACCTGAATCGAAGGTTTGACTTAGTGGTTTGGATGCTTTGGCTCTTGATCTGAATGTTTGGAGGTTGCTGGACTCTTCCTCTCCCTTCAGCTGGTCATGCCACTTAGTGCTCAAAAAGGAAGAATTGTAGCCTTTTAATAATGATTAAAAGGTATCCAAGTAGTCTGTTTTAACTGGAGTAAATTCCTTTCCAGTAATTAGTAAATTTGATTTGACTTTCTGACTTATCACCAAGTGTTTCTAGAGAGTTGTAGAGCAGGCCATGTGGATCCTCCCCATTCTGACTTTTGGATTGATTTTACTTTTCTTTTTCTCCAAGCCAATTTTTAATAATTATGGGGGGTAAGTGGCGCCATTTGCGCCCCACCAAATCTGCCCTCATGCTATTCATCTGACTTTTACACTTATCCAGTCCAATCTCCTTCCACCGGTCCTTGCTAGGCCCCGTTAGTTAAAAAGGTGCTTTCTTTTGTACTTTTCTTTAGCTTTTCAGATATTTTTCCCTGATTGGGCATACATATGTGGTGTCATCTTGCCTTCCTATGTGGCCCCACATTTGTTTGGTCCCTATCATCCCCTTTCTACCGGTTAATCACCTGTGGGACCCGTATTTTGTGTTTGAGCCTAAGTACAGATAAAATCATCTGATTTTCCCTTCTCTCTCTTGGGTGGACGAAATTAATGCTTAAGGGATAAGGATTTGACTATTTTGCCCTTACTTTTCCCTCTTTTAACCTTATGGTGACACGTATCCCAATGTAATCATTACACTAACTTTCACTTTTTGACATATGTCTTTTTTAGTGTCTCTTTCTCTTCCCTGACCATGGATGGTGCATGGACACTGACCAGGGCAAGAGTTTGTGTTTTGAGTTTGTTCCCAAGCCCCATTTCATTGTACCGACTTATGCCACACCGATGTTTTGCCTTAGGCCCGCTCTCTCTCAAATCTGGGAACTATCATTATCTTCTTTTTGTTGTCTGCATTAGGCGACATTTTGGGCCTTTTAGAGTCAATCATCCTATCTCCCATTATTATGATAGTCCTTTAATAATTATTATTTAAAATAAAATATTGTAGAAAATAATAATAATAATAATAGTAAAATTAACAACCAAAACTCTTCATTAATTCACCAGTGCTTACAAATACATTATTTACAATAGTAGGGGTATTACATTTCTCCCCTCGTAAAATAAATTTCGTCCTTGAAATTTTGTCTATACATTTATCACACTACGAGACATCAATCAGGGCAGCAATTTTTCACATCTTCTACTGTTTCCCATGTCACTTCCCTGGGAGACAAACCTTTCAACAACACTTTAACAAAAGGAATGCTTTTTCGTCGAAGTTGCTTTTCTTGATACTCGAGGATCTGCTCCGGTTCAACCACAAAGGTATGATTGTCTTGAATATCTACATCTTCATACTCCAGAACATCATCCCATTCTGGCTGATAGTTTTTCAATTGAGAGACATGGAAAACGTCATGCAATCTGTTCAAATTAGGCGGTAACGCCAATTGATATGTCACTGGTCGTCGTTTAGCAAGGATCTCAAAGGGTCCAATATACTGAGGACTTAGTTTTCTCCACTTTATTGCTCTGCCGATTCCAGTAACAGGGGATATTTTAAGGAAGATGTGATCTCCCACCTCAAATTCTAGAGGTCTTCTCCTTTTATCCGCATAACTCTTTTGCCTGCTTTGTATTGCAAGAAGCCTCTTCTGAATTAATTTAATCTGGTCGGAGGTTTCATCAACCATCTCCGGCCCAAATAACTTCCTTTTAGACAACTCAGTCCAGTGGATAGGAGATCTACACTTCCTCCCATATACGACTTCGTAAGGAGCCATTTGTATACTGGAATGGTAGCTATTGTTGTACACAAATTTGGCCAGAGGAAGGTATCGATCCCAATTACCCTTGAAATCTAAAACACAAGCTCGCAGCATATCCTTCAGTGTCTGGATGGTTCTTTCTGACTGACCATTAGTTTGGGGAAGGTATGCAGTGCTAAATTTTAACTTTGTCCCCATTGCTCCATGCAAGGCTTGCCAGATTCAAGAAGTGTAAGACCTGACTATCACCCAAGAGGGGGGGTGAATTGGGTGTCCGATAAAACTTTGGGAACTTTGAAAATCTTTTCGCAACTTACTGAAATCAATTCGTATGATAGAAATACTTTATAAAGCACTAGTCAGTCATTCAAACATAGATGCTGGAAATATAAGAGTTTAGGGAAGAGAATATGAAAACTATGATTTTTCCTGGTTCGGCCCAATCCTTGACCTACGTCTAGTCCCCAAGCTCAGCTTGAGATTTTCAATCCACTATCTCCTTGTTTAACCGAGCACAAGAGAAAAGTCTTTACAACCTCACAAGTTTAGTCGGGCACTTATGCAGCCTTTACAATCTCTTACCGAGATACTCCCCCTTACACACTATAAGGATACAATTACGCACTCTGTACTCAGGATGATCCTTTCACACTAGGACTCACTCCCCTTTACAAGTTGTAATTGTAAACCCACAGTCAAAGGTTCCACAACCTTGAGATTTGATCACTAAACAAAAAATCAAATAAGTGTTTAAACTCTCTCACAAAGAGATAAATAATAATAACTGAGGTACATAATTGATTATCACACTCTTTACTGAAAAACTATATAAACATTGTGAAACATAGAGTATATGAGATAAGTGTTGGATTCAGAATATCAGCATTTCGAAAGTGTAAGCTAGTATCTCCTTGTCCATTTTGAATCCTTCTCCTTATATAGTTGATCGTCCTTAATGACCGTTGAGAAGCTTTGTAAACTAGCTATTGTGTCTCTTCGTATTTCCATTAGTCACAAATGATTTCCGTTGAAGTTAATCGACTGTTGCTTCATAAATGCTTTGCCGTTGAATGTACTTGTGCAGAGAGTGATTCAGAGTAATAGTTGGAATAGGTATTCCTTGAAAGAATGTCTACGACTGCAATGAAAATCTTATTTCGATTGTAGCTCTGCTTTTCTGAACAAGCATTTAATGCGTCTGCCACGTTGGATTGCCTTTATTTCAAACACTCAGATTAATACAATTAATCAACTGAAACTCAATCAAAAAGATGATTAAACATGATATAAATAAGTTTAGATATGATTAATAGATAATACATAATGACCCACTGATTTTATGAAATCGATTAGCGACACTGGAAAATCACAGAACTGAGAAGAATTCATTCTTAAGAATTGCTTTAGTCATTCTCGAGAATTACTCTGATCAGGAATGGTTATAGAAACAAGATAAATACGCTCATTCTCGAGAAATACTCTGACCGAGAATTGATATTTAAACATTCACACTCATTCTCAAGAATCATGGTATCATTCTCGAGAATCATATGTCTATTCTCGAGAATCATCTGGCCATTCTTGAGAATCACTTTGATGGAGGTTAAATATTGAAACACAACAGTTACGCTCATTCTCAAGAATTATTGAATCATTCTCGAGAATCACTCTGATGGAGAATGTATGTTGAAACATAACAACCACGCTTAATTCTCGAGAATCATGGAACCATTCTTGAGAGTCATATCAGAAGTTGCATCTACGACAGCAAATTTGACAAACCACCCATGCTCAAAAGGTTCTTCAAGTCTTCTTTCCATTTCAAGAAGAATTTGCTCCAAACTCGATGTATTTCGTCCGTTATCATCAGATAGATGGAGGTTGTTCTTGACCAACGTTTTTTGCAGCATCCTGAACTAATCGTCAACTTCAAAACATCACATCTCCTTCAATTGATCTTAGTTTGTCGTGATCTTGATGTTTTTGGAAAGGTATGTGAGTCTAGTTTCAAATGTTTTTGAAAAGTTCTTCAGGTATGTTGCGTGAATTGATGTGCCAACTTGTGAAATTCATTGCTCCTTCATCTGAACTCCTTTGGACTTGAATTTTATATCAAAATGACGCATTGGGAGTCTAGTTTCCAATAAGATTGGTTTCGCCTCAATCCAATCTCTGGTTTAGGAGATATCCTTGAATTACCAGATGTTACTTGAGCGAAATGTCAAACAGAGCTGAACAAAGTTGCTGAAACACGACCATTCTCGAGAATTACAATACCATTCTTGAGAATCACAATACCATTCTTGAGAATTGATGTTTCATAATTGAGAATGACTTGCAATTTTCACATGAACAGTACCATTCTCGAGAATTACATTGTCATACTCGAGAATGACTTCAGGAAGCTTATTTTAACTCTGAATTGAACCGTTCCAACTTCTGTTTGGTCACAGAGACTTAAATATTGATATTCTCATAATATTTAACAAGTTCTTCTTTCTTCAATCTCCTCTCTTGATCATTCTTCATTGTTTAAATTTCATATCTACATTAATATATAAGGATTAATCAAAGTAGAAGATAAATGTAATATGCAAACTTTTTGCTCTTAAGAATGACATCTATATAAGACATCATCAAAACCAATCATATCCAACAAGAAGTAAACTAGGGATCTTTATTAGAAATGATGCTCTTTGGTGTACCATGGAGTCGGATGATTTCTTTGATATAAATCTCTGCTAACTTTTCTGGAGAAAAATTCACACCTATAGGGATAAAATGGGCAGATTTTGTGTGTCGGTCAACAATCACCCAGATCGCATCATAATGCCTAATCTTGGGCAAACCCACAATCAGATCCATGGTAATGTCTTTCCATTTCCATTCAGGTATTCTAATTCCTTTTAGGAGTCCTTCCGGTCATTGATGCTCAATTTTCACTTTCTGCAAGTTAAGTACCTAGTCACATACTGAGTGATATCATCTTTCATACCAGGCCACCTGATTTCTGCTCTAAGATTATGGTACATCTTGGTTGCTCCTGGATGTATAGTGTACTTACTCTTATGAGCTTCACCCAGTATCTTCCTTCTCAGGTCTTCTATTGGAGGGAGCGGATTAATCCATCTGATGAGAGATCGTAATCCGAAGATCTGTTATCAACTATCATCTCTCAAATTGATTCGACTTGTTCATCTCACACTTGTGCTTCCTTTATTTTTGCTTTCAAGTCATTTTCCTCATGACTGACAAGAAGATTTGCAATATGTACATTGTATGCTCCTTTGTTATTTATGAGGATTTGATTTGACAGATTCAAATCTCTGAAATCCTCTAGCAATTTCTACTTCGCTAACTGTTACACCCCTACCGGCCTCGCTCTTTCGGGTGACGGGTTAGAGGATTCCTTTGCTTAGTTACATTTCCTTCATTATTAGGTCCATTTAACTTGTATCAGAGTGAGTGCAACAAAGCATTTAACCAGTTTGGACAATCTACTGTACTGGTAAAAGTAAAACAATAGAAAATAAGAGTTCTCAAAGGGTTAAGGGTACAGTTATCCAAAATAAATACCAAAATAATATATACAGTCATCTCAAATATATGTACAAAACATAACAGGGCATTCCCTATTCTTCAATCTGCACCGATACGCTCTTACCTTTCCAACAAAGTTCTTCACTGCAGGCATGTTTCCCTGTATCTATAAAAGTAACTGGAGTCAATAACGGCCCCCGAGTAACCATCAATACTCATGCACTAAATGTGTAATGTGTATGCATACAACCATGTCATATATGTAAATACAAATAAAATGTCAAATACACCACATGCAAACAAAAACATATACAGCAACACGTCTTCGTACTGTCAAGTTGCCTTACCAAGGCAGGCCTCGGATTTACCGGAATCACAACCCTGTCTCTGTTGAGCCGCCACTCATGGCAGGCCCCAGACCAGGCCAACCTTGTCTCCGTTGAGCCGCCACACACATGGCAGACCCCAGACCAGGAATCCTCAGCACTAGGAACACAATCACAATCATGCTCTGTGTGCATATTTGGCAACACATGTACAAAAACACATATGGCAAGTAAAACATACAACAAAACACATAAAAATGCCGGAGTAAAGTGGTTACTACCTGGTGAGGGATATATTGTCTTTAATATTTTATTGTACTTGATGACTTTTACAAAAACGCCCTTGACCTAAATAACACCAAAATACCTTATTTTCAGTATTTCCAAAAATACCCTTGCATTTTTAATTAAATCCGAGCCCTTTACTAATTTTCCAGAAAATCCAGTGAATCTAGCCCATCTTTAAAGATTTTTAATAAATTACAAAAAATTCATATTTGTATAAAACCAGAGCCATAGAAACCATAAACATGTCTAGTTTATGGGACAAATACTTGCAGACCCCAAAAGAAACCATATTTAATTACACAGTCCAATATTTACTCACTGGTCAGAAAAATCCTGTAACTTTCCGAGCGATTTTCAACAATTTATTTCTCATAGTAGAAAAGTCCAAATAACACAAAATTATACATCACGGTGAACCTTAGTATGTCTACTTTCTTCTTGTAAAATTTCATCATAATCAAATTTCATTTACTATTTTTAAAACAGAGTTGAAATTTCGCTGCCTTAGAATTCCAGAATTGGCAACAAGCTTATTCAAAAGGTTTTTCAGTAATTTTGAGTTTGGAAACTTAAACCATAGGTTAACCCCATACAAAATCATATTTTGAATACTTTTAGACCATAAAAAATGTCCAAATTATATTGCAACACCATACCCTAACCCCTTGCACGAAAATCACAAGTTTAAGTTGTAAAGGTTCGGGTTTTCAGTGTTTACCTGAATCGGAAGTTTGATTGATGATCTTTGTAGCTTGGACCTTGTTGTGGCTATGGAACTTGGCTGAACTCTTCTCTCTTTTCCTCTGAAATTTTGTGCTCCTTGGTTAAGAGAGAGAGAGAGAGAGAGCAAATGTCATTTAATAAAGGAAAAATGTAACTGAACAGTTTGAAATAACTAGATTAAAATCCTGTCCAGTAATTGTAAAATTCATTTGGCTTTTTGACTTATTTTCCAAGAAAAACCAGAAGCTTCTAGGGGCTGGACAAGTGGCATCTCCCCCTGAAAAATATCTAGATTTTTACTTTTTATTTAAGGAAAATTACCTACTTTGGCTCGGAATTTATGAAAATTACCAATTTTGGCCCGGAACTCCTTTATTATTCTTTTCTCTTTCCCCAAGCTTTCTAGACACTTCCTAAGGCAAAGTTGCACCATTTTTGGCCCACAAATCAGATTCAATGATTTTGTCTTATTTTTCCCAATTTATCTGATTTATTCTCTTTTTATCCAGAAAGTAGGAGCCACACTTTGACTTTTGGACTGATTCTGCTTTTCTTTTCCTCCAAGTAAATTTTTAATAATTATAATGGCTAAGTGGTAGCATTTGGGCCCCACTAAATCTTCCATCTTGCTTTTCCTCTGTCTTTTTCACTTTATCCGGTCCAATCTCCTTCCACTGGTCCACATTGGGCCCTGCTAGTTAACAGGGTGCTTCCTTTTGTACTTTTCTTCAACTTTTTTAGATATTTTCCCTTGATTGGACATACAGGTGTGGCGCCTTTTCACTTTCCAATATGGCCTCACATTTGTCTCATTCAGTCCAAAAGAAGCCCCAACTAGTCCTTATTAGTTCCCTTTCTATTAGTTAACATCCTGTGGGACCCAAATTTTTGTGTTTTGGCCAGTGTACAGATAAAATCATCTGATTTTTCCCTCTCTCTCCTGGGTGGATGAAATTCAATGCTTAAGGGGTAAGGAATTGACTTTTCTACCCATGTAATCATTACTTACTTTTTTCTTTTTAACCCCGCAGTGACACGTGTCCTCTGGTTGTGATTACATTGACTCCTTATCTTCAAAACCGTAGGACATCCCTGTCTGCCCTGAAAATGCTACATACTTACTTATACTGGCATACTTTCACTCAACTAATTGTCCAATACCTTAGGACATAGTTAGGTGGCACCTTTTCCAACCGAATTTATACCGTATGGGTCTTCTGTGCCCCTTTTTCCATTGGCACTTTAATTCCACGGTTTATACACATTAGGTCCACTGACCTGTATAGCCAAGTTACTTAGTCCCTAAGAGGCTTCCTATCTTTTATCATTCTTGAGACTTTTCCCGAACCAGGCTTAGCCGTCTACCCACTTTTATGCTTATTCTCAATTCTCAAGGTCCAAAATTTAGGATATTACACTAACATCATAAATGCTATGTGCATAGCTTTTCTGCTCAAGGCATCAACAACAATATTAGCATCACCTTGGTGGTACTTGATCTCTAGATTATAATCTTTAAGTAATTCCATCCATATGCGATGTCTCATGTTTAACTCTTTTTGATGAAACAAATATTTTAAGACTCTTGTGGTTGCAGTACAATTCAACACTAACACCATACAGATAATGTCGCCATATCTTCAAAGCAAACACAATCGCTGGAAGCTTCAGGTCATGTGTAGGGTAGTTCAATTCATAAGGCTTCAGCTGATGAGAGGCATAGGCCACAACTTTGCCCTACTGCATCAAAACACATCCCAATCCCTGTAAACTCGCATCACTGTAGACCTATAGGTCTCAGCTGGATCGAGGATAATCAACATGGGTGCCGTCATAAGCCTCTCCTTCACCACACGGAAGGTCTCCTCACACTGTGCATCCCATACAAATGACTGATTCTTTTTAGTAAGCTTTGTCAATGGCGATGCAATTCGCGCAAAATTCTGTATAAAAAGGCAGTAGTACCCCTCAAAACCCAGAAAGCTGTTAATCTCAAATACAGTCTCTGGTCTTTTCCAGTTTAGTACTACTTCCACTTTACTAGGGTCAACAACAACCCCATCTTTTGAAATCATATGGCCTAGAAATTAACTTTTGAGAGCCAAAATTCACATTTGTTAAATTTAGCATATAGCTTCTTTTCTCTCAAGATATTCAATGTAAGTCACAGATGGTGTTCATGTTCTGTCCCATTCTTGGAGTAAATCAGTATGTCGTCAATGAATACCACCACGAATTTATCCAGGTAAGGTCAGAACACACGATTCATGTAATCTATAAAGATAGCTAGAGCATTCGTCAATCCAAAGGGCATTACCAGGAATTCCTAGTGTCCATATCTGGTCTTAAAGGCAGTCATCAGAATATCTTCAGCTTTAACTCACAACTGGTGATATTCAGATCGTAGATTAATCTTTGAGAATACACAGGATCCAGATGACTGATCTAATAGATCATCAATTTGGGGAGTGGATATTTGTTCTTGATCTTCACTTTGTTCAATTCCCTGTAATCAATACAGAGTCATAAGCTCCCATATTTCTTTTCCATAAAGAGTACTGGAGCTCCCTATCATGAGACATTAGGCCTGATAAAACCTTTTTCAAGAAATTCCTCAAGCTGCTTCTTTAATTCTACCATTTCATTAGGTGTCATTTTGTAGGGTGCTTTTGATATGGGTCCAGTGCCAGGCATAAGTTCAATGGCATATTCAACTTCTTTTTCCGGAGGTCATCCACTGATGTCATTAAGGAAGACATCAAGGAATTCTTTCACGATCAGTATTTAATCTGGGGTGAGTTCTACCTCTACCTGCACCGAGAGGAATACCGCATACCCTTGGCAACCTTGTTCAAGACATTTCTCTACTTCGGTGGCCGACATAAAATTAAGACTGATTTCACCGTCAACATTCCTCGGTAATTCTTGGTATGCGATCGTCTTCCTTCCAATATTCATAATAACATTGTTGGCTGTCAACTAATTCATACCAAGTATTACATCAATTCCACGCAATGGTAAGCAGATCAGATCGATAGCCGTTTCACGGCCATTCACGGTCACAACACAATTTAGACATACATCAGTAGTTTTAATTCTAGCCCTACGGGTGTAGACACATTCAAGTCATAAGGCAATTTATGCATGTCAAAGTTCAAACGCGTCACACAATTACATGCAATGAATGAGTGGCTAACACCTGTATCAAATAATGCATATAAGAGATGACAATGGACATGGATCATACCTTGTATCATCTTGAGGGATCTCTGAGCCTCATCTCTAGTCATAGCGAAAACTCTATCCTGATTTTGTGGTCTTCTCTCTATTTCCTATTGTGGGCAGTCTCGACTAAAGTGTTCGGGTTTATGACAATTGAAACAAATGATTTGTCCTACACAATCAGTGCCAGGGTGGCTCTTCCCACACTTGTTGCATTTCTATGGCTCTGGAGGTCTCTGAAAATTTCGTCGATTAACTTGAGAAGATTTCTTTCCATTGCCATGTCTACCCAGGTTTGGTCTTTAACATTTGAACGTATTTCCACTGCTAGATTCACCACGGTTAAATGCATTCTTGATGGCATGAAGATCTTTAAGATTTCTTTCAACTATTCTGCACTCCTCGACTGCTTGGTGCAGGGTGTAAAACTGCCAAGCAATCAGTTTTTCTCTAATCTCATATTTTAGTCCTCGGACAAGAACATCTGCCAAACTGCTCTCGACACCAGGGTTTTTATGATAAGTAGAGTATCGAGATAAACGAGTAAATCTGGCATAGTAATCTTCAAATGGCTCATTGTCGCCTTGCCTAATCATAAGAAATTCTTACTCTTTCGTAATTCGGATAGATGGTGGCTAATATTGCTCATTAAATTTTTCCTGGAACAATTCCCAAGTCACCGGGACATTCTGAGCCCACAGGGTGGTTTCTGTGTTTCTCCACCACCAGTTTGCATCACCCTCAAGCTTATATATGGCCAGCTAGGCTTTTCTTTCACTGGGCAGCCCAATACCTGAAAGATCTTTTCTAATCTCAGAATCAAATCCCCCGTTGTATCAAATTGTCCTCTGAAAACCAGAGGGTTCTGCTTACAGAATTTCGATACCCAGTACAAAGGAGTTTCTGTATCTCTATTCTCCTATGGCCTGTGAGGAATCTCCTCCTAATCATTATTATTATTCTCATCATCATTGTTATCATTTTCTATCTCATTTCTATGATGTCGAGCCCTCGATTCATTGATTTATACCCGTATCTGTTGCATTATTTGTCGCTGTTCTTGTAACATTTTCATCATTTGTTATGTTAAATTGGATCCGTGTGCTACCTGTTCTTGTTCCAGTTCTCTTTGTGCATTGGTTCTTCATCTAGCCGTTTAAATTACTTACTACAACATGAAAAAAACAAGTAAACAACCATGAACAATAAAATTTACACAAACCATATTTATATTATTCATATAACAACTTACAAACTGGTACATATTTCAACGTTCTACAGTTATTTTACATCATAGCCAGGTCACAGTACACCTACATGATTAGTTTTATCTTACATGACATCTATACTGCATCCGTATATCATACAAACACATTATTTTTCCCACACTCTGTCCTACTCCCATTCTTCACCAGTTCTCTTGGCATCAGTATTCTGTCACAGCCCAAGTTTACATTTCAGAAAGAACATGTATCATGATATAACTGATAAAACTCGTGAAATCATACTCAAGTTGGCGCTCACTTTCCATAGTTATGTTAAGTATGTAAACCTAGGGATGAATTTGTGGGAAGAAGTAAAGTACAACACTTTTCCAGTGCCCTAGAGAGTAGTCCATCATCCCATTCCTTATCCTGCCATTATACAATCTCTGCATCCTTCTCAGGAAGTAATGATACTGACTTTTTGGAGTGGGTTTTCGGACACAAGCCATCTGGTACTGAACATTAGCAATCTCTGGAAGACCCACGTCAATTTCAAATAGGAAGTTAAGGGGTGGAAGTTCCTCATTATCTGGCACTGCTTCATTATCTGCCAGCAAGGTAAGGTACTGTGGTTGTTGGAAATTATGCCCTAGGAGCAAGTCATTGTACTTTAGACATTTATGTTATTTAAAGTATTCTCTTAGTTATAATTTCATTTGCATGTTTACATTGATAACTGTATCCCTGGATATATCTTATAGATTATCCTAAATGTCCCTGGTCGGTCATCTACGCAGGAGCGAAGATGAGTTGAGACCACTATGACTTTGATGAGGTATGGAGATACAAATCAAAGTCATGGGCACTTGTAAGAGTACAATGTGCTGGACCAACCCACTATGAGAAAGCTGCATGGATAAAGTCATAAGCTTATCTCATGTATAACCGCATCACAACGCTCTGTGACCTAAGATCATCATGGATTCCTACATGATGAGTCACTGACATTTGACCTAGTCAAAAGTCACCTTTGACCGGGTGATGATAAAGGCTGGGATCAGGATCAGTGGTTTTCATGCGGAGGAATGTGACTGGTCAAGATGGAATTTGTCCCTCACATTTGTAGAAAGATAATACTGAGCCCCTCGATGAGTGATACTAAAAAATGTATGGCCATAATATGATGGAAAAGAGTTTCCATTTCATTTATTAGACTACTCGAGAATCGAGAAAGTAATGGTCAAGAACAGGAAGTTGACATTATTCATGCCTTATCCTTAACCAAATTATCACGTGACAAAAGGGACGTGATATGGTTGTACGATAGGTTATATCGTGTCATCAATCCCCATGTGAATTGGGTAGTCACAATGTCTTGCTAGAGGCCGCTTGCGACTTGTGGGCTGGTACAGTATTGGCCCACTGCCAATCTCATGTGGGCCTGCAGGGTCGCACACAAGAATAACCCAACACGAACAAAAGTGTCCAGATTCATTGAATCTTAGATTAATCTAAGATTTAATGATTACTGAATTTAATCTGGGGTGAATATATATGTGTTTGTATATATATATATTAAATTCAAAAATAATATAATAATATTATTTATTGGAGATTATAATATTATTATATAATATTTGTTTTGTATTTAATTTATTTGATAAATTAAATATCTAAAACAAATAGAGATATTGCATCTTATTTAATTTTCAAATAAAGATATCATATATATATTTAATTTAAATCGAGATATAGTATTTCAGATTTAATTAAATAGATAGATATCATTTCTCGGATTTAATTTATAGAGATAAATTAAATCAGAAGGCTTTTAATTTGGATTAAATAAATAGATTAGATTAGATCTATTAGATAGATTTAATTAATATATTTTTAATCCAGATTCAAAATTCGAATTTCAAAATTAATGAGGATTAATTTTGAATATAATACGCTGATCGGGTTTGGAAAAATTGATGGACTTTTGTTGTGCATATTATAAAGCCACGAGAAACCCTAGAGCGAAATAGAGAGAGACGCACAGTTCGAGGCACTAACACGTTGCTGCGTCCGCGTTCGGAGATTATTCATGTGGATACCGGTAGAGGAAGCCGATTCTTGGAGTCAACTTCTGCTGATCGAGAAGGTAGACCACCAGTCCAAATAGAACGAGACACATTATGATTCGGTGCATAGGTATGACTTGGATTCCTTGTCCTTGATTTAAACGTGGTTGAACGATCCTCCGGATGGGATTCGTAAAATATTTAAATCCGCTGCGTGTACGGATCCCAACAATGGCAACACTGTGGGCTCCTCTGCATCCCCTGCAAATGAATGCACTAATCTGTTACTATTCATATCATCTCCTACTTTGTTCTTACCTATTTCTTCTACTGCCTCAAGTACTGGAGGCACCACGGCAAGGGGTTGTACGAAGAGACGAACATCAAAGGGAGGGATATATTCAGGTTCATTCAGATGTACTGGTTCAGGCATAAAAACTAGATCAGGCATGTTAGGAATATCGGGTATGTAGGGTTCATCCGAGTATCAGAGGAAAAGCCGGTATCAGTAAGTCGGGTACAACCATTTCAAGCCCAGGTATATCATTGGGAGTGATCCCAAAGTTAGGTGCTGGAGGGAATATAGGCATAACAGGTGGTAACTCAGGTTCAGGCACGATCGGGGGAATAAGTGGAAGATCAGGAACTGGTGCCACCAGGGGCAAAGGTGGAAAATCTGGCTTTGGTAATGGTACAGGTGCCAGTAGGGGTAAGAGTGGGAAGTCTGGCTCTAGAGCCGGTATCTCAAAGGGTGCTGGTGTAACACCCCCATTTCACATGCAACTAATGTATGGGTTAGTGAATGGATCATATGAATTTTCATCAAGGTTATTTATTTATTTATTTGATTTCCTTTTAACATGAATAATGGTGGTTTGGAAATTGATAAATTATCATTTTCCTATGGACAAAATGATACAGGAGATGACAATGGATTGGGCTAAATAGGGAGGACAACTTATAGAGCCCAAAAGAGAGGGCCCAATTCGCATGAAAAGAGGGGGAGCAGGAAGCAAAAATTTCCTCATAAAAAAAATGGATTTCTCTAGAAATTAAATTTTAAATCTTGGAAATATGAGACATCATTTATCACAGAAGAGTTATCTCCATTATTGCAAGGAAGATTGATTAGACAAGAGATCAATGGAATACTACCTCCATTTCATTTTTGATCAAGAAGGGAGAAGAAAATAAAATTTAAAAAAAAAAACAAAGAGAGAGAGGAAATGCCATCATCCCATTTTAAATGGAGAAGCATTGGGGAAATAAATCATATCTAATTTTCCCCCCAACCTCCTCTCACATTTCGCCTATCAAGAAAGGAAGAAGGAAAAAAAAAGAAATGAATAAAAATATATGCAAAATATGCTATCATATAACCAAGAGCATTTTCCGAGGAGTGTGTAAGAAACATTGGACAATGAGGATCAGATTTTTCTTCCATTTCCTTTCTCATTTTCGTGCAGCAAGAGGAGAGGAGAAGGAAGAGAAAAAAATAATAATAAATGAGGGAGGAAATGACACTCAATGAAGCCATATAATTGCTTATTACCTAGAGCTAATTATGGCCATCAAATGGGAAATGACTAAAGCATTAAATAAGGGATTTGGTGTAGATTTTTCAAGCTAATTTCAGAACAAAATTTCCCTCCCCAAACAGCCCATAATTTCACCCAACATAAAAAGGAAAGAGAGGAGAAGAATTTTCATGAAATATGAGGAAAAATCTAGAGAATTTATGGGCATAAAGGTAATTTGCCAAAACACATTATTTGAGTAATTTAAAAAAGGGGCCAACTCCCCCATTTGGTGCATGTCTCAGTTGGAAGAGGGGGGGAAAAAAAAGAAGAGAGAGAGAGAGAGAGAGAGAGTAGTGAGGTTCCATACAAGAAGGTGATAGGGAGCTCAAGCAAGAAGGGAGGTGGCACTAGTGGAAAAAAGGCTTTTAAGACCGGACAAAAGAGGCTCGTAAGACCGGACCCGCGAGCGGTCTTGTATCAGCCGGTATTAAAATTCGACATTTAAGACCGGACTACGACCGGTCTTAAAGAATCTATTTTAGACCGGACATTTAAACATGCGGTCTTAAAATTCGTACTAAACAATCCATGGACTCGCTTTCTGTTCGATCCTAAAACTCAACTTTTAAGACCGGCTAAAACTTGGCTGCTATTAAAAGATATGACTTTTAAGACCGGACAAAAATAAATAGTCTTAAACTTAGCGACTTGTAAGACCGACTAATTATACGCGGTCTTAAACATAGCGACTTTTAAGACCGGACATATAAATACGTCCGGTCTTAAAATATCAACTTTTAAGAGCGGCTAAAACTTGGCCGCTCTTAAAAGATATGACTTTTAAGACCAGACGTATAAATACATCCAGTCTTAAAATCTCAACTTTTAAGACCAGAAAATTTATTTGCGGTCTAAATTTTCCTGAATTTTTCCCTGTTTTGTTCTGTTCTGTTCTTCCTGATTATATTACACACAAATCACCTACCCAATCCAGCACACAAAAGTTGATACTTTTAAGCTACAAACTATGAACAATTATTTGAATAAATTGAATAAAAATGATACAAATATTTATGGGATAAGGGTCTTAAATACCATGGAAGTTTTCGCTTAGGAGCATTGGTAAGATGGAAGTTTTTTTTGGACCAAAAATGCCACGGAAGTTCACAGGAAGTATCAATTTTGCCCCGGAAGTATCATTTTTGCCACGGAAGTTTTCGCTAAGGAGCAATTTTGCCTCGAAAGTTTTCGCTAAGGAGCAATTTTTGCCCGAAAGTTTTCACTAAGGAGCAATTTTGCCTCAAAAGTTTACAAAACCTAGCAATTTTGCCCTTTTGTCCCCAAATATTAAATTTGGCTACTAAATCAATCAAAGACCACACATGTCATGCCTTGAAAAGCTCAAACTTGGAGCCAAAGAAGGAGATCCTTCAGATGTTGATCTCAAGGCAGCCAGAATTTGTGAAGCTGAATTGGTCAAATGGACTGAAAGGTCTGTCATAAAATGAAAATGAAACGCAAAACAAGAAATGAATTGTTCCAAAAATTGGTTCAATAAAACAAATCAATAGTGATAATATTTACGTTTGTATAAACTGATCATTTGCTTAGATCATAAGTGATGCTTCCTTTAGGTTTTGTGACAGTCGACCTTTCAGTCCCTTTGACCAATTCGACTTCACAAATTCTGGCTGCCTTGAGCTCAACATCTCAAGGATCTCCTTCTCTTGCTCCAAGTTCGACCTTTTCAAGGCATAACATGTGTGATCTTTGACTGATTTAATAGTCAAATTTAATATTTGGGGACAGAAGGGAAAAATTGCTCCTTAGTGAAAACTTCCAGGGCAAAATTGCTCCTTAGTGAAAACTTCCGGGGCAAAATTGCTCCTCAGCGAAAACTTCCGTGGCATTTTTTGTCCAAAAAAAACTTTTGTCTTACTAGTGCTCCTAAACGAAAACTTTCATGGCATTTAAGACCCTTATCCCAATATTTATTTACCATGAGTTATTTGGCCTTAATGATTATACTATGTCTACAACACCTAAATTAATTCATACAATAAGATAACTTACTTACAAATACAATAAGTTACAAATATACATGCGCCCAAAATAATATTCACCATGCCTTCATCTGATTCAGTTCAACAATGCAGCTCCCTCCAGTTCAACATGCCCCTTTGGATCGGATCCTGCCACAAAAATAAAACAAGGAACAAACTTCGTAGTCAAAGACATGATGAACGTAACATAGAAGGAATAAATGTTATAATTAAAGACTTAAAGTAGTTTTCAAAGAAAGCTACATATATATGAATATTACCTTATGAATTGACTCTTTTATAAAGTGATATCTTCTCATATCTCTTCTTGATGATCACTTCTTATGCCGGGTTCATTATTCGATTCATCTTCTTCGTTCATGTCTGGTAGACCCCTTGAAAAAGGAGTACTCTCAGGAATAGCATAATAAAAATTCATTTCCTCATCAATATGACCCTCTTTCCTTGGAGAGCTACAGACCACATTTTATTTTCTTGATCAGTGATATAGAACACTTGTTTCGCCTGGTCTGCCATAATAAAAGGTTCATCTCCAAAACTTCTACCATTGACATCGACTAATGTAAATCCTAGCCGATAGATCCGAACACCATTATTGACATTAACTCACTTGCATTTGAAAATGGGAAATCTAATTTTGACATAGTCCACTTCCCATATCTCTTCAATAACCCCATAATATGGCATGACTGCCAATAAAGGGCTCTTGTCTTTCGAACTGGAGAAGTGCATAGATTCAGCCTCTAACATCACCCCACTGTTCTGGACTGTGCTCCTATCATCTAGGGACTTCGTGTAAAATGTATAACCATTGATCACATACGAATTCCAACTTATGACATCAACCTCAGGACCACGTGCTAACCATTTGAGGATATCAGAAACACATTCCTCTCCCTCGACCTTTCATTTGAACCAGTGTGCAAAAGTTCTGTTATGCTCCCTAATCAACCTTTGTTTAGTCATTCGAGGATTTTCAATCCTCACAGCTTCTTTATGTGGAGCTATGCTGGCTTGAACTTCATCAACATTATTCAAGATGTATAAGTGGACTTGTGACAATTCATCAGGATCTACAGTCTTTACTGAAGCCCCTCACCTACCCCCCTCAGCATGCTAACGTTTTGGAAACCCAATATGTCTTACTTTGGCCAAATAATTTTGACAAAATTCCATGGCTTCTTCAGAAACATATTTTTGAACAATCGAGGCTTCTGGACGGTATGCATTCTTCACATACCCTTTAAGGAATTTCATAGATCTTTCAATTGGGTACATTCACCGTAAATGGATAGCGCCGCACAACTTTATCTCCTTTACTAGATGAACAATTAGATGAACCATGATGTCAAAAAATGTAGGAACAAAAAGCTTCTCAAGGTGGCACAAGATAAGATATCCTTCATTCTCCAATTCATCCAACTTTTCGATGTCAAAAACTTTACCACAAACTGCATTGAAGAAGACACAAAGTCTAGTCAAAACGACCCGAAGATCATATTCGGCAATGCCTCGAATAGCTATTGGGAGTAGCTGTTGCATCAAGACATGACAATCATGAGATTTTTGGCCTACTAATTTCAAGTCCTTCATCGATACAAGTCGTTTAAAATTTGAAGAATACCCCGATGGAACTTTTGTGCCATGTAAACGCTCACAAAAACTTCGTTTCTCATCCTTAGACAAAGTATGAGAAGCCAGGGGACAATAAGTTCTCTTCCCATATGGCCTTGGATGTAACTCTTCACGTATTCCCATTGCTTGCAAATCCAATCTTGCCTTCACACCATCCTTGGAACTGCCTTCTATGTTGAGAAGCATGCCAACAATACTATCACATACGTTTTTCTCCACATGCATGACATCAATACAGTGTCTCACATCAAGATTGCGCCAATAGGGAAGATCGAAGAATACAGATCTCTTTTTTCATATATTTGTATCTTTTCTACTCTTGGTTGTCTTGCCGAAGATGACATTGATATTTTTCACCTTCTCATAAACTTGCTCCTCAGTCAATGGCACCAGAGCATCTTCATATTCTTGGCCACCAAAGAAGGCTTTCTTTAATCGACGATATGGGTGGCCCCGTCTAAGAAATCTCCTATGTCCAAGATAAACCGTCTTTCTTCCATGTTGGAGTTGATGGTAGCATGTACCTTCTTCACAAACCAGACATGCTTTATGGCCCTTTACACTATACCCTGACAAGTTACCATATGCTGGGAAGTCATTTATAGTACAGAATATCATGGCTCGCAATTTGAAGACCTCCTTCTTGAAAGAGTCAAAAACAACAACACCTTCTTCCCATAACTCCTTCAAGTCTTCGATCAAGGGTTGAAGGTAAACATCAATGTCATTTCCAGGTTGTTTTGGTCCCGAAATCAACATAGACACCATCATGTACTTTCGTTTCATGCATAACATAGGAGATAAGTTGTAAATAATGAGGAGTACAGGCCATGAACTATGTACGCTGCTAAGGCTTCCATATGGATTCATGCCATCCGTGGTAAGGGCAAGCCTAAGGTTCCTAGGTTCTTCACCGAAGTTGGGAAATAATTGATCGATTTTCTTCCATTGAGAAGAATCGGCTGGATGACGAAGCTTTCCATCAGAAATCCTCTCATCTGCATGCCACCGCAAATTTGTTGCATCATTTTCATTCTCAAACAACCGCTTGAACCTTGGTATGATTGGAAGATACCACAACACTTTTGTTGGCCCCTTATTTGACTTGTACCTTGGGGTTTCACATATCGGACAATTCTACTTCTCTTCAAACTCTTTTCTATACAATACGCAGTCATTCGGGCATGCATGGATCTTTTTGTACTCCATCTCCAGTGGACAAAGTATTTTCTTAGCATCATAGTATCAATGCGGCAACACATTATCATCCGGAAGCATGTCCTTAAAAGCCTCAAGCATTTCAAAAAAACTCTTGTTGCTCCATCCATGACGTGCCTTCAAGCTTACCAATTTCAATACAGCGTTCAACAATTGGTATCTTTGACACCCAGGGTATAGCGGGGTCTCCGCATCACTGCACATATTACCATATGCATGTGATTGTTGAAAGGCCTCTTCTCCTACATCACGAATAATGTCCTTTATGCGATCATCCATATCCGTGTCATTATAATCAAAGGCCACTTCCCCATGTTGAGACCCACTTGGTATTTTTTCACCATGCCATACCCATACTATATAAGTCTTACAAAATCCATGACAAATTAAATGTGTGCGTATAACTTCAGGACTTAGTCGCCTATCATTCAAACATTTTACACAAGGGCAATAAAACTTCCCACTATCATCACTTCCATTTTGTTTAGCAAATTCAATAAAGTCCCTCACCCCATTCTGATATTCAACGCTCGTCCTTAAAGCATTTATCCAACAACGATCCATAGTAGAATTCCTATGGACAGAAAGATTTAGCATACGTAAAATAAGGCACAAGTAAATGCATAACAAAGAATCATTTTTGGCTATCTTGCATATCACAATGAATCCAAAATAAAATATCACGAAGCAAAATAAATGCATGACGAGGAAATTAAATGTTTCGCATGAAGGTCTTGAGGACTCACCTGTAGCTCAAATGCGAAATAAGAGTCCCTAATCTCCCGCCACGAACGTTGATGTTGGAGTCAGCAAGAGTACCCTAAAAACATTTGTTGGTCAGTTGGGTAGGTCTCAAGTGCAAATATAATCTTCAAAATAGAATATTCATTAATAAACAGAGAAACCCACAATAGCATTTCATCGTTTTCGTTCAACCCATGAAAAACCCAGAACGATAAGTAGGAAAACCATGAAGTTATATAACCGAAACAGCTCTTACAGCTTGGTCTATATACGTTTAGCTGAGGAACCAGAAAGTGATTGTCGAGAGAGCAACGCGAAGCACCGACGGAGCAACACATAAACACTGGAGACAGAACCTCCTCAGTAATCACTTTCGGTGCGACAAGAGAAATTCATAGAGGGAAATTTAATTTTCCGCGCGACAGAGACATGTTTTTGTATTTGGAAATTTTTAAGACCGATTAATTATAAAGCATCCGGTCCTAAATATTTTTAATAAATTTTTAAGTATTACTTTTATGACCGAATTATTATCCAGTCCGGTCCTAAATATTTAAGACCTATAATACTCCGGACCTAAGTTTTTATTATTCATTCGTAGATTTTATTAAGACTGGTTAATTATTAGTAGATGGTCCTAAATATATAACTTTATCTAAAAACTAAGAAAATAAATTCCCAATTATTTTTTTCAAGAAAAAAGTATTGGTTTTGGCAAGCACAGAAAATTATCAATGCTATTAATAATTACTTGAACAAAAAATTAAAAAGAGACAAGCTTATAGTTCTTAATTAATGCTATTCTTAATTAATGCTATTATTAATTACTTGAAAAAAAAATTAAAAAGAGACAAGCTTATGGTTCTTAATTAATGCTATTATTAATTACTTGAATATTGTCGTACACATTGCAATAAAAAAAAATTATCAAAGCTTATTATCCTTCAAAGCCCAGGCAATATCGGCTTGAGCAGCATTAATTTCCCGCCGGATATCAGCAAGTTCCCGTCTTATTCGTATCAGGTCGTTAGAGGAAAGAGGACGAGGGTCAGCAGTCGGCGCGCTGGGGCCAACTGGTTGGAGAGGTGGAGCAGGAACCTCTTCATGGTCGGAAGGCTGGAGGGGGGTGCGGTAATGTCTTCATCATCGGAAATAACAATGGGTCCAACGACCCGAGACTCTTCTGTTTCAATCGAACGCACTCTCGATGAAGGAGGCGCACCGTATAACGATCGACGGAAGGCACGAGCATCACGAGTAAGAGCACCCCTAGGAGCAGTTATCTTGTATCTAACCATGGTTTGAGCAGTACGTTGGCGCAAAGAGGTATGAGGCGTTTATTAATAAAGGCAGAGCTAGAGGTAGTTTGGAGTTACGAGGTAGTGCGGAGTTAATAAGGAGTGTTAAGGACAGAGAGGTAAAGAGCAGACGAATGATCTACACTTTACGAGCCAGTTTTATAAATATTATTTATTTTTTAAAATGAATTAATATTAAGACCGGCATTTTATCATTTCTCCGGTCCTAAAAGTATATTATTTATTTTTTTTAATGGATTAATATTAAGACCAACCTTTTATCATTTCTCCGGTCCTAAAAGTATATTATTTATTTTTTTTAAATGAATTAATTTTAAGACCGACCTTTTATCACTTCTACGGTCCTAAAAGTATATTATTTTTTTTAAATGAATTAATTTTAAGACCGACCTTTTATTACTTCTCCTGTCCTATAAGTATATTATTTATTTTTTTAGTCAATTAAATTACTTTTAAGACCGATCTTTTATCAGTTTTCCGGTCGTAAAATTCATTTATTTTTTTCATATTTTTTAAAGTAAGATTTAATTTCGTTAAAAAAGTTCATTGTTTCAAATTCTGATAGCAGCGTTGTATCCTTACACTCTATCAGAGGATCTCTTTGGCTTCTAGATAAACTTCCCAACATAACTAGGCGTCTCCTCGTATTCTGATGAACTATGTGTCTGCTCATTAATGGTTCCGACGGTTCACTCCGGATGGGTTCTCTATTTAAACCCGTTGTTACTTTACTTTCTTTACTTTCTCCATTATCACTTCTACAATGGCTGCTCCACTGCCCCAAGGTCCTCCACCACCACCAGGTCCTCCTTTTCCTCCTCCCGCTGGGCTTAACAATCCTTACCCTCCTCCTCTACCTCCGAATCCGACCACCAAACAGCTGTTGCGCCACCTCCTGGCCCGCGTCGATCATATAGATCGACGACAGGGCTAGCTTTTTCAGGTCTACCATGCCATCAACAACAAGATCAACGCGATACTCGATGCCCAGGACGTTGAGTACAATCCATTGGATGACAACATCACCGACCCCTCCGACGAGTCCCTCCCCTCCGACAACGATGGGGAGGAGTAAATATTTTTATGTTTTTTTTTGTTTATCATGTACTGCGCTGCCCCCACGGGGCAGCATTAAAAAATCTATAATAAATTTTGTTACTTTCTATTTTGATCGCCCTTGTCCTTCTCAGTACATTCTTTCTTTTTCCGACAAGGAGGAAAAAACAAAACATTGTCCTCGTGTGTATGATCAACATTAAAAACTCGCACATTAAAAAATCCAATGATATACAGTTATGATCCAACAAAAGATTCTTTCTGTTTCCGACAAGAAGGAAAAAAACAAAACATTGTCCTCGTGTGTATATGATCAACATTAAAAACTCGCATATTAAAAAATCCAACAATATACAATTAAGATCAGACCAACAAAAACAAAAAGATCGTATACCTTATTCGAATAAAAACAAACACAGTGACAATTCTTCTCAAGGTTGGACCGTCGTTGTCCTCGGTGTTACCTCGCATGATTAGAAACAAAGTGTCCTTTTCAATATCTCCTATCTTTTTCCAACAAAAAGAAAAGGGACAAAGAAAAGGGAAACCGATAATCTAAATCAGGAGAGGTAACATCGACTACAATGAAGGACCTAGCTTGATCAGAACGCCAGAACCTCGGTTGCCTTGAACCCTAATTAATTTGTCCGAAAAGCGAGTCAATGCTCTATTTAAAGGAAGACTATTAGGAGCGGACGATAAAAGGAGATACGGTCCTAAAAGCCTCAAATACTTTTAGGACCGTCATTTTACATTATACGGTCCTAAAAGTCTCACCAATATTTAGTGGAATACTTTTAGGACCGGAAGTTTAAAATATGTGGTCCTAAAAGTCTCATATTATTTAGACGAATACTTTTAAGACTGGAAGTTTACAATATGCGGTCCTAAAAGTCTCATATTATTTAGACGAATACTTTTAGGACCAGAAGTTTAAAATATGCGGTCCTAAAAGTCTCATATTATTTAGACCGAATACTTTTAGGACCGGAAGTTTAAAATATGCGGTGCTAAAAGTCTCATATTATTTAGACCGAATAATTTTAGGACCTGAAGTTTAAAATATGTGGTCCTAAAAGTCTCATATTATTTAACTGAAAACTTTTAGGATCGGAAGTTTACCCATATACGGTCCTAAAGTCATGAACTCTTGCTTATTTACAGCATACTGAACCTCAAATTTCAAGCACTAAATAGTTATATCCACCATCCAATTTCAGATACCCAAAATGGACACAAGAAAATTGTTCGAAAAATTAAACAAATTTATCTATTGAATTTTACATTGCCTGTGTATTATTTACAAATTGTTCGAAAAAATAATCAAATTTTACAGAATATTTACAAATGAATAACATCATTAATTATTGTCCCTGATCACTTAAGATCAGGTCATACAGATATTGACAAAACAAATTGCGTATGTGCTCGAGTTCAGCATCCGAAAAGGGGGCAGGGCATTGAAACATCTGTAAAATCAAAGATAGAAACTGAATTAACTTGCGTCCATATTTCAGATGTAATATTAAGCCAGAAACTGAATTAACTTGCGTGCATAATATGTAACATCAAATATTTACCTTTGCATATAATTTAGTATTTCCTTTAGTGACAATATCATACATGTGTTTCATGATGTATTGGCCACATAGGTTGGACGCCTGTGGTTGCCGACGAGTCTAAAAAGAACAAGAAATATATAAGTAATATATATCTTACTGACCAAGTTCACAAGGCAGTTGACAAGTTTACAAATATTATATTGTACCAACCTCTAGTCTGAGCCATTTAGGCTCTTTGGCCTTTGAAGGACGATTTTTGAGTGCATCGATTTGGAAGGTCCTCATGGCACTATCATCAAAAATGCATATTTTTCAATTCACTGAAAATTCACAGCAGAGATTTCTGACAAGAGAATCAAAATGACATGCTTACTCGTTGATGGTCTGGACCAACGTGGGCACTGGCTCACCGTGAGTGGAGCATAAGAAGATAACTTTATATTCTGCCATGCACATGAGGACCAACTGCCAGTGGCGGCTGAAAATTCACAGCAGTAAAGTATACTCAGTGATATATGTTGGCATGTAGCAAAATTAAGTGACTTGTAGACAAGATTTGTGATATGTACCTGTGGAAGAATGGCAACAAGTACACCTTTCTTCTCACATTACACAACCTCCTTGATATGTACTCTTGTCTTTGCTCCATGGTTGTTTGACTCATATACTGTGGGCACAAGAATCCAAAATCGTCGCTCCTGCCCTCATTCTCCAATTGTTGATGCAAGAACCTACAATAATTAGATCGATCAGGGAATTAGTATATATATGTATGTGTGTCTGAACGATGCATTTAAATTATGTACTCATAGAAGAACATACTTACGTCATCCAAATTTGAATAATTGCATCAGTAAGCTCCTGTCTAGGAAGCAACAGGGAGTCAATATCAATAGTGTGAACTTGGACTGGTAAGGTATTTGTGATGCCTACTACTTCATTTATAGGCCACAATTTATCTTTAAAACCTCCACTTTTCACCATATCGGTTATTTTTTCGCGGCCAGTCAACTTAGCAGTAGGGGATTCAGCTTGAGGAGGGGATTGATCAGCTTAAGGAGGGATGGAGCTTGAGAAGGGGATGAAGCTTGAGGAGGGGATGGAACTCGACGAGGGGGATGGAACTTGAGGACGAGGGGTTGAAGCTTCAGCAGGAGTACAGACATGTACAAGCTTCACTGGCCAAGAGATGAAGGTTCCCTTAACATCACTCACAATCTTCAGCTCATCAGTTGGGAGAGGGAGAGGTGCATCAATGATCAACTTTTCAACTGACACTCTAACTTCATCATTAGACATTTGTTGGTGGTGTACAGTTGATCCCAATAAGTTGTGCACAGTCCCTTTTGCAACCAATAGTAGTCTATCATGATGATCAGGATCATCCACATAAAGGTCAAAAGGTTGCTCTAACTGTCCAACAATGTAGCTCCCTCGAGTGCTCTGCTACACAGTTGCAGGTGAGTGTGTGATGGGAACACTGGTCTCTGGACGTAAGCTCAAAAGCAGCTTCACTTGATTCAGTTCCTCCCTCAACTGGCTAATATCAGATCGATACTTTGCTTCTTTAACCGCTGATTCCTCATTTGTTTTGGCCACTGTCTGTTCCATCTCCTCCCGGGTAACCACCTCTTTCCTATGGCGTTTGGCGAATGAACCAAAGAATACCTTTAGGCCTACCCGTCCTCCAACCCCCTTACACGCCCACCGTGGTCCGATTTTCCAGTGGCAATAGTGAGAACATCACTCTTACCGGACGACACGAAAGATCCCTCTTCCTCTTTCTTCTTAAGATCTTCCTGTAAGGTACAGATAATGAGAAGCTTAGTAATGAAACATATTTAGTAACTAAAAAATAACAATAATAACGATACTTACAATTTTTTCAGCAACTACACGAGTTTGTTCACTAGTGTAGGCACCACTTGGCTTTTGCCGAATGTGCAACCACAGGTCCTCGCGACGTATTGGAGATGGCGGACCATGTACCGCAGAAGGATTGGATTTTGCTTCATCTTCCAATCTCTTCCGCTTGGTCGCCATCAATTCTTGTTCAGCCTTTTCATATCCGCCGTGAGAAGCCCTATGCGGGCAATCATTCTTTCTCCCTATCTCCTGTGCTTTTTCCCTTCTTTGCTGTGAATACGAATTGAAAACAACTATTAATTATGAATTCCAGCCATCTCACTAACAGAAATTAGAGAACTTCTGCATGCTTGACATGAACCTCAAACACTAGTCAAATTCACTTGATCAAGTTTCAACATTATATTTTATTTGTAATATCCCAAATTTTGGACCCGAAAAATTGAGAATAAGCCTAAATTAGGCAGACTACTAAGCCCTGTTCGGGAAGAATCCCTTGAATGACAAGAGACAAGAAGTCTCTGGTGGGCCCAGGTTTGAAAAGATGCGGGCCCAGGGCAAGATACCGGTGAGGTATAAAGCCGGTGTGATGAAGCAAGACCCGGGAAAGATGTCAAAATAAAGATTCTTGACCCCTGGAAGTGTGTATGCGCCATACAGGGACAAGAGAGAGAAAGAGACATTGAAAAAGGCATGTTTTAAAAAGTAAGAGATAGGTTGATCATTGCACATGGACACGTGTCACCCCGAGATTAAAGGAAGATAAGGCAAGGGCAAAATGGTCAATTCCTTATCCTTTGGGCATTGAATTTCGTCCAACATGAGAGAAGAAAGAAAATTAGATGATTTTATCCATACCCCGGTCCAGACATAAAACACGGGACTCGCAGGCAATTAACCGATAGAAAAGGGGACCGATAAGGACCAGATAGGGGATTATTTAGGACGGAATGAGACAAATGTGGGGCTGCCTTGGGAAGAGGAAAGGCTCCACATGAGTATGCCCAAGCAGAGGAGAATATCTGGGAAAGACAGAGAAAAGTGCAAAAAGACGTATTTTCGGACCCGGTGGGACCCGATAGGGGTCGGTAGACCCCGAAATTGACCGATAAAGTGGGAAATTGGAATTAATTATTGGGGATCATTTTGTTGGGACCCCTTGGACGTGTAAAACTCTTTTGGGGCAGCAAAAACTGAATTCAAGATCTAAAACAAGCTTGACTAGTCCATTAAGTAACCCGTGGGGCCCACCGGTAAGTCAAGATAGCATTTTGAGTCAAGATGGATAATTCCTATCAAATTAAAAGGTGGATTCTGATTTATGGGCAGGAAACACGCCACTTAAGCTCCCTAGAAGACTCTTAAATTGTCACAAGGGATAAAGACTAAGTAAAGGCCAATCAATTACCAACCGAATGGAAGAATTACCGATTACTTTGGAACTAGTTGGTTACTTTGGGCTATTATTAAATATACAAGTTCTCTCTCTCCTTGACCATGAGGAGCACGAAATTTGTAGAGGAAAGAGAGAGTATTCAGCCAAGTTCCATAGCCAAGCTCAAGCTCCAAGCTCCTAGGATCATCAACTCAACTTCCGATTTCAGGTAAACACCGAAAACTCAACTCTTTGAAGCTCAAAGTTGGGATTTTCGTGCTTCTGGTTGGGGCTTGATTTTGGGGTCTGATTTTGGAGTTTTTGATGGTCCCAAAGTGTTTAAAACGTGATTTTGCGTGGGGTTAAGCTATGGTTTAGGTTTTCCAACTCAAAAACCCCAAAAACTCAAGGAAGAGGCTTGCTGCCAGTGTTTTGGATTCTGGACAGCGAACCTTCAAAAATGTTTTAAAAATAGTACAGACGTTGGTTTAAGCTGAAATTTTACAGGTGAAAAGTAGACATCTGGAGCATCATTTTGATATATGATTCGACATATTTTTGATGTACCAATTGAGAGATAAAAATTGTTGAAGTTGGCTCTGTGTACAACAGGGTGAAATCTGACCCAGGTGTGAAAAGTGAGAACCACAATAAAATAAAAGTACTTTCAGGGTCTGGGAGTATTTTTCATGGAAAATATACATTTCAATGGTTCAAATGGCGCTGGTTTCATGTAAAAATGAGTTTTGTAGAATTTATTAAAAATCCCACAAGTTGGGTCAAAATCACTGGATTTCTGGAAAAACTAGTTTGGGCTCGGTTTTGAAGAGAAAAACGTGTTGGCAATTTTGTAAATATTGAATAAGTGTGTTTTGATGATTTATAGGTCAAAGAAACCTTTGGGAAGTCAACGGGCCACTAAAATATTAAGGACAATAAATATCACACCAGGTAGTAACCGTTTTACTCAGATATCTCTATGTGTTTTGCTGTATGTTTGTGTTTGCCATGTGTATTTTTTGCTCTGTATATGTTGTACCAAATATGCATACAGTATTATGTGTTTCCTAGCGCTGAGGTTGTTCAGTCCGAGGCCGGCCTTGGTTGGCGGCTGTACGGGTTGAGTTATCAGTCCGGGGCTAGCCTAGAAAGGGCGGCTCTACGGGTTGTGAGTCCAGTGAGTCCGAGGCTTGCCTTGGTTGGCAGCTGTACGGGTTCTTGGATTGTGATATGTGCTTTGCTGTGGTATGATCTGGATGCATATTTGGTATGTATTTGGCATGATCTTATGTTTCTGATTAGCATGGTAGCTTACATACTCCTTACACATTTAGTATTTGAGTACTGACGGTTACTCTGGGGGCCGTTATTGGACCCCAGCCTCTTCTGTTGTCACAAGGAGACATGCCCGATGTGAAGAGCCCTCCTCGAAATGATAAATGCTATCGGTACAGACTGAAGAATAGGGAATGCCCTATCTTGTTTGTACATATATTTGAGATGCCGGTATGTTCTATTTCGGTATTTATTTTGGATAACTGTACCCTTAACCCTTCAAGGACTTTTATTTTTTCTGTTTATTTTACTTTTACCAGTACAGTAGATAGTCTAAACCGGTTAAATGCTCTATTGCGCTCACTCTGATATAAGTTCAATGGACCAAATAACGAAGGAAAGATAACTAAGTAAGTGAATCCCTCTAACCCGCCACCCGAGAGGGCAAGGCCGGTAGGGGTGTAACATTATTTATGGAAGATGTAGATAGGTTAAGAAACAAAAGAGAATTATGCTTACAAAGGAGCTATGTTTTGTACTACTATGTAGATAGAATAACAAGAAACAAAAGAGAATTATGCTGACAGAATAATACAAACTTGATCCTTTTTAAGGCATCCAGTGGGATAATCAGTCCACATTAGATTGTAACAATTGGATATATAAAGTTTCCCCCTTTTAAGACTATTCATTTCCTCATCATTTGCAAAACAAACCATTACACAATTACCTCCTTAGTATTTTACCTTTTCAGGGTTTACATATCAGACTTGCATAGACAAAGGCAGGAAATGTATACCTCTATTCACACACCAAACAATTTAACTAACAGGATTAGATGAACAAATATAAACTCACATATTATATAAGCAAACAAAACTAAATATAAACTCACCAGAGCTTCAGGAGTGGTCCGCAGAAGAAAAAATTGTCGCCAAATTCGTTCATCAATGAATGTGTACTCTTCCCAAGGCTGTTTGGCAGGCGGAACCTCGGCAAAAATATACTTGTTAGCGAGAGAGGTCTTAAACTTCCTCCACCGATCAGCACAATAAGACAATGTCTTGTCTTTCATCTCCTCAGAGTCAGGGACAATGTATGTGAACCGGATAGTGTCCCAAATAGGTTTCTTTACTTTGTCAAGGTCAACACTTTTCCACTCATCTATCAAGATGCTAACCTTGCTGCGTGCAAGATAGCCGACAAAACTATGATATTTGCTTTTATTAGGACCGAAAGGTCACAACTTTTCATCAAACTGAATGTCGAGCCTTGACCCAGAAGCCCGACTTAGAGATACATCCATCATTCGTGTGCCTCTTCTACCACGGCGTGCAGGACGGTTAAGAGGCACATTGTCAGATGAAGAGGGTTTGTTCTGACTCACACCATTAACTAGTGTTCCCGGAACATGAATGGAATCGTCTTCACCGTTCATTTTTGAGACAGTAAGAGAGGAATGCCTGAGCAAATGAGAGAGTAACAGAGGCTAATGGTACGTGGACGAGAAAGAGTGGTAATGCAAGAGCAAGAGTGGCTTCACAACAAGAAGAGGGGTTTTAGAGTTCGGACAACGTAAGTCTTAAGGTAACGTTTCGCGCGTAGTTATATTTGGCGCTTTATTTTTAAGACTGGATGAAAAACAAAGGACGGTCTTAAATGTTAAGTTTTAAGACCGTCCTTTGTTAAACTCCGGTCTTAAAAGTAATAAACTATTTAACACCGGGCACGATTTATGTCTGGTCTTAAAAGTATAATCTTTAAGACCTCCTGTTATAAACATCTGGTCTTAAAAGTTTTTATTTAATTTTTTCCTTATTATTTTGGACTGCAGAAAATATAAGTCGGCATGTTCGAGATTTCTCTATAAAGAAATTCGATATTTCAATTTTTTTAATTACATTTTTAAGACCGGTCGTTTTTTAAGCGGTCTGAATAATATATTTAAGACCCATTGGTAAATGATTCGGTCCAAGACGTTCTTTATATTTACAAAACTGCCACCGGTCATACCTTTAAAGTTCTTTATATTTACAAAACTGCCACCGGTCATACCTTTAAGACCGGGGCGTTGATAGTCCGCTCTAAATGAAGCGGTCTTCAAAGCCTTTTTTGCACTAGTGTGGTGGTTAAGGTAAGATATATGACCTTGGAATCCTAATTTACTCTCTACTATCTTTTCTAAAGTGGTGAAGTTACTAAAAATAATTCTTTTCTTGATGATTTGAGGAGAAGGATAAGTGTATTGGAGGATCACAAGAAGCAAAAACCAAAGGAAGTTTAGGTCCTAAGCCAAGTAAGTAATCTATACACCTTCTTATGTTTTCCTTTGGGTGTAAAGCATTGAAAAAGGATGTTTCTTTGAAAATGAAAGTTGGTATATTGTTGATTAAAGAAGGAATTTCTTGTAACTGATTTTTCATGTAGGTGTGAGTTGATTTTGGTGCTTTTGATGGTTTTTAAAGTGTTTAGAAAAGGATTTTGTATGAGGTTGAGTTGGATCATATTTTTAGAAGTACAAATGAAAGTTTAGAATGTTTGGGTTGCTGATTTAAGTATTTTCTGTGGAGTCACCTCTGTTCAACTTGATTTTTGACCAAGTAAATGGATTTTAAAAATTATGAAAGTTTACAGGGAGAAAGTACACATCTCAAGGATTATTTTTGGTATATAATTTGTAATTAAATGAGTTCTGGATTGGGAGAAATTAATTTCTGAAAAATTGTCCCTGTTTCTGGATTTTATTTCAAACAGCAGAGGTATTTTGGGCTATAAATGAATTCTCGAATGTGGTTGCGCCAAAATAATATTTTTGGTTGAAAATGGACATAATAAGGATCAATTGGGTTTTTGAAACACCCCAAAAGGAGTTTTCTAGAGTTAAATATGAATTTTCAAAGTTAGGTCTTTATTTCTAGAAATTTCAGAATTTTGGACGAAAATGAGAAAAATTAAGCCCATATTAAATTCCTTAATAAGGAAAGGGATTTGATAAATATGGGCATATAAATTGGGCTTATTTTAAATGGGATATTTATTGAGGTGGACTCAATCATAATTATATTTATATTTTATTATTATTTTAGGGTTATGTGAGAAATTGTGCATCGAGAAGGAAAATTTATTGTTTATAAAGGTGATCAACCAACAGGTAATAACCTTAATCTTCATATTTCTTGTGTTACTTTGTATGTCTATTTTTCCATGATTGTGGACCTGTGTCACCTAAAAAGGGACATGAGTTTGTGTGCATTCAATGTCGTCTGGGTTCAGAGCCCAACTACTGTGTCTTTCCTAGCGCTGTGGATCCGAAGCTTGGTTTGTTGAGTAGTCCTGTGTTTATTAGGACATGGTCCTTCCATAGTATATGTTGCATCTATGTGGTATGCTTTTACATTACTGCGCGTGTTTAATGAATGCTACATGATTTGTATATTTTTCCTGATTATGGTGACTTACATGCATTGCATACACATGTTATATGAGATTAACGGTTACTCTAAGATTCAATTATGAATCCCAAGCTTTTGCAAGGATACTAGGAGTGCTTTTAGGATAGTGTCAGGAGGTGAAGGTAAACGAATAGAGCAAAATTAAGTTGTTGGTGACCACTAGTGTTAGATATTTACTTATGATGCCCGGGATAACTGTATAATTATTATTTTGGCCTGTCGGGCAATATTTGGGATAACTGTATACTAATTCCATCAGGGAAATATTTACCTTTCTGCACTTTATTATTATCAGTATATTTTGTCCAAACCAAAAATGTGCTCTGCTGCTTATACTCTGATACATGACGTAATTGACCTAGGAAATGAATTTAATAAGAAAAATGTTTTCTTTAAGAAAAGGACCACACTACCTGCCACCCGAAAGGGCAAGGCCAGTAGGTGTGTGACAGCTGGTGCTGGTGTAGGTACAGGTGTATCAACCAGTGCCTTGCCCGACCAAGTACCATTGGCTCTCTTCTTCTCCTCCTTTGATATACTTGTCCATCTCTTGGATTTGGTTCCATTCTCCACCTACTTCATTCTACATTCGTACCATTAACCGGTCACCTTTTCCTAGTACCATCCAAACCGTGCTCTGATACCAAACTTGTTACACCCTTACTAGCCTTGACCTTTCGGGTGGTGAGTTAGAGGGATCCCTTTTATAGATTACCTATTATTAGTCCAATTAATTATAAGTTAGAGCACGTGCAACAAAGCATATGACCAATTCGGACAAACTACAATACTGGTAAAAGCGTAAATAAACAGAAAGTAAAGTCCCCGAAGGGTTAGGGTACATTCATCCAAAATAAATATAGGGTTAAATACCATTTTTACCACGGAAGTATTAGAAAGGGGCATTCAGCACCTGGAAGTTTTTTTAGTATCATTTTTGCCCCGGAAGTTTACAAAAGGGAGCAAATATGCCCTGAAAGTTCTTTTAAAGAGCAAATTTGCCCCAAAAGTTTATTTTAGGAGCAAATTTTCCCTGGAAGTTTACAAAGAGAACAACAATCCAATGGTCCAGATCAATCGATCAGCAAGATCATTATGTTTGTAAACTTCCGGGTTCTGAGTGCCCCCCTTACCAATACTTCCATGGCAAAATTGGTATTTAACCCATAAATATATAGTCCTCCAAAATATCAATACAAAATATGATAGGACATCCCCTATCTTTCAACAGCACCGCCATGCCTACCTTTCCAAAAAGGTCTTTCTAGATTAGGCACATCCCCCTACGTCTACAAAAGCTTTTGGAGTCCGGAAATGGCCCTCAGAGTAATTGTAAATACTCATGTACTAAATGTGTAGTGTGTATGTATGCAACCATGTCAATCATAGAATCACAAATGATATGCCAAATATACCATATATGCAAATAGAAACAAATACAACAATATGTCTTTGCATTGTCAAGCTGCTTCACCAAGGCAAGCCTCGGACCAATCCTTAGTGCTAGAAACACAATCAATAGGGACTCAAACCCCATCATGCTCTGTATGCATATTTGGCAACAATATACACAAAACACACATGGCAAGCGAAAAACATACAACAAACACATAAAAGTACGGGAGTAAAGCAGTTACTACCTAGAGGGGTATGTACCGTCCTAAAATTTTAATATGCCCACTTGCTCTCCCAAGTATATTTTAACCCTAAATAATACCAAAAGACCTTATTTTAGCATTTTCCAAAAATACCCTTGCATTTTTCATCAAAATTGAGCCTTATGCAATTTTCCAGAAAAATCTAGTGAGTTTGGCCCCAATTCAAATATTTTTAATAGATTCCACAAAAATCATATTTATACTAAACCAGCTCCATATGAACCACTAAGATGTTTATTTTTCAGGAAAAATATTTCCAAAGTCCAAAAGTACTCATATTTTGGAGTGTAGCCCAATTTCTACACTCTGGTTAGAAATCTCCTACATCTTTTGGAACAAACTTTACCAATTTATTTCTCCTAGTAGAAAAATAAAAAAGACACAAAATTACACATCACGGCGAAGCTTAGAATGTCTACTTTTTTCTTGTAAAATTTCAGCTTAAACTCATATCATTTACCTCTTCAAAAACTTGGATGAAGCTTCTCTACCTAGATTTCCAGAAACTGGCAGCAAGCTTATTCTTAAAGTTTTCGATGATTTTGAGTTGGGAAACTTAAACCATAACTTAACCCCATAAAAAATCACATTTTAAAAACTTTGAGACCATCAAAAACAGCAAAATAATATCATAACACCAAGCCCTAACCACTTGAACGAAAATCTCAAGTTTAAGCTTCAAAGGTTCGAGTTTTCAGTGTTTACCTAAATCGGAGGTTTGACTTAATGGTTTGTATGCTTTGGCTCTTGATCTGAGTGTTTGAAGGTTTCTGTACTCTTCCTTTCCCTTCATATGGTCACTCCACTCAGTGCTCAAAAAGGAAGAATTGTAGCCTTTTAATAATGATTAAAAGGTATCCAAGCAGTCGTTTTAACTGGAGTAAATTCCTATCTAATAATTAGTAATTTTGATCTGGCTTTCTGACTTATCCACCAAGTATTTCCAAAGAGTTCTAGAGCAGGCCATGTGGAGCCTCCCCCTCCATATGTTCAGATTTTATGGCTAAAATTATCTATTTTGGCCCGAAACACCTTTTTGTACAACAAGTAGGGCCCACGTCCTGACTTTTGGACTAATTTTACTTTTCTTTTTCTCCAAGCCAATTTTTAATAATTATGGGAAGTAGGTGGTGCCATTTCAGCCCCACCAAAAATCTGCCTTCATGCTATTCATGTGACTTTTACACTTTATCTAGTCTAATCTCCTTACACTGATCCTTGCTAGGCCTCACTAGTTAAAAGGGGGTTTTTTTTTTGGTACTTTTCTTTAGCTTTTCAAATATTTTCCCCTGATTGGGCATACATATGTGGCACCATCTTGCCTTCCTATGTGGCCCCACATTTGTTTCATTTAATCCAAAATTAAGCCCTTAATTGGTCCCTATCGGTTCGCTTTCTACCGGTTAATCACCTGAGGGACCCGCCCTTTGTGTTTGGACCTGAGTATAGATAAAATCATCTTATTTTGTCTTCTCTCTCCCGGGTGGACGAAATTAATGCTTAAAGGATAATGATTTGACTATTTTGTCCTTACTTTTCCCTCTTTTAACCCTTTAGTGACACGTGTCCCAATGTAATCATTACATTGACTTTCGCTTTTTGACATATGCCTTTTTTTAGTGTCTCTTGCTCTTCCTTGACTATGGATGGCGCATGGACACTGACTAGGGCAAGAGTCTGTGTTTTGACTTTGTTCCCGGACCCCACTTCATTGTACCGGCTTATGCCATACCGGTGTTTTGCCTTGGGCTTGCTCTTCTCAAATCTGGGCACTGTCATTATCTTCTTTTTCTTGTCTATATTAAGTGACATTTTGAGCCTTTTAGGGTCCATCTTGATGTCTCCCATTATTCTGACAGTCCTTTAATAATTATTATTTAAAAAAATATTGCAAAAAATAATAATAATTAAATTAGCAACCAAAACTCTTCATTAATTCACCAGTGCTTACAAATACATTATTTACAACAGTAGGGGTATTACATATGCTGTGATTGTCAGCTATAATTCACATTGCAAGCAATCTGATTTTTCACAAACAAACCATGCACCTAAAGCTAGACTTAGTGGCGGAACCACACTTGTGCATATGTCTACATGTGTAAACACAAGAAATATATTTAAAAAACAAAAATAACTGAGTGTTTTGCAGTGCAAGGAGAGAGAAAAGCAAGAAGAAGAGAGATCAAATCCTTGAGAAGATGATGAAAGGAGATGCAGAGAGAAAGAGAAAGATGGACAACATACCATGTTTTCTTTGTCTTCATCAAGAGCAAAAACTCGAGTTGTAGAGGGGAGGAGATGTTTTTGAAAAGCAAAGAGAAAAGGAACACGTACGAAGCGAAAAACTGAGAAAGTGATGAACTTATGAAAGGTGAAAATAAATTGTCCTCTGGTTTGAAGGGAGAGCAAAAATACATCCAAGTGAAAAAATATTATCCTCTAGATTGAAGGGTGAAAAGCTATTAAAATAAATAAAAAATTACTAAAAAACTTAAAAGATGAAAAAGCCTAGTTACTAGATTAGTAGATTGCATTAATTTGTTTCAAGCTTTCATCTTTATCGTGCTTTGTGAGGTGTGACTGTGTTTAATATTCAAAATTAATTTTCTTGCACTATTTTAAAGTAGAATTATTTAATATAGTGATAAATACTCAGGTTTATGAGTTAGGTGATTGATTTGATAATGTCAATACTAAGTTGCTTGAGTGTTTGAGTTGTCTTGATCCTTGTGATTCATTTGATAATTCTAACAAATAAAAGTTGATTGAGTTTGCTGGACTGGATTTTATCTTTTGGAGTTTGATCAACTTGCAAATATTCTTATTCTTCCTTCAAGTCTCGGTAATTTTATTGTTGATGTAAGAGTTGATTATGATTTTGTCAATTTGAAAATAATTTCTGACATTGCTTTGAAGATGGTTGAGAAGAGAAAGGATATTGCTTATCTGTTGGTCTATTTGTTGATAAAGTTGGCACTCATTCTACCGGTAGCAATTGCTAGTGTTGAGTGGAGTTTTTTTTTTTTGCAATGAGTTTTGTGAAGGATAAGTTGCACAATCAGATAAGTGATTATTAGTTTAACTCATGCATGCTAACTTATGTTGAACGTAATATGTTTGATAAGATTGATAATGAAGAAGATATAATGCAATATTTTAAAGGAATGAAGAATAAAATAATGTTTTTGTAATCGTTCTGTTGTTATAGCTTAGTTGACTCTTAATTATTATTTTTCTATGTTAAGTTGAAGTTTTCTTTTTTGTTTTCTTATTTATATTCTTTTGTTTTTTAATGCATTTAAAACTTTCCTTTAAAAAAAAAATTCAGGATTCCCTCACTAATTATGTAGACACAAACAAAAAATCCTAACTCCACCATTGAATAGACGGTCATTTCATTAGTGAGTAGTTACAAGAAGGAGTTATCAGTCCACATCATGTTCATACTAAGAGTCAGTTGCCTGACGTATTCACCAAGGCTATAAGGAAAGAGGATAATGAGAGGTTGGCTAGCAAGTTGCTAACCATAAATTTATATGGTATCCAACGTGAAGAGGGTGTTAGAATACTAATATTGTTTTTTTTTTCTATTGCACCCGGTTCACCAGAGCTTTGCCCTGCCTAGTCCGGATCAAGGTTCTATCAGGCGCATACGCGGGGACCTCTCCCAGGGGAGTTTTCTGCATCCACAAGGACTCGAACTCGAGACCCCTGCTTAACCGGCCCAAGTCCCTTCCACTTGAGTCAACTCCCGTAATGTTTGCACATGTACAGGTTGTTGGGCTTGACAGATTGTACACTAGACTTGACAGCCCAATAGCATTTTGTGTGTAATACAGAATCCTTAATGTAAAATGTTTATCTATAAATACAGTGGATGGAGGGGGGGGGTCAATTATTGTTGATCTTATTTCTTCAATTGATGGTCCATATGTTATAGCTTTTACCAATTTTCCTTTCAATTCTGATTCCAAATAAACAAGGTCAACTTGGTAAATTCACAGTTGCAAGCTCTTACTCCAATGTCCCTGAGGACTTGTTAGTATTTGAAAATTTAATAAGACCTTGAAAGAATAATTTCTCTTATTTGGAAAAACCAACTTGTAATTCCCCTTCCTTCAATCTTAAATATAGAAGGTAGATAACTAATTTACAAAAATTAAAAAATTAGTTCTAGGTAATTAATTTACAGATATTAAAGAAACTAGTTAAGTTAATTATTTTTTTTATAACATAGCTAATTATATTATATGAAAAAATAGGAGTACATGTAAAGATAGACTCAAAGGAAAAATATATAAACTATAAATTAGAAACCACTATGATAATGACCTAAACCGATAGCCAAATTAAAGCCGTATAAACTAAGGGATAAAAGGAAACTATAGATAATTTCCAGCCGCATGAAAAATATCGTGACTGCTAACCAAGGAGACAACTCCAAGGAGAGCAGAGACTCGCATGTGTTGAACAACTTCAGCTTGATTGAACTGGAGTACCGCAACTATAAAGACCACACTCTAAAGATGATGACCCATGCAGAACCAAGTTTAGCTGGTAGTATCCTATTACTCTCCACACTCTAATGAAGCCACTTATGTTATTAAGGACGAAATCATACTCTGACACTTGCAAAAGCCAAGAACACTAAAAAGAACTATCGCTGATTCCTCAATGGCCTTAGGTGACCATAGTATCACCCAAATTATACTGACCGTTCTTCAATGTCATGGTATTGTACTTTTTTTAAAGGAAAGTTTTAAATGCGTTAAAAAACAGAAAAATATAAATAAGAAAAAAAAGAATATAAAAAAATATTAATGAAATCAAGTGAATATTGACGATGTAATAAGAAAGACAATTATTGTACAAGCCTGTCATTTAGAAAAGCAAGGCTAAATTCTGTTAGAAATGCAGCTATATAAATTACAATGAAGGGTGGGCACTTCATAAGTTCAAGTACATATATTTTAATAAAAAAGTATATTACAATAAAAAATAATCACAATGTCATCCTTCTAGACCTTATTTTTGGAATTCCATCATAATGGCCTTATTATCAATGCTATCAAATACATTTTTTTCAATATAAGGCACAAAACAATCATTCAACCATTCATCCTCAATCCGATTACAAAGTGTAGTCTTGATGTATTAAAGGTAGGCGATCATTCAAACATGTATTAATTAAAAAAAAACAACAACAAAAAACAAACAAACAAACAAAACAAATCCCCAATTCAAGGGTGGGCACCCCCCCCCCAAAAAAAACATGTACCTGGGTATTACAATAAAAATAATTACAATATTATCCTTTTACACCTTATTTTTTGGAATTTTATCATAATTGTTCTATTATCAATGCTATTAAACACATCTTTTTCAATATAAGACACTAAACAGTCATTTAACTATTTATCCCCTATCCTTTTACGAAGTGCAGTCTTGATGTATTAAGAGTGGGCAATCATTCAAACATGTAAAAAAAAAAAAAAAAGAGTCCCCAATTCCCCAATTCAAGGGTGTACCTAGGCCCGCATCAAGTCCTACAATGATGATAAAGGTAAATCCGTTGGTAAACTTAATTAACTAAATTTCAAAAGCTGCCTTTTGAACCCAAATAGATTGAGAGCCTTTTTTGACAGGGGAAAAATGTGTAGCCAAAGATTCTGCAAGTGTACAAACCATATCAAGTCATAAAGTGATTAAAAAAATATTGTTCCCATGAGGACTTGGTACCAACAATTCAGTTGAGCAAGGACTTTTTCCTTTTGGTTAATTTGAGTCAACACCATTTAAATCAAATATAGGAAAACAAGCTAAACCAAAAAGAGAGGGGGGAAAAAATCAAATCTAACTAAGGCTACAGATAAGGGTGATTCTAGATCTTAAGCGGTGACATGAATTATTATAGCCTTGATTACTTCTTTGCATATAATTTCTCCTTTTAATGGCATCTAAAGTTATATTTTCTAGTTTATGACTCTTAATTACCAAAGATTGTTTTCCGATCCACTAAAAGATATTCCATTTATGTTAATCTCTAATTCCTTAGGCAATTAGTACTTAATCAGATTAATTTAAATGCAAGCATATGGGACTATACATACGGGCCAGTAGATATATGTCTATCTTACAAGTAAATTAAGTGATGACTTCCCATTTTTAATAGATTTGAGATATATTTTATTATATTTGGGAAGTCTTCAATACAAAATTTAAAAGTAATTTTCTTGAAATTTTATGACATTTCAAATTGGTGCATCGTTTGTAGGATTTCAAATTAAAATAGAAGTTTTTAAGTTTATGAAAGAAAAATAATAATGGGAACTTTTCTTAAATAAAGAAAGAAAAGAAATGGATTCATCATCATCATATTAATATAATGTTTCCTTTTTTATTGATAAGGGGCACCCTTTTGCAATTGGAAAAGAAGGGAAGACCTAAGTGGAAAATAAGCACGACTTGGCAGATCAAAAGAAAATAAAAGAGGGAGGTTGCGGCTATTATATATATCTACATCACCGTTAACCGTGGGGAACAACAAGGGAAGCCTTCATTGGGAGAGACAAAGGCGTTCAGATACCATTATTCTTCTTCAAGGGAGGATGTGAGGACTATGAAGAAGAGAAGAAACCATAATAGCTGCAAAACTAGTGGGCAAAGAAATAGAGCAGAGATGACTCCATTGAGTGTTTCTATCATATTCATCTTTCTTTTTTTCATGGATTTTGAATCTATTTTTTATATTGGGGATGAGATTGATTAAATCCATGTGTGGCTAATTTTGTTTTTGCAACCTTGATGAACTATGAACTTGTAGGTGGATTATATTTTGTTTTCCTCTATTACTTATATTTTAATGTTAATTTTGGCTACTTAATCTTGTTTATTTCATATCTACTTAGTGCTTCATTACCATTAAGCATGAATTTAGAGAATTTAGATTAGTCTTGGGAGGGGGATCTTAAATGAACCATAGGATTGAGTAATGCACGATTAGGATTTAGGGTTAAGGTGTAAAAATACACATGAGCTTCTACCCAAAATGCACCAATACCAAGTACTTTCTTTAGGTACAAAAGTAACTATGTGATTACAAAAGTAGAGCAAAAATAACCATTAACCATAAGTTGACTTTTCCTATACTGAAAATGATGACGTGATGATGATGAGTTTTGAGTTGTTATGAATTACAGTTCAGCCATAGACACATTTCAACAAATTTCAAGTTAGTCCCTCCATGAACCTTTGAAATTTTCATAGTCCCTAGTCAGAATGTTAGATTTTGACCTTCTTCTTCCTCCAGAGAGACCCGAAGGGCGGACTAAGAATAGACACAGAGAGACCCAGCCGCAGACTGAACCAAGCTGGGAAATTGAGCTTTAGACGAGGAAGAGAGAGAGAGAGAGAGAGAGAGAGGGGCAATTGGAGTTGGAATTTCATGAAGCGTTGGTCACTAAAGTTAGAGTTGGAACCCTTGCTTTGTAAGAAGCAATCTTACGAGCAAGAAGACCAGACACAACCTTCTGGGTATTCAGCCATTTCGCTTCCTCTCAGTCTCAAAGACCTCATTGCCATTCATAACACAAGGTCCATTCTACCTGTTATTCGTTAATGCTTTTCTAATCCTTACATTGTACCTTCAGCCACTGAAGCTCTGTTCACTCCGAATACTTCGCTAGAGAATAGTCCCTCGGCTTCTCATTTGCCTCCCAGGCCTAGTGTGAAGCGGAGCGATTTCAATCCTTCCTATACTCCTTCTAGATTGACTTGTTAGGATTCTTGTTTGGAGGATACCAGAATGGGAGTGGATTTGAGTAAGGAAGAGAACTCAGATTTAATGGTAGGTGACTTTGTTTTTGGGGCCATTTCAAAATTCAATTATGTTGTTGTTTATGGTGAGTCTTGAATTTTGAGAATGTAATGAGATAAGATGGAGTTTGAATTTGTAGAGAATGAGAAGAATGAAAGACTGGTTGAGAGAGATGAAGAAATGATGGGATGAGGTTATGCACGAGGAGGAGGAGGAGGAGAACCAAGTTGACGAAGGCCATCAAGTCTTGTTTGTTTCTCAGGTAAGCACACATGGATTTTTTAAAAAACAAAAACAAAATCTTCTTTTTTTTCTTCACCACCAACTAGGATAAAATTTTGCTGAGTGGTCATCCATGTTGGTGTTTTTAGTCAAACTAACGGTCAACATGACGGTAATGTGATTTTTGCCCACTTTTTATAACCACATAATCTTTTTTTCACCCAAAAAAAGCACTTGGTGTTAGGTTCAATTGGGTACAAGCTCATGTGTATTTTTGCACCTTAACCCTAAAATTTATTCTAATTTTCCAATAGGATAGGAATATAAATATTGAACCCATATAATCATATTAAAGTGAAATTGAATTATTATTGCCTATTGGGTAACTATGTTAGGAATAACAAATCTTAACGTGAGAGAGGGGTGTAAGTGATCAGGAGATATTTTCATGTACTAATACTCTAGATTAACAAAGTTAACATTGAAACTAATTAATTAGTAAAAACAAGGTTTATGAAGCTAACAAGAAATTAGTGGCTATGAGTTGCTCATTTGATTATTGTGGTAGTTTGTTTATTTTGATTTTATTTTAAATTTCTTTTCACTCATTTGAATTCAATTTGGATTACTCAACTTAAACGAAAGTTTAAAGTTAACTACGCTTAACTAAAGTTTGGGTACAAAGTCCTCGTGAGAACGATACAACCTCGTCACTTTATTACTCAATACAACATGTGTACTTGTGAAGTCTTAAGCTATAATTTTTTTCCCTATCGTTAAGTTCCGAAACTTAACCCTACATGATTGAATTGAATGTTTATTCTAAATTTCCTATGTCTAGCCTCCATTAAAACACCAAATAAAGTTCCCATCAGATTTCTCATCTTTCATAACAATTATGATCACAATTGAATGAACAAACATAAGATTATAACAATTAAAAGAAGAAATCATAATTCACTGATCCATAATCAAACTAAATAATCTAAAACGAAGGTTTAGCTACATAAACTAAGCATTGTCATGAACAAAATAATCGCTAACCAAAGAAAAAGGAAAGTAGAGAAAGGAAAGGAGAAACAAAAGCTCAATGCCAAATTTTTATCCGTGCTGTCAATCTTTTGCATCTCTAAACTTTAATCACCCTCTATTAAGCTCAGAGTTCTTGCCTTGTGTTGGTCAAATTCCCTTAAGGCAAGCGAACCATTCGAACAAGTAATAAAGTGAAAGTAGAGTATCGTCCTACAGAGACTGTGATACCAAAGATTGACGCTCGGTTGCTATGATAGTCGTGAAGCAGAAAGTAGATTTAATCGGGTTGAGAGGTTTTAGTAACTATGCTACTAGCAAAATAACAATAAACGAGAGAAGATATCAGTGATAAGTTAGGCTGGACTCAGAATCGTCCTTAAGTGTGTCAATCCCCCAGTGCTTTACACAATGCTACGGCATCTACACTGTACAGCTTCCGCAATTGCTACAGCATAGCTGCTTCTCACAAAGCTATTTGGTCAACCCACCTTTATTGTCTATCGAAGCTTCCGCGTCCGATACGTAGGATACTACCTATACTCATTCCATATTCCTATGGTAACTTTCTAGTATAGATCTTTGCTATGCACGGGGTGTTAAAGGTGATGAGCGGTAGACCCATTCCTGAAGTCTACAATATAGGACATGCCGTGCACGGGTCGCCTAGCAAGCATCTGTTTCTCGGAGGTCTAACTCCACTCCTTGCCAGTAAGTGAAGCCACTGATCTAGCCCTTAACTTCCATTAACCGACTAGTAATTAAAACATCGATAGCACAACCAAATTTATTGAATTAAAAACATGCAACTAGGTTCATTCGACACTTAAAGATTCATCCTCATCCTCATCCTCATCCAACCATATGGAAATTAGTTCATGACTGACAAGGAAAACACAAAACAAACATCAATAGAAAAATCCATGATTGAAATACAAATAAGCGAAAGAAAACAGAAAGCTTGAACGAAGTTCCAAAGCGTGGAAGAAGCCCTGTCACGTCACTGCTCCACGTCGTCTTCTCTCTATCGAACTCAAGGGAAGGGTGCTGGGTTGTCCTGGAAATATTGTGCTCCGTGGTCTTGCTCACTCTTCTCAAGAGACTGCCGAAGATAGATTTTTGTCTAGGGCTCTCCAACTTCTTTAGGGTTCTCTCGGCTGCCTTTTATAATCGAGCTCTCGTGTGGCGCAGCGGTTGAGACTTTCCTATTTTGTCGGGATCTTCAGTATCTTCAGATTAGATTAGATTGCCTCTACAGATCCTGCGGGATTCTTCTAAATCTTTCAATTCCGGTCCTCCGCATCTTATATTACATTACATCAGCAATCCATCTGTCATTATTGCCCTTTTATTTAATTCTTGAAATCATCTAGATAAAAAGGTCAGAATATACACTGCGTAGCATTGCGTCCTCTACTTTGCTATAGCATTCATGTGCTTTGTATTGCTCTTCGGTCTGCGGTCAGAATGCTATAGCATCGCATCAACTCTGCTACACAGTTTCCCTTAAAAAGCATCGTGAATTAACACATTCTGATGATTTCCGTCTCTCATTCCCTACATCACGATTACATGCCTTTTTGCTTGATTACTTCATAGTTAAGCTTATTTGTACCATCCAATTCAGTTATGAAACATAGGGAAATTATGATATTATTTGTGCTCATCACCTTGTCGTCACCAACCAACAAAAAAAAAAAGAAAAAAAAGAGCACATCGTCTTCTCACTATGCCTTGCATATATACTGGAATATATTGCCTCCTCTTAAAACTTCCACAATAGTGTTGTTCCTATTAATGAAAAGGAAAATAAAAGAAAAGAATAATAATTATGATAAATCTAAATATATTTTTTTACATGAGAAAACTTCTCATTGTTGTTGTTGTTGTTGTTTCTTCTTTCTTAAAATTAAAAACTTCTATTTTTATTGAAATACCACAAATGATGCACCTAATTGATATCTCATAAAATCCTACAAAATTTTCTTTAATTTAGCATTGATGACTTCTCAAATAGTATAATAATAATAACAACAACAACAACAACAACAACAACAACAACAACAACAACAACAATTATTATTATTATTATTATTATTATTATTATTATTATTATTATTATTATTGTTTCTTCTTTCCTAAAATTAAAAGCTTTTATTTTTATTGAAACACCATAAATGATGCACCCAATTAATATCTCATAAAATCTTAAGAAATTTTCTTTAATTTAGCATTGATTGCATCCCAAATATATCAAAATATATCTCACATATATTAGAAATGGGAAGTCATCATACCTCCACACTTGCATCAAATCTTGTCCTCAAGATTTTAATTTTAAAAGAATCAATTTTTTTAAAAAAAAACCATGGAAGCAAGATTTTAAAGAAAACATCAAGTAGCAAACAAAAATATGTCAGGTTACAATTACGGTGTATGTTGTCGAGGTGGCCAAGTTGACGAGGTCGAGGGTGACTACTACGAAAAGTAAATTGACATAATTTAGCTGGATTACCAGTGGGGCAAGTCATTAACTCTGATTAAATGTGAGCAGTTTGATAACATTCCGCGTGGGATAAAAGTGGACAAATACGGAAATGTTGAGATCCACTGGTCAAGGAGATATACAGTTGGTTAAGACCCATTCAAACTTGCTTAACACGCGAAACAAGTTTATTATACATCATAACCCACATCCCGCTAAGGGTGGATGGGAGTTATCAAAACCAAAGCAAGGAATATTATACCCAAGTTGAAAGAGTCAGAAACAAATGATGGTATGACTGAACCATTCCAAGCTAATGTGGAACATGTACTGCCAGTAAATATTGTCAAGGATGATGTACCAAATAATCTCTTTGATTCCGCTGTGGAGTTAGAGTTGATTCCCATCCAGATTGACAATGACGAATCAACCGATGAGGCACAAGAGATTTACTCTGATATTGAATCTAAATTCGATGACTATAAGGCTCCAAGGGAAGGTAAGCAAGCAGAGGTCAAAGAACAGGAATCATCTCATTGATTTGTGTTAGTTCTTTGTTTATAGTGATTTGAAATAACAGATACTTTGATTCCGCTATTGACATATTAAGTATATTTCTTATATGTATATATATTTTGACATAATGTATATAAGTGTTCACAGATGGAGCCTTCAGCTAGGCATCGAGGCAGTTGTGGTAGTGGTGCTAGAGCCCGGCCAAGTCCTATCAGAGGGATAGGACGACATCATCTGCCCCCTCTGTAGGCAAAAGGCTTTCTTCTTCCCCAAATCTACCTCCACTTAATTTGTCATCTTCACCGTCTACTACCGACTGCGTTATGGGCGGTACAGTTGTGCCTATACTCCCATTTATCCACAGCAAGGGGCAAAGCAGGTTTAGTTTACAATTTTTGATTGATTTACATATATTTTGTTTTCTTTAAGTATCTGTGTACTAACTTTTTCAATACTTCACATTTCTTCCTTCAGCACATTGCATCGCCTGGGAGCCAAGTCAATGAAGATAGTTCCTCTGATACACTAGTGTGGGGATAAGTTGATCTTGCGACACGGCTGGTATGGATCTGTCCTGTCGCACCTAAGAGTAAGTCAAGTAAAGTTACAAGTAATGTTAGGATTTTTTTACCTTTATTTTGTATGCTAATATTTGCAATAATTCTCCTGTTTTCAGGTTTGAGCCTTATCATTTGGCGACGAATTTCATAGAGGAGCAAGTATTCCATAATTACGATCACCCTTAGGGAAATTGGTCAAAGATTTCTCAAAATGTTCGCGATGCTTGGTTCAATGACTTTGAGGTAAATTATGTGCTTTATGGTTTCAATTTCTTCTCGTAAAAATGCAAAATCATTAAGTAGTTTTATAATTTGGACCAATAATTGTTCATTATTGATTTTCAGGGAAAGTTCAGGTAGTTGTTTGACCATCGGGAAGATTTGAAAAAAGCTTATAACTACAAGGCAAGTTGGTGGTTGTTTGATCGGTTTTATAAATTGAGAAATAATAAAGGCAAAACAAATTGGATTCGACCTGAGACCGTAACACAGTTATTTGAAAAATGGGCCGCCGATGAGAAATTTTAGCAGAAATGTGAGCAAAATAAGCTAAATAGGTCTTAAATGGAGAACAACCCCGCATCCTCTCAGTTCAATAATGAGTTCCTTCATTCAAGCTACAGGCGAATTTGACAAGAAAGAGGAACTCTTTAGGATGGGTGCTTCTGCTAGCCGAGTGAAGTCTACGAAGCGCTCATCCAGCCATGTTAGAGGTGTTTCTACAAGTAAACTAACTTTTGATATTGCTTGTTACATTTCATTCCCTCGTCCATTTAAATGAAATACAAAAAATAAACTGACTTTGTAATGTTGTTTTTGTATCTGAGCTTAAGAGGGTGAAGGCATTAGAACAGCTGGTAAATCAGCAAGCAGATCAGCTAATCAGCAAGCAAAGATGATGAATCAGCAAGGAGAGAAGTTGAATCAGGCAAAGCAGTAAATGAATCAGCAACGCATATGATACATCAGCAACAGGAGATGATGAAGCAAATGCAGGATCTATTCCAGTCCCTAATGTAGGACAAGGTTATGGCGTTGGCTCCTAGTGATAATGACCATACTGCTATTGTTTACACATTTTTTCTAGTCCATTTTGTTGGCAACATTATTATTTATATTTTGTTTTCTCTATGTAAACTCTTATGATTGCTAATGTTTGCTACTATATATTTTCATGATATACAATTTGATGACATCCTATTTTTAATTGATTTGAGATATTTTTGATATATTTAGGAAGTCATCAATGCTAAATTAAAGAGATTTTGTTAAGATTTTGAGGGATATCAATCAGGATGCATTATTAGTGGATTTCAATTTAAAATATAAGCTTTTGAGTTTAGGAAATAAATAATAGTAATAGGAAGTTTTCTAAAAAAAATAAAAATTTAGTTTTTATTATTTTTATTATATAACTTCCTTTTCTTATTCACAATCAAAAGCACCAGGGGCGATTATTTCCAACTTGTTGCCTTGCAATGTTGAAGAATTGAATAGACAAATGGGCCCACAAATTGAATGGACTTGAAGACCTAAATTGAAGAGAAAAAGAAAGCACGATTAGAGGAAAGTAAAACTGGAGGTGTTTGGTGGTTATAAAAAGAGGACTATTCATCATCATAAGGGACATACCACGCACGACACAATGAAGCGACGAAGGCAGATCAGAGAGACACAGAACGAGAAGGAACGAAGAAGCAGAGGAGTAGAAGGCTGAGCGTTTCTGTTCTCTTCATCATCTCCACGGAAGGACTGTGGAGGCGGCGAAGAAATTTTCTTTCCTCTCTCTCCTTCTTCTTTGAACCTGAATTTTCATCTTTTTTATGGATTTGAATAAAGCCATGTGTGACTAGTTTGTTTTGCAACCTAGAGTACTATGAACTTGTTTGAGACTTAGAAATTTTAATACCCCAAAATTCATATTCATCATAAATATTATATTTTGATAAATAATACCTATTCAAAATCGGTGAATATATGGTCTCAAAATTGAGTAACATATTTATGTTAATTTAGGGAATTTTCTCTAAGAATTAAGGTAATCAAAAACCAAATTCTCGAATTTTATTTTGGGATCAAAAATGCCACAAAATTACCATATTAAAGCATAAAATGAACAAAAAGAAAGGAAGAAGGTAAGGGGCGATTTTTGGGTGACTTGGAGAACAAGTTAGGAAACCTGGAGAGCAAGTCGGGGAAAACTTGGAGAGCAAGTCAGGAAAACTTGGAAAGCAAGTCGGGGAAACTTGGGGAGCAAGTTACTTGCCGAGCAAGGTTACTTGGTGGACAAGTTACTGGGCGGAGGAGGTTACTTGGCAGACAAGTTACTGGGCGAACGAGGTTACTTGGCGGACAAGTTACTGGGCGGACGAAGTTACTTGGCGAACAAGTTACTGGGCGGACGAGGTTACTTGGAAGACAAGTTACTTGGAGACTGAGTTGTGAAACTTGGTGAACAAGTTACTCGGAGACCGAGTTGTGAGGCTTGGTGAACAAGTTAATTGGAGACCGAGTTGTAAAACTTGGTGAACAAGTTGGAAGACTAAGGAAGCAACTTGTTGAGCAAGGTGCAGAAAAGAAAACCGAAAATTGAGTGTGAAAAGGGTTGTGGGTTTTTCAAAAATAATATCATGATATTTTGTAAACAAAGGGCAGATAAGAAAAGTGAGAACCAATGGAAAATAAATCATAACTTGAAATCCTTGAACTAAGTAGAAAACAACTGGACATATTATGAATCAGTGAATTTTTGTCCCGAAGTTGGTGTCACCCAAAGTAGTTTCCGTAACCGACAGCGTTCGGCTTAGAATCTTCGGCAGGTTACGAAATACCCTTAATGGGATCAAAAATTTAGTTAACTCAGATATTTCCAAAGAGGAAGAATAGAACTTCAAGGCTGTGTTCCCGGATTTTTGAGATTTTGCAAAATTACGCGATTAGAACACCGAACAGGGAACTTTATCGGTAAAAACTCATAAAGTGAATGAGTGACATCACCTGGATGACATCATGTTGATGACATAAGGGGACACTTGTGTGGTAGAGAGAAGAGGAAAATGAGTGTTGTTCATTAGGCCACATCTTCATCATCCTAGCCCTTGATACAAAAGTTGATCCAAGGGTTGAGATCCATGGAAATTCCCTATAAATAGGCAACCCCTCTTCACTTCATTCTTCACAAATTCCTAGAGCCACTTAGAGAGAGGTTTTAGAGAGAATGAGGAGTCTGGAGAAAATAGCAAGTTCCGGGATATTTGTAATCACATACCGCTGTCGTACCGCTGTCAAAAGTACCATTTCCCGTCAACGAAGATATGTTCGCATACTGTAACACTAACTCTGATGCTTATAATATGCTTATATGTGGTAGATAACTTTACATCTGCTATGTGCTGGGATACATCTGCTGTGTGCTGGGATACATCTGCTATGTGCTGTTGGAATACATCTGCTGTGTGCTTATGTACTGTTGGGATACATCTGCTGTGTGCTTATGTATGGATTATTGATGTAACGCCGTGAATATCTGTCATATACTGTCATATATATAAGCATGAGGTTAACCGTTACCTGAGGTTTAATGGCCATTGAACCTCAGCTCCTACTATAGCTTCAGAGTCTGGAAGATCGAGGGTCAAAGACAAGGGTAGGGAGCCAGCGTGAGGACACAGACGGAGAGAATTTTATATCATCGAACTATATTCAAAAAATTGTATCGCTGTGTAAACAGCCAGATACCACAACAGTGAATGTTTTATCAGATACTGGCTCTTTTGAAATCTTCCGATGCTCTACTCTGATGGAAAAAGAAGAAAAGAAAAATTATTCCGCTTTTGAAAATTGGGATGTTACAGAAATTGTTCCCACTCATTAGTTTTGCTTAATTTTAATCAGTTTATTTAATCTTGTTTTTATTATTTATTACTTAGTGATTGGCCACCGTTAAGCATGTTTTGGGAATTTAGGATTGAACTTGACGAAGGGAATCTTAAATTGACCTTGGGAGTAAATAATGTGGAATTATATTTAAATTTAATGTGAAGTTAAGTTTTAATCTAATTTGCGTCTAGGATAAACATATACCTAGAAGCTCCGCATAATCAAATTAAAGTGATCCCGATTTGAATTGCATCTTAATTAATTATGTGAAGCATTGCATAATTATTTGAGGTAGGTGTATAAGTGGACCCGAAAGGCACTTATAAACATTAATACTCTAAATTAGCTGACCAAGTTAAGTCAAAGTTAATTTAGTGGGGATAAAATCTATTAATCAAATAAGGGATTAGTGACTCTAGGTTGCTCGTTTGATTAGTGGTAGTTGTTTATTTTAATTTTAGATTTCTTTTTCTCTTAATTAAATTCAATTTGTTTTGCTTAACTTAAACGAAATTGTGAAATTAATGCTAAACTAAAGTTGTGATACTAAGTCCTCGTGGGAACAATACTTTTCTTATCACTTTATTACTTGATGCGGCTCGTGCACTTGTGGAGTTTTTAGGCTTAAAGTTTTGCCCCATCACAATTCTTTTTTATTTCGTTATGTTTTATATTTCTACATAATTTTTATATTTTTTTATAATTTTTATATTTTCTAATGAAATAAATTTTGCAAGGGAACAGTAATTCCATCCCAAAATTCTTAATTTGCAATAGCAACTATTTCCGTAGCAAAATTGGTATTTTGGGATGGAAATTAAATTTTTTGTCACAAAAAAGGCTTTGCGACAACATTTTTTTGTGACAAACATAAATTTGTCGCAAAGCATTTTTGCAACAGAATTTCCCTATTTTGCGACAAATTTTGTCCATCGCAAATCTTGACTTTTTTTTTTGGTAGTGAATTTAAGGTTTGCAAAATGAAACCATCATCCACTATTTCATAATCAAACTAAATAATCTAAAATGAAGGTTTAGCTACATAAACTGAACATTATCAAGAACAAAATAATAGCTAACCAAAGACAACAGAAAGAAGACAAAGGAAATGAGAAACAAAAATTCAATGCCAAATTTTCATCCATGCAGTGATCATCTATATCTTCAAACTTTAATCTTCCCCCATTAAAATTTTGAGTTCTTACCTTGCCCTCACCAACAACAAACAAAAAATATAACAAACCTTCTTCTTGTTACACCTTGCATTTATATAGGAATATATTGCCTCATCTCAAAACTTGCATAACAGTGTTGGTCCTATCAATGATGATGATGATGATGATGATGATGACGACGATGACGACGACGACGATGATGATTATAAATATGAATATTTTTTATTTGAGTAAGCTTCCCATTATTATTATTGTTGTTGTTGTTGTTGTTGTTGTTGTTATTATTTATTTTTCTTCTATCCTAAAATTTAAAACTTCTATTCTATTGAAATCCCACAAATTATGCACTAAAGTAATATCTCATAGCATTATAACTTCCCAAATACATCAAAATATATCTCAAATCTATTAAAAATGGGAACTCATTGTGATTTAAGTTTTGCTTCTTAGTTTTTGATACTTCAATTTGCTTTGCTTAATTCATGTTCTTGCACCTTTTATACGTTCAGAACTTTAACAAATGCTTGTGTTTCTCAACTATCCAGAGTAGGGCAACATGAATATGTATCACAATTACTTGACCATACTTCAAGCAAACCTTAACAAAAGTCTAAAGATTCTGACTTCCTGTTCTCGTTCTCTTTCTGTCTTCAATTTGTATAGCCCTTAAATCCTCTTTCTCCAGAATCTACAACCATCGATAGGTAGTCTCCAAGGAGAGGAGAAAGTTTTGTGAAGGGAATTTTGTCTACAAAGGTGGTTTAGTGGAAGAATTTGGAAACCCATTCAATTCTTTTGAACTCCTTCCATGTCGCCATGCAAAAGCTCTGCACTTCTTTTTTCTCTCTTTTCTTGTTCGGTTTTCAGCTAATGGAAGGCATAACAGTAAGGCGAATGCTGAAGATGAAGCTTAAATTGGGTTAGTGAAACACTAAATCTTCTATTAAGCTAACATTGCCAAATGTACGCCCCCTAGCTATGGTCCATTGTCCAGCAATTTTTGTATTTTATTCCTTTGATTATTTTAATAAGTCCTTTTACCAAGCTTATCTCACAAGCCATCTCTTTATATAAGCATCTGTCCCAATCTTCTTGGCCATGGCATCATGTAATTGATTTAAAATTTGGGTTTATATGTTGCCCAGTTCATTTTTGAGCTTGTGGTAGCAAATTTACTATTTTACCCCTTCTTTATCGGTATTGAATTACTAAATAAATATTGGAAATTAATCATTAATACATTATAAGGGTAAAAATAATTTTTTAAGTGTTTCCAAATATGCCCTTATAATTTATTTTATTATTGGACTGAATATGAGACGAGTCCATGGATTATTCGGTTTTCTTCAAACTTTTTTCATACCATGGTCAATTATTCCGACTTCAAAGTTGATATAATTCAATTCTCATACGCTTAATTTTTTTGGGGTACATTTAAGATATAATATTAATATTAATTTAAAGGGCATAAAATTAATATAATTGATCACCGACTCATGACATCATACACGTAAGATTCTTCATACCATACATTCCTTGGAGACAAAGGATTCTATTAAAGCCAACAATACAGAAAGGGATAGAACTAAACTTGATAGCAACAAGTGCTGAATTGAATATGAGATATATTGATAAGCATCCATTTAAAATGGATCATCAACAACTTTGTTCTGCTGTTGTAGGTGTGTACGGCAAGTTGCTAATTTATGGGCTATACTTGACAAAATATAAAACACGTTCTCAGATAAATGGCCTTCTTCTAGAATGAAAAAGAAAAAAAAAAATTTGTCAAAAACCAATACAGAATTGGTCTAATAATGTAAGACCCAACTTGATCCTTTTGAGTCTCAAGTTCAAGTCCTAGAAGAGACACATTGTTATTCCATCTCAAAGCTTTTTAATTCATTTTTATACATATCTATCAATTGTATCTTTTACATTAAAAATCAGTAAAAATATCATGAGTTTGTTTGATGCATTTAAATGACCAAATCCAAAGAGTGTCCTCTCAAATTTAAAATTGTATTAATAATTTTTTTAATTAGACAATTTATTTCATTTCTTAGTTTGGCATTTGACTAAATATGTCAGCCTCTAAAAATTGAAGAATTTAATTGGGAAGTAATTAAAATAGAATATTTATCTAATTAATATGAGTGGAAAGATGAAGAATGGAAGACTACTCCTATAACTACATTTCACCCATTATGATGCGTGGTAAGATCTAGATTAATCATTTCAAAGTGTTGTTTTATTCAGGAAAGCCATGTGTGATAATGTTTTTTTTTCCCCCCTTCAGATTGGATTTAAGATCATGAAAAAATATGCCTTAGTTTGAACCATGAGAAAGAAGTACACACACTGACACACATACTCCTTTACTTTGAATACATTTTAAATAAACATCCAAAAGCAGTGTTTTCTAAAGCGGTTTTTGTTTATGAGGCTAAACCATTTCATATAAATTTTAGTTTTTTAAAAAATGATAGAATAATGTATCAATATTTCAAAATAATTATTTAGGTTTTATGTCTGAGAACATTTAAGTTGTAAACTTAGTTTTAATTGTTTCACCTAGCTAAAATAGCATGTGTGTGTGTGTATTAACATTAACCGGAATTAATTGTAATGAGCTTTTAAGTAAACAAATAATTAATTTAAATAATAGCATAATATAGTGAGAAATTGGATTATCGCATATGATATGCAATATATTACAAGTTTAATAAAGTGACTAAACTTTTTGCTGCCGCCCCATACTAAGAAAAAAGGAAGTTGAACTTAGAAGTTAAATAACAAGGAGATGAAACTTTTTGAAAGAATCACTGTCCTCTTTACGGATTTCATTGAACATTTTGAAAAAGTTATTAGATTAGAGTAATAAAATATAGCATCTTCCCTATATTAGAGTTAACCCTATAAAGAGTGATGTTTACATAAAAATGCATTAATTTAAAAATAAATGGAATATTATAAACCACACATAATTAATTAAACAGGATGGTTAAAGCACAAATTTCAAGATGATAAACGGTTGTAAATATGAAATTCCACTTCACTTTCATTTGGTAATCAATACACATTTTATATTTTTTTAAAAAAACTAATGTAATTACATTTTTTAACATCCGTAAATTAGTTATTAATAAACTCTTATTTTTAGTATCAAACTGAGAAGACCAGAAGAATACAATAAAATGAAGATGATTGAAAAGAGAGAATAGATAGGAAATGTTGGTGTTGTGGAGTGAGTTGGGAGGGTCTTTTCAATGTGAATGATGGAGATAGAGAGAGAAAGATAAGAGCAAGTGGAAAAGGATGGAGAAAAGGATACTAAGAGAAGATGGCAAAGCTATGATAGCTCCATTTTTAGTGGTCATCCATCTCTTTCTCTATTAAAGTTTTGAGAAATTTATTTTGTGTAAAAATATTTTTTATTGGAAAATTACAAATAAAGACCGATAATTTATGAAGATCAAACAATAAATAATAACCTCCTTTTAAATTAATTCTACTAATTGTTTTATGTAATAATTTTACTAATTTTCAAATGCTTTCTTGCATTTTTTTTTTAAAAAAAATATGTAGGCATATTTATTATTTTTCCCAAATACATATAAATAATTTATGATGGTAATGAAATTACATAGACATTTTTTCTTTTTCAAAATATTTACATGCATATGTCTGAAAAACAAGACCAAAGTATACAAAAATTTCCTAATCTGTAAGGAAAATTACAGAAAGCTCCCATTTATTTTTTTATAAAAATTCAAAACGATATTAATAATTTAAAAATATCCCATTTATTTTTAGGACAAATAATTGTAGACGTTATACAAATAAAAAAGGAGCGTACAATAATATCAATAAAGCTCAGGTATGATTATATATGTTTTAAAAAGTTGCTTGTGGGCTTTAAAAAATAAAAACGAAATTGTTTTTAATATTAGTAAAACTATGTTTAAGTGAGATTTATATTGATTTTGAAAATTAAAATCTATATAAATTAGACACATTTTGCTTATATTCTGCATGGAGTTTCAGAATGAGTCTTACCATTACCGGCCGAAAAATAAATAAAGAGTATTACAATTCAGGTTTATAAAAATTATGGCTATTTAAATTACTCAAACTTTAGCACCAACCCCTTAATCAATTGGCTAAGTTATTTAATAACTTAACCAATGGTCTTATGTTCAAACCTTGAGTATAGAATCACGATAATTACTTTGAGGTTATATTCCTCTAAATCAGATTAGTCAATTGCTAGTAGTGCTAGATATTACAGGAGAAATTAAAAAACTACTCAAATTGTAAATATTGGTGCTTTTTTTCAAACTCCATGTAAATATAGGAAGCGCATTTCTATTTTTTTATATAACTAACTAATTTGATAAAACATAATAAAAATTTCAATTATTTTCAAAGACCGAGAATACCTTTTACTACTATTTATTTTATTATCGTGCCTCAATATAAAAAAGAAATAATTTATTCTTTAAAAATTATTATAATCTTTAATATTTAAATTTAAACCTAAATATGTTATTTATTGCTCACTTAATTTGTGAACCATATATACACACATATATACACGTGCATATATATATAGGGAAAGATGTGTGCAGTGACTGCAAGTAAGAGTTTTTGCAGTGAGGTTGATACTGCACTGTTTTGTGCTATGTCGTTGGAGAAAAAGAAAAAGCATAATAGCTATAATATCAAAAAATCGCGATGATTTATTGAGACAATATTGATTGTAATTTCTAGCAAACAGGCAAATGAAGATTTCGGTGATTTAATTCCATGTAGGAATTAGGAATCAATTACCAGATTCTCCATTCTTTAATCGCAATAATAAATCAAATAAGTCCAATTTAAGAATCAGAAATCAAAATAGTGCAGTATCAACCTCACTGCAAAAATCCTTACCTGCAGTCACTAAATATATCATAAGCCCATATATATATCAACGCCTCAATTATAATTTTGATTTGGATACTATATATTAAAATAAAGGAGATAAGAATTTTTTGTAATATATTACTGAATTGAATCATCATATATAATTATATATCAAAATTTGTAAAATTTAAAAAATTATTTTCAAATACATGCTATATAATTTCTAAGTAAATAATGTAAGGGTGGGTCCATATAATTTTGGAGGTTTCTTTCCTTTTGCAGAGAAGGGTGGTCTGAGTGGACTCATGCGTACATGTATATAATGCATTGGAACATGATTAATTTGAAACCCGATCAAAAGTCCTGTGTGAATTCAATTTTCCTCATTTTTTTTAAAAAAAAACTTTTAAAGTCTTTTTTCTTAGCTTTGATGGACGTTTTGATGTGTCCCACCAGCACTAATTATTGTCTTTCAGACTTCCATCTCCCTAAAATCTTTACATTGTTTTCAATTCAAATTCAAATAAAGTAAAATCAATACCTTATATACAAGATATCAATATAAAATATAAGGAAGGCCTCAGTCCTCACTAAGTTAACTAGAAAACTTTTCATATATTATGCTTCAAAGAAATATTTCATATTTAAAACCACATAAAAAATTTTGTATCTAAAATATTACTCTTATAAATAATAATTAAATATTAGAATAATTTTTATTAATAAATTAATTCAATCTTTCTTACAATTTAATATTTAATTCCTACTTGAAAAATTGATGACTAATATATTTTTGACTTATTCATCTGGTTATTAAAATTGGTTGAAACAAAAATAAGGTAATGAATGAAATCAAATATATATGTGAGGTGTCACTCTAATATTTATATATTTTTTCTTGAAATTGAAGTCTATCTAGATTTTTTTTTTCTATTTTTTTTAATGGTAACAAAATTTTTCATGCCATAAAAAAAAAAAAAAAAAAAAGAGAGGTTCATATACAATCACTCTTTCATCAGAAGGGACAGTTCTTGGTAAGATGAATTTTTCTTGTAAGTTAAATTCATATAATATAATATAATGGGTGCACGCGTGTGCCGCTTGCTTGCTTTTTGAGATACCTTCAAAGTGAAAGATTTTTTTTCCCCCCCTTTTTTGCTTTGATAAGAGGGAAAGAAAGTCCTCGAAAGTAAAATACATGTCAACGAAATCGCGTTTTGGTCATAAGCTTTTCTCAGAATATAGTTTAAGAAGATGAATGAATGAATGGGAAAAAATTACCAGTATTATATTTTTATGAAATGCTCATTAGAGGAGGGGAAAAAAACAACAGAAATATGTGCGTGTTGTGAGAAAAATAAAATAAAATATATGTACTTATTGCATATTTAGAGCAACAACTACTCCCTCCGGTCATAATTATAAGACTAAGTTAACTTTTTTGGAGAAATTAAGGAAGTCAATTAAATTACTTTAGATTATTTATATTTTAGTTTTTTTTTCCTTTAGACGAATAAATTTAACTAATAAACTAAGATATACTTTAAGAATACACAAAGTATGATAACATTAAGTAACTTATTTAGCTTCCTTAATTTGTCCAAAAAGAAAAAGAAAGTCAACGCGGTCTTATTATATTAAGACCAAAGGGACTACTCTAACTTTTTCGTTAATAAAAAACATTCAAAGAAAAAAGTGTGTGTGTGAGAAATAAAGAATTTGGTGTACTCCTTAAGAAAAGCATAAAATTTTATCTAAGAGTTACTCAACTTAAAAGAGTAAGCAAACATGGAAAAGAATTTTGTATTCATAGTGACTAGTATTAGTTATGATGCTTCTAATTAATCATATTTTATGTTCTGAAGTTGGAAAATAAACAGAAGATAGCACTAAAAAAATATTTTGTGAGAGTTGGGGAGGGGAGGGAAAAGCAACAGTGAAAGCAATGACCTTTGCTATTGTGAAATTTCATTTTTGCCCCATCAAATTATACTTTTATTGTTTATAAGTTACCTCAATCTTTAATTTGATCATTACAGTTTAGAATTTTGCAATTAGGTCCTTATAATTCACTTCCCATAATTTATTTTAGCTAATATTTTGGTAAATGCATATGCGGACAATGGATTTGGATACTATCATTATCTTCTTTTCATTTCATCTCCATCTCTGAGTTAAAAATTGAATGTTTGAGATTTAATATATATCATAAGCTTATATTATACTGAGATTCGTAATAAATATTTAGGAAATATAATTTATTTTCCAAAAATTTCCCTATATATGAATGAGTAAATGAGACATTAATAATGACAAAAGAATGAAAGAGATTGTATTGTAAATAAATGATTGAGAGAATGAAAGGTATAAAAAGATAATAAAATATTAATACTTGGAGGGGAAAATGTAGAAAAGTGTATTTACTATTGATATAAATTCAAAAGCAAAATTATAAAAAGGGATAAGTATATTAAAAACAAAAGGATCTTATATATAGGGATGGAGGGAGTCTTATACTACTATGTAAAAAATAAATTGTTAAAATTTGATCTGGATAAATTCACAACTGTAGACTACATGATGATGATGATGATGATGATTTTATAAAATACTAAATCCCAATCGTTGATTTTTCAATTTAATGGTGGGAATGGGATGAGTAGGAAAAACAGGAAAAAAACAAAAACAAAAAACAAAAATGAAGAGAGGATTCCAAATCTACGCAGACACAAGAATGTGGCACGTCATTTGGGTTTTTTAACAGTAATTTTTCGGTTTGCATGAGTAGAATCTCTGTTTACAATTGACCTGTCAAAATATTTTGTTTATTTTTTTTTTTTCCTCTCTCTTTTTAAATCCACTTTTAGACATTCAACCACCCCCCCCCCCCCCCAAAAAAAAAAAAAGGAAAATCCCCAAAATGCAGTCGGTAGGGTTGTTTTAGTGATAAATGTATAGTATGCAAATTAGTGGGACTAACTTAAAATATAACTTTTGAGGATTACATAATAAAATTTAAAATATAGAGACTTATTTAAAATTTGAATGTAATTATATATATGTGTGTGTATGACATACATACATACATACATACATATGGAACAAAATGTATTTTTTTCTAATTTAGTATGGTGACTTGGATTTTAATTGGTTTTATGTTTTCCACTGCTTTCCCATCAAGCAACCTAGATATCATCCCTAATCATGTTTAATTATTGAGTGAATGAAGAAGCATACATGCATATATACATATAATATACACACACATACATACATATAATATATATATATATATAAACAGTCATTTTCTTTTCACTGTAAAGGTTGATAAAAAAATTCCTCATCTGGCAGGGACTGTGAATTGTGCTTCTGCTATAATTACAAGCCCCATTAAAATTTGTCCCTTGTTTTTGTGCCTACAATTTTCAGGGTTTGTGGAGAACAAATTGGACTTTTGACAATCAATATATCAATATAAAAATAATAGTTAATAAGTTATAATATTTATAAATTACAAACAGTGTTACTCATTTCTCAAATTATATATAATAAAGAGCAGGAAATCCACTTAATTCAGTTATAGTAATTTCTCAAATTACTCATTTCTCAAATATATAGATCACCCTTTCTTCATCTCTTTTCCTTTAGATTTCAAGAAGAAACACTTTGAGATCACATCTTCGGTATAGTTTAAGAAATTAAATATATTATAAGTATATAAGATATTTTGCATCAACTAGATAAACCACGTAGATTAAAAAATTGGTTAAAATTATTTAAAAGCAATAAATATGTAAAAGATGACTTTTTTAATATATATATATATATATATATATATATATATATATATATATATATAACCCTTTTAAAGAAGATGATGAGTGAAAGAGATAAGGAGTTTTGATTCAGAAAAAGAAAGAGAGAAATGCGTGACTTGTCAAAGAGATGAGAGAGAACATGAGAAAAAGAAATCAGACATATGACTAACTGAGGGTAAAAGTGGAAAATAATCAAGACCGGAGGGAAAATATATTTCATATGATGTTTACCAAATTAAACGAGCCCAATATACTACTTTGATCCTATATATAAAGCACTTTCAATATGATTCACATAGATCAAGAAAACCGTAGACTTTATTAACTCTTCCATAACATTCAACTTTCCAACTTTACCCGTAATTAATATATTTCATAAACATTAGAGCAAATGCAATACAATAATAAATTAAAAGTAAAATTTTACATTCATATGAAAATTTTCTCTCTCTACTTCATAAATAGAACCGAAAATGACATTCTCTCTCTTTCTCTTTGTCTTATATATAGGACCAGAGAAGTAATTGTTTTATTTTGCAGAACACATACTTTTGATATATTCTAAGAGAAATTAAAGGTCACTGCTAAATTTTGGGGATATAGATATTGTGATGTTGGATGTGGCTTTTCAAATTTGTGATCTTGGTTACCTTGTTTGGGGTACAATGAGAGTGATAGTGAATATATATTTTCTTTATCTGATGAGGCAAATGAAAAAAGTTATGAGCTTTTATCACGGCAAAGTTAAGTTGGTTTCTATTACTCCCTCCGGTCCTAATTATAGGAGCAAATTTTAGAGTTGGTTTTGGTCCTAATTATAAGAGCAAGTTTTAACTTTTGTCAATTTTTTCCTATAATACCCCTATTTATACTTTCTCAATAATAATTAAAGACAATAATAATTTAATAATATACCTATATATTTTATAAAGTAATCACTAAAACTTGATTCGAGTGACTGTAGACCTGCTGGCTGCTCAGCCACGGATATGTATAACGAGACTCAGGTTATTAACTTGCATGGGAGTGGCTGGGATTATAGAACTAATAATGTAGAAAGGAAAATTGATTCCAGTGGGTAAGGGTATTTTAGGAAAATATACATAATTAACTAATTTAGCTTCATTCCTTAATCCCTTCAAATTCTGGTAATTTGCTCTTATAATTAGGACCAGAGGGAGTATTTGGGAGGCCAAAGAAAAATGGATTCGCTGTAGCACTTTCCTTCTTCAATGAAAAGTCCAATTCATCTTTATTTATGTTAGAAACATATAATACTCCGTTGTCAAAAAAAAACACATATAATCCTACTATGCCTTCCCAAGTTTATGCCGTTAGGTACATGTATTGCTGTCGAAATGATTATTTAAGGTCGAGAGAAAGACACAAAAGGACGAAACAAAATATGTTAATTAATCCTAAAATGGTTCCTAAAAATGACTAAACACTATAAACAAATTGACATTTTGTCGCAGTTAAAATTGCGTATTTGTGGTAGTTTTAACACTACAAATGACAATTGAACCACTACAAAATACAATGTTGCAAGCTATTTTGTAGTAGTTTTTGAAAACCGCTACTCTACGTGTAGTAGTTTTATGTCACCACTACAAATTATGATCAAGATGACGAATTGTGTGAACATTTTGTAGCCGTTAGAAACTGCTACAAATGATGGCTCAAAAATTTTCAGTTGTGGGAAAGGAAAATTGAGAAATTGGCACCAACATTTTAGCAGTTATTAAACCACTACTAAGTACTTCCACACATTTAATAAAATTGGCGGCAAAAGTTTGTGAAACTACTATAAATATTGAATGAAATTTCGAATATTGTACCAAATTTTAAGAGGAATTTGAATTAAATTTTTACTAGTTATTAAACCACTGCAAAATATCAAAATTTTGTATTGGTTGTAGAACCATCAAAAATATTGGATGAAATTTCAAAATTGCACCTAATTTTAAAGGCGAATTAAAAATTTGTGGGTTTTAAAACTGTTAAAAAATGTTGCAACTTTTTTATTAAAAAAACATAATTTGAGTCCATTTTTACAATATTTTATTATTTAAGTGACAATTTAAATGAATTAGTTACCATTTAAAAAATAATTAACTTAAGTTAAATATATATAAATATTATATAGGTATAATACTGAGAATGTATAGATAATATGAACTTGCAATGTTGCCCACTAGAAGATATTTGGGTATGGAATGGATGTTGATAATGATAGAAGGAATGTTTAGTGAATGTCCTTAAAGTTCTGGATAAGAAAAATAACAATAATTAGTATCAGTATTAAAATAAGGGAAAAAATTGAAATCAAAAGATTTAAGATCAACTTGTTCAGCACTCAACCTCTTTAGAAAACATTAACAGATGAGAGAAAACGAGAGAAAAGTTGGGTGAGAAGAAATGAAGGAGTGTGTGAAATGAAGTGTGATAGGGTATTTTTAGAGATCTGCGTAACTCATGTAGCGGTTAGTATGACGATTTTTGTAGCAGTTTATGTCAGTATTTGTAGTTGTTGTACTTTTTGTAGCGGTTTTTGTTTGTTTTGTACAGGTTATAAAACCGCTACAAATATATGTTGGTATTTGTTTTATATAAAAAAATATAGAGATTTACAAGAACATAAGCATAATTTGTTTAATAATTCTTTGTCATCTTCCATACAAAAAATGTGTGGAGAAAATATTAGTTGTGAGTTTAATATGTTTGTACAAAAATTAAACTTAAATTAAGTGATAATAAAGCATAACTTATAAAAACGTACTGAACTAGAGGTAAATTGTCATCATCTTCAGGGAAAAAGTTTTCAAAATTGGTGGCTAGAATGGCTCACTCTCATAGCCAATGTTACCATCACTCATGTCGTAAAGGTCTCAAGGCTTTAAGTGAACCATCATATTCTAATCCCTATGCCTCTTGTCCTCAACATAATAAACATGGTGTGCCTCTAAGACAAGAATATGTGCCTTATCATCTTGAGATTGACCAATGTTAATTGGCCAGAAGGAATTTACTAATGTGATGCCTATGTTACCAGCTGTGAGTCCCCAAAAAAATGTCATATTTTCCCACAAACACTTGAACAGTGTCATGGTGAAACAACCTTAATAATTTAGCTTTGACAACATCAAGAAACTTTCCATAGTAAGGGACGTCTCTAAATTGCATGTTGTCGTTGCCACTACTTGCTTAACTCCTTGTCCTAAAGGTGCCATAAACACCTGAGTTTCAGGGAATCCTTAATCTAATGAAATTGTGCAAAACCTGAAACCATTGACATTGTATACCATAAACCTGGTTACATGGTCAAGAGGGCCAATTGTAAAAGCTCTGAAATCTAGTGAGTACGGGTTGTGATCATTTAGTATTATGTGCACAAACCAACTTGGGACTTCTCTATCAACTTTTTTGTCAATTTCGAAGGATGTTTGTGTACGGATCTTGAGTTGACATCAATTTTGAAGGATGTTTGTGTACGGATCCTAAGTTGGCACTTCAATTCACACGACTTTTGAATTCCCTACAATTAATCATGAGATGATGATCATGAAATGCAAGTATAAAATACAAGGAAATATATAGCATAACATATGAATATACCATTCTTACTAAAGAAAGGATTCAACTTCATTGCAATTGATCAAGACATGTCTATGTACTTGCAACTTCTGAGTTGATGTTAGTTTTAAGTTCTCACTTCCTCTAACTGGCTTACCAACACGAGGGATTAATAAATCTCTTAATGATGGCTCAGGTTCAAAGCAATTGCCTACACGAGGTGGTCAGTTGAAAGACGTCTCAATGTCATCAAAGTACCTTGAACATAAATACATGATCTCAACTCCTATATAAGCTTCAGCTATAGAACCTTCTGGCCACGCTTTATTCCTTATGTAAGATTTCAATTTCTCCAGAAACCTATAAAGTAAAAAAGGAAAAATGTTAACAAAGGCTAAAATGTGCTCATCTTCCGCAATTGCTGAGGTGCACAAGCAAAAGTGCAAGTAGTCTTTCTTCCTGCTTTTGATGCATCGTCATTTTTTTCAAACTCGAATTGAACATCCTGAAGTTGCTGTAAGATATTTGCACCGGATAAAGTCTGAGAAAGTCCTCTTTTTTCAGTTTCCTATTGAAATGATTTCATTGTAACTTAAACTTGTGTTTACCATCGATAAACCTCCAATGACCCATGAAGCACCATTTTCGACTGTGGGAAAGTTGCACTAAATCAAAGTCAAAATTGCAAGCTGGACACGTCGTCCCAATATGCACATTCCACCCCAATAATGTTCCCAGCCAGGAAAGTCACTTATCCTCAATATCAAGGCTGCACACAAGTTGAACAATGAGTTCTCATACGTGTCATATGTCTTGATGCTAACATTTAATTAATCCAGCAATTCCACAATAAGAAGTTGGAGATACACATCAATGTCATTACCCGATGTCTTTTTTCCTAGAATGATCATAGATAAAATGAATGAGCTTTGTTTCATACACATCGAGGGGCCAAGTTGTAGGGAATTAAGACAACAGGCCAAATAATGTAACTTTTGTTAAGATTCCGAAATGGATTAAAACCGTCGATAACCAAAGCAAGCTGAACATTTCTAAGATCCACCATGAAAGATGAAAAGACTGAGTCAAACACTTTCTAGGCTGCTGCATCACATGGATGTCTTAATTTACCATCTTCATTCTTTTCAACTTCATGCTACCTCATATGCTCAAATGTTTTAAACGACATAAACAATCTTTGTAATCAACCAACTTTTATGGAAAGTACCAGATAATCTTTGTTGATTTCTTCTTCTACTTTTTCCCCTTTCGAATTGTCATGTACCTTAAAGTTGACATCGCTTACAAGTCTCCCTGCGAGCATCATCTTCCCAATATAACATATAATCAGTAGGGCATGCCTCAATTTTTTTGTAGTTCAAACCTAATCTGTTAATAATTATCTTGGCCTTGTAGAACACTGTGGAAATCTCCACATCATGGAATGCATCTTGTAATAATTTCAACAACATCGGCATTCCCTTATCAGTAATCCCATGCAAGTACTTGATATGATTACAATCAAGAAAGATAATTTAGAGTATTTTCGACAATCTTGATACAAAGGCGATATGCTTCATCCATAAGGCTGAAAAATTTCTAGGCTGCCTCATTCCTCAAGAAAAAAGGGTTTGCACCGTGAACTTATGCAGTGAAGTTATCGTCTTGAAAACTAAACGCGTCATGAACACCATCTTTAACAGGATAATCCTGATCTAATTGAAATCCTACTTGTGAACTTCAAGGAAGATGATCATCATATCTCTTATGGGGTTTCTCAACATGAACTCCCTAGAACATATAGTATTCTAGGGAAGGCTTCACAAGAAAATGTTCCTTAAGAACTTCTCGTGTATGCCACTTCTTGCACTTGCATCTACAACACACATACGCAATCTTACCATTGTAGCTGCCATGAGCTAATGTGAAATCCATGAAACATTGAACAATTTGTAGTAGTTTGAAAACTGCCACCATAATTGCTACAAATTTCATAACTTTGTAGCGGTTATTAAACTTGAACCGCTACAAATTTCATGATTGTTCACATTTTGTAGCGATTTAAAAACCACTACCATAACCTTTACAAATTCCATAACCTTGTAGCAGTTATTAGCCAAAAACCGCTACAAAACAAATGATTGTTGGCGGGTTACCAAATACACATGTATTTTACCCTCGGGAGTGCCCATCACCATATGCTTTTTTCAGGAGCAAAAATACACATGTGGTTACATTTTAGGAGCAAAAATTACATCACCGTTAAAATCTAACTTAACAGTTCATTTGCAACAGAAAATGTCATATTTACAACAGTAAATGTCATATTTACAACAACATTTGAACACATGGATTTTGAACATAGAAAGGTCATTTACAATAAATAAATAAAAAAAAGGTCTATATTTACAACAATAAGTGTTGTATTTACAAAAAAATTTAAAATCTGGCCATATTTACAACAGAAAATGTTATATTTACAACAACATTGAAACACCTGGATTTTGAACATAGAAAGGTCATTTACAACATAAAAAGGCTAGATTTACAACAGGAAGTGTTATATTCACAACAAAAGTTAAAATCTGGCCATTTACAACAGAAAAAGCCATATTTACAATAGGCTAGATTTACAACAGGAAGTGCAATATTTACAACAAAATTTTAACGATGGTGTGACTTTTGCTCCTAAAATGTAACCACATATGTATTTTTGCTCCCAAAAAAAGCATATGGTGCTGGGCGCTCCCAAAGATAAAGCACATGTGTATTTTTACTCCTAAACCCTTAAAACTACTACAAATGACCAGTCATTAGGTGGGATGCCGTCTGGCACATTCTCGATCAGATCTTACAAAGGAGTCGTCCCATCCTTATTCATGAAGTGGTAAAGACTATTCCTCTAGTTCTTACAGCCATCCCTCGTCTTGATCAAGGTGTACCTCTTCCTAATGTCGCAGATGACAAACTTATCCTATATCATAATTGAATAAATTATAATTCAATATAATTAATTAATTAATTAAAAATGACATAAATTATAACTATTTACATTTATAACATAATTAAATACAATTAATTACCTTCACAGCCTAGTCCCACGCTAAACCCTTCAGCCCCTAAGCAACATTCTCCCAAATCCTGAAGTGGATGGGGAACCGTAACCAAATCAAGCCCAAGTCATTCAGATAACGGTTGAATAAGTGACCACCGTTACGTTCTCAATTAGCTGGTTCATGGCCTCATTCCACAAAACTACAACACGTAGCTCCTGCAACTTCTTTACACTAGCCACATCCAGTCTCCTGGTGGTGATGTTCCCCTGCTCATTTGCATAATTTACCACATTCTTTTATTAAATTTAAATCCATTTTTAATTAACCGTATGAAATTTAAATATTAATTTTTTCAACCAATAATTAAATTTACCATCGACTTCCACCTCAAACCCGGTTAACCGCCAAGACAATTGTTGAGGGTTATTCTGCTCCCAAGCCTCCTCCTCATCCAGGAATCGCTCTATCTTGCAAATGGGAATGTTGAAATCAAACACTTCATTTGCCTTGTAGTCATTCAGATTGAGCTCAGCCCCTTCATCCTAAACATGTAGCTCTAGTAAGGTCACCTCCTATAGGGTTGTCTATTATGGCTGCTCTAAGAGAAGTTGTTGTGGCTGGGTCACCTCTTGTGATGGCAAGTGGACATTTCTACCCTCGTGATGCCCTCGACGACTTCTACCACCGCCCCCTCTACTCTGCTCTCCCGTGGAATAGGTTTGGAACACTCAACCTCCTTCCCCTTGTGCTTATCTCTCCCAGACACTCCGTAAATGCTTAAGAAGAATGTCAGAGATGTAGTGAAATCTGCCAAAGGCCACGTGAGAAACCAATTTGCATGCTAAACTATTTGGTGGCGATGTGTGTATAAAGACTTCAACTTTGTAGCAGTTTTACACACTCATACAAAAAAAAAAAAAACTAATACAAAGTGTAGACATTGGTAGCAGTTTAACACTAACCGCTACAAATAACGAAACCCTACCTCATCCAACATGAAACTTTGTAGTGGTTCTATATAACCACTGCAAATGTGAAAGACTGTTTGCATTCTATAATGATTTCTATGAGTAACTGCTATAAATGTGCAAGATATTTGCATTATGTAATGGTTTCTATGAGTAACAACCACAAATGAGCAAGACTCTTTGCATTCTATAGCGGTTTGTGCATATAAACCACCACAACTTTTGCACCTAGCTGGCACCACAAATAAAACCGCTACAAAATTGGAGTGAGCTTGGCGTCATATTTTGTAGCAGTTAATTTGTGATAACATCTATAAAGGTCATTCCCTAACCAGTGCATCACTTGATGTGAGTGATCACATTGCAAATTTATAGCTATGTTGGTATAAATCGCTACAAACCCTGATATTGGTAGCTGTTTTTTTTGTAACTGCTACGAATTAACAGTATTTTTGTAGTGAAATTCCTACAAAAATCCTTAGTAACCATATGGAATTAATTTTTACTGTGCAATGATCTAATTGTCTTAAGCAAAATTAGTTGTCATTGTATCAGTTATTGTTATCATTTGATAAGTTAAAGTTATTTATTATGAAATTTTCATTGTTGTTTTATTATTTTTCTTAAATTTTTAATTAAGGACATTCGGATAATTTTGCTACAGGTTTAATTTCCGACTAGTCCCTAACGACTTTACATTGATTACGCCATTTCGGAGTCTTGATTTGAAATATGTAGATTTTTGGGGGTCTCTTTATATCCCTATAAGATACTACCTCCGATACAATATATAAGACCTAGTTTAGAATTAAATTTTGATCCTAAACATGAGACACTTTTATTTTATCTTTTCTATTTATTATTTTTTCTTTAAATTTTAATTGTCTGACTTATAAATTGATATATAATATAATAATACATAGAAACATTTCATAGAGATCATATCACTTACATTATAATTAAATAATATACTCCTTCCGATCCTAATTATAAGACATATTTAACTGATTTTGAGGAGATTGAAGAAATGAGTTAAATTAGTTAATTTTACTCATTTTCCTAAAATACCCTTATATAAATTTAAAATGACAAAAGTAAAAGTGAATCAACAACCCCTACTATATACCTCTCCCACCTAGAATTTTCCTTCCCACACGCTTTCTAATTGAAATAATGGTCTAACTATAAATACATATATGTGTGTATGTGTGTGTGTGTGTGTGTGTGTGCATATGTGTGTAGATATATATACTCATAAACATGCATGCATATATATACACATACCCACACATACATATACATGTATTGACAGTTACACACACACATATATGTTTGTATGTGTATATATACTCAACAATTTAAAAATTTCATTGACTGAAAGAGTTTATACACCCATATACATATACTAACCAAAAACCAAATACACTTAAAAGAATAAATAGTGGTATTTTAGGAAGAAATTGACCAAAATTAAAATGTTGTCTTACAATTAGGACCAAAACCAACTCCCAAATATTGTCTTCTAATTAGGACAGGAGGGAGTATTTAACTTCTTAATTTCCTCAAATTAGATAAAAAGATCTTATATTTAGGATTGGAGCTGGTGGTATGTATTGAAGAAACCACTAGGTGAATCGCAATTATCAATATGAACATAGTTTTGAGTTTGTGACTTTATCCCTGACTTAGGATAGTTTAATCCAATACTTTGCTTAACACGTCTTGTGATCTATCTCTCAATTTCCAAATATTCCAATGATGTTATCAATTTTGAATTATTAGGCTTAAGTAGGAAGGGGAAATTAAATGAATAATCGACCGAATTAAAACTGATTAAACCAAACATTGGACTTTATTTTTCAAATATTTCTTTTTGATAAAACGGCAAATTTCAGCACAAAAAGAGTTCGTGAAAATTTTCTTTCTGTTTGATAGAATTACCTTATTCTTCATTTTTCTCGCAAAGTAAAAAAATATTAAACATAAAGTTCAGAAAATAAAAATAATAATGTCTAAACCGCAGTTTAACTCAAATTTAAACAGCCCAATTCAACCGGCTGAGGCAATTAAATGAAACAAAAGGCTTATTATTTTTTATGCTTGTCTCCATCATGTTATATATATTCTAGCAACACATTTATTAGATATCAAGCTGTCTAGTCAAAAATTACTCAATCTTCTACTTTCTGATTCTGAGTATATATAATATTATAGTAGCCGATTGGAATTTTAATTTAAACAAAATGAAATATCCACCAATACTATTTAACGTTTCTCAAGAATTTGATCGCTGTTAATCATTTCGTTTGTCTTACTATTATAAGTTTACTGTTAGTAATTAATTATTATCTAATTAAACTTATTAAATCAGCGTTTGTCCATCGTAGATATAATATCCAAAAGCCTAATAAACATATATTCTGCCGAACCTAATTTTACAAAGCAACACGAATTTAATTAATCATGTCTTGTCCTTTCAGATCAATTTAATGAAAACTACGTAACTCCGGAAACAATAATGAACCTTGTTAAGCCACGAATATCTTAAGCAAATAGTGATTATTAATATAATTAATGACAATTATAATTACGTGTCAAAGTTTAGTTTCTTCGATTGAAGCGGTTTCTTTTGAGTGACATGTTTAAAACTTGTTATTTACATTAATTCTTATCAACACAATTCCTTGATATATATGCATGCATCTAGAATTTTTGATGAAGAGTGACAAAGAAGACACTCACAATTATTAAGTGTATGAGATGATGATGATACGTCCAATTGTACAAACAATTTGAGTCTTAAAAATAATATCATACTTTTATCTGAAGACTTATATAAATAATCTGATTGATAAACCGCTATCAAATTTTATCTTATAATAAAACAATCAATCCTCAACAATCCTTAAGCTTCACAGTTTTGAGATGTCTTGCCACTTTGAATTTAAGAAAACTTTCGTATTAGCCGTTAAAAAATCAAAATAAGGGGGGACGCAAGAGGTGTTCAAAGTAATTGTCAAAATATCTCAAGTTAAATTATTAATTTGTTTATAAATTAGCAGTTAGTACTCCAACACAGGTGCTAAAAAAAACAGATGGGTATTATTTTACGAAGATAAAAAATTAGTTGAGTTAGGTATTTATAAAAAAATATCTTAATTTCCTTAAAATATGGAAAACCTTATTTAATATGTGCAATGAACAGGATAATTTTCAAGAAAAATTGTATATTTAGGAGACATAGTAAATTAGGTCCTAGCTAGACTTAGGGCTTGAGCCTCCTATATTTCAATTATTAGCTCCTACATATAAGATTAGAGGGAATTTTATATTTTATAATAACAACTTCGTATTGTTATTTTTTATAATAAAAATTCATCATCAAAATCCTCTATATATCTGCATCAAACTGCAATTGAAGTTTTTAAAATTTTTTTAAAAAAAAACTTTTAAAAAAAAAACACTGGCTGGTAATGTGATTAAATTTGTCCCATTAACACATACATGTAGCCCCAGGTTGTTCAAGTAGATTCCCTTGAAAACATTTCAGTACAGTGCACGTGTATCCAATTGAGAGAGAAAAAAGAATCAGAATTAATGAGAATTGAGAGAAAAAGACTGTTCAAGTGTTGAATTAGTGGACTTCTATACCCCTTTTACCCTTTACATGACGGAAAGAATACCGCATATATACACACACACACATACATATTTTCCCAAGAAACAAACAATTCCCTTATTCTTATTAAGCATCTTAATCGCAGAGAAATCAAACTATATGAATCTAAGTTGACCAAACTACATACCCTCCTCCCCCTAATTCTCTTATTCTCTCCCAACCCAAAAACCTGCTTCCTCAATCAATCACTACTTTATTATTCTTCTCTGTTATTGTTCTTTTCAACTGTTTAATTTCTCTCTCTCTATTCTCAAAGCTATAGACGAAGAAGAAGAAGACCAATTATTTCCTCAGAGAATTCATATCTAGAATCATCCAAAGCTTAAAATTATCTCATCATGGAAGGAGAGAGAGGCGTTCCGAATAATTATGAACTTCAGGTTTCCTTCACAAACCCTCATCATCCCCATCATCAAGCAGCCATACACGAAATGGGTTTTGTTCAATTCGAAGAGAATCAAGTTCTCAGCTTCTTAGCTCCTTCTGCTCAGTCTCAATCTTCTTCCTGCGGTGGCAGCGCGGCCGCAGCGGCCCCTTCCTCAGCACCTGCCACAAACGGAGGAGGAGGAGCCACTGGCGCAGTAGCCACTTCCGCCGGGTTTAGCCATAATGACCTTGTTAATACCAGATCAACTCCATGGAACACCGACCAGGTTGTTTATTTCCAATTAATTATTATCTGCAAAATCCACATCAGAATTATCAAGTTACCAAGCCCCATATAATTATTCAATAAAGGATTTTTGGGTAATGAATTTGTTTCTGAATTTTCTTCTTATGTACTTATTTATTTCGTAATACAAACTTTTTAGGTAGGAACTCTGGATCCCAAGGCTGTCAATGATGAAAACTGCACTGGAAATGCTAGTGACGGCAACAATACATGGTATGATACACACACATATGTATATGTTCTATTATTGTTTCTGGTTTCTTTCTTTCTCTCCTTCATACTGAAACATCAATACGCTTTTTGATTCTCTTATATATATGCTTATTCTCTTTCATTTTCTATGTGGCTATGAGGGAAAAAGACATGCACGTAAATAGCTTATTTAGGAACCCAAGAAGATATTCCTTTAGGCTTCTGCGAAGAATCTGAAAAGGTCTCATCGCCCTTCTATGGAACCAGAGAGAGACGTTATAGAGTCTGCTTCTCTTTTGCTTTTTCGTACGCCAAGCTATCATTATAACTCTCTCTCCCTCTCTCTCTCTGTTTTCTGTCTTGGGGTTGTGAGAGAAGAACAAGCTAAGAGGTTAATTGGGGCTTGAAAGTCTTGATACTCATCGATTCTCGAATCCACTACTCCCTCCATCACTCTCCACCCAACAATAATCCTTCAGTTATATATATATTTCACTTTTCCATTTCCATTTTCCTCAAAACACAGACAAACACAAATACCAACTGTTTTGCTTTCAACTGGTAGAACAAATTCCACACACACACACATATATATATATAAAGTAATTATGTCCTTGTTTGGATATATTGACATTTTGAAGCCTTAATCTAGCATTTCAATCCTAATTTTATGGTTTACGAGATAAGAGTGCAAGAGGAGTTTTGTCTTAACTTATATAAACATTCTTATCACAAGAAAATCCAATAAAACCCAATTATGGGCCTTTATTAGTTACACAAGATATATAGGGCTTTCATTAATACATGTGTCAATAATATACAGGTTTATGAACTCGGTAGTGTTTATGGTAACTACTGTATTAGTCTTCTTGCTCATAAGATCAGGGATTGCACTTGATGGTCGCAGTGCTGTATTATTGGGTAGTCTTTGAAAGACTTGATTATTTTGCCGATGAATTATAAAATAATTAAATGGATTATTGGTGATATTTGATAGGGTTGATGTGATATAAGTGAATTATTTGTGATGTGTGAGATAACGTTAGGTGGAGGAACACAGCATCAGAGAAAAGCAAAGTGAAGGTGAGGAGGAAGCTGAGAGAACCAAGGTTTTGTTTCCAAACAAGAAGCGATGTGGATGTTCTTGATGATGGCTACAAATGGAGGAAATATGGCCAAAAAGTTGTCAAAAACAGCCTCCATCCAAGGTAATAATCAATTCTATCTTTTAAAATATATCTTTATTTTAATTTCCCTCTCTTTGTTTTGATTTATGTTGTTGTTCATGTCTGATATATTATCTATAACAACTACATTCACAAATAAAAAGTGAGTGCATGTGGAGTATATTTGAAGATTAGAATAAAGAAATGGACATAAATATTGCATAAATGTAGAATATAATCCAATTTCATCTTGTTTAATTTAGAAAGAGTAGAGAAATTGAAGAGAAAAAAAAAATCGATATAATTGCGGATTGGGAATTTTTCTTATTTGTATTGTTTGTTTTATAGAGTTAAAGGTTTGGTTTTTAACAAATTGCAGTTTGTGCATCTTTGGTATGGAATTTTGCAGTAGTCATGTTACTATCAGATATCTATAAGACTTGGCCAATATAATTAACCACTTGATCTAATAGTAACGGTTTAAGAAAACCTTTTTACTATATTGCTAAAAGCATATTGAAAAAAAGTAAATTAAGATAAGAAAATTCTGAAGTTAAGTCACTGCAGTTTAAGTGATTAGCAAACAATTATTGTTTTTTAATTGTTTTAATACTTTTGCTGTCTAATAGTGTCTCCATCAAATTATTATTAAAAGACCTATTGAGTGCAATAGCTACATCATAGGCAATATCGTCGGGGAATTAAGGTAAAATGTCTCCTTTTGAAATAAAGTATGTGATGATAATGAAGAATTATTCAACATTATCACAGGTCACAATATTTTCAGAAATAAATTTTCTTATGCTTAATTTGAATTAATTAAAGATTAATACCTTAAAGGTAAATTGTGCATATATAAATGATGTTTTGACCAAATATATATATATATATATATGATTGGTTATGAACTGACGATATTTATACCTTTTAAAACTTAATAATAAACTCCTTGTTGTAGTTCTGTTGATGCTAATGAGGGTTATACTGTACTTTTTGGGCAAAAAAAATAATAATAAGTTGTGATACTTTAGGAGACTTGGCTATATTTGATTAAAATTAATGATAGAGAATTTAGAAAAATGTTTTTCAAATATACTCTTTCTAATCCTTTTTATAAGCAACTTTTTTCTCTCATGAAGTTGATCTTTAAAATAAGCAACTTTTTTTATCTATCAAATTTAAACTACATTTTCATTCAAAGTGTGTTTGGTTTGAAAGGAAGGGATGGAAGGGGAGGGCATGTTTTTATCAAATTGTCATTAATGAGAAAACAAGGTTTTTTGTTGAGGGTGTAGTTATGGAATATTAAAAAAAATAAAATTATGGGCAATTTAGTCAAAACCAGGTAAAAAATTTTCTCACCTCCCCTCTCTCCTTTCAAACCAAATACGTATACACTCTAATTTTTTTTTATTTAATCATTTATTACTCATTTTCTCTTATATTTTATATTCATCCTCTTTTATATTTTTAACATGTTTTCTTTACCTATGCTTTTTTCATAAACATGGGCATATTTAGAAGAAATGTGATATTTTTGAGATATTTATTTCTTTCAACTAATATTAACCGTCAGTTAATTTTAAGCAATACAAAAAGATTGTTTATAAAAAAAGACCAAAGAGAGTAATAATTTGGGACTTTATTACCAAAAATTAAATAGTGTGACTAGTGTGTTTGCATGTGTGTGTAATCCCACATGACAAATTTTACAGTTCATCATATAGCTTTCTACAAATTTATTAGAAAAATAAATAAAATTTTTAAAATAAAGAATTTATTTACACATATTAATACAAAAATTAAATTATATATATATAATGTAGCTTTCAAATTAATAAAGGTTGAGTAGATAGAGATAGAAAGAGAAAGAGAGAATCTCCAGCGTACTGAATGTTACTGTTGAAGAGAAGGGTTGATGGAACAGAATGAGCTAGCAATTGGTTTTATTTATGATTAGTTTTCAGACAAATTATTGAGAGAGATAAAAAAAAATAATATAAATAATGAGAATATTTGGTGTATTATATGAATGATTATTATTTTGACAATAGGACATATTATAGGGTCCCCTAAAGAGGCCTCAATTTCAATGACACATACAAAGTCCTTCCACACATTCATATCTTTCACTGAAAAAAGCTGCGACTTCACATAAAGTTTTCTATATAACTCGAGTATACATATAGATAGCTCCAGAAAATTTTCTAATAAAGATGCACTTTAATTTTTCAAACATAATGAAAAAAATATTAAAGTGTTTTAAGACAAATATATATTTTACAGAAAAAAATTTGTAACCAGAAATATATCAAAACAATAATTTTTAAGAAGGATTTTATCTTGACCAGCTATCACATTTTTTGGTCCAACTATTTTTAGCAAATTCACTGTGATGAAGTAAATAATTAAAATGAGATTTTGTAAAAAAAATTAAGAAATATGGATTTATTTGCATAATGAACCAATTTTTGGTTTTATGGTTTATGGTGTGAAAATATGTTTTTGTAATAAATATTAGATCCTAGATGTAATTAAAGACAGTCTAACAATAATAGACAAGCATCAAATATATTTATTTACGGGCCAACAGATTGTTTATATTTTTTTATGGTGCATAATATATTTTGGTAAAATGTTTTCACAAAATTTTTATCAATAAATCAACCAAAAGAATGTTTCTTTGTGTAACTTTGTTGTTTATCTCATATTTATAGATCATAAGACGTTGATTTGTTTTGGCTTTTATAGTTATTGGTTTATTGCTATTCTATACCGCGACTAAGAATTCAAATTTATTTAATAAGTAATGTTTTAAAACAGTCCATAATATAGGATATAGTTTGTAATGCAAATTGCATTACAAACTATATCCTATATTTAAAACCGAAGGTAGTAATACGTAATAGGACTGAGATTGAAAAACCACACTGAATTATGTTTGAAAATAGATTTTAATATTTGACTAGTATCTTTATAAATATGTTTGAAAGTGAACTAAATATGATTGTATAATCATTATTCTTTAAAATTATTTGATATATCATCTTTAATTATGGAAAGGAAGAAAACAGACCTTGGAGAAAAATCCAAAATGCTTAATATGATTTTAATAAAATTACATATAAAAAAAATTCGGTATCTTATAATTTTTCAATTTTAATATTTATTTAAAAAAATATAGAGAAACATCATAACTTTGAAATTTAAAAGTGACAATTACATGTTAAAATATGCTGTTGCATTGACAATAGCAGAGGATTTGCTTTCAAAATAATTGTACCAAATAGATTTTGCAGCTATTTCTTATAGTGAAAATGGAAATCTATAACAATATCAAAACAAGGACAACAAAATGAGAAGCTTCAAGTAATTTTAGTAGCTATTTTCATTACGAGAAGAAAAAAAGGAAGACAAAAAGGTCAGTTGTTTCACAACACCACCTTATAAAAGAGGAAAAACGTAAATCAGATTAATTGAATCATGTATATTCTATAAAGAAAAGAAATATAACATAGAAGGATGAAATCCTAAGTTACTTACATCAAGTGAGACATCATTATTAACATATAGAAAAATAAACATGCAAATTCTTGGCCATATCTTCTTAATATTCTTCCCATGCGTGCATGTAAAGGAAAACCCATTAGGTTGAGATGAGATTATATATATAGTAATGCATGACACAATAATGTGAAAATTGTCAAAGTGGCATATCAATTAAATCCTAAATGGGTTCAGATGAAAACCATCATTAGAAGTTTGCACTTAAAGGTATGTACTTCCTTAGATATAAGTGCAATTAGCTAACTAACTAGGAAGATAGAGTAAGTTATTGGATTAAAATAATATAATGCCTTTCTTATAGACCGTCATTCAATAAAGCGGGTTCTTATTACATAAGTGGTCAAAAAATTATGATGGAATTTGAATGAGACAATAAAATTCTCTTCTTTTATAACAACCGATTGTCTTTATATATAGACAATCAGTTGTTATAAAAGAAGAGAATTTTATTGTCTCATTCATATATATATATATATCTATAGTACCAGACTGATATGGTTGATTGTATTAGAGAATTAACTTAATTTTATGCTAAAGCTCTTATAAGTTATTTTTAAGAAATTATTACAACCTTAAAATAAATCCTGTGAAATTTGATAGTAATATTGGTCTTTTAATATAATTACTAAATTTATGATTGTTCAATCTAGATTTATGAGATACAAGTCATTAGGTGCAATTTTTCCTTAAGTTGTGACAAGGATTTCTTTTTTCTTTTTTATTTTTGGTTTTGAAAAGCCAATTGATACAGGAGGTTAAGAATTTGAGAATGCATATGGAAGGTGAAAATTCAATTCTCGATCTGGATGACATCTGATTTATTAGATATAGTATTATATATGGAGAGTATCACTAATAATTAGAAAGAGTAACTTCTAAGGCTTTAATTATGAGAAGGCATCTCTCCTGAAATGGCCATAAATAAATGTTTTCTGGAAAATTCTCATTTAAGTTTAATGTGTTTACTTTGCTCGGTTTTGTTTTGATTGATTGATCAAAATAACATGCAAAAAATATGGGAAATAGTGAATGCATGTAGTTATTTTGACTCACTACACACACACTATGTGTGTGTGTGAGAGAGAGATCATATATATTCTACAATGTACTGCCTAATATAAAGTTTCAGGGGGGGGGAAAACTACACTAATGTTTTTATATGTGACGTGATATATGTAAGTTTTTTGTGTAAAGCACCGACATCCAATTCAGTTTACTTAAATTAAAACTATATGGCATGCAAATAGAATGTTTGTTGGAAATCATGCAAAATGAAAGTTAATTGCATAATCTTTTCTTGATGAGCTTAATGAATTGGAGCCTGTCTTCTATTATGCATGTACTAATCATTTTGATTGTTTGTACATAACATAGATGAGTACAAATTGGAGCCTATCTTTGTTGTCTTAAAACAACATATACAAGTGACATGCTAATAATTAGAAATCATTTAACAATATCAGTATCAATAAAGTAGAAAAATAAAAAATGCCACAGTATATATTTACATGCTGTGAACATTATTTACAGCTCATCATGAAATCCATGCAGATGTATGGGGCCTACTGTAGTAAAATGATCAAGTGTTCTTTTGACTAAAATGAAATTTTAATATGGCATATTGTTTTTGTCCTGGTGTTGTTTTTTGGCATATTATAATGTCTCTCAAAATATCCCATATGCATTTAGTTTTTCTCAGCATCTGATTTGTGCAGAAAATTAGGACCATTGTTTAATTTTTTATAAATAAAAATTTGTGAAATGTGACCGTTAGAAAATTTTATTGGCTAAAAAGACATCAATTCGAGTACGTACTTTTTTTGTATGAAATCTTACATAGCACCATTACTTTCTACATATAAAAATATATCAGTTCCTTCTAGCCAATAACATATTTCCAAACAAAGACTTCTCATTTTTGTCCCAAAAAAAAGGGACTTTTCACTGATACTTGGATATATTATTTTTAATTACTTTTTTATTCACCATAATTCTGACTCAAGAAAATCTTCATTTTCACAGAAGCTACTACCGTTGCACCCATAGCAATTGCAGAGTGAAGAAGAGGGTTGAACGCCTATCAGAGGATTGTCGTATGGTGATAACAACTTATGAAGGAAGGCACAACCACTCTCCTTGCGACGACTCAAATTCATCTGAACATGAATGCTTCACTTCTTTCTAATAGGTATTGGAACCAAATTAAAAAACGCAAGAAAAGGAGAGGAATTGAAGAAAACAAAACGCATTGTCGTTTCATTGACAGCTTGGTATCAGTTTAATCGTGACGTACAATATCTTTTACTCATCATAGGCCATAGCAAGCTATTAATTTGAGGGATTTCCATGTACCTTATATATATTACCGATAGAGTGCAGTCTTTTCTTTAAAGGTGTACTCTTATATATATTTTATTTATTAGAAAAGGACTCTCTTGCTTGTGTATATGTGTTAATACATATATATAACATATGTTAGCTCTATTCTTGCCATACTAATGCACGTGCATCCAAATTTGCACGTTCTTTATCGACATGTGTAGTAGTAACCCGATTGCTCACATGAATATGAATCACGATAATTAAGACTTAGGGTTATGATACACAGAAAATAACACTATTAGAGAGGAAGATAACTAAGAGAGGGTGAGGAAGAGGGCATGCGGAAGTTATGCATATATACATTGTGCATCCAGCCCCTCAACTCATATACACATATCACATACGTACGCGGCAGTTACATGGATTTAAACTTGAAAATCAAGAGAAAACTTCCTCTATGAACCCATATGTCTCTTTTTTAACATAACAGTCACACTCACATTGTACTTTAGCCTAATCTACCAAAGGTGAACTAGGTATATTCTAATATATATAACTTAGCGGATGTTTGTCTTTCTGACAACACACAGATTATTAGTGCTTAAGTGGAGCATCAAATAGGAAGCAGATATGCCAAATGCTTTATAGCTTAATGGTAAGAGAGCTCCCCCTTTAAGTGGAGGTCGCAGGTTCGATTCCAGTGTAGCCTCGTGCCATTAGTGCATGATCTCTTAATTAAAAAGAAAGAAATAGAAAGGAGGTCTTCAATCAACCTTTTCAGATAAACTTTTGTGAGAAAATATGTAAATGTCAAACTATGTATTTCTTGATGATATAAAATATCTAAGCATTTATGTGTCTTCTTTTTACGTGTATATTACTTCTTTATTTTTATTTTATGAAATATGGGACTTATTCTTAACCTTGTCTGAAGTGTTCGTTCATATTTAATATATGATCACACATACACACTCTAATTTTCCCGTTCTTTTGATATTATAATTATCCAAAAATGACAAGGTCTTGACTGCTCCAAACATTTGTAAAACTAAACTCTCAACATTTAGGCCACTGTCTCCAGACTTGTCATCATGTTTAAATTTGGGCTTCCATATATATATATATATATATATCGCTATTAATATTAATTATGGCTCAAGTAATCTCAAACACAAGTGAGTTTTTGTTTAACCCTTATCATTCTTAGCCTGTGTTTTAGAGCATTACGTTTCTGGATCATTTTCATGTGTGTACTGTGTCAATGTGTATATGTATATATATATATGTTAATATAATTCAATGTAATACGCGAGACTTCTCAAATATATCTCTATCTATGTAAATGGAATCACAGCAAAACTGATATCTTTTTCATCTGTTGAGATTCGTGCGTTATGCTGATAAGGCTAATCAAGGTTGATAAATTAGGGATTGGTTTTATCAGTTCATTTTATGTGGTACACAATATGGGATTTTATCATTTGATTGTATAGTTATGTAATTTGTGTTTTATCTCTTGTCCCGGAGTATTTTGCTATGGGCAACCATAACATTTGGTGCAAGTTCTCCTTCCTCCGATGACAAATGCCTCAACCAGTTCTTGCCCAACATACAAGAAGTCTTCTAAGAAAAATTTGATCCAAAATAAGAGGTTGACTGAGTAACTAATTATTGTTTTTTTTTATTTTACCCATTACATACAGGAGAGAGATGTGACAGATAATAACTACATACTAGTCTTATTCTATTTATAAATCTCTTTTAACTAAATTACATATACCAAGAAGAAGTAGTTAGCTCAATGATTATGAGGTAAATTTTTAACTCTGCCATTATTTTTAAATGAGGATCTTTCAACTCTTTATTCTCTCTTTACTTTCATTGGTACAATTAATACAGGCAAAATTGTCACAATATCATTTATGACCTAAAAGAGAATTTATAAATAGGACAAAAAAAAATTGGTTAAAAAGGGCTTAAAAATGAAATAGGAGTGGTACTTGAAAATCACATTTTTAATAAGGTAAAATAGGTAAATTTTTTCAATTTAAGACATGATCAAATAGCTAAACTAATATTCCTTGTTTCAAGTAAATTAATTAACTATGCCTTATATTTTGAATTAGAAAGAGTATATAATAACCTCTCTAGACCATTATGGAAGTCATACAAAAGCACTGGATAGCTTAAATTAGTAACTACTCTTTCTCATCCTTTTATAAGCAATTTTCTCTCTCTTGGGCTGCTCCTTAATATAATATCTTTATATTACTCATCCCCACTTACCACTAACATTATGTTTGGACTACGTTTGGGTAGGCGTCCAGGGTGCGTCCAGGACAAAAATAATAAATAAATAATAAAATAAATCCCAGTAGAAATATCAGTAGGAAAAAAAGCTAGTTCGAGTTCTTTGGGCTAGCTTTTCACCTACTGGTCTTCTGGAAGGGGAAAAAAAAAAAGCTTATTCTGGCTGGAAGCTAGCTCTGGGAGGAGCATTGGGCTGAGCGTTGCTCCTACTGTCCCGTCTCGTCCCTTTCGACCAGCTTTCAGAAGCATGTACAGAGCTTTTCCAGCCTATCGTCCCTTTCACCTCCTGTGTTTGTCATAGAATCGTGTGGTGTTAAAAGCGCCGGAGAGCAAGTTTAAGGAAGAAACAGAAGAAAGGACAAGCCACGAGAATCTTGACAGATTTTTGAAGAGAAACAAGATCTCAAAAGAACCAATCAGTTCATATCAAAAAAGCTTTTAAAAATTTCTGAAAGAAAAGTTAAACAGAAGCAAATGGAGAAAAGGCAATAAACTTTTTAAAACAGAGAGATCTCACCTGGGTGGTCAAGACCTTGAGAAGAGCACAGAGGAAGCTAATAGTCTGTTTATAGTAAGCTTTCATGACAGTAATGGCTCCAATGAGTAAGCATCGCCACCTCCATAGGAAACACTCCAATTAGCAAATATAGTAATAATCACATGCTCTTTGATGTTGAAAGGCCCAGGATTCAAACTGTATCTCCAGCCAAGGAAGTTGTATTCCTTGGTGGGAAGAACAGAGGCCATGAACTTTCCGATGGGGAGGAAGGCGATTTACATGAGAATGGCGGAGATGGTGAGGGGCTGAGTACGGAAGGTGAAGAATGTGTTGAGGAAGATGAGAAGGACACAGGGGGTGATACCCAGAAACCAGGTGAAAAGGACGAGAGGCTGGAAAAGCTCTGTGCAAATGAATCGCGAGTGTTCATGAATCAGAAACCAATTCGTTAGACACAGATAATCCAATTAGCTATTATTTAATATCGGCTTGTAAAAATTGGGATGATTCTAATTTATATATAATTTTATCTATTAAATATATTTAATTAAAGACTTTATTATTTATTAATTTTTCTAATAATAATTTAACTCTTTTTTAATTTAAATTTAAATCTTCAATTATTGCAATATATACCACTAATATTAATATATGCAGTTTTCAATAAGATTCATGTCATTCTTAGTCATTTTTTAGCTCAAATGACTTTTCTAATAATAATCCACACACGCCTCTATTTGGAGGGAAAAAAACTATTTCTATCACTGTCAATCCAAATACAAATCAAATTTATAATCTAACTTTTATTTTATCTTACTATTGAAAAAGTCAAATAGAAAATAGGTCATTTCTTCCACCACTAATCCAAACGGGCTCTATAGTTCTCTTTTATTTAATCATTTATTACCTATTCTCTCTCATACATTTTACTTATTCTCTTTTTTATACTTTTTTTTCTTAAATAGAGGTATATTTAGAAGAAATAAAACATTTTTAACATATTTATTCTTTTTAACTAATTCTAACTATCAGTTCATTTTACGCAATGAAAAAAAAAAAGTTATTTATAAATAAGACCGGAGGGAGTACAACTTTGCTCTCTTGAAACTACGTACCCTCAAATTATTGTTCATTTGGTCACTCAATTTTTTTACAAATTATATGGAAATTTGTAAGTCAGTCTAGAAAAATCATCAGTATGATTCAGTTTGCAATTAAAGCTCTTGAATTCTCTATTTGGAAAAATAATAATAATTCAAAACAGATTATGTTTTCCAATGTATATCCACAAAATTTTCAGTTTAACCTCGGAATGGACCGCCTAGTTCGGCCTGTAAATAGATGAACCGATTGGTAAACTAGTCTGATTCGGGCATCAACCCGATTCACCTTTTTTTTTCTTTAGAATTTTATATTAATAACCTTGAAATCTTCACTTTCTTACCAGTTTAGCCCCGGATTAGCTCTAATTTAACTCCAATCTTACTCAATACCCCAGACAGTTCCGTGGCTAGTCTAGATTTAATAACCATTGAAAATTTTACTTGAAAGTTATTTCCCATCTTACCCTTTCATTTCTACCTTTAAGGACCATTTCTTGCTTTTGCTTGCTAACTTTCTTACTTCCTTGACATCGTAACGCATCGAGTAGCATTTCTTAGACATATCAGGACATTAAAAAAAATATTAATTAAACATACATGGTTTCTTGGGTCTTGGACTCATTATTTGTTGGAAATTGTGTTGTAACCCAGTCGATTGAATGTAGACATTATATTTAATTTAATAAAAGGAATTTTATCAAATATTTATTTATTATATTGTTTTGCATGTTTTCTTTATCACAAGGATCCATGAATGATTAAAAGAATTATTCTAATTGTCCCTAGTCGATTATTATTTTTAATTATGATAGAGCTTTTTGGCTAAGTCAAGAGAAGAGATTAACTCTAAACTTGAGTTATAGAGAAAGACTTTAGGGTAGACGGGTTTTCACCTGAATATGAGTAAGGCAGAGTATAGACATTTTACTTTTGATAAAAGTTAAGTTGAAAATGATTTGAAAGTTGAATTGGAAGATCAAATTATCCCTCAAGTGGAAAATTTTAGATATTTGAGATCAATTCACTTATACAAAAAAGGCCTTTTAGATTGTCGCATTTAGACCGATTATAAAGAATCAAGTTTAAAAAGTATAATCGGTGATAGTCTCATAAATATAAAGAAATTTTAGACCGTTTCTTTTAATATAAGGTCTAAAAGATATTTTTTTAGATCAGTTTTCCTAACAAACTATCTAAAAGGATAAAATAAAAAGTCGATTACTTTCTATACCGGTTGTCCTTATAACTGGCCTAAAAGATAAAACTTTTTAAATTTTATATTTCTTATAACGGGTCTTCCAAAATGGCATACTCTTATCTCTGATTTTAATGATCCATGTGGCATTCATCTTGCCGAATATACGAGGAAGATCAGAAGACCCAAAGACTTCGGATGGGTTCTTGAATGGTCAAGCTCCAGGTTGATTTTCCTGATGAGATGCCAGGAACACCCAGATCCAAATAAGAACATTCTTTAAGAAAGCATTAAAAATTCAAATTTCGCGTAAATTCTGAAACTTTCTTTTTCTGGCGCATCGAGGCAGAAATGAAAACAAATGCGCTTCTTGTTGGAAATTTGGAATCATTAAAATTCCCACCTACGTTGGGGAGGGTCTAGGGAAGACTTTATGTTTTAATCATTCAGAGCTTCTCTGGTTTTTAATCAATGAATGTTTATTGAGGACGGGATGTTTAGAAAACTAGCAGTGTGTTGTGCGGGCGGTTTATTTTTTACTGAAACAGTGTAAGAGACGATTCAGATATTGAGTTTCTAAAGCAATCGAACATCCAAAGTATTGGAATGATTAAATCTTTTGTTCATAACCAAAAATCTCTTTTGCTATGTCCATAAGAGGGCTCTGGGGAATATCTCTTCCTTGATGATATTAAATAAATTTTTCCATGGACTCCTTTCCAAAACACTTTAGCATTACTCACTAACAATAATGGTTTTGCTGCAACATGGTTGATTATATACACAAATGGGTCTGCAGGTACATGAATCCAACGTGATTTCCTAATAGCACTTTCTCCATTTGTTCCTTCTGATTTTCGATGGGAGATGAGGGATGAGGATTGTTAAAACTTGAAAGATAAAAACAAATAAAATGTTGATCACTTTTTAGACCAATTATATTGTGTCTTATAACCAATCTAAAAGATAAAACCTTTTGGAACTTATTTTTCTTATAACCGGACTAAAATATGCAGAATAAAAAAAATAATATATTTATTACTTTTAAAACCAGTTTTCTTGTTTAACCAATGTAAAATATGAAACTTTTTAAACCTTGTGTTTCTTGTAACTGGTATAAAGATGCAAAATAAAAATATATATATATATATTTATTACTTTTAAGATCGTTTATTAAGACTAACCGGTCTAAAAGGTAAACTTTTAAGACCTTATTTTAAATATAACCGGTCTAAAAGATTAGCCCCAACTTACAACTCGCTCACTAAATCCTCTCTTTGTCAAGCCGAAAATTGAATTTCGCTCTTTGAACCTCTCTTCCACCGTCCTTTGTGAAAAATACCCAGAGTTTATGTCTAGAAGTATAATAAATGTATAAACAAATTTCGAGGATGAAATTTATTTTACAGGGAAAGAAATGTAACACCCTCAATTTTCATGTAAATTAATCAATGGAATGTATGAATTTTTCACCAAGTAGTAGTAGTAAATGGTATTTATTTTTCTGGCTGGATATATTAATTATGGGAAATAATGTGAAATTATTTGAAAAGGTGGTTATAAATAAATTGGGGTGAAGGTGCATTTTTACCAACATACTATTAGGGAAGGAGCAACCAGCACAAATATTAATTATTGGTACCTTAAATGCCAAAAAACAATTAAAAAGTACTAAAATACACAATCCGTCAATCTTATTAATTAACGATCTTATTAATTAACGGACGTTATGTGGTGAAGATTGATCGAAAGACGTGGCAACTTTTGTCAAAAAAATTTCACTGTGCCTTATTTTTGTCTTTAGCTTCCCAAAGAAAATGAAAAATTTTGAGAGAGAGGACGAAAATCAAGAACGCGTTCCTGGAGAAATCAACATTTTGGAAACTCATTCCTTCTCATTTGTTTTTTCCGCCTGACCCATTTTCCTCGAGCTTTCCGCCATTCTTCATTTCTTCAGGTTCCTTCTCACTTTCCAGATCCCTCTCGGTCGAACCTAGCTCTTCCCTGGTTCATCTCTTCGTCTCGTCTCCTTCCATCAGATCTCCTTGTTCCTGTTTCTGAGGCTCTATTTTCCAGCCAACGATTTGTTCTTGGTTTTTTTTTGTTCGCTTTTCTGATTCAGTTTTCACCAATCTGCTATCTGTCACAGTTATTTCTCTATTCGTGCAACGGTGGTCCATTTGTCTTGCTACCAATACTCAACCCTCCAGTCAAAATCAATCTTCCACAGAACAAAGATGTAGAAAAATATAGATGCCCAAAAGAATAGACAATGAAATGCATCAAGACAGGGCAACCCTCTTAACAATCACAGCCATATACTTTCCCTGATGCTCTGCGAGTGCTAGCTTTGTCTCACTAGGCTCTCTTGTGCCATCTCCTTTTTTTTTTTTTCATTTTCAACCCCCAACTAAGCATGTTACTTTGTTCCAGAAGCAAAGGGGGTAAGAAATGTGAACTGCAACCTCATCTCTTGAAGCGAGAACCCATCACCACCAGAAGCGCAGCTGAGATGCCAAGCCCAAGAGATGATGCAAAAATGGGTCTTACAACTGGGTAAATACACAATAGAACAGCATAGCAGATATTCCTCCTCCAACAGTGATTTCTGACTGCCACTCTTCAAAAAGCCAATTAAATCACCCGCTCCAACTAACGCAGCATATCCAAGAGTAAGTTTCTTAGACATTGATAAACCTGCCTTCTTCTTGTCTCTGCTTGAACCCTCCTCACTTTTATCATCATTACCGTCGAAAACAAGAGAAATTCAGGAGTCTCCTCGATTGCTCTGAACAGATAAGGCAAAGTCAAATCTTTTCTGACACAAGATTCCCACATCTACGCCACATCATCAAATAACACCAAATAAACCACCGTTAAAAAAAGCTAACGGATGTTGTGTTTTTTTACCACTTTTAATTGTTTGTTTGTATATAAGATACCTTTAATAAATATTTGTGCTAGTTGCTCCTTCCCTAATAGTATGTTGGCAAAAATGTACCTTAACCCAATAAATTGAGGTAAATAATGTTAAAAAACTAAGAAACTAAATATGTATTTTGCCTCATTATTTATTTATTATTTTCGTCGACAAGAAGAGAAATATGACACCATGTTATATTACAACATAAGGACTTAGGAAGAGATGAAAGTGTACTAGAAGGCATATTTTTATTCCAAAAAGCCTTTCAATCTTCAAAATTTTTGGAAGAAAGAAAGAGAAATTTAAAATCTAATTTATGGGGCAAGGTTGTAACCACTGGACAAAAGGGAGGGTGGACTTGTGATAGGATAAAAGCAAATCACTCATTCTCTCCCATTTGCAGCCGGTGTGCCCCAATAGAAGAGGAAAAAGTAGGAATTATGACCTAGCCTATAGGTGTGTTTAAGAGTTAAAAGAGGGATGTGAAGGATGTGACCAATTTAATTAATTAAGGAGAAGGGGGTGGCACACGTCAATCACACACTCAAATTCTTCAATGTTTCCCAATGTGCCATGTGAAGAGAAGCCAAAAATACATACATACATACATGTTGAGTTCCGTACACGCAGCAGATTTAAAAATTTTACGAATCCCGACCGGAGGATCACTCAACCAAGTTTAAATCAAGGTTAGGGAACCCAAATCATACCTTCAGTGAACTCGTCCACGTCTCGTTCTCTTTGAACTAGTGGGCTACCTTCTCGATCAGTAGAAGCCAACTCTATGAATCGCCCTCCTCTACCGGTATCCACACGAACAATCCCGAACACGACTGGGGCAGCGTGCTAGCGCCTTTCTAAGTTATGTGTCTCTCTCACTCGCTCTAGGGTTTTCTCGCAGCTTTCTAATACGCTCGACTAAAAGTCCCGTAGGTCTTTTCTAAACCCGATCGACGTATTCTATGCAAAATTAATCGTCATTAATTTTTGAAATTCAAATTTTAAATCTGGATTATAAATATATTAATTAAATCTATCTGATAGATCTAATCTAATGTATTTATTTAATCCGAATTAAAAGCCAGATCTGAAATTCAAATTTTGAATTTGGATTAATAAATATATTAATTAAATCTATCTGATAGATCTAATCTAATGTATTTATTTAATCCAAATTAAAAGCCTTCAGATTTAATTTATCACTATAAATTAAATTCAAGAAATGATATCTATCTATTTAATTAAATCTGAGATACTATATCTCAATTTAAATTAAACAGATATATGATATCTTTATTTGAAAATTAAATGAGATACAATATCTCTATTTATTTTAGATATTTAATTTATCAAATATATTAAATACAAAAACAAATATTATATAATAATATTATAATCTCCATTAAATAATATTATTATATTATTTTCAAATTTAATATATATATATATATATATATATATATATATATATTTTCACCCCAGATTAAATTCAGTATTCATTAAATCTTAGATTAATCTAAGATTCAATGAATCTTGACACATTTGCTTGTGTTAGGTTATTTTTGTGTGCGACCCTATATGCCCATATAAGATTGGCAGTGGGCCAATACTGTATCAACCCACAAGTCGCAAGCGGCCTCTAACAAGACATTGTGACTATCCAATTCACATGAGGATCAATGACACGATACAACCTATCGTGCAACCATGTCACGTCCCTTTTGTCACGCGATAATTTTGTCAAGGATGAGGCATGAATAATGTCAACTTCTTGTTCTTGACCATTACTTTCTCGATTCTCGAATAGTCTAATAAATGAAATAGAAACTACTTTCCATTATAGTATGGCCATACATTTCTTAGACTCACTCATCGAGGGGCCCAGTATTATCTCTCTACAAATGTGAGGGACAAATTCCGTCTTGACCATTCACATTCCTCCGTATGAAAACCACTGATCCCGATCCAAGCCTTTACCATCACCCAATCAAAGGTGACTTTTGACTAAGTCAAAGACCAGTGACTCATCATGTAGGAATCCATGATGATATCAGGTCATAGAGCGTTGTAACGCGGTTATACATGAGATAAGCTTATGACTAAATTCATGCAGCTTTCTCATAGTGGGTCGGTCTAGCACGTTGTACTCTTACAAGTGCCCATGACTTTGATTCATATCTCCATACCCTATCAAAGTCATACTAGTCTTAACTCATCTTCGCTCCCGCGTAGATGACCGACCAAGGACATTTAGGATAATCTATAAAATATATCCAGGGATGCAGTTATCAATACAAACATGCAAACGAAAATAATAACTAAAAGAGAATACTTTAAATAACAAAGTATCTAAAGTACAATGACTTGCCCCTAGAGCATAATTTCCAACATACATACATACATACATATATGTATATATACGTGTATATAATATGTATGTATATGAGATTATCGTTTGTCATGTCACTTGACATAAGATTATCTCAAGTCACCCCCAAAACTACGTCGTTTTGGGGTTAGTGGAATTAATAAACTCTCAAAACGACGTAGTTTTGGGATTAAGGGAATTAATGAAGGATCTTTTAGTAAAATTTATATAATAAATACAAAAACAAAAATATAAAAACACCTTTATTAATTCCTTTAACTGTCAAAACAACGTAGTTTTAGGGTGACTTAACATAACCTTATGTCAAGTGACATGACAAATGATAAACCCTATATATATATACGTATGTATATATACATACATACATACATACGTATGTATGTATGTATGTATATATGTATGTATGTATGTATGTATGTACGTGTGTGTATCTATATATATATGAATATATAAACATACATATCTACGTATATATACAAATTTATATATATATATATCTCCAATATTTGTTTAAAACCATAAGATGTGTGAGAAAAGGAGAATAGGAAATTATAATCTGGCAATAGGAGTATTTATGAGATGTGTAATTGATAAGACAATACAATATAAATGAAGAAGAAAAGCAGTGAGCACGTGGAGCAAGATAATATGGATCACACGAATTTTTTTATGCTTCCCCACATACCTAACATGCAGAGAAGGTAAAGGAAATCAAATACATATTTATCCAATATTTTCCCTAGCTACTGACGTGAGAGAAAGATAAGTTGAAGTGAGGAAATTTTTGCTTCCAACTCCTTTAAAACTGTCGACTGAGAGAGAGTAAGAAGAATCAGATTTTTCTTTTTTCTAGAGTATCCTAAGCGCTGGCCAAGAGAGGGATTATCAGGAAAAAAATCTCTAGATATTTTTTGAGGAAAGACCTAGAGACAGGTTAGAGGTCTATTTAAGGAAGCTCATTTCCTCTCATTTTTACCATTGGACAAATTTGAAGAAGGGAAGAAGAAAAATAGCAAAAGGTGCAAGGAGAGCTCAAACAAACATCCAAGAGGAAGGATTAAGGCTGAGAGAAAGAAGAGTCATTGAGGATCAAGATTTCAAGAAGGTGAAATACCAAGAACAAGTAAGTGATAGTTTACCTACCTTATGATTTTATGGTTGTGAGTTGAAAGTAGTAGTACCTTGTGTTTTTGTTCATACAATGGGTCTGATTAATATATAAAAGGATGAATAAAAGATTGAAATCAAGGTTTGAGGTTTAGGAAGAAAGGTTATTATGATAAAAGAAAATTGGATGTTAAGAGAATGAATGTTATTGGGTAGTTAAAGAGGTGAGTTTGGCTAGCCTTAAGGGCGTGAGCAACTGATTCTTGGTTGATGTTTCTAGTGCTCCCAACATGTTCATAGTAAGGTGTAGTATAGGATTGAAAGATTTTTTTAAAGGTTGAAGAAGACCTATTTTTAAGTCAACAAATATATATTTCGAAAATAGTTACTTATATTTATATATTTTGGTTATTTTAGGATCACTTTGATTTTGTGCACCTAGAGAAAAACTATACTAATAATTTTGTTCAACTATCAGGTAATAACCTTAATCCTTGTATGTCTTGTATTACTTTTGTATGTTTGTTTTCCACAGCATTTGTGTGCATTCAATGTGGTCTGGGTTTGGGGCCCAACTACTATGTTTTTCCTTGTGTTTTCATAGCGCTGTGGATTCGGGGCTTGCTTTGTGAGCAGTGTTGCGTTTGTTTTTAGGACATGTACTCCTTCCGTAGTTAACACTGTACATACGGTATGTTGCATCTATGTTACTGCGCGTTTGTTATTGAATGCTTTATATGGTATTTTTCCTGATTATTGTTACATACATACACTGTTTATGCATTACATATAAGATTGATGGTTACTCTAGGATTCATTTATGAGTCCTGAGTCCCAGATTTTTGTAAAGCTCCAGAAAGTACTTCAAGTGCTATATCTGGAGAGAAGGGTAAGAATGCGGAGCTAGAGTAGGCGGTGTTGTTGGTAGCACAAGAAGATTTTTTTTCATCATATTTTTTGTGATGGGATAACTGTATATTATTTTGGCCCCCCCGGGCACTAGAGGATGACTGTATATTTAACCCTTTGGGGATTATATTTTGTTACCTGCATTTAATTATACCAGTATTGTCTGTAATCTAACCGGGAAATGCTCTGCCGCAATAAACTCTGATGCATGCTAATAAGTAGTAATTAGATGATATATGGTAATTATTAAAAAAGAAATCCCTCTATCTGCCACCCAAAAGGACGAGGCCAGTAGGGGTATAACAAATATGAACATTCTGACACACTGGTGGTGGTAAGCATGTGCATGAGGTCAAAGACCCTAAATGGATCACACCAAATGTTAGTACATATTTGTTTGCTTTATAAACTTGGTCAATAAGCTATGCTATATTCAGTTTTAATTATGTCATTTTTTTTTAGATTCGTAGGCAACCACTAGGATCTAACTTATGTGTCCTTTATGTATTGAGACACATATTTAATATTGTCATATTAGGCATGACTGAATTCACTCAAGAGGTAACTATGTATCTCAACAATTTTGTATGACTATATGCTTTTAATTTTTTAAACTTAACATGCAAGTTAATGATTTTTCTGGCTTTGATGTTACATATGTTTGACCTTACCAATCCCTTCCTAAAGAAGATATTGACTTCATCTGCAAATGTTGTTGTAAACTCATTTATGAGCTCTTATTAGAACAAATGTGTATTTAGGTCTTGTCTATTTCATCATGAATGTATCAGCATTTGAATATTGTTGGCATTATTGGAACAATAATGAATAATAGTTATTAGGTCGATTTTGTTCCCACTTCAATTGGAATATTGTTGCACTTATATTTATTTTCAATAATTAATTAATTTTTATATTTATTTCCAACAATTTATATTATTTTAGTTGCTGGATATATGATGGGTAAGAGGAAGAAATATAATGGATACACGAAAAATATGATAAAACATTTAGATCGGATGTTATAAACATCAGGTCTAAAGAGAATCAAGACGAGACTTTTAAGACAAGTTTTAAAAATACAAGTTCTTAATAATATTTTTAAGAGGTGCTTTAGAAACAACAGGTCTTAAAAGTCAAACTTTTAAGACCAACTGTTGTACACAACTAGTCTAAAAAGTCTAGCTTTTAAAACCGGATGTTTTACAAAACCAATCTAAAAAGTGGGATTTCTAGATCTAATATAAGCCAAGTCTGGTCTAAAAATTTTTGACTTTTTAGACCTAATATTTGAGTAACAGTCTAAAAAGTTATTTTTAAGACCAATTGTTCAACTAGTCTAAAAAGTAACACACTTTTTAGACAGGTCATATCAAGACCTAATCGAGAACCAGTCTAAAGAGTGATTTTTACCCGGTCTAAAAAGAGATTTTTGCATTAGTGATTATACAAAAAAATGATGCAATTGATGGAGATATTAATCATACAATTCTACTTAGGTGTTTTCAATGAAGGAAAGCAACGAGAGTTATTTGTGATCAAAAGGTTCTTAATAAAGCAAAAGAAAAAAAAATTCACACTACTATGCACATGATAATTAATGTTGCATTTTAAAGGGACAAAATAAATATAAAGTGAGAGTAGCTAAGATGAGGATATTGAGATAAATATGTGATTATGTAAGAAAAGATAAGATCTATAACAAGCTTTTATGTGGAAGAACCGAAATGGCACCAATTGAAGAAAAAGGGGTAAAAAAATGTTTTAATGTGGTTTGGATATGTTCAGAGAAGGTATTGGATGTGTTAGTGGGGAGGATTGATCAAGAAATATGGAGTTATAAAAAAATGAGTAAAGGAAGACCAAAGAGAACTATTGGCAAAGTTATTGAATGAGGCAGTGTTGTTGTTTCTCTTGTAAATTAACAAATTGAGTATGGAGATCAATTTCTATAATTGAACAAGTTATAAAGAGTTAATAAAAAAATATAAAAACTTAATTAAAAAACAAAGTAAAATTATGGAGAGCCGTATATTAATTTACCCGTTTTTCTAGAAGAAAACAAAAATATATGTGTGTGTATGTGTTTTAAAGCAGGGCAATCCAATCAAGCCCATTGGGCCGGCCCTTTTAAGCTGAAGGGCCAGGGTTGAAAATTAGAGGAATTTAATAAAATAAGCCCTGAAGGGCCAGGGTTGAAAATGAGAGAAATTTAATAAAATAAGCCCTGCAGGGCCTCGGGCTTAAAAGGGCTGGCTCTACAGGCCCTTTTAATTTATTATTATTATTTTTTGGATGTATGGATTTACATATGATAGTAATTTACTAATTTATATGTATTTTGTATTTATTATAGAGTTATTTATCTATTTAAGTACAAATACACAAATACATAATAACTATGCTCTAATTTTATGAGTTGGTTTATTATTTATTGCAGATAAAGATTATGGATGTGTTCATGATGCGGGAGAAGAAATTCATAATATTCTTATTCATAAACCAGAGCCTACCCAAAGCGAAACACAATCAAATGTCGTTAAAATTGATGATAGTGGCGAAGATGACGACAATAATAGTCATTGTACTAATGTTGTCGCTTAGTGGTATGTTTCTTATGTTTTATATAATTTATTTGTGAACATAGTTTTTTTTTAATTATGAATTAATGACTGTGTTTTTTTGTTAGATAATTTGTGTTGTTTTAATATTAATGTTGACAACATTTATTTGATAAATTAGAACTTTAATTATTGTAATTTACTAATTGTATTTCTTTGAAACAAAAAGGAGGAAAAATAGTTAAAATTTGGAATAGTAACTTGTAGGCTCTGGAGGGCCAGCCCTTGAAAGTGGAGCCAAATACCCAAGAGGGGGGTGAATTGGGTATTTTAAAAATTTTCACAAATGCCTCTATTTTCTAACAGTAAAACAGGGATAAACAAAGAGAAGGGAAGAGCAGATGGACACAAAGATTTATACTGGTTTGGTCCTAACAACTTGACCTACATCTAGTCCCCAGACTCTCTAGGACTTTTCACTATTTCAAAGATTACACACTCTGCATTCCAGCAGTAGTTCTCTCACTAGAACTCACTTCCCCTTACAAGTTGTAATCAATGAACTCCCAAATCATCAAGTCCCCTTGACTTGTGATTCTTTACAATAAATTATTTTCAAAGATAAACTCTCTCTTAGAGTGGATAATAATGAATGCTGAAGCTCAAGGTATCAAAAGATACAATATAGTTGAAAACTGAAGAAATAAATGCAAGACTTGAATGATTTTCGTTTTCAGTTGTTCTAGTTGTTGAGAGGACTTGAATGCAACTCTATTTATACTCAGAGTGCATTAAATGACCGTTACTTCTTGAATTGAACCATTGGAGATGTTCTGCAATGGTTAGGAAATGGTTTGGTCATCTTCTCTCTATAATCTCCACTTAATCCAGCTGTGCAGAAGTCCAGAGTTGACTTCCTGAGAATTAATCTGTTGGAAAGACAGTTGCTGGATGTGGAAATCATTCTTTAATTCTTTGCTAGACGTGTGCAGACGGATTACCCAAAAGAATGCAACTTTTTGGGTTTGCATTTAATGTGTTGATGTCACTTTTTGCTTTTGCTTTAAACCTTCAAAAATCATTCTCTAATTCTTCTGAAACTCACTAACAAAGTGGTTAAACATAGCTAGGAATAGTAGAGAATAATACTAGAAAGTATTAAGATTAAACAAAAAAGATTTCCAGAATCGAGAATTTTGAATTTTTGAAACAGCACAGAAACCTCGAGGTTTGGAAAGTTTTGGACAAGGCTTGCAACGTCGATTTTAGTCCAAAACATTAAAACTTGAGGTTTCTAATTAAAACTGGAGATTTCCAACCAAACCTCGAGTTTTCATTCAAATATGAAAGTTTTGAAAAACTGCACCAAAAGCAAAACCTTGAGGTTTCAGTTGAAACCTCGAGTTTTTCAAATCAATGAAAAGTCATTTGCTCTCTGTTTGCCAAAACCTCGAGTATTCTCTACAAAACTCAAGTTTTGTTCAAATGTGAAAACTTTGCAATTTTGCCCCAAGACAAAAACATTGAGGTTTCAAAACAAAACTGGAGGTTTTGAAAAGTTAGAAAACATAGTTGCTCTCTGTCTGGACAAAACTCGAGGTTTGTCCCCAAACCTCGAGTTTTCACACTTTGTGAAAACTTAGAGAGATTTTGTCAAACACCAAAACTGGAGGTTTTTCAATAAAACTGGAGGTTTTGAAAGATGAGAAAGTTTAAATATTCTCTGCCTCCACAAAACTCGAGGTTTTTCACAAAACCTCACGTTTTTACTTAATGTGAAAACTTTGAGAAAATCTTGTCAAGTTCAAAACTGGAGGTTTTGAAACTTGGTTAAAATCTAAGTTTTCTCTGCCAGTCAAAACCTTGAAGTTTCTTACCAAACCTCTAGTTTTCTCAAAATTTGTGAAAATTGAAATTTTCAAATCAAACCAAACCTTGAGGTTTGAGATGGAAACTGGAGGTTTTCAGATGTTCAAAACCTAAGAGACTCTCTGTATGACAAAACCTCAAGGTTTTCCCAGAAACCTCGAGTTTTTGCATTTTCTCAGAAAAAGCTTAGAAGTCTCTGTGTATGTAAACCTTGAGTTTTCTCTACAAAACTCGAGTTTTGTCTTTGTTCAGAAAACTTGAAATTGTCTCTGTAAGGCCAAACCTCGAGGTTTCTGTGCAAACCTCGAGTTTTGCTCTCACAATGGGTTTTATACATTTGACAACAAAACTTCAAGCTTTGTTTATAATTATTGAAAATCATCAAAACTCTTAGAGAACTAACAGCCCTGACCCTGGTGATCTCCGGCCGGGCTTTGAAAAACATATGTTTTTCTTACCCCGGGCCTTGGAGGGCTAGCCCTGTAGGACCGAGTTAACTCTGATTCCCAACTCTAGTGTGTTTATTTATAATTATTTTTAAATTTACGTGTGTATACAATTATATTCAAAGAAATGCTCAAAGACCATCCAAATAGGTATATCTAAAATTTAAGAAACTAATTTCACCCATCAACACAAAATAGAAAATTAATGCAAAAAAATTAAATTGAGTCCGAATAAACGCTGATGGGCTTATGTCACATACCTAAAGCACACATAAATCGAATTGACCCAAAGAAAATAAATTGATCAAATTGACTAGTCTTGGGCCACAGCAAATCAAACGACTCATACTTCAGCCCATGTCCTTCAAGTTTCAATTCCTCAAGCCTCACCAAAGGTTGTTGTCTATTGAGGTTAATCCTGCAAATTTATTGTTGAAATTTAAATCCTTTTCTCATCTATATCTCATAATAATATATCATTTGAAACCTGTATTTATAGAAATTTAAAATATAATAAATTAATAATACATATTTTCTGTTTTCTGCAAAGCAAATACATTTTTTATTTCCAAAACAAATACATATTATTTTGGGGAAAATTGCACCTAATCTCAAACAAGAGAAAATACGATAAAAATGTCCTTTGAAATCTCAAATTTACAGTAAAGTTCTATGAGACATTTTTACAATATATTTCAAATGTAAAAAGTCCAAAATAACTCTATTAAATAAATAGATAGAGGGAACCGATCATTGTGAATTTAATAAGGGTATTTGTGACTTTTCACTTTTGGAATATATTGCTAAAATGTCCCACGTGTCTTCACTACAAATTTGAGATTTTAAGAAACATTTCTATTATATTTTCTTTTACTTAAAACTTAGATGTAATTTTCTCTTTTTTAAACCTGGGAAACTACAAATACTTTTTTTTTTTGGTAATATACAAATACATATTTTTGAACCAATGGGATTTAGTACTTAAAACTTCACCCAACATACCATGTAAAAACTCACTCCCTCCAATCCTAAAGATATGAGAAGGATTTTCTTTGAAATTAATATGACATCAATGTAAGACTCCAATTCATTTTATCATTTTAATTTATAATTTTTCACATGTATTGAAAAACAAAATCCAAACAAATGATTAGAGGGTGTTCTAGAAAGGAAAAACAAAACACACACACACATATTTTTTTATAACTATTAACTTAACTATTATTTAATATTTATAAATAAGTATCTAACTCCTATATTTAGATTGAATGGAGTACTACCTCTAGTCATTAATATCACTAATATAAGAGATACTTCATAGTTAGATTTGGTTAGTCCACTTTATCCCCCAGATTTATATTTTTTAAAAAAAAATTCCTCATTGATTTCACATGTTTAAGAAGCTTACATCAAGGGATAATTTCAATGCAAATTATTTGAGATGATATTTAAAAACAAAAAAAAACAAAACAACAACCAACACACATTTTTAACGAGTAACTAATTTTCCTAATCTATCCAAATTAATTAATTAAATCTATATTAAAGACCTGAAGCAGAAAAATATTATCTCCGGTCCTAATTATAAGACCTAGTTGACTTTCTTTGAAGAGATTAAGAAAACTAAATAAGTTATTTAATCATTTCATATGTTGTGTATCCTTAAATTATATATTAGTTTATTAGTCAAACTAATTAGTTTAAAAAAAATACAAATATAAATACTCTAAAGTAATTTAATTAGCTTCCTTAATCTCTCCAAAAAAGTTAACTAGGTTGGGAGTTTGGAGGGAAGGAGATGCAAGGAGAAGGGAGGGGAGGGGAGAAAAGGGAAATGAAGGATATTTTCTCCCCTTGTTTAGGAGTTAAAAAAATAGTAAGGGAGGAAAATGGAGGATTAATGAGTTATTTTTACCATTTTGTCCTTTTCTTTAAAAAATTAATATGATTATTATACTTTACAAATAAATTTAAATTTTCTAAAAAATTTATTTATGTAATTTTTATATGCAAAAAATATTTTCCCCTAAAAAATTATTTTCTCTCTATAAAAAATATTTCTCTCTCTAATAGTTATTTCTTTCTCTCTATATAATGATTTATATACTTTTTTTTAGTACATAATGATTTAAGTATATAAAACTACAACCTAAAATATAAAATTATACTTAATGGTGGTGGCAGTGGTGACGGCGGTGGGCGCGGTGTCAGGACGATGGTGGTGGCAGCAGCGGTGGCTGCAACGGGGCAGTGGTGGCGGCGACGGGGGCCAGTGGTGGTGGCGGCGACGGTGGTGGTGTTAGTGGTGGTGGCGGTGTGGCGGCGGTGGCAGTGGGTGGTGGCGGGGCGGCAATGGTGGTGAACGATAATAAAAAAAAGTAATTAATCTATTTTTTCTTTTAAAACCCCTTATATTAGGGGGACTTTATCTTTTAGAAGAAATATAGTGTTGGGAGATTTGTAAAAATTCTTAATTTTCTTTCCTTTTATTTTTAAAACTTGCAAGCAAAAGAATGGACTATCAAAACCCTCTATTTCCTTTCCTTTCCCTCCAAAATAGAACTTCCTTTCCCTCCAAAATAGAACTTCCAAACAGGCCCTAAGAGTTTGGCCTTAACAAACCCAAAATAGAATTTCGTTAGTTTTCTTAGTCATCTTTTAAGCACATCACAAAATGGCTCTCACTCAAACACCCAAAAAATTTGCTTTCACAGCAAACTGGCTTTTGATGTGCTTTTTCCCCCATCTACAGCTATGCCAAACAGGTACATAGTCGTGAAGTTCTTTAGTTTTTTTAATGACCGAATTTCATTTCATTTCCTCAAATGGCTCTTTATCATCCAACCAAACGGACCTTCTCCACCTATAAGGACCACAAACTTTCGTTGGCCAAAAACTTAAAAAAGGACCACAAACTTTCGTTTGGAAAAAGCACATACATGGCCCCTGGTTTGGTGACAATCGTGAGAAAAGCATATGCCTTTTTTTTTTAATTATTTGTTTTGCTTTTACGTAAAACAATATACGTGTTTCATATGTATTATATTCATATCATTAATATATAACAGTAAATGTCATTTTTATTTTATTTTGTTTAAGTCTTAAAAGACATATATTTTTAAAAAGTAATAAATTTTTAAAACATGTAAATCTAATTTAATTAAATTTTTCTAAATCAAGAATAAATATTTGTTTGATCATTTTTAGGTGTTTTGCACCTTTGTTCTTTAAAGGATGTGTGTGTGAGAGAGAGAGATATTATTTTCAAAATAAATTAGGCAAGTTGTTTTCATTAATTGAACATTTAATTCTATACCTAATATTCCTTACAAGTTTCATATTAAACGCTAAGTTTCATTAAAACGTGTTCTATTCCTTCTTCTTTTTTTTTTTTTATACATCAAAATTTTAGGAAAAGAGTTGGGCTCACTCACAGTCCAAGGGCAAGGCGCTTAAAGCCTAGTTCATAGAGAGTATACATGCCTTCACATTTTCTCGACGTTTCCACTGCTTCTTAGAACCTTAAAATGATTTTCCCAGTGCCTTGACCAACTTCAGAATCAAACCCCCTCCTTTTTGGTAAAAAAGTCCAACCTTTTCGCCAGTTGAACCCAAAAACGAGAGGTAAGTGTGTTCTAATCTACCTCTACAGTAGTGTATCTTAGGATAAATATTTGGAGGTTCAAATATTCACTCATTAACTAATTCTTTAAAAAAATATTTGATAAGATATCCTTTTATATTATATTAATTTTTTAAAAAAATTGAATACAGTTTTTTGGAGGCCACGGCCTGCCCTTACCTCTAAGAAGGTCCATCCCTGCTTCTCACTTTTCTAAAAGTTGGTCCCCTCAAACTTGTTTCCTTTGTCGACAACTTTGATTTAACTTACTTAAAAAAAAGATTTAATTGTAATTTTTAATGTAGAAACTTTCTAGGGATACTTTTAGATTTAGATTGAGTCTTTTAATTTATGTCATGACCAACTTAATCGCAATTTGTGCATCAACACACTCACACAGTCACACCCTTAAAGGATTTATTTCCTATTATTTCAGATTTTAAAAAAGGTGTTCCTATTTAAAATGTCGTTTTCTTTTTATATACCTTTTTTTTCTTATGGTTATAAAATATTTGGGAGAATTACTATGAGATCCCAAAAAAAAAAACTTAATTACCAAAAAGTCTCAATGACAGGTGATCATGATTTCCTATACTAGAATTTATTATTGCATGCTTCTAAGTCATTATAAGACATTTAAGTGATTAAATATGTTCTTTGTTGGCACCTTCACAAAATATTTTGATGTACATAAAATCATGTTTTTTTGACCAAAAAATAATAATAATATCATGTTTTTATTATTTTTCCCATTTCACAAATATTCTATAGATATTTCGTATATGGTGATCATCAAATAGATGTTTGAGGTTGTTTTCATAATTATTTCCTCTGCAAAAGACAGAACTGTTCTCATAAAAACTGTCAGTTCTAGATTATCAATATTAGCTAGATAGTATTTATATGTTATATGCGACTTTTTATTCTAAAAAAATATACAAACCTTTCATACTAATAATAATAATAATAATAATAATAATAAATTAATGACTGCAATGTTACAAATATATGTGTAAAAAATTCTGAAATTTAGAAAAGGGAAAGATTTCATTTAAATACCAAATGAAATTGTAAAATCCACAAATATATATGTTAAACTTGTAAAGAACTTAAAGGTATTAAGGACCAAATTGAGATTTTCAAATCCTAATGAATTTACATTTTTACCTTTAGTTTTTATTTTTATTTTTTTAAAAAAAATTATGACCCTCGCTGGAAGGCCAACATAGCCAGCCGCCCCTCGGCCTGAGATCTAACGAGGGTTTTTTTTTTTTAGTGGGGTTGATTTTTTTTTTAAGTGTGTGTGTGCGCGCGCGCGCGCGCGTGCAATGAAAGTGAGAAGGTGTGGTTTGAACCCACCCACCTTCATGAGAGCCAAGTGGCTCAACCACTGGGCCACTTGGTTCCTTAGATAGATAGATAGATATATATATATATATATATGTATTAAGAAATATATATATTATTCTTAACATTTTTTTCATCAAGAAATATTCTTGTAAATCTCATTATTAAATTTGTAAATCTTATTAATGAACTTCTTATTCTCATTACAAATTTTGATCATAGTGTTTAGATTTTGTATCTTGTGAATAACATTATATATATATGCATTAAAATTCCATTAACGGTAATTGGATTATGCTTGTGACTATAATTGTTTTTTATTGATTGGATATCTGTGACTACAATTTGACTTATGATCATTCCAATTAAAATTTGAAGAGACACTTATGAAAAACATGATGAAAACACTGATAATTACCATTATGGAACTTGTAAATACTATTAACGAATTGGTAATTTTCATTACAAGATTTGTTATAATTGACCTTTATTTGTTATTTCATGATAGACACTTGTGAAAACCCTTACGAAAGCACTGGTAATTACCTTTACGGAACTTGTAAATACCATTAACAAATTGGTAATTCCTATTACAAGATTTGTTATGATTAACTCTTATTTATTATTTCATGAAAGACACTTGTAAAAAACATGACAAAAGCACTGCTGGTAATTACCATTGTGGAACTTGTAAATGCCATTAACGAATTGGTAATGACTATTACTGAACTTGTAAATTCCATTAATGAACTTATTATTCCTATTGCAAATTTTATTCTAAGTGCTTAAATTTTGTTTAGTCTTGTAAATCTCATTTTATATATATCCACTATAATATATCATATTTGTATTTATATCATATAATACACACACACACACAAATATATGTATATATGTATATATATGTCTACACACACACATATATATATATATAATGAGATTCACAAGATTAAACAAAATCGGAGCACTATAAATTTTCTTTAATGAGAATAACAAATTCATGAATGAGATTTATAAGTTTAGTAATAGGATTTACAAGAGTGTTTCTTAATGGAAAAAATGTTAAAAAGAATAAATATATTTCTTAATACATATGAATATCAAAGGAACCAAGTGGCCCCACTTAGCCTCTGAAGGTGGGATGGGTTCAAACCCCATCTTCTTACTTTCATCGAATCTTTAAAAAAAAAAAAAGATTCAACACCACCAAAAAGAAACAAGAAAAAACACCCTCGCAAGATCTCAAGCCACCGCCGGCCGGTGCCTAATTTGCTGGCGATTGCAGGTTGGCCACGATGCCCTCCAGCGAGGGTCATTTTTATTTTTATTTTTTTAATTTATTTGAAAACTAAAGGGCAAAAGAATAAATTTATCCAAATTTAAAAATCCTAATTTCATCCTTAATATTTTTAAATCCTTTAACAAATTTAATAGATATTTAAGAATTTTAAAATTTCATTTGATATTTAAATAAAATTTTCCCCCCAATTATTTCCCCCTCATAATAGTTTATATGAGCCAAATGAAAGGCTCACTTTCATATTCACAATAATAAATAAAAAATTGACAACTCAGAAAAAGGTCGTAGACACCAGTGGGTCTGACGTGTTGGAATCATTGATCCTATTGACCTGAAAGGTTGTTCGGCCACTAAACCAAACCTTTCCAATCAACTTGAATCAATGAGTTAAATAACACTAATATATATATATATATATATATATATATATATATATATATATATATATATATGGATGATGCATGGTTGATAGATTATGACTCAAAAGTAAGACACCTTTAGCAATCAGCAATTTAAGTGCAACCAGCTTTGGCGAGGCACATGTTGGATATAAATGAATAAATTGTTAAATATTTTATTTATTATTTTTGAATTATATTAAGATATTTTAGATATCTTGTTTCAAATCTGAATGAAGTCCGATACTCAAATTTATTATTTGAATCTAGGTTTAGAGTTTTACTAAATCTTATTTATTTAGTTATTTATTAAATTAAATGAGTAGCATTGATAGGAAGTTATTAAATGAGGGCAGATTGAGTTAGAGTGGACATATATGCAATTTTAGCAACTAAATTTTTCGTCATGAACATCTTATACAATTAAATTTTGAAAGGTAAAAAATAGTATATATAAGCTTTCAAAATGATGTTATTTTAACAATTCCGTTAAATTGACCCAAATGTTCCTTATAAAGTTAGAAGGAGAGTAATTGGGAATTGCATCATTTTAAAAATTATGTCTAATTTTACACCATTCAAGATATAATTGTGCTAGACACTTTTGATGAAAAACCTTATTGCTAAACTAATATCTTAACACAAAACCTAACTACCAAATGCTCTCTGATACACTTTCTTGTGATTGTGTTCTATTTTTTCAAATACCCTTATTTTAGATCATGAACCTTGTGGATTATTGCTCCAAACCATCTAGTTATGGCTAGTGGTATTTTATAGTCTTGGGTTAAGTTTCAGATTTGTTTTGAAAGTTGTCACATATAAGCAATGTTGGCTTGAAAATTTTTTAAGAAATAATGTTATTCTAGAAGTTTCTAAATTATAACAATTTTGCCCTCACCGTTAGTCAGGTTAAGTTTAATTGTTAATTAATTAGATATGCTAAGTTAGAACTATGTATCATACACGTCTTTTTTTTTTTTGTATCAAGGTGAAAATTTACTCTAAAAGTTTTTACTTAGAAGCAATATTACCCCGGAAATTTTTAAATTATAGCAATTTCACCTTCACTGTTGTCTAAGTTAAGTTTGATGATTAATTAATTAAATACGTCGATCTAGAAAATATATGTGTCATCCACTTTAGTTCCCCCCCCCCCCCCCTTTTTATAGAAAAGGATTAGCACATGCTTCTATTTGATTTAGTTTAAATTAAATTCAATAAAAAATTTATAAAATTAAAAAAATAATCTACTATTAAAATAAGTTGCCCAAATTTTCCTTAATTTTTAATATAAAATAAATTCCTACCTCTTTTCAAATTTATAGACATTTTCTAGGTATATATTTCTCCAAAAAGATTAAGAAAAACTATAATATATCTTTTAACTTTTACTATAAACATTCTTTTTAATCAGATTAATGGATTGTAAATATTTTCAAATAAAAAAGAGGCCTCTATAATTTTTACGAATTCAAAGGTTATTTTATATAACCCAAGAAAGGTTTCATAAATGTCAATTCTTACGTATGTGTGTGTGTGTGACTGTGTGTAGGTTTAGCAGTTACATCTTCTCATAAGTTTCCTTCACCTAAAGTTGCTATGTCCCAGCTGCTTCTCCCTATTCTACGTTCAATTCACGTCATATGAGAAAGAGATAATTTTAAAATTATTACGTTACGTTACTCATCATCATATTCTTTTGGTTGACCTAAATTAGTCCACAAATGTATTTATTTAATTGATTGATTATTTGGTTTGATTTTCAAACTAATAATTAGTAGCATTTCTTCAAGTAGAATTTATAAATGGGATAGTGTTCTGGTTGTAAAACACAGATATCCAGCCAAGGGTTAGTGCTTTGGACTTGATTAGGAGCCAAGCTTAGAGTTTACGTACCCAGTGACGGGATCAAAGTCCACATAGTTCGAGACACACAATGGCGTTAGCTAGAGGGGTACTGTGTGTGCTCTGTGTGACAGAAAGTAAAGGTGATAAGTTAGAACGTGTGTACCTTAGGTGAGGTCCTCTGAATATATAGAGTTCACCATGAAAGAGATCTCGATCCTGCTTGATTCTTGGTGCGAGTATCTAGGCGTGGATACTCCAATATCTTTGCTGGATAAGATCCCCTATAATATAGATGTACTTATATTGTAGGTGTGCGATGATATCTTGATATATCCTCGGTTGGGTCCTCCTGACGTTGGGCTGTAATGTAAGTCCGTAACATGAGCATTGTGAATTTAATGAGATATTTTTTTCTCAAAGGCAATTTGTACATTTATATAAACTTGATCCAATATCTTATGTTTAAGAGACTTTAACCATTTTACTAAAATCAACGCCTAGTTTTTGTTACACACGCATATATATTTGCTCAACTATTGTTTATATGTATTTGTCATATCTTTTTAATAAATGGCGGTTGAATTGAGTTAATAAGGACTTTTTTAAAAAAAATAAAAAATAAAAATAAGGTCAGGTAGTTAAAACTGTTGATGAAAAAACATAGGCTATTTCCAATCATAGAAGACAATGTTTGAGTTTGATGCAAATAAGGTGGATATTAAATAATTGTATTTTCTTTTAAAGAATTGTTCAACTTTTGGGTTAAGGTGCATATTTTTTTTTGAAAGTTTTTGCTAGGAAATAATGTTGCCTTACAAGTTTTTATAAGTTTAATATTATTCCAAAAGTGTGAAAATGGAGCCACATTACCCCTTATAGTTAGCAATTTGACGGTAAACGTTAATTTTTTAATTGTATCAGGTAACATTATTATGTTTTGAAACTTTCAGGATGACATTGAACCTGAAAATTAAAATTTCCGGGGAAACATTGTACTTCAGCAAAAACTTCCAGAACAAATTTGAACTTTAACCCATCTTTTTTTATCAATAATCCATACTTTCTTGTATCCTTAATATAAGAAATATTTTTCCTATTTATCAATCTTTTCTTAATTAATGCTCTATTAATAATAATCAAGGAGGAGATGGAATAAAAGAATTAAGAAAGATGATTATAATATTTTAGAAAATACATGTCATATTAATTAACTTAACTAATTTAATTAAGGCTAAAGTATACATTTGGTCCTTTATGTTTGCCTCTGGTATCATTTTAGTCCCTTAAGTTTGTAAAGTGTACATTTGGTCTCTTAATGCTAACACCATTAGTCTAACTTAACGGAAAATCCTGACTCAACAATTTTAAGCGATGACCGTGCAATTAAATGTTGGCCAAACATGCTTATATGTTAGTATTTTAATAAATTAATATTTTAAATCATATTAATTGAAAACAAATAATTTTTACAGACTGTTTTGTGGTTTTTCACAATTTGTGAAGATTAAATATATTTTTTTGTCAAAGAAAATTAAATATTTTTCAATTAATAGGATTTAAAATTAAATATTTATAAAAATACTAACATATAAACATGTTTAGTCAGCATTTAATTGCACAGTCATCGCTTAAAATTGTTGAGTCAATATTTTCCATTAAGTCAGACTAACGGTGTTAGCATTAAGGGACCAAATGTGCACTTTATAAACTTAAGGGACTAAAATGATACTAGAGGCAAACATAAAAGACCAAATGTATACTTTAGCCTTTAATTAATTTCGGTAAACATATATTTTATTTTATTTTTTTTGATACAACCAGTGGGGAGAGGGGGAAGCAGGACTTGAACCCTGAACAAAGAGAAAGACCAGCTCCTAAAATTGACTCTAGTGCCATCGCGCTACGAGGGTTTGACGGTAAATATACATTTTATTAAAGATACAAGAGTGTAGTATATAAATAAGTCACATTTAAAACTAGTAGCAGTATTCCCTTTGAATCGGTAATGATTCCCTATTTTTCCGGCTACATGTAATACCTACTTTCTTGAGGGGGGAAAAAACCTACTTTTACATCGAGATGCGTGTTTTAGGTTAAACAAATCCCTTTTTTTTTTTTTCCAGTGGAAAGGCAAACAGTCTAATATAAAACAATAGTAAAAAAACTCATAAAGCCACAATCTAGGAAAAGTATTTGTCATTAATTTTTCAGTTTGTCATTCATTGTAATCATTTAGTTTGAGAGTTAATTAAAGTCACTGATATCTTGAGGGAAGCATATTGTAAAATTATAAATTATAAGGAGAATCACTATTACAAAAAATAGATATTACTTCTATAAAAGATATCCTTATTTTAAAAAATGAAGTAAAAAATATAGGTGATGACATTCTCATAATAATTTACCTCAATTTTGAGATTTAGGGGTCCTAAAAATAATTTTAGGACGCCTAAAATAAATTTAGATATTCCAAACTATATTTAAGACGCTTAAAATTAGTTATTTGACACAATTTTTTGATGCCGAGAATTTTTTGGCATCCCAAAATATATTTGGGACGCCTTAAATGTTATTTTCAACGTCCTAAAAAATGTTTGCAAAGCCAGAAATCATATTTAAGGCATTCCAAATATATTTTGGGACGTCCCCTAATAGACGTCTCCCTTAGATGAACGTAGAATGTGTTAAAAAAAAAGAAACAGAAGGTAAAGACTTTTTTGTAGTTCTAAATGGTTCTTAAGTGTTCAGATCAAACTTGAGGGAGTTAATGGTGATATCGTTCATTTTATCCGATTTAATTATTATTTGAGCATTTGAATTTCATTATATTTAATAGGTGTCATTTGATCTTAAAATTTAATTAATTAATGTTTTATAATAATCCAATTCACTCCTTTTTTTTTTTTGTGTGAATCCTGCACTTAAGTTGTCAAACTCACGAATTTAAGTAAATTCGTGACAGTGACGTAAACTCATATCGTGAACTCGAAGTATAAACTCGTAAGAGTTTACTTTTATTATTAAATAGGTATTACTAGTTTATAATTAAATAACTAAAATATAAAAATGATAACAATTTTATTTAAATATCTTTTAAATCCAAATAATTGAAATAAAATCCATCAACATTCATCCTTTATCATATTTAATAAGGAAATTTCTATAAAATTTCTATATAAAGCCGCTGAGCATTATCAAATCAAAAAAGTTAACACGAGTTTAAGAGTAAGTTAACACAATTTTGTAAGCTAGAAACGTAAAAATAGTAAACTCTGTATAAACTCGTGAGTTTAACCGAGTTTACCACTAACTCGACTCGTTTTTGCAATCTATACAAACGGCAAACTCAGATAGTTAACTCATTAATTTGACAACAATACCTACACTAACAAAAACTTGATTGAAATATGTGTTCTTAAAATCAATTTCAGAGCGAGCGCATTGAGTAAAATGAAAAGTGGAGACAAAATGCACATTAAAGCTTAAGGCGTTAAGATAAGACTCTCTACTTATTATATTGTACAATTGTACAAAACAGAAAATAGAAAAACATATAAAGTTGTTCCTTTTTTTTTTAACAACATTTTTTCTTACAAAACATTTAATTGAAAATTACTTATATTAATTTTTTTTGGTAAATAAGAATTAAACAAGACGGTTGATTATAAAAATGTTTTCTGAATATGAAGAAATAAAAAATTGTTATTGATATAAATGGGGGCAAAAAAAAAAAATCTTGGTACGTGTTTGGCAACAAACCCATGTGAATATGCGACCAATGTCCTCTATCTCTGATTAATAGGGCTCCACCAATAGCTTTTGTTCACATGGCAGAAAACTTGTTTGAAAATTTTGGGATAATTTCTTTTTTTTTTTTGGCATATCACATTTTCTTATAGCTATTTAATGTGAGAACCATCCATCATGTCATGTTTTGTTACTAAGTAATCCAAGTTTGAGTTGCTTTGGATCCCAATTAGAGTGAAGTTTTTCTTTGCTATATATATATGTTTTAAATTTTTATTTACAATTTGAATTCAATATTCTAATTACAATTATATTAATTTCTTTTACTCAGTTGATTTTTTATAAATCATTTTAAAACATATTTAGGTATTATAGACATATACATTCAAAATTGACATCATTAGTATAACAGGGCATTTGTTCAAGCAAAAAGTATTGCAGGAAATTTTATTTGTACTAAGATATGGAATAATAGAAGAAAATTTTTTCTCGTGTCTCCCTTTTTTTTTTTTTTGGCCAACCTCTCCTGTCTCAATCCTCTTCTTTTCTCAAAGCTAATATGAGTTTAATTGCAAATTGACATCCTGAGCCCAAAATAAAAGAAAAAGCAAAGTGACATGATTCTGTACCTTTGAAACGTTCAAATGATAAACTTAGTGAGAACTCGTGAGTTCAATTGGATTTGCAACTAATATAAGTTTAATAATAAACTAATTGACACCATTTTTTATAAGCTAAAAACGTAAAAATAAAAAACTTCATAAATCAACTTGTGAGTAAGATTGTCAAACTTACAAATTTTAAGGAAATTTATGACAAGAATATAAATTCAATTATGACATTGAATCGTAAAATTATGAGAGTTTACTTATAAGTTTACTTTTATTTTGGTCAGAGGATAAAGTTAAAGAGTTAACTCATGAGTCTAATATCAATGCTAATGAGTTTTGCCACAATGATTGTGAATACACGTCAATAATCAAACTTTTTATGGGAAAAAACCTTACAAAATTGCAATTATTATTAGTAAATACTCCCTCCGGTCCTAATTATAAGACATAGTTGACTTTTTTAGAAAAATTAAGGAAGCTAATTAAATTAACTTAGAGTATTTTTATTTTTATTTTTTCTTCAAAGTAATTAGTTTGACTCACATACTAATATATAATCTAAAGATATACAACATATAAAATGATTAAGTAACTTATTTAGCTTCCTTAATCTCTCCAAACAAAGTCAACTATGCCTTATAATTAGGACCGGAGGTAGTACTAATACTCCACCATCCCTATATATAAGGGCATTTCAACTAAATCGCAAGATTCTATAAAACAATTAAAAGTAATTAACTGTAATAATTATGTAAGAAATTTAAATTTTTTTTTTCCAAAAATGCACTTATTTATAAATGAGTGTAAAAGAGTAATAATGAGAAAATGATGAAAGAGAATTAATGTAGCATAATAATTAATACAAAAAAGTATATTTATTTTTAAGATAAACTTAAAATGAATCTTATACTCCTATTTAGAAATAAACCCATTAAAAAAAGGGTAAATAATTTCTCCAGTCATAGGAGATAAAGTTATCTCGAGTGACCCCAAAACTATGTCGTTTTGGATTAATGAATGATGTTTCTGTAATTTTTTTCATTTTTTAATCTATATATTTTACCAAAACACCCTTCATTAATTCACCTAAAATTATTAATACACCCTTCATTAATCCAAAATAACGTAGTTTTGGGGTCACTGGACATAACTCTAACTCCAGTAATGGGAGAAATACTTTTCCCTCAAAAAAAAATTACTCATATATATATATAAGGACCAATGAGTACTAAATAAATGCTTCATAACTCATAAACTGTAGAAAATTTTGCCACCATTTCTGGCATGCCTCATACATCTTATAATAAATGCTTGCCGGCCTCCAAAGACCGGATATCTTCCATTTTTTATTTTTTTATTTTTAAATAAGAGTAAATATCTTCTCTGATAATTCCACGAGAAAGATCACCTATATGACCTATTCTTTTTCGCATTTATTAAAGAATATTTTTTAAAAAATATTCGCTTCAACATATTTTTTTTTTTGAATGATGCATATCTCTCTTTTTAAAAATTAAAAATAAAATTGAATTAACATGTCCCTATAATCACTGAATCGTTTGAATTGTTTTCGTTTAAAGAAAAATCATATCAGAATTAATTAATTGGACCCATGTCAAATATTTTCGCGTAACGGAAAGAAATGATAATAATAATAAATTAATAATTTATTTATCACCCCCACACACTTTGTTATAAGCAAAACGCCAACGCCTTCACCAAGCAGCCACTGAAAGCTAACAAGCGAGCGAGCAAAACTGTCGATGCGTTAGAGAGAGAGAGTGAGAGTGAAGGCGTGCTGTATCTGTAACGGTCTCCCATGGCCTGTTTCTTCTCTCAGATCTTCCAAAATCCCTAGCGATCACTTCCTTTAACATTCTTCTTCATCTTCTTACTATCCTTCTTATCTCCCTTTTTGTTCGATTTTTTCAGTTCTCTACTCTTTTTCCCCACCTTGTTTGTTTCCTGAGGAAATCTGGATTTCGGCGTTGTGTTTTTGGTTTTGGCCTTTTTTGGAGCCTTCGGTGCTATTCGTTCGGGTTTTGGCGGGTTCTCTGGGAAAATTGTTGGAGTCTGATCTGGTTTCTGCTCCATCTTTTGGCGATTTCAGTTAATTGGATTGTCGAGGAGTGGTTTTCTGACGGAGTGATAACTTATCGGGTTTAGTTGTTTATGCTGTGGTTGTTGTGTGTTGAAGAATAGTAGGATATGGATGATAGAGGTGGCTCATTCGTTGCTGTCAGAAGAATGTCGCAAACTCTTGAGCGCGGCAACGCCTCCTACCAATCAACCTCTGGTAAATGTATTACATTTAAATTTCATAACTATTGATCCTTTTCGGTTTGTTTGCGACTCTCTCCTACCCTCCTTCCTCTAAGGTGTTTATTTCTGGTGAATGCTTTGTATTTCATCACTGTTGATCGTTTTCCGTATATTTTGCGACTCTCCCGGAAGTGTTGTTTTCACTCATTTCATGTTGACTATGGTCATGATACTGCGTTTATCTCTATCTCGCAATTTTGTGAAGTACGGTTCTCTGAATCGAGATCGAGTCATGTTTGAGAAGCTTGATCATTTTGCAATTTACACTTGCATGATGCTTGCTGATATTCCAAATAGCATCGGTGGATAATTTCATATTGCTGTACGTTTTCTTTTTAATAATGATTTTTTCGGTTATACTTTTGTGTATATTCCAAACATTTTATGCAAGTTATGTATTGCACGATTTTGGCAAAAAGAAAAAAAGAAAAAAGAAAAAAAGTCTTGCGCGATTAACAAAAGCGCTTTCTGGGCACCACACGGTACACCCTCTCACCTCACTCTTACCTTTCCTTTCTCTCCGATACATGCGCACTTGTTCTGTTTGATCGAATAGATTCAAACTATTTATCGAGTTCTTTTCGCTTTTATTTTTATTTTTTCTTTATTGGGAATATTCCGTTCTTTTGAGCACCAGAGCTCTTTTCTATGCTTAATTTATAAATTATATCTATTAAATGGTTGTTGCTATAGATCTTACTTTATGGCGCGCGCCTATACAGCTAACTGTACTTATATTTTGACTTGTGCAAATCTACAATATGAAGCTGGTGTGAGTAGATATTATGAGCGAAGCTGGGATAATTTATTGTAAGTCATATAATAAAATGTGAGAATGATACTTAGAAATGCATCAATAGTAGAAAATCTATATATTTATATTCAATATAAAAACTTTATCAAGTCACGCTGTTAATTAGCCATGAAGAGTGTGGCTCATTTTTCAGATTCTATGCAATGCATGGAACCTACACAAGTTATAAATAAAGTGAGGTGCTGGTCTTTAATCCTGTCTGATACTGCTTGAAATTTAAAAAATATTCATTGTTTTGGCAAAAGCGCTGCTTAATCTGTTGCTTTGCTTTGGTTCAAAGTTTTGGAACATGTGTATCCCTTTCCCTTCGTTTGAGGTTGTCTGTGCATGTGAATCAACAGTAGCACCCAGATTTTACTTTTGTATGCTGTAATGAGAATCATAGTTTAAGGAATTTACTGCAGGCTATTCTTAGGTAATGTACTTAATTTGTTATCAATTTGTTATGAAATTTTCTCTTTGTTTTATATCATTTGTAAGGATTTAATGTCAATCTCTATGCTTTTCCATTTGGTTCCCACCATCTGATTACTCTCACAAAAGTTGACAAGTAATATTTTAAGTAAAATGCTGTAAGTGCATTAGGTAGCTTTTCATCTTCCACGTTTCCTTGAAAGCATTGTAAAATATGCCTCCTTTTAAAATTGACGTGATAGTGCTAGTTTCTGTGGCATATATTGTTCAACCATCAGTATCATTCACTTCCTTAATATCCTCTCCACAGTGTCAATTGGAATTGTCCCCTGTCCTGATAGTTTGTTCTCAGGCTATATCCTTTTTCTTTTGCATGAAAGCAAAAGGCTTTCTATATGCTGTTGTAGTCCAATAAGCTGAATGGTTTTGATTTCATTTTACTAACCAATCTACCAATGAACCATCATGTATTTAGAATGATATATTACTCTTTTAAAAACTTTAGTATTTTCTTTATTGCCATAAATTTATGTGCATTTTATTCTTTTACAGCTGAGGCTGTGGCAGGATCAGGAGCATGGCTTGGAAGAGGATTATCTTGTGTTTGCGCTCAGAAGAGAGATAGTGATGCTCGTCCCTCTTTTGATTTAACTCCACCGCAGGTATTAATCTCGTTATTTAAACACGGTTGAAATAATTGACAAAGCAATTTTTTTATTATGCTGTGGGTAGTTTCAGCAATGGAATTATGTATAAGGAAATGTGACATGTAGTGACCAAATTTTTGAGGTTTTCTGCTGCTGCAATCATCTCCAAAATTATGTCCTCATATTTCACTTGACTTGGTTTAGATTGATTGTAATATTTTATCAGAGTATGGCTATCAGTCTTGTTTTGGAAAGATAACAGATATTCAGAATCAAGTTATTCAATTTGTTATATGAATGATGGCCATGCTTTTTGTTCTTTGGTCTTGCATAAATAGGACAGTATGTGTGGCATGAAACATAGTAGATCCTTCAAGGTCAATAAATAGTGTTTAGACAACCTATCTTCTCTTTAACTTGTAGAGTTTGCCTCCAATACGATGTTGCTTCTTTGAAAATTGAGGACAATACACAACTGAGTTGGCCCATCCCTTTGATTTGTTCTTTCTCAAATGAAAATTGTATTGAACTTTGTTTTTTTCACAGCTTGTGGTTTCTTGTTCCCTTTTGTAGTTCATAGGGGTTATGACACCTATGATGCTCATGATTAGGCCTGTTCAATTAATTTTTCATACCCTTTGTTGTGTTCATTTTAGAATAGAATATCTTTAGCTTTGACGGCCCTAGCTTCTTTTATTAAACATTTTTATTTGTAACTAAGCCAGAAAAAATGATATTGTTGAACTTGGACTCTCAGGAAGAATGCTTGCTGAGGCTACAGAACCGTATAGATGTTCCTTATGACAGCTCTATCATTGAACACCAGGTATCCATTTTGTTAATAATAATATCAAGTCTCTGGAAGTGATATTGCAATAACTATTAGTTCTGTTGAAGTTCATCTTTATTTGCCCATGGTCTATGAGTTGCCCATTCCTTATTTTACATGGGCAATAGTGCAATACGATATTCTTAGACTCTAATTTACATGTGGTAATTTTGCTTTATTTTAGGAGTCTTTAAGGGCCCTATGGAATATTGCCTTTCCCGAAGAAGAACTTTGTGGCTTGATATCTGAGCAGTGGAAGGAGATGGGTTGGCAAGGAAAGGATCCGTCAACAGACTTTAGGTAGATATTTTGTTTTCTGATTTCCTATTCTTGTCAGCATTCTAACCACATCTTGTTTTTAATGATTTCCATTTTGGTTTATTTGGCAGGGGTGGTGGGTATATCTCTTTGGAGAATTTGCTATTTTTTGCCAGGAATTTCCCAGTATGGTCTCCTTTTCTGTTTGCTCTTTTCTTTAATTATTATTTTTTAATTAATGCTTTGAGAAGTATTTTGGAGGCTTGGAATTTTGAAGTGGAAGGTCTTCTGGCTTGATTAGCAGCTCATGTAAAAACCTGAAAAAGTGACAATTTAATAGGTTTCAATATATTTATAAAAATGGTAGGAAGTTACATTGTTTACATCGTCAAACTCCATGCAAATGTGCTACTACTAGTTTATCTCGAAGTGAAAAAGGTTTGCTTAGTCAGTAAAATTAAATGAATATAACAGAGGATGAAGAGAGAATCGTGCAGGAGGGTATTTATTTGCTTGAAGGACAAGTCCTCATTATTAGCGCTAGCCCTGCTTATTGTTACTTGAATGTTCCATTTAGAAGCTGTTTTGGTGCACTTGTATCTTACCTGGTATTTTCTATAGGAGAAAACATGGTTAAGATTTTCATTTTTATCATGTCAACAGAAAGTTATCAAAGAAATAATGAAACACGTATTTTTTTTATGCAAAAAAGTTTGGGTGAGTTGGGGTCCCGAGGCTCACTAGGGCCAAGGTCTACCTTAGGGCTCAAAGAGTGTTTATAGAGGTACTTATAGATCGCACCAACAAGGTGCTCATATCGGTGAGATTTGAACCCAAACCTCATGGTTATGAGCCAAATGAAAGTATGAGACACATATTTTATTTTATAGAGGAAAGCTAAAAGTTAGACATGTAATCTGATCTGTATAGTTTTAGTTGACACTTGAGATACCACCAAAGTGATGTACTGACTTCATCCTCTGTTACTATGGTGTGAATACCATTACACCAGAAACAACCATCTCGGATATCAGATAAATTAGCAAATGTGGTGGCTTCGAGATGGTTAATATGAAAAAATATGTTAATTTTCAACAAATCTGAGCCTGCTTATTCACTGGGGACTGATTACAAACTTTAATTTTGGAGAAAAACATTGCATTAAATGTGACAGTAATGTTTACTATTCATGTCTTTGTCGTAGAAGTAAAACTTAAACTTTTTGGGTTTCGCAGAAATCCTTTCAGGACCTTTTATGGAAGCAGGTAGGAGACCGATCAGCATGGGAATATCCATTTGCTGTTGCTGGTGTGAACATCACCTTTATGCTAATCCAAATGCTTGATCTTGAAGCAGGTGTTTTACTTCTTCTGTTACCATAACCTTTTATTGTTATCATTGTTCATCAAATGCCTCTAGGGCATTTAACACTTTTTTCCTTGAACTATGATAATACACAGTGCTGTATCAAGTAGAACTTAAACAAAATGTGAACAATGGCTTTCACCAGTGCTAAGAGTTCTATATGATGATACGGATATGCTTTTTTCCGTTGCCATTTTTGAGAAAACAAGACCTAACCTGCCTTCTTTACCTGAAGGCTAACCTACTGCCTAATCCAGTCATAGACTATAAACAGTGCCATTGAAAGGATCAAACTGATCTAAACCAGATCAAACTGGAGGATTAAGCATGTGTTCAACTGCTACAAAATATATATTATTGGATAGAATCAATCTTGTTTATGTAAATTTCATACCTTTAGATTATTAGAAAAGATTTTTTTAAAGGATAAATAAATTTTATGATATAATATTATCATATAATGTTAGAGATGAAATGCGTGCGAGCACACACACACATGTATCTTTTGAATGATAAATTCATAAAATTCATCAATTTAGTCATCCTAAAGGATCATGTCATGAAATAAATAGACATATTTACTTGTTAAAAAAAAAAGATCATATCTTGAACATTTTAGTATATTTAATTAATAGACATTTTAATTCACCAGGTTATTCTGCAATTTGACCATGATACTGTAAATCACTTGTCTTTTCTTCAATAACCTATTTTGACCTCCAGTTCCATATATAGTAAGTGGTTGTTGTAAACATCTGCATAACTGGTAGTTCCCTACATAGTAATTTAAGGTGCTAGATCTACTCAATGGAGAGAATTCCATTTTGCAGTGGATTGATATTGTTATTGACAATTTGCACATAATAAATGTCTTGTCACGCAAGACATTTGGGGCAATCTCAAGTAGCAAGGGTGGAATGAGATATAGGTATTGGTCAATAGCTCGAATCTCTATGATGTAACCCAAAATTGTTTTTCAAAAAAGTCTTGCCACACTTCTTTTTATGCAGGCTGATGTATGGTTGATGTATTTGCAAGGCAATGAATTGATTTCAATTTTGTTTCGTTCAAGAACTGAATTCAGCTTATGATATTAATTGTTAACAATATGCTTTGGCTTTACAGTCAAGCCACGGACACTGGTTGGAGCAACTTTCATAAGACTTCTTGCAGGTAGCCTATATTATGTGTTTTTTTTTTTTTTTTGTTCACTTGGTTATTTTCGTCCCTCTTCAATGTTGGGAGAAAACGGGTAGGATTTGAATACTAATATCTAAACGGTAATACTTTATGGGACTTCCAAACGTGCAATGCGGTGAATACAGCACTTAGCCAGAATAAGAAAAAATATTTTATGTAACTTTTCACTTCAAGGTCCGAATCCTTGTTTTGGTATTACATCTTAGCTTGCCGTTTAAAGTTACTAAATTCATTCATTATCATCTGACAGAAAATGAATCGGCTTTTGATATACTCTATTGCATAACTTTTAAGCTGATGGATCATCAATGGCTTACCATGCGAGCATCATACATGGATTTTAACGTAAGTTTTATCTGGTCTGAATGTTTCTGGTAGAAAAAGGAAAATCCAAAATGGAATGTGACTTTAAAATTTTGCATAAATTGCGTTTACTTTCCCTGTTGCGGTTGTAGTTTCAACAATTTTATACTAACATCCATTTAGTTTTTACAAGCACTAGCTTCGCCTTTTGGTTACTTGTGCTGCATTGATATTTGATTAGGTTATTGGGTTCTGAGTTTCTATAAGTACATTTTTATGACAGCAGAAAATATGCTTGGCTGCTGGCAAAAAAAAAAAAGGAGGGGGGGGGGGGGATATATGCTTGGCTGACAATTTTGGTGTTAATGAGGGAGAGTTTAATATAAATTGAAACTAGGAGTTGTGCACGTGTAGATATTTTAGAATCTCAAGGGAGATAAATGGTTAAAAGCAATTTTGAGGTTTGTATTGGTAATGATGTGTGGAAAGAAAAACTAAATATCAACTTTGAAAAATACAACCTTAATACTGAGGGTAACAAGTCTTGCAAATGAAGGGAAAAGATTTTTGTGTGGACCTTTATACTTTTATGGTCCTAACAATCATGGAGAAATAACCATAGTGATTGTTTGAACCAAGGTTGGTTTATAGAAACATGTGATTTTCTTCTTGGCAGCTGACCTAGACTTCCATATTTTGGTTCTTAGTTACTACGGCTATTTTATTTTGTTTTGAACAGAGAGTGATGAAAGCGACACGTCATCAGCTGGAGAAGGAACTTCTCCTTGAAGATATCACACGGCTGGAAGATTTGCCTTCATACAAACTTCTTACAAGATAGAGATTTTAGTCTGAATGTATTAGGTGAGCTAACAGGTTTTTGTAATTGATCTTATATGCCATTTCTACCAATTCAGTATTGAAACTTTGTATCTCTGAGGCCATCTTAAGTGTGATGGTCTTCAAGATTTTCGATGCAGCGGTATAGATTTCTAAATCCAGTTAGAGGATTTTAATCCTCAGCACTTTCAAGGGTAAAGTGCAAGTGATTGTTGATGAGAAAAATTGAGGTTTTTGGTCTTTGCAATTCCGTGAGTTTGGCATGTGGGTTTGCTTCTTAAAAGAAAATGGAAATAATTTATTGTTTGTTTGTATGCATAATTATTGAAGCATATTTCCCCTTTATAATATGTTCTCATATTTCCTTTGCTATGAAGTAAAAACTGTGATTACTAACTTTGGAATCGGATTGGTATCTAACTTATTTAGAGCATGCATAATTAATTAATGTCTTCTAAACCCCTAATTTAACGAAATCAAAATTGTTCAGAGTTTTATTAAAATTGGAGTTAATACTATTGTTAATCCTTGTTTAATTGGATCTTAGCTTTTATAATATCTTGAATTTTAGATATAGAGATTTGAGGATAAGTCTACCCAATTCAGAAAGTGTGACAAATGTTATCAAGGGAATTTTTTATCAAGGGAAAATATGGAATATAGTTGATAGATGGAATAATTATTTGACAAATGAGAATATGTCAAAAAATAATAAAAGACAATATTGGAGACTCCCAATTTCGGCCATAATTTCGGCCAATGAGGTAGAGAAAGAAGAGGGAGCCAAATGGAGATCTTATTGGTGGCTTGTAAGAACCTGATTCTCAATGTACTAATTTTTTTTGCAGCAATGTATATGGCTAGTGGAAATTTATTAATGGGACAATATTTGAATGGTTAAAATGTCATATGGGAGTTATTCTCTACTAATTTTCGAGCGTATGAATGGCAAAGAGTAGGATATTTGTCCTATTGGAATTTTGTTAATAAATGGTAAAATGAATGTAAGGAATTGACAGGATCCGGATTCTCTGTTTATCATGGTTTCTCCTCATCCCTCCTTATCTCTCTCTCTCTCTCTTTTTTTTTTGTACCAATCAGTATTTTAAAATATATTTTTAGTACCAGTCAGTATTCTAAAATATTTTTTCAAGATCCTAAAATAATTTCTTAAGAAATTAAAGTATTTTTTTTAGTACCAGTTAGTATCTTGAAGTATTTTTTAGTGCCAGTTAGTATCTGAAGTATTTTTTTTAGTACCAGTCAGTTTAGTGAAATATTTTTTCAAGATCCTATCTTGAAAAAATTTTTTAGAGTACTAACTGATATTAAAAAGTACTTCAGGATGAGACAATCAATATTAATTTAAATTAACAGTCTAGATTGATTAAGGAGAGAAATGAAAGGTTGAGATTGGATGAGGAGAGATAATGAGAATTAGAACAATGAGAGGATCCAATTCTGGAATTGACATGCATCCAAGGATTATATAAGTCAATGTGTGAACCTTTTCTTAGGATCATTTTCGTCCAACAAGAAGAGAAAGAGAAGTCACATGAATTTGATATTTATGGCATACTAAAGTTAAAGTGCAAGTTCTAAATTTCGTTTTGCATCTTAGAGTGCCATATGTCATGTTAAGAAATTAATATGAAAAGATGATTCAAGGGCTTCTTAAAGAAACCTCCAAGTTGTCCAAATCAAGGAGGAAAATAAAGAAATTAAGATATCACTAAAAGTCAAAAGATGAATTTAAGTTCATGATTTTGAATTGTGCCAAATGTAAGGCAAGAAAAATAATAAGTCTTGAAAGCAAATAATGGACTTTATATATATATATATATATATATATATATAGTATATTTTGGCCAACAAGGTGATGAGAGGAGGATAAATGAACTTGATGCAAAAACATGTCATATGTCTACATGAAAGTCAAGACAATTAAATTCCCTTTGTCCTAGATTCTTGTCACTTATCATAGACTAGGTCAAGAAAGGAATTAAAAGCCATCTACAAGGGACCTATATGTCGTCCAAAGAGAGAAGAAGAATGAAAATTCATGAAGCTTGGTATTGAACACATGTTGTAAATAAAGTCAACATCGTTAATCCTCTTTTGCCACTTGTCCTCACAGGGGAGAAAGATGACATCAAAGGGGACACCTAACTAATGTTGTCAAAATTGAGCTTTTGCGTAGATATGAAAGGGGTGGTAGAAACATAAATCCTAGAAACAACATGAAACATAAAGTTTTTACTTTATACTACTTAAGGTCAGAGCTAAAAATTACATATATATACATAGAAACAAAATTATAAATCACTATTCAAAATTCAATGAACAACTTCCTATTTATAAGATATAGGTCATATAACTATATAAAACATAAAAAAACTTACGTTTATAACTATGGAAATACATTAAAAACTATATACAACTATCTAGTCTCTAGTTTTCAGTAATTCTGAGTCCAAGATGCACGATGGAAATATGGTTTTCAACTTTTCATCCTTTTTTTTTGGGGGGGGGGGGGGAACAACTTTTCATCCTTTTTTTGGTTAAAGTAAAAACATAAGTTTTTATATGTTTACAACCAGTTTTTGCTCAAGACAGTTTTTACTTGCTTTTAAGTACGTATGACCCTAGTAAAAACATAAAAACTTACGTTTTTAAATGTACCTAAGCATAGAAATCAAAGATAAGGATGAGGAGTGAGGACACGTATGCTTTATTAATAGGCCATAAATTTCGGACACTATGAGGATAAGAGAGAAAGTAAAAGATCACATGAAATATCCATGGGTTAAATAATCAAGCAAAGAGTGAAAGAAGTGTAATGGATAAATCACTTCTTCAGGGCCATATTTGACCAACCATGAAAGAGAAGGAAGTAGGAGGAATTTAATGAGTTTGACTTATGAAAGAGACAATCCATAAAGCTTTCAACTCGTGTAAGATAAGACCAAATAAAGGAGAAATGTGAACATGAACCAAATAGTCAAGCATAAGCCTTTTATTTCATGTTAGCTTCGACCAACAAGAAGGACAATAAGAATGGATTTCCTTCAAGTTTTGTCTCATGTGAGACAAGACAAGAAGTCTATGCATGTACATATATTCGGCCAAGTCAAAAAGGAAGGAGAAAGTTCAAGAAACACATGTTATAATGATCACATGTGGAATAAAAGAAGAGAGAGTGTAAGGGTATTTTGGTCAAGACAATAAGGGGACCCTTTGAGTATTTTCCAACCAATTATAAATCACCTCTCACCCCTCTTTTCATGCATGGAGTCGTGCAATAATCAAGGGAGCACAAAGAGGAGGTGTTGGCCGAAATACACAAGGAAGGAAGAGGGAAGGGAAAAGCCAAAATGCTAAATTGTATGCTGTATCTTGCCACTCTCGTTATATTTCCATGCAAGCCTTTAGTACTTAATAAACTCTTTTGCATGGTATTTCTTGAGTTAAGGCTGAAACTTCAAAGACCAAGGGAAGCAGAAAAGGTTTGCAAGAAATTCAAAGACAAGCCAAGTAAGTGAGATTTCCAACCTTCTTGCACATGTTTGTGATGGTACGTACTTGACCTTGGGAATTGATTTCTTTATGTTTAGAAATCATAAACTCTAAAGGAAGGTTCCGCTCAAGTTTATAAAAATGGATTAGAAAGTGTATTAATTAAGTTTAAACAATGAGTTAGAAGGTAAATTAAGGCCAAAATCATGAAATTTGTGAAGCTAGTTTGGAAGATTATTTTTCTTTTTTAAGACATGTCGGCCTGAATTAAAACATAAGGAAATGATGGTATTTTATGTGTTTTGATGTTTCCAGCATGTTTAGGAAGGAAAATAGTGTGGTATGAAGATGGGAAATGATTTTTGGAAATATTAGACATAAATTACATAAAATGTCAAAATTGAAGTTCTATAAGGCAGACAACTTGTGATATACTTTTGAATGAGTAAATAGTGTCCAAAGGTTATGAAAGTTTACAAAATTAAAGTATACATTCGGAGATTTAATTTGATAGGTCATGGTGGGATTAATTTTGAGTTATGTACCTGGAGATATTAATTTTTGAAGTTGACCCATGATTTTGAAACTTTAATCTGGACAGTAGAGATATTTAAATTATTCTAGGACTGTACGAATTTTTCTGGCTGCTGGTGATATTTGTATGTGTGAAACTAGACATATCAAGGATCACATAGCCTCTGAAACCATCTAATTTGGACACCTATACAATTAAATATGAATTTTCAAAGTTTCGTGATCTAAGGGTTATAATAAGTCTTATTTGATAATTAAAACCTCTTATTCTGTTGGCTAAATTAATGCATATTTTTCATTATTATAGGAAATTACAAAAGCCCAAGGCCCAACAAAGAACCTGAACGCTATTTTACTATTGAGCTAACATGTAGTAACTTTAATCTCATATGCTTTGTGTATCTGTGAATAATGTTTGTACCATGGTTGTGATTCGTGTCTAGGACACGTGTTTATTTTGAATTCGAGGCCCAATTGTTGTTTTTCCTAGCACTGTGGATTCCAGCCTTGCTGCGTGTGTGCTTTGTAGTGAATGATGTGTGCATTATTATGTGATTGCATGTGATATATGTTGAATGCCGTATTGTTTATTTTCATAATTGTGGTAGATTTACATATACTGAATATATTTTGAATATAAGATTAACATGTTACTTTGAGATTCAACTTGAATCCCAAACATGCCAAAAGTTCAGGAAGGGAACATAGTGGAGAACAGGGCTCTTGGGGCAAGTTGGTGGACACGAAGAATAGCTAAAGGTTAGTTGGTGGTGAACTGTAGTTATTTGTAATAGAATTGTATTATATTATTTTGTTGGATGAGAGATTTTGGACAGTAATGGAATTTTATTTTGGATAACTATAACTCCTAATATGATCCTAAGGGAGTTTTTTTTTGGATTTATACATGGCCAAGTTAGATTATTATATCTGTATTCTACGCCCAAACGGTATTACATGCTTTTATTCCGTTGTATGACTTGATATATGATGTATGTTGGAGGGGGTGTGACAGCTTTTGTTCATGTAGTCTTAATTTATAAGAATTGATTTGAGTTTAACGATATCCCTATACTCTTAATAGGTTTTAGTTTTGGTCTCTATATATAAATTCAGACTAAATCCTTATGAAACTCTAGGGATCAGAGCTAATGATTTAAAACTACAAGGACAAAAATTTTATTAAACTATAAGGACTCTCTGAAAATAATATTAATCTATTAAAATTATAATTGTAGCTCAAGTCAATTTGATTCAACGACGCTCCGCAGCAGAACCTTCTCCACTAGTGAATTTCATTCAAATTATTAAATTTGAACTACCCTAATTGAAACAGAAACGAGGTAATTGACCCAGAAAAAAGGTTTCTAGTCTAGCAGTATGGTTGTGGAATATGTAGGTTTTCATGAACATTAATTTTAGTCAAACCAACAACACAACTACAGTTCTCAAAGAATTGCTTGAGGTCAGTTTCTAGTCAGTGGGAAATACACGATATGCAGCTACCCGAACTGAAATTCAAGTCCACAAATAATAATAACTATAGTAACAATATTTTTAAAAGTGAGAAATACTAAAATGCAAGTTCTTTTTTGAATATTAGTAAAATGCAAGTTCTAACACTGACAATTTTTGTTAATATGTTACTTTGGTAAGTATATTCTCAAAAAATACACTAAATTTACAATTATTTTGTCTTCTTAAAGATAAAGGGGTTGTCGTATCTTAGATTGCTTCTCTTGCCAGACATTAGAGCCATCATTTGGAAAATGAACAATGAGAGTGAAATAATAATATGTTGCAAACCCACGAGAAGTGGATCCTTTGAAGTCTCATTCTCTAGCATTTGTACATTAGGAGGTCTAAAAACATGTGGCTGATCCACCCAAACTTATGATTGTCATTGTTATTGTAGAGATTCAAGCATACCTGGAATCAATCACAATAATCTGAACTACCTGCATAAACGAAATCACAGTCAGACTCGATTATACATTCAACAAATACACACACAGATGGAGGAGAGAAGAAGAAAAGAGGAAGAGAGAGATCGGGGGTTATATGTAGGAATCTCACCAGAAACGCAGAAGCGTATCGTACCACGCGATATAGGAAAAGTTAAAACCTTTATCGTTTTGATTACCTGAAAAGATGCAGCGATCTGAAAGCCTCTCCATGAACAGTCCTCGTATCTGAAGAGCGATCTGAAAGCCCCTCCACGAACAATCCTCGTCCGCTCTATGATCGATCTTCCAGACTATCTCTCTAGGGGAATAGGATGGTTGTGTGGGCAACCGTTCAGATGATGAACATCTGCTTCTAGGGTTCTTTTCTGATGAGAGCCTCTTTATGCGTCTGTTTTCTCTCAAGCAGGTGAAAGTAGGTTTATATGCTACTACACCCAAGACCTAACTCTAAACCACAAGGGCCACAGAGTTCTTGGGTTGTAGTCTCAATTAAGAATTATTGGGCTTAAGTGACCAAAGAACACATTAACCCAACAATCTCCCACTTGCTCTTTAAGATACAAACTTGAGTTCGTAATCCCAATACCATGTAGCCCATAAGCCATCATCATCTGATAATATACCCTATCCCTTGTCTCGAGCTAGCCTGGGGATCTACCATTTGTCATTCATCAAGGCTCATGATAATCTACAGAAGATTATCTAGTTCGGTGCTACTCCACTAAAAGCCCGAACGTGATCTCCAAGAATAATGACACTTATAACAAGAATATGCATTACCCCTTTATAGAATGTCTATAACTTGATTGACTAGTTTTCTGTAACCCAATCAAATTCCCTTGACTTTAATAGTTTCTCTAATGGATTACATGCACTGGCCAGTGTCTTCAATATCCAGGTACCGAAACATATCAAGGAGACATTTCCTATAAATTCCATGTTGTTTATCTCATAAACACCAATAACCAAATGGTCTCAATCCCAAAATACTGAGTTATTGGTCGTCATATAGATCAAACCTCACCCGTGGGTAAATCAAAGAATGAAAACTATTCGACTACCTGTTTAAAATAAACTCAGGATTAAGAGCAACTACATGACTATAGTTATCTGGAGATTTGATTCCTTATGACAGAAAGAACAACCTTAATCAAATATCTCCTTGATCCATTCAATGTAAGTATTAACTCACACCAATATTTTATAATGATTCGGACAAAACCATTTCATAAAATATTGCAGCCTAAATAAAGTGCCCAACTTAATTTAATAGCTGTGAACCAATTCATCAATTGTGAGAACCTATGACCATATCCTCTATGAACGTATTCATATGATCATATACTCCACAATTGATCCGGACCTTAGAGTTTGTAAATAGTGTGCAAAATAAATGAAAAACACCTCATTTATTAACTTTCTGAAAAAAATGCAATGTCATAATGTCTTGCTCAAAAAGCACAAAATAACAAAGTGAAATAACAACTTCCTAAAGTTATAGCAAATTGAAAATCATTCTAAGACCCATAGATGAAACATGCCTCTCGAACACACGTTCAGGCAAACTCTTAGTAAAAGGGTCAGCAAGGTTATCGTCTGATGTTATCTTTGCTACCAATGTATCTCCTCTTTTAACTATTTCTTGGATCAAGTGGTACTTCCTCTCTCTGTGTTTTACACTTCTCCAACAAATGGCACCGCCATTAAGGGTGTACACATATCCCGAGGTGGACTTACTTGAGTCAATATCTCCTTGGAAATCTGAGTCCGTATAACCAATTATTTCAAGACTCCCACTCGAATAGACCAACTTATAATCTCTCGTTCTCCGTAGGTACTTGAGTATATGTTTAACCACTACCCAGTATTCCTCTCCAGGATCAGATTGGTACCGGCTTACTACTCCCACTGCATAGCAGATATCTGGTCTGGTACATAGCATAGCATACATGAGACTACCTATTGTTGAAGATAAGGTATCCTACTCATGCGCTCTCTCTGCTCAGGAGTTTTAGGAGATTGCTTCTTAGAGAGATGAATCCCATGCCTGAAGGGTATAATTCCCCTCTTGGAATTCTCCATGCTAAACTTGACAAGTATTTTGTCAATGTACTTAGCCTGGGATAATACCAAAACCCTATTCTTCCAGTCTCGCAAGAGTTTAATGCCAAGAATATAATTGGCTCCCCCCAGGTCCTTCATATCAAAATGCTTGCTTAGCCAGGTTTTTATGCCTAACAATACCTCTGTATCATTTTCGATAAGGAGTATATCATCCACATAAAGTACTAGAAAAGATACCGCATTACCTTGGATCCTTTTATACACACACGGCTCATCAGGACTTTTCTCAAAACCATAAGACTCAATGGCTTGATCAAATCTGATGTTCCATGATTTGGATGCTTGCTTAAGTCCATAAATGGACCTTTGCAACTTGCATACCATTTATTCTTGCCCTTTGGCTATAAACCCTTTTGGTTGCTGCATATAGATTTCCTCTTCCAAATTTCCATTTAGAAAAGCAGTTTTGACATCCATTTGTCAAATCTCATAATCAAGATTTGTTGCAACAGTTAAGAGTATCTGGATGGACTTGAGTATGGCAACCGGCGAAAAAGTTTCATCATAATCCACACTTTCCTTTTGGAAGTACCCTTTCGCCACCAATCTAGCTTTGAAGGTTTCAACCTTCCCGTACGATCCTCTCTTTCTCTTGTAAATCCACTTACACCCAATGGGTCTTACCCCTTCAGGTGCATCTACAAGAGACCAAATTCAGGTCCGATCCCCTTCAGGTGCATCTACAACAGTTAAGAGTATCTGGATGGACTTGAGTATGGCAACCGGCGAAAAAGTTTCATCATAATCCACACTTTCCTTTTGGAAGTACCCTTTCGCCACCAATCTAGCTTTGAAGGTTTCAACCTTCCCGTCCGATCCTCTCTTTCTCTTGTAAATCCACTTACACCCAATGGGTCTTACCCCTTCAGGTGCATCTACAAGAGACCAAATTGAGTTGGAATACATAGAATCCATTTCACGATTCATAGCCTCAAGCCATTCTTGAGCATCAACATCTCCTAGTGCTTCGTCATAACTCGTGGGATCGCCATCTTCATCAATGATGACATCCTGATTTGACTCACCCAACAAGAGATATCTTGTAGGTTTACGAATCAATCTCCCACTACAATTTTGTCACACTTGATGTTGTGCATCTACAGGGGGTCCACATTTTGTGGGTTAACAATTTCTAGATGAGGACCCTCATTAAGTGGATTAACCAATTCATGATTTTGTTCTTCATTAAGTTCATCATCATGTTGAACTTCATCATTATGCTAAACTTCTGGTTCTATCGTTGTGGTGAAACTTGATCTGAGACTAGCTCATCAAGAATAACCTTACTCCTTGGCTTATAATTTGTCATATAGTCCTCCTCTAAGAAAATTGCATGAGTGCTCACTATAACCTTCTTTTCTTTTGGACTATAAAACAACCAACCTCTGGTTCCTTCAGGATAGCCTATAAATATGCATACTTCAATACGCGAGTCCATTTTATCTGGTTTCTGATGCAAGACATGTGCTAGAACACCCCAAATCTGAACATGGTTCATGGTGGGCTTACACCCTTTCCACAATTCTATTGGTGTCTTTGAAACCGACTTGGACGGAGCTAAGTTCAATAGATACATAACTGTTTCTAAGGCATATCCCCAGAATGAATCAGAAAGAGATGAATAACTGAGTATAGATCTTGTCATTTCTAAAAGGGTTCTATTTCTCCTTTCAGCAACTCCATTCTGCTGGGGTGTCCTTGGAGAAGATAATTGTGAAACTATTCCCTCTTTGGTCAGGTAAGACCTGAACTCTCCAGATAGGTATTCACCCCCTCAATCAGATCGAAGAGTCTTAATTTGAACACCTAGATGCTTTTCTGCCTCAGCCTTGAACTCTTGGAATTTTCCAAAAGCTTCAGACTTGTGACGCATCAGATACACATGTCCAAATCTAGAATAATCATCAGTAAATGTGATGAAATACTGATACCTGCCTTTGGCTTGGACATTTATTGGTCCACATACATCAGTATGTACCAATTCTAGCTGAAGTGTGGCACGTTTTCCCTTGGCCTTGAAAGATCTCTTGGTCATTTTTCTCTCTAAACAGGATTCACATACTGGTATCGGTTCAAAGTTCAGGGATTTCAAAATTCCACTTTTGACCAAATCTTGTATCCTGTTAGAGTTAATATGACTCAATTTCAAATGCCAAAGATAAGTTTCATTGGAAACTTTTCTTTTCTTTGATGAATTAATATGTTCAACATCTTTTAATTCAACATGATTAACTTCAGGGGGAACAGGATTAAGGAAATAAAGACCATTAAGCTTTACACCATAACAAATAAAAGAAGATGAACTTCTTATTGAAACTGAGGAATTAAACTGAACTGTCAAACCATGTTTATCTAAACAACTAACAGAAATTAAATTCCTCTTAAAATCTGGAATAAATAAATAGTCTTCTAAAACCAAAGTCCTTCAATTATCAAAAGATAAAATAACTTGTCCCACTGCTAGTGCAGACACAAGCTCCCCAGTTCCAAACTTCAAATCTCTTTGTTCTTTACTTACAGGCAAGCTATGTTTGAACCACTGCAAAGAGTAACAAACATGGTTAGTGGCTCTTGAAACAACGATCCATTTATCATCGTGATTCTCCACTAAACAAGCCTCAATCACATGTAAATCACCCATGCTAGGCGTAGCAAACATGCCATCAAGAGTCTGAAGCATTGTTGCTCCACTCTCAATCATGCTCACTTGCTCCTGAAGGTGATTGGCGAGATTGGCCAAAATGTAGCAGCGAACTGACACATTCGCCTTCTCCCATCTATCCTTCTCCTGCTGAAATCGAGTACGAATTGCATCAGACGCATCTGCAGCAGGCTGCGCTGGCATAGGAGTAGTAAGAACAAAGTTGAGCTTTTCATATTGAAGAACAATATCCAAATTAGTTTTCCATTGTTTGTAGTTTGTACCATCCATAGGTTTTTGGCTCAAGATTGTAGCTAAAGGATTGAATGAAGACATTTTTCTGAAAATAAGGAAAAGCACACTAATTACAAACTATAATTAACAACAAACAGATATAGCGCTAGTAGATTCTAATAACTACTATTCGTTTATTGTTTAACAATCCATTAGTTATCTTTACAAGGCTTACAATGGGCAAGATTCTTGTAAAACTAATATTGTTAATTTGGGCCTTCAGTTCCATTGCCAGAGCCTCGATGGGAGGGTTAATAATTTTACCAAAGTTGAATGTATTTAACCATTGTTTACTTTCAAAACTATTTTTAGTGTCTAAGTGTTGCCGACATGGGCCGTACAAAACTTTACTAAAATTTTGAAAATATTAGGGTTTAATCTAGCAAAATCCGATTATCCTTATCCGATGGGGCTTCAGCGATAACCATTTCACTAATAAATCCACAATTGGGGCCTGTAGGTTTTAAAATTAAATGCTTAATTTAAAACCTTCACCCATTCAATTTTTTAAGTTTAGAATTTTCAATTTCCAAGAATTTGTTCAATTTAGAGTAAATTATTAAGTATCTAAAATCTAGTCATGATTGGCAGAGTGTGCGTCACATGACCATTTTAAATAACCCACAAATTATTCCAAAAGGTACAATTCTCTTAGGAAATTTCATGGATTGTTTGTCTAGATTTTAATTCCACAATTATTATTCTAGATTTTAATTTAAAATCATAATAATTGATAATTAATGTCTAGATTCTAATCCCACAATTAATTAATCCAATTATTATTCTAGATTTTAATTTAAAATCATAATAATTGATAATTAATGTCTAGATTCTAATCCCACAATTAATTAATCCAATTATTATTCTAGATTTTAATTTAAAATCATAATAATTGATAATTAATGTCTAGATTCTAATCCCACAATTAATTAATCCAATTATTATTCTAGATTTTAATTTAAAATCATAATAATTGATAATTAATGTCTAGATTCTAATCCCACAATTAATTAATCCAATTATTATTCTAGATTTTAATTTAAAATCATAATAATTGATAATTAATGTCTAGATTCTAATCCCACAATTAATTAATCCAATCATTATTCTAGATTTTAATTTAAAATCATAATAATTGATAATTAATGTCTAGATTCTAATCCCACAATTAATTAATCCCATTATTATTCTAGATTTTAATTTAAAATCATAATAATTGATAATTAATGTCTAGATTCTAATCCCACAATTAATTAATGCAATTATTATTCTAGATTTTAATTTAAAATCATAATAATTGATAATTAATGTCTAGATTCTAATCCCACAATTAATTAATGCAATCATTATTCTAGATTTTAATTTAAAATCATAATAATTGATAATTAATGTCTAGATTCTAATCCCACAATTAATTAATCCAATTATTATTCTAGTTTTTAATTTAAAATCATAATAATTGATAATTAATGTTTAGATTCTAATCCCACAATTAATTAATCCAATTATTATTCTAGATTTTAATTTAAAATCATAATAATTGATAATTAATGTCTAGATTCTAATCCCACAATTAATTAATCCAATTATTATTCTAGATTTTAATTTAAAATCATAATAATTGATAATTAATGTCTAGATTCTAATCCCACAATTAATTAATCCAATTATTATTCTAGATTTAATTTAAAATCATAATAATTGATAATTAATGTAGTGGACAATCTAAATAATCTCGCATAATAACTATCATACTAGTCGATTCAAGGCATAATAAAATTAAAATTATATTAGCCGTCACTTCTGCCAACGCCTTCAGGCGAAGTCATCTCATCTTCTTCACAATTTCTTGATCTCCAACTTTTACAGAAATTCGAAAAATACATAGAAATTCCAAAATAAAATTAAAAACAGCAAGGAGGAAACCTAATCATATGGGATTAGCCTCCTTGTTACAAATCAAGAAATACACGAGAAAATCTAACCATCTAACCATGGATTAAAGCGATTAACCGATTGAAATTAAAACTAATACTAAATATGAATTATAAACGAATAGCTACCATGAAATAAATAACAAATATAGAAAAAGATGCCATGTTTTCGAAAAGAATCACATGAAATATAAATTAATATCAAAACTCGGTTCTTTTCCTCATCGCTATTGGCTCTGATACCAATTGTTGGAATTTCACCAGAAACGCGGAAGCGTATCGTACCACGCGATATAGAAAAAGTTAAAACCTTCATCGTTTTGATTACCTGGAAAGATGCAGCGATCTGAAAGCATCTCCACGAACAGTTCTCGTCCGCTCTATGATCGATCTTCCAGACTATCTCTCGAGGGGAATAGGATGGTTGTGTGGACAACCGTTCAGATGATGAACGTCTGCCTCTAGGGTTTGTTTCTGATGAGAGCCTCTTTATGCGTCTGTTTTCTCTCAAGCAGGTAAAAGTAGGTTTATATGTTACTACACCCAAGACCTAACCCTAAACCACATGGGCCATAGAGTTCTTGGGTTGTAGTCTCAATTAAGCCTTATTGGGCTTAAGTGACCAAAGAGCACATTAACCCAACATTACACACACACACACACACACACACACACACACACACACACACACACACACACACATATATATATATATATAGGGTTATAAAAACGTTTAGGTGGGGGTAGATATTAGGAACATCACCGGAGCTAGGGTACGCCTCTAGGCTCAAAAACCGCTTACAGAGGTATTTATAGATCATCCACTAACAAGCCCTTCACATCGACACGGGTATCGAACCTCCTCCTTTTTTGGGGTGAAGGTCTTAGCCTTAGCCAACTGTGCCACTTCTCATTGGCAATCGGGGCGTTATCATGTGCACACATAAAGTACTAATTGTCTTGTTTTAATACTCCTATAATCTAAACAAAATGAGTGGATTAGTTATAATCTAACAGTTCTATTTCTTCTTGTTCTTTTTATTCTTCAATCATATGGTAGAAGCATATAAATCTCTAATTTCAATTAATTATTAGACTTTTTTTTACTATTAAAAATAGGGTTAAGATACAAATTGGCCACCGAACTATTACTCGAGGAGCATCCGGCACAAAAATTAATTGAGGATACCTTAATTATCAATCAACAATAATATAAAACACACACACACACACACAATGCCGTTAAACTACTCTGTCACCGTCTTGGTGTCTCCCTCTTATTTTTGTCTTCCATTAACTATCACAATGTTAGCGACGTCGGCGTCTCTAAACCTTCCATTGTTGCTGGGTGTTTCATTCACCCTCTTGAACTCATCAAGGTCCGTATGTAGCTTTAGGGTGAGAATCACGCACTAAAATCAAATCCAGCAATCCACAGCTTTCGACCGGCACGTGCCTTGCACCCTGGTTCCGTCCCTCCGATGCCATAGGTAGCAGCCGCCGCTGCCACGACGCCTGCTCGCATGAGTACCATCTCTGTTGATGCTTGCCTTATCCAATAAGAAGGTATAATTGTTCTTTTCTCTAGCGTCCCTGCTATCGTCCTCCGCCAGTGCCATATATTTTAACGTAATTGTGATAGTTCTTTTTTTTTTAAAAAAAAATTGTTATTTGGTACTTACTTTAAAAAAAAAAAAATCTCTACTTAGTATAGGATTTCAATTCCGTCTCTTAATTTTACATATTATCTTTTCAATCCTCTAATCTTAAAATTGTTAGTTTCATTTTTTTTTGGGGGGCTAATCATTGTTATTTTTAAAAATTAAACTTAATATGTTAACATTTAAAAATTCTTTATGAATATATAAATTTTAAATCAATAATTTTTTATTAATAAAACTAACGGTATTGAGGTTCATGACCGAAAAAACACTTCATAAAATTAAAGGAGGGAAAAAAAAATCAAATCCTATGTAAAATTTAAGCACGAAAAGTGCATTTCTATATATAAAAGTGAAACTGCAATAATTTATTGTAATCAATTGTTGCCTAATTAATTCAGAAATAAATGGTTTTAAATTAAATTCTGATTTCAAAAATTAATATAATCAAGAATTAGTCACATAAGCTGATGAATGCCAGCAAATCTGTATTCAATGAATATGTGAAGTAATTATGGACTGAGTTTATTAGAGATCTGTGCATTTCAAACAGAATATGAACACAAGGTGTTAAAAGAACACAGAATATGGAAACAGTGAGAAAATTAGCTATTTTGCTAAAAGTGGCTTTAATTGATCGGTCATTAATTGATAATATTGCATCAAAAGGGGAAAAATCCTGATAATTACATTTTAATGCACTATTCATTTTTTTTTTTAATGAAAAGGGGATATTTTAATATAAAAAAGGTAGAACTACACTTTTATTTATTTAACTTCACAAAAGATTTTATCTTGATTTCCTTAATTTTATAAAGTTTATTTTAGTCTTTTAACCATAACACCATTAGAGTTAATGTTCGATTTTGTCCCGAAATTTTTTTCTTAGGATTTTTGGGTATAGTATAACACCATTAAATATGACTTTGGATTATCCTGGTGGACAATTTCAAGTAGCATATAACAAACACTTGAAGGAAGTTAACGGGGTTGTTAAATTTTCTTCATTTTAAGTTGTTTATGTGTATTTTTACCACTTGCAAAATTCATTTGTGTCAAAAGCTTATGGGAAAAAATTTTGTTGGTAAAATTGCACAGCTTTTTTTTTTTTTTTAAATTACCAATATTGCCTAGAAGTGTAAAAAAATGAGTAAAATTGCCCCAATCATTAATAAACTATTGTTGACATTTAAAAAAGTAGCATTGGCCGTTGTCATTTTTATAAAGTTGCTCCTATTTTAACACTTTCAGACAATAATGATCTAAAACACTTTCGGGATACCCAGAGTTTTTGTATGAAAACTTTCGAATTAAAATTGAATCTTAACCCATTTCATTAACAAAAAGATACTAACAATAAAATTTTTAATGTTGACAAAATATTTATAAGTGCTAAAATGTGAAGTTTAATTTTTTAAGAATAATAATGATTAATATAAAAGATTAGCATTTGGTAGTGATCGACGGTATATGAGTTAGATAACCGAAGAAGATATTTTATACAATTTAAAACTAAAACAAAAATTTCATGTAAAATAAAACAACTAAAAGTGCATTTTCATAATCTTAATAAAAAAATAAAAAAATAATTAGACAGACTTCACTTCTTTTTTTAAGAAAGAAAAAAAATTGATGTATTCCCTTTTCATTGCTAGTGCCCGGTTTTTATTCGAAGACAACAATATATTGGCTGGCAAATTTTCTTATTCCTTATTTTTTTAACTAAAAAACAAGGCATACATATAAAAACGCCTTTTTATAAAACCGAGACACCAGTGTTAAAAAAACATATTGTCTAAAATACATAAACAAAGAAGAAAAAGAATTAGTCAATACAACAAAGCCTTTAGCAATGACATTTGGGGGGGAAACAATAGGAAGGAGTCAGCGCCTTAGTAGCGTAGTGGTATGGGAGTTTGGCTCCCCTCCTCTATATCCAAAGTTTAAACCCGGTCCTCTTCCCTACTATGTGTATATAAAAAAAAAAAAAAAACAACAACAATAGGAAAGAGGCTGCAGCTTGTTATAGTAAGGAATCTTATTAAAGCCAATCACTGTCACCAAATCTGTCGGCAAATTTCTTGAAGTGACCTAATTTAATATCCAAAAGGTAAAAATTATTTGATAATGAAAGCCAGACTTTTAATTCAAATAAGATTTTGAATGAATTCCCCTTAATAGCTAACATTGCGAAATAGGAGCCTGTATGGCCCTTTCTTTTTTTAAGCTAAAAGTTACTTGTAAGCTAAATCTAAAAAGAGAGCTTTAAAAAAAAAAAAACTGTTTGATGACTATATAAATTTTTTAGTTTAAAAGTCTTCTCACAACCCTATGAATGCGATAAAGGAAGCATCTATAGATGAATTACTGCAGTAGTGTACAGAAAGGAAATGGTATGGAACGAGAATCTGCAAAAAGATTGCTTTTTTTTTTTTTTTAATGATTCTAATGAGATTTATGGAAGTGTGTATGTATCAGAGGCAGAATTAGGAACTAAAATTAGGGGGCAAAAATTATAGAATAGAATCTAGGTATTCATGAAATTACATTGAGCTCTATAAATGTTTCAATATTTTCATTTTAGTCCCTCCACGAAACTTTAATGGGGCCTAAAGTGAAAAAATTGAAAGCTTTATAAGGCTGAAATATAATTTTCTTAAACTTTGGGTTATATTATGTAATTTTAGGGGATTGAGGGCCACCCCTAGCCCCCTAGGTCATCCTTGGTATGTGTGTTTAGCATATCAATGCGGGGTTAGTTAGAAAAGTTATTGCAAGTAATTATGGCAAATAAGAAAGAAAGAGAAGATATAACGACGCTCTCAACTTTTCCAGGCATAAACAAGCAAAAAAAAGCCAACAGGAACCACCAATTCATTTTCCTCCATGCTCGACCATTCCAGCATAGAGGGGCAACCACCTAGAGACCAGCCACTAAACAGAGACCCCATGTTCTGTGACACAAACATCATATAACTTTTGATATGGACTAACACTTTGAAACCATTCTCTGGGATTTCCTGTTAGCCTTGTAGCAAACTCGGTTGGGACTCCTTCATCGGTTACATCTTGTTTGGATAATTCCAAATCTATCCATGCTCCAAACTCATGAAGTCTATCACTCCATATATGTTGAGGAAGGTCATTAAAGGTAAACCAAAGTCCTAAAGTGTTAGTTCTCTATGTGTTTTGATGATAACTGACAATTGTAAACAAGTACGGATGTTTTTAGAAAAGCTAAATTGTTTTTGAAACTTGTTGATTTCAACCAAAAATATTCTGTCATCACCAAACTCGAGCCTAGCCTTGGCAAACTCGAGTTTGCTACTGACAGAGGACTAAACTCGCCAGTTCAAAACATTAAACTCGAAACTACTACTTACAAACCTCAAGTTTGCATTTCCAGGAAAAATCTTCAAAGAGTTTACAAAACCTGTAAACTCGAGAACAAAGTCTCTTTCCAGTTTGAACATTCACAAGAGTTTACAAAACATGTAAACTCGAGTTCATTATTGTAAACTTGAGTTTACGCTTGGCCGAGAGCTTTCAAGAATTTTAACCAAAGTAAACTCGAGACTGATCTCATAAACCTCCAGCTTACTTCAGGCCGAGAACATTCAAAGTTTTTGAACTAAACAAACTCGAGGTTAAACTTATGAACTCGAGTTTGAGCCTTACAGAGAGCAATGTATGTTCAACATGAGAAAACTCTAGAGTTTGCATTAAAAACCTCCGGTTTACCTTTTTGAAAACTAAAACTGATTTTTGACTTGAACATTGTCAAACTCAAGCCTGTCTACTAATAGACTCGAGTTTGTGTTTTGCACAAAGCTATTCCAAAGCTCAAAATCGTGACATTCCTCTCTAGATGGAGGAAACTCGAGTTTAGACCAACCCGAGAGCATTGTACTTTTTAATGTATTGAAAACCTCAGGTTTTGGAAGAAAACCTCCAGTTTAGATGTTTTGAACTTAAAACGTTTTTACATACTGAAGCTTCAAACTCAAGGTTTGATAAACCAAACTCGAGTTTGCATCGCTAAGTTTGAAAAATCAAATCTGACGATTTTGGAAATCACTCTTGTTTGATCTTAATACTTTCCAGTATTATTCTCTACTATTCCCAGCTATGTTTAATCACTTTATTAGTGAGTTTCATATGAATTAGAGAATGTTTATTGAAGGTTTAAAGCAAAAGCAAAAAGTGACGTCAGTACATTAAATGCTAAACCCAGAAAGTTACATGCTTTTGGGTAATCCATCTGCACACGGTTGCAAAGCATTAAAGAATGATTTCTACAACTGTTGGTTATGATTAGTTTTGATGATGTCTAATATAGAAGCACAAAGTTTATATAATATATTTATCTCCTACATTGACTAACTACTATGTTTAATGTAGATTAGTTCAAGTTGAATTATAAAGAAGAAATTGCAGACAATGTCAAGGAATGATCAAGAGAAGAGAAGAAAGAAAGAGTTAGATTATGAAGAATAATCAAGATGGGAGATTAAAGAAGGAAGAACTTGTTGAATGGAATGAGAATATAAATATTCAAGTTCTTATATTGATGCTAGAAGGCTCCAAGATCATATGGAAGTTCAAATGGCTCAATTTGGAGTTGAAGTCAGCAAAAATCAGCTTCAGGATGAGAAAACTCGAGTATAGGACTCAATACTCGAGTTTGTAGTATTTTCAGCATTTCTGGTGTCTCTGGACTAAGCAATACTCGAGTATATAAGTGCATACTCGAGTATGCAACGTGATCAGCCCTTCAGCTCCACTCTGTTCATGTTCAGCACGGGCGACGTTTGGTAATTCGATGATATCTCACAAACCAGAGATCGGATTGAGACGAAACCAAAAGCATTGGAAACTAGACTCCCAACACGTATTGGTGACAAAATTTCATGCCCAAAGGAGTTAATATGAATTATTTATGAATTTTACAAGTTGGAACAAGAATCAACGTCACAGTCCAGACCCACCTTTGGCATTTTGAGTATATCTCACAAACAACAAATCCGATTGAGCTGAAATTAGTGGCATATGAAAGTAGACTCACAGAGATTTCTATCAAGAGTTGAACGGACCAAAACGGAGCTCGGACCAGAAAGATATGGCCCTCATAAGTTGATAGTCAGTTGCTCACTTGCATTTTACAAGTCAATACCGCAGTATAGGGTGCTATACCGCAGTATTGGACTTACAGAGAGCGACCAAATTTTTCAAGTTAAGTCAATACCGCAGTATAGGGTGCTATACCGCAGTATTGGACTTACAGAGAGCAACCAAAATTTTCAAGTTAAGTCAATACCGCAGTATAGGGTGCTATACCGCAGTATTGGACTTACAGAGAGCAACCAAATTTTTCAAGTTAAGTCAATACCGCAGTATAGGGTGCTATACCGCAGTATTGGATTTACAGAGAGCAATCAAATTTTTTAAGTCAAGTCAATACCGCAGTATAGGTATGTATACTGCAGTATAGGGCCATCCAGAAAGCAACCAAGTTTTTCAAGACAAGTCAATACCGCAGTATAGGTATGTATACTGCAGTATAGGGCCGTCCAGAGAGCAACCAAGTTTTTTAAGGCAAGTCAATACCGCAGTATGGGTATGTATACTGCAGTATAGGCTTATACAGAGAGCTCCCAAATTTTATAACTATTGCAAACTGCAGTATAGGTTTGCATACTGCAGTATTGGGCTCTTAAACTGATTCTCAATTTGTCAAGAACTCGCTTACTCCAGTACAAAACTTACATATTGCAGTATAGGTTTGGTTTTTCAAACACAAGTCACGATGGTTTGCCTCTTGAAGCTCCATACTGCAGTATGACTTTGGATACTGCAGTATGGACACTTATGCACAGTGCCATACTCCAGTATAGAGGAACTTACCGCAGTATACAACGGTCAAAATTGATTTTTGAATTACGCGAATTTGCAAATCTCTGTTGTTTGATCTTATTGCTTTCATAATTCATTTACTTATGTTCCTAGCTATATTTAACAAGTTTGTTAAGTGAATTTTAGCTAGATTAGATGAAGATTAATGAAGGTCAAAGCCAATAAAGCAAAAAGTGTACAGTGCATTAAATGCACTTCTGCAAATCAACCTACTTTCAGCAAATCCATCTGAGCACGCCTTCTAAACGTTAAAGAATGCTTACTAAAACAAGCAAAGTCATTTCCAACGGGCAAAATCTCAGAGAGCCACATCAGATCAAATTAACACTTGGATTAGTAGAAGTTTAGAGAGAGAAGATGACCAAACTTAATGCTAACCACCTACAACGATCATAAACAGTCACACATCATTCTCTATCTATAAAAGACATGGATCTAAGCCCAAAAAAAAAAGGAGATACAAGTTTGCAATGCCAAAATGCTGATACTCTGCTTCTACATCATTCTCACTCTGTTTTCCATTTCTAAATAGCTTAGAGAGTGAAATGAATTGTGTTTGTACTTCAGTGATTATCTATCCATTCCTTTGAGAGGAAACTTATTGTAAACACATTATCTTTCTGAGAGCAACTCAAGATTGGGTAATCTTGAGTGGGATATACATTGTGTTGATTACAACTTGTAAGGGGGAGTGAATCCTAGTGAGAGGATTACTTCGAGTACAGAATGTGTAATCAAACAGTGTATTGATTACAGATTGTAAGGGGGAGTGAATCCTAGAGAGAGGGTTGCTTCAGTTACAGATCGTGTAATCAAGGAAATCAAAGATAGTGGATTGAAAATCCCAAGTGAGGCTTGGGGACTGGACGTAGGTCAAGGATTGGGCCGAACCAGTATAAATCTGTTTGCAAGCTCTTCTTCCTTATCTCTTGCATGTCCAACATTTATATTTGAGTACTTATCAATTGTTTGTGAACTCACTTTTGTTACTCAAGATGAATTCATTGAATTCATTGAATTGCGAAAATATTTCGAAGAATGAAAATTTTTATACTTCACCCAATTCACCCCCTCTTAGGTTCAGCCAGAACTTACAACAACAAGCAACTGTCTTTCCAACGAATTAATCTTGAGGAAGTCAACTCTGAACACTTGGACAGCTGGATTAAGTGGAGATTAGAGAGAGAAGAAGACTAAAACCACATCCTAACCTTTGCAGACCTCCTCCAACGGTTTAATTCAAGAAGTAATGGTCATTTAATGCACTTTGAGTGTAAATAGAGCTGCATTCAAGTCTTCTCAACAACTAGAACAGCTGAAAATGAAAATCATTCAAGTCTTGCATTTATTTCTTCAGTTTTCAACTGTATTGTATCTTTTGATACTTTGAGCTTCAGTATTCATTATTATCCACTCTGAGAGAGAGTTTATCTTTGTAAATCATTTATTGTAAAGAATCACAAGTCAAGGGGACTTGGTGATTTGGGAGTTCATTGATTACAACTTGTAAGGGGGAGTGAGTTTTAGTGAGAGAACTACTTCTTGAGTGCAGAGTGTGTAATCTTTGAGATAGTGAAAATCCCAGAGAGTTTGGGGACTGGATGTAGGTCAAGTTGTTAGGACCGAACCAGTATAAATCTTTTGTGTCCAGCTGCTCTTCCCTTCTCTATGTTTATCCTTGCTTTTGCTGTTAGAAAACAGAGGTGTTTATAAAAATTTTTAAAATACCCAATCCACCCCCCTCTTGGGTATTTGGCTCCACTTTCATAAAGTAGGCTTATTGACAAAATTTATGTGTTTCAGATTGTCCATGGTTAGAAGGAGGATCTTCAACAAAGGATTCATTATTTTCAGCAGGTTGGACCATGGCTATTCTTGATAGATCTGCAATATTCTCTTCTGAACCATCATCTTCATAAGAAGATTTTGAGTTGTCACAAGAGGAACCTTGACTTTGGTGTGAATATTGTAATGTGGCTATTTGGTCTATTACAATCTTAGTTTTTTGGGAGGTGTCTTGCGGAGGCTTTGTTAGAAGAGAGGTTGAAAGAGTTTTTATAGTAAGGGGTGGCTAATATGGTTTGGTGTAGGACGAAGAGCCTTGGTCTTGGTCTTCTTTTGAAGGCTTTGAAGGTTGTATAAAAGACCGAGTGGAGGTTGACGATTGGGTAAAATGAGGCTTTTTGACTAATCTAAACAAAGGATAGGACATTTTGAAGGTCTTCCTTTACTCTATTTCTTTTGGATAAGAGACTAGGGATTTGGAATAGGCATAATTGTGGAAACTAACTAGGTAACTTGGATATGATATATAGTCTATGAATGTTTTCTTGCCAAGTTGTCCTCTATTATCTGTAAATCTTTCTTAATCTCTGTAAGTTTCTTTTCCTTCTTTGAAAACTTAGGTCCTGAATAGCCTTAGTCAATAAACCTCTTAAGATCTACGTTCAATTAGTGAGCTTGTAATGAAAGCCTTTCATGGAATTGTTTTACTTGTTCACTAACATGGTTGACTTGTTAGGTAGATCATCCATTCTAAGAAACAGATGATCAAGTTTAGTGTGAATCTGATGAAGGACTTTATTTTGACTTACAACATTATGAGTCTTCCAATTCAAAACTTCTTCTACTGTAGAAGCGGGTTTGTAATCTCCTTGGTAGGTGATCTCAGAAGGAGCTACATAAGGTTTGGATGAGTGATGGGCACAATTTATGCCGTGTTTTCCCTGTATTAAATGACAGAATTGAACAATGAATATGAGCTTAACTGTGTTAAATCCAGGCAAAAAGGCATTAATTCATTATACAGGGAACTTAATGATGCATTTCACACATATCCTAAACATGCACTAAGAAAAGAACAAGTTACGAGGTTTTATGAGAAAAACGTATAGCAAAGCTGATACTATGCTATAACATTAGGATAGCTTATTGAAGTACAATAGAAGGCATCTCTGAAGCTATAGCAAAGTAAAGGACGCAATGCTATGCAGCATATGTTTTGATCTTTTGTCAAGATTATTTCAGGAAATATAGTGAAGGTCGAGAATGACAGGTAGAGTGCTGACGTAACGGAATAGAAGATGCGGAGGATCAACACTAAGAGATTTGAAGAATCTTGCAGGATCAACAAAATCAATCTACTAAGATTGGAAAAAGAGATACGACTGGATCTCGACAGATTAAGAAAGGCCTAGCTTGCAGGAATTTACATCGCAAGAAAGTATGATTATATAAGGAAACAACAAGCCAACCCTAAAGGGAGGTCGAGTAGCTGAGAGTCTAATTCCATTCACATACGGCCAGACTTGAAAGAAGAGAGAGAGTTCACAAGGCACGAAAACTCCAAAAGAACCCAGCATCCTTCCTTTCAGTAAGACGGAGAGAAGAAGATGTGGAGTGGTGACGTGACAGGGCTTCTTCTATGCCGTTGGAAACTTCGTCAAGCTTTCTTTTCTTCTTCATTTTAATCTTTTGATCATGGGTCATTTTGTTGTTATCTGTTTCGTGTTTCCCTTGTCAGTTATGACTAAATTTCTTATGAGTAAGGGAGGATGATTTCTTAAGTTTGGAATGAACCCGGTTGTTAGTTCTTAATTAAATAAGTTCAGTTTGCATATTAGTGAATCAAATTCTTGTCGATTAGTGGAACCTAGGACTAGATTAGTGGCCTCGGCTTACTGGAAATGAGTCGGGGTTAGACTTCTGAGAAACAGTGATTGCTAGGTAGGCTGGTGCAAGGCTTGACTTATCATTGTAGGCTTCAGGAATGGGTCTACCGCTCATAACCATAACACCTTGCTTTGTAATGTTGATTTGACTAGAAAATTGTCACAGGCATATGGGAGAAGTAAAGTTAGTATTACATGTATTGGACGCGAAAGCTTCGATAGACTATAGTGGTGGGTTAGCTGAATAGTGTTGTAATTAGTATCCATGCTGTAGCATTGCGGAAGCTGTGCAGTATAAATGCTATAGCAATGTGTGAAGTAACTGGGGGATTGATATATTTAAGGATGATTCTGAGTTCAACCTAATTTCCTACTGATATCTTTTTACAACTATGATACTCTGTTTACTTTCTTGTTAATTAGCATAACCACAACCCCCCCCAAAAAAAAGCAATCAGATTTTACTTTTTGTTCACACAACTATTACAGCAGTTAAGCGTCACTTTTCGGTATCTCGATCTCTGTGGGATGATACTCTACTTACACTTTATTACTTGTTCAACTGATTCACTTGCCATTAAGAAAATCGACAAAAAATGAGACCTTAGTATCTTCTATTGTTCTTCATTGAAGAGGTGGAAGTTCCTGGCTACATGGTTGCATCATAGCAATACAAGGAAGAGGCTAGGAGATTAGTATGGTTTGTTTCTTGCAACAACTCAGAAAGAGAGTTCCTTTGTGAGTGTGGCTGGCTCAGGTAGTCCTCTTCAGCGTCTATTTCTGATGGTTTGTTTTGGGCCATGATCTTCAACATCATGGTGATAATGAGATCTCTTATGGAAACAGGGAGTCTGGTTGGAACTGGACTTTCTTCAAGAAACATGCTTCTTAGAGGCATATCTCAGGATATGCCCATCTTGGCTCATTTTCATCATCAAAAGCTTCCTACTGATATGGAATGTTCCATTCACATTATGGATCACATATCTCTGGAGCATATTTGTCAACCTAGGAAATAGTTGGATCTTTGCTTTTACTAGATTCTGGAACAAATGTCGGAGAAATAGTTAAAATTCCTCTAGGTGTAGTAAAAGGACCTTCGGTGGCCTTGTCTTTTAAAGATGGATTTGATGGTACCATCAAGGAGTTTTTGAAAAGTAGGAGGGGCTGAAGTATGAACATCTCTTTTGACATAATGAAATTTTCTTTCATACTTGTTGATCCATTCTAATGGCATCAACTGAGAGAATTTTTCCTTTAATAATTGCCGGGCATCTGGAAAATAAAGGCTTCATCTGATCTTTCAATTATCATATAAAGAGCATCTCTTGTAGAATTGAGGAAATGAAGATCAAAAGAATGGTTTTGAAGCTTGTAAATTATCTCATGATGGAGACTAGCCATGATGGCTCTGGGATCTTGATCTGTTCCAACTATTTGTGTAACATCCTAATTTTTATATTAGGATTTAATTGCAAGTAAGAATAATACATACATACATACATACATACATACATACATACATACATACATACATACATATATATATATATATATATATATATATATATATATATATATTAATCATGATATATGAATTTTTTATGTAATTGTCAAAATAAAGATTTTTATATAAAATGTCATTTATGATAGTAAAAGAAATTAGTGGAATAGAGATGTGAAAATAATAATATTTTATTGTTGTTAAAAAAACAAAGAAGGGAAAAACATGTAGTAGAAGAAAGAAGGAGGAAAAAGTACATATATATGTATGACTTTATTTTGTAAGATCATTTAGGTAATTAAATTAATTTATTTCAATGAACTTTCCTCATGAAAGTTATTATATATATTTTCTCTTTGTAATGTGAGTAATATAGTACTGGTTAGCAAAAATGTTGAGGGTTAGAATTTTGGTAAATTTTTTAGTTTTGATAATAAATGACTTTATATTTGTAGAGCATAATTAATAGATAATTTTAATTGGTTTATATTTATTCATTGGTTATTGTAGGAATTTAAATTTAAATTTAAATTTAAATAAATTTAGGATTTATGTCCTATAAAATATTTCTACCGATTAAATGAGGTTTAAGTATTTTTCAAATTACTAGAAGTATTATTATAGGTTTAATCAGTTTAGTTTGACTAAATCACCAAGAGTTATATTCTCAAGTGCCTTTGTGAGATGTAAATTCTTTTTCTTCAAATCAATGCAATCATCACAAATAACATTTTTAGGTGAAGAAAGATTTTCTACTTGCTATTCAAGAGTTACATTTTTTCTTTTCAAGGTGAAATATTTATCAGCAAGTTTTTCAAATTCAGATTGCACAACAATGTATTCAGCAAATAGCTCATCATAAGATGGTTTCGAATCATATACCTCATCATTGTTGTTATGTTGCTCTTCTTCTTCAGCAACTAAGCAGATATTTGCTTTTCCTTCCTCATCAGCTTCATCTTCATCAGATGAGCTATCTCCCCAAATAGCTTAGACATAGGCGTTCTTTTTGAATTTGTTGAACTTCTTTTTTTTTTTCCTTGTCCTTATTGTTCAACTAGGGGCATTCAGACTTGATGTGGCTAGACTTTTCATACTCGTAGTAGATGATTGGCTTTTTTGCCTCATAGTTGGAGCTACCCTTGTAAAGTTTCTTGAATTCTTGGTCCTTCCTATAGAATTTCTTGAATCTTCGGACCATCGTACCTATCTCCTCATATTTGTCTTCGTCATCATCATCTGACTCTTTAGCTTCTTTGGCAGCTTTGAGGGCAATTCCCTTATTCTTGCCATGTGCTTCTTCAAGTCCTTTCTTGAACTTGAGCTTTGCCTCATATTCAGAGAGGCTGCTAAAAAGAGCTGCTACAAATGCCATAGAATCTCCACGAGCTTCTTCAATGACAGTAACTTTGGCTTCCCATTCTTTGTTGAGGATGTTGAAAATCTTCCTCACTTGGACAGGTTGATCATACTCTTTGCCCAATGCAGCAAGCTAGTTGATCAGATGAGTGAATCTTAGTTGGAAATCGCTAATGGATTCATCAGGCTTCATATGAAGAAGGTCATACTCAGTCATGAGAGTATTGACTCTATTTTGCTTGACTCCAACTGTTCCCTCATGAGCTATTTCCAGTGCATCCCACATAGCTTTAGCAGAAGTTAAGTTGCAGACACGGAAATACTCTTGTTGATTAGGAGCACTTTGTAATAAGAGAACCGCTTTGATGTTGAGTGTGACATTTCTTCTATCATTCTCATCATAATCTTCTTTTGGCCTTTCTTCTCTCAGACCATTGTTGAGAACGGTTAGTCTGTAATCTCCTCTTTCGAACACTCTCTAGAGGCCATACTCAGTAGCCATTACAAACACTTTAAACTTGGCTTTCCAGAAGGAGTAGTGCTCTCCATTGAATCCTGGTGGTCGGTTGATCGAAGCTCCATCAGGCAGAATACCTTCCATTATGATCCTTCTCAAGATGTTAATCTCTTTAGAGAAGACCTTGCTCTGATACCAAATGAAGGTGGAGCTAAATCACCAAGAAGGAGGTGAATTGGGGATTTTGAAAAACTTATGCAATTGCTCTGTTTTTCAATAGTAAAACAGAGGTGAATAGAGAGTAGAGAAGAATAGCAAGACACAGAGATTTATATATACTGGTTCGGTCCAACCTCTTGACCTACGTCTAGTCCCCAGATTCTCTGGGATTTTCACTATCTCAATTGATTACACACTCTATACTTAAGAGTAATTCTCTCAATAGAACTTACTCCCCCTTACAAGTTGCAATCAATGAACCCAATCACCAAGTCCCCTGATTTGTGATTCTTTACAATAAATGATTTACAAATGAGAAACTCTCTCTAAGAGTGAATAATGATAAACACTGAAGCTTAATGTATCAGAAGATACTTTTACAAGTGAAAACTGAAAGAATAAGTGTAGACTTGAATGCAATTCATTTTCAGCAGGTGTGTTAGTTGAAAAGACTTGAATGCAACTCTATTTATACCAAGAGAGCATTAAATGACTGTTGAATTCCCTAATATAACTGTTGGAGTCATTCAGTAAGGATTAGGGAGAGGTTTAGTCTTTTTCTCTCTCTACTCTTCACTTAATTCAGTTGCACAGAAGTTTAGGGTTGACTTCTTGAATATTAATCCGTTGGAATAGCAACTACTGGAAGTGGAAGACAGAAATTAATCCTTTGTAGGCATGTGCAGAAGGGTTACCCAAAAGTATGCAATTTTCTGGGTTTTGCATTTAATGTGCTAACGTCACTTTTTGATTTAGCTTTTATCCTTCAATAAACATCTTCTAAATCATCTAAAACTTACTAACAAAGTGGTTAAACATAGCTAGGAACATGGATGATTGATGATAGGAAGTATTAAGATCAAACAAGAAGATTTCATAAATTCGTCAGATTTGATTTTCAAAACTCTGCGACACAAACTCGAGTTTTTAACTGTGCACTTAAGACAAAACTCAAGTTTCCATAACCAAACTTGAGTTTCCTCCATTCAGAGAGGAAAGTCGCGATTTGGGCTTTGGAACACATTTTCGAAAGAAACTCAAAACTTGAGTTTCCAAAACTAAACTCGAGTTTTGGACTTTTGATGTAAAATATAAGTTTTAGTCTAAAACATCAAAACTGGAGTTTTAATTCAAAACTTGAGTTTTCAAAACATTGAAAAAGGTCCAATGCTCTCGACTTGACTAAAACTCGAGTTCCAAAACAAAACTCGAGTTTTCATTTAAGTATGAAAACTTTGAAAAATATTTGCCAAGTCAAAACTAGAGTTTTCTGTGAAAACTGGAGTTTTCAAAAACTGAGTAAATCATGAAAACTCTTTGCCAAGTGAAAACTCGAGTTTCCTCACAATTTTGAGAAAACTTAGAAGACTCATGGCAAAGTGAAATCCTAGAATTTTAAATTAAAACTGAGTTTGCATATGTTCAAAATGTTGGTAACTCTTTGTATGGTCAAAACTCGAGTTTCCAAATCAAGACTTGAGTTTTGTCTTCATCAGAAAATAATGAGAAGTCTCTTTGTAATGCTAAACTCGAATTTACCAATCAAAACTCGAGTTTGTCTCAAAGGTGAAAAACTAAGTGCTCTCTGTAAGAACAAAACTCGAGTTTTCTCATGAAAACTTAAGTTTTGCTTTGTTCATTGAAAATAAGCAACCCTCTGTCAAAGCCAAAACTTGAGTTTTGAGACTAAAACTTGAGTTTGCCTTTGACAGTAAGTTTTTTCAACTTACCAAAGACAAACTACAACTTGTGTTTACAATTGTCAGTTATCATCAAAACACATAGAGAACTAACAGGGTGAACTTGTGGTTTGTAAAGGTTTTTCTTGTGCCCGGATTAAACAAGAAGATAGTGGATTGAAATCTCAAGTGGAGTTTGGGGACTGGACGTAGGTCAAGGATTGGACCGAACTAGTATAAATCATAGTTTGCATATTCTCTTCCCTTATCTCTTATATTTTTCGCATAATCATTTGAATATCTAACTATTGGTTTATGTATCATTACTATCATGCATACTATATTTACTGAGATGCGAAAAGATTTTCAAAGTTGGTAACTTTTTATTATTCACCCAATTCACCCCCCTTCTTGGGTTCAGCCGGTTCTTACATTGATTTCTCTCATGCTTAGTTCTTGTGTCAAGAGATTAAGGTAACAATTTTTCACTTGTTATATGTGTTAATATGTTGTTTGTGAGTATTTTGTTAAATGATTATGAGAATGAAAATATATAGATATTGATTTGATATATCAATAAGTACTTTGAAATGGTTATTGAGACAAAAAATTATGATATTATATGTTTTAGATAATGCACTTTTTTTTAAAAAAATGATTTCATAAATTGAAATAATATTGTTATTTTAATGATTATTGAAACAATGCATTATTTTTATAAATCTCGTTTGGAACTCGTATATACATATCAAGATTATGATTGTTTATATGGATGGATGTGGAGTGGAGATGAGAGTTATTATAAATAAATACCACGTGGTATGCTATCACTCGGTGCATAGTGGATGACTTTGATATTTTCAGGGCCCTTGGTATCACCCTTTTTCTTTGGCTGGGTTAAGGGTCAACCCTTAGGACAGTGACACCTTTCTCTATTCGAAGAAAAGGGAACCATGGTTCGATATGAGTTCTATAGCCTTTGACCGGGTTATACCTTATTATTGGAGAGCTTGGTGCACTCTTGTTAAAGAAACTAAACCTACTATGTTATAACCTATGGGTTCTGTGGGTGGTGATAAGGATGGTCGGGGCATCAATCTTTTGCTTGGCATGTTATATATGTGATTTATGATATGAGATTTGATATAAAAATTTTATTACAGAATTTGTGATTCGATAAATTTGTAAATTATATATCTAGTACTTTGTTATACAAAATATTTCATTTGTCACTTTACGAGCACATATTAGCATATATAATGAGTTAGATCGATGGTTATGAACATTTTTCTGATAATAGTTCTCGTGTTGATCTATTAGGAAAGGCTTCAGAAAAGCTACTTTTGCTAATTGTAGTGCTTCCAACTTTTTGATATATGTTGGATTATTGTATATTGCCATAGTAGGGACAATGCACTATTTGTTACAATTTTGGTAATTGTTCTTTAAAAATTGAGGATGTTACAATTTGAACTTGGACCTTTAATCTTTCAGAAAGTGTTGGATCTGAAAGCTTAATATTGAAGTCTGGAACGATGGTCAGAATTACACTTCCATTGCTAAGAGTGGTAAGAAGTGTACTAATCAAAGCATTACTATAGGTGGTGTAAGCGATCTCTAGAAGGAAACCCTCGCTATAGCCAGGATTCCTTTTCTTCCCTGAAGAGTGAGGATTAGCCAGACAATACCAACATGGAGATGGGTATATCCTTGGTCAATCCAGGAATTTAACAAAGTTTGGGGGATTTCAAGAATGACATATTGTTTAGCGGTAGTTACTTGAAGGCCACACTGGTCTAGTTTGGTAGTCTGGACTATTTCTTAGGCATGTGGTCTCCTAGTAGAGATGATGGATCTTATATTTCTGGTGAGATGATTTGTTCAGTGATAGAGACTATATGGACTTAGAAGAGGTAGATTCATGTCTTGGGCTCTAACATCTTCTGGTAAGTTAGTAATTTTTACGAGATTTTCTATTTAGAAAGTGTTCTTCTAAATGAAGGTAGGTCTTAGGGTGACAAAGATGATGAAAGGCTAAGAGGCTCAAGGTTTATGGTTGTATTGTATCACTCAGTGTTGACATATTTTCCATATTCACTGTTGTCTTTAATTTTCTCCCCTTTGTCTTGTAAATGTGGCTCAGATGCCAAAAGAGGTGGTGGAGTTCTTCTACATTCCAGTAACTTCATTGTATTAGATAATATTTTCACAAGGTACTAGGTAAGGAGTCAGTGATTCAAATTGGAGACAAATCAGAGCTAGTTTGGGGTTAGATTGATGAGAAAGTGAAGATTTTATAGTTATTTATATTAAATTCTAAATAAATTTTTTTAAAACATAAATTAATTTAATTTTTTTTTAAAAATTTTTTTAAGAAGGTGGAATTGGTTTAACCTATCCAACCTAACAGACTAGATTGGTTGGATACTGGTTGGCCGATTTTAGGCCCAAACTGACCGGTTAAGTCCGATTCTGATAACACTTTCATTTATTATTGTATAGATTTTGTTTTAGTGGAGTATTGTCTATATTAACCATAGGGATAAAATTAAAAAAATTGTTAAATTTTAAGACAAAGTAATTGATGTTTAAAGTTTTCTTTGATTTGCGTAGAATATGTTAAAAGTGGCTTATAAATGGAATTAGATGAGTAGTATTCGGAGAGAAATTAATGACTATTTGTCAATTTTGACCAAGTAATTAACTCTTAAATGTGGCGCCTTATATTTCTTTTTCTTTTCATAACCTCATTTAATATGAATAATTTTACAATAATTTTTGAAATTAAGACAAATTTGATAATTTAACTGTCAATTTTTTTTATTCTAATAATGAACTAAACTGACTTATATTGTCAGCGGGTAAAAGTACTTTAAGTGCTCCCAAAAACAAAATAAGGTGTAAAAAAACTATTTTTTAAGCAAAAAAAATCTGACAAAAAAAAAAAGTGAACAAACTGCAAAGCGGTATATCTTTTTATTGATATTTTAATTTTAATTGGTCTTGCTAAAAATTCCCGCTTTAATTATGACCTTATTTGGGGAATCTGTATTTTGTTTTTATTTCTTGCAGAAAATCTCCCTGACAATTAAATGACATTAATTTGGTCAGATAGAAGCAGGAAGAAAAATCAGGTGTTGCGCCGCATTAGAAGCAAAGCTAAAGAAGGAAGATAAATGATCTAGGAAATATAAATATTTGCCACGTAAAATCATCTGGTCCGTTAATTTAATCAAACGGTTTTTGTTTAATACCTCAGCTTTGTCCAGGTTTTCGACAGCTGAGGGGATTTTCATGCTTTTCTTCTTTCCGTTCGACCTTTTTCAGGTTCACTTTTCTCTCACTGTTCTGTGAGCAGTCAGCTCACCCTCTCTCTCTTGCACTCACTCACTCACTCACTCACTACTGACATCATTTTCAAGTACATTTCTGGCATCATATACGCCTCCTCTATTTTTCGCATCTGAAATGATAGTCTCTTTGGTCTCTCTTTCAAACTTCAACTCATTCGTTTACAGGAATCGTCCTACTTCACGTGCAAGACCCTGAGGGAGTTGCTTCCGGAAAGGATCAACTGACTTTAGTGTCTGCGGAATCGAAATGGCTTTAAGTTTCCGATGCTGGTGATCTTTTGATTGATCGACCAGTTTGGGTTTCTGATTTTTAATACTTTTCTGCGTCCGAAGAGGTAAATGTGCATCCCAAAACGGAGAGGCTTTTGACTCTATTAATGGGAAATTTGTCTGTAAAAGCTATTATTTTACATGAAAGTCTTTTGGTACTTATTTGTACGAGTATGTGAATATGAAAAATTATGTTCTTGTGAATATTTATAGAACTGAAGTTCTGAAGACTGTCGAGTAATATTGCCCCTTCTTAAGAGTAGGAAATGTGAACGCTGGGTTGTTAATTCGCCCGCCATTTGTTTACCATTGGTTTCTCTTCCTGTATCTTCCTTTTATTTGGACTGGACAGAATAAGAATGAGAAATCATGAATTACAAAACCCACTTGAGGGTAGTTCATATAATGGAAGGATGTGTTTTTTTCCGTTTAAGCGTTGTTGCAGGTTCAGGTTCAATTGTCATTAAAAATTTGATTTTGATGATGTATAATAATCTCGTCTCTAATTTAAAAAAAAAAATGTAGAAGAGATGAATAGAAACGTTTGAGTAATGATTAAAAATGTACAATAGATAAAGTAAAAGGAAGAAGGGAGTAACGAATGTTTAGTTCCATTCCATCTATGTTCCTAATTTGTCACGTTCAAGCTACTGCAGAAGTTCACTGGAAGACATCTAGTCAATTGGCTATTAAACTCAACAATGCCTAGAAAGAGACGTATACATCAATTGAAGCATCCATTTGATTCTCACCGTAAGGCTTTACTCTTATTTACTTCTATCAATTACTATCCATTCCATGAATTACAGCACCGGTTTTACATGTCTTAAAGAGAATTAACCTTCTGGTGCTGCAATTAAGGAAAAAGGATATTTTCACTGGTTTTTTAATGTGTTTGCCAGTTGTTCTTTGACCATATATTCACATTCATCAGCAGAGATTCTTTTAACACGCTAAGATCCTTTTATATTTCTATACAGCATTTGAAGCAATTCTCCAGGGGTCATGGCAAGCTTTGAGGTACCTAGCAATTGAAAGAGGAACAATGGTCTTACATTTTAAAGATAATAACTATGTGGTTAGGGAGAAAGCTCCTATTTCAGACATTCGGATAAAGTCTAGGAAAGCAACTGTATCAGATTGCTCCAGCTTTTTGAGACCTGGAATTGACATATGTGTACTCTCTTCCTTTCAATCTACTAATGGCTCAGATAGAAAAAGTCCTAATCCTGTAAGTGGCCATTTAAGTTGGCTTTTTTACTTCTAATCTTTAGTCAAGGTTCTTGAATATTGGATGGACTGAAAAGACAATTTTGCAATCATCTTTTGTTCTATGATAATAAAAAAATACCAAATTGTATCTCCATCTTATTGCTTCATAGTCTAGAAGTTTCTTCTTCTTCACTGAGTATGTGTGGATAAATAATCCATGCTGTATAGAAGTTCTATGTGTTTCCTTATTCTTCATTATGTTTTTTGATGGAAGCTTAAACTGGAAAGTCACCTTGCTGATGATTTCTCATTTCTTGAGATGATAGTTTTTAGAGACATTTATAAAAACTGATCAGGGTATGGACCTTCATGAATGATCAATTGATCAAGAATTTGATGCTTGCTATATCCCTATTTTTTTCTAATTAAGAATTCAGTTTCAAATGGTGCATTTATGTTTTGTTCACACTACAAGCTTGAACCACTTTTGGTAAGATAGAGGCCCTTCAAGATATCAGTAAAAACCAATAATGAGCATTCATTTAAATGTGTAAGCTTTTGGGTTGACTTGGTGTATGGACCTATTTATATAGTGAACATCCAGTGATCTTAGAATATGGGAAAGTGTTATCTATAGTTGTGATGTTACTAGATCCTCATTATTGGATTTCTCAATATTGTTGCCTTGCTCTTGGATAGGTTAAAGTCCTGTTGGACATTCTGTTACTTAAATTTAAATTTGATCATCAGAATTCTTCTCACTGTAGGTGTGGGCTGATGCTAAAATAAGTTCTATACAGAGAAAGCCACATGAACCCGAATGCTTGTGTCAGTATTATGTGAACTTTTATGTTAATCAAGGTTGTATAAGTTCTGAGGTAAGAACTTTGAATAAGGAGGTCAAAGTAGTTGGAATAAATCAAATTTCTATTCTCCAAAGGCTTGGGCATAGTCCTTGTGAAGATCATCACTATCGGTGGGATTCATCTGAGGACTGGCATGCAGTACCACAAACTAAATTGCTTACAGGGAAATTTTTATCTGATATTTCATGGTTAATTGTCTCATCAGTTTTAAAGAAGGTTCCATTTTGTGTGAGATCTGCAGATAACAAAATTGTGTATCAAATCATGGGCAGTGATGATATTAGCTCCCTATTGGATGTTGTAAATTTCAGAATAGACAACAACATGCTAGTACCCATTGTTTCCCAAGTTATTTCATCAGACACTATTAAGGTTGACGATACAGATGACTCCCTTAAAGATAAAGCGATTCCATCTTATAATCCTGAGGGTTTGCGTCGTTCCAAACGCCGGAATGTACAACCGGAGCGCTACCTTGGCTGTGATGAGACTCATGTGTTGGATGTTGGTTTTATTCGTACTAGGCCATACAAGATGGACACTCGAAAAGATGATGTTGAGGATGATGAATTGTCAATGCCATTGTCATCCCTGATTGGTTTGCAAAAATGTTCTGGAGTGAAGGGCAATGACAATGGACTAAAGTCTGATGAGATGAAGTGCTACAACAAACTTAAAGTGTATAAAAGGAGGCCTAAATCTAAGGGGGTAAATTCAGGTGATGCCAATGAGAATGAAACTCAATCTCAACTGGCCATTGTTCCTGTTCCTCTAGAATGTGATCCTATTAACATTGAGCATTTTGATTCCAATGCCAAGGTCTCTAAGCATTACACACAAAGAAATGTTGAATTTCCTTCCAAATATTATCACATGATGGGTAGTCCTGAACCAAAGAGGAATGATATGGATTTGTTAACTTTTGAATCCTATAATTATCCTTCAAAGATTCCCGATCTTGAGGAGATTGATGATATTGCTTCCCGACGTCATTATAATCACAGCATTCCGAAATTGAAGGGGAAGAATTCTTGTGATTTTGATGATTTGCATTTTGAAGGCAAGTGGGAAGGGATAAATTCCAATAAAGCGGTTCAAGGGAGAAAATATCATTCAACAATTTCAAGAGTCAGACAATCTGATGAAGAAAGAACTTATAAAGCTAGGTCCCTAAGTGCAGGTGCCTATAAGGAATTGATAGACTCGTATTTAAAGAATATGAATGCAAAACCAACAAAAGCAGAGCCGCCTATTGCTGAGCAGTGGATACAATTCAAGGAAACAAGTAACTTCGGACAAAAGAGGGAAACAAAGGCATCCTCAGTAGAGGATGAGGAAGAAACTGATGAACTAGATATATTGTGGAGAGAAATGGATGTTTCATTGGCATCAAGTTATGTTGAAGAAGGCACAGAGGTATGGCCATTTACTTTCTCACCCCTCAATCTTACCCTTCCTATTTTTGGGTGGGGGGAGGTGAGTTTGATTATAATTTTCTGGGTTGTTGGTCACAAAGAGGCCTAAGCCTATTTCTATTATTATTTCTTAGTCTACTTTTATTTTGTTCACAATCTTTTCTATAGCTAAGTTCAGCTATCTTATCAGGGTTCAGGTGCCCCAGGCTTTACCGAGGCATGGGAAAAAACTGATTCGCTTTGTCGCCATGATTATAGAATGAATGAAGAAATTGGGATTTACTGTGTCTTATGTGGAACTGTCAGTACAGAGATTAAAGATGTATTGCCACCCTTTGTAAGTGTTTGAAATTTAATTTTGCATGTTGTATGACTAGATATGTTTTAACATAGGTTTTTTTTTTTTTTTTTTATAACTTTGCATCAAGATGGCACAACTTGCATTGGGAAGATGTTTTCTATTGGTAAAACCAATCATAGATCAAATACTGCGATCCCATATGGAACCTGTGTGGTTTCTTTATTCTTTGATATCCGATGCTCTCCCCATCAATGCATGTAGTTGCTGATGTCAGTTATAATGATTCAACACACACTCACACCCACACTAGTTCTAATGCAAATAGAGGAGATTTAGGAGGGAGAGGTGCAGAAAGAAAGGTTAAGGGAGAACAGATATAGAAACAGAGAGGGAGGAGGGGGAGCATGATCAGAAGCGAGGGAGGGGGAAGAGGAGACAGAATGCAAGAACTTTGGTGTTTGGGGGGGGGGGGGGGGCGCTCTAAATCTGATAGCATCTAGTATATCATTCATCAAGTCCATCTTGCATGGGCTGCATGGTGGCTATTTATAGAAGCGCCTGCTAAGGGTTCCTTCTGATGAAGGAAATAAAAACGAAAAAATAAAAGTCTGCTTCTAATGAAGGAAACATCCCTCTTGCAGCCTATTTTATACATGTAATGATTAAACAGCTCACTTGCCAAAAAAAAAAAACGTAAAAACAGAACCTAATAAGATATAAAAGTATGATGTATTTCATTCTATAGGAGGTTTCCTGAAAATATATATCATTCTTATATTCCATCATATAATCTCATGTAACTGGTTGGATAATTTATGTTTGATTAGAAACCATCTGACAACTTGTCAAATATGTCAGTTGGAACGTTCATGGCACTATGAGGAGAAGCCACACAGTGAAGGTTCAGAACCAGAACCAGAACCAGAACCAAAGGCTGATGAAAATGATGATTTTCATCTTTTGTTGAATGATGCTTTGCCTGATCAACCTATAACTGGAGAAAATGATAATGTATGGGCATTAATTCCTGAACTTAGGTGGAAGTTGCACATCCACCAAAAAAAAGCTTTTGAATTTCTTTGGAAAAATATTGCTGGGTCTATGGACCCGACACTTATGGAAGCAGCATCCAAAAAAAGAGGTGGTTGTGTGATATCTCATGCTCCTGGAGCTGGAAAAACATTCCTTATTATTGCATTTCTTGTTAGCTACTTGAAGTTATTCCCAGGGAAGCGACCATTGGTTCTAGCTCCGAAGACAACACTTTATACATGGTATAAAGAATTTATTAAATGGAAAATTCCTATTCCAGTGTATCTAATTCATGGTCGTAGAACCTACCGAGCATTCAAGCAGAATAAAGTGGTTTTTCACGGTGGTCCAAAGCCTACTGATGATGTCAAGCATATTCTGGATTGCCTAGAAAAGATACAAATGTGGCACGCACACCCAAGTGTTCTAGTCATGGGTTATACTTCATTTTTAACATTGATGCGAGAGGATTCAAAGTTTTCTCACAGAAAGTACATGGCTAAAGTATTAAGGGAAAGTCCTGGTATTCTTATACTGGATGAAGGGCACAATCCTAGAAGCACAAAATCAAGGTTGAGGAAAGTTTTGATGAAAGTACAGACAGAATTGAGAATATTACTTTCGGGTACATTGTTCCAGAACAACTTCTGTGAATACTTTAACACTCTTTGCTTGGCCAGGCCGAAATTTGCCTATCAAGTGTTGAAAAAACTGGACCCTAAATATAAGAGAAAATTGAAAGGAGCAGGGAAAGCTCGTCATTTAATAGAGGCGCGAGCTAGAAAATTCTTCTTGGATAATATTGCAAAAAAAGTTGACTCAAAGGATGAAAAAGAGCAAATGCAGGGTCTGAACATGTTGAGAAAGATGACCAGTGGTTTTATAGATGTTTATGAAAATGGGAATTCAGAGGATCTTCCTGGTTTACAAATCTATACATTGTTGATGAATACTACTGATATACAGCATGAAATTTTGAAAAAACTCCAGAAGAAAATGTCTGCGTGCAATGGATATCCTTTGGAGTTAGAGCTTTTGATAACCCTTGGATCGATACATCCTTGGTTAGTCAAAACAGCTGTATGTGCTGAAAAGTTTTTCTCTATAGAGCAATTGATGGAGCTAGAGAAATGGAAGTATGATTTGAAAAAAGGGTCAAAAGTGAAATTCGTTTTGAGCCTGGTCTATCGCGTTGTAAGGAATGAGAAGATTCTAATGTTTTGCCATAACATTGCACCAGTGAGATTATTTGCAGAATTATTTGAGAAGTTCTTTGGATGGTATCGAGGTCGAGAAGTCTTAGTTCTTACTGGGGAGCTAGAGCTCTTTGAACGTGGAAGGATAATGGATAAGTTTGAGGATCCTAACGGACCATCAAAGATACTTCTTGCTTCAATTTCATCTTGTGCTGAAGGCATTAGTTTGACAGCAGCATCTCGGGTGATTTTGTTGGATTCAGAATGGAATCCATCCAAGACAAAACAGGCTATTGCACGTGCTTTTCGTCCTGGTCAGCAAAAGATGGTTTATGTGTACCAGCTTCTGGCAACAGGCACATTGGAGGAAGATAAGTATGGAAGAACGACCTGGAAAGAGTGGGTTTCAAGCATGATTTTTAGTGAAGAATATGTGCAGGACCCTTCCCGATGGCGAGCAGAAAAGATTGAAGATGACATACTGCGAGAAATGGTCGCAGAAGACCGCTCCAATTCATTCCATATGATTATGAAGAATGAAAAGACATCCACAAACTGATTCAAGGTACACTTTTTCAATTCTTCTAATAATCACATGCCATTCATTATCCATGTCACTTTGAGCTCCGTTGTATATGTTTGCATGCTCACCCATTTCCTGAGTTTTTGCATAAATGCATGACAAGATGTAATGTTTGAGCTTCTCTCTCTTGTAATGTCCCAAGCCTACATCTGTATGTGAGCTGATTGATTACCTCAGGAATCATTTTCACGTGACCTTAAAAACATGTGATGCACATCTCAAGATCTTATTTCTGAGGATGAGTGAGCTAGGGATCTTAATCTTGTAATTAAATTAAAAAGAATCTAACTTAGCTGGGAAAGAAAAAACTAATTGCAGTGAATATCTGTAAATAGGGAAATTAATTTAATTAGGCTATTTATTTGATTATTTGAGGATAAGATTAAGGGAAGTTTTTTTTTTTTTTTTTTTGTTTTGCCAGAAGACATTAAGGGAAGATTTAAAAATAGACTAATGCTGGTATTTTGATGAAACATGATCTGCAGATAAAAAGAATTATTACCACATAATCATATTGTTTATGAGCTGGAAAATTTATGAGGGATATAATATTTTTACTGTTTAATTTTAGGAGAAAAATTACTAAAAAATACTGAACTTAACAAGTTAAGGAGAGCTTATGTTAAAGTATATTGACTACAAATTCATTTGGCTCATGTTCTGTAAATGATTAAATATTAAACTCGTACTTTCTAGGTAAAATAATATTGATAAAGGAGAATTGGACCAATAGTCAAATGTTCTTACACGAACTCCCTAACCCTAAGGTCAAGCCCTCTCCCAACTGTATTATTGGCGTTTCCGGCAATTTGTTCATTTATCCCACATTCTGAAAACCCAAACTAATGTGTCTCAAACATGAAGAGCAATGACTAAGGAGTTTCATGCTTCTTCCTCCTGTATGCTGGAAAATCAAGCATATTGCAAACATGGGTTGTTTTAGATGAGAAAGGGTGAAGGAATGTTGGTTGCATTGTTTTGAGGTAAATTTCTGGATTAAGAAAAATTTGAGCGTGAAAGATTTGGTGAAGAAGATATAAGTGTAATCTCCTCTACTTCAAATACTTCTGTTTTCCTTCTTATTAGCTCCACCAGTGTGATATTCATGAATATTTTTCTTAGATTCACATCATTCATGCTTCTGGTCCGACTATGTAGGATGAACATTTTTTTTTTTGAAGATGAACAAATTTAATCAACTTGCTCTGTATTGATCCTTGTTGAAAATGATGGAATGTTAGATTATGTATATTGTTATTCTTCATTTAATATCATTGTGATATTCTCTCTTTGCTTTGATATTCATTCTGTAAGGATTTCGGCATTCCTTTCAAAAGGTGTAAATGGGGTCAGTTAAATCTGTGCAACTGTGACTAGAATCTAAACAAACTCTTGGTTAAATTAAGAGATTTAGGATCTCAATGGTAAGCCATGTGTCAATTTTTGATTGAGAGATGTATGAACCTTGATCTTCTCGTTTTTGGTGTTCCTTTTCTTTATGAAATTTGTATGTGATAGTTTGGTTGCACTTGAAAATGGCCAGTGAACCTAAGGAAAAATTTAAGCATTAAATTGATGTGAAATTTCACAGAAACAGTGAAACAGAGCACTTTAGGGCATCACTGCATTGGAGGTTTAGCATATCAAATTTGGTAGGAATCCAAGTAGAATAAGCTCTATAAATGATCTCCTGCTGTTTTTGTCAGAACCTGAACATCAGTAAATTGCAATTTTTCTGTCATTTGTTTTCTGGTTGATACTATTGTGCTTGAATTCTGTACTCTTATAGATGTGATCTTGCGTTGAAATTTTTACATTAATGTCGATATAGAGGTTCAAAATAAGATAGTGTTTGCTCAATTTGGAGCCGCATGTTACTTAATTTATGAATTTCTAACTTTAGTGCAAAATATAAGAAAATTTGCAGCAAAAACAGCTCAAGAGTGAACTTTGAAGAATTTTCTGTACTAATTGTGACAATATTTGTGAAAAGGAAAAACTGAATAATATTGTTGATGAGATAGTGTGCTGATATATATAATCAAATGCTAAGCGTATGGTTGCATCTCAATTAGAATATTTATAACAGAATAGCTATATTACAACTAAACTAATAACAAAATAACAAACTAACTAATTATTTTACTCCTGTCAACCCCCTCCCCCAAACAAGCTGGAGCGTGAATGTTTTTCAGACCCAGTTTGGATGTGAGCTCATGGAACCATGCTAGATGTAAGGGCTTTGTAAAAATATCCGCAATTTGGTCGGAAGACCAAACCCGAAGAATGTGAATGACCTTTGCTTGGAGCTTTTCACATACTAGATGACTATCCAATTTGGTGTGTTTAGTCCTTTCATAAAGGTGGGGTTAGTACCAATCTATATGGCAGACTGATTATCTCAATAAAGAAGAGCCGGATCAAGATGAGATATGTGAAAATCATTCAAAAGGTAGACTAGCCATTGCAATTCATAAGTAGTAGATGCCAAAGCTTTACTTTCAGCCTTGGAAGAAGAGGAAATCGTAGCTTGTTTCTTGGCTTTCCAAGAGATCAAAGAAGAACCAAGAAAGATAGCAACACCAATGATGGATCAACGAGTATCCACACAACCAACCCAGTCATAACCACTATAACTACGTAATTTCAAATGAGAGTCAACGGAAAAGAAAATTCCAACACTAGGAGAAGTCTTAAGATAACGAAGAACACGATGAGCTGCTGCCAAATGAGTATCACAAGGTCTAGACATGAATTGACTAAGTTGCTGTGTAATAAAACTTAAATCAGGCCTAGTGGTGGTAAGATATTGCAAACGACCAATGAGCTTGCGATAAGAAAGAGGATCAAGGAGAGGTGTACCATGATCTTTTGAAAGCTTCAAGTGTGTATCCATAGGACAATTGGCAGGTTTGCAAGCCAAAAAACTAGTGTCATCAAGCAATTCTAGAGCAAACTTGCGTTGAGATAGAAATATACCAGCTTTGGAACGAGCAAGCTCAAGACCAAGAAAATACCGAAGTTCACCAAGATCCGTGATGGTAAATGCAGAATGTAATTGCTGTTTAAATAACTATATTTTAGCCAAATCATTTCCAGCAAGCACCACATCATCAACATAAACCAGAATAATAGTAAATGCAATGGAAGATGCTTTAAAAAACAGAGAATGATCAGAAGCTGACTGAGAATAATCATAGGATAACAAAGCAGAGGAAAGCTTAGAATACCATTAGCGACTAGCTTGTTTCAAGCCATAAAGAGACTTTTGTAACTTACACACTTGATTAGGATAAGAGGGTATAGAACTAGGAGGGAGGTCCATTTAGACTTCTTCATGCAAATCCCCATGTAAGAAAGCATTATTAACATCTAATTGATGTAAATGCCAATGTTTGGCAGGAACAATGGAAAGTAATAAATGAAGAGTAGTCATTTTTGCAATAGAGGAAAAAGTGTCAAAGTAGTCAATACCCTCTGTTTGAGTATACCCTTTTGCCACAAGCCTAGCTTTATACCTTTCTATATCACCGTTAGCTTTAAATTTGGTACCAAAAACCCATTTGCAGCTAATAATTTTTGCAGTCCTAGCCTCTCTCCACACAGAATGTTTCATAGCTTGCTTAAAAGAAATAGGATTAAGAGAAATAGTAATAGAATTGACAAAAGCTTTATAAGAATAAGAAAGAGAATGATAAGAAAGATATCTAGGACTACCTTTGCATGATGATTGAGTAGTAGAAGATAAGAAGGCACGATGATAATCCTGTAGATATGAAGGAGGATGGCAAGGTTTATTGGAACAACGAAGAGAAGGAGGTGGGGAAATTGAAATGGCAGAAGAAGGGGTTGAAGAATGAGGAGAGGAAGGTGGTGAAGGAAGAGGAGCAGAATCATCCAATAAAGGAGAACAAGGTTGGGATTCTGGTAAAGGGAAAGAAAGGGAGGAGATGCTGCCATTTTGAAAAGGAAACACGTGTTCATGAAAAATAACATTGTGAAAAAGAAAAATATGGTTATTAGATATATCTAGTAAAGTAGAAGCCTTTGAACCATGTGGAATGCCCTAGAAAACACATTTTCTTGCTCTAGGATCAAATTTAGAATGATGAGAGGATAAAGTGGAGGCAAAACAGAGTGAACCAAAAACTTTAACATTTGAGTCAGTTGGAGGAAAACCATGTAAACGTTTAAATGGTGTACAATTTTGAATGATGGGGGAAGGTAGACAATTAATGATGTGAGTAGCATGTAAAACAAGAAAAGACCAATAAGAAATAGGGATATGGGATTGAAAAAGAAGTGCATGTGCAACGTGTTAAATGTGTTGGTGCTTGCATTCCACTAAACCATTTGGTTGAGGGGTAGCAACACAAGATGTTTGATGAATAGCACCTTTAGAAGCATAAAATTGAGGTAAATGGAATTCGACACCTTTATCAAAATGCAAAATTTTAATGGAAGAAGAAAATTGAGTTTCCATGAGAGCAAAAAAATGCATAGTGTAAGTACGAGCATCAGACTTATTTTTCATTAGAAGTATCCTAGTATATCTAGAATCATCAACCAGAGTGAGAAAATCACGATGTCCATGTAAAGAAGGAATGGAAAAAGGACCCCATATATCAACATGAAGTATATCAAAGATTTTATTATATGAACTTGTGTTTATAGGAAAAGGTAAACATTTTTGTTTAGCAAAATGACAAGCATCACATATAAAGGATTGAGATACATGGAAAATATCAGGTATTTGTTTATGTAAAACAAATAAAGTTGAGGCAAAGGGATGACCCAAACGAAGATGCCAAAGAGAAGCAAGTGAGATTGAAGAAGCATTGGCCATAAGAATTTGAAGATGGTGTTTGGAAATTCATATCTGTATTAAGAATATATAGGCCTTCAAATATTCCAGCTAAACCAATCATCAGCAAAGGTTGAATTTGGTGTATTTGACAAGCATTGAAAGAAAAGGTCAAAAAACAATGATGAGAAAATGTTAAATAAGAGACTTACAATATCAAAAGAGAAATTAGGAAGATAAAGAACATTCTGTAAAATTAATGAATCAGAGTGGTGAATTGTGCTTGAGAAGCGTGCAACAATTTTAGAGCCAGTAGGAAGTCTTACAAAAATTGGAGAAATAGACTTATATGAATCAAACAAGGTCAGAGATGAAGAAACATGATCCGTTGCTCTAGAATCAATGATCCATGAAATAGAAACAGGAGAAAAATGAGAAAGAGATATACCTTCAGTAGGAATCGAAAGAGAGGTAGACAGATTAGTGATTATAGGGTGAGACGGTGAAGATGAATTGAGAAGAGTAAGGAGCTTATTGTATTGATCAGCAAACAACTGAGGCAAAACAACAGGTTGTGAAGAAGGAATCAGAAGAGAGGCTGTTGCAGGTGAAGATTGTTGAACAATTCCAGACGTCAGTGTTGCTATATTGTTAATAGAGTTTGACGAACTAGAGGACTGAAATTTGAAGCCAGGAGGAAAATTGTGTTTTTGGTAACAAGTATCTTTAGTATGACGAGGTCTACCACAAAATGAGCAGCGCTTGACCTTAAAACCAGAGGAGACATACCGTAGAGCTTGAGCGAGAAGAACCTTAGAGTCAATTGGTAGATGAAGTTCCCGTTCTTGTTGAAGAATTAGAGAAAAGACTCGAGTAATTGGAGGCAAAGGATCAATAAGCATGATCTAAGATTTAGCAGAGGCAAACTGATCATTCAGACCTTTCAAAAAGTGTATAATATGGTCTTCTTCTCGATGAGTGAGGACGGTAGTTACGGATCCATAGGAGCAAGATTTCAGAGGACGAATGTTGCCAAGTTCATCCCAAAGAATTTTCAGGCGAGTAAATTAATCACTGATGGTTAAGTCGCCTTGGCGGAGATTGCATATTTCCTCTTGCAATTATGCGATGCAAAACAATTTAGATTGAGAAAATCATGTGTGAAGATCAGACCAAATCTCACTAGCAGAGTCAAACCAGAGAATACTCTTGGCAATCGTCGGGGAGATAGATTGGGTGAGCCAACCTTGAACCAAATTGTTGCAACACTCCCAGCTCGGATAAGTAGGGTCGGTTGACGACGATAGAAGAGAACAATCTACAAACTTCAACTTTTTCTTGGAAAGAAGAGCCATGCGCATGGCTCTAGCCCAACCATGGTAGTTAGTATTGTCGAGAGGAGGAGTGACCAAAACAAGGGCAGGATTCTCATTAACATGAATATAGAAAGGACTAGCTGGATCGACAATTGGAGCAAATACAAAAGACGGCGAATGACAAGGCAGGGATGAGGTTGAATCGGAAGCCAGTGGTGAGGTTGAATTGGAAGCCATGGGAAGACTCAAAGAATTTCAAAAAGGAAATGATCAAACGAAGGAGACAATGGAAAAAGAGAAGTATCAGGAAAAGGGAAAGAGACAAAGATTGAAGGGGCAGAATGGGGGGAAAAAAGTTGTGAGAAGACTCTGGTACCATGTGACAATATTTGTGAAAGGGAAAAACTGAATAATATTATTGATGAGATAGTGTGCTTATACATACAATCAGATGCTAAGCGTATGGTTGCATCTCAATCAAAATAGTTACAACAGAATAGCTATATTACAACTGAACTAATAACAAAATAACAAACAAACTAATTATGTTACTCTTATCACTAATAGAGATGTATATTAATATAAGAATTTTGGAACATAGTTTCCAAGTTGTGAATGGATAATATCCACTCACTAGCTTGCGGGAGAGTGTTAAAAGAGGTAATTAGTAGTTTAACGTTATTAGTAGTTGTTTGTTGGGGATTAGAAATTGATTCTCTAGCATTTGTTAATCTTATTGAATCTCCTCGTATAAATACCCATGTAACCGAGAGAATAAATGATCCGAAGAATTTTTCCTCTCAATATTCTGTATAGGCACATAAATGTGTGAACTGTCGCATCAAGAATATGGACTAGTATTTGTAGTCGTGCTTTCAGGCATTCAGTTTATTTGTGCAATGTGAATCCTCATTTCTGTGAAAAATGAGAATATGCCTGGATTGGTGGTTCCTACTTATCTCTTGTTTTGCATCCAACACTGGATCTCACCTTCTAATTCTTTTAATCTTGTGAATTATGTTCAAGCAAAATGGATAAAAACCGCTTTGCTTTTATAACATGTTGCTTTTTCTTAGTTTTGCAGGACCATCCTAATCATAATAATATCGCGCCGCAGAAGTTTCAAGCTTATTGATTCACAAGCGGCATTTGGGGTACTTACATATCAGGAAAATAAAAAGGAAAGACTAAGCTGAGATGTTTGGGTTGAAAATGTAATAGAGGTAGACAGGTTCTGGCTATTCAGTTTAGTCACAAATAATTTTAAAGATAATTGTCTGGATTCTTGACCCTCTCTTATCTTGTAAAGATGACTTTTACTTTCTTTTCAATGTTTGGTGATAAATTGAGACCAATGAACCAAATGATTAGTTTTCAGGATTTTCTTTCGTGTACTCTTTGATGATTTTTTTTCCATGTCATGTCTGGCGAATTTTTACTTAATCGGATAAAGTTTTGTTGTTATTGTTGTTATTTAGTTATTAAGTATCTAAATTCACTCTCTTTTGTGGCTATTATGGACTCTTCTCCATTACTTGAGAACCTCCAAGTATTGAAATTGTTTGAGTCATTGTTGATGTTGTTGTTATCGTACATTGTTTCGTGCAAAACTGAGCATTTGAATCGTAATAGACAAATAAACGTGGTTTGGCTTCTCTTCAGAATCTGTCTATTCATTGGCTAAGTGCTCGTTTGTTTTAATTTTTTAGAAGTATTTTTGTGGTATTTGAAATAAGTATGTTATAAGAGTTTTGTTTCAATTTGTAGAAAAATGTTGAAAAAAGTACTTTTATGAGTTTCCCAAACAAATATAATATATATATATATATATATATATATATATATATATATATATATATATATTAAGAAAGTAGTTGCATCCTTATCTAACGCTACCTCACTTTTTAAACATGAAAGTTAATTTAGAAGTGAATTTTGATCCTAAATATAGAACCTGTTTTTTTTTTAAAAAAAAATTTATCTCTTATATTTACGATTTTACTTCAAATCAATTTGTATTTATAGACTGATATATAATTTAATGGTACACATAATTATTTTAGATAGATCATATAACATATAATATAATTAAATAATTTATTTAATTTTTCAATCTTTTTAAATTAGTCAACTAATGTTTTATAGGGTGAAGGAGCAAATTGGCCAACAGACTTTTAGCTTAGGAGCGGTCAACACAAAAAACTTTTAAATGGATATTTAGTACCAAAAGACTTTTTAAAAATGAAAACCATCACAAAATCGTTATTTGGGCCGTAACTCCGTTAGTGGGTCAAATTTTTGGGGAAATAATGAGCTGAAATGAAAATTAAAATGCAGAGCTGAAAAACGTGGGCACAACCTAATAAAAAACGTGGCTCCAAACCTAATAAAAAACGTGGGCCGTTCTGGTTCTGAAAGAAGAAAAGGAGGAGCGAAATCAAGGTTGAGCGAAACCACCATCTTCATCGACGGGATCATCGCAACTTCTGAAGGAGAAGTTTTCGAGAGTGTCGGACCTGGTTTGTGCAAGCGATTGTGACTGTGGTTGAGGAAGCTTGGATGACAAAGGCGCAGGGAAGGAGATAGTCGACAATCAGCTAGGGTTTTCGTTGTTCAGGTAACCTTCAATTTTGGGAAAAATTTGTGCTCCATTGGGGTTTTCTGTCTGTTACCGTTGATGTCTGACAATTAATCGCTTGCTTGAGTTCCTACAGGTGTAATGGCGGGGAAAGGGAAAGGGAAAGACAAAGACCGTGTACAAGAGGGGACAGAATCTGCGGAGAGAGAAAACGATAAGGGAGTGCAAAAGAGGTATTTGACTCAGTTGAAGAAGGTAAGTGAAGTGGTTTCCGTTGGTAAAGAAAGTAATGAAAGCTGGATGATGTCGATGGAGAGTGATAGTGATGGAGAAATGAGGTTAGGTGAATTTAAAAACATTCCAAGATCCGATGATTATATAGAAGAGTTAGGTGAGGTAAATGACATAAGTCAGTTAGATGAGACAGGTCAGTTAGATGACATAGGTCAGGTAGATGACATTCAGTTGAACCATAATGATGGAGTGGTAGGGAAACACATTCGGTTGAACTGGAATGTTGGAGATACAGGGGATTTTATGTTGAACTTCAATGTTGGAGAGACGGGGGAAGCTAATTTGGATAATGTTCGTAGGGATGATGATGATGACTGTGATAGTGATGATGATAGCTATATGGAACATTCAGAGTCATAATGTTTTGATACTAAAGAGAGTTTAGAGGACGATTATGAAATAGATGAAGACCTTGAGGATAGAGCTAGTGATGAGGATGAGGGAAATCTGGGTCTCAATTATGTTAGTTGGCCTCTACAAGAGAGGGTTAGTCAAAGGGAGTTGGATGGTTCTGAAACAAGGGCCTCCTTCACGTTGGGTATGACATTCTTGGATAGAGGCGAGTTGAGGAGAGCTATTGATAAGTATGCTATTGAGAAGGGGGTGAATGTCAAAATAGTTAGAAGTGAGAAGAAGATGGTCATTGCCACTTGTCAAGAGGGCTACCCATTTAGGTTGTATGCAGCTACAGAGAGTGTAAGTCCTGGGTACATGGTGAAAACATTGGTTCATGAGCATATGTGTGCTAGGGTTTATAAGAATCAAAGGGCAAGTGCAAGGTGGCTAACTGAATACTTCAAGGACAAAGTCCAAGATAATCCTCAATTCAGTGTAACTGAGATGAAAAAAAATGTTGAGCGTGAGTTGAAACTATGTGTGAGCAGATATAAGTGTAAGAGGGCTAAAAGGGTAATAAGGGAGGTCATGGAGAGGGGTTTTGTAGATGAGTTTGCCAAATTAGAAGCTTACTGTAATGAGCTGAAACAGTCAAATTCGAGATCCGATGTTAGTGTGGAGTTAAGTCGTGAAACTTTAGAACAAGGCAGGAGGGCATTTCGAAGAATGTACGTGTGTTTTAATGCATTTAAGGTATGTATTATTATTTATTATTTTCAGTCCACTTATTTTGGCGTTGCATGGTTTTGAAATCAGATTGTTTCTTTAATATTCATGCAAATTGTGTAACTGTTATGTTTATTTGAGTCTTCTGCCATCTGCCAAGCTATTAATCTGATAAGGGTTTTATACTATTAATACATTGATAGAGCCTCCCCTAAACTGCTAATGCTCCTAACTGACACTAAACTGCTGCTTTGCCCACATGTCTTCTCCCTAGAATAGACTAGGAAAGGTCGTGGGTTTCTATCAACCACACACAGGAGACCATTTGGGTTTTCATTCTTATCACGCAATACTTTATTTTTCCCCCATAGATTTGCAGAACCTTCTTGTATTTTATTTATTCATGTTCAATGAATCATCCACATCTTGCTTAATATTGGTGTATTTTGTTGTTGTTACATTTAAACTATTGTTGTATGTTATTATATTTTGATATTAGTGATGATTAATGTTGTTGTATTTTGTCATTGTCAATTAAATTGTATTATATTGATATGGCTGGTTTGACCCCAGTTTAGCCCTCTAACCCCTAAATAGTGCCTTGATTGGTTTAGTGCCTAGTCCCTTTTTTGAAACTCGTGCAGTCAAATAGCCTATAGCTTCATTTACATGGCATCTCACAAGGTTTAGATGCACTACCCATTATTGTGATCTTAATCTCATTTATGGCGATCTTAATGTCAATGATGTAGGTCACTTAACGTTTCATTTATGATACAGTCACTTAACAATTAATCTGTAACTAACTAATACTTAATATTTATTTATTTGGAAATAAACAAGATATATAGCGCTTTTCTCTCAAGTTATTTTAAATGCAATGTGGCTGCTATGAATTATTTAAAAACTTTACCTTCTGCATGTATTCCAAGAACATGTTTCATCTTGTTAGTTGACATATAATGTGATTAAACTATTAGGTTGGGAGGAAAGTAGGTTGTCGACCATTTATTGGGCTAGATGGAACTTTTATGAAAGGGAAAGCAAGAGGCATTTTGCTAACTGCTGTGGGTTTAGATGCAAACGATAGTATGTTCCCATTAGCTTTTGGTTTGACTAATAAGGAGACAACAGTTAATTGGAGTTGGTTCATACAATGGCTGAGATCCTCGCTTGACCTTGATGAAGGTGGTCAAGTAACAATAATGTCTAACATGCAGAAGGTACAATGTTTGCCATTTATGTTTGCTTTTGTAATTGTATGCGTTGAATTTTATAACTGGCTTGTTGTTACATGTAGGGGTTGGCACAAGCTGTCAGTGATGTCCTTCCATTTGCTGAACACAGGCTTTGTACAAGGCATATTTATGCCAACTGGAGCAAAAGGTGAAGGGGAAATGAGCTGAAGAAAAAAAATTTCACTTGCGCATGGAGCCCCTACAAGGAACAGTTTAGTGACAACCTAAAGGCATTAAAGAGAGTGAACAAGGCAACAGCTATTGGAGTAGTGTCTTACAATGTTAAGGGATGGGTAAGAGCATTTTTTAGCAATAGATGCTTGTCTATGGTGGTTGACAAAAATATTAGTGAGAGTTTTAATGCCTGGATTTGTGAGTACAGGTATTTGCCTGTGATTAAAATGTTTGATGGCATTAGAATTAAGTTGATGGAGAAATGGGCTGCTAGTGAGCAAATAGTTACCAATTGGAAGGCCATCTATAGCCCCAAATGTATGGAATTTTTTTGAAACAAATAAGTACTTGGCTGTAAATTGTAGGGTCATTTTTAACGGTGTTGATCGGTATGTGGTCATTGAGGGGAAGGGTAGGCACACAGTGGATCTTAGTATGAGAGTATGTACTTGTAGAGCATGGGATTTAACCGGAATCCCATGCCAACATGCGATTTATGCGATGTTTCATGCCAAGATAGATCCAACTAGTCAAATTTCACGATATTACCATAGGGATACATTTATAGCAAGCTATAGAACAAAATTTCAACCTGTTAAGGGACAAGTCTTTTGGGAAACACACAAGTTCCTCCCCATGCTACCCCCACCCATGTGCAAACTACTAGGTAAACCTCCAAAGAAGCAAAAGAGGATTGAAGAACCACAAAGAAGGCTGAATAGATGCATCGCCGAGTCTAGGAACATGAGTAGACAAGCTGAGAACAATGCTTCATCTTCAGTACCTCGTGTTGAACGAATCAGCAAAAAATGCATTGTACTAAAGTGCAGCTTCTGCAGAACCGTGGGACACAACAGAAGCACGTGCAAAGAGGTAATTTCTTTCGTTTAAAATTTGATTTGTAGAAGTAGCAAATTTGATATAATGATGAAGCTTATGTACTTTATATATGTATTGATTATTTTAGGCACCCCCCTCAAGCAATCCTCGTCCTGGAAGGAAGAGAGGCACACCAATTCCTTTCTGCAAGTGCTCAACAAGCTTCATCACAGATCCCATTTACTCCATCTACAAGTGCTCAACAAGCTTCAGCTTCTTGTCAATCTGGCAAGAAGTCAACGGGAATGACACGTTTGTACACACCAGTAAGGAAATTTGGTTTTGGAATAATGGTTGATGAGAATACTGGTAGAAGTGTTTATAATGTAAGTCATAAGTACTGATTTCAATATCGTTGTCATTAAGTTATATGTCTTTCACTTGTTATATGTCTGACCATGTGCATTTTTTTGATTGTAGCCCGGATTAAGTAGTGAAATGGTGATTGCAGAAGGTACACTAGCTGAGTTTATGCATAATGCCATCCCACAAGCAAAATTCCCCATCCCAATTGAGAAAGAAATACGAAGGTCATCAGCTGCATCATCATCCACCGAACATGGTTCTAGAAAGATTGACTTCACTTCTTCTACTGACACTGATTCGCCATTGGCCGTGGACCCACCTGGATTGCAGTGGAAGGGGCAACCAAATATTAGTAGCTCACAACTCCATATACAAAGCCAGTAGATTTTGACAACACGAAGATCACAGCTGCAACAACATGCTGACAAGATTATGACTAGGAGCATGGCTAACTATAGGAAGTAGACCACTGTTTAGGAGACTTTTTGTTTGGTTATTTTTTTTTGGTATATATGTGGAATCACCAATTTTTTCTATAATCTGGAAGGAACAACCATTTCTTTTGTACTTTTTGTATATTTTGGCCTAACTCTAGCAAGCAACACTTGAAGGAGATCCTATTATATTTATATTGATCTTTTGAACATGCAATCGATGTACTTGCTTCTATATATATTCTACCAGGTGAAATGAAATATACAAGAAATTTGTCTAAGCCCTCTGTGTTCTTGTTATCTTTTAGGGAATATAACATAAATTCCCTGTGTCTTCTTTTGTACAGGAAATATAACATATATTGCCTTTGTCTTCTATATATACTTGCTTATTTTGCATAGGACACATGAAATATAAATTTATACAGATGCATATATAAGAAATCTGCTCTGCCCTGTGTCTTCTTGTGTTTGGACTTATTATTTTCATAGTGTTTGTTATGGTGTCAATGAATTTTGGTTGGTGGCTATGATTGTTGCATTAATTGGCTAATTGTGTCAATACATGCTGCTTCAGCTTGTGGGTATCAGGATGTGTCATTAATTTGGATCCTTGCACTGAACAGAATTAATGCAAATGCTTTGCTTCATAATCGTGATAAGCCACAAGCATCTGGTTTTGCATTTAGTAGTGGCATATCTGTTTTGCAGTAGGTCATTAATTTGAATTTTAATATCTGATTTTGTTCTTGAGCAATCTTTTTTCTAAACCAGCTAACTATTTCATGACATATATTGCTTAAGCTTCATTTTGTAGAAGAAATGGGCAAAAAACATGCGTGTGTTTGAGTGTAGCTACAATAAGTGTGCTGTTGGTCAAATTCCTTTATGGCAAGCGAACCAGTCGAACAAGTAATAAAGTGAAAGTAAAGTATCGTCCCACAGAGACTGTGATACCAAAGATTGACGCTCGGTTGCTATGATAGTCGTGAAACAGAAAGTAGATTAAATCGGGTTGAGAGGTTTTGGTTACTATGCTACTAGCAAAATAACAATAAACGAGAGAAGATATCAGTGCTAAGTTAGGCTAAACTCAGAATCGTCCTTAAGTGCGTCAATCCCCTAGTGCTTTACACAATGCTACGGCATCTATACTGTACAGCTTCCGCAATTGCTACAACATAACTGCTTCTCACAAAGCTATTTGGTCAACCCATCACTATTGTCTATCGAAGCTTCCACATCCGATACGTAGGATACTACCTATACTCATTCCATATTCTTATGGTAACTTTCTAGTATAGATCTTTGCTATGCACAGGGTGTTAATGGTGATGAGCGGTAGACCCATTCCTGAAGTCTACAATATAGGCCATGCCGTGCACAGGCCGCCTAGCAAGCATCTGTTTCTCAGAGGTCTAACTCCACTCCTTGCCAGTAAGTGAAGCCACTGATCTGGCCCTTAACTTCCGTTAACCGACTAGTAATTAAAACATCGATAGCACAACCAAATTTATTGAATTTAAAACATGCAACTGGGTTCATTCAACACTTACAGATTCATCCTCATCCAGCCATATGGAAATTAGTTCATGATTGACGAGGAAGACACAAAACAAACATCAACAGAAAGACCCATGATTGAAATACAAAATAACCAAAGAAAGCAGAAAGCTTGAACGGAGTTCCAAAGCATGGAAGAAGCCCTGTCACGTCACTGCTCCACGTCGTCTTCTCTCCGTCGAACTCAAAGGAAGGATGCTGGGTTGTCCTGGAAATATCGTGCTCTGTGATCTTGCTCACTCTTCTCGAGAGACTGCCGAAGATAGAATTCTGTCGAGGGCTCTCCAACCGCTTTAGGGTTCTCTCGACTGCCTTTTATAATCGAGCTTTCGTGCGGCACAGCGGTTGACACTTTCCTATTCTGTCGGGATCTTCAGTATCTTCTGATTAGATTAGATTGCCTCTACAGATCTTGCGGGATTCTTCTATATCTTTCAGTTCCGATCCTCCGCATCTCCTATTCCGTTACGTCAGCAATCCATCTATCATTATTGCCCTTTTATTTAATTCCTGAAATCATCTAATAAAAAGGTCAGAATATACACTGCATAGCATTGCATTCTCTACTTTGCTATAGCATTCAAGTGCTTTGTATTGCTCTTCGGTCTGCTGTCAGAATGCTATAGCATCGTATCAACTTTGCTACACAGTTTTCCTTAAAAAGCATCGCGTATTAACACATTCTGATGATTTTCGTCTCTCATTCCCTACATCACGACTACATGCCTTTTTGCTTGATTACTTCACAGTTAAGCTCATTTTTACCATCCAATTCAGTCATGAAATATAGGGAAAATATGGTATTATTTGTGCTCATCATGTCCTTCCATTTGATTGGCATTTCTTGTTCCACTTCAAGGCATTTCTTGCAATATCTATATTAGAAACTTAATGTTATGATTGCAATTCAAATTTACAGCAACAGGTAATAAAGCTTTCATCTCCAAAACCTGAATGCTAACTATAATCCACCCATGTAAACCTCCACAAAAACATAGGATGATGATATATTTCAAATCTGTAACTTATATTCCCACCAAAAGAATTTTCATTCGTGACTGTAAATAAGCTTAAGGGTCAGTGAATTCTAACGCTAACAAGTCAATAACAGAAAGAAGGAATCTTTTAGACAATTTTTCTTCACACAAATACATATCATATCTATTGCATACTACATCTACATGACTACCTAATTTAAACAACACAGAAGTTACATGTCCCAATTACATCTTCAAGTACAATACACACAACCAAACATATGTAACAAACAACAATGATACTGCTACTTTAAACTTGTTTTTCCCCTTCCTATGTTCCCCATCATATTGCTCATGTCTACATCTAAGCTTCCTCAGTTCAGCATGTATTGCATCAAGCTCTTCACTCATTCTTTGCCCATGCTCTGCTCTTCGAAGACTGCAATTTTCATCATATAATTTGTCAATGTCATCTAAAAGCTCCTTAATCATGGTATTTGCCCTCCCTCTGAACTCATTATCATGCCAAGCGAAGAATCCACACCCCCATCCTATGTTCACGATCAAATTGGAAATGTCACCAACCACCTACCCAGATGGAAAATGTCACGAACTTGTTCAAACTTTAATTAAAGTTGCTTACCTGGTAGTAGAATGGGCAGCCATAGAACCTCTGACTTGGGTTGCCGTCAGTCCATGCCGTCCATCTCGACGCCACCATTTTGTGATGACAGTACCTCCTCGGAGATTCATACTCGTCCTCGCGACTTGGTTGTCGATGCAGCACCACCCTCCACCTGCATCTTCCTGCCGACGATGAAGTAGATGACGCCATTGAAGACCTCCTTTCCCGTTGACGATGATGGGTTTGCTCAGATTGTCAACTATCTCCTTTTCTACGCCTTTGTCATCTAAGCTTCCTCAACCACAATCACAATCGCTTGCACAAACCATGTCCGACACTCTCGAAAACTTCTCCTTTAACAGCTGCGATGATCCAGTCGACGAAGACGGTGGTTTCGCTCAGCCTCGATTTTGCTCAGCCTTTTCTTCTTTTAGAACTAGAACTCGCCACGTTTTTGATTAGGTTGGAGCCACGTTTTTTCTTAGGTTGTGCCCACATTTTTTCTGCTCTCCATTTTAATTTTCATTTCAGCTCATTATTTCCCCAAAAATTTGACCCATTAACGGAGTCATTGCACAAATAACGATTTTGTGATGGTTTTCACTTTTAAAAAGTCTTTTGGTATTAATTCCCCATTTAAAAGTTTTTTGTGTTGACTGCTCCTAGGCTAAAAGTCTATTGGCCAATTTGCTCATTCACCCTTTTTTATATTAAAGATCAAAGGTAATACATGATAGGATATGCATTTTATCATACTCTTATGGATCTAGCCCTTGACGGTAGACAAATTTATCTAATTTTGATAGATTAAATTAAATAAATTACATAAATATAACATATGTAACATGATCTTTCTAAAATACTGATATGTGAAATTAGATTATACATCAGTTTATAAGTTAATAAAATTAGTTTGGAGAAAAATAATAAAATAAGAGATAAAATGAAATGGTTTTTTTACATTTAAGATCAAAATGTACCTTCAAATTCCAAATTAGGTTCCGCATTTAGCATTGGAAGAGTATTTCATAATCCAATAGACTTCTACTACTGGAGGAGGAAAACTGAGAGGAAAGGATATAATTGAATCATTTTCATGGCTTCCATATTGGTTCCAACGTTCGACTGGTTAAATTGTTGTGCATACTCGCCAGTATCTCAGTTTAAACTAAAAAGTTTCTTTTTGATTGTGACGGGTTAGACCAGCGTTAAGTCATTATTGAGCTGGGTGTCACGACCTTGGACTTGATCTCCCAAATACCGTGCCGGCCTTAGCTTGATCACCCCTCTTGATCTTTGCTAAGTCAACCGAAACCTCACGAGTAGGCAAAGAACACAAAGACTAAGAGAACTTTTAGAGAGAAGCAAACATTTAGAGAGAGTAGCTCTGGAACACAAATAGCTTGTATTACTTGGATGGATACAAATGAGGGTGGCAACTCCTATTTATAGGCATCCACCTCCTCAATGAACGGTTGTGATTCAATACATCCGACGGTGGAGATTGGTTCTCCAGAACCTTCTCCCAAAATATCTAGATATTTACACTTTACATGAGAGTTCTAGAATTCTCTATACATTTCTACATCTATGTACAAGGATCTACAATATTCTAGAGTTCTCTAGAAACCTCCTTTGGAGTGTCTTGTGCACAAAATATCTTGTGTTCCCGGTAGTGCGTGACACTCTCCCCCACCTAATTCGATGACGTCCTCATCACTGACTTGTCTTTGTACCAGTGTAGGTGGTTTTCGAATTGCCAAAGATCCTCCTGAGGTTCCCATGTGGCTTTGCTCTCTGGCAACCCTTTCCATTTGATTAAGTATTTGGTACTTGGTTGTACCCCTCGTCGCTGCACCACTCGATCAGCCAGCTCCTCTTTTACCTCTCGATCGAATGACTTGGTCATGGTCGAAGGTGCTCTCGTCGAGATGGCTCGATTAGGATTATCCTTGTCTTCATGGAACGGCTTGAGCATACTAACATGGAAGACATGATGAATCTTCAAGTTTGGGGGTAGGTCCAGCTTGTAGGAAACCTTTCCTACGTTCCCCACGATCTTGTACGGGCCTACATATTTACGGATTAGGCCCTTGTGCACCTTTCGGAAGACTTTGAATTGTTGAGGAAGAAGTTTCACCATTACCATGTCTCCCACTTGGTATTCAGAAGCACGACTCTTCCTATCTGCAAATTTTTTCATCCGTTTGGCCGCCTTGACAAGAAAGGATCTTGTTACCTCGACTTTTTCTTGCCAAGATTTGGCCATGTGATAGGCTCTTGGACTCTTGCCCTTGTAGGTGGTGGCAAGGGCATGAGGAGTGAGTGGTTGTTGTCCCATCACTACTTCAAAGGGACTGCTTCTCGTTGCCTCACTCTTCTGTATTTTATAAGAGAATTGAGCCACATCAAGGAGCTTGGCCCAATCCTTTTGATTGGCACTTACAAAGTGCGTAAGTAGCATTCCAACAAGGAATTCACCCTTTCTGTTTGTCCATCGGTCTGAGGGTGAAAACTGGTGGAGAAGTGTAGCTCAGTGCCCAGGAGCTTGAACAACTCAGTCCACAATTTTCTAGTGAAGCGGGGGTCTCGGTCGCTAATGATTGTCTTAGGTAGCCCCCAATACTTCACCACATTTTTGAAGACAATTTTGGCCGCCTCTTCTGCTGTATAATCCGTAGGGGCAGCTATGAATGTTGCATACTTTGAAAATCGGTCCACCACCACCATGATAGAGCCGCACCCTTCGGACTTTGGCAAAGCTAAAATAAAGTCCATGGAAACACTTTCCCATGGTTGCCCTGGTATAGGAAGAGGCTTCAACAGTCCTGCGGGTTGTTGGTTTACTACCTTGTCTTGTTGGCAAACAAGACAAGTCTTCACATAAAGTTCCACCTCGTCCCTCATCTGCAGCCAATAATAAGTTGCTTCCAGTAAGCAAGTGTGCGTCTTTGTCCCGGATGACCGGCCCACTTGGAGTCATGACACTCCTTGATGAGCTCTTTTCGCAAGTTATCCCATTTCAGAACAAAGACTCGTCTTCCAATAATATAGAGGAGGCCATCTTCCAACCAAAACCTCTTGGTTTTCCCTTCCTTGGCCATCTCTACAGTTGTCGAGCAACGGGATCATGATTCATACCTTCAACAATTTTTGTGATCAAGTCGCCATGGGCTTGACTCATTGATGCCAACTCTGCTTTCCGGCTTAGGGCATCCGCCACTACATTAGCCGTGCCGGGTTTGTACTCCATCACATAGTCAAACTCGGCTAGGAAGTCTTGCCAACGAGCTTGCTTGGGAGTCAACTTCTTTTGAGATTGAAAATATCTCGTAGCCACATTATCAGTCTTGATCACAAACCTGGATCCCAGCAAATAGTGCCTCCAAGTGTGCAAGCAATGCACTACGGCTGTCATCTCCTTCTCTTGGACCGTATAATGCCGCTCAGCATCATTGAGCTTGCGACTCTCAAATGCTATTGGATGCCTTTCTTGCATCAGTACTCCTCCAATAGCAAAGTCAGAAGCATTAGTGTGAACTTCATAAGTCTTGGAGAAATCCGAGAGAGCTAGTACAGGTTCCTCCATTACGACTGCCTTCAAGTCTTCAAAGGCATCACGGCACTCTTTAGTCCATTCCCATGACTTATTTTTTTTTTCAGCAAGTCTGTTAAAGGGGCTGCCCTAGCAGAGTAGCCTTTGATGAACCGTCTGTAGTAATTCACCAACCCAAGAAAGGATCGTACCTTGGAGACTCGGGTGGGTGACTCCCATTCCTCAATAGCACGAATCTTCTCCTTATCCATCATAAGTGTCCCCTAGCGAATGATGTGTCCAAGGAAGTGCACCTCCTCCTTGGCAAAAGAGCATTTCTCCTTCTTAACGTATAACTCATTCTCGCACAAGGTCTGGAATACGGCCAGCAAGTGTTCTACATGGGTCTCCAAGGTGTCATTGTAGATTACTATGTCATCCAAATAGACCACCACAAACTGATCAAGGAAAGGATGAAAGATCTCATTCATCAATGTGCAAAATGTCATCGATGCATTGGTTAGTCCAAAAGGCATCACCAACCACTCAAAGGACCCATACCTCCTTACACAAGCAGTCTTGGGTTCATCTCCTTTGGCAATGTGAATTTGATGGTGCCCCGACCTCAGGTCTAACTTGGAGAAGTACTTCGCTTTGCCCAACCTATCAAATAAGTCTGCTACCAAAGGAACAGGATACTTGTTCTTAATAGTTACCTTATTAAGGGCCCGATAGTCGATGCAGAGTCGTAACGATCCATCGTGCTTGCGTTGGAACAAGACAGGTGCCCCATAAGGTGCTTTGGAAGGCCATATATGCCCAGCGTCAAGCAATCCCTTCAATTGCCTCCTTAGCTCTTCCAACTCAGGCGGTGCCATGCGGTAAGGCGCCATGGGGGGTGGACGTGCTCCCGGTTCCAACTCGATCTTATGGTCCACCTCCCGTCTAGGTGGCAACCTCTTGGGAAGTTCTGGCGGCATGATGTCCTCATTCTCCTTGAGGACGTCCTGAATGATAGGGGAAGACTTCCACTATCCTCTTTGTTAGAGTTCACCTACTTTAGTGCTGCAAGGTAGGTGACTTCCCCTTTTCTAAGTCCCTTTTCTACTTGCAGGGCTGACAAGTGAGCAGTCCGATCATCACTTGTTGCAGGTACTGTGCAAGCGATCCCCTTTTCCATGATACACATAGAATCATAACACGTCATAAGGAATGCTTTTGCTTTGCGCAAAAAGTCCATCCCAAATACCACTTTGAAATCATCCATAGGGGCCACTGATAGATCCACGGTCCCCTTCCACGTGCTAAGGCATAGCTCTACCCCAGTTGCTACGCCATTGAGGGGTTTGGCAGGAGCATTAACAGTCTTCAACCATCCTCCTCGTAGTTGAGTAACCGAAAGGCCAACTCGTTTAGCCTCCTCTGGAGTAATAACATTATGGGTTGCCCTAGTGTCCACTGATGAGGACCTTTTGTCATTAGCCTTAGGGTCTACAATCAACAATTAACCAAGGATTGCGTATAGGCAAACCTAGGATCGTTCTCTCTTTTCGAGGAGCCTTTTTATTGAATCCTAAGTAATCTAAATGTCATGCAAATGCAATGAAAACAAGGGGGGATTGGGTTTTGGATTTTTAAATTAATAAACTAAAATAAAAATGCAATTTAAATGAAGCAAAGATAAAATAGAAAATAAGAAAACGAGAAGAAACAAATTAAAATCGATCAACCCAACATTCAGATTCCAGATACTTCCATCATTGAACGAAATATAAATAACCCACGTTTGGCTCTGGACGAACCGAGATCTCTGCATTCAGCCAGAAAATCCCTCGACTAGACGATCGCCTAGAATATGTCCGAACAGCGGCGTCCCACTGTGCAATCGCACAGCAAAACTTAAAACCTAGTTCGAACTTAGTCCTTGGGATAAACCAAACCGAATATTAAATCTAATATTTGAACTATTTCCAAAAATCAGATCCGATAGATAAAAATAGAAACGAGTTAAATTACCGATAAAGCACAAGTTCTCTGGACGAATCATGGAATCCTCAACGTTGGGTCAATCAAAGAGGCTTAGCCAAGCATGGCTAGGAAAAAAGTAGAAGAAAAGATGAAGAAGAACATGAAGAACAACTAAGAGAAAATAAAAAGCTTCTAATTTAATCTGAAAAATCTCCTACAACGTAATTCAGAATATGTTTGTAGCCACCATCTAATTTTCCTTATATAGGAAAGATGACTAAAAATAGGAAACCTCTAATAAATAGAAAATCTCTAAAAAATAGGAAACCTCTAATAAATAGGAAACCCCTAATCAATAGGAAATCCCTATAAAAAAGGAAACCTCTAAAAATTGGTCTTTTATTACAAAATTCGAGCAAAATAAAAATCCAGAAAAATGCGTCTGTCTTTAGCTCCAATTTCGTCCATCTTCTTGTCCGAATCAGCCTTCCGAGTCTTTATAACAATTATAGCTCTCTGAATCATCTAAAAAAGGAAAGAAGAATCAGGCTAATCGAATATCTAGATCAAAAGTTATGGCGAAAATACTAAATCACTGTAAATATAGAATTTAATCATAAAAATGAATTAAATCCAATTAAAACCTCAAATCTCGATTAAGTAATAAAATCCATTATTTATTAACTAAACAATCCTAAATTTATTCACCAAGAGATATAATTAAGTGTAATAATATTCAATCATCATCCACCATCACCTTCACGGGCTTCCCGTTCAATTTGGCCTCCACGTACATCAGTCCGTTGCTTCTTGGAGCGGGTTGCACCGGTTTAGCCTTTAGAGCATTCAAGAGTCTGAGAAACCCTATTTGAGAACTAGGCCCTTCCTCCCTGGGTTCATCTTGTCCTTCAACAATGGCTGACAAGGTACCAAGCTTAGGACAATTGCTCATGCGATGTGGCCCTTTGGACATGAAGCAGCTGATTGTGTAGTTCTTGTTCTTCTTCTTCTCCTCATATTGATTCTTGTGGAAGGATTTGCTAGGTCCTCCCTTGGTCCCCTTGCCTTTGTCTCCCCCACTTTTTCCTTGATTAGGTTTGGAAGACTCACCTTTCTCTCCCCTTGAATACTTGGTAAGGCTTTCGGCAACGGCAATGGTTTCATCCACATTTGTTACACAACGCCGTTGAAGCTCATGTTTAGCCCAGTTCTAAAGATCGTCTATGAAATAGAACAATGTTTCTTCATTGGTCAAGTTGGGGATCTGCAATATGAGGGTAGTGAAGTCTCGTACATAGTCGACAATCGTGGTCTTGTGTTTGAGTTCCCTCAACTTCTTTTGAGCCTCATAGACCACATTCTCCAGATAGAATTGCTTCTTTAGTTCTTTTTTAAAGTCTTCCCAAGTTGCAATGGTTCAAAGGCCTTTATCCATATCCGCATGCTTCCTACACCACCATAACATAGCATTATTAGTGAGGAATAAGGAAGCAGTGCGTACCTTGTCTATGTCGTTGGCCAAGTTCATGCTCTCAGCATATCGATCCATTTGCCACAAGAAGTTCTCGACCTCTTTGGCATCACGGACACATTTGAATTCCTTTGACTTATGGAGGTCCAACCTTACCTCCCTGGCTCCACTGGTCCCAACTCCCAACGGAGTTCTAGCTTGACTCTCCAAAGAAGCCTTAAGAGAGTTAAGTTGATCCTGCATGGCGGTAATGGCATCCATTACCTTAGCCTCGAGTCGCCTCATAGACTCGGCTCGTTCCTCCTTGACATTAAGGTGCGAATCAAGATTCAACCTCACACTGTCCAATTGCTCTAGGGCGTGACTTTCAAGAGTAGCAAAGTCACCTTTCATTTTGTCCACCCTAGTAACCACCTCTTGCAAGGCCTCCTCCAAAGCCTCAACCTTTACTATCAAGGTGGCAACATTCGTGGCTTGGCGAGACTTACTCGTGGCCTGAACCTTCTTTGGTTGGTGAGGAGGTTGAGTCTCCCTACCTCTCTCTTCTCTAATCATTACAATGTCTTTAGTAGTGCCCGACATCCTTGCCAACACAATGGCTCCCACAAACCACGCTCAAAGCTTCGAACCTGGCTCTGATACCACGTTGTCACGGCCTTGGACTTGATCTCCCAAATACCGTGCCGGCCTTAGCTTGATCACCCCTCTCGATCTTTGCTAAGTCAGTTGAAACCTCACGAGTAGGCAAAGAACACAAAGACTAAGAGAACTTTTAGAGAGAGAAGCTCTGGAACACAAGTAGCTTGTATTGCTTGGATGGATACAAATGAGGGTGGCACCTCCTATTTATAGGTATCCACCTCCTCAATGAATGGCTGTGATTCAATACATCCGACGGTGGAGATTGGTTCTCCAGAACCTTCTCCCAAAATATCTAGATATTTACACTTTACATGAGAGTTCTAGAATTCTCTATACATTTTTACATCTATGTACAAGGATCTACAATATTCTAGAGTTCTCTAGAAACCTCCTTTGGAGTGTCTTATGCACAAAATATCATGCGTGCCCTGCAGTGTGTGACATGGGGCTCACGATATTAATCTGGAGACTGAATTGTTTTTAGAAAATTAGATTGGTTTTGGGTCTAATGAAAAAATTACTTAGAAAAAGAACATTAAAAAACCTATCCAAATTTAAATTGATAATATATTTTTAGACCACTTTATATAATGTTATTTCATTGAAAATTTTGTGTACCATGTATATTATATTGGGTAAAGAATTTCTCCAGTCACGGGATATAAATTATCTTCAGTGACTCCAAAATTACGTTGTTTTAGATTAATGAAAAGTGTTTCCATAATTTTACACCTTTCATTAATTCACCTAAAATTACAAATACACCATTCATTAATCCAAAACGACATAGTTTTAGGGGTCACTAGAGATAACTTATCCCGTGACTAAAGAAATACTTTTTCCATATTATATTATAAGGAAAATCCTTAAAAAAAGAAAAGCAATTTGAATTATTCAAATTCTAAATCAATATGTCCTAAAATTAAGATTTTAGAATTCAATAATTTTACCTTATTATCTTTCTTTCATTGGATTTCGTCCATCTTTATTACCTTGTTATTACTTTCCCATTTCTGCAATTCAAATTCGTCACTCCATCAGACTTCACTCTGGAAATCGTTCCACTTTGTTCTGTAGTCACCAAGTTAAGGCCAATGCTGAGTTCTCTTCCACTTTGGTCCCTGCCCAAGACATCGAAGTAGGGGAAGAAGAAAGCTTTCAAGTGGTGAGTGGTGACGGTTGTGAAAAGCAACTACAATGACATAACCCTCTTTTTCTGAGTTTTATGTACATCAAACTATGGACGACGCTCTCCATTTGAGAGCAATCAAAGTAAGGTTCCTAAATTTGCTGCAACTATACTTTAGAAAGAAAGCATGGCTCCTCTCTTTGTTATATTAATTCGAATTGTACTTAATGAAGAATATCTAACCTAGTTTTTCTTCTTTTTTGTAGGACACATTCATAGCATTCTTTATAAGGAGCAACAATGGACAGAAGCCTACAGGATATTTTAGTTGTCCTTCCTTGTTCTGATATCTAGTACTCCCTTCAGTCCTTATTATAAGGCACCAACTAGTAAGTTTATTTGATCCTTTTTATAAGACACTTGATTGTTCCCAATAAGTATTAATTATTTATTTCCATGTTTTCCCATAATTAATGAGGGTAGTGTGTGAGAGTAATAATTAATATAATATTAGAGTTTAGTACAATTAGTAGGGGTAATGTTGGAAGTCACTTAAATTGTATGACAATTTTATTGACTTTAACTGTTTTTATTGATTTATGAGAAAGGTTAGTTGGCGTCTTATAATAAAGACTAGAGGGAGTACTATTTAACTATGCCTATGATGTTCATTTATTAAATCACAGACTTTTCGAGTTTAAGTGAAGGTAGAATAAGTTGTGAAACTCACGAGTTTAAGCAAACTAGTGATAGCAGAGTAAACTCGTATCATGAACTCCAATGGTAAACTCGTAAAAGTTTACTTTTATCATTAAATAAATATTAATAGTGTATAATTAAATAATTCAAATATAAAAAATAACAATAAATTGATTTAAATATTTTTAAATCCAAATAATTAAAATTAAATCCATTAACACTCACAATTTGTCATATTTAACAAAAAAGTTTTTACAAAATTTATATTTAAATCCGCTGAGTATGATCAAGTCAAAGAAGTTAAAATAAGTTTAAGGATAAATAATCACGATTTTGTAAGCTAAAAACGTAAAAATGGTAATTTTGGTATATAAACTCGTGAGTTTAATTGAATTTACAATTATTAGAGTTTACTAGTGACTCTTATAAACTAGAAACTTAAAAATGTTAAACTCAGAAATTCAACTCACGAGTTTCAACAATAGGTAAGAGAGTTCCATCAGGATCGACCCATGGGCGGTCCAACCAACCATATGCATCAATAATAGTAGACTCCACCGGTGATGAAGGCTTGGAAGGCGACGGAAGCTCCGGCAACAATGGAGACGTTTTGGGTTTGTTGCCAGCATGTTGAGGGTGGGGAACAAGCAGTGGCGGAACCAGGAAAAAAATTTAGCCCGGGCCAAAAAATAAACATATTGAACTACTCTCTTTAATTTTTATTATAAGACACCAACAAACAAGTGTATTTGGTCTCTTTTATAAGACATTTGCTCGTTTCCAAATAGCATTGCATTTTTTTTTCATGTATACCCGTAATTTAAAAAGTTGTGAGTGACAGTAATAATTAATAAAAATTAATTAACACCCTTTTTTTAGCAAAAAAAAAAAGAATAATATAAATAATATGATATTAGAGTTTAGTATAATTAATAGGGATAATATTGAAAATTATTTAAATTTTAGGACAAATTTAATGATTTTAACTGTTTCTATTGACTTGTGAGAATTGTTAATTGGTTCCTTAAATAAGGACCAGAGGAAGTATTTACTAAATAGTACCCTATCAAATAACCTTAAAAATACAAATAAATAATAACCGATAATTATAAATCAAAATAATATATAAGATGATACCAACCTTTTCGGTATCTCAAATAAGAATTTTACTTTCCAATCAGTCCAACGAATAATGAAACAAACATTATTTTTATAGAGAAGATTAAATATTAGCTGGGGCCAAATTTGTGACCAAATAAAATATCATATAATAAATACATATATTTCTTAACAAATTTTTTAAGATCAGTTAGCCATCAAAAGCTTCCGCCACTTGGAACAAGAGGAATGGCCTCCTCATTGCGATCATCCTTCATACTCATTGCGGAATTGGGAAATTGAAAATGCGTGGACTTGGTGAAGAAGAATTGAAGAGGAGAAGAAGAAAGATATGGTAAATGAGACCAAGAGAGGAGATCATCCCATGAATGTGAGGAAGCGACCCGCGTCCCATAGCCTGTAACCGACTTTCTTCCATTTTTTCCCAATCATTGGCTTAATTTAATTCACCGGCCTTCTCTTTCAAATCACTGAAGATAGAGAGAGGTGTGGAAGTAGGGGAAGAGATGGAAGAAGTGGCGTAAGGAATGTCGGGAGTAAAAGTTTTTGGAAAAGCGTTGCCAATGAGAGAGAGAGAGAGTAATTAATAGGTTCTTATTTTTGTGGAAAAAATTAAAATAATAAGGTTAGATGATTGACATAGTTAAAATCAAAATGAGGGGTAGTAAAATAAATTATTGAATTCTAAAAATCCTGTTTTAGGATATATGACTTGGTTTAGGATTTGTTAAATTTAACTACCCAATTTTGGAATTTGAATAATTCAACTATCTTTTTTATAGATATTTTTCCTATATTATTTGCTTATAATTATTTTTCTTAATTTTTATTTAATTATTATGTCATTGGTCTGGCCTACGGTATAACTAGTTAGACCATTGATTTGAATAGTTCAGAATTGTAATATATAATATATTTTTTTTCTATTTTTATTATAGTTTTGAACATTTCAAACCAAATTTAACAGTTTGATTTATTTATTGGTATGTGTTAATTATAATAGCAATTTTTGGGTCAATACCATTATTTACACTTACAGTTTGATCAAATATTGTTTTTTGCCTTTATAGTTTCATATCATAGTTTTTTGTCCATATAGTCTTTTTTTTCAATTATATTAACCCATAATTTTTTAATATATTAAATCACAAGCGTCGAAGGGTTTTTTTTTTTTTTTTTTGTTGAGATCTAACGATGGGGAAGATAGGAGAAGGGGAGCCATGACTAATTCTCTATTGGATAGCTCAATAGATTTATTTTTTCTTAGTTAAAGAAGTAAACACTAACGACATGAGGTTAAAACAAATCAAACCAGTGACTTGTTACTTACAAAGAGTTTCTATGCCATTAGGTTATACTCCATCTGGTCCTTAACATTAGAGTCAACTGAATATTGTTAACATTAGAGTCAAATGAATTTTTTTTTTTTGGAGAGATTAATGGTGTGTTTGGTTTGAGGGGAGAGGAAGGAAAGACTAATCTTTGATGCTAATATAAATATCCCTTTCATATATGCTATTTTAAGACCAGTTATGGATTTATTATGGATAATATTTTACCTTTAACAAGTACTACCTCCGGTCCTTATTATAGGAACACTTTTATAGTGTATTTTACACTATAAAAGTGTTCCTATAATTAGGACCGAATGGAATATTTACTTGTTGGTTATGTGTTTTTGATAAATTACTAAATGGTGTAAGAGAGTGATATACTCTTGTATCAGTAAAAAAACAAAGTGAGTGATCTACTCTTGTGCTTATTATACTTGGAGTTTTCTTTGTCAAATTTTCTATTGAGTGGTATGTTTCGTATGCTAAGTATTTTCTAGAACACGTGTTCATTGGGTTACTTGTTTCTTGTTGACCCAAAAAAAAAAAAAAGGTTACTTGTTTCTAGGTCACTATTTATTATTATTATTATTCCGCTTTCTCATTTATTAGCCGATTTGTAATTTTTGTTGTTCCTACCATTTTCCTAACTTAAGTTTAATTTTAGGGATAATTTTTAGCTTAGGATTTTGAATAAACTAACAAGATATATTTGAATTCAATTTTAAACTTCATTTAGAATATAATTTTATTAATTTAAATATATTTTTTTATTGACGAGTTGTTATATTAAGAGTAAACTAAAACTTTTATATTAAAGATAAAAAGCATATATTTAATTCCCATAAAAAATATTAGAAGCCATTCATATAATTTATTTGAGATAATGTTACCAAATTTTCATTTATTAAAAAGAGTTGGTATTATATTCTTTTAGTTATAAAAGCTTGCATTTATATCTCCAGTGAAAAAGAGAGAAAATTAAAAGAAAGACGTAGTGAAAATAATATTTAATTATTTACTAGAAACGATATTCGGAATGAATCGCTTTTCTTCTCGGGATCTTCACTTTTTATTACCCTATAATTAAATATTTCATTTTTATGGTTGAGAGAGCTGGAAGAAAGGAAATTTTTGATTGAAACGTTGTAAAGGTGGATACGAAATTTTAATGGTGGCTAAACTGGAATTAAATACTTATGTGTAATAAATAATCATGGTGGCAGCATTTGATTATTAGTTCATTGGGTTCAATCGACACAAGTTTTGGCTTATATTTATATGGGATAAGATATTGTTATTACCAATATTACTACCACTTTTCTACCGTTAGATCACAATTTTAATAGAAAAAAGTTATAGTAACCTTGGCAATAACAAAAAAGAATGATATTAAAAATATTTTATCCCTATTTATATAATAATAATAATAATAATAACAACAACGTAAAATAGTGATAGCAAAATAAATAGCTATATAAAAATGGATTCTAGGTTTATATTCATACGTTTTATGTTAACTTAATCATATAATGGCATGAAAACATGGAAACTAAGTTAAACTTAATCAATAAAGTTTTATAATTTAATTTTAATAATAAAATAAAATATTTTTTTAAAAAAGAGGTTAGATGGCGTTTACAAAATGCCAACTTGTCGGAGTTCGGGCCCTTTTAGCCCGCACCCTGCCAACCCCATAGCTCGCCATGGGCCAACCCGTAACCAGGAAATTGGACATGTTCTTGAAGAAGAGGGTCTAAGAATACAAAACTGGTCCTTATACAATGGGTGTTGGATGTATTTTGGGCATACCACAACATTTTGGTGCTCACAATCAGTAACGTTGCGCGTTTTGGGTGTTGTATGGATACTGTTCCTCTCATTTTTTCTCACAGTTCGATCTGGACCGTCTAAATCTTGATCCAACAGTCCAGATCTAAATTTTTTTTTTTGTCTTTTTCGAAAAAGACAAAACAATTTTTGTTTTTTTGGGTCTTTTTCAATGAAAGATAAATCTCCTTTTGTGATGTGTTTATTGCTCCCACCCCTTCCTAAAGGTTAGTTAACGGACTTGTGTAGATTAAGTATTTATGTTTACTTCTTCCTTTTTTTTGAAAGGGTCTCTGTCTTTTTCTTTTTTCCTTTTCCTTTTTTTTTGGATTGCCTTTTACGTATCGTTTGATGTTTAAAGATGTTAATGCAAAATAATGAACGAACCATAACAATGATTTATTTCTTTATCATATCATACCTACAGTAATATTTAGGGAAAATCCACCCCCACCCAAGTAATCAAACAATTGTCGAAAAAGACTTAAAAAAAAGTCATAAATCAAAAAGGCTCTATGGCATTTTCTGATATTATTTTATAAACATTAATAACTATATCAGTACAACATTAACAACTATATTAGTAGACGTTAGCAACAATATTCTAACAACTATATTAGTACATATTAACAACTATATTAATACAACATTTTCTGAAATAATACCAGAAAAGACCCTAACATCTAACTTTTTTTTTGGGTTTTTCTTGACAATTTTAATAAGGGAAATTCTCATAAAAAGTCACATGTACAAAAAAACTCCAGGACCTTTTCTGGTATTATTTTATGAAGGTTAACAACTATATCAGTAGAACATTACCGACTAAATCAATAAACGTTAACAATAATATTCTAACAACTTAACAACTATATCAGTAGATATTAACAACTAATGTTTTATAAAATAATACCAAAAAAAGCTCTGAGGCCTTTTTTGACATGTGACTTTTTCTTATGTATTTTTTTGACAATTTTTTACTAATTTGACCCCTAAGGGGAATTTTTCCTTTTAATAATTTAGGCTCTGAGGGATATTTTCTCTATCATATATGTCCATAAATGAATACAGCAGGAGATCTGCTTAAAAAAATAAGAGCTTAATTAATAATTTGATTTTGATATGTTATCAGATGTTGGCGCTTGCATCAACCGCAGAAAGCTGAACCTCATGATTAGGCTTTGAAGCATCGTTGTCCACTGGTGATGGTTTAGGACTTGATTAAGCAAATTCAAACTAGAGGGGTCTGGCTTAAAATTGACGTAAACGGAGAGGAGGAGGATAGATCAGGAATATCAAAATAAAATATGGGTAAATTCGTTAGAACAAATTAATAGGAAAGTTCCGAACTTTTCTAAAGGGAACAAATTGTCACTGAAAAATGGAAGCAATCTTTTTCAGACGCTCACGTCTCGTAGTCGCCGTCATCTCTCACTGCCTCTTCATCCCTCACACAGTCTCGTAGTTGCCCACTTGCCCTCATCCCTTACTCTTGCTCTGTCACAGTTTCACTCTCTAAGTGACGGCTCGTGATTCATGTTCAGAAAACCAAAACTTTCGCTTAGTTCCAGTCTCGCTCAGATAACCTCACTGCCTCAGTTTTGTGTCACTTCTTCAATCGTGTAAGTATGCTCTGCTCTCCACTATTACTTTTTTCCGGCCTGTTTAATGACAATGAATTTTTTATAGATATTGTGCCCTTTTTGTTTCCTTACGGTTTCTTCCTTCAATTGCTTGATGTAACTAGTGATTCAAGCACTAAACCATATCTGAAGCATGACTATCGATGTTTGTGCTTAACATTCATTCTCTTATGGCTTTTTCTGTAGCTGCTTAATGTTACTGCTTGTTTGGTCTTTGATTTTAGGAGAGATTATAGTTATAAGTTATTTTGTATAGTTAGAAAGTACTGGAGATTTGGAACTACTACTTATAAATACACTTAATGATAATAGATGAATCCAGTAATCTTTCTCAATCATTTTGTGGCATTCTCTATAGATCAATGGGTGTAGTCATCCATATCAGATTTAAATTAAAGTATATCATGCATGACAATGAACTTGTTGCTAATATTTTAAGACAACTAAGTTGTCATAAGGTATTGAATATATTAGTATCACATCAATGAATTCATGTGGGGGCCTTTTGAATTTGAGGAGGAAAATTTATTTGCAGGCTTGCAGCTTACACAAGGATGGGTAACTTCCTTTCTTTTCATTTTTTCTAGTTTTTTAGTTGACTTTCTTAATTTTATAGAAGCTCCAATCTTTCATTTCCCATTATTTTGATCTTTCATTTTATTTAGTATAGCATACAGGTCAAAATAACTGAATTATAGATTTGGGGTTTGAGAACTATGACTTACATTCTTATTTTTTTGGTAGTGGAACAAGTTTTGCTTGAACTTGCATTCTAATGAGATGTTATAGTTGCAGGACAGATTTTGTTTTTGATTTTAAATTCATTCTTTGATTGTGTAGAAGCCATCTGAATAAGAAGAAATCATACTGAAGACTTGATTGGTACAATCTTGGTGGGTTGTTGGATTATTGTAAGCTTATTTCATTGTTCAATCTTTATTTCATGAATTGTTGGATTCTTCTAGCTTAGCTAGATTTGAATTATGTATTTGTTGTGTAATTGTATTGTTTGTATTATTATAAACTTTTTATTATATTGTGTTGCTTTATGTATTAATGGAATTTAAAATATGGAATTTTGATATTTTATTATTTTCTAGAATCAGGTAGCTTTTGATTTGAGGCCTTTAAGGTTGGGTCTTTAAACCTATTTAAAGGTTTTATATTTTTAGGCTATGCCAAGTTTTTGGTGGGCTCAACCTTGAGTCTTGTTGTTTTGTTTGTTTTTTTTTTGGAGGGGGGGGGGGGGGGGGGGGGACCTATTCAAGCTGCAGGCTAAGCTCAGGCTTGAGAACTCCTTGCAGACTCAAGCGTATTTGGCTAAAGCCTAGCTTGATTTAGCTTATTTCCATCCCTACTTCTATGTTGTACAGGAGGTGGTGGGAGAGCAGTGTTGGATTTTGTAACAGAAAACTCAATCAAACTGGTTAGTGAAAATATGTCATAAATTCCAACATGTATAATCAGTTTTGAGCTGTTATAATTTAATTTAATTTTTTTTTAAATTTAATTTAAAATGAAGAATGCAGTAAGTAGAGAGAGATTACTACAATTACTGAAAGTTTCAACGTAAATTTTGTAAAAATACTTGGGAAGAACCATTAGATCCTCACTGATGATGTTAGCCGAGTCAGTTGCAAAAAAATATTTTGAAGTTATGACCTGAAGAATTATAATTATAAAAAGGAGCTAATAGGCTGCATTTAACACATTCATTCCAAGCTGTCAGTTCATGACTTTGTGTATATTGTATCAATTATTCAATTCGTGACTTTGGAATTGTCTTTGCATATTATTTTCATTTGTCCAATTTGCGCAGCTTTTTCCCTCTTAAAATTCACCATTAGTTGTTGGCTTTGGAATTGCCTCTTTGTCCAGTCCGCTTTTTATAATTCATATAAGGAATTCATTTTTGTTCTAAGATTATGTTTCTGTATAAAACTGCCTAGACTATCATATAAAGAATTCATTTATATCTAACTGCATGACATGTTAAACATGTGACCCCATTTAAAGGGACAAACTATCCATTTTTATACCAGATCTCGTCCTGTTTGTATCCACTTTGTCACATTTCAAATCAGGTTAGTCAAGCATTTTACTTCAAACTGAGACATAAGCAAAACTAGAATGACATTCAGTCCTTAATTTCAAACTATTACAACACCAGCCTTCCCCCATGTTAGTTCTTCAATAATTTTCATATCAGAATTATATTGATTGAAACTTTTTCGCTAGTGCAGTATTTAGCAACTTAATCTTTCTCTTGCATTGTCCTATGTCCGCATAAACGCACTGTGCCTTTTCTGTGTTATCTTTCCACAAAACTGCAGAAGAAATCAGTTGCTGCACTTTGAACTTGTCGCAGTCAAACTCTTATACTCAATTAAGTTATGTAATCTTTTAATCCTTCAACTAAAATCCACCTCTTTAGTTTACCTGGCAGATTATTTCAAATTCGCATTAATGCTTTCAATGTCGTGTCCTGGAAATTACAAGAGAATTAGTACATAATTTGATTGAAAATAGTGGAGATCAAACTTTGGTCCATACAGGACAGTAAATCATTTTTAATCTGCTGGTCATAGAAATTACTTCAATTTTACTTGTGGCTTTTGTGTATCCTGCAAAATTATATTTTCATGCCTTGTAAAATGATATTTTCTTTATTCGGAGTTGCAGTGTGCTGGACTAGCCTTCATCTACTACTTTGCTATAGTTTGGCATATAGACTATTGATGCAGCAATGTCTGCATCCAAGACTCAAGTTAGTAGCTTTTCTCCCAATGTTCCTAATGTAACATCTCCTCAGAATCCTGGACTTAAGCGTGGTCCTAATGGAACAACTTTTGTATCATCTGGGATTCCAGATTTAGACAGTAATTTCCTCTCTTTCTCGCTTTCCTCAAATCATCTGGAATACATGAATCAGTTAAATTTCTTTATGTGATTCATGTGTAGTCTCTGCTCATGGAACTTTTTTTCTTTTCTTTTCTTTTCTTTTTAAGTAGAAATTTTAGGTGGTGGCTTTTCTCTGGGTAGCCTTGTCATGGTGATGGAAGATGCTGACGCACCTCATCATATGCTTCTATTGAGAAATTTTATGTCACAAGGACTTGTCCACAAGCAACCACTCTTTTATGCCAGTCCATCCAGAGACCCTAGAGGATTTCTGGGTACTTTGCCTAATCCACGGTCATTTGAAGATGAAAAATCTCGTGATTTGCCTCATCCACCATCATTTGAAGATGAAAAATCTCGTGAACATGATCCTAGTAACGTAACTTATTTTGTTCATCACATTGTTATTGATTTATTATTTTTATGTTATGCTTCATGTTTTGTGTGTAATTTCAGGATAAAAAATTGAGAATTGCTTGGCAATACGAGAAGTATATTGGTGAGCCTCAGCGAAATATTAGCTCAAGCAATGGTAAGCTTGTGTGATCTTAGATGCACTCTAATGTTATCTCTTGGGTGTTTTTGATTTTGTGTGTCAATCAAACAGTACCAAAGTATTCAGTATCCTTAGTTATAGGGAGCTTCATGTATAATATAATTCTTGTCATGGCCAAAAAGTAAGATTTTTCACCTTTATCATGGATTTCTAACCATGAAATTATGCATATTATAAGATCATATAAAGTCAAGTTTCTTTGCTGTTTTGGTCATTCAAATTATTTTTTAGCAATAGTTGCGAATAATATTACTGTCATTTAAAGAAAACAAGTTACATATGGTGGCATGTGCTTTGAGAATGAAATCTTTTCCAATTTATGATATAAAAAATAGAGCTGAATCCTCTGTTAGGGTATGACATTGTTAATATATAAAGTGCAACCTCGTACGTGCAGATGAATCGCTAACTCAACTCATTACAAATATTAAGCATGTAAACTTCACATTTAAAATGCAGGTGCCAGGCATGATTATTGTAATGACTTTGATTTGCGGAAGCCTCTGGAAAGGCAATTTTTCAATGGTGCCCATGTAGATTGTGTCAGTATCAAAGATTTGACAAATTTTACTCTCCTTCAAGACCAATGTGCAACATTCTTAGCTCAATTCTCAAGGTGTTTTGATAGTTGATAAACTCCCGCTCTAATTCAGTCCATTTAACATGTTTGGTGTTAGAAATTTGTTCAACTGTTCATTCATGTCATCACTAGGAAACACTGTAGGAACAAAGATAATGATGCAAGGAAGGATTTTGTCTGACCAGGAATTTTGGTTGGAAATTTTGTTTATTCATGCAAAATAACTTAGTTGTGTTAATCATTTTAAATTTTCTACTTGTAACTGCTTCAACCTGTTGAGAGTAAATTAAGAGTGTAGCATTGCAATTCCGTTGACTTGATCTACCTTGGTGCTGATCCTGGACGTTTCTCTATACTTAATTTTTTTTATAAATACTGCACTAAAGGATTTATGAGATTTTGATGAATTTATTCATTCTTAATTCATAAACTCTGTCTACTTTGAATTTACTGACATTATATGGTGACAAACAGAAAAGAAAGTAAAGTTTCCCCTGCTGGTCGTATTGCCATTCAATCATTCTGTTCTCCACAATGTAAATATTCAAACATGGTAAGTAACTATGTCCTTATCTCTAAGGTTTAAATTATTTCCTTTTATGTATTATTACGTTATTCTTTTTATGCTTTTTATATTTTGTATTGCTATTGTAACAATTATTATCACAGGAGTGGCAGATGCTTTCTTTTATTAGGTCTCTGAAAAGCATGGCCCAGTCTTCAAATGCTGTTGTTGTTGTAACCTTTCCATCTTCACTTCCTTCTCCATCTTGCTCGAAACGATTGCAGCATATGGCAGATACCTTGCTCTCTGTTAAGGCAATTCCAGGTTCTCAGTCATTTATGACATTTAATATTGTGTGTGTGTGTGTGTTTTTTTTTTGGATAGTTTGAACTTTGCAGCCGTTGGATCATTTTCTTGATTTGTGCGTGATATAATATGTCATCAATTATGATGAATCTTGAGATGATTCAATGGGTGAGAACTTTGAAGCGCTTTCAATAGCCCAGCCCTTTATAAGTTGCCTTCAAGGCGTAGTTATATTGTGATAGGACCCTTGGCCAAAAACTTCCAAACCCTCACTGTATTGACAACATATTTACACTTGAAGAAAAAAATAAGAACCAAGACACATTACAATCAGAGATAAATCACTATTTTGATACATATACAGATACACATGTGGAATACAACTTCAGATTACTACACGACGTATAACAATGACACAAAGGATACGAATCACAACACTCGGACGCTACCTAAACAATCTAAAGCAAAACGGGTTTGCCAAAGTTGAGATGTTGGTACTCTCCGCCCTAATGCCAAAGCCACACTTCCGAGATTCTCTGCACACTCTCTGGACCAGAGTAAAGATTTAAAGACGCCCCAAAGTGACTCTCACAGTCCCCAACATAACCCTCTCATGGATTTTGACCACAGCAACCCTAAACTTTCCTTATTTCTTTCTCCAAAATAGTAGGAGTCTTCAAGTCAAAGTTCTGACAATCAAAAAATAACTTTCCTTTTCATGTTTCTTCCTAAGTTTCCTTTTGTATGTCTGAGCAGCAAAAGTGATCCTATCATGTTGTTTCAGATGAGGACAAGGAAATGGAAAAACTCCTTACTGGTTACAAGGACATGGTAGGGCTTCTGAATATACACAAAGTTGCACGCCTTAATACACAGGTCAATTTATTTAATCCTAATTTCGCACGTTTCGAAGGTTCATTTTTATTTTGGATAATAGCAGAGAAGAGTATTATCGACTAAAATTAATTAGAGCATTATTAACTTTGATTCATTCCATTATATCTGAACAAGCTTCATTTTTTGCTTAATTTCAAATTTCAGGTTCCTCTGATACTTGAAACCACCACATTCTCGTTGAAATTAGAAAAACGAAGGTTTTTGGTTTTAGAATGTCTAAATCAAGCTCCTGTTGATGGTTCTAGTGGGGATTCATACGGCAAATCTGGTGGTTGTTCTGGGTCAACTAAAGCTGGACCACTGGAGTTTTAGATTACACCTCTTTTAAGTTCATTCATGTCTACAAAAGTATTAGAAATTGAAGTCTTATTTATTGTATCCTATTCTTGTGTTTACTGGCTATAGATATGAAACAGCACTTCTTTCATTGTGGTTGCAGGGAGTGTTCAGAGCGAAATTTGAAAATTTAGGAAATTGACTTGATCCTTTAGTAAATAAATTTCTTTATTTGGTTCTTAAATCTTGAAAATATGTCATTTGATGTTGGAAAGATAGATAGGTTTAGGGGAGTCAACTCAATGCGCAGAGATCTAATTTGAGATTAGACCTCATTAGACTTATATTTAGGGCCACTTTTAGCTGATATAATAAATTTATTTTCTAATTGTATTGTTATTTACTATTTTATTGCAGGGAAAATTGATCTGCTGGTCCTTATAGTTTTACTTTTGAATTAGGTCCTTATAATTTTTGTTCCTTTTTCTTCTATCCTTATTGTTTGCTCAATTATTGAGGTAGGTCCTTCTGTTTATATTCCGTTAATTGAAGCTGAAAAGGGGGTAGTGTGATTAATCACACATTGATTGCTACGTAACTTCGCATTTCCAAAAGGGTCCCTAATGCTATATTTGGATGGAAAGAAAAAAGTGAGGGAAAAATAGAAGGGAGTGAATAATAGGAACACAAACTTTCAAATGTGGTAAAAAAAAAAAGTTTATTATTTATTGGAGTTTTCTTTTATGCTATTATTTCCTCTTTATTTCTTTCTTCATCCAAACATAGGTTAAAACTCATCTTGCCTTCTTTGGCGACTAAACCACCCAAACAATCAAAGAGCATGTGGGAAAATTTTCCTTATTTTAAAATTGAGGAAGTAGTACCTGTTAGTTAGTGCCAACGTTCATCTAAGAGGGAGGTGTATTGAGTGATTTAAGAAATTTAATTAGAAATGTTAAACTATTAAATCAAACAGGAGTTAGAAAGATATCACCAAAGAGGATACAGATGTTTATATATACTAGTTTGGCCTTAAATCCTTGACTTACGTCAGTCCCCATAACTTCTCTGAGATTTTCACCAGTGTTCCAAGATTAACCATGTTCTTGGCATCGTATTACAAAGTAATCATGATTAGGATTTACTCCCCTTTACTAGTTGTAATCTAACAACCACTCAAGGTCCTACACCCTTGAGATTTCATAGAAATCAAATTTATTGTAAAGCTCCCTTACAAAGTAGGTGAATAGACACTGATGAACAGAATATCAAAAGACATTTCACAGAGTAATAAGTAAGCAATAAATTTTATCGTTCATGCGTTGGCTTTCAATTGAATGTTCTTGTATTTATAGTTGAACTTCATAAATGAATGTTGTGAAGTCTCAAGCTTTCCTTTCTGAGTTCAAACTGTCCGTTAGACTGATCAAGCTTTCCGTTAGGCACATATCAAAGTTGTTGGCAGAAATCTAGGTTCGGTCATTTTCGCTTTACTGCAACACGATATCCTTTTCGTCTGTTTTAGTATTGCTTAAGGTTGGGTCCCTTTCGCTTTCGCCATAATCGATGTCTTACAAGATGATGATTTGACATACTCTAAATTAGCTTATGTGTGTGCTTTGTTTTCTGCAACTATAATTAATGTTCTAAAACAAATTTTGCGTTTTGAGGATTTGCATGTAATCCTTCAATTAATCATTTGAAACTCACTAATAAACATGTTACTAGAACATTAGAACTACTTTCTGATTCATTTTTTAATTCAAATAACAGTTGCATACTCGAGTGTCTTAAAACATACACTCAAGTAGCTTGAATAATCAAATCATCATATCTTTTCCAAGTTGGTTATCATCAAAACTTATAAACCGAGAACCAACAACAATGATCCATGGAGGTAATTGCACAATAATGAATTTTGATGATAGTATAGAGAAGGAGGAAGCATGCCTTAGCCTTGTTGGTGTTGAATAGTGGATGGATTGTTGTCCATTGAGATACTCTCTTTGGTTCTTATTATAAGGTACTAACTAACAATTCTTTATCATAAGGCACCAACTACCACTAGATCTGAGTTTTTCTCATTTTATCTTCATTTTTAATACTCCTCAAATGTGGTGAATTATCATTTGCTACACTCTAAACATTTACTCCTAATGGGCGTGTTTCTCTCTCCCCCCCCCCCTCCCAATGGGCATTACTCCCTCTAGTTCTTATTATAAGGTACCAACTATCATTTCTCTTAAATCAAGGAAGGATAATTTAGTCATTAAATTAATGTCCAGTTGATAAATGTTTCCATATTTACCCCTACTTTAATGATGCAAATTCAAAATATTATTTGTTAGATTTACCATGTGTTTGGATACTCCTTTCTCTCTCCCCCATTTCTTTTTTGAAGCAACGTTTATGCAACAAGCTAGTAGTCCAAACGGTATTGACAGTGGCGCCACTGCCATATTTTTACACAGTTTTCTTGCAAACTTCCATAAGCTCTTCATCAAGTTCACCATTTTCCCTCATAAAAATTAGTTGAGAAATGAGTACAAAGAGAGAGATGGCTAAGAAGTGAAAAAATGAAAGACAAGAAAACACAGAGTTGAAGCCGTCTACAAATGAAAACTTAATGGGTGGGGGAGGAGGGGAAGAGAAACATGTTAGAGGACACAGAGTCGATATCATTAGAGAAATGAAAAGTTAATTTTAGGGGGGGAGAGAGAAACATGGCCATTGGGAATCAAAAAGTCACTTAAAAAGTATTACTGGGTTCAAGGAGGGTTCTGCTTCCTCTGGTCCTCATTATAAGGCACCAATTGCCAAAAAATTTTGGTTCTTATTATAAGGCACAAAATGCCTCTAAATTCGAGTTTTTCCCATTTTACCCTCATTTTTAATACTCCTCGAACATGGTGAATTATCAATTGCTACACTTTAAACATTCACTCCCAATAGGCATGTTTCTCTCTCCCCCTAAATTAACTTTTCATTTCTCTGATTGTTTCGACTCTATGTCTTCCAACATGTTTCTCTTTCCCTCCTCCCACACCCATTAAGTTTTCATTTGTAGATGGTTTCAACTCTGTGTCTTGTCTTTCATTTTTTTCACTTCTTAGCCATCTCTTTCTTTGTACTCATTTCTCATTTGATTTTTATGATGGAAAATGGTGAACTTTATGAACGTATTGCTAAATCATGTGAGAGAAAGAGAGCTTATGAAAGTTTGCAATAAACTGTGTAAAAATATGGTAGTGGCACGGGCACCACTGTCAGTATCATTTGAGAGAGAGAGAGCTTCCAAAATATGATGCCACTATCAATATTGTTTGGACTACCAGCTTGTTGCGTAAACATTGCTTCAAAAAAGGAATGGGGGGAGAGAAAGGAGTAGTAAGAGAATATCCAAATACATGGTAAATCTGACAAATAATATTTTTAAATCTGAATCATTAAAGTAGGGGTAAAGATGGAAATATTTATCAATTGAATGCTAATTTAATGACTAAACTATCTTTCCTTAGTCTAAGAGAAATGACAGTTGGTGTCTTATAATAAAGACAAGAGGGAGTAAGGGAAAAGAGATCTTTTTCTAAGACGACAGTGATGAGTCACTTTTATCTCCCACATCCGGTGATCAAATCATTCCAATACATGGAAACAGATGAAAACGCTAAAGAAGACGCTGAAGAAGACGAGGAAGAGTTCTCGATATTTTTTGTCATTGCAAAATTATGAGGCAATCAATGTGTGATAAGTCAGATGTTACTCCCGGCCATATCACCCCCTATTCAGCCTAGACTAATGGAATCTAAACCAAAAGATCTCCACCAATAACTGAGCAAACAATAAGGATCGAGAAATAGGGGGAAAAAAATGTAGTGATCTAATTCAAAATTGAGTGGAACTATATGGACTAATAGATAAATTTTCTCTTTATTTTATAATGATGCATAAACATGGTTATTTAATATCAATGTGACTGGTTCGATTTCAATCTTTAACCCTTGAGTATAAAATGCTTATAATTATACAACCACAGAGATATTCCACTATAGTTCAGAAAATAACACCACATATCCTTTTGAATTTTGATGGTTATTTAGAATGATGAAAAAGCATACAAACAAAATTGAAAAGGAGATCAAAGTGGCATTGTGGGGTGTAGAACATGTAAAGGGATTACTTTGTTGCTAGGGTAATCCATCAAGTGAGAAAAAATTATACAAATTCAATTTAGATTTTTTTTAATAAAAAAAATGCAATTTTTTTGAAAAATTGAAGAGACAGAGAAAAAAAACTGACAAGGAGATCTTTAGAAGATTTGAAAAATCTTAAGAGAGGTTTTTTACTGTTCTTTTTGTTAGATGCGTATTTCCTTTTTCATGATCATTTGCAAATGACTAATAAACTTGTTAAGGTTGATTTTTTTCCCCTTATTTTATACGATTAAACATATGCATGTACACAGCATATCAATGTCAAGCTTAATTTTGAAACCTGCTTCATCCAAGCTTGGCGGGCGGCACTACCACTTGAGCATTCTGATATTCTCAAGATAAGCAGACAATTTCCTACAATTAAATTGTAAACTAAAATGAACAACTAAAGTTATTAATGACTTCACATGTTATACTCAAATTGTCAATTTGTTATACTGAAGTTGTAACCTAAAATGAACTTCTTTGATTGTTAACTTTCTGCACTCAAAATTTCAATTTGTTATACTAGAAGTTGTATAACAAATTGACAACTAGAATATAGCAAAGTTAACTTCAACAATTCATTTTAAGTTACTACTTAAATATAACAAATTGACAACAAAACTTAAAAAGTTCACTAGTCATTTGCAAATGATGATGAATAACTTCATTGACAATTAGTCAACAAGAATTGACAACTTTTTTTTTTTTTGATACAAAAATTGACAACTTTAATATAGTAAATTCACAACTACCTTTTTCAAAATTGACAACTACAGTTTAAAAACTTCACAACTATCATTGCATTATACTATTAAAATGTATAAGTGTCTTAATTGTTATATGTTCTTTTGATAAAGAAAGGTATTTTAGAGTGTTGTGTAGAACTCTGGATTAATTTTCCCTATTTTAGGGTCACATACTTGCAGCCTTCTTTTCCTTTAACATTTCCTTGGAAGCTTAAAAATATATACCTAAGTTTGGATTCAATGAAAATATAACTCTATTATTAAAAATAGGATAAAGGTGCAAATTTGCCCCTAAAGTTTACCTCCAAAAGCAATGTTGCCCCTTAAGTTTTGGTTGTAGCAATGTTGACCCTAATGTTTCAACTCGTTGCAATCTTGCCCTCATATGACGGTCAAACCAACGTCCGTGTGCCACATAAGATTATTTGACACCTAGGATGCCCAGATGGACTGCCACGTCAGATTCAACATGTGGGTCAAATGAGTTAATTGAATTTTTGTTTTGAACCGTGGTTAAATCTTCTGAACAGTGCTCAACCATGGCTGTTTAAATGCTCAGGGTTGTTGAGGATTTGTGCGATGAGGATGCTACGGTGTGATTGAAGTAAGGAGAAGAGGAATGCTTGAGTCTACAACGTCATCATCATCGACATCGACAAGGAGGAGGAGGGCGGTGATGGCGCGACGTCTTGACGGAGATGTCGGAGAACGTCGGGCGTCAACGATGTGTCAGTGTGGGTTGTTTGCACGGCTGTATACATCCTAGACTAAGCAAAACCCAGGTAGGAGATTCTTTGGATGCAGAAATTATAAACATGTAAGTGTAAACCATCTGATTTGATTGCTATGATTTCTTTGAGGGGGCGGATTGTCATGGGGAATAATTTGGTATGCGTTTATTTGACTGATTTTCATGTACAGGGAAGGGGGTGTGGGTTTTTCAAATGGCATGACGATGAAATGAGAGAGAGGGCAAAAGATGTGATAAATGAGCTTCTGGAACATGTGGAGAACCTGAATGACGGGAATGTGGGGCTTAGGATAATCGCTGAGGGAGGAGCTGCTGGAAATATTGAACAAGACATAGCCACAATTTATGCCAAGATGAGGAAGAACGAAAGGAGACTGAAGCAAAGTTTCTGTGCATTGTTCATCACTTGATGCTTTTGTTTATTTTTATTGATGCACTAATTGAAGAGAATTTGCAGATGTACTCTAACTAATATGTGACAGTTAGTTAAGCGAAAGTGGGGATGGAATGAAATTTTTTAGGATGTAATTGTAGTGGGGATTTTATTGTGTTAGCTGTGTTTGAATTGATCAACTTAGTGGTATGGAATTGAAAATTTCCTGTTTTGCAAATATGTAAATTATTTATGCCTTATGTATGTTCCGGGTTTAAAGTTGTGCTCACAGAATAGATGTTTTGATTTGTTTTGTGAGCTAGATTCAGTCAATGGTGTACTGAATTGCAAGCGGCTTAAAATTGCTGAGAAATGGCTAGACACAGTCACAAAATGAAGAGGAAAATAAGCTTACATGAGTGAACTATAGTCACCAAGGTTTTAATGTCAGCAGATGAAGTGTGCTGTGTATATCAGCTGTGTAGCTTTAAATTTGCAAGCTCATACACCCGTCAAATGAGTGAAACTACTCCCATGAGTGAAGTCATCAAATGAACAAGTTTTCCTTACATTGATTAAAGTAAATGAGTAAATTATAAAATGGCAAAGAAAAATATTCCAAAACAAGGCATTATACAGTAATTTGTCCAACTGTTAAGTTGTTACAATATAAACCAAAACATACCAACATGAAGTGGCAATAAGAAGCCTAATAATACGAACAAAAGCCCTTGCAATTTCTTTAATTACTGTATACCTGGCATAATCCAAAACAAGGTGAACATCTAGTACCAAAAAATAAACCTAATAATGCCAATAATGGCAATACCAACAGAATGTCTTGGCAACAACTAGATGTTAATCCTAATTGACAAGCATTATACAATAATTTGTCCAACAGTCAAGTTGTTACAATATAAACCAAAACATGCCAACATGAAGTGGCAGTGAATACAACACAGGACAAGAACTCCAATCAGCCACCTCCCCTTCCTTTTCCCTTTCCTCTTCCTGAAGTGGTGTTGTTCACAGTGCAAGAAGTGTTCAAGTTGGATTGCTTGTGATGAAGAATTTGTGATCTTGTTATCGTAGGTTGCCCCCTCCACATCAATCCTGGGGGCTGGAAAGGGAGATCTATAGGAATCGGGACTACTGATCTATCACCATTATACTTCACTGTCCGACTTCCTATGCTATGTGAAGATGAACTCATGCTCCTTGTTCGCCGCATTATGGCCTCATTCGGGATTGGGAATCTTGTTTCCGGGTCTTCATGTTCCTCCATATACTCTGCACCGGTGCCCTCATGTAGCACAATTGCTTCATCCATACCAGACTACACAGTAATAAAAAGAACAATGTTAAGTATGGAAATGAAGAATGAGACAAGTTAAAGTTGGAGTAATTACTTACATAGTACACGGTTTGTCCAGTGTGCTCATCAATTCGAAGTCCCATACTGATTGCAACTCGACCCTTATAGAAAGGGCTCCCACGACGTGGCTGTGTAGGATGCACATGTGAGGTTGTCTGAGATTGCTGTGTAGGATGCACATGTGAGGTTGTCTGAGATTGCTGTGTAGGATGCACATGTGAGGTTGTTTGAGATTGTTGTGTACTAATGTTCGATTCAGTGGAGTGCGAAGGCGCCTAATTATATAGGAATAAAAGAAAGCAAAGGAATATATAGTAAACTTCCATGCACAGAATTGGATCATACAAACAGCAAAAAAGTATAACAGCAATTTTGGTCACAAATGACCAAACTACTTACATGCTTGTAGGTTTTTTTGTTGTGGCCTTTTTGGTGACAAATACTACATTTTGAACCTGATCCTTGTTTGGACATCTTCTGAGGAGGAGGGGGTGGAAGGTCGGTGCTTGTTGTAGCACTATCTTGTAGAATACCTCCTCTTTTCTTTCTCCTCTCACACTCTTTTGTCCTCTTCCTCTTGTTTGGGGGTCTACCAGGCAGGATGCACACTGGAGGTGGTTCCATGGGCCAGAACTTATCAACTTTCCAAAACGCCTTGCCTCTAACAGGTTGCAACTTGGTTCTATAACTAGAAAGGTATGTGTCCTTATGGTAGAATCTTGAAATTTGTGTAACCGGATCAATATGAGCATGAAATAAAGCACAAATTGCATGCTGGCATGGGATACCAGTTAAGTCCCAAGCCCTACAAGTACATTGCTTTGTAGTGATGAATACATTATGTCTATCCTCCCCTTCACACACTTCATATGCATCATCACCATTAAAACCCAAGGTACACCTCATTGATAGGTCCTTATTTGTTTCATACAAACTAACACACTTGGGGCTATAGTTACCTCTCCACCTATGGACATTGGACTCACTCTCTGCCCACTTAGTCATCATTTTCAGCCTAATGCCATCTATCATCCTTATAATAGGTAAATATCTATATTCATCCACCCAAGAATTTAAACTTTCACTTATGTTGTTGTCCACCATCCAACAAAAACAATTACTTCGAAAATATGCCCTTACCCAGCTCAGTACAAGATATGTGAGAACCGACTCTGTTGCTTCTTTTTTCAATTGACCAAGAGCAGTCAAGTTGTCATTGAATTGTTCAGGAAATGTGCTCCATGCACATGAAAAAAACCTCTTCTTAAATTCTGTGCCCCTCCAGGCCTTGCTCCAATTGGCATATATATGTCTCGCACATAGTCGATGCTCAGCCAGCGGCGGAACAGTGGACACAGCATTCATCAACCCCTAAGTAAGTGAATACAACACAACTCAGTTTATACTTGTAACCAACAGAATAACATTTGCAGTCAGACACATGATGCAAAAACAGTAGAAATTAATACTGAACATAGGAAGTATTATGAAGTATTATACACAAAAAATAAAAAGAATAAAATATCAGAACTATGCCCAAAGCATCCAACATCAGGATATTGCAAGGATATGAAGTATCAAGACCTAGCAATAAATTTGTTGATTGAAGAAGGAGACACATGTATCAAGAATTTGTTGTGCAACATCAGGACTCAGGAGCATGTACAAATTAGAAACTAAAGAAAAATTTCATCTTATTTGGGACCAGCCTGGAGAAATATGCATTAATACATAATCACAGTCAGAATAGGACTATCTACATCTTATCGGCATTTGATCAACGACTAGAGAGCAATGGCTAATTAATTATGTGCAAGTAAAGAAATGCTAATTATGACATTATCCACAAGTGATTTTGTGTTTGACTGGTGTGATAAACAAGTTAATAACACCCTTCAGTTTGTATACCAGCATGCTAAAATGATTTCAATTGTTTCATCTAGCTAGCTTGTTAAACTGGTTAGTAAGGTTAAAAGCTCCAGCTCAAACAAAATTCATGTTAATATAGATAAGACCTTTATAGAATCTATATAGAATCCATAGAATCCACCTACAATAATGGTTCCTCATTAAATTAATTCCCAAATAACAGAATAAGGAGAGTCTGATGTCAAGGCTAGACACAAAATAAGATTCTTGCCACATAGATCTACAAGGTTAACAAAACAGTTATTTCTACGCAATAACCAACAAATCCTGTAAAAAATATCATAATTACTTCCCAAATCCCACTGCCAGCAAATCTGGATTTCAGTAAAACTAACCTTCTGCATGTCAGACATAATAGTCACGTCATTACCATCCTCCAAGCCCAGAGATCTCCTAATCCACTCGATGAACCACTTCCAATTATGAGTGTTCTCTTTTTGAGTTACTGCAAACGCTATCGGGTACAAAGAATCATCTGCATCCAATCCCGTGGCGGTCAGCAGCATACCTCTTGCTTTTCCCTTCAAAAACGTTCCATCAACTCCAATGATGGGCCTGCAGCCAGCCTTCCACCCAGTCTACCACACATAAATTAGGGGTATTAGAACTGAACATGAATCACCAAAGCAACTTGAATATAATATACACACATTGGACAACAACAAAACTAACCTTTGAAGCATTTAAACACAGATACATGCGGCTGAACACTCTCCTTCCACTTTCAAGTGCCTCCTTGCTAATCTCAACTGATATATCAGATCCTGGATTAGAAGTCCTCAACTCGTGAAGGTATGCCTCTAGCTTGTTGAACTCATCCACATAGCTCCCTTTCATCTCCTCCATAATCTTCTTCTTTGCTCTTTTACATTTGTGAATACTCACATGCAACTTCAACTCATCTCGACAATCCTTCTTCATATCCGACACCTTGTACTGTGGCCTCTCTTGCACCTTTTGCTTGAAGTGCGTTGCCAGCCACTTAACTGATGCCCTAGGATTCTTGAACACCCTACTGCAACTATGCTCCAAATTTAAGGTCTTCACAACAAGACCTGGGTTAGATCTATGTTTGGAAGCAAAAACAACAAAAGGACAACCCTTCTCACAACGGGCTCTCACTCTTAAAGGCTCACTTTTGGTTAGGTGTATATTTACACCAGCCTTTATTGCATACTAGTCCAGAGTTGCAAGTAAATGCTTCTTATCAGCAAAACTGGACTCTAGTGTGAAAAGGGTCTCCCATTGGGCCCACAAATTTCTGTTGACCCTCTCACTTCGAGTAAAGGCCCATCTCCTCCACTTTGGCCAGATTCATCCTCACTGTCCTCATCTTCAAAGCCACTCCCATCCTCACCATCATCGTCTACCACATTCTCATCATCTAAGAAATCCTCATCATCTGATACATCCTCAACATCTCTATGACTCCCAGATTCACTCCTTTCACTCTCATCCCAATCCTCACCCTGTTCCTCATCACCTTCACTTGCACTCAAATTATCATTCTCCCCATTGTCATGTAATGCTTCCAACAGGTCCTCAGTTGCATCACCAACGCCAACCTCCACTGCTATGGCACCATGTCTGACATCATCGCCCTCCAATTCACCACCCTCCACATGACGACGCTGAAGATCTTCAAAGCAAGCTTCAACGTCAACTGGTTCCCCTCCACCATCGCGATTTACTAAGTCATAATCAGCCACATCTTTAAGCTTCTTGGAGAAATCACACAGGTCTTTTGTCAACAAATCCTGATAATTTCTCTTCTCTCTCCAATAAGCCACATCAACTTCCTTCCCACTACCCACTCCATCACCCCGTAGATTGGTTTTAGTTTCGCTCACCACTTTTGTTGCGTTGTCAACCTGATGGCAAAAAGCTTCCACCATCCACGAGTTTCCACTACTACCCCCACCATCGGGACCACCAGAGGGTCCCCCATAGCTTTTTGAACCCATCTCACCCAAACCCTACGGTATTTTCAAAACAAAATCAAACCATTTTACCCACAGACAAACAAAAGAAGGGCCCAATTGTGAAATCACTTTACATAGTAATAAGCTACAAGACACACACACACACACTTCCCTAAAACTCAAAGATTCCATACCTCAACAAAGTGTGCGAATTGTCCTTGTCTGCCAATCACATGCATCCCACTTTTTCTGTCGGTGTCGTCTTTTTTGCACGATTGCAGCTTCACAACACTTCCAATCAAATCTCACTTTCTCTGTCCCTCTTCCATTTTCGCACACTCAACATTTGAACAAGATTTTCCAAATTCTCGTAGCTTTTTCGAGCCCTAACTACGTTCTCCAACTCTAGTGTGTATCGGGTGGGTAAAAGGTATTTATTGGGTAAAACATCCAGGCGTCGGGACGATGATTTAATCACTCACACTCCTACTCAACTACGTTTGTCCGCATAGAAGTATTTTGCTTGTATTGCTTATGTTGAGATTACATTGGTTATCTAACCTGAATTGGCATGCTACTTAAATACTTGAAAATACCAAACATCCCATCATGCTTATTACACATCATCCAGAAATGTCTGCAAGGTGATATAGTTGCATTCTAAGTCCATCCGTAAGACCATCTATTACAATAATTTTATATTGAATTACATATATATATATATATATATATATATATATATGAATCTGAGACAATTTACTAATGCACTTGTGGGTATAGAGATCAAGCCTCGTACACAGAATCAAGTAAAAATCCCCTGTTTTGGCCAAAAAAAAGAGTCACTTTTATTAATTTCCCAAAAAATTGTTACAATCACTAATATCAGTAATCAGAAAACACCAAAAACAATACAACCTATAATCATCCTACAACAAGCACCAATGATCCTTCTTGCGCGTCATCTCCATTCTAGATTACTGAAATTTCAAGCAATACAATTTCGTGCTACTCAAATTTCCACATGAACTAATAAATCATCATCTGGTATGTCCCCAATCTTCTTCATTTTCGCATGTAAATCAACAAGTAAATAGTCTATCTCTTCTGATTGAGAATGTGACTTATCACTAACAACAAATACTTTCACTTTATTGTTGACTTCTATCCAACTACACCCAGGCTGTTTCTTCAATCCTTTATCCTTCATTTTCATCCTCATGATGGCAGCTTCTTTCCACTTCCCCACTGATGCATACATGTTAGATAGTAATGAATAGGTTCCAGCATTTTCAGGCTCAATTTTAAAAATCTTTTCGGCAGCTAGCTTACCGATATCGGTATTTCCATGCACATTACATCCAGCAAGTAGAGCACCCCAAACAGACAATGATGACTTTTCCCCAAGTCCCTCAATGATATTAAAAGCTTCCTTCAATCTTCCTGCTCGCCCACAAAGATCAATCAAACATGTGTAATGATCTTCATTGACTGGGATGGACTTGTTTTTAAATAGATCGTCAAAGAATTTCAACCCCTCCTTCACTAAACCAGAATGACTACAAGCAGAGAGCAATTCCACATAAGTGACATCATTGGGATGGAGCCCAGACTTTTGCATTTCATTAAATAGGTTAATTGCCTCCTTACCATAACCATGATGTGCATATGCAGCAATCATCCCATTCCAAGATATCAAATCCCTTTGCCCCGATATATAGCCATCAAACAATTTCCTAGCAATATGTAATTCTCCACATTTTGAGTACATATTTATCAGTGCAGATACCACATATGTATTGTCATGATAGATTGTTTTACTTACTAGTTGATGAATTTGTTGTCCCTCACAAATACCAGCTAGGTCACTACAAGCACCTAAGATAGTCACAAAGGTTCCTGTGTTAGGTTTTATCCCATCGATGGCTAGCATTTTGTTGAACATTTTCAATGCTTCTTCACTTCGCCCATGCTGCACATACCCTGTCATCATAGCAGTCCAAGTAATGACATTCTTTTGTGGCATTTCATTGAATAGCTTTTCAGCCTTCTCTAAGTTCCCATTTCGAATGAAACCAGTGATCATTGTATTCCAAGAAGGCGTGTCCCGTTCAGGCATTCTCTTAAACAATTCTATGGCCTCATCAAACCTTTTATTCTGAGCATAACCAGCAATCATTGCATTCCATGAAACCACGTTACGGACAGGCATATTATCAAAAAGAGCACGAGCTTCATCAATTCTACCATTTTTTGACAATCCGACAACCATAGCAGTCCACGAAATCACATCCCTGTTTGGCATCTGATTAAAAAGCCCCCATGCATCCTCAACTCTCCCACTCTGAGACAATGCTGTTATGATAGTGTTCCACGAAACTATATTTCTCTCAGGCATTCTTCGAAATAAATCTAGAGCCAACTCAATTTGATTATTCCGTGCATATCCATCAATCATTGTGTTCCAAGACACAACATTTCTCAAAGGCATCACATAAAATAACCTCTCTGCTTCTTTGATTTGATTGAACCTTATATAACCAGCAACCATCGCAGTCCAAGTGACTACATTGTTTTTGGCATCCACCCTATCAAACAGCCTCCTTGCTTCCTTCATCATCCCACATTTGATATATCCAGCTATCATAGTTGTCCATAGAACAACGTCCCGTTCAGTCATTTCGTCAAACAGCCTGCGTGCTTCATCTATCCGACCTTCCTTGCAAAGATTTGAGATTAAGATATTAGAACGTTTCATTTCCAAATTTGCACCCACTTTTTCAGGAAATATGATGGCTTGTGAGTCGCATGAGAGACTGGTCATAGATCTCCACCAAATTACGTCATTTATGAGTAGAATTCTATTAATCTTAAAAGCTTGGATCAAAGTGAATGGTGATCGAAAGCTTGCCAACATATTAAACTCAATGACCCATCTAATATCATACAAGTTTATAGATAAGTATCCATATTTGATAGAGTACAATATAATATACCAACTGTGAGAATGATAAAGTATAACTAATTAAACTGACGAAAAAGTCGACCTCAATATAGCCACAAACCCAGAAGTCATTTCTTTTGTTGGAAAGCTGCTGCACAGCTTGCCGACTCTGAGAGGTCCATATGCTCGAAGACATCCATCATTGTCCGCAAAGGTCAAAGAGGTGGAGGCTGAAATCACAGTGCTGCCTGCTACTCTATCAATAAAGACAAAGATGGACTACTAAAAGAGGCTTCTCTGTTCAATTTGGTGCCAAAGCTTTGGAGTTTGCGCCATACAACAGTTGTCCAGACTTAGAACTGATCATAGTTATCATTGTTTTCCTTTCTCTATCTCATTGCTGAAGAATTGGTTGTCTCCCACTCTTTGTAGCTCAAGAATGTGTCATCTCCAATTCGGACAGTTTTTACCCTGTTTCCCCCCCTTTTTTGGACTTTTAAATCATCTACATTTCAAGAGACATAGTAGCGTGCATCTAGCTATGTTTCTGCAGCAAAGTTGCTTTTGGCTTTGATGCTACAGGCTTGTTTTGACTTCTCTGTATCTTCACCAATAACTAAAAATCAGCAAAATTACACAACTATGTCAGATCCGCTATCAAAATTAGTTTTCAACATATGCTCAGGCATTAAATATCAGCACAATGATTCAAGCAAAATGATAAATCAATAAAACAATCAACACAGGAAAAGGAGCGACAGAAAAGAGAAGACCCCTCCACCATGAGCTTAGAACAGACACTGCCAGTGTGATTTAAGTGAATTAAAGATACAAAAGGGGCTGGCAAAGGTTGAAACTCGAGAAGAAAAGAAGCTTCAAAGTTCAAACGATGGGGAGGAGAAAACAACACTGTCAATTTGTATTTCGCCGACATGAAAGATAAGTCTAAATTTTTAATGTTATTTTTAAGAGGATAAATTTATTTTTAAGAGGATAACTTTAACTTCTAAAAAATAGCACTTAAATATGGTGAATATTTGACTAATTTTTTAAAATTAGATAGGTTATTTCAACGAGAAAATCTCAATTAAATCTAACTGAAACAACAAAGCCAAATTCAGGTATACAGGAAGCATAAGAGAAAGGTTTCCACATTCATTAGGTCGGATGTAGTACCATCGCGCACTCTTTAAGGGCAGGATAGGTGAGACAAAGAATTTAGTGAACTATGCTTCATCTCAAAGGTGGAGCTGTCTTAAATATGCAATTTATGTTTTTATTGCTGCCAACATACAGTATAACCGCTCATGCTGTGCTAACAATCTACTGAAGCATGACCACTCAATTTAGTTGCTGATAGGAACCAGAAAAGATGAACCCAAATAAATACTGAATAACACTGCATTTGATTAATGAAATAAATGTTCTTCCATCTTAGTGGGAGAAGGAAGTTACAACTGAAGGAAAATACATACTCTTTCACAATGAGACCTAGCAATTCGAGAGGCTAGCACTCTACTCACTGTCCACTCTCAACTCTGAAGATGCCTCTCCCCTCCTTAAATAACAAAACAGAGGGAACAAAATGATCAAAAAAGGACCCAATAACAATCTGTTAAAAAATACAAGTCTACTATGATAAAAGTAAGCTAGGTCTGCTAATAACACCAAAACAGTAACAAGTGAAGAGTCAACTTTCTGGTGTCCCAAAAGCATCTTGCCTGCAGTGCTTTCTGCTGACACCTCCGCTTGTAACTATGTTTCAACAAATTGGTCCTATCAGTTGCCAATATCCATAATATGAATGAATCAGAATATATCTCTAATGTTACTTTATGTCATGTCAAAGATGGAGCTTTCCTAAAAATGCAATTTATGTGTTTAATTTGCACTTACCTTTTTTAGTGTTCACCTTGTTACTAAAGAGAATACTCCCACAAAGAATTGTTGCAATTTTTGGTTTTTGTTGACTGAAAGGAGAAGCAGGAGTTATTTATTTTGGACATGTTAAAAAAATGTTTGAATCTTTTTTTAACTTTCACGGTTGATGGCATCAAATAGTTGAGTGGATAACCATGAAGATTATGCCACTGAGGAGATGAAGGAAAAAAGATGATGCTCAATGGATCCAAAATGATTTTGGTGACAGGATGATGGGATTGAAGCTTTTGACCGAACCCTGTGTCAAATGACTTTTATATTCCTCACCCCTATTCCACACTTAAAGATTGTTCTTTTTCTTAAATTTCTAGATTAGTTATTGTCTTCAACCTTGAACTAAAACTTATACCTACATAGCTCCTTCTTTTAAGCTCATTTGAGCACTGAATTTAAGAACATACTACTTCTCATCGCTGGAACTAAACTGGCCGAGACAGGAAACATTACAAACAAATAAATCTCACTTTCATTGCTTTCACACAACGTAGGGCTATTGTATATGTCTTAGGTGTTTAGTGTTTACTATATTTTAGTTCCCACTTAAGTATACTTTTAACACAAGTATAAACATCAAAACAGTGGGTGCTTTTAGCTCTCAACTTCTAGATTCGAAAATTACTATATGCCTAACATCAAGCAACCAAATACACATATACTCATCATCTTAGGACCTATAAGCATGCTTTAGATAGCTATAACAGTCATTTACTTTCATATATTAAAATAGATTTTATAACATACCATTTCCTTAGCATTTGGTTACTTTAGTCCTCTAAGAATTATTGAACAACCATTTCCCTTGGTTCTGAAGTTACTTTCCAGCTTAAAACTGTATTCATCTACAAATCATTTTCCAGATTAATACATAAACACTGAGTCTTAGGTGTCAATACACCCTTTAAATAATTCAGACAGCATCATCACAAAAACTCAGAACTTTCCAGTTTCAAAAATAACTTTTAAACCAACATTGAAGATTGGTGAACATGATTTAAATTCAAATTCTGAAAATAAATTATGTAGCTTAGGGGAACATTAAACAGTACTTAGCTTACATTTTGAGCATGAGTAAAATCCTGTTACTGCCACTTGCGGGATCGTATGTGTCTTCACACACACACAGATATAACATGCTTACATCCTCTTCCTTTCTTTATTCAAGGTTCAGATATGCCTTCATCCTATAGTATGAAAATTCTCAGCTTTAAAACATTAGCTTAGTCATCAAAACATCCTTAATTCAAATTCAATGAGCATTGCCCCTCCATTCATCATAATGACAATATATCATATCATTTTCTTACTTTTAGCATCATCATTTCTTCCTAACATCCGGACAGTTCACTGTACAACACTGAAACTGTTTTCCAGATTTAAAAACAGTGTTAAAATTATCATTCTAAAGTTTCTATGTTTAGTTGCTTGCTCCCTTGCATCATTCATCACAGAACCCCACACACACACACACACACACACAGACGGATATAGAGTTCATTATCATAGCATTCAAGCTTTCTTTCACACTTATTAGAGAATCCGGCATTACAAACCCAGATACAGCAAGCCTCGGATGAAAATTCACAACCCAGAACAAACCATCACCTGGAAGGGCATATACTCAAATACAAAGGCATTAAATCACTCACACAACTCTTTATCTAAGCTTGAGAAAAGATTATTCCATTGCTCTTTGGTTTTCCTCTCAAACAAAGCTCCCTCTCCCAATTCATCCCAACGGACGAAATAGAGGACAGAAGAAGAATTAGAAGGCTTACCTCCACCGAATTTCACTTTTGCATGCGCGAGTGCCTCCCCTCTTCTACTTCTTCTTTTTCTTCGTCGTTTCCTTTTCTTCGGTCTCTCTCGGCTTCTTCTTCTTCTTCCTCGTCGTTGCCGCCTTCGTCGGCGTCGTCGTAGCTTCCTCTGCTTCGGTCTCTCTCGGCTTTGAAACCACTTCCTCTCACTTTCCCGACTGAAATGGGGAAGATAGGTGACGGGCTGACTATTTTACCCTTCATCTAATTTTTGTTTTCAGTTTCATCCCTGGATTAAAATACTGAAAATATCAAACACTTTTTTAAAAATTGACCTTTAGGGTCTGTTTGGTTCAATGGATGGGAGGGGAATGAGCGGATTTTAATGGAGGGGAGGGGAAGGGAGAGATTTTAATATTACCTTGTTTAGATTGATCAAAAGGAAGCGGAGGGGAGAGATTTTAATGTTACCTTGTTTGGTTTAGAAGAGGAGGGGAGGAAATTTTTTAAAACATTGACAATTTTACCCTTATATTGGAAGAGGGGTTTAATGTTACCTTATTTAATTCAGAAGGGGAGGGGAGGAAAATTATCTTCACACGTATAACTTTACTTATATTATAAGTGATTTTTTTTTTTCAAATTTTATTAAATGTATTGTAATGTTTAATTATAAATAACATTTTTATGCCCTAAAATGAAAATTAACATTTAAAACATATATATGTATATATTGAAAATCAAGACAATATTTTATAAAACCTTGTATTTGGTCTGCAATTAAAACTCCTTCAGTAGAAGTGTCTTTTGCCTTTTTTGCATCAGGTGTCTTTGATGAAGCCATACTAAGAAAATCAACATGAATAAAATCATAAACAATAAAGCAACAAGTTGTATATAAATAATTGAGTGACAAATGTAAACATTCAATGAACAAGGAATACATACACGCATCATCATCTTAGTTCCAGAAGAGAATAGCTTCTTAATCCTTCTTGTTGGCTAGCTAGTGTATATTGTATAATTTGTATGTAAAATAAGGATGCTGGAGGGTTTGCATTTGTTAGATAGCTATTTTCTTGAGTTGGTATGTTGGCAAATTATGCTAACTACTGCTCCCTAACAGGACCACGAATTGTTTTTGTCAATTATAGCTACAGTTATATTACATAATAAAAAGACCAGAATATCCCACCCCGTAACTCAAGCGAATCAGGTGAGGGACTAGAAGTTAAGACGCACGACTTAGTTCCTTAAGAGCATAAGAAACCGAAAAGATGACAAAAAATGCAGCTCAAAGCTCTAAGCGAAATATTACTAGTAATTCAAAGCTAACACCGTCACTGCGCTAATATTTCGCAGAGACAAAATTTACTAAATGTACAGAATATTAAACACTCCAAAACGTTCTCTTCTCCACATCCAACGGTTTGTCAGAAACCAAAGGGGAAACTACCGAGAATAAAATTCAAACTCGAGTGATTAGCTTAGAGAAAAATAAGGCTTACAAATACAGAAGTTGAAGCCCTTGTAATCGAAATCCCAGTAAATCTGAGTTTGCGAGCACGGGTGGGACTATGTGGTACGTATATTTGGTGGGAAAACAGAGGCTGTGAGCTGATTGAGTTAGTCTTATAGGTTTTAGGGTATTTTTGGTATAACAGCAAAAGACTAGGGATAAATTTGTCCTCTCATACACCCATTTTAATAATCTCTCTGAATCCGTCCAATTTAGAGGGTGAAGTTTTTGAGGGGAGGGAGGGGAAAATTTTAAAAAATTTCTCCTCCCCTCCTAAAAAATGTCATTAGCCAAATGAGGGGAGGAGCTAAAATCCTTCCATCCTCCTCCCCTTCCTTCCGATCCCCTCAAACCAAACAGACCCTCAGTGCTTTATAAAAATTTTCTTCCCTAATTAAATTATTTAACACATAACATAATTTTATTTGAATTTTTATACTGAATTAACTTCTAGCTACTTTTCTTGAATTTTTCTTAAACCAACAGGTTCTTGATTTTAGAAATTAGTTTTAAAGTTATCGATAATTCTCTTTGTGAAATAAACTCCTTTGTTTCCCTGTGAAATAAAATCTTTTGTTTCCAAAAATCCAAAATAATTATTTATATTTTTTTCTCTAATGTTCTTGGTCCTTTATACATTTTTTATAATTATCTCTTCCATATTTCTTAAAAATCTGATCAGAATAGTTTCTTACTAGATAAATTCTTTTTGAGGCATTTTAACTTTCAAATAATATATTTAAGTCTCAAATTACCTTAGAAACATTTTTCTAATTTTCATAATTTTTATCATAATTATGTTATTATATCTCACCTTTATTTATAAAACCAGCACGCAAAAGCTGGTTGTTACAATTAGTATTAAGAAACTGAGGAGGTAATTTTCCATAGGATAAAAAGTTAGGTAGATTGACTGACTAGCTCCATTTTCTTAATAATAAAAATTCACACAGGTATAATTTAAAATTCTGTTAGTCAATCATTATCCTTAATAATTAAAAAATCACAAAGAAAAAATTTGATTGAATGATTAAACTGATATAAGGAAATGAATTTAGGTTTTATCTTTTTAAAAAAAAAGAAAAAAAAATACCTGATTTTACAAGATCCTTCATGTTTTGACCAATTTACATTAAATTATAGAGTTATTAAAAATGAACTCAAACATAAATAAAAGGCGGAATCCTAATTATATTTAGTTAAAATACTAAAATTCATATTCAAGTCTACACTATCAACAAATTCCTAATCAAGATAAGATGTCTAATTAGGGATTTGTAAATATTGTTTAAAGACTAAAATGCCCTTATGATGTTAAAAAGGAAACTTGATGGTGGGTAGAATTCTAATTTCCCTATTTTAATTGAGATTTGTTCCAGATTTTCATTTATTTATTTGTTTTATGTTTGTATGCGAACACGAGAAGCAAAGATGGGAACTAATGGAAGTCTGAATTCTCAGCCCATGGAAGTCAACTTGTGTTTATCGTCGTCTGTATGCATATCAATTCTTTTCTTACACAGATACAAACTGAAACAACCCGAAACAGAATGTGGGAATTGGTTTAAATTTATCCTAAGATCGTAATATTCGATATAAACTGGCAAATACGGGGGAATAATAAATCCAATTTAAGTTGTGAAGATAACAAATATATCTATTATTATCATTTCTCACCAATAACAAATCAAGTCAAATAATGAAAACAAAGAAAGAAAAAAAGAAAGAAACAAAAAAATAATTTATTAAACTCGACGTTTTGGACGAGATTTACCGATTAGGAAATTTCTTATATTAAAAAAGAATCAAGACCAGACAAAGTAAATATGGAGTTAAATCAGGGCAAAGAAATAAAATTGGAGAATTTACCTATAGCAAACAAGAGGAGAAAAATCACAAATGAGTTATCAAGGGAGATTATATAACAGGTGTGTTCTTCGCTCTTATTCTCGTTGTTGAGTTATCAAGGGAGATTGGTAGAATAACAGAAGCGTGTCGTAATGTCTAACGTTTGTGAGCAGAATTGTGGGAGGGAATGAAAAAAAGGGGAATGTTTTTTTTTTAAAAAAAAAAAATTTTGGGGGCCAAAGGAGCATGGTTATCCAGCTTGCACATGTTAAACTTTACGCTAAAAATGATGATTGATGCTGATGGATTTTTGACATAATTAGAATAATTAATCAATCAACCAATCACATTTAATTTCTCATTGTCCATTAAATTTAATTAATTGGTTGAACAATTCCCACATTCTGTAATTTAAACCAAAAGATCTCATGTAATTTAATTGGTTGAACAATTCCCACATTCTGTAACAAGCAAAAAAATTAATCATGTAAATTGAATGTAAAATATGAGATCTTTTGGTTTAAATTACAGAATGTGGGAATTGTTCATCATCTCCTTAAATTACATGAAATCTTTTGGTTTAAATTACAGAATGTGGAAATTGTTCATCATCTCCTTAAATTACATGAGATCTTTTGGTTTAAATTATAGAATGTGGGAATTGTTCAACCAATTAATTAAATTTAATGGACAATGAGAAATTAAATGTGATTGGTTGATTGATTAATTATTCTGATTATGTCAAAAATCCATCAGCATCAATCATCATTTTCAGCGTAAAGTTTAACATGTGCAAGCTGGATAACCATGCTCCTTTGGCCCCCAAATTTTTTTTTTTTTTTTAAAAAACATTCCCCTTTTTTTCATTCCCTCCCACAATCCTGCTCACAGACGTTAGACATTAGGACACGCTTCTATTATTCTACCAATCTCCCTTGATAACTCAACAACGAGAATAAGAGCGAAGAACACACCTGTTATATAATCTCCATTGATAACTCATTTGTGATTTTTCTCCTCTTGCTCGCTATAGGTAAATTCTCCAATTTTATTTCTTTTCTCTGATTTAACTCCATATTTACTTTGCCTGGTCTTGATTCTTTTTTAATATAAGAAATTTCCTAATCGGTAAATCTCGTCGAAATCGTCGAGTTTAATAAATTATTTTTTTGTTTCTTTCTTTATTTCTTTCTTTGTTTTCATTATTTGACTTGATTTGTTATTGGTGAGAAATGATAGTATTAGATATATTTGTTATCTTCACAACTTAAATTGGATTTATTACTCCCCCGTATTTGCCAGTTTATATTGAATATTACGATCTTAGGATAAATTTTTGGCCTTCCAAATATTTATCTCAAGATCCGCCATTGTCAGTATGTCTCGATGTATCAAGAGATATAGGGGCATTTGATCGGGAAAATGTAGTCACACGTTAGGTAATGCAATCAGTGTTTTTGAGAATTCAAAAGTTGATGGAAAACTCACTCAGAGTTTTGTTTGGGTTTGATCTCTTATTTTCCTAAATGATCTATTAGTTACAAGTTTCTAGGTCACTAGGAAAGATAAGGCCCTGCTTGGGTTAAGGTACAATACGTAGCAACTTCAAAATTTTTGCTTTCTGTTTGGCAGCATTGGGCATAAAATCATGTTAGACTGTTATTAACATTAAAATTTTGAAAAAATGACATGGAAAAAAGTTGATTGAATGATCATATTGAATCTAATTGACATAAGCAACCGCATTGGTTTTATCCGTTTTCAAAACATATTTGATTTAATTTACAAAATCCTTTACATGTTTTGACTAATTTATATCAAATTATAGAGTTATGAAAAAAAAAATCAAAATGTAAATGCAGTAAATAGAATTATAAAATATTTTTATTCAATTTGACATTTTAATCTAAATAATTATCTTCACATTATTCAAATCAATATATATTAATCGTAATATACCTTGCAAAAGAAATACGATTTGTTCAGGAAAAAATAATTAAATCAAAAAAGAAAAATTTATAACAAACATTTGTTTAAGATTGACCTTCTTTAATAAATTCTATTATATTACCTTAATCATAATTTAAATATCGCAATCTTTCATGGTATTCTTGTTCAAAAAGAATTATATATATATATATATATATATATATATATATATATATATATATATATATATATATTCCCCAGCATTTCTATCTCAATTTATTTTCCAGAAAAATACATATTTAAATTTGAGTTTTCAATATCATTTTAGATAAGACCTTTTTTTTTTTGGGTAAATTTTTTAGATAAGACTTATAAATATCATATTTGATCTTAAACCCTTTCGGATGGCTTAAAACCAAAGCAACATATAGTGTATAAATATATGTATTGTAGTAGCGTCTTTCAAATCAGTCACATATATTCTCTCCCGCTCTTCATTATTTTTGGCCTGAAATATTCCCTCTTATTTTTCAATATGTGGATCCCTCCACAATCATATTTCTATCATGTTTCTGGTCAACCTGATCATCCTGAAGTCTTTCAAAACCTTCCTATCCAAAGCGATTACCACACTGGGAGATTTAATTTTATTGTCAAACTTTGTGTTTGTTTCGAGCTTAGTTTTCGTTCGGGTGAGATAGTCAGAAGCACAAGGGCTTATTCACCACCAATTTCCTCTCATTACATTTCTTGTTCAGAATTTTTTAGAATTGGACCCAGTTTACTTCGGACGAATTTATCTCACTGTTTGATCCATGCTCAAAACCTTGATGCTTTGATTCCAAGAATCATGTCCACAATCCAAGAATGGTTTGTTGATCATTGTCGTTTACCTTCTGTTCTTGAAGGTGGTGGGATCGCTGTATTCCCTTTAGCTATTGATGTTACTGTTAGATTTGCTATGAGTATGAATTTTGTGAACTTGATGGAAACAATAAGCATGGAGGAGTCCACGCAACAGATTAATATGGTTCCTGCCTCTGAAGAAGCCATCCAATCTCTCAACACAATCGAGCCCGTAGAAAGTACTAGTAGTAACGAGCAGTGTTGTGTTTGTCTTGAAGATTTTGATAAAACTCACATCTCAACAATGCCATGCCATCATAGTTTTCACAGAAGTTGTATTATAAAGTGGCTAAAAACAAGTCATTTATGTCCTTTATGTCGATATCCAATGTCTGCGGCCACCAACAATGTTTAGAAATTATTGTCTCTTTCCGTGTAAAAAACCTGGGAATTTCCTATTAATTATGTGTAAACATTGAATGCAAATACAATACACATTGATATGTAAACGGATTGGTTTTATCTTTTTTGTTTCAAAACATATATGATTTTACATTGTACATGTTTTTGACCAATTTACATCAAATATCAAATTATAAAGTTGTAAGAAACTTAGACGTAAATCAAAAATATAAGAAACTATCTTCACTTCATATATATATATATATACACATATATATACATATATGTATATATCTTTACTTGTGTGTGTATATATATGTATACATGTCAATGTATGTATATCTATACATATAGATGCATACATACACACACATATCTATACATACTTATTTCCCCTTGAATGTTCCAGCTAAAAATTAAATTCTTGCTATTTTTCTTGATTTTTTTCAAGAAAACAGGTTTTGGTTTGGGAAAATCCTATATAAAGCTACTTAATAAAAAAATTCTAAATCGGGTTGGTAAATTCAACAAATCATTAATTAACTCATCAACCCAATTTTGGATTTCAAAATCTGTGTTAAATGACTTCAATACCCTCTCCTCTCTCCTCATTAATGGGTTTTATTACTCCCTAACTTATGTTTCCCATATATATATCAAAATTAATTTAATACAACAAAATATGATTTGTTTAAATATAGGGAGAATTATAATAAAGGACCTAAGAAAAATAATATTTATTAAGAAAGATCATAGAAAATGATAATTATTTTGAAGGACTAAAAATTAAAATATCAATATAAAGAAATTAAATTGCCCTTGGTTCTACAAATTTTTACATAAAGATGAGAAATGAAAAAAACGTTTCAGAACAATAATATATGACATCCTTTTTTTGGAATGAAATATTTAATTAATAAAAAAAACTACAGGTCAATGTTTGCGAACCTTTTTTTTTTTTTTGGAACAATAATATATGACAACCTTCCATTCCATATAAAGACCCTAATTTGCAGATTCTAGATTCTGATTTAATCTCCATTTATCATTTTCAATCAATTACCTCAGATTCTGATTTAATTAAAGATAATACAGGAAATTTGACCAAGGGCAATTTAGTCTCTTTATATTAATGTTTTAATTTTTGGTCCTTCAAAATAATTATTATTTTTATGGTCCTTCTTAATAAATATTATTTTTCTTAGGTCCTTTATTATAATTCTCCCTTAAATATATTAAGTATATCATCATAAGAATAAAAACCTACAATATTTAAAGCAAAGAGTTCATTTTATTAACATGAACAATTTTTTTAAAAGAAAATTTATAATATATGTCACTCTAAAAAGGACATATTTTGGTAAATATATTAATTAAGCATGAATTTTTCTATATTTTTCACACACATATATATAGGTTTTTTTTTTTTTGGAAATTCTTATATTGATGTAAACCGTTTTATGAAATTTTAAGTGCATTTTTCATCTTTTTTCTGAAATATCCTGATTTATATTAAAGAATTAAAAAATTAAAATTGAAATATTAACTAAATTACTATCTAAAAACCATGGGATATGCTTCTTCTTCTTCTTATTTATTTATTTATTTATTTTGCTTTTATCTCACTCGATTAAAATGACAACTTTCTTTAAACAAAAAAAAAACTCACATTTTTTTTAATCATTAATACAATTAATTAACTTTCAATTGAAATCTCGTCGAAATCGTCAAGTTTAATAATTTTTTTTGTTTCTTTCTCTATTTCCTTCTTTGTTTTCATTATTTGACTTCATTTGTTGTCCATGAGAAATGATAGTAATAGATATATTTGTTATCTTCACAACTCAAATTGGATTTGTCACTCCTCTGTATTTGCCGGTTTATACCAAATATTATGATCTTAGGATAAATTTTTGACCCCCAAATATTTATCCCAAAATCTGTCATAGCCAGTATGTCTCGATGCATCAAGAGATATATAGAGGCATTTGATCAGGAAAACGTAGTCACACGTTAGGTAATGCAGTCAGAGAGGCAAAGATGTTTTTGAGAATGCAAAGGTTGATGGAAAACCCACTCAGAGTTTTGTTCGGGTTTGATCTCTTATTTTCCTAGATGATCCATTAGTTACAGGTTTCTGGGTCACTAGGAAAGATAAGGCCCTGCTTGGGTTAAGGTGCAATACGAGTGACTTTAGAATTTTTGTTATCCGTTTGGCAGCATTGGGCATAAAATCATGTTAGACTGTTATTAACATTAAAATTTTGAAAAAATGACATGGAAAAAATTTGATGGAATGATCATATTGAACCTAATTGACATAAGCAACTGCATTGATTTTATCCGTTTTCAAAACATATTTGATTTTACAAAATCCTTTACATGTTTTGACTAATTTATATCAAATTATAGAGTTATAAAAAAAATCAAATGTAAATAAAATGAAGTAAACAGAATTATAAAATATTTTTATTCAATTTGACATTTTAATCTAAATAATTATCTTTACATTATTCAAATCAATATATATTAATCATTTGCCGAAAGAGTTGGCAAAAGAAATACGATTTGTTCAGGAAAAAATAATTAAACCAAAAAAGAAAAAGTTATAACTAACATTTGTTTAAGATTGACCTTCTTTAATAAATTCTTTTATATTACCTTAATCATAATTTAAATATCTCAATCTTTCATGGTATTCACCAAAAAGAATTATATATATATATTCCCCAGCATTTCTATCTCAATTTATTTTCCACAAAAATACATATTTAAATTTGAGTTTTCAATATCATTTTAGCTAGATAAGACTTAAACATATCATATTTGATCTTAAACCCTTTCGGATGGCTTAAAACCAAAGCAACATATAGTGTATAAATACATGCTTTGTAACGTCTCTCAAATACGACGTCACATATATTTTCTCTTGTTCTTCATATCTTTTGGCCTGCAATATTCCCTCTTGTTCTTCAGTATGTGGACCCCTCCACAATCATATGTTTACCATGTTTCTAGTCAACCTGATCATCCTGAAGTCTTTCAAAATATTCCTATCCAAAGCCATTACCACACTGGGAGACTTAATTTTATTGTCAAACTTTGTGTTTGTTTCGAGCTTAGTTTTCGTCGTTCGGGAGAGATAGTTGGTAGCACCAGGGCTTATTCACCGCCAGTTTCCTCTCATTACATTTCTTGTTCAGAGTTTTTTCGAACTGGATCAAGTTTACTTCGGACGAATCTATCCCACCGCTTAATCCATGCTCAAAGCCTTGATGTTTTGATTCCAAGAATCATGTCCACAACCCAAGCATGGTTTAATGATAATTGTCCTTTACCTTCTGTGTTTGAAGTTGGTGGGATTGCTGTATTCCCTTTAGCTATTGATGTCACTGTTAGATTTGCTATGAGTATGAATTTTGTGAACTTGATGGAAACAATAAGCATGGAGGAGTCCACGCAACAGATTAATATGGTTCCTGCCATTGAAGAAGCCATTCAATCGCTCAACACAATCGAGCCCGTAGAAAGTACTAGTAATGAGCAGTGTTGTGTTTGTCTTGAAGACTTTGGTAAAACTGACATCTCAACAATGCCATGCCATCATAGTTTTCACAGAAGTTGTATTATGAAGTGGCTGAAAACAAGTCATTTATGTCCATTATGTCGATATCCAATGTCTGCCACTAACAATGCCTAGAAATTATTGTCTCTTTCCGTGTAAAGAACCCTGAGAATTTCCTATTATTTGTAAACGTTAAATACCATTTTATCATTTATGCATCGGTTGACTAAACGAGTTGAACCTAATTGATAAGCAAACGATTTGGTTTTACCTTTTTATTTCAAAACAAATACGATCTTACATGATCCATGTTTTTGTTTTTTTCAATTTACTTAGACGTAAATCAAATGCAGTAAACAGACTTATAAAATCCACTAATGTATTAATGTATTTTAATGGGTAGATCGTGGAAATTTTCCATGAACGAGGTAATTCTAATTCTTAGGTCAATAGAAATCCATTGCTATCTAGCATAATTCTTTTTAAATCCCAAAACTATCTTCTCATTCTTTAACATGATTTGCATTTGGTACTATAAATCTTGCATTTGCCTTTCTCAGTGAGAAAGTTATTTTCTTCATATGATATGATTCTGGATTTCGACTAGCCTTAGTTATTGATTATGTGTGTTGTGCTTTGGATGTTTCAATCTTTGGTAATTGAATATATATATATATATATATATATAGGAAAAAACATTTCTCATGTTGTAGAAGAAATGTTTTCTCATGCCACACACACATAAAATAGTGAGACCTGCATATATATATATAATTAGCTCTATATATATATATATGGGTCCCACTATTTTATGTGTGTAGAAATCTTGTTTCTCTCATGCAACATGAGAAAAGTAAATCCCATATATATATATTTTCTCGATTTGTATGGGTAGCCTTTTGCAAAGTCACTTAGCATTGAATATAAGATACTGTACGTTCAGGTCTTTGATTTTGATGATTGAAATATATATATATATATATATATATATATATATATATATAAATATAATACCTATACGTTTTGCTCGGGATTCTATGTTTGTTTTCTTTTGGCTTAAAATTCTATCCTATAAGATATTATGATTATATTCATTCGTCAATAAATGAACCAATATCTTGGTTATATATTCTCATAATAACATTATAGTAACTCATGAGTAAAATGGATAATGGGTAGAACCAGGGGTTTAAATGATGGTAATGAAAATTTCTTATGATAACCTTATAGGAATTTATGAGAATTTATTTTATAGTTTAATTTGAAAAAATCCATTTTGTGTGTGTTTTTATATATGCGTGTTGTTGGTGTTGGCTATATCAACACAACAATGGTATGTTGTATTTATGATTACAATACAATTGTTTCAAACATAGTGTACAAGTACGAATTGAATTGAATTGATTACAATATAAGTATTTCAAACATATATGTACAATTACGAATTGAAGTGAATTAATTACAATACAAGTGTTTCAAACACATATTGGAAACAATTTGGGAATTTATTATATGTGTATTTAAAATAATTTAATAGTGGGAGGATAGTTTTGGGATGATACCTTCTAAAGTGATGAATACAATCCTTAGGCTTTATACCTTCGATATATTATGTGATGTGAACCAATGTTATCCATTCTTCCTAAAAGTGGGGTCTAGCAGGGTTTCTCGGGACACTACTAGTAACTTTGGGAAGAGGTGTGCATACTAAGAAGTAATGTTTTATGATCAATTTGATGATTTGTGACTGACAGGGTTCCCGGGTCACAGGGTAGACTAGCAAGGTTTCCTGGGTCTACCATGGTTCTCTTCCCACTAAATAGACTAGCAGAGTTTCTCGGATCTAAATAGATTTAAAAAAATAATGAATAATATTCGATTCGATATGAATATATAGATATGATGAATATTGAAATTGATATTTGATTAATATATTTGAGCTATATCATCTTTGTTTTTATTAGAATTATCAGTTTTGCTGATGTTTATGTTTATGTGGCTGCAATGATCCTTTAGAAGAGTAAAATTTCAGTGAGCAAGTTTAGCAAGATAGGGCTAGTAGTGAGAAGTGAGGAAGAACATTCAGTGATTCTAGCTAGTTTTTATTATATTTTATTTTTATTTTCTTTGTTTTGAATAAAACACATTTATTTAAGTTCGGATTTATGTTAATGTAATAAGTTAGCCTTACACTTAAGTATAAGTGTGGCGGTAACGCTTTCCAAACTTAGTTTTTTTGAATTTAAGTAATGATTTATAAAAATTATTACAATTTTAAATTTGGTGTGTTAGAAATTATCTGTACTTTTATATATATATCCTCTAAAGAGTCAACAGAAAATATGATTTGTTCGGAAAAAAAACAATTAAATCAAAAGGTAAGAAAGTTACCATTAACATTTCTTTAAGATTGACGTTCTTTAATAAATTTATTATATTACCTTAATCATAATTTTAAGGGAAAAATAATCTTTTGCTTCATCAATTATTGTCTCACTAATGACTTAGTCCCACTATTTGTCTTAAAGATTTTGGCGAAGTTAAGATCTCAACAATGTCATGTCATCATGATTTTCAAAAAAAAAAAAAATTGTATTATAAAGTTGCTAAAAGCAAGTCATTTATGTCCTTCTGGTCGGGATCCAATGCCTGCGGCCAACAATACTTAGAAATTATTGTTTCTTCTGAGTAAAAAACCCTGAGAATTTCCTTAATTATTAATTGTAAACATTGAATGCAAATACAGTACACTTTTTTTTTTTTTTTTTAAATATGCGTTCTTATAGGAACAGGTTGTGCTAGGTTATACTATGATGTAATGTTATATGCTAGTTTAATCCTATCATACTAAATTTTTAATTCAGCTTTTAAGAATTAGCTTAATAATTATACTACCTCCGGTCCTAATTATAAGGCATAGTTGACTTTCTTTGGAGATATTAAGGAAGCTAAATAAGTTACTTAATCATTTCATATGTTGTGCATCTTTAGATTATATATTAGTTTATTAGTTAAACTAACTAGTTTGAAGAAAAAAATAAAAATAGTCTAAGCTAATTTAATTAGCTTCCTTAATTTTTTCAAAAAAGTCAACTATGCCTTATAATTAGGACCGGAGGGAGTACTTCTTATGATATGATCTGTTTAATAATTTGGTAAATTTAGACAATTTTAAGTGATTTTAACATAAGGAAAATTCCATTAATAAATTTATCAAAAATTTAGTAGGTAGCTTCTTTTTATTTTATTCTTTTCTTCAAAAAAGAAAGACCCACATTTAGGCAAACATTTTTTACAATTTTAAATTGTAACTATATATTAGATGGACATTTCAACTCTAAATCAGTAGCACACAAAGGCAAGTGCTAGACCACTTCTTCAAATTGGTTTGGCCATTTTTCTTGACTTTTTCAAGAAAACACATTTTGGTTGCTAGGAATTAGTTTTAAAACTATCTATAACTCGTTTTAGGAAATAGACTCCTTCATAAAATCTTTTATTTCATAATTGTTTCTTTCTTTATTTCTTGAAAATCGAATGAAAAACTAGTTTTTACTTGATAAATTCTTTTTCAGGTATTTTAATTTTCAAATAACATATCTAGGTCTCAAATATACTAAAGAAACTTTTTTTTTCCTCTAATTTTCATTATTTTTTTCCCAATTATCTTATTATATCTCTCCTTTATTCATAAAACCACCACGGGAAAATTGGTTGTTACAGTCAGAATTAAAACAAAATAATAATAATTTGACCTGAGAATGTGTTTATTAGTATTAAAAAACTGAAAAATTAATTTTTCAAAGGTTAAAAGCCAGGTTGATTTACTAATTAGGTCTATTTTGTTACTAATAAAAATTCAAAAAGGTAAAATTTTTAAAATATGTTAGACTATAATTATCATCAAAAAAATTTAAAAAAAAATGACGTGGAAAAAAATTCGATCGAATGATCATATTGAACCTAACTGACATAAGACTTATAAACGTCAAGATTTGATGGAAACCCTTTCGGATGGCTTAAAACCAAAGCAACATATAGTGTATAAATATATGTATTGTAGTAGCGTCTTTCAAATAAGTCATGTAGATTCTCTCTTCTTCTTTATTTCTTTTAGCCTGAAATATTCCCTCTTGTTCTTCAATATGTGGACCCCTCTGCAATCACATTTTAATTTTACCATGTTTCTGGTCAACCTGATCATCCTGAAGCCTTTCAAAACCTTCCTATCCAAAGCCATTACCACACTGGGAGACTTAATTTTATTGTCAAACTTTGTGTTTGTTTCGAGCTTAGTTTTCGTTCGGGTGAGATAGTTGGGAGCACAAGGGCTTATTCACCACCAGTTTCCTCTCATTACATTTCTTGTTCAGAGTTTTTTCGAACTGGATCAAGTTTACTTCGGACGAATCTATCCCACCATTTAATCCATGCTCAAAACCTTGATGCTTTGATACCAAGAATCATGTCCTCAGCTCAAGGATGGTTTAATGATAATTGTCCTTTGCCTTATGTTCTTGAAGGTGATGGGATCATCGTTTTCCCTTTAGCTATTGATGTTATTGTTAGATTTACTATGAGTATGGATTTTGTGAATTTGTTGGGAACAATGAGTACGGAGGAGTCCACGCAAGAGATTAACACAGTTCCTGCCTCTGAAGAAATCATTCAATCACTCAACACAATCGAGGCGGTAGAAAGTACTAGCAATGAGCAGTGTTGTGTTTGTCTTGAAGATTTTGGTGAAACTGAGATCTCAACAATGCCATGTCATCATAATTTTCACAAAAATTGTATCATAATGTGGCTAAAAACAAGTCATTTGTGTCCTTTATGTAGGTATCCAATGCCTACCGCCAACAATGCTTAGAAATTATTGTCTCTTTCAATGTAAAGAACCCTGAGAATTTCCTATTATTTATAAACGGTTAAATGCAAATGCGTTACACCTTTTTACCATTTATGCATTGATTGACTAAATGAGTTGAACCTAATTGATAAGCAAACGATTTGGTTTTATCTTTTTATTTCAAAACAAATATGATTTCACATGATCCATGTTTTTGTTTTTCTCAATTTACTTAGACGTAAATCAAATGCAGTAAACAGACTTATAAAATCTACTAATGTATTAATGTATTTTAATGGGTAGATCATGGAAATTTTCCATGAACGAGGTAATCCTAATCCCTAAGTTAATAGAAATCCATTGCTACCTAGCATAATTCTTTTTAAATCATAAAACTATCTTCTCGGTCTTTCATGTGATTTCCATTCGGTACTATAAATCTTGTGTTTGCCTTTCTCGGTGAGAAAGTTGTTTTCTTCATATGATATGGTTCTGGATTTCGACTAGCCTTAGTTATTGATTATGTGTGTTGTGCTTTGGATGTTTCAATCTTTGGTAATTGAATATATATATATATATATATATATATATATATATAATTCTTGCATATTCTATCCTATCAATATCTCTTATAAGTTTTATCATTACTCTGTATAAACTTTTATTTATTGCTGGTACTTTTGTCTTATAGTTCTTTGAAACATATATAAATGTTGGGTCTTGATTCATACTATATATATCTTTTTTTCGTTTTGCATAAGTAGCTTTTTGCAAATTCACTTAACATTGAATATAAGATACTGTACGTAGTTACTTCAGGTCTTTAATTTTGATGATTGAAATATTATATATATATATATATATATATATATATATATATATATATATCCTTTCATATATCTATATATATAATACCTCTACGTTTTGCTGTGGATTCTATGTTCGTTTTCTTTTGGCCTAATTGTACATTGACTTGAGCAATAATAGTGTAATGTTATAGATATTTTATAGCATTACTTGGATGTTTTGTTGTTATTTTTGCTCTATCATATGATATAATTATATCAAGCATTTGTAGACAACCTTCGCTTGTTGAAAATAAAGGTTTTTTGATAGGGCTGACTTGGTAAAAAATATTTAAAAAAGAAGGCTTAGGCCAAAACTCACGAGGCCAAATGCTTTTGAAGTGCTCAGAAGTTGACTATTAACTTATTCCTATTTTGATGTAATTTAGCAGACCTAGCATCACTTTTGTTATGTATTGACCATTTTGTCTTGTGTTTTGTGGCTATTTAACCGTTAGCAGTGAGAAGAGAGGTAGGTATTCTGATAGAGTGGACTGGGAGGAAAGTGCTAGCCTCTCAAATTGCTAGGTCAGAGTGTGTTTGTGTGTATTCTCATTGGTGTTGTAGCTTCCTTCTCCCACTGAGTTGGAAGAGCGTCTCACTATTAATCAATTCTAATATTATTCAATGTTTATTTCGGATTATCCAGTAAAGATTTTGTCTGTTATTCGCTCAACTATGTGTGCAAACTTTAGGTACCGCCTGCAACAAATAGGGAGAGAGAGCTGCATGCGCAGGTGATTCAATTACAACAACGGTATTTGATCTTTCTAAGGTGGATTTTGGTTTGTGTATATCCTAATTTCTCAATTACTTAGAAACATGTGTATATAATATATGTATATATACGTAGATTTCTTAATGCTTAAGGACTTGCACGATTAAGATATTTACTCATCAAGTGCCCCCTAAAATAATGTGTTTAATTTGAAATATTTTTTTATTTAAATAGCAATTTTTCATGCTACAATTTTTATACATGTTTAATTATTCCTTCATTTGTTTTGGAAAATTATGGTAATAGAGTTATTTTGTTAAGACAATATGATCATAATTGTTTATTGATATTCTTTGTTTGGTTGCACAGGATGTCTGATATCTCTGGCACAAACAGTGATTACTATGAAAATGCAAATATATTATATATTATGAAGAAGAATAAATTACTTGCAACTAGAGTAGTTGCTGTTGCTATCTCAAATTATCGTTCTCTATATGTACACAAACATAAAAAGAGAACATCAATTCTTTCTGGACATAGGTGGGTAGAAGAATTGAAGATAGGAAATGAAAATCGATTTTTTGAGCAATTTCGAATGAGAAAGCATGTTTTTAGAAATTTGGTGAGCGAATTGACTCAACACTTTGAATATTAATTTTTGTTTTTTTAGTCATTTCAGTATATAAATTAAAAAGAAATATTTGATAACAACTTTGATCTATATGGGTGTATGAAAAATTATATCAACAATTTAATTTCAATATTATTAAAATTCAATTTGTAATACCCCGGATTTTTATTAATAATAATAATAATAGAAAAAGTAATGATAATGATAGATTAAAATAATACTAATAAAATAATATTGATTAATAGTAGAAATAAAAAAAAAGTAGTAGTAGTAATAATGATGATAATAATAATAATAATAACAATAGATTAAAATAATAATAATAATATATTAAAAATAATAATAATAATTAATGTTATATTGTTTTTGTGATAATCGTATTATTTTGTAAATAGTATTATTAGATTAGTTAAGATTAGATCCAAGATCCTAGGAATTAGTTATATCAGATTATAATTGGTTAAGATTAGATCCAAGATCCTAAGAGTTAGTTATATCAGATTATAATTAGTTAAGATTAGATCCTAGATTCTAGGAGTTAGTTATATCAGATTATAGTTGGTTAAGATTAGACCCAAGATCCTAGGAGTTAGTCGTATCAAATTATTGTGGGAATTCTATGCATTATTTATTAAACAATTATCTTATTATTATATTAGATATAGATATATTATATCATATCTTAAGATTAGATATAAATATATTATGTCTTAAGATATTATATCTTAACTGTTTTGATTTATTTTGATTTGATTAGATTTTATTAGATTCTAGGATTAGCTCTAGGTTTGCCTATATAAAGGCCCGTATGTATTCTCTTTGATTCAGAGATTAAGGTTTATGAATTCAGATTATTCAAATTAATTTCTCTCCCTCAAATTATTCCACAACATCTGATACTTTTCTCTGCCACTATACTCTCGTTCTTCTAGGAGGTTAGCAAACACGGAGACCAGGTAATCCTAATTCCCAGGAGTTTAGGTTAATTTTAAATCTTGATAGGTAATCTGATCCCTAGGTCATAGAAATTAATGGGTGTTTGATTAATTAAATAGTATATGGTGCGTTTTTTTCTTGAATGATTTGTCCTTTTCTTTTTCTCGACTTCCGTGCGTGATTGCTATTGTATATCTTCCTGGATCCATTAGGTGTGTTTTTTTTCTTTTCTCTTTGAATGATTTGTCCGTTGCTTTTTTTCTTTTCCTCGACCCCCGTGCGCAATTGTAAAATATATATGTTAGTCTAATTGGTTCTTGAATCCAGTTAGGCTCTCGTCTGTTGTGCGGGAGTTGAATATTGTATATCCCTGTGCGTCACTTTGATTGCTGCAATATAGTGTACTCCTGTGTAATGCTACAGTTAATATCATCTACATATGTTTTCCGCATTATTTCTCTTTTATTTACTGATTTTCTTTTTCTTTATATAGTACCTCCTACACATAAAATAAGTCTAGATTTTAGGTAAAAATAGCCTTATATCTATATTTAATTAAAATAATATGAAAAGATATATTTAAGAAAAGTAAATAATAAAAATAATCCAGAAGTTTATTATATGTGTGTGTTTTAAAACAATTAAACAGTGGGAGGATAGCTTTGGGATGGTACCTTCCAAAGTGATGAATACAACTTTTGGGCTTTATGCCACTGATGTGAAAATGATAGTATCCGTTCTTCCCAAAGTGGTGTCTGGCAGGTTTCCGGGACACTAGTAGCAACTTTGGAAAGAGGTGTGCACACTAGGAAGATATGATTATATGTTTATGGCCAATTGATGATTGTGACTGGCAGGTTTCCGGGTCACAGGGTAGACTGGCAGGTTTCCGGGTCTACCATGGTTCTCTTCCCACTAAACTAAATGGACTGGTAGGTTTCTGGGTCCAAATAAAATTTAATAAAAATTAATGGATGACAGTTGATAAGAAACAAATATTTTAGATTATATATAAATATATATATTTTTCTTGTTATTTTTGTCCGTCCACTAATTCTAGCTAGTTTTTTTTTTAATGCTTTGGAGGGAAAAAAAACATTTTTAGTTAAGTTTGAGTTTTTGTTTATGTAATAAGGTAGCCTTGCACTTGTTCCATACAAGTGCGGCGGTAACACTTCCCAAATTTTAGTTATTTTGAATTTCAGTAATTATTTATAAAAATTATTGCAATTTTATGTTATTATAAATGTTAGAAATTTGGGGGTGTTACACAATTATATTATAATTTTAAATTCAATTATTGAATATAATATTTTTAAAATTTTAACATAAGTGCTTTCTTATCCAAACGAATGTAAAGAAAAAGTGCTTTTATATGTCCATTTCAGTAATTTTACTAATAAAAAAGTGCTTCTCAACATTCAAATAGCTTTTTTATTTAAAAGTGCTTTTTAAATTGTGTATCCAAACGTATAGCTTAATTTCTAATTAAAGCACTTTTTAAAAAGCAATGAAAAAAAAAAGCATTTTTTTAAAGCCCATCCAAATGGGCCCTTAGTAGCGCAGTGGTATAGGAGCCAATATTAACTGGCTTCATGGTAGTTAAAAACTCGATTTATCACTACGATTTTATGTTTTCACAATTTTTTTTTTCATTAAAACGATTTTACTAATTTTCCAAACGCTTTTAAGTTTTTACGATTTTACAACTTTACGATTTTTCATTCTCCTTCCGTTTTCAGGTAAAATCTACGTTTTCACTACCATGATTGGCTTCCCTCCCCATGTCCATGGTTCGAACCCTGCCTCCACCCCTTCCATGATGTATTAAAAAAACAAAAAAAAGTAGCGGAACTTGGAGGACAAGTTTGGGGGGGCCAAGTAGTGATGGGGGGATTCGGGGGTTCGGGGGCAGTGCCCCCGAAATTTTTTTTTATGGAAAGTTTTAAATGCATTAAAAATAAAAAGAATAAAAAAGTATATTCATGAAATTAAGTCAATCAACTTCTTCTACAAGTGTAGTGAAAATGGGTAAAAGCAAAGTAATGGATACACCACAAAAGTAAATTTCACTGATAAGCTAAAAATTTCAGATAATTAGAATGAAATATAGAAAAGAATGACAAAATTAACATAAATCATACAAGATCTCACATGGAACAAAAATTGAATTATAAGCCTAAAGATATTAAAAGGGGGAAAAATGTATAAGAAAAAAAGAAGAAGAAGAAGAAGAAGTTGGGGGCCAAAATTTAATTTTACTACTTGGGGGGCCAAAATTGTATTATTAAACTTAAAAAAGAAAAAAAGAGAGAAAAAGATCCATTAATTTTTTTAAAAAAAAAAAAAATGGGGGGGGCCATGGCCCCCTCTAGTCATAACTATGTTCCGTCTTTGGCTACAGGACCATCTCGATTTCTTGTTTTTGACATCATCCTAATTCCGAAATCCCAACCTCTTACCCATGGTTGTGCTGGCGTTGGTCTTGTTTAAGGGCCGATGAACGCCTACATGCATTATTCATCTTTCCTCGCGAAATTAATTTTTTACAGGCATGCATTCAATCAAAGAAACACAAACATATATAAACAAGCAATGGAAGCAGATGATAAACAGACCTGACTTTTATGGAATGTAAGAATGCAGACTTCAGTTTTTTTTTTTTCTTTCCTTGTAGGTTAAGAGGTTAAAACCGAACCAGTATAATCCTTTGTGTACACTTCGATGATATTTTTCCAACTCCCATTCTTGGATTTAGTTGTTGATTACATTTGTTTTAAAATTTTTAATATCACCAAATTCACCGTCCTCTTAGGTGAGACGTTGGCACTAACACAAATTAGTTAAGTGAAGGCCATTTTTGTAATTTCAATATTGGTTTCATAAAACGATAAATGAGGTGCCCACATTGCTGTGGAATTATGAATATCGGGAGCATCTTTTTGTCCTTTTCATATTTTTAAAGTTTTTTTTTTTGGAGATTTTCCCTAAAATATTTTATTTCATAATTAAAAGATTTCTTCAATCACTGGAGATAAAATTATCTCCCGTGACCCCCAAAACTACATCGTTTTGGATTAATGAAGAGTGTTTCTGTAATTTTATTTATTTATTAATCATATACATTTTACCAAAACACCCTTCATTAATTCATCTGAAATTACTAACAAACCCTTCATTAATTTAAAATGACGTAGTTTTAACGTCACTGGAGAGAACTTTATCTCCAGTGACTGGAGAAATACTTTTCCCTTATTTCTTGAAAATCGGATCAAAAATAGTTTTCACTAGGTAAATTATTTATGAGGTGCTTTAATTTGGGAAAAGTATTTCTCCAGTCATTGAAGATAGAGTTATCTTCAGTGACCTCAAAACTACGTCGTTTTGAATTAATGAAGGATGTGTTAGTAATTTTAGGTGAATTAATGAAGGTTGTTTTGGTAAAATTAATATGATTTAAAAATAAACAAAATTACAGAAACACCCTTCATTAATCCAAAACGATGTAGTTTTAGGATCACAGAAGATAACTCTATCTTCTCTGGAAAAATCCTTTACCCTTTTAATTTTTAAATAACATCCCTAGGTCTCAAATATACTAAAGTAACTTTTTTTTTTCTATTTTTCATAATCTTTATTTTTTTGATACATAGGCAATAGGGGATGGGGGGATCGAACCCAGAATTTTTCATAATCTTTAAATAACGTCTCTAGGTCTCAAATATCCATGCTGCGAGAAAGCGAAATGGGCTTTGCTTGTTACCTTGCTCACCTTCAATTTTGATTAGGATGGGCCTATGGTCACTTCCGATTCGCGGTAAGTGCATGATCTGTATATTGGGCCTCATAGTCAACCATTTTCTGTTTCCTAACGCACAGTCCAAGTGGACCTCAAATCAATACGGTGCCAAGTGAACGTTGGGCCGTAAAAACTCAAGTCCACCAGTTTTTCCATATGGAGAAATTTTTGGAATTGATCACACTCTTTTTTTTGTTTCTATGCAAATCGCCCTGTCGTTCCTCTCCCGTTAGGGGTGTAAACAGGCCAGGCCAGGCCAGGCTTTCTTCTTAACAGGCCTGGCCTGTTAAAGAATAAAGAGGCCTGAGTCTGGCCTGTGGCCTGTTTCAGGCCTAATTTTAGGCCTGAGCCTGGCCTGTTAGAGGCCTAACTAAGCCTGTGGCCTGTTAAAGGCCTGTAATTTTTTTTTTTCAGCCAGCACCTCCAAGATTTAATAGATTATATTATATTATAAAATTCAAATACATGCCCTGCATATTTCTTTGTCTGCCACTACAATAATAGAAAAGAGTCAAAGACATAAAGCCACCCATTACATAAATAATATATAATATTAATGAAACTTTGTCGTAGTTGCATATCATATTGATATTTTTTTTTTTTGGGAAATATATCATATTGATATTTTAGATACAATCATCTGAAGGAAAAATGAATGGATCTATCCGATTTCCACTCCCTTTTATCTTGTTCAAAAGCCGTAGCACATCTACTATCTTGTTGGATCAAGAGCACTGCAACGCACCTTTAAAAATCGCTCTCTTGTTCGCATCTACTGCAACGCACCCTACTTCAATTGTTGCTCACCCACCTCAGTTTGAAGAGATAAATGTGCTAGTCAACAAACTTCTCCTACACGTGTATAATGCCCTGTTTAGTGAAATCTCAGATCTGGAAACTGAAATAAATTTTTGACACAACCTGGACAAAAACTAAAAGCTAGATCCAACAGAAAATCCATATCTAAAGCAGTGATAAGATAATTGATGACCAAAAAATTCAAGATCATAGCAATTAACAACACAAATCGTAAAAGAAATCCAAAGAACGATAACGTTCAGATCCATAGAGAAAATCAAACATTAACCAAAGAGAAAACTTATAGAATGACACAGATCTGGAAGATAGGCACACCGATTTCGAGCTCCACTAGTCAGATCTGGAAGACGGGAGACGGAAGCTGAAAGACGGAAGTACTTTCCAGAGAATGACACAGATCTGGAAGATGGAAGCCGGAAGTGCTCCTTTCTCGTTCCCTTGAGGACCGGCAACGAGAAAGGAGTGAGTGGGTAGTGTGAAAAGGGAAGAAAGAGAGATGAACTGGAGGAGACGAAGCTAGGCGAGATGAAGACCGAGCCAGACAAATCAGAGACGATCGAGACGAAGACGAGAGCAAAGAGCCTTGCAGTTGAGGGAGGAGAGGGGCGGCGGAGGAGAAGGGATGGCGGAGGTCGACGGAGAAGGGAGGATGGAAGGGGAGACGAAAGAGGTTGGGGAGTGTGGAGGAGGAGAGAAGAAGTGTCTTTCCTTTTTTTTTTGGCTCGGTAGTGAAGAAGTGTCTTTCAGAATCAGGTGTTAGATAGGGTTTTTTTTTCCCCCAAATAAACAAGATACGTGGCAAACACTTATTTGAAAATAGAGGGAGCAATTACAATTTTATCCTTATCAGGCCGCCTGACAGGCTTAAAAGGCCTCTTATAAGGCCTGAGCCTGGCCTGTTAAGCGAAACAGGCCTTATAAGAGGCCTAGGCCTGGCCTGTTAGCCTGACAGGCCAGGCCTGGACAGGCCAAAAACAGGCCAGGCCAGAGGCCCCTGACAAGCCCCTGGCCTGTTTACATCCCTATCTCCCGTCAACGTTGCTTGAAATCTCCCGAGAGCAACCAGACCTTCTCCTCTCCAATTCCTAAGTCAAGCTGGCCTTTCCATAGCTCTTCTCGTTGAGCTCTTGCCAGGTGTCCACACACAGTCGTGAACAGAAAGTACTGTGCATCCTAGTGGTCACTGATCATAGTGTGAGTAAACTATTTGTGGTTAACCAATACATCTACCTTTATCTGGTCGGTCTGCATAAGCCAAATTCCTCTTCAGAATCCTCTTGCTTCCACTCGGTGTGAATTGGGATAACCAGTACATCTACCTTTATCTGGTTGGTCTGCATTAGCTTGGGCCTTGTACACGAGCCTAGTTGGCTGAGGCGCTATGGGTGGCATCTTCAAAAAAGACCGCAGTGTGCAGTGGCAGATCTTTGATGAGATCAGGAGTCATGACCCCCTTAAAAAAAATTAATCGTACAAATTGAATGTGGGAATGTGAGATCTTTTGGTTTAAGTCAGTGGCGGATCTTTGATGATCACTACCCAAAAAAAAATTAATCATGTAAATTGAATGCGAGAATATGAGATCTTTTGGTTTAAATTACAGAATGTGGGAATTGTTTAACCAATTAATTAAATTTAATGGACAATGAGAAATTAAATGTGATTGGTTGATTGATTAATTATTCTGATTATGTCAAAAATCCATCAGCATCAATCATCATTTTCAGCGTAAAGTTTAACATGTGCAAGCTGGATAACCCATGCTCCTTTGGCCCCCAATTTTTTTTTTAAAAAAACATTCCCCTTTTTTTCATTCCCTCCCACAATCCTGCTCACAGACGTTAGACATTAGGACACGGTTCTATTATTCTACCAATCTCCCTTGATAACTCAACAACGAGAATAAGAGCGAAGAACACAACTGTTATATATTCTCCCTTGATAACTCATTTGTGATTTTTCTCCTCTTGCTCGCTATAGGTAAATTCTCCAATTTTATTTCTTTGTTCTGATTTAACTCCATATTTACTTTGTCTGGTCTTGATTCTTTTTTAATATAAGAAATTTCCTAATCGGTAAATCTCGTCGAAATCGTCGAGTTTAATAAATTATTTTTTTGTTTCTTTCTTTATTTCTTTCTTTGTTTTCATTATTTGACTTGATTTGTTATTGGTGAGAAATGATAGTAATAGATATATTTGTTATCTTCACAACTTAAATTGGATTTATTACTCCCCCGTATTTGCCAGTTTATATCGAATATTACGATCTTAGGATAAATTTTTGGCCTTCCAAATATTTATCTCAAGATCCGCCATTGCCAGTATGTCTCGATGTATCAAGAGATATAGGGGCATTTGATCGAGAAAATGTAGTCACACGTTAGGTAATGCAATCAGTGTTTTTGAGAATTCAAAAGTTGATGGAAAACTCACTCAGAGTTTTGTTTGGGTTTGATCTCTTATTTTCCTAAATGATCCATTAGTTACAAGTTTCTAGGTCACTAGGAAAGATAAGGCCCTGCTTGGGTTAAGGTGCAATACGTAGCGACTTCAAAATTTTTGCTTTCTGTTTGGCAGCATTAGGCATAAAATCATGTTAGACTGTTATTAACATTAAGCAACCGCATTGGTTTTATCCGTTTTCAAAACATATTTGATTTAATTTACAAAATCCTTTACATGTTTTGACTAATTTATATCAAATTATAGAGTTATGAAAAAAAAATTCAAAATGTAAATGCAGTAAATAGAATTATAAAATATTTTTATTCAATTTGACATTTTAATCTAAATAATTATCTTCACATTATTCAGATCAATATATATTAATCATAATATACCTTGCAAAAGAAATACGATTTGTTCAGGAAAAAATAATTAAATCAAAAAAGAAAAATTTATAACGAACATTTGTTTAAGATTGACCTTCTTTAATAAATTCTATTATATTACCTTAATCATAATTTAAATATCGCAATCTTTCATGGTATTCTTGTTCAAAAAGAATTATATATATATATATATATATATATATATATATATATATATATATATATTCCCCAGCATTTCTATCTCAATTTATTTTCCACAAAAATACATATTTAAATTTGAGTTTTCAATATCATTTTAGATAAGACCTTTTTTTTTGGTAAATTTTTTAGATAAGATTTATAAATATCATATTTGATCTTAAACCCTTTCGGATGGCTTAAAACCAAAGCAACATATAGTGTATAAATATATGTATTGTAGTAGCGTCTTTCAAATCAGTCACATATATTCTCTCCCGCTCTTCATTATTTTTGGCCTGAAATATTCCCTCTTATTTTTCAATATGTGGATCCCTCCACAATCATATTTCTATCATGTTTCTGGTCAACCTGATCATCCTGAAGTCTTTCAAAACCTTCCTATCCAAAGCGATTACCACACTGGGAGATTTAATTTTATTGTCAAACTTTGTGTTTGTTTCGAGCTTAGTTTTCGTTCGGGTGAGATAGTCAGAAGCACAAGGGCTTATTCACCACCAATTTCCTCTCATTACATTTCTTGTTCAGAATTTTTTAGAATTGGACCCAGTTTACTTCGGACGAATTTATCTCACTGTTTGATCCATGCTCAAAACCTTGATGCTTTGATTCCAAGAATCATGTCCACAATCCAAGAATGGTTTGTTGATCATTGTCGTTTACCTTCTGTTCTTGAAGGTGGTGGGATCGCTGTATTCCCTTTAGCTATTGATGTTACTGTTAGATTTGCTATGAGTATGAATTTTGTGAACTTGATGGAAACAATAAGCATGGAGGAGTCCAGGCAACAGATTAATATGGTTCCTGCCTCTGAAGAAGCCATCCAATCTCTCAACACAATCGAGCCCGTAGAAAGTACTAGTAGTAACGAGCAGTGTTGTGTTTGTCTTGAAGATTTTGATAAAACTCACATCTTAACAATGCCATGCCATCATAGTTTTCACAGAAGTTGTATTATAAAGTGGCTAAAAACAAGTCATTTATGTCCTTTATGTCGATATCCAATGTCTGCGGCCACCAACAATGTTTAGAAATTATTGTCTCTTTCCGTGTAAAGAACCTGGGAATTTCCTATTAATTATGTGTAAACATTGAATGCAAATACAATACACATTGATATGTAAACGGATTGGTTTTATCTTTTTTGTTTCAAAACATATATGATTTTACATTGTACATGTTTTTGACCAATTTACATCAAATATCAAATTATAAAGTTGTAAGAAACTTAGACGTAAATCAAAAATATAAGAAACTATCTTCACTTCCATATACACACACACATATATATACATATATGTATATATCTTTACTTGTGTGTGTATATATATATGTATACATGTCAATGTATGTATATCTATACATATAGATGCATACATACATACACACACATATCTATACATACTTATTTCCCCTTGAATGTTCCAGCTAAAAATTAACTTCTTGCTATTTTTCTTGATTTTTTTCAAGAAAACAGGTTTTGGTTTGGGAAAATCCCATATAAAGCTACTTAAAATAGAAAAATTCTAAATCAGGCTGGTAAATTCAACAAATCATTGATTAACTCATCAACCCAATTATGGGTTTTATTACTCCCTAACTTATGTTTCCCATATATATATCAAAATTAATTTAATACAACAAAATATGATTTGTTTAAATATAGGAGAATTATAATAAAGGACCTAAGAAAAATAATATTTATTAAGAAAGACCATAAAAAATGATAATTATTTTGAAGGACTAAAAATTAAAATATTAATATAAAGAGACTAAATTACCCTTGGTTCTACAAATTCTTACATAAATATGAGAAATGAAAAAAACGTTTCGGAACAATAATATATGACATCCTTTTTTTTGGAATGAAATATCTAATTAATAAAAAAAAAACTACAGGTCAATGTTTGCGAACCTTTTTTTTTTTTGGAACAATAATATATGACAACCTTCCATTCCATATAAAGACCCTAATTTGCATATTTTAGATTCTGATTTAATCTCTATTTATCATTTTCAATCAAGCACCTCAGATTCTGATTTAATTAGAGATAATACAGGAAATTTGACCAAGGGCAATTTAGTCTCTTTATATTAATTTTTTAATTTTTGGTCCTTCAAAATAATTATTATTTTTATGGTTATTCTTAATAAATATTATTTTTCTTAGGTCCTTTATTATAATTCTCCCTTAAATATATTAAATATATCATCATAAGAATAAAAACCTACCATATTTAAAGCAAAGAGTTCATTTTATTAACATGAACAATTTTTTTAGAAGAAAATTTTATATTGATGTAAACCGTTTTATGAAAATTTTATATTGATGTAAACCGTTTTTATGAAATTTTAGAAGAAAATTCTTCTTCTTCTTCTTCTTCTTTATTTATTTATTTATTTTGCTTTTATCTCACTCGATTAAAATGACAACTTTCTTTTAAAAAACAAAAACAAAAAAACAAAAAAAGACCTCACATTTTTTTTTTATCATTAATACAATTAATTGACTTTCAATTGAAATCTTGTCGAAATCGTCGAGTTTAATAATTTTTTTTGTTTCTTTCTCTATTTCCTTCTTTGTTTTCATTATTTGACTTCATTTGTTGTCCGTGAGAAATGATAGTAATAGATATATTTGTTATCTTCACAACTCAAATTGGATTTGTCACTCCTCTGTATTTGCCGGTTTATATCGAATATTACGATCTTAGGATAAATTTTTGACCCACAAATATTTATCCCAAAATCTGTCACTGCCAGTGTGTCTCGATGCATCAAGAGATATATAGGGGCATTTGATCAGGAAAATGTAGTCACACATTAGGTAATGCAGTCAGAGAGGCAAAGATGTTTTTGAGAATCCAAAGGTTGATGGAAAACTCACTCAGAGTTTTGTTCGGGTTTGATCTCTTATTTTCCTAGATGATCCATTAGTTACAGGTTTCTGGGTCACTAGGAAAGATAAGGCCCTGCTTGGGTTAAGGTGCAATACGAGCGACTTCAGAATTTTTGTTATCTGTTTGGCAGCATTGGGCATAAAATCATGTTAGACTGTTATTAACATTAAAATTTTGAAAAAATGACATGGAAAAAATTTGATGGAATGATCATATTGAACCTAATTGACATAAGCAACTGCATTGATTTTATCCGTTTTCAAAACATATATGATTTTACAAAATCCTTTACATGTTTTGACTAATTTATATCAAATTATAGAGTTATAAAAAAAATCAAATGTAAATAAAATGAAGTAAACAGAATTATAAAATATTTTTATTCAATTTGACATTTTAATCTAAATAATTATCTTTACATTATTCAAATCAATATATATTAATCGTTTGCCGAAAGAGTTGGCAAAAGAAATACGATTTGTTCAGGAAAAAATAATTAAACCAAAAAAGAAAAAGTTATAACTAACATTTGTTTAAGATTGACCTTCTTTAATAAATTCTATTATATTACCTTAATCATAATTTAAATATCTCAATCTTTCATGGTATTCTTGACCAAAAAGAATTATATATATATATATTCCCCAGCATTTCTATCTCAATTTATTTTCCACAAAAATACATATTTAAATTTGAGTTTTCAATATCATTTTAGCTAGATAAGACTTAAACATATCATATTTGATCTTAAACCCTTTCGGATGGCTTAAAACCAAAGCAACATATAGTGTATAAATATATGCTTTGTAACGTCTCTCAAATACGACGTCACGTATATTCTCTCTTGTTCTTCATATATTTTGGCCTGCAATATTCCCTCTTGTTCTTCAGTATGTGGACCCCTCCACAATCATATGTTTACCATGTTTCTAGTCAACCTGATCATCCTGAAGCCTTTCAAAATATTCCTATCCAAAGCCATTATCACACTGGGAGACTTAATTTTATTGTCAAACTTTGTGTTTGTTTCGAGCTTAGTTTTCGTTCGGGTGAGATAGTTGGAAGCACAAGGGCTTATTCACCACCAGTTTCCTCTCATTACATTTCTTGTTCAGAGTTTTTTCGAACTGGATCAAGTTTACTTCGGACGAATCTATCTCACCGCTTAATCCATGCTCAAAGCCTTGATGTTTTGATTCCAAGAATCATGTCCACAACCCAAGCATGGTTTAATGATAATTGTCCTTTACCTTCTGTGTTTGAAGTTGGTGGGATCGCTGTATTCCCTTTAGCTATTGATTTCACTGTTAGATTTGCTATGACTATGAATTTTGTGAACTTGATGGAAACAATAAGCATGGAGGAGTCCACGCAACAGATTAATATGGTTCCTGCCTCTGAAGAAGCCATTCAATCGCTCAACAAAATCGAACTGGTAGAAAGAACTAGTAATGAGCAGTGTTGTGTTTGTCTTGAAGATTTTGGTAAAACTGACATCTCAACAATGCCATGCCATCATAGTTTTCACAGAAGTTGTATTATAAAGTGGCTGAAAACAAGTCATTTATGTCCATTATGTCGATATCCAATGTCTGCCACTAACAATACCTAGAAATTATTGCCTCTTTCCGTGTAAAGAACCCTGAGAATTTCCTATTATTTGTAAACGTTAAATACCATTTTATCATTTATGCATCGGTTGACTAAACGAGTTGAACCTAATTGATAAGCAAATGATTTGGTTTTACCTTTTTATTCCAAAATAAATACGATCTTACATGATCCATGTTTTTGTTTTTTTCAATTTACTTAGACGTAAATCAAATGCAGTAAACAGACTTATAAAATCCACTAATATATTAATGTATTTTAATGGGTAGATTGTGGAAATTTTCCATGAACGAGGTAATCCTAATCCCTTGGCCAATAGAAATCCATTGTTATCTGGCATAATTCTTTTTAAATCCCAAAACTATCTTCTTGTTCTTTCACATGATATCCATTCGGTACTATAAATCTTGTGTTTGTCTTTCTCGGTGAGAAAGTTGTTTTCTTCATATGATATGATTCTGAATTTCGACTAGCCTTAGTTATTGATTATGTGTGTTGTGCTTTGGATGTTTCAATCTTTGGTAATTGAATATATATATATATATATATATATATATATATATATATATATATATATATATATATATCTTTTCTCGATTTGTATGGATAGCTTTTTGCAAAGTCACTTAACATTGAATATAAGATACTGTACGTATATATATATATATATATATATATATATATATATAAAATACCTATACGTTTTGATCTGGATTCTATGTTCGTTTTCTTTTGGCTTAAAATCCTATCCTATAAGATATTATGATTATATTCATTCGTCAATAAATGAACCAATATCTTGGTTATATATTCTCATGATAACATTATAGTAACTCAGGAGTAAAATGGATAATGGGCAGAACCAGGGGTTTAAATGATGGTAATGAAAATTTCTTATGATAACCTTATAGGAACTTATAAGAATTTATTTTATAGTTTAATTTGAAAAAATCCATTTTGTATGTGTTTGTATATATGCATGTTGTTGGTGTTGGCTGTATCAACACAACAATGATATGTTGTGTTGATGATTACAATACAATTGTTTCAAACATAGTGTACAAGTATGAATTGAATTGATTACAATATAATTAAGTATTTCAAACATATATGTACAATTACGAATTAAAGTGAATTAATTACAATACAAGTGTTTCAAACACATATTAGAAACAACTTGGGAATTTATTATATGTGTATTTAAAATAATTTAACAGTGGGAGAATAGTTTTGGGATGGTACCTCCTAAAGTGATGAATACAACCCTTAAGCTTTATACCTTCGATATATTATGTGATGTGAACCAATGTTATCCGTTCTTCCCAAAGTGGGGTCTAACAGGGTTTCTCGGGACACTACTAGTAACTTTGGAAAGAGGTGTGCACACTAAGAAGTAATGTTTTATGATCAATTTGATGATTTGTGACTGGCAGGGTTTCCCGGGTCACAGGTTAGACTGGCAGGGTTTCCTGGGTCTACCATGGTTCTCTTCCCACTAAATAGACTAGTAGAGTTTCTTGGGTCTAAATAGATTTAAAAAAATAATGAATAATATTTGATTCGATGTGAATATATAGATATGATGAATATTGAAATTGATATTTGATTAATATATTTGAGCTATATCATCTTTGTTTTTATTAGGATTACCAGCTTTACTGATGTTTATGTTTATGTGGCTGCAATGATCCTTTAGAAGAGTAAAATTTCAGTGAGCAAGTTTTGTAGGATAGGGCTAGTAGTGAGAAGTGAGGAAGAACATTCAATGATTCTGACTAGTTTTTATTATATTTTATTTTTATTTTCTTTGTTTTGAATAAAACACATTTATTTAAGTTCGGATTTATGTTAATGTAATAAGTTAGCCTTACACTTAAGTATAAGTGTGGCGGTAACACTTTCCAAACTTGGTGATTTTGAATTTAAGTAATGATTTATAAAAATTATTACAATTTTATGTTATTATAATTGTTAGAAATTTGGGGTGTTACAAATTATCTTTACTTATATATATATATATATATATATCCTCTAAAGAGTTAGCAATAAATATGATTTGTTCGGAAAAAACAATTAAATCAAAAGGTAAGAAAGTTACCATTAAAATTTCTTTAAGATTGACGTTCTTTAATAAATTTTATTATATTACCTTAATCATAATTTAAAGGGAAAATTAATCTTTTGTTTCATCAATCATTGACTCACTAATGACTTAGTCTCACTAAGCAGGGTTGTATTTGTCTTAAAGATTTTGGTGAAGTTAAGATCTCAACAATGTCATGTCATCATGATTTTCAAAAAAATAAAAAATTGTATTATAAAGTTACTAAAAACAGGTCATTTATATCCTTCTAGTCGGGATCCAATGCCTGCGGCCAACAATACTTAGAAATTACTGTTTCTTCTGAGTAAAAAACCCTGAGAATTTGCTTAATTATTAATTGTAAACATTGAATGCAAATACAATACACCTTATCTATATATATATATATATATATATATGCGTTCTTATAGGAACAGTTTGTGCTAGGTTATACTATGATGTAATGTTATATGCTAGTTTAATCCTATCATACTAAATTTTTAATTCAGCTTTTAAGAATTAGCTTAATAATTATACTTCTTATGATAAGATCTGTTTAATAATTTGGTAAATTTAGACAATTTTAAGTGATTTTAACATAAGGAAAATTCCATTAATAACTTCATCAAAAATTTAGGTAGCTTCTTTTTATTTTATTCTTTTCTTCAAAAAAGAAAGACCCACATTTAGGCAAACATTTTTTACAATTTTAAATTGTAACCATAAATTAGATGGACATTTCAACTCTAAATCAGTAACACACAAAGGCAAGTGCTAGACCACTTCTTCAAATTGGTTTAGTTTTACTGTGCACCATATGAGAGCCTGTTTCTTGATGGGCATTATCATACTTATATTATTTCTCCCTGAATGTTCTAGCTAAAAATTAAGTTTCTAGCCATTTTTCTTGACTTTTTCAAGAAAACAAATTTTGGTTGCTAGGAATTAGTTTTAAAACTATCTATAAATCGTTTATGGAAATAAACTCCTTCATAAAATCTTTTATTTCATAATTGTTTCTTTCTTTATTTCTTGAAAATCGAATGAAAAACTAGTTTTTACTTGATAAATTCTTTTTCAGGCATTTTAATTTTCAAATAACATATCTAGGTCTCAGATATACTAAAGAAACTTTTTTTCCCTCTAATTTTCATTATTTTTTCCCCAATTACCTTATTATATCTCTCCTTTATTCATAAAACCACCACGGGAAAATTGGCTGTTACAGTCAGAATTAAAATAATAATAATTTAACCTGAGAATGTATTTATTAGTATTAAAAAACTGAAAATTTAATTTTTCACAGGTTAAAAGTTAGGATGATTTACTAATCAGGTCTATTTTGTTACTAATAAAAATTCAAAAAGGTAAGATTTTAAAAATATGTTAGACGATCATTATCATCAAATTTTTTTTAAAAAAAATGACATGGAAAAAAATTCGATTGAATGATCATATTGAACCTAATTGAAATAAGACTTAAAAATATCATATTTGATCTTAAACCCTTTCGGATGGCCTAAAACCAAAGCAACATATAGTGTATATTCTCAAATACGACGTCACGTATATTCTCTCTTGTTCTTCATATCTTTTGGCCTGCAATATTCCCTCTTGTTCTTCAGTATGTGGACCCCTCCACAATCATATTCTTACCATGTTTCTGGTCAACCTGATCATCCTGAAGCCTTTCAAAATATTCCTATCCAAAGCTATTACCACACTGGGAGACTTAATTTTATTGTCAAACTTTGTGTTTGTTTCGAGCTTAGTTTTCGTTCGGGTGAGATAGTTGGAAGCACAAGGGCTTATTCACCACCAGTTTCCCCTCATTACATTTCTTGTTCAGAGTTTTTTCGAACTGGATCAAGTTTACTTCGGACGAATCTATCCCACCGCTTAATCCATGCTCAAAGCCTTGATGTTTTGATTCCAAGAATCATGTCCACAACCCAAGCATGGTTTAATGATAATTGTCCTTTACCTTCTGTGTTTGAAGGTGGTGGGATCGCTGTATTCCCTTTAGCTATTGATGTTACTGTTAGATTTACTATGAGTATGGATTTTGTGAATTTGTTGGGAACAATGAGTATGGAGGAGTCCTGCCTCTGAAGAAGTCATCCAATCACTCAACACAATCGAGGCTGAAGAAAGTACTAGCAATGAGCAGTGTTGTGTTTGTATTGAAGATTTTGGTGCAGCTGACATCTCAACAATGCCATGTTATCATAATTTTCACAAAAATTGTATCATAAAGTGGCTAAAAACAAGTCATTTATGTCTTTTATGTAGGTATCCAATGCCTACGACAAACAATGCTTAGAAATTATTGTCTCTTTCTATGTAAAGAACCTTGAGAATTTCCTATTATTTGTAAGCGTTAAATGCAAATACAATATACCTTTTTATCATTTATATATTGGTTGACTAAATGATTTGAGCCTAATTGATAAGCAAACGATTTGGTTTTATCTTTCTATTTCCAAACAAATATGATTTGACACGATCCATGTAATATCCCAAATTTTCAGGGCTTAGAAATTTGAAAATTAGCTTGTGACAGAATTTTCATGTAAATTATTGTATGAAGCTAATTAATATTATATTATTGAGATATATGGGATTTTCATTAAATTTAAAATAATATGTGTTTCCATCTAATTGGCTAATAAGAGGTAATTATTGTGAGATGACATAGGAAGATAAGAGATAGTTCAAGAACATGGACACATGGCAAATAAGAAGACTATTAGCAAAAGTATTTATGTTTTTGAAAATGACATATACACATGGCAAGATCAAGATGATTATTAGTGAAATATCTTTGACTTGGAAGTAATAGCTTTATTAATGAATATTATAATTGTGCATGAAACCAATATGAATGAAAGAATATTTAATACTCCTTTGGCTCTTGAAGGTCATGCATGGGTAAGAAAGGAAGAAGGGAGACAAAGCTATTTTGCAACAAGTGGAAGACAAGAGGAAAGAAATAAATTTACTACATGACTAATAAAGAAATGTCTAGAATAAGTCCACTTGTCCCCTTATTAATTAAGGATTTTACTAGAAAGGGACACATATGCCTAGTCAATTTATTATAAGGGACACCTAAGCTACCAAGTGTCCATATAATATTTAAAGAAATTTAATTGAGGACACATGTGTATATTGAATTAATTATAAGGGACACCTAAGCCACTAAGGTGGCAACATGTAATTTAAGGAGAAAAGGAAGCGACACATGTATATATTTTATTGCTAAGCCATGCCACCCAATCATCTTAATTATTAAGTAAAATATTATAGCCACAAAATAATGCATGTGACTAGAAAATATTTGGATAAAAAGGAACCAGCAAGTGGCGTGACACATGAAGAAGAGAAGAAATCAGATTTTTACAAAGGAAAATAAGAAGAGTCTAGAGAAATCAAGAGGCAACAAAAAGGGCAAATTAGTAAAAATATAAGGGGATATTTTTGGGGTGCTTTACCTCTATAAATTGGAACACACACTACAAAAAAACCGGCTATTTGTGGCGGTCAAAATAGCCCATTTGTGGCGGTTATTGGCGTGACAAATGACATTAGTCGCGGTCAGACGAACTGCAACAAAAACAAATGAAACAAACATATTTGTCGTGGTTAACAAAAACCGCTACTACATACAAATAAACTGTTACTATAACTGTAGCGGTTAAAACATACCGCCACTATATATGGCTAAGTTGACAACTTATATACACAACTGTCACGGTAAAAAAACCGTTACAAAATGAAAAAAGTTTTGGCGCCTTTTTTTATTTTACATTTGTCGTGGTTACATAACCGTTACAAAATTGTCCAAATATCTGAAAAAGTTTACCGCCATAATATTTGTCGCGGTTGGTAACCGCTACAAATAATTCCCGCCAAGATTTTTACAAAAAGTTTTGGCACCATTTTTGACCTCAGCGTACCATTTTGTAGCGGTTTTAAAACCGCTACAAAGTGGTGAAATTAAAAAAAAATTATTTCACAATTCTTATAGTAATTAAAAAATGTTAAATTACTATCTCATTTATATTTTTACGGAAAATGATACTAAAATATAATATTTGATTGTGTAAGGTAGTATAGATATGGAAAATAATGAGAATATTTAAGTATAATAACAATAACTGAGTTAGCAAAAATAAAATGAATTATAAAACAAAAGTGTGAGAAAGTAGATCGATGAATAAGTATATGAAAGTAGAAAAGAAGTTGAAAATTGAAAAAATGTACCTGTAAAATAAAAGAAGTTAATATCAAGAGGGTAGAAGAAAAAGAAAATATTATCAAGAGGGTAGAAGAAAAAACAAATATTATCGCTGAGTGACACTTACCCGATTCAAACACTTTGCCTCGTTGAGAAAACGTAAAAATATGAGAGAAGATGGAGAGAAAACGTGTGCAGAAATTAAAATGGGAGCATATTGAATGTGATTTGGTGGAGTTATTTATTTTGATCTGAGCGTATCATTTTGTAGCGGTTGAGGTTGCGTTTTTTGTAGCAGTTTATTTTTGTAGCAGTTTTGTTATGTTTTGTAGCGGTTTTTCTGTTTTTAGTGGCGGTTTAAAACCGCGACAAAATACTTTTTTGGCATTTTTTTTAAAAATAAAAGTAAAATGAAGAGTAGGGATACAAATAACTTTTTTAGGTTTTTTTTTAAAATAAAAGTAAAATGAAGAGTAGGGATAATTTTTCTTCTCAATCTTCGTCGGCCTCCCTGCAAAGAAAGTTTGTATAAAAAGTTACGTATGAGTTAATATAGAATAAGACATAGAAAAAATTTTTGAAGTGAAATTTTTAAATTTCATGTTACGGATATTAAAAGACGTACCGAACTACAAGTAAAGTGTCATCGCCGTCTGGAAAGAAGTTTTCGAAACTGGCAGGTTGGAGCGGATCACAATCGTAGGCGACGTTCTCACCATCGCCCATGTCGTAAAGGTCCCGAGAATTTAAGTGAACCACCATATTCCAATCCCTGTGCCTCTCATCGGCGACGTAATAAACCTGATGGGCCTCTGAGGCAAGAATATACAGCTCGTCATCTTCAGATTGACCAGTGTGAATAGGGTGGGAGAAATTCACGGATGTGATGCCTAAGTCATCGGTCGTGAGTCCCCGGGACGTTGTCGTATTTGCCCACAAACACTTGAACAACGTCACAGAGAAAAGGCCTTGATAAGTTATCCTGACCACATCAAGCAGCTTTCCATAATACGAGACGTCACCAAACTGCATGTTCCCGTCACTGTTGCTCACATAGCTCCTCGTCCCAAACGTGCCATATACACCCGAGTTTTGGGTCAGCGATCCCTGATCTCGTGAAACTGTGCAAAACTTGAAGCCATTGACATTGTATGTTGTAAATCTTTGGGCGTGGTCAAGCGGACCGAGTGCAAGAGCTCAGAATTCTGGTGAGTGGGGGTTGTGGTCATTCATTATTCTCCTCCTAAACCAACCCTGGAATTCTCTGTGGACCTTTCTATCAATTTCGGAGGATGTTCGTGTACGGATCCTCAGCTGACGCTTCACATGACTCCTAAATTCCCTGCAATTAAACATGTGATGACGAGCAAGAAACGTGCCTATAAAATATAAGGAAACATATAGGATAACATATATATATATATATGTGTGTGTGCACAATCCTTACTGAAGGTACGGTTCAACATTAGTACAATTGATCAGGATATGTCTATGTGCTTGAAATTTCTCAAGTGCCGTGAGTTTGAAGTTCTCATGTCCGCCAACTTGTTTACCAACACAAGGGAATAACAACTCTGAAGCTGATGGCTCTGGCTTTGGCTCAGGACAATCGTCCACACGAGGCAGTCTGTTGAATGACGTCTCAATGTCATCAAAGTACCTGGAACAAAAATACAAGACCTCATCCCCAATATAACCTTCTGCTATTGAACCTTCAGGCCACGCCTTATTCCACACGTAAGATTTCAGTTTCCCAAGGAACCTATAAAGTAATGAGGAAAAATGTCGATACATCAATGTTTAAACATGCGACTAGGAAGTAATGTAATGTTGAAGTAATTAATTTTAAAAGAGTACCTCTCAATAGGATACATCCATCGGTCGTGAACCGAGCCACAAAGCTTTGTTTCATGAACAAGGTGTATTGTCAGGTGAACCATGATCGTGAAAAATGAAGAAGGAAAGATCATCTCCAAATGACACAGCATAAGAATGATTTGTTGTTGCAGCTGGTCGAGCTCCTCCACGATCAACACCTTGGAACATAACTTCTGAAAGAAAGTACAAAGCTCGACCAAAACGATCGACACATCGAGAGGCAGTGTATTTTTTATGGCCAGCGGAAGTAACTGCTACATAAGCACATGTGAGTCATGACTCTTCAGCCCAGTAACCTTTCGAGCCTGCACGTCCACACATCGTGAAATGTTGCTTGAATACCCGTCAGGAACTTTTATTTTCTTCAAAGTGGCAAGGAAGATTTCCTTATTCGGTTTTGTCAGGATGAATTTTGCGAGTTGAAATCTGTCATGCTCATCCAGCCACGCGTCTGCACGAACCCCCATCTCCCGTAAATCTTTCCTCGCTTGAAGATGATCTTTTGACTTGCCTGGTTCGTTCATAATCGTGTATAAGACATTATCGCACACATTCTTTTCAATGTGCATGACATCCAGACTGTGTCGAAGCAAATTATCTTTCCAATACGGAAGAGCGAAGAAGACGCTTATCTTCCGCCATTGCTGGGTCACAGAACTAGAAGCCCTTGTCATCTTTGTCCCGGCCCTTGCTGGGTCGTCTTTTTTCCCATACTCAAATTCAACATCCACAATTTGCTCTATGATATCTGCACTGGATAAATTCCGAGGAGGTCCTCTTCTTTCCTTTTGCCCATTAAAATGATTGCGCTGCAACCTAAACCTGTGTGTACCATCGAGAAACCTCCGATGACCCATGAAGCACCACTTACGACTGTGGGGAAGGCGCACTGAGTCAGAGTCAAAATTGCAATCCGGACACGCAAGGCCGGTATGCACATTCCACCCGGATAATGTTCCCAGTCCAGGGAAGTCACTGATAGTCCACATCAACGTCGCACGCATGTTGAACAGTGTCTTCTCGTGCGCATCTTACGTCTCGACGCCTACGTTCCACAACTCCACCAACTCGTTGATAAGCAGTTGTAGATACACATCGATGTCATTTCCCGGTGCCTTTTTGCCTGGAATGATCATGGACATAATAAAGGAGCTCTGTTTCATACACATCCAAGGGGGCAAGTTGTAAGGTATCAAAACAACTGGCCATATACTATAACTTGTACTGAGATTACCAAACGGATTAAAACCACCGGTCGCCAAAGCAAGACGAACATTTCTAGGGTCCGCCGTGAAATCAGGCATCACGTGGATGTCTGAGTTTACCATCGTTGTTCTTGTCGGCTTCATGCCACCTCATATGCTCAGCTGTCTTAGACGACATAAACAATCTTTGTAAGCGAGGTTTTAAAGGAAAATACCTTAGAATCTTTGTGGGTTTCTTCTTCTACTTTTTTCCCTTCTGAACTGTCCTGAACCTCGAAGTGTGACACTTCTTACAAGTTTCCCTCCGAGTGTCCTCCCCCACATAAAGCATGTAGTCGTTGGGGCAGGCGTCGATTTTTTCGTAGTTCAATCCTAATCTGTTGATTATCTTCTTGGCCTCATAGAAGGTTGTGGGAATGTCCGCATCAAGGAAAGCATCTCGTAATAATTCCAGCAGCATCGACATCGCCTTATCAGTGATCCCACACATGCACTTGATATGGTACAATTTGATCAGAAAGGATAATTTTGAGTATTTCTGACAACCTTGATACAACAGACGATCGTTCTCATCTATTAGGCTAAAAAATTCCCAAGCTGCTTCATTCCTGTAGAAAACTGGTTGAGGACCTTGTACTTCTGCCGTGAAGTTGTCGTCTTGAACACCAAAAGTGTCGCGAACAGCTTCATTAACCAAATCATCTTGATCTAGTTGATTTCCTATTTGTGAGGTTTGAGGAAGATGATCCCCATATCTCATACCACGCTCCTCACCATGAACACCCCAGAATGTATATGCTTCTGGGAAAGGCTTAGTAAGAAGATGTTCCATAGCACCTTTTCGTGTTTGCCACTTCTTAAACTTGCATCTACAACAAGGACACACGATCTTGCCATTAATGCTAGCGTGAGAGAAGGCGAAATCTAAGAAATTTTTCAATCCCACTAAATATACAGGAGAACTACGTGGCATCTTGATCCATGACTTATCCATCTGTAGCAATCAAAGCTAGCAAAGTATACTAATGTGGAGACAATGTTTAATAAATTTCATCTCAGCACTTGAGATCTTTAAATGCAATCTTGGACACTTTGTAGCGGTTCAAAACCGCGACATCAACCGCGACTCAGTTAGAATTAAACTTTGTAGCGGTTAAGACACCGCTACAAATTCGAATCGTCAAATAGTCGCGGTTAGGTACCCGCTACAAATTTGAATTGAAAATCACGCCGTAAGTTTGTCGCGGTGATAAAACGCTACATCAACCGGTACAAAATGTGAATTTGTAACGGTTTCGTGTAACCGCTACAAAGTAACCGCAGCAAATGACCGCTTTTTTTTGTAGTGACACTCTTCTTCATTTTAAAGGTAAAAAGGTGCCACCCAAAGAGAAGAAAGAGAGATAGGAGAGTGTTGTGAGGATCACAAGCAAAGAAAATTTCAAGAAGAGAAGAGAGTTCTAGCTATAACTACAAAGAGGCCAAGGTGAAGAAAGCAAAGAAGTTAGAACATCAAGCAAGTAAGTTCTCTTCTCTAACTTCTTGAAATTTTGCAAGAGTTTAAGGAAATTTTGAACAATAGATAGAACTTGGTGATATCATTTTATTTTGATGATTTTGATGCTCTAAATGTGATTAAAATGGAATTTTGTATGAGGATGGGTATGGAGAATAATTTTGAAAGCATAAAGCATGAAAATATGCAAGTAGAGGAGTAGAAAAACCAACAGGGGCATTTTCGGAAACTGGGAAATATTTAAGTGTTTCTGGCCCTAGAGAGTATTTTTAGTCAAAAATAGACATCTCAAGGGTCACATAGATTTTTGGAACACCTCAAAAGGATTTTTCTGCAATTAGTTATAAATTTTTGAAGTTTAGTCAAATTCCAGAATTTTCCAGTATTTTGTACGAAAATGAAGGAAAATTTACCAATGAAAGGATACCCATTAATAAAGAAATTAGTGAGTTTCAAATGGTGAAAGAACCCTTCATACAAGTCATATAATTACATATTTTATAAGGAGGAAAATTATATAGATGATGACGTCGTTTATATTTTATTACTTTAGGGCTACCATTCCAATTTAGTAGCCGGGAGTTTGTTACTCGAATTTATCAGTTGTTTACAGGTAAGTAACCTTAATCTCATATGCTTTGTATGACTTTGTATGTATGCTTTACCATGATTGTGTATACATTCGATATTGTTATTTGCCAAGCGCTTTGGTACTGGAACCGCTGTGTGCGACCCTTGGCATGGTTATGTGCCTTTTTGAGCAGTATATGTTGACATGTGCGACTAGGGCCTTGATATGCCCTGCAGTCTGTGCTATATGCTATAGAGACTGCTTATTCCGGTTTAGGTTGTATGCCTCACAGTGTACGACCTTTGGATGCTATATGATTTATGGTTTTCTTACATACTCTGTATATACTTTAGATATAAGATTAATGATTACTCTGGGATCCTTCGGGATTCTAGCTTCTATTGCTATCGGTATTGATGTACAGTTCATTGGCAAATGAATATGTGGGACCAGTTTCAGAATGTACGAAGAATTATTGTAGAGATTTTATATATTTATATTTTAATCAATGTTTGTAATTTATTATCAGTATACTACGCCCCAAACTGTTTTACCGCTACTCTGTGCTATATTGCTCTGATTTGTAATATTGTTGGAAAAGTGTGACAATTGGATTTAATAAACAAGACATATCATACTATCCACCACCTATTAAGGCAAGGCTGGTAGGAGTGTAACAATCCATTTTTTTTTTCAATTTACATTCAATTATAAAGTTATAAGAAACTTTGACATAAATCAAATGCAGTAAACAGACTTGTAAAATATTTTTATTCAATTTAACATTTTAACATAAGTAATTATCTTTACTTAGATTATATATATATATATATATATTCTCCAAAGAGTCGGCAAAAAAAATGATTTGTTCAGAAAAAAACAATTAAATCAAAATTTAAAAAAGTTACAGTAACATTTCGCTAAAATTGACGTTCTTTAATAAATTTTATAATATTACCTTAATCATAGTTTAAAGGGAAAATTAATCTTTTGCTTCATCAATTATTGACACAATAATGACTTAGTCCAACAAAGCAGTGTTGTATTTGTTTTGAAGATTTTGGTGAAGCTGAGCTCTCAACAATGACATGTCATCATAATTTTCACAAAAACTGTATTATAAAGTGGTCAAAAGCAAGTCATTTATGTCCTTCTGGTCGGCATCCAATGCCTACGACCAACAATACTAATAAATTACTGTCTCTTTGCATGTAAAATACCTGAGAATTTCCTTATTAATTGTAAACATTGAAAGCAAATACAATACATTTTTTGTTTTTGTTTATTCGTTCTTATTATAGGAACAGGTTGTGCTAGGTCATACTATGATGTAATGTTATTTGCTAATTTAATCCTATCATATAAATTTTTAATTCAGCTTTTAAGAATTAGCTTAATAATTATACTTTTTATGATCTGTTTAATAATTTGGTAAATTTAAACAATTTTAAGTGATTTTAACATAAGGAAAATTCCATTAATAACTTCATCAAAAATTTGGGTAACTTCTTTTTATATTTTTGTTCAAACAAGAAAGACACACATTTAGCAAAACATTTCTTACAATTTTAAATTGTAACTATTAGATGGACATTTCAACCCTAAATCAGTAGCACACAAAGGCAAGTGCTAGACCACTTCTTCCAATTGGTTTCGTTTTACTCTGCACCATTTGAGCGCTTGTTTCTTATTAGTTTGTAAGTTACTTATTAATTGGTTATTCATTTTCATTACAGGATAATTCAAAATATTTGAATTGGAAGGAAGAAGGTACAAAATTGTATGATGAAAATATGTTTTAAAGATGTAGTTGCTACTATTTATGTTGTTTTTATGCCCTGCAAACATATTCTGCTACCTGAAGAAGCCATAGATGATAAGCCAATTAATGATAATGATCACGCTTTGAAGGATGAAGGGGATACTGAGGGACATCCCTCATATTACAATCAGAGGCTAAGTGTACGAAACAATGATCCAAGAAAAAGGAAGAGAGAGAGAGAGGAAAGGAGAGGAAAGACAAGGGATAGCTGACAAATTGCAACACTCCCTTGACCGAATCCTTGAAAATATTGGCCAAATGTCACAAACAACAAGGCCAACATTGAGTGCAAATGCCCATTTTAGCATGAGTAGATGTCTTCTTTTGTTAAAATTTGTGCCAGGTTTGGTGAATGGCATCTTTTCATACATGTTGGCCTCTCGAATCTTTATCAACAAACAAAATAGAGACACATTTGTTCATTACATAGAAAATGAATCTCATCATGCTTTCTCATTTTTGAGCATGTTTAAAATTGAAAATGTACAATACTATATATAGTTTATAGTATAGTGTTATGTTTAAACTTGAACATGAATTTCTATTTGATATTGAACAAGAGATTATATGGCGTAGTCTTTGAACTTGAATTGTTATTATGGTCTATTCATTGCACTTATTAAACATATTTTTTTGGAAATTATGGAAACAAGGTTCTTTTGATTAAACAATATGGTCATAATTGTTTATTGATACACTTTGTTTGAACTCAAATTTGCTCTTAAGAATATAAATAAAGAGAACCACTAATAGATAAGCATGGTAAGTAGAAAATAATGGTGGATATAATAGTGTGACCTCTATTTTACAAGTGAAGCATCTAACTTTTCACCAAATGAAAAATTAATTTTGTTACAATCATTTCCTAAATGATCTATTATGTAAACAAAGTTACATTAAGTGGAGCTGGATCTATTTAGTTCGGTTGGTTTTTATTCTTTTCATTGCACCTTGCTATTTTTTTTTTTAATTTAAGGGTTTATTTTTAATTAATTCATTGGTTATAATATAATAGTTGACCATTTTGAGTGTAAATTCCTATTCATTAGTGATAATGAAGTTTAAAGTTATCTTACGTTTTATGTCCATTTCAATAATTTTACTAATAAAAAAGTGCTTCTTTATTTTAACGTTCAAACTGTTAGAAATTATGCCCTAGGGGCAATTCATTGTACTTTAGATATTTATGTTATTTAAAGTATTCTCTTGTAGTTATTATTTTCGTTTGCATGTTTATATTGATAACTGCATCCCTGGATATATCTTATAAATTATCCTAAATATCTCTGGTCAGTCATCTGTGCGGGAGCAAATATGAGTTAAGACCAGTATGACTTTGACGAGGTATGGAGATATGAATCAAAGTCATGGCCACTTGTCAGAGTATAAGGTGCTGGACTGACCCATTATGAGAAAACTGCATGGATTTAGTCATAAGCTTATTTCATGTATAACAGCGTCACAATGCCCTATGACCTGAGATCATCATAGACCGGGTGATGATAAAGGCTTGGATCGAGATCAGTGGTTTTCATGCGAAGGAATGTGAATGGTCAAGATGGAACTTATCCCTCACATTTGTAAAGAGATAATACTAGGCCCCTCAATGACTGAGTCTAAGAAATGTATGGTCATACTATGATGGAAAGGAGTTTTCATTTCACTTATTAGACTACTCAAGAATCGAGAAAGTAATGGTCAAGAACAGGAAGTTGACATTATCCATGCCTCATCCTTGACCAAATTATCGTGTAACAAAAGGGACGTGACATGGTTGTATGATAGGTTGTATCGCGTCATCGATCCTCATGTGAATTGGGTAGTCGCAATGTCTTGCTAGAGGCCGCTTGCGACTTGTGGACTAGTATAGTATTGGCCCACTGCCAATCTCATGTGGGCCTACAGGGTCACACACAAGAATAGCCTAACACGAGCAAAAGTGTCCAGATTCATTGAATCTTAGATTAATCTAAAATTTAATGAATATTGAATTCAATCTGGTGTGAAAATATATATATATATATATATATTAAATTCGAAAAATAATATAATAACATTATTTAATAGAGATTATAATATTATTATATAAGATTTGTTTTGTATTTAATTTATTTGATAAATTAAATATCTAAAACAAATAGAGATATTGTATCTCATTTAATTTTCGAATAAAGATATCATTATCTATTTAATTTAAATTGAGATATAGTATCTCAGATTTAATTAAATATATAGATATCATTTCTCAGATTTAATTTATAGAGATAAATTAAATCAGAAGGCTTTTAATTTGGATTAAATAAATAGATTAGATTAGATCTATGAGATAGATTTAATTAATATATTTTTAATCCAAATTCGAATTTCAGATCTGGCTTTTAATTAGGATTAAATAAATACATTAGATTAGATCTATCAAATAGATTTAATTAATATATTTTAATCCAGATTTAAAATTCAAATTTCAAAAAATTAATGAGGATTAATTTTTATATAATACGCTGATCGGGTTTGTAAAAACTTACAGAACTTTTATCGAGCGTATTAGAAAGCCGCGAGAAACCCTAGAGCGAAATAAAGAAACACATAGTTCAAGGCGCTAGCACGCTGCCGGGTCCGTGTTAGGTGCTAATTCATGTGAATACCAGTAAAGGAAGTCGATTCGTGGAGTCGACTTCTGCTGATCGAGAAGGTAGCCCACCAGTTCAAAGAGAACGAGACGCGGACGAGTTCACTACAGGTAATATTCAGTTCCTTAACCTTGATTTAAATGTGGTTGAGTGTTGTTCTGTTTTAGGAACAAGACTGGTTGGACTTGACTAGGTGTCAAGTCTAGAGCCTACGTACCCAATGATGGGATCAAAGTCCACGTAGTTTGCAACACGGGTTGGCGTTAGCTAGAGGGGTGTTGTGTGTGCTTTGTGGCAGAAAGTAAGGGAGTTGAGAGTTAGAACGTATGCACTTGGTTTACTATCCTCTGTTCTTATAGAGGTTATTATGGAGGATATCTCGGTCCTGCGTGATATCCGGGTGCAAATATCTAGGTGCGAGTATTCGGGGCATATCAGATAGATACTCCTCTATTATCACACGATAAGACCTTCCTATAATGTAGGCGAGATCCGTTCATACCTCAAGTTGGGCCATACCTCAAATATGGGCCTTATGCAAGTCCGTAACAGTTGCCCCTAGCTCGGTTGGTCAAGTTACTGAGGAGCCGAGATGTGCAGCAGGCTCAACCGACCATGCCGTCCGAGCGGTGTCTGGGCATAGCGAGTCGAAAATGTCATCGGCCGTCCTGCTTGGACTTTTCGAGGTCATGACGTCACTGTATCACGTTTGCTCGGGCAAGGGGTGGCACGTGTCCTTCTCAGAGCTCTCTAAGTGCCAAGGAACTCCCTTGTTGCCCCCGGTCCTAATGGGATGTGAAAAGGCTCTATATCTGAGATAATGCCAGCCGTTTCTCACGATTTTCTAGGCTTGGGGCTCCGTATTTCTTCCATGATTACTCTATGACACCTGGCGCCTTCAGACTGGCGAGGGATTATACCCGTAGCGTTCAACCGTCAGCGGTTTTCGTGCGCATTTAATGCTCCTGTTGCGTTACGTGCGCTACTCCCACTTTTGCAAATGAATTGTCTCTTTTACCCCTAACTCTTGCTGTTACAACATTTCAAACTTCGCGATTATACTTTCCTCCTTTCACTTCATCCCATTCACTTTACTACTTCTTTGTTTTTCTGCAAAGACACTACTTCTTCTCTGCTTGCTACGCCTTGCTACCCTGCTTCAACACTTCGCTTCTCAGCTTTTTACCAAACTCAGGTATGCCTATCGCTTTCTTTTATCCTTTGACCTTTTCATTTCCGCTGCTATACCTTATTTGAATTATGCATCCCTTTCCCACTTTTGGTCTTAAGTGTTTCTGGGTAGGTTCGTAATCTTCCAGGGTAGGTTGCATCCAGGCACTGTTCTAGCCTAAATCCTTCACTTATCTTAGTGCCGTCGAGTTAGTCTTTAAGGGAGTGTCTTTTGTTCTTTCCACCCATTTTGGTTTTTTCTTCCTTATCCAAACTTCTACACCTTTCTAGGTGATGGATAGGCCTAGCGGTTTGCCTTTTTCTGATCAAAACATAACCCCTAAAGAGGTGGACACCTTACGCGCTCATTACCCCTATTCAATCTTCTGGTTGTTCGGGTCTCTACTTACTGAACAGCAGAGGCTTGCAGCCTTGCTTCGTGGCGGGTCTGGTGAGAGGAGAGTTGTGGGACCCTCATCCGTTGCCACTCCACCTTCCCAGCCGAGACCTCGTGGTGGTTACCAGCGCCCCGGGGGTAGGATAGGTTCTAGGGCTATCTCAACTCCACCTATAAATTTTTACCAGACCCCCCTTCAGGCGAGATCGGACACTCACCTTGAGGGATACCTCGGCCCTTGTTGGGACTGCATTTCCTCCAGCTCCCATTATATCACCCTCGGTCAAGATTCTTTAGCCAATCAGATTCTAGGTTCCTGCTGACATAGATCTACGTCAGCTTCTACCTCGGTCCTTGGCGTCCCTCGTGTTTCTATTGTTAGCATGCATACATCAGGTATACTCTTTATTTGCTGATCCCTTGTCCCTTTTTCCTTTTTGAAGGCTCTAGGTCTAAAATGGAGTGATCTCAGTCTCCTGATAGGACTCCATCTGTTACTGGGGAATCTGAATCTGCTAGCCCCCCCTCAAGCCCTTTTAGCCAAATATCCCTGTGTTGCTCGCGGGGTGCTGTCAACTCAGTCATCATTGTAATCAAAAGATCTTCGCCATCTTGAGTTAGGAGATGTCTCTTCTTGTACCTTGCGCCTTCCTTCCGATGGGGAGTTGGTGTGTGCTGCTAGAGAGGGGACCAATAATTCCTTCTTCTTTTGGTACAAGGATCTCTCCACCCGTCTCGGCGTTTGCTTTCCGTTCACTGAGTTTCAGATTGATATTTTAACCTATCTTCAACTTGCCCCATCTCAGCTCCATCCTAATGCTTGGGGCTTCATTCTTGCTTTCGAGCATTTTTGCAAATTATTGCCGAAACCCATCCCCTGAAAGCGCTCCATCTTCTTCTATTTCTTCTGCCCATTTACCCCTCCATCGGACAAGCACGACGATAGTCTGAAAGGTTTGACCTCTCTCCGAGGGGTTACCGGTCGTAAGCTTTTTCGGGCATATTCTGACTCCTTTAAGTGGTTTAAGACCAATTTCTTTAGGGCCTGTTTGTTAGGAAGAAGGTTGGAGATGGAAAGGGGAGATTCTAATCTTCCTTTGGTTTTAGGTGTTTGTTACACAGAATTCACCTTCCAGTGAGGCACCATCTTCCTTCACCCATGGGAAGATTCCTTCCTTAATCTTCCCTCACATATTGGATGGAAGATGAAATCTTCCCGGAAGATTATGAGCAAATTCCCATTAGGTCCCTTTCTTCTTCCTCTTTTCTGACCATCTCCGACTTCATCTTCTTCCTCTCACCTTCGGCTCTCTTCGTCGCCAGCGGAGACTTCCTCCTTCACCGTCGGAACCTGCGGACGACTACCACCGTCGGAACTCGCCTGGATCTGATTTCCTATTTCTGGATCTGAAGCTTTCTTCTTTTTTTGGTTCTGTCAGTCGGGTATCAGGGATGAAGAAGAAGAAGGGATAGCAGAGCGAGAGAGGGACAACGTCGGAACCCACGATCTCCACCACCACTGGTCGGAAACTGCGACAGAATCGAAGCTTTTTTTTTTCATTTTGGCTGTCGGTGCTCATTGGTCGGGGGTAGAGATGAAGAAGAAGAGAAAGTTCTTTTCTTTTTTTTTTAATGTAAAGGGTATTTTAGACATTTTAGATGTTATATTTTAATTTTGATTTTTTAAAAATCATCATCTTCCATCTCAATTTTTATGTCTACCAAACAGAACACCCTTTTAAAGTTCCATCTCAATCTTCCTTTTCATTCCTTTTCCTCCTCTAAGTTCCTTTCCTTCTTTAAATCTTCCTTATAACAAACGGGGCCTTAAGGTCGTGGCCGTGTCTGGGAAGCAACCCTGGTTTCTCTTAGGCCCCGAATCCAAAGATGTTGAAAATTTTGGTGAAGTTGAGATCCCAATAATGTCATGTCATCTTGATTTTCCCCTTCAACCAAAAAAAAAATCCTGATTCCCCCCCCCCCCCCCAAAAAAAAGAAAAAAAATTATAACGGGGCTAAAGGCAAGTCATTTATGTTCGTTTTGTCGGTATCCAATGCCTGCAGCCAACAATACTTCGAAATTACTGTCTCTTTCCGTGTAAAAAACCCTAAAATTTTCCTTATTAATTGTAAGCATTGAATGCATATACAATACACTTTTTTTTTTTTTTTGGGTTTATGCGTTCTTATAGGAACATGTTGTGCTAGGTTATACTTAATGTAATGTTATTTGCTAATTTAATCCTAGCATAATAAATTTTTAATTCAGCTTTTAAGAATTAGCTTAATAATTATACTTCTTTTGATCTGTTTAATAATTTTAGTAAATTTAAACAATTTTAAGTGATTTTAACATAAGGAAAATTCCATTAGTAACTTCATCAAAAATTTGGGTAGTTTCTTTTTTTAAAAAAAAAACAAAGAAAGAAAGAAAGACACACATTTAGGAAAACATTTGTTACAATTTTAAATTGTAATTTTTAGATTGACATTTCAACTTCTGATCAAAAAGAAAGATTGACATTTCAACTCTAAATCAGTAGCACACAGGCAAGCGTTAGACCACTACTTCAGTTCTTCGAATTGGTTTAGTTTTACTCTGCACCATATGAGAGTTTGTTTTCTTGATGGGCATTATCATACTTAGATGTAGCTTTTAGAAAATAGCTTTTGAGATTTACGAGATAAAAATAGCTTTTGGGGAATAGCTTTTGGATTAAAAAAAATAATGTTTGGATATTGTTATCAGAATAGCTTTTAGATGGTTAAATTTATAAAAAATGACTTTATCTTTTTGTATAATTGCATTTAAAAAATAAGATTGTATTATAAATATTATATTTCATAATAAATACCAAAAATTATATAAAATTGTTAGAAAAATAATTTTCTACCATTAATAAATTATGTAACATGATAAAAATTAGATCGAACATATATATATTAATAAATTTTATAGACAAAAATATTCTTAACATATTATTTCTCCCTGAATGTTCAAGCTAAAAATTAACTTCTAGCTGTTTTTCTTGAATTTTTTCAAGAAAACAGGTTTTGGTTTTAAAACCATCTATAGCTCTTTTTAGGAAATAAACTCCTTCATAAAATATTTTATTTCTCAAAATTATTTATATTTTTATCTCTAATTTTCTGGGCCTTTATATATTTTTTCATAATTATTTCTTTCTTTATTTCTTGAAAATCTGATAAAAACCTTTATTTCATAATTATTTCTTCCCTTATTTCCTGAGAACTCATCGATACACATGAAATAGTTGATGCAACACACCTATTTTATTTTTGAAGCATTTTCCAGAGATATGGACACTCCAAAAAAGATGTATTTTCCTCTGGGATCATATGTCTAGAAGTTACTTCAAAAAAGATCAATAAAGTATGATGAATCTTTAGACAAAGCAATGGGTTGACAACTTCTTACAAGAGGATAAAAACCTTTGATCAAAGCAATGATAGGTTTTCCAACCAATATATATATATATATATATAACATTAGAAAAACAAGTTAATATCACCTTGAATGCTTTTTTGCGTCATGACTTCATAAAGGCACCTCAGTCAAATAAAGAGAATATATCACCAAAGGAATGTGTCCTAGCTAAGACTCAACAATGACAAGAAAGCAAGTTAGGGCAAGCAAAAGCAACTCGCTCAACAGTCGCAGAGACAAGTGTGAAGGTATTGACTAGCATAGTTGTCACTAAGAAGTAAGTCGAAGGATTTTTATGATGTGGCTCAACTAAAAATGGCTCTCAACAGTAGGAAAAAACAGTAGGAGTACTAGGGTTACAATATTTGAGGGTTTCATTCAAACAAACTAAATGTCAAGTATGTTCTATTTTAGACGCTAAAATAGAAGAGGAAAGGTACAATTTTTTGGGCTGTTGTGCCAAAGACTTTATATAACAGTTGTATACTTGTATCGATGAAATTGTTATTTATTTATTATATTTATTACAGTTCTTTGTTAATAACCATAAGTTATATTATTACATATATCATGGTTATTAGTTAATAACCGTGAGGTATTTATTTTTTAAAATTTTGTGGGGTAGCTAATGACTAGATAATTATATTTTTATATTTTATAAGTATAAAACAGAAAAATATCACCCTCTGGTGACTAGTTGCCTGATAGATGATCTTAGATCTGCTGTGGATTTAGGAACTTTTGTTTCATTTTGTTTCATTCAATTTGAATTAATCAAAAGTTTCGTAAATTCTCAGAAACCATACATCATCACGCTAATCATTACTAAAGGAGTGGTTTGAATCATCTAAGAGTATTTTAAGATCATGGTGGTCAATCTCATACTCATCAAAAATAAGATTGGCCTTCCTGTTCATACTCGACAAATATGAAGTTAGCCTCCTCCATGTATGATCAATGCATTTTGCATGCTGCATCATTGCCTCCACCTGCCTCCACTTGAGGCAAAGGAGGAGGTAGAATTGCAAGTTATGGAAGATAGGAAGGGGGAGAATGAGGTGGTGGAGGTTGTGGATAAGGGGAAGGAGGTGGAGGTTGTGGAGGATGACGCCGTAGATTTTCTAGCAAGTCTACAACATGGTGTTTTATCTTAGTGATTGAAAGAACAGAGGAGGACGAAAAAGAAATAGTACGCTAAACATAAGAAAATTTGGAGTTTATATAAATTTGAAAGTGAGGTCTAAACCATCATTGCACACATTAGACGTTGAAAGTAGCAGTTATGTGTAGTGGTGAGTAATAAAAAGGTACTTGGTTATTGTGTTGATTATCAAAGAATGAAGAAGCACATGATATTCTCATCATGGGTGTGGGGAAGAGAAATTTTTGGACCGTTTAGTTGACAGTTATTAAGAAACTATTATGTTATTTTTCTAATATGAAGTAGAAAGACAAATCGTTTATTTGTTCATCTATCGTTTCATGATGGTATTACCATAAGAACCATCATTATCTTGAGACTCTTTATAACAATTACAAGGTAGAATTGTTACATATTTGAATGATATTCTAATAAGTAATAGTTGTTACTTAATAACCATAATGTATAAACATTTTGATTTTTTTTTAAAAAAATTGGTGGTTGATTATGCAACCACCATTGTACCAAAAAAAAAAAACCAAACAGAGAGAAAAAGTAAATAAACAAACTAAAAATAAAAAGATATAGATATTTTAAGAATCTAATGCATCATCATATATTTCATTCTCCAATAACTTGTTCACATTCTCATTCAAAGAGCGAACTATAGAGATAAGTTTTTTCAAGCAATGGTCCATACATCCTTGCTCTCCTGGGTCTTACCTCTTGCCCACGCTCAAGGACACTTTAGAGACTGGTCATCACCCCAACCAAAACATACAATACTAGCAGACTCAGTACCCCGATTTCCCGTACTCTCTATCAACATGGATCGTATTCTTGATTCTGTTCTGATGCACAGGTTCCTCATAACGAGGCAAGTGCAGAGCATACTTGGAATCTAAGGAGCAGAGAAGACTAACATACTTTGAAATAAAGCTTTCAGGAACAAAGGAAGAAACTTAGAAGGAAAACATATGAGAAAACACTCTGGAGTAGTTTTATTTCTTCCAAGCTTAACTTAACTTAACTTAACTTAACTTAACTTAAGTTAAGTTAAGTTAAGCTTGGAAGAAATAAAACTACTCCTAGTAGATACCTCAAGAAACATTCTATCCTCAACATACCCAGCCACCTACATATTCATCAGTCACTTCTATTACCTCTACTCCTCAAGTTTACACACCCAATCCACCAGCCAACAATCCACTTCATCCCTCAATAGGGATAATGCAAAGTCCTAACCAACCTGCTCATTCACAATACTCTTCTAGCTCACAGGAATCAGAATCAGATATCTCTGATTTAAGCTCTGAAGTTGAACTAGCTGACATTTCTAGAATAGCAATGGTCCAACCAGGACAAGGTGAAGAAGAAATGGAAGAACCGTTTGTTGAACATCCAGAAGATTCAGCACATCGAAGGAACCATGACTATAAGCCTGTTAATGGTCCATGGTTTACATTTGATGGTATTCCTTTTGACAAATGGAGATTTAAACTTCAAGAGTTTAGTGCCTGGATAGATCTACAAGTCACAGCAAATCAAATTCCTCTCAGACAAGCATTACAGGAATTTGTATCCAGATTCACAGGAACTCTCAGAGATTGGTTTCAGAACCTCACTCCATATCAGAAACTTCAAGCGGTACAAGTAGAAAATCCAACTATTCTCCTTGAAGTAATTCAGAAAGAATTTCTTGGAGATTTCAACATCATCCGCAAAAGAGAAAAACAAGAATTCTTTGAGATGAAGTGTTGCTCGCTGAAGAGAAAGGATCTGCAAACTCATTATCAAAGAGTGCTTCAAAAGTACCACTTACTAAATGGTGGTAATGATGTGAATCTTCGACATACATTCATTGCTTCGCTACCAGATGAACTTCAAGCAGAACTCAACAGAAGCATTTATGCTCTCCACAGAGAAATGACTGATATCTCTATTGGAGAATTATACCAGCTAGCCCTCAATGCCTTAGACAAGCTTTGCGAACAGCATAAGTTTTTCAAAGATATGCAGAAGCAAGCTCACAAGTTCAAACCGGCTTGCAAGAAGCCTTACCTGAAAATCAAATGCAAAGATCAGAAGGATTGTTTCTGTCCCTCAAAGAAGAAATCCCATTTTCGCCATTTTGCTCAAGATGGTAAAAAGCCTTATAAGGAGCTTCGACGATCAAAGTTTAAAAGGAAGCCTAGATTCTTTAAATCTAGGAAACCCTTCTCCAAAGGATCAAAATGCTTCATTTGCAGAAAACCAGGACATTTTGCTAAGAATTGTCCTAAAAAGACCAAAGGTGACATCAAGATAATCCAGAAGTTTCATAAGATCTTCATGATATCTGACAACACGGCAGATATAGAAGATTATCTTGAAGAGCAAGATGAACAGGATAATGACACTCAATATGTCATTCCGCCTTCTGACGAATCAACAGACTCATCCTTCTCTGACTCTGATGACTCTTGTCAATCAGAAGAAGAAGATTATTCTCCAGGTCTACTCAATCTAGTTCAGCCTGCAAACCCAATGATTGGATGTCTTGGAACTCAACATTTTCATTCCCAGAATTCTCCAAAGACTCCATTACCGAATATTCAGGTTCAAATTCTTCCAGAGAAATATTCAAAACCCATTACAGCGATAGCTTTCATTGATACAGGCTCATCTCATACTGTGATGAAACCTCATATTCTCCCGCCTGAAGAATGGGTTCCTCACAATCAGTACTTCTACACCGCTGACGGAAAAATATTCAAAATTAATCTGATTACAAGGAGAAAGATCAACATCAAGATCTTCCCAGGATGTACCTTGAAGATCAAAGTATTAGGAAGTGAACTTCCAGGGAAGGACATTCTTCTTAGTTTCAATGCCTTTTATCATACCAAGAATCTGATGATACTTCCTAAAGGAATCAGATGGAAATCTAATTTCAGTCCTTGGACAGAGATAACTTCTCTGTATGAATTACAGAATGCTCCTCCACAATATTCAGATATTAAAGACAAATTGATTCAATACTGTACTGACAGTCATGATCAATTCCCACATCCTTCTCCACTATGGAAAAATGAAGATTTCTTTATCAGCCTTCCTTTTAAAAGGAATGAAGACATTAATCCGACTAAGGCTTCACATCCAGGAATGAATCCAGAAGATTTGAAGCTAGCTCGAGAGGAATGTGCTGCACTGCTGAAACAAGGACTTATTGAGCCCACAAAGTCTGATTGGGCTTGCCAGGCATTTTATGTTGAAAAAAGATCAGAAATTAAAAGAGGAAAGAAAAGGCTTGTCATCGATTATAAGCCTCTTAATCATTTCCTTCAAGATGATAAGTTTCCTCTTCCAAAGCCAACGGCCTTATTTGCTCAATTGACAGGATCGGCCCATGTTTTTTCCAAGTTTGATCTCAAAGCAGGTTTTTGGCAGCTTGGAATACAAAGACAAGACCGGCCCAAAACGGCGTTCTGCATACCCAATGCTCAATATCAATGGACTGTCCTACCTTTTGGTCTTAAGGTAGCACCTTCACTGTTCCAGAAGGCTATGATCAAGATCTTTGAGCCTATCATCAATAATGCTCTAATTTATATTGATGATATCCTGTTATTCTCAGCAACAGAGGCAGAACACCTATCACTCCTGGCTCAATTTCATCAGATTATTGCCCAATATGGCATAATGCTTTCCTCCAAGAAAAGTGATATTGGAGTCTCAAAAATTGATTTTCTTGGAATGCATTTTGAAAATGGAGAATACAGCCCAGGACCTCACATTGCACAGGAATTACTAAAATTTCCTGATGATAATCTCTCTCACAAGCAAGTACAACAGTTCCTTGGAATTGTTAATTTTTTAAGAGATTTTATCCCCCAGTTATCTCATCATACCAGTCATTTGTACAAAATGCTGAAGAAAAATCCTCCACCATGGTCCCAAGAACAAACAGATGCAGTGGTTGCTCTGAAAAAGATTACTCAGAATCCACCTCCATTAAAGATCCCAGATCAAGGACAAAGGATTTTGCAAACTGATGCAAGTGATAACTATTGGGGTGCAATACTTATTGAAGAAATTAATGGAGTACGTTACTATTGTGGACATGCTAGTGGTCAATTCAAGGAATCGGAAAAGCATTACCATGCTACATACAAAGAGATCCTAGCAGTCAAAAGAGGCATCGAGAAATTTAACTTTCATTTGAGTCCATATCATTTTATAATAGAAATGGACAACACATCTTTTCCAAAGATGCTTGATCCAAAGAAAAAGATACTGCCAGATGCCCAGCTACTCCGATGGAAAGATTGGTTCTCGCGCTATAAATTCTCTGTTAAACACCTCAAAGGACCACAGAATATCCTTGCAGATTTTCTTTCAAGACCAGAGAAAATCTCTCCTCCTCAACCTCAGATTCTCTACATTCTTACTCTTTCAGAATATCCTTCTCCTTCCATCATGCCTTACATCACCAAAGCAGCCATCCTTCCACCAAACTCAGACCTTCACTCCTTCACAGATTTTCAGAATTACGCTAAAGAGTATGTTTACTTTTGGCTCCATCATCTTTTCGAAAAAACCAACCTTGTCCCAAAAGTCCAACATTTCAGTTCTATTTGTCCATACACTACGATCCCGTTCATCCAAGGTCTTATACCTGATGAACTCCTCTGGTATATCTGGTCAATGACCATTCTTTATACCACTTCTTTCACACTTGCTCCTCTTCCTGTCTATCATTATATCTGTGATAAGAGCAATGAGAATTCTTCTCTCATTAAGCTTCTTACTTTGTTTGCCCCTCTTCCCTTCTGGAGAGGTACTCTGTTTAATGTTATAAATAATAATAATCTTTGGGATGTTAAAAAATCAAAACAAAAAAGATTTTCTTGTGTGTTTTTTCTTAGCAGGACTTATCATGCACAGAAACCTGATGGTGTTGAGTTAAAAACAAATGCGATACTTTGGTCAGAATCCCTTGATTGGGTTCAACCCGATCCATTGCAATCTCAGGAGCTCAGTCTTATCCTTGCCAAATACAACCAGAGTGTATCAAAAGACTGCACAATCCTTGGCCCTGTTCCAGACACTGAAGAAGTTGATGCATATGATAAGCTATACCAGCCAGAACCACACTATGTGTCAACCTATCAGGTGTTACCATCTCAAGAGACTACTCTTCCTTTGGATTCTCAGGGGAAAATTCTCCTGGATTCTCAAGATCCATATGAAGATGAGTCTTTGTCCCAGCTCTCACTCTCCCAACCAGGATCATCACAGAATCCGACATACTGTTCTCAAAAGACAAGTGATGTTCCAGCAGGTCCAGATTCGTTTATTGATTTTCTCAACCCACTTGCATATGTCCAGACGCTTTATGATGATGACAGTGACAACAATAATCTCTCTCCAAGTCACGAGCCTATCTTCAAGGATTAAGTGTCGGCAGTACTATTTCATCCGGTTTCCAGTCCTCTATCTATATGTGTCGGCAGCTTGTTTTGGTCAGTTCCCGGTAGTCAGTCCCTGTGTCTGTCTGTAATAAAATAATATAAAGCATGCCAAGCATGATCCGTGATTCTATTATTTTATTAGCCATGCTTTTCGTGACTAATAAGATATTAAAAGCATGTCGGGCATGATTTGTGAGTTTGTATTTTTTAATCCCGTGAGAAAATCATGGGAATATTTTATTTTTCTTTGCTTTGTTTGTATTAGCCTTGGCTTCTCTATATAAGGAGAGGCATTTCTCAGTTGTAATCAAGTTAAGTTAAGTTAAGTTAAGTTAAGTTAAGTTAAGCTTGGAAGAAATAAAACTACTCCAGAGTGTTTTCTCATATGTCTTCCTTCTAAGTTTCTTCCTTTGTTCCTGAAAGCTTTATTTCAAAGTATGTTAGTCTTCTCTGCTCCTTAGATTCCAAGTATGCTCTGCACTTGCCTCGTTATGAGGAACCTGTGCATCAGAACAGAATCAAGAATACGATCCATGTTGATAGAGAGTACGGGAAATCGGGGTACTGAGTATGCTAGTAATGTATGTTTTGGTTGGGGTGATGACCAGTCTCTAAAGTGTCCTTGAGCGTGGGCAAGAGGTAAGACCCAGGAGGCTCGGACTGTCCACTGAGTTTGGTCATCTCCTCATCCAAAGTGTGCAGCTCCTAGTAGATACTCAGTGTATCAATTTCTCGTTTATCATATTCTCTGGAATTCCAATTCCAAGAAGAAAAGATAGGATAGATCAAGGTCCCAATGACTTTGTTGGTGTCCGTGTCTGTAGTTTGAAGACACAACACAGTCATTAGGATCCTGATACATCCACCCTCCCCAGTGTGAGGGTGGATGTATCAGGATCCTAATGACTGTGTTGTGTCTTCAAACTTCAGACACGGACACCAACAAAGTCATTGGGACCTTGATCTATCCTATCTTTTCTTCTTGGAATTGGAATTCCAGAGAATATGATAAACGAGAAATTGATACACTGAGTATCTACTAGGAGCTGCACACTTTGGATGAGGAGATGACCAAACTCAGTGGACAGTCCGAGCCTCCTGGGTCTTACCTCTTGCCCACGCTCAAGGACACTTTAGAGACTGGTCATCACCCCAACCAAAACATACAATACTAGCAGACTCAGTACCCCGATTTCCCGTACTCTCTATCAACATGGATCGTATTCTTGATTCTGTTCTGATGCACAGGTTCCTCATAACGAGGCAAGTGCAGAGCATACTTGGAATCTAAGGAGCAGAGAAGACTAACATACTTTGAAATAAAGCTTTCAGGAACAAAGGAAGAAACTTAGAAGGAAAACATATGAGAAAACACTCTGGAGTAGTTTTATTTCTTCCAAGCTTAACTTAACTTAACTTAACTTAACTTCACAGTCATTAGGATCCTGATACATCCACCCTCCCCAGTGTGGAACTCAGTGGACAGTCCGAGCCTCCTGGGTCTTACCTCTACTTGGTATGGCTTAGTTCTAATCTTTTGTTTTATGTATTGTTTTTCTTTTGTATTTCTTGCCTCCTTCTTGGTATGGCTTAGTTGTAATCTTTCCTTTTTGGTTGTTTTAATTAAATTTCATGTTCTTCATCTTTTACCATTTTTATGCTTGGTCATGATTAGCATGAACTAAGTATCTTTCTAAGGTCATGTATGGATTCTTTATGAAGTTTAATTGTGATTCTGTTTTTAATTGCATAATGTTTGTCTTGGATATGTTTCTTTAACCCACGCTTAATGCCTTGGTTGGTTTGATCATCTAATTAAGGAATTGAAAGATTAATTAGACCTTGGGAAAGGCTAGTTAATTCTAGGTTCAATTGATTAAAGAACATAAGGTACTAGCAAGGGAACTTGACATAGGCTTTATGCAATCATAAAGAATTCTGGACTTAATGCAAGAATTAATTCTAATGAGCATGGGAACATGACTTTAGGATTAAGGATTAAGCTAATTGACTTAGGAATAAGCAATTAGATTAAAATCTGAATTTCGATTGACTTACTCCAATTCAACGGTTAAGTAGTTAAACTCTACCTTAAAAAGAAGATTAGGTCTTAATCTAGCTTTTGGTAAAGGAAGAACATTTAAATGGATTATTGATGATATACATGACCCTAGGCTTTTGTTAATTTCATTTTACAAAGTTTAATTCAATTTCTGTGTGATTTTACTGTCTTTTAATATTTTCATCAAAAACTCTTTCGGTTACATCAACTATAAATTAAAGTGATTTGGGTTGGTAGTTGGAACTTTGGTCCCTGTGGGAACGAAAATTTTTCTTTGGATCAAGCATCTTTGGAAAAGATGTGTTGTCCATTTCTATTATAAAATGATATGGACTCAAATGAAAGTTAAATTTCTCGATGCCTCTTTTGACTGCTAGGATCTCTTTGTATGTAGCATGGTAATGCTTTTCCGATTCCTTGAATTGACCACTAGCATGTCCACAATAGTAACGTACTCCATTAATTTCTTCAATAAGTATTGCACCCCAATAGTTATCACTTGCATCAGTTTGCAAAATCCTTTGTCCTTGATCTGGGATCTTTAATGGAGGTGGATTCTGAGTAATCTTTTTCAGAGCAACCACTGCATCTGTTTGTTCTTGGGACCATGGTGGAGGATTTTTCTTCAGCATTTTGTACAAATGATTGGTATGATGAGATAACTGGGGGATAAAATCTCTTAAAAAATTAACAATTCCAAGGAACTGTTGTACTTGCTTGTGAGAGAGATTATCATCAGGAAATTTTAGTAATTCCTGTGCAATGTGAGGTCCTGGGCTGTATTCTCCATTTTCAAAATGCATTCCAAGAAAATCAATTTCTGAGACTCCAATATCACTTTTCTTGGAGGAAAGCATTATGCCATATTGGGCAATAATCTGATGAAATTGAGCCAGGAGTGATAGGTGTTCTGCCTCTGTTGCTGAGAATAACAGGATATCATCAATATAAATTAGAGCATTATTGATGATAGGCTCAAAGATCTTGATCATAGCCTTCTGGAACAGTGAAGGTGCTACCTTAAGACCAAAAGGTAGGACAGTCCATTGATATTGAGCATTGGGTATGCAGAACGCCGTTTTGGGCCGGTCTTGTCTTTGTATTCCAAGTTGCCAAAAACCTGCTTTGAGATCAAACTTGGAAAAAACATGGGCCGATCCTGTCAATTGAGCAAATAAGGCCGTTGGCTTTGGAAGAGGAAACTTATCATCTTGAAGGAAATGATTAAGAGGCTTATAATCGATGACAAGCCTTTTCTTTCCTCTTTTAATTTCTGATCTTTTTTCAACATAAAATGCCTGGCAAGCCCAATCAGACTTTGTGGGCTCAATGAGTCCTTGTTTCAGCAGTGCAGCACATTCCTCTCGAGCTAGCTTCAAATCTTCTGGATTCATTCCTGGATGTGAAGCCTTAGTCGGATTAATGTCTTCATTCCTTTTAAAAGGAAGGCTGATAAAGAAATCTTCATTTTTCCATAGTGGAGAAGGATGTGGGAATTGATCATGACTGTCAGCACAGTATCGAATCAATTTATCTTTAATATCTGAATATTGTGGAGGAGCATTCTGTAATTCATACAGAGAAGTTATCTCTGTCCAAGGACTGAAATTAGATTTCCATCTGATTCCTTTAGGAAGTATCATCAGATTCTTGGTATGATAAAAGGCATTGAAACCAAGAAGAATGTCCTTTCCTGGAAGTTCACTTCCTAATACTTTGATCTTCAAGGTACATCCTGGGAAGATCTTGATGTTGATCTTTCTCCTTGTAATCAGATCAATTTTGAATATTTTTCCGTCAGCGGTGTAGAAGTACTGATTGTGAGGAACCCATTCTTCAGGCGGGAGAATATGAGGTTTCATCACAGTATGAGATGAGCCTGTATCAATGAAAGCTATCGCTGTAATGGGTTTTGAATATTTCTCTGGAAGAATTTGAACCTGAATATTCGGTAATGGAGTCTTTGGAGAATTCTGGGAATGAAAATGTTGAGTTCCAAGACATCCAATCATTGGGTTTGCAGGCTGAACTAGATTGAGTAGTCCTGGAGAATAATCTTCTTCTTCTGATTGACAAGAGTCATCAGAGTCAGAGAAGGATGAGTCTGTTGATTCGTCAGAAGGCGGAATGACATATTGAGTGTCATTATCCTGTTCATCTTGCTCTTCAAGATAATCTTCTATATCTGCCGTGTTGTCAGATATCATGAAGATCTTATGAAACTTCTGGATCATCTTGATGTCACCTTTGGTCTTTTTAGGACAATTCTTAGCAAAATGTCCTGGTTTTCTGCAAATGAAGCATTTTGATCCTTTGGAGAAGGGTTTCCTAGATTTAAAGAATCTAGGCTTCCTTTTAAACTTTGATAGAGGTGTCATCTCCTCATCCAAAGTGTGCAGCTCCTAGTAGATACTCAGTGTATCAATTTCTCGTTTATCATATTCTCTGGAATTCCAATTCCAAGAAGAAAAGATAGGATAGATCAAGGTCCCAATGACTTTGTTGGTGTCCGTGTCTGTAGTTTGAAGACACAACACAGTCATTAGGATCCTGATACATCCACCCTCCCCAGTGTGGTATCAAAGCCAGGTTGGTTAGGTTGGAGAATTCTGGGAATCTGAATGATAGAGGTGTCATCTGCTCTGTTTGAGATGGCAACAAGAGCATCAGTAGTACAGTTGGGAAGCTCAAGATCATAAGCGTGATTCTGGAGACGATAAACAATCTGGTGATGGAGGGTTGCCATGATGGCTTGAGAATCTTGCTCAGCTCCAGTAATCTGGACCTGGACTTGTAATCTCCGAGGAAGAGTTCTGTCTTGAAGACTAACGTTGTAGTCTGGCTGAATGGTTAAGACAACACTGCCGTTGCTAAGAGTAGTAAGAAGTGCTCCTATAAGAGCATCAGAATACTTCTTATAAGAGGAATCAAGGAGAGCTATCTTAGCAGTAACAGGTAAACCTTTTCTGCCATGAAGGGTGAGAACTAGACGAACAGCACCAAAGTGTAAATAGGTGTATCCTTCAGATCTCCATTTATTAATGAGATCCGGAAAAATCTCAATTGTTGAGTAGAGTTCCTGGGTAGTTGCTGGAAGAGTGCACTGTTCAAGCTTGGTGGATTGAACAATTTCTTTGACATCAGATCTGTTGGTTCTGATCAAAGATCTGAACGAACTGGTGAAAGAATTCTGCCGGTGATAGTAACTGTATGGACTGAGAAGAGGTAAATTGGTACTTCTGAGGGGCTGATCTGGATGATGGGTCACCTCAATGAGGTTTTCTATCTTGTTGGCAAGGGTTCTTTTTATGGACGGAGGTAGATCTTTAGGAATGAAAGGAGAGATAAGATTAGAAGTAGAAGTAGTAGATGTACTGGGTGTGTCACTCATGATGTAAAAGTTTGTTCCTTACTCACTATATCTCAAAATATGTTGGCTTTCTCTGCTGGACTCGTTAGGCTCTGATACCACACTGGGGAGGGTGGATGTATCAGGATCCTAATGACTGTGTTGTGTCTTCAAACTTCAGACACGGACACCAACAAAGTCATTGGGACCTTGATCTATCCTATCTTTTCTTCTTGGAATTGGAATTCCAGAGAATATGATAAACGAGAAATTGATACACTGAGTATCTACTAGGAGCTGCACACTTTCGATGAGGAGATGACCAAACTCAGTGGACAGTCCGAGCCTCCTGGGTCTTACCTCTTGCCCACGCTCAAGGACACTTTAGAGACTGGTCATCACCCCAACCAAAACATACAATACTAGCAGACTCAGTACCCCGATTTCCCGTACTCTCTATCAACATGGATCGTATTCTTGATTCTGTTCTGATGCACAGGTTCCTCATAACGAGGCAAGTGCAGAGCATACTTGGAATCTAAGGAGCAGAGAAGACTAACATACTTTGAAATAAAGCTTTCAGGAACAAAGGAAGAAACTTAGAAGGAAAACATATGAGAAAACACTCTGGAGTAGTTTTATTTCTTCCAAGCTTAACTTAACTTAACTTAACTTAACTTAACTTGATTACAACTGAGAAATGCCTCTCCTTATATAGAGAAGCCAAGGCTAATACAAACAAAGCAAAGAAAAATAAAATATTCCCATGATTTTCTCACGGGATTAAAAAATACAAACTCACAAATCATGCCCGACATGCTTTTAATATCTTATTAGTCACGAAAAGCATGGCTAATAAAATAATAGAATCACGGATCATGCTTGGCATGCTTTATATTATTTTATTACAGACAGACACAGGGACTGACTACCGGGAACTGACCAAAACAAGCTGCCGACACATATAGATAGAGGACTGGAAACCGGATGAAATAGTACTGCCGACACTTAATCCTTGAAGATAGGCTCGTGACTTGGAGAGAGATTATTGTTGTCACTGTCATCATCATAAAGCGTCTGGACATATGCAAGTGGGTTGAGAAAATCAATAAACGAATCTGGACCTGCTGGAACATCACTTGTCTTTTGAGAACAGTATGTCGGATTCTGTGATGATCCTGGTTGGGAGAGTGAGAGCTGGGACAAAGACTCATCTTCATATGGATCTTGAGAATCCAGGAGAATTTTCCCCTGAGAATCCAAAGGAAGAGTAGTCTCTTGAGATGGTAACACCTGATAGGTTGACACATAGTGTGGTTCTGGCTGGTATAGCTTATCATATGCATCAACTTCTTCAGTGTCTGGAACAGGGCCAAGGATTGTGCAGTCTTTTGATACACTCTGGTTGTATTTGGCAAGGATAAGACTGAGCTCCTGAGATTGCAATGGATCGGGTTGAACCCAATCAAGGGATTCTGACCAAAGTATCGCATTTGTTTTTAACTCAACACCATCAGGTTTCTGTGCATGATAAGTCCTGCTAAGAAAGAACACACAAGAAAATCTTTTTTGTTTTGATTTTTTAACATCCCAAAGATTATTGTTATTTATAACATTAAACAGAGTACCTCTCCAGAAGGGAAGAGGGGCAAACAAAGTAAGAAGCTTAATGAGAGAAGAATTCTCATTGCTCTTATCACAGATATAATGATAGACAGGAAGAGGAGCAAGTGCGAAAGAAGTGGTATAAAGAATGGTCATTGACCAGATATACCAGAGGAGTTCATCAGGTATAAGACCTTGGATGAACGGGATGGTAGTGTATGGACAAATAGAACTGAAATGTTGGACTTTTGGGACAAGGTTGGTTTTTTCGAAAAGATGATGGAGCCAAAAGTAAACATACTCTTTAGCGTAATTCTGAAAATCTGTGAAGGAGTGAAGGTCTGAGTTTGGTGGAAGGATGGCTGCTTTGGTGATGTAAGGCATGATGGAAGGAGAAGGATATTCTGAAAGAGTAAGAATGTAGAGAATCTGAGGTTGAGGAGGAGAGATTTTCTCTGGTCTTGAAAGAAAATCTGCAAGGATATTCTGTGGTCCTTTGAGGTGTTTAACAGAGAATTTATAGCGCGAGAACCAATCTTTCCATCGGAGTAGCTGGGCATCTGGCAGTATCTTTTTCTTTGGATCAAGCATCTTTGGAAAAGATGTGTTGTCCATTTCTATTATAAAATGATATGGACTCAAATGAAAGTTAAATTTCTCGATGCCTCTTTTGACTGCTAGGATCTCTTTGTATGTAGCATGGTAATGCTTTTCCAATTCTTTGAATTGACCACTAGCATGTCCACAATAGTAACGTACTCCATTAATTTCTTCAATAAGTATTGCACCCCAATAGTTATCACTTGCATCAGTTTGCAAAATCCTTTGTCCTTGATCTGGGATCTTTAATGGAGGTGGATTCTGAGTAATCTTTTTCAGAGCAACCACTGCATCTGTTTGTTCTTGGGACCATGGTGGAGGATTTTTCTTCAGCATTTTGTACAAATGACTGGTATGATGAGATAACTGGGGGATAAAATCTCTTAAAAAATTAACAATTCCAAGGAACTGTTGTACTTGCTTGTGAGAGAGATTATCATCAGGAAATTTTAGTAATTCCTGTGCAATGTGAGGTCCTGGGCTGTATTCTCCATTTTCAAAATGCATTCCAAGAAAATCAATTTCTGAGACTCCAATATCACTTTTCTTGGAGGAAAGCATTATGCCATATTGGGCAATAATCTGATGAAATTGAGCCAGGAGTGATAGGTGTTCTGCCTCTGTTGCTGAGAATAACAGGATATCATCAATATAAATTAGAGCATTATTGATGATAGGCTCAAAGATCTTGATCATAGCCTTCTGGAACAGTGAAGGTGCTACCTTAAGACCAAAAGGTAGGACAGTCCATTGATATTGAGCATTGGGTATGCAGAACGCCGTTTTGGGCCGGTCTTGTCTTTGTATTCCAAGTTGCCAAAAACCTGCTTTGAGATCAAACTTGGAAAAAACATGGGCCGATCCTGTCAATTGAGCAAATAAGGCCGTTGGCTTTGGAAGAGGAAACTTATCATCTTGAAGGAAATGATTAAGAGGCTTATAATCGATGACAAGCCTTTTCTTTCCTCTTTTAATTTCTGATCTTTTTTCAACATAAAATGCCTGGCAAGCCCAATCAGACTTTGTGGGCTCAATGAGTCCTTGTTTCAGCAGTGCAGCACATTCCTCTCGAGCTAGCTTCAAATCTTCTGGATTCATTCCTGGATGTGAAGCCTTAGTCGGATTAATGTCTTCATTCCTTTTAAAAGGAAGGCTGATAAAGAAATCTTCATTTTTCCATAGTGGAGAAGGATGTGGGAATTGATCATGACTGTCAGCACAGTATCGAATCAATTTATCTTTAATATCTGAATATTGTGGAGGAGCATTCTGTAATTCATACAGAGAAGTTATCTCTGTCCAAGGACTGAAATTAGATTTCCATCTGATTCCTTTAGGAAGTATCATCAGATTCTTGGTATGATAAAAGGCATTGAAACCAAGAAGAATGTCCTTTCCTGGAAGTTCACTTCCTAATACTTTGATCTTCAAGGTACATCCTGGGAAGATCTTGATGTTGATCTTTCTCCTTGTAATCAGATCAATTTTGAATATTTTTCCGTCAGCGGTGTAGAAGTACTGATTGTGAGGAACCCATTCTTCAGGCGGGAGAATATGAGGTTTCATCACAGTATGAGATGAGCCTGTATCAATGAAAGCTATCGCTGTAATGGGTTTTGAATATTTCTCTGGAAGAATTTGAACCTGAATATTCGGTAATGGAGTCTTTGGAGAATTCTGTCTTGAAGAATTCTCCAATCTAGGCTTCCTTTTAAAGAATCTTATGCAAAGTCCTAACCAACCTGGCTTTGATACCACACTGGGGAGGGTGGATGTATCAGGATCCTAATGACTGTGTTGTGTCTTCAAACTTCAGACACGGACACCAACAAAGTCATTGGGACCTTGATCTATCCTATCTTTTCTTCTTGGAATTGGAATTCCAGAGAATATGATAAACGAGAAATTGATACACTGAGTATCTACTAGGAGCTGCACACTTTCGATGAGGAGATGACCAAACTCAGTGGACAGTCCGAGCCTCCTGGGTCTTACCTCTTGCCCACGCTCAAGGACACTTTAGAGACTGGTCATCACCCCAACCAAAACATACAATACTAGCATACTCAGTACCCCGATTTCCCGTACTCTCTATCAACATGGATCGTATTCTTGATTCTGTTCTGATGCACAGGTTCCTCATAACGAGGCAAGTGCAGAGCATACTTGGAATCTAAGGAGCAGAGAAGACTAACATACTTTGAAATAAAGCTTTCAGGAACAAAGGAAGAAACTTAGAAGGAAGACATATGAGAAAACACTCTGGAGTAGTTTTATTTCTTCCAAGCTTAACTTAACTTAACTTAACTTAACTTAACTTAAGCTTGGAAGAAATAAAACTACTCCAGAGTGTTTTCTCATATGTCTTCCTGCTAAGTTTCTTCCTTTGTTCCTGAAAGCTTTATTTCAAAGTATGTTAGTCTTCTCTACTCCTTAGATTCCAAGTATGCTCTGCACTTGCCTCGTTATGAGGAACCTGTGCATCAGAACAGAATCAAGAATACGATCCATGTTGATAGAGAGTACGGGAAATCGGGGTACTGAGTATGCTAGTATTGTATGTTTTGGTTGGGGTGATGACCAGTCTCTAAAGTGTCCTTGAGCGTGGGCAAGAGGTAAGACCCAGGAGGCTCGGACTGTCCACTGAGTTTGGTCATCTCCTCATCGAAAGTGTGCAGCTCCTAGTAGATACTCAGTGTATCAATTTCTCGTTTATCATATTCTCTGGAATTCCAATTCCAAGAAGAAAAGATAGGATAGATCAAGGTCCCAATGACTTTGTTGGTGTCTGTGTCTGAAGTTTGAAGACACAACACAGTCATATGATAAACGAAACCTTCAATGCTTATTGGTGGAAGGAGTTCATTGTTCGGTTTTTTTGCTAGACAATGAATAAGGAGTTCTCTTATTTGAATCAGAAGTTGATGTTTTGTTGAATCAGAAGTTGATTTAGAGAAGTTCAAATGGAAGTAGAGAAGTAGAGTTCTATTATTAGACAACTATATAAAAGAGGTTTGTGGATTATCAAACTGTCATGTTTTTTAGTTTTAAAGATGATATTTTATAAATGGCAATGATTAATTCTTAATAACATTATGTATTTGACATTTTTTTAAAAAAAAAAAATACTAGTGTTTATTGTTAATTGCATAATATCAACTTAGAACCTAAGTAAACGAGCAAAAATAATTTACGATTCTTAATTAATAACGGCCAACTATTTATCCCTCCAATTATGAGGATGAGGAAAAGGCGAGGATCAAGAAAAGCACCAGGTGAGGAGGATGAACATGACGATGAAGACGGCAGTCGTGCACATGAACTCACTGGTGCCTGCATACATACATACTCACTGGTGCCCGCATGCATGATACATACATACATACATACATGTGTGCGTATTAAAAATATTAATTTCATAAAGGTTATATTAATAGTTATAAACACTATTTTGTTCCTTCTCTCTGCTTTGAAGTGTCAAAGCAAGTAATTCAAATCATAGAAATACATAATCAACACTCGCTACACCAAGAATGCATCCTGAGTTGATAGTTGAGCAAGTACGATACTTAAATAATACTCAAATCAATTTGAAATAACATATGATATCAACTATTATACAAAATGAACATTTTCTCAAAACAAAATCCACCAGTTTGATTCTCATTAACTGCTCAAAAGCTTATGATCACTAATAGGAAGGTTATGAGCAGCCTGGCCAATGTTTTTGAACAATCATCTGGTTTTCCAGATTCCCATGGACATACACTTTGGGCTCTTTAACCTGCAGGGGATTAATATCATATAAAACTACATTTTAAAAGGCAATTAAGCGTTCAATTTTTGAGTTCATTGCTACTACTGACCAGTACAATCGGCGGAAATTCGAATCTAAAACGAGCTCTAACAAACCCATCTTCGCTGAATAGACACTTGAATCCATCAACGACTGGGTGTTCACTGTAAAATATATTTTTTAAAAAATATATAAGACATACCAAACAATTCGTTGTAAACACTTAGCATTGATACAGAATTTGCATCCACCGCACCATTTCTAGAATAAAGAGAAAACAGATACGTAGAAAGAACTCACTTAATGAGAAAAGTAAAATTCCTCATGCGAAATTCCTGCAACCTTATTTGTTCTTCTTTAGAATATCTGCACAAGAGGGAGCACATTTAATTATTCTGAAAGTTCAATGTCACACAACAAACATTAAAAAAAAATACCTTAGAAGCATGTTGTTAATAGAACCTAACAACACTAAGAAGTGCAACTGAATCTTTGACTCTCATATAATTGCAACAAGATCAAAAGAAGCGGCACTGTCAAATTCCAAATTTAATTCTCTTTGGAATTTAGTTTATCATTCATAAATTGCTTGTACTCTCATCGGGTTTGGAGTTGTTCAATATTTTTTTTTTTTTTAAAAGGTAATGTTTAGTACTAAAATATTCTGCACCAAAATCTCATGAATACAATCTTTAACTTGTTTTTACATTTACACTATCTTGTCTAACGTGCATAACAAAAAGAGAACCAGAAATAGGCAACAGGAACAGCATCTGAGAAGTAGCGCCCTGCTCCTAGACAAACGGCCTCACAAACCTACAAGAGACTAAATAGAACAACAAAGCCTAGAAAGTAATTTTAGAATACATACTTGAACCCGAAAATAGCTTCTGTCTACTCATCCAATAACAGTTCTTTGTAAGATGAATTATCTGTATGAGTTAACTGTTTCGGTTTTGTAGTTATGTTTTCAGTAAATTATGATATCTACTATGAATGGTAATAGCCTATGATAACAGTACTCTAAAATCCTTCATTTGTATTATATATCAGGCTAGTATTCTTCTTGGTCGGAAAAAAAAAAACAAAAAACAAAAAAAAACAAATGTTTGCATTCTTCTTTAGTTATTGGCTTTTGCTTAAACGATATTATAGCATTTTGGTTAACACATTAAAAATTTGCTTTCTATGGCTATATTTTATTGTTAACTATGCAGTGATGGCAGCTGCCTCCGTGGCATTATGAATAGGTCCGTCTCTGGAAAATACCACAAATACCAAGAGCTTCTACATAAAGACATAATATAAAAGAGATAAACTTAATATACCTCCATGGGGAATCACTTTCACAAAAGCGAGATATACCATTCATCGCTGAAAAGGTGTCAATGTGAACCCACTGTTCATTTGTATCATTAAGAACACCTGCTAAGAACAACAACCAAAAACCTGTAAACAATCAAGCATTGGAAAATCCATGTCAAAATTCATTTGGTATAGACATTGCCACTGAAATATATTGTTATGTTCTTTTTTAATCGATCAAACCTCCCCCAATTTACAAGCAATTGAGTACCATACCTTCAATTCAATGCTACTAGAATTGTCCGAGCATCATCTGATAGATTCTTAATCATGAATTTTGATGAGCCCGACCAATATTGGGCCAAGACCTACCAGCGAAGAACCAAAGGGGATTCTCGGCCCAAACATGATGCTGGAAGGGACGGGGGACCACTTAGGGGTAATACGTGTAACTAACATTAGTCAGGTAGTGGGAGTGCGTTTTATAGCGCAGGGTAGGGATGGAATGAGGTAGGGAGGTTGTTGTGAGGAGAGGTGCTAGTCTCTTGAATTGCTGGCAGTGAATTGTTTTTTTTCTTTGTTTCCTGCTTATGTTCTTGCTGTTCTAGGCTAGAGGTGTGAACCTAGCCAAGTGTAGGATTGTATTCTCTCATTTTCCACACAGTAAAGTAAAGAGGATACATTACTGGTTTACTCCATAATTTCCTTGTCAATTTGCTGGCTCTATCAAATTTTCACAATAGGAAGGGTAAAGTTGGAAATTAAGGCCATTTTTATATTAGTAATTGTATAAAATGACGTGTTGTCTTAATAGTTTCATCATATGGCATGTTGTCATGTATGTGACAAATAAGGGCTCATTAAGTGCTGTGTTGTCCTTTTATTAAGATCTTGGTTATTTTCAATCATGAATAAAAGTTGCTTCTTATGTGTTGAAGGATATTAAATACACAAGTTATTCAGTACTACTCAGGAGATTCTCCTTCAGGTTTGGGAAAGTTCCAAGACTTAGATTTTGATTCTAAGAATACCTAAGGAAATCCTTCCCTTTTCTCGATTCTTAAACACATTCTATCATCATTCAACACTGACGACATATAACAATAGTTTTCCTCAGGTAGTTTCTGACTTCTCATGGAGTAGCAAGTGTACTACTCCCTCCAGTCTATAATATATAGACATATTTGGGGAGTTGATCATGGTACTAAATATAAGACATATTTATCAATCTTTTCCTAATTTACCCCTATTGATGCTATTGATGCTTCTCCAATAATAATCAAGGAGGAGAGAAGAAAATATTAAGAAAAGTGATTAGGGTGTTTTAGAAAATACGTCATGTTAACTAATTTAACTAACTTCCTTCATCTAATCAATTAGGTATATGTCATATATTAAGGATCGGAAGGAGTAAGATTTTAAGAATCATGGACTCACCAATCTGATGCAATTCTTTTAAGGCATGCCCACTAGGATAATTCCAGTATGATGCCATGAAAGTCGTGATGGAGCATGCTACACTACAAGATGTAAAAGTAAGTACAAAATGAAGAATACAACCATCACCAACAAAACATAATCACTTGTAGGCCAACCTTATTAACAATATTCCCACCAAAATGAAGAAAAGCAAGTTCCAGAAAGGCTTCTTCTTATTGTTGAAACTGGAACATTTCACATCACTTAGTAACTCATAACATGAAAAAGTAAATGACCAAGAAAACATGCAAACGATGCTTCTTCCATTTCCAGATCTCCTTTATAGATGTATATGCACTTAAACTTACTCGATTACAATACAGTTCCCACAAAAGGGCAAATTCACTGTAGTCCTTTGAAACTCTGATTTAATGAATTGGGTGATTAAAATGTTTATATTTATACATTTGAGTCCAAATTCAAAAGAAACTTTGATAAAAAAACCATAGTCAGAAAATGGTTACATAGCAATCATTAACTCAAAATGGGATCAAAGGTTGACCAGGACTTGATAGTTTTAGCGACTTGGGAACAAGTTGAGATACGAAGAAGGTTAAGGGGTCAAAATCTTTAAAAGACCATAAAAATGTTGCAACTTGGAAATATACAAAAATAGAAACAAAAACAAACGTGGGACAGGTGAATATACATTTTCATCAAAATGACTATATTGAAACAGCAACACATTTTCCCTAAAAAGCTCCAACATCTTATATTTCAGACAGAAATACAGAGCAACATGATCTTACATTCTGCTAGCTGCGACTGAAGCAGACAGGTTAAATATTGGAACTGAACTTATGATAAAACGAAGCTCCTGCAGCATCAATAAAAATGATGTTGCAACAATGTTTAAAATATAAAACAAACACAATTCAATACAATCCTACCTTGTGGGGAAGCTTGGAGTAAATCAGAATAAAGGAAAGAACTGGAAAAATGAAAGATCGAACCCTTCTGTCTAGAAAAAGACTGAGCTGAAAAGAAGACAACCAGCCAAATTAGTAAAAATGATGGTATTTTATTTTTCATCACTCTTTTTTATACTCCTTTCTGTTCTTGGTTATTTTTGGTTGAGGAAGAGGAACAAAGTTACCTCTAGTACTACAAGCAGATTGGCAATTACATAAAAGCACATTGTTTAATCTTGACATCCATCACTCTAATTATATCTATTCACTGTTCATTGACATTGATTTATAATTGTAAAAATAAATAACAGATTAGCTGGTTATAGGAGTTAGTTAATAAATTGCAGAAGGGCTTTAATTAGTTAAAGCTATGTTTATCACATAAGAAGGTCCATCTCCAATTTCCTTCTAACATGACAACCAAACTAAATAGTCTACTAAAATATTAAAATCTTAAAAACAAGTTATGTAATTAAGAATATGATGAGCCACGTGAAGTGTGATATGTGAGAGAGAGAGAAAGAATATGCTAGTGCAAGGGATGTGTGTGTGAGAGAGAGAGGAAATGGGTTAGAATAGAGGGTTAAGCATCTAGTGTGGTAATTGTATGATTTAGCAAATAGTAGTATTTTATTATTAGTGAGAAAATATAGGAGGAAGTTAGATCAGTGAGATAATCTAGGATTACGTTAGATAGGATTCTATGTTTTTGAATTTTAAATTTCCTAGAATTCCTAAATCTGTTACAACAGATTTCACTACCTTGTAATCTATATATTTTCATGAATAAGCAAGGAAGAAGCATCGGACTCAATTACTCTGATCCTAAACGCTCTACATGGTATCAGAGCACAGGAAGAAATAGATGTTGCCCATTGCGACGCATTAGAGTCCAAACTTATCCGAGCGTTACCCACTGTAACGTCGTGAAAAAAAAAAAAGGAAGGAAAAATAATCCATCACCCAGTCTCAGCTGATTGGTGCCAGATATCGAATCGTGTGTCGTCTCAACTCAGAGTCTAGAACGTCCTTCCGCTGCAATTCCAAGACTCGTCCGACACCATCTCCGATTCTCCGTCATAGTCAGCTTCGTAGCTGTCTCTCCAGAGCGACGTTCTTTTTCCAGCGTTCGTCCGCCATCGTCCGTGGTTTCCCTGTACGACGCTGATAGTCCGTCGTCCTCAGCCAACGCTGATAGTCCGTTCATCCGCCATTGTCCGTGGTTTCCCTGTACGACGCTGATAGTCCATCGTTCTCAGCCTCGTCTGTCTTCATCTCGAGGTCCCGTACCATCGTCCTCAGCCTGGCCTCGTCACGTCTTCATCTCAGGCATTTTGAAGATCCGATTCATCATCATCTCGGGTCCTTCTACAGGCTCACGCTGCTGCCCATTTGACTTGGGCTGATATTGAATTTTGTGTTTTGTCTCTGTTTTTTTTTTTTTTTTGCAGTGTCTCATTTGGGTTGGTTATTTTTTATTGGGCTTGCACTGCGCTCTTCATTTCTTAATCCCGGCGAATTTGTATTAAAGAAAAAAATATCCCAGCAAATTAATTCTCCAGTTAATTCTGCCTGCATACTCCAACCCAATGACGTCATCACCAGATGCAACGCCTCTTCCCAAGACCAGCAAAAATTCAACTATTTTTCCCTCTTCCGATAACCAGTTGGTGTCAAAAAGACTGAATCTTCACAATTATCATGACTGGGCACGAGCTGTTTTGTTGGCTATCTGTGGACGTGGAAAACGGAAATTTTTAACTGGAGAAATCAAGCCACCATCAGATCAAAACTCACCAGCCTGGGCTCAATGAGATACTGATAATTCACTTGTCTGCTCTTGGCTCATCAATTCCATGTCTCCTCAGATTAAACGAAGCTTCATGTATCTTCCAACTGCCAAGGATATTTGGGATGCTGTCCGCAATTCCTATGTCAATGCCAAGGATTTATCCCAACTATTTAATCTTCGTCGTCGCATTTGGAAGTCTTCTCAGGGCTCTCGGGACGTTGCTGAATTTTGGTTTGAACTTGTCGGTCTCTGGCAAGAAGAAGATCAAATGGTCAAAAATGAATGAGATTCTCCCGCTGATGTTACTCGCCACCTTCGAAATGTCGACACTGATCGGATTCTGATCTTTCTCGCTGGCTTAAACTCAGAATTTGATGATGCTCGAGCAAGGATATTGAGTAATTCGTCCCTTCCTCCTCTCCTGGAAGTATATTCGGAGATTCGTCGTGAAGAGTCCCGAAGAAAAACTATGCTTCTCAAGGCTATCTCTTCAGGACCAGAAGCGTCTAGTTTCATCAGTAAGCACGTTCCCTCTTCTGGTTCTAGTTCTAACAAATCTCGTCCAACGTGTGATCATTGTAAGAAGATTGGTCATACCAAAGACAAATGCTGGAAACTCCACGGTAAGCCATCTGATTGGACACCTCAAAAACCACGACCACCTTCTGCTCATCAAACTGTCTCTGAATCAAATACTCCTTCAGCATCTATGCCTCCTTCTCTGAATACAGAACAGATGAGTCAACTTCTCAACTTGCTCCAAAATTTACAGTCCTCTCAAGGACTAGTTGCCACTATCGTCAAACAAGGTAATGATCATCTTGCCCTTATATCCTCATCCTCTTCACCAAAATGGATAGTAGACACTGGCGCCTCTGATCATATGACCTCAGAATCAAGAAACTTTACTTCCTATTCTCCTTTGGCTGGTAATAATCGAGTTCGCACAGCTAATAATTCTAGTGCTCCCATTGCTGGTACTGGTACTGTACTCCTTACAAGAGACTTAAAACTTGATTCTGTTCTCCATGTACCTCATTTGGCATACAATCTCCTTTCAATCAGCAAGTTGACAAAACATGCAAACTGTTCTGCTCACTTTTTTGCCACTCATTGTATATTTTAGGATCTCTCCTCGGGGAAGACGATTGGCACAGCTAAGGAGCTTGACGGCCTTTACTATCTTGATGATTCCTCTGCAAGTTCCTTGTCATCACAAATAAAGACCTATGTCTCTCCTACTTTAGATAATAATTTGATGTTATGGCATAGAAGGATGGGTCATCCTAGTTTTCAATATTTACAAACATTGTTTCCTCAATTTTCATTCAATAAAGATGTCCATTTCCATTGTGAAACGTGTGAACTAGCAAAACATCATCGTACTACCTTCCCTCCGACTCCATATCACTCTACTCGTCCCTTCTCCATCATCCACAGTGATGTATGGGGCCCCTCTCGAGTACCTAACAGGACCGGTTCAAAATATTTTGTCACTTTCATAGACGATCACTCTCGTATGTGTTGGGTGTACCTTCTAAAAGAAAAATCTGATGTGTTCAATATCTTTGTTGAATTCTTCCGCTATGTTCAAACGCAATTTAATTCTACCATTCAAGTCTTACACTCTGATAATGGCACCGAATATTTCAATCATACCTTTAGCCATTTTCTAAAGTCTCACGGAATTGTTCATAAAAGTAGTTGTCCTAACACACCTCAGCAAAATGGCATTGCCGAACGAAAAAAATCGACATCTTCTCGACATTGCCCGTGCTCTTATGTACACCTGCCATGTTCCCAAGTATTTTTGGGGCGATGCCCTCCTTACTGCCACCCACCTTATCAATAGACTACCTACTCGTGTCCTCTCTCATAAGTCCCCTCTTGATAAACTCCGTGAGACTCATGTGACTTCACAACTTGATCACTCTCTTCCTCTCCGTGTCTTTGGCTGTACCGTATATGTCCACATTCACCATCCTCCTTCCAAATTTGACCCTAGGTCCATTCCTTGCATCTTTGTTGGCTATTCCAATTGTCAAAAAGGTTATCGTTGTTATGACCCCAAATCCCAACGACTCTTTGTCAGCCGAGATGTCACCTTTGCTGAAGCCATACCTTTCTATCCACACCCTTCGAGTCAGGGGGAGAATTGGAGTAACTCTCAGCCTACTATACGTGAACCTATACCACCGTCCTATCCTGTGATCATATCCTCTACACCTGATTCCTCCACATCTGATTCACTCACAATGCCATCACAAACAGGGGGAGACAAATATTATGACAAGGTTTACTCTAGGAGGAACAAAAAGGTAGTAGAGTCCATTATGCCTGAGGCTCAGCCACTCTCCCAACCAAAAGAGACTCCTGACGCCAATAAGGACCTAAACATGCCCATTGCATTGAGAAAGAAGACACGTTTCTGCACTCAACATCCTATTCAAGACTACATGTCATATGGTAATCTCTCCCAGAAATATTGTCATTTTGTCACTAACCTTGATCAGGTTCAGATTCCCGCAAATATACATGAGGCACTTGAAATTCCTGAATGGAAAGATGCTGTCTTGGATGAGATGAATGCCCTTGAGAAAAATCAAACTTGGGATATCACTAACTTACCCCAAGGTAAAATGGCAGTAGGGTGTAAGTGGGTATTTACCCCCAAGTACAATGCTGATGGTACCCTGAACAAGTACAAAGCCAGACTAGTTGCCAAGGGTTTTACGCAAACTTATGGCTTGGACTACAATGAAACTTTTGCCCTTGTAGCAAAGTTAAGCACTATCAGATTCCTTATTTCCATTGCTATTAATCTCGACTGGCCTTTACAACAGCTAGACATCAAAAACGCCTTCCTAAATGGGGATCTAAAAGAAGAAGTTTATATGACACTTCCACCTGGTTTTGAGATTGGTCACGGCAAACAGGTATGCAAGCTGAACAAGTCCATTTATGGATTGAAACAGTCTCCTAGAGCGTGGTTTGACAGATTTTCACAAGTCCTAAAGGCTGAAGGATATAACCAATGTCTCTCTGATCACACTATGTTCACTATGAACTATGAAGGTATGATTACTATCTTAATAGTATATGTGGATGACATAATACTTACAGGGAACAATCCTCAAGAAATGAACAGAATCAAACTGGCGTTGAACAAGGAATTTGAAGTCAAGGACCTTGGTAACTTGAAATACTTCCTAGGAATGGAAGTGGCTAGGTCAAAAGAAGGAATTCACGTTTCATAAAGGAAGTATGTCCTTGATCTACTAAAGGAAACTGGCATGCTTGGATGTAAGCCGAGTAAGACTCCCATCAGTGTCAAAAAGAAGAAGAAAAAAGTAGAACAGCCAACAACCGAACAAGAGGTGGCAGAAAAGAAGAAACAAGAAGAGGAAAAACCAGCAGACTTAGGGCGCTACCAGAGATTGGTTGGAAAACTTATTTATCTTTCTCACACACGGCCTGACATCGCCTTTGCAGTAAGTACTGCAAGTCAACATATGCACTCGCCAAAGCAGAGACACTTGAAAGCAGCATATAAAATCCTGAAATATCTCAAAGGAACTCCTGGTCGAGGTCTCTTCTTCAGAAAAACTAATCTGAGGACTATTGAGATATATACTGATGCAGATTGGGCAGGAGACCAAGAGAACAGTAGGTCTATTTCAGGCTACTGCACGTTTGTATGGGGAAATCTAGTGACATGGTAGAGTCACAAGCAACGAGTTGTATTCACAAGTAGTGCAGAATCAGAATTAAGATCACTATCTGAAGGACTCAACGAAGGAATGTGGTTAAAAAGGGTTGCCGACGAGACCTACACCAAGATAGAATCTCCATTAAAACTTTACTGTGATAATAAGGCAGTTTTAAGCATGGCATTGAATCCAGTACAACACAGTAGAACTAAGCATGTTGATGTTGATCGTCACTTTATCAGGGAAAAGGTTGAAGATGGAATTATTTGTCTCTCCTATGTACCTACGGAATTACAACTTGCAGATATACTCACAAAAGTTCTACCCGAGGCCATATTTGAAGGTTTTGTATGCAAGTTGGACATGATGAGTATCTATGATCCAACTTGAGGGGGAGTGTGGTAATTGTATGATTTAGCAAATAGTATTATTTTATTATTAGTGAGAAAATATAGGAGGAAGTTAGATCAGTGAGATAATCTAGGATTACGTTAGATAGGATTCTATGTTTTTGAATTTTGAATTTCCTAGAATTCCTAAATCTGTTACAACAGATTTCACTACCTTGTAATCTATATATTTTCATGAATAAGCAAGGAAGAAGCATCGGACTCAATTACTCTGATCCTAAACGCTCTACATCTAGTTAGTGAACTCTCTCTGACATCTTCCAATATCACCTATAGCTAATTCGTTTTAGCCATTAAATTGTAATAAATCTGAAATGAAGTTCTGAAAGCACATAAACATGAAATAATATAGTTAGCTCAGAAGTAATTGATAACATAAGAATAACATTTTGGGTTCCACTTCAAAGATGACAGTTGGGAATATAAACTCATGTTTCTGAAAAGGAATACCCAAAAAGTGTCCTTATCACAAAGAATTGTATCAATCAGGTCAATGGAAACATATGCCAGTCGGCAACCTATATAAGCAGCCAGCGCAACATCATAGCAGGTGACATATTTTTTATCACCCAACACCTACCAGTGAAAGAGGATATGCAGCAAGCAGTGAACGAGGGAGCGCTGACGAGAAGTACCAATGGAAAGCATACGTCTAAACAAATATTGTAAAGGAAATAAATGATCAATCACAGAAGGGAAAAATATTATGAAAAGTTAAAAGACAGAATATGGATGAAAATTTAGGCAACTACCATGGTTTGAGTATAATAGACCATGAAATAAAAGCACTGCTACGCATAAGGCAAAAACGTGCCAAATATCAATGGAACAGTCAAAAAGCCCATTATCAGCCTGCAAGAGCCAGTGTGAAAAAGGGATTCTAGCACATTTGCCATTCAATATATTAAGAAAAACTGAAAGAAAATATGATTTTTTAATTTAGTTGCGTGAAAGTTAGGCTGTTGACCATGAAGCTATGACATAAAGATTGTCACTTGACAATTCATTGATGGAACGTTGAAGGGAGGCCAACTGATAGGGGTCCACGTCCGCTGTTGGTTTATTCTAGAAAAAGGAAGAGTAAGTTAGGATAAGGATAAGCTATGGTAGTTATTCATAGTAGTTACTCCTATCTTATCTAATTGGTAGTTTTAGGTAGCAGTTATAGGAAGTTATTACATAAGAAGTTATAGGAAGTTGTATTGTGAAGTTATATAAGTGTTTGTAATATGTTTTATCAGACAGCAATTTGTAATCTGTTTATATCGATAATTCGGCTAGAGACTTCAGATACTGGCTCTAGAGTTTCCTATCTTCCATCTTTTCTCTGTTGTCCTACAAGAACCTATTGTCTTCAATATATTACAACAAGCCCCATAAGCAAAGCTAAAAACAAAATAAAGAGAAACTTTCCCTTTAAGTTCTGCTTTCGTGATGCAAGAGCATTCAGAATCAACTTTGGGCATAAATACATAGAACATAAATGTTTACATTCTAGAGCTATACATCTGCGCAATAAAATGAACTTTGAATAAGGATACACCCCACTCAGAACTCCTGTTAAGCACTGAGTTAAACCAAAATACTTCAAATTCAGGCCACAATAACCTCTTCCAGAAAATTGAATCAATCAACATAGTAAGACCTGTTTCGGGCACAAGAGCCTCAAGGTCAGAACATTAAAAAAGTGATAAAAAAATTCTTGCATGACAATTATTGAACACATAAGATAATTTTTTTATTAACATGAATGGAAAGAGTTTGCTTCACCAACCTATACTGAAAAAGACCATCCCAATGCAGCATTTCAGCGCACCCCATAACGAAATCTCTCTAGTCTTCCCTTCAAGAGATGATTCTTATTAGGCGCAAAGATTTATTACAATTTAAAATTCGAATAGTCAACAGCTTGAACTATTTCACAGAAATATATGGATTAGGGGATAGAAAACAAGAGGAAGATTCAAAGAAAATGACAGCCAAGTTTTTTGTTTTTTGGTCAAGATGGAGCCACCGTTATCCAGACCCTATTACCAAGAACCCAACTAATCCAACCAAACCCGACTAAAGTCTCTCAAAGGGGGTAGAGGTTCTCCCGGCAAGGTTTTTTTTCCATGCCCAGGGATCAAACCAGATACCTCTGGTTACAAGGCCAAGGTGCCCACCACCTCGACCAATACCACATTGCTTAGCTGAGTTAAGAATCTAGACATAAGGATTTCACTCAAAAATTCTATATGAAAGGAGTATCGTTCGAAATGAAGGAAATTAGTACACTAATTGCTAAGGACAGGATAAGAAATGAAATTTTACCATTCAATTTTAAGTACTGCTAAACATTAAAGGAAGAAAAAAGAAACATAAGATAAAAATAAAGAATGCCAAAACCAACCAAATGATAATCAAACAATAACCTTTTCCAAGTGTATATCCTAGAGCGAAACCACCTAAAACCACGCAAAACATAAAGAGAGGAAAACAGATATGTAGAGAAGAGAAAGGTGGCAACAGAAGAAATTAAGAATTCTACTACTTGACAAACAATAAACATGGCCAGATATATGACATAAAGGTCTGCAATGTCACAAGTTGACAAGAACAAGATACAGAAACTATGTTGTCCATTAAAGGAAAAGAAAAATCACAATAAAAAATAATTTATAGAAGAAAGTAACATACCAACAGAAGTTGTAGCCCAAGGGGGCAAAGAAGCAACAGCATATCACATCTGAACAAAGTAGTAGCAAAAATCTGCTCATCAAGAAAATACCAAAATATTAATTCGGAGATGTCAAAGAGCTTTACCAAAATTAAGTATTCAAGTCAAGATACAACATATTTAATTCTGAAAAGAAAACCCTCAAACATGCAATTTACTTATGCAAGACTACTGTGTGAAAAAAATATCTACATAAAAGGAAAAATCAAATAATTATTATTTCAAATGAAAGAAAAATGTGTTGATAAGTTAATCAACATCTAAAGCATCATCTCAAGTACCAGCATTACCTACATCTTTTCTACCTCCTCAATCAAACAAGATTCACCATCAACGGAGTCAAAGTTATCTAAATCAAATTTAGAGTGGTCAAAGCATAGACATAATTCAAATGTGATTCTCAATCCTAAGCAGCATAGTAGTGATGCTTTCGGCATCTAATTCAATCTCCTCTCCAATACAATCATTTTCAGTCATCCATCCATCATCAGAGGATCAAGATATGTCCAAGTCACAACTTGCATTACGTTGTTTCTTTCCTACTTCCAATGATTCAAGTCAAATATCACAAATATTCAATCTGCTCTCCAATGTAATTCCATGAACAAAACCGACATAGTAGTAATTCTTTCACCATCTAATTCAATCTGCTCTTCAATACAATCATTTTCAGTCATCCATCCATCATTACAAGATCACGATGTCAAAGTCACAACTTGCATTACTCTGTTTGGACCAATCATCATCTTTGGGTGCAATATGAACATGAACAAAACCCAAAAATGAAAAAATATCAAATGCCCTAATTATCAAGCTGACCCCAAGAGATAAAAAGCTACCTTTGGACAACAAACATCAAGTTCATGACACTCTCCTTCACATAAAACCTCCGCACCCACCTTTATTTACAGGATATCTTCACCGCAAAAACTATAGATTTGCTAAGAGACTTGGATACTTGGAGAAAATTAAGCAAAATTTGCTATAGAGGCCACTAACAAGCTAGGACAAATGCAAGAAGGAATGCCTGTTGATACAAGAAGATGCCAGAGACTTGTAGGGATATTGATTTACGTATCAAATGCCTGGTCTAACATCAGTTTCCTCATAAGTGTAATGAATCAATTTACAAGCAAGCCACAAGAGGAAGAAAAGACAGATCTAAAGATGACACCAAACAAAGGATAGTTTTTTCTTAAGGCAACACCAAAAGTGTGTTAATGCATACAAATGCAAACTGCCAAGCCAGTCACTTAGAAAGGGTCTTTCTAGGTATTGTACCTAGGTTTGGGCATTAGTCGCTTGGAGGAAGAAGCAACCAGTAGATGCGAATATGCGATGAGGAGTGCAAAAGTTGAATGCAGAACCTTCGCTCTAGGAATTCGTAAGGAAATGCCAATAAAGGGAACCAGATTGAATGTCTCAATACCTATGAAGGTATGGTGAGACAATAAAGCCAGTATCAAGATTGCATAGAATTGAATACATCATCAATGACCTAAGCATGTCGAGATCAACTAGCATTTAATGACAGGAAATAGATTCAGAAATCATTGATCTGGCTTATATATCCTCTAACTCTCCACTGGCTGATTTGATGACAAGGGCACTCTTGAGAGTGACATTTTAATAGTTGAATGGCAAACTAGGGATAGATCAACATAAATGCCTCAACTTCAGGGCGAATTCTGGCAAGCATTGGATTCATATAAGGCGCATTAATGAGGACTAACAACTAGCAGCTTTGTGTCCATCTTTGGCTATCTTTCTTTCACTGTTACTATGCTCTGTCGTTTTTGCGACACACAAAAAAGATCATTTGCCTTTGCTGTAATTATTTCCTAGTTGCTTGCAGCATTTTCTCCCTTCAGGATGAAGAATGTGATAAAGTTCGGTCAAAATTATTTAGGAAAGACAAGCAGTGAGAAGGAAATCTTTATTAGAATATGAATCAGAATCTGTTATTCATATTTGAACAAAGCTGAAGGAGAATCTTAATATTTTCTGTATGATACATCACATTTCATTACGTCAAATCTATTACATATGCATGGAATACAAGAAATTAATGGTATAACTAACTCATAACTAACTACGTCAATTAATGACAGAACAACACCTAGACTCTCATACACATGACAGTACATTAACAAATAAAAAACTCATCATAATATACACTTAGACATCTGGGGACAAATAAACAATGTTGTTCCTTCATTAAAAGACCACCGAGACTTTAACACTATGTTTGGTTTGAGGGGAGGGAGGGAGGAGAGAGAAATTTTTTCGCTCATCTTTACTAAATAGCCCATGGAAAATTTTTAATATTCCAAAAATACACTCAACAAAAAGGAATATTTTTCTTATTGATAGCAATTTGGTCAATATCCTCCTTAGGGTCTATTCCCTTCCCATCCCCTCCCCTCGAACCAAACACACCCTAAGTTTCTTCTTCTAGTTGTATGAAAGGATAGAAGGGTCAAGTTTAAGAGGAAAAATATCAGAACATCATGAATCATGGGGCTTCCTCTCCCTATTTTACATGCTTCGTACAACAACAACAAGAAGCATCCTTATCCCACTAGGTGGGATCAACTACATGCTTTGTGCACTGAAATAAAAACAAAATCTGAATTTCTAGAATCTCCACACTTGTTAACATTCAAGAGTTTTAAGATTTTGCATGTGATACCAAACTGAAACAATATGACATATATACCAGAGAGTTTAAAGCTGCATAAAAGTTCCCCTTGAACCAATATCCATATGCCAAATTGACTGCAAAGTAGAAAGTACATCACCAAATACTCACAAAAATTCTAGAAACAAGAATTCATTACACTGAATGGAATATAAGAAAAAAATATTTGAAAAGTTTTTTGCGGAATCAGAAAAACTTTGAAGTAAAGAAGGAAAAAAAAATGCATTAGGCTTGCCAATTTAAAATCAAAGCTGTGCAAATGGAGAATTTAAGGTTCATCATAAGTCCAACTATAACAATATTATCATTGATACAATTTTTTTTTTCCTTTTTAATGTATAAAGGGGTTTTATACAAAAGAGAAGAATCTAAAACTACCTAGAGGTTAAGGAGTCCTCCAACCACTAAAAATAAGACAAACTCAAACACTACAAGGTAATTTTGTCAGACATGGCATTGTCAATTAATTATCCCCATGAACTTCCAGTAAACAGGGTCTGTCCCTTTGTATTGTAATGCATTGCATTGTCAATTATCTGCAGGGAAAACAGTAGCAAAGAACTTGTAGAGTTTTAGGATCAGATATAATTTGAGTCCGATGTCCTTTCCTTTCTTATTCATCAGAAATATATAGAGTACAAGGAAATAAATCTGTTATAACAGATGCTATATCTTCTAGGGAATTCAAAATTCAAACAATACGATGAAATCTAATCTAACTAACCTAGGATAACAAATTTGATCCTATAATATCTGATTAAAATATTAATTACAAAAATGATATAATTCCCACACTCCCCCTCAAGTTGGATCATAGATACTCATCATGTCCAACTTGCATATAAAACCTTCAAATATATCCTCGGGAAGACCTTTTGTGAGTATATCTGCAAGCTGTAATTTTGTAGGTATTTAGGTGAGACAAATAATTCCATCTTCAACCTTTTCCCTGATAAAGTGACGATCAACATCAACATGCTTAGTTCTACTATGTTGTACTAGATTCAATGCCATGCTTATGGCTGCCTTATTATCACAATAAAGCTTTAATGGAGATTCTATCTTGGTGTAGGTCTCGTCAGCAACCCTTTTTATCCATATTCCTTCTTTGAGTCCTTCAGATAGTGATCTTAATTCTGATTCTGCACTACTTGTGGATACCACTCGTTGCTTGTGACTCTGCCACGTCACTAGATTTCCCCATACAAACGTGCAATATCCTGAAGTAGACCTACTGTTCTCTTGGTCTCCTGCCCAATCTGCATCAGTATATATCTCAATAGTCCTCAGGTTAGTTTTTCTGAAGAAGAGACCTCGGCCAAAAGTTCCTTTGAGATATTTCAGGATTTTTTATGCTGCATTTAAGTGTTTCTGCTTTGGCGAGTGCATATGTTGACTTGCAGTACTTACTGCAAAGGCGATGTCAGGCTGTGTGTGAGAAAGATAGATAAGTTTTCCAACCAATCTCTGGTAGCACCCTATGTCTGCTGGTTTTTCTTCCTCTTCTTGTTTCTTTTTTTCTGCCACCTCTTGTTCGGTTGTCGGTTGTTCAACTTTCTTCTTCTTCTTCTTGACACTAATGGGAGTCTTGCTTGGCTTACACCCAAGCATGCCAGTTTCCTTTAGTAGATCAAGGACATACTTTCTTTGCGAAATGTGAATTCCTTCTTTTGACCTAGCCACTTCCATTCCTAGGAAGTATTTTAAGTTACCAAGGTCCTTGACTTCAAATTCCTTGTTTAGCGCCAGTTTGATTCTGTTCATTTCTTGAAGATTGTTCCCTGTAAGTATTATGTCATCCACATATACTATTAAGATAGTAATCATCCCTTCATGGTTCATAGTGAACATAGTGTGATCAGAGAGACATTGGTTATATCCTTCAGCCTTTAGAACTTGTGAGAATCTGTCAAACCAAGCTCTAGGGGACTGCTTCAATCCATAAATGGACTTTTTCAGCTTGCATACCTATTTGCCGTGACCATTCTCAAAACCAGGTGGAAGTGTCATATAAACTTCTTCTTTTAGATCCCCATTTAGGAAGGCGTTTTTGATGTCTAGCTGTTGTAAAGGCCAGTCGAGATTAACAGCAATGGAAATGAGGATTCTGACAGTGTTTAGCTTTGCTACAGGGGCAAAAGTTTCATTGTATTCCAAGCCATAAGTTTGCGTAAAACACTTGGCAACTAGTCTGGCTTTGTACTTGTTCAAGGTACCATCACCATTGTACTAGGGGGTAAATACCCACTTACACCCTACTGCCTTTTTACCTTGGAGTAAGTTAGTGATATCCCAAGTTTGATTTTTCTCAAGAGCATTCATCTCATCCAATACAGCATCTTTCCATTCAGGAATTTCAAGTGCCTCATGTACATTTGTGGGAATCTGAACCTGATCAAGGTTAGTGACAAAATGACAATATTTCTGTGAGAAATTACCATATGACATGTAGTCTTGAATAGGATGTTGAGTGCAGAAACTTGTCTTCTTTCTCAATGCAATAGGCATGTTTAGGTCCTTGTCGGCATCAGGAGTCTCTCTCTGTTGGGAGAGTGGCTGAGCCTCAGGCATAATGGACTCTACTACCTTTTTGTTCCTCCTAGAGTAAACCCTGTCATAATATTTGTCTCCCCCTGTTTGTGATGGCATTGTGAGTGAATCAGGAGTGGAGGATATGATCACAGGATAGGTCGGTGGTATAGGTTCAGGTATAGTAGGCTGAGAGTCACTCCAATTCTCCCCTTGACTCGAAGGTTGTGGATAGAAAGGTATGGCTTCAGCAAATGTGACATCCCGGCTGACAAAGAGTCGTTGGGGTTTGGGATCATAACAACGATAACCTTTTTGACAATTGGAATAGCCAACAAAGATGCAAGGAATGGACCGAGGGTCAAATTTGGAGGGAGGATGGTGAATATGGACATATACGGTACAGCCAAAGACACGTAGAGGAAGAGAGTGATCAAGGTGTGAAACCACATGAGTTGCACGGAGTTTATCAAGAGGGGACATATGAGAGAGGATACGAGTAGGTAGTCGATTGATAAGGTGGGTGGCAGTAAGGAGTGCATCTCCCCAGAAATACTTGGGAACATTGCAGGTGTACATAAGAGCACGGTCAATGTCGAGAAGATGGTGATTTTTACGTTCAGCAATGTCATTTTGCTGAGGTGTGTTAGTACAACTACTTTTATGAACGATTCCGTGAGACTTTAGAAAGTGGCGGAAGGTATGATTGAAATATTTGGTGCCATTATCAGAGTGTAAGACTTGAATGGTAGAATTAAATTGGATTTGAACATAGCGGAAGAATTCAACAAAGATATTGAACACATCATATTTGTCTTTTAGAAGGTACACCCAACACATACGAGAGTGATCGTCGATGAAAGTGACAAAGTATTTCGAACCGGTCTGGTTAGGTACACGAGAGGGGCCCCAGACATCAGTATGAATGATGGAGAAGGGACGAGTAGAGTGATAGGTAGTAGGAGGGAAGGTAGTACGATGATGTTTTACTAGTTCACACGTTTCACAATGGAAATTGACATCTTTATTGAATGAAAATTGAGGAAACAATTTTTGTAAATACTGAAAACTAGGATGACCCATCCTTCTATGCCATAACATCAAATTATTGTCTAAAGTAGGAGAGACATAGGTCTTTATTTGTGATGACAAGGCACTTGCAGAGGAATCATCAAGATAGTAGAGGCCGTTAAGCTCCTTAGCTGTGCCAATCGTCTTCCCCGAGGAGAGATCCTGAAATAAACAATGAGTGGCAAAAAAGTGCGAAGAACAGTTTGCATGTTTTGTCAACTTACTGATTGAAAGGAGATTGTATGCCAAATGAGGTACATGAAGAACAGAATCAAGTGTTAAGTCTCTGGTAAGGGGTACAGTACCAATACCAGCAATGGAAGCACTAGAATTATTTGTTGTGCAAATTCGATTATTACCAGCCAAAGGAGAATAGGAAGTAAAGTTTCTTGATTCTGAGGTCATATGATCAGAGGCGCCAGTGTCTACTATCCATTTTGGTGAAGAGGATGATGATATAAGGGCAAGATGATCATTACCTTGTTTGGCGATAGTGGCAACTGGTCCTTGAGAGGACTGTAAATTTTTCAGCAAGTTGAGAAGTTGACTCATCTGTTCTGTATTGAGAGAAGGAGGCACAGAGGCTGAAGGAGGATCTGCTTCAATGACTGTTTGATGAGCAGAAGGAGCTCGTGGTTTACGAGGTGTCCAATCAGATGGCTTACCGTGAAGTTTCCAGCATTTGTCTTTGGTATGACCAATCTTCTTACAATGATCACACGTTGGACGAGATTTGTTAGAACCAGAACCAAAAGAGGGAATGTGCTTACTGATTAAACCGGACGCTTCTGGTTCTGAAGAGATAGCCTTGAGAAGCATAGTTTGTCTTCGGGACTCTTCACGGCGAATCTCAGAATATACTTCTAGGAGAGGAGGAAGAGACGAATTACTCAATATCCTTGCTCGAGCATCGTCAAATTCTGAGTTTAAGTCAGCGAGAAAAATCAAAATCCGATCAGTGTCAACATTTTGAAGGTGGGAGTGGCATCTGCAGGAGAATCCCATTCATTTTTGACCATTTGATCTTCTTCTTGCCAGAGAGTGACGAGTTCAAACTAGAATTCAGCAATACCCCGAGAGCCTTGAGAAGACTTCCAGATGCGACGACGAAGATTAAATAGTTGAGATAAATCCTTAGCATCGACGTAAGAAGCGCGAACAGCATCCCAAATATCCTTGGCAGTAGGAAGATACATGAAGCTTCGTTTAATCTAAGGAGACATGGCATTGATAAGCCAAGAGCAGACAAGAGAATTATCAGTATCCCATTGAACCCAGGCTGGTGAATTTTTATCCGACGGTGGCTTGATCTCTCCGGTTAACAATTTTCGTTTGCCACGTCCACCGATAGACAGCAAAACAGCTTGTGCCCAGTCATGATAATTGTGAAGAGTCAGTTTTTCCGACACCAATTGGTTATCAGAAAAGTGGAGAGTTGAATTGTCATTGATCTTGGGGAGCGGCGTTGTATCATTTGATGTTGCCATTGAAGGTGTAGTTCAAGACAAAGTGAAGCACAATAATAGTCCAAACAGTAATAGCCCAAAAAACAAATTGAGTGTGGGTATTTAGTAAATGAGGCTAAAAGAACAGTAACGGGCCTGAAGTTGAAGGCCCAGACGTACTGAAGCAAACCAGACCGTGAATAATGACTTTGGAGATTCAAATTCCACAAACAAGTGAAACCCGATAGCTCAGCAATAACCCACTGAGATCGTGAACCTGAGATGACGAGATTGACGCCGTGACAGGACCTCAAGATGAAGACGGACGAGGTGGAGGATGACGACACCTGAGGACGATCGGCGTCGTACAGAGAGAACCACAGACGAGACAATCGAGAATGATGAATGATGGATGAAAGGCGTCGGACGAGACGACGTTGGGCGAGCTCTGGAGGGACGTCTGAGGATGAGCGTCAGAGAGAACTCTGGAGTTGCAGCGGAGGGATGATCTAAATTCTAACTTGAGGCAGCACCAAGACAGAAGACGAGTGAAACCAGTCGTGAAGACGAGATTGGGATGAACGGTCGGAGAGAACCATCGAATGGGTGCTGATGACGTCGCAATGAGCAATCGTGGACTTTGAAGGAGACGTCGCAGTGGGCAATCGTCTCAGATTTTGAAGAAGACGTCACAGTGGGTGACAACTTGGATCAGATTCGAGGTGAAGTCTGTGGAGAACCCTACAGTGTTTGCTCTGATACCATGTAGAGTTTTAGGATCAGATATAATTTGAGTCCGATGTCCTTTCCTTTCTTATTCATCAGAAATATATAGAGTACAAGGAAATAAATCTGTTATAACAGATCCTATCTTCTAGGGAATTCAAAATTCAAACAATACGATGGAATCTAATCTAACTAACCTAGGATAACAAATTTGATCCTATAATATCTGATTATAATATTAATTACAAAAATGATATAATTCCCACAGAACTGTTGAAGAGTCATGCTCCAAGGACTTACCTACACCCAAAGCAAGCACATTAGGAAGCGGGCGCGTGGAATAGAATAGCAAGTGAAACTGAATTGCAGTAAGTATCACAAAGAAGGCTTCTACTTGATGCCCAAATTTAACTCTTATCTGCATAACAAAGGAAAAAATGAAAGAGAATATAGCGACCTATTTTATATCATTGAACTTCGTCTTGGGGGAAAAAAAAAAGAAGAAGTAGAGGTCAATGAGGCAAAATAAAATAAAAAAACAAAGATCAAGCTATCATCCAAATGAGCAAAACCAAGTTTGTTTTGGGTTTACAGTTTGCTAAAAGTACATTTGCCAAACTAACTTTCAAAAGGTAAAAACAACTCTCACTTCCATTTCCCAAATTGACTTTTTTTATAGCTTTTAGGTTTTGTCAGAACTAATTGTTTACCACAAAAAAATGTCTTGACATTCTCTCACCGCTTTCCTCAACTATATAATCAAATAAAATGACACAGCTTAAAGAAATTTTTGGCTGACTTCTTTTGTATGTTATTTAAATTTCTCTTACTCAAGATCCACTACTTGGGTTACTCATAGTTGGCAAGCTATTAGGGCACAGAGAGCCAAAGATATTTTCTTCTATTTGGTTGAGAATAATGCTGTGAAAGAGACCCCTTTACTGGTCAGACATATGAGCGAAGACCAAGGCAGGTACAAACATCCGGAAAGGGATATAACAATTAGGCAAGATTATTTTTAAGGTTGCAGGGGTTGACCTTTTGTGTTTTATCTATTTTGGAGTAAGCATAGGTTAGGTAGCTGATATCTAGGGTGGCTTTTTTGGGTACTGTGTAAGGCACCTTTTAGTGTATTTCAACCGTTGAAGAGAGGGGGAGAGGTAGGCAGTTTTTGAGTGAGTATTGTAAGGAGAGAAACCTGGTTCTATTTTGAACCAGCGATCATCCCTTGGCTGAAGGGAGAAGTCATCTCTCTTCAGATTGTTGTAATCTTTTGGAAGTTATCAGCTATAAACCGTTTTATTCAGTGATTTAAGTGTGTTCTAGAGTGGATCCTAACATGCTGATCCTATTCACTGATTTTATGCAATTATTAGGGAAAATCCCAATTAAAACCTTTTAAATTTGAAAATCTCAAATGAGTTATTCCCACTAAAACGTGTTGTCATTTGCTCATCAAGTGTAATAAATAACTAATGAAGTATATTGTAAACAAAACTGATTTGGGACTTTGACATTTCCAGAGCTTTTTGCTGGAAGTTTACCCAATTCTTATCATCATTTATCTAGAAAATTTTCATCAGATTTTCAGTTTCAATTTTATCCCTTTGATTTCAGCCAAATCCCATATTTATTGTCTAGAATTTGTGCCTATAAACAGCAATACTTTTCAGTGGAATAAACAATCTCTTTTGGCATCAAAATCTTCACTCACAATAGAGCAAAGTGCCAACCAAATTCTTCAATACACAATTTTCATGGTCTCAACTATCACGACACTGTCAACACCCCCAGTCAAACTACAAACTGTAGCCCCAACTTCCCTTGACAACAAAACCAACAACAAAAAACAAACTACCACCATCACCATAACAGAACTTGGCATCCATAACCCCACCCTAAAAGTAAAATATAAATAAAGGACAAGATAATAGAATAGGTATTGATGAAGAACTTTGGAGACATAACAAGGATATCAAGCATATATCTAGGGTGAGTGGCTAAGTCTTCAATTCCAACATCAAAAATAGTTTCTTCAAATTAGGAGTGTAAAAAAAAAATAACACATTGCATGCAGTGAGGTTTACAATTACATGCTACAAAACCCTAAAAAACTAATAGCTTGCATAGTATTTTACGGTGAGAACCACTACTTCACCCTAGTCTATTAAGTACTGTGAGAATATTATGCATTTATTATGATTATTATCTTATTATTATGATTAAGTATAGGTATATTTCCATCTTAGGATATTTCCTATTAGATTTCAATTAGTTTGATTTACTTTGATTTGATTTGATTTTATGGGATTCTAGGTTTAGCTCCGTTTGCCTATATAAAGGCTTATATGTACTCGTTCAGTTTCAGAGATTAAATAAGAATTATATTTTGTCTCTCATAGTCCACATGGTACCAGAGCCTGGTTCCAAATTTTTTTTTTCCTTTCCCGATTATCCCTGTTCAGTTTGGCGACAGAGAGAGAGAGGGAGAGTGTGATTTTGTTTTCTGTTCTGGATGGTTTTAGCTGCCACGCGCCACCTCACCGTGCTTAGGAGGTCCTGATCGGCAGAACCCAATCGTCCGAGCACCATTCCGACAACGCGTGTACGATCACGCGCCACCCTGAGTTCCGCCGTCAGTTACACGGGCCAGCGCGTGAGGGAGTTTTCCGGCGAGTTTTTCGCCACCGTTTGCCGTTCTGGGATCGACTCAGTGTCCCCGTCGTAACCCAGGTGGTTTCGTGCTCATTCATTGTCCTCTCATCCTATGCTCAGTTATATATGACCTATTGTGGCTTGTTTTCTTTGGTCATTTTTTCTTTTGAGAGACTAGTTTCTTGTTCTGCCTTGGTGACTCTTTTCGGTTTGGCCGTTGTGTGGCTGATTTCTGGTTCTCTATAATTGTTGTCTGATTATGAAGTAAAACTAGGTTATTCAACCCTAGTAACGGTGGGTTCATCGTTGTCTATGAAGTAAAGCTAGGTTATTCAACCCTAGTAACGGTGGCTTCATCGTTGTCTATGAAGTAAAGCTAGGTTATTCAACCCTAGTAACGTTTGAGGCATAATTCTTCATCAACATCGTTGTTGGTGGTAGTTCCTCTGTCATCGTGCCTCTCATCTCGTTCGGCGACTGGTCCCGTCGTCCTATCAGGTATTATTCAGTTTATCTTTAAGCTTCGTTGGTCTCTACAACGGTTAGTATGTCTACACAGTCAGATGCCTCGTCCTCTATGCCACGACTTGGGTCTAGTGACATCTCTACTGTTCTCATTGTCTTTGAGAAGCTCACCAGCAACAATTATCGGGAATGGTCTCAATCCATGATTCTTGCTCTTGATGGAAGAGACAAGGTTGAATATATTAATGGTGAAGCAGTAAAACCCTCAAAATCAGAAACCCCGGCATTTCGAAAATGGAAGTCAGAAAATGCATTAGTATCCTCTTGGTTGATTAACGCAATGTCCTCCTCACTTAAGAAGAGTTTCATGTATCTTCCATCAGCCCGCGAGATTTGGGAGGCTCTCCATGAGACATAGTACTGTAAGGAGTCGCTCCCGCATCTTTGGTGTTAAGAAGAAATTATGGGAGCTAAAACAGGACCAAATGTCACTCGATGATTATTATCTGGAAAAATCAGCTCTGTGGCAAGAGTTTGATGCCCTAACAAATAAAACTCATCATTGTGGGGCCGATGCTAAAGAGGACCACAAAGAAAAAGAAGAAGAAAGAGTTTATGAGTTACTTGCTGGGCTTAATGTTTTTTATGATGATGTTTGGGCATGGATTCTTAGTCAAGAGCCCTTGCCTTCTGTGCGTGAAGTCTATGTCACTTTGCGTAATGAAGAGGATCGACGCAAATCAATGCTTCAGGATCAAAATAATTCCACTGCGACTTTTGTACCTTCTGAGACCTCAACACTTGCGGTTCGATTCAAAGGTCTGAAAAGTCGACTAGTATGTGATCATTGCCAGAAACCGGGACATAAAAAGGCTAATTGCTGGGACCTTCATGGTAAACCTGTAGATTGGAAGCCAAGAAAGGAAAAAGAAAGAGATGATGAAGCTAAAGCCTCCAATGAATCATCCAAGCATGACCAGCTCAACAAAATCATCGAAATGCTAGCCACACTTCAGACTACGAAGCAACCAATTGCCAGCTCGGCCGTGGCGGCCACAGTTGACAAAGCCACGGTTGACAAAAAAGAATTTGCTGACGTAGGCGGCGTAGGCGGCGATTATTGGTGATAAAGGAGTTGAGAATTGTATAAGCAAGTTGGACATGATTAACATCCATGATCCAACTTGAGGGGGAGTGAGAGAATATTATGCATTTATTATGATTATTATCTTATTATTATGATTAGGTATAGGTATATTTCCACCTTAGGATATTTCCTATTATATTTCAATTAGTTTGATTTACTTTGATTTGATTAGATTTTATGGGATTCTAGGTTTAACTCTGTTTGCCTATATAAAGGCTTATATGTACACGTTCAGTTTCAGAGATTAAATAAGAATTATATTTTGTCTCTCATAGTCCACAAGTACAAAATATTAAGCTGGACTTTTCAGGTTGTGTTTTAATTTCTGAAATCAGATTTAGCTTATTGCTTCAAATGAGTAAGCCAGCCAAGATGCATACCAGTCAAAAAGAAGAGGGCACAAAAGGCATTTACCTTTTGGTACCTCATTGAAGGAAACACCTCTCATACATGAGAGATGCTGGACCTGTTTAGCACCTAACCTAATCATTACACCACATGTTCCATGTGGTGAAAGGTCCAAAGTTTATAAAGATTGACAATTGAGAGTCAGGGGTCTTGAAGAATAAAAAATCAAGTACCTGACGACGAAAGAACCTTAGTGTATATAATATGATGCATCCGAGAGCCATTCGAACTAGGTACCAACAATAAGAACACATTACATTAGTTTTTAGTAGAAAAGTAAGGAAAGAAATATAAAGAAGTTTTGCCAATGATAAATTGGCATATTTGTTTCATTCATTTTTTCAAAGAAAAAACACTAGAAGTATGTTAACTAAAGACTAAACAATGACAAAAAAAATGGTCCGATGTGCATTGATGCTGTCAAGTATGGGCAAAGAAAGTTACCCATTAAAAGACCGTAAAACTTTGGCAACTGCAGGAAGCTCATAATCATCACAAATGGAGCCGCAAGAAGTGACACAAGCAAGGCACCTAAAGAATAACAAAATCCAAAACCATAGAGGTGAAATTTAGTAGGCACAAAAGTTGCATAGCTTCAGTGAAACTCATAGCAAACAATCTAATAAAAGATGAAAATGCAGATTATTCTGTTTCTAATACTGAATTGAACAACAAAAAATGGCAGCCCTGTGCATAACAAGACATGTATACCAAGTTATATGACATGCAAAGATTGGTTTATTTCTTCAGAAAGGAACTTACTTCGTTTTTCATTATGACATATAAAATATGTATACCAAGTTATATTTTGGTTTATATGACATACAAATAAGTTTACATTTTCATGAGTCACAGGCTCACAGCGATCTACTAAGGGTTTTTAATAACATAGTGAAGATAGCAACAAGACCAAAATGCTTAATCTCCCTCGAATCACATGATAAAGATCTCATTTTATTATTAGATTGTGGAACAAAGGTTTGAACCTAAGAGCTTACATCTGTTACCATTTGATCACCCTAGTGGTTCAAAACAAATCTACCATTAGACCACCCTAGTGTCTTTATATAAATCTTTCCATATAGATTATTCTTCATAATAACAAAGCAAAAACCTTTTGGACAACATGAAATATATATATATATATAAAGCTTACCAATGAAAGTGCGAGGAACCACTCCAGGGAATTCCAGATGATCATACTATTAATAAAACACAAAATTGAACAAATTCACTCAAAAGTCCAGCAAAAGCAAACTTTATATAAATTATAGAATTATACCAATAGACATAAGCAACTAGACTCACATTATCCAGGTGATGCCGATGATAAAGAACATCATGCATTGCCTTAATGAACCCAACAAAACAAAATGAGCAAACGGTCAGAAATGCAAGACTATACCAAAGCCAAGCCATACAATAATAAGTTGCCCATTTGATTAAGAATTTCAAGATGCCTGCAACACGGATAAAGCAATTGCCTATACTCTGGGTATATAACTCAAATTGCATCTTCGTATATTCCAATGAATACCAAAAACAGAAAGAAAGAAAAGAGAAAAGGGTAAAAAGGAAAAATAAAAGAAAGGGATGCCAGATTCAAATTCATACATCAAAAATAACACTTTAGGATGCCTAGAAACAGCAGAAGAAGAAATGAGAACGGTCACTACAGTTTCACCAAAGAGAAGCTCCTTGTATAGGAATCACATTATTGAATATAATTCGCAAGTTAATATACATCATTCAATTCCTCCGTTTGAAGCTTTTCTTTTCATATACAAGTGCCCCTAACCCTCTAAGCTTGTGATCAGCATATAAATTCCATAATTCATTTACCCCTCTTCCTTCTCCACTTGAGTTCAAAACAGAAACAATTTATCAAATTTAAATCACCCCCACAAAAGCAAGCTTCTACTATGCCATTTTCTGACAAATAATTCCCCACCAAACAAATGCAAAGGATGGGAAAGAGAAAAGTAGAAACCGACCTGAACATTGAAACTTTCCTCAACCTTGGTATATGGCACCATGAGCAAATAGAAAGCAGCTATCGATCCCAACAGCAAATCATAGCCATAACGCTCCCAGAATCGAGAAGATTCTGAAGCCATTGTATTTGCAGCGAAGAAACTGAATACAGAGTACAGACTAGAGACTCGACACTCAGAAACAAACGACGGGAGCTTGAATCGGCGAACTCAAAGGACCTTTTTTTTTTTTCGGAACAAAAAGGACGTTTTTTTTTTATATATAATTTTTTTTATTTATGTATACGAAAAAAACGACCCTTGTTTTTTTCTAGAAGAAGATATTCTCATCAGCATTTTTTCTCGTCATCCCTCCCATCACATCTAGATTGTTGATTGGAAAAAAAAGAGAAAAACTAAAGTAATATTGTGATATTTTAAATTGATTGGACGGATATGAATGAGAGATAATGAGAAAAAGATGACGAGAGAAACCTTACCCTTGTTTTCTCTCGTTTTTGCTTACAGCTTTTGGACAATAGTTCTGGGTCTGGGCTCATAATCACCTGATCCGGTCATGCCTTCTGTTTTGATTCAATAAATTACGGCACTATTAAACAGACCCATTGCTGGGACAAATCGGATTGCTACCCAATGCTTCACAGTGTAGCGAACCAATGTTTGAATTCTAGTTGGGAGAAATACTCACATTAGTACCCTACAAAGCCTCAAACTGGATTGCTTCCTATAGAGAAACATAATACATGTGTTTGTGAAAAGAGACTCATTTAATTTACTAATTTTATTTATCAAACAAGCATTTATAATAATAGACAAAGGTGCAAACCTACTCATCAACTTTTACCAAGTGTGCGCCAAACACTATAAATATTTCTCAAATGGGAAAATACCTATGAAGTTTTTGAAATGGTGCAAAAATGTTGTGATCTTTAAGTCAACCATGTTGACCATTTAGAAAACATGTCAATTAAGAAAATAATGTAAAAATACATATAAAGTTTTCAAAATGGTGTAAAAATATCACGTCCATTAAGTCAAAGTGTTTAGCAAAATCCTCACACACATTTCATGACATTTTGGCTCCCAACAAACTTGTTCAATACTGTGGGGTCTTCGACAAGACAAAACGATTGCACAATCCTCCATGGCCTCTCCCAATAACACTATATATATCCAATGCATACAATACATCAACAACTATTCTCTTCTTCATCACACCTTCCTCTTCTTTTTCATCAACGATGTTTTCTTCCCTAGCTATTCATGGCTAAACACTCTCTTTCTTAAGGACATATGATGTGGCTTTAATTCCAAAACTACAAAAGGGAGTTATGCTGTTTAATCTTTTTTTAGTATATGTTTTTAATGATTTCCTAGATTAGGATTGAGAATTCTATATATCAAACTTTTTTTTTTATACAATCTATATATCAAACATTGATTTCATTGTAGTTAAAGATTTGCAGTCTATGATTTGAATTTATAATTTGAATTATTTACTTATATATCTCCTACATGAGTTTGATGCAAGATTTTGTGATTTATGATTAATTCTTACTTTCTGCATTTAGTAAATGTTCTTTAAAGAGGAAGAAGTAAGGGCACGCATGTGTTTGAAAGATTTGGGACAATGCAAATTGCTGGTTCATACGATTGGGAGCGTGTCTAATAAATAATTTGGAAGAGAGAGAAGATTTCTGTGAAATCTTTTCTATTAATTTTCTAGGTTTATTTGTTTAAGTCCCACCTCTATACATATAAGTAGGCACAGAAGATCGAAGAAGAGGAGGCACGCTCTCAACCTGATATCAGAGCAGATTACATGGATAGAGGTACACAGATGCACTTGTTCTTAATTTTATTTGGTGTTGTGCTTCATGTCTTGTAAATCTCTTGCGTTGTAGTTTTATTTTTTCCTGAATGTAACGTGTAACTCGTTTATGATCTTAATATATAGGGAGAGGGAGAGAGTAATTTTTTATACTTTAAAATTTATGAATTATATATATATATAATTCCTAATGAATTTTCTCATAAAATTAAATAAATTCTCACTCTCTTAATTCAAATATGATATATGATTTTTTACAAATATCACATGAAGCTAATTTGATTCAAATATGTGTCATATTATATATTATATCATTATTAAATGTATGAAACTTGGACATATCTTATGACAATGCTAAGGAGTAGAATAAATTAGGTCTACTAGAACCTTAAATGTATTCAGATTTGAGGTACTTCCAGGACCAATTAGGTCTACCACAAATTACCCTACCTTGGTAAGAGAACTCATCAACAGAAACAAGGAGTTAGAGACTCAGGTAGAACAATTGCAATAACAGCTTCAACAGATTAGAGTAAGAATAAGGACCCTCAGGGAGAATAAGGTATACAAAGTGTCCTCAGGCAAAGAAATTTAGTAATTAGAGAAAATATACCTTAGCATCATCCCATTTTGGGGGTAGAGACTGTTGAGGGTACAGTAAATCCTACTCATCTTCTTCCAATAAGGTATTAACATTAAGCATTGCAAAAGTGGAAGAAAAAGAATCAAAAGGTTCTATCATACTACCGATATATCATCCCTCTCTTCCCACCGCCTTACCAACCCAAGTTTCATGGCTGGCTCCAAATAACACATGTCATCCTCATATTATTTTTTTCCTCTTCGTTTATTACATTAATATTGATAAAAGAAGAAATTGCAAGGCAGAAATTGATAAGCATAAATGAATACTCCTTCCGTCTATATATAACTTACAAGGAAGAAAACAAAAGCTTTTTATATCCTATAATTTTACCTTTTATTTATTATTTTACAGACTTTATTCTAATAAAATGTAATATATATTAAATAAGGGTAAAATTTAAATGTTGTTGAATTTTAAGGTAGAATCAATCCATTTTAATTTTGTCTGGCCAAGAAGATACGGCTGTTTGTTTGCATCATAATTTATATTCATCACATTCCCTAATCATTAAATTATTATTGTGTTTAATTATTATTATTGAGAAAAATATCAATAAAGGTATTTTAGAAAGAAATTGATAAAAATTAGAATGTTGTCCTATAATTAAGACCAAAATGAACCCCTAAATATTGTATTATAATTAGGACCGGAGGGAGTACTAATTAGTGGATCTCCAATTTTTTTCTTGATGAGTGTGTTTATTTGTTTAGAGTTTAGGAATATTCATTAATCAAGAAAACTAGAGCTAAATGTTATTAAGGGATTACAATCTTAACTCAGTAATTATAAAGAAATACTCACCTACTCCAGGAGTATCACGTTATATGAAGTATGTCTAATGAAAACATAATAACTCAGATTATTTTAGTTCTAATTGGCTGATCACTAATCCGAAAAATTTAAATTTTATCTTGTTTTTAAGAAAAATAATGATTGATCATTTTGTCTTAGTTTTTTTTTCAAATTAAGATATTTTTCTTAAAAATAAGATAAATTTTTTGAGTTTTTTTAAATGAATCATCAGCCAACTAAAATTAAAATAATTTGAATTGTTATGTTTTTTATTAAACTGGGTTCGATAATGTGATACTTCTAAAGTATGTAAATATATATTTCTCATAATTATAACTTAATATCTGAACTTTAAATCATATGTATATAACCCTATCAACTTAATCTCCTAAAGTTCACAAGGGTTTTATGGAACTGGCTGTAAAGTTCATGGGTTTTATAAAAGGGAAAAAGCACTTAAAGACCAATAAAAATAGTAAAGGACACATATACTACTACAAATTTGGGTATTTATAACGTCTAATACATAACACTTACAGCTAATAAATGTTGTGTATGTTGAGGTGGAGATCGCGCAAGGATATATAACACTTCAATGTAAATAGTTAATTATGCACATTAGCATGTTGTGGTTAATACCCTTCATTTATTTAGTAACAAAAGTGATGGTTCTTTTGAAACAACCGATATATAACACTTGCAAATAATTCATCTTCCAACCTTACATCAACAAAAAATCATACATAGCAGTTAAGTCAATTGACCATAAAGTATGAACGGTAAAAACAAAATTTCATAATATACAACCGTAATGTAAAGTACAAATCTAAACCATATCTTTTCAAAATCTCATTCAATCTGACACCAAGTATTATTTCTTCTAAAGTTAAATACTATATAACAAAGTATTTATTTTGTTCATAGTACTTTTCTAAAAAGTATATTTTCATAATCTTGTCCTTCTCTCAGTCATCATAGTCAGATGCCAGAATGCCTTTTCCATTTCCCCTCCTCCTTCTCCTCCTCGTCATCCTCACCCTCCTCATCCACAAGTCTCTCCTCCTCCACCACCAACACCACAAGGTCCTCCCCCTCCTCCTCATCCACCACCACCACCACCACCACCACCTCCTCCTACTCCTCCTCTTTTGCCTCCTCCTCAAATAGAGACTTTGCTACAGACATTGGCCAACTTTGACCGCTCTGCAAGGCATCTCATGAGACACACCCATAGTTTGAACAAGAAGTTGGACCTTATCCTTCATCACAATTAGGTAATATATTATTACTTCCAGTCAGACCCTTCATCTCCTTTTTCAGACGTAGATGATGTGTTGAGTGAAGGAAGGGGTGGGAGGAGCCAAAGGACAGTAGTAGTGGTAATTACTGAAAACCACTATTGGTTTTTTTTAATATTAAAAAAATAATCCTTAGGGCAATGTAGCCCAAAAACATTTAAAAAAACAATTGTATCTTCACAATTATTACTAATTTAGACATTTTTTTAACTCTTGTTTTCTTTGTTTACTTTTGTATTTGTAGTATGGGGTAGAATAATCAACTTTAAAATTATTTTTAAAAAAAAAACAAATAAGCAACGGTTATTATGTAAAATCTGTCACTTTCAAAATATCATGTTAAATGCCTAACGGTTATTTAGAAATCACTATAACTATTTAAACAACCTAACAACTATGATGTTAAAGCCGTAAACTTTCATATATACAAAGATTCATTATGGAAAATAAAGCTAACAGAATACTTTCCAACGTGATAATAACCTAAAGAACAATTATATTGCTTCATCAAATTTTTTTTTAAAAAAAAACTATATTTAGCCGTAGATGGAATTTCTATAACATAAAAGATAAACACATGCAAGTTAATTCTCATCATAATAAAAACATAGAAATCAAGTGTCATATCATGATATTATTATGATCAGGATCATCATCCTTTTTTTAATGAGCAACTTGTATCTTAGTCAACCCTTTAGGAAATTGCAAACCAAACTGATCTTGAGCAGGATATGGTAGACCTCATTCGAGCAATATGATCCTGCCACTTGGATTGTTGCATTCCCAAAGAATCGAACTCATGACCCTTGACTAAGTTAGAACATCATTTCTGGGTGTCGACCCTATGTCATGGACATCATCTTTAACAACAAAGCGACGCCAAAACCAATGTTTCCCCCACACTGCATACATAGACTCCAACGGTATTCCTTTGGTCTCTGGCAAGAAAAGCGCAACGAAGATGGTCATTATAGCTATCCATCCGGCGAAGAACAAGAACGCACCGTATCGGAAGTGACACAGCATCGTCAAGAACGTCTGAGACAGCACAAACGTTGTCACAAAGTTAACGGCTACACTGATGCTTTGTCCTGTGCTTCTAATCTTCATGGGGAAAATTTCACTCGGAACGAGCCAACTCAGTGGGCCCCACGACCACCCGAACCCAGCTGCGTACAGGCATAATAGCACCAGTACTGATATTGCATTGCCCTTTGGTAGATGCTCTGTACTGTCCGAAAGTGCGAGTAGCAAAGCCACCGCAATCTTCATAAAATAATAATTGGTCACAATTAGGAAAAAAACCAGAGGGATAAAAAAAAAAAACATATACAATAAAACAGTCCTGGTGTTTTTTTTTTTTTTAAAAAAAAAACCCTTCGATGGTTATTAATTAACAATGGTGGTAAGTGAAGAAAGCGTATTTGCTTAGAAAACAAATTATATGGTCCCAAACCAATTTATAAAAATTCTTTAAATAATAAATTACACTTTAATTTAGACAGATTTAAAATCAGTGTTTTTAGGAAAAATATAATTGCTGAAAAATCACTCCTTACAAAATTTATTATTCAATGGTTCTCCTTGAGGTTATATAGCTCTTATTTAGTTATGCGCAATCTATCTTTTAACTATATGTGAATTTATTTTATTTTGTATATTGTTAAATATAAGAGTTGCACATGCTAAAGATAGATGTTGCATCTAAGTCCTTGAAAAACTTTAATATAATTTTGGATAATAAATTTTGTAATTAGGGAAATGTTCAAAAAAAAATTCATTGGAAAATGTTTCAACCTCAAAATGGGTTTTATAGACAATTTTGTTAATGTGTGTATGCTTGTGACATGCTACCCATATCCTTAATATAAGATTTTGTTTATAGTACAAAAAGTAATATAAACAAGATAAGGATATGAGGTAGTATTACACTATCTCTGACCCTTTATGGTAGAGCTCTCCTCTAATGTAATGTACACTATTTATGGACCAAATATTATATTAAGGACTATATGTAGTATTTTGTAAGTAAACAAGTGTATAGCTCAAGAATACATGGAATTGGTTTCCCTACTCGTCTTGATGAGGAGGGAGAGCTCATCAAAATCTGGCTGTCTAAATGAAATCTGAATGGTGTAGATTTAATTTTTTTAATTTTTTATTTTTTTTTAAAAAAAATATTTTAATGAATAGAGAACTTAAAATTAAAAGTAACTTCTAAACTATTTTTTTTAAAGAAAACATTTCTTTAATTTAAAAATTACTAATTTTAAAAAATAAAATCTAAATCATCCAGATCTCATCTGAAAGGCCCAGATTTAGGAGAGCTTTCTTAGAGAATGAGTAAGGAAGCTAGTTCCAAATTCATAAGACATGGTTTCGTTTTCATACCTGACAGGCCAACATATGAATACCCCCTTCGAGGAATAACAATCTTCGACCAAAGCGATCAACTATGAAGGTGGACACCATTATAGATCCAAGGTTAACAACTCCCAAAATAATAGTTGAGAGCAAAGCGGCGTCGTTTCCAAGGCCCACAGACTGAAATAGATTCGCCGAATAGAAGGCGACAACATTAATGCCAGTGACTTGCTGGAAAAATGGGATGCAAAAGGCCATCACCAGATGAGGCCGATATTTTCCCTCAAATATAGTTGTGAAAGGCTCTTGTTGAAGAGCCTTGGACTTTGCAGTCATTTTCACAAGGTCGTCCAGCTCAGCTTCCACGTCAGCAGTGGACTTCCTTACTTTACGGAGGGCACTCCTGGCCTCGTCTATCTTGCCACGTTGGACCAGGCTGTTGGGCGTGTCGGTGATAAAGAGGGCCCCGACCACCATGGTGGCGGCCGGCACCACTGCGAAGCCGAGAGACACACGCCATCCCCAGGAGTGTTTGGAGACGGCGTAGTTGATACAGTTGGCTATGACCACTCCGATGCCTATGAAGAACTGAAATCCAGTGTTGAACGCGCCTCGCCATTTGGGTGGAGCTATCTCTGATAAGTACACTGGTGCTGCCTTCATTAATGTCAATGTTATAAAAGAATTAGACACATTTTTTATAAGTAGGATTAAACCCACAGCATTTTTTATGTACTAATTAGCCATTGAGCCATTGGCAACTATATAAAGATTTATAACAACAATTATTCATCTAATTCTGAATATAGGAACCATATAACTAATTTGCTAAGTAAATTATTTATTTATTTTCTTTTAAAAAAATGTTAAGGTCCAATTTTATCTCAAAGTTTTGTGTAGAAGCTGTGGTTACACAGAATTCTCTAGAAACAGAAGTATTAAGAAAGGAGTAGAGTGGTTGTAACAGTTAAAAAATTAATATTGATTTTTAATATTTTTAATGGTTAGAGGCGACATTGCTCCTTTACTTAATGTTTTTGAGAAAAAAATTGACTCAACAAAAACTTCCGGATACACACAGATTATACAAAAACTTTTGGAATTGATCATTAACCCTTGTATTAAAAAAAAAAAAATTGCATTGAAACTATCTCTTGAGAGAGACTCTTAATATATGTGCAATAAATAGGAATGATTTGGAGAAAAATTATAAATTTGAAAAATAACATGAATTAAGAATTTATATTTAGAATCTAGATAATAAACCTCCAAGCTAATTAATATAGACAGGTCCTACGTTTAGAGACTAAAACGGAGTATTTCTTCGTTGTAAATTGATGTAATGATGAGTTGGGTCTAAGATAAGAGGGACAAAAATAAATGAAAGATAAGGAATTATAGTGAAGCTCTAATAGGAATATTCATATCCTCCAAAACATTACATAAAAATTATATATATTCACATGCATGGTACTTACTTGATTAGTGAAACCGACACCAAGGCCAAGCAATATACGACCCAATATTAGCATAGCAATGTTCTGAGCACCTCCGTTAATGGCGCCACCGATGAGGAAGGTGCAACCGCCTAAGAGCATGATGTTTCGCCGGCCGATCATGGCCGTGGCTCGGCTCGCCACAAGAGACGAAACCAACCCGGCCAAGTATAGTGACGATGTGAACAAGGTCAAAATCTGACTGTCATACACACAGTAAATGTTTGTTTCAGCACTGCTAGCTTTCTTCAGTATTGCTGGGAAGAACTTCTTTAGAAATGGTGGCATAGTAGTCACACCTCCTAAAGTTCATATTTTCATTTTTTTTTTTTTTGCAAGTAGAAGGAAAAACTATTGAGTTAGCGTGATGAAATTTAACATACTTTCCAGAAGTAGAACGACACACACACATAATCAAATAGAAGGAAAAACTATTGAGTTAGCGTGATGAATTTTTTTTTTTTAGTTAATCAGTCCCGTTCTTCTTCTTCCCCCCCCCCCCCCCCCCCCTCTCTTTAATCGTATATTTATAGCTTTACCTGTTTTGATTAATTATAGGTGGTGAAAGTTTTTTCACTTTTATTAGGATCTTATGATTTCACTTTATTTTTAATCAGGTTCTTGTATTTTTTGTCTTTTTATAAGTGACCCAAAACTATAAGGATATGATTAAAAATCAAGTAAAAATATAAGAATTCGATAAAAAGAAGAAGAAAACCATGGGAAGTTGATTAAAAACATGTAAATTAAAGTTATAAGAATACTATAAATAGGGAAAAAAAAATTAGAAACCTTGTTAAAATCAGTTGAACTACAAGGTCTTAATAACTATCTCTTATCTCCTTATATACTAATTAAAAGTAGGAGAATATATCTACGGAGTAGGTATGAATATCATCTTTTTTCTTTTTTTTTTCCTGGGCTTATTAATACTTGTGATCAAAGTTGTCAAACTCACGAGTTTAAGCAAACTCGTGACAGTGACATAAACTCATATCGTGAACTCGAAAGAGTTTATTTTTATTGTTAAATAGATATTACTAGTACATAATTAAAAAAACTTAAATATAAAAATGACAACAATTTGATTTAAATATATTTTAAATCCAAATAATTGAAATTAAATTGATCAACATTTATCATTTATCATATATAATAAAGAAAATTTTATAAAATTTCTACATAAAGCCATTGAGCATGATCAAATAAAAAAAGTTGACATGAGTTTAAGAGTAAGTTAATACGGTTTTGTAAGTTAAAAATGTAAAAACGGTAAACTCAGTCTATAAACTCATAAGTTTAATCGAGTTTACAACTAGCACGAGTTTACCACTGACTCGACTCGTTTTTGTAAGTTGAAATGTAAAAATGATAAACTCAGAGAGTCAACTCGCGAGTTTGACAACAATACTGGTGATAACTATAAAAGAATCCACACATACTCAAAGTAAATAATTTTTTCTAATTAATCTATGAACTTTGATATGTATGTATGTATGCATGCTTCCTATGACATTAATATAATTTTAATTGTGTATTTGATATGGTTAAATATTGTTATTAATGCAATTGGGAGTTTAATTTTCGGAAGGCAATAAGATTCAATTAATTGATCCATAGTTAGTTATCCTTTATATTTGGTTTAGTATTATATAGGAAAAAAAAAGAAAGTAATGAAGAAAAATATATCATTCCAATTTTATTGAATGTCCCAAGAGGAAATGATGAGGGGACATAATGGAATATTAAACCATATCGAATGTATTAGCAATAAAGGTTCTTCTGTGAGAATTTTCAAAGAAAAAATGCACTTTAATTTTTTAAAAATAATATATGGCATGTACTTTTTTTAATGCCTATAGTCTAAGAGAAAATTTCTAAATGAAATTTGAGGACCAAAAGATAGAATTAATTTCATTTTAAGATTAAAAGATTTGTATGTTTCAAATCAAGACTAAAGTTTTCTTCACTGACTTGAATGCAACCATGAGTTTAATATTAAAATTATAAATTCAGAAAAGTAACTATTAAATCACAAAAAGATACACAACATTTCACAAGTTTGATTTTCATTTTTATTATAAATTGAGAAATATTATTTTTTTTAATGAAAATTGGAAATATATTAGTTATAATTAGTGTTTACGAACTTTCAAATTAGGGAACATTAGTATCAAATTTTTGGAAATAGAAAAGATTTGATATTTCAAATTTATTTTTCCATTTGAAAATTTTTAGCACTAATATTCCATTATTTTCATTTTTTGGGTATTAATTTGCAATTCATATATCTCATTTTATATTTAAAAATAAAAATTAAATTTGTCCATTTTTCGATTCCTCTAATTTAGTACTATTTTTTCTTGATTTACAATTTTTTATGAGATGATAAAGACGTTTTACCAAACTCATTTCTAGCCTCAAGTTTTTAAATAATTTTGAACTTTTAGTTATGATTTAGAATTGTCACAGATCTTTTAGTCCTAAAATGAAATTAATTCAATCTTTAATCCTCAAATGTCGTTCTCCCTATCTACTTTTGATAATATACAATTCGGGACAACAATTAATGCCATATGCCTTGAAAATGGTTTTGTAAGTGAAATTAGCTTGATGGTTATTATTTGTTTGTATAAAACGATCTTGAAATAAATAACAATAATTATAACTTAATTAGGAAGAATATAATTTTGTGTGTGTATTCTTTTGGTAATATATATATATATATATATATATATATAATATTTTCACCCATACAATGAATATAAAAGCAAGATAAAGAACTCATGTGATCATAAATATAAAATCTCAATTCATTTTGTTCCTAAATTTATAATTTTTCTTAAATTATGTATATTGATTACATGTAGTAAGGGAATTTTCATTAAGTAGTAATTTCATTCGACACGATTAAAATAATATTTTAGTGAAATCAACCTACAATTATTATAAATAATTAGTTTAACTAATTTTCTTAATATTCATAAAGGCTATTCTAATTTTTTGTACTATGAATCGGCATTCGGACAATCGACTATTCTAATTTTAGGTTCATGGTTGCTCATCTCACAAACTTCTCTTCTAGAATGCTTGAAAAAAAAAAAAAAAATTAGCATTTGGTGTTCTGTTTCGCACTAGGTGTTAGTGTTATATATATTTCAAAGTGCGCACGTGATCCCTTCATGCCCATGCACGTGCCACGTGTAAACCACTAAGTAATACTTTACGTTTGTAATTTAGTGACTGGGACAGCTCACAACTAACTTTCGCAGTTTCGTGGTTGAATTGAATGTTTGGTTTGAGTCACGTTGGTGGACCAACTCGGCAGGTGAAGGCGAAGGCATAACAAACAAAATTAAACTATTATTAAATAAAAAGTGATTTACATTTTTATTATTATTAATATAAAAGCTATAAGAATAATCCGTGGATGTTTAAGAAATTAGTTAAGAAACACAATATTTTCCCCCTTCTAAATAATACTATAATATTTACTTTGGGAGACAGGCAACTACTTAAACTATATTTTTATTTTTTTATTAAATAGTTGTGCTTATATATTTTAGTTATAAGAGTTAAATACCAATTTTGCTATAAAAATATTGGCTAAAGAGCATTCAGCCCGTGAAAGTTTTTTTAGTATCATTTTTGCTCCAAAAGATTAAAAACAAAACAATCTTGTCCATCGGTTGATCTTGACTGTTAAATTGTTATTCTTTTTTGTAACCTTTCAGCGCAAATTTGCTCCTAAAAAAACTTCCGGGCAAGTTTGTTCCTAAAAATACTTTCAGGGTATATTTGCTCCTTTTTGTAAACTTTCGGGATAAAAACGATACCAAAAAAAACTTTTAGGTGCTAAATACTCTCTAACGAATACTTCCATGGCAAAGATGGTATCTAACCCTAATTATAAATACAACTCTTGTTATTGGAAGCTAGTGAATATCCAACAAATTATTTGCAAGAATGTTTTGGTACCAATTTTTAAAATCAAGATATAATAATTCTAGATTTTATAAGAAAGTTTTTTTTTCCTGACAAAAAGATTTTATAATAAAGTTGATGCAGGCTTATGACCATATGGGAAGAGGCATGGCCATTTTAAACGTTTATAATATTTTTTCTGTTCGAAGAAAGTTTTATAATATTTAGACACCATGAAATATTTCAAAATATAAACCACACAATTACTTAATTAAATAGGACTAACTACCTCATCAAAGCCATATATTTTGTATTAAATATATAGATGTAAATTGAACTAAAGTTGTACGGTTGTAGTAGACATATAGTCACTAATATAATTATGAGTTATGAACAAGGAAATCAATCTAAATAATTATGACTATAATTATTAAATTCTTTTACGGTTGATACCACATCACATCACATCGACTTTGTATCTTGAAACCTTTAATATAACAAATATGTCTCTTTATGTAGTCTTAATGCCTAAAATATTGGCCAGGAGAAAAAAGTCTAAATAAAATCTAACATTATATTCAATATGGACTATGCCCATTTCACGAGGTCATGAGAATTATATTTTCACTCTTTGCCTAAAAAAAAGAAAAAAGAAAAACAGAGTATACAAATCTCTTCTAGTTCTATTTATAAACTACCTCAAACACATTTTACGCAAACTAAAAAAAAAAATTTAAATTAAATTTCTTAAACCTACAACTTTAGCCTTATTTAATGAAAATTTCTCTCTATCTACCCTAAGAATAGGATCAGAAAAATAATTTATATAGTTATTTACAAATAATCTATGCCTATTCTCGAGGTCATGAAAGTCATATTTTAAGTCTTTATCTCCTTAGGTAATAAATCACGTTAAAATACAATAATTTATTATAGTAATTTACAAATAATTTAAAATTCAGGGAAAACAATACATATACACACACATATACACATTTCAAGCTAATTAATTAATTAATTGAAATATAGTTACCGCAATAGATCTATATCATCAGTTCCTACTGTTTTCTTTGAGAAAAAAAAAAAAAAAGTTCCTACTGTTTTCTGTCTATTGTGGAAGAAATTGAAGATGAAGCAGATCCAGCAAATTAAATAGGAAGCCGTACGTAAGAGATAATGATGAACCAGAAAGAGAGAAGAAAGAAGAAATTAAAGAAGCAAATTAGAAACCTGAAATTCCGATGTCGTATCCAAAAATGAGCCCACTGGATGCTGCAACGATGCAGGTGATGACGACGGAGAGAGTTATCTTGGCGTCAACGGCAGCGTTGGACGGAGCATCAACGGCGAAACCTCCGACAGCCATTCTAGAGTTTGGAAACCTCTCAGTGAAACTGAACGTAACTGAGAGTTATTTCGTTCTGATTTCTCTCTGCGAAGAGAAGTCAGCACAGTGATTAAGTATTTATAGGCCAAGTTGAGTGTAGGATTTGACTTTTGATTATAAAGATTAATGTATGGCTTTTTCTTGGCTGTAATGGTTAATGTATGGCTTTATTTCGTCTTTATCTTCATGCCAATTATCATCCAACGAGTATATATACTCAATTCCCCCAAAGCAAAGGAAAAATTATACATAAATTCTAACCTCAATTCCCCCAAAGCAAAGGAAAAATTATACATAAATTCTAACCAGAAATTAATTTTAATAAATATTAAAGAATTATATTTGGGATAGAATATTGTCATTATCAATTTTATGTCACTACCACTTTTCCACTGTTAGATCAGAATCTCATTTATCTTTATCATTTCTCTCTCCTATTAAGATTCTGATCTAACGATGGAAAAGTGGTAGTGACTTGGGAGTGACATAAAATTAGTAGTGACAATATCCTATCTCATAATATTTATAAGTTGAATTTGTATATTTATAATTAAATTTAACAATTTATATTTACAAGTCGAATCACAATATTTATAAATCAAACTTGTGGTAAGGAATTTTCCTCAAAATTTCTATCTATGTAGTTTATTTATTTGGAACAATGATTAATTTTCTTAAAACAAAATCTTTTTTTTTTAATGAGTGGTATTTTAGTAAATAACTGTGGCGTTGGCCAAAATAGGGGTGTTCAACTCTGCCATATTTTTTCCTAGCTGAGCTCGATCATCTTGACCCAAAAATCAATACCTGTTACGTTATTGAATACAAGACACTCGTTTTTAAAGAAAATTTAAGAAAGTTAGATAAATTATTTTAAGGTATTGTATTTATCATTTTTAAATTAAATTAATATATTTGACCTATGAACTGAAATATAATCAGGGATAGGATATTGTCACTACGAATGTCACTATTACTTTTCTACTGTTTTAGAATCTCAATCTTATCTATCTTTATTATTTCTCTCTCGAGATTCTGATCTAACGGTGGAAAAGTAGTAAGTGACATTGGTAGTGACTAAAATTGGTAGTGACAATATCCTATCACATATAATCAAATGATATACTTTAGGGTTAAGTAGAATTTTTACCCTGGAAGCATACGGCCAAGAGGAATTTTGCCTTGGATTTTTTTTTTTTGGAGCAATGTTACCCCCGAAGTTCTTTTTTGGAGCAATGTTGCCCCAAAAGTTTTTTTTTTTGAAGCAATGTTTGCCCCTTTGTTAACAACCCTAACGGTCAACTAAGTTAGGGTTGTTAACGGAGGGGCAAAATTACTCTAATTTTAGACTTCTGGGGTAACATTGCTCTAAAAGAAACTTTCAGGGCAAAATTGTTCTTGACCGTATACTTTCAGGGCAAAAATGTTACTTAACCCTATACTTTATGAGCATATTTAACTTCTTTAATCTTTAAAAAAAAATCAACTATATCTTAAATTAAGAAAAATATGTGTAAAATTGAGGCTTGGGTGGGACCCAAGATGACCCCCCTACTACCTCATCCCTCTTTGTTCATGCGTGTAGTGCAAGCGGTTGTGCTGAGATGGGACACAAGACGAACCTCCGGCCCCCATCAATTGTGCGGGCGCATGTGCGGATGCGTAAGCGTCCGGGTGCGTATGGGGTTAAGCCGTTAAGGTCCATGATAAGAACAAGAAGCAAACCAACCTCAGAAGGCTATTTATCATTGTTAAAAGAAGGGAGAATTAAAAGAAATTTGAAATTGCAAAACTCTAAATCAGGTATTTCTAGAGAGAGAGAGAGAGAGAGAGAGCTGTGATTAACTTATTAAATTTCATCATTCTCTTATCAACTCTCGGTAACAAACCTAATTTAAGATTTTGCAATTTCAAAGTTCTTTTTCTGTATTTTGTCTTCTTTAGAAAAAAGACTAGAAAAAAAATTTGAAATTGTAAAATTCTAAATGAGATTTTTCCCCAAAAAATGAGTTTTGAATTGCTTATCAAATTTTATTATTCCCTTATCAACCCTTGGCAACAAACCTAACTTAGGATTTTACAATTTTAAAGTTCTTTTTCTGTGTTTTCCCTTCTTTAGAAAAAAGACAGAAAAAAACTTTGATATTATGAAATTATAAAATTCTAAATGAGGTTTTTCCCACAAAAATGCGTTTTGAATTGCTTATCAAATTTCGTCATTCTCTTATCAATTATTGATAATAAATCTGATTTGGGATTTTACAATTTCAAAGTTTTTGTTTTCCTATCTTTTTCCCTTAAAAGAATGAAGCTATTTTCAAACAGCAATCTTCTTTATGAATAGTATTTTAGCATATAATTTGGGCATTGGCCAAAATAGTAGTATTCAAGTCTCTCTTATCCTGACCTCGATCACCGATCTCAACTCGAAAGTTTGCAGGCCAAGATGGAGCAATGCCAAAATAGAATCGAGGCTGAGGAGAGACACCGAACAACCCTTAGAACATCTAGCTTGCCTCATCCTAGTATGTGTGTGTAGGGTTGATGACCAAATTTACTTTGAAAGTTTTCATGTATGAGCTGTAGTTATAGGGTAGATTTTCTATGATCAACATCACCCAAAACTGTTAAAAAATATCAATGTTGCCTTGCTTTAACATATTTGAATGGTCAAATAATGTTAGTTGACCATTAATGTTGAGCGAGGTAGCGTGTTCATGTGGAATTTCTCTCACTTTTTTCTCACCTTAGATTTATAAGTAACAAAAAAGCTTGAAAAATTGGATGCATGCTTAGAGCCCGTTTTGATGAACTTTTTTTTAATTAAAAAAATACTTTTTTTTTTTAAAATAAAGTTCTTTTTGTACTCATTTATGTGTTTGGATGTGAGCTTAAAAAAAGCAAAAGTAAAAAAAAAGTTTGAACTGTTATTTCAAGATCGGCGTTCTTGATCTGGAATGACACTATGATCCATACTTTTGCTTGCCTATAATTTCTGGATTAGGAGATGATTAGAGACCCTTTATTCAGGCGCTGCGTATGAATCTTTTATATGTCCATTTTCATAATTTTACTGATGAAAAAGTGCTTCTCTATTTTAATATCTAAATAGCCTTTTTTTAAAAAAAAAAATTTAAAAGTACTTTTTAAATGGTGTATCTAAACGTAAAATAGCTTTAACTTCTAATTAAACTATTTTTTTAAAAAAACAATGCAAAAAAAGTCTCCCCCCCCCCCTTTTTAAAGCTCATCCAAACAAGTTAATCTCCCTCTTCTTATGCTTGGCAGCTATGAAGCTTCAACCATGGAATTCTCTTATTAGGTTTTCCATCAATTGCGCGGGTGCATGTGCGGGTGCATCTGGGGTTAAGCCGTTAAGGTCCATGATAAGATCAAGAAGCAAACCAACCTCATAAGGCTATTTATCATGGTTAAAAGAAGGGAGAATTAAAAGACATAAAAAGAAATTTGAAATTGCAAAACTCTAAATCAGGTATTTCTAAAACAATGAGCTGTGATTAACTTATTAAGTTTCATCATTTCCTTATCAACTCTTGGTAATAAACCTAATTTGAGATTTTACAATTTCAAAGTTTTTTTTCCCTATATTTTCCCCTTCTTTGGAAAAAAGACCGAAAAAACTTTGAAATTATAAAATTTTAAATGAAGTGTTCTGTTCAAGAACAGAATTTATCGGACTTGACCTAGGAGTAATGCCTAGGGCCTATGTACCCTGTAGAGGAATTAAAGTCCACGTAGTTCGAGACACATACAGGCATTTAGTCAAAAGGGTGGGGTGTGTGCTCTGTGTGACTGTATGTAAATAGTTCAGAGTTAGAACGTGTGTACTAAACCTCTGTATTTATAGAGTTTACCTTAAGTTGAGTCGCTTGGACCCTGTGATTTGAGGCCCCGATATCCTAGCCGCCAGATATACATTTAGATATACCTTGGACTGTGGGTGAGCCCAACCCTCTTCCTAAAATTTTTGTATAAAAAAAAAAGATATACCTAGATTGTAGATAAGATAGGATCCTCCTTTATTATAGGCAGATCCTGATATGTAATATATTTTCTGTTGGGCTATATATTGAATATGGGCCTTATACAGATCCGTAACATGAAGTATTTCCCAAAAAATAAGTTTTGAATTGCTTATCAAGTTTCATCATTCCCTTATCAACTTTTGATAGTAAATCTGATTTAGAATTTCGCAATTTCAAAGTTTCCCCCCCTTTTTCCCTTAAAAGAATGAAGCTATTTTCAAACAGAAATCTTCTTTATGAATAGTATTTTAGCATATAATTTCAGCATTGGCCAAAATAGCGGTATTCAAGTCTCTCCAATCTTGACCTCGATCATTTCAGCTCGAAAGTTTGTAGGGCAAGATGGAGCAATGCCAAAATAGAATCGAGGCTGAGGCAAGACATGGAACAATCCTTAGAACATCTTGCCTCATCCTAGTATGTGTGTGTAGGGTTGAGGGCCAAATTTACTTTGAAAATTTTATGTATGAGCTGTGGGAGCTTTTCTTATGATCAATGTCACCCAAAACTGTTAAAAAATGATCAATGTTGCCCTGCTTTAACATATCTGAATGTTCAAATGTTAGTTGACCTATGGTGAATGGTTAAATGTCAGTTGACCCTTAATATTGAATGGTCAAATATAATGTTAGTTGACCTATGTTGAATGGTCAATTTGAAGCAGGTACTAAAGAAGAGAGAAAGAATGAAAAAAAATAAAGGGTGAAGGAGCGATTTTGCCAACCAACTATTAGACCAAGAGCGATTTTGCCAAACAACTTTTAATGGGACCAAAAAGACTAACAAACAATTGAATTTGTTAAAAATACACAAAACCGTTAGATGGGATCTAACGTCCGTTTGGAATATTGCCACGTGGGCATCTGTTGCTTCTTCATCTTCCTGTCATCGTTATGATCAGCACGAGCTTCGTCTTGCCAGCAATTATTATGATCATTGTTTTTTTTTATACAGGAGATAAGAAAGACTAAAAAAACCGAAAATTACATGAGGGAATTTAATCCCATAGAATCTTGATTGACCAAGCTCTTCAAGAAATCTAGGCAAATGTCGAAGAAAAAGGACTCAGAGATCCCTCTTTTAGCTAAATGATCCGCCACCAAATTCGTTTCCCTGTGAATGCATTGAAAACAAAGGTCCCAAGCGTTAGAAACCCATTCCCTTATCTGATAAAAAATGAGATCTCCCACGATAGACTCTTCCCTGCTGTTCAACAGAGCAATCACATCTTGGGCATCCGATTCAACAACCACACGACAGAAACCCAAATCTCATGACATTTGGAGCCCTTTTAGAACTGCTTACTCTTCAGCCTCCATAACCGAGCAAATACCAACCTGATGAGAAAAGCCAGCAATCCAATCGCCCAGATGGTTCCGCAAAACCCCACCACACCCGGCTTTTCCAGTGCTTCGAGCAATTGCGCCGTCAACGTTCAGCTTAACTCAGTCGACAGAAGGAGGACACCAGTTTGCAGGCGGTCTAGATAAGACATTCTGCTGAATCAGATCCTCATGTAGGCGAACATAGTTCCTCCATTAGTGCTTGAGAACCTCTACAGGGTTAGTTGGCTTCTTGAAATCTTCATTAAAGATACTCCTGTTGCGCCAATTCCACAAATCGGGTTAGGGTCTGACCCATTCAGGTCCAGCTGATGGTGAGGGTAGTTTTGGAAATGGTGGTAGTGGTGGTGATTTTGGTCGGTGGCAAACAGTATTGGCAGATTATTGTGGGAAGGAGGAGGAGGTTGATCATGAATATGGGGCATCGCGAGTGATAGCGCTTGAGATTTTGGGGGATTTTTTGGGAAAAGCCCAGAGAGCAGACATAAGCTTTCATGGAAGTTTGGCTCAAAATCCATGCAGGGCAGGTTGAGGAAGAAGGAACAAGCTCAGTGAGAGAGAGAGAGAAGGAACAATTCAAACTTTCTCTCTCTGCGTCTGAAACAATAATAATTCATACTCCAGCTCAAATGAACCACACCTACTCAAATCCCACGTGGCAATATTCCAAACGGACGTTAGATCCCATTTAACAATTTTGTGTATTTTTAACAAATTCAATTGTTTGTTAGTCTTTTTGGTCCCATTAAAAGTTGTTTGGCAAAAATCGCTCCTGGCCTAATAGTTGGTTGGCAAAATTGCTCATTCACCCAAAAATAAATGACTAGTTTTTCTTTAGTGATTTGTTTTGACACCAATTACCCTTTATTTTCAACAAAATGACAACCCTTGTCGCCATTTCTGCCACAAGGTCGGAGCGATCTTCTTGCTGTCGTGGTCCATTGCGTGTCAAATGCGTTGCTCCCTCTATTATCAACCCAATCTTGTCTTTCTTCCGCTGTCAAGAGAGGAATTAGAGCAAAACACAAGAAGAATTAGAGCACCACGAGACCTTGCTCCTGTTTGACGATTTGTTGCCACTAGGCCTCAACGAATTTTGGTGTAGTCTGAACTGTTATTTCAAGATCAGCGTTCTGTAGGAATCTCATCAGAAACGCAGAAGCGTATCGTACCACGCGATATAGGAAAAGTTAAAACCTTCATCGTTTTGATTACTTGGAAAGATGCAGCGATCTGAAGGCCTGTCCACGAACAGTCGTAGTCTGCTCTATGATCGATCTTCCAGACTATCTCTCGAGGGGGATAGGATGGTTGTGTGGGCAACCGTTTAGATGATGAACGTCTGCCTCTAGGGTTTGTTTCTGATGAAAGCCTCCTAATTCTTGCGTCTATTTTACAAGCAGGTGAAAGTAGGTTTATATGCTACTACATCCAAGACCTAACCCTAAACCACATGGGCCATAGAGTTCTTGGGCTGTAGTCTCAATTAAGCCTTATTGGGCTTAAGTGACTAAAGAGAACATTAACCCAACAATCTCCCACTTTCTCTTTAAGATACAAACTTGAGTTTGTAAACCCAAGACCATGTAGCCCATAAGCCATCATCATTTGATAATATACCCCATCCCTTGTCTCAAGCTAGCCTGGGGATCTATCATTTGTCATTCATCAAGGCTCATGATAATCTACAGAAGATTATCTAGTTCGGTGCTACTCCACTAAAAGCTCAAACGTGATCTCCAAGAATAATGACACTTATAGCAAGAATATGCATTACCCCTTTATAGAATGTCTATAATCTGATTGACTAGTTTTCTGTAACCCAATCAATTATTTATTCACTTGACTTTAATAGTTTCTCTAATGGATTACATGCACTGGCCAGTGTCTTAAATATCCAGGTACCGAAACATATCAAGGGGATATTTCCTATAAATTCAATGTTCTTTATCTCATAAACACCAATAACCAAATAGTCTCAATCCCAAAATACCAAGTTATTGGCCGTCATATAGATCAAACCTCACCCGTTGGTAAATCAAAGAATGAAAACTATTCGACTACCTATTTAAAATAAACTCAGGATTAAGAGCAACTACATAACCATAGTTATCTGGAGATTTGATTCCTTATGACAGAAAGAATAGCCTTAATCAAATATCTTCTTGATCCATTCAATGTAAGTATTAATTCACACCAATATTTCATAACAATTCGGACAAAATCATTTCATAAAATATTGCAGCCTAAATAAAGTGCCCAACTTAATTTAATAGTTGTGAACCAATTCATCAATTGCGAGAACTTATGATCATGTCCTCTATGAACGTATTCATATGATCATATACTCCATAATTGATCCGGACCTTAGAGTTTGTAAATAGTGTGCGAAATAAATGAAAACACCTCATTTATTAACATTCAGAAAAAATGCTATGTCATAATGTCTTGCTCAAAAAGCACAAAATAACAAAGTGAAATAACAACTACCTAAAGCTATAGCAAATCTGGAATCCTCCTAAGACCTATAGATGAAACATGCCTCTCGAACACACGTTCAGGCAAACTCTTAGTAAAAGGGTCAACTAGGTTCTCTTCTGATGCTATCTTTGCTACCAATGTATCTCCTCTTTTAATTGTTTCTCGGATCAAGTGGTACTTCCTCTCTATGTGTTTTTGTCTCTTGTGACACCTTGGTTCCTTAGACTGTGCTACTGCCCCACTATTGTCACAGTAAAGTGTGATAGGACAATTAACACCTGGTATCACCTGAAGGTCCGTTAGGAACTTCTTTAACCATGCAGCTTCCTTTGCAGCATCAAAAGCAGCTACATACTCAGCCTCTATGGTAGAGTCAGCCACACATGATTGTTTTACACTTCTCCAACAAATGGCACCACCATTAAGGGTGTACACATATCCTGAAGTGGACTTTCTTGAGTCAATATCTCCTTGGAAATCTAAGTCCGTATAACCAATGGTTTCAAGACTCCCACTCGAATAGACCAATATATAATCTCTCATTCTCCGAAGGTATTTGAGTATATGTTTAACCACTACCCAGTGTTTCTCTCCAGGGTCCGATTGGTACCGACTTACTACTCCCACTGCATAGCAGATATTTGGTCTGGTATATAGCATAGCATATATGAGACTACCTACTGCTGAAGCATAAGGTATCCTACTCATGTGTTCTCTCTGCTTAGGAGTTTTAGGAGATTACTTCTTAGAGAGATGAATCCCATGCCTGAAGGGAATTCCCCTCTTGGAATTCTCCATGCTAAACCTGGCAAATATTTTGTCAATGTATTTAGCCTGGGATAATGCTAAAACCCTGTTCTTTCGGTCTCGCAAGAGTTTAATACCAAGAATATAATTGGCTTCCCCCAGGTCCTTCATATCAAAATGCTTACTCAGCCAGGTTTTTATGCATAACAATACATCTGTATCATTTCCGATAAGGAGTATATCATCCACATAAAGTACTAGAAAAGATACCGCATTACCTTGGATCCTTTTATACACACACGGCTCATCAGGACTTTTCTCAAAGCCATAAAACTCAGTGGCTTGATCAAATCTGATGTTCCATGACCTGGACGCTTGCTTAAGTCCATAAATGGACCTTTGCAACTTGCATACCATTTCTTCTTGCCCTTTGGCTATAAACCCTTTTGGTTGCTGCATATAGATTTCCTCTTCCAAATTTCCATTTAGAAAAGCAGTTTTGACATCCATTTGCCAAATCTCATAATCAAGATTTGCTGCAACAACTAAGAGAATCCGGATAGACTTGAGCATGGCAACCGGCGAAAAAGTTTCATCATAATCCACACCTTCTTTTTGGGAGTACCCTTTCGCCACCAATCTAGTTTTGAAGGTTTCAACCTTCCCGTCCGATCCTCTCTTTCTCTTGTAAATCCACTTACACCCAATGGGTCTTACCCCTTCAGGTGCATCTATAAGAGACTAAATTGAGTTGGAATACATAGTATCCATTTCACGATTCATAGCCTCAAGCCATTCCTGATCATCAACATCTCCTAGTGCTTCATCATAACTCGTGGGATCACCATCTTCTGCAATGATGTCATCCTGATTTGACTCACCCAACAAGAGATATCTTGCAGGTTTACGAATCAATCTCCCACTACGACTTTGTTGCACTTGATGTTGTGTATCTACAGGGGGTCCACATTTTGTGGGTTAACAATTTCTAGATGAGAACCCTCATTAGGTGGATTAACCAATTCATGATTTTGTTCTTCCATAAGTTCATCATCATGCTGAACTTCTGGTTCTGTCTCTGGTTCCTGTGTATGTTCAGGTACATTTCCCTCTCTTTGAATAACCACAGGAATAAAAGCTGGAACCGCTTGAGGTTGTGGTGAAACTTGATCTGAGACTAGCTCATCAAGAATAACCGTACTCCTTGGCTTATAATTTGCCATATAGTCCTTCTCTAAGAAAGTTGCGTGAGTGCTCACTATGACCTTCTTTTCTTTTGGACTATAAAACAACCAACCTCTGGTTCCTTTAGGATAGCCTACAAACATGCATACTTCAGTACGTGAGTCCATCTTATCTGGTTTCTGTTTCAAGACATGTGCTGGAGCACCCCAAATCCGAATATGATTCATGGTGGGCTTACACTCTTTCCACCATTCTATTGGTGTCTTTGAAACCGACTTGGACGGAGCTAAGTTCAATAGATACATAGCTGTTTCTAAGGCATATCCCTAGAATGAATTAGAAAGAGATGAATAACTGAGCATAGATCTTGTCATTTCTAAAAGGGTTCTATTTCTCCTTTCAGCAACTCCATTCTGCTGGGGTGTCCTTAGAGAAGATAATTGTGAAACTATCCCCTCTTTGGTCAGGTAAGACCTGAACTCTCCAGATAGGTATTCACCCCCTCGATCAGATCGAAGAGTCTTAATTTGAACACCAAGATGTTTTTCTGCCTCAGCCTTGAACTCTTGGAATTTTTCAAAAGCTTCAAACTTGTGACGCATCAAGTACACAAGTCCAAATCTAGAGTAATCATCAGTAAATGTGATGAAATACTGATACCCGCCTCTGGTTTAGACATTTATCGGTCCACATACATCAGTATGTACCAATTCCAGCTTAAGTGTGACACGTTTTCCCTTGGCCTTGAAAGATCTCTTGGTCATTTTACATTCTAAATAGGATTCACATACTGGTATCGATTCAAAGTTCAAGAATTTTAAAATCCCACTTTTGACCAAACCTTGTATCCTGTTCGAGTTAATATGGCCAAACCTCAAATGCCAAAGATAAGTTTCATTGGAAACTTTTCTTTTCTTTGATGAATTAATATGCTCAACATCTTTTAATTCAACATGATTAACTTCACAGGGAACATGACTAAGGAAATAAAGACCATTAAACTTTACACCAGAACAAATAAAAGAAGATGAACTTCTTATTGAAACTGAGGAATTAAACTGAACTGTGAAACTATGTTTATCTAAACAACTAACAGAAATTAAATTCCTCTTAAAATTTGGAATAAATAAACAGTCTTCTAAAACCAAAGTTCTGCAATTATCAAAAGATAAAATAACTTGTCCCTCTGCTAGTGTAGACACAAGCTCCCCAGTTCCAAGCTTCAAATCTCTTTGTCCTTTACTTACAGGCAAGTTATGTTTGAACCACTGCAAAGAGTAACAAACATGGTTAGTGGCTCCTGAATCAACGATCCATTTATCATCGTGATTCTCTACTAAACAAGCCTCAATCACATGTAAATTACCATACCTGGTTTATTCATACGTGGGCAATTTTTCTTCCAATGCCCCTTTTGACCGCACTTGAAGCACTTGCATTTTGGCTGCTTCATTGCAACTGTTTTGGCAATTGGAGTACCTGATTTCTTCTTTTTCTTGTTCTTGTTCTTTCCCTTGGGTTTTCCCTTAGGTTTCACAGAACTTTCACCAGCAAAAAATGCACTTCCCTACTTGACTAGAGACTGTTCAGCACTCTCAAGCTCGTGCATCAGTTGAGTGAGGTCAAGATTCATCTTGTTCATATTATAATTCATCTTGAATTGATTAAAGTACTCAGGCATGATTGTAAGAGAAGGTCAACTTTTACTTCTTGTTCAAACTTGATACCATGGTCATCAGCCTTCTTGAAGTTCGCTATCATTGTTAGACAATGATCCCGTACACTTCCTCCAGACATCACTGTCTTGGTGATTGAATTCAGCGCATTTTTGCCTAGTAGAGCTGCTAGGCGTAGCAAACATGCCATCAAGAGTCTGGAGCATTGTTGCTTCACTCTCAATCACGCTCACTTGCTCCTGAAGATGATTGGTGAGACTGGCCAAAATGTAGCAGCGAACTGACACATTCGCCTTCTCCCATCTATCCTTCTCCTACTGAAATCGAGTCTGAATTGCATCAGACGCATCTACAGCAGGCTGCGCTGGCATAGGGGTAGTGAGAACAAAGTTGAGCTTTTCATATTGAAGAACAATATCCAAATTAGTTTTTCATTGTTTGTAGTTTGTGCCATCTATAGGTTTTTGGTTCAAGATTGTAGCTAAAGGATTGAATGAAGACATTTTTCTGAAAATAAGGAAAACGAAAAACACACTAATTACAAACTTATAATTAACAACAAACAGATATATCACTAGTAGATTCTAATAACTACTATTCCCTTATTGTTTAACAATCCATTAGTTATCTTTACAAGGCTTACGATGGGCAAGATTCTTGTAAAACTAATATTGTTAATTTGGGCCTTCAGTTCCATTGCCAGAGCCTCGATGGGAGGGTTAACAATTTTACCAAAGTTGAATGTATTTAACCATTGTTTACTTTCAAAATTATCTTTAGTGTTTAAGTGTTGACGACGATGGGTCGTGCAAAAACTTTACTAAAATTTTGAAAATATTAGGGTTTAATCTAGCAAAATCCGATTATCCTTATCCGATGGGGCTTCAGCGATAACCATTTCACTAATAAACCCACAATTGGGCCCCGTAGGTTTTAAAATTAAAAGCTTAATTTAAAACCTTCACCCATTCAATATTTTAAATTTAGAATTTTCAATTTCCAAGAATTTGTTCATTTTAGAGTATTCTTTGTCTGAGATCAACAACTATAATTGAAATCATTAGGTATCTAAAATCTAGTCATGATTGGCAAAGTGTGCTTCACATGACCATTTTAAATGACCCACAAATTACTCTCAAAAATACAATTCTCTTAGGAAATTTCCTAGACTATTTATCTAGATTTTAATTCCACAATTAATTAATCCAATTATTATTCTAGATTTTAATTTAAAATCATAATAATTGATAATTAGTTTAGTGGATGACCTAAATAATCTCGCATAATAACTATCATACTAGTCGATTGAAAACATAATAGTTACTATGCTATTATGACATGTGATTATGCAACAATATGACATCTTCCTATTCTAATGCCATGTTTGTTAGTTCTCTGATGGTTTTGATGATTGCCAACAATTACAAACAATTACAGAGGCTTTGCTCTTAAGTGTCAAAAACTCTGTTTAAGAGCAAACCTCGAGGTTGGTATTGTAACCTCGAGGTTTGGACTTACAGATGCTTTAAAAATCAAGTGTTTCAATGATTCAAAACTTGGTTTCACAAAAACTATGTGAAACCTCAAGGTTGGCAAGTTAACCTCGAGGTCATGGTCACTTTAGAAAATCTCAAGTTTTGAACCAACACATAAAACTCGAGTATTAAAAGCAAACCTCGAGTTTTTAACTCATCCAGAGAAGTCATGGTTTTCAACAAGCTTGAAAACCTCGAGGTTCATATTTCAACCTCGAGGTTAGGAACTTTGTTTTGAAACTCAAGTTTCAAAGAAAACTCATAAACCTCGAGTTTTAGTTTGCAACCTTGAGTTTTCTGACTTACAGAGAGCAACTGGTTTTTCAAAGAAATGAAAACCTCGAGGTTCTGTTGTTAACCTCGAGGCTAGCCCCTTGAATCAAGATCTTAACTTTGCAAAGGTTGAAACCAACCTCGAGTATGGATTTGCAACCTCGAGGTTATCGGGCTCCAGTGAAAAATGAAATTTTTGAACAAACTTCAAACCTCGAGGTTACCCTTGGAACCTCAAGGTTTGTGAGCTTCTGAGATTTTTGAAAAGGTTTCTTTTGAAGAGAAACCCCGAGGTTCATATGCCAACCTCGAGGTTACATGTTTTAAAATCAGTATTTGCCTGAAACCTTCAAGCAAACCTCGAGGTTGGATGAACAAACCTCAAGGTTTGTAGCCGTTGCTACAATTTCGAATTTGCGAAATCTGTTATACCTTGTTATTTGATCTAATTGCTTTCATACATCATTCACTCATGTTCCCAGATATGTTTAACCATCTTTCTAGTGAATTTCAGACAGATTAACGAACGTTTATTGAAGGATTAGAGCAAAAGCAAAAGTGTGTCAGAACATTTGATGCTCAGCCCAGAAACTTACTTCCTTTTGGTTAATCCACTGGTACACGGCTACAAAAGATCAAAAGGAAGATTACTACAACAAGAAACATTCTCTCTAACGGATTTATTGCCAGAAAGTCAATTCAGACTTAATGACCAGCTGTATTATGCATAAACAAGAGAGAGAAGATGCCTAAACTTGAGCCAACACTCAGCTGATGATACCCAACGGCTCTATCAAGATTGCAACGGTCATTTAATGTTCTCTAGCTATAAATAGAGTTCATTAATTCCTTCACAAGTTGATACACCAACTCAGAGCGAAAATTTACTAAGTTCATTTATTGTGTATTAGCTTTCACTTATAAAGTATCATACTTGATACAAGCACTTCAGTGTTTATCATATCTACTCTGTAAGAGAGTCAAACACTTGTAAATCATTTATTGATTGAGATAACTACAAGTCAGGGGACTTGGTAGTTGGGGTGTATTGATTACAACTTGTAAGGGGGAGTGTGTTCTAGTGAGAGAACAACTCTTAGTACAGAGCGTGTAATCAATTTCATTGAGTTAGTGGATTGAAAATCCCAAGTGAGGCTTGGGGACTGGATGTAGGTTAGAGAAAGGACCGAACCAGTATAAATTGCATTGTGTTAAGCTTCCTTTCCTTACTCCTCTGTTCTGCTCTGTTTTAAGTGTTCAAAAACAGACCAAGTTTCGAAAATTTTAAAGATACCCAATTCACCCCCCTCTTGGGTATCAAGCTCCAACTTTCATTTGGTATCAGAGCAAGGTCTTCTCTGAAGAGTTTAAGCACTCGAGAAGAATCACTATGGAAGGAATTCTTCCAGATGGAGCTTCAATCAACCGACCTCCCGGTTTCGATGGCGAACACTACTCTTTCTGGAAAGCCAAGTTTCGCGTGTTCGTGATGGCAACAGAATGTGGTCTATGGAGAGTCTTTGAGACTGGTGATTATGTTTCAGTTAAGGTAGAAGGAGGTATCACTGTCCCTAAGACAGAAGCTGAGTTTAATGATGACGATAAGAAGAACATCACCCTCAATAGCAAGGCTATCCTGATGCTTCAGAGTGTTCTTAGTCAAAAGGAGTACTTTCGTATCTGCAATTTGTCAACAGCTAAGGAGATGTGGAAGGCTCTGGAAATAGCTTATGAAGGAACCTTTGGAATCAAGGAGAACTGCATCAACATTCTAACCACTGAATATGACCTGTTGCGGATGAAGCAAGGCGAAAGTATTGGAGAATTTCAGTTGAGATATACTCATCTGACCAATCAGCTAGCGGCCTTAGGAAAGCTTTTCGATCAAGGAGCTCAAGTGAGGAAAATCCTCAATATTCTGACAAAGGATTGGGAAGCTAAAGTTACCGCCATTGAAGAAGCTCGTGGAGAATCAATGACTTCAGTTGCCGCATTGTTTGGAAGCCTATCTGAGTATGAGAGCAAACTGAAACCAATTGTAGGAATCTCATCAGAAACGCGGAAGTGTATCGTACCATGCGAAACTGAAACCACATGAAATATAAATTAATATCAAAAATGGGTTCTTTTTCTCATTGCTATTGGCTCTGATACCAATTGTAGGAATCTCATCAGAAACGCGGAAGTGTATCGTACCACGCGATATAGGAAAAGTTAAAACCTTCATCATTTTGATTACCTGGAAAGATGCAGCGATCTGAAGGCCTGTCCACGAACAGTCGTAGTCCGCTCTATGATCGATCTTCTAGACTATCTCTCGAGGGGGATAGGATGGTTGTGTGGGCAACCGTTTAGATGATGAACGTCTGCCTCTAGGGTTTGTTTCTGATGAAAGCCTCCTAATTCTTGCGTCTATTTTACAAGCAGGTGAAAGTAGGTTTATATACTACTACATCCAAGACCTAACCCTAAACCACATGGGCCATAGAGTTTTTGGGCTGTAGTCTCAATTAAGCCTTATTGGGCTTAAGTAACTAAAGAGCACATTAACCCAACACGTTCTTGATCTGGAACGACATTATCATCCATACTTTTGCTTGCCTATAATTTCTGGATTAGGAGATGATTAGAGACCCTTTATTCAGGTGCTGTCTATGAATATTTTATTCATCCATTTCCGTAATTTTACTAATACAAAAATGTTTCCCTATTTTAACATCTAAACAACTTTTTTTTAAAAGTGTTTTTTTAAAGATGTATCCAAAAATAAAATAGCTTCAACTTTTAATTAAAGTTTTTTTTAAAAAAAAACCACAAAAAAGTCCTTTAAAAAAAAAAAAAAGAAGCCCATTCAAACAGGTTAATCTCCCTCTCATCATGCTTGGTTGCTATGAAGTTTCAACCATGGAATTCTCTTATTAGGTTTTCCTCAAGTGATGGAACGATGTCCTAAATATTACTGCATGCTTAACTATTTTTACACATACAAAAGATCCTATGGTGGAAAAGGAAAAGAGTCACATAAAAGGTCTACTACCATAGTAACAAGAGTTCATGATTAAAAAAGAAGCAAACCAACCAATTAGAATCCTACCATGGTCAAAAGATGGAGCTGCTTTTCAAACGGCTAACCTTGATAGAAAAAAAACAGTATATATTGTATCACATGGGCATTATCAAAATATATTACTCCCTCCGGTTATAAATATAGGATAATATTTGGGAATTGGTTTTGATCATAATTATAAGACAACATTCTAATTTTTGTCAATTTCTCCCTAAAATATCTCTTTAATAATACACTTTAATTAATACAGTACCACATGAAAAAGCATGCGTTGAGTTTTTTTGCCCAGGTCAATGTTGAAACTTGAAAGTGCTACAAACCAATACGTGTTGGACCAGAATAAAATCTGTTCGATCCGACTTATAGCCTCGGAGAAGTCGACTAGCTAATTAACTAAATTTATATAAGGGTAGTTTAGAAAAATAAGTAAAATCAACTAATTTAACTCATATCCTTAATCTTTCCAAAGTATGTTAAATATGTCCTATAATTAGGATCAGATGTACTATAAAGGAATAAACTATACTTCCAATTGTTATCAAAGAGCAAATCATATACAAAGCTACTAAAGCCTCTAACCAACTACTAGCACACAATCCAATAAACATAAACTCATTTTTCAAAATTTGGAAATTTTTGCAGCAGTGACCAAGTCATTCACCACGGCAAAGGACATAAAACAGAAAAATTAAAGACGACAAAAATAGTAAATGGAGGAACAATAGAATGGCAATGTACAAGCACTACAAGACGAAAACTGAAGTACCTTGAAGGCTTCGCAACGAAATTTCAATTCCATTTGAAGTTACCGACGAAATGATAATTGTTAAGTTTTATGATGAAGGGAGGTATCAATCCTTTGACCACTCCCGCGCCTTTGTTACTTGAGCTACTTTGACCTTGTGTTATCTATATTAACATAATCTTATATATATATATATATATATATATATATATATAATATAACAATTAAAAATAAATATAATATTAAAAAAGAAAAAAATATATATATACATGTGTGTGTATATACACACATATATGTATGTCTATATCTATACACAATTACACACACACACAATATATTTCGTTTTTATAATGTATCATTTAATTTTTTTCTTGGTTTAATATAATATAAACCTAACATATTATATTAAATATTATTTTTCTGATATTTAAGTATTTATATTTATATTTTTTATTTTAATTTTATTATATCATATAAATTATTAAAATATAAATATTAACAAATTATGAATTTTGCTTACATATTACTGATGAAATTCAATCGGTAATCTACTGATTATTACTGATGGAACTTTTTTCCATAAGTAATTCCATCAATAAATTTATTTTTCTTGTTAAAATAGTACTACCTCCAGTCTAATTATAGGATCAAGTTTGTAGTGCAATTTGTACTATAACTAAGATGGGACGGAATATATTTTTCTTGTAGTGAATGAATCTTAGCATATACTGAAAATTCAGAAGTGCCATTACTTTTGAAGATGCATTAAGCCTTTATCAGTGCCATACTTAATTATTAGTGAAAGGGTAGAGGTGTAAAAATATACATGTGTTTTACTTTCGTAAGTGCCCAATTCCAAATGTTTTTTTTCATGTGCAATACTACACATGAACTTTTTAAAGTTGGGGCAAAAATCACAACAACACCGTTAAAAGAAGCTAACAGATGTTAATTATCACTTGAAAGGACCAAAATGCCCCCAACCTCTTCCTCCCAACATCTCTCACAAGACGCCCTAAACCTTAGATTCGCCGGAAGCACCAGATCGATTAGAAACGTAGGTCCCAAATCAAGACCAACAAGAAACCTTCAAAGCTCGCCAAAAAACCTTCGAACCACTAGAAGGACCTTGGATACCTAGCTAATCTGATGCGGGGTAAAGTGGCAGTGAGAAAGTTTAGAGAGAAGAACCCATAATGGAAGAATTTATTTGAACCTAATTGTTTATTCTAGTGTGCATGTCTGCTAGCCCATGTTTGATCCTTGATTTGTCTTAGTTATTTAATAAACTGTTTAGCATCTGAGTGTGAAATTCGTAGGATAAAGACATTCATGTCATACCCATCATTCCCATACACAACCCAGTTATCACCATCCCCATTTTGCTACTCCATTGAGCCCACACGATAGTGCTACAGTAGAACTAGATAGACGAACAAGCTTGAAAGAAAATATGAAGAAATGCTAAGGCAAAGTGCTCTCCACAAAAAGTGCTGTAAAAAGAACTGGCAAAAAAAAGTTGTTGTGTTGTTTTGCTTAAAAGAAAAGGAAAAAGAATAAGGAGCAGCAAGAAATACAAAGTTCAAAGGGAGGCATTTTGATAAGGCCAAAAAGACTTGTCTAAATACCCTGCTATAGCACTTATCATCACTTCTCACCTCAACACCTAGCTACCCACACCATTATATCCCAAGAAGTCCTTTGGAAGAATGGAGACTTAGATGCTAGGTAGCAACCTTAGAACTTTGACAAGGCTATGGAACTCTAGGTTAGCATGACAAGAGAGAAAGCTAAAATCCCCAGGGTAAGAGAGCGTAAACATTCAACTTGAGATCCTCTTGACACTTCTTCACCTAAGCAATACGACGCATCGTGAGCCGCTAGTACCGAGTAGTGGGATTGCCTAATAAGGGACGAGAACTGAAAGCGGTTGTGTAAGCGGAGTTATATAGATAGGAGTGCTACGACTAAGAGTTTTTGTTAGCTTCATCTTATTTTGCCCAGGAGTGTAAAAAGCTAAGTGTGGTGGTATTTAATGAGCACAATTTATGCCATGTTTTCCCTATATTTTATGACTGATTTGTATGGTAAATACAAGCTTAACTGCAATCAATCTAAGTAAAAAGGCATTAATTCATGAATATAGGGAAGTGAAGGATAAAAACCATTCACATCCTAAACATGTGCTAAAAGAAGAACAAGTTACAAAGTTTTATGAGAAGAACATATAGCAAAGCTGATACTATGCTATAGTATTCTGACAGCATATCGAAATGCAATACAAATCATCTCTAAAGCTATAGCAAAGTAAAGGACGCGATGCTATGCGACATATGTCCTAATCTTTCGTTAAGATTGTTTCAGAAAATATTGCGAAGTTCGAGAAAAGATAGGTAGATTGCTCATGTAATGGAATAGAAGATGCGGATGATCGAAACTAAAAGATTTGAAGAATCTCACAAGATCAGCAGAATCAATCTACTACAATCAAAAGATATGATGAATCTCGACAGATTTGGAAAGCCTAGCTCGTTGGAACTTATGCCGCCAGAAAGCCTGATTATATAAGGAAACAACAAGCCAACCCTAGGAGGAGAGTCGTGCAGAGCCTAAACGAGATTTCACATTCGGCCAGACTTAAAAGAAAAGAGAGAGAATTCACGAGGCACAAGAACTCCAAGAGAACTCAGCATCCTTCCTTGCAGGAAGACGGAGAGAAGAAGACATAGAGTGGTGACGTGACAAGGCTTCTTCTATGCCGTCGGAACTTCGTCAAGCTTTCTATTTTTTTTAATCTTTTGATCATGGGTCATTTTGTTGCTATCAGTTTTGTGTGTCTCTCGTCAATCATGAACTGAATTTCCTATGGCTAAACGAGGATGAATCTTTAAGTTTTGAATGAACCCAGTTGCGAGTTCTTAATTCAATAAATTCAGTTTGCTTATCAGTGATTTAATTACCTTGTCGATTAGCGAAAGCTAAGGGCGAGATTTGTGGCCTTGGCTTACTGGCAATGAGTTCAGGTTAGACCTCTAAGAAACAATGATTGCAAGGCAGGCTGGTGCAAGGCTTGACCTATATTGTAAGCTTTAGGAATGAGTCTATCGCTCATAACCACTACACCCTGTTTTGTAATGTTGATATAACTAGAAAATTGCTTTAGGTATATGGAAGGAGTAAAGTTAGCATTAGAAGTATCGGACACGAAAGCTTCAATAGACTATAGTGGTGGGTTAACTGAATAGCATTGTAGTTAATAGCTATGCTATAGCATTGCGGAAGAAGTGCAATATAGATGCTATAGCAATGGGTAAAGCAACTGGGGGATTGAGATGCTTAAGGATGATTCCAAGTTCAGCCTAATTTCCTACTGATATCTTCTTACGACTACGATACTTTGTTGCTTTTGTTTGTTATTTAGCATAGTCACAAAAACCTCTCAAATCAATCATATTTACTTTCTGTTTCATACAACTATTATAGCAATTGAGTGTCACTTCCTGGTATTTCAGCCTCTGTGAGATAATACTATACTTACACTTTATTACTTGTTTGACTGGTTCACTTACCATTAAGGAAATCGACCAACAAAAGGGTAGAGGTGTAAAAAGATACATGTGTTTTTCTCTCAAAAGTGCCCAACACTAAATGCTTTTTTCAGGTGCAATACTACACATGAACTTTTAAAGTTGGGGCAAAAATCACAACAACACTGTTAAAAGAAGCTAACAAATGTTAATTATCACTTGAAAGGACCAAAATGCCCCCAACCTCTTCCTCCCAACATCTCTCGCAAGATGCCCCCAACCCCAGATTTGCTGGAAGCACCAAATCGATCAGAAACGTAGGTCCCAAATCAAGACCAACAAGAAACCTTCAAAGCTTGCCGAAAAACCTTTGAACCACTATAGAAGGACCTTAGATACATATTTTCATTCATGTGTCCTCTTTCAATGCAATCGCATGCTGATATTAAAAAAAAAAAAAAAAGTCGAACGCATGCTTGTACTTAATAGGGCTTTCGACACAAATCATGCTGCTTCATATGTTTATATCATCAAGAGGAGAGATTTATGGCCAAGTCAGCAATCTAAGAATATTGCAGCCTACAATTTTCAGCCAAGATTTAGTAGAATAGTAGGCACCAATAACTAGGAATAAAATCTTAAGAGTTGTTGGATTCACATTTGTTAGTTAATCAAATCCAGAAAAGTTGACCAAAAAAACAAATCCAGAACCCTATATAGAACCTACCAGTTATAAAATTAGAATGAGATCGTGAAATGATGGGGATAAAACTAAATCATGTAATTTTAACATATTAGAACCCAAATCTTAGCCAATAGTCATGTTTTTCTCACTGACATACTAGTTTTTCCGCCAAAATGGAATTGGCTTCCAGCACACCATCTTAGACCACGATTTCAGACCAGATTAATCTCCGTCGAGCTAGCATCGTCGTCGTCCATTATCGAAAAGCGCGCTATCCAGATCGAACCAGATGCACTGCGAGAGACTTTTGGAGCTTTAGATCAGAGAGCTTAGAATCGGACCTTCATCGTCCACACACCTCGGAGCTGAGAAGCTTGAACACGACACAGACTAGAGACTGAGTCCTCACACACTACTATTGTTGCTCCTCCTTCGGCCTTCACACCATCATAGTTGCAACCAATTGAGAGCTCAGATTTGGAGTTGACTAGGGAAAATGAAGGAAGAAATGAACTGGAAGTTCTGCAAATAGGGTAGGGGCAATTAAGGAAATTAGAAAATCTAGATATTTTTAATTTTTAAAAAACATAGGTCCCACAAACAGAGTTAGGCTCTTTTAACGGTGCTATGATTTTTGCTTCAACTTTAAAAGTTCATGTGTAGTTTTGCTCCTAAAAAAATATTTTAGTGTTGGACGCTTCTGAGGGTAAAACATATGTGTATTTTTGTATCTTTACCCTTAGTGAAATAATGGAGGTATCTTTGGGGTGGCAAAGTTTCAATTTAAAAGGCACGCAAAGCTTAATTAGCATCTTATTTGAAATTTTTCTGCAAATGTTATTCTGATTGTACTTAATTGTATATGGTTTACATTTTAATTTTATATGAGGGAGCAAGAACATTACATTATAAACAACATTAAGTTGGATTATAACACTAATACTAAAAATAATGTGCCTGAAAAAATGAAACAACCACTTTCTTCTTTGGAAAGAAACAACCAGGCCAATACTTTACTAATAAAAATTAATCGTTTGGGAGAAATTCAGACCATAGTAGTTCAGGCCCAAAACTTGAATTCAGTGTAATTAAACTCATAATTTTTGACTTGATTGAAATTCCCTGAACTTTATCTTATTGCAATTCAATTTTTAAAGTTTTAATTAGGCTATATTATATAAAACTCCTTAAACTTTGTGCTAATTGCAGATAACCAGTTTGACATTTTAGAGTTTAAATTTAACATTCCCAACCTTTTATATTTTTATTATAAACTCACTGTCTTTATTTTTTTAAAGTAAATTCTTACGTTAGATTGATAAAAGATAACTAACATCTTACATGGAATCCGGTGTAAATTATTAATTTTATAAAATCTCCTGAACTTTAATAAGTTACAAATAAACACTGATATGTTAAAGTTTAAATTTAACTCCTTAATGTTTCAATTTTTAATTTGAAACCACTAACGTGATTTTTAATGTTAGCAATGTCTTTACGGTGATTAAGTTTTTGACTATTATATACAGTGATGATGAGGCGATCTTGTTCAAGATTGCAAATGAAGTAGTTAATGAGGAGGTTAATTCAATTCAACAGGTTGAAGATCAAAAGGTTCTGCAACCTTGGTTACGCTCACAAAAACTTTTCAAATTATATAGCATAATATAGGTCTCTTCTAGATTCCTCTAAAAAAAACTTTTCAATATTCAATTTTGCTACAATATTCTTTTTAAGATAGAAAGCAACCAACCTTAGAATGGGGTGGCTATAGTACCCATTCTCATTTTGTTTTTAAAAATATATTTTCATTTTTAAAACAAAAAAAACTATAAAATTTGCTTTAAGAAAAGTACATTTTAATAAGTTTTTAGGAAAAAAACCAAAAATGTATCCATGGTAACTAAAAAAAATTATAGTTATTTTTTGGTGTTTTTGTTTTTCTATTTTTTATTTTTTGAAGCCACCACCTATATTCAGAGGCGGATTCAGAAATTTATAGAAGGGAGGGTACTATTAGTAGGAGGGGGTGTGAGTGCCCCCGAATTTTTTTTTCACTTGTCATCAAAAGCACAAAAAATAATACAAGATTCAAAAGGTTTTCACTTGACATCAGTTGCAAGTTTGATCATCATTAATTAAAAAAAAAAAAAGAGCAAGTATTAGCCATAAAATACCCATGGCGGAAAATTAACAACCTACATATGCTCTAAGCAATTTTTTGTGTTGGGAATATCCACCTAAAATACAGAGAAAAGGCAACAAAATGCTGGGAAAGTATCTCAAAAAACGAAGCAGATCTTTCCCAGTTGAGGTTACAATGCTAAAATATGTTTACAAGGTGAGCCGATTGAATAAAATATGTTCGCAAGGTGAGCCGTGCCCCTTTTTTTGAATAAAATATGTCCGGATCACCTTTGAATAAAACCTTTGATTTTATTTATTTATTTTTAAAAAAAATCAAAAATCAAGGGGCACGTGCCCCCTTATCACATAGGTGGATCCGCCTATGCCTATATTATCAACACTCCATGGAATATGATGGCCATTGTCACATCACTCTAAAAATAGATTTTTTTAAAAAAATAATCATCTAAACATATTTGTTTTCTAATTTGTTTTTTTTTTAAAAAAAGTTGTTCTGAAAGACAAACAAAAAATAAGAAAACCCATTATTTCTTAATTATTTTCTATAGAATAAATAACTCCTCCCTCAATGATTCTTGAAAAGTTATTGAAATTTTGTTGGGCGAAATCAGTTTTTTTAATATAGATGTAGTATAACATTACAAGGGTAGGTGAACAAAAAAACAATGTAGTATAACATTAGAAGGGTAGGTGAACAAAAAAAAACATTTGTTAACTTCAACACCATACTAATAAAAGTATGAATACAACATAAGTCGTATTTTGTTGGGCGAATTCAGTTTTTTGACGTAGATGTAGTTGTTAAAATGTTCATGAATACTTGTAAATTCATATATCATCTCATATAATGTATTTTAGGATTTATAAATTTTTATATGGATACTTGTTGTAAATTAGGATTTATAAATTTTTATATGGACATACACTTGTTGCTTTACTATGGTTATTTATTAAAATTAGGATTTCTAAATTTTTATTTGCACACTTGGAATTTTGCAATATTAATTGTTAAAATTAGGACTTGAAATTTTCATTTGCACACTTATTATTTTGCTATTGTTAGTTGTTAAAATTAGTATTTATAATTTTTTATATGGACACTTGTTATTTTGCTATATTAATTGTTAAAATTAGGATTTGTAAATTTTCATTTGCACACTTGTTATGCTATGGTTAGATGTTAAAATTAGTATTTATAAATTTTTATATGGACACTTGTTATTTTGCTATGGTTAGTTGTTATGAATATAAGCAACTTGACCCAAATTTTGTCCTAAAAATATATATCAACAAAGCTAGTTAATAGAAACTTAAATAATATTCTCATAAATAAATTGCACCTGGTTCTAGTTTGTGATATTCTCCTCACAATCAACCATGTCAATTCCTTAACACCCATAAGTTGTTTGATCCCATAACATCGTCAAAAACCGAAACCTTATAAGGAATCAAACCATGTGAAGCATCATTTTTCAATGTCGGAGATTGTTAAATATACATTTAATAACTTAGGACTTGTATTCAATACTACGAGAGCCAACTCGAGTTTATTCTTCAAGACATTGCTACAAATCATTTCAATTTGTATGTAGTAGTCCTAATATTGCAGCAGTACCATAATCAGTTTCTCATATTTATCACATTCAACTATAAGAACTCATGATTATGTTTTGTTTAACAACATTGATCACAATAACAAAAATAATGATGTTAATTATTCTTGGTCATTGCAGAACAAAAATAGCGGGAAAGAACATGTTATGAATAAAGGTGAAGTGGGCCAATCGTTGAATGATCCAATATCTACCATGGATAAGGGTGAGCAGAGGCCCATAAGAAGGAGTACGAAGGAGTACTGAATAAAGAGAAGGTCCTGAAAGATTAGAGAAATGGAAGAATAGGATCTATATAAAGGCAATGGTGTTAGGGGAAGGGTGTGAATAGATTTGTCTGTATCTCCCTATCTTTATTTTCTCCCTATCTTTATTTCTGAGGTCCTCTTCTTCTGTTATCACAAATCTCTTTCTCTTTTACAGTATTTTCGTTGAGAATACTTTGCGTTACTGTCCTATGTGTAATTGAAGAGTGAATTATCAATGATGATTGCAATATTTCAGTAGAAGTTCTATCTACTACGTTGAATTAATTGTGATCCTAACATTTGATGCTTGTATTGAGTCTTTAATAATGGCCAAAAACACCCGTTTGAAAGAATTATAGACTAAACAAAAACGTTTTTCAGATTTTTTGGAAGATGCTACTACTCAATTAACCGTACCTGAGGCCTTCATGGAAGACGCTAACTCTCTTTTTACCCATTTAGAAAGCTTTATGGAAGCTGTTCTATTAAAAGTGGACCATATCAACAAACACACCGAAAGCTCTGGCTCTGGGGTGAAATTGGATTCTTAGTCTTCGACCATCTCTGGTTTTCCACAGGATTCTTACTTTTCTTCCCTTACCCACTAATTTTACCAGTCAAAAGGTAGCTGAGGTATTTGTTCAACATATAGTAAAACTTCATGGTATTCCTAGCACGATAGTTTCTGATAGTGATAAAATTTTTACTACTGGTTTTTGGCGTCACTTGATGAAACTACAAGGTTCCAAACTTTGCTTTACATCAACCTATCACCCTCAGTCTAGCCATTTACATCAGCCTATCACCCTTAGTCTGATGGCCAAACTTAGGCCCTCAATAAATGCTTGGAACTATATCTACGTTGTTTTGTTTTTGAACAACCTAGACAATGGTTAACTTATCTTCCTTGGATAGAGTATTGTTATAATACTTCTTTTCAGACATTTATTGGGATGGTCCCATTTAAAGTGGTATATAGCAGAGATCCACTCCTCTTTTGCAAAATGTTTCACTAGCTGACACTCCTTTTGACGTTCACCAACAACTATCTAAAAGGGATGAGGTGTTAGACACTTTGAAAGCTAATATTCAACGAGCTCAAATGCGTATGAAGAAATTTGCTGATAAGAAACGTTTTGATACGGAGTTTCAAGTAGACAACTTGGTATGAGTTAAACTACAGCCATACCGGTAGCATTCCGTGGAATTGTGCAAATACCAAAAACTTGCACTTCGTTATTTTGGCCCTTTCAAGGTGTTAGAACGTATTGGCAAAGTTGCTTACCCATTAGAACTACCAGTCTATGCCAGGATTCATTCAGTTTTCATTTCTCATTACTTTTGGCTACTGCATCTCCAACTCCTATGGTCTCGTTACCTTTGGTCTCTATTCCAGAGGCTCCCATTATTACCCCAGTCAGCATTTCAAACTCCCGTGCCATTCAAGATGGCAATACATGGGCTAAACAATTTCTGGTGCAATGGGATGGATTTGTTTCACCAACATGAGAGAATGCCGATACACTCTCCTCCTTATATTCACAATTAGACCTTGAGGACAAGGTCTCGCTTATTGGGGAAGGTATTGTTTCAGTCACTGAATGATCCAATGTCTACCATGGATAAGAGTAAGCAGAGACGGAGTAAGCGAATAAAGAGAAGGTCTTGGAAGATTTGGGAAATGGAAGAATAGGATCTATATAAAGGCAATAGTGTTAAGGGAAGGGTGTGAATAGATTTGGTTGTATCTCCCTAGTGGTCCCCTCTTCTTCTATTGTCACGAATTTCTTCTTCTTTCTTTCTGTTATTCCTTTACCGTGTTTCCATTGAGAATGCCTTTGTTTGAGAATACCTTTGTGTTACAGTCATAAGTGAAATGGTAGAATGAATTATCAATGATGATTGCAATATTTCAGTAGAAGTTTTATCTACTACATTGAATTAATTGTGATCGTAACAAAGCCATCTATAGATTTTTTTGGTTCAAATTTACGTGATAAAAGATGCTGTGGAATTGACCTAAATTGGAATAAAAAACACTTTCATTTATTTAATTGCAATGAACTAACTAGAAAGATATGCAAAGAACTTTAAAACCAATATGAGAATGAGACTAATTTAGATGAATGCAAATGCAATTTGGAGTTTTTTTGTATAATGAAAAATTAGAATCCTAAGAAAAGAAGTAACTACCGGGTAATTAAACAAAACAACACAAACATATATTTAATAGGGATAACTTATAATTCATAAGGAGTTACTTTTTTTAACTCAAATCAATTAATTAGAACAAAGGGAGATTGATAAAAATTGTAATTAATAAGCTTAATAATCTAATTGAAACATGTGAAACCCTCAAATTTATTAAAACTTATAATCCATTAGAGAAATCATGTTGGCATTCAATTAATTTAAAAACTTTGCTTAAAATTATCTAACTAAAGCACTAGACAAACCAACACTATTAAACGATAAAGAGGCAAAATCACATTGAAAATTAAATTAATAGTAAAAAATCAATTAATGATTCAATTGACAATGTAAAGGTTTTTAAACAAAAACTCTAGCAAAAATGTCATTATTAGCACAAAATCAATCCAATTGAAAAATACATATGTTATAATCTAGAACTAAATTGTTCCCAAGCAACACCATTCAAAATTATTTAAAACTTAATAATCTCAAGTCTTAAATAAAAAAAATAAATGGAAAATCACTTCCTTGTTGTTTTCAAGTATAAGTCCTAAGCTCCACCGTCCTCCATGCTTGTCTTGTCTTCACAAATAGTCTTAATAAGCTGCCATCAATTTCTTTCTCCTTTCATAGACCAAACACCTCACAGCCATGAGAACAATGATAGTAGATAAAGGGTAGTGAGGTGGCCTGAGGATATATATATGTTGAGGGGTATGACACAGAAAGAGAGTGAGAGAAATCACCTGAAAAGTTTTAATTCATACGAATTATTTGTTTTTGAATGATAAATTCATATGAATTATCGTTACCTACAAGGCTAGACCTACATGGAAAACGTAGTGAACCTATATGGGAAGCTAGAACATAGGTATATACCATAACATCCAGGCTACTATAATACAAATATAGGAAGTTATAATTTGAACTTCTTGGTGTGTGTGTGTGTATAGAAAATAACATGATGATGAATGAAAATACTTGAAAATAATCTGTAATAATAATCTTTGAAAGGAACTAGCCATGCTGGTACGAGTACTTTTTTCAGGATGACATTCCAATTTACATGATGAAAAAAGTTAAACAGCCGCTTTCTTCTATGTAAAGAACCACCTGGGCTAATGAGTTGGGTTTCTCTCATTATCCCTCGTTATCTCTAAATCCTATCCATCCAATCAATCACAATACCATTTTAACTTTTCTCTCACCTTTTCAATCAATGACCTAGATGAACTAATGAGGGAAAATGAGAAAAATGATGAGGAGAGAATCTTCTTCCCTGGGCTAATACTTTAATAATACAAATCAATCAATTGGGAGCAAATTCTTTGGGAGAATACACACATGAAAAATTAATCATTTGGGAGGGCAGACTCTACTTGCATCGCTTTTGGGGGCTGTTGCAAATAGATTTTTCTGCAGTAAATTTAGAAATGTTATTCCTATATTACAAATACTATATTTAATTAAAAGATAATTTTAATTTTTGATCTAACTAAACTCTGTAGACTTTTTCAAAGTAAATGAGTTTTTTGTTTTTTTTTTAGAATAAATGAATTATTTCTTTAACTATTTGTTTTTCAAAAAAATAAAATTATTTTTAAGTAAATATATTATTTATGATATCAAATTTCAAATGCATAAGTATTTATTTATCAATTATTAATTAGAAAATTTAACAAGGATTTAGCTAAATCATCTTTAAAAATACAAAAAATTCAAACTAACGGTTAATGACTCCACTTTTATAACTACATAATCACGTTTACACACAAAAATAAAAACAAAAACACTTGGTGTGTGGATGCATTTTTTGAGAAAACCACATATGTCTTTTTACATTTTAACCCCAAATCCGAGTTTTCAAATGAAACAAAAGATGAATCGAATAGACCATAAAAAAACAGTCTTGCAACATCACAGTAAAATAGTCACAAGCATAAGTCCTAAATTTGCCTCCAACCAACTACTAGCAGCACACAATCCAATCAACAAAAACTCATTTTTCAAGATTTCGAATCAAGTCATTCGCCACGGCAAAAGACATAAAACAGAAAAAGACGACAAAAGTAGTAAATGGTGGAACAATGTTCCTAGAATGGCAGTGTACAAGCACTACAAGACGAAAACTGAAGTACCTTAAAGGGGAATTTCAATTCCATTTGAAGTTACCGACGAAATGATAATTGTTCAGTTTTATGATGGAGGTATCAAACCTTTGACCACTCACGCGCGCCAAGATGCCTTTGTCACTTGAGCTGCTTTGACCTTGTGTTATCTATATTTACATAATCTTATATATATATAATATAACAATTAAAAATAAATATAATATAAATATAAAAAAAAGAAAAGAAAATGTATATACATGTGTGTATGTCTACACACATATATATGCATGTATGTCTATATCTATATATATATTCACACATACAATATATTTCGTTTTTATAATGTATCATTTAATTTTTTTTTTCTTGTTTTAATATAATATAAATTCAGTATATCATATTAAATATGTAATATACAGTAATATATTAAATATTATTTTTATGATATTTAAGTAGTTATATTTATGTTTTTTATTTTTATATATTGTTTTTAAATTTTTATTTTATTATATTATATAAATTATTAGAATACAATATTAACAAATTATATAAACTATTTTCTTAATTATTAGTGAAATAATGGGGTTGGGGCGGCAAAGTTTCAATTTAAAAGGCACGCAAAGTTTTGCAACTTATTTAAAATTTTCCTACAAATTTTTTTCTAAGTTGTGCTTAATTGTATGTGGTTTATATTTTAAGTTTATACGAGGGAGCAAGAACATTAGATTATATACAACATGAAGTTAGATTCTAACACTAATACTAAAAATAATGTGCCTGAAAAAATGAAACAACCACTTTCTTCTTTGGAAAGAAACAACCAGGCCAATACTTTAATTTACTAACAAAAATTAATCGTTTGGGAGAAAATTCTTTAGGTGAATATATATATACACTTTACTAATAAAAATTAATTGTCTGGGAGAAACTATATATATATATATATATATATATATATATATATTGTTACGGATCTACATTAAGCCCAACAAGAATACGATCCAACAATAGATATGGCATATATCAGGATCTATTTATAAGGAAGGATTCTAACTCACTCATAATAAAGGAATATCATTGGATATGATATAACGGCCAAAGATCACACGAGGCCCAAGATGTCCAACACAATGTATACTTTATAAATATAGAGACCAAATCCTTAAAGTGCACACGTTCTAACTCTGTGCAATTAAACTCTGATAAATAAAGACGTAGGGTGTCACACACAAATTATACTAGCTTAGAAATTATATAGCATAATATAGGGTCTCCTCTAGATTCTTCTACAAAAAAAGAAAAAAAAAACTTTTCAATAGTCAATTTTGCTACAATATTCTTTTTAGGCTAAAGTATCCGTTTGGTCCTTTATGTTTGCTTCAGGTATCCATTTAGTCCCTTAAGTTTGTCCCTTAAGTCTGTAAAGTGCTCGTTTGGTCCTTAAAAATTAACACCGTTAAGTAGACTTAACGGAAAATACTAACTCAGCAATTTTAAACGATGATTGTGCACTTAAATGCTGACAAAGCAAGTTAACATGTTACTTTTTTAATAAATTAATATTTTAAATCCTGTAAATTGAAATTTTAAACGATGACTGTGCACTTAAATGCCTCAGACGAAGAACATATACCCAAAGTTTGCTTGAATAAATTTCAATTTACAGGATTTAAAATATTGATTTATTAAAAAAATAACATGTAAGTTTGCTTTGTTAGCATTTAAGTGCACAGTCATTGTTTAAAATTGCTGAGTTAGTATTTTCCATTAAGTCTGCTTAACGGTGTTAACTTTCAAGGACCAAATGAGCACTTTACAAACTTAAGGGACTTAATGGATACCTGAAGTAAATATAAAAGACCAAATGAATACTTTAACCTTCTTTTTAATGTAGAAAACAACAAAGCTTAGAATGGGATGGCTATAGTACCAATTCTCAAAAAAAGGAAATATTGGGCCTGTTGGATTTTGATTTTAAAAATATATTTTTATTTTTAAAAGAAAAAAAAACTATAAAATTAGCTTAAAAGGTACATTTAATATTTTTTTAAAAGAAAGTATCCATGGTAACTAAAAAATTAAAAAAAAAATTGTATTTATTTTGTTTTTGTTTTTGTTTTTCTATTTTTTAATTTTTGAGGCCGCCGCCTATACTATCAACTCATACCCCACCGAATGTGATAGCCATCTAACTGTCCCATTACTTTAAAAATAGACTTTTTAAAAAATAATCATCTAAACATATTTTTTTTAATGTTCTGAAAACTGGACCGCTTATGGAACCGATGAGATTATTGAGTTAAGAATCAGTGGATCAGATCGGAGTCAGACTAGAGTCTAACCGGTGTTAATTAAAAATACAATTTGATTAAAATAAGTAGAAATATTTATATTTCAATAATAACAAATATTTTATAATAAGATATGATGTAATAGATAAATAAATTTTGAGTGAAATACTCTAATTACACGGACTTTCCTTCTATTTTGAAAATATATATTTTAGTCCAAATTATTAACACCGTTAAAGATTATTCTAAAAAGATTCTTCAAATATATTTTTAAATTAAAAACCATATTAAAAGAAATGTTGTTTACTAATTTACCCCTCATTATACCAATTCCCTAATTTATCTTTTAATATTGATGTTCATTAATTATCTATTTAATATTTTTAATAAATTTAATTTAGAATAAGTTCTAGTAATTTGTTTATGTGGTAAATATGAATAACGTGTTCAAATTTTGAGTAATTATTTTTAAGAATATATGTTTAATGAAATATTCTTTCAAATTTAAAATTACAAGATATTAATTTTTGAATATCATAATAATATCATTTTATAATTATCAAACTTAATTGAATATATGAATGTATATATTATTGCAAAATATCCACATGCTATTTAAACATTACATGATAAGTTTAAGAAATAAAAGAGATTAAACATTTAATTTTTTCAAAAATTAAAATGTATAATGATAAAATTAATTAACTTTATGATATGATAAATTTAAAAGTATGACAATACTATAAAAATATATGCTATTTTTTTAAAAACTTTAAATAAATATTATTTGTGATTAAATGGTTATTATTATTATTATTTGCCAAAGATTACATGACAAGGAGTAATATTTATTTTAAGGAGGAGTATTTTGGCTAAAATAACGAGTCAATGTTGTGATTAAATGATCAACTAACGGTTTGATAGATGGAAGATGAATCTCAAAACTAGAAGGGAAGTTTATACAACATTTATTTTGATTTTGAGAGAGATTCATGTAGGTTTTTAAAATAGAAGGGAAGTCTCTATAATTTAAAGTAAATAAGGGGGAGGTTGATGTATTTTACTCATAACTTTTTTGTTTCTCTCAAGATATATAATACTATAGTGATGGGATTTTGACCAAAATAGTAACTTTTTCTTTAAAAAAATTACCAGATTAATGCACTGTTTAAAATATATACTGGAATAATGTTGTTTCTCTCACCTGTCAGTGTTGCGCCATCAAACTCGTGCCACTCTCTCGCGCCACTGTCTGTTCTCGTGAGGGAATCAAACGCCAGGTCTGGTCTCGGGAAGGAGTCAGACGCCAGAGTCTGAGTGGCGTGGGGGCCAACTGGTGAACTAGTTGTGTGAGGGTCCCACACGCCAGTAGTGGCGTGTGGGCCCCTCATGCCATTAGTTGCATGGAGGGGCACCATGTCACCACGTGTCAGACCACTGACACTTGGTCAGCCCTCTCCCACGCCAAGCAGCTCCCATTCAGCCCGTGACCCTCTTTTTTCAACATGTTTAATTCACTCCTACACTCCTTATATAATTCTCTCATTCCACTCTTTGCCTTCATCCCTCATCCGACTCCTTTTTCTTTCTCTCTTATAATTAATTCCTTCATTCATCAAGAAAACTCCCTCACTCCATTCGTTTTTTTTTTTGGTTTTGTTTTAATTCCATTGATAAAGTGTTCACCCATTCACTCTTTGCCTCCATCTCTCATCTGTGACTATTTCTTTCCCTCTTATCATTCATCTGGAAAACTCCCTCCATTTCTTCATTCTGTTTCTTGAATTAGTTTTTTTTTTGTTTTGTTTAATTCAATTGATAAAGTTTTTCTTCTTGTATTATTTAGTTACAATTTGTGTTACAATTATTTGTTTTATCTGTAGTTTAATCTTCTTTTTCATAATATTAAATAAGAAAAAAATGAGTGAAATTCGTTCATTTGTATATTTTAATGGTTCTAAAAATATGGGTCCAAACGGATTGAGCTTTGAAGGTGAAAAAAGAGGAATGTTTATTGTTCAAGGCATGTCTGCTGAAGATTTACATGAGAAGATCTGTCGAAAGTTAAAGCTGCAACAAAATCATGTAATATCTTTAGTGACGGGTAGACTGCCTTGTGGAAACCAGAAATATGTGGGTCTTGAGATATCCGATAATGAGGATGTGAATTTTTTTGTTCAAACATTCAACGAAAATCGTACGTCCCAATTCGCAGAGTTATATGTGGATATTGAGATGTTAGAGGAGGGCGTACCAATACCGACGCATGGACGCCATCAATCACAGTATATGGCTGGTACCTCTCATTAGCCAAGACAATCAACCATTACACTGGGAGAAGAAAATGACGACTATATGGTAGATGAACCTGACAATGAGGAGGAGGAGCAAGAGGAAGAAGATGAAGACACTTTATTGGAAAATGACCATGATCAAATGATAGTGATGCAGATGACGAACATCGAGATAATTATTATATAATTATTATTATTTTTTACTGGTTACCATATTGTCGCAAAAATTGTATTATGTGTGAACATGCAGATATCACACTGTTTTGGAATGACATTCCATATTATGAGGCTGTAAATGAAGATTACCCGCATGAGGATATACTAGATGTGGAAGGCTTGGGCCGGAGTCCATGGGCAAGAGGAGATGAATTATATTTGAAACAAGAGTTCGGGTCAAAGAATGATTTGCAAGCCGCAATACAACATTATTGCATGAAGCAACATCATGAATCTCAAGTGGTTAAGAGCACAACAGCCAAGTACTCAATGAAATGTCAGAATGAAGAACAAGGTTGCGATTGGAGGGTTAGAGCAATTAAACTGAAGAACAGCAAGACTTGGGTGGTAACTAAATGGGTTGGAAATCATAGTTGTGTGAATCAAAATCTCTCCCAAGATCACAAACAACTAGATTTTGAAATTATTTCTGAGGTCATAATAGGTATGATGCACAATACAATTAGGTAAATTGTGAATTTACTTGTGTTTGTGAGTGAACATAAATAACATTCATAATGTACACTTTTTATGATTGGTTTTGCAGACATGGTCAAGGAAACACCTTCGGTACCTGTGATCATGATACAAGAAAGGGTAACTGGAATGTTTGTTTATCATGTTTCGTACAGGAAGGCATGGAAGGCAAAACAAAAAGCGACAGCTAAGATTTACAATGATTGGGAGGAGTCATATACGTTCTTGCCAAGATGGTTCGAGCACATGTTGAAATTTTCCCTGGGATCTATTTATCATATTCAACATGGACCGTATATTGTTGATCGGCGGGTTGTTAATGGGATTCGGGTGTTTCAACGTACATTTTGGACCTTCAGTCAATGTCGTGCAACATTCCAATGGTGCAAACCAGTGATACAAGTGGACGAAACGCATTTATACGGTAAGTATAAGGGGACATTATTGATTGCCACCACCCAAGATGGAAATAATGAGATCCTGCCGATTGCATTTGCAATTGTTGAAGGTGAAACGAAGGAAGCATGGGAGTATTTTTTGGCTTCCATACGACTGTATGTTACAAATACAGTTGGTCTGTGTCTTATTTCTGATCGTCACAAAAGCATAATATCAGCAGTCGACAATAAGATGATTGGTTGGCAGCCTCCTAATGCGTACCATGTGTTTTGCATTCGACATGTTGCGAGCAATTTTAATACCCGCTTCAAGGACCAGGCGTTGAAGAAAAAATTAATAAGATTAGGTAATATTCTCCAATTGATGTGCAGTGACATTCATTCTTTTCATTACCTTACACTGTTGTGTCTTTCTGGCTTTTTTATAGGATATGTGCCAAACAAAATTCACTTTGATGCATTGTATGCCGAGTTCTGCAGTTATAGTAATGAAGTGGCTGCGTGGATTGAAAGAATTCCAAAAGAGCAATGGTGTCGAAGTTATGATAAGGATGGACGAAGATATGGTCATATGACAACCAATTTGTCCGAGTCGATCAATAAGGTTTTCAGGGGAGCGAGGAACATGCCGATAACATCGTTGGTCAAATGCACCTATAGTCGACTTGTTTGTTATTGGGTCAAAAGAGGGACCAAAGCACAACAAGATGCCTAATCCGGAAAGCTTTTTTCGAATGTTATTGGAGAAGCTATGACAAAGAATGGAGAGCGTGCTACATCGATGCATGTTCGGGAGTTTGATGTGGCGTGTACCACATTTGAAGTTGAAGATCCGGATGATACATACTCAGTGAACCTGACCCAGCGGAAATGCCAGTGTGGCAAGTTTCAGGCATTCAAATTCCCATGTAGTCATGTAATTGCTGCATGTTTGGTGGTATCCCATAATGCTGCACAGTACGTGGGTCCCGTATTCTCAATCTACAACATTATGAATGTTTACTCTTCATCATTCTAGCCAATCGACAGTGAACAAGGAATACTGCCCTCTTCCAAACCAAAGCTTATCCCCAATGAATCGAAATTGTGTGCTAGGGGGCGCCCTAGAGCTTCACGCATTCGCAATGAAATGGATAAGGTGGAGGTCCAACTTGGCTCCAGTCGACTGAGATGTGGTATATGTAAACAGTTCGGACATAATAGGCGTTCATGTCCTACGCGCATAGTGAATTAGTTGACAATTGATAGCTTGTATACTTATGTGCTACTTATGTATTTATAGTTTCACTTGATTTTGAATTTTATTTTTGAAGTTTCACCTTCTCATATTTATATTTATGTGCTTATATGGCATAATTAAGAACTTATAATTTGGGGAAAAGTATTAAGAATTTATAATTTTGAAAAAAGTTGCCTAACTATATGTTCGATAGCAAAATAAGCAAATACAGTAATCCATATGTCATAATACAGTAATCCATGCATCATAATACAGTAACCCATGCAAATATGTCATAATACAGTAACCCATGCAAATATGTCATAATAACAAGTAAAACGATATGTTCGATAGCAAAAGAAACAAATAAAGTAATCCATGCAAATATGTCATAATACAGTAATCCATGCAAATATAAGATAATACAGTAATCCATGCAAATATATGATAAGAACTAGTGAAACGACATGCTCATGGTGGAGTGTAATTGGGCCACAGTCGGGAACGCGCATCACGATCAGGGTTCCAACAAATGCCACTAGGTCCACGCTGTCCATCAAGATGGTGAGTGAAATTGAAATCCTCAGTGGCTATTCGTATAAAGTCATCGGTGTGGTCACTCGTATCATCGGATGTGCGGTGTCCTGATTGGTATGGGCTATTACTTGATCTTGCCTCCGTCCAACCCTGTCCAGGCTGGGACGAACAAAAGGTAGTAAAACCCTGTGGCTGCTGAAAAACACTAAAGCCAGGGAAGCCATATGCTGCTGATAAGCACCGAATCCCACAAAACCTCGTCCAGGCTAGTGAGAAGTGGATGTAGGAAAGCCAGTCTGGGAACTCTGTGATTGCCACTCATATGAGTAAGGAACCTGTGTTTGCGGAGCAAACATCGTATGTGGCTGTGGGTACGACGGCATCGGTACATGTATCGCGAGAGGCACCTGTGGTGGCATCTCTGAAGACACCTCTGGGTACCACGGAACCTCAGTATAGGCCATATTGGGCCACATGAGTGGTCGATATACATCTCCACCACACAGACCAGGCCGGGGTATCTGATATGCCTCCATCTCGTGCCGCGGTCGTCGATGACCTAGTCCCCGTCCTTCCTTAGCACGGGTCGGGACCTCTAGCGCAGGATCTGGTACATTGACTAAGAGTCCAGTTGGTGCGCTAGGACCAGGCTCTGCAACTCGACCAAACTCTCTAAGTGCTCCCAGTAGCTGGTCACAAACCTCCTGAACCTGCGTCTTACTGAACTGAGCATCAAATTGTGGAGAATTCATCCACCAAATCCACTCTACACCATCTATTTACATGTATCCAGTGAAATAAATAACAACACAGAAATTAGGTTATGGATAATAAAATGAAATATGTACGATGCAAAGTGGAAGCAAGATCGGTATGTACCACTTGCTGTAACATCCTGAATTTTTACCTAGAACTATAATATTATATGATAGATTAATTTATGATAATTGATTTATTAGGTATTTAGTATGAGTAAATTTTTAAGGTTAGAATTTAAATTTATATTTTAATAATATAATAAATATATTGTATAGTAATATATGATATATATATATATATATATATAGTAGGAATGAAGAAAAAAAGTGATGAAAGTGGGAGTCGGGAAGAGAAAGAGAAACAGAAAAGGAAGAAGGGGAAAAAAAATGTGGGACCCACATTTGAAATAAAAAAGGGAGGAGGTAGCTACTTTTTGAAATTACGAGAGAGGAGGTGCCTACCTTTGACGTCGGGATAGTAGTGTCATAATTTGTGGGCGTGCTGTTGTCGCCCATTGAAAAAGGGGTAGGAAATTTTCCTATAAATAGCCCCTACCTCAATACACAAACACACACACACTTTCATGGTACGCAGAGGAGAGCGTGAGAGAAAGAAAAGAGAGAAAGAGAGTAAGGTGATAATTATTTGGGAGCCTTGTAGTAGCTTTTTGGTGATTATTTGGGAATTAGCAAGTAACAGGTAACTCTGAATATTCTTCCATATACTTGTGAATTGTGTATGATTGTAAATTATATTATTTTTATAGACTGAATTATGTGTATATGTATTAAAATATTATTTTAATAAAAGATGAATATTATGGTTTTGTACCCAAGAAAATTTTAGTTGTGTACCCACGAAATTACAGTTTTGTACCCAATAGAAATTACGGTTTTGTACCCATGAAAAATTATAGTTTTGTGCCCAGCAAAAATTACGATTTTGCCCCTAAATTTATGAAAATGACAGTTTAGTCCCTCGAAAATTAAAAAATGATAGATTGGTCCGATGAGGTTTTTATGAGATGTTTGGATTACTTTGTGATAATATTATATATATATATATATATATGGAAGTTTATTTTAATACACTTTTTGTTGAGCATAATTATCATGGCGGCTGTAAGTGTGACGGGTTGGAGTAAGGAGGAGCTTGAATAATAAGATTTGTTTATACCACCACTTGGTGCACAGTGAAATGTACTTTTTAGGACCTCATCTTCTATGTTTTCCTCTGGCCGGGATTGCATTGGAAATGTGGGACATGTGACACCTCCTTAGTTGTTATTTTTAAGGAGGGGAGCCATAGTCAAGATTTAAGCTCTATATCTTTGGCCGTGTGTATCTTAAGTTTTGGTGAGTTTGAAACCATCCAGTCAAATGAATGAGTTTCTATTGGACTATATGTTAGCCTATGGCTCCAGTCAGCGGTACAAGGCAGGACGGTGATATAAGGGAGGCTGCATTTTTGCATTGTATATTTATATAGTTCACAATTTCACTTTATGATGATTACTTTTGCAAATAATTTTGTATGAGAAATTATGGTATATGTATATATAAATATATATATTTGAAATTAGCCTATGCTTTTTGTCATATGTAATTTGCTTGTGTACGGTAGAAATTTTCAGTAGTTACTGAGACGTGGAATCTCATCCCATATTAACATTTTTCAGGTGAATATTCTAGTAGAGAGCAAGGGAAGGCACCTATGGTTGAGCTTTGGAGGCTCTTTTGTACTCCTATAGTTTATGTTATGTTATTTTATTTGCCATGAACCTAAAACTTCCGCTTTATATTGAACTCTAGAATATTTTTTTGAAATTTATTTTGATTATGTATTATGAACTTTATTTGAAATAGTAATGTAATCCGATGATTTGGATATTGATAAACTCTGTTGGAGGTATTACAAATATTTTGGCCAAGTTTTCGGGTGATGAATTTGAGGTGTTACACATGCCCGATCCTAGCGACTTGCCTCGTCATATACCGTCTGGTGTGTGTGAAGAACCAAGTCATGTACTCGGAGTTTGGGGAAACCGGCCCATCCGATGGCTCTGTAGTCTCGATGTGCAAATGTCGCATGTTCCACAACTGAATAAATGCATCCAGCTTGTCCTCCCAATCATCACTTATCTTACCGCGTAAGGTTAGATCATGTGTACCCCTAAGCTGTGCAGCAGGTCTAGGGATGTGTCACTGCATACCAAATTGACGCATGCAACGATCTGCTTGGTACATCTCGACAATGTGGAAACAAAGAACGGGTGTCATCGCCCTCCACCTGTCTTGCATTTTAGCCTCTGCACCCATAAACTCATATCCGACATCCCTATATGGCTCCCACTTCACCTACACATGTAAACAAATGCAAATTAGTTTACCCTTTTGGTTCTCTAATCTCAAATTTATTATACATACATCGTCTCAACCTATCTGGTCAAGTTCTATCTGATATGTCTTTAGCTGACGTCGCAATAACCGCAACTCGACATTGTTGAACCTGCAATATGTAACTCAATAACATTAGTGAAGTGACCTTCAAATAATAACATAAGCACTCAACTACTCAAATCAGTTCAAATAATGTATTATATGATACTGCTTCTATACCTGCGTCCGTAATGATCACCTGAGTCAATGGGCGGTGGAATGGGAGGTGCTATGACAGGAAATCTGGACCATGCCCATATCTACAGTAACAACAAACAACCCCCCATGTCTTTAGCTGAAGCGGACGTGGCCTGACATAGCTTGCGAAACAGTATGGCGAGTATAGCTGACCCCAACTGTATGTATCAGTCTCCACAAGGTCACCACCCAGTAATTGTATATATCAGCAAGGGACCTCATGGCTGGACTTATTACACAACAAAAAACCACCGAATAGGTGCATGAGGTAAGCACGTGTGTACAAAAGCTGACCCTCAATAGTAGCTGAGTGCTCCTCCCAGTGGCCCCAATGACGATCAAACCAGACCATCTTGATGTTTCCGCCAATCAATTCAGATGGGAGTGGAGTCACACCCATGTATTGCCGCATAATTCTTGCCTAGTTGCCATGCGTTGGACCGGAAACTACTCGACCCTCAGTGGACAAACCTAAAATGTCCTCTACATCCTGTAGAGTAATAGTTATCTCACCAACCGGCATATGGAAGGTGTGAGTCTCTGGCCTCCACCTCTCAACCAAAGCAGAAATAAGGTATTTGTCAATCTGCACCAACATAAAAGTAAAGAACAAATATGTAACGGGCTTTTATTATCCGCCTCATGTACAAACAACTGAATGCATATAATTAATTACATAAAGAATATTAAAACATACCGGGGGTTTCTTCATGCGAGCCACGTGCCAGAAACCTGCACGCATAAGGTGCTCCTGCAATTCTATTGGGATGGGATCTGGGTCATGGATATCAGCGGAAGACCCCTGTGAGGCTCGCCTTACCCTCAACACATTGTAGTATTCTGTATTCCAAACAACTTGTGATCGATGTGATAGTTGTACCTCCTCATTTAGAACTCCCCACTCCTTGTGGCCGGGCTCAATATTGCAACCAGGTTGGTCATCCATTTGGCTAATAAAAATTTACAATTACACAACACATTATTAAGTCACTAATTATTATTCTCTAAATAATTAATTTCTGAATTAATTATAGTAATTAATTATTCGAGTAATTATTATTCTCCAGTTAAGCTTATCTTAGATACTATAAATAACAATATACAACATATTTCATAAAATCTTTTTATTAATTCACTAATTATTATTCTCACTAATTTCTTATATCAAATTTATCTAAAAATAATATTTTACATTTTATCTATCAAATTATAATTTTACAAAATATGAAATAATTAGTTGTCCATCTTAAGGTTTATAATTTACATACAAAATAAATATTTAATTGACTAATTAAATTAATTTACCAATTATTGTTAGTCTTCTATCCTAAGCTTAATAATAAATTTTAAATATTTTAATTCCATAAATTATTCATTTTAATTATTATTTACTCTTTTTATTATTTAACAAAAAAGAGCAATTCCAATTATTAAACAATAAACATAACAAAAAAAATTAAATATTACTGTACAAACGTGAAGTCAGTGAGCCAGATAATTTGAGACTCCTTCTTCTTCCTCTTCTATTTGAGACTCCTTCTTCCTCCTCTTCTTTAGGTTTTAAAGTTTCTCACCAGACTTTCAGTGTTTTTTCAGAGATGGAGTTAAGGTTGAGGAGGTGTATGTGTGCGTGAATGTGGGAAAGGGAAGGAGTGAGTGAAAAAGAATGAAAAAAACATGGAGTTTTCAGATGATGAGGTGGTGAGAAAGTTGGTGAGAGTGAAAAAACGCAAGGAAGAGTGAAGTTTGGAAGAAAAAATGCAGGGAAGGAGGCGGATGATTTTTGAAACAATGAAAAATGGGAGTGAAAGAGTGGGAGAGAGGGAGCTGGAGACTCAGATAAAAGAAAAAGAATGAGAAGTTTGGAAGAAAAAAACGCATGGAAGAGTGAAGTTTTGAAGAAAAAACGTAGGGAAGGAGGCGGATGAATATTGAAACAATCAAAAGTGGGAGTGAAAGAGTGAGAGAGCTGGAGATAAAAGAAAAAGAACATGGGAGGGGGGAGAGGTGGCGTGTTGGGGGCGTTTTTGGGGGGGGGGGGGGTGTCAGGTAGGGGGGATAGGAGGTAGAGATTCGTCGTAGAGGAGTAGAGCATGCATGCCAGCATGGCGTGCAGGGAGCCCACGCAACTAGTGGCGTGAGGGTCAGCCACGCCACTAGTTGCGTGACACGTGTTCACGCTATCAAGGTGGCGTGACACGTGTTCGCGCCACCTGTACCGTGACACAGTTTCACGGTATTGATGGCACGATCTCCCCTAGCGCCACCGTCCAATCCCGCCCACCCCCACCACGCCACACGCCTGTCACGCGAGCCCTTTGAACGCCATGGGTCACGTTAGCATTACTTAGGTAAATAGTTTAAGAATGGCATTAATGTGGTAATTTTTTTTAAAAAAGTTACTATTTTGGTCAAAAAAACCCTATAGTGATTTTTTTAAAAAAAAAAACAAAAAAAAGTAGACCATGGTTCGGCGTGCAGTGTTCCCAAATCTTAAATGTGATGGGCCCGTGGCAAGTATACGGCTTTAGACTACAGGGTATAGGATATGGGTGTTCTGACTTTTTGAATATTTTTTTTTTAATTAGTAAAGTTAGCCATTAGCGATGCTTTTGGTTTTCCGCCGTCCAGTTCATGTATCTCCCTCCTTCAATTCTTCATTCATTCAGCCTCTCCTTCCCTCTCAGTCCCTCCTCCTTCTCTCTTTCTCCTTCAACTCTTCAGATTCAGAGCTCTCTCTCTCAGTTTCTCCTCCTTCTTGTTCGGTCTCAACATTGAGAAGGCGCCGTGGAGCTGCTGGTTGCGAACTAAGAAATTCTACCAGTCAAAATCTGTCTCCATTATTTCGACTGAAGAAGCTTCAACCTTCGACCAGCGACAAATTTAGATCGTGATCTCCGCCAACCACCGCCGAGGTGCCAACACTCAGCCCCCTTCTCCTTCTTCCTTCTTCAGTCATTTTTTTAACCATACTTTTTAAATCTGACTCGGCCAACCTTTTTTGTAATTTTGTTTTAAAAAATTATTATAAAGTTTTTTTTTTCTTAATTATTTTCTATAGAATAAATAACTTCTCCCCCAATGATTCTTGAATAGATATTGAAGTTATGTTGGGCTACTTCCACGGGTAAAGAAGCCCACTACGCAAGGAACCATGAAATATCTAAAATGTCTGAGGTCGTCTCGCATATGAATTTGCATTCGTCAATCACTAGGAATTGGGAATTAGGGTTTCGGGCTTTGTGACTGAGTCGAAGATGATTGAGGTTGTGTTGAACGATCGATTGGGTAAGAAGGTCAGGGTGAAATGCAACGACGATGACACCATAGGCGACCTCAAGAAGCTGGTGGCGGCGCAGACTGGCACCAGATCTGACAAAATTCGAATCCAGAAGTGGTACACTATTTACAAGGATCATATCACTCTGAAAGATTACGAAATTCACGATGGCATGGGCCTCGAACTGTACTACAATTAAGGTGTGTTTTTTCTTTCCCTTCTTTTTATTTGTCTTTCTTTAGTAAATTGTTGTCTCTGTTGTGTCATGCTTCTTGATGTGACTTCTGAATGTCTTATAAACTATTTTGTTATCGATGAACTTGGAATTTCCTCATAATTGTAGTGCTTATGGTCAGGGAGTCGACGATCAGTGATACTGGAACTTGCGTAGGCAAATATTTTTGTTTGCCCGCACGTTGGAACATCGACCTTTAATAGAATAATTTGATTTTGTTTTGTTGAACCCTTGATCTAAGGTTGTCAAGATCGCGACTTTACTTAAGATTGGAATGGGTAGTAGGATTCTAACATGTGGGATCGGCACGGAGAGTAAAGATCTTACTTTTTTAATTTTAGTAAAAATAAAAAATATATATAGATATAAAATACTACCTCCGGTCCTAATTATAAGATATAATTGACTTTGTTTGGAAAGATTAAGGAAACTAAATAAGTTACTTAATCATTTTATATGTTGTATATCTTTAGATTATATATTAGTTTATTAGTCAAACTAATTACTTTGAAGAAAAAAATATAAAGAAAAATATTCTAAAGTAATTTAATTAGCTTCTTTAATTTCTCTAAAAAAGTCAATTATGTCTTATAATTAGGACCGGAGGAAGTAACATTTAACTCACAACATAAAAATATATAGCATTGAAAATAACATTTGATGAGTTCTAAAAGACAATTCAAAGCATTAATTAAGAATAAACAGTATTGAGATGGAAAGAATAGAAATAAAGAGCAAAATAAAAAACTGAAAAATGAACAATCAAAGATAAATAAACAAAGGCACAGAATAGAGATGAATAAATGCAGATAATTTGCCTAGATTCAATATATAATAAATGACTAGAGTCAGAGATATAACTGGAAATAGTGATGACTTGACTGGAGGTAAGAACAAAGTGCCTTGAGTTAAGTTGCCTTGAAGAATAAATAAATGACTAGAGGCAATTCACGATAGTTTGAAAAGATGAAAGAAGAAATGCCTAGAGTCATATATTTATGCCTAGAGTTATGTACCTAGAGGCATGAGTTACTTGACTAGAGGCAAAAACGAGAGCATAGAGATATTGAATAAAAGAATGGTTTGAGTCAAGTTGTTTTGAGGCAATAAATAAAAGAATTGAGGCAATTCATGTAAAAGATGTTAGTTTTGGAAAAATAGAAGAGCACTTGCCTTGAGTTATATATTTATGCCTTGAGTTATATTAACTAGAGGTAAAACTTGGATATAATTGGGAATGCCCAAGTCAACTTGACTAGAGGCATAAAGTGAAGTCAAGTTGCTTTGAGGTAATTCACTAATTGACTTAAGGCAAAAAGGGGAGTTTAAGCATAATTACAATATTGTCATTAGTTCATATTTCGAAAGACACATGTGCTGGAGGAAAAAGAGGTGTCTTGAGGCAATTATGTAGTGACTAGAGTTATGAGGTAAAGTTCAGCATAATTACAATTTTGCCATTAAAAAAAATTCATCGGAATGACTTGCAGAAGTGACTTCCATGACTTGAGGCACAGGAGGAAGTCAACGTAATTACAGTTTTGTCATTAGAAGTGAATTTCAAAGTAATTACGATTTTGCCATTATATGTGAATTTTCCAAAACTTGCATAATGACTTGCGAGGGTGACTTGAAGCAAAACTAATTGACTCGAGGAAAGAGTGAAAGTTCAATATATTTACGATTTTGCCATCAGAGTGAATTTTCACTATAATTACGATTTTGCCATTTTAAGTGGGATTTCGAAACAGATGGCTGGAGGTAAAATATTGGATGACTAGAGGCAAACCAGAAATTCCAAATTTTCATCTAAAATTAAGATTCAATTACATTATAATTGTTATCATCAAAACATCAAAAATATGAGAACTAACATTCTCCCCTTTTTTGATGATGATAACACTTATAATGTTTTGAAAATTTGAAGATATTTTTCTGAAGATTTTTCTAAGTAAGCACAGATAACTTGAACCAAATGACAGCAGAAATAATTGCAGGAGCAAACAAGATATATGCATATAGTTAAATTCAAAGCTTCATTAAACCAGATAAAGCATACAACTGTCAAAGTAAGTTAAAAGAATATTTCAAAACTTCTTCACAAGCTCTCTCCTCCTTTGTCACCAGCGAAAAAGAGAGGGAGGAGAAATAGAATGCTCGGCATAAGGAGCAGATATAAGTTGAAAAAGAAGACATTGAGAAGCAGAGAAATTGCGCATTTAAAATGATTTGTTCAAAAAGACGCACACAGTAAGTGGTGTTTTTCAAGATCTTTATCAATTGAAGAAAAAGAATAGTAAAACGATGCTTTATTATTTAAGATGCCTGACACAATCTACTTGAATAAATGGAGTGAAGATAAAACACAGGAATTGCATTTGACTTTTTAAATAAATGACGCAAATAAAAACCACACAGAGGATGTTTAAAAAGAAGCAACATATAATTGATTTAAATAGTGCAGCTCGGTTGTTTATTTTCAATGATGAAGCTTTTTCAAAATCTGCATTAAATGAAGACAAGTCATTAGGAAATTTTGCAGGAAAAGCAACGCACCTTTTGAAATCGAAATCGCCTTGACCCGAGGCTTTAAAATGAGTGACCCGAGGCAATAATTAAAATGACCCGAGGCATTAGAGACAGATGAAGGAAAACCGAAAAAAATAATAAAAGAAAAGGATTTCGAACTCGAGGCATTTAAAAACAGTGAAACAATTTGGTTTATCACTTTAGTAATATAAAATGAGGATAAATGCACAGATCAAACCTGATTAAGATGTTCAAGGAAAAGACTTGAGCCATGAAACTTAACGACTTGAGGTAAGAAAATGCACTTACCTGTATATTGCTGAGATATTGACTAGAGGCATGGCACGAATACCTCGAGGCACAAAGTTATGAAATTTTCTTTTCACTCCTACTTAACTCAAGGTGAGTTACTAGACGCCTCTAGGCATTTTCCCATGATTCTTGATCGTTGTGGCCTCGAGGCAGATAGAACCAAGACTCGAGGCATATAGCTTAGGGAACGAATATAAAATTCTTGAATTCACTTTTCTTTTATAAAATCAGTTTCCTGCACCACTTAACACACATCAGAGTTAACTTGAATTCATTTTCCTTTACCTTGAATCATATTATCTTGAAGTTACAATTTTGTAATTTCAAATTGTATATTGATTAACTCGAGGCTCATGGATCATCAATTGGAGTCATCCTTTACTCTTTTAGCCTCTTTTTTTTATTTTCCAAACAGAGTCCTCCAAAAATAACAATATATGCTCTTTGGTGCTTTATGTTTCTTGTGTCTACATAAGATTAGACATAGCAACTCTTAAACTCTCTCTTATATAATTGAAACATTTTATATTTGAGCATGGAGAGTATCACAATCAGCAATAATGATATCCAATTGATTTATGACACTGAACATACAGGTCAACGAATAAATGATATAAAGAAAATTATTTCTTAATGACAATTTGTAAATACACTTATGTAGGAAAGTATGTCATTGATATGAATCTTACATAAACCACAGATGAGATTGAATTTTCAAAAATAATAATGAAACATGCAAATAGTTTTAAATCTCAAATGTTCTTTCAAATCGTGATGACTCATTATGAAATTGAGATTTTGAAGATATGAAAGCTCATTTTTGAAAAATGTTTAAAACCAATGCTCTTTCAAAACAATGGAAGTCAACATGTGAAAGAATATATCAATATGTTTTAGATTTGGAGAACATGTCGAACCCAGAAGTTAATATGTAGAAAAATTTACTCAAAAGCAATAGTCATAAGGAAAAACGAATTAGCCAAATAGACTAAGAAGGATAGGAGAATATAGGCACAATGACTTTGCTATTGACCAAGAGATAATCTTACTTTTTAGAATAGAGTCTTGAAATATATAAACATACAAGACAAAAATTTGATTATAGTTACTCAAAAATGGATGAAGACGAAATTGATGTATTTGAGTAACAAAATGATTACTAGGATTCATATATGATGAAGCATATACCCATTAGTCTAAATGACTAGAGATCTAGTATATTATCCTAGTGAGTTATTCTATTAATGATTAATGCATTAAGATTCAATGCATTAATGAACATCATAAAGATTGGAATAACTCGACCAATGAGAATTTATGCATTAGGCACAAAGCTTTCATGAATTGAATTCTTTTCTTTCGGATAGGTTTGAAACTCATATAGAGGGTCAACCAATGGAGTTCAAGAATCACATTAAATACCAAAGATCAATATGTGATGACAAGAAAAGCTCAACAGGACAACTTTGAAGCATATCCGATATTCATTAAACACTATTAACTTTCAATTTTGGAATAACATTTGAATGCAATCAAAATATGAATATTTTTCAAACCATTTGTATGCATTTTCACAAAATAAAGTGAATTGACATCAAAAACAAATTTTAAAGATGTGCATTTCACAAAACATAAATTCAGAAGGTTATGCACAAAATCATTTACGGTCCATTTAGCAATCCGAAAAAAAAAACATTTTGAAAGTCATAAATGATTGATTGCTAATGGAATGCAATAATGGACAATAATTCATTATCCAAGTATGAATTTCATATAAGCACAATATAGGATAAGGTTAAATATCACCGTAATTCCTCTTGTCCTTGAAGAGAGGCTTGCTTGATTAAGGTAGATTAATGTAGATGTCCCCTTTTTCAACGTTCACCATCAACATTAAGCATTGCTTCTTTAGCTTCCTCAAGAGTCGGATTATTTCACTAGTAGTTTCTCTTGAGAAGCTTTCTTTGATCCTACAAAACTGTATGTCTTTTCTCTCTTGGTATCCAACCTTGCTTGGATTAAATCATTGTTAGTGTGTAGGAACAAGATCTTATGCTCTTAAGAATATAATCAATTCATGACAACTAAGCACAAAGAATTAAGCATGACTTTATAAAAGAAATAATTTCTTTTCAAATTATCATGTCTGCATAAAGAATTAAACTTTTTGAACAATGCAATCCCTTTATGAATAAATCTGTCAAATGGAATTTCAAGGGATAAGAAAGAAATCAATTTCAAAATATTTTGAAATGCTCATTCATAAATCCAAAGTATAAAACCTCAATAATTATTACTGATAATAGCGTAGGAGATTTTACCATTGTATACCTTATACCTTAGGCACTTGGAGGATCAATTTTGCTTACCCACTGCCTCTTCTTCATATGTCTTTCCATGGGTGTCTGCAAAGTTCTCTCAGAGGGTATAGACTTCAAAAGTCTTTTGCTTGACGCTTGAGAGGATCTCCATTTTGGTTCATAAGAAACTTTGACTCTTAATCTTCTCTACACTTTTATGTCCATTCTTCTTGGAATCAATCTGCACACACAAGGCAATGGATGAACATTTTGGTACCCACTTATACTTGGGTCCTTTTTTGTTAGTTCGAGTCTTATGAAAAACATAAGTTCCCTTTGGTATCCATTGATAATTACCAATAGCTTTATCTCTTCTATCTTTCGTATGAAAACAAGATGAAGTATTATAACCCTTACGATTACAATAGTTACAATGAGCAAAGGGGTTTGAAGAGTGAACAGTTTTTTGAAAATAGTTTAAGTAGGATTTCCCACCACTTTTCTTTTTCCCTTTCTTTTTGTCAAAAATAGGATTGTAACCTATGCCTGATCGATCGTTTGTAAATCTTTGAGCTTTAAAAATAACATTGAGCATTTCACTACCTTTAGTGAACTTCTCAAGTGTGTTCGTAAGATAAATGTTTTTCTTCTCAAGATCAGTGCACTTTTCACAAATAGAGTTTTTACAAACCAGAGGAGTATCTTTAGCCTGTTGTTTAAACAATTTGTTTTTCTTCTTTGAATAAATAAGCTCTTTCACAATTCTTTTAAACTCAGAATGCAGTTCATTACATTCAGAAAGTAGCTCATCATATGTAGGCTTAGAGTCACTTACCTTATCGTCATTTTGAGATTGTTCTTCAGCAACTAGACAGACATTTGCTACTTCTTCTTCCTCACTTTCTTCATCTGAAGAACTATCTCCCCATATGGCAGATACGTAAGCTTTCTTCTTGAAATGATTGAATCTTTTCTTTTTCTCTTTCTCTTTATCCTTCAGCTGAGGACATTCAGATTTGATATGACCCGGCTTCTCACACTCGTAGCAAATGATTTGTTCTTTATCCTTGAATTCTTCTTTTTTGCTAGAAGTTCCTTTCTGGAATCTGTTTCTAAATCCTTGATCCCTCTTGTAAAATTTTTTGAATCTTCGAACAAACATAGCCATCTCATCGTCATCCTCATCTTCCTCATTGGATTCTTTTTCTTTCACAACGTTCAGAGCAATACCTTTGTTTCTGTTGTTGTTGATTTTATCCAAGCCCTTCTTGAATTTCAGTTTGCCTTCGTATTCAGATAAGCTTCCGAACAGTCCAGCTACTGATTGCATTGATTCTCCACGGGCTTCTTCGATTGCTGTGACTTTAGCTTCCCAATCTTTAGTCAAGACATTGAGGATTTTCCTGACTTGAGAATTTTGCTCATATGTTTTACCCAGAGTTGATAGTTGATTTATCAAATGAGTAAAACGAAGTTGGAATTCTCCTATGGATTCTTTGGTCTTCCTATGTAGGAGATCGTATTCGGTTGTCAGTGTGTTGATGTGATTCTCCTTTATACCAGAAGTTCCTTCTTATGCAATCTCCAACGCTTTCCACATGTCTCTTGCACTTGTCAAATTGCAGATACGGAAATATTCTTGTTGACTAAGAGCGCTTTGAAGCATTAGGATAGCTTTGCTATTAAGGATAACGAGTCTTCTATCATTTTCATCGTACTCTTCTTCACGCTTCACTGTGTTAATTCCATCTATAGTGACAGACGGTCTGTAATCACCTTTCTCGAACACATTCCATAGTCCGAATTCAGTGGCCATAACAAAGACTCTGAATTTCGCTTTCCAAAATGAATAATGTTCTCCGTTGAAACTAGGAGGACGATTGATCGAAGTTCCATCAGGTAATATTCCTTCCATGATCTTTCTCGGGATATTAAGCCCAACTGAGAAACCTACGCCCTGATACCAAATGAAGGTGGAATATCACCTAGAGGGGGGTGAATATGTGATCTCAAAAATTCTTTTGACGTACGATGGATAAACGATGAAAGCAGTAAGAAAGGTAAAGAGAAATGACACAGAGGAATTATACTGGTTCGGTCCAACTCTTGACCTACGTCCAGTACCCAAACACTCTAGGATTTTCTACGATCACTCAAGAACAATTACACACTCTGTAACTCAGGATGATCCTTTCTTCCTAGGACTCACTCCCCCTTTACAAGTTGTAATCGTACACTTACAATTACACACTATGTACTCGAGATGATCCTTTTACTAGGATTCACTCCCCCTTACAAGCTGTAATTGTATACCCACTTAAGGTTCCACAACCTTAAGATTTTACAACAAAATAATCAAATAAGTGTTTTGAAACTCCTCACGAGTAGATAAAGATAAACACTGAGGTACAAGATATCAGAAGATGAGAAACAATTCAATACAATAAGTTTGTATAGAATGCATAGCGTTTCTTGGTGGTTGTTGAATTCAAAACTTCAGGTATATATAGTTGATCTCATGACCGTTGAGAAGCTTGAAGAAATATCTGTTGAGGCTTTTTAAAATGACTGTTAGAGATGAAGCAGAAGAGTCGGAATAATCGCCCTCATTATTCCTCTAATGGTGATTATGACCGTTGAATAATCACAGTCATTATTCCTGTAATTGTGATTATGACCGTTGAATAATCTGCGTCATTATTCCTGTAATTGTGATTATGACCGTTGAAACCCAGCTTAGGAAATGAAATATTCTTGCCCAGAATGTTGCAGAGGTATGTCTGTTGTTGAGTTTCTCGAATAAGCAAGTTTAATGAATTCCGGATTGCTTTGATCGATATCCTGTGTTGATCCTCATTTTAATAATCTGTAACTCATTAACAAATTAATTAAAAGCAATTAAGAATAGTAATGAGTAATGATTTGTGGAAGTAAAATCATAATCAATTGATTTTGATTTTCCAGAGACGGTGATTTGATAATTAGAAAGATATGACTTGAGAAGCATGACTGGAGGCAAGAACAAAGAGCCTTGAGTTAAGTTGCCTTGAAGAATAAATAAATGACTAGAGGCAATTCAATCGATAGTTTGAAAAGATGAAAGAAGAAATGCCTAGAGTCATATATTTATGCCTAGAGTCATGTACCTAGAGGCATGAGTTACTTGACTGGAGGCAAAAACGAGAGCATAGAGATATTGAATAAAACAATGGTTTGAGTCAAGTTGTCTTGAGGCAATAAATAAAGGACTTGAGGTAATTCATGTAAAAGACGTAAGTTTTGGAAAAATAGAAGAGCACTTGCCTTGAGTTATATATTTATGCCTTGAGTTATGTTAACTAGAGGTAAAACTTGGATATAACTGGGAATGCCCAAGTTAACTTGACTAGAGGCATAAAGTGAAGTCAACTTGCCTTGAGGTAATTCACTAATTGACTTGAGGCAAAAAGGGGAGTTTAAGCATAATTACAATATTGCCATTAGTTCATATTTCGAAAGACACATGTGCTGCAAGAAAAAGAGATGCCTTGAGGCAATTATATAGTGACTAGAGTCATGAGGTAGAGTTCAGCATAATTACAATTTTGCCATTGAAAAAAATTCATCGGGAATGACTGGCAAAGTGACTTCCATGATTTGAGGCAAAGGAGGAAGTCAGCGTAATTACAGTTTTACCATTAGAAGTGAATTTCAAAGTAATTACGATTTTGCCATTATATGTGAATTTTCCAAAACTTGCGTGATGACTTGCGAGAGTGACTTGAGGCAAAACTAGTTGACTAGAGGAAAGAGTGAAAGTTCAACATATTTACGATTTTGCCATCAGAGTGAATTTTCACCATAATTACGGTTTTGCCATTTCAAGTGGGATTTCGAAACAGATGCCTAGAGGTAAAATATTGGATGACTAGAGGCAAACCAAAAGCTCCAAATTTTCATCTAAAATTGAGATTCAATTACATTATAATTGTTATCATCAAAACAACAAAAACATGAGAACTAACAGTTTTGCAAATGCCTGCTCCACTACCTGTATGGTCCTGCGTCGCAGACACAATGAGGGGAGGGTGACTCACCCATTATCCTGCTGCTAACGATCCCTTAGTTCCCTTGGGCCGCATATCTTCCAAACCCAATATATGGGTCCATAACAGAAACCGTTATTTATTTACGCGGAGCATATATAGCACTCACATGTATGCGAGTTTGAAACTGTCGTATATGATCGATAATAACTGTGTAGTAGTGTCTAAACATATTTAATGATATTTTTTTTTGTTTCTTAATGAGTCAAACTATTTAGAGTTTTTTTCCCCCTTGAACTAATTTATCTTTTATTTTAATATTTCTTAAGAGCTAAACAACATTTGACCTAAGCTAACTAAACAACCTCCACTATAATTAGTAAACTTTATCAAGCATATTCTTAAAATTTTAAAACCATTAACTAATTTTATAATTAATTGCTTAATCTACGTCAAAATAGACTTTTATAATAAGAACTAGTTTTTATATTAAAACTGATTTGTACTTATCCAATTTGATTCATAATAACCCCACACGTGATATCAGTAAGAATCGCACTACGGATATAAAGACCTCATTGATCAGTACTAAGCCTCGATTAGTCCTTAGTTAATCTTTGTTAGTGGTCTAAAACCAATCCACCCAATTTTTCAATGGTGAATAAACAATAATGCATATATAATATTAGTACTCAGAACTTCCACTTCCCCTCCATTTCTCTTTCACTACTCATTTGCCCCCCATTTCTCCTTCACTACTAATTTCAAGCTTTATATGGAGAATTAGAGAAAAGGACCAAAGAAAGAAAATATTTATTATAAAGGATCTAAGAAATTATAATTATTTAGAAGGACAAAATATTAAAATATAAATTTTTAAGGGTTAAATAGCAAATCCGCTATGGAAGTATATGCTTAGGAGCAATGTTACTTTGAAAGTTCTTTTAAGTTCAATATCACCCTAAAAGTTTTAAAATGTAGCAATGTTGCATTTTTTCATTAAGAATTTAACCGTCAATATTAATTTTTTTAATGGTATTTGACAACATTGCTACGTTTTAAAACTTTCAGGATGCCATCGAACCTGAAAAAACTTACAAGGCAACATTATTCTTCAGTGAAAACTTCTGGACGGATTTACTACTTAACCCAATTTTTAATTATGAAATTAATAAGAAATGTCGGACTATGAAAATATAGTACCTTAACCCAATAAATATAGTACCTATTGCAGAGGAGACAACTGAGATTGCAGTCTCAAAAAACACAATTTACGTCCTCCACATCTCTTTGGCAATACTGAGCACAGATCATCAATACTCAATCCTTGTTTACAGCAGCGTCACGTTGAGGGACCACAATTTCCAAATCTTTTCCCACGTAGGGTCCCAAAGAGGACACTTTTTAATTTTTTATTTTATTCTCAGTTTTTAGGTTTAATTTAGGGTTAAGATACAAATTGGCCAACCAAGTATTACACTAGATCAGGAGCACTCGGCACAAAAATGTTTTGAAATGAGCAAAAATACCAATGAACAATTGAAAATGAGCAAAAATACCAATGAATAAATTTAAAATGTAGCAAATAGAACAAAAGTTGAAGTTAATGGAATTGTGCTACGTACATCATTTTTTAAATTCTTCATCGTTTTTTTTGCCTATTTTCAAATGTTCATTGATATATTTGCTCCCTTCAAAACATTTTTGTGCAGAGTGCTCCTAGCTTAATATTTGGTTGACCAATTTGCACCTTAATCCTTTAATTTACGGTAATTTAGTAATTCACAAATAATCTTTAAATTTTTTGGTCATTCTAAATATAATTTTTCAGATCCTTTATAATAAATATTTTCTTTCCTTGTGGGCTCCCTGATTTCACCATCTTTATATTGAAATTTGAGCACTTTAGATTTATTGTTTTATAAAATTATTAATAAGAGTAAATACTCTGTTTGGTCGAAAAAAACACGGACCCCTTTTTCGTCCCCAAGGACTAAAATGAGACATTTTATGGACTAAAAATGGGTTTTTGGAAATTTTCGAGGGACCAAAATGGGGTCCTTTTTGGGAAATTCATCTTTTTCAGGGACTAAAAAGGGGTTTCGTTATTTGATGGACCAAAATGGGGTCCGTGTTTTTTTTTCCAGGGGTCAAATATGATATTTACTCTGTTAATAAAATATCAAATTATTAAAAATAAGAAAATTCAAAAATTGCTAAATTTTAGTAATGATAATTTAAATCTACAATTGAAAATATTTTTATAAGAAATTACATTTAGACCACTCAAATTTTAATCTAAAGGTTGAGATAAGTAATCGAAGGGTAGTGGAAGGAAAGTAGATGGAACCAGACGAGGTGAGCCAAGTCCTTCACTTATCCATCTATTTTGTGTGGTTGGATTCAATTTTGATATCATTGTGTTATATGGTTCTAGTATGTAGTAACTAGATACTAAATTTAACCTCAAAATGGATTTTGTTTTTATATAATTATAATAAGTTGAAAAATCAAACGATGTACACGTGTTTGTCCTTGTTCTCCTTCCATTTCTCTGCACGTCCCATTTCTACTTTCCATATATTTTTTCTGTGCTTAACAAAACCTAGAAATTTTGACAGCCTCTCCTGCATTGCCATGAGCCTCTCTCACAGCAACAATAACAACTCTAACAACCAGGCTTGCGCTGCTTGTAAATTCAGACGTCGAAAGTGTGCTCCTGATTGCATTCTTGCACCTTATTTCCCTCACGATCGCCAATGTCGATTTCTTAACGCTCATAAATTGTTCGGTGTTCGAAACATCATCAGAATCATCGAAGACCTCGATCCACAAGATAAGGACAAAGCCATGCAAAGCATCATTTTTCACTCCGACATGCGAGCTATTGACCCGGTTGGAGGTTGTTACAAATACATTCAGCAGCTTGAAGCTCAGATTCAATACCATACCGCTCAACTCAACCTTGTTCTTCAGCACCTCGCTGTTTTTCGTCATCATCATGAACCTATCAACATCATCAATTCCAATCATTTGAATCTATATAACCCTAATATTGCACCATCATCATCGCATCATCAAGATCCGTATCTCATGGTTCAGGAACATCACATCAATGATGTCGTGAATGTTCCTAATTTGCAGGACAACGAGGATTTTAATTCTTGGGCCTTGCTGGATTCCGCATCTTTGTCTTTGCACAACAAGAACCACTGCCATGATGATGATCAGAGTGGTTTTGTCAGTGGTGATGAATTGTACAATGGTCAGAAAACTTCATCTTCTATGCTTGATATTCATCATTGTGATGAGAGGAATGAGATAAGTATTGAACCTGAAGAATTACTAGAACACAGGTTAGTTTTTATCCATATCTTCGATATATTTGTGATATAAATAATGTTGGATTATATATCTTTATATAATGATATTTATAATGAATTTTTTGTTTACTTATGTGTCATATATTATATTTGATAAAGTTCAATTTATTTTTATGGTGATGAAGTTTTTTTTACCATTATATGTAGTGATGAAGCGATCTTGTTCAAGGTGGAAGATGGAGTGGTAAATGAAGAGATTAATTGCGTTCAACAAGTTCAAGATCATGATCTTAAAGGTGCTGCCACCTTGTTTACGCTCACAAATTGTACAAGCTGAGAAATTATATGGCAAAATATAGATTCCTTTCAGTTTCGATTTTGCAGCAATTTTTTTAAGATAGAAAGCAACAAACCTTAGAATAAAGTGGCTATAATACTAGTTATTGTACAGAAAATATTATCGTAGTTCTTTTCTATAGAATAAATAGCCTTATTCTCTCTAAGATGATTGATTCTTGAACAGTTATTGAAAATTTTGTTAACTGAATTCAGCTTTTTTGACATAGATGCAGTGAAGCGTTGCGAGGGTATGAGAAAAAAGCTAGCTGAGAACCTTAAAATGTTTTGGTCATTGGTTTTGGTTTAAATTTTTTCCTTTCTTTTTAAGGGACCAAAATCATAGTTTAAAAAAGCTAGCATTATGAAAATAATGAAGAATCTAAATAACATACGTAATCCGTAGAGAAACTATGATTGGAGAAGCTAATAAGGAAAATCATATCGGTGCTATGTATATATACATACTCGTGTACATATATTTAGCATGGATATAATTAACACAATAGCTAATGTAACACCCCATTTTTAAGAAGTGGAATAAGAGAATAATATCAGAGTGGCGCATTAGAGCAAGTAAGAGAGTGAGTAATTGATAAGGATGCGGCTAAATACTAACTGCGGTGTATCTGGTCGGGTATAATAGCGGTACATTTATCCCAATATTTAAATTCCAATAAAGTAGAAGTATAAATACAATCCAAAATAAAACTACAGTTGGGTCCTCACGCGTGCTGCTTACCCTTGTCACCGGCTCTCGATCCTCCAAATCTTGAACCTATGGTAAGTGCTGAGATTCAATGCTCATTGAATCTCAGTGATAATTGAATATTTCATACACTACTTTTTGTCTCTTGATTAATAATTTAGGACTCTTTAGCTAATAAATAATACTCCCTCCGGTCCTAATTATAAGAGCTAGTTGACTTTTTTGGAGAGATTAAGGAAACTAATTAAATTACTTTTATGTATTTTTATTTTTATTTTTTTCTTCAAACTTATTAATTTGACTAATAAACTAATATATAATCAAAAAATATTTAACATATGAAATGATTAAGTAACTTATTTAGCTTCCTTAATCTCTCCAAAAAAAGTCAATTAGCTCTTATAATTAGGACCGGAGGTAGTAGCTTTTATATCTATTTGGGCTTTGGGCCTTTAATTTTATTCTAGCCATTTTTAGTAGTAAAATTCCAGTTTTACATTGCTTCGCTATTTTTACCATAACTCTTGAACCAGATATCGGATTTGCCTCATTTTTGTCTCATATTTCAGATGATTCGGAGAGCTACAATTGTTATGAAGACATTAAGGGCAATTTCGGACAAGAGGGAGGTCAATTTTGGAACTGAAGTTGATGTATTTTTGGATTTTATTTAAATTCGAATTTTGTAATTAAAGCCAATTTTTGGTTTCTTTTCTGTTTTGGGCCTGAATTGTGGATTGGAGCCCCATTTCGATTTTCTATTTTAGGTTAAGTGTGGTAGCAGCCACAAACAGATTGACATTCATGTTTTTTAGAATTTTGTGGATCAAAACAGAAGCTTTCGAATTCTCTGAAATATTCTTCGTGTTCTTCGTCTGTTCTTCGTTTTTTCCAGTTATGTTCGGCTAAACGTTTGTGATTAACCCAACGTTGATAATTCCATGATTCATCCAGAGAGCTCATGCTTAATCGGTAACGTTACTCGTTTCTGTTTTCATCTTATCGGATTCGATTTCTGAAAATAGTTCGAATATTAGTTTTAATATTCGGTTTGATTCATCCCAAGGACTGAATTCGAACTGGGTCTCAGTGTTGTTGTGCGATCGCATAGTGAGATGCCTCTGTTTGGACAGATGCTAGGCGATCGTTTAGTCGAGGGATTCTCTGGACGAACACAGAGATTTTGGTTCGTCCATAACCAAACGCGAGTTCGTTCATTTTTCACTCAATGATGGAAGTTTCTGGAATCTAAATGTTGGGTTGATCATTTTTAATCTGTTTCTGTTCAATCCATTCTGTTTTTGCATTTCGTTATGTTTCTGTTTAATTTTGTTTTTATTTTTGTTTGAATCAACAAAACCCCCATTTTACCGTTCTATTTCACTGTTGCTTTTAATCAAACCCACTGCGAATTCATCGGGGAAACGACCCAGGTTCCCTATTTCTGCAAAATCATTTTTGAACTTGGTTATTTTGGGAGATACGACAAATCTCTATCAAAATATGGCGCCGCTGCCGGGGAATTTGTATCGGTTTGATTAGTAACAGTAGTGTAAATAGCATCGTTTCGGTAGTTTTGTTGGTTCGGGTGGCTGGACAAAAATTTTTCTAACCCAGATCACTCAACACAGATCTTATTCACAAGGAATTGGGCATTCTAAGCAAGAGTCACTTCCTATGGAGGAAGTGAGATCTCACCTATTTTGCCCAAATTCCATCGTTTAGACCCTGTTTTTACTGTTTTTTGGTCTCGGTAAGATATATCGGGTATTTTAGCAATTGTTTGACTTACTCCGATTGGGCTGATTTTTGGTGAGCTGAAGGAAAATGGTATTTAGCATAGGACACAGTGATAAAGTGCTGTGGTCTTGAGATATAAGCCAAATTCCATCGTTTAGATCACTTTTTCAATTTTTTTTAAAGTTTTTTTTATTCCATTTTTGGGTTCCCCAATGGTCTAGGAATTGCCCTGTCCAAGTCCCATAAATTTTAAAAATAACTTGATAGTGTTTTTGGACTTGTTTTGGTCAATTTCTACCATAGGTTCTTCTTTTCTTTGTGTTTGTTTTTGTGTATCTTAGTGTTTTTCTACTTTTTACCCCTTTTAGTGTGGCATTTTCGTAATTTTGATTTTCCAATGGCATTTTCAGAATTTTTGATTTTCTACAAATTTTGCCTTGTGATTATACTGCATGAATACTAGGGGCACTGTCAATCCAGAAGGCTTGTTGCCATTTGATCCTGAAATAGAAAGAACAATTCTTACTGCTAGAAGAGTTGTTAGGCTAAGTCGTGGGATTAATACTGAATTGGACATTGAACTTGAACATTCTGATTGTGTCCACTCTATTGATCTTTCTGATTGTGTTTCTGATATTACTTCTGATAGTCTTGTTGTTTTCACTGATTCTAGTAGCAATTTTGCTAACTCAGAAATTATGGCAGATCAAGTAGATTGTCCCACTTTGAAAGAATTGGCTACCCTTGATGTGGGCAATCAAAATTTGTGTATCCGATATCCTGAACTTGCTGCTAACTTTGAACTAAAATCTGGTCTTATCCATTTGTTGCCCAAGTTTCATGGTCTTGCAGGTGAATGTCCTCACAGGCATCTAAAGGAGTTCCATGTGGTATGTAGCACAATGAAACCTCAAGCAATTGATGAGGACCACATTAAGCTGAGAGCCTTCCCATTTTCCCTAGATGGTGTCGCTAAGGATTGGCTATACAATTTGCAACCAGCATCTATTGGGAGTTGGGATGATATGCAGAAGTTATTCTTAGTGAGGTTCTTCCCTTCTTCAAAGGCCATTGCTATTCAGAAGGAGATCACTAGTGTTAAACAAATCAATGGGGAGACCATGTATGAGTATTGGGAGAGGTTCAAGCGATTGTGTGCTAGCTGTCCACACCACCAGATTTCAGACCAGCTTCTAATTACATATTTCTATTCCGGTTTGTTACCATTGGATAAAAGTTTCGTGGATGCATCTAGTGGTGGGGCCTTGGATAGCAAGACACCGAAGGAGGCCCGAGAGTTGATATCTATCATGGCTGCTAATTCTCAGCAATTTGGCACTAGGGCCAATAGTACTCCTGTTTACCAAATCCAAACACCTCCAGTCCAATATGATTCTCAGAGATTAGAGACTAGACTTGGTGATTTGACCTCCCTTGTGGGGCAGTTGGCAGTGACTTAGACAGTACAGTCTTCTCCTCCTCAGGTTGGGTACTCATGTGGGTTCTGTTCTGACCCTTATCATCCTACTGACTCTTGCCCTACCATGCATGATCCTGCTTATCAAGACCAGTTAGTAGCTGCAGTGGGTGTTTTCCCAGGGAAGCCACAATACCAGCAGAACAATGCCTTCTCCAACACCTACGACCCTGGTTGGAGAAATCACCCCAACTTCCGTTGGAACCAGAATCAGAATCAAAGTAACCAGTATCAGCAGAATTCTGGGAATTACCGGCAGAGGCAGTACAAACCACAAAATTTCCAGCAACAATCTACACCTCCTTGCTTGCACCACCTCCTCGACCAACCATATGTGCACCTCCACAGGCAACACAACAGCAGGCTAGTAGCAATGGTTCCTCATTGGAGGATATTATGAAGCAATTTACCACAGACACTATGCAATTCAAACAGCAAACTAAGACTTCCCTTCAGAATTTGCAAACTCAGATTGGCCAATTGGCAACATCACTGAATCAGCTTCAACCTCAAGGATCCAACACTCTTCCTTCCCAGACCATTCCCAATCCTAAGGGAAATTGAGTGCTATCTCCCTACGGTCTGGCAAACAATTGGAGGAACCTACACCAGCTGCAGATGTGACTTCCACATCAGAAAAAGAGTCAGACAACGTGAAGATTGACTCTAAAAATAAAAAGGCAATGCAGCAGGTTGAAGAGGAAGACATCCCCATTCCTCTTCCTTTCCCTCAGAGAGCAGTTCAATCCAAGAAGTTGGCAGAAAAAGCACAAGAGAAGGATATACTTGAGACATTCCGAAGAGTAGAGATCAACATTCCTATCTTGGATGCAGTCAAACAAATCCCTAAATATGCCAAGTTTCTGAAGGAGTTGTGTACCAACAAGAGGCGACTAAAGGGGGTAAACGAGTGAGTTTCAACCAGAATGTATCAGCACTCATCCGGCCTACCATGCCTCGCAAGTGCAAGGATCCAGGGACGTTTTCTATCCCTTGCATTATTGGTAACTATAAATTTGATGATTGCATACTAGATTTAGGTGCTTCTATTAATGTCATGCCTGCATCTATTTATAAATCTCTTGGTCTTGGTCCTTTACTCCATACTAGTATGGTTGTTCAGTTAGCTAAACGGAGTAATGCTCATCCTTCTGGTGTAGTTGAAGATGTATTAGTCAAAGTTAATGAATTGATATTCCCTACTGATTTTTACATCTTAGATATGGAGGATGAGTCTTCTAGCAGTAGGTCACCAATCATTCTAGGGAGACCTTTCATGAAAACGGCTAGGACTAAGATAGATGTGCATTCTGGTACTCTTTCCATGGAGTTTGGTGATATATATGTGAATTTCAATATCTTTGATGCCATGAAACATCCTAGGGAAGAGCATTCTGTTTTCTGCATTGATGTTATTGATGATGCTGTGGATGATGTTCTTGCTGATTGGTGTTCCGATTATCCTGATTTATCATCTGAGAGTGATTATGCCATTTGTGCATGTGTTGATAATGAATGGTGCCCTGTTTGCACTAACTTGGTCAATGCTGCATTATTTGATGATTCTGACTTGCTTACTGGTTCTGCATTACATGTGGATTGTGATATTGATTCTGAGTTTGAGCTTCATCCTGATCCTAATGTGCATCCTGATTCTGATTGTGATGAGCTTAACTCTGATTTTGATGAGCTGAATTCTGATGTCAACATTGAGCTGTATAGACACAGTTCTTCTGCTTCTTTGAATGTGGTTTCAGGTATTTTTAATGTGATGACAGTAGACTTGTTGCAACAACCACCCAAGCTTCTACCCTCCACTGAGCAACCACCCAAACTTGAGTTGAAATCCCTTCCAGATCACCTGAAGTATGCAGTTTTGGAGGTGGATGAACAGTTGCCAGTCATTGTGGCCAACAATCTTCTTCCTAACCAAGAAGAGAAGCTGCTAAGCTTATTGAGGGCCAACAAGAAAGCCATTGGGTGGACATTAGCTGACATTGTCGGCATCATCCCTTCCATGTGTATGCATCGAATTCTGTTGGAAGAGGATTCTAAGTCGATGAGGCAACCCCAAAGACGCCTTAATCCTCTTATCCTTGATGTGGTGAAGAAGGAGGTCACTAAGCTTTTACAAACTGGTATCATCTATCCCATATTTGATAGCCAGTGGGTTAGCCCAGTCCAGGTGGTTCCTAAGAAATCCAGAGTCACTGTGGTAGCCAATCAGAAGAATGAGCTCATTCCTACTCGAGTTCAGAATAGTTGGAGAGTTTGCATCGATTATAGGAGACTCAACCAAGCGACTCGCAAGGATCATTACCCTCTACCTTTCATTGATTAGATGTTAGAGCGGTTGGCTGGCAAGTCTCATTACTGCTTCCTGGATGACTACTCCAGATACTTCCAGATCCATATTGCTCTTGAGGACTAGGAGAAGACGACTTTCACATGCCCCTTTGGAATATATGCCTACCGAAGGATGCCTTTTGGCCTCTGCAACGCACCTGGCACCTTTCAGCGTTGTATGGTAAGCATTTTCTCTAAGTTTCTAGAGGATTGCATGGAGGTTTTTATGGATGATTTCACTATATATGGGTCTGATTTTGATGCATGCGTAGTTAATTTGTCTAGAGTTTTGCATAGGTGCATTGAATCTAATCTTGTGCTTAATTATGAGAAGTGTCACTTTATGGTTGAGTCGGGTATAGTCTTGGGACACATAGTGTCTAGGAAAGGCATTGAAGTAGACCCTGCTAAGATAGATGTTATTACTGCTTTACCTTACCCTGCATCTGTGCGGGAAGTTCGCTCTTTCCTTGGTCATGCAGGTTTCTATCGGCGTTTCATTTGGGATTTTAGTAAGATTGCCCGACCCTTGTCCAACCTTCTGCATAAAGACACTGACTTTGTATTTGATGATGAGTACAAGGCAGCCTTCGATCACTTGAAGCGTTGCCTGACTACAGCTCTAGTGATCCAACCCCCTAATTGGTGCCTTCCATTTGAGTTGATGTGTGCTGCTTCCAACTATGCGGTTGGTGCTATCTTGGCACAACGGGTTGATAGAGCATTTCATGTGATTGCATATGCCTCTAAGACTTTGGATCCAACCCAGTCTCATTACACCACTACTGAAAAGGAGTTGTTGGCTATTGTTTTTACTTTTGATAAGTTTCGGTCGTATCTGCTAGCAAGTAGAGTAGTTGTATTTTCTGACCATGTAGCGTTGAAATTTCGTTTGAAAAAGACAGATGCTAAGCCACGGCTCATCCGGTGGATGCTATTGCTCCAAGAGTTCGATGTTGAGATTTGAGATCGAAGTGGAGCACAAAACTGGGTAGCTGACCACTTGAGTCGCATTACCTATTCCCCCTCTCACCCCTCTTCTATTCGAGATTATTTCCTTGATGAGCAGCTTCTACAGCTACAAGGTAAGCTTCCATGGTATGCTGATCTGATTAACTACTTGGTAGCTGGTGTTTTTCCTATCGATTCCACTAAGGCCCAAACCCTTAAATTAAAGAGTGAATCTAAATATTATGTTTGGGATGACCCTTATCTGTGGAAATTTTGTACTGACCAAGTAGTTAGGAGATGTGTGCCTGATCATGAGTTTTACTCTATATTGCATTTTGCTCATGCTTCTGCCTGTAGTGGTCACTTTGGACCCCAAAGAACTGCTAGGAAAGTGTTAGACAGTGGATTATTTTGGCCTTCCTTGTTCCATGATTATCATCTGTTATGTAAGTCATATGATAACTGTCAGAGAGTAGGGAGTATTTATGAAATGCCCCATAACCCTATATTGTTTTGTGAGATCTTTGATGTTTGGGGTATTGATTTTATGGGTCCATTTCCTGCTTCCTATGGTTATACTTATATACTGCTTGTTTTTTATTATGTCTCGAAATGGGTTGAGGTGAAAGCCACCCGGACTAATGATTCTTCTGTGGTGGTGGATTTTGTTAGGTCTAACATTTTCTACAGGTCTGATGTTCCTAGAGCCATTATCAGTGACCAAGGATCCCATTTTTGCAACCGAAGCATGGGTGCCTTGTTACGCAAGTATGGAGTGCTCCACAAGGTCTCCACAGCATACCATCCTCAAACCAATGGTCAAGCTGAAGTCTCAAACAGAGAGATTAAGTAAATCCTTCAGAAGACTGTTAACTCTACCCGGAAAGATTGGAGTAAGCGACTAGATGATGCTTTGTGGGCATATCGCACCGCCTACAAGACTCCAATTGGGATGTCTCCTTATCGGCTTGTCTTTGGTAAGGTTTGTCATCTTTCGGTTGAGTTGGAGCATCAAGCCTATTGGGCTATTAAGCAGTGTAACATGGATTTGGCTAAGTCTGGGATGAAGAGGAAGCTACAGTTGCAAGAGTTAGATGAGCTGCGATTGGATGCCTATGAGAGTTCACGGCTGTACAAGGAAAAGGCTAAGGCATTCCATGACAAACATATCCTGAGGAAGGAATTTTCTGTGGGCCAAAAAGTTCTTCTGTTTAATTCTCGTTTGAAGTTTATGCCAGGTAAGCTTCGATCTAGATGGGATGGCCCTTTTGAGATCACTAACATCTTTCCATTTGGTGCTGTTGAGCTATGTGATCCAGCCACAGGACGGACCTTTAAGGTCAATGGGCATCGCCTCAAGCACTTTCATGAGGGATCCCAGCAGCAGCCTGAGGAAGCATAGATTATCCTCATTGATGCCACTTATCCTCCATAAACCCTTGGGGAGTATTCTTCTTTCTTCTCCCTCCTTCTCTTTCATTTGTTTTTTTTTACTCTTTTGCTTTTTGAAATAAATACAATCTCTCTTTCTATGATTGCTACATATTATGAACTTGGACATGTTGGTTTTAATGGATCATTCTGTCTGGTCTGCAATTCTTGACTCTTCGATTACATGTCTTGGTAGTTGATTTGATGTTGTTGGTTGCTTAAGTTGGTATTGACCTTGTGAGGTTTTAGGCCTGCATGAATGGAATTCATCTTCTGCCATTCTTTCTTTCATGTGTGCATCTGCTCATGATTTGCGTTCTCTAGAACTTGCTCCTTTTCTTTTCGAAACTACATTTTTCACTTACGTGCATAAATATGATGGAAGCTTGTTTTCTTTCTTTTATTTTCCCCACTTTGGCCAAATAGCCTTTCTCGTGCATTATTATTCCTTTGCTAACCTCTTTGTGCCTTTTTGCCCATTCTTTTCTAAGCCACATTACAAGCCTAAGCGTAAAACCATTTTATTCTGCACCTTAAAAATTTATTGAGCATTGGTTTACCTTGGTTTTGTGTTTAAGTGTGGGGGTTGCTTAGGAGTGCAACAGTTTAAATGTGGGGGGGGGGATATTTGATTTTGTCATTAAGATTATGTATATAGTACAGTTTCTCCACAAAAAAAAAAGGCTTTCAAAGAAAAAGAAAAAAAAAAGAAAAAAACCAAAACCAAAACCAAAAACAAAAACAAAAACAAAAACAAAAACAAAAACAAACTACAAGGAAAAAAAAACCTAGAAAGAAAGGAAGTATATGAGTTAAATAAAAGTTTTCATACATAGAGAATGATTGTGTTAATCAGTGCTCTTTTTAATTTCTTTGGTGCTTAGCCTTTCATTCCATACTTTTACCTACCTTCACCCTAACCCCATTACAACCTTTAGTAACAAGCTCTCTTGAATTGTGCATGCATGTGTTATGAGTAGTGGAGACGTAGAAATTGAGCAAGCTTATGGTAGAATAATTTTCTTGGGTAGAATTTGAGCGATACACTTATGTACCTTAAACACTTGAAAGATACACTTGAGAGGTTGATTGATTGAGCGCATCATTTGAGAGACCATCTTTTGTGATTAGCATCATTGATGAGATTACCATGAATTGTGATTTGAGATGAAGGGATTGTGGTTTTGATTGATTGATCTTTTGGAACTTTGTGTCCCTTGTTCAATTTTTGCATTGTTAGCAATTGTTAGAAAAGAAGAGTTTCTCCTTTAGGTCTTTTTCTTTGAATTTTGCTTAGGAGTGCAAAAAGATAAGTGTGGGGGAGTTTGATAATTGAATATTTCATACACTACTTTTTGTCTCTTGATTAATAATTTAGGACTCTTTAGCTAATAAATAATGGTTTTTATATCTATTTGGTCTTTGAACCTTGTTGAATTTATTCTAGCCATTTTTAGTAGTAAAATTCCAGTTTTACATTGCTTCACTATTTTTACCATAACTCTTGAACCAAACATCAGATTTGCCTCATTTTTGTCTCATATTTCAGATGATTCGGAGAGCTACAATTGTTATGAAGACATGAAGGGCAATTTCAGACAAGAGGGCGGTCGATTTTGGAACCAAAGTTGATATATTTTTGGATTTTATTTAAATTCAAATTTTGTAATTAAAGCCCATTTTTGGTTTCTTTTCTGTTTTGGGCCTGAATTGTGGATTGGAGCCCCATTTCGATTTTCTATTTTAGGTTAAGTGTGGTAGCAGCCACAAACAGATTGACATTCATGTTTTTTAGAATTTTGTGGATCAAAACAGAAGCTTTCGAATTCTCTGAAATATTCTTCGTGTTCTTCGTCTGTTCTTCGTTTTTTCCAGTTATGTTCGGCTAAACGTTTGTGATTAACCCAACGTTGATAATTCCATGATTCATCCAGAGAGCTCGTGCTTAATCGGTAACGTTACTCGTTTCTGTTTTCATCTTATCGGATTCGATTTCTGAAAATAGTTCGAATATTAGTTTTAATATTCGGTTTGGTTCATCCCAAGGACTGAATTCGAACTAGGTTTTAGTGTTGCTGTGCGATCGTACAGTGATACGCCTCTATTCAGACAGATGCTAGGTGATCGTCTAGTTGAGGGATTCTCTAGACGAACGTAGAGATTTCGGTTCGTCCAGAACCAAACGTGAGTTCGTTCATTTTTCGCTCAATGATGGAAGTTTCTGGAATCTAAATGTTGGGTTGATCGTTTTTAATCTGTTTCTGTTCAATCCATTTTGTTTTTGCATTTCGTTCTATTTCTGTTTAATTTCGTTTTTAATTCTATTTGAATCAACAAAACCCCCATTTTACCGTTTTGTTTCACTGTTGCTTTTGATCAAACCCACTGCGAATTCATCGGGGAACGACCTAGGTTCCCTATTTCTGCAAAATCGTTTTTGAACTTGGTTATTTTTGGAGATACGGCAAATCTCTGTCACTCAGGTAACAGTTAACATCATGCTCAAGTATAAACAATATAAGTATGACAGATATTCATTACATTTCAGCATTAACTAATACACACAACCAAAAAAAAAAATTTTTGCGACAGAAAAAATTTGTCGCAAAACAGGGATTTTCCGTCACAAATTCAGTTTGCGACAGATTACGTTCGTCACAAAAAACCACGTCGCATAGCAACGGATTTTAAACAATCTGTCGCAAATTTTGCTTTTTGCGATAGATTCAAAATCCATCGCAAAATTTGCGACGGATTTCAGGATCCGTCGCAAAATTCCAAATTTGCGACGGATTCAAAATCCGTGAGAGTTGCGACGAATCCTTAACCCGTCACAAATCAATGAATTTGTGACGGATTCTGAAATCCGTCACAAATTTGAAATTTACGACGGATTTTGAATCCGTCGCAAATATCGGCATTTACGACGGATTTTGAATCCGTTGCAAATCTCGGAATTTTTTCTTAAAAAATATTTTTTTTATTTTTATTTTTTATTTTGAATTAATTTTTTAAAAATTTTGTTTTTAAAAAATTACATAATGAAATATAAAAAGAAGCTATATACCATAAAAATATATATAAAATAACAATCATAAAGAGTTTTACATAAGGAAAACAAAATATAAATAATATTGTTGCAAAGAACATATACTAAAAAGTAGTCTAAAAAGCTGCATTGTGATCATCATCACCAGCATTGTCATCATCAACGAGAGCCATCTCCTTACCCTTGCTTTTCATTAGGGACATGAGTTGAAGCTGCATCTGCCTGACCATCTCACGTGTCTCGTGGAGCTCATTTGCTATCTGCCTTTGTATCTGCTTTGTCTGGCTCAGCTCAGCTGCTTGCTAACTCATCTGCGTTGCTTGCTCCTGTACCAATGCCTTCATCTTCTTCATCTCATATGTAAAAACATTAGGAACTACATTCATTTTTTGCACTTCATTAAAATAGACCAGGGAATGAAAACTTAACAATCAATATCAAATGTATTACGTTTACCTACAAAAACACCTTCAGTACAGGATGAGGAGCGCTTCGTTTGCCTCAGTCGGTTGGCAAAGGCACCGTACCCGAAGATTATGCCTTTGTTGTTAAATCCACCTGCAGCTTGAATGAATAGACTCTCGTTATCGGACTGAGAGGATGCGGGGTCGGTCTCACTCTGCGAGTCTCTCTCCTACGTCAGCCTTTGATAGGTTTCTTACAAGCAAAAAAATACATCACAAATAAGTCATGTGAAATGAAATAAATATGTTGGTGTTTGAAACAAAGAATAAATGCAACATAAATGTCTCACCGCTACTTGCTGCGCCTTGGTGTTAATTCAGTGCCTCTCACTCCCTTCAGACTACTGAGAATGGGTCCGCTCAAAGGCAGTCCAGTCAACATCTTTCGCAGGAACTTACCCAAACAGTGCCTATAAACACAAATGATGACTGTTAATTAATTTTTTCAAAGTACAAAATATTGAATACTTAAATAGAAAATAACGTGTACTCACAATTTTTCGTTTATGCTCACTTATTGGAATGTAGCCGCCAGCATATGAAGGTCCTTCCATTTTGGCCCTATTTTTCTTATTTTTCTGACTTCTATTATGAAATTTCTCATCGATGGCCCAATTTTGAAGTAATTGTTCTGCAGTCTCAAGTTGAATCCAATCTTGCTTGCCTCTACCATTTCTCAATTTATAAAACCTCTCAAACAACCACTGGCCTCCCTTGTGGTTATAAGCTTTTTTCAGATCTTGACGATGTTCAAGCAATGTCCTAAACTTACCCTGAAAATAAAAAACGAACAATTAGTGCTCCAAATTTTTAAAGTACTTAATCAATTTGCATTTGGATAAGAAATTAATAACCACGTAACTTACCAAGAACTCATTGTACCAAGCATCCCGATTCACCTTAGGAATCTCTGTCCAATTGCCTTAAGGCTGATTGAAATTACGGAATATTTGGGCAGAAATGATATCAGACACCTCATTATAAGGGTCAAACATGAAAATAGAGGATATGATGCAAATATTAGCATAGAAACTAAAGGTAGAAAATGTAACGTTACTGGTAACTTTATATGACTTACTCGGTGGTGACGATAAGACAGATCCAAAGCTTCCCTATCACAGGATCTATCGATCCCCAGATTGGTGTATCGGAAGAACTACCTTCCTCCCTAACCTGGCTCTGAGGCAACATAGTTTGCTAAAGGAAGGAATGTGAACTATTGAAGATGTTTGTACATATAGATGGTTAAAGAAAACTAAACATATGTAAATCAATCAAAAATGGCAAAGTAAACCTGTTCTTCCCCTTGCTGTGGATTTGTGGCAGTTCCTGACATACGTGCATTGCCCTTAAAAGAGTCTGTAGATGGTGACGATGACATATAAAGCGACGGTGAAGATGACAAATAAATCGACGGTGAAGATGACATCTCAAATGGCGGAACCTCTGGGAAAACGTTGAGCCCTCTTCCTACAGAGGGAGCAGATGGTGTCACCCTACCCCATCTGATAGGACGGGGTCACACTCGACCATTACTACGTCCACTACCTGAACGTCCTCTTGGATGCTCTATCTCTAAACACTTATAAATATTAAGTCAAAATATATATAAAAATAAGTTATTTACTTAATATGATAGTAGCGAAGTAACAGAGTGTGTAGTATAACAGATCGTCATAAACAAAGAACTAACACAAATCAACCAGAGGATTCCTGTTCTTCGACATTTGCTTGCATGCCTTCCTTTAGAGTTTCATAGTTGTCAAACTCAGATTCACTATCAAAGTAAATCATTTGTGCCTCATCGTCTGATTCCTCATTGTCAATTTGGATAGGAATCAACTCTAACTCCGCAACCGACTCAAACAAATTGCTTGGTACATTGTCGTCGGCAATGTTTAGGGGTAGTACATGTTCCACATCAGCTTGGAATGGTTTAGCCATACCATCATTTGTTTCTGACTCTTTTGACTTAGGTATGATATTCCGTGCTTTGGTTTTGATAACTCCCCTCCACCCTTGACGGGATGTGGGGTATAATGTATAGTAAACTTGTTCCGCCTGTTGAGCAAAGATGAATGGGTCATAACCAATCGTATATCTCCTTGTCCAATGGATCTCAACATTGCCATATTTGTCCACTTTTGTCCTACGCGGATTGTTATCAAACCACTCACATTTAAAAATGGTCACCACCTTGTACCACAGGTAACTCAGCTGAATTATATCAATTAACTTCCTGTAGTAGTTGCCCTCCACCCCGTCAACTTGGTCACCTCGACAACATACATCATAATTGCAACATTTTGTATTTATGTTCGCTTCAACAGTTGAAAACTGATACCCATTGATTACATATTTGTTGCACCAGGTAACAACTATTGCAGCTCCATAAGATAAACTCCACGCAACTTCATTGGGATCTGATGGATTTTGCACGAAGTATGATCGAAACCATTTAGGAAACTCAGAGTTCATGAATTGGTCAACTTCAGAATCCGACATTGAAGGATTTATCGATCGGACCCAATTAGAGAAGTGACTGTAACAAAAAAATGAAGTTAATACTTTAATACTTATCGTAACAGTAAAAAGAAAAGAAATCTTACTTTAGGTACTAGTGGCCTTTTCACAATTGTTTAGAATGTACACTCTGTTACTTGCTTATCTCTTCCTTCCAGAGTTGACCTCCAATGTTTTCCCATGATTCGGCCTGGAAAATTAAATATCGATTTTGCATCGCTTGTATCACCACCATCATCATTGCGAGGTACCCCTCTCCATCTTGATATCATTTCAGTGGGATAATAGTATGACGCAAATTTGTGGCCTCTTGACTAGATACGCTCCAGCGATAGATCCTTCAACATACCTTGGATTTTTTATCTTCTTCTTAAGAGTGCGTAAAAACCTACAATGGACAATTAGAGGGTATTCATAAACTAAAGTACCATGTCAGTCAATTAAAAACTATGCGAAAGAAATATATATTACCTCTCAAACAGATACATTCACATATATTGTTGCGGACCTCCTACCTTTGCTTCGTAGGCCAAGTGAACAGGAAAATGTTCTATTGAATTTGAACTGTGGTTTGTATTAGTAAGAATTAATGTCATATGGCTTGCTTCCTGTAATGAGCCCAACATCTCTATGGTTTGCTTCTTGTATCACACTGTGTCCACGAAACCTGCTTGAGCTTTCTTTCCTTTGTTTTTATTTGGGGTCAGTTCAATCATGCGAAAAGAAATTGCTTAAATGGGTTCCCTGTGCTCGTGAAGACCGCACCCATTTAACCTGTCCCGTTTTTATACGGGTTCATCCACGGGTACGGGGTTCCTCGTACTCGTGAAATATAAACGGGCGGGCCACAGGTTACCCCCGGGGTAGCCCCGCCTGCCTGTTGCTCAACCCTAGCTGCATCTCATATGCCTCAACAAGTTGGACTTGAAAGATTAAGTAGGTGTGGAAAGACCTACAATTGCACCCGTTGTAACAAACCAGGACAAAAAAATCAAGTTGTAAGAAGGTAAATTAATAACGTGTTATTCTTTACTTTCATAATTTTCAAGTTCTTTATGTATTAATGCATGTTACAATGGCAGTCTCCATCTGGTCAGTAATAGCTGCAGGCAACAAAAGCCAGGTGCAAGTCCTCCCAACTGCCCCCTAAATCGACCCAAGCCACCCAACAACAATCATCATCCCATTCCCTCACCTCTTAACAGCCCCCTCAACCAACCCAAGAAGAACCCAACCCAAGTCAAGGTTCCCAACCAACACCCCAAAATTCTCAACCCTTTATTACAACACACACGAAAGCAATAAGGTCCTCCACAAAGCAGGCAAGAGTTGGATGTGGTTTTAGGATCAGAATTGACGAGACCACAGGAAGTAGTGTTTACAATGTTAGTATTACTTCTGTGTATAAAAAATTATTGCCTTATGGAGTTGATATTTTATAGTTAATATATGATAGTTGTTAATGACTTGTATTGCAGCGTATATTGTTTTGGCTATTACTTGTTAGTGGCTATAAAGTTCTAGCCATTTGGGAAGTGCTTTGAACAAGGGGAACGAGAACTGAATTTTTGCATTATCACATATAATATTTTAATTGTGTAACAGTTACCTAGCCACATTTGATCGCATGAATTTTGGCTTTACTTTTCCCTAAAATCCTAAGTTGATTCATTTTAGGGTTTTATACTTCTCCTGCCATAGGAGAAGTCTTATTATTCAACCCTCTTTTATTCCTTTTTTTTTTGCTTTCTTCGTATTTTGATGGCGGCGAGGGTATTCGTTCTGTTATGATCGTATTTGGATGGCGGCGACTGTATTCAACGCTGTAGAACAGAGGGATATGGTTCAATCAGAAGGAGGCTTGTGAAGAAACCTAAGAGAGTTGATTCGTTTGATGTTGAAGCTATAGAGATTGCTAGTAGTTTTAGCCACCGCTCCAAGGTAATTTTTTCGATCACGCTGTCCTTTCTTTCGAAGCTTTGGCTTAGCATTCTGGTGATGCCCACTTTTTCTACATTTGTTTGTTGAATTCATTTTTCTGACCGACCGCATAAATTTGATCGCTTTTCGTTTCGATGAGTGAAAGGGTTATACGGAGTATATGGTTTCAAATTGACCTTCACATGTTTTGTAAATTGAGCTACGTGTGTTTGTTTTACTTTTGTAGTCTGAATGCCTCTCTCCAAACGAACCCAGCCCAAATTGGACACATTTTTTCCACACGCCAATACGTAAAAGCTATATTATGAGTACCTTTTAAGCTAGATCAGCTACTTGTTTCCCTCATCTAACTAATTATAATCATGTCATTCAACTGCGTCCAGCACAAGTAGGAAACTTCTCATCTTTTGTTTTGTCTGTTCTATATCTACATACATGATCTGGTATGGATAGCTCTACACTAATAATACCCAAATGACACTAATCATTGTTTAATCTTTGAAACTTTCAGCCTACAAAGTAACCTACAAAGCAATCTAATAATTATTGAAGTTACTTGTTTGGCAAGATGCATGTCTCATACATATAATCAGGTTTATTCTGAAATAGTGTATTAGCTAGTGCCATTCCCTCCATCAATGAAACCTGAGTAAGATTCATCCTATTTGTAACATCTCCAAAGAAAAGTTTAAACTACCTCAATTGCTCCATTTTTAGCTGTTTTCACACCAACAAATTCCAGCCCTAGGTTATGCAATGAAGTTTCAGTTCAGAAATATACTCACTAGCTAGCAAGATAAAATTATAATTTCATGACTAAACAAAATGACAAAACGTCAGGAATTCATTTAAATAATTGGAAGAAACATGTTTTTTTTTCCGACAGGTATAATTCAATCTCAAGCTATTAGAGAAGGAGAAAATTGACAGGGTAAAGGTTTTGCTTCCTCTTGAACACCAAGGAATGAAATATATGTATTTGTTCCTTTTCTCTATGATGGATCACTCTCAAATTATAACTATTGAAGACATTGACATGAGTAAAAGTTTAGTACGTGTAGAAGATATTGTTGATTTGGAAAAAAAATACCGCTGAATTTAGAGAAGACGATCTTAGTGAAATCATCGCAAACAAAGATGGTGAATGTGGGGAAGATAATGCACATGAAATTGTGGGAGGTGTTGATACTGAATTAAGCAAGACCCCTTTTTGAGACATCAGAAGAAGCTTATGCTTTTTATAATGCTTACGCAAAAGGTAAGGGGTTCGGAATACGTAAGCAATACCATAGCAGGAGTACAATTACAAAACAACCATATGGGTGGAATTATGTATGCTCGAAGCAAGGTGTTAATAGACTAGATGATAAAAGAATTGATGTTGACAGTGTCAAAAGGCAAAGGGATACAAGGACTAATTGTTTGGCAATGTTACAAGTAAAGTTGGTGGATGGCCAATGGAAAGTGGAGAAGTTTAATGATACACACAATCATCCATTGATTAACACTCCAACAAAGGTGAAGAAGTTTCTTTCTCAGAATGAATTGAGATGCTCGGATTTGACAAAATATGTTGTTTCTAAGCTTTATCAAGAGGGTTTAACATCTTCAAAAATCTCAAAGGTTGTGAGTGCTATGAACAAAGAGTTTGATCTTTCTCCAGTTCAAATCAACAGTATTATATCCAGCCGAATGTCAGGGCATCATGAAACACTTTCAAAGGAAGTCCATGGTTGATGGAGCATTTTATTTTGATATGGATTTAGCAGAAGATGGAACATTAAGAAGCGTGTTCTGGGCAGATGGTAGGTCAAGAGCTGCATATGCTCATTTTGGTGAAGTCCTTGTCTTTGATGTGACTTATAAAACAAACAAGTTTAAGTTTCCTTTTGCTCCTTTTGTGGGGGTTAATCACCATGGACAGACAATTTTATTTGCTGCTGCTTTGTTAGAAGATGAAACAGAGGCAACATTTACATGGTTGTTTGAACAATTTCGGACATGTATGTTTGACAAGTCCCCTATTACTATTATCATTGATCAAGATAAAGCTATGGGAAAAGCAATTGCCAAGATATTTCCAGGAGCACGACATCGTTTTTGTGCTTGGCATATAAGAAAACATGTTATGGAGCATAGTCAAGCACTACGCACACAATTTAAAGATAGTTTTGATGTTGACTTCCGTGCATGGTACAAAAGTCAAAACATTGATGAGTTTGAAGGTAAATGGGAAGTACTGAGGACTAAATATGACATTAAAACAAATAGTTAGTTGGCTAACATGTATGCTTCACGTCATCATTGGACAAAGACATACTTGAAAGATACATTTTTTGTAGGAATGACCACAAGTGGCCGAAGTGAGAGCATCAATGCATTTTTTTTGATGGATATGTCAACTCTACCACAATGTTAAATGATTTTTGCATCCAGTATGACAAAGCAATTAAATCTAGGAGGGATGCGGAGGAAGATGAGGATTTCAAAACTAGAAATACAAGAGCAGTTTTGGAGACTAATCATCCTATTGAAGTAATAGTTGGAGAACGGTACACAAGAAAATTATTTCAAATATTCAAAAAGGAGTGGAAGGCTGCCATACTTGATTATTTTCATGAAAAAATTGCAACAAAGGAAAACCTTATTACGTACCGGGTGGGGTCTCCTGAAGTTGATAAAGAATGGTGGGCAATTGTTGAGTACCATTTGACAGAAAGCTTCACAGCTCAATGTTCTTATGCAAAGTTTGAGACTATGGGAATTTTGTGTAAACATATTCTACACATTATGAAGAAGAAACAAATAATGACCCTTCCCGAAAAATATATCTTGTCTAGATGGACCATGAATGTAATTTATAAGGCTGAAAATCTTGTATCTATTCATGGTGAAACAAATCCTAATGAAATTAGTACATTGGTTTTGTGGTCGATTCATTTGAAGTGCACTATGGCTATTTCTGAAGCAAGAGATTCTATTTGTGAGATTAAAAGGTTTGATGCTATGGTTGCTGAATTTTTGCAACAACAGTTGGAAAGAAAAAGAAAGAGAGGTGAAGATAAACTAGTTACCCAAATGATTCCACAAGCTTCAGTCATTAATGATATGCTTGATCCCACTCAACTAATCAAAACTAAAGGGCGTCCAAAGGTTGCTTCTCGAATAAAATCAAGCATAGAGTTGTCGACCAAACAACAAAAAACTTATAGTTATTGTCAAGGGAAGGGTCATAATAAAACAGGTTGTTAGATGCTGAAAGTACTCATTTCTAAATTTTCTATTTATGTTTGTGATTCCTTTTTTAAACTTGATGAAAATTTTTTAAAGTTTCATTTGTAGATGGAAGTTGCAAGAGAGAAGCAAAAAGAAAAGTAGCAATTGCAATTATTTTCATGGTTTTATTTTGGTAAGAACTTATTTTTGATGACCCATTTTCTTGATTATATTTTCAAGTATAACATTTCAATGTATGTTTGTACTTAAATACTTAATACCTTTTTACTTATTTTTCAGGAAATATTTTGGGGCACTTATGGTTTCATTTGTATATGGACAAGTTAATACCAGAATTTTGCAATATTTTTGTAGGGCAATGTTGGTTGGCGAAGTAAATACCAAAAGTACTGTGGGTTTCAAATGTATATGGATAAGTTTTTGGTGTATATACAATCATTATGATATGGGTTTTTGGGTGACTTTTAGTAGATTTGATAATCAAATGTAAAGTCACTTCCATGGTTGTTTCATGTTGAAGGCCAACAAGAGTATACTATATGGGACAAAGAAGAAGAAATTACACACACACACACACACACAAAAAATCAAACTTCCATATAAACTCTATTAACAGTGCAATTGATTGCAATTATTTAGCTCCTGCACTATTGAGAAAACAAATCCTGCGCTAAGGCTAATAAAAATTGTGTATGCATGTGTAGCTTGTATTGAAAGTGCAATTGGTTGCAAAAGTATTAGTTTCTATATTAGTAAAAAAAAAAACATATATTTCCAATTCTTCAATTATCTTTGTAAATCTTCTCGTGCGTTAATGCTCAAATAACAGCTCTGATTCTAATTTCCTGAGGAGAAACTCATTCAACTAAATTTATCTAGTGCATCTGAGAAAACGTTCAACTAATGACTTCCTTTGTGCAAACAAAAGAAATGCAACTCTGAAACCAAAAATTTCAGGATAGAAATAAATATGAGTCACATAAAGCACAAGATGAATTAAATACATTTGATATATCTGCTTCGGCGATGCCATTAGGTTTTGTTTGGCAAGATACAATTCAAATCATTCAACTAATGCTCGTTTTGCTAATAAATGCAATTTTCAGATAGTTCTTCTGAGGTGGAGTTAAGAATACACATAGAAGTCCAAAATGTCCAAAATCCTAGAGATATATCAGTGGAGGCAAATCTTATGTCTTTAGCTATCAGAGTGCAGCGCTTGGATCTCCAATCATTACAGAGACTAATAATCTTTTTGACAAGATAAAACCTGATGAAACAATATGGGTTGTGCAATTGAAAGTTATCAATTTGTGCATCAGGTTTTAGCCTTTGATTCTTTTGGTTGAAATGTCAGCTTTGTTTAGGTACATTGATGATGATCAACTGATTGTGAACCTAAAGAAACACGATCTTGATTTGAAATGTCCTGACATCACTGAATCATGGGAATCACTTGCAGCAGGATCTACGCAACTTTTGAAAGGAACATCAATCTACCTTGTTGGTGATTCAATCGATATCAACTAGAAAGTGGCTTGAGAGCTTGCTACTAGTCTTGGGTATATATATGGATTTCGGACTCTGACAGTCAATTGTCAATTATCTGTACACCATCGAACGCCTTACGTGAAGCTTCTTTCATTCCATATGCATTTTTCATGATAGAAGATGATTTTCATGTTACATAATAGGTTTAAGCTTCATTCCAAAATGAATTCAACAAACAAATGCAAAAAAAGTAGGCATCACCAGAATGCTAAGCCAAAGCTTCGAAAGAAAGGACAGCGTGATCGAAAAAATTACCTTGGAGTGGTGGCTAAAACTACCAGCAATCTCCATAGTGCTACACCCCTACCGGCCTCGCCCTTTCGGGTGGCGGGTTAGAGGGATTCCTTCACTTATTTACCATTTCTTAGTTATTAGGTCCATTTAACTTATATCAGAGTGAGCGCAACAGAGTATTTAACCGGTTTAGACTATCTACTGTACTGGTAAAAGTAAAATAAACAAAAAATAAAAGTCCCCGAAGGGTTAAGGGTACAGTTATCCAGAATAAATACCAAAACAAAACATACCGTCATCTCAAATATATGTACAAAAATGATAGGGCATTCCCTATTCTTCAGTCTATACCGATGAGCACTTATCATTCCGAGGAAGGCTCTTCACATCGGGGATGTCTCCTTGTGACAACAGAAGAGGCTGGGGTCCAATAACGGCCCCCTAGAGTAACCGTCAATACTCAAATAACAAATATGTAAGGAGTATGTAAGCCATGCTAATCAGAATCATAAGAGCATGCCAAATACATACCATATATGCATCCAGATCATACCACAGCAAGGCACATATCACAATCCAAGAACCCGTACAGCTGCCCTACCAAAGCAAGCCTCGGACTCAGTGGACTCACTGTTGGAAATTATGCCCTAGGGGAAATTCATTGTACTTTGGATATTTAAGTTATTTAAAGTATTCTCTTTTGTTATCATTTTCGTTTGCATGTTCGTATTGATAACTGCATCCCTGGATAATCTTATAAATTATCCTAAATGTCCCTGGTCGGTCATCTACACGGGAGTGAAGATGAAATAAGACCAGTATGACTTTGATGAGGTATGGAGATACGAATCAAAGTCATGGGCACTTGTAAGAGTACAAGGTGCTGGACCGACCCACTATGAGAAAGCTGCATGGATTAAGTCATAAGCTTATCTCATGTATAACCGCGTCACGACGCCCTATGACCTGAGACCATCATAGATTCCAACATGATGAGTCACTGGTTTTTGACCTAGTCAAAAGTCATCTTTGACCGGGTGATGATAAAGGCTCGGATCGGGATCAGTGGTTTTCATGCGGAGGAATGTGAGTGGTCAAGATGGGATTTGTCCCTCACATATGTAGAGAGATAATGTTGGGCCCCTCGATGAGTGAGTCTAAGAAATGTATGGCCATACTGTGATGGAAAAGAGTTTCCATTTCACTTATTAGACTACTCGAGAATCGAGAAAGCAATGGTCAAGAAAAGGAAGTTGACATTATCCATGCCTCATCCTTGACCAAATTATCGCGTGACAAAAGGGACGTGACATGGTTGTACGATAGGTAGTATCGTGTCATCGATCCCCATGTGAATTGGGTAGTTGCAATGTCTTGCTAGAGGCCGCTTGCGACTTGTGGGCTGATACAGTGTTGGCCCACTGCCAATCTCATATGGGCCTGCAGGGTCGCACACAAGAATAATCCAACACGGGTAAAAGTGTCCAGATTCATTGAATCTCAGATTAATCTGAGATTAAATGAATACTAAATTTGATCTAGGATTTATATATATATATATATATATATATATATATATATATATATAAAATTCGAAATTAATATATATATTATAAATAGAGATTATAATATTATATATGATATTTGTTTAGTATTTAATTTATTTGATAAATTAAATATCTGAAACAAATAAAGATATTGTATCTCATTTAATTTCGAATAAAGATATCATGTATCTGTTTAATATAAAATTGAGAAATGCTATCTCAGATTTAATTAAATGGATAGATATCATATCTCGGATTTAATTTATAATGATAAATTAAATCAAAAGGCTTTAAATTTAGATTTGATCTAAATTCAAGATTCGGATTTCAAATCTGGCTTTTAATATATTTGATTACATTTATGAGATAGATTTAATTACTATATTAAACAGATTCAAATTTCAAATTTCAAAATTAATGAGGATTAATTTTGATTATATAATACGCCTATCGGGTTTAGAAAAACCTACGGGATTTTTTTAGTCGAGCGTATTAGAAAGCCGCGAGAAACCCTAGAGCGAAAAAGGAGAGAGACGCACAATTCGAGGCGCTAGCACGCTGCCGTAGCCGTGTTCGGGGATTGTTCGTGTGGATACCGGTAGAGGAAGAGGATTCTAAGAGTCGTCTTCTATTGATCGAGGAGGTAGCCCACCTGTTAAAGAAAGAACGAGACACGAACGAATTCTCCAAAGGTATGATTCGGATTCCTAAGTCTTGATTTAAATGCACCTGAGTGATCCTTGGGATGGGATTCGTAAGAAATTTTAATCCGCTGCGTGTACGGATCCCAACAAACCCGTAGAGCTGCCCTTTCTAGGCTAGCCCCCGACTGATAACTCAACCCATACAGCCGCCAACCAAGGCCGGCCTCAGACTGAACATCCTCAGCGCTAGGAATCACACAACACTGTATGCATATTTGGCACAACATATACAAGAAAAACACACATGGCAAACACAAACATACAACAAAACACATGAAGATATCTGAGTAAAACAGTTACTACCTGGTGTGGTAAATATTGTCCTTAATATTTTATTGGGCTCGTTGACTTTCCAAGGGTTCCTTTGACCTATAAATCATTAAAATACACTTGTTCAGTATTTACAAAATTATCATAACATTTTTCTTGCTAAAACCGTGCCCAACACCAAATTTCCGGAAATCCAATGATTCTGGCCCAACTTGTGGGATTTTTAATAAATTCCAAAAAAAAATCATTTTGCATGCTTCCAGCGTCATTTTAACCATTAAATTGTCTATTTTTCATGAAAAATAGTCCCAGACCATGAAAGCACTTTTAGTTTGGCGTGGTGCTCACTTTTCACACTTGGGTCAGATTTCACCCTGTTGCACACAGATCTAACTTTGCCAATTTTTATCTCTCAATTGGTACATAAAAAATATACCGAATTAATATAAAAATGATGCCCCAGATGTCTACTTTACACCTGTAAAACTTCAGCTTAAACCAATGTCTATACTATTTTTAAAACATTTTTGAAGCTTCGCTGCCCAGAATCCCAGAACACTGGCAGCAAGCTTCTTCTTGAGTTTTCAGGGTTTTCGAGTTCATAAACTTAAACCATAGCTTAACCCCACACAAAATCACGTTTTAAACACTTTGGGACCATAAAAAACTCCAAAATCAGACCCCAAAACATAGCCCCAACCAGAAGCACGAAAATCCCAACCTTGAACTTCAAAGAGTTGAGTTTTCGGTGTTTACCTGAAATCGGAAGTTGAGTTGATGATCCTAGGAGCTTGGAGCTTGAGCTTGGCTATGGAGGTTGGCTGAATACTCTCTCTTTTCTCTGCAAATTTCGTGCTCCCCTTGGTCAAGGAGAGAGAGAGCATGTATATTTAATAATGGCCCAAAGTAACCAACTAGTTCCAAAGTAATCGGTAATTCTTCCATTCGGTTGGTAATTGATTGGCCTAGTTATAACTTTATCCCATGTGACAATTTGAGAGCCTTCTAGGAGGGATATGTGGCGTGTTCTATGCCCAAATAATCAGATTCCATCTTTTAATTTGACATGAATTATCCAATTTGACTCCAAAATGCTATCTTGACTTACCGGCGGACCCCACAGTTTACTTAATGGACTAGTCAAGCTTGTTTTTGGTCTTCAAATCAGATTTTACTAATTAGAAAGGGTCTCATGCGCCTATGGGGTCCCACAAAACTGATCCCCAATAATTAATTCCAATTTCCCACTTTATCGGTCAAATTTGAGGTCTATCGGCCCCTATCGGGTCCCACCGAGTCCAAAAGTGCGTCTTTTTGTACTTTTCTCTGTCTTTTCCAAATATTTTCCTCTGCCTGGGCATATTCACGTGGCGCCTTCCCTCTTCCCAATGTGGCCCCACATTTGTCTCATTCCGTCCAAAATAATCCCCTAACTGGTCCCTATCGGTCCCCTTTTCTATCGGTTTATGGCCTGTGGGTCCCGTGTCTTGTGTCTGGACCGGGGTATGAATAAAATCATCTGATTTTCTTCCATTTCTCATGTAGGACGAAATTCAATGCCCAAAGGACAAGGAATTGACCATTTTGCCCTTGCCTTATCTTCCTTTAATCTCATGGTGACACGTGTCCATGTGCAATGATCACCCTATCTCTTGCTTGTTCGAACATGCCTATTTTAGTGTCTCTTTCTCTCTCTTGTCCCTGTATGGCGCATACACACTTCCAGGGGTCAAGAATCTTTGTTTTGTCATCTTTGTCGGGTCTCGCTTCATCACACCGGCTTTATACCTCACCGGTATCTTGCCCTGGGCCCGCATCTTTTCAAACCTGGGCCCATCAGAGACTTCATATCTCTTGTCATTCTAGGGATTCTTCCCGAATCGGGCTTAGTAGTCTGCCTAATTTAGGCTTATTCTCAATTTTCCGGGTCCAAAATTCTGGATATTACACATAGCTTCAACATCGAACGAATCAACTCTCCTAGGTTTCTTCACAAGCCTCCTTCTGATTGAAGCATATCCCTCTATTCTACAGCGTTGAATACAGTCGCCACCATCCAAATATGATCATAACAGAACCAATACCCTCCCCGCCATCGAAATACGAAGAAAGGAAAAAAAAAAGAATACAAGCGGGTTGAATAATAAGACGCTGTCATTTTTTAAAGTGGCAAGAGAAGAATACTTCTCCTGTGACAGAAGTATAAAACCCTTCATTTTACTTTTGTTTCTGTATTTTCACAATTTGACTTTTCTTTTAAGGCCAACTGTTACCTAAGTTGGTATTAATATATGATTCGTTGTGTAAGTGGAGCTAAATACCCAAGAAGAGGGGTGAATTGGGTATTCTAAAAATTTTCACAAATAACTCTGTTTTCAACCGGTAAAAACAGAGATGAACAGAGTAGGGAGAAGAGGGGTTGGACACAGAGATTTATACTGGTCCGGTCCTAACAACTTGACCTACATCTAGTCCTTAGACTCTCTAAGATTTTCCACTATCACAAAGATTACACACTCTTTACTCAAAAAGTAGTTCTCTCACTAGAACTCACTCTCCCTTACAAGTTGTAGTCAATGAATTCCCAAATCACCAAGTCCCCTTGACTTGTGATTCTTTACAATAAATGATTTGCAGACAAAAACACTCTCTAAGAGTGAATAATAATAAACACTGAAGCTTATATATCAGAAATACACTACAGTTGAAAACTGAAGGAATAAATGCAAAACTTGAATGATTTTCATTTTCAGTAGTTGTAGTTGTTAAGAAGATTTGAATGCAGCTCTATTTATACTCAGAGTGCATTAATTGACCGTTGCTTTTCTGATTGAACCATTGGAAATGTTTTGCAATGGTTAGGAGGTGGTTTAGTCTTCTTCTCGATCTAATCTTCACTTAATCCAGCTGTGCAAAAGTTCAGAGTTGACTTCCTGTGAATTAATCCGTTGGAGAAGCAGGTGCTGGATGTGGAAATCATTCTTTAATTCTTGCTAGACGTGTGTAGATGGATTACCCAAAAGAATGCAACTTTCTGGGTTTGCATTTAATGTGCTGACGTCACTTTTTTGCTTTTGCTTTAAACTTTCAATAAACATTCTCTAATTCATCTGAAACTCACTAACAAGGTGGTTAAACATAGCTAGGAATGGTAGAGAATAATGCTGGAAAGTATTAAGATCAAACAAGAGAGATTTACAAAATCACGAAATAGCGCAGAAACCTCGAGGTTTGTTCTCCAAAACTCAAGTTTTTGACTTAACTTGAAAAGTTGATTTATGTCCAAAACATCAAAACTTGAGGTTTCTAACCAAAAATGGAGGTTTTCAAAACTTTGAAATGTTCAATGCTCTTTGGCTGACAAAACCTCGAGGTTTTCAACCAAACCTCGAGCTTTCATTAAAATATGAAAGTTTTGAAAAACTGCGCCAAAAGCAAAACCTTGAGGTTTCCATGGAACCTCGAGTTTTTCAAATCAGTGTAAAGTCATTTGCTCTTTGTTTGCCAAAACCTCGAGTTTTCTTATCAAAACTCAAGTTTTGTTCAAATATGAAAACTTTGCAGTTTTCCGCCAAGACAGAGACCTTGAGGTTTCAAAACAAAACTGGAGGTTTTGAAAAGTTAGAAAAACACAGTTGCTCTCTGCTTGGACAAAACTCGAGGTTTTTCCCAAAACCTCGAGTTTTCGCTCATTGTAAAAACTTTGAGAAAATCTTATCAAGTTCAAAACTATAGGTTTTTCACAAAACTGGAGATTTTGAAACATTGGTTAAAATCTAAGTTTTCTCTGCCAGTCAAAACCTCGAGGTTTCTTACCAAACCTCAAGTTCTCAAAATTTGTGAAAACTGAAATTTTCAAGTCAAAACCAAACCTTGAGGTTTGAAATGGAAACTGGAGGTTTTCAAATGTTCAAAACCTGAGAGACTCTCTGTATGACAAAACCTCAAGGTTTACCAGAAACCTCGAGTTTTGCAATTTCTCAGAAAAAGTTGAGAAGTCTCTGTGTGTGGAAAACTCGAGTTTTCTCTGAAAACTCGAGTTTTGACTTTGTTCAGAAAACTTGAAATTGTCATTGTAAGGCCAAACCTCGAGGTTTCTGTGCAAACCTCGATTTTTGCTCTCACAGTGAGTTTTACACATTTGACAGCGAAACTTCAAGCTTTGTTTACAATTATTGGAAATCATCAAAACCCTTAGAGAACTAACGCGTTGTAGCAGATCTAACAACATAATATTGTACTTATGCATATATATGATATTTCATTTTAAGGAAATTGACTAATTCCGGTACTTGGTATTGCAATTTTATCTTCTATTGTGAGAGCATTTTGTACTTAAGCTAAAACCTAAAATTAACTACTTCTGGTACTTGGTATTGCAGCTTGGTCTTAATTCTAAGTTAGTTATCGAAGAGGGCACAACACATTAGTATATGCACAAGAATGTTGATCCACAAACCAAATTTCCCATCCCAAATGAAAGGGAAATGAGATTGTTTCAGGCTGTAACTATAGGGATCCAACACATTCAAGATGCAATTAGTTTCAACCCAAATCGCTCACTCTTGTTCCACCTTCCGCCCTTTCATTTCAGCCTCGAAGTCTGCAATGGAGAGGAGAACCATGTGTGACAACCTCACAGCTCTTATCACGTCTTCAAACCAACAAAAGACATAGGAAAGAAGGCTACTTATTAGGGCTATGTGTACATGTGTCTAGCCTTGAGTTGTCTAATTATTTTGGTTAAAAAACCATATAGGCTGAAGATTTTTGCCTCAACCTTGCTTTTGGTTTACTTATATTTGTTGTACAAATGCTTCCTTGCCTACTGACATTAACAAATGCTTGTAATTATTTTTGTAAATGTTTCTGGGCTTGGGTAGTGTGACATCCATCAATATTCTTGTACCGAATTGTTAATAATAACCATATTGACAGGCTTTTTGCTGCCTGTTTATTAATGTCACTCATCCCAAATTTTCTACGTTTTTACTCTTCCCCAATAGTTGTTTCCATATCATTTTGGGATATGGATGGTATGTTGGCATCAGTTTTTGTTTTCTTGCATTAAGGGAAATTTACAAGCTTGATTATTTTTGTGCCTACCCTTCCTTAATATGGTTGTGGCATTCCATAACTTTTAGTATAATTTTAATGCTTCAGCGCAAACAAGGTAGCAGAGTAGGAGCCATTTTGATTTGTGGCTTGAATTGAAAAGTTTGGTCTGTCTTGTCATAATGGAGCATAAACCACGCATTGCCATGTCCTTGCAATTGTTGAAGCAAAGAATATTTACCTACAATCTATGCAAAAAAATGTCCAATGATTATCCCCTTTCGACCACTGCAAAATATTCACCAAATGCAATCCCATGCACATGACTAGTTGCGTGCGTGTTTATACTATACTGCATTAATAATCAATTCCCATAACAACACTTCCCATAACTAATCAACTCCATCACAGTTGCGCCAAAAATTGACTATAACATGCACACTTGTTTACCATTTCGTTTGTAAGAGAAGGTCCTAGATAGAGTAAAGGTGCAGAGCCTTGTATTGGTTTGGCACATGACTTCTATTGGCACCCCAACAATATATATCCAGCATAACCCTACTTAAAATAAATACATTGCACATGCTTAACCATTGTCTAATCCTTTAACATGACAAGAAAATTACACTTAATCCATTGACAACATATTACCATCAACAAATACATTTATATCACTGAAACTTTGTCTAAACTCTCACAACCACAACAAAAATAAACATCAACCCTTACAAATACATTGCCACTAACAACGCTCAAGTCAATAACAATGTTGCTAATGCAAGTTTGAACTTCCATTCATGTTCTTCACTTTACTTTCTTTCACTAAATGTTCAGATTTCATCAGGGACAGACCCAGGAATTTATCGACGGCGGGCGAAAATAAAAAATCTTACATCAATCGTAGTACTCTTCCTAATAATAATCATCTACAAAGAATACAAATTATTAAAAATATTATTAATAACAAAAGTAAACTAACTAATTAAAATTGACTATTAGTCATCATCTATATTCTCAGCCATTTTTTAACCAAACTCAAAACTTGTCCAAAATACTAACCCTAAAATATTCTCTAATCAGTACAAAAATAGTATCATTTGAAAGATAAAATCATGTATAATAAACTTTATAAAGAAAATTTAATAAAAAGAAGTGATTTTAAGTAGTTTATTGACTCTCAAAATTTATCCTAAGCCATTGAAAAATATGATGGAAGAGAGAAAGGAAGAAGAGGGCAGGGCAATTTCAGAAATGTGCAAAACAAGTGGGAATGGGGATATATTCAAGGTATGGGCCTCTTTAATTTTTATTTAATATGTATTAAAGCAAACGAACAGAAGAGCTGATGGCTATTGTGAGCCTATGACTAATGTATGTACATCTCATCAGTTAATATATAATGCAACCAAACACTGACGTTGATTTTAAAAAAAAAAAAAAATAGGGGGGCGGCCCCCTCCCCCCCCCCCAGTGTCTGTCCCTTTCTCCAAACCCATTATCGTGCCATTCAAAATATCCACACCCACCATCCTATGAAATTTCATCGCCAACCGTTACAAATGAACAACCCACACAACTAAAAATCTCATCCCACATTTAACAAATCTTATCTGGTAGTAATTCCCGGCACCCATAAAACCTTCTAACGGGGTTTCCTTCTGACCACGATGTCCACCTAGGAGCCAAAAAATTGTGATGGCAATACCACATTGGATGTTTGTACTGTTCCTTGTGACTGGGTCTTCTCAACAAAACCACCTTCCTTCTCACTTTCTCATTCCTCCTTGTCGTCGATATTGAAGATGAAGCCATCGAGTTGCCTCTCGATTTCAAATTCCTTAGCACTCATACTGTGCTTGGACTAGTCGAAGCTAATGGGCCTGTTTGGCAACAATCAAAATGGACTTATTATCCCATTAAATGGGATAATAAGTCCATCAAGAAGAAAAGCCCTGTTTGGGAAGATAAAAAATTTGATGGACTTATGATAGCAATGGGGTTTTTTTTTTTTTTTTTTCTGAAGCTCATATTGAGGTGCTTATAACCCCATTGAAGTCCATTGAAAAGGAGTATTTTTTTTTTCAGACCATTTTACCCCCAATTCTCTTCTCCTGCTGGACCACTGTACCCTCCAAGCTTCATCCAGCCAAAAAGCCATTAATTACTTATTCACTTGTAAATTGTAACCCTGCATTTATGCGTGTTCTCTCAATACTTAACTGTGCCTTTTATGGGTTCTCTCTAATTAATTCAAACAAGCCATGTTTTTCGTCCTGCTGTCCTACCCTGTTCAATTTTTGAAATATGCTATGTGAGTATATATAGAATATTTCAACAGGAAAGAAATCATGTCTGTGTTAGATAGTTTGAGAGAAATTTAATTCTGAACAAAATTATTTGGTCTACCAGTTAACTTGGAATAATAGTGGGTTAGAGATCAGCAACCAGCTAGTGGGGATACATAATTTTATCTGGAGATATTCCCAAAATGATGTGGAATTTGATCAAGCTGAAGAAGGAAATATGAGTGATGAAGATAATGATGATCCACTTGATGAAGCATCCTCATCAAATGATCTTCGTGAAGCATCCTCATCAATATGAGTGGTTTGATTAAGCACTTTATTGTATTGTAATTTATTTAATGGAATTTTACCATTTTATTTGGTAAATTTATATTTATTTTTGATTTTTTATCCCAAATTATTACATTTTATAGGGCACATATATGTGTGTGTGTGAGAATTTGCTTCATGCCCTTTTCAGTCATTTTCCATCTCATCCAACTTTTTTAAGCTATGCCAAACAAGTTCCCATTACAAACAAAAGTCACTTCTGCTACTAATATCCCAAACACAAATCACATCAGAAAAAAGTCCATCAGAGAAAAGTCCATTAAGAAAAGTCCATCAGAAACAAAAGCCACTTTTCTCACTGCTTTCCCAACGTTGAAAATGACGCAGGGCTCGGTGGTGAATGACTTAAATGGCAAATTCCCAATCCATAAAGCCACGTATTACTCAAAGCTTGGCACACTTGGCAAACATCTGGAAACTTTAACTTCACTCCAATGGACATTGGTCTATCAGCAGGTGGGATTTTTGCTTTACTTTCTTAACCACGTAGATACTTTTGCATCCAAAGAAAGCATGTGGGCACTTCTGAAGGTAAGGCAAATATGCATTTTTGCATCTTTACCCTATAATGATTATTAGCGGACAAATTAATTGATGGCTTAATACCACTCTATATATATTTATAAGTCACGTGTACCACATTCTCGCAAACCAATAAAAGCATTAAATGAATAAATTTTTCTATATTTGCACTCATATATGAAAGGGTGCTCATTTTCTCTCACATCCTTTTTTTATCTCTATGCATTTACACTTATCTCTCTCTTCTCTCTTTCCTATATGCCCAACCAAAAAGTGAATAGAGGTAAAAAAGAAAAATAAAAAAATATAATAATTGGTCAACAACAGAGATAAAATTGAAAACCAAGAAAAACATCAAAAACTAAATTCTCTTTCATATTTACCCTTATTTATAAAAAATGTACATTTTCTCTCACATCTTTTTTATCTCTATGCATTTACACGTCTCTTTTTTCTCTCTTTCTCATGTGCCTAACCAAATAGTGAATATGGGTAAAATTAACAAAATATCATTTATTACCCCTATAAGTGATTTATATTTTGAGTACAACTTTTTGGATCCAAGTGACTTATAAAAAGTTGCATATAACCCCCTAAACTTTGATCAGTTATACATAACCCCGGACATTTCAATAATTTAAATTTAACTTCTTTAAAATCTTGATTTATAATATTAAACCCTATATCGTTACTTTTATTATTTTAATAAATTTATTAAGATTTTAACTATCATTTGTCAATTAAAATAGTTTTTTGTATGGAAAAACTAGAAAAATAATATTTAAAAAAGTTAAAATGTCATTGTATAACATTTACTTGTTTTCTTGGGATAATTGAGGATTGATGGTATAAAAATGTCATCATTTGTGTTAAATATTTTATTTATTTATTTTTTTTGGTCAAAGTGTTAAATATTTTATTTGGATAACTAATTCTAAATATATCATCTGTGTTAGAGGACAACTTTCGCCCTCATTACTTCTTTATTAGTACTGTATATTTTTTTCTCAAGTCAGAAGTTCAACATTTATTTTTATATTTTTAAAATATTATTATTCTAGTTTTTTCCATACAAAAAAGCTACTTTAATTGACAAATGATAGTAAAAATCTTAATAAACTTATTGAAAAGATAAAAGTAATGACATTTTTAATATTATAAATAAGATTTTTAAGGAAATTAAAATTAAATTATGAAATATAATTTCTTGTTTATAACTGATCAAAGTTTAAGGTGTTATTTGTAAATAGTCAATGTTGAGGGGGTCTTATGAACTTCAGTATATAGGCATATAGGATGCCACGTGTCATATCTCAATCTGATGCGGCAATTTCCGTAAAAAAGATAACAATCCGTTAACAATAAGGGGTTAATAATAATGAGAGAAAGAGAGAGAGTTAAATTTAAACTTTGAAATATCAAAAAGATTATATGCAACTCGATCAAAATGTATCCAGATTTTGTAAAATTTAGCCATTATTTTATTCCGCAACAAAATTCCTCCAAGGCCTCAAGGTATTGTTGGGAACAGAAGCTCAAATTTAACCTACTACACTACAAACTTTCTATTTTCATTTAAAATCATTACTGAGTATTTATTTTCTTTCATTTTCTAAATTTAAAAAACACTTTAAAGAATTCAAAATTATAATTTTTTATTTTATTGTCCGCTTCTTTCATTTTTTAAGAAAAAAAAGGACAAAAACATATTATTTAAACTTTAAAGTCTAAAATCAGAATATAACAAGTAACAACTCATTTTAATAATAAATTATTGATTCGGAATTTTAAAGTTCAAGTCTTATTTTCTTATATTTCCCCCTTTTTATTTGTATGTTGAATGAACCACGAAAATTTCCAAGGAAGAAGGTCTGTCAACCTTCACAAGCATGCCTTTTTCGTTTGAACCTTTTTGCAATGACAATACAACATTTAAATATTCATTAATCCTCAAACAAAATACTTTACATGCCAGTAACAAAATTTCTAAGAGAATTTATACAGGTGGAGGATTAGCCCATCTTCTCTTTACCTCTGATTTCCATCGCACTTCTCTTAGTTTTCCATCCACCCCATAATCTCTCTCCATTACCAGATTTATTCCTTCATCAGAGTACCATCCAGCTCCAATACAAAGAATACCATCCTTACTGATATCCACATAGCACGTTACGCCGCCGGGAAGCCAAAGCATGGTAACATCCTGCATGTCTATCATCTCTTCTTCTCCAAAAGAATTGGCACTCTCTGGGAAGTGCCTCTTCTTCAGAGTCTCTGTACAAAGGTAAACATACGGGGTACTGTCGCCGGCTTCCATCGTATTGTCGTCTCCAAAAACCGGAGTTGCACTGATCTCAAAGACCTTCCAAGACCCAATCAGTTCTGATGGTCTGGTCCGTTTTCTTTGGGACCATGGCTTTACATCAAACTCCAAATCACTGTTCAGTATGGTGCCGGCATTAGTTAAAGATACACAGAAAAAACTTCTTTTTAGAATTAATACCATGTTTGATTCTTATAATTTGCCTTCATTCTTTGTTTTGGTCCTCATAATTTCAAACCATATGTTTTAATCTTTCATGTTTCTTTTTGTTTAAAACGTTAGATTCTATATTTTAATGAAAACCATCTGGACCATTTTGTCCCTTGAGGTGGCCAAAACTTATGGTTTGAACCAAAATAATGGCAAATCATAAAAACCAAACATCATATTGACCCTTCTTTTTATTGCACAAAAAGAAATACACACACACACACAAAATGTGTTTTTTCATCCACAGAGACATAAAAGACATTTTTCAATCATATGATCATGTTCTAATTATATTCTCTATTTCATTCCGCATGTCAAACGGATCAAAGTACAGAATTTGATGCAGCAATAGAAGGCAGAAAGAAATTAAAGAACAAACAAGCATTCAAGATATGATGTACACTTTTTTAATTATATTTCTTACATTTTACATGGTAATTTGAATTTTGTGGAGTTGTCTTGCCCACAGTTGATGTCTTATCATGTTTATATTTTTCAGATAAAAGTGCTTTGCAGGCACAAAAGTAGACTTCTTTAAAAAGAAAATAAAGCAAATGTACCTTGGGTCCTTGATATTGGCAGGACTAGCCCATTCTTCTTCATAGACGGCAAGCCTCAGAATCTGTATGTCTGAACCACCATCAATGAATTCTATGGTATGGACAATACGAATCCTTTTGTGGCAGCCTTTAACCAAGCACTATATATGAAAAATTCGTGAGAGATTAAAAACAGCTTTTTTCTGGTTTGCAATATAATCTTCCGGATTTCAAATAATAGGAAAAGAAAGCTCCAAATAATGAAGTGCAACACATTTCGATCTAACTCATAAACATTTGTAAATAGCAAGAGCTTTATATTTACATTCAGTGAGGCTATCAACCCACCGACATGAGAAAGAACTTAAAAACTTGTGACAACTAAATAAACTACCCAAAAATAATTGGACAAGGAAATATAAGGGAGAAAAATATCATATGTTCCTCAAATGTTTGCGATTAGTTAACCACAAATTTTCATAATCGAAGTAGCACCTAAAAAGCCACACTTAAAGAAGACACTTAACATGAAGAGATAAACCTAATATACAAATAGCCATCATTGTTTTAGGCAGTCCGGAAAAAAGTTAAGTTTTGAACAATTTAACAAGACAAATTGTTAAAAAGGTTCAGAGTGGTTGATCAATCAATTATGTAGTGATTTCACAGAATTATGGGCATGCACAACACGTAGGCATTGTCATCAACAAAAACAGATGCATTATTTATTGACTAAGCAGAAGTAACAGACACTTGTGAATTGTCTCATCAATAAAAACAGTTGCCTCATGTGAAGATTAAGCAAAACAGAGAAATCTATCCAATTTTCCATTTTATCTATACAACTTCATCCAAATTTGTTCCACGCAAGACAAATCCATGACTGAGGCTGCGAAACTAATTACTAATGCTTGATCTATGCAAGACAAAACTGATACAATAAGTAAGATGCTGAACTTACTTGTTCGAACTTGTAAGTTGGAGTGAGATAATAAGTTGAGTCATCCACCTCACCCAACAGGATATCTACAGGACCCCTAGAGTAAGATCCATCCTGCAGTTTAATAGCCATAATTATTAACAGAATGATTGTCTTAACAGAAACAGTGTTATATTTACAAAGATTATATAGACAGTAAACATTGTTATGCATCTCACATGATCCGTTTGATATTAAGATTTGGGGTAAATTACACTCTACTCCCTGGAAAGATGTCGATTTACTTGATTATAGATCAAAGGATCCATTTGATGCTAGCAGTTTGGATAAATAACACTATCCAATTTGTGCGATGCTAATTAAAATAACAATCTCCCTTGTATTTAAAGATGCGCTACATTGACCAACGTGCAACAAAATATAAACTGTTATGCATATTTGGATCAAAATACCCTTGTATCTATTCTATATATAATATAATACACCCACACGTGTCTTAGATCAATATGATAATTAAGCAAAAACACATCAAAATACAAGGTGAAAAACAGCATATTTTCAAATAAGTTATACTTCAAATTCAACCCAAGAAGAAGAAGGGGGGAAAAAATCAACATTGTTCATCGATATATTAGAATCATATATTGGCTTTCAAGAGGTTTGTTTATATTTCATAATAGAAGAAAGGACTGGGTAATTTGGGTGTCTCAGGATAGTAACTTATCCTGAACTTTTAATACATTTTCTCAACATAATGAGACTTTTTGAGATCTTAAAATTAAAATGACATATCTAATTTTTCTTTTTCTTTTTTTTTTTTTTAAAAAAAAAGATGAATTCTATAAGTAAAACAGATAAATGGGATACAAAGTGAGTTAATCACAGATAGAGTCCTAATTTTCAGCCTGACAGATCCATAGCAAAAAGATAGATAATATCATAAAAACAACAAGCCATATCTCACAAGGTGGGGTTGGCTACATGGAATGCATTGCACCGTTTGTGATCTATCGACAACCAAATCTTTGGATAGATTGTCAACAAAGATAATTCCATAGGATTAATTTATTTAAACTTCCATTTAAAGAATATGAGTAACCCTAATGGGATACCATAAGAGTGACCCTATTCATTCAATTTCATATCAAACCATGCATGCACAACAACGTGATTCACAGGACTAAATGGTTGTCCTTTCCTTGTTAAGACACCCTACAGAACAAGCTATCAGCCTAAAGTGAGATGTAGTGAACCTGTTGTATGATTATAGTAAGAACTTAGGACATGAGAGAGAAAGAGGGGGGAATGAGTGAAGGACAGGGGAATAAGAGAGACAGAACAGAGAGAGAGCGAGAGAGAATCAGAGAAGAGAGACAGGGATGGATAGAGAGAGACTGAGAAGAGAAAGGGGAACTGAGTAACGAACTAATCAAATCACCTCATAGTATGAGTAATTACAATTGAAGGACGTCTTATTCATAGACTCTAATAGACCTAACGGCTAGCCCTATAAATGTCAGTACCTAACCTACCTTATATTGCTATTGCTATTGCAATCGCAATTGAAGGACATCTTATTCATAGACTCTAATAGACCTAACGGCTAGCCCTATAAATGTCAGTACCTAACCTACCTGATATTGCTATTGCTATTTTGCAGCAAATAGTAGCAATAGCAAATAGCAATAGCAATAGCAATATTGCTATTGCTATTTTGCTAGTAGCAATAGCAATAGCAAATAGCAAATAGCAATAGCAACAGCAAATAGCAATAGCAAATAGTAGCAGTAGCAATAGCAATAGCAAATAGCAAATAGCAATAGCAATAGCCCTATAAAGCTATTGCCCTATAAATTATAAATGTCAGTACCTGCTATTGCTATTGTTATTGCTCCCTATAAATTATAAATGTCAGTACCTGATAGGAATAGCAATAGCAATAGCAGGTACTGACATTTATAATTTATAGGGCAATAGCTTTATAGGGCTATTGCTATTGCTATCAGGTACTGCCATTTATAATTTATAGGGCAATAGCTTTATAGGGCTATGACTATTGCTATTGCTATCAGGTACTGACATTTTATATTTATATTTATATTTATAATGGCTCTATGGCTATGGCTATGGCTATCAGGTACTGACATTTTATATTTATATTTATATTTATAATGGCTCTATGGCTATGGCTATGGCTATCAAGTACTGACATTTTATATTTATATTTATAATGGCTCTATGGCTATGGCTATGGCTATGGCTACGGGGACGGGGCCATGGCTATGGCTATGACTCAGACGGGGACGCGGACGCGGACGCGGACGGCGACGGCTACGGCTACGGCTCTCGCTATCGCTCTTGCTATTGCTATACTAGACCATATAAGGAATGTTGTTCATTAAGTTGTTTTACAAGTTATTCTCTTTCAATTGCAAGTTTTTTATGCTAGGTTTAAGTTAAGACTCTGTTATATACAATCTCTACATCCGGGCATGAAATAAGAAATTAGAAATGATGTGCTCGTACTGCACCATATAGGCCTATGATCCACCATACAGTCTCAGTCTCAGTATGAATAGATAAACAGCTGCAGCTTTCATAGTTAAACACGCCTTACATAAAATAATTGTCATCCTCGTTAATTTTGTAGACTTTTACAATATTTTCATGATTATATTATTACAAAAGTTATATTTGGATGCAAAGGAGACTTGAGCTTTCAGAGCATGGAAGCCCACAAATCAGACAGAAGGGAGCGAGGCACCCAAGTAAAAACCCTAAACCCTAAACCTTAAACCCATATCACACAACACTTGATGTCATTACACAAATAGCAAGGAAGCTAAGTATGCTTCGTCAACCATTCACAAAAGATACAATAAACTGTTCAATTAGAAAAAGGAATTTCATAGGTAATAAAATGCATCAAAGAACAAAGTTGGAGAAATTAAGTTTTCTATCAACTGCTACAAAGAGTGCTTGAATAACAATGAGTGCAGTAGCAGATTCTTGCCAAGTATCATGGTAGCCTAACAACTGCTGATATATAGTTCTTTACAACTAAGCATCCTCTTTTTTGAAGCTAGGACATGACTTTAAAGTTATTGAAGTGAACATTTTAGGCAAATCTTAACATTATATGTGCCTCAATTAACATTAACCAACATTATATTTCCACTGCAGCAACTATGAAAATTGTATACCAAGGGAGTTTAGCGCTGCTCTTCATCAATTCCAACATCAACCAATAAGGATAGGAAGGACCAAATAGAACAGGGCAAAATAAAGCCCATACACATAAAGGAGTTGACAATAAACACGTTTCAATTACTGTGACAGAAAATTCAGGAAGTTTATTTGTATTGAGTTAGATAGGCCTTTAGTTCACATGATCATTAAAAATAATATTATTTTCTTGTAAGTCTTAGTGATTAACATAAGTCACATATCCCATGATGACCGGAAGTCAGTAAAATATAACACCAATACAACAATATAAGCATGTGTCCTGGATATGAAGAATAACTTGATGTCTACAAAGAAATCCATGCTAGCATGAAAAAGGAACAACTTACTTCAAAGTAAACAAGGCCTGGTTCACATTCCATAACATCTTCTTCCATCACATCACTTCTTTCAAAGTCAAAGGACTCAAATGTAGGCAACACAGTGTTTGTTGCATTTTCACTGATCTTTTCCTTTGTAAGTACAGGGGCACCATCATCTCCAGATCCTTCTTTAGTTACACCTTTGCCTTCAGCATGCTGCAGTGTTTCACCAAAAGGGTTCAAAGTCACCCAATTAATCTTTCTCTGAATTTGAGATGTCAGTCTACCAGAAGGTGATGGCACTGCCTCGATGTGGGAAAGGGTATAGCAGTCATATAGGTTTTCATTCCTTTTGCCTACTTCAACTGGCTCCATTTCAGCAGTAATGGGAGAAAATACTGCACCTACACCCTTCCAAATCCCACTGACACTGCTAGCAAATGTATTCCAAACTGGTTTTATTACAGGTTCCTGAAAGAGTCATTTTTGTCACATTCCACTCCCAAATAGCAAAACGAAGTACAAATAATTCTACATTTAATACAAACCTTGAATAACAAATATAGTAAAACAAATTTTTATATGAAGGACTGGACCCAAAAAAGTTCATCCAAATTTTGGGAATGCCTTATTTGAATTTGTACAGAAATAAAATAATACAAAGAAATTTTCATTGTTATGTTTTTCACTTAATATATCATCGGTCCTCAGTCATTTGAATGTCCAAACAAATCCAGCCAAAAAAAAAAAAAAAGGGCAAAACACAAGGCACATTGGAGATGGTACTCACCGTGTTTTCCCCTTTCACAGGAGTACTTTGAGATTCATAGTATACAAATGGCAGATTTCTTTCTCCTTCCCACCCCAGGCATCTTCATTCATAAGGAAACAAATAAAATTCCAAATTTCATACAGACTTGTCAAGAATACCATGTGTTATTTTTATTGCTATCTTCATAGCTATATGTTTATAACATCTTAGAGTCCAAATCATCGCTTTGTCCACTCACTAAAATGCAATCACCTTTTTCCAAATATTAGCCAAAATTGTACCCACTTTAGCATACCTGAGTTTGAAGAACTGTTTCAACCTCCATCAACATAGCCCCAGAGACCAAGACTCTACCACCCCTACCTCGCTTCCTCTTCACCATCTTCCTTCCCTTGTGCTTCCTCCGACTGGTTCTCGCCTTGTCTTTCTCCGCCGCGGCATTCGCGAGGTCGTTGTCAACACTCCAGACATTGTCCTTCTTGCCCCTTATTCGCAGCCTCTCTTTGGGACCAGAGTTGTGATGGGGTTTCTGGGCCCGAACAACAAGCCTTCGAGAACTAGGGATTGGAAAGCAACAGGGTGAGGAAGAGAGTGAGGAGAACAGGTTGTGAGTGGAAGAGACAGAGCAATGGAATCCTAGAAAGTGGTGGTCACAATGGCAGGTGGTAAAGGCCTTTGTGAGGTGAAGAGATGGCGATTGCATGTTCGAATTTGGTGCAGAGACACTGAGAAAGTGAGGACAATGAAATTGAAGAACAATGACTTCCAGCTTATAGCTTGGGATGCTTCACGCGACTAGGCTGATTTCTTATCCCGAAATATTTTTTCCTCTTTATTAGTAGTTAGACTAGCACGTGTGTTCTGTATGCGCTAAATCCTTCTGTTAAGTTCATCTCCTAATTCATCTGTTAACTACTCGTGTGTGCTAATACATCTGCTTTAGTAGTCTTCACTATCCTATAGAATTACTTCAGGTTGTTATTTTGAAAAAAAAAACAAACAAACAAATAAACTATGCTACTTAATCCTATTAGTAAAGTAATTAGTGCTTAGGTTCATATAGTAATCGGAATCGGCTTCAGTTCTCTTCCCCTTACTGTCCTCTGCTATCCACTTCTTAGAAGAGCGTCATTTTGGCGCAAATTCAACACTAATCCTCCTTTTTTTTTTTAAATACATATTTCAGGGTACTGTATGTACTAAAAAGATACTTTGAAAAATACTTCATGATATTGAAAAAATATTTTAGGGCACTGACTCGTACTAAAAAGATACTTCAGGATACTAACTGAAGATACTGGCTGGTACTGAAAAAATACTTCATAATCTTGAAAAAATATTTGATGATTAAATCATCAAATAACTGAGGATACTGGCTGGTACTGAAAAATTACTTCATGATCTTGAAAAATTATTTGATGATTAATCATCAAATAATTTTTCAAGATCATGAAGTATTTTTTCAGTACCAGCCAGTATCCTCAATCAGTATTATCCTTAGTAATTTTTTAGTACCTACAATACCCTGAAATATGTATTACAAAAAAAAAAAAAAAAAAAAAAAGAGGAGGATCAATGTTGAATTTGCCCCAAAACGGCGCTATTTTGAGAAGTGGACAACAAAGGACAGTAAGGGGAAGAGGACTGAAGCCGATTCCATAGCAATCCATCCCATGACTAAGTGGAATGGGTGATGGAGTGGTCTGGTTGTTAATTAGCTACTGGTAAAATTGACTATTATTCGTTTATTTTAATTCGGTCAAATAAATGAACATCAATCCTAGGTCTGCTGCAATTCGATTTGCTACTGCATATATGACTTTATCATGTCTTAATAAGAATAGGGTACCCCTGGTAAATTTGTTTAATTCTTAACATTGGGAGGATGACAAATTTTCATATACTAAAAATGGAAAAGAAGTAGCAAAAAATGTTATGGGCAATAATTTGTGGAAAAATATTGTAACATGCCTTAAAGATGCTACTCCTCTTGTTAAAGTTTTTCGCTTACTAGATTCAAAAGAGAAGCCAGCTATGAGATTCATATATGAAACCATGGAAAATGCGAAGAAAAAGATCAAACAAAAATTTAATAATGTTAAAAAAGGCAAGTATTAAATTAAATTTTTGTACTTAATTTTATTATGCAAGTTTTATGTTTTTTATAATTTGAATTTTTTGTTGCTGGAATGACCTTTTCTTTTATTGACCATGATTTGTGATAGTTATGATCTTATATGGAATATAATTGACTAAAGGTAAGAAGCTCAACTACATAGGCTTTTACATATAGTGACATACTACCTCAATCCTCATTTCCATTATGATACTAATTTTAAGCCTCATTATATGATTAAACAAGGGTTATATGACTATTTGTCAATGATGGTTGTGGATCAAGATGAGCTTAACAGAATTGAGCTTTAATTGACTAGCTTTCATAATGCAAGAGATATATTTGGGCATGAAATTGCACAAGCATATATACATATATATATATATATATATATATATATATATATATATATATATATATATATATATAAATACTACCTCCAACAGAATTGTGGGATTCTTATGAAGATAGATGTCCAAAACTTTAAAGAACTGCAATTTGTATTCTGAGCTTATGTTGTAGCTCTTATGGATGTGAACGTAATTGAAGTGCTTTTAAGATGGTAAGATTTTTACTTTTTTCTTTTAAAAAAAAAAAGAAAAGAAAAAAATCAAAGTAACTTTGCTTGAATATTACAATAATAATGAATTTTTTTCCTTCAATTTTTTGGTTGTAGATTCATATCAAAAAAAGAGAAATTAAAAGAAAAGAAAAGAAATCGGTTGCATCAAAAGAAGATGAATTTGAGCATTTGTCATGTGCAATTTGAAACTGAAGCAAAAGAGTAGAGCTTTCAATTATGATTTTGATGATATATATTGTGATGATGAATGGATTACTAAAGGAAGGATGGATGGAGACTATGTAGAAGAAGAGGATGACGAGGTTCTTCAACCTCATGAAACTAATAAGAATATGACTAATCCATTATTTGGTGTTGACTTAATGTTGATTTTAACATTGATGAAAAATTCCTCGTCTCTCTCTTTATGAGAGCTTCTCTCTCTTCTTTGTGTGAGTTTGTAGGGTTCTCGGTGACCCACTCCAGTTGACGATCTCTTCTACACGTCGGCCTTCCTCTCTTCTTTTCTTTCCTTCTTCTGTTGAGTATTTTTTCTGTGTGTTTTATTTCTTTTACGTGTGTGTGTGTGTGTGTGTGTTCTTAGGGGTGATTGGAGGTATGGGGGTCAGTAAGAGTAGTGTAGCTGGAAGCCCGAGAAGGGTGATTTTGAACTTGGAAAGTGAGGGAGCGAAGCTTGGTGGCACACTAGTTGGTAAAATTCTAACAAGGAAAAATTTAAACGTGCCTACTGTTATCACTATGATCAAGAAAGGGTGGAATCTGAGTAATGAAGTTGAGATTCATGAACTCGACCGAAGCCAACTTATCTTTCTATTCCGTTTTCATGAGTCTAGAGATGTCACTCGTATCCTTAAAGGCCGTCCATGGTTGATTCTAGGTTGTCTGTTAAATTTGCAAGTATGGGAGGATTATATGATTCTGAAGGATGTTAACTTTGGGGAGGCACCTTTTTGGGTTCAATTCCATGGTCTCCCTCTGGAAGCATTTGATGATAATAATGCTATAACTTTGGGTAATACGGTCGGCAAAACTGTGTTGTTTGAGAAACCTAAAATTAATGGAAGAATGGGAAGAGGATTCATCAGAGTAAGGTCCTTGATACAATTGAACGAACCTTTGACTCAAGGTTTTTGGGTTCCGAGAGGGACAAAGGCACCGGCTTGGGTGACAGTGAAGTATGAGAGGCTACAAAATTTTTGCTACCTCTGTGGTTGCATTGGTCATGAAGGCTGAAATTGCAAAATCTCGGGTGATCGAAGGAGTGGCGGTGAAGCTTCAAATGCTTATAGGAACTGCCTTGGGACGTCTGCTGTGCAAACTTTAGAGGAAACAGCTGAGGTGTGTGAGGAGGATTGGTGCAAGGCTAGTTGCCCGGAAAAATCTGCAAATAAAGAAGATGGCGATCAGGGTTCTCATAGTTCTCACCGGAGGGTGGCATCGGATCTGCTGGTTGTGTCGGAGGGGGTAGCGTACCACCGGACTCCCGTGTGTCAAGCAAAAGGAAGATTTGGGGGGATTTTTGAGATAAAGATGTTAGAACCTCATCAAAGCAGTTCGACGTTTGGCTCGAAAATAGCGTCTCAGTCTGACTTTGCTGGTCAACTGCCATTTGTGGATGAGGAAGTTGACTATTCACGTGATTCTCACACTTGTTGTGAGGTCATCAGGGTTAGTTCATTAGAGAATGAGGGCCTACCTTTGTGTAGTCAAAATGGCTCCGTGGAGGTGCAAGCCCAGGTTAGTGGTCCTATTTTAATTGAAAGCCCAATTGCCTTGGAGTCGAATTTGGGGTATAGTGTTGAGTTCCCATCTAAAGCTTGAAGTTGGAGCTGGATACCCAAAAGGGGGGTGAATTGGGTATTTTAAGAATTTTAGAAATTGCTCTGTTTTGAGCTATGAAAAACAGGGTAAAACAGAGTGAGAGAAGAATAGCGAGACACAAGAAGATTTATGCTGGTTCGGTCCTAACCAATGACCTACGTCTAGTCCCCAGCCTCACTGGGATTTCCACTATATCATAGATTACACACTCTGCACTCAAGAAGTGATTCTCTCACTAGAACTCACTCGCCCTTACAAGTTGCAATCAATGATCCCAACCGCCAAGTCCCCAGACTTGTGGTTCTTACAATGAATGTTTGATAATCAAAGAAAGAACTCTCTCTTAGAGTAGATAATGATAATCACTGAAGCTTAAGTATCACAAGATACTGTACAGATAAAAAACTGAAAGAATTGAATGAAACTTAATGAAATTCGCTCTCAGTTGTTGTAGTTTTTTTGAGAAGACTTGAATGATCTTCTATTTATACTCAGATAGCAATAAATGATCGTTGCAAAGTGGATTAAACCGTTGGAGGTGTTTAGTTGCAACTTTGGTCAGCTTCTCTCTCCATTCTCCACTTAATCCAGGTGGATAATGAGTCTGAGCTATCTCTCTGTGGATTAGTCCGTTGGAAAACAGGTTGCTTGTTGTAGCAAACATTCTTTAATGCTTTGCAACCGTGCACAGGTGGTTTAGCTGAAAGGGTGCTTCTTTTCTGGACAGCATTTATTGTGCTGACATGCTTTTTGCTTTTAGTTGAGATCTTCAATAACTGTCGTTAATCTACCTTAAACTCACAAGTAAAGTGGTTAAACATAACAGGAAATATGGAGGATTAATGCTAGAAAGTATTGAACTCAAATAACAAAGCATTCTAAAATCGTTAAATTCAAATCTACAGATCAGCGATGGAAACTCGAGTTTTGTTCTTGAAAACTCGAGTTTTCAACTGTGCACTTAAGGCAAAACTTGAGTTTCAAAACTGAAACTCGAGTTTTCTACTTACGGTGAGTAAAGTCGTGTTTTGAGCTTTTGGACCATAGTTTGAATAATTCTCAAAACTCGAGTTTTGGACTTTTAATGAAGATAGCACGTGGAAGTCCAAAATATCAAAACTTGAGTTTTCAGATTAAAACTTGAGATTTCAAAAGGTTGGGAAAACTTATGCTCTCTGTTTGGCCAAAACTCGAGTTTCCAAAGTGAAACTCGAGTTTTCACTTAATCTGTGAAAACATTGAAAAGTTCATAACAGGCCAAAACTTGAGTTTCAAAATTGAAACTCGAGTTTTCAAATCATCGTGAAAATGCATTGCTCTCTGCTTGACCAAAACTCGAGTTTTGAAATCAAAACTTGAGTTTTCATATTGTTATGAAAACTTTGAAATTTGGCAATGCTCTTGGGTTGGGTCAAAACTCGAGTTTGTAAAACAAAACTCGAGTTTTCATCCAATGATGAAAACTTTGAAAATCTGCTTCAAGTTGGAAACTTGAGTTTTCATTTTGAAACTTGAGTTTTCAAAACAGGGTGAAAACTTGAAAACTCTCTGTTAAGTCAAAACTCGAGTTTTGAAATCAAAACTCGAGTTTTCTCTTAACTTAGAGAAAACTTTGAAAAACTCTGAAGCAGTTTAAAGAGTGAAGTTTTGGCACGAAACTGGATTCAAAATTCAAAGACTTTCTGTATGTCCAAAACTCGAGTTTTTAAAACAAAAATCGAGTTTTGTCTTTAGTTGAAAGATGTCATGAGTCTCTGTAAGAACCAAAACTCGAGTTTTCAAACTGAAACTCGAGTTTTGTCTTGAGATGAAAATTGAGTGCTCTCTGTAAGATTCAAAACTCGAGTTTCCTGAGTTTCCACAGGAAACTTGAGTTTTGCTCTGTTCAATGAAAAAAAAGAGCAACTCTCTGTCAAGGCCAAAACTCAAGTTTTGAAACCAAAACTCGAGTTTTGAAACCAAAACTCGAGTTTTGAAACCAAAACTCGAGTTTTGTCTTAACAGCAAGTTTTTCAACTTACCAAGACAAAACTTCAATTTTTGGGTTTGCAATTGTCAAATCATCATCAAAACACATAGAGAACTAACAAAGCTGAGCCCAACCCAACATGTATTACTCCTCATAATGGACTTTCACCCATTTCCTCTATGGCCTTATCTCTGAATAATTTCCATCTAAAAAGGCCTTGTGAGGATAGCGTGGATTTGGGTGTGTTTAAAAGGCAAAGAAAGCTCATGTTTAATGATTCAATTATTCCAATCAAGTTAGAAGCATCAAGACCCCAGAAGCAGCGTGGTCATAGAAGGAGTCGTAGGGCCGTGAAATCCCTTATCTGGAAGAATATTGTCGGGAGCCCTCCTTCAGTCCCAGGGGGATTTTCGAACACTACTGAGATTGATTTCCCTGCTAGTTGGCTCTCACGTAATGGCAGTTCTGAGACTAATTCTTCCTCTTCTGATAAAATCGCTGGTGGTTGGACGGGACCAGCCATCGGCTCGCCATGAATGCTATAACCTGGAACTGTCAAGGCCTAGGAGTTGCCTTAACAGTTAAGAATCTTAAGGAGGAGTGCTTCTGGAAAAAACCCCTGATTGTGTTCTTAATGGAAACGAAACAAAAGGCTAAGTATGTTAGGAAAATTCGAAGGTGTTGTGGATTCCAGGAGGATTGGATAGTTGATCCGATTGGACGTAGTGGTGGTTTAGCTTTGTGGTGGAATGATTCAATTACGGTGGATGTTCTATTCTCTTCATTTAATATCATTCATACCCGAATAAGCTCTAATGTGGTTGATTCTCCTGAGTTTATTTCATTTGTGTATGGACCTCCAATTGAAGATGACCGGATACTGTGTTGGCAGGAGATTACTCGTCTTAGCAGGAATATCACTGGGTCTTGGCTTTGCTTGGGTGACTTTAATGATATTATGTCTCAATTTGAAAAGAGTGGAGGTAACCCGAGAGCTTGGAGGAAAATTCTACAGTTTAGAAGTTTTGTAGCTGGATGCGAGTTGAATAATTTGGGCTTTTACGAGGCTCAATTTACTTGGTGTAATAATAGGGATCCCCCTGACATTATTCATGAACGTATAGATCGCGCATTGGGGAATTGGCAGTTAAGGGAGCAATTTCCAAATTTGCAAGTTTTTAATGTTGAACCTATGGGATCGGATCATCATTTGCTCTTTGTTCAATGTCTTCCTACCCCCTTAGAAGGAAGCGTACTTTCAGATTTGATGCAATATGGGTTAGCCATCCTCACTTTCGCCAGGTGATTGTTGGCTAGTGGAATGAGACACCCAAAGATATTTCCCCAGTTATTTCTAACTTTGTGTGCAAACTCTTGCGGTGTAAGGATGGGCTTGTGCAATGGAGTAAAAAAGAATTCCCCAACAATATGAAACTAATTGCAGAAATGAAGATGCGTCTGGCTGCTCTCTCCTTGGAAGGGCTGAATATTGGTAATGTGCAGGAAATTAGTGATGTTAAAGTGGCCATTGAACGACTGTTGGAATTGGAAGAAAAATTTTGGTTACAAAGGTCAAGAGTGAATTGGCTTTCGGCAGGGGATAAGAATACTCGGTTTTTTCATATGTCAACCATTAAACAAAGGCAGAGGAATAGTATCCTTAGGCTTAAGGATGATGTAAGGAACTAGTTATTGGAGCGAAATGAAATCGAAGGAAATATTACTGCCTTCTACCAGCAGCTTTTCTCTTCCTTTGGTTCGAATAATTCAGACTTTGTCTTAGGCTTCGTTGATTGTAAAATCTCAGCTGAAATGAATTATCAACTTATGTTGCCTCTTACTAGAGAGGAAATCAAGGCGGCCGCTTTTAGTCTTGGTAGCTCCAAAGCTCCTGGTCCAGATGGTTTTTCAGGTACGTTCTATCACAATTCTTGGTCAGAGATTGGTGATTCTATTTGTCTCTTAGTTGAGGAATTTTTTGCTAGTAATTTTGAATTAGTCTTGATTAATGCAACTAATTTAGCCTTGATCCCCAAGGTTGAAAGGCCGGAACATGTTTCTAAATTTCGTCCTATAAGCTTGTGTAATTTTTCTTACAAGATTATTTCTAAGCTTTTGGCTAATCGTATGAGGCCTTTCCTTGATGGTTGTATTTATCCAAATCAAAGTGCTTTTGTACTGGGTAGATGTATTCAGGATAACATTATTATTGCCCATGAAGTGTATCATTACTTGAGAAGGAAAAAGAATAGTGGTAAGTATGAATTTGCACTTAAGATAGATATGAGTAAAGCATATGACTGGGTAGAATGAGATTTTTTGGAATCAACCTTGTTGAGAGTTGGTTTTTGTGCTCCTTGGGCGGCTTTGATTATGAAATGTGTGAGGTCTGTAAAGATGAATATTTGTATTTTGGGCGACCCAGTTAGCTCATTCTCCCCTACCAGAGGTTTGCGTCAAGGGGACCCACTCTCCCCCTATCTATTCATTCTAGTTGTTGAGGTACTCTCCAGTATGATTAGTAAGAATCAAGAGGCTAAGTTGTTATTTGGTATTAAAGTGAGCCTAAGTTGCCCGGTCCTTACTCACAGTTCTTTTTGCAGATGATGCTATGTTCTATATGAATGCTTCCAGGGATAATTGTAACCAATTGGCTTATCTCCTGAGTCAATATTGTTCTACATCTGGGCAAACCATCAACTTAGACAAATCAAGTGTTTTTTTCTCGGCCAATACTCCTGATGATGTGAGATCTACTGTTTGTAATATTCTGGATATCCCAACTTCTGAGGATCCTGGTAGGTACTTAGGCATTCCTAGTAACTAGGGCAAAACTAAGCATCAAGCCCTTGCCTATATTAGAGAGCGGGTCATGAGTAAACTCGAGGGATGGGGTAATTCTTTCCTTTCCTATGTTGGCCGTGAGGTAATGATAAAAGCAGTGATCCAAGCCATTCCTATATATCCAATAAATTGCTTTAAATTCCCACTCAAGACTTGTAAAGAAATCAATAGTCTGATTGCTAATTTTTGGTGGGATGGGAATGCATTTGGTTCTAAGACTCACTGGAAGGCTTGGGGTTTCCTTACAAAAGGGAAGAATCAAGGCGGAATGGGATTTAGGGATTTGATCACCATGAATGATGCATTATTGGCTACAACGTCATGGAGGCTTATGATGAGGCCTACAGATTTATGGGCTCAAGTCTTGAAAAGTGTATACTTTCCTAGTCGGGAATTTCTTTATGTGGGGAAGGGGCATTAAGCTTCTTGGTGCTAGTCTAGTATTGCTGATGGGAGAGAATTCCTTAGGAAGGATTTGAGATGGGATTTGGGTTCTGGGAGTACCATTCAAATCTGGGGGGATAATTGGGTTCTGGGTGTCACCTTCCCTGAGAAACCCTTGGATTGTGATGACCCTCTTGTGGCTGAAGGTAAAGTTAGTGATTTGATTGTGGATGGCAATTGGAATCTTACCCCCATTTCTCATTTTCTATCGGATAAAGTTAAGGATGCTATTCTTTCTATTCCTATTCCAAACAATGGTTCTGAGGATAAATTGGTATGGACTTTTGCAAAGAAAGGGGAATACTCAGTGAAATTAGGGTACCATAGTAGAAAAGGAAGGGATATTATTGATGTCAATAAGGCTAGCTCTTCAACGGTGTTAACGCCCTCCTGCTGGAATTCTGTAAGGTAAATGTTACTCCTAGGGTTCAACATTTCATCTAGCGGATTCTAAATAATGCACTGGCCACTAATGCTGCTCTGTTTAAAAGGAAACACTCTCATGTAAATTCTTGCCCTATTGTGAGGTTGTTGAAGAGAGTATTGAGCATCTCTTTTTCCGTTGCCCATGGACTCGTTGTGTATGGTTTGGTAGTAGCCTTGGGGGTCACTTTGACTTTTCTATTGTTTCCAATTTTAATGTCTGGTGGCTTCATATTTCAGGTTTGAATGCTCTTAACCAATATGATTTGTCATTAGTTTGCTGGTTATTATGGTTTATATGGAAGCAAAGAAATTATTTTTTGTTTAACCATCTTGCCCCTAATCCACTTGCTGTTGTGGAATTTACTAGAAGAAATAATATTGAGTTTTGGGGTAATTTGGATTGTCTTGAGGCCGAGAGGGAAAGTGTGAATAAGGCTTCGCTAGGGTGTGCTCGCTGGTCCCCCCTAATCCTGAAGTGGTTAAAATTAATACCGATGGAGCCTTTTTGTCCGAGAGGGTTCTAGCTGCTATTGGTATTGTGTGTCGCGACTGCTATGGTTCCTTCCAGTAGGGATTTGTTAATGAGGTGAAGTCTATCTCAGCCTTTATGACTGAGGCTCTAGCGCTGAAGAGGGCCTTGTTGATAGCTAGGGACTTAGGAATTGATAATGCTATTTTTGAATCTGATTGCCTTCTTTTGATTTCCTGTATTGATGCTTAATCCTCTAATTTATTTGAATGGAAGAGTAGGAGTGTTATTCATGATATTATTAGTCTTTTATCTGACAAGGTTGGGTTTTTATTATCTTTTATCCCTCGAAGGGGTAATAGAGTTGCTGATTTTATTGCAGCAAATGCTTTTAAGGAGGTGTACCCGATCGGGTGGGTCTTGCAGCCAACACCTTCTTTGTTGTCTATTCTAACCTTGGATGCTCAGGAGGCTGATATTATTGTGGAAGATGGTCCTCTTGCTTTTTCTGTAAATGAGGGGATGTAACTTTTTGTTGGACTATTTCCCTTTTTATAGTTGGTGTTATGTCTCTGTTAGGATTTGTTTGTTGCTTTGATTTCCCTTGTCTGTTCTGGTGTATCTCTTCTTTCTCTGTATTGCTTTTCCATATGTAATGTTGTTGTTATGGTAATATATGAGGTCCCATTTAAGCAAAAAAAAAAAACATTGATGATGTTAGGGTAAATTATAATGATAATGATGACCAGGTGATATGAGTGCAGATTATAATGGTAAAGGTGAAGAATTTGAAGACAAAGGAGATAATGATAATCCAACATTTGATGATCTTTGTTAAATTTATAATTATTTTTATTTAATTATATTTAGTGACTTTATATTAGAACATGAATTTCATATACATTTTTATGTTAAGTATGATAAATTTTGAATATTAATGAATTTCATTTCAATTGTTTAGATTTAAACTATATTTAAACCAAATTATTGTTGCCATTTTCAGTATTTAAATATTTTATCATATAATTTTGATTGTTATTTATTAATATAGATAAACTCTTACAAGTTTACATTTTCAAGTTTATGTCCTTCTCATGAATTTACTTAAACTTACAAATTTGACAACCTTACATAGACTCTCTCGTGCAACCCTCACAAGCAAACCTCATCCTCCCTTCTCACGGTTGTTGTTGCCTTTGTTGGCTGAGCTTCTAACCTCAACATCTTCATTGGGTTGCCGGTTAGATTTCATTTTTTTTTCTATCTTCATTAATAAAACAACAAGAGAAGGAAAAGAATAGACATGAAAGTGGAAGACGAAAAGCCTTCAAATTAGGGAAAAGGAGGATAAGAGTATAGAGGAAGAGCTACAAACAAGTTGAGGTTATTTCTCCAATCCCAAAACACCACATGTGGAGGAGAATAAAACTGGGACAAAGAGAAGATACACATGCCTGAAAAGAAGAAAGATAAGCATGTCCATTGTAGGTCACCAATGAAAACTTGTTCCTACGTGCCTTGGGCTCTGTCAAAGAAATTGTAACCAAATACAAAAGGATTTTAGTACAATGATGCAATCTAGGTCGTATTCACACTTGGAGCCTTAAATTATGGTTCTTATCATGTTTTGTGGGCTTTAATAAATTAAATTGTGATTAATTTAGTAGTTGCTCTTTGATCATGAATGTCTTTGAACATATGATGCTACTTTGAGAATGTGTGCAATTTATACTTTGGAGTCTCTCATATTAAACACTTGTACTCACCTTCAAAATCCTTTTTTATATGTAATCATTTGAGTATGCATTTATCTTTTTATACTTCATGCCCAAAGAATATAATATATTCTCGATATCGTAGTGGCGACCTAGTATCACATTTTCTTCCACAATCATGTCCTTGAACAACTCAAGCAATTATGTAAAATTGTCACTCCATTCATGTACAAGCTTACCGATTCCAACAATGCATTTGGCCATTGGTATTTTTGGCACCTCAATTACAGATGTACAGAGACTTTTCTAAATCACTAAACATATTACTATATATGTGTAACTCTTGCAAAACCCCTCACAAATTAAGTGCGTACGCATGCAACACTTTGTATCCTTTCATTAAATTTAACATTCCATAAAAGGACAATAAAGGACTTATAAGATAGTAAATAATTTGGATAAGTAATAACTCGTCCATTTGTGAATGTATAATTATAGGATTTGATATCTGCCCAGGACGACCAAAGGATTGAGAATTAATTCAAAAATTGGAAAGACCATCAAGTAGTAACTCTTCTCTCACATACTATGTATGCTTTTACATGCTTATGTGAATCATGGTGTTGTATGTGTTGTGAACATGAGACAGGTAGTAGAGTCTAGTGGACTAGTGGGTCCTTGGGTTACGAAACTTATTAAGCATTCAAATGAGAAGGGCATAGGCCCAATTGAATACCCAGTGCTATGGGAAAGGACCAGTGGGTCCTATGATTGTAGTCGATGTTGCATATTATGTTTATCTCTGAATGTTGAATGTGTTGTATGTACCTTTGATGGTTGATTACTATATTCAGTGTATGCATTCTATGTGAGTGATTAACTATTACTATTGAGATTCGTATGAATCTCAGCCCTTTCCACAAATTTAGGATATGATCGGCAAAGCAAATGCGACTCCAATGGCAAGACAATAAATACTAGCGACTGAAGGTTCCGGTCCAATTCAAATATTGACATTGGTTATCTACAATTGTATAATACAATTTTGGGATTTGTAAATATTATGTACAAACCCTATGGGAATTCCTATTATGTAATCAAATACTTTATATCAATATGTTTATGCTATTTTTTGTTCTCCCACTGAGCTATACATTATTACTCTAATAGATGTTGAAATATTAAAGGGTTTGACAAGAAGCCTATAATTACATAAGAAAAATATAAGTTTGGCAGTAAACCATGCAAATCAATGTAACAATTTCTTTTACGGAAAATAACATAAAAATACCACTTGAACTTCAAAATCCTATTGACAACAACATTAATGGAGTTAACTAGAACAATAAAATAATTGAAACTCGTTTTGTTGTAAAATCACATATTTGAGATTTTATCTTCATATTTATTATTTTTTTAATATAAATGTTAAATATATAATGAAAATTATAGATAATTATTTTAGAAAATAAAAGTTTATAGAAATCCTAAAAAGAGTTACACATATTACACATAATCAAAAAGCTATATTTTCAGGAGTTAATATTGGCATACTTTCTTGAATAATTCGAGAAAAGTAGTTAGATATTTTTTTTTGGCCTAAAATGTTTTAATAAAAGTACTTGAGAGAGTATTGAAAATCAACACACTGAATGTGCCAGTATTATGTGCCTTTGGATGAGGCCTGGATCCTAAAGTGTCCTGGAGCATATGGGTAAGAGGTAAGACCCAAGAAAGCTCAAGCAGTCCACTAGATCCTAACCTCATCTAAAGATTTCTTCTACAGACATGGTTTTAATATGATAATTTTCAATTTATCAGACTTTCTAGGTTTTCCAGTCGTCAGATAGGATAGATCAAGGTCCCAATGACTTTGTTGGTGTCTGTGTCCTTGCTATCCCAAGCACTTAACTAGGGTGTGTCTCTGACACAACACAGTCATTTGGATCTTGATACATCCACCCTCTGGTATGGTATTAAAGCCAAATGAATTTTGCAAATGATGCTAATATATTTAGAACTAAGGTTAGTAGGAAACATTCTCTAAAGCATGAGTCAAGCCAGATCTTAGACTTCTGATCCTTCGACTTCTCTAGTTTCTCCTTTTATTCCTAGATCCCTTACACTTGCTATGAAAAGAACTCTAGCAAGCAAAGTAGAAAACCTCATAGAAGTTACTCTTCATCCCAATCCTCATATAGGAAATACTGATCTTCCTCTTCTCAGTCCGTATAGTATTTATCATAGAAACAACACTTTTACTAGTTCTATCTGAATATTGATTAGAATCAGAAGGCCTCATGTGAAAGAAGTTGTTCAGTCTACTAGACTAGAACAATGTATTGTTCCTGCATCTCCCCAAGAGCAATGTTCCACTATTGAGATCTCCCTAGATCTTATTGATCTCTGGAAATCTTAGGGTTATACCCATCTCCATTTTGGTGCTGTTCGTTTAGTACTCACTCTTCATGGAAGAAAATGACTCCTTGTTACTGCTAAAGAGGCTCTCATAGACTTAACTTATAAGAGATACTCAGATGCTCTTATTGGTGCACTTCTTACCACTCTTAGCAATGGTAATGTTATCCTGACTATCTAGCCTGACTACAATGTCAGCCTCTTTGATAAGACTTGGCAAGGCGTTTGCAAGTTCAAATTCAAATCACAGGAGCTGAACAAAATTCACAAGCCATCATGGCTACCTTTCACCACCAGATCATATATTGTCTCCAAAATCATGCTCTTGATTTTCACCTCCCAAACTCCATACATGATGCTCTTGTTGCAATTTCAAACAAGCTTGATGATACCTTTATCATTCAGAACCCTTACCAAATTCCCAAAGAAGAACTTTCCCAGATAATGCTAATGGAATGGATAAGCAATTATGAAAGGCTTTTCCATAGCACTCAGGAAAATGTCCGTACCATTATTCCACCAAAAATCCAAAAACTCTCAGATGGTATCACAAAAACTATTTTTTCAAGGCCTAGTGTCTCTGGTCCGATAGATCCACATCCTTCAGGAAGACTCTTAACTCTTACACCTACTTATACGCCCTCCAGAAAGGATCCTCCTAATGCCTGGGTGAATCAAGATGTCAAGCCATGTTATGCTTCACATGTAAATGGCCATTTTTATGAGACATTCCAAGTTCAGGAATATGTGATCCAGATTGTGAATGTGACACTCCAAAATGGTGGGAAGACTCTAATGATGAACAAGGATTATATCCTTGTAAATATGCTCTTAAATAGGCCAAGAAGAACAAGTCTTCTGGCAGATCTCCTTGTAGATTTCATACTTCCAAACAGTTTGATGATGATGATGACTATGGTTCTTCACAACTTGTTTCTACACGGCGTTTTACTTGTCGATGGCAACCGTCGCCTCCACTAGAAAGATCATCAAAGGATATGTCTCTAGTTGACTTGATGTTAAAGACAGGACACCATGATCTTGTTCAAAAATACTTCCCTAATGTTGCTTCAGCAAGGCCACCAAACCATTTGCTCAAACTCCAACTGTTGTCCAATAATTCCCTATATTGCTATGCTTAATCAATATGTGCAAGATTTTTCCTCTTTTTGAGAGGAAATACAATGAAAGTACTAGGGTATCTGCTAGACCCTATTGTTAGTTCTTAAGTTTTGATGATTACAATTTCCAAACATTTAAATTGAAGAACATATAATAAGAAAATGATTCTCACAGAAGCATACTCGAGCAAAGGTTTTTATATGCTCGAGCAACATCGTGTGCAAGGTTAGTCAGAAGTTGTCTGAGGGAACCTTGCTCGAGCAGACCATATGGTCTTGCTCGAGCAACATCGAGTAAGGCAGAACAGAGCAACGGCAGGAAGCATGCTCGACCAGAAGATAAAAGCATGCTTGAACACCCTGCTCGAGCAAGCTTAGAAGCATGCTCGAGTAACGTCGAGCAACCTGCATATTCTGCTTTGCTGAAGTTCCTACTCGAGCAAAAGAAAATCGCTGCTCGACCAAGCACAAAATGTTGCTCGAGCAAGGTCGAGCACCATGTACCTCTCATTGACTGGAAAGAGGTTGCCCGAGCATGACTTATTGAAAGTGCAGCTAAATCACCAAGAGGGGGGGTGAATTGGGGATTTTAAAAATCTTTTCGAGTATACTCTGTTTTTGACAAAAACACGATGAAACAGAATTGAAAAGAGTATGAAGAGAAGAGGAGCAGGACACAAAGAAATTATCCTGGTTCGGTCCAATCTGATGACCTACGTCCAGTCCCCAGTTACTCTGGGTTTTTCACTAACTCTCTTGACGATTACAAATTTCTGCAAACGAAGGATGTTTCACAACCTTGAACACACTCCCCCTTACAAGTTGTAATCGAATAATCCAATCTCAAAGTCCCACTACTTTGAGACCCTTACAGAAAAATGAATTACAGATAGGAACTCTCTTCTAAGAGTAGATTTCAATGATCACTGAAGTACGATGTGTCTAAGTTACAATCAAAAGATAGAAACAGCTTTTTTTTTCGAGTAGAATGGTTGTAACTCAGTTCTTTGTATTTCCAGGTTGAATTCTTCAGCTTTTTATACTGGTTTGAGACTTGTGAACGTTATAGATCCGTTGTGCCTTCTTTCAATTCAAAATTATAGCTGTTGCTGGAGTTATAACATGGATTAAGCTGCTGAAATTGTTTCCTTACAGAAATATAGCTGTTGTTGCTCTGAATGCTTGATTCTTGTTCCCTCTTAATGAATTCACCCGTTTGAAGATGTTTCATAACGGACAAATGATTTTGAATAACGGCTAGATGATTTTGTACAACGGCTAGTGATTTGGTATAACGTTTCTCCTTGATTTCAGCAAGTTTCCTAAAGTGGCTCTTAATTTGAATTTCATCCAAATTCAAGAATCTTCTGTAATCTCAGGAATAAACACATTAGAACAGCTCAGTTACAATGATAAATGATACATATAACATATAAGATTAATGGGTATCTTAATCAAGGAAGAATGAATCAGATTTGGCAAGTTTTTAAACGAAACAGCGTTTTTCTGATATTTCACCAAAACTCGAGTTTTGAAGATCAAAACTGGAGTTTTGAACTGTTCATTCTTCATAACCGGCGGTGTTCAAACCAAAACTGGCAGTTATCAGAGTTTGGAGAAATCAATCTTCTCGGGTTGCCCAAAACTCGAGTTTTGATGCTCAAACCTCGAGTTTTGATCTTTTCATGTGAAAACATGATTTAAGTTCAAAACATGAAAACTGGAGGTGTTGGCTCATAACTGGCGGTTTTCAACTTCGAAAAGATTGAAGGTTCTCTGTCTTACCAAAACTGGAGTTTTGGTATCCAAAACTCGAGTTTTCATTTTTTTTTATGAAAACTTGAAAATACTCGTATAGTTGAAAACTGGCGGTGATGGTCTCTAAACCGGCGGTGATGAACTGGAGAAAAATCAATTGCTCTCTGTCTCTTCAAAACTGGAGTTTTGGTTCCCAAAACTCGAGTTTTGAACTTTCTTCCAAAATAAGACAATATTCAAAACTGGCAGTGATGAATGAAAACCGGAGGTTTTGAGATGTGAAAAACTTAGAAGATTTGCACACTTCTTCTGCCAGGCCAAAACTCGAGTTTTGGATTCCAAAACTCGAGTTTTGAACTTTTCACAAGTTCAAAACTGGCAGTGATTACGAAAACTGGCGGTGATGGCTTTGAGCAGTTTTGCCATAGACCAAAACTCGAGTTTTGAATCCCAAAACTCGAGTTTTCCTCTGACAGTAAGGAAAACTGATTTTTTGCAAGATAAAACTTATCCAATTGGTTTTCAAGGCTTTCCAATTGTTCAATCATCATCAAAACACATTGAGAACTAACATTCTCCCCCTTTTTGATGATGACAACACTTGAAAACCAAACTTTGAAGAATTTGAGGAAATTTGGATTCTAAAATCATGAAAATTCTTTTGGCTTCAAAAATTGATATTTATGAGATCCTGATGAGCAACAGAAGTGTTTTTAACTTATCAAATTGTTTTTGCTTATTTGAAATTCTTTTGAAAAACATACTAACTGGTATATATAGTAAAGACATGAATTATCATAAGTATAAATTATCAGAACAAGTAAACAGCACAAATTCATCCATAAGCTTAAAAACATTCGATACAGAAGAGTCAAATTTACAGAAACTAAAATCAAAAACTAAAATCAAAAGGCTTCAATTAAAAGACTCAAATTCTGTTCTGCCTTTAGTTCTGATCTTCTCCCCCTTTGTCATCAACAAAATCTGGGTCAAGGACAAAGATAGGAGGAATATAAGGTACAATGGCTAGAGGGTTAGGATCAATAGGCTCTACAACTGGTGTGGCTAGAGGGTCATGGAGTTCTGAAACATGTGGATCAGGGTGCTCTGGATCAGGAGAATGTGCAAGTGGTGTGGAGGCTGAAGGCATAGGAGGAGTAGAAGCTTCAGGTACAGAGCCAGTCCCAAAGGTTGAAGAAAGACTGATGTTGAAATGTTTCAACAACAGATCAACCTTGTCATGCAAGCTGGAGTTTGATATGCTTAGAGAAGTCAGTACAATATCATGACTGTTTACCATGTCAGCTATCTTGGTATTCTGATTGGTGAGCTCAACCAAGTCCTCTTTTATGACATCCTGTACCTCAACCAGATGCTTGGTATCCCTAAAATGTTCTCCTCTTAATTGCCCAATTTCATAACCAATCCTCTTAGACATATCTCTAACTGCTGAGTCAATAATTTCTTTTACTCGAGCTTCAAAATCAGAGGAAGGTGGAGGTGGTGCAGACTGAGCTTCTTGGTTCTGAGACTGAGACTGAGCTTGAGAAGCTCTGGACTGTGATCTGACTGGAGCTTTTGACCGAGTAGGGGCTCTTGATTGCCTTGAACCTTCTCCCTCAAATGTCAGATTCATCAAGTTCAACTGACCCTTACCAAAGTAGGGAGGGAATTTTAAAGCATCAACTGTCCCAACATGCCATATTTTGAAGTAAAACAGAATGACAGATATCAGAGATGGAAATGGCATGTGAGATAGCTTTCTGGTAGGGAATTTGAACTTGATCATCTCTTTCAGGATGTGGTGACCGAGGTTGAAAGGGGTCTTGTTTACAAAGGAAGTGAACAAAGGGTAGTCTCTCTGGGCAAAATGGGTGAAGTTACCACCCTTCTGGATGAAATTTCTTGAAAAAATATACCATAAGACCCTGTTCCTAGGAGGCATGGAACTAGGACTGAGACTAAGAGTTTGCAATTGATTATCAGGGAAGGGTTTATGAGGCATCAAAACAGACCAGATCGCTCTGTTACTATACTCAGAAACATGTACAGGAAATTGGTCTAGCTTTAATATTTTGTTTAGGATAGAAGCTGAGAGGGTGAACTTAGTGTTTCTAACTTTGGTGGTTATCCTCTCCTCTATCAATTCTCCCTCAGGACCCAACACATTATCATAAGCCATATTTGAATAGAATAATCGGACAAGAGTAGGAGAGTATGGGCAGGCTATGGAAACAAAGTTTTCATAAAGATTGAGCCATGGTCGTAAGTTCAAATTAGTTTCTCTTTCCAATTGCTCAAAGTCCAAAGCTACTACTGCACAGAATTCCCTAGAGGCAAATTTCTCTTTGAAAATGTTATCTTGATCTTTCAGATTCACAGTAGTAAAATCAAAAGTTTTAGGAGGGGATTGAAGATGATAAATGTCTTCTATGGCATTTACCATAATCGGTGAGGACTGTGTGGAGGCTTCTGCTCCGGATGACTCTGCTCTGGAAGTTGTCTGAGGTACAGAAGAGGAGACTTTCTTCTTCTTAGGCAGTGGTGTTTCTTCTGGTTCATAATTGGAGGCCCGTTTTGCTCTGACCTTCTTCTTGGGTTTTAACACAGAATCTTGTACAGGCTCCTTGCGTTTTCTCAACGATGAGGCAATGGGTTCCTGAAACGACACTCCTTTGGACCGAGTAGGAGTAGCCGAGGTAGCCTTTGAAGTGGACTGTGGAATCTCGCTGTGAACTCCTGGGATAAAACGATCAAGGCCATCGTGAAGTTTGTTGGGTATGGTTTTTGTTCTCGGTGGGCGTTGGAGAAGCTGAGAGGGAGGAGATGATTGTGATTGAGATCTTTCAGACTGTGGGTGAGCTTCGGATTGAGAGGGTTGAGACGGTTTTGAAGCCATTTGGTGGATTTTGAGTGATTTTTGAAGGATTCTGAGCAATTCGCGAAGAACAGAGTGGAGGAAGTTCAGAGCGTTTAGGGCAAAACCGGCGGTTTTGAAGACAGTTTTGAAGAACACACACAGATATATATATATATATACACACAGTCCAAAACTCGAGTTTTCATCACCAAAACTCGAGTTTTGATGAATGTTAGTTACTTACCTGGTTGTCAATGGTGTACCGTGAACCGTTGACATTCCGAGTCCAAAACTTGAGTTTTGCACTCCAAAACTCAAGTTTTCAACTAGTGTGAAAATTTCTTGCTTATTCTCTGACCTCGATACTGAAACTTCAAAACTCGAGTTTTCACCAAAACTCGAGTTTTCATCTTTGCAGGTTTCTTTGGCCTTGTTATAGAACCACCAAAACTCGAGTTTTGGTCTCCAAAACTCGAGTTTTCATCTTTTGACAGTAAAGACTAATTTTAAAACATCCTGCAAAAGAGAAAACTAGATACTCCGATGCTTAAGTCAGTAAGTTATAATCATCAAAACCATAACTAACATTGAATTAAGTGAGAAATACTTACAGCTCATTGGGATTTACCATTCCCAATTCTCTTCTTATGAAATTAAATTGTTCTTTAGCAAGTGGTTTTGTGAAGATGTCTGCCAATTGGAGATCAGTCGGAATGAACATGACCTTGACTTCTTTTTTCTGAACATAATCTCTTATGAAATGATGCCTCACATCCATGTGCTTGGTCCTAGTATGTTGAACTGGATTTTTCGCCAAGCTTATTGTGCTTGTATTGTCACACAATATTGGAACTTCTTTGAGGTTGATTCCCAAATCTGAGAGTTGTTGTTTCAGCCACAAAACTTGTGCACAACAACTTGAAGCAGCTACATATTCAGCTTCAGTAGATGATACAGCTACCGTTGTTTGTTTCTTGCTAAACCATGACACAAGTGACCCACCAAAGAATTCACACTGTCCACTTGTGCTTTTCCTATCGGTTTTGTATCCAGCATGATCTGAATCTGAATATGCTAACAAATGTTCAGGTTGACCTTTGGGAAACCACAATCCTAGAGTCTTAGTGTCAGCAAGGTATCTAAAAATTCTTTTCACATGTTCAGCATGTAACTCTTTTGGGGCTGATTGAAACCTTGCACACATTCCAACACTGAATTGGATGTCCGGGTGGCTTGCTGTTAGGTAGAGCAATGATCCAATCATTCCTCTATATTTTGTAATGTTGAAATCCTTGCCCTCTTCATCAGCATCCAGTGAAGTAGTTGTACTCATAGGAATGTCAGCACCATTACATTGATCCATTCCAAATTTCTTTAAGAGATCATTCAGATACTTGGTTTGTGATATGAAGATCCCATCCTTCTTTTGCTTAATTTGTAAACCAAGAAAGTAATTAAGTTCTCCCATCATAGACATTTCAAATTCTCCCTGCATTTTCTTTGCAAAATCTTCACATAAACCATCATTAGAAGCACCAAATATTATATCATCCACATATATCTGAACAACTAAAATTTCATTTAACTTATTAGTTCTAATGAAAAGAGTTGTGTCAGCTTTTCCTCTAACAAAACCTTGATCAAGAAGAAATTTGCTTAAACGTTCATACCAAGCTCTAGGAGCTTGCTTAAGACCATACAATGCTTTCTTGAGATGATAAACATGATCTGGAAATTTTTCATTTTGAAATCCTGGAGGTTGTTCAACATAAACTTCCTCTTGTATAAAACCATTTAAAAATGCACTTTTTACATCCATTTGAAAAAGCTTTATTTTTTTAACACAAGCAAAGGCTAGAAGAACTCTTATGGCTTCCAATCTTGCCACTGGAGCATAAGTTTCTTCATAATCAATTCCTTCTTCTTGATTATAGCCTTTGGCAACCAATCTTGCCTTGTTGCGGACAATGATTGCAGATTCATCTCGTTTGTTTTTGAATACCCATTTAGTGCCAATGACCGGATGGTCTTTAGGCCTAGGTACCAAATCCCAAACTTGATTTCTGTCAAATTGATGTAACTCCTCTTGCATTGCTATCACCCAATCATTGTCTGAGAGGGCTTCATCAATTTTAGAGGGTTCAATGTGAGATATGAATGCAGAAAATGTTACTTCATTCAAAGTGCTTTTTCTGGTTCTTACTCCTTGATTGACATCACCTATTACTTGATCTAAAGGATGATTCCTATTGTATTTCCAAGCTTTAGGCTGAGATGGTTCAGGATTTTCAAAATGGTTTTGAGGATCAGTTTCGAAAACATCTAGTTCATTTGAAACAGAAGAAGTTTTTATATGAAGTTGATTTTTCGAAATTGGTTCTTCTTCATCATTATCCAAGTACTTGTTAGAAGAAGAGTCACAAAATACTACATGTACAGATTCTTCTACACAACGTGTTCGAGTGTTAAATACTCTATATGCTTTACTTCTATTAGAGTATCCCAGAAAAATACCTTCATCTGATTTAGCATCAAACTTATCCAAGTTATCCTTACCATTGTTGTGGAAGAAGCACTTACATCCAAACACATGTAGATGTGTCAAGTTTGGCTTCCTTCCTTTGTACAGCTCCTATGGAGTTTTGTTCAATTTCTTTCGTACATATGCTCTGTTTGAGATGTAGCATGCCGTAGACATTGCATCTGCCCAGAATACTTGAGATGTGTTATTTTCATTTAATATTGCTCTTTCCATCTCAGTAAGGACTCTGTTCTTTCTTTCAACTACTCCATTTTGTTGAGGAGTCCTTGGAGCTAAAAAGTTGTGATCAATTCCCATACTTTCACAGAATTCAGCAAAAGCTTGATTATCAAATTCACCTCCATGATCAGTTCTAATTCCTGTAATAGAAAGACCTTTCTCGTTCTGGACCTTTTTGGCAAAGGCAACAAATTGATCAAATGTTTCATCTTTAGAACATAAAAATATGGTCCATGTGAATCTGGAATAATCATCAACTATTACTAGAGTATACAAATTGCCACCTAGACTTCTAACTCTAGCAGGACCTACCAAATCCATGTGAAGTAATTGAAGAGCTTTGTGAGTTGAAATTTCATTTTTAGCATTGAACGAAGACTTGGTCTGTTTTCCCTTTTGACAAGAGTCACAAATCATGTCATTTTTGAAAACAAGTTTAGGAATGCTAATAACTAGGTCTTTCTTGACTAGTTTGTTAAGTTGGGACATGTTAACATGTGCCAATTTTTTGTGCCAAAACCAAGTTTCATCTGTATTACTTACAAAACATTTTTCAGAAACTTCATCATTGTTTGAAAGATTAAGTGTATAGCAATTACCTTCTCTAGGTGCTCTAAACAATGCTTTAGACTTAATATCTTCTAGGGGTAGCATATCTTTGCTAACAATCAAACATTCTTCTGAATTAAAGATAACTAAGTTACCTTTATCTGTGCTTTGACTTACGCTAAGGAGATTATGGCATAATCCTTCAACAAGATATACATCTTTAATCTTTGGTCCATTGGTGTTTCCAATATCTCCAATTCCAGCAATCTTGCCTGTTTGATTTCCACCAAATGTTACTTTGCCTCCATCTTTAGATTTGATTGTTGCAAACTTTGATTGATCCCCTGTCATGTGTCTTGAGCATCCACTATCAATGAACCATTTATTGGTTTTTGATGCTCTAAGACAAATCTGCAAAACATAAGATATCAAGTCTTAGGTACCCACTTTTTCTTGGGTCCTTTTGGGTTAGTTTGTGTCTTAGGAACCTTATAGGATCCTTTTGGCACCCATTGATAATTACCTATAGGTTTGCTTTTACCTTCTCTTCTATGAAAACAAGATGAAGTGGTATGACCTTTTCGATTGCAATAGTTGCAGTGAGCAAAAGGATTAGATGAATGAACTGATTTTCGAAAATAACTTATATATGATTTTTGTCCAAACTTCTTCTTTCCTTTTTGTTTATCAAAATCAGGTTGATAACCAATTCCTGGTTTATCATTTGTGAATCTTTGCTGTTTTAAAATAACATTCAGCATTTCGCTTCCGTTGGTGAATTTTTCAAGAGTTTTAGTAAGAAGTAAATTCTTCTTTTCTAAAATACAGCAATTTTCACAATTCTTTTCTGGACTTTTCTCAAAATTCTTTTTGGAAATATTTTTAGAAGTAGAAGAAGTATCTTGAACTTGTTTTTCTAGAAGTTTGATTTTCTTCTTTGCAGATGAAAGTTCTTTGGCTATTTTTCTAAATTCAATAAAGAGCAGATTGTACTCAGAGGATAATTCATCATAAGATGAGTCAGAAATATTTACCTCTTCATTATCAGATTCTTCTTGAGCTACAAGACAGATGTTGGTTCTTTCTTCTTCTTTAGCTTCATCTTCATCAGATGAGCTATCTCCCCATATGCCTGAGACATAGGCTCTTCTCTTGAATTTGTTTGATTTCTTTTCTTTATTCTTGAGCTGTGGGCAATCAGATTTGAAGTGACCGGGTTGTCCACATTCATAGCATGTGATGGATTTCTTTGTCTTTGTGTTTGAACTACCCTTGAAAAACTTTCTGTTGGCCTGATCCCTTTTGAAGAATTTCTTGAATTTTCTGACCATCAGGCTTATTTCTTCATCATCATCCTCATCTTCTTCGTCATCAGATTTAGGTTCTTTAGAGGTTTTGAGAGCTATGCTCTTACTCTTCCCATGCACTTCTTCAAGACCTTTCTTGAATTTCAGTTTAGCTTCATATTCAGAAAGACTTCCGAAGAGGGCTGCTACAGATGTCATTGATTCTCCACGTGCTTCTTCAATGGCAGTGACTTTTGCCTCCCATTCTTTGTTGAGGACATTTAGGATCTTCCTCACTTGAACAAATTGTTCATATACTTTTCCTAAGGAGGCAAGTTGGTTAATCAAATGAGTAAATCTTAACTGGAACTCACCAATGGTTTCTCCTTGTTTCATGCGAAGGAGATCATATTCTGTCATAAGGGTGTTGACTCTATTCTGCTTGACTCCAGTTGTCCCTTCATGTGCTATTTCCAAAGCATCCCACATGGCTTTTGCTGAGCTTAGAGTGCATACGCGGAAGTATTCTTGTTGGCTCAAGGCACTCTGTAGCATGAGTATGGCTTTGCTATTGAGAGTGATGTTTCTTCTGTCATTCTCATCATAGTTTTCTTCAGGTTTTGGAATCCTGATTCCTTCTCTCTCAATTGTTGGAGCATAGTCTCCTTTTTCAAAAACTCTCCACAGGCCATATTCTGTAGCCAAAACAAAAACTTTGAATTTAGCTTTCCAGAAAGAATAATACTCACCATTAAAACCTGGTGGACGATTGATAGAGGCTCCATCGGGCAAAATTCCTTCCATTGTGATTCTTCTCGAGATGTTAAGCTCTTCTGAGAAGCCTAGCTCTGATACCAAATGAAAGTGCAGCTAAATCACCAAGAGGGGGTGAATTGGGGATTTTAAAAATCTTTTTGAGTATACTCTGTTTTTGACAAAAACACGATGAAACAGAATTGAAAAGAGTATGAAGAGAAGAGGAGCAGGACACAAAGAAATTATCCTGGTTCGGTCCAATCTGATGACCTACGTCCAGTCCCCAGTTACTCTGGGTTTTTCACTAACTCTCTTGACGATTACAAATTTCTGCAAACGAAGGATTTTTCACAACCTTGAACACACTCCCCCTTACAAGTTGTAATCGAATAATCCAATCTCAAAGTCCCACTACTTTGAGACCCTTACAGAAAAATGAATTACAGATAGGAACTCTCTTCTAAGAGTAGATTTCAATGATCACTGAAGTACGATGTGTCTAAGTTACAATCAAAAGATAGAAACAGCTTTTTTTTTCGAGTAGAATGGTTGTAACTCAGTTCTTTGTATTTCCAGGTTGAATTCTTCAGCTTTTTATACTGGTTTGAGACTTGTGAACGTTATAGATCCGTTGTGCCTTCTTCCAATTCAAAATTATAGCTGTTGCTGGAGTTATAACATGGATTAAGCTGCTGAAATTGTTTCCTTACTGAAATATAGCTGTTATTGCTCTGAATGCTTGATTCTTGTTCCCTCTTAATGAATTCACCCGTTTGAAGATGTTTCATAACGGACAAATGATTTTGAATAACGGCTAGATGATTTTGTACAACGGCTAGTGATTTGGTATAACGTTTCTCCTTGATTTCAGCAAGTTTCCTAAAGTGGCTCTTAATTTGAATTTCATCCAAATTCAAGAATCTTCTGTAATCTCAGGAATAAACACATTAGAACAGCTCAGTTACAATGATAAATGATACATATAACAGATAAGATTAATGGGTATCTTAATCAAGGAAGAATGAATCAGATTTGGCAAGTTTTTAAACGAAACAGCGTTTTTCTGATATTTCACCAAAACTCGAGTTTTGAAGATCAAAACTGGAGTTTTGAACTGTTCATTCTTCATAACCGGCGGTGTTCAAACCAAAACTGGCAGTTATCAGAGTTTGGAGAAATCAATCTTCTCGGGTTGCCCAAAACTCGAGTTTTGATGCTCAAACCTCGAGTTTTGATCTTTTCATGTGAAAACATGATTTAAGTTCAAAACATGAAAACTGGAGGTGTTGGCTCATAACTGGCGGTTTTCAACTTCGAAAAGATTGAAGGTTCTCTGTCTTACCAAAACTGGAGTTTTGGTATCCAAAACTCGAGTTTTCATTTTTTTTATGAAAACTTGAAAATACTCGTATAGTTGAAAACTGGCGGTGATGGTCTCTAAACCGGCGATGATGAACTGGAGAAAAATCAATTGCTCTCTGTCTCTTCAAAACTGGAGTTTTGGTTCCCAAAACTCGAGTTTTGAACTTTCTTCCAAAATAAGACAATATTCAAAACTGGCAGTGATGAATGAAAACCGGAGGTTTTGAGATGTGAAAAACTTAGAAGATTTGCACACTTCTTCTGCCAGGCCAAAACTCGAGTTTTGGATTCCAAAACTCGAGTTTTGAACTTTTCACAAGTTCAAAACTGGCAGTGATTACGAAAACTGGCGGTGATGGCTTTGAGCAGTTTTGCCATAGACCAAAACTCGAGTTTTGAATCCCAAAACTCGAGTTTTCCTCTGACAGTAAGGAAAACTGATTTTTTGCAAGATAAAACTTATCCAATTGGTTTTCAAGGCTTTCCAATTGTTCAATCATCATCAAAACACATTGAGAACTAACACTTATATCATGCTCGAGCGCCATGCTCAAGCAAGCAGGAGAGCATGCTCGAGCATCAGTGTGTTCCAGGCAATTTCAACTGAATCAAAAAGGCTTACTCGAGCAAGCTTAGAAGCATGCTCGAGCAACAACAATACTAATGTTCTTTCACCAGGTTTTAAAGGAGCTTGCCCGAGCATGATTAAAATCATGCTCGAGCAAGAGAACTTTCATGCTCGAGCATCAGCGAGCAATGTGCATTCCCTCTGCCTCTTGAAGCAACTTGCTCGAGCAAGCATGAATCTTTACTCAAGCAACTTCACTCTGTTTTTGAAATCACCGTGTTCAAAATTCATGAATCATCGAATGTATTAATATCACTCTTGATTATTACTAATCATGTTTACCAAATGCTATTAACCAATTTGTTCATGAGTTTCAGATCATTTTGACATAAATTACCAGCGAATTTAAATGAATCAATCTCGCCTGTCAGAGCATTAAATGCAGCTACCTAAATCGTCATATTCTCGGAGACCAATATACTGAGCAAAGTAAAGCTAACTCTGATATTATCCGACTTCGCATTTAATGCCATCTCACAACGGATACAACAGAAAGAATGAAAGAGAATGTTCGTTATGCATATTCTTCCTAAAACGACGAAATCCTCAAACGAATGTATCATCTGTCTAACGGACATATTGAGAGTCACAACGGTTACTTCATGAGCTTCAACAACGGTCATTAATGGAGACAACTATAAATAGCCAAAGCATTCATTTCGCCAACTACCGAAACGTCGCGCAATCAATTCGAGATTAATTTCATTTGCTGTGTCATCTGTATTATTAACTGCACTTCAGTGTTCATATCTTTATCAACTCATGAGGAGTATCTAAACACTTATTTCATTGTTAAGTTTGTATCTTAAGGTTGAGGAACCTTAAGAGAGGGTGTATCAATTATAACTTGTAAGGGGAGTGGAGTCTGAGAATAAGCCGGCCATCCTTCGTTTACAGAGTCTGTAATTGTTCTGAAAAGTAGTGAAATCCCAGGTGTTCTGGGGACTGGACGTAGGTTGAAGTTTTAGACCGAACCAGGATAAATTCTCTTGTGTTCTTTTATCTTATTGGTCTCTATTTCGCTTACGATTTGAAAAGAAGTTTAAAATTTCTACGATCACCTATTCACCCCCCCTCTAGGTGATATTCCATCTTCATTTCGTATTAGAGCGTCATTACTCAGTTGGGCTTAACATCCAGAGAAAGACCATGGAAGGAATATTACCTGATGGTGCCTCAATCAACCGGCCTCCAGGTTTCAATGGCGAACACTATTCCTTTTGGAAAGCAAAGTTTAGAGTGTTCGTGATGGCGACTGAATATGGTCTCTAGAGAGTGATTGAAACCGGTGACTATGTGCCTGTGAAAACTGAAGGAGGAATTACTATTCCTAAGACAGAGGCTGAGTTCGATGAGAATGATAAAAAGAACATCACTCTCAATAGTAAGGCTATTCTGATGCTTCAGAGTGCTCTCAGTCAAAAAGAGTACTTTCAGATATGTAATCTGTCAACTGCGAAAGAAATGTGGAAAGCTCTAGAGATTGCATATGAAGGTACTTCCGGCATCAAGGAGAATCGTATTAATACTCTTACCACTGAGTATGACTTATTGCGGATAAAGTCAGGAGAAACCATTGCTGAGTTTCAACTCAGATATACTCATCTAACGAATCAGTTCGCAGCCTTGGGAAGAATATATGAACAAGGTCCTCAAGTTAGAAAGATTCTCAATGTTCTAACAAAAAACTGGGAAGCTAAGGTGACTGCAATAGAGGAAGCCTGTGGAGAATCAATGACCTCAATTGCTGCCTTATTCAGAAGCTTGTTCGAATATGAAAGTAAACTGAGATTTAAGAAAGATCTGAATGAAGTCAACAGTAGCCGAAACAAGGGAATCGCTCTGAATGCTATGAAGGAGAAAGAGGAAAAAGATGAGGATGATGAAGACGATGACGAGATGGCTATGTTTGTACAACGATTCAAAAAGTTTTACAGAAAAGATTGTGGATTCAGAAATAGATTCCAAAAAGGTGACTCCAGTAACATACGAGAGCTCAAAGACAAAGATCAAATCACCTGTTATGAGTGCGGGAAGCTGGGTCATTACAAGTCAGAATGCCCTCAATTGAAAGATAGTGAGAAAGAAAAGAAGAAGAAATCCTATCTATTTAAGAAAAAGGCATATGTGTCAGCAATATGGGGAGATGGCTCCTCAGATGAAGAAAGTGAAGAAGAAAAAGAAATTGCCAATGTCTGTCTGGTTGTAAAAGAAGAGCAAACTAAGAACGACAGTGAGGTATATGATCCACAACCTACCTATGATGAATTGTTTGATGAATATAATGAGATACAATCTGAATTCGAAAAGCTCATGGAGGAATGTATATCTCTGAAAAGAGAAAATATGACTCCTAAATTACGTGTTGAAAACCTTTCTTGTGAAAATCTTGTTTGTGACGATTGTTTGGATTTGGAGAAAAGAAATTCATATCTTACAAAATCTCTTGAGAAATTTACTAAGGGCAGTGAAATGCTCAATGTAATTTTGAAAGCTCAAAGGTTTACCAACGATCGTTCAGGTATAGGATATAATCCTATTTTTGATAAATAGAAAGGGAAGAAGAAAACTGGTGGAAAATATTATTTAAATTATTTTCGAAAAAGAGTTCATTCTTTAAGCCCGTTTGCACATTGCAATTACTGTAATCGAAAGGGCCATAGTACTTCATCGTGCTTTCATAAAAAGGATAGAAGGGATAAGCCAGTTGGTAATTATTAGTGGGTGCCTAAGGGAACCTATGTTCCTAAAGCCCAGACTAACCCCAAAGGACCCAAGAAAAGATGGGTACCTAAAGCTTGATCCCTTCTGGTCTTGCAGGTGTGTTTGAGAGTATCAAGAATCAACAAGTGGTATATCGATAGTGGATGCTCCAAACACATGACAGGAGACGCAGACAAGTTTGTTGCAATGAGGTCAAAAGACGGCGGGAAAGTCACTTTTGGAGGAAACCAATCTGGGAAAATCACTAGAATTGGCGAAATTGGTGCAAAAGATGGGCCTCAGATTAAGGATGTCTATCTAGTGGAAGGTCTTTGCCATAATCTTCTGAGTGTGAGCCAAAGTGCCGATAAGAACAACTGGATCATCTTTGACTCAAAAGAATGTCTCATTGTCAACAAAGACGATCTCCCAATCGATAAAGGTAAATTAAAGGTATTGTTCAAAGCTCCTCGTGAAGGAAATTGCTATACCCTGGATTTACCAAAAATAAACTCTGAAAAATGTTTTGTTAGCAACTTAGACGAAAGCTGGTTATGGCATAAGTGATTGGCTCATGTCAACATACATCAACTGGATAAGTTGTTAATAAAAGACTTAGTAATTGGTTTACTCAAATTACACTTTAAAAATGATATGATCTGTGATTCATGTCAACGGGGTAAACAAATCAAATCATCTTTTAAAAACAAACCAGAAATCTCGACAAACCGACCTCTTCAATTACTCCATATGGATTTAATTGGACCAGCAAGAGTTAGAAGTCTTGGTGGAAATTTATATACTCTGGTGATTGTCGATGATTTCTCGCGTTTTACTTGGACCACTTTCTTATCCTCTAAGGATGAAACTTTTGATCTGTTTGTTGTGTTTGCCAACAAGGTGCAAAACGAGAAAGGTATTTGTATTATAGCTATTCGAAGGATCATGGAGGTGAATTCGAGAATCAAGCATTTGGTGAATTCTGTGATGCTCACGGGATCGATCACAGTTTCTCGGCTCCAAGGACACCTCAACAGAATGGTGTAGTCGAAAGGAAGAATCATGTACTAACTGAGATGGCTCGTGCAATGCTGAATGAAAATCAGACATCACAAGTCTTCTGGGAAAATGCTATGAGCACAGCCAGCTACATATCTAATCGAGCCTATCTTCAGAAGAAGCTTAACAAGACTCTGTATGAGCTCTATAAAGGGAGGAAACCAAACTTGGCTCATCTTCACATTTTTGGATGTAAGTGTTGTTAGTTCTCAAAGTGTTTTAATGATTAACAACAAGTATAAACATGTGTTGAAGTATTTCAAAATCAGTTAGAAATTGCTTAACAGTTGTTTACTCAAGTAAAGGTAAGCTTACTCCAGTAAAGGACTGTTGAAGGATTGCTCAAATGCGTTTTGGGAAGTCTTTACTTCAGTAAAGAAGTTTTACTCCAGTAAAGGACTTACAGAGAGCAATCAAAGTTTTTGAAGTAGTTGCTTGCTCGAGTAAAGGTAAGCTTACTAGAGTAAAGGCCATCCAGAGAGCAACCAAGTTTTTCAAGGACCAGTCTTTACTCCAGTAAAGAGTTTCTTACTCGAGTAAAGAACCTCCAGAGAGTAAAATGAATTTTTGAATTTAAGTTGCTTACTCGAATAGAGAGTTGTTTACTCCAGTAAAGGTCTTACAGAGAGCAAACCTGTTTTTAAAAGAAGTAGCTTACTCGAGTAAAGTTTGGCTTACTCCAGTAAAGAACTCTTAAGTTGTTTTTCAAACATAGCACCTGTTTTTCTTTACTTAAGTAAAGGTTCGTTTACTCCAGTAAAGACTTAGAGTAACTTCTCTTTTTTTAGGAACAAAGTTACTTACTCAAGTAAAGGTTAGTCTACTTGAGTAAAGCCCATACAGAGAGGTTACTAATTTGTCTAAGTCTAGCTTACTCCAGTAAACAAATCCCTACTCCAGTAAAAAGGCTTTTTGAACTTAAAATGTTTTCACATGAATGGTGCCTTACTCGAGTAAAGTACTAACTTACTCCAGTAAAGATCTTGGTTTTCAAACTCAAGCCTCGATGGTTTGTCTCTGGTAAGAGCTTACTCCAGTAAACTTTGGTTACTCCAGTAAAGACACTTTTGCACAGTGCCTTACTCAAGTAAAGAGGAACTTACTCGAGTAACCAACGGTAACTTTTGGTTTTTGAATTTCACGAATTCATAAATCATTGTTGTTTGATCTAATTGCTTTCATATATCACTCACTCATGTTCCCAGATGAGTTTAACAAGTTTGTTGAGTGTTTTTCAGTTAACACAGATCAAGATATTTGAAGATTAGTGAGATAAAGCAAAAAGTGAACAGTGCATTTAATGCACTTCTGAAATCTCACCTACTTTCAGCTAATCCACCTGAGCACGCCTAATGAACGTTAAAGAAAGCTTACTACATCAAGTAAAGTCAATTTCAACGGGCAAAAACTCAGAGGGCCACATCAGACATCACAAAGACTTGGATTAGCAGAAGTTTAGAGAGAGAAGATGACCAGAACTTAAGCAAATCACTTCCAACGGTTGGAATCATCTTGCAACGGTCATTTAATGTTCTCTACCTATAAATAGAGAGCATTAACTTCATCTCCAGCTGATACACCAACTCAGAGCGAAAATTTTCTAAGTTCATTTATTGTGTATTAGCTTTCACTTGTAATAGTATCATATTGATACTTTGCTCTTCAGTGTTCATTCTATCTACTCTGTGAGAGAGTTTCATTTGTAAATCATTTATTGATTGAGATAACTACAAGTCAGGGGACTTGGTAGTTGGGGTGTATTGATTACAACTTGTAAGGGGGAGTGTGTTCTAGTGAGAGAACAACTCTTAGTACAGCGTGTGTAATCAATATTGTTGAGTTAGTGGATTGAAAATCCCAAGTGAGGCTTGGGGACTGGATGTAGGTCAGAGAAAGGACCGAACCAGTATAAATTGTTGTGTGCAAAGCTTTTCTCTCTATCTCCTCTGTTCTACCCTGTTCTGAGAGTGTAAAAACAGAACAATTTGTCGAAAATTTTTAATATACCCAATTCACCCCCCTCTTGGGTATAAAGCTCCTCTTTCTTTTGGTATCAGAGCGAGGTCTTCTCAGAAGAGTTTAACCACTCGAGAAGGATCACCATGGAAGGAATTCTTCCAGATGGAGCTTCAATCAACAGACCTCCCGGTTTCGACGGCGAACACTACTCTTTCTGGAAAGCAAAATTTCGTGTGTTCGTGATGGCAACAGAATATGGTCTATGGAGAGTCTTTGAGACTGGAGACTATGTTCCAGTCAAGGTAGAAGGAGGCATCATTGTTCCCAAGACAGAAGCCGAGTTCAATGATGATGATAAGAAGAACATCACTCTCAATAGCAAGGCTATCCTGATGCTTCAGAGTGCTCTTAGTCAAAAGGAGTACTTTCGTATCTGTAATTTGTCAACGGCTAAGGAGATGTGGAAGGCTCTGGAAATAGCTTATGAAGGAACCTCTGGAATCAAGGAGAATCGCGTCAACATTCTAACCACTGAGTATGACCTGTTGCGGATGAAGCAAGGCAAGAGTATTGGAGAATTTCAGTTGAGATACACTCATCTGACCAATCAGCTATGCAAGAGGAGTTACACCAATTTGATAGAAATCAAGTTTGGGATTTGGTACCTAGGCCTAAAGACCATCCGGTTATTGGCACCAAATGGGTATTCAAAAACAAACGAGATGAATCCGCAATTATAGTCCGTAACAAGGCTAGATTGGTCGCCAAAGGCTATAATCAGGAAGAAGGTATTGATTATGAGGAAACGTTTGCTCCAGTGGCTAGATTGGAAGCAATACGTGTACTATTAGCCTTTGCATGTATCAAAGGATTCAAACTCTATCAAATGGATGTAAAAAGTGCCTTTCTAAACGGTTTCATTTAGGAGGAAGTATATGTTGAACAACCTCCTGGCTTTGAAAATGAACATCATCCATATCATGTCTATCGTCTTAAGAAAGCCTTGTATGGTCTCAAACAAGCTCTCAAAGCTTGGTATGAGCGTTTAAGTAAATTTCTTTTAGATCAAGGCTTTGTTAGGGGGGAAAGCAGACACAACTCTATTTATCAAAACTAATAAGCTTAATGAACTTTTAGTAGTACAAATATACGTAGATGATACAATATTCGGTGCTACTAATGACTCTCTTTGTGAGGAATTTTCCAAGAAAATGCAGGGAGAATTCGAGATGTCTATGATGGGAGAACTGAATTATTTTCTCGAATTGCAAATCAAACAACGAAAGGATGGCATATTCATCTCACAGACAAAGTACCTCTGTGATCTACTCAAGAAGTTAGGATTGGAGCACTGTAATGGGGCAGACACTCCAATGAGCTCAACAGCCTCGTTGGATGTGGATGAAGAAAAAGGGAAAGACTTTAACATAACCAAATATAGAGGGATGATCGGGTCCTTGCTCTACTTGACTGCTAGCCGGCCGGATATTCAATTTAGTGTGGGAATGTGCGCACGATTTCAATCAGCTCCCAAGGAATCACACGCAGAGCATGTTAAGAGAATTTTTCGATATCTCTCAGATACAAAGGAGCTGGGTCTCTGGTTCCAAAAAGGTCAACAAGAATTTTTAGTTGCATACTCAGACGCTGACCACGCTGGATACAAGACTGACAGAAAGAGCACCAGTGGGCAATGTGAGTTCTTCGGAGGTTCACTGGTGTATTGGTTCAGCAAGAAGCAGACTACTGTGGCTGTATCATCAATTGAAGCGGAGTATGTAGATGCCTCAAGCTGCTGTGCACAAGTCTTGTGGTTAAAACAACAGTTGTCTGATTTGGGAGTTCACTTGAAAGAGATTCCAATTCTGTGTGATAACACGAGCACAATCAGCTTGGCGAAAAATCCAATGCAACATACAAGAATCAAGCACATCGATGTGAGACATCACTTTATTCGAGACCATGTTCAAAAGAAGGATGTCAAAGTGATGTTCATTCCTACACATCTTCAATTGGCTGACATTTTCACTAAGCTGCTGGCAAAGGAACAATTCCTGTTCATTCGAAGAGAATTGGGAATGGCTAATCCCAATAAGTTGTAAGTGTTCACTCTTTTATTAATTCATTTTTAATATAATTTTATTGACTTTAGCATCGGAGCGTCTTGTTCATGTTTTTGCAGGATGCTCTGTTAATATAAGAAAGGAACAGAGTTAAACAGAGAAGGCTCTGCTCGAGTATAACAATGGATTCTACTCGAGCAAGTTAAAAGATTAATTAAGTTGGAAGAGAAAGCTAAGAGGGTTGCTCGAGCATAATCTTCAAACCTGCTCGAGCAACAGCGAAAGGATTGATAAAAATCAAAAGGAGTGATGCTTGTTCGAGCAAGCTCAAAGCTATACTCAAGCAATAGCGAGGAAGAAGCAGATGTCTTGAAGAACGCTGCCCGAGTACATGTGATCACTCTACTCGAGCAACATTGAGCACCAATTTAGTACAACACTGGGTGTTGCTCGAGCAAACCCCGTTGTCTGCTTGAGCAACAGTGGGACTTAATTAGTTCTCTTCATGATTCACTTGTCTATACTCGAGCAAGACTCTTGCTCGAGCACGATGAAAACTCTGCTCGAGCAAAGTTGGTGTTCAGGGTTTTTCAAAAGGGCACGATGTTTCATTTCCGTCAGATTGCCAATTTCCCTTCTACTGTCCAAAAACCCTAACTTCTTCCTCTCAAATTTTTCTCAATCCATAACGTCCACTTGCCAATCAACTCTCAAATTACTTCGTTTCGACTGTTCCGTTCCTCAAATCCAACCGTTCCAACCAATTAAACTTCTCAAATTCACTCTTTTCTTCCAAGCCTCGTTATCGTCGGACCTGTCATAGTCTCCTTCAAACATTTTCATTTCCAACTTCCTCAATGGCTGATTCAGGCGAGAAATCTCATTCCATACACTCTCCCACAAAGAAATCCAGATTCTACCGGCCGAAAGTAGCAGAACCTAAGAAATCCACTAAACTCACCAAGTCATCGTTGAAGCCTTCGAAATCAACCAAGTCTAAACCAACTGAGAAACAACAAACAATCGTACAATCACCGGTGTCTCCAACGACGAGATTAAAGACTGGGTCTCTTCCTTCAGGAAAGTCCAAATGAGCACGATCTCCATCTCCACCTTCGTCGAAGACTGTCAGCAATGAGAAAACATTCGACAAGATACAAGGCAAAGGAAAAGGAAGATCATCCTCATCCTCTTAAACCATCCCTTAGTCAAAAATCTCAAGGCTCCGAGAGCAAGAAAATGAAAGTTTCATTCTCATTCAAATCCGAAGGCTCAGAAAACAAAAAGGAACAATCTAAGATAAGCCGTCCACCGGATGGACAACTCCTTGAACCTTCACTGGGTATGAATGTGGCCAACATTGCTGTTGATGATTTTGCCCTGTTCAATCGATATTATGAATCACGACCTTTTTGCCCAATTGTGTATGTGGACTTGCCGCATTTCAAAGACAAATGCAATCTAGATTTATCTAACTGGTTAGAACAATTCATGACGCTACTTGGTATTAGCAAGCCATTCTCACCTGAGGTCGTGTGTGTGTTTTATCACAATATGCACATGAAAGAAAAGATCCAAAAATCTGACAAAGATGTTTTAGTCACATCAGTTCGGGATCAGGAAATCACTCTCACAGCTCACGACATTAATGTGCTATTGGGAATTATTGATCCCCCTGAAGATCCTCCTAAGCTTACTCCAGTTGAATGTCATCGGATTCTTCTTTCGCATGTATCCTTGAGGGAAAGAAGATTAATGTAACTCCGGCAATGATGAAAGACGAATATAGAGTACTTTGGTATGTGTACAGTCGGAGTCTTGTTCAAAAAGGCCAAAGCTTCACGCATTTTGTGAGACGAGACTTTGAGCGCTTTACTTCACTTGTTGCTATGAAGCCCCAGAATCTGGGCAATGGATTATGGAGGAAATGATATCTTTTATCTCTGAGGCTCAGGTCAGGCTTCAAGCTACCATACCATATCCTTCCTTAGTCTCTCGGATACTGGAAGTTAACAAAATCTAGTACTTGTCAGATGATAAGGAAGTATACCCTCCCTGTTTCGGTCTGGATCAAATGAAGAATATGCGGATCACCTTCATTGAAGCCTCGTCAAAGAAGAAGAAAGGCAAAATACCACTCTCCTCCACACAGCCAACTGTTTCAAAACCATTTGCTTCAGTACCATCTGCTTCCAAGCCATCTGGTTCTCTTCCTCCGGATGAAGCAGAGTCTTCTAAGGCTGGTCCTTCTTCCCCTACTCCAGCTCCATCTTTTTCACAGGCGGCCATTCAGTCCATTGTTGAGTCTTCAATTCAAAAAATTGTTGATACTTCTATTCAGAAAGCTATGGCGCCTGTTGTTCAATCCTTTGAGGTCTTCTAGGAGCTAACCCGTGAGATGATCAAAGCCTTCGGCTCCGATATGATCAAACTCAAAACCAATCTTGGAATGCAGATGATGACAGATTTGATGGATTTTCAGGAGTCGATGGATAAACGCTTCTCCGTTCTTTATGATCAACAACAGGAGATTCGAAAAGAAGTTCAACGTCTTTCTCGTCAAGAATATGGGATTCACAAAGCAATTATGCATTTCGACTATACTCTGGATAATTTTGTATCTATCTTTGGTCCCGATGGTCCAACGACTGGCTTTCCTTCTCCAACACCTGCCTCTCCTGTTCCATCCACTTCTGATCTTGCTGCGTTTTATCCTCCTACCGGTGCTCCTCCTAACACTCCTGTTGATCCTGCCACCGTTCCTCTTCCATCTATGTCGTCTTCTGATTCCCCTGATAGCTCTCCATCTGTTCACAGTCCCCTTTTTGTCGATGACAAAGGGGGAGAGTAGTTTGGCTAGGGTAGTTTGTAGTCAGATGTTTTGTTATGTAGTGCTCAGATATTTGTGTTGAAACCTCTTTTGTATTTGACTATGACTGAATTAATACCATTGCATTTCAGCTTTTTCAATTACTTGGTTTGGTTTATTAATTTGCTAATTTTCTCAAACTAGCTATTGGAATTGTCATCATCAAAAAGGGTGAGAATGTTAGTTCTTAAGTTTTGATGATTAACTTTTCCAAACATTTAAATTGAAGAACATCTGATAAGAAAATGATTCTCACAGAAGAATACTCGAGCAAAGGTTTTTATATGCTCGAGCAACATCGTGTGCAAGGTTAGTCAAAAGTTGTCTGAGGGAACCTTGCTCGAGCAGACCATATGGTCTTGCTTGAGCAACATCGAGTAAGGCAAAACAGAGCAACGGCAGGAAGCATGCTCGACCAGAAGGCAAAAGCATGCTTGAGCACCCTGTTCGAGCAAGCTTAGAAGCATGCTCGAGCAACGTCGAGCAACCTGCATATTCCGCTTTGCTGAAGTTCCTACTCGAGCAAAAGAAAATCGTTGCTCAACCAAGCACAAAATATTGCTCGAGCAAGGTCGAGCACCATATACCTCTCATTGACTGGAAAGAGGTTGCCCGAGCATGACTTATATCATGCTCGAGCGCCATGCTCGAGCATGCTTGAGCATCAGTGTGTTCCATGCAATTTCAACTGAATCAAAAAGGCTTACTCGAGCAAGCTTAGAACCATGCTCGAGCAACAACAATATTAATGTTCTTTCACCAGGTTTTAAAGGAGCTTGCCCGAGCATGATTAAAATCATGCTCGAGCAACATGCTCGAGCAAGAGAACTTTCATGCTCGAGCATCAGCGAGCAATGTGCATTCCCTCTGCCTCTTAAAGCAACTTGCTCGAGCAAGCATGAATCTTTGCTTGAGCAACTTCACTCTGTTTTTGAAATCACCGTGTTCGAAATTCATGAATCATCAAATGTATTAATATCACTCTTGATTATTACTGATCATGTTTACCAAATGCTATTAACCAATTTGTTCATGAGTTTCAGATCATTTTGACATAAATTACCTGCGAATTTAAATGAATCAATCTCGCCTGTCAGAGCACCAAATGCAGCTACCTAAATCGTCATATTCTAAGACCAATATACTGAGCAAAGTAAAGCTAACTCTGATATTCTCCGACTTCGCATTTAATGCCATCTCACAACGGATACAACAGAAAGAATGAAGGAGAATGTTTGCTATGCATATTCTTCCTAAAACGACGAAATCCTCAAACGAATGTATCATCTGTCTAACGGACATATTGAGAGTCACAATGGCTACTTCATGAGCTTCAACAACGGTCATTAATGGAGACAACTATAAATAGCCAAAGCATTCATTTCGCCAACTACCGAAACGCCGTGCAATCAATTCGAGATTTATTTCATTTGTTGTTTCATCTGTATTATTAACTGCACTTCAGTGTTCATATCTTTATCAACTCGTGAGGAGTATCTAACACTTATTTCATTGTTAAGTTTGTATCTTAAGGTTGAGGAACCTTAAGAAAGGGTGTATCAATTACAACTTGTAAAGGGGAGTGAAGTCTAAGAGTAAGCCAGCGATCCTTCATTTACAGATTCTGTAATTGTTCTGAAAAGTAGTCAAATCCCAGGTGTTCTGGGGACTGGACGTAGGTCGAAGTTTTAGACCGAACCAAGATAAATTCTCTTGTGTTCTTTTATCTTATTGGTCTCTATTTCGCTTACGATTTGAAAAGAAGTTTAAAATTTCTACGATCACCTATTCACCCCCCCTTTAGGTGATATTCCATCTTCACCTATATTGTTCCAAATACAGTTGATGATTAGGGTAATTATCAATCCTCACCTGCTGAAGAAGTTTTGAATTGGCAAACCCAGAATGTAATTTGCCAAAACACAGCTTGACTTATTGACTACTAAGATAGATGGATTAGCCTATTAGATTGATCAATTATCTGAAGAAGTGAAAAATCTGTATCTCCATCAAAAACAACAAGCTCTCAAGCTGGATGCAAAACTCAAAGCTTTTATCGAAAGAGGATACATGGGATCACAGTTCAAACAAAAATAAATTGAGCTTCAAGTTATTCACAAAGATCTTTAGCGAATTGAACTAGATATGGCCAAGAAACAATCTCAAGTCATATATGAACCTTATCCCTCATTTTCCACAATTCCACTACTATTGTTCCCTTCTTCTCCTACCTCCTACCCAGAAGAAGCAAACTATAGCAAGTAATTCAAGTTTAATTATCCATTGTTTTCTCATTTATCACTGCCAAAATCTTCTTCTTAAGCTAAACCACAGCCAAGAACTCAATTTGTTTCTCACTTTAGACCAAGGCCACCTTATTTTACCCCTTTTCAATCCTATTACACAGGATCACATTCAGGTTCCAAAGGTATCCAGATAAATGAACCTTCTTCTAATACCTCTACACTTGCACCTCCATCCCAAGAAAAGCAAAAGTAGGCTGCTAACTCCTCCCAAGCCACACAACCACCAACATATTCTACTATTACCGCCACAATATCCTCGTCTCAAACCACATTCCACCACCTTATACACATACTATGGAAATCCTTCAAAGCCCTAATCCTTTTATCCCTCTCCAAGGTTCATCTAGTTCAAACAAATCTCAATCAGATAATTCCTCACAAGAATATTCTGATATTGATTCTAAAGCTGAAGTTGTTGACATCTCAAGAATAGCCATGGTTCAAACTGATGAAGAAGTAGATGAATCATTTGTTGAACACCCAAATGATCCTCCTCAAAGACAGGACCACAAGTATAAGCCTACTAGTTGCCTGTGGTTCATTTTTAATGATATTCCTTATGAAGATTGGAGATTCTGTCTTCAAGAATTTAGTACCTGGATTTACTTACATATCACTGCTCAAGGAATTCCATTGAGACAAGCATTACAAGAATTTGTTTCCAGATTCACTGGTACACTTAGAGACTGGTTCCATGACATGTCTCCATACCAAAAACTTCAAGCAGTTCAAGTACTGGATGCTGTTAATCTCCTTGGTGTTATCCAAAAAGTGTTTATTGGTGATTTTAATATCATCCAAAAAAGAGAGAGAAACAAGAATTCTTTGAAATTAAATGTTGCTCATTGAAAAGAAAAGATCTTTAGATTTATTATCAAAGAATGATGAAGAAATACCACATGCTGAATGGTGGTAATGATGTCAATCTTCGACACACATTTATTATCTCACTTCCTAATGAACTTCATTCAGAACTGAACAGGAATATCCATGCTCTTCGAAGAGACATCTCTAATATTTCAATTGGTGAACTCTATCAACATTCTCTTGCCGCATTAGATAAACGTTGTGAACAACACAAGTTTTTCAAGGATATGCAAAAGGGAGCCTCAAAGTTCAAACCAGCATGTAAGAAACCCTACTTGAAGATCAAACGCAAAGATCATAAAGACTGCTATTATCCGACAAAGAAGAAGTCTCATTATTGCCATTATTCTCGACCCCTCCAGAAAAATCATAGGTGATCCAGAAAAACAGGACACAGAAAGATGACAAGATTCTTTAAATCAAGAAAACTTTTTTCAAAAGGATCTAGATGTTTTATCTGTAAGAAGAAAGGACATTTTGCCAAGAATTGTCCTAGAAAGACCAAAGGAGATATCAAGATGCTTCAGAAACTCCAGTAAATTCTAATAATCTCAAATAACAGAGCTAATGTTGAAGATTATCTTGAAGAACAAAATGAGCAAGATGCTGAGACTCAATATGTTATTCCTTTTCATGAGGAATCTACAGACTCATCTTATTCTGAATCTAATGATGATGAATCAGAAGAAGAAAGTTACTCTTCTGGAACAATCAATTTACTCCAACAGGCCTCTTGGTCCACACCTTTCATTGGATGTTTAGAATCATTGAATTCTAAACTAAAGTCAATGTTAAAGCTATATTGCCAAATATACAAGTTCAAGTTTTACCAGAAAAGTATTCCAAACCCATTACTGCTATAGCCTTTTTTGACATAGGCTCTTCTTATACAGTAATGAAACCCTATATTCTTCCTCCTGAAGAATGGGTACCTCATAACCAATATTTCTTCACTACTGATGCTAAAATCTTCAAGATTGATTTGATTACCAGAAGAAAAATTGGTATTAAGTTCTTCCCAGAATGTACATTAAAGATCAAAGTACTAGGAAGTGATCTCCCAAGAAAAGATATTCTTCTTGGATTTGATACTTCTTATCATACCAAGAAGGGTAAGGAGCAAATTAGCCAACAAACTTGTACCTCAGGAGCACCCAACACAAATAACTTTTAAGTGGACCAAAAGTACCAAAAAACTTTTAGAAATGTGCAGTCAGCACAAATAACTTTTAAAAATATGCAGTCAGTACAATGCTGTTAGAAAAAAGATAACGTTCGTTATCTAAGGTGCAAATTGGCCAACAAACTTTTACTCCAAAAGCGCCCAACACAAAAAACTTTTACTCAGGAGCGCTCAGCACAAAATTCTAAATTTCACTAAATTAAATAATTTTTTCTCAATTGTCGTTATTCAAATTAAAACTACTTGTATATATAGATATCTATGGACAAAAATTACTCATTTGCTAAAATAAACAAAAGTTTTCATTAAAAAATATGGGACTTGTTTTTTAAAAAAAAAAAAAGATAACTTAAGGCTTGATTAAGGACAATTTAATAATGGGTTAACATTAAATGAATTTTTTAAACTCACATAAATTTCTTCTAAAATAAAAATAAATCATATAATTTTTTTTGTTTAACATATATAATAAATTATAAAACACCTTGAGTTTTATTTAAATCATATAATTATATTTTTAATTAAAACTTTGTTTATTTTAGCAAGTAATTTTTTTCCATAGATATCTATACAAATAGTTTTAAATAATGACAATTGAGAAAAAATTTATTTAATTTAGTGAAATTTAGAATTTTATGCTGGGCGCTCCTAAAGTAAAGGTTCGTTGGCCAATCTGAACCTTAGATAACAAACATTATCTTTTTCTAACGGCATTATGCTAATTGCACATTTTTAAAAGTTTTTTGTACTAACTGTACATATTTAAAAGTTTTTTTGGTATTTTTGGTCCACTTAAAATTTATTTGTGCTAGGCGCTCCTGTGGTAAAAGTTTGTTAGCCAATTTGCTCTTTAACCCTACCAAGAATCTAACAATACTCCCCAAAGGAATTCAGTGGAAATCCAATTTCACTCCTTGGACAGGGATTCCTTCTCTATATGAGCTACAGAATGATCCATCACAATATTCAGACATTAATGATCAATTGCTCCAATACTGTGTTGACAGTCATGACCAATTCCCACATCCTTCTCCATTATGGAAAAATGAAGATTTCTTCATTAGCCTTCCCTTCACAAGGAATGAAGATAAAAATCCAACTAAGGCTTCTCATCCAGGTATGAATCTAGATGATTTGAAGTTAGCTCGAGAAGAGTGTAACGCACTACTTAAACAAGGCCTTGATGAACCAATAAAATCTGAATGGGCATGTTAGGCATTTTATGTTGAAAAAAGATCTAAAATCAAAAGAGGAAAAAAGAGACTTATCATTGATTATAAGCCTCTTAATCATTTTTCTCCAAGATGACAAATTCCCTCTTCCTAAGCCTACAACATTGTTCACCCAGTTTAAAGGCTCAACCCATGTCTTTTGAAAGTTTGATTTCAAAGCAAGTTTTTGGCAGCTTGGGATCCATTCACAAGATAGGGCTAAAACCACATTTTGCATACCTAATGCTCAATACCAATGGACCTTAATGCCCTTTGGACTCAAAGTTGCTCCATCACTATTCCAAAAGGCCATGATCAAGATATTTGAACCCATCATCAATAATGCTCTTATCTATAATGATGATATTCTCTTATTCTCAGCATTTGAAGCATATCACAAGTTACTCTTGGCCCAATTCTATCAGATTGTAGCTCAACATGGTATTATGCTTTCGTCCAAGAAAAGTGATATTGGAGTTACTGAAGTTGATTTTCTTGGAATGCATTTGAAAAATGGAAAACATAGTCTTGGCCCATTTCTATCAGATTGTAGCTCAACATGGTATTATGCTTTCCTCCAAGAAAAGTGATATTGGAGTTGCTGAAGTTGATTTTCTTGGAATGCATTTCAAAAATGGAAAATATAGTCCAAGTCCATACATTGCCCAAGATTTGCTCAAATTCCCTGGTGATAATCTCTCTCAAAAATAAATTCAACAATTTCTCGAAATTGTTAATTTTCTCAAAGATTTTATCCCTCAGTTGTCCCATCATACTAGCCACCTATCTAAGATGCTCAAAAAAAATCCACCAAAATGGTCTTCCATCCAGACAAAAGCTATGGCTACTCTTCAAATAATTGCACAAAATCCTCCACCACTCAAATCCCTGATCAAGGACAAAGGATTTTGCAAACTAATGCCAGTGATGACTTTTGGGGTGTAATACTTCTTGAAGAAGTTAATGGAGTACGACATTACTATGGGCATGCTAGTGGCTAGTTCAAAGACTCAAAAAAGCATTATCATGCTACCTACAAAGAAATCTTTGCTGTGAAGCGAGGCATTCAAAAATTTAGCTTTCATCTGAGCCCCTACCACTTTATTGTAGAAATGGACAATACATCTTTTCCAAAGATGTTAGATCCAAAAAATAAGCTAATGCCAGATGCCCAGCTACTTCGATGGAAAGACAGGTTCTCTCATTATAAATTTTCAGTGAAGCACTTGAAAGGTCCTCAACATATCCTTGTAGACTTCCTCTCCAAGCCGTAGAAATCTCCCGCTCCTCAAATTCTATCTTCTAAACCTCTCTATATTCTCATTGTCTCAGAAACTCATCCTCATATCCCTATGACTTTCTACAGAAAAACAATTACCCTTCCCCCAGATGCAGGCCTTCACTCTTTCACAGACTTCCAAAGATATGCCAACGAACATCTTTACTCTTCGCTCCACCTTCTGTTTAATAAGACTGATCTTATTCCAAAAGCCCAGCATTTTAGTGCCTTATGCCCATATAAAGAACCGGCTGAACCCAAGAGGGGGGCTGAATTGGGTGAAGATTAAAAACTTGAAACTTTGAAAATCTTTTCACGTCTTTTAAATCAACAGTTAGATATTCGAATAAGCATATACTAGAAATATAAGAGATAAGGGAAGAGAATATGCAAACTGTGATTTATACTGGATCGGCCCAATCCTTGACCTACGTCCAGTCCCCAAGCTTCACTTGAGATTTTCAATTCACTATCCTCTTGTGTAACCGGGCACAAGAGAAGTCTATACAAATGCACAAGTTCACCCAGGCCCTTGTGAAGCCGAATCTCTCACCGAGATACACCTTTCAATCAGTTACACACTTTGTACTCGAAGTTATCCTCTCACTAGGATACACTCCCCCTTACAAGTTGTAAACCGATAAACTAATCTCCAAGTCCCACGACTTGAGATTCTTACAATGATTTAATAATCAGAAATGTTCTCTCCAAAAGAGAAGATGAATAAACATTGAAGTACAATCAAATCATTTCACTCTCTAGTGTAAACTATATAAACATTGAGAAACAGAGTGTATGAACTATCGACGATGAAGTAGTTAAATCATTTTGTTGGCTTCGTCGATTCATTCATTAACCGTCGTCACTCCTTCCGGTTTGAAGACTTCGCAATTTATATGTTATTGTGTTTCGACCGTTGCGAGCATTCGACAGTTGGAGATTAGTTGGAAGTAGCCGTTGAAGCTTTTGTTGCCTTTCATCCGTTGAGCTCTAATCCAACTTTAATCATAAAATGTTTAACATTGACTTCATTAATGCTCCGTCTTGAGTATTGTATTAATAGCTGTTGAGAAGATTCAAGCTTTTTGTTGGAATGTTCAAACTATCCGTTAGACTCAGAAGCTTTCCTCTGTTTTTCTGACGTAGCATTTAATGCTTCTGACATACAAATTGCTTTATGCCAATTTGTTGTTAATCCATGATAAAATCATCTAAAACTCATTAGCAAACTAATTAAAGGCAATTAGCAATAGTAATGAGTAATGATATATAGAAATCAAATCATATTCAGATGGATTAAGATTTACGGACACGATGATTTTTGAGTTTATCAGAACCTTGCTCAAGCAAGACTCTAAGTCTGCTCGGGCAACCATTGAGTATCCACATTGAGAATTCAAAGGAACATGTTATGCTCGAGCAACCATCTACCCTTGCTCGGGCAGGCTTCTCTTGGTTAGCTTAGGAATCCTGACTTAATTCGCTGATGCTCAAGCAACCCAATACCCTTGCTCGAGCATGAGGCAGATAGAAGAGGGTGAATGTGAGTTCTGGGATGCTGCTCGAGCAACCTTTCCTTCTACTCGAGCATGCTGCTCGAGCATGATAATTTCATGCTCGGGAAGATGTCATCCAGAGGCTATGAATGGGATGTCATCCGACGCTGCTCGAGCAGACTATTACTTCTGCTCGAGCATGCTGCTCAAGCATGCCTTCTTCGCTGCTCGGGCATGACTCTCTAACTTGCAAGTTTTCATTTCTGTCCCAATGATGCTCGGGCAAGCTAAGTCCTCTGCTCGGGCATAACTCTTGAATTGTCCAAATTCCATGTTTAACGCGATGATGCTCGGGCATGACCAATGCACTGCTCGAGCAAGACCCACCAATTTGCACTTCTTCACTTTGGGCCCGATGATGCTCAAGCATCACAAAAACTATTTTATTGAGTAACTGTCTTCGATTGTCAACTTGCTCCCTACTATGATCTTGTGCAAATATCAGTGTCCATTGACTTTCAAAAACGCAATAGCATTGGCTGTATAAGAGTCAATTTCCAGTGAGCTTAACGTCTTCGATATAGCTCTAAATTTGGAAAATCGCCCATGCTCAGAAATCTCTTTAAGTCTTCTTTCCAATGCAAGAAGAATCAGCTCCAAACTCATTGTACTTTGTCCGTTATCATCAAATGATTGGAGGTTGTTCTTGATTAGTGTTTTTTGCAACATCCTGAACTGACCGTGAACTTCAAAACATCACATCTCCTTCAATTGATCCTTTTTTTTGTGATCTTGATGGTTTTGAAAAGTCATTTGAGTCTAGTTTCAAATGGCACCAGTTTCAGCTCATTTGGATTTGTCGTTTGTGAGATATGCTCAAAATACAGAAGCTGGGTCTGGACTATGACATTGATTTTTGTTGCAACTTCAAAAACTCATAGCTCCTTGATTTGAACTCCTTTGGAATTGAATTTTATACCAAAATGACACATTGGAAGTCTAGTTTCAAACCAAATTGGTTTCACTTCAATCCGATCTCTGGTTTGGGAGATATCATCGAATTACCAGACGTCGCCAGAAAAAGAGCTGAACAGAGTAGCTGAAGAACGACCTTGCTCGAGCATCAGATTTTCTCTACTCGAGCAGGCATTTTTTTATGCTCGAGCAAGAGCGGATTTTATGCCTGAAAGGGGATGGAAATGTACCTTGCTCGAGCATGACTTCAGGAATGCAATTGTAGCTTATTTTAACTCCGAATTGACCCATTCCAACGTCCATATCATCGTGGAGACTTCTAGAATCAATCTAAGAACTTGAATAATCATATTCTCATTCCATTTAGCAAGTTCTTCTTTCTTTCCTCTCTCTTTTCTTGATCATTCTCCATAATTCAACTCTTTCTTTCTTCTCTTGATCATTCTCCGTCATTTTCTACCTTCTTCAATATCTCCTCTTCTTCTTGATTATTCTCAAAATACTTTGATAACTTCTTGCTTCCTTGACATCTTTCTGTAAGTTCTTCTTTTTTCCAAACTCCATTCTTGATCATTCTTCATTGTATTAAACTTCACATCTACATTAAATATAAGAATTAGTCAAAATAAAAGATAAATGCAGTATGCAACCTTTTTGCTCTTAAGAATGACATCTATATAAGACATCATCAAAACTAATCATACTCCAACACCATACACTACAATCCCGTTCATACAAGGTTATATACTTGATGAACTCCTTTGGTATGTATGGTCATTAACTATACTCCATAGTAATGCAATTGCCCTTGCTCCTTTACCAATCTACCACTATATCTGTGATAACCACAATGAAGACTCTGCTTTTTTAAAGCTCCTCACCCTCTTTGCTCCTCTACCTTTTTGGAGAGGATCACTGTATAATATTACAAATAGAAGTAATCTTTGTGATTTAACAAAAAGAAAACAAAAAAAATATTTTCTCGTGTGTTTTACAAGCCTTTATGTAGGCAAATTAATAGCCCTAACCTTAAAATCTACCATAATCTAATCAAATCATAATATCATAAAAATATATTCCTAAAATATAATATTCATATCTAATTGATGAAATTCACTAGATTTGAAAGCTGAATTTAAAACCAACTTATCAAAACACAATTAATTGCTAATTAAGATACAAACCAAAAATAAATGAATCTATCAAACTCTTATTTGACATGTATTCATAAATAAGCATTTTATCCTCTCCTTGAATGCAACAGCCAATAACATTTCAAGATTTCGATGCTAAAGTTTGGCACACAACATAACTTTGTTCTTGAATTCTTCCACTCCTTGGTGAGAATTTTATGAAAGTCGCACAACAATCTCTTGTCCACCACCTAATGTTCCCTAACCATTATAATAGCTTTGTCATCAATCTAAGACATTGTTACAAATCAAAAGAGTTAAAATGCTATAACTTTATATGATCTTAATTTTTTTGCTGGTTTTAGGTTGATGTTTTAGGCCCTCCATATGTACCGTCTTGAACATTAGGTGGCAAGGCCCCTCACATATTTAGGCCCCTCCATAGCCAATTAATGGACACTAAGGGCTATCTCAGTGGTCTGGGCTTACCAATTGGGAGTCAAGATTAGACCTCTGTTAGACAGTGTTTGTTGGGCAAGCTCGTGCACGGCACGACCTAAACTGTAGATGCCAGGAATGGATTTATCGCTTATAACCAGAAACACCTAGGTTTAAACCAACAGACTAAACCTAAAATCGTCATAGGAATTTGGGAGAGTAGAGTAAGGACAATACTTATAGGATTGCAGAAGCTTCTGTATAGGATAGTTTTGGGTTAACTGAATAACATTGTGAAAGGCAGTTATGCTGTATTGCGGAAGCTGCACAATGTAATTGCTATAGCAACTCGTTTTATGCGAACTGGGAGATTGGCACAACTTAGGATGAAATCCTAGCTTAGCCTACTTTTAAACTGATATTTTCCTTCCACTTCTAATCACTTGTTTAATTCTTGTCATTAGCAATATATCTATTTGAGAAAAGTGTATGTGTGTGTGTGAAGCATAAATATTAGTTAAATAGATATGAGCTTGTTGAATTTTAGTATTATCACTCTACGCAATTCTTCATTAAGTTTCATAATTTACAACAACATGACTATTAAAAGAAGATGTCTCTTTAATTTAAAATATTACAACAAATAGTACATTGAATATATATTTTACAAATGGCATATAAAAGTGTTCAAAGTCCAAATAAAACAAACAAAAAGATGCGCATGCAATGCGATGCCGATGTGGTGCAATTTGAGCATATGCCCTGAAACAACATTGATGGGACAAGACGGAAAAGGCCCTATAATTGTTCATAAAATTTTATAAAATACTTTTTGGGGTGAGTTAATTGCATTATAATTAATTGAGGAAGCCGAGTGGTTTGATATATGGTAGTTCACCTAGCACACAATTAATTCAACCTACTTATCTTAGTATTTTGAGAATAATTAGCGGGCGAGATTTTGACAAACATCACAAATCATGTCATTTTCAAAACTAAGTTTTGGTAAACCAATAACCAAATCCTTTTTCAGGAACTTGTCAAGTTGAAACATGTTGACATGAGCTAATCGCTTGTGCCACAGCCAACTCTCATCCAAGTTACCAATAAAACAATTTTCAGAAACAGAGCTATTGCTAGAAAGATTCAAAGTATAGCAATTACCTTCTCTAGGAGTCCTGAATAAGGCTTTCAATTTGTTTTGTCCAAGGGCAAATCATCCTTGCTAACAATTAGGCATTCCTCATAATCGAAGATAACCAAGTTACCTTTGTCTGTGCTTTGACTCACACTGAGGAGGTTTTGGCATAGGCCTCCTACAAGGTAGACATCTTTGAGTTGAGGTCCATCGTTGCTTCCAACTTGACCTATCCCAACAATCCTTCTGGATTGATTTCCACCATAAGTCACCTTGCCACCATCCTTTGGCCTGATTGTTGCAAATTTGGATTGATCTCCTATCATGTGTCTAGAGCATCCATTATTAATATACCATATGTTGGATTTTGATGCTCTTAGACAACCTTGCAAGACAAAAAAATTCAAGTCTTAGGTACCCATCTTTTCTTGCCTAGCACCAAGATCTGCACCGACGGCCACTCTGCCGAGGCTTGCGCCCCAAGTTTTATAGTGACCGCCACGCCCTCTTACTCATTGGGGCCAAGCACTTGCCCTGACAGCTAGGTATAGGTCATGTGCTTCAGCACCATCCATTTTCAGAGTTAGTTGATTTGGCAAGTGAGTTGTTACATATTCCTTAGCCGATTTCGACTTCCATGACCATCGTCCTACTGTGTCTTAATCAACCAATACCCTTTATGGATCTTAACATGCAATTAAGCACTGTAACCTGACTTTCGGTTCATCCTGCATCGCTAGTTCTACTTACCAAAAATGGCCCACTTGGAGCTCTCAATTCTATGGCATGACTCAATGAAGCAGTTGTGCCGTCCAACCTATTTAAAGTTTTGGCATAGGTTGAGGGTGTTGCGCCCCCGATGTCTCTAATCATTAGCTTAACCCGATAGTACTCGCACTTGAGCTCCAGCTATCCTGAGGAAAACTTCGGAGGGAACCAGCTACTAGACGATTCGATTAGTCTTTTGCCAAGGATGATTTGTCCAAAATACGTACCAAATGGAGGAATTTGCTAATGTTCTTTTCCCTTCCCTCCAAATCCGTGTACCAAACAAGAGAGGGAGTTAGAGAAATGGAAGCAATTGATGAAGAACGTTTAGATGGTGGTAGATCCAACACTTGATAAGTATTAGAAATTGATGACTTGATTGGAGAAACATTGTATGTGGGGACACACACACACACATAGATATATACATATACATACATACATGTATATGTGTATGTATCTTGCTTTTTAATATTTATTACTATTCTTTTTCACTTTTATTCTAGATGTCTTATCAAACTTAATGTGTTAGTGTAGTGTTTATATTTCCTATTTCATCTGTATGTAAAAGAAAGATAATTGATCCCATTTATTATAGCATATTCGTGTTAAACTCGTAAGTTGAAGTAAACTCATAACAATGATGTAAACCTATATCATTTAACTCAAATTTTACACAGAACATATATAGCTTTCACTTTTAAATATATCTATTATTAAGCTTATTTCTATGAAATGTGGAACTTTGTCTATCAAATCAAGTTCATGTTTACATCGCCAAAAATTTTGGTTTCCTCAGGATAATGAAAAAAATAAGCATGTTTGTAGCCTTTAAGACATGTTAAGAAATGACATTTCGGGGAATCTTATAACGTGATGCATGGAATAATGATAGGAACTATCACTCATGAACCGATATTAAAACTAAGAGAGGGAGTGCCAAACAATAGTCATATAACGTGAACTTCATTTGATATAAAATGTTCCACATTTCATATAATTAAGCTTAATAATAGACATACTTAAAAGTGAAAGCTACATATGTTTTGTGTAAAATTTGAGTTAAATGACCCACACTTTGTATTTCATGACCCCCTAACCTTATTTAATTTCTCAATCATACCAATTGGATTTTGTACTTTGTAGAATTTCGCCAAGTTCAATTGACTAGATTCAGGATAATCATTTCAAATCCAATATACCTGGTTAGAAGATAAATTCTACAAAGTGCAAAATCAGAAGCCATCTTGCAGAAGTTTCTATCCAATAATTAAGCGAGACAAATACCTGTTAACTAGAATTAATTTGTTTATAAGAAAGTGACAAATCAGATAATAATGTTCATTAAAACTTTGCTTTCTAGCCTTCAAACTAGCTAGATTTTAGAAGTCTTGGGAATTTATAAAATACTTGCAATGATTCTCTCATTACTCTGTAAATTAATGCATGATCATTGTTCTAATGCAAACTCTTTGTTGAGCGATCATTTTCAATCCTACATGGATACACATGTAACAATTTTTTTCTTTTTAAAAAATTGGATAAATTTAGTTTTTCTTTGGTAGTCAAAGATTCCAAGAGTTTTCCCAGCCTAATTATCGATCATATTGCCTTTTTTCCCCTATTTTGTTAACCGATCTGGTGAAACTGAGTTATCAACTTGTTGATCGTCCTTTTCCCTTTGGTGGTTAGGATTTGACTAGAAAGAAGAAGGATGAGGACTAAAAATTATACAGCTACAGGGCTTTAGAATAAAAATCTTTATTATTTTATCCCCTTAAATTTGGATTGGCTAGAATAGGTCAATGTTTTGTGCTATTTGACTAAAGTCATATTTTGTGGATTTAAACTTATTTTCAAAACTAAAGTCCTTGACTCGAGCCCCTTGTTTTTTACTCTAGCAGAGATTTGGAAACATATTTTTAAATGATTTAGTTGACTCGAGTAAACATATGGTTATGTATATTGGCTAATATATTTAATGCGCACTCACGTTTTTGATTTGACTAAACATTATTCTTGAGGTAGAAGATATATCATATGTTATTGAGTTATGTATTACAAATGTGTGACCTTGATATATTGATTGTGCACCTCACTTCTTGTGGCAGTATAATAGTGAAAACAAAGAGCATATTGAGCAGATCAATGACATGGTGATGGAGTTTAATTTTCTCATGAGATACATGGTAGAGAGGCTTACCAAGGAAGACCTACTAAGACCATAACTTGTGATGACCTCGAAAAGACCACTCCAATCATTACCATAGTAAATCATTAACAAATTGATAGTAATGCATAGAACAAAAAGCCCATTTGCAACTAAGAGAAATCCTGTAAGACCGGAATCTGGCTCTAATACCAAATGTAACATCCTGAATAGCCATAGTCCCTCTAAGAAGCTGACCGCGGAAGGTCGCCTCCGTATAGCTAATTAGCAAGCTGAGGTCTCGTTCATTAACAAAATTAACTAGACAAATTGCTCCACCAACTAAGAACGGCCATGCACTACCACCCATAGAATCAAGAGAGAGCTCTCAGTCTGTCAATCCTTACTATGTCCGGACCTGGTAAGTTTCCCCGTCTTGAGTCAAATTAAGCCTCAGGCTCCACTCCTGGTGGTGCCCTTCCGTCAATTCCTTTAAGTTTCAGCCTTGCGACCATACTCCCCCTAGAACCCAAAAACTTTGATTTCTCATAAGGTGCCAGCGGAGTCCTATAAGCAACATCCACTAATCCCTAGTTAGCATTGTTTATAGTTGAAAATAAAATGCAAAATGTAATACTCCCTCCGCTCCTAATTATAGGACAACATTTGATTAAGATAGTATATATGTATAGTATCTATTAACCTCATATGTAAAGTATAAACAATATATGATAGATATTCACAACATGGATAACATTCAGTAACAACAATACATAGCACACAACAAATGTATATTAACAGCGTTTGCACTCACCAGTGCCACAAATCCACATGTCTTTAATGTTAGGAAAACATGTAGCATTATCATGACTATAATCTACTTTAAGCTAAATCCACAGCTTAACTGAATGTAAACACACATGTAATCTAGCACCTAGTCTTAGTCACGATGCATGGCCCAAGACCCAGTCTTGCCCATGACTCCAATCAATCATGAATCAAACAATCACACACACACACATATAGAGTATATATGTTTGGCAAGGTAGAACATGTTAGTTCTCTGATGGTTTTGATGTGCCAACAACTACAAACAATGAAAGAGGTTTTGCTCTTTAAGTGTTGAAAATTCTGATTAAGAGCAAACCTAGAGGTTGGTATAGTAACCTCGAGGTTTGGGCTTTCAGAAGCTTTTAAAAAGACAAATGTTCCATGGTTCAAAACTTGGTTTCACAAAACAATGTGAAACCTCGAGGTTGGCAAGTTAACCTCGAGGTTCTGGACTTCTTGGAAAAACCCAAGTTTTGCACCAACACAGGAAACCTCGAGTATTAAAATCAAACCTCGAGTTTTAACTCATCCAGAGAGGTCATGGTTTTCATCAAGCATGAAAACCTCGAGGTTCATGTTGAAACCTCGAGGTTTATCACTTTGTGCTAAAACTCAAGATTTCAGGAAAACACTTAAACCTCGAGTATTGTTTGTAAACCTCGAGTATTATGGCACACAGAGAGCAAACAGGTTTTCAAAGAATTGAAAACCTCGAGGTTCAGATTGAAACCTCGAGGTTGAGCCCTTTGTTCAAAGACTTAACTCTGCAAATTTAGAAGCAAACCTCGAGTATGGTTTTGCAACCTCGAGGTTATCGGGCTCCAGAGGAAAAATGGATTTTTCACCAAGTTTCAAACCTCAAGGTTTCTGTTTGAAACCTAAAGGTTTGCGTTTTACAAAGTTCTCCCAAAGGTTTCTTTTCAAAGGAAACCTCGAGGTTCACAGAGTAACCTCGAGGTTACACGTTTTGCCAACTGAGTTTGCTTGAACTTTTCAAGCAAACCTCGAGGTTTGATGAAAAAACCTCAAGGTTTCTGGCCGTTACTGCAAATTCGAATTTGGGAATTCTGTAATACCTTCTTATTTGATCTCAATGCTTTCCATGATTATTCTATATTGATTCTAGATATGTTTAACCATCTTTCTAGTGAGTTTCAGACAGATTAACGAAGGTTTGTTGAAGGATTAGAGCAAAAGCAAAAAGTTGTCAGAACATTTAATGCTCAGTCCAGAAAACTTGCTTCCTTTGGTTGATCCACTTGTGCACGACTGCAAAAGATCAAAAGGAAGATTACTACATCAAGAAACATCCTCTCTAACGGATTTATTGCCAGAAAGTCAGCTCAAACTTAATCACCAGCTGGATTATGCAGAAAAGAGAGAGAGAAGATGCCTAAGGATGAACCTTCACTCAGCAGATGATCTCCAACGGTTCAATCCTCTTTATAACGGTCATTTAATGTTCTCTAGCTATAAATAGAGTTCATTAACTCCTTCACAAGCTGATACACCAACCAAGAGCGAAAATTTATTGTATTCATTAATAGTGTTCAGCTTTCTTCTATAATAGTGTCTTTGAGACATTTGATCTTCAGTGTTTATCATATCTACTCTGTGAGAGAGTTTTTTTTTCACTTGTAAATCATTTATTGATTAAGATAACTACAAGTCAGGGGACTTGGTAGTTGGAGTGTATTGATTACAACTTGTAAGGGGGAGTGTGTTCTAGTGAGAGAACAACTCTTAGTACAGAGTGTGTAATCAATATTGTTGAGTTAGTGGATTGAAAATCCCAAGTAAGGCTTGGGGACTGGATGTAGGTCAGGAAAGGATCGAACCAGTATAAATTGCTTTGTGTCTAGCTTCTTCTCCCTACTCTCTCTGTTGTGCCCTGTTCTGAGTGCTCAAAAACAGAACAAGTTTCAAAAATTTTCAATATACCCAATTCACCCCCCCTCTTGGATATAAAGCTCCAGTTTTCAAAACAAAATCTTGCCAAAAAAAAATATACGAATTTGAGAGGCAGAAAACATGTACCCCCGGACTTCGTCATTCAAATTGGCTTACCAAGTTCAGCTTTGGGGTCGTTCTATATATGGACTTTCGATAATGGTTTAACTCCAGGTATAGTCAAGACCCAACTTTCCCTATCGGGTATTCAACCTATATTTTCCAGGGAAATCATTAGCCATAATCATATCTACAGCTATCGATCCCACTCATGAGACCATAACCTGTGGTTACTAGGGTTCTAGTTATCATTCGGTTCCATCAAGACACTAATTATTAATCGTACACTCTTAGGGAAATGTCGATACAACAACTAACTACATGGTTGAATACTCGATAGGGGAAGTTGGATTTGTGACTGTGCCTGGAGCTAGACCATTGTCGAAAGTCCATATATAGAACGACCCTAGATGAGGCTTATATGATGCAATGGACTTGATTTGAACGGTGGCCGGCAAAATGGAAATGCATACCAACTATAATGTTTAGTCAAATCACATATTGAAAATCGTATGATAATGAGTCAAATCCTATTTATAAGAATATCTTCTAGGTAATATTTTGAAACACAAACGTGTGAAGATTCGGTATTTAAGTTTTTATTTATAAATTAAATTTCTATTAGTCTTATTAAGGTTCAGATTTTTAGTTTTAGATGTTAAAAATTAAAAAGAAAGAAGTGGGATAGTAACAATATATCTCGAAAAGTCAGCGAAGGGATTGATTGACAACAACTCAATAGAGTGTATAGTTATTGGGGATGAGTCAAAAAGATTGAATAATATTATAATGAGGGAAAGAAAATCAACACATCTTTAAAGATTGAATAATAATAATAATAATAATAATAATAATAATAATAATAATAATAATAATAAAGTTTTACTAAAAATAATAATAACAATAATATTCCACAAAATACTATAAATGTTGATATTACTAAAAATGAAAAATACTAAATTAAAAAAATAATAATAAATAAAATCACGATATGCCATAATCACCTGAAATCGAACTTAGAGTCCCCACCAGCCTCACCCTCAAACTCCCCAACCTCCTCTCCAGATCCAAACTTTACTCACCACTCCTTAAAAGATAGCTCTCGACAGGCAAATCCACTCCCCTCCCCACCAAACTTCTTCTCAGACTCCCTAACTTCCTCTGCGAATCCTGACTTTGCTCCCCACTCCAGCTTGAAGGTATATTGAAACTCTAATTTCCCTGGCTTCAATCTCAAAAGGTGACCAAACTTCTTCTGTTTTTGTTAAAAGGACGCCCAATTGTAATAAACTCCATTCGATAATAGAAACCCAAAAAAGCCCAATGTCATACAAAAACTGTGTGATGTCCTATGCATGTTGAAAATCCATGTTATTGTTATGGTAGCAAGGGTCATTAGTCTTGTACCTATCATACGTCAAGATATCTTTTTGATTATACAAACATTTTTTAGTATAGTGACATAAATATCATCCATTTGTTTATTGCTAATTTCTTAGCATAAATTATCTTTATCTATTTAAACGGTTATGATTTAATGTGTTTAAAGTTGCTACTACCTCCGGTCCTAATTATAGCAGTATTTTTGTAATGCAAATTACACTACAAAAGCGCTCCTATAATTAGGAACAGAGGGAGTACTATTATATGTATTTCCTTTTAATCATGTTTACCTTTATTTTCCATGTTTCTTTTGATAAAGATGAGTTTTATTTACATCAATTTTGAAGATTTATGCCTTAACAACTCACACCATACTTGTTAGTTCTCTATGAGTTTTGATGATTACTAACAATTGTAAACAATGAAAGGATGTTTTTGAGTAAGTTAGATGTTTGTTAAAAATTGTTAATTTCAACCAAAAACATTCTGTCAATGCCAAACTCGAGCCTAGATTTGACAAACTCGAGTTTGCTACTGATAGAGGACTAAACTTGCTAGTTTGCACTTTTAAACTCGAGACTGGAACATGTTTGTGAACTTGAGACTTTCACAAAGAATTTTTCTTTTAAAGAGTAAACTCGAGGCTACACATAGCAACCTTGAGTTTACGATAGGCCGAGAGTATTTTGACTTAAAAACACTTTTAAACTCGAGACCTCTACTTATAAACCTCAAGTTTGCATTTCCAGAGAAAATCTTCAAAAAGTTTACATAACCTATAAACTCGAGTTTATGGAGACAAACTCGAGTTTGCCTCTGGCAGGAAGAATTTTCAAATTCATAAACCAAACATTACTCTCTTAAGTGCAAAGGCTTTGTCCAATTTGAAAAATCTCAAAAGTTTACAAAACATGTAAACTCGAGTTCATTGTTGCAAACTCGAGTTTACACTTAGCCGAGAGCTTTCAAGAATTTTAACCAAAGTAAACTCGAGACTGATTTCATAAACCTCCAGTTTACTTCAAGGCGAGAGCATTCAAAGTTTTCTTGAGTAAACAAACTCGAAGTTAAACTTTTGAACTCAAGTTTGAGTCTTACAGAGAGCAATGTATTTTCAACTTGAGAAAACTCTGGAGTTTGCACTGAAAACCTCCGGTTTGCATTTTGAAAACTAAAACTGGTTTTGACTTGAACAGTGTCAAACTCGAGTCTGTGCACTAATAGACTCGAGTTTGTGTTTTGCACAAAACTACTCCAAAGCTCAAAATCGTGACATTCCTCACTGGATGGAGGAAACTCGAGTTTGGATATGGAAACTCGAGTTTAGACCAACCCAAGAGCATTGTAGCTTTTAATGTATTGAAAACCTCAGGTTTTGGAAGGAAACCTCCAGTTTAGATGTTTTGAGCTTAAAACGTTTTTACATGCTGAAGCTTCAAACTCGAGGTTTGATGAACCAAACTCGAGTTTGCATCGATAATTCAGAAATTCAAATCTGACGAATTTGGAAAACCTTCTTGTTTGATCTTAATACTTTCCAGTATTATTCTCTACTATTCCTAGCTATGTTCAATCACTTTATTAGTGAGTTTCAGATGAATTAGAGAATGTTTATTGAAGGTTTAAAGCAAAAGCAAAAAGTGACGTCAGCACAATAAATGCTAAACCCAGAAAGTTGCATACTTTTAGGTAATCCATCTACACACGGTTGCAAAGCATCAAAGAATGATTTCTACAACAAGCAACTGTCTTTCCAACGAATTAATCTTAAGGAAGTCAACTCTGAACACTTGGACAGCTGGATTAAGTGAAGATTAGTGAGAGAAGCAGACCAAAGCTTAACCAAAACTTTGGTTAATGAAGGCAATGGTTATATTGATGAATCCAACGGTCATTTAATGCTTTCTCAGTATAAATAGAGCTGCATTCAAGTCTTCTCAACAACCAGAACAGCTGAAAACGAAAATCATTCAAGTCTTGCATTTATTTCTTCAGTTTTCATCTGTATTGTATCTTTTGATACTTTGAGCTTCAGTATTCATCATTATCCACTCTTAGAGAGAGTTTATCTTCGTAAATCATTTATTGTAAAGAATCACAAGTCAATGGGACTTGGTGATTTGGGAGTTTATTGATTACAACTTGTAAGGGGGAGTGAATTCTAGTGAGAGAACTACTTCTTAAGTACAGAGTGTGTAATCTTTGTGATAGTGGAAAATCCCAGAGAGTCTGGGGACTGGATATAGGTCAAGTTGTTAAGACCGAACCAGTATAAATCTTTGTGTCCAGCTCTTCTTCTCCCTACTCTGTTCATCTCTGTTTTAACCAGTTGAAAACAGAGTTATTTGTGAAAATTTTTAAAATACCCAATTCACCCCCCTTCTTGGGTATTTAGCTCCACTTACAATACTTAGAAATGATAAATATTTTTCTTCCTTAATAATACAAAAAGCAAGTTCAAAATATATCTGGCAATATAAATTTGATTGAAGGTTCCGGAAGAGTTAATATTTTGTTACCTGAAGGAACAAAATTATGTATTGATAACACATTTTATTCTACCAAGTCTAAAGAAACTTATTGAGTTTCAAAGATATTTGCATAAATAAATATCATATAGAGACAACATCTAAATATAATAAAAAATGTCCTGATATCACAAATTTACTTTATGGTAGAAAATACAAATTAGAAAGGTATCTTGCCTTTTCTTTTAGCTTGTACTATACATCTATAAGCACAATTGAAACACATGTTATTGTAAACCATAAGCTTAGCAATGTAGACCAGAAATTTGTCAATATAAACCAACATTTTGCCATTGTAAACCAAAAGTTCACCAATGAATTAAATGTTTGGCATTACCGGCTAGACCATCCCGAGTTAATCATGATGCAAAAAGTAATTGAAAATTCCTACGTATATACCCTAAAGCGTAAATAAATACCACGGTCCCATGATTTCTCATATGCTACATGTTCTAAGAGAAATTTAATTATTTAGCCCTCACCAAGCAAAATAGAAAGAGTTTAGAATATAGCATGTTTGGACTTACAACTAGATTAATATTCGAAGCACGGACAATGCTTCAAAGACGGAGGAAGCTAATTTGGAGAACAAGTAGGCCCCTTCTCTCTTCTTGCTCTATCAATGAAATGTCTATTAGTGACTTCTTTCCTCGCTAGTCCCCAAATTTTCATCTCTATGCCAAATCTCCAAGCTAAAAAGCAGACATAGGACTCCAATACTTAACTTACTTGACATGTATTTACATAATCAAATATTGAAAAAAGGAGAATCTCTCAAATATCAAATAGAAAACTATTGAAGTCTATATCGTTTAAGAGAGCTTTGCAAACACCCATTGGAAAACATATGAAGAATCAATGCGCAAGCAAAGTCAATCCTCCAACTACCTAAGGCAAAGGTATACAATGGTAAAACCTCCTATGCTATTATCAGAATGAAATCAAACCGATATTAATTAAATTTTTAAATTAAAATAGGTAAAACATTCCTATTTTAAAACCTCTCTGTACTCTCTTTTACTCTTAAGGATCAATAATTTTAAGATTGTTTTCTCTGGTGCTTCAATGTGATCCTTCAATAACATGGTATCTGTAACACCCCTAAATTTCTAACAATTTATAATAACATAAAATTTCCAAAATCATAAATAACTATAAAATTTAAATAACCAAATTTGGGAAATGTTACTGCCGCACTTATACTAAGACAATCGCAAGGCTAATTACATTAAAATAAAACCAAAAGCTGAGGTTCAACTAAAGGAAATATGTCGAATACATTTTATTGAATTCATAAAGATTCTGTAAAGTCTAGAATTAGCTAGAAATCACTAAGTCGTTATCCTCACAGCCCACTATTAACCCCATCCTTTGCACCTTGTTTCACTGAAAATTTGCTCCCCCAAAAGATTATCGCAACCATACACACACAAAAGTCAGCAAAGCTGGTAATTCTAATCAAACACAATTCACATAACTCAAACATAATAGTCAAATCAAATATATAATCACGTAGTAATTGAATCAAATATTATTCACATCGAATCAATTATTATTCATTATCCTTATTAAATTCATGATAGACCCGAGAAACCCTGCCAGTCTATTTAGCGGGAAGAGAACTATGGTAGACCCGGGAAACCCTGCCAATCTACCCTGTGACCCAGGAAACCCTGCTAGTCACAAATCATCAAATTGGCCATCATCAAAACATCTCTTCCTAGTGTGCACACCTCTTCCCAAAGTTGCTACTAATATCCCGGGAAACCCTGCCAAACACCACTTTGAGAAGAACAGATAATTTCTTTTCACATCATATAAATATCAAAGCATAAAGCCCAAAGGTTGTGTTCATCATTTTAGGAGATATCATCCCAAAGTTATCCTCCTACCAATATTTCATTAGAATCACACACAATCAAGAAATATTCAATCTTGTCACAATTATCTTTAAAAAATTCCTTCATTGAACATATCAGTTGCTCAAAAACATCATAACTTCCCTAACTCATCAAGAGTATAATAATTCAAATATTCAATATCAGATCCAACTCAATTTCATTATTATAATTCAAATATCTATCTAAGTAAAGTCTAAATCCAACTATCATTTCCATCATCACAAGTTACAGGGTATCAAGATCATAATTGTCCTATCAAGATTCATATAAAATTAACCTAAGACTTCTAAGGATTAGGATTACATATAATATATTTCGTATAAAACAACCCTATCAAAATTCCTAAGACTTTTAGGGATTAGGATTACATGAACTAAGACTTCTAGAGATTAGGATTACCTGGTCTTTGTGTTTCTAGGAGGAAAATTGAGTAGAGAAGAGAAGCAATTTGAAGAAAGAGGAGAAGAGAAATGGAGAAATGTTGAGGATTGAAAATGATTTGGTTTGGTCTGGCTAAGCCCCTATTTATAGTTGAAGTTTTGTGCATTAATTATCATGGGTAGTAGCAAAAGTTATCATTAATTATCATTGGTAATATCAATGATCATTATTAATTATCACAGATAATAGCAATGGTAATCATTAATTATCACAAATAATAGCAATGGTAATCATTAATTATCATTAATCATCACAGATAATAGCAATTGTCATCATTAATTATTACTAATCATCACAAATAATAACAATGGTCATCATTAATTATCACAGATAATAGCAATGGTCATAATTAATTATTACGGATAATAGTAATGGTCATCATTAATTATCAATAATATTATTTATTTTATTTAATTTTTCTTGGGTTATCACATTCTACCCTCCTTAAAATAAGTTTCATCCCCGAAACTTAAAAGTCTTGGGTTTTCACAGTATCAAAGCCTGAGCCTCAACATGCATGATACCACCTATCTAAGATGCTCAAAAAGAATCCACCAGAATGGTCTTCCATCCAAACAAAAATTGTGGCTACTCTTAAAAGAATTGCACAAAATCCTCTACCACTCAAAATCCATGATCAAGGACAAAGGATTTTGCAAACTAATGCCAGTGGCGACTTTAGGGGTGCAATACTTCTTAAGGAAGTTAATAGAGTACGACATTACATTGGCATGCTAGTGGCCAATTCAAAGACTCAAAAAAGCATTATCATACTACCTACAAAGAAATTCTTGTTGTGAAGCAAGGTATTGAAAAATTTAGCTTTCATCTGAGCCCCTACCACTTTATTGTAGAAATGGACAAAACATCTTTTCCAAAGATGCTAGATCCAAAAAAGAAGCTAATGCCAGATGCTTAGCTACTTCAGTGGAAAGACTGGTTATAAGTTTTCAGTGAAGCACTTCAAAGGTCCTCAGCACGTCCTTGCAGACTTCCTCTCCAAGCCATAGAAATCTCCCCCTCCTCAAATTCCTTCTTCTAAACCTCTTTATATTCTCACTGTCTCAGAAACTCATCCTCATATCCCCATCACTTACTACATAAAAACAATTACCCTTCCTCCAAATGCAGACCTTCACTCTTTCACAAACTTCCAAAGATATGCCAACGAACATCTTTACTATTGACTCCACCTTCTGTTTAATAAAACTGATCTTATTCTAAAAGCCTAGTATTTCAATTCCTTATGCCCATACATTACAATCCCATTCATACAAGGTTATATACTTGATGAACTCCTCTGGTATGTATGGTCATTGACTATACTCCATACCAATGCAATTTCCCTTGCTCCTTTGCCAATCCACCACTATATCTATGATAGCCACAATAAAGACTCCGCTCTTGTAAAAACTCCTCGCCCTTTTTGCTCCTTTACCCTTTTGGAGAGGATCACTGTATAATATTATAAATAGTAGTCATCTTTGGGATTTACCAAAAAGGAAACAAAAAATATTTTCTTGTGTTTTTTCTTAGCATGAAATATCATGCCTAGAAAGCTGATGGAGTATATTTGGAGACCAGTGCACAACCATGGCCTCAATCACTTGATTGGGTTAAACCAGACCCGGTACATCTCACAGAACTCGGTATCATCCTTGCTGATTTCAATAAACAAACTTCAAAAGATTGCAACATCTTAGGTCCACTACCTAGCGAAGTCAAAGCTTATGCTTATGATGAATTATACCAGCCTAAGCCTCATTATGTATCCGCCTACTATACCACATCCACACAAGTAGTTGGGCTCCCTACAGATTCTCAGGGAAACATTCTTAAAGACTCTCAAGATCCTTATGAAGAAGAGTTTACCCAGTTGTCCTTATCACTTCTAGGCTCATCTCAATAGCCATCTCACTGTACCCAACCATAGGTTCATGATCAAAGCCTAAACGATATTGCTGGCCCACATCCATATCACTGTGATTTCGACCCACCCAACTATCTTCAGAACTATGACAGTGACAGTGATTACAACAGTCTCTCTCCTAGTCATGAACCAATTTGCAAAGGGTGGTCCCCATAGCCTGTGTCAGCAATCTATTATTTAGTTTTTATTTTCACGTGTGTAATATGTACCATTACTTTTATCAAGTGTGGTGTGTTGTCCTACTTTATTTTATGAATGTCTGTAGTCTTTAATTCTCGTTCAATACTTTTGTAAGTGTGCCTTATCCTCCAGCTCATGAGGTTTGTCCTGTTATGACTCTACTCCTCTATATAAGCAGAGCCTCCCCTCAGTTGTAGATCATCAAAGGTTTGTCAATAAAATCTAGTATGTTTGTATATATCTTCCTTCTAGGTTTTCCTTTTCTTTTTGAAAGCCAAGGTTCTTAGTATGTTAGTATTATCTGCTTCTTAGATTCCAAGTATGCTTTGCACTTGCCTTTTCAAGATGAACCTTTGCATTAGAACAAGAATCAAGATCATGATCCAATATGAGAGATTATTGAAAATCAGCATATTGAATGTGCCAGTGTTATGTGCCTTTGGATGAGGCTTGGATCCGAAAGTGTCCTGAAGCATATGGGCAAAAGGTAAGACCCAAGAAAGCTTAGACTGTCCACTAGATCCTAACCTCATCTAAACATTTCTTTTATAAGCATGGTTTCAGTATGATAATTTTCAATTGGGATAAGGGTCTTAAATGCCATGGAAGTTTTCGCTCAGGAGCACTGGTAAGACGGAAGTTTTTTTTGGACCAAAAATGCCACGGAAGTTCACAGGAAGTATTAATTTTGCCCCGGAAGTATCATTTTTGCCACGAAAAATTTCGCTGAGGAGCAATTTTGCCCCGGAAGTTTTCACTAAGGAGTAATTTTGCCCCGGAAGTTTACATAACGTAGCAATTTTGCCCTTCTGTCCCCAAATATTAAATTTGACTACTAAATCAGTCAAATACCACACATGTCATGCCTTGAAAAGGTTGAACTTGGAGCCAGAGAAGGAGATCCTTCAGATGTTGATCTCAAGGCGGCCAAAATTTGTGAAGCCGAACTGGTCAAAGGGACTGAAAGGTCTGTCACAAAATGCAAATGAAACGCAAAACGAGAAATAAATTGTTCCAAAAATTGGTTCAGTAAAACAAATCAATAGTGATAATATTTACGTTTGTATAAACTAATCATTTGCTTAGATCATAAGTGATGCTTCCTTTGGGTTTTGTGACAGTCGACCTTTCAGTCCCTTTAACCAGTTTGGCTTCACAAATTTTGGCTGTCTTGAACTCAACATCTCATGGATTTCCTTCTCTGGCTCCAAGTTTGACCTTTTCAAGGCATAACATGTGTGGTCTTTGACTGATTTAATAGTCAAATTTAATATTTAGGGACAGAAGGGCAAAACTGCTCCTTAGTGAAAACTTCCGGGGCAAATTTGCTTCTTAGCGAAAACTTCCGGGGCAAATTTGCTCCTTAGCGAAAACTTCCGTGGCATTTTTGGTCCAAAAAAACTTTCGTCTTACCAGTGCTCCTGAACGAAAACTTCCATGGCATTTAAAACCCTTATCTCATTTTCAATTTATCAAACTTTTTGGGTTTTACAGTCGTCAGATAGGACAGATCAAGGTCCCAATGACTTTGTTGATGTGTGCGTCCTTGCTATCCCAAGCCCTTAGCTAAGGTGTGTCTCTAACACAACACAATCATTTATATCCTGATACATCCACCCTCCGGTATGGTATATTTTAATAAAATTACTTTATGGTCTAAAGAAGGGGAAAAAAATCCTTATAAAGTATTAATGATTAATTTTAGGGTTTATTTGATTTTTCCAATATATGAGCAAAGGACGAAGTGCAAAACAAAACTAAGTTAGAAGGGCAAAATAGTCCAATGGCGCTTGTACTCCGGCTCACACCGTAACACATCCTCCGCGGTTTCGCCGGAGGCATCAGAAGAAACAAAGAGAACGCTTGACTCTTGAGGGAGTGAGAGAAGCCCTGAGAGAGCTCGTTGGCACGGAGAGGAGGAGGAGGAATAGTGCGGCGCCATACCCAAATGCAAGTTTAATCCTTGACTAAAGTAAGTCTCCTAGATCTTCTCCCACCTCCACTTTGCTCAATCGTTGTTGTTTGTGGTTATTATATCGATTGACATCTGGTTTGATTGAGGGAGAAGTCAATTACTTTGTGAGATGGGTATGGTCTGGCATAAATTAAAGCTTTTATATGAGATTGTATAAGAATGTTGCTGTTCGAGTTCCTTGGCATGCTTTTCGAAGTGTGAGTGGCGTTGTTGTTGTTTCCTTATGGAATTAAAATAAATGGGTATAGCCTGATGATTTATATGATGCAGATATGTGTGTGTTTGTGCACGTTGATTTTGATGAGAAGGGAGGTGATTTCAAACTAGATGCTCCCTATTCTAGTGTATAGAAGAGAAGAAAAGAAAATGATAAATATACATATACTATGATGCACACGCGCATGAGCTGCTGTGGTGTTTGAAGTGAATTTTTGAGGTTATGACATGTAAATCTGTGCTAAAGTTCTGGTTGATGCTTCCTTGTGATAAATAGGTGACTTAGACTACTATATAAACCATAGTTAGTGGCATTTAAATGATAATTAAATTTATGCTAATGAAGTTGAAATTTAGGAATTGAAACTGATTAAACTTCCCTTACTGTTTTAATAATATATTGGATGTTATAAATTATATTCAATTGAAGCAAGCATATTTAGACATGAGTCAGAGATTGTAGAGATGATATAAAGCAATGTATGTGATTAAATGCCTTGATATGGTTCTGTTTGAGATTGGAAGCTAAAAACTTATTAAAGCTTGTGTTTAATACTTTTCAATGCCTAGCGAGTATTCCAAAAGATTAAAATATTCATTGAGACTTTAGAATGATAATGTAAACATTGTCTTAAGTCTGGAAAATAATTTCAGAACTCATGAAAGGGGCTGTCCAAACTTTGAGGGGACTAACATAACCAAGTGGCAAGGTAGTTGTATAATACTATAAGTGCTGTTTTAATGTATGAAGATGAATGATTGTTGAATCTGAAATTGAAGGCAGAAATTTTAGACAAATGCCACTATTTGAGATTTAAAAGTGAGGAATAAGAGTTCTGAATTATTTTGTTGCATCTAATCCACGTGTTCCTCAGATGTGTTCAAGGGAAATAGTATCAAATTCCATGAGTTCTTATCCATTCCCCTGTTTGGCTAGTAGCATCCTTCTGAATTCGTAAAAGATAAGTTTTGCTCAAATTGAGCCTTCCAATGAACTTAGAATGGAAAATTGTGTAGGGGAGTGTCAAGACTACTGGTTTAGAAACATTTTTCACAAAAGTGGGGATTTACACATTTATCTGTGAGTCTCAGCCAAGGGAAGTATTTGAGATAGGGGCTGGAATTTTATAATTTCAAGATTTGAAACGAAATTCTTATGAAATTAGGTAGGAGTGGCATGAGGAAAGAATTTTAAAACAAAGTACAAGTAAGTGGAAAAATCAAAGTAAAATAACAAAGAATGCTTATTGAGAATTAGAATTTGGGGCTTAGGGGAAATTATATTTGCTAATAATGTGTATAAAGATATGTAAATTAACTTGTCCTCTGTGTGTATAAATTATAGTTTTTGATATATGCCCTAGTCCACCTAGAAGATATCAGGAAAGGGGAAAGGAAAAGGTAGCATAAGCACTATTTCTTATGTTTTGCATTGGTTGCAATTTTATTTGTGCCATACCTGCTGTAGACATGGCTTATTTGTGAACATGTTAAACCACAACATCTCAATAAGGAATCCTAAGGGTTAAATTTGCAGTGAACCATTTCTATACTTGTGTATTGTTAGGTTGATTAGCATGGCACTCCCATTATGCTTAAAGGAAATCAAGTGACTTCATTCAATTCAATGATCATTGATATATTTTAGTTTTAAGTATAAAATCTTTGGCTTGTAATTTTAAATATAAATTTATATATAAGGTTTTTTGTCTATAAAATGATCAGTTGGCATTGGGCATTTTTATCAAAATACTCTAGACAGTAAAAAAATTACTCAACCTATTTGGTAAAAAGTATTTACTGATATACTAATCGTTCACACCAAGAATGATCTTACTTTTATATGAGGAACTTGTTCACGCCAAGAATGAGTTCACCTTCTCTCTCTCATCAAGTCACTTGTTTAATGGAAAAATGAAATGGCTCACCTAGGGAATGATTTCACTTTTTCTCTCACCTCAAACCCAGCAAGATTCCCCAACTCATGCAATATTCCCTCATGTCATCCACCACTTGAGCTTATGTCCAATCTCACAACTTCTCATTCGAGATTTTTCATTGTTCTTGTGAGATTTAAAGTTCCATTTAAAAGGTGATGTGCTGCCGCCGCACGCGCGCAGGGGTGGGGGGGTGATATGAATTTGTTCTTGACTTGAACAAGTTCTTAAAAGTAAAATCATTCTTTGCATGAACAATTTCTTTTATACTATATTGGTAAATACTTTCCACGGTGTTGGATTTGAGTACTTTTTTTTATATGGTATTTTGATAAAAATGCAGTTGACATTGTCTTTGACCAGGGATTATGGCATGCATTTGATGCACCAATGGCACTTCAAGTCTAAGTCATGTCCTATCTAGGTTGCGAGCTTGGGACACCATGGCCAAGGCTTCATTATCAGCTCAATTTTTGTCATTTCTTTGAGAAATCAAATGACTTTATACTTCATTCATAATAAGATCAACAGAATCTTGACATCCTTGTCTTCGTTCTCCTCTCTGCTCAACCTCTTCTCTGCTTCTCCTTGTTTCTACCAAGAGTTTTCATATCACTCATTTGCCAATTACCCCAAGCCTCTGCTGACCTCTTCTACTGATAAACTCCAAGTTGATCCTTCTTATCCACTACAACCATTACCCTCCCACTATGCGTCTCTCCTCAAATCTTGTATAGCTAGCAAGGCGATCCGACCCGGGATACAGATTCATGCCCAAATATGCCAATTGGGAATTGGTTATGATCAAGATTTAGCCACCAAGTTGGTTAATCTTTACTCCATATGCAACTCTCTACGCTATGCCCAGAACCTGTTTGATAGAATTCCCAAAGGGAATTTATTTTTGTGGAATATTCTGATTCGGGGCTATGCATGGAATGGGCCCTACGAAGCTGCGATATTGCTTTTCTACCGGATGCTTGATCATGGGCTAAAGCCAGATAATTTTACTTTCCCCTTCATTCTAAAGGCATGCTCTGCACTTTCTGCGATTGCAGATGGAAGGAGTATTCATGAATGTGTGTTACAAACTGGGTGGGAGACAGATGTGTTTGTCGGTGCTGCTCTTATTGACATGTATGCAAAATGTGGCTGTGTGGGAGATGCTCGTCAAGTGTTTGATAAAATTGTTGTTAGAGATGCTGTGTTATGGAATTCCATGCTTGCTGCTTATGCTCAAAATGGACATGCTGATGACTCACTCTCTTTGTGCAGTGAAATGGCGGCAAGAGGTGTGAAGCCTACTGAGGCAACTCTTGTCACTGTGATTTCATCTTCTGCTGACATTTCTTGTCTTCCTCATGGAAGGGAAATCCATGGATTTAGTTGGAGACATGGGTTTCATTCCAATGACAGGGTCAAAACTGCTTTACTAGATATGTATGCAAAATGTGGTTCTGTAAATGTCACTCATAATTTGTTCAGGCGTCTAAGGGAGAAAAGAGTTGTATCTTGGAATGCCATTATTGCTGGTTATGCCATGCATGGCCATGCCATCGAAGCTTTGGACTTATTTGAGGAAATGAGGAAAGAGGCTCACCCAGATCACATCACCTTTGTTGGTGTTCTTGCAGCTTGCAGCCGAGGCGGCTTGCTTGATGAAGGGCGAGCCTTCTTCAAAATGATGGTGAAAGATTACTGTATCAATCCCACGGTCCAACATTACACATGTATGGTTGATCTTCTTGGTCACTGTGGCCAAATTGACGAGGCTTATGACCTCATAACACGGATGAAGGTAATGCCAGACTCTGGTGTATGGGGTGCTCTGCTGAACTCATGCAAGATTCATAAGAATATGGAGTTGGCAGAGCTAGCATTGGAGAAGTTAATTGAACTAGAACCTGAAGATGGTGGACACTATGTGATTTTATCAAACATGTATGCTCAATCAGGTAAGTGGGAAGGAGTTGCAAGGTTAAGGAATTTAATGATTGATAAAGGAATAAAGAAAAGCACAGCTTGTAGCTGGATTGAAGTGAAAAACAAAGTCCATCCATTTCTTTCTGGGGATGTTTCTCATCCAAATTCAGATGCAATATATGCAGAGCTGAAGAGGCTGGAAGGACTGATGAGAGAATCTGGGTATGTGCCAGATACTGGATCTGTCTTCCATGATGTTGAGGAAGATGAGAAAACTCACATGGTGTGCAGTCACAGTGAAAGGCTAGCTATTGCATTTGGACTCATAAGCACACAGCCGGGAGCGAGGATTCTGATAACAAAGAATCTCAAGATCTGTGAGGATTGCCATGTTGCTATCAAGTTCATATCAAAAATCACAGAGAGGGAAATTTCTGTGAGAGATGTTAATCGCTATCATCATTTTAAAGATGGAGTTTGTTCGTGTGGCGATTATTGGTGATGGAAGAAATCTGAGTCAAATTGGGAAGAAGTGGCTTGGAAAAAGAAAAAACTCAACCTAGGCTCTGCCTTTTGCAACCCCACTGGTCTATGTTGTTGTGGGGCCTGTACTCCTTCATGCGTTAATCACAGGATTAATCATTGATGAGGAGCATCTAGCAACGAAATTTTTGCAGCAAATTGATCCGAATAATTTTTTGTTATTAATATCTATTTTTTTCCATTATTATTCTTTTCCTATGGTTCTATATATATATATATATATATTGTCTCTTTAATTTCTTTATTTTACAACCAATATTATAATATTAAAATAATAATCAACTTCTTATCAAAACCACAATTTCTTTTTTGATTAAAAGACAAATCATATTTAAAGTAAAAAGAGTTTATAATAGTATTTGTGGAAGAGTTGTCAATATCTTGTCCAATGGACTCTCCCATTGTTTCTGCATATTCAATGCTCTAGAAAAGAAAATAATGCTCCTTCTTACTTAATATAAAATATATTTATCTAATTTAATAATATTAAAAAGTTAGTTAAGTTAGTTAATATAACATGTATTTTTTAAAACAATCTAATTATCTTTCTTAATTCCATCTCTTCATTGATTATTATTGTAAGAGTATTAATAGGGGTAAATTAAGAAAAAATTAATAAATACAAAAATTATATTTTGTATTTAGGGTTAAGATTAACCCTTCAAATATATATTATATTAAAGATCACAGGGAATACTAACTTGTCTCTCACAATTTTGGCTTTTTTAACTAATTGGGTTGTTGTTCAAAAAAAACTAATTGGGTTAGTTTTAAATTACCTCCCTAACCTTTAAAAGTTTAAAAAAGTATCTAATGTTTTATCTTTTGAAAATCCAACAGTCATAGTTGAATTTAAATTTAAATAAGGATCTAATGTTTTATGTTTTGAAAATCTAACAATCATAGTTGAAGTTAAATATTTTTTCCATGTAATAGCTTTAATTTTTAAATTTTTTATTATGCATCATATGATTTAAAAAAATAAGTTAATATAATGTTTGGTCTTTATAGTTTGTTTTAATTTTGGTTTTGGTATCAATTAGTGCAGTGCATACTGTGAGGGGGGCCACAAAAAAAAAAAGCAATTACGATCAGTTAGTTGGCAATTATGGATTGCTCTTTTTTTTGCTGTAGGAAGAAATGGTTCCATAAAGTAGAGAATTGGAAACAACATTAGTATATAATTCATCAGGATGTAGATAATTTATAGTGTGAGGACTTAAGTCTTTTGTTCTTGCTTCTCTACAATCATGTCCCTTTTTAGCTGCTGAGTATTAATATGTAACATCATTTGATATTTTAATAAAATTTTGTCATTATATAAATTTTTTTAAAAAAATGGTTTTGATACATATAGTTTCAATCCCTATTTCTTTTTAAGTTTCTTTCCATCAAGAATGTAGTGTCTCTAATTTATTCTTACAACTCGCTAAATCCCATTTTTTTCAAATGAAAATTCCTGCGGATTTGAAGACCCGACAGCACCGTCATAGTGATCCACTGATCTGCCATCAACGCTTATCGCTCAGGGTGATCAAGGCAATTTCAGCGATTTCCATGAGAGGGATGGAGTGCATATGAAACCTAGGCAAATTCAATATGCTTATTGATTGTAAGAGAGAGAGAGAGAGAGCCTAGAAAGGTCAGCTCCCGATTATCTAAATCAGAATTTATTATTTCTCTCTCCTATTTGAGCTGCTGGGATGTACCTTGCCCCTAATCGGTTTCGCCGGGTTACACTTACTGGCTCAGCTTTGCTGTCGTGGACCTCTCATATGGCCGGTTTGAACTATATGGATTTCTGCTGTCAGGACGGCTGGGATCCGAGGTCATGACTCAAGACCTACAGATATTGCCGAGGTGGTTTGCCAATATTTGACTTCGGGGACTAATTTCCCGTGGATCCGAGGCCCTATCTCAAAGATCTGAGGTTACGTGAAGTGATTCGAGGTTTCGAGGCAACGCTAGGATGTTTGGGGATTCGAGGTAGTGCCAGGTGGTTCGCTTGACTTCGAGGCCAAGATCCTCCTCTATTCGCCATCATTGCCCCCTGACACTTGGCTTCCCTGTATTGGTGAGGGTTTATAATCGCCACGCCAAGCACGTTACGATTTTCATGCGCATTTAATGCTTCCATCATGCGTCGTACGTCACCTTTACTTTGGGGATGAATAGTCTCTTTTACCCGCGACGTTTCGGTGTAGTAACATCCAGAGGAGTGCATTCACTCATTATTCGTATTTCCCTCCTTTCCTTACACTCCGTATTCTCGCGACCTCTATCTTCTCCAGAAAAAGTCTGTTCTTCCTGCATTCTATAGACCTTGCCGCTTCGACCTTCTCCAACTTTCGCTAAATCAGGTATATTTACCACCTCTCATCTTTTTTCTGGTTTGATCTTTGAAGTTTTTGGTTGTTCTATGATTTGCTCATTTCCGCTTCTGGGTTCTTCGAGGTAAGTTTTTAGTAGGAGTGTCTGGGTACCACTTGAGTTCTGGTCTCCCTTGTTTAACGTTGCATACGTTTGTGTATGGAGTGTCCCTTGTCCCCTCCCTGTTTGGTTCCCCCTTCCTTATCAAACCTTTTGTGCCTTTCTAGGTTCCATTTTCTGGTGGTAATGGATAGGTTTAACCGTTTGCCGTCTTTGAGTCAAAACGCAACTCCAGAAGAGGAGGAAGCCTTGCGTGTGCGTTATCCTAGAGCCAGCTTTTGGTTGTTTGGCTCTTCCCTAACTGAGGAGCAAAGGCTAGTGATCTTGCTCTGTGGTAGGTCTGGTGAGAGGAGAGTTGAAGGGTCATCGTCTGTCATTATCCAGTCTTCTAACGCGGGTTCTGCCACTGGTTTTCCTCGCTTTAGGGGCCGGGACGATTGAAGGGCCATCTCGGCTCTACCTATCAACATTTACCAGATTCCCCCTCAGGAGAGGTCAAATTCCTACCCAGAAGGATATCTCGGCCCTTGTTGGGATTGCATTGCTTCCAGCTCCTACTACATTGCGCTTGGTCAAGATTCTCTTGCCAACGAAATTCTAGGTTCTTGCCGACATAGGTCTCCATCTATCCCCACCTAGGCCACTAGAACTGGATCTCATCCTGGTCCCGCCGTTCTTTGTCCTTCTATCAATAACATGCATGCGTCAGGTATACCTTTCGCTCACTTATCTTTACCTTTTTGTGTGTGCTTTAGGTCTAAAGGGAGTCATTTCCTTCATCCGATAGGACCGCTTCCGTTACTAGGGAATCAGATTCTGCCAGTCCCCTTCAGGTTGTCCTAACAAAGTACCCTTGGGTTGCCCACGAGGTGCTAACAACACAATCTTTAATGTCGAAGTCCAACATTGCCAGACTCAACTTGGGAGAAACTTCATGTTGCACCCTATGTTCGCCTTTGGATGGGGAGCCCATATGCACTGCCCGAGAAGGAACCAATCCTTCTTTTTTCTTCTTCTACAGAGATTATGCCACCCGACCCAATATTTACTTCTCGTTTACCGAGTTCTAAATAGCCGTTTTAAATTATCTCCAATTAGCTCCTTCTCAACTCCACCCCAATGGGTGGGGTTTCCTTTTAGCTTTTGAGCGTCTTTATAAATCCTTGGTAGAGCCCATCCCCTGCAAAGTTTCCATATTTTTTTACTTCTTCTGTCCCTTCACACCTCAGTCTGACAAGAATGATGAAGAATTGAAGGGTTTGACGTCCCTTTGAGGCATTCCTGGTCGAAAACATTTTCATGCCTTCTCCGATTCCTTTAAGCACTTTAAGACCAACTTCTTCAAAGTTGTTGCTATTTCTGAGCAACAACCTTGGTTCCTCCATGGCCCCAAGTCCAAAAATGTGGAATGGAAATTCCCCTTATACTGGACTGAGGACCATCATAATAAGGCCTCCTCTAGTTACCAAGTAGATGGGGACGATCTTCCAACCGAGGACATCGGAGCAGTGTCTCGTCTGGTAGCTTATGTCAACGAGCACGGTGTAAAGACCGTTGCTTTGATACTTTCTCAACCCCTCATCGAGACTAGATCGGCTCCGTGTATATTTTCCATCTTTATGTCCGATTTAATCTTTGTGGTATTCCAGTATTCAATTATCTCGATCCTATGTTCTAATCAATATTGCTTTTTACAGCTCAAGCTATGGAGTCGTTGTCCCGCTATCTATCTCATGTGAATCCCAGTGAGGAGGCTCCTCCGAGGAGAGAGCCTCGGAAACGCGCCGCTCTCGAACCTGGTAGGGGGAGGGCAAGAGCTGCGCCCCAAGCCCCGACGTCCAAGAGGATTAGGTCCTCGACCCAAGGCGGCCCCTCCTCATCTCCTTCGGCTGGGCAAATTCAACAGCGTAGAGACAAAGAAGCCATGGTTGAGGAGGCTCAAGCTCGTCCTCAAACTAGCCTGGCTCCACCTTCTCCTCTTCCTCCTCCTCCCTTCAAGCTGCTCGCAATTTTGCTTGGGAAAAGGGGGTAACCGAGAGCTCAGTGTCGCCTACTCCCCCCCCCCCCGGTTTCCTAGATGCTATTGTCCCCCTAACTAAGGCTGATGAACGTTTAGTTCATTCTGTGCAGGACCATTTGTTAAAGGGGGTTGGTTTGGCACAAACCATGCTTCATCTAAAGCAGAAGGTGGTTGGGGTCTTGGCGGAGAAGCGGCGTTTGGAGATGGAGAGAGATGTGGTCGTGGTGGCGAAGAAGAGGATGGAGGAAGAGCTGAGTCGTCCAAGCTGTGGTTGGAAAAACAACCAAGGAACTGCAGTCAATGAAGGACATTCTGGCAAAAACAAGCTCCGAGCTCCTCTCTGCGCAGACCGCTCATTCCCAGAGTACGGAGGCTTTGAAGGCGGTGGAGACGCAGCGGGGTAACTTGGCGGAGGAGTTGGGTACGACGAAGGCCGAGCTCATAGACACAAAGAAGGCCCTTGCCGACTGCTCGGATACTGTGAGGGAGACCGCCAGGGAGGCTTTTGACATAGCCCGGCACAAATCTGACATTTGAACCCCAACATGACCCTGGAACTTAATGGGTTCCATTATCGGGCGTATGTGTACAAGGGTCAGCTCATTTCGCCTTCTCCGTCCCCTGATAGTGCTTTGGTGTCGGGGCTCGATGGTGCAAGGCAGGGAGGGGAAGGGGAAGAAGAGATCTTGTCGGACGCTCCTCTAGAAGATGGTCAGGGCCCTTTTAAGCCAACCACACCTAACCACAGAGTGGCCAAGATGTTTTCTAATGTTGTTCCTTCTTTTTGGGCGTTGATGCCCTTTTGACTTCGTGTTATCACCGGTGTTTTGTGCCGAGTTTTGGAATTTCGTTTGGACAATTTTATCATTGGTCAAAGTTATCTTTTGATTTATTGCCGTATTTCATCGTTTTTGAATTCTAAACTATGTTAGAGATTCTTCAAGCAGGCCAGGGTCTTTAGTTATGCAGAGTCTGCTTTTTCTTCCAGATCTAAAGTTTGGGTATCTGGGGTAGGTTTTCATTTTAACCGTGCTACCAAGTTCGGATCCGTTGTCTAGGATCATAACCAGGATAAGGGCAAACTGTCACATGTCTAGCCGTGGTGTTTGAAACGCAACGCTTAAACATTTTGACCTGATCAGGGTTAGAATGACAATTCATCTTCTTATCGAGGAGTGAGTTTTGATGCATCAAATTCGCGAAGGCATGTAATAGCGACTTCACGTAACTCATAACCTGGGCTTGTTAGCCCTAGTGTCAACCATCAAGATGGGTTTTGTTTCTGACTGGGTTTAAGAGACCTCGGTGTAATACTTCAGCTTTTGATAGCATGAAATTTGAATTTCCACTGGGGAATTCTTTATTAAAGTAATAATCCGCTCCAAAGAGCTAATAATGTCACACAATGAAATTGAAATGGACAAAAATATAAAATTGAAAACAAAATACTGAAATCATGAAATAACTGAGCTCAAACATATTGTGTCCAGCATATTGTGAATGTAGGGACGAGGTCTAACTGTAGTAGATTCTCAGCTTGTCGGCGTTCCAAGTTCTTTTGATTGGCTTCCTTCCTAGGGTTTTGAGTATATATACTCCTTTGTCAAGTTTCTCTTTAACCTAGTATGGACCTTCCCAATTTGCAGCCAGTTTGCCATCTTTGGCATTCTTGTTTCCGACGTCAGCACATCGGAGTATCAGGTTGCCCCTGTTGAAAGAACGGGGTCTGACCTTCCGATTATATTTTGCTGCAATGAGTTGCTTGGTGGCTAATTCTCGATAGTGCGCCGTGATTCTGACCTCGTCGATCAAGTCCAACTCTGTCCTCAACGCGTCATCGTTCGACTCCTCTCCTTCTTGGAGAGCTTTCATCTTCCTCCACGATAGCTGTCCTATCTCGACCAGGATCATTGCCTCACATCCATAGGTCAGCCGGAAAGGGGTTTCCTGGGTTGACATCTACACGCTGGTCCTATACCCCCAAAGAACACTTAGAGTTGTTTGACCCAGTTGGATTCTGCATCTTGCAACCGCTTCTTTAAGCCATCAAGAATGAGCTTGTTGGCTGCTCCAGCTTGGCCGTTAGCTTGTGGATGTTCGACAGAGGTGAAGTGCTGTCTAATGTCGAGGTCGAACATCATATCCTGGAATCCTTTATCAACAAATTGGATCCCATTATCCATGACTACCTCAGCTAGGATTCCAAATCGGGAGATAATACTATGACGAAAGAATCTCCATATGCATGCCAAGGTGATTGTTGTTAAGGGTTAAGCTTCAATTCATTTTTTAAAGTAATTAACCGTGACAATGAACCATCTAAACTGTTCGGGAGCTGCCTTGAACGGCCCGAGGAGATCCATCCCTCATTTATAGAAGGGCCAAGGAGCCGAGATGCCTTTCAATTCCGCGGGCGGGAGTCAAATAATTTTGGCGTGTTTCTGACAGTTATCACATCTCTTTACCGCCTCCTTGGAGTTCGTCATCATGGTTGGCCAATAATAGCCGACACGGAGAGCTTTCCTGGCTAAAGCTTTCCCTCCCATGTGTTGGCCATTGATTCCTTTGTGTATCTCGGCCAACACATATTTGGCTTCAGATGGACCCAAGCATCTTATCATTGGAGAATGCAAGCCTTTTCAGTTTAGTTGATCATCGACCATTGTGTAAATGGTGGCCTCTCAAATCAACTTCTTTGCTTCGGTTGAATCAACTAGAATAATGTCTCTTTCCAAAGAATCCTTAATCGGCTTTCTCCAGTCTGTCGCTGCCGATATAGTCATGATGCAACTCGGTTCAGTTAGATTTTGCTGGATCACGGTCCTATGGCTACCCTTGCCTTTTGTACTAGTGAGTTTAGAGAGAATGTCGGCTCTGGTATTCTCTTCCCTCGGAATGTGAGCCACAATCACTTCTTCGAAGTTGGAGATCACCTCCTTTGCCTTGTTCAAGTATTTGGCCAATAAAGGGCCTTTCGTTTGATAAGTGCCCTCGATCTGTGCTGCTACGAGTTGTGAGTCGGTGAATACCTTTACCCTCTGAGCTCCATGTTCTCTTGCCTCCAATAGTCCGGCAAGCAGCGCTTCATACTCTGCCTGGTTATTTGAGGTTGGAAAATTTAGCTGAAGAGAGTGCTCAATTGCGATACCATCCGGGCTTTCGACTATGACTCCTGCTCCACTCCCCTTCGCATTTGACGAACCATCGACATAAACCTTCCAAGTTTTGTCTTGGTCAATGTCAGTTCTATCTGCCGGGGTGAGTTCCCTCACAACATCTGCCAACGCTTGTGATTTGATTGCATGCCGAGCTTGTAGGAGATGTCAAACTCGGACAACTCTATGGCCCAGCTGGTCATTCTTCTTGCCAGGTCTGGCTTGTGTAATACTTGTCAGATCGGTTGATTAGTTTGGACGACTATTCGATGTCTCTAGAAGTAAGGCCGAAGTCTTCTTGCCGAGATAAGTAGGGCTGTAATACCCCAGATTATTATAATAATAACAATAACAATAATATAGTAATAATAAAATTTAATAATAATAATATAGTAAATAAAGATTTAGAATTTAATAATGTTTGTATTATTGTATAATTTATTAATTGGCAATAATTATAGTAATAACAAAATTTTAGAATTTAATTGTATTGTTTAAGAATTTATTAATTAGCGATAGTTAAAGAGCCCAGCCCATAACTAAACCCTAAATTTTAATTATAAACTTAGGTCTAGCCGTCTAAATCTAGCGAACGCTCAATACTTTTCTCTTCTGCTACTTCTTCTTCTCAAATCCTCGTTCTATACTCTCATCAATTGTTCTCCTAGGAGGTTAGCAACACGAAGACCAGGTAATTCTAATCCCCATGAGTCTTAGGGTAATCTTATATCTTGATAAGTAATCTGATCCTTAGGTTTTAGAAACAAATTGTGCTTCGATGTCCATAGGTATATATATATATATATATATATATATATATATATATAATGTAAGTAATTGTCTCGCCTCGATCTGCGTATTTCAATTCTATGCATTTGTCTGCATTTCCTTATGAATTGATCCCAACTACTTACATTGGCCTGCGTGCTTCAATTGCAAACATACCTGTACGTTTTTCTTCTTTCTCCATTAATCAATATTGCCTCACCTGTGCATCAAATTTTTCACTGTGCGTCAATTTCCTTTGGTGATTAATTACCATTGCATCGTCTCGGCCTACGTGCATGAAGTACATGCACATACCTGATCCAGTGCGACATATTCTCTTTGAATTTTAATATAATTGCTTATGTCTCTTTTATTCATTTACTTATTTATTAATTGATTTTCTTTTTCTTTATATAAGACCTCCTACGCAATAAAATAAGTCATGAACAGATTTTAGGTCAAAATATCCTTATATTTATATTTAGTTAAAATAATATAAAAATATATATAAGATAAGTAAATAATAGAGATAATTTAGGAGTTTATTATGTGTGTGTTTTAAAACAATTTAAATGTGGGAGGATAACTTTGGGATGGTACCTCCCATAGTGATGAACACAACTTATGAGCTTTATGCCCTCAATATTTATTTGATGTGAAAATGATAGTATCCGTTCTTCCCAAAGTGGTGTCTGCTAGGTTTCCAGGGCACTAGTAGCAACTTTGGGAAGATGTGTGCACACTAGGAAGATATGTTTATGGCCAATTGATGATTGTGACTAACAGGTTTCTGGGTCACAGGGTAGACTGGTAGGTTTCCGGATCTACTATGGTTCTCTTCCCACTAAACTAAATGGATTGACAGGTTTCCGAGTCCAAATGAAATTAAATTAATAAAAAAAATTAATGAATGATAATTGATATTGAAATTAATATTTTTTTTGTTATATAAGTATATGATGTGTGTGTGTGTATATATATATATATATATATATATATATATATAAAATTTTATTTCTTTTTATTATTATTATTTCTTTTTTTTTTCTATATTATCTTTGTTTATTAGGATTACCAGCAACCGCTGATGTTTGTGTTCATGGGCTGCGATGATCCTTCAGGGGAGCAGAATTTCAGTGAAACAGGTGCCAAGGGTTAGGGCTAGTCGTGAGAAGTGAGGAAGATCATCAGTATTCTAGCTAGTTCATTTTATTTTAATTTATGTTTTGAATAAAACACATTTTTGCTTAAGTTTGTTTTTTTTTTTTTATAATTTGCAATAAGTAGCCTTGCACTTGTCCCAGTATTACAAGTGCGGCAGTAACACTTCCCAAGGTTGTTTATTTCGAATTTCATTAAATCATTTATGAAAATCATTTAAATTTTGGTTATTATAACTGTTAGAAATTGGGGGTGTTACAAGGGCGAACGCTACCTTTTAAAGCTTTTGGTATCGTAGTTCCGAGCTCTGTAATGCCTTACTTACGAAATAGATTGGTGTTTGGCCAATATCAATTTCTCTAACCAGGACTGCACTTACTGCCTCTTCTCCTACTGATAGGTATAAGAACAATGACTCACCCGAATCAGGCTTTGATAGGACTGGTGGGGTCGCCAGACAATGTTTGATTTTTTTCAAATACTGCCTTGCAGTCCATGTTCCATCCTCCTTGTGTTTCCTTTTTTAGCAACCTGAAGAAAGGAAGCGTGTTCTCAGCCAATCTAGGTAAAAACCTAGTCAGCGCGGCTATCCTCCCGATTAACTGTTGTACTTCCTTTTTGGTCCTCGGGGCTTGCATATCCAACACAGTCTTGCACTTATCTGGGTTGGCTTCGATTCCACAGTTTGTCAACAGAAAACCAAGGAACTTCCTAGCTGGGACTCCTAATGCACATTTGGTCGGGTTCAAGCAAATCTGATATCTTCTTAACTCATCAAACGTTTTGTTCCAGATCCAAGATATGATCTTCCAAGTCTTTAGATTTCACAATCATGTCGTTGATGTATACTTCTACGTTTTGTCCGATCTGGTCCTCGAAAACTCTGTTCATCATTCGCTGATAGGTGGCCTTGGCATTCTTCAATCCGAAAGGCATTACGTTATAGCAGTAGTTGGCCTTGTCGGTGATGAAGGTTGTCTTCTCCTGGTCGTCCAGGTGCATGACTATTTGATTGTAACTGAAATAGGCGTCCATGAAGGATAGCAATTGAAAACCTGACGAGTTGTCGACCAACTGGTCAATGTTAGGCATTGGGTAGGAATCTTTTGGGTGGGCTTTGTTCAAGCTGGTATAGTCTGTGCATACCCTCCATTTTCCATTTGGTTTTAAAATCATAACCACGTAAGAGAGCCACGTGGTGTATTGTATTTCTCTGATGAACCCGGCTTCCAATAATTCCTTAACATGCTACTCAAGGGTCTTCTGTCTATTAGCTCTGATGTTTCTTTTCTTCTGCACCACCGATGTAAACCCCGGCCGAATAGCCAATCTATGGCAACAGAAGTTAAGGTCGATCCCTGGTATCTCGGATGACGTCCAAGCAAAGACATCCTGGTTCTTTCTCAAGAACTCCATCAACTGGGCTTTCAACCCCCGGATTCATTGTCCCCCCCCCAAAAAAAAATTTTGGTAATTTGTGAGGAATCCTTTCCCAGGACCAATTCCTCTGATTCTCCTTCGGGTTCTGGACATGGGATCTCAAGCTCTTCCCTGCGGTCGAGCTCTACCATGCTTACTGGTCGTCTGGACTTCCTACCCGCTCCTGCATCTGTGTTTAGTAGCATTGCCAGGACTCCTTCTGGTCACCATTAACAACAAAAACCTTGTTCTTATTGTTCACCATCTTCAGTTTCTGGTGCTTAGTAGACACCAGCATGTCCCTGTTATGGATGGTCGATCTTCCCAATATCATATTATACTGGGAAGAGAAGTCAACCACAATGAGTCTTACCCGTTTTGATTTGAAAGCCACTTTAGTCCCCAATGTTAATCTTAGGTCAATATATCCTTTGGGAGGAGAGTGCTCCCCGTTGAATCTTAAGAGGGTCGTTTTGCATGGCTTCAAATCTTCTACGTCCATCTTCATCTTGTTAAAGGCATCCCAACTGATGATGTCTGTCGAGCTTCCTGCATCTACAAAAATCCTTTTAACCCGAAAATGTACCAAGGTTCCCGTGATTACCAAACCATCCTAATGTCCTGGAACTACGTCCTTCAACTCTTCATTAGTAAAGACTAATGGTGGAGGTGTCGGTTTGGTGGGGTCGTCCTTGAATTTTGAGAAATCTCTTACAGAGAGGACTTCTCTCAGGTACTTCTTACGCTAGCTTATTGTATCTCCTCCCCCACCTAAGCCTCCGCTAACCAAGTTGCAATTGAACTCGGCTTCTGGGAACTCGTCATCCTCACTAGTTGGCTTTCGTCGCTTATCGTCTTTCTTTGGGTCGGTGGTTGGGCTTCTACTACGGCCTCCTTGTTTGCGTTTGTTATTTTTCCGCCCCTGAGTTTTTATCACGTACTGGCACAATTTGCCATCTCTAACGAACTTCTCAATAGCGTCACGGAGTTCATAACATTGATCTGTGGTGTGTCCCAGTCCGTCATGAAACACACAAAACTTAGATTGGTCTGTTGTGAGTGGTTTCGAGGAGGCCGAGGCCTGTCAACTCTTTTCATCTCAGTCAGTGCCACCTCCTTCCAGATCTGCAAACGAGAGACATTCAGAGAGGTATATTTGTCATACTATGTTTTTCCTTCAAATCTTTCTCCCCGAGCTCTGCTATCTCGATTCCACCTGCGGGGGTCTTCTTTTCATTTGTCTGGCTGATCTTTTTCATCTGTTGACATATTTCTCCGCTTCTCGCTTCCGACAACATTGGCTATCTCCTTCTGTTCCACCTCCAAATATTACTTCAATCGGGTATGGATTTCAGTGAGAGTATAGACCCGATTCTTGAAAACTGACTTTGCCAACCAAGATGATGGATCCAGCCCATCTATGAGGCAATGTACATGGACATCCTCCGGGAGTAAGCATACGTGTAAGGCTACCTCCTTGAATTGGTTCAAATATTTTTGGAACGTCTCCCCTCTTTTCTGCTTAATTTTACTCAGAGTGAATTGGGACTTCGGCTGCTTCTTACTAGTTGTGAAATTCAATTCAAGCTTACATCCGAGGTCTTCAAAGTCTTGCACAGAATTGGTTGGTAGCGTATGAAGCCACTTTTGAGCAGGTCCAGTCAAAGCAAAAAGCTGTGGGATGACTGGGCCCTTAATCTGTCGAACAAACATGAGCAAATCGAACGTATCAAGGTGACCGCATGGGTCCTGGGTCCCGTCATACTTCGGGAGGTCTGCCAGATCAAAATCCTTTGAATACGGCGCACTCGTGAATCCCTCAAAGAAAGGGCTTCTATTGTGTCTTGTTAGGTACTTCATTTTATACTCTCTGGGGGAGCTTCGAGGGCAGGTTATTCTCTCCATATCTTGGTCTTCATCATCTGAGATCCGTTCCATGCGTAGTTTTTTCAAGGTCGAGGTTGGGTTCTGAGTTCAAGCTCATTCCCTGAGTAGTTCTACCAGCATCCGGCCGTGTTGACCTCGGTTCTTCACTGTAAGAAGGAATACTGACATCGTGTGTCGTCCTTTCCTTCCTTTCACATGAGTCATTACGGCCTTCTCCTTGAACCAATGTTTCAAACTGTTTGAATCGATCTTCCATCATCTGATGTATTACTCTGAAGTCTTCCTGGCGTTGGAGATGATTGCGCTTCTCCATATTTTCCAATCGACTCAGCATTGATTCCTGGGTTTTCTGTAGGAGAAGGAAGTTTGGATTTGGAACCGGGGTTTCTTGTGCCGCCATGTCGTGAGGTTTAGCAACTACGGGAGGGGAGGATGCCGTGTCTGAAACGTCATTCCCTTCATTTGTGGCGTTATCCTCAGGGATATCCTTAGGTTGCGGAGGCTCTTGAACTTGCTGTTGTTGACTCGCATCGACCTGTTGTGGGTTTATAGGCTTAGGGTTCCAACTGTTGTTTCTAGTGTTAGCCATCGGTGGTCAAGAGGATCGAAATTTAAGGTCCCCATGGTCGGCGCCAATGTTCTGGTGTAGAACACAGATGTCCAACTTTGAGCTGGTGCTTTGATCTTGGATCGATGGGCTCTACCTGAGTATCTATGAAGAAGATATCTAGGAGAGCGTTGGATCACTGTGCACAAACTAGGCTCTCGCCAAAGGGGTGATGTGTGTGCACAGTTTGACATTATGTAAATAGCTTAGAGTTTAGAATGTGTGTACCTTAAGGTTTAACCTCTGTATTTATAGAGTTTACCTTAGGTTAGATCTCGCGGGCCATGTGATCTAAGGCCATCAATATCATAACTACCAGATATCGATTTGGATAGATATCTGGATTGTCATCAAGATAGGATCCTCCTGTATTGTAGGTAGATCCTGATATGTAGTATGTTCCTAGTTGGGCCATCCAAGCGTTGGGCCTGATGTAGGTCCGTAACAGTATGCTTACTCTATTTGATTAATTCTATGTGTATTTTTGCACCTAAATAAATATTATGGTGTTGCAGGCTCCTTCGCCAAAACTTTGTAGTTATATTTGTATCTTAATCCTTTTTTTAAACCTCAAATTAGGGTTATTTTTAACACTAGGGAGAAAATGAGAAGTTGCGTGTACACAAAAAATCCATGTAAAAGACAATACAGCCTCAACGAGCTTGTATTGACCATCTCTCAACCACTCTTGACTTTTATGTACGTAGACCAATTTTTTTAAGATAGGGTGAGTTGGTGGAAGAGATAATGGATGATTATTTTAATAAATAGTATATTATTTAGGACTGTTCTTAATTTTTAAGAGTTTATATTTTTTTATTTAAGATGTCTTTTTATCTTTTCAATTAGTTTCTTCCCCAATCAATGGATACATCAAATAAATTAGGAAAAATCATATTAACATTCTAATTAAGAAAAATAATGTCAAAAAAGTCCTACAACTTGTTAATAACAAGTGGAAGAACAACCATTAATAAATGAAAGAGCTACCAGTAATAAATTATGAGACTTTTTTAATATTTTTCTCTTTTAATTGGAAGTTGGTGCAATTTTCCCAAAAATTATAAGAATGTAGATGCGATCTGTACCAAATACACTATGTCTCACTTGTTCTTTAATATACTTGCTTCTAGAGGCATGTTGGTTGGCATGAGTTGTTCTTTTCTGTGATATATGCGACTTTTTTTTTTTTTTGGAAAGTGATTTATAGGTCAAAGTATGCAGAATCATTTTCAATATTTAATGTTAGATAATCAATAATAATGTTGTTATACTGTAAACTTTTTTTTTACTATCAATTTGAAAATTTACACCAAATGCTCAATTTAACTTTTTATTTTGTGAGAATCTGTTTCTTGAATTCTGAATTATCTGTAAATTTTTTCCCAAGTCATATTTAATTTTTCTTTCACATTTTGCTCTTGAAACATTATATTAGTATTTCGGAAGTTTTCTGCGTAAATGAAAAACTTTATAGGAACATATTATTAATTTTTCATACCAAGCGAAATATGTTTAGCCCGGGCTAAAAAATAAACACATTGAATTATTTACTAAATAGCATCACATAACATTGAAAATACAAATTAATAATAACTAACAATTATAAATAAAAACAAGATATAAGATGATATTAACATTTTCAATAGGTATCTCAAACAAAAATTTTACTTTCCTCTCCCAGCCTAATAAATAATAAAAATTTTTTAAAAAAAAATAAGTAATGAACAAAACATTGTCTTTATAGATAAGATAAAAAAATTAGCTAGGTCAAATTATTGGCCAAAATAAAATATCATATAATAAATACATATATATACTAATAAATTTTAGAATGTCTTAGCTCCAACTAAACCAATAAGTGGTTCCGCCACTTATAGCAAGGGAAATTATTATTTGTTGGCAAAAGAGTGAGAGAGTTAGTTGTATATAAGCTTTTAAAAATATATTTTATTGTATACTTTTATTGTATTAAAAATATTGATTAAAAGATACTATAACAAAATAAAATTAGAGCAAAATATAAAGATGTTTAAGAGATCAAAGTATAGTTCAGAAATTAAAAATTGAAATTTTAAATTGTTATTTGTTGGCAAAAGAGTGAGAGAGTTAGTTGTATATAAGCTTATATTTTATTGTAGACTTTTATTGTATTAAAAATATTGATTAAAAGATACGATAACAAAATAGAATTAGAGTAAAATATAAACATGTCAAAGAGATCAAAGTATAGCTTAAAAATTAAAAATTGAAATTTTAAATTATATTTGTTTGCAAGAAAGATTCAAGATTTTTAATTCTATTTTGTTATCGTATCTTTTAATCAATATTTTTAATACAATAAAAAATTGAAATTTTAAATTATATTTGTTTGCAAGAAAGATTCAAGATGTGATCGTGCCGCGTCGTGTTTGACCAAATAATGAATGATGTGACCTGCGTTATCCACCGGCGGAGGCCGGAGAGTCAATTTTAGACTTTGCTTTCAAAATTTCTTAAAAATTATTAAATTAAAGCTTGGGTTTGGTAAGACCATATGTAAATAAATTGAACTTGGCATTGGGACATTTGAAAACAAATAATTGACCTAAAAGAATATACGGAAGAAGTTATCTAGTGGAAACAGTTAGTTAACGAATTATTAAGGTTTGAATCATTAATGAAAAATGTGTTCACGTTTAATGTAGTGTCTTAAACAAGATAATCTTTAATAAAAAGATACTTGTATTTAGTGAAAAATTAAAAATAAATAAATAAATAAGGGTATAACTTTTATTTTCTGTTGGGCAACAAAATTATTAATATTTGAGATGGTACAACCATAACTCTTCTTTTGCAAAGTCACTTTGTGCGTCTAACTACATCTTTCAATTGTGCGTGTAGCTTGCGGCACCAATTCCTCTTTTAGTTTTTTTTTAAATGTTTATTGTGTGCTGATTTTTTTTTATATTATTAAAAGCATGTGGTTAGCAATTTTTTTTTGGAGTAGTGGAGTCATTTCAATTTACCTTACCGAGTCCGTTTGGTAGTGATATTAGTAATCCTAGATATTAGCTATAATCCTAGATTTTAGCTAGAATAAATAGAAATATAAAATGTAATTAAAATGTTAAATGTATTGTACCGTAATAAACTATAATAGGAATATATTGATTTTATTATTAGATTATATAATATAATCGATTTCTATTTATATTAATATCTCATATTATATATCTTTTTTATTATATTATTTATATTAGAAAATTTTATTATATATTCTATTTATTATATAGAATATATATCGAATATATTTATTTTATTATTATTAATTAGATTATATAATATAATTGATTTCTATTTATAGTAATTATATTAATTTTTTATATTATATATCTTTTTTTATTATATTATTTATATTATAAAATCTTATTATATATTCTATTTATTATATAGAATATATATCGAATATATTGATTTTATTATTATTAATTAGATTATATAATATAATTGATTTCTATTTATAGTAATTATATTAATATTTCATATTATATATCTTTTTTTATTATATTATTTATATTATAAAATCTTATTATATATTCTATTTATTATATAGAATATATATCTATTTATTTTATATTTTACATATTTTGATCACATAAGCGATTCATTATTTATCAATAAAGGAAGCACAATAATTTTAATATTTATGCTAGTTGTGTATGATGCTATATTAATTAATATTCTTTCATTCTTTAGATAATATCCGCTGCGTAATGAAATAGGACATGCTTAGATTTGATATCAAGAACTCGTATCCTACATTTAATTAAATGATAGAAAAGTATATAAAAGATAATTAAGTAATAGAAATAATTTAGGAATTTTTTTATGTGTGTGTTTTAAATAATTAGACTTTATTCAGATAGGTATTTGAGTTATAATATATGTTGGCTCTTGTATCGAATACTTGAATTATTATACTCTTGAATAATTTGAAAAGTCATGATGCCCTTGAGTAATTGATATATTCAATGAAGAAATTGATAACTGTGACAAGATTGAATTTCCTGATTGTGTGTGATTGTAATGAATTAATAGTGGGAGGATAGCTTGGGACGATACCTCCCAAGTGATGAACATAACTTTTGGGCTTTATGCCACTGATGTGAAAATTATAGTATCCGTTCTTCCCAAAGTGGTGTCTGGTAGGGTTTCTCGGGACACTAGTAGCAACTTTGGAAAGAGGTGTGCACACTAGGAAGAGATGTTTTGATGATGGCCAATTTGATGATTTGTGACTGGCAGGGTTTCTTGGGTCACAGGGTAAACTGGCAGGGTTTCCCGGGTTTATCATGGTTCTCTTCCCACTAAATAGACTAGCAGAGTTCCCCGGGTCTATCATGAATTTAATAAAGATAATAAATAATATTTGATTTGACGTGTATGTATATTATGAATATAGAAATTGATATTTGATTCAATTACTATGTATATTGGATTTGATTATATTTGATTGTGATTTATTGGAATTACCAGCAATTGCTGATGTTTGTGTTCATGGGCTGCGACGATCCTTCAGGGGAGCAGAATTTCAATGAAACAGGTGCCGAGAGTTGGGACTAGCAGTGAGAAGTGAGGAAGCACCTTCATCTTATTTTATTTTATTTTGTTTGGAGTAAAACATATTTTGTTTAAGTTTGAATTTACATTATTTGTAATAAGTAGCCTTGCACTTGTCCCAGTACAAGTGCGGCGGTAACACTCCCCAAGGTTTTTTATTTCGAATTTCATTAATTTATTTATGAAAATCATTTAAATTTTTGTTATTATAACTGTTAGAAATTGGGGGTGTTACAAAGTGTGAAGTCCCACATTGATTAGGAAGGCGAACGAAGCATGCCTTATAAGGATGCGGAGACCTTTCTCTTGTGGACGTGTTTTGATAAGCTAGGCCCAATCTAAAACAAAACCGTGACGCCTAGTGTGTGCCAAAGCGGACAATATCCACAAGCGGGCGCCTGGGATGTTACAATTGGTATGAGAGCCAGGGCTTAGGTCGATGTGCCAGCGAGGACGCTGGGCCCCAAGGGGGGTGGAGTGTGAAGTCCCACATCGATTGGGAAGGCGAACGAAGCATGCCTTATAAGGATGTGGAGACCTTTCCTTTGTGGACGCGTTTTGATGGGCTAGGCCCAGTCTAAAACAAAACCGTGAGGCCTGGTGTGTGCCAAAGCCAAGCGGGCGCCTGGGATGTTACATCCTCCCTCCCTTCTCATTCCTTCCTTTCAAACCAAACACACTATAATAGAGGATAGTGTGCGTTTAGCCGAAACAAATAAATTAATTAAAAGAGTGCAACTCTTTTTATTTTCTACTCTTTAATAAAAGATAAACTTTTTGAAAGAGCGCACATCTCATATTAAACAGATGCAACTTATGACACATTCTTCCCCACCAATAAAGATAAAGTATATATGGTAAAGAAAGTCGGAATATATTTTTATTTTTAAAAAAAGTTAGCAACAATAATTACACATTCTTCCCCACCAATAAATTGATTTGGGACTGCTATACACGTTTGTTTTCATCTTCAATTCATTATCCATTAGAGAAAACCCAGAAATGAATCTGGACAATATCAAAAGTCTTCTCTTTGATAATGAAATGAACTGAAACCACTATGTCATTATTAATTATTAATTATTAATAATAAAATAGGAATAAGTGCATGTTAGTTTTGTTACTTTCCAGAATAACAAACATTAGAAATGAGAATCCATCACGTTACTTGAGCTGTACCAGGGACCCAACCAAGGCCAGATGTCGCAATGTACGTGATTGGCTTTGAGTTTCGTTCGATGGGGTAGGTACATGCTGGGCTTACATAAATTAACCTTAATTTAATAAAATTCATTTCATCTACAAAAACAAATTTCATGTGCTGTAAAAATAGGAACGGTTTTGGTCGGCTGCCATCCTTTGAAACTGTCCTGTTTGGGCGCAAAAACAGTGAGTTGGTGCCTTTTTTAAAAAAAAAAAATGGTACTGTCTTATATTAAAAAGATACTTTAGGATATTAATCGGTACTGAAAATATATTTCCTAATCTTCAAAATTATTTTAAGATCTTGAAAAAATATTTCAGCATATTGAATGGTACTAAAAAATACTTAATGCTTTTAAAAAATTATTTTATAATCTTGAAAAAATATCTCAAACTATATTTTTTTGTACGAGTCAATACACTAAAATATTTTTTTCAAGATCTTAGTATAATTTTTCAAGATCATAAAGTATTTTTTTCAATACCAATCATTATCCTAAAATATCCTTTTAGTATCAGTCAATACCATAAAATATTTTTTTAAGATCCTAAAATAATTGTTCAAAATCATAAAGTATTTTTTCTATACAAATTAGTATCCTTAAGTATCTTTTTAGTACCAATTAATACCCTATTTTTTTTAAAAAAAAAAAAAAAAGGCACCATGTCCCTATTTTTGCACAAAAACGGTACAGTTTCAGCAAAAAGAATGGCAAGGTACCCAAACCAAGTCCGTAAAAATATGAACTTTCCTCTTGTCAATGTAAGAATTTTATTTGTGATGAATCTATAAATATTTTTGTAAGCAATTTAAAATTTAATGGAAAAAATAAAACTAATTTATTCATTTAAAAGATATATATGAAATATATGGGCTTTTTTCCCTATTTGCCACTTTTTAGATAAATAATTACCATTTTGCCACTCTTTTCAAAATATTTCTCCATCTGGCACTTTTAGTTTACTAAACCACAGTTTAGTCGATTAAAAGTCGTGGTTTCCCTTTTTTTTTTATTGACCGCTCATTTAGTCGACTAACCCAACAGGTTAGTCGACTAAATCTCGGCTTGAGGGTTAGACTAAATGTAATATATTGGATTTAATAAACAAATGTAATATACTGGATTTAATTTACCGTAGCATTGATATAAAAAAAGGTTAATAAAAAAAACAGCAATATAATATTTACCGGGGCATTGATATAATAAAAAAAATCATATATACCTAAAAAAAATTTATTTGTTTCTTTAAACATATATATACTGAATTTAATTGTTTTTAATAAAAGATAAACTTCAGCTTTTTGATATATTTGGCGAAATTGGAAATGATCAGCATATATATACTGGGCATTTGTTTCTTGAAAGTAAAATATTTTTGTTGGAATCTCGAAATAATTAAGGGCAAATTTTCTCTCACTATAATCTTGATTGTTGGAGAGATCTTAGGATCATATTAGGGTTTATCTAGGCTAGCAGTTAATATTTTCTACCGTATATAATCCTACTAGCTGTGTTAAATAAAAGTAAGTTTTTGGGATCAGTAGATTAAATTCGACAGGGAACTTCAATTTTAATAAAATATAAAATTCAGCTTTTTATAAAAATATATATTTGGCCAAACAAGAACATACATATAATTAACATATATAATATACTGGGGCATTTGTTTATCAAGTTTAGATATTAGCCCCATCCGATCTTACAGTTTACTTCAATTTCCGCCGACTTCATTCGGCTTTTTCTCACCCAAACAATCATGAAGTTGAAGGGCACAATACATAAAATCCCCACCTTTTGCGACAAAAATTAGTCCAATAGAGACGCAATAATCCAGACGTACAAATACAATTATACAAACATTCAAAGCTTGATGACATAAATAATCATACTTTTCAAGCCGTAAAACTAGGTCCTTACTTGACAAGCCATTAAAAAATCCAACCCAACTAAACTTTTCATATAAATAAGTAAAAAAGAACCACACTAAATATTGGTTTTCGTTGGATGAATCGTTCAAATTTAATTTAAATAGTCGAATATATGTCAACATAAAAACCAACACAGAAATGAGAATCCATCACGTTACTTGAGCTGTACAAGGGACCCAACCAAGGCCAGATGTAGCAATGTGATTGGCTCTTATTTCTATGGGGTAGGTACAAGCTTGGCTCACATAAATTAAGCATAATTTAATAAAATTGATTTCATCTACAAAAACAAGGGAAAATCCCTGTAAGGTCCTAAAAAATCAAGAAAATATAAGAAAAAACAAAGTCTCATAAAAAACTTTAAAATTAAAAATGTCTCAATGAGTTGTTAAAACCTACTGATAAGTTGTTAATCTCTTCTGAAATAATTGTCAATATGACTTTTTTGACATTAGAATTTTCTGTAAGATTTTTTAGACATTTTTTGGTCCTTTGGGATCTTAAAAGGATTTTCCCTAAAAACAAATTTAAACAAATTTCATGTCCTATGAAAATACATGTTGTCAATATAAGAATTTTATTTGTGATCAATTTGTAAATATTTTTGTAAGCAATTTAAAATTTAATGGAAAAAATAAAAGTAATTACTAATTCATCATTGAAATCTGAACAAAATTTATTCATTTAAATGATATATATGAAATATATGTCAACATAAAATCTAGGCTCCTCATTGAATACAAATGACACAAATTCAAACAAACTAGGAACATGATGATCATAATCATCATCATCATCTTCATTTAATAATTAAAACAAACACCAAAAAAAAAAAAATTATAGAGCACTGCCTCTTTCCTAGCACATCAAGACCAAGACCAACAATGACACAACCAATGATCCCATCAGCTCCACAACACCCCCAAGCCCACCAACTGCCCCACTGTGGGACGGTGGGGGTGGTGGGGAGGCGGTGGTTGGAGTGGTAGTAGGTGGAGAGTTTGGTGTGGTCGGGGTGGTGGGAGTGGTGGGGGTGGTGCTGGCGGCGACAACATTGATGGAGAGCTTCATGCCGCTACCGCAATGGCCTACAGTTGGGCAAATGAAGTTCATTTTGCCAGCAGTGGTCAAAGCAATTTTTGTGTTGCCACCATTGTAGGACTTGAGGGCATTGCTACTGCTGCAACTGCTGTAGTCACTATCACTGACTTGGTCCACTCCATGGCTGCTGTCATAATTGAACACTAGTTGCCAAAAATAAAATCAACATTTAATGATTTGTTCCATTAGCTTGTATTATTGGAGAGGAAAATCATTCACTTATAGTTACTTAGGATCTGTTTGGTGAGAAGGGAAATGGAAGGGCAGGGAAATTTCAATATTATGTTAAGGTTTAAAAGAAATGGGTAGGTGGTGGGGATTATAAAATTTTAATAAAAAGAATATGTAAGATAAAAATGTAAGATAAGATAATTAAAAACTTTAAACCTCATTTTTCCTTTTTTTTTCTAAAAAAAAAAAATCGAGCTTATTAAAATTTTTCCTCCCGTCTATTCCCCCCTGCCAAACAGACCCTTACCAAAAAAATTGGTCAAAGTTTGAGTGTAATTAATAAGAAGTTAATAACTCAAATCAATGAAAAAACAAAGAAAAACAGAGTATGCAAAAACAAGAAAACAGAGTAGCATTCCTGTTTAGCATCATGAAATGGAATTTCTTTCATAAAAATAAAAACTAAATAAAAAATTTCAAACACTACTATGGACATATGATGTCAGTTCTTAAAAAACCACTTAACTTAACAGAGTCAAATATAACAAGAAAACCAGTACCTTAATCTCAATATATATATATATATATATATATATATATATATATATATATATATATCATTTACCCCTTCTATATATAAGATCTGTTAAAAAAAAAATCTTTAAATAATAACATGGATCTTATATTAAGAACCGAGAAGAAAAATAAGTAGTGTCATCTTAGAAATTTTTGAGACGGTGATTTTTGATGAGTTAATTGGAAATAGAGTTTCTTTGTAATAAAAATTATATCATTAATAAACGATGATACTTGTTTAACTCCATGTAAAACATAAGACAAAATCTAATCGGGTTAAAATTGAAGAGTGAGATTCTTAAAGGGTTTGGGTTATTAATATTAGAAACTCACCAAGATTGTCGCCAACAGTGAAAGTTTTTCCAGAAGCCCAGGTGGCATAATCCCCACCAAGACTCCATCCAGTGGAGTCACCAACAGTATGGTCTGCTCCAAAAACACAAGGAACAACCAGAAGAACCAGAACCACCAAAGAAGAAGCAGCCATTAATGAAGACCTAGCCATCTTAGCTTCTTTCTTCTTCTTCTCTTCACAAAAGCTTAATTATTGCTAGCAAAAGACTTGAAGATGAGGATGAGGATGATGATGATGATGATGATGATGTGTTGGCTTTGGTTGAGAATGAAGGGCCTATATATAAACATGAATTGATCTACCTACTCCCCCATATGGGTTTTTTTTAATATCTTCTGCCTCTAACTTTTTTTAATTAAATTGAATAAATTATTGGGGGGAAAATAATAAAGTGGTGAGTGGTTATAATTTGACGTGGTTCTAGTCCAGTATGGCATGCCCCTACCTAATGCATTGATGAGATGTAAATATGGTTGCCCTTCTTTGACTTGGAAAGTTTAATAGATACTCGTCTTAATGATAAGACTAAGTTAACTTATTTTGAGAAATTAAAGAAGCTAATTAAATTAATTTGTAATATTTTTATTTTTCCTTCAAATTAATTAGTTTGACTAATAAACTTATAATATAATTAAATAACTTTTTAATCTCTAAAAAAAGTTAACCCGGTTTTATAATTAGGACCGAAGTAGTACTATATCATGGGGAAAAAAAAAAAAGGGGGGGGGGGGGGAAGCTGATTTCTAGAACAAGATGATTATTGTAATTAAGTAATTATTGTGGGTTCTTAAGTTGACTTATTTTTATGCCATTTGGCCGCCACGCCCTTCTTTATCTGGTCTACGTTGGCTGCTTATTATAGATCTTTGTTTTTTCTTGGAATAGTGGAAAAGGGGACACAAACATTGTATGTTCGTTTTGGTTGTAAGAAGATATCAATTCCATCTTCCAAGCAATGTGTAATCTGAATTCGAATTGTTTATGATTTGCTTGTAATTGTGTGAATATAATCATAAATAATATATTCTTTTTGATGATATATTAAATTATTTGGCATCAGGGATTTGTTTGACTTTTTGACATCATATTTTCATAATTACCAACCTCTGCTTTGTTTGGGTCAAGGGATGGTAGCTAAATATAAATTAACAAATATACTTTTAACGGCCATTTTAGAATTTTTTTTTACCTTCTTATTGTACAATAATATATATTAGAATTATTTTTTATTAATTTTTGAATTTCAAATACATGTTACCTCACTTGCATATGATAATAAAATAATTATATATATATTTTAAAGGATAATTTTAATAATTCTAACATAATATCTCATTAATTTTATCATTATAAGATATATATTTCTTAATATGTAATAATATATAAAACCTAATAAAAATATATACTATATTAACATATATATTAAATATTAATATAATGTTTTAAAACACATTTATCATGTTTAGCGTAGGTCGGAATTTTTTTTTTTTTAAAAAAAAACCTTCCCCCAAAAAAACCCACTTTTGGAGGGTAGGGCCCACCCCACCCCTCCAATTTTTTACCCTATATCCCCATCTACTTCTCTCACCTTCTCCTTCAAAAAAATCCCAACCAAATAGGGTCAAGAAGTTTGTTTTGCAAGAGACATTAATAAAAATTAGTTTATCTTATGTTTTGTACTTCTCAAGCCATTTTCAATTACTTCAAAGCTTGATTCTTTATCTTCTCAAAAAGAAATCTCTTGCTATTCATAGGATGCTTCTACAATCTCTTCATCTCTTCACCAAGTTTATTACTCCTTTCAGCCTTAAATACAGCATAGGATAAAGTTTGTATTGCAAACTACATTGACAAATTTTTTCATATATTTATGACGGAAGTTAATACTTTTTTATAAATTTAAATTTCAGCTAAAATTTTTAATCACTCAATAAGTCAGCCCATTAATTTTTTTTTTATGAATATACAATTTTATTCTCAATTTATTATTGTGTAGATTTATTCTCCTTGGGTATGTTTGTAGAAATAGGATATTATCACTACCATTTTTTGTCACTACCACTTTTTCACCATTAGATCAGAATCTCAATAAGAGAGAGAAATAATAAAGGTAGATAAGATTCTGATTTAATAGTGAAAAAGTGGTAGTGACAAAAAAAAAGTAGTGACAATATCCTATCTAATGTTTGTATATTAAAAATGGGTAAGGTTATAACATTGCTAACTTTTAAGATGGAATTGAATGATATTTTAAGGTTTTTTTTTTAAATCTCAATGAAATATACGAGGACTGACTTATAAATCAATAACAACTCATGTCTAATGGTTTTTTCCACCAATAATATATAAGAGTTGAATTTGAACCCTTAATTATAGGGGTATTAATTATTGAATATGTTATCGCCATGTTAACAAAATGGGTTTGGTGGGGGCTATGTTTAAATATTCTTTGGACGCACAAAAAGTTATAAGAAAGGCTCCAAGTTTGAATTTATACAATATGTAATGAATCTTTCTAGAGAAGGCAATAACTAACACATGTCTATGTTCCACACTGTAAAGTCACAAATGAAAATGATATATATCTTTATTTTCCAAGTTCGTCTAGAATTTATGTAAGGGAAAAATCCCTTTAAAGTCTCAATGAACCTAGAAAACATTAAAAAAAAAAAAATCTCAGAGAAAATTCTGATATAAAAAAGTTCTTAAGGAGTTGTTAAAACCCACCGTTTGAATTGTCAATCCCCCTAGTGAAAGAGTTGTCAATGAAAATTTTTTGACATCAGAATTTTTTTATGAAAATTTTTTGATATTTTCTTACTCTCTTGAGACCTTAAAGAGATTTTCCTTTTATACAGTATGTGATGAATTTTTTCTAGAGACGACAATAACTAACTCATGTTTGTATCCCACACTTTAAAGTCACATATGAAAATGATATACTACCTCCGGTCCTAATTATAAGAGCTAGTTAACTTTCTTTGGAGAGATTAAGGAAGCTAAAAAGGTTACTTAATCATTTCATATGTTGTATATCCTTGGATTATATATTAATTTATTAGTTAAATTAATTAGTTTGAAGAAAAAAAATAAAAATAAAAATAATCTAAAGCAATTTAGTTAGCTTCCTTAATCTCTCCAAAAAAGTGAACTACCTCTTGTAATTAGGACCGAAGGGAGTATATATTAATTTTCCCAGTTTGAATAGAATTTATATAAGGGAAAATCTCTTTAAGATCCCAAAGGACCAATAAAATGTCAAAAAGGTCTCAAAGAAAATTATGATGTCAAAAAAGTCTCAAGTAATTGTTAGAACTCACAAATAAAGATGTCAATCATCCCCTACTAAAGAAATTGTCAATGAGACTTTTTTTATATTAGAATTTTATTGGAGACTTTTTTGACATTTTCTTAATCTTTTGAGGCCCTAAAGAAATTTTCCCTTTATAAAGCATGTGAAGAATCTTTTCTAGAGAAGGCAATAACTAACTAACTCATGTTTATATTCCACACTGTAAAGTCACAAATGAAAATGACATATATCTTAATTTACCTGTTCCTGTCACGTAATGGAGATTTCGATTATTTTTCTTCAAGTCGGAAGCACATATATAATTAAAAAATATATATAGTTTTTTTTTTGGAGAACTGTGTCTTCCCAAATTATAGTTGAGGCAACAAGGTGATTTATTTTCCGAATTTTTTAATCGTATTTAAGAAATATTAAATTCCTTAGTCCTCATTCAAATTATCGCGATGAGAAGACGATAATATATTTGACAAAGGTTGAAGAACTTAATCTAGCAAATAATTAAATAAAAAATTTCCTTTTCTAAAAAAATTATTATTTGCGTGTGTTACTTTTCTTTTAAAGGATGATCCGAATTTTACCAAGAGTGAATGTCTGAATGATGCAGAAGTCAAACCAAAGGGGTCAGTTTGGGTGTGCCATCCAAAGCCGTGCAAGAGATAATATCATATACTCATTTTGGGCGTGCTATCCAAAGCCGTGATAATATTACCACCTTCCTTAATTTTTAAAAAAATTTATATAATTATTGTAAAATATGTATATATTTTTTTTCTTCAACTTAATTTATTTGACTTATAAATTAATATATAATTTAATGATACATAACATATGATATAATTAAATAACTTATTTAATTTTTTTAATTTCTCCAGAAAAATATCAACTTTATATTACATTTAGGATTGAAGGGATTATAAAAATTCATATAATATATATTTATATATAAATAAAACCTTTATGCAGGGTTTTACTTATCCCTATTTTTTTTTTTTAAAAAAAAAAGTTTTTTGAGACCTCAAATGTTCATGAGATATTCTCAAATGATGATATATCAAGTTTACGTTTTAGAAACAACAATAATTAGCACAGAAATAAATATTTGAGATTAATAGTGTTAGTGCTAAAGGGGAAAAAAAACATATTACCTCCTCTTCTAGATATAAAACACAGTAACCAATGATATATATAGGTATTTCAGTTTGGCAAAAAATATACAAGTATTTCAAGAATATTATGTAACATATGTTATAGTTAAGTAATCTATGTTCTAAAAAAATAGTAATTTATTTAGTTTTCTTAATATTACTCTCTCTTGTTCTAAATATAAGATAAACTTGAATTTTTTTAAAAAAGAAATTAAGGAAGTTAAATAAATTACTTAATCATATCTTATATTGTATATCCTTAGATTATATATCAGTTTAAATCAAACTAATTAGTTAGAGAAAAATAAAAATAAAAATATTCTAAAGTGATTTAGTTATTTTCTTTAATTTGTTCAATAAAATTATTTTTATCTTATATTTAGGATTAGTATCAAATTAGTCAATTGAAAGTCTGGACATGGGGTGATGGTGGCGAATGGCAAATTGTTGTTGTTCATTTTCCCAGAGAAGGAGTGTTTAGATGTCTTAGGACCAGTTTGGATGGGCTTTTTTGAAGAAAAAAAAAGCACTTTTTTAATGCAAAAAAATGATTTTTTTTAAATTAATTTATGTATTTAGATGATATTTTTTTAAAAAAGTAAAAGTCACAAAAAAAAAGCTAAAGTACTGTTTTTTTAAAAAGCTCCAATTTAGAGCTTAAAAAATAAATACTTAAAAAAATATATTTTTTAAAAGCCCATCCAAAACGGGCTCTTAGCCAATTTGGGCCTTGAGTTGCGTGATGCCATTACATGTTTGGGTTACAATTGGACTTTTCAGATGATTGTTTGGGAGGGGTTTTTGAGAGGTTTTTTTTTTTTTTTTTTTAAAAAAATTGATGTAGTTTCCTTTGTGCTTTAGGATCCGAGTATAAGGGCCTGTTTGTTTTTGTTTTCCTTTTTTTACCAAAACAGTTTTATAAAATTATTTTGGAAGGGGTCAAGTTGGCTTGGGACTTAGGTCCTGTTTGTTACAAAGAAGATCTGGGGAAGAAAAGGAATGGAAAGGAAATGAATGGAAAATTAGGAGGGAACTTTAAAAATGTAAGCCATTTGGTATACTAGGGAAAGGAAGTTAGTTGAGGAAAAATAAAATGTTTGGTAAGAAGAAAAGGAAGTTGGTTAAGTGGGAAGGAGAGGTAAAATACTAATAATGCCCCTAAAAAATAAAGCAACCACACCATCTTCATTGCTCTCATCTGCAACCTTCTTCCTCACTCTCATCTGTGACCTTCACTTCTATCAATGGTCACTGCACTCTCTCCTTCATTGCAACCTTCACTTCTTCCAATTATGCCCCTATAATAAAAAATGGAGAAAATGATTTGACTGATTCAAACGTACGTTCAAATGATGGCGTTAAGTTCAAATGATGGTGTTAAGTTCGAACGTAATACACTAAAGTGAGAACGCATTCGAATCAAATTTTGACAATAACCAAACTTCTGCATCAGTTCATATCGGAACAGGACAACAACAACGGTCATTTACACACAAGCACTCGAAACATCAGAATCTGAATGCCCAAAACCCCAAGGAGGGTCCAAATAAGAAGATAAAAAGATGAGTATAATGTATTAAACTAGCTTTGAATCTGAGAAGAAGGAAAAAATTAAAAGAATAATCTTAATCAACAAAAGAGGACACAAGTGTAGACAAAAAAGCGATATATACAACCAAAAATAGAAACACCCAGGCCTGCAAAATTCCCTTTAACAACCACTTGTTGACAACAATGTCGAATCTCCATCCCAAAGGAGAAAATTACACAGCAGGCACACCTCCGAGAGTTTAGAAGAGAAAAATTTATGCTCAATAAAGCTCGATGTATAACCTAGAAGATGGGGAGACTAAATCAAAGATGTGATGAAATCTACAACACTGGCGCAAGAGATGTGATTTTTTATAGGACATTTCCGTCCAATTTTTTAGTCTCCCGGGAAGATTTGAACTTTCCCTCCATTTTCGAATGGAATGGAGGTTCTTATGTTTAAGGGAAGATCAAAGGTTGGTGGAAGATGGTTTCCGAGAAGGTGCTGCTACCAAACGCGTTCTGTGATGGAAGATATGTAATCTTCCCTTTCCTTCGGCCTACCTTCTGTGTAACAAACGGGTCCTTAGGTTTCAGGAAGGTCCAGCTGGAGTCTGATGCTCAAAATCTTGTGGATCTGTTAAAGGGTGGCTCCTCTCCAAATGATAGCCTATTGATTTCCAACATCAGAGAGTATATCAATAGGGACTGGTTGATATCGATCCGCTACATTTCAAGGGATGTTAACCGAATGGCTGATGCAATGGCCAAGGTAGGTTTGAATAAGTCTTCGATTTTAGGAGAATGCCCAAGCTTCTTAAGGGCATGGTTAATCCAAGAAGGTTTGGGAAATGTTTCTCCAGTGTTTTAATTTCTATGTTGCTGTAAAGCTTTATTTCTGTCTATGTTTGTAACCTTTTCTATGACTTTTTAGCCCTCTCTATTATCAAAAAAAAGTTTTATAAAATTATTTTTTAAAATAAGAGTAATATTACATCAAAATGTAATATTTACCTAGCATTGTGAAGTGGCACCCATTAATTACTCATTTCTAAGGCATCAATCTCTCACTTTCTACATGATAAAATATTTTTATTAATATTTATTTCATTTAATTTTAGTTTTTCTTCCTTACATATGTCTCATGTGCCCTTTGTACGCCAACAAGTGCACCATGACGCAACTGAGAAGCCCACAAAAATATCTTCACCGTTAGCTAAGCTTTTGGGCTGAAGCACGATAACTAATGCCGCGAACCTAAATATTACCCATTAGTTACAAGTGGGGTTTTTTTTTTTTTTTTTTTTTTCCAGCAATTAAAATTGATATAGTTGGCTAAGGCATCGGCCTTCACCCCAAAAGGGAGGAGGTTTGATACCCACTAATCGATGTGAGAGCCTTGTTAGTAGGCGATCTATAATTATATTTGTAAAAGCTTAGAGACATACCTTGGCTTTGATAGGATACCGGTGTCTACTCCCACCTAAACTTTTATTGTATGAAAAAAAAAATGGTTTTTTTCAATTGAGAAGTGAGTTTGAGGGTGGGAAATGTTATCTCGAACAAGCTCAGATGATAATAAGTTCTTTAGGTTTTACTACAACTATAATCTTATTTATAATGGATATATATTCAAAAAATATATAATATGCTCAGATAAAATGAATTTCGGTCTCGTGAGTCATGACCCTTTTATAGGTTGCAGATCACATGGGCATGGGCACACTTAAACATGTTTAATGGCAATTAACTCACATTAAGATAGGGTGAGCTCAATTAAATGGGCGGTTTTAAATACTCACTTAATTGATTTAAGATTATCAAAGATGCTAGTTACAAACATTGAAGACACATAATGATGACTAAAGTGGTGGATTAATTAGAGAGCTTTTTCCTATAAAGATTGTTTGGTACCGCGTTTGACTCGCACATAATGGAAAGAAAAATTGTTGGATTTCGACTTAGTTTCTAGTGGCCTGTTGTTATGCGAGAAAGCCTATTTCTCTTCTTAGCAAATTTACTAGCCCAAGATCACCGGCACTACTAGTAGTGTAGTGGTATTGGGAGTAGTCTCCTCACCCCCTTGTACTGGGTTCGATCCCCCCATCCCCTATCGCCTATGTATAAAAAAAAAAAATAATTATTGCATAGAACCCATAATCCCATGCAATGTGAGATTCTTCTTTTCATACACCCACACATGTTATTTTTATAATATTATGAACCTAAATGATTTATATCTCATGAAGAATTAGGGAAATGCTTTTGATGAACTCCATAATGAGTTTCTTGTTATACCCAAAACTCTTGTTTTAATTTAAAAGAAACTTGCTTCTATTTAAAATGATTTTTTCATAGTAAAAGAGGAGAATGTCTTTGAAAAAGAAATTTTCTTTTTTTGGAAAATCAAACCGCTCCTCCATGTTCTTGTTGTCAGAAGTTGGTTTCGCAAAAAGAAGATTTAATAATAAACTTGTCAAGTTTGTTAGAGGCAGAGAGAGTCGAAAAAAGATTTCAGATGAACAAAAAGTGTGTTTCATAAAGTTGGTCTGAAAAATACTATGAATTACGATATATGAAGTGGCTACAAAAGGGTTCCTGATGAGAGATGAAATAATCATCAATTAAGATTTTTTTTCATATAAGTTATTTATTAGGGAATATTTGGTTTTAAAATGTCATTGTTATTTGTATTTAATTAAGAATTCTAGAATATTCTGTCTTCAATTCTCATTTATTATAATTCTATTATAAAATATTTTGAAGAAGGTGGAACCTGGTTACATTGATTACAGTTAAAATCCGAGTTCCACATGGAATGAACCCTTACGACAGGGACGAAGGCGGACCCGGTTATACCGAATCTGGTTAAAATCCCGGCCCGTGTGAATTTTTGAATAGACATTTCCTTGGTCATCTTATTTTTCTGCAAAAGCCGGCCAACCATAAAGTGGCTCAACTTTTATCATTATTCTTTTTGTCTTTCAATTGAAATAAATTTTGGAAATAAGGAGCTACTAAGCTTTCTTGTTAGATTGCATGATTTATTACTTCTATCCTTGCTAAAGGGCCTCCATGATAATTTTTGAAGATGGACCTGGTTACACCGAATCTGGTTAAAATCCCATCTCCGTGTGAATTTTTGAAGGCGGACCTAGTTAAACCAAATCTGGTTAAAATCCGAGATTAGTGTACAGATCCATGTTAAGCCTTAAATACATCCCGGCAATCCCAAGATCTGAATTACCGGGCTTGGGGGCAACAGAGTGGACAATGATTTGTTAATGGAAAAGCATGTTATCAATAATCAGGATTAATGCAAACTCGGACCAGTATTTGAAATGAGCAAGTCGAACGATTTGCGCAAATCGTAAGTATTTTCCATTTATTTGATTTGCTTACATATTATTAAATGCAAAAATGTAAACTGGATAATTACCCTGGGAAAATAAGTACGAAAGCAAGCAAGAGATCTTATTTCTTCTTGCACAACCCGGATAAGTTGGATATATCTCGGTCAAGTCCGCGTTTCACATTAGACAATCAATACATCCCGGCAGTTCAAAGACCTGAATTACTGAGCTGGGGGGCAACTGTTATAGATTCAAATATTAGGCCCATTCAAGGTGTGGCTCAACAAGACTACAAGAGGCAACCAAACCCTAACCCTAAAGTACCCTCTATAAAGAGATGCTAAACCCTAAAGGTACACAGATTAAAAACTCATCCTCTTTATTTTTCCGCTTACACAGAGCATACACCTCACTCTCTTGGGTGAAAACTCTCATTTTGTGCTATGTGATCCTCTATCTTCTTATGTACCTCATCTATGAATACTTGGGAGGGAGCTATTTGATCCTATATCAATATACTAGTCTTTTGAAACTATACACTTATTTTCTACAAACAGAACAATAACCAAGAACAAATGCTTCCTACAGAAAAAGTTATATTGCCAAAAAAAAAAACTTGAGAGTTATTTTTTATCTTAGTTTTTAAACCTTATTTATGCCACTCATGTGACCTACGTTGCCATTTCCATGTCATCATATAAATGGTTTTTAAACCTTGTATTATGCCACGTGGACTAATTAATGTAATAATAAGATATTATTTAATGACATATTTTACATTTACTTTCTGATTTTTCATTCACTGGTCTTAAAATTATTTCTTAGCCTTGCTTGTAAACCTGATATTCATCTAATTTCATTTTGTCTGGGATAAAAAGAGTTTCACACAAAAAACCATAGGATTGTAATGATGGTTTTATTTATCATCATTCTGATCTTATTTATAAGTCTATTTTAACAAAAAAAGAAAATTTAATTTTTATGTAATAAATGAAATTGTGATAGTTTTACTCATATTAATTGCCTCCATGAAGATAGAGAGAGAAGAAACAGTTGGGAAATATCCAATTAGAGCACAGTTGAAAATTTATCCTATAATCATTGAGTTAACTATATTTTCTTGGTATGTGAGATTTGGTCAAAATAGACTTATAAATAGAATTAGAGTGGTGGTATGTTAGAGGAGTTTTGTCTCAATTTATGGAAATGAACTTTTAAAACCATGGTTTTGTTGCTTTCAAAACAAGCGACCAACAAATTGTTGATTGATGCGGTAAGGAGCTTCACCCTCTATAAAAAAAAAAAAAAAATTCAAATCCCTGAAATCACATCTATTGAAAAAAGTGAGAACGGAATTGGATCATCTCATCATCATATATTCTCATTATCCCTCTTCATCAAATCTCAACCCTTGATTTCTCTCCTCAATCAATCTATACCATTGATTTAAATTAATCTTAACTGTCCCTTCTGAAGTCCCTTTTATTAATCAGTTGGTATTCTGAAATATTTTTCAAGATGGATCTTGAAAAAATATTTCACTGTACTGAATGGTACTAAAAAAATACTTCAAGATACTGATTGGTATTAAAAAAATACTTCAAGATACTGATTGATACTAAAAAAATATTATATGATTTTAAAAAATTATTTTAGGATTTTTTAAAAATATTTTAGAATACTAACTGATACTAAAAATATATTTTAGAATACTAATTAGTATAAAAAAAATAAGAGATAAGGAGGGATGAGGAGAGTTCCACCCAGCAGCAAAGAAATCGGAACCTTATCCTTGCCCTTGCCCTTGTCCTTGTGGGGCAAACCCTTATTTAAATAAAAAAAATAAAAATTTACAGATGAGCTGAAACTATTGGACAAAATATAAATTTTACCTAGATAGGAGTAGTAATTTAGACGTGTTCGGATTCCGACCGTTGTGAGCCCGGCTTAACGGCTGACGTTAAACCCTTATACCCTATCGTCTTATCCCCTTCCTTAATTTCGCATTCCTTGGACAGCAAAGTCTACTGCTATCAGTCGGGAGTCACTGGCCATGGCTATCCTGGCCCTTCCCTTAGTCGTCTCCGTTCTCAAGCCCCACTCTTACCACCTCTTGGTCTTCCGCGCCGGCAAAGTCGCGGCCAATGGGTTATTGTTGCCGCCATCCCGCCGTCAATTCACCAGTGCCCCTGTCTCTGCCATTGGCGCTGCCTCGATTTCGCGGCATTCTTCAACGGAGCCGAAGAGCCAGACTGAGAAAAGTACTGTGCTTACTTTTCAGCAAGCCATTCAGCGCCTTCAGGTCTTGCAACGAACTTCTGACGATGCTTGTGTTGGGAAAGGATCCTTTGAATTGCTTGTTCCGAGCCTTTAGTCACAGCAGCGGACGAGATGGAGCGTCTTCACTCAGTCCCATTAAAACTTATCCATTTGGTTCTCAAGTTATGAAAACTGTAGGTTTTAGTGATCGAACGGATGAGGGTGTTGCGAAAATTCTGGTCCATGGGTTGTAGTTATGGAAATTTAGGTTCACGTGGGGACGGTTCGGATTTCTCCAGTTTATCCTTGGTGGTCTGACCCAATTTATGATCCTTCAACGCCTCATCTTGTTCGTTTCTGTGACAAACTTCCTAGTCGCTCAATTCTCAGTCACTTCAGGCGGAACTCATTTCAGAGGATTCCCTTTGCTTTACTGTTACTGTTATATGCAGCGAATGAAACGCTAGTTGAAAAGTGTTTTCTTCTTCTGTTTTTTGATTGGATATTCCTATCGGCATTGCAGGAATATTGGGCTTCTGTGGGATGTGCCATAATGCAATGTAGCAACACAGAGGTAATGTTCATTGGCTGTTTACATTCCGCCCTCAATATTTGTCCTATGTTTGACCTTTGAATGTGGAAATGGAGAGAAAAAATAGAGGCAAATAGAAAGTTAGGAGATAAAACAGGATGGTAAATGGATTTTTCCCCTATTTGGATACACATACGAGAGGACAGAGAAAGAAAAATTGGGCAGAAAAAGAGCATGAGACCTACATGTTTTCTCTTCATTTTTTCTGGGGTACAAAAGTGGAGAGATTTTGGAGAGAATGTCATTTCAAAAACTAGCTCTTCAGCCACCCCTCATTCTCCTCTGTCTACTCATACTCAACCCGTTCTGCATGGCTTCTTCATGGATCCCCCACCAGTGTACACTTTCTAATTAGCATCTCAGGACCTGTGTGAACCGAGGAAACCTATGTTATACTGAGATTAGAAAACAAATCCTGTACACTGTATTTTTGTTTCTACTTTTTATATAAAATCTCTTTTAAATTAGTTGATTTTGTTCGGAAAATACATGACAAAGTGAGTTGAATTAACTGTTTTATTTTGATTTTTTCTATACGATTCTTTTCACATTTAAAAGGTACAACTATATATAGGAAATAGTGTTTGGGTATGTTTATTTATTTTTGAAAAATAAAAACGTTACTGCATACATAATACGTTGTGTAGTAAATTATGTAATTTTTTCTCAATACTTTTAACCGAATCACATCGTTCATTTTTTTTTTCAAAACATTTATAAAAATGGCGTATGCATAATTTGAGGTTAGATATGAAATCTCATCTTGGTATCATTGCAAAATTAGACGTTTTTCTTTTGTTTGTGTTTTCTCCTGTTTATCCAAAGAAAATAAGGGAAACGATTTTCTTTTCACTTTTTTCTTCTCACCATTTTCTCTCCCCTCTATTTTCTTTCCTCCTGTTTTTTCCCCTTGTCCAAACAAAGCATTAATATTGCTCCATTTTTTTAATGGCTTTGATGCCTTCCCTACCTGATTATTTAGCTTTAAGTTCAAGAGATGAAATATAGTTTGGGCAGGGGTAACGAGAACTCCAGGTTCCACAGCATTATTCAAACCACAGAACTTACTAATTCATATTTGGTGGACTTGTGGCATTTTCTTTACAATAATTATCAGGTATTCTTGGAATGTTATAATTGTTTTGGGGCTCAAATATTTCTTTACATAATTATAAAAGTTATTTCAATTGTGAATAACAGATTGTTTTATCCTTTACATATGGAAAATGGCAGTGTGTTATATATATTTTTTTAAATTGGATATTTCCATGATTTGAAAAAATAATACCAGAATTATTATGATTCTAATCTGATTTTCAAAGTTAAGCTACTTTTTATTTGTAATGTAAAGCTTCTTGGTCTATACTATAAGTTGAGATATTGTTCATTCCAATCTTGTACTTCATGGGATCAATTCTTGGGTTTGCTGCCTGGGGAATGTATATGGGGCAACGTACATTTCATCCCATGCATGGTACTTAGCGGCCTAGAAAACCACTACTGCATGGTACTGCTATTCTTTCTTTGGGTAAAAAGTACCACTACTCTTTTGACGCTTATGTACTTTAATTTGCATTTGGTTGTCTTTAGTTTTTTTATTTGATTCCTTGTTTTGCTAAAGAGAGCTTGTTAGTTCTATCTGCTTGGGGACCAATTTGTATCATGTGTTGGTGTACAGTCTTTGATTCATTGATTATTTTCCTACACTAACCAGGTTGGAGCTGGGACTATGAATCCACTTACATACTTAAGGGTTCTTGGTCCGGAGCCATGGAATGTTGCGTAAGTATGATTTAGATGTTTATTTATCAGTGTACATATCAAATTTTTCAACATTTGGTTCAGTAGACACAAGTCTCTAGGAACAGTTTTGAAGATGAATATGATGCTAACTATAGAAAGAATAAGGAACATATGGGGGACGGAGGAAGTCTAAAAAGTAAGGGCTGCTAAGAAAAGAAAAATAAAACATAAAATTAACACAATGAATAAATTATAAAAATATTTTCTTGGTGCAAAAATTATAAAAAATATTTGGTAAAGGTAAGCTTAAAAACCCAAATGATAGGCCCACTTTCAACTCTCCTCCTCAAGTTGAGGAATCGATATTGATCATACCAGCATGCTGCATAATTCATCAAACTTGATCCTTGGAAATACATCTGTTAAGACATCATCAACTTGATATTAGATAGATTCAGCTTTCTCTTTGATGAAATTTCTGTCAATTTTAATATGCTTCATTTTGTCATGGAGAACAAGATTCTTAGCAATTTTGATGGTAGTCATATTATCACATCTCACTTTAAGGTTTTTTTTTTTCATTTCTATTTCTTGTCATCTACAATTTTTAAAGATGAGTGAGACACTTCAAGGGTCCTAGAATTGAAGTTTTTGGTAATTTTTGTTTTCATGTTGGAAGGTACGTTGAACCTAGTATCCGCCCTGATGATAGTCGATATGGGGAAAACCCAAATAGGCTTCAAAGACACACTCAATTTCAGGTCAAGTTTGATATTGCCATCGACTTCAGAATTCAAGTTATTTGGCTAACTTTCTATTAAAATCTGAGTCTGCATATGCCATTAATATTTGATACTTTTTTATGTAGGTAATTTTGAAGCCTGATCCTGGAAATTCTCAGGATCTTTTTATTCACAGCCTATCAGCTTTAGGTAGAAAGAACTTAATTTTCTTTGAATTTTTTTTAATGCTTTTTAGTCATTTTGCATTCTTTACACACATTTCTTTGCGCAACTAAGTAAAAAAATTCCATGAAAAGTTGAATTAAAACCTTGCAAGGATGTCATGAAATAACATATGAAAGCTGAATAAGATTTGGATAGATAATCATGCATGAAACTTTGTTCATTTGCCATGATTTTTTAGTTGATAACCTATAGGTCATTTCTGTTGTTTTAGCTTAAACAATGTACAAGACTTTCATATTTAAAATCTCTATATTTGTTTGGCCCCTTAAATATATAGTATATTCTAAAGGATGACACCATTTTCGTTTAGGTAGAAAGCACTTAATCTTCTGTGACTTGTTTTCTTAATATTTTTAGTCGTTTTGCTTTAATTTTCAAGCATTTGTTTGCACGGTTAAGTGGAAAGTGCCATGAAAAGAGAGAACAAAAAAGGTTGAAAAGGCTCATATGGTTTTGGAGAGTAAGTGTTTTGCGTGTACTTTGCTAATTGACATGTATCACAATGAAGAGAACTATCATTTTATTTATTAAATTTGGAAACAACTGACATATTATTGAGACTAGGATGACCTATTCTTTGGTGTCTCAGCATCAATTCTTTATTCAAAACACTTGCAGAAAAAACCATCTTCCCTTTTGGTTCATGTTGACCTTCTAAGTAATATAACTCTTCATACTCCTCTGCATTGCCAATCATCCTCCGCAAACTCACTTCCTGAAAAAACACAATTGGTAGAGAACATATTAATACTGCATTTATTGGTTTTTGTCACCTTTGTTGTTGATAATAGACTACAGCACTTCAACCAGAGTTATTTCTGGAGTAATTTTAACAGTGCCAATTCCTAAAGCTCTAGAATTAGTGGCGCCACAAGCAACTTTAATATAAATTCCGCTACATGGTTTAATTTCACTGAATGGAGACTAGTTGTATGTCATATGATGAGTCGCACCTGAATTCACAATCCAAGCCTGTGATTCCCTTTTTAACCCTGCCACAGGCCTCACTGCATCCTCTCATGCACCAAGCAATTTTCCTTCTATAAGGTTATAAGGCATACCTCTCTGTGGGGCATGTTTATAAATTTATCTTAGTTACTTAAAACTGTAGAAACAAGAAGTATGAGACAAATCCTTCTGTTCTTTGTTTTAAATCCATCAAAATTTCTACTTTTGATTGGAACTTATAGATGACACATCTTTGTGATAGGTATTGATGTCACTTCACATGACATACGATTTGTGGAGGACAACTGGGAGAGTCCGGTAATGTGATTCTGATTTTGATTTGACTCATTGGATGCTTTTAACTTTTTTCCAAGTTGTTTGGATGGTTAATCAATCGTCTCTCTATTGATGTGGTCTTGACATTTTATGCTAAATTGAAAATTTTTCTAGGTTCTTGGTGCTTGGGGTTTGGGCTGGGAAGTTTGGATGGATGGGATGGAGATTACTCAATTCACATACTTCCAGCAGGTATGTTTTATTTCACTGGAATAACAATATACTTTGTCATTTTAAGCATATAAATGTTGTACTTCAGTTTTGTTCTCTAATCATATATTCTTGCTTTAGGTTCACTTGTTTTTGTTACATAAAATGTTTTGAATGCTTCTCCATCATTATGTTCTTATCCACAGGCGCCCCCCCCCCCTCCCCCCCCCCCCCCCCCCCCCCCAAACAACCCCCCACACACACATCCACAGATACATACATGCATGCATGTTTACATACATATTTCTCTCCCCAGGCTGGAAGTCTCCAGCTATCACCCATTTCTGTTGAAATCACTTATGGTCTTGAACGTATCCTTATGTTGCTTCAGGTATGCTGGTTTATTTTCTTTTTCAACATTTAACCCTGTTTACATTTTAAACCACTTATGGAAAGCTTCCCAAATTTTGTGACAGGGAGTTGACCACTTCAAGAAAATTAAATATTCTGATGCGATTACATATGGAGAATTGTTCTTGGAGAGCGAGTACCTCTTTTCTTTTACTGCTTGCCATTCAATCATGTTCTCTCTTTTATGCTTTTTGGTGAAAGATGTATGAAAATAAATTTTCTGACTTCTTTCCTTTCTATTTTTTCTGGTTCTTGTTTCATTTTATTGTATCATGCTACAAGATATTCTTTAGTTGAAGACTCTTCTTATTGAATGGTTTTTCTCTTGGCGTGAACTTATTTAAACTATTAGAAGTTATTAATAAAAAGTAGGGTGTGCTAGGTGTATAGGAGTGGGACAAGCTATCCTAGCACAATACCAGGGATGGTTTGGTTTGCAGAACAAAAATGAATTTAATTAAAAAAAGTGATTTTGATGGTGGAAGATGATCATTGTGATATTTTTGGAGAAAATGTATAATTGTACAATTGAGAGATACTGGTTGTCACCGTTCCCCTATGGCTGGTATAGATGACTGTTGCATGTCAAAATAGAATTGAAAAATAGGAGAGAGAATACAGAAAGGCATGGAATCCAGTACTTCATTACTTCATAAACCACTTTACCTATTACTCAATATGAAGGATATTTATTGAAGTACTCTATCTAGCTAACTCCTGTAACAATAAACGTGTTATATTAACCAACTTAGCTCTTTATGTCTGCATACAAGTTGATTTTAGTAAAAAGGAATATTTATAGCTTCTGAATTGTCATCACAGTACCTTGAAGGATGTGATTTGACTTTGAAATATCCATAATGCATTTTTTCTTTTTCTTTTTCATCTCTTTTTTCTGCCACTCATGCACTTCATCAGACTTGGTGATTTTCTTTATTTCAGTTGTGATTGTTTCATCTGTGAAAACTTGACTATTGAAATCATGAATTGAGATCTCACTTGTCAGTGGCACAAATTTATGTGGATCTAAGAGTTGTGACTTGCCAGTATAATTTTCAAGTCCAGCTATTTTTGGTGTTGTCTTCTCAAAATTCTGACCCTCTCATGTTAGTTTCCCTTGTCTTGAAATTGCGTTACAATAAGATGAATGATGTATTTTGTTTACCCTCCATAGGAAGGAAATGAGTTCATATTATTTGGAGCATGCCAGTGTTGATCATGTGCAGAAACATTTTGCTTTCTTTGAGGAGGAAGCACGCTCTTTACTTTCTTTAGGTCTTCCAATCCCTGCGTACGTTTGATGACATTTTTTTTTATTTTTTAAAATATCTTGTTGGCCGCCTTTAGTTGCCTTTGGCAGATGTGCTATTGTCACTTCCCTTGTCTTCTGATGTTAATGTTGTATGCTAGGTATGATCAGCTTCTGAAAACATCTCATGCATTTAACATCTTGGATTCAAGAGGCTTTGTTGGGGTAACAGAACGTGCCCGATACTTTGGTCGTATGCGTAGGTAATGCTACTTAATTTGTATGGTAACTTTAAAGGAACTATGTAATTGCTTCATTTTGTTTTGACGGTGATTATGTTTTTTAAATTTGTGAACATGGTTATATGTTGTTCTTAGCCATCATCTTAAACATGATAATTCTGGAGTTCTTGTTGTTCTTTTACTTGTTTTGACTGGGGATTTCTAGGAAATAGGGACAGCCGATGTGAGGGAGATGTGAGGGAGAGAGAGAAGTTACATTGAACATTATGGTAGATGGTGTTTATACAATTGATCCCTCAATCAATATCAGTATTTGTACTATAAACCTATTAAGACACCAATACCCTTTATTTTGGGTGCACTGCAAGTAGATATTTCTTAACTCAACATACTTCTTTATTAATAGCTGGACGCCCTCAGATTACTGATTCTTAACCTCATTACTGTAAGTCAAAAAGAAGAAAACACAAATTAAAGCACCGTATTATGTCTGTGCTTGCCCTACAGCAGTACAGCTTGTATGAGATAAAACTGAGCCTTTTCTTTTTTCACTGGAGCCAATTTTTTCTCACTAACTAGCTTCAATCAACTAGGGGTATTTATTGTCAACAAAATGATCCATCTTTTGTACAAAAATTCCGTAGTCTTGCATCATGCCCCCTTGTGGAATAAGCTTGAAATGAGCCTCAAATTCTTGCCCCTGCATCCTCCAATTAAAATCATTCCAAAGACTTGACGGCCTTCTACTTCCTCTATCAGCTCTATTTAGATCGGATTCATCAGTCAACCTCTTTACTGTTTGTATATCCAATAATTCATGGGTACTCCCACTATTAATGAGAATTTGAAGAATCATTTTTTTCCCAAAAACCTCTGCACCCTCAGATGACAACTCGCCTATGCCCTCAGTAGCATGCAATGAGACTTGAGGTGCTCTGTACTGTTTTCCTCTTAATCCCTACACTCCACTGGATCCACCAAATCTATCTGACCGCCATTTTCTTTAAACTGAATGAGGAACTCTTGACTATTCCTAATCTTCAGCTGTACAAACCACTGCAGCCTTAAGTTTCAACATAGGTGTGCTCTCCTTTTCAATAACAAGGTTTCTGTGTTGTCCACTCACTCATCAAAACATACTCCCTTTGATTCTTAGTTTTTTTTTTGAGGACTTTAGCTGTTTATATTTTGAAATTATATGTTAAATTAGTTTGTTTGTTCTTGATATTTTGGCGTTTAAATTTCTTCTTGTTGATATTCAGTGGTTCCTTATTCTTTGCATGCATTGTGTTTGCTTCAGTTTAGCTCGTCAATGTGCACAACTTTGGTTGAAGACCAGGGAGTCACTTGGCTACCCACTTGGTCTTATCTCTGAACCTGAAAATTTATTATTGCCAAAAGAAGTTTTGGTGGCTGCAGTTGATAAGGTTAGTTTGGATATGTGGGCAAACTGAGTTACTTTTCAATTTTTCATTGCCCAAAATTTTGATGTTAATATTCATCCATTCATCCCTTTTCAAGAATGCTGCCGCTTCTTTATAAATTATCAATGTTTTCATCTTCATTTTTTGAAAGCTTGTTCAATTTTTATTATGTCAATAATAACTCCCGCGGCTTGTTTCACATGTCTTGAGATATTTAAATCATGGACAAATAATTGATAATCTTTATCGATAACATATTTTGTGTAGTTTTCCTTTTAATTAGGTTTTACTAATTATAGTAGAACAGTATAAGAGAATATCATCTATTCTCCCTGATATGTAAAAGGAGTTAGTTAGAATTAGTTAACAAGTCATGAGGCCTATAAATAAGGGTGATTAGGTAAAAGTTGTATAGAGACTTGTGATTAGTGAAGATGGAACAAACTTTTCATTCTGTCTATTCCATATTCTCTATTCTGTCCTCCTTTTCCTCATCTTTCCGTATTCTTTATATTCTCATGTAACATTGGTATCAGAGCCTTGTGCTCTTTGACCACCACCTTTCATGCCTTGGGTACAACATTGGCTGATATTCAAAAACCTTTAACCTAGATATTCAAACAAATGACCCAGTGCATGAGCTTTGATAGAGACAAGTTCCATAGCATTGCTCAACAATTGAGAGTGATAGTTGTTGTATTGGAAAAATAACACTACCATTAGTTTTATAGAGGATTGAGCAAAAGGTAGCAGCCTTGTTAGGGGTGGTAATACCAAACGGGTATATGGGCTTTAAAGATGGCATTGGCATTAAAGGAAAAAGCCCAATACCATTGCAATTGGGTCTCACAATTTCTATGGTATCCTCGGCCACATGCTATTGCAAGAATGGGCATTATTTCTTCAAGGACCTCTTGCAAGGATTTTGGTTAATGAATGATTTAAGGGAGAATGAATTAATATGTTACTTGGCTCTGGTTTGGTGCAAATTTATGTTTACTTGACCCTTTAGGGCAAGGGTCTTCTGAGGAGGAGGTATTGATATGTTATTGTAATAAAAGAAGTAGTGAGTTAGAATTAGTTAACAAGTCATTAGGCCTAATTGTGTAAGTTGTAAAGAGACTTGTGATTAGTAAATAAGTGATGGAATAGTATTTCCCTTTTGTCTCTTCTCTCTCCCTCTCTTCTCTATTCTCTCTTCTTCCCTCCCTTCTCTATTCTCTCTTCTTCCCTCCTTTTCCCAACCTTTTCTCTCTATTCTTATGTAACACTCTCTTAGATGGTATCATATATTGGATTCTTTAGGCTTTATTCTCATGGTCAAAGTAGTCATTTTTAGGTTTTAACCCTTAAAGGTATCCTTTGGACTCTCAAAAGCTTGTTGCCATCGTTTATACTTTTGAGATGCTCTCTTTCTCTAAGAGTGGGGATTGGTGTAGGGACAAGCGCAGGAGAGTTAGGTGTAGGGACAGTGTTTGGCTTAAGAGTAGGCACAGAATAAGGGTCAAGCATGGGCACTGTATCTGGCACATTGTCATGCTTGGAGTTAGGAGTGGTGAATTTAGGAGTTGGATTCGATGACGAAGTAGACATGGAAGGGTGATGATGTGGATCAGCCACACTACTTACCCTAGGGCACATTTGTGTAGATGTGACTGACTAGTAGCTGAACAGGTGCTTGAGCCGGTGGTGATTAGATTTGATACACCAAGAGATCGTCAACCTCGTCAGGGGAAGGAGGAGGAGAGGTGGATGGAAAGAATGAAGTGGACTCATAAAAGGTGAGATCTATAGACACAAGATAATGATGAAGAATAGGATAACAACAACGATAACCCTTTGGAACTCGGGGAATACCCAAAAAAGACACATTTGAGAGACTTGGGGTCCAATTTGGAAATGGTGGGATAAACGTCGCGCACCAAAGATTCTGGGGTCAATAGGTGTTGGCGGTCGCTTGTGGGCTTAACCCAAAGCTTGTTGAAGCATATATCAAATCTAGGTTGAATCCTTGATATCTTGGGATTAATATTTTTGATTTTATTGTTGTAGATTGTATGTGCATTCCAAAACCTTAAACTCCTATTTATGTATCGCATTTGATCATAATAACACGAGTTTTTGATTGCTCTCAATAAGAAACCATGGTATGGAGGGAAAGAGAATTGAATATGAGGTGTTATCGTCAAGAATAGAGGAGGGTATGTGGTTGATAAGGAAGCTAGCAATTGACACGACATCCACCAAAAAAAGTTTGGGAACAAACACATGAAACATAAGGGCCTGAGCTACTTCAAGTGCTGGATTTTTCGCTCTGCAATACCATTTTGAGCTGGTGTATCTACACAAGAGGACTGATGAAGCATGTCATGTTAAAGCATATAAGATTGGAATTAGCCAGAAAAGTATTCTTTAGTATTATCACTTCTTAAGGTTTGCATGAACGTACCAAACTAAGTCCTAATTTTAGCACAAAAGTTGCAAAAATGGGAAAACAACTCAAAAAATGATTTTTCATTAAGTAAAGCCAGGTAATACGAGAGTAATCATCAACAAACGTAACAAAGTATTTGAAACCAGTCTTTGACTCAACATGACATAAACCCCAAAAATCAGAGTGAACTAACTCAAAAGGGGACATAACCCGTTTATTGACTTGAGACACTAGAGTAATACAGTTATGTTTGGAAAATTGGCAAGACTTATGTGGACTATGAGAGACAAAATATAATTCTTATTTACTCCCTGAATTAGAAAGAGTACATAGAGGCCTTTATATAGGCAAACCTAGACCTAACTCTAGAATCTCATTAAATCTAATCAAATCAAAATAAATCAAATTAATTGAGATATAATAGGAAATATCCCAAAATAGAAATATACCTATATCTAATCATAATAATAACCATAATAAATGCATAATATTCTCACAACTTACAATTTGAAGAAGAAAATGACAAAACCGAGGATAAATCCTTTTGAAAGAAGACAGACAAATGACCAAAACGACTATGTACTTCAAAGGGAGTCAAACCATTGAACCAAGCAACCAAATGAGGCACCTGGTCATCCAGGAAGTAATGGCTGCCAAATTCAAAGCCTCTACTGATAATCTATTTCATCGTGAGATCTTGAATCAAACAATGGTCGGAAAAAAGTGAGACAAGACAGTTTATCTGACATGTGAGTTTACTAGGAGAGAGAAGATTAAAAGCAAGATCATGAACATCAAGAATAAGATGATAAGTGGATGGGAGAAGTACCTAATGAAAACTCACCTGTCAATTAAATTGTTGTCTCACCTTTTCCCGACCATTGTTTGATTTAGGATCTCACGACGAAGCAGATTATTGGTAGAGGCCATGTATCTGATGACCATTACTTCCTCGATCATCAGGTGCCTCGTTCGGTTGCTTGCTCTAGTGGTTTCCTTTGAAGCACATAGTTGTTTAGGTCATTTGTCTTTGTCTTCTTTAAAAGGGATTTATCCTCAATTTCGTCATTTGTCTTCTTTTGATTGCGAGTTTTGTCAATTTGCCAAACATCACTGTATTCCTTTAGCGTCTCGAGTCATAAACAGGTTGTGTCTCCTTTTGAGTTAGTTCACTTTGATGTTTGGCGTCCGTGTCACGTTGAGTTAAAGACTGGTTTCAAGTACTTTGTTACATTTGTTCGTACTACTTGGCTTTACTAAATGAAAAATCATTTTGAGTTGTTTTCCAATTTTTGCAACTTCTGTGTTGAAAATAAGGCTCAGTATCAGTCTGTGCAAACCTTAAGAAGTGATAATGCGAAAGAAATACTTTTTTGTGCAATTCCATTCCTATATGCTTTAACATTGCATGCTTCATTAGTTCTTGTGTGATACACTAGCTCAAAATGGTGTAGCCGAGCGAAAAAACCAGCACTTACTTGAAGTAGCTTGGGCCCTTATATTTTATATGCATGTTCCCAAACATTTTTGGACGGACGCTGTGTCATGTACTTGCTTCCTTATCAATCGCATGCCTTCCTCTATCCTCAACGATGACATTCCGTACTCCTGTGTCTAGAGATGTCACTTTTCATGAGTTTATTCCATTCATAGTCCACTACTCCTTCAATTAACGAGGAGGACAATCTCTTAGGCATCGGGATCAATCACCACTGGCTCAAGCACCTATTCAGCTGCCAGTCATTCACGTCTATAGTAGACATCCTAGTGAAAGTAGTGTGGCTAATCCAGATCATGGCCCTCCAGTCTCTACTTCGACATCTAATCTAACTCTCAAACATTTATGATTCCGAGCCCATCAAAATGCCGGCCACAGTATCTGAGCTAGACATAGTTCTAGAGCTTGTCCCTTCTTATGTTCTTGCACTTGAGCCAGACACCGTCCTTGTGCCTGATCCTTCCCTTGATTTTTCCATTGCCCTTTGTAAACGTACTTGCACCTATCCTAGTTTCTCTTTTGTTTCTTGTAACCATTTGTCTTCTTCTTCCTACTCCTTATCCTTAAACTCCATTATTGTCTCCAAGACTCTCCATCAAGCCTTAACTCGCCCCGGTTGGCGTGCTACGATGGGAGTAAAGATGATTGCCCTTGATCTGCAGGTACCTAGACTCTAGTTGATTTAACTACATGAAAGAGGGCTATCGACATTGAATTATTTCTTTTGTGATAGTAAAGCCAATCTACACTTAGCTTCCAACTCCATGTTTCATGAACGCACAAAACATAGTAAGATTGATTGTCACTGTGCTCAAGATAAGATCAAGGAAAATTTTATTTCTACAAGGTATATACGGTCTGGTGACCAATTGGGTGACTATTTATTAAGGCCCTTAATTGGACTTGAATTGATTGTCTTTGTAACAAGTTGGACTTCATTAGCATACATGGGGAGTGTCAGGAATTGTCATTGATGTAGATAGCATATAATCAGGTTAATTAGTATATCAGATAATCAGGGGATTATAATCAGGGAATTATTGTCATTATGAGCCATTGATGTCTAGGCACTTACTTATGTATATATACCCATTTTCTGATTATTAACACACACACAATTCAGATTATATTTGTCTCTGATTTCACAACCATGTTAGAGAATGTTGGCAGCTTCAAACTGGCAATCTACCCCTCCTTTCATTTGATAAAACTCTTAGATTTGAAAACTGTGTCTATTAATTTCTTCCATGCTTTAATGATGAATCTGATCTGTTTATTACAGTTTCTTCTAATTTTCTAAATTATAAAGTTCCTATCAGACAAATTTAATGACGAGGAATTGAGTTCTTCCTCTTTCACTCCACCAAAGAAGTAAGAGTTGGAATTATGTGATTTATTGCGAGTAAGGACTTATGGGAATTATGTGGTTCGTTGACTGTAAAAATCTTTTTTTTTTTTCTCCAAATATTAACTTGATTTATTCCACGCTTAAATGATAAATCTGATCTGTTCATTACACCGTCTTTTACTCCTTCCAATTCTATATATAAGTTACAACTAACCAAATCACATATATCTAAGTGTTGGTTAAAATTAGTTAAAGACAATGGAATGTGTAAGAGATGCATTTTCTTTTCCGAATATACCCTTATTTATGAGGAGAGTAAGTGAAAGAATTAGTGGAGGTAATTAATGTACAATCATGTATTTAATGGGGGTAAAAATGGAAAGAGTAGATTAAAATTTCAGACAAAAAGAAAGTGTAACTTGTATATAAAACGAGCCCCATCTTAAAGAGTGTAACTTTTACATAGGTCTGGAGGGAATAGTTTCCTAAATTATTAAGTTAATACCCCACAATTTAATGGCGAGGAATTATGAGTTCTTCCTCCACTCTAGTGAAGAAGTCATCATTTGAATTATGTGATTTATTACGTATAAGGACTCATGGAAATTATGTAGCTTGTGCTTTTGGAGCTTGTTGACTGTAAAAGTCATAGTTTTTTGTGTGCTATTTCCCCCTAATGTTAACATGGTTTATTTGCTAGCCAATGTTGCATCTATATGCATATTTGTAACTGTAGATGGGAGTTTACAACGATTTTTAACTAATAATTTGCTGATGAAAATGCAATCTACAGCTTTTTTTATGCAATGTTGCTGGACAATTTTAGGATTTCAACAGCGGATCTTATGGAAAATTTATAGCATGATGTCTGTTGTAAAGCTACAAAATTTCCATATGGCCCTAATTCACAGTTTTCTTTTCTGTTTCTGTTTTTTATTTTGTTTATAAACCAAGGTCTTAATTTGCAGGTACTGCCCTTGTTAGATGCGTTTATTAATAAGGTTGTGTAATTCGAATCTTTCTTTTGTTTTAGGTGCATGATCAATCTAGAGCATTTGTCATTGAAATTGGAACTGAAGAGATGCCACCTCAAGATGTTGTTGATGCAAGCAAGCAAGTATAACTTATTTTCATCTGAATCATAGATGGAATTTTTTATCAGTTTTTTCTGTTCTAGATTTTTTATTATTATTATTATTATTTTTTCAATCTAACTGTTTCTCTCATTTCTTTCTATAGCTAGATAAACTTATAATATCCCATCACTGTTCTTTATTTATTCTGCTCTGCTTGTTATTGTAGCTCAAGGATTTGATGTTGCAATTACTTGAGAAGCAAAGGTTAGACCACGGTGAAGTGCAAGCTTTTGGTACCCCACGAAGATTAGTGGTATGCCTAATATGCTTCCTATTGAACCTTTATTCTTCATTATAGATCCTTTGCATGTCTGTCATGAGTTTGAATAATGAAGCTGTTACCTTTGTTTTGTAAAATATTTGCTTATACTAACTGTTGTGATGGATTATTGCATCATTTGAAAAAAAATCATTGAAGCTAAACGATTTGTCCCATTGCTAATTCAAACACAATCATTTTCATGTATTTGTATACTTAGGGTGAAACCAATGTGGGAAAGACAATAAATGTGTGGACAAGATATCTCAAAACTTAAGGGATCAGTAATCGCTTGATTCTATCCCTAATTCCTTAGTCAACGAGCAGAAACAGGTCACAGGAATAATGATTCTTTCCCTAATTCCATAGTGAAGTAATCTCTTGATTCTATCCCAGTATCCCTAATCCCTAATTCCTTTGTAGCATAAAAAACTTTCCTTTGTGGGCTAAATAATGCTGTTTTCCTTTCAATATGACTGCTTTATGGCATAAGGATATATAGATCACTTGGACTCAAGTCTGGTTGGGATGCCACTACAGCTGTGAATTTGGCCAAAAATCCAGAAAAATTTATTTCACAAGGATGCTTATTTTTATCTTGTTTCTGATAAATCAGGCAATGGCCCAAACTTTGATTTTTAGGAAGAGGTTCGGATGGGAATTATTTGCTCTTCATAATTCTATCTGTTGAGAGACTTTATTAATTGATTTTTGTAAGTTTTTGTTTTTATTATTTCATTAATTCTTTAATTATGTATACCCTAGGATTAGATATAGATTTTAATCTTATCATAGTATCTTATCATATTTTATTTATATATCTCAGAAACTAAACCTAGGATACTAGAATCTTGAGTCCTATGGTTAGCCTCAGTATTTTTCTGCCTGTATTACGGCCTTAGTGTTCAAGAGTCATTAAGGAATAAAATAACATAGGCACTTCTTCACCTCCGCTTTCATGGTATACAGTGGGAATGAGAAATCCAGCCATGTGTACTCATAAAATCTTGATTTTGATTGTTATTTTCTGATCATAGTATAACTACTAATGGGTACATTCAAGTTTTTCTTATGTATAAATGCCCAAGTATTATTGTTCAGGATTATGTGGACAAATGCTTGAGTTCTATAGGTTTATGTTTTTTATAGCAATTTTTGTGATACTCATTTTATAAGTTTTTCAACACATTTTTGTGACGTTTCAAGTTTCATCATTGACAGTTATCCATACCCTATTGTCAAATTCACAGGTTGCTGTTGAAAATCTTTGCTCTAAACAAGCAGATAAGGAGGTTGAGGTTCGTGGGCCTCCTGTATCAAAAGCATTTGATGAACAAGGAAATCCAACAAAGGTCTTTGCTGTGCTTGTTATTCATACATTAAATTTGGGGGCAAAAAGTTGTCCTTGATTTAAATATTTCATGTCCCCAGGCTATTGAAGGTTTTTCTCGCAGATATTCTGTCCCACTAGACTTGATATACAAAAAGGTTGATGGTGAGTCTAGCGGCGAAGCTTTTGTTGCTTGTTACACTACATCTATACGTCTTGATGCTTATTTTGTGTGCAGCTATGGTCTCGTGAGAATTATTTGTCTTGCAATACTTGTTACAATATGATTATCGAGCATTTCATTGTACCTTTTTCTCTGGTCATTTTAAACTCTCATTATTATAAGACTATAATCTGGATAATTATTCATTGTGGTTTTTGATATTGCAGGAAAAACAGAATATGTTTATGCTCGTGTAAAGGAGTCCTCAAGACATGCCTTGGAGGTTTTGAAATATTTTTTGTTGGAATCTAGCTGTTGCATTTTCTTATTCCTATTTTTTATGCATGATTTATAGTTATATATTTTGACAGATTAGTATTACATTAAACATGTGCACTAGTGTTTATTGAAAGTATATGCTGGAAATTCATTAAAATTTTATTCTTTTAAAGCTTTAAATGGTTCGTTTAACCCAAGATCCTTGTTGGAGTATCAGATTGGAGTGAAGCAGTATCTGATTTGAAGCGTTATAGAAAGACACCATGAAAACATTTCGCTTGTAATTTATGAGATCTCTTCCAGCTTTGTCTTTTTGCTGAAAGTATCACAAGTACACATCAACATCAACAACAGCAGGCCTAATCCCACTAACTGGAAAGTATTATAAGTATACCTGGACAAAAATTTAATTATACACTCTTCAGGAGAGTAAATTTATTTCAAGTCTGACCGAGCTTTGAGTTAAACGCTGTAATAGAAGTATAATCTGGGTAAGACAAAGATAGGGAAAAAGGAGAGAGAGAGGGAATCTGAGAGAAAAGAAAGAGGTAGGCAGAGGATATAATAAAAAATGTTGAAGTGGACAGACATTTCATCAAGGAAAAGATTAAAAGCAGATTTGTGTGCCTAATATATGTTCCATCAAAGAAGCAAGTTGCTGATGTTCTTAGCAATGGACTTCCTAAAGAGAATTTGGATGAATGTATAAGCAAGTTGAACATGATCAATGTCTATGATCCAATTTGAGGAGGAGTTTGAAAATGAGTTTTTTTTTTTTTTTTGGGTATAATCATTAGCATTTATTAATTATTAGGTTTTACTCTCTTGTTTCTCTTTGTGTGTATATAGTTAGTGTACCCTCCTATCTTCATATGATTTGCTCTACTACTGTTAATAGGTTCTGTCTGAAGATTTGCCTGCTACTATTGCCAAAATATCTTTCCCAAAGACAATGCGCTGGAATTCTCAGGTATGTAGCTTCTTAAGTCATATAGCAAGTAATGCGCTTTTGTTTGCACACAAATTATAAGGCTAAAGCTAGAACAGTTTTATGAGTTTTGTTCTACAAAATGTGACTGTGTAAAGCCTTATTGACCAAATTCTTAATGACCTTATAATTAGCCATTTTGGTTTGATTATAATCTAAACTCGTTGCTTTTTTACACTACACGTATATCTTTATTGGCAATGAGTTAGTATCTTGATTTGTCTATTATTTTGAAGTTCTCCCTGGAAGCTGAACTTATAATACAACAACAACAATAAAGTCTTATCCCACTAAGTGAGTTCGGCTACATGGGTTGCGCGACGCCATTGTGCTCTATCGAAAACAAAATCTTTGGATAGATTATTAACAAAAAAATCCTGCTTTATAATCTCATTGAGTGTTTGCTTTGGTCTTCCCCGTCTTCTTTTTAGAGGACTCCATGTTGCTTGATCAACCTTCCTCACTGGCACACTCAATGGCCTTTGAACATATTCAAACCACCTCAAACGATTTTCTATAGGGCAGTTTGAAGCCTAAATATTACAAAAAACTTAATTTGTTCTTGTTCTAAGCTGCTTTGGTATTATCAAGCCAATTTAATTTTATTATTTTGAAGGCATTTAATGAATTTCAATGCAATTTGAACTTAGCATGAGCCTATCCCCTTTTTCTGAAATGGGGAACTTCTGTGTATATGTGAAAGATTATAGGTCCTCATCGGTTTGGTTGAAAGTGTTTAATCAATTTTCTCCGAAGTTCTAGTTTGATAAAAGAAATTAGACGAGGAAAAAAGTACAATGAGGAGGATTAAGCATTCTCTTTTGAAAACAAAATTACAAAATTAGAACGTAAAACAGAAAGAGTGGGAAAAAAGGTTAATCATGCAACACTTGCCCAGTTTCTCTATATGTTCACAAAAGACACTTAAAATCACCTTGAGCCAAACACCACAAATAAGCAGCAGAGTTATTGTCTGTGGTTTTATCTGGAAAATTGAGGCACCCATGAACTACATGCATTCTTCTTTAGTAATGTATCCCAGATTCCGTTATAATCTGCATATTGTTACAAACTTGTTCTGTTCTTTTGAGGCAGAAACCTTATAACTTCACTAGGACAATTTTCTCTGAATCCTTCGGACAAACCAGCCCAGACCGAAAACTCTGAACAATGTATTCACAAGAAAACAACTTCTTGATAATACATAAATAAGATCATGACTGCTAGTTGCTCCTATTGCGCCTGTCGAGAACTCACTAGAAAAGTGAGTCACGTGCTAGCATGTGGCAGAACAAAAGAAACTGAGAAGGCGCGTGATGGGTCAATCAGAACCTGCTGAGTCTCCTTGACAGGCGTGTGTTTTGAAGAAGAAGAAATGAGCCGAGAAGCCTTAAACAAATGGTACTGCTCTGACAGAGAGACTAGCGGCAGCCATAAAAATGCATTGGAAGAAAAAAGCTTGGGTGACAACTATGATACCATGTAAAGCCGTAAAATGAATTTCTTGTATAATGTCAGGATTATAGAATATATAAACATAAGGCCATACATAAGGAAGTGAATCAGGGATATAACCAATCAAATCAGATCCTAAATCAATTCCTGTAATCAAAGATAATATCTTTACAAATGTAAATTTCATATAATATGTATCATTAGTACAAAGTCATATATGATTCCATTAAGGTATTATTATGCCTTTATGAGCCATTAATAGTGAGGCTCATCTCTCTTGTATATACACCTCTTCTGGTCATGAATATAGATAAGAAATTCATTCATGTTTTCTCTTCACAACCTCATTGGAATATTTGAAAATAATTACAATTATTGTTTTTGTTGTATTAGTATGCTATTTATTTTATTTCTTTATTGAGTCTATTGTAACCTTGTCTAGTGGGATAAGGCTAGTAGTTGTTGAATCTATTGTAAATAATTTAACCCTTAAGACACTAATGCGCATTTTCTTGAGCATAAAGGATACTATTGGAAATTCTCCTTAGCTTTATGCCCTATAAATTGAGGTTCATAATGCTTATATAGCATTAGAGTATTCGTTAACATAATTCTCAACACCTTTCTCAGATCATATTCATTTGTCAAGTTCCTTCAATCGCTAAGCAATGGAATGCATCAAGGAACTGTTTTTTGGGCTAATAAGCATTTAACAACCTTCGACTCTCAAAGTTATAACTAAAACAGAATTACAATTTATGCTGGTTTCCCGAGAGATATTTGAATCAGTTGGTTATGTAATGTTTTGTTTGTATTTTATTTGTAGGTAATATTTAGCAGGCCTATGCGTTGGATTTTGGCCATGCATGGGGATGTAGTAGTCCCATTTATGTTTGCTGGGCTGATAAGGTAGTTCACACTTCACAGTCTTTGGATAATATCTACCTCACCCCCATCATCTAAGTCACATCACAATGCCATTCATTCCCCTTTTTTTGGTTGTGATGCTCGGATGAAATTGATTTTGTTCTAGCGTAAAATGTACAACTTCATTTGAATTTGAAATGCTTTTCACCAAATTTTTGTGAAAGCCTTCTATGCGTGCTATATCTGTGTGCATGCGTGTGTATTACTCTATGTGTTTCATTTATAGCCAATTGATATTTGTACTGAAGCTCGGCAGTTTCGAAGTTATAGATAGAATAGACTTCTCTAGTCAATTTTCAGTTGGCAACTTGCTGTAGCTTGATTCATTTTAAAATTTTTTTAGAAAGAGTAGTTTGTGTTGATATAAAATGAGCACGAATACAAAGCTATTTATAAATACTTGTGCAATAAAGGCTGCCATCTACTAACTACTAACATTTAACAAATTTTGTAAGGGTTTCCATTACGTTTGATAGGTTATGCACAAGGGCAATTGCTTTGATTGGATGTTTTTCAAATGTAATTAGGCAACTTGGTCCTTGATGACATATCTATAAAATTGATAAAATAGAAATAATGAACCAAAAGGCTTTGCTAGATATAAATCTAAAGGAATTTTTATTACTTCAAGTCTCTTTTAATTCTATGTTTATTTTCTGATGAATTGATGATTCCTAACATGTATGTTTCTATGGTGTAGTGGAAACTCATCTTGTGGTCTTCGTAATACTTCTTCAGCTGTTATCCAGGTGCTTGCCTAAGACTATAATGCCCGCATTTGTCAATAGGAAAATATTTTACTTGATGATCTTTGCATTGCTTACCTCAATATCTTCTTTCCATTTTGTGGTTTGCTAAATTAATACACTTTTCAATGTATTATGAGATCAAGTTTTTCTCTGGTACCTCAATTTCTTTGTGCGTGTTTGTGTGTGTGTATTAATTTGTGGAATTTCTACGTTTGTCTGTTTGCGAGAGATCAAGAGAGAAAATTTCCTGGTTACTTGTGTTTCATTGATCAAGCAAGGTAGAAACAGAATGGTTAAAACTTTTGCAGGTAGAAAGTGCTGAATCTTATGCAGATGCTATTAAAAGTGCTGGAATTAATGTTGCAATAGAGGTAGCCATGGGATTTTTTTCTTAAAAAAATGTGATTATGTGTGTTTCAAGTAGCTAAACTTTATTGCCCGATTTTGCAGGGGCGCAAAGGTATAATATTGGAGAAATGTCGTACACTAGCAGAAAGTGTAAATGGTCAAATATTTATTCCGAATGGGCTTCTTGATGAGGTAGTTCATGTTAATTTCTCTTTTATCTATTTAAATTTTCAGTTTTAAAAATAGCTATCTAAATCAAATTATAGGTCGCAAATCTTGTTGAGGCGCCTGTTCCAGTGCTTGGACAATTTAAAGAGTCTTTTCTGGAGCTTCCTAAAGATCTTCTGACTATGGTGGGTTGAGCTCTTAACTATCCGTAGTCAATTTGGATGGTTACTTTTTGCCTCAAAGTCACAAATTTTTCTTATAATTTTAGTTTAAAAGATGCATGCAGAGTATATGTTGATAATGATTATTATTATTACTTATTTATCCTTTGTATGTCGCCTAACTTTATTGCTAGCAAACTCTTTTAGAAAAATAGTAGCTCTTTCAAGAGTTCTAATAGTTAGGATAATCTTCCAAGTACAAGGAAAGAAACAAATACTTCTGCTGATAAAAAAGTACCTACAGTAGCTATAGTGTTGGGAACTAAGAACTTGTATAAATTAAACATTATATCATCCAAATTGATGCATCATGGATGCCTATTCTTCTTCCATCATACTTTGTTCCATGGGCAGTGTGGTGATCATCCACTTGCTTCTCCCATATCCAAGAACTGCCCTGCTCCACCAACCACTTCCCCTATGCCTATCTAAAGCTAATTTAGATAATTAAAATTTAAATTTTTTAGGTTTTTTTTTCCTTAAATCATAACAATCAATAATACATAATGACGATAAAATTGATGTGATACACATAGAATACAAGGAATGCCGTTAAAATGGAGAAAGCCAATGGGACTTATTTGTGATTAGAAAGTGTTGAGAACGGATGAGTATATTCATTCTCCTCAGTTCGTTGTATTTTATTCCTGACGCTTAGTGTTTATATAGACATACTTGAGGCAGCAATCCTGCCTTCTAACGTGGATGATAATCTGGGTCAAATCAATTTAAATCCCTTAAAGGATAAAATAAAATAAATCTGACTTGATATAGGAGATTTTAACAGATAAAATGCTGCTCAACAGAATAGTAAATAACAACAATAACAAAGCCTTATCCCACTCTGTAGGGTTGGCTACATTTATCGCATGCTGCCATTATGCCCTATAGAATAGTAAGTAAATTATAAATAAATAATAATCTACTTGAGACACTGCTCAACTCTACCCCTCAAGTTGTGCTGAATTGTTCCCCATGCTCAGCTTGCTAACAATTGCCTCAAACTCTTCACTTGGAAGTCATTTTGTAAGCAAATCTGCCACTCAAAGCTTTACTGTACCTCTACTATCTTGGCTTCAATTTTCTCTATGATAGAATGGTTAGTCTCCACATGCTTAGTCCTATCATGGTGGACTTGATCTTTCTACCATCTTGTCACAGAAGAGCTTGATAGGTCTATTTGTACCTATTTTTAGTTCCTTCAAAAGTCTAAGAAGCCAACCTAGGCCCTCATAAAGGGCTTGCGCTAGTGCTCTATACTCAGATTCTGCATTACTTTGAGACAAAACTGGTTGGAATGAGGTAAAATCCAATTCACTACAGCCATTTTTTTGGCAAATGCTGGTTATTGCCCTATTTGGAGTCGGCTCCTCCAAATCCTTGTTTTGTTTTTGAACCAAGGTGTTGCTTATGCAGCTGGAAGTTCATTGTTGTATCATTTTATTCCTCACTCTCATACAGATTATGCTGAATATGCATGTGATAGGTATGGATGATTTCCATGACTTTAAGGGAATTGGTTCCTCATGATTTGTTTAGTTTTCTTCAACTTCAATGGTAGATGTTGAGAGGTTTCCTCTGTTTATCACCTTCATTCACGCCATTATATGGTTGGTGCTCATAGCTTTCCTCTTGAGACTTTGCATAATGGATGTGCTTTATGGTTTGGCACACTTTTCCTCTTGGGTTTCCAGTTAGCAGCAAGTCAACCTGTTATGTGGAGTTTCTGGAAGCTGAACTGCATAATGTACCTTTCCTGGTTCTATGGATTTAGTCTAGTGGATGGGGTGTGTGTGTGTGAATCTATTATATTGTTGGGCCCATGATGTGTTGTTGTTTTAGGTAGGAATTGGCCCAAAGTGTCTTACTCGTATTACATGTGTTTGTGGTCATGTGTCTCACCAGTTTCCTTATATGCTTGATGTACTTATTGTTTATGTTTTAATATATATTTCTTTAACTTTTAATGAAAAAAATCTAGGTTAAATCTATCTGAATCCCTTAAAGGATTTAAAAAAAAAAAAAATCTGACTTGATAAGGGAGATAAAATACTAATAGGCAGAAAAATTGATAAATAATAAATGGGTTAAAGGCCTAATTTGCTATGGAAGTTTTACTGAGGGAGCGCCCAGCACCTGAAAGTTTTTTTTGTATCAAATTTGCCTCGGAAGTATGAAAAAGGTAGCAAATTTGCTCCTCCCTTAATTTTGACCGTTAAGTTTGACTGAGTGTACACTTGGCATACCACCTCATGACACGTGGCATGCCACCTCATCAACCCGAATAAGAGTTAAGTATCATTTTTGCCTCGGAAGTTTTCACAATTGATGAGCATGCAAACTCAATCCCTTATCACATGGCATATCATTTCACAAGGTTCATGCTTAGCTAATCTTGAGCATTGCAAGGAATTCCATTTTGAAATTGACCGGATGTTCTTTAATGGAAAATTTGATACCATTCTGTGCAAGCATCGAATTTTGAAGACTTGTGAAAAAGTTAAGTAACTACTATGTACGTCTCCTGCAGGTTATGCAAAAGCACCAAAAATATTTTGCTGTCTGTGATGAAAACGGAGGATTGTTGCCATACTTCATTGCTGTGAGTTCTGGTTAAATTCCTAATCTTTTAGAACGATTGAATGGTTAATTTTTCATCTGTTGAGTGACATGAGATCTTCTTTAGGTTGCAAATGGAGCAATCAATGAGGCTGTTGTAAGGAGAGGAAATGAGGCTGTTCTTAGGTATTCATCTGTCAATTAACTAATGTTATATAGTGCTTTAAAATTGTATGCAGTCTAATAAAACTCTGAACAATGTGCAGTTTAGAGTCTATTTTCATATCATAAGTATTAATGACTAAGTTCATTGTTTTGCACTTGTACTTATATAATAGACTGCTTTTATTTGGACAGAATGTTTGAGATATAGGCTGTAGGGCCTGTACATTTGTGCTTATTGGATTCTGTGCTTTCCTTAAGAACAATAAAAGCTAAATATTTTGCATCTGATACTTGTTCTTCTGAACCAATCTCTCTTTATTTGCTTAATGTTGTTTGTTTTGACATCATGTTATTATGTTCATTTATGGAGATTCTAGTCCATCCACATTAAACTGTTTGCATTTTCAGGGCTCGCTATGAAGATGCCAAATTCTTCTATGAGATGGACAGACATAAAAGATTTTCAGAATTTCGAAATCAACTAAAGAATATTCTCTTTCATGTAAGTTGTTCAAGACTTCACTCTTGACCCATAGGGAATGAATAATAAAAGACCTAGTATCTTGTCACATAATTTAAATGTTGAAGATAAGTGTTTTCTTAATTTTATTTTCTTCTCAAGTAGACAACAACTTTCTCAGAAGTTCATAGTTCATATTTCAATCAAAACATGGGTCAAATCAATCTTCAGATGATATCACTGCTAAAGATTATAGGAAATGTGTGTGTAAGTTACTTTGCCATCCATCAGGGGCTATTTGGTATGGTATGAGGGATTTGGAGGGGAGGGGAAATTTTTATGAGTTGGATTTAAGAAAATTAGAGAAGTGGGGTTAAAGTGCTAAATTAATTTTTCTTACATATTCTCTTTAGTAAAATTTTGTAACCTCTAATGGTCTTTCTTCCTAACATCCAATACAATAAACAGGAAAAACTTGGAACCATGCTGGATAAGATGAACCGTATTGAAAACATGGTTTCTAAACTGTGTTTATTCTTGGAAATCAGTGAGGACGTGCATCTAATTGTTCGGGATGCTGCATCACTTGCTATGTCTGATCTAGCCACTGCTGTTGTCACTGAATTTACATCACTTTCAGGAATTATGGGGCGTCACTATGCTCTTGAAGATGGATACTCAGAGCAGGTTGTTTATCTTGCTGAAGGCTTTCTTACTATTCTATTTTGTAACATTAAGAGTTGCATTTATATGTGTTTCCATGCCAGTCATTGTCCATTTTGTTTTCCTCGTATTTTTGTTTGTTAATTATAATTACATTTATACATAACCGTGTTACCCCATACCTTGCAGATTGCAGATGCCCTGTTTGAGATCACCCTTCCTAGATTTTCTGGTGACATTCTTCCCAAAAGTGATGCTGGAACAGTTTTGGCAATTGCTGATAGGTGAAAATTTTAGTGTCAATCTTTTCCTATCTGTTTCTAGTGTTAATTTCACACTTCAAGAGGTATGAAACTGTTAAGACCCAAGATAGAACAGTAGGAAATATTGTTGAAACTGATGTTGATTCCACAAAACATTTCCTCCTCAAGAACAAAAGGAAGAATTACAGCAGATAACTTAGTCTAAGCTCACACAAAAAATATAAAAGAGCTAGCACACTGAAACTGAAAGATAAAATGAAGAAAGATGATATCTTCCTCCACCCCCAATCTGACTTTCGAGAGGTCAGAAGCTCTTCTCACCTCACTCAAAATACAAAATAAGTCCTGCCTCTCCCAACACACAGCAGTGGCTAAATAAGAGCCAAAAAGCAACTCCCACGGTCCCCAACATAACCCCTATCCCTGAGTTCTCTATTTCTTTTTCCAAACAGCAAGTCATAGTTCTGACCAACAAAAGGTGCCTTTCCATTATCATGTATCTTCGTAGGTTTTGAGAAGTGGTCCCAACATATTTACACAATATTCCCATTATATATATATATATATATATATATATATATATATATATATGGTGTGTGATCAATGTTGTTATTGCTTCTGCTGTTGTTTGGTGAATCTGTCATATGCTTTGTTATGCAGCTTACTTGATATGATGTTGTCATGCAGATTAGATAGCCTGGTTGGTTTATTTGCTGCTGGTTGTCAACCTAGTTCCTCAAACGACCCATTTGGTCTGCGCAGAATCTCATATGGTCTTGTAAGTTTATTATTATATGTACACTTTATATATAGAAAGCCAAATACTTGTGCTAACTGTGCTTCTATTATTTAATTCAGGTACAGCTGCTGGTGGAAAAAAATAAAAACCTAGATTTTAAACTGGCTCTGGAACTTGCTGCAAATGGCCAACCCATTAAAGTTGATCCTAGTGTAATTGATGATGTAAGATGGAAGTTCTCTACTCTTTATTGTAGATAAATCAGTTTGATGCTCTTTTTTACTTTATATGTGTAACTGTTTTGACTTATTTATTTATTTATTTATTTTCTTATATTTTAATCTCCCAAAAAAAGGGAAAAGGAAAAAAATCATACTGCTGGCTGTTAATGAATTGGGTCAACTTAATGTGTAATTTTTAAATAACTACTCATAGTTGTATTCCATTATGCAAGTGAAAGCGTGTGAGATGGAGTTCAGGCAACTTTGAGAGGAAGAGACTTGAGAGTATACATCTGACTATGCTCTTTCATACATTGAGAATAAAAAAGGACCCGAAGTTGTGGCTTGTTTTTTTTTTTTAAAATTCATAATATTTTATGTATATCACACACACACTGGCAGTGCAAGATTCCAGTTTGAGACCTTGATAGTCTTTGTCGTTGCTTTTATATTTTGTTTTACCAAAATTTGATTATTATGATATCACCTTTAGGTGCATCAATTTGTTACTCGGAGATTGGAGCAATACCTGGTATGCATTCTTAAAATAGTTATTTGCTTGATTTTTAATATGTGATCTCTCGTATTATCATTAATTATTTAATAGTGGCGATTGTTTCTCTGCATTAAACTCCGAGAGATACCAATATTTGAAACTTGATAATTTGAGAGAGAACAAGAGGGAATAGTCAATATATAATTATTTACCCGATTATCTTATTTATAATCACATATACAATGCTCACTTTATTTCAATATATGGCCAAAAATGCTTCTCAAACAATGATGGTCAGAAAAAAATGTGCATTTTTGCATACTAGATCTTTCTGTTATGTTTCAGATAAAATATATTTGACTCAATGACCAGGTGAATTTTAACATTATTTCACATGTGACAGGTTGACAAGGGAATAAGTGCAGAAGTAGTTCGTTCTGTCCTTGCTGAGCGGGCAAACTTGCCTTGTCTAGCAGCAAAATCAGCATTTAGGGTAAACTGAATTAAGGCATATAGTAAATGAGATTTGAGCGCTCTATCATATTAATGTGATGCAAAAGGCTAAAACCTAATGGTTCTTGGTCAGTTTGGCATTGCTCTATCTTTCTAACATGCGTGAACTCTAGGCTCCCTTTTTTTGGGTACAATGTAAGGGTTTCCTCTTTTGAGCCTTAAAGCATAAAGGGTTTTTGCCTTTTCGGTTCCACTTATTTTTTCCTTGGCTGTATTCTGGTCCCAAATGAGTTTTGGAATAGAATATATAGATCTAACTTTATGGTGTGTAGAATACCTTGAAAACAAGATGACTCCTTTGATTCGAGGGAGAAGATTATTTTCGGATCTAACCTATTTGTTGTCCTTGTACTTGGTTCCTCTGTAAAACGGAGAATATTATCTTCATTTTTTAATTAAACTATTTTTTCATGTTGATGGCTAACAATGGTTGTTGTAGATGGAAGAACTATCAAGCGGCCAGCTTTTCTCAAAAGTTGTTGAAGCATATTCTCGACCAACAAGAATTGTCCGTGGAAAGGAAGACGTTCATATTAAGGTCTCTCTCTCTTCTTTTTCCTAACCAAAAGAAATACTCCCTCCGTTCCTAAATATAGAACGAAGTTTGTAGTGCAAATTGCACTACAAACTTCGTCTTGAATTTAGGACCGAAGGTAGTATTAAGTTTCTTTTATAAAGTATCATAGATTTGTCAAGTAAGCTAGATTACCAATTAAATTTTAACAAAAACAATTTAATGTAATTGTAAAAGTTAATGTTTCTAAGGGCATAAACCATCAAACCAGAAGTAAGACCCTCATGACACAGGTTTTTTTCTTAATTCTTTAGTTCATTATTGTCAAGACTTTAGAAGTGTCCAAAGATAATTTGTTATTAGTTCAACACTTCAATGAACCAGGCTGTTTGCAAATGAATTGCATTATTTAGTTTATTAAGGATCCGATGTAATTATGTAAAACTCCCAATGACTATTGCAAATGAATCCCATCATTTGGTTTATTAGATGGATTTGGGATGCTGATTCATAAGTATATATGCCTCCGGTCCTTAATATAAGGAATATTTGGGAAATTGATCTTGGTCTTAAATATAAGATAAAATTTTCATATTTGTCAATATTTTCCTAATTTACCTCTATTGATGCTTCCTCAATAATAATTAAGGAGAGAGAATGATGGAATTGAGGAAGATGATCAGAGCATTTTAGGAAGTACATGTGATATAAATTAACTCAATGAACTTCTCTAATCTAATCAAATTAATCAAATTAGATAAATATGTCTTATATTAAGGATCAGAGGAAGTACTATTTTTAGTTCATACTTGTTTATCATTCAAGTGATGCTACATAATGAAGAAATGGCTATAACTTTTGAACTGCTTGTCTTCTTATATTATTGGTATCTCTCACTGCATATAAAACCATCTGATTAGGTGGATGAAGCTGCCTTTGAAACAGAAGAAGAGAGGGGTTTATGGAACACATTTTTGTTAGTTAAGAACAGAATTAATCCAGGTATTATTGATGTTTGATAAAATCATTTCTGATGTGTTTTCTAGACTAGTTTTGTTTCTCTGACTAGTTCGCAATTGTTTTCATATAATTAGATTTTTTCCCCTCCGTAGAAATGGGGATTTGATAAACATACCTGTTGATCAAGCATGATATTGGAGTTTCCTTCACTGTACAGGTCTCGAGATCGGTAATTTTTTTCAAGTTTCATCTGAATTGATACAGCCACTTGAGGATTTCTTCAACCATGTCTTTGTGATGGTGGTATGTTAGCTTTGCTCTCAGATATATCATGACATTTATAATACCCAGTTCAGTTGAAGAAATGTCTAATAGTAATTCTGGTTCTCAATCTTTGACAATTGTTTTAATAAACTGAATGCAAACCTAGTCTAGAAATAACACATGCCTACCATAGTTGAGGTCTTCAGAACTCGGCATTTAAGTTCCTATAATATGACTTAGTCTCAACCCTGTGCATTTTACACGGTGATTTATTTATTCATTTTGTTATAATTTATAGAGTTTGAAAAAAGAACAATTACATCAATAAATGCTAAAGAATCGGTAAAACAAGAGTGTTCACCTGTTCATATTTTTATGTGATTTATTAATATATTGATATCATAAATTTCTGATTCTTTATCTCTTAATTGTCTGTTCTCAAACTTTTTTAATCACATGTTTTTAATATGGTTCATTTTCTTTGCTGATCATAAGGATTTCCAGTGACAAACTTGCTGCAGTAGTCTCAGTACTAGGCGCTCTTTCATCTAACTCAAAGAAATCAAACCATTTTAAGCATACATTATTCTGAAATCTACAGCCATTGATACTTTTAGTTTATTATTATTATTATTTGTTGGATAATGGTAAAATATTCCCGGAAATACAGGAAAAATGTGGCCTAATTTCCTATTTTATCATGTAGGATGATGATAAAATCAGAAGGAACAGGCTAGCTCTGCTTAAAGCAATTGCTGAACTCCCTAAAGGAATAGCAGATCTTACAGTTTTACCTGGATTTTAAGGATCAGCAAGAGATTATTTATTTGATGAATAAAAGATTGAGAACCTCAGGTTCCAAAGGCCTGAAAAGAGAAAAGTGGCTTTCTTCTCTCTCTCTCTCTTCCTGTTCTTTTGTGGGTACCAACACCATTATTTATGCTAGGAAAAAAGAAGGGAAAATTGGTCTCACAAATTTTGTAGCATTGTCTGTATCACGCGATTCATCAAATAAAATTGAAGTGTAATATTTTGAATTATATAACATTGGACAATTTAGTAGATTGACTTTTCTTCTTTTCATCCCCCCTACTATGTAATTTATTTATTTTTCAGTTCACATTTATTTATTTTAAAGTTTAATATCACAATCTTTTAAAACTTTTATATTAGAATCATTGAGGTTTGACTTGTACAGCGTGTAGACAAAAGAGTAGCAGATCACGTACCCAAAAAAAAAGAAAAAGAAAAGAAAGAGTAGCAGATCAATGAGAAGTGCAGGAGTTAGTTAGTTAGTAAGTTAATTAGTTAGTTTTTTTTTTTTTTTCATTAATCTATCAGTATTTGGAACTATTGGCAACCAATTAGAAGTACAGAAGTTAGATTGACAATATAGTCATTTTTTTTTTGTATACATAATGGTGGCAAGTGTGCAACCATTCCGGGTTCTGCAGTGGCAAGGACAACTCTCCTAATAGTGGTAGCTCCATACAAGACAGATTACGAGTGGTTTTACCACAGTTCGAACCCTAGATCTCTTAAGGGAATCCAGCGCCACATTCCACTGGACCAACCACATGGTTTTTCATTTCTTTTCAAAGTAGATTAGATGAATTAAATATGTTGTAAAGAATGTAGGAAAGATATTGCCCTATTCATAACTTTTTTTTTTTTTTTCACGAATCCTATTCATAACTTTGAGTTCTGTTTGTTTGGCAAAAATAAAAAATAAATTAAAATACTATAAATAGGTGTACCTATTGTGCTTTTTAGTAGGAATCCAAACCATTCAAACGCCTAAGGTTAAGGATCATTTTTTACTCTAAAAGTACTTAAAGAGAAGCTATGGGTATCTGAAAATTCTTGACTCAACGTTGCTCTAAAAGTGTTAAAAACATGGCAATTTAACCTTGTTTTAGTCGCAGCTCAAGTTGATTGTTAAATAAGGAAGTTTGGCTCCAAAATGCAACGTTTGGCAAGCCACGTGTCAAGGGGTTCTCCACGTATATTTTCTTCTCCTTTTTCTTTTGGTAAACCAGCCTCTTCCTCGGCGTCCTCCTCTATTTCAACATCTCCCTCTTTCATTGGTCTCACTCCAATGACACTGCTTGGCATTGCCGGCGCAGTATAAGCTTTAGGAGCCAAGAGGCTCATGGGAATCAGTTTCCCTGCTCGGCCAAAGGGAGCACCTCTTGGGACGAGCGCTGGGCTGTCCAGATCTCCTTTGGAGATCTGGACCGTCCATTTTTTGTTTTTTGTTTTTAATTTTTGAAGTTATTTTTTAAGAACCAAGATATTTCAGGACCAGTTAACTGGTACTGACTGCAACTGGAAAAAATTTCATGATCTTAAAATATTTTTTAGGGTAAAAAAAAATATTTCAGGGTATTGACTGGTACTAAAAAAATATTTCAGGATACTACTTGGTTCTTAAAAAATAACTTATAATTTTTTTAAAAAGAAACTATAAAAAAAATACAAAAAATGGACGGTCCAGATCTCCAGGGGAGATCTGGACCGCCCAAATCTCCCAACGCTCGTCCCAAGGGGGACGAGCGCTCCCTGCTCGGCCAAAAGCCGAGCAGGGAAACTGGTTCCGAGGCTCATGGTCTTTAGCCTCAATAAAACTCAAGTGAACGCTTTTAGGGCAAAAAATAATATTTAAGTAATATTCAATCATTATTCATACATTCATTCATACAACATTGTCAAAGACTTGTTAATGTGATCTTATGTGGTGTCGCAGATGTCGTCTTGTATGGCGTCCTATGCGTAACATCATACTTTACAACTACTCTTTAACATCCCAGGGACATTATGGAGTCTTTACAAGAGCATTGGAACTCCAAGTGAAAGAGAAAGGAAAAAAAGGTGGGAGGGGAGAATAAGAATCATTAATAGATATATATATATATATATGACCTATATAAGTATGTGTGCGTGTATAAATTAAAGTCGGAGTTGTTCATAGTCTTTGAGTGAGTAACATCAAAAGGAAGCATGTTGGGAATTTGAGCAAACTTGGAAACAAAGCCTTTTGAGTCTGAAAACCCACCCAAGTAGCCACCTGCAAATGTTTCTTCCCTACAAAGTCTTCCTCCCTTTTGATCATTTTAGGTTGCACTTGTGGGAGGTTCGACCAATTGTCTCTTGATGTTTTGTTGCTACTCTTGGCATCTTTTGGTGGCCATGTTTTTTAGCAGACCATTTTCCAATTAACCTTTGCACAAGTTCTCAGAAGTTGTTGACATCAGTCTTGATGATCTCTAGTGCAAATATGTGAACTATGAATACATTAGGCTTCATTTTCGCTATTGCCTGCGTATTCATCTTCTCAATTTGAGGTCAAACGTCAAATGAAAGAGAAGAGCAACATAGTCAACAAAGTCTAAAAATTGCTAAAGGCAACTGAAAATGAACCGGATGTTCTTTAATGGAAATAGATTGATAGTCAACGTACGTAGTCACATGGTCATTTTACATGGTATAGGAAATTGAAAATGAACAATAACAGAGGTCAACAAAGTCTCGCCTTAAACGTTTTTTTTAAAAAAATATATATTGATAAGGTTGTTGAGCAAAAACAACATAGTCAAGAACAAAGATAGAAAGAGAAAGAAAATTGAAAATGAACAATAAGAAAGGTAAAAACGATGAAACATGAGGGCCAAACTGTTTCACTCTAATCATCCCCCTTAGTGGCTATGTCACTCGAGTTAGTGGCTTCGTCAAAGATAAGATATGTGAGACCAACATCATAATCTTGCTGGAGATTAGCAACTCGCTGTCTACGATAGTTGAGACAAGCATCATAGTCAGAAACAGGGAGTTGGCTAACAGATGGCTGTGAGGGGTCTTTGCTAGGCACGTTGGGACCAGGCGGTTGGCCTATCGGCTGCTCACTCAGAGTGGGGCGAATATCGGCATAATCCTCTTGAATAACACTACGTCCAACGACCTGAGACTTGACAAACGAAATAGACTAAGAGTGTGTTTCAAGCACCCTAGATATAAATTTGGGGGCAACGGCTGAAGTAGCAGACTTACCCCCTGTGCGTGGCTGTCTTGTACCTCGGCATTTTTTGTTCAAAGAGGACAATTAGGCGGTTGGGGCAAAGTGGATTAGTAGGGAGGGAAGGAGTTAGGTCAGAGAGATCCAAAAATGGAGTAAATATGAATGAGAATAAGGCAGGTATTTGAGGGTTGGGGAACAAAGGAGAAGACAAAAAAGTGAATGGTTTTAGTATTGAGTACTGTGCAAGTTGAAGCGTATTGCAAATGCAAAGCTCGTACTTGTTGAAGTGGAGGAGTAAAATGGAGAGGTTCGTGTTGCAAAATTTGTAAAAACTTTTAAGACCAGATGTTTATAGTTTTAGGTCATAAAAGTAAGACATCAAGACATTTTAGACCGGTTGTTCCAATATCCAGTCATAAAAGTAACACATCAAGGCTTTTTAAATCGGTTATATACAATATCCGGTATTAAAAGTCTCATCATTCAATGTTTCATAGTCTCTTCATCTTTGAAGTAAACTTCCCAACTATACGTATCCTTAAAATCTGAGGCCATTTCAATAAATGTAATTAATTAATCTTCATTTGTCTTGATGTATTTAAGCTCATCGTTACTTTAGTTTCTTCATATTCATCTCTACTTCCTCTCGTCTATAGAATATCACTATGAGGTCTAACTCTAATCATCATCATTTTCCTCTTCCTCATCCTCTACAACCTCGTCTACCACCTCTATCGCTTCCTTCACCACCTTCAGCCAAGCAGCTAATTCAGCAGCTACATAAGAGGGTGGATCATATTGATTGAAGCCTCGATTGTTCTAGCTGCTCTACACTATCAACTGCAAGCTGAACCTTGTACTTGACGCCATTGATGTTGAGTATAATCGTTCGGACAACACCACCTCTTCCTCTTCCTCTTCTTCTTCCTCTACCTCCAATTATGAGATGGAAGATTGATGGTTTTTAAATTATGTAATTCTTTTTATCTATGTAGGCAGCACTAAAAATACTATCAATGAGAAAAAATATTTTAATTTCCAATCTTCATCTTGTTCGATCTTCATATTGATCATGTTTCTTTCATCATTGTTCAGCTTTTTGTTTTTGTTTTAATATATATATATATATATATATATATATATATATATATATATATATATATATCATTTTTTTTTCCATTTTTAACTATATCCATGTTAATCTAAACTTTTTATTTACATGGGATAAGAGGAAGGTGAATTTGTAAAATCAGTGAGTTTGTGGAGAGTGGTTCGAAGGTTAAGACAGAAAATGAAAATTTGTAAAGACTTTTAAGACCATATGTTTCTAAGATGTTAAGACTTTTTTGACCATTTGTATCCAATATCTAGTCCTAAAAGTTTAGCTTTAATTTTTTGCTGTTAAAAAATGTAAGACTTTCAAGATCATATGTTTCTAATATCCGGTTATAAAAGTATTTCAACAAAACTTTTTAGATCGGTTGTATCCAATATTTGGTCTTTAAAGTCTAGTCGTATTTTTTTTTTTAACCTATGTTTTATAACATTTGGTCTAACTGTTGAAGTTTTTCACGTAGGCACTAAATTTCTTTGATTAACCCACCATCCAATTTATCCAGCAACCAAATGACAGTAAATTATTGGAAAAGAATAAACATTAATTAATGAATACATCCAAATGTACAATTGTTTATTTACAAAAGATAATTGATACATATACAAATAAATTCACAATATTCTATTTTTCTCACTCTATGAGCTCATAAATGAATTCACATGTACATTGCAGATGAATGCAATATCTTCTTCAGAATAGGGTGCAAAAAGTTCAACCATATGTAACATCAAAGTAAAAAATTGAATTAACTTGCGTGCTAATTTAAATAGGTCTATATATGTAACATTGAGCCATAAAAATCATATGTAAGATCAAATACATTTATCTCTTTAGTGAATTCAGTCCTGCCTTGCATGATAATGTTATATATGTGCCTTATAACATAAAGGCCCATAAGTTGGATCCCTTTGATTGCCTATGAGTCTAAAAAAGAACATGACATAATTAAAATTGAATATAGTGTATATAGCTTATTGACCAAGTTTATAAAGCAATGTCCAAATATGCACTAACCTTTGCTATGATCGAATTAGGGTCTTTGACATGATGCCTATGCTTACCAGCGTTTTGGAATGTCCTTATTTCCATATCATAAAAATAATAAATTCTTCCATTAATGGTCACTGGAAATTCACAGTAGAAAATTCACACCAGTCAATCAAAATCACATGCGCACAACTTCATTGTCTACTTCAATTCATTCCCTGGTTGGTTGTGAAGGAGCATACAAGGACCATGGTATAATTATTCTTACATAAGAGCGCTAACTACCAATGGCCACTGGAAATTGACAGCAGATAAGAACAAAGTGATACTTAGCAGAATTATTGAAGATAAGAAATTTGATATGTACATGTGTATATATGGTGCCAAGTAACACGCTGGCTTGTTTTCACTAAGCCTATGTGATATGTAGTTGTATCTCGACGAAATCGTGATCTAATTTTTTGTTATTTGGTTTGGGTAAATGAATCTAAAATCATTGGTTTTGCCTGAGGAAACCAACCTACGATGCATGTACCTACAATAATGCAATCACACAAATTATAATAGCTTAATAATATTGTTAAAATATGTACTCATAAAAGAAGATACTTACTTTAAACATACAAGCATAATTGCCAAGGCCCTAGCTGGCCCCGGCTGATTTTATCAAATTTGTAAAAATATATATGTATATATGATATTTTATTTGGCCACAAATTTGACCCCAGCTAATTTTTTAATCTTCTTTGTAAAGATAATGTTTGTTTTATTACTCATTGGGTTGTGAGAAGAAAATAAAATTCTTGTTTGAGATAACGAAAAAGTTAGTATCATCTTACATATTGTTTTGATTTATAATTAGCAGTTATTATTTATTTGTATTTTCAAGGTTATTTGATACTGTTTAGTAAATACTCCCTCTGGTCTTTATTTAAGAAACCGACTAACAATTCTCACAAATTAACAAAAACAGTTAAAGTCATTAAATTTATCCTAAAATTTAAGTAATTTTCAGTATTATCCCTATTAATTATACTAAACTCTAATGTCATATTAATTATTACTCTTTTTTTTTTCTCGAAAAAAAGAGTAATAATTAATTTTTATTAAAAGTAAATACCCTATTTGGTTCCTTGAAAAAAAACACGGACCCTTTTTTGTCCCCAGGGACTAAAATGAGACATTTTTATGGACTAAAAATGGATTTTTGAAATTTTCGAGGGACCAAAATGTGATCCTCTTTTTGGAAATTCATCATTTTCGGGGATTAAAAAGGCGTTTCGTTGTTTGAGGGACCAAAATGGAGTCCGTGTTTTTTTTAGGGACCAAATAGGGTATTTACTCTTTTATTAATTATTACTCTCACTCACCACCTTTTTAATTATGGTATACATAAAAATATTTGATGCCATTTAGAAAAAAGAAAGTGCTTTATAAAAAGGACCAAATATATTTGTTACTTGGTGTCTTATAATAAGAACTAAAGGGAGTAGTTCAATATGTTTATTTTTTGGCCCGGACTAAAATTTTTCCTGGTTCCACCACTGATTATTAAGCTCTTGTTTAGGAGCTATTAGGGACATTAAATCCATCTTATCAATGTAAACCGGTAGCCTTGACATGCCTACAACTTCATCCACATGGCACGATATAAATTCAAAAGATGCATTGAATGCCCTCAAGATAATTTCTTTCTTAGCATCCATCTTAGGCTTCATAACTTCTTCAGGGGATGGAGCTATAGGAAGGGTTTTGATCATGATTTCCTCATCTCCATGAGAAATGAAAAGAACCTTTTTCACAAAAAACAATTACCCAACATGTTTTCTTAAAATTTGATTAGCAGGTAATTATAGAAAACCCTTTTTAACAAGTAATAATAGAGAAAACTTTTTCTACTGATAATAGACATATCGGGTTTAGGGCACAACACTCGCCCACAAACCAAGAGTCCAGGGCACAAAATTCCGCCCACAAACTCGGAGTCCAGGATACAAATTTTTGCCCACAAGCCCACTACTAGAATTCATAACTCTGGGCACAATTATCGAACATGAGATTTTTATAGCCTACGATTCTTACAACACTAACCCACAATAAAGGGTCTACACAAAACAATTATCACAAAAGATATAATTGTGGATCGACGATGATATGATAGTGTATAAAATAAGGCATTCGGAAAATCAACAGTCATCCAAAATAGTTAATGTAGTATTTTAAAAGTATGAGGCCTTACGATGGCAATATATAAATCAATACAACACTAGTACCAAAAAGAGGCCTACAAGTTCCACGACGTCTATGCCTCTGGCTGCTTCACTTGTCCTCTAATAGGGTTAGAGGTCTCATCTGAAAAATTAAGTAATGACGGGGTAAGACATAAAGTCCCCATAACCGAAATTAATTTATCAAATATGCAGGAAAGGATTGCAAGTAAGAGAAGCAGGTTTATCTACATAATTATAATATCAATATTAATTAAATTGAAAATCCACAATAATCAAAGTATATATATTCATTTACATGAAACCTTTCACAAAATAGTTCTCGGCTTGGTTACCAAACACTCCCTCCCAAAAAGGGTTTCAAAATATCATAATTTATTTTCTAACATTTAGCGAAAGACCTCACATATATTCCAGACAATATTGATGCATAGATCATCTTTATCAGAGTTGAGGACACAGCTTCAGCCCACAAACTCGGAGTCTAAGGCACAAATACCGCCTACAAACTCGGAGTCTAGGGTACAATTTCCGTCCACCAACCCTTACAGAACATCCATTCTCATCAATACAAAAATATACATAATAATTAACAACATTTAAAACCATCCCCACTCATCCATCCTGCTCCTCCTTATATCATCTGGACGTGGTACAGCCTATCAGTGCTAGTATACCCGGCCAAGGTTAGCTAGTCACTTCAAGAATATTATCCCCTCCCATGTCACCACCAATATACCGTAACTGGGAGGTGTCCGCCCAAAACACTCAACTCAAATTTCGGGCCAGGAATGTGAGAGTTGATGGGCACAATTTCACCCTTCATCTCTTCCACACAGCCCAACGTATCCCATAACAGAAGAAATAATATAATACTTAAAATTTTCAACCACACTTTATTAAATTATTATTCCATACACATCACCTCACAACAAACATTTTAACCATCACAACAATAACAATTCCAATAATAAGAATCACTTAAATACGCTTCATTGAATTAATTTCATATTCAAACATTCACATAATTTTTCAAAACACATACAAGTAGTATATATGAAAGTAGGACTTAGAAAAATACCTTACAGTCCAAAACAAGCATATAAATAAATTAACCCCAGTTACCTCAATTCCAAGTTTAACCTTAGCTTGAGAAGCCCAACTAGCACAATCACCAATCACTAAAAGGCTCTACATCATTACAATTAAAGTTTATAGTTTCCTAAAAATACAAGTTCTAATATTAATATATTATTATAACAAAAATCGAAAATGACATTTTTGGGGTTTATTTTTATTTATTTATTTATTATTATTATTATCAACATTATTATTATTTCTATTTTTTTTTTTTACCATGGCTTATACGCAGCCATATATATATATATACACACACACCATACGGTGAAATTTCCCATTAAATTCTAAGTGCAACAACATAAAGCACTGCTATATAAATATACACACATAACAATAAGATTCTCTCTCTTTTATACACAACATCATATCTATATGTCTATAGGGATAGAGACTTTGTTTTGATCATTACTCCTTCCAGTCACCACGCAATATATATATATATACACACACACACACAATATCTTAGTACCTATGTATCAGCAAAGTAACCTCCACATTTATATATCCACATACTTAGATCAACAAGTTTTTCATTGCATCACTATATACCTATAAATTAGCCAGGTCTCGATCTCTTTATATATATATATATGTATATATATATCTATATATCTACAAAGCATTAATATATACATAACATATTTACCTATATTTGACAGCAAAGTCCTCCTGTCATCATTTCATTCATTATATATATATATATATATATATCAGCAACCCCTTCTATTTTCTTAAACAAATCAGAGATTGAAAAAAATGGATATCAGCAGCCCCTGTTTTTTTTTTCTTTTTCTTTTTTCTTTTTGCAACAGACCCACCACTTAATTCCTATGGTTTCATGCTCTAAACTCACGCTAGAAATAATGGGAACAAAAGGAAAGTAGACCCAATGGTTACCTTCAGCTTTGGCTTGTGAGAAGTGATCTTTGATGAGGATAAAACAACCCTGTTTCAGACACCAAGGTACAGAGAAAAATGAGATGGCTGAAACTCTCTCTCTATCTCTCCTCCTTCGCCTCCCTCTCAGTTTCGGACTTGGCTTTGTTTCCTTGCTAAAGCAACGTGAACGGAGGGAAACTAAGAAATAGTGAATATATAAGAGGTTGAAGGTCCAGTCCGAGGAGGAAAACAAACAGACCAACGAGTGTACAGCGTTGTGGGGCTCAAGATGTATGGGTGTTGCAGGTCCTCCTGATCTTGCGTGAACAGTTGCGAGGTCTCTGGCGTGTTTACACGATTTGACTGAGAGATTATGATGGTGAAGATTTGTTTCTGCTATAACCTCTTTTTCTCTTTTCTCGCTGACCTCTGATGCTATGTTTAGTTGAATGGATATTGGAAAAAAATATAAATGTATATTATTATATATATTTTGCTATCCTACTTGCTTGTCACGTGATCGACTTCAACAAATTAATGGATTAGACCTATAAGTAATGGGTTGGTTTAATGGATAGGTATTATGCTGATTTGGGTTGGGTTTTTAAGTAATGGATAAATTGAATAATGGGTTTAGTGGGTAGGTAATGGGTTGGTGGTGAGGCCTAATAAAATTATCTCACTTGACCTTTTTGTTAGTTCTCTGATGGTTTTGATGATTGTCAACAATTATAAACAATGAATAAGGTTTTGCTCTTAAGATTTGAAAACTCTGTTTAAGAGCAAACCTCGAGGTTGGAACTGAAATCTCGAGGTTTGGCCTTACAGAAGGCTTTAAAAGTTAAGTGTCTCATGGTTCAAAACTTGGTTTCACAAAAACAATGTGAAACCTCGAGGTTGGTAAATTAACCTCGAGGTTCCGGATCTTTCAGAAAAACACAAGTTTTGCACCAACACAGGAAACCTCAAGGTTTGGTTGAAAACCTCCAGGTTTGTGTTTTGGCGCCTAACTGAATATTTTGAAAAACTAAGTGAAACCTCGAGTATTGGAATGAAACCTTGAGTTTTAATCATCTAGAGAGGTTTTGGTTTTCATCAAGTATGAAAACCTCGAGGTTCAGTTTTGAAACCTCGAGGTTTGACATTTTGTCTTAAACTTGAAATTTCATGGAAAACACTTAAAACTCGAGTATTGTTTTTCAGCCTCGAGTATTTTGACATACCGAGAGCAAACAAGTTTTCAAAGGAATGAAAACCTCGAGGTTCAGTTTGAAACTTCGAGGTTGTGTCTTTGGTTCAACATTTTGGCTTTGCAATGTTTTAGCCAAACCTCAAGTATTGTTTCAAAACCTCGAGGTTATCGGGCTCCAGAAGAAAAATAAATTTCTAACCAAGTTTTAAACCTCAAGGTTTCTTTTGAAACCTCCAGGTTTGTGGCTTACAAAGATTTCTCAAAAGGTTTCTTTTCAAATGAAACCTTGAGGTTCACCATGAAACCTCGAGGTTGTCTGTTTCTAGAACTGAGTTTGCTTGAGTTATTCAAGCAAACCTCGAGGTTTGAGAAGCAAACCTCGAGGTTTGAGAAGCAAACCTCGAGGTTTGAGAAGCAAACCTCAAGGTTTCTAGCCGTTACTGCAGATTTGAATTTGAGAAATCTGTAATACCTTCTTATTTGATCACAATGCTTTACATGATTATTCTATATTGATTCTAGATTTGTTTAACCATCTTTCTAGTGAGTTTCAGACAGATTAACAAAGGTTTATTGAAGGATTAGAGCAAAAGCAAAAAGTGTGTCAGAACATTTAATGCTCAGCCCAGAAACTTACTTCCTTTGGTTAATCCACTGGTACACGACTACAAAAGATTAAAAAGAAGATTACTACAACAAGAAACATCCTCTCCAACGGATTTATTGCCAGAAAGCCAACTCAGACTCAATGGCTAGCTGGATTATGCAGAAACAAGAGAGAGAAGATGCCTAAGCTTGAACCAACTCTCAGCAGATGATCTCCAACGGTCCAATCTAGTTTGCAACGGTCATTTAATGTTCTCTACCTATAAATAGAGTTCATTAACTCCTTCACAAGCTGATACACATTCTGAGAGCGAAAATTTATTAAGTGTCATTTATTGTGTTCAGCTTTCACTTGTAATAGTATCACTTTGATACTTTGTGCTTCAGTGTTCATTTTATCTACTCTGTGAGAGAGTTTCATCTGTAAATCATTTACTGATTGTGATAACTACAAGTCAGGGGACTTGGTAGTTGGGGAGTATTGATTACAACTTGTAAGGGGGAGTGTGTTCTAGTGAGAGAAAAACTCTTAATACAGAGTGTGTAATCAATATTGTTGAGTTAGTGGATTGAAAATCCCAAGTGAGGCTTGGGGACTGGATGTAGGTCAGAGAAAGGACCGAACCAGTATAAATCGTTTGTGCAAAGCTTCTTCTTCCCTACTCCTCTGTCTTACCCTGTTTTAAAGTGTCAAAAACAGAGTTCTATCTTTAAATTTTAAAGATACCCAATTCACCCCCCTCTTGGGTATCAAGCTCCAATCTACATTTGGTATCAGAGCGAGGTCTTCTCAGGAGAGTTTAACCACTCGAGAAGGATCATTATGGAAGGAATTCTTCCGGATGGAGCTTCTATCAACAGACCTCCCGGTTTCAACGGCGAACACTACTCTTTCTGGAAAACAAAATTTCGTGTGTTCGTGATGGCTACTGAATATGGATTGTGGAGAGTCTTTGAGACTGGAGACTATGTACCGGTCAAAACCGAAGGAGGCATTACTGTCCCAAAGATTGAGGCTGAGTTCGATGATGATGATAAGAAGAACATCACTCTCAACAGCAAGGCTATCCTAATGCTTCAAAGTGCTCTTAGTCAAAAGGAGTACTTTCGAATCTGCAACTTGTCAACTGCAAAAGAGATGTGGAAGGCTCTGGAGATAGCATATGAAGGAATCTCTGGAATCAAAGAGAATCGCATCAACATTCTAACCACTGAGTATGATCTCCTACGAATGAAGCAAGGAGAGAGCATTGGGGAATTTCAGCTTAGATACACTCATCTGACAAATCAACTGGCTGCCCTAGGAAAGATATATGATCAAGGGTCTCAAGTGAGAAAAATTCTCAATATTTTGACAAAAGATTGGGAAGCAAAGGTTACTGCTATTGAGGAGGCTCGTGGAGAGTCAATGACTTCGGTTGCGGCCTTGTTTGGTAGTCTATCTGAGTATGAGAGTAAATTGAAATTCAAAAAGGACTTGGATGATGTCAACGGCGGAAACAATCGCAACAAGGGAGTTGCTCTTAATGTGGTAAAAGATGAGGAAGATGAAGATGAGGATGAAGAGATTGGCATGATGGTCCGGAGATTCAAGAAGTTCTATAAAAGAGATCAAGGCTTCAAGAAATTTCAGAAGGGAAATTCAAGCTATGAATCAAAGAAGCCTGTCATCTGTTATGAATGTGAGAAGCCTGGACATATCAAGTCAGAATGTCCTCAGCTGAAGAACCAAGAGAAAGAAGTTCAAGAAGAAGGCTTATGTTTCAGCTATATGGGGGACAGTTCATTTGATGAGGATGAAGCTGAAGAAGAAGAAGAAAAAGCTAATATATGCCTGGTTGCTGAGAAAGAAGAGCAACAAGATGAGGTATACGAATCAAAACCCTCCTATGATGATCTTTTTACTGAATATCTCAATGTGCAAGCTGAATTTGAGAAATTAGCTGATAAGTATTTGAACTTGAAAAGGAAAAACACCACTCTTAAATTACAAGTTCAAAATCTTTCTTCTCCTGAAATTCTAGTTTGTGATGAATGCCCCATTTTGGAGAAAAAGAATTTACAATTAACAAAAGCACTTGAGAAATTCATCAAGGGAAGTGAAATGCTCAATGTAATTCTTAAACAACAACGTTTTATAAATGATCGATCGGGCATTGGTTACAAACCAGATTTTGATAAGAAGAAAGACAAGAAAAAGAGTGGACAGAAATCTTACATGAACTATTTCACCAAATTTGTACATTCTTCAAATCCATTTGCACATTGTAACTACTGCAATAGGAAGGGTCATTCAACATCATCTTGCTTTCATAAGAAGGAAAGAAAAATTAAGCCTGTAGGGAATTATAAATGGGTACCAAAAGGAACATATGCTCCCAAGGTACATGCTAACCCTAAAGGACCCTAGAAAAGATGGGTACCTAAGACTTGATTCGTCATGAATTGCAGGTTTGTCTTAGAGCATCAAGACCCAATAAGTGGTATATCGATAGTGGATGCTCAAGGCACATGACTGGAGACAAATCAAAATTTTTATCAATAAAGCCAAAAGATGGAGGTAGAGTCACATTTGGAGGTGACCAATCGGGCAAAATCGCTGGCATTGGTGAGATAGGCAACAATGAAGGCCCTCCCATCAAAGACGTCTACTTGGTGGAAGGATTGTGTCACAACCTCCTAAGTGTGAGTCAAAGCATCGATAAGGGTAATTTGGTAATATTTGATTCTGATGAGTGCTTTATTGTTAAAAAGGATTTGGTCTCCATAAATGATTTGAAAAATAAAGCTTTATTTAGAGCACCTAGAGATGGAAACTGTTATACTCTTAACCTCTTTAGCAATGCTTATGTTTCTGAAAATTGTTTTGTAAGTAACTTGAATGAGAGTTGGCTATGGCATAAGCGATTAGCTCATGTCAACATGTTTCAACTTGACAAGTTGCTGAAAAAGGATTTGGTTATTGGCATTCCTAAATTGAATTTAAAAAATGATATGATTTGTGATGCTTGTCAAAAAGGAAAACAAACCAAATCTTCTTTTAAAGCAAAAAATGAGATTTCAACCAATAGACCTCTTCAACTTCTTCACATGGATCTAGTTGGACCAGCTAGAGTAAAAAGTCTTGGTGGAAATTTATACACTTTGGTCATAGTTGATGATTTTTCTAGATTTACTTGGACCATATTTTTATCATCTAAAGATGAAACGTATGATCAATTTGTTGCCTTTGCCAAGTGAAAATGCGGCTGAATCACCAAGAGGGGGGGGGGGTGAATTGGGGATTCTTAAAATTCTTTTGAAATATACTCTGTTTTTGTCAGAAATCCGATAGAGCCGAAAGTAAGGGAGTGAGAAGAGAAGAAAAGCAGAACACAGCGAAGTTATCCTGGTTCGGTCCAATCTAATGACCTACGTCCAGTCCCCAGTCACTCTGGGATTTCCACTATCTCTCTAGAGAATTACAGACTCTGCAAACAAAGAGTGTTTCACAACCTCGAACACACTCCCCCTTACAAGTTGTAATTGAATAACCCAATCTCAAAGTCCCTCTACTTTGAGATCCTTACAGAAAATTTGATTACAGAAAAGAACTCTCTTCTAAGAGTGGATATTGTTAATCACTGAAGTACAACAATTCAAGATAACAACTCTTCCACTGATATTGTTGAGTAGTAATGTAGAATTTTTGTTCTCTATATATATTTTTTTTCTTCGAATCTTCATCTATATATAGTGTTTTTGAGGCTTGTGAACGTTATAGATTCGTTGGAGCTATTTCCTTTCTGAAAATATAGCTGTTGCAGGTGTTATGTCTTGATCTTGTTTTGCTGAAATCACTCTTTGTCCAAAATATGGCTGTTGAGAGTTTATTCTCAGTCTTCCTTGATTCTGGTCTTTCTTTTTAAGGTATATATCCATTGGAGATGTTGCACAACGGCTATATGATCTCCTCTAACGGCTAGATGATCTTGAGTAATAGCTTTCCTTAGTTTTTGCAAGTTTCCGAAAATAACTTTCTTTTTGAATCTCAGACAAATCAGAAGATCTCCTGTAATCTCATGAATAAATGCGTTAGAAAAGTTCAGTTACACTGATGTGAGATAGATATAACAACTAGATTGAATGGGTAACTTAAAACATGAAGATAGAATCTGATTTGGAAATCTGAGTTCATCTGCGTTTTTCAGATCTGGAGGTCTGAACTCGAGTTCACAATGTTAGGCTCGAGTTCGCCCTTCAAAATTTTGCTTCTGCCAAAATCAAACTGGAGGTTTAAGACAAATGGCCTCGAGTTTGAAACTATTGAAAATAGCTAATTGCTCTCTGGAACTTTTGAACTGGAGTTTGAAGAGTTTAGGCTGGAGTTTGGTTTTCTCCGAAATACTCTGAAGGCTCTCGGCCAAAACTAGGCTCGAGTCTGAAGAGCTTAGGCTCGAGTTCATACTCCAAAATTTTGAACTTATTTTAAACTTGAGGTTTGAGTAGAAGTTTAAAGTTTGAAGCAGATTTTCAACAGATAAAAAAACTCTCTGGCAATGATGAACTCGAGTTCGCCCTTAGTAGGCTCGAGTTCATGCAAACTTCCAAAGGTTTAATTCTGAACTTCAGGTTCAGTCTCAAGTTTGAACTTTGGCTTTGCAAGTTTATGCTTTCTGTCAAATCCAGGCTCGAGTTCATTACTCATAGGCTCGAGTTTGATTTTGACAGATAGAAAAATCACAAGTTTTAAACATCCTTGACTTGTCAAATCTTTCCAATATTGTTTACAATTGTTAGTGATCAACAAAACACTTCTGAGAACTAACATTCTCCCCCTTTTTGATGATGACAACACTTGCAAACAATTAATTGAGAAACTTAGTTTGAAATTCATTTTGAAACTCAGTTTGTGAAAACCAATTTTAGAGATTTGATCAAATTATCAGAAAACATATACTTAGGAGCAGAATATAGCAAAATATCAAAGATTTGTTTTGTGAAAAACTTTTTTTGCGCAGATTATCAGAGACTTAACCAAATTATCAGAGACAAACTTCAAGGCATATACCAGAAGCAAAACCAAACATATTAAAAACTGATCACTAATCAAAATGTTCACAGAATCCCAAAATAACTACAAAAGTTTATAGAAACCACAAGGGTTACAAATCAACAACATTGTGGCATTCACTCCACATCTTCTCCCCCTTTGGCATCATCAAAAGAGATAGGCTAAATTGAGACATAGGGTACTACGGCTAGTGGCTCAGCAGAGGATGTGAAAGTAGAAGGTATAGGAGCAGAAGGAGGTGTCTGTGCAGGCTGAGCATGAACAGGATCTGAGTCTGGGACAGGTACAGAAGTAGAAGCATCCGGAGACTGAGACTTCAAGATCTTGTCCATCTTGTCGCTTAAATTCATCATTGTAACCAATAGAGTGGACATAGTAGAAGTCTGTTCATTGACTTGAGTCTTCAGTGCTTCTTGTTCAACTCTGAAGGCTTCTTGAGTATCTACTAAATTGTTGTGCCCTTTGTTCACCTCGGTAACCAATTTACCCACAGCCAATTCAATTCCTTCAATCAGATCAGACACAGCTTTGTCCACAATTTCTTGGACCTTTGTCTCAATATCAGAGGCAGGTGGAGCACTTTGAGCTTCCTCAGCTCTGGACTGTGTGGCTCTGGATGTTGCTGGCTTGGACTTCCTTGGAGCTCTAGACTGATCCGAATACTCAGGCCTATGAGTCGTCATTAAGTTCATGATATGCTGCCCAAATTCAGCTGGAAATTGAGGAGAATCATTCTCGGCCAAGTGCCAAATCTTCTCATGAAACAGAATTACTGAAACCAAGCTGGCAAAGGGAATCTGGGATGATTGGCGTGAATGAAATGCAAACTTTGCCATTTCTTGAAAAATCCAGTCACCTACATTCTGTGGTTGTTCATCTAGGATGGAGGCGAAGATATTAAAATCTTTCTTGGCAAAATGGGTAAAATTGCCTCCCTTCTGTAGGAGATTCCTAGAGTAAATATACCAGATTGCTCGGTTTCTTAGAGGCATGGCAGCTGGAGTAAAATTTAGTATCTCTAAGGCATCAGGAATAGGCTCATCTGGTCTAAGTAAACTAAAAATAGCCTGTTGCTTATATCTGTGAGTTTCAGGCTTGGGAGGGTTGGTAATTTGAAGGATAGAGTTCAAGTAATTAGGAGTAATTGTGATTTTCTGGCCTCTAACCTTTGTGACAATTCTCTCCTCTACCAAATCACCTTCAGAGTTCAGTATATTATCAGATTTCATGTGAAAGTAAAAGACTTTCACAAGTTTAGGACTGTAGGGAGTCTTTATTGAAATTAAGGTCTCAAACTGTTTCATCCAAGGGGTTAAGTCCAAATCACATTCTTCTTTCAGTTTGGCCAAATTTACATACACAATTGGACAAAACTTTTTCTTCTCATCAAACTTCTTCTTAAACAAATTACCCTCTTCTATAGTCATCCTACATGGATCTACATTGAAGCCATCTGGACATCTCTTATGTTTGTAAATTTCTATGATTGCTGGCAAAGATTGTGATACCTGAGGAGCATCTTGCTCCTGAGCTTGGCCACTGCCTTGGCTTGGAGTAGGAACAGAGGGGATACCCGCGGTTTTCTTTCTCTTAAAGGGTTGTTTTTCCCTCAGAGGAGCAGACGGCTGAGGTGCTTTTCCCTTTCCTTGAACTGGGGGCTCTGGGTCGTGCCTCTTCTTCGTTCTCTCTTCTGAAATCACAACTCCTTTTGGTTTGGGAGGAGGAGTTTCAGTGTTTTTGCCGTTGATACCTCGAATGTACGTGTCAATTCCATCTTGTAATCGAGTTGATCGAGTTCTTGAACGGACAGGGCGCTCAGAATGAGTTTGAGAAATAGATTGTGAAGGATTAGGGTTTGTATCTTTGGGATTGGAGGATTGTGAGGCCATTTTCGCAGTGATCAGAGGAAGAAGAAGTTCGAAGAAAGTTAGGGCAAACTGGAGGTATGTGAGGAGTGAAATGACGAGTTTGCAACTGTAGTATATATAATGTGCGTCACGAACTCGAGTTCCCCTCTTACAGGCTCGAGTTCGTCAAAAATTTCCACTTACCTGGACTTCAAGAGTGTGCTGAGAACTCTTGAAATTCCTCGTGAACCTGAGGTTCTTACTAACGGGCTCGAGTTTAGAATGAGATTTCTCCAGGGTGGCTTTCTGTGATTCACGAACTCGAGTTCGTCACTTATGGGCTTGAGTTCACCATGCCTGGGTTCCAGTCTTGCTCTCTTTCAAAAATGAACTTGAGGTTTATTTACTAATGAACTCGAGTTCTCTCTTGCTTTGCACTTCACTTCTTCTTAGTCTCTCTCGAGCTCGAGTTCATCCTTCTTAGGCTCGAGTTTGCTCATTCATCAAACTTTCATTTCTTCTCTGTCTCTTATATGTTCAAGTTTAACAACCACGGGCTCGAGTTTGTCCATAATTTCAGCAAGTTTGGGACATAAACATCCTGCATAAAACATATCTAGATACTCCGATGCTTAAATTAGTGACAAATCATCAGCAAAATCATAACTAACATTGAATTTGGGTAAGAAATACTTACAGTTCATTGGGATTTACCATTCCCAATTCTCTTCTTATGAAGTTAAATTGTTCTTTTGCTAATGGTTTTGTGAAAATGTCTGCCAATTGGAGATCAGTTGGGACAAACATGACTTTGATTTCCTTTTTCTGAACATAATCTCTGATGAAATGATGTCTCACATCAATATGCTTGGTTCGTGTATGTTGGACTGGATTCTTGGCCAAACTTATTGTGCTTGTATTGTCACATAGTATTGGAACTTCCTTCAAGTTGATTCCAAGGTCTGAAAGTTGTTGTTTGAGCCATAACACTTGTGCACAGCAACTTGAGGCAGCTACATATTCAGCTTCAGTGGATGATACAGCTACCGTTGTTTGTTTCTTACTAAACCATGACACAAGTGACCCACCAAAGAATTCACACTGTCCACTTGTGCTTTTCCTATCGGTTTTGTATCCGGCATGGTCTGAATCTGAATATGCCACCAAATGTTCTGGTTGGCCTTTGGGAAACCACAATCCTAGAGTCTTAGTGTCAGCAAGGTATCTGAAGATTCTTTTCACATGTTCAGCATGTGACTCCTTTGGAGCTGATTGGAATCTTGCACACATTCCAACACTGAATTGGATGTCTGGGCGGCTTGCTGTTAAATAGAGTAATGATCCAATCATTCCTCTATATTTTGTGATATTGAAGTCTTTTCCCTCTTCATCTGCATCCAATGAAGTAGTTGTGCTCATAGGAGTGTCTATACCATTGCATTGATCTAGTCCAAACCTTTTTAACAGATCATTTAGATACTTTGTCTGTGATATAAAGATGCCATCCTTCTTTTGCTTTACTTGAAGACCAAGAAAGTAATTAAGTTCCCCCATCATGGACATTTCGAATTCCCCCTGCATTTTCTTTGCAAAGTCTTCACACAAACTATTATTAGAAGCACCAAATATGATATCATCCACATATATTTGTACAACTAAAATTTCATTTAGCTTATTGGTTCTAATAAACAAAGTCGTATCAGCTTTTCCTCTAACAAAGCCTTGATCAAGAAGAAATTTGCTTAAACGTTCGTACCAAGCTCTAGGAGCTTGCTTAAGTCCATACAAAGCTTTCTTGAGATGATAAACATGATCTGGAAATTTTTCATTTTGAAAACCAGGAGGTTGTTCTACATAAACTTCTTCTTGTATGAAGCCATTTAAGAAAGCACTTTTTACATCCATTTGAAAAAGTTTTATTCCTTTAACACAAGCAAAGGCTAGTAGAACTCTTATGGCTTCCAATCTTGCCACTGGAGCATAAGTTTCCTCATAATCAATTCCTTCTTCTTGATTATAGCCTTTTGCAACCAATCTTGCTTTGTTTCTGATAATGATTGCAGATTCGTCACGTTTGTTTTTGAATACCCATTTAGTCCCAATGACTGGATGGTCTTTAGGCCTAGGTACCAAATCCCAAACTTGATTTCTTTCAAATTGGTGTAATTCTTCTTGCATTGCGATCACCCAATCATTGTCAGAAAGAGCTTCATCAATTTTTGAAGGTTCAATGTGAGATATAAAAGCAGAAAATGTAACTTCATTCAAAGTACTTTTTCTGGTTCTAACACCTTGACTAACATCACCTATTACTTGGTCTAAAGGGTGATTTTTATTATATTTCCAAGCTTTAGGCTGAGATGGTTCAGGATTTTCAAAATGGTTTTGAGGGTCTGTTTCAAAAACATCTTGTACTTCTGAATCAGAAGGAGGTTTCAGAAGATGCTTGTTTTCAGAAGTTTGAAATTGATTTTTCAAAATAAGTTCATCATCATCATTATTCAAAAGTTTTTTAGAGGATAAGTCACAGAACACAACATGTACAGATTCTTCTACACAACAGGTTCGAATGTTAAATATCCTATAGACTTTACTTCTATTAGAGTAACCCAGAAAAATACCTTCATCTGCTTTGGCATCAAACTTACCCAAGTTATCCTTACCATTGTTGTGGATGAAACACTTACATCCGAACACATGTAGATGTGCTAAGTTAGGCTTCCTTCCTTTGTATAGCTCATAGGGAGTTTTGTTTAGTTTCTTTCGCATATATGCTCTGTTTGAAATATAACATGCTGTTGATATTGCATCAGCCCAGAATGCTTGAGATGTTTTGTTTTCATTCAGCATTGATCTTGCCATCTCTGTAAGGACTCTATTTTTTCTTTCAACTACACCATTTTGTTGAGGAGTCCTTGGGGCTGAAAAGTTGTGATCAATTCCTATGCTTTCACAGAACTCAGCAAAGGATTGATTGTCAAATTCTCCTCCATGATCTGTTCTAATACCTGAAATAGAAATACCTTTCTCGTTCTGGACCTTTTTGGCAAAAGCAACAAATTGATCAAAAGTTTCATCTTTAGAGCATAAAAATATGGTCCATGTGAATCTTGAAAAGTCGTCAACTATAACTAAAGTATATAAATTACCGCCTAGGCTTCTAATTCTCGCAGGTCCAATTAAATCCATGTGAAGTAATTGGAGTGGTCTTTGAGTTGAAAAATTATTTTTGGTATTAAAAGAAGACTTGGTTTGTTTCCCTTTTTGACAAGAGTCACAAATCATGTCATTTTTGAAAACAAGTTTAGGAATGCCAATAACTAATTCCTTTTTAACAAGTTTGTCAAGTTGATACATATTCACATGTGCCAACCTTTTGTGCCAAAGCCAAGTTTCATCTGAGTTACTTAGAAAACATTTTTCTGAAGCTCTATCATCAATAGAAAGATTGAGTGAATAGCAATTACCTTCTCTTGGTGCTCTGAACAATGCTTTAGATTTGATTTCTTCCAGAGGAAGAATATCTTTGCTAATGATTAAACATTCTTCTGAATTAAAGATAACCAAGTTACCTTTATCTGTACTTTGACTTACGCTCAGAAGATTGTGGCATAAACCTTCAACAAGGTATACATCTTTGATTTTTGGTCCATTGGTATTTCCAATATCTCCAACTCCAGTAATCTTGCCTGTTTGATCTCCACCAAATGTTACCTTGCCTCCATCTTTTGACTTGATTGTTGCAAATTTTGATTGATCCCCTGTCATGTGTCTTGAGCATCCACTATCAATAAACCATTTATTGGATTTTGATGCTCTAAGACAAACCTGCAAGACATAGAATATCAAGACTTAGGTACCCACTTTTTCTTGGGTCCTTTTGGGTTAGTTAGTGTCTTAGGACCCTTATAGGATCCTTTTGGCATCCATTGATAATTACCTATGGGTTTGTTTTTACCTTCTCTTTTATGAAAACAGGAAGAAGTAGTGTGACCTTTACGATTGCAATAGTTGCAGTGAGCAAAAGGATTGGATGAATGCACAGATTTTTGAAAATAGTTCATGTATGATTTATGTCCAATTTTCTTCTTTCCCTTTTGTTTATCAAAATCAGGTTCATAGCCAATTCCTGACTTATCATTTGTAAACCTTTGTTGATTTAAAATAACATTTAGCATTTCACTACCATTGGTGAATTTTTCAAGAGTTTTAGTAAGAAGCAAATTTTTCTTTTCTAAAACACAACACTTTTCACAACCTTTTTCAACATGTTTCTCAACATTGTTTTCAGAAGCTATAGTAGGAGAGGAAGTATGTTGAACTCGTTTTTCTAGAAATTTGATTTTCTTCTTGGCTGATGAAAGTTCCTTTGCAATTTTCTTAAATTCAATAAAAAGTAAATCATATTCAGAAGATAACTCATTATAAGAGAAATTGGAAGTATTTACCTCTTCATTATCAGATTCTTCTTGAGCAACAAGACAAATATTGGTCCTTTCTTCCTCTTTAGCTTCATCTTCATCTAATGAGCTATCTCCCCATATGCCTGAGACATAAGCTCTTCTTTTGAATTTGTTTGATTTCTTTTCTTTGTTCTTGAGCTGAGGGCAATCAGATTTGAAATGACCGGGTTGTCCACATTCATAGCATGTGATGGACTTCTTTGTTTCTGTGTTCGAACTACCCTTGTGAAATTTTCTGTTGGCCTGATCCTTTTTAAAAAATTTCTTGAATTTTCTGACCATCAGACTTATCTCTTCATCATCATCATCCTCATTTTCTTCATCATCATCAGATTTAGGTTCTCTAGAGGTTTTGAGAGCTATACTCTTATTCTTCCCATGCACTTCTTCAAGTCCTTTCTTGAATTTTAGTTTAGCTTCATATTCAGAGAGACTTCCAAAGAGAGCTGCTACAGATGTCATTGATTCTCCACGTGCTTCTTCGATGGCAGTGACCTTTGCCTCCCATTCTTTGTTGAGGACATTTAGGATCTTCCTCACTTGAACAGATTGTTCATATACTTTTCCTAAAGAAGCAAGTTGGTTAATCAGATGAGTAAATCTCAACTGGAACTCACCAATGGATTCTCCTTGTTTCATGCGAAGGAGATCATATTCTGTCATGAGGGTGTTGACTCTATTCTGTTTGACTCCAGTTGTCCCTTCATGAGCTATCTCCAAGGCATCCCACATTGCTTTTGCTGAAGTTAGAGTGCATACACGGAAGTACTCTTGTTGACTCAAGGCACTTTGTAGCATGAGTATGGCCTTGCTGTTGAGAGTGATGTTTCTTCTATCATTCTCATCATAGTTTTCTTCAGATTTTGGAATTCTGATTCCTTCTCTCTCAATTGTTGGAGCATAGTCTCCTTTTTCAAATACCTTCCATAGGCCATATTCTGTGGCTAAAACAAAAACCTTGAATTTAGCTTTCCAAAAAGAATAATGCTCACCATTAAAACCTGGAGGACGGTTGATAGAGGCTCCATCGGGCAAGATTCCTTCCATAGTGATCCTTCTCGAGATGTTAAGCTCTTCAGAGAAGACCTTGCTCTGATACCAAATGAAAATGCGGCTGAATCACCAAGAGGGGGGGTGAATTGGGGATTCTTAAAATTCTTTTGAAATATACTCTGTTTTTGTCAGAAATCCGATAGAGCCGAAAGTAAGGGAGTGAGAAGAGAAGAAAAGCAGAACACAGCGAAGTTATCCTGGTTCGGTCCAATCTAATGACCTACGTCCAGTCCCCAGTCACTCTGGGATTTCCACTATCTCTCTAGAGAATTACAGACTCTGCAAACAAAGAGTGTTTCACAACCTCGAACACACTCCCCCTTACAAGTTGTAATTGAATAACCCAATCTCAAAGTCCCTCTACTTTGAGATCCTTACAGAAAATTTGATTACAGAAAAGAACTCTCTTCTAAGAGTGGATATTGTTAATCACTGAAGTACAACAATTCAAGATAACAACTCTTCCACTGATATTGTTGAGTAGTAATGTAGAATTTTTGTTCTCTATATATATTTTTTTTCTTCGAATCTTCATCTATATATAGTGTTTTTGAGGCTTGTGAACGTTATAGATTCGTTGGAGCTATTTCCTTTCTGAAAATATAGCTGTTGCAGGTGTTATGTCTTGATCTTGTTTTGCTGAAATCACTCTTTGTCCAAAATATGGCTGTTGAGAGTTTATTCTCAGTCTTCCTTGATTCTGGTCTTTCTTTTTAAGGTATATATCCATTGGAGATGTTGCACAACGGCTATATGATCTCCTCTAACGGCTAGATGATCTTGAGTAATAGCTTTCCTTAGTTTTTGCAAGTTTCCGAAAATAACTTTCTTTTTGAATCTCAGACAAATCAGAAGATCTCCTGTAATCTCATGAATAAATGCGTTAGAAAAGTTCAGTTACACTGATGTGAGATAGATATAACAACTAGATTGAATGGGTAACTTAAAACATGAAGATAGAATCTGATTTGGAAATCTGAGTTCATCTGCGTTTTTCAGATCTGGAGGTCTGAACTCGAGTTCACAATGTTAGGCTCGAGTTCGCCCTTCAAAATTTTGCTTTTGCCAAAATCAAACTGGAGGTTTAAGACAAATGGCCTCGAGTTTGAAACTATTGAAAATAGCTAATTGCTCTCTGGAACTTTTGAACTGGAGTTTGAAGAGTTTAGGCTGGAGTTTGGTTTTCTCCGAAATACTCTGAAGGCTCTCGGCCAAAACTAGGCTCGAGTCTGAAGAGCTTAGGCTTGAGTTCATACTCCAAAATTTTGAACTTATTTTAAACTTGAGGTTTGAGTAGAAGTTTAAAGTTTGAAGCAGATTTTCAACAGATAAAAAAACTCTCTGGCAATGATGAACTCGAGTTCGCCCTTAGTAGGCTCGAGTTCATGCAAACTTCCAAAGGTTTAATTCTGAACTTCAGGTTCAGTCTCAAGTTTGAACTTTGGCTTTGCAAGTTTATGCTTTCTGTCAAATCCAGGCTCGAGTTCATTACTCATAGGCTCGAGTTTGATTTTGACAGATAGAAAAATCACAAGTTTTAAACATCCTTGACTTGTCAAATCTTTCCAATATTGTTTACAATTGTTAGTGATCATCAAAACACTTCTGAGAACTAACACCAAGAAGGTCCAGAACGAGAAAGGTTTCCCAATTTCAGGTATAAGGACCGATCATGGTAGAGAGTTTGAGAACCATGCCTTTGCTGAGTTCTGTGATGGTATGGGCATCGACCACAATTTTTCAGCACCAAGAACACCACAACAGAATGGTGTAGTGGAGAGAAAGAATAGAGTACTCACTGAAATGGCAAGAGCGATGCTGAACGAGTACAACACTTCGCAAGTGTTTTGGGCTGATGCTATGAGTACGGCTTGCTACATCTCGAACAGAGCGTACTTGAGGAAGAAGCTGAGCAAAACACCATACGAACTCTACAAAGGAAGAAAGCCAAACCTCAGCCATCTTCATGTCTTCGGTTGTAAGTGCTATGTGCACAATAACGGTAAAGACAATCTTGGTAAATTCGATCCTAAAGCTGATTTAGCTATTTTTATTGGTTATTCTAATAGGAGTAAAGCATATAGGGTATTTAACACTAGAACTAAGATTGTTGAGGAATCTATACATGTTGTATTCTGTGAGTCTGATTCTGATAAATCCTTGGATGATGAAGAAGATACAATTTTCAAAAATAAATTCTTTTCGAAAAATGCTCCTACTCCTTTTGAAAATTCTGAAAATGTTTTTGAGGCTGATCCTGAAAATAATCTTGAAAATCCTGATCAGTCCCAACCTAGAGCTTGGAGATTTATAAGGAATCATCCTTTAGACCAAGTTATAGGTGATGTAAACCAAGGAGTAAGGACCAGAAATAGTACTTTAAATGAGGTCACTTTTTTTGCATTCATTTCACACATTGAACCCTCTAAGATAGAAGAAGCCCTTTCAGAGAATGATTGGGTGATTGCTATGCAAGAGGAATTACATCAATTTGACAGAAATCAAGTTTGGGATTTGGTACCTAGGCCTAAAGATCATCCGGTCATTGGCACTAAATGGGTATTCAAAAACAAACGAGATGAGTCAGCAATCATTGTCCGAAATAAGGCAAGACTGGTTGCCAAAGGCTATAATCAGGAAGAAGGGATTGATTATGAAGAAACTTATGCTCCAGTGGCAAGATTGGAAGCCATAAGGGTTCTTCTAGCCTTTGCTTGTGTAAAAGGTTTTAAACTTTTTCAAATGGATGTTATAAGTGCATTTTTAAATGGTTTTATTCAAGAAGAGGTATATGTTGAACAACCTCTAGGTTTTGAAAATGAACACTTTCCAGATCACGTTTTCAAACTAAAGAAAGCACTTTATGGTCTTAAGCAAGCTCCTAGAGCTTGGTATGAAAGATTGAGTCAATTCTTACTCAATCAAGGATTTATCAGAGGCAAGACCGATACAACACTGTTCATTAAGAAAAATAAATTGAATGAAATTTTAATTGTTCAGATCTATGTTGATGATATTATATTTGGTGCTACTAATGACTCCTTGTGTGAGGAATTTTCTAAGACTATGTAGGGTGAATTTGAAATGTCAATGATCGGAGAGCTCAACTACTTCCTTGGGCTGCAAATCAAGCAACGAGAGGATGAGATTTTTATATCTCAAACCAAGTATCCGAATGATTTGCTGAAGAAATTTGGAATGGACAAGTGCAATGGGGCAGACACACCAATGAGCACAACTACTTCTTTGGATGCTGATGAAGAGGGCAAGGACTTCAACATCACTAAGTATAGAGGAATGATTGGATCATTGCTCTATCTCACTGCAAGCCACCCGGACATCCAATTCAGCATTGGGATGTGTGCTCGGTTCCAATCCGCACCTAAAGAGTCACATGCTGAACATGTGAAAAGAATATTCAGATATCTCTCTAATACGAAGACTCTTGGACTATGGTTTCCCAAAGGTCAGCCGGAGCACTTGGTGGCATATTCAGATTCGGATCATGCTGGCTACAAGACGGATAGAAAGAGCACGAGTGGTCAATGTGAATTCTTTGGGAACTCACTTGTCTCTTGGTTCAGCAAGAAGCAAACAACCGTGGCTGTATCATCAACCGAAGCTGACCGAAGCTGAATATGTAGCTGCCTCAAGTTGCTGTGCTCAAGTGCTATGGTTGAAGCAACAACTTGCTGATTTGAGAGTGCACTTGAAGGAGATCCTTATATTGTGTGACAACACTAGCACAATAAGCTTGGCCAAGAATCCTGTGCAACATACAAGAACCAAGCATATTGATGTGAGGCATTACTTCATTCGGGATCATGTCCAGAAGCGAGATGTCAAAGTGATGTTCATCTCTACTCACCTTCAATTGGCAGACATCTTCACCAAGCCCCTAGCCAAGGAACCCTTCACCTTCATAAGGAGAGAATTGGGAATGGTAAATCCCAATGAGTTGTAAGTAATTCCTGTTTATTTTAATGTTGAATCATGGTTTTGATGATCATAAGTCACTAACTTAAGCATCGGAGTGCCTAGATGATCTTATGCAGGATGTGGTTTTGCTGTCAAGAGGCAAAACCTCGAGGTTCATGAGAAAACCTCGAGGTTTTCGGGGTGAATGGTCAATTCTGGAAGTTTCAGAAAGGAGGAACCTCAAGTTTTTGGATGGAACCTCGAGGTTTGGAAGAAACAGAGAGCACCTCAAGAATGACAGACAGCAAAACCTCGAGGTTTTGGTGAAAACCTCGAGGTTTGTGGTAAGAATTTCAAAGGTTCACTGAACATCTTTGAACTCCAGGTTAGTGGCTTGTTATTCATCAAACCTCGAGGTTTGGATTCTAACCTCGAGGTTTGTCGCAGTTATATATATGTGTGTTATGTGCAATCTCATTCTAACCCAACCCTAGCCTCGAGTTTTCACGCTCTCTCTCGTCTCCTTCTCTGTCAATTCTTCAATTTCTGCTGATTTCTTCTGTTCTAAAGCCTACAACGACTTCGAGATCACCTTCCCACTCTAAATCGACCACCAATTCCAACGAAGAGACAGAGTCATGGTCTCCTCCACCTCCACCATCTCGAACAAAGCAAGGACCCTCTGTACTTGAATCTCCCTCTTCCAAACCAGTGAGGAAGAAATCACGCTCTACTCGTCTGCATTACGGTATTGATAAGCAAATACCAGGAGTCTTGAATGATCCACCACCATCTCCACCTCCAAAGGGCCAGAAAAAGGGCGTTTCCTTTAAAGAACCAAGCAAGGGTCAATCGAAGAAGAGAAAGGAGCCTGAGCCTAAAGGAAAAGGCAAAGAAAAGGCTACAGAAAAGGCCAAGAAAGCACCCACCAAGGCCAGAACCAAGAGGGCCTCAGTCTCTCAAGGCCAATCATCTTCTCATGCTACAAGTAAAAAGGGAAAAGAAAAGGAATCCCTGGTTGCGGCAAATGCTATTGAAGATATCTGCCGAGTCATTTCACCTCCGGAAGGTTTTATTACTTCTGCCTCTTCTCTTCCTGATGCTGAAAATAATAAGTTTAAAGAAACTTATTTACAAAAAGTGTTTTGTCCTTCGGTGGCAATCAACTTAGAGGAATTTCATAGGGAATGCAACTTTGATTTATCTCCCTGGATCAAACAGTATGAGTCATTTGTCTCTATAGCTTGTCCCTACACTCATAGTTTAGTTAGAATGTTTTATTTTAAAATGGAGTATGATCATCTGTACAATGCCAATAAGGATTTGGTAGAGGAACGAGTGTCAACTGTTGTGAGGGGAGTGAAATTCACTCTGTCTGCTGATATCCTGAATAAAATTCTGAAAATAAAGGATCCCCCTCCTGTTCTTGAGTTTAATTACACTAATCAGGAAGTGTATGAAACACTCATACTTGGCAAACCCTTCCCTCCTGACCAACAACTCAAGCTTACCTTTAAACCTAGTGCTATGCCTGAGGTGAACCGTGTGCTTTGGTATGTGTATTCTAGGAATTTTATTCCTAAGGCTGGAAATTACACACACTTCACTCAGCTAGACTACAGGCCATTTACTGCATTTGTGAAGAAGGTACCCTTCAACATTGGACATTGGTTATTTCAGGGGATGACAGCCTTCAGATTTGCTAAGAGACAGTTGTCTCACATACCCTACCCCTCATTGGTATCTGTGATTCTGTATTATCACAAAATTTGGTATGTGGGATCTGCTAATACCCTTGAGTATCCACTGTTCTTTGGAAAGAATCAAATGAACCTAATGCAGATTAAGTTTGGTGATGAGGGTTCATTTCAGTCTCAAGCACCTACTCGAATACGTCCTCAGTCTCAGACCAACCAAGAAGCACAGTCTGCTCCTCCACCTCCACAAGGACCCTTGCCAGATGATTTGGTGTCTCAGATTAAGCATATTGTGGACTCTGCCATTGCTGGCTTATTTGTTAGGATGGAGTTTGAGTTTGGGAAAATCAAAGCTGAGATGGCTCGTGGCCATAATGGACTCATAGAGATTCAGGATGCCCTCAAGGAACACCTTCAAGACATTGAAGATCAATCCACTGAGGTCAAAGGGAAAGTGGAAGAGATCGAGCTCAAGATGTCAACATATATGATCTCTCAGATGGATCTTACTGGTAAGGTGGACCAGATTATCGAGCACCTGCACATTGGCTCCTCATCCAGTCCTGGTCCTTCCACTGTTCCAGTACCTGATTCAGTTTCTGATCCTATTCCTGATCCTCTTGATGGCCCTAGTTCATCTCACCCTGTACCTGACCCACCTTCACGTCCAGTCACTGAGTCACCCACTCACTCACCTAGCCACTCACCTCCCTATCATACTTTTTCATTTCCCAGTCCACTACACACTTCTCCAACTTATACCACATCATCTCCTCCTTCCACTTCCACTCATACCACTCCAGCCACTGTGGTACAGCCTTCCCCCATCACAATTGCCACAGAGGTTCTTCCTCACCCCTTTCCATCTCCACCTACTCCTACCACTGAAGTTTTCCCTACACCTTCTCCATTTGCCCATCCTTCTATACCTGATCCCACCTTAGACCCTACTTTTGATCCACACACAGCCATGGTACTTTACCAACCTCCTCTCTTTGTTCTTGACCCCGAGTTTCTTGATGATGACAAAGGGGGAGAAGCTCTGAAAGATGTCTAGTGTCTAGGGTTGAGGTTTAGGTAGTTGTGATTGTTTTGCATTTCTCTTGTATCTTGCATTTCTCTTGTATTTACCTTGACTTGTATGGTTTGTAGAACTGATATCAGTAATTTTCACAGCTTATCAATTCTGATATTGATTTCAGTTGCATAAATTGTGTTCAATGAATATGTTTCAGTTCACTCATGCCTTAAATTCAATTCTGCTGCCATCTTCTGAGTTATCTGTATTAAAATGCAAACATACTTATTTTCTGATAACTCAACTTTGATATTTTTTAAAAAATCTCAATTTAAAAAGCTATCCATCTTTCAAATTCTTTAAAAAGAATGTTTATAAGTGTTGTCATCATCAAAAAGGGGGAGAATGTTAGTTCTCTGATGGTTTTGATGATTGTCAACAATTATAAACAATGAATGAGGTTTTGCTCTTAAGATTTGAAAACTCTGTTTAAGAGCAAACCTCGAGGTTTCCTCAAGGTTGGAACTGAAACCTCGAGGTTTGGCCTTACAAAAGGCTTTAAAAGTTAAGTGTCTCATGGTTCAAAACTTGGTTTCACAAAAACAATGTGAAACCTCGAGGTTGGCAAATTAACCTCGAGGTTCCGGATCTTTCAGAAAAACACAAGTTTTGCACCAACACAGGAAACCTCAAGGTTTGGTTGAAAACCTCCAGGTTTGTGTTTTGGAGCCTAACTGAATATTTTGAAAAACTAAGTGAAACCTCGAGTATTAGAATGAAACCTTGAGTTTTAATCATCCAGAGAGGTTTTGATTTTCATCAAGTATGAAAACCTCGAGGTTTGACATTTTGTCTTAAACTTGAAATTTCATGGAAAACACTTAAACCTCGAGTATTGTTTTTCAGCCTCGAGTATTTTGGCATACCGAGAGCAAACAGGTTTTCAAAGGAATGAAAACCTCGAGGTTCAGTTTGAAACTTCGAGGTTGTGTCTTTGGTTCAACATTTTGGCTTTGCAATGTTTTAGCCAAACCTCGAGTATTGTTTCAAAACCTCGAGGTTATCGGGCTCCAGAAGAAAAATGAATTTCTAACCAAGTTTCAAACCTCAAGGTTTCTTTTGAAACCTCCAGGTTTGTGGCTTACAAAGATTTCTCAAAAGGTTTCTTTTCAAATGAAACCTTGAGGTTCACCATGAAACCTCGAGGTTGTGTGTTTCTAGAACTGAGTTTGCTTGAGTTATTCAAGCAAACCTCGAGGTTTGAGAAGCAAACCTCAAGGTTTCTAGCCGTTACTGCAGATTCGAATTTGAGAAATCTGTAATACCTTCTTATTTGATCACAATGCTTTACATGATTATTCTATATTGATTCTAGATATGTTTAACCATCTTTCTAGTGAGTTTCAGACAGATTAACAAAGGTTTATTGAAGGATTAGAGCAAAAGCAAAAAGTGTGTCAGAACATTTAATGCTCAGCCCAGAAACTTGCTTCCTTTGGTTAATCCACTGGTACACGACTACAAAAGATTAAAAGGAAGATTACTACAACAAGAAACATCCTCTCCAACGGATTTATTGCCAGAAAGCCAACTCAGACTCAATGACTAGCTGGATTATGTAGAAACAAGAGAGAGAAGATGCCTAAGCTTGAACCAACTCTCAGCAGATGATCTCCAACAGTCCAATCCAGTTTGCAACGGTCATTTGATGTTCTCTACCTATAAATAGAGTTCATTAACTCCTTCACAAGCTGATACACATTCTGAGAGAAAAAATTTATTAAGTGTCATTTATTGTGTTCAGCTTTCACTTGTAATAGTATCACTTTGATACTTTGTGCTTCAGTGTTCATTTTATCTACTCTGTGAGAGAGTTTCATCTGTAAATCATTTACTGATTGTGATAACTACAAGTCAGGGGACTTGGTAGTTGGGGAGTATTGATTACAACTTGTAAGGGGGAGTGTGTTGTAGTGAGAGAAAAACTCTTAATACAGAGTGTGTAATCAATATTGTTGAGTTAGTGGATTGAAAATCCCAAGTGAGGCTTGGGGACTGGATGTAGGTCAGAGAAAGGACCGAACCAGTATAAATCGTTTGTGCAAAGCTTCTTCTTCCCTACTCCTCTGTCTTACCCTGTTTTAAAGTGTCAAAAACAGAGTTCTATCTTTAAATTTTAAAGATACCCAATTCACCCCCCTCTTGGGTATCAAGCTCCAATCTACACTTTTAAGACTCATATTTACAAGTGTTTGATAATTATGAAAATTTAATCCTTAATTTCATTTAAGGATTTTCTTTCTCAATTTAAATTTCTTTTGGCCTGACAATATTATCCCTAAATTATTTATGCCCAAAAATTATTCCCTAATTATTTGTTCTTAATTTATGGGAAAATAAGCCTTAAATTCCCATAATTAATTTCATAATCATACTTAAATCCTAAAATTAAAAATTAGGATGTTACAGGAAACATGTACAAGGTTCTTTGGCCACAAGATGAAGGTTCCTTTAACATCACTCCCAGTGTTCAAATCACCAATTGGGATAGGGATAGGTGCAACAACAATGATCACCTCTACAACTGACACTGTGACATGATCATCTAGAATTTTTTGATAGTATATAGTTGATCCCAAGTTTTGGATAGTCTCATGTGCAACTAATCATCTCTCAGGATCCTTCACAAAAAAGTTACAAGGTTCAACAAGTCCAAAACCCTATGAACGTTCAATACTGCAGTGTTGGTCAATTTCTTTGATGGCAAGTGAACCAGTCGAATAAGTAATAAAGAGTAAGTAGAGTATTGTCCCACAGAGACTGAGACACTGATGATGATACTGATTTACGAAAATAGTCATGCGTAAAAAGGAAAAAAAATTATAATTGGTTTTGGTGTTTTTGATTATAACTATTAAATAGAAAATCAAAATTAATGATCGTATTCGCAAGAAGATATCAGTTAAAAGATAGGCTAAGCTCATATTTCATCTTAAGCATATCATTCCCCCAGTTTGTCTTAATGCATTGCTGTAGCAATTATGTTGTACAACTTCCACAATGCTACAACATAGCTGCCTTTCACAATGTTAGTCAGTTAACCCACCATTATGCTATACAGAAGCTTTCGTGTCTTGTAAGTACAACCTTAACTATACTTCTCTTATATGCCTATGGTGATTTTCTAGTTCAGATTATCATTCCAAATCAAAGTGTACGTTATGGCTATGAGCGTAGACCCATTCCTGAAGCCTATAATGATAGGTCAAGCCTTGCACGAGCTTGCCTAGCAAACACTACCTATCAGATGTTTAACCCCGACTCCCTTCCAGTAAGCCGAGACCATTGATCTAGCCCTTAGCTTCCATTAACCGACAAGAGATTAAAATACTGATAAACAAACTGAATGTATTAAATTAAAGAACTAGCAAACTGGGTTCATTCTACAATCAAGAATTCATCCTCGTTCAATTAAAGAAAATTTAGTTCATGACTGACGAGGGAATCACAAAACGAATATCAGCAGAATAGCTCATAGAAAAAGATAAACTAAAAATCAACAAAACAAAAGGGAAAGTTCGCCAGAGGAATTGATGGTCTAAGAGGCGTTTGTCACGCGATGTCTTCACTTCTCTCTTCTCCGTCTTACTGTAAGGATGTTGGGTTCTTCTGGAGCTCTTGTGCTTCATAACTTCTCTCACTCTTCTTTTGAGTCGAGCCGAATAAGAATTTCTTTGACTCTCCAACCACTCGATAGATTTTAGGGTTAGCTGTTGGATACAATTAGTTTTGATGATATCTTATATAGATGTCATTATTAAGAGCAAAAAGCTTGTATACTATATTTATCTCCTACATTGACTAACTACTATATATTTAATGTAGATTAGTCCAAGTTGAATTAAAGAGATTAATCAAGAAGGAGATAAAAGATTATGAAAAGAACTTGCAGAAAGATGTCAAGGAAGCAAGAAGTTATCAAAGTATTTTGAGAATAATCAAGAAGAAGAGGAGATATTGAAGAAGGTAGAAAATGACGAAGAATGATCAAGAGAAGAAAGAAAGAGTTGAATTATGGAGAATGATCAAGAGAAGAGAGGAAAGAAAGAAGAACTTGCTAAATGGAATGAGAATATGATTATTCAAGTTCTTAGATTAATTCTAGAAGTCTCCACAATGATATGGAAGTTGGAATGGGTCAATTCGGAGTTAAAATAAGTTACAATGGCATTCTTGAAGTCATGCTCGAGTACAACAATGTCATACTCGAGCATGGTGCATTTCCAGCTCCTTTCACGCATGAAAAATGACCTTGCTCGAGCAACAACGTGCTTCAGCTACTCTGTTTAGCTTTGTTTTAGGCGACCTTTGGTAATTTGATGATATCTCTCAAACCAGAAGTCCGATTGAGGTGAAACCAATTTTGTATGAAACTAAACTCCCAATGCATCATTTTGATATAAAATTCAAGCCAAAAAAAGTTCATATGAGAGAGATATGAATTTTTGAATTTGCAACAAAAATCAATGTCACAATCCAGACACAGCTTCGGTATTTTGAGCATATCTCACAAACGACAAATCCAAATGAGCTGAAACCAGTGCCATTTGAAACTAGACTCAAATACTGTTCCAAAAACATCAAGATCATGAAAAAAAAGATCAATTGAAGGAGATATGATGTTTTGAAGTTGACGGTCAGTTCAGGATGTTGCAAAAAACGCTGATCAAGAACAACCTCCAATCATTTGATTATAACGGACAAAGTACAATGAGTTTGGAGCTGATTCTTCTTGCATCGGAAAGAAGACTTGAAGAGCTTTATGAGCATGGGTGATTTGCCAAATTTAGAGCTATATTGAAGACGACATGTTAACTGGAAATTGCCTCTTGTACTTCTAATGCTATTGCGTTTCTGAAGGACAATAGAGATTGATATTTGCACAAGACCATGGTAGCAAGCAATTTTACATTCAAAGATGATTACTCGAGCAAAGAACATGATGCCCAAGCATAATTTCACAATTGAGCAGCATAACTGGCGTGCCCGAGCATCAGCGTGACAAGCAAGAAAATGGCAAAGTGGAAGAGGCATGCTTGAGTAGAGAAAAAGGCTTACTCGAGCACCATGCTTGAGCAGAGGTAAATGCTTACTCGAGCAACGTTGTTAAAATGGCTATTCTCGCCTCTGTTTGGATCTTGCCCGAGCATGCCTTGTGGCTTTCTCGAGCACTGGCGAAGTGATGCCCAAGCATGAGGCATGACTTGCTCGAACATCAGCGAATGAAACATTTTATCAAGAGGTTCTTAGAGAATCTTGCCCGAGCAAGCTTAGATTCTTGCTTGAGCATAGGGTGATTTCTATTCTTCCAAAGTACTTCTTCTATTGGTTGCTCGAGCATACTATCAGTCTTACTCAAGCATGGGTTATTTCCTACTCGAGCAATAGTGATACATAACACATTCCTGAAGCTCCAACGATGCTTGCCCGAGCATGCCTTTGAACATTGCCCGAGCATCAACGATAGTAAATGATTTTTAAAAAGAGCTTGCCTGAGCAATCTTGGTTTCATGCTCGAGCACTGGGTGATCTCGTTCTTTGAAAATACACTTTCTTGTAGCATGCCCGAGCAGACTACTAATTCATGCTCGAGCATGATCATCTTGTTTTCAAGATCACTGTCTTCGTAAATCCTGAATCATCTATTGTGATTTCTTTTCTACATAACATTACTCATTACTATTCCTAATTTATTTTAATCAATTTGCTAGTGAGTTTCAGATGATTAGATCATGGATTAACAACAAATTGGCATAAAGCAATTTGTGTGTTAGAAGCATTAAATGCTATGTCAGAAAACAGAGGAAAGCTTATGAGTCTAACGGAAAGTTTGAATCTTTACAACGACTATTATTACAACACTCAAGACGGAGCATTAACGCAATCAACGATAAACATTTTATGATTGAAGTCGGATTAGAGCTCAACGGGTAAAAAGCAACAAAAGTTCAACGGCTACTTCCAACGGTCGAATGCTTGTAATGGTCGAAACACAATAACCTATAAATTGCGAAGTATTCAAACTAGAAGGAGTGACGATGATTGATGAATGATTCGACGAAGCCAATGAAATGATGTTACTACTTCACCGTCGATATGTCAATAACTCTTACACTTTATGTTTCTCAATATTCATATAGTTTACAGTAGAGGGTGAGATGAACGATTATGTATTTCAGTGTTAATCATATTCACTTCTAAGAGAGAAGATTCATTGTAATCATTTTATCTGAGAGTTACTCAAGATTGGGTGATCTTGAGTGGGAAATCGATTGTATCCTTACAGTGTGTAAGGGGGAGTATCTTAGTGAGAGATTCGGCTTCACAAGTGCCTAAGTAAACTTTTGGGATTGTAAAGGCTTCTCTTGTGCCCGGTTAAATAAGAGGATAGTGATTGAAAATCTCAAGTGGAGCTTGGGGATTGGACGTAGGTCAAGGATTGGGCCAAACTAGTATAAATCACAGTTTGCATATTCTCTTCCTTTATCTCTTATATTTCCAGTATATGCTTATTTGAATATCTAACTGTTGATTTAGAACATGTGAAAAGATTTTCAAAGTTTCAAGTTTTTAATCTTCACCCAATTCACCTCCTCTTGGGTTCAGTCGATTCTTCATTAGCCGTCTTTCTTTTTATAGTTAGGTTTAGTTGCAGTGTACATTTGGTGACCTGGGCCTTTCCAAATCTGTCAAGTCCAACTGGTTCAACTTTCCAAACTTGGTAGATTGATTCTGCCGATATTGTGGAATTCTCCAAATCTTAACTTTGATCCTCCACATCTTCTATTCCAATACATCAGCAATCTAACCGTCGACTAATGTTCGTCTATTAACCTACACTTATTTTCTTGAAACAACCTCAAGGAAAAATCAGAGCATACGACACATAGCATTGCTTCACTTACGCTGCTATAACATTAGAGATGCATTGTATTGCGACTTGTTATGGCTGCCCCAATGTTATAGCATTGCATCGGCTATGCTATATGCTTTTCACAAAAAACCTCAAACTTGTTCTTTTATTATGTACATGTATATGATGCTTATACAATTGCTATAATTTATGAGACTCATTATTCATTTCCCTATATGTATGAATTAAGCCATTTTTGCTTAGATTAAATGCAATTAAACTCATATTCACTATACAAAACAGTCATACAATATAAGGAAAACATGACATAAATAGTACTCATCGTGCAGCAACTCCCATTAGTGCCCTGTTTCATAAGTGTAAGTGAATGTGTTATGGGAACACTGGTCTCTTGACATGAGCTCAAAATTATCAGTCATTTCCTCCTTCATTTTGCTCATCTGGGCTTTAAACATTGCAGTCAATGAAGCTTTTGCCTCTGCCCTTACTCGAGCTGCTACTTCTTCCGGTGGTAGACCTAGGAATTTTACTGACAAGGACGAAAATAAAAAAATGCTACATCATAAATAAAAATACTTTAAATACGATACAACCTAATATAAAAAAAAATTAAAAGAAATCTATTACAGAAATTAAGATTACTTCACTTTCCAATGAAGCAAGATCAACTTCTTTAACTACCTTTTTATTTTCAATTATAGGAGACTTTGACGAAGGAGTCTCAATAGATGAGGACAAAGACTTACCATTCTTTTTGTTAAAATAAGTATCAATGGTAGCACTCTTTCCTATAACAATCACCTACAAAGATGACCAATATGATTTTAAAAATATTATCAATAACAAAAGTAAACTGACTAAAATTAACTATTAGTCATCATCTATATTCTTATAGCCATCTTTTAACAAAACTCAAAATTTGCCCAAAATCCTAACCCTAAAATATTCTCTGATCAGTATATAAGTAGTATAATTAGAAAGACAAAATCATGTATAATAAATTTTATGAAGGAAATTTAACGAAAAGAACTAATTTTGAGTATTTTATTGATTCTCAAAACTTATCAAAAGCTGTTGAACAAAATGTTGGACAAGTCACTCAGAAGAAGACGAAAGGGATTTTAGAAAAGTGAAAACAAGAAGGGCTAGGGATATATTAAAGGTTGTAGGCCCTACTTCTTTATTGTTATATTCTTTATTTTTTCTAATACATATGAAAGCAATTGGTACTCAAAGGAAATTCGTAGCCTAGTCCAAGTAGGGAAGTTATATTCTTTATATTTTTATTTTTAAAAAAGTTTTAGGTGGGGTGGGGGCCTCCCCTAGCCCCCTTGTGTCTGTCCCTAACTTCTGCCATTTTAGTGGTCAACAAATGTTCCATCTCTTCCTAGGGAACCAAACTTGCTTTATGGTATTTGGATGATCCAATGTAATCCCTTCGGCCTATCCCCCCTCCAATTTTCCTAACATAGCCAACATGATCAGGTTTTCTTGTATCAACAGTCAGAATATCATTCCTCCCGTTTTAAAAAAAAGATCCCCATGCTTCTTCTTTTTTAAGTTCATCATGTAAGATCCAAATAATGCGAAGCTTAGAAATGAAACTTGTTTAGTAAATAAAAATTAACAATAATGATTTACAATTTTTTAACAACTATACGATTTTGTTCACTCTTGAATAAAGGCTACGTTTTTCTGGAATTTTTCTGGGCAGAGGTTGGAAACGTGAAAAATGGGAATGATTCACAAATTCTGGGTATACACCATTATTTTTCCTCAAAAATAGACATGCTAAGGTTTCCAGGGAATTTTACGGATCCTCGATCCGATTTTTGTGGAATTAGTTATGAATTTTCAAAGTTAGCGTAAATTCTGCCCAAAGTGCTGAAATCAACCTTTTTAGGAAATAAAGGGGAATAATTGGAATAATAAATCCACCAAGGGTAAAAAGGTCAGTAATGGCCAAAATATCTCTTGGGATATTATTTAAAAGCGAATAATGCGGTAATATTGTTATAGGGTACCTAGGGAAAATCAGGGGTTTGACCAAATCGACAGACATACCACCGTTCACACGGACTAAGGTATGTTCGCGTACTGTAACATTAACTCTGATGCTCATTATATGCTTATATATGATAGATTATTTCATAGAGTCATGGACATGACTTTGTCTTGATCCATGCACCGTGTCTAAGACTCTGTCTTAATTCACTGTTTATACATTTAGCTTTGTTTACACGGGTTATAGTCTTGGTAATACCGTTGAGTTTTCCTAGCGCTGAGGACACGAGGGGCCATCGTGGCACTGGGTAGTGCAAACATGGATAACATTACATCTGCTGTGTGGTTATGTATTGTTGTGGTTGACTTTTCATGTGCTGTGTGCCATCTACTATTGATATGTTTATGTATTGATTACTGCTTTAATGTCATGAACATCTGTCATTCATATACTGTATTACTTGAGCATGATGAAAGAGCAGCTTTATACCCAAGAGGGGGGGTGAATTGGGTATATTAAAAATTTTCGAAACTTGTTCTGTTTTTAAAAACTCAAAATAGAGTAGAATAGAGGAGATAGGGAGGAAAGCTTTGCACACAACGATTTATACTGGTTCGGCCCTTTCTTTGACCTACATCCAGTCCCCAAGCCTCACTTGGGATTTTCAATCCACTAATTTCACAACAACTGATTACAATCTCTGTACTCAGAGTAGTTCTCTCTCTAGAACTCACTCCCCCTTACAATCAAAACACCCAACCACCAAGTCCCCTGACTTGTGGTTATCACAATCAATGAGTGATTTTACAATAAAGAACTCTCTCACAGAGTGGATAGGATGAATACTGAAGTACAAATGTCAATATGACACTATTACAGATGAAAAAATGAACACTATGGATGATCTTAATTAATTTTCGCTCTCAGTTAGTGTATCAGCTTGAGAAGGTGTTAATGCACTCTATTTATAGGTAGAGGGCATTAATTGACCGTTGTAGCTTGGATTGAACTGTTGGAGAAGTTGCCCAAGTGTTCTGAAGTGGTTTTGGGTCTTCTCTCTCTTGTTTACCCCTAATCCAGTTAGCCAAGTCATCATAGTTGACTTTCTGCGAATTAATCCGTTGGAGAGGAGTTTTCTTGTTTCAGCTAACATCCTTAAATGCTTTGTGTGCGTGTGCAGAAGGATTTGGGCAGAAGGAGTAACTTTCTGAGCTTTGCAATAAATGCTCTGAGTTACTTTATGCTTTATGCTCTAACCTCTCACCAAACATTCTTTAATGCTCTGAAATCCACTAGGAAATACGTTAAACATAGCAGGGAATATCAGAGAATAATATTGGAAGAAAATAGGATCAAATAACATTGATTTCTGAAATGCCCAAATTCAAATTTCCTGAACCTGCGACACGAACTCGAGTTCAGTTCTTACAGGCTCGAGTTCGTTGCTTCAGTGTTCAAAATTATGTGAGTTCAAAAGGTGTGAACCTGAGGTTTGTCTTTTAAACCTGAGGTTCTCATGTCATTGAAAAACTAAAAAGCTCTCGAGTTGAAATGAACTCGAGTTCATTAATGTCAGGCTCGAGTTCGAGACAATTTTGAGCAAACTTCGTTTTAACTTGAAAGAACAAACCTGAGGTTTGCAAAGCAAACTCTTGAGTTTAAAACATTTTGAAAAGTTCTTTGCTCTCGGTAACTTTTAGGCTCGAGTTCAAACTGTTTAGGCTCGAGTTTAAGAGACTTAGAAACAATCTTTTGCTCTCTGGAAGTTTTGAACTCGAGTTTGAAAAGCATATGCTCGAGTTTGCATAACTCTCAAAAACTCAGAAGCTCTCGGCCAAAACTAGGCTCGAGTTTGAGAATGCTAGGCTCGAGTTTGAGTATTTGAAAAACTTTTCAAACTGGAAACTTTTCTTTCAATGGAACAGTGCAGGCTTTGAAAATACCTTCAAGTTTGGAAAACTTATCCCGCCAGAGATGAACTCGAGTTTGCCATGACAGGCTCGAGTTCATACTCTTAAAATTTTCTTTGAAAACTTTCAAACTTGAGGTTTGAAGAGAGCAAGTATAGAGTTTAAAACATGTTTTCAAAGTTCAAAACTCTCTGGAAAAGATGAACTCGAGTTTAACATCAGTAGGCTCGAGTTCACACAAGCTTTTCAAGAGTTTAACTTTAAACTTCAGGTTCAGTCTCGAGTTTGAAGATTGGTTTGACAAATTTGTACTCTCGGTCAAATCCAGGCTCGAGTTCATCATTAACAGGCTCGAGTTTGGTTTTGACAGATAGAAAATTACAAGTTTAAAACATCCTAAACTTTGTCAAAAACTTTCTCAATATTGTTTACAATTGTTAGTAATCATCAAAACACATAGGGAACTAACACATGAGATTAATTGTTACCTGAGGTCCAATGGGCATTGGACCTCAGCCTTTACTATAGCTTCAGGGTTTGGAGGACCGAGGGCCAATGACAAGTGTAAGCAACCCGCATAAGGATCAGGCCGGAGTTTTGTTTTTTGGAATGTATAATATTTTAATTATCGAGATAAATGTACCGCTACTATTACCAACCATGGTTAACTTTTTGTAATATACTCATCAGTACTCACTCTTTTGAATTGCTCCGATGTGCCACTCTGATTAAATGATATTATTCCGCTTTTGAAAAATAGGGTGTTACAGTCTCACTATCAAAAACATCGTATGTCAGCCAGATAAAGTCCCAAATATGATCCGTCATCTATTAATGAACATTTTTCCACTCATATATCAAGATGCTAGGCTTGTTGCATGCTAAGAGGCCAACATAACTCCTATATCCTCTTGCACTAGGGACGATAGGTTTCCAATATTTATCAAACTGAATTGTGATCTTTTCCCCAACAGTTTGACTTAGAGCAATTTCTTTCAATCGTGCGGCTCTTCTACACACATTGTAAAGGCCTATTACTAGATTCACTTTGAGATGTGCCAGGCTCGCTCTAATTCACATCTGTAGTTGGCGTGCCTTGAAAATGACTAGATTTGTTTTCTTTGTTCATTTTCACGACAAGAAGAGAGGTTGAGAGAGGTGGTGGGAGAGGCAAATGCTTGAGGGAATGAGAGAGTAACAGAGGCTAGTGGTGGTGGGTGAGGAAGAGAGTTTTCATGACAAGAAGAGAGGTTCAGAGAGAGCAATTTCAGGTTTCGATTTGACGAAGAGAGGATATAGTGAACGAGTTTTATTTTGGCGCTAAACTTTTAAGACTAGATATTCCTAACTACCGGTCTTAAAAGTTCACCTTTTAGACCCGTAATGATTAACATCCGATCCTAGAAGGAATAATTTTTTATTTTTTATTTTCCCTTCTCTTTTAGCCCGATTATTGTCTGTTAATTCCCTGTGTGTTTTGATGATTACTAACAATTGTAAATACTACTGATAAGGTGAGACAAAGTTAAACTTGTATCTTTCAATCTGTCAAAACCAAACTCGAGACTGAGACTTTCAAACTCGAGCCTAAAAGTTCCAGAGAGCAAAGAACTTTTGGATATGTTTTTAAACTCGAGAGTGTGTTTTGCAAACCTCAGGTTTGTGCTTTCAAGCTAAAACGAAGTCTGTTCAAAAGTGTCTCGAACTCGAGCCTGACATTAATGAACTCGAGTTCATTTCAACCCGAGAAAATTTTAGTTTTTCAATGATCTGCAAACCTTAGGTTTATAAAGCAAACCTCAGGTTTACACTTTTTGAACTTGCACAGTTTTGAACACTAAAGCCTCGAACTCGAGCCTGTAAGAACTGAACTCGAGTTCGTGACGCTGGTTCAGAATTTTTGAATTTGGGCATTTCAGAAATCAATGTTATTTGATCCTATCTTCTTCCAATATTATTCTCTGATATTCCCTGCTATGTTTAACGTATTTATTAGTGGATTTCAGAGCATTAAATAATGTTTGGTGAGAGGTTAGAGTATAAAGCAAAAAGCAACTCAGAGCATTTATTGCAAAGCACAAAAGTTACTCCTTCTACCCAAATCCTTCTGCACACGCTTACAAAGTATTTAAGGATGTTAGCTGAAACAAGAAAACTCCTCTCCAACGGATTAATTCGCAGAAAGTCAGCCCTGATGTCTTGACCAACTAGATTAAGGGAAAACAAGAGAGAGAAGACCCCAAAACCACTTCAGAACACTTGGGCAACTTCTCCAACGGTCTGATTCAAGCTACAACGGTCATTTAATGTTCTCTAGCTATAAATAGAGTTCATTAACATCTTCAGAAAGTGACACAACTACTCTGAGCGAATTTCTACTAAATTCATTTATTGTGTATCAGCTTTCACTTATAGAGTATCATACTTGATACAAGTACTTCAGTGTTCATCATATCTACTCTGTAAGAGAGTTAAATACTTGTAAATCATTTATTGATTGAGATAACTACAAGTCAGGGGACTTGGTAGTTGAGGTGTATTGATTACAACTTGTAAGGGGGAGTGTGTTCTAGTGAGAGAACAACTCTTAGTGCAGAGTGTGTAATCAATATTATTGAGTTAGTGAATTGAAAATCCCAAGTGAGGCTTGGAGACTGGATGTAGGTCAGGAAAGGACCGAACCAGTATAAATTGCATTGTGTTTAGCTTCTTCTCCTTATCCTCTCTGTTGTGCTCTGTTTTGAGTAATCGAAAACAGAACAAGTTACGAAAATTTTAAAGATACCCAATTCACCCTCCCTCTTGGGTATAAAGCTCCTGCTTTCATTGTCAACGGCAAGTCATAGAAGTTTCATATTTTAGATTTGTTGTTAATAACAACCAGTCTAAAAAGTAATCAACATTTTATTTTTTTTATTTTTATTTTTTACTTTTAACTTTTTAGACCATTTTTTGACTGGTTGTTCGGGAAACATGTCTAAATAATATATTTTGGACCTTATATTAAAGAAACCAGTCTAAAAAGTTATTTTATATTTACAAAAATGCAACCAATCATACTATTTAGACCCAATCCTTTATAATCCGGCTTAAATGTGGCAGTTTAAAAGTCCCTTTTTATAGTTGTGTTTATATGGTTGTTTATGTCTTCAATTATTCATTTCTTCTTCTTCTTCGCTCATCCTATCTATATTCATTGATTCACTATCATCAATTACTACAGATGATGGTTGTCCTATTTCTAAGCTTCTTTCTTGTTGCATATTTATTTTTGCCTTTCCTGATTCCTTTATATTTGTTGCTTCTGCAAATTCTTTTCTTATATTTCTTAATTCATCTTCTTCTTGATCCAATATTTTTTTTCTATTTTATCACCTGATTCTACTGCATTAATCAATTTTATTATACTTCTATTTTCTAATTTTCTAAAAATTTCAAATAATTCATCTGTTTTTGATCCTATATAAATACATGCGTGTGCGCTCCTATGCGTGTGCGCCTGTGTGTGTGAGAAACATTTTAGCCAACATGTGCATTTAAAAGATTCCATAATAAGCAAGTTTTAAAAAAATAAAGGGATTAAGCATTTAAGTTTATTGAAAAAAAAGTATAATTATACATTCAATTAACTTTGTAATATGGAAATCAATTTAAGAATATGACAAAAATTTAAAATATATATTAAAATTATTTTTTATTATTGAATAAAAATAGGTATTTTAGCCAATATGTGCATTTAAAAGATTGCATAGTAAGTATGTTTTAGAAAATAAAGGAATTAAACATTTAAATTTATTTAAAAGATAAAACTTTATATTTATACATTCAGTTAAATTTGTAATACAGAAACCAATTTAAGAATATGACAAAAACTTAAAACATATATAAAAATTATTTTTTTATTATTGAATAAAAATAGGTAATTAATTTATTATTAAGTAATATTTACATTAAGGAGGAACATTTTGATCAAAACGATAAGTTAATGCTATAAATTGAATGGTCGGCTAATAGTTTGATCGATGAAAGTTAAATATCAAAGTTAGAAAAGAGGCTTATGCCTCATATATTATGATTTTAAGAAAAATTCATATAAGTTTTCGAAGTAGGGGGCCTTTGTAATTTAGAATAAATAAAGAGGAGGTTGGTAGGCATGGAAATAGGCTAAGCCAGGTCAGGCTTTGGCTAAATGGGCCTAAACCTGTAATGAGGTTAAAAGGCGTGAGCCTGAATGCATGTTTTTTTTTTAGGCTCAAGCCTGAGCCTTTATAAGGCCTGGTCAGGCCTGAAGCTTTTTTAAAGGCCTATTTACAATGTAGACTTTTAAAAAGGCCTCATATTGCAGGCTTTAAAGGTTATAAGTAGGCTTTATACACTTTGAGTCTATTAAAATCTATATATAATAATAAAATAAATAAATATTATGTTATTATATGATATAAATATATATCTTTAATGTGTAAACAGGTCAGGCCTAAAGGCTAATAGGACTGATCTATTTACACGTAAAAGCCTTTAAATAGACCTTGGCCTGACCATTTTAACAAATAGGTCGACTAGGCTCTAAACAGGTTAGACTGTAGGCCGCCTGATAAGGGCCTAACCTATTTCTACCCCTAGAAGTTGGTGTATATTTCTCTTAGAGAAAACACGAGATGTGTGTGTGTGAATAAAATACATTAATTACCTTCAAATATGTATGCTACTAAAGCTTGTACGCTACAGTAATTGGTTCATCTAACCATCCTATATATTAAGACCAATTACCATTAAAAAACTACCACGTAACAAATGTTATCTAAATGACATACACGTCAATATATATGTTAGAGGAAAAAGTGTTTGTGCAGGAGACAACTGGCCGTCCAAGTGTGGAACGTCATTGGTCAAACTAATAGGGACCATGATGATGGATTCAAATTAGCCAGGATGAATTCCCATTGTTCAGCATTGTCTACCACAATTAAATGCAGTAAACAATCGAATGGTGCGTTAAAATTGAAACCCTTATTGTCCTTTACAATTCACATCAAGCATAAAATTAAACAGGCAAAAAGACCTTTCTCCATTATTGAGTTATTTCTGATCGCATCTCCCTGAAAATTGAATGCCACTATTGAATGACACTATAGTCTGACACAGCCGTAATCCTACTGATTTTCGCTGTTTCTTTTAAATTATAAGATGGTAGGCACTAATGGCCTGAATTACAACGAGCGGGATTGAACCCGTGACTTCCCACTAGTTGGGAAATACCCATCCCACTAAGCTACAAGGCCTTTGGTGATCTTCGCTGTTTCTTTGATAGCATACATTGACCACGCCAACCTCATATTACCACACACACATACACATATATGTAATGCCACTACTACAAAATCGCCGAAATATAACAATTATTGTGGCTATAAATTACGGTTCCAAACTATCAAATATGCGGGTATGCCCAGTTCCAAACTTTTATATGTGTAGTACCATAATATATTGAGGGCATATATAATGGTTATTTATTGATAACTGTAATGTGATGTATTGGCTTTATCTTTTTATTATATATAGTTATTTGTATTCTTTGTTTTTATTTATTTCAATTATTAATATTTATTATATAAAACATAATATAATCATTCCTAATTGCTAATAACAATATAATAATATTAAATAAAAAATTTATTTATAATATTCAATATTTAATACATTATAGATAAACCTCGTACAATTTTAAAGAAATTAATCGCTTAAACATTTTAGAGCATTATCTTATACTCTTTTGAATTCTAAAAGAAAATATATTTAAAAAATTCTACAATAATCTCCAATGCCTTTGTTGTAAATTTTTGATCATGTATGAGTACGCTAGAGTTCTAGAGTTCCAGTAACTACAAAATGTTAATATAAATATGAAAATCAATATAATATGCATATGTAAGTATGTATATGTGTGTGTAGGTGTTTGTAGTACAAATTGGCAAATATTAAGCAAATATCATATCTGATTTCAACATACTTGCTAAAGTTTAGGGATATGAGAGAGTAAACGTTCAAGTAGATCGTAATACAATAAGCTACTAAAAATTAGGAGAAAAAATTATGTTGATTCTAGTTTATATAATCTAGAGTAATCATAATTATTTTTACTGCAATAAAATAATAATAAAAAATTTATCATTTTACCTCATTATTTTTTCGTGCTTCATACTTTTCTCCTATATTTTTCCTTATTTTAATCTTCAAACCAACGGCCTTCATAAAAAATTAGATATTGCTTTCATAAAAAATTAGATATTGCTTTTTGTTTGCGATTCTTTTTTGTAGATAATTTAGTGACTTCAAGCCTCAACTAGTGAGCTCTCGTTATATAAAAAAATAAAATGAAACTTAAAATATTAATTGAAAAAAATGAAAGCTTACTCGAGGAAGAAACACGAGAGGAAGGACCTACAGAGTGAAGATCCATGTGGTGTGGAGGATGGAACTTGTACTGGTAGAGCAAAACCCATTGAAATAAGAGTTATGTGACTGACTAGGGAAGCTTGGAAATGAAGCAGGTGTTAGAAGAGTTGCATCAAATAAATTTTTTTTTTCAAAAATCCTGCCTTTTTAGATGAAAGAATACTTAACGGTTATTTGAGAAAAACTATAATATATTGTCCATAATATTAATTACTTAATGGTTATTTGTGAAGAACCATATTGTTAAAGAATTTTTTATATAACAGGACAATAATCTTAATTCTTTGACTCAGAAACAAAGCCTTCTAAATCTGCAAACCCACCCAAGTAGACGTTTCTTCCCTACAAAGTTCAACTTCTTCTTCTTCTTCCTCCTTCTTGACAAATTTAGGCTTGTCATAGGAAGAAGAAGAAGAAGAAGTTGGACTTTGCAGGGAAGAAGCGTCTCCAGATGGGTACTTGTGTGGGTTTTCAGATTTAGAAGGCTATATTTATGAGTTTGCTCAAATTCCCAAAGTTGGAGTTTTTTATAGCCTTGCATATGAGTATCAACAAAAGGAAGTAAGTTGGGAATTTGACCTAGAAACAAAGCCTTCTAAATCTGCAAACCCACCCAAGTACCGACCTGTAGACGTTTCTTCCCTGCAAAGTTCAACTTCTTCTTCTTCTTCCTCCTTCTTGACAAATTAAGGCTTGTCAGAGGAAGAAGAAGAAGAAGTTGGACTTTGCACGGAAGAAGCGTCTCCAGGTGGGTACTTGGGTGGGTTTTCAGATTTAGAAGGCTATGTTTCCAAGTTTGCTCAAATTCCCAATTTTCTTCCTTTTGATGATACCCACATTCAAGGCTATGAACGACTCCAACTTTAATTCACGCATACTTATATAGGTCAGTACACACACGTGTGTGTGTTATAATGATAATATATATACATTCTCATTCTCTCATTACCACTTATTTTTTGTTTCTCTTTCGCCTAGACGCTTCATTTCTCTGTGTTCTTATATAATTGTGGTTTCTTTATGATATATAACTGGACATTTCATATATATATATATATATATATTACTCTTTTTCTCTGATATATTGTTACATTCGGATAGATAGAATTACTTACGGCGGTATGCTTAAAGTTGGTATTCTCTAATATACCGTTACATTCATATATAATATTCTGTTGTTTGCATGAAGAGAATAATATTTCTCTGAGATAAAGCTAATTTATATAGGATTAGCTGGAGTTTTGAGTGAATTAAACAATTCACATCCCCATCTAACGATCCAATCCAATTTTGAAAATTTCACACTAAAATGTTCAAATAGAAAGTTAGAAACCATGGGACCTCATACGCTTACACCGAGATAAATAAACAAATTAAATTCAAAGGCAAAACCAACAAGATAAGAGATAAAACAATAAGATTATAGCAACCTCCGAGTTTTGATATCATCATGTGATGAAATTCCATTCTATCAGTTTTCTCCATTGTCTCAAAATTTGCGTCTCATGGTTATACAACTCTCCTTATACTTCCTTGATCACCCCTATTTGTTTGCCTTGTTTAAAATCATTCAAGAACCTCGTGGATTTGTATTGAAATGAAGTGTTAGAAAGTATGGAGAGGTAAGGGTGAGATGCTTACTGGGTCGAGTCGAATCAGTGTAATCAGAGCACACACAAGAATTAGACTTCTAGAGTCTGTATGGGTTTGCACAGCAGTGCACCAGTAGAAGAAAAGACAGTGAAAGAGAAGAGATTGCCAGAAAGTTCTATGGTAGGAATGAGAAAACAAGCAAAGGGGCAACCTCTATTTATAGTGGTATAGTGAGACCACCTCAACTTGCCCTCTAAACCACAATCTGGCAATTAATGGCTAATTAATTCAATAATCAACTGAGTCTTGCTTATCAATTAAGCAAATCAGCAATCAATGCTGATTTGTACTAACAAATCTTTCATTTATATGATTTGTCTTCACAATCCACGATTAATGCTGAAATAGTGCTTTATCTTCTGATTTAATTGGGGTTATTTTTATTTCCCAATAAAATAGTTTGGCACATCAAAGGTGTACCTAGACCCAAAGTCCAACCTAAAGGAAGATCTTATTTCATCAGATAAGACTCGATTTAATTTTCTCAATCTTTAAAATTCGAATTCCAATCAAGAATGAATTTTCATTAATTAAATGAATAATTATCGAGCTTCCCTGAAACAAAAGAAGACCGACTGAACAAACAGTTAAAAAACTTTCATAAAAAAATTTACATTATAAAACTTGAATGAATATATATAAATGCGAGAAAAAGAGCAAATTGTTTTACTTTATTGACCGATATAATATGTATGTAATCTTTTAGTTTCAATCAATTGATTGCGAATCACGGAGGATTAAAAAAAGTTAGAACGAGCCATAAATTATTAATCATTCGTTGTATCTCAATCAATTCTTCTCCTGACTTAATTTTGTGCGCATATCTTTTTGTTGTTTTTATTTTTAGTTTTTTAAATTTTTGTTAAACAACATCGTCATTAATTAATTAAGAAATTTAGTTCAATTTGCATAAAAATCTCTTTTTTTGTTCGAAGAAAGAAAATATCTTTCAACACTCAATGATTAAGCACTTGGATTATGTGTGTATCCTTCTTCGTGTTTTTGAATGTTATGTCCTTAACAAGATTTGCCACCACATTCATCACCCTTACTATAAATTCACACAAACATGACTTACATGCTTTCGCAGCACTAGTTAGAAACCACTGAATCGGGAGAACTTTCAGTCCAATCATTCTAGATAATTGGTTTTGGAACGATTGCTTTCAAGTTGGTGTATACCGTGAACGTCAAGACGTTTCATGTGAAAAAAGGGGTTCGGTTTCTCTGATTGTCCATTTTCTCGTTATCCTCATAATCTCAAAATCATGTCTGTCTAATTAAATTTGAAAAGTAAAAAATGAGCCATGTCATCAAGTTATCACTTCTTTTATTTTTCTCTCATCTTCCCTATCAATGATCCAGATTAGCTCTTCTTCTCAATTAACGGTCCATATAAGCTTATGAGGGATATGAGAAATTGAGATAATGAGAGAATCTCCTCCCAGAAAAAAAAAAAAAAACTGCCCATAAACTAGTCCCTCGTAAATATATTAAATTTCATGTTCAAAGCACATATTGAGATATTAATACATACTAAATGTCTTTTATTTTATTTTGCAAATGAGTGGTGGTTGTACTACTCAATACCACCAGAAATGCAAAAAATTGTTATATGTGTTCTTAGTCAAACTTCTTCTTCTTCTGGCTATGAAAGAAATTGGAGTTAGTTTGAGAGTATTCATACTAAAAAAAGAAATAGATTGGAGCATCAAAGGCTTAATAACTTGGTTTTCACTAACTACAATTTGAGGTTAAAGTTTAGGTAAACTTCTTCTTCAATTCTTCTTGACTTTGGATTGCTTGTTTCATAGTTCTATTACATATAGTAATGTGCATTTCATTGATTTAAGTCTTCTATCATGTTGGCATTATAGGAATCAATTGAAGAAGAAGAAAGATAATTATGATCCCATTGATTATGAATCAATTGATATACTAGAATTTTGGGTGCTTGAAAAGATCCATCTCCCAAATTTGATGATATAGAAGTGACAAATCTTCAACTTAAACAAATGGCAAGTGATTTTGGAGGTTTCTAACTATCTCTTTTATTATTTAAGATTATATTTTTACACAAAAGAATACAACTATATTTTTTACATGAGTATTAATAATTATATTCATTTCATATATAGGTGATGATGATGTTAGTACAGGGGCGTCATCTTTAAATGATGATCATGTTTCTTTTAACTGGTGCCTTTACTTTTCCTCCTACAGTTCCACCTCCTAATGTCTCAGTACCCAGAGAATTGATCATGATGTTAATGATGATTACTATGATGACGATTATTAGTTTAGTGATTAAAGGTGAGAATATTTTATCATCATATACTTGTTTTTGATATTTTGTTACGAAGAATATTTTGTGATTACTGATTATATATTCGCATGTCATTAGGTGATATATGATACTGTGATGTCAATTTGTAAAGAAAATATAAAAAAACATGTGACAAGTATTGGAACATATGATTATTTTGCAATTGATTAATTCAAGGTATTGAAATAATATAGTATTTGAAATTTTGGATGGTGTGATGAGAAATTAAATTATGTTTCAATTTTTTATAACTCACCGGTCTGACCTTGGGTTAACTCTAGTCTGACCCACTAATCTTTAACTCAGAACCCGACCAATTCAATGGCCGGTATATTTTTTTATATATACTTGCTGTAAGGATTAGGATAAGGCTGGCCATTTTTAACCTCAATATGCACATAATTATTAGATAGGTTTGTCTTAAACTTCCTCCAGTATTCAGCACAATACAACCATGTCTTATTTTTTAATGTCTCATTGTCAAAAACATCGTATGTCAGCCAGATAAAGTCCCAAATATGATCCGTCATCTATTAATCAACATTTTTCCACTCATATATCAAGATGCTAGGCTTGTTACGTGCTAAGAGGCTGACATAACTCCCATATCCTCTTGCACTAGGGACGATAGGTTTCCAATATTTATCAAACTAAATTACGATCTTTTCCCCAGCAGTTTGACTTAGAGCAATTTCTTTCAATCGTGTGGCTCTTTTACACACACCGTAAAGGCCAATTACTAGATTCAGTTTGAGATGTGCCAGGCTTGCTCTAATTCACATCAGTAGTTGGCGTGCCTTGAAAATGACTAGATTTGTTTTCTTTGGTCATTTTCACGACAAGAAGAGAGGTTGAGAGAGGTGGTGAGAGAGGCGAATGCCTGAGGGAATGAGAGAGTAACAGAGGCTAGTGGTGGTGGTCAAGGAAGAGAGGTTTCATGACAGGAAGAGAGTTTTCGTGACAAGAAGAGAGGTTAAGAGAGAGCAATTTCAGGTTTCGATTTGAAGAAGAAAGGATATAGTGAACGAGTTTTATTTTAGCGCTAAACTTTTAAGACTAGATATTCCTAACTACCGGTCTTAAAAGTTCACCTTTTAGACCCGTAATGATTAACATCCGATCCTAGAAGGAATAATTTTTTATTTTATTTTTTCCCTTCTCTTTTAGCCCGATTATTGTTAACGGCAAGTCATAGAAGTTTTATATTTTAGATTTGTTGTTAATAACAACCAGTCTAAAAAGTAATCAAAATTTTATTTTATTTATTTTATTTTTTACTTCTAACTTTTTAGACCATTTTTTGACTAGTTGTTCGGGAAACATGTCTAAATAATATATTTTGGACCTTATATTAAAGAAACCAATCTAAAAAGTTATTTTATATTTACAAAAATGCAACCAATCATACTATTTAGACCCAATCCTTTATAATCCAGCCTAAATGTGGCAGTTTAAAAGTCCCTTTTTGTAGTTGTGTTTATATGGTTGTTTATGTCTTCAATTATTCATTTCTGCTTCTTCTTCGCTCATCCTATCTATATTCATTGATTCACTATCATCAATTACTACAGATGATGGTTGTCCTATTTCTAAGCTTCTTTCTTGTTGCATATTTATTTTTGCCGTTCCTGATTCCTTTATATTTGTTGCTTCTGCAAATTCTTTTCTAATATTTCTTAATTCATCTTCTTCTTGATCCAATATTTTTTTCTATTTTATCACCTGATTCTACTGCATTCATCAATTTTATTATACTTCTATTTTCTAATTTTCTAAAAATTTCAAATAATTCATCTGTTTTTGATCCTATATAAATACATGCGTGTGCGCTCCTATGCGTGTGCGCCTGTGTGTGTGAGAAACATTTTAGCCAACATGTGCATTTAAAAGATTACATAATAAGTTTTTTTTAAAAAATAAAGGGATTAAGCATTTAAGTTTATTGAAAAAAAAGTATAATTATACATTCAATTTACTTTGTAATATGGAAATGGTAATACCCGAAAAATCATTATTTATCTTAAATACAATATTTTGGTAAATAATACCTATTAAAAATAGGAGAATATGTTGTCTCTAATTTTGTAATTTAATTTCTGCGAATTTGGGCAATTTAGCCTTGATATGACACAAACCATATGTTAGGTTTAAGATTAAATTTTCAGGTTTCAAATTAGGGATCATAAAATATCATAAAATTATCATTATTGAGCATAGTCTTAATTTATTCATAAAAGACAATTTAATGACACAAAAATACTTGTACCAATTAGAGAGAAAATCTGCCAACAAGTAATGGACAATGAGTTTGCAATAATTAAAGTGATTGTTTTAGATGTTCATAATTAATTAAATCAACTAATTAAGGATACTAATTAAGATTAGTGATGAAGGGCTAGGATTAACCCTCATAAAGCTAAATCCTAAGGCCTTAATTCAATTTCATAAAGTGGAATCCTTGTGAAATAAAATCCACCAATGAGAAAAGAGTTGTGAGTGTGTGTGTGTCTAGTAAAAAGAGTTGTGAGTGTGTGTGAGTCTAGTGAAGGAGAGAGGAAAGTGTGTGTGTGTGAGAGAGAGAGAGAGAGAGTTGTGAGTCTAGTGTGTATGAGAGAGAAAAGTGTATGAGAGAGAAAAGTCAATGGATCCACCAATAGGAAAATTGAGCATAAATCCTATATGAATTAATCAATGGAATTAGTTTAAGATACAAGTAAATGAGAATCTATACAAAATAAATTGTATCTTGAGATACGTTAATCATAGATCAAATATAAGGAGTTATTATGAACAAGTGTATTTTAAGCTTGGAATAGGTAATCACCTAAATCTTTTTCCCAATTTTTGGAAGTAAACTTAAAATGATAAAAAGGAAATTAGAGACTTCTAATTGAAGCCATAAGTTTCAAAATTACAAAACTAATTAGAAGACTTGGATAAGCTTCATAAAAACCCCTAAAAGTATTTTTGTTTCACAAACAACTAACTATGAATTTCATCTAGCAACTAAGGCACCCTAAAGTAACTAACTTTTGAAGCATATAGTTGAAGAAACAAAGGAAGGGGGGGGGGGGGGCGAATTGGTTGGCTTGAATAAGGGGTAAGGAATTGTTTAACATATGTATTAAGACACATGCAAATTTAGCATTCAATGGGGGGAACACATTGGAGAGATAAGGTGTACTTAGGATTTAATTCATTAAAGAAAAATGGAAGAGGATAAGAGAGAGAGAGAGGGGGGTGGTTTTGTGAGAGGCAAGGGTGAGGATTTGTGCTTCACTAGATGACCTAGATCTAAGGGTTCATATGCAAGAGAATAAGGTTTGAAATAATTACCAAAGTTGCCATAGCCTTTTGCTATAAATAGGGGACTTTGGTCTTCATATTCTTCACACCAAAACAAACTTAGCAAAGTTGATATAGAGAGTGAAAGTGAGAGTGAAGAGTCTTGGAGTAAGAGGAGCAAGGTTCTTGGATACACGTGACCACACTCCGACCAACAAACATACCGATATCACCGACGAAGGTACGTAGCGTATTGTAACACTAACTCTGATGCTTATTATATGCTTATATGTGATAGATAACTTTACATATGCTGTGTGCTTATGTATTGCTGGGATACATTTGCTGTGTGCTTATGTACTGTTGGGATACATCTGCTGTGTGCTTATATACGGTTGGGATACATCTGCTATGTGCTTATGTATTGATTGTTGCTGAAACGCCATGAATATCTGTCATACATACATTGTCATATTGAAGCATGAGGTTAACCGTTATCTGAGGTCTAATGGGCATTAGACCTCAGCTCCTACTATAGCCTCAGATCCGGAGGAATCAGGACCGAGGACAAGGGTAAGCAGCACCAGTGAGGACCCGGCCAGAGAATTTCTTTTTGGTTGTGTGTTAACGTACTCTTAAATATTCGGATAACTGTACCGATGTATAAGCAACCAGATACACTAACAGTGAATGTTTATCAGATAATCACTCTTTTAAATTGTTCTGATTCTCTACTCTGATCAAATTGTTTTGAAAACACTTTAGAAAATTGGGATGTTACATTTTGGCATCAGAGCTAGTTAACGTTAACCATGATCGGGGGTTCTCACAGTCTGATCTATGGCGAAGGATTGCCTCTTACCCCCAACATGGCCAGGCGTTCTCCAAATGAGGGACCTGGTTGCACTGGGGGCGTGTGGGCGTACCCTGAGCCGTGAGGCGATGCATTAAACTAGCGGCTGAGGTATCTTATGTTGCCACGGTGTATGGGCGCGACGGAGACATTTTTGGTATCAGAGCATTCATTCTAGCACGGATTTAACTATGTTACTCCAAATAGTGTGGTGTCTAGAAAGGTTTTTGTAGTTGTCAATCAATCCCCGTGAATTCGGCGAGACTTCCACAAACACATCGGCCTGGCCAAATTGTTTGATTAACGGAGTTAGGTTCTAAGCCTTTAAACTTGGAGCATATTTTGAAAACGAGTACTGATATAACCCTACTGTGACGTTGTAGTAATGAATTGAGATAGATCTCCAGACATAAACTACTAGAGACATGTAAGACGTATCACACGAAAATCAGTGAACCCTAGACCAGGGTACCACCCTAACACAATATATTATCTTGAATTGGTGTACCACTTCAAGTCAGTACATCACCCCAACTAAAAACCCCTACACTGATTCGTAGTCGTGAATCCTTGAATGTATACCCTTCGGAGTCGGTATACAAACTCTAAACCTGTACACAACCCTGATTCTGTGTACTACCTTGAATCTACGACTAGTATACTTTCTGAACCAAAGAAACCTATAGTATCGGATTATACATCTGATATCGACAACAGTGAATACCTTCAGCTGTCAAATGACTCTGAGAGTGAGTCCTCTTATGAATCCAAACTTTCTTATGGCGTGTTCTGGTTACGAACAAAAATTGATAGGCACTTTACGAACAAAGTACATAATGACAGATCAACATTGTAAGACTAGCAAAGGCTAGTTTTAGATAACATGTAGTAACATGTAGTTGAAGAACGGAATACGAACCTAGTACCAGTCAAGGGAAGTTACGAACATAGTGATAATTGAACAAAGTTTACTATTATGAAGTATTATGACGTAACGACTACGGTAATATAGTAACTTTGCAAAGAAGATATATATATGTTTGCAATAGGTGCTAATCGCTACTTCATTTCGATGTTTATAAGGGACTGGAGCTCCCAAAAGTAGAGATAGAGTTGGATATAGAGGTAGACAACCACAAATAGAACCAATTTCAGTATCTAGAGCAATGTTTTCATTGGGGTCTTGATTATCATTATGAACTCGGGCATAATTATAATCAAGGCATCATTGAGGGCCGTATAGATGGTACATCTTACTTTACCCCTCTAGGCTAGTTTGTCTTCATAGATAGTACGAGATATCTTAATGATGAAGGAAAGATTAGCTAGTATTGAAAGACTCTTTATAAAGTATGTACTCAAGGAAGAAAAGTATTATTAGACTAATGCCTAAGTATGTGTTAGGAAACAAGTCTAGAAAGCAGTTAGTTTTTGTTAACCCGTCGGCATCCATACTGATGTTTGAATAAAAACTTAGAAGCACATAAGAGGGGAAGGGAGGTTTGTGTGATATATGATATTAATTTCCATGTGCATTACCACCATTGAATTTTGCTATCACACTTTGATAAGGTCTAGACCAATAAATACTGTTGATATCATTTTTTTCAAATTTCCTGACCATCCATTAACTTTGTTTTAGTAATCTCTTCTGTCATAAGTCTGATTGTTAGTCATTGGTGTGTTAAAACGAGATCAGCTTCAAAATGATACATGTTAAAATTAAATGAAACCTGATGAATAAACTATTCTTAACTATTAAAAGGGCACTTGGTGAAATTTTGTGGCATGCATTGCATAGGAACCCTGTCTTGAAATACATTGTACTTTTGATCCATTGAAATTAAGATTTTTTTAAATCACTTTATCATAACGAGATAACCATGCATTATATATCCTTGTTTCATTTTGAAATTTTGATGAACGCCTTTAAGTTAAACATGAACTTTTTGACTCGAAAGTTTTGAAGGTTATGTATTGCGTTTGGTAAAAATAGAAACCATAGGGATTAGATCCTTGGACGTTAAGAAATAAAGCTCTAAAATGAGATTTTGAGTATGCACTTCAGTAAATCTTGAGCATCTATTTAAATGAAGTGTTAGTATGTTGTGTTGAACTCCTGACAAAACCATTAGATTTCAGATATATAAAACATAGATTGGAATGTGTAGGTTACTGTAGTAACTGATGTTGAATTTTTATTTGCATCTATTAATAAGTATTGGACATGAAATTTGTAGTAGCATGTGAATTTCATAGGAACTAAATGGTACTTAAAAGTGGTTCTGATTTCGTTGAAATTGCTTTCCGGATTACTTTGTAAATGGTACATTAACTTTTTCCTCACTACGGATAAAAATGTTGAAAATTTAAGTCCTCATCTTTTGTTAAGAAGTTTGGCGTAGTGTTTACTTTGGCTAAGAAAAGATTTGCTAATACAATCAATAATTCTTATTCTTGTGGGGGAACTAGTAAAAACCTTAGAGACCTAAGGAATAATGGAGTTTCTAATATAGTCTGAGAGCTTGACTGGGGAAAGGTTCAGATGAAATAGACAAGCAGATGCTCAAGATCTAGGTGTGTAAAGGTGCACAGGGCTATGTCTCTAGGCCTTAAGACAGTGGTACTTAGCACTGTGTAAAAAGCGAATTGATATAGTGACCTTAGACTAGTATGTCTGCAGTACGTCTTGAGTTCGGCAGAACATTTATTGTACCAGGTAGTAGTTGAAATGCCTTAAGCCTGAGGATAAATTCCTAGGTCGAGGGTAAAATCCCTAGTGCTGTGGTAATAGTTTGAGCCAAAAGGCTAATGTGTGTTAAGCCGAGGGGCTGAATGGGTTAGGCGGTAAGGCCTGCGTAACCAAGCACAGTACGGATGGACGAATAGGTCCATTGGAATACTAAACCTGGGTACAAAATGATTAAGATCATTATTCGAATATTAGAGTGCGTCCGAAGTAGGCATGCATAGTAAGAAAATAGGCGAGATGCCTAGAGTTTTCTGAGTTTATACAATCAAATGACAAGGGCGTACGTGTCAGTCATGTTGGGATCCGTACACGCAGCGGATTAAAATTTTCTACGAATCCCGTCCCGAGGATCACTCAGGTGTGTTTAAATTAAGGTTAGGGAACTCGAATCATACCTTATAGAGAACTCGGAATCATCCGGAGCCGGACGTTTTCCTTTGATTTTAGCAAACTAGTAGCTCAAGAATCTACACAAACCCTTTGCGCACATTTTCTCATGGCGATCAAGAAACTGTAGTGAATTCGTCCGCGTCTCGTTCTCTTTGAACTGGTGGGCTACCTTCTCGATCAGCAGAAGTCGACTCTTAGAATCGGCTTCCTCTACCGGTATCCACACGAACAATCTCCGAACACGGTTACGGCAGCGTGCTAGCGCCTCGAGTTGTGCGTCTCTCTCTTTTACGCTCTAGGGTTTCTCGTGGCTTTCTAATACACTCGACTAAAAGTTCCGTAGGTTTTTCTAAACCCAATAGGCGTATTATAATCAAAATTAATCCTCATTAATTTTGAAATTCGAATATTGAATCTGGATAATATATCAATTAAATCTATCTAATAGATCTAATCTAATATATTTATTTAATCCGAATTAAAACCATATCTAAAATTCGAATCTAAATTAAAAGCCTTCTGATTTAATTTATCTCTTATAAATTAAATCCGAGAAATGATATCTATCTATTTAATTAAATCTGAGATACTATATCTCAATTTAAATTAAACAGATATATGATATCTTTATTCGAAAATCAAATGAGATATAATATCTCTATTTGTTTTAATTTATCAGATAAATTAAATATAAAACAGATATCATATAATGTTATTATAATCTCCATTAAATAATATTATTATATTATTTTTCGAATTTAATATATATATATATATATATATATATATATATATATATATACGTTTACCCCAGATTAAATTCAACATCCATTAAATCTTAAATTAATCTAAGATTCAATGAATCTGGACGCATTTGCTCGTGTTGGGTTATTCTTGTGTGCGACCCTGTAGGCCCATATGGGATTGGCAGTGGGCCAAGACTATATCAGCCCACAAGTCGCAAGCGGCCTCTAGCAAGACATTGCGACTATCCAATTCACATGGGGATCGATGACACGATACAACCTATCGTACAACCATGTCACGTCCCTTTTGTCACGCGATAATTTGGTCAAGTATGAGGCATGGATAATGTCAACTTCCTGTTCTTGACCACTACTTTCTCGATTCTCGAGTAGTCTAAAAGGTGAAGTGGAAACTCTTTTCCATCACAGTATGGCCATACATTTCTTAGACTCACTCATCGAGGGGCCCAGTATTATCTCTCTACAAATGTAAGGGACAAATTCCATCTTGACCATTCACATTCCTCCGCATGAAAACCACTGATCCCGATCCCAGCCTTTATCATCACCTGGTCAAAGGTGACTTTTGACTAGGTCAAAAGTCAGTGGCTCATCATGTAGGAATCCATAATGATCTCAGGTCATAGGGCGTTGTGACGTGGTTATACATGAGATAAGCTTATGACTTATACCATGCAGCTTTCTCATAGTGGGTCGGTCCAACACCTTGTACTCTTACAAGTGCCCATGACTTTGATTCGTATCTCCATACCTCATCAAAGTCATACTGGTCTTATTTCATCTTCACTCCCGTGTAGATGACCGACCAGGGACATTTAGGATAATCTATAAAATATATCCAGGGATATAGTTATCACCATAAGCATGCGTATGAAATGATAAGTTAATGGAGAACAATGACTTGCCCCTAGGGCATAATTTCCAACAAGTCACCCTTATCTGAGCAGAGATTGCTTGGGCCAGATTTGGCTGATCAGACCTTCGAACAAATCACTTTGTTCAAAGGACGACTCCTAGCAGCACAAAGCAAACAGAAGAGCTACGATGACAAAAGGGAGAAGACCTCTAGAGTTCGAAGTCGACGATCATATGTTTATAAAGATATTCCTTGTAACCAGTGTCAGTAGAACGCTCTAGAGATGAAAATTTAGTCCGCGTTACGTAAGACCATTCGAAATTTTAGTTAAATGTGAACCAGGCTTTTATCAACTTTACCCCCAAACCTGATTAATCTCCATAACATTTTCCGTGTTTCTCAATTATACCAATCAAACCACACTCGTGACATAGAGTATGAGGTGTCTTAAGTGGCCATCGTGTATAGGCACCACGGAAACATTTTTGTTGTGTCAAGGCATGAGATGACCATACCTTCATAACTGAGCTGGAGCAAATTCTCGATCACCGAAAGAAGCGGCTTAGACATAAAAACATTCCACTAGAGTACATTTCCATAATTTATGGTTCAAGGTCTAGTTAGTGTAGAGTAAATTTTGAGGACGAAATTTTATTTAACGGGGGGAGAAATGTAGTACCCGAAAAATCATTATTTATCTTAAATACAATATTTTGGTAAATAATACCTATTAAAAATAGGAGAATATGTTGTCTCTAATTTTGTAATTTAATTTCTACGAATTTGGGCAATTTAGCATTGACATGACAAACCAAATGTTAGGTTTAATATTAAATTTTTAGGTTTCAAATTAGGGATCATAAAATATCATAAAATTATCATTATTGAGCATAGTCTTAATTTATTCATAAAAGACAATTTAATGATGTAACATCCCAATTTTCTAAAGCGTTTTCGAAATAATTTGATCAGAGTTTGAAATAGTTTTATCAGAGTAGAGCATCGGAATAGTTTTAAAAAGCAAGTAACTGATAAACATTCATAGCCGGTGTGTCTGGTTGCTATTACAGTCATCCGAATATTTAAATATCCAAAAGTACGATTATACAAAAATAAAAAAGAAATCCTCCGTCCGAGACCTCATGCGGGCAGCTTACCCTTGTCCACAATCCTGGCTCCTCCGGAACCTGAGGCTATAGTAAGAGCTGAGGTTCAATTCCATTTGAATCTCAGGTAACGGTTAACCTCATGCTTATGTAACAGTTATGTATGACAGATATTCATGACATTACAGCAACAATCACATATGAAAGATAATAACAGAACACAGCCACTGCCTATGCATGTTACTATAGTCTGCACTATTCACCAGTGCCACGGTGTACATCCGTGTTCTCAGCGCTAGGAAAACTCAACGGTATTATCAGAACTATAACTCGTGTATAGCTGTATGTGTATGCACAACTTTTAAAAAGAGAGCCTCAGACTATCTATCACATATAAGTATACAATAAGCATCAGAGTTAGTGTTACAGTACGTGTCCGTACCTTCGTTGATGACTTTGGGTACGTTCATTGGTCAGACTGTGATCACGCTTATCCTATAATGGTAATATCGCATTTATTAATTCACAAATAATATCCTAATAGATATCTTAGTCTTTAATGACCATTTTTCTATTGTGGAATTATTTTTCCAACTCATTTCCTTTTATTTTTCTGAAAAACGCTGGTCCAGCATTTGGACAGATTTTCGCCTAACTTTGGAAAATCATAACTAATTCTAGAAAAATCGAAACAAGGATCCGTAAAATTCTTTGGAAATCTTAGGATGTCTATTTTTAAGTAAAAATAATCACTTTTTCCCAGATCACTTGAGTCATTCCCAGTTTTAACGTTTTAAGCCTCTGCCCAGAATTTTTCCAGAAATTTGTGATTAAACTTTGAGAATTTTTATCTCACTGTACAGAACTCATTTTAACATGTTCTTTCCATATTCGAAAAGCCCTATATGTCTACTTTAACCATGAATTTTCTCAGAAGTTTTCAACATCATTTTCAACATAAAATATTGGAATTTTTGTAACTGACTTCAGAAATTGCCTAACCGATGAAATTTCGCTAGAATTTCGTTACTTTGATGTTACTCTTCCAGAAATTTTGCTCTATAACTTTTCTCATCATTTTTTCGAAATAAAGCTAATTTTAACCATGAAAACATGAAAATAAAATTATTCTAGAATATTTAAGATCTAAGCTACTTCCATCTAAGAATTTAAGAGCTAAAACTTAAAAAACTTAAAGCTAGAGCTAGAGAACTTACCAAGAACCTTGCTACTCCTTCAAGAAGCTCCTTATTGTAATACCCTAAACATCCTATTTAGCATAGTCACTATATTTTGATAGATAAAGCCTATTTAAAATAGGTGAATATGTGGTCTCAAAATTTAGTAGCTTATTTAATTTAAGTTAGGGAATTCTCTCCTAGGATTAAATTAAACATGTTAGTGATGATTAGTTTTGATGATGTCTTATATAGATGCCATTATTAAAAGCAAAAAGACTGAGTAATATATTGAGTAATATAGTTATCTCCTACATTGACTAACTACTATGCTTAATGTAGATTAGTCCAAGTTGAATCATACAGAATAATTAAGAAGGAGATAAGGATTAATGGAAAGAAGAAATTGCAGAAGTTGTCAAGGAAGCAAGATATCATCAGTAGATTTTGGAGGATAACCAAGAAGAAGAGAAGAGACTAGAGAAAGATGTTATCAAAAGAACTTTCACAATATAATAGGAATATCAACATTCAAGTTCTTGTGATACTGGAAGTCTCTATGATAAGCAGAAGTTGGAATGAAGCTTCATCACTTTATGGATATTGAAGAAGGTAGAAGTTGCAAAGAATGATGAGCCCAAGTTAAATGAAGAAGAATGATCAAGTTGGAAGATGGAAGAAGGAAGAACATGATAAATGGAATGAGAATATAATTATTCAAGTTCTTATATTGGAACTAGAAGTCTCCAAGATCATATGGAAGTTAGAATGACTCAATTCAGAGTTAAAACAAGCAAAAATGAGGTTCTGCATGAGCAAACTCGAGTCTTCAAGTATTAAACTCAAGTTTACTACCTTGCTGCAATAATTTGCCTCCCTGTCATGAACAAACTCGAGTTCAGGACCCCAAACTCGAGTTTAGGACCTCAAACTCGAGAAATGAATCACAAACTCGAGCCAATAAGTGTCTTCAGCATTTCTGGTGTCACTGGACTAGGCAAACTCGAGCCTATAAGTGCAAACTCGAGTTTGCAGCGGTCATCAACAACTCTGGTCTACTCTGTTTCACGTTTAGCTCGGGCGAGGTCTGGTAATTCGATGATATCTCCCAAACTAGAGATTGGATTGAGGTGAAACTAGTGGCATATGAAACTAGACTTCCAATGCGTCATTTTGATATAAAATTCAAGCCCAAAGGAGTTCAGATGAAGGAGCTATGATTTTTACAAGTTTCCACATGAATCAACGTCACAGTCCAGACCCACCTTTGGTATTTTAGGTGCATCTAACAAACGAAAAATCCAATTGAGCTGAAATTGGTGGCATATGAAAATAGACTTAAATGGCTTTCCATCAAGCTTTGAACGGACCAAAACAGAGTTTGGACCAGGGAGATATGGCCTTTGAAAGTTGATGAAGTTGCAAACTCGAGTCAGGCCAAGTCAGAAGCAACCAAGTCACAGTACACCTTACAAACTCGAGTTTATCAGTCACAAATTCGAGCTCAAGAGTTCCAGAGAAGAAATGAACATTTGGAAAAAGCCAAACTTGAGCCTATAAGTGAACAAACTCGAGTTTAGCTCAGACAGAGAGCAATGTGACTTTTCAATGTGTTGAAAACCTCAGGTTCTGTTTGTAAACCTCAAGTTTAAAAAAGACAGAGAGCATTGAAGTTTTTAAAGTATTGAAAGCCTTAGGTTTGGAATGAAAACCTTCGGTTTTGATGTTTTGGACTAAGATCAATTTTTCACATTAAAGTCCAAACTCCAGTTCACATAAACCAAACCTCAGGTTTACATCGCTGATTCAGAATTTCAAATCTGACGAATTTGCAATGCCTTCTTGTTTGATCTTAATACTTCATATGATTAATCTCTAGTGTTCGTAGATATGTTTAACTACTTTATTGGTGAGTTTTAGATGATTAAAATGAAGGATTAGAAGCAAATCTTCAAAATATTAGATTTGTGTTAGAACATCAAAAGCTGTGCAAAAGTTCTAACGGCTAGTTTCTAATGGCTATATTTCTTTATCCAACAGTCATTGAATCTTCTCAACGGTCATATATTGATCTCTACCTATAAATAGAAGACAGATTCTGTTAGTTCTCTATGTGTTTTGATGATGATTTGACAATTGCAAACCCAAAAATGAGGTTTTGTCTTGGTAAGTTGAAAAACTTACTGTCAAGACAAAACTCGAGTTTTGATTTCAAAACTCGAGTTTTGGCCTTGACAGAGAGATGCTCGTTCTCACTGAACAATAGCAAAACTCAAGTTTCCTTAGGAAACTCGAGTTTTGAACATTACAGAGAGCACTCGGTTTTCATCTCAAGACAAAACTCGAGTTTCAGTATGAAAACTCGAGTTTTGACTCTTACAAAGACTTATGACATTTTTCAACTAAAGACAAAACTCGAGTTTTGGCCATACAGAAAGTCTCTGACTTTTGAATCCAATTTTGCGCCAAGACTTCATCTCTTCAAGTTTTCTCTAAGTTAAGAGAAAACTCGAGTTTTGATTTCAAAACTCGAGTTTTGATTTCAAAACTCGAGTTTTGACTTAACAGAGGGTTTTCACATTTTCACCTAGTTTTGAAAACTCGAGTCTTCATTTGAAAACTCAAGTTTCAAACTTGAGCTGATTATCTAAGTTTTCATTGTTGGATGAAAAATTGAGTTTTGGATTGCAAACTCGAGTTTTGACCCAACCTGAGAGCATTGCCAGTTTTCAAAGTTTTCATAACAATATGAAAACTCGAGTTTTGATTTCAAAACTCAAGTTTTGATCAAGCAGAGAGCAATGCATTTTCATGAAGATTTGAAAAATCGAGTTTCAGTTTTGAAACTCAAGTTTTGGCCTGATTTAAATTTCTCAGTGTTTTCAAGATTAAGTGAAAACTCGAGTTTCACTTTGGAAACTCGAGTTTTGAGCAAACAGAGAGCATGTGACTTTCCATCTTTTTGAAAACTCAAGTTTTAGTTTGAAAACTCAAGTTTTGATGTTTTGGACTTCCACGTGCTATTTTCATTAAAAGTCCAAAACTCAAGTTTTGGTTTGAAAAATCGAGTTTTGAGATTTACTCAAACTATGGTCCAAAAGCTCAAAACACGACTTTGCTCTTTGGAAGTAGAAAACTCAAGTTTCAGTTTTGAAACTCAAGTTTTGTCTTAAGTGCACAGTTGAAAACTCGAGTTTTGATGAACAAACTCAAGTTTCCATCGTTAAGTTTGAAAATTGAATTTCATGTTTTTGGAAATGCTTCATGTTTGATCTCAATACTTTCCAACATTAATCTTCTATATTCCCTGCTATGTTTAACCACTTTCTTTGTGAGTTTTAGACAGATTAATGAAGGATAATTGAGAGTTGGAACAAAAGCAAAAGGTAGTTCAGAACATTAAATGCTGATCAGAAAGTTGCTCCTTTTTGGCTAATCCAACTGCACACGTCTACAAAGCATTAAAGAATGTTTTCTACAACAAGTAAACTCTTCTCCAATGGATTAGTTCGCAGAGAGTCAACTCTGATCATCTAGCCAGCTGGATTAAGAGTAATCAAGAGAGAGAAGGTGCCTAAACCACTTTAGAACACTTGGACAACCTCTCCAACGGATCTATTTGGAAAGCAACGGTCATTTAATGATCTCTGAGTATAAATAGAAGAGCATTCAAGTCTTTCTAACAACCACAACAACTGAGAATGAATTTCATTCAAGTTTTCATTCATTTCTTTCAGTTTTCACTTGTACAGTATCTTTTGATACAAGAGCTTCAGTGTTCATTTATATCTGCTCTTTAAGAGAGTTATACTTCTGAATATTCATATATTGTAAAGGAATCACAAGTCAAGGGGACTTGGTGATTTGGGAATCATTGATTACAACTTGTAAGGGGGAGTGAGTTCTAGTGAGAGAATCACTTCTTGAGTGCTGAGTGTGTAATCTTTGATACAGTGGAAATCTCAATGAGGCTGGGGACTGGACGTAGGTCAAGTGGTTAAGACCAAACCAGTATAAATCTCTTGTGTTCATCTCTTCTTCTCTTTGCTCTGTTCTACCCTGTTTTCAATACTAGGAAACAGAGTTATTTGCAACAGATTCTAAAATACCCAATTCACCCCCCCTTCTTGAGTATTTGGCTCCACTTTCAGATTCAAGCAGAAAAATGCAGAGACACAAGCTTACATCTTCAATATGCTGATACTCTGATTTTTACATCATTTACACTCTTTTTTTCATGTCTAGATAGCTTACAAAGTGAGATGATCAATATTGTTCTTCAGTGTTCATTTATTTACTTCTGAGAGAGAAGATTTATTGTAATCATTCTATCTATCTGAGACTTACTCAAGATTGGGTGATCTTGAGTGGGAAACACATTGTGTTGATTACAACTTATAAAGGGGAGTGAATCCTAGTGAGAGGATTACTTCGAGTACAGAGTGTGTAATCAAGCGGTGTGGTGATTACAGTTTGTAAGGCGAAGTGAATCCTAGGGAGAGGATTACTTCAAGTACAGAACATGTAATCAAGTTAAAGGAAGATAGTGGATTGAAAATCCCAAGTGAAGCTTGGGGACTGGACGTAGGTCAAGGATTGGGCCGAACCAGAATAAATCTCAATATGTATATTCTCTTCCCTTATCTCTTACTTTTCCAGCATACATGTTTGAATGTGTTATATTTTTGAATGACTGATTATTGTTTTATAAACTGATTTCAGTAAGTTACAAAAATATTTTCAAAGTAACTAAAGGTTTAATCTAACACCCAATTCACCCCCCTCTTGGGTGACAGCCGGTTCTTACATTTGGTATTAGAGCTAGACTCTTGTTTAAAGGACTTAACCGTCTCAAGAGTTTTAATGGCTGATTTTGGGTGTTCTTCGCTTTGAGAAGGTTTTGATTTTACCATTCCACCGCTTTTCAAAGATATCGATTTTTGGTTTTGGAAAGCTAGAATGACTAGTTTTATCAAAACAATTGATTTTAATATGTGGAATGTTTTTACAAATGCTTTTGATTTCAAACCAATAAAGGATTGGACAGAAAAGGAAAAGAAAATGTTTTCATTGAATATTAGAGCAATGAAAATCCTTTATAGTGCATTGACAGAAAACGATTATGAGAAAATCAAGTTTTGCTCTAGTACTAAAGATATTTGGGATACTCTTGATTCTATTTATGGTTCTAACAATTGTGTTGAAGTTAATAGTGTTGGTAGTTCAACAGAAATTATAAATTGCATATCCATAACTGATGAGCAACTGGAGATTGAAGAAGGAGAAATCATTGAATACTTCCATGATCCAGTCAACGCAAAAGAACAAGAGGAAGATGATTCCCAGAAAGAGCTCATGGACGATTATGATATATCATCATCAGGAGCTCAAGATACACATGTGGTAAACAATTCCAATTCTTCTTGTGTAATTAAGAAAAATTATTTTGAACATTTCCATAAAATTGTTTTTCAACCAATTACTGATTTTGTTTTGAAAAACAAAAGTATTTGCAATCATGCTAGAAAATCATGTGGGAAGAATGAATGTTTAAATAAAGATTATTTGAAGTCTTACTCTCATGACCAACACAATACTTGCAAAAATGTTCATAACAAGCATTTCTCTATCGTTTGCAATTATTGTGGAAAATCTGGGCATATTTCTCATACATGTTATATTAGGAGAAATTCTAATGTGAGAAATCATTTTGTATGGATTCCTAAAGGGCAAGTAAGGTCCAGTACTAACTATCAAGGACCCAAGTATAAATGGGTACCAAAATGTCCTTCTAGTGCTTTGTGTGTGTAGATAGATTCCAAAGAGAATGGACATAAAGGTACTGAGAAGAAGAAGAATCCAAGAGTCTCTCATCAACCTAAAAGAAGATTCACATCAGTTATGAGAACTCATGGAGAAGCCATTGCTACAACCTCATCCTCAAATCAAAAGAAGCAATGGATACAAGCAAAAGGACTATGTTCCACCTAAAGAACAAACTACGATAGAGTACCATTCAGTTATCTTGAGGAGAACAAGAAAAGGAGATTCTCTCAATTGTCAAATAGAAGACTCTTGAAGTTTATATCCCTTGAGAGAGCTTTGCCAACACCCAAGGGAAGACATATGAAGAACCAATGGGTAAACAAAGTCAATCTTCCTAGCACCTAAGGCAAAGGTATACAAGGATAAAACCTCTTATGCTTTCATCTGAAATTTTCCTTGAGGTTTTATATTTTGTAACCTTAGAAATGAGTATTGCAAACTATATGTTTTAAAATTTTTTTTCACATCCAGATTTTTTTAAGAGATTGCAATGTTCAATAGGTTGAACTCTTTATGTATTCATGATTTAAAAAGAAAGTATTTCTTTATGCATGAACTCATAATTAATTCATTGTGCTTTATTGTTCTGAATTGATTATATTCATAAGAGCATGTGAATTTAATTTCAGTTCCTACAAGCTAACGATGATTGGATCCAAGTAAGGTTGGATACCAAGAAAGAAAAGATTTATACAATTTTGTAGGATCAAAGAAAGCTTCTCAAGAATGTAACATAAAGAAATGATCTAACTCTTGAGAAAGCTCAACAAGCTATGCTTGATGTTGATGGTGAACGTTGAAAAGGAGTTATCTACATCAATCAATCTCTACCAAGCAAGCTTCTATGAGGATAAGAGGAATTACGGTGATATCTAATTCTCACCTCATACTATGATTATATGAAATTCATTTTTTGGTTTGTCTTAAGTTAAGAGATTTTGAAACTTATTCAATTTCAATCAGCAATTTTACTGTCAAAGACAAACTCCAGCTTAGAAATGCAAACTCCAGCTTAGAAGCTGTAAACTCGAGTTTGCTTCTGTAAACTCTAGTTTGCAATTGGAAACCTTCGGTTTGCGAGAGGCCGAGAGCTTTCTGATTTGAAAACATTTTAAACTCGAGCCTGTTAGTTCTAAACCTTAGGTTTGCTACTTCCAGAGAAGATTTCAAAGAGTTTACAAAATACATAGACTTGAGTTTGTGGAGACAAACTCAAGTTTGCCTCTGGTGGGAAGAATTTTTCAAATGAGATTTTCATAAACTCGAGACTACTTCTCTAAACCTCTGGTTTTGCTTCAGACCAAGAATTTTGAAGAAGTTTTCAAAGTTGAGAAAACTCGAGTTTAAGATGTTAAACTCGAGTTTGTGGCTTACAGAGAGCAAAATGATTTGTTTTTTTGGCTTAAGAAAACTCTAGAGTTTGCACTGGAAACCTCCGGTTTGTGTTTTGAGAGCTAAAACTGACTTTTATCATGAATAGTGACAAACTCGAGTTTGGTCACTTATAGACTCAAGTTTTTGTTTTGCTCAAAATGTGTTTTAAATTGATTTCCTGATGGTTTGCTCGATAGAAGTCTAAACTCGAGCCTAAATATGCAAACCTCAGGTTTGGTCCTGAACAAATTTTACAAACCTCAGGTTTTCTACGCAAACCTCCGGTTTGGTCCATACAGAGGCAAAACCTCAATCTAAATGAAGAGCAAACTTGAGGTTAGCTAGGTAAACTCAAGTTTAGTACCTGAGCAACCTTTTCAAACTCTAGTTTGTCTTTCCAAATTCAAGTTTGAGTCAACCATGCTTTTGAAATCATCTTGCTCGAATTTCCAAAAATTTCATGTATGATCTATATACTCCTATCATCATTTACTAATATTCCTAACTATGTTAGTGAATTTTTGGTGATCAAATAAGTGAATTTGTGCTAACTTTGTTGATTTTATATTTTTGAAATGCACAAGTGTAAAATCTGTTTGGATTTCAACTCACACTGTTTTGAGAAAATGCATACATATGTTTTGAAAACATATCCATACTTTGATTGCATTCAAATGATGTTTCAAATTGGAAGTTAATATTGCATATTAAATGTTGGATATGCTTCAAATCTGTGCAGTTGAGTTTTTTCCCTATCTTTCACATATTGATCTTTAGAATTCAATGTTTTGCTTGAACTCTTTAGTTTCATTCTCTAACTAGTTAGACCTCATGTCTAACAAGTTAATCATATATGAGTTTCAAGCTTATCTCCAGAAAAGAATTCAATTTGTGAAAATCTTATGCTTATTGGATACATTCTCATTGGCCAAGTTACTCCAAGCATTATGAATATTCATTAATGCATTAAATGTTAGTGCATTAACCATTATATGGAATAACTTACTAGGATAATATTATGGAACTCTAGTTATTTGGACTAATGAGTTTGTGTTTCATCATCTATGAATCCTAGCACTCATTCTTGTTACTCAAATACATCAGCATTTGTCATCATCCATATTTTGAGTAACTATTCCTATATATTTATATTCCTGCCTTGAATATTCATATATTTCAAGACTATATTCTAAAAGGCAATATTATCTCTTAGTCAATAGTAAAGTCATTGTACTCATATATTTCCATTGTGCAAAGCATGTTTTGATAATGCTTTACCTTCATGACTTTTGCTTTTGAGAAAATTCTTCAACATGTTAACTGTAATGTTCAACATGTTCTCCAAAACTGAAGCATACTGATATATTCATTAAACCTATTGACTTCCAACATGTTTCGAGTGAGCATCGATTTTTCAAGCTTGTTTCAAAATTGAATCTTCCATTTATGAAAAATTTTGATTTCATAATGCGTCATCACATTTTTGAAAGAACATTCAAGATTTGAAACGATTTGCATATTTCGTTATCATTCTTGAAAAATCTGAACTGTAAGTTGATAAATTCTTATCTATATGGATTAGATTTTCTATGCTATTTGATCAAACTTACATGCATTTTATCAATGACATCTTTATTGCATGAAGTATATTTACGAACTGTCATTGAGAAATAATTTTCTTGGTATCATTTAGTTGTTACCCTATTTGATTCATTGGCATGAACTTATTTGATTGGGTAAAACTATGTTTCGATCATTGCTTGTTATACTCTTTGCTTCAATATCATATAGTTAAATCATATAAAAGCATAAGAGTTCTTATCTCTAATCTTGCATGGACTCAAGAATCATTGAGTATCAAAAAACATACATTTGTTTTGCAGGATTTTCTGTTCTTGCATTGGAAAATAGAGATAAACAGAGAAAGATAAGCTTGTATGATTCTTTCATGTGAACCACAAGTGATGGTTATAGAGTCATAAACATCACATGAGTAACCCCTTGAGCTATGTGGGAAAGGAACTTCAATAATCCTATACCAAGCTTACCATAAACAATATTGAAGTTCATTACTTCTATGAATTAGGCAACTCTGTAAATTGATCAACCAAAAATTCAAGATCTTACCTAGCAAGAGGTTTAGATCAAGATTATACAAGAATGTACTAGCCTGATAAGAAGAGCCGTTGGTCACAGAAAATCATTGATTCTAAGGTACCATGTTGTGAGCAAAGATATTTCCAAACCTTATAACATTTGATGTCTCATTATTATTTTGTATCATGAAAGGGAACTTCACATTTTAGCCATGCATTCATTAAGGGGGAGCTTCACTTTCATATGTGTTTTATACTTTAAAAGCTTATCTCCTTTATTTGAAGAAAACCCTTTTAAGCATACTCATCTGCATTCACTATCTCTTATCAGTTTTGATGATGAGTCAATTTCATATTTGAAAATGTCTTATATTTTCCTTTCATTATCTTTATTTGAAAATATCACTAAGAAAGGAATACTTTGATATCTGGTCGCACTAACAAATCTCTCTTGCAAGAAAGTTTTATTACTGTAGCAGGAGATTTTGATATGTGCTAAGACTTTCCTTAATGCAATACAAGGAGAATATATTAATTTAAGGAAAGATGCTTTGACAATCAATATGAGATTTGCTTTTCAAAGAATGAGGAACATCACTTGGAACGAGTTGAGATATGTTCAACATAAGAGTTCTATGAAGAAAAGGCAAAGGATTGAATATGAGTGCTGACATTATTCATTCATATGAGATACAACTCAAGAAGTCAGTACTTTAGTCTCATTCCACATCTCAAAGGCTGTTCAGAGCACATCACGGATCTCTTTCAACAAGAAAGCTATCAAATGGACTTCACAAATCGTTCATCAATTTGGAAAACCAACATGAGCATTTCTAATCTCTATCTTTTTATATTCAGTAGAAATTTTGCACATGTTTGGTATCTATATGCTTTAATTGTGAAAGATGTTTTGAAAACCTCTTCAAATTCTTTCAAATTTGTTTTAATAAAAACATTCCAAATTGCATCATCTTTAGAATGAAAACAATTTGAAAACGGGGAGAGAAAATCAATTTCTTGACTCTTTCTAATCTTGTTTCATATTTGTCTCTCTAAGCATTTCTTATTTACTTCAACTTTTTGCTAATGACAAATAAGGGGGAGAGAATGACAAGAAAAATATGTTGCATTGTTGCTTTTGATATATTTTCAAATCTGTTACACCTCTACCGGCCTCGCCCTTCCGGGTGGCGGGTTAGAGGGATTCTTTTTACCGAATTACCTTTCCTTAAATTATTAGGTCATTTAGCATGCATCAGAGTACGCGGAACAAAGCGCAGGATCGATTTGGACAAACTACTGTACTGATAAAAGTAAAACAACAGAAAATATGAGTTCCTGGAGGGTTAAGGGTACAGTAATCCAAAAGTAAAACCCTAAGAATAAGATACAGTCATCCAAAAAGCACGATACAAAATATGGTAGTGCATCCCCTACTCTTCACCGCATCACCGGGTCCTACCTTATCACAGAAGGTCCTTACTTATCAGTACGTTCCTCTGCAGCTGTAGAAACGTCTGGAGTCCGTGATTCGGGCCCCAGAGTAACCGTCAGTACTCAAATACTAAATGTGTCAAGAGTATGTATGCTACCATGCAAACAGAAATTTATTAACATGCCAAATACATACTAGATATACATTCAAATCATGTCACAATAAAGCACATACCACAAACCAAGAACCTGTACAGCTGCCTTACCAAGGCAAGCCTCAGACTCACTGAACTCACAACCCGTAGAATCGCCCTTTCTAGGCTAGCCCCGGACTGATAACTCAACCCGTACAGCCGCCAACCATGGTCGAACTCGGACTGAACATCCACAGTGCTAGGAATCATACAATACCGTATGCATATTTGGCACAACATATACAGAGAAAACACACATGGCACAACACAAACATACAGCAAAACACATAAAGATATCTGAGTAAAACGGTTACTACCTGTTGTGATAATTATTGTCCTTAATATCTTAGTAGGCCCGTAGACTTTCCAAGAATTCCTTTAACCTATCAACCATTTAAATACACTTATTTAGTGCAACAAAAATGCTACTACTTTTATTATCTTGATTTCCTCAAAACCGTGCCCACCCTATATACATTTTCCCATTTTAAACACCATAAAGTCATCAACTCTACCAAACTTCAACTCCCCCCAAGGAAAAATATGCTAACCGAAAAGAATAAGGCAAGGGAGAGGCCATAATTTATAATTCAATTAGCACCAATTATTATATGGGGGTCTTTTCTTCAAAATTGACTTCCAAAAATTCATGTTTATATTATCACATCTGAGATTCTCCTTTCTTTAATGACAAAACCGCTTGAATATATAACAAAACACTTTTCCTCCTTCACTTGATGACGAGGCAGCAACAAGGGAACATATTAGAACTTAAATTCCACCAAACTCCTAAGCTTCAATTTAAGATCTCCACTAGCTTCTAGTATTCCTTAACCCAAAATCAAATTTCCGGAAATTTACATGCCTTCCTAAATACCACACGTGTTGTACAAGAAGCATTAGAAACTTACCTCTTGATCAATTTGCTGAATCAGCTAGCCTTCTCGGTTCCTCTTCTTTCTTCAAGTTCTTCTCGGTCACTCACGTCTTACTCTTTTTTTTTTTTTTTTTTTTTTTTTTTTTTCCGGTGAGCCTTGGCGTTTTCCTTGGTCACTCACACTCTTGCTTTCTTTTCGGTGTGCTTGGTGTTTTGTCCGAGTTAGTAATTGATCTAATGAATTAATCATCATTGGCATGTCGGTTGAGCTAAGGGAATTAATGTCTAGACTTGAACTTCCCTGAATTTACATATTGCCATATGGTTACAATCTAATGAAGTCGCTGGCTGAAACCTAAGGAGATTAAGAGTTACGGTCTCTTTAATTGGTTGACAATTCATTGAATTATTTGCCAAAGAATTTTGAGTCGGTTTAGGCAGTACGGATCCAGCTGAACATTTGAATTCAACATTAACAATTCACTTAATTACCTATACGCCATGCCTTTGAATTAATTCCAATTGTTCATGCACCGAAAATTCATGAGGGCTAATGAAGCTTGTAAAACACATACCAATATGATCCATTTAATCACCCACATGACTTTATTTGCAGCATAGTTCATTAATTACTTAGTTGCAAAGATTGGATTAATGTCAAAAATTAAATCCTTAATTCCGTATAAGGATTTTCTCTTCCTCAATTGATTTCTCTAAGTCATAAGATAATACCTCTAAAATTTCTAAACCAAAATCATACCTTAATAATTATTCTTTAATTAATTTCCTTGTCCATAACCCCTAATAAATTTTCATGTAACCTTCTTCGCATCCCCCCCCCCTTGGATCAAATTTAATACACAAGACCTCATAAAAATGAAATTCACTTATGCAAATAAAATTCACATTGAGGCATATGAAAAATGGGGATGTTACAATATCCATACATATTTTTCTTAAAGTATTTGCCATCATCAAAAAGGGGGAGAATGTTAGTGATGATTAGTTTTGATGATGTCTTATATAGATGCCATTATTAAAAGTAAAAAGATTGAGTAATATAGTTATTGTTAGTTTTCAGTGTGTTTTGATGATGATTGGAACAATTGTAAAGCCATGGAAATCAAAATGACAAGTTTTATCTTAAGAAAATCAGTTTTCCTTGCTGTCAGAGGAAAACTTGAGTTTTGGGATTCAAAACTCGAGTTTTGGTCTGTAGCAAAACTGCACAAAAGTCATCACCGCCAATTTTAGTGATCACCACCAGTTTTGAACTTCTTATGTTTTGCAAGAAAGTTCAAAACTCGAGTTTTGAGAAGCAAAACTCGAATTTTGGAGAGATAGAGGGCAACCAAGTTTGTATCAGGTGAACACCGCCAGTTTTGAGCCAAAACCGCCAGTTTTCGACCATTCATGTGTTTTCGCAAGTTTTCATTGAACAAATGAAAACTTGAGTTTTGGGAAGCAAAACTCGAGTTTTGGTGAGGCAGAGAGCATTCAAGATTTTCACAATTGAAAACTGCCAGTTATGGACCAACACCTCCAGTTTTGATGTTTTGAACTTAATACCAAAAAATCAAAACTCGAGTTTTTGGAAGAAAAACTCGAGTTTTGGGCAACCCGAGAGGTTCAACATTTCCAAACTCTGAAAACTGCCAGTTTTGTTTTAAAAACTGCCGGTTATAAAGTATGAACAGTTCAAAACTCCAGTTTCGGTTATCAAAACTCGAGTTTTGGTGCCTCTGTCATAAAAACGTTGTTTTACAGAAAATGCTCAATCTGATTTATACTTTGACCCAATGTCTACGAATTGATCTTATATGTTTCATATACCATTTATCATTGTAACTGAATTGTTTTAACGAGTTTGTTCATGAGATTACAGAAAGCTCTTGAATTTAATTGAGAATCAAATGAAGATTCATTTTGTGCAACTTGCAATATTTTAAAGACAGTCTGGCAAGATGGACAGCCATTTCTCAATGCAGTCATTTAATGCCTCCACCAATTAAGGTTGAACATCATTATTCTTCAGACAAGACCACATGGGAAGAGCCAAAATTCAAATATTCAAATCTGCAAAAATCTCCCAACAGCTATATTCAAACAGCAAGTGGTTTTAGCAGATAGATTTATTATGCAACACTCATAACGACTATATTTTCGAATGGGTAAAAGCTCCAACGGATCTATAACGTTCACAAGCTTCAAACCACCATAAATAGTTGAAGATTTGAAGCTGGAAAAACACAGAAGTGAAATACAACAAGCTTGCTCGAAAATATCAGTCAAGAGCTGTTCTTACACATTTGATTGTATCTTAGATACATTGTGCTTCAGTGATTATCATTATTCACTCTTAGAAGAGAGTTCATTTTCTGTAATTTCTTTTCTGTAAAGATCTCAAAGTTGTGGGACTTTGAGATTGGGTTATTTGATTACAACTTGTAAGGGGGAGTGTGTTCAAGGTTGTGAAACATCCTTCATTTGCAGAGTGTGTAATCATCAAAGTGAGATAGTGAAAATCCCAGAGTGACTGGGGATTGGACGTAGGTCAAGAGATCAGACCGAACTAGGATAAACTCCTTGTGTCTTGCTACTCTTCCTTTCATACTCTCATCTACTCTGTTTTAGCAAACAAAAACAGAACTTCAAAAAGAAGTTCAAAATCCCCAATTCACCCCCCCTCTTGGTGATTTAGCTCCACTTACAGTTATCTCCTACATTGACTAACTACTATGCTTAATGTAGATTAGTCCAAGTTGAATCATACAAAATAATTAAGAAGGAGATAAGGGATTAATGGAAAGAAGAAAGTGCAGAAGTTGTCAAGGAAGCAAGATATCATCAATAGATTTTGGAGGATAGCCAAGAAGAAGAGAAGAGACTAGAGAAAGATGTCATCAAAAAAAAACTTGCACAATATAATAGGAATATCAACATTCAAGTTCTTGTGATACTGGAAGTCTCTATGATAAGCAGAAGTTGGAATGAAGCTTCATCACTTTATGGATATTGAAGAAGATAGAAGCTGCAAAGAATGATGAGCCCAAGTTAAATGAAGAAGAATGATCAAGTTGGGAGATGGGAGAAGGAAGAACTTAATAAATGGAATGAGAATATAATTATTCAAGTTCTTATATTGGAACTAGAAATCTCCAAGATCATATGGAAGTTAGAATGACTCAATTCAGAGTTAAAACAAGCTAAAATGAGGTTCTGCATGAGCAAACTCGAGTCTCCAAGTATTAAACTCGAGTTTACTACCTTGCTGCAATAATTTGTCTCCGTGTCATGAACAACCTTGAGTTCAGGACCCCAAACTCGAGTTTAGGACCTCAAACTCGAGAAAGGAATCACAAACTCAAGCCAATAAGTGTCTTCAGCATTTCTGGTGTCATTGGACTAGGCAAACTCGAGTTTGCAGCGGTCATCAGCAACTCTGGTATACTCTGTTTCATGTTCAGCTTGGGCGAGGTCTGGTAATTCGACGATATCTCCCAAACCAGAGATTGGATTAAGGTAAAACTAGTGGCATATGAAACTAGACTTCCAATGCGTCATTGTGATATAAAATGCAAGCCCAAAGGAGTTCAGATCAATGAGCTATGATTTTTACAAGTTGCCACATGAATCAACGTCATAGTCCAGACCCACCTTTGGTATTTTGGGTGTATCTCACAAACGAAAAATCTGATTGAGCTGAAATTGGTGGCATATGAAAATAGACTCAAAGGGCTTTCCATCAAGCTTTGAATGGACCAAAACAGAGTTCGGACCATGGAGATATGGTCTTTGAAAGTTGACAAAGTTGCAAACTCGAGCTAGGCCAAGTCAGAAGCAACCAAGTCACAGTACAACCTACAAACTCGAGTTTATTAGTCACAAACTCGAGCTCGAGAATTCCAAAGAAGATATGAACATTTGGAAAAAGCCAAACTCGAGCCTATAAGTGAACAAACTCGAGTTTAGCTCAGACAGAGAGCAATGTGACTTTTCAATGTGTTGAAAACCTCAGGTTCTGTTTGCAAACCTCAGGTTTAGACAAGACAGAGAGCATTGCAGTTTTTAAAGTACTGAAAACCTCAGGTTTGGAATGAAAACCTCCGGTTTTGATGTTTTGGACTAAGATCAATTTTTCACATTAAAGTCCAAACTCGAGTTCACATAAACCAAACCTCAGGTTTACATCGCTGATTTAGAATTTCAAATCTGACGAATTTGCAATGCCTTCTTGTTTGATCTTAATACTTCCTATGATTAATCTCTAATGTTCCTAGATATGTTTAACTACTTTATTGGTGAGTTTTAGATGATTAAAATGAAGGATTAGAAGCAAATCTTCAAAATATCATATTTGTGTCAGAACATCAAAAGCTGTGCAAAAGTTCTAACGACTATATTTCTTTATCTAACAGTCATTGAATCTTCTCAACGGTCATATATTGATCTCTACCTATAAATAGAAGACAGATTCAAGCAAAAAAACGCAGAGACACAAGCTTACATCTTCAATATGCTGATACTTTGATTTTTACATCATTTACACTCTTTTTTTCATGTCTAGACAGCTTACAGAGTGAGATGATCAATATTGTTCTTCAGTGTTCATTTATTTACTTCTGAGAGAGAAGATTTATTGTAATCATTCTATCTATCTGAGACTTACTCAAGATTGGGTGATCTTGAGTGGGAAACACATTGTGTTAATTACAACTTGTAAGGGGGAGTGAATCCTAATGAGAGGATTACTTTGAGTACAGAGTGTGTAATCAAGCGGTGTGGTGATTACAGTTTGTAAGGCGGAGTGAATCCTAGGGAGAGGATTACTTCTTGTACAGAACATGTAATCAAGTTAAAGGAAGATAGTGGATTGAAAATTCCAAGTGAAGCTAGGGGACTGGACGTAGGTCAAGGATTGGGCCGAACCAGGATAAATCTCAATTTGCATATTCTCTTCCCTTATCTCTTACTTTTCTAGCATACATGTTTGAATGTGTTATATATTTGAATGACTGATTATTGTTTTATAAACTGATTTCAGTAAGTTACAAAAAGATTTTCAAAGTAACTAAAGTTTTAATCTAATACCCAATTCACCCTTCTCTTGGGTGACAGCCGGTTCTTACAAAAAAAAAGACCCAAATTTTCTAATTTCATTTAGAGATCATAAAATACCCTAAAATTATCATATTACAACATAGTTCTTATTTAATTATAGAGAGTCATAAAATGTTATGAACATACCTAAATCAATTAAAGAAAACTACCAACAAATAAGTGACAATTAAATTTACATTAATAAATCTTCATAATAAATCTAGTGACAATTAAAGGTTATCAATTAGGGATATTTTAACTTAATGAAGAATCAATGACCAATTTTTAAATTATATTTAAGGATCATAAAATATGATATAAATACCATATTAAACTATGGTTCATGTAGAATCAACAAGAACAAGAAAGTGTCATGAAAATCCTTAAATAAATTTGGAGAAGAAAATAGCAATTAATGACCAACAAGATCTTCACTAAAAATAAATAATTGTACAAGCCTTCACAATTAATCAAAGCACCAATTTTTATAACTTATTAAGAGACTAAATTTTCTAATACCCTATAATTAATACTTAGTTCATATTCAGTTCATAAAAGGCCATAAGGAATTATTAAAACACTTGGACAATTAAGAGGCAATTACCAATAATTAGTGAGCAATTAAAATTACACTAATGGAATATTTAGGTAAATTTTCACAATTAATATTAATTGTAACCAATTAAAGATGTATTAGGATAATTAAGGGTCAAGGACCAATAAGGGGTTAAGATTAGCATAAAATGGGTTATCAATGATCATAAACTACCCTAAGAGCCAATAATACAATAATCAAGGGACAATTAAGCATTGGATTAAGATGTTAATTAAGCTCTAATCAAGCTTTGAAAAGTCAACAATTTCAACTATGATCTAAGGGCTAAGATTTCACCTCATAAAGCTAATCCAAAGGCTTAAATTAATTATAATAAAGCTTAATCCTTGTGAGTAAGGGAACAACCAATAGGATATCTTCCTCATGGATTCTAAGAGAAACAAAACACAAACTAAGAATAAAGGAAGAAGGGGGGGGGGGGGGGCGGTTTTCTTCATTATTAAGAGGGAAGAAATGAATTTAAAAATCAAATGCAACACATGCAAGAATGAATCACACTCAACCTTTAATGCATGAAGACTTTGGAGGCAAATGGAAGAGGATAGGAAGGTGAGAGAAAAGCAAAAGGAGGTGTAGATGTGTGTGTGTGTGTGTTGTGTGTGTGTGTGTGAGAGAGAGAGAGAGAGAGAAAAAGGGTTGTGAGTGTAGTGTGTGGAGGAAGAGTCAAGGTATCCTCCAATAGGAAAATTAGGCATAAAACCATTGGATTAATCCTTGAAATTAACTTTAGACATAAGCAAATGAAAATCTATACAAACTAAATTGTATCTTGAAATCCATTAATCATAGATCAAATATAAGTAGTGATTATTAACAACAATAATTCAAGCTTGAAAATGGTTATAACCAAAGCCATTTCCTCAACTTTGAGGATTTCTTCTAATTGAGAAAATGAGTGTTTATGGTCTCTAAATGAAGCCAAGAATTTCAAGATTTCAAAACCAATGAAAAGATTTGGGTAAAACTTCACTAAGATCCCCAAATGAAGTTTTATCTAGTGGAGTGCAACACAAAGAATAGAATAAGGAAATGGTAGCTTGGAAAGGAAGCTAGAACACATGGGATAATTGAAACCACTTTTGGAAGAGGATGATGTACTTAGGATAGGGTTCTTTATGAAAATGGAAGAGGATGAGGGAGAGAGAGGAGGGGTCGGTTTTGGGGAGGTGTGGGGCTAGGATTGGAGCTTGGTTTTAACCTAAATCCAAGGGTTAAAAATGAATAAAAGTTGTTAGCTAGTTAACCCTCAAAATTGCTATAAATAGGAGGCTTGGGCTTCATCATTTCTCACACCAAAGCAAGCAAAGCAATCTGAATTAGAGAGTTGAGAGTGAGAGTAAGGAGCTTCTTGAAGAATAGCAAGGCTCTTGGAAAGTTCTCTAGCTCTAGCTTTAAGTTCTTTAAGTTGTAGTCTTTAAATTCTTAGATAGAAGTAGCTTAGATCTTAAATATTCTAGAATAATTTTAAATTCATGTTTTTATGGTTAAAAGCAGCTTTATTTTGAAAAATGATGAGAAAAGTTATAGAGCAAAATTTCTGGAAGAGAAACATCAAAGTAATGAAGTTCTGGCGAAATCTCATCAGTTAAGCATTTGCTGGACCAGTGACGAAGATGCCCATATTTTATGTTAAAAACGTGGTTGGAAAATTCTGGGAAAATTCATGATTAAAGTAGACATGTAGGGATTTTCACATCTGCCAAGAACATGTTAAAATGAGTCTTGTACAGCGAGATAAGAATTCTCAAAGTTGGGCTACGAATTTCTGGAAAAATTCTGGGCAGAGGCTCAAAACTTAAACACTGGGAGTGATTCGTGTAATCTGGGCAAAAGTGATTATTTTTAATTGAAGATAGACATCCTAAGGATTACAAGGAATTTTACGGATCCTCGTTTCGATTTTTCTAGAATTAGTTATTATTTTCCAAAGTCAGACAAAAATCTGTCCAAAATTCTGGACCAGCGTTTTTGAAGAATTAAAGGTGATAAGTTGGAAAGTAATCCCACCAAGGGTAAAAAGGTCATTAGTGACAAGGATATATTCTAGAATATTGTTTGCAAATTAATAAATGTGATATTACCATTATAGGATAAACGTGATCACAGTCCGAACGACAGCGTACCGATATCATTGATAAAGGTACGGACGCGTACTGTAACACTAACTCTGATGCTTATTGTACTTTTATATGTGATAGATGTATTCATAGAATAAGACTCTATCTTAAAGTTTTTCATATACATTCAGCTTGATACACGGGTTATAGTCTTGATAATGCCGTTGAGTTTTCTTAGTGTTGAGGACACGATAGGCCATCGTGGCACTGGTGAATAGTGCAAACTAGTGATAAAAGACATATGCAGTGGCTGTGTGCCGTTATCCAGACAAATCTATTATGAGTTTTTATGTTGATTATTGTAATGTCATGAATATCTGTCATACATAACTGTTACATAAGCATGAGGTTAGCCCTTACTATAGCTTCAAGGTCTGGAGGACCAAGGACTGAAGATAAGAGACAAGGGTAAACAGCACGTGTGAGGACCGGATAAAGTTTATTTTGAAGGTGTACTTATATTGCTACGTAGTTAGGATTTTTAATACTCAGATAAATGTATTGATATTATCACGATACGCCACAGACAATATTGTACCACAGATTTATCAGTTACTCAGTATTTTAAATTGCTCCAATGCTCTACTCTAATCAAACTATTTTGAAAACGCTTTAGAAAATTGGGATGTTACACTTACTCTCACTCTCTACTTTCTATTTTAGATTACTTTGCTTTGTTTTGGTGTGAAGAGTATGAGGGCCAAGGACCCCTATTTATAGTAGTTTGGTGTGACAATTTAGCAATTAATTCAAACCTACTTCATCTTGCATTTTGGCCATTGGATCTAGGTCATTTTTGGAGCACAAATCCTCACCCTCCACCTCTCAAAACCGTGCTCCTCTCTCTCCCCTCTATCCTCTTCCATTTTCTTCATGACTCATCCACCAAGTGCATTATCCTCTTCCTAAAGTTAATTCTATTATCCCATGTGTGTTTTGAAAATTCTTGGCTTCTTTCTTAAGTCACAATTTCCTCCTTATTCTCTTCTTTGTTTGCATTTCACTAGATAAAAATATTTTTAGGGGTCTTCTTGAAGTTTTCTTCAAATTTTCTCATTGGTTTTGTAATCTTGGGACTTAGGGCTTCAATTAGAAACCTCAACTTCCCTTTTTCTTACTTGGAGACAATCTTCACAAATTTAGGAAATCACTTTGGCTATACTCTATCTCAAGCTTAGATTATGCTTGTTAATAATAACTCCTTATATTTGATCTATGATTAACGGGTTTCATCAAGATATAATTTATTTTGTATAGATTCTCATTTGCTTATATCTGGAGTTATTTCTATAGGTTAATTTAATTGTTTTATGCTTAAATTTTCCTATTGGCCAATGTCTTGACTTTTCTCTCTCTCTCTCCATACTACACACACACGCACAACAATTGCACACACATACATGCACAACTCTTTTTTCTTTCCTTTATCCTCTTCCAAATGCCCCAAAAATCTTCATGATTTATTGCTTGCCTTTGACTCATTCTTGTATGTGTTTGTTTGTTCAATTAACAATTTCTCTTCTTCCTTTCCTATTAAAAAAATTGTCCCCCTCCCCCTTAATTTAATTTTAATTTTGTGTTTTATTTCTCTCACAATACCTACAAGAAAAATCTTCCATTGGTGGATTGGGTTTCACATGGATTATGCTTTATCAAATTAATTCTAAAGCCCTTAGATTTGCTTTCTTAAATCCAATCCAAGCCCTCCATATTTAATTCTAATTAGCATCCCTAATAAAGTGGTTTAGTGAAGTTGTCAAATTATGATTGGTCTCTAACTTAATTATGGCCCTTAGAGACTCTACTTATGCTAATCCTAATCCTTATTTGCCATTGGTTCTTAATTAGGGTCATAAATCCTTATTTATGCTTATTTAACTTTGTTATTAAATTTAATGTCTTTATTCTAATTATTGTAATTTTAATTGCCCCTTAATTGTTGATAATTGCCTCTTAATTGGTCTAAGTATTTTGATAATTCTTTATGGCTTTTTATGAACTAAATATGAACTTAGGTATTAGTTTGATAATTGTAGGGCTTTAGAAAATTTAGTTTCTTAATAAATTAGGAAAATTGAGGCTTAGGTCTTCATTAATTAATCCCTTGATTATGAAAATTTACACAATTATTTAGTTTAATGAAAACCTAGTTGTTTATTAATTCTTATTAATTTCTCTTATTTGTTTAAGTATTTCCATAACACTTTCTTGCTCTTTTTGATCATAGAAGAACCATAATTTAATATGGTAATTATTTGCATTTTATGATGCCTAACAGATTTTAGAAAATTCAACCATGGTTATCTTAATCCTAAAGGAAGATTAACTAGAAAATAGAATAAATATATCTCAAAATTTGAGACCACATATTCACCTATTCTAAATAGGTGTCATTTATCAGAATATTGTTGGGATCCGTACACGCAGCGGATTAAAATTTTCTACGAATCCCATCCTCAGGATCACTCAGGTGCGTTTAAATCAAGGTTAAGGAACCCGAATCATACCTTATAGAGAACTCAGAATCATCCGGAGCCGGAGGTTTTCCTTTGATTTTAGCGAACTAGTAGATCAAGAATCTACACAAACCCTTTGCGCACATTGTCTCATTGCGATCAAGAAAATTCAAACTGTAGTGAATTCGTCCGCGTCTCGTTCTCTTTGAACTGGTGGGCTACCTTCTCGATCAGCAGAAGACGACTCTTAGAATCGGCTTCCTCTACTGGTATCCACACGAACAATCCCCGAACACGGCTACGGCAGCGTGCTAGCGCCTCTTGTGCGTCTCTCTCCTTTTGCTCTAGGGTTTCTCGCGGCTTTCTAATACGCTCGACTAAAAGTCCCGTAGGTTTTTCTAAACCCGATAGGCGTATTATATAATCAAAATTAATCCTTATTAATTTTGAAATTCAAATTTTAGATCTGGATTAAAATATATTAATTAAATCTATCTGATAGATCTAATATAATAATACTTATTTAATCCGAATTAAAGACCAGATCTGAAAATTTGAATTTTGAATCTAGATTAAAAATATATTAATTAAATCTATCTGATAGATTTAATCCAATCTATTTATTTAATCTAAATTTAAAAGCCTTCTGATTTAATTTATCTCTATAAATTAAATCCGAGAAATGATATCTATCTATTTAATTAAATTTGAGATACAATATCTCAATTTAAATTAAATAGATAATGATATCTTTATTCGAAAATCAAATGAGATATAATATCTCTATTTGTTTTAGATATTTAATTTATCAAATAAATTAAATACTAAACAAATGTCATATATAATATTATAATCTCTATTTATAATATATATATTAATTTCGAATTATATATATATATATATATATATATAAATCCTAGATCAAATTTAGTATTCATTTAATCTCAGATTAATCTGAGATTCAATGAATCTGGACACTTTTACCCGTGTTGGATTATTCTTGTGTGCGACCCTGCAGGCCCATATGAGATTGGCAGTGGGTCAAGACTGTATCAGCCCACAAGTCGTAAGCGGCCTCTAGCAAGACATTGCGACTACCCAATTCACATGGGGATCGATGACACGATACTACTGTTGGAAATTATGCCCTAGGGGCAATTCATTGTACTTTGGATATTTAAGTTATTTAAAGTATTCTCTTTTGTTATCATTTTCGTTTGCATGTTCGTATTGATAACTGCATCCCTGGATAATCTTATAGATTATCCTAAATGTCCCTGGTCAGTCATCTACACGGGAGTGAAGATGAAATAAGATCAGTATGACTTTGATGAGGTATGGAGATACGAACCAAAGTCATGGGCACTTGTAAGAGTACAAGGTGCTGGACCGACCCACTATGAGAAAGCTGCATGGATTAAGTCATAAGCTTATCTCATGTATAACCGCGTCACGACGCTCTATGACCTGAGATCATCATGGATTCCTACATGATGAGTCACTGATCTTTGACCTGGTCAAAAGTCACCTTTGACCGGGTGATGATAAAGGCTAGGATCAGGATCAGTGGTTTTCATGCGGAGGAATGTGAGTGGTCAAGATGGGATTTGTCCCTCACATTTGTAGAGAGATAATGCTGGGCCCCTCGATGAGTGAGTCTAAGAAATGTATGGCCATACTGTGATGGAAAGGAGTTTCCATTTCACTTATTAGACTACTCGAGAATCGAGAAAGCAATGGTCAAGAAAAGGAAGTTGAGATTTTCCATGCCTCATCCTTGACCAAATTATCGTGTGACAAAAGGGACGTGACATGGTTGTAAGATAGGTAGTATCGTGTCATCGATCCCCATGTGAATTGGGTAGTCGCAATGTCTTGCTAGAGGCCGCTTGTGACTTGTGGGCTGATACAGTGTTGGCCCACTGCCAATCTCATATGGGCCTGCAGGGTCGCACACAAGAATAATCCAACACGGGTGAAGGTGTCCAGGTTCATTGAATCTCAGATTAATCTGAGATTAAATGAATACTAAATTTGATCTAGGATTTATATATATATATATATATATATATATATATATATATATAATTCGAAATTAATATATATATTATAAATTGAGATTATAATATTATATATGATATTTGTTTAGTATTTAATTTATTTGATAAATTAAATATCTGAAACAAATAGAGATATTGTATCTCATTTAATTTCGAATAAAGATATCGTATATCTGTTTAATATTAAATTGAGATATGGTATCTCAGATTTAATTAAATAGATAGATATCATATCTCGGATTTAATTTATGGTGATAAATTAAATCAAAAGGCTTTAAATTTAGATTTGATTTAAATTTAAAATTCGAATTTCCAAATTTGGCTTTTAATATATTCAATTACATTTATGAGATAGATGTGATTGATATGTTGACCAGATTCAAAAATCCGAATTTCCAAAATTAATAAAGGATTAATTTTGGTTATATAATACGCCTATCGGGTTTAGAAAAACCTACAGGATTTTCAGTCGAGCGTATTCAGAAAAGTCGCGAGAAACCCTAGAGCAACTTGAGAGAGAGAGACGCACAAGAAGCGCTAGCACGCTGCCGCAACCGTGTTTTGGTGATTGTTCGTGTGGATACCAGTAGAGGAAGCCGATCCAAGAGTCGACTTCTGCTGATCGAAAGAACGAGACGCGGACGTGTTGATCGCCCACCTGATCAAAGGAACGAGACGCGGACGTGTTGTTCGAGAAGGTAGCCCACCTGATCAAAGGAACGGAACGCGGAATAGTTCAACACAAGGTATGATTCGGTTTCCTTAACTCTGATTTAAACGTCGTTGAGTGATCCTTCGGAAGGATTCGTAAGAAATTTTTAATCCGCTGCGTGTACGAATCCCTACAGTGGTATCAGAGCCAACTCAACGTACGTTTAAATTGGGTTTCTCTACATGCCGATATATGTGACATGTGTGTAATAAACCGAATTTTGAATCAAGAAATCAAATCTTGAATGCTCTATTTTTGATAATTCGCATTAGGGTTTTCACGGCCGATATTCTTGTGATTATGAATCATAGAGGAGGTCAGAAGACGATAACACAGGGGTCAATCATGATCGGAGACGTCATACGTTTCTGGTCGCATAGATCACGTTCTGAAAGGTTCGAACGTCGATTACGCGTCGGAGACCTATGACGACTTGGACGTTCATGACGGCAGATGGAAGAATTCGATTCGGACATCGCTTTTGGGGGTTAAAATTTGATTTTATGAAAGAAATTTTCTTTTAAAAATATGTTGTTTTCAAAAGTTCCGGGGGGCGCTGCCCCCCTGCACCCCCCGCAAGGGCGCTGCCCTTTGACCCCGCCCACCTGATCGGACGTGTTGTTCAAGAAGGTAGCCCACCTGATCAAAGGAACGGAACGCGGAATAGTTCAACACAAGGTATGATTCGGTTTCCTTAACTCTGATTTAAACGTCGTTGAGTGATCCTTCGGAAGGATTCGTAAGAAATTTTTAATCCGCTGCGTGTACGAATCCCTACAACTACCTATCGTATAACCATGTCACGTCCCTTTTGTCACACGATAATTTGGTCAAGGATGAGGCATGGATAACGTCAACTTCCTTTTCTTGATCATTACTTTCTTGATTCTCGAGCAGTCTAATAAGTGAAATGGAAACTCCTTTCCATCACAGTATGGCCATACATTTCTTAGACTCACTCATCGAGGGGCCCAGTACTATCTCTCTACAAATGTGAGGGACAAATTCCATCTTGATCATTCACATTCCTCCGCATGAAAACCACTGATCCCGATCCCAGCCTTTATCATCACCCGGTCAAAGGTGACTTTTGACTAGGTCAAAGACCAGTGACTCATCATGTAGGAATCCATGATGATCTCAGGTCATAGGGCGTTGTGACGTGGTTATACATGAGATAAGCTTATGACTTAATCCATGCAGCTTTCTCATAGTGGGTCGGTCCAGCACCTTGTAGTCTTACAAGTGCCCATGACTTTGATTCGTATCTCCATACCTCATCAAAGTCATACTGGTCTTAACTCATCTTCGCTCCCGCGTAGATGACTGACCAGGGACATTTAGGATAATCTATAAGATATATCCAGGGATATAGTTATCACCATAAACATGCGTACGAAGTGATAACTTAATGGAGAACAATCACTTGCCCCTAGGGCATAATTTCCAACAAATATTGTATTTATCAGAAATAATAATTTTTGCGGTATTACAAATGACATAAAAATACTTCTACCAATTAGAGAGAAAATTTGCGAACAACTAATAGACAATGAGTTTGCAATAATTAAAGTGATTGTTTTAGATGTTCATAATTAATTAAATCAACTAATTAAGGATACTAATTAAGATTAGTCATGAAGGGCTAGGATTAACCCTCATAAAGCTAAATCCTAAGGCCTTAATTCAATTTCATAAAGTGGAATCCTTGTGAAATAAAATCCACCAATGAGAAAAGAGTTGTGAGTGTGTGTGTGTCTAGTAAAAAGAGTTGTGAGTGTGTGTGTGTCTAGTGAAGGAGAGAGGAAAGTGTGTGTGTGTGTGTGTGTGAGAGTTGTGAGTCTAGTGTGTATGAGAGAGAAAAGTCAATGGATTCACCAATAGGAAAATTGAACATAAATCCTATATGAATTAATCAATGGAATTTGTTTAAGACACAAATAAATGAGAATTTATACAAAATAAATTGTATCTTGAGATACGTTAATTATAGATCAAATATAAGGAGTTATTATGAAAAAGCTATTTTAAACTTGGAATATGTAATCACCTAAATCTTTTTCCCAATTTTTGGAAGTAAACTTAAAATGATAAAAAGGAAATTAGAGACTTCTAATTGAAGCCATAAGTTTCAAAATTACAAAACTAATTAGAAGACTTGGATAAGCTTCATAAAAACCCCTAAAAGTATTTTTGTTTCACAAACAACTAACTATGAATTTCATCTAGCAACTAAGGCACCCTAAAGTAACTAACTTTTGAAGCATATAGTTGAAGAAACAAAGGAGAGGGGGGGGGGCGAATTGGTTGGCTTGAATAAGGGGTAAGGAATTGTTTAACATATGTATTAAGACACATGCAAATTTAGCATTCAATGGGGGGAACAAATTGGAGAGATAATGTGTACTTAGGATTTAATTCATTAAAGAAAAATGGAAGAGGATAAGAGAGAGAGAGGGGGGGCGGTTTTGTGAGAGGCAAGGGTGAGGATTTGTGCTTCACTAGATGACCTAGATTTAAGGGTTCATATGCAAGAGGATTAGATTTGAAATAATTACCAAAGTTGTCATAGCCTTTTGCTATAAATAGGGGGCTTTGGTCTTCATATTCTTCACACCAAAACAAGCTTAGCAAAGCTGATATAGAGAGTGAAAGTGAGAGTTAAGAGTCTTGGAGAAGGAGGATCAAGGTTCTTGGATACACGTGACCACACTCCGACCAACAAACATACCGATATCACCGACGAAGGTACGTATGCGTACTGCAACACTAACTCTGATGCTTATTATATGCTTATATGTGATAAATAACTTTACATCTGCTGTGTGCTTGTGAGATACATCTGTTGTGTGCTTATGTACTGCTGGGATACATTTGCTGTGTGCTTATGTACTGTTGGGATACATCTGCTGTGTGCTTATGTACGGTTGGGATACATCTGCTGTGTGCTTATGTACGGTTGGGATACATCTGTTGTGTTCTTTGTACTGTTGGGATACATCTGCTGTGTGCTTCTGTACGGTTGGGATACATCTGCTGTGTGCTTATGTATTGATTGTTACTAAAACGTCATGAATATGATACATATATTGTCATATTTAAGCATGGGGTTAACCATTACCTGAGGTCCAATGGGCATTGGACCTCAGCTCCTACTATAGCCTCAGGATCCAGAGGAATCAGGACTGAGGACAAGGGTAAGCAGGACCAGTTAGGACCCGGCCGGAGAATTTCTTTTTGGTTGTGTGTTAATGCACTCTTAAATATTCGGATAACTGTACCAATGTATAAGCAACTAGATATACCAACAGTGAATGTTTATCAGATACTCACTCTTTTAAATTGTTCCGATGCTTTACTCTGATCAAATTGTTTTGAAAACACTTTAAAAAATTGGGATGTTACAGAAATCAATTTAAGAATATATGACAAAATTTAAAATATATATTAAACTTTTATTATTGAATAAAAATAGGTATTTTAGCCAATATGTGCATTTAAAAGATTGCATAGTAAGTATGTTTTAGAAAATAAAGGGATTAAACATTTAAATTTATTAAAAAAATAAAAATTTATATTTATGCATTCAATTAACTTTGTAATACAGAAACCAATTTAAGAATATGACAAAAACTTAAAACATATATAAAAATTATTTTTTATTATTGAATAAAAATAGGTAATTAATTTATTATTAAGTAATATTTACATTAAGGAAAAACATTTTGATCAAAATGATAAGTTAATGCTATAATTTAATGGTCAACTAACAGTTAGATCGATGAAAGTTAAATATCAAAATTAGAAGAGAGGCTTATGCCACATATATTATGATTTTAAGAAAAATTCATATAAGTTTTCAAAGTAGGGGGTCTTTGTAATGTAGAATAAATAAAAAGGAGGTTGGTAGGCATGGAAATAGGCCAGGCCAGGTCAGACTTTGGCTAAACGGGCTTGAGCCTGAATGCATTTTTTTTTAGGCTCAAGCCTGAGCCTTTATAAGGCCTAAAACTTTTTTAAAGGCCTATTTACAATGTAGGCCTTTTTATTGCAAGCTTTAAAGGCCATAAGTACGTTTCATATACTTTGAGCCTATTAAAATCTATATAAATATAGGAATACAAATAAATAAATATTATGTTATTATATGATATATATATATATATATATATATATATATATATATATATATATATCTTTAATGTGTAAAGAGGTCAGGTCTGAAGACTTACAGACCAGGTCTTAACAAAATATGCCTAGCCTATTTACACATAGAGGACTTTAAATAGGCCTTGGCCTGACCTTTTTAACAAACAGGTCAGGTCTGACCAGACCTTAAATAGGTCAGGTTGTAGGCCGTCTAATAAGGGCCTGACCTATTTCCACCTCTAGAGGTTGGTGTATATTTCTCTTAGAGAAAACACAAGATGTGTGCGTGTGAATAAAATACATTAATTACCTTCAAATATGTATGCTACTAAAGCTTGTAAGCTACCGTAATTGGTCCATCTAACCATCATATTAAGACCAATTACCATTAAAAAACTACCACGTAACAAATGTTTTCTAAATGACATACACGTCAATATATATGTTAGAGGAAAAAGTGTTTGTTGTAATATCCCATTTTCTAAAACATTTTTAAAAGATCTTGATCAGAGTGGCGCATTGGAGCAATTTAAGAGAGTGAGTAACTGATGAGTGTATTAAAATATTAACCATGGTTAGTTATAGTAGTGGTACATTCATCCCAATAATTCAAAATATTATACAATCCGCAACACAAAAAGAAACTCCGGCCAGATCTTCACACAGGCTGCTTACCCTTGTCGTCGGCCTTCGGTCCTCCAGAGCCTGAAGCTATAGCAAGGGCTGAGGTCCAATACCCATTAGACCTCAGGTAACGGTTAACCTCATGCTTACGTATGACAAATATTATAACATTAATCAACACACAATCACACAGTATATGTAATTTTAATATATCAACATTACACATCGCATGTACAGTTATCCGAGTTAACAATACACATCACATGTAAAGTTATTTATGTCAACAGTACACATCATATGTAAAGTTGTTCATGTACACATCGCATGTACAGTTGTCATCTATCACATATATAAACATATCATAAGCATCAGAGTTAGTGTTACAATACGCATCCGTACCTTCATCGGTGATATCGGTATGTTCATCGGTCTGAGTGTGGTCACGTGTATCCTATAATAGTAATATCGCATTTATTAATTCACCAATAATATCCTAATAGATATCTTAGTCACTAATGACCATTTTACCCCTGGTGGAATTATTTTTCAATTTATTTTCCTTAATTTTCGGAAAAAACGCTGGTTCAGCATCTTTGGGCAGATTTTTTGTCTAACTTTGAAAAATCATAACTAATTCTAAAAAAATCAAAACCAGGATCCGTAAAATTCCCCGGAATCCTTAGGATGTCTAATTTCAATTAAAAATACTCACTTTTTCTCAGATTACACGAGTCATTCCCAGTTTTTAAGTTTTGAACCTCTGCCCAGAATTTTTCCAGAAATTCGTAGCTAAACTTTGAGAATTTTTATCTCACTGTACCAAACTCATTTTAACATGTTCTTTGCATATTAGAAAAGCCCTATATGTCTACTATAACCATGAAATTTTTTCAGAATTTTTCAACATCATTTTCAACATAAAGTATTGGCATTTTTATAGCTGATTTCAGAAATCGCCTACCGACAAAATTTCGCCAGAGTTTCGTTACTTTGATGTTTCTCTTCCAAAAATTTTTCTCTATAACCTTCTTCATCAGTTTTTCAAAAGAAAGCTAATTTTAACCATAAAAACATGAAAATAAAACTATTCTAGAATATTTAATATCTAAGCTACTTCTATCTAAGAATTGAAGAACTAAAACTTAAAGAACTTAAAGCTAGAGCTAGAAAACTTACCAAGAACCTTGCTACTCCTTCTTGCTATGACTTCCTCTCTACTATGGTTTCTCTATACTCATCACTTTGGTTGAGTTTTTGGTGTGAGAAATATGAAGCTAGGTGCTTGCTATTTATAAGGAAATGTTTGGGCATTTGTGTAATTGTCTTGCAAGTTCTCATTGGTGGATTCCAAATGAAATTGAATTAAACACAATTCCACTACCCACACACACATCTCATTCGTACACACACCACTCTTGTATACACACTCTCTCTCTCTATAATACCCCAAGATTTGTATTCCTTTTAAACATGATATTTTGGCCATTAGGACTTATTGAAAATAAGAGAGTATGTTGTCTCCAAAATAATATTGTATTTAATCTATCTCTTGAATAAGTTTTCGGTAGGACTTAATAGGGCAAAATCCAACTCCCTAAATTTTGTTAGGGGTCATAAAATATTGTAAAATGCCACAAAAACCCCTAAATCAGTTAAATGAATTTACAAGAACAATTAAATTCACACTTAAGGATATATTGTCTTATAATTCCTATATTGTCAAAAATAAGAAGTAAAGGAGTAGGAAGAGGTTTAAAATGATTAGAGGACACTAAAAATAATTAGTGAACACCAAAAATTAATCTTAATTGAATTAACATTCATAATTAATCTAATGGCAAATATCAACAAACAATTTGGAATATATTGGCTAAATTCAATATTAAAGCTTAACAAGGGATCGATAATTGAAACAATTGAAATTAGTAGAATCATAATTAAGTTGTAAAACAATTAGAACACTACAAATTAAACCTAATTAAGCTAAATCAAATAATAAACAAAAAGAAATTAAATTAGGGCTTTTTATCACAACAATTTACATTGGATCATTTTTGGTAGCCCAAATCCTTGCCAAACCTTTGCCCAACATAGCAATAAAGCCCAAAACAACCCTAAAACCCAAAAATTCAGAGGGAGCACGTTTTTTGTACAGCTTCAAGAGGAAGGAATTGATTTTCAAACATGTGTCAAATGGGTCAAAGCTTGTAGGATACAAAACACTATTGCATACTTGCACCTCAAGTTGTTTTTGGCTTCTAGGAGAAGGAAGAAGAAAGAGAAGAAGGGAGAGAGAGAGAGAGGGCAGATGAGTGATTGAGTGGTGAGGATGTGAGTCTTCAAGGAAACCCTAGATCCAATGGTGGAAAGTTGACAAGAGGAAAGTTGCATTTAATTACAAGTTTGCCCAACCTTTTTACTATAAATAGAGGCATAGATCATTCACTTTTCTTCACACCAAGCAAAGCATCATCTGCTTATTTGAGAGAGAGTTGAGAGAGTTGGAGGAAGAGCTTGAAGGAGTCCAAGCTTTAGGTAAGCAAAGTTCTTTAGTTTTGAGTTTATATTCATAGATAGAAGTAGTTTTAATCTTTAAAATTCTAGAATAAATTTAGTTTCATGTTTTTATAGTTAAAAATAGCTTCATTTCGAAAATTTAGTGATGGAAGTAGTTCTGCAAAATTCCCAGGTTATGAACACGGTAGTAACGAAGTTCTGGCGAAAATTCGTCGGTTAAGCGATTTCTGAATAAGTCACAGAAAAACGCATATTTTATGTTGAAAATTCTATTGAAAAATTCTGAGAAAATTCATGATGAAAGTAGACATATAGATCTTTCCAAATCTGTAAATAACATGTTGAAATGAGCTCTGTACAATGAGAAAGAAATTCTCAAAGTTTATGTTGCGAAAATGCTGGAATTTCTGGGCAGAGGATGAACACGTGAAATCTGGGAATGATTTTTGAATTCTGGGCAAGGCCTGATATTTTTTCTGGAAAATAGACATCCTAAGGAGTCCGGAACTTTTTACGGATCTTCGTTTCGATTTTTCTAGAATTAGTTATGATTTTTCAAAGATAGGCGAAATTCTGCCCAATATTGTCCAGCGTTTTTCCACGAATTTTGAAGAAATAAAATAATGGTTTAATATACCAAGGGTAGAATATTCAGTAGTGGCCAAAAGTATCTTTTAGGATATTATTCTTTAAATTAATAGGACGATATTGTTATGATAGGCTGACCGAAAGAACGCTGCCCAATCGATTACATACGAAATTATCAATCCAGGTACGTTCGCGTACCGTAACACTAACTCTGATGCTTATGATATGCTTATATTTGTGATAGATGATTGTACATGTGATGTGTACTGTTAACATAAATGTTTGTACATGCGATATGTGCTGATGACATAGATAATTGTACATGTGATGTGTACTGATAACACAGGTGGTTGTACATGTGATGTGTACTGATAACACAGGTGGTTGTACATGTGATGTGTACTGATATCATAGATGATTGTACATGCGATGTGTACTGTTTACGTAGATGACTTTACATGTGATGTGTATTGTTGCTTCTTGCTGAATGAATATCTGTCATACATATCTTGTCATACATAAGCATGAGGTTAACCGTTACCTGAGGTTCAATGGTAATTGAACCTCAGCTCCTAATATAGCTTCAGGGTCTGGAGAACCGAGGGCCGACGACAGGAGTAAGCAGCCCGTGTGAAGATCTGGCTGGAGTGTTTTTGTTTTTGATTATATAATATTTTGAATTATTGGGATGAATGTACCACTACTATAACCAACCATGGTTAATATTTTTATACAATCATCAGTTACTCGCTCTTTTAAACTTATTCCGATGCTCTACTCTGATCAATTATTTCGAAAACGCTTTAGAAAAACGGGGTGTTACATTTTGGTATCAGAGCAGACATTCTGGCCCGAAGTTAACTAAGTTACTACCAGACAGTTTGGTGTCTAGAAAGGGTTTTGTGGTTGGCAATCAGTCCCCGTGAATTCGGCGAGCCTTCCACAAATACACCGGCCTGGCCAGACTGTTTGAGTAACGGAGTTAGGTTTGGAGTTTTTCAAAAAGTCTTTTCCGGCTAGAACTTGGCTCAGTTATAAGAAACCATTGGTGCCGAAGGCAAGGCTAGTCTATGTGGATCGGTCAAGCAGTCGCCATAGAGTTGGTGAGACCCCCATGATAGACACTTACCTGGCCAATCGGTTGATTAACTGAGTTAAGCTCTAAGCCGTAGCTTTGGAACATATTTTGAAAAAGAGTACTGATATAACCTTGGTGTGGTGCAGTAAGTGATGAACGGAGATGGACGAGTGAGATATACGGCGCAGAGGGCTGTCCAGGAGAAAGTAACACCGATAGGCAACCCTAGGCCAGTGTACCACCCTACACCGGTGCACCACCGTAACCCCGAAAAGCCCCTTATACCTATTCATGACCACCCTGAGCAAGTATACGACCCCGAACCTATACACAACCTTGATCCAGTGTACTACCCGGAACCAATCGCTGGTGTACCTTTTGAGCCAGAGAGGCCCATAGGATCGGATCATTCATCCGTCGACGACAACCGTGAATATTTGCTGCTGCTAGGCTATCAGGATGATGCTGAGAGTGAATCTTTCTACGAGCCCAATTCCCTACGACATGTCCTTGATACAAACAAAGAGTTAATAAGCGCTTTACGAACCGACTACTTTATGGTGGAACAACACAGTGAGACCGCGAAGGGGACGTACTTCCGGTACCTGGAGCAAGTCAAAACTACCTATGGAAGGAGAAAACACAACGTACTTCCCTACCCCCTAGATGATTGGGTGATATCAACGTTATACCTCTTACCACGAGACCGCTTCTGGATGGAAAAGACGAATGAGCTTCTAGAAGGAGAACGTATAACCGATTTCTACTTCTTTCTAAACCATTTCCAAAGGCTAGTGCTAAACAACATGTAAACAATGAGCCATGGAATACGCCAATATGAGGGATGTAAGATATAACCACTGGTCATAAACCAGTTGGGTCATGTGATATATGCTGACATGTACATTATATCTTATGTGAAATATATGTTTGATTTGCAGACTATATTGTCCCTCGATATTGATATTTTTTTTTCATTCTTACAATATCAAATATAGAAAGGTAAGATGGCGAATTTACGCGGAGCCGGCATTCCTAGAGGTAGAGGAAGAGGCCGAGGAAGAGGCAGAGGAAGAGGCAGACGGCTACGAACGATACCAGTACGCGAACCTGAACAGCAAGACCCACAACAACCAGAGCAAAATGAGTTGCATGAAATGAGGAGGATGCTGCAAGAACAAAGGGCTCTTATTGATGTACTTCTTGCTGAACGACAAGAGAGACAAGTTGAAGGACGACAAGCCGAGGGAGAACAAAATGCCGAGGAGGAGGGGGAAGACGAACACATGGAAGAAGCTGAGGAGTCTGAGAGATCGGTGTCACCTCCTAGGCACAATAGGGCGATAGCAGCACTACCGCCACCCAACGGAGTAGCTGAGACTACGCAATATTGGGTCACTCAATTCTGCAAACTAAAGCCCCCAGCTTTCCACGGTAAGCTGGACTCAGCTGAAGATTGGATAATGCGACTGGAGAAGATCTTCGAAGTTATGGAGTGCCCAGGGAATCGTAAAGCTCAACTTGCGATCTACAAGTTGGAAGGGGATGCGGACAGATGATGGAAAAGCATTGCGACATCACTACAAGCACGCTATTGTCCCGTTACTTGGGAGAAGTTCCTAGAGAAATTCAACGAACAGTACTTTCCTCCCTCAATTCAAGTGATCAAGGAGTCGGAGTTCCTTCACATCCGACAAGGTCACGAGGAGTCATTCGATGACTACCTTGCCCGATTTACCAATCTGTCGCGATATTCATCACACCTGAGGCGGGGTGATAATGAAAGTAGTATGGCTAACATATTAATCCATGGATTGAAGTATGAGATAAGGGAAAGGTTAGTGTCACAGCGATTCTCAGAGCTAGTTCAAGCAGTGGAAGCCTGCCGTTTGATCGAACGTAACTTGAAGGAGCTACGCACATCAAGGAATTACAACAGCAGCAGTGCAAGTCGTGGCGGTGTTAGCCACGGGAATTCCTCGCAGAAAAGGGAGGCACCATGGAATAACTCCCGAAATGGAAGCAAGATGCCATTCCAGTCGAGGCAGCAGAACAACCCAAGAATGTCAGGATCCCAACCATGTCCAAAATGCGGGAAGTACCATACAGGTGTTAACTGTGATGGGAAACAAATTTGCTACAAATGTCAGAAGCCGGGACATATGGCTTGGAACTGTCCCCAAAAAGCTGAGGCGATAAGGCCACAAAACCCAGGTCGGGTTTTCATGCTGACAGACACAGAGAACAGAGAGTCTCCAGAGATGGTCCAAGGTACTATCCCTCTTAGTAGGGAATCTTTTTCAAACGCTGTATCACTCGGGTGCTTACCGTTCAAGTAGCTCATTTGATTGTTCAAATCACTTAGGGTTGTATGCCTATAGATTATCCTATGACTTGATAACAGCTACCCCACTTGACGTGACGACTTTCGGTTCTAATGCACATTTAAATCGTATTACGAGGGTGAATAGGGCGATATCCCTAGACTGTAAGACCGGTAGTATTTAGCTCTATATAAGGTATTAATCGTTATAGACTAGTATGTCTATAGCACATTTTGTGTCTGGCAAAAACGTTCATTGTACCAAGTAATAAATGAGATGCCTAGGGTCTGAGAATGATCTGCTAGGTATTGAGACTAGAATCCCTAATATTATGATAATAGATTGAGCCGGAAGGCTAATATATGTGAAGCCGGGAAGGCTAAATAAGTCAGGCGGTGAGGCCTGAGTTCAAAAAAAAAAAATGCGAGAATGGGTCAAGTAGATCCTTGGAATACGTATAAGAACAGTGTGTGTGCTAGAAAAGCATGCATAGGGAAGAAATAAACTTGAAGTCTAAATAATACTTAGGGGTTATATGGTCAAATTTCGAGGACGAAATTTTATTTAACGGGGGGAGAAATATAATACCCCAAGATTTGTATTCCTTTTAAACATGATATTTTGGCCATTAGGACTTATTGAAAATAAGAGAGTATGTTGTCTCCAAAATAATATTGTATTTAATCTATCTCTTGAATAAGTTTTCGGTAGGACTTAATAGGGCAAAATCCAACTCCCTAAATTTTGTTAGGGGTCATAAAATATTGTAAAATGCCACAAAAACCCCTAAATCAGTTAAATGAATTTACAAGAACAATTAAATTCACACTTAAGGATATATTGTCTTATAATTCCTATATTGTCAAAAATAAGAAGTAAAGGAGTAGGAAGAGGTTTAAAATGATTAGAGGACACTAAAAATAATTAGTGAACACCAAAAATTAATCTTAATTGAATTAACATTCATAATTAATCTAATGGCAAATATCAACAAACAATTTGGAATATATTGGCTAAATTCAATATTAAAGCTTAACAAGGGATCGATAATTGAAACAATTGAAATTAGTAGAATCATAATTAAGTTGTAAAACAATTAGAACACTACAAATTAAACCTAATTAAGCTAAATCAAATAATAAACAAAAAGAAATTAAATTAGGGCTTTTTATCACAACAATTTACATTGGATCATTTTTGGTAGCCCAAATCCTTGCCAAACCTTTGCCCAACATAGCAATAAAGCCCAAAACAACCCTAAAACCCAAAAATTCAGAGGGAGCACGTTTTTTGTACAGCTTCAAGAGGAAGGAATTGATTTTCAAACATGTGTCAAATGGGTCAAAGCTTGTAGGATACAAAACACTATTGCATACTTGCACCTCAAGTTGTTTTTGGCTTCTAGGAGAAGGAAGAAGAAAGAGAAGAAGGGAGAGAGAGAGAGAGGGCAGATGAGTGATTGAGTGGTGAGGATGTGAGTCTTCAAGGAAACCCTAGATCCAATGGTGGAAAGTTGACAAGAGGAAAGTTGCATTTAATTACAAGTTTGCCCAACCTTTTTACTATAAATAGAGGCATAGATCATTCACTTTTCTTCACACCAAGCAAAGCATCATCTGCTTATTTGAGAGAGAGTTGAGAGAGTTGGAGGAAGAGCTTGAAGGAGTCCAAGCTTTAGGTAAGCAAAGTTCTTTAGTTTTGAGTTTATATTCATAGATAGAAGTAGTTTTAATCTTTAAAATTCTAGAATAAATTTAGTTTCATGTTTTTATAGTTAAAAATAGCTTCATTTCGAAAATTTAGTGATGGAAGTAGTTCTGCAAAATTCCCAGGTTATGAACACGGTAGTAACGAAGTTCTGGCGAAAATTCGTCGGTTAAGCGATTTCTGAATAAGTCACAGAAAAACGCATATTTTATGTTGAAAATTCTATTGAAAAATTCTGAGAAAATTCATGATGAAAGTAGACATATAGATCTTTCCAAATCTGTAAATAACATGTTGAAATGAGCTCTGTACAATGAGAAAGAAATTCTCAAAGTTTATGTTGCGAAAATGCTGGAATTTCTGGGCAGAGGATGAACACGTGAAATCTGGGAATTATTTTTGAATTCTGGGCAAGGCCTGATATTTTTTCTGGAAAATAGACATCCTAAGGAGTCCGGAACTTTTTACGGATCTTCGTTTCGATTTTTCTAGAATTAGTTATGATTTTTCAAAGATAGGCGAAATTCTGCCCAATATTGTCCAGCGTTTTTCCACGAATTTTGAAGAAATAAAATAATGGTTTAATATACCAAGGGTAGAATATTCAGTAGTGGCCAAAAGTATCTTTTAGGATATTATTCTTTAAATTAATAGGAGGATATTGTTATGATAGGCTGACCGAAAGAACGCTGCCCAATCGATTACATACGAAATTATCAATCCAGGTACGTTCGCGTACCGTAACACTAACTCTGATGCTTATGATATGCTTATATTTGTGATAGATGATTGTACATGTGATGTGTACTGTTAACATAAATGTTTGTACATGCGATATGTGCTGATGACATAGATAATTGTACATGTGATGTGTACTGATAACACAGGTGGTTGTACATGTGATGTGTACTGATAACACAGGTGGTTGTACATGTGATGTGTACTGATATCATAGATGATTGTACATGCGATGTGTACTGTTTACGTAGATGACTTTACATGTGATGTGTATTGTTGCTTCTTGCTGAATGAATATCTGTCATACATATCTTGTCATACATAAGCATGAGGTTAACCGTTACCTGAGGTTCAATGGTAATTGAACCTCAGCTCCTAATATAGCTTCAGGGTCTGGAGAACCGAGGGCCGACGACAGGAGTAAGCAGCCCGTGTGAAGATCTGGCTGGAGTGTTTTTGTTTTTGATTATATAATATTTTGAATTATTGGGATGAATGTACCACTACTATAACCAACCATGGTTAATATTTTTATACAATCATCAGTTACTCGCTCTTTTAAACTTATTCCGATGCTCTACTCTGATCAATTATTTCGAAAACGCTTTAGAAAAACGGGGTGTTACACTCTCCAATCTTATCTTCTTCATTGATTGCTCTAACATGTGCAAAGATTCCATTTTGCTTTCTCATTAGATGACACAATTCTTAGCCAACAAGCTAAGTGTGCCATCCGTATGTACTCCCTTCTTTGATCTTCAAAATTTGTGTTTTAATTACCTCACAATCATCTAGAATAAAGTTTCTTATCTCAAACATTATCCTATATTATCACAATATTAAATCATATTATCCTCTTCCCTTGTTAACTTTTGATCACCATGTGTTTATTAGGATAATATCAAGATTTTTGTAAAACTTAGTTAGTTTCCAAATGTAACACCCCCAATTTCTAACAGTTATAATAACAAAAATTTAAGTAATTTTTATAAATAACTAATGTATTTCGAAATAACCATCCTGGGGAGTGTTACCGCCGCACTTGTACTGGGACAAGCGTAAGGCTACTTATTACATTAAAATAAATTAAAACTTAAATAAAGAAGTCTAATCTAAAGCATAAAATAAAAAAAAAGAAACTAGCTAGAGCTTTTTATTATTCTTCCTCACTTCTCACTGCTAGCCCCAGCGGCCCCAGCTTTGAGACCTGTTTCAATGAAAATCTGCTCCCCCGAAGGATCGTCGCAACCCATAGACACACACACATCAGCAAACGCTGGTAATCCTAATAAACAAAAATAATACAAAAATAACAATAAAATATTCTCCTATTATAAAAAAAGAAAAAACTTTATATATTTATATAATCGAAAAATATTTGTTTCATATTCATTGTCATTCATTAATTTTATTAAATTTTATTTGGACCCGGAAACCTGCCAGTCCATTTAGTTTAGTGGGAAGAGAACCATGGTAGACCCGGAAACCGGCCAGTCTACCCTGTGACCCGGAAACCTGCCAATCACAATCAATTGGCCATAAACATAATAATCGTATCTTCCTAGTGTGCATACCTCTTCCCAAAGTTGCTACTAGTGTCCCGGAAACCTGCCAGACACCACTTTGGGAAGAACGGATTCTATCTTTTCACATCGGTGGCATAAAGCCCAAAATTTTTGTGTTCATCACCTTGGGAGGTATCATCCCAAAGCTATCCTCCCATTGTTAATTTGTTTTAAACATACACAAAACAACCTCCTAATTTATCTCTATTATTTAATTATCTTATATATATATTTTTATTTTATTATTTTAATTAAATATAAATATAAATGTATTCTAACCTAAAATCTGTTTATGACTTATCCTATTACGTAGGAGGTATTATATTAGGAAAAAGAAAGATCCAATAGTAAAAACTATAACAGGGACAGTACATGCATCTTAATCAAATAAAAAAAAACGCCCAATGCGAACACATAAAGAATGAAACAACGCCCGCAAACCGAAAAGAACATAACGCATAGGGGAAATATATCTGTTTGCAATTCATAAAGAATAGAAGAACTATGTACAGGGGAAATATGTGTGATTGCAATCCATAAGGAATAAAGAAACACGTACAGGGTGTTTTCAAAAAAACGCACGCAACCCAAAAACTTCAATCAATTCGCAAGTACAAGATAAAGAAGCACATGCATGTGTGTGTGTATATATATATATATATCCCGCACGTAGATCGAGGAGAGAAATCTTCAATTATTTAAATTGAAACCTATGACTATGGACTTATGGGAATTAGGATTACAAAATTTACATAAATCTAACCTATTCATGGGGATTAGGATTACCTGGTCTCCGTGTTTGCTAACCTCCTAGAAGAACGAGCAGAGAAAAGTGTCGGATGTTTTTTTTTTGTTTTCTAGGTTTAAGCGGCCAGACCCGGTATTTATAATTAAATTTAGGGTTTTGGCTATGGGCTGGACCTTTTAATTATTAGATATATTTTGAATCCGATAATAAATTCAAAAAGATTAAAATCATAATATGATATAACTAACTCCTAGAATCTAGGATCTGATCCTAATTAATCTAATACTACTATTTATAAAATAATATAATTACCACAGAAACAATACAACATTATTAATTTTTACTTTATTATTATTATTATTATTATTATTATTTTAATCTACTGTTATTATTATTATTATTTTTTATTTCTATTATCAATCATTATTATTTTATTAGTCTTATTTTAATCTATCATTATTATTACTATTTCTATTATTATTATTATTAATAAAAATCCGGGGTATTACATTCTACCCTCCTTAAAACAAGTTTCATCCTCGAAACTAAAATAAAATTCAATAATAAAATCTCAGGTATTACACCAAATATCTCTTGCAACTAGATGCTTCAAGAATTAGTTACTTTAGAAGATTTAGTTTACTTTAATGAAATCTATTTTTGGTTGCTTCATCTATCATCAACACTTTCGAATTCTATGTATGTTTTTTATTAGTAGTTGGATATCAAGATTTATTGTCCAATTAGATTTCTCTAATTGTTTTTATTCATCTCTAATCTTATCCATCAAAGTTTGCCAAAATAACTCTAATTAGGCTTAATCTCGAGATTAAATTATGTGGGTTCAAGATAAGTCCTTATATTTGATCTATGATTAACGTATCTTAATATACAATTTATTTTGTATAGATTCTCATTTATCCTAGTGGTTTTTAACTCACAAATCAATTCACTCCACACTCTTCTCTTTCCTCTACAAGACACACACACACTCACAACAATTGCACACACACATGCACAACACCTCTTTCTCTCTCATTATCCTCTTCCATGGCATTTAATGAGATCCCACAAAAATCTCTCCTTTATCCTATCTTAACTAACAAGTATTCTTATCCTAACTATCAAATTAGCTTATTCTCCCTCCCATGGTAGTGAAAACGCCATTATAAATCGTAAAATCGCCGTTTCTACGTTTTTTTTAAAGCAAAACGTGTTACGTTGCAGTCAAAAATGGAAACAGAGTGAAATCGCAAAAAACGCCGACTTTAAATGTAAAAACGCAAAAACGCCTCGTTTTTTAATAAAGCGGAAAAAAAAAAAGGAGAAGGAGACGGACAGAACGAGGCCCACCAGAACATATCGAGTTTCAGTAGAGCTCCAACTATGTTCGGTTGTCGCAAGTTCTCCTCTGTTGTTGCAGATTGAAGGAGACGGACAAAAGAGAAGCTGTTTCCGATGAAGAAGAAGAAGGATCCGGTTCATTCTCATCTGCGGCGCTGTGAAGAAGAAGAAGAAGAAGAGAAGGAAGTGAGAGTAAGACGAATGAGAAAGAAAAGACAATTAATTGCCCTTAGAGAATTTAGTGTATAGTCACTCTGCATTCACGACTCACGAGGAAGAAAAGAAAAGTGATAGGTGATGGAGATTAAATTTAATAATAATTTTGTTTTTTTTTAAAAAAAGTCCACGGACGGAAGCTTGCCTTTCCATTTTTTCATTATATACTTCCATCCAAGTTAAATAAGCAAATTTCAGGTACACTACACATCTGGCCATGGTAATATAATATATGTGTGGTCCCTACGTCACTTCTACTATAATACTACATATTATATTGCATCCTTTTCAATTTAATTTGTTACTTTTCTTAGATCACATAATATTCTCTGTACAATAAAATAGAATATCAATAAATTTTTTGTTATAATATTCTTTTATCCTATATTTAATTAAAAGGTAATTAAATAAGTATAATATTAATAAATTTAATCTAATATATCTCAAAATCTATACTTATTTAATTATAAAATATCTATTTATCACCTTACTTTTCTTGAATTTTTTTATATACATATGCAGGTAAAAACTCCGTTACGTTTTACGATTTTACGTTTTACGATTTTTCATTCTCCTTCAGTTTTTACGTAAAAACTACGTTTTAACTACCTTGCTTCCTCCTATTTGCTTCTTTCATTCGAAATTCATAGCTAAATAAAGTTATTGGATTTGTTTCCACAAGTGTCCTAATTCTATGGTTTGTGTCCCTTAACTTCTAGATGACTTTTTGCTTAAGTTGTATGTGTTTTATTTCATGAGTCTAATCTTATCTTCTTCCATTTCTTTAATTGCATTTAAAGCCTTATCTTATCCTAAGGTACATTATCTTCTTCTAATTTGTCACCCACAATTATCCCATGTGTTTGCTTTAGATAATATTAAACAATCATTCTTCTTCTTCAAGCCATTGAAATAAGATTACTTTATCAAACTTAGTCATATCCTTTCATTCTCTGTGCCGACATCTCCAGCCATTTAATGCATATTTCACTAACAAAAAGAAATCCCCTCCACGTACATGCTTCTTCTTTCGTTAACCATTAATTTGCTTTTCATGTGTCATAACTTAATTTCTTTAATTCTCCCATTGGCTGGCCGACATGCCTACTTTTTGTCATTTAATGTGTTTATGAATATAACAATTATTTCACGGCTTTTCATTAGTTAGTTACAATATTGACTTTTCAACTCTAATTAATCTAATTTCTTCATCTTCTTTAGCTTAATTATTTTCAAATACAATCAGCCCTCTTTTATTTCAAAAATGATGACTTTAATTTGCCCATAAGTAAATTGTTCATTTATTATTTCTAATTTCCTTTAATTAATGTAAATTTAATTTCCCCTTAGTTGTTGGTAATTTTCTTTAATTGCTTTAAGTATTTTTGCAACATTTATGGCTCTTTAGGATTGAATATAAACTATGTTGTAAAGTGATAATTCTATGGTGTTTTATGATTCATAATGTAAATTAGAAAGTTGGGTTTTGCCCTATTTAAATCCTAGAGAAAGTTTGCCCAAGAAATAAAATAAACAATAAAATTGGAGAGAATATATTCTCCTATTTTTAATAGGTATTATTTACCAAAATATAATATTTATAATGAATATGAATTTTAGGGTATTACATTTGTGCAGGAGACAACTAGCCATCCAAGTGTGGAACGTCATTGGTCAAACTCATAGCTAGGGACCATGATGGATTCAAATTAGCCCGTATGAATTCCCATTGTTAAGCGTTGTCTACCACAATTAAATGCAGTAAACAATCGAATGGTGCGTTAAAACCCTTATTGTCCTTTACAACTCACATCAAGCATAAAATTAAACAGGCAAAAAGACCTTTCTCCATTATTGAGTTATTTCTGATCGCATCTCTAAAATTGCCACTATAGTCAGAGACGGCCTTAATCCTACTGATATTCGCTGTTTCTTTTGATAACATACATTGACCACGCCAACCTCATATTACCCCACACACATACACATATATGAAATGCTACTACTACAGAATCGCCGATATATAACAGTTATTGTGGCTATAAATTACGGTTCCAAACTATCAAATATGCGGGTATGCCCAGTTCCAAACTGTTATATGTGTACCATAATATATTGAGGGCATATATAATGGTTATTTATTGATAACTGTAATGTAATCTTATTGACTTTATCTTTTTATTATATATAGTTCTTTGTATTTTTTTTCATTTATTTTAATTATAAATATTTATTATATAAAACATAATATAATCATTGCTAATAACAAAATAATAATATTAAATAAAAAATTTATTTATAATATTCAATATTTAATACATTATAGATAAACCTCGTATAGTTTTAAAGAAATTAATGCTTAAGTATTTTAGATCATTATCTTATAATTTTTTGAATTCTAAAAGAAAATATATTTAAAAAATTCTACAATATTCTCCAATGCCTTTATTGTAAATTTTTGGTCATGTATGAATACGCTAGAGTTCCAGTAACTACAAAATGATAACATAAATATGAAAATCAATATAATATGCATATGTGAGTATGTATATGTGTGTGTAGGTGTTTGTAGTACAAATTGGCAAATATTAAGCAAATATCATATCTGATTTCAACATACTTGCTAAAGTTTAGGAATATGAGAGAGTAAACGTTCAAGTAGATCGTAATACAAGAAGCTACTAAAAATTAGGAGAAAAGATTATGTTGATTCTAGTTTATATAATCTACAGTAATCATAATTATTTTCACTGCAATAAAATAGTAATTAAAAATTTATCATTTTATCTCATTATTTTTTCGTGCTTCATACTTTTCTCCTTTATTTTTCCTTATTTTTATCTTCAAACCAATGGCCTTTATCAAAAATTAGATATTGCTTTCGTCAAAAATTAGATATTGCTTTTTGTTTGCGATTCTTTTTTGTAGATAATTCAGTGACTTCAAGCCTTAACTAGTGAGCTCTCGTTATATAAAAAAAATAAAATGAAACTTAAAATATTAATTGAAAAAAAGGAAAGCTTACTTGAGGAAAAAGCACGAGAGGAAGGACCTACAGAGTGAAGATCCATGTTGGTGGTGGAGGATGGAACTTGTAGTGGTAGAGCAAAACCCATTGAAATAAGAGTTATGTGACTGACTAGAGAAGCTTGGAAATGAAGCAGGTAAAAGTCCCGCCTTTTTAGATGAAAGAATACTTAAGGGTTATTTGAGAAAAACTGTAATGTATTGTCCATAATATTAATTACTTAATGGTTATGTGAAGAACCATATTTTTTATATCACAGGACTATAATCTTACTCCTCAACATATATAATGTTTATTCGTTGTAACCATTATTTATTTAGTGTTATATATGCTTGAATCTATTTTAGTGTGTCCAATTACATATCTTGAAGAAACCACTATATAAGCACATAAAAAAGTGACGTCTCGTACTAAAAGGGAAACCAAAATAAGTGGGGAGGGGAAAATTGGAATGTACATATATTATCACTATAATAATAATTATTATTATTATTATACGTACATATGTATGTACGGACCTATATAAGTGTGTGTGTAAATTAAAGTTGGAGTTTTTTATAGCCTTGCATATGAGTATCATCAAAAGGAAGTAAGTTGGGAATTTGACTAAAAAACAAAGCCTTCTAAATCTGCAAACCCACCCAAATACCGACTTGTAGACGTTTCTTCCCTGCAAAGTCCAACTTCTTCTTCTTGACAAATTTAGGCTTGTCGGAGGAAGAAGAAGAAGAAGAAGTTGGACTTTGCAGGGAAGAAGCGTCTCCAGGTGGGTACTTGTGTGGGTTTTCAGATTTAAAAGGCTATGTTTCCGAGTTTTCTCAAATTCCTAAAGTTGGAGTTTTTTATAGCCTTGCATATGAGTATCATCAAAAGGAAGTAAGTTGAGAATTTGACTCAGAAACAAAGCCTTCTAAATCTGCAAACCCACCCAAGTACCGACCTGTAGACGTTTCTTCCCTGCAAAGTTCAACTTCTTCTTCTTCTTCCTCCTTCTTGACAAATTTAGGCTTGTCAGAGGAAGAAGAAGAAGAAGTTGAACTTTTGCATGGAAGAAGCATCTCCAAGTGGATACTTGGGTGGGTTTTCAGATTTAGAAGGCTATGTTTCCAAGTTTGCTCAAATTCCAAATTTTCTTCCTTTCGATGATACTCATATTTAAGGCTGTGAACGACTCCAACTTTAATTCACACATACTTATATAGGTTAGTACACACACGTGTGTGTGTTATAATGATAATATATATACTTTCTCATTCTCTCATTACCACTTATTTTTTGTTTCTCTTTCGCCTCGAGGCTTCATTTTTCCGTGTTCTTATATAATCGTGGTTTCTTTATGATATATAACTGGACATTTCATATATATATATATATATATATCTGTGTGTGTGTATTAGTCTTTCTCTGATATATTGTTACATTCGAATAGATAGAATTACTTGCGGCGGTATGCTTAAAGTTGGTATTCTCTAATATACTGTTAGATTCATATAATTCTGTTGTTTGCATGAAGAGAATAATATTTCTTTTAGATAAAGCTAATTAAAAAAAAAATTATATAGGATTAGCTGGAGTTTTGAGTGAATTAAACAATTCACATCCCCATCTAACGATCCAATCCAATTTTGAAAATTTCACACTAAAATGTTCAAATAGAAAGTTAGAAACTACGTACAGAACCTCACACGCATACACCGAGATAAATAAACAAATTCAAAGGCAAAACCAACAAGATAAGAGATAAAACAATAAGATTATAGCAACCTCCGAGTTTTGATATCATCATGGGATGAAATTCCATTCTATCAGTTTTCTCCATCGTCCCAAAATTTGCATCTCATAGTTATACAACTCTCTTTATACTTCCTTGATCATCCTTATTCAAGAACCTCGTGAATTGGTATTGAAATAAAGTGTTAGAAAGTATGGAGAGGTAAGAGTGAGATGCTTACTGGGTCATTCAAGAACCAGTGTAATCAGAGCACACACAAGGATTAGACTTCTAGAGTCTGTATGGGTTTGCACAGTAGTGCACCAGAAGAAGAAAAGACAGTGAGAGAGAAGAGATTGCCAGAAAGTTCTATGGTAGGAATGAGAAAACAAGCAAAGGGGCAACCTCTATTTATAGTGGTATGGTGAGCAGGTGAGGCCACCTCAACTTGCCCTCTAAACCACAATCTGGCAATTAATGGCTAATTAATTCAATAATCAATTGAGTCTTGCTTATCAATTAAGAAAATCAGCAATCAATGCTGATTTGTACTAACAAATCTTTCATTTATATGATTTGTCTTTGCAATCCATGATTAATGCTGAAATAGTGCTTTATCTTCTGATTTAATTGGGGTTATTTTTATTTCCCAATAAAATAGTTTGGCACATCAAAGGTGTACCTAGACCCAAAGTCCAACATAAAGGAAGATCTTATTTCATAAGATAAGACTCGATTTAATTTTCTCAATCTTTAAAATTCGAATTCCAATCAAGAATGAATTTTCATTAATTAAATGAATAATTATCGAGCTTCCCTGAAACAAAAGAAGACCGACTGAACAAACTGTTAAAAAACTTTCATAAAAAAAATTTACAATATAAAACTTGAATGAATATATATAAATGCGAGAAAAAGAGCAAATTGTTTTACTTTATTGACCGATATAATATGTATGTAATCTTTTAGTTTCAATCAATTGATTGCGAATCTATCACGGAGGATTGAAAAAAGTTATAACGAGCCATAAATTATTAATCATTCATTGTATCTCAATGAATTCTTCTCCTGGCTTAATTTTGTGCACATATCTTTTTGTTGTTTTTATTTTCAGTTTTTTTTAAAAAAAAATTTTAAACAACATCGTCATTAATTAATTAAAAAATGTAGTTCAATTTGCATAAAAATCTCTTTTTTGTTCGAAGAAAGAAAATATCTTTCAACACTCAATGATTAAGCACTTGGATTATGTGTGTATCCTTCTTCGTGTTTTTGAGCGTTATGTCCTTAACAAGATTTGCCACCACATTCATCACCCTTACTATAAATTCACACAAACATGACCTACATGCTTTGGTTATTAATTAGCATTTTTTGCAGCACTAGTTAGAAACCATTGAATCGGGAGAACTTTCAGTCCAATCATTCTAGATAATTGGTTTTGGAACGATTGCTTTCAAGTTGGTGTATACCATGAACGTCAAGACATTTCATGTGAAAAAAGGGGTCTGGTTTCTCTCATTGTCCATTTTTCTCGTTATTCTCATATCTCAAAATCATGTCTGTCTAATTAAATTTGAAAAGTAAAAAATGAGCCATATCATCAAGTTATCACTCCTTTTATTTTTCTCCCATCTTCCCTATCAATGATCTAGATTAGCTCTTCTTCTCAATTAACAGTCCATATAAGCTTGCGAGGGATATGAGAAATTGAGATAATGAGAGAATCTTCTCCCAGAAAAAAAAAAAAATTCTCCATAAACTAGTCCCTCGTAAATATATTAAATTTCATGTTCAAAACACATATTGAGATATTAATACATACTAAATGTCTTTTTTTTTTTTTTTGCAAATGAGTGGTGGTTGTACTACTCAATACCACCAGAATTGCAAAAAATTGTTATGTGTTCTTAGTCAAACTTCTTCTACTGGATATGAAAGAAATTGGAGTTAGTTTGAGAGTATCCATACTAAAAGAAGAAATAGATTGGAGCATCAAAGGCTTAATAACTTGGTTTTCACTAACTATACAATTTGAGGTTAAAGTTTAGGTAAACTTCTTCTTCAATTCTTCATGACTTTGGATTGCTTGTTTCATAGTTCTATTACATATTGTAATGTGCATTTCATTGATTTAAGTCTTCTATCATGGTGGCATTATAGGAATCAATTGAAGAAGAAGAAAGATAATTATGATCCCATTGATTATAAATCAATTGATAAACTAGAATTTTAGGTGCTTGAAGAGATCCATCTCCCAAATTTGATGATATAGAAGCGACAAATCTTCAACTTAAACAAATGGCAAGGGATTTTGGAGGTTTCTAACTATCTCTTTTATTATTTAAGATTATATTTTTACACAAAAGAATACAACTATATTTTTTACATGAGTATTAATAATTATATTCATTTTGTAATACCCTAAAATTCTTATTTATCATAAATATTAATTTTGATAAATAATACATAATGAATAAAGGGAGAGTATGTTGACTCTAATTTTATAAATTTGTTAGCTAAATTTTAGGCAATTTCTTCTTGGAAATTAAATAAACCAAAGATCCAAATTTTCTAGATTCACTTAGGGATCATAAAATACCCTAAAATTATTATATTACAACATAGTTCTTATTTAAATATAAAGAGCCATAAAATGTAATAATAATAATAATAATAATAATAATAATAATAATAATAATAATAATAATAATAATAATAATAATAATAATAATACCTAAACCAATTAGAGGAACTTACCATACAACTATTGGGAAATTAAATTTACAATAATTAAAATAATTGTATAATTTTCATAATTTATCTAGTGTCTTGATAAGAGGCATTAATTAGTATATTTTAGCTTAATTAAAAATCAAGGGTTAATAAGAGTTCAAGATTAGTATAAAATGAATTTCTTATGCTCATAATTAATCTAAGAACAAATCACTCTAGGATGAATATACCTAATGGGCATGTTAAACACTACATTAAGGATGCTAATTAAGATTAGTTGTGGAGGGCTAGGATTAAACCTTATAAAGCTAAATCTAAAGGCTTTAATTAAATATTATAAAGCTAAATCCTTGTGACCTAAGCTTAGCCAATGAAAGTTTGTAAGGTATTGTATGAGAAATAAAGAAAAACCAATTAAAACTAAATTAAGGGTAGGGGTGTGGTTTTTGTAATGTAAAAAGGAAGAAGGAAATTGTTTGATAAATTAAACACCCACATGCAAAAATGAGTCATGAACCAACATTAATACAATGAAGGCTTTGAAGGCTAATGGAAGAGGATAAGAGTCCTTTGTCATAAAGCCTCTTAAAAATAATGGAAGAGGATAATGAAAGAGAAAGATGAAGAGTTGTGCATATGTGTGTGTACAATTGTTGTGCATGTGTGTGTGTAGTATGAAGAGAGAGAGAAAAGTCAAGGTATTAGCCAATAGGGAAATTAGACATAAATCAAATAGATTAATCCATGAAATTAATTCAAGACATAAGCGAAGGGAAATCTATACAAAATAAATTATATCTTGAGATCCATTAATCATAAATCAAATATAAGAAGTGATTATTATTAACAAGCATAATTTAAGTTTGAGATTGGTTATAACCAAAATCATTTCCTCAACTCTTGAAGTTTGATTCCAAATGAGGAAATGAGCAATGTTGTCAAACTCGTGAGTTTAAGCAAACTCGTGAGAGGGACATAAACTCGGAAATGTAAACTCGTATCGTAAACTCATAAGAGTTTACCTATATTAATAAAATAAATAACAATTAAAATTATATGATAAAATAATTAAAATACTAAAAATGATAACAATTTGATTTAAATATATTTTAAATCCAAATAACTAAAATTAAATTCATCAACATTTATAATTTATCATACTTAACATAAAAAATTGTACGAAATTCGTGTACAAATATAAAGCCATTAAACATAATTAAATAAGAATAATTATAAATTCAACAAAGATCCTCGAATGTTGTTGGATTATCATCATCTCCATTGTCTTCAAATTCTTCACCTTCACCATTATAATCTCCATTTGCATCACCCACCTCATCATTATCATTATAATTATAATTTGTCCTAACATCATCAATGTTAAAATCTGTTAGTTCTCTGTGTGTTTTGATGATTACTAACAATTGTAAACAATATGGAGATGTTTTTGTTCAAGGTTAAATTGATTTAAACTTGTCAATTTCAAACAAAAACATTCTGCTTGAGACAAACTCGAGCCTATTATGTGCATGCTCGAGCTTGCCTTAGACAGAGGCTACAAACTCGCCAGTTCAATTTTCAAACTCGAGACTGAACCTGAAGTTTAAACTTAAAGCTTTTCAAAAGTTTGGGTGAACTCTAGCCTACATTTTTAAGCTCGAGTTCATCAATGGTAGAGAGGTTTGATCTTTGAAAACATCTTTAAACTTGACATCTTTTTTCAAGCCTCAAGCTTGCAACCTCCAGAGAAAATCTTTCACAATTTTCATAAGCTATGAACTCGAGCCTGTTATGGCAAACTCGAGTTCATCTCTGGCGGGAAGAAATTTTAAGTGAAGAAGATTTTTTTCAAACTTTGCACTGTTCCATTAGTTTAAAATCTTTCAAAGTTTCAAAATCTCAGGAGTTTACAGATTAAACAAACTCGAGCTTAAAACTTCAAACTCGATCCTACCTTTGGCCGAGAGTTTTCAGAGTTTTTCAAAGTTAACCAAACTCGAGCCTAAGCTTTACAAACTCGAGCCTAAAAGTTCCAAAGAGCAAAGAGTTTTTTAGAATTGAATAAACTCGAGCCTAAATGTTTTAAACTCGAGCCTAAAAGCTCCAGAGAGCAAAAGTGTTTTTCACCTTAAGAAAACTCTAGAATTTGCTTCACAAACCTCAGGTTTGGCTTTTCAAGTTAAAACTAAGCTCTACTTTGAACAGTGTTAAACTCGAGCCTGTCACTAATAAACTCGAGCTTGTCCTTTAAACTTAATGTCTCCAGATTTCAAAATCGCGACTTTCCTCTCTGGATGAAACAAACTCGAGTTCAGAATTAGCAAGCTCGAGTTCATTTCAACCCGAGAGCAATGTGACTTTTCAGAAAATTCGAGCCTGCAAGAACTAAGCTCGAGTTCACAACGCTGATTCAGAAAATTTGAATCTGTCGATTTCAGAAAACAAAGTTGTTTGATATTAATCCTTTGCAATATTATTCTCTGATATTTCCTACTATGTTTAACGTCTTTATTAGTGAATTTCAGAGAATTAAAGAATGTTTATTGGAGAGTTAAAGCATAAAGCAAAAAGCAAGTTCAAAACATTTATTGCAATGCTCAAAAAGTTACTACCTCTAGCCAATCCACCTGGACACGTCTACAAAGCATTTAAGAGGGATTGCTACAACAAGAAACATCCTCTCTAATGAATTAATTCGCAGAAAGTCAACTACGATGACCTGGCCAACTGGATTAAGAGTTAACTAGAGAGAGAAAGTGTCAAAACCACTTCAGAACACTTGGGCAACGTCTCCAATGGATCTATTTGGAAAGCAACGGTCATTTAATGATCTCTGAGTATAAATAGAAGAGCATTCAAGTCTTTCCAAAATATACAACAATTGAGAGCGAATTACATTGAAGTTTTCATTCACTTCTTTCAGTTTTCATCTGTATAGTATCTTTAGATACAAAAGCTTCAGTGTTCATTTATATCTGCTCTTTAAGAGAGTTATACTTCTGAATATTCATTCATTGTAAGTAATCACAAGTCAGGGGACTTGGTGATTGGGGGAATCATTGATTACAACTTGTAAGGGGGAGTGAGTTCTAGTGAGAGAATCACTTCTGAGTGCAGAGTGTGTAATCTTTGATATAGTGGAAATCCCAGTGAGGCTGGGGAATGGACGTAGGTCAGAGGTTAAGACCGAACCAGTATAAATCTTCTTGTTTCTTGCTATTCTTCCCCTACTCTGTTTTACCTTGTTTTTAGTATTAGAAAACAGAGTTTTGTGTAAAATTTTTTAAGTAAAATTTTTAAGATACCCAATTCACCCCCCCTCTTGGGTATTTGGCTCCACTTTCAAAATCAACATTAAGGTCGACGCTAGATAATGGATTAGCCATATTCTCGTTAATTTGATAAGGTTAAAAAACCTCATAATCCTCTTCCTCCACATCATCTCCACCTGTCCTTCCTTCAGTAATCCATTCATCATCAGAACATATATCATCAAAATCATAATTGAAAGCTCTACTCTTTTGTTTCCTTGTGAGTTTCAAATTGCACATGACAAATACCAAATCATTCATCTTCTTTTGATGCAAACGGTTTCTTTTTTTTTTTTTGTATGAATCTACAAAAAAATTGAAGACGAAAAAACTTCATTATCATTCTATCAATCGAAAAAGTTATGTTGAATTTGTTGGTTCTCAAGCATGTTTTGATGATAACAACAATTAATTAAGGATTAGATCTTTGAAGTAGAAACTCTAGAATGTAGTTAAAGTCAAAACTCCCGAGTATAGCTCCTACATTCTCAAGTATGAACTCACTGTTTTATTGAAAGCACTGTGCATCTCTTGAGAATAACATTTCTTTATCTCTAAATCATAATTCTCGAGTACTAATGCTTTAATACTCGAGAATGATCAAATCAGAGTTTGAATGATATATCTGAATAATTCTCGAGAATGCCATGACTCATTCTCGAGAATAATCATTAATGTCTAAATTTTCTGTCCTTGTAATTGGCAATCCTCTGCTTAAAGTTTTGAGTATTATTCAATTGATTCTTATTACATTTAACAGTGTTTTAAATAATGTGTTAGTGATTTACGGATATTCTTAATTATGTTTAACCATTAAACATATCATAAAGCAATTTGTGTCAGAAGCATTTATTGCCGTAAAACAAACAGAGCACGCAAACAGAATTAAAGCATATAGCAGACGCAACCATTCTTTTGAGGCATACTTATTCCAACAAATATTCTGAGTTAACCTCTGATCTGAGACAATCAACGGCGAAGCATTTAATGCAGCAACGGTCGACTGTTCGCCAACGGAGTTGCACTGTGTCTAACGAAAAATTTAAAGTTTCAACAGCTACTTTGCAAACTCACCAACGGCTTTAATGGCGAAGGTTATAAAAGCTCACCTCATTCAATTCTGCCACCTACCGAAACTCTGTGCATTCAATTCGAAGTTATTAGCATTTATAGTTTCAACTATTTCATTGATTTTGTTCTTCAGTGTTCATATTTTATCAATTCGTGAGGAGTATCTAAACACTTATTTCATTGTTAAACTTGTATCTTAAGGTCGTGGAACCTTAAGAGTGGGTGTACTGATTACAACTTGTAAGGGGGAGTGGAGTTCGAGAGTGAAGGGAACCATCCTTCGTTTACAGAGTCTGTAATCCTTCCGAAAAATAGTGAAATCCCAGGTGTTCTGAGGACTGGACGTAGGTTAAACCTTTAGACCGAACCAGGATAATCTCTCTTGTGTTCATTTAGCTTATTGATCTCTATTTTGAGTACAATTTGAAAAGAAGTTTAAATTTTCTAAGATCACCTATTCACCCCCCTCTAGGTCAAAGCTTTAGACTGAACCAGCGCTTTTTCCGAAAATTAAGGAAAATAAATTAAAAAATAATTTCACTAGGGGTAAAATGATCATTAGTGACTAAGATATCTATTAGGATATTATTGGTGATTTAATAAATGCGATATTACCATTATAGGATACACGTGACCACACTCCGATCGACAAATGTACCGATATCTCTGACGAAGGTACGGACGCGTATTATAACACTAACTCTGATGCTTATGATATGATTATATTTGTGATAGATAACAACTGTACATGCGATGTGTACATGAACAACTTTACATGTGATGTGTACTGTTGACATAAATAACTTTACATATGATATGTATTGTTAACTCGGATAACTGTACATGCGATGTGTACTGCTGATATTTTAAACTTATATCTACTATGTGATTTTGTGTTGATTAATGTTATAATATCTGTCATACATATTTTGTCATACATAAGCATGAGGTTAATTGTTACCTGAGGTCCAATGGGCATTCGACCTAAGCCCTTGCTATAGCTTCAGGGTTTGGAGGACCGAGGGCCGACGACAAGGGTAAGCAGCCCGTGTGAAGATCTGGCCGGAGTTTCTTTTTGCTTTTTTGGATTGTATAATATTTTGAATTATTGGGATGAATGTACCACTACTATAACCAACTATGGTTAATATTTTAATACACTCATCAGTTACTCGCTCTCTTGAATTGCTCCGATGTGCCACTCTGATCAAACTATTTTGAAAACGCTTTAGAAATTTGGGGTGTTACATTTCATATATAGGTGATGATGATGTTAGTACAGGGGCTTCATCTTTAAATGATGATCATGTTGCTTCTAACTGGTGCCTTTACTTTTCCTCCTACAGTTCCACTTCCTAATGTCTCAGTACCTAGAGAATTGATCTTGATGTTAATGATGATTACTATGATGATGATTATTAGTTTAGTGATTAAAGGTGAGAATATTTTATCATCATATACTTGTTTTTGATATTTTGTTACGAAGAATATTTTGTGATTACTGATTATATATTCACATGTCATTAGGCGATATATGATACTGTGATGTCAATTTGTAAAGAAAATATAAAAAAAAGCATGTCACAAATATTGGAACATATGATTATTTTGCAATTGATTAATTCAAGGTATTGAAATAATATAGTATTTGAAATTTTGGATGGTGTGATGAGAAATTAAATTATGTTTCAATTTTTTATAACTCACTGGTCTAACCCTGGGTTAACTCTAGTGTGACCCACTAATCTTTAACTCAGAACCCGACCAATTCAACGGCCGGTATATTTTTCATATATACTTGCTGTAAGGATTAGGATGAGGCTGGCCATTTTTAACCTCAATATGCACATAATTATTAGATAGGTTTGTCTTAAACTTCCTCCAGTATTCAACACAATACGACCATGTCTTATTTTTTAATGTCTCGTTGTCAAAAACATCGTATGTCAGCCAAATAAAGTCCCAAATATGATCCGTCATCTATTAATCAACATTTTTCCACTCATATATCAAGATGCTAGGCTTGTTGCATGCTAAGAGGTCGACATAACTCCTATATCCTCTTGCACTAGGGACGATAGGTTTCCAATATTTATCAAACTGAATTGCGATCTTTTCCCCAACAGTTTGACTTAGAGAAATTTCTTTCAATCGTGTGGCTCTTCTACACACACCGTAAAGGCCAATTACTAGATTCACTTTGAGATGTGCCAGGCTCGCTCTAATTCACATTAGTAGTTGGCGTGCCTTGAAAATGACTAGATTTGTTTTCTTCGGTCATTTTCACGACAAGAAGAGAGGTTGAGAGAGGTGGTGGGAGAGGTGAATGCCTGAGGGAATGATAGAGTAACAGAGGCTAGTGGTGGTGGGAGAGGAAGAGAGGTTTCATGACAGGAAGAGAGTCTTCGTGACAAGAAGAGAGGTTAAGAGAGAGCAATTTCAGGTTTCGATTTGAAGAAGAGAGGACACAGTGAACGAGTTTTATTTTGGCGCTAAACTTTTAAGACTAGATATTTCTAACTACCAGTCTTAAAAGCTCACCTTTTAGATCCGTAATGATTAACATTCGATCCTAGAAGGAATAATTTTTTATTTTATTTTTTCCCTTCTCTTTTAGCCCGATTATTGTTAACGGCAAGTCATAGAAGTTTCATATTTTAGATTTGTTGTTAATAACAACCAGTCTAAAAAGTAATCAATATTTTATTTTTATTTTTTTATTTTTTACTTTTAACTTTTTAGACCATTTTTTGACTGGTTGTTTGGGAAACATGTCTAAATAATATATTTTGGACCTTATATTAAAGAAACCAGTCTAAAAAGTTATTTATATTTACAAAAATTCTACCAATCATACTATTTAGACCCAATCCTTTATAATCTGACCTAAATGTGGCAGTCTAAAAGTCCCTTTTTGTAGTTGTGTTTATAAGGTTGTTTATGTCCTCAATTATTCATTTTTGCTTCTTCTTCGCTCTTCCTATCTATATTCATTGATTCTCTATCATCAATTACTACAGATGATGGTTGTCCTATTTCAGAGCTTCTTTCTTGTTGCATATTTATTTGTGCCTTTCCTTATTCCTTTATATTTGTTGCTTCTGCAAATTCTTTTCTTATATTTCTTAATTCACCTTCTTCTTGATCCAATGTTTTTTCTATTTTATCACCTGATTCTACTGCATTCATCAATTTTATTATACTTTTATTTTCTTATTTTCTAAAAATTTCAAATAATTCATCTGTTTTTGATCCTTTATAAATACATGAGTGTGCGCTCCTATGCGTGTGCACCTGGGTGTGTGAGAAACATTTTAGCCAACATGTGCATTTAAAAGATTACATAATAAGTTTTTTTAAAAAATAAAGGGATTAAGCATTTAAGTTTATTGAAAAAAAAGTATAATTATACATTCAATTAACTTTGTAATATGGAAATTGTAATACCCGAAAAATCATTTTTTTATCTTAAATACAATATTTTGGTAAATAATACCTATTAAAAATAGGAGAATATGTTGTTTCTAATTTTGTAATTTAATTTCTACGAATCTGGGCAATTTAGCCTTGATATGACACAAACCAAATGTTTTAGATGACAAGCCTAAAATTGTCAAGAAGGAGGAAGAAGAAGAAGAAGTTGAACATTGCAGGGAAGAAATGTCTACAGGTCGGTACTTGGGTGGGTTTTCAGATTTAAAAGGCTATGTTTCTGAGTTTGCTCAAATTCCCAAAGTTGGAGTTTTTTATAGCCTTGCATATGAGTATCATCAAAAGGAAGTAAATTGGGAATTTGACTCAGAAACAAAGCCTTCTAAATCTGCAAACCCACCCAAGTACCAACCTGTAGACGTTTCTTCCCTACAAAGTTCAACTTCTTCTTCTTCTTCCTCTGACAAGCCTAAATTTGTCTAAGAGGAGGAAGAAGAAGAAGTTGAACTTTACACGGAAGAAGCATTTCCAGGTGGGTATTTGGGTGGGTTTTCAGATTTAGAAGGCCATGTTTCCAAGTTTGCTCAAATTCCCAATTTTCTTCCTTTCGATGATACTCACATTCAAGGATGTGAACGACTCCAACTTTAATTCACACATACTTATATAGGTCAGTATACACACGTGTGTGTGTTATAATGATAATATATATACATTCTCATTCTCTTATTACCACTAATTTTTTGTTTCTCTTTCGCCTAAGGCTTCATTTCTCTGTGTTCTTACATAATCGTGGTTTCTTTATGATATATAACTGGGCATTTCATATATATATATATTAGTCTTTCTCTGATATATTGTTACATTCGGATAGATAGAATTACTTGCGGCGGTATGCTTAAAATTGGTATTCTCTAATATACTGTTACATTCATATATAATATTCTGTTGTTTGCATGAAGAGAATAACATTTCTTTGAGATAAAGCTAATTTTTTTAAAAAACTTATATAGGATTAGCTGGAGTTTTGAGTGAATTAAACAATTCACATCCCCATCTAACGATCCAATCCAATTTTGAAAATTTCACACTAAAATGTTCAAATAGAAAGTTAGAAACTACAGAACCTCACACGCATACACCGAGATAAATAAACAAATTCAAAGGCAAAACCAACAAGATAAGAGATAAAACAATAAGATTATAGCAACCTCCGAGTTTTGATATCATCATGGGATGAAATTCCATTCTATCAGTTTTCTCCATCGTCCCAAAATTTGCGTCTCATAGTTATACAACTCTCTTTATACTTCCTTGATCATCCTTATTTGTTTGCCTTGTTTTAAATCATTCAAGAACCTCGTGAATTGGTATTGAAATAAAGTGTTAGAAAGTATGGAGAGGTAAGAGTGAGATGCTTACTGGGTCGAGTCAAGTCGAGTCGAATCAGTGTAATCAGAGCACACACAAGAATTAGACTTCTAGAGTCTGTATGGGTTTGCATAGTAGTGCACCAGAAGAAGAAAAGACAGTGAGAGAGAAGAGATTGCCAGAAAGTTCTTTGGTAGGAATGAGAAAACAAGCAAAGGGCAACCTCTATTTATAGTGGTATAGTGAGACCACCTCAACTTGCCCTATAAACCACAATCTGGCAATTAATGGCCGATTAATTCAATAATCAACTGAGTCTTACTTATCAATTAAGCAAATCAGCAATCGATGCTGATTTGTACTAACAAATCTTTCATTTATATGATTTGTCTTTGCAATCCGCGACAAATGTAGAAATAGTGCTTTATATCTTGGGGAAAACATTTCTGCAGTTGCTGCAGAAAAATTTTTCTGCAGCAACTGCAAAACGACGTTGTTTCACCAATTTTTCTTTTCTGTTATGTGCAGTGGTGTCGAGTTGATACTTGCCGAGATGAAGATGCCGAGGTTCAAAGAATGATGCTGACAATCAGAGGAAGATGGGTTAACTACCTTTGACGCCGAGATGACGCTAAGTGTTGAATGCCGTGACTGTTCTGATGTTGCTCACTCCTTCTCCGGCGATCATACTCGTCTTTGCATGGGCCTTCGCTATATCTCCGGCAAACCCTTTCAGAGATAGTTGCTGGGCAAATTTTGCTAGAACAAGTAAAGGGAAGGTAGCGAGAATGAACAACCGGTCATACTTATCTGCAAAATAGAATAGCTGATCAAAGGTAAACTCTGCTCCTTCTTCTTCTTTGCCTCAGACACTGCTTTGCCACTTTGGGCTCTGCGACTTCCGCCATGATGACCACACCACAAAAAAACACAGTCCTCCACGGGGAAGAAGATCTGCAATGCCTCCATCAACAGCCTCGTTTCTTGATTCATCAAAGGCCGAAGCTCCTCTTTTTTTTTTTTTTGGTCAAAAGTTGGAGGGGCCAAGCTGCTTTTTCTTAGTCAAAAGTTGGTAGGGCCTCATGAAATAATGCCCAGTTTTTGGCTTACGCATGATGGACTAACTCAGAGTGTTAATTAAAAATGATCAAAACGGTACAGTTTTGCCTCGCTACTGAAGGAATTATCTGCCGCTGAAGCAGAAATGTTTTCCCCTAATAAGATTTGCCACTACATTCACCACCCTTAGTATAAATTCACACAAACATGACTTACATACTTTGGTTATTAATTAGCATCACTAGTTAGAAACCACTGAACCGGGAGAACTTTCAGTCCAACCATTCTAGATAATCGGTTCTGGAACGATTGCTTTCAAGTTGACCGTGAATGCCAAGATGTTTCATGTGAGAAAAAGGGGTTCGGTTTCTCTCATTGTCCATTTTCTCATTATCCTCATAATCTCTAAATCATATCTGTCTAATTAAATTTGAAAAGTAAAAAATGAGCCATGTCATCAAATTAGCACTCCTGTCACACCTCAATTTTCAAAAGCGAAATAATTTTTTTTTTCATCAGAGTAGAGCATCGGAATAATTTCAAAAAGGTGAGTATCTGATAAAATATTCACTGTTGTGGTATCTGGCTGCTTACACAGCGGTGCAATAGTCTGAATATAGTTCGAGGGTATAAAGTCAAATAAAATTCACTCCGTCTGCATCCTCATGCTGGCTCCTTACCCTTGTCCTTGGCCCTTGGTCTTCCAGACCTTGAAGCTATAGTAGGAGCTGAGGTTTAATGGTCATTGAACCTCAGGTAACAGTTAACCTCATGCTTATATATGACAGTGTATATGACAGATATTCACGGCGTTACAGCAATAATCCATACATAAGCACACAGCAGATGTATGATTACAACAATACATAAGCATACAGCAGATGTATTCTAACAGCACACAGCAGATGTATCTCATATTCAAGATAATAACATAACACAACCACTGCAATATGCATGTTATTATATCTGTACTATTCACCAGTGTCCTCAGTGTTAGGAAAACATAACGGCGTTATCAAGACCATAACCCGTATCAAGCTGCATGTGTGTGATCAATTTTCACAATAGAGTCTCAGACTATCTATCACATATAAGCATACCATAAGCATCAGAGTTAGTGTTACAGTACACGAACGTACCTGAATTGGTAGTTTCGGTATGACGTCGATCAGAAAACGATTGTAGACTTCCTATAAGGGTAATATTGCGTTTATTAACTCACAAATAATATACTAAAAGATATCTTATCCACAATTGACTATTCTACCCTTGGTGTATTTATTTTTCCATTATTTCCTTTGAATTTTCGGATAAAAACGCTGATTATCAGCATTTAGGGCTGATTTTCGCCTAACTTCGAAAAATCATAACTAATTCTAGAAAAATCGAAATGAAGATCCGTAAAATGTTCCGGACTCCTTAGGATGTCTACTTTTCAGAAAAAATATCAGACTTTTCCCAGAATTCAAAAATAATTCCCAGATTTCACGTGTTCATCCTCTGCCCAGAAATTTCGCCCAAAAAAAATAGCTTAACTTCAAAAATTCATATCTCCTTGTCCAGAGATCAAAACGAACGTTAAATATTTTATATATTTAGAAAGCCCTACATGTCTACTTTATTTCTGGAAAATTTCATGATTTTTAAAGATCATTTTATGCCTAAAATAATAGCCTCAAAGTTTGCTGCCAACAAAGGATATATACCGATCAGTTTTCCAAAAACTTTATCATAATGATCTATTGATTCTAAAAATTATTCCCTAACATGTTTTCCACTCCATTTTGCGTTTTAAAAGCAATGGAGACTTCCAAACATGAAAGAGAATTTTCCTAACAATTTCTTAGATCAAACTACTATTTTACTAAGAACTTATAAAGAATTAAAGACTAGATACTAAATGCAACCTTACCTCTTGAAGACTCTTGCTTCTTCCTTCTAGCTCTAAGAGAACTCTCACTCTCACTCTCTTAATCAAAGGATCAGAGGTGTTTGTGGTGATGGTGTGAAGAAATGAGGAGGGGAAGCCTCCTATTTATAGGCTTCAACCAATCTTCTTCAACAAGCCTCTTCCTTCACCTTTTTCATCCTTCTTCAAGAAGTTGGGAAACTTGTTCATGAAGGCTTGAAAACTTGCTAACTAAGTTGGAAGGTTCCACTTCTTGCACAAGTTGTTGCATGTGATTGAATTGTCTTTCTTGCTCCCCAAGTTCTAACAACCGTGCTCCCTCCTCTCATGACTCAAGGAATGTGTTTTTAATAGTTAATTGATTCAATTATTCAATTGAGATGTGCTGGCCGACATGCCTTTCTTTTAATCATTCAATATGTTTTTAAGTAGCCAAAACTCATTGTTTATTCAATGCAAAATTCCATCAGATTTATCCAACACTCATGCGCCCCTTTAGTTGACTTTTGGGGGTTGATTGATTAATTCATTTACCATGCAAAATTAATAGTTTAATTCTTCACTTTTATTGGCTTAATTAGATCCTTTTATTTGCTATTAGATTAGCTTAATTAGGTTTAGTTGTAATTGTTCCATTGATTATCAAATTAATTATGATCTTTCGAAATTCATTTGATACTAATATTGAACCCTTATTAGTCTTTAATATTTAATTAAGCCAAAATATTCCAAATTGCTTATTAATATTTGCCACTAGATTAATTATGAAAATTTACACAATTACTTAATTAGTGAAGACTTAATTGCTCATTAATCTTTAATAATTTTTCTTAATTTGCTTAAGTATTTTCATAACATCATCTTGCCCTTTTTGATTTTTCAAGAACCATAATTTAATATGATAATTACTTCACATTTTTATGATCCTTAAATGTGGCCTAAAATTAAGTCTTTGGTTCATTTAATTTCCAAGAGAATATTGCCTAAAATATAGCTAACAAATTTACAGAATTTAGAGACAACATGCTCTCCTATTTTAAATAGGTATTATTCTGCCAAACTATAGTCTTTAAGAAATATATGAATTTTGGGGTATTATACCATTATTTTAATTAGTGCAAATTTAGTTGCCTCCTAATTGTGGTTAATTCCCTTTAATTAATTCAAGGGGTTTCATAACACTTCCTTGATTATTTCGGTTACATAAGAACCATGTTTTAACACGACTATTTTATCATATTTATGTTCCTTAATCATACTCTTAAAATTAGCCCTTCAACTTTAATTAATCTCTCTTAATTAATTTTAGTATCTCCATAGTATTTTGTTGCTCTTATGATTATATAAGACTAGGCTTTAATATAGTAATTTCTGTGGTATTTTATGATCTCAAAATAATATTAGAGAATTTGGTTTTTGATTACCTTAATTCTTAGAGAAAATTTCCTAAATTAACATAAATATGTTACTCAATTTTGAGACCACACATTCACCTATTTTTAATAGGCAATATTTGCCAAAATGTAATTGTTCTGTCCTAAGAACACAGAGATTGGACTTGACTAGGTTGTCAAGCCTAGAGCCTACGTACCCTCTGAAGGGATCAAAGTCCACGTAGTTCGTGATAAACTGGAAGACACGTAGCCAGGGGAGTGGGGTGTGTGCTCTGTGTGACGGAATGTAAATAGAGCATAAGATAGAACGTGTGCACCTGTTTAGGGTTTCCTTCTATTTATAGAGGAGTCTGGTGCGTGTATCTTCATATTGATGGGCGATATCCCTGATTGATAGATCATGGGCTGATTTGTTGGGATTATGACTGAAGGAGAATCCTCATTGATGAGATCCTAAATTCGTGGGATCTCGGATCCTTTCCTAATATAGTGCAGATCCCGCCGTAGGCGTAGTTGGGTCGAGGTCTGGACCTGGGCCTATTGGGCCGGTCTGTAACAGTTGCCCCCCAACTCGGTTGTTCAGGCTTCTGGACGGCCGAGATGCATGTTGGCCCCAGTCCTGGGTGTGGCCGAGGCCTTCTCCCTAGGCTGTGGCTGCCCTGGCCATCAGTCCGGTCAGGATCTGTGGTCGGCTTGTCTTGCCTCCGTCTCGGCGTCCTGCCTAAAGTGTCGGGTTTACCCTGTCAGGGTGGCTTGCCGTTTTATCCCGGTTCTTAATGCCCGCTGATGACCCCGAACTCGAACCTTCTGCCTTTTGGAATTCGCAAAGCGCTTTGGGTTTCCCCCCGCGCATGTCATTATTGCGGCTTTACAGCTGTCAAGTTCTTAGTGGATGAAACCTACAACCGCCACGTCTTCTCGCTTCTCGAGGCTAGTGCGCATTTATAGCGCTTACGTCGGGCTGCGCCAATCCCGTCGTGTTTGTACGGGAATAGACCGTTGTATCCCTTTTGCTTTGGGATTTCGGTTTAAATAGCCCGCTTCGTGCCTCTCTTTCACTTTTCCTACTGCTCATACTCCCCTCAGGCATTTCTGGTTTTCTTCTAGAGTCCACGGAGAGATTTTCTTCTTACGTGGAGGTTTCACCGTTTTCCAGTGTTCCAGCTCCCTTCATCTACTAAACACAAGTATTCCATCTTCCTTCTGACATTTTGTTCGATATTTTCTCACCTTTTGCCGTTTTATTCCTGGGATTGCTGCGCGTGCTGTCGCTCATCTGCATTTCTGGGTTTTTCTGGGCTTCTGTTAGTGTCATAGTACCCGAAATTCATCCCGAAATTCCAAAATTTCTTCCTCTAATCATGGTGAGAGGCAGAGGTGTCCCTAGACCAAGGGCATTGTTAACGCCAGAGGAAGAAATGTTCCTCCGTGTGCGTCTTCCGCGGGCCACCTATTGGGTTTTCGGGGGTGAGCCACCGGCTACAGGAGTTTTAGATCCCCTGCGTCGAGGTGGTGAAGTTCGTCCGGGACGAGCTGGAGCTTGTCCTTCTTCAGCCAGGGTTTCGGTCTCAATCCCTCGCCATCCTTCCCGACCATCTGCACGTGCTCTTCATCTCGAATTGCCCGGTGGTGCCGGCGTCGGCTCCTCTTCCGGGACCGGAGCCTTGGTGGTGGTGGCCCAGCCTCTTAGCTTTTACGAGGGCCCTTCTGCCGTCCGTCCAGCGTCTGCCCCGGAAGGATATCTCAAGCCTTGCTGGGATTGCCTGGCGGAGGCTTCTGCGCTGATGGCTCGTGGTGGAGATGCCGAGGCTTCTACCGTACTCGTCTCGTGCCGGCATTGGTCCGCCCCGGTTGTTCCTTCTCGTACCCCCGTTCGTCCGCGTCCGCAGTCTTTTTTGCCTACTACTGTGTGTGTGCCAGGTATTTTCGCCTTCCGCTAATATCAACTTTGTTTATCTTCGTATAGGTTTATTTATGGCTCCCAAGTCACGGCCTTCTAAGTCCCGTTCTGAGTCGGAGGGTTCGGACTCCTCCAGCCTGCCTGAAGCCTTATGTCGGGAGTACAATTGGGTGTCGCATGAAGTGCTGAAGACCCATTCGCTGATGTCGGACGCGGACATCACCAGACTGAAGGTCCCGGACATGCCAGGGTGCGTTCTGAGGTGTCCGGCGGCGGATGAGCCTATCTGTGTGGCTCGGCCAGAGGGTTGCCCTGAGTTTTTCTTTTTCTACCGTGATTGTTTGACACGGGTTCAAGTCTCCTTTCCTTTCACCCCCTTCCAGATGGAGGCTTTGCGGCATCTTCGCCTGGCCCCGTCCCAGCTCCATCCAAATGGATGGGCGTACCTCGTTACTTTTGAGAGGCTGTGCTCCCATTTTTCGCCTCCCATAACGTGCACGGCCAACCTTTTCTTCTATTTTTTCGAACCCTTCACACCTAGCCCTCCGAAGGGAAGCGATAAGCTAAGAGGGTTGGTGTCGCTTCGGATTAATGCGGAGCGCAAACTGATGACGCCCTTCTCCGACTCCTTTAAGCGTTTCAAGAACGCATTCTTCAAGGTGGTGGCCGAGCCCGACCAGTTGTCTTGGTTTCTGGACGGGACCGAGGGTTCAGGCGTACGGGTGAGGTTCCCCCTTTATTGGGATGGGAGGCATTATGACAAGCCGCCGACGTCTTATATGGTAGGTGTCGACGACCTCCTGCCCGAGACCGTCCCTTCTGTCGTGAGGTTGGCCGCCTTTGTGGAGGAGTACGGGGCCCAAAGCGCGGCCTTCTGGATTTCGGGGTTGGGTTTGAAGCCGTTTCCCCCCACCTGTAGGTCTTTGAGTTTTTGAATTTGTCTTCGAATTCTTCTTTTTACCTGTCTGACTTATTTCGTCTTTGTTGCTTGCAGCTAGGACCATGGACGCTTTGCCCCTGTATGCCCGTCTGTCGAGGGCTGCTGCGGCGTCGCCCAGTCGTCCGAAGAAGCGGGCGGCTTCTGCAGATGCCGGTGCCTCTACTGCCCCGGCTTCAAAGAAGGCGAAGGGTCCTGCTGCCGAGGGCTCTTCTTCTGCCACTGCCTCCAAGCCTGCTCCTGTGGTGGAAACCCCGGCCCTGGAGGGTCGAGAGGTTGTTGTTGCTGCTGGCCCTTTTCTGGGCATTGAGTCCCAGGTTCCTGAGGCTTCGAGGGGGACGGACGTCGTCATTTCTGATAATGACGTCGAAGTGACAGTCTCTCCTGCTAGCTCGCCATCGCCTTCAACTTCCCTACTGCCACTTCCCCCTCCGCCCCCTCCGCCGACGAGTCCCTCTTCGGTTTTTCCCCGTAGCTTCTTGTGGGATAACGGGGTGGCCCCTGAGGTGGACGTGGCGTTCCTCCCGCCCCGACATTTCCTGGAGGGTGGTCGTCCCCTGTCTCCTTCGGCCGAAGACCGTCTGCAAGTGGCCCAGAAGGAGCTGATCAAGTCGGTGGGGGTACCTTCAAGCGCTAAGAATGGTCCGGAACCTTTATGCCCGGGCGGATGCTGAGTGTGTGCGTGTGAGGAAGGTGGAAGCTGAGCTGAGGCCCGAGCCTGCTGCTGCCGGGCAACTGAGGAAGGAGCTGGCCGAGATCAGGGAGAGGGCCAGTTCCTCTGAGGACGAGCTCATCGCGGCTTGGGCTGAACGGGATGAGGCCAAGGCCGCACTGGGGGCGGTGAAGACAGAGCTAGGGGAGGCCCAGGCGGAGCGGGATGCGGCCAGGGTGGAGCGGGACGCCGCTAAGGCTGCAGCGGTAAAAGCTGATCAGGGGCTCCAGCTGTCTTATCAACATGCTGATAAGGCGGCCGAGGAGTATGCTCGGGCCCAAAAGGAGATGTCCGAGAGCCTGGCTGCGGCCAAGGCTTTGCAAGTGGAGCAGGCTGCTTTGGCTGCTACAGAGAAGGAGGCGTTCGAGAAGGCCCTTTCCACCGAGAAGGCGACTTCCCAAGAGCTCACTGATGCCCTGGTCCAGACTGCCGAGGCATGTTTCAAGCAGGCCTTGCTCTAGATCCGGCACTTCAATCCCGGGACCGAGCTTAACGTGGAAGGGTACGATCATCGTGCCTTTGTTCAGGAGGATGGGTCCTTCCTCCCTTACGAGGCTCCGGCGGCCGAGGGTCCTGCCGAGGACGTGGAGGAGGTGGTGGGGGGGATGGAGCCGACGCCGGAGATCCCAGGGTGGAGAATGTCGATGTGGCGCCGAGCTCCCAGTCCTAGCTTTGTTTTGCTTTTTATAAGTTTTGGGGCGTTGGTGCCCCTGTAATCTTGTTTGAACAATTCTGGCCTTGTGCCATTGTAAATAATTTTTGGAGTAATGAATGATTTGAATTGTTATCATCCTTTTACGCTTTTCGTGCGACTCCGAGCTTGTTTATCTACCTTAGGCAATGAATGGTTTATTTTCCGTCGTCATCCTTTTGCCTCGGTTTGTGTATGGGTCGGTTATGTGAGTATGAACCGTTTAGATGCTCTAGACTATGGATGGCTTACAACTATGTCATCCTTTTGTCTGAGCTTATGCGTTGGTCGGTCGCATGAGTACGTGTCGTTATGCATAACTTAGGCAATAGGTGATTTCGCTCTTTCGCCTAAGTCTTAGTGTTTACCGGCTGCATGTGAGCAGGCCTTGGGTACTCTACCACACTTAGTGTGTGGGAGGTTGGGGCAAGGTTGTCTCGTTTCAGCCTCGTCAGGCATAACTAACCGTACTGCCTCGGCCCGGTTTTCGAATAACCGGACTCCAACTTTTCTCTTAGTCGGATCACATTTAACCGACGTAAGGGCTAGACTACTACGTGTCTAACCGAGGCTTCGGTTGCCTCCAGTCAGACATTTTGACCTGATCAGGGTCGGCATGACAGTCTGCTTACTTAGTCGAGCGAGCGTTGACGCGTCAATTTCACGAGGGGCCCTGGGTGGCGCCATCGCCGAGCTCTAACCAGTGCCTATCGGAGTACAACGGCCGGTTTTCATACATCTAGATGTTTTTTGTTTGTGGCCGGGTTCGCAGCCTCGGAGCCTTCTACCGATGCCGGGCTTAATGGCCTCGGCTTTCGGTTTCTTGGCTGGGCTTCTTTGCCTCGGTCTTTTTGTTGTGGGCCGAGCTTCATGGCTTCGGCTTCATGCATAAGCGAATTTTGTGCACATTCAAACTTCTCCTCTGTGGGATCCTTTATTGATAAAAAGAAATAGCCCTAAGGGGCTTTGCAAAACATCATGATCAGAAGCGACTTAACTTGGACTCAAAGTGAAAACAACGATAAGGAAACACACTCAATGAAAAAATCATAAAGTGAACAAACATTGCCGAAAAGGGGTCTAGCTATAGTAGATCTTCAGCTTGTCAGCATTCCAAGTTCTTTTGATTGGCTTTCATGCCAAAGTCTCGAGGGTATATGCTCCTCTGTCGAGCTTTTCCTTAATCCGGTATGGCCCTTCCCAGTTCGCCGCCAGCTTCCCGTCCTTGGCATTCTTGTTGCCTATGTCGGCCCGTCAGAGTACTAGGTTGCCTCGGTTAAAAGCCCGGGGTCGGACCTTTCTATTGTACTTAGCCGCGAGTAGCTGCTTGGTGGCTAGTTCCTGGCAGTGTGCCGTGACCCGGATTTCGTCAATGAGGTCCAAGTCTGTCTTCAAGGCGTCGTCGTTCAACTCCTGCCCTTCCTGTCTGGCTTTGACCTTTCTCCAGGATGGCTGTCCGATTTCGACCGGGATCATTTCCTCGCATCCATAGGTTAGCCTGTAGGGGGTTTCCTGGGTCGAAGACTGTACGCTTGTCCAGTATCCCCATAGGACGCTGTGGAGCTGGTCAGTCCAGCTGGTGTCGGCTTGCAACATTCGTCTCTTGAGCCCGTCCAGGATGACTTTGTTGGCGGCTTCGGCCTGGCCATTTGTCTGGGGGTGTTCCACGGATAAGAAGTGCTACTTGATGTCCAGGTTGGACATTAGCGCTTGGAATCGATGGTCCATGAACAGGGTGCCATTGTCTGTGACAACCTCGGCTGGTATTCCGAAACGGGAGACGATGTTGTGCCGGAAGAACCTTATCACTCTGGCCGAGGTTATGGTGGCGAGGGGCTCTGCTTTGATCCATTTGGTGAAGTAGACTACCGCGACTATGAGCCATTGGTATTGCCCTTGCGCTGGCCGAAACGGTCCGAGGATGTCCATGCCCCACTTGTAGAAGGGCCAGGGGGCTGGCATTCCTTTCAGTTCTGAGGGCAGCGGCCATATGATCCTGGCGTGTTTCTGGCAGCTGTCGCATGTCTTAGCCTTTTCCATGGCGTCATGCTTCATAGTGGGCCAGTAGTAGCCGGCGCGTAGCGCCTTTCGGGCGAGTGCCTTGCCCCCCATGTAGTGGCCGTTGCTGCCTTCGTGGAGTTCGGCCAGCACATATTTTGCTTCAGAATCGCCGAGACACCTCATCATCGGGCAATGGAGCCCCTTTCTGTAGAGTTGGTCATCAACCAGGGCGTAGAGGGCGACCTCTCTGATCAGCTTCTTGGCCTCGGTGGTGTCGGTAGGGATAATTCCCCTTTCGAGGTAGTCTTCTATCGGCTTCCTCCAGTCGAGGCCTACTAAGATGGCTATGATGCAGCTCGGCTCGGTCAGATTTTGCTGGATCACGGTCCTGTGGTTATCCGGCCCCTTTGTACTTGCCAGCTTAGAGAGGATGTCGGCCCGGGTGTTCTCCTCTCTTGGGATGTGGGAAACCGTCACCTCTTCGAATTCGGCCATGAGTTCTTTGGCTCGGTTCAGGTATTTGGCCATGAGTGGGCCTTTTGCCTGATAGGTGCCGTCAATCTGAGCTGCGACGAGCTGCGAGTCGATTAAAACCTTTACTCGTATATAGCCTAAATGCATTTTTTTTTTCTGGCTCAAGCCTGAGCCTTTATAAGGCCTGAAGCTTTTTTAAATGCCTATTTACAATGTAGGCCTTTAAAAAGGCCTCATATTACAGGCTTTAAAGGCCATAAGTAGGCTATATACACTTTGAACCTATTAAAATCTATATAAATATAAGAATGAAAATAAATAAATATTATGTTATTATATGATATAAGTATAAATATATATCTTTAATGTGTAAAGAGGTTAGACCTGAAGACTTACAGGCCAGGTCTTAAAAAAATAGGCCAACACATAAAGGCCTTTAAATAGGCTTTGACCTGATCTTTTTAACAAACAGGTCAGGCCTGACCAGACCCTAAATAGGTCAGGTAGTAGGCCGTCTAATAGGGGCCTGACCTATTTCCAACCCTAGAGGTTGGTATATATTTCTCTTAGAGAAAACGCGAGATGTGTGTGTATGAAAATACATTAATTACCTTCAAATACGTATGCTACTAAAGCTTGTACGCTACAGTAATTGGTCCATCTAACCGTCCAAGTGTGGAACGTCATTGGTCAAACTCATAGCTAGGGACCATGAAAATTAGATATTCCTTTTTGTTTGCAATTCCTTTTTGTAGATAATTCAGTGACTTCAAGCCTTAACTAGTGAGCTCTAGTTATATTTTTTAAAAAAAATGAAACTTAAAATATTAATTGAAAAAAATGAAAGCTTACTCGAGGAAGGACCTACAGAGTGAAGATCCATGTTGGTGGTGGAGGATGGAACTTAAAAATCCTGCCTTTTTAGATGAAAGAATACTTAACGGTTATTTGAGAAAAACTGTAACGTATTGTCCATAATATTAATTACTTAATGGTTATTTGTGAAGAATCATATTGTTAAAGAATTTTTTTATATAACACGACAATAATCTTACTCCTCAACTTATATAACATTTATTCGTTGTAACCGTTATTTATTTAGTATTATATATGCTTGAATCTACTTTAGTGTGTCCAATTACATATCTTGAAGAAACCATTATATAAGCACATAAAAAAGTGACGTCTCCTGCTAAAAGGGAAACCAAAATAAGTGGGGAGGGGAGAATTGGAATATACATATATTATCACTATAATAATAATTATTATTATTATATGTACATATGTATGTACGGACCTATATAAGTGTGTGTGTGAATTAAAGTTGGAGTTTTTTATAGCCTTGCATATAAGTATCATCAAAAGGAAGTAAGTTGAGAATTTGACTCAGAAACAAAGTCTTCTAAATCTGTAAACCCACCCAAGTACTGACCTGTAGATGTTTCTTCCCTGCAAAGTTCAACATCTTCTTCTTCCTCCTCCTTCTTGACAAATTTAGGCTTGTCAAAGGAAGAAGAAGAAGAAGTTGGACTTTGCTGGGAAGAAGCGTCTCCAGGTGGGTACTTGTGTGGGTTTTCAGATTTAGAAGGCTATGTTTCCGAGTTTGCTCAAATTTTCAAAGTTGGAGTTTTTTATAACCTTGCATATGAGTATATATCATTAAAAGGAAGTAAGTTGGGAATTTGACTCAGAAACAAAGCCTTCCAAATCTGCAAACCCACCCAAGTACCGACCTATAGATGTTTCTTCCCTGCAAAGTGCAACTTCTTCTTCTTCTTCCTCCTTCTTGACAAATTTTGGCTTGTCAGAGGAAGAAGAAGAAGAAATTGAACTTTGCAGGGAAGAAGCGTCTCCAGGTGGCTACTTGGGTGGGTTTTCAGATTTAGAAGGCTTTGTTTCCGAATTTGCTCAAATTCCCAATTTTCTTCCTTTCGATGATACTCACATTCAAGGCTGTAAACGACTCCAACTTTAATTCACACATACTTATATACGTCAGTACACACACGTGTGTGTTATAATGATAATATATATACATTCTCATTCTCTCATTACCACTTATTTTTTGTTTCTCTTTCGCCTAGAGGCTTCATTTCTCCGTGTTCTTATATAATCGCGGTTTCTTTATGATATATAACTGGACATTTCATATATATATATATATATATATATATATATATATATATATATAAATCTTTCTCTGATATATTGTTACATTCGGATAGATAGAATTACTTGCGGCGGTATGCTTAAAGTTGGTATTCTCTAATATAATGTTACATTCATGTATAATATTCTGTTGTTTGCATGAAGAGAATAATATTTCTTTGAGATAAAGCTATTTCAAAAAAAAAAATTATATAGGATTAGCTGGAGTTTTGAGTGAATTAAACAATTCACATCCCCATCTAACGATCCAATCCAATTTTGAAAATTTCACACTAAAATGTTCAAATAGAAAGTTAGAATCCACAGAACCTCACACGCATCCACCGAGATAAATAAACAAATTCAAATTCAAAACCAACAAGATAAGAGATAAAACAATAAGATTATAGCAACCTCCGACTTTTGATATCATCATGTGATGAAATTCCATTCTATCAGTTTTCTCCATCGTCCCAAAATTTGCGTCTCATAGTTATACAACTCTCTTTATACTTCCTTGATCACCCTTATTTGTTTGCCTTGTTTTAAATCATTCAAGAACCTCGTGAATTGGTATTGAAATAGTGTTAGAAAGTATGGAGAGGTAAGAGTGAGATGCTTACTGGGTCGAGTCGAGTCGAATCAGTGTAATCAGAGCACACACAAGAATTAGACTTCTAGAGTCTGTATGGGTTTGCAGAGCAGTGCACCAGTAGAAGAAAAGTCAGTGAGAGAGAAGAGATTGCCAGAAAGTTCTTTGGTAGGAATGAGAAAACAAGCAAAGGCGCAACCTCTATTTATAGCGGTATAGTGAGACCACCTCAACTAGCCCTATAAACCACAATCTGGCAATTAATGGCTAATTAATTCAATAATCAACTGAGTCTTGCTTATCAATTAAGCAAATCAGCAATCAATGCTGATTTGTACTAACAAATATTTCATTTATATGATTTGTCATCGCAATCCGCGATTAATGCTGAAATAGTGCTTTATATCTTCTCATTTAATTGGGGTTATTTGTATTTCCCAATCAAATAGTTTGGCACATCAAAGGTAGACCTAGACCCAAAGTCCAACATAAAGGAAGATTTTATTTCATTAGATAAGACTCGATTTAATTTTCTCAATCTTTAAAATTCAAATTCCAATCAAGAATATATTTTCATTAATTAAATGAATAATTATGGATCTTCCCTGAAACAAAAGAAGACCGACTGAACAAACAGTTAAAAAACTTTCATAAAAAAACTTACATAATAAAACTTGAATGAATATATATAAATGCGAGGAAAAGAGCAAATTGTTTTACTTTATTGACCTATATAATATGTATGTAATCTTTTAGTTTCAATCAATTGATTGCGAATCACGGAGGATTAAAAAAAGTTATAACGAGCCATAAATTATTAATCATTCATTGTAGGAAAATCTCATATAAAGCTACTTAAAATAGAAAAATTCTAAATCGGGTTGGTAAATTCAATAAATCATTAATTAAGTCATCAATTCAATTTAGGATTTCAAAATCTGTGTAAAATGACTTTAATGCCCATTCTCTCTTTTCTGCCAATCTTTCTTCTCTTTCCTCTTAAAGGAGTACTATTGTTTTATGACTTTATATAAAAGGATAATAAAAAAAACTTCAAGTATGTCATGCCATAATAGTATCATTGATATCAATTAAATATATTTTAATTGAAAGTCAATTAGTTGTATTAATGATTAAAAAAAATAAATGTGAGGTTTTTTTTTTTGAAAAAAAAAAATTGTTATTTTTATCAGGTGAGATAAAAAAATAAACATATCCTATGCCAACTTCACCCTTTGCAAAATTGAATTGAAATAAAAGTCATTTTTACCAATATTAACATAAATCAGAATAATTTTCCTTAACACATAAATGTGAGTTTTTATATAGTAATTTAGTTAATATTTCAATTTCAATTTTTAATTCTTTAATATAAATCAGTAATATTTTTTTAAAAAAAAAAGAGGCATTTAAATTTCATATACTTCTATGAATATTTCAGAAAAAAGATGTAAAATGCACTTAAAATTTCATAAAATGGTTTACATCAATATAAAAATTTCTAAAAAAATCCTATATATATATATATGTGAAAAATATAGAAAAATTCATACTTAATTAATATATTTATCAAAATATGTCCTTTTAAAGTATATATAGTATAAGTTTTATTTAAAAAAAAATTGTTCATGTTAACAAAATGAACTCTTTGCTGAAAATATTGTAGGTTTTTATTCTTATAATGACATACTTAATATATTTGAATGAATCACATTTCGTTGTATTAAAATTAATTTTGATATATACATGGGAAACATAAGTTATGAAGTAATAAAACTCATTAATGAGGAGAGAGGAGAGGCTATTAAAGTTATTTTACCTATATTTTAAAATCTTAAATTAGATTAATGACTCAATTAAAGATTTATTGAACTTACCAACCCGATTTAGAATTTTTCTATTTTAAGTAGCTCTATATGAGATTTTCCCTTCATTGTATCTCAATCAATTCTTCTCTTGGCTTAATTTTGTGCGCATATCTTTCTGTTGTTTTTATTTTTACTTTTTTAATTTTTTGTTAAACAACATCGTCATTAATTAATTAAGAAATTTAGTTCAATTTGCATAAAAATATCTTTTTTTGTTCGAAGAAAGAAAATCTCTTTCAACACTCAACGATTAAGCACTTGGATTATGTGTGTATCCTTCTTCGTGTTTTTGAACGTTATGTCCTTAATAAGATTTGTCACCACATTCATCACCCTTAGTATAAATTCACACAAACATGACTTACATGCTTTGGTTATTAATTAACATCACTAGTTAGAAACCACTGAACCGGGAGAACTTTCAGTCCAACCATTCTAGATAATCGGTTCTGGAATGATTGCTTTCAAGTTGGTGTATACCATGAATGCCAAGATGTTTCATGTGAAAAAAAAGGGGTTCGGTTTCTCTCATTGTCCATTTTCTCATTATTCTCATAATCTCTAAATCATATCTGTCTAATTAAATTTGAAAAGTAAGAATTGAGCCATATCATTAAATTATCACTCCTTTTATTTTTCTCTCGTCTTCCCCATCAACGGTCTAGATTAGCTCTTCTTCCGCCCAATCAACGGTCCATATAAACTTATGAGGGATATGAGAAATTGAGATAATGAGAGAATCTCTTTCAAAAATAATAATAATAATAATAATAACTGCTCATAAACTAGTCCCACGTAAATATATTAAATTTCATGTTCAAAAGCATATATTGAGATATTTATACATACTAAATGTCTTTTTTTTTTTTTTTTGCAAATGAGTGGTGGTCGTACTACAAGGTTCAATGTCAGAATTGCAAAAAATTGTTATATGTAATTGGAGTTAGTTTGAGAGTATCCGTACTCAAAGAAGAAATAGATTGGAACATCAAAGGGTTAATAACTTGGTTTTCACTAAATGCAATTTGAGGTTAAAGTTTAGGTAAACTTCTTCTTCTTCATGACTAATTGGATTGCTTGTTTTATAGTTCTATTACATATAGTAATGTACATTTCATTTATTTAAGTCTTCCATCGTGTTGGCAATATGGGAATCGATTGAAGAAGAAAAAAGATAATTATGATCCCATTGATTATGAATCAATTGATAAACTAGAATTTTGGGTGCTTGAAGAGATCCAACTCCCAAATTTGATGATATAGAAGCGACAAATCTTCAATTTAAACAAATGGCAAGGGATTTTGGAGGTTTCTAACTATCTCTTTTATTATTTATGTAACATCCCATTTTCTAAAACATTTTTAAAAGAGCTTGATCAGAGTGGCGCATCGGAGCAATTCAAGAGAGCGAGTAACTGATGAGTGTATTAAAATATTAACCATAGTTGGTTATAGTAGTGGTACATTTATCCCAATAATTCAAAATATTATACAATCCCCAAAACAAAAAGAAACTCCGGCCAAATCTTCACACGGGCTGCTTACCCTTGTCGTCGGCCCTCGGTCTTCCAGACCCTGAAGCTATAGCAAGGGCTAAGGCCCAATGCCCATTGGACCTCAGGTAACGGTTAACCTCATGCTTATGTATGACAAAATATGTATGAAAGATATTATAACATTAATCAACACATAATCACACAGTATATGTAATTTTAATATATCAACTACACATCATATGTAAAGTTGTTCATGTACACATCGCATGTATAGTTGTCATCTATCACATATATAAACATATCATAAGCATCAGAGTTAGTGTTACAATACACGTCCGTACCTTCGTTGACGATTTTGGTATGTTTGTTGGTCAAACTGTGATCACGCTTATCATATAATGGTAATATCTCATTTATTAATTCACAGATAATATCTTAATAGATATTTTAATCACTAATGACCATTTTACCCTTGGTGGAATTATTTTTCATCTTATTTTCTTTATTTTTCTGAAAAATTGCTGGTCCAGAATTTTGGACAAATTTTCGTCTATCTTTGAAAAATCATAACTAATTCTAGAAAAATTGAAATAAGGATCCATAAAATTCCCCGAAATCCTTAGGATGTCTAGTTTCAAGTAAAAATAATCACTTTTGCCCAGATTTCACTAATCACTCCCAGTTTTAAAGTTTTAAGTCTCTGCCCAGAATTTTTCCACAAATTCACAGTCAAACTTTGAGAATTTTTATCTCACTGTACAGAGCTCATTTTAACATGTTCTTTGCATATTTGAAAAGCCCTATATGTATAATTTAACCATGAATTTTTCCAGAAATTTTCAACCACATTTTCAACATAAAATATGAGCATTTTCATTACTGGTTTAGAAAGTGCTTAACCGATGAGATTTCGTCAGAACTTCGTTACTTTGATGTTTCTCTTCCAAAAATTTTTCTCTATAACTTTCCTCATTATTTTTTTGAAATAAAGCTAATTTTAACCATAAAAACATGGAAATAAAGTTATTCTAGAATATTTAATATCTAAACTACTTCTATCTAAGAATTTAAGAACTTAAAGCTAGAGCTAGAGAACTTACCAAGAACCTTGCTACTCCTTCAAGAAGCTCCTTACTCTCACTCTCTACTCTCTATATCAGCTTGTTCAAGCTTGTTTTGGTGTGAAGAAAAGTGAAGAACCTAAGCCCTTAGATTAGCTTTATGAGGTTAAATCTTGGCCCTTAGATCTTAGTTGAAATTGTTGACTTTTCAAAGCTTGATTAAAGTTTAATTAAAATCTTAATCAAAAGCTTAATTGTCTCTTAATTATTGCATTATTGGTGTTTAGGGTAATTTATGACCATTGGTAATCCATTCTATGTTAATCCTAACTTCTTATTGGTCTTTGATTTTTAATTAGCTTAATACCCCTTTAATTGTTGACTATTAGTACTAATCATAAAGAATTACCTAAATATTCTATTAGTGTAATTTAAATTACCCATTAATTGTTGGTAATTGCCCCTTAATTGTCCCAAGCATTTTGATAATTCTTTATGGCCTTTATGAATTAAAATTGAACTAGGTATCAATTCTAGGGTTTTAGATAATTTAGCCTTTTAACAAATTATGAAAATTGGTGCTTTGATTAATTATGAAGGCTTGTACAATTATTTAATTTAGTGAAGATTTAGTTGGTCATTAATTGTTATTGATTTCTCCAAATTTATTTAAGTATTTTCATGACACTTTCTTGCTCTTTTTGATCCTACATAAACCATAGTTTAATAGGGTATTTATTATAGTTTATGATATTTTATGATGCCTAACAAAATTTAGAAATTTAAATCATTGGTCACCTTAATCCTAAGGAAAAACTACCTAGAAAATAGAATAAACGCATCTCAAAATTTGAGACCACATATTCACCTATTTTAAATAGGCTTTATCTATCAAATATTGCATTTAAGAAAAATAATGAATTTTGGGGTATTACAATTTAAGATTATATTTTTACACAAAAGAATACAACTATATTTTTTACATGAGTATTAGTAATTCTATTCATTTCATATATAAGCGATGATGATGTTAGTACTGGGGCTTCATCTTTAAACGATGATCATGTTGCTTCTAACTGGTGCCTTTACTTTTCTTCCTACAGTTCCACCTCCTAATGTCTCAGTACCTAGAGAATTGATCATGATGTTAATGATGATTATTAGTTTAGTAATTAAAGGTGAGAATATTTTGTATCATATACTTGTTTTGGATATTTTGTTACGAAGAATATTTTGTGATTACTGATTATATATTCGCATGTCATTAGGTGATATATGATACTGTGATGTTAATTTGTAAAGAAAATATTTTTTAAAAAAAACATGTGACAAGTATTAGAACATATGATTATTTTGCAAATGATTAATTCAAGGTATTGAAATAATATAGTATTTGAAATTTTGGATGGTGTGATAGATGAGGAATTAAATTATGTTTCAATTTTTTATAACTTACCGGGTTGACCCAGGGTTAACTCTAGTCTGACCCACTAATCTTTAACTCAGAAACCGACCAATCCTGGACCACAAGTTGAGCGAGCAAGCCAGCATTATCAACAAACGAGAAAGACCAAAAAGAGAAAATCACACCTAAGGTAAAGGTATAAATAATATTAGAATCACTTAAATCGAAATTATAAAGGGGAAATACTGGAATAATTAGTCTCTAGAAACTTCATGCCATATCAGTGCGGACGAATGCTGATCTCACCGTCAAGGAGAACCCAAGGCAAGGACCACCGCTTTACAAAAGAGATAATTAAAAGACAGGAGGGACAAATTAATAATACTACTGGGATGGGAAGGAATGGTCGTCTCCGAGCACAAGGAGAAAGCGAAATTTAATGAACACGGACCATCAGTAATGGAACACGTAAACGTTGTATTCCACGACGGCGTCGCCGGTATTCGGATTTAAGGTGTGGGTCTTGGCCTGAGCGAAGCCACGAGCGAACCGGAAAAACCCACTCCCGCTGACGATCGGCATCTCTCGAACCGTACTGAACACCGTGTTCCGTCCCAACAAACTCAGATAACTCCCATTATACTTCCCTTCCATGAAGGCAAAGTTCAACACCATCAACAACCCCACCTCGTCTTTCGCCGCCGACGCATAAATTCCCTGGGCTTTACCCAACAGCTTCGACCCCCTCTCCGGGCCTGCCGTCAAAGGGTCGTCGGCCATCATCACCACCCCGAACCCAGTTGAGGAGGTGTTGGTCGTGAGGGCCTCCGCCACCTTCACGGCGGTGGGCTTCCGCCCGCTGACGATGTCGTGAAAGTAGAAGTGAAGGTGGCTTAGCTTCTCCTTACAGAGGCCCAGTGAAGATGGAGAGAGAGTGTCTGAGAGAAACCGGTGGTTTTGGCGGTGGCCAGGTATGTGAAGAGGAAAATAAGGGTGAGGCTACTGAGGAATGTAAAGAGTTTTCTGGCCATTGTTGTCGATTTTTTGAGAGCTTCCAAAGAGATTTCTTCTTGGTGTGTGAGAAAAATAAATCTCTGGGGTATAAAAGAACATCAGGATTGCGGGCGTAAAATGCACAACTAGCCAACTAGGTATGAGCATTCCTTTTCTAGCCGAAATAGCTGAACAGAACTAATTCTGCATACTGAATCGAAACAACCAAATTAACCGAATTTTTTATTTATCATTTACAATCTATACCTATTTATAATTATAGAAAGAATTGCACTAATCAAATACTATCTATTAAATATTAATATATTATATATATTTCAGCTTTTAACCAAATTATATTTTTAATAACTGAACAAAAAATGTAAGCCAAAATTCTCAAAAAAGGAAAAAACTCTAACTGAAAACCGAATCAAGTTCGATTTGGTTTTAATTTACTCATCCCTACTCGATTTTGAATAAATAAAGAAATAAATAAAGGTATATACTTATTTAGTTCTTTGTTTATCACCCTCCACCAACTGATCACTTCATCACTCGTCCGAATGATGTAGGGTCGAGCGAAAATGGAATGCTTTGATTTTGATTTCGTCTGGTACACTAGAAATATTTTTTTTTTTTTTGTTGATAAATAATGAAAAATATAAAGGGTAGTCATTTATATGTTTTCCATGTATCGATATAAGGGGAGAAAATGTCATATGGGGTGAAATTAATGTCAATTTGCATGCATGTATTGAAGGTGGAGCTAAATCACCTTCAATACAAGAAGAGAGTTTTCGTGACAAGAAGAGAGATTCAGAGAGAGCAATTTTAGGTTTCCATTTGAAGAAGAAAGGATACAGTGAACGAGTTTTATTTTGGCGCTAAACTTGACTAAATATTCCCAACTACCGGTCTTAAAAGTTCACCTTTTAGACCCATTATGATTAAATAACATCCAGTCATTTCTGCTTCTTCTTCTCTCATCCTATCTATATTCATTGATTGTCTATCATCAATTACTACAGATGATGGTTGTCCTATTTCTAAGCTTCTTTCTTGTTGCATATTTATTTTTGTCTTTCCCGATTCCTTTATATTTGTTGCTTCTGCAAATTCTTTTCTTATATTTCTTAATTCATCTTCTTCTTGATCCAATAATTTTTCTATTTTATCATCTGATTCTACTGCTATAATACCCCAAAATTTGTATTTCTCCTAACTATGATATTTTGGCAATTAGGACCTACTGAAAATAGGAGAGTATGTTGTCTCCAAATTTGTAGTGCATTTATTATATTTCTTGAATAAGTTTTCGGTAGGACTTAATAGGGCAAAATCCAACTCTCTAAATTTAATTAGGGGTCATAAAAACACCTAAATTAATTGGATAAAATTTTCAACAATTGGAGAACAATTTAGTCTACACTTAAAGATACATTGACACATAATGCGTATATTATCAAAAATAAGCCATAAAGGAGTAGGAAGAGGTTTAAAATAATTAGAGGACACTAAAAATAATTACTGGATACCAACAATTAATCTAAATTGAATTAACATTCATAATTGATTTAATGTCAAATATTAACTGTAACACCCCCAAATTTCTAACTATTATAATAACGTAAAATTTGCTATAATTTTTATGAATAAATACTTGAATTCAAAATAACTAAATCTGGGAAGTGTTACCGCCGCACTTGTACTGGGACGAGTGCAAGGCTACTTTATTACAATAACGAAAATCAAAACTCGAGCAAAAATGTTTTTTTTTTCAAAGCATGAATAAAAAAAACTAAATAGCCAGAAAGTCGAATGCTCCTCCTCCCTTCTCACTGTTAGTCCCAACAGCCCCAACTTTGAAACCTGTTTCACTGAAATTCTGCTCCCCCGAAGGATCGTCGCAGCCCAGAACACAAACATCAGCAAAAGCTGGTAATCCTAATAAACAAAGATAATATAAAATAATAGTAATAGTAATAACAATAATAACAGTAATAATAATAATAGTATTCATCAACATAATAAATATAAATATCCATATCAATATTCACAGGATGAAAGAAAACATCATATATATAATTCAAGGCATCAATTTTAATACTATCATATCTATATGTTCTCATCGAAAGATATTCATCATTATTTTAATTTCATTTCATTTGGACCCGGAAACCTGCCAGTCCAATTAGTTTAGTGGGAAGAGAACCATGGTAAACCCGGAAACCTGCCAGTTTACCCTGTGACCCGGAAACCTGCCAGTCACAAATAATCAGTTTGGCCATATCACAATAAATCAATTCGTCCTAATGTGCACACCTCTCCCCAAAGTTGCTACTAATGTCCCGGAAACCTGCCAGACACCACTTTGGGAAGAACGGATATAATCAAGTTCACATCAAATAACATATCGAGGCATAAAGCCTAAGAGTTGTGTTCTTCACTTTGGGGGTACCATCCCAAAGCTATCCTCCCACTGTTCAATTATTTATATATATATTTTATTGAGTGGCACATATATTTCAATCACACAAAAACACAAGGAAAAAAAAAACGTACAGGGAACAAAGTTTTCAATAATAAAAAAAACTTATATTTTAATCATTTACCGAAACGTACAGGGAACATATGTTTTAATCATTTACCAAAACTTTCACAAAGTGGGCCACGCCATTCGAGACGAATGAAAAATGTACAGGGACATAGTTTTTGATAATTAAAAAAAAAAGAACGTACAGGGAATAGGATTTTCAAACACAAAAAAAGTCAAACACACAGGAAGAATTACCAAAATAGGATATAGAGAAGAGGAAGAACAACGTTGTTCTGGGAATTAGGATTACCTATCGAAATATAAAATTACACTAAGACTCATGAGATTAGGATTACCTGGTCTCCGTTTTGCTAGCTTTTAGAAGAATAGAGAAAGAATAGAGGAATTAGAAGAATAGAGAAAATAGTAGAAGAGAATATGAGAAGAGAAGGAGAGTATTCAGGGTTAGGCTAGGCTCATATTTATAACAAAAATTTAGGGTTTAGCTTCGGCTCTTTTACCATTGCCAACTCATTAATGGGGTTAAAAAAAAATCAATCAACAATGATACAAATTTAATATCATTAATAAGGTATATTAAATTAAAAACCAATCAGCCATGATGTGAATTTAATATCATCAATAAGGCATATTAAAATAGAAAAAAATCAACCAATCATGGTTCACATTACGTTCGGTCAATCAATCATGGTGTAAATTAATGTGACTTAGTTGACAAGTAGAGGATTTATTACCTAAAATGGTGTAAATTAATGTGACTTAGTTAACAAGTAGAGGACTTATTACCTAAATCTCTTTCTTAGAGTATAAGCAGAAAATTCCTACGGCAATTAAGACTAGGAATATTTGGCCCACCAAGGCTATCTAAAATAAATGGGTAATTACTACTAATAATAATATCATCAATATTAATAATAATCAGAGATATTACATTAACAAACAATTTGAAATATATTGGCTAAATTCTATATTAAAGCTTAACAAGGGATCAATAATTGAAACAATTGGATTTAGTAGGATCATAATTGAGTTGGTGATCAATTAAATCATTACAAACTAAACCTAATTAAGCTAAATCAAATAGTAAACAAGAAGAATTTAATTAAGGGCTTTTTGTCACAAACAATCATCATGGATCAATTTTTGTAGCCCAACCATTGTCCAAACAAAACAATAAAGCCCAAAGTAAAATTAAAAAAAACAAATGAAAAGGAAAGAGATGAAGGGAGGGGGCGTGAATTTGGAGTCTTGGAGGGCAAGAGAGATAATCAAACACATGTGTAATTGGGTCAACAACTTGCTTGAGAAGGAGGACTATTCATTACTTGGTGGGCAAGTTTCTTAGCTTGTTGAAGGTGTTGGAATTTTTCCTATAAATAGGAGGCTTGCCTTCCCTCATTTCTCACACCAAGAGCAAAGCAACATCTGAATATTGAGAGGAGTGAAAGAGGGTTGGAAGAAGCTTGAAGGAGTTCAAGCATTAGGTAAGCAAGTTCTTGAGTTTTGAGTCTTAAATTCTTAGTTATTTAGTAGTTTGATCTTTAGATCTTCTAGATATAGTTGTTTTTATATTCTTCTGAGTTTAAAAATGGTTTTATTTCGAAAAATTGATGAAGATAGTGGTTTAGCAAAGTTCTTGGTGGAAGAACACCAAAATAACGAAGTTCTAGCGAAATTCGTCGGTTAGGCGATTTCTGAGTTAGTAACAGAAAATCTTATAGTTCATGTTGAAAATGTTGTTGAAAAATTCTGAGAAAATTCATGGTTAAATTAGACATATAGGGCTTTTCAAATATGTAAAGAAGATGTTGAAATGAGCTCTGTACAGTGAGAAAGAAATTATCAAAGTTTATGTTGCGAAAATGCTGGAAATTCTGGGCAGAGGATGAACACGTGAAATCTGGGAATTATTTTTGAATTCTGGGAAAATTATAATATTTTTTCTGAAAAATAGACATCCTAAGGAGTCCGGAACATTTTACAGATCTTCGTTTCGATTTTTCTAGAATTAGTTATGATTTTTCGAAGTTAGGTGAAATTCTGCCGAATATACTCCAGCGTCCTTCAACGAATTTTGAGGAAATAAAGTGAAAAATGAATGTACCAAGGGTAAAATAGTCATTAGTGGCCAAAATATCTTTTAGGATATTATTCTTAAATTAATAGGATGATATTACTATGATAGGCTATCCGAAAGAACGCAGACCGACCAACTACATACCGAGATCACCGACTTAGGTACGTTCACGTAATGCTTATTGTATACATATATGTGATAGATGATTGTACATGTGATGTGTACTGATAATATTGATGATTGTACATGTGATGTGTACTGATAATATAGATGGTTGTACATGTGATGTGTACTGATAACACGGATGATTGTACATGTGATTTGTACTGATATCATAGATGATTGTACATGCGATGTGTACTATTGACATAGATGACTTTACATGTGATATATATTGTTGATTGTTCCTGAATGAATATATGTCATACATATTTGTCATACATAAGCATGAGGTTAATCGTACCTGAGATTCCATGGTCATGGAATCTCAGCCCTCACTATAGCTTCAGGGTCCGGAGGAACCAGGACCGAGGACAAGGGCAAGCAGCACGCGTAAGGACCCAGCCAGAGGATTTCTTTTTGGATTTGTACTAGCATACTTTTAACTATTCGGAAAAAAAAAATTGTACCACTATTTAAGGCAACCGAATACACCAGTAGTAAAGGTTTATCAGATACTCGCTCTTTTAAATTACTCCGATGCCCGACTCTGATCAAATATTCTAAAAACGCTTTAGAAAATTGGGGTGTTACAACTGCATTCACCAATTTTATTATACTTTTATTTTCTAATTTTCTAAAAATTTCAAATAATTCTTCTGTTTTTGATCCTATATAAATACATGTGTGTGCGCTCCTATGCGTGTGAGAAACATTTTAGCCAACATGTGCATTTAAAAGATTACATAATAAGTAAGTTTTAAAATAATAAAGGGAGAATTATAATAAAGGAACTAAGAAAAATAATATTTATTAAGAAGGACCATAAAAATGGTAATTATTTTGAATGACCAAAAATTAAAACATTAATATAAAGAGACTAAATTACCCTTGGTTCTACAATTTTTACATAAAGGTGAGAAATGAAAAAAAAAACGTTTTGGAACAATAATATATGGCAACCTTTTTTTGGAATGAAATTGTTGGAATTTTAATATTATAATTAATATTCCATTAATTCCATTAAGTGGCTCACATTAATTCTTGTTTTGTAACCATTGTAACCGTCCATTAATTTTGTAACGGCCCAATTAATACGCAATAATTGCTAATTGATACACATGAATGCTTTGTCTCTGTGATGGCCAGAGAATTATTCAGACGTGTATATCTTTCGGTCCCCTGAGCCTGCTCTAAATAAGGAAAAAAGCACACCATCTGCAGACTTAGAGAAAAGGGTCAGTTGGACTGAAACTCGGAGTTCGTCCCTGCTCGCTTCGGGAAACAAATCAATAGCGGGAGGTATTTGTGATCTCTACTTCATTTTTCCGCATTGATCTAAATGCTAATCTGTGTTTAGCATGATTAGATATGATTAGATCGCTCAGTTTTCTAACATTTGGTATCAGAGCCAGATTATATGCCTCTGCCTTGATTTTTCCGGATTGAGTCTCGGTTTGATTTTTCATGAAAAATCAATGAGTTCAACCGGGTTTTCAGAATTTCTCTCCTGTTTGTTCTTTGGAATCTTCCTGTTGATATAAGATTTCTTGATGAATTTTTCTGAGAACTTAAAATACATGTTTCAATCAGTTTCGAAACAATATCTCGATTTCATTTGTGTTGGCTTGAATCCTCTTGTTGGAGGATCTGAGGTCCTATTTTTGAAATTAAGGAAACCCGTGATCTAGATTTGTTTGATATTATTATCTGTTACTATAGTCATATCGTTCATAAGAAGGGTGAGATCAGATTGCGTTGTTCAATTTTGCTTTGAAATTTAAATTCTTGTTTCGATCTGGTTTTCACATTTATGCTTACAATCTGGGGCTTTCGAAAATTTCTCTGGTCTTTATTGTCTGGAATCAATATGTGTTAAATGATTCTTTGATTAGAGATCTCATCGTGATTTGAATCTGGAGATGAAACAAGAATGTTTTCGAAGGACCTGAGAAACAATTTCTTATGTTTCGATTCATGATCGTTTGTTTTGCCTTTGTAATTGATCAATAATATGACTGGATTGAGTTTTTAAAACGGCTGCCTGCAACGTCACTGACGATCCTTCAACGAAAAAACGAAAGGCACGATTTTTAAAATTTGAAAGTCATGTTTTTGGTTTCGGTTTTCATGTGGATCTTGATAGATTGTGCTTCTATTTCGTTGGGGATTGTTTTTCCGTGATTGTCGCCGTAAAAATCGTCGGATTTTGACCCAACGATCGCCAGAAAACGCTACCGGAAAACACGGGTCGCGATAGCTGTTACCGGGTTAAAACCGGGTCGCGGGTCAGGTAGGGCTTCTGAAAATGGGTAAGGAAGAAGCAAGGAACGACGTCGTTTGAGGCCTAAATGAAACAATGCGTTTCACTTATTGAAGCTGGGCCAGACGTGTTCTTTTGGGTCGAGATCCCTTCTGTTTGGGCCAGGCGCGTTTTTGGCGTTTAATCCTTCAGAACAAAAAAAAATGGAAAGGAGCTGAATTGTTTAAAACACTGAAGAGGTCGCAGCTGGATTCGAATCTGAGACCAGCTGGACATGTGGGCGCCTTAAGGACCAGCGTTCAGGCTGTGCTACGTGCCCCTTGTGTTTTATTTTTTGGACATTTATTTATTTAAATGTTTGTTTTTTCCAGTGAAAATAAAAGTATTTAAAGTGCAGTAGGTGGGATTCGAACCCAAATCCTTCTGATCCAAAGCCTTGATTGGGCCCTTCAGACCATTATGCCAAGCTGACATTTCTGTTTTATTTGTAGATATTGAATTTACATATAAACTATGACTTTCAGATTTAAATATAAATCTGATTTTATTTTTAATTGGATTTCATGTGATTATAAATTACATATTTTTTGTTATGCATTTATTAATTTTTATTTAATTATTCATGCAATGTTATGTTAAATAATATGCAAAGCATGGCATATCCAATTTTAATATTGCTTATTTTCTTGCAATATTATATAGTAATGTTAAGTGATCCTTATGTTTTAATTAATTAGAGAGTAGCCACAGCATCTTTAATTAATAGAAAATGTAAATAGAGTTGCATGATCACAAAGTAACATTAGTTGTAATAGATCATATGTAATATAATAAAATTTTATCCCACAGGAAAATTTTTATTATATGTTTTTGTATGATTAATTAGGATAAAATGTCAAATTATATTCTTAACTTACCCACAGGTATTAAGAATAAGGAAATAATTTGATAGTTTTATCATACAATTATGTATAAATCTAATTGGATACCTTAGGCCATTGGGCCAATTGTTCGAATGTAATGAACATTTATTTTGGGCCTTTAAATCTTTTATTGTGCTTCTTGGAAATATCTTTATGGATCCTATTGCTTTTTTAATCACCTGGGTCATACTTATTTATTTTCTTGGCATCTTGTTTTATGTGAAATGTATTTTGTTACATTAATCTGAATTGTTTAAATTGAGAAAGGTTAATTTTGGCAACTTTCACATTTTGGAAAACTTTTGAAAAACTATTACTATTATTTTTTTAGTTCTTCAATTGTCTAAATATTTGGAAAAATTAACTTTAGACAATTACATATCTTTTTACTTGAGTTGAATTATGCCAAAATTAATTCTTTAAACAATATTTAGATACATAAAATAGTGGGAGGATTTTTCTTTTAATTTGATTAATTAGTTAATTAATTAATCCCTCCATTAAGATATGCATATATTAGATTTATTTTTGAATGTACAAAATAGTGGGAGAATTTGTCTAAGATGATTATTTAATCACATTTTGTTGATTAAATTAATCAATTAAATTCTCATTAATGATTTGTGCATATTTGGAATCTAAATGCACAAGATTAATTTTGGTGATTAATATTGGAAATGTTAATTTAATCAAAGTAGGAGGATTGTACTTAGTCACTTATGTTGATTAAATTAATTGGTTAAGTCCTCCATAAAGTTGTGCATATACAGATTTTAAGTACACATTATTGATATTTGTGATTAACTTGCATAGCTATATTTTGTTCTAATGAACAAAATACATCACATAAAGATTTGAAGACGTCCATTGTAATTAAATATGTGGTTATAATTAATCTTTGCCCACAGGTAGATAATTATAATCATAGTTTTAATTAGGGTGGAATGGAACGACATTATATTTTCTAAGTAGCCCACAGGTATTAGTGGATATAACTGCATTATAGTTTCATCAATTCGAGATAAATTCATGCTATGCTAATGTCTTTGCCCACAAGTAGACTTTAGTGATACGAATTTATAATGATATGGTTAATTGGAATAGAAAAATCAAATTATATTCTTAATTCTTGTAGGAATAAAGAATAAGGAAATAATTTGATAGTTTTATCATAAAGTTATATATGGATCTAATTGAATTATAACTTTAGCCCACAGGCAAGTTATTGTATGTCATTAGATTCATGTTTTTTAAGCATGATTTACATTGGTAAATCATGATATGATTTATTAGTTTCAAATTTTAGTTATAAGCATGTATGTTCAATACTATGCAGTCACACAACCTGCGAATTTCTCTGATATGAAATGTAACATTCCCAAATTGAGGGGTGATAACTATAAGGTATGGAGAGAGGGAGTTCTTTTCCAATTGGGGTGGATGGACATTGATTATTCTATAAGGAAAGACGAACCACCTTCCATTACTGCAACCAGCATTCCAGATCAAGTTGATCTTTATGAAAAGTGGGAGCGATCTAATCGCCTCTCAGTTATATTCATAAAGACCTCAATCTATGCTGACATTTGTGGTCCTGTCGAATAGCATAACAAGATTAGAACACTCTTGAAGGCAATTGATGAATAATTTGTTACTTCAGATAAAGCATTTGCTGGCACCCTAATTATGAAGTTTTCATCCCCAAGACTCACTATAGTAAAAGATGTGTGTAAGCACATCATATAGATAAGGGACATTGCAGCTTAACTGAAGTCACTTGAGGTTGACATGTCTGATTCTTTTCTTGTACACTATATTCTGAACACTCTCCCACAGCCATATAGACCCTTTAGGATATCCTACAACACACATGAGGATAAATGGTCAATCAATTAACGTTTGACCATGTTGAAAATTGGAGCTTGATACCCAAGAGGGGGGTGAATTGGGTATCTTTTAAAAAATTTAAAGATCTAACTCTGTCTTGCACAACTAAGAACAGGGTATAACAGAAATGGAGAGAAAAGAAGCTTTGCACAATACGATTTATACTGGTTCGGTCCTTTCCCTGACCTACATCCAGTCCCCAAGCCTCACTTGGGATTTTCAATCCACTAACTCCACAAACTTGATTACAATCTCTGTACTAAGAGTAGTTCTCTCACTAGAACTCACTCCCCCTTACAAGTTGCAATCAATACACCCAACCACCAAGTCCCCTGACTTGTGGTTATCACAATCAATGAATGATTACAAGATTAACTCTCACAAAGAGTAGATAGGTTGAACACTGAAGTACAGGTATCACAAGATACAATACAGATGAAAAACTGAAAGAAATGAATGAACTCTTAATGAATTTTCACTCTCAGTTGTCTTGGTTATTGGAAAGACTTGAATCCTCTTCTATTTATACTCAGAGATCAATTAATGACCGTTGCTCTCCAAATAGATCCATTGGAGAAGTTGCCTAAGTGTTCTGAAGTAGTTTTGGGGTCTTCTCTCTCTTGTTTACTCCTAATCCAGTTAGCCAAGTCATCATAGTTGACTTTATGCAAATTAATCCATTGGAGAGGAGTTTACTTGTTTCAGCAATCATCCTTTAATACTTTGTGGTTGTGTACAGAAGGATTTGGGCAGAAGGAGTAACTTTCTGAGCTTTGCAATAAATGCTCTGAGTTACTTTTTGCTTTATACTTTAACCTCTTACCAAACATTCTTTAATGCTCTGAAATCCACTAGTAAACACGTTAAACATAGCAGGGAATATCAGAGAATAATATTGGAAGAGTTTAGGATCAAATAATGCTGATTTCTGAAATGCCCAAATTCAAATTTCTGAACTAGCGTCACGAACTCGAGTTCAGTTCTTACAGGCTCGAGTTCGAGGCTTCGGTGTTCAAAATTATGTTAGTTCAAAAAGTGTGAACCTAAGGTTTGTTTCCTAAACCTGAGGTTCTCAAGTCGTTGTAAACCAAAAAGCTCTCGGGTTGAAATGAACTCGAGTTTGCCAGTTATGAACTCGAGTTTGGTTTATCCAGAGAAGAGTGTCGCGATTTTGAAAATTGAAAACTTTGAGTTTAAGTGATGAACTCAAGTTTGTAGGTGATAGACTCGAGTTCAAAGCTGTTCTGTGCAAAACTCAATTTGACTTGGAAGAACAAACTTGAGGTTTGTAAAGCACACACTCGAGTTTAAAACACACTGAAACGTTCTTTGCTCTCTGGAGCTTTTAGGCTCAAGTTTGAGAACTCTAGGCTCGAGTTTATGCAATTTAAAAAACATTCTTTGCTCTCTAGAACTTTTAGACTCGAGTTTGACATACTTATGCTCGAGTTTGTTTATCTTTGAAAAACTCTGAAAACTCTCGGCCAAAACTAGGCTCGAGTTTGAAAGTGTTAGGCTCGAGTTTGAGCATTTGTAAACTTTTCAAACTGCAAAACTTTTCTTTCAATAAAACAGTGCAGTGTTTGAAAAAAGTCTTTAAATTTGAAAAACTTGTCATGTCAGAGATGAACTCGAGTTTACCAAGTCAGGCTCAAGTTCACCCTTCTGAAAACTTTACTACGAAAATTTGTAAACTTGGGGTTTGAGGAAGCAAGTCTCGAGTCCAAAGTTGTTTTCTAAATACAAAACTCTCTGGCAAAGATGAACTCGAGTTTGACCTATGCAGGCTCGAGTTCATACAAACTTCTCAAAGGTTTAAGTTCAAATTTCAGGTTCAGTCTCGAGTTTGAAAGATTGGTTTGGCAAGTTTGTACTCTCTGTTAAATCCAGGCTCGAGGTTAACATTGACAGACTCGAGTTTGGTTTTCACAGATAAAGAATGACAAGTTTAAAACATCCTAAACTTTGACAAACCTTCTCCATATTGTTTACAATTGTTAGTAATCATCAAAACACATAGAGAACTAACACATGTGTGTTCAAGAGGAGGGAAGGTTGAAAATGCAAATGGGAGAATTTCTTAAATATGACTTAATTAGTGGGAGTGATTAATACAAAAAACCTTGTTTTGAAAAACATTATTCAAATACTCAATCTTCCACTTCAAGTTTAAGATTGGTCGCTAACAATGTTCCTTCGGTTCAACCGAATATTGTACAATCAATCATTCAAGATTTACAACCTGCTGATATTGATCCAGTAGATCAAGTTGTTGATGAGGAACAATAAGAAATTGTTGAGCAACCAATTGAACAACAAGTTCCTCAAGAAGATAATGAAACAACATTAAGTAGATCTACTAGAACAATAAAGTCAGCGATACCTAGTGAATATATTGTGTATCTATAGGAATCTGACTATAAAGTACGAGCTGAAAATGATCCTGGAACATTTTCACAAGCCATGAACTGTAGAGAATCAAACTCATGGTGTGATGCTATGAAGGCTGAGATGAATACTAAGGCATCTAACAGAGTCTGAGATCTTGTTAAGTTGCCCAATGGTGTAAAAGCCATTAGATTTAAATGGGTCTTTAAAACAAAGATAGACTCATTGGGCAACATTAAGAGACATAAAGTAGGACTCATTGCTAAAGAGTTCACTCAAAAGGAAAAAATCGAATACAAGGAGACCTTTGCTCCTGTATCTAAGAAAGATTCCCTTAGTATCGCTCTAGCATTAGTTGCACATTTTGAATTAAAGTTGCAATAAATGGATGTGAAAATGGTCTTTCTCAATGGAGATCTAGAGGAAGAGTTTTACATGAAACAAACCATCAGGATTTTCCTCTAATAATGGTGATCATTTGGTGTGCAAACTCAAAAAATCTGTATATGGATTGAAACAAGCTTCCCATCAATGGTATTTAAAATTTCATGATGTTATCTCTTCATTTGGTTGTGTAGAGAACATTGTGGATGAATGTAGATACCAGAAGGTTAGTGGGAGCAAGACTTGTTTCCTTATTCTATATATGGATGATATTTTACTTGCAACCAATGATACTGGTTTACTATATGAGGTGAAACAATTCCTTTATGAAAACTTTGATTTGAAGGATATGGGAGATGCATCTTATGTCACTGGCATTAAGATACATAGAGGCATACATCTGGGTTTGTCTCAAGAGACCTATATCAACAAAGCTTTGGAAGGATTTCGGATGAGGAATTATTCACCAAGTATAGCTCCTATTGTGAAAGGTGACATGTTCAATTTGGACCAGTACCCAAAGAATGACTTTGAGCGGGAACAAATGAAAGACATTCCCTATGCTTAAACAGTAAGAAGCCTTATGTATGTTCAGGTCTGCACAAAACCTGACATCACATTTATTGTTGGAATGCTAAGGAGATATCAGAGTAATTCAGGTACAAACCACTGGAGAGCTACAAAGAAAGTATTGAGATACCCTTAAGGAACTAAAGAGTACATGCTTAAGTACAATCAAATCGACAATTTGGAAGTGACTGGTTACCATGATTCAAGTTATGCTGGCTGCATTGACTTAAAATAATCCACTTTAGGAAATATTTTTATGCTAGCCAATAGAACTGTATCATGGAGTAGTAAAAAGCAATCTTTAATTGCTACTTCCACTATGTAAGTTGAGTTTGTATCTTGTTTTGAGGCTACCTCACATGGTGTATGAATGAAGAGTTTCATTTTTGGGCTTGGAATTATGGATCCAATTTCTAGGCCATTAAGGTTATATTGTGACAATTCAGTTGCTGTTTTTATGGCTAAGAACAATAAAGGTGGTAGTCGAATCAAGCATATCGACATTGAGTGTCTAGCCATAAAAGTGTGTGTTAAAAATAAAACAGTGGTTATTGAACACATGAGCATTGAGTTGATCATTGCTGATCCTTTAACTAAAGGCATGCCTACATTGAAATTTTAGAATCATGCAGAAAGAATGGGACTTGGTTCCTTTATGTGATTTTCGTTGTAAGAACGATGTTATTTATGAAACTCTATTTGCGATATTTTCTCATTCAGTATTGCGCATATATTCATTTTGAGAAATATCATTAAAGTTTGGACCTAGAATAAACATAGGGTTTATTCATTAAGTTGCTTGGGCTTGGGAAACATGGTGCACTGTGATACATGGAAGATATTACTCGCTTTAAGAGGACCTATCGCTATGATCCATGCATTTTGTTTCTCAGAAGTATATACTGAAGTATGTGGACCAAGTGGGAGAATGTTGGAATTTTAATATTATAATTAATATTCCATTAATTCCATTAAGTGACCCACATTAATTCCTGTTTTGTAACCATTGTAACCGTCCATTAATTTTGTAACGGCCCAAATCAATACGCAATAATTGCTAATTGATACACATGAATGCTTTGTCTCTATGATGGCCGAAGAATTATTTAGACGTGTATATCTTTCGGTCCCCTGAGCCTGCTCTGAATAAGGAAAAAAGCACACCATCTGCAGACTCAGAGAAAAGGATCAGAAGGACTGAAACTCGGAGTTCGTCCCTGCTCGCTTCGGGAAACAAATCAATGGCGGGAGGTATTTGTGATCTCTACTTCATTTTTCCGCATTGATCTAAATGCTAATTTGTGTTTAGCATGATTAGATATGATTAGATCGCTCAGTTTTCTAACAAAAATATCAAACCAAAAAAAAGAAACCTACAATGAAATATCTAATTAACCAAAAAAAAACCTACAGGTCAATGTTTGTGAAACTTTTTTTTTTTCCGAAACAATAATATATAGCAACCTTCCCTTTCACATAAAGAAAGAAAAGTGATAGACCATGCGAATTGGCTTCGATGATTCAAGACAAAAGTTTGAAAAATATACAATACTAAAGGGGCAAGGATTAATCAGATTTTAATGATTATAGCAAGAACCGAACTAAAGAAAAACGAGATAAAAAATTATCAGGAAGAAGAACTTGAAGATCATAGAACAGAGGGGAGGACGCATGGGAGATCTTTGTGGATAAAAGAACCTACGATTTCTTCTTCAATCTTCAAAGAGAGATAAAAAGTTACCAAGAAAGACTCTAACTTGCATATTTCATATTCTAATTTGATCTCTATTTATCATTTTCAATCAATCACTTCAGATTTTGATTTAATTGGAGATAATATAGGAAATTTGACCAAGGGCAATTTAGTCTCTTTATATTAATGTTTTAATTTTTTGTCATTCAAAATAATTACCATTTTTATGGTCCTTCTAAATAAATATTATTTTTCTTAGGTCCTTTATTAAGCATTTAATTTTATTTCTTAGTCTTTTAAGTTTACATGAAGTACACTTTTGATCCCTTAACTTTATAAAGTATACTTTTGGTCCTAAGATTTTAACACTATTAATTTTGCTAACGGAAAATGCAAACTCAAGTATAACGGTGTAAATTTAAGTAATGATTTTGTAATTAAATACTATTAAACTTAAATTTAAAATATGGGTAAATCAAAGAATATATAAAATTTGTGTAATTAAGTGCTATTAGTCATCACTTGAGTTCGCTGCATTAGCGTTTTCCGTTAGCAACATTAACGGTGTTAGAATTTTAGGACCAAAAGTATACTTTATGAAGTTAAGGGACCAAAAGTATACCTTATGTAAAACTTAAAGGACTAAAAGTATACTTTAGCCTACATTCAATTAAATTTGTAATATGGAAATCAATTTAAGAATATGACAAATATTTAAAATATATATTAAAATTATTTTTTTATTATTGAATAAAAATAGGTATTTTAGCCAATATGTGCATTTAAAAGATTGCACAGTAAGTATGTTTTAGAAAATAAAGGGATTAAACATTTAAATTTTGTTACAGACCAGCCCAAAAGGCCCATAACCAGACCACGGCCCAACCATGCCTAAGGCAGAATCAGCGCCATAATGGGAAAAGGTATGGAATCCCACTAATCTAGGATCCCATTAATCAGGAATCTCCCCCAATCGTGATCCCGAGATATCAGCCCCTGATATCTCGGCCCCGGATATCGCTCATTAACCCGAGGATACTCGCACCAGACTTCTCTATAAATACAAGGAAACCCGAATAAGGTGCACACATTCTAACCTATGCTCTATTCACTTCCTGTCACACAGAGCACACACACCACCCCCCTGGCCTCACGCCTCCAAGTATATTGTGAACTACGTGGACTTTGATCCCCTCAAAGGGTACGTAGGTTCTAGGCTTGACAACCTAGTCAAGTCCAATTGATCTGTGTTCTTAGGACAGAACATTGGCACCGTCCGTGGGGAAAGGTAAACTTCCATCCCTGTGACCACAATGGCAAACACTAGAAGCCACAGCAAGAATCCACCACCGCAGGGCGGCGGAGCACCGCCACCGGACCAAACTCCAGCCGGGCCAAGCCAGCCACAGGATCCACCGCGATGCGAGAACACCCCTGAGGGTCATCTCACTGACACGGCCACTTCCCCCTCCGCGGATGTTCCACCGTTGTTGGAAACGCTCGAGGAGATCCCTACCCAAGACGCTCTGGCATTAGAAGCCGACGTCTGGATCCTTCAGAGAACGCAAGAATCGCTTCTGCAAAGGCTCGAGGACAAAGAAAGGCGGGATCAGTTGCAGCGACAAGCGGACCACCAAGCCTTCGCATAGATGATAAGGGAGGAACTCCAGAACCATCACTCACAAGGAAACCGGAGAGAGCTTCGCACTGAGAGACGCCCGGCCACGAACAGCAGCCACTCGTCCAGTAGTCCGCAACCAAGGACCGAGCGGAGAAGCGCTAGCAGGCCAAGCAGGAGGACGAATACGGAAAGGGGTCACCCACCGCCTTCAGAAAGTCATGACGACACAGAAGGCCGAGATGGTTCCACGAACCGCAGCGGCCGAAGCGGAAGAGGAGCCTGAGACCGAGAAGAGCGCCGAGAGGCCGATAGGGCTCGCCGGGCCGCCCATCAGAGATCACCTCACCGAGGGTCTCCCCATCATGACTCCCCTCGCCATGGCTCACCCCGAGAGTACAAAAGAAAGTTTCTTACGGGATCCGGCAGGTCCCCATTCTCGAGGGTAGCGGCGTCGGCCCCCTGTCCCAAAGACTTTGACTTGGCCGATCTTCCGAAGTACGACGGAATCCAGGATCCACGTAACCATCTCGACATTTTTGACAAATTAATGTGGGTCCGATCCATCAATGGCCCGGTCATCCAACGCCTCTTTGCGGCTACACTAACTAGAATGGCGCACAAATGTCTAAGTTCCCTCCTAGAAAATTCTATCAGAAGCTTCGAGGACCTCGGCCGGAAGTTCGAACTGCACTTCGCCACGAGCAAAAAGCATCCGAAGTCCCAGTTCGTGCTTAGCAAGGTGAAACAAAAGAAGGGCGAGTTGCTGCAGAGGTACCTCGACCGTTTCCGGGACGTGGCAATGCAGGTACGATCGCTGTCAGAAGAAGTCCATGTGCACTGCCTGATTAACAGGCTTGACCCATCATCACGTCTGGCCAGAAGCCTATGCAAGAACCGAGTCTGCACCCTAACAGAGTTCTACACCCAAGCGAGGAAATACTTGGATGTGGAACAGATGGAAGCAGCAAATGCAGATGAACCCGACAAGGTAAGACATAGCTCTCCCGATTATAAAGAATGGCCAAGCAAGCTGAAGGCCGAGTCCCGTAGCCGAAACAGGGATAGCAGGACCAAACCCGACCGAGCCGACTCCAAGGCAAAATACGACAGCTACACCCCCTTGAATGTCCCTCGGTCGTAGGTGTGGAAAGAGGTAGCCCAGGCCGAGATAAGGCGGGTCAACAAACCAAGGCCGATTAGGGGCCGCTCTAACACAGACCGCACCAAGTTTTGCACGTTTCACGATTGCCACGGACACACCACCGACGAATGTTACGACCTCCGTGATGCAATCGAAAAATTTGTAAGAGAAGGGAAGCTGTGTCAGTATGTCATCAAGACCCAGGGAAGGACGAGCGGCAAGCGCAACGACAGTGGCCGCACTAGAAGTCTACCCCGGGAGACCCAAAAGCTAGAGAAGAAGTAGAAGACCGCCTCGGACGACGAGTTTCCCGACGTAGATTTCCAGTGCAACGTCGTGAGCGGAGGCTTCGGAGGGGGAGGCGACACAGTAAGTCAGCGGAAGAAATACCTCCGCGAGGTCCTGACCGTCCGAGATCTACCCAAATTCAAGGACGATCCTGCCAAGCCGAAACCGCCCTCCTTGACCTTCAACGACGAAGAACTCAAGGACGTCATCCCCGGTCACCTGGACGGACTGGTAATAACCGGAACCTTGGTGAATTGTCTTGTCAAGAGGATCTTTGTGGACGTCGGAAGTTCGGCCGATATCATAAGCTAGGACGCCTATAAAAGGATGCACCTCGACAAAGAGGACCTTAAGCCATGCAAGACCACCCTGGTCGGATTCAACGGCGAACAATCCTTCCCAAAAGGTTATATTGACCTCTAGTTAACCCTTGGGACCAAGGAAGCCTCCAAATCCGAACGCATGAGGTTCATAGTCGCCGACTTCCAGTCCCCAAACAACATCATCTTGGGCTGGCCAACGATTCATAACTGGGACATACTGGTGTCCACCAAGCACCAGAAATTAAAGATGGTCAATGACAAAAACCAGATAGTCGTGGTATCCGGAGACCAAAAGGAGTCACGGCAATGCTACTTTGAAGCCCTCCGGGTCGAGGAAAGAGGACCCTCATCTCCACCTCGGCTCAGATCCAACGAGTCAATAGCCAAGACCGACGGCAACAGACACCCCCGGCATCCGATCAACATGGTAGAGCTCGACCTCCGCGAGCAGGAAAACCAGAGGCCCGAGCCGGAAGGGGAACTTGAGGAGATAACACTAGGGACGGACCCATCTAAGACCGCCAAAATTGGTCGAGACATGAGGGACGACCAAAAAACCGAGATGATCCGTTTCCTCAGACAGAACCAAGACATTTTTGCCTGGACCTCGGCCAAGATACCCGGCATTGACCCCCACTTCTGTTGCCACAAGCTCGGCATGTGGCCGGGATCAAGACCAGTGGCACAGAAGAAGAGGAATATCGCTGACAACAAACAGAAGGCCCTTGAGAGCCATGTCGAGGAGCTCCTAGCGGCCGGTTTCATTCTAGAAGTGCAATACACCACCTGGCTCTCAAACGTAGTCATGATACTCAAACCCAGCGGCAAATGGAGAGTATGCGTCGACTACACGAACCTCAACAAGGCGTGCCCAAAGGACTCCTACCCGATGCCCAATATCGATCAACTCGTGGACAACTCGTCCGGGTACCAGCTCCTCTCCTTCATGGATGCCTACTCCAGATACAATCAGATTGCCATGCGTCCGGCAGACCAGGAGAAAACCGCCTTCATGACGAACAAAGCAAACTACTACTACAACGTCATACCATTCGGGTTGAAGAATGTCGGGGCCACCTACCAAAAGATGATGAACCGGGTGTTCCAAGACCAAATCGGGCACAACATAGAAGTTTATATAGACAACATGATCGTCAAGTCGAAGCCACCAGAAGACCACATCCGGGACCTAGAACAGACGTTTCAGAAGCTAAGAAGACATCGAATCAGGTTGAACCCGACCAAATGTGCCTTCGGAGTTCAGGCTGGAAAGTTCTTAGGCTTCATGTTGACCAACCGAGGAATCGAAGCCAACCCGGACAAATGCAAGGCCATCCTTGAAATGCAACCCCCGAGGACTAAGAAGGAGGTACAGCAGCTAACCGGCCGGCTGGCGGCCCTGACAAGGTTTTTACAAAAGTTGGCCGAGAAAGCCCTACCTCTTTTCAAACTACTGAAGAAAGAAACCCGAGGCGGCTGGAATCTAGAGTGTGACGTCGCCTTCGCAGAGATCAAGCGATGTTTGGCAACCCCGTCGGTGCTAACTAAACCGGACACGGGGGAGACCTTGTTCCTATACCTCTCGATCGGCAACGAAGCCGTCAGCGCTGCCCTAGTCAGAGAAGCCGAGGCCAGACAGATGCCAATATACTTCATCAGCAAGGCTTTACAGAGCTCTGAACTCCGGTACCAGAAACTTGAGAAAGTGGCCTTCACCCTGCTCACCGCGGCAAGAAGGCTCCGGCCTTACTTTCAAGGACATCAGATAGTGGTGCGCACCAGCCAGCCGATCCGGCAGATCCTCCATAAGCCAGACTTAGCCGGAAGGATGACCAACTGGGCCATTGAGTTGTCAGAGTTCGACATAGCGTTCGAGGCCCGGTAGGCGGTCAAGTCACAAGCACTGGCGGATTTCATCAGGGAGCTTACCCCGGCAGTAACAAGCGACGGGACTTGGAAGGTATATGTAGATGGATCATCTAACGCTAGGGGCAGCGGTGCAGAAGCCATCGTGGAAAGCCCCCAGGGGGTCGCTACCGAGCACTCTCTCCAACTAAAGTTCCCAACCTCCAATAACCAAGCCGAGTACGAGGCTCTGCTAGCCGAACTGCTCCAGGCAAAAGACAACGGCGCCCACTGAGTAAAGGTTTTAACCGACTCGCAGCTCGTCGCCGCACAGATTGACGACAGCTATCAAGCAAAAGGCCCTCTTATGGCGAAGTACCTAAACCGCGCCAGAGAGCTCATGGCCGAGTTCGAAGAAGTCACTGTCTCCCATATACAAGAGAGGAGAACGCCAGAGCCAACATCCTCTCCAAACTGGCAAGCACTAAGGGACCGGACAATCACAGGACTGTGATCCAGCAGAACCTGACCGAGCCAAGCTGTGTCATGACCATCTCGGCAGGGCTTGACTGAAGGAAGCTGATAGAAGACTACCTTGAAAGGGGAATTATCCCTATCGACTCGACCGAAGCCAAAAAACTGATCAGAGAAGCCGCTCTCTACGCAATGGTAGATGATCAGCTCTACAGAAAGGGACTGCATTACCCGATGATGCGGTGTCTCGGCGAAACCGAGGCAAAATATGTGTTGGCCGAACTACACGAAGGCAGCAACGGCCACCATATGGGGGGCAAGGCCCTCGCGAGAAAGGCACTACGAGCCGGCTACTATTGGCCTACCATGAAGCATGATGCTATGGAAAAAGCCAAGACGTGCGATAGTTGCCAGAAACACGGCAGGATCATATGGCCGCCGCCCACAGGATTGAAAGGAATGCCAGCCCCCTGGCCCTTCTACAAATGGGGCATGGACATCCTCGGACCATTTTCACCGGCATAGGGGCAGTGCAGATGGCTCATTGTCGCAGTAGACTACTTCACCAAGTGGATCGAGGCAGAGCCACTGGCCACCATAACCTCGGCCAGAATAATGAAGTTTTTCCAGCACAACATCGTCTCCCACTTCGGCATACCGGTCGAGGTCGTCACAGACAATGGGACCCAGTTTATGGACCACCGATTCCAAGCGTTAATGTCCAATGTGGACATTAAACAACACTTCTCGTCCGTAGAGCACCCGCAGTCAAATGGCCAGGCCGAAGCCGCCAATAAAATCATCCTAGACGGACTCAAGAGGTGAATGTTACAAGCCGACTCCAGCTGGACCGAGCAGCTCCACAGCCTTCTTTGGGGATACCGGACCAGCGTGCAGTCTCCGACCCAGGAAACCCTGTACAGGCTAACCTACGGATGTGAAGCAATGATCCAGGTAGAAATCGGGCAGCCATCTTGGAGAAAGGTTAGAGCCAGACAAGAAGGGCAGGAGTCGAACGACGACGCCTTAAAGATCGACTTGGACCTCATAGACGAAACCGAGTCACGGCGCACTGCCGGGAATTAGCCGCCAAGCAGCTACTCGCAGCTAAGTACAATAGAAAGGTCCGACCCCGATCATTTAACCGCGGGAACCTCGTACTCCGACGGGACGACATAGGCAACAAGAATGCCAAGGACGGGAAGCTGACGACAAACTGGGAAGGCCCCTACCGGATCAAAGAGAAGCTCGATGGAGGGGCATACATCCTCGAGACCCTGGCACGGAAGCCGGTCAAAAGAACATGGAACGCCGATAAGCTGAAGATCTACTATAGCTAGATCCCGCCCCAGCATCGTTTGTTCTTACTTTGTTTTGTTCAGTAATTCAAAGTTCAAATTATGTCATTTCTAATCGTGTTTCTTTGTAAAGCCCCTTAGGGCTATTTCTTATCAATAAAGGACCCCATTGAGGAGATCCATGAATGTGCACAAAATCCGCTTAAGCATGAAGTCGAGGCGATGAAGCCCGATCAAAATCACAAAGGCTGAGGCCGTAAAGCCCGGTCAAGAAACCGAAAGCCGAGGCCTATAAGCCCGGCACCGGCAAACAGCTCCGAGGTCATGTACCTGGCCAAAAACTAAAAACATCTAGATGTACGAAAACCGGCCGTTGTACTTCGACAGGCATTGGTTAGAGCTCGGCGACGGCGCCATACGTGGCCCTTCGTGAAATTGACGCGTCAACGCTCGCCCGACTAAGCAAGCAGACTACCATGCCGACCCTGATCAGGTCAAAATGTCTGACTAGAGGCAAACGAAGCCTCGGATGGACATATGGTGGTCAACCTCTTACGTCGGTAAATCGTAATCTGACTAAGTGAAAGTTGGACAGAGGCAGCGAGGTTAGTTATACCTGACGAGGTTGAAACAAGACAACCCTGCCCCAACCTCCCACACGCTAAGTGTGGTAGAGTAAAAAACGGCTTGTACGCATGCAGCCGACGTACACCCAAAAATGGGCAAAAGGATGATAGAATCAATCTTTGTTTAAGTAATCAAAACGGCCTGTACACATACAGTCAACACGCATCTATGCCAAGGCAAAAGGATGACAGAAAAGTAAATCGTTCATTGCCTAAGTTGTCTGACCAAGCTTAGAATTGCAAAAAATTAAGATAAAAAGATGATGAAAACGTAGATCATTCATTATCTGAGAAAGTTAATACAAAATGGCCCGGAGGCCAGAATTTGTCCAGAGAAAATAACAAGGGCACAGACGCCCCAAACAAAAATTAAAGCCTAGGTGGACGATCCGGCTTCAGGCCCCTCCTCCTCGACAGCGTCCGCCTCAGCACTGTCAATAAGATCCCCGGCGGCAGGGGACTCATACGGGATCAGATTCCCGTCCTGAACAAAGGAACGGTAATCATACCCGTCAACATTAAGATCGGCGCCAGGGTTGAAGTACTGGATCTGGGCCAAGGCCTGCTTAAAGCACTCCTCGGCAGTCTGCAACAAGGCGTCGGAGACCTCCTGGCGAGCCGCCTTCTACTCGGAAAGGGCCTTCTCAAGCGCCTCCTTCTCGTCAGCCAAGGAGGCCCGCTGCTACTGAAGGACCTTTATTGCAGCCAAGCCCTCCAACATCCCCTTTTGCGCCCGGCCACACTCCTCAACTGCTTTCTCAGCACGGGCCCGGGAGAGCTGGAGCTCCTGGTCAGCCTTCACCGCTGCGGCCTTGGCAGTGTCTCGCTCCGACCTGGCCTCATCCCGCTCCGCCAAGGCCGCGACAAGCTCCTCCTCAGCAGACTTTGCCCGCGCCTCAACAGCGGCCAACTCCTTCCCAAGCTCCCCAGCGGACGCGGCCTTAGCCTCTGCCGCGGCCAGACCACTCTTCAGCTCCACCTCGGCCGCTCTCAGCCTGTGGCACTCGGCATCAGCTAAGGCGTACTGCTCCCGCACTAATATCAGGGCCTGGTCGTACCCCACCGACCTGCATAATTCCTTCTGAGCCACGTGTAATTGATCCAAGGCCGGCGGAGACAAAGGCCGGCTGTCCATAAAATGCCGGGGAGGAAGGAAAGCAACGTCCACCTCCGGAGCCACCCCCTTGTCCCACAAAAAGCCGTGGGGGAAAACTGAAGACGGACCCGTCGACGGAGGTGGAGGAGGGGGAGATGGCAGGGATGAGGGCGGACCCGGCGGCGAACTAGAGGGCACCTCAGAGAGGAGTGCGGCCTCGACCTCCTCAACACCGACCACGACTTCTTTCCCTTTAGAAGCTGGGGACTCGACAACAGCCTCCCGCCTCTTCAGAGCCGGGGTTTCCACCGCCTGGGTAGGCTTGGCGACGGAAGCGGAAGAAGGACCCTGGCTGACGGAACCCTTCGACCTCTTCGGAGCCTCGGCCCCAGGAGCACCGGCATTGACAGAAGCACCCCGCTTCTTTGGGCGACTCGGCGAAGCAGCGGCAGCGTTCGCTAGCCGAACATACAGCGGCAGGGCATTCATGGTTTTAGCTGAAAAGAAAGAAAGATGAAACAAGTTAGGAAGTCTGAATGAGGAATCCAAAATAAGAAGCAAAAACACAAGACTAGCTAAATATCCTACAAGTAGGGGGCGTCGGCTGCAAACCAGGCCCGGTAATAAAAAAGGTCGCGGTCTGGACCCCGTATTTCTCCACAAAGGCGGCCAGCCTGGGGACGGAAGGGACGGTCTCAGGCAAGAGGTCGTCATCATCAACCAAGTAGGCAACTTGGCGTAATGCCCCTTATCCCAATAAAGGGGGAACCTCCACTCCACACCCGGACCCTCAGCCCCCTTCAAAAACCAGGGCTGATGGCCGGGCTTGGCCACCACCTTGAAGAAGGCGTTCTTGAAACGCTTAAAGGAATCCGAGAAGGCCCCCATTAGTTTCCTATCCGACCCATTCCGGAGCGAGACCAGTCCCTTGAGTTTATCACCCTCCCTGGGCGAATCGGGGGTGAAAGGGATGAAGTAGTAGAAAAATAGGTCGGCTGTGCAAGGGATGGGAATCGAAAATGAGGCACACAACTTCTCGAAGGCCACCAGGTAGGTCCAGCCGTTCGGATGAAGCTGTGAGGGCGCAAGGCTGAGGTAGGTCAGGGCCGACATCTGGAACTCCGAAAAAGGGAAACGAACTTTGATCCCGGTATACACATCCCGGTAGAAGTAAAAGAAGTTAGAAGACCCTTCTTCACGGACGGAGCAAACTGGCTCCTCCTCCCTGTAGGAACATACACGGATCCCTCTAACTCGGGCAGCTGCAGCCGGGCAACATCGGCCTCTGACATAAGAGACCAGATCTTCAACATCTCATGCGAGACCCAGTCGAACTGCCGACACAAGGCCTCTGACGGACTAGAAGAGTCCAAACCCTCGGGCTCAGAACGTTGCTTGGAAGGCCGGGATTTAGGAGCCATTACACCTAAAGGCAAGTAAACAAAGCCAGAATCAGTAAAAGAGCGTGAATACATGGCGCTACAACAGCAGTAGATGAATACAACTGCGGACTCGAACGAGCGAGAGCACTGGAAGGGACGTCGGAGGAAGGCCGATGCCGACAGGAACCGAGTATGGAAGAGGCCCTGGCGTCACCACCACGGGCTATCAGGGCAAAACTTTCCTCGAGACAGTCCCAGCAAGGACCGACATACCCTTCCGGAAAAGGTGTTTGGCGAACAGAAGAAGAGCCTTCATAAAAGTTGAGGGGTCGAGCCATCAGCACCGGGGATCTAGATCCGGATGAAGAGCCTACCCCGGCCCCACCGGGCGACTTGAGAGGAAGAGCGCCCGCCAGTTGCCAGAAAGGATGGGCAAAACGTGAAACCGGAACCCTAGCTGAAGCCGGGCAAGCCCTGGTTTGCCCCGGACGAATGGCGCCACCTCGACGCAAAGGAGCTAGAACCCCCACGGCAGGCGGTTCGCCCCCAAGAACCCAGTAAGTGGCCCGTGGGAGATGCGCACGAAGGAACATTTCCTCTTCCCGCGTCAATGACGCCCTCAGTCCAGGAAAATTTCTGTCTCTTAGCATAATTAGAAGCCTAAGGCACTAAAGGCTAGTATTTAAGGGAGTATCGGGACGAATTTTGGGAGGATAAACCCAGAAAGTTTGAAGGAACCCTAAAGGGACGACGACACAGACGATAATCACAGAAAGTAAACGGTAAAATGAAGAGAAATACCGAACAAAAGTGCAAGGGAATGGCGAGAATACCTGGACAAGTAGAATGAAAGAGACTAGGATGCTGGAAAACGGCGAAAGTTTCGAACAAGGAAGAATCCTCTCTGCGAACTCTAAAGAAAACAGAAATGGGAACTGGAGAATAAATGAGTAGAAAAGTGAAAGAGAAGGAAGGAGGGAGTTATTTAAACCAAGTCGCGAAGCGCCAGGGGCAAAACAGACCATCTACACCTAGGGGCAATGGGATTGATACAACACGATGTCAGGGCATTAAATGCACGAACATCGGGACACGGAAGGGCGGGGCGATTGCAGACCATCGCCACTCAGGGCCTGACATCTGTAAACCCGCAATGATGGCGTGTGGGGGGAATCCCGAAGCGCATAAAGAATGCCAAAAGGCATGAAAGGCAGGGCCGAAGTAGCTGGGGGCATTTTGAGACCGGGACGGATTGAATTACCGCCCCAGCATGATGGACCCGGCATCCTCGGTAGGTCACCTGGGCAAAGGCACCATAAGTCGTCCCCGGACCTAGAGCCGGCTTAAGGACCGCGGTACCCGCAGGACGGTCCGGCCAAAGGGAAGGGCCTCGGCCAGAACGATGGCCGAAGGCAATATACACCTCGGCTGTCCAGCAGCCTGAACAACCGAGCTGGGGGGCAACTGTTACGGACCAGCCCAAAAGGCCCATAACCAGACCACGGCCCAACCATGCCTAAGGCAGAATCAGCGCCATAATGGGAAAAGGTATGGAATCCCACTAATCTAGGATCCCATTAATCGGGAATCTCCCCCAATCGTGATCCCGAGATATCAGCCCCTGATATCTCGGCCCCGGATATCACTTATTAACCCGAGGATACTCGCACCAGACTCCTCTATAAATACAAGGAAACCCTAATAAGGTGCACACATTCTAACCTTTGCTCTATTTACTTCCTGTCACACAGAGCACACACACCACCCCCTGGCCTCACGCCTCCAAGTATATTGCGAACTACGTGGACTTTGATCCCCTCAAAGGGTACGTAGGCTCTAGGCTTGACAACCTAGTCAAGTCCAATTGATCTGTGTTCTTAGGACAGAACAAATTTATTAAAAAAAATCAAACTTTATATTTATACATTCAATTAACTTTGTAATACATAAACCAATTTAAGAATATGACAAAAACTTAAAACATATATAAAAATTATTTTTTATTATTGAATAAAAATAGGTAATTAACTTATTATTAAGTAATATTTATGTTAAGGAGGAACATTTTGATCAAAATGATAAGTTAATGCTATAATAGCATAGTCAACTAACAATTAGATCGATGAAAGTTAAATATCAAAATTAGAAGAGAGGCTTATGCCACATATATTATGATTTTAAGAAAAATTCATATAAGTTTTCAAAGTAGGGGGATCTTTGTAATTTGGAATAAATAAAGAGGAGGTTGGTAGGCATGGAAATAAGTCAAACCAGGCCAGGCTTTGGTTAAATGGGTCTGAGCTTGTAATGAGGTTAAAAGGCCTGAGCCTGAATGTATGTTTTTTTTTAGACTCAAGCCTAAGCCTTTATAAGGCCTGGTCAGGCCTAAAGCTTTTTTAAAGGCTTATTTACAATGTAAGCCTTTAAAAAGACTTCATATTGCAAGCTTTAAAGGTCATAAGTAGGCTTCATACATTTTAAGCCTATTAAAATCTATATAAATATAAGAATAAAAATAAATAAATATTATGTTATTATATAATATAAATATAAATATATATCTTTAATGTGTAAACAAGTCAGGCCTGAAGGCTTACAAGCTAGGTCTTAAAAAAAATAGGCCTCGCCTATTTACATATAAAGGCCTTTAAATAGGCCTTGGCCAGACCTTTTTAACAAACAGGCTAGGCCTGATCAGACCCTAAATAGGTCAGGTTGTAGGTTGCCTGATAGGGGCCTGACCTATTTCCACTTTTAGAAGTTGGTGTATATTTCTCTTAGAGAAAACGCGTGATGTGTGTGTGAATAAAATACATTAATTACCTTCAAATATGTATGCTACTAAAGCTTGTACGCTACAGTAATTGGTTCATCTACCATCCTATTAAGACCAATTACCATTAAAAAACTACCACGTAACAAATGTTTTCTAAATGACATACACGTCAATATATATATGTTAGAGGAAAAAGTGTTTGTGCAGGAGAAAACTGGCCGTCCAAGTGTGGAACGTCATTGGTCAAACTCATAAGGACCACGATGATGGATTCAAATTAGCCAGAATAAATTCCCATTGTTCAGCGTTGTCTACCACAATTAAATGCAGTAAACAATCGAATGGTGCGTTAAAACGCTTATTGTCCTTTACAACTCAACTCACATCAAGCATAAAATTAAACAGGCAAAAAGACCTTTCTCCATTATTGAGTTATTTCTGATCACATCTCTCTGAAAATGGAATGCCACTATAGTCTGACACAGCCGTAATCCCACTGATATTCGTTGTTTCTTTGATAGCATACATTGACCACGCCAACCTCATATTACCCCACACACATACACATATATGAAATGCCACTACTAATGAATGGCCGATATATAACAGTTATTGTGGCTATAAATTATGGTTCCAAACTATTAAATATGTGGGTATGCCCAGTTCCAAACTGTTATATGTGAACCATAATATATTGAGGGCATATATAATGGTTATTTATTGATAACTGTAATGTAATGTATTGACTTTATCTTTTTATTATATATAGTTATTTGTATTCTTTGTTTTCATTTATTTTAATTATTGATATTTATTATATAAAACATAATATAATCATTGCTAATAACAATAAAAAAATCTTAAATAAAAAAATTTATTTATAATATTCAATATTTAATAACCTCGTACAATTTTAAAGAAATTAATCGCTTAAGCATTTTAGATCATTATCTTATAATTTTTTGAATTCTAAAAGAAAATATATTTAAGAAATTCTACAATATTCTCCACTGCCTTTATTGTAAATTTTTGATCATGTATGAGTACGCTAGAGTTCCAGTAACTACAAAATGATAACATAAATATGAAAATCAATATAATATGCATATATGTATATGTGTGTGTAGGTGTTTGTAGTACAAATTGGCAAATATTAAGCAAATATCATATCTGATTTCAACATACTTGCTAAATTTTAGGAATATGAGAGAGTAAATGTTCAAGTAGATCGTAATACAAGAAGCTACTAAAAATTAAGAGAAAAAATTATGTTGATTCTAGTTTATATAATCTAGAGCAATCATAATTATTTTCACTGCAATTAAATAATAATAATAAATTTATCAGTTTAACTCATTATTTTTTCGTGCTTCATACTTTTCTCCTTTATTTTTCCTTAATTTTATCTTCAAACCAACAGCCTTAATCAAAAATTAGATATTGCTTTCATCAAAAATTAGATATTAGGTTTTTGTTGGCGATTCTTTTTTGTAGATAATTCAGTGACTTCAAGCCTCAACTAGTGAGCTCTCGTTATATATAAAAATAAAATGAAACTTAAAATATTAATTGAAAAAAATGAAAGCTTACCCGAGGAAGAAGCACGAGAGGAAGGGCCTAAAGAGTGAAGATCCACGTTGGTGGTGGAGGATGGAACTTGTAGTGGTAGAGCAAAACCCATTGAAATAAGAGTTATGTGACTGACTAGGGAAGTTTGGAAATGGAGCAGGTGTTAGAAGAGTTGCATCTAGTTGCATCAAATAATTTTTTTTTTCAAAAATCCCACCTTTTTAGATGAAAGAATACTTAACGGATATTTGAGAAAAACTATAATGTATTGTCCATAATATTAATTACTTAATGGTTATTTGTGAAGAACCATATTGTTAAAGAATTTTTTATATAACAGGACAATAATCTTACTCCTCAATACATATAACGTTTATTCGCTATAACCGTTATTTATTTAGTGTTATATATGCTTGAATCTACTTTAGTGTCTCCAATTACATATCTTAAAGAAACCACTATATAAGCACATAAAAAAGTGAAGTCTCCTTGCGACAGGGAAACCAAAATAAGTGGGGAGGGGAGAATTGGAATGTACATATTATCACTATAATAATAATTATTATTATTATATGTACATAACCGTTATTTATTTAGTGTTATATATGCTTGAATCTACTTTAGTGTCTCCAATTACATATCTTGAAGAAACCACTCTATAAGCACATAAAAAAGTGACGTCTCCTGGTTAAAGGGAAACCAAAATAAGTGGGGAGGGGAGAATTGGAATGTACATATTATCACTATAATTATTATTATTATTATTACATGTACATATGTATGTACGGACCTATATATGTGTGTGTGTGAATTAAAGTTGGAGTTTTTTATAGCCTTGCATATGAGTATCATCAATAGGAAGTAAGTAGGGAATTTGACTCAGAAACAAAGCCTTCTAAATCTAGAAACTCACCCAAGTACCAACCTGCAGACGTTTCTTCCCTACAAAGTTCAACTTCTTCTTCTTCTTCCTCCTTCTTGACAAATTTAGGCTTGTCTGAAGAAGAAGAAGAAGAAGTTGGACTTTGCAGGGAAGAAGCGTCTGCAGGTGGGTACTTGGGTGGGTTTTCAGATTTAGAAGGCTATGTTTCCGAGTTTGCTCAAATTCCCAATTTTCTTCACATTCAAGGTTATGAACGACTCCAACTTTAATTCACACATACTTATATAGGTCAGTACACGCACGTGTGTGTTATAATGATAATATATATACAAGTCTCTTTATACTTCCTTGATCATCCCTATTTGTTTGCCTTGTTTTAAATATTTCAAGAACCTCGTGAATTTGTATTGAAATAAAGTGTTAGAAAGTATGGAGAGGGAAGAGTGAGATGCTTAGCACACACAAGAATTAGACTTCTAGAGTCCGTATGGGTTTGCACAGCAGTGCACCAGTAGAAACAGTGAAAGAGAAGAGATTGCCAGAAAGTTCTATGGTAGGAATGAGAAAACAAGCAAAGGGGCAACCTCTATTTATAGTGGTATGGTGAGGCCACCTCAACTTGCCCTCTAAAACACAATCTGGCAATTAATGGCTAATTAATTCAATAATCAACTGAGTCTTGCTTATCAATTAAGCAAATCAGCAATCAATGCTAATTTGTACGAACAAATCTTTCAAATCTTGTCAATTAAGCACTAATGGAATAGTGCTTTGTCTTCTCATTTAATTGGGGTTATTTGTATTTCCCAATCAAATAGTTTGGCACATCATATGGTGACCTAGACCCAACATAAAGGAAGATTTTATTTTGTAGGATAAGACTCGATTTAATTTTCTCAACCTTTAAAATTCGAATTCCAAAAAAAAAAAATATTGCATTCATTAATTAAATGAATAATTATCGATCTTACCTGAAAGGAAAGAAGACCGACTGAACAAACAGTTAAAAAACTTTCATAAAAAAATTTACATAATAAAACTTGAATGAATATATATAAATGCGAGAAAAGAGCAAATTGTTTTACTTTATTGACAGATATAATATGTAAGCAATCTTTTAGTTTCAATCAATTGATTGCGAATCACAGAGGATTTAAAAAGGTTATAACGAGCCATGAATTATTAATGATTCATTGTATCTCAATCAATTCTTCTCCTGGCTTAATTTTGTGCGCATATCTTTTTGTTGTTTTCATTTTTAGTTTTTAAATTTTTTTAAAACAACATCATCATTAATTAATTAAGAAGTTTAGTTCAATCTGCATAAAAAATCTCTTTTTTTATTCGAAGAAAGAAAATCTCTTTCAACACTCACCAATTAAGCACTTGGATTATGTGTGTCCTTCTTCGTGGTTTTGAACGTTATGTCCTTAATAAGATTTGCTACCACATTCATCACCCTTTGGTTATTAATTAGCATTTTTTGCAGCACTAGTTAGAAACCATTGAAGTCGGAAAAACTTTCAGTCCAATCATTCTAGATAATCGGTTCTAGAACGATTGCTTTCAAGTTGGTGTATACCGTGAGCATCAAGACATTTCATGTGAAAAAAGGGGTCCAATTTCTCTCATTGTCCATTTTCTTGTTATCCTTGTAATCTTTAAATCATGTCTGTTCAATTAAATTTGAAATGTAAAAAATGAGTCATGTCATCAAGTTATCACCCCTTTTATTTTTCTCTCATCTTCCTTATCAACGATCCAAATTAACTCTTCTTCCCAATCAACGGTCCATATAAGCTTATGAGGAATATGAGAAATTGAGATAATGAGAGAATCTCCTCCCAAAAAAAACTGTCCATAAACTAGTCTCTTGTAAATATATTAAATTTCATGTTCAAAAGCACATATCGAGATATTAATGCATACTATATGCCTTTTATTTTATTTTACAAATGAATGGTGGTTGTACTACGGGGGTTCAATACCGGAATTGCAAAAATTGTTATATATGTTTTTAGTCAAACTTCTTCTTATTATGGCTATGAAAGAAATAGGAGTTAGTTTGAGAGTATCCATACTAAAAGAAGAAATATATATATACTACTATTTGTCAATTACGAAAAACTAAAGCAAAACCATTTAAAGAGTACATGTATTTAATATATATATATATATATAAATGAAAGGCACATGTATTTCAATCACCAAGAAAAAAAAACGACACACCCAGAGCACAAACAAAACACACAGATACATATGAAAGACATATTTGGGCTTTAATCACCAAAAAGAAGGCGTACAGGTTTTATGGATATATAGATTATTCATGCACGAAGGCCTATGAATCCAAAGCAAAGAAAATATACATGTATGTTTACTTCATGCACTAGGGAAAGTAGTTATGTCAAGGAAAGGATTTATATATCTAATTCAAAGGATTTATATATCTAATTCAACACAAAAGCCGAAAGGATTTATATATATAATTCAACACGAAAGCCGAGGCGTCCAAGAACAAGGTACAGGTATATTCAACTCATGCACCAGGAAGTTGATCAATTGCGTGCAACAATTACTCATAGATACCGAAAAATGAAAGGCATATAAATATACAATGCAGCAACGCCTTTAAGGGTTATCACGAAAATCATTTTGTTCAAGGGATTAGGATTACATATAATATATTTCATATATAAGAACCCTATCAAAATTTATATAAAACTAACTCAAAACTCATGGGGATTAGGATGACCTAGTCTCCGTTTTTGCTAAGGACCTAATTTTAATTCGATAAGAGTATGGAAAGAGGATTTGAGAAGAAAAAATAGAGAAGAAGAGAAGTATCGAGCGTTTCTTAGGTTTAGACGGCTAGACCTAAGTTTATAATTAAAATTTAGGGTTTAGCTATGGATTAGGCTCTTTAATTATTGCCAATTAATAAATTATAAAACAATACAATTAAATTCTGAATTTTTTATTATTACTATAACTATTTCCAATTAATAAATTATAAAACAATACAACCATTATTAATTCTAAATTTTTTATTATTACTATATTATTATTATTGTGATTACATTATCATTATTATTGATAAAAATCTGAGGTATTACACATAAATTTCGTGCAGCTGAGCTTTCTTGATGATATGAGTTGATTTTGGTTTTTTTTTTTAGGGTTTTAAAGTGTTTAAAATGAGAATTTGTATAAGGTTGAACTTGGATCATAATTTTGGAAATATAAATGGAAGTGTGAAAAACGTTGGAGTACTATTTCTGGAAATTTTTGTGGGATCAGTCACCTTCTTCATGATATTTGACCTAGTAAATGGATTTTACTAATTATGATATTTTACAGCAAGAAACTAGATATCTCAAGGATTAATTTGGTATATAATTCTTATTTTTCTGAATTTTTTTCCAAGAAAATAAATGTCTCAAAATAGCCCTTGAAAACTGGGAATTATTTCAGACATCAGGGGTATTTTGGGCCATGGATGAATTTTCGACTTGGTCTAGCTCAAATGAATATTTTTGGTTAAAAATAGACATATTAAGGGTCATTTAGGCTTTGGAATTAACTCAAAAAGATTTTTCTAGCTTTAATTATGAATTTTTGAAGTTGGGCCTTTATTTCTGGAAATTTCATAATAAGGACGAAAATTAAGAGAATATAAGCTCATATTAAATTCCTTAATAAGAAAAGGAATTTAGTAAAAATGGACCAATTATTTGGGCTTAATTTAAATTATCAAAGAAAATATTTATTGAGGTAGAATTAATTTATTATATTTTAATATTATTTTAGGTTTAAATTATAATCTTTTGCGCCGGAGATATTATTTTTAACTGTAGTCAACCGCCAGGTAGTAACCTTAATCTTCATATATTCTGTGTGACTTATAAACGTATGTTTTTCCATGTAATTGCATACATTCGGTTATCATTCATTTCCTAAGCGCTATGGAACCGGAACACGCTGTGTGCATGATCGGGCCTTACTGTGTGCCGTGCCCAGCAGTCTGTGCTGTGTGCTATTAAGACTGCTAGTTCCGGATTGGCTATGTTCCTTGCTGTGTGCATGATATTGAACGAGAGGTGGTTTGAATTATTTACTTGTGGTTTGCTTACATGCTTTGTTATACATTTTATATGAAATTAATGGTTACTCTGGGATTCAATTTTGAATCCCAGCCCTTTTAAGCCATCTGGAAGTTCATCGAGATTGGAGCAAAGAGACAGAGGTAAGGCTCCGGAGCTGAAGTAGTGTGGAGGTGGATGTGGACGTTGGTGACTATTATTTTTGGATATTTATTTTGGTTACCGGATTACTATATTATTTTATATTGGCATGTTAGGCACCATTATCGGATGACTGTATATTTTGGTCCCTCCTGGGAAACATTTACCTTTCCATATTTTTATCAGTATGTTATTGTCCAAACTGATGCGTGTTCTGCTGCTTATACTCTAATGTGTGGCATAAATTAACTGGGGAAATATAAGCTAAAATTAAATAAAAGTAAAGGACCACACTACACGCCACCTGAAAGGGCGAGGCCGGTAGGTGTGTAACATCCTCTAATGTTGCTCTTAAACGTTAGTGATCGAATGACTGGCGTGTTGCTACACCGCATCTATTTATTTGAATAGGTCTTTAACTATATGGAATCAATGGTTCTCTGTTGCTTATACAATCAAAAAAGAATGAGGTTATTTGAATTAATTTCTATTTATCATTATCTACCCAGTGGCGGAGCCACACTGATGCATGTGTTTGCAAGTGCGGACACAAAATATTTAGAATAGATATATATTTTGAAGGAACTTCTCATAAATAAGCACCAATGGCTTAGTGGTAGAATATTTTCCCTCCCACGCTCCAATCCCCGGTTCGATTCCCACTAGAGCATCATTCTTTTCTTTGCAATTGCAATTCGCATGTCATATATGTTGAAGACTCACCAATGGTTTAGTGCATTATTTTTTTTCTTATTATTCTTTTTTTTATAGGGAAAAAAATTACAACAAAATACCCACTATTTCCATTTTTAATATATTTTTAAAAATTATAAATTAAATACATTTATCATATATAATTTCACTCTTAAGTATAAATAAATCCTAAAAGTAAAAAATTAAAATTTACAAAAGTCGTTGAGTTCATAGAGGTATCAATTTTGTTGCAGTGATCCATTCCATATTTCTTAAGAAGCTCTCACAGGTATTTGGTTTGGAAAATAAATATTTCATTCTTATTTTGCTTGATTCGAAATCCTAAAAAGAAATTTAATTCTCCTATCATAGACATTTCAAACTCACCTTGCATGATCTTAGAGAACTCCATTCCATATTTCTTAAGAAGCTCTCGTAGGTATTTGGTTTGGGAAATAAATATTTCATTCTTCTTTTGCTTGATTCGAAGACCTAAGAAGAAATTTAATTCTCCTATTGTAGACGTTTCAAACTCACTTTGTATGATTTTAGAAAACTCTTGACACACTTATGTTGAACGTGATATGTTTGATAAGATTGATGATGATGCAATATTTTCAAGGACTGAAGAACCGAAAAATGTTTTTGTAATCGTTCTGTTGTAATAGCTTAGTTGACTCTTGATTATTATTTTTCTATGTTAAGTTTAACTTTTCTTTTCATTTCTTATTTATATTCTTTTGTTTTTAAATACATTTAAAACTTTCCCTAAAACAAACATTCAGGGGTAGCCCCCGAATAAATTGTGCAGACACAAATAAAAAATCCTGGCTCCGCCACTGTCCACTTCGTCCCTTAGATCCTCTCATGTTGTTCTTAAATGTTAGCGATCGAATGACTGGCGTGTTGCTACGCCGCATCCATTTATTTGAATAGGTCTTCAACTATATGGAATCAATGGTTCTCCGTTGCTTATACAATTAAAAAAGAATGAGGTTATTTGAATTAATTTCTATTTATCATTATCTACCAATCATTGCAAATTCTAATTCAGTTAGAGAGACTATAGGAAATCTGGCTTAAGGCAATTTAATCTTTTTATTTTAATGTTTTAATTTCTGGTCCTTTAGAATAATTATCATTTTTATGGTCCTTCTTAATAAATATTATTTTTCCTAGGTTCTTTATTATAATTTTCTCAAGAAAAAACTCTTTAACCGAAAACCAAATCAAGTTCGGTTGGGTTTTAATTTAATGGGTAAAGGTACAAAAATACACATGTGCTTTACCCTCAGGAACACCCAACACCATATGTTTTTTTTTTTTTTGGTGCAAAAATGCACACGAACTTCCCCAAATGGAGCAAAATTGCCATTTACGTTAACCCCTCCTAACGTCTGTTACTTTTTATTTGTGGGCCCCACAATTATTCTTTTTGTTTTCCTTCCCTATTTCTACTTTATCACGCGCGCCTGCTTCTCCTTCCTCACACCTTCTTTCAAACTTTTTCTCTCTCTTCCTCTCACTCATCGCCCTTTTTTATATGTTGTCATCCCTCTGCTTTCGTTATGATTGTGCGGCCACCATGCTCCTACTTGCCCTCTCTTCCTCCAACAACTAATCACAACACTACTTAATTCCAATTCTTCTCATTAAAATCAAGTCAAAATCAAGTTTCTCTTCTCATTAAAATGCACAATCTCTTGCTACAATTAGTGAGAATCAATATTTAAGCAACAAACCTAATGTGACAATGTAAGGTTAGTAAATATATCTCTATTTTACCAACAAACCATCCATTTATCAAGTAAACTTCAAGACAAGCATGATTTCAATCAGATTCTACACCTAAATTAGCTCTCTCAAGTCAAAACCTATGTGAATAAATAATCTAAATGGAGGCCAATCACTTAGAAGCATTAAGCCAAGGTTGAAATCAACACACATATATATATTTATTTACCAAAAGAGAAAAATCCAAGTATTAATCCATATAAAGGGTAAGAAGAACCCTAGAATGAAAGGGCAAAGTAGCGGAATTAGAAAATCTAGGGATTTGAAGAACGGAATTAACCTCATAATGTGATTTGTGAAGAAACCAATTCCCTTCATTGTTGTTGATCCTAAGTTTGAATTTGATGTGCTTAGGAGCTAAGCTATTATTATTTGACAATTTTGCGAAGGAAAAGGAACACAAAGAAGAGGGAAAATGGAGAACGCTGAGCGAGAGGGAAAATGGATAAAAAAGATATGGAAAATGTTAAAAAACTAATAATAATAATAATAAAGAGTGTAAATATAGAGAAGATAAAACATTAATTGGGTCAAATTATTGGCCAAAATCCCTAATTTTGCTGGTTTAGTGCTTTCAAATCCCTGTTGCTGCTGCCTACGGTGCTTTCAACAATTTCTCTGCCTCACTCCAGAAGCGCCACTGTCATCGCCGGAGATGATTCCAGATCATGAGCCCTCCACGCACCTCCACCACTCAAGGAGGACGAACTTCCACAGTACACTTCCGCTCTCTGCTAAGTAAACATCTTTAACAGTGTTTATTTCCCTCGTATAAGACAGAGATGGGTCAGGAATGGATATTAAAAACTCACGGGTAATAGCCAATGGGTAATAGCTATATTTCTTAGTTCCGAGTGGGACAAACACGTGTTAGGACTTAGGAGGATTAGAGGAGAGATAGAAGCCTAGAATAGTCTGTGGAATTTCTTAGTCTCACGCGTGTTCTCACTTTTCTCAGCAAAAGGGGAAAAAAATTGTTTAGAAGTTAATGAATAAGATAATGAAAAAACTCTATTGTTATTATTGTTACTTTGATATTATGTTTATGAGTTTTACAATTAATGTTAGTTATTTTATATACATATATATAGTCAAATATAACTTTATATTTTAGTTCATAAGATCTTACGATCCGTATCGATGTCACGATTTACGATCTTCGTACCTCCCCCCAATCTTGTATAAGATCTCAATTTTAACAACATTGGATGAGAGGCCTAGAATACTACCATATTTTATTAATTGAGAAACATATGGGGAGAATCCATACACAATTGGTTCCTAGGCCCTAATACATACAGAGTACAATATGGGCTTTAAGTTGCCTTAAGGCCCAATAACAATGATCCAATACATTCCTACAATTATATCTATACAAAGATAATTGAACATTTTTACCAACGGGGATTAGGTCTAACAGAAGGAGTTATTTTTTCACAATGTGATGAACCAATGTTTGAATTTTTGTTGGGAAAGGTGCCCACATTTAGCATCTGACACTGTCTCGAATAGTATTCCTTTGAATAAGAGAATACCTATGCTTAAAAAAAATATTAAAAACAAAAAAAACAAAATCCTATTCAATCATCTAACACCTTTCTACAGTATTAATAATACCAAATGCAACCAGAGACACCAATCTCCAAAGCCATCAAAGGAAAACACACTCGAAGTCTACAGACACAACCTCTCTCTCAAGCTAAAACTAAATAACAATGAAACAAACAGACTGGGCCTTATTTAGGGAAAACTTTCTCAATGTGATTTTCTTCAATGCACTTGAGAATTTGCGAAATTCAATACAATTATTAATGAAACATACCATGCCTTGTGTGTTTTTAATTTGATGCTTTTTGTAGTAGAAAAAGCATAATTAAGAGTTATTTATGCTCACAGCCTCATTTCCTTCCTGTATCAAACATGAAACTAAATTCTTATTCTTTGGCTGTATGGTATACAGCCACAACAAACAACAAATGGTGAGCAGCAGAGAGAAAACCAGCCCTATGCAGAAACCAGTCCAAGTTCGCAGGTGGATCTGTTTTCTGTTTTTTGGTTTATGAAACAGTTTTATAAAATTGCTGTTAAAGACAATTATCACTGTGGTGTTATTTATAAATCGATTTTGACCCAAAAAAATTGTTCTTATTATAAGTGCAGTTTTAGAGTAATAAATATGTCTTTTACTTTTCTGTCCTTATTAATTGTAATAAACAAAAAGAATTTATTCATATTGACTTTTGACACCAATCATAAATAAAGGCAAAATTGAAAATTTAGGACATAATTAATGAGTTAACTAGCACTTCTTGATATATGAGTGTTAGTTAATTTGAACTTATAAATAGAACAAAAGTGGTAAGTTTTGAAAAAAAAAATCTGTTTAGATAATTGTTTTTAAAAATCTATTTTTGAAGTGACGTGGTGACAATTGTCGCCAGAAGTGACAAGTCAATGGTTGTCACTGGTTATGTGATGTCGATAGTAGAAAGGTGAGGCCTAAGACTGTTTTTGTTTTTTTGTTTTTAAGAACAACTTTTTTTAAAAAAAAAAACTTATATTAAAAACAGTTTTCCAAACAAATTTTATTTATTTTTGTTTTTGAAAACAAAATCAAACAAGCTCCACCTGTTTTTTAGCATTGTACATCAGAAATGCCTGCCTCAAAGGCTCTCTCTCTCATTGGGACAAATAATAAAATTAGTGATGATGACTATGCAAGTGACATTTTCAGTTTGTTTGGTGAAATTGCCAATGCTTTGTGATCCCCATTAACTTGCATATTGGATATTTGTAATACTTCTCCTTCATGTTTTAGAATCCAAGAACTTTGACATCGGCTCTGTACGTATATATCAACTGGTAAATAACTTTTTCTTTTTCTTTTTTTGGGTTGGTTTATTTTTGGACTTTGCTCAGTCTGATGGTATTAGCAAGGATTATATTGGATATTTTTGTAATTCATCATATCAAGTGTATGCAGTGCTTGGGGTGTGTGTATAGGATCAATTAAAAACTTATATACGTATAAAAGGCCATGCAGTGAAAGCCATAAATAGACTTTGAGCAAAAAAAAAAAAAAGCCATAAATAAACCACAAAGCAAATAAGTTATAACAATAATTTATTGGAATAATTAATCTACATGTTCTTATAGTTTCAACTAATTTTTAATTGGGTCTCTATTTTTTTTGGGAAAATTCCAATTAAATACCATTTGAATTTGCAAAAACCCCAGAAGTTTCTCGAATTTGTAAAAAGACTGAGAAGTACCAAAGACCCATGAAAGATATGCAAATTCGGGAAAAATTACTATTTTACCCTTATTTTTAAATAAATAAAAAAATAAAAAATACACTCGCCAAAGGGCTGGCCGGCGACCACTGGCGAGGAGGTGGGGGTTTTTTTTGGGGGGGGGGGGGAGGGAGGGGGTTTAAGGTAAAAAAAATAAAAAAAATTTTCATTGAAAGTGTGGGGGTGAGGTTCGAACCCCCAACCCCCCACACATCCATGAGAATTTTTCTAGAAAATACCGTTGAATATATATTTGAAAAATGTAAACCTCTAAAAAAAGTTGTAATTTGCGTTATGAGATTTGTAATTGACATTATGGAATTTGTAAATTGCGTTATGGAATTTGTAAATATCGTTGAAAAAATGTTAAGAAGAATATATATATTTGTTAATATGTATATATATATATATATATATTAAAGGAACCAAGTAGCCCAACTGGCCTTATGGATGTGTGGGGGTTGGGGGTTCGAACCCCACCCCCCACACTTTCAATGAATAATTTTCTTTTAAAAAACAAAAAACCCTAAACTCCCCCCCCCCCAAAAAAAAAAAAAACCCACCCCCCTTGTTGGTGGCAGGCGGCCCTCCGGCAAGGGTATTTTTATTATCTTTTATTTATTTTAAACTAAGGACAAAAGGGTAATTTCACCCGAATTTGTATATCCCTCATATGTCCTTGGTACCTCACAGTCTTTTTACAAATTCGGAAGACTTTTGGGGTTTTTGCAAATTCAAATGGTATTTTAATGGAATTTTTCCTTTTTTTTTTCTTTTTAACAGGACCTTATATGTTCACCTATTTTTAATCAGGTCCATGTACCCCGGGCAAAAAAGAACAAAAAAACAAAAAAAAAACTCAGGTTCTTATTGTTTCACCAAAATTTTAATTAGGTCCTTATAAGTTTTTGGATTTAAATTTATTAATTTAATTTAAAAATCAAATAAATGAAATATAATTTACTAGTAATAAATTAATAATTATATAATTGGAAAATATTTAATATAATTATCTTAAATTGAAATTCCTAATTAATTAATTATAATTTTATTCTATTTTAAAATTATTATTATTACAATTCAAATTTTATAATTATAAAAATTATAATTGGAAAATAAATATTTAACAATATTATACATAATATATTCTTTTATATTTATAGCATGATATTATTAAAATTTATTTAATAAATAAAAAACTACAAAAACCTAATTAAAAATCATGTAAAACTATAAAGACCTGATAAAAAGGGGAAAAAAAACTATAAGGACATGATAGAAGACAAGTGAAAGTACAAGAACTCGATCAAAAGCCCGGGGGGGGGGACTATACGAACTTAATTAAAAATTGGTTGAAACTATAACAAACTACATATTAATTATCCCTCATTAAGGTGCAAAAATCTTGTATTTGGTTGGTCAGAGTAATTTTAAACAGTGAGTCTGATGCAAATAGGTCTTAGAAATTGATAAGGCATGATCAAAGGATCGAAATGAGAAGATTCATTAGCTTAGAATGACTAAGAACTTTTGATTGTATTGCTCATTATTTATGGATTGTATAATTTCTCAAAACTATCATAGATATGGGGGAGGGGAGGGAAATTAATTAGCACGTACAGAGTTTAAGATGAGTTGTATTGTCATAATTTATGAATTGTATAAAATGTATAGAAGGAGAAGGGAGATGAAAGCCAAAGACAAATCAACTCCATTGTTCAATTAGAGTCAATTTCATGCATTTGTATCAAGTTCAAGATGAGCCATAAAAACAAAATAGAACAATAAGTAAATCCCAGCAAGATCCATCTTCAGAGCATGATTAATGTTTTGGCTAAAGAGAACTGTGGATTCATTCTTATTATTATTATTATTATTATTATTATTATTATTATTATTATTATTTTACCAGAATAGGCATGTTTTGATTGACTTTTGGAGAATACCACTCTGATCTTATATATAAATATTTTTTAACTAAATCACGCATATCAAGAAGAGGTAATTAACTTAATAATTATAAAATAAATTTTCAATGTTGTTCTCATTTATGAATGTGTATTTTTCAACTCATTTATGAATAAAAAAGACGAGAAACAGGATCGTAGTCTTGGGTAATCTTTTTTCATTTCTAGTGGTTTATCATTTCAAGATTTAAAATTAGGCAAGACAAGATGTCAGAGGCAATGATATAAAAATATAGAGAGAGGATCAACATGGCTTATACCAAATTTTGGAGCTATGTAGTGAATATATAATCTAACAGCATGATATGATATTGCACTATAGCCACACTGATGAATTTGTTGATCCCTTTACGAGGGAATTTCATTTTTTCTGGATGTACAGCAATGAAAGACCATGAAATGCAATCAAAAGAGAATGCAATTATCTTGTGAAGAAATAATGTATATTTCTTTGCTTTTTTCCTAACAAGGTAAAGTATTTCAATTGAAAACATGAAGACATAATTATTTTTTGGGAAAATTTCAGAAAAATGTCTCCAAAATTTCAAAATCCCAAAACATGTTTGTTTTCTACAATTGATAAGGCATTCATTACGCTTGATAAGAAATTTACAGCTCATCGTAAAAGATAATTGCTGATTTGAGATTATATATATATATATATATATATGTTTGGCAAAAAAATATAGATATAGATGTAAGGCATGATTAGGAACGGGAAGGGAAAAGAGAGACTAGATAAGTGGGAGAATAATAAGAAAGATTAGAAACTAAGGGTCTGGATTCTCTAATTGGCGTTTTCTCATTGTCCGTTGTCGGCGTTAAATCTGGACCATACGTCTACTATAATTATCCACATCAACAACCTCTCTTCTGAAGACTAAGCCAAACTAATAGTTTCGATTAGATGATTAGAGATAAGAAGAAAGTTAGCCAATTAGAGAATTTTGTTCCAAAATTGAGAGAAGAAAACTCAATAATTAATTGTGTTACGGACCGGCCCAACGGCCCATATCCATGCCACGGCCCAACATAGCCAGAAAGCATATCCAATATGAGCATAGCTGATATATTGAAAGAATCCTAGCAAGGAGGAATCTATCTCAACCGCCAATCCGAGATACTCGCCCCTGATATCTCAGATCCAGATCTCACTCACCCCGAGTATCTCGCCAGGCCAAGATACTCGCCTCAGACACCTCTATAAATATAGAAGGAAGCCAACCAGGTGCACACGTTCTAACTTATGCTCTATTTACTTTCTGTCACACAAAGCACACACACCACCCCCCTCTGGCCTCACGCCACCAAGTTTACTGCGAACTACGTGGACTTTGATCCCTTCAAAGGGTACATAGGCTCTAGGCTTGACACCTAGTTAAGTCCAATTAATCTGTGTTCTACACCAGAACATTGGCACCAACCGTGGGGAAAGGTAAATTTCCATCCCCGTGACCATCAATGGTGAACACTAGAAGCCACAGCAGAAATCCACCAATGCAAGCTGACGGAGGGCCCCTGCCAGACCAAAATCAAGCCGGGCCAAGCGAGCCACAAGGTCAACCACGACGTGCAAACACCCCGGACGGCCACGTTACTGACACAGCAACTTCCCCTCCCGCAGATGATCAGCCGCTGTTGGAGGCACGCAGGGAGATTCTGTAAGTTCTGGCTGAACCCAAGAGGGGGGGTGAATTGGGTGAGTATGGTCTGAAGGAGGAAGGTCTGAGAGACATGTTACTCTCTGTAAAAGTATTCCTGTATGAAAAAGGACAGGTATCCTTCCATGACCCGGATCATATTTGGTCAACCCCTGAAGCTTGATGGTTGGTTATAGTATTGTCATACCCATATCTTCTCTATATTTGAGCATATAACCTGGCTGTTCGCTTATATGGAAAATGAAACAAATTTAGATGAAATAACCCAAGAATTAAAAAATTTAAAAATTGTAAATGTAAATCAAATTAATATGCAATCAGCTCAATCAGAAGTACAACAAGATCAACAACAGCAACAACAACCACAACAAGAACAAGAAACATCAACATCTAGAAATCACATAGATCCACCTGAAATACAAAGAAGAGCAAGAGAACAAGAAATGCGAAGACAAAGAAATTTAGTAAGAGAAGATTTAAGTAATATTTCAAGTACAGTTTTTGATATTAGTTATAATAAACCTAAACCAATTGGAAAAGAATTCATACCCCCTCCATTAGAACAATATGAAACTAGGCAAATCCCAAATTCTGGAATATGGTTAGATTTAGATTGTAATTTAGATAATGGAAAAAGAATAGAAGAATGGAAAAAATCACAATTAATAGCCTTAATAAATAGAAGAATTGACCCAGAAGCAGTTAACATGATAATAGAAGCAAGTTTTGTAGGAAATGTTTTGCAATGGTGGCAAAAATAGAATTGAAAGATTATAATAAGGCTAAGGTTTGGTTATGATCATATAAGAGCCATAAAATCAAGTTTTAGATTACGCCTCCAGTAGGAAACGAAGGAAGGATGTGCTGAGTATGGTCTGAAGGAGGAAGGTCTGAGAGACATGTTACTCTCTGTAAAAGTATTCCTGTATGAAAAAGGACAGGTATCCTTCCATGACCCGGATCATATTTGGTCAACCCCTGAAGCTTGATGGTTGGTCATAGTATTGTCATACCCATATCTTCTCTATATTTGAGCATATAACCTGGCTGTTCGCTTATTTATATATATATATATATATATATATATATATATATAAAATTCGAAAATAATATAATAATATTATTTAATGGAGATTACAATATTATTATATAATATTTGTTTCGTATTTAATTTATTTGATAAATTAAATATGTAAAACAAATAGAGATAGTGTATCTCACATTTAATTTTCGAATAAAGATATCATATATCTATTTAATTTAAGTTGAGATATGGTATCTCAGATTTAATTAAATAGATAGATATCATTATAGAGATAAATTAAATCAGAAGGCTTTTAGTTCGTATTAAATAAATACATTAAAGTAGATCTATCAAATAGATTTAATTAATATATTTTTAATCCATATTCAAAATCCCAATTTCAAAATTAATGAGGGTTAATTTTGAATATAATACCCTAGTTTAGAAAAACCTACGGACTTTTGTCGAGCGTATTAGAAAGTCGTGAGAAACCTTAGAGCAAAAAGAGATAGACGCACAGTTCGAAGGCGCTAACACGTCCACGTCCGTATTCGGATATTATTCGTGTGGATACTAATAGAGGAAGGCAACGCGTTAGGGTCGACTTCTGCTAATCGAGAAGGTAGCCTACCAGTTCAAATCAAACGAGACGCATACCGATTCAATGCATAGGTATTATTCGGACTCTTTAACTTTGATTTAAACACGGTTGAGTGATCCTCAGAAGGGATTCGTAAATTTTTAATTCCGCTGCGTGTACAGATCCCAATAATTTATAGATCTCAATATAATTCTTGATGAGATATAATTTTAGCTTTTCCACGAAACTCGGACTCATCTTTTAATTTTTAAATTTTTTAACTTTATTTTTTAATAATAATTTTTTAACTTTATTATTATAAAAAGGAAAATTAATTTTCTTAATAAGCTAAGGGCTGGGGCTAATGCGGCCCAGAGTCCCAGTCCACTTGCAAATAAATTCTCGGTTGAGATGAGGTTGGGGTCACTTTTCACTCTTCGACGCCCTATACTCTCCTTGCGGCTAGGGTTTTTCCATTCTTTCTTCCTTTTCGTTCTTGTTCATCCTTGAATCTATGAGGCATTCCATGGAATTTTTACTTTTATAGGGTTTAGTGGTCGCTTCCTCTTTGGTATAACACTTTTGAGAAGTGGGTTCATATCTGTATTACAGTAATCTGTCATGGCGACCTTGAACCCTTTTGATTTGTTGGGCGATGACGCTGAGGACCCGTCGCAGCTAATCGCGGCTGAGGAGCAGAAGGTTGTGACTGGAGCTAAGAAAGCTCCTGGGCAGGATCATGGCAAGCCGGGAGCTCGTGCTCTGGTTCAGCAGAACAAGCCGGCTCAATTGCCCACGAAGCCACTCCCACCATCTCAGGCTGGTGAGCTTCTGATTAACTTTTAATTGATGGATCGCGTCGTGTTTGGTTCGTTTCTGATGGTATTAAGATTGCGATTGTTTTGATTTTAGGCGTTCTGAAATTATGCAAATGTCTTCTATGTTAGAGGTTTTGTTAATGTGGTCTTTTGGATTTTGGCCCTGACCGTTTGTACTAAATTTATTAGTTCTAATTCAGCATTGCGTTTCTATAAATTACTTTATGTAATAGTAAGTGATTATTGATTATGTCTACTGGCACTTGTATCCATAAATCATTTTATTTTAAGAATGTTCATTATTTTCCTTATCACTGATTCCTTAGCCTCCCATTGTGTAAAGGGATATTTATCTTAAACTCTTGTTTTTGTTTGTGACTTATCACTGGAATAATAGATCATCTGGCTGCTTTAAAAATCAATTGTATATCTCCTAGCTTTAATTAATGCTCTTTCTATTCATGATTTCATTCTTGACATTTTAAGCATGTTTTATCTAGTGAGGGAGTCAAGAAATGAAGCTTCCCGTGGAGGCCGTGGAGGTGGTCGAGGTGGCAGTGGATATGGACGTGGTCGTGGAGGAAGGGGATTTAACCGAGATTTTTCCAATGATGAGAACTCATTCAGTGGCAGTGGAGGCCTTGCTGGTCAAGGTCCTCTTGTAGATGGAGAACCTGGGAAGCCTGTGGGTGGATCTCGCGGCTCTTTCCGTGGTGGTCGTCGTGGCGGATTCAGCAATGGAGAAGTTGGTGAAGAGGGACGCCCAAGAAGGATGTTTGATCGCCGCAGTGGCACTGGACATGGGTTTGCATTTTCTCTATCTTTGATTTCCTAAACTTCTGTGGCTGCCATCATTGATGTGTCTCCTTTTCTAATTGCAGAAATGAGTTCAAGCGTGAAGGTGCTGGGCGTGGTAACTGGGGAACACCAACAGATGAACTTGTGCAGTAAGCATTCTAGTTTATAATCCCTTAGTACCAATTCTAGGCTGTAGGCAAACAAATTTATTTTCCCCCCTATTTTTATGAGGTTTTTATTGATGTTTGTTACACTTCCATTCTGAATGTCATCTTCATAGGCCAACTGAGGAAGTTGTGAATGACAATGTGAAGAATTTGAGTGATGAGAAGCCTGCTGAGGAAGATGTAGCGAATGACAACAAGGAGAGTCCTGATAACGGAGCTGAAGAAAAAGAGCCTGAGGATAAGGTGAGCGTCCTATTTCATTCAATGTGTTTTCTTCCATCCGCAGTCTGCTTCTGCTTCCTCAAAACACTCTACTCTGTTAAGATCCATAGAAAAATTATTATATGTTATGTCCTCCTGGTGTCAGGACAAGAAATCATGCGTGGACGATTAAGTGGTCAATGATATATATTGAATAACATTTAAGCAAAAGTTTATTTATTGAATGTGATGTAATAAATAATTAAAACTCAGTATTGTTTTTTCTTGTATCTGATAAGTTAACGTCAAACAATTGCATGAGATGTTTTTGGTTGTTTTACTTTTCTTTTTCCTATTTTTGGGAGATGTGGGGAGGGGAGGGGTTTATGCATATGTGCTGTATGGGTTATGAATATAAGTTAAATGATTACCTGTATGTCTCCGTGATCCATCTTGTATTCTATTTATTTTATAAGTAAAATTTAAATAACATGTTTTGTTTGGTAGGAGATGACTTTTGAGGAATATGAGAAAGTGCTGGAAGAAAAAAGGAAGGCCTTGCTTGCACTAAAGACTGAGGAGAGAAAAGTTGACACCAAGGATTTTGAATCCATGCAACAGCTGTCAAGCAAGAAAGACAATCATGATATCTTCATTAAATTGGTAAAATCAATTTGGCCTCCTTTTCCCATTCTAGTTTCTAGTTATTCATGTTAGATAGGGAATGACTCATGATACCTTTTGACACTCGGCATTCTTCTCCCTTTTAGGGATCTGAGAAGGATAAGCGCAAAGAAGCTCTTGAGAAGGAAGAGAAATCTAAGAAGGTTTGACCATATTGCATATAATCTTTCCTGTCTTTGTTCAACGAGGGTGCATTTATTTTTAAATAAAATAAATGTAATCTAATGCTTTTAGGACTATTGAGGGTTAAATAAAGTATTTACGATAATGTAGAGAATTTGTTTGAAATATTTAAAATAGATTGTGTTTGGGTAACACCCAAACTGCTGTTTTAGAAGCCTTTTTTCCGTAAGCCGAGCATACCTAAGTCATAAATCGTAAAAACTATTCTTCAAAAGCTAATTCAAACAAACGCCCTCAGACAGCATTGAGCTTTTGGTTTTAGCGAAGGAGCATGTATAATCTAAAATGGATAGGAGCTCCTTGTAATTTTAGAAAAAAGGAGGGAGATTTGTGTATTTTGTTTGAAAGGAACATTTTTTCAGTTCAAAACCTCTATCTTCGGTTCTTCAGAAACTAGATCTTATTTGAAGGACTGTAGGTAGTATTTTATATCCTCATTTCTTATGTATAGATATCTTGCTTTGATTATATTACAACAGATGGAGTTATTTTAAATTGCAAGTGGATTATTGGCATGTTATCTTTCTCTTTTTTGTCCTCTCTGAAGTCCTTGTTGCATTCAGCTATTCCCCTGCCTTTCTTCCCGAACTGAGTGAATGAGTTTTTATTTCATAATTGATGTGCTTTTGTTCCATTTTCAATCTTGCTCTTCTGGGTTGCTGATTACTTTTTTCCTGTGGTGATCTGTAATTTTGATAGTCATGTGATTTATGAAGAAATATATTTAGCAGTATAATATGGTGTATTTTAAATTGCTTTTGTTCCTTCCTGATCATCGCTTATTCTTACAAATCCATCATATCTTGCTTCTTATTCTCAGTCTGTCAGCATAAATGAGTTTCTGAAGCCTGCTGAAGGAGAAAGGTACTATAGCCCAGGTGGCCGTGGCCGGGGACGTGGACGTGGTTTCAGATCGGGTTATGGTGGCAATGCGAACCACAATGTGCAGGCTCCATTGATTCAAGATCCTGGGCAGTTCCCAACCTTGGGTGCCAAGTGAGATTTTGCTTGTTCCTGCTGACAAACCTTGCCCCGTGTTTCAATTTTGGTTTATTTGCTTCCTTCCCTTTTTAAGCAGGAAAAGAACTATGCTAATTGGATTTCCTCTCTTTTAGCAGGTTATCTAAAATCTAAATTTATGCCTTGAAATGTAAATTTAGGTTGTTCTTCTCATGATCTCATCTTCCTCTTCCCTCTAGCTTTTTTAATCGTTACTTTGCTTTAACTGTATCTGACCTTTGGGGGTATGTCACGCTGGATAAACATGTTGCTGAGTTTAATTTCTTAAATATATCTACCCACTCAGTTTTGCTTGGAAATATGGTTTCTCACGCCCTCTTAGAACATGCTCTGCTTGTTCTGTAGCTCAAGACCATTATTGTTGACTTTAACCGATTCGTTTAACTGTTCTCTTGGGTTTTTATTGGCCTTGTTCAAAACCTTAGAAAGCCCATTAGCATTTGCTTGCCATGAAGTGGATGTTTGCTGAGTTTTCTTGAGTCTGTCCACGATCTAAAAATTGTACAGTAGATGCTAGTTAATGAAGACTACTAGAAAAGACATTGCACTTGTATTGTTTTATTGTGAGTGTCTTAGTAGCTCTTGTTATGGTGAGGAGAGCTTTTCTTTGCTTAAAACTAGTCAAGCCCATCCTTCAAAATGGAAGTTAGCATCTTTTTGTGCAAAAACCAAAGAGGCCAGAAAGCCTTCAAGATGATTTTTCCAAGTATTCTGATTACCACGTTAAGCCAGTTCGTAAGTACTAAGGTGTTAACTATTGTTTAAATGTATGAACATCACCTTCTGATCATGGTAGTGAAAACGTAGATTTCATCTAAAAGTGAAAGAAGAATGAAAAATCATAAAACTTATAATTGTTACGTAGTAAAATCGTAAAAAAATCGAAAAAACTTAAAAGCGTTTGAAAAATTAGTAAAATCGTTTTAATAAAAAAAATCGTAAAAATGTAAAATCTTAGTGATAAATCGAGTTTTTAACTACCATGAAATAATCCAAATTACTAAGGGTAAATAATATGTTACATTTCGAGCAAAAAAAAAAATGTTACGTTGCAAATAACCAAAAATTATTCTACTTCTGAACTTGCCCTTGGTCCAAGTTTTATAACTTACCGAATAGACAATACGTTCGGTGCTGTTAACCTTCGGAATTTTGAGTAACGATCATTATTATTTTGTTAATATGTTGATATAATATTGGTTGGAAAAAAAAAAAAAAGGAACAATTCTTCCAGTTAAAGATTTTGTTAGTGAGGAGCTAATTTAGAATTTCATTACTATGTACGTACAAAATTTGTAAAGCAATTATATTTCTTATTTGAAAATTTCTATTAGGTTATTCTTGCCGATAAAATTTTCAAGAGGGTGCTTTTCCCAAATCTGCCAAAGTAAAATTGATATATTGTTCTTTTTAAGAAACACAGGAACCAAAACTAGGTTAGCCTCAAGCTAAGTCTGGGCACGAGTTAAAGCAAACCAGTACAACGATATTTCGAGCTAGTCACTGAGCTGGCTAATGCTATACATGATCAACTAATGCTAAATTGTCCATCAATTACCATTCCTAAAACAAAACAATGTCATTATTTTGATTTGTAAGTTCACAAACAAAACTGAGCTTAAATACAAATGACCACATACGATACGGTTTAGAAGAAAAAGTTGACAAGAAAATAGTTGAGAACAAGGAAAGCAAACTAAACAAAACCATTCTTTCTGACTTCACTCAATCTTTAAATGCAATGATTGTGCATAATCATAGAAAAATCCAATTTGCAAAACTTCATGGGGACTTAACTATGGATTGTAACTGCCAAATCCAAGAGTACATGATACCAAAAGCACAATAAATAGATATTAACATAAGAGGTAGGAAGGGAAGTTTATCACCCAAAAATAGAGGATGTAAAAATTGCCCCCAAATTTCTACAACCACTAGACCTGCCAAGTAACACTTCCCAGTCGACCCAATCAAACAGACTCTTTTCTCTGCAGGTGTTCTTGATGTTTCAGTATCGTTATCATCAGAAAATTGCGCTGAAAAACCTAACCACATCAAAATGGAGTGCAGCAGGAGCAACAGAACTTTGATTGGATATTCTTGTGCCTCAAATAGTAGTGGGAATAGTGAATAGCAGGACACTGCACATTTAAGCACATAACCCAATTGAAATTAAGAACAAAAATAAAGCATAAGCATTCATATCCAAATGATATGCCTAGCAATTTTTGCATGGTTATCAACTAATTATACCCTGTCCAAGTAAATGCAACTATTCGATAGAGAATAGCAAATTCATAGCCAGATCAATAGTGTAGTGTATCAACTAGTTCTATGGCTAAAACAATTCTACTCCACGGTCATTAATATAATACATATTTAACTAATTTGATTATATTGAGAAAGTTAGTTAATATTTCTAAAACACCCTAACTATTTTCCTTGACTCTCTCCATCTCTCTCTAACTTGATTATCGTTAAAGGATTATCAATATGGCTAAATTAGGAAAATATTGACAAATATAAGAAATATGTTTTATATTTAGGACCAAGATCAACTTCTTAATGAGTTCCTCTATTAAGATTTGGAGGGAGTAATAAATAACATTGGCATTTACACAAGGCTAGCTTGAGATACAAAGTTACGATCAGGGTGTTGATGAATAATAACTAAAATAGCTACATAAGTTACGATGCCAACTTCTAACATATTATTGTAGACCTGCTCCATCCCAAAATCAGGGAATCAGACAATGCTATTAATGTAAAAATAATATGCTTGAATACAGAAAAGCTTTCTTGTGAGTCAATCCAATAATTATGCCTCATAATGACCCAAACCAAAAATCATGCTCCACGGTCTCACTGGCGCAGGCCAAAGGAATGTCGAAGAGAGAGAGAAAGAGAGAGAGAAGAGGATTCAGATCTAATACAACAACTTATCTTTACATCCTCTCATAGTTATAGGCTTGTATCTGTATATAACTAACTAACCATAAATGGAGAACTATTTAACAACTATAACAGAATTGACACCTAAGCTACCTATGGAATTGACACGTAACACTTTCCCTTTTACTTTGTTGTAACTCTTTAAAAATTATTCATCAATTAACTATTCATGAGCTTATGGAAATTAAAATTCGGATGTTGACAGAAATTAAGTGACATGGGGTCCCAGTTCCTTAAGCAATAGTGAGAACCAATTATAATTTATTGATTTATTTATTTTTATCTTTCAGCAGTTGTACTTTTGGTTAAAAGCTATGATGGCTATAAGGCTTTGTTCCCAAGTTATAGTGATGTCTGTCTCTCATAATGAGGCTGTTTGGCTAGCTGTCCTATATATTTTGAATTTGTCATTCATGGAAGAACAGAATAACAATAGAAAAACATTTGTTTTCTGATGATTTTTTAGAAGTAAACTAACATAGGTTGGTTAGGTGGTGGTACAACAAAAACCAAGATGTTGAAGAGTTACACTTTAACCACAAGGTGGGAAATTAATTTGGTGTTCAACCAAAAAGGGTTAAGATGTAATAATATACAGGCCTTCACTCAATAATCTAGGCTACATAAAATAGCTCTATGCATGGTTAGAGTCTAAAATTGAGTAATTAGTAGTTTGTTTTTTTACATCCCCGTTCTTCATAAGTGGAAATTTTATTACTATTTAAGTCTATTTTATGTGACTATTTCCATGCTTCAAGTCCAAAGGACTCTCTAGGTGAGCAGCATGCCAGAGATGATAATGAAAACTAACGAAAGTCATCAATTGATAGCGTAAAGTGGTGTTGGAGCGCCCCTTGTTGATATCAAAAGCATTTCTAATTGATAAATGATTAAAGACAACTAGAGACACATTCAACCAAAATGCGTTTTATATTACTTTTGATTTTACCTATTGATAATTTTTCTGCTGTTACATAAGAGGGGTGAAAACCACCCTCCAGCGGGCATTTCAAAATCTAGCAAACAGATGAATGCAAAGAAGCATACCTATTGACAGCAAAAAGTAATGCCTAGCATCATTCAAAGTTTGAACCGCAACAAATGCAAGGGGTATGACAAAATGGAGTGATGCCTTCTCATGCACATGCCACCCGAAAAGAAAACCACATGTGTAAGCATAGGCTATCCATCTGGAAATCATATGCTGCTGGGGTTTCTTCCAAGCCTTGATAAGACAAGGAGATAGAGCAAGCACAACCATTGTTAGCGTTAACAAGGGGGTGACCTGCAGATTGGTTGGACTGGTCAACTAAAAGATGAATACTTCAATGATTCTCAAAATAGAATGATTAAAGCATAGCTACACTATCAAAACAACTTAACCATCCCTTTGAACAATTATGCAAAACCACCAGTCAACAACCAATAATGACGATTGAATTACAGCATTTGGAAAACTTTAATGATTAATGCCTTGTTTGGTAGCAGGGATTTGGGGGTGAGGGAAGTGGAAGTGGAACTCAAGTGTTTGGTATGCTTGAAGACACTTCCCAAGGAACTGATTTCCATAAAAAATTACGGAACTGGCCCAAGGATTGGGTTCCACTTCTCTGGAACCTCATCATCAAACCATTTTGCCCCATCCCAGAGAAAACCAAGGAGTGAGGATGATGAAGGACAGCGTGAGAACAAAAAGGTTGATCCACTTTGTTGTCTGCACCTTTACTTGCCTCCTCCACCCCACCAGCCCCCCAGCTTTAAATAACAATGGAAAGCATAATGTAGAATAATCTGTTTTAATGCAACCACATTATCAGCTAGATGAAGATGACACCATATGCATGACTGAGTCTTCCCCCCGGATTGCAGCTAAATTTTATTCACTTAAAGCATACCTGAGGTAATACAGAAAATGGTGAGGCATCTCCTACAAGCCCACCGGTGAGTGAAGCTGTGGGTATCGGAATTTTGAAACCAAGTTTTCTGAGCATGAAAGCAAGCCCTTTGTCTAAGATGATATAAAACACCCAGAAGTTGGGGGCCCAGTATGCATGGCAAAGCCCCCTTCCAAATGGAAACATTCTGTGGATGACTTGATGTATCTGCATTTTAACATCTGAATAATCATTAAGAAAACCAGAGGAAAAAGTTGTACATGTAATGGATTTGATTGAAGTAAACATAGTCTTATCTACCCAGAACTGGGAGAAGTATGCCTCACTTGGGTTAAAAAGTTGCTAATGTACTATCAGTATACAGAATAATAGCAGAATTCTTTGCAAAGACCACCAGAGCCTAGTATCAATTATTGAAGCTTAACTTTGACAGTTAAAGAGCCTTGTTTATGTTAGATTTGTTGCTTGCAGCTTTTTCTGGTTCACAGAACTGGTTATCTTGATAATGTTTTGCAGTCCACTTCCATCTATTTTCAAGAATTTACCTTTCCACCATTGAAAAGGATAACATACCAGAGCCAGAAAGTTACATTTTCATCCACAATAAGTTAAGACATTGCAGGAATAAGCCTTGCAGACAACTCTTCTCCCTTTGTGAATGTGAGAGAGAGAAGTGATCTTGGTAAATTAAGGATCAGTAATTCACCAAAAATTTCTCTATTATTCTTCGGTCACATGTCAATAATCCTAAATTGGCTGATGCAGTGACTTATGCGGGCTACAATATCGCCACAGATTAATTCAAGATATAGAAGGTGCAATTACCTGCCCAAGGTAGATAAATGGCCCAAATGCAGCAGCTATGACTGCTATAACCACAGCTCCCAAAAACAATAACCGACTAATGCCTTTAAGCATTCCACCCCGGCAGTAGTGCCTCAACAAATAAACGAAATAGACTGGCGCTGCCACAAGAAATAAATGCTTAAAGCACAAAAGAGCAGCAAAAACAAGCCCACCCAACACATCCCTCCCTTCCTCCAAATATGAAAGTGAAATCAACAGAATCCCAATGAGAAATCCATTGTACTGAAAATGCATATGGTCCACTATAAATAGCATTGGCGACCAAATAACCAGTAAACAGATCAACATTTGCCTTCTTGAATCCAGATTCTTAGTCATTCTGTAGACCCCAAAAAGAAGACACAAATCAGACAGTATTACAGTGGCTCTTTGAAAATAAATCACCGTGTTTGAGCTATAATTCAGGCCCTCCTGAAGATGCACTATTTGCTGATCAACCAGATTAGCGAAAAAAGACAGGAAGCGTTCAAAATATGCAAAAAATGGTGGATAATCAAGAGTCCATGGACTTGTCTCATCAAAGTACCATTGTGAGAGTGGAAGAGAGTGAGTCAATGCCAGCCAGTTGCGATGGACCTCAAAATCTGTGCTGCGATAGGAAGGGAAAAGAAGTACTTTCAGGCAGGCAGCTACAAGAAAGAACCACCAAAGAACCACTTTGGGGCTGCGAGAATTTTGAACTTGTTTAAGGATTCGGTTCCGTTCTTCCATGATAGGAGCTGAGATGAATGAAGGAAACTAGGTATTACGAAGTCGACGAAGATGATTTGGCTTGCCTCCGTTAACGAGGTTGTGTTGTAGCACTCACAGTAGTGCAACCTAGTCGTGGTTGCCCCAATTCCAAGTCGAGATCCGAGACCAGAACCCGCGCGATGCGCCATTCAGAGGCCGGTCAACTATTAATGGGTGAATCACTTGGATTTAAATTGGAAAAATTCGCCCCTCTTCTTTGGTTGAACTAGTGTGGGTCGGTCTTAGGGAGACATTTTAGGGGTCTAGGAAGCAGTGATAACACTAGTAGAGGTGGAGATATGTATTTTCTGGCTTGGGCTCCAAATGCCCTACTTTCGAATTCGAACCTTTTTTCTAAAATTTTTATAACAAAAAAAAAAGGAAAAATTCGTTTGTGACTAAGAAAATATTAAAAAAATTTAAAAAAAAAATTATATATTAAAAAAGTCTCATGAATTATTCTATTTGAGGGACTAACAATTTCCATATGTGAGATTAACACAACTCCATTTATGAGGGGATTTTTCTGATATCTGAAATTCCTCTCAAGACTTTTTTTTGATATTCTTTTAATCCTTTAAACCTAAGAGAAATTTTCCCATTTAAATTCTTGATTTCCGACATGCGTGCATAAAATACCACTTTCTTTCTGTATAATATATTGCAACCGCTGCTTGTTGGGTTTTTATTAGTCTGAAATTAATGTTTTCTATTATGGAACAATTAAAGGGGTACTTCTTAATATAAAGAATAAATAGTTGCAAATGACATGGATTATTTTTCTGCAATAAATTTTTACTTTTTATTGGGTATACACATCTAATCTATAATATAAGTCACTTCAACTAATTTATCGAAGGGAAAAATATTTCTCATGTTATAGGAGAAATGTTTTCTCATGCTACACACACATAAAATGGTGGACCTGCATATATATATAATTAGCATTGTATATATATGTGGGTCCCACCATTTTATGTGTGTGTAGGAATTTTCTTTCTCTCATACAACATGAGAAAAGTAAACCCCTTTATCGAAACCAAAAAATGATAGCCAACTCATTAAATTTATCTTAAATTGAAAGAAAGTTCCAACTTAACTTATGTTTAATTAGGTTTTGAAGGAGAGAGAGAAATTAAATTGGTTATGTTTAAACATTAACTATAGGAGCAAAATTAACAAATAATCATTAATTGATCCCTAAATGACTTATATAGACCAAGTCATTATTCTATAAGTGACTTATATTATAAACTAGAGGGAGTGTATATTTAGGAAAAATATATATATCTTATGCATTTATTACCTTTAATTAATATTTTAAACCACGTGATTTTAATAATTGCTAGTTTTAAGAAAGCTCGAATAGAGGATCTTCAAGCCATCATTATAAATATGACCCTGTGTGATGTACTTTCAAACCCGTTTGATTTTCAAATCTCTTGAATAAATTACATTTTTTATATTTTGACTTGCTATTCATCTTATGTTTATATGTGCCTCTGTCTCTTTACATTGGTTATTAATAAGAGATTTCAACCAAATTATGTAAGTGATGGAAAATCTGGTGGTTATGGCACCTCTAGTAGCTTTTTCTTATCTCACCAACGTTTGGAAGAAGAAAATTTGATGCATACCTCTCAACATGGCATTGCTTTTATATGGACCAATAACAGAGAGGATGAGCATGCTATCTTTAGAAGCATAGATATGGTTTTTTGTAATTTCTAAATGGTTGCAAGTTTTTCCATCTTCGACTGTTATCACTCTTTCAATAGCAGCCTTTGATCATAGCCCTATCCTATTTTTATATTTTGTATTAGTTTTAAAAATAGAATGGCGAAGAGAAGGTGGAAGAGAATGCGGAATATTTTGTTAGGGGTATTTTAGTACTTTTAATTTTATATTTTTATATTTGGCCCTTATAAATAATTACAATTTTTATGATTCTTCTTCATAAATATTGTTTCCTTTAAGTCATTCATTCTAATTTTTCTTTAATAGTAGATGGTTGTATGACAAGTTGAATATCCACTTGAATTAGGGGTGAGCATGGTGCCCAGATGCCCGCCCAAACCCAGTAAAAAGTTGCCCTGCCCAGCCCTAAAAAGGTGGCCCGAAAAATATTTGGACAGTTTTGAGCTGGGCTAATAACTGGGCAGAATCGAGCATGGGCAAGGGGTCCTGCCTTGCCCATTTAGCCCTGCCCGGAAAATTAAATATATTTAAATAAATATTATTCTATATATACTACTTTATTTAAAATATATTATATTATTATGTCTAAATATATTATATTATACTTCAAATATCTTTAAAACTTTGAAATTGTGTAAAGTATGAATTAGAATCTCTAAAGCCTAAAAATGATTAGGGTTTTTATCGGGCTGGGCTGGGCATCAGGCTGCAAAATGCATCCGGTTCATTCTTCAGGCTGAGCATCAAGCAGAAGTCTCACCCTGCCCAGCCCTGCCCATGCTCACCCCTAGCTTGAATGTCATCGAGCAGTTTCTTTTGTTGGATAAATTAAATTACTTAGTACTAAAATTATTAAATGGGGGCACCCTGTTACATTATTATAATTTTCTTATTCGTTTTTAAAATATAAAACTAATTAAAAATATGAACGTGGATGGGATAAATTAAAATATTTAATGTATCAAAAAAATTTAAGGGAAAATTCTAAATAAATACCATCTGAATTTGTAAAACACCCAGAAACCCGTCGAATTTATAAAAAGACTGAGAGGTGACAAGGACTTTTGAGGGATATGCAAATTCCAGCGAAATTACCCTTTTGACCTTAGTTTTAAATATTTTTAAAAAATAAATAAGTACCCCCCGGTGGGCCCCACCGCCGTCGCCCGTCGGCCACCTCCTCCACCGGCGATTGCTGGCGGCCACCACCTCCACCAGCCACCGGCGACCACCGCTGGCAGAGGAGGTGGCCCTCGGCGCCGACGGCGGAGGTGGTGGCCGCCGGTGGTGGGGCCCACCACGAGGGGTATTTATTTATTTTTTAATTATTTAAAACTAAGGGCAAAAGAGTAATTTCGCTCGAATTTGCATATCCCTCAAAAGTCCTTGTCACCTCTCAGTCTTTTTACAAATTCGACGAGCTTTTGGGGTTTTACAAATTCAAACGGTATTTATTTAAAATTTTTCCAAAATTTAAATACTAAATCCTCATATATAGCCGTGGTAGCTTAATAAAGTTTTTCATGACCGTGATATATACTAAATTGTTTTTACTAAGTGAGAAAATGAACATGTGTCCCTTGTGATGAACCCGTGTGGTTTTCAATGTTTTGTAATAAATTTTACTCCTTTTTGTTCTAATTATAAGAGTTAGTTGATTTTTTTTAGAGAGATTAAGGAAGCTAATTAAATTACTTTAAAGTATTTTTATTTTTATTGTTTTCTTCAAATTTATTAGTTTGACTAATAAACTAAGGGGTTTGATTTTCTCATGTTGCATGAGAAAAAAAATATTCCTACACACACATAAAATGGTGGGACCCACATATATATATATAATGCTCATTATATATATATATATATATATATATATATATATGAATCCCACCATTTTATGTGTGTGTAACATGAGAAAACATTTCTCCTACAACATGAGAAATGTTTTTCCCATAAACTAATACATAATCTAAGAATATTTAACATATGAAATTATTAAGTAACTTATTTAGCTTCCTTAATCTCTCCAAAGAAAGTCAACTAACTGTTATAATTAGGACCGGAGGTAGTATTATTTATATCTTGGTGTGATACTTCTTCCGGTCCTAATTGTAATACATATTTACCATATTTTAAAGAGATTAAAGGTAGAAATTAAATTAGTTAATTATATTAATTTTCCTAAAATGCCCTCAAAATCTCGTGCCAACTGTATCGGGCCTAATTCGAATTGAACGTTGCAATGGTAAAGACCAAAAACACACACTTTTTTTTTTTTGGTAAATCAAAAACACACACTTATTATACTGCTGGTGGTGCAGGATGGAGCCGGGCTATGCCTATTGTCCAAGCAATTTGGGCCCGATCCCTCAAAAATAAAATCCATTTCAAAGATCTAAAGAAAAATATTTTTAAAGAAAAAAATTATTTTATTTAAAAATAAAAAAAGGAAAGTAAAATCTTTTACTTGATAGAATATAGGGAAAATTACACATAGGTCCCAAGGAACAGAGATATTTACATTTAGGTCCCTTGAAATGACGAAATTACTCAGAAGTCCCAAGGGACTTCTGAGTATTTATTTCAGAACTTAAAATTACTTTGCTGCCCATTGTGCATATTTCACACAGAAGCGATTAACAACAGAAAATGCATATATTAACAACAACTTTTGAAAACCCTGAATTTTGTTAATAAATAAAGTTGTTGTTAATACATGCATTTTCTGTTGTTAATTTATGCTTTTTCTGTTGTTAATCGACAAAATTCAGGGTTTTCAAAAGTTGTTGTTAATACATGTATTTTCTGTTGTTAATTTATGCTTTTTCTGTTGTTAATCGATTCTGGACATGAAAGAAGACAAATTCAGGGTTTTCAAAAGTTGTTGTTAATACATGAATTTTCTATTGTTAATTTATGCATTTTCTGTTGTTAATCGATTCTGTGTGAAATATGCACTATGGGCAGCAAAGTAATTTTACGTTCTAAAATAATTACTCAGAAGTCCCTTGGGACTTCTGAGTAATTTTGTCATTTCAAAAGACCTAAATGTAAATAACTCTCTTCCTTGGGACCTATATGTAATTTTCCCTAGAATATAAGTGTTACTAAATTAATTGATGAAACAGTAGAATTGAGGTGTATATGACATTAATGAGTTGCAAGTATTACTTACATTATAAAATATATAGTTACATTATTAAATTATCAGTGTGTTTAATAATTATTGAGAAACTATCAATAGGGGTATTTTAGGAAGAAATTAACAAAAAAATAGTAGAATTGAGGTATATATGGCATTAATGAGTTGCATGCATTACTTGCTTTATAGAATATATGGACGCATTATTAAATTATCATTTTTTAATTATTATTGAGAAAATATTAATAGGGGTATTTTGAGAAGAAATTGACAAAAATTATAATTTTTTCCTATAATTAAAATCAAGCTCAACTCTCAAATGTTGTTATATAATTAGGACCAGAAAGAGTATTAATTTCAAACAAATACTTGCTCCCATATGATGCTCATTGTAGGACCTGCGTAATTTTCACCTTTTTTTTATTTGTTAAGTTATTTTAATCTATTTTGAATTTTAGATGTAGAATTCTTATTTACTTTTGAATTTTAAATTTTATTATTATTTACCACTATCTTAACTTCTTATGTGTTATTCAAATTTTAATTTAAAAAAGCATAATAATTTACCTAACAATTATTTCTATTTGAATTTAAGAATTATTCTTATTTATTTTTTAGATATTTTGAATTTTAAATTATATTTTGGGAAGGACGAAATGTTAATACGCGCCGGAGAAACTCATAGGGAAAAAAAAAAAAAAAAAACACTGATGAATAACTTCTGAAATGTATGCTAGCATTGTTTGGGCCCACCTTTATGAAAATACATAGCATCAAGATAATTCCCAGGCGATCATCAACTGACAACTATCATGAACGCAGGCACAAATAAATACATAATACTAAATAAATAATTCACGACAAAGTTATATAAAATAAACATTTAGAAAAATTAAAGTGAAGGATCTAGAGAAAAATATATTTATTGAGAATGACCATATTTTAAAATATTAAATATAAAAATTCAAAAAACTAAAATAACCCTAAGAAAATATTACGCATTCCCTCCTATATTATATCCCACATTCTATTTTTAAAATTAATATCAAATTATAAATTTCACTAAATTAAATAATTTTTTTTTCAATTTTCATTTTTCACAAATCGCTAGATATCTATCTGTTACGGACCGGCCCAGGGCCCATATTCGAGGTATGGCCCAATGTGGAATGTATCCCGTATCGGATCCCACCTATATTATAGCGGATCCTATCTATCGACATCATAGGAGTATCCGAACTATATCTACGTGATCTATCCACATCATATCGGCATCCAGAGATACTCGCCCTGGATATTGCTCGTCCTGGATATCACGCTAGGCCGGGATATCCGCCTTGGACACCTTTATAAATACAGAGGTCGACTAACCAGCTGCACGGGTTCTAACTCTCCACTCTTTTACTTTCAGTCACAGAGCACACACCCCACCCCCCACCCCCTTTGGCTACACGCCTGTGTGTGTCTCGAACTACGTGGACTTTGATCCCTTCACAGGGTATGTAGACCCTAGGCTTGGCTCCTAGTCAAATCCAATCCAGTCCTGTTCCCAGAACGGAACATTGGCGCCGATTGTGGGGATCATTAAATTTCGATTCCTATGACCAACGATGGTTCAACCAAGAAGCCGCAATAATCAATAACATGAAGATCATCATCATCTCTCTTCGAGAACCCATGATTGTTATCCTCTCTCCTGGGGAACCCAGACTTTTCAACTCTGGCATAAAGTTAGATGCTCTATTTGGATTATAAGTTTCCACATGACCATAAGATAGTTGGAAGGATCACCAGAAAGAACTCAGAGGAGTCTTTGATGGCCTTAATAAAAAACTAGCAGACCTAGAGGATCTTGTTCGACAACTTCAGATTCTCCTATCGTCGTGCCAACAGTCGTCGGGACAGCAGCCTCCGGAGACCCACCGTGCAACAACAACCACGGGACAGAGGATGAGTTCTAGGAATTAATACAATTGAGAGTTCAATACCCATTTGAGAATCCCAGAAGAGCAAATTGAGATAGCCGAGGTTGTTGGTAAGCCGAGGCTAATTCAATTCCAAAGGAATTATTTTTACGACTCGGTGATGCAGGGAAGCCAATAGTAGGATCACACTACTTTATGTTTGCTTTTGCTATATTTGCTTTCTATTTATCTTTTCTATATTATTCATATGAGAAAGAGTCAGCGAATCACTAAAACCTTCTAAACATATGGCAATAGCGTTTGATCTCGTTGAACTATTATTTGGTCTATGAGAATTTATTTTGAGGCAGGGCAAACAGACAAATCATGGTAGCTGAGGGTGTTGTTAAGCCAAGGCTGATTCAATGCATCTCAACTCCATCGCGATAGCCGAGGCTGATGATACGCCGAGATGAGGAGGAGACGAGACGCCGAGGTCACGTCCTCGTTCTGGAGGAGGATTATGAAGGTGCTCCCCGACAGCTCGGAGCAAGCTGATGTCAACCATTAGTCCCACTAGCTTCGACAATTATGCATAACTGCATAAATTTGTCCTCATCAACACTATCCACCAACCGTTTCCCATCAATATGAAGAGAGGGACAATCACTTACATTTATCACGGTAGATGTAACAGCCCCATTAAGTTCTTTAGTGTTTGTGTTGCAAAAGCCGCAATCCCTCATGGGCAGATATGGAATCAAGAGTGTCAAACTTGCATTCAGTTGAAATTCCACGGCTGCTATAATATTGAGCAAATCCACGTCGGGATATACTCTGGGTGCATGTTGCGATGTACTCTCTGCTGGGATTGGTATTTCCCTTTTCTGGATCTAGTTGTTTCCCTGCAAGCCAAACAAGCAAATGGAGATCTCCATCAAGCTACATCCAGATGAGTATCACCCTATTTATCTCATAGATGCTCAATCTTTGCTTATTATCAATTATCTATATACTTGTTTGTGAGAAGGACTCGGTTACATCAAATATGGTTAAAATTCGGGATCCCTGTGAATTCTTGAAGGCAGACCCCGGCTACGCCGAATCTGGTTAAAGCCCGAGCTCCGTGGGAATTTTTGAAGACGGACCCCTGCTACGCCAAATCTGGTTAAAGCCCGGGCTCCGTGATAATTCTTGAAGGCAGACCGGTTACACCGAATCTGGTTAAAATCCCGGCTCCGTGATAATTCTTGAAGGCGGACCGGTTACACCGAATCTGGTTAAAATCCCGGCTCCGTGAGAATTTTTAAAGGCGGACCTGGTTACACCAAATATGGTTAAAATCCCGGCTCCGTGAGAATTTGTGAAGGCGGACACGGTTACACCAAATCTGGTTAAAATCCCGGCTTCGCGATAATTTTTGAGGGCGGACCCCAGCTACGCCGAATCTGGTTAAAGCCCGGGCGCCGTGTAAGTTTTTGAAGGCGGATCGGTCACACCAAATCTAGTTGAAATCTCGGCTCTGCGAGAATCTTTGAGGGCGGACCCGGTTAGATTACATCGAATCTGGTTAAAATCCTGGCTCCGCGATAATTTTTGAGGGCGGACCCCGGCTATGCCAAATCTGGTTAAAGCTTGAGCGCTGTATAAAGTGTTGAAGTCGGTCCTAGTCACACCGAATCTGGTTGAAATCCCGGCTCTGCGATAATTTTTTAAGGCGGACCCCGGCTACGCCGAATCTGGTTAAAGCCCGGGCTCCGTGTGAGTTTTTGAAGGCAGACTGGTCACACCGAATTTGGTTGAAATCCCGGCTCCGCGAGAATTTTCGAAGGCGGACCCCAATTACACTTAATATAGTTAAAACCTGGGCTCCATGTCAATTCAAGGGTTACGACACCCATAATTGAAAAAAGGGTTTACGACACCCATCTCAAATAAACAAATTCCTCAATGGAAACTCATCTGCTTTACTATCGATAATCGAAGATACTACACCGAGGTCATTACACCCGGTAATAAATATGAAGCCGAGGTCTCTAAACCCGGCATGAAGCCGCGGTCACTAAACCCGGCATGAAGCCGAGGTCTAGAAACCCGGCATGAAGTCGAGGTCAATAAGTCCGGCGTGAAGCCGAAGTCAATAAACCCGGCGTGAAGCCGATGTCAATAAACCCGGCGTGAAGCCGAGGTCAATAAACCCGGCATGAAACCGAGGCTATTAAGCCCGGTCCAAAAAATGACTCTGAGGTCGTATACCCGGTCGCTAATAAAAACATCTAGATGTATGAAACCGGCCGTTGTATTCCGACAGGCATTGGTTAAAGCTCGGTGAAGGCGCCATACGTGGCCTTTCGTGAAATTGACGCGTCAACACTCGCCTGACTAAGCAAGCGAACTATCATGCCGACCCTGATCAGGTCAAAATGTTTGATTAGAGGCAAGAGAAGCCTCGATTGAACATGTGATAGTTTCACCCTTATATCGGTTACCATTAATCCGACTAGTGAAAGTTGGAACGAGGTAGTGCGGTTAGTTACACCTGACGAGGTTGAAACAAGACAACCCTGCCCTAAACTCCCAGACGTAAACGCTGGTCGAGTATATAGACCTGTATGTAATGCGGTCGATAAATTTCTAACAGAGCTTAGAGTTTATAAACAACCGGCACAGACGTCTGGAATATGAAGAGTGACAAGGCGCAGACGCCCTAGCTCGGGAAAGTAGCATCACCAGAAGGCACCACCTCGTTGTACAGACTAGCCTCAGGAGCTCCTGACCCGGCCTCATCACCACCTTGCAAGATGGAGCAGAACCCGGACACCGCCCTTCACGTAAGTTAGGAAATCACACCCGGCAAGGTTCAGGGGTACGTTCGGATTCAAGTGCTTGGAGGCCGTATTGAGGCAGTCGGAGGCAGTCTGCTTCAAACGAGGAAGTTGTGTCAGAATGGGCTTGTTGCACTGCCAGGAGAGCATTCTTGGTCAAGTCCAACTCGGAGGAACGACATCGTCTGAGGGAACCACCTCGATGGAGGGAGTGAAATTTAAACCTTGGACATGAGATCCAGGTTAAGCGATCAAAGCACCCTGGTAGCCCAGAGCCCTCGACTGCCAGGTTGGGGGGCAGCAAGACAGATGTGGCACTGAAAAGCTGTCAGCGACATAAGCAAATGCAGCAGCAAATGAAACCTGGATGATTGAAGAAGAAGAGATCTCGACGATTGGGAAAAGAAACAGATGAAGTTTTAAACTTCAATTAACCCGGACTACATGTCTGGGGGCAATTCAACCAGAATACAAGTAAATCCGGGATTCGTTGAAACTCGGGTAGCAACTTCATCAAAATCAGGTGCAGCAACTCGAATACGATGTCCGAGTCCCATACAGATCCACCCCGGCAGCCCAGAGCCCTTGACTGCCAGGCTGGGGGGCAACTACTACACAGTTGTCAACGGTGTGAGAAGAACTAACGGAAGCCCTCACAAGGTTATTTGAATTTCCAAGTGCAGGTGTCAAACCGAGGCCGAGGCAAGTGACAACAAACAACGAGGGAAAGGTAAATAGATCCCGCCTCGGGAAAAAACCTATCGCCCGAACAAACAAATCAATAGCGGAATACGAATCCGAATGTGTCAAAGACTCGGACAAAAGCATATCAAGATGGAACAATTTGGATACGAAATCCGGGTTAAACAATAAACGCACCTCGGTAGGGTCAAACAATAAAGGCGCCTCGGCAGCCTAGAGACCTCCAAGCCCAAAAGGAAGGGCTGATGTACGTGACACGACGGATGCATCAAATGCGCACAGAAGTCGTAAACCGCCAGGTGTCAGTTGACGATAATGGCGAATGTATACCTCGGATCCTTGAGACATTACCTTAGATCTTGGAGCAAAGGACATCGGTAACCGGGGTCAATATGACACAACCCGGCACTGCGCGGCGGATAGGCAAGAAGGTAAGATTCATAGCGATCTAGCCCGGGTAACCTGAAGAAAGATTTTAACCTCAAAGACAGGCGAACCGCCTCGGCATTATCCCAGATCCTGGAGACATTACCTTGGATCTGTGGAGTAGACAACTTCAATAGCCGAGATCAACACTTGGATTTAATTGCAGACAAACCATCTCGGCACTACTCAGGATCTTTGAGACAAGATCTCGGATCTTCGAAGTAAGCCGCCGTGACAACCAGGATCAACATAGCTCAACTCGGCAAGGTAAGGTCCACGACAGCAAAGCTCGGCTAGTAAAACTGACTAGGGGCAAAATACATCCCGGCAGCTCAGACGCCTGAACTACCGGGCTGGGGGGCATCTGTTACGGACCGGCCCAGGGCCCATATTCGAGGTATGGTCCAATGTAGATTGTATCCCGTATCGAATCCCACCTACATTATAGCGGATCCTATCTATCAACATCATAGGAGTATCCGAACTATATCTACGTGATCTATCCACATCATATCGGCATCCAGAGATACTCGCCCCGGATATCACGCTAGGCCGGGATATCTGCCTCGGACACCTTTATAAATACAGAGGTCGACTAACCAGGTGCACGAGTTTTAACTCTCCACTCTTTTACTTTCAGTCACACAGAGCACACACCCCACCCCTTTGGCTACATGCCTGTGTGTGTCTCGAACTACGTGGACTTTGATCCATTCACAGGGTACGTAGGCCCTAGGCTTGGCTCCTAGTCAAGTCCAATCCAGTCCTGTTCCCAGAACGGAACACTATCTATGGGAAAAAATTACGCATTTTTCAATTTTGTCAAAATTATAATTTGTTAAAATTAACTAAAATTTTAATTTAAAATATAATTTTTTTAATTTTAATAAAACTCAAGGTTGTTTATAATCTATTATATATGTAAAACCAAAATATTTTATATGATTGATTTTTATTTTAGAAGAAATTTATTTGGCTTAAAAATTCATTTAATGTTAATAATTTTTTTAAAAAAAACTAAATAATCTATTATATCTTTAAAAACATGGAATGGGTTTTGTTTTTATTTTTATAAAAAGAGTTTAATTAATGGGAAAATTATAATAAAAGACTTAAGAAAAATAATATTTATTAAAAAAGACCATAAAATAATAATTTTGAAGGACCATAAATTAAAACATTAAAATTGAAAGACTAAATTGCCCTTAGCTAGATTTTTTACATTCTTTCTAATTAAATCAGAATTTGAATTGATTACTCATTATCCTCCAAATCTTCTTCATTGATATGAGAAAATCATGGAGAGAGATGATGGAAAAACTGGAAAAAAAAAAAAAAAAGTAAAGTTATGATCTAAGTATACTCATGCCTGAACATTTATAAGTTTTCTGTTAATAATATGAAATATATAACTTAGATTGAAGAATGAAGGAAATAGTTTCTTTTTGGCTTTTATATTATATATAGCCATTGAAGTGTAATTGTTAAAGCGTTTCATCTCATGATAGCGACGGTTCAATCGGCAAATTGAGGGGATTATCTTCGATTTACAAAAAAAAAAAGCTTTGTTTTGCTGAATAATATGAATTCAGAAGAGAGACAGGAAAGGAAGTCTCGTAATTGGGAGGAGATTTCAGTGCAGAAGAGACACCAACTTGATTGATTCTGATTTGGTCTCTAATTGTCATTATTTATCAATCACTCCATATTCTAATTTAGTTAGAGAGAATATAGAAAATCTAGCTAAGGGCAATTTAGCCTTTCTATTTTAATATTTTAATTTATGATCCTTCAAAATAATTACCATTTTTATAGTCCTTCTTAATGAGTATTATTTTTCTTTGATCATTTATTATAATTTTCCCTTAATTAATAGCAATGTTAATACTTTATAATATAAATCGACAGCTTTATGATATATTGGTTAATTAAATGATCTATTGATTATATGAATATGGAATTTGTTGAAAAATAAAAATTAAAAAATAAAAATTTGAAAACATAGATTTTGCTTTATAGCATTAAAAAATTAACGTTAACCGTTAAAAAATTGACATTGACTATTAACATTTTAACGGGTAACATTTTTCCATTTTAACACTTTTGGGATAATATTAAACCTAAAAACACTTGTAGGTTAACATTATGGGTTAAATTTATACATGAACCCTTTTGATTAATTATCGAACAAGTTTCATTTTGTTCAACATATTTTCTTCCAAAAGCTAATCAAAATAAATCACATTACATTATTTTACTCCTAAAAAAACCACCCTAATTTTTTTAATTAATTAACAATAAAATTAAAAATTAACAAATATTTAATGAATGCTATATTTATAATTGAACAATTTTTTGGTGTGAAATATGATTAAACAATTTTAACAACTACATAATTGAATCATGGGACTGTATTTACAAATTGAGAGCCTTCTACAGGGGCCTTACTCAAATCGAGAGCCTTCTACAGGGCCTTACTCGTCAGTTCTCGCTCCTCATTGTAGAAGAGAGAAATTTTTTCTCCCTCTACTAGATAGCTTTTGGAAAATTTTCAATCATGGTAGAAGCGAGAAATTTTTTCTCTCTTTTCTAGATAGCTTTTGGAAAATTTTCAATATTCTAAAAATGCTCTCTTAACCAAAAAAAAAAAGGAATACTATTCGGGCCTTTTGTGGGCTATTGTAGTATTCAGTTCTTTAATACTACTAGAAAAATGTAAATCAGCGACGGAATTAGTGATGGAAAAATATATGTCACTAATTTACGTCGGAAATGACATTCCGTCGCTAAAAATCGAAATTTGCGACGGACGTCCAACGGATGGATAAGTCCGTCACAAAATTTGCGACGGACTTAGTGTCCGTCGCAAAAAGGCAAACTTTTGCAAAAGTTTGCGACGGACACAGTGTCCGTCGTAATAAAAGTCCGCCTGTTGTCAAACTTTTTGCGACGGACATGTAGTCCGTCGCAAAAAGCAAGTTTACAACGGACTTTTGTCGGTCGCAAACTTCTTTTTAATGAGGCACTGAGTCGGTGCCTCATTTTACTCCCCTCCCCCATGCGTTTTTCTTCTTCTCTCCCCACGGCTCTCCTCCTCCCCTCGCCGGTGACGCCTCTCCTCCCCCTGCTGCCGACGGCTTTCCTCCTCCCTTGGGGTGACGCCTCTCCTCCTCTTCCTTGACGCTGACGGTGCTTTTTCCGGCGATTGGTTCCGGTAACCTTCATCTCTTCTCTCTTTTCATTTTGTTCTTCAATTTCAACCAATCTTCTTTTTTGTTTCCTCTGTTTTTAAACCTATTTTTCTTTTCTTATTTCTCTTCTTTGTTCATATATTGTCCTCTTATAGTTCCTTGACGCCGACAGTGCATTCTGTTCTTCCTCTCCCTTGGTTGCAATACTCTCTTATCGTATCTGTACAACCTTTTAACTTCTCATATGATAATGTATAGTAGTTTTTGGAATAGATCTTCCTCCTAAAAATAATTAGAATTGAAGAGACATGAATTGTTGAAAACTGATATTTAGAGATAAAATAATTAATTAGGAAGTTTACTATTTGGTATTTGAAAGGAGAAAATATAAGAGAAAGTTCTAACTCTACAATATACTTAGGGAAAAACATTTCTCATGTTGTAGGAGAAATGTTTTCTCATGCCACACACACATAAAATGGTGGGACCCACATAGATATATAATTAGCACTATATATATATACGGGTCTCACTATTTTATGTGTGTGGAGGAATCTTATTTCTCTCATGCAATATGAGAAAAGTAAACCCCATATACTTATAGTGTTAAATATGAGAGAAAATTAATGATATTGATGCTTAATCTGCTTTTATGATTGCATTATTATGATTTGTGTGGTAAAATTATGATATTGTTCATTATTGGTTATTAATGTTGATTTGTGAGTATTAATGCGAGTATTAATGTTGCATTATTTTTTTATAGTCTCTGTTGTATAATGAAAAAATTGTATGTTAAAATTATGATATTGTTCATTATTGGTTATTATTGTACATAGTGGAAATATGTATGTTGGCAGAAGATTATCAATTAAAAATTATATGTATTTTGGTATTTTCACATTGCAGTTTGCGGGACACTAATTTAGTTTGCTCAATATAATGGAGGTAATTATTTTTAATTAAACATATATGCAACAGATTTTGTTCTGATTTGTACTCTGTCGAACCATTTTTTTTCTTGTTATATGTTAAATTTTTGTATAATATATAATCTTGGTAGTTAGAGATATTTTAGGATCTAATCGGATTATGAAATTTGAATTTTGTAATTGGTTTTCTGTTTTATAATTCCTAGATATTAGGATTTGTCTTTTATAATTCCTAGATATTAGGATCTAGCTAGATTATAGAATTTGAATTTTGTAATTGGTTTTCTGTTTTATAATCCTAGATATTATAGAATTTGAATTTCGTAATTGCTTTTCTATTTTATAATTCCTAGATATTAGGATCGGCCTAAAATGATCAGTAAAGTATAATCCTGAAGGCATATGAAAATTCATGATAGGAATAAAAAATGGCATATGAAAATTCATGATAGGAATAAAAAAAATTTAATTTTTTTTAAAAAATAATTTTTTAAAATTTAAAATTAGTCGCTAATCTTTAAAAATAATAATAATAAATTATTTTAAAAAAATGAAATTAAAAAATGAAAATTAGAATCTTTAAGAAAAATAAAAATAAATATTTTTTTTAAAAAAATCGAAATTTAAAACATTTTTAAAAAAATTATTTTTTAAAAAAAAATCCAAACTTTGCGACGGATTTGATTTCCGTCGCAAATCTCCAAAATTGCGACGGATTAAAATTCCGTCACAAATTTTGAAATTTGCGACGGAATTTTGATTTCGTCAGAAATTTGCGACGGAATTTTTATTTCGTCGTAAAATTCCGTCGCAAATTTCAAAATTTGCGACGGATTTTCTGTTTCCGTCGTAAATTACTACGCGTTTTTATGCGACGGACCAAATCCGTCGCAAATTCTGTTTTGCGACGGAAAACGCCTATTTTGCGACGGAAAAATCCCATCGCAAATTATGTTTTTATTTTTTTGGCAGTGTTGTCTGAGGAAATAATTAATGTATGGAAGTACCAGCACTATTTTATGGGCTATTATAGTATTCAGTTCTTTAAGTTGTCTGAGGAAATAATTAATGTATAGAAGTACCAACATTACTAGTAGTACAGTGGTATTGAGATTAATTTCCCCCCCAATCGTGATTAGTGAAGCATCTTTATGGCCTTTATGCCTTTTTAACAAATCGAGAGCCTTCTACAAGGCCTCCTCATTATAGAAAAGAGAAATTTTTTCTCTCCTACTAGAGAGGTGTTCGTACCAGTCTAAAAAATTCTATATATTTACGAAACTGTCACCAATCATACTTTTTAGAATGGATCCTTTATAACCGTCTGAATGTGGCGATTTAAAAGTCATTTTTTGCACTAATGATAGTTAAAAATCAGAAGAGCCGAAAATCCTAACAAAATCAGTTGACAAAAACAAAAAAACCAAAAAATAAAAGAAAACAAAATAAAAATCCTAACAAATCTCACGCTGGCGTTAATCAATATAACCGCAATGGCACAACAAGAATTCACTGTTGGAAGTATACATGGTGACCGCAAAACCCTAATTAAACCCTAAAAAAGAAAGTAAAACTTATACTATATTAATAACGTATTAATAATAACGAACAAATAAGTGTCGAATTTTCTTTTTGGCCCATAAGTCTTTAAAAAAAAATTGACATTAGAGGTCGGGGATTTGGATATATACGTTAGTTACCATTTATTTTATTTAATTTTCTTAATATTCTCAGGTAGTAGAGGAACTTCTTGAAGCACGACTTCATGAACATGTTGAGGCAAAGAATGAAGCATATAGAAACCGGGCAGGCAAGAGATTGCGTTCTGAGCCAAGTTATAAGCAGCAAGATTGGATTCACACTTAACCACCAAAACTCTTACTTCCCACTCTCTCCCCAACAATTGTTGAATCTCCAACTCCACCCTTAAGTCTCCGGCCACCGCATGGTGGCCGGCTCGCTTCTGTATCGCCGCCACTGTGGAGTTCGTCGTTTCGATGACGAGCATTCTAATGCCGGAGTCCCAGGCAATCTTCAACCCAAGCATGCATCCCCAAAGTTGAGCATTACTCAGGTTGTGGTTGCTCGTGGACGGCGTATAATCAGATACGGGTTCACTAGTCTTCATCATAAAGCCTTGTAGGAATGTTCCTCGGTGATTTCTCAAGAGTCCTCCGCAAGCCCTAATCAGTTGCGTGCCGGATGCGGCGTTAGTGCAAACAGCTTCGACGTTCATTTTGCACCAACCGTCCTCCGGTGGCTGCCACGTCACTTCCTCGTCCCCTGTTCTCCCCTTCCTTCCGATCGTCAGACTAGTGTTCTTCATATCTTCAAATTCTCTGAGAGGCCAAAAACCAAGAGTAAAAAGGAAAGAAAGAGGTTATAATGAGGGTAAGTTAAAAAAAAAATAAAACGGATAATGGAAAAGAATTTTTGATAACATGATGAGTTGTTTATATTATTTCTACAATTAATTAATTGATCATTCATCTAAAAATTTTAGTTTATTACTTTATTTGATAAAGAGATAAGCCATTCCCTTTAATCAATTATATTTCACGATTGTTAGCAAAAATAAAAATAAAAAATCCAACGACGGCTGATACTTTAATTTGTTAAAATTTTGAACTTATTTAAAATTTTAGATTTGTAATCTCTCTACTGTGATCTTCGTGTTATCTATGATTTTTGAACTTATTTAAAATTTAAGATTTGTAATCTCTCTACTGTGATCTTCGTGTTATCTATGATCAAAACTAACGAGCTCACTGATATTTATTTATCTAATTTGAAAAATATTGTAACTTACTGAAAAATTTATATAAACGAATTCAGTTAAAACTCATATATTTAATTCAATAATTAAATAGTATAATATCTATTAGTTATATAATATGAATGATATTGGTAGGGCTGTACATGACAAGTGGCCTATAATAGAAGGGGGCCACTCGATAGTAGGTAGTTATATAACAATTAGAAGGGCCACTCGATAGTAGGTAGTTATATAACAATTTGAATGTCCACTTCAATGTCACTTGACGTGCAGTGTCTTAATTTTGATAAATTAAATTATTTAGTATTACTATTATTATATATGGCCAACCTATTACATTATTATTATTATTATTATTATTATCTTAATTATTTTTAAAATCTAACACTAATTAAAAATCTGAACGCAGATCGGATAAATAAAAATATTTAATGTGTTATAAAAATTTAAATACTAAATCTTCATCTATAGCCATGATAGCTTAATAAATTTTCGACTAAAGTACCCGTTTGGTTCTTTATGTTTGCTTCAGGTATCTATTTAGTCCCTTAAGTTTGTAAAGTGCTCGTTTGATCTTTAAAAGTTAACACTGTTAAGTAGACTTAATGGAAAATACTAACTCAGCAATTTTAAGCGATGACTGTGCACTTAAATGCAGATAAAGCAAGCTTACATGTTACTTTTTTAATAAATTAATATTTTAAATCCTGTAAATTGAAATTTTAAACGATAACTGTGCACTTAAATGCCAACATATACCCAAAGTTTGCTTGAATAAATTTTAATTTATAGGATTTAAAATATTAATTTATTAAAAAAAATAATATGTAAGCTTGCTTTGTCAGCATTTAAGTACACAGTCATCGTTTAAAATTGCTGAGTTAGTATTTTCCATTAAGTCTGCTTAACGGTGTTAACTTTCAAGAACCAAATGAGCACTTTACAAACTTAAAGGACTAAATAGATACTTGAAACAAACATAAAGAACCAAATAGGTACTTTAGCCTAAATTTTCTAAGGACCATGATAACTTTTTAACTTGTCTGAATTTTTAACAATCCAAATAATCAAATTTTATATGGATAATTATCTAATATCAACTTAAAGATAAAAATTAGAGATTACTTTTCAACTTGCGCATTCAAGAAAACTAGAACAGACCCATGCACGGGCACAGGTGGTCTCTCATGTAACATAAAAATAGTTAGGAACATTTAAAAAAATAGCGATATATATTTTTGGGAGATAGGATATTGTCACTACCATTTTTTGTCACTATCAAAGTTACCACTACTTTTTCACCGTTAGATCAGAAGTTCAATAGAAGAGAGAAATGATAAAGGTAAATTAGATTTTGATCTAACGGTGAAAAAATGCTAGTGACAAAAAATGATAGTGACAATATCATATCTCATTGTGTAGATCCTAAAATTATATAGCAGGAAAAATTTTGAGAATAATTTCTCAAAATGCTGATGAAAATATAATTTTGAATTGTGCTCAACATCATTTACATAAACAAAGGAAAATCATTAACCCAAATACCCAGTATGTCAATTCTATAAATTCTTTCATTAATTACCTCCTTAAAAAATTAATCAATTAACTATGTAGTTAGGAAAAAAAATCAAATAATAGTTCTATCTTGTTTAGATCCTAAAATTATCTTTTAGGAAATATTTTAAAGGAATAATTGGTCGAAATGCTGCATAAACAAAGGAAAATCATCAACCCAATATGCAAATTCTCTAAATTCATTCATGAATCTGCAGCTCATAAAATTAATCAATGAATTATATAGTCAGGAAAAAAATTGATATTACTAAGTTACATTAAAGCATTCATCAAACTCTTACTCCTTTGTTAGAAATTGTATTTTTTGTGCTTTAAAAGCTTAGATTTTTTTTTTTTTTTTTACTAAATGAGAAAATGAACACGTGTCCATTGTGATGATACCCGTGTGGTTTTCAATGTTCTGTAACAAATTTTATTATTTATATCTTGGTGTGATCCTCCCTCTGATTCTGATTCTAATTATATGACATATTCATCAGATTTTGAAGAAATTAAATATAAAAATTAAATTAGTTAATTATATTTATTTTTCTAACATACCCTCAAAATCTTTCAGCTAATGTATTGGGCCTAATTCCAATCGAAAAACCAAAATCACACATTTATTGCTGTGCTGATGGCATGGGATGGAGCCGCACTATCCCCATTATCCAAGCAATTTGGGCCCCATCCCTCAAAAATAAAACCCAACCATCCATTTCAGAGATCTAAAGGGCAAGTATTTTTAAAAAAACTCTTAAAATTAGTTTACTTAAAAATGAAAAAAGAAATTAGAATATCTCACTTGATAAAATATAAACATGTCGTTAAATTGATTGATGAAACAATAGAATTGAAGCGTATGTGACATTAATGAGTTGCAAGCATTATTTACTTTATAGAATATATAATTATATTATTAAATTATCGTCTAATAATTATTGAAAAAGTATCAATATGGGTATTTTAGGAAAAAATTGACAAAAAGTAGTAGAATTGAGGTTTATGTGACATTAATGAATCGCATGCATTATTTCCTTTATAGAATATATAGATACATATCAATTTATCATTTTTTTAATTATTATTGAGAAAGTATCAATAGAAATATTTTAGGAAGAAATTAATAAAAATTATAATTTTGTTCTATAATTAAAATCAAGGTCAACTCTCAAATATTATCAGAGTACTAATTTCAAGCAAATACTTGCTCCCATAGGATTCTCATTGTAGGACCTGCGCAATTTTCACTTTTTAATATTTTTAAGTTATTTTAATTTATTTTGAATTTTAGATATAGAATTCTTATTTACTTTTGAATTTTCAATTTTATTATTATTTACCACTATCTTAACTTCTTATGTGTTATTCAAATTTAAATCTTAGAAAGCATAATAATTTACCTAACAATAATTTCTATTTGAATTTAAGAATTATTCTTATTTATTTTTCAGATATTTTGAATTTTGTATTTTAAATTATATTTTGAGAAGGGCGAAATGTTAATACGCGCCGGAGAAACTCAAAGGAAAAAACCAAAAAAAAAAAAAAACACTGATGAATAACTTCTCAAATATATAACATCAAGATAATTCCAAGGCGATCATATAATATCATGAACGCAGGCACAAATAAAAACATAATACTAAATAAATAATTCATGACAAAGTTATATAAAATAAATCTTTAAGAAAATTAGAATGAAGGATCTGAAAAAATATATATTTATTGGGAAGAACCATAAAATTGTAATTATTTAAAAAGATTAAATATAAAAATTACAAAAACTAAAATACCCCTAAGAAAATCTTATGCATTGCCTTCTATTTTATGTCTCACATTCTATTTTTAAAACTAATACCAAATTATAAATTTCACTAAACTAAATAAATTTTTTCTCAAATTTCAATTTTCACAAATCCCTAGATATCTATGGAAAAAATTAAGTATTTTTCAATTTTGTCAAAATTATAATTTATTAAAATCAACTAAAATTTTAATTAAAAATATAATTTTTTTAATTTTAATAAAACTCAAGGTTGTTGTAATCTATTATATATGTTAAACCAAAAGATTTTATATGATTGATTTTTATTTTAGAAGAAATTTATGTGGCTTAAAAAATTCATTTAATGTTAATAAAATTAAGAAAACTAAATAATCTATTATATCTTAAAAAAACATCGAATGAGTTTGATTTTTATTTTTATAGAAAGAGTTTAATTAATATCAATGTTAATACTTTATAATATAAATTGACAACTTCATGATATATTTATTAATTAAATGATCTATTGATTATATGAATATGGAACTTGTTGAAAAATAAAAATTAAAAAATATGAATTTGAAAACAGAGTAATTTTACTTTATATCGTTAAAAAACTAACGATAATATTTAACTTTTTAAGGGGTAACATTTTTTCATTTTAACATTTCTACCATAATATTTAACCTTGTTCCTCAGCGAAAACTTATGAGGTTAATTTATACATTAACCCTTTTGATTAATTATCGAACAAGTTTCATTTTGTTAAACAGATTTCCTCCAAAAGCTAATCAAAATAAATCACATTACATTATTTTATTCCTAAAAAAACCACCCTAGTTTTCTTAATTAATTAACAATAAAATTAAGAATTAACAAATATTTAATGAATGATATATTTATACTTAAACAATTTTTTGGCGTGAAATATAATCAAACAATTTTAAAAACTACATAATTGAATCACGGGAGCTGTATTTACAAATCGAGAGCCTTCTACAGGGCTTTACTCATCAAATTCTCGCTCCTTAGTGTAGAAGAGAAATTTTTTCTCTCTCTTTACTAGATAGTTTTTGAAAAAATTTCAATATTTTAAAAATGCTCTCTGAATATTCTTTCTATTTTTATTTTTTAGAAAATTTTCAATATTTTAAAAATGCTCTCCCAACAAAAAAGGAATATTATTTCTATTAATGAGCTCTTCTCCTTCATTCCCTCCCCTCAAACATGACTGCATTTGGGCCTTTGGACTATTGAAGTATTTTGTTCTTTAAGTTGTCCGAGGAAATAATTAACGTATTGAAGTAAAATGATATTGATTAAAAGGACTGCTTAGTGAAGCATCTTTATAGCTTTATGCCTTAGTTCACTATTAGTTAAAATAGGTTGTTTTTTTTTGTTGCCCATCGGTGTAATCCGAATCCGACCCGAGTCACGTATTTGGCTATAATGAAAGAGTTTTCTAGTAGAGTTTTTCTGTATTCACAAGGCTCAAATTTAAGATCTTATTTAAGCAACACAAACCGCTTACCTGCTATATATAGTTAAATAGCAAAATATCTATTACTTATATGGCATGAATGGCATTGGCAGGGCCGAACGTGGCAATTGGGCCATAAAAGGAGGGCCACTTGTTCATTAAAAAAAAGAAAAAGAACATTGAGGTAGGTTGTTGTAAGACAAGTTGAATGCCTATTTGAATGCCACTTAGCAATATTTTATATTCGATAAATTAAACTATTTAATATTACTATCATTATATGTGGCCACTATGTTACATTATATAATTTTCTTACTCATTTTTTAAATCTAAAACTAGTTAAAAATCTGAACGGGATAAATTAAAATATGTAATGTATTATAAAAATTTAAATACGAAATGTTCATATGTAGCCATGACAGCTCAATAAATCTTCTCATGACCATGATAACTTTTTTAACTCGCCTAAATTTTTAACAATCCAAATAATCAAATTTTATATAGATAATTATCTAATATTAACATAAAGAGAAAAATTAGAGATTACTTTTCAACTTGCGCATTCAAGATAACTACAGATAGGTGGTCACTTATGTAGCTTAAAAATAGTTTGGAACGTAAAAAATAGCTCCATATTGTTTAGATCCTAAAATTATCTAGTAGGAAATATTTTAAAAGAATAATTTGTGAAAAGGCTGATGAAAATATAATTTTGAATGTGCTCAACATCATTTGCGTAAACAAAGGAAAATCATTAACCCAAATACTCAGTATGTGAATTCTATAAATTCTTTCATTAATTTGCAGCTTAAAAAAGTGTGGGATGTTAATAAATAACCATTGACTTTGATCTTGGACATGTGATATATTCATAATTGATCGTTTGATCCACTAAAAAAAAAAAACTGTTTTTATGGCGGAAAAATTCCCTCACAAAACAAACATTTTCCGTTGCAAAACTAATTTGCGCCGAAAAAAGTTCTATCGCAAAAATATATTTTTTCCTCGCAAATTCAGAAATTTGTAAGGGAACACTTTTCCCTTGCAGATCCTTGAATTTGCGAGGGAACAAATATTCTCTCGCAAAATTTTGGAGTTTGCGAGGGAAACCTTTTCCCTTGCAAAATTTGGAGTTTGCGAGGGAAACATTTTCCCTCGCAAAATCCTCAATTATGCCAGGGAAGATGTTTCCCTCGCAAAATTGAGGAGTTTACAAGGGAAATACTTTTCCCTCGCAAATTCCAATTAATTTAAAATATATATATATATAAAAATATATATAATAATTATAAAAAAGATAAAATAATTAGATAAAAAAATATTAAAATTTTGAAAATAAAAAGACTCTTATATCATAAAAATAAATTGTAACAATCATAAAAGTTTATGTAGCAAAAACAAAATATTACAAATTATAATGTTTCGACCAAAATGAACTATAAAAAAGTCTAAACTGCAACAGTCTGATCAGGATCACCACTGGTATCGTCATCACCACCAGGAAGCAACCCCGTATCCTTGTTCTTCAATATAGACTGGAGAAGTGCCCGTAATCATCTCTCCTTGCTCCTTCACATTCGCTTCTAACGCCTCTATCTTTTGCAAAACCAACATTACAAAGTCAATTTATTTTTTGTACTTCATTTAAATGGACGAGGGAATAATGGTTTGCGATTGGTAGCAAAAGTATTATGTCTACCTACAGGAACACCTCCAATACTGCTGGATGAGCGCTTCGCAAAAGACTTCAGTTCGCTGGTAGAAGCACCCATCCCGAAGACTCTCCCCCTCTTGTCAAATCCGCCTGCAGCCTGAATGAAGAGACTCTCGTTATCGGAATAAGAGGACGCCGGGTCGTTCTCAATCTGCGAGTCTCTCTCCTGCGTCAGCTGCTGATAGGTCTCCTACAAGCACACAAAAATACATCACAAATAAGACATGTAAAATGAAATAAATGTTATTGTTTGAAACAAATAATAAATCTAATTAATATCTCATTGCGCATTGCTGGGACTTGGTGTTAATCCAGCGCCTCTCACCTTCAATCTCCTAGGAATGGGTCTGCTCAAAGGTAGCCCAAGGAATTGAATTTGCAAGAACTTCCCCAGACTCTGCCTACAAACACAAATTGATAACCGTCAATTAATTATTTCAAAGTATAAAATATTGAAAGCTAAAATAGAAAATAACGTATACTTACAATTTTTCGTCAATGCTTACTAAGTGGAATGGAGCCGCCAGCATATGATAGTCCATCCATATGGGTCGTATTTGACTTATTTCGTTCACTTTGCTTTATATATTTCTCATCGGTGGCCCATCTTTGAAATAACTGTTTTGTGAGGTTGAATCCAATTTTTCTTTCCCCTTTCATGTCTGAATTTATAAAATTTATCAGACATCCACTTGCTGGCCCTGAAGTTAAAAGCTTTTTTTAAATTTTTCGAATCAACCGGCAACCAGCTAAACTCTCCTTGAAAATCAATAATAAACAATTAGTGCTCCAAAGTATAAAAGTAGTTAATCAGTTTGCATTTTGATGAGAAGAAATTAATAACCATAAATCACATAACTTACCAAGAACTCCTTGAACCAAGTGTCGCGGTCAGCCTGAGGAATCTCTGTCCAACTGGCCCAAGGCTGATTGAAATTATGGAACATTTGATGCTTTATGAATTTCTTCACCGTCTTATTAGGTTGAAACCTGAAAACAAAGAAAATGTTACAAATATTAGCATACAAACTAAAGGTAAAAAACCATAACATTACTAGTAACTTTACATGACTTACTCGGTTCTGCCAACAGGACAAATCCTCAACTTCCCTATCGCAGGATCAACTGTTCCCCAGATTGGTGTGTCAAAGGAACTAGCTTCCCCGACCTGGCTCTGAGGCGACACAGTGTGCTAAAGGAAGAAGTATTGAAAATGTTAGAACATAGATGCTTAAATGAAACAAAATATATGTAAATCAGTCAGAAATCGTAAACTCAACCTGCTTTGCCCCTGGCTGTGGATCAATCGGAGAGACAGGCACACCTCTACCGCCCAAAATAGAGTCGGTAGTAGACGGTGAAGATGAAAAAGTAAATGGCAGCAGCTTTGGGGAAGAGCCAAGCCCTCTGCCTATAGAGGAGGTAGATGATGTCGCCCTACCCCCTTTAATAGGACGGGGCCGGGAGCTACCACTACTACGTCCAGTACCTGAACGCCCTCCTCGATGCTCCATCTTTGAACACTTATAAACATTATATCAATATATATATATATATATATATATATATATATATATATATATATATAAGAAATTTACTGAATATGACACTGGCGAAGTAACAGAGTATCTAGTATAAAAAAAAAACTCAAATCAACCAGACGATTCCTGTTCTTCGACCTCTACCTGCACACCTTCCTCCGGCGTCTCATAGTCGTCAAATTTAGATTCACTATTTGAGTATATCTCTTGTGCCTCATCATCTGATTCCTCATCATCAATATGGATAGGAATCAACTCTAACTCTGCAGTGGAATCAAAGAGATTGCTTGGTAGATCGTCCTCGACAATACTTATGGCAAGTACACATTCCATATCAGCTTAGAACAGTTCAGTCATATTGTCATTTGTTTCTAACTTTTTCGACTTAGGTATAATGTTTTGTGCTTTGGTTTTGATAACTCCCATCCACCCTTAGCGGGATGTGGGGTATGATGTATAATCAACTTTTTCCGCCTATTGAGCAAGAATGAATGGGTCATAACTAACTGTATATCTCCTTGACCGGTGGATCTCAACATTTCCATATTTGTCCACTTTTGTCCCACACGGAGTGTTATCAAACCATTCACATTTAAATAAAGTCACCGAATTGTCCCACTTGTAATCCAGCTGAATTATGTCAATTAATATCCCGTAGTAGTCGCCCTTGACCCCGTCAACTTGGCCACCTCGACAAAATACACCGTAATTGCAACATTATGTATTCTTGTTCGCTTCAACAGTTGCAAACCGATACCCATTGATTACATATTTTTGATCCAGGTAATATCTGTTGCAGATTTGTAATATAAACTTTACATAACATCCTGGGGAGCTGATGGGTTGTGCACAAAGAAGTTTCATAACCAATTAGGAAACTCAGCGTTCATGAATTGATAAACATCGGAATCTGACATCAAAGGATTTGTTGATCGGATCGAATTACAGAAGTGACTATAACCAAAAAAAAATGAAATTAATACTTTAATATTTACGGTAACAGTAACAAAAGAGGAAATCTTACTTTAAGTATTGGGCAGCCTCGTCACAGTTGTTTAAAATGTACCACTCCGCTATTTTTTTATCGCTTCCTTCCAGAGTTGACCTATAATGTTTTCGCACGACTCGACCAGGATAATTAAATATTGATATATGACCACTCGGTTCACCGCCATCATCGTTGCGAGGTACTTCTCTCCATCTTGATATAACTTCAAGGGGATCATAGTACGAGGCAAGTTTAGTGGCCTCTTCAACTAGAAATGCTTCAGCGATAGATCCTTCAACGTACCTTGGATTTTTTATCTTCTTCTTAAGTGTGCGTAAAAACCTACAATGGACAATCAGAGAGTATTTATAACCTATAGCGCAATGTGTTTCAATTAATCACAGACTATATATATATATATATATATATATATATATATATATATATATATATATATATATGTTACCTTTCAAATGGATACATCCACCTATATTGTTGCGGACCTCCTACCCTTGCTTCGTACGCCAAGTGAACAGGCAAATGTTCCATTGAGTCAAAGAAGCTAGGAGGAAACACCAACTCTAACTTACATAGCATTATTGGCATGCTCTCCTCCAGTTGCCGTGACTTATCAACATTAAGCTCAGAAGCACAAAATGTTCTTAAGAACAAGGAAATTTCTATCAGAATACTTCATATATGCTTCAGTAGTGCTTTGAAGGCCCACGACAACAATCTCTGAAAGATAACATGACAATCATGACTCTTCATCCCGACTAACTTCACCTCATTCATGTCGACACATCTCTTAAAATTTGATGCATAACCGTCCGGTAGTCTCACACCTTTAACCCATTACAACAATTGTAAATTCTGCTCTTTGTTCAATGTGTACGATGCTCGAGGTTTGGAAGTTCGGCCCGTGTCATTCTCAACCAAATGCAAAGTAGGCCTTTTGCAAATATGTTGTATATCACGTCTTGCGTTAACTGTATCCTTCGTTTTACCCTTAGTGTCCATTACGGTGTACAGAATATTGTAAAACACATTCCTCTCAATATGCATGATATCCAGGTTGTGTTTTAACAATTGATCTTTCCAATATGGTAGCTCCCAAAAGATTTTGTGTTTGTTCCAATGATGCTGAACGCCATATCCCTCTGGTTCACTGGAAGTAGCTCCCTCTTCAACACTTTGAATGTGCTTCACCCTCTCCCATATTTCTTGGCCACTTAAACGACAAGGTTTATCTGACAGTTCAACCACCTTTCACTTGAAGTCTTTTTTATTATTCCTAAGCGGATGATCGATAGGCAAGAATCGCCAGTGCCTGTCAAACCGACAGACCTTGTGACTATATTGCAAGCTATAATTCATGTTCTGTTCAAGACATATCGGACATGCAAGTTTCCCCGAAGTTTGCCAGCCACTCAACATCCCATATGTAGGGAAATCATTTATCGTCCACATTAAGGCAGCTCGCATGGTGAAATTCTGGCTCAATGATACATCATACGTAAGAACCCCTTCACTTCACAACATTTTCAACTCGTCTATCAAAGGCTTGAGGTATACATCTATTTTCTTTTTTGGGTTGGATGGCCCAGGGATTAACGTATTGAGGAACAAAAACTCTTTTCTCATGCACATGGAAGGCGGGAGCTTGTACGGAGTCACAATCTTAGGCTAACAGGAATAATTCCTGCCCGCCTGGTTGAAAGGAGTGAACCCATCCGAACATAAACCAAGACGGACATTTCAGGGATCGCCTACAAACGAAGGATTCGCCTCATCAAATTTCAGCCAAGCTTCGGCATCGGATGGATGCGTCACAAATTTTTCATCCTTGCAATGCTCCCAGTGCCATCTCATGTGAGCAGCTGTTTTTTGTGATGAATACAATCTCTGAAGTCTGGGCACGAGAAGAAAGTACCACATCTTACTTAATGCTTTAAAGGTCGTTTTTCTTCCATTCCTCACAACTTTATACCTCTTATGTTCACAGAATTTACATGTAGTTCGCTCAACATCATCCTTGTAATAGAGCAAACATCCTCTGGGGCAACAATGGATTTTTTCAGATTCGAGCCCAAGATCTTTCACCTTTTTCTTTGCTTGGTAAATTATTGTCATTGGGAACAATCTTACTCATGATCTGCATCATTTTATTGTAATTCTTCTCACTCATATGGTGATAGTCTTCAAGCTTAGTGTTGCTAGGGTAGTTGATAGCGATAAATATTCACTATTTTCAATGCGTTCACAACCTTCCCATAAAGGACGTTGCACATCTTGAAGCATTTTATAGAACCTCTCGACTTCCGGATTAGGATCCTCTCACATGTATGATGGTTGAGTATGTGCATTGGTCTCCTCTCCCATGTATGACGGTTCAGCATGAGTAATGGCATCAAAGTATTGGCTAATCGACAATCCTGCGACATCCATAACCAATTGCTCATATTGATTAAGGTTGTATCGATGAGTACTGTCTCCGTAATAACCACTCGGTGTCTGTCGGACTTCCCCATGAAATTCCCAACATTCATAAAAATCACCTTTTTGCAACGGAAAATTATTTCCCTAGCAAATCTGACAAAATTTGCGATGGAATTTTTTTCCCTCGCAAATTCCATCGCAAATATGACTTTTTCCAGTAGTGATCTCCTTTTCCTCCTAGTTTGGCTGAAAATACTCAGTATATATTGTTTCTTGAATCATCTTCAATCACGTGACAAAATTCCATGCTTTCCCTTGGTGTACACTTAGCAAAAATCCATGGCTCTATGAATTACTTGAAGGCTACTCATTCGACTTAAAGCACATACTCTTTGATCATTGAATATTCCCTTCTTATCTTGCCACCTAGCCAATATATCATGCTTGATTGGGAATCTCATTAGTTACATTTTATTAAGGGTTAAGGTGTAAATTGGCCAACGAAGTATTACACTAGAAGCATTGGCACAGAAATATTTTGAATTGAGCAAAAATACTGTTCTGTATGAAGAACACAGATGTTGGACTTGACTAGGTTGTCAAGCCTAGAGCCTACGTACCCTCTGAGGGGATCAAAGTCCACGTAGTTCGCAGCAAACTGGAAGGCACGTAGCCAGGGGAGTAGGGTGTGTGCTCCGTGTGACAGAATGTAAAGAGAGCATAAGATAGAACGTGCCTGTCTAGGGTTTCCTTCTATTTATAAAGGAGTCTGGTGCGCGTATCTCTGCCTTAATGAGCAATATCTTAGATTGAGCCGTCAAGGGCTGATTGACTGGTGCCATGATTGTAGGGGAATCGCTATTAATGAGATCCTATATTTGTGGGATCTCCGATAATATTCCTTTCCTGGCGTGGATTCTATCCCTAGCTTGATTGGGCCGAGGTCCGGACCTGGGCTTGTTGGGCCGGTCCGTAACAGTTGCCCCCCAGCTTGGTTGTTCAGGCTTCTGGACGGCCGAGGTGCTTATTGCCCCTGGTCCCTTGTATGGCCGAGGTCCTTCGCCTAGACCAGGTCGGCTCTTGGCTGCCGTGACCATCTGCCCAGCATGGGGAAGTGGTCGGCTTATAATGCCCTCGTACTGCCTAGAACGCCGAGTCCGTCTTGCCTGGGCGGCTAATCGCCCTTCCTGGGTTCCCAATGGCCTCGGTTTCGCATCCTTTGCCTTTTGGGATTCTCCGGACGCTTTGGGATTTGCTCCTCACGCGCCATTATTGCGGGCTTACAGCTGTCACGCTTTCATTGGGTGCGTCCTACAACCGCCGTGCCTTTCTGTTTCTCGAGGTCTGCGTGCATTTATTGTGCTGGCGTCGTGTTGCTCCAATCCCGTCACGTCTGTACAGGAATAGACCGTTGCACCCCTGCATTGGCTTTTAAATAGCCCTCTTTCTTCTTCCTTCCACTTTTTCCCGCTACTTCACTCTTTTGCCCAGATTTTTCTCCGGTTTCTTTAGAGTCTTCAAAGGGGATTCTCCTTTGCTCAGAACTTTCGCCATCTTCCAGTGTTTCAGTTTCTTCCATTTCCTTTACACAGGTATTCCGTTCATCCTCTACCATCTCTGGCTGGTATTTGTCTTTGTTTTACCATTTATTTCTGGAAGTGTCGCCTGTATAACTGTTCTTCGAGAATTCTGGGTTTTCTTGGGTTTCTTCTGGGATTCTGTCAGTATCACCACACCCGAAATTCGCCCCAAAAGTCCCTTAAACATCGGTTTCTAACACCATAGGCCTCTGGTTATGGCGAGAGATGGGAGTGTTCCGCGACCAAGGGCATCGTTGACGCCGGAGGAGGAAATGCTTCTCCGTGCGCGTCTCCCGCGGATGGCTTATTGGGTTCTTGGGGGTGAGCCACCCGCTAGGGGGATCTTGGATCCTTTGTGCCGAGGTGGCGGTATGCGTACGAGGCGAGCTGGGGCTCGTCCTTCTTCGGCCAGGGTTTCGGTTCCTATTCCACGTCGCCCTTTTCGGCCTCTTACGCGCGCTCTTCCTCTTGAGTCGCCTGCTAGGACCGGGGTAGGCTCCTCTTCCAGTTCCAGGGCCCCGGTGGTGATGGCTCAGCCTGTTAATTTTTATGAGGGCCCTTCCGCCGTCCGCCGGACGTCCGCTCCAGAAGGTTAGTTCAGCCCTTGCTGGGATTGCCTGGCGGAGGCTTCGGCATTGATGGATCGTGAGGCCGAGGCCTCTTCCATTCTAGGTTCTTGCCGTCATTGGTATGTCCCTACTGTCCCTCCTCGCGCCCTCGTTCGTCCGAGTCCGAAACCATTTTTGCCTGCTACTGTGTCTTTGCCAGGTATCTTTGCCTTTCTGCTAATACCAGCTTTGTTTATTTTCGTATAGGTTTATTTATGGCTCCAAAATCTGGGTCGTCCAAAAAGCGTTCGGAGGCCGGTGGTTCGGACTCTTCTAGTCCGCCCGAGGCTTTGATTCATCGATACGGCTGGGTATCGCACGATGTGCTGGCTACCCCGTCACTGATGTGTGAGGCGGACATAGCGCGGTTGAAGGTCCCGGCCATGCCGGGGTGTGTGCTCAGGCGTCCGAAATCCGAGGAGCCTATGCGACTCGGTCGAAGGGTCAACCAGACTTCTTCTTCTTTTACCGGGATTACCTGACGTGGGTGCAGGTTTCTCTTCCTTTCTCCCCCTTCCAAATGGAGGCGTTGCGGCATCTTCGCCTCGCTCCATCCCAGCTTCATCCAAATGGTTGGGCGTATTTGGTGGCCTTCGAGAGGCTTTGTGGCCATTTTTCGTCCCCTATAGCGTGCTCGGCCAACCTTTTCTTTTATTTCTTCGGGCCCTTTACCCCTAGCTCGCCGAAGGGGAGTGACAAGCTGAGGGGGTTGGTGTCCCTCCGGATCAATTCGGAACTCCAGCTGATGACGCCCTTCTCGAATTCTTTCAAAAGCTTTAAAGGAGCGTTTTTCAAGGTTGAGGCCGTGCCAGGGGAGCGGCCCTAGTTCTTGGAAGAGGGCGGTGTTGGAAATTATGCCCTAGGGGCAATTCATTGTACTTTGGATATTTAAGTTATTTAAAGTATTCTCTTTTGTTATCATTTTCGTTTGCATGTTCGTATTGATAACTGCATCCCTGGATAATCTCATAGATTATCCTAAAAGTCCCTGGTCGGTCATCTACACGGGAGTGAAGATGAAATAAGATCAGTATGACTTTGATGAGGTATGGAGATACGAATCAAAGTCATGGGCACTTGTAAGAGTACAAGGTGCTGGACCGACCCACTATGAGAAAGCTGCATGGATTAAGTCATAAGCTTATCTCATGTATAACTGCGTCACGACGCCCTATGACCTGAGACCATCATAGATTCTTACATGATGAGTACTGGTCTTTGACCTAGTCAAAAGTCACCTTTGACCGGGTGATGATAAAGGCTAGGACCAGGATCAGTGGTTTTCATGCGGAGGAATGTGAGTGGTCAAGATGGGATTTGTCCCTCACATATGTAGAGAGATAATGCTGGGCCCCTCGATGAGTGAGTCTAAGAAATGTATGGCCATACTGTGATGGAAAGGAGTTTCCATTTCACTTATTAGACTACTCGAGAATCGAGAAAGCATTGGTCAAGAAAAGGAAGTTGACATTATCCATGCCTCATCCTTGACCGAATTATCGCGTGACAAAAGGGACGTGACATGGTTGTACGATAGGTAGTATCGTGTCATCGATCCCCATGTGAATTGGGTAGTCGCAATGTCTTGCTAGAGGCCGCTTGCGACTTGTGGGCTGATACAGTGTTGGCCCACTGCCAATCTCATATGGGCCTGCAGGGTCGCACACAAGAATAATCCAACACGGGTGAAGGTGTCCAGGTTCATTGAATCTCAGATTAATCTGAGATTAAATGAATACTAAATTTGATCTAGGATTTATATATATATATATATATATATATATATATATATATATATATATATAAAATTCGAAATTAATATATATATTATAAATTGATATTATAATATTATATATGATATTTGTTTAGTATTTAATTTATTTGATAAATTAAATATCTGAAATAAATAGAGATATTGTATCTCATTTAATTTCGAATAAAGATATCGTATATCTGTTTAATATTAAATTGAGATATGGTATCTCAGATTTAATTAAATAGATAGATATCATATCTCGGATTTAATTTATGATGATAAATTAAATCAAAAGGCTTTAAATTTAGATTTGATTTAAATTTAAAAATTCGAATTTCCAAATCTGGCTTTTAATATATTCAATTACATTTATGAGATAGATGTGATTGATATGTTGACCAGATTCAAAATCCGAATTTCCAAAATTAATAAAGGATTAATTTTGGTTATATAATACGCTTATCGGGTTTAGAAAAACCTACGGGATTTTCAGTCGAGCGTACACAGAAAAGCCGCGAGAAACCCTAGAGCAACTTGAGAGAGAGAGACGCACAAGAAGCGCTAGCACGCTGCCGCAACTGTGTTTTGGGGATTGTTCGTGTGGATACCAGTAGAGGAAGCCGATCCAAGAGTCGACTTCTGCTGATCGAAAGAACGAGACGCGGACGTGTTGATCGCCCACCTGATCAAAGAAACGAGACGCGGACGTGTTGTTCGAGAAGGTAGCCCACCGGATCAAAGGAACAGAACGTGGAATAGTTCAACACAAGGTATGATTCGGTTTCCTTAACTCTGATTTAAACGTCGTTGAGTGATCCTTCGGAAGGATTCGTAAGAAATTTTTAATCCGCTGCGTGTACGAATCCCAACAGGCGGTCGCTTCCCTTTGTACTAGGAGGAGGACCACTACAAAGCCAAGGCCATATCCTTTCAAGTTCCGCGTAAAAGTCTTCTGCCGGAATCAGCTTCTGCAGTGCCCCATGATTGAGGCTTTGGTGGCCGAGTACGGTGTGCAGCCGGCTGGCTTCTACATATCTGCTGAGCCTCTGTCTCCTACCTGTAGGGTTTTTAGCAGCGTATTGTTTTTGTTTCAGTATTGGTCTGTTGAATTTAGGGATTCTGACCTACTCTGTTTTCCTTTGTTTGCAGTTAGGACTATGGACGCCCGGCCGCTGTATGTTCGTTTGGCGAGGGCTGCTGCGCCGGTCAGTCGCCAAAAGAAGCGGGCGGCTGCTGCTGATGCCGGTACTTTTGCTGCGCCGACACCGAAGAAGACGAAGGGTCCTGTTGCCGAGGGTCCTTCTTCGGCCACGGCTCCCAAGTTGGCCCCTATGGTGGAGATTCCAGCTTTAGGGAGTCAGGAGGTCGCTGCTGCTGCTGCTGGTCCCCTCTCGGCCGTTGAGGCCCCAGCTTCTGAGCGGGGAGAAGTTATCGCCGTTTCTCCGGGTCCCAGGGGGAAGGACCTTGTCATAACTGATGAGGAGATTGATCGGCTGTTTTCTCCTGCTGGCTCACCGTCACCATCGTCTTCTCCGGTGCATCTTCCCCCTCCTCCACCTCCGCCAATAGGGCCTTCCTCGGTTTTCCCCCGTAGCTTTTTGTGGGACAACGGGGTGGTCCCAGAGGTTGACGTGGCTTTCTTCCCGCCACGGCACTTCCTGGAGGGCGCCCGCCCTTTATCCCCTGATGCAGAGGACCGTCTACAGGTGGCCCAGAAGGAGCTTATCAGGTCGGTGGGCTATCTTCAGGCTTTGAGGATGGTCCGGAACCTCTATGCTCGGGCGAAGGGCGAGGTTTTTAGGTTGAAGAAAGTGGAGGCCGAGCTGAAGCCCCAGGCTGCAGCTGCTGCAGAACTGAAGAAGGAACTGGCCGAGGTCAGAGCGAGGGCCAGTTCCTCCGAGGACGAGCTTATTGCGGCCTGGGGGAGCGTGATGAGGCCAGAGCCGGGTTGGGGGCGGCTTAGTCTGAGCTAGCTGAGGCCCACGCTGAGCAGGATGCGGCCAGGGTGGAACGGGATGCCGCCAAGACTTCGGCAATGAAGGCTTACCGAGAGCTTCAGCTGTCCCGGGAGCATGCCGACTCGGTGGCCGAGGAGTATGCTCGGGCTCGACAAGGGTTGTCTGAGAGCCTGGCTGCGGCCAAGGCTTTGGAGGAGCAGCTCGCTACTCTGGCTACCGAGAAGGAAGCGCTCGAGAAGGCCGTTGCTTCAGAGAAGGAGACTTCCCGGGAGCTTTCTGACGCCCTGGTGCAGACCGCCGAGGCGTGCTTTAAGCAGGCTCTGCTCCAAATCTGGCACTTCAATCCTGGGGCCGAGCTCAATGTAGATGGGTACGACCATCGCGCCTTTGTGCAAGAAGACGGGTCCTTCCTTCCGTTTGAGCCACCAGCTGCCGAGGATCTCACCGAGGATGAGGTGGAAGATACCGCCGACGCTGAGGGCCTCGAGGCGATGAATGCTGACGTCGGACCCGACTCCCAGTCCTAGCTTCGTTTTTGTTTTTGTTGTAAGTTTTGGGGCGTTGGTGCCCTTGTAACTTTGAATGATTCTGGCCTTGGTGCCATTCTTGTACAGTCTTTGACAATTAACGACAATACTTTTCCTGTCTTTACTTGATGAATGATTTTGATTTTTACCGTCCCTTTTGTCTATATCTGACAATAAACGATTTAAATTCGTTTCATCCTTCTTCTGCACGGCCGAGCTCGTGTAGCTACCTGGGGCCGAAGGTGGCTTATTTTCTGCCATCGTTCCGTGGCCTTGGTTTGTGTTTTCGTCGGCTGTATGTGCGTAGGCCCCGTTGGGCCGCTTAGGTGACTTAGGCAATGGGTAACTTTGCCGCCCATTTGACTAAGTTAGGGTGTTTGTCGGCCGCATGTGTGCAAGCCGTTGGTACTCTACCACATTTAGTGAGTGGGAGGTTGGGGCAAGGTTGTCTCTTTTCAGCCTCGTCAGGCATAACTAACCGTACTACCTCGGCCTGACTTTCTAGAAGTCGAGCTCCAACTTTCACATAGTCGGATTGGTTTGTACCGGCGTAAGGGCGAGGCTACCACGTGTCTAACTAAGGCTTCTGTTCGCCTGGAGTTGGACATTTTGACCTGATCAGGGTCGGCATGATAGTCCGCTTGCTTAGTCGGGCGAGCGTTGACGTGTCAATTTCGCGAAAGACCATGTATGTCGCCTTCGCCGAGCTCTAACCAATGCCTGTCGGAGTACAACGGCCGGTTTTCGTACATTTAGATGTTTTTTGGTTTGGGTCGGGTTTGTGACCTCGGGGCTTTTTACCGGTGCCGGGCTAAATAGCCTCGGCTTTCGGTTTCTTGGCTGGGCTTCTTTGCCTTGGTCTTTTTGTTATTGGCCGAGCTTCATGGCTTCAGGTTCATGCTTAAGCTTTGTGCGCATTCGTAAATCTCCTCAGTGGGATCTTTTATTGATAGAAAGAAATAGCCCTACGGGGCTTTACAAAGCACCATAATCAGAAATGACATAACTTGGACTCAAAACGAAAAGAAAACAAATGCGAGGAAAGGAACAATCGTAAAAGCAAACAAACACTGCCGAGAAAAGAGTCTAGCTATAGTAGATCTTCAGCTTGTCGGCATTCCATGTCCTTTTGATTGGCTTTCGTGCCAAAGTCTCGAGGGTATATGCTCCTTCGTCGAGCTTTTCCTTAATCCGGTAGGGCCCTTCCCAGTTTGCCGCCAGCTTCCCGTCCTTGGCATTCTTGTTGCCTATGTCCGCCCGTCGGAGTACTAGGTTGCCTCGGTTGAAAGACCGGGGTCGGACCTTTCTGTTGTACTTAGCCGCGAGTAGTTGCTTGGCGGCTAGTTCCCGGCAGTGCGCCGTAACCCGGATTTCATCGATGAGGTCCAAGTCAGTCTTCAAGGCGTCGTCGTTTGATTCCTGCCCCTCCTGTCTGGCTCTGACCTTTCTCCAGGATGGCTGTCCGATTTCAACCGGGATCATTGCCTCACATCCATAGGTTAGCCTGTACGGGGTTTCTTGAGTCGAAGACTGTACGCTCGTGCGGTATCCCCACAGGACGCTGTGGAGCTGCTCGGTCCAACTGGTCTCGGCCTGCAACATTCGCCTCTTGAGTTCGTCCAGGACGACTTTGTTGGCGGCTTCGGCCTGGCCATTTGTCTGGGGATGTTCCACGGATGAAAAGTACTGCTTGATGTCCAGGTTGGACATCAGCTCTTGGAAACGATGGTCCATGAATTGGGTGCCATTGTCCGTGATGACCTCGGCTGGTATCCCGAAGCGGGAGACGATGTTGTGCCGGAAGAACTTAATCACTCTGGCCGAGGTTATTGTGGCGAGTGGCTCTGCTTCGATCCACTTGGTGAAGTAGTCTACCAAGACTATGAGCCATCTGCATTGCCCCTACACCGGTCGGAATGGACTGAGGATGTCCATGCCCCATTTGTAAAAGGGCCAGGGGGCTGGCATTCCTTTCAATTCTGAGGGTGGCGGCCATATAATTCTGGCATGCTTCTGGCAGCTGTCGCATGTTCTGGCCTTTTCCATGGCGTCCTGCTTCATAGTGGGCCAGTAGTATCCGGCGCGCAGTGCCTTTCTGGCGAGGGCCTTGCCCTCCATGTGATGGCCGTTGGCGCCTTCATGTAGCTCGGCCAGCACGTACTTCGCCTCAGATTCGCCGAGGCATCTCATCATGGGGCAGTGGAGCCCTTTCCTGTATAGTTGGTCGTCAACCATAGCGTAGAGGGCGGCTTCTCTGATCAGCTTCTTGGCCTCTGTGGTGTCAGTGGGGATGATTCCCCTTTCGAGGTAGTCTTCTATTGGCTTCCTCCAGTCGAGGCTTGCCGAGATAGCCATGATGCAGCTCGGCTCGATCAGATTTTGCTGGATCACGGTCCTGTGGTTATCCGGCCCCTTAGTGCTGACGAGCTTAGAGAGGATGTTGGCTCGAGCATTCTCTTCTCAGGGTATATGGGAAACCGTCACCTCCTCGAATTCGGCCATGAGTTCTTTGGCTTTGTTCAAGTACTTTGCCATTAGTGGGCCTTTCGCTTGGTAGGTGCCGTCCACCTGAGCGGCGACGAGCTGCGAGTCGGTTAGAACCTTTACTCGCTGGGCGCCATTGTCCTTGGCCTAAAGTAGTCCGGCCAGAAGGGCCTCGTACTCGGCCTGGTTGTTGGAGGTCTGGAACTTCAATTGCAGAGAGTGTTCGGTGGCTACCCCCTACGGGCTTTCTACGATGACTCCTGCACCGCTGCCCTTTGCGTTGGATGACCCATCAACATAGACCTTCCAAATCCCATCATTTATAGTGGCCGGGGTGAGTTCTCGGATGAAGTCCGCGAGTGCTTGGGACTTAATCGCCTGGCGGGCTTCGAATGTGATATCGAACTCGGAGAGTTCTATGGCCCAGTTGGTCATTCTCTCGGCCAAGTCAGGTTTGTGGAGAACTTGTCTGATCGGCTGGCTGGTTCGGACTACGATCCGATGTCCCTGGAATAAGGCCGAAGTCTTCGTATCGCAGTAAGCAGGGAGAAGGCCACTTTCTCCAATTTCTGATACTGGAGCTTAGAGCTTTGTAGGGCCTTGCTGATGAAGTATATCGGCCTTTGCCCGGTCTCGGACTCCTTTACTAGGGCAGCGCTTACGGCTTTGTTGCCGATTGAGAGGTAGAGGAATAAGGTTTCTCCGAGGTCCGGCTTAGTGAGCACCGGCGGGGTTGCCAAACATCTCTTGATTTCTGAGAAGGCGGCGTCACAGTCTAGGTTCCAGCCGCCTCGGGTCTCCTTCTTCAGCAACTTGAAGAGCGGTAAGGCTTTCTCGGCGGACTTTGGTAGAAACCGCGTCAGGGCGGCTAGTCGACCTGTTAGCTGCTGTACCTCCTTCTTGGTTCTCGGGCGTTGCATGTCGAGCACGGCCTTACACTTGTCCGGGTTGGCTTCGATCCCTCGGTTTGTCAACATGAAGCCTAGGAATTTCCCAGCCGGAACTCTGAAGGCACATTTGGCCGGGTTCAACCTGATTCGATATCTTCTTAACTTTTCAAACGTCTGTTCTAGGTCCCGGATGTGGTCTTCTGGAAGTTTAGACTTGACGATCATGTCGTCTATGTAGACCTCTATGTTGCGCCCGATCTGATCCTCGAAAAATCGGTTCATCATCCTCTGGTAGGTGGCCCTGGCATTCTTGAGTCCGAAAGGCATGACGTTGTAGCAGTAATTCGCCTTATCAGTCATAAAGGCGGTCTTTTCTTGGTCGTCCGAATGCATGGCGATCTGGATGTAACCGAAGTAGGCATCCATGAAGGAGAGGAGGTGGTACCCGGCCGAGTTGTCCACAAGCTTATCGATGTTTGGCATCGGGTAGGAGTCCTTTGGGCAGGCCTTGTTGAGGTTGGTGTAGTCGACACATACTCTCCATTTGCCGCTGGGTTTGAGCACCATGACTACGTTGGAGAGCCAGGTGGTGTACTGCACTTCTCGGATGAAATTGGCCGCAAAGAGCTCTTTTATGTGGTCTTCCAGGGCCTTCTGCCTGTTGTCCGCAATGTTCCTCTTCTTCTGTGCCACAGGTCTCGACCCTGGCCATATGCTGAGCTTGTGACAGCAGAAGTGGGGGTCGATGCCGGGTACTTCGGCCGAGGTCCATGCGAAGACGTCTTGGTTCAACCTTAAGAAGCGGATCATGAGAGCCTTTAGGCCGTCCTCCATATCTCGGCCTATTTTGGCGGTCTTGGACGGTTCTTCGCCTAGCACTATTTCCTCCAGTTCTCCTTCCGGCTCGGGCCTCGAATTGTCAAGTTCTCGGAGGTCGAGCTCCACCATGTTGACTTGCTGCCGCAGGCGCTCGTCAGAGCCTGCTTCGGCTACTTGCTCGTTGGATCCGACCCGGGGTGGAGACGAGGGTCCTCCTTCCTCGACACGGAGAGCTTCGAAGTAGCACTGCCTCGACTCTTTCTGGTCTCCGGATACCACGACTATTTGGTTCTTACTATTGACCATCTTCAGCTTCTGATGCTTAGTGGATACTAGTATATCCCAGTTGTGGATCGTTGGTCGGCCCAGAATGATGTTGTAAGGGGACCGGAAATCGGCGACTACGAATCGTACCCGTTCCGATTTGAAGGCTTCTTTGGTGCCAAGAGTTAACCGGAGGTCGATGTAGCCTTTTGGGAAGGATTGCTCGCTATTGAAGCCGACCAGGGTGGTCTTGCATGGCTTAAGGTCCTCTTTGTCGAGGTGCATCCTCTTGTAGGCGTCCCAGCTTATAATGTCGGCCGAACTCCCTGCGTCCACAAAAATCCTTTTAACTCGACAATTTACCAGAGTTTTGGTAATTACCAGTCCGTCTAGGTGTCCGGGTATGACGTCTTCTAGCTCTTCATCGGTGAAGGTCAGGGTAGGCGGCCGAGGCTTCTTTGAGTCTTCCTTGAACTTAGGGGGGTCTCGAACGGTCAATACCTCGTGGAGATATTTCTTCCGCTGGCTTACGGTGTCTCCTCCTCCATCGAATCCTCCGCTGACAACGTTGCATTGGAAATCGACGTCGGGGAGTTTGTCGTCCGAGGCCGCCTTCTGCTTTTTTCCCGGATTTCGGGCTTCCTTGGGTGGACTTCTGGAGCGGGCGCGTTCGTTGTGTTTCCCGATCGTCCTTCCTTGAGTCTTGATCACGTACTGACGCAGTTTTCCATCCCTTACGAACTTCTCGATGGCGTCGCGGAGGTCATAGCACTCATCGGTTGTGTGGCCGTTGCAGTCGTGGAACTTGCAGAATTTTGAACGGTCCGTGTTGGAGCGTCCACGGATAGGCCTCGGCCTGTCCACCCGCTTCATCTCGGTTTGGGCTACCTCTTTCCATACCTGGGACCGAGGGACATTCAACGGAGTGTAGCTGTCGTATTTGCCCTTCTGGTCGGCCCGGTCAGATTTGGCTCGGCTCTCTCGGCTCCGTCGTCTGGGGTCGGTTTTCGTCCTTCTTGGGCGTTCCTCATCACTAGGCGGACTCTTCCCAGTCCGTTCGGGCTCGTCGGCATTGGCCGCCTCCATCTGCTCCATTTCCAGGTACTTCTTTGCCTCGGTATAGAATTCGGTCAAGGTGTATGCTGAGTTCTTGCACAGGTGACGAGCCAGTCGGGATGATGGGTCCAGTCCATTGACTAGACAGTGCACGTGGACATCCTCGGGCAATGACCGTACTTGCATGGCCACGTCGCGAAAACGATCTAGGTACTTCTGCAAGGCCTCACCTTTCTTCTGACGCACTTTGCTCAAGGTGAACGTGGTCTTTGGCTGCTTTTTGCTGGTGGCGAAGTGCAGCTCGAACTTTCATCCAAGGTCTTCATAGCTCCGGATAGAGTTGTCCGAGAGAGAAGTCAGCCATCAGTGTGCCGGCCCGTCCAGAGTGGCTGCGAAGAGACGCTGGATGACCGGACCGGTGATCTGTCGGACCCACATGAGCTTTTCAAATGTGACCAAGTGGTTGCGCAGATCTTGGGTCCCGTCGTACTTTGGCAGGTCGGCCAGGTCAAAGTACTTTGGGTAACGGGCTGTTGCCGCCTCCCTTGAGAACGGGGATCTTCCGGTTTCCGATAGATATGTCACTCGGTATTCCCGAGGAGATCCGTGGCGGGGCGATTTGTGGGCCCGGGGAGTTCTATCCTCCACGCGGGTTTCTTCACGGTCTCGGTCCTCTCTTGCTAATCGATCAGTGCGGTTAAGACCCACACCGTGGTTCTCTCTGTTTTCTAGGGACCGTGGTCTGCCTCGTTCTGCACTCGCCCTCCGCCCCGGCTCGCTGTTGTCTCGGCGCGTGTCCCTCGGCTCAGAGTTGCTCGAGGAACTGCTGTCATCCACTGGGGCTCTCCTTCCCCGCCTATGATTCCTGCGGCGGCCCCTCTCGCGGCGGTTTTTCTCGAGTGCTTCTTGGATCATTTTTCCGAAAGCTTCAAAGTCAGCCCGTCTCTGCAGGTTGTCTCGTTTTTCCTTGTTCTCCAGCCGTCGCAGGAACAATTCCTGTGTCCTTCGCATCATGTGGACGTCGGCATCGACTGCCTGGATGTCGCGTGTTGGAGTCAGTGTGAGCGCTCCTAGTGGTTGCTGGTCCTCCGCTGAAGGGGTGGTTGCCGTGTCGGTGACATGCCCTTCAGGGGTGTTTTCTTGCCGCGGTGGTTGCGGCGGTTGTTTCGGTGGTGGGCAGCTAGCTTGCGGGTCTCCTCCCACCGGCTGAGAGTTTCTGCTGTGGCTTCTAGTGCTCACCATCAGTAGTCACGGGGGTTGAAGTTTACAGTCCCCACGGTCGGCGCCAATGTTCTGTATGAAGAACACAGATGTTGGACTTGACTAGGTTGTCAAGCCTAGAGCCTACATACCCTCTGAGGGGATCAAAGTCCACGTAGTTCGCAGTAAACTGGAAGGCACGTAGCCAGGGGAGTGGGGTGTGTGCTCCGTGTGACAGAATGTAAAGAGAGCATAAGATAGAACGTGTGCCCCTGTCTAGGGTTTCCTTCTATTTATATAGGAGTCTGGTGCGCGTATCTCTGCCTTAATGAGCAATATCTTAGATTGAGCCGTCAAGGGCTAATTGACTGGTGCCATGATTATAGGGGAATCGCTATTAATGAGATCCTATATTTGTGGGATCTCCGATAATATTCCTTTCCTGGCGTGGATTCTATCCCTAACGTGATTGGGCCGAGGTCCGGACCTGGGCCGGTCCGTAACAAATACCAATGAACAATTGAAAGGGAGAAAAAATATCAATGAAGAATTTAGAACTTGTGCATAATTCCCATTTTAGTCTATTCGCCAAAATTTTAAATTGTTCGTTGGTATTTTTGTTCCATTTCAATTGTTCATTGGTATGTTTGCTCTCTTCAAAACATTTATATGTCTGATACTCCTAACGTAATATTTTGTTGACCAATCTGCACCTTATCCTTTTTATTAATTGATTATTGACCATATGGTTTCTATTTCTCTTCCTTCTCACAATTTGGCCGAAAATGGCCTTATTCAATTATCTTTCATGTTGTCCTTTGTTGACCAATGGTTAATGTTCAAATGATATCTACATGTTACCTCTTTTGTGCTAAGTTTTCATAAGGCAAAAGGTCTTTACTCATTCTCTCCTCTTTTGGCCGAAAATTGAGCATGCATAGGAAGCTTATTGGTGTCATTTTATTGACCAAATTTTATCATTGTCTCATGGTATTTAGAATTCCCATTTATCCCATACATTTATTCTTCCATTGTGGCAAAAAATTAGGAGCCTTAGGGATGAATTAAATATTAACTCCATGTGCTTAACGCTTGTATTAACATGTATCTTGACCAAAACTCATCGATCATTTCATTTCATTGTATACATACTTTGTACAAAGAAATTTGTTACAATAAATTCACGATATTACATACTTCATTGTCATTTGTTTTCTTTTCAAACTTTTCAAATTTTCTTCTATAAGGTCTAGTTATTCTTATTCTCCATGCTTCATATTTACAGGGTGTGATTAATACTAAGGCTTTCTTCACTAGATGTATTAGATAATATTGTTCAAGGAAACCTAATCCAAATATTACATTACATGATGGTTCATTATATTGATTTAATTCTTGTATTAATAATTTATATTCTCCTATTTGTACAAGTACATTTTTTGCTTCTAGTTCTACCATATGTATATTTTCCTGCACTTCCCATTCTTTTTTTTTTTTTTTTTAATACAAATGAGCATCCGAACAAAACTATTCCAATCACGATCCATCACACATTTAATTTCATCAATCAGACAACGCTCTTCATGCTCATTTGATGGGCTTTGGATCAGTGCCACAACGTCCTCAGAGTTAGCTTCAACGACGGCCTTCTTAAACCCCATATCCCACGCAAGCTTTAGGCCGCTTGCACTTCCCATTCTTAATAGTTTATTTTTCTTCTTCCATAATTATGGTGGTAAAACATTATATTTTGCTATAGTTATATTTGTTAAATGTACCTACAAGTGCATGGTATTTTCAAAATCTATATTTCTTATAATTGAATTTAACTAATATATAGTATAAGGGTCTCATTTGATTTTTGGAATTAATATTGTTTGATAGTTTATGTTAAATATTATTCTATCTTCTTGTAATCTATAAGGTTTTACTTGCTGTTAAAAATATTTTGCTAATATTATTATTATCATTATATCATTATTATTATTATATAGATATATACACACACATATATTCATTATTGTCATCTGCCCATAATTTAATAAGGAAAATGCAGAAAAATGCTTCTTGAACTTCAAAATCATATTGACAACAACAGTAATGGAATTAATAAGAAGAATAAAACAATTTACAACTCATTTTATTGGGAATAACATATTTGGGATTTTGAAATTCAAATGGTTTTTTCTTGGGATTTTTCCAATTTAATATCTATTACATCTCTTTTATTAAATATTAATATAGAATTTGTTTTAGTTCCTTCTGTTATACCCCTTGTAATTACGACATTTATCATAGTAATACAACGAATTTTAGTAAGCAACACAGATAAGGAATAATACACTGATAATTAAAACATTCTTGGTAATGTGTAGGAATATATAAATAGTTTTCAAATACAATGATCCATTACATCAGTGCCAAAAGTATAGTCTAAAATAAGCTTAAACAAAATCAAACTAAACATTCTACAACTTTATATAATATCCAAGCAGCAACCATCAATAATCTGTACTCGTTGCCTTCCCCTTGGAACTCGTATGCTATCCTGACCATGTCCAGATCCAAAACTATTGGGAACATCTAGGATTCAGTTTGAATCCTAGAGTAACAATTAATCTCACAGCCAACGTATAATGGTATATGAAAGTTAACCAAAATAGATAGTCCACGCAGTATAATACATTCAAAACATATAATTGAGAACATATACATCTAATTCAGCATGTGAACAACATATAACCATAGTGCTAAACAAAATGAGTTGACCTGTACCAAGAGTCCACTTAGACGTTAGGATTCTCAATTGGGACATCCAACTAAGAATATTCGATTGGGAATTACCAAGAGTCCTATCCAGAATCCACCAGTGTTCTCAATCGAAAGTGCCCAAGTCGCCTAAATGCAACTAGGTTAGCCACCTAAGGACTACTGATCCAGTAAGTCCTACACCTAGTTCTAACCACCGGGAAGGTACTCCATGGTCAGCCCTTCTGCTTAATCGAGCCACGAGTGGTATAGTCCCACACAGGATGGGACAATTCCATATATAGTTCAAACAGACATACATAGCTATACAGAGTATGTGAGATTAGAGTTACTACCTTATTACTTTATCAAAGTAGATTTCGTGAACCTTGTATGTTCCAGGAATTACAGGTTCCTATAAGAATACGTTATGGACAATGGTCAATAGTAATCTCAAATCTTGACATTTCAAATGTTATCTACATACATGATATCTAAACATGGAATTACTAGACTTAGGTTATGTCCATGATTTCATTATTTTCCTCATTTTCGCACATTTATTTTCTAGAATTTGTGCTGTAATTTGAAAAATCATATCTTATTGCACATGCAATTGTCCAAATGAGGTGATTTCAAAGCTTATGAACTCCTTATTAAGTCTAGTTTCAAGAAAAAATGGTTCCAACATCTTCTCACATGTACATCAATCCCAGTTTGATAAAATAGTAACTATTGTCCAAATTCATTCCAGAATTGTAGGCCATTTTTCAAAAATTCATAACTCAGTGTACACAAATCCAAATTTGACCAATTACCTATCAAATTAAAGCTTATTATAGCTACTTTAATCTTGTAAGATTTTATGGCAATTGGGCATTATTTACTACCCCAAAAAGTCATCACAAGATTACTGTCCATACTAAAAGTTTCAAGGCAGATTTTTGGCTACGACAAAATTCGATCCTAGAGCTTCCAAAATTCCTATCGAACCTCTACCTTACACAATTTCACGTTTTAAACACAATAGAATTATCAAATTCACCAAAATCCACCTCCTCAGCTCTGCCTGTACCCAACCGAAATTAGGGTTTAAAGTGCCAAAAATTCTTTTGTCAATTTCACTTCACAAACATCCTAATTCCGGTTCCTATCCACATTTTATCTCATTATTTAAATCACACACATATGATAAATCTCTTTTAGAAACTCAAGCAGACCCTCCCCTTAGGGATTCATCCAACCAAAATCACAAAAAACCAAAGAAATCACCCGCAAACATTAATGCACTACTAATAGGCTTAGAATCGCTTACCTTAATCGTTGTTCGGTAAATTCCATGGGATTTCTTCCTTCCTTGGCCTTTCACACGTTCGTGCAAATCACCCAAAAAAAAAAAATAACTGAACAAGAGATGTTCTTATGATTAAGGAGTAGGAGAAGGGAAGGACTAGAGTTTATAAGTTCGTGACACGAAAAATTACCTTGATTTCACTTTCTTCCTTGATTTCAGCTGCTATTTCACGATGAAATGGAGATTTGAAGAGTATTTTGGCTGATAAATCAAGGTCAAAGGTGGTTTAAAGAGGAAAACACCAAATTGCCCTCAACTTCCACATATTTACCAAAATGTCATCGGTTAGCTTTTAGTTGAATTTCAACTTTTCCCTTTTGATCCAATTTGGCAGAAATTTTTGGGCTATTCTTAGGATGACTTTAATCCATTTTGTTGGCTTACAAGACTTGCGGCACAATTCCTTAGAAGTTGCAATCTTAGCCTTCCTTCAATTTTTTTTCTCATAATTCCTTATAAATCCCATGCAACTAATTTTCATTAATTTTTGGCATATTTAACACTCTAAAATGGAGCAAAGAAATATTAATTTCATGTGTCCATTGCTGCCAACATATACCGCAAATTTTTTGGTTTCACAAAATCGGGTATTTTGAGTAAAATTGACATTTTGTCAAAATTCACCACTTCTTTTCTCTAATCACATATACTTCATATTAGAGCAAATTTTGGGATTTACACATTCTTCTGTTATTTCCAAATTACTTTTAGTATAATTTAATTCAATGGAAATTTTTTCTTTATCTTCATCTATTAATGCTATTATTTCTACCCGTATTGCATCTTTCTTAACTTCTAGTCTTATACAATTACTAAATTAAGTTAAATCTATTTGGTGTATTCTTGGTCTTATTTTTGTGAAGTTTGAATTTATTGGTATTTCTAATAATAAATTTCTTTGATGATTATCATATGTATTACTCTTCAAACTTAAAGTTCAAGATATCCTCTTCTTGTTATTGATCTAGGATAATAGGTACTATGTCTTTGTGGATTTATATTTATATTTAAGGTTGATGTTGATGGTGTATTTATTCTTAATAATTTGTGTCCTATAATATTATTATTCTCTATTCTTCTTGGAGTAGTTTCATGATAGTTTATTGTATTATCTAGTTCTATCTATAATTGTTGTAACATAGTTATATTAGTAGGATCTAATGGAACTTCTTGTAGTACTAACATGAAATCTTTATCCACAGTTACTTTTCCATGATAATCTTTATATATATTATTACATTCATTAGTAAATACTAATCCAACCATAGTTGTTATACTTATTGTTCTTGCTCCTTGTAATAATCTTTGTAACATCCTGACTTCATTTTACTAAACTCCTTTTACAGAAATATGTATTCAATGACATGAGATGGTGAATTTTGACTAAGTGCTCAACTTCTCCCAAACTACCTGATTTTCTTGAACCCAAAAATTTTGAGACATATGTTGGCATAAAATGAGACATATGGAACTGACACTTCTTTGCTCCATCCTAGCTTAATATTTTGAACAAAAGGGGTGAGAAGAAGATCACATAAATTTTTATGATCATGAGAAAAATAAAAGTTAAATATTGCCTCTTCTATGAAATTGTACCACATGTCCCATATTTATTTAAAAATTTATGAACACATGAGCATGTGTTACAAGTTAATAAAATAGATTAAGAAGTCTCCCAAACATGATCAAAATTTCAACCAAAAGGCCAAGAGGGAGAGCAAGCACATGAACTCATGATTACACCATGTGATGAAATTTAAAAACAGAAAAAGGAAAAGAAAAGAAAGGAATGAAAGTCGGTTTAAGAGGATCATGTAGGGTCCACATGAGTGTTCTTCAATTAGATATATGAACACAATAATCATCCCCTCTAATCTCCAAAAATCGTTTAAGGTTGGACTAAGGATAGTTGGATTGTAACCAAATTTGTGACCAAGGGCAAGTTGGTAAATAAGTAAAAGTTGAAGGATAATTTTTTCATCCTCCCTTCTTCACCGACTTTGGACCCTTAATACATACTTAATCCTTTCTCCAAACTCTAATCAATTTGGATGACATACACACCTAAGAGAAACCAACTGAACCTAGAGTAAGGAGGAAGAAGAAGAGACAACTTGAAAAATCAAGGTAAGATCTTGTGCTATAGTTTTGTATCTTCTAGTTCTTCCCTTTATCTATCTCAAAGCACTCTTATATGGTGTTTAAGAGGGCTGGGCGAATTCATTGGAGCACCAAGGAGGAAAGAAATTTTGCAAGAATCATCAAGACAAGATCAAGGTAAGTGATTTTTAGCCTTCTTGTGATGTTTTGGAGCTTATTGGTAGCTTTCTTTGCTTTCTTGAAAATCTGGAAGCCCTAAATCCTAAGGAGAGGTGCTGTCCAATTGACCAAAATGAGCTAAAGTATGTATATGGCCCAAATAACAAGATAGAAAGTGGTCAGAAACCAAGATTAGGGTGTTCTTAAAGTGAAATTTAAAGAACAACTTTGGTTCCATTAAACCCTAACTTCAACCAAAACCAGGGCTTGCTTGTAGAGTGTGATTTTGATCATTTTGATAGTTCCAATGTGTTTTAAAAAAAAATGTGTACGATAGATGTTAGGTAGTAATTTTGGAAGCTTTGAAATTGAATTGCCCTAAAACCTTAGAACTACCCTTGTTAATTCTAAATAATATAAACTAAATAACAAATGTAAATTTGAACACCAACAAAATAGACTAATAAAATGCTGAAATTGACTACCAAAAGATAATAGCAAATACAATTAGTTTTTCTATTAACTAGGGATCGATGATTCATATTATCTTTTCTCCTTAAGCTCTAATACCATAATGGAGGTAGGTTGGTTATATGAACATACAATTATCCATATGACAGAAGGATCTCTGTACATTTTCATAGAGAGATATTGTTATAAAGCTTCCTTTCTAGAGCTCAGACCTTCCCCCTTTAGATCATCCTAGCACAACCTTCTTTCGTTGCATACTGAAGCATAACTGGCTTCCCATCTCTTATGAACATATAACTAGTAGTTCCTTTCAAGATCATTACTTTTTGGATTAAGATAATACTACACCCTTGATCCCTAGAGAGATTTTAGTTAAACATACCTTATAGGCTTGGCTACTTCGATATATTCAAATTGAAAATCTAGGAGTACTTGTAGGCTCTGCTACTTCGATATATTCATATTGAAAATCTAGGAATATTGTATATAGAATTGAGGATTTCTTATTTTAGAATAATATTACAGAGAGAATTGCTCAAATCTTGATCGATCTTTTCCCCCCTTCTCTCTTCCTCTTCAAGAGAGTTTACATGGCTTTATATAGAGCTGGGCATTCCCAACTCTGAGTGCATTATTGTGAATTACATTATTGCATAGTTGTCGTATCCTTCTTCTTGTCTTCTTCTTCTTCTTTACATTATTGTACGGTTGTCATGTCCTTCTTTTTGCCTTTTCTTCCACCTTATCTTGCCTCCTTGCCTTCTTCTTCTTTTTCTTTTTACTTTTTCTTTTTCTTCCTATGATATTTGCTTATCTTCTTAGTTGATATATACTTCCATAACAATTGGCACTTACTAGAGCTGGGAAAACGGGCAAGCTCGTTTAAGCCCTGGTCGGTGTAACATCCTGAAATTTTTAGGATAGATTAACTTATGGTATTAATTTTCCATCTAATTACTCAGTATATAAGAGTAGATTTTCTAAAGTTAGAATTAAATAAATAAATAAATATATATATATATATGTGTGTGTGTGTGTGTGTGTGTGTGTGTGTAGGATAGGGACCAAAAAAAAAAAGTGGGACCCACTACTTTTTGAAAAAAAAAAAAAGAAAGTTAGGCAGGAGGTGCCTACCTTTGAAATTGGGCAGTGCGGTGCCGCGATTCACGCTCCAATTTATTCAATGAAAGGGGGCGCTGTTACTCCCTTAATTAATCTGTGGGAAGGGATTTTTTTCCCTATAAATACCCCCCACCACCTGCACAAACACACACACACACACACACACACACACACACACTTTCGTTGTACGCAAAGGAGAGCATGAGAGAGAAAAGAGAGGGAAGGAGAGTAAGATGGTAATTATTTGGAAGCCTTATAGTAGTTTTTTGGTGATTATTTAGGAACTAGCGAGTAACAGGTAACTCTGAATATTCTTCTATATACTTGTGAATTGTGTATGATTGTAAATTATATTATTTTTATAGACCGAATTATGTGTATATGTATTATAATATTGTTATAATAAAAGTTGATTATTATAGTTTTGTACCCACAAAAATTACAGTTTTGTACCTTCAAAAATTACAGTTTTGTACCCACAAAAATTACAGTTTTGTGCCCGAGAAAATTACAGTTTTGTACCCAACAAAAATAACGATTTTATTCCTGAATTTCAGAAATGATAGTTTAGTCCCGAATTTCAAAAATGACAGTTTAATCCCTCAAAATTCAAAAATGACAGATTGGTCTGATGAGGTTTTTATGAGATGTTTGATTTACCTTGTGATGATATTTTATATAAATGAAAGCTTATTTTAATATACTTTATTTTATGGATTTAATTATCATGGCGGTTGTATGTGTGATAGGTTGGAGTAAGGAGAAATTTAAATGATAAAATTTCTTTATGCCCCACTCGGTATACAGTAGATGGTACTTTTCAAGGCCCCATCTTCTATGTTTTTCATCTAGCCGAGATTGCATTAGAATTGTGGGATATGTGACACCTCCTTAGTTGTTATTTTTAAGGAGGGGAGCCATAATCCAGATTTAAGCTCTATACCTTTGGCCGAGTGTATCTTAAGTTTTGGTAAGCTTGGAACCATCCAGTCAAATGAATGAGTTTCTATTGGACTATGTGTTAGCCTATGGTTGCAGTCAGCGGTATAAGGGAGGACGGTGATATAAGGGAGGCTGCATATTGCATTATATATTTGTATAGTTCACAATTCGACATAATGATGATTACTTTTGCAAATAATTTTGTATGAGAAATTATGGTATATATATATATATATACACACACACACACACACAAATATATTTGAAATTAGCCCCTGCCTTTTGTCATATGTAATTTGCTTGTGTACGGTAGAAATTTTCAGTGGTTACTGAGACGTGGAATCTCATCCCATATTAACATTTTTCAGGTGAATATCCTAGTAGAGAGCAAGGGAAGATACCTATAGAGTGAGCTTTGGAGGCTCTTTTGTACTCCTATATTTTATGTTATGTTATTTTATTTGCCATGAACTTAAGACTTCTACTTTATATTGAACTCTGAAATATTTTTCTGAAATTTATTTTGATTATGTATTATGAACTTTATTTGAAATGGTAATGTAATATGATGATTTGGATATTGATAAACTCTATTAGAGGTATTACAAATATTTTGGCTAAGTTTTCGGTTATTGAAATTAAGGTGTTACAACCGGACTTAGAAATTGGAGGAGAGAAGTGAAGTTTGGCCCTGGAGGGTCGGCCCTGGAAGGCCAAGGGTTACACGAGTCAACCCTAGAGGGCTATGGGCCGGCCCATCAGGCCCTTCAATTATTTTTTATTTTTATTTTTTAAAATTGAATACTTGTAAAAGTTAGGCTCTTCAATAATTTATATGTATTTTTTATTTATTATAGAGTTATTTATCTATTTAAGTATAAATACATAATAATTATACTCTAATTTTATGATTTAATTTATTATTTGCTGTAGATAAAAATTATATATGTGTTCATGAAGCGGGAGAAGAAATTCACGATATTCTCACTCATGAACCAGAGCCTACTATTCAAAGTGAATGACAATCAAATGTCGTTGAAATTGATATAGTAACAAAGATGACGACAATAATAGTCATTGTACTAATGTCACTTAGTAGTATGCTTTTTATGTTTTATATGAGTTATTTGTGAACATAGTTTGCTTTTGATTATGAATTAGTGACTATGTTTATTTGTTATATGACTTATGTTGTAATTTACTAATTATATTTCTTTGAAAAAAAAATCGAAGAAAAAGTAGTTAAAATTTGGAATAGTAACTTTCATGCCCTAGAGAGCTGGCCTTGGCCCTGGTGCCCTCGGGCCGAGATTTGAAAAACAGATTTTTTTTTTTTTTTACCCGGTCCCTGGAGGGTTGGCCCTGTTAAGCCCTTCACAGGCCGACTCTGGAGGGCCGGGCCGGCCCTGATTCCCGACTCTAGCAGTTACTATAAGATATTCATATTTACTAGAGGTTCTTCATAATATTTTTTTGTTCTTTCTCTGTCGACTCAATAATTACATTTATGGTTGGCATAATATGATAATACTTGGCATATTTTTCTTTTAGTATCTTCAAGATTATCCATCTTATTCATTTTTATCCAGTCATAGTAATATACTATTGTAGGAAAAGCTTTACTTGTCTGCTCACTCTCCCTACTAAGTGTAGTATATACAAGTTGTTGGGCTTATGAAGTGGACCCATTGGGCTTCTTCAGAAGCTATAGTTATATTCATCTCTTAGAATATTATGTTGTAATCTTGGGCTCTAATAGATGATACTCGGCATTTGAAATCTTCATCATCTTCAATATCTTTTTTGTTATTTACAAAAAAAAAAACAATATCTTTTTTGTTTTCTGGATCATACCCGATGTGCTTCTAAATAGTAATCTTGGTCAAGTCTAGAATATTATGTTGTAATCTTGGGCTCTAATAGATCAATAACTACCTTATTCGGTTCAATAAGCTTTTCGGGTGAACAACTTTTGTTGCTTTTACTAAAGGATGAGGCACGCTGTGGGAAAAAGAAAAGCTAAAGTCCGCGAATGAATGTATTTCTATATATATCTACATGTTTATAATTTTTACTAAAGCTTCTCATAATATCCCCTTTCTATTATATATTTTACTTTTAATTATTAATATAATATTTAGTTTATAGTGCAATAATATAAAATTTAGTGTGTAGTATAATTAGTTTGTAGTTGCCCTACAGACTTCATCTCATAGTATTATATGTTAAGGGTTGAAATATTATTAATTTTTTATGTAGACATATCATTAAATATTGATTGGCGTGAAGGATAGAATACTGAATTTGTATTTTTATCCCTCAAATATATATAATTAATTTTGCATTTTTAAATTTTTTCTAATATTAAATTAATTATTTTAGGCTAAAGAATATGTTTGGTTCTTCATGTTTGCCTATAATATTATTTTAGTCTCTTAAGTTTGTAAAGTACACGTTTGGTCCTTTAATGTTAACACCGTTAGCTTGACTTAACGGAAAATGGTGACTCAACAGTTGTAAGCGATGACTGTATAATTAAATGCTAATCAAACATGTTTATATGTTAGTATCTTAATAAATTAATATTTTAAATCCTATTAATTGAATAATATTTAATCTTTTCATATTGTTTTATGGTTTTTTATAGTTTGTGAAGATTAAATATACATTTTTTTTAAGATTAAATATTTTCAATTAATAGGATTTAAAATATTAATTTATTAAAATACTAACATACAAGCATGCTTGGTCATTATTTAACTGCAAAATCATTGCTTAAAATTGTTGAGTTAATATTTTCCGTTAAGTCAGACTAATGGTGCTAACATTAAGAGACCAAACGTGCACTTTACAAACTTAAGGGATTAAAATGATACTAGAAGCAAACATAAAGGACCAAACGTATACTTTAGCCATTATTTTATTTATTCTAATTTATTTATAGTATTTCTTTTAAAATTATCAACTTTGTGTACCTATAATAAATATATATTATTTAATAAATTTTATGCAATATTTGGTCATTTCACATCTCAACTTACTTTTTAATTAGGATTAATGTGCAAATTTATCTTAGAAGTTTTCACTGAGAAGCAATAATTCTCAGAAATTTTTAGGGTTAATGTTACCCTAAAGTTTTTAAAATGTAATGTTGTGTTATATCGTTAGAAAACTAACGTTGACCGTAAAAAAAATTGACACCGCCGATTAACTTTTTGACAGAGCAACATTGTTTCATTTTAACACTTTTTGGACAACATTAAACCTAAAAACCTTTTAAGTTAACATTGCTTTTCAGAAAACTTATAAAGTAAATTTGCACATTAAACTTGTTACGGACTGGCCCAAAGGCCCAAATCCGTGATACGGCCCAACAGAACCAGGAAAAATAATTGACATGTCAGGAGGGAAGATTCGGTATCTTAACAAGACAGGATCTATCCAAATCGGCATCTCGAGATATTCGCTTCGAATATCTCGACCCCGGATATCTCGGTCCCAGATATTACTCATTCCGGGTATCGTGCTAGGCCGGGATATTCGCCTCGGACACCTCTATAAATATAGAGGTCGACCAACCAGGTGCACACATTCTAACTTATGCTCACTTTACATTCTGTCACACAGAGCACACTCACCACCCCCTGGCTAAGAGCCTCCAAGTATAATTCGAACTACGTGGACTTTGATCCCTTCAAAGGGTACGTAGGCTCTAAGCTTAACACCTAGTCAAGTCCAATAAGTCCTGTTCCTAGAACAGAACATAGGCGCCGGCCGTGGGGAACTATAAATTTCTATCCCCGTGACCATTAATGGCGAACACTAGAAGCCACAGCAGAAATCCACCGCCGCAGGCTGACAAAGACCCCTTGCTAAACCAACCTCAGGCCGGACCAAGTCAGCCGCAGGTTCAATTTCCACCACGACGATAAAATACCCTAGAGGGTCATGTTATTGACACGGTGACCTCCCCTCCCGCTGACGGTCAACCACTGTGTGAGGCTGAGGAGTAGATTCCGGCCCTGGGCGCTTTGGCGACAGAAGCCGATGTTCGCATTCTTCGGAGGACGCAAGAATCATTGCTTCAAAGATTTGAAGACAAGGAAAAATGGGATCACCTGCAACGACAGGCAGACTTCCAAGCTTTCAATCAAATGATAAAGGAAGAGCTCGAGCGCTATCTCCGACACGGAAACCAGAGAGAATCCCGTAATGGAAAAGAAAAAGTTGTTTCGGACAGCAGTAGTTCGACTAGTAGCGCAGAGCCGAGGTCAAGACGCAGAAGTACCGGCAGATCGAACAAGAGGATGAGTACGGGACGAGACCAACCATCGCCTTCAGAACACTGTGATGGAAGCAAGGGCCATGGTGACGACGAAGACCGCAATGGCTATGACAGCAGGGAGGAACGAGATGCAGAAGAACACCGAGAGGTAAATAAAGCCCCCCAGACACATGGCTCACCCCGGGAATATAGGATGAAATACCTGACGGGATCCAGTAGGACCCCATTCTCGAGGGCAACGGCGACGGCTCCCTATCCAAAAAATTTTGATCTAGCCGACCTCCCAAAGTATGACGGGACTCAGGATCCACGCAATCACCTGGAGATTTTTGAGAAACTGATGTGGGTCCGGTCAGTTGACGGCCCGGTCATTATGTGCCTCTTCTCGGCAACTTTGACCGGACCGACACACAAGTGGTTGAGCTCTCTGCCAGACAATTCCATTAGGGATTTTGAAGACCTTGGATGCAAATTTGAGTTACACTTTGCCACAAGCAAGAAACAACCGAAGTCCCAGTTCATACTGAGTAAGGTGAAGCAGAAAAAGGGGGAGTCGCTGCAAAAGTACTTGGATCGGTTCAGAGATGTGGCGATGCAAGTTCGATCTCTATCCGAAGAAGTCCACGTACACTGCCTTGTTAATGCATTAGACCCATCATCACGCCTGGCCAGGAACTTATGCAAGAACCGAGTCTACACTTTAACCGAATTCTATACCCAGGCGTAGTACCTGGATGTGGAACAAATGGAAACCGCTAACGCGAACGAATCCGAGAAGGTGAGGAATGCCTTACCCAACTCAGGAGATCAGATAAACAAGCAGAAGCCCAAATCTTGAAGACGCAACAAAGACAGTCAACCTAGGCCTGAGAAGACAGAGAACAAGGCGAAGTACAACAGCTACACCCCACTAAATGTCATGTGGTCGTAACTCTGGAAAGAGGTGGCCCAGACCGAGATGAAGAAAGTGGGAAAACCTAGGCCGCTTAGAGGTCGATCCAACACAGATCGATCTAAGTTCTGCACGTTTCACGACTGCCCCGGACATACTACTGATGAATGTTATGACCTCTGAGATGCTATTGAAAAATTTGTGAGAGAGGGGAAACTACGTCAATATGTGATCAAAACCCAGGGGAGATCAAATGGCAAGCGGAATTATGGCAACCGAAGCAGGAGCTCGGCCACGGACACATAGAAGCCGAAGAAGATACGAAAGTCAGGCTCCGACGACGAATTTCCTGAGGTTGAGTTCCAGTGTAACATCGTCAGCGGCGGTTTTGGTGGAGGCGGAGACACGGTAAGCCAGTGTAAGAAGTACCTGCGAGAGGTCTTGATGGTGAAGGACCTCCCAAAGTTTAAGGACGATCTAGCGAAGCCGAAACCACCTCCATTAGTTTTCACCAATGAGGAGCTGAAAGACGTCATCCCTAGCCACCAGGACGGACAATCACCTGAACTCTGGTAAATTGTCGAGTAAAACGGATCTTTGTGGATGCAGGGAGTTCGGCTGACATCATAAGCTGGGATGTGTATAAAAGGATGCACCTCGACGTGGAAGACTTGAAGCCATGCAAGACAACCTTGATCGGGTTCAATGGAGAGCGTTCTTTCCCGAAAGGGTATATTGACCTGTGACTAACCCTTGGAACAAAGGACGCATTTAAGACAGAACGGCTAAGGTTCATCGTGGCCGACTTCCACTCACCTTACAATGTGATCCTGGGCCGGCCGGCTGACCATACACAGCTGGGACATGCTGGTGTCCACCAAACACCAGAAGCTGAAGATGATCAACGATAAGAATCAGGTGGTAGAAGTTTCTGGAGACCAGAGGGAGTCGCGACAATGTTATTTTGAGGCACTCCGGGTCGAGGAAGGAGGTCCCTCATCCCCGCCTCGGCTCGGGTGCAATGAAGGTACAACCGTGGTCGAGAATGATAGGCAGTCCCAGAGGTTGGTTAATATGGTGGAACTCAATCTCCGAGAACCAGAAAATCCACGCCCTGAGCCGGAGGGAGAGCTTGAGGAATTGACCCTAGGGCCAGATCGCACCAAGACAACTAAAATCGGTAGAGATATGATTAAGGACTTGAAAGAACAGCTGATCTAGTTTTTGAGACAAAATCAAGATGTCTTCGATTGGACGTCAGCTGAAATACCTGGGATCGACCCACACTTTTGCTGCCACAAACTTTGCATATGGCCGGGGTCGAGGCCAATCGTGCAGAAAAAGAGAAATATTGCAGCCAACAGACAGAAAGCCCTTGAGAGTCAAGTAGAAGAGCTCTTAGTGGCTGGATTCATTAGGGAAGTACAGTACACGACGGGGCTCTCCAATGTGGTCATGGTACTCAAACCAAGCGGCAAGTGGAGGGTGTGCATCGACTACACCAATTTGAATAAAGCATGCCCGAAGGATTCCTACCCGATGCCAAACATTGATCAGCTCGTTGATAACTCGGCCGGGTACCAGTTGCTATCCTTCATGGACGCCTACTTCGAATACAATCAGATTGCCATACACCTGGGCGACCAGGAGAAGACCTCCTTCATGACTGACAAGGTGAATTATTGTTACAATGTCATCCCTTTTGGGTTGAAGAATGCCGGAGCCACCTATCAATGAATGATGAACCGGGTTTTTGAAGACCAGATTGGCCGCAATATAGAAGTTTATATTGATGACATGATCGTGAAGTCAAAGCTACCAGAGGATCATATCCGGGACCTGGAACAGATGTTTGAAAAACCAAGAAGAAATCGAATCAGGTTGAACCCGGCCAAATGTGCCTTTGGAGTTCCGGCTGGGAAATTCCTAGGTTTTATGTTGACAAATTGAGGAATTGAGGCTAACCCGGACAAATGCAAGGCCGTCCTGGAGATGCAAGCTCCGATGACGAAGAAGGAGGTTCAACAGTTGACGGGTCGCTTGGCCGCCCTAACAAGATTCTTGCCCAGGTCGGCAGAGAAAGCACTGCCGTTCTTTAAGTTACTAAAGAAGGAAACACATGGAGGCTAGAATTCGGACTGTAAGGCAGCATTTGAAGAAATTAAACGGTGCTTGGCAACCCCTTTGGTACTTACAAAGCCGAAGCAAGGGGAGACCTTATTCCTGTACTTGTCAATCGAAGATGAAGCCGTAAGTGCCGCTCTGGTGAGAGAAACCAAGGCCGGGCAGGCACCCATTTACTTCGTAAGTAAGGCTCTACAAAGCTCCGAGCTCTGATACCAGAGGCTGGAGAAAGTGGCTTTTGCCCTACTAACGACAACAAGATGGCTCCGGCCATATTTTCAAGGACACCGAATTGTAGTCCGGACCAGCCAGCCAATACGATAGATCCTGCACAAACCTGACTTGGCAGGAAGAATGACGAACTGGGCCATCGAGCTGTTCGAGTTTGACATCACATTTGAAGCCCGACACGCGATCAAGTCACAGGCTTTGGCGGACTTCATCAGAGATTTGACCCCGGCAGTAATAAATGACGAAATCTAGAAGGTGAACGTAGACGGATCTTCTAATGCAAAGGGCAACGGTGCAGGAGTCATCGTTGAAAGCCCACAGGGGGTCGCCATCGAACATTCCCTCCAATTGAAGTTTCCGACCTCCAACAACCAGGCTGAGTACGAGGCCTTCTTGGCCGGGCTGCTTCAAGCAAAAGATAATGTAGAGCAGCGAGTCAAGGTTTTAACCGACTCACAACTTATTGCCGCACAAATTGACGGCAGCTACCAAGCAAAGGGACCACTGCTGGTGAAATACTTGAATTGGGCAAAGGAACTCATGGTCGAGTTCGATGAAGTGACTGTTACCCATATCCCGAGAGAAAAGAATACCAGGGCCGACATCCTCTCTAAACTAGCAAGCACCAAAGGTTTAGACAGTCATAGGATCGTAATTCAGTAGAATTTGGTCGAACCCAGCTGCGTGATGACCATCTTCGCAGCCATTGACTGGAGGAAGCCGATCGAAGATTACCTAGAGAGGGGCATCATCCCAACTGACTCCACAGAAGCGAAAAAGTTGATTAGGGAGGCCGCCATCTACACCATGGTCGATGATCAGCTCTACAGAAAGGGATTGCATTGCCCGATGATGTGATGCCTAGGTGAGTCCGAAGCGAAGTACGTGTTGGCCGAGCTACACGAAGGAAGCAATGACCATCACATAGGGGGCAAGGCTCTTGCTAGGAAGGCATTACGTGCCGGTTACTACTAGCCGACCATGAAGCATGACGCTATGGAAGTAGCCAAGAGGTGTGACAATTACCAAAAACACGCCAAGATTATATGGCCACCGCCGACAGAGTTGAAAGGCATGCCTGCCCCCTGGCCTTTCTACAAATGGGGCATGGACATCTTCGGACCAGTTAGGCTTGCACAAGGACAGTTTAGATGGCTCATCATCACCGTTGATTATTTCACGAAATGGATCTTGATTACCATAACCTCGGCTAGGGTAATGAGGTTCTTTCGCCATAACATCGTCTCCCGATTTAGAATACCAGCCGAAGTCGTTACGGACAATGGGACCCAGTTCATGGACCATAGATTACAGGCCTTAATGTCCAATTTAGACATTAAGCAGCATTTCTCTTCGGTCGAACACCCGCAATCTAATGGTCAGGTCGAGTCAGCCAACAAAGTCATCTTGGACGGACTAAAGAAACACATGTTGAAGGCCGACTCCAACTGGACCGAACAGCTTCACAGTGTTCTATGGGGATACAGGACCAGCGTCCAGACTTAAACCCAGGAAACCCCTTTCCAGTTGACCTATGGCTGTGAAGCAATGATTCTAGTCGAAATTGGGCAGCCATCATGGAGAAAGATAAAAGCCGGATAGGAAGGACAGACGTCAAATGACGACGCCTTGAAGACAGATTTGGATCTCATCGACGAAGTCCGAGTGACGGCACATTGCGGGAATTAGCCGCCAAACAACTCCTAGCGGCAAAGTATAATCGAAAGGTTCGGCCACAGTCCTTTAACTGGGGGAACCTAGTACTCCGATGGGCCGACATAGGCAATAAGAATGCCCGGGACGGAAAGCTTGCGGCAAATTGGGAAGGTCCCTATCGAATCAAAGAAAAACTTGATGGAGGGGCATATGTTCTCGAAACCCTGGCAAGGAAGCCGGTTAAGAGGACGTGGAACGCCGACAAGTTAAAGATCTATTACAGCTAGATCTCGGCTCGGCTTGGTAGACACCAACGCTACTGTTTGGTTATTTCTTTAAGTTTTTCCAATCTAAGTCATCCTTTATTTTTCCTTTGATTAACTTACGATCATTTGTAAAGCTCTTTAGAGCTATTTTTATTAATGAAGGATCCCACCAAGGAGATTCATCAATGTGCACAAATATCTGCTTAAGTGTGAAATCGAGGTCACTAAGCTCGGTCAAAAACTCGAAACCGAGGCTATCAAGCCCGGTATAAAAACCGACTCCAAGGTCGTTACACCCGGTCGCTAACAAAAACCATCTAGATGTATGAAACCGGCCGTTGTACTCCGACAGGCATTGGTTAGAGCTCGGCGAAAGCGCCATACGTGGCCTTCGCGAAATTGACATGTCAACGCTCGCCCGATCTAAGCAAGCGGACTGTCATTTCGACCCTGATCAGGTCAAAATGTTTGATTAGAGGTAAGTGAAACCTCGGTTGAACATGTGATAGTTTTGCCCTTATATCGGTTACCATTAATCTGACTAGTTAAAGTTGTAACGAGGTAGTGCGGTTAAAGTTAACAACCCCAGAGGTTAAAACATAAAACCCTGCCCCATCCTCTCACGCCTAAGTGTTGGTCGAGTAAAACGACTCGTAGTTACTACAGTCAATAAATTTCTAAATTAAGTTTGAGATTTATAAAACTTGGCAAAAGGATGGTAACAGTAAATCATTCATTGTCGATACTTACAAAAAGGCACAAACGCTGAAAATCTACAAAACAAAGGGGCACAGACGCCCGAGCAAAGCAAAATACAAATGCAGGGGACTAACTGGACGGCCCGGCCTCAGGACCCCCTTTCCTCGGCCTCATCCTCCTCCACCAACTCCTCACCATTAGCTTGAGAACCTTCAACTGGGGGAGATTGGTATGGAATCAGGGTTCCGTCCTCCACAAAGGCACGGTAATCATACCCGTCCACGTTCAGTTCCATGCCGGGGTTCAGCAAGCGGAGTTGGGCCAGAGCCTCGTCAAAACAGTCCTTGGCGGTCTGCATCAACGCCTCGGTTATCACCTGGTGTGCCTCCCACTCAGTGGAAAGGGCCACCTTGGTGGAATCAAGGTCCGAAGACAGAGAAGCCCGTTGCTTTTGGAGAGCCTTCACCACATCAAGGCTCTCACCCAACGCTTTCTGGGCCCAGATACATTCGGCAGCAGTCCTCTCCACCCCATCCCGGGAAATTTGAAGCTCCTGCTCCATCTTCACGGTTGCAGCTTTGGCAGCATCCTGCTCAGTCCTGGCCGCTTCCCTCTCCTCCACCAACGTCTCGACCTTAGCCTCTACCACGGCCAGAGCCTTCTTCATTTCCTCCTCCAATGCCCTCAGTCTTCTATTATCTGCATCAGATATGGCATACTTCTCCTTCACCAATACGAAGGCTTGAAGGAACCCAACGGACCGACACAAGTGCCGTTGGGGCTGCATAAACCTCATCCATGGCGGGCGGAGATAGGGGCCGGCTCTCCATGAAGTGCCGGGGAGGCATGAATGCAATGTCTACCTCAAGGGACACCCCCTTCTCCCAGAGGAAGCCGCGAGGGAGTACTGAAGAAGGCCCAGATGGCGGGGGAGGCAAAGGAGGTGGAGGCGTCGAGAGCACCGAGCCCGATGGAGTATCTGGGATGTCCACAAGCGTAATTTCCTCCACGGACTCGACGACCTGTTTCCCCTTTGAGGCCTGGGTTACAGGTTCTAGAGAAGGCGCGGAGGAGACGGGAGGGACAAACCCTTGACCGTCCGAGGCCTTAGCTTTCTTGGTCGCAGACGAGACGGCAGGGGCCTTTGGCGCGGCGGCATCTGTAGGGGCGCCCCGTTTCCGAGTTTGCCGACTCGGGGAAGAAGCGGTAGGATTCGCCTTCTGAAGGTAGAGCGGAAGGGCCCGCATATCTTGACCTGAAAAAACAAAGATAAAACAAGCTAGGGATAAAAATAAACGATCAAGACCAAAGTATAGGAACAGTCAATATCCTATTGATAAAAGGACTCCTACTGGTTGGGGTGAGTGGCCTTGAACCCTCCCCTGTTATGAAGAAACTGGCGGGCTTCAAGCCATATTTCTCCACGAAAGCATCCAGCCGAGGCATAGAAGCAGCCGACTCCGGCCAAAGTTCGTTATGAGGAATCTGAAAGGATGAAGAAGAAGCTTTGTAATGGTCCTCCATCTAGTACAAAGGAAAGTGTCATTCCATGTCCGAGGCCTCGGGCCCTTTCAAGAACCAGGGCTGTTTCCTGGGCTCAGCAGCAACCTTAAAGAACATGCCCTTGAATCGCTTGAAGGAGTCAGAGAACGGCATCATGAGTCTGCAGTCCGGGTTACATCGGAGGGACACCAACCCCTTTAGCTTGTCGCCCGCCTTTGGCGACCCAGAAATGAAGGGGCCAAAGTAGTAAAAGAAAAGGTTTGTAGAGCATGGAACGGGGACAGGGAAAGAACCGCATAGTTGCTCGAATGCAACAAAATAAGCCCACCCGTTAGGATGAAGCTGAGAAGGGGCAAGTCTCAGGTGTAGTAGAGCCTGCATTTGGAAGGGGGAGAAAGGGAAGTTAACTCTGACCCGAGTTAGGCAGTCTCGGTAGAAAAAGAAGAAGTTCGGACGGCCTACTTCCCGTGTCGAACAAATGGGCTCATCGGCCCCCAGGCGGCTGTGACACACCCAGGCATGGCTGGAATCTGCAACCGGGCAATGTCGACATCCGACATCAGGGACTGAGTCTTCAACACTTCATGAGATACCTAGCCGTACTGACGACACAAAGCCTCGGGCGGACTAGAAGAGTCCGAACCCTCGGCCTCAGATCGCTGTTTGGAAGATTGAGATTTGGGAGCCATTAACCTATAAGCAAAGTAAATAAAATCAATATTAGTAAAGTGAGGGAATACCTGGCACAACAACAGTTGCAGGTGAAAATGACAACGAACTCGGATGAATGGGGGCACTAGAGGAAAGGTCCGGAGATGGCCGGTGCTGGCAAGAACCAAGTATGGAAGAGGCCCTTGTATCCTTACCACGCGCTATGAGAAAGGAGCTCTCAGCAAGGCAGCTCAAACAAGGGCCGAGATACCCTTCGGGTAAAGGATCTGAGTGTGCAGAACGAGGATCCTCATAGAAGTTGAGTGGTTGGGCTAATAAGGTCGGAGACCTGGAACCAGAGACGGAACGGATCCCGCCTCGGACTGGCAGTGCAATAGGGACAGCGCGTGCTGGGGGATGGACAGGCGGAGGAATTGGAGCTCTAGTTGTTACAAGACGAGGCCCGACTCGTATTGGATGACCGACCCTGCCTCGGAATGAAGGTGCTAACCTCTCCGCTTCTGGAAGTTCGGTTCCAAGAACCCAGTAGGAAGCTCGAGGAAAGAGGGTACGAAGGAACGCCTTTTCTTCAGGTGATAGTGTTACTCTGGACCTAGGAAAGTTTCTATCTCTAGCCATACAGTAGAAACTAAGAACTTAGAATCTAAAGGTCGTATGTTGTAAGGAAGGCAAATATACAGAAGGATTGCGAATAAGACAACACGAGGAAAACCCAAAAAGTTCACCAAGTGACCTAGAAAATAGAAAGAACAGGAACGCAGGTGACAGACTAAGGGATATATGAATGGCAAAATGCAGAATAATACCGTAAAGATGTAAAAGAAAGCAGACGGAATACCTGTTTAAGTAAAATGAAAGGGGCTTGAGTGCTGGAAAGTGAAGAACAACAAAGTGTTGACAGAGGACACGATCCTACGAACTTAGAGAAAAACTTGAGAGAAACTGAGTAGCGAGAAAAAGTAAAGACGAAGAATGAGAAAACTTACTTAAACAGTTAAGGCAGAGTAGTGGAGCGTCGGGGGCAGATAGGTCTTTGAACATAGACATGACAGGATTGGTACAGCACGACGTGAGCGCATTAAATGCGCACGAACATCAGGACACGCATAGGCGCGGCGGTTGCAGGCTTCCCCCAATCAGGGCATGCCAGGTGTAAAACTGCAATGATGGCGTATGCGGAAGGAATCCCGAGCGACAGGCTGAATGCCAAGGGGCAAGAAATACGGATCCGAGGTCACCGGTAGGCGTCACGAGCCGATACGGATCGAGTAACCACCCCGGCTAGTTAAAGCATGGCATTTTTGGCACGATGACGGGAGTTGAATCCTTCGAAGTCTGGGGAAGCCAGGCCTCAAACTCAAAGCTACCTTTTGGGCTGTGGCAGCTGCAAGCCGCTCTGGCTGAAGTAGAGACCCCGGACCTTAACAGAGGCCGGGGGCAATAAACATCTCGGCCGTCCAGAGGCTTGAATGACCAAGCTGGGGGGCAACTGTTACTGACCGGCCCAAAGGCCCAAATCCGTGATACGGCCCAACAGAACCAGGAAACATGATTGACATGTCAGGAGGGAAGATCCGGTATCTAAACAAGACAGGATCTATCCAAATCGGCATCCCGAGATATTCGGCCCGAATATCTCGACCTCGGATATCTCGGTCCCGGATATTACTTATTCCGGGTATCGTGCTAAGCCGGGATATCCGCCTCGGACACCTCTATAAATATAGAGGTCGACCAACCAGGTGCACACGTTCTAACTTATGCTCACTTTACATTCTGTCACACAGAGCATACACACCATCCCCTGGCTAAGAGCCTCCAAGTATAATTCGAACTACGTGGACTTTGATCCCTTCAAAGGGTACGTAGGCTCTAGACTTGACACCTAGTCAAGTCCAATAAGTCCTGTTCCCAGAACAGAACAAAACTTTTGATTAATTATCAAACAAGTTTCATTTTGTTAGACGGATTTTATTCCAAAAGTTAATCAAAATAAATCACATTGCATTGTTTGACTTCCATGAAAAAACCACTCTAGTTTTTTTTTTAATTAATTAACAATTAACAAAAATCTACATTTATAATTAAACAATTTTAGCAACTACTCCCTCTCTCCAACCCTAATTATAAGACCTAATTGATTTTTTTGGAGAGATTAAGGAAGTTAATTAAATTACTTTAGAGTATTTTTTTCCAAATTAATTAGTTTAACTAATAAACTAATATATAATCTAGGCTAAAGTATACGTTTGTTCCTTAATATTTGCCTTTGGTATCATTTTAGTCCCTTAAGTTTGTAAAATACACGTTTGGTCCCTTAATGTTAAAACCGTTAGTCTAACTTAATGGAAAATATTGGCTCAACAATTTTAAGTGATAATTGTGTAGTTAAATAATGATCAAGCATACTATGTTAGTCTTTTAATAAATTAATATTTTGAATTCTATTAATTGAAAAATAGTTAATCTTTTTCGACAAAAAAAAATATATTTAATTTTCAAAAACGGTGAAAAACTGTAAAACAATCTCTAAAGATTAAATATTTTTCAGTTAATAGAATTTAAAATATTAATTTGATTACAATACTAACATATAAGCATGCTTGATTAGTATTTAATTATGGGAAAATGATTTCTCCTGTCACTGGAGATAAAGTTATCTCCAGTAAGCCCAAAACTACGTCGTTTTGGATTAATGAAGGGTGTGTTTGTAATTTTAGGTGAATTAATGAAGGTTATTTCCGTAATTTTGTTTATCTTTTTATTATATGAATTTTACCGAAACACCATTCATTAATTCACCTAAAATTACAAACACACCCTTCATTAATCCAAAACGACGTAGTTTTGGGCTCACTGAAGATAACTCTATCTCCAGTGACAGGAGAAATCATTTACCCTTTAATTATACAGTCAACACTTAAAATTATTGAGTCAGTATTTTCCGTTAAGTCAAACAAGCGATGTTAATATAAAGAGACCAAACGTGTGTTTTACAAATTTAAGGGACTAAAATGATACCAGAGAGAAACATAAAGAATCAAATGTATATTTTAGCCTATAATCTAAAGATACATAATAAATAAATGATTAATTAATTTATTTAGTTTCCTTAATCTTAAAAAAAAAAAAAAAGAGTCTTATAAAGCACCAAGAAACTAGTATATACTTAAACCACGGGAGCGGTATTTACAAACCGAGAGCCTTCTTCAACAGGGCCTTGCTCCCCATGTTCTCGCTACTCATGGTAGAAGTATAAGCCTCAATCCAAATAGCTGGTTTCTCCCGTTGTCTAGTCTAAGATGGATATCGAACAAAAGCAAGCGGATTTCATCGATCACTTCGTCAAGCAGGGTTCTGCTTCTAAGGGTTTGGCGCTCAGTACTGTGGTTGTTGAAGCCACCTCTCACCCTTCTCTCTTCGCTTTCTCTGAGATTCTGGCCGTCCCCAATGTCGTAGAGGTTCGTACATGTATCAGTGATCTGGAATTTCTGCTTTTCACCTTTTTCCCAAATTTTTATTCGGCTATAAGGGTTCTTTCTTTACGCTTTATTTGAAGTTTCTTGAATTTATTTACGCTTCCGTTTGGGTTCTTTCTAATTTATGCTCAAGTCTGGTAACATTGGCATCACCTGTGAGTTTCATCCCTATTGAAAAATTTAGGTTGCTATGTCCTGGTAGCAAGTGTATGAGTTAAATATTTCAAACCTTTTGCCTCATGAGGTTTTTCAAGATGTTGATTATTAAACAGTAAGATATTACCACTTCGAGAAGCTTCATCCTGTCAAGGCATTTCTCTTAAAATTTTGGCGAAATAGGAATATGTTGATGACTTGTTTGTTTCGAAATTCGAGAGTTAGGGATAAAATGTGTTAAAAACAGGTGATGGGCAATCGTTGATATCATTTTTCCACTGGCTCCTGTTAATATGATTTTGTTGATATCAATTCTTTTTTTATGTATTTCACGGGGATTAGTGGACTACCAAATAAAGTGCTTTTTATTTATTTCACGGGGATTGGTGGGCAATCGTTGTTTCACTTAGGTGTACTTGTGAATCCCCATACTTTTATTTAGTACAACCTGTGAAGTTGCACTTTAGTACTTCTTATATAGTTCATTCTCAATTAATTCCTATGATTCTTCCATTCATAAATCATGCAGCTTGAAGGAACTGAACATTCTGTCTACCTTGACGTGCTACGATTGTTTGCATATGGCACATGGAGTGATTACAAGAGTAAGCCTAAAGATTCATGTTTCTGTTTGTCCCCCGCAATTTTTTGTTTGTTACAGAGTATTGTTGCTTTATTGATATTATTTGTTAAGTATAAAGTGGTGGTGACTGTGATAATGTTCTATTATTGCTGCAATTTAGTAAGTGCCTTATTTTGTACAAGTATAAGATAAATACCATAAAACTCCAATAATGGATTTGGCATTGGTGCTTCCCAGTAGAGAATGTAACCAATATTGCTCTGACTTATATGTTCAGCTGCTTTTGGGTGTTGAAAGATTATATGGATGTAGCTAGTACTGAGAATGATTTCCATGAATTAATGATGATTGAGATTCTTCACAAAATTTGAATTAATTATGATTGAGACAAAATCCTACTGCCGTTTAGTTCTGGTTGATGTGGAGCTGCGTCAAAGGGAACTTATGTAGTGAAACAGGGAGGAAAAGAAGGTTTGGATGGAAAGAGAGCTATAAATGATTGGCAACGCTAAACATTTAACCTTAATTTTGAAAGAATAGTATCAAATGAAAATTTCAAAAGTTCTGGATGATACTGGTGAGATGAAATTTATCATTAGGATGTAAACCTTGTAATGAGTGGTTGTGTTTAGAAAGTAAATGTTTGCATTGAAAATTTGCATTTCTTGTTTCTTGGATTCTTAAAAATTGGTGATGACTGTTGGGCAATGTAGAATATGGGATGTTGACAGGGTGAGCAATTGAGGACTCAGCTTCTACAAACTTATTGATTATTGATCATCGGACGATATACATCGAAGTTGCTGGGGGTTAGTTTTGCTCTAGGCATAATATTTAAATCTAATTAAAAATATATTCTGATTTATCTAATTAAGACAGAAAAACATAAAAATGAAAAGGAGAATAGAAACTAATTTGATTTTGTTTAAGTTGGGTTGTCACTTGTGAGCTCTTCCAAAAGATACCATCTTTGCTATAAGGGAGGTTATATTAGGTTGAGAATTGAAATATGTCTGTGTGAGTGGCTCTCTGGTGGCATTTTTCTTATAGTCAAATGTAATCACACCATGCTCACTTTTGAGGGAAATACTTATTATCCTAACTTACGATTGTGGACAATGAAAAATATCATATCTACTGAAAATTATTTATGTACTGGAAATTTAATAGCGGCCATTTGTAGCACCATGCACCTTCACAAACATGCCTGTGTTTCGGCCTCTATGTGTTATTGTAGTATTTAGTTCTTTAAGTTGTCTGAGGAAATAATTAATGTATTGAAGTAAAAGGATGGTGATAACAAGGACTTGACCTAGTGATTAGTAAAGCATCATTATGGCCTTTATGCCTTAATATAGGTTCACTTTTCCTATTAGATATTAATATGGTCATTTTAATAATTGTTCTTTCCTATTATATCCTTATATTCATTAACCATTAGGGCAACTGATGGTAGGTCCTCTTATTGTTCAATATTCATTAAAATAGGTTGTTATTTGATGTTGTATATGACAACAATTTTCCTTTTGAGAGGTTATCTTCACATTAAGGATCATGTGACTATACTCTTGTATATTTTTCTGTTTGTAAATTATTTGGATAGGAAATAGGAAATTCCTATTTCTAATATTCTCCTTATGTTTGATGTTGCATGACAGCAATTCCTATTTCATTTGCTCAAAAGAACTCAAATATGCTGTTTAACACATCCTTGAGGATGTAAACTGTTTATAGAATATCGTAGTGGAGCTTGTCTGAAAAACATGTGGTTCATAGGTAATGCTGGTCGTCTTCCACAATTGACACCTGATCAGATCCTCAAGCTAAAGCAACTCACAGTTCTTACACTAGCTGAGACTAACAAGGTACGATGGTGCCCTCTAAATCTCTGATAAATTTGGAAAAGTCAGGTAAACATATGGATTTCTTGGCTTGCTGCTGTTTTTGGCTTAACGAGGACAATATTTTAAAATTTTTGTTTTTTTTTAATTAATAAAATAAGAAGATTTACTAGACAAAAATATTGCAAATGAGGTAATATATCCTCCTAAAAGAAGTGAAGAACATTGAAAGGGAAAGGAACACCATATCCAAATCTCAAAAACTAGGAAGTCAAGAATACAGCAAAGCTGCTGTGCGCCTGAGCCTTTCTTTACATATATGACTGACAATCTTTTTGAAACAAAATCAAGAAATTACCCTAGAGAGACCATAACGATCATACTGTCCTGCAATGACTGAAGATTCTATGAACACCCTTAAAATTGCTCGCAGTTGTTTCCAATTAACATCTTAGTACTCTGAAAACAGTGAATCACTGCAGCATTTTGCTTTTCTTCTTCCCAAGACTATTGGAAGTTGTCTTGAGTCTTGACTCTTGAGATATTGTTACAAAGATACCGGACATGCTCAATGATCCGTGGAAATGTCAAATAACTTATGCTACGTATGTGTAAAACACTGTCTTGGTTCTATGAACCTGCATCATGTCATTATTGTTGATCCTGTTGAGTACTGACCTTTAGTCTAATGACTTCTACTTAGCAAGAGCCTTAGACTCTGTTGTTTCCTTATTCATGTGTTCTAGTGGTTAACTGAAAGCCCCACTTCTCTTTTCTTGATCATTGAAATTGGATATATCTCACTGTTTGATTATCGACCAACATAGCTAGAGTTACATGCTTTGTAGTACTTAAGGAAGCTTATTGTCTCAACCATCTCCTCCCTGTATGTTTTCTGTGCTGGATTCTATCATCATTGTTGTGTTCTTTCTTCCATATGCTCATATGGAAAATAATCTGTCTGAGAAACAACCTAAATATTATTCAGTCTTGGTTTAGCTGTTTGTGCTTGTCTTCTCACATGCAATCATTTATCAGTCATCACAGATTTACCTATTCATTTTTCTTCCAGGTGCTGCCTTATGACCAATTAATGCACGAATTGGATGTTACCAATGTCCGTGAACTAGAAGATTTTCTAATTAATGAGTGCATGTATGCGGTAGGCATCACTTCCTCTCAGACATTACGATTCTGCTCAAATGTGCTTAATATATTTGTATTTTCATTTGTTGTTTTGTTCCGATAAATGGAATGCCTTTTTTAGGATCAATACTTTATTACTAGAATTTCTATAATGATTTAAAATAATATCTATAAGGAGAAGGAGAGTACGAGACAATGAAGCAAAAGTGGGGAAAACTAATTCAAGAACAGTCCAATTCCACTTTAAATCCATTGAAGACACCTGAGCAATAGCATGAGAAAACTTCCACGGGAAAGTTGTTAAAACTACCCGGTATTCATAGGCTGCAAAGAAAGAAACCTATGAGCTATGGCTAAGTATTCAACTATCAGAATCTTGAGGAGTTCAACACATTCCAAATTTCCAATAATTTGAGAAATTCTCCTTTTTTTCATTTGGGAATTACGAGTGATTAAGGAATTAGGTGAGGGTGGCTAGATTAATTGAGACAAGAAGGAGTAATTAGGATATTTGGTTAATATTTCTATAATAAATTGGTAAGCTTCAGTTGATACATGGTAGAAGCCTCAAAACAACAATGGCCAAAATATTCATTGCCAAATCCATATACAGCTTCCCTATTTATATTAGAAATATTAGCCAAATACCCTAGTTGCCCCTTTTTGTCCCAGTTCCCTAACTATCCTTACCCTAATTTCCTAAGCACTCGTAATTTTCTCGTAACAATTGTAGTGTCTTCAACCCCTCAAACTCAATAAAACATGACTGTAATTAGTCAGGGAATAGAACCTTATGTTGCTTATGTACCTGAAGTAATTCATGTGTGTTGATCTCATTTTGAGTGGAATTCTTTTCCTAGGAGTTTGAGATATGTCAGAGATAGAGACCTACTGGGGGAGAGATCGGTGAAGTCATTGTATTATTAATGATGAAGTGCTTTGGTATATGTAGAGCAGGGTAATACTCAAACTGATATTTATCTGAATATGGGTGTCAGAGTTGAATTGCTTCATTGTCTCTAGCATCTTTCCTCCATTCAAAGTAATTTGTTTATGCCTCTTCTTCATCCAGATTTGCTTGAATTGATTAAATAGTGTACTTGAAATTACATTTGTCATTCCATAAAGGAACTGTGACGAGAGGCTGTCACAAAGTGCTACTTAAGTTCAATGTGCTTGGTCCTCACATGTAGTATGGAATTTTCTGTTGTGATCAGAAGTCAGAACTGCACTAAAGATGTTACTTAGCGGTGTAGCCTTGGGGTAATTGAACAACACCTGAACTAGTTCTTCCTGTTAGATGTAGCTCATCACCTGAGCTTGAGCTTGAGCTTGAGCTTGAGAAGACTTCTTTTCAGTGGTAGCTTCTCAACTGTTGGAGGAAGACAGTTGAACCTGCTAAACTGATGTGGAAGTGGAGATGAAGAGGGAAGGGAAGAGTCGTAGAAGGAGATGAGTTATACCTTACTAAATCAGATTCAACTTGTGTTTTGGCCCTTGTGACTTAATTATATACACTATAGGTCTCTAACTCTCTCTCCTCTACCCTAGCACTAATTAACTAAACTGTTTTACATTTATTTTTATTAATTACATAATGTAAGCCTGAAATGTTGGTGCCAACAGAAACGGCGCACTGGACATTCATTTTATGTAAATGCGTCTGATCTAGTTCAACGGGTTTAATCCTTGTGAATCATGTGTACATCTATTAAATCTAGAGAAGAGTTTTCAAGCTACATTCACTTTATAGGCAAGCTGAAGTGGTTTGATGTATTCTGTATTAGTAGCGAAAGGGGTTTTTCTGGGATTTACCCTGATAGCATGCTTTGCAAACTTCAAATTTGTTAGAAACATGATGCTCCTTCATAACAAACTTCTCAAGTTGTTTGATCCCTTATGAGACAAAGCTAACAGTGGAATTCAATTCCAACATTATGTTCAAAACACAATTTTTAAATACTTATGAGATTCTTGGTTAAGCAAGGGAAATGGAGTTTATTAAAAAGATTAAGGGTAGTACGATGCTTTGTGCAAATGAATGAATGTTCAATGTTTTTAACAAGCAAACCTGTTTCATCTCCTTTCAACATTTGCTCTGCTCCACTATTTGGCGCTGACTCCTTCACATTTGAGGAGTCATCGGAGATATGGCTTGTGGCTCCAGAATCAAAATATGTTGTACAGTCAGCCATTGATTTAAATGTGGCTAACAGTGCAATAGGATGTTCTTTAGACTGCTTTCAGGTGTGCAGCAGTATTATCAATGATTGGGATTGCTTGGAAGTATTCATCAAAATGCCAGCAATCTCCAACTACATTGCCAATCATGCCACAGCAGCAACAGTTAATATTGCTGTGTCTTTGATTAACAGAAATAACTTTTAGGCGAGCATTGCTTCAGCCACTTTAAAATGTTTTCTATGCGTTTTTGGGCACCCACTGCCACCAATGCGTCAATGCTAGATTGTCAAGAGAAAATCATTTATCGGCATGTTACACTTGGCGCTTTTCAGCAATGTTCTCGATTGCTCGATTTTCGCCTTAATGAGGTGAAAAAGATTCTGCCCCATATCTAGGCTGAAGTTCTTGCATCCCATGATCCTGGTCAGCATCTATTCTGTCATGGATGATGGCATCCTGGACAACAATAATTAGTCTTGCTGAATCCATGCAATGTACTCTGGATTCTGCTTTCCTTCTAGATGTTTGTTGACATTTGTGTATTCAAGGGCTAACAACGAATTGCCTTTTTATTTTACTGATAGTTTTATTAATCTTCAATTTTCTTCAATAATAAGGTGTTACAGATTACTTTCTGAATATAGGAGATTAATATGATTCTTATTGTCCCTTTATGATGCTCTTTTAACCTTCTTATGCTTGACAATTATCTTTCTGGAATTCTTTCCTTATATTTTTTTTAGCACTATTCTGGTAATGCGGAAAAATCATTGAATGAATTGTGAATTTCGACACAATTATCATCATAAATAACTGGCTAATGTCAACCCTTATTGCTTTTATCAGGGCATAGTCAGAGGAAAGCTGGATCAACTGCGAAGATGTTTTGAGGTCCCAGCTCATGATCTCTTTCATAATTTTCTGGCTTCTTTTTCATTTCTGCTGTTGCGTTTGTTATGTCCTGTGTCAGAAAATTTGCTGATCTCTGATGTTGAACTTTAGGTCCAATTTGCAGCAGGGAGGGACTTGAGACCTGGTCAGCTGGGAAATATGATACAGACACTCTCTAATTGGTAATGTTAACTAGTCTTGTTATATCTTGCTAGATAGGTTTAGATCAAATCAAAGCTTTAAGTCATTTTCTACTGAGGTTTTGTTCAAAAATACTATTTTTAATAAAGTTTAGTCTCTAAAGAATCCAAGTTCACTTATAGTTGGTTTGAAATCATTTATCAAGCTTGGAAATTTTTATTTCATTTTTCCTAGTAAACTGGATTCAACCTCTTTTGGTACCGTCATTTTCTTTTAGCTTCTCCAAATGATAAATATCTCCATTATTCTTTTTCTTTATTGTTCTGATGTCACTGTCGTGGAATTCCTGTTTTAAGATATTAAGGGTTGGCTTCACATCTAACATTTTTTTTATTAATTGGAAACCTAGGTTGTCTACTTCAGATAATATGCTTTCTTCAATTCAAGAAAAGATAAAATGGGCTGATACAATGAGTGAGTCGGACAAGAAGCACAAGAAGGATGTGGAAGAAAAGGCGGAAGAAGTGAAGAAGTTTATTTTCAAGGTCGGTTGAATTTAATATCATGCTTATCTAATTCATAATTAGTGATTTGCTTTACTCACTTGGATGGATAAGAGGATGACCCATCAGAAACATGTATGTTATTTGAATCGTGGTTGGCACTTTCCCCTTAGTAGGTTGTCTTCTGGGATTGATCTTTAATCCATTTCCTTCTTTATGTTCAATTTGAATAAATGGCTTGTACTGACACTTGTAAAAGTTTTTTAATTTATTCTGAAGTTAATGTATTTGTATTCTGCAATTGGTTTAGCACAGATTGTCTTGAGTTCTGTATGGCAGTACTCATGTTCCACCCACCTCATGCACATACTCATATACATGCTGATATGGTAATAGAAAGAAAGAAAGAATAAGAACTGAGAGAAATAGAGAAGAGTACCCTTCTATTGATGAACAAAATCGCAAATCTGATCTATACAATAGGTTTAGGGGTTCATATAGACTACTAATCTCACCTACACCCCTTCTAACCACCTCAACTAACTAACCGTCACTTATTACTTAGAACATAATAACAAACATAAGCCCTAACTGACTGACTTAACTACGCTTCACAACAGAATATTATTTATATAACGCATGCTCTCAAGAAGAGGAGGATGAAAGAGATGAATCACTTCATATTTGCAAATCTGGGCTTATCTTGAAATTTTTCATAGTATTTTTTCATGACAAAACCATGACACCAGTGTTAAATGGGAGAACTGCAATTTCAACTTTCACTATTCATACAGAGTTGGGTGTGTAATTCATTTATATAAAGCCTTCTCAACTTTTATTAGTTGAAACAAGGTTCGAATACCAAAAATGTTTGTTAAAAAATTGTGTGCTGCCAACTCAGTAATCTTTGCTCAGATATATATTTGTATATAAGCTTTTATTGTGCATTATTGCTTTTCTTTCTTGTTCATTGTCTGTCACTAAATTGGGACGTCGTCCATGGCTTGTAATGTTTTGGTTTTTAACTCAGACTAGAATATCATTCTACTGTCCAAATATATCACAAAAGAATAATCATACAGAATCAAATTCATCTAACGGGTAAAGTTTACTGAATAATAAAAACATTGGTTTTCTATGTTTGATTGGTTCTGATAAGTTGACCTGGTATATTTGTTTTATTTTGGACTTAACTGCATATGAAGAGTTGGTGTACAACTGATGGAGTCGTTCCAAATTTTGGTAAAACCAAATCAACACAAAGCTTTGGTTTGGCTACGTTTTCTTAACATCTTTACTATGCATATCTAATTCAGATCAAGAGGGAGCTCGGTCTCCGAAAGAGAGTATGAGGCTATACCATGCACCTTCATCAAGGAGGGAAACAGATATATAGGAGAAAAAATAGTATTTAAAATCTGAATATGTAATGGCCATGCCCATGTAGGAGTTTTCTTCCCCCATTTTGTTTTAAATATTACTATAGAGCTACTCAGGAATAAATTGAACTTGGGAATTTTTGAATTATTGAAACCAGCTTTGTGCTTCATTATTATCACAATGGTAATTAAACTAGTCTTCAATTATGAATTTTTTAGCCAGAGTCTTATGTTAAATTAAAATTTATTCCATGCAATACTTTGGAGTTTAGGATGGTACGAAAAATACGAGACTTGTTTGCTTTGATAACTGCCTTTTTTCCTCTACTAGTTGATCTCATGTTATTAGATTTAGTCTTAATACAAATGCTGGGATATATTGGTCGATGTGTCTTACTTACTTTGTGGCAGAAGTTGCACCCTGTCAGCAGGCCGACATTGACCTTCGAGGGCATGAAGAGATCAACTCTGAATCTGGTGGAGTGATGGACTATGAGGAAGATCGAAGCCGACCTAAAAGGTAATTTGAGATATCTTTATCTGCATCAAAGTATTTGAGACTAGATTGTCGTCGACAAAATTTTGGTTATGTGCATGCTAGTTGATCTGGATGTCACCTAATGGCAATAACACCGAATGAGAAAAAAAGTGGTTTAGTTTTGATTCCTGGTTGGTTCTCCATACTGTATATTATAATTTGTCCTTATTTTGCCCCTCTAGTTTCAAACCGTAGGTTTTTGTTCCTTCAAGCTTATTTTCATCTAAAACGCTGGCCCCTATATTCTAATAAAAACCTAGACGATTTTGTCCTTTGAGGGACTAAAACCAAAATGAGGGCAAATTATAAGGACCAAAAATTGTGATGACAGTATTTCTTTTTAACTCAATTATTTGGTGTTTGAATACTTTATTCAATGTATTGAGCAGGTCTTTTGGGTTCTTAATTTGAAACTAGTTTGAGGCCATGCCTTGTTAATGGAAAGGAATTGCAACAAGTAAATATAATAGATAAAGGAGACTGATGATGACTTTGGGATGAGTGCAGGAGGCGGCATCCACTATCTTGAGGAGAGTAGTAGATAAAGGAGCTCATTGGATGGGTGTGTTAGAAGCTTGCCTAACTTTTATTCATGGCATGCATCCTCTGAGAATATCCTCTGCTTTTGGAGACAGAGGTTTCTTCTTTAACGGAGCTCTCATCTGCTCCACCACAAAATCATTGTGAGTTTAGGAGAAAGAAAAAACAAAGAAAAGGAAAAACTTGTTACTGGCTGTATTTCAGAATTTTTGAACTTCTTGAATCGTTTTATTCCCGTGAAGTTTGTCGGCTTGGACCGGCTGAATTGGTGGTGCAGATAATTTTTCTGGCGCTAGATTTTCTTAACATGTTTCATATAATGCCCCTCTATTGCTTTGCTTCACACTGCGTTCAATATATCTGCATAAAGATATTTTCCGCATAGATTTTAATTATTGGAAGGCAAAGTAGGCACAACCTATAGAATACATATATCCAACCTATTAAGAATGGTGTTTGAGTCTGCAGAGAGTCTCGGTTCTTGTTAAGGAAGACAGAAGATTGTGGATGCAGAAAATTACATTGAAGTAGTTGCCCCAATTGGGTTCAACAGTTTTAGGGTTTGTTTGGTGGGAGGGAAGCGGATGGAACCTAATTTGTATTGAAATTTTGGAGGGCCATCCCCCTTCCCTCCAAAATTTTGGCTCTCTTCTAAATTGAGTGGATTTAGAGTGGTACCAAAATTTTGAACTACTTTTCCCTTTTAACTTGCATGATATTTTAGTAATGCATATGGTAAAGAATATCATGATAAATAAAATACAATTATTATTAAATATTTTATTATAAAATAGAAATATATTATTATGCAAAAATTATTATAATTAAAAATAGAATATTAAACAAATAATTTAATATAAAAAGTATATTTTTATGAATAAAAAATAATTATAATAATAGCATATGATGATAGGAATTTAATTTAAAAAAATAGTTATAAATAAAAATATATTTTATTAAATTAATTTAAATAAAAAATATATTGTAATCATTAAAAATATTATTATGAAATAAAATTTTAAAAAATATTTTTATGCAAATGAAAAATATTATTATAAAAATGATTTTTTTTTCACAGATAAAAGATATTATAATTATAAAATAAATTAATATAATTTTAAATAAAAATACTATCACCTTTAAAAAAATATAGGTTACAGTGTACTCTTAATCCTTTAAGTTTATATGAAGTATATTTTTTGTCCCTTAACTTTATAATGTATATTTTTAGTCTTATAATTTTAACACTATAATTTTATTAACGGAAAATATAAACTCAAGTGATAATGGTATAAACTTTAGTGATAACTATCTAATTAAATGGTATTAAGTTTAAATTTAAAATATGGGTAAATTGAAGAAGATATAAAATTTGTGTAATTAAATATTATTAGTCATCACGTGAGTTCGCTGTGTCAGCGTTTTCTTTTAGCAACATTAACGGTGTTAGAATTTTAAGATTAAAAGCATACTTTATAAAGTTAAGGGACCAAAAATTAAGACCAAAAGAATACTTTATAAAGTTAAGGGACCAAAAATATACCTTAGGTAAAACTTAAAGAAATAAAAGTATACTTTAGCCAAAAATATATTATTTTTATATAAAAATATATCATTATGAAATTGATTTAAAATGAAAATATGTTGTTATAAAAAATAAATAAATACTATTATAGTGTAAAAATATATTATTATACAATTAATTTAAAAAATGTATATATTATTATATGAATTATAAATAAAATGTTATTATATTAATTAGATGATATATAAATTAATCTATATAGCATATAAATAAAAAATATAATTAAATATGTTAGGGTAGGGTGGTAAATTGCTATCATTCCTCACCTCACCTCTCATTCCATCTTAAACCAAATAAGGTAATCATTTGCTTTTTCCCTTTATCCCCTCCGTTCATACCAAAAAAACCCTAGAAGGAAAAACAGGTTCAATAATTCTTAAGTATAACTTGGCGGCATCAAATATCAAATAATCATATGAAAAATTATATATAGTTCACAAAAGATAGAATACGTGTCTTTAATAAATTTATCTATATTATAACCGTCTATGATAGTAGAGAATTTTCTTGTAACACACTTATCCTCAAGATTGGAGTATGGGTGGCGTCACTGTAATCTCACATTCTTATTTTAAATTTCCTTTTTTCTATATTTTTAAATAAAAAATTAATGTTAAATATAAGACAGTAAAATATAAACTGTGAGTATTTCAGTGGAGTACGTAGTGTCAAATGCAAGGTAATCGGGCAAGTTATTTTGTTATATTTTAGTTTTATAATAATGGATAAAATAATTTGTACATCTAACGAATTTAGGAAAGTTATTTTATTTATTTTATTAATTATAGTTTTATGATGAAAGGTTATCATTTTAAGAGTGTTTTATGCGTAGTTTTATAATCAATAATTTTTCATTCAACAATAAGATGGGGAACAATGTACTTTTTGAAGCACAAAATTTTTACGACCACCATGATAGTTGAAAAGCAGAAGAAATTTGAAGTGTTTATTAACAGTGTTCTATGAATACAAAATTACTATGCTAAATAGGTTTCACAGTTTTAGGCATTTAGAGTCCTAGGTAGTTCAAATTTAAACAGTCCACTCCACGGTATTAGATTTGAATTATCATAATATGATAAAACGTAACGATGACCATTTTGATGATAATAAAACTTTGAAGCTTGTACCAAACATGAATGATATCTAAATGCTTCATTTGTATTGATAGCTTACACTCAAATGCTAATATCTTTAGAAGCTTTAATATCATTATTAGGATGCTTATCAGAAAGAAGAACGTAGTGCTGAATTGGTCATATCCATGTTGAAGCCTAATTCAACTAGGTTCGATTTTATGAAAGCTTCGAAGACTAATTCAGGTCCCAAAAAAAAAAAGGCATTATTTAAAGATGTGAATGTGCTTTACCAGATATAGAGCAAGGAAGAATCAAGTGAAGATTGTGCCTCATTTTATAAATAGGAGTTACATTCAAGTCTGTAACAATAATCCTAATCATAGCAACAAGCCTGCGTGCCCATCCTTTTTTATTTTTATTTTAGATACATCTCTCAATGAAGTTTATTTGTCTATCTTCAACGAAACAATGATAAGGACAAGAATATTGATAAAACTAAGAATATCAACATCTTGTGATCGGCAAAAACAGAGGGTAGATGTCTCGACTAAGAAGTTTAATAAAGCATATTGACAAGGCATTGTAACAAATGTGAAATGCAAAGTTCATTTGAAATTATCCTTCCTAATTTTGTATTACCTCTCGAAAGTCATTTATGCTTTGGTATAGGTATTGTATATATTGTTGTTAAAGGCAGTACATCTTTTGGAGTCTCATTGTTTTACAATTAATTTATTTCAGGATCGGAGATAGTATATAGAGAGGTCTATTATTGTTTTCTATATAAGCAAAACTGACACTCGAAAATTGAACAACGAGATTCAAACAAGCTAAAATAAATAGTACAACAGAGAGAATATGAATGAACAGAGCAACAACTAAATGGTTTATTTTAGATAGAAAAGGAGATTAAATGAAAAAAAAAAAAGAACTTGAAAGTTACGTTCATGCAAATAAGTTACGTTCACGCAAATTCTCTATACAAAATAAATTACACTATGTGTGTGTGTGTGATTTATTGTTTATGTTAACTCTATTTAGACAACTAAAACGAAACTTAAGCTGTCATAATCATGGTAGTTAAAAACTCGATTTATCAATGCGATTTTACGTTTTTACAATCTTTTTTTATTAAAACGATTTTACTAATTTTCTAAACGCTTTTAAGTTTTTACAATTTTACTACGTTATGATTTTATGTTTTACGATTTTTTATTCTCTTTCCGTTTTCAAGTAAAATCTACGTTTTCACTTGGGTTGGAGAGGTAACTGAGCATTTTCAGCTGCCTCTGCTAAGTGCTCACTACCCAAGCTGTTCTCTCTCTCTCTTTCCTTTTCTGTCACTGTAATTAGACCTTTAACTTTGTCTCTTCTTGTTCTACTTTTATAGTTTTATGAGCTTTATCTACCTACATGTTTTCTTCCTCTTCATCTTCAAAATCCCTACGAGGCCTTCAGAAAATTCCTACGAGCACCACAGTTTCTGGTTCCCGCCACAGGAAAGAGCTTGGGTCAATGTTGTTGTTCTTTAACGATACACATTGGCGTTGACCAAAAAACATAAGGACTGAGCTGGACTTCAAAATCCCACGTAGCGTTCTTCAAAATCCCACATGGCATTCATTTAGACGGAAGTTATGGTAAATCTGACGGAGTTGTACGTTTTTTACAAATTCAATTGTTTTTTTGGCATTTTTGGTCTCATTAAAAGTTATTTGGTAAAATCGCTCTTTCACCCTTTTTCTTTTTGTCTTGATATAATTGGTAATGTTTCTACTTTATTAATATCATCATGTTATTGAAAAAACTTAAGGGTGTACGAGATTTTGTCTTATAGTTCAAGATTGAAGGAGCAATTTGAAATAAAAAGGGACAGAGGACAATTACAGTAAAATGACATACTTGGTGTCCTTGTGTTGTTGGCTGACTCAACCATAGTTTTATATGATTTTCATGATTAATTTGAGATTTTTTAATGTATTTATCAGAATATTATTGTATAATTAAACATTAATTTGACTTAGCTCCTAAATAGTTTGTTAGAACATTCTAATTAAGAAGAACAATTTGTATCATCCCAATTTTAAGTACATATATAATTGTAGGAGTTACAATTAATTGAGAATATTAGATTCAAGTGTTATTTTGAGGTTGAGACTTGATAAAATTTTAGCTTCTATATTTTTTTAGCAGAGATAACCATTTTCTTTATTCCCAAAAGCATCTATCATTTATCTTCATTCTAAATATTTCTTCTTTATTTTCTAAAAATACCAAAAAGAGTAGAATTAATTTTACTTTCATGAATTTTATTTTAGAGAAAATTAACTTTAAAATTTCCTTTCTAACTATGTTTTCAGCACTTAGTTTAACCTAAAAAACTTAAAGTAAAAGACTCTTTAATAAGAGAATGATCTGAAGTTGTTTTACACAATATTACATTTTAGTTCATGACAAAGTGATGTCAAATCATTAACGCATTGTGGTCCTTGTGTTATTGACTCATTGAGCAGGTGCAGTTTCCAAAATCGGCTTTGCTTATAACACGCCACCCACACTTCATTGTATCAACTTTCTTACCATAGAACCTGAGCGTCAAGGGAAGTTGACTGCGCTTGCTTAATTGTAGAATATGATGGAGTTCCCTTCTTCTTCTTCTTCTACTTCTACTTCTTCTTCTTTTTGGTGTCAATAACACTATCCAAAGGTGGCTTGACTTCATTTCTACGTCGTCTAAACGGTATACCGCTATGGGTACGACATTGAGAACAGAATCAACCCACCAACAAGGCCAACTAAAACATCTTTTGTTGGGCCCAGTGGAATAAAACTTATCATTATCCAGCACAACGCATAACCCAATTCCTAACATTTCTTCCCCACAAGGAGGCACTTCTATCATTATTGAAGCTTCACCTTCATCATTCAGACACAGATCAATTTGATTCTCAAACCATGATGGTATTTCACTCCCTGGAATTGTCATCGTGAATAATTCACCTTTCCTAGGATTTTCCGCCTAAACCCACAAAGAATCACATATCAAATTATATTGTATAATTAACATAATATATTTATATAATCTATGTATAAATATGTACCTGGTTAATTGAAGCAAAGAAATGAAATATTTGTTCGTCTACCACTGTTTCCATTGAACCACATTCCTTTGCATCCATTCTATATACACGTGGTCCTAACTGCGGCAACGACTGAAGTTCTGAACATAAATTCAAATAAAGATATTCCAATTTCAACAGATTAGACATACAGCCTATAGGTAGATTCTTAAACAAGTTTCCACTTAGATCTAATTTCTTCAATGATGATAAGCCACCCAAGTCAAATGGAATGGATCCATCAACAATATTGCAGTAGCTTAAATCTAATTCATTTAGTGATTTAATACTCCATATTGAAGCAGGAACTGTTAAACCCTTAGGAATTGACTGCCCCCAAAATAGTGCGCGTTTCAATGGACGAATCCAGCTCCAAGAGTTCGACGTTGACCTTTTGTACCCTCGAAATGATAGTTTCTTGACATTTTTTAAACCACTGATGGAACAAGGTACTTCAGTTATATCGGTCTCACTTGCGTCAATCTCCTCCAAGGCTTCCATTTCATTCAACTTTTCTGGCAATCTAGCAAATTTTGAGCAACCAGCAATATCAACAAGTACAAGACGCTTCAACTTGTGAATGCTTTGGGGAAGGAAAACAAGATTTTTGCAGCCCTTTAACCTCAATGTCTTAAGACCACTCAATAATCCAAGTGACTCTGGAAGCTTCACTAAATTTGTCTCCCCTACATCAAGCATTTCTAGATTTTTCATGCTTTCCCCAAACTCTGGGAGATATTTAACTTGAATGCACCCACAAAGAACAAATTCTTTCAAGGCACTCATTTCGAATTTTTTTGGACAACGGGCTCTAAGATTTTTGCAACCTTTCAAATTCAACACTTGAACCTTTTTGTGTTGTCCAATTGAAGCATGAAGGTCAACAAGAGCTTCACAACCTTCAAGTTCTAATCTTTCCAGATTTGGAAGTTTAGAGAAATCAGGAGTTTCAATCAAGTTTTGGGAATAACTCAAGTCCAAAAACTTCAGATTCCTAGAACACTGGTCAAACAAATATATTAGAATCACTAAAAACAATATATTATGCTAACTAGCATAATAAATTACACTATATATCTATAGCATCAAATCATCAGGATAAGGTATCTTACCAAGCTTTTATTCCAAAGTTTCTTCAATTTGCTATGACACATTTTAAGATCAACAAGCTCATCCAATCCTGTTTGAGGAGGAAGAGTGTCTAAGGGATATTTTGTCCAGTGAAGTACTTTCAAAGCATGGGAAAGACATTGGAGGCCATCAGGAAGGTTGAAGTCACTTGTTATGATGAGTAATATGAGGTTATGGAATTTTGAAAAGGCATTAGGATCCCAAGATGCCTCACAAGATGTGGATGAAACCATACCTTGTATTTTTTTTGTGCCCTGATAAACAACATTAGTCACCAAGAAAATGATATCAAAATTAATTGGCAAGAAACTAATAAGGTATAAAATGTATTAAAACCAATATAAGAGCTAAGATCAACACTCACCCGTTTGTTTTTCATCACATTGTCAATATCTTCCTTAGACCACAATCTACTGCGATTTTCAACATCATTAGGAGACTTATCTACAACAATTCTCCTACCCATTTGTTCAAGCAAATCATGCATAACTAAACAATCGTCATAAACCTTTAGCATAGACTTTTCTCGAAGAGTTGCTATTCCAATTTTTGCATTGAATCCACAACTTTCCAATAGATGTGTTATGACCTTTTTGCTCCACCCATTGAAGAAGCAAGCAATATCTAAAAATATTGCTTGTTCTATGCCATTTAATGCATCAAAACTTAGTTTAAATACTCTAAGAATATCGTCATGTAGATTTTTCTTCAACATATCCAAAGCATCTTCCCATTCCAGCATACTACTTCTTCCACACAAAAAAGAACCCAAAATAGAGAGAGCTAAAGGAAGGCCTTTCACATAAACACAAACAGTTTTAGACATCTCCAAAAGATCCTCCAGAGGTTCACCTCTTTTAAATGCTTTTGAACAAAAGAGTTGAAGGGATTCATCTGGGTCCATAGTTTTAACCTCATGTACATATACTTCATGCACTCTACGCAACAAGCCTGAATCTCTAGTTGTCATGATTACCCTACTCCCAGCACCAAACCAATTGGGGCTGTTAGCCAAAATTTCTAAATGTCTTGTATGGCTAACGTCATCAAGGATAAGTAAAACTTTTTTATCCCTAAAATACTTTTGGATTATTCTGTTCCCTTCGAATATGTCTTCAATCTCCATATTTCTAATTTTGAGATGTGAAATAAGTTTACTTTGTAAGTGAACCTCACCACCATCTCTTTCTGAAGTTGCCCTAACATTGTGAAGAAAGCATTTGATTTCAAATTGGCGATGATATTTGTCAAAAACAGCCCTAGCTATTGTTGTCTTACCCACACCCGGTAAGCCCCATATTCCTACAAATCGAACATCATTCAAGCCTATCTCCAATAATGGATCCAATTGTTCTATTTTATTTTCAATTCCAATTAAGTCTTCAAAATAAGGTGGTAGTTTAGAACATAATTTGGTCCCCAGCTCCTCAACCACCGTCTCAATAAGTTTTGCTTCAGGCCTACAAGTTAAAACAACATATGAATGAGGCCAGGTAAGATATATAAGTTTTAATTGATTCTATAATTATAATATTTATTACTTCAATGCCTGCAATTGTTGATATTATTTTTCTTTTGGATCATAAACTCATTGAAACAAATTTAGTATGGGCAGCAAATAAGCCTTGCAGTTGTTATTCCATTTTTTATCTTAAACCTGTGGTTTGATTTAATTGTGAAGTTAAAGCTTTTTGTTTGATGACTAATAGTTTTGAATATCGAAAAAGTAAAAATTAATAATGCAAAAGTTAAATTTAAAAGTTTTCATTTCAAAAACAAAAAATAATTTCAAAATTTATTAGAATAAAAAATATCACAACTAAAACATGACCTACTACTTGAATATAACTACTAGTGTGTGTGTGTGTATCAATGTCAAATGATTGTATTTAAAAAATTTGACAATTCTTTAATTTTTTGATAAAGTTTAACAGTGAAAACTCATTGATCAAATAGTTGCAAACAGAAATGCAAAGAACAACTCAATAAACAATACAAAGATTCATGACACTCGTAATATGAATTATAATTCCCTGTTACAACAAAAATTTTCATTTTATTAGTTAATTTTTTATCTTTAAAATAAGAACACATACATGCCAAACAAATAGCTTGACTACATCTAGATTTATGTTCAATGAAATGATTATAAGAAAAAAAAAAAATATATGTCACATAATTTTACCCAATAAGAAATTAACTTACCGATCCTTGCAATCCCAACCAGATAAGTTAGCAACTTTTGTGAGAGATTCTCTCCAACTTTTTAAGTCCTTATTGTCCCTTTGAAGCTTTTGGTGCCCAACAAAAGCTTCCTCAAAACTTCCTTTTTCTTCCTTTTTGATTCCGTACATCAGACGGATCTACATCATAAAATATGGGAAAGACTTGTTGACACAAATTATCTCTTGAGTCAAGAATATGTTGGAGCTCATTTAAACACCATGAAGAAGAGGCATAATTTTTGGAGAGAACAACAATTGCAAAATGAGAGTCCTCAACTGCTTGTAGGAGTTCTTTTGAAATGACTTCTCCTCTCTTAAGCTCTTCATCATCTCTAAAAACTTTGAATCCACTCTTTTTTAATGCGTGATACAAGTGATCTGTGAAGCCTTTACGAGTGTCTTCGCCTCTAAAACTCAAGAAAATGTCATACTTGCAGGTTATTAGGGTTGAATTGAAGTTGGAAGCATATGAGGAAGATGCATCTTGGTCACTTGCCATGAATATTTGAGCCAATTACTTCTGGACTATAATTTGACAAACCACCAATAGTATATGACGACCTACAACAACTAAACCAAAACATTGGCTAAGGAAAATAAATCAAATATGAGATGGTCAAGTGAAGTGTATAGTATACTAAGCTGGGCTAACAACTGTAAGTCATGTGGATAAAACTGAAATGCTTAATATATACAAGGGTCAAGGAGTTTACCTTCCATGGTGTTGTTAGATGGCTGAAGCTAGAATTTTCTTGCAAGTTTCTCAAGATTTCTCTGTTCCTTTTATATGTTCATCTTTTCTTCCTCTTTTCCTCTCTCTCTTTCTGCAATAAAAGAATAATGAAAGGAAAGGACTCGTAAAAGAAGGTCCACATTCTTCTCTTTTTCTGCAATAAAAGAATAATGAAAGGAAAGGAATCGTAAAAGGAAGGGTCCACATTCTTCCTTTCCATGCTCTTTCCCTCATGACTTGTACAACCACATCTTTTCCCCACAAATTAGCTTTATCAAAGTTGAACCACTTCATTATTGCAATAACTAGGGGTGTGCAAACGGCTTTACAGTTCGGTGTTAGGTGAAAACCCAAAAAACAGAAAAACATGTTTTTTTAACACCAAAACCGAAAATGACTTAAAAACCAAATTGAATAAACCGAACTATTCCGGTTCGATTTTTGGACATATTTTGGACCTTTTTTGTTTCAGTGTGTAGGCCATATTTTGGGCCTCATTGTTTGTGTGAATTCACTATGAAATTGGCCAGTCTACTGACAGCATTGTTTCCAATTTTGGGCCTTCTTGTTTGGGTGAATTCACTATGAATTTGGTGAAATGAGAATTGTTTCCAATAGCATACAAAACATGGCAGCATAAGCCTACTGGCAGCATTGTTTCCAATTTATAGAAATTGGAGCATTAAATCAAACACACAAGATTTAGAGCATGTTAGATAACTTCAAAACCTACTAAGTTCTGGCAAAAGTTTGCCAAATATTCCAAAATTATTTAGAAGCTATTCTCCATCAAAACTCAGGTTTTAGCAAAAGTTTGTCAAACACTTCAAAGTTGTTCGGAAGTTATTTTACATCAAAAGCTAGGTTTTTTATTGCTATTTTTTAGATTTTTCCCTCTCCTCTCCTCTACCATCATTATCAGTATTTTTTCAGTATCAGTTAGTATCCTTAAATATTTTTTTAGTAACCAAAAATATTTTTTTAATATCCTCAAATAAATTTTCAAGATCATGAAATATTTTTTCAGTATCCTTAAGTATCTTTTTAGTACCCGCTAGTAACCTAAAATTTTTTGTAAAGATTAGTCAATACCTTGAAATATTTTTCAATATTCTAAAATAAATTTTTAAGACCATGAAAAGTATTTATTTAGTACCACTCAGTATTAAGTATCTTTTTAGTATCTGTCGTTACCCTGAAATATTTTTTTCAATATCCTAAAATAAATTTTTAAAATCATGAAGTATTCTTTCAGTTCCAATCAATGCCCTTAAGTATTTTAATTTTATATACAAATTTATGTAATTTTTTATATTTATTATGAAATACAATGTTTATAATATTTAAAATACAACCTTATCTTTTATATGCAATTATACCAAAAATTAACATTATTTTTAGTAAATTTGATGCTGAAAAAACTATTCTGATAACAATATCCAAATATTATCATTTTTATGCAAAAGCTATTCTCTAAAAGCCATTTCAAAAGTCTTCAAAAACCATTTTTACCTCATAAAACTTAAAATCTTAAAAGTTAAATCTAAACTGGCCCTTACAGAAACTAGGGCATCAAATCAAACATACATTCATTCAACCATCACAAATTCTAACTACATAAATTCAAAAGTTTGCTTGTATGTGTAGTCCGAGCACCAAAAACAAATGGAGCAACTCATCCATCACAGTTCCAATTAATTTAGCCTGATCTATAAAAGTTTGATCCGTCATATCCTATTTTGCAACGTTGATGATTCAACTTTAATGATTATGTCTGAAGTAAATTAAACGGCATTAAAGTAATTAAATGGCAATCCAATTAATTTTTAAACCCAATTAATTAAAATCAAAAGGCATAATCATTCATCTGCATAGACCAGGCCAAAACCAGTGAATAAGACAAGGCCAGAGTTGCAGTGTGAGTTTGCTGGGTTTGAAAGCTCTCAGAAACTAATGATGGATCAAATATCGACAAATAATATATTCCATACTCAAAACTCTACTCTCTCCTAATTCATCGCCAGCAAAATTTTAATATAATTAGAAATGGGCTGAATAACCAGCAACCAGCCAGCACTAAATAATCGGACCAGGTAGCATGTGAAACTCGATAAAATATGAAGCAGGGAGAGATTTTTTAAATTGACACCCACATCAGAAAAATCGACACCCACAATTTTTTAAAACTCCACCCACGTAAAACAATGAAAGAAAGGAGAGATCTTTTATTGTTTGGAAACACTGAAAATATGAGTGGAGTGAGAACGGAGAACTGGAGAAGAGCCAGATAGGTGAGAAACTGTAGAACTGCAAATACGACCAAGATCGGTTAAAATAAAGCATCGAGTGAAGTGAAGCAACTCACCAAAGTGAGAGACGACGCTGAGACGGTAAGATCAACCTTGCTTCAGATAGTGAGACCGAGAACTGGAGAAGAAGCAGATCGCGGTCTCAGATAGTAGAGTGAGATCGGATCTGCAGAGTCTTGCAAGATCGAGCTTTGATCGGCGGTGTGAGAGTCGACCGGAAGTTAAGTGAGAAGGCGAAGCGAGACTGCGAGAGTGCAGAGTTTGGCGAGAGAAGGCGCTGTGACCTGTGACTGTGAGAGTCGATCTCCAGAAGCGAGGAGAGAACACACTGCCAAGTGAAAACTGGCTTTCCTCTTTAACAAAAAGAAAATTAAATGAGACGTGAGCCGAGAGCCCGTTTACTTCTTTCCATATCCCCCCAAGTGGCAGAGCTTTCATTTCAAAAAATGAATGTGTGTTTAAAGTAAGGGAGACCTGCGAGGAAGAAGAGACTCACAAGTCTCCAAAAAAAAAAAAAACAAAACAAAAAACAAACAAACAAATGTATTTCACTTTTTGACTCGACACAAGAAGCAAATCCCGTGATGATTTGCTTTACGAAATGACCCTTATCTCCCCGTTGATGAGGGCATAGATGGAAAAACAAAGCCCAGTGAGGTGCTTTACGTAGGCTTTTTTTGATAAAAAAAAACCGACAAAATATATTTAATTTCTCGGAAAGAATCTTTCAGACACAAGACAAGACCAACTTTCGGTGGGTGTCCTTTTTATTGGCACTAGTCTTTAATTTCCTTCATCTTTGATTTATTTTACACAAATCGAGGTGGCTTTTCAATGAAAAAATGAATGTGAACAGGAAGAAAATGGAGTCACCAGGCAAAATGCAAATGGGTTTCACTTTTTGACTCTTGATATTCGAAAGAAATTCTGTAATTTGTGTTATGAAATGGAAAAATGACACTTCCAAGCCCAAAAATGAAAAATTGGGATAAAAAGGACCAAATGTCACGGGGTCACATGAAAAAAATAAGAAATTACGAGGCTTTGTTGGAAAAGTAATTTGGTTGGAAGATTAGAAGAAAATGAGGGCCAAATTCTGTGCAGGATTTGGGGCCTCTAATGTTCCTTTCTCTAATGTCCCAACTTACCAAGTGTTTTATTTTGGTTTCTTATGATAACATAAAATGAATAACATTTTAATATTTTATGGTTAACAAATAAAATTTTGATTTTTTTTTATGATTTCTCAACGGAAAAAAACTCTAAAAAAATGTGTATTATTTAATTATTTATTTAAAAAATCATTTAAAAAATAAAAACTTCACCATTTTTTATCCAAAAGGTATCAACATTTCACTTATTTTATGTAGAATCTAATGATCATGGGAAATAAAAACAAACAAATTAAAAAGTTACACAAATTTAAGTGGTATAAGAGAACACATTAGAGGTCCTTAGCTGGCAGATTAACAATAAAGAGTTAACAATTAAATATTTTTTAAATACTTTTATCTTATAAAATATTAAAACACTATTTTAAAGCTAATCTGATCAGTTTCTTTATCTTTTCTCTACCTTCTCCTCCCCTTATGTGAGATTTTCAAATGATATGCAAATTTTATGACTTATTTACCCTTGTAAACTCTGTTGTATTCTACAAAACACGCACGCTAAGAATAAAATGGAAAAAAAGAAAGAGGGAAACCTCGCTCCTTTATTCAATACATATTCCGCAGCCACTTCTTTTTTGTTGTCTACTCGTCTTAATGTATTTGTTCTTCTATGCTAAAATCTATTTTATATAAGGTAAAATTAGTCTGGAGTCCTTATAGTTCTACGCAGTTTTGAGTCAAGTTCCTGATTTTTATTTTATTTTTTTATTTATATATATTGGATCCTTTAGCTTTCCCTAGTTAGGTATATTAGTCCTTATGTTAAATAAAAATAAACACCGTTAGGCATTAAACTCTGTTAGTGTAGTCAAAATGTCAAATTGTTTGGTTTGATTTGGAGGGAAAAGAAGGAGTAGGATTTTTTATGCCCATTTGTTTGATTTAAGAGGGAAAGGGAGACGAGATATAATAATTAATTTACTATTTTACTCTCATATGTTAGTTTATACTCTTTTTAGTCCTAAAATATAAGATAGACTCGTAGAGTTGATTTATTTTTTATATATTAAAAAGGTTAATTAAATTATTTTAAAATATTTATATTTATCATTTTTTTTAAAATTATTTTACCTAATTAAATTAGGAAGTGGGAACTAGCTTTCCTCTTTTGTATGTGAGACGTGAGATTACCATATATCTTTAACAGAAAGTCGCAGCTTTCATTTCAGAAACATGAATGTGTGTTTAAAGTAAGGGAGACCTGCGAGGAAGAAGAGACTCACAAGTCTCCAAAAAAAAATAAAAAATATATTTCACTTTTTGACCAGAGACAGGAAGCAAATCCTGGGATGATTTGCTTTACGAATTTTTTTTTTTATATGATTTGCTTTATGAAATGGTGAAATGACACTTATCTCCTCATTGATGAGGGCATAGGATGGAAAAACAAAGCCTAGTAAGGTGCTTTACGTAGGCTTTTTTAATTGTGTCAACTGGGACATATTGATTGGGAAGGGGAAGCATGACTTATAAGGATGTGAAGACCTTTCTTTTTGTGGATGTGTTTTGATGGGCTAGGCTCAGTCAGAAACAAAAGCGTGAGGCTTTGTGTGTGTCCAAAGTGGACAATATCTACAAGCGGGTGCCTGAGATGTTACATCAACTGATTAAATATATTTAATTGCTCGTAAAGAATCTTTCAGACACAACAAAGATTCTGAAACCCAGACCGGTGACTGAACCGGTCGAGGTACTGGGTTAAGCGTTAATAGGTCAGACTGAAGTCAGCTCGAAGTCAACCCGAGCTAGACCGGTGAAGTATTAAAAAAATTGAAAAATAAATAATTTCTCATCACACTAACCTAAATTTCACATACTATATATCATTTCGATACTTTAGATCAGTAGTAAAATAATCGTATACTTCAATACTTGTGACATATTCAAATATACCTGTGACATATTCAGATATTCAAATCAGATTGCCTTTTAAAAAAGAAAAGAAAAAATTTACTGGAACCAGGTTGACCCTTATAACGTATATTGAAAACTTTTCTTTTCTAATTTTGATATTTGACCCTTGTTTTTAAATCGTATTATCAATTATTATTAACACTTAATTAACTATCATTTAAAATATTATTCCCATTCATTTAAAATATTCTATACCTATGAACATTGTTCTTAAGAACTCGTTTTATTATTGCGTTTTTACATTTTTATGATTTTTTTTATTAAAACGATTTTACTAATTTTCTAAAAGCTTTTAAACTCTTACGATTTTCTTACGTTACGATTTTATGTTTTACGGTTTTTTATTTTCCTTCTATTTTCAAGTAAAAACTCGTTTTTAAAAACTTTGTATATCAAGGAAAAAAAAGAATTCACAACAAATCGAGGTGGCTTTCAATGAAAAAATGAATGTGGACGGGAAGAAAATGGAGTCACCACGCAAAATGCACATGGGTTTCACTTTTTGACTCGAGATTCGAAAGAAATACCGTAATTTGCTTTATGAAATGGAAAAATGACACTTACAAGCCCAAAAATGAAAAATTGGGATAAAAAGGACCAAATGTCACGGGGTCACATGAAAAAATTGAGAAATACGAGGCTTTGTTGGAAAAGTCATTTGGTTGGAAGATTAGAAGAAAATGAAAGACAAATTCTGTATTGTTATGAAACTGAAGAAAATCAATAGAAATGTAGAGAGAAGTCAGAGAAATTCTAGAGAAATGGTGGAATTCTCATTTCAATAACATTCTGAATGTTTACATAAGGCCTCTATTTATAGACCTTCAAGGGTTACTATGCAATGGACATCCATATAATAAATATATTCATAACACTCCTCCTTGGATGTTCATCATGAATATTCCTCATTAAAAACTTTAACTAGGAAAAACCCAGTGGGATAAAAACCTAGCCAAAGAAAAGAGTACATCATTCATTGATACACTATCCAGTGCTGCCTCATTAAAAACCTTTCTAGGAAAACCCAGTGGGACAAAACCTAGGTAAGGGAAAAAGAGTACAGCGTGTATCAACTCATCCTTTTAATGATATCAATTTTACTCCCCCTGACGATAACATTAATATTGCTTCTCGTGATTCCAGCGTTGCTTCCAATGTCTTTGTGTTGATGAAAAACTATATCTTGCTAATAAGCATGATATATTAGTACGTAAATAGTACTTTGATATGGTACTTCTGGACCAAATAGTTCTTTTAACAATAAACTGCCTTTTTTAAAACTCTTCAGGAGTTCCAATGATATTGATATCATTAACATAAACAGTAGTTGTAACAAATTCATTTCTATATCTTTTCCTGAAAATGCATAGGCATATAGGGTCATTTCTGTACCCTTCTTTTCATCAGATATTCTTTGAAACAGTTATGCCACATATGCCCTAATAGCTTCAGGCTAAGGGACTAATTTAACTTAATTGAGTATTGTTCTTAAAAACATAAATTTGATATTTCTAACATCTCAATGCCTTCATAGACTCGTACTTCTGGTACATTAAATCATTCAAGGACATATGTCTCTATCACCATTAGTCCTTCAGAGACTTTCATATAAATGTCACTATTAAATGAACCATATGAATAAGTAGTTACAACTTATAACATCCATTAGGCAAAGATTAAGCATTTCATTATCCACTTCTGGTGAATATGTTTCATTAAAATGAATGCCAAGCCTTTATGTAAAACTTCGGACTACAAGGCTTGCAATGACAAATAGTCAAGTATACTATTGTTCACTATGGATCAATAAAAACATCCATTCTTATCATTCAAAGTTCATTGTGTACCTGCAAAATCTAAATTTTTTTGCCAATAAAATCATAACAAAAAAATATAAGATACTTCGAGATCTTTTCATAAATATGTATGAACATATAAAATCATTTATATATATCCAGGATTCAGGCCATATATAGACTTATTTAATAATGTTCTCAAGAACTTAAATCAGATGATTTTAACATCTAGAATCCTTCAGGGACATATACTTCTAGCATTTTAAATCCTTCAGGGATACGTGCTGCTGGCAGGTTAAGTCCTTCTGGAATAAGTGCTTCTGGCTTCTTAAGTCCTTCAGGGACATGCGCTTCTAGCACCTTCTTATTAATTTTAGCTCATGATCCTCATTATAATTCATTATACCATATGCTATATAACAAGCAAATATTTCGTCAACGTTGACTTTATTTCAGTCCCATCGGATAATATTCATAATGTATTGAGATCTCATTATTTTCTCATTTTTCAGGTACCTGGGTCTCTTCTGGGACTGCAACATTCTCTTTTGGAGATATCTCTACTGGAGATAATAACTCTTGAGGAGATGGCTCTTCTGGAGCAACAATAATTTCCTTAATTATCCTCAACTCGATCATCTATATTCTTAGCTCCTTTTTCCTTTTGAGGATTTCTCTTTGGAACAGATAGACCTACCACGCTTCAGGCATGCTTTCAAATCATTTATAACAAGCTGTCCTTCAAGGACATCAATTCTGGTAGGAGCATTAGTAGCTAGGATATGTGACATTGTCACTTTCTTTCAGTCAGTAAATGCTTCTGGCATTCGATTAGCTAACTTTTGCAAATGTATTATCTTTTGAACTTCCAGTTCACATTATTTCGTACGAGGATCAAAATGAGTCAATGATAATTCATTCCAGCTAATCTCTTTACCCAACTGCTTATTTTCTCCCCCTCATGTTGGGAAAACAATGTCAAATCACAATTGACTAATTATGTAATGTAAGTCTCCTAAATCCATCTGTTACCATTAGAAACATCATTATGTTTCTTTTAGAGACAAACAAGAAGAAGGAAGTCCTTACACAAAATTTATCCATCTCCGTGCATTATAGTCGAATATTGCACATTAAAAACTTTTAAAATGGAATTAATCTGGCTACTGACCAAAAGCCAATTTTCAAGGGAGAATCTTGTTGGCTTATATAAATGCTGCAACAATCAAAATATACCAATATAGAAATCTTTGTTCTCATAAGTATTGAATACATGATTTATGGATCGTATAATCTGGAAATAGCGCGCTTAATTTATTCAAACATCAAACATTATCGCAAACTCCATGTTGCAATCATTTTTACAAACTTCAAGTTGTAATTCTTACAAACTTTTGGCTGTAAGCAAATAATCTCACATGTAACCAGATGCATCTTTCAAATTTGTATGGTTTACATGTCATTTCAATGGGCCATATAATAATGTTTGATATATTTCCAGAGATCCATTACCAATCATGACCAATGAAGTTTTCATGTAAAATCTATTTGAGAACAAACAACATATAATACATCAACAATATGTTCGTTATTTATGAAGAATCTTCTGGTTCTTCAATGGATATTAATACATAATCTTATTTGCATTATATATATGACTCGGATGATCAAACAAGTCATGCTAACAACAAATTTATCCATATCAGAAAACTTCTAGTTTTCTGTAACATATATATCTACCAATAACAAACATATTCAGTAAACTTCTAATTTACTGTAACAAATATCTTTACCAATAATAAACCTTTTAATTCACATCATAATATGGCATTTATTTGGGAGATCTATTAGACATTGTGTGAGAAATATTACTTTCCTAAATTAGCTCACACTTGTATTGTATTATATAACTCATTTCTTGTATTATATAACTCACACTTGTTTTCTAACAATCTCCCTCCCAAGTGTGAGTTCTATATTTCAAACACACATACGTAAAATTTTCATGCCAATAGATTCATGATATATAATCATAATAAATTTAAATAACAAGTAAACTATATTTTACCTGTTGGGCTTATTTATTGCTCTTGAGCTTTTGCTTCAAAATGAATATGATCATATTCTCTGCAGCTTATGTCCTCTTGAATATTTCATTAGTAATAAACTTCTAGTTTATATTGGCTATAGTAAGGGTAAATAAATAATTACTATAGCACTAATGGTAATTATCATTTAAATAGTAATTACTATAAAATAATAATTACTATTGTAATTTAATGTATCAATAGTAATTACCATATAAATAGTAGTTCTTTTGTAGTAATTACCATGTAAATAGTGAAACATTGTGTAATCATTGTATAATCATTGTGCAATCGTGTAAATAGTATTCTACTATGCAAATAGTATTTACTATGCAAATAGTAATTATAATAATTAAATAATATAAATACGTGGGACCCGCGGCCAAATTTTTCTTTTGCTTTCACATGGGAGTTTTGAAAAAATTTGCTGGGGAAAATTACATAACTTGACCCCAGAATAAATAACATTTTTGTACCACATAAAATTACAAAATAGTACCTTAAAATATTAAATCTCCAAATTTGGTCCCATTTTCAAAAATCACCGCCTCCTACAATAGAAATCGATTTTGAGGCTGATTTAGATATAAAACTTATCTTATGAGATAGTTTATATCAATATTTTGACTTTTAGCAAATATATCATAGCAAATGATCTTTACCACCATAATAACATGATTTTTTTAATCATATGTATAATACTCATTGATGTCACTTTTGTGGTCCTTATAAATAATATTCTCCACTCCCGGTAGGAATTTGAACCAACATAATAATAACTATTCCCAAAAATTGAAACATATTTTCTATCTATATCCATGGTCATAATTAAATCCTCATACATTCACTTCAGGGAATGGAGTCGGATCAAATTGGACTTGCAACAAAAACTAATTGTTTTGTTTGGACACATGAGGTCAAGAATTAATTCAGAATATTTCTTAAAAACCTCTTACACATTATTGCTACTTCAGGAGCAAATAGGATATATCAATTTATAATAAACTTTTAGAAGAACAACCATCTTCTGGTGGTTAATACAATCCCTTTTGATTTGTTCTAAAGAACAAGGGGGTCTATTCGTACCCAAATATTAATTGAGACATTAATACAAATATTGGTAACATATAAAATTTATGGATCCAACTACACTCAGGATCTACTTCAATTTATCTCATGGCTTCAGGCCAATTTATGCCTCCAATTCAATATATACCTCAAGGTTGACAATATGTATCATCATGGTTTCAGGCCAATTATGTGTCTTCTTTTAGCTTCTAGCCAACTTTATGCTCTCTTATGGCATTTAGGCAATTTATGCCTTCTCTTGACTTTCTGGCCAATATTTGTCATATATCTTCATGCCATTTTTTGTTATACAATTAGGACATTTAATCCTATCAGAAGAAATTAAATCTACATGGCTTCTGGCCATTTATTATCCATATATAATCAGAGTATAGAATGAGAGATAAGAGAGACAAAAAAATTTTGCTTACAAATAATTCACAAAAAGATATAAATAATACAATTATACTGTAAATGGTGTGAATTGCGGAGTGATATTGACCCAGCACAAAGACAAATAAAATGCTAGGTATAATATTTAATTAATTCAAGGTACTATGCATGTTCCTCATCATTCAATTAGGCATGACCCACGTAATGTTATTCTCAAAATCTCAACTTATGCCAATGCATGTTCTATAGAAAGAAACAAAAAGGACTAGAGATACATACAATTATGCATTTCTCTCGTGACTTCAACTTTCTAGCTCCTTCATTGTTATTTTATTGAATAAGATACAAACAACGCATATAATATAAATTGTGGGCCAGCGTATAAAATTATTTCTAACCGCCCCACCTACTTCTTCTGCGTTTTTCTTCTCCTTCAATTATTATTATTATTATAATTTATTTCTATCAAAACTTTAATCATTCATTGTTTCTGTCTATACAATATGGCCAAAACAAAACAGTGTGGAGTCATGTAATGGTGGAAAAGAGGGGAACTTACCTGAGCAGACTCGCCGGAAGGAAAAATCGCTACTGGGGCCATCGAAGAAAAGAATGATCAACTCGCTGGAATCTTGGAAAAGCTTGCCAGAATCTAGAAACTCTTTGCTGGAAAGTGCAAAAGTTCAGCGAAAACCACAACAACTAGCCGGAATCTGGAATGCTATCAAAGCTCCTCCACCTCCATGGCTTCTATGTCATCTTCGTCCTCACCCACTTCAACTTCTCCCTCTTGCTCAACTCCAAAAGCCTCGACTCCGCCAAGGGCCTTCCCAGCTTCCGCTTCAAGGCCATCTCTGATGGGTTGCCGCCAGAGAATAAACGGGGAATTCTGAACCTCCGGTGAGCTGCAGGTGGTTTGCTGGACGTACCTCCGGTGAGCTGCATAGTTTCTGATGACGTGATGGGGTTTACGATGAAGGTTGCAGAGGAGTTCGGGATACCTGAGTTCATATATCCTTTTCCGAGTTGGAGACCAGACGGACGGTCTGGACTCAACGCCGTCAGTGGTTTGCCTCGACGTCTTGGAAGAGGATGTGGCCAGATCCAGATCAGTCTACTTCGATCAATGTCGAGTTGTTGGTGAGTTGACTCACCACTAGACGACAGATTCTCTTTCCATACCATTAGATCGCTTTGGTTTCATCGTTATCCTGTTTCTCCCGATTGACCAGCGGAGCGTTTGAGAGAGCTTGGAGTAGCTTTTCCTTCAAAGCTTTTCAGAATCTGTGTTACCGTTGGACACGGAGAAGACAGCTTTATGAAGCTGAAACACAACACAAACTCATCGTCGGAGGGAAGAAGGAAGGAGGCTTAGTTAGACGCTCGTGCTGCTATGAAACTGAAGAAAATCAATAGAAATGTAGAGAGAAGTAAGAGAAATTCTAGAGAGATGGTGGAATTCTCATTTCAATAACATTCTGAATGTTTATATAAGGCCTCTATTTATAGACCTTCAAGGGTTACTATGCAATGGACATCCACATAATAAATATATTCATAACATGTGTAGGATTTGGGGCCTCTAATGTGCCTTTCTCTAATGTCCCAACTTACCAAGTGTTTTATTTTGGTTTCTTATGATCATTATATTCTACATAAAATGAATAACATTTTGCTATTTTATGGTTAAAAAATAAAGTTTTGATTTTTTTCATGATTTCTCAACGCAAAAAAACTCTAAAAATGTGTATTATTTAATTATTTATTTAAAAAATCATTAAAAAAAAAATCAAAACTTCACCATTTCTTATCCAAAAGATACCAACATTTCATTTATTTTATATAGAATCTAATGATCATGAGAAATAAAAATAAATAAATAAGAAGTTACACAATTTTAAGGGGTATAAGAGAACACATTAGAGGCCCTTAGCCTGCAGGTTAACAGTAAAGAGTTAACAGTTAAATATTTTTTAAATACTTTTATCTTATAAAATATTAAAACACTTTCTTAAAGCTAATCTGATCAGCTTCTTTATCTTTTCTCTACCTTCTCCTCCTGTGAGATTTTCAAATGACATGCAAATTTTGATGACTTATTTGCCCTTGTAAACTTTGTTGTATTCTACAAAACACGCGCTAAGAATAAAATGAAAAAAAAAAAAAAGGAAACCTCGCTCCTTTATTCAATACATATTTTGCAGCCACTTCTTTTTTGTTGTCTACTTGTCTTAATGTATTTGTTCTTCTATGCTAAAATCTATTTTATATAAGGTAAAATTGGTCTGGAGTCCTTATAGTTCTACTCAGTTTTGAATCAAGTTCCTGATTTTTTGTTTTTTTTTTTTAAATATTGGATCCTTTAGCTTTCCCTAGTTAGGTATATTAGTCCTCCTGTTAAATAAAAATAAACTCCGTTAGGCATTAAACTCTGTTAGTGTAGTCAAAATGTCTAAAACATCTTCCTTTGGAAAATTTTCTCCTTCTCTCTCCTTCCACCATAACCCGAGGTTGAACTCTGCTCCCTATCCACCTCCGCATGCTCGTCTCTGTTGCATTATGGTCCTGTTCTGCAACATATTCAAGTCCAAGTTATTTGATGTCTCATGTCTGATTTCAACTGCTGTTACACAGAGGAATAGGAAGAAATTCTAATAGTTTCTAGATGATATTTGAGAGATTGGGGATATTGCTCATAGCCACTTCATTTGTAGCTTTAACTTTAAAGATTGGAAGGTATATTCTGAAGCATTTGTTGTCTAATATTCACACTATTTCATCCAATTAGTCATCTGAGCCAAGGAAATGGGAAAAAAATAATAATCAGGATTTCATGTTCTCTAGCTACTTTCATTGTCATAAATTTACCTATGTTTACTACTATCATAACTCAAAGCTTGCTGTCAAAAACTTTTTGGGACTGTCATTGAGGGAACCACAATTATGCTGTTGTGATTAAATTGTTGCTTCTGTTGCACTTGTGTAGCTATTGAATCTGATTGTAAATTGGAAAAGTTCGGGTTTAGATGTGAGCTATCGGGAAACATTGGTTCTGTTTTAAATTGTAAGTTGTGAATAGTTCTAAAAAAACTCGTGGCTTTTTAACATCCTCAACTTTCTACTACTGAACTGTGATTTTTCTTTGAAATTGCTCTGTTATTGATATTTTTGAGTAAAAACCGAATTGGTGATATTTTTTTGTGGAAAATGAATTGATTATACTGTAAGGAATTGCTGTTATCAGTTAGAACTTCGCAGCAAAAATAATTAATTGAAGAAACTGCATTTGAGCTGTTGCTGTTAGTGCTTGAAATCTTTGGCTCATTGCTCTAACCGTTGCTGTGTTGCGCAGGTATACAATGACAGAGAAAGGTACAAGAGAGAATTGGGCAAGTTGCTCACAACCACTTCATTTACAAATAATAGAAACATGAATGATATTTATAGTGCCCAGCTTCCATGCAAACTAACCATCAATATTTGATAAGGTCTTAACAGAATAGGAATTTCCAAATGAAGATTCACAAACAGTTTACAGAACAGATGCACATCTAGTTGAGATTTTTGACACAAACACCATTCCTTGGATAATCCAGAAACTGCCAAGAACGCTAAGAAACTGACGAGTAAAATTTTGAGTTACGGAAAGCAAAATTTAAGTAGAATCTTGAAGATTAAACCATTTGAGAATTTTCACAATCAAGAAACACAAGAGAAAACGAAGATGAAGGGGCCAGGAAATGCTGCATTATATTTATATGCATGGTTTAATTTCAAAAGGCATTCTTGTCAAAAAATAAAAAAATCAAAAGGCATTGGGATATATTTAATTTTTTTATACAAATGCCAAGGGTAATAAGATTGAACTAAATAAACAAAACTGATGATAAAAATTAAAATACAACTAAGCCCTATTGTGAAATACAATATTACTACTTATAATTAATGATACATAAAACTAAGAATATCAGCATCATGATCAACAAAAACAGAGGCCAGATGTCTCTACTAAAAGAAGCGCAATCAAGCATATAGATAAGACATTGTAACAACGTAAAGTTCATTTGACATATATACATATATGACTTCAATAGGATGGATCAATTGGAATTTCAGTTAAGAACATACTGCCAGATTCTTTTGCAAGTAACGTAGCATTTCTTCATAATATTCACTTTCATGACAAACTTTGCGAGCAAAACAACTATTCCATTGGAGCTTCTTCTTCATGCAGTAATCAACAATCCTGCGTAATAATCCACAGCCCAAAAAAACGGAGGAGAGGCATGAGAACTGAAGTTTTGCATTATCTCACAAAAGTCATTGATGCTTTGGTACAGATATCAAGATTGCTGTTGAATGCAGTCCATCTTTTTGTAGTCTCATTCTTTTGCTATTAATTTACTTCAATCGATACCCAAAATATGTCATTCTTAACAAATCGAAGTAAAGCTGCCATAAGAAGATAGATACAGAGGTCTATTAGTTTTTCCTATAAGCGAAACTGGCAGTTGAAAATCGATCTCAAAACAAGCTAAAATAAATGGTACAATGGAGAGAATATGATGATGAACGGAATGACAATTAAATGGTTTATTTTAACTAGCTAGAAAAGGAGATTAGATAAAAAGACGGAACCTAAAGCTATGTTTACAAGTTTCATTTTGGAGGGAAAGGAAAGGAATCCCTCCCTTCCCTTCCCTTCCCTTTCTCTCCAAAGTGATATTCGCAAACAAAGCCTAAAGATTTATGCACGTTTTCATCGCATAATAAAGATTGTGCTTGCACGATGCCGGTTTGGTATTTCTTGTTCGTTTGGTTTTTTTTTTTCTCAGTTCCAAAAATTGTGCTTGCACTGAAATGGGCCCATAGGTGCAATAATAAAGATTACTCTCACGCTAATAAAGATTGGTACAATAAAATGGTTGACTTATAATTATAAATTTGTGAATTTAAATTCTAGCGATATGAAAACATTGTTAGTGGATTTAGCTTATTTGTAAGTATGTCTATAAGCAATTTATGATATTAGGACATGTCTTAAACTTGGTGAGCTCTTAAACTCTGACTCACTTAACTTTTTTGTTGCATAAAAAAAAAAAATCTAACTTATACAGGTTAAGAAAACAATTAATTAATATTGTCTAAAAAAATTAATTAATGATCATCTTTTTTATCCTTCCAACTTTCTAAAAATGAAAGGTTGTAATATATATATATATATATATATATATTTGTCCTTAGGGTATGTTTGGTTGGGGGGAGGGGAGGAGAGGGGAAGGAAAATGAAGAGAGAGAAAAGTTATTTGTAGTGGGGTCCACAAGAATTTTCCTCCTCTTTTAATATTTGCCCTCTATTTTCCCTCCCCCTACCAAACATACCTTGAGTGTAGAAATTTTTTTAGCACTTTGCTTTTGTCCTTTATAACCGTCCATTCTCTCTCCTACAATAAAAGTTTGATAAAAACCCATACAAGTAAAATGAAAATGAAGTCAAAATGAAAGAGAAAAGGCGAGGAAAGACAACAAGTATTGGAAGCAAGGAGGGCTCAGGCGGCGACAAAGGGGAAGGGGACGGTGGGAAAGACTCGTCCGGTAAGGTGCAAGGTGGTGATGGAAATGATTTTGTTTTCGGATGGGTGGCTGAGAAGGGGAAGAATGGAGGAGGTTCTTCCAATGGATCCACGCCCAGCATGAAGAATGGATCCTTACCTTTGTCCTATCGGGATAAACTTCTCTCCCCAGTAGTACAGGTTTTCTGATGAAGCACTCAGAAGATGATGATATTGTGAAGGGATGGAAAAACTATTTCCACAGGATGAACGAAGAAGAAGCACAGTGCGAGGAGCAGGTGTCCGACAAGGAGGATGATCCGGTGACAAGAAGGTTGGAAAGGAGGGCTGGGAAGTTGAATTTTACCGTTGAAGAGTACACCATGTGGTGCATGCCATGGATGAACTCGCTCATCATCAAAGTATTGAGCGTGACTTTTCCCACGTATGTGATCAGAGATCGTATTCACCGTATGTGTTGACCAAAGGATGCACTAAAGCTCATACCACTGAGCAATGGCTATTTCATAGTATCTTTTTCGAACAAAGAAGACAAGGAGTACGCGTTTCAAGAGGGTCCATGGATGATTGACGATCACTATCTGATTGTACAGAGGTGGCGTCCGAATTTTAACCCCTGGAAGGCAGATCTCAAATGTATCATTGCCGCTTGGATACGTCTGCCGGATGTCCCTTCTGAGTTTTATAATGTAGAATCCTTGCGAAGGATTGGGAATATGATAGGGAGAATGATCAAAGTTGACCGTTCTACTTCGATTTATGACAAGGGCGGATTTGCGCGAATATGTGTAGAGATCGATCTTAAACAACCACTCCTGCCTACGTACACGATCTTTGGGGAAGAGCGTCCCATCATTTCCGAGGGTCTTCATCAAGTTTGCTTTAACTGTGGTAAGTATGGCCACCACAAGGATAAATGCCCACTCACCTTAGCTAAGACAGGTTCCCAGGACCAGCAACCAGGGAACATGGAGGAAGCCGTAAGGGTGAATGAAGGAATGGTGAATGAGAAGACGTCAAATGTAGGGGATATTGATGGCAGCCAAGGCACAAAAGGAAATGTCGGGAAGGGTGATAGTGGCCAGACAAAGGAGAAGATTGCAGGAGTTGTCGGCGGATCAACCAGTGTTACCGGTGGGGACGCGTCTGATAGCAGTCCCCTTGGGAAAATCAGATTACTAAGGCGGGATTTTCGGGGGCAATCAAATCCAGAGGTTCTTATTAAAGGATTAAGCGAAAATCAAGGGAAAGTTGTCGCTCCAGCTTTGACTGAGGATCAGCGAGAATCTCGGCGGCTAAATCAATTGAAAGGATCAGATAATGGCTTAAATGAGAATAATGGGGAGTTGTTTAAAGGCAAGGGGACCCGCCACGTTGAATGGGTTCAAGTGGGTTCTAAAAGGAAGAACATGGGGAAGGTGAAAGCAAAAGGCAAGGAAAATCGTCCCCCTGCAAGAAGATTACAAAGTGCTCCTTCGGTGGGCCACGGCGTGGGGACCTATCCACCTAACTCTTTTTCTATTTTGCATGGATTAGAGAACCAAGAAAACACTATGGCACTCGCAATTAATAGGGGGCCCGTGACACATAATGATGTGGGCCTAGGAGTGCATTATGATGAGCCAAAAATGCTTTTTTCTGGGACTCTGTTAACGCTAACCGAAGACCCATTGAGCTTTACAGAGGATAAAATGCAAGCTCAATGCAATGAAACATCACAAAGTTCTCATGAGGATGAGTCTATGTATGACCAGGATAAGGCCTTGGGGGAGGCTGCCACACCCCAACACCCACATTTGGTTTCCTAATGAATTTTCTGATATGGAATTCTAGAGGCATCGGAGCTTAATCTTTCCCGGCTCTTGTTCGTGACCTCAAATCCCATTACCACTTGAGCTTTGTTGCAATCTTGGAAACACGGTGTAAGAAGGATATATCTCAAGGAAGAGCAAGCCAGCTGGGGTTCCCAAATATGGAATTAATAGACTGCGAGGGGTATAGTGGAGGCATCTGGTGTTTGTGGGATCATAACATCACTTCCATTTCCTTGTTAGAATGGCACCACCAATATATGCATTTACAGATTACTAGCGCTGCTGGGTGTTCTTGGACACTTACCGTGGTTTATGGCAGCCCTACTTGTTTATCTCGTCGGGTATTATTGGAAAGCCTATCCCGTTTAGCAACATCAATACAGGGTGCCTGGCTGATAGGAGGAGACTTCAATGGCACCCTACTTCTCTGTGAAAGGCGTTCCTTTGCCAAGTTTCAGTGTTCTATAGACCGTGACTTCCTCAGATGGGTTGATATGCATGAGATGAGGGATGTGGGATTTGCTGGACCAGAATTTACATGGAAGAGAGGGAACACTGAGGCGCGACTAGACCGGATACTCGCTAATGAACAGTGGGGCAATTTGTTCCTAATGCCTCAGTCACCCATCTGCCTTTCTTTAAATCAGATCATCGGCCACTATTGCTCTGTGTTGATAGAAATTTGGCCATAGCTAAACCAAACTATCCCTTTCGGTTCATTGCTTCATGGGTGCTACACGATAAATTTGATGAATTTGTACGACAATCATGGTCCACTGACATGCCTTGGATTTCTAACATTGATCAATTCACTACAGCGTGCTCCCGATGGAATAAATAAGTCTTCAGGCATACTGAGGGGAGGAAAAAACTTCTGTTGCGTCGTCTTGATGGCATCAACAGGGTAGTAGCTCGATATGGACTGACACCAAGATACAAGGACCTGCAGCTGGAGCTTTGAAGAAGCCTGGAGATGTTCTGTTACAAGAATCTCTAATGTGGGCTCAGAAAGCTAGAGCGGAGTGGTCCGTATATGGGGATAGGAACACTCACTATTTCCATGCACGTGCTAATCGTCGTCGAAAGGCTCAACGTATAGAAGCCATAAAGAATGGTGAAGGGACTTGGGTTTATGACCATGCCCTGATAAAACATATGGCCACTGACTTTTTCTCCAACCTGCTCTCAGAGGATTCTTTTAACTGGCCAGATATTCGGTGTCACATGTCGTACCCCTGTGTTGAGGAGGGCACCTTACAGCGGTGAAGTAGAGAAATTTCAATCCATGAAGTACAGGAAGCTATCTTCAGCATGGGCGCTTTAAAATCCCTAGGCTCAGACAGATTTAATGCACTCTTCTACCAAAACCAATGGAATACGGTATGTACCTCTGTTGTGAACTATGTCAATTACTTGTTTGCTAATCCGCAGGCAATCAAGGAGGTAAATGGTACTCTGATGGTTCTCATCCCAAAGAAAGAGCATCCGGAGTCCATGGGAGATTTGAGGCCAATAACCCTCTGCAACGTCATATACAAAGCCCTCTCGAAAGTCATTGTCAACAGATTAAAACCTATCTTGCCACATATGATAGCCCCAAACCAATGCAGCTTCGTTCCGGGGAGACATAGCAGTGATAACATTATCATGGCACAGGAGCTGATTTACTCTAAGATCCATGAAACAAAAGAAAGGTTATTTGGCAATTAAAATTGATTTGGAGAAAGCATATGATCGAGTCAACTGGAAGTTCTTGTTAAAATGCCTCCAGGAACTTAATCTTCCAAGCCATCTTGTTGAAGTTATTGGCCAATGTGTTTCTAGCACTAATATGCAGCTTCTTTGGAATGGAGACAAAGCTGAGATGTTCCACCCAACTAGGGGAGTAAGACAAGGGGACCCCCTTTCCCCATACCTGTTTGTCTTATGTATGGAGAAGCTAGCTCATCTCATTCAAGCTGCTATCCATGATGGTCATTGGAAACCTATCCGCCTAACTAAATTTGGGCCCTTGATCTCTCATTTGTTCTTTGCGGATGATATTATATTGTTTGCCGAAGCTTCAATGGATCGGTATCTACGATTAATGAATGTCTTAATACATTTTGTCAGAGTTCTGGGCTAAAAGTTAATCAACAAAAAACTCGGGTATATTTCTCTAAAAATGTGAATCATGTTAGGAAAAGCGAAATGTGTGCTTCTCTTGGTTTCCCTATTACAAGTGATTTGGGCAAGTACCTGGGTGTGCCCCTCCACCACAAGCGTGTTACCAAGGAATCGTTCCATTATGTCGTGGATAAGGTGAAAGCAAGGCTATCAACGTGGAAGGCGAGTTCGTTATCATATGCATGAAGGTCCACACTCATTTCGTCAGTAACTACAGCAATTCCAGGATATGTGATGCAAACATCTCTTCTCCCGGCTAATACGTGTGCAAGCTTGGACCAGAATAACCGGCAGTTCTTGTGGGGAAGAACAGAAGAAAAAAAGCGGATACCGCTGGTTGCTTGGGATACCATATGCAAGCCTAAAAGTAGTGGTGGATTGGGTATTCGGCATACAAGTTATTATAACCAAGCATACCTAATGAAGATTGGATGACACCTAGCAACCCGAAGAGATGACCTTTGGGTGAAAGTAATCCGGAACAAATATAACTGTGGCCTTGATTTATTACCTAAAATTGATATGAAAAGACCGGGATCGAATTTGTGGAGTGGTATTAAACGCACCTGGCAAAAAGTCTAAGAAGGGATAGAGGAAATGCCTAATAGGGTTCTATGGTGGAAGTGGAATAAGAATGGGGAGTTCTCTGTTAAATCTGCATATGATCTACTTAACCAAGAGGTGCAACACTCGGACCCCTTATGGAATAAAATCTGGAAAATCAAGGCTCCGGAGGGAATTAAGTTTGATCCCACGAATTTGTGTTTCCGTAATAAAGCATATCTACTATATATTAAATTGGTATTGCTCATGATTCATAACCCCACTCTCCATTTATTTAGCAAAAGGAAGACAACGCCAAAGGAGCAAGTACATGGACGGTATTTGAAATATTGAGAAGAGTACTTTCAACTTACCAAATTTCATGATCAAAGGAAATCATTTCCTCGATCAAAACCTCAAATGAATCTGACTAACTTCACAAATTTCCTGGAAGTGACACTGCTTCCTTCTTCAATGACCTCTTTCTTCTCTTTCATATTCTTTTCTCCAGCTCTCTCTCTCTCTCTCTTCAGCCAAACCAAATGAGTAAAGGATAAGGTGTATGTAATTGGCGTGAGAGAGAGGAGTTAGTGCATGTGTTGAGCTATCTGTGAGTGAATAAGAGAAAGTGTACGTTTCATATTCATAAATCACTTTCCTTTGCTTAGCATTATAGCTAGCGATTACTATCTGACTTATCAATATAGATTTTTCGACCATTCTGTCAGTTTCTATTCCTATATCAACATAGTCACCCAATGCACCACTTTCAATTCAAAAACATCAGTGAAAACAATCACGTCAATGTTTCACATTTTAAAATACCGGCAATGATAATCACATCATTGCTTTTCAATTTTCTATGTTGTCTCAAATTCAACTTTCTGATTTTCAAATTCAAATATTCAAAATTCTATGGCAGCAGTACATTTTCAAAATTTCATTCTACAGAATAATTCTTTCATATTTTCAGAAAAACATATTCGCTGCCAGCTCAAATACAAGAAAATACATTCATTTCACGGCAGACCATATTGGCCGCTTTGTTACAAACTGTAATAATTTCCCTTATCGAATTACCACACCCGGCCTAAACCGCCATGGCATTCAGGGTTACCCCACATTCAATGGCACTACCTCCCGGCCTAAACCGGCGATAAGGTTACAATTCCGTTGGGTAAATAACGCCTCTCCTCTAGAGGATTTGTTCGCTCAACTAAATTTAGCTGAGATAAGTATTCACAAGTGCTCAACTTTGGATCTGAGGATAAATCCAAAGTTTAAGAGTCACTAGATATTCTTTACCCACATAGCTTGCATTCTCAATTTCAAAAATATTCAATTATCATTCTTTTAATTTTCAATTCAAATGAGCTTTATTAATGGCAAGCGATTCAAAAATATTTCACAAGCACCTGGTAAGATCCAGCAACTGAGTATTTCTACAACAGTTCTTGACCTTTTCCAGTACTGTACTGCTTTCAAAACCACAAAATTCAAAATTCAATTTCAGATTTTGGGTTCTACTGAACCCTCTCTACGAGACAACATCACTACAAAAATGACCATTACCCTGGTCTCAAATTCTGTTGTAAACTTCTTATTCAAGAATTCAATTCATAACTAATTGAACTTATGTGATTAATTGAAAATGGGTGAGAAAAATATTCAAACTTGGAAATTCCCATGAATCTTAGTATAAAAGTACAAGCAGAAATTAGAATGCTAAGAAGAAAAGACAAGATGAATTCAAGCATTGAGAGCAACAGTCGGCATAATCCCACCACAAGCTTTGACCATCTCAAGTTTAAGTCTCTAAGATCATCTATTGACATTAATTCACCCCTAATATTCTGTTAAGCTCTTGATCGGTATGGATCACTAGGTATAGGGACTGAAGGATTATTATTTACAACCACGAGCTCTTTTCCTTTATTGGATTTTTGTGCAATTAAATATGGATTTTCTAAGTTAATTGGAAATTCTACCGGATTATAGAATTTGTACAGAAATAAGAAATAGAGAATTTGGACAAGTAATAACTTGCCATCCATGAATATTTAAATATAGGATTCGGTATTTATCTGAGGTGACCAGAGGATAGAGAACCGGATCAGGAATTGGAAAGACTATCAGGTAGTAACGCTTCTCTCACATACTATGTGTGCCTTTACATGCATTTATTTACCGTTGTACGTATATATGTATAATGTTTGAATGTTCTGAATGTTGAATGTGTTGAATGAATTGTATGTATAATTGATGGTTGACTTGCATGTTTTGTGTATGCATTTTATGTGAGCGATGATTAACGTTACTACTGGGATTCATTTGAATCCCAACATATATTTTTGCAAAAGTTAATTTACAGCTCGTGTAAGAAGATTGAAGAACGAAGAAGATGCAAACGTATGAGTACAAGATGGAAAGAGATTTTTACTTCCGTCAGATTTATACTTAGACGTATATTTGTACATATTTGTGAATAGTACCGTATACATGAATAGTGAATAGTGTCGTAATTTAATATCAGTATTATATTTCTGTTAATCGATATATTATCAGTACGTCCAGGGATATTTGATTTCTTACCCTCTCCCCCCGTTAAATAAATTTGCGCAGCGGAAGCGTTGTGGGCCTATAACCCACAGGTCCCTGGATCGAAACCAGGCTCTAATACCACAAATGTCATACCCCTTTGGTATACCGACATTCGCAAGAGTAAAAATGCACAGCTTAAAGGATAAACTAGTTCCAGCATAGTAATACTGATATTGAAGTCTGGTACATAACCGAAATTCATAAAAAGGTTCTAACAAATTATGATAAAAACATAATATTCCAAACACAATGTGGACAATTGATAACAGATCTTGGTTTCACCGAGCATCATCAGTTACCGGTATCCACCGCCTTACCGCGTGAGCCACGACCGCTATTAGGTTCCCGTCCTGAACTTTGGGGAATATCTGGGATTGAAGCGAATCCCAGTAGTAACGTTAATCACTCACATAAGATGCATGCACAGTACATGGTAGACAACCAGTTGCAACAAATATAATTCACAATAATTTTTAAACACAAAATTCAGATATGCAGTTTAACAATATTCAAGAACCTACCGGTTCAAACGCACAGTACTGGATAATTCAAATATTCAAATGGGCTTTCACCCTTCTGCATAAAAATTCACTTATCGGAGTACTACCCTCGGCCTCCAACCGTGATGGCATCCAGGGTTACCCCACATTCAAGGGCACTACCTCCTGGCCTAAACCGGCGATAAGGTTAGAAAATTCACCATTCAAATATCACAATGGTACGTACATGCATATAAAGGCACACAGAGTATGTGAGAGAAAAGTTACTACCTCAACTCCAATTAGCTAAAAGAAATTCACTGGTGCTCGAACCACTTGACAGTCAACTCCTAAAATAGTATCATCATAAATATTAATCTTCACTATATTCCATTTCTTCCAAAATATCCAAAAGGTTTCTTTTCATCATTTAGAATCCTTGTAATCCTTAAATGATAAATCACCCATTTAAAATTATTATTGTAGCAATTTTCGGATTAATTCCCTTTTCTGTCCAGAATTTTCATTAATCTTTGAAAATTCATAACTAATTGTACAAAACTCGAAATGATGTGCTTCCAAAACCTAAATGTCCTTTGGTGAGTCTATTTTCACCGAAAAATATTCTCAACAGCCAAAAACGTCCACATCATTCCCAGTTTAAATAAATCTCTTTGCTGTTCAGTATATACTTCCAGTATTTTAGGCTAGATTGTAAAATCCATAATTCCTTGTACAGAGCTCTAAAAATTACATATTATATATCAAAAGAAAGCTCTGGATGTCTACTTCAAATCTGGAAAATTTCATGATTTTTAGACACCATTCACTGGTTCTCAATATTTCAAATGAGTGCTACAACGTATTAATCCGACGTCTAGAACTCTAGTTATGATTTTTCTAAGTTAATTGGAAATTCTACCGGATTATAGAATTTGTACAGAAATAAGAAATAGAGAATTTGGACAAGTAATAACTTGCCATCCATGAATATTTAAATATAGGATTCGGTATTTATCTGAGGTGACCAGAGGATAGAGAACCGGATCAGGAATTGGAAAGACTATCAGGTAGTAACGCTTCTCTCACATACTATGTGTGCCTTTACATGTATGTATTTACCGTTGTACGTATATATGTATAATGTTTGAATGTTCTGAATGTTGAATGTGTTGAATGAATTGTATGTATAATTGATGGTTGACTTGCATGTTTTGTGTATGCATTTTATGTGAGCGATGATTAACGTTACTACTGGGATTTATTTGAATCCCAGCATATATTTTCGCAAAAGTTAATTTGCAGCTCGTGTAAGAAGATAAGTGAATTTTTATGCAGAAGGGTGAAAGCCCATTTGAATATTTGAATTATCCAGTACTGTGAGCATGAACCGGTAGGTTCTTGAATATTGTTGAACTGCATATTTGAATTTTGATTATTTGAAAATTATTGTGAATTATATTTGTTGCAACTGGTTGTCTACCATGTACTGTGCATGCATCTTATGTGAGTGATTAACGTTACTACTGGGATTCGCTTCAATCCCAGATATCCCCCAAAGTTCAGGACGGGAACCTAATAGCGGTCGTGGCTCACACGGTAAGGCGGTGGATACCGGTAACTGATGATGCTTGGTGAAACCAAGATCTGTTATCAATTGTCCACATTGTGTTTGGAATATTATGTTTTTATCATAATTTGTTAGAACCTTTTTATGAATTTCGGTTATGTACCAGACTTCAATATTAGTATTACTATGCTGGAACTAGTTTATCCTTTAAGCTGTGCATTTTTACTCTTGCGAATGTCGGTATACCGAAGGGGTGTGACATTTGTGGTATCAGAGCCTTAGTTCCGGCAATGTTAGTATAGTATACTGATAAAGTCTTAGATAGATAGAAGTGTGTAGTGGTATATATAGAATGGCATGTGTATGTCATTATTTGAGGATTTTGAATTAAATTGATATTAACAAGAATCTGTACCTGAATAGCGAAAAGACATCATGGTGAATGTTCAAGGAGGTAGTAGTGGCAGAGGCAGAGGTCGTGGTAGAGGCAGACCACGTAAGCAAGTGCAGGCTCAACAACGGCCAAATGAACAAGAACAGGAGCGAGAACAGCCACACGAACAAGAGCGGGCACAAGAGGAGAATATACCAGAACAAGATCCTCCTCAATATGCACAACAAATGATGGAGATGATAAATAAACTACAAGAGGAATTACGTGAAATAAAGGCTAGGCAGAATGAGGGTAGACAGCGAGCTGCAACTATAGAAAGGGACAGGTCCACTCAACCCGAGATTCAGCAGAATGAACCTGTAGCTGACAGGATGCAACTGGAGGAGGATGAACAGTATTGGATCACCAAATTTTGCAAGCATCAACCACCAGTTTTTCGCGGGAGTTTTGATCCCCAAGTAGCATAGAATTGGGTACTGAGATTGGAGAAGATTTTTCGAGTAATGCGGTGCCCTACAGAAAGGAAAGTTGAATTGGCAATCTACAAATTGGAAGGTGATGCTGATCGATGGTGGAAGAACACGGAATTAATTCTGCGGGCTCAGAATATCCCTATCACTTGGGAAACCTTTAAAGATAACTTTGATGCAGAGTATTTTCCTGAATCCACCAGGGACGAGAAGGAGTTAGAATTTCTGGCTATACAGCAGGGTAAAGAAGAGTCCTTTAATGAATATCTAAGTCGTTTCAACCGACTAGCTCGTTACTCTTCAACATTGAAAATTAGTAATGACGAGAAGTGGAAGTCAGGAAGGTTGATTAGGGGATTAAAATACGAACTGAGAAAAGAGCTGGTCTCTTGTAAATTCCAAAAATTCAGTCTTGCAATTGAGGAATGCAGGATGGTGGAGAGGAATCTAAGGGATTTACAGCTGCCTGAGGTCACCACGAATCAAGGCGAGTCCAGCCGAAGGAATTCTTCCCAGAAAAGAAAAGGGGCAGGGACCAAATTCCAAGGAAGTAATAAGAAACCTGCTCAGGCTAGCGAACGTACCAATCAAAAGCCAGCAGAGCCAGACCATGTCCACAATGTGGTAAATTCCATCAGGGCAGGAATTGTAGCGAGCAGATCATTTGCTATAACTGTCGCAAGACGGGTCATTACAGCTCGGATTGCCCACAGCGTGCCACCGAGAGGAGGCCACAGAATTTGGGAAGAATATTTGCTATGACGCATGAGGAGGCTAGAAAGTCTCCGGAGATGATTCAAGGTACCATTCTTCTTCATGGAAATACATTACAAACATTGTTTGATACGGGTGCTAGTCATTCTTTTATAGCATATGATTGTGTTAATCGGCTAAGACTGATTACCCACAAACTGCCTTATGATCTTGTTGTGACGACACCACTTGGTGTTAAATCTCTGACTGCTGATGTCTGTTTGAATTACATTGTGAATGTGGACGGCCATGAATCTGTGGTAGATTTGATATGTTTGCCACTTCATCGTATAGATGTTATACTTGGTTTAAATTGGTTGACAGCAAATAATGTGCTGTTGGACTGCGGAAGTAAAAGGATTGTATATCCAAATCCGCAGAGGAAAATTAGTGAAAATGTAAGCCTAAATTTCCTCTCAGTAGATGAAGCTGAGAAGTGTTTGAGAAAGGGTTGTCAAGGGTATGTTGTGTTTTTCTCAGTACAAACAGAAACTGGGACTGCACTTGAGAATATTCCAGTCGTAAAAGAATTTCCTGAGGTATTTCCAGAAGACATTAGTGGATTACCTCCAGAAAGAGAAGTAGAATTCGACATCGAAATTATGCCTGGAGCTGGACCAATATCTAAAGCACCATATCGAATGGCACCTAACGAGATGGCGGAGCTGAAGAAGCAAATTGAAGAATTACTAGAGAAAGGGTTTATACGACCCAGTGTTTCACCATGGGGAGCTCCAGTATTATTTGTAAAGAAGAAAGACGGAAGTATGAGATTGTGTATCGATTACCGGGAATTAAGCAAGGTGACCGTCAAGAATAAGTATCCTCTCCCCAGAATAGATGATTTGCTTGATCAGTTAGCTGGTTCTAGCGTATTTTCGAAGATCGATTTGCGTTCGGGTTATCATCAACTACGAGTAAAAGCTGAAGATGTTCCAAAGACAACTTTTAGAACCAGATATGGACATTATGAATTTTTAGTAATGCCGTTTGGTTTGACCAATGCACCTGCCGTGTTTATAGACTACATGAACCGAATCTTCCGTCAATACCTAGATCAGTTTGTGGTAGTCTTTATCGACGACATCCTAATCTACTCAAAGAGCAGCGAAGAGCATGAGAATCATCTGAGGATCGTGTTGAATATCTTGAAAAACAAGCAACTCTACGCTAAGTTGAGCAAGTGTGAGTTTTGGCTTCAAGAAGTTAGATTTCTTGGTCATGTCATCTCACAAGAAGGGGTCTCTGTAGATCCCAGTAAAGTGGAAGCAGTACTGAATTGGAAGAGGCCAGAGACTGTGACTGAAGTACGCAATTTTCTGGGTCTTGCTGGTTATTACCGACAATTTATATGGAATTTTTCCCGAATTGCCTTGCCATTGACAAAGCTTACAAAAAAGAACCAGTAATTCGTGTGGGATGAGCGTTGTGAAGAAAGCTTTAAGCAGCTGAAGGAGAGATTGACGTCCGCACCAGTCTTGATTATCCCAGATCCCGGTAAAACCTATGTGGTTTATAGTGATGCTAGTAAGCAAGGATTGGGATGTGTCCTGATGCAGCAGGGCAGAGTGGTGGCGTATGCCTCTCGACAGCTGAAACCTCATGAATTGAATTATCCCACTCATGACTTGGAACTTGCAGCAATTGTGTTTGCTTTGAAGATATGGCGGCATTATCTGTACGGTACTAATGTTGAATTGTACTGCGACCACAAAAGTCTCAAGTATCTTTTTGGCCAGAAAGAATTGAATATGAGACAGCGTAGATGGATGGAGTTGTTGAAAGATTTCAACCTGGAAATCAAATATCATCCAGGAAAAGCTAATGTTGTTGCAGATGCTCTGAGTAGAAAGGCAGTGCAGGTAGCATATATGATGATTCAAGAACAGAATTTGCTAGGAAATTTTTGAGATTTGAATTTGTTAAATCGGGTAATTTTAAACTCGAGAAGGCACAATGAAGTAATACTTGCTAACCTTAGTGTTAGTCAAGGAGAAAGTGATCTAAGAGCAGAAATTGTAGAAGCTCAAAGCCAAGACGAACTAGCAAGCTCCATTCGAGAAAAGATCTCATGTGGTGAAACTCAGGATTATAATCTTTCTCTAAGTGGACTGATCAGATTCAGGAAGCGTATTTATGTACCACCAAAACCTGAGTTGAGACTAAAGATTCTGGATGAGGCACACAAGAGCAAGTATACTCTTCATCCAGGGGTGGTCAAGATGTACCACAATTTGAAGTCTGAATTTTGGTGGCCAGGACTGAAGAGTGACGTGACTAAATACGTAACTCGTTGTCTTACTTGTCAAAAGGTTAAAATTGAACACAAGCGACCACCAGGACTTCTTCAAAGTTCGAAGATTCCTGAATGGAAATGGGAAAGCGTTACGATGGATCTTGTGGTGGGATTGCCCAGGATCAGGAATCATGATGCGATCTGGGTAATTGTTGATCGTCTCACCAAGTCGGCACATTTTCTTCCCATTGGTGTCAACTATTCTCCTGCGAAGTTGGTAGAAATTTATGTAAAAGAGATTGTAAGACTTCATGGTATACCAAAGATTATTATCTCCGATAGAGATCCTCGTTTTACTTCTCAATTTTGGAAAGCTTTACAAAAAGCCATGGGTACAAAATTGAGATATAGTACGGCCTATCATCCTCAGACAGATGGACAGTCGGAAAGAACTATACAGACGCTGGAAGACATGTTAAGGGCGTGTGTATTAGATTTTAAGGGTAGTTGGGACCGTAACCTTCCACTTGCTGAATTTGCTTACAACAACAGCTATCATGCGAGCATTCAAATGGCTCCGTATGAAGCACTGTATGGAAGGAAGTGTCATTCACCCATAATTCCCAGAAATTCCAAAAGTGAACATTGCTCTATTCAGAAAGTAAGATTTTCCCAGATTTTCTAACCAAACTTAGGAAAATCATAACTAGACTTATAGAACTTCAAATAGAATTTTGAATCACCTTAATCGGAGTTCTATAGAATTAGTTATAATTAACGTTACTACTGGGATTCGTTTGAATCCCAGCATATATTTTTGCAAAAGTTAATTTGCAACTCGTGTAAGAAGATTGAAGAACGAAGAAGATGCAAACGTATGAGTACAAGATGGAAAGAGATTTTTACTTCTGTCAGATTTATACTTAGACGTATATTTGTACATATTTGTGAATATTACGTATACGTGAATAGTACCGTATACATGAATAGTGAATAGTGTCGTATACGTGAATAGTAACTTCACGTTAAATTTTTAAAGAACGCTTCCGTGTATGCAATTAAAGGGTGTATTAAAGGCGGGTGTTACAGTTGTGGAGTACATGGTAGACAACCAGTTGCAATAAATATAATTCACAATAATTTTCAAGTACAAAATTCAAATATGCAGTTCAACAATATTCAAGAACCTACCGGTTCAAACGCACAGTACTGGATAATTCAAATATTCAAATGGGCTTTCACCCTTCTGCATAAAAATTCACTTATCGGAGTACCACCCCCGGCCTCAACCGTGATGGCATCCAGGGTTACCCCACATTCAAGGACACTACCTCCCTGCCTATACCGACGATAAGGTTAGAAAATTCACCGTTCAAATATCACAATGGTACGTACATGCATATAAAGGCACACAGAGTATGTGAGAGAAAAGTTACTACCTTAACTCCAATTAGCTAAAAGAAATTCACTGGTGCTCGAACTCCTTGGAAGTCAACTCCTAAAGTAGTATCATCATAAATATTAATCTTCACTGTATTCCATTTCTTCTAAAATATCCAAACGGTTTCTATTCATCATTTAGAATCCTTGTAATCCTTAAATGATAAATCACCCATTTAAAATTATTATTGTAGCAATTTTCGGATTAATTCCCTTTTCTGTCCAGAATTTTTATTAATCTTTGAAAATTCATAACTAATTGTACAAAACTCGAAATGATGTGCTTCCAAAACCTAAATGTCCTTTGGTGGGTCTATTTTCACCGAAAAATATTCTCAACAGCCAAAAACGTCCACATCATTCCCAGTTTAAATAAATTTCTTTGCTGTTCAGTATATACTCCCAGTATTTTAGGCCAGATTGTAAAATCCATAATTCCTTGTACAGAGCTCTAAAAATTACATATTAAGCTCTGGATGTCTACTTCAAATCTGGCAAATTTCATGATTTTTAGACACAATTCACTTGACCGAAAACCATTTACAATTCGACTGCCTTCCAAACCGTTAAAACTGGCAGTTTTGGTAGCTTGTATAATTTAATTCTTTTTGATTCTAAAAATCATTTCCAACCTTATTCTTACTCAATTTTTCGTGGTAAACACTTTGGTAATCTTAAAATCATCAAACTCCTTATGGTTTTACCACTTCTTAATTAACCCAAAATAATATATAAGAAATGATAAACAAGATTTTGAAACCAACTTCATGAAATGACTCAAGACAAGTTAGAACCATTACTTACTTGTCTTACTCCTTGAGACTTCAGCTACTTCTTCTTCCTTATTGCCTCCTAAGTCGCCCGAACTCACTCCCAAAATATTCTAAAGTCTCTCACACACGAAGCTCTCTCACACTCTCACTTTCTATTTCTCTTTGTCGTCAGAAATGAATAAAAGAGAGGCATACGTTTGAATATATAAAACATGCTTCAAATGAATGTGATACCCGACAAAACAATAAGGAGTAGCCTCCACTGCTTGCACCCGAGAATTATTAAAGAAATAATGTTGGATGGTTGGACAATCACATGGCTACAGATTGTATAATTGATTAACAAAGTGAAAGAGAATTTTGGTGCAAATGTGCTGCACGTTGTCCGTCGTCTTGCAATCAAGAGCAGAATAGCATGTAGAAATATGAAGGAATATTAAAAGAAAAGATGAAAGTGCTGAACCCACCATGCGAATAATTAATCGGATAATGCAAGCCTTGCATAAAGGAGTCAATTAGATAGACAAGTTTATTTGGATGGTAGTAGGCATACGGATATATTAAAATAATGTATGGAAGAAGGAGTGGGCGGTTGATTTATTGAAGTAGACAATATTGTCTTGCACATGTGAATGAGTAGATAACAAGAAGCATGAAGATATGAGAAACACATGGGAAGCATTGCATCCGTGAGTGCATAGGGAAAATTTCAATGAATGGGTATTTATTTAATATTATGGTAAGACAAGTGGAAACACATGGTCCCTTATATGATAAAGAAGATGATAGTGAAGTAGGTAATGGATTGTCTCCTTGCTCCCACGTGAATGACACAATTTTAATGAGAAAATTTTTGATGATAAGAAGTAAGTCATAATTCCACCACAATATCTGATAATATATTTCTCCACAATAATAAGAGATGGATGTTACAATTCTCCCCCCGTAAAAGAAATTTCGTCCCCGAAATTATTTCTCCACAATAACAAAGCGGCCAATATGGTTTGCCGTGAAATGAATGTATTTTCTTGTATTTGAGCTGGCAGCGAATATGTTTTCTCTGAAAATATGAAAGAATGATTCTGTAGAATGAAATTTTGAAAATGTACTGCTACCATAGAATTTTGAATATTTGAATTTGAAAATCAGAAAGTTGAATTTGAGACAACATAGAAAATTGAAAAGCAATGATGTGATTATCATTGCCGGTATTTTAAAATGTGAAACATTGACGTGATTGTTTTCACTGATGTTTTTGAATTGAAAGTGGTGCATTGGGTGGGTGACTATGTTGATGTACAAGATAACCATACATATGCGGTTGAGCCTGAGCGAATCATTGATCGACTTCAAAAGCGGCTCAGAAATAAAAGTATTCGGATGGTGAAGGTGGTCTGGAAGGGATTATCTCCTGAAGAAGCAACCTGGGAAACAGAAGAAGACATGAAGAATCTTTATCCAGAGTTTATGGCTCGGTACACAAGGGATGAAGCAAATTTCGGGGACGAAATTTCTTTTACGGGGGGAGAATTATAACATCCATCTCTTATTATTGTGGAGAAATATATTATCAGATATTGTGGTAGAATTATGACTTACTTCTTATCATCAAAAATTTTCTCATTAAAATTGTGTCATTCACGTGGGAGCAAGGAGACAATCCATTACCTACTTCACTATCATCTTCTTTATCATATAAGGGACCATGTGTTTCCACTTGTCTTACCATAATATTAAATAAATACCCATTCATTGAAATTTTCCCTATGCACTCACGGATGCAATGCTTCCCATGTGTTTCTCATATCTTCATGCTTCTTGTTATCTACTCATTCACATGTGCAAGACAATATTGTCTACTTCAATAAATCAACCGCCCACTCCTTCTTCCATACATTATTTTAATATATCCGTATGCCTACTACCATCCAAATAAACTTGTCTATCTAATTGACTCCTTTATGCAAGGCTTGCATTATCCGATTAATTATTCGCATGGTGGGTTCAGCACTTTCATCTTTTCTTTTAATATTCCTTCATATTTCTACATGCTATTCTGCTCTTGATTGCAAGACGACGGACAACGTGCAGCACATTTGCACCAAAATTCTCTTTCACTTTGTTAATCAATTATACAATCTGTAGCCATGTGATTGTCCAACCATCCAACATTATTTCTTTAATAATTCTCGGGTGCAAGCAGTGGAGGCTACTCCTTATTGTTTTGTCGGGTATCACATTCATTTGAAGCATGTTTTATATATTCAAACGTATGCCTCTCTTTTATTCATTTCTGACGACAAAGAGAAATAGAAAGTGAGAGTGTGAGAGAGCTTCGTGTGTGAGAGACTTTAGAATATTTTGGGAGTGAGTTCGGGCGACTAAGGAGGCAATAAGGAAGAAGAAGTAGCTGAAGTCTCAAGTATCTTTTTTATCAGAAAGAATTGAATATGAGACAGTGTAGATGGATGGAGTTGTTGAAAGATTTCAACCTGGAAATCAAATATCATCCAGGAAAAGCTAATGTTGTTGCAGATGCTCTGAGTAGAAAGGTGATGCAGGTAGCATATATGATGGTTCAGGAACAGAATTTGTTAGGAAATTTTTGATAATAAGAAGTAAGTCATAATTCCACCACAATATCTGATAATATATTTCTCCACAATAATAAGAGATGGATGTTACAATAAGCCACCCAAGTCAAATGGAATGGATCCATCAATGATATTGCAGTAACTTAAATCTAAGTGATATAGAGATTTAATACTCCATATTGAAGCAGGAACTGTTAAACCCTTAGGAATCGAGTGCCCCCAAAAACGTGTGTGCTTCAATGGAAGAATCAAGCTCCAAGAGTTCGACATTGACCTTTTGCACCCCCAAAATGACAGTTTCTTGACATTTTTTAAACCACTGATGGAACAAGGTACTTCAGTTATATCGGTCTCACTTGCGTCAATCTCCTTCAAGGCTTCCATTTCATTCAACTTTTCTGGCAATCTAGCAAATTTTGAGCAACCAGCAATATCAACAAGTACGAGACGCTTCAACTTGTGAATGCTTTGGGGAAGGAAAATGAGATTTTTGCAGCCCCTTAACCTCAATGTCTTAAGACCACTCAATAATCCAAGTGACTCTGGAAGCTTCATTAAATTTGTCTCCCCTGCATCAAGCATTTCTAGATTTTTCATGCTTTCCCCAAACTCTGGGAGATATTTAACTTGAATGCACCCACAAAGAACAAATTCTATCAGGGCATTCATTTCGAATTTTTTGGACAATGGGCTCTTAGATTTTTGCAACCTTTCAAATTCAACACTTGAACCTTTTTGTGTTGTCCAATTGAAGCATGAAGGTCAACAAGAGCTTCACAACCTTCAAGTTCTAATCTTTCCAAATTTGGAAGTTCAAAGAAATCAGGAGTTTCAATCAAGTTTTGGGAATAACTCAAGTCCAAAAACTTCAGATTCCTAGAACACTAGTCAAACAAATATATTAGAATCACTAAAAACAATACATTATGCAAACAATACATTATGCTAACTAGCATAATAAATTACAATATATATCTATAGCATCAAATCATCAGGATAAGGTATCTTACTAGGCTTTTATTCCAAAGTTTCTTCAATTTGCTATGACACATTTTAAGATCAACAAGCTCATCCAATCCTGTTTGAGGAGGAAGAGTGTCTAAGGGATATTTTGTCCAGTGAAGTACTTTCAAAGCATGAGAAAGACATTGGAGGCCATCAGGAAGGTTGAAATCACTTGTTATAATGAGTAATCTGAGGTTACGGAATTTTGAAAAGGAATTAGGATCCCAAGATGCCTCACAAGATGTGGGTGAAACCATACCTTGTATTTTTTTTGTGCCTTGGTAAACAACATTAGTCACCAAGAAAATGATATCAAAATTAATTGAAAGAAACTAACAAGATATAAAATGTATTAAAACCAATATAAGAGCTAAGATCAACACTAACCCGCTTGTTTTTCATAACTTCATCAATATCTTCCTTAGACCACAATCTACTACGATTTCCAACATCATTAAGAGGCTTATCTACAACAATTCTCCTACCCATTTGTTCAAGCAAATCATGCATCACTAAACAATCGTCATAAACCTTTAGCATAGACTTTTCTCGAAGAGTTGCTATTCCAATTTTTGCATTGAATCCACAACTTTCCAATATATGCGTTATGACCTTTTTGCTCCACCCATTGAAGAAGCAAGAAATATCTAAAAATATTGCTTGTTTTGTGCCAGTTAACACATCAAAACTTAGTTTAAGTACTCTAAGAATATCGTCATGTAGATTTTTCTTCAACATATCCAAAGCATCTTCCCATACTAGCATACTACTTCCACACAAAAAAGAACCTAAAACTGAGAGAGCTAAAGGAAGGCCTTTCGCATAATCACAAACAGTTTTAGACATCTCCAAAAGATCCTCTAGAGGTTCACCTCTTTCAAATGCTTTTGAACAAAAGAGTTGAAGGGATTCATCTGGGTCCATAGTTTTCACCTCATGTATATATACTTTATGCACTCTACGCAACAAGTTTGAATCTCTAGTTGTCATGATTACCCTACTCCCAGTACCAAACCAATTGGGGCTGTTAGCCAAAATTTCTAAATGTCTTGTATGGCTAACATCATCAAGGATAAGTAAAACTTTTTTATCCCTAAAACACTTTTGGATTATTTTGTTCCCTTCGAATGTGTCTTCAACCTCCATGTTTCTAATTTTGAGATGTGAAATAAGTTTACTTTGTAAGTGAACCTCACCACCATCTCTTTCTGAAGTTGCCTTAACATTGTGAAGAAAGCATTTGATTTCAAATTGGCGATGATATTTGTCAAAAACAGCCCTAGCTATTGTTGTCTTACCCACACCCGGTAAGCCCCATATTCCTACAAACCGAACATCATTCAAGCCTATCTCCAACCATGGATCCAGTTGTTCGATTTTATTTTCAATTCCAATTAAGTCTTCAAAATAAGGTGGTAGTTTAGAACGTAATTTGGTCCATAGTTCCTCAACCACCGTCTCAATAAGTTTTGCTTCAGGCCTACAAGTTAAAACAACATATGAATGAGGCCAGGTAAGATATATAAGTTTTAATTGATTCTATAATTATAATTTTTGTTACTTCAATGTCTGCAATTGTTCTTTTGGATCATAAACTCATTGAAACAAATTTAGTATGGGCAGCAAATAAGCCTTGCAGTTGTTATTCCATTTTTTATTTTAAGCCTGTGGTTTGATTTAATTGTGAAGTTAAAGCTTTTTGTTTGATGACGAATAGTTTTGAATATCGAAAAAGTAAAAAATAATAATGCAAAAGTTAAATTTAAAAGTTTTCATTTCAAAAACAAAAAATAATTTCAAAATTTATTAGAATAAAAAATATCACAACTAAAACATGACCTACTACTTGAATATAACTACTAGTGTGTGTGTATATATATATCAATGTCAAATGATTGTAATTAAAAAATTTTACAATTCTTTAATTTTTTGATAAAGTTTAACAGTGAAAACTCATTGATCAAATAGTTGCAAACAGAAATGGAAAGAACAACTCAATAAACAATACAAAGATTCATGACACTCGTAATATGAATTATAATTCCCTGTTACAACAAAAAGTTTCATTTTATTAGTTAATTTTTTATCTTTAAAATAAGAACACATACATGCCAAACAAATAGCTTGACTGCATCTAGATTTATGTTCAATGAAATGATTATAAGAAAAAAAAAACATATGTCGCATAATTTTACCCAATAAGAAATTAACTTACCGATCCTTGCAATCCCAACCAGATAAGTTAGCAACTTTTGTGAGAGATTCTCTCCAACTTTTTAAGACCTTATTGTCCCTTTGAAGCTTTTGGTGCCCAACAAAAGCTTTCTCAAAACTTCCTTTTTGATTCCGTACATTAGAAGGATCTACATCATAAAATATGGGAAAGACTTGTTGACACAAATTATCTCTTGAGTCAAGAATATGTTGGAGCTCATTTAAACACCATGAAGAAGAGGCATAATTTTTGGAGAGAACAACAATTGCGAAATGAGAGTCCTCAATTGCTTGTAGGAGTTCTTCTGAAATGACTTCTCCTCTCTCAAGCTCTTCATCATCCCTAAAAACACTGAATCCACTCCCTTTTAATGTGTGATACAAGTGATCTGTGAAGCCTTTACAAGTGTCTTCGCCTCTAAAACTCAAGAAAATGTCATACTTGCAGGTTCTTGGGGTTGAATTGAAGTTGGAAGCATATGAGGAAGATGCATCTTGGTCACTTGTCATGAATATTTGAGCCAATTACTTCTAGAGTATAATTTGACAAACCACCAATAGTATATGACGATCTACAACAACTAAACCATAACATTGACTAAGGAAAATAAATCAAATATGAGATGGTCAAGTGAAGTGTACAGTATACTAAGCTGGGCTAACAACTATAAGTCAAGTGGATAAAATTGAAATGCTTAATATATACAAGGGTCAAGGAGTTTACCTTCCACGGTGTTGTTAGATGGCTGAAGCTAGAATTTTCTTGCAAGTTTCTCACGATTTCTCTGTTTCTTTTATATGTTCATCTTTTCTTCCTCTTTTCCTATCTCTCTTTCTGCAATAAAAAAATAATTAAAGGAAAGGAATCGTAAAAGAAGGTACACATTCTTCTCTTTTTCTACAATAAAAGAATAATGAAAGGAAAGGAATCATAAAAGAAAGGGTCCACATTGTCACGGCCTTGGAGTTGATCGCCCAAAACACCAAGCTCCGTGCCGGCCTTAGCTCGATCACCCCATCCTGATCTCGCTAAGTCAGCCAAATCCCCTCGGGTAGCCAAGGAAAGGCAAAGAACACAAGAGAACTTCTAGAGAGAGAAAGAGTCTAGAGAGAGAAGTTTTAGAACTCAAATGAATTGTGTTGCCGAGGATGATTACAAATGGAGGAGGCAACCCCTATATATAGCCTAACACCTCCTCAATGAATGGCTATGATCTAATTAATCCGACGGTTGGGAATGGCTCTCCAGAACCTTCCCTACAAATATCTACCTACGCCTGTGTAAGCGCTTACATCAGCGCTTCTCTAGAATTCTCCCTACAATTCTAGAACACTCTACATATTTACAACACATATAAACTTAGGCATGTGAGCACTCCTGCGCACTCCGTAACGCCCCGTCTGCATCTTCGTGCTGCCCACATGTCCAAGTTCGAACCTCGAACCCGGGAGAATGCACAGTGTCACGCAAGATATCCAGCGTTCCCAAATCGTGCGTGACATTCTCCCCTACCTAATCCAGTGACGCCCTCGTCACTGTGCCAAACCAAGATCACGCCTGATCTTGAATAGGCCTGCATCCCACTGATGAGGCCCCTCGTGCACCTCTTTGGAACATGTTGGTTCCCCCACTGAAGAAGCTCGTCTCCCCGTCATCTAGCTCTTTCCCCAACATCCAGTGGTTCTCCATCTACGGGCGAAGTTCCCCAACTCGACCCTTGCAACCACTGAGTCCGTACTCGAGCCTTGAACCACGACTTGGTCCTTCACGCACAACTATGTCCCAACGGTCCTTGAAGGTTAGGACGGAATCCTCAATCCGCCCAATCTTCCCAGCACTTCTGCTCAGTCCATGGTCCACCCCATCACCTAGGAGTCCTCCACCGAACTAGCAGCCCCGCACTGGTGTCACCCTTAAGTAAGGTATTCCACTCAACCTCTACTTAAGGTTTCCTCGTGTTGAGTCTCCTGCGCCTCCACGACATGGTCCACCCTCCTCCACTCGAGAGTCCTCCACCGAACATGGATCCGGAAACTCTGGCGTCCCTACGCCTCCACGACACGGTCCACCCCCTACACTCGGGAGTCCTCCACCGAACGTGGCTCCAGGCCCCTGCCTGTGCTATGCTTGTACCTCCACGACATGATCCACTCCTTTCCACTTGGGAGTCCTTCACCGAACATGGAGCCAGGCAATTGGACGCACCTCTGCGTCTCCACGACACGATCCACTCCCTTCCCCTTGGGACGTGAATCCAGGCCCCCTGCCTGTGCAACACCTGTGCCTCCATGACATGATCCACTCCACCTCACTCAGGAGTCATTCACCGAACATAGAGTCAAGCAATTCCTCTGATACAACGTCTTGTGTCGAAGCATCCCCTGCCTTGCCCAGGACATGTCTTCAGTAGTGCCACCTCCACCTCCTCTTGGCAAACACACCCTCTCCCGAGGTCCTCCCCAGGGATCGATCCTCCTGCTTGATCGAACCCACGACCACAGAGTCCGTGTCGAAAGCCTTGAGTATCTTCACTACTCCCACGAGATACGTCCAGGGTAAGTACCAACCCACCTTCGTTCTGCACTTTCCAGGATCCTCGCCTTAGTGCTTGGCACACTCTCATCCCCTGAGGGAGTCATCCACCTGACTAAGCGACCCGGCCTTGGTACTAGCCTCACGAAGGTAGCTTCATTGCTCTTCCAGAAGACTCGTCCCTCCAAGTGCTCCTACCTTCAGCATCACGGCAGCAGCATCCCGATCTTGGCGAGACTTCTTTGATCCTCGGGTCCTCCCGAAGTTCTCCCTCTCTACCTTTCTCCTCTAGTCACCACAACGTCCTCGGTTCTTGCCTATCATCCTTGCTCACCAAATGGCTACCACGAACCAAGTTCTCAGCTTTGCACCTAGCTGCCTCGAACCAGGCTCTGATACCACTTTGTCACGGCCTTGGAGTTGATCACCCAAAACACCAAGCTCCGTGCCGGCCTTAGCTCGATCACCCCATCCTGATCTCGCTAAGTCAGCCAAATCCCCTCGGGTAGCCAAGGAAAGGCAAAGAACACAAGAGAACTTCTAGAGAGAGAAAGAGTCTAGAGAGAGAAGTTTTAGAACTCAAATGAATTGCGTTGCCGAGGATGATTACAAATGGAGGAGGCAACCCCTATGTATAGCTTAACACCTCCTCAATGAATGGCTATGATCTAATTAATCCGACGGTTGGGAATGGCTCTCCAGAACCTTCCCTACAAATATCTACCTACGCTTGTGTAAGCGCTTACATCAGCGCTTCTCTAGAATTCTCCCTACAATTCTAGAACACTCTACATATTTACAACACATATAAACTTAGGCATGTGAGCACTCCCGCGCACTCCGTAACGCCCCGTCTGCATCTTCGTGCTGCCCGCATGTCCAAGTTCGAACCTCGAACCCGGGAGAATGCACAGTGTCACGCAAGATATCCAGCGTTCCCAAATCGTGCGTGACAACATGCTTCCTTTCCATGCTCCTTCCCTCATGACTTGTACAACCACATTTTTTCCCCACAAATTAGCTTTATCAAAGTTGAACCACTTCATTATTGCAATAACTAGGGGTGTGCAAACGGCTTTTCAGTTCGGTGTTAGGTGAAAATCCAAAAAACAGAAAAACATGCTTTTTTAACACCAAGACTGAAATGACTTAAAAACCAAACTGAATAAACCGAACTATTCCGGTTCGATTTTTGTGCATATTTTGGACCTTTTTTGTTTCAGTGTGTGGGCCATATTTTGGGCCTCCTTGTTTGGGTGAATTCACTGTGAATTTGGTGAAGTGAGAATTGTTTCCAATAGCATACAAAACATGGCAGCATAAGCCTACTGACAGCAATGTTTCCAATTTATAGAAACTGGAGCATTAAATCAAACACAAAAGATTTAGAGCATGTTAGATAACTTCAAAACCTAGGTTCTGGCAAAAGTTTGCCAAATACTTCAAAATTATTTAGAAGTTATTCTCCATCAAAACTCAGGTTTTAGCAAAAGTTTGTCAAACACTCCAAAGTTATTCGGAAGCTATTTTACATCAAAATCTAGGTTTTTTATTGCTATTTTTAAATTTTTTCCTCTCCTCTCCTCTGTCATCATTATCAGCATTTTTTCAGTATCAGTTAATATCCTTAAATATTTTTTTAGTAACCTAAAATATTTTTTTAATATCCTAAAATAAATTTTCAAGATCATGAAGTATTTTTTCAGTATCCTTAAGTATCTTTTTAGTACCCGATAGTAACCTAATTTTTTTTTTGAAGATTAGTCAATACCTTGAAATATTTTTCAATATTCTAAAATAAATTTTTAAGACCATGAGAAGTATTTATTCAGTACCACTCAATATTAAGTATCTTTTTAGTATCTTTCAGTACCCTGAAATATTTTTTCCAATATCCTAAAATAAATTTTTAAGATCATAAAATATTTTTCCAATTCCAATCAATACCCTTAAGTATTTTAATTTTATATACAAATTTATGTAATTTTTTATATTTATTATAAAATACAATGTTTATAATATTTAAAATACAACCTTATCTTTTATATAGAAAAAACTATTCTGATAACAATATCCAAATAGTATCATTTTTATTTAAAAGCTATTCTCTAAAAACCATTTTTACCTAGTAAATTCCAAAAGTCTCCAAAAACCATTTTTATCTCATAAATCTTAAAAGCTAAACCTAAACTGGCCCTTACAGAAACTAGGGCATCAAATCAAACATACCTTCATTCAACCATCACAAATTCTAACTACATAAATTCAAAAGTTTGCTTGTATGTGTAGTCCCACCGTCCCAGCACCAAAAACAACGGGCGCAACTCATCCATCACAGTTCCAATTAATTTAGCCTGATCTATGAAAGTTTGATCTGTCATATCCTATTTTCCAACGCTGATGATTCAACTTTAATGATTATGTCTGAAGTAAATTAAACGGCATTAAAGGAATTAAATGACAATCCAATTAATTTATTAACCCAATTAATTAAAATCAAAAGGCATAATCATTGATCTGCATAGACCAGGCCAAAACCAGTGAATAAGACAAGGCCAGAGTTGCAGTGTGAGTTTGCTGGGTTTGAAAGCTCTCAGAAACTAATGATGGATCAAATATCGACAAATAATATATTCCATACTCAAACTGACAAACTCTACTCTCTCTTAATTCATCGCCATCAAAATTTTAATATAATTAGAAATGGGCTGAATAACCAGCAAACAGCAAGCACTAAATAATCGGACCAGGGAGCATGTTAAACTCGATAAAATATGAAGCAGGGAGAGATTTTTTAAATTGACACCCACATCAGAAAAATCGACACCCACAATTTTTTAAAACTCCACCCACGTAAAACATTGAAAGAAAGGAGAGATCTTTTATTGTTTGGAAACATTGAAAATACGAGTGAAGTGAGAACCGAGAACTGGAGAAGAGCCAGATCGGTGAGAAACCGTAGAACTGAAAATACGATCAAGATCGGTTAAAATAAAGCATCGAGTGAAGTGAAGCAACTCACCAAAGTGAGAGACGACGTTGAGACGGTAAGATCAACCTTGCATCAGATAGTGAGACCGAGAACTGGAGAAGAAACAGATCGCAGTCGCATATAGTAGAGTGAGACTGGATCTGCAGAGTCTTGCAAGATCGAGCTTTGATCGGCGTTCGTTCATGCGAGAGTGCAGAGTTTGGCGAGAGAAGGTGCTGTGACCTGTGACTGTGAGATGTTGAGATTACCGTATATCTTTAACAAAAAGAAAATTAAATGAGACGTGAGCCGAGAGGCCGTTTTCTTCTTTCCATATTCCCCCGAAGTGGCAGCTTTCATTTCAAAAAATGAATGTGTGTTTAAAGTAAGGGAGACCTGCAAGGAATAAGAGACTCACAAGTCTCCAAAAAAAAAAAAAAAGTACTTCACTTTTTCACTCGACACAGGAAGCAAATGACCCTTATTTCCCAATTGATGATTTGCTTTACGAAATGGCGAAATGACCCTTATCTCCCCATTGATGAGGGCATAGGATGGAAAAACAAAGCCCAGTGAGGTGCTTTACGTAGGCTTTTTTTGATTGTGTCAACCGACAAAATATATTTAATTTCTCGGAAAGAATCTTTCAGACACAACACAAGACCAACTTCGGTGGGTTTTCTTTTTATTTGCACTAGTCTTTAATTTGCGTTATGAAATGGAAAAATGACACTTACAAGCCCAAAAATGAAAAATTGGGATAAAAAGGACCAAATGTCACGGGGTCACATGAAAAAATTGAGAAATTACGAGGCTTTGTTGGAAAAGTAATTTGGTTGGAAGATCAGAAGAAAATGAAAGACAAATTCTATTGGGGCCTCTCTAATGTGTTTTTCTCTAATGTCCCAACTTATCAAGGGTTTTATTTTGATTTCTTAACTTCACATGTTGTTTGCGGGAAGATAAATGTAAACAGAGATCCATAGGGACATTCAAGTTTCAATTTGATGAATAAATTTCAAAATTCATTAAAAAGAAAGTAACAAGGTTTTCAAAATAATTCGCACAGGGTTGAGTAGTTCGCTTCTTCCTTCAGGGCTCTGGTCTGCGCGGCATCCTCCCTTCCGACACCCTCTCTCGTCTCGACCAGCTTCGAGTCCTCTGCCTCCAAAATAATTCCCTCTTCGGTCCCATCCCCGATCTCTCTAGCTCCCCTCTTCAACCTCAAGGACCTCCTTCTCGACCATAATTTTTTTTTTCCCAAAAAAAAGAGCAATATATTTTTTAATCGAGGATTATACAAGGTCACTGGCAGCTCCGCCAAAGGACGAGGAACAGGGTGGAGAAAAGGCGTGGGGCCCACCAAATAAAAGTAATGTTGGTTAACACATTCTAACGGCGTGTGTATTTTTGCCCCACTTTTGAAAGTTTATGTGTATTTTTACTCTAAAAAAAGCTCGTGGTACTGGGCGCTCCTGAGGGAAAAGGCTGTGTGTATTTTCGCTCCTTCACCCTTCAGAGAATGATTTATTTTGGATATAGGGTTAAGGTGTAAAAATACACATGTGTTTTTATCCGATGAGTGCCTAGTAGCAAGTGCTTTTTTGAGGTGCAAAAGTACACATGTGGTTACAAATTAGGTGCAAAAATACCGTTTGCCCGTTAAGTTTGACATTTTTTGCTGACTGGACGGACGATGACATGGCATTTCAAAAGTGCAAAAATACGCATGTGATATATAAAGAAGAGCGCCTAACACCAAATTATTTTTTTAAAAAAATTAATAATTTTACTTCAATTAAAATTATTTTAGGATCTTGAAAAAATATTTCAGGTATTGACCGGTACTAAAAGGATACTGACTAGTACTAAAAAGTACTTTTACAATACTGACTGTTACAGAAAAAATACTTCATAATCTTGAAATTTAGGATCTTGAAAAAATATTTCAGGTATTAACCGTTACTAAAAGGATATTGACTGATACTGAAAAATATATATATATTTCAGAATACTGACTGGTACTAAAAAGTAATTTTAGGATACTGATTGGTACAGAAAAAATACTTCATAATCTTGAAAATTTATTTTATGATCTTGAAAAAATATTTTAGGTATTGACTGGTGCTAAAAGGATACTAACTAATACTAGAAAAAATATTTCGGGGTACTGACTGATACTAAAAAGTATTTTCAAGATACTGACTAGTACAGAAAAAATACTTCATAATCTTAAAAAGTTATTTTAGGATCTTGAAAAAAATATTTCAGGTATTGACCGGTACTAAAAGGATACTGATTGATACTGAAATTGAATGGTACTAAAAAGTACTTTTAGGATACTGACTGGTACCAAAAAACAAATAATTTATAATCTTGAAAAATTATTTTAGAATCTTGAAAAAATATTTTAAGTTATTGACTGGTACTAAAAAGATAAGATTTTGTTACGGACCAGCCCAACAGCCAACATACCGGCCACGGCCCAACCTAGCCTAGAAGCATAGTTGGCGGGATAGCATAGAAGATCCCAACAATGTAGGATCTATCCTAACCGCAATCCCACTAATCTAGGATCCCATTAATCGGGAATCTTCCCCAATCGCGATCCCGAGATATCAGCCTCTGATATCTCGGCCCCGGATATCGCACATTAACCCGGAGATACTCGCACCAGATTCCTCTATAAATACAAGGAAACCCTAATCAGGTGCACACGTTCTAATCTATGCTCTATTTACTTTTTGTCACACATAGCGCACACACCACCCCCTGGCTTCACGTCTTCAAGTATACTGCGAACTACGTGGACTTTGATCCCTTCAAAGGGTATGTAGGCTCTAGACTTGACAACCTAGTCAAGTCCAATCTTTCTGTGTTCTTAGGACAGAACATTGGGGCTGACCGTGGGGATCTATAAACTTTTATCCCCGTGACCACTGATGGCAAACACCAGAAGCCACAGCAGAAACCCACCACCACCAGTTGGCGAAGACCCCCAACCAAGCAAACTGCCGGCTGAAACCAATCGGCCACCGGAGCAGCCGCGACGCGAAAACACCCCTGAAGGGCTCGTGACCGACACGTCAACCTCTCCTCACCCAGACGAACTGCCGCTACAAGAAGCGTGTACAGAACCCCCAGCACGAGACGTCCAGGCGGTATAAGCCGACGTCCGCATCCTACGGAGGACACAAGAGTTATTCCTTCAAAGGCTCGAAAATAAGGAGAAACGAGACCATCTCCAGCGGGAGGCTGATTTTGAAGCCCTTGGCCAAATGATAAAAGACACGCTTGAGCACGATCACTGACAAGGAAACCGCAGGAGAAATCATAGAAGAGGAAGAAGGGCTCCCGTGGACGACAGCAGTTCCTCGAGTAGCACAGAATCGAGGAACACACGCCCGGACAACGGTGAACCAGATGATAGGACAAGCGCAGAACGAGGCCGCCTACCATCCCTTGGGAATATCAATGGCTCGGGAAACCATGGTGACAGTGTTAACCGCACCAATCGGGCCACCAGAGAGGGCCGAGACCCAGAAGAACGCGGCGCAGAAGACGGAAGCCCCCGGGCCCGCATATCACCCCGTCGTGGCTCTCCACGGGAATACCGAATGAAGTACCTGACGGAGTCCAGAAGATCCCCATTCTCGCGGGCAGCGGCGACGGCCCGCTACCCAAAACACTTCGACTTGGCCGACCTCCCGAAGTACGACGGAACTCAAGATCCACGCAACCATCTTGACATGTTCGAGAAGCTCATGTGGGTCTGGTCAATTAGAGGCCCGGTTATCCAGCGCCTCTTCGCGGCCACTCTAATCGGACCGGCGCATAGGTGGCTGAGCTCACTCCCAGACTACTCCATCCGGAGTTTCGAAGACCTTGGACGCAAGTTCGAGTTGCATTTCGCCACCAGTAAAAAACAGCCGAAGACCAAATTCACACTGAGCAAGGTGACACAGAGGAAGGGCAAGGAACTACAGACGTACCTAGACCGATTCCGCAATGTGGCAATGCAGGTTCGGTCGCTATCTAAGGAGGTCCACATACACTGCCTAGTCAACGGGCTAGATCCGTCATCACGACTAGCCCGGAACTTATGCAATAACCCGATATACACTTTAACCGAGTTCTACACCCAGGCGAAGAAATACCTAGAAGTCGAGCAGATGGAGGCGGCCAACACGGACGACCCTGGGCGGACGAGAAACACTACGCCCGACGAAGAAGAACGGATGAGGGCTGAACTGCGAAGACAGAACCACAAGAGCCGGGCCAAACCTGACCAAGCTGACCAAAAGGCCAAGTACGATAGCTACACCCCCCTGAATGTCCCTCAATCTCAGGTATGAAAAGAGGTCGCCCAGGCTGAGATGAGGCGGGTTGACAAGCCGAGGCCGATCAGAGGCTGTTCCAACACGGACCGCACCAAATTCTGTACGTTCCATGACTGCCATGGACATACCACCGACGAATGCTATGACCTCCGCGACGCCATTGAAAAGTTCGTGAGAGATGGAAAGCTACGTCAGTATGTCATCAAGACCCAGGGAAGGACGAGGGGCAAGCGCAACGACTGTGGCCGCACTAGAAGTCCGCCCAGGGAGTCCCGAAAGCCGGAGAAGAAGCAGAAGACCGCCTCGGACGACGAGTTTCCCAACGTAGATTTCCAGTGCAACGTCGTCAGCGGAGGCTTCGGAGGGGGAGGCGACATAGTAAGTCAGCGGAAGAAATACCTCCGCGAGGTCCTAACCGTCCGAGATCTACCCAAGTTCAAGGACGATCCCACCAAGCCGAAGCCGTCCCCTTGACCTTCACCAACAAAGAACTCAAGGACGTCATCCTCGGTCACCTGGACGGACTGGTAATCACCGGAACCTTGGTGAACTGCCGTGTCAAGAGGATCTTTGTGGACACCGGAAGTTCGGCCGACATCATAAGCTGGGACACCTATAAAAGGATGTACCTCGACAAAGTGGACCTTAAGCCGTGCAAGACCACCCTGATCGGATTCAACGGCGAACAATCCTCCCCGAAGGGTTATATTGACCTCCGGTTGACCCTCGGAACAAGAGAAGCGTTCAAGTCAGAGCGCGTCAGGTTCATCGTGGCCGATTTCCGCTCCCCATACAACATTATCCTCGGCCGACCCACAATTCACAACTGGGACATACTTGTGTCCACCAAGCACCAGAAATTGAAGATGGTCAATGACAAAAACCAGATAGTCGTGGTATCTGGAGACCAAAAGGAGTCACGGCAATGCTACTTTGAAGCTCTCCGGGTCGAGGAAGGAGGACCCTCATCTCCACCTCGGCTCGGATCCAACGAGTCAATAGCCGAAGTCGACAACAACAAGCACCCCCGGCATCCGATCAACATGGTAGAGCTCGACCTCCGAGAGCAGGAAAATCTGAGGCCCGAGCTGGAAGGAGAACTGGAGGAGGTGACTTTAGGGACGGACCCATCCAAGACCACCAAAATCGGCCGAGATATGAGGGACGACCTCAAAACTCAGATGATCCGTTTCCTTAGGCAGAACCAAGACATCTTCTCCTGGACCTCGGCCCAGATACCCGACATTGACCCCCACTTCTGCTACCACAAACTCGGCATATGGCCGAGATCAAGACCAGTGGCATAGAAGAAGAGGAATATTGCGGACAACAGATAGAAGGCCCTTGAGAGCCACGTCGAGGAGCTCCTAGCGGTCGGTTTTATTCGAGAGGTGCAGTACACCACCTGGCTCTCCAACGTAGTCATGGTACTCAAACCCAGCGACAAATGGAGAGTATGTGTCGACTACACGAACCTCAACAAGGCGTGCCCAAAAGACTCCTACTCGATGCCCAATATCGACCAGCTCGTAGATAACTCGGCCGGGTACCAACTCCTCTCCTTCATGGACGCCTATTTTGGATACAATCAGATCGCCATGCATCCGGACGACCAAGAAAAAACCACCTTTATGACAGATAAGGCAAACTACTGCTACAACGTCATGCAGTTCGGACTGAAGAATGCCGGGGCCACCTATCAAAGGACGATGAACCGAGTTTTCGAGGACCAGATCGGGCGCAACATAGAAGTCTACATAGACGACATGATCGTCAAGTCGAAGCTTCCAGAAGACCACATCTGGGACCTAGAACAGACGTTTGAAAAACTAAGAAGACATCTAATCAGGTTGAACCCGGCCAAATGTGCCTTCGGAGTTCCGGTTGGAAAGTTCTTGGGCTTCATGCTGACCAACTGGGGGATCGAAGCCAACCCGGACAAATGCAAGGTCGTGCTAGAAATGCAGCCCCTAGGACCAACAAGGAGGTACAGCAGCTGACCGGCCGACTCGCAGCCCTGACAAGGTTTCTCCCAAAGTCGGCCGAGAAAGCCCTACCTCGCTTCAAATTATTGAAGAAGGAAACCCAAGGCGGCTGGAATCCCAAATGCAACGCCGCCTTCGCAGAAATCAAACAATGTCTGGCAACCTCGCCGGTACTTACTAAACCTGATCCCGGTGAGACCTTATTTCTGTACTTGTCAATCGGCAACGAAGCCGTCAGCGCCGCTCTGGTGAAGGAGGCTGAGACCAGGCAGATGCCGATATATTTCATAAGCAAAGCCCTGTAGAGCTCCGAACTCCGGTACCAGAAACTCGAGAAGGTGGCTTTTGCCCTACTCACCTCAACGAGACGACTTCGGCCCTACTTTTAAGGGCATCGGATAGTGGTGCGCACCAGCCAATCGATCCGACAGATCCTACACAAGCCAGACTTAGCCGGAAGGATGACCAACTGGGCCATTGAGCTGTCAGAGTTCGACATAGCCTTCGTGGCCCGGCAGGCGATCAAGTCACAGGCATTAGCAGACTTCATAAGGGAACTAACCCCGGCAGTAACAAGTGACGGAACCTGGAAAGTCTACGTGGACGGATCCTCCAACGCTAAGGGCAGCGGTGCAGGAGTCATCATTGAAAGCCCACAAGTAGTTGCCACTGAACACTCTCTCCAGCTGAAGTTCCCGACCTCCAATAACCAAGTCGACTACGAGGCTCTGCTGGCCGGACTGCTCCAGGTAAAAGAGAACGGCACGCACCTAGTAAAGGTTTTAACTGACTCGCAGCTCGTCACCGCACAGATTGACGGTAGCTATCAGGCAAAAGGCCCTCTTATGACAAAGTACCTAAACCGCGCCAAAGAGCTCATGGCCGAGTTCGAAGAAGTGATCGTCTCCCATATCCCAAGAGAGGAGAACACCAGAGCCGACATCCTCTCCAAGCTGGCAAGTACTAAGGGACTGGACAGTCACAGGACCGTGATCCAACAGAACCTGACTGAGCCAAGCTGTATCATGGCTATCTCGGCAGGCCCTGACTGGAGAAAACCAATAGAAGACTACCTCGAGAGGGGAATTATCCCTACCGACTCGACCGAGGCCAAAAAACTGATCAGAGAAGCCGCTCTCTACGCAATAGTTGATGATCAACTATATAGAAAGGGACTGCACTGCCCGATGATGTGATGTCTCGGAGAAACCGAGGCAAATTATGTGCTGGCCGAACTACATGAAGGTAGTAACGGCCACCACAAATGGGGCAAGGCCCTCGCCAAAAAGGCACTTCGTGCCGGGTATTATTGGCCCATTATGAAGCATGACGCCATGGAAAAAGCCAAGACGTATGATAGCTGCCAGAAACACGCCAGGATCATATGGCCGCCACCCGCAGAATTGAAAGGAATGCCAGCCCCATGGCCCTTTTATAAATGGTGCATGGACATCCTCGGACTATTTCGACCTGCCCAGAAACAATGCAGATGGCTCATCATCACAGTAGACTACTTCACCAAGTGGATCAAAGCGGAGCCACTGGCCACAATAACCTCGGCCAGAGTAATAAAATTCTTCCGGCACAACATCGTCTCCCGCTTCGGAATACCAGCCGAGGTCGTCACGGACAATGGGACCCAGTTCATGGACCATAGATTCCAAGCGTTAATGTCCAACCTGGACATTAAACAAAACTTCTCGTCCATGGAACACCCGCAGTCGAATGGCCAGGCCGAAGCCGCCAACAAGGTCATCCTGGACGGACTCAAAAGGCTGATGTTGCAAGCTGACACCAACTGGACCGAGCAGCTCCACAGCGTTCTATTGGGATACCGGACAAGCGTACAGTCTTCGACCCAGGAAACCCCGTACAAGCTAACCTATGGATGCGAAGCAATGATCCCGGTCGAAATTGGGCAGCCATCTTGGAGAAAGGTTAGAGCCAGACAAGAAGGGCAGGAGTCGAACGACGACGCCTTAAGGATCAACTTGGACCTCATAGACAAAATCCGAGTCACGACGCACTGCCGAGAATTAGCCGCCAAGCAGCTACTCGCGGCTAAGTACAATAGAAAGGTCCAACCCAAGTCATTTAACAGCGGGAACCTCGTACTCCGACGGGCCGACATAGGCAACAAGAATGCCAAGGACGGGAAGCTGGCTGCAAACTGGGAAGGCCCCTACCAGATCAAAGAGAAGCTCGATGGAGGGGCATACATCCTCGAAACCTTGGCACGGAAGCCGGTCAAAAGAACATGAAATGCCGATAAGCTGAAGATCTACTATAGCTAGATCCAGCCTCGACCCCGTTTATTTTTACTTTATTTATTTCATTTAAGACAAAGTTCAAATTATGTCATTTTCTAATATTATTTCTTTGTAAAGCCCCTTAGGGCTATTTTTCAATAAAGGACCCTATTAAGGAGATTCATGAATGTGCATAATTATCTGCTTAAGCATGAAGCTGAGGCTATGGAACCCGGCCAAAATACCGAAGGCCAAGGCAATAAAGCCTGGCCAAGAAACCGAAAGCCGAGGCCAATAAGCAGGGTACCGGATAAACGGCTCCGAGGTTGTGTACCCAGCCGAAAATTAAAAACATCTAAATGTACGAAAACCGGCCGTTGTACTCCTACGGGCACTGATAAATCCATATTTTAGATATTTTATCCCGCCTTATCCATTTATTTTGGGGATTATTTTAGGCTAATTTGGATATATTAGATAATATTTGAATTGTTAGCCAATTTTAGGAGATAATATAAATCTGAATTAATTATGAGATATTGGGCTTAAATTATTAATATCTTAGTTAGTATCTTGTGATTAAATAATATCTCTTAATATATAATAGATCATGATTTTATCATATTTGAGATCCTATGGTGCAGAACTTTTCAGGAAAACTAAAAGGAGATCCAATGGTGAAATTTTATTGGGCTTCCTAAATTTTTATGGGCTCAAATTGATACCCAAAAATCCTCTCTTTCTCCTATAAAATTAACCTAGCAGCTACAAAAGAATTCACGCTCTCATTGAGAGCCGAGAACACGTTGAGGCACAGATTGACGCGAGAGGAAACGTTGAAGTAGAAACACACGCACACAGAGCATCACGCAAGGAATTTGATTCATTGATTCATCAATTCATCATTGGCTACGCGGGCCCACACATACCTGGAAAGCCATTGATTTACATCAATATTGTTTCCAATCCATTGTGCTCATTCCTTATTCATGGCTGTGACGTGTTTGGCTCGTGGTGAAGGAGATAATAAATTTATGGCAGCCTAAGCACTTTTGAGGAGGCAACTTAGGAGGAGCATGGAGAAGGCTAGAGCCTAGGGTTTTACAATTGAAGACCACAAGGGAGTGTTTTTTCCTTTTATCAATTTGTTTGAAGACTTTGAAATTATTTAGTTTTAGATAGTTTCAATTTGCTTTCTTGAGAACAATCTAGTTTTAGATTGTAAACACATCATTTATTTCAGATTGATTTGATAATTTGGATCTGAACATAATTGTTCGATTTTTGTTTGCAAACCCTTTGATTGTCAATTGATTTAATAATTGAGTTTTCATTATTAATTTGATTGTCAATTGGGTTTATCAATTTAATTGTTTAATTAGATTGATAAATTGTTTAGTTGTTTAATTGGACGATTGTGAACGAGATTTCAAAATTATTTAGAAATTAATTGTGAGCAGGTTTTAATGAGTTTAATTAACTAGCATGTATTCCATTATGAGTTTTCTAATGGATTAAGTGTTATTGAACTTGAGGGTTTCCCATGTTTCAATTAGTTGATTAAAATCATTAATTCCAGTCTTTCATTACCTCCTATGGTCTAATTAGTTGGTTTGGGCTAAGAAATTTAACTCCATGCAATTCCTGAGTTGTCCCCTCATCCTCATAAATTGGTTGATTTACTTTTAGTTAACTTCTTTTCTTAGGATTCTAATTATTTTCTCAAAACAAAAACCCCCAAATTTGCATTCTCATCTAGATTAGTTCCATTCTCATTTAGGTTTTAGAATCATTATCATCTTGCATTTAGTTAGTTGAGTTTTATTTTATTTGCATTTTTCATCACCTTAATTCAACCTGAAGAAAAACCCACAACTTGCTCCTTGGGAAAATGACCTAGGTTGACCCTATATTGCATAATTAATTAGGACCTAGTTTAATTGATTGCTTTAGCGACGAAAGCAAGCACCATCAGGCACTGGTTAGAGCTCCGCGAAGGAGCCATACGTGGCCTTTCGTGAAATTGACGCGTCAACGCTCGCCCAACTAAGCAAGAAGACTACACCTAGTTTAATTGATTGCTTTAGCGACGAAAGCAAGCACCATCAAGCACTGGTTAGAGCTCCGCGAAGGAGCCATACGTGGCCTTTCGTGAAATTGACGCGTCAACGCTCGCCCAACTAAGCAAGAAGACTACCATGGTGACCCTGATCAGGTCAAAATGTCTGACTAGAGGCAGACGAAGCCTCGGCTGGACATATGGTAGTCAAGCCCTTACGTCGGTAAAACATAATCCGACTAAGCGAAAGTCGGAGTCCGACTACTAAGAAAGCCGGACCGAGGCAGCGTGGTTAGTTATACCTGACGAGGTTGAAACAAGACAACCCTGCCCCAACCTCCCACACGCTAAGTGTAGTAAAGTAAAAACGGCCTGTACACATGCAGCCGACACACATCTAAGACAAGGCAAAAGGATGATACAAAAGTAAATCATTCATTGCCTAAATTATCTAACCAAGCTTAGAATTGCAAAGGACTAAGGCAAAAGGATGATGAAAATGTAAGTCATTCATTGCTCAAACAAGTTTATACAAAATGGCCCAGAGGCCAGAATTGTTCTAAAAATATTACAAGGGCACAGATGCCCCGAAAATAAAAAGAGCAAAAAACCAAAATCAGCTGCAAGGCTTGACCTCGGGATCTTCAGCCTCGGCGTTGGCAGGACCGTCGGCGCAAGGAGACTGATAAGGGATTAGATTCCCGTCCTGAACAAAGGCACGGTAGTCATACCCATCCAAATTGAGCTCGACGCCGGGATTGAAAAATCGGATCTGAGCCAAAGCCTGCTTGAAGCATTCCTCGGCAGTTTGCACCAATGCCTCGCATGCTTCCTGGCGAGCCGCCTTCTCCACGGAAAGGGCTTTCTGAAGCCCCTCCTTCTCATTCGACTGGGAGGCCCTCTGCTGCTGAAGAGTCTTCATTGCTGCCAAGCCTTCCGACAACCCCTTCTGCGCCCGACTGCACTCCTCGGCCAGCTTTTCAGCGGAGCCCCGGGCAAGCTGAAGCTCCTGGTCAGCCTTCACAACCACGGCCTTGGTAGCGTCTCGCTCCGCCCTGGCCACATCTCGTTCTGCCCAAGCCATGACGAGCCCCTCCTCAGCAGACCTGGCCTTCGCCTTAGCCACAGCCAACTCCTCTCTAAGCTCCCCGACAGACGCGACCTTAGCCTCTGCCGCGGCCAGGCCCCTCTTCAGGTCGGCCTCAGCCGCCCTCAGCCGGTGGCACTCGGCACCGACCAGGGCGTACTGTTCCCACACCAATATCAAGGCCTGGACGTACCCCACCAACCGGCATAATTCCTTCTGAGCCAAGTGTAGCTGATCCAAGGACGAGGGAGACAACGGCTGGCTATCCATAAAATGCCGGGGAGGAAGGAAGGCAACGTCCACCTCCAGAGCCACCCCCTTTTCCCACAAAAGCCGCGGGGGAAAACCGAAGACGGACCCGTTGGCGGAGGAGGAGGAGGGGGAGGTGGCAGGGACGAGGGCAGACTCGGAGGCGAGCCAGAGGGCACCTTAGAGAGGAGTGCGGCCTCGACCTCCTTATCACTGACCACGACTTCTTTCCCCTTAGAAGCCGAGTACTCGGCAACAGACTCTCGCCTCTCCAAAGCCGGGGTTTCCACCGCCCGGGCAAACTTGGCAACATCAACAGTAGAAGGACCCTAGTCGGCTGAGCCCTCTGCTTTCTTTGGAGCCTTGGCCGCATCGGCACCTTCAGAGGCACCCCGCTTCTTTAGGCGATTGGGCGAGGCAGCAGCCGGATTCGCCACACGAAAATAGAGCGGAAGTGAACTCATATCTCGAGCTGAAAAAGCAAACAGATACCAGGTTAGAATCAAGGATCCAAAAAACCAAGACAAAAACAAAGACAACACATTACTAAAAAACCCTACTGGTAGGAGGCAACGGCTCGGAGCCGTCTCCAGTTATAAAGTAACTAGCGGGCTTCACCTCGTACTCCGCCACAAGGGCCTCCAGTCGAGGAACGGCGGAAGCTGACTCCGGCCACAGGTCATCACGCAGAACGTGGTAGGAGGTAGCCTTGACATCATGATGGCTCTCCATCCAGTATAAGGGAAAGCACCAGCCCACATTGGCACCCTCGGGACCCTCCAGAAACCAAGGCTGTTTCCCAAACTTGGCCTCAACCTTGAAAAAGGCCCCCTTGAACCTCTTGAAAGAATCCAAAAAAGGCGTCATGAGCCTCCGCTCCGGGTTGATACGCAACGACACCAACCCTTTCAGCTTCTCGCTCTCCTTGGGCGAACTAGGGGTAAAAGGGCCGAAGTAGTAGAAAAAGAGGTTGGGGGTACACGCAATCGAGACCGGGAAGGAATTACACAGCCGCTCAAAAGCGACCAAGTAAGCCCACCCATTCGGATGAAGTTGGGAGGGGGCAAGTCTTAGATGGAGCAGGGCCTCCATCTGGAAAGTGGTGAAGGGCAGGGAAACCTGGACCCAAGTCAGGCAATCCCGGTAGAAAAAGAAGAAGTTGGGTCGACCCGCTTCCCGCGTCGCACAAACGGGTTCATCGGCCGACGGGCACCTAAGGACGCACCCCGACATATCTGAGATCTTCAGCCGAGCGAGGTCCGCATCCAACATGAGAAACCAGGTCCTTAGCACGTCGTGCGACACCTAGTTGTATCGCCGGCACAGGGCCTTCGGCGGACTAGAAGAGTCTGAACCCGTGGGCTCTAAATGTTGCTTGGAAGATCGGGATTTGGGAGCCATCACACCTAAAGGCAAATAAACAAAGCCAGAATTAGTAAAAGAGCGGAAATACCTGGCACTACAACGGTGGCAGGCGAAAGAGACCGCGAACTCGGACGAACAGGGGCGCTAGAAGGGACGTTTGTCGCAGTCCGATGCCGGCAAGAGCCAAGTGTGGAGGAAGCCCTGGCGTCTCCACCTCGTGCTATCAACGCAGAACTCTCCGCAAGGCAGTCACAACACGGGCCGAGATACCCTTCCAGAAAAGGTGTCTGGCGGACAGAAGAAGGGCCCTCATAGAAATTGAGGGGTTGAGCCATCAGCACCGAGGATCCGGATCCGGATGAAGAGCCTATCCCGGCCCCACCGGGCAACTCGAGAGGAAGAGCGCGTGCCAATGGCCGGAAAGGACGGGAGGGACGTGAAACCGGAACCCTAGCTGAAGCCGAGCTCGCCCTGGCTCGCCTCGGTCGAATGGCGCCGCCTCAACGCATAGGAGCCAAAACCCCCGCAGCAGGTGGCTCACCCCCGAGAACCCAATAAGTGGCCCGTGGGAGATGCACACGGAGGAACATTTCCTCTTCTGGCGTCAACAACGCCCTTGGTCTAGGAAAATTTCTATCTCTCACCATAATTAGAAGCCTAAGGCACTAAAGGCTAGTGTTTAAGGACAATAACACAGACGTCAATCTTGGAAAATAAACGGTAAAAGGAAGAGAAACACCAAACGAAAGTACAAGGGAATGGACGGAATACCTATACGTGTAGAATGAAAGAAACTGGGATGCTGGAAAACGGTAAAAGTTTCTATCAAGGAAGACTCTTCTCTGCAAAACTCTAGAAAAACCAGAGAAAGGAACTGGAGAATAAGCGAATACCGGAAAAAGTGAAAGAAAAGGAGGGAGAAGAGCTATTTGAACCAAGTCGCGAAGCAACAGGGCAAAACGGTCTATTCCGGGATAGACACGACGGGATTGGTACAGCGCGACGTCAGCACATTAAATGCTCATGGATCTCGGGAAGCAAAAAGGCACGACGGTTGCAGAGCAACACCATTTAGAACGCGCCAGGTGTTAATCCGTAATGATGGCGTGTGTGAAGGGAATCCTGAAGCGCATAAAGAATGCCAAAAGGCGGGAAAGGCAGGACCAAAGTAGCTGTGGGCATTTTGGGCCGGAACGGACCGAGAGCCATCCCGGCAAATTGAACTCGGCATCCTCGGCGAAACACTAGGGCAGGGGCACAAAAAGCCGGCCCCAGACTCGAACCCGACGAAAGGCCACGGCAGCCACAAGCCAGTCTCGCTGAAGTAGAATGCCTCGGCCATAACAAGGTCTGGGGGCAATATGCACCTCGGCCGTCCAGAGGCCTAAACGACCGAGCTGGGGGGCAACTGTTATGGACCGGCCCAACAGCCCACATACCGGCCACGACCCAACCTAGCCTAGAAGCATAGTTGGCGGGATAGCATAGAAGATCCCAACAATGTAGGATCTATCCTAACTGCAATCCCACTAATCTAAGATCCCATTAATCGGGGATCTTCCCCAATCGCGATCCCGAGATATCAGCCTCTAATATCTCAGCCCCGGATATCGTACATTAACCCGGGGATACTCGCACCAGACTCCTCTATAAATACAAGGAAACCCTAATTAGGTGCACACGTTCTAATCTATGCTCTATTTACTTTCTATCACACAGAGCACACACACCACCCCCTGGCTTCACGCCTTCAAGTATACTGCGAACTACGTAGACTTTGATCCCTTCAAAGGGTACGTAGGCTCTAGGCTTGACAACCTAGTCAAGTCCAATCTTTCTGTGTTCTTAGGACAGAACAGATTCTAAAATAGTTTTTCAAGATCATGAAATATTTTTTCTGTACCATGCAATATTTTCAAAGTATCTTTTTAGTACTAGTTAGTACCTTGAATTATTTTTTCAGATCTTAAAATAATTTTTTAAGATTATGAAGTATTTTTTTAGTACGGTTCAGTATCCTGAATATCTTTCTAGCACCCGATAGTAATTAAAATAAAATTATTAAATTAAAAAAAAAAAGAAAGAATTTGGTGTTCGACGCTCTTTTTCACAAACCACATGTGTATTTTTACACCTTTGAAATGCCACATCATCGTCCTGTCAATAAAGAAAGTCAAACTTAATAGTCAAAGTCAAACTTAACGGTCAAACGGTATTTTTGCACCTAATTTGTAACCACATAGTCACTTTTGCACCTAAAAAAAGCACTTGCTGCTAGTCGCTCCTCGAAGAAAAGCACATGTGTATATTTGCACTTTAACCCTTAAAACAATTCCTTTTCTTTAAACTAGAATTTCTCGGGTCCTATCGTGCCTTGGATGATCCCCCCAAAAAAAAAAATTTGGGATTCTTTCTAAATGTTTTTTTTATGATTGTTTTGATCGTTTCATTCTCCATGAGACAAAGAGATATTTGAATATCCTATTGAAAAAAAAAATCAGTTTTTTTTTTTACAAAAATTTAAAACTTCAAAATTATATAGTATCCTTTTCTTTTGAAATCTTAAATCTAAAACAAATTGAAAACAACTCTTGTTTACACATAAAACATTAAAATGTCATTCATTTTATATAAAATCAATGATAAAAAGAACCATGAAAAAAAAATATTTGGAAGTATCCCAAAATTAAGTCTAATGGGAGCACGTCACCGTAGACCCAACAGGCACCCGTGCTCAAATTTCTCCCTATGCCTGCATTTTATACCTGAAATGTTTATAGAAAATTATTCCTATATATAGTTTTTAATGCAAGAGCCAATTGATTTTTTTTTTCAAAGAAATTAAGAAAGTTAAATAGATTATTTAATCATAGTATATACGGTATTTTATTACATTATATATATCAGTTTACAAGTCAATTAAATTAGTTTGCAGAAATATGATAAATATAAATAATTTAATCTAACTTATTTATTTTATTTAATCTCTTCTAAAAATGTCAATGGGCTATTGTATTAAAAACCAGAGATAGTATTTGCATATACTCTCTCTTTGTTTTTGTTTTTGTGTTTTTTTTCTTAGACATTTGTATTCTTCAATTAGAGACTGTAACATCTCAAATTTTGGGATTTGAAATTTGAATATTTTATGGAAAATTAAATTGTGAAATTTTCCCTAAAATAATTGTGGAATTAATTATTAGAAAATTAATGTATATTTTCCCATAAATTAAGGACAAATATTTAGGTAATAATTTATGGCCTAAATATTTTAGAAATAATATTTTATTTGCTCAAATGAATAAATTAAGAGAAAATCCTTAAATGAAATTAAGGATTAATTTTGGATTATCCAACTATTGTTTGCAATAAATGGGAAGGACTAAATTGCATTGTAGGAAATCAAGTTGGTAATTTTTTAGAAAGTAGACCCCACACTCCTTGCATATTAGACACCACAACCACTCCAACATTCATTTGCTAATCAGACAAGCTAAAACGCAGCACGCGTCTAGATCCTCTCATTTTCTCTCTCCTCCCCATCCCTCCCAAGCGCATCTCGACCGTCCATTTCGTGATCCAACGGCCGAGACTAAAAAAACAAAAAACAAAATTTTTGCTTTTTGTCTTTTTCGAAAAAGATAAAAAAAACAATTTTTTTTTTAAAATCTCGGCCATTGGATTACGGAATGGACGGCCGAGATCAGACTATGAGGGATGGGGAGAAAAAAAGGAAAGGAGAGGATCCGGTTTCCACGCATACTTCCTCACTCCATTAATCTAATTGAGCCCACATGCTACAAAACTGATTCAACCCAAAGATATAACAACAGCGTGTATCCATTTAACCCATTCGGCTGCAACAGGGGGGAAAAAAACAAAAAGGTAAACACGTAAAGCACGTTAAGCAGATCACACACAGTGTCAGCGTATCACTCTTGGCGTCGACCGTACACGCAAGTTCAGACCAGTAGCTCAACCCCATGCTTCTTGAGCTCCACACCACCTCTCCATTCCTCCTTATATCAGTAGATCAGTCAGCAACCAAGAAAGAAAGAAATAGAAACAGAAAAACGTAGGGAACGAGAGACGGAGAAAGAGTGTGAGAAGTCGGAAGGAAAAAGGACCAAACGTGCATGCAAGCTTGAGGAACGACCAAGGTGAGTTCCTTAAGCCTTTCCCTTCTTGTTTCCATGGTTTATGAAGGATGGGTTTGTAGGTTAAGGGAAGAAAACATTGAAAACCAAAAGCAACTCTGTTTTCGGATTCAAAAATAGAGCCATAGTATGTGCTTTTGTTTCATAGGCAAATGTCTGTGTTTTTCCATGAAAGTTTTACAGTAAATAGTAGACATCTTAACCTTTAAAACGAGCCAAAACCTAGCCAAAACAGACGTGTAGATTGAGAGATATGATTTTCCAAAGTTTAGCCAAAATCTGGACCATTTTCTGCACTTCCAGTGAACAGTAATTTTCAAGCTTGGTTTTGAAATGGCAAACATATAAGTTTTTCTTTGAAATTTTTACAGTAAATAGTAGACATCCTAAAATTTAAAACGAGCGAAAACCCAGCTAAAACAGACATGTATATTGAGAGTTATAATTTTTCAAAGTCAAACAGCGAAAACTGGAAAATGTCAGTTTCAGAAGTGAACAGAAATTTTTGGGCTCTTTTTCGAAATGTAAAACATTTTAGTTTTTTCTTGAAATTTTTACATTAAATAATATACATCTCAACCTTTCCAAAAAGTCAAAGAACACCTAAATCGGACGTGTAGAAAGTGAGATATGATTTTCCAAAGTTTAGCCGAAAATCTGGACGAATTTTGTGTTCCAGTAATAGTGATCATTTTCTAGTATGGTTTTGGAATATGAAACCTTTGATATATTACATGAAATTTTGAGTGTTGATAGTACACATTACTCTTTAAAAAGAGCTTTGGATCACCTTAAACAGAAGCTTGTAACTCAAGATATGATTTTTGGAAGTTGAGTCACAACTTTAGAAAGTTTTCTGGACAATGTTTGAATTTTAAAAATCTGGGAATGATATAATATTTTATGGCTATTGGTATTATTTTTCTCTGAAAATAGACATGCTAAGGAATACGTAGCTTTTGGAAGCACCTCATTTAGATTTTTGTAGAGTTAATTACGAATTTTCAAAGTTTAATCAGAAAAAATTCTGGAAAAGTCTTATGTAAAGAGTCAAGTTACATATATACATTTTTGGAATTTTGAGAAACATTATATGTAATGCAATAAAGCATGATTTATAGGATAATTGGTATTTATTAAACTTCTAATTTAAAGTATTGATGACATATTGGAATAGCCTCTGGATTAATAAAGATATTATCGAAATTCTAATCACTTTAGTTTTGAAATTTGAAGGATTGTTATTTTCAGTTTTTATTATAATAATATTTATTATTAAATTTTGTATATTTCTATGAAATTATAAATTACAATTTTAATTATGTGGAGTTTGAAAAAGTTATTAATGGTTAGTAAATTGATTGTGGTAGATTGATTTTTGGCGTATGTTTGAACTCTTGGATTAGGAGCAGTATGATAATAGTTAGCTTCGACGAGAGGTAACCACTTTCCACTTGTTATGTGTATTGATATGTTGTTTGTGAGTATTTTATGAAATCATTATGAATATTTTAATAGAAATTACCTTGCGGAACCTTATGATTTGAATTGTGAATATATACATATTTATTTATGTATAAGAATTGAGAGTTTTGATGTTATGATATTTCTTATGATAATTATGGGAATGGTTGAATTGGGAGGAAATGATTAGTATATTTCATCACGTGGTGAGACCTCCATTAATGCATGATGGTTGGCTTTCTATTGTTCCACCTGTTCAATGAGGGACTAGCCCACTAGTTCAATGAGGGGGAAAGACCCATGGTCTGAGACACGTGCTCTGAGGATTTTGGTCGGTCCTCATCACATGACCAATGAGCTTTTGAGTAACCAGTAATATGGATGTAACTTAGCCCATGGGTCTAGTCGGAAATAAGGCGGTTTGGCTGGATTGATGGGAGGCATCTTGGGAATTGTGTTAATGAAAACTGTGATACATAATTTTTGATATGAAATTTTGTGATATTGGCAAATTATATATATTATTATTTTTAAATACTTTGTTATATAAATTGTTCCACATGGCACCTCACTAGCATATATTAGTATTCGTAATGAGTTGGATTGATGGTTACCACATTTTTCCAGGTGATAGTTCCCGTCCGGGTCCATCAAGGAAGACCTTGGAAGCTTAGGCTCCTTTTGCTAAAAGTAGTGCTTCTGTCTTTTTGGTTTATGTTGAATGATTGTATATTGCCATGTTAGGGCTAATTTTACATACTGGTTTATTTAAATATTTTATTTAACGTTGAAGCACTATTAAGTTACAGATTAAACATAAAATATAGTTATTTTGTTAATTAAAATGAAGGAAGTTACAGAGACAATTATATTCGAGCTTCCGTTGGTACTAAATATAAGCAAGCAAGGATTTGAACCTTCTATATACTCTCTCTATTCTTACTTCCCAATTTCTAATTGGGAAATGGGATGACCAAATCCTAAATTTTTATTTTTCTACTTCTTGTTGAATTCAAAACTAAAAAGGTTGTGCCTAAAAGTGTCTACTTACATAAAATGTACTACCTCCAGTTTTAAATATAGGAATACTTTTGTAGTACAAATTGTACTAAAAAATTGTTCATATAATTAAGACGAGAGGGAGTATCTAATTGACAAAGTTTGATCCTTGTCATTGTGTGCCCAAGGTTGGCCCATGGGCCTAAGCCCTTTTGCAAATTTTTAATTTTTTGTTCCTTTCAAAAAAATATATAAAAAAAATGAAGCAAGGAATCTCATAAAATTTTAGTTCAAGATCATTTATGGTGAATATTAGGAAATTAAAGTATCAATCAATGTTGAAATTTGAAAATTAAACCATATTCTAAAGTCAAATTCTAATGTCCTCCATTTTACTTAGCGAAAATTTAAATTTAAGGGTTGATCAACGACTAAGTACTGCTTCATTTCTTGCCAAAATATACAATTTAAATCAAAGTATGCAAAATGAGCTCTAACGTGGTAATATACAATCATCCAACGTATACCAGAAGATGGAAGCACTACTGCCAAAAGGAGTAGCCTAAGCTTCCGAAGTTTTCCCTGATGGACTCGGATGGGAATTATCACCTGGAAAAATGTGGAAACCATCAATCCAACTCATTACGAATACTAATATGTGCTAGTGAGGTGCAATGTGGAAAAATTTATATAACAAAGTATTTTAAAATAAATAAATAAATAAATAATTTACCAATATCCACATCACAAAATTTCATATCAGAAATTATGTATAATAGTTTTCATTAACATAATTCCCAAGATACCTCCAACCAATCCAATCGAACCGCCTTATTTCCTCCGACTAGACCCATGGGCTAAGTTACATCCATGTTACTGGTTACTCAAAAGCTCACTGGTCATGTGATGAAGACCGACCAAAATCCTCAGAGCACATTTCCTAGACCATGGATCTTTCCTCCTCATTGAACAAACGGGGTGTCGTACGCCCTCATTGAACAAGTGGGACAATATAAAGCCAATCATTATGCATCAATGGAGGCTTCACCATGTGGTGGAATATATTACTTCATTTCCTCCAAATTCAACCCTTCCCATAATTATTATAATAAATATCATAATATCAAAACTCTCAATTCTCATACATAAATAAATAAATATGTATAAATTCATAATTTAAATCATAAGGTTCCGCAAGGCAATTTATATTAAAAATATTCATAATGATTTCATAAAATACTCACAAACAACATATCAATACACATAACAAGTGGAAAGTGGTTACCTCTCGCCGAAACTAACTATCATTACACTGCTCCTAATCCAAGAGCTCAAACACGTACAAAAAATCAATCTATCACAACCAATTTACTAATCATTAATAACTTTTTTTTTTCAAACTCCACATAATTAAAATTGTAATTTATAATTTCATAAAAATATACCAAAATTAAATAATGAATATTATTAAAATAAAAATTGAAAATAACAGTTTGGCATATATATATATATTTTTTTTAAAAAAAAAATGATCGTCTAGTCCCCCGGGTTTCAGAACTAACATAACAGTCCTTCAAATTTCAAAAACTAAAATAATTAAAATTTCAGTAATATCTTTATTAATCCAGAGATTATTCCAATACCTTAAATTAAAAGTTTAATACATACCAATTATCCTCTAAACCATAACATTGGCTACAGAAAATAAATCAAATATGAGATGATCAAGTGAAGTGTATAGTAAACTAAGCTGGGCTAACAACTATAAGTCAAGTGGATAAAACTCAAATGCTTAATATATACAAAGGTCAAGGAGTTTACCTTCCACGCTGTTGTTAGATGGCTGAAGCTTGAATTTTCTTGCAAGTTTCTCACAATTTCTCTGTTTCTTTTATATGTTCGTCTTTTCTTCGTCTTTTCTTCTCTTTCTTTCTGCAATAAAAGAAGGGGTTTAATTTTTTCATGTTGCATGAGAGGAAGAAGATTCCTACACACACATAAAATAGTGGGACCCACATATACATATAATGCTAATTATTTATATAGATATGTGTGTGTGTGTGGGTCCCACCATTTTATATGTGTGTAACATAAGAAAATACTTCTCCTATAATCAGAGTAGTTAATCGCGCTGTAGCGGTGCAATAGCGCTGGAGCGTCGCAGAATAGAACCTTGCCGCCATGAAAGCTCCATTGCGGAGCGTTTCAAGGTCGCGCATGTAGCACCTGTTGCGGTGCCGCAAATCGCGCGATGCATCATGCGATTAGGTTTGACCAAAACAGTTAATAAAAAAAAAAAAAAGCCCAACCCGAAACCCGACTTACAAAATCAGTCCATTTGAAACAAATCAGTCACGATCGGCGCCTCTAAGTTCAAAGGGCAAGAGTGAGATCTAATCTCATCTGATTTCGACACCTCTAATTTGTGATTTCTGATCTGACGCATTCAAAGAAGGCGACTCAGTTCCTTTTTTAGTTCGACACCTCTGTTTTTTTTTTCAACCAGATCAACGCGTTCACTTCGTGACTTCGTGGGTAAAAAAAAAAAAAAACAGTTTGACACCTATAAGTCTGCTTTTTCAGTCCGTGACTTTTGATTCTTGTATTGCACAAAAAATTGACAATATAAAATTACTTTTTAATATAATTTAAATTTTTTGATCAATTTTAATTTAGTTTAAGTTTATAAAGACTAGAGATAATTTTTGTTTATATTTATTTTATGGTTTTTAAAGACTAATTTAATTATGATTTTTTTTTTGGTTATATATTAATGTTTTGTTTATGCTTTTAAAGACTTGGATGGTTTATTATTTATGATGAAAATGTCTTAAATTTTAAGTACATGATTATTGTTGAGTATTTATGTGTGTATCTTCAGTGTAGCGGTCATCCCGCAATGCGCTATACCACTATAGCATTTTTTGGGTCAGCCGCTACGCGCCGCTATCTGAGATTGACTACTATGCCTATAATATGATAAATGTTTTTTCCATAAAAGAATAATGAAAGGAAAGGAATCATAAAAGAAGGTCCACATTCTTCTCTTTTTCTACAATAGAAGAATAATGAAAGGAAAGGAATTGTAAAAGAAAGGGTCCACATTCTTCCTTTCCATGCTCCTTCCCTCATGACTTGTACAACCACATCTTTTCCCCACAAATTAACTTTATCAAAGTTGAACCACTTCATTATTGCAACAACTAGAGGTGTACAAACGGCTTTTCAATTCAGTGTTAGGTGAAAACCCAAAAATAGAAAAAACATGTTTTTTCAAACAGCAAAACCGAATTAACTTAAAAACCAAACTTAATAAATCAAAATATTTCGGTTCGATTTTTGGGCATATTTTGGACCTTTTTGGTTTCGGTTTGTGGGCCATATTTTGGGCCTCCTTCACTGTGAAGTTGGCCAATCTACTGACAACATGGTGTGTGGGCCTTCTTGTTTGGGTGAATTCACTGTGAATTTGGTGAAATGAGAATTGTTTCCACTAGCATACAAAACATGGCATCATAAGCCTACTAACAACAATGTCTCCAATTTACAGAAACTGGAGCATTAAATCAAACACACAAGATTTAGAGTCTGTTTGGATAACTTCAAAACCTAGGTTTTTGCAAAAGTTTGTCAAATACTCCAAAATTATTTAGAAGCTATTCTCCATCAAAATTTAAGTTATAGTAAAAGTTTGTCAAACACTCCAAAATTCTCCAGAAGCTATTTTACATCAAAACCTAAGTTTTTTATCCAAAACCTAGGTTTTGAAAAAAAACTATTTTTCATATTTTTCCCTATCCTCTGCCATCATCATCAACATTTTTTCAGTGTTAGTTAGGATCCTTAAATATTTTTTCAATACCCTGAAACATTTTTTTAATATCCTAAAATAAATTTTCAAGATTATGAAGTATTTTTTCAATATTCTTAAGTAGATTTTTAGTACCCTAAAATCTTTTGTGAAGATTAGTCAATACCCTGAAATATTTTACAAGATCCTAAAATAAATTTTTCAGACCATGAGAAGTATTTATTCAGTACCACTAATCTTTTTAGTACCCGTCATTACCTTAAAATATTTTTTCAATATCCTAAAATAAATTTTTAAGATCATGAAGTATTTTTTCAATACCAGTCAATACCCTTAAGTATTTTAATTTTATATACAAATTTATATAATTTTTTATATTTATTATGAAATATAAAGTTTATAATATTTAAAATACAACTTATATTTTATATGCAATTATACCAAAAGCTAATATCATTTTTAGTAAATTTGATGCTGAAAAAACTATTTTGATAACAATATCCAAACACTATCATTTTTATCCAAAAGCTATTGTCTAAAAACTATTTTTAACTCGTAAATTCCAAAAGCTATTCTCCAACAACCACTCTTACCTCGGAAATCCCAAAAGCTAAATCTACTGAAGCATCAAATCAAACATATATTCATTCAACCATCACAAATTCTAACTACATAAATTCAAAAGTTTGCTTGTATGTGTAGTTCCAGCACCAAAAACAACTGAAGCAACTCATCCATCGCAGTTCCAATTAATTTAGCCTGATCTATGAAAGTTTGATCTGTCATATCCTATTTTCCAACGCTGATGATTCAACTTTAATGATTATGTTTGAAGTAAATTAAACGGCATTAAAGTAATTAAATGACAATCCAATTAATTGATTAACCAAATTAATTAAAATCAAAAGCCATAATCTTTGATCTGCATAGATCAGGCCAAAAGCAGTGAATAAGACCGGGCCAGAGTTGCAGTGTGAGTTTGCTGAGTTTAAAAGTTCTCAGAAACTAATGATGGATCAAATATCGACAAATAATATATTCCATACTCAAACTCTATTCTCTCTTAATTCATCGCCATCAAAATTTTAATATAATTAGAAATGGGTTGAATAACCAGCAACCAGCAAGCACTAAATAATTGGACCAGGTAGCATGTGAAACTGGATAAAATATGAAGCAGGGAGAGATTTTCTTAAATTAACACCCACATCAGAAAAATCGACACTCACAATTTTTTACTGAAAGGAGAGATTTTTTATTGTTTGGAAACAAGTGAAGTGAGACCGGACAACTGGAGAAGAGGCAGATCAGTGAGAGGCCGCAGAACTGAAAATACGACCAAGATCGATTAAAATAAAGTACCGAGTGAAGTGAAGCAACTCACCAAATTGAGAGACAACACTGAGACGGCAAGATCGACCTTTGCTTCGGACAATGAGATCGAGAATTGGAGAAGAGGCAGATCGCAGTTGCAAATAGTAGAGTGAGACCGGATACGCAGAGTCTTGCAAGATCAAGCTTTGATCGGCGCTGAGAGTCGACCGGAAGTTAAGTGAGAAGGCGAACCGAGACTGCGAGAGTGCAGAGTTTGGCGAGAAGGCGCTGTGACCTGGGGAGTTCACCTTAGGTGCTTAGAATTAGGTGTTTATTAGGTGTTAATATCCTTAATTAGAGGTATTAGCATATTTTTTCTATTTTTTTTTAAATTTTTTACACCCAGTATCTCAAATTAATTAATTTTTATAATACTAGTGTTACAGACAAATGTAGAACTGGAAATTAATTAATTTGAGATACTGAGTGCAAAAAAACATCTCAAAAAACAGCATATAATTTATATCTAAATAAATACAACATATAAAAAAATTTAAAAAAATATGCTAATACCTCTAATTAAAGATATAAACACCTAATTCTAAGCACCTAACGTAGATTCGTGACCTGGGACTTGAAAGTCGCCCTCCAGAAGTGAGGAGAGAACGCGCTGGCAAGTGGGACGCGGATTTCTTTTTCTTTTCTTTTTTTTTTTTTAGAACGCGGCTTTCCTACTTTATTACTATTTTCCGCTGCACTCCTTTTCCTTTATATGAAAATGACGCGTTTTTTACGGAAAAAACTGAAACTGTACCTTTTTCAAAAATTTATTTCAGGTAATGACTATTATTATTTAAAAAGATACTTTAACATATTGAATACATATGATAAAATATCTCATAATTTTAAAAAATTATTTTAAGATCTTAAAAAAATATTTTAAATTACTCACTAATACTAAAAGGATGCTATGGAATATTGACCCGGTATTAAAAAATAATTAATAATCATAAAAAATTATTTTATTATCTTAAAAAAATAGTTAATACTTTGAAATATTTTTTCAGGATTCTAAAATAATTTTTAAAATCATGAAGCATTTTTTTTAGTACCTTCAATATTTTGAAATATTTTTTTAGCACCAGTTAATACTCTAAAATATTTTTAAAAAGAGTCACAGCTTCAATTATTATTATTATTATTTTTCTCAAAGAAAGACTTGCGTAATGGGGTTGGGTCCAGAGGGAAGCATATTATGTGCTTCTTACATGCTTCTTCCTCTAATTAGAGGGACAAACAATTTTTTTTTAATTTTTTTAATTTTTTTTATATATTCTATATATTTAGATTAAATTATATGCTGCTTTTTGAAATTTTTTTTAGCACCCAATATCTCAAATTAATTAGTTTTCAGTATACTGATGTTGCAGGACATATTTCTGAATGTAAAACTGAAAGCAAATTAATTTGAGATACTGGGCGCCAAAAAAATTTTCAGAAAGCAGCATATAATTTAATTTAAATATATAGAATAAATAAAAAATAAAAAAAAATGTTTGCCCCTCTAATTAGAGGGAAAAGCATGTAAGAAGTACATAAGGGAAAAACACATAATGTGGACCCGGGTCCAGAGGGGGGAAACGGTTATTTGATTTTAACTGAATTAATTTTTTTAAAAATGCATTGAAAATAGAAATAAGGCTATTTTACAAACTTGGGGGGGGGGGGGGGGGGCGGGGGCGGGGGATTGGACACTGACTTGGTTTACGTAGGCCTTTATTTGATTGTGTCACCTGATTAATATATTTAATTTCTTTTAAAGAATATTTCCCGACACAATAGGCAGGAACCAACTTTTGGTGGGTTTTCCCTTTTATTAGCGCTAACCTTTAATTTCCTTCATCCTTGATTTATTTTGCTACTGACCAAGGAAACACACTACACACTTAGTCATTTAAAATAAAATTAACATTTAGTAAGGGTTTTTTTTTTTTCGTCTTAACTTTATAAAGTATCTTTTGAGTCTTTTAATCCTAACATTGTTAACAACAGAAAATGCTAATATTATTATTTTTAATGTTGAAAAAAACTTTAGTCATTTAACTTCACGCAAGGCTTTATTTTTGGTTCCTTAATCATATAAAATGTTTTAAAATCATTTAATCCTAACACCATTAACAAAAAAAATGTTGATTTTGATATTTTTGATGTTGAAAAAACCTTTTCAAATGCTAACATATTAATTTTAATTCAAAATATCAATGTTAACTAAAAAAAAAATCATCATTTGAGATTAAAGATGTTATAGTTAAAGGAAGGAAAATATGCATACATTTTAAAGTTTAATGACAAAACTGAAACTTGATATAAAGTTAGATGATTAAATGTTAATTTTATTTTAATACAGTCTCTGTAAATTTCTAACTTAACTTTGTGCCAAACCTAATCAACAAAACCGAGAATAGCTTTGGATTATCCCGGAATTGTATTGAAAACTTTTCTTTTCTAATTTTGGTATTTGACCAGTGTTTTTTAATCGTGTTATCAATTATAATTAATACTTAAATAACTATCATTTGACATATTATTACTATTCATTTAAGATATTGTATACCTTTGAGTGAATTGAAAATTATTGTTTTACCAAAAAAAAAAAACAAATACTACCGTGGTCCTTTATATTAGATCTTATATTAAAGATGAAAGGTTTTTTTTTTCCCACAAAGAATTGGGGAACAATACTACCTCCGGTCCTAATTATAAGAGCCAGTTGACTTTCTTTGGAGAGATTAAAGAAGCTAAATAAGTTACTTAATCATTTCATTTGTTGTGTATCCTTAGATTATATATTAGTTTATTAGTCAAAGTAATTAGTTTGAAGAAAAAAAATAAAAATAAAAATACTCTAAAGTAATTTAATTAGCTTCCTTAATCTCTCCAAAAAAGTCAACTAGCTCTTATAATTAGGACCGGAAAGAGTATGATTTAAGTATATGCTCACTTGCAGGGCTGGCTTTCTCACATTCTCCCTAAAGTACTAGTGCATTATGTATTTAATTATAAATATATGAGCAGCATATTGAATATTAAATGATAAATTTTGATTTTTTTAGAAAAATATGAATATGATTTTATATATCCACATTATTATATAAATGCCAGTTTGACCCAATTCAAATAGCCAAAATTCATTTCTACTGTTGAAATAGCTAGTTATTAAAAAAATAATAATAAGTGGAAACTGAAGAGAAGTGGCAGGCAATCAGTAAAAGTTGATAATTGATGGTTTGTTATTGATGAGTACAGATAAAAATCCCAAGAATAGAAAGAAATCCCGTAATTTGCTTTATTAAATGGAAAAATGTTACTTACAAGCCCCCCAAAAAAAACGGGGATGAAAAGAACCAAACCTCACAAGGTCACATGAAAATTTGAGAAATTATGAGGTTTCGTTGGAAAGGTAATTTAGATGGAAAATTAGAAGAAAATGAGAAAGGCAAATTCTGTGTCGATAAAGGATTTAGGGTCACTAATGTACTTTTCTCTAATGTCTTAACTTCTTAAGTGTTTTGTTCCGGTTTTTTATGATCATTAGATTCTACCTAAAATGAATGACATTTTAATATTGGGTTAAGGAGCGCTCAGCACCACGAAGTTTGCCTCTAAGAGCGCCCAGCACCACGACGTTACATTTTTGGAGCACCCAGTGCTACGGCCGTTAGTTGACCGTTAACGTTGACGTGGCGCTGACACGCTGACGTGGCGATGCTGACGTAGAATTTAAAAAAAAAATTGGGAAAATTCAGAAAACATTAAAAAAAAAAAACAATTTCCAGACAATTAAAAAAAATTCGAAAAAAAATTTAAAAAATGAGGAAAAATTAAAATAATTAGGAAAAAAATAAAATAATTAGAAAAAAATTAAAAAATAAGGAAAAAATTCAAAAAATTTAAAAAAATTCAAAAAATGAGGAAAAAAAATTCAAAAAAATTAAAATAATTAGAAAGAAATTAAACTACCCCCGCCAGTGGACCTCACCACTAGCCACCCTACCGTCGGCGATTGGTTGCCAGTGGCCGCCACCCGACGACGGCAGTCGGTCCCCAGTGACAGTGGTTGAATTAGTTGATTTTACTTATTTTTCCAAAATGCCCTTATATAAATTTTATACCTCAACTACCTTATGGATTTCACACAGTATATAAAAGGTAGTTGAAGTACAAAATTTATATAAGGGCATTTTAGAAAAATAAGTAAAATTGTGTGAAATCAATAAGGTAGTTGAGGTACAAAATTTATATAAGGGCATTTTGAAAAAATAAGTAAAATCAACTAATTTGATCGCCACCACCAGCGACCGACTGCCGCCACCCACCGACAACCAATCGCCGCCAACGGTAGGGTGGCTAGTAGTGGGGCCCACTGGCGGGGGTAGTTTAATTTCTTTCTAATTATTTTATTTTTTTGAATTTTTTCCTTATTTTTTTGAATTTTTTCTAATTATTTTAATTTTTTGAATTTTTCCATATTTTTAGATTTTTTTCTAATTATTTTAATTTTTTTTCTAATTATTTTAATTTTTTGTCTAATTATTTTATTTTTTCCCTAATTCTTTTATTTTTTTCCTAATTATTTTAATTTTTTCCTCATTTTTTGAATTTTGTTTTCTAATTTTTCAAATTTTTTTAATTATCTGGAAATGTTTTTTTCATTTTTTTTCATTTTTCCCAAATTTTTTGAATTTTTTTATTCCACGTTAGCATCGCCATGTCAGCATGTCAGTGCCATGTCAGCGTCCACGTCAGCGTTAACGGTCAACTAATGGTCAACTAACGGCCGTGGCACTGGGCGCTCTAAAAATGTAACGTCGTGGTGTTGGACGCTCCCGAAAAAACTTCGTGGTGCTGGGCGCTCCTGGAGGCAAACTTCGTGGTGCTGAGCGCTCCTTAACCCTTTAATATTTTATGAGTAAAAAATGAAGTTTTGATTTTTTTTTTCTTTTTTATGATTTCTCAAGGTAAAAATACTCTAAAAATGTGTATTATTTATTTATTCTTAAAACAAAAAACAAAAATTCACAATTTTTTACTCATAAGATATCAACATTTCATTTATTTTTTGTAGAATCTAATGATTATAAAGGGAAAAAAAACAAAACAATTAGGAAATTAAAAAATTTTAAGGGGTATTAGAGAGCACATTTGAGGCCCGTAACCCTCCAATAAAGAATTAACTTTGTATTGTATAAGATAAATATATTAATTAGTTTTTGAATACCTTTTTCTTATAAAATATTAAAACGCTTTTTTTAAGCTAATCTGATCAGCTTCTTTATCTTCTCTCTACCTTATATCCTCCCTTTACGTAAGATTTTAAATGATATGCAATTTTTTTTGACTTATTTGCACTTGTAAACTCTGCTGTATTCTACAAAACACTCACGCTAATAATAAAATGATGAAAAAAAAAGAAAAGAAAAGGAAACCTCGCTCCTTTATTCAATACTTATTCCGCAGCTACTTCTTTTTTGTTGTTTACCAGACTTAATGTGATGAGGACATAGGAGGCAGCATGACTAAGGCAACAAATTTGGAGGACATACAAGGTCTTGGAGACACAATGAGAAGAGCAAAAGCTAAAAAGGCTCCAGATTGAAGACCTTGAAGAATAAGCCTCAATGGATATGCATGAAGGCTTCATTGGGCCTTGGCCCAAATTCTACATTTAGTTTTATTTTCTTACATTTAGTTAAGCTTTTGTAATAAGGATTATTGGGCTCGCTTATTGGGCTCACTTATTGGGCTTTCTTGTTTTCATTTGTGTGTAAGCAGAATTAGGTTAAGCTTGATATGTATAAGGCACACCATGGCCATGGGAACGGCAGATTTGAATTGAGATTGTAACCTTTTAGTGAGAGACTAGTTTCTCTAGGGTTCTTTTGAGAATCTCTGAACTTATCAAGGGCTTCAATCCTTGTGGCGTTATTCGGCTTATCAATTCTTTGGAATTGTGGCGCCTACCTCTAATCCAGTTTTTCGTTCTAAATTTGTTTATTTCGTATCTCCCATTCCCCTTATCGTTTTTCAGTGTTCTTTGAGTCAAAATCGTGTTTCAGATCGTCATCTTTCACCTCGTTTTGGAAGCACTCAGTTCCGGCATCTGTAACGTGAGATACGGTCGATTCTTTCAGGATGCGTCAGAGGCTGAAATTCTGGTGCGAAATTCCACTCCTAGTTGATCCGATCATCCTTTCCTTTTGGGAATCACATCATTTGGTACCAGAGCACGGTTCTAGGACTGGAATTAGGTTATCTTTTCTTGATTGTTTACATCTCAATCTGGTAACCCTAATCCCTAAATTTGTGTTTTTGATTTTTGAATTTTGCAATTCTGTTTTAGCCGTTGTTCGTTGTTCCTAGTTTGTTCTTTCAATCTTCTGATTGTTTTTCCTTTCAATTTCTTGTTCAGTTCACATATTTCTGCAATTTGTTCTTGGTGTTCGTCCCTTGTTCATCATTGTTCTTGAATTTTAATCCTTTTGATTCATGTTTCTTGAGTAGTATGCTGTTAGTGTGTTAAGTAATAGCTCATTTTGTGGGGAATTCTATCTAATTCAGTTATGAATTAGTGCAATTTCAAAGTTTGATTCCAAAATCACAAATTCCTCTTGTTGAAGAATCAAGTGTTATAAAAAAAACAGTTGTGAAAAAAAAAAGAAAAAAAATCAATTGTTATAAAAAAAATCAGGTCTTAAGAAATAAAAAAAAAAAGAGGGAAAAAAAACTATACAGCACCTTGCTATTATTCAATTCCACACACTACTACGTGTGAATCTTCCAAAGTGTCTTCCTTGAATAATTCCTCCAAATTATTTTGGTTTTGGATTTTCTTTGTCTTGTCTTCTTTGACATCTTTTCCAATTTGTATTGTGAGTCACCACTAAATTCCTGAGTTTGGGATTGTACTCTTGAGTGTTCTTGGAGATTCTGTTAAGAACTTAAAGAGAGCTATTGAGTGGTAAAAGGCAAGAGAGCACACTACACAAAAACCTTATAGAGAGCTGAAAGATGGAGCTTGATACCCAAGAGGGGGGGTGAATTGGGTATCTACAAAATTTTCGACACCTAGTTCTGTTTTGGACAGCTAAAAACAGAGCACAACTGAGGAGAAGAGAAGAAAAGCTTGACACAATGATTTATACTGGTTCGACCCTTTCTCTTGACCTACATCCAGTCCCCAAGCCACACTTGGGTTTTTCAATCCACTAGACTTCTTGCAAATGATTACACACTCTGCACTCAAGAGTTGTTCTCTCACTAGAACACACTCCCCCTTACAAGTGTTAATCAATGCACCCAAAATCACCAAGTCCCCTGACTTGTGATTCTTACAATCAATGAATGATTTTACAAGTAATAACTCTCTCACAGAGTGGATAAGATAATCACTGAAGCACTAATGTCAAAAAGACACAATACAGGAGAAGGCTAATACACAATAAATGAACTTTAGTAGATTTTCGTTCAGAGTGGTTGTATCTCCTTGTGAAGATGTTAATGAACTCTATTTATAGCTAGAAAACATTAAATGACCGTTGTAGCTTGAATCAGACCGTTGGAGAAGTTGCCTAAGTGTTCTGAAGTGGTTTTGGGGTCTTCTCTCTCTTGTTTTCTCTTAATCTAGTTGGCCAAGTCATCAAGGCTGTCTTTCTGCGAATTAATCCGTTGGAGAGGAGATTTCTTGTTTCAGCTAACATCCTTAAATACTTTGTAAGCGTGCACAGAAGGATTTGGGCAAAAGGAGTAACTTTCTGAGCTTTGCAATAAATGCTCTGAGTTACTTTATGCTTTATGCTCTAACCTCTCACCAAACATTCTTTAATGCTCTGAAATCCACTAATAAATACGTTAAACATAGCAGGGAATATCAGAGAATAATATTGGAAGAAGATAGGATCAAATAACATTGATTTCTGAAATGCCCAAATTCAAAAATTCTGAACCAGCGTCACGAACTCGAGTTCAGTTCTTACAGGCTCGAGTTCGAGGCTTTAGTGTTCAAAACTATGCAAGTTCAAAAAATGTAAACCTGAGGTTTGTTTTATAAACCTGAGGTTCTCAGGTCATTGAAAAACTAGAATGCTCTCGGGTAAAAATGAACTCGAGTTCATTAATGTCAGGCTCGAGTTTGAGACACTTTTGAGCAGACTTTGTTTTAGCGTGAAAGAGCAAACCTGAGGTTTGCATAATAAACTCTCGAGTTTAAAACATATCCAAAAGTTCTTTGCTCTCTGGAACTTTTAGGCTCGAGTTCAAAATGATTAGGCTCGAGTTCGAATGTTTTGAAAAGCTTTGGAGGCTCTCGGCCAAAACTAGGCTTGAGTTAAGAATGCTAGGCTCGAGTTTGATTATTTGAAAAACTTTTCAAACTGGAAACTTTTCTTTCAATGGAACAGTGCAGGCTTTGAAAATACCTACAAGTTTGGAAAACTTGTCCCGCCAGAGATGAACTCAAGTTCACCATGACAGGCTCGAGTTCATGCTCCTAAAATCTTTGAAAAACTTTCAAACCTGAGGTTTGCAGAGAGCAAAGTGTAAGGTTCAACATGTTTTCAAAGTTCAAAAACTTTCTGGAAAAGATGAACTCGAGGTTGATCTCATCAGGCTCGAGTTCATGTGAACTTCTCAGAGGTTTGATTTTAAACTTCAGGTTCAGTCTCAAGTTTGGAGAATGGTTTGACAGGTTTGTGCTTTCTGTCAAAATCAGGCTCGAGTTCACTACTAACAGGCTCGAGTTCGGTTTTGACAGATTGAGATTTACAAGATTAAAACATCCTAAACTTTGCCAAATCTTTTCAATATTGTTTACACTTGTTAGTAATCATCAAAAACATACTGAGAACTAACAAGAGCAACAAACACGAGTGATACATTTTTAAGAGTGTAAACACGTGAGCGAGTGGTAAGGTCCTATTACTTTTATTCTTGTTCTTTTCTTTGAATTATGGCAGGTGGTGAAGATAATAGGTTGTTGATTGAAGCCATTACAACTCAAATGCAAAGGATGATGAGGGAACACACAGAGGAGTTATACGAGAGAATTGAGAGAATAGAAAATCAGGGGAATCATTATGAAGATAGACAAAGAGGGAGGGATGAAAGAAGGAGAAGAAGAGATCATGAGAATGATGCTAGAGAGGATAGAATTAAGGGAGTGAAGCTTAATATACCATCCTTTAAGGGGAAAAGTGATCCGGAGGCCTATTTAGAGTGGGAAATGAAGATTGAGCACTTATTTGCATGTCACAATTATACTGAAGAGAAGAAAATGAAGGTGGAAGCCATGAAGTTTAGTGATTATGCTCTCATTTGGTGGGACCAATTGCAAAAGGAGAGGGGCGAGATATGAAGAACCATTGGTGGATAGTTGGGTGGAGATGAAAAGGCTAATGAGAAGAAGATATGTTCCTTCCCATTATCATCGCGACCTTCACAATAAACTTCAAAGACTCACACAAGGTAACAAGAGTGTAGATGAGTATTTTAAAGAGATGGAGGTGTCCTTGATTAGAGCAAATATTAGTGAAGAGCGGGAGGCTACTATGGCACGTTTCTTGCATGGGCTGAATAGTGATATAAGGGATGTTGTGGAGTTGCAAAATTATGTAGAGTTGGAGGATTTAGTACAACAAGCTAGTAAGGTAGAACAACAACTCAAGAGAAAGGGTGTCATGAGGAAAAACTCTTCATAATTCAATTCTTCAAGCTGGAAGGATAGAAATAAGAAGGAGGGAGGTACATCATCAAGCGATCACACTGCCACACCTCAAAGGACTCAAACTAAATCCAATGAGATCCCTAAAAAGACAAGGAGTAGTGAAATAAAATGCTTCAAGTGCTTGGGGAGAGGTCACATAGCTTCAGAATGTCCAACTAAGAAGACCATGTTACTTAAAGAGGATGGAGAGCTTATGTAACACCCCCAATTTCTAACAGTTATAATAACAAAAATTTAAATAATTTTAATAAATAAACTGATGTATTTTGAAACAACAATCCTGGAGAGTGTTACCGCCGCACTTGTATGGGACAAGTGCAAGGCTACTTAGTACATTATTATAAATTAAAACTTAAATAAAGATGTCTGCATAAAATAAAATAAAAAATAAAGAAAAGAGACTAGCTAAGACTTTTCATTCTCACTTCCCATTGCTAGCCCCAGCGGCCCCAGCTTTGAGATCTGTTTCAATGAAAATCTGCTCCTCCGAAGGATCGTCACAGCCCATAAACACATACATCAGCAAAAGCTGGTAATCCTAATAAAAAATAATACAAAAAAATAACAATAAAATGTTCACATATTATAAAAAGAAAAATTATATATATTTATATATAATCTAAAATATTTGTTTCATATCAACTGTCATTCCTAAATTTTTATTAAATTTTATTTGGACCCGGAAACCTGCCAGTCCATTTAGCTTAGTAGGAAGAGAACCATGGTAGACCCGGAAACCTGCCAGTCTACCCTGTGACCCGGAAACCTGCCAGTCACAATCAATTGGCCATAAACATAATAATCGTATCTTCCTAGTGTGCACACCTCTTCCCAAAGTTGCTACTAGTATCTCAGAAACCTGCCAAACACCACTTTGGGAAGAACGGATTCTATCTTTTCACATCGGTGGCATAAAGCCCAAAAATTTTGTGTTCATCACCTTGGGAGGTACCATCCCAAAGCTATCCTCCCACTGTTAAATTATTTTAAAAATACACTCATAATGTCAATAATATATATATATATATATATATATATATATATATATATATAAAAGAGCATTTAAAAGTTTCAATAAAGGGTTTTGCAAAATAGTTAAACGCAAATCAAGAAGAAGAAATATATGTATACAAGGAGGTGAAGTGCTTTGCTTTCATAAAGTAATTCGAAAAAGGAAAACATATATATATACATATAAAAGTGCAGTATACATTTAAGAATTCTTTTTTTTCACAAAAATCGAGACCGACATGCCACAACTAACTCCTATTGTTCTGGGGATTAGGATTACCTATCAAGATATAAAATTATGCTAAGACTCATGGGATTATAATTAGTAAAATAGGATGTAGAGAAGAAGAAGAAGAAGCATAGGATATAAAATTACACTAAGACTTATGGAATTATGATTAGTAAACTAGGGTAGAGAAGAAGAAGAAGAAGATGAAGAAGAAGAAGAAGCACGAGATGCAAGGTTGTTCTGGGAATTAGGATTACAAAATTTACATAAATCTAACCTACTCATGGGGATTAGGATTACCTGGTCTCCGTTTTTGCTAGACTCCTAGAAAATAATTTGATGAGAGTCTGGAAGGAGGATTTGAGAAAAGAAGGTAGCGGAGAAGAAAACTTTTGAGCGTTACTAGGTTTAGACGGCTAAACCTAAATTTATAATTAAAATTTAGGGTTTAGCTATGGGCTGGGCTTTTTTTTTTTAATTATTCCTAATAAATGAATTAAAACAAATTGTAGAGTTTTATTATTAGATATATTTTTTAGTCCGATGATAAATTCAAAAATTGAAAATATAATCTAATCTAATTACTCCTAGATTCTAGGATCTGATCCTAACTAATCTAATATTACTATTTATAAAATAATATAATTACCACAGAAACAATACAATATTATTAATTTTTTACTATATTATTATTATTATTATTTTAATCTACTGTTATTATTATTATTATTATTATTATTATTTATTTCTATTATTAATCATTATTATTTTATTAGTATTATTTTAATCTATCATTATTATTACTATTTCTATTATTATTATTATTAATAAAAATCCGGGGTATTACAGCTTACTAGTAAGTCTTCTTCAGATTCTTTCTCACAAGATGATGAAGGTGAGTATATTGAAGAAATAATTCCAGAAGGAGATTTGTTTATGGTAAGAAGGATGTTGGGTAGACAAGCAAAAGACATGGGTGATAGTCAAAGAGAGAACGTCTTTCATACTAAATGCCTTATCCAAGGGAAGGTATGTTCTTTAATTATTGATGGAGGGAGTTGTACCAATGTTGCAAGTGCTAGAATGGTGTCTAAATTGGGCATGGAAACCAAACCTCACCCGCTACCATACAAGCTTCAATGGCTTAGTGAGGATGGTGAAGTGACTGTAAGCAAGCAAGTGGAGGTGAACTTCTCCATAGGAAAGTATAGTGATACAATTTTATGTGATGTGGTACCAATGGAGGCTTGTCATTTGCTACTTGGTAGACCTTGGCAATATGATAAGAAAGTTATGCATGATGGTTACACCAACAAGTTCTCTTTTGTTCATAAAGAACGCAAGATTACTCTTGCATCCTTGACACCAAGAGAAGTTAGTGAGGATAATTTAAAAATGAGAGAAAAAAGAAAGCAAGAGAGAAAAGAGAGTGGAAGAGAGCAAGAAAAAAAAGGAGAGAAAGAGAGAAAAGCACCAAACTTGCTTATAAAAGAAAAAGAGGTGAAAAAGGCAATGCAATGGAAAAAGCCAATGCTCTTACTTTTGAGTAAAGAAAATAATTTTACAGATGCAAGTCCTACTAACTCTCTTCCAAATGAGGTTTCTAATTTGTTGCAGGAATTTAAAGATGTTTTTCCTAAGGAGGTTGATGATGCAATCCACATTGCTGATTTGTTCTTCAAGGAAGTGCATAAAGACAAAGACGAGGATTACAATTTGAGGACAAATTCTTCTAAAGAATGAGGGAATAATGAGGACATAGGAGGCAGCATGACCAAGGCAACAAATTTGGAGGACATACAAGGTCTTGGAGACCCAATGAGAAGAGCAAAAGCTAAAAAGGCTCCAGATTGAAGACCTTGAAGAATAAGCCTCAATGGATATGCATGAAGGCTTCATTGGGCCTTGGCCCAAATTTTGCATTTAGTTTTATTTTCTTACATTTAGTTAAGCTTTTGTAATAAGGCTTATTGGGCTTTGTGTGTAAGCAGAATTAGGTTAAACTTAATATGGATGTTGCCCACCATATAAGGGAACACCATGGTTTCTGGAACGGCAGATTTGAATTGAGATTTTAACCTTTTTGGTGAGAGGCAAGCTTCTCTAGGGTTCTTTTGAGAATCTCTGAACTTATCAAGGGCATCGATCCTTGTGGCGTTCTTGGGCTTATCAATTCTTTGGAATTGTGGCGCCTACCCAAACTGCAATTTTCGTGTCAAATTTCTTTGTTCCGTAACTTTAGTTTCCCTAAACCTTTTTTGGTGTTTCTTGAGTCAAAATCATAGTTCAGGTCGTCATCTTTCAGGTCATTTTGGAAGCGCTCAAATCCGAGGTCTGTAGCGCGAGATACATTCCGTTCTTTAGGACGCGTCAGAGGCTGAAAATTCTGGTGCGAAAATTCCACTCCTAGTTGATCCGATCATCCGTTCCTTTCGGGAATCATATCATAATGGTAGAAAGGCTTTATTTTTCATACTAACTGAGATTGAGATTGAGTCTTGTTTTGTTGGTCGTTTCTCTTGGCTATCTTTAGGCTGCTTTATTTAGCTGACTCAATCTCAGTATGAAAAGTAAAGCCTTTTCTATAATAAGGGTTCTTTTTTTATGCTTTATTTGTAGTTTCTTGAATTTCTTTATGCTTGCTTAAGTCTTGTAACATTGGCATCACCTGTGAGTTTCATCCCTATTGAAAAATTTAGGTTGCTATGTCCTGGTAGCAAGTGTATGAGTTGAATATTTCAAACCTTTTGCCTCATGAAGTTTGTCAAGATGTTGATTGTTAAACAGTAAGATAGTGCCACTTCGAGAGCTTCATCCTGTGAAGGCATTTCTCCTAAAATTTTAGGGAAATAGGAATACGTTGAAGACTTGTTTGTTTTGAAATTCGATAGCTAGGGATAAAATGGGTTAAAAACAGCAGTTCCATTTTCCACTGGCTCCTGTAAATATGATTTTGTTGATATCATTTTTTTATTTTTTATTTATGTATTTTACGGGGATTAGCAGACTACCAAATAAAGCCCTTCATATATTTCACGGGGATTGGTGGGCAATCAGTTGTTTCACTTAGGTGTACTTGTGAATCCCAATACTTTTATTTATTACATAATAGTTAGTACAACCTGTGAAGTTGCACTTCTTTTACTTAGTAGTTATTACTTCTTATATAGTTCATTCTTAATTAAATCCTCAGATTTTTCCATTCATAAATCATGCAGCTTGAAGGAACTGAACATTCTGTCTACCTTGACGTGCTATGATTGTTTGCATATGGCATGTGGAGTGATTACAAGAGTAAGCCTAAAGATTCATGTTTCTGTTTGTCCCTGCAATTTGTTGTTTGTTACAGATTATTGTTACTTTATTGATATTATTTGTTAAGTATAAAGTGGTGGGGACAGCGATATTTAGAAAGTGCCTTATTTTATACAAGTATAAGATAAATACCCTAAAACTCCATTATTGGAGGATTCGGCATTGGTACTTCTCAGAAGAGAATGTAACAATATTGTTTTGGCTTATATGTTCAGCTGCTTTTGAGTGTTGAAAGATTACATGCATGTAGTTAGTACGGAGAATGGTTTCCATGAATTAACCATGATTGAGATTCTTCACAAAATTCAAATTAATTATGAATGAGATTCTTCACAAAATCCTACTGCCATTTATTATCTTTGGTATCATGGGCATTGAATGACCAATATTATATCTCACCAATTGTTCTGGTTGATGTGGAGCTGCATCAAAGGGAACTCAGGTAGTGAAACAGAGAGGAAAAGAAGGTTTGGATGGAAAGAGAGCTATAAATGATTGGCAACGCCAAACATTTAACCTTAATTTTGAAATAATAGTATCAAATGAATTTTTCAAAAGTTCTGGAAGATACTGGTGAGATGAAATTTATCCATTCTTATATTTACTTTGTCAAATCTCTTACTGAATGGTCTAGTGCAGCAAAAGTAACTTTTTTTAATTATCAGTGTCAAGCTATTAGGATGTAAACCTTGTGATGAGTGGTTGTAGGTTTAGAAAGTAAATGTTGAATATGGGATGTTGATAGGGTAAGCAATTGAGGACTCAGCTTTTAAAAACTTTGATTATTGATCATCGAGGACCATATACATAGAAGTTGCTAGGGATTATTTTTTCTCTACGTATCTATCATAATATTTAAATCTGATTAAAAATTGATTCTGATTTATCTAATTTAGACAGAAAAACATAAAAATGAAAAATACAATCAGAGACTAAAGGAAAAGGAGAATAGAAACTAATTTGATTCTGTTTAAGTTGGGTTTTCACTTGTGTGAGTTCTTCCAAAAGATACCATCTTTGCTATAAGAGAGTTTATATTAGGCTGAGAATTGAAATATGTCTTGTGTGAGTGGCTCTCTGGTGGCATTTTTCTTATAGTCAGATGTAATATCACCATGCTCACTTTTGAGCGAAATACTTTATCCTAACTTATGATTGTTGACAATGAAAAAGATCATATCTACTGAAAATTATTTATGCACTGGAAATTTAAAAGCAGCCATTTGTAGTACCATGCACTCACAAATATACCTGTGTTAGGGCCTTTATGTGCTCTTGTAGTATTCAGTTATTTAAGTTGTCTGAGGAAATAATTAATGTATTGAAGTAAAATGGTGGTGATAAAAAGGACTTGACCTAGTGATTAGTGAAGCATCTTTATGGCCTTTATGCCTTAATATAGGTTCAGTTTTCCTACTAGATATTAATATGGTCATTTTAATAAGAGAAAATACCCCATTTGGTCCCTGGAAAAAAACACCGACCCTTTTTCGTCCCCAGGGACTAAAATGAGACATTTTTATGGACTAAAAAGAGGTTTTTGGAAATTTTCAAGGGACCAAAATGGGGTCCTTTTTTTGGAAATTCATCATTTTCAGGGACTAAAAAGGGATTTTGTTGTTTGAGGGACCAAAATGGGGTCCGTGTTTTTTTTCAGGGACCAAATAGGGTATTTACTCTTTTAATAATTGTTCTTTCCTGTTATATCCTTATATTCATTAACCATAGGATCAACTGATGGTAGGTCCTCTTATTGTTCAATATTTATTAAAATAGGTTGTGATTTGAGGTTGTATATAACAACAATTTTCCCTTTGAGAGGTTGTGGGAATATTATGTAATATTATATTACATAATATTCAGCATGAACGGTCGAAACATGTGGAGATAGATAGACACTTCATCAGGGAAAAAGTAGAAGAAGGGATCATCTATCTCACTTATCTACCAACGAATCTTCAAACTGCCGATGTATTGACAAAGGGGTTACTCAAACCTTCATTTGAAAGTTGCATAAACAAGTTGGACATGATTAATATCTATTATCCAACTTGAGGGGGAGTGTGGGAATATTATGTAATATTATATTATTCTTCCTAGGTTGTTGTAACCTCTCCTCTATTCTCCCCTAGATTTTCTCCATCGGTTACTCCTTGATTGTCTCCTTAATCTGTTTAGTTTTATCTCTCTACTTATTATATAAGTAGATATTGTATCACAACATTGATCAAGAAATAAGAATATTTTTCTCTCAATTGTCCACAGAGGTTATCTTCACATTAAGGATCATGTGACTATGCTCTTGTTGATTTTTCAGTTTGTAAATTAATTGAATAGGAAATAGGAAATTCCTATTTCGAATACTCCTTATATTTAACGTTGTATGACAGCAATTCCTATTTCATTTGCTCAAAAGAACTCAAATAAGTTGTTTAACACATCCTTGAGGATGTTAAACTGTTTATAGAATATCATAGTGGAGCTTGTCTAAAAAACATATGATTTGTATGTAATGCTGGTCGTCTTCCACAATTGACACCTGATCAGATCCTCAAGCTAAAGCAACTCACAGTTCTTACACTAGCTGAGACTAACAAGGTATGATGGTGCCCTCTAAATCCCTGATAAATTTGGAAAAGTTAGGTAAACATATGGATTTCTGGGCTTGCCGTTTTTGGCTTAAGGAGTGACAATATTATTAAACTATTGTCATTTATATTAATAAAATAACAAAATTTACTAGGCAAAGATATTTCAAATGAGGTGATATATCCTCCTAAAAGAAGTGAACGACATTGAAAGGGAAAGGAACACCTTATCCAAATCTCAAAAACTAGTAAGTCAAGAATACAGCAAAGCTGCTGAGCTCCCTGTATATCTGACAGTGACAATCTTTTTAAAACAAAATCAGGAAATTACCCTAGAGAGACCATAACAATCATATGTCCTGCATTTACTGAAGATTCTATGGACCACCCTTAAAATTGCTCGTAGTTGTTTCCAGTTAACATCTTAGTAGTCTGAAAACAGAAAATCACTGCAGCATTTTGCTTTTCTTCTTCCCAAAACTATCGGAAGTTGTTACAAGGATACTGGACATCCTCAGTGATACCTGGAAATGTCAAATAACTTACTCTTATGTGTGTTTAAGACACTGTCTTGGTTCTATGAACCTACAGCATGTCATTATTGTTGATCCTATTGAGTACTGAGCTTCAGTCTAATGACTTCTACTTATCAAGAGCCTTAGACTCTGTTGTTTCCTTATTCACGTGTTCTAGTGGTTAACTGAAAGCCCCACTTCTCTTTTTTTTATCATTGAAATTGGATATATCTCACTGTTTGATTATTGACCAACATAGCTAGAGTTGCATGCTTGGTAGTACTTAAGGAAGCTTATTGTCTCAAGTCTCAACCATCTCCTCCCTGGATGTTATTTCAATTCTGTACTGGATTCTATCATTATTGTTGTGTTCTTTCTTCCATATGCTCGTATGGAAAATAATCTGGTTGAGAAACAACCTAAAAATTATTCAGTTTTGGTTTAGCTGTTTGTGCTTGTCGTCTCACATGTAATCATTTATCAGTCATCACAGATTTACCTATTCAGTTTTCTTCCAGGTGCTGCCTTATGACCAACTAATGCAGGAATTGGATGTGACCAATGTCCGTGAACTATAAGATTTTCTAATTAATGAGTGAATATATGCGGTAGGCATATATATCTTCCTCTCAGACATTACGTTTCTGCCCAAATGTGCTTAATAAATTTGTATTTTCATTTGTTTTTTTGTTCTGAAAAATGGAATGCCTTTTTTAGGATCAATACTTTATTACTAGAATTTCTGTAATGATATAAAATAATATCTATAAGGAGAAGGAGAAAGAGATTACAAGATAATGAGGCAAAAGTGGGGATAACTAATTCAAGAACGGTCCAATTCCACTTTAAATCCATTGAAGACACTCGAGCAATAGCATGAGAAAACCTCCATGGGAAAGTTGTTAAAACTACCCTGTATCCATAAGCTGCACAGAAAGAAGCCTATGAGCTATGGCTAAGTATTCTATCATCATTATCTTGAGGAGTTCAACACATTCCAATAATTTGAGAAATTCTCTTCCTTTTTTCAATTTTTTTTTTCATTTGGGAATTATGAGTAATTAGGGAATTAGGTGAGAGTGGCTAGATTAATTAAGACATGTAGGAGCAATTAGGATATTTGGTTAATATTTCTATAATAAATAGGTAAGCTCCAGTTGATACACGGTAGAACTGTAGAAGCCTCAAAACAACAATTGTAGTGTAAGAATAGTATCAATTTTCTGCCAAATCCATACACAGCTTCCCTATTAGCCAAATACCCTAGTTGCCCCTTTTTGTCCCAGTTCCCTAACTACCCTTACCCTAATTTCCTTAGCATTTGTAATTTCCTCATAACACTTGTAGTGTCTTCAACCCCTCAAACTCAATAAAACATTGACTGTAATTAGTCAGGGAATAGAACCTTTTGTTGCCTATGTACCTGAAGTAATTCATGTGTGTTGATCTCATTTTGAATGGAATTCTTTTCCTAGGAGGTGTTTGGGATATGTCAGAGACAGAGAACTACTGGGGGAGAGATCGGTGAAGAAGTCATTGTATTATTAATGATGAAGTGCTTTGGTATATTTAGAGCAGAGTAATACTCAAACTGATATCTAACTGAATATGGGTATCACAGTTGACTTGCTTCGTTGTCTCTACTCCCTAGCATCTTCCCTCTGTTCAAAGTAATTTGTTTATCCCTCTTCTACATACAGATGTGCTGGAATTGATTAAATAGCGTACTTGAAATTTTCATTCCATGAGGAACTGTGACAAGAGGCTGTCACAAAGTGCTTCTTAAGTTCAATGTGCTTGGTCCTCACATGTAGTTTGGGATTTTCTGTTGTGATCAGAACTGCACTCAAGATGTCACCTAGCGGTGTAGCCTAGAGGTAACTGAACAACACCTGAACTGAGCTTGAGAAGACTTTGTTAGAATACGCCCAGGTAACCGAATAATTAAACTCTGATCCTAGAGAAATAGCAAGAATCTCACTACAGTCAATCTCTTATCTTATTAAATAAGAACAGTCAACCCTCTAATAATTAGGAACTCCACTAATTATTAAAAGCCCAGGAGAATACTCCGATAAATTACTCTCTCAAACATTCGATGATTTTATTGATAGGCTAAGAGCCAATAAATAGAACTAGTTTTACAGAGAGCGACTCTATGAAATTCAAAAAGATAATTAATAAATCTAAATCCTAACAACTAAATCTGTCTAGTTGTGATAGATACTTATTTCCTAAAGATAATGATAAAATAATTAAAACAGACTTGACTAATAAATTAATTCCTAAAAGATAATAAAATATAAATAAAATATAATTAAAACAGAGTCAATAAATTAATGCCTAATTTATATAGGATCTGGATCGCTATCATTTATCCCCCTTGGAAAAACGACTTGCCCTCAATTTGTAAATCACGGGAAGGAAGCTGGCCATGGAGTGGGTTCCCAACTTCATCGACCTCCAGGAGCGAGAAGGAAGCAGCAAAGCACCGATGACCTGGCCGGAATGGAGCAGCGCACCGGAAACAGAGGCCGCGTTCACGACGACGTTGACACTCTGGGTCTTCAGCGGTGGCACGATCTGTGCTAAGAGGAGCCTAGGATGTTGAAGAAACAGCCAGAGGGTGATTTTCAGTGGATGACGAAGTCGCTGTTTTCCAAGAGTCACGAGAAAAATTTGACCCGGGAGCAATAGAAGGTGTGGAGGATCCAGGTGGGTTCCGATTCGGTATGGCAGAGGAAGCTGACTTGGGCCCATGCGAAATTTTGTGTTGCTGTTCAAACTCCAAGGCCAGGCTGGCTGCCCGATAGACACTCCTTGGTTTGTGCAGTCGAACATCAGATCGCAGTGATTCGTTCAAGCCAGTCAAGAACACGCCGAGTAAAGGTGCTCGTTGGGGTTGAGGAATTCAGGAGGGCCAAAGTGTTCCTCCAATGCGTGCGTCAGGTCCGTCCAATATCGCACGGTGTGCTGAGAGTTTAGCCAGGAGAATAAGTCCAATGCATCTCCTTCAAGGTAAAGTGCAGCCACGTCTACCTTCTCTTCTTCTGGCGTATTGTAGTAGCGGAAAAATTTTTCGGCCTTGAGAATCCATCCTCTTGGGTCACCCCTGTCAAATTTCAGAAAGTCGATCTTTGCATATGAGCGACGAGTTGACCGCCACAGTGGATCAGAATCTTCATCGCTGTCCTCTGCATAATTGTGCGATTTGCCTTTGCGGTGATTATGGCGAGTAGACTGTGCTTCTAAGGCATTGACTTTATCCCTAAGTTCTTCGATGAGGTCGAGTTGCGCAGCGATTGTGGCGAGGGGGTCCAACGTCGCGTGAGGTTCATCGGGTTTCTCCACCGTTGCAGCTGTGATGGGTTCATTTGGTTGGGCTGCAATTGTAAGAGGGTCCGTGTCTATCGGCGGCGATGCAGAGCGCTCGTGGTGTGGCGAGGAAGGAATTTGTGAGTGGGAAGGTTTTTGCGATATAAGTGTTTTGCCCATGGTGAATAGGGTTGTATGGCTCTGATACCAAATGTAAGGGTACTGATTATAGTACTGATGAGAAGGTTAAATGTGAATGGGAACTGAAAGAGAATTCTAAAAATAATATATTTTTCTGTTTTTAAAGAGAAGCAAGGATCTCACTTACTCTCTAAGAACAACCTCTCTGAGATAGAGAGTAGGCAAAAATCTCGCCTTTTCTCTAAATTAGCCCACATCCTTAATAGTAGATGAGCTAGAATCTGTAACTCATTAGATTATCAAAGCTCAAGGAGAGGCAAAAATCTCGCCTCTTCTCTAAATTAGCCCACATCCTTAATGGTAGATGAGCTAGAATCTGTAACTCATTAGACTATTAAAGCCCAAGGAGAATTTGCCGTACCAATTTACTCTCTGAAATATTCGACACTTTATTGATGAGGCACTATGTCTATTTATAATAATTTACAAAGAGTAGACTCTATTCAAAATTCAAATACTAAATCTAAAAATATATCTAAATCTAAGATTTAGATAACTAATAATCCTAACCACTATATCTTATCTAATAAGATATTCTCTTATTTCCTAATTCCTAAAGATAATAATAAAAACAGACTCAATAATAATAAAAATAGACTCAATTAAATATCATTTCCTAAAATCTCTAACTTTCCGCAACTTCCATTATCTCTCGCTAATCTGGTACTCTATCAATACTTTTCCCTTGAGATTCGCCTTGACCTCAAGGCAAGACCAAAGTGCCAGCCTTCAGATTTATCTTGAAGCTTCATAGTGGTCGTCTTTGCCTCTACCTTGATTGTATTAAAAGATATTACTCCCTCTTCCAGCTTCACCAACAACGCCTTCCAAAGAAAAAATGAGCTTTTCACCCTCTTTTGAAATTGCCAAGCATGAGAATGAGGATAGTAAGTAGGAGTAACCTATGGATCATTAGGCTCTGATACCAAATGATGGGGTACTGATTATAATACTGATGAGAAGGTTAAATGTGAACGGGAATTGAAAGAGAATTCTGAAAATAATATATTTCTCTGTTTTTAAAGAGAAGCAAGGATCTCACTAGCTCTCTAAGAGCAGCCTCTCTGAGATAGAAAGTAGGCAAAAATCTCTCCTCTTCTCTAAATCAGCCCACATCTTTAATAGTAGATGAGCCAGAATCTATAACTCATCAGACTATCAAAGCCCAAGGAGAATCTCCCGTACCAATTTACTCTCTGAAATATTCGACACTTTATTGATGAGGCATTATGCCTATTTATAATAATTTACAAAGAGTAGACTCTATTCAAAATTCAAATACTAAATCTAAAAATATATCTAAATCTAAGATTTAGATAACTAATAATTCTAACCACTATATCTTATCTAATAAGATATTCTCTTATTTCCTAATTCCTAATTCATAAAGATAATAATAAAAACAGACTCAATAATAATAAAAATAGACTTAATTAAATATTATTTCCTAAAATCTCTAACTTTCCGCAACTTCCATTATCTCTCGCTAATCTGGTACTCACTTCTTGTCAGTTGTACCTTCTCAACTGTTAGGGGAAGACCGTTGAACATGCTAAACTGATGTGGAAGTTGGAGATGAAGAGGAAAGAGAAGAGTCACAGAAGGAGATGAGTAATACTTTACTAAATCATATTCAACGTGTGTTTTGGCCCTTGTGACTTAATTATATACACTATAGGCCTCTAACTCTCTCTCCTCTACCCTAGCACTAATTAACTAAACTGTTTTACATTTATTTTTATTAATCACATAACATATGCCAGAAATGTTGGTGCCAATAGAAACAGGGCACTGGACATTCCTTTTATGTAAACGAGTCTGATCTAGTTCAACGAATTTAATCCATGTGAATCATGTGTACACCTATTAAATCTAGAGAAGAGTTTTCAAGCTACATTCACTTTATAGGCAAGCTGAAGTGATTTTATGTATTTTGTATTAGAAGAGAAAAGGGTTTTGCTGGGATCCACCCTGATCGCATGCTTTGCAAACTTTAAATTTGTTAGAAACATTATGCTCCTTCATAACAAACTTCTCTAGTTGTTTGATCCCTTATGAGACAAAGCTGACAGTGGAATTCAAAACACAATTTTTAAATACTTATGAGATTCTTGGTTAAGCATGGGAAATGGAGTTTATTAGAAAGATTAAGGGTAGTACGATGCTTTGTGCAATGAATGAATGTTCAATGTTCTTAACAAGCAAACCTGTTTCATCTCCTAACAACAATTGCCCTCCTCCACTATTTGGCACTGACTCCTTCACATTTGAGGAATCATCAATGATATGGCTTGTGGCTCCAGAATTAATATATGTTGTACAGTCAGCCATTGATTTAAATGTGGCTAACAGTGCAGTAGGACGTTCTTTAGACTTCTTTGAGGTGCGCAGCAGTAATATCAATGATTGGGATTGCTTGGAAGTATTCATCAAAATGCCAGCAATCTCCAACTGCATTGCCAATCATGCCACAGCAGCGACAGTTAATATTGCTGTGTCTTTGATTAACAAAAATAACTTTTAGGCTAGCATTGCTTCAGCCACTTTAAAATGTTTTCTATGCAATTTTTGGGCACCCACTGCCACCAATGCGTCAATGCTAGATTGTCAAGAGAAAATCATTCATCGGCATGCTACACTTGGTACTTTTCAGCAATGTTCTCAATTGCTCGATTTTCACCTTAATGAGATGAAAAAGATTCCGCCCCATATCTAGGCTGAAGTTCTTGCATCCCATGATCCTGGTCAGCATCTATTCTGTCATTGATGATGGCATCCTGGACAACAATAATTAGTCTTGCTGAGTCCATGCAATGTACTCTGGATTCTGTTTTCCTTCTTGATGTTTGTTGACATTGTGTATTCAAGGGCTAACGACAAATTGCCTTTTTATTTTGTTAGGAAATAATCAAACAGAATTAGGAAATAATCAAACAGAATATATTGTAATTATGAGGATCACTACTAATTAGGGATTAGGCTGCTAATTAGGGATTAGGGCATTCAATAGTCATTAAGCATTTGTCTCCTTTCTATGTGTATAAATACTCCCCGTTGTACATGAATCAGGATGAAGTAAAATATACATATTTCCTACTCTTCCTTCTCTAGCACTTTCATGGTATCAGAGCCACGGTTAGTGGCTGTTTCTTCTCTGGTTTTCGGTGTTTTCCGGTGGTGTGAAACAGTGAGATAAAGGGGAGGAATTTCGAGTTCTTCTACAGTCCTCTCCTAGGTACACGCGCCCCACCATCGTGTTCCCCGTCCCGCCGATCTACGTTCGCCGTAAATTTGGTGGCCGTCCGACGCCTCTATGACGGCGCGTGGAGTACACGCGCTCGGAAGACAGTGACGCCGTGACGGCACGTGAAGGCGCGTGGAGTCTCCATTTCGCCGGTGATTTCTGGTTTCGGCCTTCTTGTCTCATTTCCGGCCTGATCCGTGGGTTTTTTCTGTTGTTTGGTCACGGTTTGAATTTTCCGGCGAGCTTCCGGTGACTGTTCAGACTTTCCGACGAGTGTTTGGTTGTTGTTTGCTTCTCTGGGATCCTCTTCCTCGTTGGCAGTTAGTGTGGCTGCTGTTTTTTTGAAGAGCCAGGTTGGTTTTTTGGTATGTTCTGATTTTGTGACTGTGTTCTGGTTTTTTGGTTGCTGTTTGTTACCTTTTGTGGGCTCTTCAACATTTGGTTGCTCCTAGAAGGAGGTGTTCTTTATTCAAGTTACTGTCTTATCAATTGTTTCCTGTGTGTATCACTACTTATGGCTGAATCAAAACCAAATGCGACAACTGAGATGATTCCTATCTCCAATAAAATCACTGAGCATAAGCTCAATTGGACAAATTATTCGAATTGGATCAAAACCATCCGTATGCACCTGCTTAGTATTGAGAAAGAGGACCACTTAACTATGTCTCCACCAAAGGACGACCCAAAGAAAAACATGGGCTCGTGCAGATGCCAGACTATTTCTACAAATTCAAAATTCCATTGACAGTGATGTCCTTTCTTTTGTTAGTCATTGTAATACGGTTAAGGAGCTTGTTGATTGCTTGGAGTTTTTGTATTCTAGAAAAGGGAGCATTACTCGAATACATGAGGTGTGTAAAGGTTTCTATCGGGCCGACCAGCAAGATCGCCCCCTGAAGAATTTTTACATTGAGTTCAAAAAAATGTATGAGGAGATGCGGCGGTTAATGCCACCAACAACTGATCTTCAAGCTCAAGTGGATAATATGGAAAAGCTGGCAATTATGAGTTTTCTTAGTGCTCTAAATCCTTCCTATGAGACTGTTCGATCCCAGATATTATCCGGCTCTGAACTTCCCTCCCTTGAGGATGTTTACTCTCGGGTGTTGCGTGCAGACAGTATGGTGAACCCAACTTCTAATTCGAATGCTAGTAATGCTAATACTTTAGCTGGACGGAGTGCAACTGATGGTAGGAACCCGGGAATTTCACGACCAAGCTCTTCAGTAGAAAGTACACCAAATCCGGCATTTACAGCTTCTAAGTACCTAGGCCCTCCTAGGCGTGGTTACAATCCTCCCAATTCTAGTGCTGGTGGAATTGTTTGCTATTATTGCAAGGAACCTGGTCATACAAAACGTTACTGCAGAAAGTTGCAACAGAGGCAGCCACGTGGTGGATCCGCTCATATGGTCCAATCATCCGATACCCCTGATCCGGTTTCCTCCGCACCAACTGCGCTCGCCATAGGTAACTCCCTTGCTACTTCATCCTCGAAGTGGATCATTGATTCCGGGGCTACTGATCATATGACAGGTAACCATCATCTGTTCTCTTCATATGCACCACATGCCAACCCCTCCTCAATCACAATTGCCAATGGTTCATATTCACGTGTTCTTGGGTCTGGCACTATTCAACCTACCCCGTCTGTTTCCTTATCATCTGTTCTTAATGTTCCTGACCTTGCGTTTAACCTATTATCTCCTAGCAAACTTACTCGTCAATTAAATTGCTTCATCTCACTTTTCCCTGACCACTGTTTGATTCAGGATCTTACGACGAAGCAGATTATTGGTAGGGGGTATGAATCTGGCGGTCATTACTTCCTTGATGATCGAGTACCGCGGTCAGTTGCTTGCTCTGGTGGTTCCTCTGCTTTTGATATCTGTTGTCGGCTGGGTCATATGTCTTTGTCATCTTTAAAGAGGTTGTATCCTCAATTTTCTCATCTGTCTTCTTTAGAGTGTGAGTCGTGTCAGTTTGCGAAACATCACCGTGTTCATCTGGCACCTCGCGTCAATAAACGGGCTGCGTCCCCTTTTGATTTAGTCCATTCAGATATTTGGGGTCCGTGCCAGGTAGAGTCCAAGTCTGGTTTCCGGTATTTTGCTACATTTGTTGACGATTTTTCTCGCACCACTTGGCTTTATGTAATGAAAAATCGTTCTGAGTTATTTTCTCACTTTTCCAACTTCTGCGCTGAAATAAAAACTCAATTTGGTGTCATTGTGAAAATTTTACGGAGTGACAATGCTAAAGAATATTATTCTGCTCAATTTCAAAATTATATGCTCCAAAATGGTATGATCCATCAGTCCTCGTGTGCAGATACACCAGCTCAAAATGGGGTTGCCGAACGAAAAAACCGACACTTATTAGAAGTCGCTCGGGCTTTAATGTTTCAAATGCAAGTTCCTAAACCTTTCTGGGCTGATGCTGTGTCTACTGCTTGTTTCCTTATTAATCGTATGCCCTCACCTGTTCTTCATGGAGCCACTCCCTACACCACCTTATTTCCTTCCAATCCCTTGTTCCCTAGTGACCCAAAAATCTTTGGGTGTGTTTGTTTCGTTCGTGATGTTCGTCCCACTGTTACTAAGCTTGATCCCAAGTCTCTAAAATGTGTCTTTCTTGGGTATTCGAGGGTTCAAAAGGGTTATCGATGCTATTCGCCTACTCTTCGGCGGTATCTTGTGTCTGTTGATGTCACTTTCCATGAGTCGACTCCATTCTTTCCAGTCCCTCCTCCCGTTCCATCCCCTGACACCACCAACAGTCTTGATGATATCTTGGTTTATGAGGTTTCACAACCACCAGTACAGGCATCTGAGCCGGCTCCTGCTAAACCACCTATTTACCATGTATATCAGAAGCGTCCAAAAGTGAGCAATGACATTGATCAGGTTCTTGACCCACCAATACCTGCTTCGGCGTCAGATCCAGCGGTAGTTGTTCCTGCTCCTGAACCAGATATAGTTCCTGAGTCTCCTGCTCCTGTTTCTGAACCAGACACAGTGCCTGATTCCCCTGTTTCCCTTGACTTGCCCATTGCTCTTAGAAAAGGTCAGCGTTCTTGCACTCACCCTATTTCCTCTTTTGTTTCCTATAACCATCTTTCCCCTCCATCCTGTTCCTTCATAGCCTCTTTAGACTCTATCTCTATTCCAAATAAACTCCACCAAGCCTTGGCCCATCCTGGTTGGTGTGCTGCTATGAAAGAAGAGATGATGGCCCTTGACAATGTTGGTACCTGGACTCTCGTTGATTTACCTCCTGGAAAGAAGGCTATTGGGTGCAAGTGGGTATTCGCGGTAAAAACCAAAGCTGATGGCACCTTGGAACGTTTGAAGGCTCGATTAGTTGCCAAGGAATATGCTCAGACATATGGGGTTGACTATGCAGAAACTTTCTCACCTGTGGCCAAATTATCGTCTGTTCATCTCTTTATTTCTCTAGCAGCTACATATGGTTGGGACCTTCATCAGTTGGATGTTAAAAATGCTTTCTTAAATGGTGACCTTCTTGAGGAAGTTTACATGGAGCAACCACCTGGTTTTGTTGCTCAGGGGGAGAGCGGGAAGGTATGTCATTTACAGAAATCACTATATGGTTTGAAGCAGAGTCCTCGTGCTTGGTTTGACAGGTTTAGCACGGTTGTTAAGAAGTTTGGTCTGAATCAAAGCAAGTGTGATCATTCAGTGTTTTACCAGCGGACGGATGCTGGCATGATTCTCCTTGTGGTATATGTTGATGATATTGTTATTACAGGAAGCAATACTTCGGGCATCTCATCACTAAAAACCTTTCTTAATTCTCAATTCCAAACGAAGGATTTGGGCCTATTGAAATACTTTCTTGGGATCGAGGTTATGCAAAGCAAGAAAGGGATTCTATTGACACAAAGAAAATACGTTCTTGATCTTCTCAAAGAAACTGGCAAACTCGGAGCAGCACCAAGCAGTTTTCCTATGATTCCTAATCCTTTCCTAGACATCGATGAGAGCATACCATTTGATGAATTACCTGAGGATCTACAGAAGAAGATTGACCCAGAAAAGATCAAACCATTTGCCTACCCTGAGAGATACCGTAGATTGATTGGCAAATTGAATTATCTCACAGTAACTCGTCCTGATGTGACCTTCCCAGTTAGTGTGCTGAGCCAATTCATGACAGCACCGATGGTTGCTCAGTGGGAAGCATTGGAACATGTCTTACACTACTTGAAGGGCTCACCCGGTCGTGGTATGCTCTACAAGAATCATGGCCACACTGAGATTGTATGTTTTTGTGATGCGGATTTCGCGGGATCGAAAACCACCAGAAGATCCACCACAGGATACTGTGTATTTGTGGGTGGAAATTTAGAGTCCTGGAAGAGCAAGAAGCAAAATGTAGTTTCAAGATCTAGTACAGAGGCCGAGTATAGGGCTATGGCTCAATCGGTACAAGAAATTATGTGGATTCATCAGTTAATGAAGGAGATTGGTCTCACCACATCATTACCTGTAAAACTATGGTGCGATAATAAAGCTGCCTTACACATAGCCTCCAACTCAGTGTTTCATGAACGCACAAAGCACATTGAAATCGACTGTCACTTTGTGCGGAATAAAATCAAGGAGAACTTTATTTCTACCGGACATGTGAGGTCCAGCGACCAACTGGGTGATCTGCTGACTAAAGCCCTAAATGGAACTCGAGTTGATTATCTTTGTAACAAGTTGGGCATGATTAACATCTATGCTCCAACTTGAGGGGGAGTGTTAGGAAATAATCAAACAGAATATATTGTAATTATGAGGATCACTACTAATTAGGGATTAGGGCATTCAATAGTCATTAAGCATTTGTCTCCTTTCTATGTGTATAAATACTCCCCGTTGTACATGAATCAGGATGAAGTAAAATATACATATTTCCTACTCTTCCTTCTCTAGCACTTTCATATTTTATAATTTTGCTGATAGTTTTATTAATATTCAATTTTCTTCAATAATAAGGTGTTACAGATTACTTGCTGAATATAGGAGATTAATATGATTCTTATTGTCCCTTTATGATGCTCTTTTAACCTTCTTATGCTTGACAATTATCTTTTGGAGTTCTTTCCTTATATTTTTTTAGCACTATTCTGGTAATGTGGAAAAATCATTGAACGAATTGTGAATTTCGACGCAATTATCATCATAAATAACTGGCTAATGTCAACCCTTATTGCTTTTATCAGGGCATAGTCAGAGGAAAGCTGGATCAACTGCGAAGATGTTTTGAGTTCCCAGCTCATGATCTCTTTCATAATTTACTGGCTTCTTTTTCATTTCTGCTGTTGCGTTTGTTGTGTCCTCTGTCAGAAAATTTGCTGATCTCTGATGTTGAACTTTAGGTCCAATTTGCAGCAGGGAGGGACTTGAGACCTGGTCAGCTGGGAAATATGATACAGACACTCTCTAATTGGTAATGTTAACTAGTCTTGTTATATCTTGCTAGATAGGTTTAGATCAAATCAAAGCTTTAAGTCATTTTCTACTGAGGTTTTGTTCAAAAATACTATTTTTAATAAAGTTTAGTCTTTAAAGAATCCAAGTTCACTTATAGTTGGTTTGAAATCATTTATCAAGCTTGAAAATTTTTATTTCATTTTTCTTAGTAAACTGGATTCCACCTCTTTTGGTACCGTCGTCTTCTTTTAGCTTCTCTAAATGATAAATATCTCCATTATTCTTTTTCTTTATTGTTCTGATGTCACTGTTGTGTGGAATTCCTGTTTTAAAATATTAAGGGTTGGCTTCACATCTAACATTTTTTTTATTGATTGGAAACCTAGGTTGTCTACTTCAGATAATATGCTTTCTTCAATTCAAGAAAAGATTTTCAAGTTGGATAAGAAGCACAAGAAGGATGTGGAAGAAAAGGCGGAAGAAGTGAAGAAGTTTATTTTCAAGTTCGGTTGAATTTAATATCATGCCTATCTAATTCATAATTGGTGATTTGCTTTACTCACTTGGATGGATAAGAGGGTGACCCATCAGAAACATGTATGTAATTTGAATCGTCGTTGGCACTTTCCCCTTTAGTAGGTTGTCTTGTGGGATTGATCTTTAATCCATTTGCTTCTTTACGTTCAATTTAGGCAGGACAGTTTTGAATAAATGGCTTGTACTGACACTTGTAAAAGTTTTTTAATTTATTCTGAAGTTTGTGTATTTGTATTCTGCAATTGGTTTAGCACAGATTTGTCTTGAGTTCTGTATGACAGACTGACAGTACTCATGTTCCACCCACCTCATGCACATACTCATGTACATGCTGATTTGTTAATAGAAAGAAAGAAAGAATAAGAACAGAGAGATAGAGAAGAGCACCCTAGTGTTGATGAACAAAATCGCAAATCTGATCTATACAATAGCTTTAGGGGTTCATATACCTCAACTAACTAACCGTCAATTATTTCTTAGAACAGAATAACAAACATAAGCCCTAACTGATTGACTTTACCATCCTTCACAACAGACAATTCTTTATATGACACATGCTCTCAAGAAGAGGAGGATGAAAGAGATGAACCACTTCATATTTGTAAATCTGGGCTTATCTTGAAATTTTTCATAGTATTTTTTCATGACAAAACCACGACACCAGTGTTAAATGGGAGAACTACAATTTCAACTTTCACTATTCATACAGAGTTGGGTGCGTAATTCATTTATATAAAGCCTTCTCAACTTTTATTAGTTCAAACAAGGTTCGGATACCAAAAATTTTTGTCAAAAAATTGTGTGCTGCCAACTCAGTAATCTTTGCTCAGATATATATTTGTATATAAGCTTCTATTGCTTTTCTTTCTTGTTCATTGTCTGTCACTAAATTCGGACGTCCATGGCTTATAATGTTTTGGTTCTTAACTCGAAGACTAGAATATCATTCTACAGTCCAAAAATATCACAAAAGAATAATCATACAGAATCAAATTCATCTAACGGGTAAGGTTTACTGAATAATAAAAACATCAGTTTTCTATGTTTGATTGGTTCTGATAAGTTGACATGTTATATTTGTTTTATTTTGGACTTCACTGCATATGAAGAGTTGATGTAGAACTGATGGAGTCATTCCAAATTTTGGTAAAACCAAATCAACTTGAAGTTTTGGTTTGGCTACGTTTTCTTAACGTCTTTATTATGCATATTTAATTGGGATCATGAGGGAGCTTGGTATCCGAAAGAGAGTATGAGGCCATACCATGCACCTTCATCAAGGAGGGAAACATATATAGGAGAAAAAATAGTATTTAAGTATAAAATCTGAATATGTAATGACCATGTCCATGTAGGAGTTTTCTTCCCTCATTTTGTTTTAAATATTACTATAGAGTTACTCAGGAATAAATCGAACTTGGGAATTTTTGAATTATTGAAACCAGCTTTGTGCTTCATTATGTGTTTTCGATGTGTTTTCTGACGCATTTTTATCACAATGGTAATTAAACTAGTCTTCAGTTATGAATGTTTTAGCCATACATCTCTACAGTCTTCGGTTAAATTAAAATTTATTCCATGAAATATTTTGGAGGCATCTACAGTCTTAGGATGGTACAAAAAGTACGAGACTTGTTTGCTTAGATAACTGCCTTTTTTCTCTACTAGTTGATCTCATGTTATTAGATTTAGTCTTAATACAAATGCTGGGATATATTGGTCGATGTGTCTTACTTACTTTGTGGCAGAAGTTGCACCCTCTCCGCAGGCCGACATTGACCTTCGAGGGCATGAAGAGATCAACTCTGAATCTGGTGGGGTGATGGACTATGAGGAAGACCGAAGCCGACCTAAAAGGTAATTTGAGAGAGCTTTATGTGCATCAAAGTATTTGACTAGATTGTCTTCGACAAAATTTTGGTTATGTGCATGCTAATTGATCTGGATGTCACCTAATGGCAACAACACCCGATGAGAAGAAAAAGTGGTTTAGTTTTGATTCCTAGTTGGTTCTCTATACTGTGTATTATAATTTGTCCTCATTTTGATTTTGGCGCCTCTTAATTTTGGCCCCTATAGTTTCAAACCATAGGTTTTTGCTCCTTCAAGCTTATTTTCATCTAAAATGTTGGCCCCTATAACTTGGACCATTTTGTCCTTTGAGAGACTAAAACCAAAATAGGGGTAGATTATAAGGACCAAAAATTGTAATGACAGTTTTTCTTTTTGGCTCAATTATTTGCTGTTTGAATACGTTATTCAATATATTGAGCAGGTCTTTGGGGTTCTTAATTTGAAACTAGTTTGAGGCCATGCCTTGTTAATGGAAAGGAATTGCAACAAGTAAATATAATAGATAAAGGAGACTGATGATGACTTTGGGATGAGTGCAGGAGGCGGCATCCACTATCTTGAGGAGAGTATTAGATAAAGGAGCTCATTGGATGGGTGTGTTAGAAGCTTGCCTAACTTTTATTCATGGCATGCATCCTCTGAGAATATCCTCTGCTTTTGGAGACAAAGGTTTCTTCTTTTACGGAGCTCTCTTCTGCTCCACCACAAAATCATTGTGAGCTTAGGAGAGCGAAAAAACAAAGGAAAGGAAAAACTTGTTACTGGCTGTACTTCAGAATTTTTGAACTTCTTGAACCATTTTATTCCCGTGAAGTTTGTCAGCTTGGACTAGCTAAATTGGTCGTGCAGATGATTTTTCTGGCGCTAGATTTTCTTAACATGTTTCATATAATGCCTCTATTGCTTTGCTTCACATTGCGTTCAATATATCTGCATAAAGATATTTTCCGTGTAGATTTTAAGATGGAGTCTGGAGAGAGAGTCTCAGTTCTTGTCAAGGAAGACAGAAGATTGAGGATGTAGAAAATTACATTTGAGATAGTTGCCTTGACTGGGTTCAACAATTTTAGGCCCTGTTTGGTACAAGGAACATTTGAGGAAAGAAAGGAAAAGAAGTGAAAGGAAGGGAAAGGAAGATTAGGAGGGAACTTTAAAATGTGAGCTATTTGGTAAACGAGAGAATGGAACTTAAGTTGAAGGAAAATGAACTATTTGGTATGAAGAATTGGGTGTTGGTTAAGTAGGAAGATGAGGTGAAATTCCCACAATGCCCTTTAAATAAAAAAAAAGGAAAAAAAATGACGAAGTGATTTTGTCGTTAGAACAGTCGCGACATTAACGAAACGAAATCGTGTGTGATAGTTGAGATGCAAAATCGCAGTAGATGCTGGTGGGAAATGAGATTACGACAAGGAATGGCTTCCACAGGCGACAACGATGACGGAGAAGGAAAATATTACCGGGGGACGACAGGAAAGAATGAAACCAGATGCAGAAATGAATATGACGAGGAACAGGAAAGATGATAACTGAACATATGAACCCAGGTGTTACTTTGATAGCGGAGGAAAGAAAAATTGAAAATAATGCCTGCTAAAAGCCTGAAAAGTATGAAGTCGATTAATCTGAAACTGAAAGTGACCTTTTAGTTTAAATGGGGAAAGGAAATAAATGACCTAGGCGGTGCTGCAATTGCAAACACAGGGTTACAATTCATATCAGCAGCTTTGTTTCACAAAACAACAGTACAATTGAAGCAATATGATCCATATAAATAAATAGAAATAATGCCCTTTGGCCTTCCGAAATTGAAGAAAAATAATTATTGGCTTTTTAAAATGCTAGAAAAAAATGAACACAAACTTGGACATGAGACCACCAGAATGCACAGGCACATAAATGAATGAAGGAAATTGGCATTTTGAAATGATTTAATAAAAAAGGTACATAAGTGCCCTCAGACAACAGCAGAAGGTAGCAAAACAAGGGGTAACCCATAGTATAGCATGTACATTGAGGTGGTTTAAAGGTAATAAAAGGAAGGCATTTGGCCTTCTCAAATGCTGCAAAAAAAACAACACAAAGTTGGAGATGATTGGGGCAGCAGAAAGATATATGTAAGGCACGAATAAAAGTTGTCTTCCTCATGGTTAGGACATTAACAACTATTTAATTTCAAGTGTACAAAATTGTAACTTGGCACTAATGCCTTATACAAACAACAAATAGCCTAAATCTGACAACTGATACAAGTAATCTAACATTTGAGCAGCTGCAAGTACAGGGATACAGAGAAGCAGTACTACATGACCATTCAAGACATTTAAACAATGGTTTAGTAGGTTTGCATACCCAAAAATTGAAGGGACAGATCAATGTACACACTACAGTATAAATTGCCTGAACCTCAAGTCAAAATGATGTCATTGCATACATCAATAATGGCAACATTAGGTTAATAAGTTCACAAAAGTTAAATATTCAAACTGCACAAAACAACTGAAGTTTACGTTCGAACCATACAGACTCGTTCGAACATGTGACAAAAGGGAAAGTAGTACAGAAGGAGTTAACCAAGCAATGAAAACAACAATGGACAATACAAAAAGTACCCTCAGTGATGTATGAAAATGAAAACCAGAAACAAACAAAGTAAACTATCCCTAATTCTTCTTCTTTCTCTTAGTTGGGGACCTCTTGGCTGGGGACCTCGTATGCGGGGTGCGCCTAGGTGATGATGTTGTTGAATCAGGGAGGTTCACTGGGATGAACAAGGGGGAACTAGAGGTCGCAGGTGGATCAGGCACACGTGTGGCAGCTGAGAAGATATGGGGCAAATTCTCAGCTGCAAGCACAGGCCTGAAAGTAGTTGGGGGAATGAATCTCAAAGGCACTACGTCTGATATTGTCCTCAAAGGTGCAGGAGGAGGGTTGACAGGTTCAGGGAGAGTCACAAGTGGCAGTGGGGTGATTGGACCCAAATCCTCATCGGTGTTGCTAGCATTCACTCCTTCTTCATGTGTTGTCCCTTCACCCACTTGCGTAGCCGCAGGTTGTTCATCCTACCCTCCCTCTACAGCTGTGGTGCCCCCAGACACATGCTTCCCATCTTGTAACACCTCCGATTTCTAACGGTTTTAATCACAACAAAATTTAAATAATTTTTATAAATAAACTAATAAAATTCAAAATAACAATCCTGGGGAGTGTTACCGCCGCACTTGTACTGGGACAAGCGCAAGGCTACTTATTACATTAAAATAAATTGAAACTTAAATAAAGATGTCTCATCTAAAGCATAAAAAAAGAAACTAGCTAGAGCTTTTTATTATTCTTCCTCACTTCTCACTGCTAGCCCCAGCTTTGAGACCTGTTTCAATGAAAATCTGCTCCCCCGAAGGATCGTCGCAGCCCATAGACACACACACATCAGTAAACGCTGGTAATCCTAATAAACAAAAATAATACAAAAATAACAATAAAATATTCTCATGTTATAAAAAAAAGAAAAACTTTATATATTTATATAATCGAAAATATTTGTTTCATATTCACTGTCATTCATTAATTTTTATTAAATTTTATTTGGACCCGGAAACCTGCCAGTCCATTTAGTTTAGTGGGAAGAGAACCATGGTAGACCCAGAAACCTGCCAGTCTACCCTGTGACCCGGAAACCTGCCAGTCACAATCAATTGGCCAAAAACATAATAATCATATCTTCCTAGTGTGCACACCTCTTCCCAAAGTTGCTACTAGTGTCCCGGAAACCTACCAGATACCACTTTGGGAAGAACGGATTCTATCTTTTCACATCGGTGGCATAAAGCCCAAAAATTTTGTGTTCATCACCTTGGGAGGTACCATCCCAAGGCTATCCTCCCACTGTTAATTTGTTTTAAACACACACAAACAACCTCCTAAATTATCTCTATTATTTAATTATCTTATATATATTTTTTATATTATTATTTTAATTAAATATAAGTATAAAGATATTTTGACCTAAAATCTGTTCATGGCTTATCCTATTGCGTAGGAGATATTATGTAGGGAAAACGACAATCAAATAATAAAAGAAACATGCAGACGAGTAAAAGAATTATCAATTTTAGCATCACGTAATATATCACAGCTTACTGCATTGGAGTATCATATATTTCAATCACAAAAGAAAAGAAAAAAACGCACAAGATTCATGGTCTTCTTAATTCATAGCGAAACTAACGTACAGGTGGGGGGTTCAATTTGCGCACGTAAAACGAGATGGCTTTCCATAAAAAAAAAACGTACAGCTTTCAATCTGGAATGAAAACGTACAGGAACATATTTATACATCTCATTATATCATTCACGGTTTCAAACACAAAAAAAAACGTACAGGAGGGAAATATCATTCACGCAAGTCGAGGTGATTTCAAACACAAAAAGAAAAACAAACGCACAGGAGGGAAATTGAAGCATACATATATATATATATATATATATAAACACGTAAACCAAGGCAGAATAATTCCATACATATATGTAAACATCTCTATTTCTAAGTCTCATGGGATTAGGATTACCTGGTCTCCGTTCTTGCTAGCGACCTAATTTTGATTTGATGCGATGAAAGTACAGAAAGAGGGTTTGAGAAGAAAACAACGGAGGAGGAAAAGTATCGTGTGTTTTTAGGTTTTGACGGCTAGACCTAGGTTTATAATTAAAAATTAGGGTTTTAGTTATGGGCTGGGCCCTTTAATTATTTGATATATTTGAATCCGATAAAGAATTCAAAAGATTTAAAATTATGATCTGATATAACTAATCCTAGAATCTTGGATATAATCTTATAATATTATTTACAAAATAATATGGTTATCACCGGAACAATACAACACCATTAATTTAATTAATTAATTTATTATTATTTTTTTTGGTATTATTTTAATCTAACATTATCATTTCTATTTTTATTATTATTATTATCATCATCATTAAAATTATTATTATCATCATTAAAATCCGGGGTATTACACATCTCCTTCCTCAACCTCCCTTGCTTCTTGAGGTAAGGTCCCTTCAGCCTCGACATCCACAACCTTAGCATCAACCTCATGTTCAACACGATCACCTTCACCCTCCCCTTCTTTTTTAGTAAAGGTAGCCTCACCCTCAGCATCAACCTCAGGCTCAACATTTTCAACCTCATGCTTCGTTGCCTCTTCAGTAAAGGTGTCCTCACCCAAAGGCTCAACATTTTTAACCTGAGGCTCCCCTGCCTCTTCAACTACAGTGGCTTTGCCCACACCCTCATCTGTGTCAACCTCAGCGTCCCCTTGTGCTTCCTCTCTCGTGCATTCATCCACATCGTTTGCGTGGTTGTCACCATTTGTTGGGGAGTGGTATGCTGATGGTGGTGATTGTGCTGGTAGGTCTGGTTGTTCAGTACCGATTGGGCTGGTTTGAGTATGGTCAGCAGACACAGTTGCAGCCACCTTTACATTATCATTCTCACTTGCTTGTGCACCATCATCATAAACGTTCATCGGGGAGTTAGGCTCAACTGTAGGCTTCATAGAAGGACCAGCTTCGTCAACTTTTTCAAACTTGAAAGATGCAAACTGCTTGAACTCTGTAGCATCAAGTAAATGAAGTCTCGTAGGTCATTGAAGCCAAACTCAATTGACTTCATCCGTGACTCCATGGCAGCAAGACTAGACTGTAATTCAACTTTAAAGTTGTCCAGTTTCTGATCCACAATCTTGGCAAACATTGCTGCCACTTCTACCACCCCTTCTTTAAATTTAGACATTGGTGTACTTGGTCGATCTGGGCTTGCATTTTGGCTATGCCTCTGCTCCCTAATTTGTTCCCCCTCATTGGATGATTTATTTGAGGCCTCTTTCGAGACAACAAGGACTTTCATCCGATGTAATGCCTCTTCATCAAACTCTGGCATCCACATTGGCGATTCACCTTCATGCAGATACCAAACCTTGTGCTTCTGTAAAATGAGAGACACTAGGGAAGGGTATGGTAGAGGTGAATCATTCTTCTTTCCTATTGTTGCAGCCTTGAGCATTATATCGATGATCAACTTCCCCAAATTGAATGGCTTCCTCTTGGTCAAACAACAGAGGATTTGCTTGTCCTTTATGCTCATGGCTGTAAAGTGCTTACCCTTGTTCACAAAGTTCCCGCTGAAGAGATAGTGTAGAACCCTGTACCTAGGAGGTAACTGCTTGGGTCTGTACAAAGGTTCATCATCCTCAGTTGTCCCACCCTCTAGCAGAATTTTGTCCATTTCGTCTCCACTAAAGGTTGTGTCTTTCAAATGTGTGGGCTTAATCTCCAACCAAGTATAAATTTTTTTCTCATTAAGCTCGATTTTTTGACCCCTAACACAAGTGTAAACCACGCCAGTCCTAGACAACCTAAGGTTTAAGTAAAAGACCTTCACAACTGAGTCACAATAAAGCAAACTCATCTCAAGCAAACCCCTAAATGGTCTAACAATTGCATCTATACCAAATGGAAAATCACTCTCATATGGCTCCATCTAATCCTAGTCATTTTGCATAAACTACGCCTGATAAATCCCAATTTAATATATTTTATCCCGCCTTATTCATTTATTTTGGGGACTATTTTAGGCTAATTTGGATTTATTAGACAATATTTGGATTGTTAGCCTATTCTAGGAAATAATATAAATCAGAATTAGTTATAAGATTATTGGACTTAAATTGTTATTATTCTGATTGAGATCTTGTGATTGAATAATATTTCTAAACATATGATAGATCACAATTTTATTTAATTCTTGCAGGATAAGAAAAAGTATATTGGAAGATCCTACGATGCAGAATTAACCTTGGAAGCTAAAAGAAGATCTAATGGTGGGATTTTGTTGGGCTTTTAGAATTTTAATTGACTCAAATTAATACCCAAAAATCCTCTCTTTCTCCTATAAAATTAACCTAGCAGCTGCAAAAAGAATTCACTCTCTCTTAGAGAGCCGCCAACCACGCCGCGAGAGATACACGTTGAGAGACGCACGCTGAAGCAGAGACGCACAGGAGAATTGGATTCATTCCTCCATTCATTGAATCCATCCACGGGACCCACCAATACTTTCTATTGCATCAATTGATCAATCCTCATTTCATCAATTCAAATGGGTACCTGTTGCGCGGAATTTGGAGGAACGATTGTGATGGAAGCGTGAGTTATTTTAGGAGGCAACTTGGGAGGAACATGGAGAAAATTAGAGCCTAGGGTTTTACAATTGAAGACCATAAGGGAGTGTTTTTCCTTTTATCGAATTGTTTGAAGACTTTGAAATTATTTAGTTTTAGATAGTTTCAATTTGCTTTCTTGAGAACAATCTAGTTTTAGATTGTAAACATATCATTTATTTCATATTTATTTGATAATTTGGATTTGAACATAATTGTTGGATTTTTGTTTGCAAACCCTTTGATTGTCAATTGATTTAATAATTGAGTTTTCATTATTAATTTGATTGTCAATTGGGTTTATCAATTTAATTGTTTAATTAGATTGATAAATTGTTTAGTTGTTTAATTGGACGATTGTGAACGAGATTTCAAAATTATTTAGAAATTAATTGTGAGCAGGTTTTAATGAGTTTAATTAACTAGCATGTATTCCATTATGAGTTTTCTAATGGATTAGGTGTTATTGAACTTGAGGGTTTCCTATGTTTCAATTAGTTGATTAAAATTATTAATTCCAATCTTTCATTACCTCCTTTGGTCTAATTAATTGGTTTGGGCTAGGAAAGTTAACTCCATGCAATTCCTGAGTTGTCCCCTCATCCTCATAAATTGGTTGATTTACTTTTAGTTAATTTCTTTTCTTAGGATTCTAATTATTTTCTCAACACAAAAACCCCCAAATTTGCATTCTCATCTAGATTAGTTTCATTCTCATATAGGTTTTAGAATCATTATCATTTTGCATTTAATTAGTTTAGTTTTATTTTATTTGCATTTTTATCACCTAAATTCATCCTAAAGAAAACCCATAACTTGCTCCTTGGGAGAATGACCTGGGTTGACCCTAAACTACATAATTAAATTAGTACCTAGTTTAATTGATTGCTTTAGCGACGAAAGCAAGCTCATCAATTTTGGCGCCGTTGCCGGGGAGCAACGGTTAGGCTTTAGGTTTGAGTTTTTAGGTGACTTCGTAGGTGGTTGTTTATTGCATGACCTGATCCTCTTCTGAGAAATTGTTTGACTTTAATCCTGAGATTGAGAGGACTTTTCACCAACGAAGAAGAACTAGAGTGAGTACTTTTGTAGGCAATAGTTCTTCTGTTAAGCCCATTGTTGAATCCTTTGAATCTAAGGTCAATATGGACGGTGATAATAATGCAATTCCAAACGCTCATGCTGTTGTTAATGCTGGTAATAATGTAAATCCAAATGCTCATGTTGTTAATCCTACTATGACCATTAATGAATTGGGTTCACCTGATTTGCATTTTCAAAATTGGTGCATCAATTATCCTGATATTAATGTGAATTTTGAGTTGAAATCTGGATTGATACACTTACTTCCAAAATTTAATGGTCTTTCAGGGGAGGAAGCATACAATCACTTGAAGATGTTTCACATGGTTTGCATTGCTATGAAACCGGTTAATGTGACTGAAGATCAAATTAAGATGCGTGCCTTCCCATTCTCTTTGGAAGGATCTGCTAAAAGCTGGTTGCTTGGTTTGCCCCCTGGATTTATTACTTCATGGAATCAACTGAAGAAACTATTCTTGGAAAGGTATTTCCCAGCCTCTCGCACCACATCTATCAGGAAAGACATAAGTAGATGTCAACAAATTGTTGGGGAAACTTTATATGAGTACTTGGAGCGTTTTAAAGCACTATGTGCTAGCTGCCCTCACCATCAAATTGCAGATACATTATTGATCGAATACTTCCATGAAGGGCTCTTACCTTTAGAGAGAGAATTGTTAGATTCGGCTGCTGGTGGTGGTCTTCTTGACCTGACTGTCAATGATGCTTGGGAATTGATTGAAAAGAAAGCTAAGAACAGTCAACAATTTGGTTCTAGACAACCCGTAAAAGTTAATGAGGTGGGATTGCTTTCTTCTAATTCTGATTCTCGCCTGGAGAGTAAAATTGATAGGCTTACATCTGCTGTGGAAAAAATGGCTATGTCCCATATGCAAAATTCTTCTAATATGGTCAATCCTATGGGGCCCTCTACTTCTTTCACCCCACAGCCTACCTCTTCTGCTTTAATAGGGCCACTCTGTTCTATCTGCTCTCTAGCCACTCATGTTACTGACTCTTGCCCCTACCTGAATGACGGAGTTGAATCCTGCAATGCAATATATCCCTCTCGACCCATGAATCAAGGTGACCAAAAATATGATCCTTACTCCAGTACATATAATCCTGGATGGCGTGACCATCCAAATCTTCGATATGGAAATGGCCAACCTCAGCAAGCACAGTTTAATCAAAGTGGAAATTCTAGTGGCAAAATGTTTCAACAGGGTAGACAATCAGTGCCAGTGCAAGATGAGGGTTCAAAATGGGATAGCAAGATGGAAGCTATGATGAAAATCCTAATGCAACAGCAGCAGCAACAACAGCAGCAATTGCAGCAGCAACAGCAACAGCAACAGCAACAACAGCAGCAATTACAGCAACAACAATTTGAAACTCTTCTAACTCATCTTGGTCAATTGTCTAATGTACACGATAATACACAGAGTCAAGGTTCAGGAAGGCTTCCATCTCAAGTGGTAACCAATCCAAATGCTGGAACTCAGCAAAATCCTAATATAGGTGGAGTCAATGCTATATCTCTTCGACGTGGGAAGACAATCCCCTCTGCAGATCCTGTTACCATCAATACTTCAAAAGATAAGGAAGTTGCTGATGACTCTCCTTCTGCTTCCACATTACAGGATCCGTCCACCTTACCAAAAACACATGTGGTGCCTAATGAAGAACAAGAAAAGGAGGATGAAGGAAAACAAGTGATCAAGCAGGCCCTACCTTTTCCTACTATGGTAGCTAAGACTCAAAAGAGAAAGAAGGAAGCTGAGATGTTCAATGAAATCTTTGATATATTCAAGAAGGTGGTGATTAATGTTCCACTAGTTGACTTAGTCACACAAGTGCCCAAATATGCAAAATTCTTGAAAGAATTGTGTACTACAAAGAGAAAGTTTAAGCATGAAGGCAAGGTTGACTTAGGGGCAGTTGTCTCCTCTCTTTATCAAATGCCAATGCCAATGAAGTGTAAAGATCCTGGTAGTTTTCTCATACCTTGCACTATCGGTGATGTTGAATTCTCCGATGCCTTAGCAGATTTGGGAGCCGCTATTAATGTTATGCCAAAATCAGTCTTTGATCAACTCAAGGGTGTAGAGCTTAAACCCACAAATCTTGTTGCATCCCTTGCTGATAGACGTTGCACAGTCCCAGAAGGCGTCCTGGAGGACATCTTGGTTAAGGTAAAAGATTTCATATTCCCTACGGACTTCTATGTTCTTGATATGGATGATGGTCGGTTTAGGCAGAAAGGACATTCATCTTTAATCTTAGGTAGACCTTTCCTTAAAACTGCTAGAGCTATGATAGATGTGCATGCTGGTAGCCTTACTCTAGAATTTGCTGGTGAAACTATTAAATTTAATGTGCTTGAATCTATGAGACATCCCCTTGATGATTGTGCAGAGATTGATGTTAATGCTATTGATGCTATTACAGATGATTCTGCTGTAAATCTTAAAGAGAGTATGCTTAGTAGATCCTGTGATATTGCTGGTTTAGATGATACTATCTCTTGCTCATGTGCTAAAATTGGTAATTGTGATGCATGTTCTGACCTTAATGATACTGATATTGATATTTTCACTGATGCTATTGAGATTATGAGACATTCTAGACATGATGTTTCTATGCCTATTTGTAGCATTAGTGATTCTAGTATCATGTATCCGATACTACTCTTGATTCTGATGGACTTTCTCAGTTACTTAGTGTGATTGATGCCATGGATAAAACTGATTTATCTTCAGTATCTGATTCCAAGTTATTGATTAGCATTGATCACATTTCTGATGGGGAGATCTCTGATTCTAATTCTATCTCTGACCTGAGTGCTACTGATGGCACTATTGATGTTGATTGTGATTCTGCTTCTCTTGCAGTTTCTACTAATACTCCCCAAAGTGGGAAAGTTTGCTCTTCTGTTTGTGAGTCTGTTGTGCAGGTTTCTAGTCTGACTGATGTTGAATTGAAGCCGCTCATACCTTCAATTCAACAAGCTCCATCTTTGGAGTTAAAGCCACTTCCTGACTCATTGAAGTATGCATACTTGGGGACAGACAAGACACTTCCTGTGATTGTAGCTAGTGACATAGCTGCTGATGAGGAGACCCGCCTGCTAGAAGTACTTAGGCGACGGATGAAAGCTATTGGATGGACTCTTGCTGATATCCCTGGAATCAGCCCAAATGTGTGCACGCACCGGATCTTATTAGAAGATGGTGCCAAAGCTGTTCGACAGCCACAGCGACGACTCAACCCATTAATCCTTGATGTGGTAAAGAAAGAGGTCTCTAAACTTCTTTCTGCAGGTATAATCTACCCTATTTCTGACAGTCGATGGGTAAGTCCAGTTCAGGTAGTACCTAAGAAAACTGGTATTACTGTGGTTCGTAACGATGACGGTGAGCTAGTTCCAACTAGAGTTCAAAACAGTTGGAGAGTATGTATTGACTATAGAAGATTGAATTCGGTGACTCGAAAGGATCATTATCCCCTTCCCTTCATAGATCAAATGTTAGAAAGACTAGCTGGTAAATCACATTACTGCTTTTTGGATGGTTTTTCTGGTTATTTCCAAATTTCTATTGCACCTGAGGACCAGGATAAAACCACATTCACATGTCCATTTGGAACCTTTGCATATAGACGCATGCCATTCGGTTTATGTAATGCACCAGGTACTTTTCAGCGTTGCATGGTTTCCATATTCTCTGATTTTCTTGAGCACTGCATGGAAGTTTTCATGGATGATTTCACTGTTTATGGTGATTCTTTTGATGTATGCTTAGCTAGTTTGGACATGATTCTGGAAAGATGCATTCAATATAATCTTGTGTTGAATTTTGAAAAATGTCATTTCATGGTTAAGAAGGGAATTGTTTTGGGCCATGTTGTTTCACATGATGGTATTGAGGTTGATAAAGCTAAAGTTGATATTATTTCCTCTCTTCCATATCCCTCATGTGTGAAGGATGTACGTTCATTTCTTGGGCATGCTGGATTTTATAGAAGATTCATTCAGGATTTTAGTAAGATAGCATTGCCATTGTCTCGTTTATTGCAGAAAGATGTGGGTTTTGTTTTTGATGATGCTTGCAGGTATGCATGGGATGAGTTAAAGAAGAAACTCACTACACCCCCTATCATTCAGCCACCTAATTGGAGCCTTCCATTTGAGCTCTTGTGTGATGCATCTGATTATGCATTAGGTGTCGTTCTTGCCCAGAAAGTAGAAAAGAGACAACGTATCATAGCCTATGCATCTAGGACTTTAGATGCTGCTCAAGCTAACTATACTACCACAGAGAAAGAGTTACTTGCAATTGTCTTTGGACTCGAGAAATTTCGATCCTACATACTTCATGCGAAGGTGACTGTGTTTACTGATCACTCAGCGATCAAGTACTTGTTTAAGAAACCGGACTCCAAACCCCGCCTCATTAGGTGGGTGCTTCTGATACAAGAGTTTGATGTAGAGATTCGTGATAAGAGTGGTGTAGAGAATATGGTAGCTGATCATTTGAGTAGAATTGAAACACCTATGGTAACATCTCCACCTTTAGATGACTTTCCTGATCAAAGGCTCTGTGAGGTAGTTGCTTCTATTCCTTGGTATGCTGACATTGCTAATTATTTAGTTGCATCTATTCTGCCCGATGACATGAATAAACATCAATTGAATAAGTTTAAGAGAGATGTTAAATTCTATATATGGGATGATCCCTACTTGTGGCATATTTGTAGTGATCAAATTATTAGGCGATGCATTCCTGATGTTGAATTTGATTCTGTCTTGACTTTTTGTCATACTCTTGCATGTGGGGGACATTTTAGTGCTAAGCGTACTGCTAGGAAAGTTTTGGAAAGTGGATTGTTTTGGCCAAGTCTGTTTCATGATGCCCATGAGTTTTGTAAGAAATGTTCCAGGTGTCAATTTGTGGGTAATATTTCTAGGAAGCATGAGATGCCCCAACAACCCTTATTATTCTGTGAAGTCTTTGATGTTTGGGGAATTGATTTCATGGGACCCTTTCCCACTTCATTTGGTTATGTGTACATCCTGCTAGCTGTGGATTATGTGTCAAAGTGGGTTGAGGCAATCCCCACTCGTACTAATGACTCTTCTGTAGTGGTTTCTTTTGTTCACTCTCACATTCTTTGCAGATTCGGCATTCCTAGAGCCATCGTTAGCGATCAAGGGACTCATTTTTGCAATCGGAGATTGCAGAGCTTGCTTGGTAAGTATGGGGTGATGCATAAGGTGGCCACCCCATACCATCCTCAGACGAATGGTCAGGCAAAACTCTCTAATAGAGAAATCAAGCTCATTTTAGAAAAGACGGTGCAACCTAACCTGAAGGATTGGAGTAAACGGCTCGATGATGCACTTTGGGCATATCGCACAGCATATAAAAGTCCCATCGGCATGTCTCCATACAGGATTGTCTATGGCAAAGCATGTCATTTGCCAGTGGAGGTGGAGCACAAGGCATATTGGGCAATTAAAAGGTGCAATCTCGATCTTGATAGTGCCGGTATTGAAAGGAAGTTGCAATTGCAAGAGCTTGAGGAATTAAGAAGAGAAGCTTATGAGAATGCTAGAATTTATAAGGAAAGAACTAAAGCAGCCCATGACAAACTTATCATGAAGAGAGAGTTTCAAGTGGGGCAGAAAGTTCTACTCTATGTTTCCCGCTTGAAACTCATGCCTGGAAAGCTTCGCTCTCGATGGGAGGGACCTTTCATTGTCACTGATGTTTTCCCCTATGGAGCTGTGAAGATCAAAAGGGAGCCACATGGAAAATGCTTCACTGTCAATGGACACCGCTTAAAGCCGTACTTTGATGGATTCTCCACTCAGGCAGTGGAGGTTGCTGCACTAAGTGACACCACGTAGATCTCGGTTGTATTCCTTCCTTCACTCTTTTATTTTGCTTTGTCATATTATTTATTGTCATGTTACTGCGTTGTGTAGTACTACGTATTACTTGACTTTGTGATCTATTATGACTGTTTTGCATTGAGGACACTGCAGTGTTTAAGTGTGGGGGAGGGATCAACTGTGTTGAATGCGAAAATTGCAAGTTTTGAGTAACTTTAGTATGATGCATTCTTGATTTAAAAAGTGATTGATCATGTTTTGAGTTTGTGAACCTAGTGGCAATGGATTTGATTTTGGTGAATTTAGGCTAGTGATCATATTCCCAGTGAGATTTTGAGCCTAATACATATATATATTTTTTTTTAGTGTGTACCCCTATCTCTTTGCTTGATCTAGAACTTGACTTGAATCTTATTTGAGGCTGCATTTTATGCATGAGTATTCATAAAAATGATAAAGGCATTCGTTTCATTTTAGCCAGATAAGCCAAAAGGCCTACCATTTTCATACACATATCCTTTGTTTAGCCCTTTGAGCTTATTTGTTTATTTATTTTTCCATTTTGTTTACACCCATAGCCAAAAAAAAAAAAATCTCTACCCTTTTGAATGTCTTGAGAATTGAAGAGCATTGTATTATTTCTATTTTGGATGGAGGAACATGCGGAAAAAATTATTAGGAATTGGGTCATTGTGGAAAATATGGTATGTTATTTTGAAAAAGAATGAAAAAAAAATGAAAAAAAAAAAAGAAAAGAAAAATTGGGAAAAAGAGTTGAAAAAAAAATTGGAAAAAGGAAGCAAAAAAAAAAAAAGAGAGAAGAGAAAAATAGAAAAGGAAAAAGAAAAAGAATGATGACTCAGTTCAGATTTAGTTTGGTTTCTTGCATCCCATATTCTCTATTGTATCATTCTCTTCATCTTTTAAGATATTCAACTTTGTTTTTCCAAATACCACACCCTTTCTTTCTTAACCTTAGCCCCATTACAACCTAATAAAAGTCCTTTGGATTTATGAATACACTTGCTTTATTAGCGGTGGAGAACTTAGATTCTTGTCAAGCCTATGGAAAGAGTATTTGATAGGGATGATTTGAGCGTAAACACAAACCTATACACTTTTGAGTGAAGAGTGACATACACGTTATCCTTGGTAAGAGATTTCTAGCTTAGGTTCCCATTTGTCAAGTAAATTGCCATGATGTTTGCTTTCTTAAGTTATGAGAAGATCACTTGGACATGAGAGGTGCTGAAATACTTTTGTTTACTTTTTGCTTGTGGTTGGAACATTCACTTTTGAAGCTTTAGTTTGCTTTTGTTTTGTTTTTGTTTTTTTTATTGTTGTTCTCCCTTGGTCTTGATTTGTTTTGCCCAGGAGTGCAAATGATAAGTGTGGGGGAGGTGATAAATCCCAATTTAATATATTTTATCCCGCCTTATTCATTTATTTTGGGGACTATTTTAGGCTAATTTGGATTTATTAGACAATATTTGGATTGTTAGCCTATTCTAGGAAATAATATAAATCAGAATTAGTTATAAGATTATTGGACTTAAATTGTTATTATTCTGATTGAGATCTTGTGATTGAATAATATTTCTAAATATATGATAGATCACGATTTTATTTAATTCTTGCAGGATAAGAAAAAGTATATTGGAAGATCCTACGATGCAGAATTAACCTTGGAAGCTAAAAGAAGATCTAATGGTGGGATTTTGTTGGGCTTTTAGAATTTTAATTGACTCAAATTAATACCCAAAAATCCTCTCTTTCTCCTATAAAATTAACCTAGCAGCTGCAAAAAGAATTCACTCTCTCTTAGAGAGCCGCCAACCACGCCGCGAGAGATACACGTTGAGAGACGCACGCTGAAGCAGAGACGCACAGGAGAATTGGATTCATTCCTCCATTCATTGAATCCATCCACGGGACCCACCAATACTTTCTATTGCATCAATTGATCAATCCTCATTTCATCAATTCAAATGGGTACCTGTTGCGCGGAATTTGGAGGAACGATTGTGATGGAAGCGTGAGTTATTTTAGGAGGCAACTTGGGAGGAACATGGAGAAAATTAGAGCCTAGGGTTTTACAATTGAAGACCATAAGGGAGTGTTTTTCCTTTTATCGAATTGTTTGAAGACTTTGAAATTATTTAGTTTTAGATAGTTTCAATTTGCTTTCTTGAGAACAATCTAGTTTTAGATTGTAAACATATCATTTATTTCATATTTATTTGATAATTTGGATTTGAACATAATTGTTGGATTTTTGTTTGCAAACCCTTTGATTGTCAATTGATTTAATAATTGAGTTTTCATTATTAATTTGATTGTCAATTGGGTTTATCAATTTAATTGTTTAATTAGATTGATAAATTGTTTAGTTGTTTAATTGGACGATTGTGAACGAGATTTCAAAATTATTTAGAAATTAATTGTGAGCAGGTTTTAATGAGTTTAATTAACTAGCATGTATTCCATTATGAGTTTTCTAATGGATTAGGTGTTATTGAACTTGAGGGTTTCCCATGTTTCAATTAGTTGATTAAAATTATTAATTCCAATCTTTCATTACCTCCTTTGGTCTAATTAATTGGTTTGGGCTAGGAAAGTTAACTCCATGCAATTCCTGAGTTGTCCCCTCATCCTCATAAATTGGTTGATTTACTTTTAGTTAATTTCTTTTCTTAGGATTCTAATTATTTTCTCAACACAAAAACCCCCAAATTTGCATTCTCATCTAGATTAGTTTCATTCTCATATAGGTTTTAGAATCATTATCATTTTGCATTTAATTAGTTTAGTTTTATTTTATTTGCATTTTTATCACCTAAATTCATCCTAAAGAAAACCCATAACTTGCTCCTTGGGAGAATGACCTGAGTTGACCCTAAACTGCATAATGAAATTAGTACCTAGTTTAATTGATTGCTTTAGCGACGAAAGCAAGCTCATCAACGCCCTACTAACCTTATGTCATAGTCTTCAAGTTTGGAGTGGTTGAAGTTGGCCTTCAAATCAAGGATGATTTTTGCCCTCTGCTTCGATTTTAGTTTCTTATACAACTTTTGCCTCACCTCTTCGTTAGCCTTACCCTGTTCTTCCTCATCGTTGCTAGAGGTAGACCCTTCCTCACCAATTGTGTCTTTCCATTCTCCTTCATCCCCATTTGAACTCTGACTCACTACCTTCTTGCCCTTACTCTGTTTCATCGCCTTTGCCTTTCATTTCTTTTGTACAGTGGATGATTCAGATTCTAAGTCAATGGCATTGTCATTAGGTGCCTTCCTCTTCTCAGCCACATTACTCCTCTCCTTCCTCTGACCAGCTCGTCGTTGTTTGTTCGCTTCCATTTCAATGCTGCTGCGTACTCATCAGGCTCATTTACATCTCTGCTAGTGTATTTTGATCGGCCATCTCTTCCACACCGCCATAGTGTTGCTCGGTGTTTCCTGTATTTTTCAACGTCTTCCATTGTTATCCCCAATTTGTGCAAGCCGTCGTCCGTCATTTTCGTCCTCGCAATTGAGTAAACACTCTATTTCTCATAGAAACAGAGAGAATGCTAGGGTTTTTATGTGTCGGTTCAGGTCTCTTGTGAGGTTCCTGCAGACACAATGTGAAATCGCTTGGGTTTGAGTTTGTGTGTGAAGAAGAGAAGATAGGTGTGAAAATCAAGAACAGAATAGGCGGCGACAGTTGATAACTTGCTGACGTTCGAATTGCTCCATCGTGTCTGACACATTTACTTTTATTTAATTTTAAAAATCTTAACACACACAATTAATTAATATAAAATTAACATTAATGAAAAATAAAAAACATAACCACTAATTAATTATTTGCATATGTGAAATGACTTCAATAACGTCTTATTTTCCGTGAAATAAGTAATTGCCAACTGTGCCATTAATTACACTTCTAATTAATTAACTACATATCTCAAAAGTATCGACCATGCTTTATATTTCCGTTCGAATGGAACAAATACATTCGAACAGAAAAAATACATTCGAACGACAATGTTGACAGTCACCAAACTTCTGCATAATTCATATCAGACCAGCAGACGAAAGTAAGTCCAAAATTCAATATTTGACAACAACGTAGGTACATGTGAAATATGTTCAATACTTGACAACAACCAAAGTCAGGCTCTTCTTTGTTTGTTACAAGAAGCAGGTACAGTAATAGGAAATCCAAACTTGAAATGCCAAACATCTCTGGTTATTTGTTACAAGAAGCAGGTACAGTTAAAAGTAAAAAACCAAACTTCCATTTCATAATAAGTTTAGTGGACAATTACAATGGCCATCATAAGTTATCCCCTGAATTTGCCTATAAACAAGTGGACCTAGAGTATAAAAGGATTCCAAAAAACAATCATTTACAAGTTGTAGTACACAAACTTTATCCCATGTCCAATGTCAGACATCCCCTAATGAACATAGACCAAAGTTTGTATTTTGACATATACGAAAGTCACCATTGTGTACATGATAGTAGACAAAAGTGAATCATTAATGGCCAGCAACAAAAATACTATATGGCCTAATAATACTGTACTAGATTATCTATTGTTGCAGAAGGCTATGGATCCAGGAAGGCTTAAACTGTGGAGGAATCGACCAAAATGCATTCAGTAGCTTCTCACACCCAATGATCTTGATATGTGCAAGGTTTCTCTCATTCCATGTCAAGTCTTCAACCTAAAGGAGCTCCATGAACAAAGCAAACCCCTGCGCTTTTAGTTCAACTTGTGTTTCTTTGTCAGACATCCTATCTCCTAGTTTGTCAAAGACAGTTACGATTGTCTTGTCCAACAATGTAACTGTCTCCCTCAAAACATCAGCCATGATTTTAGATTTGTTGAGCTTGCGCTTCTTTTTTGGATGAATTGAGGCATCTGCTCCATTACATGGTGTGGGTTCAGAATCATGCAATGTGTGTATGTCACCGACATCACCACTAGAATGTGGTGTTTTGGGAAGATCATCATCTTCTAGGTTGACTTCTTCTTCCATTCCACTTGGGGACCTTCCTTCATCTCCCACAGCCCTGTCCTTGCCCCAAACAATGCACAAGGAGTCGAAGTTTGGTAAGGACTTTATGCAAAAGTGTGCAGACCTTGGATGTGCCTAGAATGTCAACGATCGTTTAACAACATCACAGGTCAAGGCAATTACTATTGTCATATACAGTAACATAGGAAAAATTGTTTCCCTTACCTTAAGGTAGTCATCCCACACTTCGTTATCTGCAGTGACAAATTTTGTATCCGAATCCCAACCGAAACCAGAAGTATTGGGCCCATACACCATGTCATACGCCGCTTGCCAGAGGCGTTTCAAGGTCTTCAATCTTGAGGTTATGTGAGGACATGCCTTGATGCCACAACCAGGAAGCTTCTCTTCCATCATTGTTTGAAGAGCATTTGCAAATACGGACTTGAAGCCATTATCGGCCATGAACTTCTAATCCAGCTTCAGAGTTAGTAGGCAATCCACCAAGACCTTGTCCTCCACAGCGGTCCACATTTTCTGCTTCCCCCTTATTTCCTGTTCAGACATCTGCATGTAATAAAACCCCTTCACAACCAAGCATTTGTTAAGCATTAAAATTGACCAACATAAGCAACAACCAATCAATCACACCAATTACAATCTATGAATGAATTTCATTCAAATTCCATACATGACTTAGTTGTTCTTAAACAAATAACACAAATAAAGGAAACACATTGTCCTAAAACATGGAATCATAATTGGACAAATAACAGAAAGAAAGGAAACACATTGTCCTAAAATAAGGAATCATAATTGAACAACATAATTATTGCTCAATTTCCGCCACAAACACCCCCAAACATATCGTTTGCAAGATGCTCCCTAGAATTATTCCATGTATCATTGGTTTCCATAGGCATTATGGGGGTGTTATCATTTGTTGCAGGTGTAGCTTAAAATGTCTCGAGCTGCTCATCCAAGGGATCTTCAATGTTGTCCCAATGAATCAGATTATGTAGCAAACAACATGCGACAATGTATCTGTTTTGAATCATCACTAGGTAAAAAGATGCGCTCCTAAGGATTGCCCAACATAACTTGAGAACGCCAAAGCACCTTTCTATGATATTACGGGCTGCAGAATGTTGCATATTGAAGCACTCATGAGGACTTTAGGGTTGGTATCCTTGTCTCCACTCATTAAGGTGGTACCTTTTCCCTCTAAATGGTGCCAAGAAACCCGGACAATTCATATATCCTGCATCAACCAAGTAGTAGTTTCCTGGCCACACAAATTGTTCAAGTTAATTGTATTTCACTATACCATAATGCATAAAAAAAATTGGAAATGCACTAATGCTTGTTACCCAAGTAGACCACCCCTACCTTGGGGAACTTTTAGCCCATGAGGCCTCCTTATTGCATCTCTTAAAACCCTCCCATCCGCAATTGACCCTTCCTACCCAGGCAACACAAATATGAATTTGCCATCCGGTGAGCATACTTCAAGGACATTGATTGTCACCTCTCCTTTTCTATTTTTGTACCTCCCCTTGTGTTGTGCAGGTACTTGTACACGTATGTGTGTACCATCTAATGCACTAAGGCATCCCTGAAACAACAAAAATCATTAAACTATCTCTGTTCAAACCACGTAACTTGACTTACATTTCATTAAGTAGTACTTTCTCACCACACAATGTATATACCTTGAACCACTTCCAACGATGATCATTTGAATCCTCCAGAATGACCTCGGGTTTTTTCAAAAGCAATGATTGTAGTTTAATAGTTGCATTGAGCACAAGTGTAAAGTATCTACTTATTGTTTCACCCGACCTTCCAAACTCAAACTGGATGACCCTGTTCTTCACATGATGCCCCAAAATATGAAGGAACATTGCCACTTGCTCATCAACAAGCATATGTTTAGTTGCTCTCAATCCACCAATTGTTTCTAACATGTGATACAATTTATCAAACGTACCCTGATACATCCTAATTTGGTTGAAGCAAGTGGTGTCACTACTATATATCATAGCCCTCAAATTTGCTTTCTTCGTATGAAAATCTAATCTAAATGACCTATCTGGTACGTGTTTCGATCTACCTTCTGCAACTGCAACTATCATAGTCACTATCAACCTCTTCACTGCAAGAAGTAAAGCTAAGCACCCCATCAACATTGCAACCATTTCCTGTGAATGTCGCGTCATACCTACACATTTTTTTCGGACAACCATTTCCTTCTCATTATATATTTTCCTACTCCTCTTTCCAAACGACCGCTTATTACATTAACACAAATCTCATTACAATACAAACTATGTAATTGCAACACCACTTATGAGACAACAACCACACAAAACTGTCACTACAAATACAACATTGATATTATACCTTCCCATTGTGTTTCCCCCCAACCCCCCCCCCCCTAAAAGTTTTATACGTTTAAACAACAGTGTAACGTTTTGTTCAAATCATATCTATACCCACTCAAAACCCCATTCTCAAGTTCAATTAACGTAGCAGCTAGCAGCAGATACCTTTATATATAACCCATATAGTCAACATTCTAACTCACATTGTTTCATTCCAATAAACACATGACATTGTACAGTTCGATCGCTACACATGTCATCATCTATTTCAGGTTCCTATAGAATTACACTACCAAATACAGAACTCAACATATAGCCATACACATTATAACGCAATCAATTTAACACTCACCCAGCATGATTAACAATCTACAACAAGCACGCCATCGGCCAAAATTTCTTAGAAAGTACACACCCATTTCCAATACCTGGATTTGACACTCGTCTCCCCTTCCTTAAACTTGTCCTTCGACTGTCGTTCAAGCATCGAGAATACCTCGTCGTTCTCCAGCTCCTCCTCCTCCTTCTTGCAGCTCCTCCTTCCTACTCGCAGCTCCTCCTTCTCATGTCGCAAGTGTTTATAATATTTTGTTTAGGGGCTTTTTCGTCCCATTATTTGACTTTCCCGAGAACATTTTAGATGCCGCCAATTTCAAATGGAATTCAACTTCCCATGTTCGTGGGGACTAACCATGTCGTAGGAACTCCTCTCACCGAAACTATCCCTCACCAAACAGGTTTTTTAAGTGGGAACTGGTCCAAGTTCCCTTTCCCTCGGCCCAATTCCTTGTACCAAACAGGGCCTTAAGGTTTGTTTGGTGGGAGGTGAGGGATGCAACCTCATTTGGTTTGAAATTTTAGAGGGCCATCCTCTTCCATCCAACACCTCTATTTTGGATCCCTTTCAAATTTTGGAGGGACGTCAAAATTTGGAACCTCTTTATTCTTATAACTTATATGCTATTCAATAATGCACATGATAAAGAATATTATGATAAATAAAGACATTATTATTATTATTAAAATATTTTATTATAAAATAAAAATATATTATTATGCAAAAATTATTATAACTAGAATATAATATTAAAAAAATAATTTAATATAAAAATTATATATTTATGAATAAAAAATTATTATAATTACAACATATGCTCATACGGATTTAATTAAAAAATATAATTATAAATAAAATATATTATATTAAATTAATTTGAATAAAAATATATTTTTATCATTATAAATATTATTATGAAATAAAATTTAATAAAATTCTATTTTTACAAATAAAAAATATTGGTATAAAATTAATTTAAAATAAATAAATAAACTTTCGTAGATAAAAAATATTATAATTATAAAATAACTTAATATTATGTTAAATAAAAATATTATTACATTAAAAAGTATATTATTATGAAATTAATTTAAAATTAAAATATGTTAATATAAATATAAAATATTGTTACAGTAAAAAAAATTATTATTATACAATTAATTTTAAAACAAAATATATATTATTATATTGATTGTAAATAAAAATGTTATTATATTAATTAGATAATATGTAAATTAATCTATATAATATATAAATAAAAAATTTAATCAAATATGTTATTGTAGTATGGTAAATTGCTATCACCTTCCATCACATCTTAAACCAAATAAGAGATTATTAAAAACTCCTCACCTCCTCCCCCACTAACCAAATAAAACAAGGTAATCCTCTACTTTTTCCCTCCATCCCCTCTCTTCAAACCGAACAGGTCCTAGGGGTTAAAAAGGGGTTCAATAACTCTTAAATTTAACTTGGTGGTATCGAATATCAAATAATCATATGAAAAATTTTATATAGTTCACAAAAGATAGAATACGTGGATCTTTAATTAATTCATCTATTCTCTGTGGTCCTTATTATAGAGCATCAACTAACAAGTGTATGTAGTCCTTTTTATAATGCACTTATTCCCAATGAGCATTAATTATTATTTTTCATATATGCCCATAATTAATAAGGATAGTGGGGGAGAGTAATAATTAATATAATATTAAAATTTAGTACAATTAGTAGGGGTAATATTGGAAGTTCCTTAAATTGTAAGACAACTTTATTGACTTAAACTGTTTTTATTAGTTTATGAGAATTGTTAGTTGGTGACTTATAATAAAACCAGAGGAAATATATCATAAGCGTGTATGAAAGGTGGAGAATTTTCTTTTAATACATTTATCCTCGAGATTAGACTATGAGTGGCGTTTTGAATTTCCTTTTTCCTATAGTTGTAAATAAAAAAAAAAATTAATGTTAAATATAAGACAGTACTCGTAACATGTAAACTCTTAGTATTTCAAAAAAGTTAGTATTTCAGTGGAGTTCGTACAGTGTCAAATGCAAGGCAACGAGGCAAGTTATTTTGTTAAATTATAGTTTTATAATAATGCATAAAATAATTTTTACATCTAACAAAATTTAGGAAAGTTATTTTATTAAATTATAGTTTTATAATAAAAGGTTATCATTTTAAGAGTGTTTTATAACGACTGAGATGAGGAAATGGATGAGAAGAAAAAAGAAGAGGATGGGAGCCAAACCGTAAAACTAGATGGGCTTAATAGAGAAATCTCAACGAAATCACACTATCTACATTCCCTAAGCTCCAACGGGAGTTGGCTCAAGTGGAAGGGATTTGGGTCACTTAAGCAAGGGTCTCGAGTTCGAGTCCTTGTGGATGCAGAAAACTCTCCTGGGAGAAGTCACCGCTTATGCGCCGGACAGAACCTCGACCCGGACTAGACAAAGCAAAGCTCCGGTGAACCGGGTGCAATAACAAAAAAAAAAAACATTCCCTAAGTTCTTTACTTTTTCGCGCTAGCGCTTTACAGTTATATTTTGTGTCTACTTGTTGTTTAATTGATTGCTTATATTTATAGAGAAAAGGATAAGAAAACACTACTTAAATTTCAAAATGTCAAATAAGTGATTTTATACTAAAATTAGTTATCAATTGTTATTGAAATGTAGTTAACACCTATACTCTTATAGACAAAAAGACTGATGGAATATTTTAAAGTTCAAATGATATTTTTTTTTTTTCCTTTTTCCCTTGATCGATATAGTCAACGACTTGCTAGTTGCTATTATGTTCATATTTGTGTAAAATTTTTGACACCCAATTGACCCCCACTTGGGTCTGCTAGCCAATGCTAAATTAGGTGCTAAATATAATGATCAATGACGTCAAAATTTTCTGCGACATTAATACATAAGTTGAGAGAGATGATCTAGTAAGGGTAGTTGAGTAAAATTGTCCTAACGGACTTGTTTGATTCTGTCTTTGAAAATATTGTTTATAAGAAATACAAGAAGATAATAAAACTTATTTTAAAAATTATTTTCAATTTGTTTTTTAAAAAAAGTTTTTTTAAAAAACTAAAAAACAAAAACAGTTTTTAAATGTTTTCTTATTTTTGTTTTTCTATTTCTTATTTTATTGAGGCCGCGCCACCTGTTTTCTCTCGATTGCTCCCGTTTTTCCTCGTTTTCTCGAGACCTATTATCCTGTTTTCTCTCGATTGCTCCAGTTTTTCCTCATTTTCTCGAGACCTATTATCTCGATTGATCCTGTTTTTCCTCGTTTTCTCGAGATCTATTCTATCGATTGCTCTAGTTTTTCCTCATTTTCTCTCGAGACCTATTCTCTCGATTGCTCTAGTCTTTTTTTTCCTAGTTTTCTTGAGACCTATTCTCTCGATTGCTCAATCCATTGCAATCATTTTTGCTTCCGCTCAGTGAGAGGCTATGTATCATTATTTTCTTAAAGATCAAGCCAAGTTAATTCGTCTTCTACCTGTTCGGTCTGCTAATCCACTTGCACACATATTCACAAAGCTACCTCATTCTACTCGGTTTCATGAACTCAAGTCCAAGCTGGGCATCCAAGACATCCATGCTCCAACTTGTGTCACGGGGGTGACAGGGATTACATAGCAAATTGTATTCTGATTTATAGGAATCCTTGATTTGTAGGGATTAGAAATAATCTTCATTAATAGTCATTATTAAATTTATAAAAATCACTGATTTGTAAGGATTAGTGATAATCTTCATTAATAGTCATTATTAGTCACTATGAGCCATTACTATTGAGGCTCTCTTATCTTGTATATATATGTAACGTTCGTATATGACTATAGGACATAAGATTCATTCTTTCTATTTTGTCAAGTCACATGGTACCGGAGCTCAGGTTCTGTCCTCTCTGGGAGTGGAAGCAAAAACGATTGCGATGGACTAAGAAATCGAGAGAATAGGTCTCGAGAGAATGAGGAAAAACTAGAGCAAACGAGAGAATATGTCTCGAAGAAAAATTGGAGAAATCGAGAGAATATGTCTCAAGAAAATGAGGGGAAAAAAAGGAGCAATCGAGAGAATGAGGAAAAATTGGAGTAAAATCAAGAAAATAGCTCTCAAGAAAACAAGGAAAAAAAAATGGAGCAATCGAGAGAATAGGTCTCGAGAAAATGAAGAAAAACTGGAGTAAAATCAAGAGAATAGATCTCAAAAAAACGAGGAAAAAAATGGAGCAATCGAGAGAATAGATCTCGAGAAAATAAAGAAAAACTAGAGTAAAATCGATAGAGTCTCGAGAAAATAAAGAAAAACTGGAGTAAAATTGAGAGAATAGCTCTCAAGAAGGGGAAGAAATTGGAGGTAACAGGGGAAGAACGAGAAAACCTTAAAAAATGTGCATAGAAAAAAAAATATATTTCAAAGAGGACACAACCTGAACTCTGATACCATATGACTTGGCAAAATGGAAAGAATGAATGTTTGTATCTTGTATTCATATACAAACTTTACATATATATACAAGATAAGAGAGCTTCAATAGTAATGGCTCATAATAATTAATAATGACTATTAATAAAAATTATCCCTAAACCCTACAAATCAAGGATTCCTATAAATCAAATAATGACTATTAATGAAGATTATCCCTAATTCCTACAAATAAGAGATTCCTATAAATCAAAATACATATGACTAGGCAAAATAGAAAGAATGAATGTTGTGTCCTATATTCATATATATACGAACATTACATATATATACAAGATAAAAGAACCTCAATAGTAATGGCTCATAATGACTATTAATAAAAATTATCTTTAATCCCTACAAATCAGGGATTCCTATAAATCTAATAATGACTATTAATGAAGATTATTCCTAATCCCTTCAAATCAGGAATTCCTATAAATCAGAATACAATTTGCTATGTAATCCCTATCATGGCAAGCAGTCTCACTCACGTTAGAAAAAGAATATAATTTGTAATACTTTTCCTTTTAATTACTTTTGAAAGACAGCTTATGCACATATATTTTCAGCAAAATAAGATCTTCCAACCAACCGTTCAAATATTTATTTTTATTCTTAAAATTTCCAAGGTATGATCACAAAATTCCAGCTCCAAAACACTGCCTTTATACAATAACTCATCCCAAAGCTCTGAACTTCATGTTGGCCTTTATCACAACCAAGTTCATAACTGCGTATGGGTGCACTGTGGACTTTTATATGTTATCTAATACTAATATCTACTAGCTACTACTAGTGCGTACATTTAAAGCTACCTTCACCTCAAAACATACACGAAACAATTACTCTTGGCATGTTTACTTGCCTAGAAAGTAGCCACAAAATGAATTGAATACCTGGCATGTTCCAAAAGGTATCCTTTGTCTTTAATAAGGATTTTTTTTTTTTTTGGTTTCGTTTTATTTTATTTTATTTTTTCTCTATCAGATAGATGCAACTTAAGGTGTTTAATATTGTTAATTAATTAATTTTGAAATCAACAAGAATTTATTTCTTCATTGGTATTTTTGCACCATTTCAATTGTTCTTTGGTATTTTCGATACCTTCAAAACATTTTTGTATTAGATGCTCTTAACATAACATTTCGTTAGCCAATCTGCACCTGAACCCTTTTTTTATTCTACACAATCCGTTACATACATGATACACAAAAGTGGTGAGCTAGGGTTGGCTAAATGTCAGCTCATAAAGGTGGAGGTTGTTCTAACTTGTATTGCCCAGTAATTTGTGGGTTCGCCTACATTCATTGATAGTCAAGAAATTTAAAGAAAGATTTTTTTTTGGAAAGATCGATTAAGTACTATTTTCTTCATGATACTTTATATCATTAATAAGTTGTAGTTGTATGATCATAGAGTTACAGATCAAATTCTAGAGATAACACCTCATATCTTGCCATGGTGTGTGTGTGTGTAAATAAAAGGTATCACATGACTGGTCCACCAGACATTAAATTGAAAAGCTGGGTTTGTTCCGGCTATATATTGGAATGCAAGAAACCATCTTTGTTTCTAGTCAATAATTATCAAACGAGCCGTGAGATAAGGAACAACGAAAGATGTCCAATCTATGAAGCTTCTATTAAGTGGGATCTGGGGAGAGATAGATAAATATATATAGCCATATCCTCGACAAGCTGAGATGCTGTTTTCAGAATGACCTCCACATGTATCGTATAATAGCAACTTTACTGATGCTCTAAGGTTCAGTATCTGAATGCCAAAAGATGCAATATGTACAAAAATCCAATAGAGAAAAGGAAGATTTGATGATCTGGTTTTTCATGTGAAACAAACAGACATGTAGAGAGTTAGTTGCCTTAAAAAAAAAAAAAAAAAAAGGAAGAAAGAAAGAATGGAAGCAGGCTATGAAGCTTGAAGTCAATTTTGTGGGCCAATTTCTCGAAGGGACTTCAATCCAGAAAGTTCAGAGACAACTGAGCAGATAGAGATAGAGATATTTAATTCTAAAAGGCTTTACATGTCTTCTAAAAACTTTTATTTCTAGAGTGTCATGACTAAAATAATGAAGCATTAAAAAAATTTATTATTGAGTATGCTTCAGTACTGTGTGTGCATTGATGTTATGTACAAGCCTTAGCCAAGCCTATGATTCAAGCCAAGCCAGTTAGCCGGCTAATCGCTATGAAAATTTTGTCAATAAAGAAATCTGTCCTTTACAAATGTTTTTGTTATACTATAGATCTATCCTTGATGGGTCGAAATATTTAACAAGGACATATATATATATACCAAATTAAATATTGTATAAACTGAATAAGAGATTTCATTTATATTATCCGAATAATCTAGATATTGTAAATATTTGATTTGATTTGATGTGTTTAAATCTAAATCAAATTTCTAGAATAAATCATGCATGATTTAATTTGTTATCCGATATCACAAACATATAATATGATTTTATTTACTGTGTTTAAATCCAAATCATATGTTATCTCATTGATATATTGGGAGAGATTGAGGTAAATCTATCACAATTAATCTTTTTTGCCTCCGAAATCTATCACAATTAGTCAATGGATTTTGTGGAGTATCTTAGATTCTTAAAATATGTCGTAACACAATTTTGTGAATTCACTAAAAACATAAAAATAAAAATAAAATTATAAGCATTATTTTTTTTTGTCGAATATAAGGATTATTCATAGAAAAGAATTCTCATAGATTTGCTTGTGAAAATACCAATAATAAAATAGTCTAGCTACCCATTTGTTTTGCCTTAGTTACACAGATTTTATTTCAGTAAAATAGTTTAACCTACTATCTATTTTGAAAACTCATATATAGATCTTCTTTACAATTAAAAATATATGTTTCAAAACCTCTCTTATAGTTTTTAGATTTTATTTCTATCCACACCATTAGTTAAGTATTAAATTTAACTTTTGAATTTTTCTAACCAAAATCTATATGATATTTACAAACTCGTGAAAAATTTGGGATTTAATATTAAAGGTACATTAGTAAATAAATTTTTCCTTTTTAAATAAATTTTAATGATTTTTTTTTGGTATCTTTTTAAAATATTCTTAACTGCGTCAACAATTTAGACTTAAGTGTATGTTTTTAAAATAGAGAAGAGATTTTTATAATTAAGACAAAATAACAAGGTATTTGGAATATTTTACTCAAACATTAATTAGTGAGAAAGGAGAAGAAAATTCTGTGAGAAAATTTCACGTCTAGTGGCAATCTCAAGCAGAAACATTCGTGTGTATTACGAGAGGATATAGAGTCAGAATTGATTTTTTTCATTATTTGGATAAGATGAAAAAAGAAAAAGAAAAAAGAAGCACTTTTTAAGGTAAACCAAGGTTTCAGAGAAAAATACCCAATCTTCCATTAAAATGGAAAAAAGTGATTATCACGGCAAAACCGTGGTTTCATAAGACAACCATGATTTTGCAGAAGCAAAATTTTCTTCTTTTCCATAAGCTATTTGACTAAAATCTATATCTAACACTTTTTTTTTTTTTTGCTATAAAAATTTTAGGAGAGGGGTTGGGCTCACCAGTTCAAGGACATGGTGCTTGAATTTTCAGGACTAAGAGTATACATACCTCCACTTTAGCCTAGGTTACTGTTGCTTCATAGGCCCCTAGAATGCCTCCCACAACACCTTAACCAACTTCAAGATCGAACTCCCTCTCTTTTGGTGAGAGTGTCCAACCCTTTACTAGTTAAACCTAAGAACAAGGGTTAATCTAAAACTTGAATAGTTAGGATTTTAGAGATTTTTGTACATAATCATTGGGTTTCTTGTATGTTAATTTGTTATACTCATGGGCCTAATATAGAAGTCTTGAACTATTGTGTACTTTGATCCAGATAAAGTAAATTTATAGATTAATATATTTTGGGCCTGTTATTTGACATGTTATCTACAGCTCCATGCTTCAATATAGGTTACCCTTTGTTGGTTCAATTGATAAAGGAGTTGGATACTCTCACTAAAGGAAGAGAGTTCGATCCTGAAGTTGGTCAAGCCGTTGAGGGAGTCATCCTAATTCTTAGGTGCCTAGGTAAACGTTTAAGGGTAATAGATAACTTATCCTACCTCAACATCGGTATAACTAGGAGGAAAAGAGATTTTACCCTGCCATTGGATCGTGGGTGAACCCAGCCTCTTTTCTAAATTTCTATATCCAAAAAAAAAAAAATACAGATTCTGGATCCAAATCTGAAATACCTAACCAATCCTATAACGTTCTTTATGTTGCTTAAAGCCATTTCAGCCTCATTTTCCTCATCACATTTGTTCTTTCTTCTACAAGAAGCCATTTCACTGTCATCTTCCTCTCCACCTTTCTTCTTCCTTTCTCGTCCTAGTAACCTCTGATTCCACCACATCTCCACCGTGGACAGCGATGACAATGATCCCGAAAATCCGCCTGCTTCGATGAGTGACATTGATTTCAAACACCCACTCTACCTCCATTCGTTTGAAACAAAAGAGCAACCGTCCACACGTACCGGAAAAGAGAATTATATCACCTAGAATCTAATGATGAACATAGGTCTTCCCATCAAAAATAAACAAAATAGGCTTGATTAAATAATTCATTTGCAGATATTAATGAGACAATTAGTTACATTAGTTACGTTATTTATTTAAAAAACATGTTAGTTTGTATAAAGTACCATCTTTAGTATGGCATACTACTTCATTGATGAAAACCATCTATATGCAATCAAATAAGATAAAATTTATTGACATAGTATCTTTAATCCTTAATATAAGAGATAAATAACTCATTTACGAATATTAATAAAGGTAGTTATATACACCGCTCCATTAAAAACCCTTTATTATATGTAATTAATGGAGATATTTTGGAACACAAATTATAAATATAAGAAGTAGAGTGAATTGAGATGTTATAATTAAAGAACAAAGTGAATCCCTTTACTATCTTACATTTGTTGGAGAAAAAGTTCTTATAATTACGACTAGAAGTTGCATTATAGATAGCAGCTGTACTAGAGATGCAGAAGATTGCAATCTCTCAGTATAATGGGATATCGTTGCAATGTTGTTGTCCTCTCTTTGGCATATTGGGGCAACCTGAAATCTAGACCTTTAAGTGCTTGTAAACGTAAGAAAGAAGTTTTGATGACGTTATTTTCCACTAATTAGCTAGATAAGAGCTAAAAGAATGCTCAAAATTGAACTCAAAAGATGAATGAAATAGAAAAAGAGATGAATTCTAATAGTACAGTTCATTAAGGGATTTCAAAGAGATTTAGTTGGATCCTTTTAATTCATACTCCCTCCTTTCTTTAATAAAAATATACTTGGAGAATTGATCTTAGTCTTAAATATTAGACATATTTTTTATGTTCGTCAATGTTTTCTTAATTTACTCATATATTGATGTTTGCTCGATAATAATCAAAGAGGAAAGAGAAATAGGGAATTAAGGAATGTGACTAATCTATTTTAGAAAATACATGTCATATTAACCAACTTAATTAGCTTCTTTAATCTAATCAAAATGGATAAATATGTCTTATATTAAGAATGCTTTTAGAAACTTGTAGATACCTAACAATTGAAAATTGCTTGAGAGAGAAAAAATTATTATTCCCTCTGATTCTAAATATAAGACAAAGTTGACTTATTTGGAGAGATTAATTAAGCTAAATAAGTTATTTAATTATATCATATATTATGTATCTTTAAATTATATATAAGTTTATTAATCAAACTAATTAGTTTTAAATATGGGGTTTATTTTTCTCATGTTATATAAGAGAAATAAGATTCATACACACACATAAAATGGTAGGACCCACATATATATATAGTGCTAATTATATATATATGCGGGTCCCACCATTTTATGTGTGTGTAGCATAAGAAAATATTTCTCCTACAACATGAGAAATGTTTTTCCCTTTAAATATATATATAAATATTCTAAAATAATTTAATTAGTCTCCATGAACATACAATGATATACTGTGGGGTTCAAGATTTGGAACGGTGACATGTCTCCCTTGAAGGGCTAGTGAAAGAACAAATAGAGGAGGTGTACGTGGACTCTCATATATATATATATATATAACACACTCTTGTGCACAAGAAAAGATTCCATAAATAGTTAAAAAAAACACAATGAGTGGCTTTCTTTTATTTCTCTTTAATAAACGTGATATAATGATTTCTAGTGAAACTCAACCCTTCTCTTGTTCTCCGTTGAAGTTTGAAGATGTGGTTTGGTTGGGAAACATGCATACCTAACCAATTATTCTCTTGTAATCTACCCCCTCGGGTCCTTTGTTATAAGCAACAACTACCCCCAATATCATACAGATCAAATGTTAGTTAAAATCTGTTAAAATCAATGAATATGTAAGAGATTTTTTTTTTCTTCCAATTATACAATTATTTATAAATATAGTGAGTGAGAGAAATATGAGGGGAAAAGATTTCAGAGAGACATATAATTAATTAAGTGAAAGTTTTTTTTTTAAAAAAAAAAAAGCTAATAAAGTTTTAGAAAAATACTTATTGTTGCTTATATATATTTGGGATCAATCACAAGTGAGAGAATATTACTTATCAATAGGACCAGAAGGGTACATCATGTTATCATTTTTGGAGATTTTGCCTTCGTTATGACAAGAAGAGAGTGTGCCTCATGATAAATAATTCAGTGAATCACAACCTATTGAAATAGGGAATAAATATATAAAGATTTAATTTTGTAGTTTTCTCTAGTTTTTAATATAAGAGCCAGTTGATTTGTTTTAGAGAGATTAAGAAAACTAAATAAACTACTTAATAATAATATATATTATTATATTATTTGATTATATATCAGTTTTTAAGGTAAAATAATAATAATAATAAAGAGCAGAGGCAGTATTAGATTATGTTGTCGGTAAACTGATTGCTATGCACGTTCTATTTGTTACTATTTCATATCCAAATGACACAATCTGAACAATGGCAACAAAATCCAAGAGATAAAAAACAATGATTTCAAATAATTCCACAAAATGATTGCTTTATTTCTTTTTTTTTCTTTTTTAGTATAAAAAAGTTTTGGAGGGGTTTGGTATCAGTCCCCCACCAAGGTTAGGGCACGGCCCCGAGCTTTTTGAGCACTTAACGGGGACTTACGAGATCGCCTACTAAAAGAGTCCTAGTGACGACAGCAGGAATCGAACACACATCCCTTTAAGACTTAATCAAATCCCTTACCATATATGACAACTCTCGTTAGCGGCTTTCCTTTATTTCTATTGCTAGCTGTTTTGCAAATGGAAACTTGATGGGCCCTCGCACAAGCCGACGTATATAAATTCCTCCTCATAGCCCATTGGCTCTCAGTGGGGTATTCCGTATTCCTATTCCCCATGTGGAAGAAAATAGTATGCTGCATGCTTCTTGCTTTTCAACCTTTCTTTCTCCATGCTTTCATAACAATGTAACAAACATATCCACATCAATATATATATATATATATATAGATCCTAAATATAGGTTAAATTATAGAAAATCTTCTGAACTTTAGCGCAGTTATATATAACTCCTATGGCATTTTAAAGTTTAAATTTAACATCATTAACATTTTATTTTGTTATTATGAACCCCTCACAATTTATTTTCTGTTAATTTGTTGGTATCATTTTTAAGGGAAATCGCCACATCAAATTAATATTAGACATTTTGTCTCCTAAGTGGCGTCCTATGTAAGCTAATAATTTTAATTTGACGTGGCAATTTTCGTCAAAAAGATAATGGCAAATTAACAGCAAGGGGGTCCATAATAACAAAATAAAATGTTAGGGATATTAGATTTAAACTTTGAAATGTGAAGGGAGTTACATTGCAACTATCCCAAAATTCAGAGTATTCTGTATAATTTAGCCTTAAATATAAGACCTAAATTTACTTTATCTTATAAGTTTACAATTTATATCTAAAGCATCTCAATTGATATATGGCACATATTAAAAGGATTTCTATTAAGAGGTATTTCTGATATACGTGATTAATGAGTGTATATTAGGGAAATTAAAGCAATACATATCTTTTACAAATTAATGTAACTAATTTCATTAATATGTAATGATCAAGATTAATCCAGCTTAAAACCTTAATACAAATACAAATATCCCATATTAATTAATTTGAATCCATTTAGATTAATATTGAATGATCAAGACTAATTCAAAATAAATCATTTTTGTCAAAAACAAATGAATTAATTCGGATATGCACTTCATATTTATCCTATTGCATGACCTAATTTGCCTTATCATTTTTTTCTTGGAATTATAGTCCTAATAGAATGGTAAATTTTTTGGGTCATCAATATATTTTAGTGGTATGCGAAAAGGAAACTTTAATTAGTTTTTGTAGTTCAGTGATTCAAAAGTAGTTCAGTGATTCAGTCCACGAAGAGAGGACAAATTAAAAAAGATAAGAAATGAAAATGTGGAGGATTTTTCTGTCAAGGGAGAAAATTGAATGACTGAAAAGCCACCTCACAATTGTTTTCATTTAATTTGCTAAAATTTGATTAATTTTCCTTTTTGTGATTTTCACTGGTATAAAATACTAATTTTATTATGAATATTATATTTGTGGATGTCCATATCTCCCATTATTTTCTATTCTCCCATAGTTTCCTATTTTCACCCATGAATCACTATGATTATGAAATCACATTAATTGTAGATTTGAGAGTTGTGCCTATAAATAGAAGGCATATGTTATGTATTAGATACACATTAGAATACACTGGAATAAGAATTACACTCCTCTTTCTTTCTTCTTTATTCTCTTGTTCTTATTCTATATCTCTTATCTCAGATATATTGTTATATTTATAACACGTTATCAGCACGAGAAAGCTCGAACGAAGGTCTGATCGCTTCTTTAACGAACGAAGGGCTGATCGCTTCTTTAACGATTTCAGCCTACCTTCTTAAATTATATGTTTCTTTTACATATCTGGGATAATCTGAGCTACCAAATGGAATTAAAGAGATACTTTTACCGATTATTTTATATGTCAGGTTCCATGGCTAAGATTGGAGATTATTACTGTTTGTTTATCTTATATTGATCTTCTTTACAAGTTATTTTATATTATTGATATTGTTATTTTTGTATGGCTAGAAGCCATGCACATTTGATTTCATATTCTGAAATTATATGACTAGAAGTTATATTGTTCTAATTTCCTATTACATGGCTAGAAGCCATAGTCTTTTTATTCCTACTTTGTTTTATTTTTATTGCTTTAATTTGACTCATACATGGAAGATTCTACCTCCTACATAAAAGTCTAGATTTAAGCTTTCTCTTTTATTATTTTAATTTGACTCCTACATGGAAGGTTCTACCTCCTACATGGAAGTCTAGATTTAAGTTTTCTTTTTCATGGCTAGAAGCCATACGTCTCTAATTTCTTATTATGAAATTATATGACCAGAAGTCGTATCACTTTAATTTCTTATTTTTTGGCTAGAAGCCATATAAATTTAAATTCTCATTATGACTGCTAAATGGCCAGAAGCCATAAAGTTTTAATTTTTATATCTTTAATTTTTATTGTTTTTATTTTCATATTCTTTGATTCATTGTTATATATATATATTTTTTTTTTTTTGTCAGAGTGATTCATTGTTATATGACCAGATGCCATATATATAATTTTTATTTATCCTAAAGATAAATGGTTGGAAGTCAAATTGATTTAATTTCTCATGAAACAAATTGGCCAGGAACCATAGTCTTTTTATCCCTATTTTGATATTATATGACCAGAAGTCATATACATTTTGACTTTGATATAATATGGCCAGAAGTCATATTCCTTTTATTTCTATTTTTATATTATATGGCTAGAAGCCATACTCATTTAATTCCCTATTATATGACTTGAAGTCATATTCTTTTTCATCTTTTATTCTATTGAATGAAACATTTATTTAATTTTTATATATCTTGAAGATAAAAGGCCAGAAGTTATATAATTCTAAATCATCATCATTAGCTCGAAGCCACAAAATTTTGATATTATATGACCAGAAGTCATATAGCTTTCATCCTCTTATTGTATGGCTGGAAGCTATAATGCTCAACTTATATTTATCCTGAAGATAAATGACTTGAAGCCATATGATTGTGATATTGGCTTTAAGAAATTTATGATGTCTTGCTCCCCGTCATATACATATTTTATATGTATTTTAATATTTTGTGATTTGGTTTTATATGATTATATGGTTTATAAGGTTTTTCAGATCTGATATAAAATGCAGAAATGCAGGGCACTACTAACATAATAATTACTATTTTACTATTTATGAAGTACAACAATTCATGAGATATTTGGTCCTTTAGGCTTCTATACCCACGAAGGGTGAATAAGAAAGTGGCATTGGATTGTTATTAATATTGAGGCCTTGAAGGTTTAATGTATCAAATATTGAATGATACAAAGTGTTTTTAGTTATTGTCCTGAAGAAAAATAACTTGTAGAGAGTCATGTCACTCAAGAGTAATAATTTTAAAGGCTAATAGTCTTGATGACTAATTAGCATATTTTGCCCAACTTATAATGCAAGAGGCCAATGTTTAAACTATATTTGGTAGTATAAATTTGATTAAAGGCTCCAGAAGAGCTAATATTTTGTTACCTGAAGGAACGAAATTATACATTGATAGTGCTTTTTATTCTACCAAGTATAAAAGAAACTTATTGAGTTTCAAAGATATCTGCAAAAATGGATATCATATAATAAACACATGTTATTGTAAACCAGAAGTCTACACATAATAATACAAACTAGAAGGTTGTCAATGTAAACCAAATGTTTGCCAATGTAAACTAGAAGTTTACTGTCAATGAGATATTAAAGAGGCAATGAGCTGTAGAGAAATATGTCCATATTTATTTTAAAGCTAAGACCCAAGAGAAATGAATAAGCCTAGAAGGTAACATAATGCTTACTTTTTGTTGTTATTGTTATTTAAATTTATGTGATCATATATCATACAGGAAAATCTTCACATGTGTAATTCTAAATTTGTGTGATTCTGGGTTATTTTGATCATAAATATTTTCATATGTGGTGAACTGTATATATTTTGCATATATAAGTAAATTGAAGTATATTATTAATGAGTAATGAGATTATCTAGTAATGTAATATTATATGTTTGTTCCTAAAGAATCAACATAGATTTTTATTTCGAGCTTTAAAGGGTTTTAAAGTGATTTTGAAATATATATATATATATATATATAATCTTTATATAACTCACACTTGAGTGGGAGATTGTTAGATTACAAATATGAGTTAGAATATATCTGTGAGCTAATTTTTTAAAAGTTATATACTTCTTAAACAAAGTTTAATAGATCTCCCAAAATGAATGTCAGAATATTGAAATGTTTACTATTTGTTGAGACATATGTTACAGTAAACTTCTGATCTAAACAAATTTATTGTTGGTATGACTTGTTTGATCATCCAAGTCATATAATTGAAATAAAATTAAATATTGACATCCATTGAAGAACCAGAAAATTCTTCATGAATAACCAACATATTGTTTATGAATTATGTGCTGTCTGTTCTCAAAAATAAATTGTTTGCAAGACTATCATTGATCATGATTAGTATTGGATTTCAGTATTTCTGGAAATATATCAAAAAAAATTATATGAGCCCATTGAAATAGCATGTAAACCATATAAACTTGAAAGATGCATCTATAAGATGGTTACATGCGAGATTATTATCTTGCAATCTGAAGTTTGTAAGAATGTTTGCAACTCGAAATTTGCAATAATGTTTGAATGAATTAAGTGCACAATTTCCAGATTATACGATCAAGAAATCATGAATTAAAGCCTCCATAAATAGTTAGATCAATTCTTATGAGAACAAAATTTTATGTTGGTATATTTGATCTTACATATTGCAGCACTTATATAAGCCAACAAAATTTTCCCGATAAAATTGGCTCTTGGTCAGTAGCTAGACAAATTTCCATCTTAAAAGAGTTGAATGTGCAATGATTATTAATCCACTACAATGCACATAGATGGATTTAAAGAAAAAGTTGAGATAAAAGTTATATGAAGATATCATTTTTAATTGTTTGTTTCTAGAAGAAATAAAATGATGTTTCTAAAGGAAACACATGGAAACTTATATTTGTCCATTGATATTTGACATAGTTTTCTCACCATGAGGGGGAGAAATTGAATAGCTGGAAAAGAGAATACATGGAATGCATTATTATAACAAAGTAAATATCCTCAAATAAAGAAGTATGAACCAGAAGTTCATCAGGTTATGCATTCATGATATATTTGCCAGATAGAATTACTGACCTATATGAGATTTATTAAATCTCATATTCCAGCTAAAAATGCTCCAATTAGTAATATGCCTGAAGCATGAGTAACTATTCGGTTCCAAATATAAACGTTATGGATAAACTAGAGCAATAATTAAGATATTAAGGAGGTAGATACTCTAGAAGAGTATCGATACATAACTTATTGCAAAATCTCAAAAGAGGTTCAGGTACCTGAGTAATATTGATATTGTTATGTCGATGTGGAAAAATAGAACCGAAAAAATAAAGTTGTCGACAACAATTTTGATGACGATATCACGTGATCAAATGAGGATACTATATAAAGATTATTGGCCAAGAGGATAAGTGAAATTGAGAACGACGCAAATATAATCATACTATGACAGGTAAGGACCTGAAGTCCAAATTGGGATATATGATTTTGTGGTTGATACGATAAATCTGGTAGTTTATGAAAGAAAAATTATGCGTCCATTAGATATTGTTATATATAGCCTATGTATATGGCTTACTAAATTATGAAGATTGCATAAAAATCTTCAAATGATCTAAGAGTGCTACTAGCACACGTCCCCGAAGGACTTAGGGTGCCAGAAGCACATGTCCCCGAAGGAGTTAAGGTGCCAGAAGCACATGTCCCAAAAGGAGTTAAGGTGCCAGAAGCACATGTCCCCAAAGGACTTAAGATGCCAGAACCACAAGTCCCTGAAAGACTCAATGTGCAAGAAGCACATGTCCCCGAAGGACTCAATGTGTCAGAAGCACAAGTCACTGAAAGACTCAAGGTGCCAGAAGCACATGTCCCTGAAGGACTCAAGATGTCAGAAGCATCTAATTCAAATTCTTGAGAACAATATTCAATTAAATTACGTAAGTCTCTGTGTGACTTGAAGCAATTAGAGTGCATGTGATATAATCGTCTCAACGAATATTTAGAGGAAAGAAGGGTATAAAAATAACCCAAAATGCCAATGCATCTTTATGAAAAGACATAGAAATAAATTTGTTATAATTGTTATTCATGTTAATGATATCAACATGATTGGAACTCCGAAAGAGCTTCCAAGGGAAATTAATTGTTAAAGAACTACTTGGTCCAGAAGTACCATATCTTAGTGCTACTGGAGTACTAATATATCATGCTATCATTAAGATATAGTTCTTCTCCAACACAAAGACATTGAAAGCAATGTTGACATCAGAAGGAGCAATATTAATGTTGTCATCAGGGGAAGTAAAATTAATGTCATCAAAAAGGGAAGTCAATACATGTTGTACTCTTTTTCCCTTATCTAGGTTTTGTCCCACTGGATTTTCCTAGAAAGGTTTTTAATGAGGCAGTATTAGCAAATGTATCAATGGATTATGTACTCTTTTTTTTTTTTTGCTAGGTTTTTATCCCATTGGGTTTTCCTAGTTAAAGTTTTTAATGAGACACATTCATAATAGACATCCAAGGGGGAGTGTTATGAATATTATATTTGTGGATGTCCATATCTCCCATAGTTTCCTATTCTCACCCATGAATCACTATGATTATGAAATCACATTAATTGTAGATTTGAGAGTTATGCCTATAAATATATGTTATGTATTGGATACATATTTGAATACACTGGAATAAGAATTGCACTCCTCTTTCTTTCTTCTTTATTCTCTTGTTCTTATTCTCTATCTCTTATATCAGATATATCCTTATATTTATAACAAATTTAACAACTTTATTTTTCCGTATATATAAAAGAGGAAGTAATAATAAATTTTTCATATTTTCTACAACACCTTATATATAGTTACAAAGATGCATTTTTAACATAGACCGAATATATATATATATATTTAAATTATTAATATATAATTTATAAATTAAAAAAAATTATAACGCTTATTACAATCATTGTTGTTAAATTCGCAATCCGACTTTCCAAGTTTACCGTTTATATGTTTCTATCTTTTTTTTGCTCGGAATATGTTTCTATCTTATAAAATCGAGTTCAGTCATTGATAAATTCATACCAGTCGTAAACTCATATAAAATCACGAGTTTACACACTGTTTTTAGGTTTCTTACTTCTAAAACTGTGTTAACCCACTTTTAGACTCGTGTTAATTTTATCTATTTGATTATACTTAAAGACTCCGTATATCAATTTTATATAAATTCCTTTGTTAAGCATGATACATTTTAAATGTTGATGTACTTAATTTCAATTATTTGGATTTAAATCATTTTCTTTCATGGGTGTCTTTTGTTAAAATATATTTATATCCATTTTTTGTCATTTTTTATATTTTAATTATACACTATAAATACTTAATTAATAATAAAAGCAAACTCTTATAAGTTTACATTTTAAATTTACAATACGAGTTTACGTCACTATCTTGAGTTTGCTTAAACTCACGAACAACCTTGACTACAATAATATATATCAACATAATCAAAAAATTGAACTACAACTAAAGTGGATCTTATATTATTTTTGCCAGCAAGAAAATTCATTAAAAGGAGAATCATCAAGAGTACAATGTCTACAACAGAACTAAAACAACGGCTGTCTCTTTAAATGAAACTAAACATAAAAATTAGGGAAAATGACAGTTAGGTCTGAAGGACCATATAAAATAGTAAAAAAGTCCCAACAGAAATTCACATATCAAAAAAGTTCCTATGAACTTTTTTGATATTATTTGTATTGACAATAAGAAGTGCTATATTTACAATAAGAAGTGTTATATTCACAATAAAATTTAAAAACCTGGCCATTTACAATATAAAAAGTTGTATTCACAATAGAAAGTGCTACATTCATAATAAAATTTAAACACCTGAATTTTATTTTAAATTCAAATCGCTAAGCGTACAGAGGTCATTTATAACAGAAAAAGGCTAGATTCATAATAAAAAGTGCTATATTCACAACAAGATTAAAAACATGGTCATTCACAATAGAAAAAACTATATTCACAACAAGAAATGTTATATTCACAACAAAATTTAAAAATTGGATTTTGTTTCAATACAAATAATATAAAAAAAGTCTCTATTAACTTTTTTAATATATGAATTTCTATTAGGATTTTTTTATAAATTTTTATAGTCCTTGAGACCTGATGTCATTTTTCCTGAAAATTAGGCCTGATTAACCAAACTAAAGACGCAAACTAGCCTTAATTAACGAAGCAAAACGCTACAAGGAGAAACATTACAAATATTAGCCAGATCTATAAGAGCATCTCCATCGTCCTTCCCTATAGTGGATATTATATTCACGCTATATTCATATCGAGAGAAAATAGTAGCTTATTCCATTGTGGACCAATCCAATATTTTTTTGTTGATGCACAGCTGGTACAGAGGTGATTATTAAATTTAATAGCCCCATCTTCAAAAGGTCTTTTTGTACCAATTGGGTATAATAAGGACCCACTTAAAAAATTAATTGCCAAAAAGGACATGTTGACACAGTGTGTGTGTGTGTATATAATGGAAGAAATTAAGATTGCAAAAAATCTTTCTGGGCCATCCAAGGTCCCCGCAATATACGGAAGAAAACCAACAGAATGTTAAAGAAAATTGGATGGATACATGCTTATGGCCCTAAAACATTTTGGACCTTTTTTTTTTTCCTGATTCAAAGAGACTAAGAAAATGTTAAAAAAAAATTAAGAGAAATTTAGATATCAGAAAGGTCCTAAAAAGTTATTAATTTTACAGATGGAGTAGTTAATCCTATATATGAGAGTTATTAATTCTATACAAGGAGTTGTTAACCGGACTTTTTTGACATCTAAATTTTCTTTGGGATTTTTTTGATATTTTCTTGGTTCCTTGAGACGTGAAAGTAATTTTCCCAAATACTTTTTTAGTATTTATATTTCAGAGTGATTTTTAGTCTAATTATGTTTTAAAAGTATTTTTTCATTGTTTCCCAGTATTCTAAATAATTTTTAGTGAAATTTTACCCTTAAAGTATTTTCTTATTAGTGCCAATGAGCCCCTTAAAGTATCTGAACCCCTAAAATTTCATAACTAAAATTGCACCCCAAAAAAATAGTTTTAGGTGTTGAGTACAGCTAATAAAATGTTTTAAAAACAAAATTGCGCAAAAAATTATTGTAAAATACTGATAGCTCTCGAGAAATCACTTTAAAAAGCAAAATTGCATCAAAAATCATTTTAGTAAACTAAAATGTAACTTAACTCAAAAGAAGAAAAAAAAAATCCATATAACAAAATAGAAACTAAAGAATATATCTTTCATTTTAGACATTAAACGTAATTGATGAAAATTTAAAATTCTATGAGGAACTCGTGTCTCGCGATATATGCTTTTAGGATATTTTTAGTAATGGGTTAATTAGTAAATTTGTTTCTGAATTTTTTTGCTGAGAAGAAATGTTGCCTTAAAAGTTTTTCTTATCCTAATGTTATTGTGGAAGTTTCAAAATATAGTAATATTGTTCATTTCTATTAAAAAGGTAATAGTTAATGTCAATTTTTTGACGGTCAATGTTAGTTTCTTAACAGAATAATGCAACATTGCTACATTTTAAAACTTTTAAGACAACATTGAAACAAAAGAACTTTCAAAACAATATGACTCATTGGTCTTTACTTCCGAAACGGATTCGCTACATAATCCTTAAACAATTACCATGTTACCACTTTGAAGTACTTAGATAAGTGATTGGATGCTTCATAACCACCATTCCAATAGATGAGGGATCCAAGTTTAGTACTCTAACTGAGTAACTATGTCCAGAAGTTTCTTCATTTGTATTGTTGCTGATTTTACTCTTTTATCTACATTAATTTGGCTGGAAATATTATCATTACTTCATGAATTTTCTCATATCTCTGTTAAAGTTGTGTCATCATCTTCTTTTCTTAGCTTCTCTAATTCTATTTACACACTACCTTATTGTACTACACAATATTCTTATTTTCTTAGAATTACTTTGTCTTACTCGTTAAAAAAAAAAACTCATAAATTTTTATAAAATAATATCAATAAAAATTATTATTAAAAAAATATAAAGAATATACTCCTTCCACTCTTTATTTATTATACAAATAACCAAAATTTATATATTAAATTTTAAATTGGTTAAAAAAATAAATATATGTAAAAATGTATTGTATTTTTAAATAAGACTCTTATTTATGGAGTATAAGAGAGAGAGAGAAGAGATATTAAATGAATTAAAAAAAAAAAAGAGGTATGCTAAGAGATAATTAATATGTAATATCAGTATATTAAATAGGACAATGTCTACCCAAAAACTCTATCTTATATATACGACCCCAATGAAGTGTAAGATAATAAAAAGCATAGATCACCCCCCCCCCCCCCCCCAAAAAAAAATATTGAAAGGATTTAAAAGGAAAAAATGAGAAAATTTTTTGTTCCCAAGCAATAATAAATTGGAGAAAAGATGGAAAAAAAAATTTAAAAATAGTTTTAAAAAATTTTATTTCAAATATTTATAATACCATAGAAGTGTTTGGCTTGATTTGTTGTTTTTAAAATTAAAAAGAAATGACACAAATGCTTTCAAAGATAATTTTCTTTTAAAAAAAAAAGGAAGAAGAAAGAAAGTAACCGCCATCCTGCCGATAACCGACCGAGAGTGATTTATTACTTGGTAGTAGATACTTAAAACCTAATGAAATATTCTAAATTTCTTAATGAAATTTGTGAAAACCCTTATAATTTAGATCTATTATTTAGTAAGCCAAAGTTGTTTAAACCAAATGAAACATCATGAATTTCTTAACAAATATTGATAATTTGCCAATAATTATTCTCACCGGAGCTTTGGCGCCAACGAGTTATGTCACTAATAGCTGGCGGGCATGAGAGTTAATGTTTCAAAATATATATATATATATATATCTTTTGAAAACATTTACGTTATTTCTTTTTAATTTCAAAAAGGATAATCAAGCCTATCAATATTATCATCATTCAAAACATAATTTTATCCTTTATTATTATTATTATTATTATTATTATTTTGTGGGATTTTCCCTAATAAATTTATCGTAAGATGTAAATGAAGCTCCCAAGAATTACTTGAAACATGAAACAAACAAAGAGTTTTGAGCAGCCAAACAGTGCCTAGAAAGCTGAAAAGCAAGAGGAAAGTGGGTGGTGGGGACAGAAATCCAAAGAAATTGATGCCATTTGTATTTGTTTCCTTCTAAAAAGGCAGACACGGGACCCACTGCTTTTAACTCCCACATCTATGCAGGTCCAGCTTCCTGATCAGTAGGACTTTTAAAAGTTTCCAAAGTGGCCTAATTTTCTTCCGGTGGGCCCAACTCGTTCCATTGTGTCACCATTTCTTTTCTTCGTCTGGTCCAATTCCATCTGCTTAAATTTTACCACCCCTTACTTAAAGGGAAAATCTCTTTAAGGTCTTAAAGGTACAAAAAAATATTAAAAAAAAATCCTTGAGAAAATTCTCCTCTCAAAAAGGTCCTAAGGGACTTGATGGTAATTAATTAAGAAGATGAAATTACAATGGTACCCAAAAAATTTATTAAAAAAAAAAAAAAGGAGGGAATGCTTCTGATCAATGAGAAACGATAGCTTCTTCTTCATCGGCTGAAGTCTTTTGTCCTTCTTCATTATTATCTCTATCTTCTCGGAGAACCTCCATGGGGAACCTCCGCACACAACTGACACTCCTACACCCACAAACCTCCTTTGACGACGACCTCTACCACACCGCCGATGCTCCTCCATGACATTCTTTCTACATTTCTCCTCACCATCCTCTTCGATTCTTTGTTTCTTAAATTAATGTGCAGTTTCCATTAACGGCTTTCAATATTGATTATTAGATACCATTAACATTTCATCAATCTCACTTATTGTTCTTTCTTATTAAACTGTAGTTGAAAAACAAAAAGAATAAATTTAAGTGGGAATTCAAATATTCGATGCTTTGAGGATTTAATACTCACCTTGAGGATTCCAATTGTACCTCGGCACACCTATCAATCAAAAGGAGTGGTCAAAACCTAAAGAAGGAGTTGTCAATATCCAACAAAAGGAGTTGTCAAAATCCAGAAATGAAGTTGTCAATACCGAAAGAAAGAGTTGTCAATATCCAACAAAAGGAGTTGTCAAAATCCAGAGATGAAGTTGTCAATACCGAAAGAAAGAGTTGTCAAAACATAGTAGAAGGAGTCGTCAAAACCTAGAGATGGAGTTGTCAATACCTAAAGAAGTTGTCAAAACTTAATAGAAGGAGTTGTCAAAACCTAATAGAAAGGAGTTGTCAATTCCCAAAGAAAGAATTTTCAAAACCCAACATAAGAAGTTGTCAAAACCTTGGAGATGGAGTTGTTAAGAAGTGTAGATGGAGTTGTCAAAATCCAACAGAATGAGTTATCAAAACGTTGTGATGAAGTTGTTAATAACTAGAGAAAGAGTTGTCAAAAACCTGGAGATAAAATTGTTAAAATGTGCAGTTGAAGTTGTCAAAACGTGAAGAAATGGTTGTCAAAACTTGGAGATATAGTAGTTAAAACATGGAGAATGAGTTGTCAAAACGTGGAAATTGAGCTATCAAAACCCAAAGAAGGAGTTGTAACAAACCTAGAAATGAAGTTGTTAAAACATTGTGATGGAGTTGTTAAAACATTGTGATATAGTTATTAAAAACTGAAGATGTAGTTGTTAAAATGTTGTGATGGAATTATTAAAATCTGGAGACGTAGTTGTTAAAACATTGTGATAGATTTGTTAAAAACCTGGACATGGACATGTTAACTTTTGGACATTCACTTGCAAAAGCAGTGCATGATTTTGTATACATATCACTACATAATATTGACAAAGCACACTGAGGCACCAAAAATTTCATCATGTAACAGAAAAATAAAGATCAAGTCAATAAAAATGCACCTTTACGCAAATATAAATTATCAACAACATTGTCATAAATACAAATGGTCCTTTACACAACTACTTATTGTCAACAATATTGTCATCAATACAAATGCTCATTCACATAAATGTAGCGGCCAACACGTGTCTGCTAAATACAATCAATAAGTTATTTGCCATCACAAGTCATCTTGCCAACCAAAAAAGTTAGCTAGTTATTTGTTCCTCTTTCTCCTGTGGGACTCCTCGAACAATGACAAAAATTCTTCTGATGGAACTCATCTTCATCTTGTAAGTTACCATCCCATCCAATCTCCACCTAAACAAGATTACATAAATTTGAAAAGTTAGTGGACAAATTACTTCATTTTTGTTTGACCAAATAGTTCAGGGAAGGCACCACCAACTTACATCCAAATCTATCATCATATCCACTAGTGTAGGAAGCATCATTACACCAACACTCTCACCAATTGCACCACACAGCTGTTTCAACATTTTCATGAAGTAAGAAGGTGGCACAAAATTCCTCACTAGCATATCCAAACACATATCAACGTATTTTCCATCTGAGACAGCCTGCAATAATGAAAATATGGGAAGCTTCAGTTAAAGGTTTACAAAAATGCTTCTATAGAAGAAATTATAGGGTCGGTGCATTGAATCATTTACCAAGAATATGATCAGTTCAAGTAATGCATCCATAACATCAGTTCCATAATTCCACATTATACCTAGATAAAATGTTTCACCAGTATAAATCATAACCAAATTGAACATTTATGCAGGAACAAGTTCAAATATAATCAAAAACTATGAAAAAGCAAGATCAATAAACAAAATCAATAAAAGCTTACATCATAAATAAGAGCCTCATGGTGGACAACATCTATATAGGATACATCTCCAGAGAGTGCTTTAAATTGAAAACCGTGGCGCATAATTAATAATCTTTAATTGTCTCTAGCACAAAGATTAAATCAAAATCTTATTTCACATGCAAAATCTAAAGGGGAAAAAAATTACAATTACAACATATACCATTGCCTCAAAAATCTCATCCTAGATTTCGATTTGTCCACATTACATTGCAATACCAACCAGAACACTAACTGCTGACCAATGATTCTAATTTCTAAGAACAACGAAATTTAATAATCATGGCCAGTATGCCGCAGGAACTATGAATTACAAGGCCTCTACTACAGAAGTAATTGAAAACAATGTGATTAAGAATAAATCACACTAATGACTCCTATGAGTAAATGTCCAAGTGAAAAGAACACCACACTGAACAAACTAAATCCTACACAAAAGGATTGCCCCCAAAGATGCAGCTGGTCCCTGTGTTGTGCCTTGATGTTCCTATAAATGAGCAAGTCAATTGCATGGAAAAGTCATGGTCCAATGAAAAATGCTCAAACAAATAACTTCAATACTTCTGTCTATGACTATTTCAGAGTTTTATTTATTAGAAAGAATGAGGACAAACTGTTAGATTCAGACAAATGCAACAATAAACACAACTAACATTATTTGGATTATTAAAGAAAATATAAGGACATGATGAAAATTAGAAGAGAAAAAAATAAAATAAAACATCAAATATGATTGTGAATCAACAAAACATGATTTTGAATCAAGAGAGAAGCCAAGCAGGGAGGTATGAAATCGAATTAAAAAAACAAAAACAAAAACTATAAAATGAACAAACCCAAATCTTGTCACCATGAACTAGCTTTGTTCACACATGGTCCCATTGTCTCCATTTCTCAACAACCTCTTCAAAGTCAAAGCCTCTGAAGACATTGGCTTCGCATGAGGAAGCAAGCGGACACTCAAATTAGCCAATTCCGACGGCGGCTGAAGATCATGGGTTTCGTGGGGTGTCCGTTTTCCCGGGCTCGGGTTTCTTGAAGCAGCTATGGTTCTTGATGAAGAGGTCGATGAGGATCATGAGTAGTGTGACCAACCTCTCCAGATTCACCAACGACCAAGGAGATAACCCGACAGTGACATCTGAAACATTGGGATCAAAATGGGTTACCGTAAGGCAAGTTCCATTGATAGCAATGATGTCTCCGAGATTTATGCCATCGAGAATGGCGTTCGAGAAGACAAGAACTTGAATCTGTCTCCCTTTTTCTCACTTTCACCGAAGGGTGTTGTTGTAATTTTACCTTTGGATTCTTTGACACAAAAGTCCCAAGGGACGTGATAGCAGTTTCCCTAATTCTAGGGACTGTTTTGCAATTTTTTGGTCCTTTGGGACCTTCAAGGCATTTTCCCAAAAAAAAAAAATCTAAAAATTAAAACTTCTTGTGGCCTCCAAGTTCCAGAAATAGTGTTTAAGGGGTAGTGATAGGCTGTCACTGATAGTAATCTTTCCTTTAGGACTTGTTTGATACGAGAGGAGGAGGATAGTGGGTGAAGGAAAAAAAGAAAAATTGAGTTAAATTTAAATAAATTAAAAAAGTAGGAGTTAAAAGTTTTAAATTAATTTTTTTTAACTCTTTTATCTTAAATGTTCTTTTTATTAAAATTTTATAACCCCACTTCTCCAATTTTTTAAAATTTAACTCATAAAATTTTTATTTCTCTCATTTTCCCTCCAAATTAAATTCCTCATACCAAACTTATCTTTAAGGACGTTTTTTAATGATACTATGCAAGTCATTTATGGGGATTGGCCGGTTTTACTGCCTCATAGCTGCTGAGAAAATCCTTAGTAGATTATCTAGCGAAACTTTCCCATAGTATGAAAGGTTATTTTTATGGGTTAGGGTTGTTTCATTTTATTTTTTCTCATTTTCTTTTCAAAATCTCATATTCATCTTTAGAAAAAAAAAAATGAATGATTTGGATTTAATATTTTATAAAATTATTGTAATAAACATAAGGACATTTAAATTATTAAAATATAATCTATACAAGTCTTCATGCTGAGAAAGCATTTGAATTCTCGAAAACCTAGTTTAGGTTTTGCTGACTTTGATCAATCTTAAATCTTGATTGCAAAGTACACATTTCAAGTAGTTAAGGTGAGGTAAGGTACCTTGGTTAAACAAGTAAATATCAATGAGCAAGCGCACACTACCAATGCAGATTCCTAAATAACATCATTCAATGCTTGATTTGCCTTCTTCTAATTCTGCAAAGTGATGGGCACATAACTCTTTTTCATCGCCCCAACGCAGTTGATGAACTTATCAAAATTCATTGCTTTCCCTTTCTTGTTACATGTCACTAGAAATTTTTTCCCCCTCGGCCCTTGCTTTATTAACCTCTTTCATGATACAGAGCTCCTTCTAGATGGGATTTGCCTCTTTTTGGTTATTCTCATTCTTAGTTGCATTGGTTGGCTGAGTAGGATTATCATGACTCGAGCCATTATCATTCACTATTTATCCATTATGGAGTTGGCAGTATGTACTGACTAGCATACAAATAGGGGTAGGGAAGTGGGGAGAAGATCCTCTCATTCTCTCAATTTCTCATAAGCTTTTATTAACCGTTGATTAGGAAGATGAGTTAATACAAACCCTTGATTGGGAAAATGAGAAAAAAGTTAAAGAAGTGATAACTTGATGACGTGGCTTATTTTTTACCTTTTAAATTTAATTGAAAGATGATAAAGGATGATGAGAAAATAGATAATAAAAGAAACCCGAGACTGAGACTGACATAGATGACGAAGGAGTGAAGTTTAATTTGTGAAGGAGGACGACAATTGAAGGAAAAAGGAAGGTATTTGAGTAGTGAACAGTGCTAGAGGGATAAAGATGAGAAGTTCTGACTAAGGTTGAGGACAAAGGGAAAGAAGAAGGGAAGAGTGGGTTAGTTGAGCCCTACTCAAGGAGAGCTCTTCTCTCATCTAGAACGTCCAGTGTAATCTAAACAGTTCAGATTTAATTTTTTTAAACTATTGATTTTTAATTAAAAAATCACTTTAAAAATATGTTAGTTGAAAGATTATCTTTATTTTAGATTCTTAAAATTATTTTTTTTCAAAAAATAAAAAAAAATTAATATGGATAGTCCAAATCCCAATTGGACGGTCCATATGAAAAGCTCCCCCCACTCATCATCCAAATGATGAGGAGATAAATTGGTCCTGGTCTAGGTGACTATTAGACTAAGGTAATAATAGAGTTTGATGTGAGAGGTTGGGTAGGTGACGAATATATTAGGGTTGAGAGACGAATATATTAGGGTTTTTCGAGGTGGCTATGGAAGCATTAGGGTTTTGTTTGCTGGTGGGGTTCCTGAGATATGACGATATTGCTAACAGCAAGTATGCTCTAATACCAAGACACAATGTAGTAAAATAGTAAGCTCTAAAATGAATGCTCTGGACATATGCTTTTCTGTTTATATAAACACTGGACAAACATATAATACAGTAATGATAGCTGTCTTGATTGTGGACTATTCTAGAAATGCAGAATATAGACTTTCTTTTTCTTTTTTTTTGCTCAAAACAGAATATAGAAGTTTACACAATATACATATTAATAATTACATTTAACTATAACAACTCAAATTCTTCAAACAAATGAATAACCAGTTTCACATCAAATGAATAAGCTTTACCAAAACATATTATATTCAAACCAATAATAGTAGCAACAAAGACTAATTTCGTACATCCAAGCATAAAAATATTCAATTTTTTCCTGCTTATTAGCTACTATATAATCCAATATCTAATATTATCCAATTCAATAAGCAAGAACGGAGAATACAAATCATACCTATAATGAAGGAGAACATCATAGAATGGGTTTTATTCAATACGTAGGAGCACATAGCTAAATAAGTGTGTGCTAAGGCATACGAAAGAAAATACAAACAGAAAATGCAAATCATACCTATAATGGAAGAGAACATAACAATAAGTTTTACGCAATGCAAATCTTCTGTTATGTCTTCTTTAGACTCCCCTCATTAGAGAACTGGCTTGTTCATTCTAATTCTATCCATGCCCCGTCCTCACCTTTCAACTCCTTTCCATAGTGCTTGCCTCCTCTAACATAGAAAGCACCGTGAGACTATTGGTGCTTTAATTTCTATGAAAAAACTAGGTTCTTAGTGTGTAATACTCTATCTTTACAAAAATACGATATAATAAGTACTACCTCTGGTCCTAATTATAAGAGCTAGTTGACTTTCTTTGGAGAGATTAAGGAAGTTAAATAAGTAACTTAATCATTTCATATGTTAAATATTTTTAGATTATATATTAATTTATTAGTCAAACTAATAAGTTTAAAGAAAAAGATAAAAATAAAAATATTTTAAAGTAATTTAATTAGCTTCCTTAATTGCTCCAAAAAAGTCAACTAGCTCTTATAATTAGGACTGGAGGGAGTATTACAAATATGATATACATAATTTTTACATAGCTATTATAGGATAAATATTATATCTCTGTTTAATACATAAAATTTGTATATAATTTATTGTTTAATTTAAATATGAGGTTGAAGTTAAATAAGGGTTAATCTTAGTTAAAGGTATTCCCAACCGAGTGATAGTAAGTATGGGGTCTCTCTCTCTCTTTCTCTCTCTCTCTCTCTCGTGTAAAACAAAGTAGCAGCAACAACAATAAAGCATTATCCCATTAGGAAGGGTCAACAACATAGATTGCACGGTATCATTGTGCTCTATCGAAAACCAGGTCTTTGAATAGATTATGAATTCAAATATCTTGATATATAGTCTCATTTAATGTTCGTTTTGGATTTCCTTTACCTCTTTTCAAATGACTCTAATACTACTTGTAACACCCCAACTTTTCTAAAGCATTTTCGAAATTATTTGATCAGAGTTCAAAATAATTTAACCAGAGTTGAGCAACGAAATGATTTTAAATACAAAGTAACTGATATTCAACCACTGTAGTGTACTGGTTTGTTGATACAAAGAGTTCGAAAGACTATACATATCTACAGGACTTTCTCCAGCTAGTCCTTCTGCCTGCTGCTTACCCTTGTTTCTGTTTCTGTTCACTCCGAAAATCCTGAAGCTACAGTAAGAGCTGAGGTTCAATACCCATTGAACCTCAGGTAACGGTTAACCTCATGCTTATGTATCAAATATGTATGACAGATATTCATGTCAAAACAGCAATAATCACATACATTATTCATATATTCACATAATAACATAACACAGCCACTGCAATATGCATGTTATTATAGTCTGCACTATTCACCAGTGCCACGGTGTACATCCGTGTCCTCAGCGCTAGGAAAACATAACGGCGTTATCAAGACTATAACCCGTATCAAGTTGTATGTGTATGATCAATTTTCAAAAACAGAACTTCAGACTATCTATCACATATAAGCATACCATAAGCATCAGAGTTAAGGTTACAATACGCGTCCGTACCTTCCTTCCACGTGAATAGTAAATTACTATTCATGTATACGGCACTATTCATGTATACGGCACTATTCACGTATACGGCACTATTCACGTATCCCCAAACTTCCTTTGAATCTGACTCCGGAATCCTCGGATATCCTATAATATCATTTTTATCAGTGACCATTAATTTTCAGCATTTGCGGAAACTATGTTGGATATTCACTATTCATGTGAATAGTACCAGTAAAAATATTTTTACCGTGCCGGTAAATATTTTTTACTGTGCCAGTAAATAATATTTACTGTCCAAGGATAATTCTTTTCTGATGTGACAGATCAGACTAAGCTGCAGCCACAGAGCATACTCAGAAAAACTCTATCTGGCATTTCTACTATAATTACCAAAAGAAACTACCAAATATTAAGACTAGAGACCAAAGAACTTACCCTTGAAGTTCCTGCTCATTCTCTCCAGCTTCAAGAACTTTACTCTAAACTCTCTCTCTAACTCTAAGAATTCTCACTCTTCTCTTAAACTCAACTGTTGATCTCTGAGTTTGGTGTGAAGAAAATGAAGAAATGAAGCCTCTATTTATAGTGTTGGAAAATGGGTCCTTAAGCGTAATTTTTATCTCTGGGTCATTATACGTAATTTTCCCCTCACCAAATTTTCAAACATCACGGGTGACAGGGGAGAAAATTTTGTCAGTGGGTCCCACACCTTTAAATATTATATTATTTTTTACTAAAAGTTCCCTAATCGGTGTTCTGATCGCGTGATCTTTTGCAAAATCTCAAAAATCCGGAAGCACAGCCTAGAAGTTCTATTTTTCCTCTTTAGAAATATCTGAGTCAACTGAATTTTTGACCCTATTTAGGGTATTCCGTAACCTGCCGAAGATTTTAAGTCGGACACTGACAGTTACAGAAATTACTTCGGGTGACACCATCTTCTAGACAAAAATTCACTGATTCATAATATGTCCAGTTGTTTACTACTTAATTCAAGGAGTTTGAGTTATGATTTATTTCCTACAGGTTCCACTATCTGTCCTAATTCAAATTATCGGTTTCTTCTTATCATTCCGCCGATTTTAGAAATGACTTTGGAGATAACCCACTCTGAGATAAAAACTCACTTGTTTATAATATACCCTTACTTTAAAAACCTAATTCACGGTTTATTGGAAATAATTTTATTTCTATTGTTTTCCAAAGTATAAGATATTATATTATAATAATATTATTATTGAGTGGGTCCCGCGCGCAAAATTTTTCAAACTTCACGGGTGTTGGCAGAGGGAAATAATTTGACGTGGGTCCCGCTTGAATAGTAAATACGTATTTTCAAATAGTGAATACGTATTTAGGAATAGTAAATACCGTATTTTTAAATAGTAAATACCGTATTTTTAAATAGTAAATACTATTCATACCCCACAAAATACCGTATTAACCAATAGTAAATACGTATTTGTGAATAGTAATTACTATTCATGTACGTATTTGTGAATAGTAAATACTATTCATATTCAAAAATACTGATTTCAAATTTGTCATTTTCAAAAATAGGGCCTAGTAGTCCTCCAAAAATAGGCTAGTTTTCAAGTCTTAGGTCCAAAATTCAGGATGTTACAATTCTCCCCCCGTTCAATAAATTTCGTCCTCGAAATTTGACAATATAAAATCAAAAGGTTATCTAGACCTCTAGTCTATTCCTTCCTTATGCAAACTTAAATAGCACGCATCATACTATACAGTATCTCAATCTTATACCCAGGTATAGTACTAAATTACAGGACTTGCTGGTCTATTCTCACAGTACTCGGTTACACAGGCCTCACTGCCTGATTTATTTAGCCTATCTGCTTAACACATATTGGCCTTCCGCATCTGCTCATCAATTTCATCTGAGTCTTTCCCATTCAAGTTCTCGAATTACTTTCACTTACTCAACACTATAGCTGACAGCTATTAATTGACTTAACTATTTAGTATTCCAGACCTTTCTAATAGTTGCTGTTCCTGTACCATAATTCCCAATTACACTGCTTTTCTTTTCAACACGATAGCGTCGACAATCATGTCATTGCTACCCAAAATTATTTTCTTGTCTCATTTTCAAATTTTCAAACATGAAAAATTTTCCGTGGTTTCAGTACATTTCACAATCCGCACTATACCACAAAGTAATAGTGCTATAACATTTTTAAACTTAATCGCTGCCATCACAAATTCGTGAAAACATTTTTCACTGCCGGATCATTTTCAAAAACTTTTATTACCGGCACATATCTTTGAGGGAGCTAATTTATTTCACAAAATTTTACAATTGAGAGTACACACCATCATTTTAACCATTTGGTACAGTAAGCGCCTTACCCCAATCCTCAAATCCAGTCTCAACAGTACTATCAACAATGTGGGAGAACCTCCGCCCCTCTCTCAGGAGACCCAGTGTTCACACTGGCACATAAAGTAGCAACCCTATCTAGCGGAACTCAGTCCAGTCATAGACAGTCAGGTTGTACTAAACAAAACATATGCCCTCGGCAAAGTGTTATGGATTGGGTGCGTTCACTGTTGGTGCGATTTCCATTTTCTCAAACAAAATCCCTCCAAAAAAACTTTTTGTTCAAAGAGAACATTTATCAAAGGCCAGCGATTTCAAACATTTTAAAACATTTAGCAAGACCCAGCAAACTGTGTACATCTACAACAGCTTCTGTCCTTCCAGTTTGTACTGACTTTTCCACAACATAGTTAAAAACTCAATTTCAAACTTTGGGTTCTAACAAAAACCCCTTTATATAAGACAACATCATTTCAAAATAATCATCGCTGTGGTCTCAAATTCTGTTGAAAACATTTCATTTGAAAACTCAGCTTTAAAAAAAAAATCCACATGTTTGAACAAATAAATTTCAAAATTTCTAATACAGCAGGTGTATTGGCAAGTTCAAAAATTCAATTTAAAAACCTTACTTAGGAATCAGACAACTAATATTAGAAGGTCATCACTAATTACACGTATTCGGACCTCTTTCCTTGGCTACTCAAACCATATGTATAATGCTTAGTTTGTTCTACTTAACTCATATGGCTATTCCAAACTTTGCCCGTTATCCTCGGGTTTCACAAACTTTTTGGGTCACTTCTCGTATTTGTTGTCTAACAACCGTGGGCTTCTGCTAGCTTATAAACACAATATGTGCTATATAGCACTGGAGCGACTCATGGCAATATACTAGATTACTGAAACCTTCGCTCTAAGGAAACTATTCGATGTGAGATTCATTATAATGTACATACCTTGAGAACCGATGCACTTGGTAACTCTACTTTATGGTTCGTTGTCACGGCGGCTCCACTCTACGGTTCGTCGTCACGGTGGCTCTGCTCTACGGCACATTACTCGGCGCTTCACTCAGTCTTCTCAGACCAGTCAGCTTTTCCGGTTAGCATCCTTGTAGGTAAACCTCCTATATCAGAACTCCCCGTAGGTATCCTTCTCCGATTAAACTTTCCATAAGTAGCGCCAGTGGTCGTCTTTGAATCATTATAATGAGAACTCAAATCTTAACAGGTTCCTATCCTTTAGTAGTTTCATAAACCGTTGTTTCTATGTCTGCCATCTTATCTAGGGTCATTCTATTTGTGGACTTTCACTTTCTATTTAGCTCCAAGCATAATTCTTAACTCAATTTTCCCTATCGGGTAGCCACTTACTTTATAGGGAATCTATTAGCCACTAACATCTCTATGGTTCTTGGTCCCACCTTGAGACCATAACCTGGTGGCTACTGAGGTTTCCAGCTTTCGTATGGTTCTGTTAAGGAACTATCTCTTAGGTATTTGGAACCTAGGCAAAACTCACTCATATTTTCTCAGGGTTCCCACTCTCACAGGGGTCATAGTTCTGAGATTTCTCTCGCCTAAGCAATATTAACTTCATAATGTCTATTGATTCTTGGTACTAATATTGGTATACTTACTACTGGGTACCTACAACTCTCATAGGCACTAGTATGACATAACTGTCTCCCCAGAATTACTGGGTACTTTCCCTCTTCTGTCAATTGATCACCACCGTCAAGGACTTAATCAAAAGATCTTCGTCCCCGGAGCCACGCCCCTTTGCACGCATGGTGTCTGGCCTCTACAAGGTAGGGATTTTCTTCTCAGGGTACCTTAACAAGTTATTATTTTGACAAGGACATTAAATCGATAGGTTACTATCCAAGGGAAACCTAAACAGTAGGTTACTGTCTACCGGAAAACTTAAGTCGTACCGACTTCTCTGTACCACTTCCCTCGAAACTCTGAGCGGGGATTTAACTTAGATTCCGATTCCCATATCAAAAGTCTTAAAGTTTAACAACAGAAACCATATTCTGTGCCATCTACTCTATATCAAGGCCTCTCGAGCCTAACCCTTTTCCTTAGGATTTACGTCCTTTTTGTATCACAACACCAGTATTGTATCAGTACTTGTACTTGTTTTTTTTTTCGAAATACTTTTAAAACCATGGCTTAGAGCCTAACTTAGTTAGTCAAACCGATTGGCCAGGTAGGCGTCTATCATGGGAGCCTCACCGTGCTAGGGTGACTGATTGGCTGATCCACATAGACTCGGCCCTACCTTCGGCACCAATGGTTTACTGTAACTGAGTCGGGTTCATACCAGATAAAACACTTTTGAAAGCTTAGAACCTAACTCCGCTACTCAGACAATCAGACTAGGCAGGTGTTTTTGTGGAAGGCTCGACGAATTCAAGGAAACTGATTGCCAACCACAAAACCCCTTTCTAGATATCAGACTGTTTGGAGTAACTTAGTTAACTTCGTGCCAGAATGCCTGCTCTGATACCAAAATGTAACACCCCAACTTTTCTAAAGCATTTTCGAAATTATTTGATCAGAGTTCAAAATAATTTAACCAGAGTTGAGCAACGAAATGATTTTAAATACAAAGTAACTGATATTCAACCACTGTAGTGTACTGGTTTGTTGATACAAAGAGTTCGAAAGACTATACATATCTACAGGACTTTCTCCAGCTAGTCCTTCTGCCTGCTGCTTACCCTTGTTTCTGTTTCTGTTCACTCCGAAAATCCTGAAGCTACAGTAAGAGCTGAGGTTCAATACCCATTGAACCTCAGGTAACGGTTAACCTCATGCTTATGTATCAAATATGTATGACAGATATTCATGTCAAAACAGCAATAATCACATACATTATTCATATATTCACATAATAACATAACACAGCCACTGCAATATGCATGTTATTATAGTCTGCACTATTCACCAGTACCACGGTGTACATCCGTGTCCTCAGCGCTAGGAAAACATAACGGCGTTATCAAGACTATAACCCGTATCAAGTTGTATGTGTATGATCAATTTTCAAAAACAGAACTTCAGACTATCTATCACATATAAGCATACCATAAGCATCAGAGTTAAGGTTACAATACGCGTCCGTACCTTCCTTCCACGTGAATAGTAAATTACTATTCATGTATACGGCACTATTCATGTATACGGCACTATTCACGTATACGGCACTATTCACGTATCCCCAAACTTCCTTTGAATCTGACTCCGGAATCCTCGGATATCCTATAATATCATTTTTATCAGTGACCATTAATTTTCAGCATTTGCGGAAACTATGTTGGATATTCACTATTCATGTGAATAGTACCAGTAAAAATATTTTTACCGTGCCGGTAAATATTTTTTACTGTGCCAGTAAATAATATTTACTGTCCAAGGATAATTCTTTTCTGATGTGACAGATCAGACTAAGCTGCAGCCACAGAGCATACTCAGAAAAACTCTATCTGGCATTTCTACTATAATTACCAAAAGAAACTACCAAATATTAAGACTAGAGACCAAAGAACTTACCCTTGAAGTTCCTGCTCATTCTCTCCAGCTTCAAGAACTTTACTCTAAACTCTCTCTCTAACTCTAAGAAATCTCACTCTTCTCTTAAACTCAACTGTTGATCTCTGAGTTTGGTGTGAAGAAAATGAAGAAATGAAGCCTCTATTTATAGTGTTGGAAAATGGGTCCTTAAGCGTAATTTTTATCTCTGGGTCATTATACGTAATTTTCCCCTCACCAAATTTTCAAACATCACGGGTGACAGGGGAGAAAATTTTGTCAGTGGGTCCCACACCTTTAAATATTATATTATTTTTTACTAAAAGTTCCCTAATCGGTGTTCTGATCGCGTGATCTTTTGCAAAATCTCAAAAATCCGGAAGCACAGCCTAGAAGTTCTATTTTTCCTCTTTAGAAATATCTGAGTCAACTGAATTTTTGACCCTATTTAGGGTATTCCGTAACCTGCCGAAGATTTTAAGTCGGACACTGACAGTTACAGAAATTACTTCGGGTGACACCATCTTCTAGACAAAAATTCACTGATTCATAATATGTCCAGTTGTTTACTACTTAATTCAAGGAGTTTGAGTTATGATTTATTTCCTACAGGTTCCACTATCTGTCCTAATTCAAATTATCGGTTTCTTCTTATCATTCCGCCGATTTTAGAAATGACTTTGGAGATAACCCACTCTGAGATAAAAACTCACTTGTTTATAATATACCCTTACTTTAAAAACCTAATTCACGGTTTATTGGAAATAATTTTATTTCTATTGTTTTCCAAAGTATAAGATATTATATTATAATAATATTATTATTGAGTGGGTCCCGCGCGCAAAATTTTTCAAACTTCACGGGTGTTGGCAGAGGGAAATAATTTGACGTGGGTCCCGCTTGAATAGTAAATACGTATTTTCAAATAGTGAATACGTATTTAGGAATAGTAAATACCGTATTTTTAAATAGTAAATACCGTATTTTTAAATAGTAAATACTATTCATACCCCACAAAATACCGTATTAACCAATAGTAAATACGTATTTGTGAATAGTAATTACTATTCATGTACGTATTTGTGAATAGTAAATACTATTCATATTCAAAAATACTGATTTCAAATTTGTCATTTTCAAAAATAGGGCCTAGTAGTCCTCCAAAAATAGGCTAGTTTTCAAGTCTTAGGTCCAAAATTCAGGATGTTACACTACTTGATCTCATCAGTGCATCCAATGACCTTTAAATGTAAGGCTAATTAACAAATCCTATACTATCTCTATACAGTAAACATTGCAATCCATGAGGTAGATTACATAATAGCGACAACCTGCATTTCTCATCTCTAACCAACCCTCCATAACCTACACTTCTAGGCTGACCCTTAATGTCATATCCCTTGTGATTATGACATTCATCAGAGAAATACAGCGAATTAGAGTGAGCAACACAGGTTTAACATAATATATTAATAGATGAAACTATTCTTGACTACAGACAGGATTATTCTATAGAGTTCATAATACAATGATAAAAAACACCAATGTCATAGAATTGCAATTTCAAACTAACTTTAACTAAATAACCTATAATACCACGGTCCTTTCTAAAATCCAAAATGCAGCCATTAGATTTCAATGTTTGTTATCTTTCCTTTCGGATTTTGTTCACCACCTTGACCACGTCCAGTTGCTCTAGGAATGTCTAAGATTTCATTGGTAATAATAGGTGTTGGAATCTCGAAGGATCCCAGAGTAACAAACTAATCTCACAAATAATGTATAGACAGTATATGACAGCTAACCAAAATAAACAGTCCACAACAACATGTATAGCACTCAGAATCCATATCAAAGTAGCAAGTTGTGACAGCCACTACCGAGAGTCCTCATGTATGTTGGAGTTCTCAACCGAAAGTGCCTGCAGCAATACTCATATGACTTATAACCACAGCGATAGTTATAACGAATTGGCTTGTACCGGAAGTCCTCCTATACGTCGAATTCTTAACCAGGACATCCAACTAAAAACAATAGACTGTGAACTACCGAAAGTCCTCTTGTACGTTGAATTCTTAATTGAAAGTCCCCCAGGTCACCTAAATGCAAATAGGTTAGCCACCTAATGACCACCAACCCAATAGGCCCTACACCTAATTCTAATCGATAGGAATGATCTCTTGTTAGGATCCATACACACAGCAGAAGGATTTTCATCTATTAAAACTTATGAATCCCATCGGAGGATCCATTAACGGCGTTTAAATCAAGTTAGAAAAGAACGTACCTATGCGAACTCATGAGTGTCTTGTTCAATTTGATCTCGTGGGCTACCTACTCGATCAATAGGAGCCGACTCTGCGAATCCACTCCCTCTACCGGTATCCACACGAACGGCCTCCAACACCGACGGCAACGTGCTAACGCCTTTAGTATTCTTACGTCTCTTATTTTTCTCTTTAGGATTTCTCGTGGCTTTTCTAATACATATGACAAAATGTCCCGTGGGTTTTCAAAACCCAATAGGTGTATTATATATTCAAAATTAATCTTTGTTAATCTTGAAATTTGAATTTGGATTAAATAATATATTAATTAAATCAATCCGATAGATCTAATCTAATCTATTTTTTTAATCCGAATTAAAAGCTTTCTGATTTAATTTATCTATATAAATTAAATCTGAGATATGATATCTATCTATTTGTTTTAGATATTTAATTTATCAAATAAATTAATGTAACACCCCCAAATTTCTAACAAATCTAATAACATAAAATTGTAATAATCCTTATGAACATTACTGTAATTCAAAATAGCTAAGTTTGGGAAGTGTTACCGCCGCACTTGTCCCACACTTGTACTGGGACAAGTGCAAGGCTACTTATTACATTAACATACATCAGAACTTAAACAGATGTATTTTATTCAAAACAAAGAAAATAAAAAAAATATATATATACTAGCTAGAATACTAAATGATCTTCCTCACTTCTCACCTCTAGCCCCAAGTCTTGGCACCTGTTTCACTGAAATTCTGCTCCCCCAAAGGATCATCGTAGCCTATGAATACAAACATCAGCAACACTGGTAATCCTAATAAAACAAAGCAATATAGAGAAAACAAAATATTTACATAATAAAAATATCTTCCATATATATGTATGAATATATATACATCCAAGAAACCGATTTTTATTATTCTTTATCCAATTTAATTAGTGGGAAGAGAACCATGGTAGACCCAGATATCCTGCTAGTCTACCCTGTGACCTGGAAACCTGTCAGTCACAGATGATCAAATTTGGCCATAAAACATTCTCTTCCTAGTGTGCACACCTCTTCCCAAAGTTGTTACTAGTGTCCCAGAAACCTGCCAGACACCACTTTGGGAAGAACGGATACTATCGGTTCACATCAAAATATATATTGAAGGCATAAAGCCTAATTGTGTTCATTACTTTGAGAGGTACCATCCCAAAGCTATCCTTCCACGATTCAATTAGTTCAATCACACATAAAAAGGAATTTTCTCAAATCTACGGAAGCCCAAACTGATTATATATACTGCTATTTGTCAATTATGAAAAAAAAAACTAAGGCAAAACCATTTAAAGAGTACATGTATTTAATATTTATATTTATATTTATATTAATGAAAGGCACATATATTTCAATCACCAAAAGAAAAAAACGACACCCTAGAGCACAAACAAATCGCACAGATACATATGAAAAGCATATTTGGGTTTTAATCACCAAAAAGAAGGTGTACAGGTTTTATGGATATATAGATGATTTATGCACGAAGGCCTAGGCATCCTAAGCAAAGAAAATATACATGTATATATATTTAATTCATGCACTAGGGAGGCAGTTATATCAAGGAAATGATATATATATATATATATATATATATATATCTCTCTCTCTCTCTCTCTCTCTAATTCAACACGAAAGCCAAGGCGTCCAAGAAAAAGCTATAGGTATATTCGACTCATGCACCACGAAATTGATCAATTGCTTGCAACAATTACTCATAGATACCGAAAAATGAAAGGCATATAAATATACAACGCAACAATGCGTTTTAAGGGTTATCACGAAAATCAAATTGTTCAAGGGGATTAGGATTACATATAATATATTTCATATATAACAACCCCATCAAAATTTATATAAAACTAACTTAAGACTCGTGGGGATTAAGATTAAATATAATATATTTCATATATAAGAACCCTATCAAAATTTATATAAAACTAACCTAAGACTCATGGGGATTAAGATTACCTATCAGGATTCATATAAAATTAACCTAAGATTCATGGGGATTAAGATTACCTATCAAGATTCATATAAAATTAACATAAGATTCATGGAGATTAAGATTACCTATCAAGATTCATATAAAATTAACCTAAGATTCATGGGGACTAGGATTACCTAGTCTCCGTTTTTGCTAGCGACTTAATTTTAATTTGATGAGAGTACAGAAAGAGGATTTGTGAAGAAAAAGTAGCGGAGAAGAGAAGTATCAAGCGTTTCTTAGGTTTAAACGGCTAGACCTAAGTTTATGATTAAAATTTAGGGTTTAGCTATGAGTTGAACTTTTTAATTATTGCCAATTAATAAATTATAAAATAATACAATTAAATTCTAAATTTTTTATTATTACTATAATTATTGCCAATTAATGAATTATAAAACAATACAACAATTATTAATTCTAAATTTTTATTATTACTATATTATTATTATCATTATTATTGATAAAATCCAGGGTATTACAATTAAATACAAAATAAATATTATATAATAATATTATAATCTCTATTAAATAATATTATTATATTATTTTCGAATTTAATATATAAATATATATATATATATATATATATATCCTAGATTAAATACAATATTCATTAAATTTTAGACATATATAAGATTCAATGAATCTAGACACTATTGCTTATGTGGGGCTATTCTTGTGTGCGACCCTATAGACCCACATGAGATTGGCTGTGGGCTAATACTGTACTAGCATACAAGTCGCAAGCGGCCTCTAGCAAAATATTGCGACTACCCAATTCATATAGGAATCGATGATACGATACAACATATCATACAACCATATCACGTCCCTTTTGTCACGCGATAATTTGGTCAAGGATGAAGTATGGATAATGTCAACTTCTTGTTCTTGACCATTACTTTCTCGATTCTTGAGTAGTTTAATAATTGAAATGGAAACTCCTTTCCATCATAGTATGGCCATATGTTTTTCAGACTTACTCATCGAGGGGCCCAGTATTATCTCTCTACAAATGTGAGGGGAAAAATCCATCTTGACCATTCACATTCCTTTGCATGAAAACCACTGATCCCGATTCAAGCCTTTATCATCACCCAGTCAAATGTGACTTTTGACTAGATCAAATATCAGCGGCTCATCGTGTAGGAATCCATGATGATCTCAAGTCAAAAGGCATTGTGATGCGGTTATATATGAGAAAAGCTTATGACTAAATCCATACAGCTTTCTCATAGTAGGTCAGCCCAGCACCTTGTACTTTTACAGGTGCCTATGACTTTGATTCGTATCTTCATACCTCATCAAAGTCATACTGGTCTTATTTCATCTTCGCTCCGGCGTAGATGACCGACCAAGGACATTTAGGATAATCTATAAGATATATCAAAAGATATAGTTATCACTATAAACATGCAAATAAAATGATAACTTAAGGAAAATACTTTAAATAACATAAACGTTTAAAATACATTGACTTGCCTCTAGGGCATAATTTCCGACATCTCCATAGTTAGACCTTCCGCTTAATTGAGCCATGAGTGGCACTGGTCTCACACGGGACGAGACAATCATACATATGATTCAAACAGACATGCACAACTATACAAAGTATGTGAAATTAAAGTTACTACCTGGTTGCTTTATCCGAGTCAATTTCAAGAACTTCACTTATTTCGGCGATTATGAATTCATATAAAAATACATTTTAAACATTGGTCAATATTTACTTCAACTCTTGACATTTTTAAATGTCATCTAACATACCATATTTAATTATGAAGCTAAAGGGTCCAAACTAAAAGACCCCTTTTTCAACAATCATCTTCAAGACAATTATCCTTGACCCTTGGTTTCTTCATTTTCGAAGTTGACCAAATTTTCCAGAATTGAACTTTAAACTCTGAAAAATCATAACTCTTAGTTCAAGTGTCCAAATGCAGCCAGAGTTTATGAACTCACTATTAAGTCTAATTTCAAGGAAACATTCTTTCAGCCGCAAGTCACACGCATACCATTCCTAGTTTAATAAAACAATGCCTTCTGTCCAGATTTCATTTCAAAATTGTATGTCATCTTCAAAAATTCATAACTCAATGTACACAAATCTAAATTTGACAAATGACCTATCAAATTAAATTTAATTATTTCTACTTTAATCCTAAAGAATTTCATTGCAATTTGACATCATTCACTGCCCGAAAAATTCGTTGCAAAATGATTGTCTGGACTAGAATTTCCAAAACAATTTACAGGTTTTGGTACATTTCAATCCCGGAGCTTCCAAGATTCCTATCGAACATCTATAATACACAATGTCACGTTTTAAACACAATGGAACCATCAAAGTGATCAAATTCAAACTCCATAAACATCCATGGTCAGACCAAAATTAAGGCTCAATCACAAAAATTTACCAATTCACAATTTATCCACCAAATCAGGTTCATAAGCTACCAAATCATTATATCATCACATGTTTTTGAACAGATCATCATGAGGCTCCAAGAACCTAGTTGGTCGAACACATAGATTTTTCAAAGTATTCAAAAAAATCATCTAAACCTCAAACCAATTGGGTCAAAACGAAGCTTACACTTACCTTATTATGATTATGTGATTGGTTTGGAATGTTGGCAACAACTCCACTACTCAGGTGATTTGAAACTCCTCCTATGAGAAAATGGAAACTATGGGATTGAAGCGTAGAACAATATTTGTAAAGGAAATTTTTGGATCGAAGGAGATTCAGTAGGTGATTTTGTTTAGGGTTCATTTCTCTCTCTTCTTGAATTTCCATACACCTTTTTTTTTAATCTATATTAAGCTTCTCTTTTCTGCTGGCTGGCCGAATGGGAATGAAAGGAGACATGGAGGTGAACATAAGACTTCATTCTTTCACTTATTTACAATGATACCATTTAGTTCCAATCTAGTTATCTTGTTGCCCGAAAATTTGAGGAAGAATTGGTAAGGATGAGTTTGACTAATTGAATCACTAGCCTTGAAATCCCAAACTGTTGGCCCAAAATACTTAAATCGGTTTGGGCAAGAAGAATGAAGGAATTTAATTTAACATTAATACTTCACATAAATACTATTCCATTCTACCATTAAACTTTCCCACTTTGTCATTTTCTCTTCCTCCTGTCTACATGGCCGAATTATATGGCTCATTTAGAAGGCTTTCTGACCAATTTTATTGACTAAAAATCATTTGCACATGTGTTCATAATTTTGGGAATAAATATTGGACATGTGGAACCAATTCTTCCAAAGAAGAATATTCCTCCTTAATCATATACATGAAATAAAATTTTATTTGGCCTCCTTCTCATCCTTTTGGTCAAATTTAATATGCTACGATGAAGTAAAGAAATGTTAACCTCATGTGTTTCTTTTGCGCCAGCATATGTCCTAAAATTTTTGGTTCCAGAAAAATTAGATATTTAGGGAGAAATTGGACTTTTAGTCAAAATTTTCTATTTCATTATATCAAATGCTCCTACATTATATAAGGAATTTGTCAGAAAAGTTTAGGATATTACACTTAACAACCCCATCGATATTCAACTTAACCCATCCAATACACCCCCATTATAACTCCCTTTGACCAACGGCTCTACATACTTTAATATAGCCAGCACATTTATCTCACATGCATCAAAATTAGAAACCACCAACACAAAGTTGATTTAGGGATGTAAAGCCTCGTTAGATTTTTCTGGGTTTAGAGTTTGAGTCCTGAATGAGACACTTGTTGTAGAAAAGGCAACCTCAAACCCCGAACCGAATACTAAATGATAATAACAAAAAAAAACCACCTACAAAGGAGAGAGAAGCTACCACTTGGGCCTCAAAGTAAAAAATATGTTTTTGGATGCGAGAACCAATTGCAATTGTGGTTGGAGAAAAGGTGTTAACACACCGTTTGTGTTTGTGATTTCATTCATGCTGGTAGGGGCGTGTTCATTCAAGGAACAACACCTATGATCTGAGTTACCAAACAAAGACTTGAAAATCGGATTCTAAGCTCAATTTGACAAGTCATCATTCCTCTAATTCAATTATTTAAGAAATGCTGATAGATCCTTTAGGGCTTTGGCAAAAGTTTTAAATTTTATTCCGTTTTGTATGTGCCTAAATCCCAACAAAATTAACATAAACTTATTTTTTTTAATGTATTTTATAATAATATAAAAAATTCCATATTGTAACACATAGTTTTGTCAACTTCTATTTAGGTTGAACTTTTATACACACATTAGCATACTATTTTTTGTTGAAAAAAATGTTTTCTCTTTTGTCCCCATCATTAAGGGGAAAGTACTTGACGAATGAAATCAAGAGGTGATAATTATGATTCAGATCTTATCTTCATAGTGCTCTCTTACGCTTTGATTCAATGTCATCAATGGGACCTTATATATTATGCGAGCTTTTCGAAAAGACAATGGCTTCAGTTCCAAAAAACAAAAAACAAAAAACCAACAACAACAACAAAACAATACATATAGGGCTACTATTTCAACAATTTCCAATCACTCATCCCTTGAGCTACTTGAGTGCTGGTTGAAAACTTTTTCATGGGTAAAAAATATCCTTTTCTTTTGTTTTTTTTTTTTTAAAATTATGACAGATCTACCAATATCTGATGCTTTTTTTAATCGTGTCATTAGATATCCGAGCAATTGACTAATTTAACGCTGTCTAATGAGTTCCACTTAAGGGGTTAGGGTGTCCCATTAACTTTTTTCTGTACTCAAAGCTCCAACTCGATACCAAATGTTTAAGGAGCCAAGGTACAGACCTAAGAAAAAATCCACCATATAATAGAAAATTGATTTTATTTTTCAACCAAAAAAAAAAGTAGAAAAAGGAGTGTGGCTACTTTGAAAATCTAAGGGAAAATGTATTTAAGGGCCCTTTTTGGAGAAAAAAATCTCAAAAAATGCCCCAAAATTTTGAAAATCCCAAAAAGGGCCTTCTTTAGGATTTTCAAAATCTTGGTGAGTTGTTAATGGGGCTGATATTGTTGTAAATATGGCTGATTTAGTTGTTAAAAAATTGTTGTTAATGTGGCTGACTTAGTTGTTAACAAGTATTGATTTTGTAGTAAATTTGGCAGATTTAGTTGTTAAATTTTAATGAATTTATCATAAAAAAGGCTCAAGGGCCGTTTTTGGGATTTTCAAAATCTTGGGGTTCTTTTTGGGATTTTTTTCCTCCAAAAAGGACCCTTAAATAGATTTTCCCAAAAACTAACCATGGTGGGGGGAAAAAAAACCAACCAATCAACTGATGATGCAAATTTTGTCCAAAATTCTGACTAATCTGTGATTATTATACCAAAAAAGAAACAAAATAACCAATCAAGAATAAAGAACGATGTCCTTTTCCTCACTATCTTGCTTTTTTCCCCTTTTGTTGGTCTGACTTTTCCCTTCACGTTCTAATATTTTCTTTCTTTCAGTTGTTCACCTACATGTTCTATATTCTTCTGCATATTTTTGCCCTTTTCCAGTTAGCAATCATGTGAGCTTTTATTCTAATAGAGTCATCATGTTAATTAATGATTTTTATTCTGTTTTTTTTTTTTGGATATTATATGGTAGGGGAGAGGGACAAGGATCGAATCCTGGATAAGGGAAAGGGGAGACCAATTAACACTGACTCCCATGCCACTGCGCTACTAAGGCGCTGGCAATGATTTTTATTCTTTAATTAGGTGAAGATGTTGCTGAAGATGGCAAAATGATGATGTTATAATTATGGACAAATTTTATACATATTCGAATTTTACAACCAATATGAATAATTTGTTAGTGAATTATGTGTAAAATTCTATTTAAGTTGTAAAATATATCTTGACCTTGTTCAACTTAATTCACCTAAATTTAAAAGATACATATTATTCCATCATAAAAGTCAGTAAGTCATAATAGCCGGCCTCTAGAATGTGATCTTAATTTTTGATAAATTAAAAAAAAATGTTCGGCATATGATTTTAGACCAATCTTTAACTTAATTACTTTAACATATATCTAGGGTTGTCAAACTCACGAGTTTAAGTAAATTTGTGATAATGACATAAACTTAAATCATAAGCTCGTAAGAGTTTACTTTGTAACACCTCAATTTCAATGCCCAAAAACTTTGTCAAAATATTTGTAATACCTCCAACAGAGTTTATCCATATCCGAATCATCGGGTTGCATCACCATTTCCAATAAAATTCATAATCAAAATAAATTTCAGAAAAATATTTCAGAGTTCAACACAAAACGGAAGTCTTAGGTTCATGGCAAATAAAATAACATAACATAAACTATAGGAGTACAAAAGAGCCTCCAAAGCTCACTCCATAGGTGCCTTCCCTTGCTCTCTACTAGGATATTCACCTGAAAAATGTTAATATGGGATGAGATTCCACGTCTCAGTAACTACTGAAAGTTTCTACCGTACACAAGCAAATTACATATGACAAAAACATGGGCTAGTTTCAAATATGTTTGTAAATATATATATATATATATATATACCATAATTTCTCATACAAGAATATTTGCAAAAGTAATCAATATGTCGAATTATGAATTATACAAATATACAATGCAGAATGCAGCCTCCCTTATATCACCGTCCTCCCTTATACCGCTGACTGGAGCCATAGGCTAACTCATAGTCCAATAGAAACTCATTCATTTGACTGAATGGTTCCAAGCCCACCAAAATTTAAGATACACCCGGCCAAATGTATAGAGCTTAAATCTGGACTATGGCTCCCCTCCTTAAAAATAACAACTAAGGAGGTGTCACATGTCCCACAACTCCAATGCAATCCCGGCCAGAGGAAAACATGGAAGATGGGGCCCTAAAAAGGTACCATCCACTGTGCACCGAGTGGTGGCATAAACAATTCTTATCATTCAAATCCCTCCTTACTCCAACCCATCATACAGCCGCCATGATAATTATATCAATAAGATCAAGTATAATAAAACATACTTCCATTTATATCAAATATCATAAAGTGGTAAATCAAATGTCTCATAAAAATTCGTCTGTCTAATATGTCATTCTTGAAATTCAAGGGATCAAACTGTCGTTTCTTAAATTCGGGTCTAAAATGTCATTCTGAAATTCAGGGGCAAAACTGTAATTTTTGCTAGGTACAAAATCATAATACTCAATTATATTATAATACATATAAACCAGTCCATATTAAAAAGTAATTTGTAATCATACACAATTCACAAGTATATGGAAGAATATTCAGAGTTACCTGTCACTCTATAGCTCCCAAAAAGTTACCGCAAGGCTTCCCTACATTCCTTCTCTCTCTCTTTCCCTACCTTTCTGTGAGTCTTGAGTGTTTGTGTGTTGTGAAAGAAATGAGAAGGGATGAGGTATTTATAGAGTTCGGGTCTCAACTAGTTTTCAAAAATCACATGTCCATCTACTACACATCTACCATTTATCTACCATTCATTTGTCCATCTACTACACATCTACCATTTATCTACCATTCATATATCCATCTACCATGTAACTACACATCTCCATCTACCATCTAACTACCATTCATATGTAGCTACCATACATATCTCCATCTACCATCTAACTACCGAATACTCATCTTCCGATCAAATATCACATGCTTATCTACTTCATAACTATCTACCATTCAAGTTAATATCCGATTTCTTATTCGCCCTGCCGGTCACGGAAATGACTTCCGCAAACACCAGCTTCTAGACAAAAATTCATTTGTTTGTAATATGTCCTGGCCTAAGAAACTTAGTTCATGGTTTTCTAGATAGGATTTAATTTCTATCAGTTCTCTCTCTTTTAGATCATTAATGGTACTTAAGTGTACTTTGGTCATTTATGGTAATTTCCCCAGAGTACAAAATACTCCCGTGACATTTTTTTAATATTTTAATGAATAGTAAATACGTATATGTGAATAGTAAATACTATTCATGTACGTATTTGTGAATAGTAAACACTATTCATGTCCAAAAATTACTGATTCCAAATTCGTCATTTTCAAAAATAGGGCCTAGTAGACTTCCAAAAATAGGCTTATTTTCTAGTCTTTAGGTCCAAAATTCGGGATATTACATTTCTCCCCTCCTAAAAAAAAATTTTGTCCCCAAAATTCGATATAGTAAGAATTCTACTTACCTAATTAAATAAGTAAGGATAGGATTGTCGCATGCTCTCTTCCGTTTCCCAAGTAGCATCTCCGGGAGCCATTCCTTTCCACACAACCTTTACAAGTCTAATAGTCTTGTTCCTCGATTACTTATCCCTTACATTAACAATCCGCTCCGGCTCAGCTTGATATGCCATGTTATCTTTAAGTCCTATCTCTTTCCCAAACATGCTCACCAGGCACACAACACAATTATACAACATTTCATTCATCATGTTCCCACAGTGATATTCAAATATAGGATCCACTAGTTCCTTATTTGAGCGCTTGGTTACACTGGCCTCACAGACTGGTACATTCTTCTTTTTCTGCTTATTTCATTCTATTATCACAACGCCGGATATTCTGATCTTACAGCTTAAGGAGCTACCCTCAGGCCATAATAACCACAACATGATATAATCTGATTATTCTGCCAACCTTAAGATAAACTTTAGACATACAGGTCTAATGTTACCATGATAGGCAACAAACACAATACTAGGCACATAAGTCTTATAGCCTAGAGATACCACCATATGCAAACTAGCTCAACGGGTCTTACCGCTTCAAGCCTCTGCTCGTCTATCCTATACCCGTGCTTCCTCAATTCAAGTTTAAGAAAACACTTACTTACTAAATCTAGCTTTCACCAATGGCAAGTAATTCAAAAACAAGTACATTTGGCAAGATTCTGCAAACTAAGTATATCCACAACAGTTTCCAACCTCTTCTAACTTGTACACCTTCCACCACAATCATAATGTAAAAGTCAATTCTTGTTCGAATTTCGCAAGGATTCATTCCATGAGACATCATAGTTTATAAATGTCGATTACAAACTGGTCTTAAATCCTGTTGTAAATATTGCGTAAAAATTTCCAAACACAGCAAGTGCATTGGTAAGTTCAAAATTCAAATACTCAGGGACCTAGCAACTTATTTTAAATAGTCACCAACTCCGAATACATTCCAGGTTCCAACTTATTCTACTCAACTCATCCATGAAACACTCAATTCATTATTTCTAAAGAAAGATTCTATTATCAAGATCATTTCCTATGCTAGATAAACAGTTGGCAATTCTCTGAACACCTTACACATGTTGGTATCACATTTTGTTCCCTATTTCTCTCCAATCAATTAGTACCATATTCTAATATCTCAATTTATTCAATCAATTCAGTCTCCTAAAGAATCAATACAACTGTTAAGTTGAACTGTTATATTACATTTCTACTAGTAGCAACCCTCTAGATTCCCTACCAACTTTCAGATTCATCATCCTATTTCTAAAACCCCGATTATTCATACTAGATTCATCATACTCCATAGCTTATATCATTTAAGAACTATCCTCAAACTTTCCCCGAAAATGATAATTGTCAAATTACAAATCAACTCTTAGAACTTCAATATCAGCAAGACAGAGATATCATGTGTCCTCAATAATACCCATAGAACATTCCAAATTCATGTTTCACAATTCCTAGACTAAGATCTAAAACATTCAAATATTATTCTCACAACCTCAGCATTGTTCACATGATTCGAATTCAATCCTTAGTATCTCAAAGACATATACTAAATATCATCTGTTCCTCTCATAGTTATCTATTAATCACACCCAAATAACATACTAATATTATAACATAAATCACCGGATTTCATACTTTCATAATTAGACATACTATCTTAACTCAGATTGAATTCAAGTCTATTCTCAAATATTCCCAGACATTAATAGTCAAGTTTACAATTTGATTCTTATAACCTCAACATCAACTGATAATTCGTGTTTCCCCAAAAATACCCATTATACATACTAAGATCATGATTCACAATTCCTAATCTAATTCTTGGATTATACGAAGACTATCTACAACCTCAGCAGCATTCACAAGGTTCTAATTCTACCTCAACCTGCAATATCACAAAGGCTCATTTCGTTCTTAAGTTCTATTTCAGCTTAGATTAAATTAAAGTCTATCCTCAATATTTACTATATTCATTCTAACATCTTTCTGGCATTCCTAAGAATCACCATTTCATACCTTTCCATCGATCTTCCAACATGTTTATCCAAAAACCTTAGTCTTTGAATTATCTGTGACAAATTCATAGAGTTCTTCGGATACTCAGAGAGTGAAGAATGCTCTCGGGTTAATTGGCACAACTCATCATCATTTCAAATCTTCGGATTCTCTCCGGTTCATCTAATATTATTAGAAAGTCACCCTTCCCAAGATTACTATCACCTTAGCACGCTTACGCTTAAAATCCTATTTTCAAATGCCAATTCCGACATCTTGAGTCAGCTGCACATCCAAGACAGATTTCTTAGATAAATGTGCGTATAAACGTCCAAACTTAATTTCTTGAAAACACAGCTAGCAATAAATGCCATAGCGATTTCTGTCTGCAAAGGTCTAGGAAACTGCGACCCCTAACGGTGGCTAGGGTGCACTAGGGTGCGGTGCCATAAAATTTTCCGCATAACAACAAAGTCTACATGATTCTGAGCTAACGACAGATGAGAATCCGATGCTGCTTAACAAAATATAGACGTTGCTAGCCCAGCTATAAATAGAGTAAAGAAAGAGTAAATGTTTCACGTTCTCTCAAACTTCACAAAACCTCCACATATTCATTTCCTCTCCGATCGTAACCTTCACTATAACCTTCCACATTATCCTTAAACATGGCCGGTTCAAGTAACTCTATTCCAGTCTCCGATTCATTCAACCCTTTCTTTCTTGAAGCCTTACTTCATGACTATCAGACTAACATGTTGTCTGATTTGTCAAACAATGTATCATACCCTTATTCTTCTTTACTTCCCCAAAATCCCGTAAGTATGAACGTTCATTCATCTGCCTCAACGATTAACATTCCTACTCCTCCTCCAAGGATACAAGATTCTATTTTTACCACTACTAACAGAAAGGAATCTGAAGCAGGTCCATCAAGGCGACCTGTCCAAAGGTGTCGTAATGTGGCAGAACTTATGGAGTCTACGGTACCTTCTCAACCAAGGAATCCTGCTTCTACCTTGACTGAGACCACTAATCCATTTTCATGTGGTTGCTGCCATGTTCTACGAGAGATCATTCATACCAATGGACTTCAATACCATAAACTTGAAGTTCATGGGAGGATTGGTATGATATGCCACGCTGTCTTTCACCAGGACGTACAAGGAGGTTCTTCCAGTCCTCAAGTATTTGACTTTGGTAAGAAGAATTTAGATGATGTCAAACATTTTCTAGAAAATTATTGCTTGAATCAAAAATCTTTAGGGTATGTCCTGGTGTCGGATCCCCTATCAGCCTACTATGAGGCCCTCTGTGTTGGTTTGGAATGGACTAAAAATCAAAATGAACTCCCTAATAGTTCATTTCCAACCAATACAGAAAATATATCCAATAAAGGAAAAGAGCTCATGGTTGTAAATAATAATCCTTCAGTCCCCATACCTAGTAATCCATACCGATCAAGAGCTGAACAAAATATTAGAGCTGCATCAATGTCAATAGATGATCTTAGAGACTTCTTCCATTTACCTCAACAAGAAGCGGCTCAACAAGTTCGTCTATGCAAAAATGTTCTAATGAAAATATGCCATAGGGGAGGAATAAAGCATTGGCCGTATGTAAAAATTCGAAGCACTATGAAGCAAATAGCTAGATTGAGAAGAACAATGTCTTCTGATGGTCCTCTCTCAAGTGCAGCCACTCAGGAAGAAATTAATAGACTTAAACTTGAGATAGTCGAAGCTTGCGGTGGGATTGTACCAACTATTGTTCTTGATGCTTGAATTAATATAGTCTACTCTTCTTAGCCTTCTTGCTTAATGTTTGTAATCTCTATTCTAGGATTCATAAGGATTTCCAAGTTTTCCTGCCAAACTCAACTTTATCTATTAAATTCACACTTAAGCAAGTTATTCTAACTTATCGTTTAATCAAAACTATGTCGGTATACGGTTATGGTATTGTCATCTGTTAATCATATCAGTTAGCTAGGTAAGTGTAAATCTAGTGAAAATCTCTTCATGTTTTTCACAACGGCAACTAATTGAATAACCATCAAATAGAGACTTAGTCTTTCAATCACTTTTCTAGACACCAATGGTTAATAAAAATATTCATCCCCTAAAAAAAAATTCTAGGCCTACAGAATCCAATATTCAATAAATTTTCTACTTACCATCTTCCGCAACCAGGCTCTTCATTATCAATCACTTGAATATTTCTTTTTTATTAACCCATTCTTCTCCTATCATGAATGTCACAAGAAAATTAGGTAAATGTAATCCAAAACTATAAAGGGAAGTGCACATGTCATGATATTTAATTTGCCATGACCTAAAAAAAAAGTTTTAAGAAAACACTTTTGAAAATAAATAAAATTGTCATGGAACGTTTAGCTCTGATACCAAAAATGTAACACCTCAATTTCAATGCCCAAAAACTTTGTCAAAATATTTGTAATACCTCCAACAGAGTTTATCCATATCCGAATCATCGGGTTGCATCACCATTTCCAATAAAATTCATAATCAAAATAAATTTCAGAAAAATATTTCAGAGTTCAACACAAAACGGAAGTCTTAGGTTCATGGCAAATAAAATAACATAACATAAACTATAGGAGTACAAAAGAGCCTCCAAAGCTCACTCCATAGGTGCCTTCCCTTGCTCTCTACTAGGATATTCACCTGAAAAATGTTAATATGGGATGAGATTCCACGTCTCAGTAACTACTGAAAGTTTCTACCGTACACAAGCAAATTACATATGACAAAAACATGGGCTAGTTTCAAATATGTTTGTAAATATATATATATATATATATATACCATAATTTCTCATACAAGAATATTTGCAAAAGTAATCAATATGTCGAATTATGAATTATACAAATATACAATGCAGAATGCAGCCTCCCTTATATCACCGTCCTCCCTTATACCGCTGACTGGAGCCATAGGCTAACTCATAGTCCAATAGAAACTCATTCATTTGACTGAATGGTTCCAAGCCCACCAAAATTTAAGATACACCCGGCCAAATGTATAGAGCTTAAATCTGGACTATGGCTCCCCTCCTTAAAAATAACAACTAAGGAGGTGTCACATGTCCCACAACTCCAATGCAATCCCGGCCAGAGGAAAACATGGAAGATGGGGCCCTAAAAAGGTACCATCCACTGTGCACCGAGTGGTGGCATAAACAATTCTTATCATTCAAATCCCTCCTTACTCCAACCCATCATACAGCCGCCATGATAATTATATCAATAAGATCAAGTATAATAAAACATACTTCCATTTATATCAAATATCATAAAGTGGTAAATCAAATGTCTCATAAAAATTCGTCTGTCTAATATGTCATTCTTGAAATTCAAGGGATCAAACTGTCGTTTCTTAAATTCGGGTCTAAAATGTCATTCTGAAATTCAGGGGCAAAACTGTAATTTTTGCTAGGTACAAAATCATAATACTCAATTATATTATAATACATATAAACCAGTCCATATTAAAAAGTAATTTGTAATCATACACAATTCACAAGTATATGGAAGAATATTCAGAGTTACCTGTCACTCTATAGCTCCCAAAAAGTTACCGCAAGGCTTCCCTACATTCCTTCTCTCTCTCTTTCCCTACCTTTCTGTGAGTCTTGAGTGTTTGTGTGTTGTGAAAGAAATGAGAAGGGATGAGGTATTTATAGAGTTCGGGTCTCAACTAGTTTTCAAAAATCACATGTCCATCTACTACACATCTACCATTTATCTACCATTCATTTGTCCATCTACTACACATCTACCATTTATCTACCATTCATATATCCATCTACCATGTAACTACACATCTCCATCTACCATCTAACTACCATTCATATGTAGCTACCATACATATCTCCATCTACCATCTAACTACCGAATACTCATCTTCCGATCAAATATCACATGCTTATCTACTTCATAACTATCTACCATTCAAGTTAATATCCGATTTCTTATTCGCCCTGCCGGTCACGGAAATGACTTCCGCAAACACCAGCTTCTAGACAAAAATTCATTTGTTTGTAATATGTCCTGGCCTAAGAAACTTAGTTCATGGTTTTCTAGATAGGATTTAATTTCTATCAGTTCTCTCTCTTTTAGATCATTAATGGTACTTAAGTGTACTTTGGTCATTTATGGTAATTTCCCCAGAGTACAAAATACTCCCGTGACATTTTTTTAATATTTTAATGAATAGTAAATACGTATATGTGAATAGTAAATACTATTCATGTACGTATTTGTGAATAGTAAACACTATTCATGTCCAAAAATTACTGATTCCAAATTCGTCATTTTCAAAAATAGGGCCTAGTAGACTTCCAAAAATAGGCTTATTTTCTAGTCTTTAGGTCCAAAATTCGGGATATTACATACTTTCACCATTAAATTCTATTAATAGTATATATATAATTAAAATATAAAAAATATAACAGCTTGATTTAAATATATTTAAATCTAAATAATTGAAATTAAATCCCTCAACATTTATAATTTATTATATATAACAAAGAAATTTCTATAAAAATTTTACAAAAAGCTGTTAAGCATGATCAAATCGAAGAAATTAATACAAGTTTAAACGTGAGTTAACACAGTTTTGTAAGATAGAAAATGTAAAAATGGTAAACTCGGCATATAAACTCATGAGTTTAACTAAGTTTACAATAGTCACGACTTTACCAGTGACTCGACTCGATTTTATAAACTTGTAACATAAAAAGGGTAAAATTGAAGAGTGAACTCATAAGTTTGACAATAATACATATACTAATCTTTTTCTTAAAAGAAATTCATTTTCCCAACATTTATAAATCCGTCCCAAATCTTCACTAGCATCAATTTTTAGCGATAAGCTATATCTACATCTTTTAACTGGAAAAAATAAATAATAAAATAAAAAGTCATTGACATGACAGTGTAGGTAATCAAATCCCACACGATTTCCTAACTGTAAAGGGGAAAAAATGTGAAGAAGAATCCAGAAAAGAAAAACCATATATTTGTAGAAATGGAAGAAACAGTGAACGTGAAGGAAATGAGAATAAATTTAGCACATATTCATTTTCTGTTGTTCTATTTATAATCGTTTTCTTCTATTAAATACACCTTCCATTCGGTGATTTATTAATTTCCAAATTTTTTAAGCTTAAATTAAAAAGAAAGAAAGAAAGAAAGAAAGAAAAATGGGCAAAATAATCGCAAAAATGAAGGCAACGAAAAACGAATATCTTGAGAGGAACGTCGCGATGCTTACGTGAAGAATCGGATACTCTCTACAAATGACAAAGCTGGGTCCTATTTGTAAAGCCCAAAGCAAGCGGACATATTAAAAGCTCCTTTTACTCCGTTATTTTATGCCGTTAACTTCAACGGCGGAACGTGATTTAAAAGTTAGCCTTTTTTTTCAAACAAACTTTTAAAAGTTTGTGATAAAGTTAAGAAAAATTGCATCTTCATAATCAAATTTTATGAACTAAAAATTAAATGAATATAAAATTTAATATTCAAAATGTACATTTACGGTCAAATTTTAATAACAAAATCTTCATAAACTTTAGAAAAATTACTTAAAGCCTTTAAATTGAGTAATAACTTTAATTTTAGAAATAGTTATAGCTAGATGGAGATGATATATAGAATGTAGATTTTTTTTTTTTAATATTAAGATGAAGAAGAAATAAGTAATGCATGTTTAACATGTTTAGTACATTTTAATTTTACCTTAAGTTTTATAAATATTTAATTCTGTTGACCAAAAAAAAATATTTAATTCTAATGGAAGAGTTTTTTTTATTTAAATGAATGAATATAATTTCTTAATTTTTTTTAGTGGAGAATATTTTTTTATTTTTATATAATTAAATAATTTTTTAATATTTAATTATCTCAATTTTTTAATATTTGACAGCATTTATAGGTGGACATTTTGGTTAAATTAAAAAAATTAATTGTAATAATATCTTTTTCACTTAATTACATAATGCATGTATCCTCATTCATCAGTCTTAACAGTATAATTATGATTACATTAAATGATGTAATCATGATCACAAAATGTAATCACCTTACATTACATAAGATCGACCAAATTTTATAATCAATATGTTACATCTGGATTACATGTATTCTTCTCTCATAGAATCAAACCAAATAGGCTAATTTGTCAGGTTAAGATTTTCAATTTTATAGTTAAAATAAAAATACTATATTATTACCAAGCGCCTCGTAGCACGATGGCACTAGGACCTTCCTTAAAAGCTGGCTATCCCCCTTGTCCAGGGTTTGATCCCTGCCTCCCCCTCCCCCCACTGGCTGTATCAAAAAAAAAAAACTATATTATTAATTCACATAAAAAAAAAATTAGCACTACGGAGTCATCCCATATTTAAACTCAACAATGCTCAAACCTAAAATCAGCGGTATCAAATGCTAGGTAGTTTTATATGCAAAAAATTTAATTTTATTTAGTTTTTACAAGACGTTATTAAGTTGTAGATTTAAGGAATATAGATTCTTACTTTACAGAACACCAACAACTTATTTCTAAATCTATAAATATTTTTTAGAAAATAATTATTTATTGTTAAAACTATGTCTCTTCAAAAGTATTTGGAATAAAAAATATAATTAATCCTGTAAAAAAAAAACTAAAAACGATCCAAATAAAAAGCATTTAGAAAAGGTGGGAATCGAATAGGAAAATGACCCTTTCAACCTTTTTCACACCAAAACTTTTTTCTTTTTCTCTTTTGCTTTGCTTATAAAGGATCCACTTATTATAGGGAATATTCATACTTTCTTAGTTTCTTTAAGACTTCAATCTGCCTCCATGCTTTATTTATTGTTCACTTATTTTTATGTTTTTCCATTACCTGGTTAAAAAAAAAAAAAAAGAGTGTAGTCAAACTAATTGGCGCCAAGAGAATTTGAAAGTTGAAACATTTTCATAAAATAGTTCATCGATAAAATCTGGTAATTTTACTCATCAATTTTTTAGTCCTAAAACAATTAGGCATGTCCATGGATCAGATCAGATCGGGATGGGGGTCAACTCGGGGTCTGGTCCTGGAGGGACCTCGGGCTGGAATATCTAGCCCGAGGTCTAGTCTGGTCCAGCTTGGGCTGGACTAGACCGGTCCAGGGAGACTGCTTGGACCAGTCCAGGACTAGTTTTTTTAAAAAAAAAAAAGAAAAGAAAATTTGCCACTTTCAAAAGAATAATTAAATTAATGAATCACCTGTGGGACAATAAATAAACATGTAAACATCTTAAATCCAATTCTAAACCCATAATAATCTCCAACAACATAACATTGAACAATAATACAATATAAAATATAGGTAGTGATTTTTAAAAAAACAAATTAATTTTCTTAACTTCTCTAAAAAAGTCAACTAGCTCTTATTATTAGGACCGAAAGGAGGGAGTATTATTTTACTAAATCCCATATGGACTAAGCGAAATGTGCATGGCTTTTCACAACGTACGGTTTCATTTACAAACCAAAACAAACAATTTAAGATTTCTGAGGCTCTCCTTTCAACAATGAAAAATAATAATTAAAATTATATCTAGAATATAATAATCTTAATTAAATTATATCTAAATAATCTTTCAATTTTAAGCGGACAAATCACATTCTAAAAGTAAAAAATAAAATATTAGTTTTAAACATTTTTTCTTCAAAAAAATAAAAATAAAATTATGAATACTATAAATTTATCAAAACAATTAATATAAAAAAAATATAGAGAACTGGACTATTTACAAATAGATAGTGCAATAATGGTAGGTTTTGTGTCATGAAAAACACATTCCTTCTAGTCCAAATAGAAAAGCTAAATAACTAAGCTGAAAAAAAAAATTAAAAAATTACTCAAGTTAAAATTTGTAAGAAATTATGTTGCTTTTATTGATAGAATATCCTTTAATATGTGCAATTAAAAGAAAGAATTTAGAGGGAAATATATATTTGAGAGATAAACTAAATCGACATCTTACACTTAATAGAGGAGGGAGTATCTAATTTGAATAGGAAAAACAACACAAATGAGTTCCAGTGAATGTAATCTCATCTATCAAAAGATCATTATCTTCAAAGGAACTTGTTGATAAATCTAAGGATAATGAAACCTTACCACCTTGTGAGTGGGAAAGTCCAATTTGTGAATTGACCATTTCTTTTTTAAAAAATAAAAAATAAAAAATCAAAGGGATATTAAATCAAACGTGTTTCTGAATTGTCCATTTCTATAGCTCCTCTATCATTCCTTTTCCTTTTTTTTTTTAAAAAAAAAAGGAAAACAAAAAAAGGATTTTGTTGTTGTTTTTAATTATTTATCTTAATTTTACCCTTTATCCCTTTACAAAGGCACACTCTTTCTTCAACGGCCAAAATAAATAACTAGTGTTTGAAGCAAAGTTTAATGGACAAAATTATGACACACTTAGATTTAGAGGCCAAGCATCAATAATGCGCTTTGATATGTTTTATTAGACATAAATAATAATTGAGAGACTGACAGAGAATCACTATAATACTTTCTTGGATTATTAATATAAGACATATTTACCTAATTTGATTCGATTAAAAAAGTTAATTATGTTAGTTCATATGACATGTATTTTCTAAAATACCCTAGTCATCTATCTTAATTCCTCCTTCCATCTTCGCATTAGTTATTGCTAAAGGAGTATCAATAAGGATAAATTAGAAAAAGAATGATAAATATGAAAACTATATCTTATATTTAAAACCAAAATCAACCCCCTAAATATGTTTTATATTAAAGATGGAGGGAGCATGATATTTAACTTCAAAGTTAAAATGGGTTTTGCCCCATAATATTGAGTCCTTTTTCTTTAGATTGAATCATTTAGGTACTAGTTGAGTGGTAACAAAAGGACCTCAATATACCTTAAGTAAAAAATTTCACATTACCCAAAAAAATATTAGAGCAAATATCTTATTTGGTCCCTGAAAAAAAACACGGACCCCATTTTAATCCCTCAAACAACGAAACCCCTTTTTAGTCCCTGAAAAGGATGAATTAAAAAAAAAAAGATCCTATTTTGGCCCCTCAAAAATTCCCAAAAACCCATTTTTAATCCATAAAAATGTCTCATTTTAATCCCTGGAGACGAAAAAGGGGTCCGTGTTTTTTTCCAGGGACCAAATAAGGTATTTACTCAAAATATTATGATGAGAATTTATCCAAATTCAGTCCCATTCTAACTTGCTTTTGAAGTATTTTATAGTAATCAAAGCTTAAAGTATATTTTCGGACATTTTTGACACAATTAGTCTTTTAAACATAAAATAATGACTCAATCATTTCAAATAATGACAATGCATGCTTAACTTTTAGGGAAAATCCCATATAAAGACTATCGAAATATAAAAATCTTAGATTAGGTTGGTAAATTTAACAAATTCTAAATTGGGTCATAGAATACTTAAATGTTAAAAAATTTCCAACAATAGCCTTCATCTATCGACCAAAGAGAAAAGGAGAAGATGGAAGTCGATGTCGTACTCGCCAATAGCTATCTAGATCCCTTGCTCCGGTGTCCTTTGGCTTCCTTTGGAGGATCTTGTTGAAGCTTTGCGCAATCCCCAACCTCGAAATCACAAAAACAATGGTTTCTTGAGAAGTGCCTACCATCCAAAATCTCACTTCCCCCATCTTTTCATTCTCGTATCATTAACCCCATCATCGATTCTTGTGAGTCTTGACCAATTTTTCCTTGTTTTGGAATAAAACAGACGAATTTGTGGTCGATAAAGAAGCATCTATGGTTTCACAGACGTTACATAGCATGCTCACCTCTCTGGATCTGTCCATTCTTCACTACCTCGCTGATGGATTTATTGTTTTGCTTTTCTCAAGGAGGACTAGGGTTTCAATTTTATATATGATTCTTCAAGAAAATAATATTCTGATGGAGGGATTACCTTAACAAGTAGTTTTGCTAAGAGGCAACATAGCGAAGTGACTTTCCTTGAGATCAGCACTACCATTCTCGAGAAGATTTGTTAGTATTTCTATTAGCACCTGCAATTCGCTAGGTTCCGAATCTCTTCATCACAATTTTCATTCGAGCCTCTAATGAATTTGTCTTTAGGTTTCTACATAGCGCATAAAAAAATATTATTTTATCTCTAATTTTGTTTTTCTTATTTTTATAACTAAAGGATATAAAGATAATTTAACCCAAATTCTAAATCCCTAATTGTGTCACATAACCTAATTAATAATTTGTTAAATTTAGTAACCCAAATCAGAATTTTTCTATTTCAACCATCTTTACATGGGATTATCCCTAACTTTTAATACTTTAATATAATAAAATATTTTTTATTTTAATTTTAACCCCTTAAATTTAATTACAAAGACATCATTTAAATTCTTATTCATTGAATTAACATTTTTCATTAATGAAACTAAGTATTAAGATTAAATGACTAAAAATACACTTTATAAAAAAAAAGATATAAATCAAGACTTGATGCAAGACCAAACATATACTTTAATCCAATAATAAATATATTTTATATAAAAAAAATTGAATATATCATTATCAAAGATGAAAAATGAATAATATTCTATAAGATTGAAAAATACATCATTTACGGACCTACAGCTTCAAACAGTTCGGACATTGTTTGTTGTATTGAAAACAAAAAACTATTTTACATGTGGTTGCCAAGCAATCATGACAGTGATATAAGATGCTTTCCCTCCCACGGGTTTTAAAATTAATAAACAAAGATGAAATTTTATAGGTAAGCTGCGGTGCCCAATTAATTTTATATAAAATTCTTAAGTGCAGTGATTAAGAGAGAAAAAAATAAATATATTCTTATGAGTAAAAGAAAAATATAAAACAAAAATTAATGTTTTAACTTTATAATATATATATATATATATGGTTGGTGAGGACTTCATAACACTTACCCTGCATAGACGTAACAGGTGATGCAAATTATAGAATACAAATATAAAATTTTAGAGGGATGGATACAAAATTTTAATTGATAATAATATATATATATATATATATCCATACATTATTCGTATAATTCAGCATACTAGTCTGATATTTACGCGTCTCATTTACTAGGGGAATAATATTGTTTTTATTAGTTGAAAAAAAGTATAAAAGTGATGTGGGTTTAATAATATAAAAAGACTTGTGTGATTTGTCTTGCTGTCTAATAATTTCCTACTTTAATGATAGTTGAATTCATCATTTATGTGGAGACTAAATTCATCCTTTGGGGATTAAAGATCTCAAAGGTCGTTTATTCTTCTAATTAAAAAAAGGCACTTTGAAATTACAATCATAATCCACCAACTAAAATATATTTACAAATAAATTTGTTCAGTGATAGTCTTACCAGAGAAGTTATATATTAAGTTTTTGGGGATATTAGCGAGAGGAAATATACTGTAAGTAGGTAAGATAAAATAATAAATCTTTATTTTAATTAAATGCAAAAGAGATGAAAAATAAAAATTTGTTGGAAATTATGCCCTAGAAGCAAGTCATTGTACTTTAAACGTTAATGTCATTTAAAGTATTCTCCATTTCGTTATTATTTCATTTTCATGTTTATAGTGATAACTGTATCCTTAGATATATTTTATAGGTTATTCTAAATGTCCCTGGTCAGTCATCTACACGGGAGCGAAGATGAAATAAGACTAGTATAACTTTGATGAGATATGGAGATACGAATCAAAGTCATAGTCACTTGTAAGAGTACAAGGTGCTGGATCAACCCACTATGAGAAAGCTACATGGATTTAGTCATAAGTTTATTTCATGTATAACCGCGTCACAATGCCCTTTGACCTGAGATCATCATGTATTCTTACATGATAAGTTGTTGATCTTTGACCTAGTCAAAAGTCACCGTTGACCGGGTGATGATAAAGGCTATGAGCGGGATCAGTGGTTTTCATGCAGAGGAATGTGAATAGTCAAGATAGAATTTGTCTCTTACATTTGTAGAAAGATAATATTGGACCCCTCGATGAGTGAGTTTGAGAAACGTATAGTCATACTACGATGGAAAGGAGTTTCCATTTCAATTATTAGACTACTCAAGAATCGAGAAAGTAATAGTCAAGAATATGAAGTTGACATTATCCATGCCTCATCCTTGACCAAATTACCGCGTGACAAAAAGGACATGACATGATTGTACAATAGGTTGTATCGTATTATCGATCTCTATATGAATTGGGTAGTCGCAATGTCTTACTAAAAACCGCTTGCGACTTATAGACTGATACAATATTGGCCCGCTACCAATCTCATATGAGCCGGTAGGGTAGCACACAAGAATAGCCCAACACGAGCAGTAGTGTCCATATTCAGTGAATCTTAGATATGTCTAAGATTTAATGAATACTGTATTTAATCTAGGAAGAATATATATATATATATATATATATATATATATATATATATATATATATATATATTAAATTCGAAAATAATATAATAACATTATTTAATAGAGATTATAATATTATTATATAATATTTGTTTTGTATTTAATTTATTAGCTAAAGTACACTTTTAGTCCATTAAGTTTTACATAAGGTATACTTTTGATCCCTTAACTTCATAAAGTATACTTTTGGTCCAAAAATTCTAACACTATTAATGTTGCTAACGGAAAATGTTGATGCAACGAACTCAAGTAATAATTAATAGCATTTAATTACACAAATTTTATATATTTTCAATTTACTCATATTTTAAATTTAAACATAATAGCATTTAATTACAAAATTATCACTTAAATTTACACCGTTATCATTTGAGTTTGCATTTTCCGTTAGCAAAATTAACCGTGTTAGAATTTTAGGACTAAAAGTATACTTTATAAAGTTAAGGGACCAAAAGTATACCTCATGTAAACTTAAAGGATTAAAAGTAAACTTTAGCCTAATTTATTTGATAAATTAAATATTTAAAACAAATAGAGATATTGTATCTCAGATTTAATTTTCAAATAAAGATATCATATGTCTGATTTAATTTAAATTGAGATATAGTATCTCAGATTTAATTAAATAGATAGATATCATTTCTCATATTTAATTTATAGAGATAAATTAAATTAGAAGGCTTTTAATTCGGATTAAATAAATAGATTAGATTAGATCTATTAGAAAGATTTGATTAATATATTATTTTAATCCAAATTCAAATTTCAAAATTAATAGGATTAATTTTATATAATGCGCCTATCGGGTTTTGAAAAAAAAAAATCTACACGACATTTTGTCAGACATATTAAAAGTCACGAGAAACCCTCGAGAGAAAAAGAGAGACGCGAGAATACAGAAGGCGTTAGCACGCTGCCGTCGATGTTGGAGGCCTTTCGTGTGGATACCAATAGAGGGAGAAGATTCATAGAGCCAACTCTTGTTAATTGAGTAGGTAACCTACGAGATCAAATTGCAAAAGACGCTTATTAATTCGCATAAGTACGGTTTTTTTTCTAACTTGATTTAAACGTCATTGATAGATCCTCCGATAGAATTAGTAAATTTTTTAATTCTGCTACGTGTTTGGATCCCAGCAAAATTTAGAGTTAAAATAGAATCCTTATTGTGCTTATTTAAGTTGTATTCAACAAGATATACATTTATAAATAAATAAAAAAAAAAGATATACTCAGTTGATTTGTTTAAATTGCTGGTTACCACAGAGTAACATAAAATAGCGTGGTGAATCTATTTCTTTTTGTATGTCATTTAATTTTCAGGAGAAATATTTTTTCAGTTTATCTAAATTTATAATTTTTTAAAATATTGTTTACCATTTTTCAAACATATTTGCTAAAGTACACGTTTCACACTCTAAATTTACAGCAAATTTTAGTCTAGTTTTTTAAATTTATAAAGTGTATTTTACAGTCCCTAAATAACATCGTCTCTCATTAATGAAAAATGCTGACTCTATAAATTTAAATGTAGACTTTGCAATTAAATTCAGACAAAGAATGCTTAAATTTTAATTATCAAGAAATTTGAATTATATAAAAATTCTTAATTTTTAATAACTTAATATAATATATTATATTTGAAAATTGAAATTACATAAAATAAAGTATTTTTTATTTTTATTTTAAAATATAAAAATATTTAATACTCCATAAGAATTTAATTGTGAAGTCATCATTTAAATTAGGTGAGTTAGTATTTTTTATTAATGAGATTAATACTATCAAGATTAAGGGATTAAAAATATATTCAATAAAATTAAGGGGCTAAATTGAAAGTTGATGCAAATTTAGAGAACCAAACATATATTTTAATCTTATATGAATGACTACTTTTTCAACTTCAAGAAAGTTATCGTAACTTTGATTGGCTAACTTTTAGGGGACGTATATATTTGAAAAATAAGTGTGATTTTTAAGAGAGAATTTCTTTTCTTAATCACTATTTTAAAAAAATTAAGATGCCATAAAAAGACATGGAGTGAGTAATGAGTTTTGTTGGACTTGGGGATTATTTATATATGGCCTCATTTTGTGATATTCAGCTTAACTTGATGGGACTAACTTATGAATAATATGGCATGTTTTAAAATTTAAATTTTTAAGTTAAAGTGTATTCTTGCTTTTGAAATATTTTTCAACACTATAAAGAAATATTGAATTTTTAACGAAATTTGTTACAAAATTTAGAGTTTTCCACTGATTTGTGATGGAATCAGGTTTCCGTGGAAAATCATTCCCTTAAATATAGGATCGTGACAATTCAATTTCCTGCAGAATTCTGTTAAAAATTTGCTCTTTTTTTTTTTTTTTAGAATTTCAAAATAGCACGTTCGTAGGAGGCTGCCTCATCATGGGCCCCTCACCGGCTTTTGCCACGTGTCAGCTTCCACGGCAACCCCTCTTCAGTAGTGGCTGCCACGTGTTAGATCCGGTGGTTGCCACCTCATCGCCGGTGCTGGCGTGTGCCAACTCTGGCGGCCAATGGCTGTCTCCCCTCACCTTTAAAGATGTTTATCACTAAGTTTAACTAAAATAATTTAGTATAATTTGATTGACAAGCAGCATGCCCAAGTGGGAAAAAAATTATTTGGATTAAATGATGTTTTCACCCCTGAAGTTGTTGGCGTCATGAGCGATCTGAAAGAATAAAGAAGAGAATGATCTGAGTCGTGTTCGAGAACACTGTCCTATAGAGTTATTCCGCAACCACCGGTAAAGAAGAAGCGGTACTCCCCAGGATTAAACAGATCCTTCTTGATTAAATCAAGGCGGCAGAACTGGCGGAAGATAAGATAACTCAGCAAGAGATTACCGATGTTTTCTAATTCTCTCTTTTTAATGGTGTCACAATTGGGGTATTTATAAATAATGAATTAATGCCTTAAAGAGGTGACTCTTGAACATTACACCTCTTTAGAAAGTCATAACTATCTGTTTAATTCATGAACCAACACAAATCCCTTAATTTGTAAGAACATAACTTCTCATAATGCATCTCTTCATTTAAACATATTCCATAATATTGGAAAGACTCTTTCTTTGAGACACCCATATGCAATATTTACAACAATCCCCCACATGTGTCAAAGAAAACACCATTAGCTAAGTTACACCCATGAACATAACCATTGTATCTGGTGGTCCGTAGAACTATGAACCAGACCTAGACCAATAACACTTAATACACAGAGATGTCAGTGAAGCATGCTTCTATGAACTAACAAATCTTGGTGTGTATTAGAGGCATTAAGGGTCAGATTATATCCTAACATTTCCACTGTTAATCAACGATTTTGCGCGTTATGACGGCCATGCGCGTGCCTGGTGCATAACGAATGCTCTAGAGATTTCGTCAAGATCTCATAGGAGCGGCCACACTCCACATTTGTAGAGGTGATTTCATGTAAGTGTACCTGCACTGAGCACACCATCTTGTATGACTATGAAATCATTAAGAGCTTTGCTCAACCTCAAAAACGTGCATTCTAGCACTCTCCCAATGTCAAAGGAAGGGACAAATGATATTTTTTGTGCTTGTCAGAATTGACGAACGACTTGTTCTTACCCATTGAACCTTCTACATGGGATCACCAATCACAAAGGTTGGGTTGCCATCGCTGTCAATTACGCGTTGGCTTTAGTCCCATTCCCCTCGACCAATTTATATCATCTTGCAGGATTTTGTTAACGGCCGATAGGTCTATTATTGACTTCACCAAATCGATTGAGATAACTCCAACACAGATCTTAAGCCAGCTTATCATATTATATCTCAAACGATTTTTATTTCATCATTGTACTTTTACAATGGCTATTGCCATCTGGCAATCACATATCGTCGACTTTTACAATGACTTTAAGCGTCAGTTTTTTATCAAAATATTTGCTAAGAGATTTTTAACATTCTCAGCATTCCATCTATTTCCAGAGTAATCAACTCTGATTTGCATAACACTTAAATTTTGTCACCACTAAAGGTCAATGTTAACCAGTGGATTTTCACATATAGTCTAGATCTTAGTTAACATCCATATATATACCTCAATACAACGGGAATCCATTACATGATGCCAATATTATCTATGACATTATCCCTAAACTATTCCTTTCTCTTCACGAGAGTTTACAATGCTCAATCTCCATATATCATTTGCTATGTCATTTGATTAACATTTATCAGTGCTACAAATTCCTAACAATTTGTGCATACCAGATTGAGCTTTAGAATCATCTCAAGTAGTATCATAAAGAATATTCACATAATGGTTCTCAAGACCAATATTCAGAAACATTTCTTATTTGTCATCAATATTCTTTTATGATCGATAACACCTAAAATCACATCCAACTCTCTCATGCTTTCAAGCACATAACATGATATTTTCGACCATGCAAGCCATCCACATTAAATTAAAAATTTCATGATATCATGCATGCTTATACCAAGAGAAATTAATAATACTGTGAAAATTAAAGTATATTTATCTGCACACTAGATAAATGATTAAAATTTTATAACCACTGTCATATGCTCGTTTCAATTACAACATATTTGATAATTCACAAAATTTGCTTTCAATAGCAAATAACAAAATAATAATTTTTAAGGTAAGGTACCCCCTATCTTAGATAGCCCCACACTTTCAAATATTTTATAATCAATAAAATTCTAATTAAATTAGAATCCCACTAGTACATTTATAAAGATCCACACTTTATAAAACTACATAATCATATGAATGTATACTTCAACAAAAGGTCATGCCAATTTAATCTTCTATTTTAATTCAATGAGAATGTCTCAAACATTATCATTTATTTCACATAACAAAATTTGCTTTTCACAGAAAAAGAAAAAGCCTCAACTTAATTAATTTCCTTTTGTCAAAAAAAAAATTATATATTATTATTCTGTCCTCCTACAGAATTTTCCACCTAAATTTATAAATATTTAATTATTTTGAATGCCAATATTTAATAATATTCACACTATTTAAATATGTGTGAAACCAATGCCACAAATTCTCTTTGAAAAATTCACAGCACTAGATTATATAAATCACCGAAATAAGACATAAATTGCAGCACTAAAAATCTAAGATTTTCAATATTCAAACTAATTTATATGGTATATCAAAATAAATCACATATCATGCAATTTATTATTTTTATTCATCGGTCATAGTAACAAATCCTTCTGGCAAAATAAATAGTGGCTGAGATATTCACAAATATATCACCAGATTTATTAAAACAAAAATTTGTTTCAACTTTCAACTATTATCATGTTGAACACAACAAATTACCACTTTTATTAAACCATATTAATTTAAAAATATTCACAATATTATAGAAGAGATTATAGGAGATTATAAATTATCAAATAAATTAGTATCTCAAATTAGTATCTTCATTGATAATAAAGTCTAAATTCCCCTTTCATTCTAATTAATTAAATTACCGTATTTCAAATATATAACATCCTACAATTTAGGACTCTGCACTATCTTCTCATTATCATCAAAATTTAATTTCCATATGACGACTAACGTAATTCAAGATATTTACTAATAAAAACAATAAAGTCTCCTGATGAATCCAAGGGCATAAAATATACATTATCTTTCCTTTATTAATTTAATAATCATCAAATCCTCATTAAAATAAGGAGAGATAGTAGGAGATCTATTAACAACTCTATCAATCAAAATTGATTTATTTATTCAAAACATCAATCAAAATAAATTCAATGTGCAAGTAATCAATAATTAAATAAAAATTGATTTCTATGGGCACATTCATACTAAAAATTCAGCACATCAAATATTAAAAATAATAAGGAAAAATTATAATGAAAGACCTAAGAAAAATAATATTTATTAAGAAAGACCATAAAAAGTGGCAATTATTTTAAAGGACCAAAAATTAAAATATTAAAATAAAAGGACTAAATTACCCTTAATCAGATTTCCTATCTTCTCATTAGCTAAATCTAGAATGATTTTTTCTTCCTATCTTCTCATTAATTGAATATGGAATGATTTTTTCTTACATTAGAATTTAAAGTAATTAATATATAATAATAAATAGATATTAATTCAAATAATTCTTTTCCCATAGCAGAATCACTCCAGATTATTATACTAAAGAAAAGATAGGAAAGAAGGAGCTTTTTATGGTTATGGCAGAAGAAGCCTTGTGCGTTGTGCAACTGTTTGCGGTGTTAGACCTGAGATTTTTTGTGCTGAGGCAACCAAAAGTATCTGATATTCATTCAATATTATCCGTTGTTCCATTCCCAGAGAAACAGAAAATAAAGCAAAAGACTCTTAACTAAAAAAAAAACCCCCATCAAAAGAGAAGAACGTGGTTAAAGAAACCAAATCCCTCTTTCCTTTCGCTATAATCATAAAAAGCTCTATCTTTCCTATCTTTTCTCTAACATAATAAACTTGAGTGATTCTACAATGGAAAAAGAATTATTTGAATTGATATCTATTTATTATTATCCATCAATTACTCTAGATTCTTATGTAAGAAAAAATTATTCCAAATTTAGTTAATGAGAAGATAGGAAATTTAATTAAGGGTAACTTAGTCCTTTTATTTTAATATTTTAATTTTTGGTCCTTTAGAATAATTACCACTTTTTATGGTCCTTCTTAATAAATATTATTTTTCTTAGGTCCTTTATTATAATTTTCCCAAATAATAACCACATTATCAAATTTTTAATATATGCCCATGAATATTATATACATTTAAATAATATTCCAATCAATCACGCGTACCTTACTGCCGTTTGATCATGGTGAAGAGATATGACTCTTTCTTCCTCATCAGAGAATTTGTTGTTACGAACACGTACGCCTTCATGCCTTCTTCAGAATAGACGCACACCCATTTTCGTCTAACCCTAGGCTTCCAATAAAATCGTCATTAATAAAGATTCCTTCAACCCAACTTCAACGCCCAAACCAAGATGCACCAATATCAAGATGCACCATTTTAGAATAAGAATCATTGCTTTCTACTCTTACAACGATGTCCGGGAATACACACAACTTGTGCACTGCAACAGTGGCGCTAATGAAATCCTTTATACAGTAGCGTTAGCGTCTCCTTTTCTTTGTAATCAATTAGACAAATTTTATAACACCCTGATACACTCCAAAGATCAGCGAGAAATAACTCTATAGCTAGATTGTTGGCGTCATGAGCGATCTAAAAGAATAAATAAGAGGATGATCTGAGTCGTGTTCCAGAACACTGTCCTATAGAGTTATTCCGCAACCACCGGTAAAGAAGAAGCGGTACTCCCAGGATTAAACAGATCCTTCTTGATTAAATCAAGGCGGTAGAACTGGCGGAAGATAAGATAATTTAGCAAGAGATTACCGATGTTTTCTAATTCTCTCTTTTAAATGATGTCACAATTGGGGTATTTATAAATAATGAATCAATGCCTTAAAGAGGTGACTCTTGAACATTACATCTCTTCAGAAAGTCATAACTATCTGTTTAATTCATGAACCAACACAAATCCCTTAATTTGTAAGAACGACTTCTCTGCATTTCTTCATTTAAACATATTCCATAATATTAGAAAGACTCTTTTTTTGACACACTCATATACAATATTTACAACAGAAGTATCATAAAGTTTAATAATAATGTGGAACAATTACTACAGTTAAATACATGTGACATCGTATTTTAAAAATACCTTAACCCTGAATTTTAACGAAGGAGTTAAAAGGGTATTTTTGCCAATATGATCACCTTAAAATATAAGTCAGCACAATATTGTTTTTGGGTTCTATCATATTCTTTTTTCTTTATTTTTTCACATAATCTCATCTCCACCCTCAAATTAAAAAAAAAAGTTTCATATTTAATATTTTATAAAATTATTATTTTAAAAATAAATTAATAAATTAAAATCATTAAAACCTTATCTACATAGTTCATAATAGGGAAAAAAATTTAAAAAAAAAATACTATAATAATAGTTATATAAAATATTAAATCTGAACCATTATTTTTTAATTTAAGGATGAAAATGAGATTCTAAAAAAAGAAAAAGGAAAAAAAATGATTCTGAGACAATTTTTAAGACAGTGTTAATAAATCCCAAAAGATTAGGAATAAATCCCCTCAAAATTGCTAATAAATCTCATACAAGTCATGAGACAAATTATCAAGACAATGTTTTAAGAGAAATATGTGAAATAATCATTTTATGGTTTTATTTATGAAAATGCATTCGTAAAATACGACACATACGAATTTTGTTTAAAGCTGTGTTTTATTTTTTGGCGTACATATACCCTGACCAAAAAAAAAAAAATGTTCTTTTGAGGGTAATGACGTGTGAATATAAAGAACGTTAAGGGAAAAGTTCCCACTAATTACAGGTTTGGTTTTTCTCATTTTCCTCCTCCTTCTTTTATTCTCTAAATCTTATATTCACTCTTAAATAAAAGATGAATGGTTGATATTTAATATTTAGAAAATTATGATTATAAACATAAATAAATAAATTTAAGGATTATACTTATATTAAGTTTCTTATATCTATTAAATCACGTTCTTTAATCACACATAACTATGTTTTTTTTCCATATATATATATATATATATATATATATATGTTTATAGTTAAATAGTAATAATTTAAAAATAGAACACATGGTTAGATATGATTGGAGAACTCGACGAAATAGCTATAATGAACTTAATATAAGTATATTTCTAAATTTAAATCATCAAAATTTGATTACATAATTCATGACTATAATATAAAGGGTATAGATGTAAAAATACATATGTGCTTTGCTTTCAGGAGCACCCAATACTAAATGTTTTTTGGAGGTGCAAAACTACTTATGAATTTATAAAATTGGAGAAAATTCACAACACTGTTAAAAGAGCCTAACTCTGTTTATGGGACCCCTCTTCCAGTTCCACCTAATAATATTTGAATATGACTCATTCAAATAGTCAAATAGCAATATATGGGTTTTTTACCAATGTAATTCAGATTTATAAAAAAAACACCAGAATAAGGCGTGTCAGAACTTATTTACCGATCTACTACGGTCAATGGCGTGCGCTGACGCACGCCACTAATCCCGCAAATCACCACACGCCACCTGGAAGTGGCGTGTGGTCCCACACGCCACCTGGAAAGGTGGCGTGCTCCCCTGCACGCCACCTGTGGGTGGCGTGTTCCCTTGCACGCCACAAGTGATGGTGTGCAAGGGAATAAAGGTGGCGTGCTGCCATGCACGCCACCACTTTTTTATTTTTTTTAAATTATAATTATATAATTATAGTTAAAAATATAAATAATAATTATAAATAATAATTTTAATTAATAATTATGAAAATTAAAATATTTAAAATTTATTATAAATCTTAGGATACAAGACTAATAATTATTAAATTAATTAATTAGTGAATTTATTATAAATAATGAGATAGATGACTAATTATTTAATATTTTGAATATTAATAATTTAGTATATAAATTGTTAAATATTATTAGCTAAATTTAATTAAATAAATTTGTGAGAATCATAATCAGTGAATTAATAAAAATATTTTTTTGAAATATGTTGTATATTATTATAGGATAAACTTAGTTAGAGAATAATTAATTAGTTAGTTAGAGAAAAAATCTCTAACTAATAATTAGTTAGAGAATTTTTTCTAATTAATTATTTATTCTAATTAATTAACATAATAATTAATTAGAAAAATATTTTTAGTTAGGATAAAGGCGCAAAATAGAATAATTAATAAAGGCACAGTCTGTCATGGGTGGTTACACACAAAATCAATTAATGAATTTAAGAAAACAAAGTGAACAACAAATAAACAAATAATGTATGAATCAACTGGGGCTGATTACTCCATTCATGCCAATCCCTCCCTCCCATTCTCCACACAAGCCAGTTTCTGCATTTTCACTGCTCTTGCTTTTTCGCTATCATCTCTCTCTTCAATAATATTTAACAATTTATATACTAAATTATTAATATTCAAAATATTAAATAATTAGTCATCTATCTCATTATTTATAACAAATTCACTAATTAATTAATTTAATAATTATTAGTCTTGTATCCTAAGATTTATAATAAATTTTAAATATTTTAATTTTTATAATTATTAATTAAAATTATTATATATAATTATTATTTATATTTTTAACTATAATTATATAATTATAATTTAAAAAAAAATAAAAAAGTGGTGGCGTGCATGGCAGCACGCCACCTTATTCCCTTGCACACCATCACTTGTGGCGTGCAAGGGAACACGCCACCCACAGGTGGCGTGCAGGGGAGCACGCCACCTTTCCAGGTGGCGTGTGGGACCACACGCCACTTCCAGGTGGCGTGTGGTGATTTGCGGGATTTGACGCACGCCATTGACCTAGTAGATCGGTAAATAAGTTCTGACACGCCTTATTCTGGTGTTTTTTTTATAAATCTGAATTATATTGGTCAAAAACCCAGCAATATATACACACACCATCTCACCTAATATATAGCCAATGTACCCTTCATTTGTTGAGTAGCATAATGTGAAGCACTCTAACAAGTCCAACAAGACAAAAATAATTAATTCAAAAATTAAAAATCCCTACCTCAAAAATTAATTCTTTTCATTTTCATCATACATGTTTTCAAAAATAAGGATATGGTTGAGACTGGTAGATGAAAGATGAGTGTCCAATTTAAGCTATACAACAAGAAATATGCTTTATTTGTAAGTAAGAGCTATTTATAAGGCTACATTATTCTTTTTGTCTGCATTTATTTTTGCTTGCAACATAACCACATGTCATGTCTTACAAGGCCAAAATTTGCTTGCTTGTGGGGGTTGCTTGTTCATGTATGTAAATCAATAATTCAGCTAATAAATTCAATAAGAAGAAAAAAAATTTTATCTCACATTTGTTCAAATAACATATTCTCAATTTCATATATTAAAACTTAAAACACATTACATTTTTAATTCTTGTAAATCATGAATAAACAAATGAGATGAACGTTTAGCACTCTTTTATATATATATATAATGTAACTCTCGTTCAGTCCAAATTTTCGATGTCTTTATGGATACAAATAAATAAAATTTTGTAGAAGTTTTGATGCTTGAGACACTTTCTTCTATTGGAAAAAATATATGTTTTTATAAGGAAAATAAAATAGTTATGTCTTTTTTTCTTCGTTTCCACTATATTATTTTATTAATTTCACTTATATTTCGTTATTTTCATAAAATAAAAATATAAGAGCCTCTATGAGAAAAAAAGAAAGTGCCCTTTTGATGAGGAAATAAGGGGTTTCCTTTAATACTCTCCATATTATTATTGAATTGGGTGAAAAAAAAAAAATCTATTACATGTAAAGCAATACAAATTTTTCTAATTTTATTTATTTTCAATATTTATTTTTTCATCAAAGACCCTGGTCTTTAGTGTTTAAAGATCTTGATGCATTTTTTTTAATAAAAAAAATTAGAGCCATAAGCCCTTGTGATCTAAAATTAACAATATGATTAAACTTGTGATCTCCCACTTACATTGCTTGCTTTATATCACCAGATTACAAGGCTATCCACCATGCATTTATTTAATTTAGTAAAAAAAAAAGGGGGGGGGGGTTTTTTTTAAAAAACCAAAATAAGGCTTTTTTTTTTAAAAAAAAAACCGGATTAGAGCATGTCAGAAACAAATTTCCAAAGTAGTGCAGTCAACGCACGCCATTGACTGCACTACTTTGGAAATTTGTTTCTGACATGCCCTAATCCGGTATTTTTTTTAAAAAAAGCCTTATTTTGGTAAAAAAAAAAAGCCAAAAAAAAAGTGCTGGCTAAATTATTTAGAAGCTTTTGAAAAATATTTATTATTTAGAGATGTTATAAATTTAAATTATTTAAAGCTTTGTTGTAATTATAATGTTGAAACAAATTGGTTCTGAATTTAAGAAATTAAAAAAAGATGATCAAACATATTACTACTTCGATCTTTAAAGATCTCATAATAGTATTAGGTGAATTTGAACTTCATAATATTATTAAAATTGATGCCATTTTGAGCTATGAGCTATGACCTCATGCTTGAGGCATGTTTCATTTGTTTGTTAAACAACGTGTTATATCTAACTCTGTCATTGAAAGTATGGTACACCTTTCCTTATTTGCTTACTTAATATTTAAAATTTTAAAAATGAATTCATAGAAAAGAAAAGCCTTTCTAAAAAGAGGAACAACCTAGTTCTTCCCGTCTAATCTAAATATTAAAAAAAAAGCTAAAGTATACTTTTAGTCCTTTAAGTTTTACATAAGGTATATTTTTGGTCTCTTAACTTTATAAAGTATACTTTTAGTCTTAAAAATTTTAATACCGTTAATGTTGCTAACAGAAAACGCTGATGCAGCGAACTTAAGTAATGACTAATAGCTCTTAATTACACAAATTTTACATATTCTTCCATTTACCCATATTTTAAATTTAAACCTAATAGTATTTAATTACAAAATCATCACTTAAATTTACACCATTATCACTTGAGTTTGTATTTTCCGTTAGCAAAACTAACGGTATTAAAATCTTAGGACCAAAAGTATACTTTATGAAGTTAAAGGACTAAAAGTATACTTCATATAAATTTAAAGGACTAAAAGTATACTTTAACCTAAAAAAAATACATCCAGAAAGAATGAATTTAAACGCTAATATTCTGGTCCAAAAAATAAAAAAACGCTAACATAAGGAAGAACTAATCACTACTATTATGTATTCCAGATGAAATTGAATTATTCATAAATCATAATAGTGTATTTTTTTATTAGGTTTTTAATTTTTTTAAAATATTTCTTGAATACTTTTCCTTACATATTTAGATGTTAAAAAGGGTATAAGTTCTTTCCTTTTCTATTTATTTGCATAAAGTTATTTCCTTTTCCTATTTATTTGCATAACCTCATATCTATTCTTTTTTTTGGGGGTCACCAAGGACACAGCCAGCCCCAGATTCAATGAGCAAAAATTAAATAAAAAATTCCCCAAAAATGACCACAGTAACGAAATATTATTAAGAAATTCCCACTAATCAAGCATCACTATTTATCTTCCTACCAAAACCAGAGACAAAAGTGGGGTCCATAGAAAAATTTAGGATAAGCGTCTATATTGTATCAAAAGTTTTCAGTGATAATTTTGTTCGCAGGTTTTTTTAGGGGCTATTCTAGTGAATTTTGTCTATTAGTTAATCAAATACTACTCTATTCTGTTTTTATTTATAAGTTGATTTTGATAAAAAAAATTTAGTCATATCTATAAATCTAGTTTTATATACTAAATGAGATTGTGATAATTTTACCTGTATTAACTATACCCATAAAGATAGAGAGAGAAGAAATAGTTGAAAAATACCCAATCATAAATGAGGGTAAAGTTGAAAATTTGCCCCAATAATCATTATGTCAATTGCCTCTTCTTGTATGTGAAATTTAGTTAAAATAAACTTATAAATAGGACCATAATAGTATGTTATAATGTTAAGATGACAATCTACTTTCGTCTACGTCATTTTAATTAAGGCTCAAATTTATTCTAAAAAGTTTAAATCTAACATATGAAAAATAAAATAGATGACACATGGAGTTCTAGGAAAAATTTAGACTTTAAAAAATAATGTAAATGATATATGGACGGTTAGAGAAAAATTATTTCATTTTTGACACTTTTGTGATAAAATTACTTTTTAGTGAAAACTTTCAGAATATAATTGCTTCTTCATCCCAATAAAAAAAATAGTAAATTTAAATTTTCTTTAAAAAAAAAAAAGGGAAAAGACAAGATTGGGGGGAATTGGGACTTTGGAGGAAGAAAAAGAAAATAAAGGAAAGCAACGCCCACATTGGCACACTTTCACAGTACTGAAACCTCCAAACTTCAAAGGCCAGCTCAAGCACACTATTATAACCCCTTCCCTTTCTTCTTCCTTCCTTCACTTTTAAAGCCTATTTTCCCAAATCCAGTGCCACCGTCCTCCGCCGCCGTAACCTACGCCTATTCATGTTGTAGTATAGAAATATCTGCCAGTATTTTGTAGCTGTACAAGAGATATAGTGGTTACAGTACAGTTATTGCTCCGGTGAAGTGAAGTGAAATGGGTTGCACGGCGTCCAAGCTCGACAACGAGGACACTGTGCGGCGGTGCAAGGAGCGGCGACGCCTTATGAAAGAGGCGGTCTACGCGCGCCACCACCTCGCTGCTGCGCACTCCGACTATTGTCGGTCGCTCCGCCTCACCGGTTCCGCCCTTTGCACGTTCGCCTCTGGAGAACCTCTTTTGGTAGCTGGTAATACCCCCGCCGTTTTCCTCAAACCGTCTCCTCCGCCGTATAAGACGGCGGCGGCCAGTTCGGCCTCTGAGTATCATCCACTGCCTCGTGTTGCTCCCTCTCCCTCTCCTTCCCTCCATCCTCCTCCGCCGCCTCCGTTTTCGCCGCCTTCTCCTACCATAGCTAGTTCCAAACTACCTCATATACTCTCTTCCTCTAGTATCGGTACCTCCAATCATCGCCGCCGGAAGCCACCGCCGAAACTCCCGCACATTCTTTCCGAATCGAGTCCGTCTTCCTCACCTCGAAGCCAGGCATCAAATTTCCCTTCTGGATTCTTCCCTACTGCGTACCAAGCAAGTTCTACCTATTCGAGTACGCCATCTCAAACCTCTTCTGTTTGGAACTGGGAGAATTTCTATCCTCCTTCTCCTCCTAGTTCGGAATACTTCCGGAACCGAGCACAACAGTCTCAACAATCAATGAGTCAAAAAATTGATAATGATACCTCTCATCACTTGGACAACGAAGACTTCGATGATGAAGATATGGAGAGATCCGAGTACGATTTTTTCAACTCAAAGCAAGAGCCTCTTCAAGGCCAAAAGATGCCTCTTCAAGGCCAAAAGCTGCCTCTTCAAGGCCAAAAGCTTCATCAACATCATCAGCTTCACGATCAGGAGTACACTGAGACAGAGCGGGAGGAGGTACAATGTAGCGAGTGGGGCGACCACTATAGCACGACGAGCTCTTCCGATGAGGAGGAAGGGGATGTGGATTCGAGGTCCGAGATCGGGACGCGTTCAAATTTCGGGTCGATGCGGGCGGAATCCATCACCAGAGCGTCCACCTTCACAGCACCGGCCCCTCCGAAGATTCCGAGGACTTCAAGTAAGACGGAGAAGTTTGACGATGCTGGGTCGTCGGCTAGTTATCGAACTGGGGACGTGATGGACATGAAAATGGTGGTAAGGCATAAGGACTTGAAGGAGATCGTGGAAGCCATCAAAGAGAACTTTGATAAGGCAGCGATGGCAGGAGATCAGATATCGGAGTTTCTCGAGATAAGTAGAGCCCAGCTTGATCGGAGTTTCAGGCAATTGAGGAGTAAGTTAATTATCCCTTCCAATGTCGCTGGAAATTTTCAAATCTTGGTTGTCTGGTATACTTCCTTCACTTTGAATTCAAGTATTTTTTGCTCAATTTTTGGGGATTTGCTTGGTTGCTAGGAAAATGTGGGGTAATTGAACTTTAATTGTTCTGTTGGATTGACATTATGCTGTTATTATTCATTCCAACTCTAACGAATGAGGGTTCTGATTTACAGAAACTGTGTATCATTCAAGCAGTATCTTAAGCAATCTAAGCTCGAGCTGGACCTCAAAACCGCCGTTGGCAGTGAAGTATCAGCTGGATACTGTTTCACTAGACGAACCAGGCGGTCCGAAGAGTCTGTGCTCCACATTGGAGAGGCTTTTGGCGTGGGAGAAGAAGCTGTATGAGGAAGTGAAGGTAGGTTTTTTTTTTTTGGAAAACTTTTAGCTTAATTTCTGGGATATTATTGGGTCTTTTCAATTTTTTTATATTGGGAAAGTAGTTTTTCTTTTTCTATTTTAATGAAAATCACTGTTATTTTCGAGACAAAGGGGTAAAGGAAATGACTAGGATCTGCACCAAGGTTGGACTTAATGGGTAGTAGCGTAAGGCCCCCGCAGGGTTTGACTGTTTAGTGTGGAAAAGACCCCGCTTGATCCGTGTGAATTGACTATTATAACCTTTGGACGGCCCTCCTACGGTCCTACCGACTTTAATGAGCCTCTTTCGGTCTAACTTCCATTGTTTACTGTGTAGCCGAAATGACTGCAATACCCTTAGCTTTTTTCACCTTTTTTGTGATACCTCTCCACGAGGAAACTCGGTTTTATTATATATGTATATTTTATCTTTACCATGTTATGTATTATTGGAACTCCGAATCTTACCCTCTTGGAAAACTGGTTATCATCTGTGTTTTAAAAGCTTGTAAGCTATAACTTTAAAAGGGTTAAGTTATGTTAAGATGGTGCCATAAGATATTATAGAAATCCGTTAGTTAAAAAGTATTTTTCCTATATCTATATATAATAAACATGTTTTTCCATTTTCTATTTCATATTGATTGATATTGAAATTTATATTGTCCTATATGTGATTGATTGATTGAATATGAATGGTGGATATAGATTTTTCTGTAACGTGTGGATTTATTTACCTGAAAAAGGGCTGGTTTCTTTGGACATGTACCCTTAACCATAAAGTAATTTCTGGAATTGATATTCTGGTGAGCAGCTTGGCCTGTCCTTTTACCAAACTGAAGATGGGTTGGTTACGACCTGTAGCATTTATTTTTAGCTAAAACCATGTGTGTTTGTTTGGTGACACTATGTGTTTTTAACATGACGCACTCTGATGAATACAACATAATTCTAAATGTATCTATCTAGGCTAGGGAAGGGGTGAAGATTGAACATGAAAAGAAACTGTCAGCTCTGCAGAGTCAGGAATACAAAGGAGAGGATGAAGCAAAGACCAGTAAAACCAAGGCTTCTATAAAGAGGCTGCAATCACTCATTATTGTCACTTCTCAAGCCGTGTCTACTACCTCTACAGCCATTATTGGCCTTAGAGACTCTGATCTTGTTCCTCAGCTTGTTCAATTTTGTCATGGGTAAGTCTTTTAAATTCTACTATTTATGATTTAACTGATTTGCTTGCTCATAGTATGAGAGGATGGCTAAAGAGTCATGTTCGTGACAATTAGCCATCAGAGATAATTTGTTCAAAATTTGATCTGACGTAGTAATTCACTACTGAGGCTTGATGCTGTATATGAATGAACTATGATATCTTCTTTTGGTCCTAAATTTTGGAGTAGATCCTTATTTGTACATATTGGGTCAATAGATGAATTAATGAGATTGTGGGAATTTCATAATGGAAGACATTGCCAATAATTATGTTTTCTTGTTATGTTGTGATAATGTAACAACAATTCACTGGCATGCAGCTGGGTTTTTATTGCTTGTTTGCTTGAAAAAAGGAAATATAAGTGGTGGTATGCGAGAGAATCATTGAATCTCTCTCCCCCTTTTTTTGGGTAGTTTTTTTTTTTGGGTTACACAGTGAATGAGGAACTTGTTGCGAAATTTGTTGCAAGGGGAAAGGATTTTGCCGTGTGAAAGATGCTATTGTGTGAATCATAGAAATAGTTGGACGTGGTGGTTGAAAGCATTATGGCTCTCTGGTCTGCTAAGCAACTTTCTTCATCATCTCTGTATAAGTGCACGTGCTGTAATGTACTGGGCTGTCTAAGTACTGTCTAGCTTTTACACTCAGTCCTTGGCCCACCACTGCACCTGTCAAAATGTAATTGTGTATTTAAATTTTAGGCCCCTTTATTATTATTATTATTATTTCAAATATCAGTATATTGAATTATTGACAGAGTTAGGTGTGTTGGAGTTTCTATGGTGTGACTCTGCTTTCTTTGGAATTGGAACTGCTTAAGGATTTTTTTTTTTTTTTTTTTAATCAATGTCATTTTTATTACTCATCCATTTTAATGAATTGTTTCAAATCATTATATAAGGTCAGCCTTGCTTGTATGAAAAACCAGAGGATTTTTTGTAGACATGATAGCTTGATAATGATGGGTTAAAACATTTTAATTGTGACCAATCATTTAGTTGGGGTTTAGCCTCCAAATTAATACTTAATGATGAAGTTGATTTTGATGTGATCGTGGGCTGTAGAATTCATGCAAACATGATAGCTTGATAATGGGTAAAAACATTGTAATTGTGACCAATCATTAGTTGGGATTTAGCTTCCAAATTAATACTTGATGACCAAATTGATTTTGATGTGATCATAGGCTGGTGAGACCCCAAATTACTTGGACTAAATTATCCTTTTACTTTTCCCCCCCTTTTTGGCAAAGGATACATGTGAATATACCCTGTTCAAAGACTAACTTTTACATGGTCTATGACTGAACTAGAAGTTTTGCTATTGCCTGTCATTAACCAAAGGGTGGTTGGCAACTTTGCTCATTATATGAAGTTTCAGGTTTATTTTTGAACTTTCGATCTTTTGCAGTGCATATAAAATATAGGTTCATGGCATGAGATTAGAGCTTAACAATGACAACTTTTGAGGTTTGATTTATCTATTCATGGGTGTATTTGCACCACTGTCTACTGAAGCATGCCACTTTCATTGTTTACCTGTGAAACAGCTAAGTTGTAGTTTCCTTGTTAATTTGTCTCAGATGCATCTATTTGCTGAATTTGTACTTTGCGCTGATGTTTGTGATATGGAAAAATGTAGACTGATGTACATGTGGAGATCAATGCACCAGCACCATGAAATCCAAAGCAACATTGTGCAACAAGTCCGTGGGCTTGTGAGCCAAACTGCCCGAGGTGACTCAACTTCTGAATTGCACCGCCAGGCAACTCGGGATCTGGAGTCAGCTGTTTCAGCCTGGCATTCCAATTTTTGTCGTCTCATAAAATTCCAGAGGGGCTTCATCCTGTCCCTGCATGGCTGGTTCAAGCTCAGCCTAATTCCAGTCAGTAACGACAATGTCAACAGCGGCAAGGAAGCCTCTGATGCATTCGGATTCTGTGATGAATGGAAGCTCGCACTCGAACGTGTCCCCGACACGGTCGCATCTGAAGCCATCAAGAGCTTTATCAATGTTGTTCGCGTGATCTCTGTCAAGCAAACTGAGGAGCTCAAGATCAAGAAGCACTCTGAGACCGCATCAAGAGAACTTGACAAGAAGGCTTCCTCTCTGCGAAACTTAGAGAGGAAGTACTACAATTCATACTCTATGGTAGGTATAGGTCTCCCTGCCAATGTGTCAGATGGAGGGCAAGGCTTGGATGCTCGAGACCCGCTCGCCGAAAAGAAATTGGAGCTCACTGCCTGCCAGAGGCGGGTTGAAGATGAGATGCTGAATCATTCCAAGTCTGTGGAGGTAACGAGAGCAATGACTCTTAACAATCTGCAAACTGGTTTGCCTGGAGTTTTTCAGGCATTGGCAAGTTTTTCTTCTCTGTTCACTGAGGCTCTTGAGACGGTTTGTACGCGTTCATATGCCATCAGGTAGTTGTTATTATTATTATTTTTTGGGTGGTTCTATTTGGGATATTGAGTTCTTCATAGTAGGGTCGTCTTGAAATTATTTTTGGGATGTGCTATTGAAATGTAAATATGAAGAATTTTGTGGTTCCACGTCTTTTTGGGGTAATTTTAAAGGGAATGGGGATGGTATTTTTGTATAGGGAGTTTCTTGCAATACTGTATTAGAAAATCTGCAAATCTTTCAGTTTATCAATAAATTACACTCATTATTGATTTTCTGTTGGATAATTAAATTTCCCCACATACAAATCCCAGATTGAAGAGCAAATATCAAAGTTGATGCTTCATTTATACAATACCAAGTGTGTGTGTGTCTTATTTTACCTGTATTTATTATTTGTGTCTTGCGAAATTGTCTACCCCATTCACTCGTATTTATTGTATTTTACCACTCCCTCCGTTGGCTATACTTTTTTCCTTTTTTATAAGATACTACTCTTAGGAGATATTTGAAAAAGTTTTCTATATACCCCTTTATTTTACCTTTAGTTAATTATAAAAATTATTTATGCCATTACATTTAATTCTCTCTCTTTTACATAAATGGTGGCATATTAAAAAGATAAATTTCAATTTTGTGTGTATATATATATTTATTTATTGCACCTAACTACTTTTAACTACTATATCGAACAACTCAATTTAGTCATTAGTACTCATCACGTCTTATTTATAAGGCACATTTGACATTTTTCACACTGACTAAGAAAACTTTAAATCTTATTCATCCTGCTATAAAATATTAAAATTTAACAAATTTTCAATTCTACCTCTATTTAATATATATATATATATATATATATATATATATATATATATAATATCAGATAAAAACGAAGTCAACACGACAAATGAAGACTGACGTTGTACATTCACTTCAAAATTTTAACAAAAAACCATATAAATATGACAAAAAAAAAAAAAAAAAAGCTTACTCTCTGCCCTAAGGGTCCATTTGCCATAGCGTTAAGGGGTCAAAAGCCAACGGCCTTTTAAAAAAGCCTATCGAGGGGAAATTAGTTGTTTGATATGGCTTTTATTTATAATGAGCTTAGGGTAAAAAGATTATTTCTAGTAGAAAGCCACAAATTGCAGTTTCTCCCACTAAAAAGTTACTTCTCCCACTATTGTTCTTTATACAAATCATATTTATAATATAACTTTTATTCTTATCTTACTCCTATAAAAATCAAATTAAGAATAAGTCATTTTTACTACCGTTATCATTAATAGGCACAGGCAATAGTATTTTATCAAAATGATCGGAGAGAGAGTATAATTTTCATAATGATTATCAATTTCATTCCTAGAGAATGAAGCATAAAATGAATCGACGTAAACGGCGGGGGCAAAGTCGTCAGCAAGAGTAATGAATGCGGTTGAAGCCCCGACGACAAAGGGAAAATAATAGCAATGATGACAATAAAAAATTAATAATTGCAATTTGTTTTGGTTACAATTTTCTTAATTTGATATATTTTTTTCCCTATGTTAGTTATCCTTGTTGATTTTATTGTTTTTGCTCACTCATTTTTCCCACATTTAACACCCTCATTAGAAGAAAGATATTTTTTGAGAAGTGACACAAATAATCAATTTAACTCTTGTTCTTATTATAAAATATGAATATTGTCATGGCCTTCAATTATTATAATTTATCAAATAATTCTAGATCCAATTAGTTGAAGATATTATAGGCATGAGAACTTTTGAAGTGGGGCCTAGCATGTTAAAATTTGTCAAATAAATGAGGTGTTAATTGAGAGTTTGAGCCAGACAGCTAATATGGACAAACACACAATGATGAATAAATATGAATGAAAGTTGCCACCCTAGCCATGTACCTCCTCCTGCTTTTTAACGATAACATAAAACGTTAAAATTTGAATTATTTCATCATTTTCCAAGAATTTAATGATTTTTCTTTTTCAATTTTCCCCTCATCAATTGTGTGTGTATATATATTATATTGATTAAAAAAAATTATGATATATATATATTTATTTTATTTCTATCTTTTTCTTACATCCTCATAAATAAGGGCATATTTAAAATAAAAAGAACTATCACATACACGCTTATTGTTTTTTACTAATTTTAATCATTTTTTAAATTGTGTAATTTAATTATTGGGTTTTTATAAATAGGACTGAGAGAGTATGTGTGTTGAGCTCTTATAAATAAGACCAAGGGGTGTGTGTATATGAGAGAGAGAGAGATGGCTCAATTATTCCTCAAGGTCATGTCTTTATATTTATTGTGACAATTTTAAAATTTATCGATACATTAAAGGTTTAAAAGAGAGAAAAAAATTAACTTCATGAATAAATGTGTACATTGGATAATAAAACTCATGAAAATAAATATTTTAATCTTGTCATTTTTTAAATCTATACTTTAATCTTGTATATCATTCTTCAAGAATTAAGTAATTATTTGTTAGCAATTTTAATTATGAGGAAAATTGTTAAAAAAATCTTCCATCAAAATAATTATTATCCAAAGGTATCTAAAATTTGTATAAGAACTCATGTCCTCCTAAAGTTAATGCAAGTCATATTTAACAGGTGTGACTCTTCTTTAATTATGAACAACACATCTATTTTTTATTTTTCCTTTAAAATATGATGTGTGTAACTCATCTTCAGCAGGCATAACCAATGACGGAACATAGTGATGGCCAAGGCTCTAGCTTGTCTCGACTGATCTTATAAAATTTGTTCGTATATATATGTATTTATTATATGATATTTTATTTGGCTACAAATTTGCGTCAGCTAATTTTTTATCTTTTCTATAAGGATAATATTTGTTTCATTACTCATTGGGCTGTGAGAGAAAAGTAAAATTCTTGTTTGAGATACCGAAAATGTTAGTATCATCTTATATATTGTGTTGATTTATAATTATCGGTTATTATTTATTTGTATTTTTAAGGTTATTTGATACTATTTAGTAAATACTCTCTTTGATCTTTATTTGAGAAACCAACAATTTTCACAAGTCAATAAAAACAGTTAAAGTCATTAAATTTGTCCTAAAATTTAAATAATTTTCAATATTATCCCTATTAATTACACTAAACTCAAATATCATATTAATTATTAATTTCACTTATTACCTTTTTAATTATGAGTATACATGGGAAAATATATTTAATGCTAGTTGGAAACAAGTAAGTGCATTATAAAAAAGATCAAATATATTTGTTAGTAAATGTCTTATAATAAGTGTATCAAAAAAAAAAAAGTCTTACAATAAGAATTAAAGGGACTTCTTAGTTCAGCCCTTTTCGCATATCCTCAAGCTTCGGCTTGCCTTCTTGTACTAAAAAAAAAATGTTTATTTTTTGACCCGAGCTAAATTTTTTCTGGTTCCGTCATCAGGCATAGCTCTTTTTGCAATTGTATGTAACCTATCTACATTTATATACAAAATTCTTTTCGTTTTACCTTCTAAACATAGTTAAATATATGTTACACACAGATAAATAATAATGGCAAACACGGAAGGATATGAGCCCTTAAACAAATTTTAAGTACTTTTGTTAAAAAAAAAAAACAGTTCAACATGGGCTTTTTCCCCCATAAATTTTCCCTTTTTATAATAAACATTTTAAAATTCAAGGTCATAATCTATAATTTTCCTAAAAACTTCAATGGAATACATGTAGAAATAGGCAAGCTATGGGGTAGAGTTGGTAAAATGGGCTTAACCCATAGCTTGCGATTTATGACAGGGTTAGGGTTGGGTTTTTTTGGCCTGAAAAAATGTAGGCCACATAGGCCCACACCGTCTAGCCCACAGATTGATGTAGGTTAGCTTGCAGGTTGCCCTGCAATTTTTGTTTTTTGTTTTTAGTTTATAAATGATGAAGTGAACTTGTAAAGTGGTCTCTAGTTTATTATGTTGAAGCTCATTAACCCAAAGTATGAAAAAAGACTAGTCAATTTCACTATTTCATTTTCACTATGTTCTCTTTAGTAAATTTTAAGACTTTTTGTAACAAATCTAGATGGCTTATATATATGTTATGTTGTACGCATTAGAATGTAGTGTACAAGGTAATTCCAGCATAATAGAAAAAAATAGGAGAAAAATCTATATAAAATATAGTGGGGATTTTTTTTATTTTTTAAAAAAACAAAATTGTGCTAGTTACGGGCTTGCCTGCGAACCTGTGCATGCAAGCTAGGGTTGGTGATTTACCAGCTTGTGAAAGTGCGGGCTGCACTAGCCTACATCGCATAGCCTATGGGCTGGCCTATATTCTCAGCTTCACTATGGGGGCTACTTGTTCCCTTTTGGATTTAGATTCTCTCCAATGTTATTTCTATCCTTTTCCCTTCATTCACCCTCCTTTTCCATTCGACACTATTGGATAAAAATCTAAACGGTCTAGATTTAATATTTTATAAAAATATTATTATAATTTTACTTAAAAATATAAAAATAAATTTAAATTGCTAAAATTTGGTTGGAATAGTTTGTGAAAGAAATAGGAAAAAAATTCGACTCTATAATAACATTGTTATAAGATGTTTTTTTCTCCCTTATTCGCCCCATTTCCTCTTCTTAAACCAAAAATATAATTTAATAGTAGTACTATTTAGTTATTGGATTATTTTCTTAGGAACTTAGCAATCAATGTGTTAGCAGATTTTCAAATCTACTTGCTAGGATGAGGGATTTTATTATTATCTCTTATTGTATTTGTACGTTTTTTTTTTTTGCAAAGTTTTGAAATAGTGTTTTTTACCAATGTCATTGATATCAAATTGCTTCTAATAATTAATTTTCATTTAACTTTACTGTAATTTAATTTGTGCATTGAACATTGGATAAAAATTATATTGAATATCTAAAAAAGTGATGTTAAAATATCTGGAAATAAACATTTATATAGTATGTTTAGGGTGTGTATATACCTATAATAAATATTAAAAAGGGCCAAGTTGCAAAAATAATGCAACAAGGGTCCATGCCACATGTGGTTGTACCACGACAGCAATATCTTTCTCTTTGTCCCATTCCAGAGTATTTTCTTTAAATTTCCTCCAAAAATATCATTTTATAATAAATATAAAGGCCATAATTTTTAGACGTTATTGGCTTTTTTTTTTCCCCCCTCGATTAAATTATTCCCACCTACACAACCATTCAGATGCTGCTCCTACTAGCTAGTATATCCTAAAACATTGTTTGGTCAGCTACAAAATAGGATATGAATACTCTGAAGAAAATATTTCAATAAGTTATTGGTTGAAATGTTAGCAGCCTCAACACATAAAAAAACATAACATAAATTTTAATCTCAGAAAATATACTTGTTGGGAGAATTATACTTTAAACACTTACAGGGTCTGTTTGGTACAAGAGATTTGAAAGGAATATAAAATTTTATGAGTTGAATTTTAAAAAACAGAGTAGTGGGGATTTTTAGTAAAAATAAGATGTAAAATAAAATAATTAAAAAATTTTAACCTTACTTCTCTAATTTTTTTAAATTTAACTCAAAATTTTTCCTCCTCTCCTTATATCGAGGACTTCGTCTTAGGCCCAAAGTGACTTAAAAATACTTGGGTTCAAACCAAATATATACATATATGAAGAAATTTAATATTGTTCTTGTTGTTATTAGCCCACGATGCTAACTTTTTTTTTAAAAAAACACCATTGTTTTTTAATCGAAGGATATATATATTAATATTAAGAAAACAGTACATTACATAAGAACAACATAAAGACAATACACAAATACAAAAAATCAAACAAAAAACAAGAAGTACCAGTCACCACCTATTAAAAAGATAAGAGCAAAAGGAAAATCATGGATAACAGTAGTCTCCTGAACACCCAAAGTTAGAAGTGACAACAAAGAAGGTAAGGGTTGAAAAACCCACCCGATCGGGCACACCTCCTTATAAGCATAAGCTACAACTAAGGTAGCTACACAGGTACCCTGTCTCGGGGTGAAGATCCAAGAAAACCAAACCTCAGGAGAAAGGAGACTCATAATGTCTTAAAGAACACTTCTACTTTTTTGAACACATAGATCTGATGAATCATATAATTTTTAATCATATAATTTGACATGATGTTGAATGATACATCACTAGGCTTTATGTGGCCCCAGTGTGATGATCAACAAATTTTTTATTCATCATTTAATTTTATGAATGATGAATTTTAAATCAATAAAAATGGTTTTAAGGGATTTGGTTTGAATATATATATATATATATATAAACAGAAACTAGACTCATAATATCATATGAAATTTTTTATTTTCTTATTTCAATTCACATTCAGTTTCCACTAAAACCAGAAATTTTTAATACACTTAATGTGTTGTAAGTAAATTGATGAGTTTGAAAGAACCCATCCAGAAGCAAAAATAGATTTAAGTAGTTTTTATTTTAGGTACTCCCAAATCTTATATAATTATATAAGTATGTGTATACATATGTGATATGTGTATATATGTGTGTCTGTTAATATATGTGTGTGTAAATATAAACACATAAATTCACATACTTATATATATTTGTGTGTGTATCTATATATATCTATATATGTGTGCATGTGTCTATGGTGTGTGTATATAGACACATATATACACATACTTATATATATGTGTGTGTGTGTGTTTATATCTGTGTCCGTAGTGTGTGTGTGTTGACACACACATGTATATGCCACATACCCATTTTCCCTTTGCTACATTTTTTTAACACAATTAATTATTTTGCATTGAGGATAATGAAAGAAAAGGGTAATGTTTTCAAATTTTTGGTTAGAAGTTGTGATATATATAGATGTTCTAATATTTAGCCTACTGCAATCTTTTAATATTATATAAAAGAAAATTATAAAATTGTTTTGATTTACCTTATGAGCACGGATCTTTTATATTCATGGTTGATTGTAACATTTTAATTTATCATATTTTGAGAATTAGCATTAGAAAGAAGTAAAATAAATGTTTTACGATCAGTTATTCTTCATCAGTTGCTCATTGTGAACATACCATAAGAGAGAGATAGCTTTATTGTGAATTTGTCATTAGCCTCTTACATTAGTAATTCTTTAGAATTTGTCTCAATTCTTTTTAGGGCTACTCTTCACAAATACCATTCTTTAACATTTTCGCTAAGGTATACTTTTGGTCTTTTATGTTTGCATCAAGTGTAGTTTTGGTCCTTTACCTTTGTAAAGTATACTTTTAGTCCTTTAGGCCTAACGCTATTAGTTTTTTTAACCAAAAATGCTGACTCATACAAAACATATTATTTTAATCCTAACTGATTACCACATCAACTCAAATTTTTACCGAATCAGTATTTTAATTAAATTATTAATAGTAACAAAAAAAATCTAGGTTTTTAATCAATTTAAAATTTCAAGCCTTTAATCAATTTTTTTTTCCATCTCTTTCTCCTTTGCCATCGAAACCCTTCTCCAGATGTGAACTCCCTTCTTCATCCATTAGTCTTCCAAACTGGTATTTTCATATAGTAGCCCTATATGAATGGAAAACTATTTTATAGGTATCTATACATTCTCTGAATTTTAAATTGGTACCTATGCATTTTTTTTCATCTTAATTAAAACTATAATTTTGGTCTATTAGCACCATTAGTCACAATAACTTTTCTCTCTTACTAACATTAGCCCTTGTTTAATATAGCTAACAATGATAACAAAGTGAAATTAAACTATTTACCTAACAGAGAAAAACACTTCCAAATTAAAAATAGCAAGAAAATATAGTTTTATGCAAAAATGGTTTTCCTCTTATATATATCTATTATATGGCGAATTTTGGATGTTTGCCCACTTTTTTCGCATGTATAACACTTGCTGCTTTCTTCATGCATTCCATATAGCATACTCAACCTTACAAGTGGAAAATGCCTCTTGATTCTTTAATGCACATGTAAGAGGTAGCAATGACTGTAATTATAACAAGGTTAAATGAGCGAAACACTTGTATTCTTAAGAGACTCTCTTATGTTATTTAATCATTTAATATGTTATGTATTTTTAGATTATATATTAGTTTATTAATCAAACTTATAAGTTTGAAGAAAAAAATAAAAATTAAAATACTTTAAAGTTATTTAATTAGCTTCCTTAGTTTCTCCAAAAAAGTCAACTATTTCTTATAATTAGGACCAGAGGGAGTATTATCTTAACAGTGTTTATTATTTAATATTATTACTTGTGACTTTGGTTGAATCGAAAGATATGATTTGGTTATTCATCACTTTCATGCTTGAATATGATTGACTTCACTCTAATTGCAAATATTTATATTTTTAAGATAATTTTTACGATTCATCACTTTACCCAAAAGTATAAAAAGTTTAACTGTGAAAGAGTTTGATATATCCCTATTTTATTGTATTATTTTATCTCTATTTAAACAATTTTATCATGATTATTAGCTTAAAATATATTTAATATGATTATTTTCTAGAAAATCTCTTTATATGAAATTAAGGTTAAAAAGAGCCTGTTTGTCGTTTTTTTTTTTAAAAAAAGTTCTCTCCATTAAATCAATCTATGAAGATAAAAGGTATTTTTGTACTTTGATTCTAGCATAATTTGTAGGCTAAGGCTAAAGACTTTGAGAGCCCAAAAAGTAAAAACAAATTAGAAGTAACCATAAATTATTTTTCTACAATACTGAACAGTTAATAAGCTAATGGTTAAATAATAACCGTTAAGCATGAAGCATCAACAATAAAGCTTTTTTGCAGAAGTAGCTGTTTGGGTTGGCGGTAGGAGCGGTGGTTTAAAAGCTATTTGACTTTTATAAAAGCCCGGTAGGAAAAAAGTCAAGTTGTAAATGGTGATTTGTGTTTGGATTGTCAGTCTGGCTTTTTGCAGAAGTAGCTTTTTTCTTAACCGATAAGTGTTTGGATTATTATTTGAAAAGTCAGTTAAGATAGAAAATGACTGAAAAGGGCATGAATCATATTGAGTACTACTATACATATTAGTTGTATATATTAGAATAATAAAAATTTTAATTTGGAAAAAAGTTAAATGATTATTAAAAAAATTAATAAACAATAAAGTCCTTAATTATATATATTTAATGGATAAAATTGTTTATAAAATAAAATGCATATAAATAATACATTAACTTCTCCTATTGCTATGGCGGACAAGTTTTTTTTTTTTTTTTTTTTCTGATTCTATCACGAAGATGATTCATTTGTGGTGAAGATAATGTATTGATATTTGATGAGGGGCCTTCATCAGGTGGATCATCATCATCTTCATCTTCATCGTCATCACCCAAATCTCCTTGGTCAGCTCGTTCAAATTCCACATCAGAATTCGAAAATCTCCGAATGAGATTGTGTATAGCCATTGTTACACAAACTATGTGAATTTGAGTTTGAAAGTCATAAGGGAGCATATTTCGCAATATATTAAACCTATTCTTCCACACTCCAAACGCTCTTTCTATAGTGCATCTCAAACTTGAATGATAATAATTGAAGTACTTGTTAGGATTTCGAAATCCCGGTTGTCGCCTAAATTGTGGAAGGTGATAACGTTCATGTCTATACGAACCAATATATCCAACTGGTGTTGGATAGCTAGCATCGACCAAGTAATATTTCCCTAATAAGTGAGGAAATTTTGTGGCACTTAGAAATTATAGGAAAAGTGAAATAAACACGGAAAAAAAAATCTAATTAAGATGATGGTGTTGAAGATGTACCTTGAGGTGGATGGGGAAAATTCAAACGTGGAGTAGTGATAGCGCTGTTGAACAAACGTGCATCATGTGCCATACCTTCCCAGCCTGCCAACACATAAGTAAAGCACATATCCCAATCACATACCGCTATGATATTCTGTGTTGGATATCCCTTTCTCCCAACATATTTGTCGCGCTCAGATTCGCTCACCACACAACTGATGTGAGTTCCATCAATTGCTCCTATTGCATTCTTGAAATATGGGAAGTAGCGGCGATCATTTGATATATTACGGTGGCAACCGGGAAACTCAGGATCAAGCGGTTTGACGTATTCAGTTGATAGACCAAGACAAGCCTGTAACACGTAGTGGAATAACCTACGGATAGTTTCTCCTGAATGTTGAAACCGTTCCTGTACGATTCTATTTGTTAAACCATGGCCAACTATATATAAGAACATTGCTACCATCTCTTCTACTCTTGTGTACTTCGTGTGCTGTAACCCATGGTCTACCAATTTGGAGCATAAATGATAGAAGACATGTTTTTCAACTCGAAAATTTTCATGACATACTATGTCATGGCCTTGCAAAGCCTCTTGCACCCACATTGCTCCTGTTTGGCTACTAGTTCTACGTGGCTCTTTGCAAATATATGATGTCATATGTTGTGCCACCAAGGCAGCAATCTGTACGTTATTTATTAGCTCTTCTTCCATAATAGAAATTTTCAAGGCCTTTTTTTGGGCACGAGACAAACGTCGTCCTTCCATGGAGAATAAGACCTATGTCAAGGCGAAGACTTAACTGAATGAAAAAAACATACATAGATAGGTGTAATAATAGTTGCATCATATAATAGTTGCATCAAACATACAAACATAAAGTTGAACATAAAATAAAAAGCGTCAAACAACAAACATAAGCGTCAGATAAATAGGTGCGTCAGACAATACATAATACAAACATAAGCGTCACATAAATAGGTGCGTCGGACAAAATAAGTTGTAGCATAGTCAATTCTGGTTCAGTTCATCGGGGGTTCCTGCCATGATGGCGTGTTGTACGCATGGTGCTTCAACCATTCTACCAAGTCATCTTTGTCCCCTTGTAGTGCAACAAACACATCGTGACATCTGTCATGCATCATCATGTTATAACATCGCTGGCGAAAGTCACGGTCAGCTGCAACTTCTGGAATTTTCCGTAACTCACTGTAGACGTAAGTCATTGAAACATCATGATTGAGATTTTCAAGTTGTTGTGTTCTATCCTTAGTTGCGGTAGCTATCATACTAAGAGAATCCGCTATTTGTTTCGAGGCAGATATGTTTTTCTTTCTTCCTGCATTTGACCCTTGACGCCTCTTTCTCTTCCCGGATCCTGAACCACTAGGTTCTGTGCTTTTTGTCAGATTTAGGCCTTCTAAAGGGCCACTAACTCCAGTAGTTGCACTTCGAAGCTCTTCCTCACTACCACTTGAGCCTTCTTCTAAGTCCATTGTGGGCCGGTACACATCATCTTCGTCATCACGCGGTGTTGCAGATGGTGAGAATTGTAAAGAACCCAATGCCATACCATCCTTAAAGATTATCTCTAATTCTCTGGTGAACTTTATGCCATTGTACCTATACTTTGCATACTGTGGATTCTCCTGAAACAAAAAAAAAACCTCTAAGTGTAATCTAAAATAATAAATAATAACAATATAAATACAAACTTAAGAGTGTTATACCTGAATTTTCCTATCCCACCACTCATCTTCTGCAATCACTTTATGGTTGACACTGTCATATGATATACCGGTCTCTCTTGCAAATAGCTTGTCCCATACCCTCCATTCTTTTTTCAAGCTATCATACCTATTTTTTAGTTGTTTTTTTCCCAACGATTTTCCCGAGTTTTTGTTAAATCCATACAAAATATTTATCCATCCCGTAGGTGTGAATGATCCGCCTTGTCGTTCTTTTTTCAAAATTTGGTCAATACATTGTTGGAGGAAAATTCCTGTAGTTCTGTCATCTCAACATGTTCTACTTTTGTCTATGCTCATATTGCTATGTAAATAATCAGAAATTAACAAAAAACTTATACTTAATAATAAAAATAGTGGAAAATGTATACTAAATTTAAATGTAATAATAAATAATATTGAATTTAATTGTTTCTTTGTTTCTTTAAATATATATATATATACTGAATTTGTTTCTTTAAACATATATATACTAAATTTAATTGTTTTTAATAAAAGATAAACTTCACGTAAATGTTAGTTCTCAATGTGTTTTGATGATGATTGAGTAATTGGAAAGCCTTGAAAACCAAAAAGATAAGTTTTATATTGCAAAAATCAGTTTTCCTTTGCTGTCAGAGGAAAACTCGAGTTTTGAGTGTCAAAACTCGAGTTTTAGACTGTAGCAAAAGGCATAACTGCCAGTTTTAAGCATCACCGCAGGTTTTGAACTATATCTGTTTTGTGAATAGTTCAAAACTCGAGTTTTGGGATCCAAAACTCGAGTTTTGGCATGACAGAGAGGTTTCCAAATTTCCAAAGCTTTTCAAGTCTCAAAACCTCCAGTTTTCCATGATCACCGCCAGTTTTGAACTTGCTATATTTTGAAAGAAAGTTCAAAACTCGAGTTTTGGAGAGACAGAGAGCAAATGAGTTTGCATCAGTTCATCACCGCCAGTTTTCATTCATCACCGCCAGTTTTTCAACTATTCTTGTATTTTGCAAAGTTTTCATATTTTATGAAAACTCGAGTTTTGAGAACCAAAACTCGAGTTTTGCCAAGGCAGAGAGCAACCAAATTTTCCAAAGTGCAAAACTGCCAGTTATGAACCAACACCTCCAGTTTTGATGTTTTGAACTAAGTTATGTTTTCACATAAATAGTTCAAAACTCGAGTTTTGAGAAGCAAAACTCGAGTTTTGGGCAACCTGAGAGGTTCAACATTTCCAAACTCTGAAAACCGCCAGTTTTGTTTTGAAAACTGCCAGTTATGAAGTATGAACAGTTCAAAACTCCAGTTTTGATTATCAAAACTCGAGTTTTGGTCCTTTATCAGAAAAACGCTGTTTTGTTCAGAACTTGCCAAATCTGATTCATTCTTCCTCGTTTAAGTTACCCATTGATCTTATATGTTATATCTATCATTTATCATTGTAACCGAAATGTTTTAACGAGTTTGTTCATGAGATTACAGAAAACTCTTGAATTTAATTGAGAATCAAATAAAGATTCATTTTTGGCAACTTGCAAAATTTTAGAGACAGCTTGGCAAGATGAACAGCCATTTCACAATGCAGTCATTTAATACCTCCACCAATTAAGCCTGAACATCAATATTCTTCAGACAAGACCACATGGGAAGAGCCAAAATTCAAATATTCAAATCTCCCAACAGCTATATTCAAACAGCAAGTGGTTTCAGCAGATAGACTTCTACAAACGGCTATATTTTCGAATTGGTAAAAGCTCCAACGGATCTATAACGTTCACAAGCCTCAAACCAACATAAATAGCTGAAGATTTGAAGCTGGAAATATACAGAACTGAGTAACAACAAGCCTACTCGAAAATATCAGTCAAGAGCTGTTCTTATACATTTGATTGTATCTTTGATACACTATACTTCAGTATTTATCAACATCTACTCTTAGAAGAGAGTTCTTTTTCTGCAATTCATTTTCTGTAAGAATCTCAAAGTAGTGGGACTTTGAGATTGGGTTATTTGATTACAACTTGTAAGGGGGAGTGTGTTCAAGGTTGTGAAACATCCTTCGTTTGCAGAGTGTGTAATCATCAAAGTGAGATAGTGAAAATCCCAGAGTGACTGGGGACTGGACGTAGGTCAAAAGATTAGACCGAACTAGGATAAATTCTTTGTGTCTTGCTTTTCTTCCTTTCATACTCTCATCAACCCTGTTTCAGCAAACAATTACAGAGAACTTAGAAAAGAATTTCAAAATCCCCAATTCACCCCCCCTCTTGGTGATTTAGCTCCACTTTCATTGTAAAGACATTACCTATAAATTGTAAGTTCCGGCTGAACCCAAGAGGGGGGGTGAATTGGGTGAAGTATAAAAATTTTCTTTCATCGAAATATTTTCGCAATTCAGGAAATTCATCTTTGAGTAATAAATGTAATACCACAAACAATTGGTAAATACTCAAATGTAAATGCTGGAAATGTAAGAGATAAGGGAGAAGAGCTTGCAAACAGATTTATACTGGTTCGGCCATATCCTTGACCTACGTCCAGTCCCCAAGTCTCACTTGGGATTTTCAATCCACTATCTTTAATCTTCTTGATTATACGATCTGTAACTGAAGCAATCCTCTCTCTAGGATTCACTCCCCCTTACAATCTGTAATCAACACACTGCTTGATTACACACTCTGTACTCGAAGTAATCCTCTCACTAGGATTCACTCCCCCCTTACAAGTTGTAATCAACACAATGTATATCCCACTCAAGATTCCCCAATCTTGAGTAACTCTCAGAAAGATAATGTGTTTACAATAATTTTCCTCTCAAAGGAATGGATAGATAATCACTAAAGTACAGATACAATTCATTTCACTCTCTAAGCTATTTAGAAATGGAAAACAGAGTGAGAATGATGTAGAAGCAGAGTATCAGCATTTTGGCATCTTAAACTTGTATCTCTACATTTTTTCTGCTTGAGTCCATGTCTTTTATAGGTAGAGAGAGGTCTGTGACCGTTTTATGATCGTTGTAGGATGAATCAGACCGTTGTAGTTGATTATCATTAAGTGTGGTCTGCTTTTCTCTCTAAACTTCAACTAATCCATGTGTTAATATGATCTGATGTGGCTCTCTGGAGTTTTGCCTGTTGGAGTAGACTTTGCTTGATCAAGAAATGTTTCTTAACCGTTGATAATATTCAATGACTGTTGGATAAAGAAATATAGCCGTTAGAAACTAGCCGTTAGAGCTTTTGCACGGCTTTCGATGTTCTTGCACAAATCTGATATCCTTCGTTTTAATCCTCTGAAACTCACCAATAAAGTGGTTAAACATATCTAGGAACATTAGAGATTAATCATAGGAAGTATTAAGATCAAACAAGAAGGCATTGCAAATTCGTCAGATTTGAAATTCTAAAGTTGGGCATTCAATACTTGAGTATGTAAGTGAAAGTATGCAATACTTGAGTAAGTTCATCTTTACTCGAGTAAGGTGCTGTGTGAAGGTGTCTTTACTGGAGTAACCAAAGTGTTACTGGAGTAAGCAACATCCAGAGGCAAACCATTGTGGCTTGTATTTGAAGAGCAAGTCCTTTACTCGAGTATGATAGTGGCTTACTCGAGTAAGGCACTGTTTGTCTGAAAAATTTTAAGTTCAAAATGCCTCTATACTTGAGTAGACATTTGTATACTTGAGTAAACGAGTCTTTGAGAAATCAGTAACCTCTCTGTAAGTCCTTTACTCAAGTAAGCAAGTGTATACTTGAGTAAACACTTAAGTTCAAAAAATTCATTTGCTCTCTGTAAGTCCTTTATTCAAGTAAGCAAGTGTATACTTGAGTAAACACTTAAGTTCAAGAATTCATTTGCTCTCTGTAAGTCCTTTACTCAAGTAAGCAAGTGTATACTTGAGTAAACACTTAAGTTCAAAAATTCATTTGCTCTTTGTAAGTCCTTTACTCGAGTATAGCTCCCTATACTTGAGTATAGCCTTGTAGAATGCATTCGAGCAACTCCTTGAACTGACTATCAACTTCTGAGAGCCATATCTCTCTGGTCCGAGCTCCGTTTTGATCCGTTTAACTCTTGATGGAAACCTCTATGAGTCTACTTTCATATGCCACTGATTTCAGCTCAATTGGATTTTTCGTTTGTGAGATATACTCAAAATACCGAAGGCTGTTCCTGACTGTGACGCTGATATTTGTGTCAACTTGTAAAATTTATCAATAATTCATCTAAACTCCTTTGGGCATGAAGTTTTGTCACCAATACGTGTTAGATGCCTAGTTTCCAATGCTTTTGGTTTCGTCTCAATCCTATCTCTGGTTTCAGAGATATCATTGAATTACCAGACGTCGCCCGTGCTGAACGTGACCAGAGTTGTTGATCACCGTTGCATACTCGAGTATGCACTTATATACTCGAGTATAGCTTAGTCCAGAGACACCAGAAATGCTGAAAACACTGCATACTCGAGTATTGAGTCCCATACTCGAGTATGGAATCTCATACTCGAGTTTTGACTTGGAAACTCGAGTATTCTTCATCCAAAAGCTGATTTTTGTTGTCTTCAATTCCAAATTGAGTCATTCCAACTTCTGTATGATCTTGGAGGCTTCTAGCTTCAATATATGAACTTGGATAATAAAATCTTCATTCCATTCAGCAAGTTCTTCTTTAATTGGTCTCTTCTCTTCTACTTGGTTATCACCAAAGACCATTGATAACATTTTGCTTTCTTGATAACCTCTGCAGATACTTCTTTTTTTCAACTCTTATCTCCTTCTTGATTAATCTCTATAATTCAACTTGGATTGATCTACATTAAATACAACAATTAGTCAATGTAGGAGATAACTATATTACTCAATCTTTTTGCTTATAACAATGGTATCTATATAAGACATCATCAAAACTAATCATAACTTATTACTCAATCTTTTTGCTTATAACAATGGCATCTATATAAGACATCATCAAAACTAATCATAACTAACATAAATAATTACTGGGGCATTTGTTTCTTGGATTTTTAGCCTAAACCTAATGGAATCAAGTTGAACCTTATATAAAACAAAATTCTAATCCTGAAATCAAAACCTTAATAGAAACAAAACTCAAACTAATTTGCATCATCTGTAACTTCTTCAAAAGGTATGACCACGAGCCAAGAATGCATAGATGTAGACCTTACAGAGAATATCAATCTTTATATGAAGACATAAACAAATGCTATGCAGACCAGGGACAAAAACGCCCAAGTTATTTTAGTTCGAATATGGAAATTAGAGCAAGCACTTTGGACGTAGGCATCTTTCGTAACTCACCTACAACTGTGGCTTGATAGAGCAATATCCTGTTACAAAATGGATAAAGAACAATAAATTAAAGAAAATCAAAGAAAACAAAGGAAAGGAAAAGGAAAAAAAATGAAAATCAAAGACTACCTTATACTGCTTCCCTACATATCAAATTGTTGTTCATTTGTACACATTCTTGTTACCTATACTGCTTCCCTACATATCAAATCATTTTAGGTTTGTTTTGATTGGATGAGAAAGTAAGTCGAATCAGTTTATATGTATTAATTTGAAACTCAAACTCAAATGCTTTAATTATACACTTAGAAAAGTATGAAGTGTTGTTACCAAAAAAAAAAAAAAAGTATGAAGTGATGATGGGAACCCTAAAACAGATTTATGACAAAAGCTTCATACCATATATATGTTGTAAGACAAAATGTTAGGAGACATATATATGTATAGGCGAAAGACCCACCCACGTGTTCACTCAAACTTAGCTTGAAAGGGAAAGTGACAGCAACCCAAAGTTCAAAACTACAAAATACAACTTAATTTGGCATTCTAGCAAAAGCAAGATTATATGAGTTCAATATGCACCAAGTGTTCATAGTTCAATGCACTTCCAAAAGATTCTTTTATGCAAGATGAGAACAAGGTTAGCAATGGTAGTTCATAGATTGTTGCAGCAGAATTCTCACACAGTAGGAATTCTTCTCAAAACCCACATTTTCTAGAAATTCCAAGTTTAGCAAGTGCTACAAGCAAGAATTTGCTCAAATTCATAGCCTCAAATTACCCAAATTTGGGAGAATGTCAATGAGTTGACTAGCAAGGAATTAGCAATTCATAGCAAACCAAATTTATTGACTCTAAACAACTCAAGTGGTTCAGTCAACAATTCTTAGCAACAATGAATTCCAACAGCAATATGCTTAGTTATCAATGAAATTTCCCACAAGTTTGGTAGCAAAGTAATGGCAAAGCAAGAAGTTGTTACAGCAAAGGACAAACAAATCCCTAAGCATACTATATTTGATTAGTTCTTAGCAACTTCCATGACTTAATTGACAATTAATAATAGCAATTAGTTATCAATAGAGCTTAGCTATCCAATCATAGAAATTCATACACATAACAGATGCATCAATGGTAGTAAATAATTAATGGCTAAAAGACAATAGAAAAGTGAATAGCATAAATGCATTTTGTTTTGTAAATGGAAAATGAACCAAGTAGTCAAATTATCTGGAAAAAAAGACAGAGATTCCAAAAACTTAAGCCCCAAAAACAATCGTCTGACTCAAAACAACAAGTAGAATTAATCAATAAACAAGCTAGCTACGAATTTGCATTTAGAATGCAAACAGAGCAACAACATGAAGAAGAAAAAAAAACCCACATGTACAGATCAGTCGATTTAACAGGAATAGAATAATGGGAAGCAAGAATCCAAGCTAATCCACCAAACAGAAATTCAAAATCAATTGAAATCAAACTCAAAATAAAATTCCCAGACTCATGATTCTAGAGCTAATCCAGTTCTTGGGCACATCAGATGGAAGGAAATCACAAACCTGAAGAAGAGTTTTGAAGTGCTTCGGTTGATTGATGGTGTCTGGCGATGGGCGATGGCTGGCAACGGCGTCTTCCGCTAGCGAGAGATCGGAGAGGACGAATTGAGCCCAGGTGCAATAGATGGAGCACGAGACCACTATTTGAAGACAAGAATCGATCTGCGCTTTGATTGGACAAGACGAGCACGTGAACCAGCTAGAGAATCTCTACTGGAGGAAGGGAAAGCCGAGGATCTCTGATAATCTAGGGCACGAGGGAGCATGGGAATCTCTGATGGAGGGGACCCGTGAGCACAGGATGGAGAATCTCTGATAAATTTCAGAAGACACGCGATGTTCCAGGCTTTTTCTGATGGAGGGGACGAGTTATGGGATGGAGAGCACGGTGGTGACAATCGGGATGGAGAGCACGGGCACGGGCTGGAGGGGTGGAGGTTCAGTGCGTCTGGACCGTGGGGCTCGAGGGCTGGAGGGGGGGAGATAGAGCATGAGGGAGCAATGGTTCATTGGGTCTGGAGGGGTGGAGGTAGAGCACGAGGGAGCACCAGTGCGTTAGGGAAGAAGCTCGGATTCCAGGCGTTGTTTAAGCCCGATCGCGTTTATTCTAATGAAAAAAGCCCAACGCACGTATCAAAACATGATACATTGGGTTTTTTTTTCACTGGTCCAGTAGCTTAAAAGCCACTGAATTTTTTGTACTAAAAAGCTGATAAAAAAGCAATGCCAAACAGGCCCAATGGTGATAAAAATTGCAACAATGGAATCACAGCCAGGGCAAAGCCCATTCAATTTGATTCGGTTTCACATTAGGTGCATATCCTTTATGCGCATTTTACGTGCTCATCCCTATAATTTTTGGGTGAGCACATTTTTTTTAATATTTTATTTATTTAGATTAAATTTTATGTTGTACCCTGAAATATTTTTTGCATCCAATATCTCAAATTAATTAATTTTCAAGGTATTAGTGTTATAAGAAAAATATTTTTGAATGTAGGACTATTACTGATCCTAATTATAGAACCTAGTTTGTATTACAATTTATATTATAAATTAGGTTCTATAATTAAGGTCGAAGGGGGTTAAAAAAATATGCTTACTCCAAAATTAGAGAGATGAACATATAAGGTGCATATAAGGAATGTGCGAATGTGCACCTGATGTTAACCCATAGCCTTTCAAGAGCAAGGCACATGGATCTGGTTGTCTTGTTTTTATTGGGAGATGCACCAAAATAAGAATAAAAAAAAAAAATTTATCGGACTGGAGCTGTTTGAAAATTATTTTCCTTTCTAATGTAGTCAACGCCTAGTGGTGTGAGTTTGACTGACACCACTGACAGTGGCGTGAGACAAACTCACGCCACTGTGGCATCTTAAAAAAAAAAGATATATATTGATTAAAGCTCACGCCAATCAATATCCAATTGAAAAAAAAGGGGTGACACGCCTGGTGTGTCACCCCATATTAAAAAAAAATATAATAATAATAATAATAATAATAATAATAAATGATAAAAAACTTGAATAATTTAAAGCTCTAGTTCATTTAATCTGGAATCAAAAGAAAGAAATATGGGGCTTAAATAATTTACCAAGAACGCTCTTTAAAAGATTACGCGGCACAATTTGGTTATAACAATAGATCCCAAAATGAGGGATATATACACCAAAATTTTGGGATATGTTGTTATAACCAAATTGTACTGCGTAATCGTGTAATCGCGTAATCTTTTAAAGGACGTTCTTAGTAAGTTATTTAAGCCCCATACTTTCTTTCTTTTAATTCCAGATTAAATGAAGTAGAGTTTTAAATTATTCAAGTTTTTTATCATTTATTATTATTATTATATATCATTATATTATATATGATATATATATATATATATATATATATATATATATATATATATATGGGGTAACACACCAGGCGTGTCACCCTTTTTTTTTTCAATTGGATATTGACTGGCGTGAGCTTGGCTCACGCCAATCAATATATATCTTTTTTTTTTTTAAAAAAAAGATGCCAACTCACGCCACTGGGCGTTAACTGCATTAGAAAAGAAAATAGTTTTCAAACAGTTCCAGTTTGGTAAATTTTTTTTTTGGTTCTTATTTTGGTGCATCTCCCTGTTTTTATTACTTGACCAATTAAAGATTCAGATAAATACAAAACTAAAACAAAGAATAAAAAAAAATTGATCCAAATTTAGGGTGGACTATGGGCACTACATACGAGCATATCATTTGGGCTACTATTGGGCTTCTTCTATTTGGGCTTATTTTGTGTTCTAACAAAAATAAATGCTAGCTAACTTGTCCTATAATTGAAATCAGAGGAAGACCAACGGGGGTTGACTCAAGTGGTAAGCGGCTTGTGTTGGGTCTCGGATTCGAGTCTTGTGAATGTAGAAAACCCCCACTGGGAGACTCTTCCACCATAACCAGGTGCGTGACACAGGAAAATCCGGATTAGTCGGGGCGAAGCTTTGGTGAACCACGTGGGGAACCAAAAAAAACCAGAGGAAGCTCTCTCCCTATTTTTTTATTTATTATTTTTAATAAACTTTCAAGAAAGAGGGAGTTTGGTTTGATCTTTGCATACAAGGCCATTTGGGACAAAGCTTTTTCAATGGTTTCTCTTTATATCAACAATGTTTCTTTTTACTCTTTATAAGACAATATTCTTTTTTCTCCACCCCTTTATGAAGTCCAAATTCATGTTCTCTCTTCTTAATATTACCCTTCGAGATTAAGTCCATTGGAAAATGGACTATTTTCTTACCATGTGATGAATTAAAAAAAAAAAATCCCTAAAAACTTGTCCTTCAAGGGTGTACAAACTGCCGTCTTTCTTTTGTATTTCAGAATTTCAATTTATCTTGAACCAAATGATCATATTTTCATGGGTCAATGTGCATCTAGTACTCTAAAAATGTTTTTTCATATATATTAAGTGCCCTAAAATATTTGGTAATGCATTCATCACCCTAAAGTATTTTTTTTAGGTGAGCTTGTCACTTTAAAATACTTTTTGTGCAATTTTGCATTTAACAATTTAGGTTTTTTTAATGTCAAAGTAATATTAAAATAATTTATCTTTTTTCCTGTCCATAATTTATACCTGAATTATACACTTTCTCTGAATTTTTAATTTATACCTGGAGCTGGTTTCATAACATAGATACATATACACCTTCTCTGAATTTTTAATTGATACCTGTGCTTTAATTAAGACTATAATTTTGCTCCATTAACACTATTAGTCAGAAATAACTTTTCTCTCTTACTAACATTATTCCTGGTTTAATATAGCTAACAATGTTAACAAAGTGAAATTAAAGTATTTACGAAAAACACTTCCAAATTAAAAATAGGGAGAAAGTATAGGTTTATGCAAAATGGTTTTCCTCTTATATATATATATATATATCTGTTATATGAAGAATTTTGGATGTTGGCTCAGTTTTTTCGCATGTATAACACTTGCTGCTTTCTTCATGCATTCCATATGGCCTACCCAACATTACAAGTGGAAAATGCCTCTTGATTCTTTAATGCACATGTAAGAGGTAGCAATGACTGTAATTATAACAAGGTTATGGTAGGGCCTAATCTGGGTTAGTTTGAGGGAAATGTCCCCCTAAAATCACCTTGGATCTAAAAAAAATCGCCACTAAAGAATTTTTATAAAGGTTAAATGAGCGAAACACTTGTATTTTTTAATATATTATATACTATTATCTTAACAGTGTTTATTATTTAATATTATTACTTGTGACTTTGGTTGAATCGACAGATATGATTTGGTTATTCATCACTTTCATGCTTGAATATGATTGACTTCTCTCTAATTGTAAATATTTATATTTTTAAGATAATTTTATGATTCATCACTTTACCCAAAAGTATAAAAAGTTTAACTGTGAAAGAGTTTGATATATCCCTATTTTATTGTATTATTATATCTCTATTTAAACAATTTTATCATGATTATTAGCTTAAAATATATTTAATATGATTATTTTCTAGAAAATCTTTTTATATGAAATTAAGGTTAAAAAGAGCCTGTTTGTTGTTGTTGTTGTTTTTTTTAAAAAGTTCTCTCGATTAAATCAATCTATGAAGATAAAAGGTATTTTTGTACTTTGATTCTAGCATAATTTGTAGGCTAAGGCTAAAGACTTTGACAATCAACAAACTGAGTTGCACTACCCTGAGTCTCTGATGCAGTTTATGTGCACTTTACGTGCTCATCTCTGTAATTTTTGGGTGAGCACATTTTTTTTAATATTTATTTATGGGAAAAGTATTTCTCCTGTCACTGGAGATAAAGTTATCTCCTGTGACCTCAAAACTACGTCGTTTTGAATTAATGAAGAGTGTGTTTGTAATTTTAGGTGAATTAATGAAGGGTGTTTCCGTAATTTTGTTTATTTTTTTATCATATGAATTTTATCAAAACACCCTTCATTAATTCACTTAAAATTACAAACACACCCTTCATTAATCCAAAACGACGTAGTTTTGGGATCGCAGGAGATAACTTTATCTCCAGTGACAGGAGAAATACTTTTCTCTTTATTTATTTAGATTAAATTTTATGTTGTACCTTGAAATATTTTTTGCATCCAATATCTCAAATTAATTAATTTTCAGGGTATTAGTGTTATAAGAAAAATATTTTTGAATGTAGGACTATTACTAGTCCTAATTATAGAACCTAATTTGTATTACAATTTACATTATAAATTAGGTTCTATAATTAAGGCCGGAGGGGGTTAAGAAAATATGCTTACTTCAAAATTAGAGAAATGAACATATAAGGTGCATATAAGGAATGTGCGAATGTGCACGATGTTAACCCATAGCCTTTCTTGTTTTTTGCTCAGATAACCCATAGCCTTTCAAGAGCAAGGCACATGGATCTGGTTGTCTTGTTTTTATTACTTGACCAATTAAAGATTCAGACAAATACAAAACTAAAACAAAGATTAAAAAAAAATTGATCTAAATTTAGGGTGGACTATGGGCAGTACATACGAGCATATCATTTGGGCTACTACTGGGCTTCTTCTATTTGGGCTTGTTTTGTGTTCTAACAAAAAAATGCTAGGTAACTTGTCCTATATTCTCTTTATTTTTTTATTTCTTATTTTTAATAAACCTTCAAAAAAGAGGTAGTTTGGTTTGATCTTTGCATACATGGCCATTTGGGACAAAGCTTTTTCAATAGTTTCTCCTTATATCAACAATGTTTCTTTTTACTCTTTTTAAGACAATATTCTTTTTTCCCACCCCTTTATGAAGTCCAAATTCATTTTCTCTCTTCTTAATATTATCCTTTGAGATTAAGTTCATTGGAAAATGGACTATTTCCTTACAACGTGATGAGTTAAAAAAAAAAAAAATTCCCGTCCTTCAAGAATGTACAAACTGCCGTCTTTCTTCTGTATTTCAGAATTTTAATTAATCTTGAACCAAATAATCATATTTTCATGGGTCAATGTGCATCTAGTGCTCTAAAAATGTTTTTTTTTTTTCATATGTATTAAGTGCCCTAAAATATTTTGTAATACATCCATCACTCTAAAGTATTTTTTTAGGTGAGCTCGTCACTTTAAAATACTTTTTGTGCAATTTGACATTTAACAATTTAGGTAATTTTGGGTGTTGGATACACCTGAAAAAATATACTTTAGGGTTTATAAGTACACTTGAAAAAAATACTTCAGGATGCTAAAAACACCACAAAATATTTTAGGACACGGAATTTACATAAAAAATAATTCAAGATGCTGTATACATCTTAACCCAATTTTTCATCTAATAGAGGATAAAAATAGAAGATGCTGAAATTCTTGTTTTATATCTTTGACGTGATTCCTAGGCCAATAATATGGATCTTGAACTTTTTCCCCTCCTCTAAATTTAGATCATACTTTGAGAAGATTAAATTATAGGAAAAAGTAAAAAAAAGGAAAAGAATTGCAACTTTTGGATAGACATTAGAAGAATCTATATCCATAGCAATTTAGGATTATTATTCTAAGTTTCACTGTAAATATTATATATTGGCGTTGTCATGGTCCTTCCGACCACAACAAGCCATATATGAATAATATCTGCAATCATAAAGGCATATTGAGTGGTCCAATTTTAATATATCCTCTTTAGAAGCCACTTTAGAAGCTGATCGATCCTCTAATTAATTGGAAAATTTCATTTTTTCCTCGTGTCAAAATAGTGGACACTTCATGCTTTTATTTAAAAAAACATTTTTGGATAAGTGATGTTTATTATAGGCTATTACCTACATAGGATCACCGTATATATTTTATTGAGGATAATTGCCGTAAGAAAAAAATCTCTTAAATTTATGTTGTGCTAAATTAGACAGTACTATACTTAAAATTTTATTTGAATGTCCGTTCACCCAATAAAATAAAATAGACCCAACAATTAATAATTTATCAAAAGTTAATAAATTTTGAAAAAAAATCACCAAAATCAATCAAAACTAGTCAAGGACAATAAAATGATTTTTTATTTTATTTTCAATATATAAAAATTAAAACTATATTAATTTAGTCATTTCTCTTCCATTACAATAATATATTCAATTTAAAAGAAAATCCATAATAGTAGAAAATTAGTACTATGCAATTTATGTTTTATGAAATATATAATAAACAAAAGAAATTCTATATTAGATTAACCTTAATTTTTTCTTAAACCATCATTAGCAATATCTACTTAATGTAAAATATTTCCAGATAGTGAGGATTAAGGTTGTTAAACTCACAAATTTAAACAAATTCTTGACAATGATGTATAAACCCATATTGTAAATTCAAATTAAATAGTAAATTTCGTTAACAAATAACTATAAAAAGTATATATTAAAATAATTAAAATATAAAAGATCACAACAATTTAATTATCATATTCAACAAAGGAATTTCTATAAATTTTTTATATAAAGTCATTAAACATAATCAAATAAAAAAAAATTAGCTCAAATATAAGAGCAAAAGTTGACATAATTTTATAATTTAGAAATTAATGAAATAAACAATAATCTTACTAAGTGAACTTGTGAGTTTTACCGAATTTATAACTGAAATAAAAGTGAGTTGACACAATTTTATAATTAGAAATGTAGCTAGTGAGTCAATTCTCAAGTTTAATAATAATGATGAGACCACTAATGTGGAAACTTGAAAGTACTTTAGATGCATGTTTGATCTTCAATGATTATCATCAAGGAACATTATAAGATGATATTCGAACTCAATTCACCAAATAATATGTATTTGCGTGTATGTCATCAAGTAATATTATATAACTTGATCCAAATCCCATGCACGATCCTAATCCAATTCTCAGCTGTCTTTATATATTTCATTCAGATTTCTTTTTTTGCTGATCTCATCGTTCAAACTTTGCATCATTGATTATTACAATGATATCAAAACGTACCACGTTGAATAAAACTTTTTAGGATCTGGAAGTTCAATGATTAGATTTTAACTGACTCATTAATTAATTAATTAGTCAGCTAATCTATGCCTTCTACGTCATAAACTAGCTTCGAGGAAGTTAGCTTGAATCCAACAAGATGACTAAGAATCTAATTCATGCTATGGATGACAACAGGGTGGAAAAGAATAGATATTTAAAAAAGGCGCTCATGAACAATAAAAAATTTGAACAGAAAAGAAAAGAACATGACATAATTATTGTAATAAATATCTTACTATTTTTGCCAACGAGGAATGACACAATTAGTTAAGGCGTCAGTCTTTACTTCAAAATGGATGAGATTGGATACCCACTAGTCGATGTGAGTGTCTTGTTGATAGGCGATCTGTAAGTACCTCTACCTATAAACACTCTTTGAGCCTAAAGTAGGCCCTAACCCTAATGAGTTACCCATGTCTACTCCCACATAAACTTTTTTTAAACCAAAAAAAAAAAATTACCATTTAACTGCAATCTTTTAAAAAGTAGGATAATATAATTTGATATTTATTCTATATTTTAAATTATTATTATTTTAAATAGAATGTGATGAAAATACCCCCACTTGAAATTATAAAAACAAATTAAAGTAGGGATGAGGAAAAACATATATCTATCTATCTATCTATCTCACACAAACACAACTTTTAACACGTCTTGTTTACCTACTACAGTACGTCGCCACTTTCAGCTCCGCATGATATATGGGACCCACAAATATATTTTGTTAATTGGTAATAATGATTTTAACAAAGAAGTTAATTTGGTAGTTTGAAAAATGTGCTTATCCTCAAATCTGTAGTTCATCATGGACCACAAGAAAAATTTAATATTTGCTTTGTAATGAACGAAAAGCTTTAATCTCCTTGATAGAGATCAAACTACATATAATCTTTCAAATCATCACTTTTTGTGAACGCGTATTGTTCAACGATGAGTCAATTAATAGAAGCTTTGTGGTCAGAATGCTTTATTTTCCTTATTTAATCATTGAAAATATTACAAATAAAGTATTGAAAATGTTTTGATCATCATAGGATAACCCTTATTTCATTGTACATTTGAAGTTTCCCTATGATAAGATATTTCGAGCATCTTTCTACAAGTAATTACTACCTCTGGTCGTAAATATAAAACATATTTTGTAGTGTAATTTGTACTATAAATTATGACCTATATTTAGGATCGAAGGAGTATTATTTTTATTTCTTTATGAATATTTGACGCTATTAACAATCGACTAGTTTGATTTACATGAATGTTGACCCATAACTCTGAATAATTATTAGATGCTGCACATCCAATGTTCGAAGTTCGAATACAAAATCAACCACACCCTAGGCAGTCCATGAAGCGCTTGGTGATGAATTTCGTGGTATTCTATACACACACGTGCCATTGATCTACATGAAAATATGTTTGAAATAAAAAGGAGGCAGCAGTAAGCGTAAGGGAAAGAGACAACAGAGAAAAAAATTTGGTCCTACCTTTTTGGCTGTTAGAAAAAATATTTTTGTGATAATTTTTTACACCGTGGTTTTGTTGGAATAATTTTTTATTTTCTTCTTTCTTTTCCCCGTTGAAAGTTCTTTTTGATCCCGTTGTTGAATTTCTGTAAATATGAGCATATATATATATATATATATTCTTTAGAAAATGAATATTTTAATTTAGTTACATCTTAAAAAAAAAGGATTACTTTTCTTTTTAATTTTTTTCCTTTCTTGTTCGCTTTTTCCCTTATGAAGATTACTTTTCTTTTTGAAAAAGGGCAGCAAATAGTGATGAAGCTAGAAAGGCTAATTTACTAGGTACATTCTTGGTCCATGTATTTGGATCTTCTCTACCAGAATTGTGAGAAAGAGAGAAGCAAAATGGAAAAGAAAGAAAGGAAAAAAGAGAAATCTCATGGGCACGAATGTTTCCTCTATTACTTTTGCTTCATATCGTAGGACACAATACTAATAAAATTATGTTGAATCAACACCGAAATATCAGAATTTATTTTCCATCCTGAGTTTCTTCCCTTGACGAGAGAAAAAGTTTAAAAAGAAAAAGGGAAGAGAGAACTTTCTAGGGATCAGAGAAGAGAAGATCTTCCCCTCACGTTTTTCTCCTTCGAAAATGAATCTTGATAATTGAAATTCACTTGGACTCATTCATTGAATCCCATCAGTCTACCTCTTGCACAATATATTCATGGTTAATGTACAATCCAATTAAATTATGTATCAATGAGTAAATGAAGTAAAGACACTATATATATAAACATAGATATCCTCATATTGAAAGTAATTATATTACTGTTGTGTACTAAAGTGAGCACATCTCCTGGTAGGCTGAGGATTTAAATTTTGGTTCACCATGCTGGGAGGTGAAACATTCTACCTCAAATCCATAGACTCTTAGCATATTCTTTTTTTTTTTAATCAAAGGATATATATATTAATATTAAGAAACGGTACATTACATAAGAACAACATAAAGACAGTACATTGTTAGTTATGATTAGTTTTGATGATGTCTTATGTAGATGCCATTGTTATAAGCAAAAAGATTGAGTAATATAGTTATCTCCTACATTGACTAATTGTTGTAGATTAATCCAAGTTTAGTTATGGAAAATAAACAAGAATGAGATAAGAGATTACAAGAAGAAGAAATTGAATCAAAGAAGATGTGAAGTCAAATGATATGGAGTGATCAAGAGAAGAGAAGGAAGAAAGAGTTGAGTTATGGAAAATGATCAAGAGGAGAAGAAAGAAAGAAGAACTTGCTAAATGGAATGAAGATACAATTATTCAAGTTCTTATATTGAAGCTAGAAGCCTCCAAGATCATATGCAACGTAATCAGCAACTTTGTTCTACTCTGTTCACGATCAGCACGGGCGACGTCTGGTAATTCGATGATATCTCACAAACCAGAGATCGGATTGAGACAAAACCAAAAGCATTGGAAACTAGACATCTAACACGTATTGGTGACAAAAATTCATGCCCAAAGGAGTTCATATTAATTATTGATGAATTTTACAAGTTGACACAAAGATCAGCGTCACAGTCAGGAACAGCCTTCGGTATTTTGAGTATATCTCACAAACAACAAATCCGATTGAGCTGAAATCAGTGGCATATGAAAGTAGACTCACAGAGCTTTCCATAAAGAGTTGAACGGACCAAAACGGAGCTCAGACCAGAGAGATATGGCCCTCAGAAGTTGATAGTCAGTTCAAGTATTGCTCAATTGCATTTTATAAGTCAATACCGCAGTATAGGGTGCTATACCGCAGTATTGGACTTCAATACTGCAGTATAGGGTGCTATACTGCAGTATTGGACTTCCAGAGAACAATCAAATTTTTTCAGTTAAGTCAATACCACAGTATAGGATGCTATACCGCAGTATTGGACTTCCAGAGAGCTGTCAAACTTTTTCAGTAAAGTCAATACCGCAGTATAGGGTGCTATACCGCAGTATTGGACTTCAATACCGCAGTATAGGGTGACATACCGCAGTATTGGACTTCCAGAGAGCAACCGAGTTTTTCAAAACTTGCCAATACCGCAGTATAGCTTTGTATACTGCAGTATAGGGCCATCCAGAGAGCAACCAAGTTTTTCAATGCAAGTCAATATCGCAGTATGGGTATGTATACTGCAGTATAGGCTTATACAGAGAGCTCCCAAATTTTATAACTATTGCATACTGCAGTATAGGTTTGCATACTGCAGTATTGAGCTCTTAAACTTGTTTTCAACTTGACAAATGTTCTTGCATACTCCAGTATGGAGTTCTATACTCCAGTATTGCATACTTCACTAACATACTCCAGTATTGACGCAAGTATTGAACGTCAAACTTGAAAATCAAATCTGACGAATTTGCAATGCCTTCTTGTTTGATCTTAATACTTCATATGATTAATCTCTAATGTTCCTAGATATGTTTAACCACTTTATTGGTGAGTTTCAGATGATTAAAACAAAGGATATTAGATTTGCATACTCCAGTATAGAGGCTTTTTGAACTTAAATTTTTTCACACAAATAGTGCCATACTGCAGTATACTACTAACATACCGCAGTATAGGTCATGACTTTCGAACACAAGTCACGATGATTTGCCTCTGGAAGCTGCATACCGCAGTATGACTTTGGATACCGCAGTATAGGCACTTATGCACAGTGCCATACTGCAGTATGGATGAACTTACCGCGGTATACAACGGTCAAAATTGATTTTTGAATTACGTGAATTTGCAAATCATTATTGTTTGATCTTATTGCTTCCATAATTCATTCAATCATATTCCTAGCTATGTTTAACAAGTTTGTTGAGTGAATTTCAGTAAGATTAGATGAAGATTATTGGAGGTCAAAGCCATAAAGCAAAAAGTGTACAGTGCATTAAATGCACTTCTGCAAATCAACCTATTTTCAGCTAATCCATCTGAGCACGCCTTCTAAACGTTAAAGAATGCTTACTACAACAAGTAAAGTCATCTCCAACGGGCAAATTCTCAGAGAGCCACCTCAGATCAAATTACCACATGGATTAGTTGGAGTTTAGAGAGAGAAGCAGACCACACTTAATGACAATCAACTACAACGGTCTGATTCATCCTACAACGGTCAAAAACGGTCATACATCATTCTCTACCTATAAAAGACATGGACTCAAGCAGAAAAACTTTGGAGACACAAGTTTACAATGCCAAAATGCTGATACTCTGCTTCTTCATCATTCTCACTCTGTTTTTCATATCTAGATAGCTTAGAGAGTGAAATGAATTGTATCTGTACTTCAGTGATTATCCATTCATTCCTTTGAGAGGAAACTTATTGTAAACACATTATCTTTCTGAGAGTTACTCAAGATTGAGTAATCTTGAGTGGGATATACATTGTGTTGATTACAACTTGTAAGGGGGAGTGAATCCTAGTGAGAGGATTACTTCGAGTACAGAGTGTGTAATCAAGCAGTGTGTTGATTACAGATTGTAAGGGGGAGTGAATCCTAGAGAGAGGATTGCTTCAGTTACAGATCGTGTAATCAAGCTTATTGAAGATAGTGGATTGAAAATCCCAAGTGAGGCTTGGGGACTGGATGTAGGTCAAGGATAAGGCCGAACCAGTATAAATCTGTTTGCAAACTCTTCTCCCTTATCTCTTACATTTCCAGCATTTACATTTGAGTGTTTACCAATTGTTTGTGAACTTACTTTTGATATCCAAGATGAATTTACTGAATTGCGAAAATACTTTGATGAATGAAAATTTTTATACTTCACCCAATTCACCCCCCCTCTTGGGTTCAGCCGGAACTTACATACATAAATACAAAAAACCAAACCAAAAACAAGAAGTACCAGTCACCACCCATTAAAAAGATAAGAGCAAAAGGAAAGTCAGGGACAACAGCAGTCTCCTGGACACCCAAAGTTAGAAATGACAATAAAGAAGGTAAGGGTTGAAAAACCCACCCGATTGGGTACACCTCCTTATAAGCATAAGCTAGAACTAAGGCAGCTATACAGGTACCCCGTCTAGGGGTGAAGATCCAAGAAAACCCAACCTCAGGAGAAAGGAGATTCATAATGTCCTGAAGAACACTTCTGCTTTTTTGAACATGTAGATCTGGTGACCTTGACCACACGCAAAACAAATCCTCTTCAGATCTACCCCCAAGAACGCAGATCCTAGCTACCAGATGATAATCAGATCTAAAAACGCTCAAACAGCCTTCCAACCAAGAGGATTTGAACGCAGATCTTATAGATCTGTTTATTTCCTGAATGAAGAACACCACCAAAAAACCCAATATCACAAAAAAAGAAACAAAAACCAGATAAATCTCACCTTTGCAGATCAGATCTGAAGAAGGAGGGGAAAGGATTCGCCACAAGAATGAGAGAAGGCCACATCTGACAGAACTCTGAGGGAGAGGACCATATATCAGAGATCTGGACTCCAAAACACTAGGACCATAGATCAAAGATATGGACTCGCAACAACCACTCTGACTCGTCTGTGGCATAAAAGCGATGGTCGCCGGCAGCTTGTGTGTAAGGCATAAGCCGCCGGCGAGGGAGTATGAGAGGGGGGAGGGGGAGTGCAGAGAGGAGAGAGGTTGGAGAAAACGTGTAGAGGAGAGAGCAAAACCTAGAACCTAATCATGACTCTTAGCATATTCACGACAATTAGATTGTATTACTGTAGGCTTCATGAGCGATCTGAAAGAATAAAGAAGAGGATAATTTCAGTCGTGTTCGAGAACACTGTCCTATAGAGTTATTCCGCAACCACCGGTAAAGAAGAAGCGATACACCCTAGGATTAAATAGATCCTTCTTGATTAAATCAAGGCGGCAGAACTGGCGGAAGATAAGATAACTCAGCAAGAGATTACCGATGTTTTCTAATTCTCTCTCTGTTTAATGGTGTTACAATTGGGGTATTTTAAATAATTGAATCAATGCCTTAAAGAGGTGACTCTTGAACATTACACCTCTTCAGAAAGTCATGACTATCTGTTTAATTCATGAACCATGTTGTTTCATGAAACAACACAAATCCCTTAATTTATAAGAACATGACTTCTCAAAACACATCTCTTCATTTAAACATATTCCATAATATTGGAAAGACTCTTTCTTTGACACACCCATATGCAATATTTACAACAATCCCCCACATATGTCAAAGAAAACACCATTAGCTAAGTTACACCCATGGACATAACCATTGTATCTGGTGGTCCGTAGAACTATGAACCAAACCTAGACCAATAACACTTAATACACAGAAATGTCAGAGAAGCATGCTTTTATGAACTAACAAATCTTGGTGTGTATTAGAGGCATTAATGATCAGATTATATCCTAACATTTCCACTGTTAATCAACGGTTTTGCGCGTTATGACGGCCATGCGCATGCCTGGTGCATAACGAATGCTTTAGAGATTTCGCCATGATCTCATCGGAGCGGCTACACTCCACATTCGTAGAGGTGATTTCATGTAAGTGTACCTGCACAAAGCACATCGTCTTGTATGACTATGAAATCATTAAGAGCTTTGCTCAACCTAAAAAACGTGCATTCTAGCACTCTTCCATTGTCATAGGAAGGGACAAATGTTATTTTTGTGCTAGTCAGAATTGACGAACGACTTGTTCTTACCCATTGAACCTTCTTCATGGGATCACCAATCACAAAGGTTGGGTTGCCATCGCTGTCAATTATGAGTTGGCTTTAGTCCCATTCCCCTCGACCAATTTATTTCATCCTGCAGGGTTTTGTTAACGGCCGATAGGTCTATTATTGACCTCACCGAATCGATTGAGATAACTTCAACACAAATCTTAAGCTAGCTTATCATATTATATCTCAAACGAATTTTATTTCATCATTGTAATTTTACAATGGCTATTGCCATCTGGCAATCACATATCGTCGACTTTAAGCGTCGGTTTCTTATCAAAATAGTTGCTAAGAGATTTTTAACATTCTTAGCACTCCATCCATTTCCAGAGTAATCAACTCTGATTCACATAATACTTAAATTTTTGTCACCATAAAGGTCAATGATAAGCAGTGATTTTCACATATAAACTAGATCTTAGTTAACATCCGTGTGCATCAATACAACGGGAATCCACTACTTGATACCAATATTATTTAGGGCATTATCTCTTAACTATTTCTTTCTCTTCACGAGAGTTTACATATGCTCAATCTCCACATATCATTCGCTATGTCATCGAATTAAAATTTATCAGTGCTACAAATTCTCAACAATTTGTGCATACATTGATTGAGCTTTAGAATCATCTCAAGTAGTATCATAAAGAATATTCACATAATGGTTCTCAAAACCAATATTTATAAACATTTCTTATTTGTCATCAATATTCTTTTATGATATTTAACACCTAAAATCACATTCAATTCTCTCATGCTTTCAAGCACAAAACATGATACTTTTGACTATACAAGTCATCCATATTAAATTAAATATTTCATAATATCATGCATATTTATACCAAGAGAAATTAATAATACTATGAAAATTAAGCACATTTATCTCTACACTAGATAAATGATTAAAATTCCATACCATTGTCATATGTTGTTTCAAATCACAAAATATTTGATAATTCACAAAATTTGCTTTCAGTAGCAAATATCAGAGCCTTTGTTAAATAATCATAACACATGACAATTTTATAATTTCCAACATATATTCTTGCACCAAAATAATAATTTTTAAGGTATCCCATATCTTAGATACCCCCACACTTTCAAATATTTTATAATCAATAAAATTCTAATTAAATTAGAATCCCACTAGTACATTTATAAAGATCCACACTTTATAAAATTACATAATCATATGACTGTATACTTCAACAAAAGGTCGTGCTAATTTAATCTTAATTAAATGAGAATGTCTCAAACATTATCATTTATTTTACATAACAAAATTTGCTTTTCATAGAAAAAGCCTCAACTTAATTAATTTCCTTTTGTTAAAATAATATATATTTTATATATTAATATTCTGTTATCACATAGAATTTTCCACATAAATTTATAAATCTTTAATTATTTTAAATACCAATATTTAAAAATATTCACACTATCTAAATATGTGTGAAACAAATGTCACAAATTCTCTTTAAAAAATTCAAAGCACCATATTATATAAATCACCGAAATATAAACATAAATTGCATTATTAGAAATCTAAGATTTTCAATATTCAAACTAATTTATATGGTATATCAAAATAAATCATACATCATACAATTTATTATTTTTATTCATTGATCATAGTAACAAATCATTCTGGCAAATTGAATAGTGACCGAGATATTCACAAATATATCACTAGATTTATTAAAACAAAAATTTGTTTCAACTTTCAACTATTATCATGTTGAACACAACAAATCCCCACTTTTATTCAATCATATTAATTTAAAATATCCACAATATTATAGGAGAGATTAGAGGAGATTATGAATTATCAAATAAATTAGTATCTCCATTGATAATAAAGTCTAAATTCCCCTTTCATTCTAATTAATTAAATTAGAGTATTTCAAATATATAACATCCTACAATTTAGGACTCTGCACTATCTTCTCATTATCAACAAAATTTAATTTCCGTATGATGACTAACGTAATCCAAGATATTTACTAATAAAAACAATAAAATCTCCTGATGAATCCAAGGGCATAAGATATACATTATCTTTCCTTTATTAATTTAATATTAATCAAATTCTCATTAAAATAAGGAGAGATAGTAGGAGATTTATTAACTACCATCAATCAAAACTAATATATTTATTAACTAAAGACATTCAAAACTTCAATCGAAATAAATTCACCGTGCAAGTAATCAATAATTAAATGAAATATTGATTTTTATGAGCACATTCATACTAAAAATTCAGCACATCAAATATTAAAAAAAAAATGACCGCATTATTAAATTTTTAATATTATGCCCACGAATATTATATATATTTATATAATATTCCAATTAATCACGCGCACCTTATTGTCGTTTGGTCACGGTGAAGAAATATGACTTTTTCTTCCGGAGAATTTGTTGTTGCCAACAGATGTACGCCTTCACACTTCATCAAAACGCTGCAAATACCATCCCTTTCTCTCTGACCAAATTTGCAGACTTAAACCATGGCTCTCCTTGATCATATTTTTAATATGCGATTCAAATAGTTTACACGGAATGTCGTCAAAGTAATCCCAGCGAAGAAAATTATGGATATCTCCACCAAATCAATCCTAGTTCCCAAGCATCGTGGGAAACCTCTGGAACACTCGATTTGGACTTTTGTTGATAAGCAAAGAATTTGGTATTAGCCCATCAGTGGGGTCCTCTCGATTTGCTTGCCCGAAAGAATTTCGAGATATTTTTTTCCTTGACAACCGAAAATTAAGTGTATTACCAGTGTCGCTTCTACCGTATACAGTGTGCTATACGCTAGATTCTAATTGGGTTCATCTTTGTCGCGAACACGTATCTTTTATAATCAACAAACAAACTTCATAACATCCCTGATACGCTCCAAAGATCAGTGAGGGGCTAACTCTATAGATTGTAGGCTTCATGAGCGATCTGAAAGAATAAAGAAGAGGATAATTTCAGTCGTGTTCGAGAACACTGTCCTATAGAGTTATTCTGCAACCACCGGTAAAGAAGAAGCGGTACACCCTAGGATTAAACAGATCCTTCTTGATTAAATCAAGGCAGCAGAACTGGCGGAAGATAAGATAACTCATCAAGAGATTACCGATGTTTTCTAATTCTCTCTCTGTTTAATGGTGTTACAATTGGGGTATTTTAAATAATTGAATCAATGCCTTAAAGAAGTGACTCTTGAACATTACATCTCTTCAGAAAGTCATGACTATCTGTTTAATTAATGAACAATGTTGTTTCATGAAACAACACAAATCCCTTAATTTATAAGAACATGACTTCTCAAAACACATCTCTTCATTTAAACATATTCCATAATATTGGAAAGACTCTTTCTTTGACACACCCATATGCAATATTTACAACACCATGGTAGTAAAAGAGTAAACTTATTAATTTTAACGTAAAATTTTTTCTTTCCTTTCCAAACTCGAAACAAATTGATAACCATGTTAGAAAGGAATGCTTTGATCCCCATGATACCTGTTAATTTGCAGTTTATAACGAAAAATGTACTTAGCTCGAAAGTTCAAATATTCCAGTCTTAGTCATAAGTCACAAATGCAAATCCACAAGATCCATATAAATGAAAGAATATACTCAAAATAAATCCTAGGCCTCCCTCCATCAATTATGGAATCTCAACATAAATTATGGAAAGTAGAACAAATGAAGTCTATTTCAATGCACCACTATTTAAAGCACTTTTAACGTTCATTTTTAGGACCCTTAAACATCTGTTTTTAGGGAGACTTGTATGTAAGTGTTGTTGAAAGTTTTAAATAAACGTCTATTTCAAAACCATCGTTGTAAGTGACTTACAATGTCGGTTTTTGGTAAAAAAAATGTTGTAAGTTTTAAAATAGATGTGTGTTTCAAAACTACTATTATAAGTGACCTACAAAGGCTGTTTTGAAAAATAGTCGTTCTAAGTCACTTACAATACTTGTTTTTTTAGATTGTTTTCAAAAAATTCGTTGTAAGCCTTCTACAACGATTGTTTAATAGAAAACAAATGTTGAAAGTGAATTTTTTTAACATATAATTTGTATTTTCTACTCACAGCCTTTAAAAAGCAGCTAATTCTTAGAACAGACAATAAAGAACACTGAGTTGGTGTGGATAATTATTACACCTTGTATATATACATACAATAGTTCATAAATATGATGAAGTAAGTGCTCCAAAACTAAGCACGAATCAACTTAAACAAATATAATCAAGTGTCCACAAGTTCTCTAAACCACTACACTATGTAAAAGAAACCTTTTATATATCTTTACACATCATCTATCTGCGGTAGAAGATGTCCTGCCAAAAGGTTTCAAATCAAATTAATGTCTTTGATTGTGTAGCAAAATAACCAAGTTCGATATATATTTACAGTATAATGTAACCTGGGTTGTTTCTTAGAGGAATCCACGGTGGGTCTAATTTAACAGTAATAGAAACAAAAAGTAGTAAATGATTGGGGGGGGGGGGTTTCAGTGTGCAATAAAATGAAAGCAAGAACTAAGGCAGTAAAGGAAATGATGCTAATTAGATTCAAACAACTAACCTAGAATTAGGAATTCCGGAACCTTCATCAGAATAAAATAATACAACCGAACTTGTGATCGATTTTGGACAAACCAAAATCTCTATGTTTGTCTAGAAATTCCCTCAACTAAAAGATCATCTAGAATTTGTTTGAATCAACGACTATCACTGTGCGATCGCATAGTAAACACTTCAACCTAGTTCGAACTACGTCCTTGGGATATATCGATTTGGGTTTTTAATCAAAAACTCAATCCAAATCCAGAAATTGAATCCGATCAAAGAAGGTAGAAACGAGTGAAAAGGTTATCGATTAAGCACGATTCCTCTGGAATGCGGAATCTCTAACCTATGGGTTAATCAGAAAGACTTAGCCAAGCATGGCTGGGCAAAACAACAAAGAACAGATGAAGAATGCGAAGAACATGTTCAGAGAAAATGAAAAGTCTATGTTTTATCTAAAAACTACAAAAATATAATCTATAACACCCCCAAATTTCTAACAATTATAATAAAATAAAATAAAATTGTAATAATCTTTATGAATCATTACTGAAATTCGAAATAAAAAGTTTGGGAAGTGTTACCGTCGCACTTGTACTAGGACAAGTGCAAGGCTACCTTACTATATTAACATAAATCCGAACTCAAATAAATGTGATTTATTCAGAATTGTTTTTTTTTTTTAAAAAAAACTAGCTAGACATCTAAGGGCCATATCAAGAAGAAGAATTATATATATGTATTCAAGAAGGTGCAACATTTTGTTTTCCTATTATTCTAGGGATTAGGATTACCTAGTCTCTGTTTTGCTAACCTCCTAGAAGAATAATTGACGCAGAGAAAGAATAGAGAAAGTAGTAGAAGAAAATAGTAGAAGAGATGAAGAGTATTTAAGGTTAGACTATACATCTATTTATAACTTAAAATTAGGGTTTAGCTTTGGGTTCTCTATTGCCAACTCATTAATAGGTTATATTAAATTCAATCAATCAATCATGGTGTGAATTTAATGTAACTTGGTTGACAAGTAGTGGACTTATTACCTAAAACCTCTTTCTTAGTGCATAAGCTGAAAATTCCTAAGGCAATTATGACTAAGAGTATTCGGCCCATCAAGGCTATAAAAAAGGTTATTACTATTAATAATAATTATTACTACTAATAATAATATGGGGTATTACATCTACCCTCCTTAAAATAAGTTTTGTCCCCGAAACTTAATTGCGTGCGTACCTTCTTCGAATAAAAACAGATATTTATTGCGCATATCGTCTTTTGCCTCCCATGTTGCTTCTTTTACCTTTTGACTGCTCCACAAAACTTTAACTAGTTTGATTGACTTGTTTCTCAACATCCTTTCACTTCTATCAAGAATCTTTATAGGATGTTCTTCGTAGGTGAGATTCTGACCTATCTCGATAGACTCAGGCTAAAGCTCATGTGAAGGATCTGGTATATATTTTCGGAGTTGAGATACGTGAAAAACGTCGTGCAAATTCTCCAATTCCATTAGAAGCGGTAAAATGTACGACACTTCACTAATTCGTTCAATAATCTCATATGGGCCAATATACTGTGGACTCAGCTTGTGTTTCTTTCCGAATCTCATGACCCCCTTCATCGGTGATACTCTTAAGAATACTTTTTCTCTAGTCTCGAATTCGACTGGCCATTATCGTTGATTTGCGTCAGACGTTTGCTGATCCTGAGCTGTTTTCATCTTTTCTTGAATTGCCTTAACTTGTTCCATCGATTCTTGAATCATATCCGGACCCACAATGCCAGCTTCTCGAAAGTCATTCCAACATAATGGGCTTCTACACTTCCTACCGTACAATGCCCCCATATGGTGTCATATCGATGCTCACATGGTAGCTGTTGTTGTAAGAGAACTCGACCAAAGGTAAACACTTATCCTATGAGTGATTGAATTCCAATGCACAGGCTGTTAACATGTCCTCAAGGGTTTGAATCGTCCTTTCCATTTGTCCATCTGTAGCAGGATGAAAGGCTATACTATATTTTGAGTTGGGTTCCAAAAGCTTGTTGAACCTTGATCCAGAAGTTTGATAAAAACCTCATATCTCTATCAGAGACTATGTCCTTTGGGACTCCGTGCAACCTTACTATTTCTTGCATATAGGCATCGGCCAACTGATTCAAGCCCTATATATTGCAGTCTTAGTCAACCTGTCAACTATGACCTAGATCGCATTCTTTTCCCTTCTAGTCAGAGGTAAGCCTGTGACAAAATCCATAGAAATCAACTTCCAATGGTTGTAACACTCTTGCAGGTCGTTTGTGTTCGATCTTCACCTTTTGACATGTCAGACACTTTGCCATAAATTTAGCTATTTCTCTCTTCATCCTAGGCCACCAAAAAGTCTTCTTCAGATCCTTGTACATTTTCACTCCTCCTGGATGAATTGAGTAGGGAGTATTGTGAGCTTCCTCTAAAATTTTTCTCTTTATACTTTCATTGTCAGGCACGCATAATCTACCCTTGAACTTCATTGTGCTAACTTCATCAATTTCGAAGTTATAGCTTCTCCTTGGCCTTTCTTCTCCTTAATTCCTTGCAACAAAGAGTCAGATGCTTGCGCTTCGCGGATCTTATCAAAGATAGTTGGTTGAATGGTGAGAGAATTAAGCATGACTTTTAGCTCTATGAGTAAAAGTACTTCGATCTCCAACCTCCTGAACTCTTCACATAATTCATTGGGTATCAGAAAAGCGTTAAGGGTATGTTTCGATTTCCTACTAAGTGCATCAGCCTCTACATTGGCCTTGCCTTCGTGGTATTGGATTTCAAGATCATAATTAGCTCTAGCCACCTCCTTTGCCTCATGTTAAGCTTCTTCTGGGTGAAGATATACTTCAAGCTCTTGTGATTCGTGTACACCTTACAAGCTGAGCCATATAAATAATGCCTCCATATTTTCAGAGCAAAAACCATAGCAGCCAACTCAAATCGTGGGTGGGATAATTTTCTTCATACGACTTCAACTACCTTGAGGCATATGATATCGCCTTCCCATGTTGCATCAGAACACAACCAAGTCCATTTTTGGATGCATCACTATAGATCTCTAATCCACACTCTCCATCCAAAACTCACATTTGAGAGTTTTGCATACCATTTCTTCTCTCTTAGAATATCCAACGCAATCCTCAATGTTGCTCATGCTCTTCCCTCGTCGTGGAATACACCAAAATATCGTCTATGAAAACCACCACGGATTGATCCAAGTATTGCTTGAAGGTTCTATTCATCTGATCCGTAAAAATTGTCGGCGCATTCGTTAAGCCAAAAGGCATGACTATAAACTCATAGTGCCCATATCTGGTACGAAAGGCCATCTTTGGGATGTCGTCTTCCTTGATTCGTACTTGATGATATCCCGTTCTCAAATTGATCTTTGAGACATACCTGCCCTTTTCAACTGATCAAACAAGTTTTCGATCCTTGGAAATGGGTATTTGTTCTTTATAGTCACCATATTCAGTTCTCTGTAGTCAATACATAGCCTCATACTCCCATCTTTCTTTCGCACAAACAAAACTGGAGCTCCCCATGGCGAAACACTCGGTCTTATGTACCCCTTGTTCAACAACTCTTCAAGCTGGGTTTTTAACTCCTTCAGTTCTGTCAGAGCCATCCTATATGGCGCTTTTGATAACGGAGCAGTGTCGGGGATAAGATCGACAGCAAACTCAACTTCTCTAATAGGTGGCATACCAGGAATCTCTTTAGGAAAAACATCAGGATACTTTCTAACCACGGGTATTTGCTCAATCTTCTCCTCGAGAGTTAGGTCATGCACGTTGCACAAATAAACTCCGTTTCCCTTTGTAAGGAGACTTGTAATAGTCATAGCAGAGACTATTTGAATGGAAGGTTTGGGTACAACACCTTTATAAGAAAGGTATTTCCTTTTTGGTGTCTTAAATGATATCTTCTGCTCCTTACAATCTAGCTTAGCCCTAAACTTTCTAAGCCAATCCATTCCCAAAATAACATTGAAATCAGTCGAGTCGAACTGGACTAGGTCAGCTGGTAGCTTAGAACCAGCTATAGTAATCAGAATGTTTTCATAAACATTGGAGCAAGGGAAAACAGCTCTAGAGGGTAAAGTAATGTTGATTAAGAAGGTCGAAGATGGTACCGTTCTTGCTTTTCTACAAAAGAATATGAGATAACAGAGAGCGATGCATCAGTGTCAAACAAAATATAAGCAGGTAGAGACCAGAGTAAGAAGGTACCTGTAATAACATTTGGGTTTGTTGCAGCCTCAGAATGGTTCATGACATAGATCCTTCCTTGATTCCCTGTGGTTTGATTAACATTAGCATTTTGACTAGTTGCTCGATTTGCTCCAGCTCCATTGTTGAGGTTTTGCAATAGTGGCATATTGTCGGTTCCCTTCACTTCCATTCTGAAAGTTTTATTGGTAGCGCGGCTGATTGTCATTGTTCCTACCCCCATGGTTATTGTTCCCATTTTGTCCTCCATCTGGTTTTTGTTGTCTTCCTTGAGAGCTTGTTTGTGGATTAACTCCCCTGACAGTACACCGGTTAGCCTTGTGCCCGTTGCCACCACATTGGAAACAAGTTATAAGTTCTCCATTGCACTTCCCCCCAGGGTGTGCCTCCTTGCCACATCCTTTACAAGAATATGATCTTGTTCCTTGATCTTGGGTCTTGAGTTGATTCTCACCATAATTACCTCTGTCAGCATACCTTTGTCCTTGTGGTTGTTTGCCACCCCAGTTGTTGTTCTTGTTATCATAGCGAGGCTTCTTGTCACCACTAGCTTGTTAAGGACTACTGCCAAACTACTTTCTCTTGTTCCTCTCCATGACTTCCTCTTTAGTTTGTAAGATGTCAAAAACGTTCAAAGCTCGTTCATAAGCTTCCTGGAAGGTCTGAGATGGTATACCTCTTAAGGACATTTGAATTTTGAATGTTAGCCCTTTTTCATACTTCCGCACCTTGTCCTTCTTTATAGGAATGAGATTTGAAGCAAAACGCAAGAGCTCAATGAACTTGTTAGTGTACTCCTGCACTGTCATCCTGAACCTTGCAAATTCCTCCTGTTTCTGCTACTTAATTGCGTCGGGGTAGAATTTATCGTGAATGCGTTCCTTGAGAGTCTCCTAGTCCAATCCTTCTTCAGTTAAGTAGCCTGTCTTCACTATGGACCACCAACTATCTGGCTCCTCCTTCAGGTAAAACGAGTCGATGCTAATCTTCATGTTCTTAGGGTAATTTGTCACTTCATACAACTTTTCCATATCACGAATTCAAGAGCGATTGGATCAATAGTCCCTTTGTAAGCAAGTGGATGATGAGATGCCACTCACTTAAAGATGGTATTCTCAGCATTAACCTGTTGGACGTTTTGTAATAGTAATAATTACTATCAATAGTAATAACCCTTTTTTTTTATAGTCTTGGTGGGCCGAATACTCCTAGTCCTAATTGCCTTAGGAATTTTCAGCTTATGCACTAAGAAAGAGGTTTTAGGTAATAAGTTCACTACTTTTCAACCAAGTCACATTAAATTCACACCTTGATTGATTGATTGAATTTAATATAACCTATTAATGAGTTGGCAATAGTAAAAGAGCCCAAAGCTAAACCCTAATTTTAAGTTATAAATAGAGGTCTAATCTAACCCTGAGTACTTTTCTTCTGTTCTACTACTTCCTCTATTCTTTTTCTGCTTCAATTATTCTTCTAAGAGGTTAGCAAAACGGAGACCAAGTAATTCTAATTCCTAGAACAATAGGAATTAATTGTTACATGCTAGTCTCGAATTTTGTGAGAAACCCTTAAATGTGTCGCTGCTTTTGTATATTTATTTATATGCTTTCCCTTTCGATTCGCGTGAATTACCCTATGAAGACAAACTGCTATACCTTCTCGTACACATATATATCACTCCTCTTGATTTGCGTGATTAATTTTTGCAAGCCAATTACCAATTTCATGGTTCATGAACACACACACACATATATATACACGTTTTATGTGTAAGCCATTAATTTTTGCCTTTGACCAAAAACAAGATTACCTTTTTGCAAGCCATTTACCTGTAAGTTTTTTTATTTGCTTTGAATGGCTTGACTTTTGAGATTGAAACATACACACACACACACACACACACCATTCCACTAATGTACATATTATATGTACGTCTTTTGCCTTTTTATTGAAACCTATCAGTGCCTTCATTATATATATATATATATATATATATATATATAGAGAAATCCATTTTATGAGTGTATTTAAAATAATTTAATCGTGGGAGGATAGCTTTGAGATGATACCTCCTAAAGTGATGAGCACAACCCTTAGGCTTTATGCCTCCGATATATTATTTGATGTGAACCGATGATATCCATTCTTCCCAAAGTGGTGTCTAGCAAGGTTTCTTAGGACACTAGTACCAACTTTGGGAAGATGTGTGCACACTAGGAGGAGATGTTTTATGACCAATTTGATTATTTGTGACTGGCAGGGTTTCCCGGGTCTACTATGGTTCTCTTCCGACTAATTAAATTTCATAAGGAATAACGAAATCGACACTTTATTTATTTATATATATATATATAAATGATATTTGTATTATTATGTAAAATTTTATTTTCATTATATTATCTTTGTTTTGTTAGGATTACCAGCTTTGCTGATTTGTGTGTTCATGGGCTGCGATGATTCTTTGGGGAGTAGAATTTCAGTGAAACATGATTTTAAAAGTTGGGGCTAGCAGTGAGAAGTGGGAAAGAACATTCAAGCTAGTTTAATTTCATACTTTGAATAAAACATTTTTATTTAATTTTGGATTTATGTTATTGTAATAAGTTAACTTTGCACTTGTCCAAGTACAAGTGCGGCGGTAACACTTCCCAAATTTGGTTATTTTAAATTTCAGTAATTATTCATAAAAATTATTGCAATTTTATGTTATTATAATTGTTAGAAATTTTGGGGTGTTACATAATCTCTCATATGTTTTCAGCCACCATCTGACTTTAGTAAAAACCTAATTCGAAAATGGACTGGGGCCCTATAAGTCTGGCACAAAACAGAAATAAAAACAAATGAACTTTAATTACAAAATTTGGGCCCAATATAAAATCTAGAAAAACACGTGTTTGACTTTGGCTTCAATTTCAACTGCCTTTTTATCTGAATTTTCCTTTCAAGCCTTCATAACATTTACAGCTCTTTGAATCATCTGAAATATAAGACAAGAAAGAGGCTAATCGAATATCTGGTTTAAGAGTTAGGTGAAAATAGTGAAACACTATAAATATGGAATTTTATCATTAAAATGAATTAAATCTAATTAAAAGCCCAAAGTTCAAATAAGCATAAAGCCCATTATTTATTAATTAAACAATCCTAAATTTATTAACCAAGAGATAGAAATAAGTGTATTAAATATTCAATTATGAGGCATCCTCATTACAAAAAATCTGTTCGCAAATTGAAGAATAAGTTAATATAAATCAATCAATTTAATGAGATAACTAACAATTCAATTACAAGAATAAAAATGAAAAATCATTTGAGAATCAAGAAATGATCACTTGTTGAAAATTTATAGAATTCCACTAACAATAATGTTATATATATATATATATAAAGTAAAACATAGTATCCACACTAGTTTTCCCTGATTGGCGAGAGCACTATACATAAAAAATGAATAAAGGCACATATAAAATGATTGTCAACTAAAAAACTTGAATTTAAACAACTTACTTTCGGTTGGAACTACTTTGTGGAACCACTTTTACCTTCGTGCTTCTTACCCTTTGAATAATATGTCTTGTGTGCACTATCATTAAAATGAAAAATCAGAAGACATTAAAATAATTTATTCAAGTAGAAAACTAATGATTTACAAACAAATTAACTTACATGTTGAAAATAGTTTTTATCTCTTCGTTTGGCTTGTGACCAAAGAATGAAACCAAAAGATGATGTTGATGAAGGGGCAAGTAACAAACAGACTCCAATGATAACTATAATATATATATATATATATATATATATATATATATATATATATATTAAAATGACGTTAGATGTAATATCCGGATAATTATCTATTTGGAATATTATATTTTAGCAAATAATACCTATTTGGAAATAGGTGAATATGTGGTTTTAAAACCTTGTAGGATACTTATTCTATTGTCTAGAGAAATTTCTAATGAAATTAGAGGGATTAAAGTGTCAAAATCCCTAAATGCAATTGTGGGCCATGAAATGCCCTGAAAATATTATGATAAATCCCAAGAGGCAATAAAATATTTATTGAAAATTAGAAAGTATGTTGTCGCTAATTTTAGGAATTTTTGGGATTATTTCCCTTGAAAAATAATGAAGCAAAATTAAATATAATTTTGGGGTACATAAGTTGCCCCATGATTTTTAATATAATATGTGGGACATAAAATACCAATGTCTATGAAATAGTTGTGAGAAAATGATTAATTCTAATTAAAAAAATTATCAACAATTAGAAAGTGATTAGTTAAGTAATTAATGGCTAATTATTTAAGCTTGAAAAAGAGAATATTTAAGGTAGATTATGGAAAATCCTTTAATTAAGTGTTTATGGCTAATATTAGCATAAAGTGTGCTTGCTAATCAATTAGAAAAGATTAAGAAAAATTGGTGAGATTAAGAAAATGAAAAACCTAAATCCTAAAAGATTGCTAATCATGGAATTATGGCTCTAATTAAGCTTCTAGCTAATTTAGATAAATAAAAAAAAAATAATAATAATAAAGGGAAGAGAAAACTGAAATTTGAGTGTGAAAAGGGTTGTGGGTTTTTCAAAAATAATATCATGATATTTTGTTAATTAAATAATAATATAATTAAGATATTTGTGGAAGAACCAGTTGGATGAATGAGAACCGATAGAAATTAAATCCTATCTAGAAAACCATGAACAAAGTTTCTTAGGTCAGGACATATTACAAACAAGTGAATTTTTGTCCAGAAGTTGGTGTTAGCGGAAGTCATTTCCGTAACCGGCAGGGCGAATAAGGGATCAGATGAAAAGATATTTTATAAACAAAGGGCAGATAAGAAAAGTGAGAACCAATGGAAAATAAATCATAACTTGAAATCCTTGAACTAAGTAGAAAACAACTGGACATATTATGAATCAGTGGATTTTTGTCCCGAAATTAGAATTACCCGAGGTAATTTCTGTAACCGACAGCATCTGTCTGAAAATGTTCAACAGACAACGAAATACCCTTAATGGGATAAAAAATTTAGTTAACTCAAATATTTCCAAAGAGGAAGAATAGAACTTCAAGGCCGTGTTCCCGGATTTTTGAGATTTTCTAAGATTACGCGATTAGAACACCGATCAGGGGATTTTTATCGGGTAACTGCATAAAGTAAGGGAGTGACATCATCTTGATGACATCATGGTCTTGAAGAATGAGGTAAGGAGGTGGATTGGATGGTGGAGATGAAACCATGTGTAAAGTCAAGATTCGACAGTCGAAATCCGATTTGAAAAGTATGAATAGTGTCATACTTTTTGCCTATAAATAGGCCTTCCCTTTCACTTCATTCTTCACAATTCCTAGAGCCACTTAGAGAGAGGTTTTAGAGAGAAGGAGGAGTCTGGAGAAAATAGCAAGTTCCGGGTAAGTTCTTCGGTCCCTAGTCTTAAGCTTTGGTAGTTCCTTCGGTAATTATAGTAGAAATGCTAGATTAATCTTTAATCTTCCAAGTTAGTTTAGAAATCATGTTTTAGGGATAAATATGATATTTATTTCAAAAATATATTGGAGATGGAGATATATCAAAATTTTGGAAGATTAGAGATAAAGTAACGAAGTTCTGGTGAAATTCCGCCAATTAGAAGAGTTAGGGGCAGAATGGTAATTTGTACCTGAAATACCTATTATGATGTTGGGCCTTGATAATATGATATTATCCTTATAGGATATCCATAATCACGTACCGCTGTCGTACCACTGTCAAAAAGTACCATTTTCCGTCAACGAAGGTACGTTCGCGTATTGTAACACTAACTATGATGTTTATTGTATGCGTACATATGCTATGTGTATGGTATGTTTATGTGAGGTTGTTGATAGCTTTGTGGTTTGTTCAATGTACTGTTATTATGCTTGCTGGGTGTTGGGATACGTTTGCTAGGTGCGAAATGCTAGGTGCGAAACGATTGCTAAGTGCGAAACGTCTGCTAAGTGTGACATATCTGACTGGGGGGGGCGTGTGTGCTGTTGAGATAAGCTTGCTTGCATGCTCATATACTGTCCATGTTGTGTATATAAACATGAGGTTAACCGTTACCTAAGATTCAATGGGCATTGAACCTCAGCTCTTAACATAGCGTCAGGGTCAGGAGGACTGAGGATCGAGGAGAAAGGCAAGCGGCACGCATAGGGACTTAGCTGAAGACTTTCTTCTTTTGTTATTTACTTTTGAAAACACTCGGTGTAACGTACTACTACTGTAATCCGCCAGACTTACGGCATTTTGAATATAAATATCAGTTACTCAATCGCTCCGATGCTCTACTCTGATGGAAAAAAAATATATACTGCTTTTGGAAATGAGATGTTACATTAGATAACATGATACTTCTGAACTTAACAACCTAAGTATGTCTTAAATAGATAAAACTAAGTTACTTTCCTTTCAACAATTGGTGCTAGATACCATGTCAACTGAGCCTCTATGATATTATAGCCTACATAGCTCATCCTATTTTTCAACTTATTATTATGCCTTGCTATATTTGTAGGATATAATAATCCATACAAAGTGTTTCTCTCCATTTCAACACATATTCTGTGGAAGTAGCTACAATAGAATTAAAATGAGAAATGACTTGGTGAATATGGAATCCTAAAAATTATTGCATTAGTTAAAGTTAAAAATAAAAAATAAACTCATATGATTGCAAATGTAACACATCCTATTTCTATTTCTCCTCTAAAGATAGGAATTCTCTAAGAGCCCGTTTGGTACACGAAATTGGTGGGAAGGGAAAGGAAAATTAGCAAGTTCCTCTGTTTGGTACACATTTTAGACAAATCTTCTCAGGAACCCATCTTCCTGGTGTTGAAAATTATGCCCTAGGGGCAAGTCATTGTTCTCCATTAAGTTATCATTTCATTCGCATGTTTATAGTGATAACTATATCCCTGGATATATTTTATAGATGATCATAAATGTCCCTGGTCGGTCATCTACACGGGAGCGAAGATAAGTTAAGACCAGTATGACTTTGATGAGGTATGGAGATACGAATCAAAGTCATGGGCACTTGTAAGAGTACAAGGTGCTGGACCGACCCACTATGAGAAAGCTGCATGGATTAAGTCATAAGCTTATCTCATGTATAACCGCGTCACGACGCCTTATGACCTGAGATCATCATGGATTCCTACATAATGAGTCACTGGTCTTTGACCTAGTCAAAAGTCACCTTTGACCGGGTGATGATAAAGGCTTGGATCGGGATCAGTGGTTTTCATGCGGAGGAATGTGAATGGTCAAGATGGAATTTGTCCCTCACATTTGTAGAGAGATAAAACTGGGCCCCTCGATGTGTGAGTCTAAGAAATGTGTGGCCATACTGTGATGGAAAGGAGTTTCCATTTCATTTATTAGACTATTCGAGAATCGAGAAAGTAATGGTCAAGAACAAGAAGTTGACGTTATCCATGTTTCATCCTTGACCAAATTATCGCATGACAAAAGGAACGTGACATGGTTGTACGATAGGTTATATCGTGTCATCGATCCCCATGTGAATTTGGTAGTGTATTTAATCTAGGGTGAATATATATATATAACTCGAAATTAATATAATAATATTATTTAATGGAGATTATAATATTATTATATAATATTTTTTTGTATTTATTTTATTTGATAAATTAAATATCTAAAATAAATAGAGATATTGTATCTCATTTAATTTTCGAATAAAGATATCATTATCTATTTAATTTAAATTGAGATATAGTATCTCAGATTTGATTAAATAGATAGATATCATTTCTTGGATTTAATTTATAGAGATAAATTAAATCAGAAGGCTTTTAATTTGGATTAAATAAATATATTATATTAGATCTATGAGATAGATTTAATTAATATATTTTTAATCCAAATTCAAAATTCGAATTTCAGATCTGGATTTTAATTCGGATTAAATAAATACATTAGATTAGATCTATCAGATAGATTTAATTAATATATTTTAATCCAGATTTAAAATTCAAATTTCAAAATTAATGAGGATTAATTTTGAATATAATACGCTGATCGGGTTTGGAAAAACCTACGGGACTTTTAGTCGAGTGTATTAGAAAGCCGCGAGAAAACCCTAGAGTGAAAGAGAGAGAGACGCAAGACTCAGAAAGGCGCTAGCACGTTGCCGCGATCGTGTTCGGGATTGTTCGTGTGGATACCGGTAGAGGAGGGCGATTCATATAGTCGGCTTCTACTGATCGAGAAGGTAGCCCGCTAGTTCAAAGAGAATTAAACGCGGACGAGTTCACTACAGGTAATATTCGGTTCTTTAACCTTGATTTAAACGCGCTTGAATGATCTTCAGGATGGGATTCGTAAAATTTTAAATCCGCTGCGTGTACGGATCCCAACACCCGGGCCCACCAATTTTCCCTTATATGACGGAAGATCAAATCCCACCAAAATTAGTGGGATTTCAAGTTTCCATGTCACTATTTACTTTTTTTTTGACAAATTTACCCCTCAAATTTGAACTTAGCAGGACGTTCAAACTTGGTGGGAATTTTTTTCACACATGTTCAAACTTGATAAGAGCATATTTTTTAAAAATATATTTTAGCAAAAAAAAATTATTTTTCTTTTTTATTTTGAATTAATTACTTTTCAGGGTAAAATAGACATTTCTTGATTCTTTACCAACTACTACCCCTTCATTTTCTTCCTACCAAAGTACCAAACAACTCATCTTCCTTTATCTTTCAAAATCTTCCCTTCCCTTCCTTTCCTTCTTCTAAGTTCCTTTCCATCCTCAAATTTTTCTCGTACCAAACGGGGCCTAATATCTTTGCTACCAATTGCAAAGGGATACGACATTCTATTACCCACAATCTCACAAGGCATCTACAAATTGAACTTGTTATTTTTTTTAATGGATATTCTGTAGTTGTTGTAATAAGGGAAATTTCGTCACTTCTTCTTGACACACAAAATAAAGATTATAAATAGGATGTCAAAGAAAATTCAAGTAATAGTAGGGTGTTTCCTACTATTGCAGGTGTTGTTGCCACATGAACAAGATGTTAAGGCCAAGGGCAGAGCCAGTAATGAAAATCAAAGGGAGGGGGGGGGGGCGAAAATTACAGATTGAAACCCAGTGGAGTCAGTATTTAAAATTAAGGGGCGAAAATTATAGAATTGGACCCAAAATTTTCAGAAATTATGATTTAGTCTCATAAAAATTTCAATGTTTTTACTTTTGTCCCTTCATGAGACTTTTTGATAGGGAGTAAAGTGAAAACATTGAAATTTTTATGAGGCTAAAACCTAATTTTCAAAAATTTTGGGTCTAATTGTATATTTTTTTTTGGGGGGGGGGGGACCCCTAGCCCCCTGATTCCGCCCCTAGTTAAGGCTAATGGATGAAAGATCCTATTGCTTCACCTAGTTTGGAAACCTCGTCATCGGGGAACAAGATGTCTACAACTTTCTCCTCCTCTCATGTAACATTAACCTTACGTTGATCATCCTAAATTTGCTTATGATGGTGGGTATTAGCATATTAGCAACAACACGTAGCAACGAGACATCCAACAAAAGAGAGTAAGGTTCTCCAACCTCTGGTGTAGGACTAAGGTTGCCATGTCTTAACTCTTGCGCATTGTAACTGCCTTTGGTGTTGGGATTGGCCGAGGATTTCTAGGTAAGAGAAATGAAAGAATTAATTATACTAACTTAAGACAAAACTTAATATTATCTTGATTAAAATTATTTTCAAACCTGAGATCTATGTTCATCTTGACCCATCTCGACTTGAATACTAGACAACACCATTGATCTCCTCTCACCACGTAGCTCTTGCAACAGCTCTTCTCGAAGAGACTGATGAATTTGTACCTCGAGATCTTCTTGGACTTCCTCTCGAATTGATTGTCGAACTTCCTCTTGAACCCTGGCCATAAGTTTTCTACTGGGTTCACTTTTTCCATCATATAACATGACTAGGTGATCTGGCTTCCCAAGCATCATTGCTAAGATGTCCATCCTTCCACTTTGAGTGAAGGAACCTTGTTTACCCTACTTTTCAAGGTCATCCTGTAGCATATAATTGATAAATATAAATTAATTACATGCAATCTTTAAGGAAAATAAAATACACTTAAATAAACTTTATATTAACTACTCACAGTCCTTACAACGACTAGATTTGTGTATTTTTCTCCCTTCATCCTCCCAATCTTCAATTTTTTGGGCCTTGCACTCACAGTACTTCCTTGATTTTTTTTCCCCTAAATTAGACTGCATGGTCTTCTTTTAAAGCTTCTGATAACCCCCACGAGACATGCAATTCGGATAATTATTTTTATCTCTCCTCTCTTTATTTGCTCATTTAATTCCTATGAATAGAGGATAAAAAAACTGAATTAGTGAGGTCAAATAAATTCAAATAAAATGTTTCATACTTGATGAACAAAATATACTTGAAATTTAGGATTATGTCGTGATGACACAAACAATCTCTAGTCATATGCAAGAAGATAAGAATAATCTTGACATGGATCCTTATTTATCTTTTGCCTTGAATGTACTAGGTTGTAAGCTTGGATTTGAAATATTTACATTGCTCACGAACTTTCCCTATCCAATGATTGTACATCTTCTTGGTTCTGGGAACATCGTAGGTTTGCTACAAAGTACAATATAACATAGTTATATATGAACCAAGAGAAATAAAGATATAAAGTTATATACCAAAAGTTGTTCTCAAATCATAGTCTTCGTGTCTTTTGGAATTGCCTTCCAATCAGGCCATAGAATGACAACTTTGATTTGACTCAAATAGACAATATAGCTAATGAACTTGTCTTCCTCTTCGCCAATTGGATTCAAATCTATATCAAATTCTATGTAACTATTCTCCCTTTGTTCCTCATTACGTGTAACCAACAGTCATAGCTTTGTGCTTCTTCTAGCTTTTTTCTTAACAAGTGAGCCACTTGAGTTCCATTTATCTGAACTTGTCATATTCTTGCTAAGAAATCAAGGTGAGATAGGATAAGTCAATTGCAATTAAATGAATAAAATAAACAAACTAAAATGTAAGAAAACCACACAGTCCTATTTTCTTCCTTAAAATCTTACTTTATGTGTTTTCCCTCGTTCCTTGACAATGATTGTTTCTACGTGCATATTCTTTATCACTTTCCAATTCTACTTCACTTGGTATAGGTGGATTTGTAGTGAAAGGTGTTGTGTCATCAAGATTCAAAATTGGATCACCATCCTTCTGTTTTTTATTTTGGAGTACAATAGAGAATTTTTTATTTGCAAGATCTGTGACATAAAAAAGGGCTAAATTGGAGAAATGTACATGGGCTTTTACTCAAAGGGCACCTAGCACCAAATGCTTTTATGAAGTGCAAAAGTACCCATGAACTCTCAAAATAGATGCAAAAATAACATGAACGTTAAATCTAACTTAACACTGTCAATTTTTGTAGTGGGTGCTACACTATTTTCATGGAAACACCAAAATCCCCCCCCCCCCGGTTTTTTTTTATAAAAAAATTCCCTTTCACAGGCTCGATATGTGTTCTGGACTTCTTCAATAATTATTCATCATTTCAAGATTCTTTTAGACCTCATAATCCAATTTTCTCTCTAGAATCACAAAGCCACGAATTTTCTGCAATTCACAAACGCCATGAACGCCTCGGAGCTTCAAGTGTGGGACAATGTCGCCTTCGACAGTGGCGAAGTACCCATAAAATTAAAGCTTCGTGGTCATCGACTCTTAGTCCCATGTTCGAGAACCTTCCAAATCACTGGATTTTGAACGTAGCAAGGAAAATCTAAGCCCTGCAATGGTGAATTCCTCTGTTTTTGTTAAATCTTCGGTCACGATTTTTCCCCTTCATTCGAACGCTGTCCTAAAAAATTCACTGAAAAAACCTTCGAAGGTTTTGGCCAAGAAGAAGACATGCGAGCAAGATGATGAGAGAAAGGTCAATGAAGAAATTGAAGAAATCAAGAGCGAGATTAAATGCTTGTCATCTAGATTGACTACCAGGAAAGCTGGAAATGACTGAGTCGCCAAAAATTGTGCTTCTTGCAACTTCTAGGTATCAAGAAATCAAAATCAATGATAAAAGAAAGAAGGAAAAGTATGACTATTAGTCTGAAATCACCAAAAAATGCTAACAAAATTGAATCCCAAAAGCAAGCAGTGACTACCATAGTGGGATGTAAGAAGCTTGTGAAGAAGGAATCTTCATTGATTTAGCCAAGAAAACTCTTCAAAGATGGTGAAAAAGAAAAATCAGTATCCATTAAGAAGCCATTGAAGCTTGGACGAGTAGTAGCAAGCATGTATTGAAGGAAATACATTACTGTGAAATACTCAAATTGCTTATCTTAATTCACTTATAAAACATCCGCAAACATGAACAACATTGGAATATTTAATCTTGAATTAATTTATATGCCTCAAAAACTTGAATTGAACTGTGATTGAAGCCTCAAACTGTTGAGTTAAGACACTTGCGCTTCTAACAAGTACAACATTCTTTCTAGTAACCAATCATTTGGATAGCCATTAAAGCAGCTCGGAAGAGGTCGTTGCTGGAGAATGAGAAGGAAGAATGTAGGAAGAATCTTGAGGGAGTGATGGAATCATAGAGGGAGGGTTGTTCTGTGTTTATGTGTTTTTTTTTTTTTGGAATTAAGGGCATTTTGGTATTTCCATGAAAATAGTATGGGACCCTCCACAAAAAGTGACATTGTTAAGTTAGATTTAATGATCACATTATTTTTGCACCCATTTCGAGAGTTCATATGTACTTTTACTCCTCGGAAAAGCATTTGGTGCTAGGTGTTATTTGAGTAAAAGCCCATGTACATTTTTGTACTTTGACCCCATAAAAAACTTGTTTCGCTTGGCTTGCTAGAATAAATGGCTCATCTTTATAACTAACTCTATGAAAATCAACTGAGCTAAATCCAAATTGATCTAATTGAACAATATTATTGTTATCCCACTTACATTTGAATATAGGAACTTTCAACTTGATGTAGCTTATCTCCAATATGTCTTCAATAACTCCATAATAGGCCATGGATGCCAATGTGGGGTTTTCATCTTTTGAACTAGAAAAGTGCATTGATTCAATTATTGTCATCACCCTACTATTTTGTATAATACTTATATCATCCTGGGCTTTTGTATAGAAAGAATACTCATTTATATCATAACCGTTCCAAGTGACAACCTCAAAAGAAGGCCCCCAAGCTAATTATTTGGTTGTCTCAGACACACTGGTCTTTTGTGAAACCTTTTCCTTGTACCACTCTATGAATGTCTTGTTTTGCTCATTAGCTATTTTCATGCCATTTTTTCTTAAATAGATCTACTTTAAACTCTTTCTGTGTTCATCTAAGTACGGCTGAACTTCTTCCATATTATTCAAGATATATAAGTGTGATTACAACACCTCTTCATGACACACACTCTTTACTTTGAGCCCTTGTATTCCTTGGATTATACCCTTTTCATGACAAGATGGAGCCTTCGACCTTGATGGATATTCTTTGCAAAAGTTTATAGTCTCGTCAACCACATATCTCTCAACAATTAAGGCTTCAGGCCATTAAGGCTTTTATAATAGTCTTTTATGTTCTTCATGCATCGCTCAAAATGGTACATCTATCTTAGATGAACTAAGCCACATAGTCTTATCTCCCTTACTAAATGAACTATTAAATGCACCATTATATCAAAATGGAGGAGCGGATTGTATCTCAAGTTGGGATATTATAATATAACTCTCTTTTTCCAATTCGTCAAACTTTTCAATGTCAACAACTTTGCTACAAATAGCATTAAAGAAAATACACAACCTTGTTATCATGCTTCACACATCATCTTTCATAATGCCTTTAATAGCTATTGGTAATAGTTATTGCATCATACATGGTAACCATAGGACTCATTCCTACTAACTTCAAATCTTCCATTGAGACAAGCGTTCTCATGTTAGAAGAATACCCTTGTGGCACCTTAATGTCATGCAAACACCTACACACACTTTCTTTTCTCGTCTTTTGATAATGTATTCACTGTTTGCTCCTTATACGCTCTCTTACAATCATTTCTTAGTTGTATACGTAGGTGTTCTCTTATTCCCATCTAAACCAAGCCTAGTCTCATACTATTCCATCTTTAGTTTTCTATAGTATGTGCAAAAGTGTACCAACAAGGTTATTATTTACATTTTTGTCCACACGCGTCACATCAACACTGTGTCTCACATCAAGACTACACCAATATATAAGATCAAAGAAGATTTCTTCTCACCAAAATCCTCTGATTCATACTGAAAGTGACATTGATTATTTCAACCCATCTATAAACCTCCTTTTAGTTAATTCCTTTGGAGCCACTCCATTCTCTGGAAAACCATTAAAAGTCTTTTTTAGCCTATGGTACAGGTGGAATCGAGGAAGAAATCTCCTGCTTAAGTTGATGGAAGTGTGTGCCTGCTTCACATATCGAACATACTTTATGCCCCTTCACACAAAACCATGACAAGTTTTTGTATGCAAGAAAGTCATTTATCATGGTGAAAATCATTGCACGTAGCTTAAAGTACTCTTGCTTATATGCATCAAACATATCTACGCCATCTTCCCATGAATTCTTTAAGTCCTCCATCAAAGGTGCCAAGTAGACATCGATAATGTTCCCTAGCTGTTTTGGTCCAAAAATCATCATAGAAAGCATCATATACTTGTGTTTCGTACACAACCAGGGAGGTAAGTTGTAAATTATCAAGAGAACCAGCCATGCACTGTGTTTACTACTAAGACTACTGTAAGGATTGATTCCATTTGTGCAAAGCCCAAGACAAAGGTTTCTTGGCTTAGTTGCTGCCAAATTCGAGAACATTTCATCTATTTTCTTCTGTTGTGGAAAGTCAGTCGGGTGCTGAAGGTATTTTCCATCATATATTCTCGTCAAAGTGCCATCTCAACTTCTTTGCTTCTTTCACATTAGCAAACATTCGCTTAAACCACAGTATAATTGGAATATACCACAAAACCTTTAAAGGTTTTCTTTTAGTTGTCTCATTACCACAACCAACATCTTTCTTCACTCTGTATCATGAAGTTTTACATTTCAGACACTCACTTAGTCCTTCATAATCCTTTCTATCCTTGATACTCACTTAGTAGTCATTAGGGCAAGCAAGTATCTTTTTATACTCCATATCCATCATAGACAAGATTTTCCCTGATACATATAATTTGGAAGCACATTATCCACTCAAAATATATCACACAACAATTCAAGTAACAATGTGCAACTACTATCAGTGTACCAACAAGCTACCTTCAAATTGACCAAATGCAAAATACCTGATAGGCATGTATACTTAGTATACCCAGGGTACAAATGTGTCTTTGCATCACTTCGCACGCTATCATATACACGTGATTGTGCAAAAGATTTAACCTCAACATCATGAATGATTTTCTCCATTCTATCTTCATTTACGACATCCAAAACTTCCTTCTTGTGGGACACACAAGTAGTTACTTCCTCACCATGGCATATCCATCTTATGTACCAAATATTTATTCCATAACAAAGTAAGTGATCTCTTATAACATCAATATCCCATCAACTCTCATTTAAACACTTGACACAAGGACAAAAATACTTCCCATTTTTACCTGGTGCATTCATTTTAGCAAATTCAACAAACTGTTCCACCCTATTCTCATATTCTTCACTAATTTTCAATGCATTCATCTAACTATGACCCATTATATTACCACCTAGTCCATTTTCAACAACATTCAAGCTTAGAACAATTGTCATTATGACATGCGAATATGGGTGAAGGAAGGAGTTGCCTTACTCATTTTTTTTTTTAAAAAAATTCAACATCATTTCTCCTTAAAAATAAGACATCCAAAAATTTCAACAATAACCCAATTCAACTTAATTTAAACAAACTAACTGAAGCAATTCAAGATAAAATCAACAATTTAATCCAGCAACTTCATCAATACAAGTTCATAATGCCCCTAATAGCTCAAGAAATGCCAACTTCATCAATACAGGAGAGGGGTCGCGATTAGACATGAGGGTAAAGGTCGGACAATGGGCCGAAGGTCGCGTCTAGGGTCGTAGAGGGGGCTGGATGATGCGATTTTGTCGGACTAAAGCTTGGAGGTGGATCAAAGATAGGGAAGGAGGTGGAGGCACGAGAGAAACTGAAGGAGAAAGATTTAGAGGCGCGAGAGAGTACGAAAGGCGCGTATCTTGTGTCGGATTGAAAAAGATGAAAATGTGAACTTTTCAACGGCTGTTTTTAAAAAAATCAGTCGTTGAAAGTTTAATTTCAACGACTAGTTATAAGAAACAATCGTTTAAAGTTAAACTTTCAACAACTATTTTCAAAAACAATTGTTGAGAATAACTTTCAATGATTGTTTATCTAGAAATAGTCGTTGAAAGATAAGCCAAAATTTCAAAAAGGCCACTACCTCCTTTTTAACTTATGTTTTTTTATTAAAAAAAAGTTAATTAATGTCGTTAAAAGAATTTTTTGTAGTAGTAATGCAAAGTCACGTAAATCTCTAACTGTGGCAATAAGGTTCATCAAGGCAATAACAGAAGGGAAGTTAAAGCTAATACCAAATAAAAAATTTACCATGAGGTATATGTAATGCAGAAAAATATCTATTAAAAATAAGGGAAAATCCGCCAAGCGCCTCGCAGCGCGATGGCACTAGGGCCAGCCTTAGGAACTGTCCTTCCTCCTTGTCCAGGGTTCGTGCCCTGCCTCCCCCTCCCCCACTGGCTATATCAAAAATTAAAAAAAAGGGAAAATCCTATATGAAGCTACTTAAAATAGACAAATTCTAAATCGGGTTGGTAAATTCAATAAATATTTAATTGAGTCATTAACCCACTTTAGGATTCTAATATATGGGTAAAATAAATTTAATATCCTCTCCTCTCTCTTCATTAATGATTTTTATTATTCCCTAACTTATGTTTCCATGTATATATCAAAATTAATTTTAATGCAACAAAATATAATTTGTTCAAATATATTAAATATATCATCATAAGAATAAAAACCTACAATACTTTCAACAAAGAGTTCATTTTATTAACCTGAACATTTTTTTAAAAAGAAAACTTATAATATACGTCACAATAAAAAAGACATATTTTGGTAAATATATTAATTAAGTATGAACTTTTCTATATTTTTCACACACATATATGTAGGTTTTTTTTTTTGGAAATTTTTATATTGATGTAAAGCATTTTATGAAATTTTAAGTGCATTTTACATCTTTTTTCTGAAATATCCATAGAAGTATATAAAATTTAAACGCCGCTTTTAAAAAAAGATAAATAATATTACTGATTTATATTAAAGAATTAAAAAATTAAAAATCCAAAATTTTAACTAAATTACTATCTAAAAACTCACATTTATGTGTTAAGAAAAATTATTCTGGTTTAGGTTAATATTAGTAAAAATGACTTTTATTTCAATTCAGTTTTGCAAAGAGTGAAGCTGGCATGGGATATGCTTTTTTTTTTTCCGATAAAAATAACAACTTTCTTTCTTTTTTTTTTTTTAAAAAGGAAAACCTCACATTTATGTTTTTTTTATCATTAATACAATTAATTGACTTTCAATTAAAATATATTTAATTGATATCAATGATACTATTATGGCATGACATACTTGAATTATTCCTGATTATTCTTTTATATAAAGTTATAAAGCAATAATACTTTTTTAAGGGGGGGAGAGAAGAAAGGCTGGCAGAAAAGAGAGGTGGGGCATTAAAGTCATTTTACATCATTTTACACAAATTTTAAAATCCTAAATTGGGTTGATGACTTAATTAATGATTTGTTGAATTTACCAACCTGATTTAGAAGTTTTCTATTTTAAGTAACTTTATATAGGATTTTCCCTAAAAATAATTTAATGATTTTAAGGATTCTAATTTTAACTATGGTTGGCATGAATGGTAAAAATGAATCTCGTCTCATAAACAAATATCTACATCTTTAATTCGAATCCTTTGTTCGTGAAATAAATTATCTAGTTATACCAGAGAGAATTATTGGCAGAGGATAATCCTACAATTTCAAAAGAAAAATCCATTTATGTATATTACATTATTCATGCATTTATTTAGCTCTTCTGCATTTTGAGCCTTGCAAATTACAATAATCTAAACGATCATAAGATAATCCCATATTTTGGAATATATAAATCCGTGTTGGATTCAGATCCCAGAAAAAAAAAAAATCCTTATCTTGTTGGATTTTTTTGACAGATCTAAATAAATCATATTGAAAGAGAAGGATAAAGATGAAAACATAAACAAGATTAAAAGGACATAAATAGGGATAGTTTGTTCCTTCTCTTTCACGATTATTTACTACATCTCTAGTCCTTAATATAAAATCCACTTGAAAATTTTTTAAAAGATTAAGGAAGTTACATAAATTACATTAAAGTATTTATATTTATAGTTTTTCTCCAAATTAATGTGTTGACATATAAAATGATATATGATATAATGATGCACAACATATAGTATAATTAAGAAATATTTTTAACTTTCTTAATCTTTTAAAAAACAAGTCAACCAACTCATATGTCAAGAACTAGATGTAGTATATGTAAAAGCAGCAAGTGCCAATAAGTATATGTTTTTCTTTTTGGGTTCATGAAAGATATGTCATCCTATACTGAATTGTATTGTCTTCTGATTAGGTATTAATGTAGGAAAGACAAAAATAAGTAAATAGCTTGTACCAATAAAAGTTTTCAAATGCTATGCTTGAAATAACCAGAGAATATATAAAAGAAAATAAAATGAATAAGGGAAGAATAAGTTTGGCCAAAGGAAAAGTGATGAAAGGATACCAAGGGAGTAGTGAGGTATTGATTATCACTTTCTTTGTATGAGATATCCCCACATGTTTTTTTGAATTTTCAGATAAAAATCCCTCTATGTTAGTTCATTAGTAAAATAATACTAAAATGAAATTAAAAAGGGAAAAATATGAAATTATTTTTTGAATAAAATTTATTCTTATCATGGATAAAATATGGTATATCTATATAAAAAAGAAATTACATTACTGATAACTAATGAATAATGAGTATATATTGTATATTAAATACACACATATATAATCTATATTAAGATAGGTCATCAGTTGAACTACGATAATGGTAAATATTAAGGTGTTTATGTCAGGAATGTGTGCTCCATCGGGCTCTACTTTTATGGCTCAAAGAGTGTCGTCTTTTTCTTTATATTTTATGAAGAAAAGGATTTTATGAGGGAGAAGATAAAATGGCCAAGCCTTTTTTAAATCAACTATGAAATATAAAATATTGAAAATTACATGCACACAAAGTGTTCTTTAATTTATAAATGACATATCATATAAAAAATACAAATTTTTTGACTTGGCATAAACTGTCAACTTCAACAGCATCTTACTTAATGGCATAAACTGTGTGTGTGTAACTATAATTAATCTTATAAATTTCTATAAAACGTGTTTCTATATTTGTTTTTTGATTTTATAATAAAATTCTTAATAACTTCATACATTTTCAGCCAGGAATAAATTCATTTCCGTATCTCTTCTCATAATATAGTAACTTAGTGATCAGTATCCTAGGCGGCGGTTTTAAATTTTAATTACCAATAAATTTTTTACCTTAGTGGTCAGCAACACTTATATAAGAACTAGTTCATGGAGCCTCCTTTTTTATTTTTCACAAGAATATATTCTTTTTACATAAAATAATATATAAACTAGAATAATGAACTAATTTTCAACATAAATTAAAGGAGATAAGGAGCAAGAGTTTGTAACTTTGTATATATTATTGGGTTGACTTATTATTAGTATTTCACGCTCCTTGATGGCTACTCTCCAACGCTGGCTTATGGACCTTTGTTGAAGTCTTTGAATCCTTTGAAAAAAAAGAGATTAAGTAGTAAATTTGTCCCGAAAGTTTTTACTAAGGAGTTATGTTATCTGTGAAGTTTTTTTTTGTCTCAATATTACTTCGGAAGTTTCAAAATGTAGTAATATTATCTATTTTCGTTAAAATGTTAACGGTCAACATCAATTTTTTACGGTCAATATTAGTTATTTGACGGAATAGGGCGATATTAATATGTTTTGAAATTTCTAGAGTAATATTGAGATAAAAAAACTTTCATGATAACATTATTCGGAAGGAGATCTTCTCATAAGCATCATTTCTTCTCATTTCTCCTCATCTCATCAAGACGGTTGATTGAAAATATGAGAGAAAAATTAAAGTAGTATTGTGATATTTTAAATTGATTGGATGGATGTAATTTAGAGATAATGAGAGATAATGAAAAAATGATGATAAGAGAAACCTGACCCAACATTACTCCGGGGTTTAATACTTCCGAAAGAGATTTACTATTATTATTATTTTTTTAAAAAAAAGTCTTTGAAGATTTCACGTTCCCCCTATGGGCGGAAAGCTATTTGTCGTAATCTTCAACATTCTGATTTGTGGGACCCACCGCCACTTACGTCACTCATCTTTCTTTTCCCCAATCCGTAGCCGTTTTTCAGTTACTCGGTCACTCGCTCTCGGCTATTCCTTTCTCTCTCTCTGCACCGTCCACGTCCTCTTCCCCTTCTTCATTATATTTACATTTATATATATAAATTCAATGGTAATTATCAACCATATAACACACTCATGGGATCATAATTCATAAACCAAAGAGAGTGAGAAATCTATCTTCACTAGAGTTTGCTTTCTCTCTTTCTTCTTCACTGCTATGAGGCTTCCTCTACGAGCTTCTCACCAACCTCCATCCACTTCTTTGCCTGATAACTCCTTACCTGTTCCCTTCCAACTCAAGGCCGCCGCGGCGGTCGCCGCCACCACCACGAACTTGCCATTCAAGAAGTCTCAGCTATCGTGGATTCGGCTCAAGCACGACTCACCGGCGCAATGTGAGTTACCGAAGCTCAGACGAAAATGGATGGAGTATCAAGGGAGTAGCAACTGGGACGGGATGCTCGACCCACTTGACGACACCCTCCGCCACGAGATCCTCAGATATGGCCAGTTCGTCGACGCAGCGTACCGTTCCTTCGACTTCGACATGTCATCTCCGACGTATGCTATGAGCCGGTTCCCGAAGCGGTCGCTCCTGAGCCAATCGGGGATTCATAAGTCCGGGTACAGGATAACGAGAAACCTCCGGGCGACATGCGGGATTCACTTGCCGAAGTGGCTTGATAGAGTGCCATGGAAGTTTAGTTTGTCTAGTTGGATAGGTTACGTGGCGGTGTGTCATGACAAGGGGGAGATCGCCAGGCTCGGCCGACGCGATGTCGTGATCTCTCTGAGAGGGACGAGCACTTGCTTGGAGTGGTTGGAAAATGCACGCGCCGCCTTGACGAGTTTGCCGGAGGACATGGGAGGTAAAGGAGGAGAAGCCATGGTGGAGAAAGGGTTTTTAAGTCTTTACACATCGAAGACACCGAAGACTCCAAGTTTGCGGGAAATGGTGAGAGAAGAGGTAAAGAAGATTATCCGATCTTACGGAGATGAGCCATTAAGCTTGACGCTAACTGGTCACAGTCTAGGTGCCGCACTCGCGATTCTTAGCGCGTACGACATAGCCACCACATTCAAGAACAATGCGCCAATGGTGACGGTGGTTTCTTTTGGAGGCCCGCGCGTGGGGAACGAGAGTTTCCGGCGGCGATTGGAACAAAGTGGGACTAAAATTCTTAGAATAGTTAACTCCGACGATGTTATTACGAAAGTGCCGGGGTTCGTGGCCAGAAGTGATGACGTGGCAGGCGATGGGGTCGCCCAGGTAGGAAGGCTACCTGAATGGCTTCATAAGCGCGTGGAGGACCTGCAGTGGGTTTATGCAGACGTAGGGCAAGAGTTGAGGCTTAGTAGCAGGGAGTCTCCAAATCTTAAGAACTTAGATCTTGCCACGTGTCATGATCTCAAGACGTACCTTCTTCTGGTAAATGATTTTGTGAGCTCGAAGTGCCCTTGTTGCACTACAAAAACGAAGCAGTATCCAACAGCCCAAGCGTGCCTGTGATTTTTTTAAATTTTTTAAATATTATTTTTGACCAGAAGCTCGAATTTCAGAGCATATAAAGAACTGTACATTTTTGAAAATACATTTGACAATATATATGGTTAAAGATGATAGGTTCCCTCCCTCTCGCACATTGAGCTCTTGTGTGGAATTTTTGGGTTAATGTCCTATTTTATCTAAATAGTTTTCGTACGTATAGGTACTGCCCAAGTATTTAAAATTTTTTGTTTGATTAATTTTATCCATTAAGTTTTAAAAATAGAGTAAATGTCAGCCCCGGTTGTTAAAAATGTTTACCGTCAAATACTTTCGGGGTGAAATCGATCTAACAATAAGTTTTGGATACGCATAACTTCTACGTGAAAAGTTTTGAGGTAAAATTGGATTTTAACTCTAATTTCTTTTATATCTATACAAAATTATAGTATTAACAATGAAAAAGTTTCATACATATATATATATATATATATTTATACTCTCTCTAGTCCATAATATAGGACCGTTCTAACTACTTCATAAGGATTTAAAAAAGTAGATTGTATATTAAAATGGCAAACAGTTATTACTGAGTACTTTCCAGTATTATTCACCAATTAAAATCAACCTATCTTAGTTACCTTTCCTATCTTCTTATAAAATATCTCTCTATATTATACTCTCTCCGTCCGTATATATAAGGTCGTACGTCCTTTTAACCACATTGCATTGTTCAGCAAAATAGTTAAAATTATTTGAAAATAATACATATGAAGGAAATATACTTTTATTTACAAGTAGGTTCTTATTTATGAATGAGTAAGAAAGAGTAAAAATGAGAAAAATGATTAAAGAGAATGTATGGAGAAAAGATGATGTGAAAGAGTCAACATTTTAATTAATGCTATGAAATTAATCAAGGGTAAAATGAGTAAAAGTGCATTTATTAGGTCAAAAAAACTCAAAGAGGATATCTTGTAAAAAGGAACAAGACTATTAAAAAAAGGGATATTATAAATAGGGACGAAGGGAGTACTTAATAAGAGTATTTATGAGAAAGAATAATTAAATGTTACTGAATTTTGCTCTTATATTTAATACCACAAAAAACTTTTGAAGGGGTACTATACTAAGCATATAGGGACTACCAAAAAAGGAAGCAGAGTAATATAAATACATGTACTTAATTAATGCAGTCAAGAATATTAAAAAAATTGTCTTTTTAATATAAATGACCAAGAAATATGGAAATAATCCATATTTGTTAGCTACATTAGTAACCGAAATATTAGAGTACGTAATATATTTTCAATAATATTTTTCTTAAAAAAATTACTAAAGCCATTGAAATTTTGAATATATCACCATGATCAATTAATGTGATTATTTACAAAAGTTAAACAAGGAATAATAAATCTGGGTCCTCCATACATATAGTCCTTTTTCGGTTTCAACTTTCAATGGTGGTGCCTCTAGGGCCCGGCCCCAGAGGCCAACTTATCTGTAACAGGAGTATAAGGGTGTGTAATGATTTCAGCATTCAAACTTTTCTAATATATAGTCCTTCTCGTCCTATTTATAAGCTTTAATTTTTGAACAGGCTTGATTTTTTTTTTAATTTTTATTACAAGCTTTACTTTGAAAATGTCTGAACATTTGTTATATTTTTATTTTTATTTGTATCCATAATTAATTATACATCTCTCTCGTGTATCTTTTTCTCCCACTAATTCTCTCTCTCTCTCTCTGTCTCTCTCTTTTTAGGTCATTGTCTCTATCAATCACCCTTTCCATAAATAAGGGTGTTTTGAAAAGATAAGTCGTATTGTTTTACATATTCGTTGTTGTTAATCAATTTTAACCAACATTTTGAGTTATGTAATGTAGTTATTTAAAATTTATAAATAGGACTGGAACGATTAGAATAGAAAAAGTATTTAAAATCACAATTTTGGTTGATAGTTTCCAATATAAAATAAAATTAAATATGCACTAGCCAAAATAGCACTACTTTTATAAATACACTACACAGCCATTGAATTAATAAAATTAGTCTTTTTTGTAATTGTTAAATAAATTAATTAATGGATTAATTTATGAAAATCATGGGCTAGGATTTATTTATTTTAAAAAATATCAAATGATAATGATGTGATAGATCTTTCAATTTGTCCATTTTTGTTTTATGCGAGAAAACAAATAATGAGTGTGTATATTGGAGCAATGCGATTCTTTCAAATAATGATCATTCAGTTGAGAGAACTATGAAGTAAATGGATCCATGAATAAGGCTCTCTTTCTCAACAGTGTTCCCAATCATAAATTGGACGCATTATATATGATGCCCAGCTATGTATGTTGGAGATGGAAACTTCTCAACAATCATGATTGTGGCTTCACAATAAACCAGAATTAGATGGGGTCTAGTTTATCTTATCATCCATTTTCTCATCATCATCATCCCTCACAATCTCTGAATCATATTCACCTAATCAATTTAAAAGGTAAAAACTGAGCTACGTCATTAAGTTATCACTCCTTTGACTTTTATCTCATCTTCCCAGTCAACGGTTCCGAATGACTCATCTTCCTAATCAATAGTCTAGATAAGCTTATGAGGGATGGCGAGAGCATTGCTTCCAATTACATGTGTGCATGTGTGTTTTTGTGTGTGGGGGTTCTAATTTAATTTCACCAGAAATTATGTGCCACAGCAATATATGTGTTTCTTCTTTCATTAATTAAAATAATAATTTTTTTAATGGTTTTATTCACTCGCACATGCTTGTGTTGTTATGTAATATATTTTAGGGATTTGATATATTGGATTAACATTTGCAAAATTTACTTTTGTATCAACCGGCTTTTACAAACTTAAATTGGATTAAAAATCAATTACCGTAATGTTATTTATATTTGGATAGACTTTTATAAAAGAAGGCGGTTGGACAGAAAATTATTTATATGATAGATTAAAAAAGTTAGTTTTAAAAGGTTTAAATATGAAAAATTCCAAGTGACATTAAAAGTTGCTTTATCTTTAAAGTCACTTTTAGAATAGAAGTTATTTTCTCACCCCTACAAAAGTAAATCTTTGATCTTCTAACTTTACACAATTTTATTTTGATCTGTTAATTTTAAAAAGTATATTTTAAATTCTCTAACTCTAACACCATTGATTTTATTAATAAAAAAATGGGGTTAATGTTGAAAAAATATTTTTAATGCTGACATATTAATTTTAATATTTTATTATATAAAAATTTTATTTTTTTGAAATAACAATGAGTGACACAAAAATATAATTTCAGAGTTAATGGAGTATGCTTTATAACCCATTCAAAAATAAAAAGACACTTCATGAAAATTTTGGGACAAAAAATTTATAAAAAATTACATAACCAAAAATTTCTTTTTGCCCAAATAGATAATATATATATATATATCAAAAGATAATATTGGATTTAAATTAATATAAGTTGGATATTCATATTCTTTTAAAGGGGTGGAAGCAACTGACGAGTACCAAAGTGAAATTCATTATTTTATAAAATGAATGAGATTTATTGTGGTCAACGTACGTTAAACGTTTTTATTTAAATGAATTTTGAAATATCAATCATCAATCGTGATCCTAACAACAGTTGAGGAATAGGTAGGTAATTGATGGGGTTGATCAGTAAGGCCTGTAGTTTATAATGGACGTAGTAATGTTTTGAAGTGATGGAAATGATGTTCTTCTCTCCACACTATAAAAGGTTTTTCTTTTTTCTTTTCTTTCTTGGAAGATTTATTGTATATATGGAGATGGAGATTTACTATGAAATTTTAAAAAATTACTATCAACATTTTAAAAAATTACTCTCAAGATTACAGTTTTATTACTGCATGAAAAAACACATGATAATTAGTTTTATTCATGAATAAAAAATTTAAGCAATGATAATTAGTTCCTTATAGGGAGAGGAGATAACCCAATAAAATACGCATTTTTACTCTTCAAGCACGGACTAGTCGATTACTTGGATAAAAGGCACTGGATGCCTAGTGATGGGGTGTCACCATTTACAACAAATTATAACTTTTAGGTGTTAGTTCTCAATGTGTTTTGATTATTAACAACAAATGTAAACATATTTTGAAGTTTCCAAAATTTGTTTAAAACCATTTGACAGTTGCATACTCGAGTATAGGTATGCATACTCGAGTATAGGACTGTTAAAGGATTGCTCAATTACATTTTACAAGTCAATACTGCAGTATGGGTAGCCATACTCGAGTATTGAAGTCACAGAGAGCAATCAAGTTTTGTAAATAGATGTATACTCGAGTATAGGTATGCATACTCGAGTATAGGCCATCCAGAGAGCAACCAAACTTTCAAGATAAGTCAATACTGTAGTATAGGGAGCTATACTCGAGTATAGAGTCTTACAGAGAGCTCCAAACATTTTATAACTGATGCATACTCGAGTAAGGGTTTGCATGCTCGAGTATTGGGCTCTTAAACTGATTTTCAACTTGGCACCTGTTCTTATATACTCAAGTATGGTTTTGTATACTCCAGTATTGACAATGAAAGACTTCACACTTTTTAAAACTGAGTTGCATACTCGAGTAAGGCATTGCATACTCGAGTATGGGACCATACAGAGAGGTCACTCATTTTGTCAAGAACTTGCTTACTCCAGTATACAAATGGATACTCCAGTATAGAGGCATTTTGAACTTAAAATTTTCAAGCAAAGAGTTTCATACTTGAGTACACTACTAACATACTCGAGTATAGCCTTTGGTTTCAAAAACTCAAGTCACGATGGTTTGCCTCTGGAAGCTGCATACTCTAGTATCACTTTGGATACTCCAGTAAGGACACTTACACACAGTGCCATACTCGAGTAAGGATGAACATACTCGAGTATGCAACGTAAAAACTGATTTTTGAATTACACGAATTTTCAAATCCTTATTGTTTGACCTAATTGCTTTCATATATCATTCACTTATGTTCCCTACTATGTTTAATAAGTTTGTTGAGTGAATTACAGTTAGCCAGATGAAGATTATTGAATGTCAAAGCCATAAAGCAAAAAGTGTACAGTGCATTTAATGCACTTCTGCAAATCAACCTACTTTCAGCTAATCCATCTGAGCACGCCTTTTAAACGTTAAAGAATGCTTACTACAACAAGCAAAGTCATCTCCAACGGGCAAATTCTCAGAAAGATACATCAGATCACATTAACACTTGGATTAGTTGAAGATAAGAGATAGAAGATGACCAGACTTAGTGCTAATCATCTATAACGGTTGGATCCATCAAGCAACGGTCATTTAATGTTCTCTACCTATAAATAGAGTGCATTAACTTCTTCTCAAGCTGATACACCAACTGAGAGCGAAAATTTATTAAGTGTCATTTATTGTGTTCAGCTTTCATCTGTATTGTATCAATTTGATACTTGTGCTTCAGTGTTCATTTTATCTGCTCTGTAAGAGAGTCATTTCTGTAAATCATTTATTGATTGTGATAACCACAAGTCAGGGGACTTGGTGGTTGGGTGTATTGATTACATCTTGTAAGGGGGAGTGAGTTCTAGAGAGAGAACTACTCTGAGTACAGAGATTGTAATCAATTTTGTGAAGTTAGTGGATTGAAAATCCCAAGTGAGGCTTGGGGACTAGATGTAGGTCAGGGAAAGGATCGAACCAGTATAAATCGTATTGTACAAAGCTTCTCTTCTCTCCATCTCTGTTATACCCTGTTCTTAGTTGTGCAAAATAGAGTTAGATCTTTAAATTTTTAAAGATACCCAATTCACCCCCCTCTTGGGTATCAAGCTCCAATTTTCATTAGGGTCATTCAATTTATGGAAAAAACACTTCTCATGTTATAGGAGAAGTGTTTTTTCATGTCACTGACACATAAAATGGTAGGACCCACATATACATATAATTAACATTATATATATGTAGGTCCCACTATTTCATGTGTGTGTAGGAATCTTCTTCTTCTCATGCAACATGAGAAATTTAAACCCCTCAATTTATACATAAAAAATGGGTTATTATAATTTTCTATATTTTTCTTTTATATTGCCTAGTATTTTCTTTCTCTAAACTTAAATGGAGGATTATGAAAGTAAAACAAATAAAGGACATTTTTAGCAGAAAGTGTATTATATCACACCTCTTTTTGAGTAATGAAATTTCTTATCAAAAGTTATGAGTATAATAATTGACAAAAGATGTTGGGAGTATCTTTATCACTTGAAAATATAACTATCACTATTATTACAAGGAAAATCTTTTACCAATAAGTCAAATTTCAAATCCTCAAGCAATGCTAAGAACTAATTTTGATAAATATAATTATCTCATCATTGGTCGATCTGCTTCATGATTCATCAACTGACTTTTGAATTTTGAGACTTATTACATTAAGATGCTTGGGTCTGTTTGGAAAAAGCTTTAAGTAACTTAAAGTTAGAAAAAAGTGGCATTAGAAAAAAAAGCTAGAAGTGGAGTGTTTGAGTTGAGTTTGAATTTCACTGGGTTTTTTAAGAAAAGCTCTTAAAAGTTAGTTAAGGAAAAAGCTCCATGGGGTAGCTTTTTCCAAAAAGCTCTAGACTTTTTGACGTGGGCTTCGCTACTTTTACTATTATCAATTTAAACACAAATTATATTTACAACCTGAATTTTTTCCTACCAAACTTCTAAAAAAATCAGATAGAAAATAAGCTCCCGTTCCTATCGTAACCCAAACAGACCCACTATTATTATATTCTATATGGAAATATGAGTGGAAAGAAGCAAAAAGCACGACCAAGAGGTGACTTTTGGTAGTTGTATAAGGAATTCCGGCCTATAAAAAAAAAATAAAAAATCATAAAATTTGAAGTACACAAAATGACATAGCCTTTATATTGAATCGATATTCTCCAAAATATCTAAAATGAGTTGGCTTAGTGGCACTTAACCGAGTTCAAAAACAAACTTTACTAGTAATGTTAGGGATTCAAATCTCGGAGTGTTTGCTATCAATTATAACTTTACCTAATCATCAGCCATAGCTTTGATTTGGATTCAGTCTAATCCCATCTTTCCACGTAGATCTCTCATGAAATATAATTAACTTTTACAAATTATAACATTCTTTATTTTTTTTTTCTTTTCTTTATTATTTCAATTTCAATCGAAGAACATCAAGAAATTTGATTTATTACTTTAAGATTATTAGTTGACTTGAACCTAACATTTCATTACCTGGTTCAATGTATATAATAACCTCACGCAATAATTTTCTTGTATTATTATTATTATCCGTTAATAGATAAAGTTGTTATACCCTTTCTATCTGACAAGTTTTCATATTCATAGTAAACGTAACATCTACAAATTCTAGTGGGGATGACTGTATACTCTCAACTAATGATAAGAGGGGCGCGTGAATCTAAACGCGCACACGTACATATATTCACAGTCACAGAAATTAAACCAAGACTTAATTTGTAAAGTTTATGATAAAAATATTTATTTTATGAAACTTTTATAATATTTATTATAAAATTAATTTTTCCCCTCACAAATCCAAGAACATAATTTTTTGGTCTCACGGCATATTATTTCTGCTAATTATTATTATTTCCGGTCTTAAATATAAGACATAATTGATTTTCTTAAAGAGATTAAGGAAAATAAATAATTTACTTTATTATATTATATATTGTGTATCCTTATATTATATATCAGTTTATAAGTTAGGCAAATTAGTTTGGACAAAAAACAACAAATATAAATATTTTAAAGTAACTTAATTAGATTGCTTAATCTCTCCAAAAAAGTCAACTTTATCTTATATTTAGAATCAGAGGGAGTATTATTTTTAAAATTTAACACTAATATGTTTGCATTTGAGAATATTTTATCCACCAACATTTAAAATTTTTATATCAGCAATTTTTCTGTTAAGATTATTAATTAGGGTTAAAGGATTGAAAGAACAATTTATATATTTAAAGAATCAAAATGGAATCTTATATAAAGTTAAAGGATTAGAAATGCACTTTTACCTAGTTTTTTTTAAATTTTTTTATTAATGTAATACGCAAATGTCTTACCATGTTTGCTTAATATTTGAGAGAGAAAACATATTAAAGCTATAGCAGTATTTTTTTTTTTGGTCGAAGGATATATATATTAATATTAAGAAACAATACATTACATAAGAACAATATAAAGAAAGTACACAAATACAACAAACCAAACCAAAAACAAGAAGAATCAGCTGTCACCACCCATTAAAATGATAAGAGCAAAAGGAAAATTATGGGCAACAACAACTTCTTGGACACACAAAGTTACAAGTGACAACAAAGAAGGTAAAGGTTGAAAAGCCCACCCGATCGGACATACCTCCTTATAAGCATAAGCTGCAACTAAGGCAGCTATACAGGTACCCCGTCTAGGGGTGAAGATGTAAGAAAACCCAACCTCAGGAGAAAGAAGACTCATAATGTCTTGAAGAACACTTCTGCTTTTCTGAACATGTAGATCTAGTGACCTTGACCACACACAAAACAAAACCTCTTTAAATCTGCCCCCAAGAACGCAGATCCAAGCTACTAGATGATAATCGGATTTAAAAACGCTTAAACAGCTTTCTAACCAAGAGGATTTGAACGCAAATCTTACATATCTATTTATTTCCTGAGCGAAGAACACCACCAAAAAACCCAGTACCACAAAAAAGAAACAAAAACCAGATAAATCTCACATTTGTAGATCAGATCTGAAGGAGGGGAGAGGACTCGCCACAAGGATAAGAGAAGGCCACATCTGACAAAACTCTGAGGGAGAGGATCATAGATCAGAGATTTGGACTCCCAAACACCAGGACTGTAGATCAAAGATATGGACTCGTAATAACCACTCTGACTCGTCTGTAGCACAAAAGTGGTGGTCGGCAACGGCTTGTGTGTAAGGCACAAGTTGCCGGCGAGGGAGCATGAGAGGGGGGAGGGGAGTGCAGAGAAGAGAGAGGTCGGAGAAAACACGTAGAGGATTGAGAATTTAAGCTACAGTAGTATTACTTTCCCATTTACGCGACATATGAATAAATAATTAATAATTCCTAATTTGTTTCTACGAATCAATAAGTATATCAATGACCTTTAGCATTTCATGTGTTCGAAAACAAAACATGAGCATGAGTGGAATTGAAAACAACATTATATTCCACTAGTTGAAAGCAAAATTCAATTTTCAAATTAAATTATAATATTTTATTTTCCAAATTACTAGGAAAATTTAAAATACATTAAAGCAATTAAGGTTAGAATTTACGGATGGCATTTTCCCTAATGTTAATTTCGCTAATGCATAAATTTGTATTATTTTTGTTATAATTTGAAGGATAAAATATTGCATTTGTAAGTTATTTTCACAAAACCTATCTAAAAAAATCTAAATTTGCAGCAACCCACTTTGGTTATACCGTAATTTAGCTTGCAAATATTATTTTGATTTGAAATATTTATCTTTGGGTTGTATTTCATACCCTTCTATTTCTATATTAGTTTTTTAATTGCAATTTTAGTTATTCTATTGATGACAGAGAAATCTCATTTAAGTTTCAAGCGACCATAATTAAATTAAAAATAAAGTATATTTGTATAACTGCCTTTCCTTTATTTAAAAAAGAAAAGAAAAGAAAAGAAAAAACCTCTTCTCTCCACCACGTACTGCTGTTGGTGGCAAAGTGTTATGGCAAACACCAGAGTCAACTCTACCTTTCTTTTTTATATAATTAAGAAATTGACAGATCACTTGATGTTTAAATCTGATTACTAAGGGTTATTTTCATGTGATAGTAGTTAATCTTCCAATACATATACATTTGATGAGTAAATTTCTTAATGATATTAGTAAGTTTGCTATGCTGAAATAATGAATTATAATAAGATAGTTATACATGGAGCTATTTAATTGAGAAAATCCATGTTTAGATTGAGACACCAAACCAATAAAAATCTACCATGGTAAATAAAATAAATCATGATTATTAAAATTTGATCTAATGATGGATAGATTGAATGGAAAGGAAATGAGATCAATGGAGACACCAAACGATTATGATTTTTTCACTTAGAAATAAGTATATGATGATTGAAAATATGATATCACATAGTTGTGATTTGGTTATCCGGAGTCTTGAAAATGGTTTTGCTCCATTTTTCTTTTCAAATTCAACTTTATTTTCTAACAAAAATTTTGTAAAGTTTAAAAGGATAATTATAAATATGACAAAAATCACTCAAAATTATTTTATTAAAAAAATAAAAAACAAAAGAATTGAGGAATATGTGGAATTAATGAGTTACAAGAATTACTCACTTTATATAATATATAGGTGCATTATTAAATTATGTGTTTAATTATTATTGATAAAGTATCAATAGGGGTATTTTAGGAAGAAGTTAACAAAAATTAGAAATTTATTCTATAAATAGGACAAAGATCAACTCCCAATTTAATGTTGTCCTATAACTAGGGCCAGGAGGAGTAAATTAAAAGACAACATTTGGTGGCTTATTTATAATTTAGTTTCTATAATTTATAAACTAATGATCCAAACATTAGAATGCATACTACTATATAGAACAATCATACTTGTCGGTTATTATTATTTTTGATTTATAATATGCATGTGGCATTTAAACTTTGACAATTGAACCTATACTTGATGATTCTTACTTGGCAAAAAAGGAGTGTATATATATATGTGTGTAAAGTCAAATAATAAATGGACTTACTTAATAGTCTTTTAAGATGACTGTCAAGTAATTATTATATATTTGTTGCATTTTTTTTATAACTGTAAAATATTTCTGCATATTTTAAAAGTATCATGGGGGTATCTTGACGACCAACCTCTTGCATCGTTAAAGCTATATATACAATAGTAGCTAGAAAAATTCAAACATAGCAAGGCAAAAAGTTAATACTATTTCTGGTTCTATAAGGATCCACTTTTTGATACACTATAAGGATCCACTTTAATGAAGAACTTGATCTACAAAGTGAATCTAATATTAAGGTCTGTTGAAAGTATTACTCCTTCCGGTCCTAATTATAGAAGCTATTTACCAGAATTTGGAGAGAATAAGGAGGGAAGTTAAATTAGTTAATTATAATTATTTTTCAAAAATACCCCAACTGAAAATTAAAAATTACATAGGGCAATATTAGTTGAATGGTAATCCGCACACAGTACTCTCGCGATTATTGTCAGATTTAAATCTTTTATTGGAGGCCGCACGTTGGTAATGTACTGATGTCGGCTTGTTTTCAGTATTTTAGATGCTTAGATAAAGAAAAGTTTAATGAGATTTGTTAGTTCTCTATGTGTTTTGATGATAATCAACAATTGTAAACATGTTTTGAAGTTTCCAAATTTGCTAAAAATCATCTGTCAATTGGAAACTCGAGTATATGATTGTATACTCGAGTATTGGATTGACAATGGATTGCTCAAATGCATTTTACAAGTTAATACTCAAGTATTGAAAGCAATACTCGAGTATTGAAGTCACAGAGAGCAATCAAGTTTTTGAACTCAAGTGCATACTCGAGTATTGCACTTATATACTCGAGTATAGGTCATCCAGAGAGGATTCAAATTTTTCAAGTTGAGTCAATACTCAAGTATAGGAAGCTATACTCGAGTATTGGAGTTACAGAGAGCAAATGATTCTTCAAGTTGAGTGGATACTCGAGTATGACACTTGTATACTCGAGTATAGGTTTTGGATACTCGAGTATTGGGCTCCTACAAAGTTTTTCAACTTAACACCTGTTCTTGAATACTCAAGTATTCATTTGAATACTCAAGTATTGACATGGAAAAACTTCGCAATTTTTGAAAGATGAATCAATACTCGAGTATTGATATGCATACTCGAGTATTGGCCATACAAAGAGGTTATCCATTTGTCAATGATTTTAATACTCAAGTATTGGAATGAATACTTAAGTATTGAGGGTTTTGAACTTAAAAATTTTCTCACAAATAGTTCCATACTCGAGTACATACTTACATACTCGAGTATTGAGGTTGGTTTTAAAAGTTCAAGTCACGATAGTTTGCCTCTGGAAGCTGCATACTCGAGTATCATATTGGATACTCCAGTATTGACACTAGTACACAGTGACATACTCGAGTATAGAAGAACATACTCGAGTATTGAGCGTTGAAAACTGAATTTCAAACTACACGAATTTGTAAAACACTTTCATTTGATCTCATTGCTCCCATTTATCATTCACTTATGTTTCCAGCTATGTTTAACCAGTTTGCTAAGTGAATTTCAGTTGACATAGATGAAGATTATTGAAGGTCAAAGGCAAAAAGCATAAAGTGCTCAGTGCATTTAATGCACTTCAGTAAACTAGCCTCTTTTTGGCTAATCCATCTGAGCACGCCTTCTCAACGGTAAAGAATGCTTTCTTCATCAAGTAAACTCTTCTCCAACGGGTAAATCCTCAGAGAGCCACTTCAGATCAATTAAACACCTGATTAGTTGGAGATTAGAGAGAGAAGCTGACCAAACTTAATGCTAATCACCTACAACGGTTGGATTCATCCTACAACGGTCAACTAATTCTCTCTAAGTATAAATAGAATACATTCAAGGCTTCTCAACAACCAAGAATATCAGAAAACGCACAAGCATTGAATAGCTTCACCTACCTTCTGTTTTCTGTTGTAAATTGTCTTTTGACATTGTGAGCTTCAGTGATTATCATTATCTACTCTTTGTGAGAGTTATTCTTGTTATTGATTATTGATTGTAAAGAACCACAAGTCAGGGGACTTGGTGGTTGGGATATTTGATTACAACTTGTAAGGGGGAGTGAGTTCTAGAGAAAGAACTACTCTTGAGTGCAGAGTGTGTAATCAAGTTGCAAAGAGTTTAGTGGATTAAAAATTCCAAGTGTGGCTTGGGGACTGGACGTAGGTCAAGGATAAGACCGAACCAGGATAAATCATTGTGTGCAAGCTTTCTCTTCTCTACTTCTCTGTTATACCATGTTTTTAGTAGCTTAAAACAGAGCATCTTCTGAAAAATTTAAAGATACCCAATTCACCCCCCTTTTGGGTATCAAGCTCCATTTACAAGATTACGTATTCTTTAAACGACACTACTTGAAAAATTGATAATGTGCCTTAATCTGACTGAATTTAGTAATATTAGTTATCAAATAAGAAAAATATAAAGAAAAGTCTAAACAAACACATAAATTTCTATTCAAAAAACCAAATGGCACAAAAAAGCTATATATATGTTTGCACGTAACAAAATAAAAAAAAAAGGTTCTAAAAAGTTAAAAATTAAAATTAACTTCGATATAAAAAAAAAAGGCCACAAATTAGCCCATCTCAAGTTTTATTGAAGTATACAGTGACAAATGTAATTATATAATACTTTTTATTATTAAATTATTATTGTCTTTAATTATTATTGAGAAAATATAAATAGGGGTATTATAGGGAAAAATTGACAAAAGTTAAAACTTGTTCTTATAATTAGGATTAAAACCAACTCCAAAAAGTGTTCCTATAATTAGAACTGGAGGGAGTCCTTTTTTATATTCTTTTTATATTCCACCAAACTTCAATATTAGAAAATCGACATATAAAAGGAACATATATAATTAAGAACATATATGAGTATGTACAATAAATTGTTATGAAAATAAAAGAAATTAAGGATAAGAGAGCAAGAGATGAGAGAAGAGAAAAATCAAGAGAGAAATAGGAGAGTAATTCTCATTCACTGTGTGTTTACAATGCTTGCAAAAGACCTCTATTTATAGGCTTTGATAAGTCTTACATTATAAGTCACCATCAATGTATAGGAAATCTTGGAGGGCAGGTAGAATAAAATATTAAATGCAGCCAATTGGTAGGTGTAGACCAAAATATGAGTCAATGAAAATTCATGTAATTAATATTCATAACACTCCTTATTGGATGTCCATTATGAATGTGCCTTATTAAAAATTTTAATTATAAAAAACCCGATGGGACAAAAACTAGCAAAAGAAAAGAGACATCATTCATTGATACATTGTCTAGTGCTATTTTATTAAAAACCTTTATAGCAATAGCCATTGGGACAAAACCTAGATAAGGAAAAAAGGTACAAGTGTATTAACACTCGCTCTTGATAACGTCAGTTGACATCTTTGAGTCTTCGAAGACAAATGCGATGGACAAGCTTTTCAAAGATTGTACCTAGAAGTAACTTGGTGAATAAATCTTCTAGATTTTTACTTGAATAGATTTTCGAGATATCTATTTCACCATCCTTTTGAAAGTCATGAATGAAGAGTTTTGGTGAAATATGATTTGTTCTCTTGCCCTTGATAGAGTCTTCTTTAAGTTGGACAATATATGCAGAATTATCATCATATAGGACTATTGGGACCATTTGGCCTGAAGATAAACCTCAAATGGTTCGTATGTGATGTATTATTGACCTCAACCATATACATTCTCAATTTGCTTCATGTATTACTAGAATTTCTACATGGTTGGAGAAGATGTGGCTGATGTAGTATGTTTTATAGATCGCCATGAAATTGTTGCACTTCCATATGAAAACAAATAGCTTATTTGTTATTTACCATTGTGTGGATCAGATGAAAATATAGGATACGCATAACCAACTAGTTCATGCTTGGAGACATTTAAGTAGTATAACCCCATGTCCATAATGCCTCTAAGGTAATGAATAATGTATTTTACTCCATTCTAATGCCTTAGTGTTCTGAAGAACTATATTTTGCTAATGAATTAACAAAAAATGATATATCAGGACATGTGTGATTAACAAGATACATCAGTGCTCTTATAGCATTAATGTATGACATTTGTGGACCAAGTAGTTCCTCATCACCTTTTTCACTAATTACTCGAGGTGTAAATGAGTCTTCATACACCTGCAAATACCTTACAGTCATTGGGTACATAATGGATGTGATTTATCTATGTAAAAACGCTCTAGAATCTTCCTTATGTCAGCTTCTTGATATACAAAGATCCCATTTTTGAGGTACTCAATATGTAATCCAAGACAAATTTTTGTTCTTCGCAAGTCCTTCATTTCAAATTCTTTCTTCAACTAATTAATTGTATTTTTAAGCTCTTTAGGAGTTCCAATAATTTTGATATCATCAAGGTAAACAACAATTATAGCAAATTCACTTTCATATCTTTTCATAAAGATGCATGGACACATTGGATTATTTTTGTATCCTTTTTTCAACAGATATCTTAGTCGATTATACCACATGTGCCTTAATTGCTCCAGGCCATTCATAGACTTATTTAACTTAAATAAGTATTGTTCTCGAGAACTTGCATTTGATGCTTTTGGCATATTGAGTTCTTTAGGGACTTGTGCTTTGGAACTTGGTAATAAATTTTGGCTCATGATCTTCATTATATTATCATTCATGATATCAAATGCTATATTTCAAGAAAATATGTTGTCAACAATGATTTCATTTCGGTCCCATCAGATTTTATTCTTAACATAATTTATTGAGATCTCCTTATTTTCACACATTTTAGGTACCTTAGTCTCTTCTGGGACTACGACATTCTCTTATGGAGATATATCTTCTAAACATAATAACTCTTTAAGAGATAACTCTTATGGAGCTAATAACTCTTAAGGAAGAGACAACTCTTCTGGAGCTAATAACTTTTCTTGATTATCCTTTACTTGACCATTGATATTTTTAGCTCCTTTTCTTGTTCAAGGATTTTTACCTTTAGAACCGATGGACCTTCTGTTAGTTCTCAGAGTGTTTTGATGATCACTAACAATTGTAAACAAAATTGGAAAGATTTGACAAGTCAAGGATGTTTAAAACTTGTGACTTTTCTATCTGTCAAAATCAAACCCGAGCCTATGAGTGATAAACTCGAGCCTGGATTTGACAGAAAGCATAAATTGCAAAAGCCAAAGTTCAAACTTGAGACTGAACCTGAAGTTCAGAATTAAACCTTTGGAAGTTTGCATGAACTTGAGCCTACTAAGGGCGAACTCGAGTTCATCATTGCCAGAGAGCTTTTTATCTGTTGAAAATCTGCTTCAAACTTTAAACTTCTACTCAAACCTTAAGTTATGAAAAGTTCAAAGTAATTTTGAGGTATGAACTCGAGCCTAAGATCTTCAAACTCGAGCCTAGTTTTGGCCGAGAGCCTTCAGAGTATTTCGGAGAAAACCAAACTCAAGCCTAAGCTCTTCAAACTCCAGTTCAAAAGTTCCAGAGAGCAATTAGCTATTTTCAATAGTTTCAAACTCGAGCCCATTTGTCTTAAACCTCCAGTTTGTCTTATGTTAACCCTTTTCAAAAGTTCTCTAAGTAAAGAGAACTCGAGTTCACCATTAATGAACTCGAGTTCATGTTCTTACAAACCTCAGGCTTACACACAAACCTCCAGTTTGATTTTGGCAGAAGCAAAACTTTCAAAACTAAATGAAGGGTGAACTCGAGTTCAGACCGCCAGATCTGAAAAACGCAGATAAACTCAGAATTCCAAATCTGATTCTATCTTCATGTTTTTAAGTTACCCATTCAATCTACTTGTTATATCTATCTCTCATCAGTGCAACTGAACTTTTCTAACACATTTATTCATGAGATTACAAAAGATCTTCTGAATGGTTTGAGATTCAAAAAGAAAGTTATTTTCGGAAACTTGCGAAAACTAAGGAAAGCTGTTACTCAAGATCATCTAGCCGTTAGAGGAGATCATATAGCCGTTAGAGGAGATCATATAGCCGTTGTGCAACATCTCCAATGAATATATATCTTAAAAAGAAGATCAGAATCAAGGAAGTCTGTAAAATAAACTCTCAACAGCCATATTTTGGACAAAGAGTGATTTCAGCAAAACAAGATCAAGACATAACACCTGCAACAGCTATATTTTCAGAAAGGAAATAGCTCCAACGAATCTATAACGTTCACAAGCCTCAAAGAACTATATATAGATGAAGATTCGAAGAAGAAAAGACAGAGAACTGAAATTATATATTACTACTCAACAATATCAGTGAAAAAGTTGTTTATCTTGAATTGTTGTACTTCAGTGATTAACAATATCCACTCTTAGAAGAGAGTTCTTTTCTGTAATCAAATTTTCTGTAAGGATCTCAAAGTAGAGGGACTTTGAGATTGGGTGATTCAATTACAACTTGTAAGGGGGAATGTGTTCAAGGTTGAAAAACACCCTTTGTTTGCAGAGTCTGTAATTGTCTAGAGAGATAGTGGAAATCCCAGAGTGACTGGGGACTGGACGTAGGTCATTAGATTGGACCGAACCAGGATAACTTCTCTGTGTTTTGCTTTTCTTCCCTTCTTACTCCCTTACTTTCGGTTCCATCGGATTTCTGGCAAAAACAGAGTATATTTCTAAAGAATTTTAAGAATCCCCAATTCACCCCCCCTCTTGGTGATTCAGCCGTATTTTCACCTTCAACGCTTTAGATGTACATTAGATTCATTCACAACAAGTTGTCCTTCAGGGACATCAATTTTGATAGAAGCATTAGCAGCTGAGACATGTGATTTTGTCACTTTCTTTGGGTCCACAAATGCTTCTGACATTTGACTAGCTAAATTCTGTAAATGAATTATCTTTTGAACTTCCAGTTCACATTGTTTTGTACGAAGATCAAAATGAGTCAGTAATTCATTTTAGCTAATCTCTTTACCCAACTACTTATTTTCTTCCCCTAAACTTGGGAAAAATGATTCATCCAAATGATGATCAACAAATTGTGCCATAAATAAATTTCTTGTAGATGGTTCTAAATATTTATGATAGAAGGAGATTCATACCCAACTTATATTCAAATTATTCTTTGAGGATTTGTTTTGATGTGTTGTGGTGGTGCTATTAGCACATATACTGCACACCCAAAAATCTATAGATGAGAAATATTAGGTTTCTGACCAAAAACCATTTGTGAGGAGAAAACCTTTAGATAACTTGTTGGCCTAATGTGAATTAATGTTACTGCCTGCAAAATGGCATGGCCCCAAGCATAAATTGGGAGATTAGATCTCATAAATAAAGGTATTGCAATTAATTGCAACTGTTTAACCAATAATTTAGCAAGTTCATTCTGCATATGAACATGAGCTACAACATGTTCAATATTAATTCTAAGGGATATACAATATTCATTAAAATCTTGCAAAGTAAATTCACCAACAGTAATAAGACGTATTTTCTTGATAAGATAATTAAGGTAATGTGTTCTTAATCTAATCAAATGAGCAAGCAATCTCACAAACTCCAGGTCGCGAGAAGATGATAAGCAAACATGTCACCATTTAGTTGATGCATCAATTAAAACCATATGGTAACTAAATAGTCAGCATGCAGGTATATTGGCCGACAAATAGATCCATGTATCATTCTAGAAAAGTAAGACTCACATTCTATTTTGCTTGGTGAGGGTTGAATAATCAACTTTCCCTTGGAACATGCAGCACATAAGAAATCTTGGAATTGTGGTATTTCTTTACACTTCAGGGTATGTCCTACATGGATTTCTAATTATTTTTTGCATCATGATTGAATTGGGATGGCTTAACTGGTCGTAACAAACTTTAAATTCATCAGTAAACTTTTGGTTTACATTGGCAAACTTATTGTTTGCATTGTTATTTATAAACTTTTGGTTTACAGTAGCATGTGCTTCAATTGAGCTTATAAATGTATAGAACAAGTTAGAAGAAAAAGCAAGAAAACTTTTTAATATGCATTTCATACTAGAAACTAAATTTATGATATTAAGACATTCTTGATTATTTTTATTAAGTCTATATGATATCCATTTCTATGGATATCTTTGAAAATCATTAAGTTTATTTTAGATTTGGTAGAATAAAATGCATCAATGCATAAATTTTTTTTTCCTTCAGGTAACAAAATATTAGCTCTTATAGAACCTTCAATCAAATTTATACTACCAAATATAATTTGAACATTGGCTTCTGTATTACGAAGGAAGGAAAATATTTATCATCTATAAGTTAGGTGTGGGATTTTGCAATATCAATGAGATGTAAATCTTCTAGACTTATGTCAATAAGACTCATTCTTGGTTAAAACAAACATGGAAATAAAGAAAAGGATAACTAAAAATGAAATACATATAATAGTAGCAACTTTAAACACATTAAATCATAACATTTTAAATAAACAAAGATAATTTATGCTAAGAAATTAGCAACATCCAAATAGGTAATATCTATGTCACCATACTCAAAAATGCTAACCTGATCACCATGATTTATTTTAATATTTCCCATTTCGGGTGGGAATTTGAACCACCATGATTATGACCATGGCCATACCTACAACTGTAGCCACGTCTACGCCCTCGTCCGCGGCCACAAGATTCATGATTTTTGGTAACAAAAACTCATTGTTTTGTTTGGCAACATGGATGTTGTCACACCCCAAATTTAACACCCGAAAACTTGGCCAAAATATTTGGAATACCTCAAATGTGAATGCTTAATATCCAAATCATCAAATTACATAGTTATTTTAAATAAAATTTATATAACCAAGACATAATAAATTCCCAAAATTTTTTAGAGTCAAATACATTGTGGAAGTCCTAGTAGGGCCATGGCAAATAAAAATAATATAACATAAGTTATAGGAGTACAAAAGAGCCTTCAAGCTCACTCCATAGGTTCCTTCCCTTGCTCTCTACTAGTATATTCACCTAAAAAAAAAAAATTAATATGGGATGAGATTCCATGTTTCAATAACTATTGAAAGTTTTTATTGTACACAAGCAAATTACATATAACAAAAAGCAGGGGCTAATTTGAAATGTATTGGTATATACCATAATTTCTCATATAAACTTATTTTGCAGAAGTAATCATCATTATGTCGATTTGTAAACTATACAATTATACAATATACAATATGCATCATCCCTTATATCACCGTCCACCCTTATACTGTTGACTGGAGTCATAGGCTAACACATAATTCAATAGAAACTCATTCATTTGACTGGATGGTTCCAAGCTCACCAAAGGTATAGAGCTTAAGTCTGGACTATGGCTCCCCTCCTTATAAATAACAACTAAGGAGGTGTTACATGTCCCACAGTTTCAATGCAATCGTGGCCAGAGGAAAAACATGAAGAAGGGGCTCAAACAAGTACCATCCATTGTGTGTATCGAGTGGTGGCATAAAGAAATCTTATCATTCAAATTCCTCTTTACTCCAACCCATAACACATACAGCTGCTATGATAATTATATCAATAAAATAAAGTATATTAAATCAAGCTTCCATTTATATAAAATATCATCACAAGGTAAACCAAAAATCTCATAAAACTCATCGGTCTAATCTGCCGTTCTTGAAATTCAAAGGACTAAATTGTCATTTATGAAATTAAGGGGTAAAATTGTAATTTTTGCTGGGCACAAAAATGTAATTTTCTTGGGTACAAAAATGTAATTTTCTTGGGCACAAAACTGTAATTTCCGTGGATACAAAACTGTAATATTCAGTTTTATTAAAATAATATTATAATACATATACACATAATTCAGTCTATAAAGATAATATAATTTACATTCATACACAATTTACAAATATATGGAAGAATATTCAGAGTTACTTGTTATATCCTAGCTTATAAATAATCCTAAAAAATTACTCCAATCAAATCTCTCAATGAGAGTCTTCTAACACCCCCCAAATAATCTTCTTTGCACTATTTCCCCCTCTCTCTTTCTCTCACGCTCTCCTTAGGTCGAACGGTGAAAGTGTGTGATTTGTTTATTGAGGTGTGTGGTGTATGATTGGTGGGGGTATTTATATTCCCTCCACCTAAATAATTAGGGGCAACAATGCCTAAATTAATGGGAGGCGCCGCACCCCCATTTTTCAAAAGGTCGGCACCCCCCAACTTTTCAAATGGGGTGGGTCTCACCCCCTTTTTTTATTTCCTTTTTCTCTTCTTCTTTCTTTTCTTTCTTTCCTTCCAACGCTTCGGCCTCTACTTTCTCTCTTAATATATAATATATTAATATTATATTATGATAATAAATTTAATAATATTTTAATCATATAATAATAATAACAACTTTTTATTTTATTTTTCTAGATCTCCTTTAAACCTCAGAACACTTAATAAATCATACCTGAAAGATACTTAATTACTGAAAAATAAAATTTGGGATGTTACAGAGGCAATAAATTAATTCAGCTTATTTCTTAAAACATTTTTCCCAATATTGCTACTACAAGAGCAAATTGGATACATGAAATGTGGAGAATGTTTTCTCAAACATATCTTCATCAGTAACATTCTTTCCACATAATTTGAATTGAGAAGTAATATAAACTGGGCGAAGTTATACTTATTCACGGATTTAAAATCCTGCCATAATGAGCTTTTGGAAGGATAACCATCTTCTCGTGGTCATACCTTTCTTTCAAATTGTTTCAAGAACAAGTGGGTCTTTTATAGTCAAATATTCAATTTTTAGACCTTTATCCAAATGGTGGCGTAGAAAATTCATTAATCAGGCAATCAAGATAAATAGTTCTTTTCCATATTGACGAGAGCCACAAATATAAATTTCACAATATTTAACATAGTTCAGACCAATGCGATAAAAGGGAATTCATAAAATATGAAATATAAAAATGCAATATAATACCACAAATGATAATAACAGGAAATTTGTAAAGACAAGAAATAATTTATAAAGTATGATATTGCAAGAAAAATTAAAACTTTATGGCTTCGGGCCATTTAATTCTCATGGCTTTAGGCCAATTAATCTCAAGATGATAAATTAGAATCATATGGCTTTTGACCTTTTATCTTCAATGTCACATTATATAACTTCTGACCTTTTATCTTCATAATAAACAAAATTATATGGCTTCTGACGTTTTATCTTCAAGATAAATAAAAGTTGTATATAGTTTCTAGCCGTCCGATAAAATAGAAGATGAAAAAGTATATGACTTTTGACCATATAATAGGGAATCAAATGACTATGGCTTTTGGCATATTATATCAAAATGACTTCTGGTGATATAATTTCATAATGAAAAATTAAAGTAATATGGCTTTTGGCTATATAATTTCAGAATATGAAATTAGATTTGTATGGCTTCTGGCCATACTATAATAACAACAAAAATAATATAGAAGAGCCAAGCGCCTCGTAGCGCAATGGTACTAAGGCCAGCCTTAGGAGCTGCCCTTCCCCCTTGTCCAGGGTTCGAGCCCTGCCTCCCCCTCCCCCCACTGGTTGTATCAAAAAAAAAATATATATATATATAGAAGAACTTGCAAATGAGGTTAAAGTGATATAAAAACAATAACAATATCCAATCTTAGCCATAGAACCTGATGTTTATAACAATCTGTAAAATAATCACCTTAATTCTCTATAGTGGCTTAGATTATCCTTGATAGATCAAGATCAAATAAAGATATGGAACAAGAAAGTAGAGGAAATTGTTTAGGTAACTTTGAGAGAAATATAGTTTTGTTAGAGACATCGTGCTGACTGTAATACCCCAAAAATTATTATTCCTCATAAATACAATATTTTGATAAATGACACCTATTTAAAATAGGTGAATATGTGGTCTCAAATTTTGAGGTATATTTATTTTATTTTCTAGGAAATCTTTATTTAGGATTAAGGTAACCAATGACTGAATTTTCTTAGAAATCATAAAATATCACAAAAACACAAATAATTACCAAATTAAATTAGGGTTCTTGTATGATCAAAAGGAGCAAGAAAGTATTATGGAAAATACTTAAACAAATAGGAGAAATTCATAAGAATTAATAAACAACTAGGTTTTTACTAAACTAAATAATCGTGTAAATTTTCATAATGAATCAAGGGATTAATTAATAAAGACTTAAGGCTCAATTTTCATAATTTATTAAGACACTAAATTTTCTAAAACCCTATAATTATCAAACTAATACCTAAGTTCATGTTTAGCTCATAAAAAGTCATAAAGAATTATTAAAATACTAAGAACAATTAAGAAGCAATTATCAACAAATAATGGGCAAATAAAATTGCAACAATTAGAATAGAGGCACCAAATTTAATAGGAAAATTAAATAAGCTTAATTAAGGGTTTATGACCCTAATTAAAGAACCAATGGCAAATAAGGATTAAGATTAGCATAAGTAGAGTTTCTAAAGGCCATAATTAAGTTAGAGACCAATCATAATTTGACAACTTCACTAAACTACTTTATTAGGGATGCTAATTAAGATTAGTAATGGAGGGCTAAGATTAGATTTAATAAAGCTAAATCCAAAGGCCTTAATTAAGCCTCATAAAGCCAAATCCTTGTGAAATTGAATTGGCTAATGAAAAATCAAGAAAATGTTCTTAATCCTCATAAAATTAATTGGACCAATAAGAGATTAACAAAAATTAAAGGTTTGGATTAAATCTAGTAAAGTTAAATCCTAAGGCTTAAATTAGCTCTCATAAAACACAATCCATGTGACCCAAAAATAACCAATGAGAGATTTTCTTGTAAATAACATGAGACGAATAAAAAACAAATTAAAAATTAAATTAAAGGGGGAGGAGGACGGTTTTTTAAGGGAAGGAAGAGCAAAAAATTGTTTAATTAATTAACCAAACACATGCATGAATGAGTCATAAGCCTAAGCATGATGAGTCAATACTCTAAACATTAAAGCTTGAAGACTTTGGGGCAATTGGAAGAGGATAATAGTCCTTTGTCATAAAGCCTCTTGAAAATATTGGAAGAGGATAATGAAAGAGAAAGATGAGGTGTGTGTGTGTATGTGTAAGAAAGAGAGTGTTGTGAGTGTGTGTGTATACAATTGTTGTGCATGTGTGTGTGTCTAGTATGAAGAGAGGAAGAAGAGTCAAAGCATTAGCCAATAGGAAATTAGATAAATGAACAATTAGATAAATCCATGAAATTAATTCTTGACATAAGTAAATGAAAACCTATACAAACTAAATTGTATCTTGAAATCCATTAACCATAGATCAAATATAAGAAAAGATTATGAACAAGCATAATTCAAGCTTGAGAATGAGTATAACCAAAGCCATTTCCTTAACTTTTGAAAAATTTCTTCCAATTAGGAAAATAGGTGTTTATGGTCTCAAAATGAAGCTAAGAACCTCAAGACTTCAAAACCAATGGAAAGATTTGAATAAAACTTCATTAGGATCCTCAAATATATTTTCATCTAGTGAAAAGCAAAGCCAAGAAGAGAAGGGAGAGGAAATCGTGACTTAAGTCAAGCATTGTTTAAGTCATCAATGACATAATCAACTTGTCAAAGAAGGAGGATGAGTCATAAAGCAATAGAAGAGGCTAGAAGGAAGAGGTGTAGGGCTAGGATTTGTGCATTCAATTATCCTAAATCCAAGGGATGAAAATGAATCAAAGTTGTTAGAAAGTTAACCCTCAAAATCATTATAAATAGGCACCTTGGGTCTTCACATTCCTCACACCAAACCAAGCTTGAACACGCTGAAATAGAGAATAGAGAGTGAGAGGGAGGAGCTTCTTGAAAGAGTAGCAAGGTTCTTGGTAAGTTCTCTAGCTCTAGCTCTAAGTTCTTTAAGTTTTAGTCTTTAAATTCTTAGACAGAAGTAGCTTAGATCTTAAATATTCTAGAATAATTTTATTTACATGCTTTTATGGTTAAAATCAGTTTTATTTCGAAAAATTGATGAAGTAGGTGTTTTAGCAAAATTCCCGGAAGAGGAACATTAAAGTAACGAAGTTCTGGCGAACTCTCATCGGTTAAGCTCTTGCTGAACCAGTGATGAAGATGCCTATATTTTATGTTGAAAACATGGTTAGAAAATTCTGGGAAAATTCATGGTTAAATTAGACATATAGGGCTTTTTAAATATGCCAAGAACATGTTAAAATGATTTCTGTACAGAGAGATAAAAATTCTCAAAGTTGGGCTACGAATTTCTGGAAAAAATCTGGGCAAAGGCTCAAAACTTAAAAACTGGGATTGATTCGTGAAATCTGGGAAAAATTGATTATTTTTACTTGAAAGTAGACATCCTGAGGATTCCAGGGAATTTTACGGATCCTCGTTTTGATTTTTCTAAAATTAGTTATGATTTTCTGAAGTTAGGCAAAAATCTATCCAAAATTCTGGACCAGCGTTTTTTGAAGAATTAAGGGTGATAAGTTGCGAAATAATCCTACCAAGGGTAAAAAGGTCATTAGTGACTAAGATACCTTCTAGAATATTATTCGTGAATTAATAAATGCGATATTACCATCATAGGATAACTGTGACCACCGTCCGACCAGCAACGTACCGATATCGTTGACGAAGGTACGGACGCGTACTGTAACACTAACTCTGATTCTTATTGTATACCTATATGTGATAGATAGTCTAAGACACTTTTTTTACAAAAGTTGTGCATACACATACAGTTATATACAGGTTATAGTCATGATAACGCCGTTGAGTTTTCCTAGCGCTGAAGACACGGATGTACACCGTGGCACTGGTGAATAGTGCAGAATGGAATAACATGGATAGGGGGTGTTGACTGTGTTCTGTTTTTATCTTGAATATGTGAATATCGTATGTGAATATTGTTGTATTGTCATGAATATTTGTCATACATAACTGATACATAAGCATGAGGTTAACTGTTACTTGAGGTTCAATAGGAATTGAACCTCAGCTCTTACTATAGTCTCAGATTATGGAGGAACTAGGAACAAGAACAAGGATAAGTAGCACGCGTGAGAACACGGGCGGAGGACTTTTTCTCTTATGTACATACTGTATTCGGATAATTGTACCACTGTATAAGTACCCAGATTCAACAACAGGGAATATATATCAGATACTCGCTTTTTTAAATTATTCCGATGCTCTACTCTGATTAAAATATTTTGAAAACGATTTTCAAAAATGAGGATGTTACACTGACAACATTTAATGAAAATAAAGAAATCAAGGATAAGATAGCAAGAGATAAGAGAAGAGAAAAATTAAGAGAGAAAGAGGAGAGTAATTCTCATTCACTTTGTGTGTTTACAATGCTTGCATAAGACCTCTATTTATAGGCCATGATGAGTCTTACACTAAAAGTCATCATCGATGTAATGGAGAGGAAGTAGAATAAATTATTAAATGCAGCCGAGTAGATGTTTACTAAGATTTGAGTCAATGGATATCTACATATTAATATTCATAACATAAATATGACTAAGAGGATATTCTAATTTTCTAAAACAGTTAGAAGTCATTGTAGGAAAAAAGAGGCCTTTACAAAGATATTCGCCCTTGAAGTTTCAGTGAATTAATGACTTCTGATAGTCTTGAGAAAGTATAACATCTTCAAGTTATTAGAATGTGCCCCACGTTAAAAAGTTAGACATAGAATATAAGGATATAAACAAGTGTTCTATGTCGTATCAATTGGCTTAAATAATTTTGATAGAAAGATTGTCCGATTAATCGGACACAAAAAAAAAAATTGAACAAAAAAGAGAAAAACAAGGGGAAAAAAAAGAATATTGTGGGCATGGAGCCTAAAGACTAAAGAAAATTACAAGCCAAGGTGAAAGGGAAAAAACTAAAATGAAAAAGAAAAAGAAAAAAGAAGTATGAATAATATTAGAATATGTCCCACATTGAAAATTTAGGCATTGGATTAAAGGTATATAGAAGGTGAGGTACATCTTGGTTTAAGTCATTTGAATAGAAAAATAGCCTCAACCTACATATATCTAAATTTCAACACTGGTAATGTATTATATATGTTCTTAACTTTGGATTTTGGAAAGTTTTGGTTGATTAATATGTGTTTATATATGTAGATTTTGGATATTAGAGTTTGGATGTAGCTAGAGTTAAAGGGCAAAAATGCCTATAAGTTTTACTAAAAGTGTGTCGAGCACCATATGTTATTTGTAGATGAACAGGGACGGACCCAGCAATTGAAATTAGGAGGGGCGGAAATTATAGAACCAAACCCATATTTTTATGAAATCACATTTAAACCTCATAAAAATTTCAACATTTTTAGTTTAGTCCCTCCATAAAACTATTAGAAAGGGACTAAAATGAAAATACTGAAACTTTTATAAGGCTGAAATGTGATTTCATAAAATTTTGGGTTCTTTTCTATAATTTTCTCCCCTCATTTGGGTTCTTTCCTATAATTTTGGGGGGGCGAGGGCCACCCCTAGCCCCCCCTAATTCCGTCCCTGTCCCTGTAGATGAAATATCTATGAATATACAAGATAGGAGAAAAAATGTCAGGATCATTACATATAATCAAATACTGTTGCAAATGCATATGCAAAAATAACATGAGGCCCCACTACAAAGTAACCGAGTTAGGTTATATTTAACGGTCCTAACATTAATATTTGCTCCCATTTTAAATGTTTATTGGTGTTTTTGCAGATCTAAAAAGTATATGATGTTGAACACACTTTAGATTAAAGTTTATGGGTAATTTCACACTCTAATCCTTGAATGTATGTAGATTTTAGATATTTTAAATTAACATTTAGCTTCAAAAAATCAAATTACCGATGGAATTTCAATTTTTCGACGGAATGTCCGATGAAATCCGTTCTGTTACTAAATTTTACATAGAAACTTAGTTTACCGACAGAATTTCAATTTTGTCAAAAATTACCGATGGAATCTTCTGTCGGAAAAATCTGTTGCTAATTTCTTTACTTTCGCCGCTGCCCACCCCTCTAGCCGTCTGCCGCTGCCAGCCACCCCCTCCGACCACCTGCCACGTGTCCCTCTACATGTCGCTTCCACCACCAGTCCACGAGCGCATGCTTATGCCTTAACCAGTTGAGCTGAAATGAACCTACGATATGTTTATTTGCGAATATATATATATATATATGTGTGTGTGTTTTTTTATAAGGTAATATAAATATATAATATTTTATTAAATATATGCACAAATTAAAGTAGTAGAACACACAGAAGAATACATAACAATAAATATTAATCATCAACATAACGACCATGCAACTTTTAGTCCGTGACGCATTTAACCTATCCCCTTGAAGAGTTTAAATTAAGGACCCTAATATTTTATACTTTGATTATCAACTCAGTACTGTTAAAATTTCTGTAAGTTAATGGTTTTTAGTTATGTCAAAATTTTTTAAATTTCTGTATTATATACCTTGTCATTTAAAGAATAGCAATTTACGCGTAATTTTAAGTGTTTCTAAGATACTTAAATATTTAAAAATTATGAAAAATACTTAAAACACATTAAGAGTAATTTGATCATGTTCTTTTAAAATAAAAAATATGAATCCTTAAAATTACATGTCATATGTCAAGTATTATTTTTTTTAATAACATTATATATAATAAAAATATAATATATACTACTAGTAGTGTAGTGGTATTGAGATTAATTTCCCCCCTCCCAGTCCTGGGTTCAATCCCCCTCCTCTATCGTCTTGTATAATATATATATATATATATATATAATATACGACAAAATCGGTTAACTTCAACAGACATTTTAATAGCAAAGGAGTTGATAGTCAAAACATAAAACATTAAAGCCCTTAATTTATACTTTTAAATATTAGGAAGGTGATATGCAATTGATCTAATGTTTGAGAACTTCTTGTATTTTAGCCTTACACACACATATATAAAATATATATTAGAAGTCGAACCCAATAACATAATAGGGTTAATGTGTAGATTGACTAACAAACTATTATTTTAGGAGCGCCCAATACAGAAAAATTTAAGTAGACTAAATATACCAAAAAACTTTAAGAAATGAAAAGTCAGCACAATATTGTTAGAAAAAAACCAATGTCCGTTAAAATGTCAACTCTAACATCCCAAAATTTTGGGGATTTGAAATTTGAATATTATATGGAGATTAATTATGAGATTTTGGTTTAAAATTAATTATGAGAATAATTATTTAGAAAATTAGGAATTATTTTCGTGGTAACATTTGGAAAATAAGACGGAAATAATTGCAAGAGAGAATTTTGGGATAAAACCCAAGTAGCACTCAAGCTCAATTCATTTAATCTCATTTGGCCCACACATGTTTCAGATGGCAGCAAATAAAAGCCCAAGCAATATCCCAATCCATTAAATTAAACTAGCTCATTTAACCTCAGCCTCACCCCAAAATGCAAAAACAGTAAATAAATATATTAGCTAAAACATGTTTACCCAAGCAGCGCTAGATCACGTAAACGCAAAGGGAAGAAATCGCCGCCAGTGAACTTCACGGAATGGTGAAAATAGAGATCACAACGCCATGTCCTGTTGCCCTCCGCAATGTCAGTAACTCCATGCTTTTTGAACCTCACAAACAAAAATGTGTTTTCACCTTTGCCTACTCATCCCTCTTGGATTGGACCATGAGTCCTTATTTAAACATCATTCCTTGATCTTCATTCATTCACTTTGATTACCCCAAGTAAAACAGAGAGTAAGAGGGAAATTGAGAGTGAGAATTGAGGGGGGGGGGGGGGGGAGAGAATCCAAGCATTTGTTGCCCTATTCATGCTTCAGAAAATAGAGGTTGGTGTGGAGTTGAGAAGTAGCAAGCTTTGGCATATTTGAAAGACTAACAAGGTATGCCATTAAGTTAAATATATCTGCTGCTACCTATGTCTGTATGTATATATATATTGAAGTATGTATGAAAACAAGGGTGAGGAAAAGTCACTGTATCGATATATATATGTGCGTTGCTACTTTGGGAAAAAGGAATGAGAAAGCTGTTGTCATAAGCTTATATATAAATGCATCACTACTCTGTGTGAGCAAGAGTAAAAACTTGACTATCATATATATGCTAATATTGCCGTGATCATGGAAGGAAAAGGAATGAGGGAAGATGTTGTTATATGTTATATAAAAAGACTCGCTGTTATACTCGGACCACTCACCCCAGATCCCGGACCCCTCAACCCCCAACCACTCACCTCTTACCCTGGATCTCGGACCCCTCAACCCTCAACCCCTTTCCCCTTTCCCCTTAATCCTCAACCCCTTAGTCCTCTACCCGAAACCTTCAACTACTCACCCCTTACCCCGGATCCCAGACCACCACCCCAGATCTCAGACCCTCAACCCTCAACCACTCACCCCTCACCCCTCACCCCGGATCCCAGACCCCTTGCCCCTCACCCCTCACCCCTCAACCCTCAACCCTCAACCCAAGAACCCGAAACCACTCCTAATTTAATGTGTTAGGATAGCCTTTGAGAGTTTAAAATAATTGTAGAGAAATAATAATAATTAGTAAGATAACAACAACAATAAAATAAATTATTGTTATTATTATTATTATTAGGAAAGGGAATAAATGATGAATAGATAAATAAAAATATTATTATTATTATTTATTAAAAAGGGTATTATTATTTTGGGGTTAATCCTCTAAAAATAATTCACGTAGTTAGTTACTTTGCGACGTAAGCGATGACTAATGACAATAATAAACGTTTATAGGCATATCTTGATACCTCTACTGATCCCAACACCTCCAGATGGAATAAGGATTCAAACTCGACGTGGGTGTATGTTATCTTATTAGCTTGTATGTATGTATTCATATATGACTAACCATGTTTGATAGATAATTTGCATATGTGTATCCTAGCTATGGATTGGGGCTGCATGTCCTATAGAGTTGTGTGTCCTAAAGGGCTGTAGTCCTTGACCAATAATTACGGTTACGGTGCGACTTGATTACTGTGAATAATTCTATGCTTAACATGTGATATTTTGTCATTTATATTTCATACTTGCATATGAGATTAACTGTTACCTTTGGAGTTCATTCATTTGAACTTTAGATTGCATGAAAGAGACAAGTAGTGGATTTGGATCAAGAGGAAAGGTGCAGCTGTAAGGGTTACAGTAGAAGGGATTTTTGTGATGGTATAAGTAATTGGACTGTACTAATTTATTTATGATTTGTATATTTTGGATTAATGTATTAATATCCTCCTATGGGATAGATTTGAATTGCAAAAAATTTATCCTCATTTTTTCAAACTAAGTTATTTTGAGAAAGTTTTATTCCACAATTAATTCGTCTAAACTATTTCGATGCCTGTGCGCTATAACTCTGATCAATAAAGGTGTACTAAGGACGGGCGTCACATCAACTTTTTGTGGGTTAAGTTGCAAATTGGCCAATGAAATTTTACTTCAAGAGCTCCTAGCACGAAAAAGTTTTACTCCACAAGCGCTCAGCACAAAAAAGTCAATGTGTAATTCACCCAAAATACGATTGTTGCAAATCCTTGTCCATATCCCCAACCATGTGCATTGGGGGTTAGCACTACTACAAAAAAGCATATTAACGTCCTAAATTAGAGGCAATTAATGTCCTGTTTCAGAAGGACGTCCAACCAGGGGTAGTTGTATATAAGACGTCCTATAATTAATTCAGGACGCCTTAAAAAAGGCATCCTATGATTAATTCAGGACGCCTTTTTTAAGGCGTCCTATGTTTTATTTAGGACGCCTTTTTAAAGGCGTCCTGAATAAAAAATTAGGACGCCTTACATAAGGCGTCCTGAATAAAATATTAGGATGCCTTATTGGTTTTTTTTTAAAAAATAAAAATAAACCGCTTGCCATGCGTGGGGAAGAACCGTAAAGGACTCACGAAACTAGAACAAAAAATAGAGAGACAGAGACGATGCAGATTAAGAGGTTTTGTGTGCCCTAAATATGATCTGGAACAACAAAATAGCAAAACAACAGATCTTGAACAACAAAACAGCAAAACAGTAGATCTTGAACGACACAAGAGAAAATCTGGAACAACAAAACAACAGATCTTGAACAACAAAACAGATCTGTGGCCGCCGTCGTGGAAGGAACTGTGTGCCCTAAATATGCAGATTAAGAGGTTCAGAGAAGGAAGAGCCGTAAGGAAGATCGATTAGCTTGAAAAAAAAAAAGAGGCGCAGATCCGAACCTGAACACAGAGAATTGACGGCGGCTGAGAAGATTGCAGCAATTGGTAGAGGCGGCATGTGTGTGGGAGATCGATTGTGTAGAAAGAGGAGAGGAGAGGAGAGGACGAGGCGCGAGATTAGTAAGAGGAGAGGAGTTTTAGCGTTGAGTGTGGGAGATCGATTGTGTAGCCCGAGATCGAATAGCTAGTCTGATAAATACAAAAATAATATTTTTGGCGTCTTGAAATTTGATTCAGGACGCCAAAAATATTAATTTTACTAGCGCCAAAATTTTTTTAAAAATTACCTAGGCGCTAAAAAAATTTCCCTTTTAGGCATCTTAAATATATATATATTTTTATTTTTTTGATTTGATTAGTATTATTTTCGATTTCTTTGATTTAATTAGTATTATTTTCGATTTCTTTGATTTGATTAATATTATTTTTGATTTCTTTGATTTGATTAGTAAAAGTTTCGATTTCTTTGATTTGATTTGATTATTTTCAATTTCTTTGATTTGATTATTAAAAGTTTCGAGTTCTTTGATTTGATTAGTATTATTTTCGATTTCTTTGATTTGATTTGATTATTTTCAATTTCTTTGATTTGATTAGTAAAAGTTTCAACTTTTTTTGATTTGATTAGTATTATCTGTAGATCTGGTATTAAGGCTGGAGCTGAGAGGAAGAGATTATATGCCGAGAGAAAGTTAAGGCTATTATCAAGCATGGGAAATATTTCAAAATAAGAAAAATTTTCAATTTTGGCGTCCTGATTGAATTTTGAGGACGCCAAAAAATTATCTGGAGCCAAAAAAATTAATCAATATGGGCCAAAAAATCCATTTTAGGAGTCCTAAAATTCCATTTTGGCGTCCTGATTGATTTTCAGAACACCAAAAAATTTCTTGGAGCCAAAAAAAATTAATCAATATGTGCCAAAAAATCCATTTTAGGAGTCCTAAATATATTTTAGGACTCCTAAAATTCCATTTTGGCGTCCTGATTGATTTCCAGGACGCCAAAAAAATTCTTAGCAATAAAAAATTAATCAATATGCGCCAAAAAATTCATTTTAGGAGACCTAAATATATTTTAGAACTCCTAAAATTCCATTTTGGCGTCCTGATTGATTTTCAGGACGTCAAAAAAATTCTTGGTGCCAAAAAATTCATTTTAGGAGTCCTAAATTAATTTTAGGACTCCTAAAATTCAATTTTGGCGTCCTGATGTTATTTTCAGGACGCCTAAGGCTCAAGATTCAGCCAAATAATTACGGAAATACCATCGCCTATACTTTTTACTTCCTTTTTTAAAATAAGGATGTCTTTGAGGGAAGTCATATCCACTTTTCGTAGTAGTGTAGGAAAAGTGAATGTAACAAAAAAAAATCACAAATGTAACAAGTAGATTTTATTTTAAGTAAGGGTAGTAAGTTTTTGAATGTGCCCAAGCAAGTCCATGTGCAATCAACCTAAAATCCATTGTTGCAAATCCTTGCCCAGACCCCCTAACCATGTGCATTGGGGGTTAGAAAGAGCGAATGCAACAAAAAAATCACAATATGCACTTGCACGGGTAAGTTGGTAAATTTACCACCCGTTACTCAAAATGAAATCTACTCGTTACATTTGTGAATTTTTTGTTGCATTCGCTCTTCCTAACCCCAATACACTTTTTTTTTGATACATAGGCGATAGGGGATGGGGGGATCGAACCCAGTACAAGGGGGTGGGGAGACTACTCCCAATACCACTGCACTACTAGTAGTGCCGGTCCTAACCCCAATACACTTGGTTGGAGGGTTCGGGCAAGGATTTGCAACAATTAGATTTTAGGTGGATTGTACATGGACCTGTGTGGGCATGTTCTAAATCTCACCACCCTCACTCAAAATGAAATCTACTCGTTACATTTGTGATTTTTTTTGTTGCATTCATTTTTCCTAACCCTAGTGCATAGGATTGGGGGTCCAAATAAGAATTTGTGCAACAGTTGGATTTTGGGTGGATTGCACATGGACTTTTTTGTGCTGGGCGCTCCTGGAGTAAAACTTTTTTGTGCTGGGCACTCCTAGAGTAAAAGTTCGTTGGCCAATCTGCACCTCAACCCATAAAAAATTTGACTTTTTAACAGACGTTGGTTTTTTTTTCTAACGGCGTTGTGCTGACTTTACATTTTTAACAGTTTTTTGGTATGTTTAGTCCACTTTATAAAAGTTTTTTTGTGCTAGGTGCTCCTGAAGTAATAGTTCATTGACTAATCTATACCTTAACCCAATATAATAATACAAGAGCAAGCATCTAAATGCAAAACAAAGACTAATATATCGATACTAGTAGAACAACCCGATAACACAATTATACCATATATATATATATATATATCAGAAAATCGAATTTTTTTCATATATATATATATATATATATATATATATATATATATATATATATCCACAGAAAAAACAACCTAACAACAATACAAGATAAAGCATCTAAAGACAATCAATAGGACAAAACAAGTTTACTCTGCTACGTGGCATGAGGACGAATATGCAATGAAGATAAGAGCATGCGATACAATCTGGGATGAAGATTGTAACTTAGAACTCTACAGTTTGACCCCATATGCTGTATCAAGAAAAGCTATTCTAGTGCTCGAAACATATCCGGCGAAAAGTAAAGAACCCAAGCCTATACTATGACTTCTCTCCTTAAAAGCATAAAAGAGGAGGTGTCATTGCTCCAACTCCAAGTTCCTCCTCTACAAACTAATCAGTTAAGTATTAAGGAACGGGGCCTTACAGATTACTGTCATATGTTCACCCTCTACAAACCTATCCAAGTATGTACCTGAAGTGGAAGCAAGCCATGTTGTAACACCCCATTTTTCAAAAGTGGAATAAGAGAATATTATCAGAGTAGAGCATTAAAGCGAGTAAGTAAGTCAGTAACTGATTAGTATATGGCTATATGCTAACTGCGGTGTATCCAGTCGGGTATAATAGCGTACATTTATCCGAATATTTCAAAATTTAAACATAAAACTATCCCAAAATAAAACTTCAGCCGAGTCCTCATGCGTGCTGCTTACCCTTGTCTTTGGCTCTCGATCCTCTAGATCCTAAAGCTATGGTAGGTGCTGAGATTCAATGCCCATTGAATCTCAGGTAACAGTTAACTTCATGTTTAGGTATAAACAATATATGTATGATATATATTCATAACATTATAGCATTAACCAATACATAGCACACAACAAATGTAAGGTTATAACAGCACAATAGTACATAGCACACATCACATGTAAAGTTATCCACGTTTGCACTAACCAGTGCCATGATAGCTATTTGTGTCTTCAATGCTAGGAAAACAATCTCATGGCATTATCAAAACTATAATCCGTATAAAGCTAAATGTATAAACAGCGACCTAAGATCGAGTCTTAGCCACGGTACATGACCCAAGACTTAGTCTTGTCCATCACCCTATGAATAATCTATCACATAAAAGCATACAAGACACATCAGAGTTAAAGTTACAGTACGCGTCTGTACCTCAGTTCGTGTAGCTTAGTGGTACGTTCCTCCGTTCGGTACAATCCCTGATTTTCCCGAATATCCTATAATATTATCTCCGCATTATTTCCTTTAAACATAATATCCTAAGAGATGTCTTTGCCACTATTGCCTTTTTACCCCTGGTGAATATGCTTTTCCAATTATACTATTTTATTTCCTTAAAAATGCAACTTTCAGAATTTCTCAGCAGATTTTTCGATTTCTTTGAAAAATCATAATTAGTTCTACAAAAATCGAAACGAGATTCCGTAAAATTCCTCACAATCCTTGACATGTCTATTTTTGAGGAAAAATAACGTCTCTCACTCAAAATATGTGAATCAATACCAGTTTAATGTTTTCCAATCACTGTTCAGATTTTCTTCTAGAAAACGTGACCCAACTTCAAGAATTTTTATCTCCTTCTACAGATCTCAAAACACTACGAATTTGGTATTTTTAGAAAGCCCTAGATGTCTACTTTAACCATAAAAAATTTTAGAAGAAGTTCAACGTGTAGTACTTTCCTCCCTCAATGCAAGGGATCAAGGAGTCGGAATTCCTTCACATCCAACAACATGACGAGGAGTCATTCAATGACTACTTTGCCTGATTTACCAATTTGTCATGGTATTCATCATATTTAAAGCGCAATGACGATGAAAGTTGGAAGGTTAATATGATGATACATTGGTTAAAGTACGAGATAAGGGAAAGGCTTATATCGCAACAGTTTCAAGAGTTAATTCAAGCGGTGGAATCGTGCCGATTGATTGAACGTAATTGAAGGAACTGCGCATCTCCAGGAATTATAACAATAGCAGTGCAAGCCATGGTGGATTCAGCTGTGGAAATTCCTCACAAAAGAGGAAGGCACCTTGGAACAACTTCTGAGATGGAGGCAAGAAACCATTATAGTCAGGGCAGTGGAGCTATGCTAGAGTGCCGGAATCCCGACCATGTATGAAATGCGGAAAGTACCATCCAGGTGCTAACTGTGAAGGGAAACAAATTTGCTTCAAATGCCAGAAGCCGAGGCACATTAGCTTGAATTGTCCTCAAAGGGCTGCAGAAATAAGGCCACAAAACCTAGGCCGGGTTTTTACATTGACAAATGAAGAGGCCAGGAAATCTCCAGAGATGATCCAAGGTACTATCTCTCTCAATGAGAATCTACTTCAGGCGTTGTATGATTCGAGTGCTAGTCATTTGTTTATTTCATATGATTGTGCAAAATGTATAGGAATGTATCCCTATAGATTACCTATGATTTGATAGTAGTTACCCCACCTGGCGTGATAACTTAAGCTTTTGATGCATGTTTAAATTTTATTATGAGTGTCGATGGGCAAGAGTCCATTGTAGATCTTATCCGATTATCGCTACATATGGTTTTCTTCTCAATCAAGGCAGAAGTCGAACGTTCACTCGAAGACATCTTAGTTGTGAATGAATTCCCTTATGTATTTCCGGATGATCTCACCGAGTTACCTCCATGAAGGGAAGTCGAATTCGCCATTGAATTGATGCCTGGAACGGAATCAATATCAAAAGCGCCGTATTGTATGGCACCGAACGAGATGCAAGAGCTGAAGAAGCAGATTAAAAAACTACTGGTGAAAGGGTTTATCCGACCCAGTGTGTCACCATGCGGAGCCCCAGTACTATTCGTGAAGAAGAAAGAGGGAGCTTGGACTTTGTATCGACTACTGAGAGTTGAACAAGGTGACCATTAAGAACAAGTACCCACTCCCCAGGATTGATGATCTACTCGACTAGATACACCGCAGTTAGTATTTAGCCACATGCTTATCAGTTACTCACTCTCAGCTCTTACTTGCTCTAATGCTCCACTCTGATATTATTCTCTTACTCCGCTTCTTAAAAATGAGGTGTTACACATGTGATCACTATATTATATTGTCATCATCTCATCAACCCTTCACCGATGCGTATATCATACAATGTACAACAAAACTAAGGGTATAAAAGCATGCTTGAAAAGAATTAAAGTACCTCGTTGAATCAGTAGCATCAGTTCCAAGCATGCTTGAAAGAAACAAGCTTCTCTAAAATTCCACAACAGTAATTAAGACACAAGTATACTTGAAAAGGAAGACACTACATCAAAAATTTTGCTTGAGACAAACTATATGAGTACTTGAATGCAATATTTCTCTTAAAATACAATACGGTTTCTAGTCCAAAATGCAAAAGCTAATAGTAGGAGTGTGCTTTGATCTTAGCAAAACCCCAATCTATTCTATCTGCCAAATTTATACATTTTTTCTTAGATTCTCTATTGATTTTACATATTAAGTTTTTTTCCCCCCCAATTAATGGAGTAGTATCCAATGCAAAGGATTGACATGGGTTCTTTGGGAAAAGAAACACACATTATATACAAATAATTAACTTAATTAATTTTCTCACTTTATCTAAATTAGTTATCTAGCTTCTATATTTATGATCTAAGGGAGTAAAAAATATTGGACTAGATGCACCCCTATGTTCCTAAATAAATAAAGGCTATTGATATTAAGCAGGTTTTCATATTCAATCTTTTAGAAGAACAAAAACAGAGATACAAGATTTTCAGCATGATGATACTTATTTGGAAACAGTACTGAATATGTACTGAATAATCGTTACGAAAAATAAAATAATGTTGCAGAGAGACATTAGTGGAATTTGTTGAACGAAAGTCATATACGCGGATGAAAGGCTTGAACGAGTAGAGTGCGTGTGTCTCTAAGGTCACTTTAGATGGGAAGAAATAGAGGCATAAGTTTTTGATGCCGCACTCTTGGAGCACATCAGTCGTCCAAAGTGATCCACGCACACACACATTCTATCTTCTTCAAGCAGAAAAGTCATGGCAATAATATATGTGGACCATGGCAATCTTACATGCCTCTCGTAAAAGAAGTGGTTGTCCTTTTTAATTATTTTTATTGACTATTTTGACATTTATAATTGGCATATTGTTCTTACAATAATACTACTGACTAAATCACTAAGCACTTGGTTCAACTGGTAAGGGGTTGCATCAACTTAGCTAGAGGTCTCAAATTTGAGTTTTGAAAATGCAACCATGTTAAATATCAAGTGGTGTAGAGCTTTGCCTCCCTTTTAGTATTGCTTGGCTTCATCTGGATTAGTTTAGATCCCCAATAAATCCTCCAAGTTAAAAGGACGTGGGTCCATGATACTGGTTCTTTACAAAAAATAAAATAAAATACTACTGTTCATTTTAAAATTTTGAATTTGATATATCACTCAAAATGATCAGTTTGGTGAGTTGGGATTTTGCATTGTGTTGTTGTTTTCTAGCAAATATGTGGGGCATTTAAATTTGATATGAGCAATTGATAATATTTTTTTAATCAATTTTAATCAATAGAAATTAAAAAAGGTGTAATTGTTAACAAATGGTTAATATAACATTTGGTCCTCATAGTTTGCCCTCATTTTATTATGGTCCTTAGCTTATAATTTCAAACCATGTGTTTTGGTCCCTTAAGTGATAAAATGATACAAGTTTTTATTAAAACATGGGGACTAGTGTTTTAGATAGGAAGAAACTTGTTGAACTGAAACTTATGGTTTAATTTGAAACTATAGGGAACCAAAATGAGGACAAATTATAAGGACAAAAGATGATACTAACCCCAAAAATAAAATTAAAATGTAAACAACTAATTTAAATCTTATATATGAAATAAATAAAATAGTAGTACCATCCTTCATTGTCTATTCCCTAATAGGAGACATTTTCAATTCCGGCCAAAGCTCAATTCCGTATGGCGTATTATTGAATCTATCAAAACTATAAAGGAAAAATCATAAAATAAACTCAATAATATTTATATGATATGAATCTTAAAAGATAAAGAATTGGAGAGTTATCACACTCAGCTTCTCTCGCATTTTGTTTTTGTTTTCAATTTTGTTTTGGAAATCATCTTCACTATCCACTAAAAAAAAAAAAAAGATGTTTTGTAGCGGTAAAAACCGCATACTTGTAGTGGTTTTGACCACTACTAACGACATGCATAGCGGTCAAAGATGAAAGTGGAGTCAAATACCCAAGGAGGGGGGGGGGGGGAGGTGAATTGGGTATTTTAAAAATTTTCACAAACACCTCTGTTTTCTAACAGCAAAAACAGGGATACACAGAGAGAAGGGAAGAGTAGCTGGACACGAAGATTTATACTGGTTCGGTCCTAACAACTTGACCTACATCCAGCCCCCAGACTCTCTGGATTTTCACTATATCAAAGATTACACACTCTGCACTCAAGAAGTAGTTCTCTCATTAGAACTCACTCCCCCTTACAAGTTGTAATTAATGAACTCCCAAATCACCAAGTCCCCTTGACTTGTGATTCTTTACAATAAATGATTTTCAAGAATAAACTCTCTCACAGAGTGGATAATAATGAATACTGAAGCTCAAAGTATCAAAAGATATAATACAGTTGAAAACTGAAGAAATAAATGCAAGACTTGAATGATTTTTGTTTTCATCTGTTCTGGTTGTTGTGAAGACTTGAATGCTGCTCTATTTATAATGAGAAAGCATTAAATGACCATTGGATTCATCAATATAACCGTTGCCTTCATTAACCAAAGTTTTGGTTAAGCTTTGGTCTACTTCTCTCACTAATCTTCACTTAATCCAGCTGTCCAAGCGTTCAGAGTTGACTTCCTCAAGATTAATCCGTTGGAAATATAGTTGCTTGTTGTGGAAATCATTCTTTAATGCTTTGCAACCGTGTGCAGATGGATTACCAAAAGTATGCAAGTTTTTGGACTTAGCATTTAATGAGCTGACATCACTTTTTGCTTTAACTTTTTACCTTCAATAAACATCTTCTAAATCATCTGAAACTCACTAACAAAGTAGTTAATCATAGATAGGAATATAGAAGATTAATACTGGAAAGTATTGGAATCAAACAAAAAGATTTCACAAATTCGTCAGATTTAAATTTCAAACTTAGTGACTACTGAAAGTCGAGTTTTGTTCTGCTAAACTCGAGTTTTGAACTGCGCGCTTAAGCAAAACTTGAGTTTCCATTCATAAACTCGAGTTCCCTCCTTTCAGAGAGGAAGGTCGCGATTTGAGCTTTGAAAGGCATTTTGAAACAAACTTCAAAACTCGAGTTTCCAAAACGAAACTTGAGTTTTGGTCATTTAATGAAGTGAAAGCGTTTTTGTCCAAAAACATCAAAACTTGAGTTTTCATCTAAGACTCGAGTTTTCAAAACATTGAAAAAAACTTCAAAGCTCCCTGTTTGATCAAAACTCGACTTTTCAAAATGAAACTCGATTTTTCATTTTAATATGAAAACGTTGATAAAACTGAGTCAGGCCAAGACTCGAGTTTTGAAAGATAAACTCGAGTTTTCAAAGTGTTGAGAAAGCGTATTGCTCTTTGCCTGACCAAAACTCGAGTTTTGAAATCAAAACTCGAGTTTTCATATAGTTATGAAAACCTTGAAAATCTGAAATGCTCTCAGGTTAGCCAAAACTCAAGTTTCCAAAAACTAAACTCGAGTTTTCATTTAATAGTGAAAACTTTGAAAATCTGTTCAAGTTAGAAACTTGAGTTTTCTTTGAAGACTCGAGTTTTCAAAGACTCAGCAAAAACTTGAAAATTCTCTGTGAAGTCAAAACTCGAGTTTTGAACTCAAAACTCGAGTTTTCTCTTAACTTAGAAAACTTAGGAAAGCTCAAAGTAAGTTGAAGTTCTGGAGTTTTAGCGCAAAACTGGATTCAAAAGTTAGAGATTCTCTGTATGGACAAAATTCGAGTTTCCAAATCAAGACTCGAGTTTTGTCTTCAGTTAAAAACATTAAGAAGTCCCTGTATGATTCAAAACTCGAGTTTTCAACCTGAAACTCGAGTTTTGTCATGAGGTGAAAATCTGAGTGCTCTCTGTAAGTCCAAAACTTGAGTTTCCAAAGGAAACTTGAGTTTTTCTTTGTTCATTGACAATGAGCAGCTCTCTGTCAAGTTCAAAACTCGAGTTTTGTCTTGACAGTAAGTTTTCAACTTACCAAGACAAAACCTCATTTTGCGTATACAATTGTCAGTTATTATCAAAGCACATAGAGAACTAACATTCTCCCCCTTTTTGATGATGACAACACTTGTAAACCAAAATCCCAAGAATTTGAGAGAATTTGTATTTGAAAAATGGAATGGTTCAAGAACTTTCAGTTTCAAATTTTTGAAATCTGTCATAAGCACATTTGGACTGAATTTGCATTCTTGTTGACACACAATGTTAAGATAAATCAGAATTAATCAAAGATAGGCAGCAGAAGCATTAAAAAGCAAATTTCATTGATAAGCTAATGAAACAAAAAGTACAGAATCCAAATCCAAAATGCTACAAAAGCTACAACTAAAATTTAAGCTACAACTCAAATTCAGCTACAACTCAAAGCTACAGCTCAAATTCTATCCTAGTTTCTCTCCCCCTTTATCATCCTCAAAATGGGAAGGAGCAGATATTGTGATAGATGGTTCATGGAGAGGGTCAAACAATGGAGTGGGAGGAGGTGAACTATGGTGATGGAGAGTAGGATTAAAGATCTCAGTAGAGGGATTGTGAGATGAATGAAGAACATCAGTAGAAGGAGTTGGAAGAACTTCTGTGGCAGGTGTGGAAGTGGGAATTGGTAATGAGAGAATGGGTGTAGATGGGATAGGTGAAGAGGTAGGAATCTGTGGGCTAGAGAAGGTGAAGGAAGGGGATGAGGAGGAATCTGGATTTGGTTTAGGATGAGAAGTACTAGGTCTAGCAGATCCAAATGCAGAAGAAGATCCAATCCCAAGATGCTTTATTATCTTCTCAACCTTGTCACCCAAGCTAACATGTGAGACAAGTTGTGTGGACATCTTGGCCTCAAGATCCATGATCTGATCAGAAAGTTCATTGTGTACCCCAGAGACTTGTTCCTTTATTGCTTCCTGAGCATCCACCATCTCATGATTTCCTCTTGTCACCTCAGCTACTAGCTTCCCAATCTCAAATTCCAGGCGAATGGATAAAGAGGCTATGGCAGCTTCCACTATCTGCTTGACTTTTGACTCAAAGTCTGAAGGCAGTGAAAATTGGGTAGGAGTGGATTGAGCCTCTTGTGCTCTTGAGTATGTTGCACGAGTTTGGGTTCGAGAGGGGGCATGTGACTGTCTAGAGCCTTCTTCTTCTAATTGAAGCTTCATATAGTTCAGTTGATTTTTCCTAAATGCAGCTGGCTTCTTGATGGAATCAGGAGGACCCAAATGCCATACCTTTTGGTAAAATAGAATGACGGAAACCAGAGATGGGTAAGGTATATGTGAAGGCTTTCGAGAGGCAAATCTGAATTTGATCATCTCATCAAAAATCCATTGACTCAGATTGAAGTGTGTTTTCTTCACAAAAGCAGCAAAGACTGGATAGTCTTTTTGGGTAAAATTGGTGAAGTTGCCACCTTTTTGAATAAAATTCCATGAGTATATGTACCAAAGAATTCTATTGATAGGAGGCATGTCTACTGGTTTGAAAGAAAGTGTGTGAGCTTGGTTTGCTGGAAAATGTTAGTTCTTTAAGGGTTTTGATGATCTCTAATAATTGTAAACAAAGCTTGAAGTTTTGCTGTCAAATGTGTAAAACTCACTGTGAGAGCAAAACTCAAGGTTTGCACAGAAACCTCGAGGTTTGGCCTTACAGAGACAATTTCAAGTTTTCTGTACAAAGTCAAAACTTGAGTTTTCAAAAGAAAACTCGAGGTTTACACACACAGTGAGCTCTCAACTTTTTCTTGGAAATTGCAAAACTCGAGGTTTGTGGGAAAACCTCGAGGTTTTGTCATACAGAGAGCTTCACAGGTTTTGAACATTTGAAAACCTCAAGTTTTCATTTCAAACCTCAAGGTTTGGTTTTAAGTTGAAAATCTCATTTTTCAAAAGTTTTTGAGAAAACTCGAGGTTTTGTAAGAAACCTCGAGGTTTTGGACTGACAAGGAAACTTAGATTTTAATCAAGTTTCAAAACCTTCAGTTTTCCATAAAACCTCCAGTTTTGAACTTGACAAGATTTTCTCAAAGTTTTCACATTGAGTGAAAACTCGAGGTTCTGGGAAAAACCTCAAGGTTTGTGGAGGCAGAAAACACCTAAACTTTTTCATTTCACAAAACCTCCAGTTTTATGAGAAAACCTCCAGTTTTGGAGTTTGACAGAAATCTCTCAAAGTTTTCACAATATGTGAAAACTCGAGGTTTGGGGACAAAGCTCGAGTTTTGTCCAGGCAGAGAGCAACTAAGTTTTTCTAAAGTTTCAAAACCTCGAGTTTGGTTTTGAAACCTCGAGATTTCTGTCTTGGCGCAAAATCTCAAAGTTTTCACATTTGAAGAAAACTTGAGTTTTGTAGAGAAAACTCGAGGTTTTGGCAAACAGAGAGCAAATGATCTTTTCACTGATTTGAAAACTCGAGGTTTCAACTGAAACCTCAAGGTTTTGCTTTTAACAGAATTTTTCAAAACTTTCATACTTGAGTGAAAACTCGAGGTTTGTTTGGAAACCTCGAGGTTTTGCCAGCCAGAGAGCATTGAACATTTTGAAGTTTTGAAAATCTCTAGTTTTGATAAGAAACCTCAAGTTTTGATGTTTTGGACTCAAATCAACTTTGCTTGCCTTGTCCAAAACTCGAGGTTTGGAGAGCAAACCTCGAGGTTTCTGCGCTGGATCTAAAATTCAAATTTCGCGATTCTGTAAATCAGTCTTGTTTGATCTCAATCCTTAACAGACTTATTCTCTACTACTTCTAGCTATGTTTAACCACTTTGTTAGTGAGTTTCAGACGAATTAGAGAATGTTTATTGAAGGTTTAAAGCAAAAGCAAAAAGCGTCAGCTCATTAAATGCATACCCAGAAAGTTACAATCTTTTGGGTAATTCATCTGCACACGTCTAGCAGGAATTAAAGAACGATTTCCACATCCAGCACTTGTTTTTCCAATGGATTAATTCACAGGAAGTCAACTCTGAACTTCTGTACAGCTGGATTAAGTGGAGAGTAGAGACAGAAGAAGACCAAAACCTGCTCCTAACCATTGCAGATCATCTCCAACGGTTTGATTGAAGATGAAACGGTCATTTAATGGTATATGAGTATAAATAGAGTTGCATTCAAGTCTTCTCAACAACTAGAACAGCTGAAAACGAAAATCATTCAAGTCTTGCATTTATTTCTTCAGTTTTCATCTGTATTGTATCTTTTGATACCTTGAGCTTCAGTATTCATTATTATCCACTCTATGAGAGAGTTTATCTTTGTAAATCATTTATTGTAAAGAATCACAAGTCAAGGGGACTTGGTGATTTGAGAGTTCATTGATTACAACTTGTAAAGGGGAGTGAGTTCTAGTGAGAGAACTACTTCTTGAGTGGAGAGTGTGTAATCATTGATATAGTGAAAATCCTAGAGAGTTTAGGGATTGGATGTAAGTCAAGTTGTTAGGACCAAACCAGTAGAAATCTCTGTGTCCAGCTTCTCTTCCCTTTACTTTGTTCACCTTTGTTTTTATTGTCTCAAAACATAGTTATTTTCAAAAATTTTGAGAATACCCAATTCACCCCCTCTTGGGTATTTAGCTCCACTTACAGAAAAGGCTTGTTTGGACAAAGAAGCTCAAAGATCTCTTGTTTTGAAAATGAGATAGTAGGGACAGGAGGAGGATTGGAAATCCAAAGGATGGTGTTGATGATGGAGGCAGAGATGGTGAACTTCACACCTTTCACAGTGGTAGATACTGTTGGAAATTATGCCCTAAGGGCAAGTCATTGTTTCCATTAAGTTATCATTTCATACGCATGTTTATGGTGATAACTATATCCCTGGATATATCTTATAGATTATCCTAAATGTCCCTGGTCGGTCATTTACGTGGAAGCGAAGATGAGATAAGGCCAGTATGACTTTGATGAGGTATGAAGATACAAATCAAAGTCATGGGCACTTGTAAGAGTACAAGGTGCTGGACCGACCCACTATGAGAAAGCTGCATGGATTGAGTCATAAGCTTATCTCATGTATAACCGCGTCACAACGCCCTATGACCTGAGATCATCATGGATTCCTACATGATGAGTCACTGGTCTTTGACCTAGTCAGAAGTCACCTTTGACCGGGTGATGATAAAGTCTGGGATCGGGATCAGTGGTTTTCATGCGGAGGAATGTGAATGGTCAAGATGTAATTTGTCCCTCACATTTGTAGAGAGATAATACTGGGCCCCTCGATGAGTGAGTCTAAGAAATGTATGGCCATACTGTGATGGAAAGGAGTTTCCATTTCACTTATTAGACTGCTCGAGAATCGAGAAAGTAATGGTCAAGAACAGGAAGTTGACATTATCCATGCCTCATCCTTGACCAAATTATCGTGTGACAAAAGGGACGTGACATGGTTGTATGATAGGTAGTATCGTGTTATCGATCCCCATGTGAATTGGGTAGTCGCAATGTCTTGCTAGAGGCCGCTTGCGACTTGTGGGTTGATACAGTCTTGGCCTACTGCCAATCTCATATGGGCCTGCAGGGTCGCACACAAGAATAATCCAACACGGGTAAAAGTGTCCAGATTCATTGAATCTCAGATTAATAAGAGATTTAATGAATACTGGATTTAATCTGGGGTAAATATATAATATATTTAAATTTGAAAATAATATAATAATATTATTTAATGGAGATTATAATATTATTATATAATATTTGTTTTATATTTAATTTATTTGATAAATTAAATATCTAAAACAAATAGAGATATTGTATCTCATTTAATTTTCGAATAAAGATATCATTATCTATTTGATATAAATTGAGATATTGTATCTCAGATTTAATTAAATAAATAGATATCATTTCTCGGATTTAATTTATAGAGATAAATTAAATCAAAAGGCTTTTAATTTAGATTTAATCTAAATTCAAGATTCGAATTTCAGATCTGGTTTTAATTCGGATTAAATAAATATATTAGATTAGATATATTAGATAGATTTAATTAATATATTATCCAGATTCAAAATTCGAATTTCAAAATTAATAAGGATTAATTTTGATTATATAATACGCCTATCGGGTTTAAAAACACCTACGGGAGTTTTAGTCTAGCGTATTAGAAAGCCGCGAGAAACCCTAGAGCAAAAAGAGAGAGACGCACAGTTCGAGGCGGTAGCACGCTGCCGCGTCCGTGTTCGGAGATTGTTCGTGTGGATACCGGTAGAGGAAGCCGATTCTAAGGGTTGCCTTCTGCTGATCGAGAAGGTAGCCCACCAGTTCAAAGAGAACGAGACGCGGACGAATTCACTACAGTTTGGGTTTTCTTGATCACCATGAGAAAATGTACGCAAAGGGTTTGTGTAGATTCTTGAGCTACTAGTTCTCTAAAATCAAAGGAAAACCTCCGGCTCCAAATGATTCAGAGTTCTCTATAAGGTATGATTCAGGTTCCCTAACCTTGATTTAAACGCACCTGAGTGTTCCTCGAGACGGGATTCGTAGAAAATTTTTAATCCGCTGCGTGTACGGATCCCAACAGTGGCATCAGAGCCAACTCAACGTGCGTTTAAATTGGGTTTCTGTACATGCTATTATATGTGATATATATGCAAGAATCTGAATCTTTGTATGCAAGAATTTGAATCTTTGTATGCAAGAAACTGAATCTTTGTATCAAGAAATCGAATCTTGAATGCTTTAATTTGAAAATTCGCGTTAGGGTTTCAGACGAGTCTCTAGAATGGTGCTGCGGGTACAATTCTGAATTGTTCAGAGCGCACGATATTCGGAATTGTCTGTCACGTTCGTGCGCATCGAAGATGTTTTGAATCGTTCAGAATGTTTGATCATGCTCGGACAACGCCCTTGGGAGTTTGAAATTAAGTTTTATGAAACTCTCTTTCTAAAAGAATATGATGTCTTCAAAAGCTCTGGGGGCGCTCCTGCTAACCGGCTAGCGGGACCGCCATGGGACCGGCTGATTGTTGTAACGCGAGTAATTAAATTAGAGTAATATAAATTAGAGAATTTTATCATGAGTAATATTTTATTTCATAGATGAATGAATTAAAATATGTTCATAACCTTTCAAAGTGTTGTTTGGGTATGGTGAACAAGATGGCTCTAGGGTTGTAAGTTTTGTATATGGCCTGCGTGCCATGCCTCTCTCTAAATAATCTTGATGTACATTCTCTTCTCATCTCACTCCCCTCGTATGTGAAACGAGGTTTATATCTATGTACTCTCTTTTATATTATTTAGAGAAGTCCTCTCATTGGGTTGAGGGGACTACAGGTTAGATGAGCCATGTTGTTCACGAATTTTAATTATGTTTTGATATAATCACTGCATGATTAAGTTAAACTCTATATGATATACAATAATTGATTGCATTCATATAGGTAGAATTAATAAAGATAAATTAAATTGGCAAGCTTTTAGATTAAAATAAATAGATCATATTAGATCTGTTGGACAGATTTAATTAATATTATTTTAATCTAAAATTTGAGTTCGAGATTAATTGAGATTAATTTTTGAATATTTTAATACGGCCAATTAGGATTTTATAAATCCTATAACATATAGATCTAGTCGTATTAAAATGAAGCGACAGCCGCAAGTCTCAATAATTTAATCATAATGATTTATTTCATAATTGTATGAATTAACATATATGATGATTAATTTAGAGTTTTAATTATGATTTGATTTGACCACTCATAATTAATTTAGTATTTTAATGTTGATTTGATTAGATCACTCATAATTAATTTAGAATTAAATTAATAGGATCCAATAACACCCTCTAAATAAAATCTTAAGTCACAATGCCATCAATAAATGAATACTTGTCAAAACCTCGATCACCCATTTGTATGTTCCACCAAAGTGGATGCATTTGAGTAATCTTGGAGAGACAAGAGAGAGTAATGGTGATGCTCTACATTCATTATTGTCTTGACTTAATTGAGATTATCAAAACGGTTTTGGATCTCAAGGCATTGGATGGGATTAGACATGCTAGGTCATATGATGATCGAATCCCATAAAGATCTAAGAGTTACATGGGATGTAATTGGCAAAGAGGTTGCCTACCTAAATAACTTGATTTTAAGCATCCTGCCAAAGCGGACTTAAGATTAAGCCAAATATGGATCTTAGCCCACTAATTATAAGGAGGGTTATTAATTCAGTGGGAGGTTACTGATTATACTTTGCATATCTTTTAAATTGTATAATCATGTAGAATAGTAACACCCCAACACCATCAATGCGATCAGTCCTTGAGAAGGACGAATTCGATGAGACAAACTTGCTTGACATGTTTGAGGACTTAAGTGTTGATCCTAAACATGAAAGAAAGGAGTATCTTATCTATCAACCCATTCCTGACGAGCTTGCAACTAATGATCCAAGAGCTTAGACTGATACTTACATGAAGCATCAGGATGACTCTATGGATACAAGATGCCTGAAGCCTACCACTGTGTTTCTAGACCTCGATGGAGATCTAGAAAACATGGAGGTGTCTAAGATGATTTATCATCATATGGAAATGTTCAAACAACAGGCAAGTCAAGAGAGGTATGAGACCACAAAGGCCTTATTCTCTTGCAAGATGGCTAAAAGTGAATCAGTTAGTCTTCATTTTATTGAAAATGAAAGGCTACATTGATCACCTTGAAAGGCTTGGATTCCCCATATCCCAGGAGTTAGCTACAGATGTGATCATGATCTCACTGCCAAAAAGTTATGATAACTTTGTCATGGATTACAACATGAACAATATGAAGGAATCAATTTCTAAATTGCATGAGATGCTTAAAACTGCTGAGCAGAGCCTTGAGAAGAGGCCCTGTTCTATTTTGTCTGTTCAGAATGGAAGGGGTATGAAATGGAAAGTCAAGAAGGCAAAACCTTTGAAGGATGGAGTCTACTTCTTCTGCAATGAAATCGGTCATTGGAAGAGGAACTGCAAGCTCTATCAAGAAGATCTGGAAAAGGACAAGAAGGATAGCGGGCCTATCGCTTTAGGTATCTATGTCATAGACATTCGCTTTTCTACTTCCTCAAACATGGGTATTAGATACTACATATGGTTCACGCATTTGTATAAATGTATAGGAACTCAAGGATAGTAGAAAATTGAATGGACATCTGTGACATAAAGGATCAAGTCAAAAGATTTGAGTCCTACCTTCCTATGGCATTGTCGTCTAGGCCATATAAATGAGAAACGCATTTCGAAACTCCATTACAGGTGGATTTCTGAAGTCATTTGATTTTGAATCATTTGATACATGTAAGTCTTGTTTATTGGGTAAGATGACAAAGGCACCTTTTACTGGACACAACGAGAGGGCCACCGATTTATTGGGCTTCATACATACGGATGTGTGTGGACCAATGAAGCTGCCAGAGGAGGTTTTTTGTACTTCATTACATGAATAGACGGTCTTAGTAGATATGGTTATATCTATCTAATGAAACATAAGTTTGAATCTTTTGAAATGTTCAAAATATTCCAAAATGAAGTGCAAAATCAACTTGGCAAAACAATGAAGGCACTTCGATCTGATTGGGGTAGTGAATATTTGAGCCAAGAGTTCGTTGACCATCTTAGGAGTTGTGGGATCATCTCACAGCTTACTCCTCCAGGAACACCTGAATGGAATGGTGTTTCTGAACGGAGGAATCGAACTCTATTAGATATGGTTCGATCTATGATGAGTCAACCAGATCTTCCATCTTCTTTTTGAGGTCATGCCCTAGAAACAGCTGCGTTCACACTAAATCGTGTTCCGTCAAAGGCGGTTGAAAAGACACAATATGAGATATGGACTGGGAAGAAACCTAGTTTGTCATTTCTTAAGATTTGGGGATGTGAGGTTTATGTTAATCAATAGGCCTCTAATAAATTATCATCTAGATCCTCAAAATGCCTTTTTGTGGGGTATCCTAAGGAAACTAAAGGATACTACGTCTTCAATCCCACCGATCACAAAGTGTTTGTCATTCAGAATGGTATCTTTCTAGAAAAAGAGTTTATCTCTAAAAGAACCAGTGGGAGTAAGGTGAACCTCGAAGAAGTTCGAGAGTCACAGGACAATGTAGAACCACAAATAGAAACTAGAGAAGACTCACAGCAAGTTGTTGAGCCTACTCAAGTAACACAAGGCCCACGAAGGTCCGATAGATCACGGCTATAGCCTCAGAGATATGGATTTCTGATTACTGGAAGTCGTGATGTTTTGCTCATTGAGCAGAATGAGGCAACGACCTATAGAGATGCATTAGTGGGACCAAACTCCGAAAAAAGGCTGGATGCCATGAAGTCTGAAATGCAATCCATGTACGACAATAAGGTCTACCTTAGTCGACATGGATGGCAAAGTAAATGTCTTGAAGGCACGGCTGGTTGTAAAAGGATTCACTCAAACTCAGGGTGTGGACTATGATGAGACCTTTTCCCCAGTAGCAATGGCCAAGTCAATAAGAATCCTTCTTGCCATTGCATCATATTATGACTATGAGATATGGCAGATGGACGTCAAAACGGCCTTCCTTAACAGAAAGCTGCTTGAGGATGTGTACATGACACAACCTGAGGGTTTTGTGCGTCCAGAGGACACTGGTAAAGTATGTAAGCTTCAAAGATCCATTTATGGATTGAAGCAGGCATCTCGGAGCTGGAATCATCGTTTTGATGAAGTAGTCAAAGAGTTTGGCTTCATTCAGAACATGGATGAACCTTGTGTTTACAAGAAGGTTAGTGGGAGCACAGTTGTATTTCTAGTGCTTTATGTTGATGACATCCTACTCATTGGGAATAACATTCCTACCTTGCAGAATGTCAAGTCTTGGTTAGGAAAGTCTTTCTCAATGAAAGATTTAGGCGAATCCACTTATATCCTTGGGATAAGGATCTATAAAGATAGATTCAAGAGGCTGATAGGCCTAAGTCAGAGCACATATATAGACAAGATACTGCATAGGTTCAGTATACAGGATTCTAAAAGGGGTAGCATGCCCATGTCTCATGGCATTCATCTCAGTAAGGATCTGTGTCCTAGTACACAAGATCAAAGAGACCGCATGAGTAAGATTCCATATGTCTCCACCATTGGATCTATCATGTATGCCATGTTATGTACTCGACCGGATGTGTCATTTGCCTTGAGTATGACTAGTAGATATCAACAAGATCCCGGTGAGGGTCACTGGACTGCTGTCAAGAATATCCTTAAGTATTTAAGAAGGACTAAGGACTTATTCTTGGTATATGGAGGCTTGGAGGATGAGCTCTGTATAACTGGTTACACAGATGCAAGTTTCCAAACTGACCAAGATGATTCAAGATCGTAATCAGGATATGTATTCCTGTTGAATGGTGGTGCGGTGAGTTGGAAGAGCTCTAAGCAGAGCACTGTAGCTGATTCTGCAACGGAAGCTGAGTATATAGCAGCATCGGATGCAGCTGAGGAACCCGTTTGGATCAGAAAGTTCATCACTGAACTAAGGATGGTTTCTACCATCTCAGATCCAATAGTCCTGTTCTGTGACTATAGCAGTGCTATTGCACAGACCAAGGAGCCTAGGTCACATTAAAGGACCAGGCATATATTCAGGCGATTTCATCTTATCAGAGAAATCAATGAAAAGGTGATAAAAGCAAATGCAAAGTACCAGGAGAATACAATGTAGTTGATCCTTTTACTAAGCCGCTTGCACAAGCAAAACATGAGCGTCATGTTAGGGCAATGGGAATTAGAGTAATTAATGATTGCGCCTAGTGCAAGTGGGGGTCTGTTGGAAATTATGCCCTAGGGGCAAGTCATTGTTCTCCATTAAGTTATCATTTCATACGCATGTTTATGGTGATAACTATATCCCTGGATATATCTTATAGATTATCCTAAATGTCCCTGGTCGGTCATCTACGTGGAAGCGAAGATGAGATAAGGCCAGTATGACTTTGATGAGGTAGGAAGATACGAATCAAAGTCATGGGCACTTGTAAGAGTACAAGGTGCTGGACCGACCCACTATGAGAAAGCTGCATGGATTGAGTCATAAGCTTATCTCATGTATAACCGCATCACAACGCCCTATGACCTGAGATCATCATGGATTCCTACATGATGAGTCATTGGTCTTTGACCTAGTCAGAAGTCACCTTTGACCGGGTGATGATAAAGTCTGGGATCGGGATCAGTGGCTTTCATGCAGAGGAATGTGAATGGTCAAGATGGAATTTGTCCCTCACATTTGTAGAGAGATAATACTGGGCCCCTCGATGAGTGAGTCTAAGAAATGTATGGCCATACTGTGATGGAAAGGAGTTTCCATTTCACTTATTAGACTGCTCGAGAATCGAGAAAGTAATGGTCAAGAACATGAAGTTGACATTGTCCATGCCTCATCCTTGACCAAATTATCGTGTGACAAAAGGGACGTGACATGGTTGTATGATAGGGAGTATCGTGTTATCGATCCCCATGTGAATTGGGTAGTCACAATGTCTTGCTAGAGGCCGCTTGCGACTTGTGGGTTGATACAGTCTTGGCCCACTGCCAATCTCATATGGGCCTGCAGGGTCGCACACAAGAATAATCCAACACGGGTAAAAGTGTCCAGATTCATTGAATCTCAGATTAATATGAGATTTAATAAATACTGGATTTAATCTGGGGTAAATATATAATATATTTAAATTCGAAAATAATATAATAATATTATTTAATGGAGATTATAATATTATTATATAATATTTGTTTTATATTTAATTTATTTGATAAATTAAATATCTAAAACAAATAGAGATATTGTATCTCATTTAATTTTCGAATAAAGATATCATTATCTATTTGATATAAATTGAGATATTGTATCTCAGATTTAATTAAATAAATAGATATCATTTCTCCAATTTAATTTATAGAGATAAATTAAATCAGAAGGCTTTTAATTTAGATTTAATCTAAATTCAAGATTCGAATTTCAGATCTGGTTTTAATTCGGATTAAATAAATATATTAGATTAGATATATTAGATAGATTTAATTAATATATTATCCAGATTCAAAATTCGAATTTCAAAATTAATAAGGATTAATTTTGATTATATAATACGCCTATCGGGTTTAGAAAAACCTTCGGGAGTTTGAGTCTAGCGTATTAGAAAGCCGCGAGAAACCCTAGAGCAAAAAGAGAGAGACGCACAGTTCGAGGCGGTAGCACGCTGCCGCGTCCGTGTTCGGAGATTGTTCGTGTGGATATAGGTAGAGGAAGCCGATTCTAAGAGTCGTCTTCTGCTGATCGAGAAGGTAGCCCACCAGTTCAAAGAGAATGAGACGCAGACGAATTCACTACAGTTTGGGTTTTCTTGATGACCATGAGAAAATGTGCGCAAAGGGTTTGTGTAGATTCTTGAGCTCCTAGTTCTCTAAAATCAAAGGAAAACCTCCGGCTCCAAATGATTCAGAGTTCTCTATAAGGTATGATTCGGGTTCCCTAACCTTGATTTAAACGCACCTGAGTGTTCCTCGGGACGGGATTCGTAGAAAATTTTTAATCCGCTGCGTGTACGGATCCAAACAGATACTCTCTCCTCAACAAGTGTTCCCTCAGAATCTACCAAGTTGTCATATTCCATGTTAAAATAGAAGATTTTAACAATGTTTGGAGTGTATGAGGCAGATATAGAAATGAAAGATTCATAAGCTGACAACCAGGGAAATAAATCAATCTGACACTCATCCTTAATCTTTTCCAAGTTGACAGACACAGTAGGATAGAATCCCTTGTTCCAGAAGTATTCTTTGAATCTGTTAGCCTCTTGTGTTGACATCTGAGTGGAATTTGTAGAGAATCCACTGGGAGGTATGTTGTGGTTGTAGATTTCGTGGATAGCATCTGGCACAACCTCTGCCTTTTCAGGTTCAGGCTGCTTGGACGAGGCTTGTCCTTTCTCAGGAACAGAAGGAACCTTGGACCTCTTGGCCTTAGGAGGCTTGGGAATCTCAGTCACCTTCTCTTTCCCTTTTCCTTCTGGAACAGACTCCTTCTCATGTCGCATTTTTGAGCGAGCTTCTGAGGGTTCATTGAAAGACAACCTTTGGACTTGGGTGAAGTAGAAGCAGCTCTCTTGCTACTCTTCGATGGTGGCAAGACAGAGGAAGCAGCAGTCCTCCTTGCACATCTAGCAGAAAGATCTCCACCGTGATGAAAGTGCTTAGGCACAGTCTTTACTCTGACTGGACGATCACGAGGAGGATCGGTGGGAGTTGAGGATGGATTCCCCTCGTTTCTGGGAATTGAATCGCTGTGAGTAGGCTTGGAGGAGCAATTGGAAGACATTTCTAGGGTTTTGGAAGAAATTTGATCGAGAGGAAGGGATAAATCAGAGAGATTGAAGATGTTTGAGAGCTAGAGAGACGAGAGTGAGAATGAGAGCTAGGGCAAAACTTGAGTTTTGTAGTGAGTTTTGAAGATTTTAAATAGAAACTCATGTAAGTAAGTGCGATCAAAACTCGAGTTTCTACTAATAAACTCGAGTTTTGAAGAATGGGTACTTACCTGGACTTCAAAGGTGTAAGGTTAACCTTTGAAATTCTGCGACTAAAACTCGAGTTTCAACTTACAAACTCGAGTTTTTACCACTCTTCAAAACTTGTTGCTCTCTATTTGATGGAAACTCGAGTTTCCAACTTACAAACTCGAGTTTGCAGCTTCCTTAGAGTTCAACATCCTCCTCTGACCCCGACAGTTTATCCCAAAACTTGAGTTTGCTCTTCTACACAGCAAACTTCAGATTTTTAAAAAAATCATGCATGAGACACAACTAGAGACTCCAAAGCTTAAGTCAGTACCAGTTAATCATCGAAACCTAAACTAACATTGAGTAAGAGAGAACTTACAACTCATTGGGATTTACCATTCCTAATTCTCTCCTTATGAAGTTAAATTGCTCCTTTGCCAATGGCTTTGTGAAGATATCAGCAAGTTGAAGATGTGTTGGGATGAACATGACATTGACATCTCTTTTCTGAATATGATTCCTTATAAAATGATGTCTCACATCAATATGCTTGGTCCAAGTATGTTGAACAGGATTCTTGGCCAAGCTTATTGTGCTTGTGTTGTCATACAAAGTGGGGATCTCCTTCAGATTGACTGCCAAGTCAGCAAGTTGTTGCTTAAGCCATAGTACTTGAGCACAACAACTTGAGGTAGCTACATATTCAGCTTTTGTGGAAGACACAGCCACACTAGTTTGCTTCTTGCTAAACCAAGACACAAGTGAGTTGCCAAAGAATTCACATTGACCACTTGTGCTCTTCCTATCAGTTTTGTAGCCAGCATGGTCTGAATCTGAATATGCCACCAAATGTTCAGGTTGACCTTTGGGAAACCATAATCTAAGTGTCTTTGTGTCAGCAAGGTATCTAAAAATTCTCTTTACATGCTCAGCATGGGACTCCTTTGGAGCAGACTGGAACCTTGCACACATCCCCACACTGAATTGGATGTTTGGCCGATTTGCGGTCAAATAGAGTAATGATCCAATCATTCCTCTATATTTTGTAATGTTGAAGTCTTTGCCCTTCTCATCAGCATCCAATGAAGTGATTGTACTCATTGGAGTGTCAGCTCCATTGCAATTGTCCAGCCCAAACTTCTTCAGCAGGTCATTGAGATATTTGGTTTGAGAGATGAAAATTCCATCTTTCCTTTGCTTGATTTGCAGCCCAAGAAAATAGTTGAGCTCTCCCATCATGGACATCTCAAATTCTCCCTGCATATCCTTTGCAAATTCCTCACACAAAGCATCATTAGTAGCACCAAAGATTATGTCATCAACATAAATTTGCACAATCAAAATTTCATTTAACTTATTTCTCTTAATAAGCAATTTTGTGTCAGTTTTGCCTCTGATAAACCCTTGATCAAGAAGAAATTTACTTAATCTCTCATACCAAGCTCTAGGAGCTTGCTTGAGACCGTATAAAGCCTTTTTAAGACGATAAACATGATCAGGAAGATGTTTGTTTTAAAAACCAGGAGGTTGTTCAACATAAACCTCCTCTTGAATAAAACCATTCAAAAATGCACTTTTTACATCCATTTGATAAAGTTTGAAACCTTTTACACATGCAAAAGCTAGAAGAACTCTTATAGCTTCCAATCTTGCTACTGGAGCATAAGTTTCTTCATAGTCAATTCCCTCTTCTTGATTATAACCTTTTGCAACCAATCTTGCCTTATTTTGGACAATGATTGCAGACTCATCACGTTTGTTCTTAAATACCCATTTTGTCCCAATAACTGGATGGTCCTTGGGTCTAGGCACTAAGTCCCAAACTTGATTTCTATCAAATTGATGTAACTCCTCTTGCTTTGCTATCACCCAATCATTTTCTGAAAGGGCTTCATCAATCTTAGAGGGTTCTATATGAGATATGAATGCAAGAAAGGTTACTTCATTTAAAGTGTTATTTCTGGTTCTTACTCCTTGATTCACATCGCCTATAACTTAGTCCAAAGGATGATTTCTTATAAATCTCCAAGCTCTAAGTTGTGACTGATCTGGGTTTTCAATAGAGTTTTGGGGGTCAGCCTCAAAAACATCTTCAGAATTTTCAACAGATGAAGGAGTAGTTTTTGAAAAGAATTGGTTTTTGAAAACATTTTCTTTTTCATCCTCTAAAGGTTTATTAGACTTATTTTCACTAAACACAACATGGATTGAATCTTCAACAACACGAAATCTAGTATTAAAAACTTTATAGGCCTTACTTCTATTGGAATATCCTAGGAATATGCCTATATCAGCTTTTGAATCAAACTTACCCAAATTATCCTTACCATTATTGTGCACATAGAACTTACATCCAAAGATGTGCAGATGGGCAAGATTTGGTTTCCTTCCTTTGTACAGCTCATATGGTGTCTTGTTCATCTTCTTTCAGAGATAAGCACAATTTGATATACAACTTCCTTAGTGCTCATTGCATTAGCCCAGAAGACTTGAGATGTTTGATTCTCATTCAGCATTGCTCTGGCCATCTCAGTTAAGACACGATTCTTTCTCTCAACAACTCCATTTTGTTGTGGAGTTCTAGGTGTAGAGAAATTGTGATCTATACCATGAGCATCACAGAATTCTTCAAATGCATGATTCTCAAATTCTCCACCATGATCGGTTCTTATACCTGAAATAGATACACCTTTCTTGCTCTGGACCTTTTTGGCAAACACAACAAACTGATCAAATGTTTCATCTTTTGATGATAAAAATATGGTCCAACAAAGTCTTGAGAAATCATCAACAATGACCAATGTGTATAGATTACCACGAAGGCTCATCACCTTTGCTGGACCCACTAGATCCATATGTAGTAATTGTAGTGGCTATTGGTTGAAATCTCATTTTTCAGTTTAAAAGATGATTTGGTTTGTTTCCCTTTTTGACATGCATCACAAATCAAGTCATTTTTAAAATTAAGTTTTAGGAATACCAATCACTAAATTATTTTTGAGTAATTTATCAAGTTGAGACATGTTGACATGAGCTAATCGCTTGTGCCACAGCCAACTCTCATTCAAATTACTTACAAAACATTTTTCTGAAACTGAAGCATTGCTGAAGAGGTTAAGAGTGTAACAATTGTCATCTCTAGGTGCTCTAAATAAAGCTTTTGATTTGATGTTTTGTAAAGGGAGAAAATCTTTATTCACAATCAAACATTCCTCAGAATCAAAGATAACTAGGTTACCTTTATCAGTGCTTTGGCTAACATTGAGGAGATTGTGGCAAAGCCCTTCCATAAGGTAGACATCCTTAATCAATGGTCCTTCATTATTGCCAATTTTGCCTATTCCAACGATTTTCCCAAATTGATTCCCACCGAAGGTCACTTTGCCACCATCTTTAGGTTTGATTGAAGTAAACTTTGATTGATCTCTCGTCATGTGCCTAAAGCATCCACTGTCAATGTACCATTTGTTTGATTTTGATGGTCTTATACATACTTGTAAATCATAAAGGATCAAGTCTTAGGTACCCATTTTTTCTTAGGTCCTTTGGGGTTAGATCGTACCTTAGGAACATAGGTTCCCTTTGGTACCCATTGATAATTTCCAGAAGGTTTTACTTTTCTTTCCTTCTTGTGAAAGCATGAAGAAGTAGTATGACCCTTTCTATTGCAATAATTACAGTGTGCAAAGGGATTAGATGAATGGACAGATTTTGTGAAATAGTTCATATAAGATTTTTCGCCATTCTTCTTTCTACCTTTCTTCTTATCAAAATCTGGCTTGTAACCAATTCCTGATCTGTCATTGATAAATCTTTGTTGTTTTAAAATGACATTGAGCATTTCACTTCCTTTTGTGAATTTCTCAAGTGCCTTAGTAAGTTGTAAATTCTTTTTCTAATCAGGACATTCTTCACAAACCAAGATCTCAGAAGAAGAAAGTTTTTCTACTTGCTGTTCGAGAGAGGTATTTTTCTTTTTCAAAGCAAGATATTTCTCAGCAAGTTTTTCAAATTCTGTTTACACAATAATGTATTTAGCAAACAACTCATCATAAGATGGTTTTGAATCATATACCTCATCATTGTTGGCAGGTTGCTCTTCTTCTTCTGCAACCAAGCAGACATTAGCTTTCTCTTCCTCATCCTCTTCCTCTTCATCGGAAGAGCAAACATAGGCTTTCTTCTTGAATTTGTTGAATTTCTTCTTTTCCTTGTCCTTGTTGTTCAGCTAGGGACACTTAGACTTGATGTGGCCTGGCTTTTCACATTCGTAGCAGATAATAGGCTTCATTGCCTCATAGCTGGAGCTACCTTTCTGAAACTTTTTGAATCCTTGGTCCTTCTTGTAAAACTTTTTGAACCTTCGGACCATCATGCCAATCTCCTCATCTTCGTCTTCATCATCATCCTCTGATTCTTTAGCTTCTTTGACAGTCTTGAGGGCATTCCCTTTGTTCTTGTTATGAACTTCATCAAGTCCCTTCTTGAACTTGATCTTGGCTTCATATCTAGAGAGACTGCCAAAAAGAGCAGCCACTGATGCCATTGAGTCTCCTCGAGCTTCCTCAATAGCAGTGACCTTTGCTACCCATTCCTTGTTGAGGATATTCAGCATTTTTCTTACTTAGACTGATTGGTCATATTCTTCCCCCAAGGCTGCAAGTTGATTGATTAGATGAGTGAACCGTAGTTGGAATTCGCCAATGGATTCGCCAGGTTTCATGCGTAGAAGATCATACTCAATCATAAGAGTATTGATGCGATTTTGCTTGACTCCAGCTGTTCCCTCATGAGCTATTTCTAGAGCATCCCACATAGCCTTTGCAGATGGTAAGGTGCAAACACAGAAATATTCTTGTTGACTTAGGGCACTCTGAAGTAGAAGAACAACTTTGCTATTTAGTGTAACATTTCTTCTGTCGTTGTCATCATAATCTTCTTCTAGCTTCATAACTCTTACGCCATCTTCAAGGACTGTGGGCATATAATCTCCTCTTTCAAAGACTCTCCATAGCCCATACTCAGTTGCCATCACGAATACCTTGAACTTTGCTTTCCAGAATGAGTAATGCTCTCCATTGAAGCCAGGGGGCCTGTTGATTGAAGCTCCATTGGGTATAATACCTTCCATGTTGAGCCAAATGCCCAAGAGGGGTGGGTGAATTGGGTATTTTAAATGTTTTCACAAACACCTCCGTTTTCTAACAGCAAAAACAGGGATAGACAGAGAGAAGGGAAGAGTAGCTGGACACAAAGATTTATACTGGTTCGGTCCTAACAACTTGACCTACATCCAGCCCTTAGACTCTCAAGGATTTTCACTATATCAAAGATTACACACTCTGCACTTAAGAAGTAGTTCTCTCACTAGAACTCACTCCCCCGTACAAGTTGTAATTAATGAACTCCCAAATCACCAAGTCCCCTTGACTTGTGATTCTTTGCAATAAATGATTTTCAAGAATAAACTCTCTCACAAAGTGGATAATAATGAATACTGAAGCTCAAAGTATCAAAAGATATAATACAGTTGAAAACTGAAGAAATAAATTCAAGACTTGAATGATTTTTGTTTTTAGCTGTTTTGGTTGTTGTGAAGACTTGAATATTGCTCTATTTAAACTGAGAAAGCATTAAATGACCGTTGGATTCATCAATATAACCGTTGCCTTCATTAACCAAAGTTTTGGTTAAGCTTTGGTATGCTTCTCTCACTAATCTTCACTTAATCCAGCTGTCCAAGTGTTCAGAGTTGACTTCCTCAAGATTAATCCGTTGGAAATACAGTTGCTTGTTGTGGAAATCATTCTTTAATGCTTTGCAACCGTGTGCAGATGGATTACCCAAAAGTATGCAACTTTCTGGACTTAACATTTAATGAGCTGACATCACTTTTTGCTTTAACTTTTTACCTTCAATAAACATCTTCTAAATCATGTGAAACTCACTAACAAAGTGGTTAATCATAGCTAGGAACATAGAAGATTAATACTGGAAAGTATGGGTTAAAGGTCATTTTTGCCATGGAAGTATTGCTAAGGGAGCGCCCAACACCTGGAAGTTTTTTGGGTACCAAATTTTCCCCGGAAGTATGGAAAAGGTACCAAATTTGCCCCTGAAATATGAAAAAGGTACCAAATTTGCCTATCCGTTAATTTTGACCGTTAAGTTTGATTAATTGTCCACATGGCATGCTACCTCATGACACGTGGCATGCCACCCATCAACCAATAAGAGTTAAGTATCATTTTTGCCCCGGAAGTTTTCAATGAGCAATTTTGCCCCGGAAGTTTTTACTAAGGAGAAATTTTACCCCGGAAGTTTACAAAATGTGTCAATTTTTCCCTTTTAAATCAGTCAAAGACCACTCATGTCATGCCTTAAAAGGGTCGAACTTGGAGTCAGAGAAGGAGATCCTTGAGATATTGAGCTCAAAGCAGCTAGAATTTGCGAAGCCGAACTTGTCACAGGAAGTACCACTTATGATTTAAGCAAATGATCAATCTATGCAAACCAAGGTTCTTAAAACTGGACCGGTCGTTGAACCGGTTAAGGTACTAGGTTAAGGGTCAGTGGGTCAGACCTAAGTTAAATCGGGGCAAACCGGTGAGAATAAAAATTTCATGTTATTAATATGAAATCATTAAAAAAAAATCTTTTTTTGAATACCACCCTTCGATAAAAAAACATGTCTCATTGCACTCATATACCCATTAAATAATGAGTTAAAGTATGTTGGGTACCTCTTAAGGGGAAAAAAAGTATGTTGATTTCCGGTCTGAACCGGCCTGTTCGGTCCGGTTTTCAAAACATTGATACAAACGTAAGTGATGCTTCCTTGAGCTCAACGTCTCAAGGATCTATTTCTCTGACTCCAAGTTCCACCTTTTGAATGCATGACATGTGTGGTCTTTGACCAATTTAATAGTCAAATTTAATATTGGGAGAAAGAAGGGCAAAATTGCTCCTCAATGAAAATTTCCAGGGCAAAATTGCTCCTTAATGAAAACTTCCGGGGCAAAATTGCTCCTTAATGAAAACTTCCAAGGCAAAAAAGATACTTTTGATAGATGAGGTGGCATGCCACGTGTCCGGGGCAAATTTGATACCCAAAAAACTTCCGGGTGCTGGGCGCTCCCTTAGCAAAACTTCCATGGCAAAAATGACCTTTAACCCTGGAAAGTATTGGAATCAAACAAAAAGATTTCACAAATTTGTCAGATTTGAATTTCAAACTTAGCGACTGAAACTCGAGTTTTGTTATGCTAAACTCAAGTTTTGAACTGTGCACTTAAGCAAAACTTGAGTTTCCATTCATAAACTCGAGTTTCCTCCTTTCAAAGAGGAAGGTCGTGATTTGAGCTTTGAAAGGCATTTTGAAACAAACTTCAAAACTCGAGTTTCCAAAACGAAACTTGAGTTTTGGTCATTTAATGAAGTGAAAGCGTTTTAGTCCAAAAACATCAAAACTTGAGTTTTCATCTAAGACTCGAGTTTTCAAAACATTAAGAAAAACTTCAAAGCTCTCTGTTTGGTCAAAACTCGAGTTTTCATTTTAATATGAAAACGTTGATAAAACTCAGTCAGGCCAAGACTCGAGTTTTGAAAGATAAACTCGAGTTTTCAAAGTGTTGAGAAAACGTATTGCTCTTTGCCTGACCAAAACTCGAGTTTTGAAATCAAAACTCGAGTTTTCATATAGTTATGAAAACCTTGAAAATCTGAAATGCTCTCAGGTTGGCCAAAACTCAAGTTTCCAAAAACTAAACTCGAGTTTTCATTTAATAGTGAAAACTTTGAAAATCTGTTGAAGTTAGAAACTTGAGTTTTCTTTGAAGACTCGAGTTTTCAAAGACTCAGCAAAAACTTGAAAACTCTCTGTCAAGTCAAAACTCGAGTTTTCTCTTAACTTAGAGAAAACTTAGGAAAGCTCAAAGTAAGTTGAAGTTCTGGAGTTTTAGCGCAAAACTGGATTCAAAAGTTAGAGATTCTTTGTATGGGCAAAACTCGAGTTTCCAAATCAAGACTCGAGTTTTGTCTTCAGTTGAAAACATTAAGAAGTCTCTGTATGATTCAAAACTCGAGTTTTCAAACTAAAACTCGAGTTTTGTCATGAGGTGAAAAACTGAGTGCTCTCTGTAAGTCCAAAACTTGAGTTTCCAAAGGAAACTTGAGTTTTGCTTTATTCATTGACAATGAGCAGCTCTCTGTCAAATTCAAAACTCAAGTTTTGAAACCAAAACTCAAGTTTTGTCTTGACAGTAAGTTTTTTAACTTACCAAGACCAAACCTCATTTTGTGTATACAATTGTCAGTTATCATCAAAACACATAGAGAACTAACAAAAGAAACCACTACAAAAAGCACCGTGGCAAGCTATTTTCTAGTGGTTACTAAAAACTGCTACTCAAGTATCTTAACTGTTACTGATACTATAGTGGTTATAGATCACCTCTACAGGATGACATCTAGACGATATATTGTGTTAACATGTTGTAGCGGTTCATAAACTACTACAAGATAAAATTGGAATTATTTATAGCCATCTAGTAATCGCTACTAACTATGTCCATGAATTTTTAAAAATAGGTAGGAAAAGTTTGAGTGGCGGCGAAACATTTTTAAAACTTTGCGGAAAATATTTTGTAATATTGGATGAAATTGGAACAATGGCGCAAAAAATTTTGAATTAAAATGTAGTAGTTTAAACTGCTATAAATATTTGCCGCTAATTTTTTGGAATTTAAAAATTGTGTGAACTTGTTTTTGCATATGTTGTAGTAGTTAAATAACTGCTACAAAGAAAATTATTTTCTTTTTAAAGCATTAGTAATTGTAATGCTTTTTTTTTTAAATTAGTACTCTATCATTTGTGTTATTAGTTAATTGATAATTTATATTATAATTTTAATATTTTAAGAAATAAAACTCTTAGATAATATTTGGTTATTGATATTATATAGGTATAATAATGAGAAAGTATAGATAACATAAACTTATTATGTTGCCCACTAGGTGATATTTGATTATGAAATGAATGTTGATGATTTTAGAAGTAATGTTGAGGGGAATGTTGTTTTGTAAATAAAGAATAGTTAGTATCAGTGAATAATAAGAAAATAAGAAATTAAAATGAAAGATATGAAAAAATATATTTACCATATTTGATAAGCTTTATTAGTACTTAACCTATTCAGTAACATTGACAAGAAAAATAATACATGAGAGAAGTTGGGGGGGGGGGCGGATGAAGGATTGTGCGAAATAAGGTATGGTGTTGGTATTTATAAGGATATATGTGTCAAATTTGTAGCGGTTTGTTGATGGTTTTTGTAGCGGTTAATGTGACAGAATTTACAGTGGTCTTAAGTTTTGTAGCGTTTTTTCTTTATTTTGTAGCGGTTTTAAAACTGCTACAATAAAATACATTGTTTTTTTTTAAAAAAATAAATATAGACAGATTATAGTAAGATATGCATTTTTTTAATCAATCTTTGTTGCCATCACTACAAAAAAGGTGGGAGAAAATGTTAGTTGTCAGTTTAATATGTTTAAACACACATGAAACTTAAATTAATTGATAATAAAGCATAACTTAAAAAAACTCACTGAACGATAGGTAAACTCTTATCGCTTTAAGGGAAGAAGTCTTGAAATTGGCAGGCAAACAACTCACTCTCGTAGGTGATGTTATCACCATCACTCATGTCATAAATGTTCCGAGGTTTTAAGTAAACCACCATATTCCAATGTTATGCCTCTTGTCCTCGATATAATAAACCTGGTGTACCTTTGAGGCATGGATATATGGCTTATCGTCTTGAGGCTGATTGGTCTGAATTGGTCGAGAGAAATTACAGATGTGATGCCTAAATCATCAATTGTAAGTCCTCGGGAAGTTTTCGTATTTGCCCTAAAACACTTGAAAAAAGCATCACGTTGAAATGGCCTTGGAATTTATTTTGGTGGCATCAAGAAGTTTTCCGTAATATAAGACATCAATGAAGTGTGTATTGTTGTCACTGCTGGCCACACCTTATTTTTTTATGTAAGATTTCAATTTCCCAAGAAACCTATAAAGTAAAGAAGGAAAAATGTCCATACATGCTTAAATGTGTAACTAGCAAATTTAAAGAGTAAAGCCGATGCACATATGTAAAATGGGTACCTCTTAATCGGATACATCCATCGGTATTGTACTGGGCTAGCTAGCTTTGTTTTATGAACAAGGTATACTGTTATGTGAACCATCACCACAAAAAAGGATAGAGGAAAAAGCATCTTCAAATGTTGCATAAGAATGATTTTTTGTTGCAGTTGATTGAGCTCCTCAGTGATCAAAACCATAGAACACAACTTTCGAAAGAAAGAACGCAGCTGCACTAAAACAATCAACATATTGTGAGGTAGCGTATTTTTGATTGCTAGTAGAAGTGACTATTGAATAAGAACATGTGAATCATGATTGTTAGTTCTCGGAGTTTTGATGATAACAAAACTTAACAGTGATTAAGGTTTTGAATTGAAAATAGTTAAAGTTTTGAACATGTCAGTAAGTATTGCCTAAGGTAAGAGTGTACTCGAGTATGTGAAAGAGGAGCTTTATACCCAAGAGGGGGGGTGAATTGGGTATATTAAAAATTTTCGCAAACTGGTTCTGTTTTTACACTCTCAGAACAGGGCAGAACAAAGGAGATAGAGAAAAGAGCTTTGCACACAACGATTTATACTGGTTCGGTCCTTTCTCTGACCTACATCCAGTCCCCAAGCCTCACTTGGGATTTTCAATCCACTAACTCAACAATATTGATTACACACTCTGTACTAAGAGCTGTTCTCTCACTAGAACACACTCCCCCTTACAAGTTGTAATCAATACACCCACAATCACCAAGTCCCCTGACTTGTGATTCTCTCAATCAATAAATGATTTTACAGATGAAAACTCTCTCAAGAGTAGATAGATGAATACTGAAGCTCTAAGTATCAAAATGATACAGTACAAGTGAAAGCTAATACACAATGAATGAACTTAGTAGATTTTTTGCTCAGAGTAGGTGTATCAGCTGGAGATGAAGTTAATGCTCTCTATTTATAGGTAGAGAACATTAAATGACCGTTGTGAGATGATTCCAACCGTTGGAAGTGATTTGCTTAAGTTCTGGTCATCTTCTCACTCTAAACTTCTGCTAATCCAAGTCTTAATGATGTCTGATGTGGCCCTCTGAGTTTTTGCCCGTTGAAATTGACTTTACTTGATATAGTAAGCTTTCTTTAACGTTCATTAGGCGTGCTCAGGTGGATTAGCTGAAAGTAGGTGAGATTTCAGAAATGCATTAAATGCACTGTTCACTTTTTGCTTTATCTCACTAATCTTCAATAATCTTGATCTGTGCTAACTGAAAGACACTCAAAAAATTTGTTAAACATATCTGGGAACATGAGTGAGTGATATATGAAAGCAATTAGATCAAACAACAGTGATTTGTGAATTCGTGAAATTCAAAAACCAAAAGCTACCGTTGGTTACTCGAGTAAGTTCCTCTTTACTCGAGTAAGGTACTGTGCAAAAGTGTCTTTACTGGAGTAACCAAAGTTTACTAGAGTAGACTCTTCCCAGAGATAAACCATCGAGGCTTGAGTTTGAAATCCAAGAGCTTTACTCGAGTAAGTTAATACTTTACTCGAGTAAGGCACTATTCATGTGAAAACGTTTTAAGTTCGAAATGCCTTTTTACTGGAGTAAGGATTTGTTTACTGGAGTAAGCCAGACTTAGACAAATTAGTAACCTTTCTGTATGGGCTTTACTCGAGTAGACTAACCTTTACTCGAGTAAGTGACTTTGTTCTCCAAAAGAAGAGAGGTTACTCTAAGTCTTTACTGGAGTAAACGAACCTTTACTTGAGTAAGCAATCACTTTGAAAAATTGATTTGCTTCTGTAAGTCCTTTACTGGAGTAAGCAACTTAAGCTCAAAAAAAATTCATTTTACTTTCTCGAGGTTCTTTACTGGAGTAAGTAGTTTCTTACTGGAGTAAAGACTGAACTTTGAAAAACTTGGTTGCTCTCTGGATGGCCTTTACTGGAGTAAACTTAGCTTTACTGGAGTAAGCAACAACTTCAAAAACTTGGATTGCTCTCGGTAAGTCCTTTACTGGAGTAAAGCTACTTTACTGGAGTAAAGACTTGCCAAAACGAACTTGAGCAATCCTACAACAGTCCTTTACTGGAGTAAGCTTACCTTTACTCGAGTAAACAACTGTTAAGCAATTTCTAACTGATTTTGAAATACTTCAACACACGTGTATGCTTGTTGTTAATCATCAAAACACTTTGAGAACTAACATTCTCCCCCTTTTTGATGATGACAACACTCATAAACATTCTTTTTAAAGATTTAGAAAGATGTATAGCTTTCAGATTGAAGTTTTCAAAATATCAGAGTTGAATTATCAGAAATACATCCAATTTGCATTTTTAAACATGGACATCAGAGAATAGCAGCAGATATATAATTGAACTCATAAACTCATGCAAAATATATTCATATTCATCTAAGAAAGCATACATGTGTAGCATCTAACTGATATCAGAAAAGGATAAATACTCTAATAATCACTGATATCAGCAAAGCAAAGTTAAAAAGGACATTATCCTACAAATCAACAAACATGCTAAAGTAAATTAACTAATCACACTCCTAGACTCCTAAGCGTCATCATCTTTCTCTCCTTCTCCCCCTTTGTCATCATCAAGATACTCGGGGTCAAGCACAACCAGTGGAGGAGAGTAGGGGACAATGGCTCTGCTTGGACCAAAATTGGGGTTCAAGGAAGGATCATATAGAGAAGGATGGCCAAATGAGAGATGGGCATATGGGGAAGGTGTGGGAAATACTTCAGTGGAAGGAGTGGGTGGAGATGGAAGTGGGTTAGGAAGAATCTCTGTGGTAGGGGTGACTGGGGAAGATGTGGTGTGAGGTGGGCTATGAGGTGGACTGGGAAATGAGAAGGTGGGTGAGGATGGTGGAGAAAAGTGAGGTTCGGGTGAGGATGAGGAAGGCTGAGAGACAGGTATGGATGGCTGGAACTCCGGAGCCGGTGTGGATGAAGATGGATCCGTGGTGAATCCAAATGTAGCAGAAGAAGAACCACCAAGCCCAAAATGCTGAAGGAGATGCTGTGCCTTGTCTCTGGCATCTGAGGCGGCTGCTAAGGTGACAGACAAAGTGGAAGCCAAAGTGACCCCTTGGTCATCAAGATCTTCTTTCACCTTGGCCAGATTTGACAGGATCTCTGTCTGAGCCACAATCACATCCATAACCCCCAGCTTAATATCAGCACGGATCATATCAAACTCAGCCTTCAACACTGCTCGGTGTGAAACTAGGGCAGCATCCACTATAGTTCTAATGCGCTCATCAAAATCCGATGGTAGTGGTGGTGGTGCTGACTGGGCCTCATGAGCCACCGACTGTGATGCTCGAGTCTGAGTCCTCTGAGGTGCCTGAGACTCACTGGATTCCTCTGGTCCAAAGCTGATCTTCATCATTTTGAGTGTAGTCTTCCCAAAAGGTGACTTCCTTCATCTGTTCAGGAGGGCCCACGTACCAAATCTTGTGGTAGAACATGATGAGGGACACCAGCGAGGCAAAAGGCAAGTAGGAGTTCTTCCGGGCCACGAATTTGCAATAATTGATCTCTTTGAATATCCACTGACCAATATTGAGAGGGTGCTTCTTGATAAAAGCTGTGAAGAACCGGTAGTCCTTCAGTGTAAAATGGGTGTAACTCCCTCCTTTTTGCACAAAATTTCGTGCATATATGTGCCAGATAACTCTGTGTAGCTTGGGCATGTCTGCTGGCTTGAAAGACAGACGAACTCTCTGATCATCTGGGACTTCTTGATCAGTCATAAGAGTTCTATATACTTCTTCATTGGAGTATCGTGGAGTGGAAGCCTCGGGAGGATCAGCTACATTCAGGATCTTGTTGATGATGGCGGCTGATATTGTAAACTCAATCCCTCTCACTGAAGTTGTAATCCTTTCCTCGACTAATTGACCATCCAAGTCCATAATGTGGTTGGTCTTCATGTTGAAATAGAATAGCTTAACCAACTCTGGAAAATATGCACCTCCAATGGACACGAAGGACTCATATGGCTCGAACCATGGTGACAAGTCAACGTGGCACTCTCTGTAGAGTTGTTCCAAGTTGATTGAGACAATGGCACAGAAGCCACGACTAGCGTATATCTCCCTGAATTTAGCATTGACACCGGGAGGAAGAGGAACAGGTGCAACCTTGAAGCCTTCTGGTGGATCCTTGGTAATTTTAAACTTCTCCACGGCATCAGTCACATATGGAGATACTTCCTCTTGCTCTTGATTTTGTTCGTGCTCCGAAGTCGAAACAGTGGCTTCATCAGTAGAAGAGGAAATAACGGTAGAAGGATTCTTTGATCTTCTTTTGTTCTCAAACGCCTTCTTCTTTCCCTTTTTCTCGCTTGGTTCACCACCCTTTTTCTTCTTTGTAGCTGGAGAAGGCAATGGGTGTTTCGATGAAGCTGGCCTCTTCTTGGGATTTAGAGACTTTGCAACCGTTGGAATCACCATTCTAACGCCGGGAATAGAAGTGTCGATCCCTCTCTGCAGTTTCTTGGGGACAGACTTGGTCCTAGGAGCACGAGGAGGATTTGAAGGCACCGGATGTGAGGATTGAGATGCTTCCTTCGACATCTCTGAGTTTAGGGTTTCGATGAGTTTGAGAAGAGGAATGATTTGGAGGAAGTTTCAAGAAAGTTTCAAAGAAATTCGATGGAGGGAAGTGACGGTTTCAGAGGGAGAGGAAGATAGAAAGACGCAACTCTAGGGTTCTACTTGAGTAAAGAGGCGAGTATGAAAAATCACATCGCTTCAGTGAATATATAGACAAACCCCTTTACTCGAGTAAAGTTCTAGCTTACTCGCGTAAAGCATACTTTCATTTACCTACTCGAGTAAAGATGCAAGTATACTGACCTGGACTTCAAAAATGTAATGTGAATTTTTGAAGAACCTCGATGCCCTTACTCGAGTAAAGAATTCCTTACTCGAGTAGAGCAGTCCTCTTTTTCAGCCATGAGCTCTCTGCCTCTTGTTTACTCGAGTACACACTTACCTACTCGAGTAAAGCTCATCTGAATATCAGAATTGGCTTTCTGCTACTTCTTTACTCAAGTACGATTTCCTATACTCAAGTAAGCAACCTCTTACACATCAGGAAATCCTGCAAAAACAATTGCTAAACACTCCGATGCTTAAGTTAGTAGGGATTAATCATCAAAAACATAAACTAACATTGGGTAAGAGCAAAACTTACAACTCATTGGGATTTACCATTCCCAATTCTCTCCTTATGAAGGTAAATTGCTCTTTGGCTAGAGGCTTGGTGAATATGTCCGCCAATTGGAGATGGGTTGGAATGAACATGACTTTCACATCTCTCTTCTGCACATGATCCCGAATGAAATGATGTCTCACATCAATATGCTTGGTCCTTGTATGTTGCACCGGATTCTTGGCCAAGCTTATTGTGCTAGTATTGTCACACAATATTGGGATCTCCTTCAAGTGCACTCCAAGATCAGCAAGTTGTTGCTTCAACCACAGCACTTGAGCACAGCAACTTGAGGCAGCTACATATTCAGCTTCGGTTGATGATACGGCCACGGTTGTTTGCTTCTTGCTAAACCAAGACACAAGTGAATTACCAAAGAATTCACATTGACCACTTGTGCTCTTTCTGTCCGTTTTGTAGCCAGCATGATCTGAATCCGAATATGCCACCAAATGCTCCGGCTGACCTTTAGGAAACCATAGTCCAAGAGTCTTCGTATCAGAAAGATATCTGAATATCCTCTTGACATGTTCAGCATGTGACTCTTTGGGTGCGGATTGGAACCGTGCACACATCCCAACACTGAATTGGATGTCCGGGCGACTTGCAGTGAGATAGAGCAATGATCCGATCATTCCTCTATACTTGGTGATGTTGAAGTCCTTGCCCTCTTCATCAGCATCCAATGAAGTGGTTGTGCTCATTGGTGTATCAGCTCCATTGCACTTGTCCATTCCAAATTTCTTGAGCAAATCATTCAGATATTTGGTTTGGGAGATAAAGATCCCATCTTTACGTTGCTTGATTTGCAGCCCAAGAAAATAGTTAAGTTCTCCCATCATTGACATCTCAAATTCACCCTGCATAGTCTTAGAGAATTCCTCACACAAGGAGTCATTAGTAGCACCAAAAATAATATCATCAACATAGATTTGAACAACTAAGATTTCATTCAATTTGTTTTTCTTAATGAACAAAGTTGTATCTGCCTTTCCTCTAATAAACCCTTGATTAAGTAAGAATTGACTCAATCTTTCATACCAAGCTCTAGGAGCTTGCTTGAGTCCATATAAAGCTTTCTTAAGTTTAAAAACATGATCAGGATAATGTTCATTTTCAAAACCAGGAGGTTGTTCCACATATACCTCTTCTTGAATGAAACCATTTAAGAATGCACTTTTGACATCCATTTGATAGAGTTTAAAACCTTTTGTGCATGCAAATGCTAGAAGAACTCTTATTGCCTCCAATCTAGCTACTGGAGCATAAGTCTCTTCATAGTCTATTCCTTCTTCTTGATTGTAACCTTTGGCCACTAATCTAGCCTTGTTACGCACAATAATGGCAGACTCATCACGTTTGTTCTTGAATACCCATTTTGTCCCAATTACCGGATGGTCTTTGGGTCTAGGTACCAAGTCCCAAACTTGATTTCTATCAAATTGATGTAGCTCTTCTTGCATAGCAATCACCCAATCATTGTCTGAAAGGGCTTCTTCTATCTTAGAGGGCTCAATATGTGAAATGAATGCAGAAAATGTGACCTCATTTAAAGTACTATTTCTGGTCCTAACTCCTTGGTTAACGTCACCTATAACTTGGTCTAAAGGATGATTCCTTATAAATCTCCAAGCTCTAGGTTGAGACTGATCAGGATTTTCAAGATTATTTTCTGGATCAGCCTCAAAAATATTTTCAGAATTTTCAGAAGGAGTAGGAGCATTTTTCGAAAAGAATTTGTTTTTGAAAATAGTCTCTTCTTCATCATCAAGGGATTTATCAGATTCAGACTCACAAAATACAACATGTACAGATTCTTCAACAATTTTAGTTCTAGTATTAAACACTCTATATGCCTTACTTCTATTTGAATAACCGATAAAGATAGCTAAATCAGATTTAGGATCGAATTTACCAAGATTATCTTTACCATTATTGTGCACATAGCACTTGCAACCGAAGACATGAAGATGACTGAGGTTCGGCTTTCTTCCTTTGTAGAGTTCGTATGGTGTTTTGTTCATCTTCTTTCTCAAATAGGCTCGGTTGGAGATGTAGCATCCTGTACTCATCGCGTCAGCCCAAAACACTTGTGAAGTGTTGTATTCGTTCAGCATTGCCCGGGCCATCTCCGTGAGCACTCGATTCTTTCTCTCCACAACACCATTCTGTTGTGGTGTTCTAGGTGCCGAGAAATTATGGTTGATCCCCATACTATCACAGAACTCAGCAAATGCATTATTCTCGAACTCTCCTCCATGATCAGTCCTTATTCCTGAAATGGTAAGACCTTTCTCGTTTTGGACCTTCTTGGCAAAAGAAACAAACTGATCATAGGTTTCATCTTTTGAAGATAAGAATATAGTCCAAGTAAATCTAGAAAAATCATCAACAATGACCAAGGTGTATAAGTTTCCACCAAGACTTTTGACTCTAGCTGGTCCAACTAGGTCCATGTGAAGAAGTTGAAGTGGTCTAGTGGTTGAAATCTCATTTTTGGTTTTAAAAGATGATTTGGTTTGTTTTCCCTTTTGACATGCATCACAAATCATATCATTTTTGAAATTCAATTTGGGAATACCAATGACCAAATCCTTTTTCAACAATTTGTCAAGTTGATACATATTGACATGAGCTAATCGCTTGTGCCAAAGCCAACTCTCATTCAAATTGCTCACAAAACAATTTTCAGAAACAGAAGCATTACTAGAGAGGTTCAAGGTATAACAATTTCCATCTCTAGGTGCTCTAAATAAAGCTTTATTTTTCAAATCATTTATGGAGATCAAATCCTTTTTAACAATAAAGCATTCATTAGAGTCAAATATTACCAAATTACCCTTATCGGTGCTTTGGCTCACACTTAGGAGATTGTGACACAATCCTTCTACAAGGTAGACGTCTTTGATGAGTGGGCCTTCATTGTTGCCTATCTCACCAATGCTAGCGATTTTCCCGGATTGATCACCTCCAAATGTGACTCTACCTCCATCTTTTGGCTTTATTGATAAAAACTTTGATTTGTCTCCAGTCATGTGTCTTGAGCATCCACTATCAATGTACCACTTGTTCGGCCTTGATGCTCTAAGACATACCTCATTTATTTCACTAGGTTGTTCTTCTTCCTCAGCAACCAGGCATATGTTGGCTTTTTCACTTTCATCCTCTTCAGCTTCATCCTCATCCGATGAGCTATCTCCCCATATAGCTGACACATATGCCTTCTTTTTGTATTTCTTGAACTTCTTCTTTTCTTTCTCTTGATTTTTCAGCTGAGGGCATTCCGCCTTGATGTGTCCGGGTTTTTCGCATTCGTAGCAGATAACCGGCTTCTTTGATTCATAGCTTGAATTTCCCTTCTGGAATTTCTTGAAGCCTTGATCTCTTTTGTAGAACTTTTTGAATCTCCGGACCATCATGCTAATTTCTTCATCCTCATCTTCATCTTCCTCATCCTTTTCCACATTCAGAGCCACTCCCTTATTACGATTGTTCCCACCATTGACATCTTCTAATTCCTTCTTGAACTTCAATTTGCTCTCGTACTCAGATAGACTGCCAAACAGTGCGGCAACTGAAGTCATTGACTCTCCACGAGCTTCTTCAATGGCGGTGACCTTAGCTTCCCAATCCTTTGTTAGAATATTGAGGATTTTCCTCACTTGAGCTCCTTGATCGAAAAGCTTTCCTAAGGCAGCTAGCTGATTGGTCAGATGAGTATATCTCAACTGAAACTCTCCAATACTCTCGCCTTGCTTCATCCGCAAAAGGTCATACTCAGTGGTTAGAATGTTGACTCGGTTCTCCTTGATTCCAGAGGTTCCTTCATAAGCTATTTCCAGAGCCTTCCACATCTCCTTAGCCGTTGACAAATTACAGATACGAAAGTACTCCTTTTGACTAAGAGCACTCTGAAGCATCAGGATAGCCTTGCTATTGAGAGTGATGTTCTTCTTGTCGTCATCATTGAACTCAGCTTCCGTCTTGGGAACAGTGATGCCTCCTTCTACCTTGACTGGAACATAGTCTCCAGTCTCAAAGACCCTCCATAAGCCATATTCTGTTGCCATCACGAACACACGAAATTTTGCTTTCCAGAAAGAGTAGTGTTCGCCGTCGAAACCGGGAGGTCTGTTGATTGAAGCTCCATCTGGAAGAATTCCTTCCATGGTGATCCTTCTCGAGTGGTTAAACTCTTCTGAGAAGACCTAGCTCTGATACCAAATGAAAGAGGAGCTTTATACCCAAGAGGGGGGGTGAATTGGGTATATTAAAAATTTTCGCAAACTGGTTCTGTTTTTACACTCTCAGAACAGGGCAGAACAGAGGAGATAGAGAGAAGAGCTTTGCACACAACGATTTATACTGGTTCGGTCCTTTCTTTGACCTACATCCAGTCCCCAAGCCTCACTTGGGATTTTCAATCCACTAACTCAACAATATTGATTACACACTCTGTACTAAGAGCTGTTCTCTCACTAGAACACACTCCCCCTTACAAGTTGTAATCAATACACCCACAATCACCAAGTCCCCTGACTTGTGATTCTCTCAATCAATAAATGATTTTACAGATGAAAACTCTCTCAAGAGTAGATAGATGAATACTGAAGCTCTAAGTATCAAAATGATACAGTACAAGTGAAAGCTAATACACAATGAATGAACTTAGTAGATTTTTTGCTCAGAGTAGGTGTATCAGCTGGAGATGAAGTTAATGCTCTCTATTTATAGGTAGAGAACATTAAATGACCGTTGTGAGATGATTCCAACCGTTGGAAGTGATTTGCTTAAGTTCTGGTCATCTTCTCTCTCTAAACTTCTGCTAATCCAAGTCTTAATGATGTCTGATGTGGCCCTCTGAGTTTTTGCCCGTTGAAATTGACTTTACTTGATATAGTAAGCTTTCTTTAACGTTCATTAGGCATGCTTAGGTGGATTAGCTGAAAGTAGGTGAGATTTCAGAAATGCATTAAATGCACTGTTCACTTTTTGCTTTATCTCACTAATCTTCAATAATCTTGATCTGTGCTAACTGAAAGACACTCAAAAAATTTGTTAAACATATCTGGGAACATGAGTGAGTGATATATGAAAGCAATTAGATCAAACAACAGTGATTTGTGAATTCGTGAAATTCAAAAACCAAAAGCTACCGTTGGTTACTCGAGTAAGTTCCTCTTTACTCGAGTAAGGTACTGTGCAAAAGTGTCTTTACTGGAGTAACCAAAGTTTACTAGAGTAGACTCTTCCCAGAGATAAACCATCGAGGCTTGAGTTTGAAATCCAAGAGCTTTACTCGAGTAAGTTAGTACTTTACTCGAGTAAGGCACTATTCATGTGAAAACGTTTTAAGTTCGAAATGCCTTTTTACTGGAGTAAGGATTTGTTTACTGGAGTAAGCCAGACTTAGACAAATTAGTAACCTTTCTGTATGGGCTTTACTCGAGTAGACTAACCTTTACTCGAGTAAGTGACTTTGTTCTCCAAAAGAAGAGAGGTTACTCTAAGTCTTTACTGGAGTAAACGAACCTTTACTTGAGTAAGCAATCACTTTGAAAAATTGATTTGCTTCTGTAAGTCCTTTACTGGAGTAAGCAACGCTTTACTGGAGTAAGCAACTTAAGCTCAAAAAAAATTCATTTTACTTTCTCGAGGTTCTTTACTGGAGTAAGTAGTTTCTTACTGGAGTAAAGACTGAACTTTGAAAAACTTGGTTGCTCTCTGGATAGCCTTTACTGGAGTAAACTTAGCTTTACTGGAGTAAGCAACAACTTCAAAAACTTGGATTGCTCTCGGTAAGTCCTTTACTGGAGTAAAGCTACTTTACTGGAGTAAAGACTTGCCAAAACGAACTTGAGCAATCCTACAACAGTCCTTTACTGGAGTAAGCTTACCTTTACTCGAGTAAACAACTGTTAAGCAATTTCTAACTGATTTTGAAATACTTCAACACACGTGTATGCTTGTTGTTAATCATCAAAACACTTTGAGAACTAACAGTATGCCCTTAAGCTTACTCGAGCACGTTCAATCTGACAGTTTGTTTAAGTGCTCATAGGTCATTACTCGAGTATGAGTTAATCATTACTCGAGTATGATATTGGATATAACTCTGTGTTGATATCAGAAGATGATTACTCAAGTATGAGAATTGTGTTACTCGAGTACATGAAGAATCAACTACAAAGTTTAGAGTAATTCATGAAAGAATGGACCTTGATACCCAAGAGGGGGGGTGAATTGGGTATCTATAAAATTTTAAAGACTTGGCTCTGTTTTGGGCAAGTTAAAGCAGAGGATAAATGAAGAGAGGAGTAGAGAAGCTTTGCACGGATCAATTTATACTGGTTCGGCCTTTTCTCTGACCTACATCCAGTCCCCAAGCCTCACTTGGAATTTTCAATCCACTAACTTCACAAGACTTGATTACAATCTCTGTACTCAGAGTAGTTCTCTCACTAGAACTCACTCCCCCTTACAAGATGCAATCAATACTCCCAACCACCAAGTCCCCTGACTTGTGGTTATCTCAATCAATGAATGATTACAAGAAAGACTCTCTCAAAGAGTAGATAAGATAAATACTGAAGTACAATGTATCAAAGATACAGCCTAATGAAAAGAACAACTCAGGATGATTATTTTCGAGTAGAGTAGTTGTTCATCAGTTGTGTCTCTTTGGCTTCAGTTCCTCAGTCATTTATAATTGTTTGAACCATTTGAACGTTAATAATCCACTGAAGCTTGTTCCCATTCGAAAATGTGACTGTTGTGAGTGTTCTTCCATGTGTAAAGGTACTGCAGAAGCTGATGGGTAATATTCTGTTGCTACTTTCCAGATTTGGGTGTTTGTAGCTTTTGCATTTGAATATTGGTGGCCCATGACATTCTGTTTTTAGAATAATCACGTTTGGCTTTCTTCAGAGGTGATTGTACTGTCTGTAATGCCAACCTGTCATGCATTTAATCTTGTCTTGAAGGATAAGATAAAATAATCCAAGTTGCATAAAGTGTTGCTCCAATTGAATCTCTGTCTAATTCAAATTCTTTCTGTTATCTCATAAATAAACTTGTTAGAACAGTTCACTTACATATATAAGAGATAGATATAATGATTAGATTCAATGGGTAACTTGAAACATGAAGAAAGAATCAGATTTGACATATCAGAGTTTAAATGCATTTTTCTGTTCTGGAGGTCTGAACTCGAGTTCATAATGTTAGGCTCGAGTTCGGCCTTTATTCATTTTGAGAATTCGGTTCGTTCAAAATCAAACTGGAGGTTTGTGTGTAAACCTGAGGTTTGTAAGAACACGAACTCGAGTTCATTAAAGATGAACTCGAGTTCTCTTTACTTAGAGAACTTCAAAACGGGTTAACATAAAACAAACTGGAGGTTTAAGACAAGTGGGCTCGAGTTTGAAACTTTTGGAAATGGCTAATTGCTCTCTGGAACTTTTGAACTGGAGTTTGAGAAGCTTGGGCTCGAGTTTAGTTCTCTCTAAAATATTCTGAAGGCTCTCGGCCAAAACTAGGCTCGAGTCTAAAGAGTTTAGGCTCCAGTTTATAGACAATGTTCTGTTTTCAAGTTTAAACAAACTTATCCTGCCAAGGATGAACTCGAGTTCATCATGACAGGCTCGAGTTCATTTACTTAATATCTTCTTTGAACTTTTTCAAACTTGAGGTTTGAGTAGAAGTTTAGAGTTTGTAATAGGTTTTCAAAAGTAAAAAAAACTTTGTCAATGGCGAACTCGAGTTCATTAAATGGTAGGCTCGAGTTCACTCAAACTTTCAAGGATTTAATTTTGAACTTCAGGTTCAGTCTCAAGTTTGATCTTTGGTTTGACAAGTTTATGCTTTCTGTTAAACATAGGCTCGAGTTCAACAGTTATAGGCTCGAGTTCATGTGAACTTTCAAAGGCTTAATTATAAACTTCAGGTTTAGGCTCAAGTTTGAACTTTGGTTTTGCAAGTTCATGCTTTCTGTTAAATACAGGCTCGAGTTCATCACTCATAGGCTCGAGTTCGATTTTGACAGATAGAAGAATCATGAGTTTTAAACATCCTTGACTTGTCAAATCTTTCCACTATTGTTTACAATTGTCAGTGATCATCAAAACACTCTGAGAACTAACATTCTCCCCCTTTTTGATGATGACAACAGTTGTAAACAATTGATTGGGAAACTTAGTTTGAAATTTATTTTGAAATTCAGCTTGTGAAAAAAAAAATAATTTCAGAGATTTGATCAAACTGACAGAAAACATATATCAGAAGCAGAATATCAAGGATTTGTTTTGTGAAACAAAAATTTTGCAGATTATCAGAGATAAGCTTTAAGACCAAAAGCAAAACAAAAGAACATATATAACTGAAATTTCAAATTGATAACTTCAAAATAAAAATAAAAAAAAATTCAACAAAATTCCAAAATGACTACAAAAATTACAAAACAATCAACATTCACTCCACACTTTCTCCCCCTTTGGCATCATCAAAAGGAGGGGAAGAAGAGATAGGCTCAATTTGGACATAGGGTACTATGGCTAGTGGCTCAGCATAGGATGTGAAGGTCGAAGGTGTAGGAGCAGAAGGAGGTGTCTGTGCAGGCTGAGCGTGAGCAGGTTCTGAGTCTGGGGCAGGTACAGAGGTAGAAGCATCCAGAGACTGAGACTTTAAGATCTTTTCCATCTTATCACTTAGGTTCATCATTGTAACCAATAAGGTGGACATAGTAGAGGTCTGTTCATTGACTTGAGTCTTCAGTGCTTCTTGTTCAACTCTGAAGGCTTCTTGAGCATCCACCAGGTTATTGTGACCTTTGTTCACTTCAGCAACTAGCTTCCCTACAGCTAGTTCAATTCCTTCTATTAGATCAGATACGGCCTTGTCCACAATTTCTTGAACTCTGACATTAAAATCAGAAGGAGGTGGAGGAGCACTCTGAGCTTCTTCAGCTCTGGACTGTGTGGCTCTGGATGTAGCTGGCTTGGACCTCTTTGGGGCTCTGGACTGATCTGAGTACTCAGGCCTGTGAGTTTGCATCAAGTTCATGATGTGCTGTCCAAATTCAGTTGGAAATTGAGGAGAGTCATTCTCAGCCAAGTGCCAAATCTTCTCATGAAATAGAATTACTGAAACCAGGCTGGCAAAGGGAATCTGGGATGACTGGCGTGAGTGAAAAGCAAATTTTGCTATTTCTTGAAAGAGCCAGTAACCTACATTCTGAGGTTGTTGGTCTAGAATGGAGGCGAAGATGTTAAAGTCTTTCTTGGCAAAGTGTGTAAAGTTGCCTCCCTTCTGAAGAAGATTCCTGGAATAAATGTACCAGATGGCTCGGTTTCTCAGAGGCATGGCAGCTAGGGTGAAATTCAGTATCTCAAGGGTATTAGGAATAGGTTCATCAGGTCTGAGTAAACTAAATATAGCCTGTTGCTTATATCTGTGAGTTTCAGGCTTAGGAGGGTTTGAGATTTGTAGGATAGAGTTCAGATAGTCAGGAGTAATTGTGATTTTCTGACCTCTAACCTTTGTGACAATTCTTTCTTCTACCAAATCACCATCTGAATTTAGCACATTATCAGATTTCATGTGAAAGTAAAAGACTTTCACAAGTTTGGGACTATAGGCAGCCTTGATTGAAATTAAGGACTCAAATTGATTCATCCAGGGGCTCAAATCCAAATTACATTCTTCTTTTAGCTTAGCTAAATCTACAAAGACTATAGGACATAATTTCTTCTTTTCATCATATTTTTTCTTGAATAAAACACCCTCTTCTGCTGTCATTCTACATGGTTCTATGTTGAAACCTTCTGGGCACCTCTTATGCTTGTAAATTTCTAAAATTGCAGGTAAGGGCTGAGATACCTGAGGAGTTCCTTGTTCCTGAGATTGAGGTTCAGCTTGACCACTTCCTTGACCGGAAGTGGGAACAGAGTGGATACCCGCGGTTTTCTTTCTCTTGACGGGTTGTTTTTCCCTCAGAGGAGCAGCTGGCTGAGGGGCTTTACCTCTTCCTTGGACAGGAGGCTCGGGATCATGCCTCTTCTTCGTTCTCTCTTCTCCAATTACAACTCCTTTCGGTCTGAAAGGAGGAGTTTGAGTATTTTCGCCGTCAACTCCTCTAACGAATTTGTCAATTCCATCTTGTAGGCGGGAAGAGCGCTTTTTTGTACGGACAGGGCGTTCAGATTGAGTTTGAGAAACAGATTGAGAAGGGTTAGGGTTTGTGTCTTTGGGATTTGTGGATTGAGAGGCCATTTTCGCAGAAAACAGAGGAAGAAGATGATGAAAAAGACGCAGAGGACTAGGGCAAACCGGAGGTGTGTGAAGAGTGAAGTGAAGAGTTTTTAACTGTAGTATATATAGAGTTCGTGATGAACTCGAGTTCACACCTTTCAGGCTCGAGTTCGTCATTAATATTTGCTTACCTGGACTTCAAGAGTGTGCTGAGAACTCTTGAACTTCCTCGTGAACCTGAGGTTCTCACTTACGAGCTCGAGTTCAGGATGACTTTCCTCCAAGGTTGCTCTCTGTGATTTACGAACTCGAGTTCGTCACTTATGGGCTCGAGTTCGTCATGCCTAAGATCCAGCCTTGCTCTCTGCCAAAAATGAACTTGAGGTTCATTCACTAATGAACTCGAGTTCATTCTTGTTTTTGCCTTTCACTACTTCCAGTCTCTCTCGAGCTCGAGTTCTTCCTTGTCAGGCTCGAGTTCGGTCATAACTTCAGCAAATTTGAGATAAGAGCATCCTGCATAAGACACTTCTAGATACTCCGATGCTTAAGTCAGTAATCAATCATCATCAAAACCATAACTAACATTAAAATGAGTGAGAAATACTTACAGTTCATTGGGGTTTACCATTCCCAATTCTCTTCTTATGAAATTAAATTGTTCTTTTGCAAGAGGTTTTGTGAAGATGTCTGCAAGTTGGAGATGTGTTGGGATAAACATGACTTTGACATCCTTTTTCTGAACATGATCCCTGATGAAATGATGTCTCACATCAATGTGTTTGGTTCTTGTATGTTGCACAGGATTCTTGGCCAAGCTTATTGTGCTTGTGTTGTCACATAGTATTGGAATTTCTTTCAAGTACACTCCCAAATCAGCGAGTTGTTGTTTTAACCATAACACTTGAGCACAGCAACTTGAGGCAGCCACATACTCAGCTTCAATAGATGATACAGCAACAGTGGTTTGTTTCTTGCTGAACCATGACACAAGTGAGCCACCAAAGAATTCACATTGTCCACTTGTGCTCTTCCTATCTGTCTTGTATCCAGCATGATCTGAATCTGAATATGCTACTAAGTATTCTGGTTGTCCTTTGGGAAACCATAAGCCAAGAGTCTTAGTATCAGCAAGATATCTAAAGATTCTTTTCACATGTTCAGCATGTGTCTCTTTTGGAGCAGATTGGAATCTTGCACACATCCCCACACTGAATTGAATGTCGGGGCGGCTTGCTGTAAGATAGAGTAATGACCCAATCATTCCTCTATACTTTGTTATGTTAAAGTCCTTGCCCTCTTCATCAGCATCCAAAGAAGTAGTTGCACTCATGGGAGTATCAGCACCATTGCATTGATCCATTCCAAACTTCTTTAAGAGATCATTCAGATACTTGGTTTGGGATATGAAGATTCCATCCTTCCTTTGCTTGATTTGCAATCCAAGAAAATAATTTAGTTCTCCCATCATTGACATTTCAAATTCTCCCTGCATTTTCTTTGCAAATTCTTCACACAGAGTATCATTAGAAGCACCAAATATGATATCATCCACATAAATTTGAACAACTAAAATTTCATTTAGCTTATTAGTTTTAATAAAAAGAGTTGTATCAGCTTTCCCTCTAACGAAATCTTGATCAAGAAGAAATTTGCTTAATCGCTCATACCAAGCTCTAGGAGCTTGCTTAAGACCATATAAAGCTTTCTTGAGACGAAAAACATGATCTGGATAATTTTCATTTCGAAAACCAGGAGGTTGCTCAACATAAACTTCCTCTTGAATAAAACCATTTAAAAAAGCACTTTTAACATCCATTTGATAAAGTTTAATTCCTTTTACACAAGTAAAGGCTAGAAGAACTCTTATAGCTTCCAATCTTGCCACTGGAGCATAAGTTTCTTCATAATCAATACCTTCTTCCTGATTATAGCCTTTGGCAACCAATCTTGCCTTATTTCGGACAATGACTGCAGATTCATCTCGTTTGTTTTTGAATACCCATTTAGTGCCAATGACTGGATGGTCTTTAGGCCTAGGTACCAAGTCCCAAACTTGATTTCTGTCAAATTGATGTAATTCCTCTTGCATAGCTATCACCCAATCATTGTCTGAAAGGGCTTCTTCTATTTTAGAGGGTTCAATGTGTGAAATAAATGCAGAGAAGGTTACTTCATTTAACGTGCTTCTTCTGGTTCTTACTCCTTGATTAATATCACCTATAACTTGGTCTAAAGGATGATTCCTTATATATTTCCAAGCTCTAGGCTGAGTCTGATCAGGATTTTCTAAACTTTTTCCAGGATCAGCTTCAAAAACATTTTCAGAATTTTCAGAGGAAGGGGTAGTTTTTGAAAAGAATTGATTTTTGCAAATGTTTTCTTCTTCATCATCCAAAGATCTGTTAGAATCATTTTCACAAAACACAACATGTATTGATTCTTCTACAACTTTAGTTCTAGCGTTAAAAACTCTATATGCTTTGCTTCTATTAGAATAACCAATGAATATCGCTAAGTCAGCCTTAGAATCAAATTTACCAAGATTCTCTTTACCATTATGGTGCACATAGCACTTGCAACCAAAAATGTGAAGGTGACTGAGATTTGGCTTTCTCCCTTTGTAGAGCTCATAAGGAGTCTTGTTCAACTTCTTCCTTAAGTAAGCTCTATTGGAGATATAGCATGCAGTGCTCATGGCATCAGCCCAAAATAATTGTGATGTGTTGTTTTCACTCAACATTGCTCTTGCCATCTCAGTGAGTATTCTGTTCTTTCTCTCCACAACACCATTCTGTTGTGGTGTCCTTGGTGCTGAAAAGTTGTGATCAATCCCCGTGTTGTCACAGAACTCAGCAAAGGCGTTGTTCTCAAATTCTCCACCATGGTCGGTTCGTATACCTGAAATTGAGAAACCTTTCTCGTTCTGGACCTTCTTGGCAAATACAACAAATTGATCAAATGTTTCATCTTTAGATGATAAGAAAATTGTCCATGTGAATCTAGAATAATCATCAACTATGACCAAAGTGTATAAATTTCCACCAAGACTTCTAACTCTAGCTGGTCCAACTAAGTCCATATGAAGTAATTGAAGGGGTCTGGTAGTAGAAATCTCATTCTTCGTTTTAAAGGATGATTTGGTTTGTTTTCCTTTTTGGCAAGCATCACATATCTTATCATTTTTGAAATTCAATTTTGGAATACCAATAACCAAATCCTTTTTCAGCAACTTGTCAAGTTGAGACATGTTCACATGAGCTAATCTTTTGTGCCATAACCAACTTTCATCCAAGTTACTTACAAAACATTTTTCTGACACGGAGGTATTACTAGAGAGGTTAAGTGTATAACAATTGCCATCTCTAGGTGCTCTAAACAAGGCTTTAGTTTTTAAATTTTCTATGGGAATCAAATCCTTTTTGACAATAAAGCATTCATCAGAATCAAAGATAACTAAGTTACCCTTATCAGTGCTTTGGCTCACACTTAGGAGATTGTGACACAATCCTTCTACTAGATAGACATCCTTGATGAGTGGACCATCACTACTTCCAATCTCACCAATGCCAGCAATCTTTCCTGATTGGTCTCCTCCAAAGGTGACTCTACCACCATCTTTTGGTTTAATTGTAAGGAATTTGGTTTTATCACCAGTCATGTGTCTTGAGCATCCACTATCAATATACCATTTGTTGGGTCTTGATGCTCTAAGACAAACCTGCAAATCACAATGGGATCAAGTTTTAGGTACCCAACTTTTCTTGGGTCCTTTTGGGTTAGCTTGCACCTTGAGAACATAAGTTCCTTTTGGTACCCATTTATAGTTTCCTATAGGTTTAATTTTTCCTTCCCTCTTATGAAAACAAGATGAAGTTGAATGGCCCTTCCTATTGCAATAATCACAATGTGCAAAGGGATTTGAGGAGTGAACTGTTTTTGTAAAGTAGTTCATGTAAGATTTTTGACCACTCTTCTTTTTACCTTTCTTCTTATCAGAATTTGGTTTGTAACCAATACCTGACCTATCATTTACAAATCTTTGTTGTTTCAAAATTACATTAAGCATTTCACTGCCTTTAGTAAATGTTTCAAGTGCTTTTGTAAGATGTACATTCTTCTGTTTTAATTCAGGGCATTCCTGACAAATCAAAATTTTAGAAGAAGATAGTTTTTCAATTTGTAGTTCAAGAGTGATATTTTTCCTTTTCAAAGCTAAGTATTTTTCTGCGAGTTTCTCAAATTCCTTTTGCACAAGATAATATTCATCAACAAGTTCATCATAGGAAGGTTTTGAGTCATATACCTCATCATCATCTTGTTGTTCTTGAGCTACTAGGCATATGTTTGCCTTTTCATCTTCATCCTCTTCATCCTCATCTGAAGAGCTATCACCCCATATGCTTGAAATGTATGCTTTCTTTTTATACTTGCTGAAGCTCTTTTTGTCCTTCTCTTTGTTGATGTTGTTCAGCAAAGGACATTCAGACTTGATGTGTCCAGGCTTTTGGCACTCATAACAGATGATTGGTTTCTTTGTTTCATGACTTGAGCTTCCTTTCTGAAACCTTTTGAATCCTTGGTCTCTCTTGAAGTATTTCTTGAAGCGCCTGACCAACATACCGATTTCTTCATCTTCATCTTCCTCATCTTCTTCATTATCAGAATCTCTTGCTTCCTTGGCTGTTTTAAGAGCCAATCCCTTGCTTTTCCCATGTACCTCGTCAAGTCCTTTCTTGAACTTGATTTTTGCTTCATATTATGAGAGGCTACCAAATAGAGCAGCCACAGAAGTCATTGATTCTCCTCTAGCTTCTTCTATTGCTGTGACTTTGGCCTCCCATTCCTTGTTGAGAACATTGAGAATTTTTCTTACTTGGACTGACTGATCATAGTCTTTACCAAGTGCAGCAAGTTGATTTATGAGATGAGTGAAACGAAGTTGAAATTCACCAATGGATTCGCCGGACTTCATTCTAAGGAGATCATATTCTGTCATGAGGGTGTTTACACGATTTTGCTTTACACCTGCTGTCCCTTCATGAGCAATTTCTAGTGCATCCCACATATGCTTTGCAGATGGAAGTGTGCAAATCCGGAAGTATTCTTGTTGACTTAATGCACTTTGGAGAAGTAGAGCTGCCTTACTGTTGAGTGTGATGTTCCTTCGATCATTGTCATCATATTCCTCTTCAAGCTTTGGAATTCTCACACCATCTTCCATAGTTGTAGGAGTGTAATCTCCTCTTTCAAATACTCTCCATAGTCCATATTCAGTAGCCATGACAAAAACTTTGAACTTGGCTTTCCAGAATGAGTAGTGCTCTCCATTGAAACCAGGTGGTCTGTTGATAGAGGCTCCATCGGGAAGAATTCCTTCCATAATGATCCTTCTCGAGCTGTTAGACTCTCTTGAGAAGACCTGGCTCTGATACCAAATGAAAGAATGGACCTTGATATCCAAGAGGGGGGGTGAATTGGGTATCTATAAAATTTTAAAGACTTGGCTCTGTTTTGGGCAAGTTAAAGCAGAGGATAAATGAAGAGAGGAGTAGAGAAGCTTTGCACGGATCAATTTATACTGGTTCGGCCTTTTCTCTGACCTACATCCAGTCCCCAAGCCTCACTTGGGATTTTCAATCCACTAACTTCACAAGACTTGATTACAATCTCTGTACTCAGAGTAGTTCTCTCACTAGAACTCACTCCCCCTTACAAGATGCAATCAATACTCCCAACCACCAAGTCCCCTGACTTGTGGTTATCTCAATCAATGAATGATTACAAGAAAGACTCTCTCAAAGAGTAGATAAGATAAATACTGAAGTACAATGTATCAAAGATACAGCCTAATGAAAAGAACAACTCAGGATGATTATTTTCGAGTAGAGTAGTAGTTCATCAGTTGTGTCTCTTTGGCTTCAGTTCCTCAGTCATTTATAATTGTTTGAACCATTTGAACGTTAATAATCCACTGAAGCTTGTTCCCATTCGAAAATGTGACTGTTGTGAGTGTTCTTCCATGTGTAAAGGTACTGTAGAAGCTGATGGGTAATATTCTGTTGCTACTTTCCAGATTTGGGTGTTTGTAGCTTTTGCATTTGAATATTGGTGGCCCATGACATTCTGTTTTTAGAATAATCACGTTTGGCTTTCTTCAGAGGTGATTGTACTGTCTGTAATGCCAACCTGTCATGCATTTAATCTTGTCTTGAAGGATAAGATAAAATAATCCAAGTTGCATAAAGTGTTGCTCCAATTGAATCTCTGTCTAATTCAAATTCTTTCTGTTATCTCATAAATAAACTTGTTAGAACAGTTCACTTACATATATAAGAGATAGATATAATGATTAGATTCAATGGGTAACTTGAAACATGAAGAAAGAATCAGATTTGACATATCAGAGTTTAAATGCGTTTTTCTGTTCTGGAGGTCTGAACTCGAGTTCATAATGTTAGGCTCGAGTTCGGCCTTTATTCATTTTGAGAATTCGGTTCTGTCAAAATCAAACTGGAGGTTTGTGTGTAAACCTGAGGTTTGTAAGAACACGAACTCGAGTTCATTAAAGATGAACTCGAGTTCTCTTTACTTAGAGAACTTCAAAACGGGTTAACATAAAACAAACTGGAGGTTTAAGACAAGTGGGCTCGAGTTTGAAACTTTTGGAAATGGCTAATTGCTCTCTGGAACTTTTGAACTGGAGTTTGAGAAGCTTGGGCTCGAGTTTAGTTCTCTCTAAAATATTCTGAAGGCTCTCGGCCAAAACTAGGCTCGAGTCTAAAGAGTTTAGGCTCCAGTTTATAGACAATGTTCTGTTTTCAAGTTTAAACAAACTTATCCTGCCAAGAATGAACTCGAGTTCATCATGACAGGCTCGAGTTCATTTACTTAATATCTTCTTTGAACTTTTTCAAACTTGAGGTTTGAGTAGAAGTTTAGAGTTTGTAATAGGTTTTCAAAAGTAAAAAAAACTTTGTCAATGGCGAACTCGAGTTCATTAAATGGTAGGCTCGAGTTCACTCAAACTTTCAAGGATTTAATTTTGAACTTCAGGTTCAGTCTCAAGTTTGATCTTTGGTTTGACAAGTTTATGCTTTCTGTTAAACATAGGCTCGAGTTCAACAGTTATAGGCTCGAGTTCATGCGAACTTTCAAAGGCTTAATTATAAACTTCAGGTTTAGTCTCAAGTTTGAACTTTGGTTTTGCAAGTTCATGCTTTCTGTTAAATACAGGCTCGAGTTCATCACTCATAGGCTCGAGTTCGATTTTGACAGATAGAAGAATCATGAGTTTTAAACATCCTTGACTTGTCAAATCTTTCCACTATTGTTTACAATTGTCAGTGATCATCAAAACACTCTGAGAACTAACAATTCAATCATTGTACTCGAGTAAGCCTTCTTGCTTACTCTAGTTGAGTACTCGAGTATGGAGAAATGCCTACTCGAGTATAAAGGGCTTCAGGCAAAGCAAATGGTCTTATAAGTGCTTTACTCGTGTATGGTACTTGAGTATAGGTAATGTGTTACTTGAGTATATATGTTTTAGTCTTACACTTGCTCTCTGTTTGAAGTGTACTCGAGCACTGTTTTATTGATAGTTGAGTAAGGTACTCGAGTATGAGAAAAATGGTACTCGAGCACAGTTACTAATGTCTTTGCTTAGTGTGTTGTTTCAACCAAGAAAAGATGATACTCGAGCACTAAGGTTTATGTACTCAAGTATGCTACTTGAGTATGAACACTTTGTTACTTGAGTATGGTTGATCATTGGACTTTTGTGAAAGCATTTTTAAATGGCTACTTGAGTATTATAAAAGTTCTACTCGAGTATAATTCATCATCTACCAGAAGTCTTCGTTGTAATAGTAATCGTAAATTTGAATATTCTAGGTTATCGTTCGTTTTTATTTAATCCTACTCAATCCTAATTATACTATTACTAATAATCTTTTTGAGTGGATTTTAGATCATTAACGAATGTTTTAAGTGTGATTAGCCGAAAAGCAACATCGTGTGTCAGAAGCATTTAATGTTTGCAGTAAACAGAGAATACACACGAAATGAAGTTTCAGAGAAGATGAAATCATTCCTTCAAGACATACCCATTCCGGCGAATGTCTCATGGTACCTTTTATGAGTCAACTTCTGACTAAGAGTACGTTGACGGCAAGCGAATTAATGAAGCAACTTTCTACTGTGCCTAACGGAAGACATTTGTGTCTAATGGAAGTTTTGAAGAGTCTCAACGGCTACATTCAAAGCTCTTCAACGGTCACTAATGGAAGTTGGTATAAAAGCTTGAAGTATTCAATTCTGCCAACTAGTGAAACTCTGCACATTAAATTCAAACTTATTACAAACTGCTATTTCATTCATTTCATTTCATATCTTCATATATCTTGTACTTCAGTGATCATTTTCTATCTACTACGTGAGAGAGTTTAAACACTTATTTCATTATCTGATTATCTGTTTAATCTCAAGGAAAAGTGACATTACGTGTGGGTGTACGATTACAACTTGTAAGGGGAAGTGAATCCTAGTATGAGAGAATTACCTCGAGTACAAAGTGTGTAATTGTACCTGTGATTGTGAGTTAGTGAAAATCCCAGAGTGTCTGGGGCTCAATGTAGGTCAATAGTTGAACTGAACCAGCATAACTCCTCTGTGTTTATTCTCTCTGTCTTTGTCTCTGTTTTTATGTTTCTTTGGGCAAATCACAAAAGGAATTTGAAATCCCCTATTTATCCCCTTTAATTGATATTCCAATTTCATTTGGTATCAAAGAAAGGTCTTCTCTAAAGAGCTTAACATCTTAAGAAGGATCATGGAAGGAATATTACCTGACGGAGCCTCTATCAATCGACCACTTGGTTTTAGCGATGAACACTATTCATTTCGAAAAGCAAAGTTCAGAGTGTTTGTGTTGGCTATTGAGTATGGTCTCTGGCAAGTGATAGAGAATGGAGATTATGTTCCTTCAAGGACAGGAGACAGACTCCACGTCCCAAAGACTGAAGAGGAGTTTGATGAGATTGACAGAAGAAAGATAACTATTAATAGTAAAGTTGTTCTAATGCTCCAAAGTGCACTTAGTCAAAAGAAGTACTTTCAGATATGCAACCTATCAAGTGTGAAAGAAATGTGGAAAACATTGAAAATAGCTTATGATGGAACATCTAGCATAAAGGAGATTCGGATCAACATGTTGATGACCGAGTACGATCTTCTTCGTATGAAGACCGGAGAATCCATCAGAGAGTTCCAACTTTTTTTTACTCATCTAATCAATCAACTATCTCCTTTGGGTAAGACGTATGAGCAAAACTCTCAAGTCAGGAAAATCCTAAATGTCCTTATGAAAGATTAGGAAGCTAAAGTCATAGCAATTAAAGAAGCCTGTGGAAAATCAATGACTTCGGTAGTTGCTCTGTTTGTAAGCTTATCCAAATATGAAGGCAAGCTAAAATTCAAGAAAGGCTCATACAAAATCAACAATCATGGCAAAGGTGTTATGCTGAATGCTGTGAAAGAAAAGGAGCCTAAAGATGAAGATGAATATGAGGACAATGAGCTCAGCATGTTCGTTTTGAGATTCAAGAAGTTCTACAAAAACGATCAAGGCTTCAGAAATCGATTTCAGTAGAGAAGCCAAAGCAACAGATGCGAATTCAAGGACAAGAAATGTGCGAAGCCAAGCCATATCAAATCTGAGTGTCCTCAGCTAAAGGGCAAGGAAAATGAGAAAAAGAAATTCAGTCATTTCAAAAAGAAGGCATACATTTCTGCCATATGGGGACACAGTTCTTCGAACAAAGAAAGCAAGGAAGAAAAAACTGTGAACTTGTGCCTGGTAGCAGAAGAAAAAGAACAATGTGAAAACAACAATAAGGTATATGATTTTGAACCCACTTATGATGAATTACTTTATGAATATAATGAGTTACATTCTGAGTTTGAGAAGATTGCAAAAGAACTCATAGCATCAAAGAGGAAAATCAAATTACTTGAGCTACAAGTTAAAGATTCTCCTTTGGTTTACGAGAACCCTATTTTTGAAAAATGTCCTGATCTTATAAAGAAAAATTCTTATCTTACGAAAACACTTGAGAAGTTCACAAAGGAAGTGAAAATACTCAACGTGATTTTAAAAGCTTAAAGATTTACAAATGACAAATCGGGAATAGGTTACAATCTTGTTTTTGACAAGAGGAAAGGGAAAAAGAAAACTGGTGAAAAATCTTATTTGAACTATTTTCAGAAGTCTGTTCACTCGTCAAATCCCTTTGCCCATTGTAACTACTGTAACCGTAAAGGGTATAATACTTCCTCATGTTTTCATAAGAAAGAAAGAATAGATAAACCTGTTGGTAACTATTAGTGGGTACCTAAAGGAACTTATGTATTCCTTGAGCTCGAGCTAACACAAAAGGACCTAAGAAAAGATGGGTACATAAGGTTTGACCATCTCTGGCTTATAGGTTTGTTTGAGAGCATCAAAGACCAATAAGTGGTACATTGATAGTGGATGCTGCAGACACATGACGGGGGATCAATCTAAGTTCATGGAAATATGATCAAAGGATGGTGGCAAAGTTACCCTTGGGGGGAATCAAACTGGAAAGATATTTGGAATTGGCAAGATAGGTGGATTAAAAGGCCCTGATCAAAGACATATACTATGTGGAAGGCCTCTATCACAACCTTTTGAGCATTAGCCAAAGTGCAGACAAGAACAACTGGATCATTTACAATTCAGAGGAATGTCTCATTGTCAACAAGGATGATCTTCCAATCGATAAAGGTAACCTTAAAGTTTTATTTAAGGTGCCTAGAGAAGGTAACTGTTATACCATGAATTTATCTAATGTCAAATCTGAAGATTGTTTTGTTAGTAACATGTAAGAACCGGATGAACCCAAGAAGGGGGGTGAATTGGGTGAAGTATAAAAATTTTGGAACTTTGAAAATCTTTTTGCAACTCAGTAAAACCAGTTTGTATGACAGTAAAGAGTTATAAAGCAATAGATAGTCATTCAAACATATATGCTGGATACATAAGAGATAAGAGAAGAGAATATGCAAACTGAGATTTATCTTGGTTCGGTCCAATCCTTGACCTACGTCCAGTCCTAAAGCTTCACTTGAGATTTTCAATCCACTATCTTCTTTCAACTTGATTACATGTTCTGTACTTGGAGTAATCTTCTCACTAGGATTCACTCCCCCTTACAAACTGTAATCAATACACCCACTTGATTACACACTCTATACTCGAAGTAATTCTCTCACTAGAACTTACTCCCCTTACAAGCTGTAATCAATACAATGAGTTCCCACTCAAGATCACCCAATCTTGAGTAACTCTCAAAAAGAATGATAGGATGATTACAATAAATCTTCTCTCTTAGAAGTGAATAAGATAAACACTGAAGTGCATTACAAATAATTTCACTCTTTATGCTAAGCTATGTAAACAATGAAAACAGAGAGTAAATAATATGAAAATCAAAGCATGAGCATTTTGAAGATGTAGTCTTGTGTCTTTTTTTTCTGCTTGAATCTGTCTTCTATTTATAGGTAGAGATCAATATATAACCGTTGAGAAGATTCAATGACTGTTGCATAAAGAAATATAGCCGTTAGACTCAGATGGAACTAGTCGTTAGAACTTCGTTTTCTGAACCAGCTATGACATCAACATTTACTTTCCCTTTAATCTTCAGTTTAACAGCCTTTGATCATCTAAAACATGTACACAAATGATATAAATAATGTTAAGAAGTGTTATAAATCAATTTGGGTAATCATCTGGATGTTTATCAGAAGAATCAGGATTTTCGAAATGGTGATTTTCTGAAGCTGAGATGAAAACTCGAGTTTTCATTTCTAAACTCGAGTTTAGAGGTTGTTGCTTTACTTCAGATTGCTCTATGTCTGATCAAAACTCGAGTTTTGGTCTCACAAACTCGAGTTTGGATGATGCTCTGACGTTCGCTGCTCTCTGTTTGATGGAAACTCGAGTTTCCAACTAATAAACTTGAGTTTTGTTTTCTCCCAAAACCAAAGTTTGCTCTCTGCCTTCGATAAACTCGAGTTTTGATTTACAAACTCAAGTTTGCAAGTTGTTTTGCCATTGGTTGTTCTCTGACATGGAGTTTGGACTTTGTTGAGCATTTTCGCAACTTCTTGATCTTAGTGTCAAATTTCAAAGGCCATATCTCCCTATTCTAAACTCTGTTTTGGTCCATTCAACTCTTAATGGAAAGCTCTGTGAGTCTACTTTCATATGCCACCGATTTCAGCTCAATTGGATTTGTAGTTTGTGAGATACACTCAAGAAAGTGAAGCTTGGTTTGCTGTGTGGCGTGGATTTTTATGTCAAATTCAACAATTCATAGCTCTTTGATCTGAACACCTTTTGGCTTGAATTTTATATCAAAATGACGCATTTGGAGTCTAGTTTCATATTCCACTGGTTTCACCTCAATCGGATCTCTGGTTTGGGAGATATCGTTGAATTACCAAACGTCGCCCATTCTAAACGTGAAATAGAGTAGAACAAAGTTGCTGATCAACGCTGGAAACTCGAGTTTTGAGTCCTAAACTCGAGTTTGTACTTGGAAACTTGAGTTTTCCTAGTCCAGAGACACTAGGAACGCTGAAGACACTGTTAACTCGAGTTTTGAATTGGCTAACTCGAGTTTTGACTCCTAAACTCGAGTTTTGAGTCCTAAACTCGAGTTTTCTCATACCAGAGGAGCAAATCATTGTAGCGAAGCAGGAAACTCGAGTTTTGAGTTGTGAACTCAAGTTTTCTTATCTTGAAACTGATTTTTGCTGACTTTAACTCCAAATTGAGCCATTCTAACTTCCATATGATCTTGGATGCTTCTGGCTTCAATATAAGAACTTGAATAATTATATTTTCATTCCACTCATTAAGTTCTTCCTTCTTCCATCTCCCAACTTGATCATTCTTCATCATTTAACTTGGGCTCATCATTCTCTATAGCTTCTACCTTCTTCAATATCCAGAAAGTGATGAAGCTTCATTCCAACTTCTGCTTATCATAGAGACTTCCAGTACCACAATAACTTGAATGTTGATATTCCTATTATATTGTGTGAGTTCTTTTGATAACATCTTTCTCTAGTCTCTTCTCTTCTTCTTGGTTATCCTCCAACATCTTCCTTCCTTGACAACCTCTGCAAGTTCTTTTTTTCATTAATCCCTTATCTCCTTCTTGATTATTTTGCATGATTCAACTTGGACTAATCTATATTAAACATAGTAGTTAGTCAATGTAGGAGATAACTATATTACTCAATATATTACTCAATCTTTTTGCTTTTAATAATGACATCTATATAAGACATCATCAAAACTAATCATAACCAACATAACATGGATGAAAGTTAGCTGTGGCATAAGCGTTTGGCTCATGTAAACATGTTTCAACTGGACAAGTTAGTTAAAAAGGATTTAGTTCTCGATTTACCTAAACTTCATTTTAAAAATGACATGATTTGTGAAGCTTGTCAAAGGGGCAAACAAACTAAATCATCTTTCAAAACTAAAAATGAAATCTCAAATCATCGACCACTTCAACTACTCCACATGGACTTGGTTGGAGCAGCGAGAGTAAAGAGCCTTAGTGGCAATTTGTATACTCTAATTATTGTTTATAATTTCTCTAGATTTGCTTGGACAATTTTCTTATCTTCCAAGGATGAAACATTTGGTCTATTTGTCATGTTTGCCAAGAAAGTGCAAATGAGAAAGGTGTTTGCATTTCATATATTCAGACTGATCATGGAGGGGAGTTTGAGAATCAAGCTTTCGGGAAATTCTACGATGCTCATGGTATTTGACCACAACTACTTAGCCTTGAGGACTTCACAACAGATTGGAGTGGTTGAAAGAAAGAACCGACTCCTCATTGAAATGATAAGAGCAATGTTGAATGAGAGCCAGACCTCTTAAATCTTTTGGGCGGATGCAATGAGCACATCATGCTATGTTTCTAGCCGAGCCTATCTTTGGAAGAAATTCAATAAGACTCCTTATGAACTGTATAAAGGAAGGAAGCCGAATTTAGCACATTTGCACATCTTCGAATGCAAATTTTTCGTCCACAACAATGTATGGATAACTTAGGAAAATTCGATCCTAAGTCTGATGAAGGTATATTTCTGGGCTATTCTAATAGAAGTAGAGTGTATAGAGTTTTCAATAATCGTACTCGTGTTGTGGAAGAGTCAATTCATGTTGTGTTTAGTGAAACTGAGCTTGACAAGTTCATTGATGAAGATGAACCAATTTTTCAAAATCAACTTGTTTCAAAAACTCCATCCCATAAAAGTTTTGAAAATGTTTCTGAATCTGAGCCTCAAAATACTTGTGAAAATCCAGTTCAATCTCAACTTAAAGCCTGGAGATACAATAGGAGTCATCCTTTGGATCAAGTTATAGGCGATGTGAGTGAAGGTGTGAGAACCTTAAAAAGTACTTTAAACAAAGTTACTTTGTTTCCCTTTATCTCTAAGATTGAACCCTCTAAGATTGATGAAGCTTTCTCAAACATTGATTTGGTTATAAGATTGTAAGAGGAATTACATCAATTTGATAAAGGAATTACATCTATTTGATAGAAATCAAGGCAGGATTGGTTCCCAAAGGCTATAATCAAGGAGAAGGTATTGATTATGAGGAAACGTGTGCTCCAATGGCAAGATTGGAAGCTATATGAGTACTCTTAGCCTTTTAGTGTATCAAAGGATTCATGCTTTATCAAATGGATGTAAAGAGTGCTTTTCTCATTGGATTTATTTAGGAAGAAGTTTACATTGAACAACCACCTGATTTTGAAAGCGACACTCATCCAAACCATGTTTTCCTTTTGAGAAAAAGGCTCTGTGTGGTCTTAAACAAGCTCCTAGAGGTTGGCATGAGAGATTGGGTAAGTTTCTTCTTGATCAAGGATCTTTTAGAGGTAAGGTTGACACAAAACTCTTCATTAAAAATAATAAAAGAAATGAGTTATTAATTGTTCAAATATGTATGGATGACATTATATTTGGTGCTCTTAATGATGCTTTGTGTGAAGATTTTTCTAAGAGAATGTAGGGAGAATTCGAGATATCCATGATGGGAGAGCTCAATTACTTTCTTGGTCTGCAAATCAAATAGCAAAAGAATGAGATCTTCATCTGACAAACTAAGTACCTCCGTGACTTGCTAAAGAAGTATAGGATGGACCAATGTAATGGTGCCAGTACTCCAATGAGCCGAACCACCTCTTTGGATGCCGATGAAAAGGGCAAGGACTTCAACATAACCAAGTATAAAGGAATGATTGGATTGTTGCTACTTGACCGCAAGTATAGCTGACATTCAATTTAGTGTGGGCATGTGTGCAAGATACCAAGTAGCTCCAAAGGAATCACATGGAAAACATGTGAAGAGAATCTTCTGATATCTTGCCGATACGGAGGAGCTCGGATTGTAGTTTCCCAAAGGTCAATTACAGTACTCAGTGGCTTATTCAGACTTGGATCATGTTGGCTACAAGACAGATAGAAAGAGTACAACTGGCCAATGTCAATTTCTTGGAGGCTCGCTTGTTTCCTGGTTCAGCAAGAAGCAGATGACTGTCTCTCTGTCATTGACCGAAGTTGAATATATTGCCGCTTCAAGTTGTTGTGCTCAAGTATTGTGGCTTAAGCAACAACTTCAACACTTGGGAATCCACCTGAAGGAACTTCCAATCCTCTGTGATAACACCAGTACAATAAGCTTGGCCAAGAATCTAGTTCAACATACAAGAACCAAGCATATTGATGTGAGACATCACTTCATCAGAGATCATGTGCTAAAGAAAGATGTCAAGGTGATATTCATCCTCACACATTTGCAACTTGCGGATATCTTCACCAAGCCTTTAGCTAAAGAGCAATTCACGTATATCCAAAGAGAATGAGGCATGATAAATCCCAATGAGCTGTAAATAATTTTCATTACTAGCTATTTTTGAGATTTAATTGAATAATAATTACAAACTTAATCATCAAAGTATCTAGTATTTGTTTTATATGATGCTCTATTTCTTTGTTGATAAATAGAGATGATCAGAGGATAGGTAATACCCGAGTATATAATAGCTATACTCGAGTAATGTTGTAAAAATTACCTCTGTTAAATGCAATTTTTAGAGTGTTACTTGAGTAATAAAGCTCATATTTCAGTAATGTTGTGGTTTAATGTGTGTGCTAAGTGTTTCAGGAGAAATATACTCAAGTAATAATCATATTATACTTGAGTAATATTGTGAAGAAAGTATATTGCTGGAATCAAATATCATGACTACTCGAGTAACTCCCTAAGCCATACTTGAGTAACATTGGGTAAAGTCCCGAGGATATGAAGCAACCGCAGTGATACTTGAGTATACCTCAGGTCTTACTCGAGTAATATTGAGGAATTCAGCAGTGAGAAAGCACAAAGTCAAGTGATACTCGAGTAACCAGAATACCCCTACTCGAGTAAAGTTCCTGTCATCTGATAAAAGTTAGTTTTTGGATCTTCAAATTAATCTTCAAGGATCAAAACTTTCATCAAAAGGGTTCAAGTGTTTACAGGACACACTTGAAATAAGGTAATTTTAGCACTTATATATTTTTATGAAGACTCTTTGCATTTTGTAGCAGTTTAGCTTTCTATAAAGTTTGTTGTGAGTTTGAAAAATTGTAGCAAGAAGCCAAACATTGGTTCAAAAGTAGTTATCACCCTTGATAAAATGTAAATGTGGTGTTGCGTAACATGATATGTATCTAACGATACCAACCACCACCCATTTGCAAATTTTCAGGGGCAAGCATCTACTTTGCAACCAATTTCTAGTTTTTTGTTGCTAATTTTTCACAAAAACAATTGGCGTGGAAAACTTGCTTTTATACATAGGCGGATTTAGGGGGCGGGGGGCTAGGGGTGGCCCCTGCCCCCCCTAAAATATTTTTTAAAAAAATTATGAGGAGATAATTATCTTTAACCATTACAGTGGCACAAGACTTCTTTTAGTATATATCTATCAAACTCAATTGTCAGTTGTGGCTTGAACTAGGCTGGTGATATAAGTCTACTCATGGGCTTCTTTTATAAAATAGCAGGGACGGACTCCCCCTAAAATTTAATATATATATATATGTGTGTGTGTGTGTGGAGATAGGTATCTTTCTTTGTCTGAGACTTATTTTGATATTTCGATTACACACAAACAAATCCACCCATAAGAGAAACTTATTATCTTGTGTTTTATCCTTAACTTCTAAGTTTGAAATTGTCGTACATTAACAAAATATAAGGAGATATCTACATATATATTCAAGCTTGATAAGCTAAACTTATTTGATTCTATTGTATTTCATCATTTGTATTTCAAAAATCTAGTTAATATTATAAGACATTTTTACCTAATTTAAATATACTAAGGAAGTTGGTTGAGTAAGCTAATTTGAGATGTATTTTCTAAAACACTCCAGTTATCATCTTCTCTAATTCTTTTATTCACTATCTTCCATGATTATTGTAAGGAATATGAAAATTATGTCTTATATTAAGGACAAAAATCAACTCTCTAAATATGTCTTATATTATGGATTAGAGGGGTGATTGGAATATACATAGTCTATTCTTGGTGGATTAGGGCCACCAAAGCCAAGGAAAGTGGGGCTATTATGTGATAGATTTATTTCAAATTTTTTGTATATTAGCTCTGTATCATATTTCAAGTACATTTATTTATGATATAGTATTTTTTATTTTCGCCCCCCGTCACTAAAATTCCTGGCTCCGCCACTGCTTTTATTGGCTTCAAATATGCAGTGGTTTTTTTTAAGAAACCGCTACAAATTTGCAACTATTTGCATTATGTAGCAATTACTGGTATTAACCATGACAAATGTGCAAGACTCTTTGCATTCTGTAATGGTTATAACGTAAAACTGCTACAAACTTTTGTTATAATTCAAGAATAGCAGCAAGAAGCTAAACATTGGTTTGAAAGTAGTTGCCCCAAGATGAAAATATGCAAATGTGGTGCTATATAACATGATAAGTATAACATGACACCCAGCACAACACATTTGTAAATTTTCATCTCAGGCAGCTACTTTGAAACCAATGTTTGGCTTCTTGCAATGAATTCTTCACAGAATATAATTTTTGTGGGAGGGCTTATATAGTTTCAAATTGTGTAGCGGTTTTTATGGGAAACCTCCACAAATTTGCCAATTAATTGTGTTTTATAGCGGTTATCAATCTTAACCACTACAAAATACAAGATTCTTTGCATTTTGTAGTGACTTTTACACAAAACCACTACAAAATGTAAGGCTCTTTGCCTTTTATAGCAGTTTTTTCTTCTGAACCATCCCAAAAAAATTGCCCCATCTTTCCTACCGGGTCCGGTTTGTCTCCTCATCAGCCCCCTCCCCATCTCTCCCCATCATGTATCTGGGCCGTCCAAATTTTGATCCAGTGGTCCAGATCTAGAAAAAAAAAATTTGTCTTTTTGTAGTAAGAATTTATTTATTTATTTATTTTAAATCTGTACCGTTGGATCAAGATTTGAACGGTCCAGATTGTGATGGGGAGGGATGGGGAGAGGGATGATGGGGAGAGAATCCTCTCACCTTTCCTACCATAATAAGCCTTCTTGCGCCACATTTGTGGCGGGTTATAAAATTAAAACCCTACAAATTAACCACTACAAAATTTGCGCCAGCTTCGCACCAACTTTTGTAGTGATTATTTAGTAAAAACTGCTACAAAGTTAGTTCCCTAATCAGTGCACGTCTTGGCATGAGTGTTCTCATTGCAAATTTGTGGCGATTCCGGTCGAAACCGCTATAAAAACATAAATTTGTAGCGGTTTTTTTAACCGTTGCGAACCATCAGCTTTATCGTAGTGATTTGTTTCACTTGATAGAAGGGTTTTTTTTTTTAAAAAAAAAGGTATTATCTAAACAGTTAGTTATTCATTTCAAATTTGTTAGTGTTCTTCACAATTGTTGAGAGGTCTTCATTGTACAGTTTCAAGTTCTGGTTTTTCCTTATAAGGTTCATTGAATGTATGGTTTTTAATGGCAACGTGCACATGCACCAAGTTAACTGGGAAATTGGGTCTGAAAATAGAGAAGAATATATCCAATTAAGGAGGCTTAAGTTGTACTGAAAAGTGAAAAACCAGTGTACAGCTACCGATTATTGATTTGGGGACAAGTGTGACTTACCTAAAAAATTCAACATTCAAGAAGTCAGACTGATTTTTTAATTGATTGATTGAATTTCCTTCTTTGAAGATTCGAAGGTTTAAAAATAACTAAAAGGCAACAATATCACTTTCTTTGATATGTACACATATATATGTCTATGCACGCGTACGCATGAGCGCGCACACACATGTATACATGTATATATGTACATATATAGATATGTCTATGTCAGTTTTGTTACTTATCATTTTACCAGTTAACTAATACCCTAGGGCTTAAACTCACTTTGTAATTCAATTAATTTCTTCCTTAAGGTGGATCTTATATTAAAGGTTGGAGGGAGTATATATGTATATATTCATTAATTTAGTTTTATAGAAGATGAGTGATAACACCCTATTCTCTTGCTCATGAGGTTCATCCTCCCTTTATCCTATCATGAAACTCAATTAGGTAAAGAAGCACTATTTGGCCAAATTCACCTTTATATTGCACCAAAAAGTTTTCGTTTAAAGCTTCCATTTATCAGCATTTGCTTTTTTGAGAGAAAAAAAGAAAAGCGAATAAGGTATAAATCGTAGTCCGTTTGAATGTGTTGAGAAGGTTCATTTGCTGGCAAATGTCACAGTCCTAGACTCATAGTCCAGCTAAGCACTTTGGTTGAAGTGTTAGAAATTGTTGAAGCGATTTTATTGAGTAGTTGGTATGCTAGCTTATTGATGCCAAGACATAGAAATCGTTGATGCGATTCTGTTAGAAAGATTATTGAAGCGATCCAATCTGCGCTTGAGCATTTATTCATTTTTCTTTTAATTAATAATGCTACTCATGTATGATGTTTTACTTTATGTTAACAATCTACTAAAATTCTATGATTTCCCTCTTACTTTTTCTTAAAAAAGTATTGGTTTACAGGACTCATTATAGAAGAACATGGAAGCACGATATATGTATATATAAAATCCTTGTAGTTATTTTGATTAGATTGTCAACATCTGATAATGATATGGAACCTGATGTTGTACATATTTTAAGATTATAAAATGGCATATGTAAGAATATTTAGATGTTTTTTAATGTCACCTAAATCTGTATGTATATATAGTTCTACTAGTATAAGTTTCTCATTGAGTAGATGTAGAGTTATTTAAGTAGTATGAGAAAAAAATTGTTATTAAAAAAGATTGCTCATTTATTCAAATAAATAATTTGAATATAAGAAACGCGATCATGAAGTAATATTTGTAAAGAGTGGCGTTTCATATAAGGCATCTTTAATGAATGCATATAAACAAATACAATTAGTTAATATCCCCAAGGCATTTCAACTTTTTCAAACATTTATTTCATTATTATATACAAAATGATAAATAAACATAATTAAGGAGGTCAAATTATTATTATTAATATTATTTTGCATCTTTTATAGGTATTTTCTTAATGATAACACATTAATTACTCTTTATGTTCACAAAATGTTGTATATATTTAAATATAAAACCTTTAAAACAATGCCGAGTAACGAAGAGAATACTTAACAGTTTAACAAGTTCGACCGTATCCGTATCCTTCCTTGGTTTATCTACATTTGCTTGTTTGTTTTTCTTTCTTTATGTCTTTTTTTTTTTTTTGGTTTTAAATTTGATTATTCTTTTTTTTCCAGCCTGAAACAAATTTATAGCAGTTAAAAAACCGAAAGAGCCGAAAAAGGAACAGTACCAGGCCTATCGAATGGTAATGGAAGTCAATTCCATCTTCACTAGTAAAGAATTCAATTGGCAAGTATTCGTTGGTAAGGACCCACATAACCCACCCTAGGACCTAATCCGTTAGTTCAAACGTCATGTATTCAAATTATATGTATTAAAACATATTCAAGCAAATTAAAATTGTTGGGCAGAAAAAGTAAATTAAACACTAGTGTAAAAAAGGGTTTTAAAAACGTTTTGTTTAAATTGGAGTATTGACGCTCCGTTTTAAAAATATGACCGGTGACAATTTTGAAAATATTAAGAATTTTTTGGACCCGATCATTTATTAATAGGTCTTGAATATATTGTTCAGACCGGTTTCCAAAACAACCGGTCTTAAAAATATTTTTAAGAAAATTGAAATATCAATTACTTTTTAGAGAAATCTCATATGACTAGACTTAAATTTTATCTGTTCCAAAATAAAAGGAAAAAAGTGTAAAAATTTTAAGACCAGATATATTTAGAAGCTGGTCATAAAAATTAACTTTTAAGACCTGACTTAAATTGTGGCCGGTACAAAAGATAGGAAAATTTTTTTAAAAAATAATTACTTTTAAGACTGGACTTTAATAAGGACCGGTCTCAAAGTTTAACTTTTAAGACCGGCTCCTAAATAGATCCGGTCTTAAAATTACAATGTCAACTATATTCTTCTTTGCAAGAAACCTGTACTTGCTCTTTCTAAAGTCTAAACATCTCTTCTTGTTGTGAAACTTTTCTTCCTGTTGCATTACCTCTCTTCCTCGTCTACCACCACCAGCCTCTGTTATTGTAACAGCCCGAAAAAGAAAAAAAAATCTATATATTATAGGAAGGGTGGACAAGTCGAATTACTAAATTGCCCATTGTAAAAAAAAAGAGAAGTGAGGGACCGAAGGAATGAAATAAGGGAACTGTTTCTCTTTCTTATTTTTTTTTAAAATGATTCTTCATTCCGTGCGTTGGCAGGGGAAGAGTAATTGGTGTTTAAAAAAAAAAGAAAAGGGAAAACATGACAGAAGGAAGGGCCGCTGGTTCGCGAGAGACAGAAGTTTCGGGAAAGCCTTGCGATTTTGGAGACCAAACCCTAGATCCGGCGTTCAACCCTTCTCCGTTTGTTTCATCGGAGCTGCATGGCCAATCACCATCGATGTCTCCTTTCTGGTTCGGACTTGCTGCTCCTGTTGCTCGATTTTTCTTCCTTTTCTTTTTCTGTTTCGTTTTGCGTTTTGTGTCGCTGATTTCTGGTTGGTTTTCTGTGCTGTTCGAATTGGGGCTAAAGGGTAGGCTTATCGCTGCTAATGGGTTAACGAAGGGGATAGTTGGAAGCTATTTGTGGTGAAAGGAGTTTGGAGAAGGCAGAACTTTTAGCATGGTCCGTTTGGGTTTTTTTTCGGATATGATATATCTATTGTTTTCTTTTTCTTCTTGGCCGTCATTGATAAAGGCTAATTCATGGGATTTTGAGTTTTAATCTCAATCAGTTTCTGTCTGCTGTGTTGGGTGAGTAGGACCAAGGACCGATATGTATATCTTGTGTGTGTGAGTTAGGAGTGGACCAAATGAGCAAGTTAGCATTTCCAACTGTGGTTTAGTTATTTTTGGGGACGCGAGGCATGGTTGTTTGCTGAGGTATATGAATAAGGGAAACAGGGAAGTTCCTTGCTTTGTGATTGTTGTTGGTATGAATAAAAAAAAAACAAAGAGAAGGGGGTTTTAGTAAGGGATGTTAGGGAATTCATGGGAGTATGAGATAGGTGATTAATTGGAAATAAAATTAGCGAATCGTGTGCAAAGTTTTAATTTAATTGGTGTTTTTGTTGGGTGTTAGGAGGAGATGAAATAAATTGTGTGGAGATCGATAAATTGGAGAAGGAGACGTAGCGTAAGTCCGACAGGTGCGTGAATAACGTCCCATTGATTTTCAAAATGAGAAGCTTACTTGCTCTATTTTCATTAAAATTCCGTATTTCTTAAGAATCAATTTCTTCAAGCTAATGTTGTAAAAGACATGAATTGTTTATCATTTTACTGTTCGGTTAAACTGTATGGTCATTTCATTCAAGGACAATGGTTACATGACAATTTATCTCTTATGGGTTTTAAGCCAAGAGCTTACAAGGATATTTCAAAGATCTTTTTTATTACCTTGATTTTAAGAAGGCATTGTGTTCCTAAATGTTCTATTTCAAGTTATTATGATATGTAAGGATTTAGACGAATGAGATTGGAAGGAAAATGTTTGGAAACGTGTGAACTATCATGCTGGGGATTTTATTATGAAACATTGTTTCTAGTTCTCCTCATTAGAGGAAAATGTCTTGGCTTGCCATTGGAAAGTTGACCCCATGCATGCTTGAAATTGTTTTTGAGAGGGCCGAATACAGAACGCTGGTTACTAACAGCAGTACTGTTAGTCCTTGGTGCACCATGGTTAACCTCGAGCTCGCTTGATATTCGTGGACTGTGTGTCCACGCTTGTTTTCGTGGGTCTTGAACCTGCGCTTGATTCGTAGCTTCGTGCTGCGCTTGTTTTGTGGCTTCGCCGCGCTTGGTTAGTTTACCCTCGTGGACTGTGTGTCCACGCTTGTTTCGTGGCTTCGCCGCGCCTGGTTATTTACCCTCGTGGACTGTGTGTCCACGCTTGTTTCATCATTCTGTTGAGGTCCTACTAAAGGACGTGGTTTTGAGATTTACTGTTTGAACTGATTTTGTTTAACAGATGATTCATTACATGTTTCAAATTAAGAGATTTCATATTTCAAAGTACTTGATTTTTCATTCTTATATCGTTTTGCTCCAATTATATTTGCATGGCATAGAACTGTGGTTTATTGCTGAAACCGATATTATCAGAGAATTCATATTTTAACGGTTTACGTCTGTATTTATTCAATTACTATACATGGGACGTTATTCACCGGAAAATTTGCTTGGTTCAGATAGTACTGCTGACGTTGGGCCTGCGGCCAATCTGTGAGAAGTCTATTGGAGTCCAAAGCTGTTGGCATCTCTTTTGTAAAGCCTTTTTGTAATGTAAATACTTGTTGCTTGGTTGTATTGCTGTTGATCAGGCTAGTTGCTCCACGTAAACCTTAGGCAGGATCCCGACCCTTATTTTGGTTTAGAGTATGTATCCAGTATGTATGGTTGGAGCGGAGCTCCAAATGCTGTACTGTTATTATTTTGAGTGTTTTAATATGAAGTGGCCCAAATTATGTCGTAACTGTGTTGTGGAGGTTATGGTTTTAGCAAGGTTGGTTGTGGTCTTAAGGTTTGAGGAAGTAGGCTTTCCCTCATTTTTAGTATCGGTCACGCTACTGGATTTCGGGGCGTGACATTTTGGTATCAGAGCTTAGGCTTTCCTAGGGTTGGGTGGAGCGGGGATTCTTCAATGGGGTGTCAGTTATCATTATGAACCCGGGCATAATCATAATCGAGACATCATTGAAGACCCTTGTCTAGGAGGCTGTGGTAGTATTGTTAATTTGTTGTTTGCTGTTTTGTTTTGTCGCTTACTGTTTGGTTGATGCATCATGCATACTTTGAGAATTAATATGTGGTATGATTCTTTGTAGTAAATGCCGCCAAGACGCCAAATAGCCGGTAGAGGTTCCAATGAAGGCAGGATTCCGAGTAGGATTTCTAGCCAGCCGAACGAATCGCCCCTTAGAAATCGTGGGCGAGGTCGTAGAGGAGGTAGGGCCAGGGGAGGTCGGCCGTTGAGACCGGTTCGTGAGATTCTATCTGAGGTGGAGCAATCCACTCAACGTTCTACCAGAATTTCTACCTCACCCAGTCGTGAGACGCATGAAGGAAGTCGTAGTGCAACCGCCGAGGAAACCGTTGTAGTTAAATTGAAGGAGTTTACCAAGCTAAATCCGCCAACCTTCTTAGGGACGAAGGCTCAAGAAGATCCTCTAGAGTTTCTGGAAGGCATTGAAAAGAGGTGTCGTGCCCTGAGGTGCCCTGATGTTCAGTATGTTGAGTTTGCTGTGTTCAAATTGACAGGGATAGCTAGCACCTGGAGTAAAACTGTACCTGGTTTGAAAGAAACTAGAGTGCCATCATTGTCGTGGGAAGAGTTCAAAGATGTGTTCCTCAAGCGATATCTTCCACTGAGCACTAAAGACTCCAAGGTTGAGGAATTCCTTCTGCTAAAATGTACCGAAGAGATGACTGTGACCGAGTATGACAAGAGGTTTACTGAGCTCTCTCCTTTTGCATCACATTTGGTCTCTGAAGAAAAAGACAGGATTTCTCGATTCATTCATGGACTGCCCACTTATATACATGATTCTGTGGTTCCTATGTTGAATCTCTTTACCACATATGCTGAGGTGGTCGACTGTGCATTAAGAATTGAGCGGAGGCACGATGAGGACAAAGCGGCTGCTACGAAGCGTAAGAGGGAGGAAAGCGGAAAGTTTCAGGGGTCTCACAAGGCTAATTGTTTTCAAGGTCAGCCTCAAGGCTATGTTGTTCAGACAACATCTAGACCACGTGGTTCACTAGTGGGTGCTCTTTTTGCCAGACCTAAATTTGGGAATGTTAGACCCCAGTCTCACCCGATTACGAGTCAACCTAGTTATTCAAGAACCTCTTGTGCAGTTTGTGGGAACTTTCATTCAGGGCCTTGTCGTAAGGCCTCCGGTGCTTGCTATGAGTGTGGACAGACAGGTCATCTGAGAAGGAATTGCCCGTTTATGCAATCAGTGTCCAGTTTTGGGTCAGTACGAGCTCCTCCTCGTCCGGTTCCATCTGCAGCTCTATCGGAGAGAGCAGCTTCTGTTTCTACCGGCAGGGGTATGTCGAGGAAGTCAACAGGAAAACGAGGTCAGTATTCTTCGGGACCGAGCCAGGCAAGGGTGTATGCTATAACGCGACAAGATGCTCGGGCCTCTAATGCTGTGGTGACAGGTACCATTACTGTATGTTGTCAGAAAGCTTATGTTCTGTTTGACCCTGGAGCAACTCATTCTTATGTTTCTAAATATTTTTGTGTGAGGATGGGTAAGGAACCCACCAAACTTGATGATCCTTTTGTAGTTGCTACCCCAGTAAGGGAATCTTTGTTGGTTACTCAGGTGTATAAATCTTGTGTGGTGTCCCTCGAGGGTAGAGAAACCCTCGTTGATTTGATGATTCTCGATATGCTTGATTTTGACGTGATTTTAGGGATGGATTGGTTGGCCTCTTGTTATGCCACCATTGATTGCCACTTGAAACTGGTGAGGTTCCAAATTCCAGATGAAACTCCTTTTGTGTTGCAAGGTAGTGTTGTGGATAGACCAAATAATTTGATTTCTGCGTTAAAGGCACAACAGTTGTTGATGAAGGGTTGCCAGGGATTTCTAGCTTTGGTAAGAGACGTTGACAAACCCAATGGTAGCCTTGAGCAAATTCCGATTGTCCGAGAATTTCCTGATGTTTTTCCAGAAGAACTACCAGGTATACCTCCGGATAGGGAGATCGAATTTGTTATTGATGTGATTCCTGGTACCCAACCGATTTCATTTCCGCCTTATAGAATGGTGCCTTCGGAGTTGAGGTAATTAAAGACTCAACTGCAGGAGTTGTTGGACAAAGGTTTTATTCGGCCCAGTATTTCCCCTTGGGGTGCCCCAGTGCTCTTTGTGAAAAAGAAGGACGGGTCGTTGAGACTTTGTATTGATTATCGACAGCTTAACAAGGTGATCATAAAGAACAGGTATCCTTTGCCTCGTATAGACGATCTTTTTGACCAGTTACAAGGAGCTCAGTGTTTTTCAAAGATAGACTTGCATTCGGGCTATCACCAATTAAAGATCAGGAAGGAAGATATTCCAAAAACAGCGTTCAGAACTCGGTATGGACATTATGAATTCCTAGTAATGTCTTTTGGTTTGACGAATGCCCCTGCTGCATTCATGGACTTGATGAATCGGGTCTTTAAACCTTTTCTCGACAAATTTGTAATTGTGTTTATTGATGATATTCTGGTGTATTCTAAGAGTTCAAAGGAGCATGAGCATCATCTGCGGTTGGTGTTGCAACGATTGAGGGAACAACAGCTTTATGCCAAGCTTTCCAAATGTGAATTCTGGCTTGATAAGGTCACCTTCTTGGGCCATGTCGTTTCTAAAGACGGCATCCAGGTGGATCTAAGTAAAGTGGAGGCAGTGAGGAATTGGCCACGTCCCACTACAGTCACGGAGATTCGTAGTTTCTTGGGTTTGGCAGGGTACTATCGACGCTTTGTTAAAGACTTTTCAAGAATAGCTGCTCCGTTATCAAGGTTAACTCAGAAGAATGTGAAATTTGTTTGGAGTGATGAATACGAGGGGAGTTTTCAAAAACTGAAGGAATGTTTGACTTCTGCTCCAGTACTAAGTTTGCCAACAGAGACCGGAAGGTATGCAGTTTATTGTGATGCTTCTCGCGTCGGTTTGGGGTGCGTTTTGATGCAGAATGGTCGAGTGATTGCTTATGCCTCCAGGAAACTCAAGAAGCATGAGCAAAACTATCCGACTCATGATTTGGAAATGGCAGCAGTTGTCTTTGCCTTAAAGATATGGAGACATTATTTGTATGGTGAGACTTGCGAGATCTTTACCGATCATAAAAGTTTAAGATATATTTTTGATCAAAAGGAATTGAACCTCAGGCAACGAAGATGGATGGAACTACTCAAAGATCATGATTGTACAATTTTGTATCACTCGGGGAAGGCCAATGTAGTGGCTGACGCCTTGAGTAGAAAGTCTATGGGTAGCCTAGCTCACATTTCTACGTCGAGAAGACCGCTAATTCAGGAAATTCACAAGCTCGAGTAGGAAGGCATGAAGTTCGAAATATCTGAGGGGAGGAAATTCTTAGCGCACCTTCAAGCCTCTTCTTCCTTGATTGAGGATATCAAGGGTGCTCAATTATCAGATCCACAACTTTGTAAGTTGATGAAGGCGGTCAAAGAAGGGAGTACTACCGAGTTCATGATTGATGAGGAAGGTGTGTTGAGATGTGGTGGTAGGATTTGCGTACCTAAAGTGAAGGACTTAAGGAGGCAGATCTTAGAAGAAGCTCATCGTTCTGCATATACTGTTCACCCGGGGCTACTAAAATGTATCAGGATTTGAGACAGTTGTATTGGTGGAATGGTATGAAGAAGGATGTGGCAGATTTCGTCTCGTGTTGTTTGACTTGTCAACAAGTTAAAGCAGAGCATAAGAAGCCAGCAGGACCATTGCAGCGACTGGAAATACCAGAGTGGAAGTGGGAGAATATTACAATGGATTTTGTTACAGGTTTTCCTCCAGCGTCCGGATATGATTCTATTTGGGTTATCGTGGACAGGTTGACTAAATCAGCTCATTTTCTCCCAGTCAAGTCAAACTACAAGGTGTCTCGATATGCAAAAATCTATATGGACCAAATTTTCCGACTGCACGGCATTCCGTTATCAATAATCTCTGATAGAGGACCTCAATTCACCTCTCGGTTCTGGCAGGCGTTTCATGAAGCTTTGGGCACTCAGGTGAATCTTAGCACTGCCTTTCACCCGCAAACCGATGGTCAGTTGGAAAGGACAATTCAGATACTTGAAGATATGCTAAGGTCTTGTGTGTTAGATTTTGGTTGAAGCTGGAATGAGTATCTACCATTAGTGGAGTTTGCCTATAACAATAGTTATCAGGCGAGTATTCAGATGGCCCCATTCGAAGCATTATATGGTAGACAATGTAGATCTCCTATTGGGTGGTTTGAAGTTGGTGACCCGAGGACTTTGGGACCGGATTACGTTCAAAATGCTAAAGAGAAGGTCCAAGTGATCAAACAAAGGTTGGTGACAGCTCAAAGCCGGCAAAAGTCTTACGTGGACAACCGTCGCAGAGAATTAGAATTCATGGTAGGAGATAAGGTGTTCTTGAAGGTATCTCCTATGAAGGGAGTCATGAGGTTCGGAAAGAAGGGCAAGTTGAGCCCAAGGTATGTTGGTCCTTTTGAGGTGTTAGACCGAGTGGGCCCGGTGGCATATCATTTAGCTTTACCTCCGGAGTTGTCTGGTGTTCATCCTGTGTTTCATGTGTCAATGCTACGGAAATACCTATTTGACCCCTCCCACATTATCGAGTATCAAAAGGTTTCCGTAAGTGATGATTTGTCGTATGAAGAGGATCCTATAGCTATTCTTGATAGACAAGTAAAGAGGTTGAGGTCAAAAGAGATTGCATCAGTAAAGGTGTTGTGGCACAATCATTCGCAAGAGGAAGCTACATGGGAGATTGAGGATGAGATGCGAGCCAAGTATCCATACCTATTCTGAGATTGAGGTAAGCGTGTAATTTAATTCGGAGGACCGAATTCTTTTAAGGGGGGAAGAATGTAACAGCCCGAAAAAAAAAATCTATATATTATAGGAAGGGTGGACAAGTCGAATTACTAAATTGCCCATTGTAAAAAAAAAGAGAAGTGAGGGACCGAAGGAATGAAATAAGGGAATTGCTTCTCTTTCTTATTTTTTTTTAAATGATTCTTCATTCCGTGCGTTGGCAGGGGAAGAGTAATTGGTGTTTAAAAAAAAAAGAAAAGGGAAAACATGACAGAAGGAAGGGCCGCTGGTTCGCGAGAGACAGAAGTTTCGGGAAAGCCTTGCGATTTTGGAGACCAAACCCTAGATCCGGCGTTCAACCCATCTCCGTCTGTTTCGTCGGAGCTGCACGGCCAATCACCATCGGTGTCTCCTTTCTGGTTCAGACTTGCTGCTCCTGTTGCTCGATTTTTCTTCCCTTTCTTTTTCTGTTTCGTTTTGCGTTTTGTGTCGCTGATTTCTGGTTGGTTTTCTGTGCTGTTCGAATTGGGGTTAAAGGGTAGGCTTATCGCTGCTAATGGGTTAATGAAGGGGATAGTTGGAAGCTATTTGTGGTGAAAGGAGTTTGGAGAAGGCAGAACTTTTAGCATGGTCCATTTGGGCTTTTTTCCGGATCTGATATATCTATTGTTTTCTTTTTCTTCCTGGCCGTCATTGATAAAGGCTAATTCATGGGATTTTGAGTTTTAATCTCAATCAGTTTTTGTCTGCTGTGTTGGGTGAGTAGGACCAAGGACCGATATGTATATCTTGTGTGTGTGAGTTAGGAGTGGACCAAATGAGCAAGTTAGCATTTCCAACTGTGGTTTAGTTATTTTTGGGGACACGAGGCATGGTTGTTTGCAGAGGTATATGAATAAGGGAAACAGGGAAGTTCCTTGCTTTGTGATTGTTGTTGGTATGAATAAAAAAAACAAAGAGAAGGGGGTTTTAGTAAGGGATGTTAGGGAATTCATGGGAGTATGAGATAGGTGATTAATTGGAAATAAAATTAGCGAATCGTGTGCAAAGTTTTAATTTAATTGGTGTTTTTGTTGGGTGTTAGGAGGAGATGAAATAAATTGTGTGGAGATCGATAAATTGGAGAAGGAGACGTAGCGTAAGTCCGACAGGTGCGTGAATAACGTCCCATTGATTTTCAAAATGAGAAGCTTACTTGCTTTATTTTCATTAAAATTCCGTATTTCTTAAGAATCAATTTCTTCAAGCTAATGTTGTAAAAGACATGAATTGTTTATCATTTTACTGTTCGGTTAAACTGTATGGTCATTTCATTCAAGGACAATGGTTACATGACAATTTATCTCTTATGGGTTTTAAGCCAAGAGCTTACAAGGATATTTCAAAGATCTTTTTTATTACCTTGATTTTAAGAAGGCATTGTGTTCCTAAATGTTCTATTTCAAGTTATTATGATATGTAAGGATTTAGACGAATGAGATTGGAAGGAAAATGTTTGGAAACGTGTGAACTATCATGCTGGGGATTTTATTATGAAACATTGTTTCTAGTTCTCCTCATTAGAGGAAAATGTCTTGGCTTGCCATTGGAAAGTTGACCCCATGCATGCTTGAAATTGTTTTTGAGAGGGCCGAATACAGAACGCTGGTTACTAACAGCAGTACTGTTAGTCCTTGGTGCACCATGGTTAACCTCGAGCTCGCTTGATATTCGTGGACTGTGTGTCCACGCTTGTTTTCGTGGGTCTTGAACCTGCGCTTGATTCGTAGCTTCGTGCTGCGCTTGTTTTGTGGCTTCGCCACGCTTGGTTAGTTTACCCTCGTGGACTGTGTGTCCACGCTTGTTTCGTGGCTTCGCCGCGCCTGGTTATTTACCCTCGTGGACTGTGTGTCCACGCTTGTTTCATCGTTCTGTTGAGGTCCTACTAAAGGACGTGGTTTTGAGATTTACTGTTTGAACTGATTTTGTTTAACAGATGATTCATTACATGTTTCAAATTAAGAGATTTCATATTTCAAAGTACTTGATTTTTCATTCTTATATCGTTTTGCTCCAATTATATTTGCATGGCATAGAACTGTGGTTTATTGCTGAAACCGATATTATCAAAGAATTCAAATTTTAACGGTTTACGTCTGTATTTATTCAATTACTATACATGGGACGTTATTCACCGGAAAATTTGCTTGGTTCAGATAGTACTGCTGACGTTGGGCCTGCGGCCAATCTGTGAGAAGTCTATTGGAGTCCAAAGCTGTTGGCATCTCTTTTGTAAAGCCTTTTTGTAATGTAAATACTTGTTGCTTGGTTGTATTGCTGTTGATCAGGCTAGTTGCTCCACGTAAACCTTAGGCAGGATCCCGACCCTTATTTTGGTTTAGAGTATGTATCCAGTATGTATGGTTGGAGCGGAGCTCCAAATGCTGTACTGTTATTATTTTGAGTGTTTTAATATGAAGTGGCCCAAATTATGTCGTAACTGTGTTGTGGAGGTTATGGTTTTAGCATGGTTGGTTGTGGTCTTAAGGTTTGAGGAAGTAGGCTTTCCCTCATTTTCAGTATCGGTCACGCTGCTGGATTTCGGGGCGTGACAGTTATTCTCTCATTTGCTTAGGCAATCCTCTTTTGCACCACCTCTCTCATCCTCTCTGCCTGTCTCGAAATTGAGTGGAGAAAACGATTCTAGTCCTGTTCATGGAACGCCAGTTACTGGTGTGACTGATGTGAGTAAGAACGAACCTTGTTCATCTCAAAGTGAGTCTTGTAACCGCCTTGTACGTTGTAATAGAAGAGGCACACGATTGACCTGGCTTGCCTTAAGTTGGACTATCAGGGAAAAGTTCGAGATTCAGTTTTATGAAAATTTGAATCCTTTCGACCTTAATAAAAGCACATATATTCGTTATGTTGACCAAGTGAAAGTAAATAATCTTATTTGGGACTCTATTCGGCTGACATACAATTGTTGGGATCCGTATATGCAGCGGAAGGATTTCATCCATTAAAATATTATGAATCCCATAAGAGGATCTATCAACAGCTTTTAAATTGGGTTAAAAAAGGACCGTACCTTTCAAGTTCGTGAGTGTCTCCTTCAATTCAAACTGTGTGCGTCCTACTCAATCAACAGGAGCCAACTCTACGAATCCACTCTCTTTACCGGTATCCACATTGAACAACACTCCAATGTAACATCCTAATTTTTATATTAGGATTTAATTACAAATAAGAAAAATTAATTGATCATGATACATAAATTTATTGTGTAATTATCAAAATAAAGGTTTGTATGTAAAATATCATTCATGATAGTAATGGAAATTAACAAAATAAAAGTGTGAAAATAATAAATAGTTGTTGTTAAAAAAATTTTAAAATTAGTTTATTAATTAATTAAGATAAAACCAAAAAAATAAAATAAAATAAAAATGTGTATATATAATTATATGTAGCAGGTATGCTGCCACCAAATGGGTGGCAGCAACCTGCCACTATACGTGGCAATGAGAAAGTATAATTAAAATAAAAAATAAAAAAATAATTGCAATCCACCGCCTTAACTATCAATTATATATATGTGAGTTTGTATTTGAATTAGTGTGTGTGTGTAATCTGTGTTTGGGAGCGTGAAATCCGGAGAAAAAGTGAGAGAGAAATAGGAATGAAGGGTGTGAAAGTGGAGCCAAATACCCAAGAGGGGGGTGAATTGGGTATTCTAAAAATTTCAAGAAGAACTCTGTTTTTCAAACAGCAAAACAGAGATGAATAGAGTAAGGAGAAGAGTAGAGATTTCCACTATAGCAATTGATTAGACACATAGATTTATACTGGTTCGGTCTAACCACTTGACCTACGTCCAATCCCCAGATACTCTGAGATTTCCACTATAGCAATTGATTACACACTCTGCACTTAAGAGTGATTCTCTCACTAGAGTTTACTCCCCCTTACAAGTTGTAATCAATACACCCAATCACCAAGTCCCATGACTTGTGATTTTTTACAATAAATGAATTACAGATAGAAACTCTATCTAAGAGTGAATAATGATAAACACTGAAGCTTGTGTATCAAAGGATACTTTTACAAGTGAAAACTGAAGGTAGGCGAAGAACTTTTAATGCAATTCGTTTTCAGGAGTTGTGGTTTTTGAGAAGATTTGAATGATACTCTATTTATACTAAGAGAGCATTAAATAACCGTTGATTTCCCTAATATAACCGTTGGAAATGATCAGCAAGGATTAGGGAGTGGTTTAGTTTTCTTCTTTCTCTATTCTTCACTTAATCCAGCTATCCACAAGTTCAGAGTTGACTTCTTGAAGATTAATCCATTGGAATGGCAGTTGCTGGATGTGGAACTTTAATTCTTTGCTAGACATGTGCAGAAGGATTATCCAAAAGAATGCAACTTTTATGGGTTTTGCATTTAATGTGCTAACGTCACTTTTTACTTTTGCTTTAACCTTCAATAAACATTCTCTAATTCATCTGAAACTCACTAACAAAGAGGTTAAACATAGCTAGGAATATAGGAGAATGATAATGATAAGTATTAAGATTAAACAAGAAGGTTTTCCAAATTCCTCAGATTTGAAATTTCTGAAACAGCAATGTAAACTCGAGTTTGGTTTATCAAACCTTGAGTTTGAAGCTTTGGTATGTAAAAGCAATTTAAGTTCAAAACATCTAAACTGGAGGTTTCCTTCCAAAACATGAGGTTTTCAATACATTAAAAATTGTAATGCTATCGGGTTGGTCCAAACTCGAGTTTCCATATCTAAACTCGAGTTTCCTCCATCTAGATAGGAAGGTCGCGATTTTGAGCTTTGGAACACATTTTGTGCAAAACGTGAACTCGAGTTTGTCACTGATCAAGTCAAGTATTAGTTTTAGTTCTCAAAATGTAAACCGGAGGTTTTCAGTGCAAACTCTAGAATTTTCTTAAGTTAAAATCACATTGCTCTCTGTAAGGCTCAAACTTGAGTTTAGATGCTTAACCTCGAGTTTGTTTAACTTAGAAAACTTTGAATGACTCTTGGCCTGAAGTAAACTGGAGGTTTATGAAAGCAGTCTCGAGTTTACTTTAGTTAAAATCTTGAAAGTTCTCGGCCAAGCGTAAACTCGAGTTTACAACAATAAACTCGAGTTTACATGTTTTGTAAACTCTTGTGAATTTTCAAATTGGAGGAAAACTTTACTCTTAAAGAAGTAGTGTCTAGTTTATGAAATTGTATTAATTTGAAAATTCTTCCTGCCAGAAGCAAACTCGAGTCTGTATTTACAAACTCAAGTTTACATGTTTTGTAAACCCTTTGAAGTTTTTCTCTGGAGATTGAAAACTTGAGGTTTAGAGACAATGGTCTCGAGTTTAAAAATGTTTCTCAATTCAAGCGCTCTCTGTCTCTTGCAAACTCGAGTTTACCATAGGTAGCCTCGAGTTTACTCCTGATATGATAAAACATTTGTGCAAATCTCAAGTTCACATATAGGATCTAGTCTCGAGCTTAAAAGTGAAAACTGGCGAGTTTTACTTCTTGTCAGTAGCAATCTCAAGTTCACATATATGATGACATAATATTTTTGGTTGAAATCAACAAATTTCAAAATCAATTTAGCTTATCTAAAAACATCCATACTTGTTTACAATTGTCAGTTATCATCAAAACACATAGAGAACTAAAAGGGTGAGACATTGAGAAGAGAAGAAAGGGATCTTTTAAGGTACACCATTTATTTTATAAGATCATTTAACTAGTTGAATTAATTTCTTTTTAATAAACTTTCTTCATGAAAGTTGTTCTGCTTATTTTTCTCTTTCTAATGAGGGTAAAATAGTATTGATTACTAAAAATTTTAGGATTAGAATAATGGTAAAGTTTTGAGTTTTGATAAGAAAAGACTGTATATATGAAGAGCGCAATTAATAAATATCTTTAATCAGTTTAGATTTATTAGTTTGTTGCTCTGGAAATTTAAAGTTATTTTCTATCTAAAAGAATTTAAGATTTATGTCATTAGGATATTTTTATTGATTAAACAAGAATTAAAACATTTAGTTGAATTATTAGAGGTATTACAAAAGGTTTAATCGGTTAGTTTTGCTAAATCTTGAACTATATGAAATTATGAATTGAGATTTGAGATTTTAGATTAGAGTTAATATGACTTTGAGTAGGTGGAGTTTTGAAGATTGTTCAATAAATTGGGTTATACTTACAAAAGTTAGTATGAGGTTGAAAAATTGAAGATATGGGGATATCTTGATAATTATAATTAGTGAGAAATAATTTATGAAGGAAGGAATAAAGCGTGTAACGATAATTTGAGGAATTGATAAATTCTCACTTCTTTTAAGAAAATTTAAAATGAAACAATTATAGTTTAATTAATTAATTATTATTATATTAGTTGGTATTGTCGTTAATTATATTAATGCGTAATTATATATTTATTTTTAGAATGGACTTGATACCTCTCAAGTTTATTTCTTGTGTCAAGAATTTGAGGTAACCATTTTCTACTCATTGTACTTGCTTGTATGATGATTTGTGAGTGATTTTTAATCTATAAAAGCTATGTTTTTGACGAAGTTGCCCTATGAGATTTATTTTGAAATGATTAGTGATATTATATGTTATGGAAAATGTACTTTTTATGGTTTATTGAGTTGAATTAATTTTGTTATCTTAATGATTGTTGTGACGATGTATTACTGTCATAAATCTTGTTTGAAATTTCAAATATTCATGCCAAGTCTATGATGATGTGGAGCGGTGATGGATATGAAATGATGATGGGAGTTATTGTGTATATAATACCACGTGGTATGCCACCACTCGGTGCACTACAATGGATGACTTTGATATTTTCAGGGCCCTTGGTATCACCCTTTACCTTTGGTCGGGTTAAGGGTCAGCCCTTGGGATAGTGACACCTTTTTATATTCAAAAGAAAGGGAACCCATGGTAAGATATGAGTTCTATAGCCTTTGGTCGGGCTATATCTCATTATTGGAGAGCTTAGTGTAGTCTTGTCATAGAGACTAAACCTATTACGTTACAGCCCATGGGTTTTGTCAGCAGGAATAAGGATGGGGGGTGATAAGGATTGTTAGGATATCAACCTGTTACTTGGCATGTTATATATATGATTCATGATATGAAATTATATTAAGAAATTTTGATACAGAAAATTGTGATTTGGTAAATTTGTAGATTATGTATCTAGTACTTGGTTATATACAACATTCCACTTGGCACCTCACGAGCACATATTAGCATTTATGATGACTTGGATTAATGATTACAAACATTTTTCAGGTGATTGTTCTTATGTGGGTCAATCAGGGAAGGCTTTGGAAGCTTAAGCTACTCTTGCTAATGATTGTGCTTCCACCTTTTTAGTACATGTTGAATTATTGTATATTGCCACATTAGGATTCACGTGACATACTCTAGTACATTTTGAATATTTTTGGCAAGTCTTGAAACAATGCCTAGATAAAAAGTATGAGTCTAGGAAAATCTAAAACTTAAATGTATGTATGAAACATTATAATGAATGGATTAATTAAGTTAATAATCACTAATTGTCCTTTAAAATAGAGAATGTTACATCCAACACAGACGGCAGCGTGCTAGCGCCTTCAAGCTTTGCGTCTCAAGTCTCTCCTCTAGGGTTTCTCTTTCGCGGCTTTTAATATGTCTTGCAAATGGTCTCATAGGTTTTTCAAAGCCCCATAAGCATATTATATATTCAAAATTAATCCTTATTAATCTTGAAATTCAAATTTGGATTAAAATAATATATTAATGAAATCTATCCAATAGATCTAATCTAATCTATTTATTTAATTCGAATTGAAAGCCTGCTAATTCAATTTATCTCTATAAATTAAATTTGAGATATGATATTTATTTATTTAATTAATCTGAGATACAATATCTTTATTTGTTTTAGATATTTATTTTATCAAATAAATTAAATACAAAACAAATATTTTATAATAATATTATAATCTATATTAATAATATCATTATTATTTAATTTCAAATTTATAATATATATATATATATATATATATATTCATCCTAGATTAAACGTTGTATTCATTAAATCTTAGACATATCTAAGATTCAATGAATCTGGACACTATTGCTCGTGTTGGGCTATTCTTGTGTGCGACTCTATAGGCCCACATGAGATTGGCAGCGGGCTAATCTTATACCGACCCACAAGTCGCAAGCGGCCTCTAGCAAGACATTGCGACTACCCAATTCATATGGGGATCGTTGGCATGATACAACTTATCATACGACCATGTCACGCCCCTTTTGTCACGTGATAATTTGGTCAAGGATGAGGCATGGATGATGACAACCTCCTGTTCTTGACCATTACTTTCTCGATTCTTGAGTAGTCTAAAAATTGAAATGGAAAATCCTTTCCATCGTAGTATGGTTATACATTTCTCAGACTCACTCATCGAGGGCCCAATATTATCTCTCTAAAAATGTGAGGGACAAATTCCATCTTGACCATTCACATTCTTCTGCATGAAAACCACTGATCCCGATCAAAGCCTTTATCGTTACCTAGTCAAGGGTAACTTTTGACTAGGTCAAAGATCAGCGACTCTCATGTAGGAATCCATGATGATCTCTGTTACACCCCTACCGGCCTCGCCCTTTCGGGTGGCGGGTTAGAGGGATTCACTTACTTTGTTACCTTTCCTTCGTTATTTGGTCCATTTAACTTATATCAGAGTGAGCGCAACAAAGCATTTAACCGGTTTAGACTATCTACTGTACTGGTACAAGTAAAATAAACAGAAAATAAAAGTCCTCGAAAGGTTAAGGGTACAGTCATCCAGAATAAATACCAAAACAAAACATACTGTCATCTCAAATATATGTACAAACATGATAGGGCATCCCCTATTCTTCAGTCTGTACCGATAAACACTTATCATTCCGAGGAGGGATCTTCACATCGGGTATATCTCCTTGTGACAACAGAAGAGGCTGGGGTCCGATAACAGCCCCCGGAGTAACCGTTAGTACTCAAATAACAAAATGTGTAAGGAGTATGTAAGCTACCATGCTAATCAGAAATATTTGAGCATGCCAAATACATACCATATATGCATCCAGATCATATCATAGCAAAGTACATATCACAATTCAAGAACCCGTACAGCTGCCTTACCAAGGCAAGCCTTGGACTCGCTGTACTCACAACCCGTAGAGCTGCCCTTTCTAGGCTAGCCCCGGACTGATACCTCAACCCGTATAGCTGCCAACCAAGGCCGGCCTCGGACTGAACATCCTCATTGCTAGGAATCACATAATACTGTATGCATATTTGGCACAACATATACAAGGGAAAACACACATGGCAAACACAAACATACAGCAAAACACAGAGATATCTGAGTAAAACGGTTACTACCTGGTGTGGCAAATATTGTCCTTACTATTTTATTGGGCCCGTTTACTTCTCAAGGGTTCCTTTGACCTATAAATCATTAAAATACACTTATTCAATATTTACAAAAATTGCTATTACATTTTTCTCATCAAAACCGAGCCTAACCCAATTTTCCAGAAATTTAGTGTTTCTGACCCAACTTGTGGGATTTTTAATAAATTCTAAAAAAATCATTTTTGCATGATTCAAGCTCCATTTAACCATAAAAATGTCTACTTTCCATGAAAAATACTCCCAGACCCTAAAAGTACTTTTATTTTATCGTGGTGCTCACTTTTCATACCTGGGTCAGATTTCACCCTGTTGCACACACATCCAACTTTGCCAATTTTTATCTCTCAATTGGTACATCAAAAATATGTCAAATTACATATCAAAATGATTCCCCCGATGTCTAATTTTCACCTGTAAAATTTCAGCTCAAACCAAAGTCTTCACTATTTTAAAAACATTTTTGAAGGTTCGCTGCCCAGAATCCAAAACACTGGCAGCAAGCTTCTTCTTTGAGTTTTGGGGGTTTTCGAGTTTGGAAACTTAAACCACAGCTTAACCCCACACAAAATCACGTTTTAAACACTTTGGAACCATCAAAAACTCCAAAATCAGACCCCAAAACCAAGCCCCAACCAGAAGCACGAAAATCCCAACTTTGAGCTTCAAAGAGTTGAGTTTTCGGTATTTACCTGAAATCGGAAGTTGAGTTGATGATCCTATGAGCTTGGAGCTTGAGCTTGGCTATGGAGGTTGGCTGAATCCTCTCTCTTTTCTCTGCAAATTTCGTGCTCCCTATGGTCAAGGAGAGAGAGAACATGTATATTTAATAATAGAGAAAGCAACCGACTAGTTCCAAAGTAATCGGTAATTCTTCCATTCGGTTGGTAATTGATTGGACTAGTTACAACTTTATCCCATGTGACAATTTGAGAGCCTTCGAGGGAGATGAAGTGGCGTATTTTCCTGCCCATAAATCAGATTCCACTTTTCAATTTGATAAGAATTCTCTATCTTAACTCAAATTACCATTTTGACTTATCGGCGGGCCCCACACTTAATTCAATGAATTAGTCAAGCTTGTTTTGGTCTTCAATTCAGATTTTGCTGCCCAAAAAGAGTCTCATACGCCTAAGGGGGTCCCACCAATTGATCCCCAATAATTAATTCCAATTTCCCACTTTATCAGTCAATTTCGGGGTCTACCGGCCCCTATCAGGTCCAAAAATGCGTCTTTTTGTACTTTTCTCTGTCTTTTCCAAATATTCTTCTCTGCTTGGGCATACTCATGTTGCGCCTTCCCTCTTCCCAATGTGGCCCCACATTTGTCTCATTCCGTCCAAAATAATCCCCTAACTGGTCCTTATCGATCCCCTTTTTCTATCGGTTTATCGCCTGTGGGTCCCGCATCTTGTGTCTGGACCGGGGTATGGATAAAATCGTATGATTTTCTTCCCTTTCTATCGGTTTATCACCTGTGGGTCCCGCATCTTGTGTCCTTTAATCTTGTGGTGACACGTGTCCATGTGCGATAATCACCCTATCTCTTGCTTTTTGGAACATGTCTATTTTAGTGTCTCTTTCTCTCTTGCCCCTGTATGGCACATACACACTTCCGGGGGTCAAGAATCTTTGCTTTGTCATCTTTCCCCGGGTCCCGCTTCATCACACCGGCTTTATACTTCACCTGTATCTTGCCCTGGGCCCGCATCTTTTCAAACCTGGGCCTACTAGAGACTTCCAATCTTTTATCATTCTAGGGATTCTTCCCAACCAGGGCTTAGTAGTCTGCCTAATTTAGGCTTATTCTCAATTTTTCGGGTCCAAAATTCGGCTTATTACAATCTCAGATCAAATGGTGTTGTGACGCGGTTATACATGAGATAAGCTTATGACTAAATCCATGTACTTTTCTCATAGTGGGTCGGTCCAGCACTTTATACTCTTACAAGTGCCCATGACTTTGATTCGTATCTCTATACCTCATCAAAGTCATACTGGTCTTACTTCATCTTCGCTCTCGTGTAGATGACCGACCAGAGACATTTAGGATAATCTATAAGATACATCCAAGGATACAGTTATCTCTATCAACATACAAATGATATGATAACATTTAAAGTACAATGATTGCCCCTAAGGCATAATTTCCAACGACAATGTTCCTAACAATCAGAAGTTGAAAGACAAGACATTGTCGTATTGTGCTGATCGCTGGAGGAAGTTTAAGACCCAGCTAGTTAACAACTATATTTTTGTTGAGGTTCCAATTAGTGAGCCTCACCCTAATCCTTGCAACAAGTATACATTTCTTGATGAAGAAACTTGGCAACAATTTGTTCAGATGCATACTACTCCAGAAGCTTTGGTGAGTTTATATTTAGTTTGTTTTGCCCTTTTTTGTTTGCTTAATAACCTGTATGGATATGTGAATGTTATTTTGTTCATATTATCCTATTAGTTAGATGGTTTGGTGTGTGAATAGAAGTATACATTTCCATCCTTTGTCCTACATAAGAGAAGTATGTCTTTGTTCTTATGTGAATAGAAGTATACATTTCCATCCTTTGTCCTGCATAAGAGAAGCATGTCTTAGTTCTTATGTGAAGATGACTGTAGATGGAGTAATAAAGTAAAAGTTCAATATTGTTCTATGCAAGTCTTAAAACTTGATGAAGTAATTTCTGTTAGTGAGATGGTTTGGAATTCATAATTAATAGTTGTTTTCAATTCTAATTCATAGAAAAAAAAAGGGAACAAGCACAAGAGATTGGTAGAAAGAATGACTGCCTACATAGATCTTCTCATGGTGGTTGTGAAATTGCCGAAAAAGAGTTGACGGGGGCCAAGCAAAAAAGATTGGAAGATGAAGCTCAATCTAATCCTTCTACGATTTGTGATCTACCACCTCTAATACATTGCGAAGAGTTATGGTTGTATATTCATCAAAAGAGAGGTGGGGCTTACACGTGTGAACAAACTCATATAATTGCTGAAAGAATTGTAAGTATCGTTATTGTTACTTTTTAGTCACTAAACATGCTTCATTACTAAGCTTCTCGTTATCTGTATCTTATAGGACAAACTTAAAAAGAAAGAAGCAAAGGGATCATTTGTGTCGGACGGGAGGAATGATATTCTTACCGTTGTGACTAGAAAACCAACTCACGCGGGACATGTAAGGGGAATTGGAGGATGGGTAGGCTTGAAACAATACTTTGATAAATCCAAACACCACAAACAAAGTATGATTACTCGAGAGGAGATGAAATAGACGGTGGCCAAAGATAGTGAGGACGCAGCGGCCAAAGCAGAGGATCGAGAAGCTTCGTTGACTGCAATGTTTCTTGCCTAGCTGAGTAAGATGAAAGAGGAAATGATGATGCTTGTAAGCTCTTGTGCAGATACCACTGTTTCCTTGACATATTCACCTGCACCTATGCAGCAGAGCACTAAATGAAGGTGGAATATCTCCTAGAGGGGCTGAATAGGTGATTATAAACAAAATATTTTCGGTTAAGCTCTTAAGAATACAAAGATAGATATAGAAAGGAAATGAACACAGGAGATTATACTGGTTTGGTCTAAATCTACGACCTACGTCTAGTCTCCAAGCACCTTTGGATTTGTCACTATCACAAAGACTGTTACAGTTACACACTTAGTACTCGAATGATCCTCACACTAGGACTCATTCCCCCTTATAAGCTGTAATTTAACACCCACACTTAAGGTTCCACAACCTTAAGATTTCACTAATGAACAATAATGATAAGTGTTTGACTCTCTCATAGAGTAGATAAAATGATGAACACTAAAGTACAACGAAAATATCTGAAGATATTAGCTTAGTTAATGAAACTATAAAATGAGTTGAGTCGAATTAATTGCAGAGCGTTTCAGTAAGTGGTGATTTCAAAGCTTCTAATATTTATAGTTGATGGCATTTATGACCGTTGAGAAGCTTGATGAATTATCCATTAAGACTCTTCAAAATGTCCGTTAAAGATGAAAAATCAAACAATTAATACTCTGTAATCGCTGTCTTCAACATTCTTTAATTCTTTTGTTCCTGCGATTATGATCGTTGAGACACAACAAAAGGAATGAGGAATATCTTGCCAGAAACATCTTTTGTGTGTTCAGAAGTATGGTTGTTAGATTAGAGTCTTGATAAGGCAAAGAGCATTAAATGCTCTAACATGAAAGATTGCTTTATCTAATAACTGCGTTAATCCACATCCTAATCATCTGATACTCATTAATAAACTGATTAAATATAATTTAGGACAATAATGATAGATGATATTAAGTAAAAAAACCATCTCAGTGAATTCAAAGATTCGAATATGGTGATTTTCAAAAATGACATAAATTGGCTCAAGTTAATCTTATCTTGACTCGAGTCAACATGATTTTGAAACGCAGAGAAGAAGAAGATCAAGATGATTAACTCGAGTCAAATATCATTGGCTCGAGTCTAGGCTGTAACTCGAGGCTGATAATTTGTGGCTCAAGTCAATCTTCAATTGATCACTTAGCTCTTGATGATTCTTCAACTCGAGGCAGAGAAAAGCTTGGCCTGAGTCTATGTCCAAACTCAGGCACTAAAATCCTAGCTCAAGACAGCCTTGATTTTTATATATAACGGTCAAGATTCTGGCTAGAGTCAACACACACTGGCTTGAGGCAAGTGAACTATGATTTTGAAATCTTTTTAAGTTGTAAGACAATTGGCTCGAGTCACAGAATATGCTAGCTCGAGTCTAGTCACAAACTCGAGGCAGACTTTTGGTGGCTCGAGTCTATATGTCATTTTGGCAATAGATGAAAAAAGGATTGACTCGAGTCTTTAAGCTTGGCTCAAGCCAATCTGACAGCAAAAGTTTTAACTGATATAATCCAATTTTTTGACTGAGTTAAATCATTTTGCCTAGATCAAAATACATATAGTTTCCAAAGGTTAATCATCATTAAAACACATATAGGGAAATAACACTAAAGGGAGTTGCATTGTTGGACAGTCAGAGGAACCTTGTGACCTTTTTGTGGAGGATCCTAATAGACGATTTTTTGCACAAGGGACTGTCCACAACTTGGGATCAACTATACACCACCAACAAATGGCTGAAGATGAAGTGAGAGTGTCAGTTGAAGAGGTGATGTTTGCTGATGCACATGCTCCTCTCCCAACTAATGACATGAAGGTTGTGAGTGGTTGCAAGGGAAGCTTCATTTCGTGGCCAATGAAGCTTGTACATATTTCTACTCCTCCTGAAGCTCCAACCCCTCTTGAAACTCCACCCCCTGAAGTTGTTGACACGGCCAAGGACAAAATTTTTGTTATGGCCTTCAATAGATCTTTAGGAGTTAGATTGTGGCTTGTCAATGAAGAAATAGGCCTTTGTAATAAGCAACCATTTTTCATTCACCCAGCTGATTTACTGTCCCTACTATCTCCTAAACAGGAGCTTACTAATGCAATTATTTTCATGTTTATAAAGTAAGTATCTTTTTTATGAATACATAATTTAAATGCATCGTTTAGACACACATACATATATACTAATTCCCTGATGTCATTATTGTAGGTTCATGCATCATGAATTGGTAAAACAGGGAAGAAGTAATGATTCATGTGCCCTGACTTTACAAGTATATCATCCTTAAGGGATAGATGAGCATACATATCACGGAGGTTGTGTAAAAATATCAAAAAGTTGTACTTGGCACCATACAATTGTACAATTTGTTTAATGATTAATAATAAATTTGTTTATTCATTTCCAACAATTTCCTTCTGTCCATTTTTGGTTGCTGTATGTATTGGATGGTGGATAAAGCTATTTAGTGCTTATACCTTTAGGACAGTATGTTGTAAATGAGCAAACTGAAATATATGAAGTTTTTTTTCAACATAAAATTAATGCTTGACTTTTAGGACCAAATATTTTGAAACTTTGGTCCTAAAAGTCTTCATTTAATTTTAAAAAACATGGTGAGACTTTTAGGACTGGATATTTATAAAGGTCCTGTCCTAAAAGTCTTCATTTAATTTTAAAAAATTTGGTAAGACTTTTAGGACCAGATTTTTTAAAACTCTAGTCTAAAAAATATAACTATTAGGACTTATTGTTTTAAAACTTGGTCTTAAAAGTCAATATTTTTAAGCTATTGCAACCCCATTATCGTCATCTCTTCTCAAACAATGCCCTAGGGTTCAAGACAACTGCTCGTAGGGGGCTTCAAGACAACTGAGGTTCTTCTCAAGGTAGTACCCTCGTGTGCTGTCATTTTTACCTCTCTTGATTTTGATCATTGTTGATCTCCTTTTTCTTTGTCTTTATTCTTTTTTTTCAGAAAAAGAAGAAAGACAAAGAAAAATGACACTAAAAATGATCTAAATCAAGCCGAGGTAAAAGCAAGGACACACGAGGGTCCAACCTTAAGAAGAGCCTCAATGTATTTGTTTGAACAATGTAAACAATGTTTTGTTTTGTATGTTCTTAACATTGAATTATGTGAATTTTCAATGTAAACGATGACACACGAGGACATTGTTTTGTTTGTTTCCTTACTATTGTGTATAAAACAAAATGAAAAACCTCAAATGTAATCTGACACGATGAGTTTTGGGAGATTGTTTTGTTTGTTTCATTACACGACGACATTGTTTTGTTTGTTTCCTTACCACTTGAAAAATGAAGATGGAACAAAATTATTTAATATTTAAATTCATGATTTTTTTTGGGCTGTCTAATAAAGGGCAGCATCTAGTACATAGATTAAAAAAAATAACATAAAAAGAAACATTCAAACCTCCATATCATTGCCTGAGTAAGAGGATTCCTCTTGAGAAGAATGGTACTCCACGTCATTGTTGTGGAGTACCATGTTGAGCTTGCAGTTGATAGTATACATAAGCCCAACCAATTTGCCAAGGCATCGGTCTATGTGATCGACCTAGGCCAACAATTGCTCAAGCATCTACTTAGAAGATGGATTTGGTGGCATTGAAGGAGGCCTTTAAGGTTGAGGAGGAGGAGGAGGAAAAGGAGGACCTGATTGAGGAAGAGGATGGGGAAAAGGTGTACCAGACATTATGTGGAGGTGGTGGAGGAAGTTGGCCGTGGAGGTTGTAGAGGAAAAGGTGGAAGTGGAGAAGAATGTGAAGAAACTAAAGTAACAAGGGGCTTAAATAGATCACAACATAAGTTGGAGTGGCCTCAGAATACGAGGATACACATAGTTAAGAAGTTTACTTGGAAGTCGAAGAGCCTCAATCTAAAGTAGAAGAACAGAGTGTAAGGATACGACTCTATCTAAAGAATTTGAAACTACGGAACTTGTAAGACAGGATATTGTAAAACAACCGTTCTTTTAAATATTATTTTTTATAAGAAGAAATTCTTACTTTTAAAAAGAATTAAGGACATACTTTTAGGACCAAATATATTGAAAAGACTATAAGAACCGACTGAACCCAAGAGGGGGTGAATTGGGTGAAGTATAAAAATTTAGGAACTTTGAAAATCTTTTCGTAATTCACTGAAATCAGTTTGTAAAGCAATAACCAGACATTTAAGTATGTATACACATTCAAATATATATGCTGGAAATGTAAGAGATAAGGGAAGAGAATGTGCAAAACGATTTATACTAGTTCGGTCCAATCCTTGACCTACGTCCAGTCCCCAAGCCTCACTTGGGATTTTCAATCCACTATCTTCTTTCAACTTGATTACACGTTCTGTAAATGAAGTAATCCTCTCATTAGGATTCACTCCCCCTTACAAACTGTAATCAACACACCGCTTGATTACACACTCTGTACTCGAAGTAATCCTCTCACTAGGATTCACTCCCCCTTACAAGTTGTAATCAACACAATGTGTTTCCCACTCAAGATCACCCAATCTTGAGTAACTCTCAGAAGAATAGAATGATTACAATAAATCTTCTCTCTTAGAAGTGAATAGATAAATACTAAAAATCAAATACAAATCACTTCACTCTCTAAGTCATCCAAACATGAAAAACAGAGAGCAAATGCTGTAGGATCAGAGTATCAGCATGTTGGAAGTGTAAGCTTGTTTCTCCATGTTTTTCTGCTTGAATCTGTCTTCTATTTATAGGTAGAGATCAATATATAACCGTTGAGAAGATTCAATGACCGTTGGATAAAGAAATATAGCCATTAGAAACTAGCCGTTAGAACTTTTGCACAGCTTTTGATGTTCTGACACAAATATAATATTTTGAAGATTTACATCTAATCCTTCGTTTAATCACATGAAACTCACTAACAAATTGATTAAACATAGCTAGGACCATTAGAGAATAATACTGGAAAGTATTGAGATCAAACAAGAAGGATTTACAAATCCGTCAGATTTGAACTTCTGGATCTAAGATGAAACCTTGAGGTTTGTTCTCAAACCTTGAGGTTTGTCTCCAAACCTTGAGGTTTTGGACTATAGCAAGTGAAAGAGGTTTAAGTCCAAAACATCAAACCTGGAGGTTTCAACTCAAAACCTAGAGGTTTTCATAATTGCAAAATGCATAAGCCTCTCTCTCTGACAAAACCTCGAGGTTTTGTCAGAAACCTCGAGGTTTCACTTTGAAAGTGAAACCTTGCAAAATCGCACCAAGAGCAAACCTGGAGGTTTTTCTGGAAACCTGGAGGTTTTCAAAATCAGTGAAAAAGTGTTTGTTCTCTGGATGCCAGAAACCTGGAGGTTTTCTCCAATACTCAAGGTTTCTCTTAAATTTCAAAATTCTCAGTTTGCGCCAAAATAGAAATCTGGAGGTTTTCAAAGTTAGTGAAAAAACGTTTGCTCTCTGGATGCCAGAAACCTAGAGGTTTTCTGGAAACCTGCAGGTTTTCAAAATCTTTGAAAAACGTTTGCTCTCTGGATGGCAGAAACCTGGAGGTTTTCAACCAATACTCGAGGTTTCTCTCTAATTTCAAAATTCTCAGTTTTGCGCCAAAATAGAAACCTGGAGGTTTTGAAAAGCTTGGAAAAATGCAGAATCTCTCTGCCTTGACAAACTTGGAGATTTGTCCAGAAACCTGGAGGTTTCTCATAATTTTGAGAAACTTGAGAAAACACCCTTTGAGCACAAACTTGGAGGTTTCCCATAAACCTGGAGGTTTTGCTTTCTTCAGAAAACATGGAAAATTCTTGGCCAATTTCAAACTCAAGTTTACATGTCCAAGCTCGAGGTGAGAATCCATTGCAAGAAGAATTAGCTCCAAACTCATTGTATTATGTTCGTTATGATCCGATGAATGAAGGCTATTCTTGACCAGCGTTTTTGTGATGTCCTGAACTGACTGTCAACTTTTGAAGGCCATATATCCCTGGTCTGAGCTCCGTTTTGGTCTGTTAAAATCTTGATGGAAAGCTCTGTGAGTCTACTTTCATATGCCATTGATTTCAGCTCAATCGGATTTGCCGTTTGTGAGATACACCCAAAATACCGAAGGTGGGTTTGGACTGTGACGTTGATTCTTGTGGCAACTTGTAAAAATCATATCTCCTTGATCTGAACTCCTTTGGGCTTGAATTTTATATCAAAATGACGCATTGGGAGTCTAGTTTCATATGCCTTTGGGTTTCGTCTCAATATATCATCAAATTACCAGACCTCGCCCGAGTTGAACGTGAAACAGAGTAGACCAGAGTTGCTGATCAGTGCTGAAACCTTGAGGTTTTGCTTGAAACCTCGAGTTTTCTCGTCCTAAACCTTATATTTGCTTGTTTTAACTCTGAACTGAGCCATTCCAACTTCCATATGACCTTGGAGACTTCTAGTATCAATATAAGAACTTGAATAATTATATTCTCATTCCATTCAACAAGTTCTTCCTTCTTTAACCTCCCATCTTGATTATTCTTCATAATCCAACTCTTTCTTTCTTCTCTTCTCTTGATCATTCTCTCTCATTAAACTTGAACTTATCATTCTCTGCACGTTCTATATCTTCTTCAATATTTCCTCTTCTTGATTATTCCCAAAATACTTTGATAGCTTCTAGCTTCCTTGACATTCTCTGCAATTTCTTCTTTTCATTAATCCCTTATCTCCTTCTTGATTATTCTGCATGATTCAACTTGGACTAATCTATATTAAGTATGGTAGTTAGTCACCGTAGGAGATAACTATATTACTCAATATATTACTCAAGCTTTTTGCTTTCAATAATGACATCCATATAAAACATCATCAAAACTAATCATAACCAACAAAGACTATCTTAAAATTATTTTTAGGCCTGGGCATTGGTTAAATGCGGTCTTAAAAGTATTTACATATATTTGTTATAACAAAAAATTCTTACACTTTTAGGACCAGATATTTTTAAATACCGGTCTTAAAATTATTTTTAGGGCTGGACATTGTTATATCTGGTCTTAAAAGTGTTTACAAATTTACACTTCAAAACCAATTGACTCCCATTCATTCCACATTTTTATCTATTTCGTACCTTTTTGCCCTAATTCCTTACCCCGTCCTGATAATCCTCTCTATCCCTAATCGTCATCTCTACTCAAACCATGGTTAAATACAAGACAATCTCTCACGGGGGTATGTTTGGAGCTCGCAGCTTGTGTAGAACGGACGAGTCTTATGTCATGGAACTCATTGTTATTTCTGACACTAAAGACATGGTCACTCCCCTACTTCAGCCTTTAGACGTTGAAGAGGTTCCCGCTCCCCCTCTCCAGCGTTCTGCCAATATTCACCAACCTCCTGAAAGTGGAGCTAAATACCCAAGAGGGGGGTGAATTGGGTATTCTAAAAATTTTCGCAAATGCCTCTATTTTAAAACAACAAAAATAGAGATGAACAGAGTAAGGAGAAGAGCAGTTGGACACAGAGATTTATACTGGTTCGGTCCTAACAACTTGACCTACGTCCAGTCCCCAGACTCTCTGGGATTTTCCACTATCACAAAGATCACACTCTGTACTCAAGAGTAATTCTCTCACTAGAACTCACTCCCCCTTACAAGTTGTAATCAATGAACACCCAAATCACCAAGTCCCCTTGACTTGTGATTCTTTACAATAAATGATTTATAGATAAAAACTCTCTCTAAGAGGGGATAATAATGAACACTGAAGCACAAAGTATCAAAAGATACAATACAATTGAAAACTGAAGGAATAAATGCAAAACTTGAATGATTTTCGTTTTCAGCAGTTGTAGTTGTTGTGAAGACTTGAATGCAACTCTATTTATACTTAAAGTGCATTGAATGACCGTTGATTTCCCTAATAGAACTGTTGGAGGTGTTCAGCAAGGATTAGGGAGTGGTTTTGTCTTCTTCTCTCTCTATTCTTCATTTAATCCAGCTGTGCAGAAGTTCAGAGTTGACTTCCTGTGAATTAATCTGTTGGAAAAACAGGTGCTGGATGTGGAAAACATTCTTTAATTCTTTGCTAGACGTGTGCAGACGAATTACCCAAAAGATTGCAACTTTCTGGGTTTGCATTTAATGTGCTGATGTCACTTTTTGCTTTTTCTTTAAACCTTCAATAAACATTCTCTAATTCATCTGAAACTCACTAATAAAGTGGTTAAATATAGCTAGGAATAGTAAAGAATAATACTGAAAAGTATTAAGATCAAACAAGAGTGATTTACAAAATCGCAGAATTTGAAATTCTGAATTAGAACTGAAACCTCGAGGTTTGTTCTCCAAACCTCGAGTTTTGGACTGAGCTTGTAAAGTTAATTTATGTCCAAAACATCAAAACTTGAGGTTTCTATCCAAAACTGGAGGTTTTCAAAACTTTAAAAGGTTCAGTTCTCTCAGGTTGACAAAACCTCGAGGTTTCTCACCAAACCTCAAGTTTTCATTCAAATATGAAAGTTTTAAAAAATCACGCCAAAGGGAAAACTTGGAGGTTTTCACAACTGAGAAAAGTTGTTTGCTCTCTGTTTGCCAAAACCTCGAGTTTTCTCACCAAAACTTGAGTTTTGTTCAAATGTGAAAACTTTGAGTTTTTGCACCAAGGCAGAAACCTTGAGGTTTTGAAAAGTTAGAAAACATAGATGCTCTCTGCCTGGACAAAACTTGAGGTTTGTCCTCAAACCTCGAGTTTTCACTGTTTGTGAAAACTTTGAGAAAACTTTGTCAAACTCAAAACTGAAGGTTTTTCACAAAACTGGAGGTTTTGAAACATTGGTTAAAATCTAAGTTTTCTCTGCCAGTCAAAACCTTGAAGTTTCTTACCAAACCTCGAGTTTTCACAAAACTTGTGAAAACTGAAATTTTCAAGTCAAAACAAAAACTTGAGGTTTTGGATAAAAACTGGAGGTTTTCAACTGTTCAAAACTTAAGAGACTCTCTGTGTGACAAAACCTCTAGGTTTTGCCAAAAACATCGAGTTTTGCATTTTCCCAAAAAATGCTGAGAAGTCTCTGTGTGTTGAAACCTTGAGTTTTCTCTGAAAACTCAAGTTTTGACTTAGTTTAGAAATCTTGATATTGTCTCTGTAAGGCCAAACCTCGAAGTTTCTGTGCAAACCTCGAGTTTTGGTTTGACAGTGAGTTTTACAACATTTGACTGCAAAACTTCATGCTTTGTTTACAATTATTGGAGATCATCAAAACCCTTAGAGAACTAACACCTCCTAGCCCCAGCGTGTGTATCGCTGACCCGTTCCTTATTTCCTTTAATGATTCATTTATGTTGTGAAAGTGGAGCTAAATACCCAAGAGGGGGTGAATTGGGTATTCTAAAAATTTTCGAGTATAACTCTGTTTCTAAACAGCAAAAATAGAGATTAACAGAGTAAAGGGAAGAGCAACTGGAGACAGAGATTTATACTGGTTTGGTCCTAACAACTTGACCTACATCCAGTCCCCAGACTCTCTGGGATTTTCCACTATCACAAAGATTACACACTCTGTACTCAAGAGTAGTTCTCTCACTAGAACTCACTCCCCCTTACAAGTTGTAATCAATTAACTCCCAAATCACCAAGTCCCCCTAACTTGTGATTCTTTACAATAAATGATTTACAGATAAAAACTCTCTCTAAGAGTGAATGATGATAAACACTGAAGCTTTTATATCAAAAGATACACTACAGTTGAAAACTGAAGGAATAAATGCAAAACTTGAATTATTTTCGTTTTCAGCAGTTGTAGTTGTTGAGAAGACTTGAATGCAACTCTATTTATACTCAAAGTGTATTAATTGACCGTTGTTTCCCTAATTGGACCGTTGGAGATGTTTAGCAGTGGTTAGGAAGTGGTTTGGTCTTCTTCTCTCTCTAATCTCCACTTAATCCAGCTGTGCAGAAGTTCAGAGTTGACTTCTGGTGAATTAATCCTTTGGAAGAGCAGGTGCTAGATGTGGAAATCATTCTTTAATTCTTGCTAGACGTGTGCAGACGGATTACCCAAAAGTATGCAACTTTCTTGGTATTGCATTTAATGTGCTGACATCACTTTTTGCTTTTGCTTTAAACCTTCAATAAACATTCTCTAATTCATCTAAAACTAACTAACAAAGTGGTTAAACATTGCTAGGAATAGTAGAGAATAATACTGGAAAGTATTAAGATCAAACAAGAGTGATTTACAAAATCGTCAGATTTGATTTTTCAAACTGAGCGATGTAAACTCGAGTTTGTTACTCAAAACTCGAGTTTTCAACTGTGCACTTAAGCTAAAGTTGAGTTTTAATGATGAAACTCGAGTTTCTTCCATCCAGAGAGGAAAGTCGCGATTTAAGCTTTGGAACACATTTTTTAGACAAACTCAAAACTTGAGTTTCTAAAATCAAAACTCTAGTTTTGGACTTTTAATGAGAAACATGTGTTTAAGTCCAAAACATCAAAACTTGAGTTTTCAAAACGTTGAAAAACTTCAAAGCTCACTGTTTGGCCAAAACTCGAGTTTTCAAAGAGAAACTCGAGTTTTCATTTTAATGTGAAAACATTGATAAAACTGAGTCAGGCCAAGACTCGAGTTTTGGAAGAGAAATTCGAGTTTTCAAACCTTTGAAAAATGTATTGCTCTCTGCCTGACCAAAACTCGAGTTTTGAATTCAAAACTCAAGTTTTCATATAGTTATGAAAACCTTGAAAAACCTGTAATGCTCTCGGCTTGGCTCTAAACTCGAGTTTCCATTCAACTGATGAAAACTTTGAAAATTTGTTCAAGTTATAAACTTGAGTTTTCTCTGAAGACTCGAGTTTTCAGGGACTGAGTAAAAACTTGAAAACTCTCTATCAAGTCAAAACTTGAGTTTTGAAATCAAAACTCGAGTTTTCTCTTAATTCAAAGAAAACTTAGGAAAACTCATAGCAAGTTGAAATTCTGGAGTTTTAGCGTGAAACTGAGTTTGCATATGTTCGAAAGTTAGAGACTCTCTGTATGGCCAAAACTCGAGTTTCCAAGACAAGACTCGAGTTTTGTCTTCATTTGAAAATATTGTAAAGTCCCTGTATAATGTAAAACTCGAGTTTTCAATCTGAAACTCGAGTTTGTCTTGAGGTGAAAAACTAAGTTCTCTCTGTAAGTCCAAAACTCGAGTTTCTAAAAGGAAACTTGAGTTTTGCTTTGTTCATTAAAAATGAGCGACTCTCTGTCAAGCTCAAAATTCGAGTTTTGAAACCAAAACTTGATTTTTGTCTTTGACAGTAAGTTTTTCAACTTGCCAAGACAAAACCTCATTTTGTGTTTACAATTGTCAGTTATCATTAAAACACATAGAGAACTAACATGTTGGTTCATTAAGATAACAACTTACTGATCTCCACTGAGAAATTAATGTTAGCACCTAGTATTTACAAATACATCTTGAATGATATATATATGGGGAAATGATTTATCCTGTCATTGGATGTAACAATCTGTCCAGTGAATAGCGACGTTGTTTGGTCAAGTGAAAAAGCTCATAGCACACTCAAAGCTGGATAGCATGCGACACTCACTCTCTTCTTCGCCCCTCAGCATTTCCCTCTGTCTACTTGTAAAAGACAATGGTTTAATTATTTTGATTGTAGAGGAGAGTAGACAATGGAAACTTGCACACCCGTGCATAAACTATAACGTCATTTTGATTTTTCAGTAGGTGATCGGAGTTGGCCGCAGTCTTAGTCTTTGAGCTTAAGTTATAATTATTGGTACTCGAGTGGGTCTACATTTTTATTGGTCAAATTTCATAAACACAAGAACAACACAGATGCAAAACTGCCCCCTGTTTCAATTTCATTTACCAGCAAACTCATGGCTTAATACTGAGCATCTTGCATTGGGAAATGACGAAAGCTAGAAGGAAGAGAGACCCGATGACTTACCTTCAGTTTCAGGCTTGCTAGCTCAGACTTCCACCTACACACAAGACCCCTGTTTTTGGAACTAAACGCAGAGGAAGAATAAACAAGAAAAATCTTGATTTGAATATCTCTCCCCCTTCCTCGTCCTTATCTTTCTAGCTGACGTGAGAAGCATTGCATGATCTGATTTCTTTCTAGCTGTCTATGTGTTTACGAAGACGCTGAGAAACAAACATAAGCTCTCCCATGCAATGCTAGGCATTGATCTCGTCACAGGTACTTCAAAATCAATTTTCACTATCCCTAGGAAGAAGCTTATAGCTATCATTTCTGTCAACTCCACTAAATAAACTAGCTGTCAACTCCACTTGAGAAACTAGCTCGTCCAAACTTTTCTTATTATTCGGTCATTGTTCCCTCTTGCATTGAAGCAACATGCATATTGTTATAGATTTCATAGAAAAGGGATTCTCTTCTTGATGGATTCTTGTGACTCATTAAGATACAAGATTAACGTTAATATGAAGAAGTAGGTTGAGTGTAGATAAGTGGAGGGATTCCTGATGAAGAGAACCAGCCTAGTGACCACTCAAATGGAGCATCATCATGGTTCCCAAACACACTCGCCCATGGTATACCCTGGTTTCTTGTTGGAGAAGTTGCTTGATCCCAACATAAGCTTGCATTTTTAGTCATTATATTGTTAGCCGTAATAACATCGCCAAGATATATCACAAAGTCTACCAACAACACAAGAATTGACTTCATTATCATTTGGTACAGAAGAATTTTAAACATTATAAACTAACTTCACTATGTTGTTAATGTGTGATCTCAAAGACAGTGAAATGGCTCAAAATTTATAGGGCATCACCACCTGGAGTTTCATCATGGAGGACTTGATTCAAGACTCTAGTTGAATTCATGTCCTAAAGTGGGCCCCAATCTGTGGACGCAGCCTCTCCAAAATGCAAGTCGGTGAAGAGAGTAATCTTGAAGGGAGCACCATTTGCTGCTATCTGAAGATGCCTCTCCAGCGTCGAATCAGGCCTCAATCCATTTCGCGGTGTTGGGTACTGATTAGCTGATCCTATGGTGAAAAACAGAGAGAGAAACAACGAGTGTAAACGTGTCAATTGGCTTTCACAAGTAGACATAGCTCCTAAACAGAGGGAAATTCATAGGGACGAAGAAGAGAGAGTGTGTCACGCGCTATAGTGTTTCACTTAACCAAACGACGTCATACGACTGTTCACTGGACAAATTGTTACATCCTGGGATAGGATAAATGATTTCCCCTATATATATATAAACTTGACAATAACTTTCATGTTCTCTTTCAAGGCAACGATATAGATGCATATACATATTTATAAATGTCTAGTTTTCTACGTAAGTTTCCATCTGGGAGTAAAATAAAATAGAAGGGAACTATGGAAACATTTATCTATTCCTATTAAACCAGGTGGCAAATTGATATACATGTATGTAACATTATAAACAACAAGTTTTTTCTATTTCTGATAGCGCGTGGGTCAGCCCAGTACAATGTGTTCCTAAAAAAAGGGGCATGACAGTGATCACTAATTAGCAAAATGAGCTTATCCCTACTCACACAGTTACTGGTTGGCGTATTTGCATGGATTATAGCAAGTTGAATGATGCTACAAGGAAAGATCATTTCCCACTTCCTTTTATTGACCAGATGTTAGACTGCTTGGTTGGTAAAGAATTCTTTTGTTTCTTGGATGGATATTTAGGATATAATCAAATTGTGGTAGCTCCTGAAGATCAAGAGAAGACAACATTTACCTGTCCTTATGGCACTTTTGCCTTTAGAAGAAAGCTATTTGGTTTATGCAATGCTCCTGCCACTTTCCAAAGATGTATGATGTGTATATTTTCATGGATGATTTCTCGGTCTTTGGTGAATCATTTGATGAGTGCTTGATCAATCTGGAAAAGGTGTTGAAGCGATGTGAAGAGACAAACTTGTTAGTTCTCGATGAGTTTTGATGATGATTGAACAATTGGAAAGACTTGAAAACTAAAAACATAAGTTTTAGGATGCAAAAAATTAGTTTTCCTTGCTATCAGAGGAAAACTTGAGTTTTGGGATCAAAACTCGAGTTTTGGTCTGTAGCATAACTGCTCAAAAGCCATCACTGCCAGTTTTCATGATCACTGCCAATTTTGAACTTGTGAATAGTTCAAAACTCGAGTTTTGAAATTGAAAACTCGAGTTTTGGCCTGACAGAGAGTTTTCAAAGTTTCCTAAGTTTTTCAAGTTTCAAAACCTCCAGTTTTCCATGATCACCGCCAGTTTTGAACTTGATATGTTTTTCAAGAAAATTCAAAACTCGAGTTTTGGGAACCAAAACTCCAGTTTTGAAGAGACAGAAAGCAACTGAGTTTTCTCCAGTTCATCACCGCCAGTTTTAATTCATCACCGCCAGTTTTCAACTGGACATGTACTTTCCAAGTTTTCACAAAATGTGAAAACTCGAGTTTTGGGAACCAAAACTCCAGTTTTGGAGAGACAGAGAGCCTTCAAACTCTACACAGTTGAAAACCGCCAGTTATGAATCAAAACTCCAGTTTTGAAAGTTTTGAACTTTGTACCAAAAGTTCAAAACTCGAGTTTTGAGAATCAAAACTCGAGTTTTGACAGACCCGAGAACAATGAAGTTTTGTCAAACTGAACACTGCCAGTTTTCACACCAACACCTCCAGTTTTGATATTATGAACTAAATCATGTTTTGCCATGAATAGTTCAAAACTCGAGTTTTGGATGTCAAAACTTGAGTTTTGGGCAACCCGAGAGGATTAATTTCTCCAAACTCTGATAACTACCAGTTTTGGTTTGAACACCGCCGGTTATGAAGAATGAACAGTTCAAAACTCCAGTTTTGATCTTCAAAACTCGAGTTTTGGTGAAATATCAGAAAAACGCTGTTTCGTTTTTAAACTTGCCAAATCTGATTCATTCTTCCTTGTTTAAGATACCCATTAATCTTATGTGTTATATGTATCATTTATCATTGTAACCGAGCTGTTCTAACGTGTTTATTTGTGAGATTAAAGAAAGATTTTGAATCTGATTGAGATTCAAAATAAAGAGCCATTTTAGGAAACTTGCTGAATATGTGGATGGCCGTTATGCAAACGGTCAAAATCTCCATGAATTGAGCCTCAACGTTCTTCAGACAAAACCAACATGGAAAAGAAACAAGAATCAAGCAAACAAATCTGCAAATGATTTCCCAACGGCTATATTCCAGACAGGGAGTAATTTCAGCTGATTGATCCATGATACAACTCCAGCAACAGCTATATTTTCGAAAAGGGAAAAGCTCCAACGGATCTATAACATTCATAAGCTTCAAATCACTACAAATAGCTGAAGATTAGAAGCTGCAAATATATAGAACTGAGTAACAAAAATCCTACTCGAAAAATATCAGTCTAAGAGCTACTCTTATACATTTGAGTGTATCTTTTGTACTTCAGTAATTCCCATCATCTACTCTTAGAAGAGAGTTCTTTCTTTGTAATTCATTCTCTATAAGAATCTCAAAGTAGTGGGACTTTGAGATTGGGTTGTCTGATTACAATTTGTAAGGGGGAGTCTGTTCAAGGTTGTGAAACACCCTTCATTTGCAAAGTCTGTAATCGTCAAAGAGAGTTAGTAAAAATCCCAGAAGTGACTGGGGACTGGACGTAGGTCAAGATTAGACCGAACCAGGATAAACTTCTCGTGTCTTGCTCTTCTTCCCTTCATACTCTTACTAACTTTGTTTCAGCAAACAAAAACAGAGAATCCAGAAAAGAATTTTTCAAAATCCCCAATTCACCCCCCACTTGGTGATTTAAGCTCCACTTTCATTTGGTATTAGAGCAGGTCTTCTCTAAAGAGCTTAACATCTCGAGAAGAATCACTATGGAGGGAATTTTACCCGATGGAGCTTCTATCAACCGTCCACCAGGTTTTAATGGTGAGCATTATTCTTTATGGAAAGCTAAATTCAAGGTTTTTGTTTTGGCTACAGAATATGGCTTGTGGAGAGTATTTGAAAAAGGAGACTATGCTCCAACAATTGTGAGGGAAGATGTCAGGATTCCAAAACCTGAAGAAAACTATGATGAGAATGATAGAAGAAACATCACTCTCAATAGCAAAGCCATACTCATGCTACAAAGTGCCTTGAGCCAACAAGAATACTTCCGCGTATGCACTCTAAGTTCAGCAAAAGCCATGTGGGATGCTCTGGAGATAGCTCATGAAGGAACAACTGGAGTCAAACAGAATAGAGTTAACACTCTTATGACAAAATATGACCTTCTTCATATGAAATAAGGTGAAACTATTGGTGAATTTCAATTAAGATTTACTCATTTGATTAACCAACTTGCTGCCTTGGGAAAAATATATGAACAACCTGTCCAAGTGAGGAAAATCTTGAATGTCCTCAACAAAGAATGGGAAGCAAAGGTCACCGCCATTGAAGAAGCTCGTGGAGAATCAATGACTTCCGTTGCATCCCTCTTTGGTAGCCTTTCTGAATATGAAGCAAAACTTAAGTTCAAGAAAGGACTTGAAGAAGTTCATGGGAAGAGTAAAAGCATAGCTCTCAAAACCGTTAAAGAGCAAAAATCAGATGATGAAGAAGATGAGGATGATGATGAAGAATTAAGCTTAATGGTTAGAAAATTCAAGAAATTCTTCAAGAGGGATCAGGCCAACAGAAAATTTCACAAGGGCAGCACAGAAACAAAGAAAACTATTACTTGCTACGAATGTGGACAACCTGGTCACTTCAAGTCTGATTGCCCACAGCTCAAGAACAAAGAGAAGAAATCAAACAAATTCAAAAGAAGAGCTTATGTTTCAGGCATTTGGGGAGATAGCTCATCCGATGAAGATGAAGCTAAAGAGGAAGAAAGAACCAACATCTGTCTTGTAGCTCAAGAAGAATTTGATAATGAAGAGGTAAATACTTCTAACTCACCTTATGATGAATTATGCTCTGAATATAATTCACTCTTTACTGAATTTCAAAAAATAGCCAAAGAACTATCATCTGCAAAGAAGAAAATCAGATTGCTAGAAAAACAAGCTCAAACTACTTCTACTTCTACAATGGTTTCTGAAAATGCCTCTGAAAAGAATTTCAAAAAGGTCACATAAAAGATTTGTGATAATTGCTGTATATTAGAGAAAAGAAATCTACTTCTTACTAAATCTCTTGAAAAATTCACCAACGGTAGTGAAATGCTTAATGTTATTTTAAAGCAGCAAAGGTTCACAAATGATAAGTCAAGAATTGGCTATAAACCTGATCTTGATAAACAAAAGGGAAAGAAAAAGATTGGACAGAAATCATATATGAGTTATTTTCAAAAATCAGTTCATTCTTCCAACCCTTTTGCTCACTGCAACTATTGCAATCGAAAAGGTCATACCACTTCATCTTGTTTTCATAGAAGAGAAGGTAAAAGCAAACCTATAGGTAATTATCAATGGGTGCCAAAAGGATCCTATAAGGTTCCTAAGACACAAACTAACCCAAAAGGACCCAAGAAAAAGTGGGTACCTAAGACTTGATATCTTATGTTTTGCAGATTTGTCTTAGAGCATCAAAAACCAATAAATGGTTCATTGATAGTGGATGCTCAAGACACATGACAGGGGATCAATCAAAGTTTGCAACAATCAAATCTAAAGATGGAGGCAACGTAACATTTGGTGGAAATCAAACAGCCAAGATTGCTGGAATCGGAGATATTGGAAACACCAATGGACCAAAGATTAAAGATGTATATCTTGTTGAAGGCTTATACCATAATCTCCTTAGCGTAAGTCAAAGCACAGATAAAGGTAACTTAGTTATCTTTAATTCAGAAGAATGTTTGATTGTTAGCAAAGATATGCTTCCCCTAGAAGATATTAAGTCTAAAGCATTGTTTAGAGCACCTAGAGAAGGTAATTGCTATACACTTAATCTTTCAAACAATGATGAAGTTTCTGAAAAATGTTTTGTAAGTAATTCAGATGAAACTTGGCTTTGGCACAAAAAATTGGCACATGTTAATATGTCCCAACTTAACAAACTAGTCAAGAAAGACCTAGTTATTGGCATTCCTAAACTGGTTTTCAAAAAAGACATGATTTATGACTCTTGTCAAAAGGGAAAACAGACCAAGTCTTCGTTTAATGCTAAAAATGAAATTTCAACTCACAAAGCTCTTCAATTACTTCACATGGATTTAATTGGACCTGCTAGAGTTAGAAGTTTAGGTGGCAATCTCTATACTCTAGTTATAGTTGACGATTATTCTAGATTTACATAGACCATATTTTTATGCTCTAAAGATGAAACATTTGACTAATTTGTTGCATTTGCCAAAAAGGTCCAGAACGAGAAAGGTCTTTCAATTTCAGGAATTAGAACTGATCATGGAGGAGAATTTGATAATCAAGCATTTGCTGAATTCTGTGAAAGCATGGGAATATATCACAATTTTTTCAGCTCCAAGGACTCCTCAACAAAATGGAGTAGTTGAAAGAAAGAACAGAGTTCTTACTGAGATGGCAAGAGCAATGTTAAATGAAAATAACACATCTCAAGTATTCAGGGCAGATGCAATGTCTACGGCATGCTACATCTCAAATAGAGCCTATGTACGAAAGAAATTGAACAAAACTCCCTATGAACTGTACAAAGGAAGGAAGCCAAACTTGGCACATCTACATGTGTTTGGATGTAAGTGTTTCATCCACAACAATGGTAAGGATAACTTGGGTAAGTTTGATGCTAAATCAGATGAAGGTATTTTTCTGGGATACTCTAATAGAAGTAAAGCATATAGAGTATTTAACATTCGAACACGTTGTGTAGAAGAATCTGTACATGTAGTATTTTGTGACTCTTCTTCTAACAAGCTTTTGGATAATAATGATGATGAACTAATTTTGAAAAATCAACTTCATATAAAAACTTCTTCTGATTCAAATGAACTAGATGTTTTCGAAACTGATCCTCAAAACCACTTTGAAAATCCTGAACCATCTCAGCCTAAAGCTTGGAAATACACTAGGAATCATCCTTTAGACCAAGTAATAGGTGATATCAATCAAGGAGTAAGAACCAGAAAAAGCACCTTGAATGAAGTAACATTTTTTGCATTCATATCCCACATTGAACCCTCAAAAATTGATGAAGCTCTTTCAGACAATGATTGGGTGATAGCAATGCAAGAGGAGTTACATCAATTTGACAGAAATCAAGTTTGGGATTTGGTACCTAGGCCTAAAGACCATCCGGTCATTGGCACTAAATGGGTATTCAAAAACAAACGAGATGAATCTGCAATCATTGTTCGCAACAAGGCAAGATTGGTTGCCAAAGGCTATAATCAAGAAGAAGGAATTGATTATGAAGAAACTTATGCTCCAGTGGTAAGATTGGAAGCCATAAGAGTTCTTCTAGCCTTTGCTTGTGTTAAAGGAATAAAGCTTTTTCAAATGGATGTAAAAAGTGCATTTTTAAATGGTTTTATACAAGAGAAAGTTTATGTTGAACAACCTCCAGGATTTCAAAATGAAAAATTTCCAGATCATGTTTATCATCTCAAGAAAGCATTGTATGGTCTTAAGCAAGCTCCTAGAGCTTGGTATGAACGTTTAAGCAAATTTCTTCTTGATCAAGGTTTTGTTAGAGGAAAAGCTGACACAACTCTTTTCATTAGAACTAATAAGTTAAATGAAATTTTAGTTGTTCAGATATATGTGGATGATATAATATTTGGTGCTTCTAATGATGGTTTATGTGAAGATTTTGCAAAGAAAATGCAGGGAGAATTTGAAATGTCTATGATGGAAGAACTTAATTACTTTCTTGGTTTACAAATTAAGCAAAAGAAGGATGGGATCTTCATATCACAAACCAAGTATCTGAATGATCTCTTAAAGAAATTTGGAATGGATCAATGTAATGGTGCTGACACTCCTATGAGTACAACTACTTCACTGGATGCTGATGAAGAGGGCAAGGATTTCAACATTACAAAATATAGAGGAATGATTGGATCATTGCTCTACCTAACAGCAAGCCGCCCGGACATCCAATTCAATGTTGGAATGTGTGCAAGGTTTCAATCAGCCCCAAAGGAGTCACATGCTGAACATGTGAAAAGAATTTTTAGATACCTTGCTGACACTAAGACTCCAGGATTGTGGTTTCCCAAAGGTCAACCTGAACATTTGGTAGCATATTCAGATTCAGATCATGCTGGATACAAAACCGATAGGAAAAGCACAAGTGGACAGTGTGAATTCTTTGGTGGGTCACTTGTGTCATGGTTTAGTAAGAAACAAACAACAGTAGCTGTATCATCTACTGAAGCTGAATATGTAGCTGCTTCAAGTTGTTGTGCACAAGTTTTGTGGCTGAAACAACAACTCTCAGATTTGGGAATCAACCTCAAAGAAGTTCCAATATTGTGTGACAATACAAGCACAATAAGCTTGGCGAAAAATCCAGTTCAACATACTAGGACCAAGCACATTGATTTGAGGCATCACTTCATAAGAGATTATGTTCAGAAAAAGGAAGTCAAGGTCATGTTCATTCCGATTGATCTCCAATTGGTAGACATCTTCACAAAACCACTTGCTAAAGAATAATTTAATTTCATAAGAAGAGAATTGGGAATGGTAAATCCTAATAAGCTGTCAGTATTTCTCACTTAATTCAATGTTAGTTATGGTTTTGATGATTATAAGTTACTGACTTAAGCATCGGAGTATCTAGTTTTTCTCATTTGCAGGATATTTTTAAAATTAGTTTTTACTGTCAAAAGATGAAAACTCGAGTTTTGGAGACCAAAACTCGAGTTTTGGTGGTACAATATCAAGGCCAGAGATACCTGCAAAGCTGAAAACTCAAGTTTTTGACAATGAAAACTCTAGTTTTGGAGTTTCAGTATCGGGGTCAGAAAATGAGCAGATGGTCTTGAAACAAATGAAAACTCAAGTTTTGGAGAGGAAAACTCGAGTTTTGGACTCGGAATGTCAACGGTTCACGGTACACCATTGACAACCAGGTAAGTAACTAAAATTCATCAAAACTCGAGTTTTGGTGATGAAAACTCGAGTTTTGGACTGTGTATATATATATGTCTATGTGTGTTCTTCAAAACCGTTCTCAAAACTGCCGGTTTTGCCCTAGCTTCTGTTCTGTTCTCAGTTCTTTCTCTATTCATTGTGAACCAACCCAGAAACCTTTGAAATCACTCAAAAACCTTATAATGACTTCCAAATCCACTCAACCCGAAGCTATTCCACAGCCTGAGAGGTCCCAATCTCAGACATCTTCTCCCTCACTGTCTCTTCAACGTCCACCGAGAACCAAGATGATACCTAGAAAACTTCAAGAGGGTATTGACCATTCAATTCCAGGTGTCAGTAGCGAAATTCCACAGGATACTTCAAAGAACACTTCAGCCACACCCTCTCATTCTAAAGGAGTATCATTTCAAGAACCAATAGCACTCCTCTAAGAAAACGAAAGGCAACAGAAACAGTACCAGACCCTGTGACTAAGAGCAAGAAGAAGACCAGAATGAAGAGAGCTTCCAACTATGAAGCAGAGACGACTCAGAAGAAGAAAGCCTTAAGCTCTGGGCATCAGACAATTCAACAGACAAAGCCATCTTCTTCTCAGACTTCTCCAACTATGGAAAATGCCATAACTGATATATATCGTATACAGTCTCCTCCTTCATCCTTTGATATTGCTACTGTAAATTTGAAGGCAATGGATAAAGCTTTCAAAGAAAAATTTGCCTCTAGAGAATTCTGTGCAGTTGTAGCCATAGATTTTGAACAATTAGAGAGGGAGATCAACTTGAACTTAAAACCCTGGTTAAATTTTTATGAGAATTTTGTTTCCTTAGCTTGCCCATATTCCCCAAACTTTGTTCGGTTATTCTATTACAATATGGTTTATGACAATATTTTAGGACCTGAGGGGGAGTTGATTGAAGAAAGAATTACTACTGTTGTTAGGGGTACTAAATTTACTCTGTCTGCCTCTATCCTGAACAAAATTCTTCAGCTAGATCAATTCCCTGTTGATAATTCTGAATATAGTAATAGGGAGATTTGGTCTGTACTGATGCCTCACAAACCTTTCCCAGATGACCAGTCTCACACTCTGACATTTAGACCAAGCTCTATGCCTCCTAAGAATAGAGTTCTGTGGTATATCTTTTCTAGAAATTTCATCCAAAAGGGTGGCAACTTTACCCATTTTGACCAAAGAGATTATCCTCTATTTACATCTTTTGTGAGGCAAGCCCCATTTAATCTTGGTTATCACATTCTAAAGGAGATGATCAAATTCAAAATTCCTACCAGAAAGCTTTCTCACATGCCTTTCCCTTCACTGATATCAGTCATTTTGTTCTACTTCAAGATATGGTATGTTGAGTCAACTGAAACCTTGAAGTATCCTCTCTATTTTGGTAAGGGTCAGCTGAACTTGATGAATTTAACCTTTGAGGGAGAGGGTTCTGGGCAATCAAAAGCCCCTACACGGTCTAAAGCTCCAGCCAGATCTCAGTCTCAGTCTCAGAACCAAGAGGCCCAATCTGCACCTCCTCCACCTACTACAGATTTTGAAACTCGGGTGAAAGATACTATTGATTCTGCAGTTAGGGATATGTCTATGAGTATTGGATACGAGATTGGTCAATTGAAGGGTGTACATATTAAAAACTTCAAGAATCTGGTTGAGGTTCAAGATGATATGAAACAAGACTTGGTTGGTACGAAGCATGATTTGGAAGAGCTCACCAATCAAAATACCAAGATGGCAGACTTGGTTAACAATCACGATATTATGCTTACCTCTCTAAGCATATCAAACTCCAGCTTGCATGACAAGGTTGATCTGTTGTTGAAACATTTCAACACCAGTCTTTCTTCAACCTTTGGGACTACCTCAGATCCACAGCCTTCTGGCACTGTACCTGAAGCTTCTACTCCTCCTATGCCTTCAGCCTCCACACCACTTGCACATTCTCCTGATCCAGAGCACCCTGATCCACATGTTTCAGAACTCCATGATCCTCTAGCCACACCAGTTGTAGAGCCTATTGATCCTAACCCTCTAGCCATTGTACCATATATTCCTCCTATCTTTGTCCTTGACCCAGATTTTGTTGATGACAAAGGGGGAGAAGATCAAAACTAAAGGCATAAAGAATTTGAGTCTTTTGATTGAAGTCTTTTGATTATAGTTTTTGATTTCTGTTTCTGTAATTTTGACTCTTCTGTATTGAATGTTTTTAAGCTTATGGATGAAATTGTGCTGTTTACTTGTTCTGATAATTTATACTTCTGATAATTCATGTCTTTATTATATATATCAGTTAGTATGCTTTTCAAAAGAATTTCAAATAAGCAAAAACAATTTGACAAGTTGAAAACACTTCTGTTGCTCATCAAGATTTCATAAATATCAGTTTTTGAAGCCAAAAGAATTTTCATGAATTCAGAATCCAAATTTCCTCAAATTCTTCAAAGTTTGGTTTTCAAGTGTTGTCATCATCAAAAAGGGGGAGAATGTTAGTTCTCGATGAGTTTTGATGATGATTCAACAATTGGAAAGACTTGAAAACTAAAAAGATAAGTTTTAGGATGCAAAAATTAGTTTTCCTTGCTATCAGAGGAAAACTCAAGTTTTGGGATCAAAACTCGAGTTTTGGTCTGTAGCATAACTGCTCAAAAGCCATCACTGCCAGTTTTCATGATCACTGCCAGTTTTGAACTTGTGAATAGTTCAAAACTCGAGTTTTGAAATTGAAAACTCGAGTTTTGGCCTGACAGAGAGTTTTCAAAGTTTCCTAAGTTTTTCAAGTTTCAAAACCTCCAGTTTTCCATGATCACCGCCAGTTTTGAACTTGATATGTTTTTCAAGAAAATTCAAAACTCGAGTTTTGGGAACCAAAACTCCAGTTTTGAAGAGACAGAGAGCAACTGAGTTTTCTCCAGTTCATCACCGCCAGTTTTCAACTGGACATGTACTTTCCAAGTTTTCACAAAATGTGAAAACTCGAGTTTTGGGAACCAAAACTCCAGTTTTGGAGAGACAGAGAGCCTTCAAACTCTACCCAGTTGAAAACCGCCAGTTATGAATCAAAACTCCAGTTTTGAAAGTTTTGAACTTTGTACCAAAAGTTCAAACTCGAGTTTTGAGAATCAAAACTCGTGTTTCGACAGACCCGAGAACAATGAAGTTTTGTCAAACTGAACACTGCCAGTTTTCACACCAACACCTCCAGTTTTGATATTATGAACTAAATCATGTTTTGCCATGAATAGTTCAAAACTCGAGTTTTGGATGTCAAAACTTGAGTTTTGGGCAACCCGAGAGGATTAATTTCTCCAAACTCTGATAACTACCAGTTTTGGTTTGAACACCGCCGGTTATGAAGAATGAACAGTTCAAAACTCCAGTTTTGATCTTCAAAACTCGAGTTTTGGTGAAATATCAAAAAAACCTTGTTTCGTTTATAAACTTGCCAAATCTGATTCATTCTTCCTTGTTTAAGATACTCATTAATCTTATATGTTATATGTATCATTTATCATTGTAACCGAGCTGTTCTAACGTGTTTATTCGTGAGATTAAAGAAAGATTTTGAATCTGATTGAGATTCAAAATAAAGAGCCATTTTAGGAAACTTGCTGAATATGTGGATAGCCGTTATGCAAACGGTCAAAATCTCCATGAATTGAGCCTCAACGTTCTTCAGACAAAACCAACATGGAAAAGAAACAAGAATCAAGCAAACAAATCTGCAAATGATTTCCCAACGGCTATATTCCAGACAGGGAGTAATTTCAGCTGATTGATCCATGATACAACTCCAGCAACAGCTATATTTTCGAAAAGGAAAAAGCTCCAACGGATCTATAACATTCACAAACTTCAAATCACTACAAATAGCTGAAGATTAGAAGCTGCAAATATATAGAACTGAGTAACAAAAAGTCTACTCGAAAAATATCAGTCTAAGAGCTACTCTTATACATTTGAGTGTATCTTTTGTACTTCAGTAATTCTCATCATCTACTCTTAGAAGAGAGTTCTTTCTTTGTAATTCATTCTCTATAAGAATCTCAAAGTAGTGGGACTTTGAGATTGGGTTGTCTGATTACAATTTGTAAGGGGGAGTGTGTTCAAGGTTGTGAAACACCCTTCGTTTGCAAAGTCTATAATCGACAAAGAGAGTTAGTAAAAATCCCAGAAGTGACTGGGGACTGGACGTAGGTCAAGATTAGACCGAACCAGGATAAACTTCTCGTGTCTTGCTCTTCTTCCCTTCATACTCTTACTAACTTTGTTTCAGCAAACAAAAAACAGAGAATCCAGAAAAGAATTTTTCAAAATCCCCAATTCAACCCCCCTCTTGGTGATTTAAGCTCCACTTTCATTTAGTGCTTAATTGGGAGAAATGTCATTTCATGGTGACTGAAGGTATAGTTTTGGGTCATAAAGTTTCTAAAAATGGTTTAGAGGTTGACAGAGCCAAGATTTCTGTTATTGAGCAACTTCCTCCCCCTTCTAATGTCAAAGCTGTAAGAAGCTTCTTGGGCCATGCTGGTTTCTATCGTCAATTCATGAAAGATTTTTTCAAGATTTCAAAGCCCCTTTTACAGCTATTGGAAAAAGATACTCCTTTCCAGTTTAATGAGGAGTGTATGAAAGCTTTTGAAGAACTGAAGAGAAGATTGACTTCAACTCCTATTATTGTAGCTCCCAATTGGTCATTACCTTTTGAAGTAATGTGTGATGAGAGTGACTATGCTATTGGAGCTGTGTTGGGACAAAGGCGTGTGAAGATTTTCCATCCTATCTACTACACGAGTAGGACCTTAATAGCAGCTCAGGTAAATTACTCTACTATTGAAAAAGAAATGCATGCTGTAGTGTTTTCTTTTGAAAAGTTTACGGTATATTTGATGGGTGCTAAGGTTATAGTTCACATTGATCATGCTGCCATTAAATACTTGTTAGGGAAGAAAGAGTCTAAACCTAGATTGATTAGATGGGTCAAGTTGCTACAATAATTTGATGTGCATATAGTTGATAGGAAAGGAATTAAAAATCAAGTTGCTGATCATTTGTCTACAATTGTGAACTCTTCTGATCATGTGAGTGATTTGTTGGTGAATGAATGTTTTTTTGATGAGCAATTGTTTGTTGTAAGTAGTTGCAATTTGCCATGTATGCTGATATTGCGAATTATCTTGTGTGTGAAGTATTACCTCTTGATTTGAATATCTATCAGAGAAAGAAATTTTTGCATGATGTGACCATGTTTGGGAAGAACCATTTTTTTTAAGAGATGTGCTGATTTGATTATTAGATCATGTGTGCTTGAGGTAGAACAAGAGGAAATTTTGAATGGATGTCATGCATCTGCATATGGGGGACATTATGGGGGGCAAAGAACTGCATCAAAGGTCCTTGAATCTGGTTTTTATTGGCCTACTTTGTTTAAAGATGCTCACCAATTTGTTACCAAGTGTGATAGATGTCAAAGAACAAGCAATATTTTTAAGAGACATGAGATGCCACAATCTGGAATCCTTGAGGTGGAATTATTCAATGTTTGGGGGATGGATTTTATGGGTCCTTTCCCATCTTCAAGAGGAAACAAGTACATCCTTGTCGTGGTGGAATATGTGAGTAAATGGGTTGAAGCTATGGCTTGCCAAGCTAATGATGCTAACACAGAGGTTCGATTCTTGAAGAAATATATCTTAACAAGATTTGGCACCCCAAAGAAATCATTACTGATGAAGGGACCCACTTCAACAAGAGTTTCAAGGCTCTCTTGGAAAAATATAGAGTACACCACCGGATGTCATTTGCATACCATCCACAAACTAATGGTTTGTGTGAGTTGACTAACAGGGAAATTGAGAGAATCCTTGAGAAGACTGTGGGCCCAACTAAAAAGGATTGGTTTGACAAGCTTGATGATGCTTTATGGGCTTATAGGACAACTTTTCGTACTCCAATTGGCATATCACCATATCGTTTGGTTTTTGGAAAAGCGTTCCATTTACCACTTGAATTGGTGTATAAAGCATGGTAGGCAATCAAGAAGTTAAATATGGATCACAAACAAGTGGGATCAAAAAGGCTGCTGTAACTGAATGACTTGGAAGAATTTAGACTTCAAGCATATGATAGACATTGCTTGTTTAAGAACAAATGGTCATCAACTATATGATAGACATTGCTTGTTTAAGATCAAATTAGAATTCACCTTTTCAAATGGTCAATCTTTTTTTAGTAATTCATTGTTTACAAGTGTTGTCATCATCAAAAAGGGGGAGAATGTTAGTTCCCTATGGTTTTAATGATAAATGACAATTGTAAACAAGTATGGATGTTTTTAGATAAGCCAAATTCATTTTGAAACTTGTTGATTTCAACCAAAAATATTTTTCCATTCCCAAACTCGAGCCTAGCTTTGGCAAACTCGAGCTTGCTACTGACATGAAGCAAAACTCGCCAGTTTGCACTTTTAAACTCGAGATTGGAACATATTTGTGAACTTGGGATTTTCACAAAGGATTTTCTTTTAAGAGTAAACTCGAGGCTACACATAGTAAACTTGAGTTTGCGAGAGGCCGAGAGCATTCTGGCTTAAAAACACTTTTAAACTCGAGACCTCTACTTATAAACCTCAAGTTTGCATTTCCAGAGAAAATCTTCAAAGAGTTTACAAAACCTGTAAACTCGAGTTTGTGGAGACAAACTCGAGTTTGCCTCTGGCGGGAAGAATTCTAAATTTCATAAACTAGACATTGCTTCTTTAAGAACAAAGTCTTTATCCAGTTTGAAAATTCACAAGAGTTTACAAAACATGTAAACTCAAGTTCATTATTGTAAACTCGAGTTTACACTTAGCCGAGAGCTTTCAAGAATTTTTAACCAAAGTAAACTCGAGACTGATTTCATAAACCTCCAATTTACTTCAGGCCGAGAGCATTCAAAGTTTTTGGACTAAACAAACTCGAGGTTAAACTTATGAACTCGAGTTTGAGCCTTTACAGAGAACAATGTATTTTTTTCAACATGAGAACACTCTAGAGTTTGCACTGAAAACCTCTGGTTTCCTTTTTGAAAACTAAAACTGATTTTTGACTTGAACAGTGTCAAACTCGAGCCTGTCTACTAATAGACTCGAGTTTGTGTTTTAAACAAAACTGCTCCAAAGCTCAAAATCGTGATATTCCTCTCTAGATGGAGGAAACTCGAGTTTAGGCCAACCCGAGAGCATTGTAGTTTTTAATGTATTGAAAACCTCAGGTTTTGGAAGGAAACCTCCAGTTTAGATGTTTTGAACTTAAAACGTTTTTACATACTGAAGTTTCAAACTCAAGGTTTGATAAACCAAACTCGAGTTTACATTGCTGATTCAGAAATTCAAATCTGACGAATTTGGAAAACCTTATTGTTTGATCTTAATACTTTCCAGTATTATTCTCTAGTATTCTTAGCTATGTTTAATCACTTTATTAGTGAGTTTCAGATGAATTAGAGAATGTTTGTTAAAAGTTTAAAGCAAAAGCAAAAAGTGACGTCAGCACATTAAATGCTAAACCCAGAAAGTTGGATGCTTTTGGGTAATCCATCTGCACACAGTTGCAAAGCATTAAAGAATGATTTCTACAACAAGCAACTATCTTTCCAACTGATTAATCTTGAGGAAGTCAACTCTAAACACTTGGATAGCTGGATTAAGTGGAGATTAGAGAGAGAAGAAGACTAAAAACACTTCCTAACCATTGCAGAACTTCTCCAACAGTTCAATTCATGAAGCAACGGTCATTTAATGCACTCTGAGAATAAATAGAGCTGCATTCAAGTCTTCTCAACAACTAGAACAGCTGAAAACAAAAATCATTCAAGGCTTGCATTTATTTCTTCAGTTTTCAACTATATTGTATTTTTTGATACTTTGAGCTTCAGTATTCATTATTATCTACTTTGAGAGAGAGCTTATCTTTGTAAATCATTTATTGTGAAGAATCACAAGTCAAGGGGACTTGGTGATTTGGGAGTTCATTGATTACAACTTGTAAGGAGGAGTGAGTTCTAGTGAGAGAACTACTTCTTGAGTGCAGAGTGTGTAATCTTTGAGATAGTGAAAATCCTAGAGAGTCTGGGGACTGGATGTAGGTCAAGTTATTAGGATCGAACCAGTATAAATCTTTGTGTCCAATTCCTCTTCCCTTCTCTCTGTGTTTATGCTGTTAGAAAACAGAGGTGTTTGTGAAAAGTTTCAAAATACCAAATTCACCCCCCTCTTGGGTATTTGGCTCCACTTTCATTTGGTATCGGAACTAGGTCTTCTCAAAAGAGCTTAACATCTCAAGAAGGATCAACATGGAAGGTATTCTACCCTATAGAGCTTCAATCAACAGGTCCCCTGGCTTCAATGGAGAGCATTACTCATTCTAGAAAGAAAAGTTCAAAGATTTCGTGATGGCAACTGAGTATGGGCTATGGAGAGTTTTTGAAAGAGGAGATTATATGCCCACAGTCCTTGAAGATGGCATAAGAGTTATGAAGCTAGAAGAAGTTGTGATGACAATGAAAGAAGAAATGTTACACTAAATAGCAAAGCTGTTCTTCTACTTCAGAGTTCCCTGAGTCAACAAGAATATTTTCATGTTTGCACTTTACCATCTACAAAGGCTATGTGGGATGCTCTGGAAATAGCTCATGAGGGAACATCTGGAGTTAAGCAAAATCGCGTCAATACTCTTATGACCGAGTATGATCTTCTGCGCATGAAAGCGAATCCATTGGCGAATTCCACCTGAGGTTCACTCATCTAATCAATCAACTTGCAGCCTTGGGGAAAGAATATGACCAATCAGTCCAAGTGAGGAAAATTCTGAATATCCTCAACAAGGATTGGGAAGCAAAGATCATTGTTATTGAGGAAGCTCGAGGAGACTCAATGGCTTCAGTGGTTGCTCTTTTTGGCAGTCTCTTTGAATATGAAGCCAAGATCAAGTTCAAGAAGGGACTTGATGAAGTTCATAACAAGAACAAAGGGATTGCCCTCAAGACTATCAAAGAAGCTAAAGAATCAGAGGAGGATGATGAAGGCGAAGATGAGGAGATTGGCATGATGGTGAAGATTGGAGCTTGATACCCAAGAGGGGGGTGAATTGGGTATCTTTAAGAATTTAAAGAAAGAACTCTGTTTTGAACAAGGAAGAACAGAGTATATCAGAGGAGAAGGGAAGAATAGCTTTGCACAAATCAATTTATATTGGTTCGGTCTTATCCTTGACCTACATCCAGTCCCCAAACCACACTTTGTAGGTGATTAGCATTAAGTCTGGTCATCTTCTCTCTCTAAACTCTAAATAATCCAGATGTTAAGTTGGTCTGAGGTGGCTCTCTGGAGTTTTGCCCGTTGGAGAAGAGTTTACTTGATGAAGAAAGCATTCTTGACCGTTGAGAATGCGTGCTCAGGTGGATTAACCAAAAGGAGGTTGATTTACTGAAGTGCATTAAATGCACTGAGCACCTTTTTTCTTTTATCTTCATTAATCTTCATCTGTTCTAACTGAAATTCACTTAACAAACTTGTTAAACATAGCTAGGAACATAAGTGAATGATATATGAAAGCAATAAGATCAAACAATAGTGTTTTACAAATTCGTGTGATTTGAAAAACAGTTTTTTTACCGTTGTATACTCGAGTATGTTCATCTATACTAAAGTATGGAACTGTGTACAAGTGTCAATACTGGAGTATCCAAATTGATACTCGAGTATGCAGCTTCCAGAGGCAAACCATCGTGACTTGAACTTGAAAACCAAAGTCTATACTCGAGTATGTTAGTACTGTACTCGAGTATGCAACTGTTTGTGTGAAAAATTTTAAGTTCAAAAAGGTCTCTATACTTGAGTATTCATTTCCATACTTGAGTATGCAAGTCATTGACAAAATGGATAACTTTTCTGTATGGCCAATACTCGAGTATGCATACCTATACTTGAGTACACAAATCAATACTTGAGTATACAAGATTAGGTGTTAAGTTGAAAACAAGTGTAAGAGCCCAATACTCGAGTATGCAAAACTCTTACTCGAGTATGCAGTACTTATAAAATTTTGTGGGCTTTTTGTAAGACCAATACTCGAGTATACCAATACCATACTCGAGTATTCACTCAAAGTGAAACCTTGTTTGCTCTCTGTAAGATCCTATACTCGAGTATGCAAATATGATACTCGAGTATGCACTCAAGTTGAAAACACATTTGCTCTCTGTAAGCCCAATACTCGAGTATAGCTTCCTATACTTGAGTATTGACTCAGCTTCAAAAACTTGGATGCTCTTTGGATGACCTATACTCGAGTATGTAAATGATGTACTCGAGTATGCACCTATGTTCAAAACTTGATTGCTCTCTGTGACTTCAATACTCGAGTATGGCTTTCCATACTTGAGTATTGACTTGTAAAATGCATTTGAGCAGTCCTCTGTCAATCCCATACTCGAGTATGCATACCTATACTCGAGTATGCAATTATCAGATGGTTTTTAAACAGATTTGGAAACTTCAAAACATGTTTACAATTGTTGATAATCATCAAAACACATTGAGAACTAACAGATGGTTCGAAAGTTCAAGAAGTTTTACAAGAAGGACCAAGGATTCAAAAAGTTTCACAAAGGTAGCTCCAGCTATGAGGCAAAGAAGCCTATTATCTGCTATGAATGTGAAAAGCCAAGCCACATCAAGTCTGAGTGTCCCCAGCTGAACAACAAGGACAAGGAAAAGAAGAAATTCAACAAATTCAAGAAGAAAGCCTATGTTTCAGCCATTTGGGGATATAGTTCTTCTGATGAAGAGGATGAGGATGAGGAAGAGAAAGCCAATGTCTGTTTGGTTGCGGAAGAAGAAGAGCAACCTGCCAACAATGATGAGGTATATGATTCAAAACCACCTTATGATGAGTTGTTTGCTGAATACATTGTTGTGCAAACAGAATTTGAAAAACTTGCTGAGAAATATCTTGATTTGAAAAAGAAAAAAACTTCTCTTGAACAGCAAGTAGAAAAACTTTCTTCTTCTGAGATCTTGGTTTGTGAAGAATGTCCTGATCTAAAGAAAAAGAATTTACAACTTACTAAGGCACATGAGAAATTCACAAAAGGAAGTGAAGTGCTCAATGTCATTTTGAAACAACAAAGATTTATCAATGACAGATCATGAATTGGTTACAAGCCAGATTTTGATAAGAAGAAAGGAAAAAAGAAGAATGGCAAAAAATCTTATATGAACTATTTTACAAAGTCTGTTCATTCTTCAAACCCATTTGCACACTGTAATTATTGCAATAGAAAGGGTCATACCACTTCCTCATGCTTTCATAAGAAGGAAAGAAAAGTAAAACCTTCTGGGAATTATCAATGGGTACCAAAGGGAACCTATGTTCCTAAGGTATGATCTAACCCCAAAGGACCCAAGAAAAGATGGGTACCTAAGACTTGATCCTTTGTGATATACAGGTATGTCTAAGAGCATCAAAATCAAACAAATGATACATTGATAGTGGTTGCTCTAGGCACATTGTAAGTAGAGCTAAATCACCAAGAGGGGGGGTGAATTGGGGATTTTGAAATTCTTTTTGAAGTTCTGTTTTTGTTTGCTAAAACAAAGTAGATGAGAGTATGAAAGGAAGAGTAGCAAGACACAAGGAGTTTATCTTGGTTCGGTCTGATCTCTTGACCTACGTCCAGTCCCCAGTCACTCTGGGATTTTCACTATCTCACTTTGATGATTACACACTCTGCAAATGAAGGATGTTTCACAACCTTGAACACACTCCCCCTTACAAGTTGTAATCAAATAACCCAATCTCAAAGTCCCACTACTTTGAGATCTTTACAGAAAAGAAATTACAGAAAATGAACTCTCTTCTAAGAGTGAATAATGATAATCATTGAAGCACAATGTATCTAAGATACAATCAAATGTGTAAGAACAGCTCTTGACTGATATTTTCGAGCAAGCTTGTTGTATTTCACTTTTGTGTGTGTCTAGCTTCAAATCTTCAGCTATTTATGGTGGTTTGAAGCTTGTGAACGTTATAGATCCGTTGGAGCTTTTACCCATTCGAAAATATAGCCGTTATGAGTGTTGCATAATCAATCAATCTGCTAAAACCACTTGCTGTTTGAATATAGCTGTTGGGAGATTTTTGCAGATTTGAATATTTGAATTTTGGCTCTTCCCATGTGGTCTTGTCTGAAGAATAATGATGTTCAGCCTTAGTTGGTGGAGGCATTAAATGACTGCATTGAGAAATGGCTGTCTAACTTGCCAGACTGTCACAAAATGAATCTTCATTTGATTCTCAATTAAATTCAAGAGCTTTCTGTAACGTCATGAACAAACTCGTTAAAACAGTTCAGTTACAATGATAAATGGTATATGAAACATATAAGATCAATTCGTAGACATTGGGTCAAAGTATAAATCAGATTGAGCATTTTCTGTAAAACAACGTTTTTATGACAGAGGTACCAAAACTCGAGTTTTGATAACCAAAACTTGAGTTTTGAACTGTTCATACTTTATAACCAGCAGTTTTTAAAACAAAACTGGCGGTTTTCAGAGTTTGGAAATGTTGAACCTCTCGGGTTGCCCAAAACTCGAGTTTTTCTTCCAAAAACTCGAGTTTTGAACTTTTGGTATCAAGTTCAAAACATCAAAACCGGAGGTGTTGGTCCATAACTGGCAGTTTACAATTGTGAAAATCTTGAATGCTCTCTGCCTCACCAAAACTCGAGTTTTGCTTCCCAAAACTCGAGTTTTCATTTGTTCAATGAAAACTTGCGAAAACACATGAATGGTCGAAAACTGGCAGTTTTGGCTCAAAACTGGCGGTGTTCACCTGATACAAACTTGGTTGCTCTCTGTCTCTCCAAAATTCGAGTTTTGCTTCTCAAAACTCGAGTTTTGAACTTTCTTGCAAAACATAAGTTCAAAACTGGCGATGATCACTAAAACTGGCGGTGATGACTTTTGTGCAGTTTTGCTACAGACCAAAACTCGAGTTTTGAATCCCAAAACTCGAGTTTTCCTCTGACAGCAAGGAAAACTGATTTTCTTAAGATAAAACTTGTCATTTTGATTTCCATGGCTTTACAATTGTTCCAATCATCATCAAAACACATTGAGAACTAACACACATGACGGGAGATCAATCAAAGTTTACTTCAATCAAACCTAAAGATGGTGGCAAGGTGACATTCAGTGGGAACCAATCTGGGAAAATCGCTGGAATAGGCGAAATTAGCAATAATGAAGGACCACTGATCAAGGATGTCTACCTTGTGGAAGGGCTTTGCCACAACCTCCTCAGTGTTAGCCAAAGCACTGATAAAGGTAACCTAGTTATCTTTGATTCTGAGGAATGTTTGATTGTGAATAAAGATTTTCTCCCTTTAGAAAACATCAAATCAAAAGCTTTATTTAGAGCACCTAGAGATGGCAATTGTTATACTCCTAACCTCTCTAGCATTGCTTCAATTTCAGAAAAGTGTTTTGTAAGTAATTTGAATGAGAGTTGGCTGTGGCACAAGCAGTTAACTCATGTCAACATGTCTCAACTTGATAAATTACTCAAAAAGGATTTGGTCATAGGCATTCCTAAACTTAATTTTAAAAATGACTTGACTTGTGATGCATGCCAAAAAGGGAAACAAACAAAATCATCTTTTAAACCGAAAAATGAGAGTTCAACCAATAGACCACTACAATTACTACATATGGATCTGGTGGGTCCATCAAGGGTGAGGAGCCTTGGTGGTAATTTATATACATTGGTCATTGTTGATGATTTCTCAAGATTTTGTTGGACCATATTTTTATCATCAAAAGATGAAACATTTGATCAATTGTTGTGTTTGCCAAAAAGGTCCAGAACAAGAAAGGTGTATCTATTTCAGGTATAAGAACTGATCACGGTGGAGAGTTTGAGAACCATGCATTTAAAGAATTCTGTGATACTCATGGAATAGATCAGAATTTCTCTGCACCTAGAACTCCATAACAGAATGGAGTTGTTGAAAGAAAGAATTATGTCTTAACTGAGATGGCCAGAGCAATGCTAAATGAGAATCAAACATCTCAAGTTTTCTGGGCTGATGCTATGAGCACCGCATGCTATATCTCGAATCAAGCTTACCTCCGGATAAAGATGAATAAGACACCATACGAGCTGTACAAAGGAAGGAAACCAAATCTTGCCCATCTGCACATCTTTGGATGTAAGTGCTTTGTGCACAATAATGGTAAGGACAATTTAGGTAAGTTTGGTTCTAAAGCTGATGTAGGCATATTTCTAGGATATTCCAATAGAAGTAAGGACTATAGAGTTTTCAATACTAGAACTCATGTTGTCGAAGAATCAATTGATGTTGTGTTTAATGAAAATAAGTCTGATAAACCTTTAGTTGATGAAGAAGAAAATGTTTACAAAAACCAATTCTTTTCAAAAACTACTCCTTCATCTATTGAAAATTCTGAAGATGTTTTTGAGGCTGATCCCCAAAATCCTATTGAAAATCCAGATCAGTCACAGCCTAGAGCTTGGAGATTTATTAGAAATCATCCTTTGGACCAAATTATAGGCGATATAAATTGAGGAGTAAAAACTAGAAATAGCACTTTAAATGAATTGATCTTTTTTGCATTCATATGTCATATAGAACCCTCTAAAATTGATGAAGCCCTCTCATACAATGATTGGGTAATAGCAATGCAAGAGGAGTTACATCAATTTGACAGAAATCAAGTTTGGGACTTAATGCCTAGACCCAAGGACCATCCGGTTATTGGGACAAAATGGGTATTTAAGAACAAACGTGATGAATCTGCAATCATTGTCCGAAATGATGCAAGATTGGTTGCAAAAGGTTATAATCAAGAAGAGGGAATTGACTATGAAGAAACTTATGCTCCAGAAGCAAGATTGGAAGCTATAAGAGTTCTTCTAGCCTTTGCATGTGTAAAAGGTTTCAAACTTTATCAAATGAATGTAAAAAGTGAATTTTTGAACGGTTTTATTCAAGAGGAGGTTTATGTTGAACAACCTCCTAGTTTTGAAAACGAATATCATCCTGATCATGTTTATCGTCTTAAAAAGGCTTTATACGGTCTCAAGCAAGCTCCTAGAGCTTGGTATGAGAGATTAAGTAAATTTGTTCTTGATCAGGGGTTTATCAAAGGCCAAGCTGACACAACATTGTTTATTAAAAGAAATAAGTCAAACTCTTTGTTTATTTTGATTGTGCAAACTCGAGGTTTTTTAGATACTCTTCCTATCAGTTTTGTAAACTCTTAGAAGATTTTCTCTGGAAGTCCACACTTGAGGTTTATAAGTAGAGGTCTCGAGTTTAAAAGTGTTTTAAAGTCAGAATGCTCCTGGCCTCTCGCAAACTCGAGTTTCCAGGAGTAAACTTGAGTTTACTTAAAGTATGAGAAAACTTTGGAAAAACTCTCAAGTTCAAACTTCGGGTACAGTCTCGAGTTTAAAGTTCAAACTGGCGAGTTTAGTCCTCTGTCAGTAGCAAACTCGAGTTTGCCAAAGCTAGGCTTGAGTTTGATGATGACAAAATACTTTTGGTTGAAATCAACAAGTTTCAAAATCAATTTAGCTTTTCTAAAGACATCCATACTTGTTTACAATTGTCAGTTATCATCAAAACACATAGGGAACTAACATTCTCCCGCTTTTTGATGATGACAACACTTGTAAACAATCAATTGTAAAAAAATTTGATCATTTGAAAGGATGAATTCTAATTTGGTCTGTACACTTGAAGAACTTGAAGTTAAACATAGAAAACATAATCAATAAATAGATATCAAAGTTTAGCAGCATAAATCACAAAAACAACATAAAAGCATGTAAACTGCAGAACTTAAACAAGATAGAAATCAGAATGTCTGTTAGTTCTCTAATGGTTTTGATTATTGTCAACAACTATAAACAATGTATGAGGATTTGCTCTTAAGGTTTGAAAACCCTGAGTAAGAGCAAACCTCGAGGTTTGCCCTAAAACCTCGAGGTTTGGCCTTGCAAGAAAGCCTCAAGGTTCAAGTGTTTCTTGTTTCAAAAACTTGGTTTCACAAATCAATGTGAAACCTCGAGGTTTGTAAGATAACCTCGAGGGTCTGCATCTCTCAGGAAAACTCAGTTTTGCACCAACACATGAAACCTCGAGGTTAGTTGGAAAACCTCCAGGTTTGTGGTTTGGCGCTAACTGAAAGTTTTGAAAAACAATGTGAAACATCGAGTATTATATGAAACCTCCAGTTTTCTTCATCTAGAGAGCATTTGGTTTCCATCAAGTATGAAAACCTCGAGGTTTGATGTTTTGATTTAAGCTTAAAATCTTTCGAAAATGCTTAAACCTCGAGTATTACTCTAAGCCTCGAGTATTCTGGCATACAGAGAGCAAACAGGTTTTCACATGAATGAAAACCTCGAGGTTCAGTTTGAAACCTCGAGGTTGTGTCTCTGGTTCAAAGATTTGGCTTTACAATATTTTAGCCAAACCTCGAGTATTGTTGAAAACCTCGAGGTTTGTGGGTTCCAGAGAAGAAATGAATTTTTCACCAAATATCAAACCTCCAGGTTTCTTATGAAACCTCCAGGTTTGTGATCTTCAAAGTTTTTCCCAAGGTTTCTTTACAAGGGAAACCTCGAGGTTCACCAAGAAACCTCGAGGTTATGTGTGTTTGAAACTGAGATTGCTTGGTTTATTCAAGCAAACCTCGAGGTTTGAGAAGCAAACCTCAAGGTTTTTAGCCGTTACTGCTGGTTCAAATTTGGGAAATCTGTTATACCTTCCTGTTTGATCTCAATGCTTTACATGTTTAATATGTATTGATCCTAGACATGATTAACTATCTTTCTAGTGAGTTTCAGACAGATTAAAGGAGGATTACTGAAGGATTAGAGCAAAAAGCAAAAAGTTGTCAGAACAATAAATGCTCAGCCCAGAAACTTGCTTCCTTTGGTTAATCCACTTGTACACGACTGCAAAAGATCAAAAGGAAGATTACCACAACAAGCAACAAGCTCTCTAACGGATTTATTGCCAGAAAGTCAACTCAGACTCAATGAACTGCTGGATTATGCATAAACAAGAGAGAGAAGATGACCAAGCTTGAACCAACTCTCAGCAGATGTTCTCCAACGGTCCAATCCTGCTTGCAACGGTCAATTAATGTTCTCTACCTATAAATAGAGTGCATTAACTTCTTCTCAAGCGGACACACCAACTAAGAGCGAAAATTTATTAAGTTCATTTATTATGTTCAGCTTTCATCTGTAATAGTGTCATTTTGACATTTGTTCTTCAGTGATTATCATATCTACTCTGTGAGAGAGTTATTACTTGTAAATCATTTATTGATAGTGATAACCACAAGTCAGGGGACTTGGTAGTTAGGGTGTATTGATTGCAACTTGTAAGGGGGAGTGTGTTCTAGTGAGAGAACAACTCTTAGTACAGAGTTTGTAATCATTTGTTGTAGATAGTGAATTGAAATCCCAAGTGAGGCTTAGGGACTGGATGTAGGTCAGAGAAAGGATCGAACCAGTATAAATCGATTGTGCAAAGCTTCTTCTTCCTTACTCCTCTGTCTTACCCTGTTTTAGTTTATCAAAAATAGAGTTCTGTCTTTAAATTTTTAAAGATACCCAATTCACCCCCCTCTTGGGTATCAAGCTCCAGTCTTCAATGTCAAGTAGAGTTTCAAAAGCAAATATATACAAGTAAGTGTACAACTGAAATGATCAAATGAACAAAAACAAATTGATTGATCCTCTTTTCACTCTTCTCCCCCTTTGTCATCAGCAAATGAGGGAGGATCAGTGGAGGTATTTGAAGGTGTAGGAATGGGATCCGCATGCTGAGAAGAAGGTTGAGTGGCTGGAATAGATGGCTCAGGTCCAATGGAGGAGGAAGGTTCAGAGGAAGGTTCTGTGGCCATGACAGGTTCAGACACAATAGAGCTAGGTACGGCTGAGGAAAATGTACCCAAGCCAGAACCAGATGCAGCCAGGGACTGATTCTTCAGAATCTGGTCCATCTTATCACTAAGACTCATCATAGTGACCATAAGAGTAGAGATACTAGCTGTTTGATCTCCAAGTTAGCTACTCATGTCTGTTGCTTTGTCCTTCAGCTCTTTTTGCCCTTCCTTCAGTTCTTCCAGGATGATGTTGAAACCTTCCTGAGTATCCACCATATCATTGTTTCCTTTAGTAACTTCTATTACTAATCTGTCAACCTCTACCTCCACCTTATCAATTAATTCAGAGATCGCTTTGTCAATAATCTCCTTAACCCTTGCTTCAAAATCAGAAGGCACAGATGGAGGTGGAGCACTTTGAGCTTCCTGGGCTCTAGAGTAGGTGGTTCTTGTCCTTGCTGGTCTGGACTGAGGTGGAGCCCTAGACTGGTTATACCCTTCTTCAAGGTTGATTCCCATTAAATTCAATATGTGTCTGCCAAATTCTGTTGGTTTTTCTGGTTGCTCATTGGCAGGCAAATACCAAATTTTCTCGTGGAACAGAATCACCGAGATAAGACTTGGGAAGGGAATTTGGCTTGTTGTCCTTGAGGTGAAACGAGATTTGGACATTTCTTGGAAGATCCAGTGCCTTGTATTGTGAGATTTCTGATCAAGAATCGAGGCAAAAATAGGAAAATCCTTTTTAGCAAAGTGAGTAAAATTCCCTCCTTTCTGTAACAAGTTTCTGGTGTAGATATACCAGATTGCTCTATTTTTGGAAGGCATGGAAGCTGGTTTGAAATTCAAGATTTCCAAACCTTTAGGAATAGGTTCATTGGGTCGTAGCAGTCCATAAATCTCCTGTTGAGTATATCTGAAATTTTCAGGAGATGGGGGATTGGCAATTTGCAGTAGGGAGTTTAAATAGGATGGGGATATAGTAATCTTTTGTCCCCTTACTTTCGTTGTAATCCTTTCCTCTACTAAGTTTCCGTCTCGATCTAGCAAGTTGTCAGATTGCATATGAAAATAGAAGACTTTCACAAGCTTTGGACTATATGGGGCTCTTATTGAGATTAGAGGGTCAAATTGCTTGAGCCAAGGGGTAAGGTCCAAGTTGCAATCCTCTTTTAACTTAACCAGGTCAACAGAGACTATGGGACAAAAGGTTTTCTGATCTATTAGTTCCTTGAACTTAGTCCCTTCCTCATTAGTCATCCTACAGGGTTCTTCTGAAAATCCTTCAGGTCTCCTACTGTGATTATAAATTTCAAATATTGCTGGATTCTCTAAGGATACCTAAGGAGCAGATTGCTCTTGTCTCTGAGAATGTTGTGAGCTAGCTTGCTCGGGTGTAGGAACAGAGTGTTGAGTGGATTTTGGCCTTTTTGTCTGCATTTTCACCCTAGGAGACTCAGTAGCTTATAGGACCTTTCTTTTTCCCTTTCCTGAGAGAGGTTCCTTGTTGACTGGCTTCTTGGGACCTTCAGCTTGTGGCTCACGAATGATTTCTCTTGGTTTGGGTGGCTGAGCTTCAGGAATTTTGCCGCTTACTCCTCATATTGAACGGTCTACCCCATAATGAAGTCGAGTAGGGACAGACTTCATTCTTATTGGTCATTCAGACTGAGGCTGAGGAGAAGACTGGTCTTTTCTCGATTGGAATCTTGAGTGTTTGCAGAGGCAATACGTTTAGAGTTCATTTTCGCAAAAATTAGTTGAAGAGGATGAGAGGATTTTGGAAGTTTAGGGTTAGGCTCGAGGGTAGAGAGAAGTGAAGAGGAAAAATCAAGTTTTCAGAATATAAAGCCCACGACAAACTCGAGGTTACAAGTGCAGGCTTGAGTTTGCATAAACTTGTACTAACCTGGACTTCAAGAGTGTATGTGTGAACTCTTGAACTTCACCTTTGAACTCGAGTTCAAAACTTACAGGCTCGAGTTCGTGAATCCCTCTAATCTTGGTTGCTCTCTGTATCCCATAAACTCGAGGCTGCTAGTTTTAGGCTTGAGTTTCCTTAATTTGTCAAGTTCAAGATTCCTCTCTGTCTGAACTAAACTCGAGGTTGCTTACTTATAGGCTTGAGTTTGGCTATCATCATAATCTCGTTTCTTCTCTGCCTCTCTCGAGCTCAAGTTTGTTATTGATAGGCTCGAGTTTGCTTCTCTCAACAGAAAACTTCAAAATTTTAAGCATCTTGCATAAATCATGACTAGAAACTCTGATGCTTAAGTCAGTAACTTTCAATCATCAAAACCATAATTTAACACTAAATTGAACAAGAAATACTTACAACTCATTGAGATTTACCATTCCCAATTCTCTTCTAATAAAGTTGAGTTCCTCCTTAGCCAATGACTTTGTGAAGATGTCAGCAAGTTGAAGATGTGTTGACATGAACATAACTCTAACATCTTTCTTCTGAACATGATCCCTTATGAAATGATGTCTCACATCAATATGCTTGGTTCGAGTATGTTGAACTAGATTCTTGGCCAAGCTTATTGTGCTTATGTTGTCACACAAAATCAGGATCTCCTTCAGATTGACTCCCAAGTCAGCAAGTTGTTGCTTAAGCCATAGCACTTGAGCCAACTACATATTCAGCTTCTGTAGAAGACACAGCCACACTAATTTGCTTCTTGCTAAACCAAGATACAAGAGAATTGCCAAAGAATTCACATTGGCCACTTGTGCTCTTCCTATCAGTCTTATAACCAGCATGGTCTGAATCTGAATATGCCACCAAATGTTCAGGTTGACCTTTGGGAAACCACAAACCAAGTGTCTTCGTGTTAGCAAGGTATCTGAAAATTATCTTCACATGCTCAGCATGGGACTCCTTTGGAGCAAACTGGAACCTTGCACACATCCCCACTCTGAATTGGATGTCTAGCCGACTTACAGTCAAATAGAGCAATGATCCAATCATTCCTCTATACTTTGTGATGTTGAAGTCTTTGCCCTTCTCATCAGCATCCAATGAAGTGGTTGTAATCATTGGAGTGTCAGCTCCATTGCAATTGTTCATCCCAAACTTCTTCAGCAAGTCATTGAGGTATTAGGTTTGAGAGATGAAAATTCCATCTTTCCTTTGCTTGATTTGCAGTCCAAGAAAGTAGTTGAGCTCTCTCATCATGGACATCTCAAATTCTCCCTGCATATCCTTTGCAAATTCCTCACACAAAGCATCATTAGTAGCACTAAAGATTATATCATCAACATAAATCTGTACAATTAAAATCTCATTTAATCTATTTCTTTTGATAAAAAATGTTGTGTTAGCTTTGCCTCTGATAAACCCCTGATCAAGAAGAAACTTACTTAGTCTCTCATACCAAGCTCTAAGAGCTTGCTTGAGTCCATATAGAGCCTTTTTAAGACGATAAACATGATCGGGGAATTGTTCACTTTCAAAGCCAGGAGGTTGCTCAACATAAACCTCCTCTTGCATAAAACCATTTAGAAATGCACTTTTTACATTCATTTGATACAATTTAAAACCTTTTGCACAAGCAAACTAGAAGAACTCTTATAGCTTCCAATCTTGCCACTGGAGCATAAGTTTCTTCATAATCAATTCCCTCTTCTTGATGTTAGTTCTCTATGGGATTTGATGATAACTGACAATTGTAAACGCAAAATGAAGTTTTGTCTTGCTAAGTTGAAAAACTTACTGTCAAAACAAAACTCGAGTTTTGAACTTGACAGAGAGCTGCTCATTTTCAATAAACAAAGCAAAACTCAAGTTTCCTCTCGAGTTTTGGTCTTACAGAGAGCACTCAGATTTTCACCTCAAGACAAAACTCGAGTCTCAGTTTGAAAACTCGAGTTTTGAATCAAATAGAGACTTCTCAATGTTTTCAACTAAAGTGAAAACTCGAGTCTTGATTTGAAAACTCGAGTTTTGCCCATACAGAGAGTCTCTAACTTTTGAATCCAGTTTTACGCCAAAACTCCAGAACCTCAACTTACTTTGAGTTTTTTCCTAAGTTTTCTCTAAGTTAAGAGAAAACTCGAGTTTTGATTTCAAACTCGAGTTTTGACTGACAGAGAGTTTTCACGTTTTCACTCAGCTTTTGAAAACTTGAATCTTCAGAGAAAACTCAAGTTTCCAACTTGAACAGATTTTCAAAGTTTTCAATTTTAAATGAAAACTCAAGTTTAGAATTAGAAACTCGAGTTTTGAGCCAACCCGAGAGCATTGCAAGTTTTCAAAGTTTTCATAACTATATGAAAACTCAAGTTTTGATCAGGCAGAGAGCAATGCATTTTATCAATGATTTGAAAACTCAAGTTTCTCTCTTAAAACTCAAGTTTTGGCCTGACTTAGATTTCTCAACGTTTTAACATTAAAGTGAAAACTCGAGTTTCATTTTGGAAACTCGAGTTTTGGCCAAACAGATAGCATCTTTGAAGTTTTGTAATGTTTTGAAAACTCGAGTCTTAGATGAAAACTCAAGTTTTGATGTTTTGGACTAAAACACTTACACCTCATTAAAAGTCCAAAACTCGAGTTTGGTTTTGGAAATTCAAGTTTTGAGTTTGTTTCAAAATGTGCTCCAAAAGCTCAAATCGCGACTTTCCTCTCTAGAAGGAGGAAACTCGAGTTTGTGTATGAAAACTCAAGTTTGGATTAAGTGCACAGTTCAAAACTCTAGTTTAACAGAACAAAACTCGAGTTTCAGTCACTAAGTTTGAAATTCAAATCTGACGAATTTGTGAAATCTTGTTGATTGATTCCAATACTTTCCAGTATCACTCTTCTATATTCCTAGCTATGTTTAACCACTTTGTAATGAGTTTCAAATGATTTAGAAGATGTTTATTGAAGGTTTAAAGTTAAAGCAAAAAGCAATGTCAGCACATTAAATGCTATGCCCAGAAAGTTACACACTTTTGGGTAATATATCTGCACACGGTTGCAAAGCATTAGAGAATGATTTCTACAACAAGCAACTGCTTCTCCAATGGATTAATCCAGAGGAAGTCAACTCTGAACACTTGGACAGCTAGATTAAGTGGAGATTAGAGAGAGAAGAAGACCAAAACTGCTCCTAACCACTGCAAATCATCTCCAATGGTCTAATTAAAAATGCAACGGTCATTTAATGCTATCTGACTATAAATAGAGTTGCATTCAAGTCTTCTCAACAACTAGAACTACTGAAAACAAATTGCATTCAAGTTTAGATTTATTTTCTTCAGTTTTCACTTGTATAGTATCTTCTGATACAAAGAGCTTCAGTGATTATCAATATCTGCTCTTAGAAAGAGTTTCTTTTTGTAAATAATTTATTGTAAAGGATCACAAGTCAAGGGGACTTGGTGATTTGGGAGTTCATTTATTACAACTTGTAAGGGGGAGTGAGTTCTAGAGAGAGAACTACTTCTTGAGTGCAGAGTGTGTAATCATTGATATAGTAAAAATCCCAGAGAGTCTGGGGACTGGATGTAGGTCAAGTTGTTAGGACTGAACCAGTATAAATCTCTGTGTCCAGTTGCTCTTCCCTTTTACTCTGTTCACCTCTGTTTTTATTATCTTAAAACAGAGTAAATTTCAAAAATTTTGAGAATACCCAATTCACCCCCCCTCTTAGGTATTTAGCTCCACTTACATTTGATCATATCCTTTTGCAACCAATCTTGCCTTATTTCGGACAATGATTGCAGATTCATCACGTTTGTTCTTAAATACCCATTTTGTCCCAATAACCGGATGATCCTTGTGTCTAGGTACTAAGTTCCAAACTTGATTTATGTCGAATTGATGTAACTCCTCTTGCATTGCAATCACCCAATCATTGTCTGAAAGGGCTTCATCAATCTTAGAGGGTTCTATATGAGATATAAATGCAGAAAAGGTTACTTCATTTAAAGTGCTATTTCTAGTTCTTACTCCTTGATTCACATCACCTATAACTTGGTCTAAAGGATGATTTCTTATAAATCTTCAAGCTCTAGGCTGAGATTGATCTGGGTTTTCAATAGAATTTTGGGCATTAGTCTCAAAAACATCTTTAGAATTTTCAACAGTTGAAGGAGTAGTTTTTGAAAAGAATTGGTTTTTTAAGACATTTTCTTCTTCATCATCTAAAGGTTTATCAGATTTATTTTCACTAAACACAACATGAATTGATTCTTCAACAATATGAGTTTTAGTGTTAAAAACTCTATAGGCCTTACTTCTATTAGAATATCCTAGAAATATGCCTACATCAACTTTAGAACCAAATTTACCCAAATTATCCTTACCATTATTGTGCATATAGCACTTACATCTAAAGATGTGTAGATGGGCAAGATTTGGTTTCCTCCCTTTGTATATCTCGTATGGTGTCTTGTTCATCTTCTTTTAGAGGTAGGCTCGATTCGAGATATAGCATGCGGTGCTTATTGCATCAGCCCAGAAAACATGAGATGTTTGATTCTCATTTAGCATTGCTCTAGCCATCTCAGTTAAGACACGATTCTTTCTCTCAACAACTCCATTCTGTTGTGGAGTCCTAGGTGCAGAGAAGTTTTAATCTATTCCATGAGCATCACAGAATTCTTCAAATGCATGATTCTCAAACTCTCCCTCATGATCAGTCCTTATACCTGAAATAGATACACCTTTCTTGTTCTGGACTTTTTTGGCAAACACAACAAATTGATCAATTGTTTCATCGTTCGATGACAAAAATATGGTCCAATAAAATCTTGAGAAATCATCTACAATCACCAATGTATACAAATTACCACCAAGGCTCCTCACCCTTGCTGGACCAACAAGATCCATGTGTAGTAATTGTAGTGGTCTATTGGTTGAGATTTCATTTTTCGGTTTAAAAGATGATTTGGTTTGTTTTCCCTTTTGACATGCTTCACAAATCAAGTCATTTTTAAAATTGAGTTTAGGAATACCAATCACCAAATCCTTTTTGAGCAATTTGTCAATCTGAGACATGTTGAGATGAGCTGATGAGCTAATCGCTTGTGCCACAGCCAACTCTCATTCAAATTGCTTACAAAACATTTTTTAGAAACTGAAGCATTGCCAGAGAGGTTAAGAGTGTAACAATTGCCATCTCTAGGTGCTCTAAATAAAACTTTTGATTTGATGTTTTGTAAAGGGAGAAAATCTTTACTAACAATCAAACATTCCTCAGAATCAAAGATAACTAAATTACCTTTATCAGTGCTTTGGCTAACACTGAGGAGATTGTGGCAAAGCCCTTCCACAAGGTAGACATCCTTGATCAGTGGTCCTTCTTTATTCCTAGTTTCGCCTATTCCAACGATTTTCCCAGATTGGTCTCCACTAAATTTCACCTTGCCACCATCTTTAGGTTTGATTGAAGTAAATGTTGATTGATCTGCCGTCATGTGTCTAGAGTATCCACTGTCAATGTACCATTTATTTGATTTTGATGCTCTTAGACATACCCGCAGATCACAGAAGATCAAGTTTTAGGTATCCATCTTTTCTTAGGTCCTTTGGGGTTAGATCAGACCTTAGGGACATAGGTTCCCTTTGGTACCCATTGATAATTTCCAGAAGGTTTTACTTTTCTTTCCTTTTTGTGAAAGCATGAAGAAGTGGAATGACCCTTTCTATTACAATAATTACAATGTGCAAAAGGGTTTGAAGAATGGACTGATTTTGTAAAATTAATATATAAGATTTCTCACCATTCTTCTTTTTATCTTTCTTCTTATCAAAGTCAGGTTTGTAACCAATTCCTGATCTGTCATTTGTAAATCTTTGTTATTTCAAAATGACATTGAGCATTTCACTACCTCTAGTGAATTTCTCAAGTGCCTTTGTCAAATGTAAATTCTTTTTCTTCAGATCAAGACACTCATCACAAACAAGAATTTCAGGAGAAGAAAGTTTTTCAACTTGCAATTCAAGGGTTGTATTTTTCTTTTTCAAAGCTAGATATTTTGCAGCAAGTTTTTCAAATTCTGTTTGCACAACAATGTATTCAGCAAATAATTCATCATAAGATGGTTTTGAATCATATACCTCATCATTATTTGGAAGGTTGCTCTTCTTCTGCAACCAAACAAATATTTGTTTTTTCTTCTTCATTTTCCTCCTCTTCATCAGACGAACTATCACCCCAGATGGCAGAGACATAGGCTTTCTTTTTGAATTTGTTGAACTTCTTCTTTTCCTTGTCTTTATTCTGTAACTGAGGGCATTCAGACTTGATGTGGCCAGGTTTCTCACACTCGTAGCAGATAATCGGCTTCTTTGCCTCATAGCTTGAGCTACCGTTGTGAAGCTTTTTGAATCCTTGGTCCCTCTTGTAGAATTTCTTGAATCTTTAGACCATCATGCCTATCTCCTCATCATCGTCTTCATCTTCCTCGTCTGATTCTTTAACTTCTTTTGCAGCCTTGAGAGCAATGCCTTTGTTCTTGCTATGAACTTCATCAAGTCCCTTCTTGAACTTGAGCTTGGCCTCATACTCAAAAAGACTACCAAAGAGAGCAGCCACTGATGCCATTGAATCTCCTCTAGCTTCCTTAATGGCAGTGACCTTTGCTTCCCATTCCTTGTTGAGGATGTTCAGGACCTTCCTCACTTGAATTGATTGATCATACTCTTTTCCCAAGGCAGCAAGTTGATTAATCAGATGAGTGAATCTCAACTGAAATTCGCCTATAGATTCACCAGGCTTCATGCGCATAAGATCATATTCGGTCATAAGAGTATTGACTCGATATTGCTTGACTCAGCCGTTCCCTCATGAACTATCTCCAGAGCATCCCACATATGCTTTGTAGACGGTAAAGTGCAAACACGAAAATATTCTTGTTGACTCAAAGCACTTTGAAGTAGAAAAGCAGCTTTGCTATTCAGTGTGACATTTCTTCTGTCATTGTCATCATAATCTTCTTCTAGCTTCATAACTCTCACACCATCTTCAAGAACTGTGGGCATATAGTCTCCTCTTTCGAATTCTCTCCATAGCCCATACTCTGTAGCATTCATAAAAACTTTGAACTTTGCTTTCCAGAATGAATAGTGCTCTCCATTGAAACTGGGTGGCCTGTTGATAGAAGCTCCATCAGGTAAGATACCTTCCATGTTGATCCTTCTTGAGATGTAAAGCTCTTTTGAGAAGACCTTGCTCTGATACCAAATGTAAGTGGAGCTAAATACCCACGAGGGGGTGAATTGGGTATTCTCAAAATTTTCGACAATAACTCTGTTTTGAAGCAATAAAAATAGAGATGAACAAAGTAAGGGAAAGAATAGCTGGACACAGAGATTTATACTGGTTCGGTCCTAACAACTTGACCTACATCCAGTCTGCAGTCTCTCTGGGATTTTCCACTATATCAAAGATTACACGCTCTGCACTCAAGAAGTAGTTCTCTCTCTAGAACTCACTCCCCCTTACAAGTTGTAATCAATGAACTCCCAAATCACCAAATCCCCTTGACTTGTGATTCTTTACAATAAATAATTTACGGAAAGAAACTATCTCTAAGAGTAGATATTGATAATCACTAAAGCTCTTTGTATCAAAAGATACTATACAATTGAAAACTGAAGAAAATAAATGTAGACTTGAATGCGATTCCTTTTTAGCTGTTCTGGTTGTTGAGAAGACTTGAATGCAACTCTATTTATGCTCAGATAGCATTAAATGACCGTTGCAACTTCAATCAAACCGTTGGAGATGATATGCAATGGTTAGGAGGTGGTTTGGTCTTCTTCTCTCTCTACTCTCCACTTAATCCAGCTGTACAGAAGTTCAGAGTTGACTTCCTGTGAATTAATCCGTTGGAAAAGCAGGTGCTGGATGTGGAAATCATTCTTTACTTCCTGCTAGACGTGTGCAGATGAATTACCCAAAAGATTGTAACTTTCTGGGTTTGCATTTAATGTGTTGATGTCACTTTTTACTTTTGCTTTAAACCTTCAATAAACATTCTCTAATTCATCTGAAACTAACCAACAAAGTGGTTAAATATAGCTAGGAATAGTAGAGAATAAATCTAGAAAGTATTAAGATCAAACAAGATAGATTTACAGAATTGCGAAATTTGAATTTCAAATCTATCGCAGAAACCTCGGGGTTTGTTCTCAAAACCTCGAGTTTTGGACTTGGCTTGTGAATCTGATTTATGTCCAAAACATCAAAACTTGAGGTTTCTGATCAAAACTGGAGGTTTTCAAAACTTCAAAATGTTCAGTGCTCTCTGGCTGGCAAAACCTCGAGGTTTCTAAACAAACCTCGAGTTTTCACTCAAGTATGAAAGTTTTGAAAAATTCTGTCAAAAGTAAACCTTGAGGTTACAATTGAAACCTCGAGTTTTCATATCAGTGAAAACATCATCTGCTCTCTGTTTGTCAAAACCTCAAGTTTTCTATACAAAACTCGAGTTTTATTCAAATATGAAAACTTTGAGATTTTGCGCCAAGACAGGAACCTCGAGGTTTCAAAACCAAACTCGAGGTTTTGAAACTTTAGAAAATGCAGTTGTTCTCTGCCTGGACAAAACTCGAGGTTTGTCCACAAACCTCAAGTTTTCACATTTTGTGAAAACTTATATATTTTTCTGTCAAACTCTAAAACTAGAGGTTTTCAAATAAAACTGGAGGTTTTGTTAAGTGAAAAGGTTTAAGTGATCTCTGCCTCCACAAACCTCGAGGTTTTTCCCAAAACCTCGAGTTTTCACTCAATGTGAAAACTTTGAGAAAATCTTATAAACTTCAAAACTAGAGGTTTTATGGAAAACTAGAGGTTTTGAAACTTGGTTAAAATCTAAGATTTAACCTCGAGGTTTCTTGCCAAACCTCGAGTTTTCTCAAAACCTGTGAAAACTAAAGTTTTCATGTGAAAATCCAAACCTTGAGGTTTTAATTAAAAACTGGAGGTTTTACAATGCTCAGAATCTGAGAGACTCTCTGTTTGACAAAACCTCGAGGTTTTCCCAGAAACCTCAAGTTTTGCATTGTCACAGAAAAACTTGAGAAGTCTCTATGTTTGGAAACCTCGAGTTTTCTCTGGAAACCTCGAGTTTTCTCTTTTCTCAGAAAACTTGATTTCTTCTTTGTAAGGCCAAACCTCGAGGTTTCTATGCAAACCTCGAGTTTTTCTCTCACAGTAAGTTTTTCACAATTGACAGCAAAACTTCAAACTTTGTTTACAATTATTGGAAATCATCAAAACCCTTAGAGAACTAACAGTAAAGAGAATCTTCAGATAACTTGTAGAAATCGAGGAACTTGGATTATGGTTAACCAATAGTTGATTTGAATATCTAGTGGCTTTCTCAGATTTAGATCATGTTGGTTATAAGACCAAAAAAAAAAAGGAGCACAAGTGGTCAATGTGAGTTCCTTAAAGGATCGCTTTTCTCTTGGTTTAGCAAGCAGTAAACCACTATCTCATTATCTTCGACCAAAGTTGAGTATATTGCTATATCAAGCTGATGTGCTCAAGTACTATGGCTTAAGCAACAACTTCAAGATTTGGGAATCCAATATGAAAGAAATCCCAATCCTCTGCGACAACACTAGTACAATAAACTTGGTCAAGAATCCAGTTCAACATACAAGAACCAAGCATATTGACGTAATACATCATTTCATCAAAAATCTTGTGCAGAAGAAGGATGTAAAGGTGTTGTTCATTGCCACTTATCTACAACTTATTGACATTTTCACCAAACCATTAGCCAAGGAGCAGTTTATGTTCATAAAAGAGAATTGGAAATGGTAAATCCCAATGAGCGGTAAGTCATCTTTGTTTATCCATTTTGATTATGTTTTGATGATAAATGATTATTAACATAAGCTTTGGAGTGTCTAGCTTTTGTTTTACAGGATCTCTATTAAGAAGAAAAGAAACAAAGACTAATAGAATCAAGACAACTCGAGTCAAAAGGAACAAACTTGAGTCATGTCGAGCAAATAACTAAAACTCAAAGAGGAATCTGATATCACTTCAAGTGGTTAAGTGGCAACTCGAGTAGGTAACTCGAGTTGGTGTTCCTTAACTCGAGTTTGATCTATTTCATGTGTTTTATACTTGTATTGAATTCCTAATTCTTTGTATAACTCGAGTTTGCATTTCCTAACTCGAGCAAGTAACTCAAGTTAAGGAATTTGCACTAGAGTGTTTTATTAACACTTGTGTTCAATACTCTACGTTTCTAATGTTTATTAGTATAGATCTTACATCAACTCGAGTGCAACTATATTGTTGTCCTTCTCAGAGTTCAAAGATAACCTACTCAGAATGTCTCACTAGAGGTGAAGATCCATTAACTTGAGTTCAAGGCAAATGACTCCAGTTTGCCCCACATCAAGTGTATAACTCTTGTCTTCATTTTACAAACATCTTCTTCACTGGAAGTGTGAAAAGGTTAACTCAAGTGGGTGCCTTGAGTGGGCATGTGAAGGACTCAAGTCAAAAGAGGTCATCAAACTCACATTGTGAAAATGAACTTGTAACTCGATTGGAGAATGAAGAACTTGAGTGTGACACTTGAGTGTGTTCTTAAGGAACTCAAGGGAAAGATGTTTCCTAGTGTTCACAACATATAATTGAAGTTCAGGTAAGCAAGTTTCATATGAATAGTCGAGTCATTATGAGGTAACTCGATTCATTAAGCGATAACTCGAGTGTAGCGCTTTTATATATATAGTTGCACAGTCTTCTTCTCTTCACTTTTGTAAGTTCCGGCTATCACCCAAGAGGGGGGGTGAATTGGGTGATATATAAAAATTTCCTCTCTTTAAAACATTTTCGCAATTCAGTGTTTTCATCTTGAGTAACAAAAGTAAGTTTTCAAACAATTGATAATTGCTCAAATGTAAATGCTGGAAATGTAAAAGATAAGGAAGAAGAGCTTACAAACAGATTTATACTGGTTTGGCCCTCCTTGACCTACGTCCAATCCCCAAGCCACACTTGGGATTTTCAATCCACTATCTTCAATAAGCTTGATTACACGATCTGTAACTGAAGCAATCCTCTCTCTAGGATTCACTCCCCCTTACAATCTGTAATCAATACACTGCTTGATTACACACTCTGTACTCGAAGTAATCCTCTCACTAGGATTCACTCCCCCTTACAAGTTGTAATCAACACAATGTATATCCCACTCAAGATTACCCAATCTTGAGTAACTCTCAAAAAGATAATGTGTTTACAATAAGTTTCCTCTCAAAGGAATGGATAAGTAATCACTGAAGTACAAATACAAATCATTTCTCTCTCTAAGCTATCTAGATATGAAAAACAGAGTGAGAATGATGAAGAAGCAGAGGTTCAACATTTTGGCATTGTAAACTTGTATCTCAACATTTTTCTGCTTCAATCCATGTCTTTTATAGGTAGAGAAGAGTCTGTGACCGTTTTTGACCGTTGAAGAGTCAATCAGACCGTTGTAGTTGATTAACTTTAAGTGTGGTCAGCTTCTCTCTCTAATCTCCAACTAATCCAGTTGTATAATTGATCTGAGTTGGCTTTCTGGCAATAGATCCGTTAGAGAGGATGTTTCTTGTTGTAGTAAACTTCCTTTAATCATTTTGCAGTCGTGTATCAGTGGATTAACCGAAGGAAGCAACTTTCTGGGCTGAGCATTAAATGTTCTGACAGCTTTTTGCTCTTGGCTCTAATCCTTCAATAAACCTTCGTTAATCTGTCTGAAACTCACTAGAAAAGATGGTTAAACATATCTAGAATCAATATAGAATAATCATGTAAAGCATTGAGATCAAACAAGAAGGTATTACAGATTTGCCAAATTTGAATCTGCAGTAACGGCTACAAACCTTGAGGTTTGTTTCACAAACCTTGAGGTTGGTTCATCCAACCTCAAGGTTTGCTTGAAGGTTTCAGGGAAACACAAGTTTTAAAACATGTAACCTCGAGGTTGAAAAGTGAACCTCGAGGTTTCCCTTGAAAAGAAACCTTTTGAAAAATCTGAGAAGCTCAGATTGAGGTTAGAAACTTGATTCAAAATTTCATTCTTCACTAGAGCCCGATAACCTCGAGGTTGAAATTCCATACTCGAGGTTGCCTCTGAAATTACACAGTTCAGTTTTTGAAAACAAGACTCAACCTCGAGGTTGTAAACTTAACCTCGAGGTTTTCAATATTTTGAAAACCCATTTGCTCTCTGTAAGCCATAATACTCGAGGTTCAAAAGTGATACTCGAGGTTTGAAGTATTTTCATGAAATCTCAAGTTTTAAGACAGAATACCAAACCTCAAACTCAAGTTTACATGTCCAAGCTCGAGGTAAGAATCCAATGCAAGCAGAATCAGCTCCAAACCCATTGTATTATGTCTGTTATGATCCAATGAATGAAGGCTGTTCTTGATCAGCATTTTTGCTGATGTCCTGAACTGACCGTCAACTTTCAAAAGTCATATCTCCCTGGTCTGAACTCCGTTTTGGTCCGTTCAACTCTTGTTGGAAAAATCAGTGTGTCTACTTTCCAATGGCACAGATTTGAGCTCAATTGGATTTGTGGTTTATGAGATACACTCAAAACATTGAAGCTTGGTTCTGACTGTGACGGTGATGTTTGTGTCAACTTGTGAAATTCATATCTCCTTGATCTTAACTCGTTTGGACTTGAATCTTTGTCACAAGTACGTGTTGGATGTCTAGTTTCATATGCCATTGGTTTCATGTCAATCCGAATCCTGGTTTGAGAGATATCATCAAATTACCAAAGGTCGCCAGAAGCTAAACGTGGAACAGAGTGCACCAGAGTTGCTGATAGTGCTGAAACCTTGAGGTTTTGACTGCAACCTCGAGGTTTCACTTGCAACCTCGAGGTTTCAGTTGCAACCTCGAGGTTTGCTTGTCCATAGACACCAAAGATGCTGAAGACACTCAAACCTCGAGGTTTATACTCAAACCTCGAGTTTTCTCGTCCTGGACCTCATATTTGCTTGATTTAACTCTGAATTGAGCCATTCCAACTTCCATATGACCTTGGAGACTTCTAGCATCAATATAAGAACTTGAATAATGATCTCTTCATTAAATTCAACAAGTTATTCCTTCTTCCATCTCCCAACTTGATCATTCTTCATCAATTAACTTGGGTTCATCATTATTTGCAGCTTCTGCCTTCTTCAACATTCAGAACATGATGAAGCTTCATTTCAACTTCTGCAAATGCTTTCTTTCTTTCATCTCTTATCTCCTTCTTGATTATTCTTCTTAATTTAACCTCAAATAATCTACATTAAATATAGCAGGTAGTCAATGTAGGAGATAACAATATTACTCAATCTTTTTGCTATTAATAATGGCATCTATATAAGACATCATCAAAACTAATCATAACCAACAACTTTCTCAAATCCCTCGAGTCCTCTCTCTAAAACTCTCTAAACCCGCAACCTTAACTCGAGCTATCTCACTAAATGAGATCCAAAAACCCCTCAAAGCCTCTCGATTTTGCCAATAATTCCTCTTCCGACTATGAAGCCACCCCTTCATTATCTCCTCTACCATCAAAACGACCTAGAAAAGACAAATAACCTCTAATGAGGAATCGGCCAAAGGTTGTGACTAAAGAGGAGCCTCCGAGACCCAATGCTTACAGAGTTGTGATCAAGGAACGCTTGAAGCAATCACCTCAAACTCATGCTAAGACTGCTGCTACACCTAGCAAACGCAAGGACAAAGAGCTAGTGATTGTTGTTCCAAAAAGAGCCAGAAAAGCCCCTGTTACTTCATCATCTACTTAGGGCCAATCTTCTAAGGTATTTGGACCTCCTCCCTCTCACTTAGGATCCTTTAGGTCTCCTGTTCCACCCACTAGATTTATCTACAATCATATCTCATATCCAGATCTGACCTAAAATTATTTAGAGAACACTATAACAACCGTGGCTTCTGTCCCACAATTTACATTGACCTTTCAAAGCTAAGGGATGAATGCAATCTTTATTTATCCCTTTGGTCAAAACCATGTTTGAAAATCTTTTAGCCATTCGAACTTCCTATTATCCTTTGGTAGTCAAGACTTTCTATTTTAATATGAGAATCACTAATAGTCTTTATGATAATAGTAAGCTATTGTAAGAAAGAATGACTACTTTTGTGAGGGGAAAGAGAGTAATCATAACTATCAATTTCATAAATTCTCTCTTAAGGATCATCAATGCTTCCCCTATGCCTGAAAACACCTTTATTGATGAGGAAACTTTTAAAATCCTCAGGCCAGGTGAACCATTAGGGTCATTGACCTTTGCTTCTGTTGAGATGCCACCAATTCATAGAGCCCTTTGGTATATTTATTCTAGAAATATGATTCAAAAGGGCAAGAACTTTACTCATTTTGCAAAAAGAGATTACTATCTTTTTGTCTTTATCATTGCCAAAATCCCTTATAATATAGGTCAGTAGGTGTACAATGAGATCAAAAGGTTTAGGTTTAACTTTAAAAAGTCAGCCACCATTCCATTTCCCAACTTGGTTTTGATTATTCTTTTTCAACACAAGATATGGCATCTTGAGTTGGATGAGAAACAAGGGAAACCATTAATGTTCGGCAAATTCCACCTCAACCATAAGAGGATTTCATTGAAAGAGGATTTAGGATAGTCCAAGGCTCCCACCAAGACCAGAGCTACAACTCCAAGAGCCAATGATGTTCAATTCTCTCCAGTGAGTGTTCAGTCTACTTTCTCTTAGCCTCCTCCATCTCTCCTTGTTGCCTCCATTAAGACAATTGTTGAGAAGGCTGTGGTTGAAACTAAAAGTTCATTACAAACCTCAACGATAGCCCAATATCATGAGTTAACTGATTGAGGTTTAGGAAGAGCAAGCTGAGAAAATTGAGAACATCGAAGGAACACTAGGAGACTGTGCTGAGAAGTTCAACAGCATTTTAGGCATGCTAAATATTATTGACTCCAAGGTTCCCAAGTTGCTGGATTCCTCTACTACTACTACTGCTAGAGCTAGGCCCTCTGGATCCTCCCCTTTTAGACCTTCCTTAACTCCTACTCACTTTCCTACCACCTTTACTTTTCCTATTCCTAGTTTCACTAACTACATTGTATCATCTACCCCTGCTACCATACCAATTCCTGCTTCCCAACCATCCATTGCCAAACTCTCACCCTCATCTTCCACAGAAAGCCTTCCCTCTCATTACTCTCCCTCATTCAGACTAGACTCACCATCCTCTGCTACCTCTCCATCTCTTACCCTGGATCCATGCTCCTCAGCCTATTCAGTCAGTTGCCCCTACTTCCTCTTCATCTGATGTCTCCTTCCTCATTTTGTCTAATGATAAAGGGAGAGAAAAGTATAGAGTAGTGACTATGTAGTTAGGATTTGCATTTTGTATTTCATTATGCTTATCCTTCTATGTGTTTCATTTCACTCATGTACTCTCTTTTGATCATCCTTTAATGAAATGAATATGATTTGTTTCTTTTAGCTCTTCATTTATATTTTTGTCACAAACTCAAAGAATCTTTCAAAAATTTACAAGTGTTGTCATCATCAAAAAAGAGGGAGAATGTTAGTTCTCTATGTTTTGATGATAATAAACAATTGTAAAAATATAGACTTAACAATTCAAGTCACTTGAGTATATGTTTGATGATACTTAAGTTAATACTCTTCATTTCAATCAAATCTTGAATCAAAGAGTGTTCTAATGTGTCTATCATGGACATACTCGAGTCAATGTTTTATAAACTTGGTAAAAACGGCTTTTAGCTTTTGACAGACTCAAGTGAAGGGCTTTGTGTAACGTTTCAATGAAAAGAATCAACTCAAGTTACCAACATTTGACTCTAGTTAACTTGGTGAATACTAAAACTTATCTTTTGAAACCTTAATCCCCGCACTCAAATATCTTTTTCAAGAGCCAAAAGTTTCAAACTCGAATTAATAATTATTTACTTGATTTACTTGTTAGAGTTAGCATTTTTGTACTCGAGTGTCATTTGTTCAAAATCACTTTGAATGTATTTCTCGAACTTATCTATGAACAAATCTTGGAAACATGAGTTATGATTTTTGTGCACATGAGTCATCTATTAGAGTTTGCAATTTAAGACTCGAGTGTCCTTTGGTTAAACTTATTTTTCAATATAACTCGAAGTCTTCAATTTGTGAACAAATCTTCTTAACTCGAGTTATAAAGACTTGACTCGAGTGAATAACTCAAGTCAATATTTTTAGCCTCGAGTTATGCTTTACAAAATGATTTTCTTAGTTTAAACTTTTATTTCAAACATGTTCTGCTTTCAAAAGAAAATTATCTTCACTTTAGTACATAAAGAACTAACTTGAGTCAGTTAATGATAACTTGAGTGTTTCATTTCTGTCTCAGCAAAATCATCATGTCTGTAAATGCTTAAATCCTTACTTGTGATTTATAATCTTCTTATCTTCCCTCATTACTATTCTTAGCTATATTTAACCAATGTATTAATGAGTTTTAGATGTTAGATAAAGAATTATCAGCAAATTATCATAAAGCAAATATGTGTCAAACGGCATTAGATACAACTACAAAAACCAAGCACCAACAAGGCAAACATTCTCTCAGCAATTAGAAAGACTTTTGTGCTATTCCTATTTCACATTAATTGCTGCAACTCGATGGGCAAAAACAAAGAGAAGGTCATAGTGGCAAAAATGACAGTGATTATTCTCAGAATCAAAGTGTATGAGTAATGAACAAACTTGAACATCTAATGTCTATATTTATTATTCATAACGGATTCATTGAAGCTTCTCAACGGTCATTAATTGCAATTTACTAAATATAATATAAAGCATTCAATACGAATCATATATCGAAACATTTACGCTCAAATAAATTTATTGCCAACTCCTGTTTCATTCATTACTATGTAATATTTTCGAATATCTTGTACTTCAGTGATTCTTTATCTACTCTATAAGAGAGTTATTATCTGATCATTATTTCTTTTTTTTAAAAAAAAAAACTCAAGGTAGAGGGACCTTGAAAGAAGGTGTATTTATTACAACTTGTAAGGGGGAGTAAATCCTAGAGAGAGAATTACTCAAGTTATAGAGTGTGTAATCGTGCAAAAATAATAGTCAAAACCTAGAGTGTTTGGGGACTGGACGTAGGTCAAAAGTTTGAACCAAATCAGTATAAACCTTTTGTATTCATTTCTCCTCTATCATTTCCTCCATTACTCTATTCAGTGTCTTAATCATGAATTTTTTTAAAAAAATCACCCAATTCACCCCCTCTTAGGTGATATTCCGTCTTCATGTTGGTGACGGTTGGATTGGTATTCCCTATGATGGAATAGAAGAGATAGAAAAACCAAAACAATTTTTAATTTTAGATTGTCATGATCCTTTGCAATCGACCATTGAAGCTACATATCATTATCTCTTCCATCATTTGTTTGGTTCTGAATATCTTACTAATAAGGTTAAATTCTCACCAATATATAGTAGAAGTTGTAGGGCAAATCAATGATTGCTTATGTGCCTTATTGCATGTTGATGTTGTTGAATATTTTAGCTTTGATTCTATGAGTTCAGCAGATCGAGGCTACGCATCATTTCATGAGTTGTACACTACAAAATTCTTGAACATAATAAATTGCTCTGGCTTACCTCCACATTGGCTTGCATTAAAAGTCGGAGTTCCCATAATGCATGTGAGAAATATAGATCAAGCTGCAAGACTCTGCAATGGAACAAGGTTGAAGGTCACATTTCCAGGGAAACACTTTATTTAAGCAATCACACTTAACGGTACAAGTGCAAGTCAAGAGGTTCTAATCCATCGTATGGATATGAATCAATTGGAGTCTAAATGCCCATCATACTATCATTTGCTATGACAATAAACAAGAGTCAAGGACAATCAATGACTAATGTTGGATTATACCTATCTAGACCTGTTTTCACACATGGTCTGTTATATATTGTTTTAATACTTGATTTAGACCAAAAAAAAAAAAACCCCACTAACCAATTTGGTTTATAGAGAAATTTTTCAAAGTATCATATAAGACTTATTTTTTGGTTGAAAGATTCTTTTGGTGATATATTTAGTAAATAACCAAAATTGTAGTCATTTTATCTCTACTTTATCAAATTTTGTCCCCCACATAGCCGTCCATTTATTAATTTATTCACACTCTGTTGACACACCAGGGTGTAATAAATTCTCCAAAAAAAAAAAATCCCTAAAAGTATTATATATAAGCATGTTTATAATCACCCCTTTATGCATTTCTGAGTTGAAAATTCAGTTTTATAGATATACAAATAAACGCATTATAGTCATAAAAAAATTAATTCTACAATGTATCATTAATCAGAATTCATGTTCTCATGCACCCACAGGGATTAACACTAGTTGCATTATAAATCACATGCTATTTAAAATAAGATTATATACATATACATATATATAGACACACACACTCTTCGGGCAGGGCTAAATGTTGGTAGCTTTTCCACAATGTTTTCTACATTCATAGAGGCTTAAATTCAAGACCTCATACTTAAACGGTGAAACCTGCTTCAACCAAGACCAACGTTGGTTGGTAATTCTCTTTTACCTCGAAAAAAAGGAAGGGGGAAAAATGAAAGAACATTATTATATTTAAAAAAATGATTAGAACAACATTATAAGTAATATATACCAAAATTCTTGTTTAAATAAAAATATAAAGAAAAATATATCTCCATCTATGTCATACTTGAACATGGAGTTGCCCTTAAAAAATCTTAAAATCGACACGCCAACAGGTTGAAGGGAAGGAAGGGAAGGGGAGAGAGAGGGGGACAGAGAGGTAGATGTAGTAGCGGAACTACTTGATGGCCAGCTGGACTGATCTTATAAAATTTGTAAAAATATATATTTATTTATTATATGATATTTTATTTGGCCATAAATTTGGCCCCAGCTAATTTTTTATCTTCTCTGTCAAGATAATGTTTGTTTAATTACTCATTGGGCTGTGAAAAGAAAGTAAAATTCTTGTTTGAGATACCGAAAAAGTTAGTATCATCTTACATATTGTTTTGATTTATAATTATCAGTTATTATTTATTTGTATTTTTAAGGTTATTTGATACTATTTAGTAAATACTCCCTCTAGTCCTTATTTAAGGAACCAGCTAATAATTCTCACAAGTCAATAAAAACAATTAAAGTCATTAAATTTGTCCTAAAATTTAAGTAATTTTCAATATTATCCCTATTAATTATACTAAAATCTAATATTATATTAATTATTACTCTTTTTTTGTTAAAAAAAGAGTAATAACTAATTTTTATTAATTATTACTCTCACTCACAACCTTTTTAATTATGGGTATACATAAAAATATTTAATGCTATTTAGAAACAAGCAAGTGTTTTATAAAAAGAACTAAATATACTTATTAGTTAGTGCCTTATAATAAGAACTAAAGAGAGTAGTTCAATATGTTTATTTTTGACCCGGGCTAAAAAAAATTTCTGATTTCGCCGCTGGGTAGATGGGGGTCTCTCTTTCATAAAATTTCCATTATTTTTTATATTCTTTTGTGGACATTACTTTCATAACTGAAATATGACGGAAAAAATTTCCACATTGAAATTTTGTCATCTTCTATTGTCTAGCTGCAAGAGAATGTGAATGGTCTAATGGTCGGCTATGTCCTGATATTTTTTTCAACAAATATCAAAGACATTGAAATAATTATATAGAATTGATCTTTAGCGTATTTTCCTTTTTATTATATACTTTCAAAAGGAAAATAGTCAAGTTTGGGCACAATGATTGTGAGATTGTAGAAGTTACAATATTATATATATATATATATATATATATATATATGGTAAAGGATTTCTCCAGTCACTGGAAATAGAATCAACTCCAGTGACCCCAAAACTACGTCGTTTTGGATTAATGAAAGGTGTTTCTGTAATTTTATTTATTTTTTTAATCGTATACATTTTACTAAAACACTCTTCATTAATTCACCTAAAATTACTAATAAACCCTTCATTAATTCAAAACAACGTAGTTTTGGGGTCACTAGAGATAACTCTATTCCAGTAACTGGAGAAATATTTTTCCCCTATATATAACGAATGTGTTGGATACAGAAACCGCAATTTTTTTTTCCCCAACGTTTCAGTTCTGTATCTATGATTTCTCCTCTTTGGATCTTAACTACATCTAATAGTTAATATAAGAGTTTGATAACTAATTTATAGAGATTTAAAAATTAGTTAATTATTTTTAAAAATGTCTAATGATTTTCTTAAAATACCCATTTTTTTAATAATTTGCGTTGGAAAATATTCTCACAATGGAAAATCTCCTTAATTTGTGTTTTGAAGAGTTAAAGAAGAAAATTATAAATTTGAGAGATAAAGTGGATTGATGTCTTATATGTAAAACTAAAATAAACCCCTCTCTATTAGTTCTTATATTAAGAACCAGAGGGATTAATTTTTTTGTATTGTCAACTAGGGATTTTAATGTAACAATCTTTAATATAATAAGCCCACTGATTAATAAAATAAACATGAAATTTTGATGGTTAAAAATAAATAAATCTATTTTCTCACACATGATATGTACACACACCTACACATATATGATGGGATCAACTCACAACCTCCTAACAGCAAAGCCATCAACCCAATAGCTTAACCTCATAAAGAAAAATAATTATAATTAATAGCAAGTTGCTAAATATTTTCCCTAGGTTGTGGGCTTCACGTGTCATTTGGGGTAAAGACTGCCGTGAATCGTAATGTTCACATATATTATGAACAATACAATATCTCATATGAATTTATATTTCATTTACATACATTTATATGCATTAAAATACCATGACATATAATATCTCGGGCGCTTTTGATATAATGACGCCAAACTCCTATTTTAAGTATTTCTTAAGCGTAACATTGAAATTTTGAACCCTTTATATATGGATATAATGGCTTGTCTGCTTATGAACTGTTTAACCTTAAGAATAAGGGCAGCATAATACATAAGGCTCCAACCAAGTAATGTCTTGGAAGGGCTAAACGTCATATATATATATATATATATATATATATATATATATATATATATATATATAGTGTTACCCTGCAATCAAAGTTGTTTTCAATATTTAAACCAATGACTTGTTAATCACATAACAACAACCTTTATCATTATTCCAAGGCTCACCCTCTTTAACATTATAAGAATATGAATATGATACTAAATTCAATAAATTCCCCCGAGCACCATATTAATATAAACCAATATATAGTTATGTCATTTAACCTATCACAGTTAATTTGCATTTGGTGCTTGACTAGAGTGATCTATTGGGTGTCAAATCAGAGTGATGAGAAATTGCAAATTAGACTACAAAAGGTTGTTTGGCGTATATGGACCCATCCATATATATGTATATGACCCATCAAATTCCAATTAATTTCAGCTTTTAAATGATGTGAACTTATATTATCGTTGAATTAGAAGACCGTACAAATCTTTTTATTATCTTCTTTTCCCCTTTGACTGATTCCTGCTCAACTCCTTAGTCATCATTAAACCACCGACTTTGAAGGCCATTTGAACCAATAATAGCACGTGTTTCAAAGGAAAGCTCCCCCACCGTCCCACCAAATTTTATATACGTACAGTCACTCAGATATTACTGGGGAATTATTATAAGGTCTCTCAAGGAAGATGCTTAATCACTCACAAATCTGGTTACAACTGAAGAGCAGTATTGATGAGTTCTAGTAGAGAAAATACTAGTTTATGCTAGTCACTTGTCATAAGAACTTTTCAGTTATTAAATCTCTTTTTCAAGACCTTATAGTAACCTTTCCTATTATTTACCAGTTCAGACCTTGTGCAATGCACGGGTGCCAATAAGTGTGGATTATGCAAAATTAAAATTTGAATCGAGACATTATAGTCAACATTATATATATATATAATGTTTCAGGACATTATATAATGCTAATTATATGTGTGTGTGGCTCCCACCATTTCATATATGTATAGAAATCTTCTTCTTCTCATGCAACATGAGTTTAAACCTTATATATATATATATATATATATATATATATATATATATATATATATATATATATATATATATATATATATATATATATATATATATATCGTAAACAATATTGGAGGTGCATGCACTGCTCCTTAGCAATGGAGCAAAAATCTGTAGATAAGAACGAGCAAATAACAATGATCATGTGCTTACTGGCTTGATTACGTACCCAAAAAAGAAAAAGGTTTGTCCACATCTATTTATTTTTCACCCATTCCTGTCACGCCAGCTTGAGGCTTAAGGTGAGTACACATTTTTTCCAGTTTCAGGTAACTGGTATCCATCACTTGTTACTGGCATTCACTGGACACATCTTTCATTGTTTTCACCTCTTCAATCGATAAATCTTCAGCAAGGATTCATTATTTACTAGGCAAGTTCATAAATATTTTGGGGCTATCATATTATCACGTTTATTAGACTCAAGTGAATATATTTATGATTAGTTTGAACTAGGAGTGCTTGCATGGAATTAATAAGTCTAAAAAGGGGTAAAATTTTCATAACATAGTGATCAATTTTTGCTAATCGATTGCTGCGATATATTATGCCACCTTATCTTGATTTTCATTGCAGGACCAGGACACTTGGAAATGGAAGCCAAGAATAAGGCCCAAAGGATAACGCAACACAAGAATCAGAGATGTCTCTGTGTTGTTTGACGTAACCAACACGCGATTACTACAACTTTGCATTTTAGCATCGCATAGGACCAACCCTAATCAATGTCTGCAATGCCTGCCCAAGCCCACTAAAAATACGCCCACACTACTACAGAGTTGCAAATATTTTACAACCAATAGTTCACAGTTTAAGAGGAAACTGTGGAATATCAAGAGGCGGAGATTATGTAAAGGAATACTTTAGAGTTGTTAAGATAAACCGTGAACTATTTTGACAAATATTTCACGATTTTAATAAGTGACCGTGAAAAATATTTTTTATTTTTTAAGAATATTCTCAAATACTTCACGGTCTAGTATTTAAAACCGTGAAGTAAATGACAAAAATATTTCACAGTTGCATTTCAACCGCCGCGAAACTTATATATTTTATGGTTGTTAAAATTAAACCATGAAGTATTGGCTTTTAAAATCCCTTTATGGCGTATTCATCGATTTCAAATTCACTCCACTCCTTTATGCTCTCGCCAAACATCTTCAACCAATCTTTTCTAGCATGCCCGCCATTATTTTCGGCTCTATTGTTGTTGTTGGCACTCGTGAAGGCTTCGTTAGTGCTTGTGAAGGCGTTCGACGTCTAGGGTTTGGGGCTCTAGATTCGAAGCTTTATTTTTACTCCTGTGACCTACAAGGTTAGTACTTGTTGCCCTTAAGTCGCTATAAACTCCAAATTCAAACTCTAAATAGCTATTTCTGGAAGATTTGTTCAATTGTTGGTGGTCAAGGTTCGTTCTAGGTTATGGCTTATGGGTTCGATACCGTGGGTTGATTCTAGGTTATGGGTGTTGTACTTAATGTTTAGTTGTTAATCGAGTAAAGGATATTGGAACTAGAGTGGACGTATGTGGTGCTATGGGTTCGTTATGTGACTTTTGGGTGATGTGACTTAGTGGTGTTGTTGAACTTGATTTGCTCGATTGCTTTGTTATTGCTGAGTATGCCGAAAAGGGTTTCAAAATAATTATGATGTTTTAGGAGTTGGTCTTTTTACCGTGAAAGCTTGGTTATGATTGTTGTTGTTGAGAAGTTCGATCATTAAGTGATGTTGTAATTTTGGAATGCCATTTTCGTAGGAGAGGTGCTGCTAAAGTGTTGTTGTTAAGTGATGATTTTTCAACTCTAGGGAAACTTTGTGGCTGAAACTTTGTGTCTTCTATTCGAATTGGTAGACTAGTCCTAGTGATTGCTAAAACTTTGTGGATAAAACACTGCTGGTTTTGATGATTTTGTAACTTTTGGGAAAGTGAGAATTTAAGGGGATGTTCATACAAGTTTTTTAGGAGTTTAAGAATGTATGATTAAAATGAAATATTGTATGAGCCGTATCATTGGTTTCCTTTTATTGTTCAAAAAATATCATTGATTTCCATTTGATTGTTTTTGCAGGTTAATATGGTAACTTTTGATAATGGCTCAAGTACTGATTTAAGAAGTTCATGAAAGACATAATTACCCACAATCTCTCCTTAATTAATACTAAGGGGGTCTGTGTGTGTTTAAGTTAAAGTAAAAGTCAACTAAGACATATTTTAACATATTTAATTTGTATTTTGCATGCAGTACTGTGAAGAAACTTTTTGTGAGCAATATTCATTGAAGCGGATTTAGATATAGAGTAGCCATTTTTTTGTCATAGAAGAGTTTTCAATGAAGAGGTAGTTAGCTATGACTATTTTTCGTCAATCGGTTGCTTAGAACAGAGTTAGCTATAGAGTAGCTTTTTTTTTTTTTTTTTAAAGTCTTTGTTAGGTTCTTAGTTTAGCTATTTCACATTTGGATAAGATTACATTGTTTACAATTTGCTGGATATGTTATGTTCTTAGTTTTCTCTTTGCAGTATGTTAATTTACTTGCAGTACTACAAAAACGCTTTTTAGACTAGGTGAACAATTGCTTTTTAGATAGGTTCTGAATCTGTCACGACACATAACAATCTAAAAAGTCCGTTACTTTTAAAATTGGTTAAGAAACTGATCTTAAAAGAAAATTTTTAGACTAGTTTTTTCCGTTTTTTTAGATATGAGTTCCAATAGGTAAGACTTCTAAGACTGGTTGTGTAAAATAATTAGTCTTAAAAGTGAGAATTAAAAGACTTTTTAAGACCAAGAATGTTAGACAATCAATCTTAAATGTGTTTTAAAATAATAATAAAAAGAATCCAAATATAATCGGTAAGAAATAAAACAACCCTTCATCATCTTATTCTTCATCTTCATATTCATATTCCTCTTCTTCATGCTCATCATAATACTCTTCTTCTTCCTCCCCTCTTCAGCTACTTCCTCCTCCTCATCTTCTTCATGTGTGCTTGCATTCACCTATATTGACCAAATAGATGCGTCATAATCTTCTGTAGTGGTCTTGTCCCTACCTCCTTCTACCACTTCTTGATATGTCAGCTCAGAAGATCATTCTAATAGATCCATGATCTCAAATTTGTTTGAAAAATCCATTAGGAGCGATCTGGTTATCTGGTCCTTCTCAGATTCAGGGGTCCCTTGATTCACAACTTGCCATTAACAGACAAGATTTCCCAATCAAACAATCTCATCAAACAATCTTTATTCCCGACTAAAATCGAACTAGTTTCACAAGAATTTGACGTACCCAAGAAGCTGAATATTCTTCGATAGCCTGACCTGTCACCAAAGTAGAAGCACGAGACCATGAAACCACCTCTGTAATCTGCAAGAAATCACAAACGGGAGATAACATCAAAACCAGAATCGACCACTTAGAAATGGAGACATAATGAAAATGAAGGGAAGTGACCTCGCGCGGCTGGCGTTGAAGTTCATCGATCTATTTCTGCAGCTCGTCTCCGTCTTCTCCACGGCGCAGTGCTCTCCATTGAAGCTGCTGATTCCAGAAAGCTAGGGAGCAGTGACACACTATCACCAACAGATTGAAGCGTGTTCTATAAAACCTTGGTGACTAGAGGGTTCTTCGGGAGAAGCATTTGGTGGGAAGCGCAAACTGTGAGTGAAATTCAATTTTGGGCGGAAAAGTTCATCTTATTTGTAACAATCGACCTCAAAAATAATAGAAATTTTATTTTATTTTCTTAACTTTTTACAATTGTTATTTAAAACAACTAGTCTAAAAAGTAATAAACATTTTTTTTAACCTTTTAGACCAATTGTTTGTAATAACTGGTCTTAGAAATGATAGACAATTTATTTTATTTTAAATTTTTAACTTTTAAACGGTTTATTTGTAACAACCTATCTAAAAAGTTAAAGACATTTTATTTTATTTTTTATTTTATCTTTTTAGACAAATTGTTTGTAATAACCGCTAATAAAGTAATATACATTTTATTTTATTTTTTATTTTAACTTTTTAGACCAGTTGTTTGAAAAACCTATTTAAATAATATATTTTAAACCTCATATTAAAGGAATCGGTCTAAAAAGTTCTTTATATTTATGAAACTGCCACCAGTTATACTTTTTAAACTTGATCCTCTATATCGGTCAAAATGTGGTGATCTAAAAGCCCTATTTTGCAATAGTATGGAATGCATCTCTATTTTGGTTTCTATATTTACAACTATTTATAAAGGGTTAAATATCATTTTTGTTATGGAAGTTTAGCTTAAAGAGTAGAGCACTGGTCACCCGAAAGTTTTTTTGGTTTCATTTTTGCCCCGGAAGTTAAAAAACACAACAATCTTGCCCTTCCGTTGATGTCGATTGTTGAATTGTTACTCTTCTTTGTAAACTTCCTGAGGCAAAATTACTCCTAAAAAAACTTTTGGGGCAAATTTTCTCCTAAAAAAATTTTTTAATGGCATATTTGTTCCATTTTGTTAACGTCCAAACCAAAAATGAAACCAAAAAAACTTTTGGGTGACTAATGCTCCTTAAGCTAAACTTCCATAATAAAAATGATACTTAACCCTATTTATATAATATTCATGGGGCTGATAAAAAATTATCCCTTATTTTTTAAAAAAAAAAATTGTCCCAAATAAAATAACCATAATATATCGAGGCATATATCATGGTTCTCCTAATTAACCGCGGAGTCTTTGCAAATATTTTATAGTTATAGATCAACAACCATCAAATAAACTCCTTACAAATGACTAAAGATATGGTGTCAAATATTTTACAGTTCAACCTTAGAACTTTTGCAGTTTAACCTTAGAACTGTAAAGTATTCTGTAATATATTTCTCGGTCGTTGAATGTTTTGTCCTATATTTCACAATCAATGACTAAAAACCGTTAAGTATACAATAATGGTTTTAATTGAACAACCATGAAATATAGAATGCTATATTTTACGGTTGACAACCATAAAATATTAATATTTAATAGTTTAAAAACAGTAAAATATTGCTAAAAATAACCATAAATTTTAGACAATTATGAAGTAGTGCCAGCTCGGCCCAAAAAATATCCTAGAAATCATATAGGCATCTTCATGTCGAGCCAAATATCATTATTTGATAAAATTACTGTCCTACCCTTTTGACCCTGAAGTTAATATAAATGTATTTAATTAATATACACACACATATATGTGCCTGTATATCCATATATACACATTTGTATCTACACATATATATGAATTATTTAAGAAAATTCAACAATTATTTAGTGACCATTCAATTAGAATATATTGAATAAATAGATTTTATATTTACTCAGCAAATATGTGTTAGTTCTCTATGAGTTTTGATAATGACTAACAATTGCAAACCCAAAGTGAAGTTTTGTATTGGTAAGTTGAAAAACTTACTGTCAAAACAAAACTCAAGTTTTGGTTTCAAAACTCGAATTTTGGAATTGACAGAGAGTTGCTCTATTTTCATAAAAATAGCAAAACTCAAGTTTCCATGAGGAAACTTGAGTTTTGGAACTTTCAGAAAGCACTCGTTTTTCACCTTAAGACAAAACTTGAGTTTCAAGTTAGAAACTCAAGTTTTGGTTTATACAAAGACTACATGTTGTTTTCTAAAAAAGGCAAAACTCGAGTCTTAGTTTGAAAACTCGAGTTTTGGTCATACAGAGAGTCTCTAAGTTTAAATCCAGTTTTGCGCCAAGAATCTACAACTTCAACTTGTTTTAAGATTTTCTAAGTTTTCTCTGAGTTAAGAGAAAATTCGAGTTTTGATTTCAAAACTCAAGTTTTGACTTGACAAAGAATTCTCAACGTTTTACACAGATTTTGAAAACTAGAGAGTGAACTGACTTAGAATCTTCAAGGTTTTCATTTAAAAATGAAAACTCGAGTTTCACTTTGAAAACACGAGTTTCAGTTAGTCAGAAAAGTTTCAAAGTTTTCAACGTTTTCATACTTAAAATGAAAACTCGAGTTTTAGTTTCAAAACTCGAGTCTTGGCCAAGCAGAGAGGTCTGAACCTTTTCTAGTTTTCATATTCAAATAAAAACTCGAGTTTTGGTGTAATACCCCAAATTTTTATTAATAATAATAATAATAGAAATAGTAATGATAATGATATATTAAAATAATACTAATAAAATAATAAAAATTAATAATGTTGTATTGTTTCTGTGGTAATTATATTATTTTAGAAATAGTAATATTAGATTAGTCAGGATTAGATCCTAGAATCTAGTAGTTAGATCAAATTATATTTTCAATTTTTGAATTCATCATCGGATTCAAAATATATTTAATAATAAAACTCTACAATTTGATTTAATTCATTTATCGGGAAAAAGTAAAGAGCCCAACCCAATAGCTAAACCCTAACTTTTAATTATAAACTTAGGTTTGGCCGCTTAAACCTAGAAACGCTCGATATTTTCTTGGCTGCTAAATTTTTTTCCACTACTACACCCTTATTCCGTACTCTCGTCAATTGTTCTATTAGGAGATTAGCAACACGGAAACCAGATAATCCTAATCCCCATGAACAGTAGGTTAGTTTTATATAAATTTTGATAGGGTTATTATATATAAAATATATTATATGTAATCCTAATTCCCATAAGTCTTAGTGTAATTTTATATATTGATAGGTAATCCTGATCCCTAGGTCATAGAAATCAATTCGTTGTTTGATTTATGCCTTGCGTTTTTTTTTAATGGATTGAAGACAATTGATTTTGCCTCGGCCTACGTGCTTCAATTTCACATATAAATAATTGAATCCAATATCCTTCCTTTGCGTTTTTTTTCCTTTTTGTTTTTGAAAACCCAATTCTTGGCCTTGGTTTGCGTGAATTACATAGTCACAGTCATGTTCCCTGTACGTTTTTTTTATTATTATTGAAAACTATGACTATGCCTCGGCTTACGTGCACAAATTGAATAACCCACCTGTGCGTCTTTTTTTTTCTTTTGAATTGGGGATCCATTAGAATTGTGTCTCAATTTTAATGGTTTGCAATATGTTATACTCCTATGCGATAAGTAATATCTCCTGCATCATAAAATATGATATGAACAGATTTTAGGTCAAAATATCCTTATATTTATATTTAATTAAACTAATATAAAAACATATAAAAAATGAGTAAATAATAGAAATAATTTAAGAGTTTATTTGGTGTGTATTATAAGTAACTTAACAATGGGATGATAACTTTGGGATGGTACCTCCCATAGTGATGAACACAACTTATGGGCTTTATGCCTCGATATTTATTTGATGTGAAAATGATAGTATCCGTTCTTCCCAAAATAGTGTCAAGCAGGTTTCCGGGACACTAGTAGCAACTTTGGGAAGAGGTGTGCACACTAGGAAGATATGTTTATGGCCAATTGATGATTGTGACTGGCAGGTTTCCGAGTCACAGGGTAGACTGGCAGGTCTCCGGGTCTACCATGGTTCTCTTCCCAATAAACTAAATGGACTGGCAGGTTTCCCGGTCCAAATGAAATTAATAAAAATTAATGAATGGTATTTGATATTGAAACTAATATTTTAGATTATATATATATGTATATGATATATATATATATATATATATATATATATATATATATAATCATGTGAATATTTTATTTATCATTATATTTATTATTATTATTTTCTATATTATTTTTGTTTATTAGGATTACCAGCAACCGCTGACGTTTGTCTTCATGGGCTACGATGATCCTTCGGGGGAGCAGAATTTCGGTGAAACAGGTGCTAAGGGTTGGGGCTAGCCGTAAGAAGTGAGGAAGATCATCAGAATTCTAGCTAGTTTATTTTATTTTAATTTTTGTTTTGAATAAAACCCATTTTGCTTAAGTTTGTTTGTTTTTTTTTAAATTTTATTGTAATAAGTAGCCTTGCACTTGTCCCAGTACAAGTGCGGCGGTAACACTCCCCAAGGTTGTTTATTTCGAATTTCATTAATTTAATTATGAAAATCATTTAAATTTTTGTTATTATAACCGTTAGAAATTGGGGGTGTTACATTTGGTTTAGAAACTCGAGTTTTGATCAGACCGAGAGCCCTAGAACTTTTCGCAAAGTTTTCATATTGAAGTGAAAACTCGAGTTTTGATCAAATAGAGAGCTTAAGATTTTTCAACACCTTGAAAACTCAAGTTTTGATATTTTGGACTTCCACGTGCTATTTTCATTAAAAGTCCAAAACTCGAGTTTTGATTTGGAAACTCGAGTTTTGAGTTTCACTTAAACTCTGGTCTAAAAGCTCAAAACACGACTTTGCTCTCTAGAAGAAGAAAACTCGAGTTTAGAGTCTGAAACTTGTGTTTGGACTTAAGTGCACAGTTGAAAACTCGAGTTTTGCTGAACAAACCCGAGTTTCCATCCTGATTCTGAAATTTGAATTTAACGATTTTATGAAATCTAGTTATTTGATCCCAATACTTTCCAGTATTAATATTTTATATTCTCATCTATGTTTAATCACTTTGTTAGTGAGTTTCAGATGATTTAGAAGATGTTTATTGAAGGTTTAAGCAAAAGCGAAAGGTGATGTCAGAACATTAAATGCTAAACCCAGAAAGTTGCATATTTCTGGCAAATCCATCTGCACACGCATGCAAAGAATTAAAGAATGATTTCTACTTCCTGTAGCAACTACTCCAACGGATTTATTTGCAGAAAGTCAACACTGTAACATTGCCTAGCTGGATTAAGTGGAAATTAGAGAGAGAAGATGCCTAAACCACTTCCTAACCTTGGCAGATCTTCTCCAACGAATATATTAGGGAAGCAACGGTCATTTAATGATCTCTGAGTATAAATAAAAGAGCATTCAAGTCTTCCCAACAACCACAACTACTGAAAAATGAATTGCATTCAAGTGTTCATTTATTTTCTTCAGTTTTCACTTGTATAGTATCTTCTGATACAAAGTGCTTTAGTGATTATCAATATCTGCTCTTAGAGAGATTTATTTCTGATTATCATTTATTGTAAAGAATCACAAGTCAAGAGGACTTGGTGATTTGGGTGTTCATTGATTACAGCTTGTAAGGGGGAGTGAGTTCTAGTGAGAGAACTACTTCTAAAGTACAGAGTGTGTAATCCTTGAGTTAGTGGAAACTCTTAGAGAATCTGGGGACTGGATGTAGGTCAGTTTGTTAGGACCGAACCAATATAAATCCTTGTGTCTTGCTATTCTTCTTCTTGCTCTGTTCTGCCCTGTTTTTACTACCTTCAAACTGAACAAGTTCTTAAAATTTTTCAAATACCCAATTCACCCCCTCTCTTGGGTATTAGGCTCCATTTTTCAATATGAATACATTTTTCATAAATATTTAATTAAAAAATAGGTGAATTGAGTTGTTGAGAAATAAATCAATATAAAATAAGTAAGAAAATAACATCTACTAAATCAATTTGTTTTATAATCTAAACATTAAAATCTAGAAAGGACTATTACGTAGAAGGATTTTTTTTTTTTTGGGGGGGACATATCAAACAATAATATTTTTTTAAATGCTTCTTCATTTTCTCAATTTCAGGAAGATTTTTGCTTATAAAAGTTTGTCTTGCTCAGCCCTGCTTAGCGCACCCGAAATAACTTGGGCTTTTATCGAGCACAGTTGTGCAACAAGACAAAAGCAACATTTTTATCTTTCGGGCTAAACATCAGGCAAGTTCCTCATACCCCTGCCTATAAACACCCCTACCCTAAATTATTGTTTTGACCAAAAACCCAGGTCCTCTCTTAGAGATGAGGAAGATGGCTTGAGCTGGTGTGCTACGTTAGGAGAGTTCTAGTTTCAATTCATTTGCTCATTTTACCTATGATTTTCCAGAGTTTCATTTGTATTTTTGAGACTCAGATTATGTTAGTAATCTTGTTTGTATTGATATATTCGTGTTGAGATTGGATAATTGTAGTTTGATTGATTCAATATGAATATATCCTTTTGTTATGTTCAACTATATTGTTTGACATATTAATGTGCGAATGATATGATTACGTTATTGTTTAATGGATTAAATCATTTATATTAATCGATTTATGATATCCATCCATACATTTTTAATGGTGAGGGTGTATGAGTTTAGTGTTTTTATTGAATTGATGACTGTATTGTCTCTCCTAATACAAGCATGCACTTAACTATAATTGTAAAAACAACTTATCATAGTGTTAACCATGATTAAAAAGAATGATATGTAAGACAAAAATCTGTGTTATCTATCTCAGAGATTCTCAAATAAGAACACAACTCTAAAAGATCTTAGGATATTATGTTTTCACATTCAATATGTTGACTCTTATATTTTGATGATCACAATTTCTAAGTTAATGAATTAAAACAATCTAATCATTTTATACCGCGTAAGGCTACCCGAGCATCATCGAGTAAAGGCTACCCGAGCATCATCGAGTAAAGGCACTTTGAAGACCTTGGAAGCTTGCTCGAGCAGGAGTCTCAACTTGCTCGATCAACATCGGTTTGAACTAATGGAGAGCAAGGTAAAACAACCATACTTGAGCAAGGTATGAAAGCATGCTTGAGCACCATGCTCGAGCAGGCTTAAAGGGGTTGCTCAAGCAACGCATCTTCTCATCGACTTTTGGTCCTTGCCCGAGCTAAGCTAGATAGCTTGCTCGAGCATTAACGATGGGCTTGCTCAAGCATAAAATTTCACTTGCTCGAGAAACATGAGTAAGAAGTCTTTTACAAAGTCTTTCAAAAGCTTTGCCCGGGCATTCACCTATGTCCTTGCCCAAGCATCAATAGAAGCTATGGATTTTTAGAATAGCTTGCCCGATCAAACCTTTTTCTCTTGCTCGATCATTAGCGTCAGAGATTAATTTTCTGTAAGATTAACAGAAACTTGATTGAGCAAGCTTGGATTGTTACTCGAGCAAAGTCATCCCAGTTTTTGAAATCTCCAACAACGGAAATCTTAAGTCCTGTTATATCATTATATTACTTTAGAATATTACACATTGCTATTATCAAATGCTATTAATGAGTTTGTTCATGAGTTTCAGGTTATTTAACCATGTTTTAACAACAAATTTGAATAAAGCAAGTCGTGTGTCAGAAGCATTAAATGCACATTACCTAAACCGATGATAATCTCGGAAAACAATACTCTAATCAAAGTAAACCTACCACTGATATTCCGACTGCACATTTAATACCATTTCACAACGGGTAAAACAAAAGGAATGTCATGACAGCAAATCCACCTGGATCATTAACGGCGAAAGTGAGCTTCATCTCTCTAACGCTATATTCAATAGCCACAATGGTTAATCCTCAAGCTTCTTCAACGGTCATTGATGGCATCAACTATAAATACAAGAAGTATTGAATTTGTCACCTACTAAAACGTTGTGCAATCAATTCGAGTTTAATACTATTCACTGTTTCAATTGTTTCATTAATTTGTACTTCAGGGTTCAATATCTTATCTACTCATGAGGAGTTTTTAAACACTTATTACATTTTCAGTTGAGTCTTAAGGTTGAGGAACCTTAAGAGAGGGTGTATAATTACAGCTTGTAAGGGGGAGTGAGTCCTAGTGAGAGAATCATCCAATTATAGTGTGATTGTTCTTGAACGATAGTGAAATCCCAGAAATTCTGAGGACTGGACGTAGGTCAGAGTTTTGGACTGAACCAGTATAAATTGCCTCGTGTCAATTTCTACTTCTCTGCCTTCTGCCCTGTTTCTCTGTTTTTGTCTCAAACTGATTCGGCGTAGTTTTTATCTTGAAAATTTTTAAATCACCTATTCACCCCCTAGGTGATATTCCACCTTCACAATAGAATTAAACCTACCAACCTTTATTCATAATTGTAGAAGATCTTTGGTGATAGAAAAATTTACTTCGAGTCTTGACCTTCTCTCTTCTTGTATCTTTTTGTGATAAGGATGGGATACGACTTTCACGGTTAAACTTTGAAGGCCTCTTACGCTCTTTATATTTCTTTTTTCTGAAAGTATATGCCTTTTTACTTTCTGAGAACTGTACTATCAACAGTCGTCTCTTTATGACTTATAATAACTCACATACCAATATTACATTTTTGCCCTTTTCTCATTAAATCAAAATAACACTACTTTTATACATGAGACACATAAATATTTTACATTCATGTTACAAAGTGTCCCTTCATGATTTAACAAAAATCATCATAATGTGCGCACATAAGGCTAAGGGTTCTACACATTAGCCTCATCATACGTTATGATCAGAAATAAAACTAATATGAGTCATGGCGGTTATATGCTATCAAATCGGCATATTTCCTTCTAGGCACCACTATATTAATTCTTCTTCCAACATGATACTTTAATGGAAGTAAACATAATGTCCCACAACAATACTATAATGTCTTAATTAGGGACAAATCTTGTTTTTCAAAATAATCATTTATGCATGCATGCAAACAAAATATTTTTGGAAACATAATAATTACAATGATGATCCATCATTCATTAATTAGGTGACATAATACCCATACTATATAAGTGACCAATAAACACCTTGGGCAGTAATCCCTTCATCAAGGGATCAGCTATCATAAGATCAGTGCTAACATGTTTTATAGACACTATGTTTTTGAACCTCTTCTTTAACGGCAAATTATTTCAATTCCATATGCTTAGCACCCTAAGAATACTTCTCGTTTTTAGAAAAGGAGACTGTTGCAAATTAACATAATAAATTTTCAACGGCCTTTCAATACTGTTAACCAATCCAAGCCCTAAAATAAAATTCCATAGCCATTTAGCCTGAACCATGGCCTCAAACCATACCACAAATTCAGCTTCCATAGTGGATCTAGCAATCACTGACTGCTTCACACTTTCCCATGATATAGCTCCTCCAGCTAAAAGATATAGGTAACCACAAGTGGATTTTCTAGTATCCACACATCCTGCAAAATCTGAATCCATGTATCCAAACACTTCAAGGTTGCTAGACCTCCTATAAGTAAGCATGTAACCTTTAGTTCCTTGCAAATATCTCAAAACTTTCTTTGTAGCTTTCTAATGACCCATACCAGGATTACTCTGGTGCCGCCCCAACATTCCAACTGCAAAGCTAATATCGAGTATCGTACAAGTTTTAGTATACATTAAACTCCCAACTAGTAATGCATACAGAATTGCTTCCATTTCTTTTCGTCCCAATTCATTTTTAGGACATTGTATGAGACTAAACTTATCTCCTTTCTAATTGGAACTGGAGATGATAAGCAATTTTCTATTCTAATTCTCTCCAAAACTTTATTGGTATATGATTTCTAAGACAAGTCCAACAATCCTTTTGATCTATCACAAAGTATTTATGTTCCAATCACATAAGCTGCCTTACCCATATCTTTCATTTCAAAGCTACCAAAGAGAAACTTCTTAGTCTCATTTGAAAGACCAAGATCATTAGTTGCAAACAAGATATCATCAACATACAAAGCTAGTAATATAAATTAAACTTGCTCCCACTGACCCTCAGATATGTACACCGGTCAACAGTGTTTTCTTTAAATCCAAAGGAAACAACAGTATCATTGAACTTAAGGTATCGTTGTATTGAAGCCTGTTTAAATCTGTATATTGATTTCTTTAATTTGCACACCATGCGCTCCTTTCCTTTTTCTGTGAACCCCATTGGTTGGTCCATGTACACATCTTCCTCTAAATTACCATTTAGAAAGGTCGTTTTTACATCTAGTTGGTGTAACTCTAAATCATAATGAGCCACCAATGCTATAATAATTCTTAGAGAATCTTTCTTAGAAACAGGTGAAAAGGTTTCCTTATAGTCAATGCCATGTTTCTGAATAAATCCCTTTGCAACTAGTTTAGCCTTGTAACATTCTAAGTTACCATGAGAGTCACGTTTCGTCACTACAAAAAAAGCGGTCATTTGTTGCGGTTACTTTGTAGCAGTTATAGGAAACCGTTACAAATGAACATTTGGGCGCGAATTTGTCACGGGTTTAACCCAAACCGCCACAAATTAGTAACGGAAACATTGGCACCAAATGGTGACCATTTTGCTTCGATTTTTGTAGCGGTTACACAAAACCAAACTACCACAAATATAGCGCCAGCCTTGGCGCATTTTGGCATGAAGTTTGTTGCGGTTATTTAGTAGCGGTTTTGTTGAAATAACCGCTACAAAAATTCATCGACACCTTAGCCGCGTCTAAATGTTAAGATTTGTAACGGTTTCAACTGTAACCGCTGCAACATGTATTCGAAACGACATAGTTTTCTCACGGTGAGACGAAACCGACACCTTGACCGCGACTAGATGTTACAATTGTAGCGGTGATGGCTGTAACCGCTACAAAATTTATTCTATAAATAGGCATTCGTACAACAACTATAAATATTAAAAAATATTCTAAGTCAAGATTGTCACTAAACGAACATTCTCTGCTCTGTTGTCGGGAGATGAGATAATAGATGCAGAGCCGAGAATGTTCTTTTAGGGAAAGTCCAGATTTAGTTATTCCATTCACTTGAGGACGTCTCCTCTTCTGAAGATTGTCCAACATACCATCGGAGATTGGGTCCAATATAGCCAACATTCTCTCTGGAAAATATCTCTGATCAAAATGAGTCAGTGAGTTTTTCTGAAGATATTGGTGGCTATACTAAATCCAATTTCAATAAACTTGTTATTATTAACCCTAGCTCTTTTAGGGAAATTAAAGAAAATAATTGGAAATGTTTTTATTGTAATAAAGAAAAAAAATCTAAACTAATTAGTTTGATAAACTAATTAGTTTGGATTTTTTTTTTAAAAAAATACTCCCTCCAGTCCTAATTATAAGACATAGTTGACTATTTTGGAGAAATTAAGGAAGCTAATTAAATTACTTTAGACTATTTTTATTTTTATTTTTTTCTTCAAACTAGTTAGTTTAACTAATAAACTAATATATAATCTAAAGATGCACAACATATGAAATGAGTAAGTAACTTATTTAGCTTCCTTAATATCTCCAAAGAAAGTCAACTATGTCTTATAATTAGGACCGAAGGGAGTATTAAATTGGTAGCGGTTCCTATAAAACCATTACAAAGTGTCAAAGGTTATTGAATTTGTAGCGGTTTAGTAACCGCTACAAATTTTCATGAAGAATGAGGCACATTTGTCGCTGTTTAGGTGGCGGTTATACTCTAAACCATTACAGAATTTCAAAAGTCATGTTTTTGGTAGCGGTTAGAAGACCGCTACAAATTTATGTGAAGAACGAGGCACATTCGTCGCGATGGACGTGGCGGTTTTGATGTAACCGTTACAAAATTCATTATTTTTGTGACGGTTTTTGGGATAACCGCTACAAAGTGCAGCGGTTTTTATACTTTTCTTTTCACTTTTGAAATTCACGCGTGCATTTTAGTTACTATTCACTTCTCAATTTCAACTTTTACCTTTTACCTTTCACCATCATGGTTTCTAACGACAAGGGAAAAGAGAAAGTAGTGGAACCCCCAAGAAGGCCTCTCAGGGGTGATAGTAATAGAGGTAGGAGAGGGCGTGGGCCTCTAAATATCCCCCTTCAGCCCCCTCAGGTTGGGAATGAGTTTGACAAACTCTTTGCAAATGACCTGATGCCACACCCAGAGACCATAGGTAGAGAACGAGGCGCGAGTCTATCGCATGAGGACATCTTAAATGATGAAGATGAGGAGATCCGGATTGAGATTCCCATAGCAGAAGCGGAGCAATTCCTCGACCAGGAGAACGAGCGGGACCAAGGGAACCCTCGACCGTCGTCTTCTCGTTCCACCGGATTTACGGTGGATGTCGAAGGTAAGTATAAGTATTTTATTGGCGAAAAATAAAATTTAAATTCCTGACGTGTAATGATTGTTTATCTAAATACAATACAACAATTTTGTTATAATTGTGCAGATCCACATGGGAACGTCAGCAGGAGGACGCTGGACCTTCCCACTCTCAGTCACGAGAACAACACCTACCGCGTGATAGTCCCCTGGAACGTGGACACGGACCAGCCAATCTGCAGCGGTGGTCACTTCTTGAACCGATTCCTGTCACAGCTTGGTAGGAATTGGGTATAGTTCCCGATCTATTTCCAAAATTGGAAAAAGGTCCCGGATGGCAACAAGGATAGGGCGTTTAGGGACGTTGTGCAGGTAAGTTATGTTGTGTAATTAAGTTTTACATGTTAATAGTTTTAAGTTGTATAAATTGTGGTTATTTTAGTTATTTACTTCTTAAATAATTATTAATTAATTACTAATTATTTAATGATATAGAAAAAGTTTAAATTGCAAGCCGAGGCGAAGAGGTATGTAAAGATGAAAATGGGAGAAGCGTCGAAGAGCCGGAGGGGTCATCTCTACAACAAGAAGAATGGAGATGGGACTATGCCTCTACAGCAACTAATGGAGAACGTCCCAGACGGCATGGAGCCAAATGACTAGGCAGCTTTTGTCCAATATAGGAGGAGTGTAGATGGACAGGTACGTTTTTTTTATTAATCATAGTTTGTTTTTAAAGTAATCATGAAAGTATTGTATAGTTTAAAATTTGTTTTAATTAACTACACTTATATTTTACCGCAATTGCATAAACAACTCATTTATTTTGTAGGCTCTATCGCAAAGGAACACCAGAAGCAGGGAAGCTCAAAGGATCAATCACACGGGAGGATCCAAAACATTTGCTGTGACGTACAGTGAGATGGTATGTTAAAAGTTGAGTTAATAGTGCGTTAAATGACTATTGTTTTGTTTTAGACATAACAAAGTTTATATTTTTTTAGCAAGGGAAGGCTCGGGAGGAGAATCGTCAGACGGATTATGGGCAGTTGTTTACACGCACCCATAAGCACCATGATGGGATGCCGATCTCTGAGGAAGCAGAGGAGATAATAGTAAGTTACAAAAAACTAATTGTATATTTAAGTTTAATTAAATTGATTGATTAATGTTTTATGAAATATGTGCGTTAGGCCCGGATTGAGTAGAGCCAGCAAGAGTTGCGAGCGTCGCAGCCCCTGGAGTCATAGGGTTCTATTGATCCTACAGCCGCATTTAAAGCTGCTGTGGGCCCAGTCGAGCATCCTGGTCGTGTTAGGGGCTTTGGTCTAGGCGCCAGGCCTAGCATGGTGTACGGCAAGGCCTCCTCCTTTGCCGCCGGGACCTCCGGGTCAAGCATGCCACCACCTGCTGCGGTTGATGAGATGATTGCCAAGAAAGTTGCCGCACAGGTTGCTGAGCAGCTTGATGAGAAGGTTGCCGAGAAGGTTGCTGCAGAGAGGGCCAGGAATGAGGCCAGGACTAGGCGCATGCAGGAGAGTCTCAACAGTTGGTTCACTACTCAGAGGCATAGCTGGTAGTCATTTGCCAGGGCCTTGACAGAGTTGTTGCCGAATAGACGGTTTCCACCTCTCAAGCCTCCCCCTTCATTCATCTTCGAGGATTCCCCCCAGCTCCCCCGCCTCTCCCTTCGTTCATCTTCGAGGATTCCCCCTAGCTCCCCCGCCTCTGCGTCCGGAACCTGATGCTGCTGCTGACGAGGACGATGTTACCTCTGGTCGAGCCCGCGTCGCCCCTGAGACAAGACCTGATCATCGGGCTCCTGATAGTTAGTTATTATTTTCTACAGTATTTCATTTTGTATGCCCCAGATGTTTGTTAACAATTTTATTAAATTTAAATATTTGTTATCTTTTTTTTCATTAGCTTTTTTAAATTTAAATTTTATTAAATAGAGTTTATAATTTGTGATTAAAAGTGTATAATTCTTGCGCAAAAAAAATAATAATGTATGATTATAAATTTCGTAGCGGTTTACAAGCTAAACCGCTGCAAATGTTATTAAATAATATATTTGTCGTGGTTCTTAGAGGGAACCGCTACAAATTTGAATTTCAAAAAAAAAAATATCCGCCAAAATTTAAAAACAGTCATCATTTGGTACCGGTTGATGTAGCGGTTTTATAACCACGACAAACTTACGGCTCAAAGATGTAGCGGTTACTAAACCGCGACTGTTTGACAATTCGAATTTGTAGCAGTTTCTTAACCGCTACAAAGTTTAATTCTAACAGAGTCGCGGTTGATGTCGCGGTTTTGAACCGCTACAAAGTGCCCAAGATTGCATTTAAAGATCTCAAGTGCTGAGATCAAATTTATTAAACATTGTCTCCAGATTAGTATACTTTCCTAGCTTTGTTTGCTACATATGGATAAGTCATGGATCAAGATGTCGCGCTGTTCTCCTGTATATTTAGAGGGATTGAAAATTTTCTTAGATTTCGCCTTCTCTCACACTAGCATTAATGACAAGATCGTGTGTCCTTATTGTAGATGCAAGTTTAAGAAGTGGCAAACATGAGAAGGTGCTATGGAACATCTTCTTAATAAGCCTTTCCCAGAAGCATATACATTCTGGGGTGTTCATGGTGAGGAGCGTGGTATGAGATATGGGGATAATCTTCCTCAAACCTCACAAGTAGGAAATCAACTAGATCAAGATGATCCAGTTAATGAAGCTGTTCACGACGCTTTTGGTGTTTAAGACGACAACTTCACGGAAGAAGTGCAAGGTCCTCAACCAGTTTTCTACAGGAATGAAGCAGCTCGAGAATTTTTTAGCCTAATGGATAAGAGCGATCGCCCATTATATCAAGGTTGTCAGAAATACTCAAAATTATCCTTTTTGATCAAATTGTACCATATCAAGTGCATGTGTGGGATTACTGATAAGGCGATGTCGATGCTGCTGGAATTATTACGAGATGCTTTCCCTGACGCAGACATTCCAACAACCTTCTACGAGGCCAAGAAGATAATCAACAGATTAGGATTGAACTATGAAAAAATCAATGCCGGCCCCAACGACAGCATGCTTTATTGTGGGGAGGACGCTCGAAGAAAGACTTATAAGAAGTGTCACACTTCGAGATTCAGGACAAATCATAAGGGAAAAAGCAGAAGAAGAAACCCGCAAAGAGTCTAAGGTATTTTCCTTTAAAACCTCGCTTACAAAGATTGTTTATGTCGTCTAAGATAACTGAACATATGAGGTGGCATGAAGCCGACAAGAACGACGATGGTAAACTCAGACATCCACGTGATGGTGAAGCATGGAAAGCGTTCGACTCAGACTTTCCTGATTTCGACGTGGACCCTAGAAATGTTTGTCTTGCTTTGGCGACTGATGGTTTTAATCTGTTTGGTAATCTCAGTACAAGTTATAGTATATGGCCAGTTTTTTTGATACCTTACAACTTGCCCCCTTGGATGTGTATGAAACAGAGCTCCTTCATTATGTCCATGATCATTCTGGGCAAAAAGGCACCAGGAAATGACATCGATGTGTATCTACAACCGCTTATCAATGAGTTGGTGGAGTTGTGGAAGGTAGGCGTCGAGACATATGACGCGCACGAGAAGACACTGTTCAACTTGCGTGCGGTGTTGATGTGGACTATCAGTGACTTCCCTGGATTGGGAACATTATCTGGGTGGAATGTGCATACCGGCCTTGCGTGTCCGGCTTGCAATTTTGACTCTGACTTAGTGCGCCTTCCCCACAATCATAAGTGGTGCTTCATGGGTCATCGGGGGTTTCTCGATGGTACACACAGGTTTAGGTTGAAGCGTAATCATTTCAATGGCAACAGGAAAGAAGAGGACGTCCTCAGAATTTATCTGGTGCAAATATCATAGAGCAAATTGTGGATGTTGAATTTGAGTATGGGAAAAAAGACGACCCAGCAAAGGCCGGGACAAAGACGGCCAAGGCTTCTGGTTCTGCGACCCAGCAATGGCGGAAGATAAGCGCCTTCTTCGCTCTTCCGTATTGGAAAGATAATTTGCTCCGACATAGTCTGGATGTCATGCACATTGAAAAGAATGTGTGTGACAATGTCTTATACACGATTATGAACGAACCAGGCAAGTCAAAAGATCATCTTCAAGCGAGGAAAGATTTACGGGAGATGGGGGTTTGTGCAGACGCGTGGCCGGATGAGCATGACAGATTTCAACTGGCAAAATTCACCCTGACAAAATCGAATAAGGAAATCTTCCTTGCCACATCGAAGAAAATAAAAGTTCCTGACGGGTATTCAAGCAACATTTCACGATGTGTGGACGTGCAGGCTCGAAAGGTTACTGGGCTGAAGAGTCATGACTCACATGTGCTTATGCAGCAGTTACTTCCGCTGGCCATAAAAAATACACTGCCTCTCCATGTGTCGATCGTTTTGGTTGAGCTTTGTACTTTCTTTCGGAAGTTGTGTTCCAAGGTGTTGATGTGGAGGAGCTCAACCAGCTACAACAGCAAATCATTCTTACGCTGTGTCATTTGGAGATGATCTTTCCTCCTTCATTTTTCACGGTCATGGTTCACCTGACAGTATACCTTGTTCACGAAACAAAGCTTTCTGGCCCGGTTCACTACCGATGGATGTATCCTATTGAGAGGTAATCTTTTAAAATTAATTACTTCAGCATTACATTACATCCTAGTCACATGTTTAAACATTGATGTATCGACATTTTTCCTCATTACTTTATAGGTTCCTTCAGAAACTGAAATCTTACGTGAGGAATAAGGTGTGGCCTGAAGGTTCAATAGCAGAAGGTTATATTGGGGATGAGGTCTTGTATTTTTGTTCCAGGTACTTTGATGACATTGAGACGTCATTCAACAGACTACCTCGTGTGGACGATTGTCCTGAGCCAGAGCCATCAGCTTCAGAGTTGTTATTCCCTCGTGTTGGTAAACCAATTGGCGGACGTGAGAACTTTAAACTCACTGCACTTGAGAAGTTTCAAGTACATAGACATGTCTTGATCAATTGTACTAAGTTGAACCGTACCTTCAGTAAGGATTGCGCACACACACATACACACACACACACACACACACACATATATATATATATGTTATCCTATATTTTTCCTTACATTTTATAGGCACGTTTCTTGCTCGTCATTACATGTTTAATTGCAAGGAATTCAGGAGTTATGTGAAGCGTCAACTGAGGATCCGTACACAAACATCCTTCAAAATTGATAGAAAGGTCCACAGAGAATTCCACGGTTGGTTTAGGAGGAGAATAATGAATGACCACAAGCCCCACTTGTAAGTTCTGGCTGAACCCAAGAGGGGGGGTGAATTGGGTGAAGTATAAAAATTTTCTTTCTTTAAAATGTTTTTGCAATTCAGTAAATTTAGCTTCCCAAAAGGATGTGAGTTGAAAAACCAGATGACAAAACAATCAAATGCGAATGCTGGAAATATAAAAGATAAGGGAAAAGAGTGTGCAAACAGATTTATACTGGTTCGGCCCAATCCTTGACCTACGTCCAGTCCCCAAGCCTCACTTGGGATTTTCAATCCACTATCTTTAATATGCTTGATTACACGATCTGTAACTGAAGCAATCCTCTCTCTAGGATTCACTCCCCCTTACAATCTGTAATCAACACACTGCTTGATTACACATTTTGTACTAGAGATTATCCTCTCACTAGGATACACTCCCCCTTACAAGTTGTAATCAACACAATGTATAACCCACTCAAGATTACCCAATCTTGAGTTACTCTCAGAAAGATAATGTGTTTACAATAAATTTCCTCTCAAAGGAATGAATAAATGATCACTGAAGTTCAGATACAATTCATTTCACTCTCTAAGCTATTTAGATATGAAAAACAGAGTGAGAATGATGAAGAAGCAGAGTATCAGCATTTTGGCATTGTAAACTTGTATCTCTTCGTTTTTCTGCTTGAGTCCATGTCTTTTATAGGTAGAGAATGATGTGTGACCGTTTTTTACCGTTGTAGGATGAATCAGACCGTTGTAGTTGATTATCATTAAGTGTGGTCTGCTTCTCTCTCTAAACTCCAACTAATCCATGTGTTAATGTGATCTGATGTGGCTCTCTGAGGATTTGCCCGTTGGAGTAGACTTTGCTTAATGAAGAAATGATTCTTGACCGTTGAGAATGTGTGCTCAGATGGATTAACCAAAAGGAGGTTGATTTGCAGAAGTGCATTAAATGCACTGTACACTTTTTGCTTTATGGCTTTGACCTTCATTGATCTTCATCTGTGATTACTGAAATTCACTCAACAAACTTGTTAAACATAGCTAGGAATATGATTGAATGAATTGTTGAAGCAATTAGATCAAACAATAATGATTTGCAAATTCGCGAAAATCAAAAACCAATTTTGACCGTTGTATACTGCAGTATGTTCCTCTATACTGGAGTATGGAACTGTGCATAAGTGTCCATACTGCAGTATCCAAAGTCATACTGCGGTATGCAGCTTCCAGAGGCAAATCATCGTGACTTGTGTTCGAAAGTCATGACCTATACTGCGGTATGTTAGTAGTATACTGCAGTATGGCACTATTTGTGTGAAAAAGTTTAAGTTCAAAAAGCCTCTATACTGGAGTATACAAATCTAATATCCTTCGTTTTAATCATCTGAAACTCACCAATAAAGTAGTTAAACATATCTAGGAACATTAGAGATTAATCATAGGAAGTATTAAGATCAAACAAGAAGGCATTGCGAATTTGTCATATTTGATTTTCAAGTTTGACGTTCAATACTTGCGTCAATACTGGAGTATGTTAGTGAAGTATGCAATACTGGAGTATAGAACTCCATACTGGAGTATGCAAGAACATGTGTCAAGTTGAAAACAAGTTTAAGAGCTCAATACTGCAGTATGCAAACCTATACTGCAGTATACAATAGTTATAAAATTTGGGAGCTCTCTGTATAAGCCTATACTGCAGTAGACATACCCATACTGTGGTATTGACTTGCCTTGAAAAACTTGGTTGCTCTCTGGATGGCCCTATACTGCAGTATACAAAGCTATACTGCGGTATTGGCAAGTTTTGAAAAACTCGGTTGCTCTCTGGAAGTCCAATACCGCAGTATGTCACTCTATACTGCGGTATTGACTTAACTTAAAAAATTTGCTTGCTCTCTGGAAGTCCAATACTGCGGTATAGCACCCTATACTGCGGTATTGACTTAACTGAAAAAATTTGATTGTTCTCTGGAAGTCCAATACTGCGGTATAGCACCCTATACTGCGGTATTGAAGTCCAATACTGCGGTATAGCACCCTATACTGCAATATTGACTTAACTTGGAAAATTTGGTTGCTCTCTGTAAGTCCAATACTGCGGTATAGCACCCTATACTGCGGTACTGACTTATAAAATGCAATTGAGCAATACTTGAACTGACTATCAACTTCTAAGGGCCATATCTCTCTGGTCTGAGCTCCGTTTTGGTCCGTTCAACTCTTGATGGAAAGCTCTATGAGTCTATTTTCATATGCCACTGATTTCAGCTCAATCGGATTTGTCGTTTGTGAGATATACTCAAAATACCAAAGGCTGTTCTTGACTGTGACGCTGATCTTTCTGTCAACTTGTAAAATTCATCAATGATTCATCTGAACTCCTTTGGGCGTGAATATTTGTCACCAATACGTGTTAGATGTCTAGTTTCCAATGCTTTTGGTTTCGTCTCAATCCGATCTCTGGTTTGTGAGATATCATCGAATTACCAGACGTCGCCCGTGCTAAACGTGAACAGAGTAGAACAAAGTTGCTGATCACGTTGCATATGATCTTGGAGCCTTCTAGCCGCTGATTTTTGCTGACTTTAACTCCAAGTTGAGCCATTTGAACTTCCATATGATCTTGGAGGCTTCTAGCTTCAATATAAGAACTTGAATAATTATATCTTCATTCCATTTAGCAAGTTCTTCTTTCTTTCTTCTCCTCTTGATCATTTTCCATAACTCAACTCTTTCTTCCTTCTCTTCTCTTGATCACTCCATATCATTTGACTTCACATCTTCTTTGATTCAATTTCTTCTTCTTGTAATCTCTTATCTCCTTCTTGTTTATTTTCCATAACTAAACTTGGATTAATCTACATTAAATACAACAATTAGTCAATGTAGGAGATAACTATATTACTCAATCTTTTTGCTTATAACAATGGCATCTACATAAGACATCATCAAAACTAATCATAACTAACACCACTCACCAGAATTCAGAGCTCTCGCACTCGGCCCGCTTGACCACGCCCAAAGATTTACAGCATAAAATGTCAATGGCTTCAAGTTTTGTACGGTTTCACGAGATCAGGGATTGCTGACCCAAAACTCGGGTGTATACGGCACATTTGGGATGAGGAGTTATGCAAGCAGCAGTGATGGGAACATGCAGTTCGGTGACGTCCCGTATTATGGAAAGCTACTTGATGTGGTCAGGATAATTTACCAAGGCCTTTTCTCTGTGATGCTGTTCAAGTATTTGTGGGCGAATACGACAACGTCCCGTGGACTCACGACCGATGACTTAGGCATCACATCCATGAATTTCTCCCGCCCTATTCACACTGGTCAATCTGAAGATGACGAGCCGTATATTCTTGCCTCAGAGGCCCATTAGGTTTATTACATCGCCGATGAGAGGCACAGGGATTGGAATATGGTGGTTCACTTAAAGCCTCGGGACCTTTACGACATGGGCGATGGTGAGAACGTCGCCTATGATTGTGAGCAGCTCCAGCCCGCCAGTTTCGAAAACTTCTTCCCAAACGGCGAGACACTTAACCTATAGTTCGGTACGTCTTTTAATATCCGCAACATGAAATATAAAACTATCACTTCAAAAAAAATTTCTGTGTCTTTTTCTATATTAACTCACACGTAACTTTTTATACAAACTTTCTTTGTAGGGAGGCCGACGAAGATTGAAAAGAAAAATTATCCCTACTCTTTCATTTTACTTTAATTTTTAAAAAAAAAAAAAAGCCAAAAAAGTTATTTGTATCCCTACTCTTCATTTTACTTTTATTTTTTTAAAAAAAATGCCAAAAAAGTTTTTTGTCGCGGTTTGAAACCGCCACTAAAAACAAAAAACCGCTACAAAACATTAAAAAAACAGCTACTAAGAAAAACCCCTACAAAAACCGCAACCTCAACTGCTACAAAATGATACGTTGAGATCAAAATAAATAACCCCACCAAATCACATTCAATATGCTCCCATTTTGATTTCTGCACACGTTTTCTCTCCATCTTCTCTCATATTTTTACGTTTTCTCAACGAGGCAAAGTGTTTGAATCGTGTAAGTGTCACTCAGCTTGACAATATTTGTTTTTTCTTCTACCCTCTTGATATTAACTTCTTTTATTTTACAGGTACATTTTTTTCAATTTTCAACTTCTTTTCTACTTTCATATACTTATTCATCGATCCACTGTCTCACACTTTTGTTTTATAATCCTTTTTTTTACTAACTCATAAATTATTGTTATTATACTTAGATATTCTCATTGTTTTCCATATCTATACTACCTTATACAATCAAATATTATATTTTTGAAAGAGGAGCTTTATACCCAAGAGGGGGTGAATTGGGTATATTAAAAATTTTCGAAAAACTTGTTATGTTTTAACACTCTCAGAACAGGGCAGAACAGAGGAGATAGAGAGAAAAGCTTTGCATACAACGATTTATACTGGTTCAGTCCTTTCTCTGACCTACATCCAGTCCCCAAGCCTCACTTGAGATTTTCAATCCACTAACTCAACGATATTGATTACACACTCTGTACCAAGAGTTGTTCTCTCACTAGAACACACTCCCCCTTACAAGTTGTAATCAATACACCCTAACTACCAAGTCCCCTGACTTGTAGTTATCTCAATCAATAAATGATTTACAAATGAAACTCTCTCACAGAGTAGATAGAATGAATACTGAAGCACAAAGTATCAAAATGATACTATTACAAGTGAAAGCTAATACACAATAAATGAACTTAGTAAATTTTCGCTCTGAGTAGGTGTATCAGCTTGTGAAGGAGTTAATGAACTCTATTTATAGCTAGAGAACATTAAATGACCATTATAAAGAGGATTGAACCGTTGGTGATCATTTGCTGAGTGAAGGTTCATCCTTAGGCATCTTCTCTCTCTCTTTTCTGCATAATCCAGCTGTTTATTGAGTCTGAGTTGGCTTTCTGGCAATAAATCCGTTAGAGAGGATGTTTCTGGTTGTAGTAATCTTTCTTTTGATCTTTTGCAGTCGTGTACAAGTGGATTAACCAAAGGAAACAAGTTTTCTGGACTGAGCATTAAATGTTCTAACAACTTTTTGCTTTTGCTTTAATCCTTCAATAAACCTTCGTTAATATGTCTGAAACTCACTAGAAAAATGATTAAACATATCCAGAATCAATATAGAATAATCATGGAAAGCATTGAGATCAAACAAGAAGGTATTACAGAATTCCCAAATTCGAATTTGCAGTAACGGCCAGAAACCTCGAGGTTTGCTTAAAAAGTTCAAGCAAACTCAGTTGGCAAAACGTGTAACCTTGAGGTTACTCTGTGAACCTCGAGGTTTCCTTTGAAAAGAAACCTTTGGGAGAACTTTGTAAAACACAAACCTTTAGGTTTCAAACAGAAACCTTGAGGTTTGAAACTTGGTGAAAAATCCATTTTTCCTCTGGAGCTCGATAACCTCGAGGTTGCAAAACCATACTCGAGGTTTGCTTCTAAATTTGCAGAGTTAAGTCTTTGAACAAAGGGCTCAACCTCGAGGTTTCAATCTGAACCTCGAGGTTTTCAATTCTTTGAAAACCTGTTTGCTCTCTATGTCCCATAATACTCGAGGTTTACAAACAATACTCGAGGTTTAAGTGTTTTCCTGAAATCTTGAGTTTTAGCACAAAGTGATAAACCTCGAGGTTTCAACATGAACCTCGAGGTTTTCATGCTTAATGAAAACCATGACCTCTCTGGATGAGTTAAAACTCGAGGTTTGCTTTTAATACTCGAGGTTTCCTGTGTTGGTGCAAAACTTGGGTTTTTCCAAGAAGTCCAGAACCTCGAGGTTAACTTGCCAACCTCGAGGTTTCACATTGTTTTGTGAAACCAAGTTTTGAACCATGGAACATTTGTCTTTTTAAAAGCTTCTGAAAGCCCAAACCTCGAGGTTACTATACCAACCTCGAGGTTTGCCCTTAATCAGAATTTTCAACACTTAAAGAGCAAAACCTCTTTCATTGTTTGTAGTTGTTGGCACTCATCAAAACCATCAGAGAACTAACATTCTCCCCCTTTTTGATGATGACAACATCTACAAGCAATTCCTTTTGCAACACTTGAGAGAGTTTTGAAGAACTTTGAAAGATTATCAGAGACATTAAATCACTGAAGTTTTGTACAATTACAGTGATGGAATTTAAAGCACAAGACATTATCAGAGATAGGCAGAAACATGAAATAGATACTGATATTCCATTCCAATAAATTCAAACATTCAAAATACAGTGGAATTCAAATAAGTTCATACATAGGATGCAAACAGCAATGCAAAAATATCAGAGAAACAAGTTCAAGCAAATACAAATGTTGCTGCACAATCCTAAACAACCCTAAACCCTAAGAACCTCTAATCCTCATTACTTGTCTCTCCCCCTTTGTCATCATCAAGGTACTCTGGGTCAAGAACCACGAGAGGAGGCTGGTAGAGAACCATGGCTGTGGTGGGATCAAAGGTGGGATCCGGCATAGGAGGATGGGCGAATGGAGAGGGTGTAGGGAAAACTTCAGTGGCCGGAGTAGGTGGAGATGGAAAGGGGTGAGGGAGAACCTCTGTGGCAGGTGTGATGGGGGAAGGCTGAACCACAGTGGCTGGAGTGGTATGAGTGGAAGTGGAAGGAGGAGATGATGTGGTAGGAAGTGGAGAGCTATGTGGTGGACCATTCAGTACACCTAGGATATGCTTGTCAATCCCTTGCTGCAAATGAGTAGAGCGAGTCTTCTTCCTCACCGGTTTACTTGATTGAATCTCTGGAACAGAGGAACTCGGCTGGCAATTAGGTGGAGGAGGAGGAGACCATGATTCAGTCTCTTCAGTGGAATTTGTGGATGATTTGGAGTGAGAAGTGGATTTCGAAGTCATCTTAGGCTTTAGAGTGGAGGAATTTGACAGAAAATGAAAGATTCGCAGAGAGGAGAACGAGAGAGAACTTGAAAACTCGAGGTTAGGGTTGAATGAAATGAGATTGCACAGCAGGCATATATATAGAAACGCGACAAACTTCGAGGTTGACATCCAAACCTCGAGATTTGATGAACAAATCACTGACCTGGAAGTCAAGAGTGTAAGTGAACTCTTGGCATTCTTACCCCAGACCTCGAGGTTTTCTCCAAAACCTTGAGGTTTTGCTGTCTATTAGTTGAGGTGTCTTCTCTGTCTGCCACAAAACTCGAGGTTCACTTCTGAAACTCGAGGTTCCACCCTTCTGAAGCTTTGAATTTTTGCCTGACACCCCGAAAACCTCGAGGTTTGCTTATGAACCTCGAGGTTTTGCTTCTTGACAGCAAAACCAAGTCCTGCATAAAATCATCTATACACTCCGATCCTTAAGTTAGTGACTTGTAATCATCAAAACCATAATTTGACATTAAAATGAATAGAAATTACTCACAGCTCATTGGGATTTACCATTCCCAATTCTCTCCTTATGAAGGTGAATGGCTCCTTGGCTAGAGGCTTGGTGAAAATGTCTGCCAATTGAAGGTGAGTTGGGATGAACATCACTTTGACATCTCGTTTTTGGACATGATCCCGGATGAAATGATGCCTCACATCAATGTGCTTGGTCCTTGTATGTTGTACAGGATTCTTGGCCAAGCTTATTGTGCTAGTATTTGTAAGTTCCGGCTGAACCCAAGAGGGGGGGGTGAATTGGGTGAAGTATAAAAACGTTCTTGCTCAAAAGGTTTTTTCAATTCAGTGCTTTTATCTTTGAATAACAGAAGTAAGTTCACAAACAATTGATAAACACTCAAATGTAAATGCTGGAAATGAAAGAGATAAGGGAGAAGAGCTTGCAAACAGATTTATACTGGTTCGGCCCTCCTTGACCTACGTCCAGTCCCCAAGCCACACTTGGGATTTTCAATCCACTATCTTCAATAATCTTGATTACACGATCTGTAACTGAAGCAATCCTCTCTCTAGGATTCACTCCCCCTTACAATCTGTAATCAACACATTGTTTGATTACACACTCTGTACTTGAAGTAATCCTCTCGCTAGGATTCACTCCCCCTTACAAGTTGTAATCAACACAATGTATTTCCCACTCAAGATTCCCCAATCTTGAGTAACTCTCAGAAGAATAATGTGTTTACAATGAGATTCCTCTCAAAGGAATGAATAGATGATCATTGAAGTGCAGATACAATTCATTTCACTCTCTAAGCTATCTAGTCATGTAAAACAGAGTGAAAAAGATGAAGAAGCAGAGGTTCAGCATTTTGGCATTGTAATCTTGTGTCTCCACCTTTTTCTGCTTCAATCCATGTCTTTTATAGGTAGAGAAGAGTCTGTGACCGTTTATGACCGTTGAAGAATCAATCAGACCGTTGTAGCTGATTATCTTTAAGTTTGGTCAGCTTCTTTCTCTAATCTCCAACTAATCCAGTTGTATAATTGATCTGAGGTGGCTTTCTGTGGATTTGCCCGTTGGAGAAGACTTTGCTTGTTGTAGTAATCTTCCTTTTAGCCTTTTGCAGACGTGTACAAGTGGATTAACCAAAGGAAGCAACTATCTGGGCTGTGCATTTATTGTTCTGACAGTTTTTTGCTTTTTGCTCTAATCCTTCAATGAACCTTCGTTAATCTGTCTGAAACTCACTAGAAAGATGGTTAAACATATCTAGAATCAATATAGAATAATCATGTAAAGCATTGAGATCAAACAAGAAGGTATTGCAGATTTCCCAAATTTGAAATTGCACCAACGGTCACAAACCTTGAGGCCAACCTCGAGGTTAGCCTGAAGGTTTCAGGCAAATTCAGTTTCAGAAACTCACAACCTTGAGGTTGAAACAGTAACCTCGAGGTTGGAAACTTGGTTGAAAGAGCATTTTTCCTCTGGAGCCCGATAACCTCGAGGTTGGAAATCCATACTCGAGGTTTGCTTCTGAAATTGCAAAGTTCAGTTCTTGAAAACAAGCCTCAACCTCGAGGTTGCAAACTTGACCTCGAGGTTGTCATTACTTTGACAACCAGTTTGCTCTCTGTAAGCCATAATACTCGAGGTTGAAACTCCATACTCGAGGTTCAAAGTATTTTCATGAAATCTCAAGTTTAAAACAGAATACCCAACCTCAAACTCAATTTTACATGTCCAAACTCGATGTAAGAATCCAATGCAAGAAGAATCAGCTCCAAACTCATTGTATTATGTCCATTAAGATCGGATGAATGAAGGCTGTTCTTGATCAGCCCTTTTTGCGTTGTCCTGAACTGATTGTCAACTTCCAAAAGCCATATCTCCCTGGTCTGAAATCCGTTTTGGTCCGTTCAAGTCTTGTTGGAAAGATATGTGTGTCTACTTTCCAATGGCACCGATTTGAGCTCAATTGGATTTGTGGTTTGTGAGCTACACCCAAAACATTGAAGCTTGGTTCTGACAGTGACGGTGATGTTTGTGTAAATTTGTAAAATTCATATCCCCTTGTTCTGAACTCCTTTGGACTTGAATCTTTGTCAAAAGTACGTGTTAGGAGTCTAGTTTCCAATGCTTTTGGTTTCGTCTCAATCCGATCTCTGGTTTGGAAGATATCATCAAATTACCAAAGGTCGCCAGAAGCTGAACGTGGAACAGAGTGCACCAGAGTTGCTGATAGTGCTGAAACCTTGAGGTTATGACTGGAACCTCGAGGTTTCACTTGCAACCTCGAGGTTGCACTTCCAACCTCGAGGTTGGCTAGTCCAGAGACACCAAAGATGCTGAAAACACTCAAACCTCGAGGTTCATACTCAAACCTCGAGTTGTCTCATCCTAAACCTCATATTTGCTCTGGTTTAACTCTGAAATGACCCATTCCAACTTCCATTTGATCATGGAGACTTCTAGGATCAATTTTAGAACTTGGATAGTGATATCTTCATTCCATTCAACAAGATCTTCCTTCTTCCATCTCCCAACTTGATCATTCTTCATCAATTCTTTCTTTCTTCTCTTCTCTTGATCATTCTTGATAATGCAACTCTTTCTTCAGCCTTGAATGCTTCTTCTTTATTTGGTCTCTTTTCTTCTACTTGGTTATCACCAAAACCCATTGATAACAACTTGCTTTCTTGATAACCTCTGCAGATACTTCTTTCTTTCAACTCTTATCTCCTTCTTGATTAATCTCTATAATTCAACTTAGATTGATCTACATTAAATGCAATAGTTAGTCCAAGTAGGAGATAATTATATTGCTCAATCTTTTTGCTTATAAGAATGACATCTGTGTAAGACATCATCAAAACTAAGTATAACCAACATTCTCCCCCTTTTTGATGATGGCAAATACCTTAAGAAAAATATGTACGAATATAAGAATACATTAGATACAACATATTTTTCTTGCCATTCTCTCCCCCTTATTTGTCATTAGCAAAAAGTTGAATTGAAGTTATCAGAAAACGACTAATTTTGCATTTCAACACAAGTTGATCAGAGGATGACAGTAGATAAACATATAAACAACTAGAAATGTATTCAATGAACAAACTTCATAAACGCAGAACTGATATCAGAGAGGATAAATACTCTGATAATCACTGATATCAGAACCAATTACTACAAAATCAGCAAAATACAATGAAATGCAATGACACACAACACCTAGAACCTATGCACCTTATGCATGTTAAAAGAGTCAAAGAAACTGATTTTCTCTCCCCGATTGAAATTGCTTTTCATTCTAAATATAATGTAATTTGGAATGTTTTTATGAAAACAAATTTGAAGGAAATTGAGGAAATTTTCAAGAAATCTTTCACAATTAAAGCATGTGTATACCAAACATGTGCACAATTTCTACTGAATATAAAAAGATAGGGATTAGAAATGCTCATGTTGGTTTTGCAAAATGATGAACTATCTGTGAAGTCCATTTACTAGCTTTGAGATATGTGATGTGCTCTAAATAGCCTCTGGGATGAGACTAAAGTACTGGCTTCTTGAGTTGTATCTCGTCTGAATGAATATGATCATCAGTACTTCAGCTTCCATCTTTTGCCTTTTCTTCATAAATCATCCATGTAGAGCACATCTCAGCTTCAATGATTAACCGCCAAGACATCTTTCCCTAATTTAATAGTTTTTCCTTATAGTGCGTTAAGGAAAATTGTAACACAACAAAATCTCCTGTTACAAATTGAAAACATTCTTTCGAAAAGATTTGTTAGTGCAAGCCAAATATCAAAGTATCCTTTTCTATGTGATATTTTTAAAATAAAGCTAATGAAAGGAAAATATGATATTAACTCATCATCAAAACTAACAAAAGATATGAATGCAAATGAGTATGGTTAAAAGGGTTTTTCTTCAAATAAAGAAGGTGAGCTTTTAAAGTATAAAGCATGTATGAATGTGAAGCTCCCCCTTAATGAATGCATGACTAAAATGTGAAATCCCCTTTAATGATATCAAATAATAATGTGACACCAAATGTTATGAAGTTTGAAAATATCTTTGCTCACAACATGGTACCTCAGAATTGAAAACTTTCAAGTTCACTTGGGTGGACTTGAAATTGTTATAAACAAATCACTTATGCCTTTTATGATGATAATAGAGTTTAAGGCATAAGGATCATTTTTTAAAAATGATTTGCTTAGGCTAAAGTTCATGAAAAATTTGAGTGAATAAAATCAAGTTAGCCTGAAGAGTGATATGAAACAGAGAAATGATTATCATATATGAATATTATTGCAGAATACAATACCTCACTCAAGTAATGTCGTAATTACTTGAGTCATAATGGTTTGTAGTCCATAGATGCATCACGGGCTAGCTTTTATCTGATAATGTGATCAATACTGAAGCTTTCCCAGATGTGACTAAGCTTCAAGATGAAGAGTCACATAACCATCAGATGTTCTGAATGCATCTTAGACACTGAAATCCTGAATGAACTTTGTATAAGATTAGTTTTTGCTCATAGCTTCTCATCAAGTTAACATGCTCCTTATCATCTCGGTTCCTTGAGTGACACTTCCTTCTGGTTGCCCTTTGACATTCATACCTCCAACCTCGAGTTTACCTCTAGAACCTCAAGGTTCCACTGTCTGTTTGGATGAGATGTCTTCTCTGTCTGCCACAAAACTCGAGGTTCCACTTCCATACTCGAGGTTCCATCCTTCAGGAACCTTGAGATTTTGTTTGACACCCCGTCAACCTCAAGGTTGGCTTCTCAACCTCGAGGTTTTGCCTTTGACAGCAAAACCAACACCTGCAATAAAATGAATGTTCTTTGGTACTCAATGATTCTTGAGTCCACACAAGATTAGACATGACAACTCTTACACTCTTATAGGATTAAATCATATGATTTTTGAGCAAAGAGTATAACAATCAAAGATCAAAACATAGTTTTACCCAACCAAATAAGTTCAAGCCAATGAATCGAATAGGGTAACAACTAACTGATTCCAAAAATGTTATTTCTCAATGACAATTTGTATATACACTTTATGCAGAAAAGATGTCATTGATAAAATACACATAAGTTTGATCAAATAGCATTGAAAATCTTATCTAAAGATAAGCATTTATCAATTTGAAGTTCAGATTTTTTTTTTTTTTGAAAGATAATGAAATATGCAAAGTATTTCAAATCTTGAATGTTCTTTCAAAATGTGATAATGCAATATGAAATCAAGATTTTGATAGATGAAAGATTCATGTTTGAAACATGTTTGAAAACAATGCTCATTATAAACATATTGGAAGACAATAGGTTTAATGAATATATCAGTATGCTTCAGTTTTAGAAAACATGTTGAACATTGAAGTTAACATGTTGAAGAACTTTCTGAAAAGCCAAAGTCATGAAAGTAAAGCATTGTCAAGACATGCTTAGCACAACATATATAAGCTTAATGACTTTGTTATTGACCAAGAGATAATCTTGCCTTAGAGAGAAGAGTCTTGAAAATATAAGAACATTCAAGGCAAGAGTATGAATATGCAGAGATAGTTACTCAGAATGTAGATGAACACGAATGCTGATGTATTTGAGTAACACAAGAAGTACTAGGATTCATAGGCTATGAAACACAGATTCTTTAGTCCAAATGACTAAGGTTCCAAAGAATTATCCTAGAAAGTTAATCCATTTAATGATTAATGCACATGATGCATTAATGAACATTCATAATATTTGGAATAGCTTAATCAATAAGGTTTTATGCAACAAGTATAAGTTTTCACATACTGAATTCATTTCTGGAAATTAGCTTGAAACTCATATATGATTCACTTATTTGACATAAGGTCCTACCATTTAGAGAACGAAACATAACAGTTCAAGCAAAACATTGGATTCTAAGGATCAATATGTGAAAGATAATGAAAACTCAATTAGAGAAGTCTGAAGCATATTCAACATTCAGTAACAATATTAACTTCCAATTTGAAACATCATTTGAATGTAATCAAAGTATAAATATGTTCTCAAAACATTTGTATGCATTTTCTTAAAACAATGTGAGTTGAAATCCAAACAGATTTTACATGCAATGGCATTTCAAAAATATAAAATTAACAAAGTTATGCACAAGCTCACTTGTTTGATCATCAAAAATTCACTAGCAAATTCATTTATGTCCATTTAGCAATCTGAAAACATTTTGAAAAATGTAAATGGTTGATTGCTAAAGGAATGCAATAATAGACAAGTATTCATTATCCAAATATGAATTTCACATAAGCACAGTATAGGATAAGGTTGGATATCACCATAATTCCTCTTGTCCTCATAGAAGCTTGCTTGGTTGAGATGGTTTGGTGTAGATAACTCCTTTTTCGGTTGTTCACCATCAACATCAAGCATAGCTTGTTGAGCTTTCTCAAGACTTGAATCATTTTTATATGTTGCATTCTTGAGAAGCTTTCTTTCATCCTACAAAACTTTATAAATCTTTTTCTTTCTTGGTATCCAATCTTACTTGGATCCAATCATCGTTAGCTTGTAGGAACCAAAATTCACATGCTCTTATGAATATAATCAATTCAAAATAATTGAACACAATGAATTAATCATGAATTTATGCATAAAAGAAATAATTTCTTTTCAAATCATCATGTATGCATAAAGAGTTAAGCTCTTGAACATTGCAAAATATATATATAAATGAATCTATCAAGTAGATTTTCAATTTCAAAGATAATTTTCAATGTTCATTCCTACTATCCAATGTGTAAAACCTCAATAAATATTCTAGATAATAGAGTAGGAGGTTTTACCAACATGCACCCTTTCCTTAGGTACTTGGAGGATTGGCTTTGCATACCCATTGACTCTTTGGTGTCTGCAAAGTCTTCATATAAGGTACAGTCTTCAAGTATCTTCTCTTTGATACTAGAGATATTCTCTTCTTTTTGTTGTCCTCAAGGTAGTTGTACGGTACTCCTTGGTAGTTTGTTCTTGAGGGAGAATATACTCCTCTTGCTTGTAATTCTTGCTTCTTATGATTCAGCTTTGTAGTTTCAGCAATGGGTGCCATGGGAGTTCTCTTCCTTGATATGGATTCTATGATCTCCTTCTTTGGTGCATGAGGAACTCTTGGCTTCTTCTTCCTCTTCTTTGTACCTTGATGTCCATTGATGTACAAATCATCCTGCACACATAGAGTACTAGATGGACATTTCGGTACCCACTTATACTTGGGTCCTTGACTGTTAGTATTGGACCTTGATTGTCCTTTAGGAACCCAAACCAACCTATTTCTTACATTGAAATTTCTTCTAATATAACATGTGTAAGAAATATGACCAGATTTCCCACAATAGTTGCAAATAAAAGAATGATGCATGTTATGAACAACTTTGCAAGAATTATGTGGTTCCAGTGGATGCAATTTCGAGTGATTCATGTTTGTGTATTCTTTCTTCCCATATGATTCTCCAGCATGATTGAAAACACTTTTGTTTTTCAAAATTGAATCAGTAATTGGTTGAAAAACAATTTTATGAAAACGTTCAAAAACACTTTTCTTAACTACACAAGAAGAATTGGAGTTGTTTACCACTTGTGTATCTTGAGCTTTAGATAATGGTTCATCATGATCTTCCATGAGCTTTCCTTGAGAATCCTCTTTCTCTTGTTCTTTTGTGTTGACTGGATTTTGGGAGTATTCAATGATTTCTCCTTCTTCATTCTCCACTTCCAATTGTTCATCAATTGCGGATATGTAGCTTGTAATTTCGGATGAACTGTCAACACTACCAACTTCAACACAATTGTTAGAAGCATAAAGAGAATCAAGAGTATCCCAAATATCTTTAGCACTAGAGCAACATTTGATTTTCACAAAATCATTTTCAGTTAAAGCACTATACAAAATTTTCATTGCTCTAATGTTCATTGAAAACAATTTCTTTTCTTTTTCTGTCCAATCCTTTCTTGGTTTGAAATCAAAATTATTTGTAAGAACATTCCACATATAGAAATCAGTTGCTTTGATAAAACTAGTCATTCTAGCTTTCCAAAACCAAAAATCAACATCTTTAAAAAGTGGTGGAATAGTAACATCAAAACCTTCAGAAAACGAGGAACACCCGAAACCAACCATTGAAACTCTTGAGACGGTTAAGTCCTTTAAACAAGAGCCCCGCTCTGATACCAAATGTAAGTTCCGGCTGAACCCAAGAGGGGGGGGTGAATTGGGTGAAGTATAAAAACGTTCTTGCTCAAAAGGTTTTTTCAATTCAGTGCTTTTATCTTTGAATAACAGAAGTAAGTTCACAAACAATTGATAAACACTCAAATGTAAATGCTGGAAATGAAAGAGATAAGGGAGAAGAGCTTGCAAACAGATTTATACTGGTTCGGCCCTCCTTGACCTACGTCCAGTCCCCAAGCCACACTTGGGATTTTCAATCCACTATCTTCAATAATCTTGATTACACGATCTGTAACTGAAGCAATCCTCTCTCTAGGATTCACTCCCCCTTACAATCTGTAATCAACACATTGTTTGATTACACACTCTGTACTTGAAGTAATCCTCTCGCTAGGATTCACTCCCCCTTACAAGTTGTAATCAACACAATGTATTTCCCACTCAAGATTCCCCAATCTTGAGTAACTCTCAGAAGAATAATGTGTTTACAATGAGATTCCTCTCAAAGGAATGAATAGATGATCATTGAAGTGCAGATACAATTCATTTCACTCTCTAAGCTATCTAGTCATGTAAAACAGAGTGAAAAAGATGAAGAAGCAGAGGTTCAGCATTTTGGCATTGTAATCTTGTGTCTCCACCTTTTTCTGCTTCAATCCATGTCTTTTATAGGTAGAGAAGAGTCTGTGACCGTTTATGACCGTTGAAGAATCAATCAGACCGTTGTAGCTGATTATCTTTAAGTTTGGTCAGCTTCTTTCTCTAATCTCCAACTAATCCAGTTGTATAATTGATCTGAGGTGGCTTTCTGTGGATTTGCCCGTTGGAGAAGACTTTGCTTGTTGTAGTAATCTTCCTTTTAGCCTTTTGCAGACGTGTACAAGTGGATTAACCAAAGGAAGCAACTATCTGGGCTGTGCATTTATTGTTCTGACAGTTTTTTGCTTTTTGCTCTAATCCTTCAATGAACCTTCGTTAATCTGTCTGAAACTCACTAGAAAGATGGTTAAACATATCTAGAATCAATATAGAATAATCATGTAAAGCATTGAGATCAAACAAGAAGGTATTGCAGATTTCCCAAATTTGAAATTGCACCAACGGTCACAAACCTTGAGGCCAACCTCGAGGTTAGCCTGAAGGTTTCAGGCAAATTCAGTTTCAGAAACTCACAACCTTGAGGTTGAAACAGTAACCTCGAGGTTGGAAACTTGGTTGAAAGAGCATTTTTCCTCTGGAGCCCGATAACCTCGAGGTTGGAAATCCATACTCGAGGTTTGCTTCTGAAATTGCAAAGTTCAGTTCTTGAAAACAAGCCTCAACCTCGAGGTTGCAAACTTGACCTCGAGGTTGTCATTACTTTGACAACCAGTTTGCTCTCTGTAAGCCATAATACTCGAGGTTGAAACTCCATACTCGAGGTTCAAAGTATTTTCATGAAATCTCAAGTTTAAAACAGAATACCCAACCTCAAACTCAATTTTACATGTCCAAACTCGATGTAAGAATCCAATGCAAGAAGAATCAGCTCCAAACTCATTGTATTATGTCCATTAAGATCGGATGAATGAAGGCTGTTCTTGATCAGCCCTTTTTGCGTTGTCCTGAACTGATTGTCAACTTCCAAAAGCCATATCTCCCTGGTCTGAAATCCGTTTTGGTCCGTTCAAGTCTTGTTGGAAAGATATGTGTGTCTACTTTCCAATGGCACCGATTTGAGCTCAATTGGATTTGTGGTTTGTGAGCTACACCCAAAACATTGAAGCTTGGTTCTGACAGTGACGGTGATGTTTGTGTAAATTTGTAAAATTCATATCCCCTTGTTCTGAACTCCTTTGGACTTGAATCTTTGTCAAAAGTACGTGTTAGGAGTCTAGTTTCCAATGCTTTTGGTTTCGTCTCAATCCGATCTCTGGTTTGGAAGATATCATCAAATTACCAAAGGTCGCCAGAAGCTGAACGTGGAACAGAGTGCACCAGAGTTGCTGATAGTGCTGAAACCTTGAGGTTATGACTGGAACCTCGAGGTTTCACTTGCAACCTCGAGGTTGCACTTCCAACCTCGAGGTTGGCTAGTCCAGAGACACCAAAGATGCTGAAAACACTCAAACCTCGAGGTTCATACTCAAACCTCGAGTTGTCTCATCCTAAACCTCATATTTGCTCTGGTTTAACTCTGAAATGACCCATTCCAACTTCCATTTGATCATGGAGACTTCTAGGATCAATTTTAGAACTTGGATAGTGATATCTTCATTCCATTCAACAAGATCTTCCTTCTTCCATCTCCCAACTTGATCATTCTTCATCAATTCTTTCTTTCTTCTCTTCTCTTGATCATTCTTGATAATGCAACTCTTTCTTCAGCCTTGAATGCTTCTTCTTTATTTGGTCTCTTTTCTTCTACTTGGTTATCACCAAAACCCATTGATAACAACTTGCTTTCTTGATAACCTCTGCAGATACTTCTTTCTTTCAACTCTTATCTCCTTCTTGATTAATCTCTATAATTCAACTTAGATTGATCTACATTAAATGCAATAGTTAGTCCAAGTAGGAGATAATTATATTGCTCAATCTTTTTGCTTATAAGAATGACATCTGTGTAAGACATCATCAAAACTAAGTATAACCAACATTCTCCCCCTTTTTGATGATGGCAAATACCTTAAGAAAAATATGTACGAATATAAGAATACATTAGATACAACATATTTTTCTTGCCATTCTCTCCCCCTTATTTGTCATTAGCAAAAAGTTGAATTGAAGTTATCAGAAAACGACTAATTTTGCATTTCAACACAAGTTGATCAGAGGATGACAGTAGATAAACATATAAACAACTAGAAATGTATTCAATGAACAAACTTCATAAACGCAGAACTGATATCAGAGAGGATAAATACTCTGATAATCACTGATATCAGAACCAATTACTACAAAATCAGCAAAATACAATGAAATGCAATGACACACAACACCTAGAACCTATGCACCTTATGCATGTTAAAAGAGTCAAAGAAACTGATTTTCTCTCCCCGATTGAAATTGCTTTTCATTCTAAATATAATGTAATTTGGAATGTTTTTATGAAAACAAATTTGAAGGAAATTGAGGAAATTTTCAAGAAATCTTTCACAATTAAAGCATGTGTATACCAAACATGTGCACAATTTCTACTGAATATAAAAAGATAGGGATTAGAAATGCTCATGTTGGTTTTGCAAAATGATGAACTATCTGTGAAGTCCATTTACTAGCTTTGAGATATGTGATGTGCTCTAAATAGCCTCTGGGATGAGACTAAAGTACTGGCTTCTTGAGTTGTATCTCGTCTGAATGAATATGATCATCAGTACTTCAGCTTCCATCTTTTGCCTTTTCTTCATAAATCATCCATGTAGAGCACATCTCAGCTTCAATGATTAACCGCCAAGACATCTTTCCCTAATTTAATAGTTTTTCCTTATAGTGCGTTAAGGAAAATTGTAACACAACAAAATCTCCTGTTACAAATTGAAAACATTCTTTCGAAAAGATTTGTTAGTGCAAGCCAAATATCAAAGTATCCTTTTCTATGTGATATTTTTAAAATAAAGCTAATGAAAGGAAAATATGATATTAACTCATCATCAAAACTAACAAAAGATATGAATGCAAATGAGTATGGTTAAAAGGGTTTTTCTTCAAATAAAGAAGGTGAGCTTTTAAAGTATAAAGCATGTATGAATGTGAAGCTCCCCCTTAATGAATGCATGACTAAAATGTGAAATCCCCTTTAATGATATCAAATAATAATGTGACACCAAATGTTATGAAGTTTGAAAATATCTTTGCTCACAACATGGTACCTCAGAATTGAAAACTTTCAAGTTCACTTGGGTGGACTTGAAATTGTTATAAACAAATCACTTATGCCTTTTATGATGATAATAGAGTTTAAGGCATAAGGATCATTTTTTAAAAATGATTTGCTTAGGCTAAAGTTCATGAAAAATTTGAGTGAATAAAATCAAGTTAGCCTGAAGAGTGATATGAAACAGAGAAATGATTATCATATATGAATATTATTGCAGAATACAATACCTCACTCAAGTAATGTCGTAATTACTTGAGTCATAATGGTTTGTAGTCCATAGATGCATCACGGGCTAGCTTTTATCTGATAATGTGATCAATACTGAAGCTTTCCCAGATGTGACTAAGCTTCAAGATGAAGAGTCACATAACCATCAGATGTTCTGAATGCATCTTAGACACTGAAATCCTGAATGAACTTTGTATAAGATTAGTTTTTGCTCATAGCTTCTCATCAAGTTAACATGCTCCTTATCATCTCGGTTCCTTGAGTGACACTTCCTTCTGGTTGCCCTTTGACATTCATACCTCCAACCTCGAGTTTACCTCTAGAACCTCAAGGTTCCACTGTCTGTTTGGATGAGATGTCTTCTCTGTCTGCCACAAAACTCGAGGTTCCACTTCCATACTCGAGGTTCCATCCTTCAGGAACCTTGAGATTTTGTTTGACACCCCGTCAACCTCAAGGTTGGCTTCTCAACCTCGAGGTTTTGCCTTTGACAGCAAAACCAACACCTGCAATAAAATGAATGTTCTTTGGTACTCAATGATTCTTGAGTCCACACAAGATTAGACATGACAACTCTTACACTCTTATAGGATTAAATCATATGATTTTTGAGCAAAGAGTATAACAATCAAAGATCAAAACATAGTTTTACCCAACCAAATAAGTTCAAGCCAATGAATCGAATAGGGTAACAACTAACTGATTCCAAAAATGTTATTTCTCAATGACAATTTGTATATACACTTTATGCAGAAAAGATGTCATTGATAAAATACACATAAGTTTGATCAAATAGCATTGAAAATCTTATCTAAAGATAAGCATTTATCAATTTGAAGTTCAGATTTTTTTTTTTTTTGAAAGATAATGAAATATGCAAAGTATTTCAAATCTTGAATGTTCTTTCAAAATGTGATAATGCAATATGAAATCAAGATTTTGATAGATGAAAGATTCATGTTTGAAACATGTTTGAAAACAATGCTCATTATAAACATATTGGAAGACAATAGGTTTAATGAATATATCAGTATGCTTCAGTTTTAGAAAACATGTTGAACATTGAAGTTAACATGTTGAAGAACTTTCTGAAAAGCCAAAGTCATGAAAGTAAAGCATTGTCAAGACATGCTTAGCACAACATATATAAGCTTAATGACTTTGTTATTGACCAAGAGATAATCTTGCCTTAGAGAGAAGAGTCTTGAAAATATAAGAACATTCAAGGCAAGAGTATGAATATGCAGAGATAGTTACTCAGAATGTAGATGAACACGAATGCTGATGTATTTGAGTAACACAAGAAGTACTAGGATTCATAGGCTATGAAACACAGATTCTTTAGTCCAAATGACTAAGGTTCCAAAGAATTATCCTAGAAAGTTAATCCATTTAATGATTAATGCACATGATGCATTAATGAACATTCATAATATTTGGAATAGCTTAATCAATAAGGTTTTATGCAACAAGTATAAGTTTTCACATACTGAATTCATTTCTGGAAATTAGCTTGAAACTCATATATGATTCACTTATTTGACATAAGGTCCTACCATTTAGAGAACGAAACATAACAGTTCAAGCAAAACATTGGATTCTAAGGATCAATATGTGAAAGATAATGAAAACTCAATTAGAGAAGTCTGAAGCATATTCAACATTCAGTAACAATATTAACTTCCAATTTGAAACATCATTTGAATGTAATCAAAGTATAAATATGTTCTCAAAACATTTGTATGCATTTTCTTAAAACAATGTGAGTTGAAATCCAAACAGATTTTACATGCAATGGCATTTCAAAAATATAAAATTAACAAAGTTATGCACAAGCTCACTTGTTTGATCATCAAAAATTCACTAGCAAATTCATTTATGTCCATTTAGCAATCTGAAAACATTTTGAAAAATGTAAATGGTTGATTGCTAAAGGAATGCAATAATAGACAAGTATTCATTATCCAAATATGAATTTCACATAAGCACAGTATAGGATAAGGTTGGATATCACCATAATTCCTCTTGTCCTCATAGAAGCTTGCTTGGTTGAGATGGTTTGGTGTAGATAACTCCTTTTTCGGTTGTTCACCATCAACATCAAGCATAGCTTGTTGAGCTTTCTCAAGACTTGAATCATTTTTATATGTTGCATTCTTGAGAAGCTTTCTTTCATCCTACAAAACTTTATAAATCTTTTTCTTTCTTGGTATCCAATCTTACTTGGATCCAATCATCGTTAGCTTGTAGGAACCAAAATTCACATGCTCTTATGAATATAATCAATTCAAAATAATTGAACACAATGAATTAATCATGAATTTATGCATAAAAGAAATAATTTCTTTTCAAATCATCATGTATGCATAAAGAGTTAAGCTCTTGAACATTGCAAAATATATATATAAATGAATCTATCAAGTAGATTTTCAATTTCAAAGATAATTTTCAATGTTCATTCCTACTATCCAATGTGTAAAACCTCAATAAATATTCTAGATAATAGAGTAGGAGGTTTTACCAACATGCACCCTTTCCTTAGGTACTTGGAGGATTGGCTTTGCATACCCATTGACTCTTTGGTGTCTGCAAAGTCTTCATATAAGGTACAGTCTTCAAGTATCTTCTCTTTGATACTAGAGATATTCTCTTCTTTTTGTTGTCCTCAAGGTAGTTGTACGGTACTCCTTGGTAGTTTGTTCTTGAGGGAGAATATACTCCTCTTGCTTGTAATTCTTGCTTCTTATGATTCAGCTTTGTAGTTTCAGCAATGGGTGCCATGGGAGTTCTCTTCCTTGATATGGATTCTATGATCTCCTTCTTTGGTGCATGAGGAACTCTTGGCTTCTTCTTCCTCTTCTTTGTACCTTGATGTCCATTGATGTACAAATCATCCTGCACACATAGAGTACTAGATGGACATTTCGGTACCCACTTATACTTGGGTCCTTGACTGTTAGTATTGGACCTTGATTGTCCTTTAGGAACCCAAACCAACCTATTTCTTACATTGAAATTTCTTCTAATATAACATGTGTAAGAAATATGACCAGATTTCCCACAATAGTTGCAAATAAAAGAATGATGCATGTTATGAACAACTTTGCAAGAATTATGTGGTTCCAGTGGATGCAATTTCGAGTGATTCATGTTTGTGTATTCTTTCTTCCCATATGATTCTCCAGCATGATTGAAAACACTTTTGTTTTTCAAAATTGAATCAGTAATTGGTTGAAAAACAATTTTATGAAAACGTTCAAAAACACTTTTCTTAACTACACAAGAAGAATTGGAGTTGTTTACCACTTGTGTATCTTGAGCTTTAGATAATGGTTCATCATGATCTTCCATGAGCTTTCCTTGAGAATCCTCTTTCTCTTGTTCTTTTGTGTTGACTGGATTTTGGGAGTATTCAATGATTTCTCCTTCTTCATTCTCCACTTCCAATTGTTCATCAATTGCGGATATGTAGCTTGTAATTTCGGATGAACTGTCAACACTACCAACTTCAACACAATTGTTAGAAGCATAAAGAGAATCAAGAGTATCCCAAATATCTTTAGCACTAGAGCAACATTTGATTTTCACAAAATCATTTTCAGTTAAAGCACTATACAAAATTTTCATTGCTCTAATGTTCATTGAAAACAATTTCTTTTCTTTTTCTGTCCAATCCTTTCTTGGTTTGAAATCAAAATTATTTGTAAGAACATTCCACATATAGAAATCAGTTGCTTTGATAAAACTAGTCATTCTAGCTTTCCAAAACCAAAAATCAACATCTTTAAAAAGTGGTGGAATAGTAACATCAAAACCTTCAGAAAACGAGGAACACCCGAAACCAACCATTGAAACTCTTGAGACGGTTAAGTCCTTTAAACAAGAGCCCCGCTCTGATACCAAATGTAAGTTCCGGCTGAACCCAAGAGGGGGGGGTGAATTGGGTGAAGTATAAAAACGTTCTTGCTCAAAAGGTTTTTTCAATTCAGTGCTTTTATCTTTGAATAACAGAAGTAAGTTCACAAACAATTGATAAACACTCAAATGTAAATGCTGGAAATGAAAGAGATAAGGGAGAAGAGCTTGCAAACAGATTTATACTGGTTCGGCCCTCCTTGACCTACGTCCAGTCCCCAAGCCACACTTGGGATTTTCAATCCACTATCTTCAATAATCTTGATTACACGATCTGTAACTGAAGCAATCCTCTCTCTAGGATTCACTCCCCCTTACAATCTGTAATCAACACATTGTTTGATTACACACTCTGTACTTGAAGTAATCCTCTCGCTAGGATTCACTCCCCCTTACAAGTTGTAATCAACACAATGTATTTCCCACTCAAGATTCCCCAATCTTGAGTAACTCTCAGAAGAATAATGTGTTTACAATGAGATTCCTCTCAAAGGAATGAATAGATGATCATTGAAGTGCAGATACAATTCATTTCACTCTCTAAGCTATCTAGTCATGTAAAACAGAGTGAAAAAGATGAAGAAGCAGAGGTTCAGCATTTTGGCATTGTAATCTTGTGTCTCCACCTTTTTCTGCTTCAATCCATGTCTTTTATAGGTAGAGAAGAGTCTGTGACCGTTTATGACCGTTGAAGAATCAATCAGACCGTTGTAGCTGATTATCTTTAAGTTTGGTCAGCTTCTTTCTCTAATCTCCAACTAATCCAGTTGTATAATTGATCTGAGGTGGCTTTCTGTGGATTTGCCCGTTGGAGAAGACTTTGCTTGTTGTAGTAATCTTCCTTTTAGCCTTTTGCAGACGTGTACAAGTGGATTAACCAAAGGAAGCAACTATCTGGGCTGTGCATTTATTGTTCTGACAGTTTTTTGCTTTTTGCTCTAATCCTTCAATGAACCTTCGTTAATCTGTCTGAAACTCACTAGAAAGATGGTTAAACATATCTAGAATCAATATAGAATAATCATGTAAAGCATTGAGATCAAACAAGAAGGTATTGCAGATTTCCCAAATTTGAAATTGCACCAACGGTCACAAACCTTGAGGCCAACCTCGAGGTTAGCCTGAAGGTTTCAGGCAAATTCAGTTTCAGAAACTCACAACCTTGAGGTTGAAACAGTAACCTCGAGGTTGGAAACTTGGTTGAAAGAGCATTTTTCCTCTGGAGCCCGATAACCTCGAGGTTGGAAATCCATACTCGAGGTTTGCTTCTGAAATTGCAAAGTTCAGTTCTTGAAAACAAGCCTCAACCTCGAGGTTGCAAACTTGACCTCGAGGTTGTCATTACTTTGACAACCAGTTTGCTCTCTGTAAGCCATAATACTCGAGGTTGAAACTCCATACTCGAGGTTCAAAGTATTTTCATGAAATCTCAAGTTTAAAACAGAATACCCAACCTCAAACTCAATTTTACATGTCCAAACTCGATGTAAGAATCCAATGCAAGAAGAATCAGCTCCAAACTCATTGTATTATGTCCATTAAGATCGGATGAATGAAGGCTGTTCTTGATCAGCCCTTTTTGCGTTGTCCTGAACTGATTGTCAACTTCCAAAAGCCATATCTCCCTGGTCTGAAATCCGTTTTGGTCCGTTCAAGTCTTGTTGGAAAGATATGTGTGTCTACTTTCCAATGGCACCGATTTGAGCTCAATTGGATTTGTGGTTTGTGAGCTACACCCAAAACATTGAAGCTTGGTTCTGACAGTGACGGTGATGTTTGTGTAAATTTGTAAAATTCATATCCCCTTGTTCTGAACTCCTTTGGACTTGAATCTTTGTCAAAAGTACGTGTTAGGAGTCTAGTTTCCAATGCTTTTGGTTTCGTCTCAATCCGATCTCTGGTTTGGAAGATATCATCAAATTACCAAAGGTCGCCAGAAGCTGAACGTGGAACAGAGTGCACCAGAGTTGCTGATAGTGCTGAAACCTTGAGGTTATGACTGGAACCTCGAGGTTTCACTTGCAACCTCGAGGTTGCACTTCCAACCTCGAGGTTGGCTAGTCCAGAGACACCAAAGATGCTGAAAACACTCAAACCTCGAGGTTCATACTCAAACCTCGAGTTGTCTCATCCTAAACCTCATATTTGCTCTGGTTTAACTCTGAAATGACCCATTCCAACTTCCATTTGATCATGGAGACTTCTAGGATCAATTTTAGAACTTGGATAGTGATATCTTCATTCCATTCAACAAGATCTTCCTTCTTCCATCTCCCAACTTGATCATTCTTCATCAATTCTTTCTTTCTTCTCTTCTCTTGATCATTCTTGATAATGCAACTCTTTCTTCAGCCTTGAATGCTTCTTCTTTATTTGGTCTCTTTTCTTCTACTTGGTTATCACCAAAACCCATTGATAACAACTTGCTTTCTTGATAACCTCTGCAGATACTTCTTTCTTTCAACTCTTATCTCCTTCTTGATTAATCTCTATAATTCAACTTAGATTGATCTACATTAAATGCAATAGTTAGTCCAAGTAGGAGATAATTATATTGCTCAATCTTTTTGCTTATAAGAATGACATCTGTGTAAGACATCATCAAAACTAAGTATAACCAACAGTATTGTCACACAATATGGGGATCTCCTTCAAGTGCACTCCAAGATCAGCAAGATGTTGCTTCAACCACAGCACTTGAGCACAGCAACTTGAGGCAGCTACATACTCAGCTTCGGTTGATGATATGGCCACGGTTGTTTGCTTCTTGCTAAACCAAGATACAAGTGAGTTGCCAAAGAACTCGCATTGCCCACTTGTACTCTTTCTATCCGTCTTGTAGCCAGCATGATCCGAGTCTGAATATGCTACTAGGTGCTCTGGCTGACCTTTGGGAAACCACAGCCCAAGAGTCTTCGTATCAGATAGATATCTGAATATTCTTTTTACGTGCTCAGCATGTGACTCTTTGGGTGCAAATTGGAACCGAGCACACATCCCAACACTGAACTGGATGTCCGGGCGACTTGCAGTGAGATAGAGCAATGATCCAATCATTCCTCTATACTTGGTGATGTTGAAATCCTTGCCCTCTTCATCAGAATCCAAAGAAGTGGTTGTGCTCATTGGTGTGTCAGCCCCATTGCACTTGTCCATCCCAAACTTCTTCAGCAAATCATTCAGGTACTTTGTTTGAGATATGAATATCCCATCTTTGTGTTGCTTGATTTGCAGCCCAAGGAAATAGTTGAGCTCACCCATCATTGACATTTCAAATTCACCCTGCATAGACTTAGAGAATTCTTTGCACAAGGAGTCATTAGTAGCACCGAATATAATGTCATCAACATAAATCTGAACAACTAGGATCTCATTCAATTTGTTTTTCTTAATGAACAAGGTTGTATCAGCCTTTCCTTTAATAAATCCCTGATTGAGTAAGAATTGACTCAATCTCTCATACCAAGCTCTAGGAGCTTGCTTGAGACCATACAAAGCCTTTTTGAGTTTAAAAACATGATCGGGAAAGTGATCACTTTCAAAACCTGGAGATTGTTCAACATATACCTCCTCTTGAATGAAGCCATTTAAGAATGCACTTTTCACATCCATTTGATAAAGTTTACAACCTTTAGTACATGCAAAGGCTAGTAGGACTCTTATGGTCTCCAATCTTGCTACTGGGGCATAAGTTTCCTCATAGTCTATGCCTTCTTCTTGATTGTAACCTTTGGCCACTAATCTAGCCTTGTTACACACAATAATTGCTGACTCATCACGTTTGTTCTTGAATACCCATTTTGTCCCAATAACCGGATGGTCTTTGGGTCTAGGCACCAAGTCCCAAACTTGATTTCTGTCAAATTGATGCAACTCCTCTTGTGTAGCTATCACCCAATCATTGTCTGAAAGGGCTTCTTCTATTTTAGAGGGTTCTATGTGAGAAATAAATGTAGCAAAGGTTACTTCATTCAAAGTACTTTTTCTTGTTCTTACTCCTTCATTAACATCACCTATAACTTGGTCTAAAGGGTGATTTCTTATAAATCTCCAAGCTTTAGGTTGAGACTGATCAGGATTTTCTAAATTGTTTTCAGGATGAGCCTCAAAAACATTTTCAGAATTTTCAGAAGGAGTAGGAGCATTTTTCGAAAAGAATTTGTTTTTGAAAACCGTCTCTTCTTCATCATCCAAGAGTTTATCAGATTCAGACTCACAAAATACAACATGTATAGATTCTTCAACAATTTTAGTTCTAGTATTAAACACCCTATATGCCTTACTTCTATTTGAATAACCGATAAAGATAGCTAAATCAGATTTAGGATCGAATTTACCGAGATTATCTTTACCATTATTGTGCACATAGCACTTGCACCCGAAGACATGAAAATGACTGAGGTTCGGCTTTCTTCCTTTGTAGAGTTCATACGGGGTCTTGTTCAGCTTCTTTCTCACATAGGCTCTGTTGGAGATGTAACAGGCCGTACACATGGCATCCGCCCAAAATACTTGGGAAGTGTTGTATTCGTTCAGCATCGCTCTTGCCATCTCAGTGAGTACTCTATTCTTTCTCTCCACTACTCCATTTTGTTGAGGAGTTCTAGGCGCTGAGAAGTTATGGTCAATTCCCATACTATTGCAGAACTCAGCAAAGGCATGATTCTCAAACTCTCCACCATGATCAGTCCGTATTCCTGAAATTGAGAACCCTTTCTCGTTTTGGACCTTCTTGGCAAAGGAAACAAATTGATCATAGGTTTCATCTTTAGAAGATAAGAATATTGTCCAAGTAAATCTAGAAAAATCATCAACAATGACCAAAGTGTATAAATTTCCACCAAGACTTTTCACTCTAGCTGGTCCAACTAGATCCATGTGAAGAAGTTGAAGAGGTGTATTGGTTGAAATCTCATTTTTCGCTTTAAAAGAGGATTTGGTTTGTTTTCCTTTTTGGCAAGCATCACAAATCATATCATTTTTTAAATTTAACTTAGGAATGCCAATGACCAAATCCTTTTTCAGCAACTTGTCAAGTTGAAACATATTGACATGAGCTAATCGCTTATGCCATAGCCAACTCTCATTCAAGTTACTTACAAAACAATTTTCAGAAACAGAAGCATTGCTAGAGAGGTTAAGAGTATAGCAATTTCCATCTCTAGGTGCTCTAAACAAGGCTTTATTTTTCAAATCATTTATGGAGATCAAATCCTTTTTAACAATAAAGCACTCATCAGAATCAAATATTACCAAATTACCCTTATCAGTGCTTTGGCTCACACTTAAGAGGTTGTGACACAATCCTTCTACCAAGTAGACGTCTTTGATGAGTGGGCCATCATTGTTGCCTATCTCACCAATGCCAACGATTTTGCCCGATTGGTCACCTCCAAATGTGACTCTACTTCCATCTTTTGACTTTATTGATAAAAATTTTGATTTGTCTCTAGTCATGTGCCTTGAGCATCCACTATCGATATACCACTTGTTAGATCTTGATGCTCTAAGACAAACCTGCAGTTCATAAAGAGTCAAGTCTTAGGTACCCATCTTTTCTTGGGTCCTTTGGGGTTAGCATGTACCTTGGGAATATATGTTCCTTTTGGTACCCAAATATAATTTCCTACAGGTTTAGCTTTCCTTTCGTTTCGATGAAAACAAGATGAAGTAGAATGTCCTTTCCTATTACAGTAATTACAATGAGCAAAAGGATTTGAGGAATGAACAGATTTTGCAAAGTAATTCATATAAGATTTTTGTCCATTCTTTTTCTTGCCTTTCTTCTTGTCAAAGTCTGGTTTGTACCCAATGCCCGATCGATCATTTATGAATCGTTGTTGCTTAAGAATCACATTGAGCGTTTCACTTCCCATAGTGAATTTCTCAAGTGCTTTTGTTAAATGTAAATTCTTTTGTTTCAAATCCGGGCATTCTTGGCAAATCAGAATTTCAGAAGAAGAGAGTTTCTAGACTTGCAGCTCAAGAATAACATTTTTCTTTTTCAAAGCTAAATATTTTTCTGCAAGTTTTTCAAATTCCTTTTGAACAACATTGTATTCAGCAAATAAATCATCGTAAGAAGGCAGAGGATCATATACCTCATTGCTTTCATTATGTTCCTCTTCCTCAACAACCAGGCATATGTTGGCTTTTTCACTTTCATCCTCTTCAGCTTCATCCTCATCCGATGAGCTGTCTCCCCATATTGCTAACACATATGCCTTCTTTTTATATTTCTTGAACTTCTTCTTCTCTTTCTCTTGATTTTTCAGCTGAGGACATTCCGCCTTGATGTGTCCGGGCTTTTCGCATTCGTAGCAGATAACCGGCTTCTTTGATTCATAGCTTGAATTTCCCTTCTAAAATTTCTTGAAGCCTTGATCTCTCTTATAAAACTTCTTGAATCTCCGGACCATCATGCCAATCTCTTCATCCTCATCTTCATCTTCCTCATCCTTTTCCACATTAAGAGCCACACCTTTGTTGTGATTGTTGCCACCATTGACATCTTCTAATTCCTTTTTGAACTTCAATTTACTTTCGTACTCAGATAGACTACAAAACAATGCAGCAACTGAAGTCATTGATTCTCCACAAGCTTCTTCAATGGCAGTAACTTTTACTTCCCAATCTTTCGTCAGAATATTGAGGATTTTCCTCACTTGAGCTCTTTGATCGAAAAGCTTTCCTAAGGCCGCCAGTTGATTTGTCAGATGAGTATATCTCAGCTGAAATTCTCCAATGCTCTCGCCTTGCTTCATCCGCAATAGGTCATACTCAGTGGTTAGGATGTTGATGCGGTTCTCTTTGATTCCAGAGGTTCCTTCATAAGCTATTTCCAGAGCCTTCCACATCTCCTTAGCTGTTGACAAATTACAGATACGAAAGTACTCCTTTTGACTAAGAGCACTTTGAAGCATCAGGATAGCCTTGCTGTTGAGAGTGATGTTCTTCTTATTGTCATCATTGAACTCAGCTTCTGTCTTAGGAACAGTGATGCCTCCTTCTACCTTGACTGGAACATAGTCTCCAGTCTCAAAGACTCTCCATAAACCATATTCTGTTGCCATCACGAACACATGAAATTTTTATTTCTAGAAAGAGTAGTGTTCGCCATCGAAACCGGGAGGTCTGTTGATTGAAGCTCTATCTAGAAGAATTCCTTCCATAGTGATCCTTCTCGAGTGGTTAAACTCTTCTGAGAAGACCTTGCTCTGATACCAAATGAAAGATGAGCGTTATACCCAAGAGGGGGGGTGAATTGGGTATATTAAAAATTTTCGAAAAACTTGTTATGTTTTAACACTCTCAGAACAGGGCAGAACAGAGGAGATAGAGAGAAAAGCTTTGCATACAACGATTTATACTGGTTCGGTCCTTTCTCTGACCTACATCCAGTCCCCAAGCCTCACTTGGGATTTTCAATCCACTAACTCAACGATATTGATTACACACTCTGTACCAAGAGTTGTTCTCTCACTAGAACACACTCCCCCTTACAAGTTGTAATCAATACACCCCAACTACCAAGTCCCCTGACTTGTAGTTATCTCAATCAATAAATGATTTACAAATGAAACTCTCTCACAGAGTAGATAGAATGAACACTGAAGCACAAAGTATCAAAATGATACTATTACAAGTGAAAGCTAATACACAATAAATGAACTTAGTAAATTTTCGCTCTGAGTAGGTGTATCAGCTTGTGAAGGAGTTAATGAACTCTATTTATAGCCAGAGAACATTAAATGACCGTTATAAAGAGGATTGAACCGTTGGTGATCATTTGTTGAGTGAAGGTTCATCCTTAGGCATCTTCTCTCTCTCTTTTCTGCATAATCCAGCTGTTTATTGAGTCTGAGTTGGCTTTCTGGCAATAAATCCGTTAGAGAGGATGTTTCTGGTTGTAGTAATCTTTCTTTTGATCTTTTGCAGTCGTGTACAAGTGGATTAACCAAAGGAAGCAAGTTTTCTGGACTGAGCATTAAATGTTCTGACAACTTTTTGCTTTTGCTTTAATCCTTCAATAAACCTTCGTTAATCTGTCTGAAACTCACTAGAAAAATGAGTAAACATATCTAGAATCAATATAGAATAATCATGGAAAGCATTGAGATCAAACAAGAAGGTATTACAGAATTCCCAAATTCGAATTTGCAGTAACGGCCAGAAACCTTGAGGTTTGTTCATCAAACCTCGAGGTTTGCTTAAAAAGTTCAAGCAAACTCAGTTGGCAAAACGTGTAACCTCGAGGTTACTCTGTGAACCTCGAGGTTTCCTTTGAAAAGAAACCTTTGGGAGAACTTTGTAAAACGCAAACCTTTAGGTTTCAAACAGAAACCTTGAGGTTTGAAACTTGGTGAAAAATCCATTTTTCCTCTGGAGCCCGATAACCTTGAGGTTGCAAAACCATACTTGAGGTTTGCTTCTAAATTTGTAGAGTTAAGTCTTTGAACAAAGGGCTCAACATCGAGGTTTTCAATTCTTTGAAAACCCGTTTGCTCTCTGTGTGCCATAATACTCGAGGTTTACAAACAATACTCGAGGTTTAAGTGTTTTCCTGAAATCTTGAGTTTTAGCACAAAGTGATAAACCTCGAGGTTTCAACATGAACCTCGAGGTTTTCATGCTTGATGAAAACCATGACCTCTCTGGATGAGTTAAAACTCGAGGTTTGCTTTTAATACTCGAGGTTTCCTGTGTTGGTGCAAAACTTGGGTTTTTCCAAGAAGTCCAGAACCTCGAGGTTAACTTGCCAACCTCGAGATTTCACATTGTTTTGTGAAACCAAGTTTTGAACCATGGAACATTTGTCTTTTTAAAAGCTTCTGAAAGCCCAAACCTCGAGGTTACTATACCAACCTCAAGGTTTGCCCTTAATCAGAATTTTCAACACTTAAAGAGCAAAACCTCTTTCATTGTTTGTAGTTGTTGGCACTCATCAAAACCATCAGAGAACTAACAATTTTAATATCATTTATTTTTCGTAAAAATATAAATGAGATAATAATTTAACATTTTTTAATTACAATAAGAATTGTGAAATATTTTTTTTTAAAATTTCACCAATTTGTAATGGTTGCAAAACCGCTACAAATACCAAAATAAATCATGTAACCTCAATCGCTACAATATAAAGAACCGCTACTAAGAAAAACCGCTACAAAAACCGCAACCTCAACCGCTACAAAATGGTACGCTGAGATCAAAAAATGGCGCCAAAACATTTTGTAAGAATCTTGGCGGGAATTATTTGTGGTGGTTACCAACCGCGACAAATATTATGGCGGTAAACTTTTTCAAATATTTGGACAATTTTGTAACGATTATGTAACCGCGACAAATGTAAAATAAAAAAATGGTACCAAAACTTTTTTCATTTTGTAACGGTTTTTTTTCCGCGACAGTTTTGTATATAAGTTGTCAGCTTAGCCATATATAGTGGCGGTCAGTTTTAACCGCTACAGTTACAGTAGTGGTTTATTTGCATGTAGTAGCGATTTTTTTTTAACCGCGACAAATCATTTTGTTTCATTGGTTTTTGTTGTGGTTAGTCTAACCGCGACTAATGTCATTTGTCACGCCAATAACTGCTACAAATGGGCGATTTTGACCACCACAAATAGCCGATTTTTTTGTAGTGCGTCTTAAAGACCCACTTACAACCAACTCTCTTACATCCTTCTGGTAACTCAACAAGGTCCTAAACATCATTTTGTTTCATAGATTTCAACTCATATTTCATGGGATCTAACCACTTGTCACCATTTTCACTATCTATGTCTTGTGAAAAAGTAATTGGATCATCCTGAATATCTAAGTCAAATTCAGACTCTTGTAGATATACCATATAGTCATTAGAAATAACGGATCTCATTTCCCGCTGAGATCTTCTTAATGCTATTTGTTGCGGTTCTTCTACAATAAGTTCATTCAGTTCATTAACAATTCTTTTATCGTGAGTAGTAGGATCATTCATCTGTTATTCTCCATGATTATAATTGGTTCAATAACACAAGGAACAACAACTTTACTAAAGACATAAATTAATGGAACTTGTACTCTAACTTCTTCAATACCCACTTTATGTGGTGTTTCACTCCCACTAACTTCACCATCCTTGTAACACCTCGAATTTTGGACCCTAAGAATTGAGAACAAGCCTGAAATAGGTAGACGACTAGGCCCAGTTTGGGAAGAATCCCAAGAAGGTCAAGGCATGGGAAGCCTCTTTGGAACTAATTAACTCGGCTATACGGGTCAGTGGACCTAGTATGTTGAAGCCGTGGAATTAAGGTGCTAATGTAAAATGGGCACAGAAGATGTATACAATGTAAGTCTGGTCGAAAAAGATGCCGCCCAACTATGTCCTGAGGTGTAGGACACTTGGTTGAGTGAAAATATGCCAGTACAAGTAAGTATATGGCATTTTCAGGGCAGTCATGGGAGCCCTGCGTTTTTTAAGGAAATAAGAAGGGAAGAGAGAGAGGACATGTGTTTGGACCCATTATAGAAGAGGAAGCGACGTGTGAAATATCTGAGAATAAAAGATGCCACCCAACTATGTCTTGAGGTGTAGGACACTTGGTTGAGTGAAAATATGCCAGTACAAGTAAGTATATGGCATTTTCAGGGCAGTCATGGGAGCCCTGCGTTTTTTAAGGAAATAAGAAGGGAAGAGAGAGAGGACATGTGTTTGGACCCATTATAGAAGAGGAAGCGACGTGTGAAATATCTGAGAATATGAAGAAAGGTATACGGATTAGAATACGGTATGACAATTGGTGTGCAAGAAGCGCCCATAATGATAGTAGAATAGAAGTTGATTAAGGATTTTAAAGACTTGGATCGACCGTGACGAGTGGCGACAAGTAAGAGTAATTTCCTTGGAGTTTACATCGCTAATCTCCTTGTTTAGTCATAAGGAAAATGGTTTAAGATCGAAAATCACAAAAGCTTAGGAGCAAGATGAGCTGGCGAAGTCTATATGAGAGGGGATATTCCACGGTGAACCGACGGATTACAACCTCTCGCCAAATGGGCTAATGCAATATAAGAAGAAGGTTTATGTGCCATTAGTGGACGAATTGAGACGAAAGTTCTTGGTAAGACACATAAAAGTAAGTATATTACTCATCTAGGAGAAGTGATGATGTATTGGAATCTGAAAGTAGGATTTTGGTAGCCAGGTATAAAGTAAGACGTAGGAAAGGTAATAAGCAAAAAGGATCCCTCTAACCTGCCACCTGAAAGGGCGAGGCCGGTAGGGGTGTAACAATCCTCAATGAACCTAGCATTTCTAGTTTCAAGAATCCTTGTGGTATGATTAGAACAGTAAAATCTAAACCCTTTCGATTTTTCTGGATAACTAATGAAATAACCAATGATTGTTCTTCCATCTAGTTTGTTTTCTTGTACGTTATAGTGTCTAAGTTTTGCTTGGCAACCCCAAACATACAAGTGCCTTAAACTAGGTTTCCTTTCAGTCCATAACTCAAAAGGAGTCTTTGGAACTACCTTACTAGGAACCCTATTTAATAGATATATAGCAGTCTTTAAAGCATAAGTCCACAATGAAAAAGGTAAAGAAGAGTTACTTAACATACTCCTAACCATATCCAAAAAGGTCTTATTGCGCCTTTCTGATACACCATTCTATTGTGGTGTATATGGTATTGTGTATTGAGCACAAATACCACAATTTTCAAAGAATTTAGCAAATGCACCTGGATGTTGTCCACTTTCATTATACCTTCCATAATACTCACCACCCCTATCAGACCTAACAATTTTCACATTTCTATCTAATTGCCTTTCAACTTCATCAATGTAAATCTCTAAAGCATTTACTGCTTGAGATTTATTACGTAGCAAATAGATATAACCATAACGTGAAAAATCATCAATGAAAGTGATAAAGTATATTTCTTTATTGAAAGTGTTAACATCAAAAGGACCACATACATCACTATGTACTATTAGTTCTCTATGTGTTTTGATGATGATCGAACAATTGCAAACCCAAAAAGAGGTTTTGTCTTGATAAGTTGAAAAACTTACTGTCAAGATAAAACTCGAGTTTTGACCTTGGCAGAGAAGTGCTCATTTTTACTAAATAAGAACAAAACTCAAGTTTACTTTGGAAACTCGAGTTTTGAACCTTATAGAGAGCACTCAATTTTCATCTCAAGACAAAACTCGAGTTTCAGTTTGAAAACTTGAGTTTTGACTCTTGCAGAGACTTATAATATTTTTCAACTAAAGACAAAACTCGAGTTTTTACCTTCCAGAGAGTCTCTGACTTTTGAAACAAGTTTTGCGCCAAAACTTCATCTATTCAAGTTTTCTCTAAGCTAAGAGAAAACTCGAGTTTTGACTTAACAGAGAGTTTCATGTTTTCACCCTGATTTTGAAAACTCAAGTCTTTGATTGAAAACTCAAGTTTCTAACTTGAGCTGATTTTCTAAGTTTTCATTGTTGGATGAAAACTCGAGTTTTAACCCAACCCGAGAGCATGGCCAAATTTCAAAGTTTTCATAACAATATGAAAACTCGAGTTTTGGTTTCAAAACTCGAGTTTTGATCAGGCAGAAAGCTATGCATTTTCACGATGATTTGAAAACTCAAGTTTCATTTTTGAAACTCAAGTTTTAGCCTGACTTGAACTTCTCAATGTTTTCACAGCTTAAGTGAAAACTCGAGTTTCACTTTGGAACTCGAGTTTTGGCTAAACAGAGAACTATGAAGTTTTCCAACGTTTTGAAAACTCAAGTTTTGAAAGAAAACTCAAGTTTTGATGTTTTGGACTCAATCATTCAAATTTCATTAAAAGTCCAAAACTCGAGTTTTGGTTTGAAAACTCGCGTTTTGAGATTTTCTCAAACTATGGTCCAAGAGCTCAAAACACGATATTGCTCTCTTGAAGTAGAAAACTCAAGTTTCAGTTTTAAAACTCAAGTTTTGTGTTGAATACATAGTTGAAAACTCAAGTTTTGAAGAACAAACTCGAGTTTCCATCGCTGATCTGCAAATTTGAATTTTACGTTTTTGGATATGCTTTATGATTAATCTTAATACTTTCCAGAATTAATCTTTCATATTCCCTGCTATATTTAACCACTTTCTTTGTGAGTGTTTAGACAGATTAATGAAGATTAATTAAGAGTTGGAACAAAAGCAAAAAGGTGGTTCAGAACATTAAAAGTTGATCAGAAAGTTGCTTCTTTTTGGCTAATCCAACTGCACACGCCTACAAAGCATTAAAGAATGTTTTCTACAACAAGTAAACTCTTCTCCAACGGATTAATTTTCAGACAGTCAACTCTGAGTCATTATCCACCTGGATTAAGTGGAGATTAGTGAGAGAAGAAGACCAAAGTTGAAACAGAACACCACCAACGGTTTGATCCACTTTGCAACGATCATTTAATGCCTTCTGTGTATAAATAGAGTGACATTCAAGTCTTCTCAATAACTATAACATCTGAAAACGTATAAGCATTCAAGTTTTCCAACTACTTCTCTGTTTTCACTTGTATCTTGTCTTTTGACATTATAAGCTTCAGTGTTTATCATTATCTACTCTTAGAGAGAGTCTTTATCTGTAATTCATCTCTTGTAAAGGAATCACAAGTCAATGGGACTTGGTGATTGGGAGGTTCATTGATTACAACTTGTAAGGGGGAGTGAGTTCTAGTGAGAGAATCACTTCTTGAGTGCAGAGTGTGTAATCTTTGATATAGTGGAAATCTCAGAGAGTCTGGGGACTGGACGTAGGTCAAGTGCTTAAGACCGAACCAGTAAAAATCTCTTGTGTTCAACTCCTCTTCCCTTTGCTCTGTTCTGCCCTGTTTTCAACATTAGAAAACAGAATTTTCTGCAAAAAAATTTACAATACCCAATTCACCCCCCCTCTTGGGTATTTGATATCAGAGCAAGGTCTTCTCATAAGAGCTTAACATCTCGAGAAGGATCAACATGGAGGGAATACTACCCGATGGAGCCTCAATCAACAGACCCCCCGGCTTTAATGGAGAGCATTACTCCTTCTGGAAAGCCAAGTTCAAAGTTTTCGTAAATGCTACAGAGTATGATCTATGGAGAGTCTTTGAAAGAGGAGATTATATGCCAATAGTTCTTGAATATGGTGTGAGGGTCATGAAGCTAGAAGAAGATTATGATGACGAAAGCAGAAGAAATGTCACCCTGAATAGTAAAGCAGTCCTTCTTCTACAAAGTGCTCTGAGTCAACAAGAGTACTTTCAGATTTGCACATTACCATCTGTAAAGCATATGTGGGATGCTCTGGAGATTGCTCACGAAGGAACGGCTGGTGTAAAGCAAAACCGAGTCAACACCCTTATGACTGAATATGATCTCATGCGTATGAAGCCTGGAGAATCGATTGGTGAATTTCAACTAAGGTTCACTCATTTGATCAATCAACTTGCAGCTCTTGGAAAGGAGTATGACTAGTCAGTGCAAGTGAGAAAGATTTTAAATATCCTCAACAAAGATTGGGAAGCCAAAGTCACCACCAGCGAGGAAGCAAGACGAGATTCAATGGCCTCAGTGGCTGCACTCTTTGGAAGTCTCTCTGAATATGAGGTCAAACTCAAGTTCAAGATGGGACTTGATGAGGTTCATGGCAAAGGCAAAGGGATCGCACTCAAGGCTGCAAAAGAGGATAAAGAATCAGAAGATGAAGATGAAGATGAAGAAATTGGGATGCTGGTCCGGCGATTTAAAAAGTTCTATAAGAAGGATCAAGGCTTCAAGAAGTTTCACAAAGGAAGTTCCAGCTTTGAGTCAAAGAAGCCTATCAACCTGGTCACATCAAATCGGAATGCCCCCAGCTGAGCAACAACAGAGATAAAGAAAAGAAGAAGTTCAGCAAGTATAAGAAGAAAGCCTATGTCTCAGGCATCTGGGGAGATAGTTCATCCGAGGAAGATGATGAGGATGAGGAAGAGAAAGCTAACATTTGCCTTGTTGCTGAAGAAGAAGAGCAACATGCTAAAAGTGATGAGGTATACGAGTCTCAACCTTCCTATGATGAACTACTTGCTGAATATAATCTTGTGCAAATGGAATTTGAAAAACTTGTAGAAAAGTATCTAATTTTGAAAAAGAAAAATGTTTTTCTCGAATTGCAAGTTGAAAAACTTTCTTCTCCAGAAATTCTTATCTGTGATGAATGCCCTGATTTAAAGAAAAAGAATTCACAATTAACAAAAGCACTCGAAAAATTCACTAGGGGAAGTGAAATGCTCGATGTGATTTTAAAACAACAAAGATTTATCAATGATAGATCAGGAATAGGTTACAGACCAGATTTTGACAAGAGAAGAGGTAAAAAGAAGAATGGTCAAAAATCATACATGAACTATTTTACGAAATCAGTCCATTCTTCTAATCCTTTTGCACATTGTAATTATTGCAATAGGAAGGGTCATACATGTCACACCCTGAAACTTAGGGGGGTGACCGGCACGGAATATGAGAGAGAGCTCACATTCCTCAAGCCTTAATCCTATAAATTCACATTGATCAATACTCATAATGCATTTGGAGCTAAGTTCCACAATAACATATACATGTACATATATTCCAATTTACAACTATATCAGGGATCTTACCTAAGACTACGTGGAGCATCTACGCTACAGATAATAGAACATACATGAAAGCTTAACTTTAGTTACATAACTAGCAGTCGCTCCAAAAATAATTACAAGCTTCGTCAGCAATGTCAAACTTCACTGTTCGATTGAAAGTGGGAGGACATCAGCGTCATCTGAGGCCAAAAATTTTCCGGTGAATAACGTCCCATATATAAAAATAAGTAAATACAGAAATAAACAGTTGAAAATAACTTTTATCCTTTGGTAAAATCAATTCAGCAATGAGATACAGTTTTCAAATCATGCGAACATAACTGAAAGCAAAATTATGTGCAAGAACCAATAAATCAAGTAATTTGAAATATGAAATCAACATCTCGTTTGCCAAAATCCAGTTTAAAACAACAGTTCTCAGATCGGACCAATCGTAGGACCTGTACAGAACGAATAACAAGCGTGGACACACAGTCCACGAGGGTAAATAACCAAGCGCGGCGAAGCCACGAAACAAGCGTGGACACACAGTCCACGAGGGTAAACTAACCAAGCGCGGCGAAGCCACGAAACAAGCGCAGCACGAAGCTACGAATCAAGCGCAGGTTCAAGACCCACGAAAACAAGCGTGGACACACAGTCCACGAATATCAAGCGAGCTCGAGGTTAACCATGGTGCACCAAGGACTAACAGTACTGCTGTTAGTAACCAGCGTTCTGTATTCGGCCCTCTTAAAACAATTTCAAGCATGACTGGGGCTAATTTATCAATAGCAACCAAATAGGTTTTCCTTTAAGGATATGAACTCGGAAAAATATTTTATAACAGAAACCCCAACATGAAAGTTACAAAAGCCTCAAAACATTTGTTTCCCATTTCTGTCAGAAGAAAATCTTTCCATAGATCATCAGCTTGCAAGGGTATCTCAAATATGAGATCATCTCAATATGAAAGTATACAACAGACCTCATAACTTTCCTTATCAATTCTTTACGTAAAAGCTCATAATAAGCAGATGTCATAAACCGTTAGTCTCGTTCAACATATACAAGTAGCAATAGATAACTGGAATAATTTCCACAAATCTGTATTGAGAAAATTGTACTTGTGAAAACTGGAAACTTAATAAAATCATAGCAAGTAGTATTTTGTTTGAAAAAGAATAATGGGACGCTATTCACGCACCTGGAACAGTTTTACCTGTGTACCTCTTTCCTAACCTCCAATTTCCAATTTATTTAGCCCTTCCTTTCCTAATGTCCAAAACAAACCCAAACCATAATGACTAAATAACAACATTCTCAACATCTACTCAATCTCTTCATATATGATAAGAAAGCAATTTGCTAATACGGTAAATATAAATTTTCCTTCTAAATGTAAAGCTCCACAATTTGAACTCTAAAGAAACATGTGATCCAGCTATAGTCTCTTCCATAATTTAGTCACAATCACATAGAATAGAGATATTAGACACTAATCACATGCTAAATCCGACATGTAATCAAAATAGCAGAACTTTCAAGTCCTCTTTTATTCTTTATAACACAAGCCTCAACTAACAAGCAACTACAAGAACATTCTAATCAAGTTCTTCTATTTGGCATTTTAACAAACACCTTGAGTGCAATAATATTCAAACCGTGCATTCAAGACTTTTATTCCTCAAATCTCTTGTCAAGAAATCTCCAAACAGCAATATATATATCTACTATGATTTCCAAACTCCAATCTTTAATAATAAATTTAAATCCCCAAAATCAGATGTGGAACTTGTCTTTTTCAAAACAAATGAACCATTATCCAAATCTACTTCCTTCATCTGATTCAAAAATCCTACGGCAATACCCATAAATAAAAGAAAGGACTCCACGCTTACCAATCACATGAGGGTTGACGGAAGAATGAGAAATTGAATAGGTGGGCCTCTAGATTGTTCACGTCAGCCCCAAAACAAAGACGCAGGGGTCATTCGGCATGAAGAATCAAGAGGATTGCAGCGCACATACATCACTGGCAGCTACACAGGCGACATAGGGCGAAGGAGTAGTTGAGGCTGGAGTTCAAAGCTTCAATCGAGAAGCTTCTTCTCTGTTCCCTCTCTCTCTCGCCAAAGCTACGGACAGATCCGAAATAACAGAACAGATCCGAAGTGCAGCAGGGAAAAATAATCACAACAGGAACTCCAACCGGCCGAGGTGGACGCCGGCGACAAACGAACCACCGACGGCGACAGAACGCGGACAGAAAGGATGAAGAGTCAGAGACGCACGATGAGGCTAGGGTTCTGAAGAAAAATCACGCGGCTCCTCTCTCTCTGCTAAAACGATGAAGTTGTGCCCTCCGTAAAAAAAAATCTGATCTCACCCTCTTTTCTTGTTTTTTCTTCTCTCTTTTTTTTTTGTTAAAAAAAACAAAAAAACCATATAAGGGTATCTTGGTAACCTCAGATCAGCAGAGAAAACAAATAAAATAAAAAAAAACTACCCTGGACTCGATGAGGATTCGAACTAAGGACCTTAGGAGCATCTGCCCATACCCAAAACCATCAAGCTACTAGCTTCATTTGAATACCCTACTTCAATAAATAGTAAATATACAATTAGCTCACATTGTTATAATTATTATTTTATTATTTTTTTAATTCTGAAATATTTGGGCTGTTACAATACAACTTCATCCTGTTTTCACAGAAAAGAAAGGTTAAACCTGCTGGTAATTATCAATGGGTACCGAAAGGAACTCATGTTCCCAAGGTCCAATCTAAACCCAAAGGACCCAAGAAAAGATGGGTACCTAAGACTTGATCTTCTGTGAATTGCAGGTGTGTCTAAGAGCATCAAAACCCAACAAATGGTACATTGACAGCGGATGCTCCAGACACATGACGGGAGACAAAACCAAATTTCTCTCAATCAAGCCTAAGGAAGGTGGCAAAGTAACCTTTGGAGGAGACCAATCTGGAAAGATAGCTGGGATTGGTGATATTGGAAACAACAAAGGTCCACTCATCAAAGATGTATATCTCGTAGAAGGATTATGCCACAATCTCCTTAGTGTGAGCCAAAGCGCCGACAAGGGTAACTTAGTTATCTTTGATTCTAACAAATGCTTGATTATGAAAAAGGAATTTCTCCCTTTAGAAAATTTAAAATCAAAAGCATTATTTAGAGCACCTAGAGATGGCAATTGTTACACACTTAACCTCTCTAGCAATGCTTCAATTTCTGAAAGATGTTTTGTAAGCAACTTGAGTGAGAGTTGGTTGTGGCACAAGCGTTTAGCTCATGTTAACATGTTTCAACTTGACAAGTTGCTCAAAAAGGATTTAGTGATTGGCATTCCCAAACTTGTTTTCAAAAATGATTTGACTTGTGAGGCATGTCAAAAGGGGAAGCAAACTAAATCATCTTTTAAAACGAAAAATGAAATCTCTACTAATAGACCACTGCAATTGCTACATATGGATCTTGTGGGTCCAGCAAGGGTGAAGAGCCTTTGTGGCAATTTGTATACATTGGTTATTGTAGATGATTATTCAAGATTTTGTTGGACTATTTTCCTATCATCAAAAGATGAAACATTTGATCAGTTTGTTGTGTTTGCCAAGATCCAGAATGAGAAAGGATTTTCTATTTCAGGCATTAGAACTAATCATGGTGGCGAATTTGAAAACAATGCTTTTGCTGAGTATTGTAACAACATGGGGATAGACCACAACTTCTCAGCTCCAAGGACTCCACAACAAAATGGTGTTATAGAAAGGAAGAATCAAGTCATCACCGAGATGGCAAGGGCAATGCTAAATGAGAACAACACTTCTCAAGTGTTCTGGGTTGATGCTATGAGCACCGCTTGCTACATCTCCAACCGAGCGTACCTAAGAGAGAAGTTGAACAAGACCCCATATGAGCTATACAAAGGAAAGAAACCCAATCTGAGCCATCTACACATTTTTGGGTGTAAGTGCTATGTGCATAACAATGGTAAGGAAAAATTGGGTAAGTTTGACTCTAATGCTGATGTAGGCATATTTCTTGGATATTCAAATAAAAGCAAAGCCTATAGAGTTTTCAATACTAGAACTAAAGTTGTTGAAGAATCCATTCATGTTGTGTTCAGTGAAGAAGGGGTTGATAAATCCTTGAATGATGAGGAAGAAAATATTTTCAAAAATCATTTCTTTTCGAAAACTACTCCTTCTTCTACTGAAAATTCTGAAAATATTTTTAAGGCTGATTCTGAAAATAATATTGAAAACCTAGATCAGTCTCAACCTAGAGCTTGGAGATTTATTAGAGATCATCCTTTAGACCAAGTCATAGGAGATGTAAATCAAGGAGTAAGAACTCGAAAGAGTACTTTGAATGAAGTCACCTTTTCTGCATTCATATCTCACATAGAACTCTCTAAAATAGATGAAGCCCTCTCAGACAATGATTGGGTGATAGCTATGCAAGAGGAGTTACATCAATTCGACAGAAATCAGGTTTGGGATTTAGTACCTAGACCCAAGGACCATTCGGTTATTGGGACTAAATGGGTATTTAAGAACAAACGTGATGAATCTGCAATCATTGTGCGGAATAAGGCAAGATTGGTTGCAAAAGGGTACAATCAAGAAGAAGGAATAGATTATGAAGAAACTTATGCTCCAGTAGCTATATATATATATTAAATTGGGATGTTATAATGAGCAAGTAAAACACATAGTTAGGGGGATAAGAGTGTAAACTCAATTTACAGAACGTGTAGGAGGACCTACCCTATTGAAAATTAAAAACTAAAAGGCATAAACTAATATTAATACCACCTTTGAACTTTATAAAAATTTGTATGATGAGTATGATAAAGTTTGAATATAGTGTATTTAATTTTGATGATTTAATACCTTCTCATGGTATTTCTTTATTCTTAAAGGGTTCTCTCCATGGGACTCTCTTATTGACTTGTATTTTGACCCTTTTATGTTTACTTTATAGAATTAAGGTGCAATTTTACCAATGAACTATTGGTTCAAAAGTGTCCAAGACAATTAACTGTTAAATGGACCAAAAAGATCAAAAAAAAAGTTTTACTTAGGAGCGTCCAACACAACGCCGTTAGACAAAAGTTAACTTCTGTTATCTAAGGTGCAGATTGGCTAATGAACTTTTACCCCAGGAGCGCCTGGCACAAAAAAGTTTTACTCAAGAGCGCACAACACAAAATTCTAAATCTTACTAAATTAAATAATTTTTTTCTCAATTGTCAATATTATTGAAAACTACTTGTATAGATATATATATGAACAAAAATTACTCATTCTTCAATTTTGTCAAAATTATAATTTGGTAAAATAAACAAAATTTTTAATTAAAAAATTTAATTATATGATTTAAATAAAACTCAAGGTGTTTTATAGTTTAATTTATATGTTAAACAATATATACATATATATATGATTTATTTTTAATGAATATCAATATTAATACTTAATAATATAAATCCGGCAACTTGATGATATATTTGATAATTAAAAAATCTACTGATTATTTGTGACTTGTTGAGAAATAATAATAATAATAATAATAATAACTTAAGAGGCTTGATGAAGGACAATTTAATAATACGTTAAAGAGCAATTTTAATGGGTTACGGAGCAACTTGGCCTATGAAAATTTTATTAACATTAAATGAACTTTTTAAATCACATAAATTTCTTCTAAAATAAAAAAAAATCATATAATTTTTTTTGTTTAACATATATAATAAACTATAAAATACTTTGATTTTTATTTAAATCATATAATTATATTTTTAATTAGAAATTTTGTTTATTTTAGAAAATTATAATTTTGACAAAATTGAAGAATAAGTAATTTTTGTCTATAGATAATACAAGTAGTTTTGAATAATGACAATTGAGAAAAAACTTATTTAATTTAGTAAAATTTAGAATTTTGTGCCTAGCACTCCTAGCGTAAAAGTTCATTGGTCAATCTGCACCTTAGATAACGGATGTTAACTTTTGTTTAACGGCATTGTGCTGAACGCTCCTAAGTAAAACTTTTTTCGGTATTTTTAGTCCATTTAATAGTTAATTGTGTTGGACGCTCTTAAGTAAAACTTTTTTCGGTATTTTTAGTCCATTTAATAGTTAATTGTGTTGGACGCTCATGGACCAATAGTTCATTGGTAAAATTGCACTTTAACCCTACTTTATAACATATTTGTTTTTATAAAAAATTCAATAACTTGAATTTAAAATATATCAAAATTGAATTGTTTGCATTTTTTATATTTTAATCATATAACCATATACTTTTACTAACTATATATTGATAAAGGTAAACTTTTACAAGTTTATGTTATTGTCACGAGTTTGTTTACACTTTTGAGTTTTATAATCTTAGATATATACTTCTATGGTAGTATTGACATTGTATAGAGAGAATGAATTTTTTGGTTCTATTTATAAGATATGTCATCAACTTTTTCTTGTAAGTTTACTCATTTAACCCATATTAGGTGTGGTATGTATGTTATTAAAATAGAGGGACCATATGTTTATTTAATAGGGACAAATTTAAAAAATTATTAAAGTTTAATAGGAAATAATAAATTTGACGGCTGGCGGGGCCCAAGAGATAAGGACCATAGTAGACGGGGCGGCAATGATGATGCCGAAAATTTCAAAGTTTTTGACTCCGAAAAAGGAGGAGGAAAAACTAAAGAATATATATGTGGCCTATCTTAGATTTGCATCTGTTCATTCACACGCATACATATTTTTGTTTGTCTATATATGTTTGATCTGAATAAATCTTGTTTGACTCATTAATTACTTTTGCCTTTGTAATTCTTATGGTCGACGTTCAGTTTCCGGCCAAGATGTAATCTCCACTAATCCATACGAAGTCAAGTCATCTTTGAATTGTTGTCTTTGCAAAAGGAGGCTGGTTTGACTGCCATGAAACATGTACTGTTTTGGCTTTTTTTGGTTCTATTATTGTTCAATCATTTTCAGTTAATAATATCACATGATTAAAGTTTTTATATGACATGCATCACATTTTAAGAAATAATATTATATACATGACTCTGCTAAAAAAAAGAGGAGGAACAAAGTTGTTGACAAATATGAGGAAGAAAAGGGGATGAATTCGACAGGTAAAATCTTTTTTTGGAGTTAGTAGGATGCCTACTAATAGGATATAAAAAAAAGCTCCCTATACTGGTTGAAAGTATAATAAAGCTCTGGAGTTTGATTTATTTACTATTTAAATATTTGGGTTATTTTGCACTCAACACTCTAAATTATTTCCCCCAATATGTCCAGAATTCTAAAACATAGGACGCTTTAAAAAAGGCGTCTTGAATTAATCATAGGACGCCTTTTTTAAGGCGTCCTGAATTAATCATAGGACGCCTTATTTTCGCTAAAGCACCAAGTAATTAGGGCGTGATTTTGGGCGTTCTGATTTTAAATCTAGGACGCCAAAAATTAATTTTGTGCATCCTCTATGTCTAATCAGAACGCCAAATATTGTATGTAAGGCGTCCTAGACCTAAAATTAGGACGCCTTATATAGATATATATTTTTTAAAAAAAATATCCCCTGCTATTTCTTACTGGGCATTAAAATAATTACAAAGAAAAAACTGAAATCATATAACAGCGATGATAGAACAATTAAAATACAAAAAGCACTTCCTAGTTCCTAGCACTAAACAAATCCTTAAGTATAGGATCAATTTGAAAGGGGGAGGAGGTGGTTGAGCTGCCCAATCTTTCAAGCACTTTCCCTGCATACATTACCCATATTGCAGATGTAAGAAGACTTGGTAACCATTTAGACTATATAGTCTGTACTAACAGCAAATGTTTCACACATTTGGACTATATAGTCTGTACTAACAGCAAGGATTGATGCAACAGAGTATTTCACAATGCAAGATCAAAAGTTTATTGAAAAAGGCACCTCCTATGTAAATGACAATCACTTACTTTGAAAATGGAACATGCAAGTAGAACTTTCACTTCAGCCTTTCAAAACTTGCACTTCACAAATAAGATAGATGCAATCCAATTTCAAATCTAAACAAGTGCAGCAAAACCACTGTGATTTGTGATAGCAAAACTATTTCAAATATGCAGAAATACATGTACAAATCAGTTTAAACCAAAATGCACTTGGCAACCAGCAAGACCACAACTGATCATAGTAGCTCATGAAATCCAGAGGTAAAGTTCCAAAATGTAGCAGCAAAAGTTTCAGGGTATAATGCAAAAATTCGACAATTTAATGTTTTCATGTAATGCACAATTAAGGAACATTGACAACAACAAAGTACAGTTCTAAAATTCAGCAGCAAGTGACCAACAACTTTAGAATTTTACTTTCCAAACTTTTGTGATAACAATGATCATGACAACAATGAATTCCAACCTCCAAAGCCACTTTCTTAACGCTTCAATGATAGCATATGACATGGACCATATCATTCAAAATTCAATACAGCACAAAATAGCAACTCTCCTAGAATTAATTCATTTTTTTCAATATCACATTTAAAGCAGAATTTGCCCGCAATTATTGCACAATGTCAACAACAAACTATTACTTAAACTGACAAAAAATTCAACTTTCAGCTTCAATTTTCAATTCCAATACAGAACAAGGATCACAGCAACAGCAAAGCTCTAAATGATTGATATGATTTTCAGGACTATTAACAAATCTGAATTATCAAATATTCCTCAGAAACCAAGAGTATTAGAGGGTAATGCATAGATTCAGAACAGAATTGGCTCTTTAATTCCAGCAGGAATTACTCAACTTGACATCAATTAAATTCCAAGCAGCTTCAACAATTTATCTACCATGCCAGAAGTGTAAAACATGTTATATTGCTACGACACATATCATCAATTAAATGGAGGCATAAAGGTGGACAAGGCAACACAAGACATACATATCTATATGTGTTGAAGAAAATGTGCAGCCAGAGCAGTTCGAACTGTATCGATGTCTTCCTCCGAGCACGGATCCAGACTATCAAAAAGCTATAAATTGGAAAACAAGGTATAAGTTAAACCAATGAAGTGAATAAAATAATTAACAACTCAAGTACAAAAAATATATATATATCATTTGAGAATCACGGAGCGATTACGTACATTTTAAAAACCTGCAATATGTTGGCTCTCAAAGATGGTGTGCATATAATACATAACATAGTATCTACACTCAAAGTTCTTTGGTTGTCGAGGGCACTATAAATCAAAAGCAAATTGTTAAAACGAATAAAGGCATATCGAAAGCTACTGTGTCAATGAAATAACTTGAATTAAAACTACTTACTTTTAGATAAGACCACTTCGGTCCACCCTGCTCTTGTGCTTCAGAAATCGAACTAGCCGCCTTGAATGCACTATCGTTAAAATGGAAATTAACAGATATGAAAACAAATCATATAAATGAAGAATCAATGATTTAGACGAAAATTTACTTACTTGGCAAACATGGATTTGATTTCATTGTTTGGCTTGCCACCTAAGGAATCCAACCAATAACATACGTTCTTAGAGGGACAAACAACACACAAGGTCAAATGACCACTACAACATACACATTTTAATATTAAATTAAGATACGAAAGAAATTTATTCTTAAAAATCTTAAATAGACAAAACTAAAATACGTACCCTTCAAGTATTGAGGCTAGATAACAAGGCAAATCTTCCCCGGAAATTGTACAACCAACATAAAGCGTCCTTTTAGGTAACGTATTGTGATCCTTTGTTGTGTTTATTGGACTTAAGAATCCATACAAACCTGTTCGTCCTTTCTGGATGCATATGTTGTTGCAGACACTATGATCGAAATAAAATGATAAGCGTTGTTGAGTATAGAAAACAAAAAAGATCAATGCAATATTTAAAGGGAAAAAAAACTTACATTATCACAACTTCAAGAATGACTAAATCTAAACACTCCATATGCATAAATTGTTACAGATCTTTTTTGTCAACTGTAAAGTCATATGTCTTTTCTGCACCGACTATGCCCGCAAGCATCTTGAAGGAAAGATAGCTTATGTCCTTGTACATGTGTCGTAGTTGTGCTAAGTAGGGAAATTTGCCCACAGCTTGTTTATTCTATTAAAACATAAACAAACATATTATGAGTGGGTTACCAATGAAAAGAAAGTTTTGGTAGTGTATTTCTTACCATTGGAGGTGTCGCTGCCACCATTTGAATAAGATGATTCGGCCAAAGGATGAACGATCTTATGGGTCGGCCTAAATCGGGAACCTCGTCATCATCAATCAGGATGTCTGTTTTTTCTTCCCCTTCTCGAACACATTTCATAGTCACCGTACGTAGGTCTTCTGAAATTTCAATATTATGGTGGGTTGTGTGATCTGTGTAAATAAGAGCATCGATAACAATACGCCGGTATGGGACATCTAAAAAGAGAGTGCAAGGTTGTCCTCCTTGTGGAGTGTGAGAAGGTTCACCGAGATCAACAACTGGAGGGTTAAAACTCTCTTTACTGCTGGGGAAGGCTAGGGAATCATGGTTTGTATGTTCCGTATTGTCCCTTGAATCTATCATTGTTTTCACTTTAGATCATACTTGTTGCATGATTTCGTCAAATAGTCCTGCCCGAATTTTGGCTACAAGCTGAGGACTAGGGTTGTTATCGTCGTAGACCCGTGAACACCGTTTAAAATATTTTGTGGCAGAACTCCCCTAGTCTCCCCTCGAATGTTATCAAGATAATCTAGCTTCCCAATCGCTGTTGACAAAATGTCCATCCGTGAACCTGGCGTAAATGAACCTTGGGAACTCTGCTCCTCAAGTGCATCCTGTATCATAAGATGTTTTATAAATAACAACTAAACCCTATAATATGAAACAACTGAGGCTATTTAAAACGTCTAATTTAACTACTTACAATCTTTGAGGCAACCTCAACAACATCTACAATTTTGTATTTGTCGTCCTTCATCCTCACAGCTTTCTATTTCTTGTGACGAGGAGGAAGTTTAGGGGGCTGGAAAACAATGGAAGGATCAGATTGGGCAGCTTCCTTCATTCTCTCTAACTACTTTTCCATCATTCTCCGTTCAAGCTTTCTATACCCACCACGAGACATGAAATGCGGATACTTATTTCCCACTTGCCTCTCTTTATTGGCTTGACTTATTTCCTGTGACACGAAAACAAATAAAACTGAGCCTAAGTTGTCAAGTAGATTCAAATAAAAGAAATGATATGAAAGAAATTTTACAAGAAATTCTGGTTTTTGTCGTGACGCCACAAACTCCCTCCAGTCCTCAGGAGAAATATAAGAATATTTCTGACATGGATCCTCGTTTCTCCTTTCCCTTCGACTAAACTTTTTAGTCAGCTTGTTCTTAAAGTCTTTCCAACGTATACGGACTTCCCCCATCCAATGCTTGTACATTGCCGTATTGTTAGGGACATCATCCATGCGCTATTAGCAAAAAGATTTTTGAGATCACCTATTCACCCCCTTTAGGTGATATTCCATATTCATTTGGTATCAGAGCCAGGTTTCTCAGTTGGGCTTAACATCCTGAGAAAGATCATGGAAGGAATATTACCTGATAGTGCTTCAATTAATCGACCCCCAAGATTCAAAGGCAAACACTATTCCTTTTGGAAAGAGAAATTCAGATTGTTCGTGATGGCTACCGAATACGGTCTCTGGAGAGTGATAGAAACTGGAGACTCTGTACCAGTGAAGACTGAAGGAGGAATTACTGTTCCAAAGACAGAGGCTGAATTTGATAAGAATGATAAGAAGAATATCACTCTCAACAGTAAGGCTATTCTGATGCTTCAAAGTGCTCTTAGTCAAAAGGAGTACCTTCGAATATGTAATCTGTCAACCACAAAAGAAATGTGGAGATAAGAAGAATATCACTCTCAACAGTAAGGCTATTCTGATGCTTCAAAGTGTTCTTAGTCAAAAGGAGTACCTTCGAATATGCAATCTGTCAACCACAAAAGAAATGTGGAAGTCTTTGGAGATTGCATATGAAGGCACTTCCGGCATCGAGGAGAATCGTATTAATACTCTGACCACCGAGTATGACTTATTGCGGATGAAGTCAGGAGAAACCATTGCTGAGTTCCAACTCAGATACACTCATTTGACAAATCAGTTGACGGCTTTGGGTAAAATATATGATCAAGGTCTTTAGGTCAGGAAGATTCTCAATGTTCCAAGAAAAGACTGGGAAGCTAAAGTCACAACAATAGAGAAGGCTCGTGGAGAATCAATCGCCTCAATTGCTGCCTTATTCAGAAGTTTGTCTGAATATGAAAGCAAACTAAGTTTCAAAAAGGACCTGGATGATGTCAACAGTAGCCGGAACAAAGGAATTGCTCTTAACGCTTTGAAGGAGAAAGAAGAAGAAGACGAGGATGATGACGAGATAGTCATGTTTGTATAAAGATTCAAGAAGTTCTACAGAAAAGACCGTGGTTTCAAAAATAGATTTCAAAAAGGGAATCCAAGTAATTCAGAGAGAAAGATTAAATCATCAGTTACGAGTGTGATAAGACGGACTATTACAAGTCAGAATGCCCTCAACTAAAAGACAGTGATAAGGAAAAGAAAAAGAAGTCCTATCAATTTAAGAAGAAGGCCTATGTGTTAGCAATATGGGGAGATGATTCCTCAGGCGAAGAGAGCGAAGAAGGGAAAGAGACTGCCAATGTCTGTCTGGTGGCAGAAGAAGAGCAAGCTAAAAACGACAATGAGGTATATGATTCACAACCAACCTATGATGTATTATTTGATGAATGTAATGAGATACAATCTGAATTTGAAAAAGTTATGGAGGAGTGTATATCTTTAAAAAGGGAAAACATGACTCTTAAATTACAAGTTGAAAATCTCACTTGCGAAAATCTTATTTGTGATGATTGTCTAGATTTGGAGAAAAGAAATTCATATCTTACAAAGACACTTGAGAAATTCACTAAAGGTAGTGAAATGCTCAATGTAATTTTGAAAGCTCAAAAGTTTACGAACGATCGTTCAGGGATAGGATATAATCCTACTTTTGATAAACAGAAAGGCAGAAAGAAAATAGGTGGAAAATCCTATTTAAATTATTTTCGTAAAACAGTTCACTCTTCAAACCCATTTGCTCATTGTAATTACTGCAATTGAAAAGGGTGTTGATTATGATTAGTTTTGATGATGTCTTACATTGATGCCATTATCTAGAGCAAAAAGTTTATATCATATACATTGACTAACTACTTTGTTTATTGTAGGTTAGTCCAAGTTAAATTATAGAGAATAATTATGATATGAGATTGAAGAAAAGAAAATATCAATACTGGAAGTCTTGACGATTAAGCGGAAGTTGAAATAGCTTAATTCGGAGTCAAATTAAGCTATTTGAAGCATCAGCATGAATAGTAGCGTATACGTGAATAGTGCACCGCATACATGAATAGTGTCATACGGATCCATGAGTGTGCTACAATGATTTCATTACCTCAGGAGTTGCCTTGAGTCAAGAAGATAATTGCCTCAAGTCATTTCTGTCGGTTCTCCAAATTAAATCAGAATGGCAAAATCGTAATTCTGTAGAACTTCAGCTTTGATGGCAAAATGGTAATTATGTTGAAATTCAGTTCAATGGCAAAACCGTAATTTCTCTGAACTTCAAGTCAGTCCACCCCGTGCCTCGTTGAGTGTTTCGTGCTCTGCTTGCCTCTGTTCTTCGTTTTCAATGGGCAACGTTCGATGTTTCGATGATATTTCACAAACCAGACGTCGGATTGAGGTGAAACCAATTTTGGATGAAAGTAGACTCCTAATGCGTCATTTAGAGTCCAGATTCAAGTCCAAAGAAGTTCAGATGAAAGAGAAACAAATTGTGGAAGTTGGCAGTGCAATTCACGCCACACAGCAAGGCGAGCTTCGGTATTTCAGGTGTATCTCACAAATCACAAATCCAATTGAGATGAAACCGGTGGCATATGAAACTAGACTCAAAATACATCATACTACAATTTGACCCACTCAAAACGGAGCTCAGACCAGGAAGATATGGCCTTCGAAAGTTGATACATGTGATTCTGGAATCAACTCAGAATAGCCTCGGTTTTCTGTCTATATCTCATATTATACAGAACCAAATGAAGTGAAATCAATTCCATATGATTCTATACTCAACAAGGGTTTCACAGAATTTGGAAGCAACTAAAAAGAGCTTGAAACGAAGGAGATATGAATTTCGAAACTTCTGGGTTGCTGGAACTCTGTTTTCTGGGCAGTCATCGTTCATCGGATCATAACGGTCAAAATACAAAGTGTTTTGAGCTGATTCTTTTTTCATTGGAAAGAAGACATCAAGAGCTTTCCAGGGATATATCATTTACTAATTTTAGAGCTATATACGAAGAGATATGGTTACTGGAAGTTGAGCTATGTTCTGAATCATCATCACGAAAATACTGTTCATCGTCTTCAAGAATCACCGCGTCCGGAAATACTGTAGCGTATGGAAAACATCCAGATCATTACCAAAATCACTTATACTTCTTCTTTACATTATTTATATCATTTGTGTATAAGTTTCAGGTGATTAGATCAAAGTTTGGATTCAAAACCGATTGAAGCAGAAAATTCATACCAACGGATTCAATGGAAAACTATAGAGGTATTTGCTGGAACAAGAAAGCCACGGTTATTTGATGAAGATAGAGTTGAAGGAATTCAGTGAAGCATATGATTGAATGAGAAACACAAAGCAACGGCTATTTCTCAAAATGAACCGAAACTTCCAACGGACCGAACGCTTACTGCTCCAACGGTAATACTCAAACCACTCAAGTGGATTTGCAACGGTCATATATGAATACACAATTAATGCTTCAACGGATCAGAAATCATAACGGTAATATTTTCCAACGGACGAATACACAAACGGCCGCAACTCGCAAGCTTCAACGGATGAAATTCAAATAATGCCGTTACTATTCACAACGGTCAATATTTCTCCAACGGCTCGTTCAACATGCTTATATAAGGAGAAAGATTCAAAATGGAAGTAGACATGAGCTTACACTTTCAAAATGTCTTCTGATGTCTATCTCATATTCTCTCTATTTTCTTAGTGATCATATAATTTATTAAGAGAGTGAGATTATTTGTATTGTACTTCAGTGTTCATCTTATCACTTCTTAAAGAGAAGATTTGTTTGTAAACATTTTATCTGAGAGTTACTCAAGATTGGGTGATCCTGAGTGGGAAACACATTGTGTTGATTACAGCTTGTAAGGGGAGTGAATCCTAGGGAGAGGATTACTTCGAGTACAGAGTGTGTGATCAAGCGGTGTATCCTTACGGTGTGTAAGGGGGAGTATCTCGGTAAGAGATTTGTAAAAGGCTGCACAAGTGCCCGGCTAAACTTGTGGGATTGTAGCGGTTCTCAAGTACCCGATTAAAGCTTGAGTGAGATAGTGGATTGAAATCTCAGGAGGTGCCTGGGGACTGGATGTAGGTCATCGTGGATTGGGCCGAACCAGGATAAATCACAGTTTGCATATTCTCTTCCTTAAACTCTTATATTTCCAGCAAATATTATTTTAACATTTATTTGAATATTCAACTGTTGATTTATGAATAGTTATTTTCATACTCATTACCTTCATTAAGAGTTGAAAAGAATTTTTAAAGTTTCTAAATTTTTATCTGACACCCAATTCACCCCCCTCTTGGGTGATAGCCAGGTCTAACATTTGGTATCAGAGCGGGGCTCTTGTGTAAAGGACTTAACCGTCTCAAGAGTTACAATGGCTAATTTTGGGTGTTACTTGCTTTCTGAAGGTTTCGATTATACTGTTCCACCATTTTTAAAAGATATTGATTTTTGGTTTTGGAAAGCTAGAATGACTAGTTTTATCAAAGCAACTGATTTTGATATGTGGAATGTTTTTACAAATGTTTTTGATTTCAAACCGAGAAAGGATTGGACGGAAAAAGAAAAGAAAATGTTTTTGTTGAACATTAGAGCAATGAAAATTTTGTATAGTGCTTTAACCGAAAATGATTTTGAGAAAATCAAGTCTTACTCTAATGCTAAAGATATTTGGGATACTCTTGATTCTATCTATACTTCTAATGATTGTGTTGAAGTTGAAAGTGTTGATAGTTCATCAAAGATTTCTAACTACACATCTATGAGTGATGAACAAATGGAAGAAGGTGAAATTAGAGAATATTTTCATGATCCAGTCAACACAAAAGAACAAGAGAAAGAGGACTACCAAGAAGAGCTCATGGACAATTGTGGTCAATCATTATCTGGAGCTCAAGATGCATTTGAGGTAGACAATTCCAATTCTTCTTGTGTAGTTAAGAAAAATGATTTTGAACATTTGCATAAAATTGTTTTTCAACCAATTACTGATTCTATTTTGAAAAACAAAAATGTTTTCAATCTTGCTGGAAAATCATGTGGGAAGAATGATTGTTCAAATGAATATTATTTGAAGTTTTACTCTCATAACCAGTACAATACTTGCAAAAATGTTCATAATAAGCACCATTCTATTATTTGCAATTATTGTAGAAAATCTGGTCATATTTCTCATACATGTTATATTAGAAGAAATTATAATGTGAGAAATATATTTGTTTGGGTTCCTAAAGGACAAGTAAAGTCCAATACTAACGGTCAAGGACCCAAATATAAGTGGGTACCAAAATGTCCATCTAGTGCCTTATGTGTGCAGGATAATTTTAAATTCTATGGACATAAGGGTACTGACGAGACGAAGAACAATCCAAGAGTTTCTCATGAGCGTAAAAGGAAACTTACTTCAAACAGGAGAACTCTCAGAGCACCCATTGCTAGAACTACAAGGTCAAACCATGAAGAGCAATGGATACATACAAGAAGAGTATCTTCTACCTCAAGAATAAATTATCATAGAGTATCCTTCAACTACCTTAAGGAAAATAAGAAGAGGAGAATATCTGAAATGCCAAATAGAAGACCATTGAAGTACATATCTTCTGAAAGAGCTTTGTCGATACCCATAGGAAGACACATGAAGAATCAATATGACAGAAAAAGACAGTGGGTAAGCAAAGTCAATTCTCCTAGTACCTAAGGCAAAGGCATACAACGATAAAACCTCCTACTCTGTTATCTGAAATATTTATTGAGGTTTTATATTTTGTAACCTTAGGAATGAGCCTTGCAAACTATTTAAAAAAATGATTTTTGTCATCCTAATTTAATTTTTCAAAGTGATTGCAATGTTCAATAATTTAACTCTTTAAGCATACATGATAATTTGAAAAGGAAATATTTCTTTTATCCATAAATCATGTTTAATTCACTGTGCTTAGTTGTTCTGAATTGAATATATTCATAAGAGCATGTGAATTTAATTTTGGTTCCTACAAGCTAACAATGATTGGATCCAAGTAAGGTTGGATATCAAGAAAGAAAAAGATTTATATGGTTTTGTAGGATCATAGAAAGCTTCTCAAGAATGTAACAAAGAGAAATGATCCAACTTATGAGAAAGCTCAACAAGCTATGCTTATTGTTGATGGTGAATGTCCGAAAAGGAGTCATCTACATCAAAACAATCTTAATCAAGCAAGCTTCTACAAGGATTGGAGGAATTACGGTGATATCTATTTCTTACCCCATATTGTGCTTATATGAAATTCATATTTGGGTAATGAATACTAGTCTATCATTGCATTCCATTAGCAATCAATCATTTATGATTTTCAAAATATTTTCAGATTGCTAAATGGACCATAAGTGAATTTGTGCAAAACATTCTAAGATTATATATATATTTTACACATTTTTTTAAAATTTCAATTCACTCTGTTTCTAGAAAAATGCATATAGATGTTTTTAAAAAATATGCATATTCTGATTGCATTAAAATGATATTTCAAAATTGGAAGTTAAGTCTTTGTATATTGAATGTTAGATATGCTTCGAATCCTTTCAGTAGAGTTTTCCCTATCATTCACATATTTATCTTTGATAGTCAATATAATGCTCGAACTCCTCATTCTTTATTTTCAATCAAGTTAGATCTTATATCTAACAAGTTGATCATCTATATGGGTTTCAAGCTTATTCAATTTGTGAAAATCTTATAAATTCTTATTGGCCAAGTTATTCCAAAAATTATGAATGTTCATTAATGCATTAAATGTTAGTGTATTAACCATTATAGTGGAATAACTTACTAGGATAATATTATGGAACTCTAATCATTTGGATTAATAAGTTTGCACTTCATCATCTATGAATCCTAGTACTCCTTGTGTTACTCAAATACATAAGCATTTGTCTACATCCATATTTTGAGTAACTATTTCTATATATTCATATTCTTGCCTTGAATGTTATTATATTTTCAAAACTCTACTAAGGCAAGATTATCTCTTGATCAATAGCAAAGTCATTGTGCCTATATATTTCTATCATACTTAGCCCTTTTTTGGTTAATTCATTTTTCCTTATGACTTTTGCTTTTGGGAAATTCTTCAACATGTTAACTTCAATGTTCAACATGTTTTCCAAATCTGAAGCATATTGATATATTCATTAAACTTATTGACTTCCACCATATTTAACATGAGCATCAATTTTTCAAGCATGTTTCAAAAATGAATATTTCATTTATGAAAATTTTGATTTTATACTGCATTATTACATTTTTGAAAGGACATTCAAGATTTAAAACGATTTGCATATTTCACTATCATTTTTTTAAAAAATTCTGAACTATAAGTTGATAAATACTTATCTTTATGGATAAGATTTTCTATGCTCTTTGATCAAAACTTCATGCATTTTATCAAAAACATCTCTTTTACGTACATAAAGTGTATTTACAAATTGTCATTGAGAAATCACATTTTTGGTATCATTTAGTTGTTACCCTATTTGATTCATTGGCTTTAATTTATTTGATTGGGTAAAACTATGTTTTGATATTTGATTTTGATATACTCTTTGCTCAAATATCATATGATTTAATTTTATAAGAGCACAAGAGTTTATTATGTTTAATCCTGTGTGGACTCGATATCATTGAGTACCAAAGAACATATATTTTTGCAGGAGATCGATGACTAACTTGGTCTGTTGTTGCATACAAAGAACATAGGCAAACAAAATAGACCATTTCAGTAGCTACGTTTGCAAATTTTGTGACATCACTTCTGTGAATGACAAGATTAGGCAACTTTGTGAATTGATCAACCATAACTTCAAGGTCTTATCTAGCAAGAGGCTTAGATCAAGGTGATACAGGAGTGTACTAGCTTAATAAGAAAAGTCGTTGGCCACAGAAACTTATCCTTATGCATCAAATCTGGGAGTTCCTCAATACTGATCACATCATCAGATAATGGCCAGCTCGTGATGCACCTATGGATTACAAATGATTATGACTCAAGTAATTACGATATTACTTGAGTGAGGTATTGTATTTTGAAATAATGTTCATATATCATAATCATTTCTATGCTCTCGCATTACTCAGCAGGCTAACTTGATTTTGTTCATTCAAATTTTATTTCACAAAGTTTAGCCTGAGAACATTTATTTTCAAAATGATCCTTATGCTTTAATCACTTTTATCATCTTAAAAAGCATAAGTAATTTCTTCATACCAATTTTAATGAACTTGAAAGTTCTTAATTCTGAGGTACCATGTTGTAAGTAAAGATATTTCCAAATCTCATAACATTTGCTGTCACATTATTATTTGGTATCATTAAAGGGAACTTCATTTTTGTTATGCATTCATTAAGGGGGAGCTTCACATTCTCAAGTATTTTTATATCTTAAAAGCTCATATCCTTAATTTGAAGAAAAACCCTTTTAAGCATACTCATCTACAATTATTATTTATTATTAGTTTTGATGATGAGTTAATATCATATTTTCCTTTCATTATTATTTGAAAATATGTTTTCGAGAGGAACACTTTGATATCTGGTTGCACTAACAAATCTCTTCAGGAAAGAATATTTTTAATTTGTAGCAAGAGATTTGGTTATGTGTTACAACTTTCCTTAATACACTACAAGGAGAAATTATTAAATTAAGGAAAGATGCTTTGGGGATTAATTATTGAAGATGAGATATGCTCTACAGAAGAGATCTATGAAGGCAAAGGATGGAAGCTAAAGTACTGATCAAATTTATTCAAATGAGAAACAACTCAAGAAGCCAGTACTTCCATCTTATTCGCATCATACAAGATATTCATGATCATTCAATTGAGCCTCTTCAAAGAACTTCATACAACAAGAAAGAAGCCTATCACTACTTCATCTCAGGGCATGGCGACTCAACCAAATTTCTTACAGCAAGCATATGGACTTCATCGATCATTCAACAATTTGCAGAATCTACATGAGCATTTCTAATCTCTATCTTTTTATATTCAGTAGACATTCTGCACATGTTTGATATGAATTTGTTTTTTTTTTAACCATGAAAGTTTAAGTTTCTTGAAAAACCTCTCCAAATTGTTTTTTTTTCAAACATACTTTCATGAAAAATCTTTTCTACTTGCATCAAATATTTTCAAAAGGGGGAGAGAAATGACAATTATTTCTAACTTGTTTTCCATATTTATCTCTCCACTAGTATATCTTCTTTACTTCAACTTTTTGCTAATGACAAATAAGGGGGAGAGAGTGGCAAGAAAAATATGCTTCATTTAATATATCTTCATATTTATATATATTTTTCTTAATATATTTGCCATCATCAAAAAGGGGGAGAATGTTGATTATGATTAGTTTTGATGATGTCTTACATTGATGCCATTATCTAGAGCAAAAAGTTTATATCATATACATTGACTAACTACTTTGTTTATTGTAGGTTAGTCCAAGTTAAATTATAGAGAATAATTATGATATGAGATTGAAGAAAAGAAAATATCAATACTGGAAGTCTTGACGATTAAGCGGAAGTTGAAATAGCTTAATTCGGAGTCAAATTAAGCTATTTGAAGCATCAGCATGAATAGTAGCGTATACGTGAATAGTGCACCGCATACATGAATAGTGTCATACGGATCCATGAGTGTGCTACAATGATTTCATTACCTCAGGAGTTGCCTTGAGTCAAGAAGATAATTGCCTCAAGTCATTTCTGTCGGTTCTCCAAATTAAATCAGAATGGCAAAATCGTAATTCTGTAGAACTTCAGCTTTGATGGCAAAATGGTAATTATGTTGAAATTCAGTTCAATGGCAAAACCGTAATTTCTCTGAACTTCAAGTCAGTCCACCCCGTGCCTCGTTGAGTGTTTCGTGCTCTGCTTGCCTCTGTTCTTCGTTTTCAATGGGCAACGTTCGATGTTTCGATGATATTTCACAAACCAGACGTCGGATTGAGGTGAAACCAATTTTGGATGAAAGTAGACTCCCAATGCGTCATTTAGAGTCCAGATTCAAGTCCAAAGGAGTTCAGATGAAAGAGAAACAAATTGTGGAAGTTGGCAGTGCAATTCACGCCACACAGCAAGGCGAGCTTCGGTATTTCAGGTGTATCTCACAAATCACAAATCCAATTGAGATGAAACCGGTGGCATATGAAACTAGACTCAAAATACATCATACTACAATTTGACCCACTCAAAACGGAGCTCAGACCAGGAAGATATGGCCTTCGAAAGTTGATACATGTGATTCTGGAATCAACTCAGAATAGCCTCGGTTTTCTGTCTATATCTCATATTATACAGAACCAAATGAAGTGAAATCAATTCCATATGATTCTATACTCAACAAGGGTTTCACAGAATTTGGAAGCAACTAAAAAGAGCTTGAAACGAAGGAGATATGAATTTCGAAACTTCTGGGTTGCTGGAACTCTGTTTTCTGGGCAGTCATCGTTCATCGGATCATAACGGTCAAAATACAAAGTGTTTTGAGCTGATTCTTTTTTCATTGGAAAGAAGACATCAAGAGCTTTCCAGGGATATATCATTTACTAATTTTAGAGCTATATACGAAGAGATATGGTTACTGGAAGTTGAGCTATGTTCTGAATCATCATCACGAAAATACTGTTCATCGTCTTCAAGAATCACCGCGTCCGGAAATACTGTAGCGTATGGAAAACATCCAGATCATTACCAAAATCACTTATACTTCTTCTTTACATTATTTATATCATTTGTGTATAAGTTTCAGGTGATTAGATCAAAGTTTGGATTCAAAACCGATTGAAGCAGAAAATTCATACCAACGGATTCAATGGAAAACTATAGAGGTATTTGCTGGAACAAGAAAGCCACGGTTATTTGATGAAGATAGAGTTGAAGGAATTCAGTGAAGCATATGATTGAATGAGAAACACAAAGCAACGGCTATTTCTCAAAATGAACCGAAACTTCCAACGGACCGAACGCTTACTGCTCCAACGGTAATACTCAAACCACTCAAGTGGATTTGCAACGGTCATATATGAATACACAATTAATGCTTCAACGGATCAGAAATCATAACGGTAATATTTTCCAACGGACGAATACACAAACGGCCGCAACTCGCAAGCTTCAACGGATGAAATTCAAATAATGCCGTTACTATTCACAACGGTCAATATTTCTCCAACGGCTCGTTCAACATGCTTATATAAGGAGAAAGATTCAAAATGGAAGTAGACATGAGCTTACACTTTCAAAATGTCTTCTGATGTCTATCTCATATTCTCTCTATTTTCTTAGTGATCATATAATTTATTAAGAGAGTGAGATTATTTGTATTGTACTTCAGTGTTCATCTTATCACTTCTTAAAGAGAAGATTTGTTTGTAAACATTTTATCTGAGAGTTACTCAAGATTGGGTGATCCTGAGTGGGAAACACATTGTGTTGATTACAGCTTGTAAGGGGAGTGAATCCTAGGGAGAGGATTACTTCGAGTACAGAGTGTGTGATCAAGCGGTGTATCCTTACGGTGTGTAAGGGGGAGTATCTCGGTAAGAGATTTGTAAAAGGCTGCACAAGTGCCCGGCTAAACTTGTGGGATTGTAGCGGTTCTCAAGTACCCGATTAAAGCTTGAGTGAGATAGTGGATTGAAATCTCAGGAGGTGCCTGGGGACTGGATGTAGGTCATCGTGGATTGGGCCGAACCAGGATAAATCACAGTTTGCATATTCTCTTCCTTAAACTCTTATATTTCCAGCAAATATTATTTTAACATTTATTTGAATATTCAACTGTTGATTTATGAATAGTTATTTTCATACTCATTACCTTCATTAAGAGTTGAAAAGAATTTTTAAAGTTTCTAAATTTTTATCTGACACCCAATTCACCCCCCTCTTGGGTGATAGCCAGGTCTAACAAAGGGCACAGTACCTCCTCATGTTTTCACAAAAAGGAAAGAAGAGATAAACCTGTTGGCAACTACCAGTAGGTGCCTAAGGGAACCTACGTTCGCACAGTTCAAACTAACCCCAAATGACCCAAGAAAAGAAGGGTACCTAAAACTTAATCTTCTCTGATTTGCAGGTGTGTTTGAGAGCATCAAGAATCAACAAGTGGTATATTTATAGTGGATGCTCTAGACACATGACAGGAGATGCCGAAAAATTTGTTGCAATGAGGTCTAAAGATGGCGGTAAAGTCACCTTTGGAGGAAACCAATCTGGAAAAATTACTAGTATTGGTGAAATCGGTGCAAAGGATGGACCTCAAATTAAAGACGTCTATCTGGTGGAAGGTCTTTGTCATAATCTTCTGAGTGTGAGCCAAAGTGCTAACAAAAACAACTGGATTATCTTTGAAGGAAACTGTAACACCTTGGATTTACCAAAAGTTAATTTTGAAAAATGTTTTGTTAGCAACTTAGACGAGAGTTGGCTGTGGCATAAGCTTTTAGCTTATGTAAACATGCTTCAATTGGATAAGTTGTTAAGAAAAGAATTAGTGATTGGGTTACCCAAACTTCATTTTAAAAATGACATGATTTGTGACTCATGTCAATGGGGTAAACAAACTAAGTCGTCTTTTAAAAACAAACCTGAAATCTCGACTAATCAACCTCTTCAATTGCTCCATATGGACTTAGTTAGACCCGCAAGGGTAAAGAGTCTTGGCGGAAATTTATATACACTGGTCATTGTCAATGATTTCTCGCGTTTCACCTGGACTATCTTTTTATCTTCTAAGGATGAAGCATTTGATCTGTTTGTTGTGTTTGCCAATAAGGTGCAAAATGAGAAAGGTATTTGCATTACAGCCATTCGAACAGATCATGGAGGTGAGTTCGAGAATCAAGCATTCAAAGAATTTTGTGATGCTCATGGGATCGATCACAATATCTTGGCTCCAAGAACACCCCAACAGAATGGTGTGGTCGAAAGGAAGAATCGTGTTTTAACTGAGAAGACTCGTGCAATGTTAAATGAGAATCAGACATCACAAGTCTTCTGGGCAGACGCTATGAGCATGGCTAGCTATATATCAAATCGAGCTTATGTTCAGAAGAAACTTAACCAGATTCCATATGAGCTTTATAAAGGGAGAAAAACGATCCTGGCTCATCTTCACATTTTTGGTTGTAAGTTCTATGTTCACAACAATGGTAAGGAACATTTGGGAAAATTTGATCCCAAATCCGATGAAGGTATATTTCTTGATTATTCAAATAGAAGTAGAGCATATAGAGTCTTCAATAAGCGTACTTGTGAAGTTGAAGAATCAATACATGTTGTATTTTGTGAATCTAAAATTGATAATCCTGATGATGAAGAAAATGTTTTCAAAAACCAATTCTTTTCGAAAACTACTCTTGCATCTATTGAAAATCTAGAGGACGTTTTTGAAGCTTATCCTCAAAATAATTTAAAAAATCCTGATCAATCTCAACCTAGAGCTTGGAAGTTCATTAGGAATCATCCTTTGGACCAAGTAATAGGTGACATTAATCAAGGAGTCAAGTCCAGGAATTGCACTTTAAATGAAGTAACTTTTTCTGCTTTCATTTCACACATTGAACCTTCTAAGATTGATGAAGCCCTATCAGACAATGATTGGGTAATAGCAATGCAAGAGGAGTTACATTAATTTGATAGAAATCAAGTTTGGGATTTGGTACCTAGGCCTAAAGATCAACCGGTCATTGGCACTAAATGGGTATTCAAAAACAAATGTGATGAATCTGCAATTATAGTTCATAACAAGGCTAGATTGGTTGCCAAAGGCTATAACCAGGAAGAAGGTATTGATTATGAGAAAACGTTTGCTCCAGTGGCCAGATTGGAAGCCATACGTGTACTCTTAGCCTTTGCGTGTATCAAAGGATTCAAACTTTATCAAATGGATGTAAAAAGTGTTTTTCTAAATGGTTTTATTCAGGAGGAAGTCTATGTCGAACAGGCTCCTAGTTTTGAAAATGAACATCATCCAGATCATGTTTATCGATTAAAGAAAGCATTATACGGCCTTAAACAAGCTCCTAGAGCCTGGTATGAGAGACTTAGTAAGTTTCTACTTGATTAGGGATTTATAAGAGAAAAAGCGGACACAACTCTTTTTATAAAAACTGATAAAATGAATGTTATGTTATTAGTTCAAATTTAGGTAGATGATATCATTTTTGGATCAACTAATGAATCTCTCTGCGAAGATTTCTCTAAGACTATGCAAGGTGAATTCGAAATGTCAATGATGGGAGAGCTAAATTACTTCCTCGGATTGCAAATCAAGCATCGAAAGGATGGGATATTCATATCACAAACAAAGTATCTACGAGATCTGCTCAAGAAGTTTGGATTGGAACACTATAATGGTATAGATACTCTAATGAACTCAACAGCGTCCCTGGATGCAGATACAGAAAAGGGGAAAGGTTTTAATGTTACTAAGTACAGAGGAATGATCGAGTTATTACTCTACTTGACTGCAAGCCGGCCAGACATTCAATTTATTGTGGGAATGTGCGCGCGATTTCAATCAGCTCCTAAAGAATCACATGCAAAGCACGTTAAGAGAATCTTTTGATATCTCTCAGATACGAAGGAGTTGGGTCTTTGGTTCCCAAAAGGTCAACAAGAGTTCTTGGTTGCATATTCAGATGCTGATCACGCGAGATACAAGACTAATAGAAAAAGCACGAGTGGACAATGTGAGTTCTTTGGAGGCTCACTCATATCGTGGTTCAGTAAGAAGCAAACTACTGTAGCTTTCTCATCCACCGAAGTAGAATATGTTGCCATCTCAAGTTGTTATGCACAAGTCTTGTTGCTAAAGCAACAATTATCTGACTTGGGAGTCCACTTGAAAGAAATTCCAATCCTGTGTGACAATACAAGCACAATAAGCTTGGCAAAAAATCTAGTTCAACATACAAGGACCAAGCATATTGACGTGAGACATCACTTTATCAGAGACCACGTTCAGAAGAAAGATGTTAAACTGATGTTCATTCCCACACATCTTCAACTGGCCAACATATTCACCAAACCACTAGCTAAGGAGCAATTTTTTATTCATTCGAAGGGAATTAGGAATGGCTAATCCCAATGAGTTGTAAGTATCTTTTTGTTAATTAATTTATTTTGATAAAAGATTATTGACTTTGGCATTGTAGTTCCTAGTTTGTGTTTATGCAGGATGCTCTGCTCATGAGAACTAAAATAGAGAGTAAAACAGACATCAATGCTCGAGCATCCCAGCAACTCCTACTTGAGTACTTATGTGGAAGTTCAATTGAAAACATGTGCTAAAGAAGTCCTGCTTGAGTACTCCCTTCAAGCATACTTGAGCAATAAAGAGAAGCTCAGAAAATTTAAACAAGGAATAGGCTACTTAAGCATATCAGGAAAATGCTCGAGTAACATCAGAGAATTAGCAATGGTCATAGAGAACGTTGCTCGAGCACACCTGTTGAGCCTGCTCGAGCAACAACAAGAAGCAGCAGTGAGGAAGTCAAATCAAAAGAAAACACTCGAGCATACTTCTTAACTCTGCTCGAGCAACAATGCAAAGCATAGAAGAAGAAGTAGCCTGCTCGAGCATGATGATCGAGCATACTCGAGCGACAACGGAAAGTGTACACACTGTGTGAAAGGCTAATGGTCATTGCTCGAGTAACACTCCTGAATCTGCCCGAGCATACAACGCTGATGAAAAAAAATTGATTTTTAAACGATTAGTCTCATTGCTTCCTTGTCTCAATTTTGTCTATAAATCAAGTATTCACAGTTCACACTTGATGGGAGGTTAGATCTAATCATTTTATTACATTACAATAGAAATAAAGAAATTGCATGTGCTTGTGCATGCTCGAGCAAGACCTATACTCGAGCATGGAAAGTTCCTGCTCGAGCAAAGTCGGTAGTCAAGGTTTTAAAAAAAACGTATGTCATTTCAATTCCACGGACAAACCTCTCTTCCCTATTTTCTACCGTCTAAACCCTAACCTCCTCTCCTCTCAAATCCCTTCAATCGGTTACGTCCGTTTGCGAATTGTTACCCCAAATCACTCTGTTATGACTGTTCAATTCATCAAGAGCAACGTTTTTAACCGATTAATTTTGCTAAATTTGCTCTCTTTCAAGCTCCATACCGTCGGAATCCATCGACGTCAACTTCAAATTCTACCATCTTCAATTCCCACCAATGGCTGATTATGGGGATAAATCTCAGTCTAAACACTCTCCTGCAAAGAAATCAAGATACTACAAGCCCAAAGTTGCAGACTCCGAGAAATCCATTAAACCCAAATTGTCGTCAAAACCGTCGAAGTTGACCACCAAGTCGTAGCGAAGCCGAAGACAAATGTAGTGCCTCAGGAACCTCCAAAGCCAACAACTAGACTTAAGACTGGCTCTCTTCCCACCGGAAAGAGCAAACGCACAAGGTCGCCGTCACCATGCTCTCCAAAGTCCGACGACATCGAGAAGACGGTTGATCAAATATAGGGTAAAGTAAAAGAGGATCAACCCCGACCTCTCAAACCATCTCTCAGTCAGAAATCACAGGGCTCTGGAAGCAAGAAGCAAAGAGTCTCTTTTTCGCTCAAATCAGAAGGCTTTGAGAGCAAAAAGGAGCGAGTTTCAACAAGTCGCCCTCAAGATGGTCAGTTGCCGGAACCCGAGCCAAACATGATCGTTGGAAACATAGCTGTTGATGATCATTGTCTATATAAGCGATACTACAAGACGAGGCCTTTCTGTCCAATTGTATGTGTGGATTTGGTTCATTTCAAAGACAAGTGCAACTTGGATTTGACAAGCTGGCTACTTCAGTTCATGCCACTTCTCAGTATTAGCAAGCCTTTCTCTCCCAAAGTTGTGAGGGTGTTTTATCACAACATGCATATGAAAGAAAAGACTCACAACTCCAAAACAAAGATGTCTTGATCACAAAGGTTCGTGATCAAGAAATCAAGCTCACGGCTCATAATATCAATGTGCTTTTGGGAATTGTCGATATTTCTGATGATCTTCCCAAGCTATCTCCAGTTGAGTGTCATTAGATCCTCCTCCCGGATGTGCCAATTGAAGGAAAGAAAGTCAATGTGACTCCGGCTATGATGAAGGATGAATACAAAGTTCTCTGGTACGTGTATAGTTGAAGCCTAGTTCAGAAAGGCCAAAGTTTTACTCATTTCATACGAAGAGACTTCGAGCGATTTGCCTCACTCATCGCTATGGAGCCATGGGATCTAGGCAAGTGGATTATGGAGGAGATGATCTCTTTCATCTCTAAGGCTCAAGTTAGACTTCATGCTACTATTCTGTATCCTTCATTGGTTTCTAGGATATTGGAAGTCAATAATATTTGGTACCTTTCATACGACAAAGAAGTATATCCTCCACGATTTGGGAAGGAGCATATGAACAATATGAGGATATCCTTACAAAAGCTTCTTCAAAGAAGAAGAAGGGTAAAGCACCACTTTCCTCCTCTCAGCCGACTATGTCTAAGCCATTTGTTCCGATGCCATCTGCCTCATAACCTCCTAATGAAGCAGAATCCTCTAAGGCTGGTCCCTCTTCCTCTGCTCCAGTGCCATCCTTCTCCCAGGCAGCCATCCAATCCATTGTTGAGGCATCAATTCAAAAGGTCATGGCTCCTGTCTTACACTCCTTAGATGTCTACCAGCAGTTGACTTGTGAGATGATCAAAGTCTTCTCTTCAGACATGATAAAATTCAAGGCTAATCTTGGAATGCAGATGGTTACAGATTTGGGAGACTTCAAGACTGAATTGGACCAACACTTTGCACTCATCTATGATCAACAACAAGAGATCAAGAAAGAACTTCAATGTCTTTCTCGCCAACAATATGGGGTTGACAAGGTAGTTCAGAATTTCGACTATACCTTATACAACTTTTTGACTAGTTTTGGTCTTGATGGTCCAGTGGACTTCCCTACAACAACTTCTGCTTCTCCTGTTCCATCTGCATCCAACCTTGCTGTTGTTCATCCTCCTACTTCTGCTCCTCCTCCTTCTCTTGTTGAGGATCCTTCACCGGCATCAGTACCTCCACCCATCGATCCTTCCACTGTTCCTCTTCCATCTTCTTCTTCTTCTTCTGACTTCCTTAATAACTCGCCTCCCTCTTCATCTGTTCAAGGTCCCCTTTTTGCCGATGACAAAGGGGGAGAGTAGTTGCAGCTAGTTTCAGTTTTCTTTTTCTTTTTCTTTTATAGTTCTAGTTGTTTGTAGTTCTGTTTGTTTGATATAAGCCTATTCTGGATTTTCTCATTATGCAATGTTTTTGTTATCAATTAAACACTACATCTTTTTCAGTATAAATTATCAGTTCACTTGATTTTAACAGTATGGTAAATCTCTTGTTCCAAATTTTTAAACTAGCTCTCGAAATTTTCATCATCAAAAAGGGGGAGAATGTTAGCTCGTGTGTTTTGATGATCACAATTTCTAAGCTATTGAATTAAAACAATCAAAGATCATCTGATAAGATAAACTGATAAAAGAATTTCACAGAAGGTTACTCGAGCAAAGGTTTTTGTATGCTCAAGCATTGACAGATGCAAAGCCAAACAATGTATTTTAGGGAAGCCTTGCTCAAGCAGACTATATAGTCTTGCTCAAGCAATATCGGACTCACGGGAAGAGTCCCTGGCGTCTTACTCGAATATATTACACAAGCCTGCCCAAGCATCATCGAGTAAAAGTTCTGTGAAGGTTTTGGAGTCTTGCTCAAGCAGGGATATCATAATGCTCGAGCAACATCGATCTGTACTGATGTATATTGCAAGGCTAAACACTGTCCTACTCGAGCAGACTTGGAAAGCATGCTCGAGCAAGCTTAAAAGGTTGCTCGAGCAAAGTCGAACAACCTGCACTCACATAACCCTTGCTCGAGCAAGGATCAAAAGTGTGCTTGAGCAATTACATCTCACAATTGTTTTCATAAAGCTTGCTTGAGCATGAATTAATTCATGGCTTGAGCAGACAGAAAAGCTTGCTCGAGCATCAGCGACTCTTATGTACTTTTATCTTTCTCAAGTAAGGTTTGCCCGAGCATGATACAGTCATGCTCGAGCACCATGCTCGAGCAAAGACATGGGCTTGCCCAAGCATCAGTGCAGAAAGCACCTTCAAAAGAAGCTTGCTTGAGCAAGGCTGGATTCTTAATCGAGCATAATCATCCCTGTTTTCAAATCATCACTCTCCGATAAACTTGAATCATTGAATGAAATTTCATTCCTTTTGATTATCACTTATTATGATTGTCAAATGCTTTTAACCAATTTGCTCATGAGTTTCATATTATTTAAACATGAATTTCTAGCAGATTTGAATAAAGCAGAATCGTCTGTCAGAAGCATTAAATGCAGCTACCTAAACCGGTGATAAACACGGAAACCAAGTCTGATCAAAGTAAAGCAACTCTAAAATTCCGTCTGTGCATTGAATACCATTTCACAGCGGGCAAAACACAAGGAATGAAAGAGAATGTCAACTCTTCACATTCCACCTGGATTATTAAAACGAAGACGAAAGCTTCATCTGTCTAATAGATACATTCAAGTCTTTCAACGGCTATCTCACAAGCTTCATCAACGATTATTAGTTACAGCATCTATAAATAGCCGAAGCATTGAATCGCCAACTACCGAAACGCTGCGCAATCAATTCGAGTTTACTACTATTCATTGTTTCAACTATTTCATTAATTTTGTACTTCAGTGTTCAACACTTTATTTACTCGTGAGGAGTTCTTAAACATTCATTTCATTATTAGTTGTATCTTAAGGTTGAGGAACCTTAAAAGAGGGTGTAGTAATTACAGCTTGTAAGGGGAAGTGGAGTCTAAGAGTGAAAGGATCATCCTTTGTTTACAGAGTGTGTAATTCTTCTTGAAAGATAGTAAAATCCCAGGTAATCTGAGGACTGGACGTAGGTCAAAGATTTTAGACCGAACCAGTATAAATTGTCTTGAGTCTATTTCTCTTTTCTGATTTATTCCTCTTTTTTCATCGTGATTTGTCCCCTGCACTATTAGTAAAAAGATTTTTGAGATCACCTATTCACCCCCCTCTAGGTGATATTCCATCTTCAAATGTGTGCCATTTCCCCTCCTTCAATTCCCAGAGTATGTTCTGATCAGACCCAAACTAAAGTACACTAAAAATTTTATTCTGCAAGTAATGTGCAAAACAGATGAGAACATATATAGGTATGATTTTTTTTTTGGGCGTGTTTGCAGAAATTGAGGCCAAAAGTGAAAATGAATCATTAAAGCTCATTAGAGATTATCCAAAACTCCATAGCAGAACAAACAATAATGAACAAACACTAGAGTCAATACTAATTAATCTAGCTCTTCACACATTAAAGAAAGCAGAATATATTCATACAAAAAGGAGCAATTGTTGACTATATATGTTGAAGAAACTATTAATGATAAGATTCAAAATGGAAGTCATACCTATTGATATGTCCTTCGCAGAAAAGAAATAGTATAGTAATCAATTCTATAACATTAGGCACAACCACCTAAGCAACAAAAGCACAAACCATAAATCAAAGTAGCTTCAAATTAGAAAGCAATATGAAACAAGTGTTTTAAGGAGTTCAGACAATTATGATTGTTCATACACTCTCAAGGATGAGATAAACGTATTCCACAGTGATCGCAATACTTCTATAGTGGACAACATATTGAAACACAATGTACAAGACAACAATTAGTGAAGGAAGAAATCAAATAGGAAGGTTATCGTACCTGTGGACCTTTTGGATCACTTAGAGAAAAACTTAGCAATAAAGCCAAGGACAAGGAGAGAACAAGCCAGATATCATGGAGCAGAACCTATGAGCAAACTAATGACAAGGTGCAAAACAAAAACCACAAGACCAAACTCAATAAACAAAGAAATAAGAAACATGGTACAATTCAATGCAGACAATCACATTGCAAATTCAATGCTTAACAATCACATTGTTAACTAGGGATGCTAGCAATCACAAAGAAAACTTAGGTGAAAGCAACATATAAATTTTGCAAAATCCCAAAAGTTTTCGATGGAATTACAATCTTTTCTATTTTAAAATTTAACACTAACCTTTCGTAGTATTGCTAAAATCCCTAATTCAAAGAAATCGTAAAACGAACTCAATCAAAACCAAATGAAATAGAATCAGATAGAGAGAAAGAAGACATAATTTAAAAAATAGTGATTGAGGCACGAAGATGGATGGCGAAGTGACTCAACATTTCTACAACTACGATTTTTGCCTCTTCTTCTCTCAATAGAAAACAGAACTAGCAGAAAATATCTTTAGAGGAGTAAAAAAAGTACCTGAAGTGAAGACTAAAGTCAGGGCACAAAGCATGGGCTCGTCAGAGAAAGGAGAAGGAGGGGGAGGCGCCGGAAACAGAGAACGCAAGCCGACGACACCGCGAAGAGGGAAGACGAAGGAGATGGAGCCGTCGTATGTGAACAATGTGAGGGCAAAATGAAAGCAGGGGGAGAGTGAGGGTGAGCACACGATCGATTAGGGCATTGGCTAGGGTTTTGTTTGGCCTGAATGAGAGAGCCGGGGGAAGGGGACTGAGTGTGCAAGGAGACGAGTGAATAGCCTGAGTGTGTGAGAGCCTATCGAGGAGACGAGTAAACAGATATGAGTAATTCTAAGCAAAAAAAACAACAACAACAACAACAAAAGATATGAGCGATCAATTTTGGCATCCTGAAATATTACACAACACGCCAAAAAATTAATTAAGGCGTCCTTACATACCATAAGGACGCATTAATTAATTTTTTGGCATCCTGAACATTGTCTCAGGACGCTAAAAAAATTCATTAAGGTGTCATGTACATTGTCTCAGGACACCAAAAAGTTCATTAAGGCGTCCTTATACATATTTAGGACGCCAAAAATAAAAAAATTATTTCCACCATAATAGCTGGCACCAAAAAAATTCCCCAAATGGCACCATGGCGCCAAACAATTAAATTTTGGTGCTAAGCAATACATTTTAGGTGTCCTAAAATTATTATAGCACGCCTTAATGAAATTTAGGCATCCTAAATTATAGTTTATGACGACAAATACATAGAATTCAACAAGATAATTACAAGAATGCCACTGCTTTCACTTTTAACTTCCTTTTAAAAAATAAGGACATCTTTTAAAGTAGTAGTAACCCTTTTTTGTAGTAGTGATATGTGTGTGTATATATAGATAGACACACACACATGTATGTACGTATATATGTGTATATGTATATATGTCTATATATGTTATGTGTATATAACACACACATTTATATAGACATACATTCACACACACACACACACACACGTGTGTGTGTGTATGTGTTGTAAGTTTTTCTATAATTTCATGTTCAAATATTAAGTAATAAAAACATGAATGAGGATCTTAAGAACTCATAATCTCTACAATACTACATGTATGAGTCAAGATGCATTAACCTTTATCCATAATTGTGGAATCGATACTTCATAATATGTGATTTGCAGTACGATAATTGAAACCTTTATCATTCTCTTTACCCTTCATTTCACGCTCTCTCTTCTTGATGGAAAACTAGAGGTGTCTATAATGGTTTGAGAGTGAATAGACAAGTTTTTATCCTTTAAATAACTTATGTATCCAAAAGACATGTGCATCCTATGGATATGACTGCTCCCATCAAGCAATCAAGAAATCTTTTCCCAAAAGTCATTTACCAATAGTCAGTTAGCCCGTTCCTTAATTATTAAATCATATACTTTTATCACAGCCACATGAGAAATTTCTTACATCCTCCCACTTGACTCATGTAATATATATCATTTCATGATTTAGCAAAATATCAATAATTTTGTGCATAATATTGGCTAAAAGATTTCTTATATATTAGTTACATCAAAAGTCATGGTTAAGGATAAAACTAATATGGGTCATGGCGATTGTACATCAGTATATCGATGTAGTCCCTTCCATGTACTACTTTATTAGTCTTTCTCCTTGACATGACACTTTAATGGAAGTAACTTTAATATCCATCAATAATGTCTTCCTGGCAAACAAATTCTGTTTTCCAACAACATCATTTATGCATTCATACATAAAGTTGAAATCAGGAGAATCTCAAAAACACATATATACTAATGAGCTCAAAGCGTCAATGACCAATACACAACAATAATTTTAACATTCTAGCAGACATAATACTCATACTATACACATGACCAGTGAATGTCTTGGGCAGTAATCCCTTTGTTAAGGGATTAGCTATCATAAGATTAGTGCTAACATATTCATAGCATCAAGGTTATGGATAATTTGAAATATCACGATAATAATTGGAATTAAAATAATTATAAGGATTTGTTTGGTGACTAACAAATCCACCATACTTAATTCCAAAACTTAAATGTTTAATGTACAATTGCTATTCACAACATGTAAGTAATTTATATTTTGGATCAACATATAAAGGCTTTAATTAAAAAAAATGATAGGCTATTAACAAAAATAATTTGTTCCTTTTCTAAGCCATCAATAACAGATAACTAAATGATCCAAATAGAGCTTACATTCGGCCCAAAATAAATTAAAATCAGCCCATGATTTTCTTTAAAACTACAACCCAAACAATACATGCTAAGAAAAATGTACAAGCCGAAAACGTGCAGTCTAACAGAAACTAGTCCAGCCTAACTAATGAGCCCTACGCCAAAAATGCTTTAAAATTAATTCGGCCCACATCTAACTAAACATGCACCAATAGCTCAGTGGTAAGGTGCCTCTCACTAGAATAAGGTAATGCCTGTTCGATCCTTGCCTAGTGCATCTCTTACAAATATTTTTAAAAACGTATTGCATAAAAATGCAACCAAGAGATTTCGAACCCAAGACGTAAGAGTGCAACGCACCCTCTGGCACTCTGCCAGTTGAGCGATACGCCTTTCACTAAAAGGAGGAGACACCCAAAATATAAAAACGATGCATTTTCAAATTGGTTGTCATCCCCTACCTCCAGCCGGGTCGCACAGACCCGTATGGATCTATGGGTCGAGTCCGTCAAACCCGACTCTTCTTTCCTTCATAACCAAAGTTTTCGAAGTCAGATTTACACGTTCTTGGTGTTTATCCCTTTATTTTTTTTGAGATCTACGTAATGACACCTATTTTGTGGCCTAAACCCACTACTTTCTCATGAGCCAATTTCCAAAAAAAAAAGAAAAAACAAAAACAAAGACAGTCGAAGAAGAGAAACATGAAGGAAATTAAAAAAAATTCGCAACTTTTCATTCTCTTCATAGTCATGATAATTTAATGGTCTATAAATTGCTTTTCAAATGACCCAATTATCAAAATCCAAAGATGGTAATATATCATCATCTTTTCTCTTTGATCTCAAAATTCTTAAGAGAAAATTGAGAGTCCAAATTGGTGAACGCTATTAACATTGGAAATTCATAAAGCAAAAAGTAAATGCAGTCATATGCCTTCCTATTTCAAACATAAATTCCACACAAAATAGTAATATATGTACTTTCGATTCAACAAATTAACATTACTTGTTTCAAATTCATTTCACTCATTTCACATACTTTTGAAGATTAATAAATTTATTCAAGAACAAATTCAAAAGTGCCATTCATAAATCAATACAAGATTCATAATTGGAAAACTATAAATTCTAAAACCAAAAGCTCCCTCATGTAAGTTTTTCTATAATTTTATACTCAAATATCAAGTAAGAAGAACATGAATAAGGATCTTAAGAATTCATGATTTCCACAACACTACATGTTTAAGTCAAAATGCACTAACTTCTATCCATAATTGCGAAATAGATACATTATCATATATGACTTGTAGTACGATAATTGAAACCTTTATCATTCTCTTTACCCTTCATTTCACATTCTCTCTTTTTGATGGAAAACTAGAGGTGTCTATAATGGTTAGAATAAATAGACAAGTTTCTATCCTTTAAATAACTTATATATTCAAAAGACATGTACATTCTATCGATATGACTACTTCCATCAAGCAGTCAAGAAACCCCTTTCCAAAAATCATTTATCAATAGTTATTTAGCTCCTTCATTAATTATTAAATCATATACATTTATCATAGACATATGAGACATTTCTCACACACACATATATATATAGACATACATCTATACACATGTATATATAACTTGCATATCTAGGACAATATATATGACTTTATGATATGGTGGGTCGTCCAAGTTCTGGACTTTGAAAAAGACTTGAAAGCAAGAAACATGTGTAAAACTATATCATCATGAACATTTTACATGTGGATATGATTCTAGGTATTACTGTTCTTGATAAGTTTACGTTATAATACAATACATATAGTAATTAGTATATTCATTAATGGAATAATCTATAAATATATCAATTAACATGCAAATGTCTATTGACAAAAATAAAAAAATTAAAGTTCATATACGTCATCTAATTGATGCTATTAGAATTTAGAGAAAAATATTCTAACCACCCTTCTGTTTTACTTTAATTACACAAACCTCCTCTCTATTTTAAAAACCCATATAGACCTCCCTTAAAATTAAAATGTCTGCTATATAAATATTCCTTATATTTTGAGATTCTATTTCCATCCACCCAAACCATTAGTTGACAATTAAGTTTGACTTTTAAACTTTTGTTTTACCAAAATGTCATTCTTTAACATTAGAATTATTTAAACAAATACATATGTATGTGCGGAAAAAAAAATTCTACACCAAATTTTTATCTACTAGATTTTTTTAACTTTATAATATGTTAAAAATTAATTAATTTTGAGATTATATAATTTCAATTTAAATTTTTTACTATATTTATTGAAATTTATTTATTTTAAATTTTGTAACTGAGTAAAAATATATATCAAACACATTTTTTCTATCAAACACTTAATACAATAAACTATATATGTTTGAGAGATTATATTAAGTCATTTAAATTTAGATCTTGTTATATTTTCTACAAACATTTAAAAAACTTACTCAAATTTTTTAAAGTTTGTGATATTTACAAGTTGTGAATTAAAATTTAGGATTTAGCATTAAGTATAAATTAGTAAATAAATTTTATTTTTATATAAATTTAAATTTTAAATATATTTTTAGAATATTTTTAATGGAATTTATGGTTTTAACTTAAGTGTATGTTTTCAAAATAGATGGTAGGTATGTATAATTAAGGTAAAACAAAAGGCTGAATATTTTACTCTAGAAATTATCCTCTTAGAGTTCAAGATATTATTATATGTGAAAAAAAGTGGAATTAAGATGCCTTATAATTTATCTATTTTTTATTCTTTTTAAATACAATACAAAAATTTACTTTAGTAAACCATCGATCATGCATATTCCCTCTCGCGCATATATGTGTGTATCACATCACTTTTTCTTTTGGGTCACCATCTCTCCTAGTGCTAGCTATATAGGCACAGTGAGTGGAAATCAAAGTTCATAATTTTGTGTGGTTATCATTTTCATAACTCCTTATATTTAAGAGAAAGGCTAAGGCAAAGAGGGATTACCTGTTAATCCTAACTCAACACTTTGAAGGGTTGACATTTAAACCAAACTTAACCCTCAAAGCACCTATAAACACAGTTTATAAATTTAAACTTATACTCCTTCCCATACATAATATAAGCGCTATTCGGGGAGTTAGTCTTAATCCTAAATATAAGTCATATTTTTCATATTTGTCAATATTTTTATTTATTTATTTATCCCTATTGACACTCTCTCAACAATAATCAAGGAGGAGAGAGAATAAGGAAATTAAGGAAGATAACTATGATTAGAAAATGCATGTCATATTAAATAATTTAAGTAATTTCTTTAATCTAATAAAAACTAGGTAAATATATCTTATATTAAGGATTGGAAGAAGTAATTGCCAATTCTTAGAAAGTTAAAAGCAATACCAACAGGAGGCTTTATCCGCTTAAGCACAACCATCATACCACGCATCCACAATAACTTGCCAACATGCTAAAAACCACTCTAAAGAAACATGCTCAACATCAAGGGAGCTGGACCACTAAAGCACAATAAACTTACAGGGCTCACAGTACTTAAAAGGGGCACATCCATAGCAACACGTTAGTAGCGATTTTGAAGTAACAAGTACTAAATTTTGTTATCGCAGCTGGTTTGACTAAACCACAAAAATTAATTAGTTGAGATTATGGCAAATCACTACTATAATTGTAACAAAAATGAAGGTTTAAGAATGGTAACAAACTTCCTATGTAGTAGTTTTAGGAAACCTCTTACCAAAATTTAGTAATCGTCCACACATTCCACTACAAAAATGGTAAATGGAATGAAAGGTCGCATGTGGTATTTTGGGCCCTTTGGTGTCTGACTTTTTTTTCTTTCTGAATTTTATAGTTAGGTATCCGAGCAACCAACTAATCCAAATTAGATATTTATAACAAGGATGATTCTGCCTAGAGTTATTTTTGAACATGGTCGTATTTGAACTCAATTTGCCTACTTTCTGATCTACTAGGTCTAATCTCTTTGCTTAAATCAAACCTAGTGTTTAAAAATGTCACATGAGTGTCAGGTGATACTTCGCAATTATCTTCAATTCCTCTCTTAAATGATTTTTGGCCATCATTTCCCCCTAAATTCTTAAATCCTAAAATTCCATTTCTATCTATTTTGCAATTTCTTTTTGGTGATGATTATTGATTGGGGAGGGTAATTAAAGTGTTTACATTTTAAAGTCTCAGCACCGAAATTATGCTTAGGCTGTATTTCAAAAAGGCTTTAGGTTGTTTCCCCTCATTGTTGTTTTTATGCAAGGGATAAATATGCTCTCCTATCAATGACTTGGATGATAATTGATGTCAATCTCTATGCTACTGATAATTGAATATTATTACACTTATTTGTACTTCTTGGTGAATAAATTTAAGATTGTTTGGTTAATAAATAATGGATTTTATTACCTAATTGAGCTTTGTGCTTTTAATTGGATTTAATTCATTTTCATGATTAAATTCTAGATTTACAGTGATTTAGTATTTTCGCCATAACTTTTAATCTAGATATCCGATTAGTCTAATTCTTCTTTTCTTTTTTAGATGGTTCAGAGAGCTACAATTGTTATGAAGACTCGGAAGGATGATTCGGACAAGAAGATGGACAAAATTGGAGCTAGAGACAAACCCATTTTTCTGGATTTTTATTTTACTCGAATTTAGTAATTAAAGTCCAGTTTTATTTTATTTTTATTTTGGGCCAAACTTGTAGAGCCTATTTCACTTTGGCAGCTAGGGTTTATTTAGTTAGGTCAGCCGCTAATATTCGGAAGGACGTTGTAGGAGATTTTCGGATTAAATTAGAATCTTTTTATTTTCTCTGAGTTGTTCTTCTTCATGTTTTCTTCTGCGTTTTTCCTAGCCATGCTTGGCTAAGCTTCTTTGATTGACCCAATGTTGAGGATTCCATGATTCGTCCAGAGAACTTGTGCTTTATCGGTAATTTAAGTCGTTTCTATTTTCATCTTATCGGATATGATTTCTGAAAATAGTTCGAATATTAGATTTAATATTCGGTTTGGTTTATCCCAAGGACTGAGTTCAAACTAAGTTTAAGTTTTACTGTGTGATCGCACAGTGGGACGCCATTGTTTGAACATATTCTAGGCGATCGTCTAGTCGAGGGATTTTCTGGGCGAATGCAAAGATCTCGGTTCGTCCAGAGCCAAACGTGGGTTATTTATATTTCGTTCAATGATGGAAGTCTCTAAAATCTAAATGTTGGGTTGATCGATTTAAATTTGTTTCTTCTCCTTTTCTTATATTCTATTTTATCTTTGCTTCATTTAAGTTGCATTTCAATTTTGGTTTATTCATTTAAAAATCCAAAACCCAATCCCCCTTGTTTTCATTGCATTTGCATGACATTTAGATTACTTAGGATTCAATAAAAGGCTCCTAAAAAAGAGATAACGATCCTAGGTTTGCCTATACGCAATCCTTGGTTAATTGTTGATTGTGGACCCCCAAGGCTAATGATAAAAGGTCTCCATCCAATGGCGCTGTTGCCGGGGAGCTAAGTAATTGGCTCCCTAGGTGATTTAATTGTCAAATTCACTTTTGACAAAGGGTTTCTCTTGTAAAGCTTGTTAGAGTTGCATTTTTTTTATTTTTTTATTGCATATAGTTTAGGATTTTTGCATTTAGGTAGCTTGCATATAATTCATTGCATTGTCTTGAGTTATGTTTGTATCAAATTTGATATGATTTTGGGCTTATTTGTTTGAATTCACCATGTCTCCAAGTTAATTCATAGCATACTTGCATCTTTCATCATTAAAAAAAAAATAATAATCTTCTTTTCTTTTTCACTTGCATTTGTATTTTATTATATTCCTTTTCTTAGTTTTTATAGTTTATAGTTAGATAGTTTTCTTGTAATTCCTTGGAAATTAATTGTATTGAAATTTCATGGCTTGGTTTTATAGCAATCATAATCTACCTTTCAATTCTCACTCTTTTGTAGGCAATCAAGAATGTCATGGTCCTTTCCACCACCCATTAGATGAATCATACCACCAACCTCCATTTCAACAATATCATCACTTACCATACCATCCTTCATTCCATCCCACTTCAGGACCATGCCAACCATCTCATGAATCCCAATACCCATTTAACCCACCTTATGAACCTCATTCTCAACCATGTATGCCCAACCAAGATCCTTCATTTTGTGAAGTCATTGGAGATCACCAAAATCAAATGCTTGGGCTGTAAATAAGGAGTGAACACATAAGGACAACCTTCATCAACAAATGGACTCTATTTGTAGAATGATGAAACAACAAGTGAAATCATTTGAGAGATTAGCAAAGGAAATTGAGCAGCAAGCACAAGTGTTGAAAATGAATTTTCCTTCTATCATGGTCACACATGCACAAGAAGTGAGATAAGTACAAAAGCGCATTGAAGAGTCCTCTCTCCCATTTGGTAATGATCATATCCTTATAGAAGTAGACTCTCATACTACTTTAACTAATGAAGCAATTCATGATTTGAGTGATAATGAGGTGGACGAGGAAATCATTATTGAATCCCCTCAGTTGTTTGGAAATGTAATTGCTCAACCAATTGGCTTTAGTAATAGTGATTTGACTGTACTTGTTGATGAGTGTGTTCCTATTTCTTCATGTGATGCTTTAACTGATGAAAATGCTTCTCTTCATAGTACTAGTGATGTTTACGATAAATTGAATGACATATTTTCATGTTGTTGTGAAGAATATCAAATATGTGTAGATTGTTATCATGAAAAATGTCATTTACTTGTTGAGCTTCAAAAGAAAGCATTTAGTGAAGTGGTTGATTCTACCATTGATCAAAATGCACCCTCTTGTACTATTGATGATAGTAAGCATGTCAATTTTGAAAAGGTTGAATCAAGCATGAATGCTAATGTTGTTGGTGATGTTCTTGCTCAATGGTATGTTGATTATCCTAATTTTTCATGTACGAGTTTTTCATGTATGAGTAATTCTGCCAATTGTGTATATTCTGATAATGAATGGTGCCCTATTTGCACTGAGATTAATGCTGCACTATTTGGTGATTCTGACTTGCTTAGTGATTCTGCATTACTTGTGGATTCTGTTGTTGATGTGAGTGAGAAAGATCATAGCCTAGAATACTAAATGAATAAAATTCTCATTGGATTACCTCCTTGTAGTCTTGTTGGTGACAAAGATTCTGAAATTTTGATTGATAAAATCCTGCATGTTGATGAATCTTTCCAACAAGTACTTTCTTGTTATTTGCCACCTGATTTAGAAAAACAAGATAATTGTTTTGAATCTTTACATATTCCAAGTGGTGATGATTTGAAAAATTCTATTCATTCTTCCACTCTTTTCCCTTCCATCTCTTGTAATTGCAACGACGATGTGGTGTACTCCAACACTAAGTTGGATTCCACATCTTCCATTTTGCAAACACAAGAGAATATTCACAATGTGATCGGTTGCTTGACTCCTATTGATGTGAGTATTATTAATTTCCTTGGATGTGATAGTTACTTGGAGAGTTTGGAACTTAACATGCATGCCTTTCATTCACTCAAAATCTCTTCATGTCTCTATTTTTGGATGAGATACTGCTATTTGCTTGTCTTATTTGCAGGCACATTCTTGGAAAGGTTGTCGATGGAACCGACATCCACCGTATATTCTTGGACCTCTTCCAATAGATCCTGAGCCACCTCCACCAAGGAAATTCAATGCAGGAGAGGATGTTTCAAGGGAAAAATTCATGATTCTCATCAAAGATGAGAAGTTCTTCTTCAAGCGACTCAAGATACTCTAACAAAGGTTGTCTCTTTCCTTACTTATTTTCTTCCTAATTCATATGATTACTTGGGCTTAATTGTTGTATGAGGAAGATAAGTGTGGGGGAGGGACATAATTCATTAGAAAAAGTAGAAATAATGTAGTTTAGTAGGTTAAAAAAAAATCATGAATAACACACTCTCTTTCTATGATTGCTCTACCTTTTGTGAACCTTGACATCTTGGTTTTGATGGATCCTTCTATTTGAGGCTGAATTTCTGGACTTTTGGATTATATTTCTTGGTAGTTAATGTTGGGATGCTGGTTGCATGATTTGGTATTGACATTTGTGAGATTTTGGGCCTGCATGAATGGAATTCATTTTTTACCATTCTTTCTTTCATGTGTGCATCCGTTCATGATTTGTGTTCTTTAGAACTTGCTCCTTTTCTTTTTGAAGCTAAATTTTTCACTTATATGCATAAGTATGATGGAAGCTTGTTTTTTTTTTCTTTTTTTTCCCCCACTTTGGCCAAACAGCCTTTCCCTTGCATTATGATTCCTTTGTTAGCCTCTTTGTGCCTTTTTGACCCATTCTTTTCTAAGCCTTAGTGTAAAACCATTTTATTCCGCACCTTGAAAATTTATTGAGCATTGGTTTCACCTTGGTTTTGTATTTAAGTGTGGGGGTTGCTCAAGAGTGCAACAGTTTAAGTGTGGGGGGGGGGGGGGGGCGGGAGATATTTGATTTTGCCATTATGATTATGTATATGAGGTTCTATTAAAAAAAAGAAAAGAAAAGAGAAGTTTAAGAAAAAAAAAAGAGAGAAGAGAAGAAAAAAGGGTAAGAAAATATATAGAAATATGAGTGAAATAAAAGTTTTCATACATAGAGAATGATTGTGTTAATAAATGATCTTGTTGATATTTTTGGTGCTTAGCCTTCTCATTTCATATTATTACCTAGCTTCACCCTAACCCCATTACAACCTTTTATAATAAGCTATCTTGATTTGTGCATGCATGTATTATAAGTAGTGGAGAAGTAGAAATTGAGCAAGCCTATGGTAGAATTATTTTCTTGAGTAGAATTTGAGCGATACACTTATTTACCTTATACACTTGAGAGATTGATTGAGGGCATCCTTGAGAGACCATCTTGTGTGATTAGCATCATTGATTGAGATTGCCATCCTTTATAATTTGAGATAAAAGAATTTCAGTCTTGATTGGTTGATTTTGATAAGCTTTGTGACCTTTATCCAATTTTTGAAGTTTGACAAATTGTTAGAAAGAAGAAGGTTTTCTTTTTCTTTTTTTTTTTCCTTTTAATTTTGCCCAGGAGTGCAAAAGGATAAGTGTGGGGGAATTCGATAATTAAATATTATTACACTTATTTGTACCTCTTGGTGAATAAATTTAGGATTGTTTGATTAATAAATAATGGATTTTATTACCTAATTGAGCTTTGAGCTTTTAATTGGATTTAATTCATTTTTGTGATTAAATTCACGATTTACAGTGATTTAGTATTTTCGCCATAACTTTTGATCTAGATATCCGATTAGCCTAATTCTTCTTTCCTTTTTTAGATGATTCGGAGAGCTACAATTGTTATGAAGACTTGGAAGGCTGATTCGTACAAGAAGATGGACAAAATTAGAGTTAGAGACAAACCCATTTTTCTGGATTTTTATTTTGCTCGAATTTTGTAATTAAAGTCCAATTTTATTTTATTTCTGTTTTGGGCCAAACTTGTAGAGCCTATTTCGCTTTGGCAGCTAGAGTTTATCTAGTTAGGTCAGCCGCCAATATTCGGAAGGACGTTGTAGGAGATTTTTAGATTAAATTAGAAGCTTTTTATTTTCTCTGAGTTCTTCTCATGTTCTTCTTCATCTTTTCTTCTGCGTTTTTCCTAGTCATGCTTAGCTAAGCTTCTTTGATTGACCCAACGTTGAGGATTTCATGATTCGTCTAGAGAACTTGTGCTTTATCAGTAATTTAACTCGTTTCTATTTTCTTCTTATCGGATCCGAATTCTGAAAATAGTTCGAATATTAGATTTAATATTCGGTTTGGTTTATCCCAAGGACTGAATTCAAACTAGGTTTAAGTTTTGTTGTGCGATCACACAGTGGGACACCATTGTTCGGACATATTCTAGGTGGTCGTCTAGTCGAGGGATTTTCTGGGCGAATGCAGAGATCTCGCTGGGTTATTTATTTTTCATTCAATGATAGAAGTCTCTGGAATCTGAATGTTGGGTTGATTGATTTTAATATGTTTCTTATTTTCTTATATTCTATTTTATCTTTGCTTCATTTAAATTACATTTTTATTTTAGTTTATTAATTTAAAAATCCAAAACTCAATCCCCCCTTGTTTGCATTGCATTTGCATGACATTTAGATTACTTAGGATTCAATAAAAGGCTACTCAAAAAGAAAGAACGATCCTAGGTTTGCCTATATACAATTCTTGGTTAATTGTTGATTGTGGACCCCAAGGCTAATGACAAAAGGTCTCCTCCATCAGTTACTCACTCTTTTGTCCTTTTAACTGTTGTTGTTTATGATTAAACTCCTTATCATAGCTCCAATCAACCTTGAAAAGAAAGCCTGGTTTGACAAGATACGGGAACGTGTATAGCTTTTCTTTGTTTGGTGGGCTATCTTGTGTTGACTCTATTAACTCTAATTAGGAGGCCTAGAGTTTGATTAGATATGCTACTAAAATCATTGCCCTCTTAAAATACCATTCCATTGGACGGACGGTTAGTCAATACACATTCATTTAAGTATCTGCTAATTATACGAGAAACAAGAAAAAAGAATCCATACGTTCAATACCTTATATTTTTTTCCTTTATAATGCCAATTCATTTGGACGTGATGTTGCTGGTTCGCTCCATAATGCATGCATCCCAGTTTTATTTCATACATGCATGGACTTTAATAATTCTAACAGTTTAGCACGATTTTCTTAAGTTACCTAGATAATTGGATGCTTTGAATTTTCCTCAATGAGACTAGTTAAGAGAGAAATGCATCATTTTTCAGTTATAAAATTATTCCTTTAAAAATTTCTGATATAAGTTTGGACATGCAGCTTGTAGTTGCAGCACAGTTTGAAACATGGATTATTGATTATTTTATGTGTTTCAAAAATCTGTTGTTCCCCATTTTTTCACATGGCCATACTTGTAGGAAGCCTTTCTGATTTTAGTTAACTTATTCTGAAGTTTTCTAGGAACTTCTCTTTGTGCATCCTTATCTTTTTCCTATCTAGAGCTGAAAGCAACAGAATGATGTGGATACAATGGAATGTCTCGGTGCCGTTAGAATCTCTTTGAATATTCTTAAATTAATGTGACAATCTTGTGCCATTTTTTGATAGCCCCATCGTTGATTTTGGGCCCCAAGCTCTATAATCTTTTTCATTGTTTCAGCAACTCCACGTCAGTATGATGGTTTTTATTTTGGGTTAAGTACCAAATTTGTCCCTGAAGTACGCGCCCAGTAGCAATTTTGCCCCTTAATTTTCCGGAGGAGCAATGTTGCCCCTGACGTATGAAAAGGGAGCAATGTTGCCCTTAAATTAACGGAGGTTAAATTTGACCGTTTGTTTGACTGAAGCTCCTATGTGGCATTGTGACGTGGCACTTAATAACCCAAATTATTTCCAGATCAGCTAATCCCTTCCCCTTCTCTCACATTCCACCCCATCGTCATCATCTTCCTCAAGTTGTAAACCAAAATCCAAGAACGAACCCAGTGCCGTCGATATCGGCACCAGATGCGGTGTTGCCGACATGGGCATTTGCCTCCTAGGCCTCACAGACATTTCCGAACCTCCATTGCTGAACCTTCATCTTCAACCACGCAAGATCGACGTTACCCCCAAACTCCTCCTCACGTTTTACCCACTTCAAACGGTAAGATCGACGTCGCCCCCTTCTCCTTCGTCTGAATCGGATACTTCACTTTCCGATCTGGTTTTGACAATGCTCCCATGGTTAGATCTTTCCATTTTCTCTTACTTTGGTTCAACTTATCGTCGATGCAGCCCAAGCCAACATGTTGAAGGCGATCTCTAACAACCCTTTTATGATCTTGTGTTCTTTTTAATCCTCGTGTCTCTGGCCAGAAAGTGCGTCATCCCGCTCTGCTCTGGCAACGTTTTGGCGGAAATGATCAACCCAAAGCATCATGCTCTGCTCTATCTCTTCTCAGTGATGTGGATTCGGTGTCGATTGATGTTCTTTTGCCCCTTTTCCCAAACAGCGAGGGCTATTATTTTTAATCTTTTCCTGCTTGTTTTAACTCAAATTGATAATCATTGCACCTCTTTTCTGGCGAATTAGAAAGATTCTTGGTAGCTCTTTCCTTGAAGAAAAGTATCTGTGCAATGAGACTTCTCTGTTAGCGTTAGGGTTCGTTTTTTCCCCCTTAGTTTTATGTGATTTCTACTTCAGGAGTTCTGGTTTGGAGTTTGAACCTGGTGGAAAATGTTTGGATTCTCTCACCATGTTAAACATGTAAGGTGAAGCTTTTTCGTGTTAAGAGTAGCTTTAGTGATTAGTTGATTTTAATAACTTTAGGAGTTCTAGTTGATTTTCGTGTTAGTAGCTTTAGCTCTGAGCAGGGAAAAAAAAAAGCCTCCTTAGCTCCATTCCTTGTGGGTTTACACTGAGGGTATGCTTGGGTTGATAGATCCTGTAGAAAGTTTTGGATGTTGTTGTGAGTTTTGGATGATGCTCTGTTTTAATTTCAGAACTTTGGTCTGATCAGTAGGTAGGCGTTATTGTCGCCGGCGAGTGAGGTTGAAGCAAAGAGAGGAAGGAAAGAATGGGTGGGAGATGATGACGGGGATGAAGTAGGTGGGGGATGAGTTGGTAATTTAAGTGCCATGCAAGATTTGTTAACGGCAAAAATTAACGGTGTTAACGGCGAGGGCAACATTGCTTCGTTTTCATACTTCAGGGGCAACATTGCTCCTTCGAAAACTTAAGGGGCAAAATTGCTCCTGGGTGCGTACTTCAGAGGCAAAAATGGTACTTAACCCTTTTATTTTTTACATTTACAACTTTTAATTCAATACTCCATCTAGTCTTTAATCTATGACATATTTACCTAAGTTGATAAAATTAAAGAAGTTAGTTAAGTTAATTAATATAAGATATAATTTCTAAAACGTCCTAGTCATTTTCCTTAATTCCTCTATTCTTTCTCCTCCTTGATTATTATTGGGGAGCATCAATAAATTAAGAAAATATTGACAAATATGAAGATCATGTATTATATTTAAGATCAAGATCAACTTCTTAAATTTATTTTATGTACTAAAAGACCGGGGGAGTAGTAGGAATCATTTTATTTTTTAATTTATAATTGTATTTTGTAGTTATTATTTTCATGCATAATAATAGGTTTGGAGTCAACTCAAGTATAGTATGTTCCAACATAAAATTACTCTCTTCACGTGTAAATTAATTCAACTTCAACTAGCAGATATTTAAAGATGAACTCGAGGCATCAATTACAAAATTAGATTTTATACATAAAAATATAGCATAAAAAATGTTAACAATATAATTTCAAAAATCAGCAACCCAATCAATACACAAATAATTTACAAAACACATATCTAAATAAACATATACAAAATCTTAATAAATTAAATTAAATTTTTTTTTTCTTACTAGCAAAGAGACGAGCTGCTTTAACCTTTTTTTTTTCTTTTTTTTTTGGGGGGGGCTCAAACGAGCTGCTTTAACTGAACACGCAACACAATAGGAGAAGGAGCTTCTCCATAGGAAGCGAGAAAATTCTTCATGTGGCAGAGGAAACAAAATTAATTTATTGTCTTTCAAAACTTTTTTACACTATACCAAATTCATCATTTTCTTGGGTGATCAACCATCCTTTCAAATCTCTAGTACTTGCGATAAAACAATTCGTTTTTTCGGGAAAACCTAGTTAAAAGTTAAACATGTGATCTTAATTAGTTCATTCGGTTTTTAATATAAAACCCAATTAACTTTTTTTTATATAGAGATTAAGGAAAATAAATAAATATTACTTCAAAGTATTTATACTTATTATTTTGCTCCAAAGAAATTTTTATGACTTATAAACTAATATATAATTTAATGATATACAACATATACTATGATTAAGTAATTTATTTAGCTTCCTTAATCTCTTCAAAAAAGTCAATTGAGTATTATATTAAGGAATATATAAAGTACTTAGAAAGATATATCAAACTATTATCAACATAGCCAAGGCAAATGAGAGATAAAATCTTTTTTGAGGATTTTACTCATCTTTCTAACACTTTAAACCCATCAAAGTGTTGTGGAATAGTGCGACAAAAATTGTGAAAAATATTGAAATGAAAGACACACAGGCACATGTATATGTACATACACACACATACATATACACATATATGTATGTGTCTGTGTGTCTATATATATATATATATATATATATATATATATATATATATATCCACGCACACATTACATCGTGTGTGTATTTTAGTTAAAGTGTATTTGTGGTTCTTTAAGTTTAGTTGAACTTTTATTTTAGTTTTTTAACTTTAAAAAGTATGTTTTTACTAACAAAAAATGTGGAGTAAGCAAGTTGAAAATGCTGACTAAACAAATTTAAATGCCTACATGTCTTAACATATAAAAGTAATCATATTAACGAATTAAAATTTGAATATGTCATCATTTTAATTTTGCTAACTCTTTAGTTTCTATTAGAAAATCTAACAATGTTAACTTAAAAAAACTAACAACACACTTTTTAAAGTTAAAGAACTAAAATAGAACCCCATGACCAAAAGTATACTTTAACCAAATATTTTGTTATAAATTATACCATGATTAATTATTAAACTTAATTAAATTAGACATTGAGAGAGGAAAGCATATTTTGAGGGCATCAAATTAATAAGTAATTTTTAACATAATTTCAAATAAAAAATTAGATAATTAAAAGTATTTAACAAAATATTTTAAAAGTGTTAAACTTTGAATTTAAGTGTAGATTTTGGGGAAAAAAAATTATGGTCTCTATAATTTTAGCAAGAAAGAAAAAATAAATTACGTTCCTTTTGGATATGTAATCTTGTTTTATTTTATAATATAATGATAGACTGATAGTATCGCTCTCCAATTAAAAAAAAAACAAATTAAAACTGAGGGGGGGATTAATATATTATTAAGCTTTCGTAATTCAAGAAACATAACTCTTCTCATTAGCTATATTATATTGTAATTGTAATTTGGTTAAAAAAAGTCATGAGAAAAGTGAGAGGAAAAGACTAAATAATCTTGCGTCTTTTACTTATACATGAAAATGTCACATTCTTCCAGTTCATCATCAATAACATGATCACCGCCTACCATAGTCCCATGTCAGTTTGGGGCCATTTCGAAGCACACGAAGATGATCATTTGGAGAAACCAGGAAATTAAAGTCAAGGTTATCTTGGTAATTCCACACCAAACCGACGTTCGTATTGGGTTTGGTGTGGACGGCGCTCAGTTAGGTAAGTGATGCATTAGTAGAACAACAAAGAGAGGCGAAGAAGGAGATTACTTGTAGCAGAAAGTGTTCTTATTTTTACGCTTTAGGGTCGGTGCTGTGTGTGTGTTTATATTGTGTACTGAGAATTTCTTAGAATATCAGTGAGAAATCAGAATTATCTTAGAATATCTACAGTTATGCTTATTGGTCAATAAGATCTTAGGTTTCGTATTCTTGTTGGAGCACGTTATTCATTTCACTATATAAATACCATAACCAAACAAGTTTTGCCTTTTCAAGGTCATTTCAATAGTATGACCTGCGAACTGTGTGACCAACCTTTTTTTTTGGCATGAGTTATTTGGTCAAAAAACAGATAATCATAAGTACCTTTTTGGTTATTTATGGATTTTGTTTATTTGAATTATTTTATTTAAGAGATTAGGTTTGAACCACTAAACCTTGTTGTCGATCAATCAATGAACGAGATTTTGATAGCCTAAATCCCACAACATATATTTTTTTTTATTTTGAATGATATGATATTAAAATGATATTTTTAATTAGCTTTTCACTCTTGAAAGATACCAACAGGGGCTGAGTATGAGTTCACATTAGGTGCCCAATAATTAGGTGTCCCTTATATGTTCATACCTCTATTAGAGGGATGGGCATTATTTTTTTGTATTTTTATATAGTGTATTTATTTATATTTAAATTATATGTTTTTTTCTAATTTTTTTTTTCATCTAGTATCTTAAATTAATTAGTTTTCAGTATTGCATTCAGAAATATTTGTCTGTAACACTAGTATCATGAAAATTAATTAATTTAAGATACTGGGTGCAACAAAATTTGTAAAAGCAGCATATAATTTAAATATAAATAAATACAATATATATATATAATATGCTCATCCCAGTAAGCACATAAGGGACACCTAATTATTAGGCACCTAATGTGGACTAGGTTGAGTATAACGCAAGTTGTAAATTCACATTACATGCTTCTCTCTTACATACTTCTTAGGTGCTTGTCCCACTAATTAGAGGGTTGAAACATTTTTTTATTTTTTTTAAATTGTTTATATATTCTATTTATTTAGATTAAACTATATGTTGCATTCTGAAATTTCTTTTGCACCCAATATCTCAAATTAATTAATTTTCATAATACTAGTGTTACAGGGAAAATATTTCTGAATACAGGATTAAAAATTAATTAATTTGAGATATTGGGTGCAAAAACAATTTCAGGGTGCAACATATAGTTTAATCTAAATAAATATAATATATAAAAAATTAAAAATAAAAAAATGTTTCAACCCTCTAATTAGAGGGACAAGCACCTAAGAAGCATGTAAGGTAGAAGCATGGAATGTGAACCCAGAGGTTGTTAGTCCCTAACAACGCAGCCCAGGAACCAATGTTTTGAATTCTCATTGGGAGAGAGGTGATAACATTTAGTACCTACCTATGTCTCAAACAAAATTGCTGCCAATTAAAAGATACATGTACTGATATAAAACAATGAAATGAGAGGGTGTTCTCTCATCTTCCCTTCATATTCTCTTTTTTAAAACATTTTATCAACATTTCATATTTTAAATTCTTTTAAAATTATTTATACAATATTTTTAATTTTTTACTGCATTTATAAACTACTAAGATTAAAATTTAGTATTTAGGATTTTTATTAGTTATTTTTGTATAATTTAAAATCTTAATAATCACTTTATAGAAAAGATTAAAATCTAAACTGTTGAAGTTCAACATCACGGTTAGAGAAAGAACGAAGGGAAAGAGGATGGGAATGGTCCCTTCTCCTCTTGTGATAGTAGGTTAGCCCTATAAATTATATATAGACTTTGACGAATAATTTATTATTGACTTTTGAATAATTATTAATGATATCTCTTTCATCTGCTCTTTTTTTCCCCCTTAGAGTTGGCACAGAAAAAAAATTCGCTCAATTTAACCGCCACAGAGAGATGGTTTTTTCTTTTCTTTTTTTTTTTGTTTTTGATAGGATTGGGATACCTCAACTACCTCCTACTAGGGTGTTACACCCATTACAATGGTGACGGAGGATAATTTCAAGAACCTCTGAACACACTTCATGATTTTTTCTAGTGTGGTGCAATTGCAAAAAAACGAAAAATAATAATAATAATAATAATATATTTACAAAAATATGTCATAAATGCATATTATCTAAATACTTCTTAATTAAAATAAATAATATTGCTAATTCATTGGAACTTTTAATTATCACTTGTGACTTATATATAATAACAGCTACAAATAATATGGCTAATTAATATCACTTTTTATTTTAGTTTTAGTTATACCTAAACGAAACTTTCTGATTTTAAAAGCAAAACAATAATGCTTACGGTATTCACTGACGATTGACAGGTTATATAGTCTCCAATTATTGCCCTTTGAAATTTTCACTTTTGCTTTTTTTCACCTCATCAAAGAATGTCTATGATATGATTTACTTGCACACATACATCTATCAACAACTTTTTATCTGCTTCCTTTTATTTATTTTTAATTACATTCTATTTTCCTGAATGTTAGGCCTGAGGTACCACACACTTTTTAATTTGTATGGTGAAGCTCTCCCCTGACTCCTAAATCTATAAATATAGGAAAAAACTTTAGTTTCACCGGCGGAGGAATCTTTTTGCTGTGGCTCGAAATGGACACCTAGAGCTAATAAAACCATCGACGAGATGAAGATAGGTGTTGAGGTCGTGACACGTAGCAACGTTGAAACTTGTGAGGTACGGAGAATCCCTACTACTTAATCGGAGCTCCTTCCCGACCTCCGCGTACACCCACTGTGCATCCTCCGCCCGCTTCTGTATCCAGCTCGGCAGCCCCGCTACGTTGACGTTCCCATCGTCCGCCACGTCAGCACAAATATTCCCTCCGACGTCATCAAATACAAACCCTGGAACCTTCGTGATCACGTCGTCTGAGTTCACTATACGTAAAACCTTCGTCCCTTGCCTCTCTAGCTTCTCCCTGAAGCTCCGATCGCCCACCCTCGGCCCTCCGAAAGATATCACCGTCACCATTGGCATCGGCCTGTTGAACGTCGTCTGTATATCGTACGCCGTGAGTGTCGCCAGCGCTGCCCCAAGGCTGTGCCCGGTTATGGTTAAGCTCAAAGGCACGTCCCCGTCGCCGCCATAGGTTTGAACAATCCGGCTAACCTCCTCGCGAACCATCTGTTGGAGGCTCAAGCACGACGGCGTAGAAGAAGTGTATAAACTCAAGAACCCACTTTCCACCATGGCATCACTATCGTCGATCTCGGTGGTAGTACAACGAAGGTGGGTGAGGGTGGCTCGCAAATTCTCGAGCCATTCTAAACATGTTGTTGTTCCTCGGAAAGCGATAACCACGTCGCGCCGACCAAGTCGTTTTATTTCTTCTTTGTTGTCGCAGACGGCTACGTAGCCGATATAGCTGGACTTTGTGGCGACCCAGTTGGGTGCTTTTTCGATCCAACGAGGTAGCCGGATGCCTGATGTTGCACGTAGGTGTTTGGTAACTTTGTACCCTGTACTAGAAAACCCACAGCCATCAAAGAGCCTGTTCTTTGGGTATTTACAAGCGGCATAGGACGGAGATGAAGGATCAAACTCGAAGGATTTATACGCAGCCTCGACAAAATGCCCGTACCGGAGAATCTCAGCTCGGAGAGTCTCATCCAATGGGTCTAACATCCCCTCCCAGTCGCTGTATCCTTGGCACTCCATCCACCTCTTTCGTAACTTCTCTTGCCTGATCCCAAACCGTGAGGACGACGAAGAAGACGATGATGAAGAGGAATACAAAGACGAAGAGGATGATGAGAGTTTAGTATGTTCAATGGGGTTGATCAATTTCTCCAAGTTTTTTACTACCTCGGACATGGACAAGGTGTTGGTGGGTTTGGTCGGTTCATGGGTGAAGGTTATACACATGGGTTTCAGGACATGGTTGGTTGAGGTAGTGGTCGGAGAAAGAAGGATTTTTGGAGATCTCATGATGGTCATTGTATGTTATGGGCAATCTCTCAGACAGAGAGAGAGAGAGAGAAAGAAGAAGGTTCGTATTTTGGTTGAGTACAACTCAGTGATAGTGTGTGTTGTAATTGGGATTTGGCGGATGGGGGCCTTTTTATAATGGGAAAAAAGATACTCGAAAATAGTACTGTTTATGGCGGGTTGCTTTAATAAGTGGGAGCTTCATTTTGTCGTCTGCTGGAGAGAGAGAGAGAGAGAAGGAGAAGAAGAATATATGGTAGTAGCTAGGGGTCGAGCGAGCAATTTATATGGGTGGGGACGAAGATTTCTAACTGGAAAAAACTGCAGTGGGGTCCAACGAAGAAACAAGACATGGGCATGAAATGTTCAGATTTGGATCCAACGGTGAAGGGTTGATCAACGTGACAGAGTGTTTCACTCAGTCCTGTTTCAAAGAGAAGAAGCAATCTTTTCCTACTACATTAGGCCACGTAGACACATTAGGGAGGTACTGTCCTTGCTGTAGTCTTGGGCTTCAACTCGACCGGCTTGGCTCTGCTCGAGCCAGTATGTATTGAAGTTAAGCAATATATGGAATATATTATAAATAAAGATAATATTAAAAGATTGTCTCTTTTTTTTAAAAAAATTAAATATAGACTATTCAAATCAGTTCTGAATTGTTTAGATCTGAATTAGGTATAGAAACTCATTAAAATAATGAGCTGTGCAACTGATTCCATGTTTGAGTGATCAAAGAAGGGATAGAAAACGGAGACCACAATTGTTTGGCCAAACGAGGCAGTGATACAAAAAAAAAACATTGTTTGATATTTTTATTTTTGCAGAAATATGGTTTGCATTGTGTGGGGATCGATCGACGATGTGAAAGAAAGGAGTAAGAAAAAGTAATTTAACATGACAAACTCATGTTTTGTTATATAGGTGCACGTTCCTTATAATTATGCCATAAACCTTTTCTACTTCTTCTTCTTTTTTTTTTTTTTTGCTCCAGATAAACCTTTTCTTCTTTTGCTACAAACAAAATGAGGATATTGTTGCAACTTGTAACATCAATATGCCATTCATTGAGTACAATTTTAAAGAGAAAAATTAGAAAAGTCGAATGCTTTATAAAAGCTTCAAAGTGATCCATTTTGTAGATTTTCATCATTTATGAATACTATCAAAAGAAAATGGTCATTAATGTGATATTGAATTGGTGTAATTGTGTTTACATATGGAATGATTCAGTGTTTGTTTGAATTTATGTATTAAAAAGTAAGTTTTATCCCAATTGATTTGTGTAAACTGAAATTAGAATAAAATGTAATTAGTTTAATCTAATTTATATACAAATATGATTTTGTAAAAAATAATAATAATTTGAAAGAAACTTGTTTGGACGAATTCATTTAGGAAGTTTAAATGTGAAAACCGGGGCCCGGGGGGGGGGGGGGGGGTTTAAAAAGCTAATAGTTAGAAAAAATTTATTTTAACTTTTAACGTGAGTTTTGACCAAGAAGTCAATTTCCCAAAAGCTGACCCAAATATCATTTTGCGACTTCAACGAAGTTCTTGCGTTCCAACCGAAATTTTTTGCTTCTCAATGTGATGGCAATCATAGACTTAATGTTACCAATAAGTTTTGTTAGTTAAGGTGATAAGTGACCTCACTTTATTAGGAGAAAAATATAAGTTCGAATCTCTGAAAGCATACTTGTTAAAAAAAGAAGGGAAAAAAAACCTTTTACACTTGAAGCCTTAAAAACGATTATACCCTTGACATTTTTTATTTTTTAAAAAAATAGGTTTAAAGTTGAGAGACGGTTACAATTGGACAATCGACATATATATTTGAAACTGAATGACTAAATAAATTAATACTTTGTTTAATTTATTTGAATAAAATGAGGAATTGTTTTCATCATAACGTATCAACTTTTTACAAGTATATATATCCCCTTATTAAAAAAACATTTTATTTGAGGTAATGTCAGATACTAAATATAGGCATATCTTCTAAAAAGGACTCAAACCTTTATTAATTTGTCACATTGTAAGAAACTAACCATTTTTTAGTACACCTCACCCTGTATATGCTTCGACAAGAAACCATAAAAATAGTATGTGAGGATTATGAAGCAGCTAATTGACGCAGAAATAAGGATTACACTTAAATAAATAAATAAAAACTGTCATTTCATAGTGCTTGCAAAAACACCTGCTAAAAATATCAAGATTTTTAGCAGTTTTAAAGGAAACCACTACAAATTGATAATGATATGACTCACACCAAATGACACACTAGTAAGAGACGATAATTTGTAGCGGTTACATAAAAAAACCGCTACAAAGTGTGGCACCAAGTTAGAACCACAATTGTGGCAATTACTTAGTAGTGGCTTAGGTATACTAACTTTCTGGAAGAAGTTGAACAAAACTCCCTATAACCTGTACAAAGGAAGAAAGCCAAACTTGGCTCATCTGCATGTATTCGGCTGTAAATGTTTCGTCCACAACAATGGTAAGGATAACTTGGGCAAGTTTGATCCCAAGGTAGATGAAGGTATATTTTTGGGTTATTCAAATAGAAGTAAAGCTTATAGAGTCTTTAATACTCATACTCATATTGTTGAAGAGTCTATGCATGTTGTTTTCTTTGAATCCAAATCTGATAAACCTTTGGATGATAATGAGGAAAAGGTTTTCAAAAATCAATTTTTTTTGAAGACTACTACTACCTCTATTGAAAATCCTGAAGATGTTTTTGAAGCTAATCCTCAAAACAATTTAGAAAACCCTAATCAATCTCAGCCTAGAGCTTGGAAGTTTATTAGGAATCATCCTTTGGACCAAGTAATAGGTGATGTAGATCAAGGAGTGAGGACCAGAAATAATGCTTTAAATGAAGTAACATTTTCTGCCTTTATATCACACATTGAACCCTCTAAAATTGATGAAGCTCTTTCAGATAATGATTGGGTGATAGCAATACAAGAGGAGTTACATCAATTTGATAGAAATCAAGTTTGGGATTTGGTACCTAGGCCTAAAGACCATCCGGTCATTGGCACTAAATGGGTATTCAAGAACCAAAAAGATGAATCAACAATCATTTTCCGTAATAAGGCAAGATTGGTTGCTAAAGGCTATAATCAAGAAGAAGGAATTGATTATGAAGAAACTTATGCTTCAGTGGCAAGATTGGAAGCCATATGGGCTCGTTTGGTACACTGATTTCAGCAAAGGGAAAGGGAAGATCAGTGTCTTCCCATAGATTTGGCGCACCATTGTCCTGGAAAATGCCTTTCTCGCCAACCTCCATCTTCCCACAAATTTGGCAAAGTTGAATCCTCCAAATCTAGCGGGATGTTGATTTCGTTCCCGAGAGAGTGAAATTTAGGACAAAAAAGCCCCTGTACAGTGCATGTTGTTTATTAAAAAAAGACATTTGTGGGTTTAGGTGTATGAAGGTCGCGAAGCTGAAATTGAAGGCACTAGATTTGGAGACGCAGCTCAACTTGGACGTAGGTGCAAATACAGGTGAGTTTCGATGGGTATGAGAATTGTTTGCTGTTTTCTCCATTGTTGCCTATGCCCCGTGTTCATTTCTTCTGTGTCGATGGGTATGTGAGTTTCGAGCTGAACGTTGGTCAAATAATATGCATGTTTGTGGGTTAATGGGAGTGAGGTGATGTTAATAAAAGAGAGAGGCAGCTGGTACAGGGCATCTCTATTTTAGTGTCGACAATAATAAATGTGGTTATTAATGTACTGTGTTATAAATGAAAGTGGTTTGTGTGTGGCTATGCGCATTTAATATGAAAAATGGATTGACATTCTTATGTTTCGTATCTTATTTCAATTTTCTCCCCTATTTTGATATTTTATTATCTTGGATGAGTATTGTAACTCTTTTTTAATTCAAACTTCGGTATGGTTTGGATGATCGATCTTGCTGTTTTGAAATGATTCAATCATTTGGAATATTGCAATATATCAGTTACTCGGACTGGTCCTTCTTTTTCGTTTTTGTATTTAGTAAGCATCTACTTTTTTATTGTTCTTTTGCCATTAGTTGTGGAGACTCGAGAATCTGAGTTCTGTTTGGTGCTTCCCTAAAATTTGTTATCTAATTCTAAATATCTGAAAGCGTGGAAGAAAGGCCAAAGCTACTGTGACATTGTTCAACTGTTTAGTATATACGAGTTATTTTTTGTTTAACCTTGCATTTACTAACAATAAAACCGTATTTGCTAACCCCTGAATTAGAAAGTTTTAACATAGTTGAATTATAGAATTAATGTGAGTTTATTTTAGTCATGGTGTGATGTCTATGGTTGGGTCATATTGCTATAAAAATTCTGGGGTGGCTGAAAATGTGATATGTTTGAATGTAAATAGTGGTTGTTTGTAAAGAGGAATAGTAGATTATAATGAAAAGGAAATGGGTGTGCACAAAAATTGTGTAGGTATGGAGCCATATTCTGAAGAGGAAATGGTTGCTTTGTTGGCGGGGTGCCTAGCTTTTCTTATAGCAGTGAGGAGGTTGATTGTTATTGTGATAGTGGCAATGGGATGAGCTAGACCAAGGCACTTACCGGATAGGTCATTTAGATTAGATTTTCATGTGAAGAGAGCGAATTTGAGGGCTATGATATATAGTAGCGGCACCACTTGCTTCAACCAAATTAGGATGTACCGGGCGACGTTTGATAAATTGTTTTACATGTTAGACACAATTGGTGGGTTGAAAGCAACTAAGCATATGCTAGTTGATGATTAAGTGGCAATGTTCCTTCACATCTTCGGTCATCATATGAAAAATAGAGTAATTCAGTTCGAGTTTGGAAGGTCAGGTGAAACCATTAGTAGATACTTTAGATTGGTGCTCAATGCTACGATTAGATTGCAATCATTGCTTCTGAAGAAACCGGAGCCCATTTCGGAGGACTCAAATGATAATCGCTGGAAGTGGTTCAAGGTACGTAGAATGTGTTATTATTCAACTCACTTATTACTTGACGATAATTAAACAAATTGTTCATTAACCGAACCGTTGACAATGTGGTTGTGTTTTCAGGGGTGCCTTGGTGCATTAGATGGTACTCACATACGCGTACAAGTACCTGTGGCACACAAGGGTAGATACCGAAATAGGAAAGGAGAGGTAACAACCAATGTCCTTGGTGTATGCTCACCGAATGGCCAATTCATTTATGTCTTGCCTGGGTGGGAAGGGTTAGCTGCGGATGGGAGGGTGTTGAGGGATGCTATAATGAGACCACACGGCTTACTAGTGGCGCAAGGTATGTGTTTACAATGGTGTAGGACATGCTCAAATTGTTTGCTGCATGTGTACTTCATAAGGAAAAACAATTTTAACGCACTTGATCTTTTTTTTTCCAGGAAATTACTACTTGGTTGATGCAAGGTACATGAATTGCCAAGGTTTTTTGGCGCTATACAGAGGGCAACGGTACCACCTTAATGAGTGGAGACAAGGATACCAACCCCAATCTGCACGTGAGTACTTTAATATGCGACATTCAGCTGCTCAGAATGTTATTGAAAGGTGCTTTGGCATACTAAAGTTGCGTTGGGCCATCCTAAGGAGTGCCTCCTATTACCCTATGAAGATCCAAAACCGATACATTGTCGTTTGTTGTTTGCTGCACAACCTTATTCGTCGAGACAATGTTGAAGACCCCCTCGATCATCATCTTGATACGTTTGAACCTGCAACAGATACAAATCTCAACACTCCCATCGTGCCTATGGAAACCAACGACTTGTGGAATAATTTTAGGGAGCATGTTGCAAATGACATGTTTGCTGCTTTTGTGACGTGTAGGGATAATTGATAATGTAGTTAAAAATTAACACTTGTTTGTACATCATGCCCTGACAGTAGTATGAGGCAAAAACAATGCTTTATTTTGTTAATTTTAATTCCATTTAGTGACTTGGTTTATGTTTTTCTTGACATGTGATGGTTGTTGCTTTAATGGTTCATTATCTGTTGTTTCTTATTATGTCAAACATATCATGCCTTAATTTGTTTTTTGTGCATTAGTTTGGGTATAGATGGAGTCATCTGATCGCAGGATGAAAATGTGGTCTGCTGAGGAGGACAAATTGCTTGTTGACTGCTTAGTCACTCTTAGGATTGAGCAAAAATACATGGCTGATAACGGCTTCAAGAATGGGTTTGCCAAGGCCCTCCAAGAGATGATGGAAGCAAAGCAACCAGGTTGTGGCATAAAAGCCAGTCCACACATTACCTCTAGGTTAAAGACTTTGAAACGACTGTGGCAAATGGCTTATGACATGGTATATGGTCCCAACACTTCCGGATTTGGTTGGGACCCCGACACCAAATTTGTTACTGAAGACCCAGCGGTTTGGGAAGAGTATCTAAAGGTATGTTATACTATTGCTGTGTTTATCTTAGCTTAACTCACAAACTGACATGCATCATGTGTGCTAACATGATTTTTTTTTTTCCCATAGGCTCATCCAAGGGCTTCTCATTTTTGCACCAAGACCTTACCCAACTTTGATGGTTTGACATTCGTGTGGGGAAAGGATAGGGTTGTTGGTGAAGAAGTAAGATCCCCGGTTGGGATGGAGGATGATGTCAATTTTGAAGATGATGGCCTACCAGAAACACCAAATACAGTACCTGTTGATTCTGATTTCTCACCCACATAGCCTGACATTGGTTTCACACAAATCCCCCCAAGTGAAACTTCTGTGTGTGCCAGGAAGAAGCGCCGGCTAAACCACTCAAAAGTGATGGCTGAGGCTCTGAGAGATACAGTATCAGCGCTTGATAAGACCATGGTGACTGTCTTTGAAAAACTGGGGAATCGAATGTCCACACAAGAAAGGCAAGCAGAACTTGATGCCAAGGGAGATGATCTGTTCATGGAGCTGCTTCAGCTTGAGGATCTCACATTTAATGAGACGAACTTGGCTCATATGAAGATAATAGCGTGTGACAAACTCCTTAGGTCATTTTACAAGATGCCTATTGAGTTTAAGACATCATGGATCCGAACCTTGCTGCAGCAGTAGATCTTGTATAGCCATATATATATATAGCTCAGAATGGCCTTGAAACTGTCTTTTTTGTGTAGCCATATATAATATAGATAGGCCTAATTTCTGTAGTCTTTTGTATAGCCATATATGATGCAAGGGTGTTGTGCTGCTTTTTGGGACAAGTCTATCTTTTGTATGTTTAGGACAGCAAAGTGTAGACCATGTTAACTTAGGAAATTTGAAGTTGGAGATGGGATACACTTTGTGTCTTTCGTCAATGTAATTGAAAATGTTTTGTGCTGTTGTGGTCTGTCAAATGTATATGCGACGACATATATGGAATGTAAATTTGGAACAAGATTATGAAAGTTAAAAGGACCTTTGTTATGTTTGCATTTTATGCTTCACAGAATTCAGAGTTACTGTATGTCTGCTGTTGCTATGGTTTTATTTGCAACATGCTCAGGTATCTCGTTTAGCACAGGGTTAGGTTTCTAGCTTAGCACAGATGTTGCCTCTGTCACTTTTTACGTTCGAAAGCATCTCATTTTTTTCCAATTACGTTCGAACGTAATTAATACGTTCGAATGTAAAAGTGTCATTTCCAGCTACATCATATGAAGTACATGCGGGTGATTGCATTCGAATGTATCAATTACGCTCGAACGTTCCCTGACTCAGAAGTTATTTGTTGTTTTTTTTTAAAAAAAAATTGTGTTTTCTCCCCAATTTCGCTAAAATTACAAGAAAACCCCCTAACTATATGTGCGTGGAAGCCCGATGGTCATCCAACATACTCCTTCCCCCGCTGTTACTCTGTTTTTCAGTTTGCGAGAAACCAACGATTTCTGACTACTCTCTAGCGGAATCGTAAACCCCAGACCTGAATTGCCCTAAAATCACCTACGTAGTTCAACCATAGACGCATTTCTGAGCCCTAAACCTAAATTCACAGATGGCTAGAGTGAAATTGACGACGGAGCAATTGAAGGAGATGGGAATCACAATGGAGGACGTTCATAACTTTAGAAAGAACAGGGCAAGCCTTCGCCGATGTGGGCGCTCAAAGTACAAAACGAAAGAGGATGATTGGTATGCGGACTATGAGGCAACTGTGAAGTGGAAGAAACAGAATGAGGTAAAGGCCGCGAAGAAGCAGAAACAACAAGCAAAGCGCAAGGAACTGCCAGGGGATCCCAACAACGATACAGAAGCTTCTGACTCTGATAATGAAATAGAGGCGGGTAAATCGCAGAATGTCAAAAAAACAGAGGCTACATGACATTAAGAAAGGGAAGGAAAAGGCTGTGGTTAGTGAAAGTGAAAACTCAAGTTGGGATGAGGAAGGAGACAGAGATGACGACTCAGAACAAGGGTCATCGGAATCGAAGGAGGAAGAAAAGGTCAATGACGCAAGCGACGATGTCAAGGCAAAGTTGTACAAGTAACTTCAAAGGAAACAGAGGACAAATGTGGTGCCAAAGCCCACACCAGAATTCAACCAACGGCAACTAGAGGACTTCAACCTGTGGTTAGTTGGTAAATCATTATGTAAAATGAGTAGGATAAACCTGGACACGTTTGAAAATGATTTTGAATTTGGCCTAACTGACATCCTCATGCCATTCAAGGGCATTCTAGAGTTGTCACTTCCATACAGTGAGGTAATGGTCAAGGTTTTTTATTCAAATCTTAAAATTTCAAGGAAGGGAGTTGTGTATACATGTGTCCGAGGACAAACCATTGAGATAAATGAAGAAAAAAAACTAGAATGATTAGATATTACGACACCACAAGCGAAGGACACGAGTTATACTAGGGAAGAAATTGACGCCATATTGCTTGAGGGACACACACCAGATGATGATTCTTCTCTATGCAGACCCAAACAACTCCCAGATAGATACAGAGTGCTTCATTATCTGTATAGTAGAAACTTTGTCAATAAGGGGAGTCACTACGCAACGATAAGCCCTGAGGACAAACGTGTGCTAGCTTGTTTGATAAAAGCGAAGCAATTTAAATTGGGGAAGATAAAACTTGACACCATGCTGAAGGCTGCCACTGTGCGAGAGAAAAATACACACTTGCCTTACGCCTCAGTTGTCTCTCTAATTTTGGAAAAGAACAAAATATGGTATCTGGAACATGGCCATGGTCCAATATGGAGTCCCCAATTTGGTGAAGAAGCGTTGAATCAAATGAAGATTCGTGTTTCTGTGAAAGAGGTTTCAACTTCTACCAATGAGTGTAAACAGACTCCTCAGTCCAACCCTAAGCCTGAGAGATCTCATCCTCAACAGCCACGTGTTCATGAACCAGCATTTGAGGATACAAATGGGTACATGGCAAAACTAGTTGGGAAAATTATGGAGGAGAAGGTTCTACCATTGAAAGATAAGTTTGAGACAATGGTTGCACAATTGGGAAGCATTGAATCTTGAATGAGAACCATTTATCTTGAGATGGTTTTCCTAAGAGAGTTTATTCAAATGTACGCAACTGATGAGTGCAGCGAGTATGCAGCATTCAAGGCATTGCAAAAGCCATGTGGTGCACCTGATACAGAAGCTCATAATGCAAACACATCCACTCACAATCAGACTCCAACAAGTTAAAAAACTTATGACCATGCCTCTCCACTGCCCTCCCACCACTCACAATAGATCGATGATCATCATGAAGAAGAGGTGGCTGATATTAAGGGTCCTAATGAACCTTCACACCATCATGAAGAAGAAGTGCCTGGAGATAAGGGTGATGAAAAAGCTTCACCGCTCAATGAAGAAGACATGGCTGGTGCGAAGGGTTAGATGCCATCATGAGAGTACAGAGGCATGTGAAGAAGCAGTTGTGCCTAATTCCAATGTTGAGGAAGAAGCCTCCCACCTTCATGATAGTACAAATCTGTCACCTTAAAAACCTCCCAAGCCTGATGTTGCTGATGAGGAAGAGGTGCCTCACTCCACGACAGCAGAAGAACATGTGGTCCCCGATGAAGATACATCTCATCCAGGGCCACAATCACCACTTCAGTCCCCTACTACTGAAGGCCCTGTTGAAGACCATGTGCCTGAACCCAACTCACCAATTGACATTGAGGAGTATGAGCCAATCACACCTCTGTCTATTGTGCCTCTACCGGAACCTGTAAACCCTCCTCCTGCGCCTTCGAGGACAATAGCCGCGCCTGTGCCTTTGAGAGTCATCCCACCAACCAATTTCAGGTCTTGGCTAGCAGCTGAGAATTTGCCCCATATATTCTCTACTGCCACACCCTTTCCTTCTCCTCCTCTGAGGTTTGCTTCCCCCTTATTCATCCCAGTCAACCTCCCTGGTTCACAGGCAACATCACCAACACCAAGCCGGTCCACTACCAAGAGGTCCCCAGCAAAAAGGCAAAAGAAGGCTTAGGAGACTTTTTATATTGTAATGTATGTTGTTTGTTTTTGTAACCAGTGGATATGGTTTTTTGCATTTACCCTGGTTTTTTTTTCTGCTAGTTCAACTATTGTTGTCATGGTGTAGGTTTGTCATGTTGCGTTCGAACATGATTGTTTTGTTAGTTCTCTGATAGTTTTGATGATTGTCAACAACTACAGACAATTGAAGAGGTTTTGCTCTTAAGTGTCAAAACTCTGTTTAAGAGCAAACCTCGAGGTTGGGTTTGTAACCTCGAGGTTTGACCTTACAGAAGCTTTAAAAATCAAGTGTTCGAATGTTGCAAAACTTGGTTTCACAAGTTATATGTGAAACCTCGAGGTTGAGAAGTCAACCTCGAGGTTCTGGTTCAGTTGGAGAATCCAAGTTTCTTCATTAACACTTGTAACCTCGAGTATGCAAAGCTAACCTCAAGGTTCAACTCATATAGAAAGGTCATGTTGTTCATCAAGCACATGAACCTCGAGGTCCATATTTCAACCTCGAGGTTGGACACTTTGTTTTGAAACTTAAGCCCGATGAAAACACCTTGGACCTCGAGTATGATGTTGCAACCTCGAGTTTTATCACTTACAGAGAGCACACTGGTTTTCAAAGTATTGAAAACCTCGAGGTTAACATTGTAACCTCGAGGCTGGGCTTTATGTTTAACTTTGAACTTTGCACTTTCAAAGAGCCAACCTCGAGTACAGATGTACAACCTCGAGGTTGTCGAGCTCCAGTGAAAACTAAAGGTTTGTAACAAACTTCAAACCTCGAGGTTACTTTTGGAACCTCAAGGTTTGCAAGTTAATGAGATTTATCAGAAGGTTTCTCCTCAAGAGAAACCTCGAGGTTCACTGTGCAACCTCGAGGTTGAATGATTTTAAAACAAAGGTTTGCCTGAAGATTTCAGGCCAACCTCGAGGTTGGATGAACTAACCTCGAGGTTAGTGACCGTTGAAGCTTTTTCAAATCTGTGAAATCTGTTATATCTTGTTGATTGATCTACTTGCTTTCATATATCATTCACTCATGATCCCAGATATGTTTAACAAGTTTGTTGAGTGTTTTTCAGTTAGCACAGATCAAGATTATTGAAGATTTGTAAGAAAAAGTAAAAAAGTGAACAGTGCATTTAATGCACCTGCACAACCTCATCTACTTTCGGCTAATCCATCTGAGCACGCCTTGTTAACGTTAAAGAATGTTTACTACATCAAGTAAAGTCAATTCCAACGGGCAGAAACTCAGAAATCCACATCAGATCACATAAACACTTGGATTAGCAGAAGTTTAGAGAGAGAAGATAACCAGAACCCAAGTTAATCACTTCCAACGGTTGGAATCATCCTACAACTGTCATTTAATGTTCTCTACCTATAAATAGAGAACATTAATTTCTTCACAAGCTGATACAACTACTTAGAGCGAAAATTTATTGAGTCATTTATTGTATCAAGCTTTCATCTGTATTGTATCATTTTGATACTTAGTTCTTCAGTGTTTATCCTATCAGCTCTGTAAGAGAGTCAAATACTTGTAAATCATTTATTGATTGAGATAACTACAAGTCAGGGGACTTGGTAGTTGGGGTGTATTGATTACAACTTGTAAGGGGGAGTGTGTTCTAGTGAGAGAACAACCCTTAGTACAGAGTGTGTAATCAATATTTGATTATAGTGGATTGAAAATCCCAGGTGAAGCTTGGGGACTGGATGTAGGTCAGAGAAAAGACCGAACCAGTATAAATCACATTGTGTAAAGCTTTCCTTCCCTACTCCTCTGTTAGCCTCTATTTTCATTAGTCAAAAACAGAGCTCAATCTTTAATTTTTTTTAAAGATACCCAATTCACCCCCCCCTCTTGGGTATTTAGCTCCATTCTTCATTTGGTATTAGAGCAAGGTCTTCTCAGAAGAGCTTAACCACTCGAGAAGGATCACTATGGAAGGAATTCTTCCTGATGGAGCTTCAATCAACCGTCCTCCCGGTTTCGATGGCGAACACTATTCTTTCTGGAAAGCAAAGTTTCGCGTGTTCGTGATGGCTACGGAATATGGATTGTGGAGAGTATTTGAAACTGGAGATTATGTTCCAGTTAAGATTGAAGGAGGCATCACTGTTCCAAAGACCGAAGCTGAGTTCAACGATGATGATAAGAAGAATATTACTCTTAATAGCAAGGCTATTCTGATGCTTCAAAGTGCTCTTAGTCAAAAGGAGTACTTTCGTGTTTGCAACTTGTCTACAGCAAAGGATATGTGGAAAGCTCTGGAAATCGCATATGAAGGAACATCTGGAATCAAAGAGAACCGCATCAACATCCTAACAACTGAATATGACCTGTTGCGAATGAAGCAAGGAGAAACTATCGGTGAATTTCAGCTTAGATATACTCATCTCACAAATCAGTTAGTAGCCTTGGGAAAGATCTTCGATCAAAGGTCTCAAGTGAGAAAAATTCTCAATATTCTCACGAAGGATTGGGAAGCCAAGGTTACTGCTACTGAAGAGGCTCGTGGTGAGTCTATGACTTCTGTTGCTGCATTGTTTGGAAGCCTATCTGAGTATGAGAGCAAGTTGAAATTCAAGAAGGACTTGGAAGAAGTCAATGGTACCAACAATCGCAACAAGGGAGTCGCTCTCAATGCTGATAAAGATGAAGAAGATGAAGATGAGGATGAAGAAATCGGCATGATAGTCCGGAGATTCAAGAAGTTCTACAAAAAGGATCAAGGCTTCAAGAAGTTTCAAAAGGGTAGCTCCAGCTATGAATCAAAAAAGCCTATCATATGCTACGAATGCGAGAAGCCCGGACACATCAAATCTGAATGTCCTCAGCTGAAGAACCAAGAGAAAGAAAGGAAGAAGTTCAAGAACTTCAAGAAGAAGAAAGCATATGTTTCAGCCATATGGGGGGATAGCTCATCAGATGAGGATGAAGCTGAAGAAAATGAAAGTGAAAAAGCCAACATATGTCTTGTTGCTGAAGAAGAAGAGCAACCCAGTGAAACAAATGAGGTATACGAATCTCTTCCTTCCTATGATGAACTATTTGCTGAGTACAATGTGGTTCAAAAGGAATTTGAAAAATTGGCAGATAAGTATATGAGTTTAAAAAGGAAACATTCTTTTCTTGAATTACATGTTGAAAGTCTTACTTCTCCTGAATCTTTAGTCTGTGACGAATGCCCTATTTTGGAGAAAAAGAATTTACAATTAACAAAAGCACTTGAGAAGTTCACTAAGGGAAGTGAAATGCTCAATGTAATTTTAAAACAACAGCGTTTTATAAATGATAGATCGGGCATTGGATATAGACCAGATTTTGACAAAAAGAAAGGAAAGAAAAAGAATGGTCAAAAATCTTACATGAATTATTTTACAAAATCTATTCATTCTTCAAATCCTTTTGCTCATTGCAATTACTGTAATAGGAAGGGACATACTACTTCATCTTGTTTTCATCGAAAAGAAAGAAAAGCTAAACCTGTAGGGAATTATGTCTGGGTACCAAAAGGAACATATGTTCCCAAGGTACATGCTAACCCCAAAGGACCCAAGAAAAGATGGGTACCTAAAACCTGATCCTTTGTGATCTGCAGGTTTGTCTTAGAGCATCAAGGCCAAACAAGTGGTATATCGATAGTGGATGCTCAAGACACATGACTGGAGACAAATCAAAGTTTTTATCAATAAAGCCAAAAGATGGAGGTAGAGTCACATTTGGAGGTGATCAATCCGGGAAAATCGCTGGCATTGGTGAGATAGGCAACAATGAAGGCCCACTCATCAAAGACGTCTACTTTGTAGAAGGATTGTGTCACAATCTCCTTAGTATGAGCCAAAGCGCCGATAAGGGTAATTTGGTAATATTTGATTCAGATGAGTGCTTTATTGTTAAAAATGATTTGATCTCCATAAATGATTTGAAAAATAAAGCTTTATTTAGAGCACCTAGAGATGGAAACTGCTATACTTTGAACCTCTCTAGCAATGCTTCTACTTCTGAAAATTGTTTTGTAAGTAACTTGAATGAGAGTTGGCTATGGCATAAGCAATTAGCTCATGTCAATATGTATCAACTTGACAAGTTATTGAAAAAGGATTTGGTTATTGGCATTCCCAAACTGAATTTCAAAAATGATATGATTTGTGATGCTTGTCAAAAGGAAAAACATACCAAATCTTCTTTTAAAGCAAAAAATGAGATTTCAACAAACAGACCTCTTCAACTTCTTCACATGGATCTAGTTGGACCAGCTAGAGTGAAAAGTCTTGGTGGAAACTTATACACTTTGGTCATTGTTGATGATTTCTCTAGATTTACTTGGACAATATTTTTATCCTCTAAAGATGAAACCTTTGATCAGTTTGTTTCATTTGCCAAGAAGGTCCAAAACGAGAAAGGGTTCTCAATTTCAGGAATACGGACTGATCATGGTGGAGAGTTCGAGAATCAAGCCTTTGCTGAGTTCTGTGACAGTATGGGGATTGATCACAATTTTTCAGCACCAAGAACACCACAACAAAATGGTGTTGTGGAGAGAAAGAATAGAGTACTCACTGAAATGGCTAGAGCAATGTTGAACGAGTACATCACTTCGCAAGTGTTTTGGGCTGATGCCATGAGTACGGCTTGCTACGTCTCCAACAGAGCATACTTGAGAAAGAAGTTGAATAAGACTCCATACGAACTCTACAAAGAAAGAAAGCCAAACCTCAGTCACCTTCGTGTCTTCGGCTGTAAGTGCTATGTGCACAATAACGGTAAAGACAATCTTGGTAAATTCGATCCTAAAGCTGATTTAGCTATCTTTATTGGTTATTCTAATAGGAGTAAAGCATATAGAGTCTTTAATACTAGAACTAAGATTGTTGAGGAATCTATACATGTTGTATTCTGTGAATCTGAATCTGATAAATCCTTGGATGATGAAGAGGAGACTATTTTCAAAAACAAATTCTTTTCGAAAAATGCTCCTACTCCTTCTGAAAATTCTGAAATATTTTTGAGGCTAATCCTGAAAGCAATTTAGAAAATTCTGATCAGTCTCAACCTAGAGCTTGGAGACTTATAAGGAATCATCCTTTAGACCAAGTTATAGGTGATGTAAATCAAGGAGTTAGGACCAGAAATAGTACTTTGAATGAAGTTACATTTTCTGCATTTATTTCTCATATAGAGCCCTCTAAAATAGAAGAAGCCCTTTCAGACAATGATTGGGTGATTGCTATGCAAGAGGAGCTACATCAATTTGATAGAAATCAAGTTTGGGACTTGGTGCCTAGACCCAAAGACCATCCGGTAATTGGGACAAAATGGGTATTCAAGAACAAACGTGATGAGTCAGCCATCATTGTGCGTAACAAGGCTAGATTAGTGGCCAAAGGTTACAATCAAGAAGAAGGAATAGACTATGAAGAGACTTATGCTCCAGTAGCTAGATTGGAAGCAATAAGAGTTCTTCTAGCATTTGCATGCACAAAAGGCTTTAAACTCTATCAAATGGATGTCAAAAGTGCTTTTCTAAATGGCTTCATTCAAGAGGAGGTGTATGTTGAATAACCTCCAGGTTTTGAAAATGATCAATTTCCGGATCATGTTTTTAGACTTAAGAAAGCCTTGTATGGTCTTAAGCAAGCTCCTAGAGCTTGGTATGAAAGATTGAGTCAATTCTTACTCAATCAAGGATTCATTAGAGGAAAGGCTGATACAACATTGTTTATCAAGAAAAATAAATTAAATGAGATTTTAATTGTACAGATATATGTTGATGATATTATTTTCGGTGCTACTAATGATTCTTTGTGTGAGGAATTTTCCAAGTCTATGCAAGGTGAATTTGAGATGTCAATGATGGGAGAGCTTAATTACTTCCTTGGGCTGCAAATCAAGCAACGTAAAGATGGGATATTCATATCTCAAACAAAGTATCTGAATGATTTGCTGAAGAAGTTTGGAATGGACAAGTGCAATGGGGCTGACACACCAATGAGCACAACTACTTCTTTGGATGCTGATGAAGAGGGCAAGGACTTCAACATCACCAAGTATAGAGGAATGATTGGATCATTGCTCTATCTCACTGCAAGTCGCCCGGACATTCAATTCAGTGTTGGAATGTGTGCTCGGTTCCAATCCACACCCAAAGAGTCTCATGCTGAACACGTGAAGAGAATATTCAGATATCTATCTGATACAAAGACTCTTGGGCTATGGTTTCCTAAAGGTCAGCCGGAGCATCTTGTGGCATATTCAGATTCGGATCATGCTGGCTATAAGACGGATAGAAAGAGTACAAGTGGGCAATGCGAATTCTTTGGCAACTCACTTGTCTCTTGGTTTAGCAAGAAGCAAACTACCGTGGCTGTGTCCTCAACAGAAGCTGAATATGTGGCTGCCTCAAGTTGCTGTGCTCAAGTGTTGTGGCTGAAGCAACAACTTGCTGATTTAAGAGTGCACTTAAAGGAGATCCCAATACTATGTGATAACACTAGCACAATAAGCTTGGCCAAGAATCCCGTGCAACATACAAGAACCAAGCATATTGATGTGAGACATCATTTCATCCGGGATCATGTCCAGAAGAGAGATGTGAAAGTGATGTTCATCCCAACTCATCTTCAATTGGCAGACATTTTCACCAAACCATTAGCCAAGGACCCATTCACATTCATAAGAAGAGAATTGGGAATGGTAAATCCCAATGAGTTGTAAGTAATTCCTGTCTACTTTTATATTAAATTATGGTTCTGATGATTATAGATCACTAACTTTAGCATCGGAGTACATAGATAATCTTATGCAGGACTTAGGTTTGCTGTCAAAGGGGCAAACCTCGAGGTTCAGTAGCCAACCTCGAGGTTGGAAGAGTGTCAAAAGGTTCAAGGTATCTGATGGATGGAACCTCGAGGCTCAAAAGCTAACCTCGAGGTTATCGGGGCAAACTGTCAAAATTGAGAATGCTTAAAAGCTGGAACCTCGAGTATGGGATTAGAACCTCGAGGTTGGTGGCAAACAGAAGAGACATCTCATCTATCAGACAGTCGAACCTCGAGGTTCTGGAGCAACCTCGAGGTTGGAGGTAAGAATTTCAGAGGTTAGTGAATTTTTATTCATCTAACCTCGAGGCTGAGATGTCAACCTCGAGGTTGATCGCAGAGATTAGTGAATTTTTATTCATCTAACCTCGAGGCTAAGAAGTCAACCTCGAGGTTGAGAGCGTGTCTATATATATGCTGCTGTGAAATTTCATTTTTACTGAACCCTAACCTCGAGTTCACTCCTTCTCTCTCGTCACTTCCTCTTCCAATCTTCATCTTTCTGCACATTTCTTCCACTCTCTGTCCACAAATGGCCTCGAAATCTCCTTCCCAGTCAGAATCTTCCTCCCATTCGAACGATGAGACAGAATCTTGGTCTCCCTCTCCACCTCCAAAACGTCAACCTTCCCCTGAACCTCAAGCAACCAAGCCTGTGAGGAAGAAGACTCGGTCTGTTCGTTTGAATACTGGGTTTGATAAGCACATCCCAGGGGTGCCCATTGATCCTCCTCCATCTCCTCCTCCGAAGAGCAAGCCAAAGGGTATCTCCATCAAAGAGCCCAGTCAGGCTGAGCCTAAAAAGAGGAAAGTCCCTGAAGCAACCGGTAAAGGGAAAGAAAAGGTGGGAGAAAAGGCCAAGAAGGCAAGGACCAAGAAACCCTCTAAGCCTCAAGCTCAATCTACCTCTCAGGCCTCACAGCAAAAGAAGTTGGAGAAATTTGCTGTCAATGCAATTGAGGACATCCGGGATATCAGATCACCTCCAGAAGGATTCATCACTGCTGCCTCAACCTTCTCCACCAAGGAGGAAAATGATAAGTATAGAGAAACTTATCTCTCTAAGGTTTTCTGTGCTTCAGTTGCCATCAACTTAGATACCTTCCATAGGGAATGCAATTTTAATCTCAGTCCTTGGATCAAAATGTATGAACCCTTTATCTCCATCTACTGTCCATACACTCCTAGTCTGGTTAGGATGTTCTACTTTAAGATGGAAGATGTGAGTGTACTGGACCCTGAGGGTGAGTTGGTAGAGGAAAGGGTGTCAACCACAGTGAGGGGTGTCAAGTTTACACTTTCTGCTGATATTTTGAACAAAATTCTGAAGATTAAGAACCCACCTCCTATTTCTGAATTTTCTTATACCAATCAAGAGGTATATGAAACTCTTATTCCAGGCAAACCCTTCCCACCTGACCAACAGATAAAGCTAACCTTCAAGCCTAGGGACATGCCTCAAGAACACAGAGTTCTGTGGTATGTTTATTCAAGGAACTTTGTTCCTAAGGCTGGGAACTACACCCACTTTACCTCCCTCGATTATAGACCATTCACTGCCTTTGTGAGGAGAGTGCCCTTTAATATTGGGGATTGGCTTCTTCAGGGGATGAAGTCCTTCAAATTTGCCAAAAAGCCATTGACTCATATACCCTACCCTTCTCTTGTTTCTGTGATACTCTACTATCACAGAATTTGGTATGTGGGGAACACTGATACCCTTGAGTATCCCCTATATTTTGGGAAGCATCAGCTGAATCTTATGCGTATCAAGTTTGGTGCAGAGGGTGAAGCTCAGTCTCAAGCCTCTCAAGCTCCTGAGGAAGCACAGTCAGCTCCTCCACCTTCTCAGGCTCCTATACCAGATGATCTGATGGGGCAGATCAGACAGATAGTGGATCAAGCCCTAATCTCCCACAGAGCTATCATGAAGACTGAAGTTGATGTATTGCGGGCTGACATCAAGATGGGACTTATGGATGTCATAGTTGCACAGACTGAGGCAATGTCCCATCTGTACAAGCTAAAGGAGGAAATGGATCAAAGGTTTACTGATTTGAACTCTTCTTTGGCTGTCTCTCTCACTGCTGCATCTGATGCCAGAGACAAAGCTGACATGCTTCTCAGACATTTTGGCCTTGGCTCCTCATCCACTCATGGCCCCTCATCTGTTCCAGTTCCTGATGTGGCTTCTGACTTACCTTCTGCTGATGCAGCCTCTGATCCCAGTCCTGATATTCATGATGGCCCTAGCTCATCACTTCCTGACCCATCTTCACCTCCCTCTCCTGCTGAGTCTCCTGCTCTCTCACCCCATCACTCACCTCCCTCTCACTCCTTCTCATTCCCTAGCCCTCCACACTCTTCTCCACCTTATACCACTCCTGTTGCTGAGTCTCAACCTTCCCCAGTCACCCCTACCACAGAAGTTCTTCCTAACCCACTTCCATTTCCATCCACTCCTGCCACTGAGATCTTTCCCACACCTTCTCCCTATACCCATCCTTCCCTTCTTGATCCCTCCTTTGATCCTACCACTGCTATGGTGCTTTACCAGCCCCCTCTTATTGTTCTGGACCCAGAATATGTGGATGATGATGACAAAGGGGGAGAGGAATAAGCAATGAGGAACCTATAGGAGTCAAAGGGGGAAAGGAATCAATAAGGATTGGAGGTAGGATTGGAGGTCCTTAGGGTTGTTTCTTTTGCAGCAGCATATGTATTTTCATTTTCTTTTATTGCTGTCTGTATTTTTCCTTTTGAATTCCATTGTATCCTGTATAACTTTGTTGAAATGGAATGTCAATTGAAATATCAGTCTCAATTTCATGCTTCTGCTTATCTCTGACTCTTTACTTGTGCAAAAATCTTTTTTTTCAAACTCTCTGATAATCTCATAGATAATCTTTTAAATGTTTTAAGAGGTATTGCTTGTAGATGTTGTCATCATCAAAAAGGGGGAGAATGTTAGTTCTCTGATAGTTTTGATGATTGTCAACAACTACAGACAATTGAAGAGGTTTTGCTCTTAAGTGTCAAAACTCTGTTTAAGAGCAAACCTCGAGGTTGGGTTTGTAACCTCGAGGTTTGACCTTACAGAAGCTTTAAAAATCAAGTGTTCGAATGTTGCAAAACTTGGTTTCACAAGTTATATGTGAAACCTCGAGGTTGAGAAGTCAACCTCGAGGTTCTGGTTCAGTTGGAGAATCCAAGTTTCTTCATTAACACTTGTAACCTCGAGTATGCAAAGCTAACCTCAAGGTTCAACTCATACAGAAAGGTCATGTTGTTCATCAAGCACATGAACCTCGAGGTCCATATTTCAACCTCGAGGTTGGACACTTTGTTTTGAAACTTAAGCCCGATGAAAACACCTTGGACCTCGAGTATGATGTTGCAACCTCGAGTTTTATCACTTACAGAGAGCACACTGGTTTTCAAAGTATTGAAAACCTCGAGGTTAACATTGTAACCTCGAGGCTGGGCTTTATGTTTAACTTTGAACTTTGCACTTTCAAAGAGCCAACCTCGAGTACAGATGTACAACCTCGAGGTTGTCGAGCTCCAGTGAAAACTAAAGGTTTGTAACAAACTTCAAACCTCGAGGTTACTTTTGGAACCTCAAGGTTTGCAAGTTAATGAGATTTATCAGAAGGTTTCTCCTCAAGAGAAACCTCGAGGTTCACTGTGCAACCTCGAGGTTGAATGATTTTAAAACAAAGGTTTGCCTGAAGATTTCAGGCCAACCTCGAGGTTGGATGAACTAACCTCGAGGTTAGTGACCGTTGAAGCTTTTTCAAATCTGTGAAATCTGTTATATCTTGTTGATTGATCTACTTGCTTTCATATATCATTCACTCATGATCCCAGATATGTTTAACAAGTTTGTTGAGTGTTTTTCAGTTAGCACAGATCAAGATTATTGAAGATTTGTAAGAAAAAGTAAAAAAGTGAACAGTGCATTTAATGCACCTGCACAACCTCATCTACTTTCGGCTAATCCATCTGAGCACGCCTTGTTAACGTTAAAGAATGTTTACTACATCAAGTAAAGTCAATTCCAACGGGCAGAAACTCAGAAATCCACATCAGATCACATAAACACTTGGATTAGCAGAAGTTTAGAGAGAGAAGATAACCAGAACCCAAGTTAATCACTTCCAACGGTTGGAATCATCCTACAACGGTCATTTAATGTTCTCTACCTATAAATAGAGAACATTAATTTCTTCACAAGCTGATACAACTACTTAGAGCGAAAATTTATTGAGTCATTTATTGTATCAATCTTTCATCTGTATTGTATCATTTTGATACTTAGTTCTTCAGTGTTTATCCTATCAGCTCTGTAAGAGAGTCAAATACTTGTAAATCATTTATTGATTGAGATAACTACAAGTCAGGGGACTTGGTAGTTGGGGTGTATTGATTACAACTTGTAAGGGGGAGTGTGTTCTAGTGAGAGAACAACCCTTAGTACAGAGTGTGTAATCAATATTTGATTATAGTGGATTGAAAATCCCAGGTGAAGCTTGGGGACTGGATGTAGGTCAGAGAAAAGACCGAACCAGTATAAATCACATTGTGTAAAGCTTTCCTTCCCTACTCCTCTGTTAGCCTCTGTTTTCATTAGTCAAAAACAGAGCTCAATCTTTAATTTTTTTTAAAGATACCCAATTCACCCCCCCTCTTGGGTATTTAGCTCCATTCTTCATGTTTCATTTGAACGTAAACTTTTGTGTTTTTAGGCAATTGAACTCGGACCTAGTTGTGTTGATATTGCTGCTATGTGTTAAGTGGGATCCATTATCTTTACTTGTGTATACCAGCAATATGTTTTTCCATTGTTTTGATGTGTTTTGTGTTTTGCGTAATATTTAATGAGTTTTACCCCATAACTACAACTGCAACATTGATTGATATAGTGTTTCTAGTTGTATTGTCAAATACCATTGCTTGTTCATTGTCCACATTCATCCTTTGCATCCCTGTGCATGTTAACCCCCATTTGTAGGGTACCTTTTATGGTTGTTGAATCCAACTTTGTCTTCCTTCTTATGCAGCAATTGCAAAATTATAAATGCCCTTTTAATTGCTTTCACCCACCACCTTATATGCTTGCATTTGTCTGAATTAGCTGTTTGAGTTTTCATCCAACATTGCCTCCCTTGTTTTAAAGCATTTGAGAAGGCCAAATTTGATTATGTTATTTCATTCCATCTGTCAGAAGTTCTTCTCAATTAGCCATGTGACTTGTAATCCTACATTGCCTTCCCTCATCTCAAGCATTTGAAAAAGCCAAATTTCATTATGTTCATTCATTCCATCTGTCAAAAGTTTGACCCAATTAGCCATGTGACTTGTAATGGTACATTGCCTTCCCTATTTTGAGGTATTTGGGAATGCCAAATTTCATTATATTCATAGATTCAATCAGTCTCAATTGGCCATTTGAGTTTTAATCCACTATTGCATCAATCTGTCTTTGTTTTGCATTTGTGTGCATTATATTGGTTCACTCTCTGATCTTCTTCTTTAAGCTGATATTTCTCAAACAAATATGCTTATATGCATCTTGTATCACTCATTCTATCTTCTTCTTCATCCTCACAAGTGCACGTTTTGTTTCTGTGCTGTAGTAACGCAACATAGCTCATTATCATTGTTCTGATGTGGAATTATAACAGTGCTGATGAGTTAGGTAAATTAAAATCATTCAGTTCTTTTCTTGCTTTTTAGTGTGGGAATGCCAAATTTCATTATATTCATCGCTTCAATCAGTTTTTCTTAACGAAGGAACTACAATTCTTCATGGACTTCACACTTTTCAGGGTTTTTTTCTTTGTCTTTATTTTCATTTATTTTTCCATTCTCTACGAATGCATCAACTGGGTTCAAAGGTTTGCTATTTTTTCCATTGTTCCTCTGTCACTATTTTTGCTATCGGTTTAATTGTTTACTGTTTTCACCTTCTAATTCCAATCATGTGCGTCGTCCTTCTCAACATCCTGAAGCCATTCATTGGCGCAATTCCATTTCACATCCACGTCTACTTCCGTTTTCAATCTGCACATCCACGCCATCTGGTTAGGGTTCGTCCTTCTCCCACTGCGAAAAAACCAAAACCGAGGCTTCACAATTATTTTTTTGGTTTTTTTAATATAGGGGCTTTTTAGGTATTTCACCTCATATTCCCATTTAACTAACCCCCAATTCTTCATACCAAACAATTCATTTTCCATCAACTTAAGTTCCCTTCCCATGTCTACCAAACAGCTCAACTTTTTAATTTCCCTTTCAATCTTCCCTTCCATTCCTTTCCCTCCTTTAAATTCCTTTCCATCCTTAAATTTTCCCCTTACCAAACGGGCCCTAAGAGTTCTTCTAGCCTTTGCTTGTGTCAAAGGATTCAAGCTCTATCAAATGGATGTGAAAAGTGCTTTCTTAAATGGTTTTATTCAAGAGGAAGTTTATGTTGAACAACCTCCTAGTTGTCAAGATGATCATCATCCAGATCATGTTTATCGCCTCAAGAAAGCCCTTTACAGCCTTAAGCAAGCTCCTAAAGCTTGGTATGAACGATTAAGCAAATTCCTTCTAGATCAAGGGTTTATTAGAGGAAAAGCAAATACAACTCTCTTGATAAAGAGTAATAAGCTTAGTGAAATTTTAATTGTTCAATATAAGTCGATGATATTATATTTGGTTCTACTAATGATGCCTTGTGTGAAGAATTTGCTAAGAATATGCAGGGAGAATTTGAGATGTCCATGATGGGTGAACTCAATTATTTCCTTGGTCTACAAATCAAGCAAAAGAAGGATGAAATCTTCATATCTCAGACCAAGTATCTCAATGATCTGTTGAAGAAGTTTGGGATGGATCAATGCAATGGAGCTAACACTTCAATGAGCTCAACCACTTCATTGGAATGTGTGCAAGGTTCCAGTCTACTCTCAAGGAGTCTCATGCTGAGCATGTGAAGAGAATTTTCAGATACCTTGCCGACACAAAAACTCCTAGATTGTGGTTTCCCAAAGATCAACCTGAACACTTGGTGGCATATTCAGATTTAGATCATGCTGGGTACAAGAGAGATAGGAAGAGCACAAGTGGTTAATGTCAATTTATTGGTGCTCACTTGTGTCTTGGTTCAGCAAGAAGCAAACCAGTATGGTTGTGTCCTATACTGAAGCTGAATATGTAGCTGCCTCAAGCTGTTGTGCTCAAGTCCTATGGCTCAAGCAACAACTATCTAACTTGGAAATCAACCTGAAGGAGATCCCAATATTGTGTGACAACACTAGCACAATAAGTTTGGCAAAGCATCTAGTACAACATACTCGGGCCAAGCACATTGATGTGAGACATCACCTCATAAGGGATCATGTTCAGAAAAAGGATGTCAAAGTCATGTTCATCCCAACTCATCTTCAACCTGCTGAATTGGGAATGGTAAATCCTAATGAGTTGTAAGTATTTCTCATACAATGTTAGTTATGGTTTTGATGATTATTAATTACTAACTTAAGCATCGGAGTATCTAGTTGTGTTTTATGTGGGATGCTTGAAATACTAATGTTTGCTGTCAAAAGAATCAAACTCGAGTTTTGGGAACAAAACTTGAGTTTATCGGGGTCAGAGAGCAATCTTTGGGTTTTGGCGAAGTTCAAAACTCAAGTTATTAAGTGGGAAACTCGAGTTTCCATCTGACAGAGAGCAACTATGATTGAAAAGTTGTGAAAACTCGAGTTGGTAAGTAAAAACTTGAGTTACACATACACCTTTGAAGTCCAGGTAAGTATGAGTTTATGAAAACTCGAGTTTGTCGCGCACTAATATATATATATATATATATATATATGTTACTGTGCCTGTTCGTCTATACTCTCCTCAAAACTCTAGTTTGCCCTAGCGTTTCGTCTCATCTCTCTGATTCTCACCGTTCTTGACCAAACCCCTCTCTCAAACCCTAGAAATGGCCTCAAATCAACCCCCAAAGTTGACTCGTGATGATCATAACCCTGAAGGCAAACCCTTTCCTGCGTCTACCCCTTTTAAGCGACCTAGGAGAATGAAATCGGCCCCAAAGCGTTACCACTATGGAGTCGATCAATCAACCAAGGGAGTCAGTGAAAATATTCCCTCTTCATCTCCTAAATCAAAGGGCTCACCTCAGTCTAAGGGTGTTTTTGCTTCTTCTCCTAAAACAAAGGGAGTCTCGTACAAGGAACCCTCAGAGATTCGGTTTAAGAAATGTCATGAACGGGAACAAGTTGACGGCAAAGGGAAAAGGAAGGCTAGCGAATCATCTAAGCCTCCTAAGCCGAAGAAATCAAAGGATGCTCTTGAGTCTCAAGGCAAAGCAATAAGCCAAGCATCTACTACTTCCCAACCAAAGGAAGAACCTCCTATTATAGCCAATGCCATCAAAGAAATCTACAATCATCCCACTCCTCCAGATGGGTTTGCTTCTATTGCTTCCATTTTGTCAACTGAGGCTGCTGCAAAATTTAAAGACTATTTTTTAAAACAAAGAATTCTGTCCCTCAGTCTCTGTCAATTTAGCTAGGTTAAAAGATGATTGTAGTTTAGATTTATCCCCTTGGCTAAAGGATTATGAATCTTTCCTTTCTATCTTAGCTTCATACACTCCCAATATTGTCAAGATATTTACTTCAACATGATCTATGACAATATCTTAGATTCTGAGGGAAACTTGGTTGAAGATATTAGTTCTGACTAGTTTTGATGATGTCTTAAATTGATGCCATTATCTAGAGTAAAAAGTTTGTATACTACAGTTATCTAATACTTTGACTAATTATTACATTTAATGTAGATGCAAAGTTTAATATAATGAAGAATGGAGTTTGAAGAAAGAAGAATCTGTTAATTATAATGAAAATATCGATATTCAATTTTTTGTGATCAAATAGAAGTTGGAACAGGTCAATTCGGAATTAAAATGAGCAAGTTCAAGCTTCCGGAAGAATACCAATTTGTTTTGGGGCTTTAATACAATTTTAGCATTTTTTCTAGAAAGCATGCTTGCAGAGGCTGGAAAGCATGCTCGCAGAGGCTGGGAAGCATGCTCGCACAAGGTGGGAAGCATGCTCGAGCAAGGCATACTTTCAGGCCATTTTTCGCCCAAAATTCGACCTTGCTCGAGCAAGAGAAAATCCTTGCTCGAGTAAGGTAGTTCCATCAGCTTCCTCTGTTCAGCTCTGTTTCTGGCGACCTTTGGTAATTCGATGATATCTCTCAAACCAGGAGTCGTATTGACATGAAACTAGAGGCATTGGAAACTATACTCCCAACATGTATTTGTGACAAAAATTCATGCCCAAAGGAGTTAAGATGAGTGAGATATGAATTTTTCAAGTTACCACAAAAATCAACGTCACAGTCCAGACCCAGCTTTGGTATTTTGAGTATATCTTACAAACGACAAATCTGATTGAGATGAAACTAGCGCCATTTGAAACTAAACTCAATTACCTTTTCAAAAACATCAAGAAAACAGAAAAATAAGATCAATTGAAGAAGTTATGATATTTTGAAGTTGACTGTCTGTTCTGGATTCTGGAAAAACACTGGATAAGATCAACCTTCATTCATCTGATGTTAATGAACAAAATACAACTAGTTTGGAGCTGATTCTTATTGAAATAGAAGGAATATTTGAAGAGCTTTTTGAGATGGGGTGATTTGCTAAATTTGGATTTACACCAAAGACGTTATATGCTCGCTGGAAATTGCTTCTTGTACTGTCAATGAGTTTACTTCTTGAAAATCTGATTTTTGCACAAGAACATAATACATGGTAGCCAGGAGTTTGACATTAAGACAGTCTACTTGAGTAGAGAACAATTCATGTTGAGTTGAATTATTGCCTTGAGCAAAGAAGAAACAGAGAGCAAATTAGGAAGTTTGCTTGAGCAGAGTATGTGGCCTGCCCAAGCATCAGCGTAACAAGCAAGAAAATGGCAAATTGGAAGAGGCATGCTCGAGTAGAGAAAATGTCAAATTTCCCGAGCACCATGTTCAAGCAGAAGAAAAATCATACTTGAGCAACAGCGTGACCAGCAACATTTTCACTGAGTTGGGAAGTCATGCTCAAGCACAAAGAAAGGCTTGCTCGAGCAACATTGATCTGAACAAAGAAACAGCAGGTTGAAGAGTCCTGCTCGAGTAGAAACAAAGACTTGCTCGAGTAGCATGCTTGAGCAGAAGAAAAAGATTGCCCGAGCAAACATGTTTCTGAATCCATTCGGTCTCTGTCTCGACGTTGCCCGAGCACCCTCCCATAGGTTGCTCGAGCATCAACGATACTGAGGTGCTTTTATCTAATTCAAGAGAAGGCTTGCCCAAGCATGATGGAACCATGCCCGAGCACCATGCTCGAGCAAAGATATTTGCATGCTCGAGCATCCGCGACAGAAGTCATTATCCTAGGCAATCTAAAGAAGCTTGCTCGAGCAAGCCTGAAATATTGCTCGAACAATGATATCTCCGTTTTCAAATCACCGTCTCCGGAAAATCAAAATCATTTGATTATGATCTTGTTCCTTCAAATCCTTACTCATTATTATTCTTGATCTATTTTAATCAAATTGTTAAAGAGTTACAGATTATCAGAATGAAGATCAACACAGGACATCGATCAAGGCGGGAATCTGCCATTTATTAGACCTGCCTATTCGAGAGAATCAGCAATGGACATATCTTTGCAACATACTGGGCGATAATATTTCATTTCCTTTGTTGGGTCTCAACGGTCATAATCACAATTACGGGAATAAATGATGGCGATCATTCTGCTTCATCTCCAACGGTTATATTCATGAGTCACAACGATTATTCTTCATGCTTCATCAACAGACATATTCAAACATTCAAACGACCAGAATCAAATCCTTCAACAGTCCTCAAGCTTCAACTAGTATAAATGCCTGAAGGTTTGAACTCATCGATAGAACCAACGCATACACAGACAAAGTATACATAGAGTTCAATTTCTATTCTGTATATATCTTCGGATATTACTGAGCTTCAGTGTTTATCATTCATCTACTCTGTGAGAGAGTTTTATCATTTGTTTTACATTCGTTCAAATCTCAAGGTAGAGGTATCTTGAGTGTGGGTGTACAATTACAACTTGTAAGGGGGAGTGAGTCCTAGGGAGAAAGGATCATCCTGAGTTATAGAGTGTGTAATTGTATTTGTGAGATAGTGAAAATCCCGGAGTGTCTGGGTACTAGACGTAGGTCAAGGAGTTGGACCGAACCAGTATAATTCCTCTGTGTCATTCGTCCTTACTTCTTTATTGCTTTCATTGTTTATACATCATACCACGAAAAGAATTATTGAAACCACCTATTCACCCCCCCCCCCTCTAGGTGATATTCCACCTTCAGAAGAGAGAATTTCCACCACTTTGAAAAGAGTGACCTTTACCCTATCTACCTCTATCATCAACACCATCCTTAAAATTGCCAACCCACCTCCTATTCCTACTGTTAAATTTAGCAATCATGAAATCTTTCAATTACTTAGACCAAATGAGTCTGTCCCAGAAGCTGAACTACACACCTTGTCTTTTTCGCTAGTGTCTATGCCTCCTATTAGTCGAGTCCTATGGTACATATACTCTAGGAATTTTATTCAAAAGGGCGGGAACTTCACACACTTTGCAAAGAAGGATTACCCTCTCTTTGCTACTCTTGTCAAGAAGGTTCCTATAAATCTTGGACATTGGATCTTTCAAGAAATGGTAAGGTTCAAATTTGCTTCCTGAAGACCTTCACATGTCCCTTATCCCTCACTCGTATATGTGATTTTGTTTTACCACAAGATTTGGTACCTTGGTCCTCCTGATTCCGTCAAAACTCCTCCTGCATTTGGCAAAAATCAGTTGATGAACTACATGAAGATCACCTTCGAAGGTGAGGGTTTTGACCAATCAAGGGCTCCCTCAAGATCACATGCTTCCTATGCCAGAGCATCTCAGGCTCAAGCTCAAGAGGCTCAGTCTGTCCCTCAGCCTTTTGTCCTAGCTGATTTTGAATCCAGAGTTAAGGCTATCGTGGATGCTGCTCTTGCTGCTATGACCATTAGGATCGAGTTTGAGATGGGCAAGCTAGTGGCTGAACTCACCCGAGGAAACAATGAGACGATTGATGCTCAGGACGAGTTGATAGAGAAGGTTGAAACACTTTCTGGCCACATGGTAGATCAAGATGCTCAGATGTCCACTTTGATGGTAAACAATGTACTTTTAGGAGATAAGGTGGACAAGATCTTGAAGCTTCTCCAGCCTGTGATCCCCACTCCTTTGGCTTCGATTTTGAGTCCCCTTCTGGTTCAAAACCTGATCCAGAACCATACTTTTCCCCCTCCTTCACCTTCACTACCTCTCCCATGGCTACCTTTCTACCTAAGGCCTCTACCCCTGTCTTCGCCTCTTCTCCTATTCCAGCCTCTACTCCTACCACTGAGGTCCTGTATACCTCCTCACCCATCACTCCAGCCACTGAAGTTCTTCCTCAATCTCATAACCCCACAGTTCACCTAGACTCCCATCCAGCCACTCCACTAATTAATCCTCTCCATGAACCCTCTATCTCAGCTCCACCCTCTTTTAAGGATGACAAAGGGAGAGAGAAAAGCATAGATTAGAGTTTGAGGATGTAGAATCTGTGTTTAAGTTGTATTTAAGAATATGTGTTTAAGTTGTATTTAGTTTCTTTTATGCACTTTGAACTACTGCAATAACCTGCGCGTTAATGAATGAATGAGTTTTTGTTTCATTGCTTATATGCTTCTGTTGCCTATCTCTAATAACTATAATTTGTGCCCAAATGCCTTGATTGTTTCAAACTTGTGCAAATTCTTTTTTTTTTTTCAAAATGACCAAGTGTTTGAAAATGGAGTTCTTGAAGCTTAGACTACTGTCAATTACAAAAACTTCATTTCAAAATGCACAATTCTGTCAAACTCATGAATTTTTGGTTACAAGTGTTGTTATCCACAAAAAAGGGGAGAATGTTAATACTCTATGTGTTTTGATGAGAACTAACAATTGTAAACACAAGTTAAAGTTTGTCTTTGGTAAGTTGAAAAACTTACTGTCAAAGACAAACTCGAGTTTTGGTTACAAAACTCGAGTTTTGGATTTGACAGAAAGTAGCTCAGTTTTTATGAACTAAAGAAAACTCTAGTTTGCGTAGGCAAACTTGAGTTTTGGTCTTATAGAGAGCTCTCCAAGTTTTTCACATTTAAACAAACTCTAGTTTTCAAAATACAGAGACTTTACAATATTTTCTAAAGAAAACAAAACTTCAGTTTTCAATAAGGAACTCGAGTTTTGGGCATACAGAGAGCCTCTGATGTTTTAAGCATGAGAAAACTCCAGTTTACATTTAACCAAGAGTTTTTCTAAGTTTTCCAAAGTTTTGAGAAAACTCGAGTTTATATATGGAAACTCGAGTTTAGGATTAACAGAGAACTTACATGTTTTCAACTATTTTGAGAAAACTCTAGTTTGTGTAGAAAACTCCAGTTTTCACTTGGATAGTGATAAGTATATATTTTATGATTAAATAGGTGTATATTTTATGAGAATTAGTTGGATTTATTGATATTATATACCTATTTAATTATCTTTTATATACTTTACTATCATTATAGGATAAAAAGATATTTTGATATAAAATCTTCTTATTTACTATTATATTTTGCAGGAAATATTTGCTGATTTGGAAAGAAGTAGAAAAAGCAATAAAGAGGATATGCAATCAGCCAAACTCGGTAGTCCCATGCAAGAAAAATAGAAACAAAATCAATTGCGTAATCTGGTGGAGTTGATTACAAGATATAAAATATCTTTTTAATAAGAAAAGGAGAATCAGTGACCCAAGACCTAAATTATAAATAGGGAGGCAAAGAAAAGAAAAAAAGGGAGGAGATTGAGAGACGCAGAACAAGCAAGAACGAAGAAGCAGGGGAGTAGAGGCTGAGCCTTTCAGTTCTCTTTATCATCTCCACGGAAGGACTGTGGAGGCGACGAAGAAATTTTCTTTCCCCTCTCTCCTTCTTCTTTGAACTTGAATTCTTATCTTTTTGTTATGGATTTAATTAAAGCCATATATGGCTAGTTGGTTTTGCAACCTAGAAAACCTATGAACTTGTTTGGGCTTTAGAGATTATTCCTACGGATTGATTTTGCTTAATTTTATTTCAGTTTATTTAATCTTGTGTTTATTGCTATTGCTTACTGATTGGCCATCATTGAGCATGTTTTGGAGATTTAGGGTTGAACTTGGAAGAGGGAATCTTAAATTGACCTTGGGATTAAATAATGTGGAATTAGATTTAAATTTAATGTGAAATTAGTTTTTAATCTAATTTGTGTATAGGATAGGAATATACCTAGAAGCTCCACATAATCAAATTAGAGTGAGCCCAATTTAAAACGCATCTTATTTTGTTGTGTGAGGCATTACATAATTAATTAAGATAGGCATATAAATGAACCGGAAGGCATTTATAGACACTAATACTCCAGATTAGCTGATTGGGATAAAATCTAAGAAACAAATAAGGGATTAGTGATTATAGGTTGCTTGTTCGGTTATTGTGGTAGTTTGTTTATTTTAATGTATTTTGATTTTCTTTTCCTCTCTCTTAATTAAATTTAATTTGGTTTTCTCAACTTAAATGAAATTGTGAAATTAGTGCTTAACTGAAGTTTGTGATGTTAAGTCCTAGTGGGAACGATACTTTTCTTATCACTTTATTACTTGATACGGCCCATGTACTTGCAGAATTTTTAGGCTATAAAGTTTTGCTCTATCAGATAGATTTTCAAAGGTTTTCATTTTTAAATGAAAACTCAAGTTTGTATTTGGAAACTTGAGTTTTGGGCAAGCCGAGAGCTTTGCTCATTTCAGTGTTTTTGAAAATGTCAGTTTACATTGAAAACTCCAGTTTTGAGCTTTTGGACTTAAACATGTTTTTCACTATAGAAGTCCAAAACTCGAGTTTGTCAATAATCAACTCGAGTTTTGCTCATGTCCCAAAATGTGCTTCAAAGTTAAAATCGCGACGTTTGTCTCTGGAGAAAGAAAACTTGAGTTTCAAATGGAAACTCCTGTTTTGTCTCCTGAGCATGAGTTGGAAACTCGAGTTCAGATAAACAAACTCGAGTTTGTGTCACTGAATTTGAAATTCAAATTTGACGAATTTACGAAACCTTCTTGTTTGATCTTAGTACTTCCTACCATCATTCACTAATATTTCCAGCTATGTTTAATCACTTCATTTGTGAGTTTTAGATGATTTAGAGGACATTAAATGAATGTTAAAAGCAAAAGTAAAAGGTGACGTCAGCACATTAAATGCAAAGTCTAAAAAACTTGCATTCTTTTGGACAATCATTCTACACACGTTGCAAAGGGATTAATGTTTCCTTTCCACATCCAGTAGCTGCTCTTCCAACGGATTAATATTCAAGAAGTCAATCATAAACTTATGTGCAACTGGATTAAGCAAAGAGTAAAAAGAGAAGAAGACCTAAGCTCATCCTCATCCTTCCTGAATATCTGCAACAGTTACATTAGGGATTTCAACGGTCATTTAATACTCTCTTAGTATTTATAGAGATGCATTCAATTCTTCTCAACATTCAATCTACTAAAAACGAATTGCATTCAAGTTTACCAACTACTCTTTCAGTTTTCACTTGTAAAGTATCTTTTGATACATTAATCTTCAGTGTTTATCTTTATCTACTCTTAGAGAGAGTTCATTGATTGTAAATCATTTATTGTGAGTATCTCAAGTCTGGGGACTTGGAGATTAGGTTATTGATTGCAACTTGTAAAAGGGAGTAAGTTCTAGTGAGACAATTACTCTTGAGTTACAGAGTGTGTAATCAACTGATATAGTGAAAATCCCATAGTGTCTGGGACTAGACATAGATCAAGTTGTTGGACTGAACCAGTATAAATTCATTGTGTCTTGCTCTTCTTCCCATACTCTGCTTAGCTCTGTTTTTAGTGCTAAAAAACAGAGCAATTAGAAAAGAATTTTAAAATCCCCAATTCACCCTTCTCTTGGTGATTTGCTCCACTTTCACACTGCAGCAAGCGACCTCACTAGAGGTTCCTATTCAACTGGAAGGGGCTGATATTAGTGTTAGCAACTAGGATGAGGTAGAGGATTTGATTTCAATATTCCAATGAACGAACGGATCGGTTCCTTGATCGCGAGGGGCTAGGTACGAGAATAACCTATGACAATCATCTTTGATTTGAGGTGCAAGTCCAAGGTAAAGAATAGTTTTAATAAAGTTAATACTTATAATTACAGCGGTTTAAATGTGAAATTAAATTTAATTAACATTTTGTGATTAATTGTGTAGATGAGTAGGGGCACATCACCACCAAAAGGTTGGATGTGGCCACTTTAAATAAACTGAGCATGGAGCTACATGTAGTAGTTTTGTGGAATGAGGCCATGAACTAGTCGATTGAGAATGACAATCATCACAAGTTGGGCATGAATTAGATCCAGTTCCCTATCCACTTCCAAAATTGAAAAAAGGTTCCCTTGACGCTGAAAAATATAGCGTGTGATAAGGCTATGAAAATAACCAAATGTAAATATTTATAATTTTGTATTATTTTTATTTAATTAATTAATTGTATTTAATTGTTACTAATCTATTTAAATTTGTGATACAAGATAGGTTTGTCATGTGAGACAATAGGAAGAAGTACACCATGATAATGTGGGGGATTGGTAGAAGAATAAGAGAAATCATCTTTACCATATCGTGAATAAGAATGGGTTGATGCCTCTATAGTAGTTGATAGAGGCCATGCTTGACGGTGTCCCATCCAACAACTGTGCAAGATTTGTCCATTATAGGAGGAGCCCAAAGGGACAAGTAATGTTTTTCAATAATTATTATTTAAAAGGAAATATAAAAACTTAATGTTTTGTTATTTTTGTAGACTCTTTCTATGAGAAATATCAGGAGCCAAGGGCACCAAAGAATCCATCAAATTGCAGGATCGAAGACATTTATTTTCACCTACTGCAATTTGTTTTTTTTTTAAATAATAATAATAATAATTTTAGCTTTATTTTATAAATTTATTGTTTTATTGTTCAGAATAATAATTTATTGTTTTAATTCTTTTAGGAGAAGAAGGCTGAGTAGGAGAACTGTCAAATGGACTATAGGGAGTTATTCATGGTCACACATAGACACTGAGACGGGATTGCAACCTCTCAATAGGTAAAGGAAGCCATTGTAGGATATAGAAATTGTTTGTTTACATATTTTATATTTTAATTTAATTAAATTGCTTGATATTTGTTTCATAAAATGTGCGCAGCAAGAGCGAATTCAGCAAACACTGGCTGAGCTGAGAGAGTCCCAGACAATGGAGTCACAAGGGTCAGCTGTGGATCCCACTATGCCTTTGAAAAATGCTCTGGGCCCAGTTGAGCACCCTCAACACTGTAAGGGTATGGGGTTAGGCACCATGCCTAGAATGATTTATGGCAGGAACGGCACAGTTGATGTTATGACCTTTCAAGCAAGGACCTCCAGCATCAAAAGTTCGAGCCAGGAAACAATTAAGGAGATTTGTAGAAAGGTTGGTAGGGCACAGTTCGTGATATCCTAGCAAATCCAGGTGCATGTTGATTTCTTCGTTGCTCAGCAGAACTTGTGGCAGAAAATCACAAATGTGGTATTTTCCAAGTCATAGGTATTAGTTCTCTATGTTTGTTTTAATGATAACAGACAATTGTAAATGAAATAAACTTAGTGACTCAAGTGAAAATATTTTATCTTGATCAAATCTTCAATCAGTAAATTGATTAATATGTCTATCAAAAATTGACTTGAGTTAAGGTTGAAAGACTCGAGTCAAGTGTTTTGAAACTTCAGTCAAAATGAGTTTTAGCTTTTGACTGACTAGAGTGAAGCCTTTGTAAAGTGTTTTTATGAAAAGCATCAACTCAAGTTAACATTGTTAGACTCGAGTTGACCTTGTGTGGACTTAAACTAATCTTTTTTAAATATTTAGTCTCTCGTTCAAATATTTTCTAACAGTCAAAATATTGCCTTGAGTTGATTTTGAGTGACTCGAGTGTCACTTCAAAAAATTGTCTCAAACTTATTTGTGAACATGTTTTGATAACTCGAGTTAAGACATTGATGACTCGAGTCACCTATTAGAGTTATCACTTAATAACTCAAGTTTGTTAGTTAATTTTGGAAGACACTTTGGCAGCTTTTTGGTACCCAATTAAAATTTACTTTTTCCTTCCACCCCCAAATTGACAATCAAACAAAAGTGACCAATCACAATCATGAAAACTTACTTCGAAGTTTAGTTGGGGATAAGCCAAGGAATTGGGATCTCATCTTTGCTACAGCTGAATTTGCCTAAAATATTTCTGCTAATCGATCCACAAGCAAAATCCCATTTGAGATTTTTCAAGGATTTAACCCCAAACAGAGCATCGACTTAGTCCTTATCACTTTGACAGCTTGTATTTTTAAATCAACCGAATCCTTAGCCTATCGCCTTCATGACTTGTATGTTGAGATTAAGCACAAATTAGCACTTAGTAATGATCAATATAAATTAACTACTAATTTTCATCGTTGAACTCAAACTTTTAGTGAAGGTGATTGTTAAGCCCAAATTCTACTACATATTTCCACTTTCTTTTAACTGATTTTGATTGAATTTTCATGCTTAAAATGTCTTTGATATGATCAATTGTGATAGAAAAATGAATATGTAGGAATAAGGATCAAAAGAGCTTAATTGATGCATTTTAGAAGTCATTCTATAAGTAGGTAGAAAAAGGGATTGAACTACTAAACTCTGAGCTTAAATGTCACTGTTTGTTCCATGTTGCAGCGTTGCTACAGCATTATATCAGAACTAAATAATGAAAATCTGCAGTATCATGTTTTTGTTATAAATTAATCATCTCTTGAGAAAATACAGAAAGAATTGTAGGAACTTGGGCCAGATACCGAGTGGGCACAGGAGATTCAAGATAGACGCAAATAGGCCACATGCTTAAGGAAGAAGTAAAGAAGGATAGTTAATTAAAAGCTCAATCAGCACAGAATCCAGCTAGATTAAAAACAAAATCAAACATAATCTTCTTGATGGTCCAGACAAAAAAGGACAACCCAACTCAAAGAAGGAAATTGATGTGAGGACCCTAGTTATAAGAGAAAAAGCAGTCAACCCTAGACGGGAGACAAACATGCACACACTAGGCACAGACAGAATCTCTCAACCTTGTACCTTAGACTAAATGTGTGATGGCTAAAGAGTTGCATGTAACGGATAGAACAGCTGAGACAGAAGGTTGCTGAGATGAAGAAGACACTACTACACCACACTGCAAAATCTCTTTTGTGTTGTCGAAGTCCTTCGACATCTCTTCTTCTTATTATTAGTTAATTTTCTGTACTTCCTTGGATAATATTATTTCAGTTTCAATTGTAATCTTGCTGAAAGCCATGAACTAATTTTTTTATGGTTGGACGATGATAGAACCTTTATTTGTAGCTTTAAACCATATTACTAAGTTTTAATATTAATATAATTTAGTTTGTATAATGTTGTGTATGCTAACTTCAGTTTTGTTTATTAGATGACCAATAGTAAGCAAGAGTTGTGATTTTAACTTATTGGAAGGGAGTTAAGTTAGACCTCCATTAAACAGTGTGTTAGTAAAGTTACTGTGTAATTCTATCCAAGTTCATAAGTTTTAGGAATGGGTTTATCTCACACAACCTTACAGCTTGTTTTGTATGTTATTATGGACTCAAAACTCAGGCATATGAGAAAAGTAGAGTTAGGAATAAAAATACACGATTGTTGGAAAACTTTTGCATATAGAAGAAGTGGGTTAACTGAAGAACATTGCTATAGCGTTATTGTAGCATTGCAGAAGCAATTTGGGTAAGAGTTACAAAGAAGGGGGAAATCAATGCTTAAGCCTATTTTTATCCTAATAACTCTCAATCATATTCATTGACAATGTTCATTCACAATGTGTTACATTTAATTTCTAGACTTAGTAATTACATCACTCAATTCATATCCACATATCTTTTGATTTTACCATATAAAGCAACCGTCATTCACTCTCTTGCATGCATAATTTAGTGCTATAATCAATAGGACGATACTCTACTCATCACTTTATTACTTGTTTAACTGGTATACTTGCGATATTTAACCACCAACAATGATTATGTAATGGCTCATATTTGCTTTTAGCATTTTCCTAAAAATTCCTTCAAAGAGTTGCGTGCTCTACCCCAAGTCCATTTCATATTGTCCAAAAACTTGGTCCTAATGCTTGTTGGCTTAAATTACCTCCTAACATGTTGATTAACCCAATTTTAAAGGTTAAGGATCTTGTTTCTTACTAAGGTACTTTTGAGCCTCCCCCTATTTAGTGATGATTTTGCAGGTAACAAGCACAATGCTCCATGCCACCATTACCAACCATTTTGCCAGCTGAGGAGATTATAGATGCTATCATGGATGTGTAGACTATATATCCTTACCTCTGATGGTCTCGTTCATTGCTATCTTGTTCAATGGAAAGGTTCTTCTTATTCAGATGCCACTTGGATCATTGAAGAAGACTTTCGCCATATTATAATTCCACCTTGCTTGACTCATACCAAGTGTGTTTGGGTAAATTAAAAAAAAAAAAATCACTTTTGTGCTCCACACCATGGTTTAGTAATAAGGAAGCCAAACACCAGAAAAAATTATGAGAAGCACTTTTTTTTTTAAAACCATGGTTTTGGGGGTCAAAATCATGGTTTTCCCTCACAACCATGGTTTTGAAAAAGCTAATTTTTTCTACTTCCTGAATGCCCTTTTTCTTTTTCCTCCTTCTTCTCTTTCCTTCATGTCTTTTTTTTTCCTCTTCCTTCCCCATTTCTCATCAAACTCCCACCTTCTCCTTCAGCCAATGAAAGACACTACTACATAAAATCACTTTTAACGTCCTTTTTAGGCCCTTTCTATATCCCTTTTTAGGGGATGCCTACCTGAGTGATATAATGAAGTTTGATAACAACGTCCCTTAAAAAAGGGGCACCATAAGATACTTACGATGTCCCTATTTAAAAGGGACGTCGTAAGTTTTTTTATTTTTTATTTTTTTTTAAAAAGCAATTCTTCATATCTTCCCAAATCCGCCTCAGTCGTGGCTATAACAAATGCTATCAGTTTTAATTTGCCCAAAGCTGCCTCTGTTGTGGCTATAACAGACGCCGTCGGTTTTGATTTTTCCAAATTGTCGAATACACAAGTAAATCTTCACATAAAAATTAAGAATCTCAGTAATTATGAATTAGGATTATATTTGAAGCTTTTTTTTTTTTTTTTGCTTGAAGGAGTCGAAGTCGTACCAGTAAAGAGAATCGGAGTCACCAGTGTTGGTGAGTATGAAGAAGAAGGGGGTAAAGGAGAAGGAGACAAGTTGGAAGAAGAAAATGAGGGAGTTGAAACAACACAGTTTGTGTTGTGCAACAATGGAGTAGAAACTAGGGGTGGGAGAGCAATTGTGGCCACCGTCGTTATGGATGGCCTGAGGGGATCTCATAAAGGCTGATGACAACGATGGTGAGAATTGATGACAAGAGTATGCTGGCATCGTAAGTAGCATGGAGAGGGATGATGCCAGAGGTAAGGAACCAAAGTTTAAGTAGAAGCAGAGAATGCTAGGGAAAAGTTTGAGTAGTGCAGAGGAGCATAGACAAGGGTAGAGAATTATATGAGACACTTTAGGTGTCCCAATTTATAATTTGGACACCTAAAGTAGATTTTGGGCTTCCTAATTTTGAATTAGGGAGGGTTGGAAGACCATTATTAGCATCGCTTTAAGATTTTGGACGCCAAAAGTCTTTGCTTTTGGCATTCCTTCACTACTAAAAAAAAGTTAAAAAGTTATTTAGATCGGTTTCTCAAACAATTGGTCTAAAAAATTAAAAGCAATGTCTAGTATTTTAAGACCGGTTGTTACAAATAAACCGTCTAAAAAGTTTAAAAATGTCTATTATTTTTAAGATCGGTTGTTACATCACTGGATAGCCATCATGATTTTCATCACTCATCTTCCATGGTTCATTGATATCTTCTTACTTTTGCTTTTTTTTTTGGTTGGCGTTCTTTGTTTCACTTTTCTCCCCGATAAATATTTTTTCTATTAATGATTATGTATATTGGTTGTTCTTCTTCTTTCAATAATAATATTTTCATCTTCTTGTTGACTCTAGTAATGGAGGCAGTGCTCCGTGGATTAGGCAAACAATTGATGTCCTTGTTGACTTTTGTTTGCAAAGTATATATACATATGTTTTGGCTTTTATCCTGCTGCTTTGATGCATTCTATCAAACACTTTCCGTACACCATGTAGAGAGAGTTTGCTATAACCAAGAGAGTAACCATTTTCTCATATTGAGAAAGGACTTTATTTCCTCTAGCAATAATAGATGAAGTTGGGATCCAAAATCATTTGAAAGATCCAAAGCAAAAACAGAATTCTTCAAGACCTAGGATGCAAGGAATTTTAGCAGAAGCTAGTAGAAGCATGGAATGGTCATGATCCAATAATTTCAAAATTTGGAGGCGGAAGATAAAATCGGATTCAGTGCTCAAAATTTCCTGCAAACAAGGAGACGAGATCTTCAATCTTGGCTTTTACTCTTGCCTTAAAAATTTTCAGCGATCTGAAGGAGAGGAAACCCACAAGATTCACAATGAAAATTCAAACAAATGCAATTTAATTTTCTACAAAGAAAGTTGCGAGACTCTTGGTGAAAAATGTTCTCGAGAAAAGATCTGATCTGATGCAAAACTCATGGATGGCAAAAATTCTCAGCGATGATCCAGGAATTGTGGTGAAACTGAGCAACAACTTAAATCCTTCAATGGCACTCGATCAGATCCCTTTTCTAAATATTTCTCAAGTTGACTTTTAGGATCAATTATTTTACACAATCGGTCTTAAAAGTCTTACCTATCTTCTATCTTAAAAACCGGTCTACAAAGAGATTTTTAAGAAAGCAACAAACTTAATTTTTAAATCGATTATATCAAGAAAGGATCTAGAACCAGTTTAAAAAGCTATTTTTGTACTAGTACTTTTCTAAATCACGGTGTTAAAAGTATACTTTTAGCCTCCCTTTTAAAATTACGATGCGAGAAGCCTCCATATAATTATTAAAATGACACCACTTTTATTTTTCATTACCCTTTTTGAAAACCAAATATTTTTTAAGGGAGTAAAATCTATTTTTTGCAGTAACGAGAAACTAGTGGCTGCCGGTGGGTTTTCACTGATCGGAGAAGGTGGCTGCAATTTCCGCCATTTTTATTGATTAATAAAACGGCAAGATCCTTCTGCTTCTCCAACTTCTCTCTCTTCTGTAATTCAGCTTTACTTAACAGAAAAGTTAGACATGAAAGGTAATTTTTGGACTCTGGAAGCACGGAAGTGATCTCAATGTTGCAATTCCTATAATAACCCTTTACCTTCGACTTCAATTCGATGTGAGGCTGCAGATTTGGTGACGACGTAGCTTCTGTCGGTGGCAGATTTGATACAATCGGAGAAGAGTGGGACGCACAGAGGCTCCCAGAGACCACAAAGTCGCTTTCTCCGATAGGCTCTCTCAGCCTCACGCTTTCTCTCTTTCTCACCTGCCTTCAAGCTGCAAATAGGAAGCTGACATCAATGAACAAGCTCTTGATGCGAGTATTTTTCTTATTGTGCTATTAGTTTGACAGATGTGATGCGATTTTATAATTAACATTACTTTATAGTTAATATTGGTAAACCAAGGTAAAAAAATCTTTGCATCCGCCCCATATCTGGTAGACTTTTATCAGTCATGGGTTCAACCGTTCTATTTTGTAACGAATGCTAATTTCTATAATAAATAACAAATTAAAAATGTTAATTTTGTAATAAATGATACGGATACAAATTTATATTAGGAAAAAAACAAAAAGAAGCTTACTTTATAAATACCTTAGTTAAATTTTGTAAGTTTTATTACAAAAACATCACTCTTATTTGTCTAAGGTTTCATTTTTTTTTTTTAGCCATCAAATATTTAATTATCAAAGAAATTACATATTTCATGATTTACTAATGTTATAATTTTAATTTTGTATACAAGTTTACGTAATTTTTAGTATTTATTATGAAATTTAATGTTAAAACATTTAAAATAAAATATTATCCTTTATATGTAATTATCACAAAAAATATTGTCTTTTTTAGTAATTTGAGTATGAAAAGGATATTTTGATAACAATATTCAAACACAATCATTTTATCAAAATCACACTTTTTACAAAATTTATTCTAAAAAAAAATCACTTTTATCACTTTTTCTTCAGAAACTATTCTCTAAAAGCTAATCCAAACACTATACTCTCTACCTCACTATAGGGAAGTTCTTTTCAGCCGAGGGGAGATGGGAATCACAATAGGACTAGAAGGATCCCACAAAGATTTGAAGACTATCACACTTAATATTGACAAACTTAATGTTGATTTATTATCATTATTATCAGAGTCATTTATTTTGATTTTGATTTTGCATCACATGGTCAAATACATAACTTTCATTTTGAACTTGAGGTTAATGCACATAAATTGATTTTTAATAAACAATGCATGACTCGAGTTGTTTGACATGAAATACAGAATCAACTTATCAACTTGCAGCGATTGGAAGTTATCACTATATGGACTTGAGTTACTGAACTTGATAGGCACAAAATACTTTGACAATAGAAATATAGAACTATAGAACGTATAAGAATTATAAGGCTGGAATTTTATACTGAAAATAAATGCGCAATTATTTGTTTAGAAAAAAGTGCTAAAAATAAAATAATTATTCCTTGGGGCGGCTCGGTCTTACATGAGCTTGGCTAGCTTTAATTGGCCTGAGACAATGTAGATTGGCACACCCATTTTATTACAAGGCATGTTAGGATATATAGAAAAAAATTAAGTTGAATTTGTTAAGTGTAAGTGTTATATATAGCTTACCAAATTTACTGCAGATACTGATTTGTGTATAACACAATATAAAGGGCCGGGCTATCAAGTTTTAAATAGTTGTTCAAGATAATATAAATTCTTTTAGGATATATAGAAAAAATTAATTATAAGTTGAATTTGTTAAGAAAATATGCATGTTACTCTTATGACCTTTAATATAAGACTTATTTATCTAACTCAAGAATATTAAAAAAGTTAAATAAATTACTTAATTATAAGAGAGGTGATATGATCTTTCTAAAATATTTTTGTTTAACATTAGATCAATATTGTCAAACTTACAAATTTAAATAAACTCGTGACAGTGATGTAAAGTCGTATCTTAAACTTGAATCATAAACTCGTAAAAATTTACTTTTATTATTAAATAGGTATTAATAGTTAATATTAAAATAACAACAATTTGTTTTAAATATATTTTAGATCTAAATAATTTAAATTAAATCCATCATCATTCCTAATTTATCATATTTGACATAAATTTCTATAAAGTTCATATATAAAGTCATTGAGTATGATCAAATTGAAAAAATTAACATGAGTTTAAGAATGAATTAACATAATTTTGTAAACTAGTGATAAGACAAAATTTATAGCCTATAGACTCCGCAAGTATATGGGCCGTATTAAGTAATAAAGTGATAAGAAAAATATAGTTCCCTATGAGGACTCAATCAAACTAGTAATTATATATTAAGTTCCCTTATTTCGTTTAAGTTGAGCATGTCAGAATTGTTTTCAATAAATAAAACAAATTTAATAAGAAACCAATAATAGCAAAACTTTGCACAAAAGAATAAATTCTAATATTAAGAAGTACAACCTATAGTCACTAATCCTTTATTGGTTTCTTAGAATTAATTCCATTAAATTAATTTTGACTTAACTAACTCAGTTAACCTAGAGTATCAATGTCTATACATGTCATCTAGTCCACTTATATACCTACTTTAGTTAATTATATAATGCTTACACAACTAAATAATATGCTTTTTCGCTTGGGCTCACCCTAATTTGATTATGTGGAGCTTATATTCCTATCCTAGACGTAAATTAAATTAAAACCTAATTCCTCATTATTTAATCTAAGGTCAATTTAAGATTTCCTTTTCTAAATTTAACCATAAATCTCCAAAACATGTTTAATAGTGACCAATAAATAAGTAATAACAAATAAGACAAAATTAGATAAACTGAAATCAAATTAAGCAAAACTAATTCGTGGGGATAATATCTAAAATCCAAATAAATTCATAGGTTTGCTAAGTTTTTTTTTAAAAAATAGCCATACATGGCTATAATAAAACCTATAAAATGATAAAAGTCAGATTCAAGCAAAGACTAAAAAAGAAAAGAAAAGAGAAATCAAGATTTGAAGAATCCCTCAGTGTTCCTCTTTACTGTCATGGTCTGTACTGGTTGTGTTCGGATCCCTCATTCGCTGCGCTTTCTCACGTCTCTTTGAGTCTCGTGCCTGCGCGTGTTCTCAATCTTCTTTTTTCCGTGCGTCTCTGTCTCCCTTTTATTCTCTCTAAAATCCACTGGTTTTTTTTTTAAAAATTATTATTATTCAAAGATATATATTATTATGTGAATCATCTCCCAATGTTACAGCAATAGATTTTTTTGTCTTTTTCTTTGCGTGGGGTCCACGTTTTGGCGGGTGCTCCTCCATCCAATTTTTGCCATCCAAATGTTTAATTCCCTTTCTTTTATATATCAGAGCCCACGTCATGTTCTTTAAATATGTCTTTAGATTTTCCCTTTTCTCAAATATGAGATATCCTATATATTATATTCTAAATAATATATGTGGATATATGTAACCATCCAATGCCTTACTCACACCGCCTGATGCTTTATTATCTTTCACTATATATATATATATATATATTAGTTGATTCCTTTTTATCTCTTTCTTTCTATATTATCTCCTAAAAATAAAATAGGATATGAATAAAATTTTCTGTCATAATATTCTTTTATGCTATATTTAATTAAATGATAGAAAAATATATAAAAGATAATTAAATAAATTTAATATTAATAAATTTAATCCAATATATCTCATAATTTATACTTATTTAATTAAAAAATATATATTTATCAGCTAGAAATATAAAACCATAAACTTGGTGTATAAACTTGTGAGTTTAACCGAGTTTACAACTAGCACGAATTTACTAATGACTCGACTCGATTTTTTAAGTTAAAAAATATAAAAATGGTAAATTTGGACACTACAAAAAAAAAAGGCCATTAGTAGCAGTAGGGTTGAGCAAGTGACCCACACCCCGCAGATATTTCCCCAGATTAAACCCGCCCAGATTGGGCCCATAACGGGTACGGGGTTGCCCCGTACCTGTTTACACTCCCGTGCCCCGACCCTACTCGTGACCCCGTTTAGTTTATTCCCCCCCCCCCCCCCCCCCCCCCCCAACTCTCAAGTCACTAGATTTTAACTATTATGGTCTTAACTCAGTGACAGCGTCTCAGACTCTCAGCGAATCTGTGATTGAGAGTCTCAACTTAGTGACAACGTCTCAGACTCTCAGCCCTAAATTGACTATTCACTATTCACCTTCACTCACAATCACAGTCACGACTCACCTTCATGATTTGAACGCAGACTTGCAGAGGCCGCCGAATAGAAGCAAAGCTCTGTCAAACCCTCGTCGTCACTCGCCATATCTCCAAGTTGCCGTCGCCACCAACTATACTTCACCTTCACTCACAGTCACGAGCACGATTTGAACGCAGACTCGCAAAGGCCACTGAATAGAAACAAAGCTCTGTCAAACCCTCGCTGTCGCTCGCCACCTCTCCAAGTTGCCGTCGATGCCAACTATACATCATGACGTCTCCCTCTCGCCGATGTCGTCGACGTTGACGTCTCCCTCTCCCTCTCGCCCTCACTCACCTCTCACTCTCGGCTCACCCAGTAAATTTGCCCTACTGTATGAAATGAGAAATCGATTGATGAAAGTGGATATTAATTAATTTGATTATATTTTTTTATATAAGAAATTTGATTATATAATTTTTTTATATGAATTTTTTTTTGCTATAATTTTTTATATGAATTTGATTATATAATATGTTAGATTAGTTTAAGAAGTTTGATTTTAAAAAAAAACGCAGAAGCCCAGAAAAAAGGACTATTCTAGTTATGGGCCTAAAAAACACATCAAAAAGATTATATTTTGGGCCCAAAAAACTGTTCTGGCCAAAAAGAAATCTGGACCCAAAACCTTTTTTTTAAATTAAAAAAAAAAGAAAGCCCAGAAGCCTTAACGAGTTCCCTGAACCCGTTTAGGCGTACCCGTTTAACCCGTACCCGTGATGCCTCATCCCCGTGATGCCCGTCCCCGTACTCGTACCCGTGATGCCCCGTCCACGTGAAATTTAAACGGACGGGCCGCGGGTTACCCCTCGGGGCAGCCCCGCCTGCCCGTTGCTCACCCCTAAGTAGTGGTTAAAATGGCATATTAGTTGCAGTTTTTGGGGCTACTAACAACATTTGTAGCGGTTAGCCTAACCGCTACAAAATCTACCTTGGCAAGCTTATTTGTAACGATTAAAAAAAACCACTACAACATAAAACTTGACTGCTACTGCATCTGTAGCGGTTTACATGACCGCCACTATATGAGGCTGTGCTGAGTTCTTGTTTGAACATTAGTCGCGGTGATACGATCGCTACAAATTGAATTTGATCATATTTGTAGCAGTTACCTAACCATGACTAATTATATGGAAAAGTAGCGTCAAACTTTTCCCACAATTTTGTAGTGGTTACATAACCGCTACTAATATTCCTACCCAATTTTGGCAAAAAAATTTTGCCGCCAATTCCTTTAAATATTTGTAATGGTTAGTAACCGCTACAAATAAATCCCGCCACTTTTTTTGGAAAAAGTTTTGCTGCCATTTTGTCAATATTTTATATTTGTAGCTGTGTTAAACCGCTACAAATTATTTCAGTGTTCCTATATTTGTTCTTGTTTGTAGCGGTTAGCAAACCGCTACAAATGGATGAAATTTTTTTTAAAAAAAGTTATTATAGTAATTAAGTAAATATTGTATTATGAATAATTTATCTTTTATTGAAAATAAATGATATTAAAATATGATATTTGATTAGATAAGGTTATTATATAGTTAAACCAATGAGAATATGTAAGTGTAATAACAACTAATTATGAATTAATTTAAATAAAATTAATTCTGAAAAAAATGTGTGTGAAAGTGGATCGAATATTGTATATGAAAGTAGGAAAAAAAAAGGAAAAATAGAAGTAATTCAACTGTAAAATAGTCATAGTTAGTATCAGCAGGCTAGAAGAAAAATGAAATATTTCGATAATCAGTAGATTAGATCCGGTTGAACGGCACTTACCCCCTTCAAACACATAATCTCTTTGAGAAAACGTGAAAAAAAGAGAGAAGACGGAGAGAAAACATGTGTAGAAAGGGAAACTGAAGCATATTAAATGTGGTTTGGTGGGGTATTTATTTTGGAGTTGGCTCCCATCCTCTTCCCATCCTTCTCTTTATTTCAACCGTTGGATTGAAATTTCAACTGTTCAAATTTAATCTTTTATAAAAATATTAATAAAAAATTAAATTATTAAAAAATATTAATAAAATATTACAAAATAATATTTTTTTTTATATAAAAGATTAAATCTGAACGGTTGAGATTTCAATCCAACGGTTGAGATGAAGAGGAGGATGGGATGGGAGCCAAGTTTGATATCTGCGCTTAAGTTTGTAGCGGTTGAGGTGTCACTTGTTGTAGCGGTTTCTATTTAGTAGCGGTTAAGGTTTCGCCTTTGTAGTGATTTGTGTTTTGTAGCGGTTTTTTTTTTTTTCTTGTTCAATTTGTAACGGTTGTGAAACCACTATAGGTAATATTATGTTTTTTTTTAAAAAAAAATAAGATCACAGATTACATCGTAGCATAATTTTTTCTCTCAATCTTCGTCACCATCCCTACAAAGAAAGTTTGTATAAAATGTTACATGTGAGTTAAATATGTTTGAACACAAATAAAACTTTTGTTAAATGTTATTATTTCATAAAGCATATATTAAAAAATGTATCAAACTATAGGTAAATTGTCATCGCCGTCTGGGAAGAAGTTTTTGAAACCGGTAGGCTGGAACAACTCATAATCATAGGCAACATTATCACCATCACCCATGTCATAAAGGTCCTGAGGCTTTAAGTGAACCACCATATTCCAATCCCTGTGCCTCTCATCGGCGACATAATAAACCTGATGGGCCTCTGAAGCAAGAATATACGACTTAACATCTTCAGACTAACCGGTGTGAATAGGCTAGGAGAAATTCACGAATGTGATGCCAAAGTCATCAGTCGTGAGTCCCCGGGACGTTTTTGTATTTGCCCACAAACACTTGAACAGCGTCACAAAGAAAAGGCCTTGGTAAGTTATCCTGACCACATCAAGCAGCCTTCCATAATACAAGACATCGCCGAACTGCATGTTCCTGTCACTGCTACTCGCATAACTCCTCGTCCCAAACGTGCCATATTGGGTCAGCAATCCCTGATCTCGTAAAACGGTGCAAAACTTGAAACCATTGACATTGTATGCCATAAATCTTTGGGTGTGGTAAGGGGGCCCAATGCGAGGGCTGTGAATTTTGTTGAGTGCGAATTGTGGTCATTCATTATTCTCCTCCTAAACCAACCTGGGAATTCTCTGTGAACCTTTCTATCAATTTCAAATGATGTCTGTGTACGGATCCTTAGCTGACGCTTGACATGACTCCTGAATTCCCTGCAATTAAACATGCGATGACGAGCATGAAATGTGAGTATAAATGTACAAAATTATATAGGATAACTAAGATATATGTTTACAATCCTCACTGAAGGTACGTTTCAACTTTAGTGCAATTATCAAGACATGTCTATGTCCTTGAATCTTCTCAAGTGCAGTGAGTTTGAAGTACTCAGTTCCTCCAATTGGTTTACCAACACGAGGGACTAACAACTTTGTTGCTGATGGCTCTGGCTCTGGCTCAGGACAATCGTCCACACGAGGTGGTTGGTTGAAGGACATCTCAATGTCATCAAAGTACCTTGAACAAAAATACAAGATCTCATCCCCCAATATAACCTTCTGCTATTGAACCTTCAAGCCACGCCTTATTCCCACGTAAGATTTCAGTTTCCCAAGAAACCTATAAAGTAATAAAGGAAAAATGTGGATACATCAAAGCTAAAATGAGAGACTATGAAGTAATCTTAAAGTAATTAATTTTAAATAAGTACCTCTCAATAGGATACATCCATCGGTAGTGAATTGGGCCAACAAGCTTGGTTTCGTGAATAAGGCGTACTGTCAGGTGAATCATGACCGTGAAAAATGACAGAGGAAAGATATCTCTAAATGACCCAGCGTAAGAATGATTTTCTGTTGCAACTGGTCGAGTTCCTCCGCGATCAAAACCTTGGAACACAACTTCCAAAAGAAAGTACAAAGCTCGACCAAAATGATCAACACATCGAGAGGCAGCGTATTTTTTATTGCCAGTGGAAGTAACTGTTGCATAAGCACATGTGAGTCATGACTTTTCAGCCTATTAACCTTTTGAGCCTGCACGTCAACACATCCTGAAATGTTGCTTGAATACTCGTCAGGAACTTTTATTTTCTTCAACATCGCAAGGAAGATTTCCTTATTCGATTTTGTCAGGGTGAATTTTGCTGGTTGAAATCTTTCATGTTCATCTGGCCACGCATCTACAAGAACTCCCATCTCTCATAAATCTTTCCTCGCTTGAAGATGATATTTTGACTTGCTTAGTTTGTTCAGAATCGTGTACAACACATTGTCACACACATTCTTTTCAATGTGCATGACATCCAAACCGTGTCAGAGCAAATTATCTTTCCAATATGAAAGAGTGAAGAAGACGCTTATCTTCTGCCATTGCTAGGTCGCAGAACCAGAAGCCCTGGCAGTCTTTGTCCCGGCCATTGCTGGATCGTCTTTTTTTTCCCATACTCAAATTCAACATCCACAAGCTGCTCTATGATTTCTGCACTAGATAATTCCGAGGAGGTCATCTTTTTCCTATTGCCCATTGAAACGATTGCATTGCAACCTAAACCTATGCGTACCATCGAGAAACCTCAGTTGACCCATGAAGCAGCACTTACGACTGTGGGGAAGGCGCACTGAGTCAAAGTCAAAATTGCAAGATGGACACGCAAGGCCAGTATGCACATTCCACCCAAATAATGTTCCCAGTCCAGGGAAGTCACTGATAGTCCACATCAACGCTGCACGCAAGTTGAACAGTGTCTTTTTGTTGTGTCATACGTCTCGACGCCTACATTCCACAACTCCACCAACTCCTTGATAAGCGGTTGTAGATACACATCGATGTCATTTCCCGGTGCCTTTTTTCCTGGAATGATCATGGACATAATGAATGAGCTTTGTTTCATACACATCCAAGGGGGCAAGTTATATGGTATCAAAACAACTGGCCATATACTATAACTTATGCTAACATTCCCAAACAGATTAAAACCATCAGTTGCCAAGCAAGACGAACATTTCTAGGGTCCGCCGTGAAATCAGGAAAGTCTGAGTCGAAAGTTTTCCATTCTTCACCATCCCGTGGATGTCTGAGTTTACCATCTTCATTCCTGTCAGCTTCATGCCACCTCATATGCTCAGCTGTCTTAGACGATATAAACAATCTTTGTAAGTGAGGTTTTAAAGGAAAGTACTTTAGAATCTTTGCGGGTTTCTTCTGTAGCTTTTTTCCCTTCCGAACTGTCCTGAACCTCGAAGTGTGACACTTCGTACAAGTCTCCTTCCAAGCATCCTTTCCCCAATAAAGCATGCAGTCATTGAGGCAGGCATCGATTTTTTCGTAGTTCAAGCCTAATCTAATGATTATCTTCTTGGCCTCGTAGAAGGTTGTGGGAATGTCCACGTCAGGGAAAACATCTCGTAGTAATTCCAGCAACATCGACATTGCCTTATTAGTGATCCCACACAAGCACTTGATATGGTACAATTTGATCAGAAAAGATAATTTTGAGTATTTCTAACAACCTTGATACAAAGGATGATCACTCTAATCCATGAGGCTGAAAAATTCCTGAGCTACTTCATTCTTGAAGAAAACAAGTTCTAGACCCTGAACTTCTGCCGTGAAGTTGTCGTCTTGAACATCAAAAGCATCGCAAATAGCTTCATTAACCGGATCTTCTTGATCAACTTGATTTCCTACTTGTGAGGTTGAGGAAGATGATCCCCATATCTTATACCACGTTGCTCACCATGAACTTCCCAGAATGTATATGCTTGTGGGAAAGGTTTCACAAGAAGATGTTTCATAACACCTTCTCGTGTTTGCCACTTCTTAAACTTGCAACAACAACAAGGACACACGATTTTGCCATTAATGCTAGCGTGAGAGAAGGCGAAATCTAAGAAAGTTTTCAATCAGGCTAAATATACAGGAGAACTGTGCGGCAACTTGATCCATGACTTATCCATTTGTAATAAACTAAGCTAGGATAAAATACCTCTGTAGAGATAATATTTAATTGCCTTCATAGAAGCTCTTGAGATCTTAAAATGCAACATGGAGTAATGTGTAGCGGTTATATGCTTGCTACAATAACCGCAACAGATATGATATTAGTAGCGGTTAGGGAACCACTACAAATTTGAATTATAATTACCGCCAGATATTAGTAGCGGTTAGGGAACCGCTACAGTAATCACAACACAACGGATATTAGTTACGGTTGTTCGTACTAAACGCGACAAATATTGCTCTCTTTTATTCAGTTTAACATTCAAATTTGTAGCGGTTTTTTCAATAAATCGATACAAATATTAACTAATTATTAATTAATTATTTTCAATAACTATTTATTCATACTAACTATTTATTCACTAATTATTTATTAATTAATTATTTTCAATAAATATTTTATTTAACTATAATAAATTTATTTCACAAAATATATTTTTCAATACATATTGTTATATATTATAAGTAACATTAATAACATAATATAAATGAAATATAAGTAATGAAATAGTACTCCAAATAATATAAAAAAGAGAATAAATATCCAGCGGTACACAATTGTATGTGAAAATAAAAACTAACTATCAAGAGCCTGATGATCAGGTCCTATCTCAGGGGGGCGTGTGCACGACCAGAGGTAACAACGCCCTCGTCTTCACTAGCAGTAGGACACGGGTGGGGATCCTCGTAGACGAACGGATGGGGAGGCGGGGGGGGGGGGGAACCTCGTAGATGAACGGAGGGGGAGGCTCGGGAGATGGAAACCGTCTGTGTGGTAACAACTCTGTCAAGGCCCCGGTAACAGCATCCCAGGTCTGCCTCTAACTAGTGTACCAAGGCTCGTATCTCTCCTCCAAGCGCCTATTCCTGACCTCATTCCTGGCCCTCTCTACAGCAACTTGCTCAGCAACTTACGCGGCAACTTTCTCGGCAATCATCGCATCAATCGCCTCTGATGTTGGCCTTCTCGAGCCAGAGGTTCAGTTGTAAGAGGAGGAGGCCTTGCTTTACACCATGCTAGGCCTGGCACCTAGCCCAAAGCCCCTAACGCGGCCAGGATGCTCGACTGGGCCCACAGCAGCTTTCAATGGGGCCATAGGATCAATAGACCCCTGTGACTCCGGGGGCTGCAACGCTCGCAGTTCTGTCTGGCTCTGCTCAATTCGGGCCTGATGCAAAGATTTCAAAAAACATTAATGGAACAATTTAATTCTATTTAAATAAAGTGCATTAACTATATAAAAAGTATTTTTGTAACTTACTATTATCTCCTTTGCCGCCTCAGAGGTCGGCGTCCCATCACAGTGTCTATGTTGCGTGTGAACAGCTCCTGATAGTTCGTCTGATGATTCTCCGCCCGAGCCTTCTCTTGCTGAAAGAGTTAAAAGAATATAAACTTTGTTATTTCAATAACAAAACAATCACCATTTAAACCTAAAATTAATTTAACTTTCACCATACCATCTCACTGTAAGTTACAGCATATGTCTTAGTTCCTGCCGTGTGATGGACCTTCTGATGTGCCTGGTTTCTAGTGTTCCTCTACGACAGAGCCTGCAAGGACGAGCAAACAATAAATTAACTATCAATGAATTTAATCCAAATCTAAACAATAAATTAATTTCATATTTAGTTATATTTTTAAACTACATTTAAACAAAATTAATTTAAAGAAATTTTAAACTATAAATTAAAGCATTTTTAAACAAAACTTAAACTATGATTAATTAAGAAATGTACCTGTCCCTCTGCACTCCTCCTATATTGGACAAAACTTGCCCAGTCATTTGGGTCCACGCTATCTGGGACGTTCTCAATCAGCTGTTGCAGAGGCATAGTCGCATCTCCATTCTGCTGGTTGTAGAGACGACCACTCCGGCTCTTCCACACTTCCCCCATTTTCAACAGTACGTACCTCTTCTTGTCAGCTCGCATGTTAAACTTTTTCTGTATTATAATTTAATTAGAAATTAAGCAATAATAAATAAATAAATAAATAAACCACAACTTATAACTATTAAGATATAACATTTAATTAAACAACATAACTGAGCTGCACAATTTTTTCAAACGCTTTTTCTTTGTTTTCCTTTGGAACCTTTTTCCAATCGTGGAAAAAGATCGAGAACCATGCCCAATTCCCGCCAAATTCGGATAGGAATCGGTTCAACAAGTGACCACCATTGTCGATCAGCTAGTCCGTGTCTGTGTTCCACGAGACTACGACGCAATACCCGTCCATCTGAGTGATCGTGGCAACATCTAGCGTCATCCTGCTGATGTTCCCATCTGTATCTGCACAATAAAAAAAAATTCTTGCATTTAAATAAATTTTAATTACACATTTAAATTTGTTTTTTTGCCAAAAAACTAATTACATTTACCTTGTATATCCACCAGAAATCCGGTTGAACACAAAGATGACGATTGAGGGTTCCCCTGGACCCGCTCATTTTCCTAGTCGATAAACTGCTCCACCTTCGCTATGGGAATGTCAATATGAATCTCCTCATCTTCATTAACGATGTTGTCAAACGATAGGCTTGCGCCTTGTTCTCCCCCTATGGTCTCTAGGGACTCTGGATTTAGGATTGGCTCATCAGCGAAGAGGTGTTCAAACTCAGTCCCCACCTCAGCGGGTGGAGGGGGAATATTTAGAGGCCCATGCCCTCTTGGACAGCCAGCTCTGCTACTACTGCCCCTTATAGGCCTTTTCTCTCGTTCAACAACTTTCCCTTTTCCCTTATCGTTAGAAACCATGATGTTGAAAGGTACAAGTTGGAAAGGTTAAAAGGTGAAAAATCGAAACTTTGCGCGCGTTATTTTGAAAATGACGCATGCTATTAAAAAACCGCTACATTTTGTAGTGGTTTTATAAATTAACCACTACAAAGTTCATAATTTGTTGCGGTTTAGTATAAACCGCTTCAACAACCGCAACAATTATGCCTTGTTGTTCATGAAATTTTGTTACGGTTGGATAACCGCTACAAAATTAAAGACCTTTGCAATTCTATCGTGGTTTAAGAGTATAACCGCTACAAATTATTCATTTTTTGAGATTATGTAGCGGTTATTCAGATAAATTGCTACTAATTTAATTTTTTGCCAAAAACATACCCAAACTAATAAGTTTACAGAGTTTTGGTGAAAATAATTAAAATTACTTTCTCAATCAAATTAATAAATTAGGAGTAATACAATTACTAAAAATAGTCCAACATGCCCATGAAGATTTGGATTCATTATAGCCACCAATCTCCCAAGAAAAACTCACTGACTCATTTTTATCAGAGATATTTTCCAGAGAGAATGGTGGCTATGATGGAACCCAATCTTCGGCCGCATGTTGGACTATCTTCAGAAGAGTAGAAGTCTTCAAGTCAAATGAATAAGTAAATCTGGATTGTCACTAAAGGAATGTCCTCGGCTTCAACGATGAGAAGGGAGGCAAATATCTGCAGCTCTTATGTCCCGAGATCAGGCAGATTAGGGCAAATCAGGGCTGCAAATATTTGCATGTCTTCGACTACCAAGCCGAGAATGTTCATTTAGCGACAATGCAGATTTAGTGATCGTTTGAATATTTATAATTGTGTGTACGGACAAAAATGTTATATATAGGGTAAATATTTATAGCGGTTTATCTGAAAACCGCGACAAAGGTACACAATTTGACGCGGTTAAGACGTCGCTTAACTTTGTTAGCGACAAAACTGTGTCGTTTCGCTTTTCTGTTGCAGCTATTTACACAAACCCGCTACAAAGTAACTGAGACAAAGTTTGCGCCATTACGCGCCAACGCTGGCACCAATATTGTAGTGGTTATTCCCCATAAACCGTAACAAAGTTCGTGCCATTACGTGCCAAGCTGGCGCCAAATTTGTAGCGGTTTTGTTTCGGGTAATCGCTACAAATTTCGAAGCAAACATGCCTGCCTTTTGGGGCCAATGCTTCCGCTACTAGTGTGTCGCTGTTTTGTGTAAAACCACTACAAATTCATGATTTTGTAGTGGGTATTGGTAACCCCTATAGATTAATTGCGACTAATGATATTTTTTTTTTTGGGTAGTAAGAGAGTTAAATTGCAAGTTTGACAACAATGTATTAGTGTATATATCAATTTATAAGCTAAAGAAATTAGCTTGAAGAAAAATGATATATATATATATATGGGGAAAAATTTTTTACATTTAGGACCAAAATTCACCCACCCCAAATTAAATTAGGTCTTACATTTAAAACTGAAATAGTATTATTTATTTCTTTTTACCTACATAGCTTCTAAATTTTATATTATTGGCACGCGATCGCCTTTGTACTTTAAAGTCCACCTACTTCAAGAACCTATTTAAAGTGTAACACATATGGAGCAAGAACACACACAGCCCCACACTTTCAGTGCAAGTTTTGCACGAGAACTTTTGATTCCAACAGAACGTGAAATAACCTAAATTGGCAGTGAATTACCTGTTGTTCTGAGGCAAGCTTAAATTTCTTGTTGAGGAAACAGAAATATCCTGCGCTTCATGCATTTTTCATTTTATTTCCTTGGCAATAATTTTATTTTATTTGAATGTGTGGTTGATTTCCGTCAGCAACAACTCAATGTTCTTGTTGTTCATGTGATTTTTGTTGCACGTGCTAAAAGCCCCATATATCTTATTTAGGTAAAAATAACAAAGAAAAAGTAGAAACAACAACATTAGAATACCTAACATTCCGATAACAAAAATTAGCCTTCTGCTTGCCCTAGTTGGTTAGGGCCGGGTCTCATAAATCTAAGCCTCCCCCCGTCCTCTCCAACATATTGTGTGTATTAATAGAGATACTTTTGGATAGAAACTTCTTAATGTATGCAATCAATAAGGATACTTTAAGAAAAAATTATTAATTTGATAGACAAAGAGGATTGACATCTTATATCTAGAGCCAAACACAATCTCCAACTAGCTCTTATATTAAAAAACATAAGTAGAATTATTTTTCGTTACTACTACTATCTATTTTCTAAATTATTAATAAATAGTATATAGTTGTGAATCAAATAAACTAATATGCTCAGTGTACCTTGTTCTTCTTGGTTCAACGTGTCTTCTTCCAATCAGCAAATAGGTTGCAATATGATTTTTCTCCTCTCCTCTTAACTTCATTCTTCACATCGGTCCACTTATATCTCCTTAGCTTCAGTCTTACTGGTTTGAAGCTTCCTTACCCGCTATTTCTGCAGCTTTTCTCAAGTGTTTTTCCTTTGAACGTTTAGTGTAGTAAGTCAGCCAATTCATCCACTTCTGATCTTCACTGTCCCCTTTTCTTCTATGGGTTTTCAATATGGTCAACATCCGAGTGAATTGGGCATCTTGAAGAACAAGGTCAATGTTGCCATTGATGGAGCTTAAAGTAGAGATGAAGAAATGAGGTAGAAAAGAAGAGAAGAATAAGTCACAGAAGCCAATTGAACTTTAGTCATTTAGGTATTTATTATGTTAGTAGTCCTATTAAAAGGATTTGAGTCAATTGATAGGACTTATCTAAAACTTTATATACCTTCAATTCAATGTCCAAGTAATCGATCCAGAACCCTCTTAATGTATTCTAATAGATTCAACTCTAATCACTTAAGCCTGCATCCAATCACTAAGCTCCTCACTTGAGATTTTCTATTATTCCCACAACATATATCTTGAGGAACTCCACACCCTTGAACACTGCTCACACGTACTCTTACAAGATGTGATCTCAAATCTCTCAAGATTTCTCAATCTTTAAGAATTCCTTTAGGATATGCACCTCGAGAATAGCTCAAAGAAATGACAAAATATAAGCAAAGATTTCTCTCATAAAGTAATTAAGATATATACATTAAAGCTTTTGATAAAACGTACAAGATGTGAGCAAATGAATCAATTCATCGCAAATATGTTTCTCTATTCACGTACGTATAAATTTGTTTTCTTGTTAAACAAGAATTGTACAAAGGTTCTATTTTTAGGTTTTATGAGTAACTATTCATTTTATACAAGTTCTAGCCATTATTCACTCAAACTAATCGTTGGGAGGTTCTCTTTGCTGGAAATCATGTTTGGGATAGAATTTTCTTGGGTATGTTTTAATGAATTACATCTCATGAGAGATTAAATCCCAATCAGTAGCCTACGATACTTTTATGAGTTAAGGTCTAATTTTATCTCAAAAGTTTTTGCATAAGCTGAGTATCTAAAAGTTTTTCTGGATCAATTTTCCCTAAAGTATTTAGATAAGAAAAAGGCAAAATCAACTAACTATTAAAAAAACCAATATTGACCATTAATATTTTAATCGGTCAGGGTGATATTGCTATTTCTTTACACTTCTAGAGTGAAATTAATCTAAAACAACTCCCAGTTAATCAAAACTTCTATGCAAAAACTTCAGCATAAAATTTGACATCAACCGTACTATTATTGAACTATTGCTTTTTTTTTTTTTGGGATAAAAAACTATTGGCTTTTGAAATTATATATTGTGAGTCTTTTGTTATGCCCAATACCAGCATTTTTAAGACTATGTTTGGGTGCCATTATGTAGTGGCATATTTGAATGGTTTTGGATGCTAAGGCCCAATGGCTGAACCTTATGGATTTAAATTATTAGATTATAATAAGGATTTGAGTATTTGAATGGAAAATGTCATTGTGGGATTCCATGCAATGATTGGTTTGGAATCCCGAATGAGTTTTTATCCAATTAAGGTGTCATAAAAAACCTCTTTCAATGCTCTAAATTCTTCAAATTCTCTGTAAATACAAAGGAGGGGGGGGGGGGGGGGGGAAGCAAACATCCAAGAGGGCTCAACAAGTGGGAAAGGGGAGAACAAGATCTGGACATACTACATAAATATAAAAATACAAACACAAGTTTTGTTGTAATGAGTATGAACTTTTGATTAAGATCAAAAGACGTTTAATGAACATTCTCATTTATCCTCCCACACAAAAAATGCAACAAATAAATGAAGCTGTAATATTATATTATTCTCTAATCAGCCCTTGGAATTAGAAGCTGGAGGTTGTTGGTATAGCTGCTGATACATGGCAACCATCCTAATGTATGCATCCATGGTCAGAGGCTGCATAAATTATTAATGTTTGTTTTTAGTATATATCCTTGAATATAATATCATCAAATAATAATATACTCACATATACTAAAACAAAAATAGTTCAGATGTATAATAATACTTTGAAAAAAAAAAATTGCCCTAACCAAGCCCTCCCCATATGGAAGGGAGACTCACACACCGATTATTATGATTTTATGACAAAACCTACGTGAAATGCTTAACTATAATAAATAATGGATGTTTATTTTGCCATGCATGTGAATATTTACTGGGTCGCCCAATATAGCAAACCAACTCGATCAAGATAATAATTGTGACCACTTTGATTAATATTTTGGGACACACACATACACAGATATTAGGTCCTTCATTATAAATTATGAATGTTTATAAAGTTATGAATGCATTTGGATAACACACACACTCGCAGATATTAGGACCTTCATTCTAAAGTTATGAATGTATGTGGACAACTTCTAATTGGAACCTTGTGATAAGGCATTTTGTTTTAAGATAAAAGAAAGTTTAGATGAATTGGATTTGAAGGCTCAAGAGAGATGTACCTTTAGGTCATGGAACCTTAAGTGTTACAAATTGGCAGCAATGTGAGAAATTATTAGGATCCTAAGGATACCATATCATGTGAACTCTAACTAATGGAAAGCCTCTAAATCACATGATATGTGTACACCTCGGTTCATTTTCTATTTTTATTTTTTTCCTCTCTTCCCGTCATAGAACACTAGCTACTTCCACCTGATTAAGTTCTATTTTATGTTTATTTCTTGAATTTCCAATTCTCCAATTTTAAATAATTACGGAAAATAAAAAAATTTAAATTTTGTAGTCTTATGGATGTCTTAATTTATATTTTACTATCCATCCCCTCAATTCTCTCTCAAATTTTTAAATTTTTCTTCCTTTTGATGGTTTATTTTACGTGTACATACAAAAATTATAAGCATACTTTTGTAAACAAAATACCAAGTGGGGTCTTCTTTTTCTTTTCTTTTTTAAACCTTAAATATGGTTTACTAAAGAAAGCTTTTATTTACAAAAGTTCATCTTTTGTTAATTGATAATATACCTAAACTTTGCTGCCTTTATATTACACCAACATTGTCGGTCCTTATAATTTGGTTAATTAATTTTAGTTTTGATATTTTTTAATAGTTGATTTTTGTTTCTATATATCATTAGAATTTGGTTTAAATTTAATTATTGATCTTATATGTACTTCTGATAGGTTTTGGTTTTGATCCTTATATATAAACTCTAACCAGGTCCTTATAAAATTATAGGAACAAAAACTAACAATTTGAAACTACATATAACAAAACACAAATTCAATCAAATTGTAAAGATAAACATAATATTAACCCAATATTATTAGTATTTTTTTCATAGTTTCCTGAACTAAAAAAATGGGAGGAGGATGTTTCATGGGGAAGAGAGAATAATATTATCTATATATATATAGAGAGAGAGAGAGTGGGGGAGGAAGGGAGTGTTAATGGCCGGTTAGAGAAAATAAAATTAAAATCGAAGGGAGTGTACGCAAATGTTTCTGCAATAATGGTAAAGATGTGGCAGGGACATATTAACAGGTAAGCAATCAAATCTGTCATTTTAATTTCAAACAACGTGCAATTATATATTGCTGCTTTCTCAATTGATTTGATTGATTCATTGACTTCAATAACAATAACCCTAAATATCTTAATAATTCAACATGATATTTTTACTCCTGAAAGCTAGAAAGTTTACCACTAACTGTGTTTTTTTTTGTTTTTTTTTTTCCCGAAGACCACGAACATTGGTTCAGAATAAGATATAAAAATTACGGTAATGCATATCCAAAATCAAATTACCCTAAACTCTTAGGATTAGTTACATATATAAGAATATTTCTGAGTAGTTTTCAATGTAAATAATAAAAATGGTACTATATATGGAAGTCGACATTTTTTTTTATAGCTAACCTATTTAACTTAATTTTTTAATTGTTGCAAATTAGTAGCTATCTAACTTTAATATTTATGCTAGGATGAGGGAGAATATTATTTACAAGTGATGAAAACATGAAATGAATAATTAAATAAACTTTTTCCTCTTGTCTGAAATATATAATCCTAAAGTATCCTAGCACATGTTAAGCGTTTTTATCAAGAAAGTATAGTATCCAATATAGATAATAAAAAATCAATATATATTTTTTGACAGATAATTAATATAATTAATTTTATTAATCTCTATAAAGTAATTATTTAGTTAATAGAAGGGAGAAGTAAGAATTATCACCTGTGGTTGCCCTCCAAAAAATGTGGATAATGGGTCAGGCTTCACCGTTGTTGATCTATCAGTGCCAAGTGAGGCATCCCTTGAAGCCAAGGGCATGAATGCCGCCGGAGGATGGAACACCGGCGGGATGCCAATATTATTAGCATGACGGCCAAGGGTATTCATGTCAATTCCCATTCTCAAGCCCATGCCCATGGGAGGCATCATAGCCATTTGAAGCTGTTGTTGCATGGCCATTGGTAGCATCATGGCTGACATATTCATTTTACTCATCACTTGCACTTGTGCTTGTAACTGCTTTAGATACTCTATCACTTCATCCAGCATTGAGGCTTTATCTGACTGAAATCAATAATAATGAATATTATAAAAATTAATCTACAATTAAAAGGGAAAAATTAAAGACGAACCCATTAACATCCCAAAATCTCAAATCTTTTCTTTTTTAAAAAATTCCTTTGCAATATAATTATCATATATGCACCTGAATTTTATAATCAGTAACTTTCAAAACTTTTATTTATGTTTTTTAAATTATAAATTCAAGATATTATTGAAAAGAATAAGTCATAGTGTCCATCCTTTTCTAAATATAAAAGCAATATAACTAATTTACAGATATTAGAGACATTAATTGAATTAATTATTTGTATTCATAAACTTCCCCCCTTTTAATATATACAATCAATAGAGACAATTTAAAAAAAAAAGAAATATAAATTTAGAAAACAAAGTGAACTGAGATCTTATATTTAGGTCCAAAATAATCTTCTCAATTAGCTCCTATGTATGGTCAAAGGGAGTAATTAACTTTGAAAATATATATTACACACATGATCCTTAATATAAGATCTACTCAAGTAATTTGGGTAGATTAAAAAAATTAGTTAAATGTGTGTTTGTTTTCTAAGTTATATTCTTAAATCATTTACATTAAAACCACTACTTGATACAAACCCCCTTTACATATACAATCAATAGGCATAGTTTAAAGGGGGAAAAAATGATAAATGTAGGAGACAACTGGTTAAGGACCAAATCCAAACCCTCTACTAAATCTTATATTCGGGACATACTCCCTCTTATTTTTATTATAAGGCACCAACTAACAATTTTTACAAATTAATAAAAATAGTAAAAATTAATAAAGTTATCCTGTAACTTAAGTACCTTTCAATATTATCCCTACTAATTATATTAAACTCTAATATTATATTAATTATTATTCTCACCTACTATCCTTATTAATTATAAACATATATATACAAAATAATTAATACACTTTATAAAAAAGACCAAAACACAGTTACTAATTGAAAAGATCGAATGAACTACAAGAGATGGTAAATAACAACTTATTAATTAATGTTTTAGAAAGACCGGAATTTGGAGGGTTTTGTTGACCGACACATTGAGGCAACAAATCATATAGACAAGTACCTACCACTCGAAAGGGCTTTATATGGAGTGGTTGAATGTCACCTCAACCTCACCTAACAACCTAATGTTATGTGTGTTACTATGTGTTAGCGAGAGTTTTGTGGGCAGCAAAATGTGTGGCTGTCAAACACTGCCCTAGATTCTTCCCTTTTCCAGCTCCTTTTAAGCAGAGTTCTGAACCACATTTTACCAAGCCCACGCCTGTCTCCTCAATCAAATTCTATGTCTACTCATCTGACTTGAAAATATAATTAAACACGAACTTATCTAACTAATTTAAAAAATTAATTAATTTTTCTTACTGTTTAATTTTATTGAATCTCTTTATTAAAAATTAGAGTAAATATCCTATTTAGTCCCTGAAAAAAATCACGGACCTCTTTTTGGTCCCTCAGTAAAAATAATCATCCCGTAATCCCTGACCACATTTGAGACACTTCACTGCATGTGTCCTCTTCAACTTGAAAGGACTAACGTGAACGGTTTTTGAATTTTACAGGGATTACGGGATGAGTTTTTTTTTACTGAGGGACCAAAAAGGGGTCCATAATTTTTTTTAGGGACCAAATAGTATATTTACTCTAAAAATTAATAACTTTATTTCTCTAGTTTTTTAATCCAACTCACAAAAAATTTCCCTCCACACGTTTAAAAATTTGTTGTCACATTTTTATGTTATATACTTCCTTCGATGCAAAATGTAAAGCACTTTTAACTAGCTTATCAGGATTTATGAAGAGTAGTTAAATTATAAAAATGGTCTAAAATTAAAATAACACAATGACGCTAATATCCATACTTGAAAATTTTGTGTTGTAACTTTTGTGCATACTAATAATTTTGGTAAGAACTTGGAAGAAATTTGACAAGAAATATTAGTTATAATTTTTTGGGATTAAATAGTTGGGATCACATATATATATTTTCATCCTCTCTTTGAATTCAACCATATCTACAAAATATTGTTGATTTTCCAAAACTCATGGTTATAGTTTTTGTTAATTTATGGTACCTCGACGTATATTAATTTCCTAAGTGCATTCCTATTGGAGATATAAAATCATTAACTAGTTAAGATCTTAATGAGCTACTTAATCATTGTAAGACCTTATAGATAGATATCTAATTGCATGAATCAAGGTGGGAAAGATGGTAGGATCCTCACTAAATAAGGGAGATATTAACTTGGTCCTCATCTCTTATTAATTCTAGGGTTTAGAGTTAATAGTAGAATCACTCAAGAAGGACTGATAGTTGTAATGCCTGCCCAGTTATTCTCAACATGAGATTCATATTTTTATCCAATTCTAAGTTTATTAACAATGCCACACGCTCCATGCAAAATTTTAAATTTATATTTATTTATTTAAAAATCTATTAGCTATAATTTTCCCATGTAAGGTTAAAAGTGGACATCCATTCTATCGTTCTAATGAGTGGACATCCTTTATTATTATTATTATTATTTTCTTTATTTATTTTTATTTTTTGGTTACAAGACATCCTTTATTTTGTTTACAGTGGATGGTTTACATTCAAATTTGACGGCCTAAGATAAGATGAGGAAAAGATATTTCGAAAAGGATGTTTAAACGGAGCAAATTAAAAAATTGGGATCAAATTCAGCAAAAGAAATATTTCATAAATTCTTCCAATAAAAAATCTAAATAAATTTGAATGAAACTGCTTTGTTTAAAGATCTGCAAAATTAACACGAACATTCAAAGTGGGGATTCATATTTAATGTCGAGTGCTCATATGGGACCGATAATAATTAGGTAGGAAGATGGATGCAGAAGCTATGGTCCTCTATCTTTAGGAGGGGATCTATCAAATTGCTCAGATTTAACTTGTTTTTCTTTTTTAATTTTATAATTTGAATCTGAAAAGTTTAAATTTAATTTACATGGCATATATATTTTAAATTTTGTAAGTTAAAACTTTATTTTTGAAAAAATTGCAGCTAGAATATTTTCATGTTTTTTGTCAAGAATATTTTTATGTTTCTATTTTTGAAAAAATTGCAGCTAGAATATTTTCATGTTTTTTGTCAATAATATTTTTATGTTTCAAGTTCTATATTTTCTGAAATAAAAATTAAAAATATGAAAAATAATAAACAATAAGATCGACCATCTATTTTTTTATTATTGACCGTCTATATTTAGAAATTGGAATCAAACTTAGATCCTAAAATATGAATTTAATAATTGTTAGGTTTAAAAAAATTTAAATGTTGACAAAATATGTTCAAATACTGATATATTAAGTTTAATTTTAAAATAATAAAAATGCTTACAAAACAATCATCATTTGACCCACTAGCATATTAGTGTTATAGGATTAAAATTATACTTTTTAAATTAAAACTAAGAAATGAAATAAAAATCTCATAAAATTAGATGACCAAATATGAATGTCTTTATTACTTTTCAATCAGTATTGTAATCATCATTACATTTAATTATTTGAGACTCTAATATCATTTTTGTAATTTAGAAAAATAAACATACTCATTTTAAAGAAAAATAGCATGTGATTTATTCTCACAATTTCTGATTAATTAATTGATAGAAAATGAAAATTTGCGAGTTGGGACCATTTAAAGAAATCCAAAATAACTGGCTGACGTCCTAGTGATACAACACTATCATTAGTAATAAAGCCATCAATTGCAACGATGAATTGACTATTGAGTATATACCTTGCTCGAATTTGGGACCAGCTTTTGCAATGTCTTCATCCTCTGGTTTATCTTATCTCTCCTTTTCTGAAAAACCAATAAATAAATAAATATTTAATTAAAAAAATATTACAAAACTAAATTCAATTGCTTAAAGAGAGAGAAAAGCTCACCCTTTCAGATTGGTTGTGTATATCAGCAGCTCTACTCCTTTTAGTGGACAGTGAGGATTTTCCTATTCCTTTCTTTTCGTCCTCCTCATCACCTGTCTCTTTCTATAATTAAACAATATATATATTATAACTATTTTATCAATTAATTAATTTTTATTAACGTAAAGTTTAACCATATGTAGTAAATCTTAACAAAGATAAAAGTAAGACAATCTAACATGAGAATTGAAGTCAGATATGGCATAAATATTACTTCATAAATAGATAGTTTGTGTTGAGTTACATTGATTACGTACTCATTTCAAAAAGCATCTCACTTTATTTTTCAAAAAGATTGTCAAAGTACAATTTTTTATAACAGATTAACAGGCGGTAAGAAAACGAGCCTATTTCTTAATAGAATATACATACACACACACACATATATATATATAACATATTATGATATTGATAAGATATATATGAACCTTGAAAATTATCGAAATTCTTATATTTAAAAATACTTGTAGAAAGATAAAACAAACAGAGAACGAGAGATTTCACTTTGCTATGGCAAATTGAATCGTAGTCGTCCGCTGCATTAGTTTTGGTGCACTGCTTAGCGGAGCTAGTGTTTTCCGGCGATCCCATGGAGGTGGAAATGAAGCCCATCCCTGATTCCTTCTCGCATGTGTCCAACGTCACGCGCTGGCTTTCTCTTCCACATGTTGCGCTTCCACTCACACTTTGATCTCTGCCACTCCACTCAGGAGCCACCGGCACACGCCCCACCCTCGCGCTTTTCGCTGCCAACACCGCCTCGTCCTCTCGATTGGTGGGCCCACTAAAAGACCCCACACGTGTGGAATAGCCCAACATGCACCTTCCAAGTGTGCCACCACAGGTCACTGAGTGCATAACCTGCGTGGTTTGCTGCTCGTCCGTACGGTTTGAACAAGGCACTAGGCCATCCATGGTCATGGTATTCGACGCAGCCGAAGCAGTAGTAGCCATTACGGCGGCAGATGCCGCTCTTTGTGGATTAAACCATGGCACTAAGTCGTCTCTGTCAGCTGCGGCCCCGACGTCGTCGAATATGGATTTGCCACGGTGGGGAAATGTAGTGGCTTGGTTGACAATAGACTCCAAGGTGCCACTTCCACGAGGCTTATCCCATGTGCATTTGGATGAAGGGGTTGTTGACCTAGCGGCGGCGGCAGCGGCTGGGTGTTTCTCTGGTACTTTGGGCAAACCCAAACCATTCATTGAGAGCTGTCCATTTTCCCATGTTAGCTCTGCAACTTCGTAATCTAATCTGCACGAATTAAATACCAGGAAATCTCATCATAATTAGATTCATTATTCCATGTAATTTTGCAAAGATTTAAATTTGAACTTCGTCGAACAAAACCAAGAGAAAAGCAAGTATACATGGGAACATCAGGAGGAGTAGAATTGGAATTTGAACGAAGAGGCACTCTTGGGGCTGTGGGATTTTCATCCAAATCCCAGCTAGGAACACACTGGCTCATTTGGAGAACGACTTCTAAAAGAGGGGGAAAAATGATCTTTGTTAAGTTTTGTTGCAAGAAGAGAAAGAAAAGTGGGTTGCGGATTTGATCTTAGAAGGAAAAGAGGCAAAGGTCGAATCTAGTCCTCGTGAAGGAAAAATAGAGGAAAGGAGTTTGCTGGTTTCAGAAATAATTGCTTTCTTTTGGAAAAGCGCAACTTGGGGGAATATACTGTAAAGCAAGAGTGGAGTAAGGGGCATATAAAAGAGTGTAGGGTGAGAAAGAGAGATTGCAATTATTGTTACAGGACAAGAAGACAAGGACATGAAAGAAGAGTTGCTTTGTTATTGAGAAAATTCCTTTCAGGTCTCAAAGGATAAAAAAATGTTAAAATGGTCCTAAGAAAAATTCAGATATAAAAAAAATCCAATTAACAACTCTTTGAGGATTTTTTGACATTTTAATTTCTCTTGGGACTTTTTTGACATTTTCTTAGTCCTTTCGGACATGAAAGGAATTTTCCCTTGATCTTTCATCCAAGAGGCTTTAAATTACCCAAGTGAAAATGAATTCATCAAAGTTGTATCAAAAAAAAAAAATGAATTCATCAAAATGGATTCTAGAAATTGGGTATATAATTAGGGAAAATATCCTATAAATCTGACATGTTGAAATCCAAAATCGGTTTCTCTATATATCAACATATTCCAAATCTTTCCAAGAGGATCAATTTGGGATTTATGAATGTTGTCAACTACCAAAATGCCCCTGAACATTTGAAAAGAAAAGAGAAGGCAAGTGCTACTACTAAGGAATCATATATGACGATTATTATTGACCATACATGACAATTCCAAACTTTCATATATGAATGTGTTATATATGCTAGGCGTAGATAAATAACCGTTCTGAATTGTGATTTCTTTGGTATTTATTATAACGGTTCTAATATAATACTCGTTCTATATTGAGGTTTGGTGAGGTCATGACATGCATAGTGCTAGCATAATGAAAAAATGTGCACACGAGAACAACCATTATACACTACAAAAAAATCAGTTTTTTGCGGCGGAATTTTTCCCTCGCAAAAGAGCAAATTTCCGTCGCAAAAACGGTTTGCGGCGGAATTTGCGGCGGAAAAAGTTCCCTCGCAAAAATAGCCATCGCAAAAAAATTTTCCGTCTCAAAAATGCACATTTCCGTCGCAAAAATTGGATTTAGCGGCGGAACCATTTTCCCTCGCAAATTTCAAGATTTGCGAGGGAAAAACTATTCCGTCGCAAAATTTCGGATTTTGCGAGGGAAAGAATCCCTCGCAAAATTTGAATTTTTTGCGAGGGAATTTATTCCCTCGCAAAACCTAGAGATTTTGTGAGGGAAAAAATCCCCCGCAAAATTTGAAATTTTTGCGAGGGAATTCAATTCCCTCGCAAAATTCAATAGTATTGAAATTTGCGACGGAATAGTATTCCCTCGCAAATTTCATATCTTACGAGGGATCTTTAGCCCTCGCAAAATTTTTATATTTGCGAGGGAATAAAATTCCGTCGCAAAATTCAATATATTGAATTACTATTGAATTTTGCGAGGGAATCCTATTCCCTCGCAAAAATCCCAATTAAATTTAAAAAAAAATAAAATGATTTTAAAAATGTAATTAATTTCATAAAAAATATTAAAAATTAGAAATTAAAAAGACTTATATATGATAAAAAGATATAGTAACAAGCATCAAAGTTTACATGAAAATAACAAAATATTACAAAGTATAATGTTTCAACAAAAATAAACTAAAAAAAAGTCTAAACTGCAGCAGTCTGGGCAGGATCACCATCGGTATCGCCATCACCATCAGGAGGCGGCCTCGTACCCTTGTCCTTCATAAGGGAGTTGAGAAGTTCCTGCATCTCTAAAATCATCTTTCCTTGCTCCTTCATCTGCGCTTCTTGCTCCTTCACCTTCGCCTTCCATGCTTCCTCAACCCAACCCTACACAAACTAATTCAACTACAAGACCTACGTGGCAAATACAAGTAGCTGCTTATACCAGTTAATTGGCACTTAATCAAAAAAGTGGCAAACAAACACATGCAGTGAACAAAAAACAGATCTCAGCAAGCAACCAGAGAATGAGGATAGTACACTAAAAGATGGGGACATGCATGTGGACGGGGCATGAATACAAATATATGTTAAATACAACGAAGGAGCAAAGGAGCATAACAAATGCAGCTTATCTAAATAATTTTGGCAAAGTTCATAGCAAAAGAAATACCAAGTATAGATTGAAGGTGGAATATCACCTAGAGGGGGGGTGAATAGGTGATATTAAAATTCTTTTCGTTAATTGCTCAAGAATGCTTAGAACAGAGATAGAGAGAAAAGCAATGAACACAAGAGGTTATACTGGTTCGGTTCAACTCTTGACCTACGTCCAGTCCCCAGAAACACTCTGGGATTTCACTATCTCCAAACTTGATTACAGACTCTGTAACTCTCGAGTAATCCTCTCACTAGGACTTACTCCTCTTTACAAGTTGTAACCAAATAACCGTAGACACAATTACACACTCTGTAAACGAAGGATGATCCTTACACTCTCGGACTCACTCCCCCTTACAAGTTGTAATTGATACACCTATACTCAAGATACCTCTATCTTGAGATTTGAATGAATGTAATACAGTTGATAAAACTCTCTCACAGAGTAGATAAATGATGAACACTGAAGCTCAGTAATATCCTAAGATATAGAAGTTGAACTCTATGTATGCTTTGTCTGTGTATGCGTTGGTTCTATCGATGAGTTCAAACCTTCAGGCATTTATACTAGTTGAAGCTTGAGGACCGTTGAAAGATTTGATTCTGTCCGTTCGAATGTTTGAATATGTCTGTTGATGAAGCATGAAGAATAATCATTGTGACTCATGAATATAACCGTTGGAGATGAAGCAGAATGATCGCCATCATTTATTCCCGTAATTGTGATTATGACCGTTGAGAGCATTTAACCATTCGCGCTAATCTCGCTTCAATTGAATTCAATGCATTGTCTCTGCTTTACGAATCCAATTCCGTCCGTTGATCAATCAGAATATGACCGTTGCTAAATTATCGAAGGAAATCGCTTCTGCTCGCTGTTGCTTGAGTAAGGATTTTAGGCTGCTTGAGTATGCTGCTTGAGCATGCCTAAATTCATACTTGGGCAAGCTATTCCTTGAGGCAAAGAAAACTTGCTGTCCGACTTTGCTCGAGCAAGATCACTGGCTTGCTCGAGTAAGCTTCTGCTTGAGGCTTTTCTCGGGGTTGCTCGGGTAGACTTCCAAGTATGCTTGGGCATGGTTGCTCGAGCATGTTTTCTCTCTTGCTCGAGTATTCTTCCTGGAGAATTCTTGCTTGAGCAAGCATTTCACATTGCTCAAGTAGGATCTCTCTGGAGTCCATTTTCCCGATGTTGCTCGAGTAGCCTTCCAAGTCTGCTCGAGCATGGTTGGATAATTGTGAGATTTTGCTCGGACATTATGTTCTTTGAAGCTCCTGATTATATGTGAATAAGCTTGCTATTCTTCAGTACAGAGCTTCAACTTCCAGAGTATAGAGACTTTCAAGAAGCAATCACATTGGCAGCAGTTTCCAGCGAGGATAACGTCTTCGATATAAATCCAAATTTAGCCAATCAACCCATCTCAGAAAGCTCTTCTAATGATCCTTCCATTTCAATAAAAATCAGCTCCAAGCAAGTTGTATTTCGTCCATTAACATCAGATCAATGGAGGTTGATTTTATCCAGCGTTTTTCATCTATTCAGAACAGACTGTCAACTTCAAAACATCATAACTTCTTCAATTGATCTTATTTTTCTGTGTTCTTGATGTTTCTGGAAATATATTTGAGTCTACTTTCAAATGGCGCTGGTTTCATCTCAATCCGATTTGTCGTTTGAAAGATATCCTCAAAATACTGAAGCTTGGTCTGGACAGTGACGGTGACTTTTGATCCAACTTGTAAAATCCATAGATAATTCATCTAAACTCCTTTGGCTATGAATTTTTGTCAGAAGAACGTGTTGGATGTCTAGTTTCATTTGCCGTTGGTTTCGTGTCAATCCGATTCCTTGTTTGGGAGATATTGTCGAATTACTGAACGTCGCCAGAAACAGAGCTGAACAGAGGAGGCTGAATAGGAGCATACTTGCCACTCTTGCTTGGGCAAGGTCGGATTTTGCTGAAAGTATGGCCTTGCTCGAGTATGCTTCTGACCTTGCTCGAGCAAGGTACTGTTTGGGTGAAAAATGACCTGGGAACATGTTGCTCGAGCATGTTCACTTGTTGCTCGAGCAAGGTACTGTTTGGGCATACTTCCCAGCTTCCGCAAGCATGCTTTTGGCTCCCCGCAAGTATGCTTTCACGCAAGCATACTTTCCACCTTCAACAAGCATGCTTCTGCTCAAGCATGAAATCAGGTGTGCTTGAGCAATGTCCTATTCATGTGAGAGAAAATGCTGAAATTACACAAATACCCCAAAACAAATTAGTATTCTTCCAGAAGCTTGAACTTGCTCATTTTAACTCCGAATTGACCTGTTCCAGCTTCTATTTAATCACAGAAACCTGAATATTGATATTTCCATAATAATCAACAGATTCTTCTTTCTTCAAACCTAAGGTGCTAAAATTACATAAATGCCCTCCATCAACCAAGTATCTTGAACTTGCTTGTTTTATCTCCGAATTGAGCTGTTCCAACTTCTGTTTGATCCTGGAGACTTGAATATTAATATTCTCATGATATTTAACAAGTTCTTCTTTCTTCAAACTCTATTCTTCATTATATTAAACTTTGTATCTACATTAAATATAATAATTAGTTAGAATATAAGATAAATGAAGTATACAAACTTTTTGCTCTAGATAATGACATTAATATAAGACATCATCAAAACTAATCAGAACCAACATAGATTATGTACCTTATCTAAATAAATTTCACATTTCCAATAAAGTAAAATTTTCCAAGAAAGAAAGCATCACTTACAGTTCTTGCAATTGTGTAAGATCACCAAATTGACTTGGTATAACTCCAGACAAATTAAGACCCTACAGCTGGCTGTCATTAAGAAATTGTAAATCAAAAATCTTTGCATAAGCATTTTAAATTTTAAGACTTTGATTTGTGTAAACCGCTAATTATGAATATATATATATATATATATATATATATATATATATATATATATATTAAATTGTTGTTCACGCAAGAGAAGTGAAAGCACGCACACACACGTTTGTAGCCTTAAGCCTTAAACAAATCTATTAACATCAAAATGCTTAATTAGAATGCAAGACGATGTGAAGTATATGACATGAGGAATTCTAAATAATGCAGCAATAATATCAAAGGAAGACTAGCCTTGAGATAGAGAATTATATTCAAAAAGGGTTAGAAAACAGAGAGATCAACAATGGGATACGTTTTGGTTTGGTAGCTTGATGTACCAAATTCGAAAAGTGGAAGGCGAAGATTATATGAAAAATTCTAAGTGTTCTTGGTTCACTTGAATGGGCCTAGCTTTAGTTGGGATCTTGGTTTCCTAAAAAATACCCTAGCTTTAGTAGGGCCTAGCTTTAGCTTTTAGCTACGAGTTAAGCAAGTAGGGCTATCACACTGTAATTACAAGATTTCCTTCTCTACTGATAAAACGTGCTCATGAGAAAATCTATCAGTTATATATCGTATATATTTGGTTTAATTATGTTCCTTTCCCTATATGCTCTCTTATCTTATCTCTAACCATAACGGTGATCGATTGATCGATGCAAGCTCGAGGAATCCAATGATAAAACGCTTTATTAGGGCAAAAATCGTTTTTTGGTTGAAGGAATATAATGTTTCAGTTGTTGATCAGTGTTAAAAGGGAAAGGGAAAGGAAAAGCCGATATTGTCATCTTGCGGTTATTAGCAGAGTTAATAAATAAACTATTCAAGGAATATCATAATTGGATTTTGTAAACCGCTGTATTCAATTCTTCAGCAGCACTAATCATATTCTTAGAAAGGACCGAACCAGTATAAATCACATTGTGTAAAGCTTTCCTTCCCTACTCCTCTATTAGCCTCTGTTTTCATTAGTCAAAAACAGAGCTCAATCCTTAATTTTTAAAGATACCCAATTCACCCCCCCTCTTGGGTATTTAGCTCCACTCTTCATTTGGTATCAGAGCAAGGTCTTCTCAGAAGAGTTTTACCACTCGAGAAGGATCACTATGGAAGGAATTCTTCCAGATGGAGCTTCAATCAATAGACCTCCCGGTTTCGACGGCGAACACTACTCTTTCTGGAAAGCAAAATTTCGTGTGTTCGTGATGGCTACAGAATATGGTCTATGGAGGGTCTTTGAGACTGGAGACTATGTTCCAGTCAAGGTAGAAGGAGGCATCACTGTTCCCAAGACAGAAGCCGAGTTCAATGATGATGATAAGAAGAACATCACTCTCAATAGCAAGGCTATCCTGATGCTTCAGAGTGCTCTTAGTCAAAAGGAGTACTTTCGTATCTGTAATTTGACAACAGCTAAAGAGATGTGGAAGGCGCTGGAAATAGCTTATGAAGGAACATCTGGAATCAAGGAAAATCGCGTCAACATTCTAACCACTGAATATGACTTGTTGCGAATGAAGAAAGGCGAGAGTATTGGAGAATTTCAGTTGAGATACACTCATTTGACCAATCAGCTAGCGGCCTTGGGAAAGCTTTTTGATCAAGGAGCCCAAGTGAGGAAAATCCTCAATATTCTGACAAAGGATTGGGAAGCAAAAGTTACCGCCATTGAAGAAGCTCGTGGAGAGTCAATGACTTCAGTTGCCGCATTGTTTGGTAGCTTATCTGAATACGAGAGCAAACTGAGGTTCAAGAAGGAATTAGAAGATGTCAATGGTGGCAACAATCGCAACAAGGGAGTGGCTCTCAATGTGGAAAAGGATGAGGAAGATGACGACGAGGATGAAGAGATTGGCATGATGGTCCGGAGATTCAAGAAGTTTTATAAAAGAGATCAAGGCTTCAAGAAATTTCAGAAAGGAAGTTCGAGCTATGAATCAAAGAAGCCTATCATCTGCTATGAATGCGAGAAGCCCGGACACATCAAGGCAGAATGCCCTCAGCTGAAAAACCAAGAGAAAGAAAAGAAGAAATTCAAGAAATACAAAAAGAAGGCATATGTGTCAGCTATATGGGGAGATAGCTCATCGGATGAGGATGAAGCTGAAGAGGATGAAAGTGAAAAAACCAACATATGCCTGGTTGCTGAGGAAGAAGTACAACCTAGTGAAATAAATGAGGTATATGAATCTCTTCCTTCCTATGATGAATTGTTTGCTGAATACAATGTTGTTCAAAAGGAGTTTGAAAAACTTGCAGACAAGTACATGTCTTTGAAAAGAAAAAATTCTTTTCTTGAACTGCAAATTGAAAACCTCTCTTCTCCTCAATCTCTGATTTGTGATGAATGCTCTATCCTAGAGAAAAAGAATTCACAACTTACAAAAGCACTTGAGAAATTTACTAAGGGAAGTGAAATGCTCAATGTGATTTTGAAACAACAACGTTTTACAAACGATAGATCGGGCATTGGTTATAGACCAGACTTTGATAAGAAGAAAGGAAAGAAAAAGAATGGACAAAAATCCTATATGAATTATTTCACTAAATCTGTTCATTCCTCAAACCCTTTTGCACATTGTACATATTGCAATAGGAAGGGTCATTCTACCTCATCTTGTTTTCATCGAAAAGAAAGAAAAGCTAAACCTGTAGGAAATTATGTCTGGGTACCAAAAGGAACATATGTTCCCAAGGTGCATGCTAACCCCAAAGGACCCAAGAAAAGATGGGTACCTAAAACTTGACCTCTGGTGATCTGCAGGTATGTCTTAGAGCATCAAGGCCGAACAAGTGGTACATTGATAGTGGATGCTCAAGACACATGACTGGAGACAAATCAAAGTTTTTATCAATAAAGCCAAAAGATGGAGGTAGAGTCACATTTGGAGGTGATCAATCCGGGAAAATCGCTGGCATTGGTGAGATAGGCAACAATGAAGGCCCACTCATCAAAGACGTCTACCTTGTAGAAGGATTGTGTCACAATCTCCTAAGTGTGAGCCAAAGCACCGATAAGGGTAATTTGGTAATATTTGACTCTGATGAATGCTTTATTGTTAAAAAGGATTTGATCTCCATAAATGATTTGAAAAATAAAGCTTTATTTAGAGCACCTAGAGATGGAAACTGTTATACTTTGAACCTCTCTAGCAATGCTTCTACTTCTGAAAATTGTTTTGTAAGTAACGTGAATGAGAGTTGGCTATGGCATAAGCGATTAGCTCATGTTAATATGTATCAACTTGACAAGTTATTGAAAAAGGATTTGGTTATTGGCATTCCCAAACTGAATTTCAAAAATGATACGATTTGTGATGCTTGTCAAAAGGGAAAACAGACCAAATCTTCTTTTAAAGCTAAAAATGAAATTTCAACAAACAGACCTCTTCAACTTCTTCACATGGATCTAGTTGGACCAGCTAGAGTGAAAAGTCTTGGTGGAAACTTATACACTTTGGTCATTGTTGATGATTTCTCTAGATTTACTTGGACAATATTTTTATCTTCTAAAGATGAAACCTTTGATCAGTTTGTTTCATTTGCCAAGAAGGTCCAAAACGAGAAAGGGTTATCAATTTCAGGAATACGGACTGATCATGGTGGAGAGTTCGAGAATCAAGCCTTTGCTGAGTTCTGTGATAGTATGGGGATCAACCATAATTTCTCGGCACCAAGAACACCACAACAGAATGGTGTTGTGGAGAGAAAGAATCGAGTACTCACGGAAATGGCCCGGGCAATGCTGAACGAATATAACACTTCACAAGTGTTTTGGGCGGATGCCATGAGTACGGCCTGTTACATCTCCAACAGAGCCTATGTGAGAAAGAAGTTGAACAAGACCCCGTACGAACTCTACAAAGACCGAAAGCCAAACCTCAGTCACCTACATGTCTTCGGATGTAAGTGCTATGTGCACAATAACGGTAAAGACAATCTTGGTAAATTCAATCCTAAAGCTGATTTAGCTATCTTTATTGGTTATTCTAATAGGAGTAAAGCATATAGAGTCTTTAATACTAGAACTAAGATTGTTGAAGAATCTATACATGTTGTATTTTGTGAATCTGAATCTGATAAATCCTTGGATGATGAAGAGGAGACTATTTTCAAAAACAAATTCTTTTCGAAAAATGCTCCTACTCCTTCTGAAAACTCTGAAAATGTTTTTGAGGCTGATCCTGAAAACAATTTAGAAAATCCTGACCAGTCTCAACCTAGAGCTTGGAGATTTATAAGGAATCATCCTTTAGACCAAGTCATAGGTGATGTGAATCAAGGAGTTAGGACCAGAAATAGTACTCTGAATGAAGTTACATTTTCTGCATTTATTTCACATATAGAGCCCTCTAAGATAGAAGAAGCCCTTTCAGACAATGATTGGGTGATTGCTATGCAAGAGGAGCTACATCAATTTGATAGAAATCAAGTTTGGGACTTGGTACCTAGACCCAAAGACCATCCGGTAATTGGGACAAAATGGGTATTCAAGAACAAACGTGATGAGTCAGCCATCATTGTGCGTAACAAGGCTAGATTAGTGGCCAAAGGTTACAATCAAGAAGAAGGAATAGACTATGAAGAGACTTATGCTCCAGTAGCTAGATTGGAAGCAATAAGAGTTCTTCTAGCATTTGCATGCACAAAAGGTTTTAAACTCTATCAAATGGATGTCAAAAGTGCTTTTCTAAATGGTTTCATTCAAGAGGAGGTGTATGTTGAACAACCTCCAGGTTTTGAAAATGATCAATTTCCCGATCATGTTTTTAGACTTAAGAAAGCCTTGTATGGTCTTAAGCAAGCTCCTAGAGCTTGGTATGAAAGATTGAGTCAATTCTTACTCAATCAAGGATTTATCAGAGGCAAAGCTGATACAACACTTTTCATAAAGAAAAACAAATTGAATGAAATTTTAATTGTTCAAATTTATGTTGATGACATCATATTCGGTGCTACTAATGACTCCTTGTGTGAGGAATTTTCCAAGACTATGCAGGGTGAATTTGAAATGTCAATGATGGGTGAGCTCAACTACTTCCTTGGACTGCAAATCAAGCAACGAAAAAATGGGATATTCATATCCCAAACCAAGTATCTAAATGATTTGCTGAAGAAGTTTGGGATGGACAAGTGCAATGGAGCCGACACACCAATGAGCACAACCACTTCCTTGGATGCTGATGAAGAAGGCAAGGATTTCAACATCACCAAGTATAGAGGAATGATTGGATCATTGCTCTATCTTACCGCAAGCCGCCCAGACATCCAATTCAGTGTAGGGATGTGTGCACGATTCCAATCCGCTCCCAAAGAGTCTCACGCTGAACATGTAAAAAGGATATTCAGATATCTCTCAGATACAAAAACTCTTGGACTATGGTTTCCCAAAGGTCAGCCAGAGCACTTGGTAGCATATTCAGATTCGGATCATGCTGGCTACAAGACGGATAGAAAGAGTACAAGTGGGCAATGCGAGTTCTTTGGCAATTCACTTGTCTCTTGGTTTAGCAAGAAGCAAACTACCGTGGCTGTGTCCTCAACAGAAGCTGAATATGTGGCTGCCTCAAGTTGCTGTGCTCAAGTGTTGTGGCTGAAGCAACAACTTGCTGACTTGGGAGTGCACTTAAAGGAAATCCCAATACTGTGTGATAATACTAGCACAATAAGCTTGGCCAAGAATCCCGTGCAACATACAAGAACCAAGCATATTGATGTGAGACATCACTTCATTCGGGATCATGTGCAGAAGAGAGATGTCAAAGTGATGTTCATTCCAACTCATCTTCAACTGGCGGACATTTTCACCAAACCTCTAGCCAAGGAGCCATTCACTTTCATAAGAAGAGAATTGGGAATGGTAAATCCCAATGAGTTGTAAGCTTACTCTTAACCCAATGTTAGATCAAGGTTTTGATGATTATCTGTTACTAACTTAAGCATCGGAGCTTCTAGATATGTTTTATGCAGGATGCATCTATCTAACATCTGCTGAAAGCTGAGATGAACTCGAGCCTGTGAATGATGAACTCGAGCTCGAGGAAGGCAGATAAAAGATGAAAGGCAAAAGGGTGAGTGAACTCGAGTTCATTAGTAAATGAACCTCAGGTTCACTTCAGGCAGAAAGCAAAAATGAACCTCAGACAAGGTGAACTCGAGTCCATCAATAACGAACTCGAGTTCGAAAGTCACTGAGAGCAACCCTGCTGAGAAATTATTCTGAACTCGAGCCCATAAGTAAGAACCTCAGGTTCACGAGAAAGTTCAAGAGTTCACAGTACACTCTTGAAGTCCAGGTAAGTGGATTTCTATGACGAACTCGAGCCCACAAGTTGTGAACTCGAGTTCATCGTGTGCCCTATATATACTACAGTTGTGAACTTTCCACTTCACTTCACTCGAACCTCCGGTTTGCCCTAATTCCTCTCATCTTCTTCATCTTCTTCATTCTCTGATCTCTGCGAAAATGACTTCCAAATCCTCAAACCCTAAAGAACCTAACCCTAATCCCTCTCAAACTTCCTCTCAAGCTCAATCTGAGCGTCCTGTTCGAACAAAGTCTCGGTCCACTCGTTTACGGTATGGCATTGACAAAGAAATCAGAGGAGTTCAGAGTGGCAACCCCGCGGTTCCTCCCTCTAGACCAAAGGGAGTAGTGATTGGAGAAGAACGAACCAAGAAAAGACACGATCCAGAACCAGAGGTTCAAGGAAAAGGAAAAGCCACTCAACCCACGGTTCCATTAAGGGAGAAGCAACCTTTCAAGCGGAAGAAGACCGCCGGTATTCACTCTGTACCCACTCCCGGACAAGCAAGCTATCAAGGCCAAGCTCAACCCATTCCTCAACCACAGGAGCAACCTGCTCCTCAGGTATCACAGACTCTACCCGCTCTTTACGAGATATACAATCATAAGAGATGTCCTACAGGGTTTAATGAGGAGCCTTGTAGAATGTCAGCAGATGAGGGCAACCTGTTTAAGAAAAAGTTTGATGAAAAGAGAGTCTTCTGTCCAATTGTATCTGTGGATTTAGCCAGGATTAAGGACGAATGTAGTATTGATTTAAGTCCCTGGCTAAAACATTTTGAACCTCTGATATCTATCAAGGCACCCTACAGTCCAAAACTTGTGAAAGTCTTCTATTTTCACATGAAATCTGATAATGTCTTGGATTCAGAGGGTAATCTAGTAGAAGAAAGGATTATTACCAAGGTCCGGGGCCAGAAAATCACGATTACCCCAGCCTATCTCAATTCAATTCTCCAAATTTCCAACCCTCCTAAACCTGAGATTCACAGATATTCCCAACAAGCCACTTTTAGACTGCTTAGGCCAGATGAACCTGTTCCTGAGGGCTTGGAAATCCTTAACTTCACACCTGCTGCAATGCCCCCAAGGAACCGGGCAATTTGGTACATATATACGAGGGATTTATTGCAGAAGGGAGGCAATTTCACCCACTTTGCCAAGAAAGACTTTAACATATTTGCCTCTATCTTGGACAAGCAGCCTCAGAATGTAGGGCATTGGCTATTTCAGGAGATAGCTAAGTTTGCTTTTCACTCCCGGCAGTCCTCTCAGATTCCCTTCCCTAGTTTGGTCTCGATCATTCTCTTTCATGAGAGAATATGGCATTTGGCCGCAAATGATCCTCCACAATTTCCTGCTGAGTTTGGACAACACATCATGAACCTCATGGGGGTTGATAGACCAGAGAAGTCAGACCAGTCCAGAGCTCCGGGGAAATCCAAGCCAGCAAGATCCAGAGCAACTCACTCCCGAGCAGAGGAAGCTCAAAGTGCTCCTCCTCCCTCAGACTTTGATGTTAAGGTTCAAGAGATTGTGGACAAGGCAGTCTCAAACTTAGTTGAGGGTATTGAGTTAGCCATAGGGAAGCTGGTTGCTGAGGTCAACAAAGGTCACAGTGACTTGGTGGACATTCAAGAAGGGTTCAGAGTTGAACAGGAGGCCCTGAAGAACCAGATCAGTGATCAAGCCTCCACCATATCCACTATGTTGGTCACGATGATGAGTTTGAGCGACAAGATGGACAAGATATTGAAGACTCAGTCATCGACTGCTTCTACCTCTGTGCCTGCTCCAGTTTCTGATTCTATGCCTGATCCTCAGCCTGATTCTGTATCTGCACCCCCTATCACTGAACCTCACATTGAACCCCTAGCTTCTGTACCTGACCCACAGCCTGGAGCTCAGCCTACTCTCTCTTCCCCTCCTTTTGCTGATGACAAAGGGGGAGAGAGTGTTGAGTGATTTTTTTTTTTTGTGGAAATTTCATGTTGTTATTTGATTTTTATATGTTTGTATCTTGTATATGAAATGTCAGTTGCTTATGAGTTGCTTGTGCTTCTGTTATCATCTTAATTTTAACTCTGATAACTTGCTCAGTTTCTCTGATAATCCTTAAAACTTTCACAAACTGAATTTCAAAGAGAGATTCCAAACCAGATTTCAAAATCAACTGTTTACAAGTGTTGTCATCATCAAAAAGGGGGAGAATGTTAGTTCCCTGTGTGTTTTGATGATTACTAACAATTGTAAACAATATTGATAAGGTTTGACAAAGTTTAGAATAATTTAAACTTGTATTTTTCAATCTGTCAAAACCAAACTCGAGCCTGGTAGTGTTGAACTTGAGCCTGGATTTGACAGAGAGCACAAACTTGTCCAGTTGATTCCCAAACTCGAGACTGAACCTGAAGTTTAAAATTAAACTTTTGAAAAGTTCACATGAACTCGAGCCTACTAAGGTCAAACTCGAGTTCATTCTTTCCAGAGAGTTTTTGAACTTTGAGAACATGTTAAACCTTACACTTGCTTTCTTCAAACCTCAAGTTTGAAAGGATCCAAAGAAAGTTTTGAGAGCATGAACTCGAGCCTGTCATGGCAAACTCGAGTTCATCTCTGGCGGGACAAGTTGTTTGAAACTTAAAGATATTTTCAAGCTCTGCACTGTTCCATTAAAAGAAAAGTGTTTCGGTTTGAAAAGTTCACCAATGCTCAAACTCGAGCCTAACATATTCAAACTCGAGCCTAGTTTTGGCCGAGAGCAAAGAACTGTTTTTAAGCTATTTAAACTCGAGCCTGAGACTTACAAACTCGAGCCTAAAAGTTCCAGAGAGCAAAGAACTTTTGGATATGTTTTTAAACTCGAGAGTGTGTTTTGCAAACCTCAGGTTTGTGTTTTCAAGCTAAAACGAAGTCTGTTCAAAAGTGTCTCGAACTCGAGCCTGACATTAATGAACTCGAGTTCATTTCAACCCGAGAGCTTCTTAGTTCTTCAATAACTTGAGAACCTCCAGTTTAAAAGACAAACCTCAGGTTTGTTCATTTTGAACTTACATGCTTTTAAACACTGAAGCCTCGAACTCGAGCCTAACTTTAATAAACTCGAGTTCATTTCAACCCGAGAGCATTTTAGTTTTTCAATGATCTGCAAACCTCAGGTTTATAAAGCAAACCTCAGGTTTACACTTTTTGAACTTGCACAGTTTTGAACACTAAAGCCTCGAACTCGAGCCTGTAAGAACTGAACTCGAGTTCGTGACGCTGGTTCAGAATTTTTGAATTTGGGCATTTCAGAAATCAATGTTATTTGATTCTATCTTCTTCCAATATTATTCTCTGATATTCCCTGCTATGTTTAACGTATTTATTAGTGGATTTCAGAGCATTAAAGAATGTTTGGTGAGAGGTTAGAGTATAAAGCAAAAAGCACCTCAGAGCATTTATTGCAAAGCACAAAAGCTACTCCTTCTACCCAAATCCTTCTGCACACGCTTACAAAGCATTTAAGGATGTTAGCTGAAACAAGAAAACTCCTCTCCAACGGATTAATTCGCAGAAAGTCAGCCCTGATGTCTTGACCAACTATATTAAGGGAAAACAAGAGAGAGAAGACCCCAAAAACCACTTCAGAACACTTGGGCAACTTCTCCAACGGTCTGATTCAAGCTACAACGGTCATTTAATGTTCTCTAGCTATAAATAGAGTTCATTAACATCTTCAAAATGATATACAACGACTCTGAGCGAATTTCTACTAAATTCATTTATTGTGTATCAGCTTTCACTTATAGAGTATCATACTTGATACAAGTACTTCAGTGTTCATCATATCTACTCTGTAAGAGAGTTAAATACTTGTAAATCATTTATTGATTGAGATAACTACAAGTCAGGGGACTTGGTAGTTGGGTGTATTGATTACGACTTGTAAGGGGGAGTGTGTTCTAGTGAGAAAACAACTCTTAGTACAGAGTGTGTAATCAATATTTGATTATAGTGGATTGAAAATCCCAGGTGAGGCTTGGGGACTGGATGTAGGTCAGAGAAAGGACCGAACCAGTATAAATCACATTGTGTAAAGCTTTCCTTCCCTACTCCTCTATTAGCCTCTGTTTTCATTAGTCAAAAACAGAGCTCAATCCTTAATTTTTAAAGATACCCAATTCACCCCCCCTCTTGGGTATTTAGCTCCACTCTTCATTTGGTATCAGAGCAAGGTCTTCTCAGAAGAGTTTTGCCACTCGAGAAGGATCACTATGGAAGGAATTCTTCCAGATGGAGCTTCAATCAATAGACCTCCCGGTTTCGACGGCGAACACTACTCTTTCTGGAAAGCAAAATTTCGTGTGTTCGTGATGGCTACAGAATATGGTCTATGGAGGGTCTTTGAGACTGGAGACTATGTTCCAGTCAAGGTAGAAGGAGGCATCACTGTTCCCAAGACAGAAGCCGAGTTCAATGATGATGATAAGAAGAACATCACTCTCAATAGCAAGGCTATCCTGATGCTTCAGAGTGCTCTTAGTCAAAAGGAGTACTTTCGTATCTGTAATTTGACAACAGCTAAAGAGATGTGGAAGGCGCTGGAAATAGCTTATGAAGGAACATCTGGAATCAAGGAAAATCGCGTCAACATTCTAACCACTGAATATGACTTGTTGCGAATGAAGAAAGGCGAGAGTATTGGAGAATTTCAGTTGAGATACACTCATTTGACCAATCAGCTAGCGGCCTTGGGAAAGCTTTTTGATCAAGGAGCCCAAGTGAGGAAAATCCTCAATATTCTGACAAAGGATTGGGAAGCAAAAGTTACCGCCATTGAAGAAGCTCGTGGAGAGTCAATGACTTCAGTTGCCGCATTGTTTGGTAGCTTATCTGAATACGAGAGCAAACTGAGGTTCAAGAAGGAATTAGAAGATGTCAATGGTGGCAACAATCGCAACAAGGGAGTGGCTCTCAATGTGGAAAAGGATGAGGAAGATGACGACGAGGATGAAGAGATTGGCATGATGGTCCGGAGATTCAAGAAGTTTTATAAAAGAGATCAAGGCTTCAAGAAATTTCAGAAAGGAAGTTCGAGCTATGAATCAAAGAAGCCTATCATCTGCTATGAATGCGAGAAGCCCGGACACATCAAGGCAGAATGCCCTCAGCTGAAAAACCAAGAGAAAGAAAAGAAGAAATTCAAGAAATACAAAAAGAAGGCATATGTGTCAGCTATATGGGGAGATAGCTCATCGGATGAGGATGAAGCTGAAGAGGATGAAAGTGAAAAAACCAACATATGCCTGGTTGCTGAGGAAGAAGTACAACCTAGTGAAATAAATGAGGTATATGAATCTCTTCCTTCCTATGATGAATTGTTTGCTGAATACAATGTTGTTCAAAAGGAGTTTGAAAAACTTGCAGACAAGTACATGTCTTTGAAAAGAAAAAATTCTTTTCTTGAACTGCAAATTGAAAACCTCTCTTCTCCTCAATCTCTGATTTGTGATGAATGCTCTATCCTAGAGAAAAAGAATTCACAACTTACAAAAGCACTTGAGAAATTTACTAAGGGAAGTGAAATGCTCAATGTGATTTTGAAACAACAACGTTTTACAAACGATAGATCGGGCATTGGTTATAGACCAGACTTTGATAAGAAGAAAGGAAAGAAAAAGAATGGACAAAAATCCTATATGAATTATTTCACTAAATCTGTTCATTCCTCAAACCCTTTTGCACATTGTACATATTGCAATAGGAAGGGTCATTCTACCTCATCTTGTTTTCATCGAAAAGAAAGAAAAGCTAAACCTGTAGGAAATTATGTCTGGGTACCAAAAGGAACATATGTTCCCAAGGTGCATGCTAACCCCAAAGGACCCAAGAAAAGATGGGTACCTAAAACTTGACCTCTGGTGATCTGCAGGTATGTCTTAGAGCATCAAGGCCGAACAAGTGGTACATTGATAGTGGATGCTCAAGACACATGACTGGAGACAAATCAAAGTTTTTATCAATAAAGCCAAAAGATGGAGGTAGAGTCACATTTGGAGGTGATCAATCCGGGAAAATCGCTGGCATTGGTGAGATAGGCAACAATGAAGGCCCACTCATCAAAGACGTCTACCTTGTAGAAGGATTGTGTCACAATCTCCTAAGTGTGAGCCAAAGCACCGATAAGGGTAATTTGGTAATATTTGACTCTGATGAATGCTTTATTGTTAAAAAGGATTTGATCTCCATAAATGATTTGAAAAATAAAGCTTTATTTAGAGCACCTAGAGATGGAAACTGTTATACTTTGAACCTCTCTAGCAATGCTTCTACTTCTGAAAATTGTTTTGTAAGTAACGTGAATGAGAGTTGGCTATGGCATAAGCGATTAGCTCATGTTAATATGTATCAACTTGACAAGTTATTGAAAAAGGATTTGGTTATTGGCATTCCCAAACTGAATTTCAAAAATGATACGATTTGTGATGCTTGTCAAAAGGGAAAACAGACCAAATCTTCTTTTAAAGCTAAAAATGAAATTTCAACAAACAGACCTCTTCAACTTCTTCACATGGATCTAGTTGGACCAGCTAGAGTGAAAAGTCTTGGTGGAAACTTATACACTTTGGTCATTGTTGATGATTTCTCTAGATTTACTTGGACAATATTTTTATCTTCTAAAGATGAAACCTTTGATCAGTTTGTTTCATTTGCCAAGAAGGTCCAAAACGAGAAAGGGTTATCAATTTCAGGAATACGGACTGATCATGGTGGAGAGTTCGAGAATCAAGCCTTTGCTGAGTTCTGTGATAGTATGGGGATCAACCATAATTTCTCGGCACCAAGAACACCACAACAGAATGGTGTTGTGGAGAGAAAGAATCGAGTACTCACGGAAATGGCCCGGGCAATGCTGAACGAATATAACACTTCACAAGTGTTTTGGGCGGATGCCATGAGTACGGCCTGTTACATCTCCAACAGAGCCTATGTGAGAAAGAAGTTGAACAAGACCCCGTACGAACTCTACAAAGACCGAAAGCCAAACCTCAGTCACCTACATGTCTTCGGATGTAAGTGCTATGTGCACAATAACAGTAAAGACAATCTTGGTAAATTCGATCCTAAAGCTGATTTAGCTATCTTTATTGGTTATTCTAATAGGAGTAAAGCATATAGAGTCTTTAATACTAGAACTAAGATTGTTGAAGAATCTATACATGTTGTATTTTGTGAATCTGAATCTGATAAATCCTTGGATGATGAAGAGGAGACTATTTTCAAAAACAAATTCTTTTCGAAAAATGCTCCTACTCCTTCTGAAAACTCTGAAAATGTTTTTGAGGCTGATCCTGAAAACAATTTAGAAAATCCTGACCAGTCTCAACCTAGAGCTTGGAGATTTATAAGGAATCATCCTTTAGACCAAGTCATAGGTGATGTGAATCAAGGAGTTAGGACCAGAAATAGTACTCTGAATGAAGTTACATTTTCTGCATTTATTTCACATATAGAGCCCTCTAAGATAGAAGAAGCCCTTTCAGACAATGATTGGGTGATTGCTATGCAAGAGGAGCTACATCAATTTGATAGAAATCAAGTTTGGGACTTGGTACCTAGACCCAAAGACCATCCGGTAATTGGGACAAAATGGGTATTCAAGAACAAACGTGATGAGTCAGCCATCATTGTGCGTAACAAGGCTAGATTAGTGGCCAAAGGTTACAATCAAGAAGAAGGAATAGACTATGAAGAGACTTATGCTCCAGTAGCTAGATTGGAAGCAATAAGAGTTCTTCTAGCATTTGCATGCACAAAAGGTTTTAAACTCTATCAAATGGATGTCAAAAGTGCTTTTCTAAATGGTTTCATTCAAGAGGAGGTGTATGTTGAACAACCTCCAGGTTTTGAAAATGATCAATTTCCCGATCATGTTTTTAGACTTAAGAAAGCCTTGTATGGTCTTAAGCAAGCTCCTAGAGCTTGGTATGAAAGATTGAGTCAATTCTTACTCAATCAAGGATTTATCAGAGGCAAAGCTGATACAACACTTTTCATAAAGAAAAACAAATTGAATGAAATTTTAATTGTTCAAATTTATGTTGATGACATCATATTCGGTGCTACTAATGACTCCTTGTGTGAGGAATTTTCCAAGACTATGCAGGGTGAATTTGAAATGTCAATGATGGGTGAGCTCAACTACTTCCTTGGACTGCAAATCAAGCAACGAAAAAATGGGATATTCATATCCCAAACCAAGTATCTAAATGATTTGCTGAAGAAGTTTGGGACGGACAAGTGCAATGGAGCCGACACACCAATGAGCACAACCACTTCCTTGGATGCTGATGAAGAAGGCAAGGATTTCAACATCACCAAGTATAGAGGAATGATTGGATCATTGCTCTATCTTACCGCAAGCCGCCCAGACATCCAATTCAGTGTAGGGATGTGTGCACGATTCCAATCCGCTCCCAAAGAGTCTCACGCTGAACATGTAAAAAGGATATTCAGATATCTCTCAGATACAAAAACTCTTGGACTATGGTTTCCCAAAGGTCAGCCAGAGCACTTGGTAGCATATTCAGATTCGGATCATGCTGGCTACAAGACGGATAGAAAGAGTACAAGTGGGCAATGCGAGTTCTTTGGCAATTCACTTGTCTCTTGGTTTAGCAAGAAGCAAACTACCGTGGCTGTGTCCTCAACAGAAGCTGAATATGTGGCTGCCTCAAGTTGCTGTGCTCAAGTGTTGTGGCTGAAGCAACAACTTGCTGACTTGGGAGTGCACTTAAAGGAAATCCCAATACTGTGTGATAATACTAGCACAATAAGCTTGGCCAAGAATCCCGTGCAACATACAAGAACCAAGCATATTGATGTGAGACATCACTTCATTCGGGATCATGTGCAGAAGAGAGATGTCAAAGTGATGTTCATTCCAACTCATCTTCAACTGGCGGACATTTTCACCAAACCTCTAGCCAAGGAGCCATTCACTTTCATAAGAAGAGAATTGGGAATGGTAAATCCCAATGAGTTGTAAGCTTACTCTTAACCCAATGTTAGATCAAGGTTTTGATGATTATCTGTTACTAACTTAAGCATCGGAGCTTCTAGATATGTTTTATGCAGGATGCATCTATCTAACATCTGCTGAAAGCTGAGATGAACTCGAGCCTGTGAATGATGAACTCGAGCTCGAGGAAGGCAGATAAAAGATGAAAGGCAAAAGGGTGAGTGAACTCGAGTTCATTAGTAAATGAACCTCAGGTTCACTTCAGGCAGAAAGCAAAAATGAACCTCAGACAAGGTGAACTCGAGTCCATCAATAACGAACTCGAGTTCGAAAGTCACTGAGAGCAACCCTGCTGAGAAATTATTCTGAACTCGAGCCCATAAGTAAGAACCTCAGGTTCACGAGAAAGTTCAAGAGTTCACAGTACACTCTTGAAGTCCAGGTAAGTGGATTTCTATGACGAACTCGAGCCCACAAGTTGTGAACTCGAGTTCATCGTGTGCCCTATATATACTACAGTTGTGAACTTTCCACTTCACTTCACTCGAACCTCCGGTTTGCCCTAATTCCTCTCATCTTCTTCATCTTCTTCATTCTCTGATCTCTGCGAAAATGACTTCCAAATCCTCAAACCCTAAAGAACCTAACCCTAATCCCTCTCAAACTTCCTCTCAAGCTCAATCTGAGCGTCCTGTTCGAACAAAGTCTCGGTCCACTCGTTTACGGTATGGCATTGACAAAGAAATCAGAGGAGTTCAGAGTGGCAACCCCGCGGTTCCTCCCTCTAGACCAAAGGGAGTAGTGATTGGAGAAGAACGAACCAAGAAAAGACACGATCCAGAACCAGAGGTTCAAGGAAAAGGAAAAGCCACTCAACCCACGGTTCCATTAAGGGAGAAGCAACCTTTCAAGCGGAAGAAGACCGCCGGTATTCACTCTGTACCCACTCCCGGACAAGCAAGCTATCAAGGCCAAGCTCAACCCATTCCTCAACCACAGGAGCAACCTGCTCCTCAGGTATCACAGACTCTACCCGCTCTTTACGAGATATACAATCATAAGAGATGTCCTACAGGGTTTAATGAGGAGCCTTGTAGAATGTCAGCAGATGAGGGCAACCTGTTTAAGAAAAAGTTTGATGAAAAGAGAGTCTTCTGTCCAATTGTATCTGTGGATTTAGCCAGGATTAAGGACGAATGTAGTATTGATTTAAGTCCCTGGCTAAAACATTTTGAACCTCTGATATCTATCAAGGCACCCTACAGTCCAAAACTTGTGAAAGTCTTCTATTTTCACATGAAATCTGATAATGTCTTGGATTCAGAGGGTAATCTAGTAGAAGAAAGGATTATTACCAAGGTCCGGGGCCAGAAAATCACGATTACCCCAGCCTATCTCAATTCAATTCTCCAAATTTCCAACCCTCCTAAACCTGAGATTCACAGATATTCCCAACAAGCCACTTTTAGACTGCTTAGGCCAGATGAACCTGTTCCTGAGGGCTTGGAAATCCTTAACTTCACACCTGCTGCAATGCCCCCAAGGAACCGGGCAATTTGGTACATATATACGAGGGATTTATTGCAGAAGGGAGGCAATTTCACCCACTTTGCCAAGAAAGACTTTAACATATTTGCCTCTATCTTGGACAAGCAGCCTCAGAATGTAGGGCATTGGCTATTTCAGGAGATAGCTAAGTTTGCTTTTCACTCCCGGCAGTCCTCTCAGATTCCCTTCCCTAGTTTGGTCTCGATCATTCTCTTTCATGAGAGAATATGGCATTTGGCCGCAAATGATCCTCCACAATTTCCTGCTGAGTTTGGACAACACATCATGAACCTCATGGGGGTTGATAGACCAGAGAAGTCAGACCAGTCCAGAGCTCCGGGGAAATCCAAGCCAGCAAGATCCAGAGCAACTCACTCCCGAGCAGAGGAAGCTCAAAGTGCTCCTCCTCCCTCAGACTTTGATGTTAAGGTTCAAGAGATTGTGGACAAGGCAGTCTCAAACTTAGTTGAGGGTATTGAGTTAGCCATAGGGAAGCTGGTTGCTGAGGTCAACAAAGGTCACAGTGACTTGGTGGACATTCAAGAAGGGTTCAGAGTTGAACAGGAGGCCCTGAAGAACCAGATCAGTGATCAAGCCTCCACCATATCCACTATGTTGGTCACGATGATGAGTTTGAGCGACAAGATGGACAAGATATTGAAGACTCAGTCATCGACTGCTTCTACCTCTGTGCCTGCTCCAGTTTCTGATTCTATGCCTGATCCTCAGCCTGATTCTGTATCTGCACCCCCTATCACTGAACCTCACATTGAACCCCTAGCTTCTGTACCTGACCCACAGCCTGGAGCTCAGCCTACTCTCTCTTCCCCTCCTTTTGCTGATGACAAAGGGGGAGAGAGTGTTGAGTGATTTTTTTTTTTTTGTGGAAATTTCATGTTGTTATTTGATTTTTATATGTTTGTATCTTGTATATGAAATGTCAGTTGCTTATGAGTTGCTTGTGCTTCTGTTATCATCTTAATTTTAACTCTGATAACTTGCTCAGTTTCTCTGATAATCCTTAAAACTTTCACAAACTGAATTTCAAAGAGAGATTCCAAACCAGATTTCAAAATCAACTGTTTACAAGTGTTGTCATCATCAAAAAGGGGGAGAATGTTAGTTCCCTGTGTGTTTTGATGATTACTAACAATTGTAAACAATATTGATAAGGTTTGACAAAGTTTAGAATAATTTAAACTTGTATTTTTCAATCTGTCAAAACCAAACTCGAGCCTGGTAGTGTTGAACTCGAGCCTGGATTTGACAGAGAGCACAAACTTGTCCAGTTGATTCCCAAACTCGAGACTGAACCTGAAGTTTAAAATTAAACTTTTGAAAAGTTCACATGAACTCGAGCCTACTAAGGTCAAACTCGAGTTCATTCTTTCCAGAGAGTTTTTGAACTTTGAGAACATGTTAAACCTTACACTTGCTTTCTTCAAACCTCAAGTTTGAAAGGATCCAAAGAAAGTTTTGAGAGCATGAACTCGAGCCTGTCATGGCAAACTCGAGTTCATCTCTGGCGGGACAAGTTGTTTGAAACTTAAAGATATTTTCAAGCTCTGCACTGTTCCATTAAAAGAAAAGTGTTTCGGTTTGAAAAGTTCACCAATGCTCAAACTCGAGCCTAACATATTCAAACTCGAGCCTAGTTTTGGCCGAGAGCAAAGAACTGTTTTTAAGCTATTTAAACTCGAGCCTGAGACTTACAAACTCGAGCCTAAAAGTTCCAGAGAGCAAAGAACTTTTGGATATGTTTTTAAACTCGAGAGTGTGTTTTGCAAACCTCAGGTTTGTGTTTTCAAGCTAAAACGAAGTCTGTTCAAAAGTGTCTCGAACTCGAGCCTGACATTAATGAACTCGAGTTCATTTCAACCCGAGAGCTTCTTAGTTCTTCAATAACTTGAGAACCTCCAGTTTAAAAGACAAACCTCAGGTTTGTTCATTTTGAACTTACATGCTTTTAAACACTGAAGCCTCGAACTCGAGCCTAACTTTAATAAACTCGAGTTCATTTCAACCCGAGAGCATTTTAGTTTTTCAATGATCTGCAAACCTCAGGTTTATAAAGCAAACCTCAGGTTTACACTTTTTGAACTTGCACAGTTTTGAACACTAAAGCCTCGAACTCGAGCCTGTAAGAACTGAACTCGAGTTCGTGACGCTGGTTCAGAATTTTTGAATTTGGGCATTTCAGAAATCAATGTTATTTGATTCTATCTTCTTCCAATATTATTCTCTGATATTCCCTGCTATGTTTAACGTATTTATTAGTGGATTTCAGAGCATTAAAGAATGTTTGGTGAGAGGTTAGAGTATAAAGCAAAAAGCACCTCAGAGCATTTATTGCAAAGCACAAAAGTTACTCCTTCTACCCAAATCCTTCTGCACACGCTTACAAAGCATTTAAGGATGTTAGCTGAAACAAGAAAACTCCTCTCCAACGGATTAATTCGCAGAAAGTCAGCCCTGATGTCTTGACCAACTATATTAAGGGAAAACAAGAGAGAGAAGACCCCAAAAACCACTTCAGAACACTTGGGCAACTTCTCCAACGGTCTGATTCAAGCTACAACGGTCATTTAATGTTCTCTAGCTATAAATAGAGTTCATTAACATCTTCAAAATGATATACAACGACTCTGAGCGAATTTCTACTAAATTCATTTATTGTGTATCAGCTTTCACTTATAGAGTATCATACTTGATACAAGTACTTCAGTGTTCATCATATCTACTCTGTAAGAGAGTTAAATACTTGTAAATCATTTATTGATTGAGATAACTACAAGTCAGGGGACTTGGTAGTTGGGTGTATTGATTACGACTTGTAAGGGGGAGTGTGTTCTAGTGAGAGAACAACTCTTAGTACAGAGTGTGTAATCAATATTTGATTATAGTGGATTGAAAATCCCAGGTGAGGCTTGGGGACTGGATGTAGGTCAGAGAAAGGACCGAACCAGTATAAATCACATTGTGTAAAGCTTTCCTTCCCTACTCCTCTATTAGCCTCTGTTTTCATTAGTCAAAAACAGAGCTCAATCCTTAATTTTTAAAGATACCCAATTCACCCCCCCGCTTGGGTATTTAGCTCCACTCTTCAGAAAGGTGAATTAAGAAAATATACCTTCAACCTCTGGATCGATGAGCAGACCAGATCCACAGTCCACAGCTCCCGAAGCTCGATTAAATGCAGATATTCGCCACACAGACCACCGGCGGGAGAGAGAGAGAGAGAGAGAGAAATGATGTTGTAGGAAGGAGAGTGATGGAGGTGGGTGTTCGGCTTGGAGGAGAAAGGAGCTTGAAGGTGAAGACGATGGAATCCACGGGTCAAAGAGTGAGCTCGCGGTGCTGGTTTTTCTCTGATTCAGTCCGTTCCAAGTGGAGGTCGATGGTGATGGAGGGTTTAAGGAGGTGGATCTGGATCGGACTGGGTGGTGGTGAAGAGAGCCAAAGTAGGGTGACGGTGATGGAGGTGGGTTTTCTCTGATTCAGTCCGTTCCAACTCTCTGAATGATCTCTCTCGCGGTGCCCCTGATTCCAATTGCCAAACCCTTTTTTTTTTTATCGGAAATTGCCAAACCGTCAATCAAACAAAAGAAATGATTACATACATACACATATACATATATATTTAAAAAATAAATCTTATATTCAATAATAATTAAAAAATAATACCCTCTTTAAAAAATTCAAGTCCACCACTTTCTAAATTAATTTCATTCATAGATTATTTAGAGTAAAATACTTTGACCACCTATACGTTTTGTTTTAACTACACAGATATCCCCTATTTTTTAAAAAACATATACTTAAGATCAAACTGTTAACCTCGTCAAGAATATTTTAAAAAGATCTTTAAAATATATTTTTTAAAATTAAAATTTATATTATAATAATTTTTATTGATTAGTTTACCTTTATCATATCCAATCCTTAATTTACTTTTTACAGTTCAAGGGCTCCAGGAAAAAAACAAACAATGGAGAGAAGTGCGGCAATGGAGAATCTCTATAGCAAAATGGCATGAAGCTTGTTGTTTTTATCTTCCAGAGTCACTAACTAATGCTTCGCATATCAACAATATTGCCCTGAAAACAGTATTAAAGAATGTTCAGAAACTTTAATCCTGGTAATGGTATGCAAATCATTTACGAAAGTTCATGCTTTCATCGAAAATCGAAGTCAAGTCGTATTTTCGAATGCTAGTTTTTTTAGTCTTATGCGAAACTCTAATGCTAGTAATGTATGCTTTCCTCACATTTACTTGGTGTAGTCAATGGTAGTTTTTAAGTCGTTTTCACATCATTTACTTCTGATTTTGTTAACTATATGACGTTCAGATTATATCATTTTTACAATTTATCATGTTTGGCCTGCAATTGGCTCGTTTAAATTATTTATGTAATATCTCATTCTTATATCATTTATACTATGTGATAGAAAATGTGTTTGAAACATAGTTTTATCCACCAATAGATATGATGAAAAATTAAAGTTATAAAATTTTATATAACAAGAAATTGTAAATTTTTATAATATAAAAAAATTAATAAATGTTATATATTATAAATTTTGAAAAAATATATTAGAATTATTTCTTGATTGTATAGTATTATTTTTAGTAAATATAAATGTTTAAATAATTCTTATGTTAAATAGGGGTATTTTAGTCCAAAAAAAAATGTTTATAAGTCAACCTTAACAAGTGTGTGCTCACTTAACGGTTTAAAAAATCCTCATTTCCAACCTTTGCCTTTTGCATTTATCAGTAAAACTTCATCGTCCTCGATCACGTTTTACCTATAAATTAATTCATGACAACATCGCAAGTTGAGATAACTATAAATCAGAGATAAGATTACAATGGTCATATAGTTCATGATTTCAATGGCTTTTATTCTACCATTTACTAGCAATAATTATTCGCTTATTTAAACAATTTTAATCATGTCATTTATAATTTTTTGATATATTTCTTATGAAGGTTTTTATTAATTTACATTTTTTAAAAAATATGTCATATGTTCTATTATATTTATTTGATTAAATGGTAAAAGGGAAGATATATAGAAATAATATATATTAATTATAAGACAAATGTTTATCAATATATTTTAAAATTAATCATGTCAAATTAATGAATCCGAAATTGATAGTCAAATTAAACCTAAAAGCCAAAAACGCACGGACTTGATGATGTCGAAATGATACTTGTTTTTTTTTTTTGGTCAAAAGAAATGATACTTGTCATATACTAGTAATACTCTCATCCAAAGTTTATCTTCAAAACAAAATTGAAAAACATAGAGTAATTATCGGATGTTGATCGATCATTTTTATGGGATTTGTTTAAGGGAAAATGATAGTGAGCTCTTTTTTTAATGAGAGATATATAGTAGCATTTAAGGATTCAAATATTTGAAATATATGGTCAATTTACTATTATGAGAAGGACAAAAATGATTTTTTTATGACTTATCTAGATTAAAATATCATTAAAAAATTCATATTATTCTTACTCAAAGTTTTTCTCTTAATTTTCTTTTAATTATCGATTCAATTCATAAACTTTAGTTTTAAACAATTTAGTTGTTATGATTTATTGAATTATAAATTATACTGAGTGAATCATGCTCCAAGTCAAGGAATAATAGGGACCGGATTTTTTTAAGAATCCAGACGATATCCTCCAACTAATAGCTAGAGACTAATCTTATCAATCGGGGCATATAGATCATATGAGTTTTGCCTCTCCTAACTAAGCATTTTCCATGTATATGGCTTGGTTCAAACCAGAAAATCATGTTTAAGAGACTCAACAATCTATCGACTGAGCCAGGCTTTTGTTCGTGCCATTGTTTAAAAGTTGATACCTTGTCAGAAAGTGTATATTGCATTTAGGTAGGTGGAAAAGATATAGTAGCATTATATTTGACTTTGCTGAAGATTCAAATCATTTCAATCTAAATAAATAAATATTTGCACTTGAGATGGGATAAATCGCAGCACATTATTTATTAATTTTGATTTCGTATAATTAAATATCAAGAAGTTAGAACCATGTTAGAACATTTGTCAGTTCATAATTTTGTAGGAATATTTAAGAAAGTATTTGATGTCGATTATTTAATTTTTGCAATATTTTTTCTCATAATCAAACTAATTAAAACTTATTGATAGTTCAATTGTGACCAAATACTAATTCCTAAACGGATATTTATGCTAATTTGATTAGTGGAATTAAAACTTATTGATAGTTGAATTGTGACCAAATACAAGTAAGTAGTGTCTTCAATCATAAATATAGGATCTAATTGAAGAATTGATATTGATCTCATATATAATATTATCTCTGATTTTAAATATAAGATAAAGTTTGCAGTATGATTTATTCTAAAAGCTTTGTCTTATCTTTGAAATCGGAGGGAGTAGTTTTTTTTCATGTTGGTAAATTTTTTTTCTTTATCCCTATTGATACACAATCAACTGTTATCAGGTATGAGAGGGAATAAGAAATAAAGAAAGATGTATGAGTGTTTTAGAAAAAAAAAATATATATATAGTATATCATGTTAACTAATTGAACTAAAATTTTGTAATATAATCAAATTAAATAAATGCGTTTAATAGAAAAAACAGAAACGAGTAATAAAAAAAGGAAGAGTGGTTGGTAAGATCAAAATGGATAGAGTGCATTGGAAAAGGTAATGTGGCAGGCTCCAAATACTTATGTCGCAGTGTGAGGAGTTAGGCTCACATACATGTTAAAGGTAACTAAAAAGGAAGATATATAGAAATAATATATATGTTAATTATAAGACAAATGTTTATTAATATATTTTAAAATACTATTCTTTAGAGGAAAATTGTCTTGATTTTAATCAATATGCTACTTAGTTGAACAGAGGCAGAAATGAGTGAGAGACTTAAATTTATTTGTTTTAATTGCTTTGGGTTTACTTTGGAGAGATATTTAACAAAAAATATATATAAATATTAATATACTATTTTACGAGGGAAGGTAGATTCCGTCGCAAAATGTAAGGATTTTTGCGAGGGAACGAAAATTCCCTCGCAAAATGTAAGGATTTTTGCGAGGGAACAAAAATTCCCTCGCAAAATGTCTACAATTTTGCGAGGGAATATGTAATCCCTCGCAAAATGCACAAACTTTTGCGAGGGAATGTAGATTCCGTCGCAAAATGTAAGGGTTTTGCGAGGGAACAAAAATTCCCTCGCAAAATGTAAGGATTTTTGCGAGGGAACAAAAATTCCCTCGCAAAATGTCTACAATTTTGCGAGGGAATATGTAATCCCTCGCAAAATGCACAAAATTTTGCGAGGGATAGACTATTCCCTCGCAAAGTCTGTCCTTTACAAAAAATTGGGGGGAAATTTCCCCCCAAATTTTTCGCAATTTTGCGAGGGAAGAAGGTTCCCTCGCAAAATGGGCAAATTTTGCGAGGGAACATTGGATCCCTCGCAAAATAGCCCAATTTTGTGAGGGAGTTTTCTTCCCTCGCAAAATTGTCAAAAATTTGGGGGGAAATTTCCCCCCAATTTTTTGCTATTTTGCGACGGAACTAATGTTCCCTCGCAAATTCACCATTTTGCGAGGGATTCTTTGTTCCCTCGCAAAATAGCAAAAAAATTGGGGGGAAATTTCCCCCCCAATTTTTCGCAATGTGCGCAAATTTGCGAGGGAACGACGATTCCCTCGCAAAATGTCTACAATTTTGCGAGGGAATAATTTATCCCTCGCAAAATGGCAGATTTTGCGAGGGAATAGTAATTCCCTCGCAAAATTTTGGGCATTTTGCGAGGGAATGTCTCGTCCCTCGCAAAATTTCGTTCTTTTTGCGAGGGAATGTTATTTCCCTCGCAAAAATCACCTTTTTGCGAGGGAAATCAATTTCCCTCGCAAATTTCCCAAAATTTGCGACGGAATTTTTTCCCTCGCAAAATTCCGTCGCAAATTTCACATTTTCTTGTAGTGATATATATAGTAATGATGACATAATACATAACGATATCAAGTAAGCAATTGCTATATATTCTATATGTAATATCCTGAATTTTGAGCATAGGGACTTGAGAATAAGCTTGTATGATGACAAAGCCTAGTTTGGGAAGTGTGACAAATATTATGAAGGGGATTTCCCTTGATGCTGACATATCAGAGTTTCTAGAAGACAGTCAATTTATAACATGCTTGTGACTAAGAAAATGATATCCAATTGCTATGAAACTTTTTAGAATCAAAATAGACATGATAAGCTTTAATTTGATATGAATATAAGTCAATTGGATCTGTATACCATAAGCTATGAATTTTTGAAATTAGCACTTCAATTTGGAACATTTTATTGACCAAGTATGTATTAAATGCTGATTCTGGAATAGTTTGCGTGAGATTGACTATGAGAGGTATTTTTCCCTAAAATTAGACTTAATAGCCTTTAGAATCACTGTAATTGGATATTTGTGCATAAAGATATGAATTTTCAAAATTGGTTGAAAATTCTGCTAGCATGACTCTTGTGTGAAAATGAGTTTTGAAGAAGGGTGAAATGGTCAAATGAGATTAGTCAAGTATGGACCCCACATAGAGGGCCATCTCACCTCTAACTTGTCCTCCAAGCACATCTAGCTTGTTTTTCAAGCATATCTAGCTTGGCCTCCTAGCTCACACACCATACCCTTCACTTTTCCAAATGGTCAAACTGCCTCATCACCTCTTTTTGCTTGGCTCATTTAACAAGCCTATTGACTTTCCCTATTTCCTCTCTCCATATCATTATTCCAACCAGCACTTAAGGAAAAGAAAGAATAAGGCTGAAACATAGAGAGAGGAAAGAAGAGGGAAAACATTATGGAGACAATTTTGCCTCCAATTTAGCATTTTTAGCTCCCAGGCCTTCTCTAATGTTGTTCCTCTCAGTGAGAACAACATTTCAGTTAGTTCTCGGTTTATGAGTTTTGATGATAGCAAGACTTGAAAATGTTTAAGGTTTTGATTCAGTAAAAAGTGCTTAAGTCAAGAGTGTACTCAAGTATCATTTCAAGTTTACTTGAGCACACTCAGTCTAACATCTTTGATTGAAGTGCTCTTAGGTCCTTACTCGAGTAATGGTTCAAGTGTACTCAAGCATGCATCAGTAAGAGGTGTCTGCACGAGCCTTAGAAGAGATCACTCGAGCAGGCTTTACAGCCTACTTACGCACAATACTCGAGTACTGGAATATCTATACTCAAGCAAGGTTGTTTTGTCAAACATAATGTCATATCGGAGACTATAGTTGAGTATGGAGTAAGTGTTACTTGAGTATGATACTCGAGCAACCTACTCGAGTATGAAGTTTCTAATACTCGAGTAAATACACTCTTGAGCTTCTGTCATCTATTTTCTTATATCATACTAAAGCATCCACAAGATCTTACTTGAGTATGATACTTGAGCAAGACCAACGTTATACTCAAGCAAAGTATAATGTTATTGTTAGTTCCCTATGTGTTTTGATGATAATCAACAATTGTAAACACACATTGGAGTTTTGTCTTTGGTAAAACCTTATTGTCAAAGACAAACTCAAGTATTACTATCAATACTCGAGTATTGACTTGACAGAGAGTTGCTCAAATCCTTTTTCACAAAGCAATACTCAAGTATAGGATGCTATACTTGAGTATTGGACTTACAGAGAGCACTCCAAGTTTTCACCCTGAGACAATACTCGAATATTGATATGAATACTCGAGTATTGCACTTACAGAGAGCACTCCAAGTTTTCACCTTGAGACAATACTCAAGTATTGATATGGATACTTGAGTATTGAACACACAGAGAGAATTTCAAAATTGACTTAAGTTGTCAATACTCAAGTATTCAATTACTCGAGTATTGGTCATACAGAGAGCCATCAAAAGTTTTTCACCTTGTGAAAACTCGAGTATTGATTTGTATACTCGAGTATTGTCCTTATTTTCAAAGTTCAAGTCTCGATGGTTCCTCTCTAGAAGATGAATACTCGAGTATCAAGATGGATACTCAAGTATTGACTTAAGTGCACAGTGACAAACTCGAATATTGATGAACACACTCAAGTATTGAACGCTAAACTTGAAAATCAAATTTGACGAATTTTTGGAATCATCTTATTTGATCTTAATACTTTCTCTTATCATTCTTCTATATTCTTAGCTATGTTTAACCATCTTTTTGATGAGTTTCAGACAGATTAACAAAAGTTAATTGAAGGTTAGAGGAAAAGCAAAAAGGTAGTTTAGAACATTAAATGCTGAGCAAAAAGTTGCTCCTTTTTGGCTATCCAACTGCGCACGTCTACAAAGCATTTAAGAATGATTTCTGCAACAAGTAAACTCTTCTCCAACGGATTAATTCACAGAGAGTCAACTCTGATCATCTAGCCAGCTAGATTAAGAGTAAACAAGAGAGAGAAGGTGCTAAACCACTTCAGAACACTTGGCACAACTCCTCCAACGGATCTATTTGGAAAGCAACGGTCATTTAATGATCTCTGAATATAAATAGAATAGCATTTAAGTCTTTCCAACTAACACAACAATTGAGAGCGAATTACATTGAAGTTTTCATTCATTTCTTTCAGTTTTCATTTGTATAGTATCTTTTGATACAAGAGTTTCAGTGATCATTTATATCTGCTCTTTAAGAGAGTTTTACTTCTGATTATTCATTTATTGTAAAGGAATCACAAGTCAAGGGGACTTGGTGGTTTGGGTTCATTGATTACAACTTGTAAGGGGGAGTAAGTTCTAGTGAGAGAATCACTTCTTGAGTGCAGAGTGTGTAATCTTTGATATAGTGGAAATCCCAGTGAGGCTGGGGACTGGACGTAGGTCAAGTGGTTAAGACCGAACCAGTATAAATCTCTTGTGTCTTGCTATTCTTCCTCACACTCTATTTTTCCTTGTTTTCATTGTTAAAAAACAGAGTTATTTGCAAGAATTTTTAAAATACCCAATTCACCCCCTCTCGGGTATTTGGCTCTACTTTCATTTGGTATCAGAGCAAGGTCTTCTCATAAGAGCTTAACAACTCGAGAAGGATCGATATGGAGGGAATACTACCGGATGGAGCCTCAATCAACAGACCCCCTAACTTTAATGGAGAACACTACTCATTTTGGAAAGCTAAGTTCAAGGTGTTCGTCATGGCAACAGAGTATGGACTTTGGAGAGTCTTCGAGAGAGGAGGTTATGAGCCATCAACTGTAGAAGATGGTGTGAGAGTTCCAAAACTAGAAGAGGAATACGATGATAATGATAGAAGGAACATTACACTCAACAACAAGGCGGTTCTTTTACTCCAAAGTGCACTAAGCCAACAAGAATATTTTCGTATTTGTACTTTACCATCTACAAAGCATATGTGGGATTCTCTGGAGATTGCTCACGAAGGAACGGCTGGAGTAAAACAAAATCGGGTCAACACTCTTATGACCGAATATGACTTGATGCGTATGAAGCCTGGAGAATCAATTGGTGAATTTCAGTTGAGATTCACTCATTTGATTAATCAACTTGCTGCCTTGGGAAAGGAGTATGATCAGACTGTTCAAGTAAGGAAGATCCTGAATATCCTTAATAAAGAATGGGAAGCCAAGGTCACAGCAATTGAGGAAGCAAGAGGAGACTCCATGGCATCTGTGGTTGCTCTCTTTGGTAGCCTTTCTGAATATAAGGCCAAACTCAAGTTCAAGAAGGGACTTGATGAGGTTCATGGCAAAGGCAAAGGGATCGCACTCAAGGCTGCAAAAGAGGATAAAGAATCAGAAGAGGAGGATGAAGACGATGATGAAGAAATGGGCATGTTGGTCCGGAGATTTAAGAAATTCTATAAGAAGGACCAAGGTTTCAAGAAATTACACAAGGGTAGCTCCAGTTATGAGGCTAAGAAGCCTATCATCTGCTATGAGTGTCAAAAGCCTGGTCACATCAAATCGGAATGTCCCCAGCTGAACAACAACAAAGATAAAGAAAAGAAGAAGTTCAGCAAGTTCAAGAAGAAAGCCTATGTCTCAATCATTTGGGGAGATAGTTCATCCGATGAAGAAGATGAGGATGAGGAAGAGAAAGCCAACATATGCCTAATTGTTGAAGAAGAAGAGCAACATGATGCAAGTGTTGAGGTATATGACTCTAAACCTTCCTATGATGAGCTTTTCACTGAGTATCTCTGTGGCAATCTGAATTTGAAAAACTTTCTGATAAATACTTGAATTTGAAAAGGAAAAACACAACTCTTGAGTTGCAAGTTACAAAACTCTCTTCTCCTGAAATTCTTGTCTACGAAAAGTGTTCTAATTTGGAGAAAAAGAATTTTCATCTCACTAAGGTGTTAGTTCTCAGTGTGTTTTGATGATTAACAACAAGTGTAAACATGGTTTGAAGTTTCCAAAATCAGTTTAAAAGAGTTTGACAGTTGCTTACTCGAGTAGAGGTAAGCTTACTCGAGTATAGAACTGTTGAAGGAATGCTCAAATGCGTTTTGACAAGTCTTTACTCAAGTATAGGAAGCTATACTCGAGTAAAGGACTTCCAGAGAGCAATCAAAGTTTTTGAAATAGGTGCTTACTCGAGTAAAGGTATGCTTACTCGAGTAAAGGCCAACCAGAGAGCAAACTTGTTTTTCTAAGTGTTCCCATACTCAAGTACAGGTTTGTTTACTCGAGTATTGGTCTTCCAGAGAGCAAAAGAATTTTTGAACTTGAGTGCTTACTCGAGTATACACTTGCTTACTCGAGTAAAGGACTTACAGAGAGCAAACCTGTTTTTCAAAGAGATTGCATACTCGAGTAAAGGTTTGCTTACTCAAGTAAAGAGCTCTTAAACTAATTTACAAACATGGCACCTGTTCTTCCTTACTCAAGTAAGAGTTTGTATACTCAAGTAAAGACTTGGAGTAACTTCTCACTTTTGAGGAATTAAGTAGCTTACTCGAGTAAAGGTTGTCAAACTTGAGTAAAGCCCATACAGAGAGGTTACAAACTTGACAAAGACTTGCTTACTCAAGTATACAAAGCCTTACTCAAGTAAAGAGCTCTTAAACTAATTTACAAACATGGCACCTATTCTTCCTTACTCAAGTAAGAGTTTGTATACTCAAGTAAAGACTTGGAGTAACTTCTCACTTTTGAGGAATTAAGTAGCTTACTCGAGTAAAGGTTGTCAAACTCGAGTAAAGCCCATACAGAGAGGTTACAAACTTGACAAAGACTTGCTTACTCAAGTATACAAAGCCTTACTCAAGTAAAGAGGCATTTTGAGTTTAAAATTCTTCACATGAACAGTGCCTTACTCGAGTAGACTACTAACTTACTCGAGTAAAGCTCTTGGTTTTCAAATACAAGTCACGATGGTTTGCCTCTGGAAGTTGCTTACTCAAGTACACTTTGGTTACTCAAGTAAAGACTCTTACACACAGTGTCTTACTCGAGTAAAGATGAACTTACTCGAGTATACAACGGTAAAATCTGATTTTTGAATTGCACGAATTTGGAAAACACTCTTGTTTGATCTTATTGTTTCCATAATTCATTTGCTTATGTTCCTAGCTATGTTTAACAAGTTTGTTAAGTGCATTTCAGCTAGAACAGATCAAGATTAGTGAAGAATAGAGAGGTAAAGCAAAAATGTGAACAGTGCATTTAATACACCTCTGCAATTCCACCTACTTTCAGCTAATCTGTCTGAGCACGCCTTCTAAACGTTAAAGATTGCTTACTACAACAAGCAAAGTCAACTCCAACGGGCAAAACTCCAGAGAGCCACATCAGATCATATTAACACATGGATTAGTTGGAGTTTAGAGAGAGAAGCAGACCACACTTAATGATAATCAACTACAACGGTCTGATTCATTCTTCAACGGTCACAGACCTTCCTCTACCTATAAAAGACTTGGATTCAAGCAGAGAAAGAGAGATTTATGAGTCTACCATGCCAAAACGCTGACACTCTGCTTCTACATCCTTTTCACTTTGTTTTACATGTCTAGATAGCTTAGAGAGTGAAATGATTTGTATCTGTACTTCAGTGATCATTTATTCATTCCTTTGAGAGAAAATTTATTGTAAACACATTATCTTTCTGAGAGTTACTCAAGATTGGGTAATCTTGAGTTGGGTATACATTGTGTTGATTACAACTTGTAAGGGGGAGTGAATCCTAGTGAAAGGATTACTTCGAGTACAGAGTGTGTAATCAAGCAGTGTATTGATTACAGATTGTAAGGGGGAGTGAATCCTAGAGAGAGGGTTGCTTCAGTTACAGATCGTGTAATCAAGAAGATTAAATATAGTGGATTGAAAATCCTAAGTGCGGCTTGGGGACTGGATGTAGGTCAGGGAAAAGACCAAACCAGTATAAATCTGTTTGCAAGCTCTTCTCCCTTATCTCTTACATTTCCAGCATTTACATTTGAGTAATTATCAATTGTTTGAAAACTTACTTTTGTTACTCAAGATGAAAACACTGAATTGCGAAAATATTTTAAAGAGTGGAAATTTTTATACTTCACCCAATTCACCCCCCTCTTGGGTGATAGCCGGTTCTTACATAAGGCACTTGAGAGATTCACTAGAGGAAGTGAAATGCTCAATGTCATTTTAAAACAACAAAGGTTTACAAATGATATATCAGGAATTGGCTATCAACCTTGTTTTGATAAAAAGAAAGGCAAAAAGAAGAATGGAGAAAGATCTTATATGAACTATTTTCGAGAGTCAGTACATTCTTCAAACCCCTTTGCACACTGCAACTATTGCAATAGGAAGGGTCATACAACTTCATCTTGTTTTCATAGGAAAGAAAGAAAGGTTAAACCTGCTAGTAATTATCAATGGGTACCAAAAGGAACTTATGTTCCCAAGGTCCAGTCTAACCCCAAAGGACCCAAGAAAAGATGGGTACCTAAAACTTGATCCTCTGTGATTTGCAGGTGTGTCTAAGAGCATCAAAGCCCAATAAATGGTACATTGATAGCGGATGCTCCAGACACATGACGGGAGACAAGTCCAAGTTTCTCTAAATCAAGCCTAAGGAGGGTGGCAAGGTGACCTTTGGAGAAGACCAATCTGGAAAGATAGCTGGCATTGGTGAGATTGGAAACAATGAAGGTCCACTCATCAAAGATGTATACCTCGTAGAAGGACTATGCCACAACCTCCTTAGTGTGAGCCAAAGCACCGACAAGGGTAACTTAGTTATTTTTTATTCTAATGAATGCTTGATTGTGAAAAAGGAATTTCTCCCTTTAGAAAATTTAAAATCAAAAGCATTATTTAGAGCTCCTAGAGATGGTAATTGTTACACTCTTAACCTCTCTAGCAATGCTTCAATTTCTGAAAATTGTTTTGTAAGCAATTTAAGTGAAAGTTGGCTGTGGCACAAGCGATTAGCTCATGTCAACATGTCCCAACTTTGACAAGTTGCTCAAAAAGGATTTAGTTATTGGCATTCCCAAACTTAGTTTCAAAAATGATTTGACTTGTGAAGCATGTCAAAAGGGAAAACAAACTAAATCATCTTTTAAATCTAAAAATGAAATCTCTACAAATAGACCATTACAATTGCTACATTTGGATCTTGTGGGTCCAGCAAGGGTGAGGAGCCTTGGTGGCAATCTTTACACATTGGTTATTGTAGATGATTTTTTAAGATTTTGTTGGACTATATTCTTATCATCAAAAGATGAAACATTTGATCAGTTTGTTGTGTTTGCCAAGAAGGTCCAGAACGAGAAAGGATTTTCTATTTCAGGAATTAGAACTGATCATGGTGAAGAATTTGAAAACAATGCCTTTGTTGAGTATTGTGACAACATGGGGATAGACTGAAAGAACCGGCTGAACCCAAGAGGGGGGTGAATTGGGTGAAGTATAAAAATTTTCTTTCTTTAAAATGTTTTTGCAATTCAATAAATTTAGCTTCCCAAAAGGATGTGAGTTGAAAAACCAGATGACAAAACAATCAAATGCGAATGCTGGAAATATAAAAGATAAGGGAGAAGAGTGTGCAAACAGATTTATACTGGTTCGGCCCAATCCTTGACCTACGTCCAGTCCCCAAGCCTCACTTGGGATTTTCAATCCACTATGTTTAATATGCTTGATTACACGATCTGTAACTGAAGCAATCCTCTCTCTAGGATTCACTCCCCCTTACAATCTGTAATCAACACACTGCTTGATTACACACTCTATACTCGAAGTAATCCTCTCACTAGGATTCACTCCCCCTTACAAGTTGTAATCAACACAATGTATATCCCACTCAAGATTGCCCAATCTTGAGTAACTCTTAAACAGAAAGATAATGTGTTTACAATAGATTTCCTCTCAAAGGAATGAATAGATAATCACTGAAGTACAAACACAATTCATTTCACTCTCTAAGCTATTTAGATATGGAAAACAGAGTGAGAATGATGTAGAAGCAGAGTATCAGCATTTTGGCATGGTAGGCTCGTGAATCACTTTTTCTCTACTTGAATCCAAGTCTTTTATAGGTAGAGAAAGGTCTGTGATCGTTTATAACCGTTGAAGAATGAATCAGACCGTTGTAGGTGATTAGCCTTAAGTTTGGTCAGCTTCTCTTTCTAATCTCCAACTAATCCAGTTGTTAATGTGATCTGATGTGTCTCTCTGAGAATTTGCCCATTGGAGATGACTTTGCTTGTTGTAGTAAGCATTCTTTAACGCTTAGAAGGCGTGCTCAGATGGATTAGCTGAAAGTAGGTTGATTTGCAGAAGTGCATTTAATGCACTGTACACTTTTTGCTTATGGCTTTGACCATCAATAATCTTCATCTGTGCTAACTGTAATTCACTTAACAAACTTGTTAAACATAGTAGGGAACATAAGTGAATGATATATGAAGGCAATTAGGTCAAACAATAAGGATTTGCAAATTCGTGTAATTGAAAAATCAATTTTGACCGTTGTATACTGGAGTAAGTTCATCCATACCCGAGTATGGCACTGTGCATAAGTGTCCATACTGCAGTATCCAAAGTCATACTGGAGTATGCAGCTTCCAGAGGCAAACCATCGTGACTTGTGTTTGCAGAACAAGACCTATACTGCAGTATGTTAGTAGTGTACTCGAGTATGGCACTGTTTGTGAGAAAAATTTTAAGTTCAAAATGCCTCTATACTGGAGTAAGCATCTGTATACTGGAGTAAGCAAGTCTTGACAAGTTGAGTGACCTCTCTGTATGGTCCCATACTCGAGTATGCAACTCTATACTTGAGTATGCAACTCTAATTTTAAAAAGTGTGAAGTCTTCTCTTGTCTATACTGGAGTATACAAATCCATACTGAAGTATGCAAGAACATGTGTCAAGTTGAAAATCAGTTTAAGAGCCCAATACTGCAGTATGCAAACCTATACTGCTGTTTGTAATAGTTATAAAATTTGGGAGCTCTCTGTATAAGCCTATACTCGAGTATGGATACCTATACTGCAGTATGCACTGAAGATCAAAACTTGTTTGCTCTCTGTAAGTGCCTATACTCGAGTATGCATACCTATACTGCAGTATTGACTTATCTTGAAAGTTTGGTTGCTCTATGGATGACCTATAATCGAGTATGCATACATATACTCGAGTATACATCTATTTTCAAAAACTTGATTGCTCTCTGTGACTCCAATACTTGAGTATTGCTTCCAATACTTGAGTATTGCTTCGTAATGGATTTGAGCAACTTCTTGAACTGACTATCAACTCCTGAGGGCCATATCTCTCTGGTCCGAGCTTTGTTTTGGTCCGTTCAACTCTTGATGGAAAGCTCTGTGAGTCTACTTTCATATGCCACTGATTTCAGCTCAATCGGATTTGTCTTTTGTGAGATACACCCAAAATACTGAAGGTGGTTTTGGATTATGACGTTGATTTTTGTTGCAACTTCAAAACATCATATATCCTTGATTTGAACTCCTTTGGACTTGAATTGTATACCAAAATGACGCATTGGGAGTCTAGTTTCATATGCTTTTGGTTTCGTCTCAATCCGATCTCTGGTTTGTGAGATATAATTGAATTATCAGACGTCGCCCGTGCTGAACGTGAACAGAGTATAACAGAGTTGCTAATCACCGTTGCATACTCGAGTATGCACTTGTATACTCGAGTATTGCTTAGACCAGAGATACCAGAAATGCTGAAAACACTACAAACTCGAGTATTGAGTCCCATACTCGAGTTTTGAGTCCTAAACTCGAGTTTTGACTTGGAAACTCGAGTTTTCTCATCCTGAAGCTGATTTTTGCTGACTTTAACTTCAAATTGAGCCATTTGAACTTCCATATGATCTTGGAGCCTTCTAGCATCAATATAAGAACTTGAATATTTATATTCTCATTCCATTCAACAAGTTCTTCCTCCTTTAATCTCCCATCTTGATTATTCTTCATAATCCAACTCTTTCTTTCTTCTCTTCTCTTGATCATTCCCAAAATACTTTGATAGCTTCTTGCTTCCTTGACATTGTCTGCAATTTCTTCTTTTCATTAATCCCTTATCTCCTTCTTGATTAATCTTCTTTATAATTCAACTTGAACTAATCGACATTAAACATAGAGTTAGTCAATGTAGGAGATAAATATATTATATAAACTTTTTGCTTCTATATTAGACATCATCAAAACTAATCATAACCAACATAGACTACAACTTCTCAGCTCCAAGGACTCCACAACAAAATGGTGTTGTAGAAAGGAAGAATCGAGTTCTCACCGAGATGGCAAGGGCAATGCTAAATGAGAACAATACTTCCCAAGTGTTCTGGGCTGATGGTATGAGCACTGCTTGCTATATCTCAAACTGAGCCTATCTGAGAAAGAAGTTGAACAAGACCCCATACGAACTATACAAAGGAAGGAAACCCAACCTGAGCCATCTACACATTTTTTGGTGTAAGTGCTATGTGCACAATAATGGTAAGGAAAATCTGGGTAAGTTTGACTCCAAGGCTAATGTAGGCATATTTCTTGGATATTCAAATAGAGCAAAGCCTATAGAGTTTTCAATACTAGAACTAAAGTTGTTGAGGAATCTGTTCATGTTGTGTTCAGCGAAGAAAAGACTGATAAATCCTTGAATGATGAGGAAGAAAATATTTTCAAAAATCAATTCTTTTCGAAAACTACACCTTCTCCTTCTGAAAATTCTGAAAATGTTTTTGAGGCTGATTCTGAAAACAATTTTGAAAACATAGATCAGTCTCAGCCTAGAGCTTGGAAATTTATAAGAAATCATCCTTTAGACCAAGTTATAGGAAATGTAAATCAAGGAGTAAGAACTCGAAACAGTACTTTAAATGAAGTAACCTTTTCTGCATTCATATCTCATATAGAACCCTCTAAAATAGATGAAACCCTTTCAGACAATGATTGGGTGATAGCTATGCAAGAGGAGTTACATCAATTTGAAAGAAATCAGGCTTGGGACTTAGTACCTAGACCCAAGGACCATCCGGTTATTGGGAAAAAATGAGTATTTAAGAACAAACGTGATGAATCTGCAATCATTGTCCGTAACAAGGCAAGATTGGTAGCAAAAGCTTACAATCAAGAGGAAGGAATAGACTATGAGGAAACTTATGTTCCAGTGGCAAGATTGAAGGCCATAAAAGTTCTTCTAGCCTTTTCATGTGTTAAAGGTTTTAAACTTTTTCAAATGGATGTTAAAAGTGCCTTTTTAAATGGTTTTATTCAAGAGGAGCTGTATGTTGAACAACCTCCTAGTTTTGAAAATGAGCACTTTCCTGATCATGTTTATCGACTTAAGAAAGCTTTATATGGTCTCAAGCAAGCTCCTAGAGCTTGGTATGAGAGATTAAGTCAATTTCTTCTTGATCAAGGGTTTATCAGAGGTAAAGCTGACACAACATTGTTTATAAAAAGAAATAAGCTAAATGAAATCCTAATTGTTCAAATTTATGTTGATGACATAATCTTTGGTGCTACTAATGATGTTTTGTGTGAGGAATTCTCAAAGACTATGCAGGGAGAATTTGAGATGTTAATGATGGGAGAGCTCAACTATTTTCTTGGGCTGCAAATCAAGCAAAGAAAGAATGGAATCTTCATCTCCCAAACTAAATATCTCAATAATCTGTTGAAGAAGTTTGGAATGGACAAGTGCAATGGAGCTGACACTCCTATGAGTATAACCACTTCATTGGATGCTAACGAAGAGGGCAAAGACTTCAACATCACAAAGTATAGAGGGATGATTGGATCATTGATCTATCTAACTGCAAGTCGCCCAGACATCCAATTCAGTGTTGGAATGTGTGCAAGATTCCAATCTGCTCCAAAGGAGTCTCATGCTGAACATGTGAAGAGAATCTTTAGATATCTTGCAAACACAAAGTCACTTGGATTGTGGTTTCCCAAAGGTCAACTTGAACACTTGGTGGCATACTCAGATTCAGATCATGCCGGCTACAAGACTGATAGGAAGAGCACAAGTGGCCAATGTGAGCTCTTTGGTAATTCACTTGTGTCTTGGTTCAGCAAGAAACAAATCAGTGTAGCTGTCTCATCAACTGAAGCTGAATATGTGGCTGCATCAAGTTGTTGTGCTCAAGTATTATGGCTTAAACAACAACTTGCTGACTTGGGAGTCCATCTGAAAGAGATTCCAATATTGTGTGACAACACAAGCACAATAAGCTTGGCAAAGAATCCAGTTCAACATACCCGGACCAAGCATATTGATGTGAGGCTGGGGACTGGACGTAGGTCAAGTGGTTAAGACCAAACCAGTATAAATCTCTTGTGTCTTGCTATTCTTCCTCACACTCTGTTTTTCCCTGTTTTCATTGTTAGAAAACAGAGTTATTTGCAAGAATTTTTAAAATACCCAATTCACCCCCCTCTTGGGTATTTGGCTCCACTTTCAGTTATGCCTCTGAGAAGGATTTTTGAATCTCTACTCGAGCATACAAGGAAGCTTATTCAAGCACTGTCATTTGCTACCTAGATACCTTCATTGTAATAGTAATTGTAAATTCAAATATTTGGGTTTATCATTTGTCTCTGATTAAATATTACTCAATCTTACATACAATATTACTAATCATGTTTTTGAGCGAGTTTCATATCATTAACGAATGATTTAGCAATACATGGTCGAAAAGCAACAACGTATGTTAGAACATTAAATGTTTGCAAAAAACTAAGCATGCACACATAATGAAAATCAGAGCAAACCAAATGATTCCTACAGGACATACTTATTCCTACGAAAGACTAAAGTATCCTTTCAGAGTCAACCTCTAACCAGAAGCATGTTGATGATGATCCGAAAGCAACTTATTCAAGTAACGTTTGACTATGTCTAATGGAAGCCATTTGTGTCTAGCGAATCAGTTCAAGAGTCTCAACGGCTAATTTAAAACTTCTTCAACAGTTAATAATGGCAGCTGGTATAAAAGCGAGAAACATTAAATTCGCCAACTACCGAAATACCTGAACATTCAATCAAATTTATTACAATCCATTGTTTCATTCAATACTCATCATATCTTAGAATATTTCTGTACTTCAGTGATTATATCCATCTACTCTATGAGAGAGTTTAATGTTTTGATTGATTATTAGTTTAATCTCAAGGTAGAGGGACCTTAAGTGTAGGTGTACGATTACAACTTATAGAGGGAGTGAATCCTAGTATAAGAGGATTACTTTGAATGCAAAGTGTGTAATTGTGTTCGAGAGATAATGAAAAACCCAGAAAGTCTAAGGACTTCACGTAGGTCAAGTGTTTGGATCGAAACAGTATAAATCTTCTCTATTCCTATTCTCTTTACATTCTGCTTTGTCTCTATTTCTTGTGTTCATTGGTTTATTTGAAAACACAATTTGAACTCACCCTATTTACCTCCTCTAGATGATATTCCACTTTCAATTTCTTCGATTTCAGAATCTTGGTCGGTGGTGTTTGGTGTCGTCTTCATGGACAAAGTACCACCAGATTTCTGAACTGATTGTGAAATCGTGATAAGCTTCATTTTGAACTGATTGATTTGAGGTTTTGAAGAGTTTTTGAATATTTTAAGAAACCCAAGGTTTTCAGCCAGTTGGGTATTTTGTGGTTCTTGATGAATTGTTCATATATATTGATTATATGGCATTTTAAAAGCATATGAATATAGTTTGGTGGATAAATTGTGAATGGATGAAAAGTTGTTTTGGAACTCCAATTTTGGGGGTTGAATAGGGCATGACGAGGGAGTAGTACTTTGTTATTTTTGAGGTCTCCAATGGATTGCTTGGGTAAAATTGTGTAGGAATAGGTTTTCTATATGATTTTAGAAGGATTGGATTGAAAACGCAAAGATTAAAGTTAAAATAGTAATGCTGCCAGATTCATTTTCTAGAGGCAGTCTATGAGTATTGTGTTTTTTAACAAACAAATGATGTACAATATTTATGAAACTTTCCAAAATCATAGTAGACATCATAAGCTTTAATTTGATATGTAATATGTGCCATTTGGGTTAGTATATTGTAAGATATGAATTGTTGAAGTTGTGACACTGAAACTGGAATGGATTCTTGGACAGTTTGGTTGATTGAGGTTTCTAGAATATTGTGTATCTAGTTGGCTAAGGACATTATTTTTCCTTAAATATAGACCTAATAAGGATCGTTTAGCCTCAGGAACAACCTCAATTGGATCTGTGTATATTTAGTTATGATTTTTCAAAGATAGACCAAGGAAACTATAAAGTTCATGTTTCCAAATTTGGGTTCCTATTTTTGTGTGGCTTTGAACAAGCAAACGACATTCTTTTTCTGTAAAATTTCCTCAAAAAATAGTAGACCTCATAGGCTTTAAAATGATCCCTAGAACGTGTTGATTGGTGATTTAGAACCCAAGTTATGAATTTTTTAGGTTTGGTTATGAAAATTGGAAAATTCTGTGTCCGAAACCAAGTATTAATTGTCGTTCGTAAATGTATATTTATCGGACCATCAATTTTCGTGGGACAATCACAAGATTGGGAGCTGATTCAAGGATTGGTAAAGTGTCCAGGTAGTAACTCTTCTCTTACATATTATGTATGATTGTATATGCATGTTTAAACCATGTTTTAGAAAAGTTCAGCACCACTCATGAGCCGATTGATTGGAAGAACAATCCATAGGGTATCTTCTCGGTGGTTGGGCAATAAGGCCAAATGGACCAATGGTCCTTAGGTCACGAAACCTGGTCACATTCAGATGATGTGGGTTGATGCCCAATCGAATGTCTAATATTGTGGTTTGGATGATGTAATCTTGTTTGCAGTTGTGATCTATGTTATGTGATCTCTAAATGTTGAATATATTGTTTGTTAACTGTTTGTGGTTGACTACCATGTACCATTTATATATTTTATGTGATATTAACTGTTACTCTAGGATTTATTTGAATCCCACCCCTAGTGATTATCTATGAAATGAATAATGTATTTGACGTGGCTCCCAGGGCAAGATGACGAATACTAATGAATAAGGATTCCGGACTGAGCCAAGGGCTACTGTGGGATATTTGTTTTGTTGTAATGAAATTTTATTTGGAATTATGTAAGTAATATGTAAAACCTCGTGGGTATTCCTGAATGTAATCAAGAGCTTTGTATCAATATGTTATGCTATTTATATTCACCTACTATGATCTATGCTGACACTTTGATAATTGTTGGTATATACTCGGTATGACATCTTTGGCATCAAAGTAGTGGTTCTTGCGGCAACAAAATAATATATTGATACTTAATTACATAGTAACATGAAATGGAGCAGTAGTGACATTTACCTTGAGGAAGAGGGCTCAGGTTCCAGTGAGTTGAGGCTTAGGGATAGATGAGATAGTATAGGATTTAGATTATGCTGCTAACCCTTGGGCTTCTGATATTGAGATAGGATATGTTTAGATCTCTGCCCTGTGTTATGGGAAAATATAGGGGAGTTGTATCAAGAAGCTAGTGTTGAATGGCCTAGATCCTATCACAACTTTAAGGTTAAGCATGCTTATACAATAGAAATCTCAAGATGGATGACACTTGGGAAGTATCATAGGAATTTAACATTCCTTGATTTAAGGTCTAAGTACCTTGAGGTATGAAATATGGTGATCCTTAGAGATACCATGAGGATATTAGACTGAATATAGTAATGACTGAGGATCGGCTTGAATTTGAACTAAACTAAAATAATGTTTAAGTCAAAATGTGCCTTTGGGATATTGAGGATTAAGGTGGAATTAGAACCTCGAGAATAAGAAATGTGAATCATGATCCTAATTTGTATAATGGGTATTGTTTAAGAAATGTGATTTCTCACCTCAGCTGATAATGAGGTTCTAAGAGTCGAATTGTAAAATTTGACAATTGTTGCTTTAGGAATATTTGAGGAAAGTGCTTAAATGTTATGAGAATATAATAAAAGCTATGAATCATGATGATTCTAGCATGATTAGTGCGTATAGTTGAGGTTTCAGAATTAGCTTGATGAACCTAAAAGTTGGATAGGCATATAGAGGGTTACTACCAACTGAATTGCAACCTAGGAATCTAACTTGATAGTTGGGTGATTCTTTAGGCATTTGAATTAACCTAAATTCATTGAGGTACTAGAATATGGTACCGATTGAATTGAATGAATTAAGGCATTAGAATGTGGTGCCAATGTGTATGAGGTATGTGGAGGTTGCTAGCTACTGATCAAGCATGGGAAAGATATTTATCTCAGAATATTCCCTTAGAAAGAATGATTGAGAGATTATTCCTCGATGGAACTAATAGGTAGCAAGAACCTTAGTAGCCTCGGGTTATGGTCTTGTGATCAGGACATATAACCGTAGATATGTTTGTGGTAGATTCCTTGAAATGTGGGTTAAATACTTGATAGGGAGAAACTAAATTTGTGTCTATGTGTGGAGTCAAAAAAATATTAAAAGTTCATACAGAATGACCCTAGATGAGATGACGAAATTGAATAGCGGAGCCCTGTGAGATTTGGGTTTCCTAGGAAAGGGTTTATATAATCCAGTGTATTGCCATGGGGTGTTCCACGCTGTATGTTTATTATTAAGTATACTTGTATCATGAATATATAGTGGGTAATGAGACCTATTGGGCCAGTAAGTCCTTAGGTCTTTAAACTTAATATGTGTTCAATAAGAAGCCCTAGGTCCTGTGAGACTAGTGTGTCTATAAACTGACAGAAGCCCACAGTTATTAGACCATGAATATCGGGCAGTGCCCCAAAGAATTGCGAAGTCTGAGAATTATGGGCATTGTCCTGAACGGCCAGAAGGCTAGAATAAAATGAACTGAGTAGTATTCCATGAATGGCTCGAGTGAGCCTGGAATGTGTTATAATTGATTACCTTCTATAATAGCTGTTTGGTTCTTGGGTATGTTTGAAAATTCAATTTTGAACTTGCTAATGCACCTACTGCATTTATGAATTCTAAATTGAATTTTTGAATGAAATGTTTTCTATAGCATTTGAGACCAGATGTAATGGTCACTTCTAAACTATGTTTTCTATATGGGATCCTTATGGATCCCAGAACTTGAACTGAATTTGAATTATGTTGTAGTAGAAGCAGTATAGAACTAGAAGAGGCCATAAACTATTATAGAAATGCTGAGTTTACTGGATCTTGCCAGATGTATTCAGAATGTTTTGGATTGCTTACCATTGATAAAAGCTCATTTGAAATGAGAATTGAAAGAAATAATTGTTTTGATAAGGGATAAGTTTATAAGTGGTTGAAATCTGCACCAGTATTGAATACTCCCAATCTGAGAAAATTTCGCCTTATTGGGACGTGTTACCACTATTGGCTCAATTGAGCAGAGGAACCGTCTAGATAGGGTACAACACGTAGTGTCTCTACCACTCTTAATGGGGTATCTTCCCAGTAATATGTTGTGAACACGTTGCACCACTCACAGTTCGATTGAACGGAGGAACCTTCAGTATGTGTTACTAAGTATCTTCCTAGTGGTGGTTGAATGTGAAGGAAAGAAAGGATTGGGATATGTCCTGGTGAAGTGGGATAAAATGGTGGTGTAAGTCTCTCAGCCATTGAACCTCGTAAGATGAATTATCCCAGTCATGAATTTGAGTAGGAAATAAATGTGTTTTCTTGAATTTGAGCTGGCAACGATTATGTTTTATTGAAAATGTGAAAGCACTACATCTGTATAATGCGCTTATGAAAATGTACTGCTACCACGAGAATTTTGAATATTTGAAAATCAGAAATGCTGAATATGAGATAATATAGAAGAATTGAAAAGCAGTGACATGATTGTTGTCACTAATGTGTTGAATTGAAAAGCAATGTAATTGGTGATTATGATGATACAAGAAAATAAACTGATAGAATGGTCTAGAAGTCTGAATTGGTTAGGTTAGATAGTATTTACCAACTATAGTGCTAAGCAAGAGGAAAGTAGTCTGAGAGCTTGAATTGAAGTAGCTTAGACACAGGATAAACGAGCAGAGGCTCAAGGAGGTAAGACCCGGTATGCAAGTTTCCATGGGGGTGGTTCCCTAGGCAGAAAGGCCAGAATATCCAACGCTATGAGAATAGAATGAGTCGAAAGGTAGAATGTATCAGGTAGTGAGGCCTGTGTAACCAAGCACTTAGAGGATGAACCAGTGGGTCCTGTGTTTGAATATCATACATTGGGTACAGGATGAATGAGAATGTTCTATGATTATATTGTGTGTTAATGAGCATGAATAGGAAAGGGTTAGACTGAGTGTCTAGAGTGATTCCCCAAGGGATACATGTTAAAATTTTGAGGACGAAATTTATTGAACGAGGGGAGAATTGTATTATCCTAAATTTTGAGCTTAGAGACTTGAGGATAAGCTTGTATCAAGCAAATGGTTAAGTCCAGTTCTGGAAGTGTGACAAATATTATGAAGGATATTTCCCTTGATGCTAGCAAGTTAAGGTTTCTGGAAGGTAGTTATTTTGTTATATTCTTTTGACTGAGCAAATGATATTCAATTGCTATAAAGATTAAGGTTTCTAAAGGGTAGTTAGTTTATTACTGTAATACCCCAAATTTTTATTAATAGAAATAACCCCTTTTTTTATATAGCCTTGATGGGCCAAATACTCTTAGTCTTAATTGTCTTAGGAATTTCCAGCTTATGTACTAAGAAAGAGGTTTTAGGTAATAAATACACTACTTGTCAACCAAGTCACATTAAATTCACGCTATGATTGATTGATTGAATTTAATATACCCTATCACATTAAATGTTCACCATGATTGATTGATTGAATTTAATATGACCTATTAATGAGTTGGCAATAGTAAAAGAGCCCAAAGCTAAACCCTAATTTTAAGCTATAAATAGAGGTCTAGTATAACCCTGAATACTCTTATTCTCTTCTACTATTTCCTCTATTCTTCTAAGAGGCTAGCAAAACGGAGACCAGGAAATCCTAATGCCCATGAGTCTTAGGTTAGTTTTATATAAATTTTGATAGGATTGTTATATATAAAATGTATTATATGTAATCCTAATCTCATGAGTCTTAGGTTAATTTCATATAAATCTTGATAAGTAATTAAAGTCCTAAATATATCATATGTGATTGTTATATGTAAATTATATTATATATAATCATAATTACTAAACCTTAGAAGAACAAAACACCTTTTTGTATTTATACATAATTCTTCTTCTTGGCTTACGCAATTAGCTTTTTGCAAGCCATTAACTTTTGCATTACCTGTACGTTTTTTTGGCTCTGGATGCCTTAGCTTTTGAGATTGAAACACAAATATTTATATCCTCTCATTATTATACATAATATATGTACGTCTTTTATTCTTTTTTTTTTTGAAATCTATAAATGCCTTTCATATATATATATATATATATATATTGAGAAATCCATTTTATTATGGGTGTATTTTGAAATAATTAGACTTTACTCATATAGGTATTTGAGTTATAATATGAGTTGAATCTTATATCGAATATTTAAATTATTATACTCTTAAATAGTTTGGAAATTCATGATGCCCTTAAGCAACTAATATATTCAATGAAGAAATTGATAATTGTGACAAAATTGAATTTCCTGATTGTGTGTGATTGTAATGAGTTAATAGTGGGAGGATAGCTTGGGACTGTACCTCCCAAAGTGATGAACACAACTTTTGGGCTTTATGCCACCGATGTGAATAGTATCTGTTATTCCCAAAGTGGTGTCTGGCAGGTTTCCAGGACACTAGTAGCAACTTTGGGAAGAGGTGTGTACATTAGGAGGATATGTTTTAACTCGATTTTGCTTGACTCCAGTCGTTCCCTCATGAGCTATCTCCAGAGCATCCCACATATGCTTTGCAGATGGTAAAGTGCAAACACGAAAATATTCTTGTTGACTTAGAGCACTTTGAAGTAGAAGAACAGCTTTGCTATTCAGTGTGACATTTCTTCTGTCAATGTCATCATAATCTTCTTCTAGCTTCATAACCCTCACGCCATCTTCAAGAACCGTGGGCATATAGTCTCCTCTTTCGAATACTCTCCATAGCCCATACTCTGTAGCATTTACAAAAACTTTGAACTTAGTCTTCTAGAATGAATAGTGCTCTCCATTGAAACCAGGTGGCCTGTTGATAGAAGTTCCATCAAGTAAGATGCCTTCCATATTGATCCTTCTCGAGATGTTAAGCTCTTTTGAGAAGACCAGGCTCTGATACCAAATGTAAGTGGAGCTGTATACCCAAGAGGGGGGGTGAATTGGGTATTTTAAAAATTTTCACTAATATCTCTGTTTTTAACCGGTAAAAATAGAGATAAACAGAGATGGGAGAAGAAAAGTTGAACACAAAGATTTATACTGGTTCGGTCCTAACAACTTGACCTACATCCAGTCCCCAGACTCTCTGGGATTTCCACTATATCAAAGATTACACACTCTGCACTCAAGAAGTAGTTCTCTTTCTAGAACTCACTCCCTCTTACAAGTTGTAATCAATGAACTCCCAAATCACCAAGTCCCCTCGACTTGTGATTCTTTACAATAAATGATATTCAGAAAGGAACTCTCTTTAAGAGTAGATATTGATAACCACTGAAGCTCTTTGTATCAGAAGATACTATACAAGTAAAAACTAAAGAGAATAAATGTAGACTTGAATGCAATTTGTTTTCAGTGGTTATGGTTGTTGAGAAGACTTGAATGCAACCCTATTTATAGTCAGATAGGATTAAATGATCATTGCATCACGTCACTGTTCCACGTCGTCTTCTCTCCGTCGAACTCGAGGAAAGGATGCTGGGTTGTCCTGGAAATAGCGTGCTCTGTGATCTTTCTCACTCTTCTCGAAAGACTGCCGAAGATAGAATTCTGTCTAAGGCTCTCCGACCTCTTTAGGGTTCTCTCGGCTGCCTTTTATAATTGAGCTTTCGTGCAGTGCAGCGGGTTGAGACTTTCCTATTCTGTCGGGATCTTCAGTATCTTCTGATTAGATTAGATTGCCTCTGCAGATTCTGCAGGATTCTTTCAAATCTTTCAGTTCTGATCATCCGCATCTTCTATTCCGTTACGTCAACAATCCATCTGTCAATATCGCCCTTTTATTTAATTCCTGAAATCATCTAGATAAAAAGGTCAAAATATAAACCGCATAGCATTGCGTCCTCTACTTTGCTATAGCATTCATGTGCTTTGTATTGCTCTTCGATCTGTTGTCAGAATGCTATAGCATCGCATCAACTCTGCTACACATTTTTCCTTAAAAAGCATCGTGAATTAACACATTCTGATGATTTCCATCTCTCACTCCCTATATCACGAATATATGCCTTTTTGCTTGGTTAATTCAGAGTTAAACTCATTATTACCATCCAATTCAGTCATGAAATATAGGGAAAATATAGTATTATTAGTGCTCATCACTGACTCGAGTTTTCTCAGTCCAGTCTTCCTAAACTCGAGTTGAGTTCCAAAACTCGAGTTTTCTTATACCAGAGGAGCAAATCATTGTAGCGAAGTAAGAAACTCGAGTTTTGAGTTGTGAACTCAAGTTTTCTCATCCTAAAGCTAATTTTTGCTGACTTTAACTCTGAATTGAGCCATTCCAACTTCGATATGTCCTTGGAAACTTCTAGCGTCAATATAATAACTTGAATAATTATATTCTCATTCCATTCATCAAGTTCTTCCTTCTTCCATCTCCCAACTTGATCATTCTTCTTCATTTAACTTGGCCTCATCATTCTTTTCAGCTTCTACCTTCTTCAATATCTATAAAGTGATGAAGCTTCATTCCAACTTCTACTTATCATAGAGACTTCCAATATCACAAGTGTTAGTTCTCAATATGTTTTGATGATGATTGAACAATTGTAAAGCCTTGAAAATCAAAAAGATTAGTTTTATGGTGCAAAAATCAGTTTTCCATGCTGTCAGAGGAAAACTCGAGTTTTGGTATTCAAAACTTGAGTTTTGATCTGTAGCAAAAACTGCACAAATGTCATCACCGCCAGTTTTGAACTTGTGAATAGTTCAAAACTCGAGTTTTGAGATCCAAAACTTGAGTTTTGGCTTGGCAGAAAGGTTTGCAAAACTTTCAAGTTTTTTCACATCTCAAAAACTCCGGTTTTCATTCATCACTGACAGTTTTGAACTTCTCTTATTTTGGAAGAAAGTTCAAAACTCGAGTTTTGGAAACCAAAACTCGAGTTTTGAAGAGACAGAGAGCAATTGATTTTTCTCCAGTTCATCACCGCCGGTTTTGAGACCATCACCGCCAGTTTTCAACTATACGAGTATTTTCCAAGTTTTCATAAAATATGAAAACTCGAGTTTTGGATACCAAAACTCAAGTTTTGATAAGACAGAGAGCCTTCAATCTTTTCGAAGTTGAAAACCGCCAGTTATGAACCAACACCTCCAGTTTTCATGTTTTGAACTTAAATCATGTTTTCACATGAATAGTTCAAAACTTGAGTTTTGAGAAGCAAAAACTCGAGTTTTGGGCAACCCGAGAGGATTAATTTCTCCAAACTCTGATAACTGCCAATTTTGGTTTAAACACCGCCGGTTATGAAGAATGAACAGTACAAAACTCCAGTTTTGATCTTCAAAACTCGAGTTTTGGTGAAATATCAGAAAAACGCTGTTTCGTTTAAAAACTTGCCAAATCTGATTCATTTTTCCTTGTTTAAGATACCCATTAATCCTATATGTTATATGTATCATTTATCATTGTAACCGAGTTGTTCTAACATGTTTATTTATAAGATTACAGACTCTTTTTAGATTTGATTGAAATAAAGAGCCACTTTAGGAAACTTGCTGAAATCATGGAGAGACGTTATGCAGAATCATCTAGCCGTTATACAAGATCATTTGATTGTTATACAACATCTCCAATGGACGAATTCCTTAAAAGAAAACAAGGATCAAGCAAATCTTCAGAATAACTTGCCAACGGCTATATTTCAGACAGGGAGTAATCTCAGAGGATTAATTCATATTATAACACCAACAACAGCTATATTTTCGAAAAGGAAAAAGCCCCAATGGATCTATAACGTTCACAAGCTTCAAACCACTACAAATAGATGAAGATTTGAAGCTGGAATAACACAGAACTGACATTCTACAATCCAACTCGAAAATATCAGTGAAAGAACTATTCTTTTACATTTGAATGATTTATTGGACTTCAGTGATTGATAAATCCATATTTTTAGATATTTTATCCCACCTTAACCATTTATTTTGGGGATTATTTTAGGCTAATTTGGATATATTAGATAACATTTGAATTGTTAGCCAATTTTAGGAGATAATATAAATCTGAATTAATTATGAGATATTGGGCTTAAATTATTAATATCTTAGTTAGTATCTTGTGATTAAATAATATCTCTTATTATATAATAGATCATGATTTTATCATATTTGAGATCCTATGGTGTAGAACTTTTCAGGAAAACTAAAAGGAGATCCAATGGTGAATTTTTATTGGGCTTCCTAAATTTTTATGGACTCAAATTGATACCCAAAAACTTTCTCTTTCTCCTATAAATTAACCTAGCAGCTGCAAAAGAATGAACGCTCTCATTGAGAGCCGAGACACGCCGTAAAGGACGGGGTGGAGAAGACGCAGCCAACACGCACAGGAGAAGGAGAATTGATTTAATCATTCATCACCAATTCCTTCAATTCAAGTCGCGGGACCCACGGCTATGTACTATTCTTCAATTACATTCATCAATTTATCAATTGGAATGGTTGGGTGCTGCGTGGTGATGCTTGGTGGAGAATTCGAATTCATGGAAGCGTAGGCACTTTTGAGGAGGCAATTTGGGAGAAGCATGGAGAAAACTAGAGTTTAGGGTTTTACATTTGAAGACCACAAGGGAGTATTTTTCCTTTTATCGAATTGTTTGAAGACTTTGAAATTATTTAGTTTTAGATAGTTTCGAATTGCTTTCTTAAGAACAATCTAGTTTTAGATTGTAAACATATCATTTATTTCAGATTTATTTGATAATTTGGATTTGACATAATTGCTGGAATTTTTGTTTGCAACCCTTGGATTTTCAATTGATTTAATAATTGAGTTTTCATTATTAATTTGATTGTCAATTGGGTTTATCAATTTAATTGTTTAATTAGATTGATAAATTGTTTAGTTGTTTAATTAGACGATTGTAAACAAGATTCTAAAATTATTTAGAAATTAGTTGTGAGCAGGTTTTAATGAGTTTAATTAACTAGCACTTATTCCATTATGAGTTTTCTAATGGATAAGGTGTTATTGAACTTGAGGGTTTCCCATGTTTCAATTAGTTGATTAAAATCATTAATTCATTAAAACCTTATCCATTAACCTAGGTCAACTTGGACTAATCTACATTAAGCATAGTAGTTAATCAATGTAGGAGATAACTATATTACTCGATCTTTTTGCTTTTAATAATGTCATCTATATAAAACATCATCAAAACTAATCATAACTAACAAAACAAATGTGAGAAGTACTTGAGATTACCCACGAAGGAACCTTCGGTATTAAGGAGAACAGAGTTAACACTCTAGTGACTAAGTATGACTTTATGAAGTCCGGTGAAAGTATAACTGAGTTTGAACTCAAATATACACATATGATAAACCAACTGGTTGCCTTAAGGAGAACATACGATCAAAACTCCCAAGTGAGAAAATTTTTAAGGGTTAAGGTGCAAAAATGTACATGTGCTTTACCCCAAGGAGCGCCCAACACCAAGTGCTTTTTTTAGGTGCAAAAGTGTATACATGGTTATAAATTAGGTGTAAAAATATCGTTCACCATTAAGTTTGACTTTTTTTGTTGATTAGACAATGATGTGGCTTTCAAAGGTGCAAAAATACACATGTGGTTTGGTAAAAAAAGCACCCAAAACCAAGTTCTTGTTCTTTTTTTTATTTAATAATTTTAGTTGAATTAAAGAAAAATTATTATTTTTCTAGGTATAATTCCTGGAAGGCTAAATTTTCTTTTCCCATAATTTTCTAAATCCTTATTAAATTTTCTAATTAATAATTAATAAATGAGTATTTATGCATTTGAAATTTAACATTATAAATACTATATTTAATTAAAAATAATATTAATTTTTTGATCTATCAAATTGAACCAAAAATTATTTAAATAATTTTTCAATCAAAACCGAACAATATTATTTAATTTAATAAGGATTTAAAAAAATAATGAAAATAAATTTTTTACCAATTTTACGTATAGAATAAATCCTCCTTGCCAAAATGATAAATCAAAAGAAAAATTTGGCCTTCTAGGAATTATACCTAGAGAAATAATAATTTTCCTTTAATTGAAATAAAATTATTAAATTTTTTAAAAAAAGAACTTGGTGTTGGGCACTTTTTTGCCCAAATGAATGTGTATTTTGTCACCTTTAAAAACCATGTTATCATCTAGTCAGCAAAAGAGCTCAAACTTAATGGCTAAACAGTATGTTTGCACCTAATTTATAACCACATATATACTTTTACACCTAAAAAAAAATACTTGGTGTCGGGTGCTCCCCGAGGTAAAGCACATATGCATTTTTGCACCTTGAAAGACGGAATATCACCAAGAGGGGGGTGAATTGGGGATATTAAATTTTCTTCTAAAAAACTCTATGTTTTTATGATGCTAAAACAGGGATAAACAGAGTAAGGGAAAGAGAGATTGAACACAGTAGATTTATACTGGTTCGGTCCAAATCCTTGACCTACGTCCAATCCCCAGATTCTTCGGGATTTCACTAACTCAGATGATTACACACTCTGTAACTCACGGAGTAATTCTCTCTCTAGAACTTACTCCCCTTACAAGTTGTAATTAAATAACCCAATCCCAAAGTCCCAATACTTTGAGATTCTTACAAGAAAGGATAATCAATAAAGAACTCTCTAAAAGAGCAGATTAATAAACACTGAAGATCGAAACATCCAAAGATATTAGCACTTAGAGTAGAAATAATAAATGATCTTAATTGCTAATTGAATGCGCAGAGTTTCGGTAGGTAGAGACTTCAATGCTTTAGGCTTTTATAGATGCTTGCATTTAATGACCGTTGAGAATCGATTTAAGAGCTGTTGTAAGTAATGGATATCCGTTAAGATTACGTTGCTCTGTCTCTTCATATGCTTCCGACATTTGTCTGTTATTCTCCGTTGACATTCTTTATTCAAATTGTCTGTTGTGACTCAGTTAGAATGTTGTCTGAGAGATAGCCATAATGCTTTTTAGTTGCTCAGAAGGTTTCTTGCCAAAATGGTGAATGTGTTTGCTTTGCATTTAATGCTTCTGACATATTTCTTGCTTTATGATAATTTGAAGGTTAAACCTGTTAATCATGTCTGAAACTCACTAGCAAACTGATTAAGCTTGGTTAGAAATAATAAGAAACAATAATATCAAGTACCCAATGTATAATCATAAGATTTCAGATTACGAGAACAATGAATTCAAAAACTGATATAGGTAACTCAAGTTGCACAGTAATAACTCTAGTTATAAGAATGTTCAGCGAATATTTTTCAATGAAGGTCAACTCGAGATGTAGCCCTTAACTCGAGTTATATTTGAATCAATTCAAATAGAGAAGAAAAATTGCATATTGGGTAACTCGAGTTTGACGAAGCAACTCGAGTTGCTTCTTTGCACAAAAAAGCTTCAGACAAAATAACTTTAGTTGTAAGACTTAGCTTGAGTTATGTAACTCGAGTTGTTGCTATTAACTTGAGTTGTCTTAAAAACTATCTCATATAGAGACCAAGGAGGAATATCATAACTCAAGTTGGCCATGGTAACTTGAGTTATATCAGAAGCAAATATCAGTTCATGCTCTCTGACTTATATATAACTCGAGTTACTCACAAAATAACTCGAGTTATATCAGATATAGAAAATCTGATGTCATGATGAGCTTTTAAAAACTTGAAGTACATTTTGTAACTTGAGTTTATTAGTGGCAACTCGAGTTATGACTTCTGTTAAAACTAATTTTGTTAAAGTCATAAATTGAGTTATGATTAATAACTTGAGTTACTTTCTAAGTCCTGTAACTTGAGTTATGTTCAACAACTTGAGTTACTAATTTTCTAAATCATTTTTCAAGAAACTCAAATGTAATTTGTCTGATCTTAAAGTTTTGCAATTTAACCCATTGATTATTACAATTGTTAGACATCATCAAAACACATAGAGAACTAAGACACCTTAACCCCAATTTTTAAATATTTTCACAAACGAATGAGATGTGAAGATTATATTCATTGAAAAAGCCAGAAGATAATCTGAGTTCTGTCGCTACGTTGTTTGGAAGTCTTTCCTGTAAGGAACCGACAAAACCCAAGAAGGAGGGTGAATTAGGTGTATGATAAAAACTTATGAGCTTTGAAAATCTTTTCGCATCTCAAAAAATGCAGAATGTATGACAGTAATGAGTTGTAAACCAACAGTCAATCATTTAAATGATTATGCTAGAAAATAGGAGATAAGGGAAGAGAATATGCAAACTATGATTTATACTAGTTCAACCCAATCCTTGAGCTATATCTAGTCCCCAAGCTCCATTTGAGATTTTCAATCCACTATCCTCTTACTTTTTGGGTATAAGAGAAGCTTATACAATCTCACGAGTTCACCCAGGCACTTGTGAAGCTGAATCTCTCACTGAGATACTCCCCCTTACACAATGTAAGGATACAATCGGTTTCCTACTCAAGATCACACAATCTTGAGTAACTCTCAGATAAAATGATTACAATGAATCTTCTCTCTTATAAGTGAATAAGATTAACACCGAAGTACATAATTGATCATCTCACTCTCTACTGTAAACTATATAAACATCAAGAAAAAAAGAGTGTATGAGTTAAGTGTGTATTGACATATCGACAGTGAAGTAGTAAAATCATTTCATTGGCTTTATGGAGTCATTCATCAATTGTCACCCCTTTCGATTTGAAGACTTCGCAATTTATAAGCAATTGTATTTCGACCATTGCGAGCATTCGACCATTAGAGTAGCTGTTGAAGCTTCCGTCGCAGCATTTAATGTTCTGACATAGATCTGACACTTTGAGGATTTGCAAGTAATCCTTCGTTTGAACATCTGAAACTTGTACACAAATGATATAAGTAATGTTAAGAAGTAGAATAAGTCCTTTTAGTATTCATCTGGATGTTCATGATGAGAAACAAGATTTCGGACATGGTGATTTTCTGAAGCAAAGATGTTAACTCAGGTTAGCATAAACTAACTGGAGTTAATGGCTCGAGTGTGCCACTTAATGACTCAAGTCTTAATGTCATTTCTTCTCAGAAGATGGTTTGATCAAAAGTGAATTTGAACTGGACAGTTGAAAAACGCCTCTGACTCAAGTATACAATTTGTTGACTTGAGTTGGATGGTTACTTTACTCCAGATTGCTCATTGTCTTGACTTAACTCGAGTGGCATCTGCTTTGACTCGAGTTAAATACTCTTGTCAAACTTCATTGCTCTTTGCCTGAGGTTGACTTGAGTTATCCACTCCTTGGCTTGAGTTAAAAACTTTTCTTAAAATGTCTTGCTTTCTGTCTAACTTTCACTCGAGTTAGACAAGCCTTGACTCGAGGTAAGAGCTCATAAAACTTGGTTGCTTTCAAATTCTATTAAACACTTGTTGAGTCTAGATTCATATGGAATTGGTTTCACTTCATTTTGTTGTGTAGTTTGTGAGATACACCCAAAATATCAAAGCTAGGTTTGCAGTGTGGCGTTAATTGCAGTGCCAACTTATAAAATTCATATTTATTTCATTTGAATTCCTTTAGGCTTGACAATTTGTCAAAATGATGCCTTAGGAGTCTAGCTTTACACAAAATTGGTTTCACCTCAATTGGATCTCTGGTTGGGAGATATCATCGAATAATCAAACCTTGCTCAAGTGAAACACTGAACAAGGATGAACAGAGGTTCTGAAAGCACTACTAACTCAAGTCAATAGTGGTTGACTTGAGTTGGCTCGAATCAGAGGATCAAATCACTGTAGCAAAGTAGTAAACTCAAGTCATGAGATCTTAACTCAAGTTTGGGTAAATGGAGCAAAATACCCAAGGGAGTGAATTTGGGATTTTTAAAAACTTTCGAAAACTGCTCTATTTCTAAAAAGCAAAACAGAAATGAACAGAGTAGAGAGAAGAGCAGCTAGACACAGAGATTTAAACTGGTTCGGTCCAACCACTTCACCTACGTCTAGTCCCCAGACACTCTGGGATTTCCACTATAACAATTAATTACACACTCTACACTCAAGAGTAATTCTCTTACTAGAACTTACTCCCCCTTACAAGTTGTAATCAATGAGCCCAATCACCAAGTCCTCTGACTTGTGATTCCTTACAATAAATGAATTACAATCAAATAACTCTCTTAAAGAGTAGATATTGATAAACACTGAAGCACAATGTATCAGAGGATACTATACAAGTGAAAACTGAAAGAAATGAATGTAGACTTGAATGCAATTTGTTTCAGTAGATGTGTTAGTTGAGAAGACTTGAATGCAGCTCTATTTATACCAAGAGAGCATTAAATGACCGTTGGATTCTTCAATATAACTGTTTCCTTCATTAGACAAGGTTTTGGTTAAACTTTGGTCTTCTTCTCTCACTAATCTTCATTTAATCTAGCTAGGTAGAAGTTCAAAGTTGACTTCTGGCAGATTAATCTGTTGGAGAAGTAGTTACTGGATGTAGGAAACAATCTTTAATTCTTTGTAGACGTGTGCAGAAGGATTACCCAAAAGTGTGCAACTTTCTGGGTTTAGCATTTAATGTGCTGACATCACTTTTTGCTTTTGTTTTAAACCTTCAATAAACATTCTCTAATGCATCTCAAACTCACTAACAAAGTAGTTAAACATAGCTAGGAATAATAGAGAATGATAATGGGAAGTATCAAGATCAAACAAGAAGATTTTACAAATTCGTTAGATTTGATTTTCTGACTTTGCGACAGAAACTCGAGTTTGTTCTCCTAAACTCGAGTTTTCAACTGTGCACTTAAGCAAAACTTGAGTTTCAATAACAAGACTCAAGTTTCCTCCATCCAAAGAGGAAAGTTGTGATTTGAGCTTTGGAACACATTTTTGAAACAAACTCAAAACTCGAGTTTCCAAAACCAAACTCAAGTTTTGGACTTTTAATGAGAAGTATGTGTTTTAGTCCAAAATATCAAAACTTGAGTTTTCAAAATATTGAAAAAGTTCAAAGCTCTCTGTTTGGCCAAAACTCAAGTTTTCATTTTAGTATGAAAACGTTGATAAAATTGAGCCAAGACTAAACTCGAGTTTTTAGAGCAACTTGAGTTTCCGAAATCTTGAAAATGCTTAAAGCTCTCGTCTTGGCCAAAACTTGAGTTTCCAAAACAAAACTCGAGTTTTCATTTAAGAATGTAAACATTGAGAAATCTGAACCAAGTCAAAACTTGAGTTTTCTGTGTAAACTCGAGTTTTCAAAATTGATGAAAACATGAAAACTCTCTGCCAAGTCAAAACTTGAGTTTTCAAACCAAAACTCAAGTCTTCTCATAACTTAGAAAACTTATGGCAGCATGAAATCCTGGAGTTTTTAGTCGAAACTGAGTTTGCATCTATTCAAAAAGTTAAAGACTGTCTATAAGGCCAAAACTCGAGTTTCCAAGTCAAGACTCGAGTTTTGTCTCCATTTGAAAATAATGTGAAGTCTCTGTATAATGCTCAACTCGTGTTTTCAATTTGAAACTCGAGTTTGTCTTGAAGTGAAAAACGTAGTGCTCTCTGTAAGTTCAAAACTCGAGTTTCCTTATGGAAACTTGAGTTTTGCTTTGTTCATTGAAAATGAGCAATTCTCTGTCAAACCCAAAACTCGAGCTTTGTCTTTGATAGTAAGTTTTTCAACTTACCAAAGACAAACCTCATTTTGTGTTTACAATTGTCAGTTATCATCAAAACACATAGAGAACTAACAGTTTGCTCATCCTGAAGCTTATTTTTGCTTATTTTAACTCCGAATTGAGTCATTTCAACTTCCATTTGATCATGAAGACTTCTAGTATTGATCTAAGAACTTGTATAATGATATTCTCATTCTATTCTACAAGTTCTTTCTTCTTCAATCTCTCCTCTTCTTCTTGATTATTCTCAAAATCCATTGATAACTTCTTGCTTCCTTGACATTCTCTACAAGTTCTTATTTCTTATTTTAACAAAAGGCTTGTTAGTTTGAAGGGAGTGGTGGAAGGGGAGGGATGGAAAAGCTAAGGGTTACCTTGTTTGATTTGGCTGGTGAGAAGATAGGGTGAAGGGATTTTAATGATCCCTTGTTTGGCTTTAGAGAGGATGGGAGAGGAGAATGATACCAATTTACCATTATACACTAACATATTAGTTTATATTTTTATTTATATGCTATAAAATTAGTTTACCCCTTATTTAATTAATATAAAAATATTTTTCATAGTTAATATAAGTGTTGAGGTGCTAAAATAACCTTCAACTTTTATCAAAAGTGCAATAGTAGCCATATACTATTTTTTAAAGCAAAAGTAACCACAAACTTTCAAAATTGGGGTAAAACGTGACATCCAACTAACTTTCATATATTGCAGTGGGGGAAATTAATCTTATTCCCTTAAATTTGTGACTCACTTACTAAACTTTTGACTCATTTGTAACTTAATCCCTAATAGTTTTGAGTCATCCTATGTTGCAAAAAAATGTTAAAATACTGTTAAAAATTGTTTAGGTAGATTTTACATTAATTACAAAATAAAAAAACTGTATCCCCTTCTGCACCAACTCACATCCCCATCGCTTCTGTTTTCCAGAAACCTTGCTGGTCATCTGTGGCGTCTATCACACATCATTCAAAAGCTTCTTTCAAGCATAAGGTGAGATCAATTTTCTTATATTAAAGGGCATTCGAAATTATGAGCATCATGTAAAGGATCTATAGTTCCATTTGTTATCAAAAGGAGAGATTGTGCACCTAATATGCTATGAAGTGGGTGTGCTTCGACTTATTCTATTCTCATCTTCTTCCAAGTGATTCATCATTTATCATTCAAAAGTTAATAATCCTATTTTCCCACAATGGCTTCTTCTTGCATACTTGAGTGCTTTATAAGAGTTAAAAGTATCAAAAGTGGCTTCAACATGTTCTCCAATATGAGTTGTTCACTGCTACTTAGTGCTTTTGAAGGATCTGTCATGTATGTCGCGGTTGCCTAGTGAGGTTTTTGGAAAACATAAGCAAAGGGGATGTGAGTTGGTGTGGACAGGGGTGCTATTTTTTTTTAAAATTTATATAAAATCCACCTAAAAATTTTTAGTAGAATTTTAACCTTTTTTTTCACACATAGAATGACTCAAAAACATTAAAGACAGAGTTGCAAATGAGTCAAAATTTTAGGGACTGAGTTTTAAATGATTCGTAACTTTAAGGATCAAAATATTAATTTTTTCCTATTGTAATATATGGAAGTTAGTTGAATTTAAAGTTTTTCCCAAATTTTGAAAGTTTATGGGTACTTTTGTTCCAAAAAAATAGTTTATAATTACTTTTGCACTTTGGAAAAAAGTTGGATGTTATTTTAATACCTTAACCTTTAATATGGTCATATATTTAAAACATGGAATTTTTTTTTATCTATGATAATATTTTTTAACATTAAATCTATATTAAAATGTTTTTAACTATTTTTTTAATTTATGATATCGTATTTTTATTTGAATTTATAAAATTTTTATATCTTTTCATTAATAGTATTGTTATTTAAAATTATATTAACCTTTTTTATTATTATAATACTTTTTTTATTTATGAAAATATAACTTTAATTTAAATTAAATTTAAAATAATATATTTTGGTTTAAATTTATTTCATAATAACTTTTTGAATCATAATAATATATTTTATTTAAATTAATTTTATAATCATATTTTTTTAGTCTAAATAAGATTTTTTTTATTTAAAATTATAATATAATATTAAAGTTATAATATTTTTATTCATAAAATTATATTTTTATATCAACTAAATTTTTTGACGATATATATTTTTAATTATAACTATTTTTTATCGTAATATATTTTTATTTTATAATAGAATATTTTATTAATCTCAATAATTTTAATTTTCAAAATATTTTGTTAATGTCATAGAAAATATAAAGGCAAAATGGTCCAAAGTATTAGCTTCCTCTAAACCCCCCAAGTTTGGAGGAGAGCCAAAATGGGGTGGAGGAGGTGAGGGGATGAAGATTAGAGGCACATTCCTTCCAAAATTTTGAATCAAATGAGGAGAAGGGAGTAACTACCCTTCATTTCCTTCCTCTCCTCTTAAACCAAACACACCAAAAGGGTTAAGGTGTATCCCAGGGGCGGAGGCACACTAGTGCCTATGTGGGCAAGTGAACCCATAAAAAATTTTAAAAATATATATTTTGTGAAGGACTTTTATTGCAACTTAGCTAACTGGAGTAATTGGTTAAAACATTCCACATCCATGTACAAGGTCCAGGGTTCGAATGGCACATTTATCCTTTTGCTTCTTTTTTTTTTTCCCTTCTTTTTCTCAGTTTCATATTCTCTCGACTTTACTTTCTCATTTTTCTCTCTCGGTGGTTCACGACCTGAGGTTCATTCCCAGATCTTAGATCTGTTTTGTGTTTGATTCATAATCGCTTCATGGTATTCGCCGTTGCTCTTTCTCCCTGAATCACGTCAGGCCACCATCCCAATTCGCTGTTGCTTGTCGCTGATTGCGCCTTAGGTCGTCTTTCTCCTGCTTGTCAAAGATTGCGCCTTGGGTCATGTTTCTCCTCCGAGGTAATTTTTGAAATTTCAACCGGTTATGTTCAGTTCCGTTCTTCTTCACCGCGTCGGTGCTTTATTCCAATCAAAGCCATAGTGGAAACTGACACACTTTAGTCTCAAAAAGTACCTCTTCATCCTTTGCTGCTGGTAATTTATGTTCTTTTTTCCTTGCTTCATTAGTTTGGGGTTAATGTGCATTGAGCTATAATTTGTATTTTGTTTCATATATTATTAGCTTCATTTAGTTTTAATACCCAAAATTTGCGAGCGCCCTTGGAAATAGGGATGTCAAAAGGGCTACAGCACAACTGTTTGCTATTTTCTATTAGCTCAATGCACTCAGCTACCTGCTGAATTTTGGAGAGTACAATCCAATGAACCCGACAATTTAGGGACTAAATTGTCGATTGGGTTCTTAAGTTTTTGTATACTGTAGAATATCAGGCTTTTATCCCTATACCATATTTGCTGATACGCTTCAACCATGCAGTGTCATGGTTGATCCTTGATTATAATACTAAAACAATTTTGAGCTTGTTTTTGTTATGTTGGTCTGAAGAAGGCAACAAGCAAGCATTAATATCATTGTCAGACAAGAAAGATCTTGCTTTTCTTGGGAACGGGCTCCAGGAATTGGGGTAAGTCATAGAGGATTTTGTTTTGTTTAAGAACAAGTCCAACAAGAAGCAATAGATGTTCTTGTTGTTGAAAAATCCTACTCATCAGAATCAGAGAGCATACAAAAGCAACCACTTCTTCTGTATTATTTTGTTCTGAGTTTTCCTTTGTTTATGATTTTGTCCATTATAAATGGATTCTTCATTATTAGTCCACTTTTAATAACAGAAGCATGGGGAATAACCCCTTCACCTTATGGTTTTGATAATGTTATTGGTGCATTGACTAAGTTTACTTTGGTCAAATTATCCTTGAGTTGGTTGTGTTAGTTCTCAATGCGTTTTGATGATTAACAACAAGTGTAAAACATGTTTTGAAGTTTCCAAGAACCTTTGAAAATCATCTGTTAGTTGCTTACCGCAGTATGGGTTTGCATACTGCAGTATAGAGTCTTCCAGAAAGGCAATATTCTTTCAGGGTTAATCAATACTGCAGTATAGGTTTCTTTACCGCAGTATTGGACCTACAGAAGGTCATCAGATTTTTGATGTTAAGTCAATACTGCAGTATAGGATGACATACCGCAGTATTGGACTTCCAGAGAACAATCCATCTTTTGAAGTAAAGTCAATACTGCAGTATAGGTTTCTTTACCGCAGTATTGGACTTACAGAAGGTCATCAAATTGATGATGTAAAGTCAATACTGCAGTATGTTAGTTACATACCGCAGTATTGGACTTCCAGAGAGCAACCGTGTTTTTCAAATCATGCCAATACCGCAGTATAGCTTTGTATACTGCAGTATAGGGGCATCCAGAGAGCAACTAAATCTCTAAGCCAAGCCCATACCGCAGTATAGGTATGTATACTGCAGTATAGGACCATCCAGAGAGCAACTAAATCTCTTGGTCAAGCCAATACTGCAGTATAGGTATGTATACTGCAGTATAGGGCCAACCCGAGAGCAATCAAGTTTTCTCACTCAAGTAAATACCGCAGTATGGAGTTGCATACTGCAGTAAAGGCTCTCACAGAAGGCTCTCAAATTTCATAACCATTGCATACTGCAGTATAGGTTTTCATACTGCAGTATTGGGCAATCACAGGGTCTCTTCTCTTTGACAAAAACTCGCATACTGCAGTATGTTATTTGCATACCGCAGTATAGAGCATTTCTTTCAAAATCATTTCGCGAGGTTTTTGTCTCTGGAAGTTGCTTACTGCAGTAAGCCTTTGGATACTGCAGTATGCACAGTGGCATACTCCAGTATAGAGGAACATACCGCAGTATACAACAGTCAAAACTGATTTTTGAATTACACGAATTTGCAAATCATTATTGTTTGATCTTATTGCTTCCATAATTCATTCAATCATATTCCTAGCTATGTTTAACAAGTTTGTTGAGTGAATTTCAGCAATCACAGATGAAGATCAATGAAGGTCAAAGCCATAAAGCAAAAAGTGTACAGTGCATTAAATGCACTTCTGCAAATCAACCTATTCTCAGCTAATCCATCTGAGCACGCCTTCTAAACGTTAAAGTATACTTACTACAACAAGTAAAGTTATCTCCAACGGGCAAATCCTCAGAGAGCCACATCAGACTTCATCAAAGTCTTGGATTAGCAGAAGTTTAGAGAGAGAAGATGACCAGAACCCAAGCTAATCACTTCCAACGGTTGGAATCATCCTACAACGATCATTTAATGTTCTCTACCTATAAATAGAGAGCATTAACTTCTTCACAAGCTGATACACCAACTAAGAGCGAAAAATTTATTAAGTGTCATTTATTGTGTTCAGCTTTTATCTGTAATAGTATTAATTTGATACTTTGTACTTCAGTGTTTATTCTATCTACTCTTTGAGAGAGTTATCATCTTGTAAATCATCTACTGATTGTGATAACTACAAGTCAGGGGACTTGGTAGTTAGGGTGTATTGATTACAACTTGTAAGGGGGAGTGTGTTCTAGTGAGAGAACAACTCTTAGTACAGAGTGTGTAATCAATATTTGATTATAGTGGATTGAAAATCCCAGGTGAGGCTTGGGGACTGGATGTAGGTCAGAGAAAGGACCGAACCAGTATAAATCGTGTGGTGTATTGCTTCTCTCCCTCTCTCCTCTGTTTTACCCTGTGTTCATTAGTCAAAAACAGAGTAGACTCTTTAATTTTATATAAATACCCAATTCACCCCCCCCCTCTTGGGTATTTAGCTCCAATCTTCAGGTTGTGTGCTGAACATCTATTGCTTCTTGTTGGACTTGTTCTTAAAATATAATCTTGAACTAAATATCTCTAATTTCTGATTCACAGTATTGAATATTGGCATGACACAGCTTCCTTTTCTGCTTTCTTTTGCAGATTGATTTGCTTCAAGGAATAACTTTATCCCCTCAAATCTTTTTGGAGGTTGATGCTGAAAGTGGAGCTCAAACACCCAAGAGGGGGGTGAATTGGGTATTCTTAAGATTTTTTACGAATGCTTTGTTTTGAAGTTCTAAAAACAAGGATAAAAAGAGTAAGGGAAAGAATAGCTGGACACCGAAATTTATATTGGTTCGGTCCTAACAACTTAACCTACATCCAGTCCCCAGACTTTCTGGGATTTTCCACTATATCAATGATTACACACTCTGCACTCAAGAAGTGATTCTCTCACTAGAACTCATTCCCCCTTACAAGTTGTAATCAATGAACACCCAAATCACCAAGTCCCCTTGACTTGTGATTCTTTACAATGAATGATTTACAGAAACAAACTCTCTCAAAGAGTGAATAATGATAATCACTTAAGCTCTCTGTATCAAAAGATATTATACAAGTGAAACCTGATGAAAATAACTGAGCACTTGAATGCAATATATTTTCAGCAGTTGTGGTGGTTGTGAAAACTTGAATGCAACTCTATTTATACTCAGAAAGCATTAAATGACCGTTGCTTCTTTAATATTACCGTTGAGAGAAGTCTTCAAGGGTTAGCAAGTGGTTTAGGCACCTTCTCTCTCTAGTTTCCACTTAATCCAGTTGGCCAAGTGATCAGAGTTGACTCTTTGCGAATTAATACGTTAGAGAAGAGGTTGCTTGTTGTAGAAATCAATCTTTAATACTTTGCAACCGTGTGCAGATGGATTGTCCAAAAGAGTGCACTTTCTGGACATAGCATTTAATGTTCTGAACTGCTTTTTGCTTTATGCTTTAACCCTTCAATAAACATTCTTTAACCATCTGAAATTCACTAACAAAGTCATTAAACATAGCTAGGAATATCAGAGAATAATATTGCAGAGCATTAAGATCAAACAAGAATGTTTTCTGAAATCGTCAGATTTGAATTTCTGAGTTAGTGTCATGAACTCGAGTTTGGTTCTAGCAGGCTCGAGTTTAGAGCTTCAGTAGGTAAAGGTGTTTCAAGTTCAAATCAAACAAACTGGAGGTTTTGAAAACAAAACCTGAGGTTCTTAACTCATTGAAACATTACATTGCTCTTGGGTTGATTTGAACTCGAGGTTGCAATCTTGAACTCGAGTTCGTTTCTTCCAAAGAGGAATGTCGTGATTTTGAATTCTAGAGAGTTTGTGATTGAGAGGCAAACTCGAGTCTACTAGTGATAGGCTCGAGTTTGACACTGTTTGAGAAAAAACTTAGCTTTAGCTTTCAAAGGCCAAACCTGAGGTTTGAAGTGCAAACTCTAGAGTTTTCTTAAGTTGAAAAGTCTTTTGTTCTTTGTAAGGTTTAAACTCGAGTTTGCCATATTAGGCTCGAGTTTGTCACTGTTCAAGTCAGAACTTAGTTATAGCGTTTAAAACACAAACCTAAGGTTTCCAAGGCAAACTCTAGAGTTTTCTCAAGTTGAAAAGTTCTTTGCTCTCTATAAGGTTTGAACTCGAGCTTGAAATCTTAAGCTCGAGTTTGTTCAACTTTGAAAAACTCTAAGTGTTTTTGGCCTGAAGTAAACTGGAGGTTTGTGAAATAAGTCTCAGGTTTTCTTTGGTTGAAAGACTTTGAAAAACTCTCGGCCAAGTGTAAGCTCGAATTTGTAATGATGAACTCGAGTTTACATGTTTTGTAAATTTTTGAGATCCTTCAAACTGGGAAGCTTTTCTCTGAATGAAACAGTGCAGAGTTTGTGAAATTCTCTTTTTTTAAAAAAATTCTTCCCGCCAGTGATGAACTCGAGTTTATCATAACAGGCTCAAGTTCACAGGTCATGTAAACTATGGAAGTTTTTCTCTGGAAATTGTAAACTTGAGATTTGAAGAAAGAAGTGTCGAGTTTAAGGATGTTTTCAAAACAAAAACCTCTCTGCCACTGGTGAACTCAAGCTTGCAAATGTGAACTCAAGTTCACACAAAGCTTTGAAAAACTTTGGAAAACTCTAAGTTTTAAACTTCAGGTTCAGTCTCGAGTTTGAGAATTAAAGTGGCAAGTTTACACCATCTGTCAGAGGCAAACTCGAGGTTGCACATAATAGGCTCGAGTTTGTCGCAGACAGAGTGTTTTAACTTGAAATTGACAAGTCTTAAATCACTCAGATTTTGACCAAAACACTTCCACATTGTTTACAATTGTTAGTATTCATCAAAACACATATGGAACTAACATTCTCCCCCTTTTTGATGATGACAACACTTGTAAACACTTAAAGATTCATAAAATTCAATTTTGTATAAGTTTTGTAGAAAATGTGCAAGTGGTGAGGTTCAAACAGTGTTATTTGCAAACAATGAAGTGTAATCAGAGATTTAGCAGCAGAAATACAGAAGATAATAGCAAAACATGTATTTAACAAATTTGAGCATCCATACATACAAGCTAAAACCAAAATATAGAAAAATAAGATAGAAACATGTACAAAAACATAAAACAGAAACATGAGTTCTCCTCATCACTTTGCACTCTCTTCTCCCCCTTTGTCATCAGCAAAAGAGGGTGGAGTAGAGGTGGGCTGTGCAGGCTCGGGTTCAGAGGCAGGTTCAAGCTGAGGTTCAGGAGCAGTAGGGACAGGAATTGTGGTAGAGGTAGGAGTGGAAGATGCCATGGATTGATTTTGCAATATCTTGTCCATTTTGTCGCTTAAGCTCATCATGGTGACCAATAGAGTAGAGATGCTGCCGGCTTGGTCATTGATTTGATTCTTCAAAGCCTCTTGTTCAACCCTGAAGCCTTCTTGAATGTCTACCAAGTCACTATGCTCCTTATTCACTTCAGAAACCAGCTTCCCAACTGCAAGCTCAACACTCTCAGTTAGATCAGAAACTGCCTTGTCCACAATTTCTTTTATCCTAGTGTCAAAGTCGGTAGGAAGAGATGATTGAGGAGGAGGGGGTGCACTTTGAGCTTCTTGTGCTCGTGAGAATGTGCCTCTGGATCTAGCTGTCCTTGATCTAGCAGGAGCTCTAGATTGATCTGATCTCTCCTTTGGATTGATTCCCATCAAATTGAGAATGTGTCTACCGAATTCTGGGGGAAAGACAGGAGGATCATTGGCTGCCAAATGCCAAATCTTCTCATGGAAGAGAATAATGGAAACAAGGCTGGGGAAGGGAATCTAAGATGTCTGCCTGGATTGAAATGCAAATTTGGTCATCTCATGAAAGATCCAGTGGCCAAGATTGTGGGGCTGCTTGTCTAGAATGGAAGCAAAAATAGAGACGTCTTTCTTGGCAAAGTGTGTAAAGTTGCCTCCCTTTTGTAGTAGATCCCTAGTGTAGATATACCATATTGCTCTGTTCCTAGGGGGCATTGCAGCAGGTGTAAAATTTAGGATCTCTAATCCCTCAGGCACAAGCTCATTGGGCCTCAGCAGTCTGAAAATAGCTTGTTGGTTATAGTGGTGAGTTTCTGGAGTTGGGGGATTGGTAATCTGGAGTATAGAGTTCAGGTAAGAAGGGGAGATGGTAATTTTCTGGCCCCTCACTCTGGTTGTGATCCTTTCCTCCATTATATTTCCATCTTCATCTAAAATATTATCAGATTGCATGTGAAAGTAGAAGACTTTCACAAGCTTTGGCGATAAGGTGCTCGAATGGAAATTAATGACTCAAACTGTTTTAGCCAGGGAGATAAGTCTAAGTTACAATCCTCTTTTACCTTGGCTAAATCAACATGTACAATGGGGCAGAAAACCTTCTTGTCATCAAATTTTTCTTTGAATTTTGCCCCTTCTTCAGTAGACATTCTACAGGGTTCCTCAGAAAACCCACTAGGTATCCTAGAGTGAAGATGTTACACCCCTACCAGCCTCGCCCTTTCGGGTGGCGGGTTAGAGGGATTCCTTCACTTAGTTACCATTCCTTAGTTATTAGGCCCATTTAACTTATATTAAAGTGAGCGCAACAGAGCATTTAACCGGTTTAGACTATCTACTGTACTGGTAAAAGTAAAATAAACAGAAAATAAAAGTCCCTGAAGGGTTAAGAGTACAGTTATCCAGAATAAATACCAAAACAAAACATACCGTCATCTCAAATATATGTACAAACATGATAGGGCATCCCCTATTTTTCAGTTTGTACTGATAAGCACTTATCATTCCAAGGAGGGCTCTTCACATCGGGAATATCTCCTTGTGATAATAGAAGAGGCTAGGGTCCGATAACGGCCCCCAGGGTAACTGTCAGTACTCAAATAACAAATGTGTAAGGAGTATGTAAGCTACCATGCTAATCAGAATTATAAGAACATGCCAAATACATACCATATATGCATCCAGATCATACCACAACAAAGCACATATCACAATACAAGAACCCGTACAGCTGCCAACCAAGGCAAGCCTCGGATTCACTAAACTCACAACCCGTAGAGCCGCCCTTTCTAGGCTAGCCCCGTACTGATAACTCAACCCGTACAGTCGCCAACCAAGGTCGGCCTCAGACTGAACATCCTCAGCGCTAGGAATCACATAATACTGTATGCATATTTGGCACAACATATACAAGAAAAACACACATGGCAAACACAAATATAGAGCAAAACACATAGAGATATCTGAGTAAAATAGTTACTAACTGGTGTGGTAAATATTGTCCTTAATATTTTATTGGGCCCGTTGACTTTCCAAGGGTTCCTTTGACCTATAAATCATTAAAATATACTTATTCAGTATTTACAAAATTGCCAAAACATTTTTCTTGCTAAAACCGAGCCCAACACCAAATTTCCAGAAATCCAGTGATTTTGACCCAACTTGTGGGATTTTTAATAAATTCTAAAAAAATCATTTTTGCATGATTCCAGCGCCATTTGAACCATTAAAATGTATATGTTCCATGAAAAATACTCCCAGACCCGGAAAGTACTTTTATTTTGGCGTGGTGCTCACTTTTCACATCTGGGTCAATTTTCGCCCTGTTGCACACAGAGCTAACTTAGAAAATTTGTATCTCTCAATCGGTGCATCAAAAATATATTGAACTACATATCAAAATGATGCCCCAGATGTCTACTTTTCACCTGTAAAATTTCAGCTCAAACCGAAGTCTATACTATTTTAAAAACAGTTTTGAAGCTTCACTGCCCAGAATCCCAGAACACTGGCAGCAAGCTTCTTCTTGAGTTTTCGGGGTTTTCGAGTTCGGAAACTTAAACCATAGCTTAACCCCATACAAAATCACATTTTAAACACATTGTTACCATCAAAAACTCTGAAATCAGACCCCAAAACCAAGTCCCAACCAGCAGCACGAAATTCCAAAGTTAAAGCTCTAAAGATTCAAGTTGTCGGTTGTTACCTGTTTCGGTGCTTTGGCTTGGAGGATGAGGTGGTTGAGAGCTTCACCTTGGCTATGGAAGCTTGCTGGTCTCCTCTCTCTTCTTCAGCTGGAGCACGCCTTTTTGGAGGTAAAAATGACAAGATAAGCTTCTTTTAATACTAATCCTATAGTAGCCATTTGGTTCCAAAGTAACCAAATAAATTCCTAGTTTGGTTGGCATCCAATTATCATTACTTTGGCTTTATCCCATGTGACAATTTGAGAGACTTCTAGGAGGTATAAGTGGCATTTTTTCAGCCCATTAAATCAGATTCCACTTTGCCATTTGATAGGAATTATCCATTAAGACTTCAAATTCCATTTGACTTCCCGGCGGGCCCCACGCTTAATTCAATGAATTAGTCAAGCTTATTTTTGGTCTTGAAATCAGATTTTTGCTGACCCAAAAGAGTCTTACACGTCCAAGGGGTCCCATCAAAATGATCCCCAATAATTAATTCCAATTTCCCACTTTATCGGTCAATTTCGAGGTCTACCGTCCCCATCGGGTCCGAAAATGCGTCTTTTTGTAATTTTCTCTATCTTTTCCAAATATTTTCCTCTGCCTGGGCATACTCATGTGGTACCTTCCCTCTTTCCAAGGCGGCCCTACATTTGTCTCATTCTGTCCAAAAATAATCCCCTAACTGGTCCCTATCGGTCCCCTTTTCTATCGGTTTATCACCTGCGGGTCCCGCGTCTTGTATCTGGACCAGGGTATGGATAAAATCATCTGATTTTCTTTCCTCTCTCATGTTGGACGAAATTCAATGCTCATAGGACAAGGAATTGACCATTTTGCCCTTGCTTTATTTTCTTTTAATCTCATGGTGACTCGTGTCCATGTGCAATGATCACCTTATCTCTTACCTTTTTGGAACATTCCTATTTTAGTATCTCTTTCTCTCTCTTGTCCCTGTATGGCACATACACACTTCCAGGGGTCAGGAATCCGTGTTTTGTCATATTCCCCGGGCCCCACTTCATCACACTGGCTTTATACCTTACCAGTATCTTGCCCTAGGCCCGCATCTTTTCAAACCTGGGCCCACCAGAGACTTCCTATCTCTTGTCATTCAAGGGATTCTTCCCGAATTGGGCTTAGTAATCTGCCTAATTTAGGCTTATTCTCAATTTTCCAGGTCCAAAATTCAAGATATTACAGAAGATAAATCTCATAAAGAGTAGGATTTGATTGGGATACCTGAGGAGCAGTTTGCTCCTGTTGTTGAGGAGTACCTTGGGCATGAGAGCTGGCTTGCCTAGCAGTAGGAACTGAGTGCACTCCAGCTGTCTTCTTCCTCTTAAACGGATGTTTTTCTCTCAGAGGCGTGGCTGATTGAGGAGCTTTCCCTTTTCCTTGAGTAGCAGGCTCTGGGTTGTGCCGTTTCTTAGTGCGTTCTTCATTAATTGTGACTCCTTTGGGTCGAGAAGGTTGAGATTCTGCGTTTTCCCCTTGAACACCTCGAATAGACTTGTCAATCCCATAGCGTAAGCGAGTTGATCGTGTTTTCGTTCGAACAGGGCGTTCTGGGCGAGATTGAGGGGAAGATTGGGTCGGTTTAGGGTTTGAATCTTTGGAAATTGATTGTTTGGAAGCCATTTTCGCAGAGGTTGAGAGAGAAGAAGAGAGGTTTTGGGGCGAGTTTAGGTCAGAACTTGAGGTTTGAGTGAAGTGAGGAAGAAAAATCAAGTTTCAGTATATAAAGCAGTCGCGACAAACTCGAGGTTACACTTGTAGGCTCGAGTTTGTCATAAATTTTACTAACCTAGACTTCAAGAGTGTATTTGAGAACTCTTGAACTTCACTTATGACCCTGAGGTTCATACTTACAGGCTCGAGTTCATGCCAAACTTTGTATTGGGTTGCTCTTTGTATCCCGTGAACTCAAGGTTACTATTTGTAGGCTCGAGTTCCTTCATGTTGTTGAGTTCAAGATTGCTCTCTGCCTGAAATACTCGAGGTTGTTCACTTATGGGCTCGAGTCTGTCCAACCTCAGATACTCATTTCTTCTCATTTCTTCACTTATGCTTGAGTTTGCTCCCATTTCCAGCAGACTTCAGATTTAAGCATCCTGCATAAAACATGTCTAGACACTCCGATGCTTAAGTTAGTAACAATTAATCATCAAAAACCTAACTAACATTGGGTAAAAGAAAACTTACAACTCATTGGGATTTATCATTCCCAATTCTCTTCTAATGAAATTAAATTGTTCTTTGCCTAATAACTTTGTGAAAATGTCAGCAAGTTGAAAATGAGTTGGGATGAACATAACTTTAACATCTCTTTTCTGAACATGATCCCTTATAAAATGATGTCTTACATCAATATGCTTGGTCCGAGTATGTTGAACTAGATTCTTGGCCAAGCTTATTTTGCTAGTGTTGTCACACAGAATCGGGATCTCCTTCAGATTCACTCCCAAGTCAGCAAGTTGTTGTTTAAGCCACAGCACTTGAGCGCAACAACTTGATGTAGCTACATATTCAGCTTCAGTTGATGATACGGCCACACTGGTTTGTTTCTTGCTGAACTAAGACACAAGTGAGTTGCCAAAGAACTTGCATTGACCACTTGTGCTCTTCCTATCAGTTTGGTAGCCGGCATGGTCTGAATCTGAATATGCCACCAAGTATTCAGACTGACCTTTAGGAAACCACAAACACAGTGTCTTTGTGTCTGCGAGGTATCTGAAGATTCTTTTTACATGTTCAGCATGAGACTCTTTTGGAGTAGATTGGAATCTTGCACATATCCCCACACTGAATTGGATGTCTGGTCGACTTGCAGTGAGATAGAGTAATGATCCAATCATTCCTCTATACTTGGTGATGTTGAAGTCCTTGCCATTCTCATCAGCATCCAATGAAGTAGTGGTACTCATTGGTGTATCAGCTCCGTTGCATTGTTCCATCTCAAACTTCTTCAGCAGATCATTGAGATATTTGGTTTGGGAGATAAAGATTACATCTTTTCTTTGTTTGATTTGCAGCCCAAGGAAGTAGTTGAGCTCTCCCATCATTGACATCTCAAACTCTCCCTACATAATCTTTGAAAATTCCTCACACAAACCATCATTAGTAGCACCAAGGATTATGTCATCAACGTAAATTTGCACAATTAAAATTTCATTTAGTTTATTTCTTTTTATAAACAACGTTGTGTCAGCTTTTCCTCTGATAAATCCTTGATTAAGAAGAAATTGACTTAATCTCTCATACCAAGCTCTTGGAGCTTGCTTGAGTCCATATAAAGCTTTCTTAAGTCGATAAACATGATCGGGGTGGTGTTTATTTTCAAAACTAGGAGGTTGTTCAACGTATACCTCCTCTTGAATAAAACCATTCAAAAATGCACTTTTAACATCCATTTGAAAAAGTTTAAACCCTTTAACACATGCAAAGGCTAGAAGAACTCTTATAGCTTCCAATCATGCCACTGGAGCATAGGTTTCTTCATAGTCTATTCCTTCTTCTTGATTGTAACCCTTTGCAACCAATCTTGCCTTATTTCGGACAATGATTGCAGATTCATCATGTTTGTTCTTAAATACCCATTTTGTCCCAATAACCGGATGGTCCTTGGGTCTAAGTACTAAGTCCCAAACCTGATTTCTGTCAAATTGATGTAACTCCTCTTGCATATCTATCACCCAATCATTGTCTGAAAGGGCTTCATCTATTTTAGAGGGTTCTATGTGTGAAATGAATGCGGAAAAAGTTACTTCATTTAAAGTATTGTTTCTGGTTCTTACTCCCTGATTTACATCGCCTATGACTTGGTCTAAAGGATGATTTCTTATAAATTTCCAAGCTCTAGGCTGAGACTGATCTGGATTTTCAATAGAAGTTTGGGGATCAGTCTCAAAACATTTTCAGGGTTTTCAATAGAAGCAGGATTAGTTTTCGAAAAGAATTGATTCTTGAAAATATTTTCTTCCTCATCAACCAAAGGTTTATCAGATTTATCTTCACTGAACACAACATGAATAGATTCTTCAACAACCTTGGTTCTAGTATTAAAAACTCTGTAGGCTTTACTTCTATTTGAATATCCAAGAAATATGCCAACATCAGCCTTAGGATCAAACTTACCCAAATTTTCCTTACCATTATTGTGCACATAGCACTTACATCCAAAGATGTGCAGGTGGGCAAGATTCGGCTTCCTTCCTTTGTATAGCTCATACGGTGTCTTATTCATTTTCTTCCGGAGGTAGGCTCTATTCGAGATATAACATGCAGTGCTCATTGCATCAGCCCAGAAAACTTGAGATGTCTGGTTCTCATTCAACATTGCTCTTGCCATCTCAGTAAAGACTCGATTCTTCCTTTCTACAACACCATTTTGTTGAGGAGTCCTTGGGGCTGAGAAGTTGTGATCAATTCCCATGTTGTCACAGAATTCTGCAAATGCATGATTCTCGAATTCTCCTCCATGATCAATCATTATACCTGAAATAGACACACCTTTCTCGTTCTAGACCTTTTTGGCAAACACAGCAAACTGATCAAATGTTTCATCCTTTGATGATAAAAATATGGTCCAACAAATCTTGAGAAATCATCTACAATAACCAATGTGTATAAATTACCACCAAGGCTCCTCACCCTAGCTGGACCCACAAGATCCATATGGAGTAATTGTAGTGGTCTATTGGTAGAGATTTCATTTTTGGTCTTAAAAGATGATTTTGTTTGTTTCCCTTTTGACATGCTTCACAAGTCAGATCATTTTAAAAACTAAGCTTGGGAATACCAATCACCAAATCCTTTTTGAGTAACTTGTCAAGTTGGGACATGTTGACATGAGCTAATCGCTTGTGCCACAACCAACTCTCACTCAAATTTCTTACAAAACATTTTTCAGAAATTGAAGCATTACTAGAGAGGTTAAGAGTGTAGCAATTATCATCTCTAGGTGCTCTAAATAAAGCATTTGATTTAAGATTTTCTAAAGGAAGGAGATCTTTACCAACAATCAAACATTCCTCAAAATCAAAGATAACTAGGTTATCTTTATCAGTGCTTTGGCTAACACTGAGAAGATTGTGGCAAAGTCCTTCAACGAGGTAAACATCCTTGATCAGTGCACCTTCATTATTGCCAATTTCGCCTATTCCAGCGATTTTTCCTGATTGATCTCCACCGAATGTCACCTTGCCACCATCTTTGGGTTTGATTGAAATAAACTTTGATTGATCTCCCATCATGTGTCTAGAGCATCCACTATCAATGTACCACTTGTTTGTTTTTGATGCTCTTAGACATACCTGCAATTCACAGAGGATCAAGTCTTAGGTACCCATCTTTTCTTGGGTCCTTTGGGGTTAGATTGGACCTTAGGAACTTATGTTTCTTTTGGTACCCATTGATAATTCCCAGACGGTTTCACTTTTCTTTCTTTTCTATGAAAGCATAATGAAGTAGGATGACCTTTCCTATTGCAATAATTGCAGTGTGCAAAAGGATTTGAAGAATGTACTGACTTTCTAAAATAATTCAAATAAGATCTCTCTCCATTCTTCTTTTTACCTTTCTTTTTATCAAAGTGAGGTTGATAACCAATTCCTGATCTGTCATTTGTAAATCTTTGTTGTTTTAAAATGACATTGAGCATTTCACTTCCTCTTGTGAATTTCTTAAGTGCCTTAGTAAGATATAAATTCTTTTTCTCCAAATCAAGACAATTTTCACAAACGGAAATTTCAGAAGAAGAGAGTTTTTGAACTTGTAACTCAAGAGTTGTGTTTTTCCTTTTCAAGTTCAAATATTTGTTAACAAGTTTTTCAAACTCAGATTGCACACAGAGATACTCAACGAATAGCTCATCATAGGTGGGTTTAGAATCATATACCTCATCACTTGCAGCATGTTTCTCTTCTTCTTCAGCAACCAAGCATATATTCGCTTTCTCTTCCTCATCCTCATCATCTTCATCGGAAGAGCTGTCACCCCAAATGCTTGATACATATGCTTTCTTCTTGTATTTGCTGAACTTCTTCTTTTCTTTGTCTTTGTTGTTCAGCTGGGGGCATTCAGACTTGATGTGACCAGGCTTTTGACACTCGTAGCAGATGATAGGCTTCTTAGCCTCATAACTGGATCTACCCTTTTGTAGTTTCTTGAAACCTTGGTCATTCTTGTAGAATTTCTTAAATCTTCGGACCAACATGCCTATCTCCTCATCATCGTCTTCATCTTCTTCGTCTGATTCTTTATCCTCTTTTGCTGCCTTGAGGGCGATGCCTTTGTTTTTTCATGAACTTCATCAAGTCCCTTCTTGAACTTGATTTTTGCCTCATATTCAGAGAGACTTCCAAAGAGAGCAGCCACTGAAGTCATTGACTCTCCTCTTGCCTCCTCTATGGTTGTGACCTTAGCTTCCCATTCCTTGTTGAGGATATTTAGAATTTTCCTCACTTGGACTGGTTGGTCATATTCTTTTCCCAGGGCAGCAAGTTGATTAATTAGATGGGTGAACCTCAGTTGGAACTCTCCAATAGATTCACCAGACTTCATTCGAAGTAGATCATACTTTGTCATAAGAGTATTGACTCTATTTTGCTTGACTCCAGTAGTTCCTTCATGAGCAATCTCCATAGCATCCCACATATGCTTTGTAGATGGCAAAGTGCAAATACGAAAATATTCCTACTGGCTCAGTGCACTTTGGAGCATAAGGACCGCCTTGCTATTAAGTGTAATGTTTCTTCTATCATTATCATCGTATTCTTCTTCTAGTTTGGGAACTCTCACACCATCTTCAACTGATGAGGGCACGTAATCTCCTCTTTCAAATACTCTCAACAGGCCATACTCTGTGGCATTTACGAAAACTTTGAACTTCACCTTCCAAAAGGAGTAGTGCTCTCCATTGAAACCGGGGGGTTTGTTGATTGAAGCTCCATCAGGTAAGATACCTTCCATGATGATCCTTCTCGAGATGTTAAGCTCTTTAGAGAAGACCTTACTCTGATACCAAATGAAAGTGGAGCTCAAATACCCAAGAGGGGGGGTGAATTGGGTATTCTCACGATTTTTTACAAATGCTCTGTTTTGAAGTTCTAAAAACAGGAATAAACAGAGTAAGGGAAAGAATAGCTGGACACCGAAATTTATACTGGTTCAGTCCTAACAACTTGACCTACATCCAGGCCCCAGACTCTCTAGGATTTTCCACTATATCAATGATTACACACTCTACACTCAAGAAGTGATTCTCTCACTAGAACTCACTCCTCCTTACAAGTTGTAATCAATGAACACCCAAATCACCAAGTCCCCTTGACTTGTGATTCTTTACAATGAATGATTTACAGAAACAAACTCTCTCAAAGAGTGAATAATGATAATCACTGAAGCTCTCTGTATCAAAAGATATTATACAAGTGAAACCTGATGAAAATAACTGAGCACTTGAATGCAATATGTTTTCAGCAGTTGTGGTGGTTGTGAAAACTTGAATGCAACTCTATTTATACTCAGAAAGCATTAAATGACCATTGCTTCTTGAATATTACCGTTGAGAGAAGTCTTCAAGGGTTAGCAAGTGGTTTAGGCACCTTCTCTCTCTAGTTTCCACTTAATCCAGTTGGCCAAGTGATCAGAGTTGGCTCTGCGAATTATTCCGTTAGAGAAGAGGTTGCTTGTTGTAGAAATCAATCTTTAATACTTTGCAACCGTGTGCAGATGGATTGTCCAAAAGAGTGCACTTTCTGGACATAGCATTTAATGTTCTGAACTGCTTTTTGCTTTATGCTTTAACCCTTCAATAAACATTCTTTAACCATCTGAAATTCACTAACAAAGTCATTAAACATAGCTAGGAATATCAGAGAATAATATTGCAGAGCATTAAGATCAAACAAGAATGTTTTCTGAAATCGTCAGATTTGAATTTCTGAGTTAGCGTCATGAACTCGAGTTTGGTTCTAGCAGGCTCGAGTTCAGAGCTTCAGTAGGTAAAGGTGTTTCAAGTTCAAATCAACAAACTGGAGGTTTTAAAAACAAAACCTGAGGTTCTTAACTCATTGAAACATCACATTGCTCTCGGGTTGATTTGAACTCGAGGTTGCAATCTTGAACTCGAGTTCCTTTCTTCCAAAGAGGAATGTCGCGATTTTGAATTCTGGAGAGTTTGTGATTGAGAGGCAAACTCGAGTCTACTAGTGACAGGCTCGAGTTTGACACTGTTTGAGACAAAACTTAGCTTTAGCTTTCAAAGGCCAAACCTGAGGTTTGAAGTGCAAACTCTAGAGTTTTCTTAAGTTGAAAAGTCTTTTGTTCTTTGTAAGGTTTAAACTCGAGTTTGTCATATTAGGCTCGGGTTTGTCACTGTTCAAGTCAGAACTTAGTTATAGCGTTTAAAACACAAACCTGAGGTTTCCAAGGCAAACTCTAGAGTTTTCTCAAGTTGAAAAGTTCTTTGCTCTCTATAAGATTTGAACTCGAGCTTGAAATCTTAGGCTCGAGTTTGTTCAACTTTGAAAAACTCTAAGTGTTTTTGGCCTGAAGTAAACTGGAGGTTTGTGAAATAAGTCTTAGGTTTACTTTGGTTGAAAGACTTTGAAAAACTCTCGGCCAAGTGTAAGCTCGAGTTTGTAATGATGAACTCGAGTTTACATGTTTTCTAAATTTTTGAGATCCTTCAAACTGGGAAGCTTTTCTCTAAATGAAACAGTGCAGAGTTTGTGAAATTCTCTTTTTTTAAAAAAATTCTTCCCGCCAGTGATGAACTCGAGTTTATCATAACAGGCTCGAGTTCACAGGTCATGTAAACTATGGAAGTTTTTCTCTGGAAATTGTAAACTTGAGATTTGAAGAAAGAAGTGTCGAGTTTAAGGATGTTTTCAAAACAAAAACCTCTCTGCCACTGGTGAACTCGAGCTTGCAAATGTGAACTCAAGTTCACACAAAGCTTTGAAAAACTTTGGAAAACTCTAAGTTTTAAACTTCAGGTTCAGTCTCGAGTTTGAGAATTAAAGTGGCGAGTTTACACCATATGTCAGAGGCAAACTCGAGGTTGCACATAATAGGCTCGAGTTTGTCGCAGACAGAGTGTTTTAACTTGAAATTGACAAGTCTTAAATCACTCAGATTTTGACCAAAACACTTTCACATTGTTTACAATTGTTAGTAATCATCAAAAAACATATGGAACTAACAGATGCAGCACTCAAGGCTAAGCAGATGAAGGCTGATGTAAATGAATATTTGAAGGTAGTACCCCACCTTGTGATTTTCGTTTATGATGAATTGAAGACGAAGTCAGCATTTTGGTTTGCTTGCCCACCTTCTAGTCATTATAATTCTTCATTCTTTGATTTCTTATAGGTTGCAACATGTTCTTTAATCTTGTCAAACTTTTTCCCTTCCAGAAAATGTCAACAATATAATCTTAATGCATTTAAAACTTTCCTTAAAAAAAATTCAAGGGCGCTGTCCCTGAACCCCCAAACCCTTACACTAATTGTGCACTCATAAACTCTAAATCCTGGCTCTGCCACTGGTGTATCCAACACCTAAAAAAAAAATCAGGTACATTCAATGCCATAACGTATTTTGTAGTGTACCTATCATCACCATGAAATATTTTTTTAGTACATCTACCACCTTGAAGTATTTTTTAAAAATGTGTTTAGTACCATAAACTACTTTTTAGTGGATCCAACACAGTGAAGTGTTTTTAGGTGTATCCAATACTCTAAATTATCTAGAGTCTTAAGTGCAAAATCGTACCTTAGGAAGATAGACACATCTTTAGAAATATTTCAGAGTAAAAAAACAATTACTTTAGGATATTAAAAAAAATACTTTTGCACAAAAAATTAGGGGTTGCAGTAGGTTAGTCCCTTATCAGGTGGCCTACAATTTAGCCTATTTAGGGCCTTTTCTGTTTGTTAAAAAGACCAATAAATAGGTTAGGCCTATTTTGTTAAGACCTGGCCTGTTTACCTATTAAATTACATAGTTATATTTATATCATATAAATAGCATAATTTTTTTTTCATTTTTATATTCCAATTTCAAGTTATATTTATATAGTTTTTTAATAGGCTTAAAGTGTACCAAGCCTATTTATAACTTTGAAAGCCTGCAATATAATACATTTTTAAATGCCTACATTGTAAGTAGATCTTTAAAAAAGCTTTTTGCTTAACCAGGCCTTATGAAGGCTCAGGTTTGAGCCTAAAAAAGAGCTTTTTTGATATACATAGCAGGGGGAGGGGACATGGTTTGAATCTTGGATATAAGGAGGGGAGTCAAACTCCCATGCCACTGCACTATTAAGGCCCTGACGCCTAAAAAGGAGCTTGAATTCAAGCTCAGGTCTTATGCCCCCTGTTACTAGCTCAGGTCTGTTTAATCAAAGTTTGACTTGGGCTGGCTTATTTTCATACCTACAAAAAATTACTACCTTCGGTCCTAATTATAAGAGCTAATTGACTTTCTTTGGAGAGATTAAGGAAGCTAAATAAGTTACTTAATCATTTCATATGTTGTGTATTCTTAAATTATATATTAGTTTATTAGTTAAACTAATTAGTTTGAAGAAAAAAATAAAAATAAAAATATTCTAAAGTAATTTAATAAACTTCTTTAGTCTCTTCAAAGAAGTTAACTAGCTTTTATAATTAGGACGAGAGAGAGTATATTTGTAGAAAAGAGAAATTTCAGAAAACGCTGTGGGCATATTGTTGTCAACTTTTGACCGTTTATCTGACGGAACCATGAAGAGCTGGGCAGGCTGTCTAACGCTAAGGATGGGCCACCGATGCGGTTCCCGTGTTGAGCCAACGCGCCTAGCTCTGTCTCATTCGCCTTGAGCCAACGCGCCTAGCTCGATGGTAGAGGAAGAGAAACCCTTGATCTCAGGTTACATCGCACCTCTAACCATGGCAACAACTACGGCGGAGCCATCGGATGCAGGACCTTCATTACAATCAGGCGCACATCCCACAAGCAGCACCCCGAAAACCCTAGATGAAACGACGCCATTCGTTGATTACGCTGTTCAGCAAGCCCAGCTCTATCAGAAGGCCTTCAACGACGCCCTCGATTCTGCTGTTGAGTATTCTAAATCCCGGCTTTCTCAGATTCGTTCCACATCCTCGGCTCATTCTCAACAGTTCTTAGTAAGTTCATAGTTTATTTTGTTTGGGCCCCGGCAAAAAATGATTATTGGGGAAAAAAATAGAAAGAAAATTTAGAATCAGTCATTTAGAATTTGACGTGATATCTCATAATTGAATTAATTTAGCTTCTTAAGTAACTTTGTTTGCTTGTTTAGTTCGCATCTATCTTCCCCTTTTGTTTTTCTTCACATAATATTTCGAGTGATGCCTCAATTTTGAGTTTTGCATTTTATCATTTGCCGAATTTATGTTTGTAATGCAATATTTGCTAATCTTGGCAAAATAATTGCAATGAATCAAGCATATTTTCTGGGGCATTGACATTCCCCAGCTAACTAATCAGACTTCTTTTGTTGTTTTTGGTTTTTTTCTTTTTAATGTCAATGTAATTGTAGGGTGCTTTGCATGATCTCAAGTCTGATTATAATGCTTATGAGGAACTTTTATTTGGAAAGATCAAAGGTTTGTTATTTGGTTGTTCTACTGATTTAATTGCTTCCGAAGTAATGTTGGTTCATCTGTTAATACCTTCATGATTCAGACACTTGTGTTTTACTTTTCCATTGCAGAGGGTGTTCATATTGCATCTTCTCATCCAATTATTACTTGTGGGGCTGCTGCTTCCTTGAGTTTTGTTGTACTTAAAAGTAAGTGTGAACTCTACAATAATTTGTGTTTTCTAGATAATCAATTCAAGGTGAATCTTGCATTCCTTCACTGCATTTGGAATATAATGATGAAAGGAAGTTTCCATTGTTGTTAAGATGTTTGTTTTGACTATAATGATACTAACTTTTTGTATTGTGGCCAAGCCTACCCATGAATCTTTGGCCATGTTCAGTTTAAACTATGTAAATTTCCAACATGGTTAATTGTATATATGTGCTTTTCTTTACATTTGTTTTTGTCACAGGGCCACGCCGATTTATGTACTACAATGCATTGCGCCTTTTTGTTAGTGAAGAGGTGAGGAATGACCTATATATTATTACTATCTTAAAAAGGATAAATATACATGCTGAAGTGCAGTAGCTGCGCAAATCATATTTGTGTTTGATAGAATTCCATAAAATACTGATGATAACGTCTAAATGGCATTGAATAAAGGTAACAAAATGGTGAAGTTCCTTCATACATCATGGCAGCAAATAGGAGCCCTTTCATACACTCATGCAAATCAACAGTTATGTAATACAAAAATTACAGAATAAGAGCTAAAAGGCAACATTCTCCAGCTTTTGAGATGCTAGAGACACTCCACCTAAAGCTGAATCTCCCTTGCATCCTCTGATCCTTAAATTTCCTATATATTCACTCTAATTGACTAGTCTCTCCCTCCTCCTCATTCCCACTGACCAGTTACTTGCAATGTCATCTTTTAGTCCCCTTTGGCCACCTCATTAGCTAAAAACCTAGACCTGGGAACTTTTGTGATTTTTGTTCCATTAGAAGACCCCCCAGTGGCCATGATTCTCGTTGCAGTTAATATGCAGTGAAGAAAGATTGGTGATCTCAATTGCTGTCACTATTTCAGTGGGCTGGATAGTCAAATTTTGCAAAAGATGTTGCCCAAAGGTGGAACATCTAGTGAAAGGATTTGGTTGTGAATGAGGGCGAGGTCTACTTTAAAAGATGCAAGGATGGGCACCATAAAGAATTTGTTGCCTTGCTGCACTTGTTCCTTAGTATTTAATGTTATAGGAATCAATTCATTGAACTCTTATCTCATCAATCCAATCTCTATACAATAGGTTTTTTGTCAATTATATTTGAGCTGGCTTAAATTAAACATAGTAACTGATAGAGACTAGGTAGTGAACATGGATGTGGCCTTTTGTCAAAAGGTGACAGGTTTTATAATTGTGCAAGGGTGCCACAACTTACAGTCGATTGATTGCCACAATAAAGAGAGTAATTGGTGGTCTTTTTTCTTCCAAGTTAGCCATTCATTTTTGGCAACATCTTCCACTTTTGTCATCAAGTGATCCTCACAGCCTTGCCCAACGCACAAGAGCTCCACAAGCACAATCCTGGGAATTCCTGAAAAGGGGGTGAGAAAACTACATAGTTTGGGGGCCAGAGTATCCACATTGGAGTTTGAAGAGGCTGCAACAAGGTCGGACATAGTGATTTATAATATAAAAAAAGGTTAAATAAATTTTCCCATGAGCACTAGAGGTTTAATACCATGAAAAATGCACCAAACAGCTCAAACAGAAGCCAACCATGTGGAAGAGGGGCTTGGCTAGAGAGATCTGAGGTTTCTATGTATAGCTAGGCAAATTCTGCATAAACTTATGATTTATGGTGAGGACACAGACAATGCGTTGGTGACTAATAATTACAGAATAATCTTCCTAGTTACTCTTCCAATCCTTAATATAAAATATATTTACTTAATTTGATTATATTAAAGAAGCTAGTTGAGTTAGTTAATATGACATGTATTTTATAAAACACTCTAGCTATTTTTCTTAATTCCCTTATTCCCTCTTCTCCTGAATTACTGTTGAAAAAGTATTAATAGAGGTAAATTAGAAAAAGATTGACAAATATAAAAATTATATCTTATATTTAGGATTAAGATTAATTCCCCAAATATGTCTTATATTAAGGACCAGAGGAGTATTTACAATCAATAATTATAGACAACTACAAAGTGAATGCTTTAATAGTGATTTGGCCTTTCCATGCGTTTAGTAATTACTGCTGGAATTTACTCCATCTCAACTACCTTTTTTTTTTTTTTTTTTTTTTTTTTGGGGAGTGGGGGGGGGGGGGGGGGGGGTTGGCGCAAAGATCTCAACTACTTTGTAAAATCATTTCACTACTAAGTATTTGGAGCATCATGATTGATCATTGTATGGCAATATTTCGAGTTTTGGTTTTATTGTCTGGAAGGTTCCTGGCTCAAGCATTTATTTTTTTTCCCCCTTATGATGATCTCTTACGTATTTTTTTAATACATATTTTGGAATTATTTACAATCAAATAATGGACAAATTGTCACTTTCTCTGTATGTGAATGAATAATAATTTGATTGTTATTCATGGAATGTTTTGATAAATTTGGACTGTGTCGGAAGTGTAAAAGACATTGCATGATAATTGCCAGGATTATTAATGATATATTTGTTACTGGTTGTAGGCCTTGATTAAAAGAGCTACTCTGCAAGTGGGAGAGCTGCGGCAAGTGATTGAATCTATAAAGGCTGAAAGTGAAAAGTTAGAGGTTAAGTTTCAAGTTCCATATAAACTCTTATATGTTGCAATAGTTTTGTTCCATTTATTTAAAGTATTGATTTAGACTTTCTAGGTGTAAGGTGAAAAGCTATGAACTAAAGCAGTCAGCTATCTAAGAAGTTGAAAATAGATATGTGGATTTGACAACTGAATGATTTTTTCCTTGATTGATAGCATTGTAGATGTCAAAGGCTAGAGAATATAAACAGGGTGCATTGGAGAAAAATAAAGGCTAACAAATGATCTACACTCAACACCTAGAGAATATTTGCAGTAAATGACATGAAGATAAAAACAATTCTGATGTTGATTAAATTCTTATAGAATAATGTTGTTGGAGCGTTAAAATCTGTTGGAAACTATTCATTTTGTTATCTCAATTGCTTACCTTTAACACTAACAGTAGAGAACTGATAGGCAATCCAATGGAGAACCTGGGTTATGATATTAATCTCAATTCTCAAAAGGGTTTGCTTTGTCAGCCCTTCATGAACCAGTGGCTGATCTCAGCCGAAGTCCAGGCCCGTCATTCCCCGAAATACCCTTGGGATAAATTATTGAGAAGAATGGTCATTGCATGTTCCTTTTTATTCTCATGGATTAATGTTGACTTTTGAGAAAGTAATGGGAGCAACTGCACTTTGTTTAAGTCTGTTCCAAGTAAACAGTAAAATAAAGTCTTCTATTCATGTTATTTTGTCATTGTTTTCAGAAGAGGGCATTACATGCGGAAGAGGAATTCTTACGTGGAAGAACAAAGCTGAGGTTTGCAACTTGAGGACGTAAAACTTTAAGATGTACTTTGTAAGTCACTTGTATATGTTATTTATTCATATTGTGATTTTGTTACAGACAAGCTGGGAAACAAATCCAAAGTGTGATTCAATCAGCATATAAAATTGAAAGAAAGGCCAGAGGTATGCAAAACATGATATCTTCTTTGATAAGGAACCGTTGCCTGCCAATAAACTATGCTGGCGATCATACACTCTAGTCTCCTTGACCTGGCTCTTTTTTGTGGATGTACTAGGCTTAAAAGATATCCTTGGAGATCTTCCTAAAAGAGAAGCATCTCATTTCCGATCACAGGTAAATTTTCTGCTGGCAGGATGCAGTTCACACAGTTCACTAAGCAAAAGTTGTAAAGAGTTAATGGGTGTCCCTTTTAAAATTCATTATTTGATGTGTTAGCAGTAGTAGTAAGCTATGTTAGTTTGGGAAGATTCATTATTTGATGTGTTAGTAGTAGTTGTAGTAGTAAATTATGTTAGTTCGTGAAGATTCATTCTTTGATGTGTTAAGTTGCGTCTGATTTGTCAAACGTTGTTATCCCTTTATATAAAGATTACTTATCACAACATGTCTCATCGATCTTTCATTTTGCACATGGGAACGGAGTTGGGGGCATTTTGATGGTCTTAGGGTGGGGCCTTTTATCCAAATGCTTTGAAACCTTTTGCCCAAAATTACATGAAACGAATAGCAGAGACAAAATTAAAATTTTGGTGAAACGATAAGAGCAAGGTATAGTTTGACCAAAATGTTTCACATGCATAACTTCTATTTTGTTTCGAACTTTTCTGCACAAGGAGCTGGTAGCCGTAGACAAGGGTCTTACAATTGATATAACTGTTTTGTTGCTGTTAAGCTAATAGCTATTTATTGACTCAGCAAGTGTACCAACTTTTTGCACCGTCCTTTACAATTTTACACCTATTCCGCCATAGCAAATACTGATTTTGATTTGCACCCTGGCTGGCAGGTTTCCAAGCTTGCTTCCGAGGCAAAGAATGAAAGGAATACCTTGACGAAAGAGGTCTCAAAAATTAGCAACTATGGCATCTCAGTTTGACAAAATTCATATATTAGCCTTCTCTTGTTGGATGGGCAATAAGTTTCCAAATGAGTTCACCATGACTGGTAACCATAGTAATAATTCAATCCCTTCGCTACTTATATTTCACGGAATTTACTTTCTGGTATTTTCATTTTTGGGGAGAAGTAGGGATTTGCTTTTTGTTGTCAATGGAGATCTACTCACTTTTGCTAGATGAGTTCATATTGAAGGACTAAGGTCTAAGGGAAAGAGTGGGAGACGTAAGAAGCAAACATTGATGATGTATACACAAACTACCTTGATAATTGAGATGTCTCAATGTTCAATACCTATTGATTTAAATTTATGTCAGAGTACCTCAAGCATGGTTTTCTTAGTTTTGATATTGTTATCTATGAATGGAAAACTGAATCTCCAAAATTAATACTCCCTCCGATTCTTAATATAACACATAGTTGCTTTTTTTTTTTAGAGAGATTAAGAAGCTAAATAAATGATTTAATCATAATATATGTTGTATATCATTATATTATACGTTAGTTTATAAGTCTCACAAATTAATTTGAAAGAAAAATGATAAATATAAATATTCTAAAGCAAGTTATTGAGCTTCCTTAATGTTTACTAGAAAAAAGGAAAAAAAAATTATGTCTTATATGTATGACCGGAGTTAGTAGGAATCAATTGTTGAACTCAAGGATAATACAGTCACTTTGTTTGGTCATTATAATTTGTCCTCATTTTGGTTTTGGTCTATATAGTTTTAAATCGTTAGTTTTAGTCCTTTAAGAGGTGAAATGGTCTAGGTTTTAATTAAAATATAAAGACATGTTTTATACAGAAATAAACTTGAAGGACTAAAACCTATGATTTGAAATTATATTAACAAAAACTAAAATGAGAGTACATCATAAGGATCAAATATTACATTAACTGATATTTGAGTCTGCATGTAGGCTTGGCTTAAAGCCTACTATGCTTTAATTGCTTTACCAGAATTGTGGGATAGACCAATTCCATTGAAGCTTCTTAGGCTTTTAAGACTTCTATTTTATGGCCTGACTTAGTCCTCGGACATGAGACTGACCTAAAGGAGTGATTTTCAGTATTCTCGCAATGTAAATGGTGTGTTTCATTGTACCGAGTGAGATTTAGAATTTTCTTGATAGTAGATTTACAATTTTTAGTTTACCATGTTTCCATAAAAACTTTTTTTTTTTTTTACAAAGCAATAATTAGAAGATTATTTCTCGTTTTAAATTATATACATGCTAAAATAGAAAAAAAAATTATAAAAAATCATAAAAATAAAGTAATATTTAGCCTAACCATTCAAATTTAATCACGGCCCAACTTTAAAGGCAGTTAGGGAACCTCCCAATGGGCAATCCCTCATCTTTGGGCTGAACTGGTAAAGAGGTCAAATACTTTGATCAAAAGAAGGGGGTTCGATCCTGAAGTGGGTCAAAATGCTGGGAAGACATCCTATCTTCTAGGTGCCTGCGAGTAATAGACGGCTTGCCCTGCTCAACATTGGTCTCACCTAAGAGGAATGGAGATTTCGTCCTGCCCTTGAATCGTAGGTGAACCAAACCCCATTCCTAAAATTTCAATGTTCAAAAAAAAAAAAAAACCTTCCCAGTGGGCAATTCCAAATTTGTGCCAAGCTTTAGCTATTCTTGCTTTTATTCTCTTCTGTTTTATTTTTTAAATAAAAAGGCAAGCACATGCTTAAAGAAAAGAAGATAAAAGCAAAACAACCTGTTGAGGCATGGTCACAACATGTTTTCATTGGAAAACACATCTACACTACCAACAAGTAGTTGGTTGAGCTCGTAAATGGCCTCACTCTTATAAGAAAGAAAATGCAACTTCGACTTTTAGAAAAAGCGGTGGTTAGAAGAAGTAAAAACCTTTTACATTTTAAGGCTTTTTTTTTAAAAAAAAGTCTTAAAAAAAAGTGGTTTCGCCTTTAATCAAGTCAAGAGAGCACCTCTTACAATTGAGAGGCGGATCTTAAAAGCCAGTTGTGAAAACATCCATACATTGAATAGGAAACTCTAACTTAATCCGCTGCAAGCTTAGGCGATCCTTCCAATGTTAACCATGCACAAGATATTAAATCCTTGTTTTTTTTTTTTTGATACAAAATTTTTAGGAAAGGGGATGGGCTCACCCACAGTCCAAGGGCAGGGCGTTTGGAGCCCAGTCCACAGGGGATACTGGCTAGAGAGTACATATGCCTCCACCTCTACCAGCGTTACCACTGCTTCCTAGACTCCTAGGATGCCTCCTCCAGCGCCTTGACTGACGCAGGGATCAAACCCCCTCCCTTAAGGTGAGAAAGACCGACCCCCATGCTAGTTGAACCCAAAAACGAGGGGTTATTAAATCCTTGTTGAGAATGTCGTGAGGCATGCTTTTCCCAAACTTGTTGAAAATGAACTCTTGGCCCTGTTTGTAATGGGTAAATTAACAACCCACATCATTATTCTGAAACCTAAACCTTGTTTAGAAATCCAGACCAGATCAAAAACCGACGAACTGGTTAGTGAATCAGTTTGATCTAGCATCAACCTGCATCCATATTTTTAAATAAAAAAATCGATCTTTTTTTAAAGAAAATTTTCTTTATAATTTCATATTAATTATCATGAAATATTCAATTTTTCACTGCTTTGGACCCAATTTAGCTTTGGTCTGACATAATGACCCTTGACCTAGTACTTGTTGGAAATTATACCCTAGAGGTAAATCATTATACTTTAAACATTAACATTATTTAAAGTATTTCTTTGTTTAGTTATCATATCATTTGCATGTTGATCATAATAACTATATCCTTGGATATATCATAAAGATTATCCTAAATGTCCCTGGTCGGTCATCTAGCAGAAACAAAGATGAAATAAGACCAGTATAACTTTGATGATGTATGGAGATACGAATCAAAATCATAAACACTTATAAGAGTATAAGGTGTTGAACCGACCCACTATGAAAAAGCTGCATGGATTAAGTTATAATATTATTTCATGTATAACCGCGTCACAATGCCCTTTGACCTGAGATCAGCATGAATTCCTGCACGAGAGTCGCTAATATTTGTTTTGTATTTAATTTATTTAAGAAATTAAATAATTAGAAAAATAGATATATAGTATTTCAGATTTAATTTTCGAAGAGAAATATAGTATCTTAGATTTAATTTGAATTGAGATATAGTATCTCAGATTTAATTAAATAGATAGATATAATATCTCAGATTTAATTTATTATGATAAATTAAATTAGTAGGCTTTTAATTCGGATTAAATAAATAGATTAGATCTGTTGGATAGATTTACTTAATATATTATTTTAATCCAAATTTGAATTTCAAAATTAATTTTGAATATTTTAATACGACCCAATTAGGGTTTGAGAAACTCTATTAGATTAAGATTTAGTTGTATTAAAATTAATAGAGCCGCGAAAAGAAACCCTAGAGGAGAGACGTGGGACGTAAAGCTTGAAGGCACTAACACGCTGTCATATGTGTTGGAGTGCTGTTCAGTGTGGATATTGGTAGAGAGAGTGGATTCGTAGAGTCAGCTTCTAACTGATCGAATAGACGCACACGAATATACGAAAGGTATGGTTCTTACTATTCGATTTAAACGTCGTCAATAGATCTTTTTATTGGGATTCGTAAAATTTTATTGGATGAAATCTTTCCACTGTGTGTACAGATCCCAACAGTACCGCCGCCGGTTTAGTGGCCGGTCTAGTTTTCTGAACTTTGGTTTGGATGGAGAGAAAAATTCAAGTACTAAGGTCTATTTGAACAACTTGAATAAAGGATATTAACAACAAAAAATATGCGATTAACAAAGAAACATAAGGCAATTAACAACAACGAAAATGCTGGAATTAAACAAAAAAAGAAAAAAGAAAAGAAGTGTCTAAGTCTAAATAAAAAAATGAAATAAGGGGTAACAAAAATTAGGTACCGTAATTAACAAGGAATATATGGAAATTAACAACTCATTTAAAAGTCAAAGCTTCTAGCACCAATGGTCATCGAAGCTTTGATGATGATTGACTATTTTCTTAAAATAATATAGTAAGGGCTCTGATGAGCATTATTTATGCCATGTTTTCCATGTATTATATGACTGAATTGTATGGTGAATATGAGCTTAACTATAGTCAATCTAAGCAAAAAGACATTAATTCATGGTACAAGGAACTTGAGGATAAATTCCATTTACATCCTAAACATGTGCTAAGAAAGAACAAGTTTTAAGGTTTTATGAGAAAGTTGCATAACATAGTTGATGCCATGCTATAGCATTAGGACAGCTCTACCGAAGTGCAATACAATGCATCCCTGAAGCTATAGCAGAGTAAATGACGTAGTGCTATGCGGCATATATTCTGATCTTTTGTCAAGGTTGTTTTAAGAAATATATAGCAGGGCAAGAATAACGGTTAGATTGCTGACGTATTGAAATAGAAGATGTGGAGGATTGAAACTAAGAATTTGAAGAATCTTGCAGGATTAGCAAAATCAATCTATCGAGATTTGGAAAGAAAGTTACAATCGGACCTTAACAGATTAGGAAAGGCCTAGTTCGTTGAACATACACTGCAAGTAAAACCAGACTATTTAAGAAAACAACAGCCAACCCTAAAAGGTGTCAAAATCATCTAGATTCAGAGACCAATCCTATACGACCAGACTCGAAAGAAGAGTGAGAGAATAGCGAAGCACGTGGACTCTAAGAGAACCCAGCATCCTTCCTTGCAGTGAGACGAAGTGAAGAAGACGTGGAGTTGTAACGTGACAAGGCTTCCTCCATGCTGCCGGAACCTCCATCAAGCTTTCTTTTTTCTTTATTTTAATTCCAGTCAATCTTTTATCATAGGCTATTCTGTAGTACTCTGTTTTATGATTCCCTTGTCAGTCATGAACTAACTTCTTGAGGTTGAACGAAGATGATTTTCTAAGTATAGAATGAACCCAGTTGCTAGTTCTTAATTAAATATATTCAGTTGCTTATCAATAATTTAATTTTTGGTCGATTAGCGAGAGCTAAGAGCTAGATCAGTAGCCTCGGCTTACTGAGAGGGAGTCGGGGTTAGACATCTGAGAAACAGTGATTGCTAGGCAGGCTACTGCAAGGCTTGACCTACTATTGTAGACTTCAGGAATGAGTTGACTATTTATAACTATACACCTTGATTTGTATTGATAATCCAACCAGAAAAATCGCCATAGACATATGGGAGAAGTATAGACTAGGATTGTACATATCGAACGCAAGAGCTTCAGTAGATTAGTATGGTGTGGTTAATTGAATAACTTTGCATCTAGTGTTCATGCAGTAGCATTTGCGAGAGTTGTACAGTGTGAAACTATGAATGCTATAGCATTGCGTATAGACAGCTGGGGGAATGATATGCTTTGAAAGGATTCCGAGTTTAGTCCATCTTCTTACTGATATCTTCTTACGATTATGATCATTTAGTTATTTTCCTGTTTATTAGTTTAGCTATCAAAACTCTCAAACCAATCAAACTTATTTTCTTTTCTTTTCAAACACAACTAATTCTGCAATTCGGTGTCATCATTTGGTATCCAGTCTCTGTGGGACGATACTCTACTTACTCTTTATTTCTTGTTCGACTAGTTCACTTGCCATTAAGGAAATTGACCAACAAGCTCCAATGTCTTTTTACCTATAAATTTTATTTTACCCAAGACCCTTCAATGAAATTTTATTTTATTTTTTTTGGGGGGGGGGGGGGTTGTTAAGTATTAATTTTCTATTTAATATAATGTTCCTTGAGTAAAATTTCTTAACAACAATGAATGAGGAGAATAAATGAGTGAATTAAGAAAAATAAATAGAGTATTTTAGAAAATACATGTCATATTAAAGATAATTTATAAAATAAGTATATGAAAAAAAAAATTGTCTTTGGAAAATTTTTTAAACAAAAAAAGCAATTTTAACAAGTATCAACTGGCCAATGAACTTCGAGTTAGGTTTTTTTTATAATCCTTTTCTTATTATTCCTCATAATTTCTAAATTATATCCGTGCAATCAATCTCAATACTACTTTAACATTTATCTCATCTTCCCAATCAACGATCTAGATGGACTGATGAGGGAAAATGAGGAAAAAAAAATGAGGAGAGGCTCTTCCATGAACTTCCTTTTTTGCCCACCGTGTCAATAAACACATGCTCACAAGAATTTGGGAAAATGCATTTAAGGGTCTTTTTTAGAGAAAAAAAAATCCCAAAAGGGTCTAAGATTCTGAAAATCCAAAAAAATGTCCAAGGGTCTTTTCTGGGATTTTTAGAATCTACGTGAGTTGTTAATGAGGTTGATATAGTTGTTAACCGGAGCTGATATTGTTGTTAATGTGACTGATTTAGTTGTTAAAATATTGTTGTTAATGCAACTGATTTAGCTGTTAACATGTATTAATTTTGTTGTTAATTTAGTTGTTAAATTTTAATGAATTTATATCAGAAAATGTCTTTGGGCCTTTTTTAGGATTTTCAAAGTCTTAACACCCTTGTTGAGATTTTTTTTTCTCTAAAAAGAGCCCCATATAGATTTTCCCCAATATCATTCCCCGTCTCTCCATAGCCAAATGTTTCCACCTAGCTAAAGAACAAAAATAAACCAAAATGGAAATGGAACGGGACAGAGCACTTTGTACCATAAATTCTTCAGTGTTACCCCAACATGCCATACATAGTACTCCATGGCTGCGACCACAAGCCTCCTGCTTCCGAAGCTGTTCAAATTTCAAAACCCTAAATCTGTTCATGCTTACTCTGCAAAATTCACCTGTTCTTCCTCCATCACAACCCAAACACAATCTGCCAAACAAGACCTTCTGAGCCTAATTGCAGACCAGGACCGTGGCCTTAAGACCCAGAATGATCCAGAAAAGAGATCTCAAATTGTTGAAGCAATCGATGCAATGGCTGCCTTGGCCGCTGGTTCCGTGACAACTGGTGATTCCCTCTCGGCAACGTGGAGGTTGCTTTGGACCACGGAGAAAGAGCAACTCTTCATAATTGAGAAGGCTTACTTGTTTGGTACCCAAGCTGGTGATGTTTTGCAGGTGATCGATGTTCAGAATAGAACATTGAACAATGTGATTACTTTTCCTCCCGATGGAGTTTTCTTTGTTCGGTCCAATATCGAGATTGCATCGTCACAGAGAGTGAATTTCAGGTGCATGATGAGTGTTCCTGTTGTTTTGTTTGGCATTGACTTGAATTTCTATTGTTTGGTTATAGTATTTTGCAAAGAAAACACATAAGTAAAGACACTGCTTTGATAGACAGCATTGGGATTATAATAAATCAGAGTCCACCTTTGGATTTATCATCTTCCTTTTCCTTTCCTTTTCTATTATTTTATTTTTTCCCCTTTCTGGATCGCGCTGATATATTAGCCGTTTCAGATTTACTAGCGCAGTTTTACGAGGGAAGAACTGGGAATTTCCGCTGCCGCCATTTGGACAGGGCTGGTGAGTAATTCGACCTTGTATGATAGCTGAAGTGATTTTGGTTGATGTTTTAACTTTACAAACGAACTACATGAATTCGTTTTTTGATACTAAGGTATGTCGTGCTTATAATGGTCTTTCTGTACATCAACTATAATTGTTTGTTTTATTAATTATGCTGGTGGAAAAAAGGGAATCTACTTGAACTTCCTTGGTAGGGGCCAGAACTGCTTGTCTACAAACATTCACTTCTATAGACTTATCATTGCTTAATATTTTTCCCTTTGTGGATCCTTAACTGGTTATCACCTGTATTTGCTTTGTTTGCGGAACATAAGGATTTAGATGGACAGAGATATTTGAGGAAAAGTTAGGGTATAACATTCTAAGCTTTCATGGAATTTGAAGCAAATAAGGACGAATTTGAAAGTTTATTTGTGGTAAATGAAAAAAATAAAAATAAAATAAAATCATGAAGAAAGATGGACATACCTATATGAATGCTCTTTCAATGTAAGGTTTTCAGAAAGAAGGGTTTATGGAAGTGAATTAGATAACTACAATGCTTAAGGCCCACTATCGTTGAAGTGATGTATTTTTTACTATTGTTCTCAGCATCTCTTGAATGTTGCTAGCTTCTACATTAAAAGCTTTATGAACTTGATTGGTGTCCTGAATCCTCTTGTCCTCTTGACATATCATCTTGTTATTTGCCAAATGTCATGGTTTTCACAAGAAATAAGGCCTATTTGTAAGCGTTCACTTAACTTTTTAAAATTGAGTTGAAGTTATCTTTCTTATGGATCAAGTGGTCAGGAGTTTGATCCTTGCCTTCTCCAATTCTCTTACTGGCCTTTTGGTTACTCTAGATGAAGACCCTTTGCTTCCATTGCATGAAAAATGCAATATATAATTACCTTGAAGGCTCCTATTATCATCTTTATCTATATACATATAATAATTTTACTAAGCTGCACCATTCATAAGTCCATTCATAAGTAATCAATAATCAATAATATAACTCATTTCTCAAGCTCTTGCGATGCATGGGACCCACAATAGTTGCTTAACAGTAACTGCTTTTCTTTTTGACCTTTTTATTCAGGGATATAATAGACATTTCACATCTAAGTAACTTTTTCATTTCATTGTGAAAGGAACTAGTTTGAATTTTTTTTTCATAGGTTTCAGTAAAGAGAACTAGACAGCAAAAGCAAGGAAAATGACACAAAATTTGTAACTATTTTGCGTATAATAGTTACAAGTCTCTTTTGCCCTTAGTACCAAATCCTACTTCCTACTTCCTACTTCCTAGAATAAGCTGCCTTACATCTATAAAACTATTCTTGGTGTTAACTTGAAGTTTTGAGCTGAAGTGTTCTTTGATAGTATGATGGTGATACTCTTGTATATATATAGTTATTTTTAACTAGATGGCTATACTTGGTTGGCGTAGATGTCAGCCTAAAAATGTTTTTGTCTTCCTTAATAGTTCTGTTCTCATATCATTATGACCTCTGCCTCTTGAATTCAGAGTCTGGGTAGACAAACGGTCTAAGCAGAGTAGGTAAAGCACAATTTATATTTCAGTATCCTTTATTTGTACTTCCCATTTTGCAGGTTTGACACTGTGTACCTCGACGATGACATCCGAGTTGTAAAGGATATTAGAGGAGATTATTTAGTTGTGGATCGTGCTCCCTATACTTGGAAAGAACGAGTGTGATCTTTATTATCACTGTATACGTACATTCAGTGTTCAGTACAGTGAAAAGAAGTGTACATATGTAATTTTTTAGGGCATGTGTGTATAATAGTTACAAGTCTCTTATGTCCTTAGTGGCAAATCCTACTTCCTAGAATAAGCTGCCCTACATCTATAAATACCGTGTGTTGTGCCACATTTCAATACACGAGATTTCAAGAATTCCTGTATTGGTGTTGGAGCCTCTCAGTCTCTTCTTCAATCCTTCATTTCTACTGGTAATCCTAGTTACCTTTTCTTTCTAGTTGATCATTGAAGATAATCAAGGCCGACACACTCTTAACATGGTTGATCATCTTACCGATTTCACGTCTTGAAGCAAACATTCATTGGATTAGGTGCTAGTCACACATTTCAGGTATCACAATTTTATTTCTTGAGATTAAATTGGAAGCAAACTTTGGACCACAAAGAAAATCTTTTAGGAGCAAATTTTTCACATTCATTGCACATAACTAGGGAGGGAATACATTGATCAGATTAATTGACGTCATCCAATCACATCTTAATGACATGATTCCCATCTTTATAGAGTCTTAACTGCCCTTAACTGATTCTGGCAGTTCAGGACTATTTCAATCTTTTTTTCAAATCAAGAGGGTCCCAACGACTATTTCTATCTTTACTTTTCAATTTTTTCCCCGTAATGGATCCATTCTTTCCATTCTTGGCTTTTCTTTCAACATTTATGGGCTGGTTTATGGCCCTAGTACCTTTTTTTTCTTTTAATAAAAGGAGCCCAAAAGGTCTCACTTACGATTGGTTCACATATTTGGCTCATAATATGGATGTTAAGTCTAAGATTATTTTTGATATTTGAGCCTCCCAACAACCATAGTAGTATTTTCTGTTTTGATATGTATTGTATATAGGCATGTTGCCCCTGATTTACTGGGTCCCTGCACTTCTTTATCACATCTACTTTAGTATTGTTTATTTCATTCCTAGAGTACAATCATATAAAACAAGAGATTGAGATGGTGTAATTAGTGTGATAATATTTAATCCCACAATTACAGAACAATTAAGATATTGATATTTTATTTTAATTTACGCACTCAAACTCCATTGCACAGCATTGTCAATTGGGCCCCTCACAGATTTCCTAGATATGGTCAGTCTGCAAAGAACAGAACTAGAAGTAACAGACAAATTTCTCAGGGGGTGTTTTGTTATATTTTATGTTTTAGGAAACTATTTTATGGATTTTGTAATATGTACCAATTTTATAATGAAGGCTTAGTTCATGGGAGTAAAGTATGTGAGTTTCCCCTTAATTCTATTTTTAGCTAAGCTATAAGTATAGCACCAATACCCTGGATGCACTTTGTTCGTTTGTAATGAGTAGGAACTTGCTTGGAATAGCTTTTAGTTTCCAAAAGAGTTTGAGACTTCATCCATACAATGCACATGGTTGTTTTATTTATTATAAAATTATGGATAGATTGATATTAATCCAGTTTTGAGTTTGAGCTTGACGCTTCTGGAAAGGCTTATTAGGTAATTACTTAGCCACATAATTTTTCTGCTTAATTACTGGTTTTGTTTGCTTGAAGCCGTAATGTTTGTCCCCCTCATCTATAATACTTCTATGGTTCTTAATGTAGGATCTAATTGAGAAGTTGATATTGGTTTTAATTGTAAGACCAATTTCCCATATTTGTTAATTTTGTCTCAATTTATCCTATTGATGCTCCCTCAATAATAATTAATTAAGATAGAGATGAAGGGAATTAAAGAAGGTGATTAGGATACTTTAGAAAAAAAAAGGACTAAATTCCTTAATCTAATCAAATTTTACATTACTAGGGGGACTACTTACTAGTTGAATTCACTTTATTTTCATTCAAATAACTATTTGACCTTATGGAAATAGTTTTAGTTTTGCAAAGGAGTTTGTTACTTTGTTATATCATCTTTTGTTACATTAGACCTGGGGTCTCTCTCTCTCTCTTCCAGCGAATTCTTTCTATTATAATAACTCCACTTTGTTTAAATCAGTGTTGATGCATCTGTATAATGCATTCTCTGCTTGTGGAGCTGAACTTTGTTGACTAGGTGAAATTTCGAGTAGATTTTATTATGCTGTTTGCATTACATGTCTATATTTTCCTGTGTATATAATTGAATGCAGATACTGAGTCCATGTGGATTCATATCTTTCTATTTCCCACCCTTGGGTTTCTTTGTTTTTTTAACCTAACCACTTACATGTGAAGGAAAAAGACATTTCTGTTTTTCATTTATGACACTATGACACTGTAATGGTTCATGCTAGTGGTGGAAGAATTGTGCTGAAGAGTGCTTTTTTAAAGAGTACCTAATACCTATAAGGGTAATTATCCAAAACTTTATCATATAGCCTCGTCTTACTCTTTTCCTCTCTCTATAAAAGAATGTTTGACATGATGTCACTTTCTGATACTAGAGATGATTATGTTTCTGACTAACTAGATCAGGCTTAGATTGACATCTAAAATCTAATTTTTGTCCCCCACCCTTGAAAGAAAGGGTGACTCTAGTGAGGCAACGAAATGATTATTAGTATACTACCAATTAAGGTGAGCATTATGTAGTGAATATGCACCAAGTAAGCGTGAAATCAGAGCCCCAATAGTTGGGACTTGGGACCATCACATGTGGATGGACTTTGTTATTTTATAACTGAGCAGTAACTTTATGCATTAATTTTTTTTATATACACTTTATGCATTATTTTGATAATGCTACTTTTTGGACATCACTTAGCAGCCTTTTGGGATTTCCAAATTGTCTTTTGGGATCTTCATTATTGTTTATAGTCGTATGTTTTGTTTAAATATATAATGTAATTAAATCTCCTTTTGCATTGTTCCCTTTTTGACTTGAAGGAACAATGGCACCCTACTCCAACCACAACTAGATCGATGTCTACCACGTCAGATATTTTATATGATTTTAGGTGGGTATCAGGGGTGGACCCAGAAAATTACCAAAGGGGGTACCACTGGCGGGGAGATTCGGGGTGCTATCCCCAATATATATATATATATATATATATATATATATAAAGGAAAGTTTTAAATGCATTAAAAAATATAAGAATATAAACATGTAAAGAAAAGAATATCAGAAAAATATTTATGAAATCAAGTGAACACTGATGATATAATAAGAGAGACAATTATTTTACAAATCTGTCATTTAGAAAAGTAAGGCTAAGTGCTGTTAGAAATACAATTACATAAATTACAATGAACGATAGTTATTCAATAAGTTTAAGTACATATATTTTAATAGTAAAAGTATATTGCAATAAAAATAATTACAATTTCATCATTTTAAACCTTATTTTTTGGAATTCTATCATAATTACCTTATTATCAATGCTATTAAATACATCTTTTTTAATGTAGGGCACTGAACAATCATTCAACCATTCATCTTTCATTTGATTATGAAGTGCAGTCTTGATGTATTAAGGGTGAATATTTAATTTAAGGATGTATTAAATTTTTTTAAAGAAAATATCAAAAAAAAAAATTTTTTTTGGGGGGGGGGACTTGCCCCCCTTATATTCTTTTTTTTTTTTTTTAATCTCAAAAGTTTTCGAAGGAGCTATGTGATTTGAAAGTGTAAAAAAAAATTTGCAATGTGGCCCTAATTTAGCAATGAATTTTTTTTTGCTCAAAATTTAGCAATGAATTGGGGAAAAAAAATGTAAAACCGACGAAGACGCCAAACAAAATACATTAGAAATTTTATGAAGCATTTGATAAACAAACGCCACTTAGATGAGTCAGAAGTAGATGATAAACAACTCTTTATGTTCCTCGCACACGTTTTATCTTCCCTTTTTTTTCCCCCTTAATTACATCTGAAAACAACTTGTAAATCTTATTATGATTGCCCCTCATTGGTTGTTCGTAGATTCCATTATCAAGAAGTTTATCCATGATTTCTTGTACCTTGACACATTACTAATTCCCCTAGCCCCTAGCATCGATCTACTTGTTAATAGATCAACAATAATATTATTTCGATATATTACTCTTTGATAGATAGAGTTCATTAATATCAGAGCTAATTAGTTTACCCCTACCTATTTGAATAATTGGTAGTAGATATAAAACCATCCATTTTGGTTATATATTTGTTCGAATAAAATGTTTAGCTAATTCCATGCATCGAACGAAATTCCAAAGCACCAAGCATGCAAAATTTAGAAATGAGAAAAGTGAAGGTCAGATCTAAAAGAGAAAAATCAAAATAAAAAATTCTAGAACTTATGGTGCTCCTCTTCATATCTCATGAATTTTTTTTTTTTTAATGCTATTAAATTTGGGATGAAGATGATGGCATGTGATGAAGACCAAGATGTGTGCTCATGAGTCTAGGATGAAGATGATCATGAAGATGAATATACATACAATCATCATTGTATTAGGGGGAAGGAAGATTTGAGTTTGTGGAGGTGTTTGGTGGGCGTTTTTCCAAAGTTTAGAGGTGGGTTTAAGATAAAAACAAGTTTTGATGGCAGTGAAGAGATATAATAATATACGAAGAAGCTGTCGTCGCGTCTTGTGAAAAATGAAAGGGAATGAGGGTTCAGACTGTATTTTGATTGAAACTACTCTTTAGTTATTCAAAAACAAGAAACAAATATACAAAAAATTTGATGACTTTTCAAAAGAAAAGCCGTCAAACTTTAACTTCAACTATTTAACTGTTGTTTTAAATAACTATCATAATCGACGGTCAACATAGTAATTGTAAAATAAGTGCTTTCTGGGAGCGGCTACAGTCCACTGTAGTAGACCGTCCGCTACCCTCCTCTCCTCAATAATTATTTCATATTTTACCGCACGCGGTTTTGTGCGGTAACCATTTATTGAGGAGAGGAGGGCAGCGGACGGTCAACTGCAGTCGACTGTAGCCGCTCCCGTGCTTTCTCATCCCACCCCACATTACTAGACATTACTAGAGGCACTTTTGTTTTTCAATCAACAGATATGACACGTCAAGTAATGCTAATTGTGCAATATAATCAAACTTATAATTAGAGATGTAAAAAGTAAAAATTGAGATTTGTAACCAGGGGATGGATGATTTTTTTTTTTAAATTTTTATTGAAGACATGCTTTTTAAACTCTGATAAATTTTTAAGAGAAGATATTTTTATCAAGCTTTAAACAAAAGAATAAAACAAATTTTTAATAGCGTTCAGGTGCAAATCCGCCTTAGAAGTATTGTGAAATTTTTAAGTAGCCCTGAAAGTGTTTTTGGTCTTATTGCCATCATAGAAATATTAAAATGTAGCAATTTTACCCTAGGATAATGATGACCTAACATTGACAATTAAATGGACACGGTGGTGTGTTAAAAACAACAATATGTCAAATAACATGTGAGCCAAGGAGTGTTGAGTAGGCAAAGAAAGGAGGGTTTAGGTCAGATAAAATCAAGAGCAAGGGGTTCATTTAAAGTTTCAAACTGTTGACTGTGAGAAAGAGGAAGTGGGGCGCATGTGCTCTGAATTGCATATGAGATTTGAAAAGAAAACAAAGTAGAGAATCGTCCGGATCAGGGAGGTATGGAATCTCGTATTGTTTGGAAAATTTGTGTGTTTGTTTGATTTCTTATGCTTTCCACAGTGGTTTCACGATTATAGCCATCAGTTTGTTTATTTGTGGGTAAAAGTTTTTTTTTCCCACCTCTGATTCTGACAATGCAAATAATATGGTTGAAGAAACGAAAAAGAACCTACGGGCTACGTATGAAAGTATAACTGAATCGATCTTGAATCCCCATGTCTCTGTAAGTGAAGAATATGAGGGTAAGTTCAGAGAAGTTGTTCATACAGAGGAGGAAGGTGATAGCGGGGACGAGGCATTTTGAGAGGGGAGAAAAACTTATTTGGATGTAATTTCACTACTACAATAGATACTATATTACTATTATCCTAAAAGACGTCCCTTAAAAAAAAAAAGATGTAAAAAGTGAAAGCGGTAGCATTGTCGTAATCATTTACTTCATTTTGAGACTTTAGCCGTCCTAAATAGCCTAAAAAGTTTTTTTGGCGTCCTAAATATAATTTGGGATGCCTAAAATTAAATATTTTGACACATTTTGTGAAAATTTTGGTGCTAGGGAGTTTTTTGGCGCTGATGAAAATTTAGGCGTCCTCCAAGAAATTCAGGACGCCTAAAATTACATATTTGGCGCCAGGACGCCTAAAATTAAATATTTGGCGCGTTTTGAGACTTTTTTGGCACTCTAAAATATATTAAGGACGCCAAAAATGAGTTTTTTTTGGTGCCAGAGAGTTTTTTGGCGTCTTGAAATATATGCATGACACCAAAAATAAGTTTTTGGCGCATATTTTGAAAAATTTGACGCCCAGTGAAAATTTTAAAAAATTATTAATATAACCGGATCAATAAATTTGATATATTTAAAAATCTCCATACTTTTTCATATTCATTCATTTAAAAGTAATTATTGTAAAATATTTACGAAACTTAATATTTATAAAAAGAAATATTTTGAGTGGCTTATTAAATTTAATTAAAATATAATTATAAAATGCTAATAACAAAAGAAATGCCATAAATCTAGTTCAAATCAAAATTCTAATAATCTACTTTTTGTAACTGGAAAAATCAAATTAATATCTATTATATAAAAATCTCAATACTTTTTTTCATATTTATTCATTTAAAAGTAATTATCATGTAAACGACAAATACGCATAAAATATTTACGAAACTTAATATTTATAGAAAGAAATATCTTAAGTGGCTTTTTAAATTTAATTAAAATATAATTATAAAATACTAATAACAAAAGAAATGTCATAAATCTAGCTCAAATCAAAATCCTAAGAATCTATTTTTTGTAACCGGAAAAATCTAATTAATATCTGTTATTTAAAAATCTCCATACTTTTTCATATTTATTCATTTAAAAGTAATTATTATCATGTAAACGACAAATACAGATAAAATATTTACGAAACTTAATATTTATAGAAAGAAATATCTTAAGTGACTTTTTAAATTTAATTAAAATATAATTATAAAATACTAATAACAAAAGAAACGCCATAAATCTAGCTTAAATCAAAATCCTAAGAATCTGCTTTTTGTAATCGGAAAAATCAAATTAATATCTGCTATTTAAAAATCTTAATACTTTTTCATATTTATTTATTTAAAAGTAATTATTATCGTGTAAACGACAAATACGCATAAAATATTTACGAAACTTAATATTTATAGAAAGAAATATCTTGAGTGGCTTTTTAAATTTAATTAAAATATAATTATAAAATACTAATAATAAAAGAAACTCCATAAATCTAGCTCAAATCAAAATCCTAAGAATCTGTTTTTTGTAACCGGAAAATTCAAATTAATATCTGTTATTCATCAAAAATGAAATTTAATTAAAAAAATTTTTAAAACTCGATTTTTGTCGTCCTGAATGATGTTCAGGACGACAAAACTCTTTTTTTATCGTCCTACATTATAAATTAGGGCGCCAAAGTCTTGTTTCTTTTTTTTATTTCTTTCCCTGCTCCATTATTAATATCTTTCACCTTTCTCATCAGTTGATTGTTCCTCTCTCTCGCACGCATCATCACCATTGCTCTCCCTCGCACGCTAAAGTCTCCACGTCTCAAATAAGTCGCCGTCGCTCACCGCTCACCGTCAACACCAATGTCTCCTCTTCTACACCACGCTGAAGCTCCTCCTCTGTTGTACGCCAAGCTCGAGCGCCGCGAAAAGAAAACACAGCCGCGAGCTCAGATCGATGAACCAGAGCTCCTCCTCCTCTATTTCTTCCAATGACCTTGGTTCTGTTTTGCTCGTCACTCATCGCAAGTCTTCAGGTTCTAGATCCGATGTTCTTCTTAGATCTGGAATTTTATATTTCTAGATCTACTATTCTTCTTAGATCTGGAATTTTATATTTTTAGATCTGCTTGTACATATTACTGCTTGTTAAACCTGGGGTGGTTTGTGTGTGTGTGTATATATGTGCTTCATACTTAAGAATGATATTTCCATGTTTGAAAACTGTCATTACGTTTGAAGTAGATATTTCCATGTTTCTTTGCAGATTCCATGTTTGCATCCGATGTTTGATTAAATAAGGATTGGGGCTTCGCTTTCGGGTCTTCTATTTTTTAAAGCAATAAGGCGTCCTGAATGAGTTTCAGGACGCCTTAGTAAGGCGTACTGAAACATGTTCAGGACGCCTTACTAATGTTCAGGACACCTTAAAAAGTCAGAATTTTTTAACTTCCCCCTGCCCAACGTGCCTTTAAAAAGGGACGTTAATTGAGTCTTGTTTAGGACGTTTTTTGGGGTTTTTTGTAGTAGTGTTAGAAAAAACTTGTGTAATTTTAGGAGGAAGGTAAATGATGTTCTTGCTAGATCTTATATTTTGATGATAATCAAGCTTAAGAAATATAGAGAAAGTGTTTTGGAGAAGGAACATTAATTTAAAACGTTTTTTATAAACAATTATGAGAAAATCACCGTATTATTCGAGTGATGTGACAAAACTTAGTTATCTTATTTCTTAAACATTATGATGCGTTTTATGAAAATCTTAGTTGATTACTTGAGTAAATACTCAAGTGTTGTGTTTTGAAAAACAAAAAGATCATCAGAGTGCTCATTGGAAGTGCTAAACTAATTAGATTTAAGATTACTCAAGTAATGCAAAATTTTGTCGTCACTTCCACTCCACCATGATGGCCAAAATAGTGATTTGATTTTTGGAAATCATTTTTCTAAGGACCCACTTGAGTCATGAGATACAAAGTGTATCAATATCAAACCACTATATGAATCATCTGATGATCAACTTTCTGAAAAGAGACTTCAAACTAGATCACTCAATTGACCACTTGAGTGATGTTTTAAAATTTTCATCACTATCACTTCACCCTAGGGGTAGAAATAAGCCATGCCCCTATCAGGGCGACCTACAGCTTGGCCTGTTTAGGGCCTGGCTTGTTTGTTAAAAAGGTCAAGTCAAGGCCTATTTAAAGACCTAAATGTGTAAATAGATCAGGCCTATTTAGTTAAGGCCTAGCCTGTAAGCCTTCAGGCCGGACCTATTTACACATCAAATAAATATAATTATATTTATATAATATAAATAATATAATATTTATCGTTTTTATTCTTATATTCTATTAAAAACCTACATTTATATAGTTTTTGATAGGCTCAAAGTTCACAAAGCCTATTTATGGCCTCCAAGACCTACAATATGAAGCCTTTTCAAAGGCATACATTGTAAATAGGCTTTTAAAAAGGCTTCAGGCTTGATCAACCCTTACGAAGGCTCAGGCCTAAGCCTTGAAAAAAGCCTGTATTCAGGCTTAGGCCTTCTGCCCCAATTATAGGCTCAGGCCTATTTAGCCAAGGCCTGACCTATTTCCATCCCTAGTTCACCCTAATGATCCTTTCTAGTGATCAGTTTTCTAAAAAATAATTCAAAGAGAATATCATTATAGTGATCACTCGAGTTAAGTGTTAAATTTTAATTATTCACTTCACCACAGTGATTTGTTCTAGTAATCAACCTTCCGAAATTTTTTTTGAGAGAAGATCACTTGAGTGATGTGTGAAATAGTATATCACTAACATAGCACCATAGTGACTCTAGTAGTACTCAGTATTTTTGAAAAAGTTTCTAAGACAAGATCAATAGAGTGATCACTCGAGTGATGTATAAAAAGAGAATCAGTACCAATACACCATAATTTGTTTCCTTTTAAAAGATAACGAAACAAGATCACTTGATTGATCACGTTGCAATCATTACCACCAATTCACCACAGTGAAGTACAAAGTGATCTATTTTCCAAAGAAACAAGATCACCCGAATGGTCCTATTTTTATACATCACTATCATATCAGCACAGTGAGCCTACCGATGATCTAACTTGTTTTCAAATTGACTATGTGAAGATCACTCGATTGACCACTCAAGTGATGCAGTTTCATAAAATAAAAAGGTTTCTCGTAAATCTTGATACTCATTCAAATCTATCCTAAACTTATTCTAATTGCTTCTAATTGGAATAACACTTCACTATATTAGTGCTTGATCATATTACAGGTTCTTAAACAAGGACTAAACCAAGATTAGCAAAAAGTACTTTTGTTTCAGAGCATTACATGCACCTAGCTTATACACACTTCAAATCATCTTTGTCTCCAACGGTTAAATTAAAAGACAAAGGGGACAATTTGACATGCTTATTGAATAGAAGAAAAGACCTAATACTCCAGCGACTATATTCAAGAGCAACGGTCTTTGAAAATTCTCACACTATAAATAGAAGAGCATTGAAGATGGAGCAACCAACGAACACTATGCATTTACTGTTACATTCATTGCTAAGTTTCAGAGCTCATTCTCTGTGTGAATTTTTACTTCAATGACCATTCATTTATTTTTGTGAGAGAATATATTTAAACATTTACTTCAATTGAGATACTCAAGGTAGTGGCACCTTGAGTAGGCATTGATTAGAAATTGTAAGGGGAACAAGTGTGTTTTGAAGAAGAATTTGCTTGTACTGAGACACCAAGAGCCTTATGAATCTTGGAACGATAGTGGAAATCTTATAAAGGCTTTTTGGGGACTAGATGTAGGTTAAGTGGATTGGACCAAACCAATATAAATCTCTTGTATGTGTTCACCTTCAATGATATCTCTCTAACTCTTCTCTATTTAGTTGACTTGTCTTAAAGTTTAACATTCTTAAAATCACTCAATTCAACCCGTTCTTGGGTGAAAGGCTTGAACTATTATCAGAGTTTCGTCTTCTTGTTTTGAAGTTTAACATCCTAAGAAGGATCCTATGGAAAGCATAAGTGAAGGTATGAAATATATATGGAAAATTATTAGAGAATTACTTGTCTGATGAGTTACAAATTTTGGCTCGTTTTTCTATTAAAGATTTACTCTATTCTTGAACATATTATGATATTAGATTTTGATTTCCTAATATGATAAAGATTTATCCTTTTAATTTTTATCGTTTTATTCTTTTACCTTTCCTAGAATAAAATTGATCTCTATTATAGTACTATGGTCCTTAATGTAGGAAATAATTGTAGAGTTGATCTTGATTCTAAATGTAAGACCAATTTCCTAAATTTGTCAATTTTGTCATAATTTACCTTATTGATGCTCCCTCAATAATAATCAACTAAGATAAAGATGAAGTAAATTAAGGAAGATGATTAGGATGTTTTATTAAAAAACAATAAGGAAGGTGATTCGGATATTTTAGAAAAAACAACTAACTTCCTTGACCTAATCAAATTTTATATTACTAGGGGAGTACTTAGTAATTGAATTCACTTTATTTTCATTCAAATAACTATTTGACCTTATGGAAATAGTTCCAGTTTTGCAAAGGCGTTTGTTACTTTGTTATATCATCTTTTGTTACATTAGATCAGACCTTGGTTCTCTCTCTCTCTCTCTCTCTCTCTCTTCCAGTGATTTCTTTCTATTATAACTCCACTATTGTTTAAATCAGTGTTGATGCATCTGTATAATGCATTCTCCGCTTGTGGAGCTGAACTTTGTTGACTGGGTGAAATTTCTTACAGATTTTATTACGCTGTTTGCATTACATGTCTATGTTTTCCTGTGTATTTAATGAAATGCAGATACTGAGTCCATGTGGATTCATATCTTTCAATTTCCCACCTTTGGGTTTCTTTGTTTTTTTAACCTAACCACTTACATGTGAAGGAAAAAGACAGGAAAGAGACATTTATGTTTTTCATTTATGACACTGTGACTGTGTAATGGTTCATGCATAGTAGTGGAAGAATTGTGCTGAAGACTGCTTTTAAAGAGTACCTATAAGGGTAGTTATCCAAAACTCTATCAAATTGCCTCGTCTTCCTCTTTTCCTCTCTCTATAGAAGAATGTTTGACATGATGTCACTTTCGGATGGTAGAGATGATTAAGTTTGTTGACTAACTAGATTCAGGCTTAGATTGACATCTAAAATCTAATTTTTGTCCCCCACCCTTGAAAGAAAGGGTGACTCTGGTGAGGCAACGAAATGATCATTAGTATAATACCAATTAAGGTGTGGATTATGTAGTGATTATGCACCAAGTAAGCGTGCAAATAAGAGCCCCAATAGTTGGGACCATCACGTGTGGATGAACCTTGTTATTTTATATATATAAGCAGTAACTTTATGCATGATTACTTTTTATTTTTAATATACACTTTATGCATTATTTTGATAATGCTACTTTTTGGACATCACTTGGCAGCCTTTTGGGATTTCCAAGTTGTCTTTTGGGATCTTCATTATTGTTTATAGTCGTATGTTTTGTTTAAATATATAATATATTAAATCTCCTTTTGCATTGTTCCTTTTTTGACATGAAGGAACAACACCCTACTCCAACCACAACTAGATCGATGCACCACGTCTGACATTTTTTTTATGATTTTAGGTGGGTGTGAAATTCCTTTTCTTCTTCTTTTTTTAAGTTATTTTTACCTCGGAAGTTTTCAAAGAAGCTATGTCATCTGAAAGTGTCAAAAGAGTAGCAATGTGGCCCTAACTTAGAAATGAAATGGGGAAAAAAAAATGTAAAACCGATGAAGACGATGAACAAAATACATGACAAATTTTATGAAGCATTTGATAAACAAACGCCAATTAGATGAGTCAGAAGTAGATGATAAACAACTCCTAATGTCCCTCACACACGTTTGCCAAGCAAATTCTCATGAAATCTTCCCTCTTTTTCCTTAATTACATCTGAAAACAACTTGTAAATCTGACCGCCTTTCATTGGTTGTCGGCTGATTCCATTATTGAGAAGTGTTTCCATGTATGCATGACTTCTTGTACCAATTTCTCTTGACACTTTACTGATTTCCCTGACGTCGTTGTACTTGTTAATATATCAACAAGAGTATTATTTAGATAGATAACTTTTCGATAGAGTTTATTAATATCAAAGCTCATTTACCCCTACCTATTTGAATAATTGGTAATAGATAGAAAACCATGCATTGTGGTTCTATATTTGTTCCAATAAAATGCTTAGCTAATTCCATGTGTTGAACCGAATTCCAAAGCACCAAGCATGCAAAATTTAGAAATGACAAAAGTGAAGGTCAGATCTAAAAGGGAAAAATCAAAATAAAAAATTCTAGAATTGTGGTGCTCCCCTTCATATCTCATTCTTCAGATCCTCTTGGGCTTGCTCCCCGTGCTTTCTCACTAGGCAGCCTATTACAGTAATACACTTGTAATACCCATTGTAATTCCAAAAAGTATTTAAATCAGAACTACATAAGAAATTTTATTAGATAAATTAAAGGGTTAAGGTGCATTTTTCTCCTTAAAGTATGTGCCCAGGAGCAATTTTGCCCCTAAAGTTTTCGGCGTAACAATGTTGCCCCTGAAGTTTAAAAACGGAGCAATGTTGCCCCTCCGTCAAAAACCTTAACGGTCAACTAACGGTGACCGTTACCGTTAGGGTTTTTGACGGAGGGGTAACATTGATCCATTTTTAAACTTCAGGGGCAAAATTGCTACTTTTTTTTTTTTTAGTAATGTTGCCCCTGAAGTTTAAAAACAGAGCAATGTTGTCCCTCTGTTAAAAACCCTAACGTTGACCGTTTGGGTTTTTAACAGAGGGGCAACATTGCTCCATTTTTAAACTTCAGGGACAACATTACTACGCCAAAAACTTGAGGGCAACATTGCTCCTGGGCGCATACTTTAAGGACAAAAATGCACCTTAACCCTAAATTAAATTGTAAGAGTTGGAGATTCATGTTTAACTATAATGAATTCAACTTGTTTGGGTAAAATACTAAAAGGAAAAAGGAATAGTTTAATATCAAGAGTAGGGTGAGTCCTTGATGGATTGTTATTGTCATGTAGTTTTTTTATACATCTTCATCCGTCTTTCGTATGTTTTTTTTGTTTAATAATAATAATAAAAAAATTGGGATGAAGATGACGGCATGCGATGAATACCAAGATGTGTATTCATGAGACCAGGATGAAGATGATCATGAAGATGAATATACATACGATCATTTTATCAGGAAGAAGGAAGATTTGAATCTGTGAAGGTGTTTGGAGGGTGTTTTGCCAAAGCTCAGAGGTGGGTTTAAGCGGAAAACAAGTTTTGATGGCAATGAAGAGATATAATAATATACTCTCTCCGGTCTTAATTATAGGACTAGGAGTTGATTTTGGTTCTAATTATAAAACGACATTCTAATTTTTGTTAATTTTTTCCTAAAACACCCCTTTTGATATTTTCTCAATAATAATTAAACACAATAATAATTTAATAATACATCTATATATTCTTTAAAGTAAGTAATGCTTGTAACTCATTAATACCACATACACTTTAATTCTACTTTCTTTTTAATAAAATAATTTTGAACAATTTTTGTTATATTTTTCCCATATCACCCCTACTAATACTTGATTTAACTAATAGTTCTCCTTCATTCGGTGTTTGCTTTCCCCTCCCTGCATACCTTTATTTGATTAGATTTTGTGACTTTGTGGTCAATGCCTTCTTTCTATTTTTGCACAATAGTTTGTATAGGGGATTTGGTTGAAATTAGGGTTTATTTGTGAAGAGCATGAATAATAAAAGAAAATGCCAGTGAAGGATAGTGATGGGATACTGATATTACAAAATGGGAAATCATGTTGGCACATAATAGATACAGGAAAAGGGGTTGGTTTAGCAGTGGCCAGACGGAGTTTGAAGCATAGAATATGGAAGAGGTCAAGAAAGTTAAATATGTAAAGGTATTTTAGGAAAATAAGTAAAATTAACTAATTTAATTTTTATCCTTAATCTCCCCAAAATCGTTTAAATATGTTCTATAATTAAGACCAGAGAGAGTATGAAGAAGCTATCGCTTCTTGTGAAAAATGAAAGGGAATGAGGGTTCATACTGTATTTTGATTGAAACTACTCTCCAGTTATTCAAAAACAAGTAACAAATATACAAAAAATTTGATGACTTTTCAAAAGAAAAACCGACAAACTTTAACTTCAACTATTTAACTGTTGTTTTAAATAACTGTCATATCGTTTCTCAGAATTATTTGACGGTCAACATAATAATTGTAAAATAAGTGCTTTCTCATCCCATCCCACCTTACTAGAGGCGCTTTTGTTTTTCAATCAACAGGTATGACACGTCAAGTAATGCTAATTGCGCAATAGTGTAATATAATGAGATTTATAATTAGAGATGTAACAAATAAGAATTGAGATTTATATCCAGGGGATATATGATTTTTTTTTTCTTATTGAAGACAAATATATTTTTAAACTCAGATAAATTTTGAAGAGAATATATTTTTATCAAGCTTTAAACAAAAGAAAGACATGAAATAAATTTTTAGTAGTGATCAGGTGCAAATCCGCCTTGGGAGTATTGTGAAATTTTTATGTGACCCTAAAAGTTTTTTGGGTCTTAATGTCACTTTGAAAGTATTAAAATGTAACAATCTTGTTCATGAATAATGATGACCTAACATTAAGGTTCTGAAAACCGGACTGGCCACTGAACCAATGGAGGTACTGGGTTAAGAGTCAGTGGGCCATACCAGAATCAAACCAGGGCCAAACCAGTATTAATTAAAAAATATAATTTAATTAAAATAGGTAAAAATATTTATATTTTAATAATAAAAAAATATTTTGTGATCAAAATAAGGGAAGATCGATGTGATATGATGTATTATATTGATTTCCACATATGTATTCTTCCACATATGTATTCTTTTTATATTTCCTTATCTTTTCATTTTTTTTTTGGTCGAAATTTCCTTATCTTTTCATAGGAGAAATACGGTACCAGTACAGTAGTACACACGATATCTTCTTCTTTCCTTTTTTTTTTTTTTTAAAAAATATAGGTACACAGAATATCTTTATATATAAATAAATAAATAAGTAAGTACACACAAATCTTGATTATAAGACTTTGGCTAGCTAAAGCTAATAGGCGTCAGGAGATGACTAATACCAAAAAAAAAAAAGGAATAAGAAGAAGTGAAAAACAAAAAAAGAGTAGGATAGGCCTAGGGGGCGCAGGAGCATTCTCTCTCATGACCAACAATGGTTGACCGACTGCCCCAAATCCCATCAAATGACAAAACTGCACTCTCTCTTTCTGAAGTTAAGACTTAAAACCATAGTTTGAGAGAAATGAAGATCGCAAATCAGAAAAATAAGGATAACAAATCTTCTCTAAACAGGAAAACGATTAGAGCGAAGCGAGAGAAAGATCATCTTCTTCATTCTTTTTACTAAGAACAGAGGAGGCGACCGATCAGGCAAGAGAAAGAGCATTGAGCACTGTGATTTGTCTTCTTCAACCGTAATCAGATCTCATCTTTCTTGTTCATCAACGAAACCATCCCTCTATCATCCATAGCTTCTGTTGCTCTCAACCTTTATCACCTGTGACCTCTCCTTGGTCGACAAATCGGATCTTCTACTTTTCAGATCTCTGTTTTCTTTTGCTTCTCCATCTCTCTCTCTCTTTTTACTTCCTTCCGTTGACTCGATGACTCTCAACTTGGCCGGTTCAAGACGAGTTTGTCGAGTTGACTCGGAGTCACCGTGTCTGAAAGATGAGCTTTATACCCAAGAGGGGGGTGAATTGGGTATATTAAAACTTTTCGAAACTTGTTCTGTTTTTAAACACTCAGAACAAAGCAGAACAGAGGAGATAGGGAGGAAAGCTTTGCACACAATGATTTATACTGATTCGGTCCTTTCTCTGACCTACATCCAGTCCCCAAGCCTCACTTGGGATTTTCAATCCACTAAATTCACAACAACTGATTACAATCTCTGTACTCAGAGTAGTTCTCTTTCTAGAACTCACTCCCCCTTACAAGATGTAATCAATACACCCAACCACCAAGTCCCCTGACTTGTGGTTATCACAATCAATGAGTGATTTTACAATAAAGAACTCTCTCACAGAGTAGATAAGATAATCACTGAAGTGCTTGTATCAAGTATGATACTTTACAAGTGAAAGCTAATACACAATAAATTAACTTCGTAAATTTTCGCTTTGAGTTGGTGTATCCACTTGTAAAGGAGTTAATGCTCTCTATTTATAGGTAGAGGGCATTAAATGACCGTTGCAATGAAGATTGAACCGTTGGAGATCATCTGCTGAGTTTTGGTTCAAGCTTAGGCATCTTCTCTCTCTTGTTTATGCATAATACAGCTGGTCATTAAGTCTGAGTTGACTTTCTGGAAATAAATCCGTTAGAGAGGATGTTTCTTGTTGTAGTAATCTTCCTTTTGATCTTTTGTAGCCGTGTACCAGTGGATTAACCAAAGGAAGCAAGTTTCTGGGCTGAGCATTAAATGTTCTAACACACTTTTTGCTTTTGCTCTAATCCTTCAATAAACCTTCGTTAATCTGTCTGAAACTCACTAGAAAGATGGTTAAACATATCTAGAATCAATATAGAATAATCATGGAAAGCATTGAGATCAAACAAGAAGGTATTACAGAATCCCCAAATTCGATTTTGCAGTAACGACCAGAAACCTTGAGTTTTGTTCATCAAACCTCGAGGTTTGCTTGAATAACTCAAGCAAACTCAGTTGAAAACGCATGTAACCTCGAGGTTACTCTGTGAACCTCGAGGTTCCCTTTGTAAAGAAACCTTTTGAGAAATCTTTGAAAATCACAAATCTTGAGGTTTCAAAAGAAACCTTGAGGTTTGAAACTTGGTGAAAAATCCATTTTTCCTCTGGAGCCCGATAACCTCGAGGTTGTAAAACCATACTCGAGGTTTGCTTCTAAATTTGCAAAGTTAAGTTTTTGGACAGAAGGGTTAACCTCGAGGTTTCAGTCTGAACCTTGAGGTTTTCAATTATTTGAAAACCTGTTTGCTCTTTGTGTGCCATAATACTCGAGGTTTACAAATAATACTCGAGGTTTAAGTGTTTTCTTGAAATCTTGAGTTTTAACACAAAGTGCTAAACCTCGAGGTTTCAATATGAACCTCGAGGTTTTCATGCTTGATGAAAACCATAACCTTTCTGGATGAGTTAAAAACTCGAGGTTTACTTGTAATACTCGAGGTTTCACATGTTTTTCAAAAAGATCAGTTAAGTGCCAAAACATAAACCTGGAGGTTTTCAACCAAACCTTGAGGTTTCCTGTGTTGGTGCAAAACTTGAGTTTTTCTAAAAGATCCAGAACCTCGAGGTTAACTTTCCAACCTCGAGGTTTCACATTGTTTTGTGAAACCAAGTTTTGAACAATGAAACACTTGACTTTTTAAAAGCTTCTGTAAGGCCAAACCTCGAGGTTTCAGTGCAAACCTCGAGGTTTGCTCTTACTCAAAGTTTTAAGACTTTAAGAGCAAAACCTCTTGGATTGTTTGTAGTTGTTGGCAATCATCAAAACCATAAGGGAACTAACAGTGTCAAGTAGGATTCTGCTTAACTCGGACTGGTGTTCTGGCCGGTTCACCGGTTTCCGGTTCGAACCGGATGGTTCGGTCTAGGTTCCTAAACCATGTCTAACATTGACTATTAAATGGACACGGTGGTGTGTTAAAAACAACAGTTTGTCAAATAACATGAGAGACATGAGGAGTGTTGAGTAGGCAAAAAAAAGGAGGGTTTTGGTCAGATAAAATCAAGAGCAAAGGATTCATTTAGAGTTTCAAAACTGTTGATTGTGAGAAAGAAGTGGGGCGCATGTGCTCTGAATTGCATACGAGATTCGAAAAGAAAACAAAGTAGAGAATCGTCCGGATGTACGAGGTATGGAATCTCATATTGTTTGGAAAATTTGTGTGTTTGTTTTAGTTCTTTATGCTTTCCACTGTGATTTCACGATTATAGCCATTAGTTTGTTTATTTGTGGGTAAAAGGGTATTCTCCCCCCCCCTTGGGGGTGATTCTGACAAAGCATATGGTTGAAGAAACGAAAAGGAATCTACGGGGTAAGTATGAAAGTATAACTGAATCGATCTTGAATTCCCATGTCTCTGTAAGTGAAGAAGGTGTATAGAGGAGGAAGGTGTTAGTGGGGATGAGGCATTTTGAGAGGAGAGAAAAACTTATTTGGATGTAATTAGAAAAAAACTTGTGTGACTTTAGGAAGAAGGTAAATGATATTATTGTAGATCATATATTTTGATGATAATCAAGCTTGAGAAATATTAAGAAAGTGTTTTGGAGAAGGAACATTGATTTAAAACGTTTTTGATAAACAATTATGAGAAAATCACTATATCATTTGAGTGATTTGACAAAACTTAGTTATCTTATTTCTTAAACATTATGAAGCATTTTATGAAAATATTTGTTCATCACTCGAGTAACCACTCAAGTGTTGTGTTTTGAAAAATGATGAAAAGATCATAACAATGCTCATTGGAAGTGCTAAACTAATTAGACTTAAGATCACTTGAGCAATGCAAAAATTTGTTGTCACTTCCACTCCACCATGTTGACCAAAATAGTGATTTGATTTCTGGAAAACATTTTTCTAAGGACCCACTTGAGTAATGAGATACAAAGTGCATCAGTATCAACCCACCATAGTGAATCATTTGGTGATCAACTTTCTCAAAAGAGATTTCAAACTAGATCACTACCACTTGAGTGATGTTTAAAAATTTCCATCACTATCACTTCACCACAATGATCCTTTCCAGTGATTAGTTTTCTAAGAAATAATTCAAAGAGAATATCACTAGAGTGGTCACTCGAGTTATGTGTTAAATTTTAATCACTTACTTCACCATAATGATTTGTTCTAGTGATCAGCATTCTGAAAATTTTTATGAGAGAAGATCACTTGAGTGATGTGTGAAATAGTATATTACTAACACAGCAACATAGTGACTCTAGTAGTGCTTAGTATTTTTGAAAAAGTTTCTGAGATATGATTACTCAAGTGATCACTTGAGTGATGTGTAAAAAGAGAGTTAGTATCACTGCATCATAGTGATATTATCTGGTGATCTGTTTCCTTTTATAAAAAATAACAAAACAAGATCACTTGAGTGATCATGTTGCAATCATTACCACCAGTTCACCACAGTGAAGTGCAAAGTGATCTATTTTCTAAAGAAACAAGATCACTTGAATGATCCTATTTTTATACATCACTACCATATCAGCAGAGTGAGCCTACCAATGACCTAACTTGTTTTCAAATTGAATACATGAAAATCACTTGATTGACCACTCAAGTGATGCAGTTTCAGAAAACAAAAAAGTTTCTCGTAAGTCTTGATACTAATTCAAATCTATCCTAAACTTATTCTAATTGTATATAATTGGAATAACACCATTAAATTAGTGCATAATCATATTATAGGTGATTAAACAAAGATTAAGCCAAGATTAGCAAAAAGTACTTTTGCATCAAAGCATTAAATGTACCTAGATTATACATGCTTCAAATCATCTTTGGTTCCAATGGTTAAATTAAAAGACAAAAGGGACAATTTGACATGCTAAATGGACAAAATAAAAGACCTAATACTCCAACAACTATATTCAAGAGCAACGGTCTTCAAATGTCCTCACACTATAAATAGATGAGCATTGAAAATGGAGTTCTTAATAAATGCACATGTGTCATTAAAGAGTCTGTACATGTTGTGTTTGCTGAAAATGAGTCTCAACCTAAGCCTAGTTAGTAAGGAAGAATTAGAGATGGTTTATAAATTAGGAGATTTAACTATTTCAAATTCTCCTATCTCTCAAATTTAGAAAAGAGGAAGATGTTTTTGAAAATGACCATAATCAAAACTCAACCTAGAACTTGGAGATACATGAAAGATCATCACATAAACCAATTCATAGGTTATGTCAAAAAGGGAGTAAAAACTAGAAATAAAGTTCTAAATGAAGTTAGTTTATCCACCTCTATATTCGACATAGAACCTTCAAGCATTGAGGAAGCTTTTCAGACAATGATTAGGTGTTAGCAATGCAGGAAGAATTAAATCGATTTGAGAGAAATCAAGTTTGGATTTTGGTACCTTGGCCTAAAGATCATTCGGTCATTGGCATCAAATGGGAATTTGAGAAGAAGTTTGATAAATCCACAATCATTGTTCGAAATAAGGCAAGATTGGTAGCAAAATGATATAATCAAGAAAAAGAAATTGATTATGTGGAAACCTATGCTCCAGAAGCTAGATAGGAGGTCATACGAGTACTCTTAACCTTCAATTGCATTAAAGGATTCAAACTCTACCAAATGAATGTCAAGAGTACTTTCCTAAATGGTTACATTATGAAAGTAGTCTATGTAGCACAACCACCTGCTTTTGAAGATGGAACCAAACCCCATCATGTGTTTAGACTTAAGAAAGCACTTTATGCTCTCAAACAAGCTCCAAGAGTTGGTATAAACGTCTCAGTAAGTTCTTCTTAGATCAAGGCTTTGTTAGAGGCAGAGTAGACACAACATTATTAATCAAACATAAAAAGCATGATATCTTAATTGTTCAAATTTATGTTAATGACATTACTTTGGTGCTGCTAATGAATCTCTTTGTTAAGAATTTTTTAAGATAATGCAAGGAGAGTTTGAAATATCTATGATGGAAGAATTAAACTTCTTCCTCATATTGCATATCAAGCAAAGGAAGAATGAGATATTTATCTTATAGACCAAATATCTCAAAGAACTTTTGAAGAAATATGGTATGGATCATGCAAATAGAGCTAACACACCAATAAGCTCAACGATTGTATTAGATGCTGATGCCAAAGGAGTTGATTTCAACATTACTAAATATAGAGGAATGATTATTTTACTCCTTTATTTGATAGCAAACAGACTAGACATTTAGTGTTGACATATGTGCAAGATATCAATAAGCACCTAAATAATCACATGCTAAAATAGTTATTTTTAGATACTTGGCAAACTCGGTTGTGTACATGCTTTTGGCTGGTTCTAACTCTCTATACCATGAAATTATGTAGCAAATTGAGCATAGGTGTTTTCTCCTAATATTTTAAGTCTCAATTGCTGATTATGTTCTTCTTAAAGTAGAATGAATTAGTATCAATGGTTTCTGAGATGCATTTCAAAATCTAAACAGCTTTTAAAAAATGAGTTCAAAAAAAGACTAGCTTAATTAAGTTTTGTCATCATAAAAAAGGGGAAGAATATTAGATCATATGTTTTGATGATAAAAAATCTTAAGGAAGGTTAAGAAATTGTTTTGGATAAGGCATGTTGATTTAAAATGTTTTTGAAACACAATTAAGAGAAAATCATTATATCACTCGAGTGACCACTCAAGTTATATGACAAAACTTGGTTGTCTTATTTCTTAAACAGTGATGAAATGTTCTATGAAAATCTCAGTTCATCACTTAAGTGACATGTTTTGAAAAATGAAAAGATCACCATAGTGTACAATATAAGTGTTAAACTAATTAGACTTAAGATCACTTAAGTAACCACTCAAGTGATGCGAAAATTTGTCATTACTTCCACTCTACTATGGTGACAAAGATAATGATATGATTTTTGGAAAACATTTTTCAAAGGAACTACTCAAGTGACTACTCGAGTGATGACTTACAATGTGCATCACTATTAGAACACTATAGTGAACCATCTGATGAATAGCTTTCTGAAAAGAGATTTCAAACTAGATCACTCTACTTCACCGTAGTGATCCTTCCTAATGATCAGTTTTCTAAAAAAAACATTTCAAAGAGAAGATCATTTTAGTATCCACTTCAGTGATGTGTTAAAATTTCATCACTATCATTTCACCACAAAGATCAATTTTAGTCATTAGCCTTTTGAAAACTTTTCTAAGAGAATATCACTTGAGTGGCCATTCGAGTGATGTATGAAAAAGAGAATCACTAGCATATCACCACAGTAACTCTGGCACTATTCAGTATTTTGAAAATGTTTCTAAGACAATACCACTTGAGTGATGTATAAAAAGAGTGATACTACCATTGCACCTTAGTGATACTATTTGGTGATCTGTTTCCTTTTAAACTACAAAGAAACAAAATCATTCGATTGATCCTATTGCAATCATCACCACTTGTTCACCACAATGAAGTACATAGTGATATGTTTTTAGAAGAAACAAGAACACTCCAGTGACCAGTAGAGTGTTCCTATTTTTATACATCACTACCATATAACCACAGTGAGCCAACCAAGTGATTTGACTTGTTTTGAAATTGACTAAGTGAAGATCACTCCATTACCACTCCAAAGATGCATTTTCAGAAAACATAACATCATCTCGTAAATCTTGAAACTTATTCAAATCTATCTTAAACTTATTCTAATATCTGATGGGACTAACACTTCATTATACCAATATTACAGGTGGTTAATCAAAGATTGAACCGAGATTAGCAAAAAGAACTTGTGTCAAAGCATTAAATGCATCAATCTTATACATGCTTCAAATCATCTTTCTCTTTAACTGCTAAATCAAAGGACAAATGGGACAATCTAACATACTCCATGGACAGAAGCAAAGACCTAACACTTTAACGGCTACATTCAAAAGCAACAGTCTTCAAACATTCTTACACTATAAATAAAAGAGCTTTTAAGATGGAGCAACTAATGAACATTGTGCATTTATTGTTACATTCATTGCCAAGTCTCAAAGCTCAATCTCTTTATGAATTTTCACTTCAATGATCATTTATTTATTCTTGTAAGAGAATATAATTAAGCATTTACTTCAGCTGAAATACTTAAGGGTAGTAGGCCTTGATGTGGGCATTGGTTGAAAAGTGTAAAAGGAAGACAGTGTTCTTTGAAGAAGAACTTGCTTGTACTAAGACACCAAGAGCCTATAAATTTTAGAAAGGTAGTGGAAATCTCATAAAGGCTTTATGAGGATTAGATGTAGGTCAAGTGGATTGGATTGAACTAGTATAAATCTCTTGCATCCACCTTCGATTTTATCTCTCTAATTCTTCTCTCTTTACTTCATTTGTGTTCAGGTTTAAAATTCTTAAGATCACCCAATTCACCCCTTAGGCCAAAGATTAGTAGGCGAAAGCGTTCTCTGACTAATCAATCTAATATCAATATGCAACAATCTCAAACCACCTCAAGACCGCACTATAAATAAGCTTTCTATAAGAGTCAAGTTAAAAGTGGCATGGGAGTTCACATTAATGGGGATATTAGACTTAGTGTAAAGTGTATGCAATAAATCTATGTCTTCATTTGACAAGAATTAAATTCACCACATAACTTATTTTATTTGTTATTTTGTAGCTTGCATGAGTTTGTAAATTATTGTATATGAGGGGATGTGTTGGTCAAAATCCTCTTATGGCAAGCGAACTAGTCAACCCACAACAACTGTTAATACCGATTATGTAACCAGTTTCTTTGTGAAAGTTGTGTGATGAGAATGTATTTGGTGGTTGTTCGTCTATTAGGGAAAGTTAACTATTCGGCCCTCACCCAACAAAGTAGAAAGTGAGTCTCTCACATTTCTAGAATGGATACAGGGAGATATTGTTGATTGGAGCTTGATACCCAAGAGGGGGGGTGAATTGGGTATCTTTAAAATTTAAAGATAAAACTCTGTTTTTGACACCTTAAAACAGGGTAAGACAGAGGAGTAGGGAAGAAGAAGCTTTGCACAAACGATTTATATTGGTTCGGTCCTTTCTCTGACCTACATCCAGTCCCCAAGCCTCACTTGGGATTTTCAATCCACTAACTCAACAATATTGATTACACACTCTGTACTAAGAGTTGTTCTCTCACTAAAACACACTCCCCCTTACAAGTTGTAATCAATACACCCCAACTACCAAGTCCCCTGACTTGCAATTATCTCAATCAATGATTTACAGATGAAACTCTCTCAGAGTAGATAAAATGAACACTGAAGCACAAAGTATCAAAGTGATACTATTACAAGTGAAAGCTGAACACAATAAATGACACTTAATAAATTTTCGCTCTCAGAATGTGTATTAGTTTGTGAAGAAGTTAATGAACTCTATTTATAGGTAGAGAACATTAAATGACCATTGCAAACTGGATTGGACCGTTGGAGATCATCTGCTGAGAGTTGGTTCAAGCTTAGGCATCTTCTCTCTCTTGTTTCTGCATAATCCAGCTGGTCATTGAGTCTGAGTTGGCTTTCTGGCAATAAATCCGTTGGAGAGGATGTTTCTTGTTGTAGTAATCTTCCTTTTAATCTTTTGTAGTCGTGTACCAGTGGATGAACCAAAGGAAGCAAGTTTCTGGACTGAGCATTAAATGTTCTGACACACTTTTTACTTTTGCTCTAATCCTTCAATAACCCTTCGTTAATCTGTCTGAAACTCACTAGAAAGATGGTTAAACATATCTAGAATCAATATAGAATAATCATGTAAAGCATTGAGATCAAATAAGAAGGTATTACAGATTTCTCAAAATCGAATCTACCGTAACGGCTAGAAACCTTGAGGTTTGCTTCTCAAACCTCGAGGTTTGCTTGAATAACTCAAGCAAACTCAGTTCTAGAAACACACAACCTCGAGGTTTCATGGTGAACCTCGAGGTTTCATTTGAAAAGAAACCTTTTGAGAAATCTTTGTAAGCCACAAACCTGGAGGTTTCAAAAGAAACCTTGAGGTTTGAAACTTGGTTAGAAATTCATTTTTCTTCTGGAGCCCGATAACCTCGAGGTTTTAAAACAATACTCGAGGTTTGGCTAAAACATTGCAAAGCCAAAATGTTGAACCAAAGACACAACCTCGAGGTTTCAAACTGAACCTCGAGGTTTTCATTCCTTTGAAAACCTGTTTGCTCTCGGTATGCCAAAATACTCGAGGCTGAAAAAACAATACTCGAGGTTAAGTGTTTTCCATGAAATTTCAAGTTTAAGACAAAATGTCAAACCTCGAGGTTTTCATACTTGATGAAAACCAAAACCTTTCTGGATGATTAAAAAACTCGAGGTTTCATTCTAATACTCGAGGTTTCACTTAGTTTTTCAAAATATTCAGTTAGGCACCAAAACACAAACCTAGAGGTTTTCAACCAAACCTTGAGGTTTCCTGTGTTGGTGCTAAACTTGTGTTTTTCTGAAAGATCCAGAACCTCGAGGTTAATTTACCAACCTCGAGGTTTCACATTGTTTTTGTGAAACCAAGTTTTGAACCATGAGACATTTAACTTTTAAAGCCTTCTGTAAAGGTCAAACCTCGAGGTTTCAGGGCAAACCTCGAGGTTTGCTCTTACTCAGGGTTTTCAAACCTTAAGAGCAAATCCTCATACATTGTTTATAGTTGTTGACAATAATCAAAACCATTAGAGAATTAATAGATATTTGTGGACCAATACATCCACCATGCGGACCATTTAGGTACTATATGGCTTTAATTGAGGCATCAACCAAATGGTCACATGTTTTCTCATTATCTTCTCGTAACCTGGCATTGCGAGATTACTTGCTCAATTGATTAGATTAAGAGCACATTACCTTGATTATCCTATCAAGACGTATCATCTTAATAATCGTCTTGATAATGCTGGTGAATTTACTTCACAAGCCTTTAATGAATATTGTATATCCCTTAGAATTGATGTTGAACATCCTATAGCTCATGTTCATACACAAAATGGACTTGTAGAATCATTAATTAAAGGATGGCAACTTATTGCAAGACCTTTACTTATGAGATCTAATATCTCAATTTCTGCTTAGGGCCATCCATTTCGCATGCAGTAATGTTAATTCACATTAGGCCAACTAGTTAGTTAAAGGTTTCCCCCTTACAAATAGTTTTTGGTTAAGAACCTAATATTTCCCATATAATAATTTTTTGGTGTGCAGTATATGTGTCAATAGCACTACCTCAATGCACTAAAATGGGTCCACAAAGAAGAATAAGAATATATGTTGGGTATGAATCTCCTTTAATTATAAAATATTTAGAAATATCTATAGGAAATTTATTTACGGCACGATTTGTTGATTGTCATTTTGATAAATCAATTTTCCCAACATTAGGGGGAGAAAATAAGCAGTTAGGTAAAGAAATTAGCTGGAATGAATTATTATTGGCTCATTATGATCATTATACAAAATAATGTGAATTGGAAGTTCAAAAGATAATGCATTTTTGCAAAATTTAGCTAACCAAATACCAGAAGCATTTACTGACACAAAGAAAATGGCAAAGTCATATGTCCTAGCTGCTAATGCTCCTATTCGAATTGATGCCCCTGAAGAACAACCTTTTATAAAAGAATCTAAAGCACGCCTAAAGCATGGCAAACCTATCGATTCCAAAGATGAAAATCATCAAAAGAGAAAAGGAGCTAAGAATATAGATGGTCAGGTGGAGGATAATGAAGAAAAGTTGGTAATTCTAGAAGAACCATCTCTTGAAGAGTTATTATCTCCATAAGAGAATGTTGTAGTCCCAGAAGAGACCAAGGTACCTGAAATATGTGAAAATAATGAATGGTATCCAATGGGACCAAAATGAAATCAACATTGATGACATCTTTGCATATCATATAGCATATGATGTAATGAATGATGATAAGGATCATGAGTCAAAATCCATTAGCAAGTACAAACAGCGAAAGGATTGGCTCCTACGGAAAGATGCTATTAATGCAAAATTAAAATCACTGGCAAAATGTAGGATGTTATATATTTGAAAACTCTAATTTAATTAATTAGAATGAAAGGGGAATTTATCAATGAGGATACTAATTTATTTGATAATTTATAATCTCCTATAGTCTCTCCTATAATATTGTTAATATTTTAATTAATATGACGGAATAAAAGTGGAAATCTGTGGTGTTTAACTTGATAAGAGTTTAAAAAAACCCCCTTGTCGCGATTTAGTCGACTAAGCCACAGTACTTAGTCAACTAAATCACGGGGAAAGTCAAAAAATTCAACGCCCCACGTTTTAGTCGACTAAACTTGGGGTTAGTCGACTAAACAGGGGCAGATTGGGAAATAGTTTGGAAACAGGGGCATTTCGGTAATTAGTTATTTAATAAGGGGTAATTTGGGAAAAAAAAGCCTACCGAAGATATAAAACCAGTTGGATACAAATGGGTCTTTGTAAGAAAAAGAAATGAAATTGGTGAAATTACACGATATAAGGCACGTCTTGTAGCTCACACTTTACACAACGACCTGGCATTGATTTCGAAGAAACATATTCACCATTAGTGGATGCAACTACTTTTTGTTATTTGATTAGCTTAGCAATAAAGGAAGGACTTTTGCGTTTAATGGATGTTATGACTGTCTATTTATATCGCTCACTTGACAATGATATTTATATGAAAGTCTTGGAATGACTCAAGGTGCCAAAAGTGTCTAATTCAAATTCTTGAGAACAATACTCAATGAAGTTAAATAAGTCTCTGTATGGGTTGAAGCAATAAGGGCGCATGTGGTATAATTATCTCAAGGAATATTTGTTGAAAGAAGGGTACAAAAATGACCCAATATGCTCATCCATTTTTATGAAAAGATGTAGAATGAATTTGCTATAATTGTTGTTTATGTTGATGATATCAACATTATTGGAACTCTTGAAAAGCTTCAAAAAACAATTAATTGTTTGAAGAAAGAATTTGAAATGGAAGACTTGGGCAAAACAAAATTCCGTATTGGATTACAGTTCGAGTACCTAAAGGATGAGATCTTTGTTTATCAAGAAACTTATACAAAGAAGGTCCTAGAGCAATTTTATATGGATAAATCACATCCATTATGGACTCCAATGATTGTAAGGTCTTTGCAAGTGGATAAAGATCTATTCCAACCTCAAGTAATTAGTGACAAATGTGAAGAAGAACTACTTGGTCTAGAAGTACCATACCTTAGTGCTATTGAAGCACTAATGTATCTTGCTAATCACACATGACCTAATATATCATTTGCTGTTAATTTATTAGCAAGATATAGTTCTTCACTAATATGAAGGCATTGGAATGGAATAAAACACATTCTTTGTTACCTCATAGGCACTATGGACATGGGATTATACTACTCAAATGTATCTAAGCATGAGCTGATTGGTTATGCAGATGCTAGATTTTTGTTTGATCCTCATGATGGTAAATCACAAACAAGCTAACTGTTTACATGTGGAGGTGCAACTATTTCATGGCGATCTATGAAACAGACTATATCAACCACGTTATCTAATCATGTAGAAATTCTATCAATGCATGAAGCAAGTCGAGAATGTGTATGGTTGAGGTCAGTATTAGTTCTCTAAGGGTTTTGATGATTGCCAATAATTGTAAACAAAGTTTGAAGTTTTGCTATCATTGTGAAAAACTCACTTTGAGAGCAAAACTCGAGGTTTGCAGAGAAACCTCGAGGTTTGGCCTTACAGAGAGAAACTCAAGCTTTCTAAGATTAGAGAAAACTCGAGGTTACCAAACACAGAAACTTCTCAAGCTTTTCTGAGAAAATGAAAAACTCAAGGTTTCTGGAAAAACCTCGAGGTTTTGACATACAGAGAGTCTCTCAGATTCTGAACAATTCAAAACCTCCAGTTTTCAATTAAAACCTCAAGTTTTGTGTTCGGAATTGATACTTCACTTTTCACAAGTTTTTGAGAAAACTCGAGGTTTGGCAAGAAACCTCGAGGTTTTGACTGAGAAAGAAAACTTAGATTTTAACCAAGTTTCAAGACCTCCAGTTTTGTGAAAAACCTCAAGGTTTGAGTTCAGTAAGATTTTCTCCAAGTTTTCACAAAGTGTGAAAACTCGAGGTTTTGATAAAAACCTCGAGTTTTGTCCAGGCAGAGAGGAACTAAATTTTCTAAGGTTTCAAAACCTCGAGTTTGGTTTTGAAACCTCGAGGTTTCTGTCTTGGCATAAAATTTCAAAGTTTTTATATTTGAACAAAACTCGAGTTTTGTAAAGAAAACTCGAGGTTTTACAAGACAAAGAGCAAACGAGTTTTTCACTGAGTTAAAAACTCGAGGTTTCAAAAGAAACCTCGAGGTTTTCCATTTGAGAGAATTTTTCAAAACTTTCTAACTTGAGTGAAAACTCGAGGTTTGTAATGAAACCTCGAGGTTTTCCCAGGCAGAGAGCCACGAGCATTTCAAAGTTTTGAAAACCTTCAGTTTTGCTTAGAAACCTCAAGTTTTGATGTTTTGGACATAAAACCAGTTTCACATGTTAAGTCCAAAACTCGAGGTTTGATGAACAAACCTCGAGGTTTGATGAACAAACCTCGAGGTTTCTGTACTGAGTTTGAAATTTGAATTTCGCGATTTCATAAATCTGCCTTGTTTGATCCTAATACTTTCCAGTATTAATCCTCTATGTTCCTAGATATATTTAACCACTTTCTTGACGAGTTTTAGACAGATTAACGAAAGTTTATTGAAGATCTTAGCAAAAGCAAAAAGCATGTCAGCACAATAAATGCAGTCCAGAAAAGTTGCATTCTTTCAGCTAATCCAAGTGCACACGTCTTCAAAGCATTAAAGAATGTTTTCTACAACAAGTAAACTCTTCTCCAACGGATTAATTCGTAGAGAGTCAACTCTGATCATCTAGCCAACTGGATTAAGAGTAAACAAGAGAGAGAAGGTGCCAAAACCACTTCCTAACCTTGGAACAACTTCTCCAACGGATCTAATTGGAAAGTAACGGTCATTTAATGATCTCTGAGTATAAATAGAAGAGCATTTAAGACTTTCCAACAACCACAACAACTGAGAGCGAATTGTATTCAAGTTTTCATTTATTCTCTTCAGTTTCCATCTGTATAGTATTTTTTGATACAAGAGCTTCAGTGTTCATTTATATCTGCTCTTTGAGAGAGTATCATTTCTGATTATTCATTTATTGTAAAGGAATCACAAGTCAAGGGGACTTGGTGATTTGGGGAATCATTGATTACAACTTGTAAGGGGGAGTGAGTTCTAGTGAGAGAATCACTTCTTGAGTGCAGAGTGTGTAATCTTTGATATAGTGGAAATCCCAGTGAGGCTGGGGACTGGACGTAGGTCAAGTGGTTAAGACCGAACCAGTATAAATCTTCTTGTGTCTTGCTATTCTTCTCTTACTCTGTTTTACCCTGTTTTTAGTATTAGAAAACAGAGTTTTCAGTAAGAAATTTTAAGATACCCAATTCACCCCCCCTCTTGGGTATTTGGCTCCACTTTCAGTCAGTAATACATCACATACGAACAATTTGTCATTTATCTTCAGATAAATTGGTCCCAACAGTTCTATATGAAAATAATAGTGCATATATTGCCCAACTTAAAAAAGGTTACATCAAAGGTGATGGAACAAAGCATATTTCACCAAAATTCTTCTTCACTCGTGACCTTCTAAAGGATGGAGAAATAAATATCTATCAAATCAGTTCAAGTGAAAATCTAGTAGATTTATTCACCAAGTCACTTCTAGGTACAACCTTTGAAAAGCTTGTCTATGGCATCGGTCTCGAAGACTCAAAGATCTCAACTAATATTGTCAAGAGGGGGAGTCAATACACGATGTACTCTTTTTTCCTTATTTAGGTTTTATCCCACTAGGTTTTCCAAGAAAGGTTTTTAATGAGGAAGCTCTAGAAAGTGTATCAATGAATGATATATTCTTTTCTTTAGTTAGGTTTTTATCCATTGGGTTTTTTCTTGTTAAAGTTTTTAATGAGACACATTCATAATAGACATTCAAGGGGAGTGTTATGAATATATTAAATTATGTGAATGTTCATAGACTCTTATTTTTCCATATTTGTCACAATTCATGAAAATCATTTGGGTGTAATATATATTATATATATATATATATATATATATATATATATATATATAAATAATATTATATTACATATTATATATATATAATATAATGTAGGCATATATTTAGCCCCCACTAATCCATGTTTAAGATACAATTTGTATTCATTGATTATCTGTACATGTATAGTAGACTATCTAATTTCAATTTGTATTGTAAGCACATTGAATGAGATGTTTGGTTTCTTTGGCTATAAATAACCTCACCCACAAACACATACACAATGTTGTATAAGAGAAGTGAATGAATATTGTTCTTAGATTCTCTCTCTAAAGTTCTCTATCTTTTATCTTATAGTTATTTTAGTTTTATAACAGTATCAGGTTATTAAGTGTTCCTTTTTTAATCACCATTCGCTTTATTCTACGTGGAACCCAAATTGTTCTAGTTCCATGTGACATTCATTGGTCATTTCCAATAATTCATTGTATCAGGTCATAACAACTACGCCCTCTATGTAAATGCTACCTAAGAAATACTATTGACACCTTAGCAAGCTCATTTTTCCAATCTCATTTTTTGAAGCTCAGTTTTCGATATCATTTTTTTCCAAGCTTATTTTTCATTATCTCCGTTTAGAATCTGATGGCATGATATTATGCTAATTTCATTGCACTTAATTTCAAATGATTTCAATACACTTGATTTCACTTTTTGAAGCAAAAACTCATACATTAATCCTTCCCCCTTGGTAGATTTTACATGAAACATTAGAATGGATCCAAAATCTACCATCATTTAACACATAATGAAAACAAAAATAAAAAACCAAGTCAATAACAATGCACAAAAAGCTGGCCTCGGTCTTCTTTCGTTCTTCTTCATGTTGGCATAAATGGCAACAGTATCATCTTCAACATATCCAGCTACTACTTGCTCATCCCTTCTTCACGTCAGCCTCAGATTCCTATCATACAACCGATCCGCATGACCAATGATATCATTGATCACCTCTCTGTATCTCTCTCACATTGCATCATCATTCCATTGGAAAAAACCACAGCCCCCTCCCTCTACATTCATACACTACTACAAAAAAGGGCATCAACTTCCCTAAGACACATCCTTATTTTTAAAAAGGGAGTTAAAAGTGAACGTAGTGGCATTTTTGTAAAATAAATAGTGATATTCGCAAAATTGGCGTCCTGAAACTTGATTTAGGGCGTGTAAAATAAATCAAGGTGTCCTGAAATTAATTCAGGACTCCTAATTTAATATTTTTTCCGCCAAATAAATATTGTTTTAGAGCTTTGGCGGATTTTTTTTGGCGCCAGATGGAATTTCTTTTTATTGGAGTCCTGATATGTGAATTAGGGCGCCAAAATTTTAATTAGGGCATCCTGATGTAATATCAGAATGCCTAATTTAATATTTTCCGCCAAAATAAATGTTTGTTTTAGCGCTTTTTGGCACGTTGGAATTTTTTTTTAATTGGCGTCCTGATAAGTGAATCAGGGCGCCAAAAAAAATTAGGGCGTCCTAATAAGTGAATCAAGACGCTTTATGAGAAATATAAGGCGCCCTTATATTAAATAAGGACGCCCTAATTTCAGGTTTGGCGCCATGCTTCACTTATCAGGACGCCGATAGACCATTTCAATTATAATTCCAAACCCGCATCTTGTGCCCACCCCCACACTCAATTTCTCCCAACCCTAGCGTACCTCACACACACGGTCCCTCACGCGGCTGTCTCCTCTTCCCTCAACCTCTCTTCGCGGCTTCTGTAGGTTGGTCTCGTTCTTCTTTTCCGGCAACGCCCCCATCGTCTCCTCCGTCTCCGGCCGACACCCCCACCTCTAACATTGTGCGCCATCGATCTCCTCCGTCTTGTTCTCGTTCTCTCTTTCGCGAAGCTCTGTTTTTTTTTGGGAGAACCTCCTTCACCGTTTTTCCTTCTTGCATCGACGATCGAATTTCGCTCCTCATCTTTTGGGTGTTGGGTTTTTCTTTCTCCTCATCGTTGTCCGTCCACTGCCACTTTGAGTGCACTAAAATTGTTCTCTTCTCCTCCTTCGCTGCTATGCGTGAATTGGTATGAGGTATGTTTAAAGATCCTCTTATTCCTGTGTATTTAGGGTGCTATCACATTGAATACATGCAGACTGTTATTCTTTTACTCTTTGTTCAGTTGTTTGTTTGGATTGGGAAATTGTGGTTTCCGTTTTAATTAATTGTCACTTGATTTTTGCTTTAGCTTGTCTGGTGATTAGATGAAATTTGAATTTCAGTTGTTTCTTCTCTGTTTTGTAACTAATGTATGACTTGGTTATTTTGCTAGTATCATTTTGATTATTCATTAAGAAAAAAAAGACTGATTGTATTGTGATTGAGTTTGGAGTTTTGTGATTGGATGATTTTCATTTGTGCATTTCCTATTAATTCATTGAGACTATGCTTGCTATGTAATTACTAGTTTGTGTGGGAGATTTGAGTATTACCATTGTGCATTCATATTAAAAGATACATTTGCATTAGTTCATCAATGCGTTTCACACATCAAGTAGTTCTTTAATAATAATTCTAAGCAATAGCTATGAATGCGATCGTGATTATGAAGAAGTCATAAGGTCATATTGAATCTTGCATCCATTTGCTTTAGCCGAAGTCATTTGATTAAGGTCCATTAATCCTCTTTCCATACCACACATTCGGTCAAAGATAAAGCCAAGGAAGGATTGGACTTGAACTAAATGGTGTCATGGTAAATAAGTGAAACTTCAAGTCTATAATATGTTTCCGCTTTTTTCACCGACTTTAAACCTCTCTATATTCAATAATTCTCCATCATATTCATTCACTTTCGGCTGGACATCCAGAGGACACCAAAGGAGAAATTGAAGGCGTAAGGGTCAAGAAGAAGAAGAGGAAGGAAGAGCTAAAGAAATCCACAAGCAAGTTTAATTCTTGACTAAGGTAAGCTCTCGAAGAACTCTCCCAACTTCATTCATATTTCATTAGCCATTTCATTTTATAAAGAAAACACTAAAAATAATAGCTTAGAATTTAATATCATTGCATCCAATTAGTTGTAGTTGAAAAATTATTTTTAAAACCAACCCCATGTTTTCTTGTAGTGTAGAAATTTAGTTAATTTAAGTAGCTCAATAAATACTCCTTAAGTGAACGATCTGAGTGTTGCACTTTACCTCAATTCTTGGATAAAAAAAATATTTTGTAATGTGAAAAGACACACTCAAATCACTCCGCTCTAGGTATACACAATGACAACTTTGAGAGTTCAATTTATCAATTTCTATACTCAAGTTGTTAAATCCTATGTTCAAATTGTCAACATTCAAACATCGAAATTTTAAATTCCTATCAGATTACCTATTTGACATTTTGCTAATTTAGTACACATTTTAGGGGGTTTTAAAATTCAAATGATATTTTTTGTAAATTCCCACTTAAAAATGCTTTACAATGATTATTAAATTCTTAATCACATGTTCAAGGACACTTGCCTTGTAATTGCAGTTTGGACCCTTTCAATGGTATACTTGGTGCATTTCTTTTGGAGATACAACAATCAATTTAACATTTCACTTATTTTATTAAATCTAAGTATTGAAAGTACATTTGATCAATTTTACTTATCTAGAAATTTGTAGTTTTAAGTTCTCAGTGATTACTTCTTTTTTGACTACAAGAAGCTAATTACCCTTTTGACTATTGTGACTTGGCCACGATAGCAACCCACAAGAGCTAGCTTGAGGGGTCCTAGGGTAGGTATTTGTAATCATGTTCCTTTTGTTATACAATTATTCCCTCTCCCATATGTTAGTTTGAATAATTCTAATGTTCTCTTTATTGTTGTTGTCTTTAGGTTGACTAGAGCAAAAAAATTTCAAGCATCAGAATTTAAAGTTGAGGTAAGTAAAGTTAATTATTGTTTTTTTGTTGATGTGCATTGAACTAGGTCAACTTTGTTGTATGAATAAAGATGATTAGAAGTCCATAATTTAATAGTTTATGACTTGGACAATTTAGCTATATTTTTATACTTTGTATATTGATGAAACTATTGGATTTAATAGTTGATATTGATCTGAATTGGCTTAGTTAGTAAGTTTTCTTGATTGAAGCTGAAATTGTTTGTTGTTGAAATTTTGGGATGTATTACTTTTAAGGGGAAATGCTGCCGAAATTTTAGTTCAAGATTGACAAAAAAACATGTCGTTCTTTAAATTGTTGTAAACTTGTCGGAAATGTCGTAGGTGGTATTAAAATGGGGCATAGTTGGATGGATGCTTTGAGAACTAGTGAAGAATATGAGAATGGGGTGGAAGAGTTTATTGAGTTTGCTAGAAGGAATGTGGCTGCAAAAAATGGGATGTATTATTGTCCATGTGTTAATTGCTTAAATGGGGTTCGGCGGGATATTCCTACTATAAGGGATCACCTAATTTGTGATGGGATAAACCTTCGATACACAACGTGGATATGGCATGGTGAGGAGGCAACTACCAGTGTGTCCCACAAAAATGAAGTTGAGGTAGATGACGATGGAATGGAGAGAATGATTCATGATGTTGAGGTCGAATCTTTTGCACAACCGCATGAATATGATAGCGTGTGGAGTGATGCAGAGACACCTTTGTTCCCTGGGTGTACTAAATATACACGATTGACTGGGACTTTACATTTGGTCAACTTAAAGGCAACTTGTGGGTGGACCGATAGTAGTTTCACGTCACTGCTTCAATTGTTGAAAGATATGTTGCTAGACGATAATGTACTTCCAAATCGTATGTATGAGGCCAAGAAAATCTTGTCTTCGATGGGTATGGAGTATAAAAAGATACACAGTTGCCCTAATGACTGCATATTGTACAGAAATGAGTATGAAGGCCTGAGTAATTGTCCGAAGTGTAAAACTTCACGATACAAAGTGAAGAAAGGTGGTGGTTCTGGAGATGATGAGACAACAAAAATGCAACCTGTGAAGGCATTGTGGTATCTTCCAATAATACCACTGTTTAAGCGTCTCTTTACTAGTGAAGCGACGGCAAAGCAGTTGAGATGGCATTCCGATGAGAGAATATCCGATGGAAAATATCTTCGGCACCCAGCTGACTCTCTGCAATGGAAGAAAATAGACGAAATGTTCCCTTAATTTGGCAGTGAGCCAAGAAATCTTCTTCTAGGCCTTTGTACAGATGGATTCAATCCGTATCAGACTCTTAGCAGCACCCATAGTGCATGGCCGGTTCTCCTTGTAATATACAACTTACCTCCCTGGCTATGTATGAAACGCAAGTATGTGATGCTCTCTATGATGATTTCTGGACCAAAACAGCCCGGGAACAATATCTTAAGTCCAATAAGCACGACCCAGGCTCGCAATATGTTAACCCAAAGGACGCTTTATATTGGTGCTATAATTGCCTTGGAAGATGATCGTTGTTATCTAGCCCCAATACTTGAAGGGTACGTATTTTAGTTTTGTCTATTTAAGATTTTTAAGAATAAATTCCTTTCTTATCTTAATTAATATTGAAATGTATATGTTGTAGTGGTCATTGGACCCTGTGTGTTGTTTGTCCCTCGAAGAACACATGTTATTGGTTTGATCCCTTACGTGGTGGCAGGCCAAACGATGAAATCAAATCCATGTTTGCCAAGTAAGTAAATTTTCGTCTAAATCATTGATTCTTCATTTATATGATTTGTTTTCATGTCTGTTAATTTCTGTTTTAATGATAGTGCATTAAGGGCGGCTAGATCGATTGCTGGAGCAGCAGAGCAGGGTGGACCAAAGTGGCATTTTCCAAGAGTAAGTAGTTTCAATTCAAGTTATGTCATTGACACAATGGTAGCTTTTGATATGCCTTTATTTGTTTAAACAATTTGCTTTTGATTTATTAGTATCTGAAACAACCAGGAAACTCTGAGTGCGGTTACTATGTTATGTTTTTTATGCACGAAATCGTTGGGAGCGGACGTACAAGTTTTCAAAACGTACGTGATCACTCTGTGTTTCTCAAATGATAATTATTTCATTCACTTCATTGGTTTAACTTATACCTTGTTTTTCAATTTATAGATTTTTGATAGTCTAGCTCCGTGCTCGGATGAAGAGATCGATACAGTTCGAGACGCTTTGGCTGCAAATTTTCTTCAACGCATATAGATATGTATTGAATTGTTCGCCTTTAATACTCTTGGTTTCTGCGGAATTGGTTACTTAGATTTGTTAATAGCCCTGAAACTTAAAGCATATTTAGAATTTTGCTGTTGTTGTACATATGTGATCTTTGTTGTGTATTGGAATTGAAACTCGAAGCTGAAAGTTGTATTTTTGGTCAATTTAAGTATAATAGTTTGTTGTTGCTGTTGTTGGTCACTTGCTGTTGTTGGTCTTGCTGGTTGCCAAGTACGTTTTGGTCTAAACTGATCTATCTTATTGGGTCTTAAAAATTTTGGTTACTTGCTGTTGGTTGTTTGTTGTTGTTGTTGGTCTTGCTGGTTGCCAAATTGCTTGTTGCTGTTGTTGGTCTTGCTGGTTGCCAATTGCCTTGTTGTTGTTCGTTGTTGGTCTTGCTGGTTGGTTGGCAATTTGCTTTGTTGCTATTGTTGGTTCTTGCCTTGTTGCTGTTCTTGCAATTTGCCTGGTTTTTGTTGGTTTTTACTTGCTGTTATTTGCATTGTTCTATTGAACTAGCTTTTAAAAAAAACTAGTTTTAAAAGAGGCGTTGTTATTTGCATTGTTAACTTGCCTTGTTGCTAGATGGTTTTTGTTGGTTTTTACTTGCTGTTATTTGCTGTTTACAAGTTTCAGTTTTTGTTGGTTTTTACTTGCTGTTATTTGCTGTTAGGTTTCAGTTGTAATGCTGGTTTTTGTTGATTTTTACTTGCTGTTATTTGCTATTTATAGGTTTCAGTTGTAATGAGCTTTAGAACTAGTTTTAAAAAAAATTATAATATAAGGCGTTCTATATTTACTTCTAGGACACCCTAAAAAAGGCGTCCTATGCTTAATATAGGGCGCCTTTTTTAAGGCGTCCTGTATTTAACCTAGGACGCCTTAAAAAAAGCGCCCTATATTAAGCATAGGACGCCTTTTTTAGGGCGTCCTATTTATAACATAAGACGCCTTTTTTAGGACGTCCTATTTAGAACATAGGACGCCTTAATCGCTTTTTTTATAACTACCCCTACTCAGACGTTCTTCTAAAAAAGGATGTTAATTGCCTCTAATTCAGGATGTTTTTAACGTTTTTTGTAGTAGTGATATCACAATAATCTAGGCATCCAGATAATGTAAAAATATACCAAAGCCCCCTCCATGGGTTCACAATATTGTAAACAAGGATTGGTACTTATCTGTAGATAATTTTTGCATCCGAAAAATCTTCGGCCTGAGTTATGCTCCATCTATGAGGTACAGAGCGGATATCACATATGGAAGGCACTAGAAAAAAGATATGATCCAGTACAAGAACATCGAATGGTGGAAGAAAAGGTTATTGCAAATATTTTGAGTTCCATGAACAAAGGAAAAAGTAATATTATCAAAGATTACGTCTCACCTCTTATCCCAAAAGAAGCTCACTAGATTAGAGGTTTGCCAGCGATACCAACAAATGAAGAGGCATCCTCAAGCAGACGGAAGAAGGGGGGTTTCGTAGCAAAACAAATTTGGAAAATTGGGGAAAGTCCCTTATTAGTTTTTTTTTTTAAATTTTTTATTTTTGTTCTTAAGAATAAAAATAGATAGGAATAATTTTTGGTAATTTCTTTTTTTTTTTTCTTGGGATGAACCAATTTATTTTTTATGATGGGGATAAAAAAAGAAGCAAAAAATTTCGGCGTCCTTTTCAGGGCACAAAATCATAATCATTTTTCTCTCAACTATGGTGGAGGTTAGAGGTTAGCATAGAGGAAGGCCGGCGGTGATCGTCTCAACCATGGTGGTGAAGATGCTATGAAGACGAGGATGGCGGAAAACTGACGGTGGTGCTCCGTCCTCTCCGATCTCTCTGTTCTTTCCAGCAACGAACTCTTCTCTCCAAACCAAACGCCGGTGGTAAGCACAGGGGGGAATGGTGGTAAGGATGGAGAGACAATGGTGACGATCGATCTATCCTCTACCAAAAACTCCAAGTCTCAACCTCCAATCGTCTTTTCAAGCTCTTTCCTGTTCAAAATAGCAGCGCTGTGGTGGTGGGATACGGCAGCACTGAAGATGCAAAACGGCGGTGCTGTGTGTGATGGAGGTAGATAGTAGTGGCGAGAGAGTAAAGGTGGATTGAGGAAGGTGAGGCGACATTCTCGTCTTTCGTCACCTGCTCTCTGGAAGTGTCAAGCTTCCACAAGTTCAGAAATTTGAGACCTAATTTTGGTCCAGAGCAAATCGATGAAGTTTTTTAACATTGATTATGGAAATTGAAAGAAAAAAAAAAAAAAGCGTTAACAAACGTAATTCTAATTATAGAAGTAAAAATAAAATGAGTTAATAAATGTAATTCTGATTTTTAGAACTCTTCCAAGGCCCAAAATCAGGAAAAATTATTTTATCTCCGAAACAATATTGGAGAATAGAATAGTTATCATGCACATTCTAATAATACTAATAGACTCGACAATGATAACTATAAGTAAATAAATTGGTGAGAAGAAGCTAATTAAGCCAGAGTATTAGTAGAGTATTAGTATTAGTGTGTACAAAATTCGCAAAATATTAATACTCTATATGTATAAAAATTTGTTAGGTATTTCTCACTAATTAAATTTTCAATGGGAACTTTTCCCCAAATTTTCCTAAAAGTTTCTGTATTATTAGGTAAACGACTATTAAAATTACCAGCATAATTTTAGCAATAAAGTTATTAAACAAATTAAAAACCCAAAATCCAACACCATTTGTTGCGCAAATAACCACCTTCACCGTGTCGAAGGACAAAAACAAAAATCAAATGCATATGCGTCCTAGATGTGGGAGTATCTAAAATCCAACATAAACCTAAAGTGGGGAAGATGCTGCAAATCAACAATCAATGTAGCTTTACTTATTTTGAACCTTCCATGACGTCCCTCCTCTAGAGCTCTAGTTTGGAAAGATGTTAAACCCACTACTACAAAAAAGGCTAACTACTTCCCTTAAAGACTTCCTTATTTTAAAAAAGGAAGTTAAAAGTGAATGTAGTGGTATATTTGTAAAATAAATACTGATATTATCAAATTTGGTGTTCTAAAATAAGTTTGAGAACGTCAAAAATAAATTAAAGCGTCCTGAATTAATCTAAGGACGTTTAATTAAATATTTTCGCACAAAAACTAAATGTTTTAGAGCCTTCGCGCCATTATATTTCACGATTAGCCAATATCGGCGTCCTGAAAAGGGATTTAGGGCGCCTTAATATAATTAAAGGCGCCCTAAATTTCAATCAGGGCGCCTTTAATATTTTAAAGGCGTCCTAATAGAACACAAGGGCGCCTTAATGAAATTAAAGGCGCCCTTATTGAACATCAGGACGCCTTTAAAATATTAAAGGCACCCTGAGAGAATATCAGGACGTCTTTAATGATATTAAAGGCGCCCTTATTGAAATTCAGGGCGCCTTTAATTACATTAAGACGCCCTGAATCTCTTTTCAGGACGCCTAACTTGCGAAATTCACACGTGGTATTTGTGCGCCCTCAACCCTACCTCCCTCTCATTTGTGCGCCGCGTCTCCTCCTCCATCTTCGTCTTCCCTTCACGACAGTCACCGCCCGTTCTCCATATTCGTCTCCTCATTTAATTTGTGTGAACCCTACCTCTAATTTGTGTGCCGCTGTCTCACCCACCGTCCTCTCCATCTCTCACGCCCCCACCTCTCACATTGTGCGCCGTCGATGTCTTGCTGTCGTTCTCTGTTTCCGGCGCATCCCCCACCGTCTCTGACAATCTCTAACGGTACTCCCCTTGCTTTCATGGTTTATTTTGATGTTTGCTCTCTTCTCTCTAGTTTTAGCCTTCTTCCTTTTCTCGTTTTCTTATATTTCTATACCTGCTGTTTGCTTTAACACTGAGTTGGTTCTGCATTAAGTGTAATCTGTGCTTGAAATTCTGCCTAATTTCCTTGCTCTCTTTTGGCTGTAAAGTGGTGCATTCTGCTTGAAGCTCTTTTGCTACTGAATCTGTTGGTTTTGAAAGCTGAGTAAGCTTGCAATCTGATTGTATTACTGAAATTCATTATTAATTTGGCAAAATGATTACTGTCACTGCTTCTGTTTCTAATTCCATAATATATAGCAATTTTCTGTTAAAATCCAACAATCAAGCAAGAAATCTGATTTGTTTTTCTTTGGTGGTTGAACGTAGGGAAAATTTCACAGTGGCACATTGTCTACCTCACTCCAGATCTGAGAAAAAAAATTGATACAAATGTAAAACAATTCTTGCATTTAAAATCAATATTTACTCCTCAATCAGGTTATATATTGAGGATCCAATGAGTATTATTATAAGTGTTTCTTCTTAAGCTTGGCATATCCTGTTGAATCGTTGGCCATCTGACTCACTGGCATTGTAATTTGCTGTTATATAGCATGCATACTTATCATCAATGCATCTCGACTGATGTATTGTCTCTTGCTATTTTTTTCTGGTAAATGTAACGATGATCAAATGATCAATTGGTGTTACATATATTGTGTCCCAGATGAATAAGTGATTACACTATGTCTATATGTATTGTGTGCTGTTGCATCTTAATTTAAAAAAAAAAAAAGAAACAAGAAAATAACACTTGAACTTTAAAATTATAAATCAGTCTTGTTGCCTACTAGAGCTTAGGTATGAACTACACTTAAGTAGCAATTGACAATTTATTCTATGAGGAAATAATTGGCTTAAGATCTCGAAGTCTGAGCGATATTTTCTCGTCTTTTTCTCTGATTAAAAATCATTTCTGTCTTGCATTTGTCAATTTTTGTTACCCTTTTTCTGGGTGTTGAGAAGACTTCTTTCACTACCTAAATCTCTGTGACAAACAGTTTTTTTTTTTTTTGACTACAGGAAGCTAATTACCCTTTTGACTATTGTGACTTGGCCATAATAGCAACCCACAAGAGCTAGGTTGAGGGGTCCTAGGGTAGGTATTTGTAATCATGTGACTTTTGTCATACAATTATTCCCTCTCCCATATGTTAGTTTGAATAATTCTAATGTTCTCTTTATTGTTGTTGTCTTTAGGTTGACTAGAGCAAATAAATTTCAAGCATCAGAATTTAAAGTTGAGGTAAGTAAAGTTAATTATTGTTGTTTTTTTTGTTGATGTGCATTGAACTAGGTCAACTTTGTTGTATGAATAAAGATGATTAGAAGTCCATAATTTAATAGTTTATGACTTGGACAATTTAGCTATATTTTTATACTTTGTATATTGATGAAACTATTGGATTTAATAGCTGATATTGATCTGAATTGGCTTAGTTAGTAAGTTTTCTTGATTGAAGCTGAAATTGTTTGTTGTTGAAATTTTGGGATGTATTACTTTTAAGGGGAAATGCTGCCGAAATTTTAGTTCAAGATTGACAAAAAAACATGTCGTTCTTTAAATTGTTGTAAACTTGTCGGAAATGTCGTAGGTGGTATTAAAATGGGGCATAGTTGGATGGATGCTTTGAGAACTAGTGAAGAATATGAGAATGGGGTGGAAGAGTTTATTGAATTTGCTAGAAGGAATGTGGCTGCAAAAAATGGGATGTATTATTGTCCATGTGTTAATTGCTTAAATGGGGTTCGGCGGGATATTCCTACTATAAGGGATCACCTAATTTGTGATGGGATAAACCTTCGATACACAACGTGGATATGGCATGGTGAGGAGGCAACTACCAGTGTGTCCCACAAAAATGAAGTTGAGGTAGATGACGATGGAATGGAGAGAATGATTCATGATGTTGAGGTCGAATATTTTGCACGACTGCATGAATATGATAGCGTGCGGAGTGATGCAGAGACACCTTTGTTCCCTGGGTGTACTAAATATACATGGTTGTCTGGGACCTTACATTTGGTCAACTTAAAGGCAACTTGTGGGTGGACCGATAGTAGTTTCACGTCACTGCTTCAATTGTTGAAAGATATGTTGCCAGACGATAATGTACTTCCAAATCGTATGTATGAGGCCAAGAAAATCTTGTCTTCGATGGGTATGGAGTATAAAAAGATACACAATTGCCCTAATCCTCCGTAGAGTGAAGAAGAAAAGACTCTCCTCATGACTGCATATTGTACAGAAATGAGTATGAAGGCCTGAGTAATTGTCCGAAGTGTAAAACTTCACGATATAAAGTGAAGAAAGGTGGTGGTTCTAGAGATGATGAGACAACAAAAATGCAACCTGTGAAGGCAATGTGGTATCTTCCAATAATACCGCGGTTTAAGCGTCTCTTTACTAGTGAAGCGACGACAAAGCAGTTGAGATGGCATTCCGATGAGAGAATATCCGATGGAAAATATCTTCGGCACCCGGCTGACTCTCTGCAATGGAAGAAAATAGACGAAATGTTCCCTCAATTTGGCAGTGAGCCAAGAAACCTTTGTCTGGGCCTTTGTACAGATGGATTCAATCCGTATCGGACTCTTAGCAGCACACATAGTGCATGGCCGGTTCTCCTTGTAATATACAACTTACCTCCCTGGCTATGTATGAAACACAAGTATGTGATGCTCTCTATGATGATTTCTGGACCAAAATAGCTCGGGAACAATATCGATGTGTACTTGGTGCCTTTGGTTGAGGATTTAAAGAAATTGTGGGAGGAAGGCGTAGATGTGTTTGATGCATATAAGAAGGAGTACTTCAAGATGCGTGCAATGATTTTTACCACGATAAATGACTTTCCCGCATACGGAAATTTATCAGGGTACAGTGTGAAGGGGCATAAAGCATGTCCAATATGTGAAGCAGAAACAGACTTCCATCAACTAAAGCACGGAAAAAAAAGGTCTACATCGGTCACAGGAGGTTTCTTGATCGGTTCCACCCATATCGTAAGTTAAGAAAACGTTTTAACGGCTTACCGGAGCATAGAATGGCTCCAAAGGCATTAACCGGAGAGGATGTTTATAGTCGGGTGAAACATATCAATGTCATATTGGGTAAGCAGCGAAAGATAGTGGGTGAGAAGAATATATGGAAGAAGAGATCAATATTCTTTGATCTTCCATATTGGCGTAGTCTTGATGTGAGACACAGTCTTGATGTGATGCATGTGGAGAAAAATGTTTGTGATAGCCTTGTCAGTACTCTTTTGCACATACCAGGAAAGACTAAGGATGGAATTAGTGCGAGACTAGACATGGTTGATATGGGAATAAGAGAACGGTTACATCCACAAGTAAAAGAAGATGGTAAGAAGGCATACTTGGAGCCAGCAGCTCATACACTATCAAAAGCGGAGAAAAAAAGTTTGTGTGGGTGTTTATATGACATTAAGGTTCCACATGGATATTCTTCTAATTTGAGAAGGTCTGTTTCAATGGACGATCTGAAGTTAGTGGGAATGAAGTCCCATGATTATCATGTGCTGATGCAACAACTATTGCCTTTAGCTATTAGGGGTATTATGAAAGCTGAAGTGCGAACCACTATAACGACATTGTGTATTTTCTTTAATGGTATCTGTAACAAAGTCATTGACATTGAAAAGTTGGATGAATTGGAAAATGAGGGTTATATTATTTTGTCCCAACTAGAGATGTATTTTCCTCCTGCATTTTTTGATATCATGGTGCATCTGATAGTGCACTTGGTAAGGGAGGTAAGGCTCTGCGGTCCAGTTTACCTAAGGTGGATGTACCCTTTCGAGCGATACATGAAGATCTTAAAAGGGTATTCTAAAAATCCTTATCGACCGGAAGCCTCGATTGTTGAGAGATATGTAGTTGAAGAGGCTATGGACTTTTGCAAAGAATATCTACCAGGGACGATGATACGATCTCAGTATGACGAGGAGATAACCGAGGGAACTCGAGGAATCAAACTGAAGAATAAGCCTCATGAAGAGGTGTTGCAAGCACACCTGTACATATTGAATAATATGGAAGAAGTTCAACCATACATTGATGAACACAGAAAGAGTTTGAAGAATAAGAATCCAAGGAAGAATGACATGCAAATAGCTCATAAGCAAAAGAAGACGTTCACAAAGTGGTTCGAGGAGAAGGTATCGCGCGAGACCGGAGTGTCGGATACAATCGAGTGGTTGGCCTGGGGGCCTTCTTTTCAGGTCATCACTTGGCAAGGTTATGAAATAAATGGGTATACCTTCTACACAAAAGACCAAGATGACAGAAGTTCTGTGCAAAATAGTGGGGTGATGGTTGAAGCTGAATCCATGCATTTTGCGAGTTCGAAAGACAAAAACCCGGTATTAGCATCAATGGCTTATTATGGAGTTATTGAAGAAATATGGGAGATGAGCTACAACAAGTTCAAAGTTGCTCTATTGAAATGTAAGTGGGTTAACAATAATGCTGTTGTAATAGATCCACAATTTGGAATTGTCTCAGTTGATATTGAAAGAGTTGGTCATAGAGATGAGCCATTCATTCTAGCAAGCCAGGCGAAACAAGTGTTTTATGTTACAGACCCGGCTAATAAAAAAATATCCATTGTACTTCAAAGTAAAAAACAGAAGTATGGTGAAGAATCCTTCGACCTTGACGATACACCCCCTTTCACAACAAATCCCCATACAACACGTGAAGTGGAATTGGTAGATGACGACGAAGATGTTGCAAGAAAAGATCATTGTGAAGGAATATGGGAAACCATATAAAGTAAGATCTTAACTTATGAAATAGTAATATGTTATTTTTGTGGTGGTTTAACATTTTTTTTCATTTTATTAATCTATTTACTATTTAATAACCTATCTAACATTGATTTGTCCTTCATGAACAGGATCATGTCTAGCTCTAGCTCTGATGAGTCAGGAGGTGAGAGAGGTGACGAGCCCGTTGTGAGAAGGGGTAGGCGTTGCACACAGATGGCAACGCTAGTGGCCCGTCGTGAAAGCCAAAAAAAGAGGCTGCATGTGGAATTTGATGACAAGTTGAATCCAATTGGCCCGGAGGAGGAATATTTCATTAGCTATGTAGGCTATCTGGCTCGGAGCAAAATTCGAATTGTCATCTCTGCTTGGAAGTTCGTTCCGCCGAAGACAAAGCAGTTGATTTGGGCACAACTTTTGGTTTGTCACTTTCGATATATCTGCATTTGTATCATTTGACTTATTAATTGAAATTTAATTATCTTTTCTTTTACCTTGCAGCAAACGTACGACATCCCTAACACTAAGCAAATGGAAAAGCATTGGATGGGGGAAGTCCGTATACGTTGGAAAGACTTCAAGAATAAGCTGTCTAAAAAGTTTATTCGAGGTCCAAGGAGGAACGAGGATCCATGCCACCTATATCCGTATATTTCTCCCGAGGACTGGAAGGAGTTTGTGGCGTCGCAGCAAAATCCGAAATTTATTGTAATATTTCTTTCATATCATTTCATTTCTTTTATTTGACAACTTAGGCTCAGTTTTATTTGATTTTGTGTCACAGGAAGTAAGTGAAGCCAATATGGAGAGGCAAGCGGGAAATAAGTATCCGCATTGTTTGTCTCGTGGTGGGTACAGAAAGCTGGAACAGAGAATGATGGAGGAGCAATTAGAGAGAATAAAGGAAGCTGCCGAATCCGATCCTTCCACTGTTGTCCAGCCCCCTGAACCTCCTCCTCGTCACAAGAAATGGAAAGCTGCGAGGATGAGGGGCGAGACATACATAAATGCAGATGTTGCTGAGGTTGCCTCCAAGATTGTAAGTAGTTAAATTATACGGTTTAAATACCCTCAGTTGTTCCATATTATAGGGTTTAGATGTTATTTATGAAACATCTTATGATACAGGATGCACTTGAGGAGCAGAGTTCCCAAGGTTCATTTACGCCGGGTTCACGGATGGATATTTTGTCAACGGCGATTGGGAAGCCGGATTACCTTGACAACATTCAAGGGGAGCCTAGGGGGTTACTGCCGCAAAATATTTTGGACGGCGTTCACGGTTGTATGACGATAACAACCCTAGTCCTCAGCTTGTGGCAAAAATTCGGGCGGGATTGTTTGACGAAATCATGCAACAAGTTCGATCCGAAGTGAAAACTATGATGGATTCGAGGGACAATACGAAACATGCAACTCGTGAATCCCCGGCCTTCCCCAGCAGTAAAGAGAGTTTTCACCCTCCGGATGTTGATCCAGGCGAGCCTTCTCACATTTCACAGGGAGGACAACCGTGCACTCTCTATTTGGATCAGCCACACCGGCGTATTGTTGCCGATGCTCTTATTTACATGGATCACACCACCCACCATAATATTGAAATTGCATAAGACCTACGTAGGGTGACTGTGACATGTGTTTGAGAGGGGGAAGAAGAAACACACATTCCGATTGAAGATGACGAGGTTCCTGATTTAGGCCGGGCCACAAATTTGTTCATCCTGTGGCCGAATCATCTTATTCAGATGGCGGGGACGACACCTCCAATGGTAGGAAATAAATTACTAGAACTTGCTTTTCATTGGTAACTCGCTCATAATATGTTTGTTTATGTTTTCATAGAATGAACAAACTGCAGGCAATTTTCCACACTTAGCACTACTGCGAAACGTGTACAAGGACATCAGCTATCTCTCCTTCAAGATGCCATCGGGCATTGTCGGCACAGAAAAGACATATGACTTCACCATTGACAAAAAAGATCTGGCCGAATTTATGCATATGGAGTGTTTAGATTTAGTCGTTCTTGAACCTGGGATACTGTAAGTTTTCCCCCCTTTGATTATTGCATTGACATTTTTTGTTTTCTATACTCAACAACGCTTATCATTTTATTTCGATCATAGTGTCTGCAATGACTTATGCGTCAAGAAAGGCCACTCGGGTTTGTATGGATTCTTAAGTCCAATAAGCACGACCCAGGCTCGCAATACGTTAACCCAAAGGACGCTTTGTATTGGTACTACAATTGCCTTGGAAGGTGATCGTTGTTATCTAGCCCCAATACTTGAAGCTTACGTATTTTAGTTTTGTCTATTTAAGATTTTTAAGAATAAGTTCCTTTCTTATCTTAATTAATATTAAAATGTATATGTTGTAGTGGTCATTGGACCCTATGTGTTGTTTGTCCCTCGAAGAACACATGTTATTGGTTTGATCCCTTACGTGGTGGCAGGCCAAACGATGAAATCAAATCCATGTTTGCCAAGTAAGTAAATTTTCATCTAAATCATTGATTCTTCATATGTAATGATTTGTTTTCATGTCTGTTAATTTCTGTTTTAATGATAGTGCATTAAGGGCGGCTAGATCGATTGCTGGAGTAGCAGAGCAGGGTGGACCAAAGTGGCATTTTCCGAGAGTAAGTAGTTTCAATTCAAGTTATGTCATTGACACAATGGTAGCTTTCGATATGCCTTTATTTGTTTTAACAATTTGCTTTTGATTTATTAGTGTCCGAAGCAACCAGGAAACTCTGAGTGCGGTTACTACGTTATGTTTTTTATGCACAAGATCATTGGGAGCAGACGTACAAGTTTTATGAACGTACGTGATCGCTCTGTGTTTCTCAATTGATAATTATTTCATTCACTTCATTGGTTTAACTTATACCTTGTTTTTCAATTTATAGATTTTTGATAGTCTAGCTCCGTGCTCGGATGAAGAGATCGATACAGTTCGAGACGCTTTGGCTGCAAATTTTCTTCAACGCATATAGATATGTGATCTTTGTTGTTGCTGTTGCTGTACATATGTGATCTTTGTTTTGTATTGGGATTGAAACTTGAAGCTAAACGTTGTATTTTTGGTCAATTTAAGTATGATAGTTTGTTGCTGCTGTTGTTGGTCACTTGTGATTGTTAGTCTTGCTGGTTGCCAAGTGCGTTTTGGATTTTGGTTACTTGCTGTTGGTTGTTTGTTGCTGTTGTTGGTCTTGTTGGTTGCCAATTGCCTTGTTGTTGTTAATTCGTTGTTGGTCTTGCTGGCTGCGAATCAATAGACTTGTTGCTGTTGCAATTTGCCTGGTTTTTTTGTGGTTTTTGGTTACTTGCTGTTGGTTGTTTGTTGCTGTTGTTGGTCTTGCTGGTTGCCAAATTGCTTGTTGCTGTTGTTGGTCTTGAAGGTTGCCAATTGCCTTGTTGTTGTTAATTCGTTGTTGGTCTTGCTGGCTGCGAATCAATAGACTTGTTGCTGTTGCAATTTGCCTGGTTTTTTGGTGGTTTTTGGTTACTTGCTGTTGGTTGTTTGTTACTGTTGTTAGTCTTGCTGGTTGCCAAATTGCTTGTTGCTGTTGTTGGTTTTTTTGTCTTACTGGCTGCGAATTAATTCGTTTTGCTGTATGTCATCAGGGGCTTCAGTTGTAATGAGCCAAGAATTGGTTTTTTTAAAAAAAAAAGGACTAGAAGGCGTCCTATATTTAAATATAGGACGCCCTAAAAAAGGCGTACTATGCTTAATATAGGGCGCCTTTTTTAGGGCGTCCTGTATTTAACATAGGGCGCCTTAAAAAAGGCGCCCTATTTTAAGTATAGGACGCCTTTTTTAGGGCGTCCTATTTAGAACATAGGACGCCTTTTTTAAGGCATCCTGTTTAGGGTATAGGACGCCTTAATCAGTTTTTTTACAACTTCCCCTACTCAGACGTCCTGCTCAAAAAGGACGTTTTTTGCCTCTAATTCAGGACGTTTTTAACGTTTTTTATAGTAGTGACCACAGGGGTGAGAGAAACATCTTAATAACCAGCAGTCCTTCCGATGGGCTTTTTTAAGAAAAAAAAGACTTTTTTAATGCAAAACAAAAAGTTTTTTAATTAATTTATATGTTTAGATGATATTTTTTTGAAAAAACAAAAGTCACAAAAAAAAAAAAATCAAAGTTCTGCTTTTTTAAAAAGCTTTAATTTAGAGCTTAAAAAATAAGCACAAAAAAAAAAAACTCTTTTTTTAAAAGCCCATCCAAATGAACCCTAAGTTAGCACATGCTCGTGAGCTATCAGGTGAGATTGTTATAAAAAAAATACATATGTATTACTCAGAGTAATACTCATGGCGCACAAGTTCAGACATATTCATGGTATGCACACTCAACATAATCATGGTACTAGTAATAAGCAAAATTATGGTACAGAAACTCGAATAAAATCATGGTATCCATAACCTCCCATTTAACAACCTCCCTTATATATATTACCTTCTTTCCATCGATTGACGAACCCATATAGGCTAAGATATTGATATCTACCCATGTCACTAGTTACTTAAAAAAGCTCACTCACATTATGTCAAGTGAATTACAAAAACTCGACAAATAACACAACCGGACCATGGGTTTTTCCTCATAGGATAAGTGGGGTGCCGCATATATAGCTTGTAGAACAAGTGGTGATGAAGCCCCTTATAGAACAAGCATGACAGTCCCGTGTAGAAAAAGTGTGAGACATAGTAACCCATTGTAGAATAAGTGGGGCATCGTAGCCTTCAGAGCATTGGTGTACACAAATTAGCTAGCTATAAATTTGAAGAGCAACGTCACCACGCTGGAACATAATAGTCTACCTGAACCATATCCAGCCTCTCCAAAGATCACACATCATATAACAAAGATTTCATAATATAATTCATCACCATTCAAAAATATACTTGTCCTAGTAAAAGTGGTTATGACCATTTAAAGACAAGAATTCGAGTTTAATTCTATATAATTATAAAAGATAAAATTGAGGAGCTCCCAATTTAACTCAAAAAAATTTGATCATGATAATACCAAGCACATTGAATAAAAAATTATTTTATATATTGTGCCTTATAAATTTTGTGGACACAAGAACTGGGGCAGGCATTAAATTAATGAGGGAATTAATTAACGATGGCCAGAGGGTACAGAGGACAAAAAGTCAATAAGTGAGAAAAAGAAAGCGAAGAGAATAGGTAGAAAATGATAATCAAGCCACCTCAGCCATGGGTTAACCGTCTTTTCATCATCCTCTCATAATAAAGCTTCCTCACTCTCTCTCGCTCTCTCAGCCTGCCCCAACTGATAACGACTGCTAGCCACCTATGATATATCGGTATTCCTCCGTTCGATTTTCATCAATATTAATATAAAATTAATAAATAATTGGGTTAAAGGCTAATAATTTTGCATTCAAAGTGTTAAATTTTGAGCAATTTTTCCTGTCATTATCCTTATCAAATTTAACCACTAGATCACCAAATACTCTGAATTAACACCCTCATATCTCCATATATATTATTTCGCATGTACCGACTAAAGGGTGAACTTTATAGAAATGGTACATATTGCAGGCACGTGAACTAGTGGTCATGGTTTAACTCTTTAAAATAGCCTCACCGCTTGCGTAAGGCTGCTGTACAGACTCTCCCTAGTGCACTGAACCGCCTTTTGATTTACAGATACCGACTGATCAAAATTATTAAACATCCTCCTCTTCTCTATATAAATACACCCTCTATCTCTGTCTCCCTCTCTCTCTCTCTCGATTGATTCTGCTTTTTCTCTCTCTATAATCCTGAATCCTGAAGTTAACCTTTGTGTCTGTGTGTATTCTCCTTTCTTATTTCTGTGTCTGCCTTGAGGGCTCTTCTCGAATTATCTTCTTCTTCCTTGTTAATCTTCGCCCTCGTGCGGTCTTTCATTCTCATCAGCTAAATAAAGATGGCAGATCTTCAAACAGTTTGCTGCTTGTGCGGTGATATTGGTTTCCCAGACAAGCTTTTTCGCTGCAACAAATGCCACCATCGCTTCCAGCACTCGTACATATATATTTTGCCTCTTATTATTATCTTCTCTCACACACAAACACGTATCAATAATAGCGATCTCTCTTCCTTCTTTTGTTTTTAATGCTTATTATTCAATGGTTTGATCTAAATCAAAGTTAAATCTTTAACTCTTTGTTCAGGTATTGCAGCAACTACTATGGAGAAGTCGCCGAAATTGAACTGTGTGATTGGTGCCAAAGGGAAGAGAAGAACGCCAGACACAGTGGCTCTTATAATAATCCTAGGAGGTCAACGGTTTCGGCAGCTGGAAACGACGTTGGATCAATTGCCAGTAGGTCTGAATATTCCAGTGAGAAGGTTAAGCAACAACAACATCATCATCGTGATCGTGAAGATCAGAGTGGCGGCAGCGGTTCCGATAAGGGAAAGAACGCCGGCGCGCCTTCGCCTCGTCAGAACACACGTAGGTACAAGCTTCTCAAGGATGTTATGTGTTAGCTAGACAGAAGGCAGAAGAAGAGAAATAAAATAAAAGGCTCTAAAATCAAGAAGAAAGTTTTAAGGCAATTATATAGTTAGTTCAATGATCTCAAGCTTAGAGATAGTATTATGTATAAAAGCAGCTCTCAAGTACCGAGTTTTTTAGTGGATTTTGTTAGTTTTTAAAGCTTTCTAGTAGTGTGAATTAAACCATGTAATATTTTTTTAAAAAAAAAATAGTACTTCTCCATGGATAATCTATGGCATGAAAGTTTCAAGCTCTTTCTACATTTTGCTAACAATTAATTACTTTCCTTCAACGTTAATTATTAAGGCTAACAAATTTAGATAATGAAAATTTCTGGTGTGTTTACTAAACTAAAGTATAGACATAATGAATTCCGGGTAATAGAAGGAAAAGGAGCAAGTTTTTGGTTTTGTTTTTGTTTGGTGACAAATTGGATCCTAAAGAATTACCAATGTCAATACATGCCTCTAGATTTAAAAAGAACTTATTGAAGTACTTACATAACATTCGCTAATAAAGCTCTCACATCTAATTAAGATTAATAAGAAAGGTCTTAACTACTAACAAAGTTTGTTCCAATTGGTCATGTATGTGTTGGCTTATAACAACAATGTTGTGAGTGTAAATCCCATTTTCGATGATGTGATAATAACCTTATTGTCAGACGATCCGTAAGTGAATTTATAAATGCTCTTTAAATCTAGAGGAATGTCCTAATCTTGGTAAACCCCAAAACCCACCTCATGTAATTAACTTTTTTGCATAAAAAAACAAAGAAAAGGTCTTAACTCAATTTCCGTTCAACCAATCAATTGACCTGTGAATTGCTAGATACTCATAATTATTCTTTCTATGTTTTAGAAAGTCCCCTATTAGTGGGCTCAATTATTTTTTAACCTTGTTTCTTTTGACTTTTTTTCCTTTTCCATTATGTTACAGTAGTGCTGTAGTGGGAAGAGGTTATAGATAAGAGAGGGAGATCGAGAGAGAGAGAGAGATAATTTCTTGTTTTTTGGTCAAAGAGAGAGAGATAATTGAATGCATATGGTTTGCTTTTGAGGGAAGAATTCATCGTACCTAAGGCTGCTTGCTTTTGCAGATTCATTGAAAGGACTTCGGCCCTCCCATATCTCTCTATTATTGGCTATGTCAAAGGAAAGGTCTTATGCAACTAGAACTTTATCACGTACCTTGCATAGTACCTTCAAAAGATTTATTTTATTATTTTCTGAATAAAAAAATAATATTGTCGGAAATCTAGGGAAAAGGGTGTGTCTGTGTTACTGTTCAAGTGCTGTTGTCAATTAAGAAAGGTACAGAGAATTGTCATGTGCTGGTGGTTTCTAAGCCATTCATTTATATGTCATGAAACAATATTGATGTTTATATGACAAGTTGTTTTGTTGTACTCTTTTTTGTGACTCCAATCTAATGTGTAAATTTTGATCATTCTCTTCGTAAGTACAAAAGCTGATGAAGCCTCCACCCCGGCCAATCTCCTGTATCTGATTTTAGCTATTAATAAATTGAAATAAAACTTAATAAAGGAGTTATACTTGATCGGATGTAATTTATTATTAGTTTGACTTCTTGTAAGAATTTTTTTAATTTTTAAATAGTTTAACTTTTTAATTTATAACTAGAATAGTTTTTAATTTTCCCAACAGAATGTTTTCTTTATACTTTTTTACTCCAACAATTTATTTTTACATATTTAAAAATTATAAATTAATGTAAAATTATTGGTCACAAGAAAATAAAAATATAGTAGGATATTAGTTGTCTTTGTTTCTCATGCACGCATGCATATATTAAGGATCATGTGCATGCATATGTTAAATTTTTTTGCCAACTTATGCATATATTAATTATCATTGAAAATCACTTTGTTCCTCATGCATGCATATATTAACTCTTTGGGAAAATGATACCAATAATTTGAATAAATTTTAATATTAATTTAATTAATAAAAAGTTATAAAATATTTAATTTTTTTATATTGTCATCCGGTATCCAATATTCGATTCAGGGGGTTCGTGACTGTCCTTTCTACCTTAAGTGTTTCCTCTAAGACTTAAATTCAAGACTCAAAGAGATCTAACAGAGTCTTACACTGTTAGACCAACTTTGTGTTAATATTTTTAATTTTTTTCAAAACCTAAAAATTTTTGTATATATTGGTATGACTAATTATATAATAGGTTCCCCTAATTAATATAAAATCGATACATTAAAAAGAAGATGCAAAATCAAATTAATTCATATTTATATTTGTCCAAAAATAACTAAATTAATAAATCTAAACATGCAAACATGGAACCTCTTTCAGTGCCTTAAAATTAGACACCATAAACTCGTTAGATCTATACTGTCTAGATATGATATGGAGGTCATATTTGATTTTATTTTATTTTAAAAATATTATTTGAATAGATACAAAATTTAAAATAAAGATAATTTCTTAACTATTATTTTTTTTAAAAAATGACTATTTATTTAAAAATCATTACTTTGAAAAAAATAAATCTAGACTGTTCTTCAAATTTGATGAGTTTATAGTACCCATCAAATTAATAAGCACCAAAACTAATTCACATGCAGATACGTACTATGTGTACGTATTTGTTAATTAGCGGGGCGGTGTAAAACATCAAATATATATATATATATAGAAATTATCCACCTAATAGAATATATAATTCTGTTTATATTTATATATATAATATCCAAATCTCTTTCATTTATTTAAGAAGTTGGTCTTACTTTCATGTGATCCAAATTTGGGGATGAAGGAACAACACATGATGACCCAATAGGTAGAGGTGGTCTTCATCATCCGTGTCCAAAACCTCACTTTCTTTCTAATCCATCTTCAACATTATGAGTCACGTGCATTCATATCAATTGGCTTCTCTCTTCATTCATATTTATACCCTCCTCTCTGCCTTTCATTGCCCTACTTACAAGCAAAAGTTTTCAATTGTAAGATCTAGCAATAATAATAATGTTTCTCCGATCCACATGCGTCTTCTGAGTCAACTCTCTTTCTCCAATGCACAACATTTAAAGCTCGAAGTCACTATATAAATAATTTAATTAATTTGATCCGATATTGGGAGATTTGTATAAATGCGTTGAGGTGAAAATATATCCTTAACTTTCAAACCCATATACTTTTTTTTAGGGGTAAAAATACTTATAAATATTTAAAATAAGAATATAACTTAACATTGTTACTTTTTGTGGTAGGACCCACACTATTTTTACATATGCTACCGTATTAGGTTATATTTAACCCTTTCTTTTTTTCTTTTTTTTTTTTAAAAACATTTTATTCCCATTTTAAATGTTCTTGTGTATTTTCACACCTCCAAAAAGTATAAGAATATGTGTAGTACAAGACACAATTTTAGTAAAACTCTGAAAATTTTTTTTGTTTAAACCTTGTATTATTTGAAACACAACGCATTAGGTAGCTATGTATATATACACTACTAGAAAAAAGGCTTACAAGATCACCACATGTAGACCTCTAGAAATAGAGACAGTTTAAAAAGTATGGCCGGTGATATTTTTGTAAATATTGATACAACTTAACATTAGTTGTGCTTACACACGGTCTAAATAATATTTTCTATACTAGTTGTAATATAATGTGGTGTAGATAAGTATTAAATATTGAGAAAATTTTAAATTCTTGTTAGACTGGATGCTTATACATTATGTGTAAATATCCTTTTAGACATCATTATTTCTTTATATATCCGGTGTTAAATATTTCAGAGTTTCTTTAGCTTCCAAGGTATACTTCCCAACTGTGCATCTCTTTAAAATCTAATGCAACTTCAATAGATATAATCTTCAATTGTCTTGTCTATTTAGACCCCTCATTGCTTTCATTTCTTTAGACTCAGCTCATCTTCCTCTTCTCTCTAGAATATCAATATGACACGCGTTAGGGCTAATTCTATTCATCTAGCTCTTCCTCTACAACCTCCTACCACCTCCTCCGCCATCTTCAGCCAAGTAGCATCTATGTAACATCCCAATTTTCTAAAACTTTTTCAAAATAATTTGATCAGAGTAGAGCATCGGAAGTATTTAAATTGAAGAGTAACTGATAAACATCCACTGTAATGTATTTGTTTGTTTCCACGGCGATACAAAAATTTCAAATGACTACAACGTTAAGTACAATCAAAAGAACTTTCTCCAACCTATCCTCATGCCGGCTGCTTACCCTTGTCTTCGGCCCTGTTCACATCGGATCCTGAAGCTATAGGAAGAGCTGAGGTTCAATGCCCATTGAACCTCAGGTAACAGTTAACCTCATGCTTATGTAACAGTTTATGTATGACAGATATTCATTATGACATTACGGCAGTAATCACATATAAAAGATAATAATAGAACACAGCCACTGCATATGCATGTTATTATAGTATGCACTATTCAGCAGTGCCACGGTGTACATCCGTGTCCTCAGCACTAGGAAAACTCAACGGCATTATCAAAACCATAACCCGTGTATAGCTGAATGTATATGAAAAAATTTAAGACAGAGTCTTAATCTATGAATGCATTTATCACATATAAAAGTACAATAAGCATCAGAGTTAGTGTTACAGTACGCGTCCGTACCTTTGTTGATGAATACGGCACGTTGTCGGTCGGAAAGCGATCTCAGATATCCTATGAGAGGGCAATATCGCATCTATTAATTCACAATCAATATTCTAATAGATATCCTAGCTACAAATGACTATTTTACCCCTGGTATATTTATTTTCAATTATTTTCCCTTTAATTTCAGAAAAAACGTTGTTTAACAGCATTTGGGCTAGTTTTCACCTAACTTTAAAAACTCATAACTAATTCTAGAAAAATTGAAACGAGGATCCGTAAAATTCTACGGACTCCTTAGGATGTCTATTTTTGAGAAAAAATACCATCTTTTACCCAGAAATTAATAACAGCTCCCCGTTTCCAGGTTTTCACATGCTGCCCAGAAATTTACCCAGAAAACATAGCCTTTCTTCAAGAATTTTTATCTCTTTGTACAAAATTCAAAATGACACACTCTTGGTATATTTGGAAACCTCTCTATGTCTATTTTAACCATGAAAAATTTCAGAATTAATTGAGATCATCTTCAACATAAAATTATGGTGTTTCTACTACTGACTCCAGAAATTGCCTACCCAACAAATTTCGCCAGAACTTTGTTACTTCGGTGTTTTTCTTCCGGAAATTTTGCGCTAACCCTTCCTTCATCAATTTTTCAAAATAAAGCTATTTTTAACCATAAAAACATGAAAATAAAACTACTCTAGCATTTCTAAGATTAAAACACATCTATCTATGAATTTAAAAACTCAAAACTCAAGAACTTGCTTACCAATGCTTGAACTCCTTCAAGCTACTTCCCCCTCAACCTCACTTCACTCTACTTTCAGATTTCTATTGCTTGCTTTGGTGTGAGTTTTGTGAAGAGCCAAGGTGCCTATTTATAGGAAATTACTATGGCATTTTTGTAAATTTTCCTAACCTACTTCATCTTAATTCTTGGCCATTGGATCAAGGTAAAAATTGAAGCTCAAAATCCTCACCCTTCCTCCCTAAAAAACTGCCCCCCTCTCTCTCTCTTCCTCTTCATCTTTTTTTCCTTGCACTCCAAGGTTTGAAACTTGCTCAAGAAGGGTTGAAACTTGCTCATGAAGGGTTGGAAGCTTCCAACTTCACCAACAAGTTTTAGCATGTGTGGGAATTATCTTCCTTGCTCCCCAAGCTCCAAAAATACGGCCCACCTCATCTTTTCTTTTTTATTTGTTTTGTGTTTTATTTAATTGCTTAGGTAATGGTTTGGAGCTACATTATTGGCCCTTTAATTATTAATTAAGGTAAAACTCCCTAATTCATGGTTTTATACATGCTATCTAGTTAATTAAGAACTTTAATATTACTGCCTTTATTTATTGTAACTTAATCATCCACTAATTGTTTGTAATGTTCCATAATCAATTTAAGCATTTTCACACCCTTTTATGGTTTATTTTTGATGATATAAAAAACTAAATGTGAATATTTTAATTCATGTAGGTTTAATTGTTTATTAGTTGTTAGAAATTTTCTCTAATTATTTTAGGTATTTTCTTATCATTTTATGACCCCTATTTGAATTTAGAGAGTTGGATTTGCCTTATCAAATCCTAAAGAAAATTTATCCAAGAAATAAAATAAATACACTACAAAATTAGAGACAACATATTATCCTATTGTCAGTAGGTCCTATTTGCAAAAATATCACATTTAGGAGAAATATAAATTTCGGGGTATTATAATCTACAGCAACTCCATACGAGAGTGGATCGTATTGATAGACGCCAAAAGGCTCTTGGTGATGATCTGCATTATCAACAACAAGCTCAACCTTATCCTAGAACCAATGACGTTGAGTACAATATGTTAGATGACCCCTCTTCCCTTTCCTCTTCTTCCTCCTTTGCCTCTAGCAATGAGGACGAAGGTTGAGGGTTTTTTTAATTATGTAAATTAATATTTTTAAAAATCAATGTACCAAAGGCAGCATAAAAATATTATTATTAATGAAAAAAATACTTTTATTTCTAATCTTTGTCTTGATTTTGTTCTTGTTCATATCTTATGCATCTTTATGTTCTGTTGTTGTTTTTGTGTCTGGGTTGATAATTTAATTTTATGATAGAATTATATATTTTATATTAGTAAATTAAATTTTTTGATAATATTCAAATCAAGTGTAGTGACATAAGGTCTAAATATGTTAAATTGAACTATCGTTTAAGTCTTTACCAGTCTAAATGTCGTTTATTTTCTATCATTACATTTTTTTTATTTAGATAAGATACAATGTGCATATGTCTCATAATTATTATTTAGATTGGGTTCAACTTCCAACACCTATTATCATGTCTTATCAATATCATAGGAACTATCAGGCCATCAGTTTGGTTTATAAATACCAATGTGCCTTTAATTTCTAAGTTCAAATTCAAAAGTTCCTTTTTACTTCTCTGTTTCTTGTTTGAGCAACAATACTTGTAGTGATGGTAAGATCAAAGAGGTAGTGTTCCCCCTCACCTTCTCCAATGGCAGCTACCGACAGCTCCTCTTCATAGCCCCCTCCAACTCTGATGTTAGAGGAAATCACCAAGTTCATCTTTCAACTCCAAGGAACCATTCTATAAGTCATGGCTAGGCAAGATCACTTCTCCAAATGACTGGAGGAGTTGACGACAATGTTGAATGATATTGCCGACCGTTTGGACTAAGCGCAAGAGTCTCTAGAATAGTAATGATCTTCTGAAGGCCTACATTTCAAGAACCCCCATTCTTATAATATTTTGATGTAGTTGTTACTTTGTGGCTGATCATCATCAAATTATATAATATTTTGATGTTATTTTGATAATTTCATGCATTTATACTGCCGCTTTCAGGCGATGACTAATGAAAAAGTTTTTGTCTTTTATATCTTTTGATAGTTCTTATTGATTATTATCATCTCTCTCATGTTATTAATCTATTGTTGACGAAACGGTTTCAACCTATAGGCAAAATTTCTTGTTTCTAAAATTAAATACTCTGTTCTAAAAATTACATTTTAAACCGAATGATTTGAAAGACAGTGTCATTATGAATTAAAAATATTTTTAACATATTAACACTGGTCCTTGATGAGAATGGCCTAGAAAAGGCTATTGACACTGGTCTTTAATGACAACCGGTCTATAAAAAGTAGCACTTAGTATTTATACTCACTTTCGCACTCACTCTTCATCTCTAGCTTCTCTTAGTCCCATGCGCGCTCTTCCTCTCTTCATTGCCTTTAACCGCCATGATGTTTCTCTCTCCATCGTAGAAATGGCTTGGTATTCTTTCTTCTTCTTCTTCTTCTTCTTTTTTTTTTTTTGGTGTTCTCCCTCTTTGTCGTTGTCGTTTTTCTCTCGTGTTTGGTAATAATAGTTGCTTTTCACAAACCCTCGATAGATGTTTTGACGTCGCATTCTGTTAGTATTCTCTTTCATTGTCTTTGGTTGCATAGAAGTTTTAATTTTAACAAACCCCTTGATACTCCTTTTCCTTGTCTTGTCAAAACCTTTGTGCTATGTATGCAGAAACATTGTGCTTACTTCTTTTTGTTCTTACACTTTTTATCCTCTTAGTAATGTACTCACAACTTGTGTTAGTAATATACACACAACTTGTATCCTCTGACCACCACATATATCACAAGATTGAACCTCCAATGGAAATGGACATATAAGGTGTGCATATATTGCAAAGAGGCTAAATGGATATACAAGGTGTGCTTGACCAATACTCCATTTCTTGCTTTGTCAAAACCTTGATTGAAAGTTCAATTTTTATTCCTACATCTACATAAATGAAAGTGTTCTACTTGATTGATATTCTCTTTGGTTATTAAAAAAAATATCTACTTTGCACCTTGGTCAAAATGTGATACACTCATAAACATGTGTTGTACATTACATGTGTAGTAATTATGTTATGTACAACACATATTCAAGAGTTGCGTAGCATTTGAAGTAAGGGGCAAAGTGGGAATGAGTGCCAAACAAATGTTTGGCAATCATGTGAAGAGCGCCAAGTCGAGTGGTTTTTTTGTAGCTATCATTTATACTTTTGTACACATGTGAAGAGTATTAAATAATATGATCTAATATGTAACTTATTGTGATTGAAATCAAGTGGAGCTTAGGGACTGTCAACAAGGATTAGGCCAAACCAGTATAAATCACAGTTTGCAAATTCTCTTCATTTATTTCTTCCTTCATCATAAAGGTTGTATCCTTACGGTGTGTAAGGCAGAGTATCTTAATGAGAGATTTGTAAATTGCTTCGCAAGTGCCCGACTAAATTTGTTCTCTTGTGCCCAGATTAAACAAGAAGATAATGGATTGAAATCCTCAAGTAAAGCTTGGGTACTAGAGGCAGGTCAACAAGGATTATGCTGAACCAGTATAAATCATAGTTTTCATATTCTCTTCCTTTATCTTTTATGTTTCTTGAAAGTGGAGCCAAATACCCAAGAGGGCGGGTGAATTGGGTATTATCAAATTTTTGACTAAATGCTCTGCTTTTGAACTATGAAAACAGGGTAATTCAGAGTGAGGGAAGAGTAGCAAGACTCAAGAGATTTATACTGGTTCCACTATATCAATGATTACACACTCTGCACTCAAGAAGTGACTTTCTCACTAGAACTCACTCCCCCTTACAAGTTGTAATCAATGAGCCCAACCACCAAGTCCCTTGACTTGTGGTTCTTTACAATCAATAATCAATGATCAAAGAAAAACTCTCTCTAAGAGTCACTACAAAAAAAGCGGTAATTTGCCGCGGTTACTTAGTAGCGGTTATAAAAAACCGCTGTAAAATAACATTTTGACGCGAATTTGTCACGGTTTAAAGCGAAACCGCCACCAATTAGTAACGGAAACATTGGCGGGAAATGGTGACCATTTTGCTTCGAATTTTGTAGCGGTTACACAAAACAAAACCGCCACAAATATGGTGCCAGCCTTGGCGCGTTTTGGCGCAAATATTGTGGCAGTTTATTAGTAGCAGTTTGGTTGAAATATCCGCTACAAAAATTCATCGACACCTTTTCCACGTCTAATTGTTAACGTTTGTAACGGTTTTGACTGTAACCACTACAAAATGTATTCGAAACGACACCGTTTTCTCGCGGTGAGAAGAAACCGACACTTTGACCGCGTCTAGATATTACAATTTGTAGCGGTTTACACTGTAACCGCTACAAAAGTTAGTCTATAAATAGGCAACAACTAGAAATATTAAAAAATATTATAAACTATCACTAAACGAACATTCTCTGCTTTGTTGTTGGGAGATGAGATAAGAGATGCAAAGCCGAGAAAGTTCATTTGGTGAAAATCCAGATTTAGTTATTCCATTCACTTAAAGACGTCTAGTCTTCTGAAGATTGTCCAACATATCATCGGAGATTGGGTCCAATATAGACACCAATCTCTCTGGGAAATATCTCTGATGAAAATGAGTCATCAAGTTTTGCTAGAGAGATTGGTGGCTATACTAAATCCAATTTTCAATAAACTTATTATTATTAACCCTAGCTATTTTAGGGAAATTAAAGAAAATAAATAGAAATGTTTTTATTGTAATAAAGAAAAAAATCCAATCTAATTAGATTATCAAACTAATTAGATTGGATTTTTTTAAAAAAAAATATTAAATTGGTAGCGGTTCATCTCAAACCGTTACAACGTGTATTGCTTTTGTGGCGGTTAACTAACCACTACAAATTTCCACGAAGATTGAGGCACATTTGTCGCTGTCTAGGTGGCGGTTATACTCTAAATGCTACAATTAGTCGCGGTTTCGGATATAACCGCTACAAAATTTATTCTGTAAATAGCGACCGTACAACAACTATAAATATTCAAATTAAAAATAATTCAAGTCAAGATTATCGCTAAAAGAGCATTCTCTGCTCTATTGTCGGGATATGAGATAAGAGATGTGGAGCCGAGAATGTTCTTTTAGTGAAAATTTTGATTTAGTTATTCTATTCACTTAAAGACGTCTCCTCTTCTGAAGATTGTCCAACATATCATCGGAGATTGGGTCCAATATAGCCAACATTCTCTCTAGGAAATATCTCTGATCAAAATGAGTCAGCGAGTTTTTCTAGGGAGATCGGTGGCTATACTGAATCTAATTTTCAATAAACTTGTTATTACTAACCCTAACTGGAAATTAAAGAAAATAATTGGAAATGTTTTTATTGTAATAAAGAAAAAAAATCCAAATATGAATTTTTTTAAAAATAAATACTAAATCGGTAGCGGTTCCTCTAAAACTGACACAAAATGTCAACATTTATGAAATTTGTAGCGGTTTCTATAAGCGCTACCAATTTTCACGAAGATTGAGGCGCATCTGTCGCGGTTTAGGTGGCGGTTTTACGCTTAACTGTTACAGAATCTCAATAGTCAAGTTGTTTGTAGCGGTTATAGAACCGCCACAAATTTGAGCGAAAAACGAGGCACATTTGTCTTGGTGTAGGTGGCGGTTTCTCTTAAACCGTCACAAAAGTTATTACTTTGTGACGGTTTTTGAGATAACCGCCACGAAATGCAGCGGTTATTATCCCTCGCTTTTCATTTTCAAAATTCACAGTGCAATTTTTGTTACTATTCACTTCTCAATTTCAACTTTTACCTTTCACCATCATGAATCCTGAGGACAAGGGAAAAGAGAAAGTAGTAGAAGCCCCAAGAAGGCCTTTCAAGGGTGGTAGTAGTAGAGGTAGGAGAGGGCGTGGGCCTCTAAATACCCCCGTTCAGGCCCCTCAGGTTGGGAATGAGTTTGACGAACTCTTTGCAAATGACCCAATCCCACACCCAGAGACCCTAGAGACCGTAGGCGGAGAATGAGGCGCAAGTCTATCGATTGAGGACATCTTGAATAGCCAAGATGGTGAGGAGATCCAAATTGAGATTCCCGTTGCGGAAGCGGAGCAGTTCCACGATGAGGACAACGAGCGGGACCAAGGGAACCCTCGACCGTCGTCTTCTCGTTCCACCGGATTTACGGTGGATGTCGAAGGTAAGTTTAAGTATTTTATTATCAAAAAATAAAATTTATATTCCTGACGTGTAATGATTTTTTATCTAAATACATTGCAACAATTTTGTTATAATTGTGCAGATCCACAGGGGAACGTTAGCAGGAGGACGTTGGACGTTCCCACTCTCAACCACCAGAACAACACCTACCGTGTGATCGTCCCGTGGAACGCAGACACGGACCAGCCGATCGGCAGCAGTGGTCACTTCTTGAACCGATTCCTGTCACAGCTTGGCGGGAATTGGGGGTTTTTCCCTATCTATTTCCAAAATTGGAGAAAGGTTCCGGATGAGAACAAGGATAGGGCATTTACGGACGTTGTGCAAGTAAGTTATGTTGTGTAATTAAAATTTACATGTTAATAGTTTTAAGTTGTATAAATTGTGGTTAATTTAGTTATTTATTTCTTAAATAATTATTAATTAATTACTAATTATTTAATAGTATAGAAAAAATTTAAACCGCGAGTCGAGGCGAAGAGGTATGTAAAGATGAAGATGGGAGAAGCGTGGAAGAGCCGGAGGGGTCGTCTATATGACAAGAAGAATGGAGATGGGACTATGCCTCTACAGAAATTGATGGTAAACGTCCCAGATGGCGTTCCTCCAAATGACTGGGCAGCTTTTGTCCAATATAGGAGGAGTCAGGGTGGATTGGTACGTTTTTTTATTAATCATAGTTTTGTTTTTCAATCATGAAAGTATTGTATATTTTAAAATTTGTTTTAATTAATTACACTCATTTATTTTGCAGGCCCTAGCGCAAAGGAACACCAGAAGCAGGGCAGCACAGAGGATCAATCAAATGGGAGGATCCAAGACGTTTGCGGTGACGTACAGTGAGATGGTATGTTAAAAGTGGAGTTAATGACGCGCTAAATGACTATTGTTTTGTTCTAGTCATAACAAAGTTTATATTTTTTTAGCAAGAGAAGGCTCGGGAGGAGAACCGTCAGACAGATTATGGGGAGTTGTTCACACGCACCCATAGGCACCGTGATGGGACGCTGATCTCTGAGGAAGCAGAGCAGATAATAGTAAGTTACAAAAAAAATAATTGTATATTTAAATTTAATTAAATTGATTGCTTAATGTTTTATGAAATATGTGCGTCAAGCCCGGATTGAGCAGAGCACGCAGGAGTTGCGATAGTCGCAGACCCTGGAGTCACAGGGTTCTATTGATCCTACAGCCGCATTGAAAGCTGGTGTGGGCCCAGTCGAGCATCCTGGCCGTGTTAGGGGCTTTGGGCTAGGTGCCAGGCCTAGCATGGTGTATGGCAAGGCCTCCTCTTCTGGCGCCGGGACCTCCGGCTCGAGCATGCCACCACCTGCTGTGGTTGATGCGATGATTGCTGAGAAAGTTGCCGCGCAAGTTGCCGAGCAGCTTGATGAGAAGGTTGCTGCAGAGAGGGCCAGGAATGAGGCCAGGACTAGGCGCATGCAGGAGAGTCTCAACAGTTGGTTCGCTACTCAGAGGCATAGCTGGCAGTCACTTGCCGAGGCCTTGACAGAGTTGCTGTCGGACAAACGGTTTCCATCTCCCGAGCCTCCCCTTACGTTCATCTTCGAGGATTCCCCCCCCCCCCCGCCTCACCCGCCTCCCCCGCCTCCGCGTCCGGAACCTGATGCTGCTGCTTACGAGGACGATGTTACCTCTGGTCGAGCCCGCGTCGCCCCTGAGAGTGACCCCCCTGAGACAGGACCTGATCATCGGGCTCCTGATAGTTAGTTATTATTGCCTACGGACAGTATTTCATTTTGTACGCCCCGAATGTTTGTTAATAATTTTATTATATTTAAATATTTGTTATCTTTGTTTGCACTAGCTTTTTTACATTTTAATTTTACTAAATAGAGTTTATAATTAGTTTTTAAAAATGTATGATTCTCAAAAAAATTACAAATGTATGTTTATAATTTCGTAGCGGTTAAGATAATCCGGGACAAATGTTATTTAATAATATATTTGTCACGGTTATAGTAAAACCGCTGCAAATTTGAATTTCAGAAATAAAAATATGCGCCAAAATTTAAAAACAGTCATCATTTGATACCGGTTTATGTAGCGGTTATTAACCACGACAAATATACGGCGGGATTTTCAATTCAAATTTGTATCGGTTTCTTAACCGCGACGCTTTCACAATTACAGTTGGTAGCGGTTTTTTAACCGCGACAAATTGTATTGCAAACTGATTCGCGGTTTGTGTCGCGGTTGTGAACTGCTACAAAGTAACCAAGGTTGCATTTAAACATCTCAAGGTGAAATTTATTAAACATTGTCTCCACATTGCTATAGTTTCTTAGCTTTGTTTGCTACAGATGGATAAGTCATGGATCAAGATGCCGCACAGTTCTCCTGTATATTTAGCGGGATTGAAAAATTTCTTAGATTTCGCCTTCTCTTACGCTAGCATTAATGGCAAGATCGTGTGTCCTTGTTGTAGATGCAAGTTTAAGAAGTGGAAAACACGAGAAGGTGCTATGGAACATCTTCTTACTAAACCTTTCCCAGAAACATATACATTCTGGGGACTTCATGGTGAGGAGCATGGTATGAGATATGGGGATCATCTTCATCAAACCTCACAAGTAGGAAATCAACTAGATCAAGATGATCCGGTTAATGAGGCTGTTCGCGACGCTTTTGGTGTTCAAGACGACAACTTCACGGCAGAAGTACAAGGTCCTTAACCAGTTTTCTACAGGAATGAAGCAACTCGGGAATTTTTTAGCCTAATGGATGAGAGCGATCGTCCGTAGTATCAAGGTTGTCAGAAATACTCAAAATTATCCTTTCTGATCAAATTGTACCATATCAAGTGCATGTGTGGGATCACTGATAAGGCGATGTCGATGCTGCTAGAACTATTACGAGATGCTTTCCCTGACGCGGACATTCCCACAACCTTCTACGAGGCCAAGAAGATAATCAACAAATTAGGATTGAACTACGAAAAAATCGACGCCTGCCCAACGACTGCATGCTTTATATGGGGCAGGACGCTCGGAGGTAGACTTGTAAGAAGTGTCACATTTTGAGGTTTAGGACAGTTCAGAAGGGAAAAAAGCAGAAGAAGAAACCAGCAAAGATTCTAAGGTACTTTCCTTTAAAACCTCGCTTACAGAGATTGTTTATGTCGTCTAAGACAGCTGAGCATATGAGGTGGCATGAAGCCGACAAGAACGACGATGGTAAACTCAGACATCCACGTGGTGGTGAAGCGTGGAAAGCGTTCGACTCAGACTTTCCTGATTTCGTGGTAGACCCTAGAAATGTTCGTCTTGCTTTGGCGACCGATGGTTTTAATCCGTTTGGTAATCTTAGTACAAGTTATAGTATATGGCCAGTTGTTTTGATACCTTACAACTTGCCCCCTTGGATGTGTACGAAACAGAGCTCCTTCATTATGTCCATGATCATTCCGGGCCAAAAGGCACCAGGAAATGACATCGATGTGTATCTCCAACCAGCATCAACGAGTTGGTGGAGTTGTGGGACGAAGGTGTCGAGACGTATGACGCGCACGAGAAGACACTGTTCAACATGCGTGCAGCGTTGATGTGGACTGTCAGTGACTTCCCTGGATTGGGAACATTATCCAGGTGGAATGTGCATACCGGCCTTGCATGTCCGGCTTGCAATTTTGACTTTGACTCAATGCGCCTTCCCCATAGTCGTAAGTGGTGCTTCATGGGTCATCGGAGGTTTCTAGATGGTACACACAGGTTTAGGTTGCAGCACAATCGTTTCAATGGGCAACCGGAAAAAAGAGGACCTCCTCGAAATTTATCCAGTGCAAATATAATAGAGCAAATTGTGGATGTTGAATTTGAGTATGGGAAAAAAGATGACACAGCAAAGGCCAGGACAAAGACGGCCAGGGCTTCTGGTTCTGTGACCCAGCAATGGCGGAAGATAAGTGTCTTCTTCGCTCTTCCGTATTGGAAAGATAATTTGCTCCGACACAGTCTGGATGTCATGCACATTGAAAAGAATGTGTGCGACAATGTCTTGTACACGACTATGAACGAACCAGGAAAGTCAAAAGATCATCTTCAAGCGAGGAAAGATTTATGGGAGATGGGGGTTCGTGCAGACGCATGGCCGGATGAGCACGACAGATTTCAACCGGCAAAATTCACCCTGACAAAACCGAATAAGGAAATCTTCCTTGCCACTTTGAAGAAAATAAGAGTTCCTGACGGGTATTCGAGCAACATTTCACGATGTGTGGACGTGCAAGCTCGAAAGGTTACTGGGCTGAAGAGTCATGACTCACATGTGCTTATGCAGCAGTTACTTCCGCTGGCCATAAAAAATACACTGCCTCTCGATGTGTCGATCGTTTTGGTCGAGCTTTGTACTTTCTTCCGGAAGTTGTGTTCCAAGGTGTTGATCGTGGAGGTGCTCGACCAGCTGCAACGGCAAATCATTCTTACGTTGTGCCATTTGGAGATGATCTTTCCTCCTTCATTTTTCACAGTCATGGTTCACCTGACAATACACCTTGTTCACGAAACAAAGCTTACTGGCTCGATTTACTACCGATGGATGTATCCTATTGAGAGGTACTCTTTTAAAATTAATTACTTCAGCATATATAATACATTACTTCTTAGTCCCATGTTTAAACATTGATGTATCGACAGTTTTCCTCATTACTTTATAGGTTCCTTGGGAAACTAAAATCTTACGTGAGGAATAAGGCGTGGCCTGAAGGTTCAATAGCAGAAGGTTATATTGGGGATGAGGTCTTGTATTTTTGTTCCAGGTACTTTGATGATATTGAGACGTCATTTAACAGACTGCCTCGTGTGGACGATTGTCCTGAGCCTGAGCCTGAGCCTGAGCCATCAGGTTCAGAGTTGTTATTCCCTCGTGTTGGTAAACCAGTTGGCGGATGTGAGACCTTCAAACTCACGACACTTGAGAAGTTTCAAGCACATAGACATGTCTTGATCAATTGTACTAAAGTTGAACCGTACCTTCAGTAAGGATTGCGCACATAATTACTATATGTTATCCTATATGTTTCCTTACATTTTATAGGCACATTTCTTGCTCGTCATCACATGTTTAATTGCAGGGAATTCAGGAGTCATGTGAAGCGTCAGCTGAGGATCCGTACACGAACATCCTCCGAAATTGATAGAAAGGTCCACAGAGAATTCCAGGGTTGGTTTAGGAGGAGAATAATGAATGACCACAACCTCCACTCACTAGAATTCAGAGCTCTCGCACTCGGCCCGCTTGACCACGCCCAAAGATTTATAGCATACAATGTCAATAGCTTCAAGTTTTGCACAGTTTCACGAGATCAGGGATCGCTGACCCAAAACTCGGGTGTATACGGCACGTTACATGCAGTTCGGGGACGTCCCGTATTATGGAAAGCTGCTTGATGTGGTCAGGATAAGTTACCAAGGCCTTTTCTCTGTGACGCTGTTCAAGTGTTTGTGGGCGAATACGACAACGTCCCGGGGACTCACGACCGATGACTTAGGCATCACATTCGTGAATTTCTCTCGCCCTATTCACACTGGTCAATCTGAAGATGACGAGTCGTATATTCTTGCCTCAGAGGCTCATCAGGTTTATTACATCGCCGATGAGAGGCACAGGGATTGGAATATGGTGGTTCACTTAAAGCCTCGGGACCTATACGACATGGGCGATGGTGAGAATGTCGCCTATGATTATGAGCCGCTACATCTCGCCAGTTTCGAAAACTTCTTCCCAGACGGCGATGACACTTTACCTATAGTTCGGTACATCTTTTAATATCCGCAACATGAAATATACAAATTTCACTTCCAAAAATTTTTCTATGTCTTATTTTATATTAACTCACACGTAACTTTGTATACAAACTTTCTTTGCAGGGAGGCCGACGAAGATTGAGAAGAAAAATTATCCCTACTCATCAGTTTACTTTAATTTCTTTTTAAAAAAACCCCAAAAAAAGTTATTTGTATCCCTACTCTTCCTTTTACTTTTATTTTTTTAAAAAAATGCCAAAAAAACGTTTTTGTCGCGGTTTGAAACCGCCACTAAACCCTAAAAAAACCGCGACTAATTCTTTAACCGCGACAAACCATAACAAAACCGCTACTAAAATAAACCGCTATGGAAAACGCAACCTCAACCGCTACAAAATGATACGCTGAGATCAAAATAAATACCCCCACCAAATCACATTCAATATGCTCCATTTTGATTTCTGCACACGTTTTCTCTCTAACTTCTCTCATATTTTTACGTTTTCTCAACCAGGCAAAGTGTTTGAATTGGGTAAGCGTCACTCAGCTTGATAATATTTGTTTTTTCTTCTACCCTATTGATATTAACTTGTAACTTCTTTTATTTTACAGGTACATTTTCTTAATTTTCAACTTCTTTTCTACTTTTATATACTTATTCATTGATCCACTTTTCCACACTTTTCTTTTGTAATTCATTTTATTTTTACTAACTCATAAGTTATTGTTATTATATTTGGATATTCTCATTATTTTCCATATCTATACTACCTTATACAATCAATTATTATATTTTAATATCATTTTCCGTAAAAATATAAATGAGATAATAATTTAATTAAGAGTTGTGAAATAAATTTTTTTTTTAAATTTCACAATTTTGTAGCGGTTTCAAAACCGCTACAAATATCAAAGTATCAGCAGGCACACCACCTCAACTAAGATAAACCGCTACAGAAACCACAACCTAAACCGTTACAAAATGCTACGTAAAGATAAAAAATGGCGCCAAAATTTTTTGTAAAAATCTTGGCGGGAATTATTTGTGGCAGTTATAAACCGCTACAAAAATATGGCCGTAAACTTTTCAGATATTTGGACGAATTATTTGTGGCGGTTATAAAACGTTACAAACAATATGGCCTTTTTCAGATATTTGGACGAATTTGTAGCGGTTACTGAACCGCGACAAATGTAAAATAAAAAAAGGCGCCAGAACTTTTTTCATTTTGTATCGGTTTTTCTACCGCGACAGTTGTGTGTCTAAGTTGTCAGCGTAGCCATATATAGTGGTGGTTATTATAAACCGCTATATTAAATGTAGCGGTTTATTTTCATGTAGCAGCGGTTATTTTGAACCGCGACAAAACGTTTTGTTTCATTGGTTTTTGTCACGGTTTTGTAACCGTGACAAATGTCATTTGTCACGCCAAAAACCGCCACAAATGGGCGTTTTTTACCGCCACAAATGGGCGGTTTTTTTGTACTGAGTAGATGATGATAAACACTGAAGCTTATAATGTCAAAAGACAAAATACAAGTGAAAACTGAAGGTAGTTGTGAAACTTGAATGCTTGTATGTTTTCAGATGTTGTTCTTGTTAAAGAGCCTTGAATGCAGTCCTATTTATACTCAGGAAGTATTAATTGACCGTTGCATCTTCAATTTTACCGTTGAGAGAAGTCTTCAGGTGATTAGCAAGTGTTTAGACATCTTCTCTCTCTTCACTTAGCTTAATCCAGCTAGCCAAGTAATCTAACTTGTTCTTCTGCGAATTAATCCGTTAGAAATGACGTTTCTTGATGTGGAAAACATTCTTTAATACTTTGCAATCGTGTGCAGAAGAATTAGCCAAATTTTGTGCAACTTTCTGAGTAGTGCATTTAATGAACTGAACCACTTTTTGCTTTTCACTTTATCCTTCAATTAACTCTCGTTGATCTGTCTAAAAACTCAACAAAAAGATGGTTAATCGTAGCCAAGAATATATAAGAATGATAAATGTAAGTATTAAGATCAAATGAAGGAGTTTCACAAATTCGTCAGATTTGATTTTCAACATCAGCGCTCAATACTCGAGTATGTTCTTCAATACTCGAGTATGTTACTGTGCACTTAAGTCAATACTTGAGTATCCAACTTGATACTTGAGTATTCATCATCCAAAGAGAAATCATCGTGATGTGAACTTTGGACCTTAGATACAATACTTGAGTATTCAAGTCATTGACATGAGGGAAAGCTCTCTGTATGCCCAATACTCGAGTTTCCAAAACAATACTCGAGTATACATTCATTTGAAAATTTTGTGGAGTTTTTCCATGTCAATACTTGAGTTTTCAAATGAATACTTGAGTATTCATAAATAGATGTTGATTTGAAAAACTTTGTGAAAGTCCAATACTTGAGTATGTAAATCCAATACTCGAGTTTCCACATGATGGAAAAACTTTGATAGCTCTCTGTATGATCAATACTCGAGTATTCCATTGAATACTTGAGTATTGAGAATTTAGCAAGACATTGAAATTCTCTCTGTGAGATCAATACTCGAGTATTCATATCAATACTTGAGTATTGTCTTAGGGTGGAAACTTGGAGTGCTTTCTGTAAGTCCAATACTCGATTATTGTTTCCAATACTTGAGTATTGACTCAAGGTGAAAAATTTGAATGCTCTCTGTAAGTCCAATACTCGAGTATTGTTTCCAATACTTGAGTATTGACTCAAGGCGAAAAATTTGAGTGCTCTCTGTAAGTCTTATACTCGAGTATAGTTTCCAATACTTGAGTATTGCTTTGTCAAAAAGGATTTAAGCAACTCTCTGTCAAGTCAATACTCGAGTATTCATATCAATACTCGAGTTTCCATTTGACAGTTGATTTTTAGCAAATGCAAAAACTCCAAAATGTGTTTACAATTGTTGATTATCATCAAAACACATAGAGAACTAAGATTCTCCCCCTTTTTGATGATGACAACACTTGTAAACCAACACTTTCAAGAATTTGAGAGAATGTTTACTTTTGAAATGAGATTTTCTAAGAATTTCAAAAAGTTTCATAATTTTGACAGAAGTGATGATTTGGAACCTCTTTGGGCTTTTGAAAATACTTTTACACATTGATGCAATATGTTAGAAGAATGAATCAAAGGTTAACAGCAGAATTATCAAACAAAAACATGTCATTCGAATTGTCAACACACGGTACATACATTAGTTGGCAAACTTCAAATTTACTGATATCAGTCACAAACTACAATCAGAAGTACAAACTCAAAATGAAATGCATACAAAATAAGAACTACGTAAACTAGCCAAACTAGCTCTAAAACTCAAATTCTCCTAAGTGACTAAGGGTGGTTCTTCTCTTCTTCTCCCCCTTTGTCATCTTCAAAATGGGGAGGCTCAGCTGATGGGGAAAGATGAAAGGGCTCTGTGGCAGGAGTATCTAGAGAAGGAAGGGGAAAGGGTAGCAGCTCAGTTGGTGGAGTAGTGGGTGAAGACAACACCACAGTGGTTGGAGTAGAGGGGGAAGGGAGAACCACAGTGGCTGGAGTGGAGGTGGATGTAGGAGATGAAGATGATAGTGGTGGACTAGGAAAGGCAAATGAGGGAGAGGATGGATGAGCTGCAGGCATGGTAGAGGATGAGGTTGGGGCAGTAGTGAATCCAAACGTGGAGGAGGAGGAATCAATGTTCAAATGCTTGACCACCTTCTCAATGTTGTCACGAGCAGCAATGGAGGTGACCAAGGTAGTAGACAGCCTCGCATCCAGATCAATGAGTTGATCAAATATCTCATCTTGCTTCTTCTCGAATTGTTCCTTGATCTGGTCCAATTGAATTCTCATCCCGTCCTGGGCATCTATCACCTCATTGATATTAGACTTGATCTCAGCACCCAATTTGCCAATCTCAAACTGTAATTGAACGGATAATGAGGCAATGGCAGCGTCAACAACATCCTTAATGCACAAGTCCAGATCAGGTGGAGGAGATGGAGTAGACTGAGCTTCATGTGCCTCAGAGTGAGAAGCTCTTGCTTGGGATCGAGGGGGTGCTCGAGATTGACCAGATCCCTCAACCTCAAAAGTAAGCTTCATGAAGTTCAACTGATTCTTTCCAAAGGCGGGAGGATACTTCATGCTTTCTGGTGGACCAACGTACCAAATCTTATGGTAAAAGAGGATCAAGGATATAAGTGAGGGAAAAGGTATGTGTGAAGGCCGTCTGGATGAAAATTTGAACCGGATCATCTCCTGAAAGATCCAGTGGCCAATGTTCAGAGGATGCTTCTTGATGAAGGCGGTGAAGAACCGATAATCCCTTTGAGAGAAATGGGTGAAGCTACCCCCTTTCTGGACAAAGTTTCGAGAATAGATATACCAGATCACCACCCTATTGATAGGAGACATGATTGCTGGTTTGAACGAGAGGGTATGTCTCTGGTTCTCAGGGAATTCAGTGTTGGGGACAAGAGTGGAGAAAATTTCTTCATTTGTATATGTAGGAGTAGAGATAGGAGGGGGATTGGCAATTTTCAGAATGGAGTTAAGTATGGAAGCAGACAAGGTGAATTTAACACCTTTGACAGAAGTGGTCACCCTTTCCTCAACCAATTCGCCATCCAAGTTGAGGATGTTGTCAGATTGCATGTTGAAATAAAATAATTTGACCAAATTGGGGTAAAAGGGTGCAGCAATAGAAGTGAAGGTGTCATAGGGTGCAAACCAAGGCAAGAGGTTGACATTGCACTCTTGTTGGATTGTGTTCAAGTCCACTGCCACCACTGCACAGAATCCTCGATTGGTGTAGGCGTCCTTGAACTTGGCACTGAGCTCTAGAGTGAGAGGCACAGTGGTTATGGTGAATCCTTCTGGAGCGGACTTGTGCAGCTTAATCTCTTCAACAGCATTTGTCACAACAGGAGGTTCATCTTCAGGCTGAGTGTCAGAGGAAGCGGTAGCTTCGGAAGATGATTGACTCGGTGAAGAAGAGGAAACAGTAGTAGACGCTTTCTTTGTCCTTGCTGGTTTGGATTTGGACACACCAGCAACCTTCTTCTTTCCTTTGGCTTTGCTTGACTCGGCTATGGTCCTTTCCTTCCTTGGAGGAGACGGTATAGGTTGCTCGAATGACAAACCCCTCTTCTTAGGGTTTGGTGAGGAAGCATCTGGAATACTCTGGCTTACGCCTTTGATTGATCGATCAATGCCGTGATGAAGACGCTTGGGAATTGACTTCATTCTTCTTGGATGTTGAGGAGAAGAAGGTGGAGGAGACTTCGATTTTGCTCCTTCTTCGGTGACATTTGCGGTAGGGTTCTTCTGAGAAGATGATTTGGAAGCCATTTCGAAGTTAGGAGAGGAAATTTGGTAGAGAGATTTGTGGGTTTCTGAGATAAAGTGAGAGAGGAAGAGGGAACGTCTAGGGCAAACTTGAGTTTCAGTGCGAGTAATGAAGAACATGAACAGTTTCAGTATATATAACCGCGCACCAATACTCGAGTATTGATACTGATACTCGAGTATTGAATACTTGAGTATACTACTTACACACTCGAGTATTGAAGGAAAAGTACTGACCTGGACTTCAAAAGCATGTGGTGAACTTTTGAATTTCCGCGACCAATACTCGAGTATTGAACTAGCATACTCGAGTATTCGACTTCTTCAACACTTGTTTCTCCTTTGTCTGGTGGATACTCGAGTATTACATTCCCATACTCGAGTATTCAACATCTTCATCATCAGGTTGCTCTCTGACTTATGGATACTCGAGTATTCAGGGTCTATACTCGAGACCTTCTCAAGCGTCAGTGATGTTCTCTGGCACCTCCATACTCGAGTATTGCAACCAATACTTGAGTATTCATCTTCTGAAATTTTAAAACATCCTGCAAAAACTACAGCTATATACTCCGATCCTTAAGTCAGTAAATATTACTCATCAAAAACATAACTAACATTAAATTGTGTGAAAATTGCTTACAAATTCATTGGGATTTACCATTACCAATTCTCTTCTTATAAAGTTGAATTGCTCCTTGGCTAATGGCTTTGTGAAGATATCAGCAAGTTGAAGATGCGTTGGGATGAACATCACTTTGACATCTCTTTTCTGAACATGATCCCTTAAGAAATGATGCCTCACATCAATATGCTTGGTTCGGGTATGTTGAACTGGATTCTTTGCCAAGCTTATTGTGCTTGTGTTGTCACACAATATTGGGATCTCTTTCAGATGGACTCCCAAGTCAACTAGTTGTTGTTTGAGTCATAAAACTTGTGCACAACAACTTGATGCGGCCACATATTCAGCTTCAGTTGATGAGACGGCTACACTTGTTTGCTTTTTGCTGAACCATGACACAAGTGAATTGCCAAAGAACTCACATTGGCCACTCGTGCTCTTCCTATCAGTCTTGTAGCCGGTATGATCTGAATCTGAGTATGCCACCAAGTGTTCAGGTTGACCTTTGGGAAACCACAATCCAAGTGACTTTGTGTCTTCAAGATATCTGAAAATTCTCTTCACATGTTCAGCATGAGACTCCTTTGGAGCAGACTGGAACCTTGCACACATTCCAACACTGAATTGGATGTCCGGGCGACTTGCAGTTAGATAGAGCAATGATCCAATCATCCCTCTATACTTTGTGATGTTGAAGTCTTTGCCCTCTTCATCAGCATCCAATGAAGTGGTTGTACTCCTAGGAGTGTCAGCTCCATTGCATTTGTCCATTCCAAACTTCTTCAACAGATCATTGAGATATTTAGTTTGGGAGATGAAGATTCCATCTTTTCTTTGCTTGATTTGCAGCCCAAGAAAATAGTTGAGCTCTCCCATCATTGACATCTCAAATTCTCCCTGCATAATCTTAGAGAATTCCTCACACAAAGCATCATTAGTAGCACCAAAGATTATGTCATCAACATAAATTTGAACAATCAGGATTTCATTTAACTTGTTTCTTTTTATAAACAATGTTGTGTCAGCTTTACCTCTGATAAACCCCTGATCAAGAAGAAATTGACTTAATCTCTCATGCCAAGCTCTAGGAGCTTGTTTGAGACCATATAAAGCTTTTTTAAGTCGGTAAACATGATCAGGAAAGTGCTCATTTTCAAAACCAGGAGGTTGTTCAACATACACCTCCTCTTGAATAAAACCATTCAAAAATGCACTTTTGACATCCATTTGGAAAAGTTTAAAACCTTTAACACATGCAAAGGCTAGAAGAACTCTTATGGCCTCCAATCTTGCCACTGGAGCATAAGTTTCTTCATAGTCTATTCCTTCTTCTTGATTGTAACCTTTTGCAACCAATCTTGTCTTGTTACAGACAATGATTACAGATTCATCACGTTTGTTCTTAAATACCTATTTAGTTCCAATGACCGGATGGTCCTTGGGTCTAGGTACTAAGTCCCAAACTTGATTTCTGTCAAATTGATGTAACTCCTCTTGCATAGCTATCACCCAATCATTGTCTAAAAGGGCTTCATCTATCTTAGAGGGTTCTATATGAGAGATGAATGCAGAAAAGATTACTTCATTTAAAGTACTTTTTCTGGTTCTTACTCCTTGATTCACATCACCTATAACTTGGTCCAAAGGATGATTCCTTATAAATTTCCAAGCTCTAGGTTGAGACTGATCAGTATTTTCAATAGAAGTTTGAGGATCAGCCTCAAAAACATTTTCAGAATTTTCAGTAGAAGAAGGAGTAGTTTTTGAAAAGAATTGATTCTTGAAAATATTTTCTTCCTCATCAACCAAAGATTTATCAAATTTATCTTCACAGAATACAACATGAATAGATTCCTCTACAACTTTAATTCTAGTGTTAAACACTCTATAGGCTTTGCTTCTATTTGAATATCCAAGAAATATACCAACATCAGCCTTAGAATCAAACTTACCCAAATTCTCTTTACCATTATTATGAATGAAACACTTACAACCAAATACATGCAGATGGCTCAGATTGAGCTTCCTTCCTTTGTACAACTCACAGGGAGTCTTGTTCAGCTTCTTCCGTAGATATGCCCGATTTGAGATGTAGCAAGCGATGCTCATTACATCAGCCCAAAATACTTGGGAAGTATTGTTCTCATTCATCATTGCCCTTGCCATCTCGGTAAGAACTCGATTCTTCCTTTCTACAACACCGTTTTGTTGAGGAGTTCTTGGGGCTGAGAAGTTGTGGTCTATCCCCATGTTGTCACAATATTCAGCGAACGCATTGTTTTCAAACTCTCCTCCATGATCAGTTCTTATACCTGAAATAGAGAATCCTTTCTCGTTCTAGACCTTCTTGGCAAACACAACAAACTGATCAAATGTTTCATCTTTAGAAGACAAGAAAATGGTCCAACAAAATCTTGAGAAATCATCTACAATAACCAATGTGTACAAATTGCCACCAAGGCTCCTCACCCTTGCTAGACCCACAAGATCCATATGTAGCAATTGTAGTGGTCTATTGGTAGAGATTTCATTTTGGGATAAGGGTCTTAAAGGCCATGGAAGTTTTCGCTCAGGAGCACTGGTAAGACGGAAGTTTTTTTTGGACCAAAAATGCCACGGAAGTTCACAGGAAGTATCTATTTTGCCTCGGAAGTATCATTTCTGCCACGGAAGTTTTTGCTGAGGAGCAATTTTACACCGAAAGTTTTCACTAAGGAGCAATTTTGCCCCAGAAGTTTACAAAACATAGCAATTTTCCTAGCAATTTTGCCCTTCTGTCCCCAAATATTAAATTTGACTACTAAATCAGTCAAAGACCATACATGTCATGCCTTGAAAAGGCCGAACTTGGAGCCAGAGAAGGAGATTCTTCAGATGTTGATCTCAAGGCAACCATAATTTGTGAAGCCGAACTGGTCAAAGGGACTAAAAGGTCTGTCACAAAATGCAAATGAAATGCAAAACGAGAAATGAATTGTTCCAAAAATTGGTTCAGTAAAACAAATCAATAGTGATAATATTTACATCTGTATTAACTGATCATTTGCTTAGATCATAAGTGATGCATCCTTTGGGTTTTGTGACAGTCGACTTTTCAGTCCCTTTCACCAGTTCGGCTTCACAAATTCTGGCTACCTTGAGCTCAACATCTTAAGGATCTCCTTCTCTGGCTCTAAGTTTGACCTTTTCAAGGCATAACATGTGTGGTCTTTGATTGATTTAATAGTCAAATTTAATATTTGGGGACAGAAGGGCAAAATTGCTCCTTAGCGAAAACTTCTGGGACAAAATTTCTCCTTAGTGAAAACTTACGGGGCAAAATTGCTCCTCAGCGAAAACTTCCATGGCATTTTTGGTCCAAAAAAAACTTCCGTCTTACCAGTGCTCCTGAACGAAAACTTCCATGGCATTTAAGACCCTTATCCCTTTCATTTTTGGTTTTAAAGGATGATTTAGTTTGTTTTCCCTTTTGACATGCTTCACAAGTCAAATCATTTTTGAAATTGAGTTTGGGAATGCCAATAACTAAATCCTTTTTGAGCAACTTGTCAAGTTGAAACATGTTGACATGAGCTAAACGCTTGTGCCACAGCCAACTCTCATTCAAATTGCTTACAAAACATTTTTCAGAAATAGAAGCATTGCTAGAGAGGTTGAGAGTGTAACAATTACCATCTCTAGGTGCTCTAAATAAAGCTTTTGTTTTTAGATTTTCTAAGGGAAGCAAATCCTTTTTCACAATCAAGCATTCATTAGAATCAAAGATAACTAAGTTACCCTTGTCGGTGCTTTGGCTCATACTAAGAAGGTTGTGACATAGTCCTTCTACAAGGTAAACATCTTTGATGAGTGGTCCTTCATTGTTGCCAATTTCACCAATCCCAGCAATCTTTCCAGATTGATCTCCACCAAAGGTCACCTTGCCACCTTCCTTAGGCTTGATTGAGAGAAACTTGGATTTGTCTCCCGTCATATGTCTTGAGCACCCACTGTCAATGTACCATTTGTTGGGCTTTGATGCTCTAAGACATACCTGCAATTCACAAAGGATCAAGTCTTAGGTACCCATCTTTTCTTGGGTCCTTTGGGGTTAGATTGGACCTTAGGAACATAAGTTCCTTTCGATACCCATTGATAATTACCAGCAGGTTTAACCTTTCTTTCTTTTCCATGAAAGCAAGATGAAGTAGAATGAACTTTCCTATTGCAGTAGTTACAATGTGCAAATGGGTTAGAGGAATGAACCAATTTTGTAAAATAGTACATATATGATTTTTGACCATTCTTCTTCTTGCCTTTCTTTCTATCAAAATCTGGTCTATAACCAATGTCCGATCTATCATTTATAAATCTTTGTTGTTTTAAGATTATATCGAGCATTTCACTTCCCTTAGTGAATTTCTCGAGAGGGGGGGTGAATTGGGTGAAGTATAAAAATTTAGTAACTTTGAAAATATTTTCGTAACTCACTGAAATCGGTTTACAAAGCAATAACCACACATTTAAATATGTATACACATTCAACCATATATGCTGGAAATGTAAGAGATAAGGGAAGAGAATGTGCAAACTGATTTATACTGGTTCAGCCTTATCCTTGACCTACGTCTAGTCCCCAAGCCTCACTTGAGATTTTCAATCCACTATCTTCTTTCAATCTGATTACAGTTCTGTAACTGAAGTAATCCTCTCACTAGGATTCACTCCCCCTTACAAACTGTAATCAACACACCGCTTGATTACACACTCTGTACTCGAAGTAATCCTCTCACTAGGATTCACTCCCCCTTACAAGTTGTAATCAACACAATGTGTTTCCTACTCAAGATCACCCAATCTTGAGTAACTCTCAGAAGAATAGAATGATTACAATAAATCTTCTCTCTTAGAAGTGAATAGATGAACACTGAAGAACAATACAAATCATCTCACTCTCTAAGCTATCTAGATATGAAAAACAGAGTGTAAATGATGTGAAAACAGAGTTTCAACATGTTGGAAGTGTAAGCTTGTTTCTCCACGTTTTTCTGCTTGAATCTGTCTTCTTTTATAGGTAGAGATCAATATATGACCATTGAGAAGATTCAATGACTGTTGGATAAAGAAATATAGCCGTTAGAAACTAGCCGTTAGAACTTTTGCACAGCTTTTGATGTTCTGACACAAATATGATATTTTGAAGATTTGCTTCTAATCCTTCGTTTTAATCATTTGAAACTGACCAATAAAGTGGTTAAACATATCTAGGAACATTAGAGATTAATCATAGGAAGTATTAAGATCAAACAAGATGATTCCAAAAATTCGTCAAATTTGATTTTCAAGTTTGGCGTTCAATACTGGAGTATGTTCATCAATACTCGAGTATGTCACTGTGCACTTAAGTCAATACTTGAGTATGTTCATCAATACTCGAGTATGTCACTGTGCACTTAAGTCAATACTTGAGTATCCAACTTGATACTTGAGTATTCATCATCCAGAGAGAAATCATCATGATGTTAACCTTGGACCTTAGGTACAATACTCGAGTATTCAAACCAATACTCGAGTATTCAAGTTATTGACAAGAGAAAAAGCTCTCTTTATATCCAATACTCGAGTTTCCAAATCAATACTCGAGTTTGTATTCATTTGAAAATTTTGTGGAGTTTTTCCATGTCAATACTTGAGTTTTCAAATGAATACTTGAGTATTCATAAACAAATGTTGATTTGAAAAACTTTGTAAAAGTCCAATACTCAAGTATGTAAAATCAATACTCAAGTATGCATAAGGTGTAAATCTTTCATGTCTCTCTGTATGACCAATACTTGAGTATTCAATTGAATACTTGAGTATTGAGAACTTATGTCAATGTTGAAATTCTCTCTGTGTGTTCAATACTCGAATATTGCAACCAATACTTGAGTATTGTCCCAAGGTGAAAACTTGGAGTGCTCTCTGTAAGTCCAATACTCGAGTATTACAACCAATACTTGAGTATTGTCTCAGGGTGAAAACTTGGAGTGCTCTTTGTAAGTCCAATACTCGAGTATTGTTTCCAATACTTGAGTATTGACTCAAGGTGAAAAGGTTGAGTGCTCTTTGTAAGGCAAATACTCAAGTATTGCTTTCAATACTTGAGTATTACTTTGTCAAGAAGGATTTGAGCAACTCTCTGTCAAGTCAATACTCGAGTATTCATATCAATACTCGAGTTTCCATTTGACAGTTGAATTTTAGCAAATACAAAAACTCCAAGGTGTGTTTACAATTGTTGATTATCATCAAAACACATAGAGAACTAACACTTTTGTCAGTTGTAAATTCTTTTTCTCTAAAACAGGGCATTCATCATAGACAAGAATTTCGGGAGAAGAAGGTTTTTGAACTTGCAACTAAAGAGTAGTGTTTTTCTTTTTCAAAACTAAATATTTTTCAGCAAGTTTCTCAAACTCCATTTGCACAATGTTATATTCATCAAATAACTCTTTATAGGAAGGTTGAGATTCATATACCTCATCATTTTTAGCACATTGCTCTTCTTCTTCAGCAACTAAGCATATATTTGCTTTTTCTTTGTCATCCTCATCATCTTCATCTGAAGAGCTATCACCCCAAATGCTTGATACATAAGCCATCTTCTTGAACTTGTTGAACTTCTTCTTTTCTTTATCTTTGTTGTTGTTCAGCTGGGGGCACTCCGATTTGATGTGACCAGGCTTTTGACACTCGTAGCATATGATGGGCTTCTTGGCTTCATAACTGGAGCTACCTTTCTGAAATTTCTTGAAACCCTAGTCCTTCTTGTAAAACTTTTTGAATCGTCGAACCAACATGCCTATTTCTTCATCATCGTCTTCATCCTCCTCTTCTGATTCTTTATCCTCTTTTGCAGCCTTGAGTGGGATACCTTTCCCTTTGCCATGAACCTCATCAAGTCCCTTCTTGAACTTGAGTTTAGCCTCGTACTCAGAAAGACTTCCAAAGAGAGCAGCCACTGAGGCCATTAAATCTCCTCTTGCTTCCTCAATAGCAGTAACCTTGGCTTCCCATTCTTTGTTGAGGATGTTCAAAATCTTCCTCACTTGAACTGTCTGATCGTACTCCTTTCCAAGAGCGGCAAACTGATTAATCAAGTGGGTGAACCTTAGTTGAAATTCAGCAATTGATTCTCCCGGCTTTATTCACATAAGATCATATTCAGTCATCAGAGTGTTGACTCGATTTTGCTTTACACCGTCTGTCCCTTCATGAGCAATTTCCAAAGCATCCCACATTGTTTTGGCTGTTGGCAAAGTGCAGACACGAAAATACTCTTACTGACTTAATGCGCTTTGTAGCAGAAGAATGGCTTTGCTGTTGAGAGTGACATTTCTCCTATCATTTTCGTCATACTCTTCCTTAAGTTTGTCAACTCTCACACCATCTTCAACTGTTGAAGGTACATAATTTCCTCTTTCGAACACCCTCCACAGTCCAAACTCTGTTGCCATGACGAACACCTTGAATTTTGCTTTCCAAAACGAGTAGTGTTCTCCATTGAAACCAGGTGGCCTATTGATTGAAGCTCCATCAGGTAGAATACCTTCCATGTTAATCCTTCTCGAGATGTTAAGCTCTTTAGAGAAGACCTTGCTCTGATACCAAATGAAAGTGGAGCCAAATATCTAAGAGGGGGGTGAATTGGGTATTATCAAATTTTTGTCTAAATGCTCTATTTTTGAACTATGAAAACAGGGTAATTCAGAGTGAGGGAGGAGTAGCAAGACTCAAGAGATTTATACTGGTTCGGTCTTAATCTCTTGACCTACGTCAAGTCCCCAGCCACACTGGGATTTCCACTATATCAATGATTACACACTCTGCACTCAAGAAGTGACTCTCTCACTAGAACTCACTCCCCCTTACAAGTTGTAATCAATGAGCCCAACCACCAAGTCCCCTGACTTGTGGTTCTTTACAATCAATAATCAATTATCAAAGAAAAACTCTCTCTAAGAGTAGATGATGATAAACACTGAAGCTTATAATGTCAAAAGACAAAATACAAGTGAAAACTGAAGGTAGTTGTGAAACTTGAATGCTTGTATGTTTTCAGATGTTATTGTTGAAGAGCCTTGAATGCAGTCCTATTTATACTCAGGAAGTATTAATTGACCATTGCATCTTCAATTTTACCGTTGAGAGAAGTCTTCAGGTGATTAGCAAGTGTTTTAGACATCTTCTCTCTCTTCACTTAGCTTAATCCAGCTGGCCAAGTAATCTGACTTGTTCTTCTGTCAATTAATCCGTTAGAAATGACGTTTCTTGATGTGGAAAACATTCTTTAATACTTTGCAATCATGTGCAGAAGAATTAGCCAAGTTTGTGCAACTTTCTGAGTAGTGCATTTAATGAACTGGACCACTTTTTGCTTTTCACTTTATCCTTCAATTAACTATCGTTGATTTGTCTAAAAACTCAACAAAAAGATGGTTAATCATAGCCAAGAATATAAAAGAATGATAAATGTAAGTATTAAGATCAAATGAAGGAGTTTCACAAATTCGTTAGATTTGATTTTCAACATCAGTGCTCAATACTCGAGTTTGTTCTTCAATACTCGAGTATGTCACTGTGCACTTAAGTCAATACTTGAGTATCCAACTTGATACTTGAGTATTCATCATCCAGAGAGAAATCATCGTGATGTGAACTTTGGACCTTAGATACAATACTCGAGTATTCAAGTCATTGACATGAGAAAAAGCTCTCTGTATGCCAAATACTCTAGTTTCCAAAACAATACTCGAGTATACATTCATTTGAAAATTTTGTGGAGTTTTTCCATGTCAATACTTGAGTTTTCAAATGAATACTTGAGTATTCATAAATAGATGTTGATTTGAAAAACTTTGTGAAAGTCCAATACTCGAGTATGTAAATCCAATACTTGAGTTTCCACATGATGGAAAAACTTTGATAGCTCTCTGTATGATCAATACTCGAGTATTCCATTGAATACTTGAGTATCGAGAATTTAGCACATTGAAATTCTCTCTGTGAGATCAATACTCGAGTATTCATATCAATACTTGAGTATTGTCTTAGGGTGGAAACTTGGAGTGCTCTCTGTAAGTCCAATACTCGAGTATTGTTTCCAATACTTGAGTATTGACTCAAGGTGAAAAATTTGAATGCGCTCTGTAAGTCCAATACTCGAGTATTGTTTCCAACACTTGAGTATTGTTTCCAACACTTGAGTATTGACTCAAGGCGAAAAATTTGAGTGCTCTCTGTAAGTCCAATACTCGAGTATAGTTTCCAATACTTGAGTATTGCTTTGTCAAAAAGGATTTGAGCAACTCTCTGTCAAGTCAATACTCAAGTATTCATATCAATACTCGAGTTTCCATTTGACAGTTGATTTTTAGCAAACGCAAAAACTCCAAAATGTGTTTACAATTGTTGGTTATCATCAAAACACATAGAGAACTAACATTTCTAGCACATACATTTTGAATAACTGATTATAAATTTATAATTCATTACATTCATACGTATTTCTTTTATCAAGATACAAAAAGATTTTCAAAGTTTCTAAGTTTTTATCATATACCTAATTCACCCCCTCTTGGGTGTCAGCTAATTCTAACAACTACTTTAGAAAGAAAGCAACCTCTAATATGCTATTTCTAGTGCCATACAATGCGGGATAAGTTATTAGAGGTAGTATTTTAATGTATCTTTTTTTACGGTTTCACTTTCCATACCATGATTGTTGAAGAAAAATTTTCAAAATATTTCAAGGAACATTGGATATTGATTGTTATCAATCCAGTAAAACCTTTAGGCCCTTGCATTTACTATGTAAATCCTCTAATTGGAGGTCTTCCAGAAAATCGTCCTAATATGTTGTGGCTTTACAATAGGTAATTAAGTGCCTGTTTGGCCTAGCTTATTTTTAGCTTATTTTCTACTTATAAGCATAAGCTAGGCCAAACAGGATTTTATATAAGCTCTTATAATTATAAGAGCTTATTTTATAATGAAGAAAAAAGAGCTTAAAAATAAGCTCCTCATATGAGCTTATTTTTAAGCACTTTTTTTATATTAAAAAAAAATTGAAAAGAGAACCCATAATCTCTCGAGCGACCACTACTGCCACCAACGCTACCCCACCACCACCACCCCACCACCGCCGGCCGGCCACTACCACAGGTCTACCACCACCACTACCAGCCAGCCATCACCGCCGGCCCGCCACCATTGCCGGTCCACCACCACCGCCAGTCGGCCGGCCACAACCAGCAGCCCGCCACCACCGCCGGCCCGCCCCACCGCCGACCGCCACCACCGCCGGTCTGCCACCACCACCGGCCAGCCACCACCACTGGTCCGCCACCGCCGGTCGCCCGCCACCGTAGGCCAACCCCCACCACCACCGTCGTCGGTGGTGGGGGCCAGCCGGCAGTGAGGGTAGTGGGGGCCAGCCGACGGTGGTGGTGGCGGCTAAGGTGGAAATAGGCCATGGGCCTGTGGCCTGGCCTGTTAAAAGCCTGGTCAGGCCTGGCCTGTCAGGCAAAAAGGCCAGGCTAAGGCCTATTTGTCTTAAAAGGCTAGTTCTAGGCCTCCAAATAGGCCTGTTAGGCCTGACAGGCTGGCCTGTTAAGAATAATTAATTTTTTTATAAAAAGATTAATTAATATCCCTCCCCTCTTCCTCACTCAAAACCTCTTGTTCACCCTTTCAAATCAAGAACCCTAAGTCCCTAAATCAATTTCTCTCACTCAGGCCTGTTTTTGGCCTATTTACATTAGGCCTGTTTTCAGCATGTTTATATTAGGCCTATTTTCGGCCTGTTTTAGGTCTGTTTACATTTGGCCTGTTTTCAGCCTGTAAAAAATACAGGTCTCTTAACAGGCCACAGGCCAGGCTCAGGCCAAAATTTTAGCCTGTAATAGGCCACAGGCCAAGCTTAGGCCACTTCCTTGCATAACAGGCTTAGCCTGTTAAGGGTGAGGCCTGGCCTGTTTACACCCCTAGTGGCGGCGGCCGTCGGTGGGGGGGTGGGAGGGGATTTGATTTTATTATTTTTATTTATTTAAAATTAAGGGCAAAATAGTAATTTGACCTGAATTTGCATATCCCTCATAGCTCCTTTATACCTTTCAGTGTTTTTGCAAATTCAATGGACTTCTGGGGATTTTGCAAATTCAGATGGTATTTATTTGGAATTTTTCCTAATTTTATTAGAAAAAGTGCTTATAATAAAAATTTTATCAAACAGCTTATTTTTAATTTCAACTTTTAAATAACTTTTAAGCTAAAAAATTTATATAATTTCCAAACAGCTTTTAGCTTTTTTTCAAAAGCTCTTTTTTTTAGCTTTAGCTTAAAAGTAGCTTTTAAGTTAAAAATAAGAGGATCCAAACGGGCTCTTAGTGTGTCAGTGTATGTGTAAATATTTGTGAGTGTGTTGAATAATAAAAAGTAATTAGTTTGTATTTGTTTTGTTAGCACATTGACTGCTTATTAAGCCTCTGCCTCATTAAACTATTCTAAAGCTGCTGACCCTGTCAATAGTTATTTGTGGAAGAAGATATGAGTACTTATATATGAATTTACTAAAATTCTATTATTAAACAATTTTTACTCAAAAAATGAGTTAACTATTTCATTATATTGTTGCAGTATCCTTTCCAACTGAATAACAATGATTACAGGTATTATTACATCATGAAATTCATGAAGGATGTAATTATTCATGATTAGCTTGTTGTTTCTCCAAAAGTAAGTCATTTTAGTTGCAATTCATATTGTGTTTCAAATTTAATTGAGTAGTGTCTAATAACTAATTTTTAGTGATTTTAATTCGTTGTGTGCATTATTATATATTTGTAGTATTATGAAGATCAACGTTGTGATAGTTTAACTGACCATCAAGTGAATGAAGTCACTGAGAAATGGTGTGAATATGTGCTTAGGGAATGCTCTAACTAGCTACTATTGTTTCTTGTCTATTGTTGTGTTGTTTATTTAATTAGAATTAGTTGTATTCCATTCACAATTGTTGTAAATATATTTAGTAGTAATGATTTTGTTAATTAGTTATTGTTTGTATCATTTTAGAGTTATTTGATTGTGGTTTGCTTTTCTTCATTTTAATGTGGATATGAAAATCTGTGTTTAAAGGGTGTTGTCAATTGTAATTATAAGTTTTAAAGGAAAAATACAATATATATATATATATATATATATATATATATATATATATATATATAAATTCTTCATGTGTCGCTTCCTTAAAAAAGTGCTACAAGAAGCATAAATTGAATAAAAATATACGTATATAGATATGTATGTACCACTCTGATCCTATTTATAAGTCCATTTTGACCAAAAAAATTTGGTCCTATTTATAAGTCTCTTTTGACTAAATAAATGAGATTGTGACAATTTTGCCCATATTAATTGTACCAATGAAAATAGAGAAAGAAGAGAAAGTTGAAAATACCCAATAATAAATAAGGGTAAAGTTGAAAATTCACCTCATAATCATTGAGCTAACTACCTATGTGTTATTTGGTAAAAAAAAGGACTTATAAAATAGGACCAGAGTGGTATATTCATATGCGTGTGTGCGCACGCCTTTTTTTTTTTTTTTTGCAATAATGATTGTTTTGATAATAGTGGGTGGGACCCACATTGTCTCATCCAGCCCTCCACCCTTTTTATATTGTTTTATATAAATTATATTTTGTTCTTTCTCTTCTTTATTTATTTTTCTTACCTTTTTTTTTCCTGCCCATGATTTTATTACATTTTCACTTACTCATAAAATATTCATAATTTAGTCCTAATAATATTTAATCAAAATACATAGTATTTAAATCAATATATTTTTAAGTGATAAATTTATTTATCCCTACTTAAACACATTATAAGTTTTTATCATTTTTCTGAAAATTATAACATGGGATTTAGTCAATAAAATGCATAATTTCACCTCATTTAAATCATTACATGATAAAAATTTCAATTATCATGAAACATCTCATTCAATATTACTCAAATTCTATAATTAAAACTTGGGATGTTACAATTCTTTCCTCCTTTTCATGAATTTTGTCTCCAGAATTGAATACCATGATCAATATAAAATAAGTTTATATTATCACCTTTTTATAAGGATCTCCCAAATATTATTGGGTTAAAGAGTAATTTAGCCAATGAACTTTTATCTCAAAAGCACCCAGCACAAATAACTTTTAAGTGGACCTTGAATACCAAAACTTTTTTAAAAATTTGCAATGTCGATTGGCCAACGAACTTTTACTCCATAAGCACTTAACACAAAAAGATTTACTCTAGAAGCATCCAGCACAAAAGAGTCCATGTGCAGTTTACCCAAAATTCGACTTTTATAAATCCTTGCCCAGACCCCCAATCATGTGCATTGGGGTTAAAAATAGTGAATGCAACAACAAAAAGATCACAAATTATTAAATTGTCCTTAATCAAGCCCTTTAGGTTATCTTTTTTAAAAAATAAAAAAATCAACAAGTCCCATATTCATATAATCAATAGATCATTTAGTTAACAAATATATCATCAAGTTGCTAGATTTATATTATTAAGTATCAACATTGATATCCATTAGGCTCTTTTTGTAAAAATAAAAATTAAACTCATTTCATTTCTTTCAGGATATAATAAATTTTTTAAATTTTATTAGCATTAAATGAATTTTTTAACTCACATAAATTTCTTTTAAAATAAAAATAAATCATATAATTTTTTTTTGTTTAACATATATAATAAATTATAAAACACCTTGAGTTTTATTTAAATCATATAATTATATTTTTAATTAAAAATTTGTTTATTTTAGCAAATTATAATTTTGACAAAATTGAAAAATGAGTAATTTTTGTCTAGAGATATCTATACAAGAAGTGTTGAATAATGAGAATTGAGAAAAAAAATTATTTAATTTAGTGAAATTTAGAATTTTGTGTTAGTTTTACGATGATGTTTAGGTTCTATGTAAAAATCTAGAACGATATCGTCGGTTGGTTGGTAAATTTATTTACTTAACCATGACAAGACCTGATATTTGTTTTTATGTGTAGACGTTGAGTCAGTTTATGCAAAAGCCGACTAAGGCACATATGACCACTAGTGCAAAAAAGGCTTTTAAGACCGCCTTATTTAGAGCGGACTATCGACACCCCGGTCTTAAAGGTATGACCGGTGGCAATTTTGTAAATATAAAGAACTTTAAAGGTATGACCAGTGGCAGTTTTGTAAATATAAAGAACTTCTTGAACCGAATCGTTTACCAATGGTTCTTAAATATATTATTCAAACCGCTTAAAAAACAAACGGTCTTAAAAATGTTATTAAAAAAATTGAAATATCAAATTTCTTTATAGAGAAATCTCGAATAGGCCACTTATATTTTCTGCGGTTCAAAATAAAAAGGAAAAAATTAAATAAAAACTTTTAAGACCAGATATATATAACAGGAGGTCTTAAAGATTATATTTTTGAGACCGGACATAAATCGTGCCCGGTAGTAAATAGTTTATTACTTTTAAAACCGGAGTTTAACAAAGGACGGTCTTAAAACTTAACCTTTAAGACCGTCGTTGTTGTTCATCCGATCTTAAAAATAAAGCGCCAAATATATCTTTGCGCGAAACGTTACCTTACGACTTGCATTGTCCCTCTGAACTCTGAAACCCCTCTTCTTGTTGTGAAGCCACTCTTCCTGTTGCATTACCACTCTTCCTCGCCCACATACCATTAGCCTCTGTTACTCTCTCATTTGCTCAGGCATTCCTCTCTTACTGTCTCGAAAATGAACGGTGAAAACAATTCCATTCGTGTTCCGGGAACACCAGTTACTGGTGTGAGTAAGCACGAACCCTCTTCATCTGACAATGTGCCTCATAACCGCCCTACACGCCGTGGTAGAAGAGGCACACGAATGATGGATGTAACCCTAAGTCGGACTTCTGGGTCAAGGCTCGAGATTCAGTTTAATAAAAAGTTGCAACCTGTTGGTCCTAATAAAAGCAAATATAATAGATTTGTCGGCTATCTTGCACGCAGCAAGGTTAGCATCTTGACAGATTGAGTGGAAAAATGTGGACTTTGACAAAGTAAAGCAACCTATTTGGGAAACTATCCGGCTTACATACACTGTCCCTGACTCTGAGGAGTTGAAAGACAAGACATTGTCTTATTGTGCTGATCGGTGGAGGAAGTTTAAGACCTCTCTCGCTAACACGTATATTTTTGCCGAGGTTCCGTCTGCCAAACTTCCTTGGGACCAGTACACATATATTGATAAACAAATTTGGCGATAATTTGTTCTGCTGCGGACCACTCCTGAAGCTCTAGTGAGTCTATATTTAGTTATATTTGCCCTTTTGTTTGCTTATATAACCTGTGAGGATATGTGAATGTTATTGTGTTCATCTAATTCTATTAGTTAAATTGTTTGGTGTGTGAATAGAAGTATACATTTCCTGCCTTTGTCTATGCAAGTCTGATATGTAAACCCTGAAAAGGTAAAATACTAAGGAGGTAATTGTGTAATGGTTTGTCTTGCAAAGGAGGAAATGAATAGTCTTAAAGGGGGAAACTTTATATACCCAATTGTTACTATCTAATGTGGACTGATGATCCCATTGGATGCCGTAAAAAGGATCAAGTTTGTATTATTTTGTAAACATAATTCTCTTTTGTTTCTTAACCTATCTACCTAGCAGTACAAAACATAGCTCCAATTTCTTCTACAATTCTACATCTTCCTTAAATAAAATGTTGAAACTTGATGAAGTGAATTTGACTAGTGTTTGAGGTTCATATCAAGCAGAAGTTCTCTAATTTCTGTTAGTGAGATGGCTGGAATTCATAATTAATAGTTGTTTTCAATTCTGATTCACAGGAAAGAAGGGAAAAAGCATAGGAGATAGGGAGAAAGAATGATTGCCCGCATAGGGCTTCTCGCGGCGGATATGAAAAGGCTGAAAAAGAATTGATAGCAAGCGGAAGAGATTGGAAGATGAAGCAGAATTCAATCCTTCTACGGTACATGGTCCGCCATCTCCAATACGTCGCGAGGAGTTGTGGTTGCACATTCGGCAAAAGCCAAGCAGCGCCTATACGAGTGAACAAACTCGTGTAGTTGCTGAAAAAATTGTAAGTATTGTTATTATTGTTATTTTTTAGTTACTAAACATGTTTCATTACTAAGCTTCTCGTTATCTGTACCTTATAGGAAGATCTTAAAAAGAAAGAAGAAGAGAAATCTTTTGTGTCGACCGGTCGGAGTGATGTTCTGACTGTTGCGACCGGAAAACCGAACCATGGTGGGCGTGTAAGGGGGATTGGAGGACGGGTAGGCCTGAAGGAATACTTTGGTTCATCCGCCAAATGCCATAGGCAAAGTATGGTTACCCGGGAGGAGATGGAACAGACAGTGGCCAAATTAAATGAGGAAGCAGCGGCTAAAGAAGCAAGGTATCAATCCGATATGAGCCAGTTGAAGGAGGAACTGAATCAGATGAGGTTGCTTTTGAGCTCTCGTCCAGAGACCTATGTTCCCGTCACACACTCACCTGTAATTGTGCAGCAGAGCACTAGAGGGAGCTGCATTGTTCAACAATCAGAGCAACCTTGTGACCTTTATGTGGAGGATCCTGATCATCATGATAGACTACTATTGGTTGCAAAAGGGATTGTCCACAACTTATTGGGATCTATTAGTTCTCAGTGTGTTTTGATGATTACTAACAATTGTAAACAATGTTGAAAAGGTTTGACAGAATTTAGGATAGTTTAAACTTGTAATTTTCTATCTGTCAAAACCAAACTCGAGCCTGTTAGTGTTGAACTCGAGCCTGGATTTGACAGAGAACACAAACTTGTCAAACTGATTTTCAAACTCGAGACTGAACCTGAAGTTTAAAATCAAATCTTTGAGAAGTTCACATGAACTCGAGCCTACTGAGGTCAAACTCGAGTTCATCTTTTCCAGAGAGTTTTGAACTTTGAAAACATGTTTTAAACTCTATACTTGCTCTCTTCAAACCTCAAGTTTGAAAGTTTTCAAAGAAAATTTTAAGAGTATGAACTCGAGCCTGTCATGGCAAACTCGAGTTCATCTCTGGCGGGACAAGTTGTTTCAAACTTGAAGATATTTTCAAACTCTGTACTGTTCCATTGAAAGAAAAGTTTTCCAGTTTGAAAAGTTCTCAAGAGCACAAACTCGAGCCTAGTTTTGGCCGAGAGCTTTCTGAGTTTTCCTAAGACATACAAACTCAAGCTCATGTATGTCAAACTCAAGTTCAAAACTTCCAGAGAGCAAAGAATTGTTTTTAAGCCTTTTTAAACTTGAGCCTGAGAGTTACAAACTCGAGCCTAAAAGTTCCAGAGAGCTATAGACTTGTCAATACATTTTCAAACTCGAGTCAGTGCTTTTCAAACCTCAGGTTCACTCTTTTAGTCAAATTGAACTTTGTCCAGAAAAACTTCGAACTCGAGTTCATTACTAACAAACTCGAGTTCATCATACAAAGTCAAAAGTTGTCAGATTTCAAAAACGTGACACTCTACTATTGATGAACCAAACTCGAGTTCATACTTGGCAAACTCGAGTTCACTTTAACCCGAGAGCATTTTGGTTTTTCAATGACTTGAGAACCTCAGGTTTAGAAAACAAACCTCAGGTTTACAACTTTTGAACTTACATAACTTTGAACACTGAAGCCTCGAACTCGAGCCTGTAAGAACTGAACTCGAGTTCGTGACGCTGGTTCAGAATTTTGAATTTGGGCATTTTCAGAAATCAATGTTATTTGATCCTATGCTCTTCCAATATTATTCTCTGATATTCCCTGCTATGTTTAACGTATTTATTAGTGGATTTCAGAGCATTAAAGAATGTTTGGTGAGAGGTTAGAGTATAAAGCAAAAAGCAACTCAGAGCATTTATTGCAAAGCACAAAAGTTACTCCTTCTACCCAAATCCTTCTGCACACACTCACAAAGCATTTAAGGATGATTGCTGAAACAAGAAAACTCCTCTCCAACGGATTAATTCGCAGAAAGTCAACTATGATGACTTGGCCTATTGGATTAGGAGTAAACAAGAGAGAGAAAACCCCAAAACCACTTCAGAACACTTGGGCAACTTCTCCAACGGATCTATTTGGAAAAGCAACGGTCATTAATTGATCTCTGAGTATAAATAGAAGAGCATTCAAGTCTTTCCAACAACCAAGACAACTGAGAGCGAAATTTGATTAAGAGTTGTTAGTTCTCTGAGTGTTTTGATGATTAACAACAATTGGAAACAATATTGAAAAGGTTTGACAAAGTTTAGAATAATTTAAACTTGTATTTTTCAATCTGTCAAAATCAAACTCGAGCCTGTTAGTGTTGAACTCGAGCCTGGATTTGACAGAGAACTCAAACTTGTTCAGTTGATTTCCAAACTCGAGACTGAACCTGAAGTTTAAAGTTAAACTTTTGAAAAAGTTCACATGAACTCGAGCCTACTAAGGTCAAACTCGAGTTCATTGTTTCCAGAGAGTTTTTGAACTTTGAAAAACATGTTAAACCTTACACTTGCTTTCTTCAAACCCCAGGTTTGAAAGAATCCCAAGAAAGTTTTAAGAGCATGAACTCGAGCCTGTCATGGCAAACTGGAGTTCATCTCTGGCGGGACAAGTTGTTTGAAACTTAAAGATATTTTCAAGCTCTGCACTGTTCCATTGAAAGAAAAGCTTTTCGGTTTGAAAAATTCATCAATGCTCAAACTCGAGCCTAACATATTTAAACTCGAGCCTAGTTTTGGCCGAGAGCAAATAACTGTTTTTAAGCTATTTAAACTCGAGCCTGAGACTTTCAAACTCGAGCCTAAAAGTTCTAGAGAGCAAAGAACTTTTGGATATGTTTTTAAACTCGAGAGTGTGTTTTGCAAACCTCAGGTTTGTGCTTTCAAGCTAAAACGAAGTCTGTTCAAAAGTGTCTCGAACTCGAGCCTAACTTTAATAAACTCGAGTTCATTTCAACCCGAGAGCATTTTAGTTTTTCAATGATCTGCAAACCTCAGGTTTATAAAGCAAACCTCAGGTTTACACTTTTTGAACTTGCACAGTTTTGAACACTAAAGCCTCGAACTCGAGCCTGTAAGAACTGAACTCGAGTTCGTGACGCTGGTTCAGAATTTTTGAATTTGGGCATTTCAGAAATCAATGTTATTTGATTCTATCTTCTTCCAATATTATTCTCTGATATTCCCTGCTATGTTTAACGTATTTATTAGTGGATTTCAGAGCATTAAAGAAGGTTTGGTGAGAGGTTAGAGTATAAAGCAAAAAGCACCTCAGAGCATTTATTGCAAAGCACAAAAGTTACTCCTTCTACCCAAATCCTTCTGCACACGCTTACAAAGTATTTAAGGATGTTAGCTGAAACAAGAAAACTCCTCTCCAACGGATTAATTCGCAGAAAGTCAGCCCTGATGTCTTGACCAACTAGATTAAGGGAAAACAAGAGAGAGAAGACCCCAAAACCACTTCAGAACACTTGGGCAACTTCTCCAACGGTCTGATTCAAGCTACAACGGTCATTTAATGTTCTCTAGCTATAAATAGAGTTCATTAACATCTTCAAAAAGGTGATACAACTACTCTGAGCGAATTTCTACTAAATTCATTTATTGTGTATCAGCTTTCACTTATAGAGTATCATACTTGATACAAGTACTTCAGTGTTTATTCTATCTACTCTTTGAGAGAGTTATCATCTTGTAAATCATCTACTGATTGTGATAACTACAAGTCAGGAGACTTGGTAGTTAGGGTGTATTGATTACAACTTGTAAGGGGGAGTGTGTTCTAGTGAGAGAACAACTCTTAGTACAGAGTGTGTAATCATTATTTGATTATAGTGGATTGAAAATCCCAGGTGAGGCTTGGGGACTGGATGTAGGTCGGAGAAAGGACCGAACCAGTATAAATCGTTGTGTGCAAAGCTTTTCTCTCTATCTCCTCTGTTCTGCCCTGTTCTGAAAGTGTAAAAACAGAACAAGTTGTCGAAAATTTTTATTATACCCAATTCACCCCCCTCTTGGGTATAAAGCTCCTCTTTCAAGAGTTCATTCATTTCTTTCAGTTTTCATCTATACAGCCATCTTGACATTCTGTACTTCAGTGTTCAACTTATCAACTCTTTGAGAGAGTATTCTTATTGATTATCCTTTGTAAAGAACCACAAGTCGGGGGACTTGGTGGTTGGGTGTATTGATTACATCTTGTAAGGGGGAGTGAGTTCTAGAAAGAGAACTACTCTGAATACAGAGATTGTAATCAAGTTTGTAAAGTTAGTGAATTGAAAATCCCAAGTGAGGCTTGGGGACTGGATGTAGGTCAGGGAAAGGACCGAACCAGTATAAATCGTATTGTGCAAAGCTTTCCTTCCCTACTCCTCTGTTAGCCTCTGTTTTCTGCTATTCAAAACAGAGCTCAATCTTTAATTTTTTAAAGATACCCCATTCACCCCCTCTTGGGTATCAAGCTCCAATCTTCAAAGTCGGGATAGAAACCTCGGGATCCATGCTCGGGGCTATTGGAGGACGCAAAAGGGCAGCAGGTGAGGAAGGCTAAACGCAACCTCGGCGGGGCCCCCCACTTCCACTACCTCGGGAGGAGCGAAGCATATCCTCCATTTTTTCTTTCTCCTTGGGCAGAATGGACCACAACCAAAGCTTAGTTCGACCAGAAACTCATCGGAGCAGTTCTCTATCCTCTTCCAGAATAGGCCTACCATACATATCTACTAATGGAGGTCTCAGATCCATCTTTCGAGGAACAAGTAACGTGCTAAAGTGCAGATAATTTGTGCATATTAAATAAGCTTGCAAAGCATTTCAGGATGCAAGGATATGATAAACAGCAAAGACAGCTTATGAAGTCACCAAAGCAATACAATGAAGATATGAACAACGTGATCCTAGAAAACCCAAGATTTTCCAATGTTATAACGACTCAGACAAAGGTGTTTCACAATTGCTCTCAACATCTTTTTAGAGAGGAATTCGAAAACCATCATCGTCGTTCAAACAACCCAACAAAAATGAAAATATATGCACCAACGAACAAAAAACCCAGAAAGAGAAGAAGAACTATAACAAATGAACAGAGCAGAAATCTGAACAAAGGACTTACCTAAAGAAGAATCTGGAAAAAGATGGAACGCAGAAGAACACTTTGCTGGTAATTCCTAAAAATTGGAGCTTGATACCCAAGAGGGGGTGAATTGGGTATCTTTAAAAATTTAAAGATCTAACTCTGTTTGGCACAACTAAGAACATGGTATAACAGAGATGGAGAGAAGAAAAGCTTTGCACAATACGATTTATACTGGTTCGGTCCTTTCCCTGACCTACATCCAGTCCCCAAGCCTCACTTGGGATTTTCAATCCACTAACTTCACAAAATTGATTACAATCTCTGTACTCAGAGTAGTTCTCTCTCTAGAACTCACTCCCCCTTACAAGATGTAATCAATACACCCAACCACCAAGTCCCCTGACTTGTGGTTATCACAATCAATGAATGATTTACAGAAATGACTCTCTCACAAAGCAAATAAAATAATCACTGAAGCACAAGTATCAAAATGATACAATACAGATGAAAGCTAAACACAATAAATGACACTTAATAAATTTTCGCTCTCAGTTGGTGTATCAGCTTGAGAAGAAGTTAATGCCCTCTATTTATAGGTAGAGAACATTAAATGACCGTTGAATGATGAATCCAACCGTTGTAGATGATTAGCATTAAGTCTGGTCATCTTCTCTCTTTTGTCTTCAACTAATCCAGGTGTTAATATGATCTGATGTGGCTCTCTGGAATTTTGCCCGTTGAAGAAGTGTTTACTTGAAGAAGAAAGCATTCTTGATCGTTGAGAATGCGTGCTTAGGTGGATTAACCAAAAGGAGGTTGATTTATAGAGGTGCATTAAATGCACTGAGCACCTTTTTGCTTTTTGCTTTTGTAATACCTTGGATTTTTATTTACAATAATAATAATAATAGAAATAGTAATGATAATAATAGAGTAAAATAATACTAATAAAATAATAATGATTAATAATAGAAATTTAAAAATAATAATAATAATAATAACAATAATAGTAGATAATAATAATAATAATATAGTAAAAATTAATAATATTGTATTGTTTGTGTGGTAATCATATTATTTTATAAATAGTATTATTAGATTATTTATGATTAGATCCAAGAATCTAGGAGTTAGTTATATCAGATTATTGTGAGAATTCTATGCATTATTTATTAAACCATTATCTTATTATTATATTAGATATAGATATATTATGTCCCAGGATATTATATCTTAACTGTTTTGATTTATTTTGATTTGATTAGATTTTATTAGATTCTAGGATTAGCTCTAGGTTTGCCTATATAAAGGCCCGTATGTATTCTCTTTGATTTAGAGATTAAGATTTATGAATTCAGATTATTCAGATTAATTTCTCTCCCTCAAATTATTCCACAACACCCTATACTTTTCCTGCCGCTATACTCTCGTTCTTCTAGGAGGTTAGCAAACATGGAGACCAGGTAATCCTAATTCCCATAAGTCTTAGGTTAGTTTATGTAAATTTTGATAGGTAGACCTAATTTCTAAAATACCTGTACAAACCCTTTTGCAAAGTGGTTTAGTATTAAACATAAGATGCCTTCTGTTGCATAGCCATGGGTTTCAATTTGGATAATTGAATCGAATATGTATAGATTTCTTCTTCTTGATTTGTGTGCTGGATATATACATGCTTGTTCATTTTTCCTTACGAATTGGTTGCAATTGAATTACCTTGGTCAACGTGCTTGAATGTAGTAATATGATTGCATCCAATTTTCTTTGTTTTCCTGTGCGTCTCCTGTTCACTTTGGGTTTGAAAACCATATCCTTGGCTGGCGTGAATCATATAGATGCTCCCTGTACGTTTTTTTTTAAATTGAAAACTATGACTACGTATCGGCTTACATGCACAAATTGAATACTCTCACCGTACGCCATTTTTTTTTTCATTGAATTGGGAATCCATTAGAACTGGGTCTCAATTTTAATGGTTTTAATATGTATACTCATACGATAAGAAATGTCTCCTCATCATAAAATATGATATGAACAGATTTTAGATTAAAATATCCTTATATTTATATTTAATAAAAATAATATAAAAATATATAAAAGATAAGTAAGTAATATTAGGAGTTGATTATGTGTGTGTGTTTTAAAACAATTTAACAGTGGGAGGATAGCTTTGGGATGGTACCTCCCAAAGTGATGAACACAACTTTTGGGCTTTATGCCACCGATGTGAAAAGATAGTATCCGTTCTTCCCAAAGTGGTGTCTGGCAGGTTTCCGGGACACTAGTAGCAACTTTGGGAAGAGGTGTACACACTAGGAAGATATGATTATTATGTTTATGGCCAATTGATTGTGACTGGCAGGTTTCCGGGTCACAGGGTAGACTGGCAGGTTTCCGGGTCTACCATGGTTCTCTTCCCACTAAACTAAATGGACTGGCAGGTTTCCGGGTCTAAATAAAATTTAATAAAAATTTATGAATGACAGTGAATATGAAACAAATATTTTCGATTATATAAATATATAATGTTTTTTTTCTTTTTTTATAACATGAGAATATTTTATTGTTATTTTTGTATTATTTTTGTTTATTAGGATTACCAGCGTTTGCTGATGTGTGTGTGTCTATGGGCTGTGACGATCTTTCGGGGGAGCATATTTTCATTGAAACAGGTCTCAAAGCTGGGGCTAGCAGTGAGAAGTGAGGAAGAATAATGAATAATTCTAGCTAGTTTTATTTTATTTTTTTTTATGCTTTGAATAAAATACTTTTATTTAAGTTTGGATTTATCTTAATGTAATAAGACAGCCTTACACTTGTCCCAATACAAGTGCGGCGGTAACACTCCCCAAGGTTATTTATTTCGAATTTCATTAATTTATTTATAAAACTTATTTAAATTTTTGTTATTATAGCTGTTAGAAATTGGGAGTGTTACAGCTTTGGTCTTCATTAATCTTCATTTGTGCTAACTGAAATTCACTTAACAAACTTGTTAAACATAGCTGGGATTATAAGTGAATGAATCATGAAAGCAATAAGATCAAACAATAGTGTTTTCCAAATTCGTGTAATTCAAAAATCAGTTTTAACCGTTGTATACTCGAGTATGTTCATCTATACTCGAGTATGGCACTGTGTACAAGTGTCAGTACTGGAGTATCCAAACTGATACTCGAGTATGCAGCTTCCAGAGGCAAATCATCGTGACTTGAACTTGAAAAATCAAAGTCTTTACTCGAGTATGTTAGTAGTGTACTCGAGTATGCAACTGTTTGTGTGAAAAATTTTAAGTTCAAAATCCTCTATACTGCAGTATCCATTTGTATACTGGAGTAAGCAAGTTCTTGACAAAATGAGTGACCTCTCTGTATGAACTCATACTCGAGTATGTAACTCCTTACTTGAGTATGCAACTTGATATGCAAAAAGTGTGAAGTCATTCCTTGTCAATACTGGAGTATACAAATCCATACTGGAGTATATAAGAACAGGTGCCAAGTTGAAAATCAGTTTAGGAGCCCAATACTCGAGTATGCAAACTCTTACTCGAGTATGCATCAGTTATAAAATGTTTGGAGCTCTCTGTAAGACCCTATACTCGAGTATGCAAATATAATACTCGAGTATGCAACTCAATTTGAAAAACATTTGCTCTCTGTAAGTCCAATACTCGAGTATAGCTCCCTATACTGGAGTATTGACTTAACTTAAAAAGTTTGGTTGCTCTCTGGATGACCTATACTCGAGTATGCATACCTATACTCGAGTATGCATCTATTTTCAAAACTTGATTGCTCTCTGTGACTTCAATACTCGAGTATGGCTTTCCATACTTGAGTATTGACTTGTAAAATGCAGTTGATCAATCCTCTGTCAATCCCATACTCGAGTATGCATACCTATACTCGAGTATGAAACATTCAGATGGTTTTTAACAGATTTTGGAAACTTCAAAACATATTTACAATTGTTGTTAATCATCAAAACACATTGAGAACTAACAATTCCCTCGTACAAGAAAGAGATGATTCAGGCAAAATGAGAGTAGTGAAACTGATAAAGTGTTCGAAGGAGTATTTATAAGCGAACCAAAGCGTGTGACACTTCAGAATCCAGGCGTTTCACCGGTTACGAGGGGCCAAAAAGGATGATGGTTTGGAACTCAAACGTTCAACCGAGACAGAACTGACGAAATCAAAGCTAAAACCCAACTGGAACCCTAGAAGTAATCATGGCAAATCAAATGTGACGTAGGGCATTAATGGGCGCAGTAACCGAAGGCGACTTTTCAAAAAACGTGTCGCTTCAAATTCGGAACTAGCAGTTACACGATACGGCGCCATAAACCAAAAGGCACGATGCCAGGGGAACGGTTGCATTGATCAGTATGGCTTCGGACATCTCGGTTAAAAATCTTGGTAAGTCTCGAAAAGTTCAAACTCGGAATCTTGGGCCAAGATAAAGTTGGCAATCCACAGCTTAGAAATGCCGACTTTGAAAACACGCTACTCGCATTGGCAAGTAGGTAAATAAAAGCCCATGGATAACTTAGACAGGGCGAGTACATCTCGGACAATTCCCTATCGGATACAACAGTCATTACATCCCGACAACCCAGAAACCTGAGCTGTTAGGCTGGGGGGCAACTGTTATGGACCTCAGAAATTGGGCCATGAGGCCCAATTCGCCATGTAAACTACCCGCATGCAGTTATGCCTACACGCGTGATAACTGCCCAAGCCGGAACGGTTACCTTCTCTTATAAATAGGAGATTTCCGCATTGGTGAACTGTACATGCAATCTCATCCTGTCGCTTTCACACATTGCACACACCCACTCCTCCGTGGCTAAACGCCGGAAGTATTATCGAACTACGTGAGCTTTGATCCCTATTAAGGGTACGTAGGCCTTAGGCACCAATCCTAGTTCAAGCCCGAGCAACCCTGTTCATTACTCGAACAATATCCATCCAATCAATCACAATATCACTTTAACCTTTCTCTCATCTTTCCAATCAATGGTCTAGATAATGCTAATGAGGGAAAATAAGAAAAATGCTTTGGAGAAAATCCTCTTCCCAAAATCACAGTGAACACTAGAATCCCGCAAAGCTCTGAATACATGATTTATAGTCTTGGGGCCCACGAGAGCGGAAATGACGAATAAAGCCTTGCTCAGAGACGATCAGACGACCACTTTCCTCTACGCAAAAACCTCACGTCGCGAATGAAATTCATCTCCCTGCTTTGAAACCCTACTCTGGTTATAACTTATTATTATTAAATCGATTGCTCATTCTCTCTTCATCGTTGCTCCTGAAAACCCTATAGCGCAATCTGTGTTGTCACCATGACGAAGTTTTCCTCGCTTGTTTCGAATCAGATTCGGTTCCTGCTTCAGAGCTTGAACGAAGTCAACTTCGACTCTATTTTCCAGGAACTTTGTCAGGTGTCCTTTTCATTTGCGGGATAGGATTGCATTTTCGCCGATTGATTTGCTTTCTTTGTTCTTTTTTCTTTCTATGACTTACTTATGCTCGTTCTTATCCGAAGTTACGCTGTAATCTTGGTCTCCATTGTGTAGATGGGGTAAATTTTCTATCTGTTGGGTGTAAGGCTTCAGAAAATATGGTCCTGCGACGTTGAAATGAACATGTGATTCATGGTGAAACAAAAATATTGTTAGTCCTAATCTGGAAGTGTTTGTGTTTCTTGGTGATATGGAAGTGTGTGACGAATAACTAATGTGCGAGCGAGTTGTTTGGTTTAATATTGATCCTGCTCTGCAGCGGCAATTAGTTCACTTAAACAAGACAATGCTGCTTTTCTCCCAAATTCACCTTATTATAGTTATCATAAGTAACTGGTCTAGTCAAACTTTCAAAAAAATGTTGATATATTTATGTTCGATTCCTAGCATGTTTTTATATAGTTCATCATACCTACTTTGTTATGCACAATGATCTTAATATGGAAAGGAGAGGCAATCTAAAGGTTCATAAAAATCTTCCATTTGACATCGTGGAGAAGGTGATGCTTAAATCATGAGCTATGTGTTAGAGATGCAGCTAGCCTTGAACTGTTAGGACTGGAGCTCTTTATTCGTTATATTTTCTGTTGTCTATGGATTTTGAAGAGGAGGGCCAATAAATCCTTGATTTGAAGGTGTTATTCACTGGATTTTAGTTGCATGAGGTTGATTAGTGAGACCTTTTGATGAGGAAAAACCTAAAAAGTCAGTGTTGCTTGCTCATAGGGAAATGCTGAAGAATACTATAGTCTCTAGGTTTCTGTGTGACTCTGGTGAGTGGTTTGTCAATGGTGGGGAGTTAAATATAGAGTATCTGGAGGTCTCACTCTTTAAATTCACCGCTGCTTTACCTGATGGTAAACTAATAAGGTTTCTGCTATACATTGTACCCCATTTTGAATGGCATCTTTCATTATACTCTTATTATCTCCATTTTAATATATTTTGATTTAAACATGATTAGTTAGTGCACCATGCATTCCTTTAATCTCGTGTGGTTCAGTTTGTTTATATATCTTTCATTTTTCCCTTTTAAAATAATCTCCCTGGAGGACTTGAGTAGAATTGCTTCCTTTTTCCTTTCCTTTTCTGTTTGTATTTTGGTTGAACTCTCTGACTGGATCAGTTCTTTAAATTGTTTCTTACGTTCAGTTCACTGAACATGGAACTGGTGGAAGCATTTTACTTCTACAAACGTGCTTGGATCACCTGAATTTTGACAGAAATGATCCTAAGGACATGCCTCAGGTGCCTGTTCTTGCGGCAGTGACCAAGTACCTCCTGGGCAAACCTAACTTCAGTACTGTGTTTTCAGAGTCACTGAAGACTATAGAAATCAGTGAAAGCTTCCTAGAAAAGTTCTCTAGTGGATTGCAGTTGTCTTTATTGGAGAAAATAACCATTGGTCTCGCTTTGTCTGATTCTGATAATGTTGACGCTAGGCTTTGTGGTAAGTATAAAGTCAATTCCTATTTTGGTTTTCTGTCTAACCTTTTCCTCTGCCTAAGATGACAGGAATCTCTTAGAAATATTGGTTTGATGGCAATTTTCCTTTTTACAATTTATTGTTGGTTATGAAGGATGCTACTTGACTTGTTCTTGTGCAGGTAAGAACTTTTGTGTGGCTCAGATTGAGGAACTTTGTGCCAATCCTACCTCTTTGAGTTGTTCTGAGCAAATTGAAAATATTGTCATGTTCCTAAATCGCATTGAGGGCCTCTCCAAGCATGTGGATTCCTTTATGCAGATGTTATCATTAGTTCAGTTAAAAGAAACACCACCTTTTGTTTTGACTCCATTGCTGCCTGATGAGGTGCATGACCCCAACTTCTTAAGGTGGTAACCTATTTAGTTATATCTTGTGCTGTTCAAGCTCTTGATGATGATGCTACTTTATATATATAAAATATAACTACTTGTATCCTTAATAGCTTCCCCTATGCTTCACAGGAATATGGAGCTGTTCCACAATGGTGAAGAGAATGACTTTGATGCTATTTTAGCGGACATACAAAAGGAAATGAACATGGGAGATATTGTGAAGGAACTGGGATATGGGTGCACTGTTAGCACCTCACAGTGCAGGGAAATTTTTTCACTTTTCTTACCTTTAACTGAGGATACCCTTGCTAAATTGCTTGGTTCTATTGCTCGGACTCATGCTGGGATTGAGGACAATCAGAGTTCATTCTTAAATTTTAGCATGGCCCTCGGTTATAGCACTTTGTCTGAGTTGCCACCACTGAATTCTTGGAATATTGATGTGCTGATAGATACGATCAAGCATCTGGTGAATAACCTTGGCTTATTTCGGTATCTTTTATTTCAATTATGGGTTTGTGAATTTATAAAGTTAAATTTCTTCTTCTGTTCTTACTATATACAGGCACCTGGAATTAATTGGACAAGAATAGTTGAGAATCTTGATCATGAAGGATTTTTTGTTCCCAGTGAAGAAGCTTTTTCATTCCTCATGTCAGTATATGAGCATGCCTGCAAGGTACGTTATAAAAATGTGGACGAATGCTTGCAATTCTTCCCCTCATGGCTGTCACTTTTAGCAACAAAATCTTCCACAGGGAATTCTGACTGCTTGAATCTGAGCATTGCAGGAGCCTTTTCCTCTTAATGCCATTTGTGGGTCTGTGTGGAAGAATACTGAGGGCCAGCTATCTTTTCTAAAATTTGCTGTATCAGCACCACCAGAAGTATTTACCTTTGCCCACTCTGCCAGACAATTGGTATGATATTCTGTGTACTTGGTTTCTGTTTCTTGTTTCTATCACTATAGGCTTCTATGAATAACAGATTTTTATGCAGGAGTATGTTGATGCAATTCATGGCCACAAGCTTCAATCTGAACATGCAAATCATGCATGGTTGTGTCTGGACTTGTTGGATGTATTATGCCAGCTAGCTGAAAGGGGTCATGCTAGTTCTGTTAGATCAGTCCTTGATTATCCTCTCAAACACTGTCCTGAAATCTTGCTTCTTGGGTTGGCACATATTAATGTACAATTTACTGGATTGTTTTCTTCTGGTTAATATTAGATTCATTTTTATACATCTATTCTTGGTGTTAAGGCCATATTTCTTGTTGCAGACTACGTACAACCTTCTCCAACATGAAGTATCTCTGATTGTTTTCCCCATGATGTTAAAAAATGTGGTTGGCAGTGGTATGATTCTGCACCTCTGGCATGTTAATCCCAATCTAGTGTTGCGGGGTATCATAGATTCTCAAAACAATGACATAGAGAGTGCTACAAGAATTGTGGACATCTGCCAAGAGCTAAAGGTAGGCATAATGTCCAGTATGGATGTTTCATATTGATTGTTATGATGGGTGGAACGATATATTGATTTGTGCTTTGTCTAGAACTTCAGTTTGATAATCTCATCTAATGCCAAATTTCATTTCCATTGATGAGTTTTAATTTTGATTGCTAATCTGCTGCTTTTCTATTTTTTTGCTAATTATGACTTGTTTTTGTAGATTCTCCAGTCAATATTGGAGATCATCCCTGCCTTTTCTGGTATAAGGTTGGCTGCCCTCGCCTCAAGAAAAGAATTTCTTGATCTTGAGAAGTGGTTGATTAACAATCTGACTATCCATAAAGATGTCTTTTTTGAGGTAAATTTTGCCCCTTCACATTCGCAGTCCTGGCATTTCTGTTTTATGGGGAGTACCAGTACTATTTTTTGCTTCTTATGTTCATGTATGGAATTAATTTAGATGGAAAGGGTTCATGTTGGCTGGTTTATTTTTCAGGAGTGCCTCAAGTTCTTAAAAGATGCCCATTTTGGGGGATCACAGAACTTGTGTAGCAATTTTCGCCAGTCTACTGTTCTGAATCTGTATGCAGAGACGACACCTACTTTCTTGAAGGTTCTGCGTTATTTTACCTTTTTTTTGGGTTGGTGTCCATACCTTGTTCAATTCTATCAAGCATGGAAAATGACTAAGTTCATCTTCAGGTTCTTAAAAGTCACTCTGGCTTGATTTCCTCTAGCCAGCTTTCTGAGGAGCTGGAAAGGTTGCGGGCATCTATTTTGGACTCAAATCCAAGGTTGCAAAGCAGTGGGACTGCTGATTCATCTTCTGATGGATATGCGGATGACATTGAGACAGAAGCAAACTTATACTTTCATCAGATGTTTTCTTGTCAGTTAACCATTGATGCGATGGTTCAGATGCTTGCTCGATTCAAAGAATCTTCTGTGAAGAGGTGATCCCTGTTAATGATATGACATATGGTTGATTGAATTGCATTTATTCGACTTAACTGATCCGATATATTTAGGAAAAAATTTTCACTGCTTAATTATCGAGTCATATTTTTTGGGGAGTTTTCTTATCATTGCTTTTGAATTATATGTTAACTTTGTCATCAACAAGTGGTATTGTTGCGGAGCTCATAAATTTACACTGAATGCTATGATTTTGAACCTTTTGATCGGTCTCCATTTGGAAATGCTAGTGGCCATTCAGGGTTGTATCTTCGAGCCCTGTTGACTAGTCTCCTAACTTCGGATATTACCTCTTTATTTTCTCAAAATGAAAGTCACGTCATGCCAATTGATTTGTTGAAAAAATTTAAAATATGTTCAAAAGCAACTTCAACTGATGTCATTTTTAATGATTTTAGCATGTCATGAATATTCTTAGTAAATTGAATTTGTCTAAGTAGTAACAATCTGCAAATTAGTTTTGAGATGCCATTAGTTCAGTGTTGAGATATTATCTGGTCAATGGTTAATCACTAATGCCCTGGACACTTTTGCGTGAATTAACAGGGAGCAATCAATTTTTGAGTTTATGATAGCTAATTTGTTTGAGGAGTATAAGTTTTTCCCAAAGTATCCTGAGAGGCAACTCAAAATTGCTGCAGTTCTCTTTGGTGAGTTTTACTTTTGATCCTTCAGATGTTGCAATTGTCTCAAGTCTTCTTTAGTGGTTTGAGAATCATCATTATCAATATGATTTGTGTTAATGTGATACATGACAACTTTAGCATTCATCGGTGACACATTCTATGGAATAGCTATTTGATAGACACTAAATTGTGTTTGTGTGATAATTTGTTATGCTACTCTTGATGTCATTGTTTTGAAGTCTTATCCTTTTTATGAGGTTTTTTATTAACCAGTCTCGCAATTTGCTTGGTTATTTGTTAATAGCCTATAGCATATTTATTGTGAGATAAGAGGCAAACAATACAACAGGAGTGAGGCTTTATAAATAAAGGGAAATGCTTAACTTGTAGAAGACACAAAAGATAATCTTAGTTCATTTGTTTTAATGATGCTGCACAAATCATAACAGATTAGCTGCAACAGTGCTACTGATGGTGCAGAGGAGAGAACTAAGGATAAAATATAGGAAGCTAAAGAGGCAATATGGCTAGCTCATTAAAGCTGAAAAAAAAAAGTGAATAACAGAAATATAGAAAATTGCCAATAGTGGAGAAAGGTCTGAAAACTGAGGCTCCATGGATCTCCAACACAGTTTGGTGTAGGATTCCATTTTTGTTTAGGCAGTTTTCGGTGATGTACTGAGGTGTCCTTTTTTGCATTGTCACTTCTGAAGATCTTTATACTGGTTAGAACTGAATTTGTATCAAGGTATGGGCGTTTGTAAAATTCTGGGCAACATTCAATTATCTCTGAGAATAACATCCATGATAAGCATGTGTGGTCATAAATAATAGTCACAAACCAAAACTGACTCCTCGAAATGTTTATTTTTGAGGGTCCAAATTTGTCATTATGAATAATTGTGAATGCTTTTGTTGGACAAAATTTGGAGAAAATCTAGGAAGCTAATTAGGAACAATATCGCTAACTAATAACTCCATAAATCTTGGAAAAAAAACAAGTACAGAAGGTATAGATCTCCAAAAGTTACAGTAGATTTGAGTATGCAAAAGCTTTGATAAGGATAATTATTCTTCTTTTTTTTTGGGAAATGTGTTTGTTTTAATATTTAATTTTCTTTCATTTCATTAAAAGACTTTGAACATGACCAGGTTCTTTGATCAAGCATCAGCTTGTAACTCATATCGGTCTTGGAATTGCTCTTCGTTGTGTTCTTGATGCATTGCGCAAACCTGCTGATTCAAAGGTTGGATTGGGTTGATGAGTATTTTTGCTAGTTTTCATCTCATGTAAAAAATGATTCTTCAAGGCCAAAAAAAACTGACTGCATTTATTTGCAGATGTTTCTATTTGGAAGTCTGGCGTTGGAGCAGTTTGTTGATCGTTTGATTGAGTGGCCGCAATACTGCAATCATATTCTTCAAGTATCGCATATGCGCAGTGCACATGCAGAAATAGTAGCTTTCATTGAGCAGGTTCTAGTCAGAATTTCATCAGGTTATGCAGAAACAGATGGGATCAACCAACCTTCTGCTATTAATAATCATAACTCTATTGCAACTACCTCAGGGCAAGTGGAGGTATGCAATAAATTCCTCTCTCCTCTCTTTTATGATTTGTTAGAATAATGTATTATGATGAATGAGTTATAGTAATCTAACCAGCTGGGACCTTCAATTTGAAAATGTTCAAAATTAGTAGTCGTCATCTGTTGATGATTTGTTTCGATGACAATATTGATGATTCAAGTAATTAGTTTTATATTTTTCCCACTTTTACTGCCATCCTCAATATGAAGAGACCTTGAGAGGCCTATCTTTTGTATCCCCTGCGCAAACTGTTTAGCTGATTTGATTTATCAATATGTGGTCTGAGAATATGGTGTTTGTTTTGAGTGTAGCTTTTTGATCAGGAGTGTTTGATTGTTATCTGTTACAATTAGCTTGTGTCCTTAACTCCTTATTGTAACTAGAATGTTGGTGTTTTATTATTGATTGTAAATGAGTGATACCTTAGTGAACGTTTTCACTTTTCCCAAGTGTAATGAGGCCAAGCTGTTTTCGCTACCTGGGTTGTTAGTTATTTGCTTGAGTGGGAGGCAGATGGATGGCCATTGTCTTTATTTTCTGTTGCCCTTATTTTCCGTATATGTCTGATAGTTTCTGCAACAGGTTTCTAAATGTTTAGTTTTTTAGAAACCTATTTAAACACTGTCAATTTTCCTTGGATCCAAATCCTCTACATTTATCAAGTAAATGCATTATGAGTATTTGGAGGTAGATAAAGAGAAAATAAGCATTGGGTGGAAAGAGAAGAGGTGCAATGGGTTCATTGGAATTTTTCTTTAAAAAAAGAAACTATTTGCTTCTCCTGTCAACCACTGTTCTTATTTCTTTATGTCATTTCAGTTTACATTTTTCTTTACCGTGTCCTTGTAGCAGTTTAATGGGTCTAGTATAATGCAACCTGGACAGCAACTTGCATTACAACAGCTTCAACAAAGACGTGAGACTGCCTTAGATGATCGTCATAAAGCTTCTGCTGTTTCATCAATTGATGTTAAACCTCTATTATCCTCTGTCGGGCAATCTTCTGTAGTTACATCTGGTGATACTTCTGCAACCAATAAGGTACCGTCATTGTATCCACTGTTCATATCTTTAAACTCTTTGATTGTTTTGATCTGTCTTTGGTATCGGTTATCTTACCCTGGTTTGTTTTGTTCCTATATTTGCAGATACATAGCACAGTCGGCACCCCATCGATGCTATCATCTTCTCCCGGTTTTGTTCGCCCTTCACGTGGAGCTACATCTACCAGTACATTTCTGTTACTTTAGAATGATGCATACTTTTTCGTTAGAATGTTGTAGCCTGTTCTTATTTTTAGAAGTTGTGATTTATCTGGTTTTCCTCATTTGTAGGGTTTGGTTCTGCTTTGAACATTGAAACGCTTGTTGCGGCAGCTGAGAAAAGAGAAACTCCCATTGAGGTTCTGCACTATTTCTTATTTCTTATTATAGAAAATTGTTGTTAATGGCTGTTCTTTTTGTTTTTTCATTTAGATATATCATTCATGTGGATGCTTGAATGTCCTACTATCTGACTATAAGGATTGTCACATGTTTCAAGCTTTTCTTCCTGCTGTCTGCTTTAGTTATTTAATTACTGTAGGTTTGGGATTATTTGATCATTCATTGTTTCTGAATTCTGTTATCAGGCTCCAGCATCAGAGATTCAGGACAAAATATCATTCATAATCAACAATATTTCTGCTACTAATGTTGAAGCAAAAGCGAAAGAATTTACTGAAGTTTTGAAAGAGCAGTACTATCCCTGGTTTGCCCAATATATGGTTATGAAAAGGTCAGAATACTTGAGAAATCCACATTGTGCAATTTCTAACTCTGTTTTATGTTGATTCAATGTGCATGAATATATGGTCAGTATACTTGAGTGAATAGATAAAATGCAGTACTGCCTCGGAATAACAAAATGATTTGTTGTTTTAGCTAATAAGTACTGCAGACTGTGGATTTAGTGTTTATTTTTAAGAATGCGGGAATGACATATCTGAATTTGCTTTTTCTTCCTACTGGCTGTTGTAATTCATGGAGATAACTGAACATAGAGCTAAATGAGAGGAGTGAGGATTTTCTAAAATTCGTGGAGATAACTGAATATAGAGCTAAATGGATTTGTACTTTTAATATGTGTACTTATATCATTTTCCACTAACATCTTGACAGAGCAAGCATTGAGCCAAATTTCCATGACTTATACCTGAAATTCTTGGACAAAATTAATTCAAAGCCTTTGATTAGAGAAATTGTCCAAGCAACTTATGAAAATTGCAAGGTTTGAGCTATTACTTTTTTCCCCCCTTGAAAGTGATGAATTATTGAAATTGGAAATTTAAAATAGTAATTGGTATTTATGTCCTCTTCAGGTTCTGTTAGGATCGGAGCTTATAAAGTCAAGTTCAGAAGAACGCTCTTTGCTGAAAAATCTGGGCAGCTGGCTTGGAAAGCTAACAATTGGAAGGAATCAAGTTTTGCGGGCGCGTGAAATAGACCCTAAGTCTTTGATTATAGAGGTAATGCCTATATTATGTAATTACTGACGTGTGATGGTACTATGATTTACCATTTACTTTTTCCGTTTTGGAATATCTCGTTGATGGAATTTCCTGTTTTCTATCAATTATTTTCCACTGATTTTCAAATTTTGTAGGCGTATGAGAAGGGACTGATGATTGCAGTTATTCCATTTACTTCGAAGGTATATTTTATGGTTGTTAATATGGACTACATAATCATAGTTAGATTTAATCTACTGTTACTTTATTCATTTAAAAAAATCTTTATTTTATGTTCAATTGGATGTCGTAGATCCTGGAGCCATGTCAAAGCAGTCTTGCATATCAACCTCCTAATCCTTGGACCATGGGAATTCTTGGATTACTTGCTGAGATATATTCAATGCCCAACTTAAAAATGAACCTCAAGTTTGATATCGAGGTAGATATGGTGTTCATTTTGTTGTCATAGAGTAGTGTTTATTATCATAAGTTTCTGTCACTTACATTTCAAGTTGTGATATCCAGGTTTTATTAAAAAATCTCGGTGTAGATATGAAAGATATTACACCAACTTCTCTCCTGAAGGATCGTAAAAGAGAAGTTGATGGAAATCCTGATTTCTCTAATAAAGATGTGGGGGCATCCCAAACACAAATAATGACTGATCTTAAATCAGGCCTTGTACCCCCAGTAAATCAAGTTGAACTACCACTTGAAGTTACCAATCCATCTAATACTGGGGGACATACCCACTTGTTGTCACAGGTTTGTTCTCTTTAATTTTTGTGGTGTTTTGAAGTACTATAGTCTTTTTAACATCTTTGTTATTCAATGGAATAGTATGCCGCCCCTCTTCATCTCGCTACTGGGTCATTAATGGAAGAAGAGAAGGTAGCAGCTTTGGGCTTGTCTGATCAACTTCCTGTTGCTCAAGGACTTTCTTCATCCTCAATGCCTTTTTCTATGAGCCAGGTTTATAACCCATTAAACCAGGGCCTTTTTCCTTTCTATTGGACCATGTATAACTTCACAGTACACTCCTTTTTATGCACAAATGACTTGTTTGCTGCTTGTGTTTGTAGGTTCCAACGGCAATACCTAATATTGGGACTCATGTTGTTATCAATCAGAAGCTTAGTAGCTTGGGTTTGCAAATGCATTTTCAGAGGTTTGGCATTCTCACTATAGTTGTTTACTTCTCTTGTGAATCTCAGAAGATCTGACCTTCTGTGTGCGCCTTTTTATATGTATGCAACAGAGTGGTTCCAGTTGCAATGGATAGGGCTATCAAAGAAATCGTATCTGGTATTGTGCAGCGTAGTGTTTCCATAGCAACACAAACAACAAAAGAACTTGTTTTAAAGGTTTGCATCTCAATGGAGCCTTAGTGCTATGGTTTCTTGGCTTTGAAATCTCACGTTTTCGATTCTGGCCAAGTCAAAAAAAACCATTCTTTTATTAGATTTAGCTACTAGTTGTGTTTTACACCCTGCAAGTTTTACCTGATTCTTGTCATTTACTCCTTCCAACTGTAAATACTTATTCTTTCATGTGAAATATAAAGTTCATATTAACAATTGTGTATTGAAGTTGGGAGCCAGTAAGGTCTGTTGAATGTTTATCAACCATTTTGGAGAAAAAATAGTGCTGGCATAATAAATAAGATACAAGTATTGTCTTGTATAGGTCTTGAAACAAGTAATGAAGTGAAAGGAAATTAACTGAGCAATTCAAGCTTATTGAATCATAGACAGGATGGAAGTCAGCTTTGATTCATTAAATTCTGATTCCTTTACCTGCAACTAAAGCTAAGATACCAGCAGCAATTTTTTGTTTTTTTTATTTCCGACACATGGTGTATACAATGAGAATGACTGATACTAGTCTACCATGTGGTCAGAAGTTCCAAAGTCTATAATCCATGTGGTATTAGTGTGAGTAGTTTTTGGGGCTCATAAAAATTACCTTTTTTTGCCATAGTTGTAGTCATGGTTTTTGGAGTCTGGTCATAATAGCATAGGAGATGTGACAAGGTTAGAAGGGGCTTTCTTAAGAGATAAATCAAGGTTTTCCGCTAGTTTATAATCTCTTTGATTGTTCAAGATTGTAGCTGGTTCATGTTGTTGGGGAATGACAGATGTGTTTTGGAAGGAACAAAGCATCTTATTCTTGTCCTGTGCAGTAGATAGAAAAAAACTATATTGATCTTCCTTTAGATTGGAAGCCGTTGTTGGCAAACTTTGTTCTGACTTTTCTGTTTTCATTTTGTTAAATTCACTCAATCATAGGATTATGCCATGGAATCAGATGAGACACGTATATTAAATGCTGCACACCTGATGGTTGCAAGTTTGTCTGGGAGCCTGGCTCATGTCACATGCAAGGTAAAGCTTGGAAATATCACTATTTATTTAAACCTGTAGTCAAAATAAAATATAAGAAATTTATTTATGATGCCATACTTTATTATGCCATGATTTAATTACTTGTTATTGCTACTCCGGTTTTGTACAGGAACCCTTACGTGCATCGATATCAAGTCAACTGAGGACTTCACTTCAGGGTTTAAATATTGCAAATGAAATTCTTGAACAAGCAGTACAACTTGTTACCAATGATAATCTTGATCTTGGTTGTGCCGTCATGGAACAGGCTGCTACTGAAAAGGTTAGTTCTGCTGATTGTATAGCAGTAGTGGTAACTTTTTCTAACTTTCAAATGTGTTTTTGGCCCTTTGGGTTGACAATAATGACTTTGTTGTGTATGTTTTTGCCAATTGCGTTTTGTTACGTTCTCTGAATGATTTAGGTAATGTTTCAGTAACATAGCTCTATAACATGCCTTGGACAAAATGAATGGTTCTTTTTATTTATGTCCATAGATAGCTGTGTGTTTTTTTGGTTGGATGTGACTCTGCTTTTGTGCTTTTGTTTTTATCTGCTTATCTGTAAATAATAATTTTGTCAGATGCTTTGATTTAGTTTTCGCTCTTACAATCTGGTGCAAACCATCTCTAAACTTCTGATTATAATGAAATATTCTAACTTGGATTATAAAACTAATTCCTGGGTCAATCCGGGATGATTATAATGTATTTTTACTTACAATTTGATGCTGGATAATGCATAAACCATCAATTTGTTAAAAAAAAAGAAAGAAAGAAAAGAAAGTCAAAATAACAATAATTTCATATCTGTTTCAAGAAATATTTTCAAACCATTGAATTATATGTACTTATTTGTTCATCATAGGAAAATTTTCCTTTTTATTTTCATTGAGGGGCTTTGCATTTATGTTTTACTATGTTGAAGTCTTGGCAGGAAATTGATCCTGTGTTGTATATTTAAGTTCTGATTACAGTAAAACGAAAAACTTAGCTGTATAATTGAAATTTGTTTTTGAGGGTGAAAATGTACTAGACCCTCCTAGAAGTTTAAGAAATGCATAGTGCAATATCGCTCGTTGTTGTTTGGGGATGTCATACTTTTCACAAGGTTGTATAATGGTCTGTGGGCTTTTGGTGTTATACACTATTTTGCAGGCAATAAGCACAATTGATGCAGAGATTGGTAAGCAGCTTTCTTTGAGAAGGAAGCATCGAGAGGGTATGGGTCCAACATATTTTGATGCAAACTTGTATACACAAGGTTCTATGGGTGGTGTGCCTGAGCCACTTCGTCCAAAACCTGGTCAATTGTCAATACAACAGCAACGTGTCTATGAGGTATTTAACCTGCTAAATTCTTTATTCTAAATTGTTGGTAGATTGGTTATATGTTAGGAATAGTTTACTGAATTTGTGGTTGCTTACGTTTTTTATATTAGGACTTTGTTCGGCTTTCGTGGCAAAACCAGTCTAGTCAGAGCTCTCATTCTATGCCTGGGGGTGTTGGTGTACAATCTGGCAGTTCCGGACTCATGGGAACCTTTGGTCCTGGATCAGGACCTGTTAATCCAGGTTACTCAGTGGGCCTTGGAACCACAGGATATGAAGCAGCCTCTCGATTGTCAGATGATGTGGCAGAATCAAATTTGGCTTCACACTTCAGGTTCTCATGTTATTTATTTTGTTGATTTCCTTAACATTATTTTATTTGAAATCATTTTTACGATAATTCTGTTCATGGTTCAGTGGTCCTCCCTCAATTCACCTCAGAGGAGCTGACAGTGTTCCCCAGCTTAGTGTAGAGAATGATTCTCTTGCTGCCTCATTTCCTTCAGCTGCATCCTCCCCTGAGTTGCACGACTCTTCTGATGTTGTGAAAGTAAGATATTCATATAAACATCCTTGATGAATGCGCTTCTGATGTATAATATTTTGGCTTCTAAACGTTATTTTGATCTCTTGCAAGGAATCTGGAGCATCTTCACAGCCACAAGCTTCATCAGTAGTGGAGCGCATCGGAAGTGGTGTCTCTGAGCCTTCTCTCACGACAAGGGATGCCCTTGAAAAATACCAAGTAGTTGCACAAAAGGTTTTGATTTACAGCTATTTGTATTTCCTACTACATATCTTTGACAGTTTAATTTAACCACACAGTATTCCTGAAACAGACTTAAGGATCTGTGTTTTTTATTTTTATATATCTCATGCTTTATGGTTCTTTATTATATCCTTGGCTTTACAAAGCAAAGAAATTTAACTCACAGCAGGTACATAATTATCCAGGATAAATATCCAGTCAATAGCAATAAAAACACTAATTATACACCTTATCCCTAATTTTTAATTCTCAATTAATATGGCACATCTAACAAGTAACAACTAACACCAAAGTGTCTGCATCTCATGTTTTTAATAAATTTTACTTGCTGATAATTCTTTCTTTTGCTTTGCCAAAAGACTCAACTTGTGCCCTTTGTTCATCTTTATGAAAAAAATCATGTGCACTTGAAATGGGTATTCAAATTGGTAAGCTTTGATCTAGCTTCTAAGCAGTTTGGTGTTATTCCTATGTAGGCTTTTAAATTAATCCTTGATGTGACAAATGCTTGAGCAGGATATTGCATACCGTTGAAAACCAATTTACCAAGGGAATGATGATAGTTCTATATATAGATTTGTTCAAGCCAAACTTGTGGGAATTGTGTTGCTTTTCTTCCAACTTTTATTTCTCTTTTTGTGGAGGGTGTCTCTGGAATTTGCTATCTCTGAAGGGCTTGCTGTGCTATGCATTGTGATTTGTTTTGGGAATCACTATCAGAATTTGAAGCTTATTGTCATTGTTTGTTTACGCTTTTCATTTAATTGTTTCCAGTTGGAGGCTTTGATCTGTAATGATAGCGGAGAGGCTGAAATCCAGGTATATTTTTAAATTATTCAATTTTTGCTGTTATGTCAATCATGAATTTATATCTTTCCTTCGTGTTTTTTCCCCACACTAATTTAAAAACATTCATTGTATCTTTCCTGTGTGTTTTTCCCACACTAATTTAAAAGCATTCATTGAAAATTTTCTTTTCTGCATATTTTAAATTCTGTTTTTGCTTGGATTTTGACTTTTGTTTAGGGAGTCATTTCTGAAGTTTCTGAAATTATTCTGAGATGTGTTAGTCGAGATGAGGCAGCCTTAGCTGTGGCTCAAAAGGTATGCTGTCTTTTACTAGGAGTATTATTGTTCTTGAATTTTATTCATTGTTTGCTAGTCTCATGGTAGTTTCACTGCTTTCGTAGTCCTCTCATCTGCCTTATGTATGTATTCTTTCATTAAGGAAAATGACTAGATGTTGTTTCCAACAGGTTTTTAAAAGTTTATATGAGAATGTATCAAACAACATTCATGTGGTTGCTCATCTTGCAATTCTGACTGCGATTCGTGATGTTTGCAAGCTTGCAGTGAAGGAACTTACTAGTTGGGTATGATTTTCTTCCCTTTTAAATTATAATTTCTTCAAGGTTTTGGTTGCACCGAGAGGGCTTGAATTTAGGATACTATGCATACTGGTACAGAAAATCGAGAGAGAGAAAGAAAGAGAAATCGAGAAGGAAATTCTCATTCAACAACTTGGAAACAATACACATGTAAGCTTATATACTGACTTGGCTCATATTCTGATCTAACAAACTAACCGGAATATAGTTGAATATACATGCAACCCTTGTAAGACCATCCACATGGCACTTATCAATACCACATAACAGACACCTTCTACTCTTACCACATGAGCTAATATTTGGTGGCTGAATTTTGAATGATATACTGAACCTGCAATATATATTTGTTAGATTGACATTTATTCTGTTAAGCGTGGTTTCCACTCTTCATGCTTACTTTTGAAGGAGAGGAAATAATGTTGACTTTAGTTGAATGAAATGGTCAAACGATTCTATATATTTATAGATATTTGTTGGATTGACATTCATTCTCTATTACTTGTGATATATTCTATCTTTCTTTTCTTGGAAATGACTTGTATTATCCTATTATCTTTCATGGTGATGATTATTTCAGCATCTTGTACCCTTACCATAAAATCTGTTGTTTTATTCTGTAATTCGTTGCAGGTAATTTATTCTGAAGAAGAAAGGAAATTTAATAAAGATATTACCGTTGGTCTTATCCGTAGTGAATTGCTAAACCTTGCTGAATACAACGTTCATATGGCAAAACTGATTGATGGGGGCAGGAATAGTATGTTGGCTGACTTGATCTTTTTATCATTAATGTTTAATTCAATGCAACTGACACGTTGGATAATGTGCAGAGGCTGCAATGGAGTTTTCTATTTCTCTACTTCAAACCTTGGTCGCTGAGGAACCAAAAGTTATCTCAGAATTTCACAATCTTGTTGATGCTTTGGCAAAGGTTTGTATTTGTTTTGGTGTTGGTTTCCAGATTGATCAGTGCCTGAGGCCTATGCCATGACATATTTTGCAGCTTTCTACAAAGCCTGGATCACCTGAATCGTTACAGCAGCTGGTAGAGATGATCAAGAATCCTGCTGCTAATGCAGCTTCGTTATCTGCCATTGGTCCTGGAAAAGAAGATAAGAATAAACAACCCAGAGACAGAAAGGTTTGAGGAAATGCATAATTCAACAGTCACTGTCTATTGTTGATTGGAAACTTTTTTGCTTATAACTGTCCTGAACCATTTTTTTTTCCATATGCTCCCTGGTGAAAAAACAGAGTCCTGGTCCACTTGCTAGCCGGGAGGAATTTAACAACGTTGAATCTGTTGAACCAGATCCTGCTGGATTCCGTGAGTTCCGTGAGCAGGTATAATGTCCTATAAGTTGCCAGATTGTTTCATATTCTGTTGTTTGTCTGAACGGCTTATATTATGTGCTTGTTTTCTGTTATAAAAAAAACATGCATTTGCTTACAAAGGCTACTTGATTTTTGGATTTGTCACAAGTTGAAATGCTGAGAAAATTCCTTTTTTTTTTAAAAAAAAAAAATGCTTCACTTTGTTTGGGGAAAAAAGTCCTTTGGTTGATATGAAGTTATTTAAAATAGATCTGGGATTCCTTGTTATTGCTTTTGTTGATAGCTGATTTTATATACTTTTATATATTTTATTGCTTGAACTAAGTAAAGCCACCTTAACCTATGTTGTCTCTGAATTTAGTTTGGGCTTCCTGAAGTTCAACTCTCTGGAACTTGTATCTGCGATAGTTTTACCTTGTTGTATGGCATTAAAGAGTAGTATGACATTAAAGATTAATCTTAGGCTTGGCTTTAGGGATTAGGATAGTAAACAAGATGTTAAAAAAATGATAATGTGCTATTTTTTGTGAAGTAGACTCCAACATGGCATGTTAGTCACATCTCACTCTGGATATTTGACAGACTAATGAACTATTATGTAATGCATTTTTCATTTTAGAATTTTATAATAAACAGAAATTTGATGAACACCTCTTATTTCTATTGTGTTTCGTTACAAACACCTCTTATTTCTTTAATTATGATGAGATATCTTTCATTGTTGTTAAAACGCTGTTTCAGAATGTTGAAACATACGTTTTTATGTTTTTCACCGGAAAAACGTGTCAGATTGGTGATTGACCTGGAATTTGGTCGGAAACGGTAGAGATGACGTATCAGATCGGTAGAAACAGTAGAAACGGCGAGTTGACTGTTCTGAAAATTTGTAAAAATAAGGGTATTTTTGTAATCCTTATCCTGCCCCAAATTAACAAACCCTATCACTTGACACCCCTCTTCACTTTAAGGTGAATGACACCGCCGGTGAGAGAGGAAGAAGACGGAAAAGAAGGATGCAGTGCCAGTTGGCTGTGCTCGCGGCGAGAGAGGAAGAAGAATATGGAACAACTGACCTAATTAATGAGTTTTGACCAGGGACCAATTTGCAAAGTTTAAATCTTTTTTTAAAGAGGGACTAAACTGAAACTTTTGCAACTTGGGTTCAAACTTTTATTTTCAAATTTGATACAATATTTTCTGGCATCTTCAATCCAAAATAATTAATATAACATTAAATATTTTCAGAAATTAGAGATATCGACTTTAACTCCAATGACTTAAATTAGAGATGTTGATATCTTTTATAATTTTATTGCCTTGGTGTTTTTATTTTAATATATATTATGATGACTGAGTTTGAACTTGATTATTTTCTTGAGTGTTTGGACTTAAATTTGTGATGACTTTAATGTATTAGTGTGTTTTAGTTTTATATATGTTGGATTTTATTTTATTTTTGTAGTATGTAGTAAGCTCTTACATTTCGTTTACGTTTTACGATTTTACGTTTTTGCTCACCCTTACCATTTCTACGTAGACTCTACGTTTTAACAACACTGATATCTTTACATTGTTTCTTTTCTGTATGTAGTAGTATTAATGGATTAAAATGTGTCTTAATTTTTTCCTTTTGAGTGGGGGCGTTGAGAAACTTATAGAAGTTGAGTTTATTATTATTTTGGAATCTTGATTAGGTATTTTCAAATTGTTTTATAGAACAATAAGATAAGCTGATTTAAGGCGGCTTAGAGTTTAACTTCTGTGTAAGCCTCATGAAAACCATATTCTAACTTTTGTTCTGAAGTATACTGTGTAGCCTAATGTGATATATAGTTTGTAATTCTATAATAGTTAGGAAATGATACTTGAAATATTCTATCTTTTTGTTGTCGTTGGTGAATTTTACTTTTTGTGGACAAGCACCGAATTGTGATTGACTGGGACAAATGATGATTACGATATTTCAGAATGTTTATAGATTTATAGATGCTTTAACAACATTTTCACAGTACTGACTTGCTGTTAAATTTATTGTAGGTGTCCATGTTGTTTGCAGAATGGTACAGGATATGTGACCTTCCTGGTGCAAATGATGCAGCTGCTGCCCATTTCATCTTACAATTACATCAGAATGGTTTACTCAAGGGCGATGACATAACTGATCGTTTTTTCAGGATTTTGATGGTAGCACATCATTCTTCATTCAATCAAACATCCCTCCCAAATGAGGGTTATAATTATTAAACTTTTCTTTTCCCCCGTCAGGAACTGGCTGTCGCACATTGCCTATCTTCTGAGGTGATTAATTCAGGAGCACTGCAATCTCCTCAACAAATGCACACAATGTCATTTCTTGCAATTGATATTTTTTCTAAGCTTGTCTATACAATATTAAAGGTGAAAACCATGTCCCCTTTTATTTTCTTTTAAAAGGGTTATAACAAACTATTGAGTTATTCGACTGTTTATGAAGCAGGGATCAAGCAAAATCTTTCTTCTTCCCAAGGTTTGTAACATACAAATTTGCATCAATCATTCTTCCTCCTTGAGAATTCATTTTTAAAATGTGGTGTATTAATGTTCTGTGGTCCATTTCAGATTCTGGCAGTGACTGTCAGATTCATTCGAAAAGATGCCGAGGAAAAGAAGGCATCTTTCAATCCTAGGCCATTTTTCAGATTGTTCATCAATTGGCTTCATGACCTGGGTTCACTTGAGCCTGTTACGGATGGTGCAAACCTTCAGGTATTTGTCATTTTTTCCCTTTTGAATTTCTCTTCTACTATTTTCAAAATCTTTGTATAGGATAGGAATGTCATAATATGATTTATCACATGAATCTGATCCATTTATATTTTAGATTATTGTGTAAAGAAGTGAATTCATTAATCCAAAAAGTTTTGTTCTCTATGCTTTGTTCAAATGATTTCCCAGAAGCTGTTTCAAGTGAAGATGACAAATGAAGTTTAAAAGTAAATTGTGTTGGGCCAATAGATGTTTTAAACTAAGTTATCTGGCGATAGTAAATTGTCTCCTATGAATTATGAAACACCTCTATTTTTCTTGTCTCTAAATATTGTGAAGAAATGCCGATAAATAGATTGGTCATTAAAATTGTGATGGCTCATGGTGGGGGATGAATGCATAAGATAAATTAGTAATCTTTCTGAATAGAATATGTGATGTTAGCTGCATTGTGAGTTTATATGAAGCACTCAGTCTGACTTTTTTTAGCAAAGGATTTTATAGAGAGCTTTCTGGGACAATCTTTGGTGACTTTGGTGGTACCCATCTCTAGTTTTTTTGATTAGTTGGGCAAATTGTCATTTATACTAGCATAATTTTCAAGACAATCATGCATGTTTAACTAATTTTTTTCTGTACTGCAGATTTTGATTGCTTTTGCCAACGCATTTCATGCTTTGCAGCCCCTCAACGTTCCTGGATTCAGGTTTGACTTCGAATATATAAATTCTCCATTGGCTGTTGAACTTTATTGTTCTGGAAGAGGTTTAGTATTGGAATATTATTTGCTTTTGGGCATACATTTGTTTCTGCGTTATCTTTGCATGTTCTGATTTTCTCACTGAGTTGTCATTAGCAACATTTGCTATTTCTGAATCAAACGATTGGCCAGTCAGTAATTATTTGCCTGATGGTGTTATCTGTGTCAGTTATTTCTTTGACAAAATCATGTATTTGTGCTTGATGTTGTTGTTGTGAGTTCTTCATCCTTAGGGTCTGGTTCATGGTTGGCGGCTTAAATTTGACCAGGAATTTGTTCCTGAATATGCAAATTATGCCTTTATATGCTGTGCAATGATGTGAACTGGCTGGTTTACTAGAATGGCCATCATTTAGGTATTTCACGAAATGGAAGTATCTGGAGGGGCTTATGTTCCCTCACGTGTTGTCATGTGACTGGACTGGCACCTCCACTTGTTAGTGCATGGTGGTGGTTCTGGAGCTCTGGCTTCCTGGGTTGGGCTAGAAGATGATGTATGAAGGTTTCTGATATATTTGGTCTGACTTGAACCCAAATGATGACAACTTAGGGATGGGTTAGTGAGGAACAAAATTCTAGATTTTGTACTAGACAGAGGTGATTGAAGGCCTCCGAATATGAATGAGAAACACAGAAGTTGGATGATGTTTCCTGTTTCTTTAATACCATGTGGAATGATCACAAAACAAATGCTGGGAGAAACACACTATTGAATGAAGTTCTAATTCCTTCACGAGTGAGGAGACTCCATAGGCCCATGGCTTAGGGGGATTTTCATTAGAATCCCTATAGCTGATGACGAGAATATATAAAAAAGTATCTCTAGCATTTAACTTGTATAGAGTAGACCTACAAATGCAAAAAAAATGCTCAGTAGTTCCCAGTAACCGTAGGTATACTTGTTCTCTGCACAATAGCATCTCTTCTTGTTTTTAAGAATGGTTAGTATTTTCTTATTTTGATAATACTGGTGCATTTATCTTTTGTTTGGAACTCGCTGAAGGTCTTTTTCTTTTCTTTTTTTGGAAGTAACAATTTATATATTATTCTTTATACAACTTCTTAGTATGATATTGTGATGGTATATTTCTTTTTTTTTTTTTATACAAGGCGATAGGGGAGGGGGGGGGGGGGGGGTCGAACCTTAGGACCGGGAGGGGGGAAATTAATCCCAATACCGCTACACTACTAGTAGTGCTGGTTGTGATGGTATATTTCTCATATAATGTATTCTAAACATTTTTTTTGCAGTTTTGCATGGCTTGAGTTGATAAGTCATAGGAGTTTCTTACCAAAGATGTTGACTGGTAATGGTCAGAAAGGTTGGCCCTACATGCAAAGGTTTCTTGTAGATTTGTTCCAATTCATGGAGCCTTTTTTGAGGCATGCTGAACTTGGAGTGCCGGTTTGTAACTGTATCCTCCTCTCATTCACCTTTGCTCTATGGTGAAAGCATAATAATGAGTCATTTGTATATATTTTCTGTCTTCTCTTTCCTTTTTGTTCATCAGGTACATTTTCTCTATAAAGGCACACTTAGGGTGCTCCTAGTGCTACTTCATGACTTCCCTGAGTTCCTGTGTGATTATCATTTTACCTTCTGTGATGTTATTCCTCCTAGCTGCATACAAATGCGAAATATTATTTTAAGTGCATTTCCTCGTAGTATGAGGCTACCAGATCCATCCACGCCGAATCTAAAGGTCTTTTAAAACTCATCTTGTCTACTTTTTCTTTCTTGGTCACTATTGAATATTGGCATGACACAGCTTCCTTTTCTGCTTTCTTTTTTAGATTGATTTGCTTCAAGAGATAACTTTGTCCCCTCGAATCTTTTCGGAGGTTGATGCAGCTCTCAAGGCTAAGCCGATAAAGGCTGATGTAGATGAATATCTGAAGGTAATATACCCCACCTTGTGATTTTATTTATTTATTTATTTTTTTTGGGGGGGGGGGGGGGGGAGGAAGCAAGGTGCATTTTTAATTTCCTGTTGTTGGCTCTCCTTTCTTCAAAACTGATTCATAATTAATTTGACCAAATATCTGCAGACAAAGCAACAGAATTCTCAATTTTTGTCTGAGCTAAAGCAGAAGGTGCTCCTCTCACCTAATGAAGCTGCCTCTGCTGGGACCCGTTACAATGTTCCTTTGATAAACTCACTAGTGTTGTACGTTGGAATGCAGGTATGTTGTTTTTAAAAATTTCAATCTGATAAAATTTTATGTTGATTTTCAAGAGTGCAGAGTTTTGTTAAACCATCTTCGAACTGTTTAATTGTTTATTTGTCAACTACTTAATAGAGATTTGTCCTGTTTGGATTTCCCTCTCTTGTTTGATTGTTTTTGATACGTTAGGATGACTTTTAACTTGTACACCTCCCATATACTGCATCATCCTTTTGACCTAAGAAATTGAGTCTTGCAACTTTTATATTTATTCACGACAGTGAGGTTGTGACCTCCTTATTAGCTAGTGAAACAAAGGATTGGATACTTGAAATTCATAAAATAGGGTGGAACCTAGTATAGAATTTTCCCCTTAAAAACACTTAGAAACTTCTAAAAGGTTTAAAAATTGGAATATTTTGATTTTTTAATGTAAATCAGTTGTGGCTTTGAGGAAGCGGTTTGTTTCAAGTGCCTGGGGATCTTGTGATTGTGAATCCCTGTTTAGCTATCTCATGCCTTGAGTAAATTCTTATTTTTTTATTTCTGTCTGGGCTATTATCTTGTCAGGCTATCCAGCAATTGCAGGGAAGAACTCCCCATGCACAATCGACTGCAGGAGCATTTCCTCTCTCTGTATTTTCTGTTGGTGCTGCGTTGGATATTTTCAAGACTCTAATTGTGGACTTGGATACCGAGGGGCGCTACCTTTTCCTGAACGCTATTGCGAATCAACTACGTTACCCAAATACTCACACACACTACTTTTCGTTCATCCTTCTGTACTTATTTGCTGAATCAAACCAGGTGAACATATGTTTTTGAAACCTTTTTTATGTTAAAACTTAATACTATTGGACAAAATGCTTTTTGTGTAGGTGCTGTCTGTCTGTCTGTTGTCATATCTGAAGTCTTAGACCTTCACTTTGCTAGTGATTCAGATTGTTGTGGAATGGCAATCTCTTGAGACTTTTTTCTTGAAAAATAATAAATAACCTTGTTTCAGTATATATCTGTTTTAGTGTAGGGCCAAACAACACTTTTGCCCCTTGATTTTTAAATTACTCCCATTCATGTTTCCGGAGCCATTCCCATGTGCCTCATCTTGTGAAAATTCCTAGAGTTTTGAAATTATTCTTGTGTTTGTTCTCTTTACGCTTGCAATGGCGGCATCTCAACAGAAGACTTCAATCGAATTTCTTGTGAACTGTTAAGATATCTTAATGTTATGGATATTTGCGTCCAACTGTTGGTTTTCCGTTTCTTTTTGGCCTTGAGAAACTGTTGTATATTAGCTAGTATTGTTTATGAAACATGTTCATATGGTAAATGATCAGACTTAAAATCCTTGTGATTTGGGAGCAATGCATGTTTTAGTTGACTGAATATTTCATGTTTTGCATGGCAGGAAATCATTCAAGAGCAAATTACTAGAGTCTTGTTAGAACGCCTTATTGTTAATCGACCCCATCCATGGGGCCTGCTCATCACTTTCATTGAGCTGATCAAGGTATTCTTTCCTTCTCTCTGTTATATATACATATATATATATAGAGTATATTCATTCCATTTCTTTGGCTTCAAAGTCTTAACTTGCACTTGCTTTGTGTCATTTCCAGAACCCCAGATATAACTTTTGGAATAGGTCGTTCATAAGATGTGCCCCAGAAATCGAAAAGCTTTTCGAATCAGTTTCAAGGTCTTGTGGGGGTCCGAAACCTGTAGATGATGGTATTGTCTCAGGCTGGGTCTCTGACAGTTCACACTGAGTTTTTCATTCTTGTAGGTTTTTTGTGTAGCTTATGTAAATTTCCATCTCTTGGGCTTTGCTATTTGATATCTAATTTATCCTTATGGGTCCATTTGCACCCCTGCAAATGTAAACAATGTTCTCTGAAGTTTTCATGTAAATGTCATGTACAGACAGATTTTTATCGTAGTTGATGATTTTTCCCCCTTGTGTTTCTCACCACAAATATTTCATGGCTTAGCACTAAGAAATTCACCTTTGTTTTTCTTGGAATATGACGAATTTATTTAATGAAAAATGAAACAAGAATGGATTTTGAATCTATATACTATTTCAGTCTCTATTTACTTGCCTTTATATCATAGGAAAACAAAAACTCCAAGACTAAAATTAAATCAATGTATAATATAAGAATTATTTTTACTTCAATTTTGTCCAATTAATGCCACTATTAGCAGGAATATGTGTCCATTCGACTCAGCCGTGATTTGATTCGTAAGAAATGTTGATATTATTTGGAATAAAAAATACAACTAAGCTACTGATTTTTTTTTTAAAAAAATATTTTATAACCTGAATAGCTACACTACTGATTAATACTTAGTATTTTATAAAACGAATAAACTATGTTTAATATTACATATGTTCTTTAATATAAGAAATCATTTGTAGTGAAAATTGTATTATTTGTGAGATCTTGTACTAAGAACAAACACCCTTGACATTTGGGTTCTAATTGAAATGGTGAAGATTAAATTTAATTTTCTTTTTAAAAAAATCAAAATCTTCATATATAAATCAAAATCACCACCTCTGGTTCTTTATAGTGTACCGGATTACAAATGAATCTTAGTGGCATATACAAATATATGAAAGTTAGCATCAATATTTACATAATACTCCCTTTGGTCCTAATTATAGAAACACATTTTGGAGTTAGTTTTGGTCTTAATTATAAGAATAAGTTTTAACTTTTGTTAATTTTTCCCTATAATACCCATATTTATACTTTTTCAATAATACTTAAAGACAATAATATTTAATAATACATCTATATATTTTATAAAGTAAATAATGTTTGCAACTAATTAATGTTATATACACCTCAATTATACTTTTTATAAATTATAAATATAAATTTTGTGAAATATCAAAAAGAGCATCCGATTGGAGCATTTTTTTTTAATTTAGATTGAAATATAAAATGGAAAATTCACAGCATATAGTAATAAGTAGCATTGACGAATAAAGAAATACTTATAGTGCTCTGGACTCTTGGTGTTTTAATTTTAAATAAAGGGATAAAATATTGTGGTGCACCCAGTAATTTAATGGACATCTATTTGTCTGTATTTAATATCTTAACATAAACTACCTTCAATGTCAAAACATAAAAATTATTTTAGAATGCAGGACATTCGCAGATAAGAAAATATTTCAGGCTATAAATAAAGAGGGTTTAAACTTCTCATGTTGTATGAGAGAAGAAGATTCCTACACACACATGAAATAATGAGATTCATATATATATAATGCTAATTATATATATGTGGGTCCCACCATTTTTTGTGTGTGTGATATGAGAAAGCACTTCTCCTACAATATGAAAAGTGCTTTTCCCATAAATAAATGAGAAAAAATAAAACGGAGGCAATTGTACTTTATAGAGGAGGATACACAATTACCAAGGGAATAGTGGATGGAGGTTGACGATTCAACTAATTTTCAACAGGGGTATTTTTGGAAAATAATTATAATGAACTAATTTTACTTCTCTCATTAATCTCTCAAAATTCTGGTAAATAGTTTCTATAATTAGGACCGGAGGGAATACAAATTCGCTATTATCTCTAACATTCCTTCTCAAACGAGAGGGTGTGAGACACACACCAAGTTTGTTTCTAAAATAAGAAAACTGAGAGTTAGACAAAGCTTTAGTAAAGTAATTAGCGACTTGATGAGATGAAGGCATATATTTGACTCCTATTGACCCAGATAAAACTTGATCTCTAATGAAGTGAACATCTATATCAATATGCTTGCTTCTAGCATGATGTACATAGAGGCAAGTGCTCGAGCACTTAGATTGTCACACCATATTATTGAAGGTTGTAGAATAAAGAGACCAATTTTTGTTATGTATGAGAGAACGTAACCACTTAAGTTCTGCTGCTCTATCCGAGAAAGGGCGATACTCTGATTTTGAACTAGATCGAGAAACTACTCTCTGTTTCTTGGAGCACCACGATAGAAGTGTACCTCCAAGATAGACACAATATCCTCCCATTGATTTTCTATCATCAACATCCGTAGCCCAATCGGCATCTGTAAATGCCATCAAGCGAAGAGAGCCAACTGGTTTGATGTGTAAACCATAATGATATGTACCTTTGAAATATCGTAAAATTCGCTTAACACCTTGAAAGTTCACATCAGTATGTTTAGACAAGAATTGACTAAGCTTATTAAAAGAGTAAGCTATGTCAAGTCTAGAGGTTGTGCAATATTGTAATGATCAAATGGCTTGTCTATAAAATGATGGATCTGTCATTTCCTTCCCATCTTTAGCTAAAAAATGTCTACCAGTGACCATAGGTGTTGTCATAGGAGCACAATTATACATACCAAATCTTTTCAGCAAATTTAGAGTATATTTAGCTTTGATTAACATAAAATCCAGAGGTATCTCTTTGAATTTCTAATCCTAGAAAATAGTAAATGGGACTTAAATCCTTGAGAGAAAACACCATATTCAACTGGACAATAAAATTATGAACAAAAGCCAAATTGTTCTCAGTAATAAGAATATCATCAACATATATGAAAATAAATACCATGAGTCTTTTAGTTTTGGGAAAGAAAAGTGAGACATCACTGCAAGCATTGTGAAATCCCCAATTAACCAGTGTTTGGCGAAGCCTATCAAACCAAGCACGTGAAGCTTGTTTGAGTCCATAGATCACTTTGCAGAGTCTCTAAACCCAGGTGGCGCTCATAAAAACATCCTCCTTTAAATACCTATTTAAGAAAGCATTGTTAACATCTAACTGACGTATTTCCTAGTGGTACATGGTTGTTAACGTGAGAATGAGCTGGATGGTAGTGGGTTTGACAACAGGGCTAAGAGTTTCTCCATAATCAACCCCAACAGATTGTTGAAAGCCTTTAGCAACTAACCTGGCTTTATGTTTCAGGAGGGAGCCATCGGCTTTGTATTTGGTTTTAAAAACCCACTTGCAATCAACAAGCTTTTGCCTTGTATACGGTACTAACACCCAAGTGTGATTGTGAGAGAGAGCTTCATATTCAGATTTCATAGCATTCAACCAAGAAGAAGAGGCTAGGGCGTCGAAGAGGGTATGTGGTTCTATTGAGGGAGAAAGGAATGGAGATGAAGTGGTTTTATAGAGGCCTATAAATAAATGACGGGGTTTGAAAAATACCAGATTTCGCGCATGCGAGCATGGGATGGTGGTTGGGTGAAGAAGGATTGTGGTGAGGATGTTGCGCAGGGAGACCGAGATGAGAAACTGAAGAAGTGTGGGGAGGAGGGACACCTGAGGAAGAAGAAAAGTATATGGGGTTGGAAGGAGGTTGAATTTGGAGAGAAAATAAGTATGGGGTTCACAGGCTGTGTGTGTGAGGATAGACTAATAGATAATTGGGCTTCAAGATTGGACTGGGCTTCAGGATTTGAAACAAGAATTGGAGTGGTCTAATGCGAAGTGGAAGGAACTGAAGAATGTGAGAGAGAAAATGGTGTGGGCTGTGGAGAGACAATTGTGGGCTCAACTATAGTAGAAATGGACCTGGAACTTGGTTGATTTGTAATGATAAGAGGGAAAGAAGTATTCGACTCAGCAGGTGGGCTTGATTGACGCATGAAACCTGTATGAAAAGGAAATAGAGTAGAGTCAAAAACAACAAGGCGAGAAACAGATATACATCCATTGAAGTAGAGACATTTAAAACCCTTTTGACTTAAGGCTGGCCCAAGATATACAAATTTTTTACTGTGAAAATCCGATTTGTGAGAATTGTAAGGCTTGAAACAAGGATAACAAGCGCATCCAAAAACTTTTAAAGAGTGATAATCAAGTTCTTATACAAACATGACATGGGAGATTTCCCTTATAAAATTGGAGTAGGGAGATAATTAATGAGATAAACAACCATTTGAAAAGACTTAATCCAATAAGCTAGGGGAACTTTTGAATGAGCTAAAAGTGTCAACCCCATTTCCACAATATGTCGATGTTTCCTATCGGCTCTACCGTTTTGAGAAGATGTGTAAGGGCAAGTAAAACACATAACTATACCAGAGGATGCGGCAATAGGTGTGATAGGCTTAAATTCAGTGTCATTATCACATTGAATGGACTTAATCTTTTTTAGGAATTGAGTCTCAACCATAGTTTGAAAATGTTTAAAAGCGGTAACTTTATCCCCTTTGTTCTTGAGCAAATATAACCAAGTGTGACGACTAAAATCTTCGAGAAAATGGATATAATAACGATACCCATGAACAAATGGAATAGGAGAAGGGCCTCATAAATCAGTATGCACCAGCTCAAAAGGAGAAAAAGCATGAGACAATGATTGAGAAAAGGGTAATTGCTTTGATTTATCATACTAGCAAACTTCACAAATTAATGTATCACTAACATGTACTTTGGCATTACAATTCTTTAAAACTTGTAATAAAACTTTATTGCTTGGATGGCCAAGCTAGAAAATCTGCATTAGTGAGAATTGCTGTATGTGCTTAAGGCTGTGAATTCTATCTATTCATCGAATAGAACCCTTGCCTTGGAGGTCCCTTCAGTAGCAGTTGGCCTATTTCCTTGTCCTTCACAAGACAACCTTGATCAGTAAAAATGACAGCAACAAGGTTGTCACTAACAAGCTTGTTCACACTTAATAAATTCTTACAAATTTGAGGGACAAGCATAACATCATTAAGAACAATTAGCAAAGGCAAAATTAGAACAAGGTATATAAGTAGAACCAATACCATGAATTTGTGCCTAAGACCCAGTACACGAAGTTAAACGAGAGTTAGCATTACCAACAGATTCACAGAAGCCAGTTGCGAAGAATCAAAAGTAATATGGTGTGTAGTACCACTATCCATGTACTAATCGGAGCCAAAAAAGTCTGGTGATTCAATGAAATAGGCCTAAGGAGTTGAATGAGACAGTGGTTGGAAACTTCTATCAAAACACTTATAACAATTACTGATTCTATGGCTAGGATGCTCACATAGATCACAGAAGGGGTGACTAGGATTAGTCCAGTAGAATAGACACCATGAGAGCGCTGAGAACGTCCCCACGACCGCTGCGCATGAACCACAGCTAGAAAATAATCAGGAGGTCGATCGGAATCAGAGAATTTGGCAGCGAAATTAGCAGTAGGCTGAATGGAAAGAGAAGAGAAATGATTCAATTGGTCTAGACGACTTTCAAAAGCCAGCAAGGATGACTAAACTTTAACCCATAAAAGCCCCACCTAATCAATGAGCTTGACTATAATAGAATTGTAGTCACCATCCAGTTTGTTAAGAGTATGAAGAACAAGCTTGTCGGTCGGAATAGGAGCACCAATGAGAGCAAGGTGGTCAACTGTAGTCTTCATCTTCATCAAGTAATTGGTCATTGAGAGGCCATTGTTCCGAGTATTATGAAGCTCACAACAATAGACCATGATTCTGGATTCGGAGATAGTAGAGGTTAAGTTCTGAGCCTCAGTCCATAACTTAAGAGCGGTCCAATAGTGGAGTAGTTGAGCCCTAACGTCCTACAACATCGTATTACGGAGCTAGCCGATAAGTATACGATCAACCTAATACTAGTCATCAAACTCTGGATTTGGAATCGACTCCTGAGTGATAGAAGAAGCAACTTGCATCAGCAGAACAGAGTAAGTTGGATCAATGTGAGATTAAAGACAATTTCCTTCAATCAATGGCAAAACAACTAAAGCCTAGACCAGATAATTTGTCCAATCTAGCTTGATCGATGATGTCTGGCTTGAAGATTGAAAGAGAGAATATGTTTTGGGGACAGTAGGTGCCAACACTAGGTTTGAAGGAGACTCGAGCTCACAGAGGGAGACACCATTTGTGTGAAAAATTAGGTCAAAAGAAGAAAAGAAAGGAAAGAAAAAAAAAGTATTGGCTTTGGTACCAAGAGAGAATAAGGACAAAATTAGAAATGAATAGCCTAGAGTGAATAATACCACCTTTGGTTCTTATCCTTTATATAGTGGACTGGGTATAACAAATTAGGGTTACAAATGAATCTTAGCCATCCATGTGGCATATACAAATATATGACAGCTAGCATACCTCCAATGAATATTTACATATACTAATTAGCTATTAGCTCTAACAGACTAGCAAAATAAGATAGTTATAGAATAAGTTGCGTAACTGATACAAATCAAGTGCAGATTTTTTCTTTGACTTGTAATTTTTCAATTTATATAACAACTCAAGTAGATGTTTTGATACAAATGAGTAGTTGCAAATTTAATTCAAAAGAGTTATATTTCTAACAAGGTAGCTATGAGTTTGTTACTTTTTCCAATGAACAAAAGTTTAAGTAACTTAAGTCTTAGGGTTTACTGGCATGTTTACGGAGTTAAACAACGCTTACCAAGATACTTATAGAGTTATGAGTTTGTCAAAGATGTGAAGGTTAAATGACTTAAATACCCTTTAAGTTTTCACGAATAAGCACTGAGCACTAGAAAGTTTTTGAGTTGGCAATACTAGATTCAAAAGATTAATGCACCGTTCTAGGACGTGGCAACATAACAAGATTACTTTGAGGAAAAAATTGAGGGAGAAATGAGAAAAAAAGGGGTAATATTGCCTTGACCTACGGACCTAAACGAGCAACTCTAAGTTAACTGGTTATGTTGAGGTGGCATGCCCACGTGACATTAAAGTTAATGTCACGTGGGCATGCCACCTCAACATAACCAGTTAACTTAGAGTTGCCCGTTTAAGGGCATTTTTTCCTGGAAGTTTCCGCGAAAAGTTTTTCAAGATTTCATAGCCATCATCAAGTACCACATTATTAAAAAAAGGGTGAAGGAGCAATATTGCCAACCAACTATTAGCCCAGGAGCAATGGGCACAAATAACTTTTAATGGGACCAAAAAGACCAAAATACAATTGAATTTCTTAAAAAGTTACAACACCGTCAGATGCCACTAACTTCCATCTGGGTTGAATGCCAGCTGGAGATTCTTGACTAAAAGCAAAGGAAGGGCACAGTACTTCCTACTACTGCTTCTCCTTCCTGACCAAAATCCAAAAGCTCTCCCTCAACTACTTCTACTTCTCCACTTTCCTCACCTCTCACATTCCCTGCCATTTTCTTTTCTTTAAATGCAATGGCGGAACAGAAGATTAGACCCATCAAGAGCCTAGTGCTCTATGTTAGGATGAAACTCCTCCACAGACCCTCCCGGCCACAACAAGAACATAGATGTTTCCATACTTACTACAAATGGCTTCTCTGGTTTTCCTTCTCTCTTTACTTCTTCGCTTCCTATCTCATCGGCAGTGACCTCAACCCTCCACTCAGCTCTCTCCGCACAACCTATGTCTCCACCCGTGAATCCACTTGTTTGTATCGTGCCCTTTCCGAGTCCTCTCACTTGGCTCCCCAGAAACCTCAAACATCTCTGGGTACACCCAAAGTTTCAACCTTTTCTGGTTTTGTATATATTTGCCCCGGACATTAACAAATTTTACTCAAAAAAAGGCTATTCATGTTATTACAGGTGTATTGAAGAATTTGAAGGTTTTTGTGTACGATTTGCCTCCGAAATATAACACTGACTGGCTCTCCAACGAGAGGTGCAACAGTCATTTGTTTGCTTCTGAAGTGGCCATTCATAGAGCTCTGGTGACGAGTGACGTGCACACATTTGACCCATACGAAGCTGACTTCTTCTTCGTGCCCGTTTATGTCTCCTGCAACTTCAGTACCACCAATGGCTTCCCGGCGATTGGTCTCGCGTGCTCCCTCATTGCTTCCGCCGTACAGTTTATCTCCTCGGAGTACCAGTTTTGGAATCGAAGCGGCAGGTCCGAGTACCAGATTCTTAAAAAGTTACAACATCGATGCCAATAACTTTTGGGATATTTAGGTTATGTCGTTTTCTCCGTTTGAAGCCAGCTAGAGATTCTTGACCAAAAACAAAAAAGGCCACCTAGGATTGAGCTAGACTTCGTAATGCCATGTGGCATTCAACTCAGACGGAAGTTGGTGGCATATGACGGTGTTGTAACTTTTTAAGAAATTCAATTCTTTTTTTTTGGTCTTTTTGGTCCCATTAAAAGTTATTTGTGCCCACTGCTCCTGGCCTAATAGTTGGTTGGCAATATTGCTCCTTCACCCTTAAATAAATTGAAAATTCAACAAAAACAAATAACCTATATAATCAAAACACATATATACATGAGCATAGAAACCAATAAACCATAAACTTCTTATCCAAAAAAAAAACCATAAACTAGAAAACTCAATCAAAAGCAAAATAAAAAACCCTCAAATCTAGAAACAACAAACTGGAAATTTAAAGTTCAGGGAACCAAAAGCTACAACAGAAGAAAATGAAGAACATAGAAGAAGAAAAAGCCACTCACCTGGGAAACTCATCAAAATTTGTTTGGTGAAGCACACCCATATCTTTTGTCCCATCGATGATATATATGGGCATGCTTCAGAAAGCAAATTTGGCAAGAATTTTTCAATGAGTGGCCTTCCCTTCTATTTCATAGTTTCATGAACCCAAAATTTCCATTTGCTTTTTCAAACTTGATGATGTTTGGCTTTGCATTTGATTTTGCATTTATGGTTTATGATTCTGCTCATATATTTAGTTTTATTTATGGGTTTTTAATTTTTGTTGAATTTTCATTTTAATAGATCATTTAGTGCTTGATGGTGGCATCCCATATATGAAATAAATCAACAAGCAAAATCTGTGACACCTGAGGAGTTATTGCCCCCTCCAAAATACTTCCCATAGCTCTTCCATAGAAATTTTCATGGCAAAAATACCCTTTAACCCAAGTGACATGGGTATACCACCTCAACATAGCCGGTCAACCAATGGTTGACCATTTAGATTCGTTAGGTTAGGGAAATATTGCCCCGTTTTTTAAACTTCTGGGGAAAAGTTACCTTCTTGAAAACTTTCTATTGCCTAGCACTCATTCGTTGAAACTTTCAAAACATTTTAGCCCTTTAACCAAGGTTCTGAAACTCGGGCCAATCACTAAATTGGTGGAGGTACTGGGTCAAGAGTCAATAGGTCAGACTGAAGTCAGACCAGTATTAGTCAAAACATTTCGCAGATTGAATTAAACAATTACCTCCTTCCATCACCGACACAACCTCCATGCCCAAGCTTCCATCGCCTTCAAACTTCCCTGCCAGCAACCTCTCCTTGTTCGCCAGCAACCATCAAATTTTTTTTTCATTGACTTGATGGAGATGATCTTTGACGGCAGATAACCGGTAATGGCGGGATGAAAGAGTGACCATCGAAGAAATGCCAAACGACGGTGAAACAAGATCAAGTCCTCCTTCAGAATAAGGTTTCACGAATGGAGGTGTCTCTTCAGTCTTCAGATTTCTCCTCCTTCTCCTTCTATTTCTGGCTTTTTTAAATTTCTCACCATCGAGTTGGTGGAGAACAACGATTTTCAAACTCAGGCCTTTTTTTTTTACGAGACTCAGTCAACTCGACCGGGTTAGGCCTGTTAGTTCTCTATGTGTTTTGATGATAACTGACAATTGTAAACACAAGATGAGGTTTTGTCTTTGGTAAGTTGTCAAAGACAAAACTCGAGTTTTGGTTTCAAAACTCGAGTTTTGAGTTTGACAGAGAGTCGCTCATTTTTAATGAACAAAGTAAAACTCAAGTTTCCATAAGGAAACTCGAGCTTTGGACTTACAGAGAGCACTCAGTTTTTCACTTCAAGACAAACTCGAGTTTCAGATTGAAAACTCGAGTTTTACATCATACAGAGACTTCACATTGTTTTCAAATGAAGACAAAGCTCGAGTCTTGACTTGGAAACTCGAGTTTTGGCCTTACAAATAGTCTCTAACTTTTTGAATAGATGCAAACTCAGTTTCGACTGAAAACTCCAGGATTTCACTTTGCTATAAGTTTTCTAAGTTTTCTCTAAGTTATAAGAAAACTCGAGTTTTGATTTGAAAACTTGAGTTTTGACTTGGCAGAGAGTCTTCATGTTTTTCATTAGTTTTTGAAAACTTGAGTTTACACAGAAAACTCAAGTTTTGACTTGGCTCATATTTATCAATGTTTTCATACTTAAATGAAAACTCGAGTTTTACTTTGAAAACTCGAGTTTTGGCCAAGCCGAGAGCTTTGAACTTTTTCAATGTTTTGAAAACTCAAGTTTTGGATGAAAACTCAAGTTTTGGACTAAAACACATACTTCTCATTAATAGTCAAAAACTCAAGTTTGGTTTTGGAAACTCGAGTTTTGAGTTTGTTTTAAAAATGTGTTCCAAAGCTCAAATCATGACTTTCCTCTTTGGATGGAGGAAACTCGAGTCTTGTTATTGAAACTCGATTTTTGCTTAAGTGCACAATTGAAAACTCAAGTCTTGAGGAATAAACTTGAGTTTACACCGCTGATGAAGACCTTTTGTCATTAGCCTTGGGGTCCACAATCAACAATTAACCAAGGATTGCGTATAGGCAAACCTAGGATCGTTCTCTCTTTTCGAGGAGCCTTTTATTGAATCCTAAGTAATCTAAATGTCATGCAAATGCAATGAAAACAAGGGGGATTGGGTTTTGGATTTTTAAATTAATAAACTGAAATAGAAATGCAATTTAAATGAAGCAAAGATAAAATAGAATATAAGAAAACGAGAAGAAACAGATTAAAATCGATCAACCCAACGTTCAGATTCCAGAGACTTCCATCATTGAACGAAATATAAATAACCCACGTTTGGCTCTGGACGAACCGAGATCTCTACATTCGCCCAGAAAATCCCTCGACTAGACGATCGCCTAGAATATGTCCGAATAGCGGCGTCCCACTGTGCGATCGCACAGCAAAACTTAAAACCTAGTTCGAACTCAGTCCTTGGGATGAACCAAACCGAATATTAAATCTAATATTCGAACTATTTCCAGAAATCGGATCTGATAAGATGAAAATAGAAACGAGTTAAATTACGATAAAGCACAAGTTCTCTAGACGAATCATGGAATCCTCAACGTTGGATCAATCAAAGAAGCTTAGCCAAGCATGGCTAGGAAAAACGCAAAAGAAAAGATGATGAAGAACATGAAGAACAACTAAGAGAAAATAAAAAGCTTCTAATTTAATCTGAAAAACCCATAAAGGGTAATTGAGAATATATATGTTTGTAGCCACCATCTCATATTCCTTATATAGGAAAGATGACTAAAAATAGAAAACCTCTAATAAATAGAAAATCTTTAAAAAATAGGAAACCTCTAATAAATAGGAAACCCCTAATCAATAGGAAATCCCTATAAAAAAGGAAACATCTAAAAATTGGTCTTTTATTACAAAATTCGAGCAAAATAAAAATCCAGAAAAATAGGTCTGTCTTTAGCTCCAATTTCGTCCATCTTCTTGTCCAAATTAGCCTTCCGAGTCTTCATAACAATTGTAGCTCTCTGAATCATCTAAAAAAAGAAAGAAGAATCAGGCTAATCGGATATCTAGATCAAAAGTTATGGCGAAAATACTAAATCACTGTAAATCTGGAATTTAATCATAAAAATGAATTAAATCCAATTAAAAGCTCAAAGCTCGATTAAGTAATAAAATCCATTATTTAATGACTAAACAATCCTAAATTTATTCACCAAGAGATACAATTAAGTGTAATAATATTCAATTATCAAATTCCCCCACACTTATCTTTTTGCACTCCTGAGCAAAATTCAAAGAAAAAGACTAAAATGAAAAACTCTTCCTTTCTAACAATCGCTAACAATGGAAAAATTTAATAAAGGACACAAGACTTCAAAAGACCAATCAATCAAGACCAAAATTCTTTCATCTCAAATTACAAATCCTGGCAATCTCAATCAATGATGCTAATCACACAAGATAGTCTCTCAAGGGATGCCCTCAATCAATCTCTCAAGTGTATAGGATAAATAAGTGTATCGCTCAAATTCTGCTCAAGAAAATAGTCCTACCATAGGCTTGCTCAATTTCTACTTCTCCACCACTTATGACACATGCATGCAAAAATCAAGAGAGCTTGTTATTGAAGGCTGTAATGGGGCTAGGGTATAGGTGTGAATAAGTATGGATATGATTGGCTAAGCACCCAAAAAATTCAAAGAACATCAGTTAGTAATAGCAAATGACCTCAGTAACATTCCTTTTTATTTCTCCTTCTTTACATTGCTTCCTCTCTTTTTCTTTTTTCTCTTTTCTTTTCTTTTCTTCTTTTTTTTTTCTTTCTTTTGAATTTTTTTTTCCTTTTTTCCTTTTCCTTTTTTTTCTTTTTTTTTCTTTTTCTTTTTTTTTTTGTACTTTTTTTTTCTTTTAGAATAACAATGACCAAAATCAATGCCAAATGATAAATGATACACAATCAAATACTCCCCCCCACACTTAAAATGTTGCACACCTGGGCAACCCCCACACTTAAGCACAAAACTAAGGTGAAACCAATGCTCAATAAATTTCCAAGGTGCGGGATAAAATGGTTTTACGCTTAGGCTTGTAATGTGGCTTAGAAAAGAATGAGTCAAGAAGGCACAAAGGGGCTAGCAAAGGAAATATAATATAAGGGAAAGGCTATTTGGCCAAAGTGGGAAAATGAAAGGAAGAAAACAAGCTTCCATCATATTTATGCACGTAAGTGAAAAATTAGCTTCAAAAAGAAAAGGAGCAAGTTCTAGAGAACACAAATCATGAGCAAATGCACACATGAAAGAAAGAATGGTAAAAGATGAATTCCATTCATGCAGGCCCAAAACCTCACTAGGGTTAATACCAAATCATGCAACCAGCATCCCAAAATTAACTACCAAGAAATATAATCCAAGAGTCCAGAAATTCAGCCTCAGAGAGAAGGATCCATCAAAACCAAGATGTCAAGGTTCACAAAAGGTAGAGCAATCATAGAAAGAGAGCGTGTTATTCATAATTTTTTTTACCTACTAAACTACATTATTTCTACTTTTTTACTGATTCGTGTCCCTCCCCCACACTTATCTTCCTCATACAACAATTAAGCCCAAGTAATCATATGAATTAGGAAGAAAATAAGTAAGGAAAGAGACAACCTTTGTTAGAGTATCTTGAGTTGCTTGAAGGAGAAGTTCTCATCTTTGATGAGAATCATGAATTTTTCCCTTGGAACATCTTCTCCCGCATTGAATTTCCTTGGTGGAGGTGGCTCAGGATCTATTGGAAGAGGTCCAAGAATGTACGGTGGATGTTGATTCCATTGACAACCTTTCCAAAAATGTGCCTGCAAATAAGACAAGCAAATAGCAGTATCCCATCTAAAAATAGAGACATGGAGAGATTTTAAGTAAATGAAAGACATGTTAAGTTCCAAACTCTCCAAGTAACTATCACATCCAAGGAAATCAATGATACTCCCATCAGTAGGAGTCAAGCAACCAGTCATATTGTGAAAATTCTCTTGTGCTTGTAAAATGGAAGGTGTGGAATCCAATTTAGTGTTGGAGTACATCACAACATCGTTGCAATCACAAGAGATGGAAGGGAAAAGAGTGGAAGAATGAAGCAAAGTTTTCAAATCATCACCACCTGGAATGTGTAAAGATTCAAAACAATTATCTTGTTTTTCTAAATCAGGTGGCAAATCACAAGAAAGTACTTGTTGGGAAGATCCATCAACATGCAAGATTTTATCAATCAAAATTTCAGAATCTTTGTCACCAACAAGACTACAAAGAGGTAACTCAATGGGAATTTTATGTATTTAGTATTCTAGGCTATGATCTTTCTCACTCACATCAACAACAGAATCCACAAGTAATGTAGAATCACTAAGCAAGTCAGAATCACCAAATAATGCAGCATTAATCTCAGTGCAAATAGGGCACCATTCATTATCAGAACATGCACAATTGGCAGAATTACTCGTCCATGCAAAATCAGGATAATCAACATACCATTGAGCAAGAACATCATCAACAACATTGTCATCCATGCTTAATTCAACCTTTTCAAAATTGACATGCTTGCTATCATCAATAGTACAAGAGTGTGCATTTTGATCAATGGTAGAATCAACCACTTCACTAAATGCTTTCTTTTGAAGTTCAACAAGTAAATGACATTTTTCATGATAACAATCTACACACATTTGATATTCCTCACAAGGGCATGAAAATATGTCATTCAATTTATCGCATTCATCCATAGTACTATGAAGAGAAGCATTTTCATTAGTTAAAGCATCACATGAAGAAATAGGAACACACTCATCAACAAGTACAGTCGAATCACTACTACTAAAACCAATTGGTTGAGCAATTACATTTCCAAACAATTGAGGGGATTCAACAATGATTTCGTCGTCCACCTCATTATCACTCAAATCATGAATTGCTTCATTAATCAAAGTAGTAGGAGAGTCTACCTCTATAAGAATAGGATCATTACCAAATGGGAGAGAAGACTCTTCAATGTGCTTTTGTACTTGCTTCATTTCTTGTGCATGTGCGACCATGAGAGAAGGATTTTGTTGAAAATTCATTTTCAACATTTGTGTTTGCTGCTCAATTTCCTTTGCTAATCTCTCAGATGATTTCGCTTGTTGTTCCATAATTCTAAGAAGAGAGTCCATTTGTTGATGAAAGTCATCCTTATGTGACCACTCCTCATTTATAGCCCAAGCCGTTTGATTTTGGTGATCTCCAATGATTTCACAAAATGAAGGATCTTGGTTGGGCATACATGGTTGAGAATGAGGTTCATAAGGTGGTTCAAATGAGTATTGGGATTCATGAGATGGATGACATGGTCCTGAAGTGGGATGGAATGAAGGATGGTATGATAAGTGAGAGGGTTGATGATATTGTTGAAATGGGTGGTGGTATGGTTCATATAATGGGTGGTGGAAAGGACCATGACATTCTTGATTGCCTACAAAAGAGTGAGAATTGAAAGGTAGATTATGATTGCCATAAAACCAAGCCATGAAATTTCAAAACAATTAATTTCCAAAGAATTACAAGAAAACTGTCTAACTATAAACTATAAAAACTAAGAAAAGGAATCTAATAAAATACAAATGCAAGTGAAAAAGAAAAGATTTTTTTTTTTTTTTGGAAAATGATTAAAGATGCAAGTATGCTATGAATTAACTTGGAGACATGGTGAATTCAAACAATTACGCCCAAAATCATATCAAATTTGATACAAACACACCACACAGAAGCTACCAAGTTAAGACAATGCAATGAATTATATGCAAGTTACCTAAATGCCAAAAATCCTAAACTATATGCAATAAAAAATCAAAAAATGCAAATCTAACAAGCTTCACAAGAGAAACCCCTTGTCAAAAGTGAATTTGACAATTAAATCACCTAGGGAGCCAATTACTTAGCTCCCCGGCAACGGCGCCATTTGATGAAGACCTTTTGTCATTAGCCTTGGGGTCCACAATCAACAATTAACCAAGGATTGCGTATAGGCAAACCTAGGATCGTTCTCTCTTTTCGAGGAGCCTTTTATTGAATCCTAAGTAATCTAAATGTCATGCAAATGCAATGAAAACAAGGGGGATTGGGTTTTGGATTTTTAAATTAATAAACTGAAATAGAAATGCAATTTAAATGAAGCAAAGATAAAATAGAATATAAGAAAACGAGAAGAAACAGATTAAAATCGATCAACCCAACGTTCAGATTCCAGAGACTTCCATCATTGAACGAAATATAAATAACCCACGTTTGGCTCTGGACGAACCGAGATCTCTACATTCGCCCAGAAAATCCCTCGACTAGACGATCGCCTAGAATATGTCCGAACAGCGGCGTCCCACTGTGCGATCGCACAGCAAAACTTAAAACCTAGTTCGAACTCAGTCCTTGGGATGAACCAAACCGAATATTAAATCTAATATTCGAACTATTTCCAGAAATCGGATCTGATAAGATGAAAATAGAAACGAGTTAAATTACGATAAAGCACAAGTTCTCTAGACGAATCATGGAATCCTCAACGTTGGATCAATCAAAGAAGCTTAGCCAAGCATGGCTAGGAAAAACGCAAAAGAAAAGATGATGAAGAACATGAAGAACAACTAAGAGAAAATAAAAAGCTTCTAATTTAATCTGAAAAACCCATAAAGGGTAATTGAGAATATATATGTTTGTAGCCACCATCTCATATTCCTTATATAGGAAAGATGACTAAAAATAGAAAACCTCTAATAAATAGAAAATCTTTAAAAAATAGGAAACCTCTAATAAATAGGAAACCCCTAATCAATAGGAAATCCCTATAAAAAAGGAAACATCTAAAAATTGGTCTTTTATTACAAAATTCGAGCAAAATAAAAATCCAGAAAAATAGGTCTGTCTTTAGCTCCAATTTCGTCCATCTTCTTGTCCAAATTAGCCTTCCGAGTCTTCATAACAATTGTAGCTCTCTGAATCATCTAAAAAAAGAAAGAAGAATCAGGCTAATCGGATATCTAGATCAAAAGTTATGGCGAAAATACTAAATCACTGTAAATCTGGAATTTAATCATAAAAATGAATTAAATCCAATTAAAAGCTCAAAGCTCGATTAAGTAATAAAATCCATTATTTAATGACTAAACAATCCTAAATTTATTCACCAAGAGATACAATTAAGTGTAATAATATTCAATTATCAACCGCTGAGTTTGAAAATCAAATATAACGAATTTGTAAAATCTTCTTGTTTGATCTTTATACTTCCCATTATCATTCTCTATTATTCCTAGCTATGTTTAACCACTTTGTTAGTGAGTTTCAGATGTTTTAGAGAATGTTCATTGAAGGTTTAAAGCAAAAGCAAAAGTGGCGTCAGCTCATTAAATGTTAAACCCAGAAAAGTTACATACTTTTGGGTAATCCTTCTGCACACGTCTACAAGGAATTAATGTTTGCTTCCCACTTCCAGCAACTGCTATTCCAATGGATTAATTCATCAGAAGTCAACTCTGAACTTTTGCTTAGCTGGATTAAGTGGAAATTAGTGAGAGAAGAAGACTAAAGCTTAACCAAGACCTTGTCAAATGAAGGCAACGGTTATATTGAAGAATCCAACGGTCATTTAATGCTCTTTTAGTACAAATAGAGCTGCATTTAAGTCTTCTCAACTAACACATCTGCTGAAAACGAATTGCATTCAAGTTTACATTTATTTCCTTCAGCTTACATCTGTATTGTATCTTTTGATACATTTGTTCTTCAGTGTTTATCATTATTCACTCTTAAAGAGAATCTTTGATTGTAAATCATTTATGGTAAAGAATCACAAATCAGGGGACTTAGTGATTGGGGGCATTGATTACAACTTGTAAAGGGGAGTAAGTTCTAGTGAGAGAATTACTCTTGAGTGCAGAGTGTGTAATCAATTGTGATAGTGGAAATCCCAAAGTATCTGGGGATTGGACGTAGGTCAAGTAGTTGGACCGAACCAATATAGATCTCTGTGTCTAGCTGCTCTTGTTTCTACTATGTTCATCTCTATTTTCATTGCCTTAAAACAGAGCAAATTTCAAAAGTTTAAAAAATCCCCAATTCACCCCCCCTCTTAGTGATTTAGCTCCACCTTCAAGGCCGAGTTGGCCGAGTTGACCCCAGGTCAAATCGAAACCCGGGGCCACCCTTTAACTCGGACCAGCTTACTGGCCGGTTCGCCAGTTTCCAGTCTGAACCGGTTGGCCCGGTTCGATTTTCAAAACATTGCCTTTAACCTTAAATTTTAATATATTTAAAAATTATAAAACTTAAAAATCTTGCTATTTGTATTCAGCTATTAAAAAGTTGGAAAAAAAAAAATGGAAGTTAAAATCACCAACTTTAGGTAAAGCATATACGTTTCTTAATTAACATCGATGTGATCAAATTATGGAGTACTTCTACTAGCCATTTTTGTCTAATTCTTGATAACTTGCGATGGCTTCTTCATTACTTCGGATTTCAATTACGATGTATATTCACTTGTAGCAGTACTTACACGCAATAATTTTCTTTTTTCTGAAGCATTATTTTATGTGTCTTCTTAAAGTGATTAGACTTTATTGTATAAGATAAGTGTGAGTAAACCTTGGGAAGGTTCCGCTATAGAAAATGGTGTTACAATTATTTAACTTTGTCCAACATTTGTATTTTAATAAATAGAGATCTTGATTGTTATTTTAAAATAGTTATTGTTATTTCTTAAAGTCAAGTAGTCATTTATCTTTATATTATTCCCTTCTCAATAATTTTGATGCGGTTGGCGTCGGAGCTCCAGCGACTAGCTGACTAATGCCAGAGCTTTGTTGACTGACAATGGAAAATTTTTAAATAAAAATGAACGTAATGACAATATTGTCATTTGACAAATAACCTTAAAACAAGTTCCTAAGGACTGCATTCAAAATATAAGACATTTCATGGGACCGATATGAGATACATATTTCAGTGGTACTTTGTGTTATATTCTCCCTTTAATAAAATTTCATAATAAATTTTTCTGTTAAAAAACCTCTTTAATTAGATTATAAATATTTCTTCTCTATTATTTAAATTAGTACTACCTCTAGTCTTAAATATAAGAATTAATTTAGAAGTGAATTTTAGTATATGTATTCATTTTATCTCTTATATTTATCATTTTTCTCTAAACTAATTTACCTGAATTATAAACTAACATATAACTATACACATATAAGTATTTTAAAGAGTTTAATAATTAAGTAGTTTATTTAGTTTATTTAATCTTTCAAAATTTGTTAACTAGATCTTATATTAAGGACTGGAATTAGTACAATTTTCTTAAAATTTTGTTGACATTAATTACATCCATTAATTTTTCTTTTTTCAAAAAAAAAAAAAACATATGCTAATCAAGAACTATCATTACTCCAATAGCTATATCATCCCCGATGTTTCTCGCAGATTCAACATATTCTTATTCATAAGTTTCCAGCTAGAAGAGACCAACTCATTTGGAATGGCAATTTCAATGGAGTTTATACAGTCAAAACTAATTAATTACAAAATCATGTTGTAGCACAAACAAGCTCTAATCTAGGCATAGTAAATCAATTTAGATGGGTAAAACTAAGGACATTAAATATTCATCCTTGAATTAAAATGCTTTTCAGTCTCAGGGCGTGTCTTGGATATGGTGAACCCCTAGAATCCAACTCACCTAAATTTTTTTGTTCAAAAAAGGAAAAAAAAAATTGTGAAGGATTGTTAGAAACATTTTACCTGCTATATCATTTCTCCATCAACGGCATATAGCTTGCAGGAAGAAAATATGATCCTCAACAAGCCATTCAGCACACTCAAGTATAGTGGAAAGCTTTTCTTCAGTCACAAAATCAAGTACCAGGCCAGCACCCAAGAAGCATTCCAAGAATACGTTCCCTTACCATATTATACAATGACAGGATTACATGAAGATTGCTTTTAATAACATGCATATCCTTCAAGCTATTGAAAGTATGCAGAGGTCATTAGAGCAAAGTCACTGATATTTGGTGGAGCATACTCATTGGAGCTTTTCTTTGTATGAGTTTTACTTACATCCTTATATTCTTGTGAGAATATATACTGTGATAATATCAAGGGACCAATCATTCTTGTGGTTTCTTCATGGTTAGAGTTGTAAGAAACAAGCTTAGTTAAGGTCTTAACCCAATCATCCATCCGAATTTTTGTGTGTGGAGTTACAAAATCTATATCCTCTTTTGTGGTAAAAGACACAATACAATAACCATTACTCAGGGGAATCATCTTCATCTCCACATGCGATGAATCCTATCCCTTATTATATGAGTACAAAGCAATATCATGCACGAATCACCTTAATAATTAGTAAATTCATCCATGGTGGGCACCAAGCAATTTCGATGTAACTTTCAGAGACAGTATCCCTTGCTCATTTGTTGTTCCATATCGCTCCTCCTTTGGCAAGCATTATGAGTTATTATCCTATCCCACTTTAGCATTCTTCCTACTAGAGAACTTCTTCCATCCATTAATTATATAAATCATCTTCCTCCTCATGTCAAATCAAGAAACCTATATGTCCAGGTGACAAGAGTTTGTCCCAAGAGAGAAGAGGAGGACGTTTCCTTGCATTTTTAGGTTCATCCTTGCGCTTTTATTAGAGAATAATGAGGATTAGCATTTATCAGTATGCAATATGTTGTGGTATATGCTGTGGTCCTTGTGGTCCCATAATACTGTCGTAATGCAAATCTGTAAAATATTCCTTTGTATACGTGTCACATTGTAATAGGTTCTGTTATACACTTATAATTGTGAAATATTCCCTCTGATTGTATCACTGAGCTTATGTATATGAGAATCATGCTAAGCATAATCATTCAGTGCTTCAGCAATATATCTTTGATATACATTATGCTCTATAATTTGTCTTGGTATCAGAGCAACAAGATGGCCAATTCTTCATCCTTGTCCGTCGACTCTGCTTCTCGATCATATACCAGAGCATACTCTCTTTTTACCTCATCGAGCCAAACCATGGTGATCAAGTTGGATCACACCAACTTTCTGGTTTGAGAATCCATCGTCCTTCCTCTGATTTAAGGTAATAAGCTTGAAGGCCACATCCACGATGCGTTGACTGCTCCACCGAAATTCATTTCTGGTGCTACTGGCTGAACAACCAATCCTGCATACTTCGAATGGTTTTCAGTGGATCAGATGTTGGTTGGTTGGCTACGAAATACTATGACCTAAGATGTTGGTGTACAATAAAATGAAGAGCTTAGCAGATGAATTAGCTCTTGCTGGTTCTGCAGTGGCAATGGATAATCTCATCCTCTATATAGTTAATGGGCTAGACACAGTATAACGCCATTGTGGTTAAACTTATGGATAAACCGATCTGACATGGATAGATGCTCAGGTGGCCTTGCTATCTTTTGAAACTCGACTGAATTAGTTGAATCATTTTTCAAGTATGAGTATTCAACCTTCGGTTAATATTGTCATTGCTAATCGAAGTGATAATATCTCTCGTGAGTCAAGTCGTGATGGCTGGAAAAATAATTCATGCAACTTAGGATGGGGAGGAGGTAGCTTCCGGGGTAGTCGTCGTGGCAACAGTCGACCATTTTGCATTCACTGTCAACGTCTTGGTCACACCATCGCAACTTGCTACTATCAAGACGATGCTGGGTCTTCTAATAACAATATTGTATTCCTGCATCATTTCCACAAACTTAATATGCTAACTCATACTCAGTGGTAGGTCTGGCATGGTATATGGACAGTGAAGCTAATTACCATGTGACCCTAAATCCCGAGCATCTTGATGAAATTAATTCAGTTGGTAAGTTCATCACCTTGCTACTTGTACTGGTAAGAAGAGTAGAATTGTAGGAATTGGTTCAACTACCATATCATGTAATTGTCCATCTAGATTACTCTTCAAAGATGTTCTCCATGTTCCTTTGGCCATGAAAAATCTTATAAGCGTAAATAAGCTAATTAGTGATAATTGTGTTAGTGTGGATTTCACTAATCGTTTGACAAAAAAAAAAAAAAAAGATTTCACTAATCGTGGTTGCAATGTGAAGGATTCAATGACAGGAAATCTGCTAATACAAGGAACTCCAAGAGAAGGAATATATCCAATGATGGAAAGAAAGCTTGAAGCTAAACTAGAAATTCTAATGGTGACCTATGATACTGAGTCTGATTTTCTAAAGTGGCATCACCTCTTACGATACCCTAGTGCTAAGGTGTTAAAACAAGTCTTGAATAAATGTAATAGCAAAGCTTCAAATGTCCCTCTTGGTGACAAATTTGTATGTGAATTGTGTAAATTAGGAAAATCAAAATATTTACCTTTTCCACATTCTGTTTATCAAGCTTCTCTTCCTCTGGAATTAATCCATACGAATTTGTGGGGACCTGCTCCTATACAATCCCATGGTGGTAATTGGTTTTACATTCATTTTATAGACGATTTTAGTCAATTCACTTGGCTTTATCCTTTAAAACATAAAGGAAAGGCGGTTCATACTTTCAAGTTTTTCAAAGTTTTCGTTGAAAACCAATTCAATTCAAAAATCAAAGCTATACAATGCAATAATGATACTGAGTAAAAACTCTGTTGCACAAGACGCTGGATTCAATACTCAACTCACACGTCCTTACACGTTAGCACAAAATGGCAGAGCTGAAAAGAAACACCGTCTCATTATGGAAATAGGATTGACTCTGTTAGATCATGCTAGAATGCAATTGAAATACGGATAGATGCTTTTCAACAAGTAGTATTTAATCAATCGCTTGCCAACACCAATGTTGAATGGTTAGACATCCATGTTTTGGCTTTTGAAAATAGAACTGATTATAGTAGCTTGAGATTATTTTCGTGTGCTTGTTATCCATGTTTAAAACCATATAATGCTCACAAGTTCCAATTTCATAGTCAAAAAGTGTGTCTATTTTGGTTTAGCATCTCAACAAAAAGGCTACAAGTGCCAAAGTGAATCAGGTAAAATATTTGTTTCATGCTATGTTGTTTTTTATTCCATAATGTTTCCTTTTCAAGCAGGTTTCATATGACAGTCTTCTAATGCTAAGGAATAAGCAAGCATAATCTTATTGATAATTTGAAATAGCCCTAACTATGAGTCGATGACTGTGGAGGAAGACGATAGTGGTCAATTAGAAAAACAAGTCTCTCAAAATTCTTCATGGACTGATGACCCTGTAGAGTTTGATGTAGAGATGGATGAGTCCAATTCCAATTCTCATAATGATAATGAGCCTTCTAACCAACATCCCATGGTCACAAGGTCCAAAGCCGGTATAACCCGACCCAAATATCCTTACATTGGGTCCGTAGAAGCTACAGAAATGATGAGCTCATAGAAATATTTTGAACCCTCATCGGTTTGTGAAGCACTGTCATCTCCCAAGTGGCTGAATGCACTGAAGGAAGAATTTGATGACCTATTGTGAAATCGAACCAGGGTTCTAGTGCCATACAACAATCAAAAGTTGATCGATAACAAGTGGATGTACAAAATGAAATTTTGAGCCGATGGTTCAGTCTAAAATCACAAAGCAAGACCGTAAATAGGGAATTTCAACAAATCCTTGGAGTTGATTTCAGCGAGACTTTCAGTCCGGTTATCAAATCAACAACCATACGAGTTATTTTGTCAATTATTGTGACCTTTAGATTGGAGATTCGGCAACTGGATGTAAATAATGTGTTTCTCAATGGTTTCCTACGAGAAGAGTCTATATGTGTCAACCAGATAGATTCCTAGATTCTTGGTAGCCTAATCATGTCTGTAAGTTGGTAAAAGCTTTCTATGGCTTGCGACAAGCTCTAAGAGTTTGGTTTGATAGATTGTGATTTATATTGATTAACTGGGGCTTTAAAAATTTGAAGAGTGATATATGTGACAAACTCATGATCTTGCTATCTTAATCTTGATCTATATTGCTGATATTTTGGTCACTAGTAATAATCCTGTCTATGTTAAAAAATTTGTGAAACAACTTAATTTGATTTTCCCATTGAAAGATTTGGGAGCTTTGTATTATTTCTTGGGTTTGGAAGTTTATAGAAATGAACAAGGATTTTTCTGAATCAATCAAAATATGTGACTAATCTGCTTAAAAGGTTTGGAATGTCAAATTTTGCTCCTGTGCCAACTCCAATGGTCACTGGTAGGATGATTTCTACAGAGGATGGTACTCTATTAGATAATCCCATTGAGTATAGACAAGCTATAAGCTCCTTATAGTATCTAACCATTACTCGACCAGATATTTCTTTTGCTATAAATAAACTCATTTTTTTTTATCTTAGTCAAGAACTACTCATTTTATCAAGCAGTTAAAATATTTTTAATATCTTAAGGGAACTTATAGTTTCATCCTCCATATCAAACCTTTCTGTGGTTCTTATCCTCAGTTAATAGCCTATATAGATGCTGACTGGGCTTGTGATTTAGATGATTGAAAATCTATGGCGGGAATGTGTGTTTATCTAGGTAACAATCTTGTATCTTGGTCATAATAGAAATTGAAAGTAGTGCCAAGGTTGAGTGTTAAATTTGAATATAGATCCTTAGCTGATGGCTCTACAAAAATTAAATGGTTGAACTCATTATTATTTGAAATAGGTCTATTTCTTAAAAGGCCTTTTGTAATTTGGTGTGGTAGTTTAACTATAAAAGCTTTGGGTGAAAATCCAATTCAACATGCTAGGAGCAAACATATTGATGTGCATTTCATTCTAGATCTAGTTCTATGTGGGTTATCAGATATATTCCCTCCTCATATCAAATTGTTGATTGTCTCACAAAGCCTCTGTCATAATCTCAGTTTCAGTATTTCAAAGACAAACTCGGCTGGTAATAATACCCTCTTGTTTGAAGGGGATTATTAGAGAATAATGAGGATTAGCATTTATCAGTTAGCAATATGATGTGGTAAATGTTGTAGTCCCAAATTCTGTTGTAATACAAATTTGCAAAATATTCCATTGTATACGTGTCACATTGTAATAGGTTCTGTTATACACTCATAACTGTAAAATATTCCCTTTGATTGTATCGCTAAGCTTATATATATGAGAATCGTGTTGAGCATAATCATTAGTGCTTTAGTAATATATCTTTTATATACATTCTGCTCTATAATTTGTCTGCTTCCCATCACTTGGAGCCTATCCCTTCTCATTCTGACCTAACATAAATCCCTTATTGGTTAGCCCCTCTCAGTCAGTTTCTCATTTTTTCCTTCCTCCTTGCTCTCTGCCATTTCCCCACCCCCTCCACATGCACATTCCCACCTCCGCCTCCACCACCACTCGCACTTGCACTCAAACTCTCACTTGCACTCCCATTTATGTTCTAATTTAAAGCCTACATTTCCTGTTGATAGTAGAAAATGAAGTGAGTGATGTTGTTTTCTTGGGCCAGTTTGGCAGGTTATTCTAAATATAAGAGTCAATAAAGAGGTTTGCTTTGATTTTAAAATAAGATCCTAGCCCACTTTGTCTTCCAAGCTCATAATTTTTTTCCTAAGCTCTCCTTATTAATTGCGCATATTAAGGAGGTTTTCTATCAAAAGGAGTAGTTTCAAAGGGGGAGTGATAGTGACAATTCTAGTTACAGTAATGTTGATTATTTAGTCGATGTTGAGAACATTTAGAATTTCATATCTGATGACACTTTTTTAGTTAGGGATAATAATAAGGACAATTATTCCATATATTTTGATATTAAAAATCAAATTTTTGAGAAGAGGCAAATGATTATAAAGAAAATCAATACACATTTTTCACAAATAACTAACTTAACTATTTTTTTTAATATTTATAAATTAATTATCTAACTCCTAACATTAAAAGGATGACTAACATGGGTTAGGTTTATGATGAGCACAAATTATACCATGTTTTCCCTATATTTCATGATTGAATTGTATGGTAAATATAAACTTAAACAGCAAACAATCTAAGCAAAAAGGCATATATTCATGATATAGGAAACTGAAGGGTAGAAATCATTTACATCCTGGACATGCGCTAAGAAAGGAGTAATTCGTAGGTTTTAAGAAAGAACACATAGGCAAAGCTGATACTATGCTATAGCATTCTGATAGCAATTCATAGTGCAATAAAAGGCATCACGGAAGCTATAGCAAAGTAAAGGACGCAATGCTATGTGGCATTTTATCTGACCTTTTTATCTAGATGATTTCGGGAATAAAGAAGTCGAGAGCGACAGGTAGATTACTGACGTAATAAAATAGAAGATGCGGAGAATCAAAACTGACAGATTTGGAGAATCCTGCAGGATCAGCAAAATCAATCTATCAAGAGTAGAAGATTCGATGGACCTCAATAGATTTAGAAAGCCCAGCTCACTGGAACTTGCATCGCAAGAAAGGCTGCTTATAAAAGGAAATAGGAACGCAACCCTAAAAGGAGAGTCGCACTGAGCCTAAATAAGATTCCATATTCGGCCGACTCAAGAGAAGAGTGAGAGATTTCACGAAGCACGAGATTTCCAGAGCAGCCCAACATCCTTCCCTGCAGTTCGACGAAGAGAAGAAGACATGGAGAGGTGACGTGACAGGACTTCATCCACGCCCTTGGAACTCTGCTTAAGCTTTCTATTTTGTTTACGTTTTTATTTTAGTATTTCGATCATGGGTCATTCTATTAGTATTTGTTTTGTGTTTCCCTCGTCAGTCATGAACTAATTTTTGTATGGCTAAACGAGGATGAACCCTTAAGTGTTAAATGAATCCAGTTGCAAGTTCTTAATTTAATAAATTTCGTTTGCTTATCAGTGCTTTAATTATTAGTCGATTAGCGGAAGCTAGGGGCTAGATTTGTGGCTTCGGCTTACTGGCAAGGAGTTGAGGTTAAACCTCTGAGAAACAGTGTTTGCTAGGCAGCCCGTGCACGGCTTGACTTATTATTGTAGGCTTCAGGAATGGGTCTACCTCTCATAACCATAACACCTTGAGCGTAACGCAAGTCTAACTAGAAAGTTGCCATAGGAATATGGGAGGAGTATAGTTAGCATCATATGTATCAGACACGGAAGCTTCGGTAGACTATCGTGGTGGGTTAACCAAATAGCTTTGTGGCAAGTAGCTATACTGTAGCATTGTGGAAGCTGTACAGTATAGATGCTATAGCAATGAGTAGATCAACTGGGGGATTGATGCATTTAAGGGTGATTCTGAGTCCAGTCTAACTTCCTACTGATATCTCTTCTCAAGTAATTTACGTTGTTTCTTTCTGCTAGTAGCATAGCCAATCAAACCTCTCAACCAAGTATTTTACTTTCTTTTTGTGCAACTATAGTAGAGATTGAGCGTCACTCCTTGGTATCTCAATCTCTGTGGGACGATACTCTACTTTCACTTTATTACTTGTTTGACTGGTTCACTTGCCATAAGGAAATTCGACCAACAGTTTAGCAGAAGAGGTTTGTTAGTTCTCTATGTGTTTTGATGATAACTGACATTTGTAAACTAAATGAAGTTAATGATTAAGTTAAAAATGTTTAAAATTTGTTCAAACTTAACCACTAACTTATTGGCATATCAAAACTCAAGTGAACTCAATACAAAGAGTCTTCCAAAATATTTGAACATAACGTGACTCGAGTATCTGAGTGTAAAACTCGAGTCAGTACTTGGCCGAGAATTTTTCAAAGTCTTTTAAACATAACTTAACTCGAGTTAGTCATAGTTAACTCAAGTCAAAACAAGGCTAAGAGCTAGCTACGTATTTTTGAACTTAAAGAAACTCAAGCCTTTGCATCTTGACTCAAGTCATGTTTTATGGACTTAAACTAATTTTCAATACATAAGTCCTTGACTCGAGCCTAGCTTTTAAAAGTTATTTTCTACTATATAAGTTGACTCGAGTTAGTCACTTAATGACTCGAGTGGATGCGAGTTCAATTCGTTTTACAAAATGCTATCGCGAAGTTCAATTCAAAAGAAAAACTTGACTCGAGTGAACTCTAATTGACTGGAGTCATGCACTTGAGTGAATCGCTTTTGCCTCAAGCCTAAGCCTTACAGAGACATCTTCATTTAAATTTTAAACCTATTTTCAAAGAAGATGACTCAAGCCCAAAGTGATTGACTCGAGTGTAAGGTCTGTTTTGATATCTCCGTGTCCAGATTTGTGAAATCTTCATGTATGATATGTATACTTCACATTATCTCTCATTATATTCTTAAATATGTTTAATCGATTTATTAGTAAGTTTCAGATGATCAAACGGATATTAAACTGAAGATTAAACTTAAAGCAAGTGATGATGTTAGAAGCATTACATGCTGGCCTAGAAAACGAAGCACGAACTTGGTAAGGTTTTCTTTACACATTCTAAAGGCTTTATTGTTTTCTTTGCACATTTGGACACCAGATCATCCAACGGATTTATCTTAAGCAAAGTCAACAAAGATTATCTGGGCATCTTGGTTAAGTCAAAGCAACTGAAGTAAATGTTCCTAACGGCTATTTATTGTATCCAACGGCTTCATCAAGTTCTTGAACGGTCATTAAACGCTTCCAACATATATAAGCTGAAGCATTCAATTCTTAACCACTAGAACACAAGAAAACACAAACGCTCAAGTGATATTTGCATTTATTGTTTTCTACTCATCTGTATAATATCTTCGGATATTCTAAACTTCAGTGTTTATTCATCTACTCTTCTAAAGAGTTTATTATTGATTATCAATCATTGTAAGAATCTCAAAGTATTGGGACTTTGAGATAGAGTTATTAGATTACAACTTGTAAAAGGGAGTGTATTCTAGTGAGAGGATAACTTTTGAGTACAGAGTGTGTACCTTATTAAAGCAATCGTGAAAATCTCATAGACTTTAAAGACTGGAAGTAGGTCAAGAGTTGAGATTGAACCAATATAAATCTTCTGTGTCAAGCTTTCTCTCCTTCTCTCTGTTATACCCTATTATGTTCGCCATTTTTAGGAATCTCAAAAAGATTTTTAAATCCCCAATTCACCCCCTCTTGGTGATATTCTGTCATTTACAAGATTATTATCTCACAACATAGCGAGCTAAGGTTTGAATAGATAAAATTTGGTTAGTTAGGATCTTACATACAGAGTCACCAACAACGTAGAGGTTTATAGATAAAATTATGAAAAGTAGGCAATTAGAAGTAAAGAGTAACTTTATTGAGAATTTTAGGTGAAACAAAGTAGGGAGTGAGGGCATAAATAATGGAGAATAGATAATAAGCTGGTTAAACAATAAAGTGCAAAGCAATAAAACCAAAGGAGAATTTTGTATAAGAGAATAATTCTCTTAAGGTGTGATTCTATCATCCTTTTCATAACATGTGCCTTATCCCACATTTATATGGGTTTATTCCATTTTTCATGGATCTTAACTGGTTAGAAGGGGTGGCCCTACTATTTAGGATCATGGTGTTATATTAGCTTGCGGGTTGACTAGGTGATTGAGGGAGATGGTGGAGTTGGGCTTGGACTGCAAATGGGTAGGCCTATCTCTTTGGGCTTGTCCTGCTAATAGGTCTAAAAAGCTAATTTTAGGCCCTATAATAAGCCCCCCACTTTCCAAGTCCAATTGGTTATTGACTTGGAGAGTGAATCTACAATACCAATCAAATGGGTAGTGATTTATGCACTTGACAATCTTTGGTTTGTATTGTGATGCACCATCTTAGGTGATTATTCTTTCTTTATAGTTTGTTTAGCTAACATCCCTTGTATCTTGGTTATGTTTGGGCAACAAACCTTTTGGAACTATGGTATTTCATGTTTTGTGGCATCCAATGTAATACTTTGATTGTTAGTGAATCCATAGTATTGTCATAATACTCGACCAAGTATGACAATTTTGGTCAGTTGGAACATCGGTTATGTGTGGACAACAAATCAAGGTGTTTTACATTTGCACCATGTAACACAATAGTTTATGTCTTGTATGACTAGTGTCTTTAGTATATCAGTCCATATATGTGGTAAATCGATCATAAAAGTTTTTTTTCATATTGGATAGGTTTTCATTATATAACATTGTTAACAAGTCCACATATGCTAGTAAGCATTGTCGTAGTATCCGACCTGTTAGTGCCAACGTTTCACCCAAGAGCGGGGTAAATTGGGTGATATTAAAAATTTAGAATGAAAGTTATCAACAATTATTTTTTAAAAAAAAACAAGAGTTAGAAGAATATCATCGAAGTGTGCACAATGGATTATACTGGTTCAGCCTTAACTTTTTGACCTACATCCAATCCCTATAGCTTTTTTGAGATTTTCACTATTCTTATAAGATTCCACGGGTTCTTGACATCTCAGTACAAAGAGAAATCCTCAACAGGACTCACTCCCCCATACAAGTTGTAATCCTATAACCACACTTAAGGTTCCACTACCTTGAGAGTTTACAGAATCGATAATGTTTGGTAAAGTCTCTTTCACAAAGTAAATATGTTAGTTCTCTATGTTTGTTTTGATGATAACAGACAATTCTAAATGAAAGGAAGTTAATGATTCAAGTAAAAATATTTTAGCTTTATCAAATCTTGAATCAATAACTTGTTTAAGTATCTGTCAAAGAATGACTCGAGTTAAAGTTTTAAAGACTTGAGTCAAGTGTTTTGAAACTGCAATCAAAATGTGTTTTTTACTTTGATTGACTCAGGTTACTCTCTGGTGACTCGAGCTAAAAGCTTTCTGAAATGCTTTAATGAAAAGCATCAACTCAAGTTAATGTTGTTAAACTAAAGTTGACCTTTGTGGACCTAAACTTATCTTTTCAAATTTCTAAGTTCAATTTTTTCAAATATTTTCTTACAGTCAAAATATTGACTCAAGTTAAGTTTAAGTGACTCGAGTGTCACTTTGAAACTTATTTTCAAAACATATTTTGACAACTTGAGTTAAGTGCTGATGACTCAAGTCATCCATTAGAGTCATCACTTAGTGACTTGAGTATGCTCTATGTTCAAAACATTATCAAAATTCAACTCGAAGACATTTGTGAAAATGTTATTGACTCGAATGAGAAATGCATGACTTAAGTACACAACTTGAAGTAAGCATCTTAATTATACTCGAGTTAAGTTTATATATAGACATATTCTCTATCTTATTTTTTACTTTTCAAACATATTTTCAGAGAAGATGAAGTTATGACTTGAGTGATAAATGATCAACTCGAGTTAACAACTCTAATGAGCTTGAAATCAACTCGAGTTAGCTTATTTGTTTTTTTTTTTCAAATTACCATGTTCGTAAATCTTAAATCTTTTCTTATGATTTGATTACTTCTTATCATCATTCATTATTGTTTTAAACTATGTTTAAACAATTTATTAATGAGCTTTAGAAGATTAGATGAGAGACGAACTGCAGATTAACCAAAAAGCACTGAATATGTCAAAAGCATTTAATGAAGTTGCAGAAAACCAAGCATAATCTGGGCAACCATTCTCTGAGCAATCAAAAGGCATTCATGTTCTCTCTCCTCAAATAAATGCTTCAACACTCAACAGGAAGAGCAGAAGGAATGTAGATAGCAAAATGTCAGCAAATCATTTGCAGAATTGAAGCGTGAGAGTAACGAACAAGATTCAATGTCCAACGGCTATATTTATTACTCACAACGGTTCATTGAAGCTTCTCAACATTTACTAATTTCCTTCATCAAATATAAGCAGAAGCATTCAATACGATTGAATCGCCAGAAACACTTACATTTAAACAAACATACTGTATTTACTGTTTCATTCACTTTACTGTGTAATATCTTTGGATATTGGATTTTTAGTGTTTATCAATCTGCTTTGTAAAAGAGTTGAATTGTATTTATCATTTCTATAAAGCAACTCAAGGTAGTGGGACCCTGAGAATGACTGTATTGATTACATCTTGTAAGGGGGAGTGAATCTTAGAGAGAGGATTACTCAACATTACAAAGTCTATAATCAGTTGAAAGATATAGTGAAATACCCAGAGAGTTTGGAGACTAAACATAGGTCAAGAGTTTAAACCAAACTAGTATAAATCTCTTGTGTTTATCATTCTCCTTCTTTGCTCTATTTTTAGTGTGAGTCTCAGGGGCATTTCGCAAAAGTTTTTAAATCACCCAATTCATCCCCCCCTCTTAGGTGATATTTCATCTATCATGAAAGTGGAGCCAAATACCCAAGAGGGGGGTGAATTGGGTATTTTAAAAATTCTTACAAATAACTCTATTTTCTAACAATGAAAACAGGGCAGAACAGAGTATGAGAAAGAATGGCAAGACACAAGAGATTTATACTGGTTCGGTCTTAACCACTTGACCTACGTCCAGTTCCCAGACTCTCTGGGATTTCCACTATATCAAAGATTACACACTCTGCACTCAAGAAATGATTCTTTCTCTAGAACTCACTCCCCCTTACAAGTTGTAATCAATGATTCCCCAAATCACCAAGTCCCGTTGACTTGTGATTCCTTTACAATGAATGATATTTAGAAAGAAAACTCTCTCAAAGAGTAGATATAAATGAACACTGAAGCTCTTGTATCAAAAGATACTATACAAATGAAACACTGGAGAGAATAAATGAAAACTTGAATGCAATTCGCTCTCAGTTATTATGGTTGTTAGAAAGACTTAAATGCAGCTCTATTTATACTCAGAGATCATTAAATGACCGTTGCTTTACCAATAGATCCGTTGGAGAAGTTCTGCCAAGGTTAAGAGGTGGTTTAGGCATCTTCTCTCTCTAATATTTCTCTTAATCCAGCTGTCCAAGTAATCAGAGTTGACTCTCTGCGAATTAGTCCGTTGGAGATGAGGTTTCTTGTTGTAGAAATCAATCTTTAATGCTTTGCAAACGTGTGCAGTCGGATTGGCCAGAAGAGAGAAACTTTCTGGACATAGCATTTAATGTTCTGAACTGCTTTTTGCTTTATGCTTTAACTCCTCAATAAACATTCTTTAAACCTCTGAAATTCACTAATAAAGTCATTAAACATAGTAGGGAATATTAAAGAATAATATAGCAGAGGATTAAAATCAAATAATAATGTTTTCTGGAATCGTCAGATTCAAATTTTCTAAACCAGCGTCATGAACTCGAGCTTAGTTCTTCCAGGCTCGAGTTTGGTGTTTCGGTGTACAAAAACATTTCAGTTTAAAACATGCAAACCTGAGGTTTGTAGTCTAAACCTGAGGTTCCTAGCTCATTCAAAAATCACATTGCTCTTGGGTTGTTTTGAGCTCGAGCTTACTTTCATGAACTCGAGTTCTCTTCATTCAGAGAGATATGTTGCGATTTTTGAGTTCTGGAGAGTTTGTGTTCAAGAGGCAAACTCGAGTCCATAAATGACAGGCTCGAGTTTGACACTGTTCACGACAGAACTTAGTCTTAGCTTTGAAAAGACAAACCTGAGGTTTGTAGTGCAAACTCTAGAGTTTTCTTAAGTTGGAAAAACGCTTTGCTCTCTGTAAGGTTTGAACTCAAGCTTGTAATGTTAGGCTCGAGTTTGACACTGTTTGAGTCAAACCTTAGTTATCCTTTTAACAACGCAAACCTGAGGTTTTCTGAGTAAACTTTAGAGTTTTCTCAAGTTGAAAAACACTTTTGCTCTCTGGAGCTTTTAGGCTCGAGTTTAACATCTTAGGCTCGAGTTTGTTCAACTTTGAAAAACTCTCAACATTGTTGTCTTGAGATAAACTGGAGGTTTGTGAAATAAGTCTCAGGTTTGTTTAGCATGAAAAACTTTGAAACCTCTCGGCCAAATGTAGGCTCGAGTTTGAAAGGATAGGCTCGAGTTTACATGTTCTGTAAACTCTTGAGATTTTTCAAACTGGAAAACTTTACTTTGAATAAAACAGTGCGGAGTTTGTAAAATCTTTAATTTTGAAAAGTTCTTCCCGCCAGAGATGAACTCGAGTTTGCCATAACAGGCTCGAGTTCATAGGTTATGAAAGATTTTCTCTGGAGGTTGCAAACTTGAGGTTTGAAAGAAAAAATGTCGAGTTTAAAAATAATTTCAAAGCTAAATCCTCTCTACCATTAGTGAGCTCGAGCTTAGAAATGTGAACTCGAGTTCACTTAACCTCTTGATAAATTCTTAAGTTCAAACTTTAGGTTTAGTCTCGAGTTTGAAAATTAAACTGGCGAGTTTGCAGTCTCTGTCCAAGGCAAGCTCGAGCATGCACATAATAGGCTCGAGTTTGTCACAGACAGGATGTTTTTGCTTGAAATTGACAAGTTTGAAACATCTTAATCTTGAACAAAAACATCTCCCCATTGTTTACAATTGTTAGTAATCATCAAAACATATTGGGAACTAACATATCAAAATATATGATCACTAAAGAGCAAAAATAATATCAAAAGATATTACAGAGAATGAATGAACTGAGGAATAATAAATGATAGAAGATTGATCATTGGCTTAGTTAGTTGCTTTGTATTGAATGCTTGGATATTTATAGGAGAACGCTATTAATGATTGTTGTGAGCATCCAAACTTTCTGATAGAGACATATTGGAGTCATTGAAGGATTTAAATCGTTCAATGGCTTTCATCTTCGTTGCAATAAACACTTCAGACAAAATCCCTTTGCTATACTTTGTTTTCTACTACATATTTAATGTCTGACACAGGAAATTTGCTTTCGTCTTTTAGAGTTAACCCTGGTTTTAAACATGGGTTAAATACCATTTTTACCACGGAAGTATTAGTAAGGGGGCACTCAGCACCTGAAATTTTTTTTGGTATCATTTTTGCCCGGAAGTTTACAAAATGGAGCAAATATGCCCTAGAAGTTTTTTTAAGGAGCAAATTTGCCCTGGAATTTTTTTTTAGGAGAAAATTTGCCCTGGAAGTTTACAAAGAGAGCAACGATCCAACGGTCAAGTCAACCGATTGGCAAGATCATTATGTTTGTAAACTTTCGGGCCAAAGATGATACAAAAAAAAACTTCAGGGTGTTGGGTGCCCCCTTACCAATACTTCCATGGTAAAATTGGTATTTAACCTTTTAAACATCTAAAACTTATATACAAACAATATTATTAGCATTGTTAATCAGTATAAGTAATAATCAAGTATAAACAAATGTTAATCACAATATTTGAATTCTTGGGGACATTCTGATTTGAAATAAGAACTTGCACTCAAGTCACTCGAGTAAGTATTTATCACTCGAGTGTCTGATGAACTTTGGGTTCTGGTAGTAAAGTGTCAAAATATTGTGTCACTCGAGTGCTTGAAACTTGACTCGAGTGATCTTTTGTTTGTTTGGAAATGGCTTCAACACTACAAATGACTCGAGGGTATACTGCAAGTGACCTTAAGTCACTCGAGTGACTCTCAGGCTCACTCGAGTGTACTCCAGATGAAAGGCCCTATACTCCTGGTCGATCAATAAGTGATTTACAATAAACTTGTAAGTTGCTCACTATCACTCGAGTGATGACTTCCTCACTTGAGTGAGTTTCAATCAACTTTCAGCAAATGGGCAAGTGATCACAAAATGTCTGCGAGTGAACACCATCACTCGAGTGGCAATATATTCACTTGATTGATCTTCAAACAAATTTCAGAAAATGCTTGAGTGACTTGAAAAAGGTCTGCAAGTGATCACTAGCACTCAAGTAGTCACTTACCCCCTCGAGTTCTCTGAGCTGATCACTAGAGTGACGAGGTCCATCGCTCGAGTGATCTATCATAACTTCCAAAAATCATGTGAGTGACTTGCTAATTTCCTGTAAGTGACAAAAGATTAGTCAAGTGCTAACTTAGCTACTTGAGTGATCTTGCATCACTCTTCAATCTTTTAACGAGTGACTTATAATATCACTAGAAGTTAGGATCACCATTCGAGTACATTACCTGTTACTCGAGGGTTATCATCTCAGATCACTTGAAGTGAGTATTTGATTAACACAATTAATGCCATGTTTTCCCTATATTTTATGACTGAATTGTATGGTAAATATAAGCTTAACTGCAGTCAATCTAAGCAAAAAGGCATTAATTCATGATATAAGGAACTGAAGAATAGAAACCATTTACATCTTAAACATGTGCTAAAAAAGGAGCAAGTTACAAGGTTTTGAAGGAAGAACGTGTAGCAAAGCTGATACTATGCTATAGCATTCTAACAGCATGTCGAAGTGCAATACAAGGCATCACAAAAGTAATAGCAAAGTAAAGGACGCGATGCTATGCGACATCTGTTCTAATCTTTTGTCAAGATTGTTTCAGAAAATAATTACAGGAGTCAAGAAAAGACAAGTAGATTGCTGACGTAACGAAATAGAAGATGCAGAGGATTGAAACTGAAAGATATGAAGAATCCCGCAGGATCAGCAGAATCAATTTGCCAAGATTGGAAAGAGATATATGATGGATCTCGATAGATTAGGCAAGGCCCGGCTTGCTGGAACTTACGTCGCAAGAAAGTCTGATTATATAAGGAAACAGCAAGCCAACCTTAAAAGGACGTCGAGTGTAGAGAGTCGAAATACACATTCGGCTAGACTCAAAAAAAGAGAGAGAGAATTCCCAAGGCACGAGAACTCTAGGATAACCCAGCATCCTTCCCTACAGTAAGACAGAGAGAAGAAGACGTGGAATGGTGACGTGACAGGGCTTCTTCCACGCCGTCGGAACTTCGTCAAGCTTTCTGTTTTTGTTTAATCTTTTGGTCATGGGTCATTCTGTTACTATTTGTTTTGTGTTTCTCTCATTAGTCATGAACTGATTTTCAGATGGCTGGATGAGGATGATTTCTTAAGTGTTAAATGAACCCAGTTGCAAGTTCTTAATTCAATAAATTCGGTTTGCTTATCAGTGATTTAATTACTAGTCGATTAGTGGAAGCTAAGGACTAGATTTGTGGCCTCGGCTTACTGGTAAGGAGTCGAGGTTAGACCTCTGAGGAACAACGATTGCTAGGCAGGCTGGTGCAAGGCTTGACCTATTATTGTAGGCTTCAGGAATGGGTCTACCGCTCATAACCATTACACCCTATTTTGTAATGCAGATCTAACTAGAAAATTGGCATAGGCATATGGAAGGAGTAAAGTTAGTTTCATATGTATCGGACGTGGAAGCTTCGATAGATTAAAGTGGTGGGTTAACCGAATAGCGTTATAGTTAGTAGCTATGCTATAGCACTGCGGAACCTGTGCAGTGCAAATGCTATAGTAATGGGTAGAGCAGCTGGGGGATTGATATGCTTAAGGATGATTCCGAGTTTAGCCTAACTTCTTACTGATATCTTCTTATGACTACGATACTCTGTTTATTTTGTTTGTTATTTAGGGTAACCACAAAAACTTCTCAAACCAATCAAATTTACTTTCTATTTCACACAACTATTATAGCATTTGAGTGTCACTTCTTGATATCTCAGTCTCTGTGGGACGATACTCTACTTACACTTTATTACTTATGCAACTGGTTTACTTGCCATCACAGAAATCGACCAACAGTATTCTTGTTGATTCAAGTTTTAGTTCAAATATAGTTCTATCACTCGATTGTCTTCAAACTTAGAACTCGTGTGAAATGAATCATCAAGTCCTCATTGATTTTTAATGGTTTTTTATTATCAAAACATAATTCGAGAACTAACACAACCAAGCATGATAATTTTTGTTGGTTGAAGCGTATCGGTTTGTGTTCCATCATGGGACACCCCCTAAATTTAGGTTCTTAACATTTAGAAGTATTGGTAAAGAGATTTATTTGGTATAATGTTTATGTATGCTATGTTAGAATGTTTGTGTATGCTAGTTCGTACTGTAGCGTCGAGATAATATTTGACTAAGTACGTGGATTTTGGCTAGTAGGTACTTACATTAGATTTCCATGGTCAATTTTTGTACCACTATGGGACACCCCTAAAGCTGGGTTATCAATGCTTAGAAGTGATGGTAAAGAGATTTGATTTCAAGAATTTTTATTCTAGTACATATTGTAATATTGTTACAATGTCTAACCAAGTATGGGAATTTTGGTTAGTTGGTACATATGTCACATCTTCATGATCAGCTTGTGTTCTACCATAGGACACCCCTAAAGTTAGGTTATCAACATTTAAAAGCGTTGGTGGGGAGCTTTATTTGCTAGAACATTTATGTATGCAAGTAGTGTGGCATTGAGATAATGTTTGACCAAGCACATGGTTTTTGGTCAATAGCTACCTACATCGATCATCATGGCTCGGTTTGTGTTCCACCATAGGACACCCTTAAAGTTAGGTCATCAACTTTTAGAAGTGTCAAAGTAAAGTGTTGTAATCTTTCATGTTTCATTATACTTAGTACACCATTTTAACGTACCAAGCATAGGTTTGTAAGTAGGCAATCATAGGTTAGAAGGCAATAAGTGTAACAATAAGTCAAGTATTAAATGAAGAATGACTTTCATACATAGGATATCCCATAGTATAGAAACTAACACGCAACATAATATTTTTAGGAGGTTACAATGTCATAGTAAGTATATTGCTAGAGAATCTCGACTAACTAATGACATTTGGATAGTACGTCATTGAAAATTGGGGTTTTCAATTTGAGGGAATCCTGTAATGAAACAAAGTAAACAGATGGTGGGACTTTTGTTATTAGAGTATTGAACATGACAAGACCATATAGCTTAGAGCGTTGGTCATAAGTTGTGGTCATATTTCCATTATATATCGGCATGTTTTTGCCTACAAGGTTAGTAAATGCATAAAATCCGAAAACGAACTTAGAAGGTAAGGGTTTAAAATTTGTACATCATTGGATGTATCACGTTCCAACTTTGTTTAATGGGTTTCCCATTTCTATCTCTTAGTTGGCATGCCCCTTGACTGACTAGCCTAGTTACTTAGTAACGACCTTTATACGTCGGACCTAGCTATCAGAGTACTGAATATGACCAGACCACATAGCTTAAAGTGTTGGTCATATGTTATGGTTGCATTTATGATATGGATCGTCATGCTTTCATTCCTTGCCCGCAAGGTTAGTAAGCATGATAATGTAAAAGACAAGGTCGAAGAATAGAAGCTCAAAGCTCATACCTTGTAGATGGGTTTTCCATTATTGTTGCTTAGATAGTAAGTGTCTTATCCCACTATCTTGTTACTCAATAGGGACCTTCATACATTGAACTTAACTTACCATTGCTTGTCTCTTTAGTGTTCTAGAAGACTCTTTGTAAAACATGGTCCCCTACTTTAAGCTCTCTGGTGTGTACATTCCTATCATAATACCAAGCTATCTTCTATTGGTATGTCAGGAGTTGATCAAGGCTTGTTCTCGACACTCATCAAGTAAGTCTGGATGATCGATTATGGCTTCTTGGTTAAGCTCTTGGTTTGTCCTACTATATCATAAAGAGGGCATTCCAACCTCAACTAGAGTAATTGCTTTGGATTCGTCTAACAAGGAAAAAGGCATCTTTCCTCTTGATGTGTGAGGGGTGGTTCGATATGCCCTTAAGACTGAAGGAAGCTCTTCGACCTATCTACCCTTTGCCTTATCGAGCCTCTTCTTTAGTGAGTTGATGATAATTTTGTTGCTTTACTCTGCCTATCTATTGGACTTAGGATTACATGGAGCATAGAAGTGAAGATTTATTCCCTACTTTTGGCAAAAGTTTTTGAACTTGTGCCTTATGACTAGGATCCATTGTCACAAGCTATCTTTTTAGGGAATCCGAACCTACAAAGAATGCTCTTTTAGACAAAGTCAATAACATCATGTTCTTGTACCTGCACATATGACTATGAATTGACCCATTTAGAGAATTGGTATGTCAATACCAACACGTATACGACCTTCCTTGGAGCCATGGGTAGTTTTCCGACTATGTCCATTCCCCACTTCATGAATGGTCAGGCTGGTTCATTGGTATAAAAGGTTTGAGGAGGTTGGTGTGTTAGGTTAGCGAACCTCTGGCACCTACCACACTTCTTGACCAAGGTGGTAGCGTCTTTTAGCATTGGTGGGTCAATAGTATCCAAACCTAAGAGTCTTATGTACTAGGTTTCAGCTCCCTGTGTAGTCTCTGTATTCTCTTTCATGGACTTCTCTTAGTATGTAACTAACTTCTTCCAGAATGACGTACCTAAGCAATGAAGACGAAATATCACCTAAGAGGGGGTGAATTGGGTGATTTCAACAACTTTGCACTAGACTAGAGAACCAAAAAGACAAGGTAATGATAGAAGAATAATGAACACACAGAATTTATATTGTTTTGGTTCAATCTCTTGACCTACGTCCAGTCCCCAGACACTCTGGGATTTTTCACTATCACTTTCATGATTACATACTATGTTTCTCGAAGTAATCCTCTCACTAGAATTCACTCCCCTTATAAGTTGTAATCGATACACCCACACTCAAGGTCCCTCTACCTTGAGATGCAACAGATAATCTATCAAAGAAAATAACTCTCTTACAAAGTGAATGAATTTATAATCACTGAAATACAAAGTATATCCGAAGATATATCGCTAAGTTAAACTAAGTAGAGAGCAATAAATGAATATTTAGTGTTGGTAGCTTTTCTTGCTAGGTGCTTTGCATGGAATGGTCTTTATATTTATATTCGTCATCATTAATGATCATTGATGAAGCTCAAAGATAGCCGTTAAAAGACTTCATTATATTATTTCATTTAGACACAGAAGGCTTCCATTAAACACAGACCATCGTAGTTTGAAGATTCGAGGATAATTCGCTTTCGGATCACTATCAAAAATCTTCATATGACATGCTTTTGGTCAGTGGTTGACTTAGGAGATGTGGCTATTGCTTTATTTTCTACTCTGAATTCCATTTTGTGTCCATGCTCTCTTTTCTACAACGTATTTAATGCTCCAACACATTCATTGCTTTTCAACGATTTGCACGAAAACCTTTTGTTAATGCTCTGACTTAGTAAGATGATTAATAGCATTGTAAGTGATAATGAGTAGTATTCAAATGAAATCAAAAGTTAATAATATATATATATATATATATATATATATATATTTATTTATTTAAATTTACGAACACTGAGCAGATAAGAATATATGCTCAAGTAAATCTTTACCTCTGCTTGAGCATAATGCTCTAGTAAACTTTACACCTTGCTTGGATATGGTTCCTGAAATAGAGAGAATCCTTTACAAAAACAACCATGCTCAAGTAACAGGAATTCTCTACTCAAGCAGTATAACAATTCTTCTCTGCTCAAGCATCATGCTTGAGTAGCTTTTTGGATGTGCTCAAGTAAGGACTTGCAAGCCTTCCAACTAAAAGAGTTAGGGTGACATATGCTCAAGTAAACTTTTATCCATGCTCGAGTAAGGAGTCTATGAACAACTTCAACAATGAAATTAGCATGAAGCTTGCTCAAGTAAGCTTCTCAATGTGCTCAAGTAGGAAGTCTACTTGAGCTACCACTTATGTACTCGAGCAAGCTCTTGCTCGAGTAAGCTATCACCCACTCGAGTAAATTTCTATACTTTGCACTTTTCAATGATTCAAAACCTTGTACATTTACAGGTCTTGTTATCACCAAAACATATAAACCCAATATAACCTTTTACAAAGATTGTTGTCTAGGATACAAAAGTAGGAGGCTCTAACTTTTATTCTACATGGTTCGTTCCTATCCTTTGAAAGGATGTTATATGTAACACCTCAAATCTAACAATTTAATACTTAACCAAAGTATTTGAAATATTGCCAATAACAATGTCCATTATCCAAATCATTAAAATACAAAATTTGTTCAACGAAAACTCATATTTATAGTGTCAAAATAAATTTCTAAAATTATTTCAGAGCTAATAAAATGTGGACATCTTATGGTCAGTGCAAATACAAATGACATAACATGAGCTCTAGGAGTACAAAAGAGCCTTCAAGATTCACTTTATACGTGTCTTCCCTTGCTCCTCACTAGAATAATCACATGAAAAAATTAATATTGTAACGATAAGATCCAAGGATCTTAGCAACCATTGGTTATTCAGAAATATACATGCAAACCAAAATCAAGAACATATAGTTTTAAAATAAAGTTCAACTCACAATAATTTATTAATATTTCAAGATAAAAACTTTCACAAACTAGTTCTCAATTTGGTTACCAAAATGCCCCTCCCAAAAAGGGTTCTAAAACGATTAAACATCAATTCATTTTCCAAATATCATTCACAAGAGATTTCACAAAAAAATGTCTCAACCTTGTTTCATAAATAATTATACAAAAGCTTTGTCATTCAAATCGTAAATCGCATAGATAACATTCCAAGAAATTGATTAATGCATAAACGATCATCATCACCCCTGACTAGAGCCATAGGCTACCAAATAAGCCAATAGAAACCCATCCATTTAACTGGATTGTCCCAAGCTCACCAGTTCTTGAGATGAACTGAGCCAAACATGCAAAGCTCAAGTTTGGACTATGGCCCCCCTTTTAAAAGAACACAACTAAGGAGGTGTCACGTGTCTTGTGGCTCCAATGCAATCCTAGCCAAAGGAAACATACGGAAGAAGCGGCCTTAACAAGCACCTCCATTATGCATCAAGTGATGGCATAACACATGGCAAGAGATCTCATAAAAAAATTCCTCCTCACTCCAACCCATCACAACTCTAACTATTCATATGCATCAATGACAAACAATCACAATATTAGCATGTATACATAAGTTCCAAATCACGAGTATAGTTCCAAATAGGAATTATCAAATAATCCATCATCAATCATCTTTAAGATAATAAATAACATCATTTATAATCATTTATAATAAACGAAATTTTCAGCATAATACATATGCATGTTTAAACAATTTTCAAAATACATAATCATGCATTCTAATACTCACAAACATGCTTGAATAGTTTCCAAATTAAGCTCTCCATAGGCAAAACAAATCCCAAAACAATTTAATAATATATACATATATGTATGTGTGTGTGTGTGTGTCTACATACATACATACATACATACATACATACATACATACATATATATATATATGACAAGTATATAAAAGAATAATCAGTGTTACCTCTACTCCAATCTTATTTTTACCTATACTTGAATGCTTCCAATTTGCTAACAACAAATAATTCCACCACCGGCTCTTATTTTCTCTCCTCTCTCTCTCTCTCTAAGTCTCCTCTCACTATGACTCTCTGTGTGTGGTGAAGTGTGTGTGGGTGGGTATTTATAATTGGGGAGTGGGTACTTATATGTAAATTTTCCCTTTCCAATTGTACTTCACAGTCACCTCGCCCACAGATTCCCAATGACTGATATATTAAAATAATATAATGATATTATATTATCACAATATGAATGTAATAGTATTTTTAAAAAAAAATGAAGACAAAGGCGGTGGAAGAAGTCAAGGAAGTTATAAATACATGTGGGCCCCGCATTTATATTATTATATATACAATTCTTAAATCGATTTATCTTTTATAATATGTACAAAAACTCTAAATTTTATACTTTTAGATCTTTTCTAAACCTCATATTACTTGATAAATCATATCCTAATATCACTTAACTACTATAAATAAAAATTTGGGATGTTACATTATCTTGTAAAAATTGCAAGATAGGGGACCTCCATTTCCCATGTAAGATTATTTGATTGAACCATACCTAAGCTTAGGTGGATCACCAGGAAATGCAGATGAACTATTGATAGTGATGTTGTCTTGTTAGTTCGTATAGAGCACCCTAAATTGATTAGTGTATCGGCCTCTTAGTTATCATCTCCACCTTCCTGGGTTATCTAGAACTCATGGAAATTTTTTACTAGTAAGGTCTCTACCTTGTGGTAGGCATGCATGTATGGGTCTTTTGCTTGGTACGATCCTTCTAGCTACTTGGAAACTAGCTATGAGGTGCACCTAACCTCCATTTGGTTAGCCCCTACTTCCTTGGCAAGCTACAAACCTGTGATCAAAGCTTTGTATTCTACTTCATTCTTAGTAGCTTTGAAACCACAACATACAGATAGTTGTATGATATCATTTATTGGGAACTTTATCACTATGCCTAACCCTATACTTTTACATTAGACGCACCATTTACATACAATGTCCATTTCTTGTTTTGGTCTTCGTTACTTATAGAAAGTAATTTTTTTGTTCTGCGTCTACTTGCATTATGGACTAAAGTCAGCTATGAATTCTGCTAAGACTTGAGGTTTTATTGTTGTATGTGGTAAGTAAATCATGTCAAATTCAGTCAACTCTGTTGCCCATTTAACTAACCTACCTGACAATTCTGGTCTATGCAATACATTGTTTAGTGGGGAGGTAGTTACTACTGTGATTAGGTGACATTGAAAATAAGGTCGTAATTTCTTGAACACGGACAAAAGAGACAAAGCCAATTTTTCAAGTAAAGAGTGCAGACAGGATGTTTCTTACCTTCCTCTTCCCTGACTAAGACAATGCTAATAACTTGGGGGGACCGCTAGGTATACTTACAGTGTTTCTCCTTCCTTTGGTTTCAAAAGGAAATGCACATTAATCAGGTATTGTTTTAACTACTGTAGGGTGTTTTCACTTTTCTCACTTCATTCAAAGATTTTATTCTTTCTCAAAGCATTAAAGAACAAGTGGCATTTCTCAAATGATCAGGACATCAACCTACTAAGGGCTGCTACCATTTGATCAGCTTTTGGATGTCCTTGACACACCTTGGTGATGGTATGTCCAACACGGCATTAATCTAACTTGGATTGGCTTTGATCCCTATTTGTGACACTAAGTATCCTAAGAACTTTCCAGAGGTTACACGAAACAAGCATTTTTCTAGATTTAGCTTCCTATTGTACTTAAGAAGTAAGTGAAAAGTTTGCTCCAGGTGCGTCACGTGTTCATCTACTTGGAGGGACTTTACAAGCATGTCATCCACGCAGACTTCCATGGTCTTGCCTATTTGACTTGCAAATATCTTATTGACCAACCTTTGGTAGGTTCCTTCTACAATTCTCATTTTGAAAGGCATAACTTTATAACAATAAATACCTTGTTCAGTTATGAAAGTTGTTTTCTCTTTATCGTCAAGGTGCATTAAAATTTGGTTATACCCAGAAAAGGCATCCATGATGCCTAGTAACTCATGTCCACATGTGGCATCAACTAAGGAATCTAAGTGCCGTAGTGGAAAAGAATCTTTTGGGCATGTTTTGTGACAAGTATATATTTTATAATTAAATAAGTATAGATTCTGGGATATATTTGATTGAATTTATTAACATTCTATACTTATTTAATTATCATTTATATATTTTCTATCATTTAATTAAATATAGGATCAAAGGATAATTCGATATAAAATCTAATCATATCCTATTTTTATTGTGCAGGAGATATTATGTGATCTAGCCAAAAAGAAAACATCAAATAAAAGAAAACAATTCATTTTATATATATATATAAATCAAAGATGTGGGACCAAGCCATATATTTGTCGAGAGGGAGCTAAATCAGGGAAAACGGATTGGAGATAAATATTTGACGCACATGGCCCAACATGCAATACCCTAAAGTATATCAATTAAATTGACAGAGGAGAGAAAACACGCAGAGACGCACAAAGACGCAGCACAGATAGAGAACTGGATAGCAGCGAGGAGCACTGAGACTGAGAGATTCTTTGAGAGTCTTGATTTCTCTTTTATTTTCCTGTCTTGTTTGAATCTAGATTTTATTTCATGGAATTTATTATAGTCATATGTGGCTAATTTTTCTTTTCAACCTAGGGGATCTATGAACTTGTTTGAAACTTAGAGATTATTTCCACGAATTATTTTTTATTAATTTTATTTCAGTTTATTTAATCTTGTCTTTATTGTTATTGCTTCTTGATTGGCCATCATTGAGCATGTTTTGGGGATTTAGGGTTCAAATTGGAAGAGGGAATCTTAAATTGGCTGTTAGAGTAAATAATGTGGAATTAGGTTTTAATATGATTTGCGTCTAGGATAAGCATATACCTAGAAGTTCCGTATAATCAAATTAGAGTGAGCCTGATCTAAAATGTATCTTATTTAGTTATGTGAGACATTGCATAATTAATTAAGGTAGGTATATAAATGGACCAAAAGGCATATATAAACATCAATACTCTAGATTAGCTGATTAGGTTAAGTCAAAATTAATTTAGTGAGGATAAAATCTAAGAAACAACAAGGGATTAGTAACTCTAGGTTGCTCGTTTGGTAGTTTGTTTATTTTAATTTTATTTTTAATTTCTTTTATCGTAATTAGATTCAATTTGTTTTGCTCAACTTAAAGGAAAGTTTAAAATTAATGCTTAACTGCAGTTTGTGATACTAAGTCCTTGTAGGAACGATACTTTTCTTGTCACTTTATTACTTGATAGGGCCCGTATACTTGTGGAGCCTATAAGCTATAAATTTTGCCCTATCACTTTTTTTAGATCAGTAAAGTCTATATATACCCAATGCTTACCATTCTTTTTTTTATATGACCACGACATTAGCAAGCTAGTCACTGTCAGGGTATTGGACTTCCCTTTCTGAACCAATGTTGAGAAGTTTTGGGACCTCTTTGTTTATAATATGGTTCCTTTCAAGCGTGAACTTACAACATTTCTGCTTGATTGGCTTGTATGTTGGGTCAACATTCAGCTGATACATGATCACCTCTAGGTCTATGCCTATTATGTCCGCGTGGAGCCAAGCAAAGCAATCAATGTTATTAGTTAAAAATGTAATCAACATACCTCGTATGTCAAGTGGTAAGTTTGCCCCCATGTAGACCTTCCTTCCTGGATGGTCAGTGTCAATGTGCACTTCATCGAGTTCTTCTATCCTAGGCTGGTTCTGTTTTCCTTTAGGGGGCAAGTCCCAAAACTTCCATGCGGACTGCTCTTTAAACAAAATATTTAGTTCGTTAAGGCACTCCTCATGGTTAGTAGGTGTATCCGTCATGATAAATAATCAAAATGAACATCAAAGAAAAAGATTTTTCAGAAATTCATTGTTAGGTCCTCACGGATGATGCCAAACTGTTTGACCAAAATTTAGTTGGTTGGGATCTTACGCACAATGTCACCGACAATGTAAAGGTTTAATAGATAAAACTATGGAAAAAAAAAAGGCAATTAGGAGTAAAGAGTAACTTATTGAGCATATTAGTCGAATACAAAGTAATGAGTGAGTACATGAATAATGGAGAATAGATTATAAGCTAATTAAACAATAAAGTAAAAAAGCAATAAAACCAAAGGAGAATTTCGTATGAGAGAATAATCCTGCTGAGGTGTGTTAAGTCCTCCTTTTCATATATAACACATGCCTCACTTCACATACAGATGGGTTTGTTCCATTTTTCATGGATCTCAATTGATTGGGGGGGGGGCATCTAGGATCATGGCGTTATATTAGCTTGCAGGGTTTGATTGGGTGATTTTTTTTTTTTATTACAAGGCGAGGGGAGGGGGATTCGAACTAAGGACCTAAGGAGGGGGGGATACACATCCCAATACCATCGCACTACAAGGAGTGCTGGGTATGACAGGGTGATTGTTGAAGATTTTTTTTTTTTTTGGATATAAAATTTTTAGGAAAGGGGTTGGGCTCACCCACAGTCCAAGGGCAGGGCGCTTTGAGCCCAGTCCATAGGGAATACTGGCCAGAGAGTACATAAGCCTCCACCTCTACCGGCGTTACCACTGTTTCCTAGACCCCTAGGATGCCTCCCCCAGCGCCTTGACCAACGCAGGGATCGAACCCCCTCCCTTGAGGTGAGAAAGTCCGACCCCCACGCCTTGAAGTGATTGTTGAAGATAGTGGACTTTGTCTTGGAATGCAAATGAGTGGGCCTTTCTTATTGGGCTTTTACTAAGCATATGTTCAAAGAGCTTATTTTGGGCCCTGCAGTCGCTAAACAGATTAATGACAGAAATTGCATCACTAAATTGTTGTTGGTTTTTTAAGTTATAAAATAGATTCTCTTATATTAAATATAAGACAATAATTCTAACTAATTTAGATATTTTAAGAAAATTAGTTTGTTTTATATCAAACAACGCTAATAGTTTTCAGTTTGATCCTTAATAACAACCTTAATTAAAGTTTCTAAAGCGTGTTATGTATCTCACATTGGATAACCAACATTTTGGATCTATCAATCAATTCTCCTCTAACCTACCTATATTTTGGATTGGAGAGAGTCACATTTTATATGGTTTTTCTAGTCTAAAATATAAGTCTTTTTTGGATAATAATATCTCATGCTTTAATTATTTTTTGGCCCTTAGCTGCAAATAAGATGTTAGATTTAAACATGATAATGTAATATGTACATAATAGGAACAATGGTGAAAACATGCTGAAAATCTTAACCAATATAATAAGTTAACCAACTTTTAACGTACACATGAAGTTAGTTAAATGATGTTCTGCTGTTACTTAATTGTTACATTAATATTTTATACAGATATTTCAATGACAAATAATTCTATCTTGAAATCTTTAGTACTTCAAGTATATAATGTTTTACCTTTCAATAGTTAGCCTAAGAATATTACAAAATCAACTAACTTAAAAATAAAGTATATTTTCTTTCAACAGTCGAAATTTATTTTATCATTGCAAGTTATTTTTAGTTTTGGTGAAGTTTGGACAAAAGAATATGACAAGGATTGCGTGGAATAATGATAAATTATGAGAAAATTAAACAAGAGTCAGAAGATTTAAATACCAATGGATTTCATAATTTTTGGACATGCATGAGGAATAATTTTATTTCAAAATTACAATTAATTCCTCAGAATTAAATTAATTAAAATTACCATTATTATTACGACCGATTAGAGTAATCAATATGGTTATCAACACCCAATTGAACTAATTTGAAACTAGGGTTAAGGCTCCTTTTTTATTTTGGAAGTTGTCTAAAAAAACATATCAATTTTAAATTTGTCTTTTTTTTGGAACAATATCACTCTAGAAGTGTTAAAAACGGAGTAACGTAACATTGACCATTAGCAATGATTAATTTTGACTGTTAAATCTCATGTTTGACCAATCTCTACATAAGTGAGGAAGGAGATCCTCTCATTATCTCTTGTTCTCATCAAACCAGATGGTCCATTGATTAGGAACATGAGAAAAAAAAATCAAAGTAATTTTGTGACTTTTCATAACAGAGTTTATTTAAAGATTATGAGAGATGATGAAAGAAACTGATCCATTAGCAGTACTAGAAAATACACAAATAGCGACGGAAAAAAAATCAGTCGCAAATTTTCACCTATTTGCGATGGAATTCATGATCTGTCACAAATACAAGTGTTTTACGATGGAAAATTGGATCCGTCACAAAGAGAAGGAGAATTTGCGACGGAAAGCTGGATCCGTCGCCCAAAAAAAAAAACTTTTTGCTATGGAAACTGAGTTCTGTCGTAAACCTGGCCATCAGGTTCTCCTTTTTTGCAACGGAACTTCAATTCCGTCGCAAAATGCAAATTTTTTTCGGACGAAAATGAAGTTCCGTTGCAAAAGAATTTGCTTTTTGCAACGGAATTGAAGTTCCGTCGCAAACCGGCGGCCATTTGGCCATCAAATTCCCCCTTTTTGCAACGAAACTTCATTTCTGTCACAAAAAGCAAATTTTTTGTGACAGAAATGAGTTCCATCGCAAAAAAATTTGCTTTTTGCGACGGAATTGAAGTTCTGTTGCAAACTTTTGCAACGGAACTTCAATTTCGTCGCAAAAAGCAAATTTTTTTGTAACGAAAATGAGTTCCGTCGAAAAAAAATTTGCTTTTTGCGACGGAACTTCAGTTCCGTTGCAAATCGGGCTTTAATAGCTTCTAAAATCATTTTGACGTCCGTCATTTCGATCTCCTCTCCACCTCTTCCTCATTTCTTCAGTCCTCCTCGTCACCTCTGCCCCTCCCCATCCTGCTTGTCCTCTGGTGTCAGCCCTCCGCCTTCTCCAACGTGCTCCGTCCTCCGATTCCTCGCCATTTTCCTCAGGTAACGTCCCTCTCTCTCCCTCTCCTTTTATCTGTTTGTTTATCTGAAGTGATTGTTGGTAAGCATTCATCACTCACTGTACAATTGAAGATGTTCATGTGTTCCTCTTTCTACAATAAAAGAATCCGTGTGGTGTTGCGGTTCCTTCGTTTCTTCCTTTTTTAAAATTTTTTTTATCTGTTTGATGCAAGGTTTTCTGTGATGAATATTGATTTTGTTTCTTCTTTTTTTGGTTAAATTTAATTCGCCAATAATATAGAAAGTGTTTGTAAAAGAAATGTACATAGCATAGTATGTAGTTGAAATTTGTCAAAGGTAAAGTAACTAGTTTCATCAATGTAGAAGGCATGTGAATTAAAATTCCATTGCCACAAAAAGTTCCTGTTGCTTGGTTACGTTTGGCCATAATTAAATTATATAGAATTATAGATGTGAACTAGGGAAGCCATATTGTAGAATTTAAGACATTATTATTATTATTAGAAATTGTACAAACTTAATTTATTATTAGAAGAGAGGAAATTATAATAACTATTTTTTATTATATTATATTTGCTTGTATTTGTTCATATGATTTGTGTAAAAACCGGCTGAACCCAAGAGGGGGGTGAATTGGGTGAAGTATAAAAATTTAGGAACTTTGAAACTCTTTTCGTAACTCACTGAAATCAGTTTAGAAAGCAATAACCACACATTTAAATATGTATACACACTCAAGCATATATGCTGGAAATGTAAGAGATAAGGGAAGAGAATGTACAAACTGATTTATACTGGTTCGGCCTTATCCTTGACCTACGTCCAGTCCCCAAGCCTCACTTGGGATTTTCAATCCACTATCTTCTTTCAATCTGATTACACGTTCTGTAACTGAAGTAATCCTCTCACTAGGATTCACTCCCCCTTACAAACTGTAATCAACACACCGCTTGATTACACACTCTGTACTTGAAGTAATCCTCTCACTAGGATTCACTCCCCCTTACAAGTTGTAATCAACACAATGTGTTTCCCACTCAAGATCACCCAATCTTGAGTAACTCTCAGAAGAATAGAATGATTACAATAAATCTTCTCTCTTAGAAGTGAATAGATAAACACTGAAGATCAAATACAAATCACTTCACTCTCTAAGTTAACTAAACATGAAAAACAGAGTGCAAATGATGTGAGAGCAGAGTATCAGCATGTTGGAAGTGTAAGCTTGTTTCTCCACGATTTTCTGCTTGAATCTGTCTTCTATTTATAGGTAGAGATCAATATATGACCGTTGCTATCCCAATAGATCCGTTGGAGAAGCTCTGCCATGTTTTGGAAGTGGTTTTGGCATATTCTCTCTCTTGTTTACTCTTAATCCAACTGGCTAGATGATCAGAGTTGACTCTCTGCGAATTAGTCTGTTGAAGAAGAGTTTACTTGTTGTAGAAATCATTCTTAAATGCTTTGTAGGCATGTGTAGTTGGATTATCCAAAAAGGAGCAACTTTTTGTTCAGCATTTAATGTTCTGAACTACCTTTTTGCTTTTCCTCTAACCTTCAGTTAACTTTCGTTGATCTGTCTGAAACTCATCAAAAAGATGGTTAAACATAGCTAAGAATATAGAAGAATGATAAGAGAAAGTATTAAGATCAAATAAGATGATTCCAAAAATTCGTCATATTTGATTTTCAAGTTTAGCGTTCAATACTTGAGTATGTTCATCAATACTCGAGTATGTTACTGTGCACTTAAGTCAATACTTGAGTATCCATCCTGATACTTGAGTATTCATCATCCAGAGAGAAATCATCGTGATGTGAACTTTGGACCTTAAGGACAATACTTGAGTATTCAAATCAATACTCAAGTATTCAAGTTATTGACAAGAGGAAAAGCTCTCTGTATGCCCAATACTTGAGTTTCCAAATCAATACTCGAGTATGCACTCATTTGAAAATTTTGTGGAGCTTTTCTATGTCAATACTTGAGTTTTCAAATGAATACTTGAATATTCATAAACAAATGTTGATTTGAAAAACTTTGTGAAAGTCCAATACTCGAGTATGTAAAATCAATACTCGAGTATGCATAAGGTGTAAAACTTTGATGTCTTCTTTGTATGACCAATACTTGAGTATTCAATTGAATACTTGAGTGTTCAATACTCGAGTATTCATATCAATACTTGAGTATTGTCTCAGGGTGAAAACTTGGAGTGCTCTCTGTAAGTCCAATACTCGAGTATTGCAACCAATACTTGAGTATTGTCTCAGGGCGAAAACTTGGAGTGCTCTCTGTAAGTCCAATACTCGAGTACTGCTTCGTGAAAGAGGATTTGAGCAACTCTCTGTCAAGTCAATACTTGAGTGTTCAATACTCGAGTATTCATATCAATACTTGAGTATTGTCTCAGGGTGAAAACTTGGAGTGCTCTCTGTAAGTCCAATACTCGAGTATTGCTTCCAATACTTGAGTATTGCTTCGTGAAAGAGGATTTGAGCAATTCTTTGTCAAGTCAATACTCGAGTATTGAGAACAATACCCGAGTTTGTCTTTGACAACAAGTTTTTACCAAAGACAAAACTTCCAAGTGAGTTTACAATTGTTGATTATCATCAAAACACATAGGGAACTAACAATTTGTACCTTGTCGAACTTTTTTTTTCTTTCTTGTTAAACGTTAAATTTCTGTATAAGATATGATATTGATAGTTAGAGATATTTTAGGATCTAATCGGATTATTGAATTTGAATTTTGCAATTACTTTTTTGTTTTATAATTCCTAGATATTGGGATCTTCCTTTTATAATTCTTAGATATTAGGATATGCCTTTTATAATTTCTAGATATTAGAATCTGCCTTTTATAATCCTAGATATTAGGATTAGCCTAAGTTGATCAATAGATTATAGAATTTGAATTTTGTAATTGCTTTTCTGTTTTATAATTCCTAGATATTAAGATATGCCTTTTGTAATTCCTAGATATTAGGATCTGCCTTTCATAATCCTAGATATTAAGATAAGCCTAAACCAATCAGTAGAGTATCTACATGTATAAAATCGTGAAGGCATATGAATAATAAAAATAAAAACCTCAAAGGATTTTGTACTTCTTTTTTATTTCATAATTTTTTATATTTTTTTTATTTTTTTTTAGGAATCGAGTTTTGCAACGGAATGACCATACTGGTGCATCAAACACAGGAGATGATGAAGCATATGCAGATTCTACTCCAGTCCCTAATGAAGGACAAGGATGATCATACTGCTTATGTTTAGACTTTTTTTTTAGTACATATTGTTCGCAATATTATTATTTATATTTTGTTTTCTCTATGTAAACTCTTTATGATTGTTATTATATATTTTTATGGTATACATATTTTTTTCTATTTTTTATGTAATAATTTTTTTAAAATGATTAAATTTGCGACAGATTCCTTTTCCGTCGCAAATTTTGGGATTGAAATCCATCACAAACAAAATTTGTGACGGAAAAACCCATTTTTGCAACGGATTTTTTATGTCGCAAAAACTAACTTTTTTTGTAGTGCAGTCACAGACCATATCATTTCTCCACATCACGATCATAACCAATATTGTCAAAAACTAGTGTAAAAACTTACGTTTTTACATTTTTAATAGGGTTATATATACTGAAACGCAAGTAAAGACTATCTTGAGCAGAAACTGGTAGAAACTCCGTTCAAACACGTAAAAATTGAAAAAATTTACATTTTTATAGTTTTTACTTTAACAAATAAAAAGGATGAAAAGCTTTTTTTTTTTTTTTTTTTTGCCTAAAAGGATGAAAAGTTGAAAACCTTATTTCCATCGTACATCTTAGATTTAGGATTACTAGATAGTGGAGACTTGATAGTTATATATAGTTTTTAACGTATTTCTATTGTTATAAATCTAAGTTTTTAATGTAATTTTTTTTTAATGTTTTATACAGTCATATAACTTATATCTTAGAGTAGTGGTTTATGATTTTTTTTCCATATATATATATATATATATATATATATATATATATATGGGAAAAACATTTCTCATGTTGTAGGAGAAATGTTTTCTCATGCCACACATACATAAAATGGGGGGACCCGTATATATATATAATTAGCATTATATATGTGTGTGTGTGTGGGGGGGGGGGGTCCCACCATTTTATATGCGTGTAGGAATCTTCTTTCTCTCATGCAACATGAGAAAAGTAAACCCCTATATATATATATTAAACTCTTACCTTAAATAATAGAAAGTAAAAAATTTACATTTCATATAGTTTTTACGATTTATGTTTCTACCACCCCTCCTCACCATCTTCTCCTTCCCCCTCTCCGACCTCCATTAACCAAAAGGTCAAAAACCTAAATCCAAGGTAATTCCAGCATCTATGATTATTCAAAAGTCTTCAAACAAATTTCAACACTTAAGTCGAAAACTAAAAACTAGATGCAAGGAAAATTCCAGATGAAGCAAAATCATGAAAACTAACAACTAAAATTTTTCAGATATGAGAACTAAAATGATTCATTCACAGCACAAATTGTAGAATAAAGCCAAAGAACAATAAAATTCAGATCTAGGGAGAGAGAAGAAACGATGGAAAAAACTTAGATTCGACCATTAAAAAACATCAATTAAGAAGTCTTCTTCTAAAACCCCAAGGCATTATCAAATCTGATAACGAACAGAAACTCGTTAAGCTACTGTTGAGGGGAGAGGATTTCTGTTACTACAGATTATTAAAGAGGTTTCCAGAAACGGTAGAAAAAACTTAGATCCAAGCATTAAGAGACATAAATTAAAGACGCCGTCTTCTAAGCCCCACGACTTCTTTTGAAACCCAAGGCCTTCAATGGCGGCTGCGTGGGAAGAAATAGAAATGAAAGAAAAATGTAAATCCGGCCTTCACGGTGTGTAATAGTAATGAAGCCTTCTCCCTCCGTGCTTGCCAGTGCCATCGTCGGCATGGACTCCCCGGAGCACGATCGGGAAGGGGAAAGGCAAAGGAAGGAAATCGCCTATGAAGAAGAAGGGGTTGATATGGCTCGAGTCACACGATGAAGGGAGAGAGAGAAACAAGAAGTGGCCAACTTTTTTTTAAGGGTTAAGTATCAAATTTGCTTCGGAAGTATACTCCGAGAAGCAATTTTGCCCTGGAAGTTTTTCTTGGAGCAATGTTGCCCTAGAAGTTTTTTTTTTTTTTTGGAAGCAATTTTGCCCCTCCGTTAATAACCCTAACGGTCAACCGTTAGTTGACCGTTGACCGTTAACAGAAGGGCAAAATTGCTCCAAACAAAAACTTCTAGGATAACATTGCTCCAAAAAAAAAATTTCCAAGGCAAAATTGCTCCTCGGGGTATACTTCCGAGGCAAATTTGCTACTTAACCCTAACAAAATCTATATAACTCAAAAAAAATTTTGAAAAAAAATGATAATCTATTTTTTTGTCAACTGTCCAAAATAATATAACTTAGCTACAGCAGCAGGGCTAATAAAAATTTACATTTACATGCTACTTATAACTAAATTTATTTTGAATCTAATATAAATATTTCTGGAAGAGTGACATATACTTTTCTTATACAAATAAATGATTTAATCAATTTCCTTACTTTTTGTAAATTAATTAATTAGGCCTTTTTTATCTCTGCCTTCGTTGATTTATGTAATTCGGCCTGTTTGAAGTAGGCCTATTTTTAGCCTGTTTGAAGTAGATCTCTTTTGCAGTGAGGCATGTAGCCTGTTAGCCTAATTATAAAATTTTTAAAAATATAGGCCACCTTAACGGGGCACAGGCCAGACTCAGGCTGAAAAAATGGCCTCTAATAGGCCACAAGCCAGGCACATGCCACTTTGTTGCCGAAGAGGCCTAGCCTGTTAAAGGTGAAATCTGGGCTGGCCTTGCCTATTTTCACCCCTAGATTTATATAAATAAGAATTAAAAATATATAATTGTTATGAATATATTATGTAGATGACCCATTATAGGCATGAAGGCTCCCACTACTGTTATGGTGGGGAGTGGATAGTCACCCACTACATTTATGGTGGGGAGTGGGTAGAAGCTATATAAAACTTCCCCACTCTCCAACCACTATAAATAGTCCCTTACCCCCTCACAAATGTACACCAAACAAACTGAATAAGAATCTCTCTCTCTCTCTTGAATCTCTCTTGCTCTTGTCTTCAATTTTCTACTTCTTCTATATCTTTATTTTTATAACACATTATTAGCACGAGAGCTCTAACAAAAGTATGATGATTTCATCTACTTTATTTAAGAATATACGTTTATTTATCCGAGTTCTTTTCTATTATTTATATTGTTATTATAGTATGGCCAGAAGCCATACGCCCTTTGATTTCTTATTATGAAATTATATGACTAGAAGTCATATTTTTTTAATTCTTATTTTAATATTATATGGCTAGAAGCCATACCCTTTAATTTCTTATTATGAAATTATATGACCAGAAGTCATATTTCTCTAATTCTCATTTTAATATTATATGGCCAGAAGCCATACCCTTTGATTTTTTTTATTATTATTATGAAATTATATGATCCGAAGTCATATAACTTTCATCTTCCTATTGTATGGCTGGAAGCCATAGTATTTAACTTTTATTTATCTTGAAGATAAATGGCCAAAAGCCATAAAATTTTGATTTTATATAGCCAGAAGTCATATAGATTTCAACTTATATCTTATGGCTGGAAGTCATAATATTCAACTTTTATCCCGAAGATAAATGACTAAGATTTGAGATTATTGTTGCTTTTATATGTTACTTTGATTTCTTTTAGGAGTTCTTTTATATTATTAGTATTGTTATGATAGTATGGCCAGAAGCCATCTTATTATATGACCAAAAGTCATATTTCCTTGACTCTCATTTTGATATTATATGGCCAGAAGTCATATAACTTTTATCTTCTATCTTATTACATGGACGGAAGCCATAATATTCAACTTTTATTTATCTTGAAGATAAATGGCCTGAAGCCATAAAATTTTAATTTTGTTGCAATACTTTATGAATTATTTTTTGTGAGTTTCCTATTATTATCATTAGTGATTTTTATATTCAATATTCTAATAATTCCCATTTATTTCTGTAATTAGTCTGAACCATGTCAAACATGTCAAACCTTGCAAAACTTGAATTTGTGGCTCTTGATATTACTGGGAAGAACTATTTATCTTGGATCCTAGATGTGGAAATCCATATGAATGCCCATAGTCTGGAAGACACAATTAAAGTAGGGAATAAGGCATCTAATCAGGATAAAGCCAAATCCATGATTTTTCTACTCCACCATTTGCATGAAGGTCTGAAAATTGAATATTTGACAGTGAAAGACCCACTTGTTCTTTGGACTAATTTAAAAGATAGATATGACCACCAGAAGATGGTCATCCTCCCAAAAGCTCATTATGAATGGATTCATTTGCGTTTGCAAGATTTTAAAACTATGAGCGAGTACAACTCAGTCATGTTCAGAATTACTTCTCAGTTAAAATTGTGTGGAGATAATGTTACTAATGAAGATATGTTAGAAAAAACATTCTCCACATTTCATGCATCTAATTTACTCCTGCAGCAGCAATATCATGAAAAAGGTTTCAAGAAATATGCTGAATTAATTTCTTGTCTCCTTGTGGCTGAACAAAACAATGAGCTTTTATTGAAAAATGAAGAATCCCGTCCAACAGGCTCAACTCCATTCTCAGAAGCGAATACAGTAACTAATGAATCCTTTAATAGGCGAGGACATGGACGTAAAGGTGGCTACAACCGTGGGCGTGGGCGTGGTCCAAATCGTGGTGGATCAAATTTCCGAAACCTAAAGTGGGGAAAGATTGATAAGCACCACAAAAGGGATACTAGTGGAACTAGTGGGCATAACAAACATGCTGAAAATGCATGCTATCGTTGTGGTGGCAAAGGTCATTGGTCCCGTACCTGTCGTTATTGGTCAAATTCCTTTATGGCAAGCGAACTAGTCGAACAAGTAACAAAGTAAAAGTAGAGTATCGTCCCACAGAGACTGTGATACCAAAGAGTGACGCTTGGTTGCTATGATAGTAGTCGTGAAACAGAAAATAAATAAAATCGGGTTGAGAGGTTTTGGTGATTATGCTACTAGCAAAATAACAATAAACGAGAAAAGATATCAGTGATAAGTTAGGCTGGACTCAGAGTCATCCTTAAGTGCGTCAATCCCCCAGTTGCCTTACACAATGCTACGGCATCTATACTGTACAGCTTCCACATTTGCTATAGCATAGTTGCTACTCACAAAGCTATTTGGTTAACCCACCTCTATAGTCTACCGAAGCTTCCACGTCCAATACGTAGGATACTGCCTATACTCCTTCCATATTCCTATGGTAACTTTCTAGTGTAGATCTTTGCTATGCACAGGGTGTTATGGTTATGAGAGGTAGACCCATTCCTGAAGTCTACAATATAGGTCATGCCATGCACGGGCCGCCTAGCAAGCATCTGTTTCTTGGAGGTCTAACTCCACTCCTTGCCAGTAAGTGAAGCCACAGATCTAGCCCTTAACTTCCGTTAACCGACTAGTAATTGAAATACCGATACGCAAACCAAATTTATTGAATTAAAAACATGCATTTGGGTTCATTCGACACTTAAAGATTCATCCTCGTCCAGTCATATGAAAATTAGTTCATGACTGACAAGGAAGACGCAAAACAAACATTAACAGAAAGACCCATGATTGAATTACAAAAATAAACGAAAAGAAAACAGAAAGCTTGAACAGAGTTCCGAAGCGTGGATGAAGCCCTGTCACGTCACTGCTCCACGTCGTCTTCTCTCCGTCGAACTCAAAGGAAGGATGCTGCGTTGTCCTGGAAATAGCGTCCTCTGTGATCTTTCTCACTCTTCTCGAGAGACTGCCGAAGATAGAATTCTGTCTAGGGCTCTCCGACTTCTTCAGGGTTCTCTCGGCTGCCTTTTATAATCGAGCTTTCGTGCGGCGTAGTGAGTTGAGATTTTCCTATTCTGTCGGGATCTTCAGTAACTTCTGATTAGATTAGATTGCCTCTACAGATTCTGTAGGATTCTTTCAAATCTTTCAGTTCCGATCCTCCGCATCTTCTATTCCATTACATCAACAATCCATCTGTCAATATCGCCCTTTTATTTAATTCTTGAAATCATCTAGATAAAAATGTCAGAATATGAGCCGCATATCATTGCGTCCTCTACGTTGCTATAGCATTCATGTGCTTTGTATTGCTCTTCGGTCTGTTGTCCGAATGCTATAGCATCGCATATTAACACATACTGATAATTTCCATCTCTCAATCTCTATATCATGAATACATGCCCTTTTGCTTGGTTAATTCATAGCTAAGCTCATCTTTACCATCCAATTCAGTCATGAAATATAGGAAAAATATGGTATTATTTTTGCTCATCAGTCGTATGCCAAGACACTTAGTTGAACTTTACCAAGAATCACTAAAAAGTAAGGGCAAAGGGTCAAAGATTGAAGTAAATCATGTTGAGAATTCCAAGTTTGAAGATGTTGATTTTACTCATTTTAATATTGATAAGGCTGAGAATTCTGAGTTTGATGATCTTGATTTTACTCATTTGGATGTTGCATATTTCTTAATATAGATTATCTTTTTCCATTTGAAATTGTTATGTTTCAGTATGTTTAAGCTTTCTTCCATCATATGTATTCCTTTTAATTATGTTTTTATTTATTTTCATGTATCCTTTAATGAAGAATGAATCTTATCAATCCTGAAGATTTGTGTCTCGTTGATAGTGCAACAACCCACACCATACTAAAAAATGATAAATATTTTTCTTCCTTGGTAATGCAAGAAGCCAATGGTCAAACTATATCTGGTAATATAAATTTGATTGAAGGCTTCGGAAGAGCTAATATTTTGTTACCTGGAGGAACAAAATTATGTGTTGGTAATGCATTTTATTCTACCAAATCTAAGAAAAACTTATTGAGTTTCAAAGATACCCGCAGAAATGGATAGCATATAGAAACAACAACTAAAAGTAATTAAGAATGTCTTGCTATCACAAATATAGTTTCTAGTAGAAAATCCAAAGTAGAAAGTTTTCCTACCTTTTCTTCTGGTTTGTAGTATACATTTATAAGCACAATTGAAACACATGCTACTATAAACCAGAAGTTTACCAATATAGACCAGAAGTTTGCCAATGTAAACCAGAAGTTTACTAATAAATTTAATGTTTGACATGACTGGTTAGGCCATCCAAGGTCAACCATGACGCGACAAATAATTGAGAATTCATCTGGACATACCTTGAAGTGTAAACAAATACCACAATCCCATGATTTCTCATGTGCTACATGTTCCAAGGGAAAGTTAATTATTCAGCCCTCACCAAGCAAAGTGGAAAGTGAGTCCCTCACATTTCTAGAACGAATATAGGGAGATATTTGTGGGCCAATACATCCACCATGTGGACCATTTAGATACTATATGGTTTTGATTGATGCATCAACCAAATGGTCGCATGTTTGCTTATTATCTTCTCACAACCTGGCGCTTGCGAGATTACTTGCTCAATTGATTAGATTAAAAGCACATCACCCTGATTATCCTATCAAGAAAATACGTCTTGATAATGCTGATGAATTTACTTCACAAGCTTTTAATGAATATTTTATATCCCTTGGAATTGATGTTGAACATCATGTAGCTCATGTTCATATGCAAAATGGACTTGCAGAATCATTGATTAAACAATTGCAACTCATTGCAAGACCTTTACTTATGAGATCTAATCTCCCAATTTCTACTTGGGCCATGTCATTTTGCATGCAGCAATGTTAATTCGTATCAGGCCAACTAGTTACTTAAAGGTTTCCCCCTTACAGATAGTTTTTGGTCAAGAACCTAATATTTCCCATATAAGAATTTTTGGGTGCGCAAAATATGTGCCAATAGCACCACCTCAATGTACTAAAATGGGTCCACAAAGAAGAAGGGGAATATATGTTGGGTATGAATCTCCTTCAATTATACAATATTTAGAACCATCTACAGGAGATTTATTTACAGCACGATTTGCCGATTGTCATTTTGATGAATCAATTTTCCCAATACTAGGGGGAGAAAATAAGCAATTGGGTAAAGAGATTAGCTGGAATGAATTATCATTTTCTCATTTTGATCCTCGTACAAAGCAATGTGAACTAGAAGTTCAAAAGATAATTCATATACAAAATTTAGCTAATCAAATGCCAGAAGCATTTACTGACCCAAAGAAAGTGACAAAATCACATGTCCCAGTTGATAATGCTCCTATTCGAATTGATGTCCCTGAAGGACAACATATTATAAATGAATCTAAAGCACGTCTGAAGCATAGCAGACCTATCGGTTCCAAAGATAAAAATCCTTGAATGAGAAAAGGAGCTAAGAATATAGATGGTCAAGTCGAGGATAATCGAGAAAAGTTAGTAGCTCTAGAAGAGTCATGTCCTGAAGAGTTACTATCTCTAGTAGAGATGTCTCCAGAAGAGAATGTTATAGTCCAAGAAGAGACCCACGTACCTGAAATATGTGAAAACAATGAAATCTCAATAAACTATGTTATGAATGGTATCCGATGGGATCGAAATGAAGTCAACGTTGACAACATCTTTGCTTATCATATATCATATGATGTAATGAATGATAATGAGTATCAAGAGCCAAAATTCATTAGCGAGTGACAACAACAAAAGGATTGGCCTTTATGGAAAGATGCCATTAATACAGAATTGAAATCACTAGAAAAACGAAAAGTATTTGGACCTGTAGTCCATACACCTGAAGATGTAAAGTCAGTTGGATACAAATGGGTCTTTGTAAGAAAAAGAAATGAAAAGGGTGAAATTACAAGATATAAGGCACGTCTTGTAGCCCAAGGCTTTACACAAAGACCTAGCATTGATTTTGAAGAAACGTATTCACCAGTAGTGGATGCAACTACTTTTTATTATTTGATTAATTTAGCAGTAAATGAAGAACTTGATTTGCACTTAATGGATGTTGTGACTGCCTATTTGTATAGCTCACTTGACAATGATATTTATATGAAAGCCCCTGAAAGACTCAAGGTGCCAAAAGCATCTAATTCAAATTCTTGAGAACAATACTCAATTAAGTTAAATAAGTCTCTTTATGGCTTGAAGCAATCAGAGCGCATAATTGCTGAAAGAAGGGTACAAAAATGACCCAATATGTCCATGCATTTTTATGAAAAGATCTAGAAACGAATTTGCTATAATTGCTGTTTATGTGGATGATATTAACATCATTAGAACTCCTAAAGAGCTTCAAAAGGAAATTAATTGTTTGAAGAAAGAATTTGAAATGAAAGGCTTGGGCAGAACGAAATTTTGTCTTGGACTACAGATCGAGTACCTAGAGGATGGGATCTTTGTATATCAAGAAACTTATACAAAGAAGGTCCTAGAGCAATTTTATATGGATAAGTCACATCCATTATGTACTCCAATGATTGTAAGGTCTTTGCAAGTGGATAAAGATTCATTTCTGTTAGTCCTCTATGTGTTTTGATGATTACTAACAATTGTAAACAATGTGGAGATGCCTTTGTTCAAAGATTAGAATGATTTAAACTTGTCAATTTCAAACAAAATCATCCTGTCTGCGACAAACTCGAGCCTATCATGTGCATGCTCGAGCTTGCCTTTGACAGAGGCTGCAAACTCGCCAGTTTAATTTTCAAACTCGAGACTGAACCTGAAGTTTACAACTTAAGAATTTTCCAAATTTTTCAAAACTTTGTGTGAACTCGAGTTCACACTTTTAAGCTCGAGTTCACCAGAGACAGAGAGGTTTCTGGCCTACAAACATTTTCTAACCTCTACACTTATTTCTTCAAACCTCAAGTTTGCAACCTCCAAAGAAAATCCTTCATAGTTTACATAACCTGTGAACTCGAGCCCGTTATGACAAACTCGAGTTCATCTCTGGCGGGAAGGATTTTTCAAAATAAGAGATTTTTAACAAACTCTGCACTGTTTCATTCAGAGAAAAGTTTTCCAGTTTGAAAATTTTCAAGAGTTTACAAAACATGTAAACTCGAGTTCATCATTGCAAACTCGAGCTTACATTTAGCCGAGAGTTTTCAAAGTCTTTCAACCAAAGTAAACCTGAGACTTATTTCACAAACCTCCAGTTTACTTCAAGTCAAAAGTACTCAGAGTTTTTCAAAGTTGAACAAACTCGAGCCTAAGATTTTAAGCTCGAGTTCAAACCTTACAGAGAGCAAAGAATGTTTCAACTTTAGAAAACTCTAGAGTTTGCCCTGAAAACCTCAGGTTTGCGCCTTTAAAGGTTTAATCAAGTTTTGTCTTGAACAGTAACAAACTCGAGCCTAACATTGCAAAATCGAGCCTAAACCTTACAGAGAGTAAAGAACTTTTCAACTAGAGAAAATTCTAGAGTTTGCAATTCAAACCTCAGGTTTACCCTTTGAAAACTAAAACTGTGTTTGACTTGAACACTGTCAAACTCAAGCCTGTCACTAATAAACTCGAGTTTGCTTCTTAAACACAAATTCTCCAAAACTCAAAATCGTGACACATCTCTCTGGATGAAGGAACCTCAAGTTCATAATAGCAAGCTCGAGTTCAAATCAACCCGAGAGCAATGTGACTTTTCAATGTGTTGAGAACCTCAGGTTTGGTTTTCAAACCTCCAGTTTACATGTTTTATATTTGAAATATTTTTATACACTGAAGCTTCAAACTCGAGCCTGGAAGAACTAAGCTCAAGTTCATGACGCTGATTCAGAAATTCAAATCTGTCGATTTCAGAAAACATTCTTGTTTGATCTTAATACTTTGCTTTATTATTCTCTGATATTCCCAGCTATGTTTAATGACTTTATTAGTGGATTTCAGATGTTTAAAGAATGTTTATTGAAGGGTTAAAGCATAGAGCAAAAAGTAGTTCAAAACATTAAATGCTATGTCCAGAAAGTTGCACTCTTTTGAACAATCCATCTGCACACGGTTGCAAAGCATTAAAGATTGATTTCTACAACAAGCAACCTCTTCTCTAATGGATTAATTCACAGAGAATCAACTCTGATCACTTGGCCAACTGGATTAAGTGGAAACTAGAGAGAGAAGGTGCCAAAACCACTTGCTAACCCTTGAAGACTTCTCATAACAGTAATATTAAAGAAGCAACTGTCATTTAATGATCTCTGAGTATAAATAGAGCTGAATTCAAGTCTTTCCAACAACCACGACAACTAAGAGCGAATTGCATTCAAGTTTTCATTTATTCTCTTCAATTTTTCATTTGTATAGTATCTTTTGATACAAGAGCTTCAGTGTTCATTTATATCTACTCTTTGTGAGAGTCTATTTCTGAATATCATTTATTGTAAAGGAATCACAAGTCAAGGAGACTTGGTGATTTGGGGAATCATTGATTACAACTTGTAAGGGGGAGTGTGTTCTAGAGAGAGAATCACTTCTTGTGTGCAGAATGTGTAATCTTTGATATAGTGAAAATCCCAGAGAATCTGGGGACTGGATGTAGGTCAAGTGGTTAAGACCGAACCAGTATGAATCTATTGTGTTCAGCTATTCCTTTCCTTACTCTGTTTATCTCTGTTTTTGTTATTTCAAAACAGAGTTTGTGTCAAGAATTTTTAAAATACCCAATTCACCCCCCCTCTTGGGTATTTGACTCCACTTTCAATTTCGACCTAGAGTAATTAAGGACAAAGGTGAAGAAGAACTACTTGGTCCAGAAGTACCATACCTCAGTGCTATTGGAGCATTAATGTATCTTGCCAATCACACACGGCCTAATATATCATTTGCTGTTAATTTATTAGCAAGATATAGTTCTTCACCAACACGAAGGCATTGGAATGGAATAAAACACATTCTTTGTTACCTCAGAGGCACTATGGACATGGGGTTATATTACTCAAATGTATCGAAGCATGAACTGGTTGGTTATACAAATGCTAGATTTTTGTCTGATCCTCACGATGGTAAATCACAAACAGGCTATCTGTTTACATGTGGAGGTACAGCTATTTCTTGGCGATCTATGAAACAGAATATATCAGCCACATCATCTAACCATGCAGAAATTCTAGCAATACATGAAGCAAGTCGAGAATGTGTATGGTTGAGATCAATAATACATCACATACGAACAACTTGTCATTTATCTTTAGGTAAATTGGTCCCAACAGTTCTACCTGAAGACAATACTGCATGTATTGCTCAACTTAAAAAAGGTTATATCAAAGGTGATAGAACAAAGCATATTTCACCAAAATTCTTCTTCACTCGTGATCTTCTAAAGGATGGTGAAATAAATATCCAACAAATCAGTTCAAGTGAAAATCTAGCAGATTTAATCACCAAATCACTTCCAGAAACAACCTTTGAAAGGCTTGTCAATGGAATCGGCCTTCGAAGACTTAAAGATCTCAACTGATGTTGTCAAAAGGGGGAGTCAACACACGCTATACTCTTTTTCCCTAATCTAGGTTTTGTCCCACTGGGTTTTCCTAGAAAGGTTTTTAATGAGGCAGCATTAAAAAGTATATTAGTGGATGATGTACTCTTTTCTTTGGCTAGGTTTTTATCCCACTGGGTTTTTCCTAGTTAAAGTTTTTAATGAGGCACATTCATAATGGACATCCAAGGGGGAGTGTTATGAATATATTATGTGGATGACCCATTATGGGCATGAAGGCTCCCACTACTGTTATGGTGGGGAGTGGGTAGTCACTCACTACATTCATGGTGGGGAGTGGGTAGTCACCCACTACATTCATGACGGTGAGTGGGTAGAAGCTACATAAAACTTTCCTACTCACCAACCACTATAAATAGTTCCCTACCCCCTCACAAATGTACACCGAACAAACTGAATGAGAATCTCTCTCTCTTGCTCTTGTCTTCTATATCTTTATTTTTATAACAATAATATCATAAATAACAGTTTTAACATTTTTTTGGGTTAAGTAGCAATTTTGCCTCGGAAGTTTTTTTTTTTGGAGCAATTTTGCCCCGGAAGTTTTTTTGGGAGCAATTTTGCCCCTCCGTTAATGGTCAACTAACGGTCAATGGTCAACTAACCATTGACCATTAACGGAGGGGCAAAATTGCTCCCAAAAAAACTTCCAAGACAAAATTGCTCCTCGAGGTATACTTCCGGGGCAAATTTGCTACTTAACCCTTTTTTTAATGAGTTTGGTGACATGGCTTATTTTTAATATAAACGGGGATGACATTGCTACAAATAAAACTTTCAAAGTAAAATTGAAATTTTATGATAATTTCAAGAAAAAAAAAACATTAACCCTTGAAATTTCACTTAACAAGAAATTTCTTTTTAAAAAAATAAAAGCTGTCAAAAACAAATTAAACCTGTCAAAAAAAAAAATTAGATTATCAGTTCAACCCAAGGTTGTTAAACTTAGAAATTTAAAAAAACTCGTAATAGGAACAAACTCATATCATAAACTTTGAATCTAAAACTTGTAAGAGTTTATCTTTTCAATGAATAGCTATTAAAAGCAAATGATTAGATGATTAAAATATAAAAATGACAACAAATTAGTTTAAATATATTTTAAATACAAATAATTGAAATTTTATAAATTTATCATTGCTCATAATTGTAATACCCAGATGATGATGATTATTATTATTATTATTATTAAGGTAAAGGATTTCTCCAGTCACTGGAAATAAAGTTATCTCCAATAACCCCAAAACTATGTCGTTTTAGATTAATGAATGGTGTTTCCGTAATTTTGTTTATTTTTTTTATCATATGAGTTTTACTAAAACACCCTTCATTAATTTACCTAAAATTACAAATACACCCTTCATTAATCTAAAACGACGTAGTTTTTACATCACTGGAGATAACTTTATCTCCAGTGATTGGAGAAATACTTTTCCCTTATTATTATTATAACAGCAATAATATAGTAATAACAAGAGTAAATACCCTATTTGGTCCCTGAAAAAAATCACAGACCCCTTTTTGGTCCCTCAGTAAAAATAACTCATCCCGTAATCCCTGTAAAATCCAAAAACCGTCCACGTTAGTCCTTCCAAGTTGAAGTGGACACATGCAGTGAAATGTCCCAAATGTGGTTAGGGATTACGGGATGAGTTATTTTTAGAATTTAATAATGTTGGTATTGTTATATAACCTCTTAATGAGTTGGCAATAGTTAAAGAGCTCAATTCATAACTAAACCCTAATTTTAAATTATAAATAGGGGTTTAGCCGCCTAACCCCAGCTAACCCTGAATACTCCTCTTCTCTTCTGAAAGTGGAGCCAAATACCCAAAGAGGGGGGGTGAATTGGGTATTTTAAAAATTTCAGAGATAGGCTCTGTTTTGAAATGATAAAACAGGGGTAAACAGAGCAAGGAGAAGAGAAGCTGAACACAAGAGATTTATACTAGTTTGGTCTTAACCACTTGACCTACGTCCAGTCCCCAGACTCTCTGGGATTTCCACTATATCAAAGATTACACACTCTGTACTCAAGAAGTGATTCTCTCACTAGAACTCACTCCCCCTTACAAGTTGTAATCAATGATTCCCCAAATCACCAAGACCCCTTGACTAGTGATTCCTTTACAATAAATGAATAATCATAAGTAATACTATCTCAAAGAGCAGATATAAATGAACACTGAAGCTCTTGTATCAAAAGATACTGTACAGATGAAAACTGAAGAGAATAAATGAAAAATTTGAATGCAATTCGCTCTCAGTTGTTGTAGTTGTCGGAAAGACTTCAATGCTCTTCTATTTATACTCAGAGATCATTAAATGACCATTGCTTTCCAATTAGATCCGTTGGAGAAGTTGTCCAAGTGTTCTGAAGTGGTTTTGGGACCTTCTCTCTCTTGATTACTCTTAATCCAGCTGGCTAGATTATCAGAGTTGACTCTCTGCGAATTAATCCGTTGGAGAAGAGTTTACTTGTTGTAGAAAACATTCTTTAATGCTTTGTAGACGTGTGCAGTTGGATTAGCTGAAAGAATGCAACTTTCTAGACTGCATTTATTGTGCTGACATGCTTTTTGCTTTTGCTGAGATCTTCAAAAAAAACTTTCTTTAATCTGTCTAAAACTCATCAAGAGAGTGGTTAAATATATCTAGGAACATAGAGGATTAATACTGGAAGGTATTAGGATCAAACAAGACAGATTTATGAAATTGCGAAATTCAAATTTCAAACTCAGCACAGAAACCTCGAGGTTTGTTCTTCAAACCTCGAGTTTTGGACTTAACATGTGAAACTGGTTTTATGTCCAAAACATCAAAACTTGAGGTTTCTAAGCAAAATTGGAGGTTTTCAAAACTTTGAAATGTTCGTGGCTCTCTGCCTGGGAAAACCTCTAGGTTTCATTACAAACCTCGAGTTTTCACTTAAGTTAGAAAGTTTTGGAAAATTCTCTCAAATGGAAAACCTCGAGGTTTCTTTTAAAACCTCGAGTTATTAACTCAGTGAAAAACTCATTTGCTCTCTGTCTTGTAAAACCTCGAGTGTTCTTTACAAAACTCGAGTTTTGTTCAAATATAAAAACTTTGAAATTTTATGCCAAGACAGAAACCTCGAGGTTTCAAAACCAAACTCGAGGTTTTGAAACCTTAGAAAATTTAGTTCCTCACTGCCTGGACAAAACTCGAGGTTTTTATCAAAACCTCGAGTTTTCACACTTTGTGAAAACTTGGAGAAAATCTTATTGAACTCAAACCTTGAGGTTTTTCACAAAACTGGAGGTTTTGAAACTTGGTTGAGATCCACGTTTTCTGTCTTAGTTAAAACCTCAAGGTTTCTTGCCAAACCTCGAGTTTTCTCAAAAACTTATGAAAAATGAAGTTTCACATCAAAACACAAAACTTGAGGTTTTATTTGAAAATTGGAGGTTTTGATTTGTTCAGTTTCTGAGAGACTCTCTGTGTGACAAAACCTCAAGGTTTCTCCAGAAACCTCGAGTTTTGGATTTTCTCAGAAAAACTTGAGAAGTCTCTGTGTTTGGTAACCTCGAGTTTTCTTTGGAAACCTCGAGTTTTCTCTAATCTCAGAAAGCTTGAGTTTCTCTCTATAAGGCCAAACCTCGAGGTTTCTCTGCAAACCTTGAGTTTTGCTCTCACAGTGAGTTTTTCACAGTTGACAGCAAAACTTCAAACTTTGTTTACAATTATTGGCAATCATCAAAACCCTTAGAGCACTAACATTCTCCCCCTTTTTAATGATGACAATACTTGTAAAACAAATATCTTTGAGAATTTGAGAGAGGTTTCAATTTGAATCAAGATTGAAAAATGTGAAAGCTTTGCATTTTGAAAAACATAGCATAAATATCAGAGTGAAAAATAGCAGAAGCTTAAAACACATATAGGTCATATCAAATTGCATTTTCATATATGAAGTGACAAAATACAGGACCACAAAATGAACATACAATGCATAATAGCCAAAATGCTAACCAAAAACTCAAATTCTATCCTATGTCCTATGGTTTCTCTCCCCCTTTGTCATCTTCAAAATTCAATTGCACCAAGGGAGTAGAGGGAGGAGAAAGGTGAAGAACTTCAGTTTCTCCAGAAGGGTGGAAAACTTCAGTGTGACCGGAAGGATGGAAGATTTCAGTAGTAGGGGTAGATGGAGATGGAAGAACAATAGTGGGAGGTGTAGTAGCTGTGATAGGAGATGGGAAAATGGGAGTGGATGGCTCTGGAGATGAGGTAGGAATCTGGGGCTGTTGAAGGTGAAAGATGGTGAGGATGAGCCAGAAGCTGGACTGCAAGTACTGGGACCAACAGTAGTGCCAAAAGGCGAAGTGGATCCAATATGTAGATGCTTGAGGATCTTGTCCACTCAGTCATTCAAATCCGTGCTAGATATAATCTGTGTTGAGAGCTTGACATCAATCTCTTCAACCTTATCCTTCAGTTCACTGGATTGTCTAGAGATCAGCTCTAGATGTTTCCTTCATTGTATCTTGGATTTCAATCAATCCATTTGTCCCTCTAATCATGTCAGCTCTTAGTTTGCCCAACTCAAACTCAACCCGGATAGTCATTGCAGCAAGTGCAGCATCTACAAAGGTGCAGACTGTGCCTCTTGAGCATGTGATCGAGTTCTCCTTGGCTGTAATCTTGAAGGTTCCTTGGACTGATCTGAGCCTTCTTCCCCAAACTTTACCTTCATCAGATTCAGCATATTCTTCCCAAAGAATGGGGGATATTCCAGAGTGTCCACAGAACCCACATACCAAATCTTATGGTAATACAATATTACAGATACTAAGGAAGAGAAGGGTATGTGAGATAGCTTACGACGAAAGAACTTAAACTTAGTCATAGCTTGCAGAAGCCAATGACCAAGGTTAAATGAGACTTTCTTGACAAAAGCAGTGAAGGGTTGGTAGTCTTGTTGGGTAAAATGGGTGAAGTTCCCACCTTTCTGAATGAAATTTCTGGAGTAGACATACCAAAGGACCCTGTTCTCAGTAGACATAGATCCAGGGGTAAAGGACAACCTAAGCTGTTGGTCTTGAGGAAAGGGCTCTCTTGGTCTAAGTGTCTCGAAGATTTCTTGGTTGCTATATGAAAAATCAAGCATTTGTGGGGGATTAGCAATTTTCAAGATTTGGTTGATAATTTTGTCAAATAAGGTAAATTTGACCCTTCTCACAACATTTGTCACCCTCTCTTCTAGTAAGTCACCTTCTGGCCCTAGTTCACTGGCATACTCCATATTATAGTAAAAGAGGCGAACTAGTTGAGGAGTGTATGGGGCAGAAATAGAGACAAAATTCTCATATGGTTTTAACCAGGGAGTGAGATCAAAATGATTCTCTTGGAAAAATTCAGCTAGATTAACAGTAACAACGGGACAAAAATCTCTATGAAGATAAGATTCTCTAAATTTATCATTTGCTTCTTTAGAGGGAAAAGTAGAAGGGGCTGTAGAGAAACCTTCAGGAGGAGGCATGTTTCTGTAAATGTCAGAAATTGCATTCTCCATAACTCCTGGCACATGATCCTCTTGGTCTTGATCAGAAGAAGTTGCTTTAGACGAAGCTTGAGGAGTGGCTCTGGCAGAGGCTTGTCTCTGAGTAGATGGATTGGACCGAGTAGCAGTGGCCCTTTTCATTCGAACTTGCCTCTTTTTCTTGGGCGGTTCTGTCTTCTCAGCAGCTTTCTTCTTTGTTCTTTCTGATTGTTCAATCACTTTCTCCTTGCCTTTCCCTTTAACCTCAGTCTCTTTCTTCTTCTTCGACGGAGTTGCAGTGGGTTCGTTGATTTGAACTCCCTTGGTGCGCTTCGAGGGAGGAGATGAATCATCTGAAGGAATGTCTTGTGTAATTCCTCTAATCTTTCTGTCTACTCCTTGGCGAAGGCGTTTAGCCACTGTCTTCAACCTCACAGGACGCTCAGAAGCAGAAGGAAGTGGATTCGTTGATGGTTGATGTGAAGGAGGTGGAGGGGGAGACCATGATTTGGAGGATTGTTCAGTGGACTTAGGGTTAGAAGTAGCCTAGGTGTTTGATTTCGAAGCCATTTTGGGTTTTTTAGAGAGAGATTAAACAAGGAAAAGAAGATTTCAGAGAGAGACGAGAGAAACTTAGGGCAAAACTTGAGTTTTAGGTAAAGTTTTGAAGAACACAACAGTGACCCATATATATAGACAAACTCAAAAACTCGAGGTTTTTGTCTAAACCTCGAGGTTTAGTATAAATAAACTAACCTGGACATCAAAGGTGTTCTGTGAACCTTTGAACCTTTAGAAGTCAAAACTCGAGGTTTTTACAAAGAACTCGAGGTTTGCTTCATTCTTCACAACAGGATTACTCTCTGCCTCATGAAAACTCGAGGTTTCATTGTCTCCAAAAATCTCAGAAATGTTGGGGTGCTCTCTATCTGATGAAAACTCGAGGTTTTCTTGGAAAACTCGAGGTTTCATCCTTCTTCAGAATTTCAGATTCTCTTTGACCCCATCAATCTATGGCCAAAACTCGAGGTTTTTGTCAAAACCTCGAGGTTTTGCTCCTTGACAGCAAAACTCAGGTTGTTAATATCATGCACAAAACATGTCTAGACACTCCGATGCTTAAGTTAGTATCCTATAATCATCAAAACCATCATTTAACACTAGATTGAACACAAAATACTTACAACTCATTGGGATTTACCATTCCCAATTCTCTTCTTATGAAATTAAATTGCTCATTGGCTAATGGCTTTGTAAATATATCAGCAAGTTGAAGATGAGTTGGGATGAACATGACTTTGACATCTTTCTTCTAAACATGATCCCTTATGAAATGATGTCTCACATCAATATGCTTGGTTCTTGTGTGTTGAACTGGATTCTTCACCAAGCTTATTGTACTTGTGTTGTCACACAAAATTGGGATCTCCTTCAAATTGACTCCAAGGTCAGCAAGTTGTTGTTTCAACCACAGCACTTGAGCACAGCAACTTGATGTAGCCACATATTCAGCTTCAGTTGATGACACAGCTACACTGGTTTGTTTCTTGCTGAACCAAGACACAAGTGAATTTCCAAAGAACTCGCATTGGCCACTTGTACTCTTCCTATCAGTTTTGTAGCCGGCATGGTCTAAATCTGAGTATGCCACCAAGTGTTCAGGATGACCTTTAGGAAACCACAAACCCAATGTCTTTGTGTCTGCAAGATATCTGAAGATCCTCTTCACATGTTCAGCATGAGACTTCTTTGGAGCAGATTGAAATCTTGCACACATCCCAACACTGAATTGGATGTCCGGGCGACTTGCAGTTAGATAGAGCAATGATCCAATCATTCCTCTATACTTTGTGATGTTGAAGTCTTTGCCCTCCTCATCAGCATCCAATGAAGTGGTAGTACTCATTGGTGTGTCAGCTCCATTGCAATGGTCCATCCCAAATTTCTTCAGCAGAATCATTGAGATATTTGGTTTGAGAGATGAAAATTCCATCTTTCTTTTGCTTGATTTGCAGACCAAGGAAGTAGTTCAACTCTCCCATCATTGACATCTCAAACTCTCCCTGCATAATCTTTGAAAATTCCTCACACAAAGCATCATTCGTAGCACCAAAAATTATGTCATCAACATAAATTTGGACAATTAAAATTTCATTCAATTTATTCCTTTTAATGAATAGTATTGTGTCAGCCTTTCCTCTGATAAATCCTTGATCTAGGAGAAATTGGCTTAACCTCTCATACCAAGCTCTTGGAGCTTGCTTGAGACCATATAATGCCTTTTTGAGTTTGAAAACATGATCAGGATACTGCTCATTTTCAAAGCCTAGAGGTTGTTCTACATAAACCTCCTCTTGAATAAAACCATTCAAAAATGCACTTTTAACATCCATTTGAAAAAGTTTAAAACCTTTAACAAATGCAAAGGCTAGAAGAACCCTTATAGCTTCCAATCTAGCCACTGGAGCATAAGTTTCTTCATAGTCTATCCCTTCTTCTTGATTGTACCCTTTTGCAACCAATCTTGCCTTATTCCGGACAATGATTGTAGATTCATCACGTTTGTTCTTAAATACCCATTTAGTTCCAATAATCGGATGGTCCTTGGGTCTAGATACTAAGTCCCAAACCTGATTTCTGTCAAATTGATGTAACTCCTCTTGCATAGCTATCACCCAATCATTGTCTGAAAGGGCTTCATCTATTTTAGAGGGTTCTATGTGTGATATGAATGCAGAAAAGGTGACTTCATTCAAAGTACTCTTTCAAGTTCTTACTCCTTGATTTACATTTCCTATGATTTGGTCTAAATGATGATCTCTAATAAATCTCCAAGCCCTAGGTTGAGACTGATCTGGGTTTTCAATATTATTTTCAGGATTAGCCTCAAAAATATTTTCAGCATTTTCAGTAGAAGGAGTAGTTTTCGAAAAGAATTGATTTTTGAAAATATTTTCTTCCTCATCATTCAAGGATTTATCAGTCCCTTCTTCACTGAACACAACATGAATGGATTCTTCAACAACCTTAGTTCTAGTATTGAAAACTCTAATAGGCTTTGCTTCTATTTGACTATCCAAGAAATATGCCTACATCAGCCTTAGAGTCAAACTTACCCAGATTTTCCTTACCATTATTGTGCACATAGCACTTACATCCAAAAATGTGTAGATGGCTCAGATTGGGCTTTCTTCCTTTGTACAACTCATAGGGAGTTTTGTTCAAATTCTTTCGTAGATATGCCCGATTAGAGATGTAGCAAGCGGTGCTTATTGCATCAGCCCAAAATACTTGGGAAGTGTTGTTCTCATTCAGCATAGCCCTTGCCATCTCGGTGAGGACTCGATTTTTCCTTTCTACAACACCGTTTTGTTGAGGAGTCCTTGGGGCTGAAAAGTTATGGTCTATCCCCATGTTGTCACAAAGTTCAGCAAATGAGTTGTTGTGGAATTCTCCTCTATGATCAGTTCTAATTCCTGAAATAGAAAGACCTTTCTCGTTTTGGACCTTCTTGGCAAATACAACAAACTGATCAAACGTTTCATCTTTCGAAGATAAAAATATTGTCCAATAAAATCTAGAATAATCATCAACTATGACCAAGGTGTAAAGATTTCCACCAAGACTTTTTACTCTAGCTGGTCCAACTAGATCCATATGAAGTAATTGAAGAGGTCTACTCGTTGAAATCTCATTTTTTGCTTTGAAAGATGATTTAGTTTGCTTTCCCTTTTGACATACTTCACAAGTCAAATCATTTTTAAAACTAAGTTTGGGAATACCAATTACTAAATCCTTTTTAAGCAACTTGTCAAGTTGGAACATGTTGACATGTGCCAAACGCTTGTGCCACAGCCAACTCTCACTCAAGTTGCTTACAAAACATTTTTCAGAAATTGAATCATTGCTAGATAGATTGAGAGTGTAACAATTACCATCTCTAGGTGCTCTAAATAAAGCTTTTGATTTCAAATCTTCTAAGGGAAGCAAATCCTTTTTCACAATCAAACATTCATTTGAATCAAAAATAACAAGGTTACCCTTGTCGGTGCTTTGGCTCACACTGAGTAGGTTGTGGCATAAACCTTCAACAAGGTATACGTCTTTGATGAGTGGACCTTCATTGTTCCCAATCTCACCAATTCCAATAATCTTCCCAGATTGATCTCCTCCAAAGGTTACTTTGCCACCTTCCTTAGGCTTGATTGTGAGAAACTTGGATTTGTTTCCCGTCATATGTCTTGAGCATCCACTGTCAATATACCATTTGTTGGGTCTTGATGCTCTAAGACACACCTGCAAATCACAGAAGATTAAGTTTTAGATACCCATCTTTTCTTGGGTCCTTTGAGGTTAGATTTGACCTTGGGAACATAAGTTCCTTTCGGTACCCATTGATAATTGCCAGCAGGTTTAACTTTTCTTTCTTTTCTATGAAAGCAAGATGAAGTAGATTGACCTTTCCTATTACAGTAGTTACAATGTGCAAATGGATTAGAAGAATGAACTGATCTCGTAAAGTAATTCATATATGATTTTTGACCATTCTTCTTTTTCCCTTTCTTCTTGTCGAAATCTGGACTGTACCCGATGCCAGATCTATCATTAATAAATCTTTGTTGTTTTAAGATCACATCAAGCATTTCACTTCCCTTAGTGAATTTTTCGAGTGCTCTAGTAAGGTGTGTATTCTTTTGTTTCAAATCTGGGCACTCTTGACAGACTAAAATTTCTAGAAAAGAAAGTTTTTCAACTTGCAATTCTAAAGAAACATTTTTCTTTTTCAAAATCAGATACTTTTCTGCAAGTTTTTCAAATTCCAATTGCACAAGATTATATTCAGCAAATAGTTCATCATAGGAAGGTTGATTTTCATATACCTCATCATCTTGTTGTTCTTGTGCAACCAAGCATATGTTTGCTTTCTCTTCCTCATCCTCATCATCTTCATCGGATGAACTATCTCCCCAAATGCCTGAGACATAGGCTTTCTTCTTGTACTTGTTGAACTTCTTCTTTTCTTTATCTTTGTTGTTGTTCAGCTGGGGGCATTCTGATTTGATGTGACCAGGCTTTTGACACTCGTAGCAGATGATAGGCTTCTTAGCCTCATAACTAGAGTTGCCTTTTTGAAATTTCTTGAACCCTTGGTCCTTCTTGTAGAACTTTTTGAAACGTCGAACCAGCATGCCTATTTCTTCATCTTCATCCTCATGGTCATCGTCCTCATCTAAGTCTCTGGCTTCTCTTACAGCTTTGAGGGCCAATCCTTTGTTTTTCCCATGAACTTCATCAAGTCCCTTCTTGAACTTGATCTTAGCCTCATATTCAGAGAGGCTACCGAAAAGTGCAGCAACTGAGGCCATGGAATCTCCTCTGGCTTCCTCGATGGCAGTGACTTTAGCTTCCCAATCTTTGTTGAGGATATTTAAAATCTTTCTCACTTGCACTGACTGATCATACTCCTTTCCAAGAGCAGCAAGCTGATTAATCAGATGGGTGAACCTTAGTTGAAATTCACCAATCGATTCTCCAGGCTTCATATGCATGAGATCGTATTCAGTCATGAGCGTGTTTACTCGGTTTTGCTTTACACCAGCCGTTCCCTCATGAGCAATCTCCAGAGCATCCCACATTGCTTTGGCAGATGGCAAAGTGCAGACACGAAAATACTATTGCTGGATTAATGCACTTTGTAGGAGCACAACCGCCTTGCTATTAAGAGTAATATTTCTTCTATCGTTATCGTCGTACTCTTCTTCTAGCTTGGGGACTCTCACACCATCTTCAACAGTTGAGGGCACATAATCTCCTCTTTCAAAGACTCTCCATAATCCATACTCTATAGCATTTACGAAAACCTTGAACTTGGCTTTCAGAAGGAGTAATGCTCTCCATTGAAACCAGGAGGTCTGTTGATTGAGGCTGCATCAGAAAGTATGCCTTCCATATTGATCTATCTCGAGATGTGAAGCTCGTTTGAGATAACCTGGCTCTGATACCAAATGAAAATGGAGCCAAATACCCAAGATGGGGGTGAATTGGGTATTTTAAAAATTTCAGAGATAGGCTCTGTTTTGAAATGATAAAACAGGGGTAAACAGAGCAAGGAGAAGAGAAGCTGAACACAAGATATTTATACTGGTTCGGTCTTAACCACTTGACCTACGTCCAATCCCCAGATTCTCTGGGATTTCCACTATATCAAAAATTACACACTCTGTACTCAAGAAGTGATTCTCTCACTAGAACTCACTCCCCTTTACAAGTTGTAATCAATGATTCCCCAAATCACCAAGACCCCTTGACTTGTGATTCCTTTACAATAAATGAATAATCAGAAGTAATACTCTCTCAAAGAGCAGATATAAATAAACACTGAAGCTCTTGTATCAAAAGATACTATACAGATGAAAAATGAAGAGAATAAATGAACACTGAAGGTCTTGTATCAAAAGATACTATAAATGAACACTGAAGCTCTCTATAGTTGAGGGCTCATAATCTCCTCTTTCAAATACTCTCCAAAGCCCATACTCTGTTGCCATGACGAACACTTTGAATTTAGCTTTCCAAAACGAGTAGTGTTCTCCATTGAAACCGGGTGGCCTGTTGATTGAAGCTCTATCAGGTAGAATACCTTCCATGTTGATCCTTCTCGAGATGTTAAGCTCTTTAGAGAAGACCTTGCTCTGATACCAAATGTAAATGGAGCTAAATACCCAAGAGGGGGGTGAATTGGGTATTATCAAATTTTTAACTAAGTGCTATGTTTTTGAACTATAAAAATAGGGTAATTCAGAGTGAGGGAAGAATAGCAAGACACAAGAAGATTTATACTGGTTCGGTCTTAACCACTGACCTACGTCCAGTCCCCAGCCTCACTGGGATTTCCACTATATCAAGGATTACACACTCTACACTCAAGAAGTGATTCTCTCACTAGAACTCACTCCCCCATACAAGTTGTAATCAATGAATCCAACCACCAAGTCCCCTGACTTGTGGTTCTTTACAATAAATGATTAACAATCAGATAAAACTCTCTCTAAGAGCAGATGATGATAAACACTAAAGCTTATAATGTCAAAAGTCAAGATACAAGTGAAAACTGAAAGGTAGTTGAAGAACTTGAATGCTTGTGCATTTTCAAATGTTGTGGTTGTTGTAGAGACTTGAATGTTGTCCTATTTATACTCAGGAAGTATTAATTGACCGTTGCATCTTCAATATTACCATTGAGAGAAGTCTTCAAGTGATTAGCAAGTGTTTTAGGCATCTTCTCTCTCTAAACTCAGCTTAATCTAGCTGGCCAAGTAATCTGACTTGTTCTTCTGCAAATTAGTCCGTTGGAAATGAGGTTGCTTGTTGTAGGAAACATTCTTTAATGCTTTGCAACCGTGTGCAGAGGAATTAGCCAAGTTTATGCAACTTTCTGAGTAGTGCATTTAATGAACTGAACCACTTTTTGCTTTTCACTTTATCCTTCAATTCACTTTCGTTGATCTGTCTAAAAACTCATCAAAAAGATGGTTAATCATAGCCAAGAATATATAAGAATGATAAATGAAGTATTAAGATCAAATGAAGGAGTTTCACAAATTCGTCAAATTTGATTTTCAAGTTCAACGCTCAATACATGAGTTTGTCTTTGACAGTAAGTTTTTACCAAAGACAAACACTTCCAAGTGAGTTTACAATTGTTGATTATCATCAAAACACATAGGATACTAACATATCCCATAAGCACACAGCAGTTGTAAAGTTATCTATCACATATAAGCATAAAATAAGTATTACGCAAACGTACCTTAGTCGGTGATCGTGGTACGCACGTCGGTCGGTATGCTATCACGGGTATCCTATAATGGTAATGTCGCATTTATTAATTTACAAATAATATCCTAGTGGATATCTTAGTCACAAATGACCATTTTACCCTTGGTGGAATTATTTTTCAGCTTATTTCCCTTATTTCTTGAAAAAACGCTGGTACAGTATTTTTGGGTAGATTTTTTGTCTAACTTTGAAAAATCATAACTAATTCTAGAAAAATCGAAACAGGGATCCGTAAAATTCCTCGGAATCCTTAGGATGTCTACTTTTAAGTAAAAATACTACTTTTTCCCAGATTACACGAGTCATTCCCAGTTTTAAAGGTTTGACCCTCTGCCCAAAATTTTTCCAGAAATTCGTAGCCCAACTTTGAGAATTTTTATCTCACTGTACAGAGCTCATTTTAACATGTTCTTGGCATATTTGAAAAGCCCTATATGTCTATTTTAACCATGAATGTTCCCAGAATTTTATAACTTCATTTTCAACATAAAATATTGGCATTTTTATCACTGACTTCAGAAATCTCTACTCGATGAATTTTCACCAGAGCTTCGCTACCTTGTTCATAATTTTTCCAGAAATTTTGTTATACCAAGTGGCTCATCTAATTTTCGAAATATCACTATTTTTGACTATAAAACATGATATTAAAATTACTCTAGCATAATTAGAATCAAAGCTACTTCTAACTATGAATTTAAACTAGAACTTCAAGAACTACAAAAACTAAAGACTAGAAACTAAAAGCTTGCTTACCTCTTGAAGAACTTCCTCCTCCTTCTTGCTTCACTCTTCTCTTAAACTCACCTATTTGGTTTGAGTTTGGTGTGAAGAATTCAAGAGGAGAAGCCTCCTATTTATAGGCAAAGTTCAAAGTCTCATCTTTTATCCTTAACCATTGGATCTAAACTTAGTTAAGAAGTTTTAATCTCTTCCTCTCTTTTTCGCTTCTTCAACAAGTTTTCCTACTTCTTTGACAAGTTGATGATGTCATTGATTGACCTTTATTTATGACTCCATGTGATTAGAAAACCCTAATTTAATCTCTAAGTTTTGCTTTTTGAAATTCAATTTATTATTTAGCTTTTATTTAAATAAAATAACATCTTTCTCTCTCCTTATCCAAGCCAACAATTTCCCCCTTCATATATTCTTTGTTTTGCATTTCACTAGATGAAAATATATTTAGGGATCTTCATGAAGTTTTATTCAAATCTTCTCATTGATTTTGTAATCTTGGGACTTATGACTTTAATTAGAAACCTCTAATTCCTTTTTTCTCATTTGGAAACAATTTTCACAAATTTAGGAAATGACTTTGGTTATACCCTATCTCAAGCTTAAATTATGCTTGTTAACAATAACTCCTTATATTTGATCTATAATTAACGTATCTCAAGATACAATTTATTTTGTATGGATTCTCATTTGCTTATGTCTTGAATTAGTTCCATTGATTAGTTTATATAGGATTTATGTTCAATTTTCCTATTGGTTGTCCAATTGACTTTTCTCTCTCTCACATACTAGACTCACATCACTCACAACATTTGCACACACACACATTCACAACTCTCTCTCTCATTGGTCAAAACCTTTTCTCATGGATTAAGTTTTATGTAGTTAATTTAGACCATTAGAGTTTAGCTTTATTTAAATCTAATCTTGACCTTCCATTTATGCTAATCTCTCATTGGTCTAATCAATTTCATGAGGATTAAGAATATTTTTTTAATTTATCATTGGCCAATTCAATTTCACAAGGATTAAGGTTAATTATTGGTTTAATCACAACCATTGGATTTCATTGTGTTTGTTTAGATTAAATCTTCTCTCTTGATTGCCTTTGATATTAATTAATTTATTTATTAACTAATCATGAAAATTAGTGCTTAATTAGGCAAGTATTATTTCACCCTCATTTTATACTTTTTATTTTGCCTCTTGATTATTTTACAACTAATCCCAATTAGTGCAAGCTAAATTGTTCATTTATTGTTGCTAATTCCCTCTAATTAGCTTAAGCGTTTCCATAATATTTTATTGCTCATTTGATCACATGAGAACTATGGTTTAATATGGTGTTTATATCATATTTTATGATCCTTAAATATAATTTCAAATTTGGCCCTTAATTCTTCATTAAGTTAAAATATCCCTAATTGATGACTTTTAATTGCCACTAGATTCATTATGAAAATTTATAAAATTATTTTAATTAATGTAAATTTAATTGTCACTTATTTGTTGGTAATTTCCTTTAATTGATTTAAGTATTTTCATGACATTTTATGCTTCTCTATAATTAAATAAAAACTATGTTGTATTATGATAATTTTAGGGTATTTTATGATTCCTAAATGAAATTAGAAAATTTGGGTCTTTGTTTTAATTCTAGGAGAAAATCCCCTAAAATAAGCTACTAAATGTTTGAGACTGCATATTCACCTATTTTTAATTGGTATTTTCTATCAAAAAGATAGTGGCTATGCTAAATAGGATTTTTAGGGTATTACAATACATGTGGTTATCTAACTTTTGGGCCCATTTAGGATAGTGGTGGTAGAAGTGACTTTTGTATTGATAGACTTTTTTTAATGGACCTTTTTCTTATATAATTTGTGTTTAGGATAGTAGTTGCAGAAGTAGCTTCAGATCTTGAAGCTTGGTTAGGTGATTTCACAGAAAAAAGCAGCTTCAGATTTTGGAGCCCATTAAATAATGAAGATATCCAAACATCCAATTATCAACCTTCTACTTACTTATGATGGGCTTCTAATGGACTTTTTTTTTTTGCTTCTGAAGCTATGCCAAACAGGCCTTTGTGATTCCAATTTTGATTAATTAATTTTATAAAATATTTTTTCTATCTACTAATATGAACATCATTAATCTCAAATGACGACTTTTTCGTATCAATCATTGTTATTTTAAGAAATTACACACAATCTATCATTATTTGTAAATGTGTTGTTAACATTTAAATTCAATATTTTTTTGGTTAATGAAACCAATAGTTATTAAGATTAGAAGACTAATAACAAACATTGATCTCCATGAAAAGGGTTCTGGCCAATTAAACATGAGGCCTTGAGTTTGAGTTCATATGAATGTAGAAAATGCTTTTGAAAGAGTTGCTCCAAATTAAATGGGGTAGAGAATGCTTCAATCTAACATAATCAGATAATCATATTAACAAAATTTGATGTTAGAAAATAAAAAAGATGTTTTACAAAATTAAGAGATGAAAACTAATATCAAGTTGGTCAAGTAGAATGAGTCACTGAGCCCTTAAACAATATCTAGGGTTTTAATCTTAAGTTGTTAATAGAGCTCGTGGCCTGAGTAGAGGATCACTTTCTTATGGGTCTTTACAACCTGAGATACCGGATACACATAAATAATAATAATAATAATAATAATAATAATAATAATAATAATAATAATAATAATAATAATAATAATAATAATAAGAAGTTGAAAATAAAGTTGTGTATAAAGTAAAAAAGACTACATGTATTATTGTTGTTATTGTTTTTTTTTTTTTTTGATAAATATTGATGTTGTTGTTGGTAATGTACAGGTTGGAATACGTCACGTGTCAGAGGGATTTTCATGCTCAATGCCAACATTATACTCATATTGACTATTAACATTATTGTTAGGAATGAACAGAAGGCGAATCAAAGCAAAAGAGCAGGGAAAAAGCTGAAGGTAGCAAGCAGGAGGTGCGAAATTGCATGGCTGTTGTCGCAATATGCAGATTATCTCCGGGTTAAAATGGTAATTTCATCAACTGCCAGGTACACTTCACCACCAATCGCCCTCTTATTGCACAAGCCGCCTTATAGCTCAGTTTCCTTTTTTTTTTTTTTTAACAATTATAGCTCAGTTTCCTTCACACTCCTCACTCACACGGTAGGGAACCAGTTTCTCTGCTCGGCTGGCTTTTAATTTTTGAAGTTATTTTTTAAGAACCACTTAGTATCTTAAAATATTTTTTTTAGTACCAATCAATATCCTGAAATATTTTTTGAAGACTCTAAAAAATATTTTAAGAGCATGAGGTATTTTTCAGTAGCAGTCAGTACCCTGAAATATCTTTTTCAGTACCAGTTAACTGATACTGACTGCTACTAAAAAAAATTTCATAATCTTAAAATATTTTTTAGGGTCTTCAAAAAATATTTCAGGGTATTGACTGGTACTGAAAAAAATATTTTAAGATACTAATTGGTTCTTAAAAAATAACTTCAAAAATTTTTTAAAAAAAAGTAAAAAATGGACGATCCAGATCTCCAGGAGAGATCTGGACTGCCCAGATTTCCCCAACGCTTGTCCCAAGAGAGACGAGCGCTTAGCCGAGCAGGGAAACTGATTCCCACACGGTAGCACATTTTATCCTCAAAATTTGTTACGAGTAAAAATGTGTTCTTCACTTTTTTTTATTATTACTTTGATTTTAAACTAATTTAATTTATTCTTTATATTTTAAATAAATTTTTATTTTATTATATGCAGGATTAAAAATAAAAATAATTTTGTAACTATCACGTCACACAAATATGAACTTATTATTTTAAAAAATTTAAATTTAGATAATTCAGATTAAAGTTTAAAAATCAGAAATTAGTCACTCATCGCCTTAACGAGCACGGAATGCGCACTCCACACTCACACCTAAAGAGAAGAAGGGGACAAAAGAATTCAGCTTTTAGAGGCCCAAAGGGAGATCTTTTAAACACTCACACACCCACCAGCGAAAGAAATAAAACACTTCATGACTTCCCCATATTTCTGATCCTAGCTCTCTCCTTCATCATCTTCTTCTTCTCTGAATTTCATAGGTCTGGTCTTTAAAACCCACCATTCTTCTGATATGATATAGATTCTTTAATTACTGAGCTAAATACCTTGTGTTTGTTTCACTTACAGCTCCCAACGACGTCGTACGTGTTTGGTCGGAAAAAATGTTGGATTATGATTGGGGAAATCCGTCTACGATAATGCTCACCGGAAACGACGAAACTGCAGCCACGGCCGCCGCAGATTCTGAACAAACGCACCGGCAAATCTTCGACCACTATAATTCTCACCCGTTCTTACCCGACCACCTTATTTCTCAAGCTCCACCAGGACCCACACCGACCACTACCACCTCCGATTTCTCTCTCGTACACCACCATCAACAATTTCACTCGCAACCCCATCACCACCATATCCACCACCAACAACAACAACATTCTCTCTTTGACACACGCGCCTTCTCCGTCGCGTCATCGTCTCATTTCCCTCCTCCACCACCGCAACTGCCACCTCACTCCATGTTCTCCCTTGACCCACTCCCTCCGGTCAACGCCGGCAACTGCGGGCCTGGTGGTGGGTTTCTGATGGTACCTAAGTCCGAAGATGTGGGCCGGTCCACGGACTTCTCGGCGTCTCGAATTGGACTCAACCTCGGCGGCCGGACATACTTCTCCAGCTCCGAGGACGACCTCGTGAACCGGCTGTACCGCCGATCCAGGCCGTTTGAACCGGGTTCGACGATGTTGTTCAGCAACAACTCGCCGAGATGCCAAGCCGAGGGATGCAATGCTGATCTCTCACACGCTAAGCACTATCACCGCCGACACAAGGTGTGCGAGTTTCACTCCAAAGCTGCAACCGTGATCGCCGCCGGGTTGACTCAGCGATTCTGCCAGCAATGTAGCAGGTGGTTGTGTGGGAATTGACGGAAATGCCCGTCGGTTCTGTCCCCTTCTCTCACTGCCAATCATTTGTGTTGTTGTGCTTCCGTCGTACAAGGGCTGATCCCGAGGGCATTTGCGTCCAGATTTAATTTCCCCTCTTTGCTTTTCTAATTTCTTTTCGTACTCTTTGCCCTTTTGCTTCTTATGGCTGCTTCATCAGAATTAAACTCTCTTATCTGAAGTAATAAACTTAGTTTAATGACTTACTCAAAACTTTAAATTTGAAGAATCATTACTGGGTTTCTTAAATGGAAACAAGAACCCTCACTGCAACTTTTGAACTCTAAGACGAAAATGCCCATGTGAGACTGGGCAAGCAGGGATAGATGGAGGGATCCCTAGGGCACTACGGTCTTTTCCGTTTCCAAAAAATCTTCTCTCCTTTCTTTCAGCTTACGTACTGCCTTGTTTTGCACTCTTTTTTGTTCATGGGTAGAATCAAAATGTCAATTTCAGCTTTATTATTATTATCATATATAATTCATGATTATCTTAAAAATATATTCATTTATTTCATTAGTGTGGATATAATTATTATATGGTTCTTACAGGTTTCATCTTCTTTCGGAGTTTGATAATGGAAAACGAAGCTGCAGGAAAAGATTGGCAGATCATAATCGTCGCAGAAGAAAAACTCAACAACCACCTCATCAAGAAATTCAGAAATCTCACGTCGAAAAGCCTCGCAATTTTACTTTGGACATTGCAGCAAGTAAATTATATATTATATTAAAGCCTCTTTGATCTCTTCTTCCCTTTCTAAAGGTCACCACATATATTGTCAGTTATCAATTCTACTTTTAACTGATCTCTGTGACTTTCTGCAGAGGGGTCCTCGTCGGATTCGGGAAACCAGTCATCATCATCGGTGACAGTGGCGGTGTCCCCGCCGGATTATTTCCAGCAAAAGCCATATCATCAAAACACGACAGCATCAAGGACACTGTTTTTCTCAAGTGGGTAGTAAAAAATAAAGTGCATGAAAGAGAACGAACTATCTATATATATGAATCAACATGCATGGTTAGGAATCAATTAATACCATATTCAACCTCTCTCTCTCTACTTGTAACTTTCTCCCCAACTTTGATTCCCAGGTTATAAACATGGTTTATATATTAACGAACATGGTGTAACTTTGAATTCTTGTGCATTAATTTCCTTTGGGGGTTCAAATAATAACAATTACAAATTGTTGGGTACCATAGTTGCAGTTGCAGCTGGCTATAGCAAGTGTACTTTATCCTTTTTCAGGTCTCATAATCACTACTGTGTGTAATTAAATTGCAATATATATATATATATATATATATCATGTGATAAGGTACGTAACTGTGGATAGTAAGGAAAAATTGGTTCCCTTGTTTGGATCTTCCTGGAAATAGTGACTGTGAGGATTTCAGTGAGAAAGCAGTAGCAGTTATATTAAACATTATGCTTTCAAATTGCCGGCTATCTGGTGGTCCTGGTGTGTTCAACTTTCCCGCCAAAATGCAGGAATCATTTAAGTGTGTGTGTTGGAGTTATTCCTAGCGTTTGTGTGTGTTTTCTTTTTTACCGTGGAGATAGAGTTACTCCTAGTTGAGAACAATCGACTCTTATCGGGTGAGATAGCTATATCAAGGAAAAAAAATATATTTGGCAGCATAAGAAATAAATCACAAAATGATACCTTCGGCAATCTGATTTTATACAAAGGTTCAGTTTTATCGTTTAATTTTATAAATTCTTTTTTTTTTTTTTGTCCTTCAATTTTCTAACCCTAATACCGGTAGTCTCTAAAATGATGATTTTGTTTGCATCAATCAATGTAATTTTAAAAATTTAAAGTTAATATATATGCTAGATTTTTTTTTTTTTAATGAAACTAATGGTTTCAAGATTAGAACTCTGCTCAGGTCAAAAAAAAAATTGTAAGAGGACTAGAAAGTCACTTTATGAAATTAGAAAATTAGAAGAAGAAAAATTAAAGGATAAAGTGTGCACTTTTGTCAAAAGAAATGATTCCAGTTATTTATATGGAGCTATATATATATTCATTAATTATTGGAGAAATCAGATCACATAATATTGTTAATATATTGCATTTCATGTTATATTCAAAAATATACTAACACATGAATTTATAAATATGTGTACCCAGATCAATGAATTCATATTAATTTATGCGAAAATTTATAAACTAATTAAATAAAATGATAAATACAAGCTTTTTCATATCAGTTGGATTAATTACAATCTTTACTACTTGTTTTATTTCAATAATTAATTAATAAAAAATATTGAAAAAATTTGTGCATCTTTACTACTTGTTTTATTTCAATAATTAATTAATAAAAAATATTGAAAAAATTTGTGCATGATTAGTGCAAGTGTATCTATTAATCTAATTTTTGATATTTATAACAATGAAATCTAGGTAAGAAATTCTTTGTTCATGTATGTATTTATAATCTGATGCAAGCCAATTGGTTTATAGCTAATCTACTTCAATTTCGTTTGTAACATAACTTTGTTTGTGTGTGTAAATTTTATTTTTATAAATTGTAAAACATTTAGTAACAATATAACAATATTTATAATAACATTTATCATAAGCCACACTATGTTAAAAACATTAACACTTTGGTGATTTTATTTTCAAAGTTAATGTAAAAAGGTTTTTTATTTAATAAATGAGATCTCAAATGATGTATATATGGGCAATATTTTCCTCCAAATTAAGCTTTCTCCCCTCTGGAGACTGAAGCTCTCCAGTCAACTCAAACCTTAAGCTACTATTATTATTATTATTATTATTATTATTATTATTATTATTATTATTATTATTATTATTATTATTATTATTATTAGCAAAATCAGTCATATAAAAGATAGGATTTTTTTAATAAAGGCTTAAGTAGCAATTTTTTTTTTTTTTTTGGAAGTATATGCTTAGAAGCAATTTTCCTTAAAAGTTTTTTTGGCTCGATGTAGTCTTAGAAGTTAAATAACGTAGCAATTCTACCCTTTTCTCTTAAAAAGCTAAGTTGACCATTTAAAAAAATGACATTGACTGTTAACTTTTTAATGAAAAAGGACAAAATTGCTACGTTTTTATATTTCTAGGGTTACATTGAGCCAAAAAAAAAACTTATAGGACAAAATTGCTCCTAGATGTGTACCGCTAAGGCAGATTTAATTTGCTACTTAATCCTTTAATAAAAAATTGTGTAAAACACACAATGACTAGCTAGATAAAGGTTGCATATAAAAGATAGGACTTCTTGAATATTATTTTATTGATCATAGCAAGTCAAAGAATGCCTAAAAAGATAGGGGCTTGTTTGAATTATGTTTTTATAATAATTCTATAGCATAAATTTTTAAGAATAAGTTTTAAAAATAAAAAATATATTTGAATCATTGTCTTGGAAAATATATCTAAAATGGTGAAATAGAAGGATAAAGAATGAATTCTATATTTATATAATTCCTCTAATGAAAATACAATGTTTCCACCTGTTATCTAATTTAGTGGGGGAAAAGCGACAAAAAAAAGTTCGAAAAGATATTCTGCTCTTTTTTTTATTTCCAAAATTTTTTTTCCTGTTTTTGTTTTTCAGAACACAAGATCAAACAGGTCATGTGTTATAAGGAACATGTTGCTCAAATTATTCTGAAGCTTTCTAATTAATATCTTCAATAAATAAGTTAGGCATATGAGTTACAGTACTATCAGACATGATAATGATAAATAACGGATCTTTATTCAAGTTTGAACGGCAATAATTTAAGTCAAAATTAAGATTAAAACATATAGTCCTTTTGTTGATAACTGTTGGTGAATGAATGATGAATGATGGTGAATTAGTTTGCTAAGAAATAAAGCATTATTTTATATAAATAATTATGATAGGAGCTTAATAAATATGTATCACGTCATGCTGGCTCAATCAACTAATTTAATTTAAAATTTTAATTTTGATTTGGGTAAAATGGTAAATAGTTTGCTTAACAATAAAGTATTATATTATTTTATATAAGTCACTTACACAAATTAGATGATAGGGATGCGCTAATTATCCAAATAATGTCAAAGGGATGATACTTCATTTTACCAGAAATATATTATTTTATAATTAATATTGTTACGGACGGGCACCAAGGCCCTATAATGGAAAGGCCCAACAGTGAATATCATATCATAGTAGATATGTCGGGATCTATCTACAACAAGTGGATATTCTAACTACCCCAGAATAAAGAGGCATCTTCATATGTGATATAACGACTTAGATACTCGCACCAGAGATCGCGCAGAGTCCAATATATCCTACCTAAGGTAAACTGTTTAAATATAGAACTAAGCCTCAAGGTACACACATTCTAACTCAATACTAATTAGTAATTACATTCTATCACACTATGCACACACATCACCCCCTCTGCCGAGGAGCCTAATTTGTGCAAAGTGATCCCATGCATTCCTGGTTATCTCCTCCATAGATACTCAGGCAGAGCCCATCGATCTAAGATCAAAGCATCAGCCCAAGGCTAGATATCTGTATTCTACACCAGAACAAATATATATATACATATTTAATATGTATATGAATTTATTGAATGTTGTCTGTCAATAAATATAATATTTTATTGACAGTTAAACTATTGTAGTAAATTACATGGAAAATATCTCATATTACTAGTACTATTTGTAATTTATTCTGGGATCGTTTTGGCCTTTTAAATTTCAATCATTTTTCAATTTTATTCTCATATTTAAAAATTTTGTTATGAAATTATTATGGCTTGAATTATATTTAACTAAGCCCTTATTATTGTTATTTCATTTTTTTTCAATATTTTATAGACATAAAGAAAAGTTAACATTACTTCACTTACTTCCTTATCTACATTTTCATCATCTTTATTGTCACAAATATTTTATATGTAAAGTATTAAGCTGACAGTAACATATAATTGATGATGGTTTGAACAAAGCTTAAGAAATGCAAATAAAATTTAAGGGAAAATAAATTGAAAATTTTGTAAAATTGAGAAACTCAATATACAAGTTTGCAGACTATCATTAAAATTAAGATAATATTCATTTTTTTAGTACGAAACCTATCTTTTTCATTGTAAATCTATTTCTTTTATTTCAATCATTATTCCATGTAATGGTTTTCTTAGATCTAAATATAGGGATATTTACCTATTTCTTGCTAAATTCTTAATGAAAAATATAATGCATAATTTTTATAGAAAATTCAATCATATAATAATAAATTCGAAAAAAACAATTACAATATTTTTTAATATCAAATAACAAAGACATAAAAAAGTTTCTTAGATTGTCTTCTTTGCCTTTAATCTCTTCTGTTAACAGCACATGATATTCATGATATTTTTAAATATATAATACTCACACACGCACGCATTTATATATATATATATATATATATATATATATATATATATATATATATATATATATATATATATATATATTATATACACTCATTCGAGGCATGTGGACATGTCTTTTTGTTTAATACTTTTTTGTCAGAACTACGAGACAAGAATAGTTTAATTGCACCTTCCTGGAAGATGATGGCGGGCCAGTGTTTGGTATATTAATTAATCACTTATATGACTGTTTGTATGCTTTAACGAGAACTCAAGTGTTTCGTTTCATCCTGTTGTTGTTTGTTTCCAACTATATATATAGAATAATTATTTATAAAGTCTGAGATAGAAAAATTCAATACATAAAGATCTCCCAAAAAAGAACTTAAAAGATCAAAATATTTTATTAAATACTCCAAATATTATATTGTTCATTGTTTAATATTCACGATCGATGAATCAATTGTAATAGACACAATTTTTTGTTAAGTAATATCATGGTTTAAATCTTGTTATGTTAAAAGAGTTATATTTAATTCAGTCCAACCAAAAAAAGTTGATTCAGATGATAAAGAGTTGACTTATAACTTACAAAGTTGTGAGTTTAAATCTACTATCGATATAAGGATTTTATTGGTAGATGATTTATTAGTATATCTATAAACCTTTTTTGAGCCTAGAAGCATACGCGAACCCTTAAAAGCCCTGAGGCCGTCAATAATTCTGAAATATGACGCGATAATTATAAATGATTGTGTGTGCGTGGACACAATCTCAGACAGTTTCGGGACTGAAAAGATGTCGTCCAAGGGGATAAATGTGATCTGTCAAGGAAGCTTCCTATGAAATATGAGGCTGTGGTGTCTCTTAGAATCTAGCTAGCGTGATTCAAAGCTTTATATTTATTATTATAAAGTATGATGTTCTCAGAAACCAACAATGTTCTTGTTCGATAAAAGACTAAAATCAGGTTGTTATGGAATCTATTTCTTTATCCATTTAAGACACAGAGGTTGCTTCCTTCTATATCTACTTTTTTGCCTCAAATTAATCAAATGTTAACCTTTGTGGGATTGTAAGGAAATCTTTAGAGAGAGAAAAATAAATAATCCTATATATATTTCAATATACAGTAAAATAATAATACTTCCTCTAGTCCTAAAAAATATCAGTTGATTTTTTTTAAAGAGATTAAAAAAGCTAAATATATTACTTAATCAAAGTACGTATATATTGTATATCATTATATTATATTTTAGTTTATAGATCAGACTATAATTAGTTTGGAGAAAAAACGAATACCCGAGAACAAGCAGATAGTGAGGAAGCTGTTATGGAGATGAATGGTGCTAGAGAAAATTAAACCTTTCATGTGGCTTTTCACACGCTTTTGAGCTCCATGCCAAATTGAAGACTCAATGCACCTGATTTGGGAATGCTCAAATGCAATTGACTGTTGGAGATCTCTATTGTCTCTCCTGCTTTATGAACCCCCTTTTCTTCTTTGCAGGAAGCAGAATAGGTGAAATGGAACTTAATGAATGAAATAGGCCAACCTTACAAGAAGATTACAAGAGAAATATGTGATGTTACAAGAAGATTCTTATAATTAAGTATTGTTTGGAGGCTATTAATCTTATCACTAGAGGATGTGATGTTGATCACGCTTGTAAGGATATTGTTGATGATGCTGGGCTACTTGTTCAGAGGGACTGGAAGATTGTGCTTATTAGACATACACATCAAGAGAACCTTTCTGCGGCTGTTTACTTTTAGCCAAATTTGTACACAACATGAAATGTGATTTTTATGAATGAAACTAGACTTGGATGTAGCTTTTGAGGTTCCTATGTGAATGAATGTCTTACAGTACTGATTCCCCCCAAAAAAAAAAAAAATTAGGGTTAAACTTTAGTTGGAAAAAACTTTATTGTCATCCCTTCACAGTACATTTAAATAAGGGTTAAGGTGTAAAAATACACATGTGCTTTTCTCCGAGGAGCGTCCAGTAACAAGTGCTTTTTTTAAATGCAAAAGTGCACACGTGGTTACAAATTAGGTGTAAAAATACCGTTTGACCATTAAATTTGACTTTCACCGTTAAGTTTGACTTTTTTGTTGACTGGATGATGACGTGGCATTTCAAATGTGCAAAAATACACATGTGCTTTGTCAAGAAGAGCGCCCAACACCAAATTATTTTTTGTTTAAATTTAATAATTTTACTTCAATTAAAATTATTTAAGGATCTTAAAAAAATATTTTAGGTATTCACCGGTATTAAAAGGATACTAAATGATATTGGAAAAAATATTTCAGGGTACTGACTGGTACTAAAAAGTACTTTTAAGATACTGACTGGTAAAAAAAAAGTACTTCATAATCTTGAAAAATTATTTTAGAATCTTGAAAAAATATTTCAGGTATTCATCGTTACTAAAAGGATATGAATTGATACTGAAAAAAATATTTCAAGGTACTGACTGGTACTAAAAACTATTTTTAGGATACTAACTGGTACAGAAAAAATACTTCATAATCTTGAAAAAAAAATTAGGATCTTGAAAAAATATTTCAAGTATTGACAGTACTAAAAGGATACGGACTGTTACTGAAAAAAATATTTCAGGGTACTGACTGGTACTAAAAAATACTTTCAAGATACTGACTGATAAAGAAAAAATACTTCATAATCTTGAAAAATGATTTTAGGATCTTGAAAAAATATTTCAGGTACTGACCAGTACTAAATGGATACTGATTGATACTAAAAAAAACATATTTCATGGTACTTACTAATACTAAAAAAAACTTTCAGGATACTGACTGGTATAGAAAAAATACTTCATAATCTTGAAAAAATATTTTAAGATCTTGAAAAAATATTTCAAGCTATTGACTGGTACTAAAAGGATACTGACTAATATTAAAAAATATTTCAAAGTACTAACTAGTACTAAAAATATACTTCAGCTTATTTTTTTAGATTCTAAAATAATTTTTCAGATCATGAAATATTTTTTCTGCACCAGGCAGTATTCTTAAAATATCTTTTTAGTACCAGTTAGTACCCAATAGTAATTAAAATAAAATTATTTTAAAAAAAATTGGTGTTCAACGCTCTTTTTGACAAAACATATGTGTATTTTTGCACTTTTGAAATGTCACGTCATCATCCAGTTAGAAAGAAAAGTCAAACTTAACGGTCAAAGTCAAACTTAACGGTCAAACGGTATTTTTGCAGTTAATTTGTAATCACATAGTCATTTTTGCACCTAAAAAAAGCACTTGCTACTGGGCGCTCCTTGGAGAAAAGCACATTATATTTTTGCACTTTAACCCTTTAAATAAATACACTCTTTTTTATTAACATCAATGGCAGAACATAGTGATGACCAGCTGGGGCTGGCTAATCTTATAAAATTTGTTAGTACATATATGTATTTATTATATGATATTTTATTTTGGCCACAAATTTGGCCCTAGCTAATTTTTTATCTTCTCTGTAAGGATAATGTTTGTTTCATTACTCATTGGGCTATGAGAGAAAAGTAAAATTTTTGTTTGAGATACCGAAAAGATTAGTATCATCTTATATATTGTTTTGATTTATAAATATCGGTTATTACTTATTTTTATTTTCAATGTTATTTGATACTATTTAATAAATACTCCCTCTGATCCTTATTTAAAGAACCAACTAACAATTCTCACAAGTCAATAAAAACAGTTACAGTCATTAAATTTTTCCTAAAATTTAAGTAATTTTCAATATTATCCCTATTAATTACATTAAACTCTAATATCACATTAAGTATTACTCTTTTTTTTTTTGCTTAAAAAAAAAGAGTGATAATTAATTTCAATCACTACCTTTTTAATTATGGGTATACAGCGAAAAAGATATTTAATGCTATTAGAAACAAACAAGTGCCTTATAAAAGAACTAAATATAATTGTTATTTGGTGCCTTATAATAAGAACTAAAGGGAGTAGTTTAATATGTTTATTTTTTAGCCCGAACTAAAAAAAAATTCTAATTCCGCCCACTGATTAATATTTTCTAATTTCTTTTTGGACATCTCTAACATATATCATTCCTCATGCACTCCATTAGAATGAATGTGTAAAGCGATTCCAGCCAATTCAAACAAAATCTATTTTGTAGGTATTGAAACTCACATCGTCCATTGAAGGTTCATAAAATGATAGATTCAAGAGTCTATGATCCAACCATGATTGAACTAAAGTCAATCCTATTAGGATTAAAATCGTATAATTTAATTAAAATATACAAAAATATTCATATACAACCCTAAAAACTAATATTTAATTTAAAAAGGCATATATCCATAAGTAAATGGAATGTTCATGTATAAACCACACACAATACAACAAAACAATCTTTCTAAAGCATAAATATAACTTACTACCTCCGATCCTAATTATAAGAACATTTTTATAATACAAGTTGCACTACAAAAATGTTCCTATAATTAAGACTATCAGAAGGAGTATTACGATTTTTAACCCAAAATTAAGTCATTTCAGACTCAAAAATGAGAGAAAAATGTGTGATAATCAGGCCTGCGTGTCCATAACTGTACTCTTGATGGGACTGGATACAGGACTGGTTCATTGGTTACCTAGTCAGACTAGTAGACCCTTGGCCGATAATAAGATCATTACAATTTCTTGGAAACAGTTAAGTTATTATTTTCCCCCATGCATCTCATGTGGAAAGGAGATATAATTTTAAAAGACAAAAGAAAAGAAAATATGGAAACTTAAAAGTAGTCAAAGAAGACAAAAGAATGTGAAACTTCGAAACAAAGTTAAGTGCGAAAAAACTACAAATCTTAACCACATAAAAAATAATAATATATTTTAATTATAATTTTACACTATCTATCAATTTTACTACATTTCCCGTGTCCTAGTAGGTAAAGAATCAATCTTTTCAAGATGGTTATGAGGCATCGATCTATTGACAAAGTTTATTCTACATTCAAAAGTCTCAAAAAAAAAAATTTGTTCGAATCTAATTCCAAAATTAATACTGCCTCCAATCTTAATAAATATAAGACAAAGTTTATAGTGTAATTTATACTATAAATTTTATCCTATATTTACCATTTATTAGTTGGTAAATGTCACATTCAACATTCATTGAAATTAAGCGCTCGGATTTCTAACATTGTAACAATAAGGGGTCAGATGTTAAAAAATAATTGCTGCAAATGATCGTTTTACCCCATGAGTAATTAATTTTTAAAAGTATCCATAGCAGTACGTGAGTTCTTTTTTTTTTTCCCGTTTATATCGTATTTTTTTAAACCTTTTTGTAAGTTCTCTGGGAAGAAAAAAATTAGTTGTCAACTATACTGAAAAATAATAATTTTCATTACAAATTTAAATTTAAATCAGATGGGCAAGGAATCTAGTTTTCTCAAACTTATTATCCTTTGTTGTGATAAAAAAAAATGATAAATATATACTCCCCTTTTGAATATAGGAGTTAGTTTGGGGCGTTTATTTTAATTCTAAATATAAAATCTTAATTTATTTTAGCTATCTAAATATAAGGGCTAATTTTCTTAAGCTTTACAATTTAATTATCTAATTCTTCCCGACACAATAGTGTAAATTAAACGTGGGATAACTCTTACCAGATAACAACATTACAACAGGGGCCCGTTGTCGTATGTTGATAACGTAAAAATGTAAGATTGTAGGTATACCAAATGTTTGTTAAGCCAAAAGAGTACAAATATACCCAAATTATGCTTCACATGAAACCTAACATGTTAATTGTTTGAAATAGCTCATACAACAACTTATTTATATCTCGTCGGTATTTGCTTAAAATCCTGTAAATTTCATAGTTCAGGAAGAAAAATACTACATAAAAACCAACTAATTTTTCTTTAAGAACAATTCATTAGCTTTGTTTAATTATATATACGGAGGCTTTAAGAATAACACAATGACTAAATTATTGCCACTGTTAGACGGTTATACATAATAAACATTACGTATGTCAAGGCAGAGGTCGCACAAGGATATGATACTTAAAAGTAATGGTTACTTATGTGTACTATCATGTATTTCGAGACGGAATTTACAAAAACATAAATATAAAAACTTGTGAAAATAAGAAGGCATGTATGAATTAATTCTTAGACTCGATATGGGTTTTCATTTGTGTTTGAAAATAACCGTTTTGCATACGGAAATGACAACTTTCCATTTAAGAATAATCAATTATTCTCGCCGGAGCTCCATACGGGATATGTCGTTAGTGGTCACCAGCAGGGTAGGGTTCACTTTTTTTTTTTTTTTGAAAAAAAATGTATGAAGGGTATATGTATCATTTGCTTTTAATTTCAAAAAATATGAATAGAGCACTAACATATTATAGAGGTTCATGAAATTGGATACACCTCCATGTCCTTTACTATTTGCATATATTGGTCCTTACGTATCTTTTTCTTTCTGAATTAAAATAGAGATGAGCGATATATAAAAGTAGGTATGGGTCGGTATTATAAATAATTGAGACAATTAATTAAGGAGGTTGAATTGGTGTCTACGTACATGCATGCATGCTTGTGCTTTTGATAGACAAAGTCTGAGAAATATTAATGTGTTCCTTGTATAGCTGAGAATTGTGAGGCAGAAAAATCCTGACTCACCCGAACCAGAATCTCTCCTTAGAAATCTATAGTACAAGGTAGGAGAAGAGTCTCTTTCCTGTTCAATTATTTATCTCTCTTTCGCTATTCACAAGCAAGCCCACAGTTTATATCATCATCATCATCTTTCGCACACTAATATAAAAAAGGCTTTTAAAATTGGATAAAAAAGGCATCGTAAGACCGAACCCACGATCGATATTGTTCCAGCCGGTCTAACATTTAAGACCGAACTCGGACCGGTTTTACAGAAACTATTTTAGACCGGACATTTAAAACATTGAGTCTTAAAAGTCGTACTAAATAAACCTGAAATATTTTTTGTTCGGTCCTAAAACTCAACTTTTAAGACTGGCTAACAACTAGGTTGCTCTTAAAAAATCGTAATTTTAAGACCGGATAAAAATAAATACGGTCTTAAACATAGTGGCTTCTAAAACCGACGACTAATTATACGCGGTCTTAAAAGACTGAATTTCAAGACTGGATAATAAATAAATCTGGTCTTAAAAATTTTATTTTAGACCGGCTGTATAAATTTACCGGTCTTAAAAGACCAACTTTTAAAACCGAGCTTAATATTAAATTTGTACACCTGACCTTTAAGACCGGACATATAAATACATCCGGTCTTAACAGCTGAACATTTAAAACCGGCATATTTATTTCCGGTCTAAATTTTCCTGAATTTTTCCCTGTTCTGTTCTTCCTGATTATATTGCACACAAATCCACCACCCAATCTAGCACATAAAAGTCAATACTTTAATCTACAAGCTATGAACAATTATGAATAAATTGAATTGGGAAAAATAATACAAATATTATTCACCATGAGTTATATGGCCTCTTAATTAATGATTATACTATGACTATAACACCTAAATTAATTAATACAATTGGTATTTTTTACACCCAGGGTATAGCGGAGTCTCTGCATCACTGCACATATTAACATATGCATGTGATTGATGAAAAACCTCTTCTCCTACATCACGAATAATGTCATTTATGCGATCATCCATATCTGTGTTATTATCATCAAAGGTCACTTCCCCATGTTGAGACCCACTTGGTATTTTTTCACACCGCCATACCCATAGTGTATAAGTCTTACAAAATCCTTCACAAATTAAATGTGTGTATAACTTCAGGACTTAGTCGCCTCTCATTCAAACATTTTACACAAGGGCAATAAAACTTCCCACTATCATCATGGGTATTTTGTTTAGCAAATTCTATAAACTCCATCACCTCATTCTGATATTCAACACTCGTTCATAAAGCATTTATCCAACTATGATCCATAGTAGAATTCCTATAGACAAAAAGATTTAACATACGTAATCCGAAAAAATTGAAACTTGCATATAAAATAAGGCAACACCAAATGCATATTTATGCTCAATGTCGGTTATGTCTTTTTTTTTTTTTTACGGAGAAACTTCGCATTAAATGCATAACGAAGAATCACTATTGGTCATAAATGTATCACAGTGAATCCAAAATAAATGCATGATGAGAAAATTAAATGCATCGCATGAAAGTCTTGTGGACTCACATGTAACAAATAAATTCAAATGCGTTTCTTGAGTCTTTCTTCTCCCGCCACGAACGTTGATGTTGCAGACAACAAGAGTACCCTAAAAACATTTGTTGGTCAGTTGGGTAGGTCTAAAATGCAAATATAATCTTCAAAATACAATATTCATTAACAATAGAGAAACCCACAAGAGCATTTCATGGATTTCGTTCAACACATGAAAAACCCAGAACGATAAGCAGGAATTTCATGAAGTTATATAACCGAAACACCTCTTACAGCTTGGTCTATAGATGTTTAGCTAAGGAACCAGAAAGTGATTGTCGAGAGAGCAACGCGAAGCACCGACGGAGCAACACACAAACACTGGAGACAAAACCTGAATAATCACTTTCGGCCCGACAAGAGAAGTTCAGAGAGGGGTAATTTTAATATTCCGCGCAACATCTTTAAATGTTTTATTAAGACCGGTTAATTATAAAGTTGCCGGTCCTAAATATATAATTAAATTTTTAAGACCGGACTTTTAGAAGACTCCGAGAATTAAATTTTTATTATTCATTTTTAATATTCCGCAAGACAGAGACATGTTTTAGTATCTTCGATTTTATTAAGACCGGTTAATTATAATGTAGCCGGTATAAATTTTTAAGACCGTACTTTTACAAGAGTCCGGTCCTAAATTTTTATTATCATTTAATTTTAAAACTGAACTTTTATAAAACATCTGGTCCTAAAAATACTTTTTTTTTTTTACAAAAAAGGATTGGCTTTGGCGAGAGCAGCAACTGATTGAATAAAAATTAAAGGAAAACTGGAGTTTATTTAATTACTGGAGAATATGAACAAAAAAAAGACACAAGCTTAGTTCTTAATGCTACATATATTACTTGAATATGCACGTACACAAGAAAAAATACAAAAGAAAAACAAGCTGAAAATTATCAAAAACAATAATCTGACTAAACATCCTAAAGCTTATTATCCTCCAAAGCCTTGGCGATATCAACGTGAGCAGCATTAACTTCCCGCCGGAGATCAGCAAGTTCCTGTCTTATTCGTATTAGCAGATCATTAGAAGGATGGAGGGGGTGCGGCAATCTCTTCATCATCAGAAATAACAATGCGTCTAACGACCCGAGACTCTTCTGTGTCAATTGAATGCACTCTCGATGGAGGAGGCGCACCGTATAACGATCGACGGAAGGCACAAGCATCACGAGTAAGAGCACCCCTACGAGCGGTTCTCTTGTATCCAACCATGGTTTGAGCAATTGGCACAAAGAGGTATGAGGAGTTTATTAATAAAGGCAGAGAGTAGTTCTTAGATAGCCACGTACATAGTTTGGAGTTACGAGGTAGTGAGGAGTTAATAAGGAGTTAAGGATAGAGAGGTATGAGGAGTTAATAAAGGCAAAGAACAGATGAATGACCTACTTTACGAGTGGGTTTTATGAATATGCGATCTAAAATTCTATTATTTATTTTTTTATTTTAAGACCGACCTTTCAAAATATGTCCGATCCTAAAAATATATTATTTATTTTTTTAATGAATTAATTTTAAAACTAACCTTTTATCATTTATCTGGTCCTAAAAGTAGATTTTTTTAATCAATTAAATTACTTTTAAGACTGACCCTTTATCATATTTCCGGTCCTAAAATTCATTTATTTTTCTCAAATTCAATATTTTTTAAAGTAAGATTTATTTTCGTAAAAAATATTAGTTTTAACAATGGATCTTTTATAATATCCGGTATTAAAAATTCATTGTTTTCAAATTCCGATAGCAGAGTCGTATCCTTACACTCTATCAAATGAATGATTCAGAGTCTCTTCGGCTTCCAGATAAACTTCCCAACTAAGCGTCTCTTCGTATTCTGATGAACTATGCGTCTCCTCATTAATGTTTCTGACGTTTTACATTGTTCAGGATGAGTTCTCTATTTAAACCCGTTGTTACTTTACTTTCTTTACATTCTTCTCCATCACTTCTACAACCTCCATGGTAATGGCTGCTCCACCACCATGAGGTCCTCCTTTTCCTCTTAATCCTCTTCATCCTCCGTACCCTCCTCCTCCGCTACCTCTGGACCCGACTTTCAAACAGATGATGCACCATCTCCTGGCCCATGTTTTACATATAGACCAATGATTGGGCCATCTTTTCCAAGTCTACAACGCCATCAACAACAAGATCAACGTGATACTCAACACCCAGGACATTGAGTACAATCCTTTAGATGACAACGTCTCCAACGACTCCCTCCCCTCCGACAACGATGGGAAGGAGTAGATGTTTTTATATTTTTTTTCCTGTACTGCTACTGCCCCGTGAGGGCAGCATTTAAGAAAATATAATAAATTTGTTTTTGGTTTCCATATTCGATCGCCTTGTCCTTTTCATTATCGTCTTTCTTTTTCCGATAAAAAGGAAACAAACAAAACATTATCCTCATGTAAATCAACAATAACAATTCACAAAATACAGTTAAGAACATACAAAAAACAAAAAAAGAACATTTACCTTATTCGAATAAAAACAAACAAAGTGACTATTCTTCTCAAGGTAGGACCGTCGTTGTCGTCAGTTTTACCTCGCCCTGATTTGAAATAAAGTGTCCTTTTCTCTATCTTCCTTTTTTTTCAACAAAAAGAAAAAAGACAAAGAAAAGGGACAACGATAATGCTGCTCAAAACCAGGAGAGGTAAAAACGATGACAATGAAGGACCTAGCTTGAGCAAAATGCCAGAACCTCGATTGTCTTGAACACTAATGATATGTTTGAAAAGCGAGTCAAAATTTCTATTTAAAGGAAGACTATTAAGACTAAAGATTTAACGAATAGATGGTCCTAAATGTTATTTTCAAAATACAGAATTTTTTAGGAGCGGACAAATAAAGTATACGGTCCTAAAAGTCACGAATACTTTTAAGACCGGACTTATAATCAATATAAGGTCCTAAAAGTTATGTGAACAAACACTTTTAAGACCGGTCATTAAAAAAACATATGATCCTAAAACATACGGTCATTAAAATATTTAACTTTACGACCGGACAAATAATAAGACGGTCTTAACAGTTAACCTTTAAGACCGGTCTTTTTAAACCTTCGGTCTTAAAATCAATGAATTTATTGTTTAATTTTTCTCTATATTTCGTACCGGCCGTATTATATGTCCAGTCTTAAAATAATAACTTTTAAGACCGGCTGTTGAAATGTGCGATCTTAAAACTTAGACTTTTATATTTAAATTTTTCTTATTATGTTGGACCGCAGAAAATATTAGTACAGTTGTATGAGATTTCTCTATAAAGTAATTGAAATTTCAATTTTCTTAATAACATTTTTAAGGCCGGTTGTTTTTTAATCTAGTCTGAATAATTTATTTAAGACTTGTGAAAAAATGGTCCGGTCCAAGAAGTTCTTTATATTTATAGAACTGCCACCGGTCATTCTTTTAAGACCGGGGCGTCGATTCTACGGTCTAAATGAGGCGATCTTAAAATCCTTTTTTACACTAGTGGCACTCTGCATTCACATACGCATGCTGTTATTATAATTGGACAATTACAGAGTCAACAATCATTATGTTTGAATCCAAGTTTCTTGCACATTATGCACATCCTCAAATAAAAGTTTTTTCCAAGAAAAAAAAATTCATGTAATAAAATTAATTAATTAAAGATAATAGACGTTAAAAAAATATTTTGGATATTAAGTATTACTAGAAAAATATTTCAGGATATAGTGTTATAGAAAAAAAAAATATTTTTGAATGTAGAACTAGAAATTAATTAATTTGAGACACTTGTACAAAAAATATTTCAGAGTGTAGCATATAATTTAATCTAAATAAATAAAAATACATTAAAAAAAAAGTGGTCTACACCCCAAAATTAAAGGAATGATAGTATGGAATGTGAACCCCATTATGTTCCTGCTCGATACTCAAACAAAAGCAAAATCTTCGTGAATAATGAAAATGGAGTCCCATTATACTTTCTTCCGTACTAAATTAGCTATAAATGTTAGTTTTCCACATCCAATTTAGAAAAAAGATTTTCGTTGGCTCGAAAATCTCAAAAAAAAGAAAGAAAGAAAGAGGATTTGTCAATTTTGTCCCCAAAAAAAAAAAGAGAGGAGAAATACCTCTCAATCTATTTTAACTTTTGAATTTATAGCTTCCCCCTAAAATATCTATATTAATTATACATATTAAAAGGATTCTTATCAAATGATAGTTTTCCTACATATTATAGGGTATTTTAGACAAATGAATATATATATATATATATATATATATATATATAGTATGAGTTTCATATTACTCTTCTTCTTATCATCATCAACATCCTTAATTGACAGTTTGGCAAGTTGGTTCTAAATTTCTTGATCCAAGCAGATTCAGGCGTGCAAACACAAAATGGTCTTACATTGGATATTCTAAAGTTGTTTGGCCATGTTTCTTTCCCATGACATTTTCTTGTTTTCTAGAATATTCTCTGCATGGGATTCTCCTCTTGAACTTGTATTTTTTTTTATCATTTTTAACTTGACTTCATAATATAAATGTTTTTATTCCCCAAAAAAAAAAAGTTATGAAAATCTTGGGAAAAACATTTAACAGAGTTACCCCAAATAAACTCAACAATGTTCAAGTCTAACCTAAATGTCAAATAATTATATAAAAAATATTATGTTATAAAATTGAAAAATATATATAGAATTCTTCTATATATTCTATGCATATTTAATTTGCATATGATCTAATCAATTACTGGATAATTAAACTATGGTGATCATTGTGAATAGAGCATGCACGTATTACTACAAAATTTCATATAATGTATTGATCAATTCATAAACAAAATAATAGTAATAATTTAAAATTAAGAAATAAAAGAGATAAGAGCGGGAAAGTTTGAGAGGTGGTCCCTCAGAGAGGGGAGATTAGGGCAGTGATTGTTGTGGGTACAAAGAGAATGGAAAGGATGCCCCATGATTCTCATTGGTTTGTTACGTTATTTTTTATCTAATTAATCAAAATATAATAATTTATTAGTCATTTTGACACATCCTAAATATTAGTATACATATTAATAAAATTAATAGATTTCAAAATATTCATTTTTCATTATTTATGAAATTTTAATTAAAGAATTCATTTTTCTTTAAAAAAATTAAATATATGAGTAATCAACTAGAATTAATATTAAGTGAGTCCTTATATTTTAACAGATTATAAATGAAGTGACAACCCAATATCACCTAAGAATTTCTCTGCCCCCTTCTTCCCCTGGCCTGTTCCCTGGGTCCCACCCCAACCCATCATTTACTCTAGTGGTCCCCTCTCCTCTCTTCTTCATCTCCATCATGTGTTATTCCTTGTATGTCCAATGTATCCAAATTACCACTGTTGTCGTTATCTGAGGCCGAGTCTCACTAAATCTCATATCTTAAATATATATTAGATTCAATTAATGTTTTAAAAGTATTAAAGAAGTAAATAAATTATTATAATATATTTATATCTTTCTCTTTTTTTTCCCCGCCAAATCAATTAGTCTTATTTATATATTCCTTAACACAAGAGTTAGATAACTAATGTGGGATTAAGTTAGTTATTATAACAAATATGTTATTATAACAAATATATGTTGGTTTTTTATAATATCATTTTTAATTATGTGCATTGTAACTACTATTTAATGAAAACCCCCTTACTATGCATTTTCTTTGATCCTTAATATAATCGTATTTAAGGAGTAAATATTAATCGTAAATATAAGATAGATTTTTAATATTTATCAATCTTTTTTCTAATTTACCCTTATTGATACTCCCTCAACAATAATCAATGAGACGAGGGATTGAGAAAATTAAAAAAATGTGATTATGGTGTTTTAAAAAAAACATATATCATATTAATTAATTTAGTTAAATTTTTAAATCTAATTAAATTCGATAAATATGCTTTATTTTAAAAACTAAAGGAGTATAATCAATAGGGATACTATAGGGTTGGCTTTTTTTTTTTTTTTGGCAAAGGATACTTCTATTAAATCTTCAAACAATATTACATGATAACTAGCAAAGAGCAACAAAGGATAACACAACCTGAACGGAAACACACAACGTACATAGGTTACAAACAAAACAGAATACACACAAATAAAACAAACTACAGACAATCACCCCTGAATGGATAATTAGAGAGAGGAACATCATTAGGAACAACATTTATCCTATGAGAGTCCGAGGCTAGAAGAGTCAGCAAAGAAGGTGTTGGTTGGAAAACCCACCCAATCGGGCACACCCCTTATAAGCATCAGCTGCAACCTTATCAGCCGCACGGTTACCCCCCCCCCCCTTGGGGTGAAGGACAGCGAGAACCCAACCTTGGACCCCAACAGACAAATAATATCGAAAATAATGCTCCTACACTTCCAATCAAACATATCCGAAGCTTTAGCATTAACACAATTAAGCAGAGAGAGGCAGTCAGTTTCAAAAATGACCATATCATGACCTAAATCAACAGCTAGCATTAGCGCCCTCTTGAGAGCTAAGGTCTCAGTCATGAAAGCAGAGATGGATTTAACTTTGTCCACAAAACCCCACTTGAAAACCCCAAGTTGATCCCTACGGATAACTCCAATAGCTGCATCAGATTCATTGGGCGAAAAGGCCCCATCGCAGTTATACTTGAGAGTGCCAGCAGTTGGAGGGGACCATACAGCTAGGCAAGGAGGAATAACCCCCGGAACTTCCGAATTGGCTTGCTTATTTTCACAGTTCACCCAGAAGTCAAAGTTGTTTTTCCTCGCACATTCAATGACATCAATAGGGTTTAGGGTTTAGGGTTGGCATGATACTATAGGGAAACAACTTTAAATTTAGGTTCAAATTAAACTTCTTGTTGAGTTCTTATATTTAAGATCGGAAGAAGTATTTCTATTTGATAAAATTGTTATCTTTTGGGTGACATTATTTAGTAAAGACATCTATAAATGGGAGACATTGATTACTTGTCTAAAAATGGATCTTTTAATTTAATTATCGTCTATAATTTTTAGCATCATTTTGTTTTATTCAAATTAATTACTAATTGATATAACTAAATTAATTACTAATTAGTCTCTCTTACTCTCTTTGCAAAAGGAGGGATTATTCCGAAAAGATAATTAATTTTTTACATACTTATTATTTTGGGTTAAATATCATTTTTATCCTTGAAGTATGCACCCAAGAGTAATTTTGCCTTTTAAGTTTTCGACGGAGTAATGTTGCCCCTGAAGTGTCAAAATGGAACAATTTTGCCTCTTAAGTTAGAAACGTAGCAATGTTGCCCCTCCATTAGAAACCCTAACAGTCAACTAACAGTCAACGTTAGGGTTTCTAACGGAGGGGCAACATTGCTCCGCCGAAAACTTAAGGGGCAAAATTGCCCCTGGGTACATACTTCAGGGACAAAGATGGTACTTAACCCTATTATTTTTAATATATTCTAAAACATTTTTAATCTACATAAATTAAATAATTGAAAGTATAAAATTGGTGACAATCATGGCTTTCAATTTCAATATGTCGTTAACATTCATTCTTCATCCATTACTATTGTGGTTGCTGCCATGGCTAGACCGGCAACACCCTCCCCGAGATTTCTAAGGCCATTATCGGCGGGGCTCCCTTGCTTGGAGGGGACCACCTCCACTAGCCACGTGTAGTACACGTGACCTAGCTTTTGAGCTGGGGAGCGAGATCGGGATAGGATATATATACATTCTACATTAATAACAATCCAAGCGTCTCGTAGCGTGATGGCACTAAAGTCAGCCTTAGGAGTTGGCCTTCTCCCTTATGCAGGGTTCGAGCCCTGTCTCCCCCTCCCCTCCCCCCTGATTGTATCAAAAAAAAAAACAATATAGGCTAAAAACTTCACAAGTTTTATGTAGTAATAATTCACAAATCACCATTTGTTATACATAAAAGGAAAAAAAAATAAAGTGGCACTTTTTAATAAAGTTATGTTGTTATTTAATCACATGACATGATTATAAATTAATTAATAAATTCAATTTAGTAATTCATAAGTTCCCATTAGTTATTTTTAACATAACTTTAGTAATAAAACTAGCCGCCAATGCTGGAGCTAGAGCACCGGCTGCCAACGTGGATGGTTGTCGGCAGCCAACCAAGGTGGCTTAAGGAAATGACTTTTTTTAAAAAAAAAGTGATGGACAATGCGGTCATTTAACAAGATTATAAAATTTCTAATTAGTCTTTTTACTTGATCATAAATTTGTTAAAAGTGTAATGGGAAATCATAAAGCAATTGTAACCTACTTGGGGGTTATTGTAAATATGCAAAGAATCAAGTGAAAACCCTCTAGTTTTGGGTCTTGTTGATTTATATAGATCACCCACTAATAAAATCCTTACATCAGTAAGATTTTTTTTTTTTTGGTAAATTACATCAGTAAGATTTGAATCCACAACTAATAATTATGAGTCAACTTTTATACTAATTGGACCAAGATTTATTAACAAGCCCAACTCTCTTTGTTTTAATGATGGATTGCCTGGCTTCTTTTGGGGCCCATTGGTTCATTTTGCCCAAATCATATTTAATTTTAAGAGAACATGTTTGAAATTTCTTAGGACATTTGTTTAATCTTTTAAAAATAATTTTAAAAAAATACGAAAAATACATTTTTATGTGAAAAATAATAATATGAAATTATCATAAGATTTTCAAACCGCAGTTTTTTTTTTAAATGAATATAACAAAACGCTAAATGGTTGTTGATGATACCTAAATACATCTAATTCGGGTTGGGTTTCTTTCATCATCCTTTTCTCATTATTATTCATAATCTCTAAATCACATTCATCCAATCAACATAGTACTACTTTCACTTTTCTCTCATTTTCCTAAATCAATGGTCAAGATGTGGCCAATGGGAGACAATGAAAAGAAGGATAAGGAGAGTATCTCCTTCCATCCAGTTCAAGTCAATGTGTGAAGCAATTGAGTAGGATTATTTACATGTTAAGATAATTATAATTAGAATCCCTTGGATCATAAATGTAAGAGCTAAAAGATAAGTTTGCTTTGGTATTCAATACAATATCTCAGTATATTCTATTTCCACATTCATATTTTTTTTAATAAACTCTCTTTATTGATTTTGCATATTAAAAATGTTGTCATATGATTAAAAGATGTAGTTTAAAGAAACACGGGTATATTTATTATAAATAACTAATTTAGTTATCTAACTCCTATATTCAGAATTAAAGAATTCTTATTTTTCAATCAATCATAAAAAAGGTGTTCCTTAAGATGCATCTATATTTACACAAGAGAAAAAGTATCATATGCAAGTCAATTAACGTTAATAAGGCTCAAATTTGTTGAGCAATGGTCCTTTCTTTGATTAATCAAGCTTAAGACTCAATTCTTCTTAAGAAATCGTGTAGAATTAATCATACAAAAACCCAAAACATTATCAGTAATATTTTAATCAAGTTAAAAGAACTTGATATCTTTTAAGCGCGCAATATCAAGAATTTGAATATTAATCACGAAAAATTTACTAATATCTAATAAAATAAAATAAAGTTTAAAGTATTTTTAAAAAAAATACATATATTTTCCTATTAGAAGTAATCATATTCGAGGTTTCATCACGTTCTAAGGATTAGCTTATTTCACTATACCAACCTTTGATAAGTATATATTTTTTATTCCTCTTAACCTAGGTCACTAGGTCCCCAGCCTTCACTATTTTGTCCTCACTCATTAGATTTAGAGAGAGAGAGAGAGAGAGAACTTGAATCATATATAAGTATCAAATATCCTTTGGCTCCACAGTGTACAAAAATCATTAGATCACTTGCCACTTGGGAGCACTTTGATTGCAAATAAAATCATCCAAATTTTATCCCTTGACAAATTGAGCAGCTCTTAAGCAGAGTGTTCAAATTAAATTTCAACTATATAACTTTTTTGGACAAACAAATTTTTTTTTTCGTTATCAGGGACAAGTAATTTTTTTCCGATTTTTATAAATTAGTGGACCCCACTAAATATTTTTGTCACAAATATCTTGCAGTGCATTGTACATGGGATGGGACATATACTGAATTCCGAAAGGAACTCGAGCAAAAAAAAAAAAAAAATTCCGAAAGGAACAAAAGTGAGAATTATATTTGTGTGTAATTGATGAGGCAATAATATGCATATATTTTGATTGTATCACACTGTACATTTCTTCACATGCACATGCAGATCTACTGATAAATAATATATCAGGAGTTAGTTTGTTAATGAAAAAAAAATAACATCATATAATCTATATTAGCTTATTACATTTAGTGTGATAAATACTTCCAACCGGGAAAAATGCCTACAACTTGTCAAAATCTTTTATCACAATATGTATCTGGCAAAGAAGGTTCATGAACATGATGAAGATGTTCTGGTTACCTCTGTTCAAGGAAAGGAAATCAAATTCCCTGCCAAGGACCTCAACACTCTTTTTGGATTTACATATGTGCCTGAGGATCCTCCTAAACTCTGATTTTGAATCTATCACAATTCTGTTTCCTAATGTTGATTTTGATGGTGATATATTCAAGTTCAGGCCTGGTCAAATATATGAAACTTATAGAGTGATTTGGTACTTGTATAGTCGCAATATGGTGAACAAAGGACAAAGCTACACTCATTTCGTCCTTAAGGATTTCCAACTGTTTGCCTCTCTGATTGCTAAGAAGCCAAGGAATTTGGGTAAATGGATTATCTCCGAAATGCTACTTTTCCTATCATCATCCAGGAAAAACACAATCCCATTTCCCAATCTTGTATCTCAAATCATTGGCTATTACAATATTTGGTATCTTATAGCTGATGAATCCGCCGTCTTTCCAAAGAAATTTGGAAACTCTCATCTGCTTCTCATGAAAATATCCTTTACTGAGGTAACTGAAAAGAAAAAGGAAAAACAAGCCAAGCCCTCAAAGCCCTCTTCCTCCAAACAACAAGACAAGGCACAATCCTCTCAGGCTGCCACTCACTTTATAGCCCCATCCTTCACTCAAGCCTCAATTCAACACTTGGTCAATACAACCCTACAACAGACTCTCAACCCATTCATGGAACATTTTCAGAAGGTGAATGCACAGTTGCTCACAGCCTTGGCCAATGAGATGCAAGCAATAACTAAATTTGTTGAGTCAAAATTCCTTGCACAAAACGAGGAAATGAGAAAGGAGTTTCAAATGATAACTGACAAGCAAAAGGATGTTCAACAGACTGTGCTTGATTTGGAAAAGACCATCGATGCCTTGACCATCAAACGCTATGCTACTCCTTCTTCTCTGCCCTCTACTTCTACTGCACCAGATTCTGATAAGATCCCTACACCTCCTACTGATCCAGCTGCTCCAGCCTCTGATCCTATCATTCCTGCCTCCACTACTACCACTAATTCAGTTGCTCATGACCACTCCCATGCTTCTCATGCACATGTCACTAATCAATCACATCCCTCTGTTGCTACTGAGACACAAGCATCCCCCTCTTTGATGGATGACAAAGTGGGAGAAGAAGCAAGCTAATTTGATTATGATTTGGTCTAGTTCTGTTTGAAAATTCTAAACATTTTGGCATTTTGGAATTCACCTTGCTGTCATGAATATAGAACTAACTATGTATTAATGAATGTTGAAATACTAGTATGTTATCCTTATTACATTCATTATCTCTGTATTCACTGGTTTACACATTCTCAGAGTATACTGATATCAAAACTGAATTTTAATTTTAAATCATCTACCAAGTGTCGTCATCATCAAAAAGGGGGAGAATGTTAGTTTTCAAGGTTTTGATGATAACAAGACTTGCAATCTTTTAAGGTTTTTGAATCAAATTATGTGCCTCAATGTGTAATGAATTTGATTATGCAATACTTGAGTATGATTAAGCCTAATTCATGTGATTAAGTGCTTATAGATACAATATTGGAGTTTGGAAAGGCAAACTGGAGCTTGAAAAGACAAACTGGAGTTTGGAAAAATTACTCAGGTACCAAACTCGAGTTTGCATGTCTAAACTCGAGTTTAGAGCTCTATCGAGGAAACCATCGTGAAATAATTTTGAAAGACATTTTGAGCAAAATGTAAACTCGAGTCTATTAGAAACCAAACTCGAGTTTGACACTATTCATGTCGAAAATCTGTTTTAGTTCTCAAAATGTAAAGTGGAGGTTTTAATTGCAAAACTGGAGTTTGCTAAGTTCAAAATAAAGCATAGCTCTTTGCCTGGCCCAAACTGGAGTTTGCAAATACAAACTCGAGTTTGCTTCACTACCACAGAATGCTACTGATATGATACTCGAGTATTGAACTGTGAATACTTGAGTATGTGATCTCTTCGCTAATAGAATCCTTTACATATCAGAGCAATACTCGAGTATTGGGTAAGCGATACTCGAGTATTGGTGTGCTACTCGAGTACTGGAGATATAATACTCAAGTATGCTTAGCTTAAACATAATACCTGCTCTCTGGCTGCGCGATACTCGAGTATGAAAAATACAATACTCGAGTATGTGAATTAAACATGATTTACTGATTGGTTTCTCTGAGTTTATTTGTTTCAGGTAAATCAATGGATACTCGAGTATGTGAAGCAAAATACTCAAGTATATGAAGATACCCGAGTATTAAACTCTGGTACTCGAGTATTGACGATGACAGACTCTTATCAGCTAACATGATCCTCTGTAACGTTACTCTAAAATTTGATTCTTCACCCATATCTTTCTAATTCTCATTGATTATCCACAGTAATATCATTAATCATAATGATGAGTGATTTCCAGATGATTTAGCAACGGTCATATTCTGATTGATCAACGAATAGAAATGGACTTGTAAAACAGAGACGAACAGAGACAATGCATAGAACTCAATTAAGGCGCGATTGGCGTGAATGTTTAATTGCAAACAACGGTCACATTCAAACGAACAAATTCAGATTCTAGCAACGGCTCTTTCTTTCCAACTGCTATAAATTCACAAAGAGCTGAATTCATCAAGACAACCAACGCATACATAGAGAAAAACAATCAAAAGTGATCAATCTTATTGTATTCATATCTTCGGATATAGTAGTGCTTCACTGATTATTATTTTACTCTATAAGCGAGCTTTACCAATTGTATTCTCATTCGTTCAAAATCTTAAGATAGTGGTATCTTGAGTAAGGGTGTACAATTACAACTTGTAAGTGGGAGTGTTTCCTAGGGAGTTAGGATCATCCTGTATTACAGAGTGTGTAATTGCATTTGTGAGTAGTGAAAATCCCAAAGTGTCTAGGTACTGGATGTAGGTCAAGAGTTGGACCGAACCAGTATAATTCCTCTGTGTCGTCTCCATTTATCTTCTTTACTGCTTTCATCATTCATTCATCGTAAGTCGAAAGAATTTTTGAGATCACCTATTCACCCCCCCTTTAGGTGATATTCCACCTTCACGTTGGAGTCTCTGAACATTCTTTGTGTCAATGGAATTATCCGTTGGAGCAGAGACAATTTCCGTTGAATGTTTTCGCATTTAATGCTTTTGACACAAAAGTATTTTTTCCAATTTGCGTGTTAATCATTATTTTATCACCTGGAAAACACTTAAGCACTAATACAATAAAGAGTTAGAGTGATTAGAAGCAAGAAGAACAAGTTACACAATCATTTCAATGATTTTCAGAAGTTTCGAAGTGATGCTCTGTTTTCTTAGGAAGCTTCACTCGAGTGATCTTCTCTTAGCCCTTTGAAAACCTTGTAAAACACCAGATGGATCATTAGAGTGATGTTTTAGTAATGCATAAAATGGATCACTAGAGTAATCATGTTTCTTTGAAAATAGATCACTTGATACTTCACCTAACTGTTCTACTAATGATGGTCTTTAGCACATCATTCAAGTGGTCACTCGAGTGATCTCAAGTTATCACTCTAGTGGTCCTCAAGTAATGTTTTCTTCAAAACATTTCAGATCAGCTTCACTAGGACAGATCACTTGAGTGGTGTACTAGTGATAAACTCATTTTGGATCCAAATAGAGCAAACGACCTATCATAAAATATTTCTTGAAGGCTACATTCCAATGCAAAAAGAATCAGCTTCAAATTCATTGTATTGTAAAAGTTATGATCCAAAGAGTGACTGCTAGTCTGGAATATCGTGAGAACATTGAACATCAACTTCTGATATCTATATCTCTTTTTCCTGAGCCTCTTTAAGCTTTATATTGGCTTCTATAAAATGCATTTTGAGTTCTACTTCATATGCAATAAGTTTCACTTCATTCAAAGTTGTAGTGAAAGAGTAATGTCCAAATTACTGAACTTGTTCTAGAATAATGAAAGAAATTCCAGTGTCAAATTCCAAAACACATATATTTTTCTTCTAAACTTTGTTGAGCTTGATCTTAGTGTCTATGTGTGACGCCCTTCCTTAATACTCCTTTATTTATCAGAGTTTAAGCACACAAGGCAACGAAGTAGTTTGGACAACTTAATTGCGGATAAAACATCTCTTAAATTAACTTGGTTGAAAATGCGAGGATAAATTTTTTTGCAAGCGATATCTATCCCATAGGGAATCTTAATATATTAATCCAAAAATAGACAAATGATAAACAAATTAATACAATCCAACTACTTATACTATCACAAAAGTTCCTTCTACTGTAGCCCTTACAGCTGCATTTTTCCTCTTGATCCTGATCCATTACTTGTCTCTTTCATGCAATCTGGAGTTCAAATGAATGAACCCCAGGGGAACAATTAATCTTATATGCAAGTATGAAATTTGTTACGGACCGGCCCAATAGGCCTAAGTCCAGACCCTGGCCCAACAGCGCCTATAAGGGATCCGCACTATATTTAGAAGGGATCCGAGATCCCCTACATTTAGGAACTCATTAATAGGAGATCCTCCTACAATCATGGCACCAGCCAATCAGCCCTCAAGGGTTCAATCATGGATATCGCCCATCAATAGGAAGATACGGGCACCAAGCTCCTCTATAAATAGAAGGAAACCCTAAACAGGTGCACACGTTCTATCTTATGCTCTTGTTACTTTCTGCCACACAGAGCACACACCCCACCCCCCTGGCTACGTGCCTTCAAGTTTGTTGCAAACTACGTGGACTTTGATCCCTTCGAGGGTACGTAGGCTCTAGGCTTGACACCCTAGTCAAGTCCAATCTCTGTGTTCTTCATACAGAACATTGGCGCCGTCCGTGGGGAGCGTAAGCTTCAATCCCCGTGACTACTAATGGTGAGCACTAGAAGCCACAGCAGAAATCCCCAACCGGTGGGAGGAGACCCACAAGCCAGCCGCCCACCGCCAGACCAGCCGCCGGCACTACCTCGGAGAGGAAACACCCCAGAAGGACATGTCACTGATACGGTGACTTCCTCCCCGGACAGGGAACAGCCGCTCCATGACGAGCAGCCACGGCATGAAGACCGGCATCCAGAAGAAGCACTCGCGCCATCTCCAACGCGTGATGTCCGGGCAGTTGATGCCGACGTCCGCATGATGAGGAGGACTCAGGAATCGTTCATGCGGTGCCTGGAGAACAAGGAAAAACACGACGACCTGCAGAGGCGGGCTGACTTCGAAGCTATCGGAAAGATGATCCAAGAAGCGCTCGAGAATGAACGCCGCGTAAGAGGCCGCCACAGGGGTCGCGGCCATACAAGGAGAGCCTCGGCAGGCGACAGCAGCTCCTCGAGCAACTCTGAGCCGAGGAACCCACGCCGCGACGACGGCGAACCGAGGCGGCGCCCGATTGCAGACCACGGCGGACCACGGTCCCCGGGAGACAGAGGAAACCACGGTACCGGTCCTAACCGCACCAATCGGCACGAAAGGGAATACCGTGATCGAGAAGAAACCCGCGCTGAGGAAAGAACTCCCCGGCCTCGCCACGGATCGCCTCGGGAATATCGTGTGACGTACCTATCAGAGACGGGAAGATCCCCGTTCTCGAGGGAGGCGGCAACAGCCCGTTTCCCGAAACGCTTTGATTTAAGCAGCCTGCCGAAATACGATGGGAGCCAAGACCCCCGGAACCACTTGGTTACCTTTGAGAAGCTCATGTGGGTCCGACAGATCAGCGGTCCGGTCATTCAGTGCCTGTTTGCGGCTACTCTGGACGGGCCGGCACACAGGTGGCTGACATCTCTTCCGGACAACTCTATCCGAGACTACGAAGACCTCGGACGAAAATTCGAGCTGCACTTCGCCACCAGCAAAAAGCAGCCGAAGACTACGTTCACCTTGAGCAAAGTACGCCAGAAGAAAGGTGAGGCCTTGCAGAAGTATCTGGATCGGTTCCGAGACGTGGCCATGCAAGTACAGTCATTGCCCAAGGATGTCCACGTACACTGCCTAGTCAATGGACTGGATCCAGCATCCCGGCTGGCTCGTCACCTCTGCAAGAACCCAGCGTACACCTTGACCGAATTCTATACCGAGGCGAAGAAGTACCTGGAAATGGAGCAGATGGAGGCGGCCAATGCCGATGAACCTGAGCGAACTAGGAAGAGCCCGCCTAGCGACGAGGAACGCCCAAGAAGGACGAAGACCGACCCGAGACAGCGCAGCCGGGACAGCCGGAAAAAGTCTGACCGGGCCGACCAGAAGACCAAGTACGACAGTTACACCCCGCTGAACGTCCCTCGGTCCCAGGTATGGAAGGAGGTAGCCCAGACCGAGATGAAGCGGGTGGACAGGCCAAAGCCGATCAGAGGACGCTCCAACACGAACCGTTCCAAGTTCTGCAAGTTCCACGACTGCAACGGCCACACCACCGACGAGTGCTATGACCTCCGCGACGCAATCGAGAAGTTCGTAAGGGATGGGAAACTGCGTCAGTACGTGATCAAGACTCAGGGAAGGACGAACGGGAAACGCAACGACCGCGCCTGCTCCAGAAGTCCGCCCAAGGAATCCCGAACTCCGGGAAAAAAGCAGAAGGCAGCCTCGGACGACGAATTTCCCGACGTCGATTTCCAGTGCAACGTCGTCAGCGGAGGATTTGGGGGAGGAGGAGACACAATAAGCCAGCGAAAGAAGTATCTCCGCGAAGTATTGACCGTCCGAGACCCCCCTAAATTCAAGGAAGACCCAAAGAAGCCTCGGCCCCCTGCCCTAACCTTCACCGAGGAAGAGTTGGAAGACGTCATACTCGGACATCTGGACGGACTGGTAATCACCGGAACCCTGATAAACTGTCGTGTTAAAAGAATTTTTGTGGACGCAGGAAGTTCAGCGGACATCATAAGTTGGGATGCCTACAAAAGGATGCACCTCGACAAAGAGGACCTTAGGCCTTGCAAAACCACCTTGGTGGGTTTCAATGGCGAGCAATCCTTCCCAAAAGGCTACATCGACCTCCGGTTAACTCTGGGCACCAAAGAAGCCTTCAAATCGGAGCGGGTACGATTCGTAGTCGCTGATTTTCGGTCCCCTTACAACATCATCCTGGGTCAGCCAACGATCCACAACTGGGATATACTAGTATCCACCAAGCACCAGAAGCTGAAGATGGTCAATAATAAAAACCAGATAGTGGTGGTCTCTGGAGACCAGAAAGAGTCGAGGCAATGCTACTACGAAGCTCTCCGGGTCGAGGAAGGAGGACCAACGTCTCCACCCCGGCTCAGATTCAATGAGCGAGTAGCCGAAGCCGGCCCAGGTGAGCGCCCGCGGCAGCAAGTCAACATGGTCGAGTTGGACCTCCGGGAGCTGGACAATCCGAGGCCCGAACCAGAAGGAGAGCTGGAGGAGATAATGCTAGGCGAGGACCCATCCAAAACTGCCAAAATTGGCCGTGATATGGACCACGGCCTGAGGGACCTCATGATACGCTTTTTAAGGCAGAACCGTGACGTCTTCGCATGGACCTCGGCCGAAGTGCCCGGCATAGACCCCCACTTCTGCTGTCACAAGCTCGGCATATGGCCGGGATCCAGACCCGTGGCACAGAAGAAGAGGAACATCGCGGACAATAGGCAGAAGGCCCTGGAGGACCACATTGAGGAACTCCTAGCGGCCGGCTTCATTCGAGAGGTACAATACACCACTTGGCTCTCCAACGTGGTCATGGTCCTCAAGCCCAGCGGCAAATGGAGAGTGTGCGTCGATTACTCCAACCTCAACAAAGCCTGTCCTAAGGATTCCTACCCGATGCCCAACATTGATAAGCTCGTGGACAACTCGGCCGGGTACCAACTCCTCTCCTTCATGGATGCCTACTCCGGCTATAACCAGATCGCCATGCATCCCGAGGACCAAGAAAAGACCGCCTTTATAACTGATAAGGCGAATTATTGCTACAACGTCATGCCCTTTGGGCTGAAGAATGCCGGGGCCACCTACCAAAGGATGATGAACCGAGTTTTCGAGGATCAGATCGGGCGTAACATAGAAGTCTACATAGACGACATGATCGTCAAGTCAAAACTCCCAGAAGATCACATCCGGGACCTAGAACAGACGTTTGAGAAGTTAAGAAGACATCGAATCAGGTTGAACCCGGCCAAGTGTGCCTTCGGGGTCCCAGCAGGGAAATTCCTAGGCTTCATGTTAACGAACCGAGGGATAGAGGCCAACCCGGACAAATGCAAAGCCGTGCTCGACATGCAGCCCCCGGGGTCTAAAAAGGAGGTACAGCAGCTGACGGGCCGACTAGCCGCATTGACGCGCTTCTTGACGAAGTCGGCCGAGAAAGCCCTACCTCTTTTCAAGCTGCTAAAGAAAGAAACCCGGGGCGGATGGAGCCCGGACTGTGACGCAGCATTCGAAGAAATTAAGAGATGTTTGGCATCCCCTCCGGTGCTCACGAAGCCGGACCCAGGAGAGACCTTATTCCTCTACCTATCAATCGGCAATGAAGCCGTGAGCGCCGCCCTAGTAAGGGAGTCCGAGGCAGGACAGACACCAATATACTTCACCAGCAGGGCCTTGCAAAGCTCTGAAATCAGGTACCAGAAGCTAGAGAAGGTAGCTTTTGCTCTACTCACAGCCGCAAGAAGACTCCGGTCGTATTTCCAGGGACACCGGATTGTCGTACGAACCAACCAGCCGATCCGGCAAATTCTGCATAAGCCGGACCTGGCAGGGAGGATGACCAATTGGGCCATAGAGCTATCAGAATTTGACATCGCTTTCGAAGCCCGGCAGGCAATCAAGTCCCAGGCACTCGCAGACTTCATTAGGGAACTCACCCCGGCCATAGTCAGTAACGGGACGTGGAAGGTCTATGTGGATGGATCATCCAACGCAAAGGGCAGCGGTGCAGGAGTCATCGTGGAAAGCCCACAGGGAGTAGCCACCGAACACTCTCTTCAGTTAGAATTCCAGACCTCTAATAACCAAGCCGAATATGAGGCCCTACTGGCCGGACTACTCTAAGCAAAGGATAATGGCGCCCAGCGAGTGAAGGTCTTAACCGACTCGCAGCTCGTCGCGGCTCAGATAAACGGCACCTACATGGCGAGGGGCCCGCTCATGGCAAAGTACTTAAATAAAGCCAAAGAGCTGATGGCCGAATTCGAGGAGGTCACAGTGTCCCATATCCCAAGAGAGGAGAACGCAAGAGCCGACATCCTCTCTAAGTTGGCAAGCACTAAGGGGCCGGACAACCATAGGACCGTGATACAACAGAACCTGGCCGAGCCTAGCTGCATCATGGCCATTTTTGGAGGGACCGACTGGAGAAAGCCTATTGAAGACTACCTCGAGAGGGGAATTATCCCCACCGACCCGACAGATGCAAAAAAGTTGATCAGAGAAGCCGCCCTCTATGCTATGGTCGATGACCAACTATACAGCAAGGGACTCCATTACCCAATGATGCGATGCCTTGGAGATTCCGAAGCCAAATATGTGCTGGCCGAGCTACACGAAGGCGCTAACGGCCACCACATGGGGGGCAAGGCATTAGCCCGGAAAGCGTTGCGTGCCGGCTACTACTGGCCCACTATGAGTCAGGACGCCATGGAGAAGGCCAAGACATGCGACAGTTGCCAAAAGCACGCCAGGGTCATATGGCCACCACCCTCTGAACTTAAAGGAATGCCAGCCCCGTGGCCCTTCTACAAGTGGGGCATGGACATCCTCGGACCATTTAGGCCGGCGCAAGGGCAGTGTAGATGGCTCATCGTCGCAGTCGACTACTTCACTAAATGGATCGAAGCAGAGCCACTCGCCACAATAACGTCGGCCAGAGTGATGAAATTCTTCAGGCACAACATCGTCTCTCGTTTCGACATACCAGCCGAGGTCGTCACGGACAATGGGACCCAATTCATGGACCATCGTTTCCAAGCACTAATGTCCGACTTGGACATTAAGCAGCACTTCTCGTCCGTCGAACACCCCCAGACCAATGGCCAGGCTGAAGCCGCCAACAAAATCTTCCTGGACGGACTAAAGAGGCGAATGTTGCAAGCCGAGACCAACTGGACCGAACAGCTCCACAGTGTCCTCTGGGGATACCGCACAAGCGTACAGTCTTCGGCTCAAGAAACCCCGTACAGGCTGACCTATGGATGTGAGGCAATGATCCCGGTTGAAATCGGACAGCCATCCTGGAGAAAGGTGAGAGCCGGGCAAGAGGGGCAGGGATCGAATGACGACGCCTTGAAGACTGACTTGGACCTCATTAATGAAATCCGGGTTACAGCGCACTGCCGGGAACTAGCCGCCAAGCAGTTACTCGCGGCGAAGTACAACAGAAAGGTCAAACCCCGGTCTTTCAACCGAGGCAACCTAGTACTCCGACGGGCCGACATAAGCAACAAGAATGCTAAGGACGGGAAGCTGGCGGCAAACTGGGAAGGGCCCTACCGGATTAAGGAAAAGCTCGACGGAGGAGCATATATCCTCGAGACTTTGGCACGAAAGCCAATCAAAAGGACATGGAATGCCGACAAGCTGAAGATCTACTATAGCTAGACCCTTTTTCGGCAGCGTTTGTTAGCTTTTACGATTATTCCTTTCCTCGCATTTGTTTTCCTTTCGTCTTGAGTCCGAGTTATGTCATTTCTGATTATGATGCTTTGTAAGGCCCCGTAGGGCTATTTCTTTTCATCAATAAAGGATCCCACTGGGGGTATTTACCAATACGTACAAAGCTTAAGCATGAAGCCTGAGCCGCTTAGCTCGGCCAAAAGCAACAAGGCCGAGGCAATGAAGCCCGGCTAAGGAACCGAAAGCCGAGGCTATTAACCCCGGCACCGGTAGACGGCCCCGAGGTCACAAACCCGGCCAGAACCAAAAAACATCTAGATGTACGAAAACCAGCCGTCGTACTCCGACAGGCATTGGTTAGAGCTTGGCAAAGGAATCGAACACGGCCCTTTGCAAAATTGACGCGTCAACGCTCGCCCGGCTAAGCAAGCGGCCTGCCATGCCGACCCTGATCAGGTCAAAATGTCCGACTCCAGGCAGACGAAGCCTCGGTTAGACACGTGGTAGTCTCGCCCTTACGCCGGTACAACTGGATCCAACTAAAAGAAAGTTGGAGCTCGGCTACGTGAAAGCCGGGCTGAGGCAGTATGGTTAGTTATGCCTGACGAGGCTGAAACGAGACAACCTTGCCCCAACCTCCCACACACTAAGTGTGGTAGAGAAACAACGGCCTGCACATATGCAGCCGACAAACACTAAAGCTTGGGCAAAAGAATGATAAAATTGCCTAAGTTTTCTATACGGCCCGTACCCACACGGCCGACTGACGCTTAAGACAAAAGGATGGCAAAATCCATTGTCTACAACATCCAGACGGCTTGCAACCATACAGCCGAAAGAACACCCAAGCTTAGACAAAAGAGAGATAAGCTCACCAATTATCTAAGTTACCTAAACGCCCACACGGCTGACTGACGAAAAAGGATGGTACAAAGTTAAATCGTTCATTGTCAAATCTAGACAAAAGTGACGGTAAAAATTAAAACAAATTCGGACCTCGGCCCAAGGCAAGAGAAAAATTGTCGTTAGTCGTTCAAGTTTGTACAAGAATGGCACCAAGGCCAAAGAAAAGCAAAAAATTTACAAGGGCTCTAACACCCCAAGAAATGCAAATAGCAAAAATCAAAGCTAAGACAGGGAGCCCGACCCAGCATCAGCTTCCTCCTCAGGCCCGGCCGCAATAGCACCCTCCACATCAGGATCCTCGGCGGTTTGAGGCTCGTATGGGAGGAAAGATCCATCGTCCTTGACAAAGGCACGATGATCATATCCTTCCACTCGAAGCTCAACCCCGGGGTTGAAGTACCGGATCTAGAGCAAGGCTTGTTTAAAACAGGCCTCGGCAGTCTGCACCAGGGCATCCTTAAGCTCCCGGGAGGTCACCTTCTCAGCAGCAAGGGCTGCCTGAGCCGCCTCTTCCTCCCTGGCCAAAGCAGCCAGCCGCTCCTCTAAAGCCTTGGCCGCAGCCAGGCTCTCGGACCTCTCCCTCACGGCCCCGGTGCACTCCACGGCAACCGATTCGGCATGCTCCTGGGACAGCTACAGCTCCCGCTCCGCCCGGACCACCGCAGCCTTCGCGGCATCCAGCTCCGCCCGAACCCCCTCCAGTTCCGAGAGGGCCGCATCCCGCGCCGCCAGGCCTTTGGCCAGCTCCTCCCCGGCCGACCTAGCCTTAGCCTCAGCCACCTCAAGCTCCTCCTGCAGCTCGCCAGCAAATGCGGCCTTGGCCTCCGCAGCCGATAAACTCTTGGCCAACTCCTCGACCTGTGCCCGCAGCCTCTGGACATCAGCGTGGGAACGAGCATATTGCTCCCGGACGAGGATCAGGGCTTGGTTATATCCCACCGCCCGGCAAAGCTCTGCCTGGTCCTTGTGCAGCTCATCCAGGGCCGGTCGAGTCAGGGCAGCGCAGCCAGTGAAGTGTCGGGGGGGAGGAAGGCGGTGGAGACCTCAGGAACTACCCCATCGTACCAAAGACGGCCACGGGCGAGAAGAGACTTCGACAGCGGTGGTGGCGGAAGCGAAGATGACGAAGGCAGATCTGGCAGAGATGAAGGAGGATCATCGGCGAAAAACTCAGCCTCAACCTCCTCATCGGAAATCGGGGCCTCACGCCCCTCAGAAGCCTGTGAACCAGGCACCGGGCTTGGGTCCACAGCAGCGACTTCCCGGCCCTCAAGCACCGGAGACCCCCCCAAGGAAGCGGCCTGTGAAGCCGAGGCGGAAGAAGGGCCATCAGTTGCAGGGCCTTTGGCCTTCTTAGGAGCCGGGGCAGAAGGAGCACCGGTAGTGGAAGAAGCCGCCCGCTTCTTGGGGCGACTCGTAGGCGCGGCGGCCGCCCTCGACAAGCGAGCGTATAGCGGCAGGTCGTCCATAGCCCTAACTGCAAACAGACAGAGACAAAGTAGGTCAGAATCCACAGATTCATAAGAACAATACTGAAAACAAAAACAAACACAACTACTAGTGACCCTACAGGAGGAAGGCGGCGGCTCGGCGGAAATATAGAAGCCAGCCGACTGCACACCGTACTCGGCCACCAGGGCCTCGAGCCGTGGCAAAGCAGAAACCGATTCTGGCACCAAGTCTTCGAACGGAACCTGGTAGGAGATGGCCTTAGCCTTGTAATGACCTTCCCCCCAATACAGCGGGAACCGACCACCATCCTCTAAGAACCACGGCCGCTCCCCCGGGACGGCCTCGATCTTGAAGAAAGCCCCCTTAAACCGTTTGAAGGAGTCGGAAAAGGGCGTCATCAAGTGACGGTCTGGGTTGATCCGCAGGGATACCATACCCCTCAGATTGTCACCCCTCGCGGACGAACTAGGGGCAAAAGGTCCGAAGAAGTGGAAAAAGAGGTTGGCGGTACAGGGGATGGGGAGCGGAAAATGGCCGCATAACCGCTCAAAGGCGACTAGGTATCCCCAACCGTTCGGATGAAGTTGTGTCGGGGCGAGACGAAGATGCCGCAACGCCTCCATCTGGAAGGGGGTGAAAGGAAGAGAAACTCGGACCCGAGTCAAGTAGTCCCGGTAAAAGAAGAAAAAGTCCGGCTGGCCCTCGGTCCTAGCCGCACATACAGGCCCCTCAGGCCCCGGACGCCTAAGGACGCATCCGGGCATGGCCGGGACCTCCAACCGTGCTATGTCTACCTCCGACATCAACGACGTTGTTGCCAGCACGTCGCGCGATACCCAGCCGTATCGGCGAATCAGGGCTTCGGATGGACTGGAAGAGTCCGGGCCACCGGCCTCCGAGCGCTTTTTAGAAGATCCCGACTTGGGAGCCATAAATAAGCCTATACGAAAATAAACAAAGCCAGTATTAGCAAAGAAGCAGAAATACCTGGTGCGGGCATAACAGCAGGTACTAATGACGACCGACTCGGACGAATGGGGTCGCGAGAAGAAACAACCGGGGCAGACCAATACCGACAGGAGCCTAGAATGGACGAAGCCCCGGTATCCCCATCTCCCGCTATTAACACGGAAGCTTCTGCCAGGCAGTCCCAACAGGGGCCCACGTAACCCTCGGGAGCTGACGTCTGGCAAGCAGTAGAGGGACCCTCGTAAAAATTTAGTGGCCGAGCCATCTCCACCGGGGATTGGGAACTGGAAGAGGAACCCACCAGGGTCCCACCAGGCGATTCTTGAGGAAGAGCGGTTGCAAGCGCCCGGAAGGGTGAGCGTGGAATTGAAACAGAAACCCTTCCCGAGGATGGGCGAGCCCCACCTGGCCCCGGACGCACGGCGCCACCTCGGCGCGAAGGATCCAGGATTCCCGAAGCAGGTGGTTCACCCCCAAGAACCCAGTAAGTAGCTCGCGGGAGACGCGCACGAAGGAGCATTTCCTCCTCCAGCGTCAATGAAGCTGCAGAACCAGGAATACCTCTACCCGTCACCATGGTCAGAAACCTAAGGCGCTAAGAACAGTGTTTAAGGAAACGATGGGACGAATTTCGGGTGCACTGATTCTAAAGAAACCCAGGAAACCCGGAAGGAGGGAAGGGCGATGACGCAAACGTCAATCAACGAAGAATAAACGGTAAAAGAAAAGGAAATACCGAACAAAATGACAAGAAAGTGGCACAATACCTGTTATGTGAAAGAGGAAGGAACTAGAACGCTGGAAGACGGCGAAAGTTCCGGGCACAAAGAATCCCCTCTGAAGCTCTAGAGAAACCAGAGAGTAATCTGAGCGAGAAAATGTAATAGCGGGAAAAGTGGAAAAGAAGCACAGAGAAGGTTATTTAAACCAAAATACTAACACAAGAAGGGTACAACGGTATTTTCACATGCAGACGTGACGAGATTGGCGCAGCACGACGCCAGCGCAATAAATGCGCATTGGCCTCGAGAAACGAAAAGGCGCGACGGTTGCAGACTCCCCCCACTAAGGGTCTGACAGCTGTAAAACCACAGTGACGGTTCACGTAGGGGGAAAACCGAAGCGTACGAAGAATCCCAAAAGGCAAGAGAACGCTTGGGGACTCGGACAGGATAAAAACCGCCCGGACGTAAGCAAACCCGACGTTCTGGGCAGGACGAGAACCGATTGAGCCGACCACAGTCCCAAGCCGAGCTAAGGGCCACGGCATCCGAAAGCCGACCCAGTCCGAGCAAGAGGACCTCGGACATAACGGGCCCGGGGCGCTAAGCATCTCGGCCGTCCAGAAGCCTGAACGACCAAGCTGGGGGGCAACTGTTACGGACCGGCCCAATAGGCCTAAGTCCAGACCCTGGCCCAACAGCGCCTATAAGGGATCCGTGCTATATTTGGAAGGGATCCGAGATCCCCTACATTTAGGAACTCATTAATAGAAGATCCTCCTACAATCATGGCACTAGCCAATCAGCCCTCAAGGGCTCAATCATGGATATCGCCCATCAATAGGAAGATACGGGCACCAAGCTCCTCTATAAATAGAAGGAAACCCTAAATAGGTGCACACGTTCTATCTTATGCTCTTGTTACTTTCTGCCACACAGAGCACACACCCCACCCCCCTGGCTACGTGCCTTCAAGTTTGTTGCGAACTACGTGGACTTTGATCCCTTCGAGGGTACGTAGGCTCTAGGCTTGACACCCTAGTCAAGTCCAATCTCTGTGTTCTTCATACAGAACAAAATTAAATAACAACATATCACATGTTAAGCATAAAATAATTCACAGTAAGCAAGTCGCACCATAACCGCAATTATCGATCAAGGACCTTAGCCCTTTAGGATACACAACCCTATTTCAGGACATACAGCCTTAATCTATAGCTAGGATACACATATGCAAATTATCTAGCAAACATGGTTAGTCATACATGAATATATACATACAAGCTAATAAGATAACAGTTACCCACCTCAAGCTTGAATCCTTAATTCGTCCAAAGGTGCTAAAATCAATAGAGGTGTCAAGGTACGCCTATAAAAGTTTATCATTGTCATTAGTCACTTCTTACGTCGCAAAGTAACTAACTACGTGAATTATTTTTAGAGGATTAAAAGTGGTTATTAATCCCTAAAATTCCTTTAATAATATCAATTTATTACTTATAATAATATTTTTATTTTTTATTTTTACTATTTATTATTATTTCTCTATAATTATTTTAAACTCTCAAAGGCTATCCTAACACTTTAAATTAAGAGTTTATAAATACCAGTCATCATAAATAAATAAATAAATATATGATTGAATGTACTACATTTAATATTTCTCATGGTTTTCCAGAGTATCTATATTTATATATATTCACGACAATATAGTCTTCCTGACAATTCCAAGTGCATTACTATATTTATATATATATATATACACACACAACACAATAAAGCTTTCTTTTGTTTTTCATAGATCACATGCAGCCATATATTTATATTAACACTAAGATGCTAATATATGCAGCTTATATATAACATAATAGCCAAAAAAAAGAAAACCTCCTTTTATATGTATTCTTGTTGGTATTTGAATGAACTAACCAAGTTCCTAACATATATATACACACATACAATAACCTTTTTTTTTCCAGCGGTACATATATATATATATATGTATGTATGTATGTATGTATATACATATATCTATATGTGTGTGTGTGTGTGTGTGTGTGTGTAGATATACATATACACATATATATATATATGTGTGTGTGTGTGTGTAACATATAAACTTATTTATGAAAGCAAAAACTTCCTATTATTTCTCTTAAATGTGGCATTATACAGAAACACATATCAACAAGTTTCTCCTATCCTTTCCATATGCATTATTTTCATGACAACCAGTAAGTTTTGGGTTCCATGTGTTTGTGTGTGTATACATACATACACAGATACACACACACACACACTTATATATATAACACTGATGTATGGATATGGGACCAAAATCTATATTTAATCAATCAGCAGAGTTAAGCTTCTCTTCTCTTTTCTTCCAGATGCCACGGCATATGTATATTATATATATATATATATATATATATATATATATATATATTATAGGTATATAAGTTGCTAACAAGTTTGGGAATATATATATATATGTATGTATGTATGTAACAACAGCCCAATCCTCCTTTATAAATATTTTCAAGTCCTATTAATTTCTTTTCTGCCTTTTCCATGTTCAATGTTTTTGTTCTTTATATATATACATACTTAGCAAGCTTTCATATATAGCAAAGAACTCACACACAAACACACACACATAAGTTTGACAATAGCTTCTGAGTTTTAGAACAAAACAATGACATGTATGTGTATATATATACCACGACATACACACACACACACATGCTAAAAACTTCCTCTGCTCAAACTCATAAAAACAGAGGCCTATAAGCAGCACCTAAACCATGAAAGACATGTTGAAAGGTTACCTCGTGCAAAGCTTAAACTCCCTTGCTCTTATTGCTTCACAATGCCACACTTGCCTCTGTTTTGCTATTTGAAAACATAGGAAAACAAATGGACTCTATCTCTCTCCTACTTTCTCCCATTCTTCGCCTCACACTCTTTCTCAGCTTTCACTCTCGAACTCAACTAGGCCGAAGGAATGAATGAATAAGGAGCATGGTTACATACATATAGGGACCCTCAAACTAGTCCGAGAACGAAGGAGAACAAACTGAAGTGAAAGGACCAACAAATAATATCCAACGTTGTGAGGCTTGAGATGTAAGGTGGGGGTCTGGGGAAGTATGGTTTTACTGTCAAGGTTAATCCCGTGGAAATTGCTGATGTAATCTTCTTTTCTGCATGATCTGGCAGCTAAGAGAAGAGAATAAAATATATCTTTGTTGTTCTATATATCTGTCACGTGCTGTGATTTCTTTGTCATGTGTTAGGCCGAGGAAAAGTAACAGTTGGAGTGAATGATGTATTTGTATCAAATGGCGTGGGTTTAACATTGGGCTGGTTTATTGTTGGACTGAAGAGGTGAGGATGAGAAATGAAATAGATTCATATATTCTGCTGGTTCATATATATCAATCATGCATCAGTTGAGGGAAATAATGGAGATAATGGATGGGATTGGATTGGATTGGATTGGGCCCAAGGATAATGGGTTGGATTATATATGTTTTATATATATATATATATATATATATATATATATATATATATATATATATATATTGGGCTTAAGATGTTAGCCCATGAAATTATACATCAGTGTTGTATTAATTTGGCCAATTTCCACAATTTAATTCTCATATATTATTCTATAATTTTACGCATAAATTATTCCTTATTTCAAATTATTCTTTTCCCAAAATAAATTTAGGGAAACATGAGCCTTAATTTCCAATAATTAATACTTTAATTATTCAGGCCAAATTTTCACAATTTAATTTCCAAATAATATTTTAAATTCCAAATCCCAAAATTTGGGATGTTACACTATGTGTTGCATTGGAGTCTAACTTCATATGAAACAAGTTTTATGTCAATTGGATATGCGGTTTGAGAGATATGTCCAAAATACTATATCTCTATTGGGATGAACAAAAACAAAGCATAACGAGTGGCCATCACTAAAACATTACTCGAGTGATGCTATTAGTGATCACTCAAGTGATCATCTATGAAGGTGCCACTCAAGTAAAATTGGTATAACTTCCATATAAGGCATCTTAACTTCGAATTGAGTCATTCCAACCTCTATTTCACCACAAAGACTTCCAGTATCACATGTAAGAACTTGAACATTGATATTCCTAGGGATGTCCCAAAAACCAGAGGTCTGATCTAACCCAACCTGACCTAGTCAAGCAGTAAAAAAATCAACCTGAGACACTTTAAGTAGACCAAACCACACTAGTCTGCTCAGGCCAAACCAAATTTCAAGCCAAGGGCTCAAACCCCTTGGTCTGGTCCAATCTGGCCCAATATATATATATAGGGTTAAGGTGTAGATTGGCCAACAAAATATTACGCTAGGAGCATCTAGCACAAAAATGTTTTGGAGGTATTGAACAACTGAAAAAAGAAGCAAAAATACCAATGAAGAATTTAAAACTTCAGCAAATAGACCAAAACATGGATTGTGCTACTTTCATCAAAATTTATCTCTTCATTGGTATTTTTGCTCCCTTTCAATTGTTTATTGGTATTTTTAATACCTTCAAAACATTTTTATACCAGATGCTCCTAGTATAATACTTTGTTGGCCAATCTACACCTTAATCCGTGTGTGTGTGTGTGTGTGTTTTACAACACACACAATGACAAACCATTTTTTTGCCTGAAAACACACAAGTAGCATTTAGAAGTGACAAATTGTACAAAGTTACAAAAGAATTAATCTTCCATATAGATCAAAACACAAAATGAGAGTTTTACAACTTCAATTGCAGCCAACTTACCTCAAATCTGGGGATATAGTTGATGGTGGGCAAAGAGGAAGACAATGGAAAAGTGAGAGCGAGGCATCAAGGAAGACAGAGACTCAGAGAGGTGGTTGTTGGTTGCACGGTTGCACCACCACCTCTGACTCCGACAGCTACATCCGATGAGGCGTCAAGGAGTAAGAGCAAGGGAAGAGAGAAAGCAAGAGAGATGAGAGTAAGGAAAGAGAGAGCGAGGGATGAGAGAGATGAGGCTTTTTTTTATATAATGAGAGAGATGAGACTTGAGCTAGGGACTGGGGGGTGCTTTTTCTAAGGGAGGAGAGCCACATGATCTGGTAGGAAAATCAAAAAAAAAAGTAATAAAAAAAGACCTGGACTGCCTGGACTAACCCGATCTCAAGTTGGTGCTGGACCATAAGAGGTTCTATCTGGACAAAACCTCAGGTTGAGGTCAAACTCAGTCCAGTCTGGTCCATGGGCATCCTTAGATATTCCTAGAGTCCAAATTACATGCTTAGAGTTAGGTGCTTATAGTTAGATGCTTATATCTCTAATTAGAGGCGCTTATATATTGTATTTATTTAGATTTAAATTATATGCTACTTTCTGGGATGTTTTTTGCATCCATTATCTCAAATTAATTAATTTCCAATTCTACATTTGTCTGTAACATCAGTATTATGAAAATTATTAATTTGAGATTCTAGGTGGAAAAAACATCCCAGAAAGCAGCATATAATTTAAATCTAAATAAATACAATATATAAAAAAATTTAAAAAAAATAGATGCTTATACCTTTAATTAGAGGTATAAGCACCTAACTCTAAGCATGTAATGTGGACTCATATTCTCATTAGATCTTGCAGATTCTTCTTTCTTCAATCTTCTTATTCTTCATCTTGATCATTCTACATAGTTGACTTTGATATCTTCTTTCTTTAATTGACTAATCTACAAGATATTTAATCATTAAATATAGTAATTAGTCAATGTATGAGATAAATACATTATGCAAACTTTTAGCTCTTAATATTTGACATCATCAAAACTAATCATATCTTACACTCCTCTATTCCTAAATTTAAGAGCAAGTTGGTGGCCTTTTATCCTAAATATAATACCATGATCCATTATGTCCCTCAAATTTAAGTTCTTTTACCAAATTATCCCAACTTGTTGACTATACATACTAGAAAGTTTTCATCAAAGAAATGGTTTCTAATGTAAATGACTAAAGAGTGTATTTTAAGAAATTAACACACATCTTCTATAATCACTCCTTCCGGTCACTAGTATAAGACATTTTTACCTGAATTGATTAAATTAAGATAGTTAATGTGACATATATTTTTAAAAACATCCTAGTCATCTTCCTTAATTCCCTCCTCCCCTCTATTACTTAATTATTGTTGAAAAAACATCAATATAAGTAAATTAAGAAGAAATTGACAAATATAAGAACTACGTCTTATATTTAGGATCACCAACATCAATTCCCCAAATATAGCATATATTAAGGACCAGAAAAAGTCACAAACTTAAGTAATTTATTTAATATCTATGCAACTTAGTTACCTAACTGTTATATTTAACATTAGAGAGAGCATATATGATTTGGAGGTGGAAAAGAAAAGGAGTGAGATAGAATTGAGGAAAAATATGAGATTTTGAAGAAAGTGGGGAAAGGCATGTCATTTCAAGTAAAAAGGAGTGTCTCAGAACCTTTTGAGTTGTAGCCATTAAACTTGTGAAAGCAACACATAATGAATGAGAAATAATTAAGGACCACTTCTCTCCATTCTTGCCTTCCTTTGCCAGATTCTGCTTTCCGTCTTTTTTGAAATTTGTTACCTCCTTAGTGTCGTCATCCTTCCACTCATTCTTCTTTGCATATATAGTGTGAAGCTTTCTCTTATTGTTGTTGTTGTTGTTTAATAAAATAAAAATTAGATATGTTGGATTTCAAGAGCTTGAATTAAAGAATTAAATTCTTCTTCATTCTAAGCTAACTATAATTTTAATAACATACATACTGAATAATTATATATAAGAAAAATAAAAGACTTCTCAGATCTTTAATAGTTTCTAGAATAACCATAATTTAAGACTCTTATTGACTGTTTAAACCCAAAAGCTTATTATAAGCTATTAGAGTCTAAAACACTAATTGAATATAATACATAAAAATAGATTAAAATAAAATAAAAATAAGAAACAAAGCACAATTATCATAAACATGCCACATGATCAATGAAGTCATATGTTAGGGATGGACATGCTTATTTATATATAATGAGATGAAAATACAACTAGAAAATATTTAAAAGTAATCAAATTGACAGAAAAAATCTTATCAAAAAAAAAATTGACAGAAAAAAGATTCAAAACATATATTGGACTTTCATCATGGGCTTGTTGCTTGACCCAACATGCCTCAAAGCCTCTTCCTTGCTTCTTTTTTTTTTTTTTTTTCTAGATACAAGTATTCTCTTATTGGAAGCAATCATATTTAAAGTATTGTCAAGCATTAAATGTAAGGACATCTCTCAAGAGATATTTAAGCTTTGATTCACCGAACTAGCTATTTTCACAAGACCCAATTTCATGAATCTTCATGCCTTGTCACAAACTCAAGTTTTTATGGGTTGTAAAGGCATACATATGGACTGGGATATGCTTGGTTAAGGCCTAATTTACACGCTCAACGGGCACAATAATATAATGGCTTTTAATGTATTAAACTAAGCACAAATATTTTCTCTAGCCCATTGAATCTAGTTATAAAACCCTTCACGCGATGAAGAGGATCTTAAACTTGCTTGAACTATTTTTGAATGGCATGGACATCATCTCGTTGCTTGTCGATGACGCCTATGATATGGTTACCGTGTATGATGCATCCTTAGCTACTACGTAGGACTCAGTCCCCTCCTTAAATGCCAACTTTGGTGTCTTGTTGGATGCACCAATGCTCATACCAAAGTCTTGTTGTATGCTCATAATCTTCTTTATGTTTGACAGAAACGATGTTTGTGGCCGACGACATGGTTCTCTTTGAATACATCTAGATTAACTTCGTCACTTGGATCTAAATAACATCAAAATCAACCAGATTATATATGCAAGGAGATGATTATTATCATACTTTTTTTTTATAATAACTAATTTTTATTCAACCATTTTACTTTTCCGGGTTAAAATTAAGGGTTAAGGAGCGAAAATACACACGAGCTTTTCCCCCAGGAGCACTCAACACCATGAGCTTTTTTCTGGACCAAAAATACATACGTAGTTACGTTTTGGGAGCGAAAATGCCACAGGCCGTTAATTGACCGTTAACTTGGATAGAACGCTGATATGGCGCTGATTTGGACTGGCAAGCGGACGTGAACGATGATGTGGACGCTGATAAAAAGTAATTTTTAAAAAAAAAAAAAACTAAAATACCCAGCCAGCCGGCCGTTGCCGCTGCCAGCGACCACCGCCGAGGTAGTGGCCAGTCGCCGACGGCAACAACTGTCGACTGGCTGGGTATTTTAGTTGTCTTTTTTTTATTAACTTTCCATCAGTGTCCACATCCACTTGTCAATCCAAATCAACATCACATCAGCGTTCCATCCAGCTTCCAAAACGTAACCATGTATGTATTTTTTGTTTAGAAAAAAACTCGTGGTGGTAGGCGCTCTTAGAGAAAAGCTCGTATGTATTTTTGCTCCTTAACCCTAAAATTAAAAACACTGGAATCAGTCGTAAATCGAATCGAAAGGAGTGCGTGTGTTGTGTGTTGTGTGTGTTATGCATACATATATCTATGACATCTATTATTTATAAGGTACGTTTTTTTAAAAAATTGCTAAAAATAGGGCTTCTCTATTTTTGTTAAGCCAACAAAAATATCAATTCTTTCTATGATTTACTATTTATAAGCGATATGAGTAGCATCACTCACGTTAATCTCCATCTATCTCTCCATTTTATCAAATATTATTTCTATTTTTTTTACTTCTTTTCTCTATTTTTTTAACTTTTTAATTTGAATTTTGAATTACCCCACAAAACTTTTATCCACATCAATGCACACACACACACTCCCTAAAAGAAAAAACTTTTACATCGCAATAATAAAAGGCTCATAGCTTATTTAGTTTCTACATGCATGGAAATGAAATTAGGTCAAGAAGCTAATAAGCTACTGATTCAAGGATTGACATAATCATAACACATGCATGTATTTTAATGACATTAACACAACAATTTGACTGCGTTCATATGTAATTTGAAATGTCGTTACCTCATAACACGCATTAAACTTAAAGTTAAACTTTTTTAGCACTTTCTTCATAGTGAAGAGAGTTTAAAATAGGGCTTAAAGTGTTGGACTGAATGGAGAAAACAACATATTATTTAGGTGGTTAATGGAACGAAATTGAATTATACTAAAATTTTGCTTTAGCTCTAGAGAAGCTTTTTTTCTTTTCTGTTTTTTAGTTACCCACCCATTTCACCTAAACCTTCGGTTCTGATTAATCTGAGCTCATCATCCCGAGTCGGACCCACAGATGTAGAGGAAAAGCTCCCAACCCTATTTTCTCAAACCTAAAACATAGTTTAAAAAAAACAAGTCTCTTATCACTTACTCCCAATAGATATTGGAAGCTCCAGAAAAGTTGTAATGCAAAGAAACAAACCAAATACCATTGTCCTTTGTCTCATACCAATTCGAAGTGTTCATACCCATGAATGGATTGTCTCAGGTTTTCTTTATCATAGCAAAAACAAAATAGGTGGATGACGAGTCTTTACTTTCTCTTGCTCTTATTTGGCCCAATCGAAATCAACTTGAGCCGTAATCCATCAAAGGTGGACTTAATATAAACTAACACAGCAGCTGAGTCATTTAAATCACAGAATTCATATACTCAAATTCCAATCGGATCTAAAATTAGACTTAAATATGTAAAGAAAATTGAAAATTAAATTATTCATAGCATTACATAAAAATTTCCGCAAAGTCATTCAATATACAATATGATGATCACAGTTAGATTGAAACATCGAGCAAAAGAGAAACACTAAAATGCTAAGAGCTCCTACCTTAGTTTTTGCTTCCTTTTGATTGGAAAAACAAAATATTTGAGCTCACCTATATGAACTACAGGTAACTACTTTACAATACCTCAAACCAACTGTATATATATAAACATGTCAACACAGGTCGAATCTGGACACAATTTTTTCTTTTCTTTTTCTTTCTCATTTCTTGTCAAACCCTTAAAAGAGAAACTACTAGAATATGTAGATTCTATCACTCATGTGAGAGCGATAGAATGTGTTTGTTTATCTCTCTTCAAAGTTGACAAGAAATAGGGAGAAAGAAAAAGAAAGAAAGAATAAATCCAAATCCATGTAAGATCTCTCAGTGAATGGTGTTAAACATGCTTTCAATATCCCTCTCTTTATGATCTTTCTTTTGAGCTAGGGTTTAGAGAAGAATTTTCATTTCCCCACCATAAATGAATCTTACCGAACATTTTAAATTTTTCTAGGGAAATATCTGGTGCTGTTGTTGAGAGAAATTGAAATTATATTGAAGCGGAATCTCCTTATTATGGTCATCATCTTCATCTTCATCTTCTTGGTGGTGGTGGTGGTGGTGGTGGTGTGAGTAGTGCCAGTCTCTTTCCAAAATGATTTGTTTAGCCATGGCAGCTGCTCGGTTCTCAGCTATGAGTTCTCGTAGGGCGGCACTACATCTCGCCGAGAGATCGGCCGGGCAAAGCCATGAATAATGGTCGGCGCTCTTGGACGATGACAGAAGAGAGAGAGCACAGCCAGATGATGGTGGTGGAGGTGATGATAAGTATGGAAACCCTCCCGCTAGTAACTTATTTTCTGTGTCAATAATATCAAAAAGAAAACTAGTTCATCTCTCCTCAGTTTTTTTTTTTTTTTTGGGGGTCAAGTGACGATTGTATTCATAAAAACAAACAGAACAAAACACTTAAAAAGAAAAAGTAAATTTGAAATGTTTTGTCAAATCATTCCACACTTTTTTTTTTATCCCTTGCTAGATGCAAAATTGAGGACAACCACACTTTAGATTCTTGCATGCTTGTTTGACAAGCTGATATATGTCTTATATTGAGGGTGAGAAAAGAAAATTAGAGCTTTGGAATATAAATATTTTTTTTTTGATATAGTGGAATATAAATATATACACACATATATATGTATATATGTATGTGTGTGTAGTTGTGTGATTAGTGAACTTAACAATCGTGTATGGTGATTTAATTTATAATTATATTCTCTATTAATTAAAGACTATATGGAACATTTTTTTTTATCAAACTCAAAAGCACTATTAACGACTACTAGGGCAAATGCATGAAATATAATTATATATTTGTTTCATGACTAATAACTCAACAAATTATATACCGAAATCTATAACACAACCCAATTTCATGTGCATATTATAATATTAAATTTTATATGAACCAAAAAAAATGAGCTTTGAATTGCGATATCAAACACACGACTCGTCCACTCGTGAATTAGTGGGAATTAATTAATAATTAAATGCTTTTTATTACAAACTCTTCAAAAATTATTACCACAACGACTGAACACGGGTAGGTAGTTGGGTTTAAATATTCTTTACTATTATCAAGAATTAATCTTTAAAAATATATCTTCGGATGATTAATTAGAAAAATGATATTTTCCACCCCTAATTAAGACGTTCAGAGTGCAAGGATGAAGAAAAATAAAACATGCATCCCAAAATATTCATAAGCCTTCAATTTAAAGAGCAATTAATAAGCTACTTTATAGGGCAAGCACGTGTTTCACACAGTCATATTATATTTATAATTTAAATTTAAAAGGTAGGTAGGGGCTATAAATTTTAAATTTATAAGAAAAATGAAAATTTCGATTTAATTAATTAATTAATTATTATTAAGGAATGGATTATTGGATTTACCTTGAGACGAGGAATTCCTAGTGACAGAATCATGGAAGCTCTTTCTTCTTCGTTCGTTGTGGCCAGCCAATCTCCTACGGCAACTCCTCTTGGAATCATCGAACTCCGATACCACATGAAACCTGTCCCCAAGAATTACTTCTAATTTTCCCCTAAAAGTTAGATAAATTAATTATTAATTAATATTATATAATTATTAATATTAATCACCTGCTACACTGTTGACAAAATCTCTGCTCCAACCCTAACACCACAACCTTCGCTGCCTTGGAATGCATCTCACAAACTTTGTGTCTCCTGTGATACTCCTTCGCGTTCAACAGCGCCACGTGGCATCCCTCCACCTGACACCTCGGCACCGTCGTCGCCGCCTTCGCACTTCCTCCGTAGAACCCTCTCCCTCTCTTTCCCGCCAAGGCAAACCCACCACCGCCTCCGCCAAGAGGAGCATTAGCGTCCTCAAAATAATGCCTCTTCCCCAGCTTCAAACACATGAGATGTGGGTCCAGATGCACGTGGGCCCCATCTCCAGAGTACAGCGCCTCCTGCTGTTGCAGCCGCTGCCGATGCTGGTGGTGTCCACCATGATCAACGCCGATTCCGCCGCCGTCGTGGTCACGATCAGCCACAGTACTACCATTACGACCACTAGCCTGAGGAAGAAACATGAGAGCGTTGGCCAGGCCCGCCTGAGTGGTTGCAGAGACAGCCGCCGAGGTCTCCGCCGTGTCGGTGGCGCCGGGGGCGTAAAAAGTGTTGATGAGGGTAGAATTGTTAGAAGAAGACGGTTCCCATAAATCCCAAGAAAAGTGGGTACTGTTATTACTATTTCCGCCACAGTTTTGCTCTCTATTAGCGAACATGTTGTTCCCTTCAAAGTCCATGATGTCTCTCTCTCTCTCTCCTCGCTTTTTATCTCTCTGTGATATCACAAATGGGATCGGGTAGCTTACTATTCTGGCAATGGTGGAGTAAGAGAGAGAGAGAAAGAGGAGAGAGATGCTTTCTGTTTGTATAAAAGAGGAAAGAGAGAGAAGGAAGATGAAATGTTAAAGAGAGGGCAGGTTTCTGAGTTTGTACTAGTCCAATGGGTATGGGGGAGGATAGGGATTGGAGGGGGAGTGCTCATAAATTAAATAGTAGTAGGTGTAAAAGCTGCGAGGCTACACACTACGAGAGTAGCTAGTAGAGAGAGAAGAGGGGCACGTGAGAATGGGTGGTTCCTTCGAAAACCCGCACGTGGGAGGACACCTATTATTTTAATTGGATTCTTCAAGTTATAGAGAGAGAGAATACTAATAGGATGCCAAAGTATGATAAGATAGGAGAGTACAGACGCAGAAACGTGCCAGAAATTTATATGGAAAAATTCATATGGGCCCTTTTTTTAAAAAAATCTTAAAAAGGACCTCAAGATTATAAAAATCTCAAAAAGGACCTTTGGACCCTTTCTAAGATAAATTTATTAAAATTTAACAACTAAATCAGCCAAATTAACAACAAAATCAATAACCGTTAACAACTAAATCAATCACATTAATAACAATTTTTTAATAACTAAATCAATCACATTAACAACAATATCAATCCCGATTAACAACTATATCACGCACATTTACAACTCACCAAGATTCTAAAAATCCCAAAAAAGTGGGATTTTTAGAATCATGGAGCCCTTTTTAGAATTTTTTTTCTCTAAAAATGGTCTAAAAATGCATTTTCCCGAAATTAAAAGAGGTTCTTTGGAAAACAAAAATTTGACGGGCCCGCAGCCGTCTCCAGCCATTTAATATTAAGCATTCTCTCAAATTTTCTAAAATTTCACTGTCCTTCTTAAATTTAGATTAAAATATAAATTTGTAGGTTGGAAGATATGTTGTATAAGTTAGATATACTTATTTATAAGATAAATCAACAAAATTAAAAGATTATCCGATCATGTAAAAGATAATGAGCATATTTATAATAATACATACTATTTATAAGATACATGAGAATTTTTATATTAAATATATGTATTTATAAAACACTTATAAGAATTTATAACATCATCTTGGTTATGTATTATGCATGAGACAACGCACAAATGTCTTTTTAACTAAAGGAAAAACTTAATTTCAATTTGTTCGTGAAAAGTGCAATAAAGTTTCAACAAATTTTGGGGCTCTTTAATATTAAAAGATTACATAGGATGCAGTGAAATTTTCTAAATTTAATTGTCCTTTAAGTATTTTTGTTTATAAATTTATAATTTACTCATACAGTCTGATTTTAAATATGGAACACTTGTTCGCATATTTTATTAGTTTCAAATATTTTATCTGGAAAGTTTAATCATTTAGTGGTTCCTCGTCTAAGTAGTTGAGTGTCATTTGTCAGTCAATTATTGTATGCGTTTGGTATAACTTTTACGGAGGCAATCGGATTTATTTACTATTTTAATTAGGTTTATGGTTTTTTTATTTTAATTTTTTGTTTGGATGAAAAAGTTCTCGAATCAGGTTTATGGGATAAAAACAATTTATTTGAAAAGTTAGCTTTTCTGGTTTTTGGAGTAAAAACTCTTTATTTGAACTTGACTTATGGAGTAAAAGTTACTTATGTAACCACCAATCCAAACATAAATCATCTTTTATAATTTGACTTTTACTAAATCTGACTTTCCTATAAGTCATTTTTCTTAACGGTATCCCAAACAATTATTTTTATTAGTTATATATGTCATTATAGGCATTCATCTGCACTTGTACATATCTAAACTTGGGAATGAACTTGTTCAGTTCTGAGAACAGAAGTGTCTAATCTCTAAAGATTAGTGATGGATTGGTTTAAGATCTGCTATACTCTCTGAGAGAAAAGACACGAATTCTAGAGATAAGACAGTTCTTCAATGCCTATGAGGAAGGCACTAAAGAACACTAAACGATCACTTTGGGACACAAGAATGGCGTTTAGCTTAGAGAGGTGTGTGTGTATACAGGGTAACCAAACAGTAAAAAGGATATCAATTTACGGCGTACGTTGGGGTAATCTCCTATTTATAGAAATTACCTAGGGTTTTGCTCTGAGGGTCGATGGTACCTTTAAGGTTGTTACGCCCTACTCCATTACCTGACGAGTGTCTGCTCCACTACAGAACTATTGAATGTTTGTGAAAATATTGATCACTTGCTTAAAAGATATGATTATTTACTAGTTATTTGTTGCTATTTATCATGACGTTATAGTCATTTATGATTAAACTTATGATTGAGCCATCAAGTGTGATATTTTTTTATTTATCTCTCATTATTTTGGACACCTAAACTTGAGCTTTTAACATTTTATTTTGATTAAATCGAATTAATTGTGCTTAATTAGGTTCCAGGTGATTTTTAAGATAAAGTGGTAAAGTTGTGTGAATTTAATTGAATTTTAATTAATTGGGTATCTCACATGATTTTTTTTTATTTATAGGCGCATATGGTTCTACCTATTTATATTGTTATGTGTAGGTGAATTGGCACATTGGGTATAGCATGTCAATTGGGCACTTCAAGGAGCAAAAGGATTTTTTGGGTGAAAGCACTTTCCCTGCATTTAGAATTCTTTTGTTTTTTACTCACTTGAGGAATCAAGGAATTGTAATTCCTTGCCTTTCATTCAGGGTACTTTCATCTGAAATTCACCCATAGGTCGTCCATTGAGCTTCCCTCTTCATTCATTATCTCCATATTTGCTATTGTTAAACTCTCGTCAAGCTTCTATATATCCATCTTCATCATCTGTTCTATTAGTAGTTGATGCATTTCATTGTTGTCATTTGTTATAATAAACATCCACATATACTAGTAAGTAGTAAGATTGTCACGTTCTCTCCCTTCCCTTCAATGAATAGTATATGCTCTATGTTGCTTTGTCTATAACCAAAGAATTATCATAGCCACGATGAGTTTGCTAAACTAGTACGTGGAGATTGTTTGAAGCCATAAAGATATTTTGTCAATTCTTACTTCTGGGTACATTGCAACATAGTGAAAAATGTATATATGTAAATGATCTGGGTCATATTTCATCTTGTCAATTCTTTTCAACCCCTTTGTCTTTTGCTTCTTAATCCCTCAATTATTGCTTGATACTCTCAACAACCATCCCTTTTTATTCTTCAGTGAATAACTCACATTTTCAGATATATCTATTAATATATTTTTATCTATTAAAAATTTAACATTATAATAATTAATAATTAATATATTTATCTGTTAAATATATTTAATATAATTAAGGACTTTTGTGTTTTTTACTTTTTTCAGTAATAATTTAAATTTTTTATTTTATCAATTTTAAATTTAAATTTTCTCTTCAATTATCAAAATATCCACAAATAATAATATATATGTGTGTGTGTATAAGTATTCAATATAATTCATACCCTTTTCAATCATTTTTTTATCTCAATTTGGCTTTCAAATAATAATTCAAATAAATTTAATTTTTTTATAAAAAAAATCAGTTTTATCACCGTCAATTTAAACACAAATCACATTTGTAATCTGACTTTCATTCTACCTTAAATTTGTAAAAGCTAAATTAAAACAAAATCACTTATGTAACTACTAGTCCAAACCGCCCTAGATCAATACTCCACTTTTGGGCATATCATCTACCCAGCTACTAGCCTTGCCTTGTATATGCTGAGGATGCTCTCTACATCAAACGTTGGGAATAAACACCCATTTTTTCCCTGGTTAGCTTTTTTATTTATTGGTAACTTCATTATATATCCTACTTATGGTTCTTCTGTAAGGCTTCTAATTCTTCATTCATGGCTTCAACCCACTCAAGAATCTGCATTATGCTTCGTATAAGCTAATATTTGCTACCAGCTACTTGCAATATCAAAGCATGTGATTAGTTTGTAGATAAGAACTTACTAATTGGATATTTTCCCTTTGCCTTCATTTTTTTGCTCATATTGTGTCAGAGGTGTCCCATTTGTTCCTCTGAGATACTCTACGCATTTCACCATATGGAATAATGGTTTCAGTACGAACCCCATATGGGACATTCTGTATAGGTTGGAGTCTAATGCATGCATAGGCATCTCTATTGGGGTGGGGTGCATGTTTCTTGGTTTCCATTTCCACTTCACCTTCAATAGTTAGCTTCAACGCCATTGTAAAGAGGTGAGAGTCGGTATAGAATTTATTTTACTTGTAAGAGTAATTAATTTAAAATGAAAAGAAAATATATATTTTTTTCATAATTCGAATTTGATACAAACTTTCTTACATTAAATTTGAATTTATGGATCAAATTCTAATTTTATGACAAAGCATTTATTTTGAGAAAAAAAAAAGTTCTAATGTGTCTAAAATATTCTTCCATGAAATTCGAATTTATCTAAAATATTAACCCGCCAAGTTCAAATGAGTTTGAAATTTTCTCCTCCAAGTTTGAATTTATCGCATAAATTCTAATTTAATTATATTTTTTGTCTTATAAAAAATGAATATTTTATGAGTGGTAAATATGTTCGACAGTGTCATTGTTCATATGGGAACTTAGGTTCCCACTAATTTTAGTGGGATCTTATCTTCTCTCATTTAAAGTGGCATTAGTGGGCCTGGGGTAGATTCGGAAACTTGAATTCTCGAGAAAATAAGACATAAAAATGTATCAAACAAGGGAACCTACTCATCTCTTCCCTTCCCACATGTTTCGCTCGCACCAACAGGCCCTTAATTGTGTTATAGCAAAAAACTTTGTTACTAAAATTATACATTAACATATTAAAAAAGTTATAAATTTAGAAAATAAAGTGGATTAAGTTCTTGCATACCGCAACAAAACCCTCTATTAACTCTTATATTTATGATAAGAGAGACCCGTAGATAAATTTGCCATTCGCAATTAAAATTAAGTGTTTGTTTGGAGCTTTTTTATTATAAGTAAGTTCATATAAGCTAAGATAAATTTTTTTTAAATATTTACTTTATATATTATAAATTAGTATGGAAATATTATTTTTAAAGTGATTCTAAAACCTAATAAAGATAATAGATATTACTCTTTTTTTTTTTATACAGTCAATAGGGAGGGGAAGGTAGGATTCAAACCCTAAACAAAGAGAAAGACCAACTCTTAAGGCTAACCCTAACATCATCACACTACGTAACGCTTGACATAATAGATGTTACTCTTGGAATATGGCAAAGGGCAAGTTCACGGAGGGTTGAGAAGGAGAGAAAAAGTGATGTAGGGATATATATCAAAAATGGGATTGTATGGAATTGAGGGATAATAGAGAGAGAGAAAGAGAGAGAGGATGGAGCCATTGGTCATTGAATGCAAAGTGTGTTGGATGCAGCACAGACTGTAAAGTGAAAGAAGCGGCAGGCTTTAATAAGAGATAAGGATGGGCCATACACGTGTCCTTTTGGGGCTCCACCTCCAGATTTCTCCTTTCCAAATATCTCTGATTTTGACTACTCCTCATTCTTTTCCTACACCCTCCAATTTAACAATTTAAAAATATTCCCCTTTTTCTTACTTTAGGGAAAAAAAAAATCTAATTAAATACCATTTAAATTTATAAAACCCCAAAAATTTTCTGAATTTATAAAAAAATTGAGAGGTATCAAAGACCTATAAGGGATATAGAAATTTAGATGAAATTACTCTTTTACCCTTACTTTTAAATAATTAAAAAAAAAAACCTCACAGCCAGCCGTCCCTTCGATGGTCGGTGGAACCAATTCTCTAGAATTGGCGAGAATTCTCACAAATTCTCTTGCCAATCCTCAAGAATTAGTGCCGGCCAATCGTTGGCGAGGTGGCCGGCTGGCCTACTGGAGGCAGCGCTTCGGCGGCCAGCGGTGATGGTATTTTATTTATTTAACATTGAGGGTAAAAGGGTAATTTCACCCGAATTTGCATATCCCTTAAAAATCCTTAATACCTCTCAGTCTTTTTATAAATTCAGAAAACTTTTAGGGGTTTTGCAAATTCAAATGGTACTTAATTGGAATTTTCCCTTAAAAAATTCATCTTTTATGTATATATTTAGTGTATTTTAAAGGGAAATGGAGTAAAAGTGCTTGATTAAAAATTTTATTAATGAGAAGAATATGATGAATTTTTATCTAGGAAAAGTATTAGTGCTCCATAAATTTTGTATTTATAAAGTGTTAGTACTCTGATATAAGCTATTCTTACTAATAAAAATTTCAATATAAAATTTCCCCATAATTTTCTTAAAATTGAATAAAATTTTACGGCGACCATATAATTATTTTACATGGATTGTTGATCGTTTTTCAGCCTTTTGATTAAAAATTTATGAATTGATAATGTTTTAGGGAAAATTTTCAGTTAAATACCATTTAAATTTATAAAACCCCAAAAAATATGTTAAAACGTGAAAATAACAGAAGGAGTTGTAATATGAATCTGGAATTTTTAAGTTAGTGTGTTTTTACCAAAACGCCCCTTAATACCTTTATTCATTTAGTTAATATCGTTTTTTTTTTTTTTGGGTAAAAAGATACTTATATTGATACAACAAATGAAAAATAAACCGAGTATAACCACATAAATAGGAAAATAACATAGCCAAAACAAATACAACCAAACAAACTAAATATAAGGGGGAAAAAAACTAATCACCACCCAATGAAAAGCTGGGAATAGAAGTACATCAATGATTACAACGGCCTCCTGGACATTTAAGGTTAGAAATTACATGAAAGAAGGTGTTGGTTGCAAACTTATTCTATAGGACACACCTCGTTATAAGCATCAACTGCAAATAAAATAGTGACACAATTTCCCCATGCTCAGGGTGAAGGACATAGGAAACCCAACCTCAGAAATAAGAAGACAAATGATGTCCTGAAGGACACTTCTGCTCCTCCATTCAAACAAATCTAGTGATGTCAACTACACACCAACTAAAACCCAACACCAAAACAGAAGTAAGAAAAGATGAACATGCCCTTGGTCACTGGAGAGGGAGACGCTGTAACAATATCTCGCACAAAGGTGAGGAAAAAAGCTCTCACCGCCTCAAGAAAGATTTGGAGAGGAAGAGGAAAAGCTCGCCCCAAAAGCGAAGGAGGACCACAGCCACTTGACAGAGTGACGGTGAAGACGGAGAACAAAGGAGGGCTAATGTCGTTGGTGCTTAAAGCTCGCCGCTGAGTGTCTATGCTTTGATCTGAGAAGCACGGTGCCAAGTCTCTCTGGTGGTGCTTCCTATGGTGAGAGCGAGGTTGGTCGGTAAGGAAGAAGGAGAAAGAGAATTTCTTCAATTCCCCCGACGCTGCTAGCTTTAGATTCTCTGAGCTCTGATCTGCTGCATTGTCACTGCTGTAGTTTTGGACAATGTTCGCCAGCGATATACAGTAGCGAAAGACACTGCCGGCAAGAGAGAGGCAAAGATGAGTGATGAGTTTACTTTTGTCGCTAAAGCAATCAATTAAACCAGGATCAACTAATAATGCAATATAGTGGCAACCTAGGCCCTTCTCCCAAGGAGCAATCTATGGGTTTTTCTTTAGGTTGAATTTAGATGATAAAAAATGCAATAGAATGAACTTAAACTAAAATGCAAAACACTACTACCTAGATGAAATTAAAATAACTAACTGCACTAATGCAATTGACTCTAAAACCTAAATGAGAATGAAACTAATCTATATGAATTTGAATGCAATTTTTGGGGGGTTTTTGTTATGAGAGGAAAATTAAAATCCTAAGAAGAAAATTGATTAAAATCAAATCAAATGACAAAGATCTAGTTCAGCTATGAGGAAGAAGGGGACAACTTAAGAATTGCATCGAGTTAACTTTCTTAGCCCAAACCAATTAATTAGACCAAAGGAAGATTAATGAATTTAATCATCTAATTGAACACGAGAAACCCTCTAGCTCAATAACACATTTTCCACTAGAAAACTCATAATGAAATAAGCGGTGGCTAATTAAACCCATTAAAAACCAATCATAAAATAATCTTGGAAATCTTGTTTACAATTATCTAATTGAACAACTAGATAATTTATCAACCCAATTAAACAATTAAGATGATAAACCAAATTAACAATTAAATTAATAACGAAAACTCAATTATTAATTTAATCGACAATCCAAAGGTTGCAAACAAAAATCCAGCAATAAGCATAAAAACTTCAAATTATCAGTCTAATCCAAAAGAAATAAGTTTACAATCTAAAACTAGATTGTTCTCAATTAACACAACTTGAAATCATTTAAAACTAAATAATCTCAAGTTTGAATTAAAAAGATAAAAAGAACAAGACTCCCTTGTGGTCTTCAAGTGTAAGCTCCTAGGCTCTAGTTTCCTCCCTGCTCCTCCCAAGTTGCCTCTCATATAGCTTAAGCTACCATGAAAATCTCTTCCTCAAACTCCCTATTAAAAGCCACGTTCATGGTGACGCCACAATTGGAAATAGTGCTGATGGAGATTAAATGACTATCCAGGGGATTGTGGTGGGCCCGCTAGTAGATGAAGGAATGGATGATTGAATCAAATAAATCAATTCAATCCTCTATTGCAGCGTATGCACCCGCGTGGTTGAATGAATCGAATTAATGCCTGCGTGATGCGGCGTTGCCTCTCAGCGTGAATCGTTCTGCGTCTCAGCGTCTCTCCGTTGTGGCGTATTTGCGGCTCTCCAAGAGAGCGTGAAATCTTTTTGCAGCTGTTAGGTTAATTTTATAGGAGAAAGAGAGAGTTTTTGGGTATCAATTTGAGACAATTAAAATTCCAAAAGCCCAACAAAATTCCACCATTAGATCTTCTTTTAGCTTCTAAGGTTAATTCTGCATCGTAGAATCTTCCAATATGCTTTTTTTATCCTGCAAGAATTAAATAAAATCGTGATCTATCATATATTTAGAAATATTATTCAATCACAAGATCTCAATCAGAATATTGAAAATTTAAGTCCAATAATCTCATAACTAATTCTGATTTATATTATTTCCTAAAATAGGCTAACAATCCAAATATTGTCTAATAAATCCAAATTAGCCTAAAATAGTCCCCAAAATAAATGAATAAGACGGGATAAAATATATTAAATTGGGATTTATCAATTCTCCCACACTTATCATTTGCACTCCTGGGCAAAACAAATCAAGACCAAAGGAAAACAACAATAAAAAATAAAAACAAAACAAAAGCAAACTAAAGCTTCAAAAGTGAATGTTCTAACCACAAGCAAAAAGTAAACAAAAGTATTTCAGCACCTCTCATATTCAAGTGATCTTCTCATAAATTAAGAAAGCAAACATTATGGCAATTTACTTGACAAAGATGAACCTAAGCTAGAAATTCCTCTCCAAAGATAGTGTGTATGTCACTCTTCACTCAAAAATGTATAGGTTTCTGTTTACGCTCAAATTCATCCCTATCCAACACTCTTTCCATAGGCTTGACAAGAATCTAATTTCTCCACCGCTAATAAAGTAAATGTATTCATAAATCCAAAGGACTTTTATTAGGTTGTAATGGGGCTAAGATTAAGAAAGAAAGGGTAGGTGTTTGGAAAACAAAGTTGAATATTTTAAAAGATGAAGAGAAAGTTACAATAGAGAATATTAGATGCAAGAAACCAAACTAAATTTGAACTAGGTCATCATTCTTTTTCTTTTTTGCTTTTGTCCTTCCTTTTTTCCAATTTTTTTCCCAATTTTTTTTTCAACTCTTTTTTTTTTCAATTTTTTTTCATTTTCAAAATAACATACCATATTTTCCATAATGACCCAATTCCTAATAATTTTTTCCACATGGTCTTCCATCCAAAAGAGATAAATACAATGCTCTTCAACTCTCAAGACTTTCAAAAGGATAGAGATTTTTTTTTTTTGGCTATGGGTGTAGACAAAATGGAAATAAATAAATAAATAAATAGGCTCAAAGGGCTAAACAAAGGATATACGCATGAAAATGGTCGGCCTTTTGGCTTATCTGGCTAAAATGAAACAAATGCCTTTATCATCTTTATGAATACTCATGCATAAAATGCAGCCTCAAATAAGATTCAAGTCAAGTTCTAGATCAAGCAAAGAGATAGGGGTACACACTAAAAAAAAATATATGCATTAGGCTCAAAATCTCACTAGGAATATGATCACTAGCCTAAATTCACCAAAGTCAAATTAATTACCACTTGGTTCACCAACTCAAAACATGATTAATCACTTTTCAAATCAAGAATGCATCATACTAAAATTACTAAAAACTTGTAGTTTTCACATTAAATTTCTTTCTTTCTTTTCTTGAAAACAAGGAACAAAAACCAAAGTAAAAACCAAAATATTTTTATTTTTCTCATTTTGAAAACAAAGAACAAAAACCAAAAGTAAGAACAAAATCCCTCCCCCACACTTAAATCATGCATTGTCCTCAATGCAAAATGTAAGTCTAACCAATAACAACTAGCAATGCAAGTGAAAGAGTAAGGAAGGAATACGACCATACTATTAAAAGTTTGGAGACTCAAATGAAGTAGCATAATTGGCTTATCTCCTTTGTCTGGTTGTAAGTCACATGAAAGCACAAGTGATGTCCTCTTTTGATGTTCAGCAAGCATCTCCTTTTTTAAGATGCGCAGATAACGTTTCAGCTCAAGTATAGAAGGTGTTTAAATGGGAGTAATCAATCCATGTACCTGCACAAAATCATAACTCCAAGCAGTATCCCGTCCCATAGAAATATAATCAATAAAATTTGATTGATCAATAATAAAGAAAGATCCCAAAATAAATTGACCAACAGAAAGTATTGGAACTTCCAGATATTTCGAACAACCCACAAAATCAATATGACTCTCTTCAGTAAGAGTCAAATTTTCTAAAGAATGAACCAAGTGATCACTCAAAATGGTCTCACCATGCTTGCTCAAATCATCACACGAGACAAATTCTACCTGTGAAACATCATGATTCAATGTGGTCTTTCCCTCTAAATGCATATCTAAATCACGGCTTCCCCCACACTTATCTTTAATAGTATCCCCACTAACAATAATCATGTCAATATCATGAGTAGTATCAATAAAATCATTAGAGATATTACTTCCATTGTTCAAAGCGTCATCATGATTAATGTTAAGCTGGGTGTCTTGAAAATCAATAGTGTCAGGGGAGTCAACAACAATTTATTCATCAACTTCCTCATCAGAATCAATAGAATTTATAGGATCAGAGGTATGAGAAGAAGTATCAATGCATGTACTATAAGATTCAGTATAATTTAAGTCAACAGAACTAGTCAATTCAGAAGCAACATCAGTGCATGCATACTCAGCTAATGTACCAGTCACCCCATCATTTGAAGTGGTAGAAGAAACAAGGGATGAATTGTTAGAGGGTGAAAGTATATTACCACATGGAAATTCACCTTGAACTTCTAAATCTTCACTCAGGCGATTGTTAATTGCATTTGACCACTCCCTCAATTGGGTGGCTCGAGCTTCAAGCTGCTCTCCCTTTTCTTGAATGAGTTTCATCATAACATCCAGCTTGTTTGATGATCTTGAACATTCGTCATGAACTGGAACAGTTTGATTGACATACCCAAAACTTGAGTGATCATGCCATCCAGGATTATATGCATTTGAATATGGATCATATATCTAGCCACCCTGAGTCATGGGTCGAGAAGGATAAGTTGCATTGCAAGATTCAACTCCGTCATTCAAGTAGGGGCAAGAGTCAGTAGCATGAGTGGCTAGAGAGCAAATAGGACAGAGTGGCCCTATTAAAGCAGAAGACGTAGGCTGTGGGGTAAAAGTAGTAAAGGGCTCCATAGGATTGACCATATTAGAAGAATTTTGCATATGGGATATAGCCATTTTTTCCACAGCAGATGCAAGCCTATCAATTTTGCTCTCCAAACGAGACTCATAATCAGAAGAAAGTAATCCCACCTCAGATATCTGCTCAACACCATAGTCATAATGATAAGGCACAGAAGTATAATAGTTATTTCCATAAACTGAAGCATGCCAAGCCATCATAAGAGGGATCAAGTTCAATTTTTCAAAAGTGGATTAGATCCAATAAAACAACTACCTAACAAATCACCTAGAACTCAAACCTAAAGCCTAACCATTGCTCCCCGACAACGGCGCTAAAATTGATGAGCTTACTTTTGTCGCTAAAGCAATCAATTAAACTAGGACCAACTAATAATGCAATATAGTGGCAACCTAGGTCATTCTCCCAAGGTGCAATCTGTGGGTTTTTCTTTAGGTTGAATTTAGGTGATAAAAAATGCAATGGAATGAACCTAAACTAAAATGCAAAACACTACTACCTAGATGAAATTAAACTAACTAACTGCACTAATGCAATTGACTCTAAAACCTAAATGAGAATGAAACTAATCTATATGAATTTGAATGCAATTTTTGGGGGGGTTTTTGTTATGAGAGGAAAATTAAAATCCTAAGAAGAAAATTGATTAAAATCAAATCAAATGACAAAGATCTAGTTCAGCTATGAGGAAGAAGGGGACAACTTAAGAATTGCATCGAGTTAACTTTCTTAGCCCAAACCAATTAATTAGACCAAAGGAAGATTAATGAATTTAATCATCTAATTGAACACGAGAAACCCTCTAGCTCAATAACACATTTTCCACTAGAAAACTCATAATGAAATAAGCGGTGGCTAATTAAACCCATTAAAAACCAATCATAAAATAATCTTGGAAATCTTGTTTACAATTATCTAATTGAACAACTAGATAATTTATCAACCCAATTAAACAATTAAGATGATAAACCAAATTAACAATTAAATTAATAACGAAAACTCAATTATTAATTTAATCGACAATCCAAAGGTTGCAAACAAAAATCCAGCAATAAGCATAAAAACTTCAAATTATCAGTCTAATCCAAAAGAAATAAGTTTACAATCTAAAACTAGATTGTTCTCAATTAACACAACTTGAAATCATTTAAAACTAAATAATCTCAAGTTTGAATTAAAAAGATAAAAAGAACAAGACTCCCTTGTGGTCTTCAAGTGTAAGCTCCTAGGCTCTAGTTTCCTCCCTGCTCCTCCCAAGTTGCCTCTCATATAGCTTAAGCTACCATGAAAATCTCTTCCTCAAACTCCCTATTAAAAGCCACGTTCATGGTGACGCCACAATTGGAAATAGTGCTGATGGAGATTAAATGACTATCCAGGGGATTGTGGTGGGCCCGCTAGTAGATGAAGGAATGGATGATTGAATCAAATAAATCAATTCAATCCTCTATTGCAGCGTATGCACCCGCGTGGTTGAATGAATCGAATTAATGCCTGCGTGATGCGGCGTTGCCTCTCAGCGTGAATCGTTCTGCGTCTCAGCGTCTCTCCGTTGTGGCGTATTTGCGGCTCTCCAAGAGAGCGTGAAATCTTTTTGCAGCTGTTAGGTTAATTTTATAGGAGAAAGAGAGAGTTTTTGGGTATCAATTTGAGACAATTAAAATTCCAAAAGCCCAACAAAATTCCACCATTAGATCTTCTTTTAGCTTCTAAGGTTAATTCTGCATCGTAGAATCTTCCAATATGCTTTTTTTATCCTGCAAGAATTAAATAAAATCGTGATCTATCATATATTTAGAAATATTATTCAATCACAAGATCTCAATCAGAATATTGAAAATTTAAGTCCAATAATCTCATAACTAATTCTGATTTATATTATTTCCTAAAATAGGCTAACAATCCAAATATTGTCTAATAAATCCAAATTAGCCTAAAATAGTCCCCAAAATAAATGAATAAGACAGGATAAAATATATTAAATTGGGATTTATCAATGAGTTCGTGACTAGGGCTGGTTGAGAGAGAGAGAGAGAGAGAGAGAGAGTCACAACTCAGGGAAGGTAAATTCAAAATTGTGAGTGAGTTGGATTCGATATAGTTATTATCCTTATAACTTTAGTTAATATCTTTATTCATTTTGGGCATGTTTGGGTTGGCGTTGGAAATGAAAAAGCACGTTCACGTAAGTTAGGCAAAACTCCTTTTATAAACTTACCTCATATACTTTAAATCACGTTGAAAAAACAGATTTTACTGCTAATCTTAGGGCCCGTTTGGGATAGCGGCAGAAAAAGTGACTTTTTTTTTTCTGATGTGCTTTTTTTGTTGGACTTTTTTTCTGATGTACTTTTTCTGATATGATTTGTGTTTGGGATAGCGATGGCAGAAGTTACTTTTTTATGATGTGATTTGTGTTTGGTATAGCGGTGGTAGAAGTAGCTTTTTTTGTGATGAGATGAAAAATTACTGAAAATGGTACGGATTATATATATATATATATATATATTTGTATAAAATGTAATAATTTGAGATAAAAATTAAAAATTAATATAAATTACAAGTTGGTTTGTAGATGAAGTGCTTAAATAAACTTATCCCTTACAAGTTGGTTTGTAGATGAAGTGCTTAAATAAATCTATCCCTTACAAGTTAGTTTCTAAATAAATGCTTAAATAAAAAATTACAACACAATGAACTATTTAAATAAGCCTATCCCTTACAAGTTGGTTTCTAATTTCATCATGAAGACGATTCATACGTGTTGAAGATGATAGTGATGAGGATGCCTCATCATCCGGATCATCATTATCTTCCTCACTATCACCCATATTTCCTTCTTCAAGTTTATCAAATTCCACATCATTTTGGGAATACCTCTGGATAAAATTATGTATCGCCATTGTTGCGCAAACTATGCGGACTTGTGTTCGAAATTTATATGAGGGCATATTTTGCAAGATGTGAAACCTATTCTTCCATACTCCAAACGTCCTTTCTATCGTGCACCTTAAACTTGAATGATAAAAATTGAAGTACTCGTTGGGATTTCGAAATCCCGACTGTCGCCTGAATTCTGGAAGGTGATAACGCTCACGTCTATATGGACCAATATATCCAACTGGTGTTGGATAGCCAGCATCGACCAAGTAATATTTCCCTGATAAATGTTGACATTTATTTGACATTGTGAAATAAAGACGGAAAGTAATGCAATTGAAGTGAGGATGTTAGAGATATACCTTCAGGTGGATGTGGGAAGTTCATATCAGGAGTCTCAATTGCTTCGCGGAAGACACGAGCATCATGTGCAGTACCCTCCCATCCTGCCAACACAAAAGTGAAGCACATATCCCAATCACAAACGGCCATGATATTTTGTGTTGGATATCCCTTTCTTCCAATATATTTGTCTTGCTTTGATTGGTTGACCACACACTTGATGTGAGTTCCATCCATTGCTCCTATACAGTTCTTGAAATATGGGTAATATCGTGCATCGGTAGCTATTTTTTGGTGACATTGGCGAAACTTCGGATCAAGTGGTTTGATATTTTCTTTTGAAAGGCTGAAACAAGCTTTTAGAACCCTGTGGAAAATCCTACTAACAGTTTCGCCTGAATGTTAAAATCGCTCCTGGATTATTCGATTTCCTTGTCCATGGCCAACTTTATATAGAAACATGGCAACCATTTCTTCAACTCCGATGTTCTGAGTGTGCCGTAATCGATGTTCCCTCAATTTAGAACATAACAGCCTGAATACATGTTTTTCCACTCGGAAATTTTCCTGACATACTACATCATGCCCTTGCAAAACCTCCTGCACCCACATTGCCCCTGTTTGCTTACTAGTTCTACGTGGTTGTTTGCAAAAGGAAGGCGCAATATACTGAGCCATCAAATTACCAATCTGTGCATAATTTGTCATTTGTTCGTTTATAATAGCAAGTTGTAGGGATCTTCTTTGTTCATAAGACAATTCTTCGTCCTCTGAACTGTCTGAAATAACCTCATCACTCGAACTTGCCATGTATATATAACAAAACCTAGGTGAAGGTGAAGACTTAACCGAATCAATACAATAATATAAATGGTTTATATATGCGGGATGTCTAAAATAAAATTCGCCATACAATATATAAAAACATTAACTAAATATGATAAGTGTCATTAAATAAAGTGTCATTAACAGTCATCAGGAAATAAATATGATTAGTGCTTCGGGGCAGCCTGCCAGTGTGGGCTATTGTAGGCATGCTCGCGCAACCACTCCAACAAGGCAGCTTTTTCTCCTTTAAGGCCCACAAACATGTTCCGAGGCGTTCGGTGCATCATCATATTACAACATCGCCTTCGAAAATCACTGTCACTAGCAATCTTTGGAATGGTAAGTAATTCAGTTACAACATTACTTGTTCGATCATCATGTTCAGAGATCTTCTTGAGGACAGTTGTGCTATCCTTAGTTGCATCAGCTATCACACTAAGTTTGTCAACAAGTTCTCTCTGAGAGGTTGTTTATTATTTTTTTTTTTGATCCATCTGCCCCTTCACCCCTCTTTCTCTTCCCAATACTTGCTGAACCACTAGGTTGGGTGTTCGATGTCAAGTTCATGCCATCTAAGTTTGTTGGCATCTGCACACTACCTCCAGTTGTAATACCTTGAAGCTCTTCCTCACTGTCACTTGAGCCTTCGTGTAGGTCCATTTGCGGTCGATCTACATCATCTTCATCTTGTCCAAGTGACACTCGTCTAGTTAATGATGGACATTCGAAATCCTCTCCCGACGCTAGAACATCCTTGAACAGTACTTGCATATCACTGGCAAACCTCATACCTTTATACCTATATTTTCGATACTCTTTATTCTCCTACAAGCAAAAGATAAACCAAAATCAAAGGTGTAACCAAAATCAAATAATGGTAATAATACACATATTAGAAGCTTAACAGTTTGGTACCTTTATTTTCCGCTCCCACCATTCGTCGTCAGCAATAACCATGTTGTTTGCATAGTCAATGGCTATACCGGTCTCTTTTAAAAATAACTTCTCCCAAGCTCTCCATTCTCTCCTCAAGCTATCATACCTATTTTTTAACTGTTTCTTGGTATATGGTAAACCTGTTTTTTGCTGAAATCCAGTAACAATGTATTTCCACCCGTCCCGGCTAAATGAAGTGCCTTGTCGTTCTTTTTTATGAAGAAGCAGAGAGCATGTAGAACAGAAAAGAATTACCTTCAAGCTTAGCAGCAGGGCTTGTAAGCAGCAAAATTACCTTCAACAACAATTATTTCAGCTTGTAAGCAGCAGGGCTTTCAGAAAAGAGAAGAAGCAGAGAGCATGTAGAACAGCGGGGTAATGACATGAAGGTAAGGAACCACTAATATATCCTAAATTCATAACAAAACGTACAAGAAGTTGATTAAAAGAGAGGCTAAGAAGTTGATTAAAGGTAATGCACGCACAAACCAGTTAAAGGTAATCCTATATCCTAAGTTCATTTTTTCATCCTGTAGTTGTAATTTAATGGTAGTTGTGATTGTTAGGACGTGTGGTGTACCAGGAAAAATTCAGTAGTCCACAGCCCTATTATTAGCCCAATAACCATAACTTAACACATAAAAATGCCATCGTTTTAGAACCAAAACATACCTTCCCAATCAAAGTCAATTTCTATTAAGCAAGCTCTAATCTTAGTGAAACAATAGGAAGCCCTCTGTCATGCGAGTTGATATCTCCCAACTCATCATGAGGACATCTGCAGCATAAGCAAACAATAAACTATAGTAAATAGATCAGAAACAAGATTGACAATGTAATAAACAAAGGAGATTTTTTTTATGCATAAAAAATAAGCATCATCCTGTTGCAATAGGAACGTTGCATGTGCATAAAAAATAAGCATCATCAGAGTTCAAGGTCCTATTCCGCTAACATGGAACAAGATTTCAAGACACTATTCTCGCTCATCACTCTTTGCTTGAGATCCAGGTATGCATCTAGAGAAGGGTACTAGAATAAACAGAGAAAATTGCAAAAAAAAAAAAAACAACAACAACAACAAGAAAGCAAACTAACTTATCCTAAATGGGTTTAACACATGCCTCTAACTTTTATTCTTCAACAACAAGCAGTAGAACAGCGGCAGACAAATCACCACATAGGAAAACCGTAGCAAAATCACCACTCGCGTAGGAAAACCAGTACCAAAACCAGTAGAAAAACCAACTCTAGCAAAATGACCCGGTAGAAATCACCAGGTAGAAAAATCCTATAGCAAAATGACCCGTAGGAAAACCAGTAGAAAAACCAACTAACCTCAATGACCTGGCAGAGGACAGACGAAAATCACCACTCGCGCTGGATCTGAAGCCTATGAATCGAAGAAGATGGATCTGAAGCCTATGAATCGAAGAAGATGGAGATGGAGTTTGAAGCCATGGAACCGATCGAACATATAGCGGATGAAGAGGAGGTAGGTAGCGGACGAATTTAAGAGAAGGGGAGGTAGGTAGCGGACGAATTGAAGAGAAGACGAGGTAGGTAGCGAATGAATTGAAGAGAAGACGAGGTAGGTAGCGGACGAATCGAAATTCTAGGGCAGAGAAGCAGGCGACATTGAAGACGAATCCCAGGTGGTAGCTCGTGACATTGAAGATGATTAATTGCAATGAGCCGGCCATTGAAGAGGAGAGGAGGAAGGAAACACACATGGGTATAACGGTCAGGTGTGAGAGGGGAGAGAAAATAATGTGACCAGGAGAAAAGTGATGCGTTTAAAAGCAAGGCTGACTTGCTTCAAAAAAAATTCCACATCATTTTTGAAGCACATCACAAAATGGGTCTCACCCAAACACCCATTTTTTTTGCTTTCACAGTGAAGTGGCTTCTAATGTGCTTTTTCCCCCATCTACAGCCATGCCAAACAAGCACTTAGTTAATGCTCTTTTCCTTTCCAGGAACTTCTTCCAAAGCAAAATCTTCTTATTACATGCCTTCTCACTCTCATTATCTTCTTACTTATTGGATTTCTCCACAAACATGTGGATGAACACAAATACACACATACCACTCTGGTCCTATTTATAAGTCTAGTTTGACCAAAAAATTTGGTCCTTTTTATAAGTCCAGTTTGACAAAAAAATGAGATTGTGACAATTTTGCCTATAGTAATGATGATGTGAGAGATTGGCTAGCCATGTTGGAAAGAGAAAAATATGAGAGAGATTTGAAATTTTAAAAAGTATCCATTCATAAATGAGGGTAAAGTTGGAAAGTTGTTCCATAATCATTGAAATACTTACCTTTCCTTGGTATGTGAGATTTGGTCAAACTAAACTTATAAATAGGATCAGAGTGGTAGAGATCGACAATAAATGAATTTCATATCAATATTCGAACCATAAACGAATCCCCATACACAGAGATCAACAATTTCATATCTGTATTTAGATCCGTAGCGATTGGAGAGAGAGAGAGAGCATTACTAGTGACCTGAGCAACATCAAGCATTCTCGCAACATCAGGCATTTTGATCATTTGTCACAAACATAAAAACCCCAAATTCCTCCTAATCCCCTCTTTGTCATTTTCATATGTTAAGTATATAGAAATTCATATAATATTTATATGTCTTTTTTCCAATATTCATTATACTAATTACACAAAATTTTTGTCAAACATTTATTATTTTAAAAATATTTGCCATGCCAACAAATGGTAATGTAAGGCGTGTCAGGACCCTAGTAAACTAATAAGGCCTACTCATCTAAACTTTTTACTATCAAGAAACTATTTCAAACATGATTGGAATCATCCTAAATTATTAAAACAAGCAACTATTATTTCTTAATTATTCATCTTGCATATTCATATATTTAATTATTTGTATTACAACTACCTTTTCAAAACCCTCTCAATATGTGCGATTATAGGGATAATTTGAGAGAAAAATCATAAATTTAAGAAACAAAATAATTATTGAAGTATTTTAGAACTGGATGAAATATTTACATATGGATATGGATGTATAAGTAATAACGTTGTTAAAATCAAGTTTTTGTATAGAAACAGAAAGATGTAGAAGAAACGTAAAGTTTTTACTATTTAAGGTCAAGATACAAAATTATATATATACATGCATGTAAAAAATAAATAAATCACTATCTAAAGTTTAATAAACAACTTCATATTTAAAAAATATGAGTTACATAACTATAGAAAACATAAGTCCAAAAACATAAAAAGAGTTTAACAACTTCTATAACTAAGTTCCAAAACATTAAAAGAATAAAGTTTAACAATTCCTAAATTATATGAATTGATTCAAATCAAACACATCATTATGCATCAGTTATATGTTTTCAACGTCTTCTTCTCTTATTCTTTTAACAAGTTCATTTACAAAAATTGAAATATCTAAATTATGACTATCCATAGGTTTTCTCACTTCAACTTTAATCAAATTTTCTTCACCATGAAGATCAACATCTCAATCCTCTATATTTTGCTAATTTACTTTATTAAAAATGGTAAAAACTTTAGTTTTTACTCTTTTTACACAACGTTTTAACACTTATTATTTCAATAAAAACTTAAAAAACGTAATTTTTTTACAATGACAGGTAGGCCTTCAAGTTGAAGTTCGGTACAGCTCTTATGATGGTTGAGGACAAAATTCAGAAGTAGATTATCTGAGGATGTCATAAATGTGAAGACACTGATAAAACTGGGCATAAAAAGATGTGTGGGACCCCCTTATTAGAATACAAAAAGTTGGTTGCCTCAGATTTTCCCACGTGTACGGTCCATATTATACTTCACCTTGCATGTGATTTGTTCAGATTCAGAGGAGGGGCCAGCTGGTCAGGCTCAGGCCAGAGAGCCCCAGAGTCAGTGTCGTGTCAGGGAAAATGATAATATCTCATCTTTCTTTTGTTTTTTCAAAGGTTAAAAACAATTAACAAATAATAATTTCCCAAAAAGTTTAAATTTTCTATGAAAAATTAACTTTTGAGCTATAGAATTGGAAGGAAATTTTTTTCTTTCAAATGCTTATTGCAAATTTTCCCTTTTACAATGACTCGTTGTAATTATATTAATCTTACTGTTTGCAATTTAATATCATATATAAAAAATTTTAAAAAAATTATTGATTGAAAAACATGTTGGTTAACAAAATTGAATATTTTTGTAAGGAGTCATTAACAATTTTCTAGAATAGCGAATACTTTATATAAATCCCAAAATTTATCTATAAGAACTCTTTCGAACCCAAAAACATGACCCCCATGCCATATGTATATATAGTTCCTGAGATTAAACTCGCTTCAACTTTTTTAATAAAAAAATTCCAAATTTTCCTTATTACAAGGAACAAATTTGGATTCTTTTTATAAATTTACAATTAAATATCAAATTTCAATGATTACTTGATATCAATAACATGTTAGCAAACAAAATTAAATCTAAATCATTTGTAATTTAATAAATAATTAATGATTTTTGAGACATTGCTTCATCAACAGTTAGTCCCATTTAAGAAAATATATTCATAATAAAATTACATAAAAAATTATATAATTAGCCTTATATACTTGAGCTTGTTTCTAATGAAAAAATACTTTTTTTTTCCTATATGATATTTTTATAACAAACTCATGTAAACATCAGCATTAACACTTTTTGGAAGAAAAAAAACAGAATTTTTATTTTACAATTAAAAAATTCTGCAATAAATGTTGATTATCGTAGAAGCAACTTTAATTGTTTAAATAAGTATCTTTAGAAAAGATAACTCAATTGATGCTCAAGTCTAACAGCCATGTTGTCATATAACAAGAAGTCCACATTTTTAAATTTGATTAGGTACAAGTTTGAGGACATTAAGGGTCAATTAGGATAAGCTTTTAAAAAAAATGGTTTTTTTAAGTGTTTATTTTTTAAGTTGTAAATTGGAGTCTTTTAAAAAAAATAGTACTTTGACTTTTTTTTTGTGATTTTTACTTTTTTTAAAAAATATCATCTAAACATATAAAATAATTAAAAAAACATTTTTTTACATTAAAAAATGCTTTTTTTTTCCTCAAAAAATTCCATCTTAACGACCCTAAATATATGGTATCTCGTTAAAAGAGGGGGGAAAAAAACTTCCAACAATTGTGGATGGAATGGCCAGTTGGTACTGGACGAATGGAATTATGACACGTGTAGGCTGGGTATGGAGGGAACAAGTCGGAGATTTAAGAGACAAGGGAAGGGTTTGTGTCTTTGTGACGTGACACTCATTTCAGACAAAGCTTGAATAACTTATTTGTGTGTGTGGGAGCGGGGGGGACCGGTGTTCCCTTTTCCTTCTCAATCCGTTGTGTTTCAAAATTCCCTCACAACGCCAACAATTAATATTACTATTAATATTATTATTATTGTTAAATTTATTCTTAGATTTATTAATTAATTATTAATGAAGAGGAGGGGACCATTTTGAAGTTGAAGTTCCGTGCCTTGTTATTATGATTTAGCAATCAACATTGAAAGGATCTGGGATACCTAGGACCACTACATACCACACAAAGCTGCTTCCTTCCATGATCAAAAGATTTGTTTCTTCATCATTCATTCAATTCTTTTTCTTTTTTTTTTAAAATTACTTTTTCCCTCAACAAAATGTTGCCCATTAATCCTGTTTAATTTCTTCATTATTTATTAAAAAAATTATCACTTTAGTCTTTCATTGAGTTCTTAATTTTGATCCTTATGGTTTTAAAATTCATCATATTTTTTTTTCATGATTTTTTGAATTCCTTATTGTAATTATTTAAATTTTATTGATACGGTTATCGTATTCTATTTTATGATTTTAATGGGTATGATTTAGTATATTAAAAATTAATATAAACTATGTAATAATACAGTAAAATTAGTTTACCGCACAAATGACACAATATTTTAAAGAAAATTATTAAATAGTAAATACTAAAAAGGAAAATTAGATGAAATCAAAACATAAAAAGAAGAGAGGGGTTGTACAATTACTTTTTTTTGAAAAATGCAGTCTGTTTTGGATTTTGTAAAAGTACGCAGGCCTACTCTGTCTCTGATGATAGTATAAAAAATAATAAGGAAAAATTCCATATGGGTTCCAAATAAGGAAAAGTATGATGAAATGGTTTATTGAAATTTTAAAATTATGATAAGGATCTTAAGATTTTTTTGTAATATTTTTTACACAAATGCCTCGTAGAGGTTTATAGATTTGTTAAAGTAAGTATATGGACTTATCAAAATAGTCTTATAAATTTATTAAAATATGTATATAAACTTGTCAATACAGGTATATTGGGATATTTGTGTCTTTTTACATATAAAAAATATTACAATAAAGCACTCTGAAATTCCACAAAATTTTAAGATTTTAAGAGATCATTTTATTATGAGTTCTCTTATTGGGGACCTGGTACAATTTTCCCAATAAATAATTGTCTTGGTGGTTGATACATAACCTTTTTTTTTAAAAAAAATATATATAGTTTTTTGCCAGCATCTATTTTTATAGTTTTCATTTTACATTAATTATTGTTGTCGTTTATGCAATTCAACGGTATTCTACCAATTAATTATAATGACGTGTAAAACAATTTAGTACTTAATATATGAGGCTAGAATGGATGATAAGGGTGATATAGCAATTTAAATTAATTTACTAATGAATTCTTTTATGGAAGGGGACTAAGCAAGAATTTATTTTTTGTTTTTTGTTTTTGGAATCGTTTTGGTGATTGTCTCATGTTCTTGGGGCTAAATGAAGGTTTTATATTGTTTCTAACAAGGATTTGATCAATGGAAAAGTGTGGATTTTTTTTGTTGCCCACCCGGTTCACCAGGGTTTCGTCTCGACTAATCTGGATCTGACCCACATCGTGCACCTGGCTTTAGTGGGAGAGTTTCCCAGCAGGGATTTTTTTGCGTTTACAAGGCTCGAACAGTGATGGAACTCTTTGATGGCCAGCTGGGGCCTTGGCCCAAGCTAGCTTCAACTGATCTTATAAAATTTGTGAAAATATATATGTATTTATTATATGATATTTTATTTGACCACAAATTTGGCCCTAGCTAAGTTTTTATCTTCTCTATAAAGATAATGTTTGTTTCATCACTCATTGGGCTGTGAAAAGAAAGTAAAATTCTTGTTTGAGATACTATAAAAGTTAGTATCATCTTACATATCGTTTTGATTTATAATTATCAGTTATTATTTATTTGTATTTTCAAGGTTGTTTGATATTATTTAGTAAATACTCCCTCTCGCCCTTATTTAAGGAACCAACTAACAATTTTCACAAGTCAATAAAAATAGTTAAAGTCATTAAATTTGTCCTAAAATTTAAGTAATTTTCAATATTATCCCTGTTAATTATACTAAACTCTAATATCATATTAATTATTACTCTTTTTTTGCTCAAAAAAAGAGTAATAATTTCTTTTTATTAATTATTACTCTTACTCACAACCTTTTTAATTAAGGAAATACATAAAAATATTTAATGCTATTTAGAAACAAGCAAGTACCTTATATAAAGGACCAAATATATTTGTTAGTTGGTGCTTTATAATAAGAACTAAAGGAAGTAGTTCAATATGTTTATTTTTTGGCCTAGGCTAAAACTTTTTTCGTGGTTCCGCCACTGGGCTCGAACCCAAGATCTTTGCTTAAGCAATACAAGCCGCTTACCACTTATGCCAACCTCTGTTGGTGGAAAGTGTGGATTTTATGCATTTGGTTTAAACCCTAATCTTTAGTAAGACGATTTTGTTTTTGAATGATAGAATCCTTCGTTGGACTTCAATTTTTTGTTATGGGTAATTTAGAAGTACTTATTAAATTTTAATTTTTGTTGATTTTTCTATTTATGGGCTATTTATTCCAAAACATTGGGAGATTCTTTTTTTTAAAAAAAAAAAATCTATCATTATTCGGCTAAGGTGTCAACGGTCCTATATTTAAAATTTCGTGGGAATTGGACTTTTTTTTTTGATAATAGGGAATTCGACTTTATTTTTTTTATACGAAAAAAGTTTTGGAGGGTTCGGGATCAGTCCCCCTACCAAGGTCAGGGCACGGCCCTGGGCTCTATGAGCATTTACTGGGGACTTACGAGATCGCCTACCAAAGGAGTCCCAACGACGGCAGAGGGGATCGAATCCACGACTCAAGGGCCAAGTCCTGGATCCCTTACCATGTATGCCAACTCACATTGGCAATTTGACTTTATTACAAGTACTTTAAGCTTATTTCAAAATCCTATTCTCAAGGAACTTTTAAAAAATAATTGAATAATTGGTTGTTGGGCCTTCAAGTGACCCTTATGACTTTATTGGGCTTATCCAAAAACTTTCAATGGACTGAATAGTAAAATGTATTTGGGTCACATATGATTCTGGATTTTTTAAAAATTGGGTTTAAACTTGCATATTTAAATTGGAAATTTTCACCAGCTTAAGTTGGCCTGAGTAGAATGGGCTCTGGTCGCTTAAGCAAGAAGTATCGGGTTTGAGCTTTTGTGACTGTAAAAAAATCCCTGGGAGAGGTCCATACTTCAGCGCTTGACAGAATCTCGTAGTGGTTACACACTTTGCTACCATTTCTTCATCAAAAAAAGAAAAGAAAAGAAAATTTTCATTGTTGTGGACTTCGGTTAATTAGGAAAGAGATTGGGCTTACCCACGATCCAAGAGTAAGACGAATCTCCTTTCCTCTTAGGTGATACCAATGTTGGACAAGACGAGTCATCTCTTCTCCTAAGGTGTTTACTTAGGCACCCAAAAGTTAGAATGTCTTGACTAACTCCAAGATTGAACCCTCTTTCTTTCAATTAATGTTGAGAGTCAGTGACGCGTAAATTGGATTGATCTCTCTAATGGAAATTTGGCTAGACCTAATAGATATTGCAGGCTGAATTGTGAACTTGTGGGCCTTAGTACAGTCTGGATTTGGTTTCGGCATTGTTGGCACTTCTCTAGTTTGGGATTGAAAATTTTAGGCGGAATTACATACAAATCCCTGGGGTGTTTTCGTTTTTAGGTGGTTTTTTTTTGGGGGGGGGGATTGCTTCTCTCTTATGTATTCCTTACATGCTTGTCCCTCTAATTAGACGGATGAGACTTTTTTTTTTTAATTTTTAATTTATATATTTTATTTATTTAGATTAGATTATATATTGCTTTTTGATTATTTTTTTTAATCAATATCTTAAATTAGTTAGTTTTCAGGATATTAGTGTTGTAGGATAAATATTTCTGAATACAGAACTGAAAAATAATTAATTTAGAATATTGAGTTTAAGAAAAATTTTAGAAATTAACATATAATTTAATCTAAATAAATAAAATATATAAAAAAATGTCTCAACCGACAAGCATGAGAGAACATTAGTGCTTCCGTGTGGTGGGTTTGTGAGCAACAATATCATATATCAAGGTTGGAAATTCAAATGCTCGCCAACAATTAATATTACTATTAATATTATTATTATTGTTAAATTTATTTTTAGATTTATTAATTAATTATTAATGAAGAGGAGGGGACCATTTTGAAGTTGAAGTTCCGTGCCTTGTTATTATGATTTAGCAATCAACATTGAAAGAATCTGGGATACCTAGGACCGCTACATACCACACAAAGCTGCTTCCTTCCATGATCAAAAGATTGTTTCTTCATCATTCATTCAATTCTTTTTCTTCTTCTTATTTTTTTTTAATTTACTTTTTCCCTCAACAAAATGTTGCCCATTAATCCTGTTTAATTTCTTCATTATTTATTAAAAAATTATCACTTTAGTCTTTCATTCAGTTCTTAATTTTGATCCTTATGGTTTTAAAATTCATCATAATTTTTTTCATGATTTTTGAATTCCTTATTGTAATTATTTAAATTTTATTGATACGGTTATCGTATGCTATTTTATGATTTTAAATGGGTATGATTTAGTATATTAAAAATTAATATAAACTATGTAATAATACAGTAAAATTAGTTTACCGCACAAATGACACAATATTTTAAAGAAAATTATTAAATCGTAAATACTAAAAAGGAAAATTAGATGAAATCAAAACATAAAAAGAAGAGAGGGGTTGTACTATTACTTTTTTTGAAAAATGCAGTCTGTTTTGGATTTTGTAAAAGTACGCAGGCCTACTCTGTCTCTGATGATAGTATAAAAAATAATAAGGAAAAATTCCATATGGGTTCCAAATAAGGAAAAGTATGATGAAATGGTTTATTGAAATTTTAAAATTATGATAAGAATCTTAAGAATTTTTTGTAATATTTTTTACACAAATGCCTCGTAGAGGTTTATAGATTTGTCAATGTAAGTACATGGATTTATCAAAATAGCTTTATAAATTTATTAAAATATGCATATGAACTTGTCAATATAGGTATAGTGGGACATTTGTGTCTTTTTACATATAAAAAATATTGCAATAAAACCCTATGAGATTCCATAAAATTTTAAGATTTTAAGAGATCATTTTATTATGAGTTCTCTTATTGGGGACCTGGTACAATTTTCCCAATAAATAATTGTCTTAGTGGTTGATACATAACTTTTTTTTTTTTAAAATATAGTTTTTTGCCAGCATCTATTTTTATAGTTTACATTTTACATTAATTATTGTTGTCATTTATGCAATTCAACAGTATTCTACCAATTAATTATAATGATGTATAAAACAATTTAGTACTTAATATATGAGGCTAGAATGGATGATAAGTGTGATATACCAATTTAAATTAATTTACTAATGAATTCTTTTATGGAAGGGGTCTAAGCAAGATTTTTTTTTTTTTTTTGAGAATTGTTTTGGTGATTGTCTCATGTTCTTGGGAGCTAAATGAAGGTTTTATATTGTTTCTAACAAGGATTTGATCAATGGAAAGTGTGGATTTTATGCATTTGGTTTAAACCCTAATCTTTAGCAAGACGATTTTGTTTTTGAATGATAGAATCCTTCGTTGGACTTCAATTTTTTGTTATGAATAATTTAGAAATACTTATTAAATTTTAATTTTTGTTGATTTTTCTATTTATGGGCTATTTATTCCAAAACATTGGGAGAATTTTTTTCCCCGAAAAAATTCTATCATTATTCGGCTAAGGTGTCAACGGTCCTATATTTAAAATTTCATGGGAATTGGATTTTTTATTTTATTTTATCTTATTTTTTATACATATATTTTTATATTTGATAATAGGGAATTGGACTTTGTTACAAATTTCAAAATCTTATTCTCAAGGAACTTTTAAAAAATAATTGAATAATTGGTTGTTGGGCCTTCAAGTGACCCTTATGACTTTATTGGGCTTATCCAAAAACTTTCAATGGACCGAATAGTAAAATGTATTTGGGTCACATATGATTCTGGATTTTTTAAAAATTGGGTTTAAACTTATGTATTTAAATTGGAAATTTTCACTAACTTAAGTTAGCTTGAGTTGATTTCAGTTAAGAAAATGGTTGCGAACTTGTCTCTAACGAAAACTGCTGCTCTGAAACCTACCTCCAGTGAAGAAGAAGATCAACTACAACGAAGTTCGAAAAAGATTAAGAATGGGTGTATTAGCATCAGCGACGGCGAGTGGCCAAAGTTAGGAAAGGAGTCTTTGAAGAAGTGGGCGTATGGTCAATTCTTCACTGAGAAGCTCAAAGGTATCAACGCAGATGATGCTGTAGGGGGTACTCCTGAGAATGACCCCATCCAAGCAGATGATGCTCTATCTGACTGTTCAATGAATGAATATGATAAGGAGGATAGTTCTCCCCTTTGTGTGATCAGTGAAGATCCGGAACGTAACTTCCCAAAGTTTACGTTTTCTGACAGGATGAAGAAAAGATTATACAAAGCTTAGAAGAATGTTGTGATAGTAAAACTGCTTGGCAAAGAGATAGGTTACAAGCTCCTTTTATCTATTCTACAATCACTCTGGGCAAAGCGAGGTACTATATCAATGATCAACATAGGCAATGGCTTCTTTGTGGTAAAGCTAACTAACAGGGAAGACTATCGTAATGCGCTTACTAGCGGCCCTTGGATGATATTTGACCATTACTTAACAGTCAGACCATGGGAGCCCCAGCTTCAACCTTGGAGAGCTAAGATAAACAAAGTTGCAGTTTGGGTCAGATTACCAAAGGTTTTTCTGGAATACTATGACCGAGAAGCACTCACTTGGATTGGAAATCGGATTGGTGATTTAATAAAAATAGACATGAATACTTCTGGACATCTCAGGGGCCATTATGCTAGAATTTGTGTCTTGGTTGATCTGGAGAAGTAGTTGATGGCTGGTTTTTCATTAGATGGGGAGGATTATTATTTGCAATATGAAGGTCTCCATGGATTATGCACTCACTGTGGGATATATGGTCATGGTGTTGTGGAATGTCCGTCCAAGCCAAAAGTTCAAAATGTTGGAAGATGCCCGGAGACAAGTGATGCAGCGGTGGTGGTTAGGGAGGAAGTGCGAGGGACGGAGGTTGATCTTTGGCGTGTGGTTCAGAAACCAAAACAACAGAAAAAGAATTCAAAAGAGAAGTAAATGTCTCTGTTGCAGCAGAACGCCAACAGGTCTCGGTTTGGGATTTTGGCTGATGAGGGAGGTGGCGACGAGGGGGAGATGCAGAACGTGTCTACGCTGGTGTTGCAGCAGCATGCTGTGGATGGTGGACCGAGACAAAATGACTTGTTGGAATATGTGGACGGTACGATGAAAGCTTCTAAGGTGAAAAAGAATAACAGGAAAAAGAAAGGGGAAAAGAGTCAAAGGGTGGAGAAAGGGGGCAAGTAGGGTGATACTGGACAACACCTGAGGAAAGAGAAACGCACAAGGGATATCTTGCCTGGGGGGTCTAAAGGAGGAGATAAGCTGAGGTTGACTAGTGGGAATTCGGATAACGAGGATAAGCCTATGAGTTAAACCAGGTGAATATTGGTGATGAGGCTGAGGATCTTGTTCCTATCGTACCGGATTCTGAAAAGGTGATTCACTTCTCCTCTGATGACCTGGATCCTGGAGACCGTGAGATGCCCTTGGCGCTGCATGGTAAATTTTGGTTCGGACCAGAGGGAGAAGGGCCGGATGGGTTGGATTAGTTTATGGCAGAGGACAGTGCAGAGGGAGATGGCCGATGCTCAGTGGTCTTGGAGACCCAAGACACTAAGAGTTGTTAATTGGTTTCTGTTTTTGTGGAAGCCCAATGTCGAATATAATCTATTGGAATATTAGGGGAGCCTGTAGTAGGGCTTTATTGCAGCAAGTTAGATTGGTGTGTAGAAGCCCAAAACCATGCATGGTGGTGCTGGCTGAAACTAAGTGTGAAAGTGAGGCCAAGTTACTTTGCTTAAAAAAGATGGGCTTTGACGGTTTCGTCCATGTACCTAGCGTTGGTCGGTCTGGTGGGTTGATGGCGGTGTGGAAATCGAACCAAATGGGGGTGTCGGTGCTTCGCTATGACCGTCAATTCATTCATCTTCTCTGTTCTGGGGTCGGTGAGCCTTCTTTCTTCCTCACGGCGGTGTATTCTCTCCCTCTTCCACACCTGAAACAAGCTCTGTGGCAGGAACTTCATAGGTTGGCGTCGATTATTAAGGACCCTTGGGTTGTGATGGGCGACTTCAATGATATTGTTCATCCCTTAGAAAGAATTGGTGGGTCAATTCCTAACTTGCAAAGAATGAATTCATTTATTGATCGTATTGATAGGTGCCGGCTTAATGATCTGGGTTTCTGCGGGCCGAGGTTCACTTGGAGAGGGCCGCGTATGGCGAACTCTTCAAGACTCTTTGAACGGCTCGATCGGGCTCTCGCTAATTCTTCTCTCCTGTCTTCGTTTGGTGACTGTAGTGTGCGGGTGCTAGCTCGATTAAAATTCTTGGATCATAATCTGATTTGCCTAGGGCTGGGAACCAAGGGGGAGGCTCAAAATGTCTGCCGGCCTTTTCGATTCGAGGCGATGTGGATGCAACATGAAGCTTATAACTCGTTTCTTGCTGAAAATTGGGAATCGCAGAGTGACATAAATCTTGCCCTCTATCGGTTTCAGGAATTAATTGGCGAATGGAATAACGACGTGTTTGGTATGGTGGAGAATAGGAAGTATAGGATTTTGGCCCGTCTTAATGGCATACAAAACTCTACGGCCTATCCTTATTCTCAATATCTGTGTAATCTTGAAGTTGAGCTCCAAGAGGAACTTAATGGAATCCTCACTTTGGAGGAAGTCAAATGGTTCCAAAAATCCAGAGATCTTTGGATTAAGAATGGAGATCGGAATACTCGGTTTTACCATCTAAAGGACAAAATGAGAACAAAGAGGAATAAAATCTTGGCCTTGAAGTCTGATGCAGGTGTTTGGGTGGATCAAGAGCAAGACTTAAAAGCCTTGGTAGTTCAGCATTTCTCTGATTTATATGGTGAGGCTGGCCAAGAGTATGTTCCTCTTCACACACGAACGACTTTCCCTGCGTTGGATGATGAAATAGCGGCTAGGGTGGGATGTGTTCCATCGGATGAGGAAATTCAGGCTGCTTTATTCTCTATAGGAAGCTACAAATCCCCTGGCATTGATGGTTTTCCTGCCATCTTTTATAAGAATAATTGGGCTACAGTGGGCTCTTCTCTCTGTGGCTTTGTAAAAAAGGTTTTAATGGAGATATCTCTGTATCTGAGGCAAACAGAACCCTTATTGCGTTGATCCCCAAGACGGATAACCCCTATCAGGTATCTCACTTTAGACCCATCGCTCTCTGTACTGTTCACTATAAATGTATTACAAAAATTATCACTTTGAGGCTTAAAGAGGTTATGAATAATTTGATTTCCCCATTCCAAACTAGCTTTATTAAAGGTAAACATATTCAGGATAATCTGATTGTTGGTCAAGAAGTCATGCACATTATGAGTAAGAATAGGAGTAGAAGGGGTCTGATGGCCTAGAAAATTGATTTAGAGAAAGCCTATGATAGGATCCGATGTGACTTCCTTGAACAAGTTCTTAAAGATGCTGGGTTTAATTCTGATTTCATTAACTTAATTGTTTCTTGTGTGTCTTCAGTCTCCTACAACGTCCTTTGGAATGGGTCCCAAACCGAATTCTTCTTCCCCAAGAGAAGGCTTCAGCAAGGGGATCCTATCTCCCCTTTATTATTTGTTTTGTGCATGGATCGGCTTTCACATCTAATTTGTGATGAGGTGGCAGATGGTAGGTGGTGTCCGATCAAGGTTACCAGATCTGGGCTGGTTGTTTCACACTTGTTGTTTGCAGATGACTTGCTTTTCTTTGGTGTTGCTTCGGAAGGACAGGCCTCTTGTATGCTCAATTGTCTGGATAAGTTTTCTAAAGCTTCTGGTGGGAGGATCAGCAAAACTAAGTCTTCTATCTTCTTTTCCCCAAGAGTACCTGTTCATTTGAAACAAAGAATCAGGGGTATGACTGGGATGAGAATAACCTCTAAGATTGGCAAATATCTTGGCTTCCCTCTTTCTCGCAATAGAAAGCCAACAGAGAAGTTTCAATATATTGTTGAGAGAACACGGTCTAAGCTAGCAAATTGGAAGGCAAACTGTCTTTCCTTTGAGGGAAGGGTGACCTTAGCTAAGTCGGTATTAAGCACCATTCCCTTATATCCAATGCAAGTGGCGGCGATTCCTAAGAGTATTTGCCAAGAAGTTGAGAGGATTCAGAGGAACTTTATTTGGGGCCACGATGAGACCTCTATCCGTTATCACTCTATTCGGTGGGAGCAAATCCTAAGGCCAAAACAATGTGGAGGCCTTGGGTTCCGTCTATTAGAATCAATTAACAAGGCCTGTGGGGCAAAAGTCGCATGGAACCTTGTCATGGGGGCTGCTGGTTTGTGGGCTGAGATTCTACAGAAGAAGTATATGCAACGGGAGGATGCATCTCTCCTTTCTTATCATCAGGGTGACTCATCCTTATGGAAATTCATTTGTTCCAGCAAGGAGCTGGTAGATTAGGGATCGAAATGGCAAGTAAGAAATGGAGAATTGATTAGTTTCTTCAATGACCGTTGGTTGATGGAAGGGAGACCGCTGAGGGACTATTGTGTAAGACCCTTATCAGTCAGTGAGGCCTCTTCCTCGGTAGCAGATTGGACAATTAATGGTTTGTGGAATATTGCTGGACTCCAGGGGTTAGTTTCACCAGAGGTTACTGATAGGCTGAGGGCTTTTCTCCCTCCTAGAGAGGATGCTGGGTTTGACTGTTTGGTATGGAGTGCATCTAAGGATGGTCAATTTTCCATTAAGAGTGCATATTTCCTAATTTAGAACCATCCATAGGATAGTAGTCTCAAGGGTTTAAAGGAAATTTGGGCTTGGAAGGGAGTGGAGAGGATAAAAATGTTTTTGTGGAAAGCCTTCTTTGATCGGTTGCCCACGAATGAAAGGCGAAGCAAATGGAGCTATGGGTCTAATTTATGTGATTATTGTGGAATAGGTCCTGAATCATTAATTCATATTATGAGGGATTGCTGCTATGCGAGGCGTATGTGGGGTAAGTTACTTAAGCCCTCCTCTGCTAGAGTATTTTTTAGATCTAATATGAGGGATTAGCTTGTCAGTAATATTATGGAGAAGGATGGGAGGGGTACTTCTCCTCGCTGGTGCATTATCTTTGGAGTAGCAGTTTGGATGTTATGGGGGTGGAGAAACTTGTCCCTATTTGACAGCAACTTTGTTCGATCGGCTGATCCGGGGGAATGTATCTTACACTGCTGGAGAAAATTTACGTTGGAGGCAGATGTCAACTGCAGTTCTCTCTTATCTGCGGAATTGTCAGGTCCTGTGGCACAAGGATTTTGGAAAAAGCCTCCTTGGGGTTGGAAGAAGCTGAATTTGGATGGGGCTGTTGCGCATATATCCTTGAAGGCTGGCTGTGGGGGTCTTTTGAGAGATAGTGGAGGAGTCTGGTTTTGCGGCTTTATGAAAGAAATTGGAATCTGTGATGCATTAGTGGCGGAAGAATGGGCCATTTTTGAAGGGCTAAAGTTGGCTTGGGATTTGGGTATCAAGAAGCTCATTCTTGAATCTGATGCCTGGGATCTTGTCAAGTTGTTGACTAATGAATCTGCTCCCTCTGTAAGCCTTTTAATACTGAGAATCAAGGAACTGCTTCAAAGGGATTGACAAGTTCTAATATGCCATATCTCGCAGGATACAAACAGGGCTGCTGATCTGTTAGCTAAGCGTGGTATTAATCATTCCGCTATTGTTAAGGAGTGTCCGAGTTTGTTGAAGCCCTTGCTGGCTCAAGAGAGTTTGGGAATGTATTCCTCGGTTTCTGTACTTTCAGTTTAATGTACTTATGGCTTTAAACCATCCTTTTTATATATAAAAAAAAAGCTTGAGTTCATATCCAAAAAAAAAAAGTTAGCTTGAGTAGAAGGGGTTCTGGTTGCTTAAGCAAGAGGTATCGGTTTTGAGCCTTTGTGATTGCAAAAAATTCCCTGGGAGAGGTCTATACTTCAGCGCTTGACAGAATCTTGTAGTGGTTACACACTTTGCTACCATTTCTATATCTAAAAAAAAAATGAAAATTTTCATTGCTATGGACTTCGGTTAATTAGGAAAGAGGTTGGGCTTACCCACGATTCAAGAGCAAGACGAATCTCCTTTCCTCTTAGGTGATACCAGTGTTGGGCAAGGCAAGTCATCTCTTACTCCAAGGTGTTTACCTAGGCACCCAAAAGTTAGAATGCCTCCCCTAATGCTTTGACTAACTCCAAGATTGAACCCTCTTTCTTTCAATTAATGTTGAGACTCAGGGACGCATAAATTGGATTGATCTCTCTAATGGAAATTTGGCTGGACCTAATAGATATTGCAGGCTGAATTGAGAACTTGTGGGCCTTAGTACAGTCTGGATTTGGTTCCAGCATTGTTGGCACTTGTCTAGTTTTGGATTGAAAATTTTAGGCAGAATTACGTACAAATCCCTAGGGGTGTTTTCATTTTTGGGTGGTTGTTTTTGTTTTCTTTTTTTTGGGGGGGGGGGGGGGATTGCTTCTCTCTTATGTATTCCTTACATATTTGTCCCTCTAATTAGATGGATGAGACTTTTTTTTAAATATTTTATTTATTTAGATTAAATTATTTACTGCTTTTTGATTTTTTTTTCTTACTCAATATCTCAAATTAGTTAGTTTTCAGGATACTCGTGTTGTAGGATAAATATTTCTGAATACAGAACTGAAAAATAATTAATTTGGAATACTGAGTGTAAGAAAAATTTCAGAAAGCAATATATAATTTAATCTAAATAAATAAAATATATAAAAAAAATGTCTCAACCCTCTAATTAAAAAGACAAGCATGAGAGAACATTAGTGCTTTCGTGTGGTGGGTTTGTGAGCAACAATATCATATCTCTGAAGGTTGGGCGGGCTTTTGCACTTGACAGTGAACTCGTCTTTTCTACATGTATTTTATGGGTTCAGTTTCATGATGTTCCTCCAAAAAGAATGTCTAGAATAAATATTAAGAGGATGGCAAAGAGGATGGGTACTATATTAGAGCTTGAAGATCGATCCTGCTGCAAAGAAAGTTTTGATAAGCATATTGTAACTGGTTGTAGTGTGCCAAGAACAGATTGAGAAGAAGGTGAATGTTGATGTTAAAGTTAATAAGGTTTCGTTTCCAATGTGGAAGGCTTGGCCATGAAAGGAAGACATGTGATCGTTTGAGTTGGGGGAGAGTGAGCATTAACCATCGGAAAAATATGATGCTAGCCTCTGTGTTTTGGTAATCAAACCTCTACAGTCGTCGGCGGGGGTCAACACAGTAGACTAGAATTTAAAATGACCTCCTCCTTACTTCCATCCTTGTATCCCCACCTTACCCTCTTCTCCGTATTCATTCCCTTTTGTTTACCAATGAGGCAAGAATGAATAAATAAATAAAAGTTTATAGTGCAAGGAAAAAGCAAAGTATCCTGGAATTTCACCTCGAGAGCTCCGCTAGGGTTCTTGTCTAGATCTGAGAGTGCTCCGCCACCCACTGTGGCGAAGAAGATGAGTGCCTCCTCTGGCTGTGCTTTGTAGGGAAGAGAAAGTGAGGATTTACCGATGGAGGAAGGTGAGGACATGCATAGGCGAAAGAGGAAGGTAAGATTCGCAACTGAGGGATTTTTGGGAGATGAGACGTTGAAACCGAGGGAGGAAGACTGGATGAAAGCTGGAGTAACAGAGCAGGGACCGAGCTCGTATCTCGAATCACTGTTACAGAATGTGAATCAAAGAGAATGCTAGTGGGAATGGGCGAAAACTGACGAGGATGAGGAAGCTGATGATTACAAAAGGGATACAGATTTTGTGAAAGTATTGAATCCGAGTGATGGAATTTGAGCGGATTTTTCTAATCCACTCTGCCTGAATTTCATGTTTGAAGAAAAAGAGAAAGAAGGGCTTATGAAAACGTTTAGGCGCACTCTAGTGGTCAAGTTGCTGGGGCGTCAGCCTTCTTATGGGTTCATGGTGAAAAAATTGAAGCTGATCTGGGAGAGGAAAGGTCAGATTGATGTATTTGATCTTGAAAATGATTTATCTGGTGAATTTCCAGAAAATGGATGATTACATGGAAGTACTGACAGGAGGACCTTGGGTTATTTTAGACCCGTACCTAAGTGTAGCACAGTGGAGACCTGAATTCAGTCCTAAGCAGGAGAAAATTGTCTCTATAGTGGCTTGGGTGAGATTCCCAGACTTGCCTGTGCCTCTTTTTGATAAGAAGTTCCTGCTAAATTTAGGAAACTCTATTGGAAAGGCTATTAGACTGGATGTACATATTGCACAGAGATCTAGAGGGAGGTTTGCACGCATGTGTGTTGAGTTGGATTTAAGCAAACCACTAGTTTCTCAGTTCAGTGTAGAGGGACAAATTTTAAGCGTGGTTTATGAAAGTATTGGGCAAATATGCAATAGTTGTGGACGAGTGGGGCATATAAAGGAGGGTTGTGAAGCTTTTCACAAGAAATTAAATGAAGGAGGTATGGTGGTGGACGAAACAAAGATGAAATAAAATAATGCAGGGGATAAGGAGAGTGATAAGGGTCTTTGGAAGATAGTCTAGAGATCTCGTAGGCCAAGGAAACAAGATATGGAATTTCAGAACAAGCAATTAGGGTCATGATTCTCAGTGCTTCAAGAGGAAAAAGGGGAAGAGGAATCGATACATAATGAAGCTACAGGGGGAGAGTATAGAAAAGTGTTGTTGTTGAGAAGGTTTTGGGCAAAGAGGGGGTTAAGAAACAAGGTAGAAAGGGGGCTAATGAAGGTGGTAAGGGGCTGAATAGAGAAAGTGAAATGAATAAATCACAGAGTAAGGGGAGGATTATTAAAGAAATTATAAGAGAGGAGGTAGTGCCACGTATTGGGGTAGTAACAACTAAACATGAAGGTGAAAGGAGGGTATTGGTTGAGAAGTTACAGGACCGAGATACTAATACGAGTGTCCCTGAGAGCAACTTAAGGAGGGATGCAAGACCAAGAATTCACACAACGAATAAGGAAAATTTCAACCTAGGGGAAGATATGATGACTGAGCAGCCAGACGTTGACAGAGTGTTAGAGACTCCTCAAACCATAGGAGAGGAGGGGAGTGTTGCCGTGAGTGCTAACATGAATATAGAGGAGGTGTGCCCTACAGCCGCCTTAGCTAATTGAGCCATAACAGGTTCGTTTTCCTTACTAAATAAAATTTATCATGATTAAGTTTCTGGTTTGGAATAGTAGGGGAGCTGCGAATAAGGGAGTGGCATCTATTATTAGAGATCTTAAATTCCATTACAAGGTGGATATGGTTGTGATGTTAGAGCATAGAATCAGTGGTAGGCATGCTGAAAAAGTCATAAGAAGCTGGGGTTTCAAACACTCAATAAAAAGGGAAGTTGAGGGTTTCTCAGGGGGGATTTGGATCTTGTGGGATTCAGATGAATTAGCAGTGGATGTGAGGGTTATGAACGAACAATTTATTCATTGTAATCTCTGTATGGGAGGAGAGGAAATGTTGTTTATAGCGGTTTATGCAAGTCCTACGGAATCAAAGAGATTTCAACTATGGAATTTGCTTTACAATTTGGCAAGAGAGGTGGTTGTACCATGGCGTTTGCGGGAGACTTTAATGAAATTAAGACGTCCATGGAGCAAAAAAGGGGAGGTCGAGTGAGTGAAATGAGATGCCGGAGATTTAATGACTGGATTGTGTTAGTTATGATTAATTTTGATGATGTCTTATATAGATGACATTCTTAACAACAAAAAGATTGAGTAATATATTGAGTAATATATTTATCTCATACATTGACTAACTACTATTCTCAATGTAGATTAGTCCAAGTTGAATCATAAAAAATAATCAAGAAGGAGATAAGGGGTTAATGGAAAGAAGAACTTGCAGAAGTTGTCAATGAAGCAAGATGTTATCAATAGATTTTGGAGGATAACCAAGAAGAAGAGAAGAGACTAGAGAAAGATGTTATCAAAAGAATTTGCACAATATAATAGGAATATCAACATTCAAGTTCTTGTGATACTGGAAGTCTCTATGATAAGCAGAAGTTGGAATGAAGCTTCATTACTTTATGGAGATTGAAGAAGGTAGAAGCTACAAAGAATGATGAGCCCAAGTTAAATGAAGAAGAATGATCAAGTTGGGAGATGGAAGAAGGAAGAACTTGCTAAATGGAATGAAGATATAATTATTCAAGTTCTTATGTTGAAGCTAGAAGCGTCCAAGATCATATGGAAGTTGGAATAACTCAATTCAGAGTTAAAACAAGCAAAAATGAGGTTCTGGATGAGCAAACTCGAGTCTTCAAGTATTAAACTTGAGTTTACCACCTTGCTGCAGTATTTTGCCTCTCTGACATGAACAAACTCAAGTTCAGGACCCCAAACTCGAGTTTAGGACTTCAAACTCGAGAAAGGAATCACAAACTCGAGCCAATAAGTGTCTTCAGCACTTCTGGTGTCTTTGGACTAGGCGAACTCGAGTTTATAAGTTGCAAACTCGAGTTTACAGCGGTACTCAACACTTCAGCTCAACGCTGTTTCAGGCGACGTCTGGTAATTCAATTATATCTCTCCAACCAGAAGTCCGATTGAGGTGAAACCAATTTTGTATGAAACTAGACTGCCAATGCGTCATTCTGATATAAAATTCAAGCCCAAATGAGTTCAGATCAAGGAGCTATGAATTGTGGAAGTTGACAAAAGAATCTACACCACACAGAAAACCAAGCTTCAATGTTTTGAGTGTAACTCGCAATATACAAATCCAATTGAGCTGAAATTGGTGGCATATGAAAATAGACTCAAAGGGCTTTCCATCAAGCTTTGAAAGGACCAAAACGGAGTTCAGACTAGGGAGATATGGCCTTCGAAAGTTGATGAAGTTGCAAACTCAAGCCAGGCCAAGTCAGAAGCAACCAAGTTACAGTACAACTTGCAAACTCGAGTTTATTAGTCACAAACTCAAGCTCGAGAGCTCCAGAGAAGAAATGAACATTTGGAGAAAGCCAAACTTGAGCCTATAAGTGAACAAACTCGAGTTTAGCTCAGACAGAGAGCAACCAGGTCCAGAAGAACATCCAAACTCGAGTCTATAAGTTGCAAACTCGAGTTTGCGGGTTTTCCAAGTTCTCAATTCAAATTTGCCTTCGATCAAAACCATCTTCTAAGCTGAAAGGATATCAAATTCGAGTCTATAAGTTTCAAACTCGAGTTTGGCTCAAGCGGAGAGAAATCCAACCTTCGACAACAAAAGGAAACTCGAGTCTATCAAATGCAAACTCGAGTTTACACCTCTGCTTCAGAAAATCACTGTTTCGAAAATCCTGATTCTTTTGATAAACATCCAGATGATTACCCAAATGACTTATACTACTTCCGAACATTATTTATATCATTTAGGTACAATTTTCATGTGATTAAACGAAGGATTAGAAGCAAATCTCAAAAAGTCAGATTTGTGTCAGAACATCAAAAGCTGTGCAAAAGTTCTAACGACTAGTTCCATCTGAGTCTAACGGCTATATTTCTTTATCCAACAGTCATTGAATCTTCTCAACGGTCATATATTGATCTCTACCTATAAATAGAAGACAGATTCAAGCAGAAAAAGGCAGAGAAACAAGCTTACACTTCCAACATGCTGATACTTTGCTCTCACATCATTTGCACTCTATTTTTCATGTTTAGATAACTTAAAGAGTGAAGTGATTTGTATTTGATCTTCAGTGTTTATCTATTCACTTCTAAGAGAGAAGATTTATTGTAATCATTCTATTCTTCTGAGAGTTACTCAAGATTGGGTGATCTTGAGTGGGAAACACATTGTGTTGATTACAACTTGTAAGGGGGAGTGAATCCTAGTGAGAGGATTACTTCGAGTACAGAGTGTGTAATCAAGCGGTATGTGATTACAGTTTGTAAGGGGGAGTGAATCCTAATGAGAGGATTACTTCAGTTACAGAACATGTAATCAAGTTGAAAGAAGATAGTGGATTGAAAATCCCAAGTAAGGCTTGGGGACTAGACATAGGTCAAGGATTGGGTCGAACCAGTATAAATCGGTTTGCACATTCTCTTCCCTTATCTCTTACATTTCCAGCATATATGTTTGAATGTGTATACATATTTAAATGTGTGGTTATTGCCTTATGAATTGATTTCAGTGAGTTACGAAAAGATTTTCAAAGTTCCTAAATTTTTATACTTCACTCAATTCACCCCCCCTCTTGGGTTCAGCCGGCTCTTACAGATTGAAGATTGTAGTTTGATTGATGTTGAGGCTCAAGGGCCTTTATTTATATGGAAGGGACCAAAATGGGAAGGATTGGAGAGAGTTTATAAGAGGCTTGATTGGTACTTGTGTTCAACTAGCTGGCATGAGAAGTTTGAAGACGCAAAATCAGTGTTTTGCTGAGGGTAGCTTTTGATCATCATCCACTTTTGATAAAGCTATCGAGGGAGTTTAAGGGTAGGAAGCAACGGTATTTCAAATATGAAGCCATGTGGAAAATGCCTGAGAACTTTGATAGTGTACTAGATGCTAGTTGGCGGAAAGAGGGAGACATAATTGAAAAGCTGACAACATTGCAGTTTGATTTGATGAAGTGGAATAAGGAAGTCTTTGGCAAGCTGGAAAACAGAAAGAGACGCCTCTATAACAGGTTAAATGGAATTCAAAAAAGCCTTGTGCACAATAGAAATCCTTTTCTTGTCAATTTAGAATTGGAGCTAGAAGAGGAGCTGCTGCAAACTCTAAGACAAGAGGAAATTTTCTGGTTTCAAAAATCAAGGGGGTGTTGGTTACAAGATGGAGACCGAAATACAAAATCTTACCACACCATGACATTAATGAGATGAAGAAGAAATAAGGTCTCAATGCTAAAGAATAGTTTGGGGGAATGGGTGGAGGATGAAGATACCATTATTGGCATGTTTCTAGAATTTTAGAACACTCTTTTCAGTGAAGATATATGGCAAAGGGGCTGGAAAGAGACAAGGCAGTCATGGGGGGGGGAGTGGATAGAGATAGTTGGAGGAGGATTAGAAGGGAAGTTAGTTGTGAAGAGGTGCGCAATGCTTTCTTTCAAATGGAAGGCTACAAAGCGCTTGGTAAATATGGGTACCCTGCTGTGTTTTACCATCAAAACTGGGAGTTTTTGGGCTCATCGGTTATTAATTTCATACAAGCTTTATGGAGGCAACCGGATAGAATTGGGGACATCAATGAAATCGTGGTGGTGTTGATTCCAAAAGTGGAAAAGCCAACCGAGGTTAGTCAATTCAGACCCATTGCCTTGTGTGATGTCATTTACAAAAGTCTAGCCAAACTCATAGTGAATAGGCTTAAGCCTTTTCTTGATAATTTAATTTCTCCATATTAAACGAGTTTTATTCCTAGGAGAAGCATACATGACAATACTATTATTGCGAAAGAAATAGTTCATTCTATGCATAAACTCCAAGGACATTGATAAAAATCGACCTTGAGAAACTTATGACCGAATGAGTTGGTCATACATTGATAAGGTGTTGGAGGAAATAGAAATGGACAAGCACTTAAGAAAGGTGATTAGGAGCTGTGTAACCTTAGTTAGGATGTCACTGATGTGGAATGGAAGTAGGAGAGAGGAACTAGTCCCAACTAGAGGTTTGAGACAAGGGGACCTATTATCTCCTTATTTGTTTGTACTAGGAATGGAAAACTCACTCATCTAATAGTAGACTGTGTGAGTAAAAATCTGTGGAAAACTATCAAATTGGGACATGGAGGGGCTGAGATTTCTCACTTACTGTTCGCTAATGATTTACTCCTTATTTGTGAAGCTAATCTAGATCAAATCTGTATGGTCTAGGGGATTTTGGAGAACTTTGGTAACATGTCAGGACAAAAAGTCAATAATCAAAAGACTAGTGTCTATTTCTCAAAAAATGTGGATAGATTAATGCAGAATCAGATCTGTGAACTATCGATTTTTGCTAGGAAGGATGACTTAGGAAGGTACCTAGGATCTTTTCTATTGAAGGATAGGGTGAAGAGCAAGAATTTTCAGCATGTTATTAATAAAATGCAAAGCAAGCTAAGTAGCTCGAAGAGGCAAACACTATCTCTTGTTGGAAGGTTAACTCTTGTACAATCGATTACTAATCAAATGGCAATATTCACCATGTAGCATTCAGCTATTCCTATGGGAGTGTGTAACAAAATGGAAAAAATATAAAGGGATTTTATTTTGGGTCGGGAGGGACAAAAGAGGAGGATTCACTCTGTGAGTTGGGATTTGCTGTGTAGGAAAAAGGAGAATGGTGGACTAGGAATGCGAAATTTGGCAATCATGAATGACGCATTGCTAGGAAGGGTGGCATGGAATTTAATTTCAAAGCCAAATAACCTATGTTCTATGGTTCTCACAGGGAAGTATAATAGGAAGTGTAATTTCCTTGAAAAGTGCACAGGGCTGAAAAATGATTCTAAATTGTGGAGGAAATTGGTCAATATTTGGCCGAACCTAGTAGAGCATATCTACTGGGAAATTGGAGATGGTAAGAGGACAAGGTTTTGGGAAGATAAGTGGTTAGAGGATGTAGAGAAATTATCTACAAGGTGCGTGGGATAGCTATCTGCAGAGGAAAGAGAACAGTGGGAGAGATGACAAACAGAGAAGGAGAATGGGATATGCTTAAGATTGAGAAGATGGTGGGCGCTGAAGGAAGAGAGCTTATAAGGGTCATTTTACCTTCTGCCCCTGAAAATGGCTCAGATGTGATTAGGTGGGGGAGGAAGTTCAAAAATAATTATGTTGTAGTAGACATGTATCATTATCTGAAGAATGAACTTGAGAGTGAGGAGAGGGGTTGGAGTATTATATGGCAGTGGAAGGGACTGAGAAGAGTACATGTATTTCTTTGGATGGTGCTACATAATAGGCTACTTACGAGTGTGAGGAAATGCGTATATTGGGTGGCAATGCAGACTACCACTACTGTAACATGGAGGAGAACTTGCTACATGTTCTTCGGGATTGTAATAAGGCCTGGGCTCTATAGCAGGAACTCTTTTCTTACTATGTTGGGTCTGATTTTTAAGATTGCAGGAGGGTGAGTGGCTCAAATAGAATCTGTCTCACCCTAATGAAAATTGGAGACTTACCTGTGGAATTACTTGCTAGCTGTTGTGGTCATGGCGCAATAAAAGCCAATTCCAGGATAATTATGAGATGCTGTCAGATCGTGCTCATGTAATACTGAGGTATGTAAGAGAGGTCCAGGAAGCGCAGGGTGAGGTTGGTGGAGGTGGCGTTCTGAAACATGATACTCTATCCAGATGGGAGGTCCCTGTTGAAGACAGTTTCAAATTGAATGTAGATGGAGCTTTTCAAGGGGGAAGGAAGGTTGCAGGATATGGCGGACTAGTTCGGAATTCATGTGGACAATGTATTTGTGGCTTTAGCAGGAAGTTGGATGAATGCTTTGCATTAAGAGCAGAAACTTGGGCTGTACAAATAGGGCTCGAATTAATGTTGCATTACAAGTTTAACAGCATAGTGGTAGAGTTTGATTCTTTAATTGTAATAAATATGTTGAATGATGTCTAGGTTTTTGATGATTTGGAGTCAAAGCTGTTAGGGTTGATTAGGAGATTTGTTAAGAAATTTATGCATGTTTCCTTTGTTCATGTGTCCAGGGAAATTGCTGTGTTGATGCTCTTACCAAGCATAGTTGTTCACGGGAGGAGAGTAGGGTTATTTTTGAGAGTCCTCCTCTCTTTGTAAGTAGTCTTCTGGCTAGAGATTGTATGGGTATAGCGTACCCAAGACCTTGTTATGATGCAGGAATAAGATTGGGCTAAGGCCCCGTATTGTATCAAAAAAAAAGAAAAAGAAAAAGAAAAGTGAAGCTTACACGTTTGATCACAAATTCACAATCTTCATAAATTACAAGATTCATTATGTACAAGTCACTCTACTCAATATTATATACTCTCGTGTTGATGATCCTTTGAGTTTTTTAACGATCATAACAATATTGCCACTACAGTACAATTACGTAGAACAATAATGGTGACATATGAATTTTCTTACTTCCAGGGGAAAAAAAATAAAAAAGCAATATAATTGATGTATATGTGACATTAATGAGTTATAAACTCACTTTATAGAATATATAGGTGCATTATTAAATTTTTATTTTGTTTAAACCATAAGGTTATTTTGAGAAGAAATTGACAAAAATGAGAACTTTGACCTATAATTAGGACCAAGATCAACTCTCAAATTTGTCCTATAATTAGACCGGAGGGAGTACCAACTAACAAGTGTATTTGATCTTTTTTATAAGGCACTTGCTTGTTTCTGAAAAGCATTAAATATTATTTTCCATGTATACCATAATTAATAAGGGTAGTGGGTGACAGTAATAATTAATATGATATTTGAGTTTAGTGCAATTAGTAAGGGTAATATTGAAAATTATTTAAATTTTAGGACAAATTTAATAACTTTAATTATTTTTATTGGTTTGTGAGAAATATTAGTTGATGTTTTATAATAAGGACCAGAGGGAGTATACGACACTAACTAACAATACTCACGAATCAATAAAAATAATTAAAATAATTAAATTTATCTTAAAATTTAAGTAATTTTCAATATTACCCCAACTAATTGCACTAAACTTTAATATCATATTAATTATTACTTTCACCCATTACCCTTATTAATTAAGGGCATATATTTTAAAAAATATATTTTATGTTCTTTGAAAATAAGAAAGTGCTTTATAAAAAGGACTAAATACACTTATTAGTTGGTGCTTTATAATGGATAAGAGAGAGTATGTTATTATCTCTTCATCACAGAATTGCCTTTACCAATGTGACATTTTGGTGGGGATAATAAACATATTTTTTTTAAAGAGAAAATCTCATTTAAATACAAAATGAAATTATAAAACTCCAAAATGTCTATTAAAATTTGTAAAGGACTTTAAAGTGACAGTGATCAAATTGAGATTTTAAAATGTTGGTGATTTATCCTTTTGCCCTCAGTTTTTAAATAATTTTATTAAAGAAAAATGACCCTTGAGCTCGTCAGAAGACCATCGCGGCCGATCGTCGGATAGCCTAGGCTCCGATGAGGGTTTTATTTTTTGGGGGAGGGGTGGGTTTGCATCTTTTTTATTAAAAAAAGAAGGATTGAATGAATGAAAAGGTTCCCCACAATATTGGTAAGTGGATTCTTAACCAAAATAAGAAGGTTTAGATTTGAGTCCCAAAAGAAGTCCACCATACTGTTTCCCAACTTGGTCTCACTCATACTATTCCACCACAAGATCTGGTACCTTGAGTTGGATGAAAAACTTGTAAAGCCTAGTATGTTTGGACAAAGTCACCTTAATCATATGAGGATTTCATTCAGAGAGGGCTCAGGGCAATCCAAGGCACTTTCAAAGACTAGAACTACCTCCACTAGAGTTAATAAGGCCCGATCCTCTCTAGTTGCCACTCCTTTTGCTTCCACTCAGGCATCTCCTTCCATGTTTGGAGCTTCCCTACAACCTTTGTTGGAAAAGGTTGTACATAAGGCTATTGAGACTCTAGCAATCTCAATGACTGCCTCATTCCACCAGTTGATTACTAAATTAGAGGTATAGATAGGAGTGTCAGTCGATGAGATTAACTCCAACTACAACAGGTTTGTTGAGACTCAAGACAAGCATTCTCAGAGGTTACAAAGTATTGAGGCTACTCAAGCTGATCACATTTACAGGCTTCAGAGGATTGAGGCTATGTTTCAGAGTTTGGGCTTCATCACCGATGGTGTTGGACTTTCAGGGATTTCTCCTCCTCCTCAGCCTACTCCCATTGAGCCTATCCATACCACTCTACCACCTTGATGAATGAACTTGTAAGTGAACAGACATGCTTTTACCATAACGAATGAACTAGTAAAACCATATGTATAAGAATAATTTTGTGAAGGAAAGTTCTCATATTGGTTTCATTTTCTTATTGATATTACATGAGTAAAGATTGATATTTTATTCGTTATTATTTATTTTCTTTCAATCGCATCATAGTATAATTTATGGTTATGCACTTGAACGGAAATGAAGACTTTTAAGATATTTTTATAAATTTTATATTAAAATGATCTTGAAATTTGAAATGTTTTTACATGAGTTCTTGATGTTTTAAAAGGATTTTATTGATAGATTGAATTTGAAGGAAAGTTTCAAAATATTGTTTGTGAACCTTCATGCTGGGGAATTCTAATATGAAGTGTTAGATATGAGCCGTTATAAGCTTGGAAGAAGAATTTTTATTGCTTTGATAAATTGACCCCAAGCTTGCTTGAAAATGCTTTTGGGAGGACTAAATATAGAACGTTGGTTACTAACAATAGTACTGTTTTTGGCGTAGCATGGTTTACCTCAAGCTCACTTGATATTCATGAGATTTGTTCTTATGCTTATTACTCATAGGTTTTGCACATGCGCTTGTTTCGTAGCCTCATGTTGTGCTTGTTTTATGGCTTTAAGCCATGCTTCGTTAGTTACCCTTATGGACTGTGTGTGTCCATACTTGTTTCATAGCTTCGAGCCATGCTTGATTAGTTACCCTTATGGATATGTGTCCATGTTTGTTTCATGGCTTCGAGCTTTGCTTGGTTAGTTATCTTCGTAGACTGTGTGGTCACGCTTGTCATTCATTTTGTAAGAGGTCCTATGAGTAAGATGAGAATTGAGATTTATCATTTTAAACTGGTTTTGTCCAACAAAACAATTTATTATGTATTTCAAGGTATATGATTATATGATATAGAGATTGAAGCTATTGCCATATTGTTATTATCAAAAGATAAAAAAATGTTTATATATGAGGTTTGAGAATTATAGTTTAAATTGATTATATTAAATCAAAGGTTTTACTACGTACTTAAATTTATTTTATTAACGATATTTTATATAGAGTTCTATTTTATGCATGATCGTATGATTTAGAAATTGAAATTTATTGCAATATAGTTATTATTAAAAGATAAAAATGTTTAAATTATTTTCTTTTGTAATGTACTAAATTATGAGAATGAGATGTTATTCACTGGAAAATTTGCTTTGATTTAGATGATATTGCTGATCTTGAACCTCCTGTTGTATTGTGAAGAGTCTCCTTAAGGATTTAAAGTTCGCTGACTCATTTTGAAGTATTGCTACTTGATGTAATTCGAACACTAGACTTTTATATTATTATTTAAAGTTAGATACTCCATGTAATTTATAAGTAGAATTCATGTATATAAGTTTAAGGCTTAAAGAATATGAGTTTACTCATATTCTGTGCCAGTCACCCCTTTGACTTTATGGGCGTGACAGCTTTGATGCTCCATGGGGGCTGCTTTTGGGAAAATGCTCTCAGTTTTTTGACGTATATGACATGGGCCCAATCACCAGGAATATATTTTCCTCTCAACACTGAGTATGGGCCTTGCCACCAAATATTTTTTTCCCTTTAATTCTTTTATTTCCTTTTCCTTCCCCCCCCCCCCCTATTTTTTTAAATATATTTATTCTTTCTATTTCTTCCAAAAACTTAATTTGGGATTATACCTCCAAAATTTAAATCCTTTCATGTAAATTCTTTATACTGAAATAATATACGTAATTATAAATTTAAATATATTTTTAAATAATAAATATATTTATTTTTCCTTTTTCCTTTTTCAATTTTAAATTTAAATTTTTTATCTTTATTTATAGCAATATATACAAATAATATTACTATGTAATATTCAATAAGACTCATGCCATTTTTATTCATTTTTTTTTCTCAACTAACTTTTTAATTGCTAGACCAAATATTTGTTTAGGGGAAAAATCATTTATGTCACCGTCAATCCAAACACAAATCACATTCATAATCTAATTCTTTTTTATCAGATTTCTGTATAAGTCAAATAGAAAATAAGTCATCGTTCTTACCTCTAACACACAAGAGACCCTGAATGGTGGGCAAGAATGAGTAGGGATAGAGTGACTAAGGAGGAAAATTGAGTGGCCCAAAGAGAGATGGAAGAAGGACAGGGTTGGGGGCAATTTTCTCTGAAAATCTTCAATATTGGGATGGGTTTTCCAATACCAAGGTGACGGGTCGTACTAAGCAGTCTCATGAGATGTGGTATTGTGGAGTCTTAAGATTGTTGAGGTCTTCGTGTTAACCATGATCCTATGCCTTGTACCAAACAGGGTCAGGGTTTTCGGCTTTTTTGTTTTTGTTTTTTTGTTTGTTTTTTTTTTTAAAAGAAAGATAGTCTGGGAATATAAAAATAAGCAGGGATAGAATGATTAGAGCATGATAAAATATTATATATACCTATTGCTTCCAAATCTCCCCATTTTGAAGGGGAATTTTGGATGTGTTTCGTTGAAAGGCAAGGGATGGATTGGGAGGGGATAGAGAGGAAGGAGTGCAAGTAAAGGATTTAGGATTAGTTTCTTAATTTTAACACCGTTAGTTTCATTTAACAGAAAATATTAATTCAACAAATTAAAATTGTGACGGTACAATTAAATGCTAACAAATTAAAGCTAGCTTATTATCATTTTAATATTTTTAAAATTGAACTAATAGAAAATCCAATATAAAGACAGTTGAATTACCCAAGATTTAATTTAGGTAACTAAACTTAACAAATTATATATTAGGTTATATGTATTAATTAGGGATTTAAAATTCGGGTCAAATTACCTACATATCCCTTAATTATTAAAACAACAAAATTGAAAATATAACCCCATTATTTACTCTATCAATTAATTCTTTGGGAAGTATTGTACGACTTTGTGCGTTTACTTATTTCCAAACATTAATTATGAATAATATTCTTTATATATACACACACACACACAACATTCAGTTTTATATAGGAAATAGGATTATATATAATTGAAGGAGGTGAATTCTTGTGTACTACAATATTTCACAAATATCTTTATATGAGATTTTCCCTTTTTATAAAAAAAATCATGATTATATATTTAGGATACGCACACTATTCAAAATTTAAATTGGATAATAAAATTTAAATAAAAATAAAAATATAAAAGAAGTTAATAGATCTCAAGATCTATGGTTACAATAGATTTCAATTTATTCTAATACATTATTTTATAAAACTGATATCATATAATAAAAAAAATATTGTGCATAGTATTTTTTTTATTGAAATAACATCAACAAACCCCTAACAGAGCTTTTATAGTTTGATGGTATATATTTCATTCATCACAAAGAAATAGGAGAACAAACGGTGCTCCGTTGTCAGTACTTCTTAAGAAATTAAGTGATAAAATAAATAATAGGGTTATGTGTTCAATTTTTCTATTTTAATAACTAAAGGATATGGAGATAATTTGACCCAAATTTTAAATTCCTAATTATAAGGCATAACCTAGTATATAATTTGTTTAGTTTAATAACCAAAATTAGACTTTGGGTAATTCAACCTTCTTTACATATGATTTCCCCTTGAAATAAACTTGCTAATAGTAAAATAGATGAAATTTTAGTTTGATTATAATTTAATATTAAATTGAATAATTTTGATTCATATTTAATATCAATTAATAAAAAAATTGTTGTGATTTTACGAATTAAAACAGTGAGAATTTTAATAAAGCTATAAAGATCAAATTTGACATTTTAATTAAATTATAATTTTTAATACTTTACATTACACACCTACATAGCTTTAATTTATTTTTTACCACATTGGGACATATTCTAGTCTTTTAACAACATTTAAAAATATTTAATTAGACCTCTTAGCTTGATTAGAAATTATTGAAAGTGTAATTGTGAATTTAAATTTTGGTATTTCAGCTGGAATTAATTGATATTTTTCCTTAATTTAATACTATAATTAGCAATTTTACACCTTTAAACTAAATAGACAACTGAATAAATATAGGATATTGTGTGTGTGAAAAAAGATATTGAAAAAAAAAAAGAGAGAATGGATATATACAATCACATAAACATAACACACATTTCATGCTACTCGTATAAAATATATTACGTGAAAAACATGATTTGAACATTTGATGATGAATCGAATCTCAAAAAGGAAAAACGTTTTTGCTTTCCCATAATCCCACCACCTAGCTTGGTCGGATCCAGAAATACAGATGGACCTTGTGTTGTGGCACTACCACAAGCTTGGTAGGATCTCAACATTATTGGGTTCAATTGAATATAGCTCTCCCAAATACTGTTTTTATATTTATACAAAATAACTCAAGACCTTATGTTTAAATGGCTGATACCTTTCCTATTAGAATCACTGCTGGTTGGTAAAGCCTATTAAATTAATTTAAAGATACTGTAAGAATTATAAACTTTATAAGAACATACATAAACTAATTTTAACTTTTTTATATTAAATATAGAAATAAAATAACTAATTTATGGAGATTAGTTAAATTAGTTATTCGTAAAAAATGAGTTCTGGTTTTTTCAAAATACTCCTTTAAAATCATTTGTAATTTATTTAATATGGATAGTTTAAGAAGAAAATCATACATTTTAAAAAATAAAATAAATTGAAGTTTTATATTAATTTGGAACCAAAACGTGCTCTCAACTAGTCAACATTCACGATTGCATGCCACCCAGTGACATGATTCACGCTTTTAGTTTTGTTCAATGAAGAACTGTTGTTATATGAGATTGCAAAATCATCGCATACCAAACCCATGTTTGGTAAGCATTCATTCATTCAACCTAATTGTGAGCAACGTTACTAAAACATGAGAATCACCCCATAAAAGGATATACATATATAACTTTGACTTTTTGTTTTTTGGGCAAGAATTCATTCATTCAACCTAATTGTGAGAAACGGTTACTGAAAAATGAGAATCTCCATAGCTTTGACTTTCCTATATATAAAATGAAAACTACCATGACTTTCTCCATTAATTCGATAACTATATTCTGGGTCTGTTTGGGATAGCGGTAGTAGAAGTGGTTTACGTTTCTGATGAACTTTTTTTTTTAATGGACTTTTCCTGATATGATTTGTGTTTGGCATAACTTCAGAAGTTACCGTGAAGCAAGAGAAGCTCCAACAATGAGCTTAAAAAAAAAAAACCCCCATATCAAACTCAAAAGCCCAACAAACACTAATACTATCCCAAACAGTCAATTATCAAGTTTTCCCTCTTGATGGGCTTTTCTCCCATCTGATGGACTTATTTTCCCATCAGATGCTATCCCAAACACACCCTCTAACTACCGTTGCAACGGCTAGTTGCCCCAATAATAATGTCATCTGCTATGTTTTGATGAAATTCCAAGTATGAACCTAGTGTTAATATGTTTATGTGCATACATGTGTTCAAATTGTATAAAATAAAACAAATCAAGTGAAAAAGATATATTTTAATTGTAATTTTCTTAAAAATGTACTCTTTTCTTTGTATTTTTATTTCTAAGACATAAAATATATAAATAATAAAATATAAAGAAGGGTTAAAGTGAAAAAAATACCCTTAAGCTTTTACTTATAGTGCGTCCAGCACCATAAACTTTTCAGATATGCAAAAAATACCACTATTATTAAACTTGGACTAGACCGACCGGTTTAAACCGAAAATCGGCAAACTAGGCCCTAATCCGATTCGAGTGAGACACAAACCCGGGGTCATCAAGCCTTAGGATGACTCGAAGTTAACTCGGGTGAGTTGCTGGCGAGTCGCCCGATTAAATTCCCCTCCCCCCCCCCCCCCCAAAAAAAAAAAAACATAAGATGAAGGGACTCACCCTTGCCTCGTGCCTTCATTTAATGTCCACCATTGAGCCATAATCTTGTTGCCTCAACAGTTTTGGAGAAGTGGGTTTGAAGAGGTGCTTACCTAAGAGAAGAACAAGTATGGTAGAGAAAGATGAGTATGGAAGATGTGCTTATCTAAGATAAGGATGAGTATGGAACAAGTTCATGTCTTGGTATTGGATTTAAGAAATCTCATGCCAAAGTTCATAACTTGACTAAGATCTCACAGTTTATGAGAAGATTTGGAAGAATATTTATTGTTTGTTGCAAGAAAGTCTAAAGGGAAAATGTGAGGCTTTTTATCAGTGGTTTGTTGCAGATCATTTTGAATGTAAAACTGAGATGTAAAGATTGGTTTTGTTAGAAAGAAGAAGACACGAGAATGTAAAACTCCAATGTGCAATGGTCAAAAAGGTGTTTCATTTTCCAATGGCCAATGGTTAAAAAGGTGTTTGGAAGAGTCTAAAACCTGTTAGATGTTTTCTTAACCCCCCAGATTTTATTATTTCCTTAGTTTGAAAAAGGATCCACCTAAGCTTAGAGTAATAGATTAATGATGCTCATGTAGTAAGCAAATACAACTAGTGCAGAAGGAGGAGGTAAAGGACTCACTTCTTCAGCAAAATCTGATGGATAAGCACAAGTTATTTATTTTTATAAGTAATATATTTTATAAAATAATTTATTTATCAATCAAGTATTCATATAATTAAGGTTATCAGGAGAAATCTAATGGGGATCTGTATGGAGAGAGATCAAGGGTGGGCTTTTGTTTCATGGCCTTTAGGCCCTCATTGTAACCCAAAATGTTTGGACTTTAAACCTATCTGAAATACATGTTTTAATGTTTTGCTATGATAAATATTTTATTATTATTGATTACAGATTCAGATGTCATTGGGTAATATATGATACTATGATGTTAATTTGTTAAGGAAATTGTAAAGAATATTTGAAAAGTATATAATTATTTTTCTAGTGATTCAAATATTGAAATGATATATATTATTTGAAACTTTGGATGGAGTGATGTGAAATTATATTTTTTTCAATTTTTTATACCTCACCGGTCTAGGCCCCTAAATGACTCAGACTATTCACTAACTGTTGACTAAGTATCTCGACTGGTTCAATGTCTGGTCTGGGTTTTAGAACCTTGAAAAATACCCATGAACATTCAAAATGAGAGTAAAACTGCTACGATCATTAAATATAACTTTACATTAGTACGTTTTTGGGTGAGGCCCATACTGCTTTTTCATATACATATGTAACAATGTTGAGTTATATTTAATGATTATGACTTTTTTTTTTTATCCCATTTTAAATGTTCGTATATAAGTACTTTTACATATTCAAAAAGCTTATAGTGCTAGATACACTTATGGTAAGAGATCATGGTATGTTTGCACATTGCCTTATAAAGAGTCCAAATGAAGAGTACAAAGTTCACACATTTTTAATGATGTGCATGATATCTAGGAAAAATTCCAATTAAATACCTTCCAAAATATGAAGATCCCGAATAAGGATTTCTACTAAAATTTATTGCCATTTACTTGTCATGTATAATAAGTAGCTAATCAATTTGATCAAGCACTTAAGAAGAGCAACGACGGTATGAGAAAGAGTGAAGGGAATGAGACCAGCAACGGAGGTGAGTGAGACGGCGATGACGACAAGGGAATTTGAGCCCTAATTTTACTCTGACTAGGGCATGTTAAAGGAGTGGGATTTTTTCCATTTTATTTTTTCCAATGTGTTTAAAACAAAAAATTGTGTAGGATCGAGGTGAGCAAGTGCTTATAGCAAGATTGGAATTGAATTGGACAAAACCCTAATGTTGGCAGATTTGTTTCCTATGAGTTAGTCTATTTGTGACAATTTTTTTTAACTGAGAAAATGATGTCCAATGGCTATGAAACTTTTCACAATTAAAGTAGACATGATAAGTTTAATCTGATAGGTCATATAGGCAATTTGGATATGTGTACATTGAGGTATAAATTTTTGAAGTTGACTATTAAATCTGGAATGCTATTCTAGACCAGTATGCAATGATTGATGAACCTGGAACACATCATGTGTATATGACTGTGGGAGGCATTTCTCCTTAAAACTAGACTGAACAATGGTTACATAGCCTTTGGAATTACCATAATTGGACATATGTACAATGAGATATGAATTTTCAAAGTTTGTTGAAAATTTTGCCAGTTTCGATTAATATGCGAAAATGAGAAAAGTCAAGGCTATAATAATGAATCTAACTTTCCAGGGTTGAAATAAGCTTTTGGAGTTGGTATAAGTTCTTTAACTTTATGTTGGGCATAATTTGATAACCAATTTTAGTATTTTAAGATTGTGAAGAATTTGGATAAGTAATAATCCGCAACTTGTGAATGTGTAATTATAGGACTTGACATTTGCTCAGAGCGACCTAAAGATTTGGAGCTAATACGGGAATTTGAAAAGCGATCACATAGTAAATCTTCTCTCACATACTATGTGTGACATTATATGCATATGTGAACTATGATTGTAATTTGTGTTGTGAACACGTGTTAGGTAGTAGGGCTTAATGAACCAGTGGTTGTTGGGTCGTGAAACTTGAATTGCATTCAGATGATATGAGTTGTTGCCCAGTTAAATGGCTAGTGCTAAGGCCCAGGATAGGTAGAGTCCTACGTTCATAGTCAACATTGCATGTGATCCTTTGTTTGCATTCGTTGCTGTGCATGATTTATGATCTTCGAGTGCTGAATGTACTGTTTGTTAGTTGCCTATCATACACTAGCATGTATTTTATGTGAGATCAACTGTTACTCTGGATTCTTTTGAATCCCAACCTTGGTTACTATCTGTGAAATGAATAGTGTACTAGACGTTGCTCCTAGGGCAAGGCAGCGGATATTGGCAACTAAAGGTTTCGGTAAGGAGTAAGAGTGGTTGGGGGTTATTTGTAATCATGTAATCGTAATGTTAGAATTTGTAAACAAACATGTGTATAAACCTTATGGGTATTCCTATTATGTAATCAAGAATTGTAATATTAATATATTATGCTATTTCTTTTTTACCTAATAAACTGTGTATAAATACTTTGATAAATGTCGATATATTAAGGGGTATGACACTTCTTGCTACTAATTAGGTACATGCCAGAAAAACATGACCTAGTTTGGCAGTTCCATTTCTCCTCAATCCATTTCACTCACTAAATTCATATTTTTTTCCCCCAAATTCATGATGTCAGGTTTCTATAGGAAATATTTAATAGGTAGATTTGTACCTTAACTCTAAATTAAAAGAATAATATATATATTACTTGGAACCTGAAAAACAAAAGTGTTATTGGTCACTTGTTAATTGTTATCTCTCAATATTTGATCTTTGATATTCATAATAGATCTTTTACACCGTCCAGGACATGATTCACGTTTTTAATTAGTTTTGTTCAAAAAAAAGAAAATGCGTGTAAGATTCAACTCGCACGAAACCTCTTTTTGGGAAGCATTCATTTATCCCTATTTATTAATAAATAAATAAATAATAAAAATCACTCATGGATTGAATTGAATCTAAACAATAAAATATAAATATATGGCTCGGACTTTCCTAGTAGATTCTCTTCCCATTTCTAACACGTTTGTCCCACACGCACGTGAAAAAAATAGTCTTAGTTAAATTGTTTAATTTTTGTCTAAAATGATTTTGACCGCATGATCTCCGTTTGTTTGAATATTTTGTTAAGACTAAATTATACAAACCTGAAGTTTAGATTAATTTCACATACTTTTCTTGCCCTTTCAAATTTTAAACTTAACTCTAATTTTTTATTTTTTCATTTTGGATCCCTTTCTAATAGTTTATTTTTCTTTTCATTTTTTACGAAAATTATTACTCCCCCTAGTCATAAATATATGACAACGTTTATAATACAAATTGTACTGCAAGCTTTATCTATATTTAAGGTCAAAGGTAAATGATACGATATTGTCACTACCATTTTTTATCATAACCAATGTCACTATCACTTTTTCACCATTGGATCAGAATCTCATTTACCTTTATCATTTCTCTCTCCTATTGAGATTCTGATTTAACGATGAAAAAGTGGTAGTGACATTGGTAGTGACAATATCATATCCCCAGAGGTTACTTCAAATTAGTGTGTGATGTTGGGAAATTACCAAAGTTCAAGTCTTTCAAGAACATCCAAGAGCTCATCATGGTGTTGGGATCATAAGGTGATTGAGTAATTGATTTTAGTCTTAAATATAAGAATATGATATAATTTTCATATTTATCAATATTTTCCTAATTTACCCATATTAATGCTTCATCAACATTATTAAAAAAAGAGAGAGAGAGAATTAGGGAAAATGATTATGTGTTTTAAAAAATATATGTCATATTAACTAACTTCGTTAATATAATTAAATTAGATAAATATATTTTATATTAAACACCAGAAAGAATACCAAAGAGGAGGAAGTTTAGACAAATTGGAGTGAAAATTACCAAACACAATCCTTTTTGTTATCCTTCTTTTTATTTTATTTCGCATTCTTGGAATTGTGAAGATTGGAAAGTGGATTTCTATTCGATGGCATAGGAGCAAGAAACTAAAAAATTTAAATGAAAAAAAAAAGTGGAGATAGGATGGGTTGGATCTTTGAGAAGTATAAGAAGAAAAAAGTAGTGCACACTGTCTTTTAAAGTGTAGATAGTACTTTCTTTTAAGTTTAATTCGCTTCCATCTGTACTTATCTTATAGAGTGTAAGTTGAATTGACGAGTGAATTTCCTACAGAATACAACAAAAACCTTTAAGTATGAATTACTTTTCCAATACTCAAGCAAGACAACAATGTCTTTTAAAAAAGATAATTTGACTTTATATTTGTATGCACTTAAATACAAAAATAATGAGTTTGATATCTTGTTGTGTGATTTTTGATGATTTGTGTTGTCCATCACAAATAAAGTGATGGTGCATGATGTACTTTTCAACAAAAATGTCTCTTCATTTTAAAATATTCTAGCATTAGATTACTAGATGGTTTTGCAATATATAAAATCCAAGTTGCACTATTCAATATATTAGTTGAATGAATAATATACTTGGCCTGTGAATATTAAGACAGTTTGTATAAATTATATAGAATTGAAGTTGTAGTATTCGTAATAATAAATAATATATTTTGTTATTGAATTTAATTTGATGGTAATGTTAAGTATTGGAATTATCAACTAGGAAAAAATTAATCCACAACTCCTTGCCATTTACCTCAATTTTAAACAAGGTCCCGCAATTTATTTTATTTGAATTGAGCTTTTTTTGAAATTCCATTTATATAAATGTGCATATGTTAAAGGGATATGATATTGTCACTACCAATTTTATGTCACTACCAAGTCACTATCACTTTTTCACCGTTATATCAGAATCTCATTTACCTTTATCATTTCTCTCTCCTATTGAAATTCTGATCTAACGGTGAAAAAGTGGTAGTGACATAAAATTAATAGTGACAATATCCTATTCCTATATTAAAATGGTGTTAAATGTAAGGAATAAAATTTCATGAAGTCCCCAAAATTTTGTAAATTAAAATTAGTAGTTACTACACTCGATAATGAATGTCTAAGGGATCACTTATGGGGGCCCAATTTAAACAAATGAACAACAACTTAATGTAAAATTGAGGTAAATTATGATGATATGCGTATTAACTTTTCCTATCAACAATATTAATACAATTATCAATATTTTTTTAAGGGTTAAGGTGCAAAAATACATATGTGCTTTTCTTCGAGGAGCGCCCAGTAGCAAATGCTTTTTTTGGGTGCAAAAGTGTATATGTGGTTATAAATTAGGTGCAAAAATACCGTTTGACCGTTAAGTTTGACTTTGACCGATGACGTGGCATTTCAAAGGGTGTAAAAATACACATGTGATTTGTGAAGAAGAGCGCCCAACAACAATTTTTTTTAAAATTTAATAATTTTATTTTAATTACTACCGGGTGCTAAAAAGATATTTAGAATACTGACTTGTACTGAAAAAATACTTCATAATCTTGAAAAATTATTTTTAGATCTGAAAAAAAATATTTCATGGTACTAACTGGTACTAAAAAGATAATTTGAAGTATTTTTTCTATACCAGTCAGTATCTTGAAAGTACTTTTTAGTACCAGTCAGTACCCAGAAATATTTTTTTCAGTATCCTTTTAGTACCGGTAAACACTTGAAATATTTTTTCAAGATCCTAAAATAATTTTTCAAAATTATGAAGTATTTTTTCAGTATCAGTCAGTATCCTTTTAGTACCGGTCAATCAGGGGCGAAGCCAGGAATTTTAACCATGGGGGGCGAAAATAAAAGTACCATATTATAAATGAAAATACTTGAAATATAATACTGACTTAATATACAAAAAAAAATTGAAAGAAATACATTAGATCACTTCACTTAACTCTTAATCTGCGTATTTTCATATTGTTAAACTCATCTATATATAATTGAATCAGTACTAAAACTCAAAACAATTTATTTTTCAATGTATGTAATTAAAGAATCATCAATAAATTAATCTTCCATTCTATTTCAAAGCATGTTCTCGATTATCTTCATAGCAAAGAAAGATATTTAATTTCAGTAGTTGCTGTAGAAACTAGAAGAGTTAGTACAAATCTAATCACTCTATCAATAAAAAAGTAAGTGATGGAGTTTTCAGTTCTTGTTAGCTCTTGATATAATTCAGATGTAGTTGATAAATTAATCAAATCTAGATGTTTAAGAATGTAAAACTCAAGATGTTATAACTTTATCTTCAAAAATGCGCTTTGTTCTGTTTTGTGAAATCTCTAAAATAAAATTTATTAACAAGTTTGCAAATATCATTACTCTTAATAGCTCTTCTTATATAACATTTTTCATTCATAAAATTTAAAAAACCCTTGTTTTAGTGGAGCTTTTAAATTTAACAAGTTAGAATTAACAATAGTAATAGCATTTGAATTTAATTCTATGGCCACTACTTGGTTTTCACTCACTCCACCACGCTTGCTTGGGAACTTCTCTCCTTATTCGGCTGGTTTTTGTTTTTTTCCTTCTCTAATTCAATTGAGCTCCCTCATTTCTCCTTTTTTTTTTTAAAAAAAAAAAATTCAGGGGGGGCGGGGGCCCACCCTAGCCCCCTTGATTCGCCATTGCGGTCAATAGTATACTTGAAATATTTTTTCAAGATCCTAAAATAATTTTTCAAGATTATGAAGTATTTTTTCTGTACTAGTCAGTATCTGAAAAAAAAATATTTCAGGGTACTGACTAGTACTTAAAAGTACTTTCAGGATACTGACTGGTACAGAAAAAATACTTCATAATCTTAAAAAATTATTTTAGGACCTCGAAAAAATATTTCAAGTGTTTACCGGTACTAAAAGGATGATGACTGATACTGAAAAAAAATATTTCAGGGTACTGACTGGTACTAAAAAGTACTTTCAGGATATTGACTGGTACAGAAAAAATACTTCGTAATCTTGAAAAATTATTTTAGGATCTTAAAAAAATATTTCAAGTATTGACCGGTATTAAAAGGATACTGACTGATACTGAAAAAATACTTCATAATCTTGAAAAATTATTTTAGGATCTTGAAATAAAATTATTAAATTGAAAAAAATATTTGTTGTTGGGCGCTCTTCTTGACAAATCACATGTGTATTTTTGCACTTTTGAAATGCCACGTCATCGGTTAAAGTCAAACTTAATGGTCAAAGTCAAACTTAACGGTTAAACGGTATTTTTGCACCTAATTTGTAACCACGTGTGCACTTTTGCACCCAAAAAAGCATTTACTATTGGGCGCTCCTTAGAAAAAAACACATGTGTATTTTTGCATCTTAATTCTTTTTTTAAACTATATTAGGATTTAATTCCTTGAAATTCATAATTCCAATCATGTCCACGTTATTCATATTAAGTGGCTTGCCAATGAACGGAACTAAAAATGATAAACAACCAAATTGTGTAAGAGAATGAATTTTTTAATATAAAGTAATGTTTTCTAAAATTTAAAAATAATAAGCTAGGACATTAATACATAATGTTTTGGGTTAAAATTAAATTACATGAAAAGCCTGAAATATTTTAATAATACTCCATATTATAAACTAAATTTTGGTGTATTTAACCTCTTAAAATATTTTTTTAGTAGCACTCAGTATTTTAAAATAATTTTTAGCATAATTTGGCTATCTTTAAAATATTTTATTTGCGGTCAACAATGACATTTTTGAGTTTAGAGAAATGCCTTAACTCTAGTGAGCTTTCAAACCTAACCCATTTAAACTATTAATTATATAAAAAATATTTTCTCTACCACTACAAACACCCTAAATTTAGGATACAACCTGCTATTAAAAAAATATTTTAGAAGGATGAATACACTTTTCTAAAAATTATTTTCGAATAATAGAGTATCAAGAAAAACACTTCAACCTATAACCCAAAAATTAGTTGAAATCTAGTTGCATAAAAAAAAGATGCCATTACCGGGCGATTGGAATATCTGAGCTGGTTGAGAGGGATGATGGCGAGTACCAAGGCAGTCTCGTTCCTGAGACGATACCTTCAGAGCCCGCGCATCCTCACATGCTACCGAAGCTTTTGCTCTCTCCCTGAGAGTTCTGTGAATGATAATGTTGACGATGAAGTGAGCTCTCTCTTCACTCTTTAACTTCTCTGCTTCTTCGCTGTGCCAGTGGTTCGCGATCGCGAAATTCTTACTCTCACCTACTCTTTTCCAGGTGCTTGTTGAAGGAAACGCAGCTTCTAGAACGGCGATTCTCAATAGACCCTCAGTTCTCAATGCTATCAATTGCACAATGGTGTGTTTCCTTAATTTACCTTCGTCGTCGCCGTTTGAGACGTGTGTGTTCATCTGCTACTGTTTCAAATACATTGGGTCTTTCTCTGTGTTTTAGGTTGTTGCGTTTAATCTCAGTTAGTAAAACTGTTTATCTTAAATGTTCTATTGGATCTAATTAGCTCAAATGAATCAATGTGTCGTCTGACATAATGTATGCGTTTATGATGCTTGTGAAACAAATCGCCATGAATAAACAGGCCGATCCACGGTATTAATTTTTTCAGTTCATGATGCCATCTAACTTCTCTTTTGTTTAATTAATTTAAATTTTTTTGTTCAAATGATGGTTTGTTTTATTGTGTTGGACAAGAAAGGTAGTTATTGTGCTTGATAGCTGTTAACATGGGAGGGTGGGAATTCACAATATATGGCTTGGTGGTGGTAGAGTGAAAAGGGGAGAATGAATATGAAACTCTGCAATTTTCCAAATGACCCTTAACAATTAATATTTTTTAAAAACTTTTCTTCTACTAGACAAGAGAAGTAAAATCATCTTTCAAATTGTTCCTCTTCCACCTTATTTATATCAATAGCCTAAAGAGAGAGCTACAATATTTTGCATTCCTCGTAAGTTTTACACTATTTCTCTTTTCATACCTCCTATTGTCAAATTAGTCTTCAGATCTATTAGTTCAGTTTTATTCTACAATTCCATAGTGGCTTAAATCTGACACCTTTTCTGTGTATTAAAATATTTTACTTTATGATTTTGTTACAATTTGTCACTTACTAAGGAGTAACATGTTTTTAGATATTCTTTTCGTTTTCAGGGTGCTAGACTGCATAAACTTTGCAAAAGTTGGGAAGACAATCCTGATATTGGGTTTGTGATGGTGAAGGTAATAAATATTTTGCATTATTGTCCTCTGTCCATCTGACTTATTATATGTAAGAAGATGACAAATGTTGTGTCTATTCACATATTTATCTACATGCCATTTACACAGTCGTTTTTGAATTTTTTAAGGGTAGGGGCCGGGCATTTGCAGCTGGTGGAGATATTGTTGCTCTTTACCGTTTTCTAAATCAAGGTGAAAGATAAAAAATTTACTTTTTGGATGGATATTGAAAGTTTATGCTTAATTCTACATCTTTGATGCCATTCGTTTCTCCTAAAATGTATGTTTATTTGTTGACTACCTCTAAAAAATAGCCTTGAGTCTTCTCAGAAGTATCATATCTTGTGAAGTGGGAATATTACTTAAACTAAATGCTGAATATTAGGATGACATAATGTTAAATCACATTTCAAGCTTTTTGGAAAACAAAAGACGCTATAAATTCAGGTGCATAAAAACAAATGTACCTCTTCATAGCTTGATCATCCTCACAATCAGCTTAACACAATTGTCGGGTTAAGCTGTAATATATTCATAAGGGTAATGAATCAGGCTATTGATTTTCTAGCACAAAGAGCAGTTAGAGATAACCATCTTTTGACTGTGTTGTCTGAGGTACCGCTGGAATTGGAGGCCATTATGCGTTTTGGATATGGATGGGCGTTTTGTCCTCCTTACCTTAAGTAAAATGCCACTTTAAATTCATCAAGAAGGCACATTAATATGGAATCATTGGTCACTCTGTTATGAACTTATTTAAAAAGTATGTGTTATCACTTCATGGCATATCTATCTCGCAGTTGTTCATTTTGACATATTTGATTAGATTTTATGGTCCTTCATATTGTTATAAAATTTCAACTGCATCTGTTAAGGTCAAAAGTAAAGAAAGGAAGAGAGCAGAGTTCGCAACATATAATGTTTCTACAATATTTTGGGTCAAGAAATACGAAGGGATTTTCTTAATTTTTGCTTTTGTTATTGAATAATATATTTGAAGAGTTGATTGTTGACAAAATATAAAATGACATCATGCATGTAACTCATTTAAGAAACACTCAGCATCTAAGGTTATTTATGAAAGTTGGTTATGCTAGGATGCTCTTTTTTCCCCCTTCAATCTTTACTCTTGTCATGTTTTGGTCGTATCAATTTTCTGCTTGTTGTTCAACAGGACAATAGGTATTTAATTATTGCTTTAAATTTGTGCAGGGAACTTGGAAGCTTGTAAGGAATTTTTCAGAACAGTATATAGCTATATCTACTTTCTTGGTACATATTTGAAGCCACATGTGAGTACATTATTTGAAGGAATTAACAATGGGTTATTTTTACTCTTTTTGTGAGATATATAACTGTGATCTAAATATGTCCATGCTTTTATTTATGACTACTAATTCAGTTAGAACTTGATTTTGGAACTCTTGTCATAATGTGACCCAAGGGATTAACTTAACAAGATTCATAGCTTGTAGCTTAAACAATATTAGGCATTCTGAAGGAGAAAAGAGTTGCATGCTGCCTGCATTAGGTATTGTTATCAATTAATTACTGCTGAAATTTCATGCTAATTGCTGACAATGACAATAAAAGCAACAACATTTAATATATTCTTTTCTTTTTCTATATTAGAAAGAACATTTTCCTTCACAGTGAATTATTCTCGAACTTCCAAAGTTTTTATTTTATTTTATTCTTTGGCGTTTATAATTTAAGTTGTGGACTGTCTCTTGTCTGCTGTCTCATCATCCCCTCTTCTTATTCTCTTTATTTCATTTAAAACTTTTTTTATGCCAAGAATAATATGAAATACTACATAATTGTACTGTTATAAGTTGTAATTTTGTGATGTTTTATCAAGTGTTAAAAGAGGTGGATGTTCCAAATTGTGCTTGTTGAGGAAGTAGGGGTGGCAAAAGTTAATGATTAAGGAATCAGATACCAAGAAAATATAGGATGTTTTGGTGTATAGTATATATAGGATTATTGAAAGACTTTTTCTCTCTGCACAGAAATCTGATCCCTCAACCTTTATACTGTTATTATAACCGCACAAGGACAATGCACATCTTTTTAGTTTTTCTTGGCGTAGTACATTGTTCCTTAACTTGCAAGACTTTCTAAAATTCTTAAATTCTCTTAATAGTAAATTCTTCTCACCCTGACCCTACTGATATTCCTAAAATCTCATAAAAAGTTTGAAAAATTAATTTTTGTGTTTATTATTTTGACTTCCACCTGTGAACAGAATCATTTGATAAAATGTTTCATTCTTGCATATGCATCAAAATTTATACAGACAAATTATTAATACATTCAACACCATGTTCTGTTCATATGTTGTTTAAACAATATCAAAAACAAAGGTTCAAGTTTATGGTTAATTGGTTATGCTCGCTAGATGGCTATGAGCAAAACTTATGTGGTAACTTTTTTTGGCAGGTAGCTCTTCTAAATGGTATTACCATGGGTGGTGGAGCAGGAATTTCAATTCCTGGGACATTTCGGGTTGCAACAGACAAAACTGTATGTAGTGGGACATTCTTCAGAATATTTATACTGTTAAACTAAATGATTCGTCCATTCTTGACATTGTTTCATTATCAAGCATTCTAAATTTTAGAAAACAGTTTCAATTAGTTTTATAGCTATGAGAGACAGAAAAGGTATTGTTATGGAACTTCATCTGTTCTTTGGACTTAGCATGAGACCTTGATGCTGAACACCTCAATTATTCTTTTGGACATTACATGTGCAGGGGAAATTTTGATATTGTACAAAATTACTTCCTTACGTATTTATCTCACATTGATCACTTGGTCCATAGAATGCCTGTGTTAGTGAATCACATGCATTTGGGAACCCTAGTCTACTAAATGTTTCATTTTTCTTTTATGTGACATGCATATATACAACTGAGTGCCCATACTGAGCTCCGTTGTACCTTTTCCCACTTTGCAGATTTTTGCTACCCCAGAAACTCTTATTGGATTTCATCCTGATGCTGGAGCTTCTTTTTACCTTTCACATCTACCTGGACATTTAGGTGAGATGATGGTTATATCATGTATTTTCCATTGCGGTGTTCCAAGTTACTGAAGTATATGAATGGGTTACATGATCCATTTACATGAAGATAAACCCAGAAGATATTAAAAGTTCTACTTGTGCGCTGCTATGTACTCTTTGATAGCAGCTTGTTGTTAGGAGGCTGTTTTTCTTTCTTTCTTTCTTTCTTTTTTTTGGGTCCAATTCTGCAGGAAGGAAATTTCAAATCCCAATAGACAGATGTGGGAAATATGAAAATTTTGAATTTGAGATGCTGAATTCCTATCCCCATTCTTAGTTAAGATGCCAAGTTTTGAAACCCAACATGGAATTGTTTGATAAACTAACCATTAGGTAGGATAGTTAGATCAAATAGCTGGAGCAAAATTCAGGAGTTCAAACTATCAGACATATGCAAATGTTGTAGGATTAAAAAACAGAAATTTGATTAATAAAATCCTTTTTAGTCATTCTTTGTTTTTACTGGTTATCCTTGTTTTCAGGCGAGTACTTGGGTTTAACAGGGGAAAAACTCAATGGAGTGGAGATGACTAACTGTGGGCTGGCGACACACTATACATTAAGTGCAGTTCAGTACCCTGCTTGCTTGTTATTTATTTCCATTATACTTGCCTTTTCAGAGTATAGAACTTTAAAAGCATTGTTTTTTTTTTGGGGGTCTTATAGAGGCTTCCATTGATTGAGGAACATATGGGGAAATTGGTAACTGATGATCCTTCTGTGATTGAAACCACTTTAGAAAAGTATGGCGACCTTGCCCAGCCAGATAGTAGAAGTGCACTTCAAAGGTTTGTCTTATCTCACACAATAATGTTGTCTGATGACAACCTTTTCTTATCATTGATAAAGAATTTATACAGTGAAGTCCTTCGATAGAAATAGAAGAAAAAGAAACCAAAAAAGTGAAAATCGTACAAGCTGTTAAGCTCCCTCCATACCCTACATACTAGACAACAAGGTCCCAGAAGATGACCTTAAGAAGAGCCCACAAGAAGTTCACAAGACATTTTGTTAAAAATTAAGTTGTCTTGGATGCCCATTGACAACTGTTTTGGGCTCTGTTTGGTATTGTCTCATGTGTTTATGATAGAAAATGGAAAATATTTTTCTTTTTGCCATTGTTTATTTGTTGCACCTTAGAGAATGCTTTTCACAGCAGCTGTTACTATTATGCCTTCTATTTTTTGGGGTGAACTTTAGGCTTTTATGCTATCATCTACACACACACATTTATATATGGGGGAGGGATGCCTCCACTAGCCTATAAGCATGCACACATTGATAGTTCTTGCTAATATACAATTTCCTCAATCAAGTGATAAATGTACTTATTCATGATCCAATAAAAGTAATGCAGAAGTAAATTTTATACCAAATTGTTATTATAAAGGGTTCTCTCCATTTTTTTCCCCATAGCGAAGTGTGAAAAAATAGTTATTTCAAGCATACAAGGACAAGACTTGTGCCTTGTCATTTTACATATCTATACCAAGTTTAAAAAGTTCTTATCAGACATCATATTTGCGCTCTTGATAGAAGCCAAACCATATGTTTGCATGGTCTAAAGCTTTTTGGCATCACCAACTCTTAGAAATGCCAGAGCAGTATCTACTTGTCATATTAAACTTGAGCTTTCAGTTTATTTGTTTCTCTTATGCAATTTACGTGGAAAGTAAGTCTTACTAATTTATTTTCTTATTTATTTACTTTAGGATTGAAACTATAGATAAATGCTTTAGCCATGACACAGTTGAAGAGATTGTTGATGCTTTGGTAAGATTTACATCTTCCTTTGTATTTGAGAATCTAGCAATTTGAATATGAGACTTTTCACTGGTATATTAATTTATAAGTACTTCAGAATTAAGCTCTTTAATTATCTATGAATATGACATTTTCTCCATCCAAGTAACTAAGTCCTACGAAAATGAAACCGTGAGCTTCTAAAAAAGAAGTAAATCAAGAAAATCAAACACTGACCTTCTACATAATTTCTTTTATTCCCTTGATGTTCCTTATAAAAGCTGCTACATATTTAAGTGTGATGCTGTACCACTTTGGCATGCATTTTTTTTTGGTTCTTATTAGTCCTTCATTTCTTTTAGGCAAGTGAGGCAAGTCAAACAAACGATCCCTGGTGCACAAGTACCTTGAATAGACTTAAAGAAGCCTCTCCATTGAGCTTGAAGGTTGCCTTGAGATCTGTAAGTTTGTTTTCCTTATATATATAAAAAAGAACCCTTTGAATCTTTGTTTTGTCTTCCTAATTCTTTTCTGATGAGAAGAAACCAGCCACTATTATGAAATTATGATGCATTTTATCCATTAACTGTTGTTAGATACGAGAAGGTAGATTTCAGACTCTTGATCAGTGCTTGTCACGTGAGTACCACATGTCATTACAAGCAATATCTAAGAATATATCTGGTGACTTTTGTGAGGTATAGAACTTTTTTGTTTCTTGCAAATGCTACAAAGTCATAGTCTTTAATTCCATGCTGTAAAATGATTTGAATATCTTGTTAGGGTGTGAGAGCACGCGTGGTGGACAAAGACATGGCACCAAAGGTACTTATTATTTGTATCACTTCTTTTAGTCCTTATTATAAAGACCTATTAAGTATTAACAAAAATAAAAACCTCATATTAAAAATCATTAGGAATGTTTTTAATGCTTTTTAAAATTTCATAATCACCCACAATGGCGTTCATTAATTAGAGGAGGTTCTATAGAATGTCAAAGCCCCATTAGGAATGTCCTTATTATGTAACAAAGACGGAGGAGAGTGCCAATGGTTTTGTAGTCTAGTGGCATGAAAACTTTCTTGTATGTGGGAGGTCGCAAATTTGATCCCACTTGTAACCTTAATCCGTTAGTGCCTGCCCCTTTAAATAATAAAAAGAAAAAAGATCAGGGAGAGTATGCTCTACACTCTAGAGTGAGAAGTTAGCTTTCTTGCCGATATATGTTTAGAAATTGTGGTGAAACTAATCCTGGTATTGTCCCTTAACTTTTAAGCTTGTGCCCCATGATTTTTTTTTTTTTTTTTTAAAGCATTTGTGGGCTCGTGACGAACATAACATTTTTGGCATGGTCTAAAGAACTCCGCAACAAAGCAATTTCTTTGGAAATTAAATATGATCAATTCTTGCTTTCCGGTTCATCTTATTGGAATTTGGTTATTTGCTTTGACCCTCTTTCCAAAATATGCAGTGGGACCCTCCTATGTTGGAGAAGGTATCTGATGATATGGTGGATCAATGCTTCTTGCCGCTCAGTGCATCTGAGCCTGGTCTTGACTTGCCTACAAAAATCAGAGAAGCATTTATCTAATAAGTTTCTTTATGTACTCCATTAAAAATAATTCCACAATTGGACTCCATCTGGTCTTTTGTTTGCCATTTATCAAGTTTATATGAATTGGCAAATTTAGGTATAGCTTATATATTGGGTGTTTTGTGTAATCCCCCACAAATTTGTAGTTGGCACTGGCTATCTATAGTAAAATAGCTTTAGCTTTGTTATACAACATTAGTGATAGAAGATGCACACACTATCCGCTCATGAAGATTGCAGTGCCATTTCTATTTATAAGTCTTTTTGTAAGAATCTTTTTGTTTTTTTTTTTAATTTATAAATTATTTTGCGTGGTCTATGAGAAGCATTTTATTTTCCAATTTATAAGTAATTGAGCAGAAGTATCCGCTGTATTATTGTGATTTCTTTGGTAATGATCGGTACTATAGAGAAGTTCTAATCCTAGATAATCTCACTAATATCGGGATATCTCAGACAGAAAGAATTTCAAATTTAAAAATAATAACCATGCTAACTAAAACCGATCCTAATTAAAGATGATCAAGTATTATCTCTGAACACTGATGATTTTGGGTGACGTGGTAATTGCACTTATTAATTAGGCACAACCAGACTTTGGGTTTAGGCTGATTGCACCTAATATTCCTGTTTCCTTGAGAAGATTTAAAGTGTATTTTCTCTGAGACATACTTATGACTTTGGGTGACCTTGCAACTTCTAACCCAAGAAAGTACCTCATACTTCTGGGGTCTTCTACATTAAATTCTGTAGCTAACTTGCCTTTCAACTTTGTGATGCATCATTTCCTGTTACTACCATGTCATTCATATAGACAATTAAAACAGTTATTGTGGGAATATTATGCTTTATTATGGATTATTTAAATTAGTCATTATCTTATTATCTTAGGATTATAGATATATATCATATCTTAGGTTCATATATGGATATATTATATCTTTAATTATTTTGATTTTATTAGATTCTATAGTTAGCTCAGATTTACCTGTATAAAGGCACGTATGTACTCTCCTTGATTCAGAGAAGAGATTAAGAAATTCAAAATAATATTTCTCTCTCAAATTATCCACGTGATATCAGAGCTAATGGTGAAGAAGAAGAAGAAGAAGAAGGCAATGAAGAAGAAGAGGAGGAGTTCTTTTCAAAATCCATTCTTTGGTGCTGTTAATTCTCGCCATCTCAGCATCATCAGTGCCGTCAGGGTTCACAGTATGGGTTAGTCCGTCCTTGTCAAAACTTGACATTGTTTCTATAGTTAAGTGTCTCTGCAGATCATTCCTGGTCCTTCTCGGCCATTGCAGACCTTGGACTCTTTTCGTCTCTCTATCAGTATGGCACAGTTCTTCATCGACGACCCATCTCCTCTTCAATGTTGTCATCGTCGTCGAGCTTGTCATTGTTGGTGATAGTTCCTTTGTCATCGTGCCTCACAACTCGTCCGGCGCTTGGTCCCGTCGTCCTCAACTCAACAAATCATCAACCTCGTCTCTACACTCAACAAACCAGCATTGACCTCGTCTCTACACCTCATGCACATTGTCATCATCCTTGACTAGTGTTGTCTCTACAACCTACATCGTCATAGTTCTCGACTAGTCCCATCATTGTTCTCAACTGTCATTTGTCAAATTCGCATACCAAATTGTCATTTATTTTTGTTATTTGTCAAGTTCACATGATAAGAACTAGAGGAATGGTGTTGTTGGAACCTAAGCAGCTGTGAGACCTTCATCTTCAATCTGTCGCTCACCGTCCGATTACAATGTCGAGCATTAACCCTTACTCCCTGTGATCGCCACTACCTACTCGCTCATCAATAATGAGAGAATTTTTCCAACGAGTGACTCCCAACATTGTTGAATATGCGCTGTCTATCGATCTTGTCGCAATCGGTAACTCCCAACATTGTCGAGTATCCGTTGCTCATCAATTTTGTAGCAACCATTAATTGTCAAGTATCTGCTACTCTCCAACGGGCCAACTCCCAACAACCTCTACCTTTTGCAAAAGGATTGCTCAAACCTGCATCTAAAAGTTGTATAAGCAAGTTGGACATGATTACCATGTGGACAATTTGAGAGAGATATTATTCTAAATTTCTTAATCTCTTCTCTGAATCAAGGAGAGTATAGACAGGCCTTTATATAGGCAAACCTAGAGCTAACCCTAGAATTTGATAAAATCAAAATAATTAAAGATATAATATATCTATATCTATATCTAAAGCTAAGATATGATATATTTATATCTAATCCTAAGATAATAAGATGATGACTAAGTTTAAATAATCTATAATAAAGCTTAATATTCTCACATTCCCCATCAAGTTGGATCATGGATGTTAATCATGTCCAACTTGCCTAGACAACTTTCAACTTCCTTAGAACTCCCAATCGTCGCCCCCGTCAGCAAAATCTTTTCTAACAATCGTGGCAGTGGGCTATTTTGTTGTCTAAAGTATGACTAGCATTTCCATGATCTTGTTTAGTTGGCCATTTTTGGATGATCTTTGGAGGCTTTAGCTATATCACCTCTTTCTTTCCCTTTCCTTGGTTTCTAGTCTGCTGGTTTACCATGAAGGTCCTAGCAGTTATCCTTTCTGTGACCTAGTTTCTTACAATGATCACATAATGGTCGACTTTTAGAACCTTTGGATTGAACCGCAAGTGCTGAGGCCTCAGAAGGTACATAAGTAGCAGCGGTATTATTCTGATTCTAAAGCATTGATTTGCGCCTATCCTCCTCATCACGCAAAATCGTGTAGACTTCACGCACTAAAGGCAAGGGCCCTTGACTAAGAACTCGAGCTTGAACATCATCATAAATTACATTTAGACCATCCAGCAACTCGTAGACTCTTTCCTCTTCTTTTTCTTTGAGATCCTCTTTAGCATCATCCCCACAATGATGGGTAGATAATAATCATCAAGCGACATGTGGTCCTGTTTCAGCTACGCCAACTTTTTCTTAACATCAAATATGCGGGACCGGTTCCCTATAAGACTATATGTCCCACGGAGGGCCTCCCAAATTTCACGGGCTGATAGAAGGTACATGAAACTCTTCTTAAGTGAGGAAGACATCACGTTAATCAACCAAGAGGATACCAATGCATTTTATTACTTCCATTTTTGAAATGCCTTGTATTCTGATTGTAGGGGCTTTTCTGCTTCACCATTAATATATTCAAGTTTGTCCCTTTCATCGAGAGCAAGAATCATGGATTGAGACCATTCCCGATAATTGTCACTATTAGTTTCTCAGAAACAATAAGAATAATAGAGATGTCATTAGAACTAGATTGTGGCACAGATGAAGACATAGTGATCTCAGATTTCAGATATTTTCCTTAGAATTACCAAAAAATGACGGTTTGGTTCTCGAATTTTTAAAAATGAAAATTTGGTCATTGAATTACCAAAATGATAGTTTGGTCCACAAATACCAAAATGACAGTTTGGTCCACAAAAATGGCAACGATTACAGACTCGGAAGGATGATTGATGCTGTGATTAGAGTCAAACCAGAGGACAGAAACAGAAGCTTGTTGATGCGAGAAGACTCAGGAGATGACGATCTATTCGTGGAATTTCTCTCAAGCTTCAGGAGATGATGATTTGAAGTGGACTCGATGCCAGACAGAAGCCAAGGACGAGTGAAGAAGCATGTGGTCGTTAGGCGAGTCAGACTGTGGTTGTTTGGACTGTGCGACGAGACGATGACTTGGACTGAAGGTCGGATTGTTTGACTATATGATAATTTGGACTGAGATTATCTTCTTCGATCTGGAGTCGATAAGACTAGTTGAGGTTGCCGAGAAGAACGGTCGGACAAGACTGAGATAACGGTCAGACGAGAGTGAGATGCATCTTCGGACCAGTCGAAGACGAGATTGGGTAAGGACGACGGTCAAATCTAAATTTTCCGATTCTGACAGAAAATATATGGAGACACTAATTTGGATTTGTTGACACTATGCGGGAATTGTTGCAGAGAGTGCAAGGTTGAATGGCAATCTACTGAGTTTAGGATGAAGGGACTAGCCGTTGAACGAGTTTAGGATGACGAGACAAGTCGTTGGACGAGTTGTGAGGCACAATGATAGAGGAATTACCACCAACGATGATGACAACATCGAAAAGGAGATGGGTCGTCGACAAAGAACTGTGCTTTACGTCACCAGCAACATTAATGGCATGCCGGAAACATTACTAGTGTTGAATATTTTTAACCTAGCTCTGATATCATGTGAGAAATATTGAGAGAGAAATATTATGATTAAAAATTTATACAAACAAGGCATGGTCAGCTTGACATTGTTTATACCCAAAACTCTTCACAACATGTGTAAACCTTTCAAACCATGCCCTTGGAGATTGTTTCAAAGCATACAATAATCTAAGCAATCTACAAACCTTGCCAGAATTTTCTAGATTTCGCAGCCTAATGGCACTTCCATGTACACTTCTTCTAAATCTCCATTCAAAAAAGCATTTTTGACATCTAACTGATGCAAAGGCCAATCTAGATTAGCTGTAAGAGAAAGTTACACATTTATAATATTGAATTTAGCCACAAGAGTTAATGTTTCCTAATAGTCAATACCATATGTTTTTGTGTACCCCCAAGGAAACAAACGTGCCTTATATTTATTGATACTACCATCTAGATTATATTTTGTTGTGCAAATCACTTGTGTGCTACAACAGACTTACCATGGGGTGGTTTAGTGATTTTCTAGGATTATTTTTTTTGGTCTAACGCCTTCAACCCTTCAATGTTTGATCTCCAATTTGGATCATTCATGGCTTCATAAAATGTCTTTGGAATTTCTTCCTTATCAACAATAGTCACAAAAACTGAGGTGACAATTTTTCATATTAAATATACCTCCCAATAGGATGTCGAGTGTAGCTTCTTTAGCCTTTTCTAAAATCAATAGGGCACTATAAATCCTCAAGACTAATATCATGTTGAGTGTCATCACCTTGCCTTGGAATAGTAATGGGATCTAGAAAGGAAAACACTAAAATCACAGAAAGGAAATAGCTGGAGGCTCAAAGGAAATGCTCTAGCTTATTCTCTATTTATCATAGTCTCAATACACAATTCTAGAAGATACATACAGATGCCAATCATAACGAATCCTATTACTAGATGATTTCATGTGTAGGAATGAATACACAAAGAGAATTTTATGGTTACAACAATTTTATCTATAGAGATTTAACTATATTCTAACATCCCCCCTTTCAACAAGAGGGTGTAGCTAATAACCCGAGTTTGTCTCTAAAAAATTGAAATTGTGATTGAGATAGGGGCTTAGTAAAACAATCTGCAATCTGGAAGGATGAAGGAATGTATCTGATGTTAATCAACCCTGATGAGACTAAATCTCTAATAAAATGCACATCAACCTCAATATGTTTACTCTTAGTATGTTGCACAAGATTTGCAGCCAAAGCCCTTGCACTAAGATTATCACACCACATTATCAAGGATCTTTAATGAACAATCCTATTTCTGATAACAGTGATTTTAACCACTTGATTTCTGTAGACCCATCAGAAAGTGATCTATATTTAGATTCAATACTAGACCTCAAGACAACCTTTTGTTTTCTCAGTGACCAAGAAACAAGGTTATTACCCAGAAATACACACATGCCTGCCATTGAGCGTCCATCATCTAAGTTATATGCCCAATCTACGTATGTATATGCAATTAGTTGAGGATTATTAAAAGGCTTGATATGTAAACCCAAATTGTATGTACCCTTAAGGTAACGAAAGATCCTTTTAGCTGCCTAAAAATGGGTGTTCTAGGCTGGATAGGAATTGACTAAGTTTATTAACAGCAAAGGAGATATCAGGACAGGTTGTAGTTAAACATTGTAGGGAACCTATAGCCTTTCTATACTCTGTAGGATTGCTCATTAGTTCACCATCACTAGCAGATATAATTCAACCAGTTACTATTGGAGTGGTAACTAGCGCACAATCATCCATATTAAATTTCTTCAACAGATGTCTAATTTAGATAAATTCCTAGTTCATCTCAATAACCTTCTAAACCCAAGAAATAACAAAGGGGTCTTAATTCTTTCAGAGAGAAAATCAGGTTCAGTATTTTGACAAATTTATCAACATAAGCAGAGTTATTCCCAGTTACCAGGATGTTGTCCACATAGATAAGGATGAAGACAGCCAGACCGTGTGTTTGCAGCATGAATAGCAAGATGTCGCTTCTCAAATTCTAAAATCCCCAACCAATCAATGTAAGGCGTAATCGATCGAACTAGGCTCGCGGAGCTTGTCCCAAGCCATAGAGATGGTTTTGAGCAATTTGCAGACATGATTCAGCTTTCCCTGATCGACGAAACCCTCTGGTTGAGGCATATTCACTTCTTCTTACAGATACCCATTCAAGAATGCGTTATTTATGTCTAGTTGGCACATCTCCCACTTGAATGTGACAGTGATAGATAGAATTACCCATATAGTAGTGGCTTTGATCACGGGACTAAATGTCTTGCCAAAGTTGATTCTAGGGATCTGTTGAAATCCTTTTGTGACTAATCGTGCCTTGTGCTTTAAGATCGATCCATCAGCTTGAAATTTGGTTTTGAACACCTATTTGTTATCAATGAGTTTTTGATTTCCAAAAGGCATGAGCACCCAGGTTCAATTGCTCAATAACAATTGAATCTCGTTTGCCATCGTAGCTCTCTAAGTCGAAGAAGAGAGTGCATCATGTGTGGACAAGGGTTCTGAGTTGGTTTGCAGAGTGGCTTGAGTGAGGCCAACAATTGGATATTTGGGCCTGCTTATTCCGTCTTTGGCCCTAGTGGTCATTGGGCGCAAGTTGTTAGGCCTATCAGAACACAGTAGAGGCTTACTGGATATAGATGCTAGACTAGCAGGTTCTGGATTGGCTAGAACAACTGGACTGGTCGCAGGAAGAGAGCTTGAGCCATTAGAGCTTGATGATGACAGAGATAATGATGACTCTGGTTCACCCAATACTTGATCATGTATAGTATTGACTAAATTCATTGCTATGTTTGCCATGCTTGAATTATGAGAGATACAGTGGTCAAATTCTCCTTTCTTTCAGTATTATTTGCCTGCTCCATGAAACTTGTTTTGAATGGAAAAACATTGGAGTCAAATACCACATGACTAGATATAAGAATTCTACCTGATTCATTCAAGCATCTTTATCCTTTCTACTTTGACGCTGGTCCAAGATAAACACCCTTCTGTCTATGGAACTAAAACTTATGCTCACTGTAAGGCTTGAGGCATGGATAGAATGCACATCCAAATGGTTGGAAACCATTTTACTTTGGTTCTATTCTCATTAATTGAAACAAGGGCGTATCATTGTTCAAGAGTGGTGTTGGCAATCAATTAATAAGGAACACTGCTTATTGGAAAGCATCTACCCAAAACTTGAGTGGCATTCCAAAATGTGCAAGCAAAGTCAAACCTATCTCTACTATATGGCAATGTTTTCGTTCTGCTCGGCCATTTTAGACTATGGTGTGCGGACATGTGAGGCAAGTTTTAATTCCATCTTCTTGTGCGATGGATATCACGAGCTTATTCAGTTATGTTATCACACTGTATTGCCTTAATTCTTAGGTCAAATTGTTTTTACACAAATGTTTTAAAATGCTTAAAAGCATGGACTGCCTCCCCCTTATGTTTCAAAGGATACAACCACGTAAATCGACTAAAATCATCAATGAAGTGTATATAGAAATGATCACCACCAGTAGAGGACATAGGAGCAATGCCCCATAAATTGGTGTGAATTAATTCAAGTGTGGAAGATGACTGCGAGATAGAGAATGAAAAAGGAAGTAGCTTAGATTTTTCTTTTCTTGCTACTTGCTTAGTCTGATTCCTTTCATTTCTGTCACATGTGGCTCTAGACTAGTTTTAGGTGATTGTATAGGAATTGGTTCAAGTATGTTTGAAGTTTCATGTTTCAGTTGCTAGAAGGTGAATTTGAGGATTGCTTGGACATGTCTCAAGAAGGACTGGTGATGATTCTAGTTATGTTTTTGGATCATCTATCATAACTTGCTTTCCACATTCCTTGTCCAGCATATTCTCATTTTCTATAGGAAAAATTAGCCAACCACTCTCCCCCTGAATAGATAATTTGGAATAGAGTGGTAGTGTCTAATTAAATTGCACTTTTATTGTAATATATTCTTTCTTAGTGGCTAGAGAATAACATTTGTTTCCTTTCTTTGTGGGGGAATAACCTAAGAAAATACATTTAATAGATCATAATCCAATTTCCTTCAACTATATCATTGAGTAATCTAGTAAGGGCATATGGAGCAGATAAATAGGTATTGCAAGTTTGTTTAGCAAATTTGCAAGTATCACATTGAAATAAAGTACTTTTATTCATGGAATTAGGTAATATAATTCTCATATAATCAAATATTGGATGACCTAGTCTAGAATGCCATAACATAATGCCTTTTTGTGACATAGAAATAGAATTAAATGCAGAAAGTACCATATGACCTTTATTGTTGGAACTTCCTTCAAGGACATATAGCCCATTACTCTCCTTAGCTTTGCCAATCTCTCTCCCCAAGACTATGTCTTGAAAACACAGCAAAACTTAATGAATAAGATTAAGCAATTGATCTTAAAAGCTAAGCACTTTATTGACAACAAGTTGCAAGGTATTTCTGGTACATATAAGACATTTTCTAATATAATATGTCATGAAATAATGATCCTTCCAGATCCCTCAACCTTAGCATAAGTATTATTACCAGCTTGTACCTGAGAATGTTCAAAATGAGAAGAGAAATTCAAGTATGTAACACCCTAAATTCAACAGCCGAAAACTTAGCCAAAATATTTGGAATACCTCAAATGTCAATGCTTAACATCCAAATCATCAAATTCCATAACCATTTCAAATAAAATTCATATTATAAAGTCATAATAAATTCCCAAAATATTTCAGAGTCAAATATAATGTGGAAGTCCTAGGGTCATAACAAATAAAAATAACATAACATAATCTACAAGAGTACAAAAGAGCCTTCAAAACTTACTACATAGGTTCCTTCCTTTGCTCCCTACTAGAATATTTACCTGAAAAATGTTAATATAGGATGAGATTTCATGTCTCAATAACTACTAAAAGTTCCTACTGTACATAAGTAAATTACGTATAACAAAAAGCAGGGACTGATTTCAAATATATCTGTATATACCATATTTTCTCATACAAAATTATTTTACAAAAGTAATCATCATTATGTCGAAGTGTGAACTATACAATTATACAATATGCAATATGTAGCCTTCCTTATATCACCGTCCATCTTTGTACCGCTAACTAGAGTAATAGGCTAACACATAGTTCAACAAAAACTCATTCATTTGACTGGATCGTTCCAAGCTCACCAAAACTTAAGATACACCCAGCCAAAGGTATAGAGTTTAAGTCTGGACTATGACTCTCCTCCTTAAAATAACAACTAAAGAGGTGTCACATGTCTCACAATTCCAATGCAATCCCGACCAGAGGAAAATGTGGAAGATGGGGCTCTGACAAGTACCATCCACTGTGTATCGAATGATGGCAAAAAAAAAATCCTATCTTTCAAATTCCTCCTTACTTCAACCCATCACAAATATAGCCATCATGATAATTATATTCAATAAAAATAAAGTATATTAAAACAAGCTTCCATACATATAAAATATCATCACAAGGTAAACCAAACATCTCAAAAAACCTCATCGGACCAATCTGTCATTTTTGAAATTCAGGACTAAGCTGTCATTTCTGAAATTATGGGGCAAAACCATAATTTTTACTAGGCACAAAACTATAATTTTCATGGGTACAAAACTGTAATTTTCGTGGGCACAAAGCTGTAATATTCAGTTTTGATCATAATAATATTATAATACATATACATATAATTCATTCTATAAAAAAAATATAATTTGTAATCATACACAATTCACAAGTATATGAAAAAATATTCAAAGTTACCCATTATACCCTAGCTTACAGATTATCTTCAAAATTACTCCAAATCTCTCGATCACATTCTTCTAGCATCCCCAAATAATTTTCTCTACATTATTTCTCCTCTCTCTTTCTCTCACGCTTTCCTCTGCTCGAATATGAAAGTGTGTGTGTGTTTGTGTATTGAGGTGGGGGTATTTATACCAAAAATCCCCCTACTGATATAATAGGGGGCAACACCTCTTTTCTAATATTGGGGCACTAGACCCCCCGATTTTCACAATTAGTGGGCACCGCCCCACCTTTATATATATATTTTTATTTTTCTTTCTTTTTCTCTTTTTACCTTCTCTTGTCCTTTTGTTTCCTTTCTTTCTATCGTTCCAACGCCTACCCATTTATATATATATATATATATATATATATATATTATATTGTTATATTATAAGATTATATAATAATATGTGTGTCTCTCTGTGTGTGTATATATATAATTCTAACTTTAGACAATTTACTTATACTAAATAACTGATAAATTAATTATCATCAATTAATCTATCCTATAATATTATAATTGCAAAATAAAAATTCAAGGTGTTACAAAGTACAATTCTCTGCAACTTGAGATGTGATAAGTTGCCCTAGGATCAACCACCCATATATTCTTACATTTAGTAGCAAAATTAAGAGATGTAATTAATGACATACCTATATAGGCTAAGGTAACCGAGGGAGTAGTATTTTCAAATGCATCCTCACATTGTTTATCAGAAGAGTGTCTATCTAGAATGTTGTGCAACATAGTAAGTTCTTCTAAATATAGAGAGTGATTTTCATTCATGTAGTTACCTGTTATTAGACCTTTTCTTTCATCTCTAGGTTACTGCTTGAAATGAACAAGTCTAGCATGGAGCTTCCAACACTTTTTCTTGAGTGTGACAATTCTTGTTACAATGATCACACCTTAAAGAAGTTTGATTTCCTCTCTGCTCACCCATTTGAGGTTGATGAGTTACCATTACTGAACTCTCAGCTGCAAGACGAGCAAAGAAAACTGGCGACACCTGCACCAATGCTTTTTGGCTTCTCTCATTTTTAATACGTTGAATGCATATTCCAGGGTAGGTGTTGGTTTTATCTTCACAAACATCATTGAGGCCAAAGAACTCATAGCACTTGTCTTACAACTACTTTCCTAAAATACAGTTCATCGGTGTGGAATGGCTATTGGTGAATCTCACAGAAGTCAATTTGCTTCCATAGTTTGGTCAATGCGCTGTAGTATTGAGTAATCGACCTCTTCCCTTGCACAAGATTATGGAGTAATCTTTAGATTTGTAACACAGTGGCCTCGTTCTCCCATTCAGAGTATGTACGTTGCATTGATTCCCAAATTTCTTCGGTTGAGTTTGCCAGAAGGTAATTTTTCGTCAGTATCTAGAGTTATTGAACCAACCATATCATCACGATGTCATTCTTGACACACTATGTTTCATATGTTGGATCTTCTATTTCTAGCGGCTACGAGTTCCAAGCAAGGAAAAAAACCAAACCTGCCACGTGTCTCATCCGGAACATCCCATAAATTGGGAAAAGTTTGAACCAAAAAAAACTGCCTAAACCAGTGTGAACTAGTAGCAACCGGGAAAAACCGTTGGGGTATGCAGTTTACATGGTTTTTAAAAAAATAATAAAAAACACTTTTATAAGCAATGAAAAAAAAGTGTTAGATATGATGAGTTTTGATTATGTAAAATATAAATGTCAAATATAAAGAGCAAAAAGTTTGTATAATATATTTATCTTCTAATTTACTAACTACTATATTTAATGTAGATTAGTACAAGTTAAATTATGGAGAATGATCAAAATAAGAGATTAAAGAAAGAAAAACTTATAAAATATAATGGGAATATCAATATTCAAATTCTTATATTTGGTATTGAAAGTTGGAATGACTTAATTCGGAGTTAAAATAAGTTATTTCAAGCTTCACCATGAATAATGATTTTTAAGCTACAGTAACATCATTATTGAGCTATAGGAACATCACTCGAATGATGTTCAAGAATGATACACTATTCACTCAAGTGATACATGAGATCACTCGAGCGCTTATCATGTTTCAGCATACTCTGTTCAGCCGTATTTTTGTTCAGCAAGGAAGAGGTTCAGTAATTTAGTCACATCTGTCAACCCACATATCCAATTGAGGTGAAACTTGTTTCATATGAAACTAGACTCAATGCAACATATCAAGCTCAAAGGAGTTCATATGAAATAGATATGAGAATTAGAAGTTGACATTGGAATTTCTTGGGTCAATTCAGAAGAGGCTAACAAATTTGGATGTATCTCATAAAATACACATTCAATTGAAGTAAAACTTTTTCCATATGAAATGGGACTCAAAATGAGTTTCATATAAGTTGATATCAAGATCAAGGAGATTCAGACGAAAGAGATATGGTTCTCAAAAGTTGATACTCAGTGTTCTCATGATGTTCTAGAACAATTGTCATTCTTTAGATAATAAATTTCAAAATACAATGAGTTTAGGACTAAAACTTGTTGCATATGAAATTATACTCAAGAAAATTTTCAAAAACATCAAGATCATGATCAATGAAGAACAACTAGAAGATATATGAATTTCAGAAGTTCACAGTCATATAAAGACGCTACTCCAGACCAATCGCCATGAATGTGATCGAAACTTTCAGAATACAATGAATTTGGAGCTAATTTTTTTTGCATTAGAAAAGAGACTTAAAGAACATTATGGAGATAGGTCATTTGCCAAATTTGTAGTTATATTCGAGAAGTTATGCCTACAAGAAGTTGACCTTTGTTCTAAAAAGGAAAAGGTCATTGAGTGATTGGGTAAGCACTTGAGTGATTCAATGTCACTCACAAGCATTTGCAAGTGACTTGAAAAGGTTTTAAGAGTTGGAGGCAGATCACTTGTGTAATATCCTAATTTTTACTCATTTATTTTTAATAAATAGTATTTTTAATAAAAACTTTTATCTTGATAATTTCATTACAAACTCATGTATTATGTTTAATTAATTTTTCTTATTTTTAATTAAATCCTAATGTAAAAATTAGGATATTACAACTTGGGTGATGGTTTTGTACACTCTAGTGATTCAATGTCACTCAGGATTTTACGAGTAACTCACATAGTTTTTGAATGTTGGAAATAGATCACTTGAGTAATGGTTTTTGCCACTCCAGTTATTCAGTGCCACTCGTAGGATTTTGTGAGTGACTCGTAAGGTGATCTGAGAGTTGGAGCATATCATTCGAGTGATGCTTTTGATCACTCGAGTGATATGATCAAGATCACTCGAGTGCATTAATGATCACTCGAATGATGGTGCTAACTTGTGAATTTCCATTAAGGCACTTACAAAGGAACTAAGAGTAGAGTAATCTTAAGAGTAGATCACTGAGTGATCCTAAGAATCACTTGAGTGATCTAAGATCACTCGCAAATGAGTGCGAGTGATTCTGAATCACACTCAAGTGCATGTTCATCGTCTTTGAAAATCAACATTTCAATAATTTTGATACTTATGATGAACATCCAAATGAGCTTCATAATCACTTATACTACTTCTTAATATTATTAATCTCATTCATGTATAAGTTTCAAGTGATTAGAACTCATTGAATTCAAGCTCAACAAAAGCAAAAATCTGTCAGAAGCATTTTGGGAAGGTGAAGGTTGCAAGGTATAAACATGGTGGGATGAAGATGAGGTCAATGAATATGAGGAGGAAGATGGACATGAGGTCTCCCTTCTTTTTTGGTTAGTTGAGGGGAAGATTTGCGTAGAAAGAGGTGGGATTCTCCCATGCGGTTGTAAAAGAGTAATATGATAGAAGGGGAGTAAGTGATTAAGTCTTATGGGCTGGGCCTCCTCATTAATTGGAAAAAAAAAACATCTAATTCCCTAATTACTAAAGTTTACTAAAAATATAATAAAAACTAATGGGGGTTGGTTCAAGTGATAAGCGGCTTGTATCGCTTAAACAAAGTCTCAGGTTCGAGTTTTGTGAATGCAAAAAACCCCGCTGGGAGACTCTCCCACTTTAACCAGGTGTGCGACGCAGGTCGGATTCGGACTAGTCACGGCGAAGCCCCGGTGAACTGGGTGGGCAACAAAAATAAAATAAAAAGGTAATAAAATAATGTTAATTCATTTAAACCCAATTAATTTCCATCATTACTATTTAACTAAACTATAAAAATATACTTAAAATAAAATGATATTCAAGATTCATAAATATAAAATGGCTAGTGAAATAAAATAAAATATATTAAATTTTACTATTTTCAATTAAATTCTATTATTTTAATATGACGGATCCGGACTAGTCACGGCGAAGCCCTGGTGAACTGGGTGGGCAACAAAAAATAAAATAAAATAAAATAAAAAGGTAATAAAATAATTTTAATTCATTTAAACCCAATTAATTTCCATCATTACTATTTAACTAAACTATAAAAATATACTTAAAATAAAATGATATTCAAGATTCATAAATATAAAATGGCTAGTGAAATAAAATAAAATAAATAAATTTTACTATTTTCAATTAAATTCTATTATTTTAATATGACCGGTCTGAACCTAGCGTGACCTACTAACCCTTGAACCACACTATCTTGGTTGATTCGATATACGGTCTGGCTTTTTGTTTCTTGGTTCCAAAGGTATTTTTCTTTCTTCTTTCCTTGTATGAACATCAGAACATTACAGGACCATTGAAGATAATTAATCTAGTTTAACCAATGAGAAATAATAGGTTGAGCAAAGGGATCTGCCACTGGACTAGTCGAGATACCTGTTGGAGTATCTAACATCAAACCAGTCGTGCCCTTTTCATCCAAGGAAGACGTCCTTGTTGGGCTTTTATGTGACGCCGAAGTGCTTGTATGTTGGTCATTGCCAACCATTAAAACCCTAGGTTGGCGGATCAGCGCTTTTTTGAGAGACATTAGAGCCGCTTTTTGAAAGACATTAGGGGTTTTACTATGAGACCATAAGGAAAAATGTGCATTGAATTATGGTGATTTCATTGATAATGATCGGCACATATAGAAAAGAGAAAACCCCATGTAATCTCTCAGTAATATGGGATATCCCAAACAGAAGGAATTTCAAATTTTAAAATAAAAATCCATAAAATCATGCTAATAAAACTGATCCTAGTTAGACCCCTTATCCTTGGGTTGAACTGGTAAAAGGGTTAGATACTCTCACCAAAGAAATGAGGTTTGATCATGAAGTTGGTCATGGCGTTGAAGGAGACATCTTAACTCCTGGGCCTAGATAAATACCTGAGGGTAATAGATGGCTCACCCTGTCCAACATTAGTATCACCTAAGAGGAAGGCAGATTTCATCCTGTCCTTAAATCGTAGATGAGTCTAACCTTTTTCTTAAAATTTTAATATTAAAAAAAAAACCTGATCCTAATTGGAGATAACCAAATATCAATTATTACTCCCTCCGGTCCTAATTATAAAACCTAGTTGACTTTTTTTTAGAGATTAAGGAAACTAATTAAATTAGCTTAGAGCATTTTTATTATTATTTTTTTCCTTCAAACTAATTAGTTTAACTAATAAACTAATATATAATTTAAGGATACACAACATATAAAATGATTAAGTAATTTATTTAACTTCCCTAATTTCTTTAAAAAAAAGTCAATTAGATCTTATAATTAGGACCACAGGTAGTATTAAATATTAATTAGGCCCTATTAGCCTAAGCCCAATTCTAACAATAATTGTGTACAATTTGTGATTTGTGAAGCAATTAATACTTAGAAACATATGGAGTAAAAGGTGTATAAAATATAATCCACATTGGAGTGAGTAGGTACAAAACTTGCTGCCAAATGATTTACACAGATTTCATTCCTCAAATTCCATTCAATACAAAGGTAAACTAAAATCGATACCATCATCCCATCAGTCACATGATGATGCATATTCTTTTTTTTTTTAAAAAAAAAATGGAATATAATCAATACATCATGCAAAGCAACATAAAGGGCCTGGAAATCCGGATCAATAATAGCATTTGATATATGATGATGCAAAACTAAGATCATAATTTATTCGTACATTGTTATCCCGAAAAAATGGTTTATCCGTACATCATAGTACCAAAATTACAGTTGCTTTCCAAAATTGAGCCAAAAATGAATCAAACCTATAAGATATTTCTATATCAACATCACAGTTTCCATTTTTTATTAATAAATAATAAAGCACATGAATCTCACAGATTCCAGGACCATGCGCTGCAAGGACTAAGCTAGGCTATTCAGTTCCCTTGGTGCTTTTGTAGTTGTTTATCAATTGCGTCTGTACATCATGGGAGACTGGCGAATGCTCTTTGTACTCCATAGTGAATTCCCCTTTACCCTGCAGGAGAATTAAAATACAATTAAGCAAGTGTCAGTTATCACCACAACGTGACATAATCTTCGTTCACTCGATATTCTGATGGGTACCTAAGTGGGATTGGGAACCCTACCCTAAAAGCTAACCGTTCTGGTGGTAGAACCAACCCACTTAAATATATCATGGAGCACGTCATCCTAGTATCCCAGACTACCAAGTCTCCATCATATTCCAATTCAAATCTTCCGCATTTTAATGATAAATGTGTTAGATTGCAGTTAGCAGTCAGTCTGAATCTTTCACACGAGAAAATAGAGGTTCATCCAATTATAGAGAGATATGAAATGTGAGCCACATGCATAGTTCGCTTGCATTGTTCTCTATTTGAATGCATGATAGAAAAGATCCAAACATATGGTAAAAGAAGCATCCAATGTAAACAACTGTTCGGGCTCGCTCTTCAACTATAAAATGTGCAATATCTCAGAGGTTTCGGATGGCCTCAATATTCACCTGTGTCATTGATCGAAGTGATGTGGAGTATCCAAACATATTGTTCAGAGGAACCTGAAATAATTAATCATGAAAACAGTCAAATTAATTTAAGCTTGAAAGGTACAAACTGCAATAAGCTTCAAATAAAAATGACAGATATTAATTCAAATGAAACTAGCGGAGAAATATTATGAAGTTTCCATCATTCAACATAACATTGTTCCGCCAACATTGGAGCTTTATAAATAGTGTACTATTCATATATTTTAGTGCATCGTACAAACTATAATGAATGAAATAACAGCACATAAATAGTGTAAATTAAAACAATCAAACTTAAATTTCTAAGGGGTAAGTGATTGGAGATGATTCAAGTGAAGATCCATGAATATTTTTGGTTATATTTCTCTAACATGCCCCGTCACACAAAAAAGCCATTTGAACTAACAGGAGGTGCTGAAATTTCCTCTTATCACTAACGGTCATGCTCTATTGCCATGTCAAGTATACTCGGGAACTCAAAAGCTTAGCTGAACAGATTTCAATTGTAAATCACTAGCAATCATGAAACAGAATCTAGCTCCTAGCATAATCATGACACAAACTCTAACATGTTAATACATCTACAACTAGCACATTGCCAGCCTTGCAAAAAGGGCAATCAAGGACACATTTACATTAGCCCAGGTCCTGTTTTGTATGTCAAATCAACCATAAGTCATGTATGGCCATGGGAAGTACAGCCTGTCCTCCATCCTCCACTTCCAAAATGAAAAGGCTTAGCTCACTATATGTTCATATTCACATGTACTACGCCACTATTTTGAAATTGAATTCCACATATCAAGAATCAGGGCTAACTAAATAAATGATTAGAATATACATTGACAATTAGTAGGCAGTAAAGGTAAGCCATTCCTTATCCTTTGAACAGGGAAAAAATTCAGAGAAGCACCATTCATTGAAGAGATGACAACTTAAACCACTCTGTCGTACTTATATCAATCACACATTACATTTGATTTCTTTATTTTTCTTTAACAAAATGAGGTACTTACATGAGCAGTAATAACCGAATCATCTCCGTCCTGGTCATTTCCAACAATTACACCTTTTCTCCTATCAAGAGTTATAAAGATCAGTCAGGAACAGCCAGACTATTTAGTATTTGTTGTCATAGTTCAAAGAACAATTAGAGATGTCAATAAAAAACCCTCACTTGTTGATGTCACCGGCAACAGCCCCCTGAAATTCTGTGGGTACTTTCAGCTCGACCAGCATAATAGGTTCTAATATTACAGGTCTGGAAACTGCATAGCACTGTCATAGAAGATAGAAACACCATAATTTATTAGTGATGAAGTCCTAATTTGTACGTTCAGAGAACAATAAAATGATAAGTTAAAATCAGAAGATATGTGCAGCTTTGCCCAAGGACCTGTCTAAAAGCATAGATAGAAGCTAACTTAAATGCAAGTTCACTGGAATCGACAGAATGAGCAGCACCATCTGTCAAGACAACCCGAAGATTTTCAACTGGGTGTCCAATTAAAGAACCCCTGCACAAAAGGCAATCAGGTTCACCAATCCAAATATAACAATAATCCTTTTTCATAAGCTAGAGATCTATAATCAGTCTAATTACAAGGAGTACACAATCCTATATGATAAAACTTGCAAAATTATAATTATTGTTAGGAAATATATTATAATTAATATAGTATCGCACATAATCAGGAATTATAGGAATTATAGAGATTAGGGAATCAATCTACATTAACTCTCTTGTTCCCTCTCTTGTGTATAAATACCTCATACTACATACATGAATATACAGACTTTTGAGATTATACTTCTCTCTCTTTCTGATTCATTTCACTACAATTATCAAAACAGTAAGAATTCACTCACGAGTTTGCAGCTTCTCTGAAACCCTTCTCAATTGCCGGGATAAAATTTGATGGTATAGCCTGCCCAACAAGCAAGTTTTCAAATTCAAACTTAGTTGGGGACCCTGCAGGAAGTGGTTCAATATAGCTGCCATCACACGAAATACAATATCATTAGAATCCTAGAGATGTTTAGGACAATATAACTGAAAAACCACAATTAGAATTCACCAAAAAGCATGGTAAATTTAATTCAAATCAAATGGAGATTATAAGATCAAGCTTGTTGCTCCAAAGTAATAAGCCAGCAAGCAACCCATTTTACAAGAAAAACATGCATGTCACTCGTGGATACCATCATGCACTCAATTTTTTATTCAAACATTGTTCACTCAGATGCATCAAATTTGAAGTATATAACATTGCTCTTTATTTTATTTAAAAATAAAAATCTCAAACAAGGAAAGCAAAAAAAAAAAAAAGAAAGAAAGAAAGAAAGAAAGAAAGAAGCTCTAACCAAGCTCCCAACAAATATTCAAAACAGGTTTAGGATACCAAACAAAATGAAAGAGAAGTGCATTACCGTCTACTTAATTAGAAAAGAGATTGCTAAACCAAGCTTACCCAATAACTCGACCATATTGACCTTGTCCTCCAGATTGCTTTTTATGTAAATAATCAAAATCAGCACGCTGAGTAACAGTCTCTCTAAAATTAACACGAGGCTTGCCAACAGTAGCATCAACCTTCATAGGCAAAGACATTAAAATAAAACTCCAAAAGAAGCAAATTTCGGACGTTGTCAGCAACAACATTGTGCTGAAAAAGACACAAAGAATAAGTACCTTGTACTCTCTCTTAATGCGTTCAACATAGACTTCTAAATGCAATTCCCCCATTCCAGAAATGATCGTCTATTTGCAGTGATAAATCAAGGTCATTGTGATAAATAATAAATTTTTCCAAGTAAACAAATTGGAGGAGAAAGAGAGGAAAAGAAACCTGCCCACTCTCTGGGTCCAAGCCAACGCGGAAAGTAGGATCCTCTCTCTGGAAGCGATTCAAAGCTTTTGAAAACTACAAGCGATACAAGGAGTTCATTATCTTTCATATTTTTGAAGTCAGAGGAAGAGGTTGGTTAGTGTGTTCCATCGTTTAAGAAACTACTCACTTGCCCTCCAGAATCTTTTGAAATGGGTTGCACAGCCAATGACATCACTGGCTCAGGTACATTCATAGAAGTCATTGTGTATTTGACTGACCCATCAGTAAAAGTATCTCCTGATATCCAAAATCACTAGAATTAGACCCAATATGCAAAACCATAACAACAATGAGTTAAAAGCAATTATTGACATAATAGTAGAGCCTCTCTGAACAACTTTTTGAGAGTTCTATATAGCCCACCTCTCACTGTCTTAAAATTAAGTATAGGCAACATAGCCATGTGCTTTTCTACATTATAAACCCACTTGAGCTTGTGTAAAACAAGACATGCTATATATATATTATAATCAAACCAGCCATGACCCTCAGTGACATTTCTCCAGCATTACCAGATTCTTGACAAAGCCAACTAAAAAAATAACAACTAGAATTTAGGAAACACATTCATGCATAAACCCAAAGCAAGGTGTAGAACCTGATGCACAATCAACACCAAATACAGCAACTATTTGCCCAGCATGAGCCTCTTGAATGTCCTGCAGAAAATTGGAAACCCTAATTAAAATTTAGTGTAATAAATGAATAAACTGGCTATCTTAAAAATAAATATAACCGATAAACTGAAGTTCAGCAGATAAACTAAAGGTCGATGGTGATAATATTGATCCCAAAGACTTGCTTTATTTATCAGAGTTTATGGGATTATATCAGTAGGAATATTATCCTTTAGCTTAGATAGATCCTAATATTTAGGGATAGATCCTAATATCTAGGGATTACAAAAATTCAAATTTACATAATCTGCTAATTAGATCCTAAAATCTCTCTAACTACTAAGATCACGAAAGGAACAAATCGACCCTTAATTGTGTCGGGCTTCCAACATAAACAGAACCCAACTAGTTTTCTATATTTTTCTCAATAGTATCTAGAATTAAAAAACTAGATTCGAGCATACTCAAACCCAAAAAGGCTGTAAAAATAATGCACCCAGATCTCTCCAACTTACCCCCTCAAACACAATTTATTTTTTCAGCAGCATTCAAATTATAATGTAGATTTGAAAATGACACTGAAAATTTAAAGCTTACCTCCATCTCATCTGAATGCATCCGAACCAAGCGAGGAACCTGTATTTACAGAATGGCATCAGCTCCACATTCTTGATATTCCCACTACCATTTAACTATGAATAAAAGGTTTTTTTTTTTTCCCTCGTAAGGCTTCTTATTTGTGGATACCATAATCAATATACATATAATGTTTCAGTAAGCAAAGGGAACAGGACCAAAACGGAGGTCAAGACATCACACCCTATAGGGAAACAAGCAAGAATAAGAACACGACCAGATTTTCCATCAAATGAGGCACCTCCTATATGAAGGTTGAAACACCCTGCTCATTTCCAAGCCTCAGAATTCCTCTTTTCCAAGAATGATTTATAACGACTAAAACTACAAATTTGGACCAAACAATACCATTTAAGGGTATATGAAAAATTGATAAAAAAAAGACCTCAGCTCAAGTTGTCATTTTGCAGTGAAAGTAAAAGGATAATTAATTATTGTTAGAAAAACCTCTGGTTCTCTATGGAAACAGAGTTCAAATCCAGAAAGTAACCATCAGAAAAGACAAGTATATGCTCTAGCTCAGAAGAGATGAGGCCCACAGAACACCCAAATACTCACCAGAATTCTGGCTACTGTAGCACAACCCCCCCCCCCCCCCCCCCCCTTTTTTTTTTCCTTCTCAGTCTAACCAAATTCTTCTAGAACCATCCTCCAATTTCTGTGTACCCTCTAGCTGACCTCTTCCCCTTAGCTGTATTCATGCAGGCCATGCCACTCTCTTCCCCCACTACACCCTTTGTCCATTCTTCTATCGCCCAGCCTTCCTAATTAGGTACCAATGACTGACATATGCAAGAAAGAACATAGACAGTACAAAATGACCAATACATCGGTAGGACTTATATTAATCCCATCAAAAGTAGAGACTATTGGACTTACCTTAAGCTTCTTGCCAGTATTTATGTTAATAATAAATTCACCCTTCCGAATGACACCTTCATAGATTCTTCATCAGCGGAAAAAGGGAAAGAAAACGGAGGGAAAACAGTGTAAGCTAATGTGTCAAATACTCATGGATTGAATGTTGCCCCAAATTTAAGACAACAAATCATTGCATGTAGAAGAGAAAAAAGAGCATAAACCACCTCATAAGGCCAGGGATACCTTAAATATGTTAACTGACCAAATCGCCCTTCCTCCAATTTGAAAGCTAATGCCACAAGGGGCCCATCAGGTGTTCCAGACAACACAACCTGTGCAAGGAAAGCATCACAATCACCGAACAATAGAGCAAAATTAAATTAAGCAAAACAAGGACGAACTTCTCATTCTTTACCTTCTCCTCTTTCTTTGTCTGGTCAAGGGCATAATTAGTAACTTCAACTGGACATGGCAAATACTGGAGTACACCATCCAGAAGTGGCTGAACCCCCTGTACCAGTAACAACAGATGATATGTATTTAAGGAGAGCCCAAAGAAAGGCATTGCAGCACAACTTATGCATAAAAATTACTTCTGGACCATTCAAGTTTGGCCAGTAGGTTAAATTACGTTTTTTCATCCATGATTATGTGGTGTGTGAGATGCAAAAACATTTTGGGAAAAAAAAAAAGGAGTTGAAAAAGATAGCCTCAATCATTTTGTTTCCACTTTCAATTTCAAGATTTGGTTTTTAATAAAGCATAATGGCATCATGCGATCCATGTAGCCAACTTCACCTAATAGGATAAGGCCTTGTTTTTGTTGTTTTCAATTTCACATTTCAATATAAAGCATGTTTAATGCAATGAGAGAAGTTTTAACAGCTTAGTTATAAAACTAGGAATATATAATATCCTAAAGGTTCTAATTTTTCACATCACATTAAACATAAAATGGCGAATGATTTATAGCAAGAACACTTGATTCAACCAGTGCCTTTAAACCGCTGACTGTTAATCCAAATCCACCCTCTCTAGTTCAGTCCTCAGCTAAGTCTTGGAGCATTAGACTATATAATTATTTGAAGAGAAACCAATTGGAAGCAAATGACTTTTCCTCAACACAGAAGAAATTTATGAAAGATCAATAAATGTAAAGAATGAGATTTCAATTAAAAAATGAGTATGAGATGACGATATTCATGATTAAACAGATATGCAATTGTGACAGAATGAACACTTCACTAAAAAAATAAGAGTACTACCCCGTTTTCTCTCTCCCTCTCCTATGTTCTGCGTCTGTCTCTCGTCTCTTCTGTTCTTCCCTCTCTTCCTTCTTTTTTCCCAAATTTCCTAAATTCTCTACAACCTCCCTATCAATACCCTTCAATTTAAATTAAATCATTAGCAAAAAATTTGCATCAACTAAAAAACACATATGTGCAATATGTAAAATAGTAGATATACTAATAGAAAAGATACACACTTAAAGCTAAATTATTTATCAGTTACCTTGTTTTTGAAGGCACTGCCCATGAATACGGGTATAAATTTCCGTGCTATAGTGGCTCTACGAATTGCTGCCTACTCAAAAAAAGATAAACCAACTTTAGCAATATAAAATATGAAGAAAGGGCAAACTTCTGGCATATGGAAATATTAGATAAAGCACTAATAAAGACAAGGTGCAGAAATTCATTTAAAAAGTGCAAGCCTTTTTTTCCTTGAAAAAAAAAATGCATGGAAATCTATCTGTGACTTCTACCAAAAGGAACAGCAACATAGAGGAAAAATTCAGCTGGAATCTAACTATGACAACCCTACATTACATCAGTGTTGTTAAAACGTAGAGTCTACGTAGAAACGATAAGGATGAGCAAAAACGTAAAATCATAAAACATAAATGAAACGTTAAGAGTTTACTACATACTATAAAAAAAAAAAAAAAAAATTCAACATATATAAAACTAAAACACACCAATCATTAAAGTCATCACAAATTTAAGTCCAAACACTAAGGAAATAATTAAGTTCAAAATCAGTCATCATAATATATATTAAAATCAAAACACCAAAGCAATAAAATTATAAAAGAGATCAATATCTCAAATTTAAGTCATTGGAGTTAAAGTCAATATCTCTAATTTCTGAAAATATTTGATGTTACATTAATTATTTTGGATTGTAGATGCCAGAAAAGATTAGATCAAATTTGAAAAATTAAAGTTTGAACTCAAGTTGCAAAAGTTTCAGTTTAGTCCCTCTTTAAAAAAAGATTTAAACTGTGCAAATTGGTCCCTGGTCAAAACTCTGCGTTTTGACCAGGAACCAATTAATAATTAATTAGGTCAGCTGTTTCTTTCCGTATTCTTCTTCCTCTCTCGCTGCGACAGCCGACTACATCCTTCTTTTCCGTCTTCTTCTTCCTCTCTCGCCAGAGGCGTCATTCACCACCACTAGCCGCTGACGGGCATCATTCCAGCAGCCACGTCTCCTTTATCTTCTGTTTCCCCTTCGATTTCCAGTGGTCGGTATTCCAGTAAAATACCCTTTTTTTTTTCTAATTCTCAGAACTCGGTAAACTCTACCGTTTCTACCGAGTTTGAACGGCATTTTAACCATTTCAGATCAATTTCCGTCTCAACCACCGTTCTGATACGATTTTCTGGCGAAAAACGTAAAAACGTACGTTTCAACGATTTGAAATGACGTTTCAACAACACTGCCCTACATTCTGTTTGTCCATGCTTTAAATTTCGGCTGATTTAGAAATGGCTTCAAAAATAAAAAAGAATCTACTCAAAATGCACAATAACAAAAGTCAAGGGCCAAAAACATGGGAGGGAAAAAAAAAAAAAGAAATTGCAGCTGGATTCAGCTAACTCACCCAATAAGTGTTTTTGGTATTATCAGCATAAATTGCGCAATTTGAGCGTATTTGGGAAAAAAAAAATAAGAATTGAATTTTTATTATTATTTGTATATGTTTTAATATAACACGTTTGTATATTTAGATTAATGGAGGATATTTTACACAACAAAGCTAAAAATGGACTATGTTATATATTTATAAAAAAGAGAAGGTATCTGTGATTTTAGCAAAACTCATGGGAGGCTAATGTAATCTACTCAATGTTAAGATCTTTTATCAATACTAGAAGAGTTAAGCCAGTGCTTAAAATTACTTTTTACAGTCCCACCAGAAGAGTTGACAAATTGAGCATAAGGTTAAGTTAGATAATATAAGCAAACATTGAGAGAGGGTTTTATGTCCAAAAGAAAATGAATTTCTGATTCAGATTCTCGCACACAAAAAAGAAAAATTGACAAAAGAAAATTAAAGACAGATTATGGTATCATTTTAAAGAATTTTTACATCATAAAAAATGAATATATGAACATATTTTCTGACCAAAAGAAAATGAATCCCTTCTCTCTTACAGCAAGGCCAAGTAGACCTTGTTAGGAAACACATTAATTATCATTATTATTAGGGATGTCGTTTAGTATTTATTATATTAAATATGAATATTATATTTTAGGAATATATCTTTAAGATATTGTGATTCAATGAGATTAGATTATGATAAATTTTAGGGTTAGAGTTAGCCTATTAGTTTGTCTATATAAAAGCCTCCTTGTATTCTCTTTAATTAGGGACCAATAGTATTAGTATTTCTCTTGTACTTCAATGTGATCCTTCAATCTCAACATGGTATCAGAGCATTAAGGTTCATTCCTAGCCAATTTGATTTTTTGGTAGCTACTGTGCGTGAACAATGTCACACGTGAACAGTGTCAAGATTTTCTGCTTCTTTTACCCCTAGTGGTTTCGTTCTCATATTTCATGGTATCAGATTTGGGTTTGAGTTTCGCCTTCTTTTGGTTGCAATTTTTTGTTTAGTCACTGGGTTAACTGTGGCTTTCATTTGGTCACTAGTGTGACATTTGCTATTGTATTTAGAGGATCTTGAAGCCTCGTCTGGTATATTTTCATCTCGGTTCGGATATGTTTAGATAGGTCTAATGGCTGTTTGGCTTATTGTGGCCCGTTGACTTTGGTGGGTGTTTGGCTTTGCTATGTGGTTCTACTTGTGACCGTTACTCTTGCTATTTAGTTCTTTAAGAGCCATATTCTGTTGTTCTTTGTAGAGTTCAACTTGCTTTTGGTCAATTTCAATGGTTGAAAGGTCTAGTCCTTCAGCTGCTCTTACTACAGGTAACATTGCTTCTAGTCTTGCTACTTTTTCCTTGAAGTAGCTCATCGATTCCGATGCCACTGATCATATGACAGGTAACTATCATTTGTTCTCTACGTATGTGCCTTATGTCAATCCCTCTATTATAACAATTACCGATGGTTCCTATTCTCAGGTTATTGGATCTAACACTATCAAACCTACTCTGTCAATTCCCTTATCCTCTATCCTTAACATCCCTAACCTTACATTTAACCTTTTGTCTCCTAGCAAGCTTACTTGAGAATTAAATTGCTTTGTAACATTCTTTCCTAACCATTGTTTGATTCAGCATCTCACAACGAAGCAAGTTATTGGTAGGGGCTATAAATTTTGTGGCCATTACTTCCTTGATGATCAAGTACCACGCTCAGGTGCTTACCTGGTGGTTCATCTCCTTTTGATATTCTTTGTCGTTTGGGACGTCTTTATTCTCTTTGAAGAGGATGTATCCTCAATTCCATCATTTGTCATCTTTAGAATGTGAGTTATGTCAGTTTGCTAAACGTCATCTTTTTTACTCCGCACCTCGGGTCGGGTCAACAAACAGGCTACATATTCCTTTGATTTAGTTCATTCTGATGTTTGGGGTCCATATCCTGTCGAGTCCAAAGCTGGTTTTAAGTAGTTTGTTACTTTTGTTGATGATTTTTCTCATACCACCTGACTGTTGAAAAACCATTCTGACTTGTTCTCTCATTTTTAAACCTTTTGTGCTGAAATTCAAACTCGGTTTGGTGTATATGTGAAAACCATAAGAAGTGAAGTGACAATGCTAAAGAATATTTCTCTACTCAATTTCTTAACTATATGTTGCAGCATGCTTCATCAATCCTCCTGTGCAGATACACCAGCTCAAAACAATGTTGCAGAATGTAAGAACCGACACTTATTAGAAGTTGCTCGGACTCAAATGAATGTTTCCAAGCCTTGTTGGGCTAATGTCATGTCTACTACATATTTTCTTATTAATCATATGCCTTCTCCTATCCTCAATGGTGACACTGCGTACTCAACCCTGTTTCCTTCCAACCCCTTGTTCCCTATTGATTCCAAAATATTTGGTTGCGTATGTTTCATATGGGATGTCCGTCCCACTGTTACAAAACTTGATCCCAAATCTCTCAAGTGTGTCTTTCTTGGGTATTCTAGGGTTCAAAAGGGTTATCAGTGCTATGGTCCTATTCTATGTCTTTACCTTGTGTCTACCAATGTCACCTTTCATGAGTCAACTTCGTTCTTTCCTTTCTCTCCTCCACCTAAATCCCCTGACCTAGCCAACTGTCTTGATGATATATTGGAGTATGAAGTTCATTTACCACCATTACAAGTGTCTATTCCAGCACTTGCTAAACCACCTCTCCATCTAGTTTATTAGAAACGTCCCAAGGAGAGTACTATAGTCAATCATGATCATGGCCTACCAATGTTTGCTTCAGTGTCTAATCCGGAACAAGTCCTTGCTACTCCAACTACTAAACCTGCCCCTATCCCTAAAATAGAAACAATGTTAGGTCCTTCTGATATTTCTATTACTCCAAATACTTCTAATGACTTGCTTATTACCTTACGCAAAGGTAAACGTACATGTACAAATCCTATTTCTTCTTCTACTTACTATAACCACTTGTCTCCTCCATCTTGTTCCTTCATAGCCTCCTTAGACTCTCACCATCCCCACCACTCTCCATCAAGCCTTGGCCCATCTAGTTCATCGTACTGCAATGAAAGAAGAAATGATGCCCTTGATAAGACAAGTACCTGGAATCTCATTGATTTACCTCCTAGAAAGAAAGCTATTAGGTGCAAATGGGTGTTCACAATAAAAACAAAAGCTGATGGCACCTTAGAATGTTTGAAAGCTCGACTGGTTGCAAAGGAGTATGCTCAAATCTGCAGTGTTGACTATTCGGAAACCTTCTCCACTGTGGCAAAATTGTGCTGTGTTCATCTCTTCATTTCTATGGCCGCCACTTATGGTTGGGATTTTCATCAATTGGATGTTAGAAATGCTTTCTTGGATGGTAATCTTCTTGAGGAGGTTTACATGGAGCAGTCACCTAGTTTTGTTGCTGAGGAGGAGCATTGGAATGTATGTCATCTTTAGAAGTCAATATATGGTTTGAAGCAAAGCCCTAGTGCTTGGTTTGATAGGTTTAGCTCTGTGCTTAAGAAGTTTGATCTGTGTCAGAGTAAGTATGACCATTTTGTGTTTTATCACCAGACGGATGCTAGTATAATTCTCTTAGTGGTGTATGTCAATGGTATTGTTACTACAGGTAGCAATACTTCAGGAATCTCATCACTCAAGGCTTTTCTTAATTCTCATTTCAAAATAAAGGATTTGCGTCCACTAAAGTACTTTCTTGGCATTAAAGTTATGAGAAGCAAGAAAGTCTTGATTTGCTAAAAGAAATCAGGAAACTTGGAGCAGCACCAAGTAGCTTTCCCATGTTCCTAATCTTTTTTTGGACATTGATGACAGCATACCGTTTGACGAGCTACCAAAGGATGTGAGAAAAAGGATTGTTCCTGAGAAGATCAAACCATTTGCATATCCTGATAGATATCGTAAATTGATTGAGAAATTGAATCATCTTACGGTGACTCGCCCTGATGTGACCTTTTCAGTTAGTGTGGTTAGCCAATTCATGACACTGTTGCTCAATGGGAAGCATTGCAGCATGTCTTACATTACTTGAAGAATTCACCTGGCCGTGGTATACTTTATATGAATCATGGCTACACCAAGATTGAATGCTTTTGTGATGCAAATCATACAGGGTCAAAGGTTACCAGGAGATCCACTACAGGATACTACGTGTTTGTGGGTGGAAATCTAGTGTCCGGGAGGAGCAAGAAGCAAGATGTGGTTTCTCGCTTTAGTGCAGAAGCTGAGTATAGAGCCATGGCTCAGTCAGTCTAGGAAATTGTGTGGATTCACCAGTTAATGAAGAAAGTTGGTCTTGCCACGTCATTACTTACAAAACTGCGGTATGATATTAAAGTTGCTCTATACATAGCCTCCAACTCTGTGTTCCATGAACACACGAAACACATTGAGATCAACTGTCACTTTGAGCATGATAAAATCAAGGAGAACTTTATCTCTACAGGATATGTGAGGTCTAGCAACCAATTGGGTGATTTGTTGACAAAAGCTCTAAATGGGACTCATGTTGATTATCTTTGCAACAAGTTGCGCATTATTAATATCTACACTCCAACTTGAGGGGGAATTTTAGGAAATATATTAATTATTATTATTATTATTAGGGATATCATTTAGTATTTATTATATTAGATATGAATGTTATATTTTAGAAATATATCTTTAAGATATTATGATTTGATGAGATTAGATTATGATAGATTTTAGGGTTTGGGTTAGTCTATTAGTTTTCCTATATAAAGGCCGCCTTGTATCCTCTTTAATTAAGGATCAATAATATTAGTATTTCTCATGTGCTTCAATGTGATCCTTCAATCTCAACAAACCTCTAAAAAGAAAGTAAATAGCTAATTAAATTCGCTGATCTATGAATCAAGGCAAAGAAGGGAACTATCTAAAAAGATATTATATTACAAAAACTACACAAAACACAAGTAGTTTGGTATCCACACACCTCAAGATCAGCAGATGATATGGGGTCATCATTGAGAAATGCTTCAGCAAGTTTATCATCAACTTCTGACACAACTTCTATAAGTTCTCGTCTTTTTTCTGCAATCATGGCCTCCATATCTGCAGATACATCCTCAGCAACAACTGTTTCACTGAATAAGCAAATTTGAAGTATCCCATAGAATAGTGTCAAAAAGGATAAACACCAAAAACAGGATAAAATGCAATAGCTTCTAGAACATACCCACTGGAGCCATGAAAATAGTAGGCCTTCAATTGCACAAGATCAACGAGACCCTTGAAATCTTCTTCCAAGCCTATAGGAACTTGCACTGCAGCACTGTGATGCCGAAGTTTAGACCTTGCCTGCAAAACCAAGCTGATCAACATGCCATTGTTGTAATTGAAGCACATGACTACTGTCATTCTAGGATTTATGTCCTTTGTGAAAAATAGACCCAGAGAAAGAGAAAATAAAAAACTTGACCGAAATGACATGGTTTTAAAAGATCTAAAGACATTCACCACATTATTGACAGCTACTGATTGCAAAATTTGGCTTCGTACAATGTATTAAAGAAAAATCTTAATTCAGTTGGGCTCTTATAATTTAAAAGAAGAAAAGCTTATGACGCATATTTTATAAAAGACCACTTTGGCATCAAAACAGATTAACATTCAGGTTTTCCAATTTCAGGTTGCAAGTTATAAAAAAATTTACCTTCTGACTTGAATAACACTACAATAATTGAGCACTAAAATTATAACATATCTGCTCTGGTAACTTCCATTTATTCAACTACACCTGATTCAAAACTTTCCAAGGATCTGCTCCCATCCGATCTAGTTTATTGATAAATGCAACCCTTGGGACTTCATATCTTCTCATTTGCCGATCGACGGTAATAGACTGACTTTGCACTCCCCCAACACTACATAGGACAAGAATAGCACCATCAAGAACACGCAAAGCCCTCTCAACTTCAATGGTGAAATCAACGTGACCAGGCGTATCAATTATGTTAATCTGCAATGACACATCATCCAAACTACAGATATTTATTGTTTATAAATAAAGTTAAAATAATTATAGTTTGTAAACAACAACAGCAATAATAATAATTGAGAGATCGGAGGAATGTAGTAGTGGATAATTGAATTTAAGACGAAAACCACAACCATTACTCGCCAATTTAAAAAATTTCTTGGTGCAGTTCTTAGGTGTTTATATGAATTATTTAATTTAAAATAAGTATGCCACAAAATAATATAATAGGATGAGTAAGTAATGAGCTGCAAACCTTTTTTTTTTATTTTTGCTAAATTGAAAAAAATGTGCTCAATACTATAGTTTTACTGGAGAGCGAGAGAGCAAACAACTCCATATTCAATTTCAAGGAACAACAGATTAATATTTTTTTTCCTTTTTCTCCAAATCGATTTAAATAGTATCAACAAAAACAGCAATGTATCATAAGAACCTATTTCCCAGTGGCAGGCTGTTGCCTAGCAAGTCATGACCCAACCTTCAAGTGCAGGAGATGATGGTTCAGAGCATACTAATCCAACGCCCAATCCAAAGTACCCCCACACAGTCTATATATGCATGATGATACAGCAAATGACAGCAAAGCAAACTCAAAACCAAATCCCCGTACAGGTCAGAGGACAAAGCTTCCTCAACATTTTTCTCGTTTCCTAAATTTCTCTTTAAGCCAACAAAATTTAAGATCGTTCTTACGCGCTCCAATTAGAAAACTACCTGCTCCTTCCCAAAAAATTAACCCCAGAAAAAATTTGACAATCATCATTTACGCTATTGGCTTGGCTTGTTCGAGATAAATTACACACCCAATGTACTAAAAAGAAAAAGAAAGCTTCAGTTCTCCTAATTACAAAGTAAGAGCGAACAGGGAGAGATCAACTTGTGAGATTCTTCTTAAGTTCTGTAACTTCAAACTCACTAGCTCACATCAGTCATTCAGTTGTACCTTATAGTCTTTCCAAGAGCAGTAGGTAGCTGCCGACTGAATAGTGATCCCCTTCTCCCTCTCCAAATCCATAGAATCCATCTTGGCACCCACTCCGTCTTTACCTCTAACTTCATGAATCTCATGGATTCGCCCTGTGTAGAACAGAATCCTTTCCGTCAGCGTGGTCTTGCCGGAGTCAATATGCGCCGAGATCCCAATGTTACGAAGCCTTTCCATCGACTCCTTCCACCATGGCTCCTTATCATCTTTGGCCCGCGCAAGGTTCCCCGCGGAGAATTGGCGGAGGTGGAAGGTGCCGGCGAGGAGAGAGGCGGCGGGCGACGGTGAAGCAGCCGACTTAGCAGGGGAAACGCACAGAGAGTAGAGAAGCCGATGTGTGGATGACCTCGAGAATCGGGCCATCGTCGCCGACGTGCAGGGTTTCCTCTGGGGTTTGGAAATGGGAAGCTAAAACCCTGAAGTCCTGAACCCTCCGAAGGCAGAGAAGTGAACGGGGAAATATTAACATTATTCAATGTGAAAACGTAGATTTTACTTAAAAATGGAAGGATAATGAAATCGTAATGTAATAAAATCGTAAAATAATCGTAAAAACTTAAAAGCGTTTGGAAAATTAGTAAAATCGTTTTAATGAAAAAAATCGTAAAAACGTAAAATCGCAATGATAAATCGAGTTTTTAACTACCATGACTCCGATCATACAAAACATATTTAATTTTTTTTAAAAGAAATTAAAGAAGTTAATTAAATTATTTTAAAATATTTATAGAAAAAATTTCATATAAATATCATATGAAATGTCAAAACACCTAGGACTGTTAACATTTGTAAATAACACAAAGCTTATCGGGATTAAATTGATATTTTAAAATGTTAAAAAATTAATCATCATGTCATTTCTTCCTCTCTTCTCACCTTCTCTTCCTCTTTCTCCCCTGATGTCCTCTCTCTCTCTCTCTGAAGCGAAGGGGACAATGATTGTGGAGTAGAGGTGGAGGTAGAGCAAAGTGAAAATGGTGAAAGAAACCAGTTTCTAGCTAAAGTTCTATAGTTTTCAGACGAGTTTATGAGTTTTCCGAAAAGCTTATGAAATTTGTAGCATTTGTGGCCTTTGACAAAATTCGCAATAGGATTCATAAGATCAATAATGAGTTTGACAAGGTTCGTAATAGTTTTCACGAGAGCAGTAATCCTAACTTGCATGTTTTTATCAGCAAATATTTTTTTTAAAACTATTACAATTCTTGCCAAACTATGGTATATTTTGGATATTTTGATAAACTTTGAAGTATTCAATTAAAGAGTTTGGACCTGGTTAAATCCAAAGCTTAACTACGTGCATAAAACATCCTGATAAATGATTTAATCAAACCATCAAATAATTGTTGTTTTTAAAATGGAAGATGTTAAACTTGTCCATTTTGTTATTATAAAAAGTCTAAAGTTTACTGTAATACATCGAGAGTTTAAATTCATACCTAACAAGTTACAAATTAGAAAATATCATGGTACAAACCAGATTAGACGGTTGGTTCAAGAGGGAAACTGACAAATCCGCCACATGTTTGGTCAAGCTTACTCATTGGATCGGGAAGAATGTGACTCGGTGTGACTTGAGATTGACTTGGTCAACCCGCTGAGTTAACTAGGTTAGTCAGGTTAGCAATTTTTTCATGCTAGACACAAAAAAAAAAAAAAAATAACTATTCTACTTCTTATTTGGAGTTTAGACAAGTACTTGTAAAAGTTTTGGAATAAAGAAGGGGAATGAGAAAGGGAAACATGATAGTTCGATAGAAAGAAGATGAAGAGAAGATAAACTAAAGAATCAGATAAGAAAATGTAGGGGAAAAATAAATACCTCGCTTCTCATTAAAATTGGGTATCCACGACTACTATTGTCTACTTGCCAGCGTTGAAACTATATCATATCAGACCTACAAGGGTCTTTTCTCGATTTTGTTCAACTCTTTTATGAGGAAGAAGGTTTTTCTTTCAAGAGGAAGAGGCTATTTTTAATTTTTAATTTTTTTTTGCCCAAAAGAGGCTATTTTTAATTGAAAAGGGCAAAAATGAAGAGTAAAGAAGAGGAATTTAATTGAAATAGAAATTTCTAAAATCGTGAGAATAATAGTTGAAAACTTGCCAGAATGCTCTCCAAATTTAAATATTATTTTAATTTAAACAATTAATATAATTTAATCAAAATTATATTATTTTAATTATGACCGATTTAACCCTGAGTTGATCCACTAACCCTTGAACCATAACCTCAATCAGTTCAATGCTCGGTCCAATTTTTTGAACCTTGGAAAATAATAGTATGAAATCAAATAATTGAAAGTAACAAAAACTTTGACAACTTAAAATTCTCATTACATATTATAAAAAATATGAATTACAAATTAATGCTCACCAAATTTTAAATAAGTAAAATAAATATCAATCACTTTGACAACTTAAATTTATATTTTTCTATTATATCAACTGTAAATTATTACTCACAAGTTAGAAATGATAAGAAATTAATATTAATTAATTGGATACTTGACAAGTGAAACTTTTAATTTTTTCATTATAAAATATAAGTTGTAAATCATGTAAAAGTTCTAATAATTTATTACTATTTTTTTTTTCAGATTTGAAACTTATTAGCAATTAATTTACAAATCATTATCCTCTTAATATAATGAAAAGAGCGAATTTTGAAGTTGGAATAATTACGAAAAATGTCATATAAATACCTTTTAACTAAAGCCCAATCAATTTGGCCGATTTCACAAATTCCAAATCAATATCAACTTAACAGCAATAGCATTATAAGCCGTTCACTGTTTATTAGGGGTATTCATAATGCCCATGGCCCTATGCATCTGCCCAAGCCCGTAGAAAAACTGCGTTGTCCAGCCTAAGAAAAAGCAGCCGAGGAAAAATTGGGCACAACTGGGCTAGGCATTTTTTCGGGTAGGGCTGGGCATCGAGCATGGTATGCCGCCCTGCCCTGTAGTATATATAGTATTATGTATTTTTTATTTTTTTGATACGAAAGTATTGTATATTTTTTATTTTCACTCATAGGTATTTGACTATTTGTTAAGGTATATGGTTGTCTGTTTAATTTTAAGATTCAAGTTGTAGACTTATTTTGGAATATTCTAAAATGTAGAATTATGAATTTCATTTGAAGTTTGCAATATTGTTTATTGGGTATGATTCAAACTTTTTTTTTTCCCATATAGAGTGTGGCAGGGTATCGCTATTTAGGCAGGGAAAGCCTGCCCTACCCAGCCCATTATTGCCCTTCCCAAAAATTTTAGGGCTTCTATCGGGTAGGGCCAAGCACTAAGCTGCATTTTATTGCCCAATGATCTTCCAGAAAGGGCATCGAGCAAGGGTCTCGCATTGCCCCGCCCTATGAACACCCCTACTGTTTATTGTTACTCAATTTACTGTTCCTTTCAACAATGCCAACTCACATGCGGCTAGCATTTGGCTTTGTGCGTTGTTTTTATTTCTCTCAGCCATTTCAAATTTTTGAAATTTAAAATGTTATTTATCATCTCTCTCCTCCTTTTATTTCACTCTCTCACCTGCCTCTTCGATTTGCAGAGGCTGTCGTTTGCTTAAACGTTCTTCACTTTCCTTTTTCCTCTGAGCGAAGCCGTAAATGAGATCATGTTAGCGAGGTCGAAGATCGGGCCATCTGAGAGAAATCGAAGATTTGGATGGAAAAGAAGTTGAGAGTGAGAAGCTGAGTTGACGATGATGTGAACATGCTAAGAAGAAAGAGGGGAGGTGCTGCAAGTCGGGCCAATTTGTTTTTAAATCTCTACAATGTGAGTGTTCAAGAATGCAACAAGAACAACAGGTTCAATACTACTCTCTTGATTCTTTTTTCATCAATATTTTATGATGAGTACGATGGTAAAACCAAAGGTGTATAACACATGTAAGAACTTGAGAGGGTCATAGTGCATTGCATTAATGTGTGATCTGTGATGCATTGGTCATTTTTCCTTCATTCTCTTACTCCAAGCTCATTGACGAGGTGCATTGGTTATCAAAGTTGATTTCATTCTTCTGTAACTATTTCAATGCTTGGTTAAATTGCTCTTCTAATTTCTGTATTCCCTCTTCTTTGTTTGTTTTTTTTTTTTTGCTTTTCCGCTTGGTCGGTATGTTGATTTTTCTTTTTTGGAATGCAGGATAACATACCCATTGAAGAGGTGTTTGAGAATCTAACCTGTAGCAGGGAAGGTCTCACTTCTGATGCTGTTGAACAAATGCTGGCCATCTTTGGTCGGTATTTCATTTATAATGTTGAGTGAGTGTTTGTTTGTGTGCTTTTTTATTTGTTTTTTTTTTATGGGAAATTTTCAGGACAACAATTTTCAATGCATCATCTTTCTTCCCAGAGTAATGGTTATGCACTACTTGACTGAAAGTTGAACTCTTATATTTATTGGTTTTAGTGTTGTAGTATCATAGATTATTCTTACACCTCTGATTTTGTCATGACTTGCTTTCAGTAGCTTCAAATATTGCTATGGAATGAAGAGAAAGCAATCTATCAGGTACTTCACATTGCTATTCCTTTTGTAGCATTGAACAAGTTTCGGTCATGTGTTTCTGATATCATAACTAAAGTTGCATTAAGTTTCAGTTGCCTGTTTTATGCTGGATTACTTTTTGGGTCTCAATGGGTTCCTCACCTTATTACAACTTTCATTCTCTATATGAGCTTTCTAGGAAAACAAAGAAAATAAGCTTCATACCATTGCTAATTCTCCCATATAGCATCAAAGTTTTTACCTATTATTTTTGAGCAACAGCTCCATTCAAGTCAAATTGTCTCTACAAAACTAGAATTACTTAGAATTAACATTACAATAAATCCTACTTTGCATTTAAAAGTCAAATTAAGTGTCTCTACAAAACTGGAAATGGAGAAAATTTTCACTTGAGGTTCAGGAGAGCCAACAATAGGTCAATTCACATCTTTCTGCAACAAGGTGTATTCTTGTCCAATTCCATACCTATTTCCAAATGAAATAAATGTAAAGAGTTGGTAAAGGCATTAATTCATAAGCCAAAAGATTATTCATGTTCAAATTTTAAATTAAAGTACAAAAAATACCAAGGTTCCTCGGGAACAACATCATGATGGCTACTACTAGAAATGTTAAATGAAAGCATATGTTAATGTTGTTTATGTTAACTACTACTGGAAAATAGCAAGTCACATTAAAAGTAATAACAATTGTTTTTTCTTTTCCTTTACTCCATTTTAATCATTTAAAATCTAGACGTGTTGGAGCAAAGTTTTTTCCTTCATCATTTTGGCTTTATCTACCAAAGCCTTAAATCCCGGGGGAGTAGGTACTTTTTCTTGGTATGCCTTAACACATTAAATGCCAGTCAATCATTTGAGCCTCATCTAGATTTTCCTTGATTTACTTTTGAATGTATCTCCATCTCTATATAGTAGTAAATAGGCGTCAACGTTTAAATTTTAAATTTTAGTGAAACGTCAATGGAGGTGCATTTGGTCACAACAGTAATTTTATATTTTAGATTGCAAGACAGATGTGATAGATGGAGACCTGTAGAGTTATGGGTGACACATGTCCTTACTGCCTTGCTGCCGACTACAGTAAAATCAGCAAGGCTTCAGTTACTGCTTATTGTCACGTCTGAACTATTTTTCCAACTTTCTAACACTTTTAAAAGTTGATTAACCTCTTTGGTTAGAAACAAACCAGCTCAAACAACTAGGCAACAACAACATCAGCTATGGAAGGATTTTTTTCCCTTGCATTCTATGTTTAATGTTTACTGATGATTTTTTTCCCTTTCAGGATTTTTACCACATGCACATACGGAAGGATTTTTTTTCCTTCCATTCTATGTTTAATATCACCTACTTTCAGCAATTTTTACCAAAGCTAACTCGTATTCTTCACTGAGAGTTATGTCTCTCTTTCAATACCTTTGTTGTGCATCTGTATGTGTGGCTTGCTCTTTATACTTAGTGGTTGGTTCAGTTTGTATCATAACTGAAAGTGCATTGATCTTATCAGGGATAAATTACTACAGCTCATTTCGTTGTCCTCTCTTTCATGAAGTAATGACAATACTCTTTTCAGCATGTAATATTTAGGGGATATCTGCCTACTCCCAAAATCTTTTTAATTTCCAGATTCTGTTTTGAATGAAAGATTTCCCTTGGTTATGTTGACTCACTGTATACTACATTGTAGAGCATTGATAGACATAATGATATTACGAAATGAACTTAAATCTTTGTGTATGAGTTTAATAGGAAGCTTCATTTCTGGTAGCAAAATTTATAAAGTGTCCATTAGATATTGTCATAGTTCAACCTCGCATTATTAACTTAAGAAATTGGTAGCTATGCTGACAATGGGACCGAGCTAACCGAATGTCATTTTCAAAGCTCTAGCTATGCAATGTTATATATGATGTAGGTAAACCATGTGCATTGTGGCTGAAATGAGTTTATATATGATGTTAGTCTTATAGTAGGAGTGCTGTTATATATATATATATATAGAGAGAGAGAGAGAGAGAGAGTTAAGAAATGTAATAATAGTTCATATTTGACTTTTTAAATTTTTAGAAAAGGGTAAAGTTTAAGCATCTTCAAACTGGAGTACTATTGCATCATCCTTGAATAACCAAATAACATGTACTCATATATTCTCGCCATTAGAATCCCAATATTTATTGTCTTATCATGTGATAAAATTTATATTTTGCATTGGTCCATGTTTTAAGGTCTTATCATACACATTGTAACATGTGTCAATGAATGGCTTCATCAAACTGTTAAATGAAGAAATTATAAATGGTGCTTAAATGTACTTGAGTATAACCTACCAACTTCTTTTCTTTCAAATGGTTGGTATAATACCCCAAATTCAACACCCGAAAACTTGGCCAAAATATTTGAAATACCTCCAATAGGGATGATCAATATCCATATCATTAAATTACATAACCATTTCAAATAAAATTCATAATACAAAGTCAAAATAAATTTTCAAAATATTTCAGAGTTAAATACAATGCGGAAGTCCTAGGGTCATGGTAAATAAAAATAACATAACATAAGCTACATGAGTACAAAAGAGCCTTCAAAGCTCACTCCATAAGTGGTCACTCCATAGGCTAACACATAGTCCAACAGAAACTCATTCATTTGACTGGATGGTTCCAAGCTCACCAAAACTTAAGATACATCCGGCCAAAGGTATATAGCTTAAGTCTGAACTATGGCTCCCCTCCTTAAAAATAACAACTAAAGAGGTGTCACATGTCCCACAACTCCAATGCAATCCCGGCCAGAGGAAAACATAGAAGAAGGGGCCCTGACAAGTACCATCCACTGTGCACCGATTGATGGCATAAAGAAATCTTATCTTTCAAATTCCTCTTTACTGCAACCCATCACAAATACAGCCGCCATGATAATTATATTCAATAAAAATAAAGTATATTTAAACAAGCTTCCATTCATATAAAATATCATCACAAGTGTTAGTTCTTTATGTGTTTTGATGATAACTGACAATTGTAAACTTAAATGAAGTTTGTCTTTATTAAGTTAAAAAAACTTATTATCAAAGGCAAACTCGAGTTTGGACTTGATATAGAGTAGCTCAATTTTTATGAACTTAGCCAAACTTAAGTTTATATCTGTAAACTCCAGTTTGTGTCAAACAGAGAGCACTCTAAGTTTTTCAAGTTAAAGCAAACTCAAGTCAGTTATGGAAAACTTGAGTTTGTGTTAGACAGAAAGCCTTCAATGATTTTTGAACTTAACTAAATGCGAGTTCATTTTGTCAAACTCGAGTTAGCGGTTGGCCGAGAGCTTTTAAGGTTTTTCATCTTTTAAGGAAACTCAAGTTTAGTATATTAAATTCCAATTAACGCTTAGCCGAGAGTTTTCAAAGATTTCACGTTTTTAAGGAAACTTGAGTTTATTTTCTTAAACTCCAGTTTGTGTCAAGCCGAGAGATTCTCACTATTTTGAACTTAAGAAAACTCGAGTTTGTATTTGAAAACTCCAATTTGAGCTTTGTGGACTTAACCTTGTTTTCATTTCAAAAAATCCCAAACTTGAGTTTGTCATTTAATGATTCGAATTTGCTCCTATTTCAAAATATTCTTCAAAGCTCAATCGCGATGTTTACCTGAATAAGAACAAAACTCGAGTTTGTATTCCTAAACTCAAGTTTGGTCTTTTGAGAAAATATTGCAAACTCCAGTTTAAAGCGCTCTGTTTGAAAAGCAACTTTCTCGAATTTGCAAAATCTTCACGAATGATCTAGATACTTCCTTTCATCACTCCTTACTATTCTTAACTATGTTTAATCAGTTTGTTAGTGAGTTTCAGATAATCAAATGTGTTTTAGAATGAGGATTAAAGCATAAAGCAAAAGGTGACATTAACACATTTATTGCTGGTCCAGAAAACCTTGCATCTTTTTGGCAAATCATTCTTTGGACTTTTCAAAGGCTTAAATGTTTTATTTCCCTCTGTGCAAGCTTCATCTCCCAATGGATTAATTTGAAGGAAAGTCAATAAGATTAACTGTGTACCTGGATTAACAAAAGACTAGAGAGAGACTGGACCAAGTTACAACCTAACAGCTATGTTAATGTCTCCAATGGTTACCTTAATGATTCTAACTATCATTTATTGCTTCCAACATATATAAGCTGAAGCATTCAAGTCTCTTCACCTACCAAAATACTGAAAACAAAAAGCTATCAAGTTTCAACTGCATTTAGTGTTTTCTACCTACTTGTAAAGTATCTTTTGATATATCGTACTTCAGTGATTATTTTATCTGCTCTTTTAGAGAGTTTATCATTGATTATCAATGATAAGTATATATTTTATTATTAAATAGGTGTATGTTTTATGAGAATTAGTTGGATTTATTAATACTATATACCTATTTAACTTTCTTTTATATTCTTTACTATCATTATAGGATAAAAAGATATTTTGATATAAAATCTACTTATTTCTTATTATATTTTGCAAGAAATATTAGCTGATTTGGAAAGAAGTAGAAAAAACAATTAAGAGGATATGCAATCAGCCAAACTTGGTGGTCCCACGCAGAAAAAATAGAAACAAAATCAATTGCGTGATCTAGTGGAGTTGATTACAAGATATAATATATCTTTTTAATAAGAAAAGGAGAATCAATGAACCAAGACCTAAATTATAAATAGGGAGGTAGAGACAAGAAAAGAGAAGGATCAGAGAGACGCAGAACGAGAAGGAACAAGGAAGCAGAGAAGTAGGGGCTGAGCGTTTCGGTTCTCTTCATCATCTCCACAGAAGGACTGTGGAGGCGACAGAGAAATTTTCTTTCCTCTCTCTCCTTCTTCTTTGAACCTAAATTCTTATCTTTTTGTTATGGATTTGATTAAAGCCATGTGTGGCTAGTAGGTTTTGCAACCTAGAGAATCTATGAACTTGTTTGGGTTTTAGAGATTATTCCTACGGATTGATTTTGCTTAATTTTATTTCAGTTTATTTAATCCTGTGTTTATTTCTATTGCTTACTGATTGGTCATCATTGAGCATGTTTTGGGGATTTAGGGTTGAACTTGGAAGAGGGAATCCTAAATTAACCTTGGGATTAACTAATGTGAAATTAAGTTTAAATTGAATATGGAAGTAGGTTAAAATCTAATTTGCGTCTAGGATAGAAATATACCTAAAAGCTCTGTATAATCAAATTAGAGTGAGCCCGATCTAAAATGCATCTTATTTAGTTATGTGAGACATTACATAATTAATTAAGATAGGTATATGAATGAACCAGAAGGCATTTATAGACATTAATACTCTAAATTAGATGATTGGGAAAAAATCTAAGAAACAAACAAAGGATTAGTGACTCTAGGTTGCTCGTTCATTAGTGTGGTAGTTTCTTTGTTTTAATTTTAATTTTTTTTTCTCTTAATTAAATTTAATTTGGTTGCTCAATTTAAATGAAATTGTGAAATTAATGCTTAACTGAAGTTGTGGATACTAAGTTCTCGTGAGAACGATATCTTACTTACTCTTTATTATTTGATACGGTCCGTACACTTGAGGAGGTTTTAGGCTATAAAGGTTTGTCCTATCAATCAATCATTGTAAGAATCTCAAAGTTGTGGGACTTTAAGGTTGGGTTTATCAGTTTATAACTTGTAAGGGGAGTGTATTCGAGTGAGAGGATAACTTTCGAGTGCAGAGTGTGTAACTATTTTGAGTGATAGTGAAAATCCGGAGTGTCTGGGGACTGGACGTAGGTCAATAGTTGAGATCGAACCAGTATAAATTCTCTATGTCAAGCTTCTCTTCCCTCCTTTGTTTTACCCTGTTTTGCTGTCTGCATTTGGGTGTCTGCAAAAGAATTTTTAAAATCCCCAATTCACCCCCTTCTTGGTAATTTCCTCCATTTACAACAAGGTAAACCAAATATCTCATAAAACCTCATCGGACCAATCTGTCATTTCTGAAATTTAGGACTAAATTGTCATTTTTTAAATTCAAGACTAAACTGTCATTTATGGACTTTGGAGGCAAAACCGTAATTTTTGTTGGGCACAAAACTATAGTTTTTGTGGGTACAAATTTGTAATTTTGTGGGTACAAAATTGTAATATTCAGCTTTTATTAAAATAATATTATAATACATATATACATAATTCAGTCTATAAAAAAATAATTTATAATCATACACAATTCACAAGTATATGGAAGAATATTTAGAGCTACCTGTTATATCCTAGCTTACAGATAATCCTAAAAAATTACTCCAAATCTCTCCATGAGAATCTTCTAGAACTCCTAATAATCTTCTCTACACTATTTCTCCCTTTCTCTTTCTCTCATGCTCCTCTGGCTGAACGATGAAAATGGTGTGTGTTTGTGTATTGAGGTGGGGGTATTTATACCAAAAATCCGCCCACTGATATAATGGGGGTGGCACCTCTTTTCTAATATTGGAGGTTTTGCACCCCCTCCCAATTTTCAGGATTAGTGGGCACCACCCTCTACATTTTCAAATGTGGTGGGCACCGTCCACCTTTATATATGTTTTTTTTTTCCCTTCCTTCCTTTTCTCTTCCTTTCTTTTCCTACGGCTTCCTTCCTTTCTCTTTTTTCTTCTTTTATCCTTTTGTTTCCTTTCTTTCATTCATTCTAACGTCGCCCCATATGTATATTTTATATTAAAATATATTATTATTATTATTATTATTATTATTATATAATACAATATATTATAATATAAACATAAAAATCTTTATTTCTAGCTCTTAGAAAATTTACTCACTTACTGAATAATTACACAACAAATTTTAATGATCATAAATTAATATTATAGTTCTAGGAAAAAAAATTCAGGATGTTACAGTTGGTAATTATTTTTAAACAACATGCTAATACTTTAGTAACTTCATTTTGTTTCAAATGTAAAGTACTATTATGTTGCTTCATTGGTAGGAGCTGGGATAGCTTTAGTGTCTTTATTGAAATCCTGATTCCTATTGGTCAAATTCCCTTATGGCAAGCGAACCAGTCGAATAAGTAATAAAGTGAAAGTAGAATATCGTCCCACAGAGACTGTGATACCAAAGATTGACGCTCGGTTGCTATGATAGTCGTGAAACAGAAAGTAAATTAAATCTGGTTGAGAGGTTTTGGTAACTATGCTACTATTAAAATAACAATAAACGAGAGAAGATATCAGTGATAAGTTAGGCTGGACTCAGAATCGTCCTTAAGTGCGTCAATCCCTCAGTGCCTCACACAATGCTACGGTATCTATACTGTACAGCTTCCACAATTGCTACAGCATAGCTGCTTCTCACAAGGCTATTTGGTCAACCTACCTCTATTATCTATCAAAGCTTCCGCGTCTGATACGTAGGATACTACTTATACTCATTTCATATTCCTATGGTAACTTTCTAGTATAGATCTTTGCTATGTATAGGGTGTTAATGGTGATGAGCGGTAGACCCATTCTTGAAGTCTACAATATAGGCAATGCCGTGCACGGGCGGCCTAGCAAGCATCTGTTTCTCGGAGGTCTAACTCCACTCCTTGCCAGTAAGTGAAGCCACTGATCTAGCCCTTAACTTCCGTTAACCGACTAGTAATTAAAACACCGATAGCACAACCAAATTTATTGAATTAAAAACATGCAATTAGGTTCATTCGACACTTAAAGATTAATCCTTATCCAGCCATATGGAAATTAGTTCATGACTGACGAGGAAGATGCAAAACAAACATTAACAGAAAGACCCATGATTGAAATACAAAATAAACGAAAGAAAACAGAAAGCTTGAACGGAGTTCCAAAGCGCGGAAGAAGCCCTATCACGTCACTGCTCCACGTCGTCTTCTCTCCGTCGAACTCAAGGGAAGGATGTTGGGTTGTCCTGGAAATATCGTGCTCTGTGATCTTACTCTTCTCAAGAGACTGCTGAAGATAGAATTCTGTTTAGGGCTCTCCGACCTCTTTAGGGTTCTCTCGGCTGCCTTTTATAATCGAGCTTTCGTGCGGTGCAGCGGTTGAGACTTTCCTATTCTGTCGGGATCTTCAGTATCTTCTGATTAGATTAGATTGCCTCTACAGATCCTGTGGTATTCTTCTAAATCTTTCAGTTCCAATCCTCCGCATCTTCTATTCCGTTACGTCAGCAATCCATCTGTCATTATTGCCTTTTTATTTAATTCCTGAAATCATCTAGATAAAAAGGTCAGAATATACACTGCATAGCATTGCGTCCTCTACTTTGCTATAGCATTCATGTACTTTGTATTGCTCTCCGGTCTGCTGTCAGAATGCTATAGCATCACATCAACTCTGCCACACAGTTTTCCTTAAAAAGCATCGCGAATTAACACATTCTGATGATTTCCATCTCTCATTCCCTACATCACGATTACATGCCTTTTTGCTTGATTACTTCATAGTTAAGCTCATTTTTTACCATCCAATTGCTTGAAAACCAGCAAACAGGCACCTAATGGTGTGGGTGAGCCACTAACTCGGAGTTGGCTAACTCTTGATGACTTGGCACTTACTTGAGTGAGTCAACCGAGTTATTTTTTTGGAACTCGACCCCTAAAATCTACCAAAAAAATGACAAGAGGAAGGAAAATACAATAGAAAAATGAAGAAGAGATGGAAGAAAAAGAGCTTTCTCATAATGGCACAACTTGTTTACACAATCGTCGCTCTTTGCATCAAACTAAATCAACTCTCCAAATCCCTAAAGCCCCAAATTTGTCAATTTGTTTGCATCCGTCATGGCCAAGCTCAGTCTTCACAATCAAACTTCATTCTTGACGTCAATGGCGATCTTCTGGTTGTAGTTGCTAGTGATTATTAGGTTCAAATGTGATTTTCTTGTTGATGCCGAAGGAAAGGAAGGAGGAAAGAGAGGAGAGAGAAAAGAGTATTAAGCTAGAAATGCACGCCACTCTCCTAAATCTAATCTTCTCAACCTCATCTTGTTAATTAAATAAGAGTTTTTTTTTTTAAAAAAAGAAAGTTAAGAAGGTCACATGGAGGATCAGAGAGGAAATAAATTAAAAAGAGAAAAGAATTTCTCAAATATGAATAATGGATATCTATTATTTTAGTAATAATTAAAATATGAATATTTTAATACATTTTAATATATATATATTTTTTTGTTAAGCATATGTATCCTCTTGTTTAAGACAATTTTATTCATGAGACTGACGAGTACTAAATTATATTATTTTAATTATCAAGGGTTTGACTCTGGGTTAACTCTGAGGTGACTTAATGACCCTTAATCCACTGCCTCGACCGGTTTAGGGGCCGCTTCGAGTGTGATAACCTTGGTTGCTGCTACGCTTCACATAAAAATTATGTAACTGAGGTGATTGATACACCATTTATCTATTTCTTATTATATAAGAGACACTTTGTGGGTAGGGCGGAGCAATGAACAAGTTGGGCAGCTCGTACCTAAACCCATAGCCCGTCTATTTAACTCTAAATGAGTATGGACTAGCCCATACCCGTATCGTAACTCATTTAAACTTGAGGAAATGGGCTAACATATAAATAGGTGAGCTATCCGGATTATAGGTAACCCATTTACATTTGACATGTTTATTTTTTTGAAAAAAAATATATACATAAGCATTAAGCATCCATCCAAATTAATCATTTTAAATTCAGAAATGTGAATCTTCAAAGTTCAATAATCACAATTCACACAAAAGAACCTAAATTTAGGCAAGTACCATCATAACATAATTTTGATATTTAAACTCCAACTTTTAAATTAACACATTATAACTAAAGTTTAAAGACTAACAAAATGGTATGCTTCCATTGAATTTGCATGCTTCAGTCTTTTCACCATTATCTTCAGATTCACTTAAGGAAGGGGATGTAGCCCCAAACGCTAAATCTTTCTCTACAAAATAAATGAATAGAAAACATATCCATTAATAATCTAATAAGAAATGAAAAAAAATAAAACAATACAAATTGAGAATGTTATTGAAAATATCAGTAACAAAACTTGCACTCTCATCAAAATTATCAATATCAAGGTCTTTAAATTTAGGGGGTGTCTTGAATAGGAAATTTTGAGTACACACGAGTGCTTCAACCATCTTTGAAGACAAGGTGCTCCTGAAAGAATCTAGTAGTCGACCCCCATACTAAAAGATGATTCTGAAGATATTGTAAAGACTGATATAGCCAACAAATCACGTGCCAATAGATTTAGAACTTGGTAATTGGAAGCATTCACTCTCCACCATGCCAAAACATCAAATTTTGGATCATGAAAGCCAACTAATTCAATTTGAAGATATTCATGTTGGTTTTAAGTTTTGATGATTACAATTTCAAGAACAAAGTGGACTTAATCTTTTAAATCTGAATCTGTGGCATGTTACTCGAGCAAAGTGTTAAGTTTGCTTGAGCAACATCATAAGTAAGGTATATTAGATTCTATCTGATAAGACCTTGCTCGAGCAAACCAGAGATCTTGCTCGAGCAACATCAGGAAAAAGGGTCTTCAGAGAAAGGGTACTTGAGCAAGTAGGAATTCTTGCTCAAGCAAAGCATACTCAAGCAAGGTTTGCTCAAGCAAAGCGTACTCAAGCAAGGCTTGCTCAAGCAAAGCATACTCAAGCGAGGATTGGTCAAGCAAGGCATACTCAAGCAAAGTCTACTTGAGCAAGCCCAGATCCTTGCTCGAGTAAGGTCTGCTGTCAAGCAATCCTTGTCTTGTGAAAAATGCTTGCCCAAGCATAAGAATAGGCTTACTCAAGCAAGCTACTCAAGCAAGCTGAAATCCTTGCCCGAGTACCAGAGCTTGCTCAAGCATCATTCTCGAGCAAGTCAAAATTCATGCTTGAGCAACAACGAGCAGAAGTAAATTCTTCAACATTTCAATGTGCTTGCTCGGGCAACCCTTAATCTACGCTCAAGTAAACCAGTCCCTGTTTTTCAAATCACCGTCTGCGATTTTCCGTTGAGCTTGAATCGATTAATTACTCATCTGATTACTTGTGATTAAGATTACCAAATGCTATTAACCAGTTTGTTCATGAGTTTCAGATTATTTAGACAGAAATTACCAGCAGACTTTGATATTAACCATCGGGACGATTGAACGCATTTAATGCAACTACCATAACCGTTGTATTCTCTGAAACCGATGTACTGGACAAAATAAAGCAAAACGCTGATACACTCAATCTAGCATTTAATGAAATCTCACAACGGCTACAATAAAAAGAATGTAAGAGAATGCCGGATCGAATATTCAAACCGAAAGAGCAAATCTTCAGAAAATATTCTATCTGTCTAACGGGCATTTTGTGAAGACTCAACGGCTAGCCCTGCACTTCAACAACGGTCATTAATGAAGATATCTATAAATAGTCGAAGCATTTATTTTACCAACTACCAAAAACGCTGTGCAATTAATTCGACATTAAATATCTTTGTGTTTCAAATTTATTACTGAGTCACTGTTCTTCAGTGTTTATCATCATTTAACTCGTGAGGAGTACTTAAACATTCATTTTCTTCTGATTGTAACTTAAGGTTGTGGAACCTTAAGAGTGGGTGTAAAAGATTACAACTTGTAAGGGGGAGTGGAATCCGAGTGAGTTAGGATCATCCTTCGTTTACAGAGTCTGTAATCTCTTCTGAAAGATAGTGAAATCCCAGGTGTTCTGGGGACTGGACGTAGGTCGAAGATTTAGACCGAACCAGGATAAATTGTCTTGTGTTCTACTGTTTTTTACAAGTTCTTTACTTTTGCTCATCATAGAGGAGTTTCGTTTTTAAGTCAAAGTTTTTTTTTTAGATCACCCCTTCTAGGTGATATTCCACCTTCAATTCATCCACTTCTGAAATTTTCTTTACATTACATGTAGAGTCTGCAGTGGCTAAGAATTTCTGAAATGTAGCATAAAAAGATGACAAGATCATTTCAAGTTTCAACTTCTGGAGTCAGCATATTGCTCCAACCACCATTGATATCCCCTTGCTCCATTCTTGGCTGAGATCCAAAAGCTTCATTAGTATTAAAGACATTTGGTAAATAATTATCATACAAATAATACAAGACATCCATAATCCTCTTAGCATAAATTCATGCTTTGTAGGTTCAGGAAAAATGTTTTCAAAAGCAATTTTGACGTATGTCATCTTGTATCTAGGGTCCAATATCATTGCAACCACCCATAATGGATTCATTTTTGCAACTTTTCCCCAATACTTATTGTACTTTGTTTGCATTCTCCTTGCCAAGTCACCCAAGAAAGAGTGGGAACTAGCTGCACTTGAATTAAGATGTGTTTGAATTGCAACAATATGCTAAAAGCATATGTTTGTTGTCATGGGGTAGAACAACTTCAAATATTCAAGGAACTCATTTGCAATAGTTCAATCATATGCACTTGGAGGCTCAACTATAGTCACAAAAGCTGTGTCATTGATATCATCATCATGATCAAATATGACATCATCAAAGTGAGTTGAATTTTAATCTAACTTAACTTTCTTTTTGAAGTAATTTATGTAATCTTGGTCTTCTTCTGTCCAACATAAGGTAAGTCGAATTCCACCTAACAAGTGTTATAAACAGCATGAACAACATATTATGAATTTCGTTTGAAATCTGATTAAACATATTATGTGAAATTTGATTCAGAATAGAAACTAGAAAGAAAATAAACAAGTATTTAAAGTACCTTAGGGGACAATCCAAGCTGAGAAGATTTTTTTGATTCAACTCTTACTTTTTCAGCAAGCTCTTTGAATTTGGTTTCCCTTGCTGGAGAAGATCTAACATATTTAACTGCATGTCATATGAGCTCAATGGACCTATTTATTTCCTTAAGACCTTCAGAGACAATCAAATTCAAAATATGTGCAATACACCACGTCTACAAAAACTCCCATCACATACTAGACCGTTACAACCTCTCATATTTTTTTTCTAGATGTGCAATTGTAGAATCATTTGAGGAAGCATTATCAACTATTATAGTGAAGACTTTGTCTATGCCCTGTTAGTTATGATTAGTTTTGATGATGTTTTATATAGATGCCATTATTACAAGCAAAAAGATTGAGTAATATAGTTATCTCCTACATTGACTAGCTACTGTATTTAATGTAGATTAATCCAAATTAAATTATAGAGATTGATCAAGAAAGTAGATTTTGAAGAAGTTCTTACGCACAATATAATGGGAATATCAGAATGTCAATAAAGCAAGAACTTATCAAAGGATTTTGGGGGATAATCCAGAAGAAGAGAAGATTTTGAAGAAGATAGAACTTGCTGAGAATGATGAGTCCAAGTTGCATGACAGTGAATGATCAAGAGAAGAGAAGAAATAAAGAGTTGAATTATCAAGAATGATCAAGAGAAGAGAAGAAAGAAGGAAGAACTTGCTGAATGGAATGAAGATATAATTATTCAAGTTCTTATGTTGAAGCTAGAAGCCTCCAAGATCATATGGAAGATGAAATGACTCAATTCAGAGTTAAAACAAGAAAAAATGAGGTTCTAGATGAGCAAACTCAAGTCTCTAAGTATTAAACTCGAGTTTACCACCTTTCTGTAGTATTTTGCCTCTTTGACATGAACAAACTCGAGTTCAGGACCCCAAACTCGAGTTTAGGACCTCAAACTCGAGAAAAGAATTACAAACTCGAGCCAATGAGTGTCTTCAGAATTTTTGGTATCTCTGGACTAGGCAAACTCGAGCCTATAAGTGCAAACTCGAGTTTACAGAGGTCATCAGCACTTCAGCTCCACTCTATTTCACGTTCAGCTCGGGCGAGGTCTGGTAATTCGACAATATCTCCTAAACCAGAAATCGGATTGAGATGAAACTAGTGGCATATGAAACTAGACTCCCAATGCATCATTTTGATATAAAATTCAAGTCCAAAGGAGTTCAGATCAAGGAGGTATGAATTGTGGAAGTTGACAGATAAATCGACGCCACACAGCAAGCCAAGCTTCAATGTTTTGAGTGTAACTCATAATATACAAATCCAATTGATCTGAAATCAGTGGAATATGAAAATAGACTCAAAGGGATTTCCATCAAGCTTTGAACGGACCAAAACGGAGTTCAGACCATGGAGATATGGCCTTCAAAAGTTGACGAAGTTGCAAACTCGAGCCAGGCCAAGTCAGAAGCAACCAAGTCACAGTACAACTTACAAACTCGAGTTTATCAGTCACAAACTCGAGCTCGAGAGTTCCAGAGAAGAAATGAACATTTGGAAAAAGCCAAACTCGAGCCTATAAGTGAACAAACTCGAGTTTAGCTCAAACAGAGAGCAATGTAACTTTTCAGTGTGTTGAAAACCTCAGGTTTTGTTTGCAAACCTCTAGTTTAAATCAACCCGAGAGCAATGTAACTTTTCAATGTGTTGAAAACCTCAGGTTCTGTTTGCAAACCTCTAGTTTAGACAAGATAGTGAGCATTGCAGTTTTTAAAGTACTGAAAACCTCAGGCTTGGAATGAAAACCTCCGGTTTTGATGTTTTGGACTAAGATCAATTTTCACATTAAAGTCCAAACTCGAGTTTAGATAAACCAAACCTCAGGTTTACATCGCTGAAACTGAAATTCAAATTTGACGAATTTGTAAGACTTTCTTGTTTGATCTTAATACTTTCCATTATCATTCTTCTATATTCTTAGATGTATTTAATCACTTTGTTAGTGAGTTTCAGATGAATTAGAAGATGTTTAGTGAAGGTTTAAAGCAAAAGCGAAAAGTGACGTCAGCACTTTAAAGTCAGAACCCAGAAGAGTTGTATACTTTTGGGTAATCCTTCTGCACATGTCTACAGAGAGATTAAGACTGCTTTCCACATCCAGCAACTGCTATTCCAACGGATTAATTTGGCAGAAGTCAACTCTGAACATTTTGCCCAGCTGGATTAAGCAAAAACTAGAGAGAGAAGAAGACCAAAGCTTAACCTGAACCTTGTCTGAGATAGGCAATGGCTATAAACGGTCATATGGTGTTCCCTACCTATAAAAGAGGACATATTCAAGCAGAAAAACTTAGAGACACGAGCTAACACTGCTGATACTCTGTTTTCGCATCATTTACACTCTGTTTTTCATGTTTAGTTAACTTAGAGAGTGAAGTGATTTGTATTAGATCTTCAGTGTTTATCTATTCACTTCTAAGAGAGAAGATTTATTGTAATCATTCTATTCTTCTGAGAGTTACTCAAGATTGGGTGATCTTGAGTTGGAAACACATTGTGTTGATTACAACTTGTAAGGGGGAGTGAATCCTAGTGAGAGGATTACTTCGAGTACAGAGTGTGTAATCAACCGGTGTGTTGATTACAGTTTGTAAGAGGGAGTGAATCCTAGTGAGAGGATTACTTCAATTTGTTGGTTATGATTAGTTTTGATGATGTCTTATATAGATACCATTATTAATAGCAAAAAGATTGAGTAATATTGTTATCTCATACATTGACTACCTGCTATATTTAATGTAGATTATTTGAAGTTAAATTAAGAAGAATAATCAAGAAGGAGATAAGAGATGAAAGAAAGAAAGCATTTGCAGAAGTTGAAATGAAGCTTCATCATGTTCTGAATGTTGAAGAAGGCAGAAGCTGCAAATAATGATGAGCCCAAGTTAATTGATGAAGAATGATCAAGTTGGGAGATGGAAGAAGGAATAACTTGTTGAATTTAATGAAGAGATCATTATTCAAGTTCTTATATTGATGCTAGAAGTCTCCAAGGTCATATGGAAGTTGGAATGGCTCAATTCAGAGTTAAATCAAGCAAATATGAGGTCCAGGACGAGAAAACTTGAGGTTTGAGGATAAACCTCGAGGTTTGAGTGTCTTCAGCATCTTTGGTGTCTCTGGACAAGCAAACCTCGAGGTTGCAACTGAAAACTCGAGGTTGCAAGTGAAACCTCGAGGTTGCAGTCAAAACCTCAAGGTTTCAGCACTATCAGCAACTCTGGTGCACTCTGTTCCACGTTCAGCTTCTGGCGACCTTCGGTAATTTGATGATATCTCTCAAACCAGGATTCGGATTGACATGAAACCAACGGCATATCAAACTAGACATCCAACACGTACGTGTGACAAAGATTCAAGTCCAAAGGAGTTCAGATCAAGGAGATATGAATTTTACAAGTTGACACAAACATCACCGTCACAGTTAGAACCAAGCTTCAATGTTTTGAGTGTATCTCACAAACCACAAATCCAATTGAGCTCAAATCGGTGCCATTGGAAAGTAGACACACAGAGCTTTCCAAAAAGAGTTGAACGGACCAAAACGAAGTTTAGACCAGGGAGATATGGCTTTTGAAAGTTGACGGTAAGTTTAGGACATCGCAAAAAGGCTGATCAAGAACAACCTTCATTCATCGAATCTTAAAGGACATAATACAATGAGTTTGGAGCTGATTCTTCTTGCATTGGATTCTTACATCGAGCTTGGATATGTAAACTTGAGTTTGAGGTTTGGTATTCTGTCTTAAACTTGAGTTTTCATGAAAATACTTCAAAACTCGAGTATCACTTTTGAACCTCGAGTATTATGGCTTACAGAGAGCAAACTGGTTTTCAAAGTAATGAAAACCTCGAGGTTCAGTTTGCAACCTCGAGGTTAGCCCTTTAGATCAAAGTATTAACTTTGTATTTTCAAAGGCCAACCTCGAGTATGGATTTACAACCTCGAGGTTGTCGGGCTCCAGTGAAAAATGAAGTTTTTGAAACAAGCTTCAAACCTCGAGGTTACCTTTGGAACCTCAAGGTTTGTGAGCTTCTCAGATTTTTCAAAAGGTTTCTTTTCAAGGGAAACCTCGAGGTTCACTTTTCAACCTCGAGGTTACATATTTTAAAACCTGTGTTTGCCTGAAACCTTCAAGCAAACCTCGAGGTTGGATGAACCAACCTCAAGGTTTGTAGCCGTTACTGCAGATTCAAATTTGGCAAATCTGTAATACCTTCTTGTTTGATCTCAATGCTTTACATGATTATTCTATATTGATTCTAGATATGTTTAACCATCTTTCTAGTGAGTTTCAGACAGATTAACGAAGGTTTATTGAAGGATTAGAGCAAAAGCAAAAAGTGTGTCAGAACATTAAATGCTCAAGACCAGAAACTTGCTTTCTTTGGTTAATCCACCTGTACACGTCTGCAAAAGGCTAAAAGGAAGATTACTACAAAGAGCAAAGTCTTCTCCAACGAGCAAATCCACAGAAAGCCATCTCAGATCAATTATACAATTGGATTAGTTGGAGATTAGAGAGAGAAGCTGACCACACTTAAAGATAATCAGCTACAACGGTTTGATTGACTCTTCAACGGTCAAAAACAGTCACAGACTCTTCTCTACCTATAAAAGACATGGATTGAAGCAGAAAAACGAGGAGACATATGATTACCATGCCAAAATGCTGATGCTCTGCTTCTACATCATTCTCACTCTATTTTTCATATCTAAATAGCTTAAGAGTGTGAAATGAATTGTGTCTGTACTTCAGTGTTTATTTATCCATTCCTTTGAGAGGAAATTCATTGTAAACACATTATCCTTTTGAGAGAAACTGAAGATTGGGTAATCTTGAGTGGGTTATACATTGTGTTGATTACAACTTGTAAGGGGGAGTGAATCCTAGAGAGAGAGGATTACTTCGAGTTCGAAGTGTGTGATCAAGCAGTGTATTCTTACGGTGTGTAAGGGGGAGTATCTCAGTAAGAGATTTGTAAAAGGCTGCACAAGTGCCCGGCTAAACTTGTGGGATTGTAGCGGTTCTCAAGTACCCGATTAAAGCTTGAGTGAGATAGTGGATTGAAAATCCCAAGTGAGGCTTGGGGACTGGACGTAGGTCAGAGAGGGCCGAACCAGTATAAATCTGTTTGCAAGCTCTTCTTCCTTATCTTTTGCATTCCCAGCATTTACATTTGAGCAATTATCAATTGTTTGAAAACTTACTTTTGTTACTCAAGATGAAAACACTGAATTGCGAAAATGTTTTAAAGAGTGGAAATTTTTATACTTCACCCAATTCACCCCCCCTCTTGGGTGATAGCCGGAACTTACACAATTACAGAACATGTAATCAAGTTGAAAGAAGATAGTGGATTGAAAATCCCAAGTGAGGCTTGGGGACTGGACGTAGGTTAAGGATTGAGTCGAACCAGTATAAATCAGTTTGTACATTCTCTTCCCTTATCTCTTACATTTCCAGCACATATGTTTGAATGTGTATAGATATTTAAATGTCTGGTTATTGTTTTATAAACTGATTTCCAGTGAGTTTCGAAAAGTTTTTAAAGTTCTTAAATTTTTATACTTCACCCAATTCACCCCCCTCTTGGGTTCAGCCGGTTCTTACATGCCCCACTTGAATAAGCAATCCCCGATTTTCTTGCCAATTGTTTCCCCTTTATGATTTCCAATCACATAAAAATTCAAAATTCTTTTTTGCAAAGTCCACTTGTCATCAACTTAATGAGTAGTCAAACAAATGTAATTTGAATTTTGAATTGAAGTTCAATAATTTGTAGTAAGAGACACACGAACTTTAGATCACTCGAAATATTTTCTCAAGCATTTCGCTTCTTCTAAATAAATTTTTTAGCAATTCCTAGCAATTGTCCAACATGAGGGCATTTGAAATCTAGGTTCAACCTCTTGCAATAATCTTTAAAACCCTCCCCTTCCACAGTCCAGAAAGGCAACTAATCCTTTATGAGGATTTCTGCAATAGCCTTTCCGCATCTCTCCTTACTAAATAAGTGATGAGTTAAAGTTTTACTAGCAAAAATTGAAAGACAAAATATCACTTAAGATGGGGGTGAATTGGGTGATTTAACAACTTTTTCGATTAACCTTGAATTCAACACTATGAATAGAACTTAACAGAAAGAGAAAGAAAGATTGACACGATAGATTTATACTGGTTCAGTCTTAACTCTTGACCTATGTCCAGTCCTCAAACTCTCTGGATTTTCACTATCTCTTCAAATGATTACACACTCTGTACTCGAAGTAATCCTCTCACTAGGATTCACTCCCCCTTACAAGTTGTAGTCAATAACCCAATCTCAAAGGCCCACTATCTTGAGATTCTTACAAAGATATTTCTAAGAAAAGGATAACTTTCTAAAAGAGCAGATAGATAAACGCTGAAGATTATAAATATCCAAAGATACTACTCAATGAATGAAATAGTAATTGAATAGTTCGTTTTTGCATTTATGTTTTCGGTAGTTGAATTGTATTAAATGTTTCACTTATATTTGGTGAGGGAATTAAATAACCGTTGGAAGCTTTCAATGCACTGTTGAGAGTAATCAATATAGTCGTTAAGCATTGATGTTTCTTCGTTACTCATAGACTTCGATTCAACAAATGTCTGCCGTTATTCGACACATTGACATTCCTTTTGTTCTTCCCGTTGGATTATCTGGCATTTAGTAATGGAAAGAAACCATTAATGTCTTTAGAATGTTCAGGGAATGATGGTCTAAAATCGTGCTTCATTTTCTGGAGCCACATTTAATGCAAATGACGTAATCAATGTTGTTTGATTAATCTTCAGTTAATCCATCATCTAATCATCTGAAACTCATTATAAACTGATTAAACATAGTTAGGAACAATGATGAGTGATGAAAGAAGTAATCAAATCACAAGTAAGGATTTAAGATTTATGTATACAGTGATTTGCAAAACGGAGATACTTTTGCTCGAGTTAGAATTCAAGCAAACTCAAGTGCCTGACCCGAGTTGACCATTCCATGCTCGAGTCACAAGTTCATCTTCTTTGAAAATAAGTTTGAAGCTAAGAGAAGATGTCTCTGTATGAACTTAGCTCGAGTCTAAAAGGTTTAGCTCAAGTGCATGACTTGAGTCATTCATAATTTACTCGAGTCAATAGCATTTTCATAACAGTTGTCGAGTTAGGGTTCGAAGACAACTTTGAACACAGGTCATACTTGAGTCATTAAGTGATAATTCGAGTTGATAAGATGTATTTTGAAAATAACGTTCAAAAACTATACTCGAGTTAACATACACCAACTCGAGTCAATGTATCAGTACTTTGAAAAATAAATTTAAGTTCACAAGATGTAACTCGAGGTATATGGATTTAACTCGAGTTAAAGCATTTTAGCAAAATCTTTTCCAAAGACATTTAACTCGAGTCAATCAAGGTTTAAGCACAGTTTGATTGAGTTTCAAAAACACTTGATTCAACTCTAACAACCTAAAACTCAAGTCAATTTGACAGCAAGTTACTAATTCAAGTTTGATCAAGTTAATTTTTACTTGAATCATTAACTAGACTTTGTTTACAATTGTCAGTTATCATCAAAACACATAGAGAACTAACAAAAATCTACAACAAATGCTATGAGTTGCTAGCTTTGTTGGGATTATATTCTTTGGACACTTTTCCAAATGCCGCAACAATTGTGTAGTGCCACAATCTGTAAGATGACTTGTAAAATCTTTGCAACTATGATTACACTATGCTCGATGTTTACCTTCTGTTTGGGTTAGTGACAACCTTTTGAAATACTACCAGGCATCAGATTTCTCTTAGCTTCCAGCTGTTTGTCCCTCTCCTTCATTATTATTATTATTATTTTATTTTCATTACAAGCAGGTAGTAGTGCTAACAATGTGGCTGTAGTTATATTTTCAAAACAAAGACCCAAATTTTCTAATTTCATTTAAGAATAATAAAATACCCTAAAATTATCATAATACAACATAGTTTTTATTTAATTATATAGAAGCATAAAATGTTATGAAAATACCTAACTCAATCAAAGGAAATTACCAACAAATAAGTGACAATTAAATTTACATTAATTAAAATAATTTTATAAATCTTCATAATGAATCTAGTAGCAATTGAAAGTCATCAATTAGGGATATTTTAACTTAATGAAGAATTAACGGCCAAATTTTGAAATTATATTTAAGGATCATAAAATATGATATAAACACCATATTAAACCATAGTTCTCATATGATCAAATGAGCAAGAAAATATTATGAAAACACTTAAGCTAATTAGCAACAATAAACGAACAATTTAGCTTGCACTAATTGGGATTAGTTGCAAAATAATCAAGAAGCCTAAAATTAATTACATAATTAAAGTCTAAATCAAAGTAATAATTCATGAACCAATCCTACAATTAAAGATTGTAATTAAAGGAAATGTAAACATTTGATTTTAATGTTGATTAGAAATTAAATAAACTACCCCAAAAGTCAAAAAGTGGCGCATGGTATATGGAATTGATCAGATGAGATTTCCATTGATTAAACAATGCTTTTGGCTATTTAAAAGTACATAAATAAACTCAAGGAAAAAGGGCTACGGTTTTGGCTTGCAAAAGAGGGAGGAAATTGATTAATATTTTGACATCATAAACTTGTCAAAGAAGTAGGAGGAAACTTGTTGAGGAAGGGAGAAAACTTGTTGGAGAAGGGAGAGAACTTGTTGAGGAAGTAGAGACAACTTGCAAGGTAAGTAAGGCCTTGGATTTTCCCTATAAATAGAGAAGCTCACCTCTTCATTCTTCACACCAAAATCAATAGCAACATCTGATTATAAAGAGTAGAGAGTGAGTGAGGAGTAGCTTGAAGGAGCTTGAAGGAGTAGAAGCAAGGTTCAGGTAAGTTCTTAAGCTATAGTCTTTTTATTCATAGTTAGAAGGTGTTTTGATTTTTGATCTCCAAGAGTAGTTTTGTTATCATGTTTTTATAGTTAAAAATGTTATTATTTCGAAAATTATATGAAAAATATGGTATAGAAAAATTCTTGAAGGTTGAAGATCAAAGTAGCGAAATTCTGGCAAAATTTGTCGGTTGGGAGTTTTTCAGAGTCAGTCATAAAAAGGCTATGATTTTATGTAGAAAATGAAGTTATAAAATTATGAAACTTTTCAGGGTTAAAGTAGACATCTAGGGATTTTCAAAAATACCTAGAGTGTGTCATTTTAAGTTTTGTACAAGGAGATCAAAATTCTTGAATAAAGGCTACATTTTTCTGGAAAAATTCTGGGCAGATGTTGGAAACACGAAAACTGGGAATGAATCGTGTAATCTAGGCAACAGTGAGTATTTTTACCTGAAAATAGACATCCTAAGGATTTTGAGGAATTTTACGGATCCTTGTTTCGATTTCTCTAGAATTAGTTATGATTTTTCAAAGTTAGCGAAAATTCTGCCCCGAAATGCTGAATCAGCGTTTTTTTGAAAAATAGAGGGATACAATTGGAATAACAATTCCACCAGGGGTAAAAAGGCCGGTAATGGCTAGAATATCTCCTAAGATATTAATTACGAGGTAATAATGCTATAATACTATTATAGGATATCCGGGAAAATCGAGAGACGTACCGACCAGGCAAGTGTACCATATCCGAACAGACTAAGGTACGGACGCGTACTGTAACACTAACTCTGATGCTTATTGTATGCATATATGTGATAGATAATTCTACATGTGATATGTATTGTTACCATAGATGATTGTACATGTGATGTGTACTGTTATCATAGATGATTGTACATGAGATGTGTACTGTTACCGTAAATGATTGTACATGTGATGTGTACTGTTGACACAGATGATTGTACATGTGATGTGTACTGTTGATTAATGCTGTAATGTCATGGATATCTATCATACATATTTTGTCATACATAAGCATGAGGTTAACCGTTACCTGGGGTCCGATGGGTATTGGACCTAAGCTCTTACCATAGCTTTAGGGTCCGGAGGACCGAGGACCGAAGGCAAGAGAAAGTAGCATGCGTGAGACTCGGCTGGCAATTTCTATTTTGGGATATGTACCGTTACAATGACAATACTCGAATAAATGTACTATTCTTCGTGAACAAACAGATACGCCACAATTAATGATATATCAGTTACTCACTCTTTTACTTGCTCCGATGCTCTACTCTGATGAAAAAAAAATAATCCATTTTTGAAAATTGGGGTGTTACAGCTGCGGTCCTTGGCCGATAACTACGGTTACAGTGCGACTTGTTTTTTGCGAATTATTCTATGCTTAACATGTTATATGTTCTTATTTATATTTCATACTTTCATATAAGATTAATTGTTACCCCTGGGGTTCATTCATTTGAACTCCAGACCGCATGAAAGAGACAGGTAGTGGATCGGGATCAAGAGAAAAGATGCAACTGTAAGGAATACAGCATAAGGGATTTTTGTGATAGTATAAGTAGTTGGACTGTATTAATTTGTTTATCATTTTCCTATTTTTGGATTATGGTATTAGGATCCTACTATGAGATAGATTTGAATCTGAAAAATTTATCCTCATGTTTTCAACTAAGTTATTTTAAGAAAGTTTTATTTTGTAATTAAGTTGTCCAAACTACTTCAATGCATGTGCACTATAACTCTAATAATTAAAGGCGCAATAAGGACAGGTGTCACAACATTCATGGCTTCTCTCAAAACAGAAAGTTTCATAGCTTGCTTGAAAGTAAAAGGATCAAGATTAATAGTAACAACATTTGCAAAAGTATGGTAAGAAGGAGAAAGAGAAGAATAAGAAAGAACAGAAGTAAAGGATAATGAGGACAACCTTTACATGATAATTGAATGGAAATCCTACAGATATGAAGGAGGACGATAAAGTCTAGTAGACCTACAGATGGAAGGATTGGGAGAGGGAGAAGAGCCAGAACCAAAAGGCTAGGAAAAATCAGAACCAGTAGGCTGGGAAAAATTAGAACAGTAGGCTGTGAAAATCAAACAAGGATATCTTCTAATAAGGGAGAGTAAGGTTGTGGTTCAGGCTAAGACGAAGAAAGGGAAGTAATGCTGTCAGTTTTGAAAGGAAACACATGTTCATGAAAATTGACATCACGAGAAAGAAAAACATGATTGTTAGAGATATCAAGTAGTGTAAAAGCTTTCGAACCATGGGGAATACAAAAGAAAAAAAATTGTGTGCATGTAGATCAAATTTTGAACAATAATGGCATAATGTAGAAGCAAAGCAAAGAGATTCGAAAACCTTAAACATGGAATAAGTAGGAGAAAAACCATAAAAATGTTCAAAAGGTGTGGAATTTTGAATGGTTGGAGAAGGTAAAGAATTAATGAAATGAGTAGCATGAAGAACTAAAAAAGACCAATAAGAAATAGGAATGTGAGATTGAAAAAGAATGGCACGTGCAACATTTAAAATATGTTGGTACTTTCATTCAACCAAACCATTTTGCTGTGGAATAGCAATACAAGATTTTTGATGAACAACACCATTAGAAGCAAAAAAAATTGAGGCATATTGAACTTAACACCATTGTCTAAGTGAAAAAGTTTTATAGTAGCAGAAATTGAGTTTTGACCAGAGCAAAAAAAAAAAAAAAAAAAAGCTTAATATGAGTATGAGTATCAGATTTAGTTTTAATTAAAGAGAGCCAAGTATATTGAGAAAAAGTCATTAAAATTTGTAAGGAAATAATGATGGCTTTGAATAGAAGGAACCAAAAAAGGGACCCATATATCAACATGTATCAAATCAAAGATTTTATTGCATGAAATTGTGCTTAAAGGAAAAGGTAAACATTTTTGTTTAGCAAAATGGCAAGCATCATAGGTAATTGGAGGGGATACAAAAACATCATAAACTTGTTTATGTAAAATGGAGAGTGTAGAGGTAGATGGATGACCAAAGCGTAGATGCCAGAAAGCAATGTTTGTAATAGGAATAGTATTTGTTAGAAGAACCTAAGGAGAAGTTGTCTGTAGTGTCATATCTATAGTAAGGATGTATAGGCCCTCAAAAAGTCTAGCTGAACTAATCATCAAGGAAAGACGAGTTGAGTAAATTTGATAAACATTGGAAGAAAAGGTTAAGAAACATTGATGAGATGTTGTTAAACGAGACATAGATAAAATGTTGAAGGAAAAATGAGGAAGAAATAGAACAATATACAAAATCAAGGAATCAGAAATTCGAATTGTGCCAAAGAAGCTAGCTATGATTGTAGAACCATTCAGAAGACTCACTGAAATTGGAGGTATAGACTTGTATGATGAAAACAAAGCTAAAGAATGACAAACAGGATCAGTTGCACCAGAATCAATAATCCAATATACAAACGAGTGGGGAACAGATAGAGAGGCAAACATATGATTTACTGAAGGTGTTGGAGAAGATGATGAATTAAGGAGACTAAGAAGGCGAGTATACTGAGTAGTGGATATATATAATTGGGGAAGAACACCAACTTGTTGAGAGGAAGGCGCTGAGGAAGAACCCATGGCAAAGGAGGTCGGTTGAACAAAACCAGTAGCAGAATTCTGAGTAGACAAATGATTCACCGTATACAAAGAACTAGAGGATCTAAACTTGAATCTAAGAGGAAAACCATTGTCCTTATAGCAAGTATCTTGAGTGTGACGAGGTTTCCCAAAATAAGAACACAATTTTGGCTTTGAACCAAGAGAGGCATGCAGTGTTTTGGCCAATAACACCATCAAGATAGTAGAACCAAGTGGGAGATAAAGTTCCCTCTCTTATTGAAAAACCAGTAAGAAAACATAGGTAATCGGAGGGAGAGGATCAAGTAGCATTATCTGACACTTAGAGCAAGTTGCTCGTTGAAACCTTTTAAGAACCGTATCGCCTTATCCTTATCACGATGAAGAAGAGCATTGTTAACAGAACCACAACTACACGGCTTCAAAGGATGATATTTATAATCTCATCCTAAAGAATTTTCATATGAGTGAAATACTCACTAACGCTCGAAGCACCTTGACAAAGATTACAAATCTCTCTTCCTGAGGTTCAGCAATACAAAACTAATTCGATTAGGAGAAACGCGATATGAGATGAATTCAAATTTCAACAGCATAATCAAACCATAAGACACTCTTTAGAATAGTCAAAGAGAGAGGCTATGTGTGCCATCCTTGAACGAGATTGTTATAGCATTCCCAAATTGGAAAAGACGAAGCAGTCGACAGCAGGGGAAGAAGAGAACCATCGACAAAGTGGAGTTTATTCTTTGAGAGTAAAGCTACATGCATGTATCTGGCCTAACTGTAATAATTAGAACCATCAAGAGGAGGAACAACAAGAATGAGGGGCTGATTCTCATTGGGTTGTATGTAAAATGGAGATGTCAGATCAACAACGAGTTCAGATACCATTGAAGGAGGAGGCGAAGGAGATTTTCTTGTGGCAAATGATCAATCGATCTCAGAATTAGACACCACTGAAAAAGGAAAAAGGGATTGATGAAGATTTGGGAGACAAATGACAGAGAGATCGAGATGAAAAGTGATGAAAACATTGGTGAAGTCAATTTGTAATTATTGGGGGCATTTTGCAAGACGACATGACTTATCTCTTTATTTGGATTAGAATAAAACTTTAGAGTTTCAAGAAATAAACCTTGTTGATTTGAACTTTTACATTTATCATGTCCCTGAAAAGGGTGACCATTTCGTAGTAGGTATCTATCACAATCTAAAGAAGTTTTTCGCTGAATACGATAATCAATTCTTTGTTGTTCAGAAATTTTTGAAAAGGCAATATCAATATGTTGCTTTTGCTTCATCAAATCTTGACCAGCTTTATAACATCTATTATGAACACTCTTATGATCTCCAACATGAACTTTGATTCTATCCTTCTTATGCCAAGTTTTGAACCCCACACTGACAAATGCTTCCTGTGTCAAACCACTACCTCTAACCTCCATATCAAGTAGATAACAATACAAGCAAAAACATGCGTATTTTGATACACTATACTTCAACCAAGAACCAAATTCTTCAAACCAGTTAGGATTGAATCTACGCATTTTTCCATATATATATATATATATATATATATATATATATATTAGGGAATGATTTAAGAATTGGTTGAGTTGTCCCCTTGAGCAAATAAGCTCTCTGAACATCCTCTCTTTCTATAGGATTTGATGTCAATGAACAAAATGAAGGTCTTTTTCCTTGATCCGCTTCAAGATTTTCTATATTAATTTTTGTTCTTGAGGTGGTGATTGAAAACTGTGAAATTGATATGCTTGTGGTGGTTGATAGGATTCTTAGACAGTTAGAACTGAAATACTATTTGAAACTTGCTCACTTTGGTTCTATATTTGTGGGTTTTAGACGTCTGAAATAAGATTGTATCCTTGACATTTTTTGGAAACAAAGCAGTAAAAATCATAACATTTTGAAATAGCAAAAATCACTAGGGTCAGTCAGTCATAATACATACAGAGTGAAATTTCAGATTTTCAGTGAAGGGCAGTTCGGTGATTTCTTTCAAAATGAAAGGCATTTTGCAACTGAGATGGCCAAAATTTTAGATTTTCAGTGAAGGGCATTTGCAACTGAGATACGGTCAGCAAAATCAAAATCATAAAAATTTCAATCGACCACCTCAGAATCAAGGAAACCACTACTCACAGTCAAAATCATCAAAATCAAGGAAATTGATCACAGTAAAGGAGAGACAGGTGAGACCGAAGAACAGCGAGAGCAAGCGAACATTGAACGTGACTTCAGATGAAGAACAAAGACCACCGAAGAGTGAAGACAAAGTTGAGGAGAGACGAAAAACTTGCGACCATTGAACACCGAAGAACAGCGAGAGCGACCACCAGAGATCAATTTAGGAGTGATAGAGGCTACTTCAGACGGGGGCGACGGAGGTGACTTCAGACACTTAAGATAGGGGCAACTTCAAAGTTTAGAGAATAGACGGGGGGACGAGATCGAGATTTAGGTATGTTTGGGAACGGTTGTGTCACATAATTTCATTTTTATCATTTATTAAAAAAAACTCAAAATTTGTGTCTGGTTATGCGGACATGTGCGCAAGTGTGGCTCTGCCCTTGTGTATACATACATACATACATACATGTGTGTGTCTCACCAATAAATATTGAATTATGAAAATTTATTGTGACAATAATACAAACAGTACCATAACAGGTAATCCATGAATTTGTTTTACATAGGCAATTGAAAGTGACATAATGGGCATGTATGGCTAGTTTTTAGCCATCCTACAATGCAATTATTGTGGAAAAAATAGTCACAAGACAGTGCTGAAACGTGGTCGCCGTCCTCATCATCAAAAGCTTCTAAGTAAAAGCTACATGTACTTGTCTTTATATTATTGGCCAACTTTTCCATCTTCTTGAGTGATGCCATAGCTTTCTCTTTAGTCAGAACCATTAAGAAATGTTGCATGGATTGCTCTATTACTTGATTGATTTCTCTTGACTCAATATCATCATCACTGGTATAGATTTCTATTGACTCATCATCATCACCAACAATATCGGTCATATTCTCAATGTATTCATTGTCTCTATATGGAGCGACAGTTTGAAGATTAAAAAACAAAGTTTTTGAGCCATAAGATATATCAACGACATTAAGATACACAATAAGAGGTATTATGCTGTGATGATCACTTCTAATGGTGAAACGATTGATTACTTCTTGGTAGTGAGATATGATTTGAGATGCTAATGACCCAACATCATGTTCTAAAAGATAGTTGCCCACATTTCTATGTAGAAAAATTGGAACATCTCAAATTAATTCTTCACAAGGCATGGTGAATGGAGATGGAAACACGTTAGAATGTATCATTTGAAGGCGCCTTGTGTTGGGTGAAGCCCCACATCGAATGGCAGAAAAACTGATATCAAACATATCTTCCATCAAGTCTTTAGAATTTGGTACCATAAATCTTGTGCATGCCTTCCTCTATTAGAAAGTTGTTTCCTTTATATGATATGATTTGCATGATTTAGACTAGCCTTAATTATTGAGTATGTATGCTGCTAAATGAGTGCCTCGGTTTTTGTTTTATTTTGTTTTTTTAACTGAATACATAAATATTATATTTCTTCTTCTCATTTTGCTTTTTTTTTTTTTTTTTTGCAAAGTCACTTAACATTGAATATAAGACTGTACGTAGTTGCTTTGGGTCTTCAGTTTTGGTGATTGAAATATATATATATATATATCCCTTTAATACATATATAATACATGTGTGTTTTGCTCTAGGTTCTATATTCAAGGGAGTATATTGTTCATATCTCCTTTTTGCTTCACTCCTTTCCCCCCGGTACTTGCTATCTAGATTCCATCCACGAGATTCTTGCTTCTAATTGCCATGCTCCTCCTTTCCCTTCGACAACCTTCCAGGCTGTTCTTTTTCCTTCGAAGTTGGGCTCTTTCCCCAGTCTTTAGTTGTAGTATTGGTGAGTTCCACTTGTTCCAGCTCCAAATATTTCTTCACCCATTCTCCAAAAGCCCCAAGTTGTCAATGCGTTCCATGATGAGAGATCTGGCCAACCGTGATGAAGAGTTTAGATCGGCTATGAGGAGATGCACATGCACACTTCCCTTTAATTCTTGCACCTACAAGGCAGCATCCCTAAAGCGACTTAAGTACTTTTGAAGTGTCTCTCTTGGCAACTACTTAATCTTGCTCAAGGTGAACTCGAATTTAGGCTGTTTCTTGCTAGTTGCAAAATTCAGCGAAAACTTGTTTCCGAGATCTACAAAATTGTGAATCGACTTTGCGGGCTAAGTGTGGAACCATGTCTACGTTGCAACTCGTAAAGTTGCAACAAATAGCTGGGATATGATAGGGTCTTCAAACTGCCTTACATACATCCATAACTCGAACGTATTAATGTGATCTTGTGGATCCTGAGTTCCATCGTATGTATACAAGTCAGCTAAGCTGAAGTTTTTTGGGTATAGCGATCTCATCTGAGAAAGGCCTTACTAATATTCTCCCCCTGCTGTACTTTCTTTTATACTTTCCAGGTGTTCTCTTAGCTGTTGGTGGTGCATCTCTATTTGACATGATAGTAACCTAAATAGGCTCCGCTTTCATATGATCTAGGCCCTGAACTTGTTGAGTCCGAGTCTGATCTCGGTCGATCAAGTCCTTTCCAGCATTATCATTCCGAGGTCCTTCAACATTGACTTGAATAGAAACTGAGGGAGTAGCTCAGTTGAGATCATCCTGGTTTCTGTTTCTTATTGAATTCTCAATTCTCTTAATTCTTCTGAGGCACTCCTCAAGCAACCTCATTCTTTGGTTGTCTGCTTGCCGAGTCTCTTTTGTACTGGTTCAAGTAGAAGACACAACGTTAAGTTGGCTGGGCTCGCTTTCACCCTAGTTCCCTTCACACGTTGGTTCCTCTAATCGCCCGAGGCCTCTTCCAACAACTGCATCTTTCACCTTTCTTCTTGCCGCCAAAAGGCATTCTGACGGTCTGCCTCCTCCCTCATCAACAAAATATCTTCTTGTATTTGGAGACGACTACGAAGCTCCATCTCATCCATCCGTCTCAACATTGAAGCCAGTGTATTTTGCAAGAGATGAACGTCCAGGTTCTCGATCTGAAACTTGGTAGGAGGGTCTTGCTGCTGAACTTGTGTCTGAATTGGCCCGGTAGTCCCATCCTGAGGAACCGCCACAAATACTGGAGAAGTTCTAGTATCAGCTATCTCCGCCTCAGTCCACAAAATAACTTGATTAGGATTTGGAGGAACCGAATCCTCGAATTGAAACATTCGTTTCGACAACTGGTCTTGTCGAGGTATTAGGCTACGACTTCTAATGTTTGCAGCCATTATCAGTAGTTTGGTAATCAAAGTTTATCTCTCCCAACGAACAGCACCAATGTTCTGGTGTAAAACACAAATGTCTAACCTCAATGAGTTAGTAGATAATTTATATGGGATCAGTAATACTCTCTGGGATATATATGCTTATATACCAAAGAGAAGATGATTGTTCTAGGATGTCTATGAGGAAGACACCGAAGAATACCAGATAATCACTGTGCAATACGAATATGGCATTTAGCCAAAAGGGGTGGGGTGTGTGCATAGTGAGACTGAATAGTAGAATAGATGAATAGAGAGTGTGCACCTGTGAGGTTAATCTCCTACTTATAGAGATTACCTCTAGGGTTTCAGTCCTTAGGCTTTCAGTGCCTCTCAGGCCCTTGTCTTTGCTCCACTACTTGTGCATGTCTGCTCCACTACCTGTACTGTCCGTGATTATAGCTGGGGTTATAGGGTAATTAGTGTTTTACCTGATTATGGAGAGATTCTTTCATAAATTTCCCTTGCTTGGCCGCATAGCAATTGAGCCTAATATTCGAGTCCATAACAGAATCATTCCTCTCTCTCCCCAGCATTCAATAATCAAGAGTTCACTAATCCTTCCAGTAGCCACGGTGGCGAGTTCGAGATGACTGTCGAAGCGGTGATACAATCAAAACTATTGGATCATTTGATGGAGGATGTTTGCGTCTCTCCTGACTACAAAGTCCCAATAACTAAAATGAACAGAGAAACATGGTTGAAAGTGATTGAGTATTGTGAGAAGCACGCCTTCAAGGCCAACGACGGAGCCTCAAATTCCAATGTGAAGGAGCTAGAGGGATGGGAGACAAAGTTCATGAAAGTGAATGTGGAGGATATGTTGTTTCAGATATTAATGGCAGCCGACTATTTAGGAATTGAGGATTTGTTTAATTTGTCATGTCAAATTGTGGTAGAGTCGATAAAGGGGAAGACTCTTAAAGAGATGAGAAAGATGTTCAAAGAGAAACATTGCTCAATCTTAATGCTTCTAGGTAAACCTAAAAGATCTTCCAAGTAATCATAATTTTTTGGTTCTTCAAATATTAATTGAGTTACTACTTGATAGGGCAAAATTTATAACCTATAGACTCTGCAAGTATACGGGCTATATCAACTAATAAAGTGATAAGTAAGAAAAGTATTGTTCTCACGAGGACTCAATCAATCTAGTGATTAGATATTTAATTCCCTTACTCCGTTTAAGTTGAGCGACTTAGACTTGTTTTCAATAATAAAGAAAATTAATAAGAAACTAATAGTACCAAAAGAGCGAATTCCAATTTGAGAAGTACAACCTAGAGTCGCTAATTTCTTGTTGGTTTCTTAGAATTAATCCCCACTAAATTAATTTTGACTTAATTTACTCAGCTAATCTAGAGTATTAATGTCTATAAATGTTTTCCGGTCCATTTATAAACCTATCTTAATTAATTATGTAATGCCTCACATAACTAACTAAGATGTGTTTTAGATCTCACCCTAATTTGATTATGTGGAGCTTCTAGGTATATGCCTATTCTAGATGCAAATTAGATTAAAATCTAATTCTACATTATTTAATCGTAAGGTCAATTTAGGATTCTCTCTTCCAAGTTTAACCCTAAATCCCCAAAACATGCTTACTAGTGGCCAATTAATAAGCAATAGCAATAAAAGCAAGAATGAATAAATTGAATAAAATTAATCAAAACTAATAGTGGGAATAATCTCTAGAACCCAAACAAGTTCATAGGTTCTCTATGTTGAAAAGAAAACTTAGTCATACTAAAATCTTTAAAAAGATAAAACTCAGATTCAGACAAGAAAAGAAAAGAGAAATAAAACTCCCAAAGAATACCTCAATACTCCTCGCTTCTATGGCTGCTCCTTCCTCCGATTTCCACTGTCATGCATAATCAATTCGTGCGTCCCTCCTCCTCCTTTTTGCGGCTCGGCATATATATATATATATATATATATATATATACATACATATATATATATATATATCCTGCGTCACTGTGCGTCTTTTTCCATATCTCTTGCGGCATCAATCAATCTCTTTAATATATATTCCTCTCATTTTTCAACTTGGGCCATGGGAAACAATATTTATTCCTTTTTTCAATTTAATAGTATATTATATAATGTAATATAATAATATATTATAGTATATCCTTTTAAATTTAATTTGTTGCCCAGGTCGTGATGCTTATTGTCTTTCCTATATTTTCTCCCCTCTTAGATCACATAATATCTCCTACAAAATAAAATAGGATATCAATAAATTTTCTGTTATAATATTTTTTTATCCTATAAGGATGGATAAACATATAAAAGATAATTGAATAGGTATAAAATATTAATAAATCAACCTCATTATACATAAAATATACACCTATTTAATTATAAAATATATACTTATCACTACTCATTAATCCTCCAACTATAACTCAGTCCTTAGACTTTTAATTTGACTCAAATTCAATCCAGATATAATTGGCTAAATCAGGGGGAGAATTGAAACCAGTGCCGTAGCGTACAGAACAACTTGGCTAAATTGCAAAGGTCATCATGAACATTGCGAAGTGCTTGAGTTGTTTGGTTCAAGCATATTTATTTCTTTATAGAAACTTATGAGGAAAAATAAATCTAATAAATTAGAGAGAATTTCCCTAGTAATTTTGCATAAATTTTTCTCTCTTTGTTGTTAGATAAAAAACTGTGACTTAGATCCTCATCTAATCCTTCTATATATATAATTGCTTATAAAATTTTCAACCTCAATTATGTATAAAGGATAATTTTTAAAAATTCATCCTTTTTTTTCAAAAAATTTAAATCTCAATCAAATTTTACATATTTTCCACATCTACATATTTTCCTATATATTATTATTATTATTATTATTAACTATTCGGGTTCTATCTTCTATAAAATATTCTTTAAATGTATTTATTTAATGCAGTTGTATACAATTGAGATAAAATTTTGGAAGTTTAATTTAAAATTTGATTATTTATTTTTGTAATTGATGATTTAAAAAATGACTAAATCTCAATTGTTCAAATGTTAACCTAGTCCTTATATATAAATAAATTTTAAAAGATATGAAAAAAAGAAAATAATTTTTAGTTTAAATTATTGAATCTCAATATTAATTAGTTTTATATCCTTCTCCATTTTAGTAAAACGAAAATGCATAGAATATGTATGCGTATAAATATTAAGAAGATACTCAATCACACAAGAATTTTCTGTCAGGATTTAGAAAAGTCTTATGTGTATTTTGCACCTTAACACTAGAATATAATATTGTTTTAAACAACTGACATAAATTTTTTGGAGTTTAAAATTTGATTATTTATTTTAATAAAAGACTAAGAGCCCGTTTGTATAGGCTTTCAAGAAAAGGACTTTTTTCATTGCTTTTTAAAAAAGTCTTTTAATTAGAAGTTAAGCCATTTCACGTTTGGATGCACCATTTAAAAAGCAATTTTAAATAAAAATGCTGTTTGGATGTTAAAATAGAGAAACACTTTTTTATTAGTAAAATTATTGAAATGGGCATACAAAATGTAAGATAACTTAAAACAACATTATCATTATTGAATAGTAATTTCCACTCAAAATGGTCAGCTACTATACTATAACCAATGCATTAATTAAAAATAAACCTTTAAATAAAAAAAATATCAAGGTGCAATGAAAAGAATAAAAGCCAACCGAACCAAATAAATCCAGCCCCTGTAACTTTGTTTACCTAATAGATCATTTAGGAAATGCTTACAACAATATTAATTCTTCTCTCAGTGAAAAGTTAGTCCCTTGACTTGTGATATGGAGGTCACACTATATCCACCATTATTTTCTACTTACCATGCTTATCTATTGGTGGCTCTCTTGATTTATATTCTTAAGAGCGAATTTGAGTTTAACCTTGAGTACATAGATGAAAAGAAAGTTTAATTTAAAATAATTTGTAGTATTTTTGAAAAATTTATTAATGGGAGATAAGTAATTATAATAATTTCATCCTACAAAAATTAAATAGTATACAACAATGTGAAAAACATTGCCTCGAGGTACCATTGTGAAAAACATTTTTGATATTGAAGCATATAACTTGAGGCATATATTATTTGACTAAAGGCAAGTTGAAACTCCAAATTTCATTGAAAAATTAAAGGCATAGATCACATGATGAATCACATTATAATTGTTATCATCAAAACATGATAACTAACAAGCTGAACTCCCAAATCTAAAAAATGGTGCAGGTCACTTGCAAGTTTCATGCGAGTTAACGCTATCACTCTAGTGTAACTTGCTCACTCAAGTGGGAAGTTATAACTTTTGAAAAATATCATGAGTGACTTGCAAAACTCCTATGAGTGATCACTGTCACTTGTGCGATCTCTTATTCACTCGAATGATGATTTACTTCAACTCTCGTAATATTAATGAGTGCCTTTTAGAACATACGTAGTTTGCCACACAAAGGTCAACTTTTTGTGAGCATAAATTTTTGAATATAACTTCAAATTTGACAGATGAATATCCACATAAAGCTCTGTAAGTCTTCTTTCCAATGCAAACAGAATTAACTCAAATTCATCATATTTTGAAAGTTTCGATGATATTCATAATAGCTAGCCTGGAGCAGCGTCTTGCAACGTCTTTATATGACTGTGAACTTCCAAAATTCATATATCTTCTAGTTGTTCTTCATTGACCATGATCTTAATGTTTATGAAACACTTTGAGTCTAGTTTCATATGCAACACTGAAGAAATAAATGCAAGACTTGAATGATTTTTGTTTTTAGCTGTTCTAGTTGTTGAGAAGACTTGAATGCAGCTCTATTTATACTGAGAAAGCATTAAATGACCATTGGATTTATCAATATAACTATTTCCTTCTTTAACCAAAGTTTTGGTTAAGCTTAGGTCTGCTTCTCTCACTAATCTTCACTTAATCCAGCTATCCAAGTGTTTAGAGTTGACTTCCTCAAGATTAATCCGTTGGAAGGACAGTTGTTTGTTGTAGAAATCATTCTTTAATGCTTTGCAACCGTGTGCAGATGGATTACCAAAATGTATGCAACTTTCTGGGTTTAGCATTTAATGTGCTGACGTCACTTTTTACTTTTGTTTTAAACCTTCAATAAACATTCTCTAATTCATCCGAAACTCACTAATAAAGTGATTAAACATAGCTAGGAATAGTAGAGAATAATACTGGAAAGTATTAAGATCAAACAAGAAGATTTTCCAAATTCGTCAGATTTGAATTTCTGGATCAGCGATGTAAACTCGAGTTTGGTTTATTAAACCTCGAGTTTGAAGCTTCAGTATGTAAAAGCATTTTAAGTTAAAAACATCTAAACTAGAGGTTTCCTTCCAAAACCTGAGGTTTTCAATACATTAAAAACTACAATGCTCTCGGGTTGGCCTAAACTCGAGTTTCCACATTTAAACTCGAGTTTCCTCCATCCAGAGAGGAGGGTCGCGATTTTGAACTTTGGAACAGTTTTGTACAAAACACAAACTCGAGTCTATTAGTAGACAGACTCGAATTTGACACTATTCAAGTCAAAAATCAGTTTTAGTTTTCAAAAAGGAAACCAGAGGTTTTCAGTGCAAACTCTAGAGTTTTCTCATGTTGAAAATACATTGCTCTCTGTAAGGCTCAAACTTGAGTTCAAAAGTTTAACCTCGAGTTTGTTTAACTCAAAGACTTTGAATGCTCTCAGCCTGAAGTAAACTGGAGGTTTATGAAATTAGTCTTGAGTTTACTTTGGTTAAAAATGAAAGCAGGAGCTTTATACCCAAGAGGGGGGGTGAATTGGGTATCTCGAAACTTGTTCTGTTTTTGGTCACTCAGAACAGGGCACAACAGAGAGCATAAGGAGAAGAAGCTAAACACAATGCAATTTATACTGGTTCGGTCCTTTCCTGACCTACATCCAGTCCCCAAGCCTCACTTGGGATTTTCAATCCACTAACTCAACAATATTGATTACACACTCTGTACTAAGAGTTGTTCTCTCACTAGAACACACTCCCCCTTACAAGTTGTAATCAATACACCCCAACTACCAAGTCCCCTGACTTGTAGTTATCTCAATCAATAAATGATTTACAAGTATTTGACTCTCTTACAGAGTAGATATGATGAACACTGAAGTGCTTGTATCAAGTATGATACTTTACAAGTGAAAGCTAATACACAATAAATGAACTTAGTAGACTTTCGCTCAAAGTAGGTGTATCCACTGTAAATGAAGTTAATGCTCTCTATTTATAGGTAGAGAACATTAAATGACCGTTGTAGAAAGATTTCAACCGTTGGAAGTGATTAGCTTAGGTTCTGGTCATCTTCTCTCTCTAAGCTTCTGCTAATCCAAGTGTTAATGTGATCTGATGTGGCTCTCTGAGTTTCTGCCCGTTGGAATTGACTTTACTTGATGTAGTAAGCTTCCTTTAACGTTCATTAGGCGTGCTCAGAAGGATTAGCTGAAAGTATGTGAGATTGTGCAGATGCATTAAATGCACTGTTCACCTTTTTGCTTTCTCTCACAAATCTTCAATAATCTTGATCTGTGCTAACTGAAAAACCCTCAACAAACTTGTTAAACATATCTGAGATCATGAGTGAATGATATATGAAAGCAATTAGATCAAACAACAAGATATAGCAGATTTCACAAATTTGAAAAAGTACCAACGGTCACTAACCTTGAGGTCAGTTCATCCAACCTCGAGGTTAGCTTGAAAGGTTCAGGCAATTTGTTGATTTAAAACGTCCAGCCTCGAGGTTGCAATATGAACCTCGAGGTTTCCCTTAAAAAGAACCCTTTTTCAAACCTTTCATAAACTCACAAACCCTGAGGTTCCAGAGGTAACCTCGAGATTTGAAGTTATTTTCAAACCTTCAGTTTTCATAGAAACTCGACAACATTGAGGTCAGAAAACCATACTCGAGGTTAGCCTTTGAGAAAATGAAGTTCAGTGTTCAATCATAAATCTTAGCCTCGAAGTTACAACCTTAACCTCGAGGTTTTCATAAAGACTTGAAAACCTGTTGCTCTCTGTAAGTCATAATACTCGAGGTTGAAATACCATACTCGAGGTTATAAGTCTAAATATAAAACTTGGGGTTTTCAATAAGGCCTGAACCTCAAGGTTGACTTTCCAACCTCGAGGTTTCACGTATTTCTTTTGTGAAACCATGTTTTGACACTTAACCTTAAAACCATTTGTAAGGCTCAACCTCGAGGTTGAAAAACCAACCTCGAGGTTTGCTCTTCAACAAGATTTTAACACTTAAGAGCAAAACCTCTTTAATTGTTTGTAGTTGTTGGCAATCATCAAAACCATCAGAAAACTAACATTCTCCCCCTTTTTGATGATGACAACATCTACAAGCAATCTCTTTATCAACACTCAAGAGATTATTAGAGACATTATCAGAGGATTTTGAAAAACTTTGAAAAATTTTCAAAAACATTGAAACACTGAAGTTTTTGCACAAATGCAGTGATGAGATTGAAAGCATAAGATAATATTACTATCAGAGATGAGCAGAAGCAAGAAATCAAAAACAATATTCCATAAAGCTCAATTGATATTCCATTTCAACAAATTCAAGCATATAAAAATACAATGGAATTCAACTGAATACAAAGAAAACAATACAAATGCACAAAGATACTAACTGCTATACAATCATCAAAACAACCTAAGCCCTAAGATCCCTAAGATCCTCTAGTTCACAGTGCTTGTCTCTCCCCCTTTGTCATCATCATCAAGGAATTCGGGGTCAAGATCAAATAGAGGAGGTTTGTAGATCACCATGGCAGTGGTGGGATCAAAATCAGGGTCTAAGGTGGGATCAGGTATAGGAGGATGAGCGAATGGAGAAGGAGTGGGGAAGACTTCAGTAGAAGGGGTAGGTGGAGATGGAAAGAGTGGAGGAAGAACCTCTGTGGATGGAGTAACCACATTGGCTGGAGTAGAGGTGGAAGGAGGAGATGGTGTGGTATCAATTGGAGAAGTGTGAGGTGGACTAGGAAATGAGAAAGAGTGAGATAGAGGTGAGTGAACAGGAGAATGGTCAGGAGACTCAGTGACTGGCTGAGGTGATGATGGATCAGGAATGGGAAGAGATGAGCTAGGGCCATGATGAGTGTCAGAAGCAGGAACAGTAGAAGGGCCAGTGGTGGAAGAAGATCCAAGACCAAAATGATGGATGAGCTTGTCAGCCTTGTCTCTGGCATCAGAAGCAGTTGTAAGTGCAACTGCTAGAGAGGAATCCAAGCCAGTAAACCTCTGATCTACCTCCTCCTTGATCTTGTGAAGATGGGACAGCACCTCACCCTGAGCTACCACTACGTCCATAATCCCCAACTTGATATCAGCCCGCAAGATGTCAATCTCAACCTTCATTGATGCTCTGTGATGTGATAATGCTTGATTGAACATCTACTGTATCTGGCCCATAAAATCAGCTGGCAAGGATGTCTGAGGAGGTGGAGGAGCTGATTGGGCTTCATCAGGAGCTTGAGATGCCTGAGACTGTGCTGTACCCTCTGTATCAAGCTTGATCTTCATGAGGTTGATCTGATGTTTGCCAAAATAGAGAGGGTATTCAAGCGTATCAGTTGACCCCACATACCAGATTTTGTGATAGAAAAGTATCACAGAGATTAGAGAAGGATAAGGTATGTGTGTCAATTCCTTCTTGGCAAATCTGAAACTCTTCATCCCTTGGAGCAGCCAATCCCCAATGTTGAAAGGAACTTTCTTCACAAATGCAGTGAAGGGTCTGTAGTCTAGTGATGTGAAGTGAGTGTAGTTCCCAGCCTTAGGAATGAAATTCCTAGAATATATGTACCAAAGGATTCTATGCGCAGGAGGCATGTCACTTGGTTTGAATGAAAGCTTAATGGCTTGGTCACGAGGGAAGGGTTTGCCTGGGATGAGAGTTTCATACACCTCTTGATTGGTATATGAAAACTCAGGAACAGGAGGTGGGTTTTTGATTTTCAAAATTTTATTGATCTTCTCAGCAGTCAATGAGAATTCAACACCTCTTACTACAGTGGATACTGTCTCTTCTAGCAGATCACCATCATCATCCAATGTACTACTATCCCTCATCTTGAAGTAAAACATCCTAACCAAACTAGGGGTATAGGGACAGTATATGGAAACAAAAGGTTCATATTGTTTTATCCAAGGTGAAAGATCTAAGTTGCACTCCTTATAGAAATTTTCCAAGTTTATTGCAACTGAAGCACAAAAGACTTTTTGGAGATAAATTTCTCTATACTTATCATTTTCTTCCTTGGAGGAGAAGGAAGATGCAGCAGTTACGAATCCTTCAGGGGGCGATCTCACATGTTGAATGTCCTCTATGGCATTATCAGCAAATGTATCCTTCTTCTTTTGCTTTGAAGCCTGAGAGGGAGACTTGCCTTGGGAAGTGTGAGAAATTGAAGCTTTCTTGGTTCTGGCTTTCGTAGGAGCTTTCTTGGTTTTCTCAGTCACTTTCTCCTTCCCTTTTCCCTTTGGTTTTGGTTCCTTCCTCTTTTTGGACACAGCTTGTCCCGGTTCCTTAATGGTGATACCCTTTTGTGCGACCTTGGGAGAAGAAGAAAGAGGAGCAATGGGAACACCAGGAATGTGCTTATCGATCCCAGTACGCAGACAAGTTGATCTTGTCTTCTTTCTCACTGGTTTGGTGTACTGCGTCTCAGGTTGATGCTTGGGTGGAGGAGGAGGAGACAAGGATTGGGTCTTTTCAGACGAATTTGTGATCGATTTAGAGTGGGATGAGGAATTCGAAGCCATTTATGAGCTTAGAATGGAAGAAATTGAGAGAAAATCGAAGAATGACAGAGGGAAAAAGAGAGAAAGACTCAGAGAACTCGAGGCTAGGGCACGGTGAAATGAAATTGTACAGCAGCATATATATATAAACTCGCGACTAACCTCGAGGTTAACATCTCAGCCTCGAGGTTAGGTGAATAAAAATTCACTAACCTTTGAAATTACTACCTCCAACCTCGAGGTTGCCTCCAGAGCCTCAAGGTTCCACTGTCTAATTGATGAGGTGTTCTCTCTGTCTGCTACAAAACTCGAGGTTCCTCTTCCATACTCGAGGTTCCAGCTTTCAGATTGATTCAGCTTTGGCCAGTTATCCCGACAACCTCGAGGCTAGCTATTGGACCTCGAGGTTCCATCCTTCAGAAAGATTGAATTCTTTTGATACCCTGACAACCTCGAGGTTGGCTAGTGAACCTCGAGGTTTTGCCCTTTGTCAGCAAAACCAAGTCCTGCATAAAATTGTCTACATACTCCAATGCTTAAGTTAGTGACCAGTATTCATCAAAACCATAATTTGACATAGAAATGGACAGAAAGTACTCACAATTCATTGGGATTTACCATTCCCAATTCTCTTCTTATAAAGGTGAATGGCTCCTTGGCTAGAGGCTTGGTGAAAATGTCAGCCAATTGAAGGTGAGTTGGGATGAACATCACTTTTACATCTCTTTTCTGGACATGATCTCTGATGAAGTGATGTCTCACATCAATGTGCTTGGTTCTTGTATGTTGAACAGGATTCTTGGCCAAGCTTATTGTGCTAGTATTATCACACAGTATTGGGATCTCCTTTAAGTGCACTCCCAAGTCAGCAAGTTGTTGCTTCAGCCACAACACTTGAGCACAGCAACTTGAGGCAGCCACATATTCAGCTTCTGTTGAGGACACAGCCACGGTAGTTTGCTTCTTGCTAAACCAAGAGACAAGTGAATTGCCAAAGAACTCGCATTGCCCACTTGTACTCTTCCTATCCGTCTTATAGCCAGCATGATCTGAATCTGAATATGCCACAAGATGCTCTGGCTGACCTTTGGGAAACCATAGCCCAAGAGTCTTTGTATCAGATAGATATCTGAATATTCTCTTCACGTGTTCAGCATGGGACTCTTTGGGTGCGGATTGGAATCGAGCACACATTCCAACACTGAATTGGATGTCCGGGCGACTTGCGGTGAGATAGAGCAATGATCTAATCATTCCTCTATACTTGGTGATGTTGAAATCCTTGCCCTCTTCATCAGCATCCAAAGAAGTAGTTGTGCTCATTGGTGTGTCAGCCCCATTGCACTTGTCCATTCCAAACTTCTTTAGCAAATCATTTAAATACTTTGTTTGAGATATGAATATCCCATCTTTACGTTGCTTGATTTGCAGCCCAAGAAAATAGTTGAGCTCTCCCATCATTGACATCTCAAATTCACCCTACATAGACTTAGAAAATTCTTCGCACAAGGAGTCATTAGTAGCACCGAATATGATGTCATCAACATAAATCTGAACAACTAGAATTTCATTCAATTTGTTTTTCTTAATAAATAATGTTGTATCAGCCTTTCCTCTAATAAACCCCTGATTGAGTAAGAATTGACTCAATCTTTCATACCAAGCTCTAGGAGCCTGCTTAAGACCATACAAAGCTTTCTTTAGTTTGAAAACATGATCCGGAAAGTGTTCATTTTCAAAACCTGGAGGTTGTTCCACATACACCTCCTCTTGAATAAAGCCATTTAAAAATGCACTTTTGACATCCATTTGATAGAGTTTAAAACCTTTTGTGCATGCAAATGCTAGAAGAACTCTTATTGCTTCCAATCTAGCTACTAGAGCATAAGTCTCTTCATAGTCTATTCCTTCTTCTTGATTGTAACCTTTGGCCACTAATCTAGCCTTGTTACGCACAATGATGGCTGACTCATCACGTTTGTTCTTGAATACCCATTTTGTCCCAATTACCGGATGGTCTTTGGGTCTGGGTACCAAGTCCCAAACTTGATTTCTATCAAATTGATGTAACTCCTCTTGCATAGCAATCACCCAATCATTGTCTGAAAGGGCTTCTTCTATCTTAGAGGGCTCTATATGTGAAATAAATGCAGAAAATGTAACTTCATTCAAAGTACTATTTCTGGTCCAACTCCTTGATTCACATCACCTATGACTTGGTCTAAAGGATGATTCCTTATAAATCTCCAAGCTCTAGGTTGAGACTGATCAGGATTTTCTAAATTGTTTTCAGGATCAGCCTCAAAAACATTTTCAGAGTTTTCAGAAGGAGTAGGAGCATTTTTCGAAAAGAATTTGTTTTTGAAAATAGTCTCCTCTTCATCATCCAAGGATTTATCAGATTCAGATTCACAAAATACAACATGTATAGATTCTTCAACAATCTTAGTCCTAGTATTAAAGACTCTATATGCTTTACTCCTATTAGAATTACCAATAAAGATAGCTAAATCAGCTTTAGGATCGAATTTACCAAGATTGTCTTTACTGTTATTGTGCACATAGCACTTACAACCGAAGACACGAAGATGACTGAGGTTTGGCTTTCTTTCTTTGTAGACTTTGTATGGAGTCTTATTCAGTTTCTTTCTCAAGTATGCTCTGTTAGAGACGTAGCAAGCCGTACTCATGGCATCAGCCCAAAACACTTGCGAAGTGTTGTACTCGTTCAACATCGCTCTAGCCATTTCAGTGTGTACTCTATTCTTTCTCTCCACAACACCATTTTGTTGTGGTGTTCTTGGTGCTGAAAAGTTGTGATCAATCCCCATACTGTCACAGAACTCAGCAAAGGCTTGATTCTCGAACTCTCCACCATGATCGGTCCGTATTCCTGAAATTGAGAACCCTTTCTCGTTTTGGACCTTCTTGGCAAAGGAAACAAACTGATCATATGTTTCATCTTTAGACGATAAAAATATTGTCCAAGTAAATCTAGAAAAATCATCAACAATGACCAAAGTGTATAGATTTCCACCAAGACTTTTCACTCTAGCTGGTCCAACCAGATCCATGTGAAGAAGTTGAAGAGGTCTATTTGTTGAAATCTCATTTTTAGCTTTAAAAGAAGATTTGGTCTGTTTTCCCTTTTGACAGGCATCACAAATCATATCATTTTTGAAATTCAATTTGGGAATCCCAATAACCAAATCCTTTTTCAGTAACTTGTCAAGTTGATACATATTGACATGAGCTAATCGCTTATGCCATAACCAACTCTCATTCAAGTTACTCACAAAACAATTTTCAGAAACAGAAGCATTGCTAGAGAGGTTCAAAGTATAACAGTTTCCATCTCTAGGTGCTCTAAATAAGGCTTTGTTTTTCAAATCATTCATAGAGATCAAATCCTTTTTAACAATAAAGCATTCATCAGAGTCAAATATCACCAAATTACCCTTATCGGTGCTTTGGCTCACACTTAGGAGATTGTGACACAATCCTTCTACAAGGTAGACGTCTTTGATGAGTGGGCCTTGATTGTTGCCTATCTCACCAATGCCAGCGATTTTCCTGGATTGATCACCTCCAAATGTGACTCTACCTCCATCTTTTGGCTTTATTGATAAAAACTTTGATTTGTCTCTAGTCATGTGTCTTGAGCATCCACTATCGATGTACCACTTGTTTGGCCTTGATGCTCTAAGACATACCTCATTTGTTTCACTAGGTTGCTTTTCTTCTTCGGCAACTAGGCATATGTTGGCTTTCTCACCATCATCCTCTTCAGCTTCATCCTCATCCGATGAGCTGTCTCCCCATATAACTGACACGTATGCCTTCTTCTTGTATTTCTTGAATTTCTTCTTCTCTTTCTCTTGATTTTTCAGCTGAGGGCATTCCGCTTTGATGTGTCCGGGCTTTTCGCATTCGTAGCAGATAATCGGCTTTTTCGATTCATAGCTCGAATTTGCCTTCTGAAACTTCTTGAAGCCTTGATCTCTCTTATAGAACTTTTTGAATCTCCGGACCATCATGCCAATTTCTTCATCCTCATCTTCATCTTCCTCATCCTTTTCCACATTCAGAGCCACTCCCTTGTTACGATTGTTGCCACCATTGACATCTTCTAATTCCTTCTTGAACTTCAACTTGCTCTCATATTCTGATAAGCTACCGAACAAGGCTGCAACTGACGTCATCGACTCTCCACAAGCCTCTTCGATAGCTGTGACCTTTGCTTCCCAATCTTTGGTCAGAATATTAAGAATCTTTCTTACTTGAGACCCTTGATCAAAGATCTTCCCTAGAGCAGCCAGTTGATTTGTCAAATGGGTATACCTGAGCTGAAACTCTCCAATGCTTTCCCCTTGCTTCATTCGCAACAAGTCATATTTAGTGGTTAGGATATTAATCCGGTTCTCCTTGATTCCGGAAGTTCCTTCATATGCAATCTCTAGTGCTTTCCACATCTCCTTAGCTGTTGACAGATTGCAGATGCGAAAGTACTCCTTTTGGCTAAGAGCACTCTGAAGCATCAGGATGGCCTTGCTATTGAGAGTGATATTCTTCTTATCATCATCGTTGAACTCAGCTTCGGTCTTTGGAACAGTGATGCCTCCTTCAACCTTAACTGGTACATAATCTCCAGTTTCAAATACTCTCCACAATCCATATTCTCTAGCCATCACGAACACACGAAATTTTGCTTTCCAGAAAGAGTAGTGTTCGCCATCGAAACCGGGAGGTCTGTTGATTGAAGCTCCATCCGGAAGAATTCCTTCCATAGTAATCCTTCTCAAGTGGTTAAACACTTCTGAGAAGACCTTGCTCTGATACCAAATGAAAGCAGGAGCTTTATACCCAAGAGGGGGGTGAATTGGGTATCTTTAAAAATTTCGAAACTTGTTCTGTTTTTGGTTACTCAGAACAGGGCACAACAGAGAGCATAAGGAGAAGAAGCTAAACACAATGCAATTTATACTGGTTCGGTCCTTTCCTGACCTACATCCAGTCCCCAAGCCTCACTTGGGATTTTCAATCCACTAACTCAACAATATTGATTACACACTCTGTACTAAGAGTTGTTCTCTCACTAGAACACACTCCCCCTTACAAGTTGTAATCAATACACCCCAACTACCAAGTCCCCTGACTTGTAGTTATCTCAATCAATAAATGATTTACAAGTATTTGACTCTCTTACAGAGTAGATATGATGAACACTGAAGTGCTTGTATCAAGTATGATACTTTACAAGTGAAAGCTAATACACAATAAATGAACTTAGTAGACTTTCGCTCAAAGTAGGTGTATCCACTGTAAATGAAGTTAATGCTCTCTATTTATAGGTAGAGAACATTAAATGACCGTTGTAGAAAGATTTCAACCGTTGGAAGTGATTAGCTTAGGTTCTGGTCATCTTCTCTCTCTAAGCTTCTGCTAATCCAAGTGTTAATGTGATCTGATGTGGCTCTCTGAGTTTCTGCCCGTTGGAATTGACTTTACTTGATGTAGTAAGCTTCCTTTAACGTTCATTAGGCGTGCTCAGAAGGATTAGCTGAAAGTAGGTGAGATTGTGCAGATGCATTAAATGCACTGTTCACCTTTTTGCTTTCTCTCACAAATCTTCAATAATCTTGATCTGTGCTAACTGAAAAACCCTCAACAAACTTGTTAAACATATCTGAGATCATGAGTGAATGATATATGAAAGCAATTAGATCAAACAACAAGATATAGCAGATTTCACAAATTTGAAAAAGTACCAACGGTCACTAACCTTGAGGTCAGTTCATCCAACCTCGAGGTTAGCTTGAAAGGTTCAGGCAATTTGTTGATTTAAAACGTCCAGCCTCGAGGTTGCAATATGAACCTCGAGGTTTCCCTTAAAAAGAACCCTTTTTCAAACCTTTCATAAACTCACAAACCCTGAGGTTCCAGAGGTAACCTCGAGGTTTGAAGTTATTTTCAAACCTTCAGTTTTCATAGAAACTCGACAACATTGAGGTCAGAAAACCATACTCGAGGTTAGCTTTTGAGAAAATGAAGTTCAGTGTTCGATCATAAATCTTAGCCTCGAAGTTACAACCTTAACCTCGAGGTTTTCATAAAGACTTGAAAACCTGTTGCTCTCTGTAAGTCATAATACTCGAGGTTGAAATACCATACTCGAGGTTATAAGTCTAAATATAAAACTTGGGGGTTTTCAATAAGGCCTGAACCTCGAGGTTGACTTTCCAACCTCGAGGTTTCACGTATTTCTTTTGTGAAACCATGTTTTGACACTTAACCTTAAAACCATTTGTAAGGCTCAACCTCGAGGTTGAAAAACCAACCTCGAGGTTTGCTCTTCAACAAGATTTTAACACTTAAGAGCAAAACCTCTTTAATTGTTTGTAGTTGTTGGCAATCATCAAAACCATCAGAGAACTAACAAAAAATTCTTGGAAGCTCTCGGCCAAGTGTAAACTCGAGTTTACAATAATGAACTCGAGTTTACATGTTTTGTAAACTCTTATGAATTTTCGAACTGGAGAAAGACTTTGTTCTCAAATAAGTAATGTCCAGTGTATGAAGTTGAAAATTCTTCCCGCCAGAGGCAAACTAGAGTTTGTCTCCACAAACTTGAGTTTACAGGTTTTGTAAACTCTTTGAAGATTTTCTCTGGAAATGCAAACTTGAGGTTTATAAGTAGAGGTCTTGAGTTTAAAAGTGTTTTTAAGTCAGAATGCTCTCGGCCTCTTGCAAACTCGAGTTTACTATGTGTAGCCTCGAGTTTACTCTTAATATGAAAAATTCTTTGTGAAAATCTCAAGTTCACAAATATGTTCCAGTCTCGAGTTTAAAGGTGCAAACTAGTGAGTTTTGCTTCCTGTCAGTAGCAAGCTCGAGTTTGCCAAAGCTAGGCTCGAGTTTGATGATGACAGAATATTTTTGGTTGAAATCAATAAGTTTCATTGAATTTGGCCTATCTAAAAACATCCATACTTGTTTACAATTGTCAGTTATCATCAAAACACAAAGAGAACTAACATTCTCCCCCTTTTTGATGGACACTTGTAAACAATTAATTGCTTTCAGAAATCAGTTTTGAGCATTTTTTTTTAAAAATGATTAAGCCATTTGCAAACTATGAATTTCAGCAGAGTTTTGATAGCAGAAATCACAAATATAACACTAAAGCATGTAAACTGCAAGAACTCAAGCATTCACAAGAATTTAACTGATCAAGAACTGAATACTTAGTAAGTTGTAGAATATTGACAAATGAGTTTCAAATGCAACTATATAACTAAAATTAAATGAGCAAAAACAAATTGATTGATCCTCTTTCACTCTTCTCCCCCTTTGTCATCAGCAAACAAGGGTGGAGTAGTGGTGGCTTGGTCAGACTCGGGTTCAGTGGCTGGTTCAGAGGTGGGAATGGCTGGTTCAGAGGTTGGAATGGTTGGTTCAGAGGGTGGAATGGCTGAAGTGGATGCTCCCAAACTGGAAGCTGATATAGAGAACAAACACACATACCATAGCACCCTGTATTCATCCTTCATCATGTCAGGGGTGACATTAATCTTCTTATCAGGCTCCAACGGTGTATGAGGAAGCAGGATCTGGTGACACTCAATAGGAGAAAGCTTCGGAGGGTCCTTTGGGGGATCAACAATACCAAGTATGACATTGAGATCGTGAGCAGTGATCTTGATCTCTTGACCACGAAGCTTGGTAATCAACACATCGTCGTCCTTTTTGTGAGCCTTCTGTTGAAGGTACATGTTATGGTAGAAGACACAAACAACTTCAGGCGATTATGGCGTATTGAGACCAAGGAGAGGCATATACGGAAGAAGCCAATCAGTCAAGTCCAAATTGCATTTTTACATGAAGCATGCCAAATCAACATAGACAATCGAACAAAATGGTTTAGACTCAAAGTAACGTGCAAACATAGATTGATCATCAATGGCAATATTACCAACAATCATATCCGGTGAGGGTTCTGACAATTGACCATCTGGAGGGCGACTTGTTGATACACGCTAATTTTTGCTTTCGGAACCTTAAGATTTCAGTGAGAATGAGACTCTTTGCTTCTTACTCCCAGAGCCATGAGATTTCTAACTAAGATGGTTTGAGCGGCTGAGGTTGATCCTCTTTTCGTTTACCCTGTATCTCATCAAGCGTCTTCTCGGTGTCGTCAGAGACCGACGGCGACTTGGCTCTTTTTCTCCTTTTTGGTAGAGACCCAATCTGGAAACGAGTTTTAGGCTTTGGGGATTTAGGAGTTGACATTTCCTTCTGAGATTGCTTGGGAACTGACGGCTTCTTCACACTCTTGGATTTACTGGGTTTTTCAGACGCGTCGACTTTGGGACGATAGAATCTAGATTTCTTCGCAGGAGATTGTTTGGAAGGGGATTTATCACTCGAACCCACCATCGATTGAAGCTAAAATGAAGAAACTGAAGAAATTTTGGTGTGCTGGGTGCGACAGAAATGAAGAGAAGTTGAAGGGAAATGAAGGGATTTGAGGAGTTGAATCAGTTATAAGAACAATAATCCCTCGAGTGAACATTAATAACGGTTGAAATTTAGGAAGCAATTCGTAAACGGACGTTACGATTGAAGAAATTTGAGAGAAAGAGGATTTAGGGTTTCGATGGCACTAAGCAGAAATAATGTAAATGACCATCTTCTGAAACGAAATGTCACGTGTCTTTTGAAACTTTGACTGCTCACGTTGCTCAAGAAACTTTTTTGCGTGCTCGAGCAAGGATCGTGCTCGAAGCAGACTTCTTGTCTCGCTCGAGTATGTACAAGCACATGTAATGTTAATTTCTATGTAAATATGATGATCAAATCTAACCTCCTATCAAGTGTGTGCTGAGAACACTTGATTTATAGGTAAATCTGGAATACTAGAACAATGAGATTGATTAATTATTCAGAAGTAAGGATTCATTAGCGTAGAGTGCTCGAGCATACTCAAGAGAATTGCTCGAGCATTGTTCTTCATCTCTCAAGTAGTTTTCATAATTCCCATTGTTGCTTGGGCAGACGTCTGGGCTTGCTCGAGCAATACCCAATATTCTTCTGGAGTTTGAAAGACAACACTCGCTATTGCTCGGGCAAACTTGGCTAATGTGCCTAGCAGCGCTCTTCATGAATATTAATCTTCTTCTGTTCTTGCTTGAGCATTGCTTTTGGTGTGCTCGAGCAGGCAGTTCCTTCTTTGATTTTTCAAGCTACTCGTTGTTGCTCGAGCTAGCTTGGAGAATATGCTCTAGCTAACTTCTTCAACTTAGTTTCTTCCATCTAATTTTCCTTGTGGTTGCTCAAGTAGAACCTACTGATGTGCTCGAGCAATGTTCTCTCTGTTAAACTTTGTCTTAACTTTCATGAACAGAGCATCCTGCATAAACACAAACTAGAAACTCCGATGCCAAAGTCAGTAATCTTTTATTAAAATGAGTTAATTAAGAGTAAAATACTTACAGCTCGTTGGGATTAGCCATTCCCAATTCTCTCCAAATGAACAAGAATTGCTCTTTAGCCAGTGGTTTGGTGAAGATGTTGGCCAATTGAAGGTGTGTGGGAATGAACATCACTTTGACATCCTTCTTTTGAATGTGGTCTCTGATAAAGTGATGTCTCACATCGATATGCTTTGTCCTTGTATGTTGAACTGGATTTTTCGCCAAGCTTATTGTGCTTGTGTTGTCACACAGAATTGGGATTTCTTTCAAGTGGACTCCCAAGTCAGATAAGTGTTGCTTTAACCACAAGACTTGTGCACAACAACTTGAAGCAGCAACATACTCAGCTTCAATTGATGATACTGCTACGGTAGTCTGCTTCTTACTGAACCATGATACTAGTGAGCCTCCGAAGAACTCACACTGCCACTTGTACTTTTTATATCAGTCTTATATCCAACATGATCAGCATTTGAGTATGCAACCAAGAATTCTTGTTGACCTTTTGGGAACCAGAGACCCAATTCCTTCATATTCGAGAGATATCGAAAGATTCTCTTGACGTGCTCGGCATGCGATTCTTTAGGAGCTGATTGGAATCTTGCGCACATTCCCACACTAAATTGAATATCCGACTGACTGGCAGTCAAGTAGAGTAATGACCCGATCATTCCTCTGTACTTAGTTATATTGAAGTCTTTACCTTTTTCTTCATTTGCATCCAACGAGGCTATTGAGCTCATTGGAGTATCTGCACCATTACAATGCTCCAATCCAAATTTTTTGAGCAAATAACAGAGATACTTTGTTTGTGAAATAAATATCCCATCCTTCCTTTGTTTGATTTGCAATCCAAGAAAGTAGTTAAGCTCTCCCATCATTGACATTTTGAACTCACCTTGCATAGTCTTAGAGAAATACTCGCAGAGTGATTCATTTGTTGATCCAAAAATAATATCATCCACATAAATTTGAACTAACAATACATCATTCAACTTATTAGTTCTTACAAAAAGGGTTGTGTCCGCTTTTCCTCTTACAAACCCTAGATCTAGTAGAAACTTGCTAAGTCTCTCATACCAGGCTCGAGGGGCTTGTTTAAGACCTTATAATGCTTTCTTTAGACTGTAAACATGATCAGGATGATGTTCATTTTCAAAACCAGGAGGCTGTTCAACATAGACTTCCTCCTGAATAAAACCATTTAGAAAAGCGCTCTTTACATCCATTTGATAAAGTTTGAATCCTTTGATACACGCAAAGCCTAAGAGTACACATATAGCTTCCAATCTAGCCACTGGAGCAAATGTTTCCTCATAATCAATACCTTCTTCCTGATTATATCCTTTGGTAACTAATCTAGCCATGTTACGAACTATAATTGCAGATTCATCATGTTTGTTTTTGAATACCCATTCAGTGCCAATGACTGGATGATCCTTAGGCCTAGGTACCAAATCCTAAACTTGATTTGTATCAAATTGATGTAATTCCTCTTGTATTGCTATCACTCAATCATTGTTTGAAAGGGCTTCGTCAAACTTAGAGGGTTCAATGTGGGAAATGAACACAAAGAAAGTAACTTCATTCAGAGTACTTTTTCTAGTTCTTATTCCTTGATTTATGTCACCTATTACATGGTCTAAAGGATGATTCCTAATAAACTTCCAAGCCCTAGGTTGAGATTGATCAGGGTTTTCTAAATTGTTTTGTGGATTAGTTTCATAAACATCTTCTGGATTTTCAATAGAAGTAGGCGTAGTTTTCGTAAAAAAATTGGTTTTTGAAAACGTTTTCTTTATCATCATTTTGAGGATCAACTCTAGATTCACAGAATACAACATGTATTGATTCTTCAACTACACGAGTACGCTTAATGAAAATTCTATATGCTTTACTTCTATTAGGGTAGCCAAGAAATATACCTTCATCGGATTTGGGATCAAACTTTCCCAGATTGTCCTTACCATTGTTATGAATGAAGCATTTACAACCAAAGATATGAAGGTGAGCCAAGTTCGGTTTTCTTCCTTTGTAAAGTTCATAGGGAGTCTTGTTGAGCTTCTTTCGGAGATAGGCTCGGTTGGAGATATAGCTGGCCGTGCTCATTACATCTGCCCAGAAGACTTGTGAGGTTTGATTTTCGTTCCGCATGGCACGGGCCATCTCAGTAAGCACACGATTTTTGCACTCCATTCTGTTGTGGTGTCCTCGAAGCCGAGAAGTTGTGATCGATTCCGTGAGCATCACAAAATTCTTCGAGAGCTTGATTCTCGAATTCACCTCCATGATCTGTTCTGATAGCTGAAATGCAAATACCTTTCTCATTTTGCACCTTTTTGGCAAACACAACAAACAAATCAAACTTAACGTTTCATTCTTAGAATATAAGAAAATAGTCCAGGTGAAGTGAGAGAAATCATCAACAATGACCAGAGTATACAAATTACCACCAAGACTCCTTACCCTTGCGAGTCCAACTAAGTCCATATGAAGTAGTTGAAGAGGTCGGTTTGTTGAGATTTCAGGTTTGTTTTTAAAAGATGATTTGGTTTGTTTACCCCGTTGACACGAGTCACAAATCATGTCATTTTTAAAACGAAGTTTGGGTAGCCCAATCACTAAATCTTTTCTTAACAGTTTATCTAGTTGAAACATGTTCACATGAGCTAAACGCTTATGCTACAGCCAACTCTCGTCTAAGTTAATAACAAAACATTTTTTGGAATTAATTTTTGGCAAATCTAGGGTGTAACAGTTCCCTTCATGAGGAGCTTTAAATAATACCTTTAGTTTACCTTTATCAATTGGGAGATCATCTTTGTTGATAATAAGACATTCTTTTGAGTCAAAGATGATCCAATTGTTCTTGTCAGCACTTTGACTTACACTCAAGAGATTATGACAAAGACCTTCCACGAGATATACGTCTTTGATTTGAGGTCCTTCCTTAGTGCCAATCTCACTAATTCTAGTGATTTTTCTGGATTGGTTTCCTCCAAAGGTGACTTTACCACCATCTTTTGATCTCATTGTAACAAACTTGTCTTGATCCCCCGTCATGTGTTTGGAGCACCTATTGTCAATGTACCATTTATTGATTCTTGATGCTCTTAGACAAACCTGCAAATAGAAAAGATTTAAGCTTTATGTACTTATTGGTCGAATTCCCTTATGGCAAGTGAACCAGTCGAACAAGTAATAAAGTGAAAGTAGAGTATCATCCCACAGAGACTAAGATACTAAGGAGTGACGCTCAATTGCTGCTATAGTTGTGCAAACAGAAAATAAAATACTTGGGTTGAGAGGTTTTTGTTTTTTGTGGTTATGCTAATAGCAAAAGTAAACAGCGTAAATTAACTTGAAAAGATATTAGAAAGAAGTTAAGTTGGACTCAGAATCACTCGTAAGTGTATCAATCCCCCAGTTGCTCTACCCATTGCTATAGCATCTATACTGCACAGCTTCCGCAATGCTACAGCATAGCTACAAACTACAAAGCTATTTGGTTAACCTACCGCGATAGTCTACCAAAGCTTCCGTGTCCAATACATATGACGCTAACTATACTCCTTCCATATTCCTATGGCAACTTTCTAGTTAGATCTGCTTTATGCTCAGGGTGTTAGTTCCATATGTGTTTTGATGATTACTAACAATTGTAAACAATGTGGAGTTGTTTTGGTCAAAATCTGAGTGATTTAAAACTTGTCAATTTCAAGTTAAAACACTCTGTCAACGACAAGCTCGAGCCTACTATGAACAAACTCGAGTTTGCCTTTGACAGAGGGTGTAAACTTGCCAGTTAAATTTTCAAACTCGAGACTAAACCAAAGGCTAAGTTTGAACTTAAGAGTTTTCCAAAGTTTACAAAGACTTGGTGTGAACTCGAGTTCACAGTAGAAAACTCGAGTTCACCAGAGACAAAGAGGCTTCAAACTTAAAAACATTTCAAACCTGACACTTTATCTTTTAGACCTCAAGTTTGCAACCTCCAGAGAAAATCTTTCATAGTTTACATAGCCTGTGAACTTGAGCCTGTTATAACAAACTCGAGTTCATCTCTGGCGGGAAGAATTTTTCAAATTAAGAGATTTTCATAAACTCTGCATTGTTTCATTCAGAGTAAAGCTTTCCAGTTTGAAAAATCTCAAGAGTTTACAAAACATGTAAACTCGAGTTCATCATTGCAAACTCGAGCTTACACTTGGCCGAAGAGTTTTCAAAGTGTTTCAACCAAAGTAAACCTGAGACTTATTTCACAAACCTCCATTTTATTTCACGCCAAAAACATTCAGAGTTTTTCAAAAGTTGAACAAAGTCGAGCCTAAGGATTCAAGCTCGAGTTCAAACCTTACAGGGAGCAAAGAACTTTTCAACTTGAGAAAACTCTAGAGTTTGCTATGAAAACCTCAGGTTTGCGTTTTTAGATTTAACCAAGTTTTGATTTAAATAGTGACAAACCCGAGCCTAACTTTGCAAACTCAAGTTTAAACCTTACAGAGAGCAAAAGATTTTTCAACTTGAGAAAACTCTAGAGTTTGCAATTCAAACCTCAGGTTTGTCTTTTGAAAGCTAAAACTAAGTTGTGTCTTGAATAGTGTCAAATTCGAGCCTATCACTAATAGACTCGAGTTTGCCTCTTAGTCACAAACTCTCTAGAACTCAAAATCGTGACATTCCTCTCTGGAAGAAGGGAACTCGAGTTCAGACTTACAAGCTCGAGTTCAAATCAACCCGAGAGCAATGTGATGTTTTAATAAGTTAAAAACCTCAGGTTTTGATTTCAAACCTCCAGCTTACATGTTTTGAACTTGAAACACCTTTACCAACTGAAGCTCTGAACTCAAGCCTGCAAGAACTAAACTCGAGTTCATGACACAGATTCAGAAATTCAAATCTGACGATTTCAGAAAACATTCTTATTTGATCTTAATACTCTGCAATATTATTCTCTGATATTCCTAGCTATCATTAATGACTTTGCTAGTGAATTTCAGATGTTTAAAAAATATTTATTGAATGGTTAAAGCATAAAGCAAAAAGTAGTTCAGAAATTTAAATGCTATGTCCAGAAAGTTGCACTCTTTTGGATAATCCATCTGCACACGGTTGCAAAGCATTAAAGATTGATTTCTACAACAAGCAATGTCTTCTCTAACGGATTAATTCGCAGAGAGTCAACTCTGATCACTTGGCCAGCTGGATTAAGTGGAAATTAGAGAGAGAAGGTGCCTAAACCACTTCCTAACCTTGGCACAACTTCTCCAACGGATCTATTAGGAAAGCAACGGTCATTTAATGATCTCTAAGTATAAATAGAAGAGCATTCAAGTCTTTCCAACAACTACAACAACTGAAAATGCATAAGCATTCAAGTTCTTCAACTACTTTTCTGTTTTCACTTGTATTCTGTCTTTTGACATTAAGCTTCAGTGTTTATCGTTATCTACTCTTAGAGAGAGTTTCTGATTGCAAATCATTTGTTGTAAAGAACTACAAGTCAGGGGACTTGGTGGTAGGGTTCATTGATTACAACTTGTAAGGGGGATGAGTTCTAGTGAGAGAATCACTTCTTGAGTGCATAGTGTGTAATCATTGATATAGTGGAAAATCCCAGAGAGTCTGGGGACTGGATGTAGGTCAAGTTGTGGGACTGAACCAGTATAAATCTCTGTGTCCAGCTATCCTTTTCCCTTACTCTGTTCATCTTTGTTTTTAGTACTTTAAAACAGAGCATTAGCCGAAAATTTTAAGAATACTCAATTCACCTCCCTCTTGGGTATTTAAGCTCAACTTACATTTGATATCAGAGCAAGGTATTCTCAAAAGAGCTTAACATCTCGAGAAGGATCAACATGGAAGGTATCTTACCTGATGGAGCTTCTATTAACAGGCCACCCGGTTTCAATGGAGAACACTATTCTTTCTGGAAGGCAAAATTCAAAGTTTTTGTGAATGCTACAAAGTATGGGCTATGGAGAGTATTCGAAAGAGGAGACTATATGCCCACAGTTCTTGAAGATGGAGTAAGAGTCATGAAGCTAGAAGAAGATTATGACGACAATGACAGAAGAAATGTCACACTGAATAGCAAAGATGTTCTTCTACTTCAGAGTGCTCTGAGTCAACAAGAATATTTTCGTATTTGCACTCTACCATCAACAAAGCATATGTGGCATACTCTGGAGATAGCTCATGAGGGAACGGCTGGAGTCAAACAAAATCAGGTCAATACTCTTATGACCGAATATGATTTGATGCGCATGAAGCCTGGAGAATCGATTGGTGAATTTCAGCTGAGATTTACTCATCTGATTAATCAACTTGCTGCCTTGGGCAAGGAATATGACCAAACAGTTCAAGTGAGGAAAATCCTAAACATCCTCAACAAGGAATGGGAAGCAAAGGTCACTGCCATTGAGGAAGCTAGAGGAGATTCAATGGCATTAGTAGCTGCTCTCTTTGGTAGTCTTTCTGAGTATGAGGCTAAGCTCAAGTTCAAGAAAGGACTTGATGAAGTTCATAGCAAGAACAAAGGCATTGCCCTCAAGGCTGCAAAAGAAATTAAAGAATCAGACAAGGAAGATGAAGACGATGATGAGGAAATAGGCACGATGGTCCGAAGATTCAAGAAATTTTACAAGAGGGATCAAGGATTCAAAAAGTATCACAAGGGTAGCATAAGCTATAAGTCAAAGAAGCCCATCATATGCTACGAGTGTGAGAAACCTGGGCACATCAAGTTTGAATGCCCTCAGTTGCAGAATAAAGACAAAGAAAAGAAAAAGTTCAACAAATTGAAAAATAAAGCTTATGTCTTTGCTATCTGGGGTGATAGCTCGTCTGATGAAGAGGAAGAAACTGAAGAAGAAAAAGCAAACGTCTGCTTAGTTGCTGAAGAAGAAGAGCAACATGCTTTAAATGATGAGGTATATGATTCTAAACCATCCTATGATGAGTTATTTGCTGAATATCTTCTTGTGCAATCTGAGTTTGAAAAACTTGCTGACAAATATTTGAACTTGAAAAGGAAAAATACAACTCTTGAATTGCAAGTTCAAAAACTCTCTTCTCCTGAAATTTCTGCTTGCGAAAATTGTCTTGATTTGGAGAAAAGGAATTCACATCTTACTAAGGCACTTGAGAAATTCACTAGAGGAAGTGAAATGCTCAATGTCATTTTGAAACAACAAAGATTTACAAATGACAGATCAGGAATTGGTTACAAACCTTATTTTGACAAAAAGAAAGGGAAGAAGAAGAGTGGTGAAAGATCTTATATGAACTATTTTAGAAAATCAGTACATTCTTCAAACCCATTTGCACACTGCAATTATTGTAATAGGAAGAGTCATTCTACTTTATCATGCTTTCATAGAAAAGAAAGAAAAGTGAAATCGTCTGGGAATTATCAATGGGTACCGAAAGGAACATATGTTTCTAAGGTCCAATCTAACCCCAAAGGACCCAAGAAAAGATGGATACCTAAGACTTGATCCTCTGTGAATTGCAGGTGTGTCTTAGAGCATCGAAACCCAACAAATAGTACATTGACAGTGGATGCTCAAGACACATGACGGGAGACCAATCCAAATTTGTCTCAATCAAGCCCAAAGATGGTGGCAAGGTGACCTTTGGTGGAGATCAATCTAGAAAGATTGCTGGAATTGGTGAAATTGGCAACAATGAAGGACCACTCATCAAAGATGTATATCTGGTGGAAGGACTTTGCCACAATCTCCTCAGTGTAAGTCAAAGCACTGATAAAGGTAACTTAGTTATCTTCGATTCTGAGGAGTGCTTGATTGTGAAAAAGGATATTCTCCCTTTACAAAACATCAAATCAAAAGCTTTATTTAGAGCACCTAGAGATGACAATTGTTACACTCTCAACCTCTCTAGCAATGCTTCAGTTTCTGAAAAATGTTTTGTAAGCAATTCGAATGAGAGTTGGCTATGGCACAAGCGATTAGCTCATGTTAACATGTCTCAACTTGACAAATTGCTCAAAAAGGATTTGGTAATTGGAATTCCTAAACTCAATTTTAAAAATGACTTGATTTGTGAAGCATGTCAAAAGGGAAAACAAACCAAATCACCTTTTAAACCAAAAAATGAAATCTCAACCAATAGACCACTGCAATTACTACATATGGATCTTGTTGGTCCAGCAAGGGTGAGGAGCCTTGGTGGTAATTTGTATACATTGGTTATTGTAGATGATTTCTCAAGATTTTGCGGACCATATTTTTGACATCAGAAGATGAAACATTTGATCAATTTGTTGTGTTTGCCAAAATGGTCCAAAACGAGAAAGGTGTATCTATTTCAGGAATTAGAACTGATTATGGAGGAGAATTTGAAAACAATGCATTTGCTGAGTTTTGTGACAATATGGGGATAGACCACAACTTCTCTGCCCCAAGGACTCCTCAACAAAATGGTGTGGTACAAAAGAAAGAATCGAGTCCTCACCGAGATGGCAAGAGCTATACTGAATAAGAACAACACTTCCCAAGTGTTTTGGGCTGATGCAATGAGCACCGCTTGCTACATCTCAAATCGGGCATATCTTCGGAAGAAGTTGAACAAAACTCCATATGCATTGTACAAAGGAAGGAAGTCCAACTTGAGCCATCTGCACATCTTTGGATGTAAGTGCTATGTGCACAATAATGGTAAGGAAAATTTGGGTAAGTTTGATTCAAAAGTTGACATAGGCATATTTCTAGGATATTCCAATAGGAGTAAAGTCTATAGAGTTTTCAATACTAGAACTCAAGTTGTTGAAGAATCTATTCATGTTATGTTTAGTGAAGACAAATTTGATAAACCTTTAGATGAGGAAGAAGAAAATGTTTTCAAAAATCAATTCTTCTCGAAAACTACTCCTTCAACTGTTGAAAATACTGAGGATGTTTTTGAGACTGATTCTCAAAACTCTATTGAAAACCCAGATCAGTCTCAGCCTAGAGCCTGGAGATTTATAAGAAATTATCCTTTAGACCAAGTCATAGGTGATGTGAATCAAGGAGTAAGAACTAGAAATAGCACTTTGAATGAAGTAACCTTCTCTGCATTCATCTCTCACATAGAACCCTCTAAAATAGATGAAGCCCTTTCAGACAATGATTGGTTGATAGCTATGCAAGAGGAGTTACATCAATTTGACAGAAATTAAGTTTGGGACCTAGTACCTAGACCTAAGGACCATCCGGTTATTGGGACAAAATGGGTATTTAAGAACAAATGTGATAAATCTGCAATCAATGTTCGAAATAAGGCAAGATTGGTTGCAAAAGGTTACAATCAAGAAGAAGGAATAGACTATGAAGAAACTTATGCTCTAGTGGCAAGATTGGAAGCAATAAGAGTTCTTCTAGCCTTTGCATGTGTTAAAGGTTTTAAACTTTTTCAAATGGATGTTAAAAGTGCATTTTTGAATGGTTTTATTCAAGAGGAGGTTTATGTTGAACAACCTCCTAGATTTGAAAACGAGCATCATCCCGATCATGTTTATCGACTTAAAAAGGCTTTTTACGTATTTAAGCAAGCTCCAAGAGCTTGGTATGAGAGATTAAGTCAATTTCTTCTTGATTAAGGGTTTATCAGAGGCAAAGCTGACACAACATTATTCATTAAAAGAAATAAGTTGAATGAAATTTTGATTGTGCAAATTTATGTTGATGACATAATCTTTGGTGCTATTAATGATACTTTGTGTGAGGAATTTTCAAACATTATGTAGGGAGAGTTTGAGATGTCAATGATGGGAGGTTTCAACTACTTCCTTGGGCTGCAAATTAAGCAAAGGAAGGATGTAATTTTTATCTCCCAAACAAAGTATCTCAATGATCTACTGAAGAAGTTCGAGATGGACCATTGCAATGGAGCTGATACACCAATGAGTACTGTGAACTTTGAGAGAAAAATATAATTCTTATTTAATCTCTGAATCTGAAAGACTACATATAAGCCTTTATATAGGCAAACCTAGAGCTAAACCTAGAATCTCATAAAATCTAATCAAATCAAAGTAAATCAAACTAATTGAGATATAATAGGAAATATCCTAAGATAGAAATATACCTATATCTAATCATAATAATAAGATAATAATCATAATAAATGCATAATATTCTCACACTCCCCCTTAAGTTGGATCATGGATGTTAATAATGTCCAACTTGCTTATACAACTTTATATTACTAACACTCCCCCTTAAGCTTGTACTTCTTGAGTCTTAGAGGCCTATTTAGAGAGCAGCAGATACGGGCAGCAACTGCGACGAGTTTGACAGGCAGCAGCTGCAACCAGTCGTTGGACGAGTTGAAGACGACGGGACCAGTCGTCTGACAAGTTGAGGAGCACGATGACAAAGGAACCACCACCAACAATGATGAAAGGCTCGACAACTATGACAGTGTCGAAGAGGAGATGGGCTGTTGATGAAGAACTGTGCTCACGAGTTGAGGACGACGAGACCAGTTGTCTAACAAGATGAGAGGCACAATAACAGAGGAACTACCACCAACGATGATGTTGATGAAGAACTGTGCCCTAAAGAATTACTAGCTGTGCCAGAAACGACGACGGGACCAGTCGTCGGACGAGAAGAGCAGCACGATGACAGAGGAACTACCACCAACGATGATGTTGATGAAGAACTGTGTTGCAAACATTACTAGGGTTGAATATTAGCTGTACTCCATAATCAGAAAACGATGATGTTGTCAGAATCTGAAAATCTTGCAGGAAGTGAAAGCCTCACAGAAAAGCAACCTCATGGACACAAACACTCTATCTGGCCACTGTCACTGTTCACGCGACAATACGGTTCACGCTACAGTGACAGCGGCCGCCGGAAAACTCAAATTGGCCAAGAACTAACCAAGCTTTGGTACCATGTGAATTTTGAGAGAAAAAAATATAATTCTTATTTAATCTTTGAATCTGAAAGACTACATATAAGCCTTTATATAGGAAAACCTAGAGCTAAACCTAGAATCTCATAAAATCTAATCAAATCAAAGTAAATCAAACTAATTGAGATATAATAGGAAATATCCTAAGATAGAAATATACCTATATCTAATCATAATAATAAGATAATAATCATAATAAATGCATAATATTCTCACAAGTACCACTACTTCATTAGATGCTGATGAGAATGGCAAGGATTTCAACATCACCAAGTATAGAGGAATGATTGGATCATTGGTCTATCTTACTGCAAGTCAACCTAACATTTAATTCAGTGTGGGGATGTGTGCAAGGTTTCAATCTGCTCCAAAAGAATCTCATGCTGAACATGTGAAGAGGATCTTCAGATACCTTGCGGACACAAAGACACTGGGTTTGTGGTTCCCAAAAGGTCAGCCTGAAGACTTGGTGGCATATTCAGATTCAAACCATGCCGGCAACAAAACTGATAGGAAGAGCACAAGTGGTCAATGTGAGTTCTTTGGCAACTCACTTGTGTCTTGGTTCAACAAGAAACAAACCAGTGTGGCCGTATCATCAACTGAAGCTGAATATGTGGCTGCATCAAGTTGCTGTGCTCAAGTTCTATGGCTTAAGCAACAACTTGCTGATTTGGAAGTGAATCTGAAGGAGATCCCGATTTTGTGTGATAACACTAGCACAATAAGCTTGGCCAAGAATCCAGTTCAACATACTCGGGCCAAGCATATTGATGTGAGACATCATTTTATAAGGGATCATGTTCAAAAAAGAGATGTCAAAGTCATGTTCATCACAACTCATCTTCAACTTGTTGACATCTTCACAAAGCCATTGGCCAAAGAACAATTTAATTTCATAAGAAGAGAATTGGGAATGGTAAATCCCAATGAGTTGTAAGTTTTCTTTTACCCAATGTTAGTTTAAGTTTTTGATGATTAATTGTAACTGACTTAAGCATCGGAGTGTCTAGACATGTTTTATGCATGATGCTTAAATCTGAAGTTTGCTGAAAAGTGGAGCGAGCCTATGAGTTATGAACTCGAGCTCGAGAGAGGCAGAGAAGAAATGAGAATTTGATTCAAGCCAAACTTGAGCCTATAAGTGAGCAACCTCGAGTTCATTTCAGGCAGAGAGCAGCCTTGAGTCGAACAACATATGGGAACTCGAGCCTACAACTAATGAACTCGAGTTCACGGGATACAAAGAGCAACTCAGTTAAGAGTTTGACACGAACTCGAGCCTGTAAGTATGAACCTCAGGTTTGTAAGTGAAGTTCAAGAGTTCTTAGATACACTATTGAAGTCCAGGTTAGTAAAGTTTAAAGCAAACTCGAGCCCACAAGTATGAACTCGAGTTTGTCGCGATTGTTTTATATACTGAAACCTAATTTTTCCTCTTCACTTCACTCAAACCTCAAGTTTAACCTAAACTCGCCCTAAAACCCTTCTTCCTTTTCTTCCAATTTCTGTGAAAATGACTTCCAAGCAGTCAATCTCCAGAGAATCCAACCCAAAAACTGACCTAATCATCCCCTCAATCTCGTCCAGAACGCCCTGTGCGAACAAAGACTAGATCAACTCGCCTACGCCATGGAGTACACAAGACGATTCGCAGTGTTCAAGAGGAGAACTCCGACTCTCTGCCGCCTAGACCTAAAGGAATCACTATTAACGAGGAACGCACCAAGAAAAGGCGCGACCCAGAGCCTGCTGTTCAAGGAAGAGGGAAAGCACCTCAGTCTAAGGCACCTCGGAGGGAAAAACAACCATTTAAGAGGAAGAAGACTGGAGAACTGTTCCTACTACTGGGCAAGCCAGTTCTCATGCTCATTCTATCCCCTAACAACAGGAACAAGATGCTCCTCAGGTATCCCAGTCTCTTCCTGCACTTTATGAGATTTACAACCACTCTAGGATTCCTAGTGGTTTCTGTGACGAACCATGCCGTATGACTGCTAATGAAGGGGCGAAATTTAAAGAAAAATTTGATGAAAAGAAAGCCTTCTGCCCAATTGTTTCTGTTGATTTAGCCAAGCTCAAGGAAGACTGCAATTTGTATTTGAGTCCTTGGCTAAAACAATTTGAAACACTAATTTCCATTCGAGAACCTTATAGCCCAAAGCTTGGGAAAGTCGTCTACTTTCACATGCAATCTGACAATATTTTGGATGAAGATGGGAATTTAGTGGAGGAGAGGATCACAACTAAGGTGAAGGGCTAGAAAATTACCATTTCCCCTTCTTACCTAAACAATATACTCCAAATTACCAATCCCCCAACTCCAGAAACTCACAGATACACTCAACAGGCAATGTTTAGACTGCTGAGACCCAATGAGCTTGTTCTTGAGGGTTTGGAGATCCTAAACTTCACACCTGCTGCTATGCCCCCTAGGAACCGAGCCATATGGTACATTTACACTAGGGGTCTTCTGCAAAAGGGAGGCAATTTCACCCATTTTGCCAAGAAGGACTTCCCCATCTTTGCCTCTATCTTGGACAAGTAGCCCCACAATGTTGGCCATTGGCTCTTTCACGAGATGTCCCAGTTTTCATTTCAATCCAGGCAGACATCTTAGATTCCTTTCCCTAGCCTTGTTTCAATCATCTTGTTCCATGAGAAGATATGGTACTTGGCTGCCAATGATCCTCCTATCAAGCCACAAGAGTTTGGAAGACATATTCTTTTAAGGATGGCAAGATCCAGTGGCACCTATTCACGAGCACAGGAAGCTCATAGTGCACCTCCTCCACCTCAATCATCACTGCCTACAGACTTTGATGCTAGGATAAAAGAAATTGTGGATAAGGCAATTTCTGATTTGACTGAGAGTGTCGAGCTTGCAGTGGGGAAGTTGGTATCTGAAGTGAATAAGGAGCATAGTGACTTGGTAGACATTCAATAGGGCTTCAGGGTTGAATAGGAGGCATTGAAAAATCAAATCAATGACCAAGCTGCCAGCATCTCTACCCTATTGGTCACCATGATGAGCTTAAGTGACAAAATGGATCAGATATTGAAGAATCAATCCATAGTTGCCTCCACCTCAGCTTCTGAACCTGGTATTCCAGCTTTCTCTTCTGAACCTAACCCCAAACCTCCCACTGCACCCGAGCCTGCACAAACCACCTCTACTCCACCCTCTTTTGCTGATGACAAAGGGGGAGAAGTGAGTGCTAAGTTATGAGGAAATTTCATGTTTCTGCTTTTCAATTGTATCTAGTTATCATCATTTTCTGTTTTCAATTGTATGTTTTAGTTCATCATTGTGTATACTCGACTTTTGAAACTTTTAATGGATGCTCAGGTTTACGTTTCTGCTGCTAAGTCTCTGTTTAAATTTCATTGTTTGCAAATAACACCTTTTGAACCTCACCACTTGCACAGTTTCTGCAAAACTTACACAAAACTGAATTTTATGAATCATTAAGTGTTTACAAGTGTTGTCATCATCAAAAAGGGGGAGAATGTTAGTTCCATATGTGTTTTGATGATTACTAACAATTGTAAACAATATGGAGTTGTTTTGGTCAAAATCTGAGTGATTTAAAACTTGTCAATTTCAAGTTAAAACACTCTATCTGCGACAAACTCGAGCCTATTATGAGCAAACTCGAGTTTGCCTTTGACAAAGGGTGTAAACTTGCCAGTTAAATTTTCAAACTCGAGACTGAACCAAAAGTTTGAACTTAAGAGTTTTCCAAAGTTTACAAAGACTTGGTGTGAACTAGAGTTCACAGTAACAAACTCGAGTTCACCAGAGACAAAGAGGCTTCAAACTTAAAAACATTTCAAACCTGACACTTTATCTTTTAGACCTCAAGTTTGCAACCTCCAGAGAAAATCTTTCATAGTATACATAGCTTGTGAACTCAAGCCTATTATAACAAACTCGAGTTCATCTCTGGCGGGAAGAACTTTTCAAATTAAGAGATTTTCACAAACTCTGCACTGTTTCATTCAGAGTAAAGCTTTCCAGTTTGAAAAATCTCAAGAGTTTACAAAACATGTAAACTCGAGTTCATCATTGCAAACTCGAGCTTACACTTGGCCGAAGAGTTTTCAAAGTGTTTCAACCAAAGTAAACCTGAGACTTATTTCACAAACCTCCATTTTATTTCACGCCAAAAACATTCAGAGTTTTTCAAAAGTTGAACAAACTCGAGCCTAAGGATTCAAGCTCGAGTTCAACCTTACAGGGAGCAAAGAACTTTTCAACTTGAGAAAACTCTAGAGTTTGCTCTGAAAACCTTAGGTTTGCGTTTTTAGATTTAACCAAGTTTTGATTTAAACAGTGACAAACCCGAGCCTAACTTTGCAAACTCGAGTTTAAACCTTACAGAGAGCAAAAGATTTTTCAACTTGAGAAAACTCTAGAGTTTACACTTCAAACCTCAGGTTTGTGTTTTGAAAGCTAAAACTAAGTTGTGGCTTGAATAGTGTCAAACTCGAGCCTATCACTAATAGACTCGAGTTTTCCTCTTAGTCACAAACTCTCCAGAACTCAAAATTGCGACATTCCTCTCTGGAAGAAGGGAACTCGAGTTCAGACTTACAAGCTCGAGTTCAAATCAACCCGAGAGCAATGTGATGTTTCAATAAGTTATAAACCTTAGGTTTTGATTTCAAACCTCCAGCTTACATGTTTTGAACTTGAAACACCTTTACCAACTGAAGCTTTGAACTCGAGCCTACAAGAACTAAACTCGAGTTCATGACGCTGATTCAGAAATTCAAATCTGACGATTTCAGAAAACATTCTTGTTTGATCTTAATACTCTGCAATATTATTCTCTGATATTCCTAGCTATGATTAATGACTTTGTTAGTGAATTTTAGATGTTTAAAGAATGTTTATTAAAGGGTTAAAGCATAAAGCAAAAAGCAGTTCAGAACATTAAATACTATGTCCAGAAAGTTTCACTCTTTTGGACAATCCATCTGCACACGGTTGCAAAGCATTAAAGATTGTTTTCTACAACAAGCATCGTCTTCTCTAACGGATTAATTCGCAGAGAGTCAACTCTGATCACTTGGCCAGCTGGATTAAGTGGAAATTAGAGAGAGAAGGTGCCTAAACCACTTCCTAACCTTGGCACAACTTCTCCAACGGATCTATTTGGAAAGCAACGGTCATTTAATGATCTCTGAGTATAAATAGAAGAGCATTCAAGTCTTTCCAACAACTACAACAACTAAAAACGCATAAGCATTCAAGTTCTTCAACTACCTTTCTGTTTTCACTTGTATTCTGTCTTTTCACATTAAGCTTAACTGTTTATCATTATCTACTCTTAGAGAGAGTTTCTGATTGCAAATCATTTGTTGTAAAGAACCACAAGTCAGGGGACTTGGTGGTTGGGTTCATTGATTACAACTTGTAAGGGGGAGTGAGTTCTAGTGAGAGAATTACTTCTTCAGTGCAGAGTGTGTAATCATTGATATAGTGGAAAATCCCAGAGACTCTAGGGACTGGATGTAGGTCAAGTTGTGGGACCGAACCAGTATAAATCTCTGTATCCAACTATCCTTTTCCCTTACTCTGTTCATCTCTGTTTTTAGTACTTTAAAACAGAGCATTAGCCGAAAATTTTAAGAATACCCAATTCACCCCACTTCTTGGGTATTTAAGCTCCACTTACATTGATTTCTAAACAAACTCCTCTCATTTATCATTATGTTCACTACAAGAAAAAAGGGTTTTAGCGACGGATTTTTTCCGTCGCTAAAAAGTGGTCGCAATAGCGACGGAATTTTAAATTCCGTCGCTATTAGCGACGGATTTTAATTCCGTCGCTAATAGCGACGGAAAATGATTCCGTCTCTATTAGCGACGGAATTAAAATACGTCGCTAATTTGAATTTTGCGACGGATTTAAAATCCGTCACTAAATGCAAATTAGCGACGGATTCACTTTCCGTCGCAAATTTGATTAAATTTTTTTTAAAAAAATTATATATTATTTTTTTAAATTAATTTTTTATTTTTTGGAACCTGAGGTCGTAAACATTTGAGAATTGTTCTGGAACCATCTGATGGATCACATTGGTATTACCTTCCAACGTCTGACTGCGACGTTCAGCAGAAGAGTCAGACAGGGACCTTCGACGAAGAGAAGCATGGTTGAGATCCAAATCGCTGTGAACAGAAGCAGGAATAACAGTCGTAGTGGTGGTGCCATCAGTTTCACGCACCTGAGAAAGCGCCATGGAGTAGAGAAACCAAGCCCTTAGAGGATCATGCAGAAAACAAAAATACAATTTCTGATGAGAATCCTCTTATTATTAGCTTGATATAGAGAATTGAAACTTCATGCAGAAGAACGTCAGGCAACAGATAAAGGAAGAGAGAATATTGAGGAGGAGGAGGAGGAGGGGGAACTGTACTTTGAAATTGAAGGAGAACACAAATCGAATCAGAGGAAAAAGAAAGAGATGACGTAATTGACTGGAGAAAACGCAAGTGAGAGATGAGAAGGAATAAAGAAATAGGAAGAAGAATATAACTAGAGGAAAACCGAATAGGAAAAGGAAGAAAACTTACCTCAACACTGAAACTCGCGGTGACCGCGGACGGACTGAGACGTCGGAGGTGAGGAGAGGAGGAGAGACGCCTGGGAGGAGAGGAATTGCGTGTGGGAGGCTGATGTTTGTCATAATAATAAAAGGGTCTTAGCGACGGATTTCAAATCCGTCGCTAAAAGGTTAAAAGTGGCGGCCTTTTTGGCGCCTTTTAGCGACGGATTTTAAATCCGTCGCTAAAACTAGCGACGGATTTCAAATCCGTCGCTAAAAGATTAAAAGTGGCGTTCTTTTTGGCGCCTTTTAGCGACGGATTTTAAATCCGTCACTAAAACTAGCGATGGATTTCAAATCCGTCGCTAAAGGCCTCCAGTTTGCGACGGATTTGTAATCCGTCGCTAGTTTTAGCGACGGATTTTAAATCCGTCGCTAAAACTAGCGACGGATTTAAAATCCGTCGCTAAAACTAGCGACGGATTTAAAATCCGTCGCTAATTCTTTGACTTTGCGACGGAATATTTTTTCCATCGCAAAATTTGTGAATTTGCGACGGAATATTTTCCGTCGCAAATTCCATCGCTATTTTGTATTTTTTTAGCAGTGGTTTCATATATATATATATATATATATATATATATATATATATATATATCTTCTCATAATTTAAAAGCAATATTTAATCAAAATTTTGTTATTTTATTTTTGGAGTTATTTAGTAGTTACTATTATAATGTTAAATAATGGGTAATTTTGAATTTTTTTTAAAAATCTTATTTTAACAAATTTTTTACATTTTCAAATAATTTGTGCATAACAATTAAGGAAAGAAATACGGCCACTTGACATTTTTTAACATATTAAAATATGCCAATGCTGCTTTGGGTATCCTCAAGGCATATAGCGTTTACTGTTTAGACATCTTGCCACTAATGTACATATCACGCCTATTCAGTCAAAACTAGATTTAAGATATTTCTATCATTAGCAATAATATTCAAAGACAAATATAAGAAATAGAGCAGTAACATCAACATTAATATATTAATCAATTACATTAATATTTCTTAAGAAAAATTGTTGAAAATTTCTCCATTCTAAAGTTTATTGTTCAAAGGTACTTAAGAACACTTATTCTTGAGCGAGTACAACTTTTCTTCACCTGTGTACAAATGTTTTCGGTTTTTTGTATAACTGGAGATTTGTTGCACATATCAAACAACCCTTAAGAAGAATGAGTTAAAGATGCAAATGGGTAATTTTTTATTTTTTATTTTCCTTTCAAAGTCTTCCCAGTGGATCTCCTAGTATTAGTTACTTACCCAAAACAATTATTAATCACCCTACTAAGGTAGAAGAAGGGAAAATGTAACACAAATGTCTATCCTAGTAGAAACAATTTCAACCCAACTTTAATTTGAATGCTAACCACAGTAAAAAAAAAGGGGGGGGGGGGGGGGGGGAAGAGCATAATTAACCATTTGAAATTGTCAGCCTTTTCGTATAGAGTTCATAATCCAAATAGAAATTAACTATGATAGAAAAGAATTGTGGTTATACATTAAAAACATGTATCATGGTAAGGCCCAAATTTATTGAGATTCCCCCAAATCTCACCTTTTTGTTTAATAATACACATTAAAGGAAAATATTGCTAAGGGCAAGAGTGTAGTGGTTGGTAGAGATTGAAGGTGAAAGTAGGTACAAAAACATGCTATTTCCTTATATATATATATATATATATATATATATATATATATATATATAAGCTCTGTTATATGCTTGGGTTATATATTTTGATATTAAAGTTAAATATGTATGTTGTAATACCTGAAAATTTCTATATAATATAAGAATTATATTTTGATGAATAATTAGCATAAATGAAGGTGAATATATGTTTCAAACTATTATTAAAATTTTTTGATTATAATTTAAGGCAAATTTCCCTTGTAATTTAATAAACAAAAGGCAAAGTATAAGGGAAAATAAAATGTGATAAATGTAAAACATAAAATAATAGTTAATTTATAACTAAAAAGGGCAAGAAAATATTTTGAAAACACTTAAGTGAGTTAAAGTGAATTAGAGAACTTTAATTGATAAATTAGCTTGTGCTAATTAGGATTATTTATAGATGCCTTCAAACTGATAAAAGACAATGGAAATAAGTGAAGATTAAAATGCATAAAGCTTGTCTACTAAAACACTAATGACCATGATTAATTAATTAATCAATCCTACAATGACGATTATGATTAAAGGGCATATAAACACATCATTAGGGTGTTAATCAAGGTTCAAATAAACAACCCCCTAAAGTTAATAAATGGGGAGTATGACACATGAAAAGATTCAGATGGAATTGATCATTGAATAAATAAGGTATTGGCTATTTAAAAACACAATAAATGACTAAAAAGAGGATTTATTATATAATAAAGCTTAGCTTTGAAAAGTCAAATTTGGCAACTAGTCAATGGGAAAAAATCAAGGAAATAGGCTTAATCCTCATGAAAATTAAAGCAGCCAATGAGATTAAAGCAACCAATGAGAGACTTAGGCTATTGTAATTATCACACACGAAAAGCACAATGAAATGAAACTATTTGCTATTTGGTTAATTAAAAAAACATATATTGAAATGGCTGATGGAAGGGGATGTCGGCATGCATTTAAATGGAGGAGATTAAGCTTCAAAAAGTGCAATTTAATCTAAGGGTTGGGGTGAAAATATGCTCACACTTAATCCCATGTGCCATTGAGCTTTCTCTATAAATATAGACACTCCTTCACAAATTTCCTCACACCAACACAATCACCTCTGATCCTTTGATTTGGAGTGTGAGACATGGGATTGAGGAAGAAAGGGAGGAAGGATAAGCAAGGTCTTCAAGGGTAAGTTTCTAGTTCTTGATAACACTATAGGGTTGTTTTCCTAGCGCTGACGACACAAGGAGCTGTCGTGGCACTGGTTAGTGCAAACGTGAATAACATTATATGTGTTGTGTGCTATGTACTGTTGTGATATTAACATTACATCTACTGTGTGCTATGTATTGTTTGTATACATCTACTATGTGCTATGTATGGTTAATGCTAAAATGTAATGAATATCTGTCATACATATATTGTCTATACTTGAGCATGAGGTTAATTGTTACCTGAGACTCAATGGGTATTGAATCTCAGCATTTACCCTAGCTTTAGGATTTGGAGGATCGGTACCCGGTGACAAGGGTAAGCAGCACTTATGAGGACTCAGTTGGAGTTTTTTTTTATTTTGGACTGTATTATGTTTAATTTTGAAATATTTGGATAATTGTACCTTTAAGTTGTTGACCAGATACATCGCAAGGAGTTTAAGTTTTTAGCCACTTATCAGATGTTTATCCATTCATGCCAACTCATATGCTCAATCATTCCACTCTGATAATATTCTAATATACTGCTTATTAGTATTCATAATGGGTAGCATTGAATATGAGGTGTTACATATGTAATTATATATATATTTCATGTAAGTACCCTCCATACGGAGGAATCCTTTGGCTGTGGTAAGGTAAGTGACATATGTGGTGATGGCAGCAAACTAAATATTTTTTAGTAGTTATTAATGTATGTTTACTTGAAGTTTTAACCTTCTTTGAAATTAAGGTATGGATGATACCTTGAGAATTTGCATGCCAAAACAATAATATTTAAAAGGTCAAATATTTAGTTAAGTAGAGATAATTTTATAATTGTATGAGTGAAGTTTATCTTTTAGTTTATAGAGGAAATTGTGTATTATGGATTATATTTGTAATATGAATAGGTTGAGTTATGGTTCTGTGACTACCTAAAATCAGGGTAATTGATGGGTGATGAAAGTTTTCAATATACATTACACATTCAGATCTATTAAACGAGTTATAGTTCATCATTTTTGGATGTGTAGATAAAAAGATTTTATTTTTTAAAGATGACTAAGAAACCTGATGAATGTTAAAATATCCTCTGTTCTTATTTGATAAATTGCTGTTTTTGGACCAAAGGAACTTAAATGAACCCAGGTCTTATTTTTCTATCAAGGTTTCCCAACCACATATTTTGGAGCTAAAACAATTTATTTATGAATTTTCTAAGTTCAAGGAAAATTATTGGGAAAATAAAGTCCCTAGAACTTTTTTGGTATTAATTATGGAATTAAATATTAAACAATTCCGTTGTCAAAATGACTTTTCATATTGTTTAAATGGCTGTTCTTATTGCTAAATTTTTCCTATAAAAATATTTTTATCAAAATGGCGCCTTTTCATGTTGTAAAAGATTTTCTGGGTCTTTGAAATTCCACACGCCGGAGGAAAAACTCAGAAAATTTTTTATTGCAAGAAAAGTCATTTTGACAAAACAAAAAGCCATTTTGACAACAATATTTTCATAAGAAAATTTTAACAACAGGAAAAGTCATTTTAACAACATGAAAAGCTATTTTGATAATGTGACTTTTTTTAGTATTGGAATTCCATAATTTATATAAAAAAAGTCACTAAGGACTTTTTGGATAGGGCATTTGAGGTTGAGATTTTTTTGATATTTTTTCTCTTCCTTGGAAGCTCACCGATATTTTACCAAAATTCTTCATCAAGGTATACATAATTTTTTTACAAAAGATTTAAGTTTTGAATTCTCCAAAAATAAAAGTACCTAGTGGGTCACATGTGATTCTTAAATGGTTAAACAATTATGATAAAATACCCTGTATTAAAATGTAATAGGACTTATAAGAGACATGTTACATTTAGTACCCGATAATATCTCCAATACGATTTCCTTTAGCAGAAAAATGCATGTGCTTATTTAAAAAATCATAAATTGCTATCAGCTTCGACTCAAGTTTTCAATTCTTTGCTCTAAAAGAAAAATTCATTCGGACGATTTAAGTTTCAATGTTAAGTACATTAAAGAATCGGGATATAACTAAGTAGGTCAGTGGAGGTTATTATGATTTGGACGACTTTATGCAGAAAATTAAAGATACGTAAGCCATAAATTGAACACAAAGGAAAGTCAGGACCGACATTGGGCTAAGCATCAAAAATGAAAAGGACATTACTTGGCTTCTCTGTAAGAATAAGGGAATCAAATAACTTTCTACCTAAAAGTATGAAATAGAATAACAATTAAACAGTGTTGAACAGGGCTATGCTCTGTCCTTTGAAAATGCTATGACCAAGCTAAACAAGCAATTCTATTGAAACTTACGGAATTTATCCAAAAAAATTCAATTGCCTTATAAACAACTTCTATTTATTTGCAAACTAATCTTTCTATTGAATCTGTTGGAGAAGTCTTGAGGAAACATCACTTAACTGTTTCAGTTAGCTGTGTTTTTTGTAGTCACGCAAATGAAACCGTCGACCATCTATTATAATTTCACTAACAACATGGAAAATGATATTAATTCTTTGCTTCAATTTTTTTAGTTACTCGTTATAAAATTCACATTCCATTGATTCCTCATTTCCTGGACTTTGTTATACAACCTTTAATTTTATAACCCATTTCATTTTATATGATTGATCTTTTTATAAAACTGCAAGTTCAACGCAAATACCCAACAAAAGTTGGAACCACCACTTGATAATCCAAGAAAACATAGAGCCAAATTTACCCGACAAAAGTTGGAAGCACCACTTGAGAATCCAAGAAAATAGAGAACCAGATTTATCGAGAGAGAGAAACCTAAAAACTACAAAAGTTCATAACAATCTGTGTCCCTAAGACAATCTGCTACTAGACATATTTCAGTGGTTAAGCAGACCAATATACATCAACACCTGAACCAACAATCCAATCTTTTATACTTGACCACGGAGCCTTCACATGTAAAAACTTGCAATTCTCAGAGGCCCTGGGGTATGAGGATATCACATTTATCATTTCAAGAATCTCTTCACTTGAAAGAGCATCTCCCCTTGTAATAATCCTCACAGTGCTTAGAACTCGTGCATTTTCCAATATGAATTTCATAAATGCAACACCATCTTCTCCGTCTGACCGAAAGCAACCAAAAGTGAACTCCTTCAAGTGTGATGAAAGACACAGAGGAACATTAAGACCTGGCTCAGAAGGGGCCCTAGGAAAAAGCTGACCAGTGACCACACAAATATTGTTAGAGAACTATTAAATTGAAGAACAATTATTTCACACAAAAGTCAAGAAAATATCTTCAAACCTGAAAAATTACAAGATTTTGAAGCTTAGGGAAATTTCGGAGGCAGTTCACTATCTCAATCCACCTATCACCATAACATTCCAGATGTGTCAAATTGTTAAATGTTGGAAAATTATCAGCATCAGGCGACCACATAGCATGCTTGCCACCAGGTGACCATATTTGCTGCATGAGGAAAGACCAACTAGTGTTAAAACGTAGTGTCAAAACGTAGAAACGGACGTTTCTACATTTTTTGGCTGCAAAACGTGTCAAAACGAAGGTTGGAACAGAATTTTGGTTGAAATGGTTGAAATGCCGTGTCAACCCGTAAACTTGGTAGAAACATAGAAATACGAGAAAATCCATCTTAGGTCCCATATTGGCAAAACAATGTCAAAAAAGGCCCCAAAAAAAGTTATATGTCAAAAAAGGCCCCAGGACCTTTTCTGGTATTATTTCATACCTGTTAACAACCAAATCAATCCCATTGACAACCAAATCAATCCCCGTTAACAATTAAATCAGTAGAATTAAAAATATCATAACAATTAAATCAGTCCCCTTAACAACTAAATCAGAACTCGTTAGCAACTATATCAGTAACATTAACAACTAACATTTTATAAAATAATATCAGACACGTAACTTTTCCTTGAGCCTTTTTGACTTTTTTTTTTTGGCAATATGGGCCCTAAGATAGATTTTCCCTAGAAATATTAAGATAACTAAGTTTGAACTTAATTATTTTCTTGAGTATTTTGACTTAAATTTGTGATGACTTTAATGTATTGGTGTGTTTTGGTTTTATATATGTTGGATTTTATTTTTTTGTAGTACGAAGTAAACTCTTAAGTTTCGTTTATGTTTTTCGATTTTACGTTTTTGCTCACCCTTACCGTTTCTATATAGACTCTACGTCTTAACCCAAAAAACAACAGTATATGAAATATTTGAAAGAAAAATGAAACAATTTACGTATACAATGTCATTCATACCTGTAAACTTAGAAATGTAACATTAGACAAAGCTTTCACAGGCACTAGTGAGTGGGGAATAACAGCTGCGACCAAACGGTTAAGCTTTTTAATCTCTTGCATCGGACCATAATTGTTTGTGTCGTCGTCCAAAGACCTCACCATTAACATTTCAAGAAATGCACATCCAGAAAGCAGCATTGCCAAGAAGTTTATATCTGGAAGTCTAACCTTTTCTAGGTGTAGAACTTTAAGAGAAGGCAAATTCACACTAGAAAGGGTACTGAAGGTTACCCCATAGAATCTTAAAACCCTAATGGTACTCCAATTTAAAATACTAGAGGGCAACTTAATGTAGAATGTACGTGGCATCCATATCTCAACATGTTGAACTTTACTATTGATTAATGCATCAATCCAATTGTTTATCTTATCATCTGGCATGTTGTAATTGCAACAAATGAGACCAAAGTTTTTGAGAAATGTCAAATCTCCTGAAATGAGGACATAATCAACAAACTGGACGAAATTTTCTTCACGACCAACAAAATATTTATCATGAAAGACAAGAGTGGAAAGATAGTGCTGAAGTGGCCTCCATCTCTTGGACAAGAAGCTGGCAGCAACAGCCCAATTGGTTGGAAGAAAAGACAGTATTTCAAGAAGCACCGAGTCTGGTAAGCTACTGAGCCTGTCACACATTATTAATTGGCTTCCACTTCAATGGCGATCCTACATTGATTATTTAACAACGTTAAGCCAATCTCGAACGGAGTAATGATGAAAACAAGCGTAGTTAAGCTTGATCCTGTGGAGAAAATAATCAAACAGCAATGGGCTGGCACAAGATAAATAAACCTATCACAAAATAAATCTTTTGACACTAAAATGATTATCATCAATCAAGAACGCAACATAGGAATTCAAGAAGCATCAGTTCGTTGCTTTACACACGCTGAAGTAAAAGAATGGCAATCGACGGCATTACCTGAGGAGGAGCTTCGATTTTCTTCACTGATTCGCTCTTTCCTGTTCGTATCTTCCGAATTACTCTGTCTCCACAGAATCTTCCGTCTCTGGTTCTCTTTTCATCACTCTCTGCTTCGTTGATTCCCTTCTTTTCGTCTCCCGGGCGCTGACATAAAACCGTATAACCGAATTTTGAAATAATCCCACCCAAAACGTGAATATATAATCTTGTGAGCTTTTGAGACTTGAGAAGAATTTGTTTTGAGATTAAAAAAAAAAAAAAAAGAAAGAAATTCATTGCATTTGTTTTTTTTTTTTTTCCTTTTTCCTTATATGAATTATATATAATCTGTGAGGAGGATGAATATTTCATATCCGTGGGAATTAATATTTTCTTAAATATTACTTTCAAAAATAGATACGATATATATATATATATATATATATATATATATATAAAAGAAAAATGGTTGAAAAATCCTCCATTTTAAAATGTCTTCCTCAAAGATATAAAAGATCTCAATTTTTGAACGGTTGACAAATATTTTTTATTTTACACATAATTAAATATTCATTCATTGTATACAATTAAAGAAGAACTGCACACGATTAAACATAGAATATATACAAGTCCTTCAACAAATTGCAGCTACCTTTTAATATGTGAATTATTAATTCTATAAAACAAATAATTTTAGGAGAAATGCTGTAGAATCTTATCTCTTTTTTTTAAAAAAAAAAATCTTCTCAAAATCCCTCATACCAAATAGACTCGAAAAAGAATGAGGTGGAGATGAAAATGGATGAATTTCTGTGTCTTTCGAAGTCTATATTGTTACAATGGTTCTCCAAATACCAGTTAATTACCCAAAACAGTTATTAATCACCCTACTATTGTAGAATAGAGGTAGTGTGACACAAATGTCTGCCAAAGCAAAAAGAATTTTAACCCAACATTTAAATACTAACCAAAGTAGAAAAATTGTTCAACTAACCATTTGAAAATGTCACCATTATTATAAAGAGTTTGTAACCGAAATAGAAGTTAACTATCCAGGAAAGACTGGTGCTTGCACAATGAAAATACCTATCATAGTTATAAATGATTAAAACTACATAAATTATTTATCCATGATAGAAAAGAGTGAAAGTATGTTATACCTCTACCGGCCTCACCTTACTGGGTGGCGGATAGAGGGATTTCCCTTTTTAATTATTACCTTATCATATTTTAAATATTGCTTTTTAGCATGCAATAGAGGTTTACATAGCAGAGCATTTTTCTAGTTTGGACTTTAGACAATACTGGTAAAGTTAAAACTAGTAACAAAAATATAATCCCTGTAGGGTTAAAAATATAATCATCCACTTAGTGCCCAAAAGGCCAAAATAATATACAGTTATCTAATCTCAAATTAAATATCAAAATGAACATCCTTCGCAACATCCAACTCCATCTACTCCAGCTCAGCAAACTTACCCTTCTCACTAGATACTGCCCTCGAGGCACTACCTAAAGCTTGACAAAAGTCTGGGGGTTCATTTCCAAGAGTAACCATGTATCTCTCTCTTCTATAATGTATAAAGAGTGTATGTATATAACCATAACGAGGAAAACACCAAATAACAACATTCAATGACAAACCCGTAGTAACACAAATGCAATATACCATGTGTATCGTATTAACTGCGGAAGGACTACACGTCCTAGAAACAAACACAGGACTACTGCTCACAAAGCAAGCCCCAAATCCATAGCGCTATGACACAAGGAAAAACATGGCAGTCAGGCTCCGAACCCAAACCACACTGGATGCACATAACACATGTCCCTTTTCAAGAGACACGAGTCCACAATTATGGAAAAATAAACATACAAAGAAACACAAGGCACAAGAGGATTAAGGTTACTACCTGGTAGTTGGCCACAAATATCAGTAAATTTTTCCCCTGGTGCACGAAAATGAAAGTAACCCTAAAATAACCAAAATATAATTATAAATAACTCTTCTTTAAAAATATTTATTTGATGGCTTAAAATAAGCCTTTTTCAACCATTTAAAAATCTCTAAGTCTCTATACTAAAATCTTATTATGAACCCATGAGAGGAATTTAAAACACCAACAATGAATCAATTTCCCATGTCCTTGAGGCTGGCTGAACTCATACCTTGGATTACACAACCAACTTTCATTTTCAACAACCACTTTTCTTATATCATAATAATCTTTCTTCCTAGTCCTCACATCTTAAGTTTGATCGTTCATTCGATCATTTTATTAATTAATCAGGTCCATTAAATACACACACACACGCACACGCACACGTAAGATACAACGATTTCCAACTTAGAAACCAAAAAATCATAAGGTAGTTAAAGCCATAACTTACTTGTTCTTGATATTCCACTAGCTTGAAACTTTGATCCTTAACGTTTCTTCTTCCCCCTTTTGGCCTTCACCTTCCACACACCAAGAAAGAAGTTTTCCTTAAAAATCTTTAACTCACGTGATATAACACCCCATATTCAATACTACTCATTATATATATTAATAAGCAGTATATATGAATATCATCAGAGTGGAGCAATTGAGCATATGAGTTGGGATGAATGGATAAGTATCTAATAAGTGGCTAAAAACTTAAACTTCTTACAGTGTATCTGGTCGGTACCTTAGAGGTACAATTATCCAATATTTCTAAATAAAGCATATCACAGTCCAAAAATAAAAACTCCAGCTGAGTCCTCATTCGTGCTGCTTACCCTTGTCACCGGCTCCCGATCCTCCAGATCCTGAAGTTAGGGTAAATGCTGAGATTCAATACCCATTGAATCTCAGGTAATAGTTAACCTCATGCTCAAGTATAGACAATATATGTATGACAGATATTCATCACATTTCAGCATTAACCATACATAGCACACAATAGATGTAAGGTCACAACAATACATAGTACACAGCAGATGTAATGTTAACAACACAATAATACAGAGCACACAACACATGTAATGTTATCCACGTTTGCACTAACCAGTGCCACGACAGCTCCTCGTGTCCTCAACGCTAGGAAAACATCCCTACGATGTTATCAAGACTGTAACCCGCATAAAACTGAATGTATATAAATAGTGACCTAAGACCGAGTCTTAGCCAAGGTGCATGACCCAAGACCTAGTCTTGTCCATGACCCTATGAATCATCTATCACATATAAGCATACAAGAGAACATAAGATTTAGAGTTATAGTACGCATTTGCACCTTAGTCCGTGTCGCTAGTGGTACATTCATATGTTTGGTAAGATTCTTGGATAGCCTATAATAGTATTACCACATTATTTCCTTTATAAACAATATCCTAAGAGATATCTGAGCCACTATTTACCTTTTTAACCTTGGTGGATTGCTATTCCAATTATACCCTTACATTTCCTTAAAAACGTCATTTCAGCATTTCTGCCTAGATTTTTCGGCAAATTTAAAAAATCATAATTAATTCCACAACAATGGAAATGAGGTGCCGTAAAATTCCACACAATCCTTGACATGTCTATTTTTGAGGAAAAATAACGGCTTTCACTTGAAATATGTGAATCAATTCCAGTTTAATTGTTTCCAATCGCTGTTCATATTTTCTTCCAGAAAATGTGACCCAACTTCAAGAATTTTTATCTCCTTCTACAGAACTCTAATTGCTACAACTTTTATATCAATGGAAAGCTATACATGTCTATTATAACCCTGAAAAATTTCATTATATTTGAAGATGATTTTACACATAAAATAAGACCCTCTATCCGACTGATTCCGATAGCCCAGCAAACTCGATAATTTCCTATCTTTCACTATCTTGTTCCATTAATTCCAAAAATTATTTCCCAACATGTTTTTACCTCGTTAGGCATTTTTTAATGCAATGAGGCCTAAAAACAATCACGAGAATTTATTTCACCATTTCCTAGATTAAACTACCATTTTATTAAAAATTAAAAAAAAAACTCAAGACTAAAGCTTAAGAACTTACCCTTGAAGTTCCTTCTCCTTGCTTCTTATGAATTTTGCCCAGCACTCTCCTATACTCTAAACTCACGTCTATCTTCTTCTCAAATAAGGATCAGAGAAGTTTTAGGTGTGAGAAATATGTGAAGGTTGGATGGCTATTTATAGAGAAAAATCAAGGACACAAATGGCATTTAAATGTGACCAAAACCCATCTCATCCCTTGGATTAAATTGCACTTATTGAAACTAAATCCTACCCCCCCTACTTTAATGTGCTGACATGCCTTTCTTCATCAGCCATTTATGTTTTTTTTTTTAAAAAAATTAACTAATTGATTTGATTATTCTATTGAAAAAGAAACAACAATAAAAATTACCCATGTGCAGCACCACTTTTGTTGACTTTGGGGCTGTGCATTTGACCTTGATTAGTATTCTAATGTAGTGTTTAAATGCCTTGTAATTACACTTTGTATTGGTTAATCTAATTACCTGAAGTTTAAGGCTCAATTACTTGAGATATTATCTTAAGATACTTGGCTCTCATTGTTCCAACAAGGCTAGCTAAAATTGTTAACCTTTTGGGCTGATTTATTAAGCTTAATTATCTCCTTAATCATGTTCTTAATTGCCCTTTTATTACATCTCTTATTGGTTGATTGGTTTACTAATTAATCATGGTTATTAGTGTTTTAATATACAAGCATTATACACTTTAATCTTCATCTATTTCCATAGTCCTTAATTAATTAGGGGAATTTATGCAATTAATCTTAATTAATTCAAGCTAATTTATTCATTAATTTTTGCTAATTCACTTTAATTTACTTAAGTGTTTTCATAATTTTTCCTTGTCTTTATTGGTTATAAAATAACCATTATTTTATGTGTTAATTATATCACATTTTATGATCCGTAATCTTGATCTTATATTTACCTTGTGCTTATTTAATTCCAAGGGAAATTATAATCAATAATTTTTAATAATTTGAGACACATATTTACCTTCATCTTTGCTAATTATCTATCAGAATATAATACTTATATTAAATAGGAATTTTCAGGTATTACATTTCTCCCCCTGTTAAATAAAATTTCACCCTTGAAATTTACTCTACAGTAATTACACTCTGAGCCATAAACTCCAGATATTTCTTCTTCATATCCTCCTTTGTTTCCCAAGTTGCCTCCCTAGGAGATAACCCCTTCTAGACTACCTTCACGAACGAAATACTTCTGTATCTAAGTTGCTTATCTTGATAATCGAGGATTCGCTTCAGCTCGACTACGAAGGTATTGTCATGTCGCACTTCGACTTCTTCATACTCAATGACATGTTCAGGGTCTGGCTGGTATTTCTTCAATTGTGAAACATGGAAAATGTCATGGAGTTTGCTTAGGTTCGGGAGTAAGGCCATTTGGTAAGCTACTGGTCCACACTTTGCCAGTATTTCGAACAGCCCTATGTAACGAGGACTTAGTTTTTGCCTCTTAAGTGTTCTACTGACACTGGTTATTGGGGATATCTTTAGGAATACATGATCTCCTACTCCAAACTCCAGAGGTCTTCTCCTTTTATTAGCATACATCTTTTGTGTGCTTTACGCTGCTAGGAGTCTCCTCTTGATCAAAGCAATTTGTTCGGAGGTCTGATCAATTATATTTGGTCCAAGCAACTGTCTCTCAAACAATTCTGTCCAACATAGGTGACTAATACTTTCACCTGTACAATGCCTCAAACGGAGCCATTTGTATGCTCGCATGATAACTGCTATTGTACACGAACTCTGTCAATGGAAGATATTGATTCCAATTCCCTTTAAAATCCAATACACACGCTCTCAGCATATCTTCTAGCGTCTGTATTGTCCTTTCAGACTGACCATCGATCTAAGGGTGTAAGCCGTACTGAATTTCAGCTTTGTACCCAACACTTCATGCAATGCTTGCCAAAATCGGGATGTGAATCGCGGATCTCGGTCAGAGATAATGCTCTTTGGTACACCATGGAGTCTCACAATCTCTTTGATATAAATATCTGTCAACCGTTCTGGAGAATAGTTGACATTGATGGGGATAAAATGTGACGACTTAGTTAATCGGTCAACAATTACCCAGATCGCATTGTGACACCTGATCTTGGGTAGACCCACCACCAGATCTTTGGTAACACTCTTCTACTTTCATTCTGGAATTCCTAGCCCTTTAAGAGGACCAGCAGGTCGCTGATGTTCGATCTTCACTTTTTGGCAAGTCAAGCATCTGGCCACATACTGGGTTACATCTTTCTTCAACTCGAGCCACCAGAGTTTGGATTTTAAATTCTGGTACATCTTGACCATTCCTGCATGTAGAGTATACTTACTTTTATGGGCCTGATCTAGTACCTTTCGCATTAATTCATTGACCGGCGATATGTAAATTCGCTTCTTGTACCTGACTAACCCACTAAGTGATAGGTCATGGTCTTGAGTCTTGCCCTGAGAGATCATCTTTCGTATTGTAATAGCCCGTTCATCTTGCCTCTGAGCTTCCTCAATTTCATCTCTCAGATCATACTCTCCTTGACTAACAAGAAGACATACAAGATAGCCTTCAATGGGTGCATTAAGACTCCTAAATACCTGATTTGACAGGTTTAAATCTCTGAAGTCTTCAAGCAACCTCTGCTCTTGAATCATCATGTATGCCACCTGCACCTCCTTTCTATTTAGAGAGTCTACAACAACATTCGCTTTACCCAGATGATACTTGATCTTCAGGTCGTAATCTTTTAGCAACTCCATCCACCGACGTTGCTTCATATTGAGGTCTTTCTAATCAAACAAATATTTCAAACTCTTGTGGTCGCATTACAACTCTACAGTCGCACCATATAGGTAGTGCCTCCATATCTTTAAAGTAAACACGATAGCTGCAAGCTCTAAATCATGAGTAGGATAGTTCAACTTGTGAGGCTTCAACTAACGAAAGGTGTAAGTCACCACTCTGCCCTGCCACATCAGGACACATCCCAATCCCTGTCCACTGGCATCACTATAGACTACATAAGTCTTACTTGGATTTGGAATAATCAACACTGGTGTTGTAGTCAACCTTTCCCTCAGTTTCTGGAAGTTCCTCTCACAGTCCTCATCCCATACAAACGTTTGTTTTTTCCTTGTGAACTTTGTCAATGGTAAGGCAAGACAAGAGAAATTCTATATAAATTTGCAGTAGTATCCCACCAGACCCAGAAAACTACGTATCTCTGTCATTGTCTCTAGCCTTTTCCAGTCCAGAACTACTTCCACTTTGCTGGGATCAATAGCAACTCCGTCGCGTGATATAACATGGCCCAGAAATCTCACTTCTGATAGCCAAAACTCACATTTGCTTGGCTTAGCAAAGAGTCGCTTTCCCCTTAGTACCGTTAGTACTAGTCGAGATGTTCTTTGTGCTCTTCTTTATTCTTTGAATATATCAGGGTGTCGTCAATAAACACCACAACAAATTTATCTAGGTGTTGACGAAATATTCTACTAATATAGTCTATGAACACGGCTAGTGCATTTGTCAAACCAAAAGGCATCACTAAGAATTCGTAATGCCCATATCTGGTTCTAAAGGCCGTCTTTGGAACATCCATAGCTTTGACTCGTAGCTGATGGTATCCCGAGCGCAAATCGATCTTTGAAAAGACACAAGAACCAGATAATTGGTCGAGTAGATCATCAATACTGGGGAGTGGATATTTGTTCTTGACGGTCACCTTGTTCAACTCTCGGTAGTCGATACAAAGTCATAAGCTCCCGTCTTTCTTCTTCATGAACAACATTGGGGCTCCCCTTGGTGACCCATTGGGTTGGATAAACCCTTTTTCCAGCAGTTCTTCAAGCTACTTCTTTAGCTCTTGCATCTCGTTAGGTCCCACATGATACAACGCTTTTGATATTGACCCAGTTCCATGCATCAATTCTATGGCAAATTCGACTTCCCTTTCTGGAGGTAACTCGGTGAGATCCTCTAAAAACACATCAGGGAATTCATTCGCGACTGAGATGTCTTCGAGTGAAAGTTTGACTTCTGCCTTGATTGAGAAGAAAACCATATACGCTTGGCACCCATGCTTCATGCATCTTTCAGCTTCCGCAACAGAAAGAAAATTTAGTCTCACATTGTTCTTGCCACTTCTTTGTGAGTGTGGAATCAATATCTTCTTATCACTGCGGTCGATCATTGCATTGTTTGCCAACAGCCAATTAAGACCGAGATTGACATCAATGTCATGTAGCACTAATTGGATAAGATCTACAATGGACTCTTGTCCAGCGATACTCACAATACAATTAAACATGCATCAGAAGCTAAAGTTTTCACTCCTAGCGGTGTAGCTACTTTCAAATCATAGGACTATAGGCATGCATTCCTAAGCAATTTGCACAATCATATGAAATAAATGAATGACTAGCACCTGAATCATACAACGCCTTAAGTAGATTCCCATTGAGTGAGAAAGTACCTTGGACCATTTCCGGAGATTTTCTGGCCTCTTCATTGGTTAGTGTGAAAACCAGGCCTGGGTTTTATGACCTTATCTTCACAGCCTTCGAAGGACAGTTCCAGCTAATGTGCCCCGGCTTCTGACACTTGAAGCAAATTTGTTTTCCATCACAGTGAACTCCTGGATGGTACTTCTCGCATTTTGTACATGGTCGGGATTCTGGCACTCTAGAATAGCTTTGCTGCCCATACTGGAATGGTTTCTTGTTTCCCCCTCGAGAATTGTTCTAAGGTGTCTTCCTCTTCTATGAGGAATTCCCACGAGTAAATCCACCACAGCTTGCATTGTTGTTGTTATAATTCCTGGAGGTGTGCAGTTCCCTTAAGTTACGTTCAATAAACCGGCAAGATTCCATCGCTTGAATTAACTCTTGAAATTACTGAGATACAAGCCTTTCCCTTATCTCGTACTTAAGCCCTTTTATCATCCTATTAGCCTTCTAGCTTTCATCGTCGTTACGCTTTAAATATGATGAATACCGTGACAAACTGGTAAATCGAGCAAAGTAGTCATCGAATGACTCCTCGTGACCTTGTCGAATTTGAAGAAATTCTGACTCCTTGATCACTTGCATTGAGAGGGGAAGGTATTGCTCGTTAAGCTTCTCTAGAAATTTTTCCCTAGTAACAGGAACATAACGTGCTCGTAACGTCATTGCAATGCTTCTCGATCATCTATCTACATCTCCTTCTAGCTTATAGATTGCAAGTTGAGCTTTTTGGTTATCTGGACACTCCATAACCTCGAAGATTTTGTCTTGTCTCATTAGCCAATCTTCAGCTGAATCAGGCTTACCACGGAAGGCTGGTGGCTTCAGTTTGCAAAATTGGGTGACCCAATACTGTGTAGTCTCAACCACTTTGTTTGGTTGAGGTAGCACCACCATTGCTCTATTAGGTCGAGGAGGTGACTTAAATCTATATGACTCCTCAGCTTCTTCTGTACGTTTATTTTCTCATTCGTCTTCTTCTTCCGAATTATCTTGCTCAGCATTTTGTCGTTCTTCTTCGGCTTGATGTCCTTCTACTCGTCTTTCAACCCTTCTCCCCTGCCTGTTTGCAAGAAGTTCGTCAATCATTGCCCGTTGCTCTTGTAGCATTGTCATCACTTTCTGCCAAACATTGTGGTTTGGTTGGTTAGGTTCTTGACCTTGTTGATCAGGTTCTTTTATTGGTACTTGTATTGTTCGAGGTTGTCTGCCTCTTCCTCTATCTCTTCCTCTACCTCTACCTCGACCTCTGGGGACTCCAGCTCCTCTTAAATTTGCCATTTCTCAATTTACTTATGTTAGTTCTCTATGTGTTTTGATGATAACTGACAATTGTAAACACAAGATGAGGTTTGTCTTTGGTAAGTTGAAAAATTTACTGTCAAAGACAAACTCGAGTTTTGGTTTCAAAACTCAAGTTTTGGGTTTGACAAAGAGTTGCTCATTTTCAATGAACAAAGCAAAACTCGAGTTTCTATAAGGAAACTCGAGTTTTGGACTTACAGAGAGCACTAAATTTTTCACATCAAGAAAAACTCGAGTTTTGATCTGAAAACTCGAGTTTTGCATTATACAGAGACTTTTCATTGTTTTCTAATGAAAACAAAACTCAAGTTTTGATTTGGAAACTCGAGTTTTGGCCATACAAAGAGTCTCTAACATTTTGAGCATGTGCAAACTCAGTTTCAACTTAAAACTCTAGGATTTCACTTTGCCTTAAGTTTTTTTAAGTTTACTCAAGGTTATGAGAAAACTCGAGTTTTGATTTGAAAACTCGAGTTTTGACTTGACAGAGAGTTTTCATGTTTTCCTTTAGGTTTTGAAAACTCAAGTTTTCTCTGAAAACTCGAGTTTAGACTTGGCTCAGTTTTCTCAACGTTTTCATACTTAATTGAAAACTTGGGTTTTGTTTTGGAAACTCGAGTTTTGGCCAAGCCGAGAGCTTTGAGCTTTTTCAATGTTTTGAAAACTCTAGTTTTGGATGAAGACTCCAGTTTTGATGTTTTGGACTTAAACACATAGTTTTCATTAAAAGTCCAAAACTCGAGTTTTGGTTTTGGAAACTTGAGTTTTGAGTTTCATTCAAAAATGTGTTCCAAAGCTCAAATCGTGACTTTCCTCTTTGGATGGAGGAAACTCGAGTCTTGAAATGGAAACTCGAGTTTTGCTTAAGTGCACAGTTGAAAACTCTGTTGGTTATGATTAGTTTTGATGATATCTTATATAGATGCTATTGTTATAAGCAAAAAGATTGAGTAATATAGTTATCTCCTACATTGACTAATTGTTGTATTTATTTTAGATTAATCCAAGTTGAATTATAGAGATTAATCAAGAAGGAGATAAGAGTTCAATGAAAGAAGTATCTGCAGAGGTTATCAAGAAAGCAAGATGTTATCAATGGGTTTTGGTGATAACCAAGTAGAAGAGAAGAGACCAAATAAAGAAGAACATGCATATATATTCTTATATGTGATACTGGAAGTCTTTATAATCAAGCAGAAGTTGGAATGAAGCCTCATCATGTTCTGGATGTTGAAGAAGGTAGAAGCTGTAGAGAATGATGAACCCAAGTTAAATGATGAAGAATGATCAAGTTGGGAGATGGAAGAAAGAAAGAGTTGAATTATCAAGAATAATTAAGAGAAGAGAGGAAAGAAAGAAGAACTTGTTAAATGGAATGAAGATATAATTATTCAAGTTCTTATATTGAAGCTAGAAGCCTCAAAAATCATATGGAAGTTGGAATGGCTCAATTTGGAGTTAAAGTAGGCAAAAATTAGCTTCAGGATGAGAAAACTCGAGTTTCCTGCTTCGCTACAATGATTTGCTCTCCTAGTATGAGAAAACTCGAGTTTAAGACACAAAACTCGAGTTTAGGAGTCAAAACTCGAGTCAGCCATCTCAAAACTCGAGTTTCCAATGTCTTCAGCAACTCTGGCGTCTCTGGACAAGCAAAACTCGAGTTTCCAAGCACAAACTCAAGTTTAGGACTCAAAACTCGAGTTTCCAAGTGAAAACTCGAGTTTATAGCGTGATCAGCTCTTCAGCTCCACTTTGCTTCACGTTCAACTCGGGCGAGGTCTGGTAATTCGACGATATCTCCCAAACAAGAGATTGGATTGAGACAAAACCAAAAGCATATGAAACTAGACTCCAATGCTTCATTTTTATATTAAATTCAAGCCCAAAGGAGTTAAGATCAAGGAGCTATGATTTTTACAAATTGCCACAAGAATCAACGTCACAGTCCAGACCCACCTTCGGTATTTTGAGTATATCTCACAAACGACAAATCCAATTGAGCTGAAATCAGTGGCATATGAAAGTAGACTCACATAGCTTTCCATCAAGAGTTGAACGGACCAAAACAGAGTTCAGACCAGGGAGATATGGTCTTCGAAAGTTGATGGTTATTTCAAGAAAACTCAACAAAGTTCAGGAGAAAGCAAAACTCGAGTTTTGCAAGTAAAAACTCGAGTTTTCATCAGACAGAGAGCAGCGAACTTCGGAGCAACTTCCAAAACTCAAGTTTTGGACCAAAACTCGAGTTTTTCTCAGGAAGAGGCAAATCCAACATTTGACAACAAAAGGAAAACTCGAGTTTTCAAGAGTAAGCTCGAGTTTACACCTCTGTTTCAAAAAATCACCGTTTCGAAAATCCTGATTCTTTTGATAAACATCCAGATGATTACCCAAATGATTTATAACACTTCTTAACATCATTTATATCATTTGTGTACATGTTTTAGATGATCAAATGGTGTTAAACTGAAGATCAAGAGTAAAGTAAATGATGATGTCATAGCTGGTTTAGAAAACGAAGTTCTAACGGCTAGTTTCTAACGGCTATATTTCTTTATCCAACAGTCATTGAATCTTCTCAACGGTCATATATTGATCTCTACCTATAAATAGAAGATAGATTCAAGCAGAAAAACGTAGAGAAACAAGCTTACACTTCCAACATGCTGAAACTCTGCTCTCACACCATTTGCACTCTGTTTTTCATGCTTAGTTAACTTAGAGAGTGAAATGATTTGTATTTGATCTTCAGTGTTTATCCATTCACTTCTAAGAGAGAAGATTTATTGTAATCATTCTATTCTTCTGAGAGTTACTCAAGATTGGGTGATCTTGAGTGGGAAACACATTGTGTTGATTACAACTTGTAAGAGGGAGTGAATCCTAGTGAGAGGATTACTTCGAGTACAGAGTGTGTAATCAAGCGGTGTGTTGATTACAGTTTGTAAGGGGGAGTGATTACAGTTGAATACAGTACGCGTCCGTACCTTAGTCCGTGCGGATAGCAATACGTCTGTCTGTCGGTATGTCTTTTGGATAGCCTATAAATGTATAACCGCATTATTTCTAAGAGGTACTTTAGCCACTATTGACCCTTTTTATCCCTGGTGGATTTATTATTCTAATAATATCCCTTTATTTCTTAAAAACGCTACTTCAGCATTTCTGGGCAGATTTTTTTGACAACTTTGAAAAATCATAAATAATTCCAAAAAATCGAAACGAGGTTCCGTAAAATTTCCCAGAAACCTTAGCATGTCTAGTTTTGTGGACAAATACTGGTTTTCACCCAGAATTAGTGAATCATTCCCAGTTTTACAATCTTCGACCTCTGCCCAGAATTTTTCTAGAAAAATGTAGCCTTATTTTCAGAATTTTGATCTCTCTCTACAGACCTCTAAATGACACATATTATACATATTTTGAAAGGTCTGGATGTCTACTTTACTCATGAATTATTTCAGAATTTTTTAATATAAAATTACTCATAAAATAATGCCCTCTAACTGACTGACTTTAATAACCCAGCAATTCCCAACAATTCCCTAAATCCTAGAAGTCACTTCCCAACATGTTCTTACCTCGTCAGGCATCTTTCAATGCAATGAGGTTTGAAAACAATTATGGGAAATTACTTTACCTATTTCCTAGATTAAACTAACATTTATACTAAGAACTACAAAAGCTAAAGACTTGAAACTAAAAACTAAAGACAAGCTTACCTCTTGAAGCCTCTTGCTTCTCCTTCTTAGAAATCACCACTTGGTGGTTGATTTGGTGTGAAGAGTTGTGAAGAGGCAAGGTCTTTATTTATAGGAAAAGTCAAAGGCTAGTGTTTGGTTTCACACTTTCGTATCCTTCTTCCCAAACACCTTTCTTCACTCCCCTAAACACTCCTCTTTAGTCCTACCCCATGGATGATCTTTTTTAATCAATGGCTTTGGTTGATTTGTGCTTTTATGAAGACACAAATAATGCATAAAAGCTTCTCATTGGTCAATTTTAATTACATAGGATTTAGCTAATTATTTTTCTTTCCTTTTTTTAATTCAACATGTGCTCTAAAAAAATATATTATAATCTCTCTTTCTCGTTCTCCCTCTCTCTCTCTCTCTCTTCCTCTCTCCAAAACCGACCCCTCTCTCTCTCTCCCCCTTCTCTTCTTGCATTTTTGCATTAAATGAGCCCATGTGCTAGCTTAATTACATTTAATTGTAATATCTTGATTTATTAAATACTCTTTTATCCTCTCATCTTGATTCCTAGCCATTGGATTTAATTTTGTGCTTGTTCAAACTTAAGCCTCACCCTTAATCCATATCTTAGTTTTCCTATTGGTCTATTTAATTTTACAAGGATTGAGCCTATATCTTTGATTTCTCATTGGCTCTTCTATTTTCAAGAGGATTAAGGTTAATTATAGGTTCAATTAGAACCATTGGATTCCATTTGTGTTTGTTTAAATCCAATCTTTATCCTTAATTGCATTAGTTATTAATTGGTCGATTTATTAAGTAATTATGAAAATTAGTGCTTAATTATTCTTTAATTAGCTCTTTCATTAAATATGAAAATTTACATAATTACTTAATTAGTGAGGACTTAGTTGCTTATTAATATTTATTAAATTCGCTTAATTTATTTAAGTATTTCCATAACATTTTCTTGCTCCTTTTAATTATTTATAAACCATGGTTTATTATTTTGTATATCCCTAAATGTAGCCTAAAATTAGCCTTTGGTTGTTTTAATTTCCAAGAGAAAATTGTCTAAAACATAGAGACAACATACTGAAATTACCAAAATTTACCAAAATTTAGAGACAACATACTCTCCTTTATTTCACATGTATTATTTATCAAAATATAGCATTTACTGAAATTAGGAATTTTTTAGGGTTTTACAGAGGCGAAGAAGCCAATCATCTGCTACGAATGTGAAAAGCCTGGCCACATCAAGTCTAAATGCCCCCAGCTGATCAACAAGGACAAGGAAAAGAAAAAGTTCAATAAATTCAAAAAGAAAGCCTATGTCTCAGCATTTTGGAAAGATAGCTCATCTGATGAAGATGAAGCCGATGAGGAAGAAAGAGCAGATATTTGTCTAGTTGCTGAAGAAGAAGAGCAACTTAACAACAATGATGAGGTATATGATTTAAAACCATCTTATGATGAGTTATTTGCTGAATACATTGTTGTGCAATCAAAATTTGAAAAACTTGCTGATAAATATCTCAAATTGAAAAGGAAAAATGTGACTCTTGAACAGCAAGTAGAAAACCTTTCTTCTCCTGAAAATCTTGTTTGTGATGATTGCGTTGATTTAAAGAAAAAGAATTTGCATCTCACAAAGGCACTTGAGAAATTCACAGAGGTAGTGAAATGCTCAATGTCATTTTAAAACAAGAAAGGTTTATAAATGACAGATCGAGAATTGGTTACAAACCTGATTTTGATAAGAAGAAAGGGAAAAAGAAATTTGGAGAGAAGTCTCACATTAACTATTTTAGAAAAATCTATTCAGTCTTCAAATCTTTTTACACATTGTAATTATTGCAATCGTAAAGGCCATTTTACTTCTTCTTGTTTCCATACAAAAGAAAAAAGAGTAAACCTATTGGCAATTATCAATGGGTGCCGAAGGGATCTTACAAGGTTCCTAAGACACAAACTAACCCTAAAGGACCCAAGAAAAGATAGGTACTTAAGATCTGATTTGTTGTGTCTTGCAGGTTTGTCTAAGAGCATCGAAATCCAACAAACGGTACATTGATAGTGGATGCTCTAGGCACATGATGGGAGACCAATCCAAATTTACTGCAATCAAGCCAAAGGATGGTGGCAAGGTGACCTTTGGTGGAGATCAATCTAGAAAGATTGCTGGAATTGGTGAAATTGGCAACAATGAAGGACCACTAATCAAACATGTCTACTTTGTGGAAGGACTTTGCCACAATCTCCTCAGTGTAAGTCAAAGCACTGATAAAGGTAACTTAGTTATCTTCGATTCTGAGGAGTGCTTGATTGTGAGTAAGGATATTCTCTCTTTAGAAACCATAAAATCAAAAGCCTTATTTAGAGCCCCTAGAGATGACAACTATTATACACTTAACCTCTCTAATAATGGTTCTGTTTCTGAAAAATGTTTTGTTAGTAATTTGGATGAGGTTGGCTATGGCACAAGCGATTTAGCTCATGTCAATATGATTCAACCTGACAAATTACTTAAAAAGGATTTGGTGATTGGTGTGCCTAAACTTCATTTTAAAAATAACATGATTTGTGATGCTTGTCAAAAAGGAAAACAGACCAAATCTTCTTTCAAATCTAAAAATGAGATTTCAACTAATAGACCTCTCCAACTACTTCATATGGATCTAGTTGGACCAGCTAAAGTAAAAAGCCTTGGTGGCAATCTTTATACTTCGGTCATAGTTGATGATTTTTCTAAATTTGCATGGACTATATTTTTATCCTCTAAAATGAAACATTTGATTAGTTTGTTGTTTTTGCCAAGAAGGTCCAAAACAAGAAAGGTTTATCTATTTCAGAAATCCGAACTGATCATGGAGGAGAATTCGAGAATTATGCATTTGCTGAGTTCTGCGACAACATGGGGTGACCACAACTTCTCAGCCCCAAGAACTCCTCAACAAAATGGTGTTGTGCAGAGAAAGAATCGAGTCCTCACTAAAATGGCAAGAGCTATGCTGAATGAGAACAACACTTCACAAGTGTTTTGGGCTGATGCAATGACTACTGCTTGCTATATCTCAAATCGGGCATACCTCTGGAAGAAGTTGAACAAGACTCCCTATGAGCTATACAAAGGAAGAAAGCCAAATCTGGCCAATCTGTATGTATTTGGATGTAAGTGTTTTATCCACAATAATGGTAAGGATAACTTGGGAAAGTTTGATCCTAAGGCAGATGAAGGTATATTTTTGGGTTATTCAAATAGGAGTAAAGCTTATAGAGTTTTTAATACTCATACTCGTATTGTTGAAGAGTCTATGCATGTTGTTTTCTGTGAATCCAAAACTGATAAACCTCTGGATGATGATGAGGAAAATGTTTTCAAAAATCAATTCTTTTCGAAAACCACTCCTGCTTCTATTGAAAATCCTGAAGATGTTTTCAAAACTGATCCTCAAAATGCTTTAGAAAATCCTGATCAATCTCAGCCTAGAGCTTGGAGGTTCATTAGGAATCATCCTTTGGACCAAGTGATAGGTGATGTAAATCAGGGAGTGAGGGCCAGAAATAGCACTTTAAATGAAGTCACTTTTTCTCCTTTTATTTCTCATATTGAACCCTCTAAGATTGATGAAGCCCTTTCAGACAATGATTGGGTGATAGCAATGCAAGAGGAGTTACATCAATTTGGTAGAAATCAAGTTTGGGATTTGGTACCTAGGCCTAAGGACCATCCAGTCATTGGCACTAAATGGGTATTCAAGAACAAACGAGATGAATCAGCAATCATTGTGCGTAACAAGGCAAGATTGGTTGCTAAAGGCTATAATCAAGAAGAAGGAATTGATTATGAAGAAACTTATGCTCCAGTGGCAAGATTGGAAGCCATAAGAGTTTTTTTAGCCTTTGCTTGTGTCAAAGGGTTCAAGCTCTATCACATGGATGTAAAAAGTGCCTTTCTAAATGGTTTTATTCAGGAAGAAGTTTATGTTGAACAACCTCCAGATTTTGAAAATGAACATCATCCATATCATGTATATCGTCTTAAGAAGGCTCTTTATGGTCTTAAACAGGTTCCTAGAGCTTAGTATTAATGATTAAGCAAATTCCTTCTTGATCAAGGCTTTATTAGAGGAAAAACAGATACAACTCTCTTCATAAAAAGTAATAAGCTTAACGAAATCTTAATTGTGCAAATATATGTTGATGACATTATATTTGGTGCTTTTAATGATGTTTTGTGTGAAGAGTTTGCTAAGAATATGTAAGGAGAGTTTGAGATGTCCATGGTGGGAGAACTCAACTATTTCCTTGGTCTGCAAATCAAGCAAAAGAAGGATGGAATCTTCATATCTCAGACCAAGTATCTCAATGATCTACTGAAGAAGTTTGGGATGGATCAATGCAATGGAGCTGACACTCCAATGAGTTCAACTGCTTCATTGGATGCTGATGAAAAGGGCAAGAATTTCAACATCACAAGATATAGATAAATGATTGGTTCATTGCTCTATCTAACTACAAGTCGCCCTGACATCCAATTCAGTGTGGCGATGTGTGCAAGGTTTCAATCTGTTCCCAAGGAGTCTCATGCCGAGCATGTGAAGAGAGTATTCAGATACCTTGCTAACACGAAAACACTTGGATTGTGGTTTCCCAAAGGTCAACCTGAACATTTGGTGGCATATTCAGATTCAGACCATGCTGGGTACAAGACCGATAGAAAGAGCACAAGTGGTCAATGTCAGTTCTTTGGTAGCTCACTTGTGTCCTGGTTCAGCAAAAAGCAAACCAGTGTGGTTGTGTCTTCTATTGAAGCTGAATATGTGGCCGCCTCAAGTTGCTGTGCTCAAGTCCTTTGGCTCAAGCAGTAACTATCTAACTTGGTAGTCAATCTGAAGGTGATCCCTATATTGTGTGACAACACAAGTACAATAAGCTTGCCAAAAAATCCAGTTCAACATACTCGAACCAAGCATATTGATGTGAGGCATCATTTCATAAGGGATCATGTTCAGAAGAAAGATGTCAAAGTTACGTTCATCCCAAATCATCTTCAACTTGTTGACATCTTCACCAAACCATTGGCTAAGGAACAATTCAATTTTATAATAAGAGAATTGGGAATGGTTAATCCCAATGAGTTGTAAGTATTTCTTACCCAATGTTAGTTATGGTTTTGATGATTGATAGTTACTGACTTAAGCATCTGAGTATTTAGTTGTGTTTTATGCAGGATGCTTAAAATTCTGAAGTTTGCTATTGAGAAGAGCAAACTCGAGTTTTGTTCCCAAAACTTGAGTTATGTCAAGAGCTATCTAGGTCAGAGAAAAACCTTGAGTTTTGAAGTAGCTGAAAACTCGAGTTTCCATCAGACATAGAGCAACCAAGTTTTGAAAAGTGGTGAAAACTTGAGTTTGGTAAGTGGAAACTCGAGTTTTGGTTGCGGAAGTTCAAAGGTTCACCGTACATCTTTGAAGTCCAGGTTAGTAACCATTCATCAAAACTCAAGTTTTGTAATGAAAAACTAGTTTTAGTCGTGTCTATATATATGAGATATAGTTTAAATTCTTCAAAACTCACTTCAAAACTCATGTTTTTCCCTAGCGCTCTTCTGTCCCCTTCGCCCTACTCTTCCCAAACCCTCTGATTTCTCTCTCTCTCTCAACCAAATTTCTTCACCCACTCATTAGAAATGGCCTACAATCATCCTCCAAAGCCAACCCACGAAGGAACTAACCCTGAATCCAAACCTTCTTCTACAAATCCTCCTCTCGAACGACCTGTTAGGATAAAAATGCTCCCTAATCGCTTTCACCATGGAGTGGATCGATCAATTAAGGGTATTTGCAAGGAAATCCCCTCTTATGAATCGCCTCCATCAAAGAGTAGAAAGGGAACACCTACTGCTTCGCCTAGATCAAAAGGGGTTTCAATCAATGACCCCTCACAGACTCGCTCGAAAATGCGTCATGAACAAGAACCAGCACCTGAAGGCAAAAGGAAGAAGAAAGTGATTGAAGCTTCCAAGCCACCTAAAGCAAAGAGGTCAAAAGCTACCTCTACTACTGAGACAGGCCAAGCTTCATCCCAGGGTGCCCCTATCACTAAGGAAGAACCTCCGATTGAGGCAAAAGCGATTGAAGAGATTTACAACCACCGTACTCCTCCAAGTGGATTTTCAGCCACTGCCACTCAATTAACAAGTGAGAAGGCTGAGAGGTTCAAGGAATTCTTTCTCAACAAGGCTTTCTGTCCCTCTGTGTCATTGGATCTAGCCAAGCTCAAAGATGAACATAGTCTGGACCTCTCACCATGGCTAAAAGACTATGAGACCTTTCTTTCTATCTCAGCTTCCTACACCCCTAACATCGTTAAAATCTTCTATTTTAACATGGTGTCTGATAACATCCTGGATTCTGAGGGAAATCTAGTTGAGGAGAGAGTAACTACTACTATAAAAGGAGTCAAATTCACTCTGTCTGCTTCTATCATCAACGCCATTTTGAAAATTGCCAACCCACCTCCTGTTCCTACTGTTAAATTCAACAATCAACAGATATTTGAGGCTCTTAGGCCCAATGTTCCTTTTCCCAAAGATCAATCCCATAGCCTCACCTTCAAACCAAAGTCGATGGCAGCTATGAATAGAATACTTTGGTATATTTATTCTAGGAATTTTATACAAAAAGGGGGTAACTTCACTCATTTCACACAAAAAGATTACCCTCTCTTCACTGTCCTAGTCAAGAAAATTCCTATCAATCTTAGGCACTGGATCTTTTAGGAAATGCTGAAGTTCAAATTTGCATCGCGCAGACCTTCCCACATTCCATATCCATCACTTGTCTCTGTGATTTTGTTCTATCATAAGATTTGGAATCTTAGACCTCCTGACTCCATTAGGACTCCTCCAGCTTTTGGAAAATCACAGCCGAACTATATGAAACTTAATCTCGAGGAAGAAGGTTCTGGTCAGTCTCAAGCTCCTACTAGGTCTCAGATAAGAGCTACTCACTCAAGAGCTCAAGAGCTCAAGAGGCTTAGTTTGCTCCTACCTAGTTCTCATTGCCATCTGACTTTGTGTCTCGAGTCAAAGGAATTGTGGATGATGCACTTACTCACTTATCAATCAGACTTGAGTTCAAGATTGGGAAGTGTTGGTCAAATTCCCTTATGGCAAGCGAACCAGTCAAACAAGTAATAAAGTGTAGGTAGAGTATCGTCCCACAGAGACTGTGATACCAAGGATTGACGCTCAGTTGCTATGATAGTTGTGAAATAGAAAATAAATAATATGATCGAGGGAGTTGGGTACTATGCTACTAGCAAATTAACAATAACGAGAGAAGATATCAGTGATGGATTAGGCTGGACTCGGATTCTTCCTTAAGTGCTTTAATCCCCCAGTTGCGTTCACACAATGCTACGACATCCACACTGTGCAGCTTCCACGTGCTCCAGCACAGATGCTACTCACAAAGCTATTTGGTTACCCTACCTCTCTTGTCTACCGAAGCTTCCGCGTCCGATACGTAGGATGCTACATGTACTTATTCCATATTCCTATGGTAACTTTCGAGTATAGATCTTTGCTATGCGCAGGGTGTTCAGGGTGACGAGCGGTAGACCCATTCCTGAAGTCTACAATATAGGCCATGTCGTGCACAGGCCGCCTAGCAAGCGTCTGTTTCTTGTAGGTCTAACTCCACTCCTTGCCAGTAAGTGAAGCCACTGATCTAGCCCTTAACTTCCGTTAATCGACTAGTAATTGAAACAACGATAGCAAACCAAATTTATTGAATTGAAATCATGACTTAAAGACTCATCCTCATCCAGCCATCAGAAAATTAGTTCATGACTGATGAGGAAAACACAAAACAAACATCAACAGAAAGACCCATGATTGAAATACAAAGAAACAAATAACAAAGAAAACAGAAAGCATGAACGGAGTTCCAAAGCGTGGAAGGAGCCTTATCACGTTGTTGCTCCACGACGTCTTCTCTCCGCCGAACTTAAGGGAAGGATGCTAGGTTATCCTGGAGATTGTGTGCTCTGTGATTTTGCTCACTCTTCTCGAGAGACTGCCGAAGATAGATTTCTGTCTAAGGCTCTCCGACCTCTTTAGGGTTCTCTGGCCGCCTTTTATAATAGTTCCTTCGTGCGGCGCAGCGATTGAGACTTTCCTATTCTGTCGGGATCTTCAGTATATTCTTGATGGGATTAGATTGCCTCTGCAGATCCTGCGGGATTCTTCCAAATCTTTCGGTTCTGATTCTCCGCATCTTCTTTTCCATTATGCCAGCAATCTATTATTTCCTCTTTTATTTGTTTCCTGAAATCATCTAGATAAAAGAAGGTCAGATCATAAACTGCATAGCATTGCGTCCTCTACTTTGCTATAGCATCCTTGTGCTTTGTATTGCTCCTCGGGTTGTTGCCGGAATGCTATAGCATTGTATCAGCTCTGCTGCACAGTTTTTCCTTTAAAAACATTGCATTTTAATACATTCAGATGATTTCCGTCTCTCGTCCCTTAGATCATGAATACATGCCTTTTTGCTTGATTATTTCACAATTAAGCTCACGTTTACCATTCAATTCAGTCGTGAATCATTGGGAAAATGTGGTAATATTCGTACTCATCAAATACCCCCACACCTAGTCTTTTTTGCACTCCTGGGCAAAAGATTAAGATAGAGCGACTCAAGGTTTGTAGCCTTAGCCTTCCTGCCCGTATGGTCTTGCTTGCACGCCTGCCTTCAGTTCAATCCCCTCCTCGGCAATCCCACTGCCCAGTGCCAACTTTTCCTCCGTGTGGTGTTGCTACAATGAAGAAGTCTACAGGGGCTCTCAGGGTTTAGTGTTTGCACTCTCTTTCTCACCCAAGGGATTATGGTTTCTCTCTTGTCTTAGCAGGCCTAGAAGATCTATAGCCTTGTCGAAGTTCTAAGATTACTTCCTGGCATCTGAGTATCTGCTCATCAAAAGGGTTTTTGTGGCTGCGTTGTGGGCATGGCTAAGTGTAGTGAAATATGATGGACGGTGGACAATGGGTGCTGGATGCTAAAGCAGCCCAGGCTGCTCAATCTTCCTCTTGCTTTGGTTGCTTCAACTGAGCGTTCCTTCTTCCACTTTGGACCTATGTTGCTCCTTTATTTAGTTCAACAAATACCCTTGTTTTTTTTGGAGCATGGGCACAGACCAACAGCTTGGTCGTTTCTTTTGTCCTGGGAATGCTCTGCCGTAGCAACGTCTACTCAGTATCCTTTAGTTTGGCTTCCTAGCCTGAATACCTAAGAGGGGGGTGAATTGGGTATCTTTAAAATTTTTGACAAGTATTCTGTTTTTCAACACTAAAAACAGAGGTGAACAGAGTAAGAGAAGAATAGCTTGCACACAGATTTATATTGGTTCGGTCTCAACAACTTGACCTACATCCAGTCTCCAGACTCTCTGGGATTTTCTACTAACTCAATGATTACACACTCTGCACTTAAGAAGTGATTCTCTCACTAGAACTCACTCCCCCTTACAAGTTGTAATCAATGAACTTCCCAATCACCAAGTCCCCTTGACTTGTGATTCCTTACAATAAATGATTTACATATAAAAACTCTCTTTAAGAGTAGATAATGATAAGCACTGAAGCTTATAATGTCAAAAGACAAAATACAAATGAAAACAGAGAGGAAGTTGAAGAACCTGAATGCTTATGTGTTTTCAGATGTTGTTATTGTTGAAAAGAATTGAATGCAACTCTATTTATAGTCAGATAGCATTAAAGAACCGTTGCATTAATAATTTGATCATTGGAGATGATCTGTAGAGGTTATGAGCTGCTTAGGTCTTCTTCTCTCTCTAACTTCTTCTTAATCCAGCTGGCTAGATTATCAGAGTTGACTCTCTGCACATTAATCCGTTGGAGAAGCTGTTGCTTGTTGTAGAAATCAATCTTTAATGCTTTGCAACCGTGTGCAGATGGATTAACCAAAAGTATGCAAGTTTCTGGGTTGAACATTTAATGTTCTGACATCACTTTTGCTTTTGCTTTAAACCTTCAATAAACTTTCCTTAATTTGTCTGAAACTTACTAAAAGGATGGTTAAACATATCTACAAACATTATAGATTAATCATGGAAAGCATTGAGATCAAACAAGAAAGTATAACAAGATCGACAAATTTGAATTTTTGACGTTCAGAAACCTGGAGGTTTGTTCCACAAACCTCGAGGTTTTCGACTTATGCAGGTGGAAGAAATTTTAGTTCAAAACAATAACCTGGAGGTTTTCAGAAATCCTGAACCACTATATTCTCTCTGAGTGTCTAAGCCTCGAGGTTTTCTCAGAAACCTCGAGGTTTCACTTTTGAGAGTGAAACCTTGTAGAAAGTGAGACAACTATAAACCTGGAAGTTTTATGAGAACCTCGAGGTTTCATAACCAGTGGAAGTTTATTTGCTCTCTGGAACCCACAAACCTCGAGATTTGTAGCAATACTCGAGGTTTTGCTAAATCATTGAAAAACATATTTTTGAGCTAAAAGACAAAACCTGGAGGTTTTTAAAGTCAGGAAGAATTGTTTGCTCTCTGGATGTAGAAACCTGGATGTTTCATGAAATACTCAAGGTTTCTTTAAATTTCAAATTCCTCAGTTTTGCGCCAAGATAGAAACCTGGAGGTTTGGGTGGAAACTTGGAGGTTTTCATAACTTAGAAAGTGCAGAGGCTCTCTGCCTTGACAAACCTCGAGGTTTGTGGAAAACCTCGAGGTTTCTCATGTTTTTGAGAAACTTGAGAAGACATGTTTGATTTCAAACCTGGAGGTTTATTCCAAACCTAGAGGTTTCAGGGCACTGGTGAAAACTTGAATCTTTTGATGTAGGTCAAAACCTCGAGGTTTCCTTACAAACCTCGAGGTTTCACACATTTTTGTGAAACCAAGATTTTCCAAGACAAAACAGAAATTCTGAGAGCTTTCCTGTAAGGCCAAGCCTCGAGGTTTTTGAACAAACCTCAAGGTTTGCTCTCACATTGAGTTTTCCAACAACTGAGAGCAACACCTCATGCTTTGTTTACAATCATTGGCAATTATCAAAACCTTTAGAGAACTAACATTCTCCCCCTTTTTGATGATGACAACACTTGTAAACAAGCATCTTTAAGAGTTTGAGAGAGTTTTCAATTTGAATCAAAACTAAGTGTTTTAAAAAGTTTCATTTTGAAAAAAAACTTGGACATTGTGAAACACTAACTTGTAATTGTTATCACTTAACCACACAAACTAATCAGAGATGAGAAAAAGAAACGAGAATGGGCATTATAACTTATATTTCATTGCAATAAACCAGTATATTAGCAAAATGAAATACAGAAAATGCAGAAATGTAGAAGATGTACTACAGAAACACTTAAGTTCCCAAAACTCTCTACACCTCTAATTCTCTTCCCCTTTGTCATCTTCAAAAGGTACAGTGGGAGGAGTGTCAGGTGAGGGCAGAACCATTGTGGTAAGGGTAGATAGTGAAGGCAAGACTACTGTGGCAGGGCTAGATGGCGATGGAAGAATCACAGTGTCTGGAGTGCTAGTGTCAACCGGAGAGGTGAAAGTTGGAGCGGATGGCTCTGGAGATGAAGTGGGAATCTGAGGGGAAATAAAAGTGAAGGATGGTGAAGGACTTGGCCCAGTAGCAGGGTCAGAGGATGATGAAGATGCAATGTGAAAATGCTTCATGATCCTATCCACTTTATCAGTGAGATCCATATGAGAAATGAGCTGTGTGGACATCTTGAGCTCAATCTCCTCAGCTTTCTCCTTAACCTCAGCTAACTGTCTAGAAATAGCTTCAAGATGCTCCTTCATGGCATCTTGAATTTCGATAAGTCCATTATGTCCATGGGTCATCTCAACCCTTATCTTACCCAATTCAAACTCCATTCGTATAGACAATGAGGCCAGAGCAGCATCTACAATTTGCTTCATTTGTGAGGCAATATCAGCTGGCAGTGATGTCTGAGGAAGTGGAGGAGCTGACTAAGCCTATTGAGCTTGAGATGGACCTGGTTGTGAGCGAGAGGGAGCTTGAGATTGCACCAAGCCTCCATCCCCGAATTTAATCTTCATCAAATTCATCTGGTTCTTTCCAAAGAAGGGGGTACTCAAGTGTGTCAACTGATCCTACACACCAGATCTTATGATAGTACAGGATAACAGAGATCAAGGAAGGGTATGGTATGTGAGAGAGCTGCCTTTTTGCAAACTTGAACTCAGTCATCCCTTGAAGAAGCCAGTGACCGATGTTGAAAGGTACTTTCTAAACAAAAGCAGTGAAAGGTCTATAATCATTCTGGGTAAAGTAAGTGTAGTTGCCTCCTTTAGGAATAAAGTTCCTAGAGTAGACATACCACAGCACACGGTTTTTAGGAGGCATGGAGCTTGGTTTGAAAGTGAGTTTGAGCTGTTGAGCAGGAGGGAAAGGCTCACTGAAGGTGGAATATCACCTAGAGGGGGGTGAATAGGTGATATTAAAATTCTTTTCGTTAATTGCTCAAGAATGCTTAGAACAGAGATAGAGAGAAAAGCAATGAACACAAGAGGTTATACTGGTTCGGTCCAACTCTTGACCTACGTCCAGTCCCCAGAAACACTCTGGGATTTCACTATCTCCAAACTTGATTACAGACTCTGTAACTCTCGAGTAATCCTCTCACTAGGACTTACTCCTCTTTACAAGTTGTAACCAAATAACCGTAGACACAATTACACACTCTGTAAACGAAGGATGATCCTTACACTCTCGGACTCACTCCCCCTTACAAGTTGTAATTGATACACCTACACTCAAGATACCTCTATCTTGAGATTTGAATGAATGTAATACAGTTGATAAAACTCTCTCACAGAGTAGTTAAATAATGAACACTGAAGCTCAGTAATATCCTATGATATAGAAGTTGAACTCTATGTATGCTTTGTCTGTGTATGCGTTGGTTCTTTCAATGAGTTCAAACCTTCAGGCATTTATACTAGTTGAAGCTTGAGGACCGTTGAAGGATTTGATTCTGGCCGTTTGAATGTTTGAATATGTCTGTTGATGAAGCATGAAGAATAATCGTTGACTCATGAATATAACCGTTGGAGATGAAGCAGAATGATCGCCATCATTTATTCCCGTAATTGTTATTATGACTGTTGAGACCCAACAAAGGAAATGAAATATTCTCGCCCAGTATGTTGCAAAGATATGTCCGTTACTGATTCTCTCGAATAGGTAGGTTTAAGAAATGGCAGATTCCCGCCTTGATCGATGTCCTGTGTTGATCTTCATTATGATAGTCTGTAACTCATTAACAATTTGATTAAAATAGATCAAGAATAATAATGAGTAAGGATTTGAAGGAACAAGATCATAATCAAATGATTTTGATTTTCCGGATGGTGAATTGAAAACAGAGATATCATTGCTCGGGCAATATTTCAGGCTTGCTTGGGTAAGGGTCAAGCAGAGGCGAGAATTTGTGAAATCAACGATGTTGCTCGAGTATGGTTTTTCCTCTGCTCAAGCATGGTGCTCGAGCATGCCAAATATTGTGCTCGGGCAACGTTGAGACAGAGAGGGAAATGAGTTCAGACACAAGCTTGCTCGGGCAAGGTTTTTATACTACTCGAGCAAGACTCCAAAGTTGCTCATTATTCCGACGTTGCTTGGGCAAGCAAATTCTTCTGCTCGAGCATGGTGCTCAAGCAAGCCTTAAGAGCGTGCTTGGGCAAGATCCAAACAGAGGCAAGAAGAACCATTTCAACAATGTTGCTTGAGTAAGCCTTCCCTTGTGCTTGAGCATGACTTCCCATGTTGCTTGAGCAAGCCACATAGTCTGCTTGAGCATGCTTCCCAGAATTATACTTCTTTGCTCTGAGATCAATGATGCTCGGGCACTAAGTACTCTACTTGAATGGTCATCTCTGTGAGTCAAGCTTCCAGCTACCATTAGCATTTGCAAATTTCAGACTTTCAAGAAGCAATTACGTTGACATCAATTTCCAGTGAGCATAACGTCTTCGGTGTAAACCCAAATATAGCAAATCATTCCATCTCAGAAAGCTCTTCAAATATTCTTTCTAATTCAATAAGAATCAGCTCCAAACTAGTTTTATTGCATCCATTAACATCATATGAATGGGGGTTGTTCTTATCCAGCGTTTTTGATATATTCAGAACAGACTGTCAACTTCAAAACATCATAACTTCTTCAATTGATCTTCTTTTTATGTGTTCTTGATGTTTTCGGAAAGGTATTTGAGTCTAGTTTCAAATGGCACTGGTTTCATCTCAATCCGATTTGTCGTTTGTAAGATATACTCAATATACTGAAGCTTGGTCTGGACAGTGACGGTGATACTTGTTCCAACTTGTAAAATTCATAGATAATTCATATGAACTCCTTTGGGCATGAATTTTTGTCAGAAGAACGTGTTGGATGTCTAGTTTCATTTGCCGATGGTTTCATGTCAATCCGATTCTTGGTTTGGGAGATATTGTCGAATTACCGAAGGTCGCCAGAAACAGAGCTGAACAGATGAGGCTGGAGATGAGCATGCCTCCCACTTTTGCTTGAGCAAGGTCGGATTTTGCTGAAAGTATGCCCTTGCTCGAGTATGCTTCTATCCTTGCTCGAGCAAGGTACTGTTTGGGGCGAAAAATGGCCTGGAAACATGTTGCTTGGGCATAGAAATATTTATGCTTGAGCAAGGCACTTGGAAAAGTGCTGAAATTGCATTTTGACCCCAAAACAAACTAGTATTCTTCCGAAAGCTTGAATTTGCTCATTTTAACTCCGAATTGACCCGTTCCAACTTCTATTTGATCACAGAAACTTGAACATTGATATTTTCATGATAATCAACAGATTCTTCTTTCTTCAAACTCCATTCTTCATTATATTAAATTTTGCATCTACATTAAATGTAATAATTAGTCAAAGTATAAGATAAATGTAGTATACAAACTTTTTGCTTTAGATAATGACATCAATTTAAGACATCATCAAAACTAATCACAACTAACATAATGGCATCAATATAAGACATCATCAAAACTAATCACAACTAACATTCTCCCCCTTTTTGATGATGGCAAATACTTTAAGAAAAATATGTATGAATATGAAGATATATTTAAATGCAGCATATTTTTCTTGCCATTTCTCTCCCCCTTATTTGTCATTAGCAAAAAGTTGAAGTATGAAGAAGACATATTTGGAGAGGCAAATATTAAACAGATTAGAAATAATCAAGCAGCAAACTTGAAAGTGTTTTCTCTCCTTGATTGAAAGTATGTGTTGTAAGTATAAATGAGTTTTCATGAGAATATGTTTGAAAAATAATTTGGAGAAGTTTTCAAGAAATCTTTCACATTGCAAGCATATAAATACCAAACATATGCAAAATATTCACAGAATATAAAGAGATAAAGTTCAGAAATGCTCATTTATATTCAGCATATTGAAGAATGATCTAAGAAGTCCATTTGCTTGCTGTATGAAATTTGGTTTAGTTGCCGTGGCCTAAGATGAAGCAATGATAGACTTTCTTCCTGTATGAGCATAACTCAGCTTCAATGTGATTAAACATCAATGCATCTTTTCTCAGTGCAATAATTCCTCCTTGAAGTGCATTAAGAGATATCCGCAGAATGAAGTCTCCTGGTACAAATTGGAAGCTTTCCTTGCAAGAGGGATTTGTCAGTGCAACCAAATATCAAAGTATCCCTTTAGATATGATATTTTCAAATAATGATATATGAAAGGAAAATATAAAATATTTTCAAATATGAAATTAACTCATCATCAAAACTAATAAAACATAGTGAATACAGATGAGCAGATTTGAAAAGGATTTTCTTCAAATAAAGGAGATTTGCTTGTAAGATATAGAACACATGTGAATGCGAAGCTCCCCCTTAATGAATGCATGACTAAAAAAATATGAAATTCCCTAAAATGATACCACATAATTGTAAAACTTATGCTTTTTGTGATGATAAAAAAAAATGTTTGAAAACATAAGAATTATTTTGAAAATGAATGTGATCAGACTAAATTTCATGAAATAGGATCAGATGAATAAAATCAATTTCACCTAGCATAATTATGATATGCAGTACGTATATTGTTTCATAATACAATACCTCACTCAAGTAATATCATAATTACTTGAGCCATATTCCTCTATTGTTCTTTGATGCATCTAGTCAGTATGATCTGTACTGAAAGTCTCTTAAGGTGGATGAGGAGAACCTTCAAAGGGATGAGTGCTTCAAGTGTGTTCTATGAATACTTGAGCTTCTTTGGAATGAAATCTCGTCTTTGAAATTTGATATGAGAATTTCATGGTCAGTATTGAGTTTTGGCTTCTTGAACTTTGGTCCCTATCTTTGTTTGACTTGAGTCTATCATCAACACATTCGAGTCTGCCACTGGCATCTTCAAAATTCTCTTGCATTTCAGTAGCTTTCCTGATATGACCTAAGATAAACTTGTATCTGATAGTCTCTGCATCTTTTCTTCTTGAGAGAGTCCTACAAGGCAAAAGTACATGTGGTACCCAGTTCTTTCTTGGGTCCATACAAGATCAGACATGACAACTCCAATGCTCTTACAGAATTAAATCATATGATATTTGAGCAAAGAGTAGAACAGTCAGAGATCAAAAACATAATTTTACCCAATCAATTAAGTTCAGACCAATGAATCAAAAGGGCAAAAATTAAATCATGTCAAGACAATTTGTAAATACACTTTATGTAAAAAGATGTCATTGATATGAATCTCGTGTAATCCATGGATTAGAGAAACAAAAAATATTTGATAATGAAACATGAGAATTGTTTCAAATTTTGAAAGTTCTTTCAAACCATGATAATGAATTCAAAATTTTCATAAATAAAAGATTCAGTTTGACACAGATTTGAAATCAATGCTTACTCTAAACATGGTGGAAGTCAATCAGTTTAATGAATATGTCAATATGCTTCAATTTTAGAGAACATGACATTGCAGTTAATATGTTACAGAATTTTTCAAAGCAAAAGTCATGAACATAGAGCATTAACGAAACACGGTTAGCATAAAGAAACACATGAGCACAATGACTTTGCTATTGTCCAAGTGATAATCTTGCCTCTTAGAATTGAATTTAGAAACATATGAATGGACAAGGCAAGAATTTGAATATAGTTACTCAAACTAGAAATGAAAACAAATGTTGATGTATTTGAGTAACAGAATGACTACTAGGATTCATGGATGATGAAGCACAAACTCATTAGTCCATATGACTAGAATTCCATAATATTATTTTAGTAAGTTATTCCATATAATGGTTAATGCATTAATATTCAATGCACTAATGAACATTTATAAATCTTGGAATAACTCAGCCAACTAAGAAATTATGCTTAAAGCATAACAGATTCACAAATTAGATTCCTTTCTTGAAGATAGGTTTGAAACTCATATATGATTAACTTGTTAGACATAAGGTCCAACTAGTCAGAGAATAAAGGATGAAGAGTTCAAGTATCACATTGAATGCTAAAGGTCAATATGTGAATGACAGGGAAAATTAGCTGGACAAATTTGAAGCGTTCCGACATTCAATAAACAATCTTAACTTCCATTTTTGAAACACCATTTGAATGCAATAAAAAACATGAATGTTTTTCAAAAGCAATTGTATGCATTTTTCACAAAACAGAGTGAATTGAAGTCAACAATAAATTTTAGAATTGTGCACTTCATTAGCATAATCTCAGAAAGTTATGCACAAATTCATTTACCGTCCATTTAGCGATAAAATTTTTTTTTGAAAATCATAAACAATTGATTGCTAATTGAATGCAATAATGGACAAGTATTCATTACCCAAAAATGAATATATAGTCACAGTAAGGGGTAAGAGTTAGATATCACCATAATTCCTCTTGTCCTTGATGAAGCTTGCTTGGTTGTGATGGATTGATGTAGATCACTTCTTTTCTGGCATTCACCATCAACACAACCATTGCTTCGTTTGCATACTTGAGACCTGTACTCGGGTACTGTTCTATCATAAGCAGTCAGCAATGATTGATCTGACTAGCCAATATTTGAGTATCCCTCAACCCATACTAGAGTAGTATATTGAAACCAGTATGTAATACTTCATCTGTCAAACCAATGCTCGAGTATAACTTACCAATACTCAAGTATTGATCCTGAAACACTCAAACATACTCATTAATGCCCGAAAATACTCAAGTATGTTAACCATTACTTGAGTACATTTTAAAATTGCAATTCATCAGAGGGAATTATCAAATTATTATACAAGCATAAAGAGTTAGACTTTTTGAACATTGCAATCCTTTTACGAATAAATCTGTCAAATGGATTTTCAAGAGATAAGAAGAAAATTAATTTCAAAATAGTTTTCAATGTTCATTCATAATATCCAAAGTATAAAACCTCAACAATTATTATTGATAATAGCGTAGGAGGTTTCACCATCGTGTACCTTATACCTTACACAGTTGAAGGATTGGCTTTGCTTACCCATTGTCTCTTCCCATCACATTGATTCTTCATATGTCTTTCCATGGGTGTCTGCAAAGTTCTTTCAGAGGGTATAAACTTCAAGAGTCTTCTGCTTGACACTTGAGAGAATCTCCTTTTCTTGTTTTCCTCAAGATAGTTGAATGGTATTCTGTGGTAGTTTGTTCTTGAGGTGGAACATACTTCTCTTACTTGTATCCATTTCTTCTTTTGGTGTTTTGACCTTGTAGTTCTAGCAATTGGTGTCCTGAGAGCTCTCATACTTGATATAGGTGCTATGCTGTTTTTCATAGGTGCATGAGAAACTCTTGACTTCTTCACTGTACCCTTATGTCCATTGATCTTCAAGTCATCCTGCACATATAGACCACTAGATGGACATTTTGGTACCCATTTATACTTGGGTCCTTCAGGGTTAGTTCAAGCCTTAGGGAAAACATAAGTTCCCTTTGGTACCCATTGATAATTACCAACAGGTTTATCTCTTCTTTCTTTCATATGAAAACAAGATGAGGTGTTGTGCCCTTTTCGGTTACAATAATTACAATGAGCAAAGGGATTCGAAGTATGAACTGATTTCTGAAAATAGTTCAAGTAAGATTTTCCACCAGTTTTCTTTTTGCCTTTCTTTTTGTCAAGAATAGGATTATATCCTATCCCTGATCGATCATTTGTAAATCTTTGAGCTTTCAGAATCTCATTGAGTGTTTCACTTCCCTTGGTGAATTTCTCAAGTGTTTTCGTAAGATAAAAGTTTTTCTTTATAAGATCAGGACAATTTTTGCAAACAGAGTTTTCACAAACTGAAACTAGAGGTAAATCTTTGGTTTGTTCGAGCAATTTAATTTTCTTCTTGGAGGCAATAAACTCTTTTGCAAGTTTTTCAAACTCAGAATGTAGTTCATTGTATTCAGACATTAATTCATCATAAGTAGGTTCAGAATCATATACCTCATCATTATTTTCACATTGCTCTTCTTCTTCAGCAATCAAGCACATGTTCGCAACTTTTTCTTCCTCACTTTCCTTGTCTGAAGAGTTATCTTCACATATAGTAGATACATATGCCATTTCCAAAGCTTTCCACATCTCCTTGGCAGTAGATAGATTGCAGATGCGGAAATACTCCTTTTGACTAAGAGCACTCTGGAGCATCTGAATGGCTTTGCTGTTAAGAGTAATTTTCCATCTGTCATCCTCATTGAACTCATCTTCTGCCTTGGGAACATTAATTCCGCCTTCTACTTTTGTGGGAACATAATCCCCATTCTCTATTACTTGCCAGAGACCATACTCCGTCGCTAACATAAACACTCTGAACTTTGCTTTCCAGAATGAATAGTGTTTACCGTTGAAGCCAGGTGGTCGATTGATTGAGGAACCCTCAGGTAATATTCCTTCCATGATCTATCTCGGGATGTTAAGCCCAACTGAGAAACCTGCGCTTTGATACCAAATGAAGGTGGAATATCACCTAGAGGGGGGTGAATAGGTGATATTAAAATTCTTTTCGTTAATTGCTCAAGAATGCTTAGAACAGAGATAGAGAGAAAAGTAATGAACACAAGAGGTTATACTGGTTCGGTCCAACTCTTGACCTACGTCCAGTCCCCAGAAACACTCTGGGATTTCACTATCTCCAAACTTGATTACAGACTCTGTAACTCTCGAGTAATCCTCTCACTAGGACTTATTCCTCTTTACAAGTTGTAACCAAATAACCGTAGACACAATTACACACTCTGTAAACGAAGGATGATCCTTACACTCTCGGACTCACTCCCCCTTACAAGTTGTAATTGATACACCTACACTCAAGATACCTCTATCTTGAGATTTGAATGAATGTAATACAGTTGATAAAACTCTCTCACAGAGTAGTTAAATAATGAACACTGAAGCTCAGTAATATCCTATGATATAGAAGTTGAACTCTATGTATGCTTTGTCTGTGTATGCGTTGGTTCTTTCAATGAGTTCAAACCTTCAGGCATTTATACTAGTTGAAGCTTGAGGACCGTTGAAGGATTTGATTCTGGCCGTTTGAATGTTTGAATATGTCTGTTGATGAAGCATGAAGAATAATCGTTGACTCATGAATATAACCGTTGGAGATGAAGCAGAATGATCGCCATCATTTATTCCCGTAATTGTTATTATGACTGTTGAGACCCAACAAAGGAAATGAAATATTCTCGCCCAGTATGTTGCAAAGATATGTCCGTTACTGATTCTCTCGAATAGGTAGGTTTAAGAAATGGCAGATTCCCGCCTTGATCGATGTCCTGTGTTGATCTTCATTATGATAGTCTGTAACTCATTAACAATTTGATTAAAATAGATCAAGAATAATAATGAGTAAGGATTTGAAGGAACAAGATCATAATCAAATGATTTTTATTAGAAGGACTCTTATAGCTTCCAATCTTGCCACTGGAGCATAAGTTTCCTCATAGTCTATTCCTTTCTCTTGATTGTAACCTTTTGCAACCAATCTTGCCTTATTTCGGACAATGATTGCAGATTCATCACATTTGTTCTTAAATACCCATTTTGTTCCAATAACCGGATGGTCCTTGGGTCTAGGTAATAAGTCCCAAACCTGATTTCTGTCAAATTGATGTAACTCTTCTTGCATAGCTATCACCCAATCATTGTCTGAAAGGGCTTCATCTATTTTAGAGGGTTCTATATGCGATATGAATGTAGAAAAGATTACTTCATTTAAAGTATTGTTTCTAGTGCTTACTCCTTGATTCACATCACCTATAACTTGGTCTAAAGGATGATTCCTTATAAATTTCCAAGCTCTAGGCTGAGACTGATCAGGATTTTCAACAGAAGTTTGGGGATCAGCCTCAAAGACATTTTCAGAATTTTCAAGAGAAGCAGGAGTAGTTTTCGAAAAGAATTGATTCTTGAAAACATTTTCTTGCTCATCAACTAAAGGTTTATCAAATTTATCTTTACAGAACACAACATGAATAGATTCTTCAACAGCCTAAGTTCTAGTATTAAAGACTTTATAGGCTTTGCTTCTGTTTGAATATCCAAGAAATATACCAACATTAGCCTTAGAATCAAACTTACCCAAATTTTTGTTACCATTATTGTGCACATAGCACTTACATCCAAAGATGTGCAAGTGGGCAAGAATGGGCTTCCTTCCTTTGTACAGCTCATACGGTGTTTTATTCATTTTCTTCCGGAGGTATGCTCAATTCGAGATATAGCATGCAGTGTTCATTGCATCAGCCCAGAAGACTTAAGATGTCTGATTCTCATTCAACATTGCCCTTACCATCTCAGTAAGGACTCGATTTTTCCTTTCTACAACACCATTTTGTTGGGAGTCCTTGGGGCTAAGAAATTGTGATCAATTCCCATGTTGTCACAGAATTCTTCAAAAGCTTGATTCTTAAATTCTCCTCCATGGTCAATTCTTATACCTGAAATAGACACACCTTTCTCGTTCTGGACCTTTTTGGCAAACACAGCAAACTGATCAAATGTTTCATCCTTTGATGACAAAAATATGGTCCAATAAAATCTTGAGAAATCATCTACGATAACCAATGTATATAAATTACCAGCATGGCTCCTCACCCTTGCTGGACCCATAAGATCCATATGTAGCAATTGTAGTGGTCTATTGGTAGAGATTTCATTTTTGGTTTTGAAAGATGCTTTGGTTTGTTTCCCTTTTTGACATGCTTCACAAGTCAAATCATTTTTAAAACTAAGTTTGGGAATACCAATCACCAAATCCTTTTTGAGCAACTTGTCAAGTTGGGACATGTTGACATGAGCTAATTGCTTGTGCCACAACCAACTCTCACTTAAATTGCTTACAAAACATTTTTCAGAAATTGAAGCATTACTGGAGAGATTAAGTGTGTAACAATTACCATCTCTAGGTGCTCTGAATAAAGCTTTTGATTTTAGATTTTCTAAAGGGAGAAGATCTTTACTAACAATCAAATACTCCTCAGAATCAAAGATAACTAGGTTACCTTTATCAGTGCTTTGGCTAACACTGAGGAGATTGTGACAAAGTCCTTCAACGGCGTAAACATCCTTGATCAGTAGACCTTCATTATTCCCAATTTCGCTAATTCTAGCGATTTTTCCTGATTGATCTCCACCGAATGTCACCTTGCCACCATCTTTGGGTTTGATTGAAGTAAACTTTGATTGATCTCCCGTCATGTGTCTAGAACATCCACTATCAATGTATCACTTGTTTGTTTTTGATGCTCTTAGACATACTTGCGCTGTTGGGATTCGTACACGCAGGGGATTAAAATTTTTTTTTACGAATCCTTCCGAAGGATCACTCAACGACGTTTAAATCAGAGTTAAGTAAACCGAATCATACCTTTGTTGAACCAGTCCGCGTTCCGTTCCTTTGATCAGGTGGGCTACCTTCTCGAACAACACGTCCGCGTCTCGTTCCTTTGATCAGGTGGGCGATCAACACGTCCGCGTCTCGTTCTTTCGATCAGCAGAAGTCGACTCTTGGATCGGCTTCCTCTACTGGTATCCACACGAACAATCCCCTAAACGGTTGCGGCAGCGTGCTAGCGCTTCTTGTGCGTCTCTCTCTCTCAAATTGCTCTAGGGTTTCTCGCGGCTTTTCTCAATACGCTCTACTAAAAATCCCGTAGGTTTTTCTAAACCCGATAGGCGTATTATATAACCAAAATTAATCCTTTATTAATTTTGGAAATTCGGATTTTGAATCTGGTCAGCATATCAATCACATCTATCTCATAAATGTAATTGAATATATTAAAAGCCAGATTTGGAAATTCGAATTTTTAAATTTAAATCAAATCTAAATTTAAAGCCTTTTGATTTAATTTATCATCATAAATTAAATCCGAGATATGATATCTATCTATTTAATTAAATCTGAGATACCATATCTCAATTTAACATTAAACAGATATACGATATCTTTATTCGAAATTAAATGAGATACAATATCTCTATTTGTTTCAGATATTTAATTTATCAAATAAATTAAATACTAAACAAATATCATATATAATATTATAATCTCAATTTATAATATATATATAAATTTCGAATTATATATATATATATATATATATATATATATAAATCCTAGATCAAATTTAGCATTCATTTAATCTCAGATTAATCTGAGATTCAATGAACCTGGACACCTTCACCCGTGTTGGATTATTCTTGTGTGCGACCCTGCAGGCCCATATGAGATTGGCAGTGGGCCAACACTATATCAGCCCACAAGTCGCAAGCGGCCTCTAGCAAGACATTGCGACTGCCCAATTCACATGGGGATCGATGACACGATACTACCTATCGTACAACCATGTCACGTCCCTTTTGTCACTCGATAATTCGGTCAAGGATGAGGCATGGATAATGTCAACTTCCTTTTCTTGACCAATGCTTTCTCGATTCTCGAGTAGTCTAATTAGTGAAATGGAAACTCCTTTCCACCACAGTATGGCCATACATTTCTTAGACTCACTCATCGAGGGGCCCAACATTATCTCTCTACATATGTGAGGGACAAATCCCATCTTGACCACTCACATTCCTCCGCATGAAAACTACTGATCCTGGTCCTAGCCTTTATCATCACCCGGTCAAAGGTGACTTTTGACTAGGTCAAAGACCAGTACTCATCATGTAGGAATCTATGATGGTCTCAGGTCATAGGGCGTCGTGACGCGGTTATACATGAGATAAGCTTATGACTAAATCCATGCAGCTTTCTCATAGTGGGTCGGTCCAGCACCTTGTACTCTTACAAGTGCCCATGACTTTGATTCGTATCTCCATACCTCATCAAAGTCATACTGATCTTATTTCATCTTCACTCCCGTGTAGATGACCGACCAGGGACTTTTAGGATAATCTATAAGATTATCCAGGGATGCAGTTATCAATACAAACATGCAAACGAAAATGATAACAAAAGAGAATACTTTAAATAACTTAAATATCCAAAGTACAATGAATTGCCCCTAGGGCATAATTTCCAACATGCGCTTCACAGAGGATCAAGTCTTAGGTACCCATCTTTTCTTGGGTCCTTTGGGGTTAGATTGGACCTTAAGACCATATGTTCCTTTCAGTACCCATTGATAATTCCCAGACGGTTTCACTTTTCTTTCTTTTCTATGAAAACAGGATGAAGTAGAATGACTCTTCCTATTACAATAATTGCAGTGTGCACTGGGATTTGAAGAATGTACTGATTTTCTAAAATAGTTCATATAGGATCTCTCTCCGTTTTTCTTTTTGCCTTTCCTTTTATCAAAGATAAGTTGATAGCCAATTCCTGATCTGTCATTGATAAACCTTTGTTGTTTCAGAATAACATTCAGCATTTCACTACCTTTAGTGAATTTCTCAAGTGCCTTAGTAAGATGTAAATTCTTTTTCTCCAGATCAGGACAATTTTCACAAACAGAAATTTTAGGAGAAGAGGATTTTTGAACTTGTAATTCAAGAGTTGTGTTTTTCCATTTCAAATTCAAATATTTATCAGCAAGTTTTTCAAATTCAGTTTGCACACAGAGATACTCAGCGAAAAGCTCATCATAGGAAGGTTTAGAGTCATATACCTCATCACTTGCAGCATGTTGCTCTTCTTCTTTAGCAACCAAGCATATATTCGCTTTCTCTTCCTCATCCTCATCATCTTCATCGGAAGAGCTGTCACCCCAAATGCCTGACACGTAGGCCTTCTTCTTATATTTGCTGAACTTCTTCTTTTCTTTGTCTTTGTTGTTGTTCAGCTGGGGGCATTCTGATTTGATGTGACCAGGCTTTTGACACTTGTAGCATATGATCGGCTTCTTAGCTTCATGACTGGAGCTACCTTTTTGAAGTTTCTTGAAGCCTTGATCCTTCTTGTAGAACTTTTTGAATCGTCGAACCAACATGCCTATTTCTTCATCATCATCTTCATCCTCCTCGTTTGATTCTTTATCTTCTTTTGCAGTCTTGTGAGCAATGCCCTTGTTCTTCCCATGAACTTCATCAAGTCCCTTCTTGAACTTGATTTTTGCCTCATATTCAGAAAGGCTACCAAAGAGAGCAGCTACTGAAGTCATTGATTCTCCTCGTGCCTCTTCTATAGCTGTGACCTTAGCTTCCCATTCCTTGTTGAGAATATTCAGAATTTTCCTCACTTGGACTGGTTGGTCGTACTCCTTCCCAAGGGCAGCAAGTTGATTAATCAAATGGGTGAATCTCAGCTGGAACTCTCCAATAGATTCGCCAGGCTTCATTCGAAGAAAATCATACTCTGTCATAAGAGTATTAACTCTATTTTGCTTGACTCCAGCGGTTCCTTCATGAGCGATCTCAAGAGTGTCCCACATATGCTTTGCAGACGGCAAAGTACAAATACGAAAGTATTCTTGTTGGCTTAAAGCACTTTAGAGTAGGAGAACTGCCTTGCTATTAAGTGTAACATTCCTTCTGTCATTGTCATTGTACTCTTCTTCTAGTTTAGGAATTCTTACACCATCTTCTACAGTTGAGGGCACATAATCTCCTCTTTCAAAGACTCTCCAGAGCCCATACTCTGTTGCCATCACGAACACCTTGAATTTAGCTTTCCAAAACGAAGAGTGTTCTCCATTAAAGCCAGGAGGTCTGTTGATTGAGGCTCCATCGGGTAGAATTCCCTCCATATCGATCCTTCTCGAGTTGTTAAGCTCTTATGAGAAGACCAAGCTTTGATACTAAATGTAAGCGGAGCCTAAATACCCAAGAGGGGGTGAATTGGGTATCTTTAAAATTTTCGACAAGTGTTCTGTTTTTCGACACTAAAAACAGAGGTGAACAGAGTAAGAGAAGAATAGCTTGCACACAGAGATTTATACTAGTTTGGTCTCAACAACTTGACCTACATCTAGTCCCCAGACTCTCTGGGATTTTCTACTAACTCAATGATTACACACTCTGCACTTAAGAAGTGATTCTCTCACTAGAACTCACTCCCCCTTACAAGTTGTAATCAATGAACTTCCCAATCACCAAGTCCCCTTGACTTGTGATTCCTTACAATAAATGATTTACAGATAAAAACTCTCTCTAAGAGTAGATAATGATAAACACTGAAGCTTATAATGTCAAAAGACAAAATACAAATGAAAACAGAGAGGTAGTTGAAGAGCCTGAATGCTTATGTGTTTTCAAATGTTGTTATTGTTGAGAAGAATTGAATGCAACTCTATTTATAGTCAGATAGCATTAAAGAACCGTTGCATTAATAATTTGACCGTTGGAGATGATCTGTAGAGGTTATGAGCTGCTTAGGTCTTCTTCTCTCTCTAACTTCTACTTAATCCAGTTGGCTAGATGATCAGAGTTGACTCTCTTCACATTAATCCGTTGGAGAAGCTGTTGCTTGTTGTAGAAATCAATCTTTAATGCTTTGTAACCGTGTGCAGATGGATTAACCAAAAGTATGCAAGTTTCTGGGTTGAACATTTAATGTTCTGACATCACTTTTGCTTTTGCTTTAAACCTTCAATAAACTTTCCTTAATCTGTCTGAAACTTACTAAAAATATGGTTAAACATATCTACAAACATTATAGATTAATCATGGAAAGCATTGAGATCAAACAAGAAAGTATAACAAGATCGACAAATTTGAATTTTTGACAACGTTCAGAAACTGGGAGGTTTGTTCCACAAACCTCGAGGTTTTCGACTTATGCAGGTGGAAGAAATTTTAGTTCAAAACAATAACCTGGAGGTTTTATTGAAAACCTGGAGGTTTTCAGAAATCCAGGACCACTATATTCTCTCTAAGTGTCTAAACCTCGAGGTTTTCTCAGAAACCTCGAGGTTTCACTTTTGAGAGTGAAACCTTGTAGAAAGTGAGACAACTATAAACCTGGAGGTTTTATGAGAACCTCGAGGTTTCATAACCAGTGGAAGTTTATTTGCTCTCTGGAACCCACAAACCTCGAGGTTTGTAGCAATACTCGAGGTTTTGCTAAATCATTGAAAAATAGATTTTTGAGCTAAAAGACAAAACCTGGAGGTTTTGTTGAAAACCTGGAGGTTTTTAAAGTCAAGAAGAATTGTTTGCTCTTTGGATGCAGAAACCTGGAGGTTTCATGAAATACTTGAGGTTTCTTTAAATTTCAAATTCCTCAGTTTTGCACCAAGACAGAAACCTGGAGGTTTGGGTGGAAACCTAGAGGTTTTCATAACTTAGAAAGTGCAGAGGCTCTCTGCCTTGACAAACCTCAAGGTTTGTGGAAAACCTCGAGGTTTCTCATGTTTTTGAGAAACTTGAGAAGACATGTTTGATTTCAAACCTGGAGGTTTATTCCAAACCTAGAGGTTTCAGGGCACTGGTGAAAACTTGAATCTTTTGATATAGGTCAAAACCTCGAGGTTTCCTTACAAACCTCGAGGTTTCACACATTTTTGTGAAACCAAGATTTTCCAAGACAAAACAGAAATTCTGAGAGCTTTCCTGTAAGGCCAAACCTCGAGGTTTTTGAACAAACCTCGAGGTTTGCTCTCACATTGAGTTTTCCAACAACTAAGAGCAACACCTCATGCTTTGTTTACAATCATTGGCAATCATCAAAACCTTTAGAGAACTAACAGATTAAAATTTCAATAATATCTCCAATAACCCAAATGAATTGTTTAACCCAAATTTAATAGGCAAAATGTCCTAAAAAATAATTTATGATATGTTTATAACAGAAATTAATTATAAAATCTTAAAACAAAAAAATCTAAACTAATTAATATTAGTTATTATCCTTCCTCTATCTTTTTTTTTTGGGGGGGGGGGGATACAATCCTCTATCTATTTATAGTTATGTATTACCAAAACTCAGAACTCTCTCAAAAGCCTAACTCCAAAATTATTTCTAATCGGTACAATATTACCTTCTTTTGGAAGATAAAATTATTTAGAACAATATTAGAAATAAGAAGAGGGAAATGGAAAATGAGATTTTCTATCCAACGGTGGTCGTTTGGTTCACCATTTTCCAAAGAAAATGGTTTTTGGTGGCGGGGCATTTTCCCACCTATTTTGGTAGGAACCCATTTTTTTGGCATGCTAAGAGAATGAAAGATGACCACCTTATTACCCCTTTGTAGAGTTGAAAATATGCTGAAAAGTTCTAAACAAGAAATAGAGCGACGAAGCAAATATCCTTGTTTGTTGACTTGCTGGTCTGTTCGTAGAGGAAAAAGATGGACGACGCAACCAAAGCTCTCCCGTCAACCGACTCTGGGCAACGTAAGCTTCCATCGGACCGGCCACCAGTTGAGGGGCACGATGACTGGAAAAAGAAGAAGAAAACTGAAGCTATTGCACAGGCTATTATGGACGACACAATGTCAGACAACGAAATACATCATTCCAATTAGCAACTCAAGAAATCTGAGAATAGGGAAATATCAGACAAAACAGAAGGAAAACAACCTAAATTCCCTTCTTATCGTGCCTCTCTCATGGGATTCAACAGGGTTGCTCACAGCAGCCACATAATGGATGAAGACGATTTGTTTACAAATGACAATGAAATATGCTGGAAATTGCCTGAGGAATCTGATGAGATGAAAAAACTCATGGAAATGTATCCAGTGGCCCCCTGCACAGAAGAAGAGTATAATTAGTGGTGTAAGCCCTGGAACTATGCGCTGATCTTCATTGTGCTAGGCAAGAAATTTAACCTTTTTGTGTTAAGAGACCTATTATCTAAACTCTAGGGATTCTCAAGCTTTGAGCTTATTGATATCCCAAATAATTACTTTGTGGTTAGATTTCAAGACCAAGAGTTATGGAAGGCACATTACCGGAAGGTTCTCTACGACGGCCCATGGGTGATTAAGCAGCAATGTGTCCTAGTCCAACGCTGGACACCCTATTTCAGTCCCTACCAGAATCCTTTGGGAAGGGTGGCGACTTGGGTTCGCATCCCAGATGTGCCAATGCATTGCTATAACAAGCATTGCATCTCACGTTTAGGAGACAGAATCGGTCGCATACTCAAAGTGGATATGAACACTTTGCACGACTTCCAGGCTGCAACATCAAAAATACAGAAAGGGAAGTTTGTGAGAATTTGCGTTGAGTTGAATCTTCAAAAAAACTTGTGCCTAAAGTGATTGTGCAGGGTCTATTTTCAATGTTGAATATGAGGGACTTGGGCTCATTTGTTTTACCTGTGGTCGCTATGGACATAGAAGAGAAGACTGTCCTTACCGCTCCCCTGTTTCGGATTCCACCAACGATGCTAACCCCCTGTAATAATCTCTGCCTCAAACTGCTATTCAACCACCGTTGATTTCTCCAGCTTCAATCACCGAGGATGCTTTCGGCCCATGGATGTTGGCCTCCCAACGGTCAAACCGAAATAGGCCTCCACAACGGCTAGAATTCAGTGACGGCCAACGTCACTCCTCGGGGGCTGGACTTAAACCGATGAAGGCCACTACTATCCGGCAAAGCTCTAGATTTGTGGCGTTAGAAGATCTTGAGGAGGATGGCCGTATGACACGCGAGGACAATTTGCTTCGAATTGAAGATATGTCGGTGAAGAAAGCCTCTAGACAAATGGAGATCAAAATGGGTAAATCCTCTTTGGTCAAATCAAGGGCTCAGGAATCTAGGAAAATGCCAGCTGGTAGGGTTCAAAGTCAAAAGATGGAATTGGGTAATAAACCCAAGTTTCAATATAGGCCGAAGGAGTCCAATCCAGTGGCTTCAACTGGCAGAAATGACGTGAATGGCAGAAAAGGGCCAATTATTGCGCTGGACTTGGGCCCTGCTGGACCTGAACAAACGGTCAAACCAAATGAAGAAGAGAACCACGTGAATGGGCTGGAGAAGTTTGAAGGTGTGGCTGGGCCAATTATTTCGCTGGATCCTTTGAATCATGCTGGGCCGAGTAAGGCCATAGTCCATGCGCATGAAGGAACACATGAAGGAAACACTAATGTTTCTAATATATCTAGCTTGATACATTTGGGCCCCAAGAAAACCATTGATAAGAAAAATAAAATCAAGGGACAACACGCTCATAATATTGTTCAAGGGAGCCTAAATGTTTTGGCCTACCAGCTGCCTTCATCAGTGAATCCCACCACTGCTCCCTCTAGAGAAGACATCAACAAAGATCCAGTTATGGTGCATAGTTGCAATTCATCTCACTCTATCAGTCTAAAGCTGCCTAACACTAGGACCCAAATGAAGATGTTGCTCTGGAATTCATGGAAGATAATCGTACTTCAGTCCCTGAAACTTAGTTTGAACAACATCCTTGTGGTCAAGCAGGAGACCCCAGGTAAGTATCCCTTCCTCTTGCTTTGTATTTATTCTTTTTAATGATTATTGCATGTTAGAACTGTAGGGGGCCGTTGTCCGGTCCTTCCCTTTAACTATAAAAGATATTGTCAATATGTATTGCATTAATATTCTTTGTCTTATTGAACCCCGTATTAGCAGTGTTAAAGTTGATAAGGTGTGTCGCAAGCTTGGTTTTAGTCACTGGATTAGTGTGGAATCTATTGGTTTTGCAGGAGGTATTTGGCTTCTATGGGATAACACTGCTTTTGATATTACCTACCTTACCTCCACCACCTAAATGCATCATTGTCAAATTGAAGATCATGCTACCAACCTTATGAGCCTTATGACAATTGTGTACGGTGAAACTACTCCTTCCGGAAGAACCGCCTTATGGCACTCTCTTTGTTCTCTTGCAAATTCCAACCTTCCTTGGTCAGTCTTAGGGTGATTTCAACGCCTATTTATCCCCTAATGACAAACTCGAAAGTGTTGACCCCCTTTGGGCCTCAATGCAACATTTCAAAGACTGCATTGAGGACACTGAGCTCATTGAAGCCAAGATTCACGGTGAAAATTTCACTTGGGAGAGACGTGGTTTGAAAGAAAGGCTGGATTAGGTGTTCTCCAACCTCAGTTGGATTAACTACTATCCTGCTTTCGTCGTCCGACACGGACTTAAATTTAAATTGGATCATAGGGCTGTGGTGGTTAATTCGAATCCTTCATCATGTAGAAATAATTTTCAAAAGCCTTTTTCTTATCAGATTGCTTAGACCCTGGAAGATGACTTTAAGAACATCACCAACGAGGCCTGGCAAGGGAAAAACTGGCTTCAAGGTCTTCAAAGTTTTCAAAAATCTGCTTCAAATTGGAATGACAACCATGTGGGCAATTTCACTAAAAGGAAAAAGAAGTTGATTCGTCGCCTTGAGGGAATTGACAGGTGCAGAAGGATGAATTTGCAGACTGGGTTATACAAATTGGGAAAAAAATCTCTAGGTTGAATATCAAAAATTGGCTACCCAAGAAGAGGTCACGTGGTTTCAAAAATCCAGATGCAAATGGTTGCAGGGGGGAGACAGAAATACAAGATTCTTTCATGCCTCCACCATGATCAAAAGGAAAAAGCAAAGAATTGACGTGATCCAGAATGATGAGGGTGAGTGGGTGGAAGAGCATGAAACCGCAAAAATGTTGGCTCATGACTTCTTTTTGAACCTCTTTACCCAAGATGCTTCTGTGAAAGATTCTGCCACGTAGTACTCCAATTTTCCCACTATAGATGATAATAAGCAGCGTTTGCTTTCAAGGAGAGTTACCAGGGTTGAGATAAAGTATGCAACGTTTGCTATGGGAGCCTTTAAAGCCCCTGGCCCTGATGGCCTTCAGGCCCATTTCTTTCAGACACAATGGAATGTCGTAGGGGATAAAATTTGTGATTTTATTGAACAATGTTTCATTAACCCCTCCCTTATGGCTAGCATAAACAAGTTCAAGATTGTTCTCATCCCCAAAATTGATAATCCTTTTACACTAAGAGATTTTCGTCCCATATCCCTGTGTAATGTGAACTTTAAAATTATTACTAAGATCTTGGCGAATAGACTCAAAGACATCATGCCTCATCTTATTAGTCATGAGCAATGTAGCTTTATTGTTAACAGATCTAGCTGTGATAACATCATTATTGCCCAAGAAATCATTCACTCTATGAGAATTAAGGGTAGGAAAAAAGGTTTTGTTGCCATCAAGATTGAAATGGAGAAGGCTTTTGATAGAATTGACTGGGGATTCATCAGGAATACTCTTGCTTGCTTAAATTTAGAAAATAACATGATTGATCTCATTATGGCTTGCATTACAACAAATTTTATGTCTATTCTTTGGAATGGTGATGAAAGCCCCAGCTTTAGCTCTTCTAGGGGTGTTAGACAAGGTGACCCTCTTAGCCCGTATATCTTCGTCCTTTGTATGGAGCGCTTGGGCCATCTCATTAAAGCTGAGTGTGAAGGTCGGCGCTAGAAGCCTTTCTATTTTAAAAGAGGAAGTCCTCACATCTCTCACCTGTTCTTTGCTGACGATCTTATTCTCTTCTCTGAAGCTTCATCTAATCAAATGACCAAAGTCCACAAAGTAATGCAAAGTTTCTGCGAGGTCTCTGGCCATAGAATCAACTTGAATAAATCTCGTAGGTTTTGCTCTACAAGCGTTAATTTTAATAGGGCTCTTGAGCTTAGCCAGCTGCTTGGGATTGGAATAACTAATGATCTTGGGAAATATTTGGGGGTGCTGCTTCACCATAAAAGAGTTACGAAGGCCACGTATCATCCCATTGTGCAAAAAGCTAGGAAAAAACTATCCATGTGGAAAAGCAAATTCCTGAACATTGCGGGTCGATCGGTCTTGATTAAATCTGTGATTTCCTCTCTACCCACCTACTACATGCAATCTACCCTCCTTCCCATTTGTACCATCAACAAAATTGACAAGATCTCAAGGAAGTTTCTTTAGGCTCAAGAGGAAGACATGAAAATAATGCACCTCATTGCTTGGGATAGAATCATTCAGGCCAAGAAACAGGGGGGGTCTCGGCTTTAAAAATCTCCGTCATCAAAATAAAGCTTTTAACATGAAGCTTTGTTGGAGCCTCCTAATAAAGAAGCAAGCCTTGTGGGTCCAATGTATTTGGTCTAAGTATAATTGTGGTGACCTGCCTGTGCCCAAAGTCTTAAGAAAGAAGAACTCTTCCTTGGCTTGGAAAGCAATCGTTAAGGTTTGGGATTCTTTTATTAGTGGTGTGGGAAGAAAGGTTAACAATGGGGCAGAAACCAGATTTTGGTCCGATCTATGGCTTCCCCTGGATCGTTCTCTCATACACTTTGCTTCCAATCCTTACTTAATAAATGAGGATGAGACTGTGAGGGATCACCTCTTGTCGAATGGAAGGTGGAACGTTAATAGGTGGCAGGGTGTTCCCCCTAGTCATATTATTAATACCATCTCTAGAATGCACCGCCCCTATTCTAATTACCCTGATGGCTTTACTTGGAGAGCTGCGACTGATGGTTGCTTCACTGTTAAATCTACTTATCTTTATCTCTCTGGTCCGGGAAGTGTAAGTACTAACAATTTCTGGTCTCGGATGTGGAAATGGCAACTCCCCGAGAAAGTTAAATACTTCATGTGGCAAGTTGGCCATGAGAGACTTGTCACTAACTCTCTCAGAGCCAAAAGAGGTCTTACAAGCGATAATCTCTGTCCTTTTCATTGTAACTGTGAGGAGAGTATGATCCATATCATCAAGGATTATGAGAGAGCTAGAAACCTATGGAAAGAAATCTTAAACCCTAACTTTTTTTCCAAGTTTTTTGCAGGTAACTTACAGGTTTGGCTCATCTGGAATTCTAATTACAATCCTGGGAAAGGAAGGTTTCGCAACTTCTCTTGGCCAAAGGTCTTTAGCTTGGGGTGCTGGATCCTTTAGACATCTAGATGCAAATTTCTCTTCCAGGGCGAGTCTGCAGATACTGGGGAAATGCTACATTTGTGTAACTATCTTCTCACGGAAAATTCTACTAATCAAAATTTATCTCACCAAATCTTTCATCTTGGTAGGATTGAGGAGAGGACATGGACCCCGCCCTCAGTGGATGCTGTTTGAGTTGACGTGGACAGATCAGTAAGACGCCAATATCAAGCGGCCTGTGGTGGAGTTATCAGGAATTCCTAAGGTTACTGGTTGATGGGGTTTTATAAGTCCCTTGGCCTTCACAACGTTGTTGAGGCGGAAATTTATGCAACCATGATGGGGCTTAAAGTGGGTCAATAGATGGGTTTTCAGAGACTCCTTCTTTATTCTGATTTCCTTGATGCCATTAATGTCCTCATGAGAGATTGCTGTTATGATGACCACCAATTAAGAGATATCATTAAGGAGACCAGAGACCTTCTGTTCCAAGACTAGAATGTCGAGCTTCATTATACTCCGAGGGACAACATCTCATGTGTCGACTATATGGCCAAGCAAGGCCATGATGCTTCAACTGAAGGTGACGTCACTCTTGTTACAACTGTCCCTAGAGGGTGCCTGGATATGGTCTTGAAGGACTAATTAGCTTGTCGCTCCTAGTATTTGCTTTTGTTGTATTTGGGGTAGACTTTTAGTCTAGTCCACTTCTCTTGTTTTCAAGCTTCGACTTGCCTATACTCTTCAAAAGAAATAGAGCGATGGAGGTGGATGAGAACTCGACAACGGACATCGATTTGCAGTGTCATCGCAAGGTTGAAGGTTGAAGATGAGGGTGTAGGAGCAAAGTGGGGTCCGATTTGCCCTATCATGGGTTCTAAGGTGGTGGCCTTCTCTTCAATTCCTTCTTCTTTGGTCTGTTATTCTCAGTGGTGAGAGTGAGACGATGGTTCTCTTGTCTCCCTTTTCTCAGTTTCAAGTTGGCCAAATCGATGTTGAAGTTGGAGTAATGGAGGGTGGTGGTGATGTGGTGATGTAGATGTGAAGTTGGGGATGAGTGTCACTAGCTATGATTTTGGGATAGAGATGAGCGATCTGCCGCCATTATATGAGATTTAGGGTGAGAGATATTAATGAAAAAGATTAACAATAATAATGGCAAAATGGTGTTTTGACCCATCTTCCTATCTCATTTTCTTTAGGAAAATTCCAAATGAATACCATTTGAATTTGCAAAACCCCAGAAGTTCGTCAAATTTGTAAAAAGGCTGAAAGGTACAAAAGACTTTGAGGAATATACAAATTCGGGTCAAATTACCCTTTTACCCCTTAGTTTTAAATAAATAAATAAATAAATCCCCTCCACCCCAACGCAGCTGGCTAGGGTGGTGGCCGGCCGGCGGAGGTGGTGGTGGCCAACTAGGGTGGTGGCCGGCCGGCTGGGGGTGGTGGTGGCCGGCCGACGGAGGTGGTGGTCGGTGGTGGTGGCCAACTAGGGTGTTGGCCGGCCGGCATGCTGGCGGTGGTGGTGGTGGCCGGGCAGTGGGGGTGGTGGTGGCCGGTTGGCGGAGGTGGTGGCCGGTGGTGGTGGCCAACAGCGGTGGGGTGTAGGGGATTTTATTTTATTTTATTTATTTATTTAAAACTAAGGGTAAAAGGGTAATTTAACCTGAATTTGCATACCTCTCAAAGATTCTTTGTTCTTCTCAGTCTTTTTACAAATTCGACGGACTTCTAAGGGTTTTACAAATTTAAATGGTATTTATTTAGAATTTTCTCTTTTCTTTAAACCAAATAAAAAATTTTCTATTAACCTATTTTCTTTTTTAGTCTAAACCAAATAAAATATTTTCCATTCCTTTTCATTCTTTTCCTTTCCAGCTTTTTCTTTGATCCAACGGCCCTTATTAAAGTTTTTTCGCCGGAAAAAAATTGAAAACGGACCGCCTACAGACTACTCTAGAAAATTTTTGCCTTTCAGCAAATAGAGCGGACAAACCTGCTGGTAGCTTAAACCCTCGGAAGCAACTGAAAATCTCCGGCTTGGTGTGGGGGAGAGCGCGCAACAATGTCGGGATTTACGTCTGGATCTTCTGCTTCTTCCCAATCTTCATTCCCATTTTTGTTCCCTAACACTTCATCATCAGCTTCAGTTTCACCTTTCTCACTCGGATCATCTCCTTCCACTTTCGGGTCATCCGCAGCCGCCACCGGATTTTCACTTGGGTCATCTCCTTCCCCTTTCGCCTCCTCCTCTTCATCTTCCGCATCGTCTTTCTCTTTACCATTCAACTCCGCCTCTTCCTCTGCTTCAACCGGTGCCTCTGCTTCGGCTCCGTCATTCGGGTTCGGATCTACCCCGTCGTCCTCTGCTGCTGCTTCTTCGGCACCTTCATTGTTCACTTTTAGTTCGGCAGCCTCCAGCTCATTGAGTCCTACTCCAACGCTGTTTGGGTCATCTTCTGCTGCTCCATCTTCTTCTCCTTCCTTATTTGGGGCAAGTTCCGGATCGTCCATATTCGGGTCAGCTCCGTCTGCAAGTTCCGGGTCGTCTATTTTTGGTTCATCGGCTCCGTCTTTGTTCGGGTCAACTGCATCATCTTCGGGTGCTACCTCATCCTTATTCGCTTCGTCTTCGTCTGCAGGGGCCAGTTCAGGTTCCTCACTGTTTGGCGCACCTTCGGCACCAAGTTCTACTACCCCGTTGTTCGGAGGGACGACTCCTGCAGCGACCCCGCCGTTTGGGGCATCAGCTATCAGCGCGAGTGTGGGGTCATCTTCAGCTGCTTCATCTGCATTTCCTGCTTCAAATTTGTTTGGTTCTTCTACTTCCTTTGCTGCTACCACTCCTTCTTCGCTCTCAAGCCCGTTCTCTGCTGGTTCTACTTCAAGTTCAAGCCCAGCTCCACTGTTTTCTTCTTCTTCTTCTTCTTCAGGCTTTACCTTCTCTAATGCTTCGGCATTTGCTAAGCCGTCTACGCCCACAGCTGTAACTTCTGCAACCCCCTCGCTGACATCGTCTTCCTCCTCCTCCAGCACTTCCAGCATCTCATTTGGAAATACCGCTTCCATTTCTGCTCAATCTTCTTCAGGGTTTGCCAATGCAGCCTCAGGAGGTTCAATTTCTAGCACAAATGCCACTAAGACGCCATCATTTCCATTTGCATCCACTGGAGCTCCACTATTTTCAACAGTTTCAACTCCAGCATCTAGTTCTACTACGCAATCTACTTCTGCACCTGCATTTGGTGTGACTTCTTCTGCAAGTACTGCTTCTCCAGGAACTGCCGCCGCTCCTGCTACCTCTTCAGGCACTGGAGGATCTTTCACAGGTTTCAGTCTCACTAGCACTACTGCCTCTTCTGGAGCTGCAAGTTCTACTTCTGGCTTCTCTTTCTCAACTAAGGCATCGATTTCTTCCTCATCAACACCAGCAGTGTCAGGCAGTACTGCTCCCGCATTTGGTTAGTTGGATGATTAAAACTTTTTATTTATGAGGTGTTGTTACTTATTTAGAGACCATCACGATACTTGTTTACAACTGGCGTGTGTGGCCTTTTTTAAACTCTATTATTTTCTGCGTCAAAGTATGGCTAATGGATTTTCTTCATCATTTATATTTTTAGAAGCCTTTTCTATCCTTCTTGAAAGTTCATTTTGATGTTCTACTATGCTTCTAGGATATGCTTTGTTGCTAGAAATTGGGGTAAGTGAGCATGAATAGCTGAGGGCATGTTAGGTGATTATTTGTTCTGTGATTTTAGTGATGTAAACTATTAATTTTTTTTATTGTAACTTTGCAATCGCATAAGTCAGCTCATGACGATGTCAACTGTTAAATTTATTGACAACCAGTTTACATTTTGTACTCAAATTTGGAAATAGTGCTAGGTTCACTAATCATTCTACATGAATTTCTGCTGTACGTATCATGTATATTCTAATTTCCTCACTGCCAACTTTAACATTCCATTTTCTGTGTTGGACCCGTGGCTAGTGGCTCTTATTTAATGGGCTAAGGCTAAGTTACTGAATTGAATGAGGTGTGTGACTAAGAGAGATAAGGGCTATTGGTTGTACATATTGCAGAGTGAGTTTTAGGAAGGGTAAGCAAGCAGACAGTGAGTATTTGCGAGGGACAGACTCTAGCCTTCTGATATGGTTTTAACCATAGAATTGAGAAAGATATGGAGAAGAGACATAACAGAAGAAGAAGAAGAAGATGCTGAAGGAGAGATTTTGAATAATCTCTTCACTTTTAACTAACTGGATACAAATGAGAGAGTAGGCTATTTATAATGCTATAGCCTTCCTCTAGTCCCTTCCTAACGGCTAGCACTTTAGGATTAGTGACTAACTAACATATTAATTATCTAGTTTACAAATAGGTCCTTAGTCCTATCTTACACTTAGGTCCCTAAATACAGATTATTAATGTTCCATATCATTCCCCCCTTGAAACAACCCTTGTGTTCAAGGGTTTGGCCATTGGAACTCAAGAAATTGAGTTTTCAAATTAAACCAGGAAATCCATGTAGCCTCTTCCTCTAGATACCCCTACCACTACACTAAGACGTCTTTAATTATTCGACGCTTCTTTCTACCTGTTTAAAATAAAGAGGTATCACACTCTCTGTTGTATTATTTGATAATGAGGATTACAACATACTTATAAGGGAAGCATGGGAGAACATAGGAGATAAATTAGGAAATACAATAAAGCCTAATTAAGACTAATAAATCAGTAATTAGGGTCCTATAATCAGATCCTATAATCAGATCATCAATCAAGGGATCCTAATAAGTAGGTGATTTATTTCCTATTCTAACATGATTTATTTCCTATTCTAACACTACCAATTCATTGTGATACAATCTGCTATGGATATAGGGAATTCAAGACTACTGGTCAGTCAGTAGGAGTATGCCTCTGTTTTACACTTGGGTCTAGACATAATTTCAGCAAAGAGACATGGAAAGTAGAATGAATCCTAGTTTCAGGAGGCAAGTCCAGCTTGTAGGCTACTGGTCCTATCTTTTCCAGCACCCTATATGGACCAAAGAACTGAGGAGCCAACTTCTGATTCCTTCTCGTGGCTGCCGAAATCTGTCTGTAGGGTTGCAGCTTAAGAAACACCCATTGTCCTAATCCTTATTAGACCTTTTTGAATAAGCCTTTTGCTTCATGTTGTTCGCTGACCGATCCAGATGATGCTTTAAAAGTGCAATCATCTTTTTCCTTGCTTGAAAACTCCTATCTACTGCCTCCATTATAGCTGACTGAGGTGCATAAGGGACATAAGTAGAAGGTTTCTGACCATACAAAAGCTCGTGTAGAGTGGCCTTTATGGGAGTATGAAAATTGTGTTATACCACCACCACTCCACCAAAGATAACTATTGACTCCACTCCTTAGGGACTTCCGAACACATACACCTCAATTAGGATTCCAAACACCTATTAAGAACTTTGATTTGACCATCACTTTGAGGATGGTAAGTAGATGAAAGACTTTGCTGCACTTTTAGAACCTTAAGAAACTCTTTCCAAAAATTACTAAGAGTTCTGTACCACTTACAATTTCCATTGGAGCACCAAGAAACTTGTAAACTTGATCCAAGAAAGCTTGTGCAAGTGTAGAAGCTGAATAGGGATGAGAAAGAGGGATAAAGTGAGCATATTTATTCATTCTATCAACAATTACCCAAATCTTATCTTTACCTCCAGCTTTAGGTAACTCTTCTATGAAATCCATTGATATGCTTTCCCATACCTTACTTGGAATTGGTAGTGGATTTAACAATCTAGGTGCAACAACAGTTTCATACTTACACCAAGCACATGTATTACATCCTTTCACAAAGTCTTCAACATCCTTATGAAGATGTTTCCACAAATATGGTACCTTAACCTTGTAGCAAGTCCCTTGGTTGCCTGAATGGCCTCGTTGAGGACTAGCATGGAGCCATTCCAGCAACTTGCTCTTTAATGCAGCATCATTACCAACAACCAAACGGTTGTTTTTTCTCAAATAAGTGCCATTCCAATAATACTTTTGAAACACCCCATCTTTATCTTTCACTTCAGCTAGGATAACTGCAACTTTTGGATCTAATCCATGGTTTTGATTATGTTGTTCACCGTTGTTGGCCTGAGTTGCTTAAACCAGCGCCCTTAATTCATCTTTGAAGCCCTAAATTGTACCTTGTAAGTCATATACTTTGTGAAGTTTCTGCTATATTTCTTCAAATTCATCCATCTTGCTGAGTTTCTGGAACTGTTATTCGATAGTCAAGATCCTATCTTCCATGGTTCTCGCTAATCTTGAATGGGTTTGGACCATTCACCAACGGGAAGGAGAAAGGAAAACAAGCAGAAGCAAGGAAGAAGGAAACAGTGAAGGAAAGGCTGCTCTAATACCATTGATATGGTTGTAATCATAGAATTGAGAAAGATATAGAGAGGAGACAGAATAGAAGTAGAACAAGATGCTGAAGGAGAGATTCTGAAATCTCTTCACTTTTTTGTTATTCAATCAATACCGAACTAACTGGATACTAATGAGAGAGTAGGCTATTTATAATGTTATAGCCTTCCTCTAATCCTTTCCTAACAGCTAGCACTTTAGGATTAGTGACTAACTAACATCTTAACTATCTAGTTTACAAATAGGTCCCTAGTCTTATCTTACACTTAGGTCCCTAAATACATATTATTAATGTTCTATATCACCTTCTAGATCAAGAACTTGTGTATGTCTGAGTTTTTGCCCTATTTCTCTTATTTTCCATAAACTTAAACTTGTAGCTATTCTAGCTTTGGATTAGCCTTTTCGGAGCGATCTTACGGTGTACGAAGTAAGTATATGAGAGGAGTTTTGTCTTAGCTTTTAAAGAAGTGATTTTGAGAAGTTAATCCAAATAAGCTCTCGACTTACATTGGATTTTTATCTTTGAATAATATAGTTAAGTAGTGGGTTTCATCAATTTTGGAATTAGGGTCCCAGATTTCCTAACAAGGACAAACATAAGCGATTGACAATTGTGGGAATATTATGCATTTGTTATGAATTATTTAGATTAGTTATTATCTTGTTATTATATTAAATATAGATATTTTATATCATATGTTAGGATTAGATATAAATACATTATATCTTAGGATATTATATCTTAATCATTTTGATTTATTGTGATTTGATTAGATTTTATTAGATTCTAGGTTTTAGATTAGTTCTTGGTTTGTCTATATAACGGCCCATATGTACTCTTTTTGATTTAGAGAGAAAGAGATTAAGAGTTTAGAATAATATTTTTTCTCTCACATTGTCCACATGGCATCAGAGCTAGTGAAGAAGAAAAAGAAAAAAAGGAGAAGAGGAAGAGGATGAAGATGAAGAAGAAGAAGAAGGAAAAAAAGGAGAAAAATAATCAGAGATGTTTTCTTCAACCTCTCTGTCATCGCAACTGGTAACACCTGTTGCATTATCGTTGATCTCTCTGTTATTGTAATCGGTAACGCTTGGTGCATCATCGTCGACCTCTCCGCATCGTCGATGTCATCAAACCAGACTTATCATCAGTCAGTCTTAACTCGTCTGTCTCTCTGTCAGTATTGGCACTCTCTGGAATCAGCATCAGCGCCTTCTGACTCTCTCAACGTAACTCTTGGTTAGTATCAACGCTCTCTGGGTTCTCCATCTTGGTCAGACCAAGCATCGGCGCCCTCTGACTCTCTAAAAGTCACCCTTAGTCAGTATCAACGCTCTCTGGGTTTTCCATCTCAATCAGACCTAGCATCGGCGCCCTCTGACTTCTCGACATTACCTCTTGCGACTTCCTCGTTCAAACTGTGTAGTCGCGCCGTCTCTCATGGCTTCCTTTCTACTGATTGATAGCCTCTGAATCAGTCTCAACAGGTCCTTCTCGAATCAGTCTTGAATTTTTGACGCCAACAATCTCTGACATCATTCTTGGCGTTGCTGTCAGGTCACGATCTCATTAGTGATCTCGTCCAAGTTTTGGCAGGGATCAAACTGTCATTTGTCAAATTCATAGACCAAACTGTTATTTGTCAAATTCACAGGATAAGAACCAGGGGAATGGTGTTGTTGGAACCCAAGCAGCTGTGTGACCTTTATCTTTAATCCGTCACTCACCGTTTGATCACAATGTTGAGCATTAACCCTTGCTCCCTGTGATCACCATTGCCTAGTCGTTTGTTAATAATGAGAATTTTTCCAACGGGTGACTTCCAACATTGTTGAGTATGTGCTGCCCGTAGATCTTGTCGCAGCCGGTAACTCCCAACATTGTCGAGTACCTGTTGCTTGTTGATTTTGTCGCAATGGGTAACTCCCAACATTGTTGAGTATCTGTTGCTCTTCGATTTTGTCGCAGCTGCTAACTCCCAACATTGTTGAGTATCTGCTACTCTCCAACAGGCCAACTCTCAACATTGACGACAGCCTCTACCTTTACAAAAGGATTACTCAAACTTGCATTTGAAAGTTGTATAAGCAAGTTGGACATGATTAACGTCTATGATCTAACTTGAGAGGGAGTGTGGGAATATTATCCATTTATTATGAATTATTTAGATTTTTCATTATCTTATTATTATATATATTATATATATATATATATATCATATCTTAGGATTAGATATAGATATAGTATATCTTAGGATATTATATCTTAATCATTTTGATTTATTGTGATTTTATTAGATTTTATTAAATTCTAGGGTTAGCTCTAGGTTTGTCTATATAAAGGCCCGTATGTACTCTCTTTGATTTAGAGAGAAGGAAATTAAGAGATTCAGAATAATATTTTTTCTCTCAAATTGTCCACAACAATTACTTAGCTACTAGAGAAGTGTACATGGCATGCTGATAATATTATAAAACATTAGAAGCTTGGAAAGAAGAAATGAAAATGAAGGAAAATTTAACAAAAATCAAGGAGAGGAGGCAAAGGCTGAAGCAGAGGCACAAATTGAGGAGAAAAATATTGGAACAGATGAGAAAGTAACAGAAGGCTAAGCATAGACTCAAAAGGAGGCAGATGGAGAGCTTATAGAGGAACCCTTCTCTTCTATTGAAGTCATGATAGAGGTAGAAGCAGAGGAGCAAAAAATTTGAGCAAATAAAATTGGAGAAGAGAACTTCAACGGGATTTATGAGCAAATTGATGGAGATCGTTGACCTGTTGAAAGCTGAAACATCCAAAGGAGAAATGTGTGAACGCTGTTTTCAGAATGAAGCTTTTGGGGCAGACAAGTGGGGCCACCGTCCAAGATACAAGGCAATGCCAGCAGAAGAGATCATGGAGAAGGGCAAAGTGAGGAAAATGACTGGGCTGTCTTGACAAATTGTCGTGCTTGTAGTGTTGATTTAGCAGGCATTGGATATGACTTATACATACTCTTTTAAACAGTGCTATGTATGTTCCTATATCCGTTATTTTGGAACCTGATATAATTGTTGAGCTAGATGTACTAACTGAATTGGTTAGATTTGCCTTGTCTGGGTTGATGGAAAATACCATTGCTTATGCATGGGTTTGCATGACCAGGTATCAAGATGATTGCAAGTTTAAGATAATGCACCGCTTAATTTCCACTAGTGATAATGGTCATGGAACTAGTGGTTGCATTTCTAGTCGGATTATCACAAAGCCACCAGTCCTAAATTCCACTCCTCAGCTTGAGGGCTAGGTGAAAGTTCAAAGGCTGGGAAATGTTGGACTCATGGCTAGGGGTCTCTTATTTAATGGGCCAAGGCTTAAGTCAGTGAATTGTGTGATTAAGAGAGATTAGGGCTATTAGTTGTATAATATTGGGGAATGAGGTTTAGGAGGGGTTTAAGCAAGCTCATAGTGAGTATTTGTGAGGGAGAGACTCTACCCTTTTGTGAATTTTTGCCCTATTCAACTTATTTTCAAGATACTTGTAGCTATTCTAGTTTAGACTTGCACTCTGGCTGGATTTTTTTAATCTTTGAATAATATATTTAAGTAGCTTCCCTTTGAGAGTTGGTTGCCTCTGCTTTGCCTTCTTTTTGAAATTTCATTGTAGTAGATTGCTTACCTTTGTTCATGTAAACTTGCTTCTTTCTGGCTGACCTTATTCTACTGCAACAAGATGTAGTTACATTCCTAAGCCTGATGTCTCATTTTGTTTCACTCCTTACTGATTCTGTAGGAGTTACCACTTCATTATTTGCAGCTCCAGCAACTTCTGTTGGCACTACTGCAGGACAGACATCATCATCTCTTGTTGTGGCTTCCACTAGTGGGTATGTATACTTTATTTTGGGTAGTTGGCAAAGCATTTTCCTCTGCATCTGCTGCAACTTTTTACTCTCTGGATTTTCTCGTTTACATTTCTGTTTCTTACAACAAAATATATTGGCAGCTGAAGGTGCTCACCAGCACTTGTATGCACTAAAACAACTTTTCTTCTTCCTTTGTTTTGTCTCTCAAATTTTGAACCAGGTGCTGTGGCTTGTGTACTTAGCCTTGGGCCCCACTTTTTTTTGGGGGGGGGGGGGGGGGATTGTGTCGCATAATTGGTCATTACATTTTGATTCTTAATCTCAAATAGGAGGGCTAGGTTTTGCTTGCCTTCTGTAATTAATCATGGGGCCAGGGTAGATTGCACTGCATAGCTGATTATCGCAACATAGTGCATTTCACTTTGGTGCTGTGCAGTTTTATTCCTTCCTTTGGGTTATCCCGTTTTAATTTGCTCAATATTTAAATTATACTTGTTAGATCGTGATACATACTGTGAGTCAGAAGGCTTATTTTCCAATCACGAAAAGTATGTATTGTTCTGTAAGATACTGCATAGAAGTCTATTTCCTTTGAAAATGTAATATGAAACTCAAAGTAGCTATATACTTTTGACAGGTTATTCAACTCTGGTTAGTTAAATCATTAAAGCAATTATGATACTTAATTATGTTTAATCCGCTCTAGAAACAGACTATAAAATTCCAAAATCAACAGATGCTTGGTAGATATCTTGGAATTGATACATAAAAAAATGAGATATGCAATATCTGTTACATTCTACTACTTTTGGTCCTAATTATAAGATATAGTTGACCTTGTTTAAAGAGATTGAGGAAGCTAAATAAGTTACTTAATCATTTTATATGTTGTGTATGTGTTAGATTATATATTAATTTATTAGTCAAACTAATTACTTTGAAGAAAAAAATAAAAATAAAAATATTCTAAAGTAATTAAATTAGTTTCCTTAATTTCTCAAAAAAAGTCAATTATGTCTTATAATTAGAACCAGAGGGAGTATTATCTTTTTTAAGTAATGATTGTCCTTTTTATAACTTTATGTGAGCAAAAAAATGTAGCTGATCTACATTATTACTTTTCTATTTCATTTCATTTCATTTCATTGTGCACACCAAAATTACTTTTTCCATTAGATATTTAAAATAATAGAGTTGATTAAATCATTTATCTAATTAATTGATCTTCTGTAAAAATTTGATATACTAATGGAACATATAATAAAAATATTATTCATTGCTGGTGTTTTAGTTCAAAAATAGTTTTTTTCCCTCTCTCTCTCTCTCTCAACTTTTATATTTCATTTCATTGTGCATACCAAAATTATTTTTTCCATTAGATATTTAAAAGAATAGAGTTGATTAAATCTTTTATCTAATTAATTGATCTTCTGTAAAAATTTGATTAACTAATGGAACATATGATAAAAAGATTATTCATTGCTGGTGTTTTAGTTCAAAAAAAGTTTTTTTTTTTTTCAATATTCAACCTAATATCCTGGAAACAGCCTTTTTGATTTATCGATTTATCACATGATAAAATTTTGTTGCCTTTTTAACCTAACGTAACGTGTTTGATTTATTGATTTATCACATGATAAATATTTAGAATGTGATTTTGACTACTGGTTTTCTACTTTCCCAATAGAATCACTTCAACTACCAGCACCTCTGTAACTGCTGCAACAAAATTGCCATCAGAGATTACTGGAAAGACTGTAGAGGAGGTAATCTCTTTATATGTTTCCCATGGTATACTTATATTTTCCTGTGGGTTTTTCCTTTCTTCTTTGCTTAAAATGAGGGGAGGCACTTCCTTCTTATGCACTTTATCCCATAAAGTCAAGTTTTTGTTATTGCTTGGAGCTTGTTTGGTAAACCCCCCAAAAGCACTTAAAAAATTGCTTGTACGCAATTCGAGACAAAATTTCTCTTACATATTTTCTTCGTAGTGTAAAGTCACTTAAAATAAGCTAATCCAAAACTGGGTTGGGCAATTTTCTTTCAAGGATACTAAATAAATGTTATGCTTCTAAAAGTCTTGTTGAGTACATGAGAAAGTTTGGTTGGAAAAACAAAGATTTTATAAACTTCTCGCAGACAAATTTAACTGCACATATTTAAAAACCGTAGGCCAAAACAATCACACACACAGCAAGGAAAAGTACACACATAATATAGCAAATAGGACAATGGATGGAAAATCTGTGAAAAGCATATTTCTTCCTATAGCATTGCTATATATTGCTTGCTGATATGGGCAATTATAGGGGGTGTTGCCATCCCAAAAGCTATTTTTAGATGCCCAAACGTGCTTTTGATTTTGGCTTTTTGAAGGTGTTTGTTATAACTTCTTCTTCTTCTTCTTCTTCTTCCTTTTTTTTTTGGCTGCAATTGGGCTTTTGGGGAAAAGAAAAAAACAGCTTAAGCCATAAGCCAGAATTTCTTGCTTTTCCACCGTGGAGAGAGAAAAGTTGCTTATGAAAGAAAAAGTTTGGGTTCCACTTTTTTGAATTGAAATACTATTATGGTCCTTAATATAAATCCTTAGAGATGAAATTTTTTCTCCTAAATATAAATTCACTTAAAAGTTAATAATCATGATAGTACTCTGATTTAGGTCTATGAGAAATTTAATTTGTGAGAATTACTTGATAATTTTTTATATAAAAAATCATGACAATACTCTGACTTAGATAATTCTCACCAATTAAATTTTCAGTGGACTTTTCCTCAATTTTCCTAAAAAATTTAAGTAGTTTAGTATTGTAAAATTTTTCCAAATATTACATTACTTATTTTTTTTCTTCATTAAATTTATTCCCTTTTCAGTGGTTTAGCTTTAGACTTGCTTTTCCATTAATCATCCAAACAATTTTTTGTATTTTTCACAATACAGACACACAAATATAATATATATGCATTATTTAATAAGATTCATATCCTTTTCAGTTATTTTCCATCTAAACTTGTTTTTCGAAATAATCATCCAAACAAGTTTTTAGAAAAGTCACTTATGCTACCGCTAATCTAAATATAAATCATATTACAAAATATGACTTTTACCCAATTTTAAGTTTGCATATGTTAGATTTCAAATAAGACACTTTTCCCACCGCTATCCCAAACACACATAATTCTTTCTCTATCTGCATACATACACATTCTTTCTAATTTCATAGACTTCTCTAGATTATCAAGGAGTGGAATGCTGAGCTGCAAGAGCGTGCTGGGAAATTTAGAAAACAGGCAAATGCAATAGCTGAATGGGATCACAGGATTTTGCAGAATCGTGATGTTCTGTTAAAGCTTGAGGTTATTTCTATGTTATATGATCTTTCTGTAATTAACAATGAGGCAGTTTATGTTTAGCATTTATTTATTAGTCTTTTGTCTTACATCATACCTGATTTCTTCTAATGTTTCTAAATTTAGATTGAAGTGGCAAATGTAGTTGAGACACAGGCAAACTTGGAGCGTCAGCTGGAGTTGATAGAGACTCATCAACAAGAGGTATTTTAAGGACAATTTCTCTAAATTGTTATTGCTAGATTCTTTTTATGCTCCTTTTTTTTTCAAAAAATAATATTTGTTTTTATTAAAATGCTTATGTTATAGATATAATTTGATCTTATATTTTATCATTAAGAAAAGCATATTTACTTGACAATGTCCATTGAGAGTACTGCTTTCCTTATCATATGATTATATGTCATTTTGATGAATGTTATGACTGCTCCTTTCTTATGTCTGGTCAAAGTTCCTTGTGAGATGGTGCATGAACTCAAACTCTAATTCCAAATGCTAAATAATATATACTTTTATGAACCTGTGATAGTCACTAGGTCATTTTGTTAAACAAGCATGCTTATTAAAGTGAAAAGTTTGTCATACAACCAATATGAAGAAATTTAGTTATTTAAGAATCACCTATATTGGTGCAGTGTGTGTATGTGTAGTTCAACAAATTGACACATAAAAAATGTAAATTGAGTCTTGAATTACATATTATAGCAATTAATGTGCAAAACGAGTTACTGACATAAATATTATGTCCTTACTAGAATACAAATAAAAGCATAAATGATAAAGGAATACTTCTAATATGTCGTAGTACTAGTCTAAGATTGATGAACCTTTAATCAAGTAGCTTTGCTATACTTCATTGAAGCAAATTTTCACTAAGGATTTATAAATTGAAGCAAACAAACAATGCTTCAGAGTTTGAAACATCAAAGCAAACGAATGAAGCATGCATGGATGCATTGAAGTTTCAAAATGTTAGTGTCCCTCTTTGCTTCAGTCGCTCACAAATGTGATTTCAAAATGAAGGACTTGTGATTTTGAAGTTGCCTCTTTTGTGCCCACACTGATAAAGATAAAAAGCATACATCAAGTGAATGACTTTGTTTTCTCTTGTTTTGATGCTCTTTTTATGTGTTACAAAAGTGTTCTATCTTCTAAACGTACCCAACAATAAGAAAAAGGTTTGGACGTGTACATACAGTCTATTAGCATACCTGTACGGAGTATCCATCTGATACAGGATGCCATATTTAGTGTATCTATGGCTCTATACCAATTTTTCCCCCAATATAGCCATTGTGCGCAGTAACTGTGTGTGTCCACTGGTGCGGCATAGCTGCATAGAGCATAGTACCTGTTTATGTTTTTAGTTCTGAATCAAGGGTATAGCTTGTGGGACACCTGTGCTTTGTGAATTATACACATGCTCATTATTGTTGCCCATCTATTTTAGGTTGATAAGGCTTTGCAAAGTATGGAGGAACAGGCTGAGCGTATTTACAAGGATGAGCGTGGTTGGCTTCTTAATGATGAAGCTGCATCCACAAGAGATACAATGTGGGTGATTAAATTGTCAATTTTGTTTTCTTACCTTATTGGCTGAATATTAAAGGGTTCAATATATTTTAACTTTGCACTGCCATTTTTGCCCCAATATCACATTAGAAAATCACTCTCTTTAAAGCTGGTCTACATGGGTTATACAAATTTTACCATGTTAATTATTCTGCAACTTCCGTGTGGCACTAAGCAATTGATGAAAATTGTACTAATTAATCTTGCAGGTTTTATACTTTTATTGTGCTGCCTGGTTACCTTAAATCAGCCCTAGAGGCTGTGTTCTTGATGTGTCAGTACTTGAGGGGTTTGTAATACTTACATGAGTGTTATTTCAATTACTGAGCCGAGTTAGTTCATGATTAAATTAGTATTACAGTTCTTGTAACAACATGAAAAATTGTTCTAGGGATTGCAAGGTTTCATCAGATTTATTTTCGAGTTCAGATAATTGTAATAGTTTTTGGACAAACTTTCTTTGTGTGCTGAACCTGTTCTTTGATACTTGGGAGATTCATATTACAGCTTTAAGGGCTTATGTAAGTGAAGCATATTTTCGTTGCAAATCATCGGATTGGTGATCTTATTGTCTCTCTCCTTTGTCTTCACCTGTTGCATTGAATTCTCTCATGGCCTTTTTTTTGCTTCTAATTTTTTACTTTCTATCTTGCAGGTATGAGCAAGCTGAATTAATAGAGAGGGAAATGGAGCAGATGACAGAGCAGATAAAGTCTATTATTAATTCCCTTAATGCGAGCCAGGTAAACATTGGAGTTGATGCTCTTTTGTTAAAACATTAAGACATGGTTCTTACAAGAATATTTTTTTAGGGTGGAGAACTTGATGCTCTTGATGGGATGAATCCATTAGATGCAGTTGTAAGGATCCTCAACAATCAACTAACTTCACTGATGTGGATTGATGAAAAGGTTTGCATCTTTTTTTGCTGTATTTATTTTTAATTTTAATATATAATTTGGCATTGCTTGCTTTATCTGCTTACCAAATAAAAAATGTTGTATTTGGACTCTGCTTCTAGTAGAACTCGTGTAAGTCCATGCTTTTAATGGCTCGGTTTTATTACTTTGACTCAGTACCCTAAGTCTAATATTTCCTTTTTCACATGCAAGTCACTAAATTTGGGATTATCTGTCATGTAAAGATGCCTTAAAGTTGACCCCAAGCACTCTATTGCTCTATTATCTTACTTGGCAAGAATTTTTTGTTTTTGATGAAAGACAGATAAATGGTCGTTTATACTTAAATATATCAGATGTGTTATGGTATTGGAATAAGAAAGGAGAGAGAGGGGAAAAGAGAGAGCTAAACAGAGAAGAGGAGTTCAAGAGGTAGAAACAAAGCGAGGAAGAGTATATTTAAAATATTCCCAATCACCCTCATTTATAGGCCTAATGACTTGTTTACTTTTTTTTGGTCAATGACTTGTTTACTTAACTCTAACCGATTTCCTCCTTTTTATTACTCCCTCCGGTCTTAAATATAAGACCGGCTTTATAGTTCAGCTGGAGGAGTATATTTATATCTAACCCTATCTATTGGTGTATTCACTTTGGTTTTTATTCAAAAAGCTTTGAATTTTTATTTTATTTGGAAAAGAGCTTCTTCACCTTTGAAGTGTACGTATTTGGTTCAATTTTGTTCTTTGCTATCCCCTGCAAAAGCTAAAGTTCATCAATATTTTTGCAGGCTGAAGAATTTTCTTCCCGCATCCAGAGGCTTGCCAACCAAGGTTCTGTCTCAGATCGAGAGCCAACAGGTCCAAGATTCTGGATGTCCTGAGCACTAGGATTCGTAACATTCTGTGACTTGGATGCACAACATGATTCTTGAATATTGTAAATACTGCTTACAAGCAAGTTGATAGTTTTTTAAACTTTTGGTGTTCGTTCTTATGAAATGAACCATCCTGACAAAAGGATTCTGATTCTTAATCAGCCACCTGACATTTTGGAATTTTGCCTAGACTTGGTTTCTTGGGAGATAGCAGAATGGCTGTTTCCACTTTCACTCTAATTCTGATTCTTCATGCCTGCTTTGTAACTACCAAATTGCTGTTGAAAAAAATAGAAGTTTTATCAAACTTTGTATCAATTTCTTGAAGTTGAAAATATGTATCATCAGGTTTTTTATAAAATAGAAGCAGGGTAGAACTGTAGTAATTAAGAATTTTTTTTTTAAAAAAATCTTAAATATACTGTCAACCTGATCACTGAACATGGCATCTCATCGTTTATTATTTGTTTTGAATGGTTTTCTTTGTTAGGTTTGGAAAATTAAAACAAATTCCTTACATAGCTATAAATGTTTGCCAATTATCTTCAGATTTTCAGCCATGACACCCTTTCCAGCAATATCTCAGGTGAGAACGACCTTTCCAATCTCTCAAACGTTCTCTCTCTTTCCTTTAGATCATTAAATTTCAAATAAAATGAGTAATATTTTGATATAATAATGATATAAAATACTGCAGTTTTAAAATTTGTGTTTATTAAAAATAAATTTTAATTGCACAGTTTTAAAGTATTTTTATTTAAAAATTCATAAAAAATTCAACATTACCCCATTTCTTATAAAATAGCAAGATGTTACTCATTTTATTCAAATTTTGATGATTTAAGAAAAAAACAAGTAAAAGCATTAGTGCGGTAGAGGCATTATTACAAGTGCATTTTCGGCTTCGTGCCCCAAAATTATCAGCTTCCTTTCTTCAGCATTTCGGCTTCTTCATGATGAATATGTTTTTCCCGAACCTAAGCCTTATAATTAATGAAGGATCACCTGAAGATGCTTCTGGTCTCCGTCTTTTTGTTTTCGCCTCTGCATATAAGCTTTCCAAGCTCTTTAAATCATGTTCTGTCATGATTCTATTCTCCCTCATCTCTTAATGCCAACCAACCAACCAACGTGTTCTCATATGATTTTGTTCGGGGACAAGATTGACTTTTTCCTTAAATTCCTAGAGCATATGATCGTATTCTAGGCTTGAGCTTTCTAATTCCTCTAGTCATTCCTTTTCTGTCCCTTCAATCATTTTGCGTCTTCTCATCCTGCATTCTTTTGAAGATTATTGATGATGCCTTTTTTAGTGAATATCACGGAATGATTATAATTCTGATGAACTTGTTGTGGAAAATATACTAAACAGGTAGAAATTGAACAATGATAAGAATATGTACAACTAAGATTGCATATACTGTAAATATACAATAATTCTGTATAATATGAAAACCCAAAAATAAACTCACAAGACTGTCAAAATATAATAATCTTCGACTGTTGAGAAATAATGGCGAAGTTGAAATACAAAAGGAGTATGCTTAAGGCTAGGCAGTCTTAGGTATGTTATGAATTATACTAGACCTGATATTGCTTATGCAATAGGCATGTTAAGTTGCTATACAAGTAATCCAAATGAGTTTACATTGGAAAGTTATGATAAGAGTTTTGGGTTACTTAAAACATATTCAAAACTTTGCTATGCATTATGAGAAGTACCCTACAGTGCTAGAAGGATATTGTGATGCAAATTGGATCACCATCTCTAATGATATAAGATCCACAAGTGGATATGTATTCACCCTTAGTGGGGGTGTTGTGTCTTGGAAGTCATTTAAGCAGACTTGCATTGTAAGATCAATTATGGAAGCAAAATTTATTACTTTATATAAAGCTAGTGAGGAAGCCGAGTGGTTTTGTAATTTTGTTGAGGACATTCCTAGTTGGCCGAAGCTGGTAGTGGCAGTGTGTATACATTGTGATAGTCAAGCATCTATTGGTAGGGAATGTCATGTATAATGGCAAATCTAGATATATACGTCGTAGACATGATACTATTAGATAACTACTCTCAAATAGAATTTTCTTAATTGATTATGTGGAATCAAAAGAGAATATAGTGGATCCATTGACTAAAGAGATTCCTGGAAAGTTGGTTAGAAATTTGTCGAAAGGAATGAGTTGAAGGCTGATCCATTGTTGATTATTGTGGTAACTCTACCTAGAATAGTGGAAATCCCACAAACTAGGTTCAAAGAGACAATTAAGTGATGATCGACTGTAAACATTGTGGAGTTTTAAACTCATACCATTTTTATGACAAGACAATGCACATATATAGGGTAAGCTTTTAGGCTTTTAATGGTTTCTTAATCTGATGTGTTCAGATGATGTATATTGACTTACATCACAAGGAATCACTTATGTGAGTGTGAAGTGTGGGCCACTTCTATAAGAATTTAAAACGGTCGATTCTCTAAAACACTGGCAGAACAAAGGAGGTGTTCAAGGCTAAAATGGACACAAAATGAGAACCAACGATGCTAGAGGAGCAATTGTGGCTCCTATTGTCTTGGTATACACTAAAAGGTCGACGGTTCAAGACAACGCGTCCACTGATTGACCGAATATATCTAACAGGGTTTTACTAGAGAAGGTTCAAAGGTAACCCCTACCTATCTTGATGCAATTGCTACTTGTAGAGGAATCACACTTTGCATACATGATCATTTGTATTTGGTCATGATGGACTAAATTCTTATCTATGTGGGGGATTGTTGGAATTTTGGATTTAATCCCATGGGTTATGAGTAAGAAGTAGGTTGGAGAAGAAGGGACAAAAGAAGAAGGAATGAGTGTGTGGATAAAAGTCCCATATTGGACAAATGATGTAGAGTAAGAGGGTATATAAACCTCAACTTTGTTCTTGTAAATTGGGCCCTTGGGCCAACCCACTTTTGTGGAGAGGTAATGACTTGGGTATCCTTTGGTACACCACACATGTGCGCGCTACTGCCATCCGTCTCGGCTCGGTTTGGTCGTGTGCGCCGCCTAGTCCGATTTGCACGTATATGAAATTAAAAAATAATTTTTATTAAATTAGTTTTTAATTCCTGAACTTTTGTATTCCTTTTTTACCCTTTCGAGATTCTCCCAACCAGTGGTTGTGGATCGCAATCCATTTTGGTGCTTCTGTTCGTACAACGCACCAGTTTGCCAACAAGCGTCGTCGTTTGCCTCTGTTTGCTTCGTTCCGGTATGTCTGTTTGCACGATGCACTAGTTCTCGCTTACAAGAGTTGAGTCCATCTGATCAATTTCCTACAAGAGTCAAGCCCATCTTATTAATTTCCTACAAGAGTCAAGCCCATCTTTTCAATTTCCTTCATCTATAAATAGGGCATGCTAATGACTGAAAACATATCTCCAATCAATCTGAAACGCTCCTCTCTCATATGCTGCATATTGCATTATGTAATCATATTATGTGCGATTCTGAAAGCAGACTTGTTGTGTTCGTTTGGGTTTCTAAGTGATAGTGTCATCATTCTGAAGATGCAATCAGTTCTATCCTGGGAGACAATTGTTTGTCAACCTTGGGCATTCGTATAGAGGGAGCAAATTCTCTTAAGGAGACAATGTATGTTGGGCTCGAATTTCCTCAAAGTTCATGGCTAGAATCTATAGGGTTCATCATAGGAGCTATGTTGAAACTCTTGAATTTCTCACGAATTTTAGCAATATACTATGCTTGCAATAAAGCCAAACCCATAAGAAGTTCTAAGGATTTTAATTCCCAAAATAATATTTGCTAGACCCATATCTTTCATGTCGAACTTACTGGTCAGCAAACGTTTAGTAGCAATAATCATTTGATTTTTACTACCCGTTATCAACATGTCATCTACATAAAGACAGATTATGGCAAACCTGTTTTCAGTATTCTGAATATAGAGACACTTGTCACATTCATTAATACTAAAGCCATTTGATAAGATAACTTCATCGAATATTTGCATGCCATTGTTTCAGGGCTTGCTTTAGTCCATAAAGGGATTTTATCAAGTGACAAACTTTTTGTCATTGTCCTGAGACAACAAATCCCTCAGGTTGTTCTAGATAAATCTCTTCCTCTAATTCACCGTTCAAGAAGACTGTCTTTACATCCATTTGATGTAACTCCAACCCATTCAATATTGCTAATGCAATTAACATCCGAATGGATGTAATCCTTATATCAGGTAAATAAGTATCAAAGTAGTCTAGGCCTTTACTTTTCTGTAGTCTTTTACCACCAGCTTAGCTTTGTACTTATCAATAGTGCCATCTGCTTTCATCTTCTTTTTGAAGACCCACTTAGTTCCTAGAGGCTTATTGCCAGGAGGAAGGTCAACCAATTTCTAGGTGTGGTTTGACAGAATGGATTCAACTTTACTATTGATAATCTCTTCACAAAATGGTGCTTTAGGAAAACCAATAGCCTTTCCATATGTTTGAAGCTCATTTTCTAATAAATAAGTCAAAAAATCAGGCCTAAAGGATGTTGCGGCTCTTTTCCTAGTACTACGTCTAGGTTCCTCCTCTCCAAGATAATCATTAATCATAATATCCTGAGATATCACAATGTTATTATCATTACTGTTATTGTACATAAATACGTTCTCAAAGAATGTAGCATTCCTCGACTCAATAACTGTATTCACATGGAAATATGATATATCAGACTAATAAACCAGAAAATTATATGCAGCACTATTAAGTGCATAGCCAATAAACATGCAATCTATCTCTTTGGTTCGATTCTTAACCTTTTAGGTTTTAGAATCTCAACCTTTGCCAAGCACCCTCCACTTTCAAATATTTCAAGAAAGAGTTTTTTCCTTTCCATATTTCGTATGGTATGCTTTGTATCGTTTTATGAGGCACTCTGTTAAGTAGAAAGTTATCCGTTAGAATGGCTTTCTCCCACAAATTTTGTGGTAAACTGGACGCAATTAACATTGCATTCATTATTTCTTTCAATGTCCTATTTTTCCTCTCTGCAATCTCATTTGATTGTGGAGTGTAAGGAGCAGTCGTTTGGTGTATAATACCTGATTCTATACAGAATTCCTCAAATGGGCCATCATATTCTCCCCCACAATTGCTCCTCACTACTTTAATTTTCTTGTTTAGTTGATTTTCAACTTCATTTTTATATTGTCTAAAAGCAAGAATAGCCTCATCTTTACTATTAAGCAAATACGCATAACGATATCTACTGCAATCATCAATAAATATAATAAAATATTTCTTATCACCCCTAAACGGTACAAATTTCATATCATATATATATATATATATATATATATGTATGTATATATATATATATATGTATGTATTAAATCTAGTAACTTAGTTGATCTTTCAACAGAAGGAAATGATGACTTAGAAATTTTTGATTCAATGCATACTTGACATTTATTATTATTTGAATAATCAACTTTAGGCAATAAATCTAAATGAATTAAAATTTTAATTGATTTAAAATTAACATGTCCGAAATATGATAATGAATTTTCAAGAAATCCGAGCCCAATGTATGTTATCTCCTTAAGAATTTTTGCTTCCTCCATATGGATGGCCAAGGTTGATGAACAACTTTCTCCTAATATAGAATAGATTGCGTCTTCATAATGATGACACTATCAATCAGAAGCCCAAACGAACACAACGAGTATGCTCTCAAAATCACATAGAATATGATTACATAATGCAATTGCAACATATGAGAGAGGAGTGTTTGAGATTGATTTGAAATATGTTTTTTGTCACTAGCATGCCCTATTTATACACAAAGGAAATTGATTAGATGGACTCAACTCTTGTAGGTGAAATGGTGCGATGTGCGAACAGATGCACCAGAATGGAGTGAACAGAGGCGAACGACGACCCTTGCTGGTGAATTGGTGCGTCGTACGAACAGATCCACTAGAACGGAGTGAACGACCAAAATGGATTGCGATCTGCAGCCGTTGGTTGGGAGAATCTCGGAGGGGTAAAAAGGAATTAACAAAAGTTAAGGGACTAAAAAGATAATTTAATAAAAAATATTTTTTAATTTCACACATGTGTGAATTGGATCGGGTGGCACGCGCGACCAAATTGGATTGAGCTGAGATGGACGGCGGCGGCATGTGGTGAACCAAGAGTCTCCTAAGCTTTTACCCCCTCTACAAAAGTGGGTTAGCCTAAAGATGCAATTTAGAGTGTAGAAAATATGGAGCGGTTTTCTACACCGGTCACCTAGGAAACTAGTGCAGAGTGATATTATGGAGCGGTTTTCTATACCGGTTGCCTGGGAAACCAATGCAGAAAATACACTGATTGAAACAACCACTAATGTAGAGAAGTCATTACTCTTTTCTTTTTCACCTTTGTATACCAGTTGTGTGTCATTAATTGGTGTGGAAAAGAGAATTAGTACACCGATTGTCACATGACAACCAGTTTTTTTTTTTTTTTTGATACAGACATGACAACCAGTTTAAAAAGTAAAGAGATATTTTTTTGTTGTTAACGTATTCTAGACTAGTTGGCAATGGGTTTAGAAATAATCCATGTGGCCCTTAATATACATCATATTTAAAGGTATTGAACCCGATTCTAAATATAAGACCTTTTTTTTTAATTAATTTTTTTTCCTAATTCACCCTTATTGGTACTACCTTAACAATAACTAATGTGGAGAGGGAATAGATGAATTACAAAAGATGACTACGTGTTTTATAAAAAAATGTCATATTAACTATTTTAATCAATTTCCTTAACCTAATTAAATTAGATATATATGAATAAGAGGGAGTAGCTTTTTCTACATTGGTTCAATAATCGACACTTCCCGCATTGACTATCTACGCCGGTTGAAAAATTGTGTCTATATGCGTGGCTGCCAATCTATAGATATGTATGTTTTTATTTGTATTTGTCCATTAAAAGAAAGAAGAAAAACTGTGACTATCAAAATAAAATAACATTGGCAACGAATATGGTAAACTGTCACTATCAGAATAAAATAATATTGGCTTTAAATATGGTAATGTCATTATTACAAAACGGTTATTTGTAGAAGAAATGTAACATTAAGACATTACAACAAAGTACACACAAATCAGCAATCATTTTTCCTCTTAATCTCTTTGAACAATTCAGACATCAATTAAGCATTACAAGCTTTGTACTCTGGCCAAGATTACTATCAAGAGGATTACTACAGAGAGAAGCATAGATGACCTAACTTTTCCCTCCACTTCTTGCCCTTTCAATGCAGATTTTTCAATCTTATGAGATTCAAATAGAAGATTCACAAGTGACTGAAAATTTTCTATCAGTTCCATAACTTTTCCCTTTATGATCTCCAAAATCCAACTTAAAATGTCAATGCTGACTTCTGGTTTGTGCGGAATCTGTGGCCTTCTAACCTCACCTACATGAAATAAATAACGCAATTTGAAAATAAGTCAAGGTAAAGGTTAAAAAAAGTCAAATGCAAGCTATATAGGATTCAAATCTTAGCAAGACCATTATGCAGTCATCAAAAGATAGAAATGCATGTAAGAATAAGATGCAGGTTTAACTGAAAAGTGTCTGTAAGATGCTAACATTTTTATTTATACCTTGATTATTGATCCTATGCATTGCCCAGAGTTAAATGAATTACTAGAATTATTCATGGCTTATGATCCATGTTGCCGACCCCACTTGGGGTAAGGCTTATGAATAATACATGTTGCTATAAATTTTATATTTTCTATTGATAATTTATTTGGTTGACTTAATCTTTTTTAAACCACTAGGTACCTCGAATATTTTCTATTGATAATTGATTTGGTTGACTTATCTTTTTTAAACCACTAGATGCCTCGAAGCAACAGTAAGGTTGCAGCCATGTGACTTGGAGGTCAAGGGTTCAAATTCTAAAACGTCTCTCCAATTGCTGGTGTGTGGCTACATACATTTATTTTTCCCCTAAACCCAAAACCAACTGTACTAGAAATAATTCCTTTTTCCATAGTTCCTTAACTTCTCTTTCTGTTTCTGCTACATAGTGGCATTGCAACAACGGAATCCATGTATATACAACCTAGAACGGAACCTCAAAAAATAGCGTAAAGGGATGAAATGCACTGCACCATCTTCAATTTTCTATTTCTTTCCTCAGTGCTAGTTGGTTGTCATAATGGAATAATATCCGATCACACTATCCAAAATAAATGAGAGAATATTCTAATATCTTGATATTGTTCATTGGCAATGGGTTTGAAGAAATGCATGAATATAATCCCAAATAACGGCAAAATTTGACAAACTTCTGCCTCTAACACAATACATATATGTATACACAGAAGACACACCTGAATTAGGTAAGCTTTGGAGATTCTGATTCAACACGTTCATTATGGCATCCCAAACTGTTTTATCCGATGACAGTGAAGTTACTAGTCTCTACATGCAAGTCATACTTTGAGAGACACTTAAATTGAGGAGGAATTTGAACAGACACAGCAAAAGATAAATTTTACAAATGGTAAATAATAGTCAGAATAAATTTTGGTTTTCTTGTGCGTATAGAGACTATTGCAGAATTTCTATGTCATCAATGATCTTTGATAAACTCTGAAGAATACAACTCCCTCAGATCCTATTTATAAGTAACATTCTTTTACATAGGTTGGTGTTTAATGCATGTTTTTCATTTTTACGCCCAAATTAATTATATCCCTCCCTCATCTCTCTTTCCCATTCATTCTCCCTCACACACTCATCATCTTTATAAACAAGGGTAATTGTTTTTTTTTTAAATTACACCCCTTGCACATTTTTGCTATTAACTAATTTTAACTAACAACTCGTTTTGCATGATTTGGTAGTTATTGCTTATAAAAAGGACCGGAGGGATTATAAATTAGTGAACTTTTAATACTTTCACCCGAAAGGCAAGAATTGCCTTGAATGTCCTAATTTTAGAACAAAAAAAGAAAGTTTTCTATCACAAGTTAAGTAGGCACCTTAATAGAAGGATCTGATATCAGCAATTGGTAAGCATCATACAGTCTGTTGAATCCCTGGGAAAGCAATATGCTTGAATGAAAAGTACCAGAATTCTTTTGCAATGCCTCTGAAGTTACTGCTTTCAGAAAACTGATTGAAAAGGCATATTAGAGTCTACAGTAGAAAACAATCAATTTTAATGTCATGTGATTATTCTGAAATAACTTTTAATTTGCAAATAAAGATCAATTATGGCTCAGAAAAAGCTCAATATTGACTTCATCATCTCTTGTAAAAGAAAAGGATAAGAACTCCTAGTTAATAGGAATATGAAAATGTAATTAAGCTGCAAATAAAATACTGATTGATTTACTGTGCATTAAAGCAAGATGAAGACAAAATCTTCCAGCAAAACATTGCAGAAATAACTTCACTATTCAGCTCCAAAAATTAGGTTCAAGACGACTTAAACGGTTAAGTTGACAGAGTTATAAGTTGAAATGAATAAAATTGGAATCAATTTCTACTAAGAAAATAAAGGATCTCTATATGTCAGTACTCTCAGAAACACCCTCTGAATCCAAAAATTAGGAACTGCCAAACTTTTTATCGGCCCCAAAACACATTAAACAGACATTTGCAGAGTGTAATACAACGAATTATAATCTAAAGATGACCTAAAATGAATAAAAAAAAATTGATTATACCGGACGACAATAAAAATAGGCAAGGGATGGCAGAAACAAGTAATTCACATGTCTCCAAGTTAAAATCCTCACCTCTGAAGAGCAACAAGCGCGTCTTCAACTTCCGATTGAGAAGGAACCGCGTCAAACACATAACTACGGAGACACCCACTCGATCTATTCTCTTCATTTCCATTTGCAATTTCTAGTTTTCGGCCGATTTCACTGTGACAGAAGCAACAACACGCAGAGCTACTTTGGCTAAATGGTACGCCATTATCAGTTGAAACAGGAAGCTTATTATTCAAAGAAGAAGAAGGTGATATGACAATTGGGGAGCTTCTGGGCTGAGGCACAGAAGAGCCAACATGCATGGTTCCACCTCCCATTGCTTTGTCGGAGATAATGTTTCAGGCTTTCAGCAATCAGTGACCATTGTATCAGAATGTAACGTTATGTCCGATTGCCACGTAATGCATATGTGATTCAACAGTGGGCCTATTATTGGGCCTTCGGTCAGATTTAAACGAAATATAGGCCTATTGGGTACACTTGGCCTTTCATTGAAAAAGAAAGTTGTATAAAAAAAAAACGTTTATTTGTTTTCTACCAAAAGAATTTCCCCCCTCTTTTATTAAAAACAAGTTGTTCGAATCCCCCTCCCCTCGCCTTGTACAAAAAAAAAAAAAAAAACAAGTTCTATCTATCCAACGACGGTGATTGGGTTTAGTGAAAGACATTAATCTCAAACATGATGAAATAAGTTTTGAGCTCCAACAGGGAGAAGTGCCTACTTTTAGTGTTTGAGAGCTTTTAATAAGAAGATATATGTATTCACTAAAAAAAAACAGTTTATTTGTCACCAAATAAAAGTTTATTATTTATTTATTTGGCTTAAAAAACACAAAATACCCCAAAATATACAAATTCCAATTTAAGATCCTAAAATGACCAAATCTCTGTGAAGACTCTAAAAAGACAAGCTTGAAATTAAATTTTGTAGTAAAATTACATTAAATCCCTTAATTATCATTGCCTTAATTGTTGTCTTTTGATAAGGTTTTTCTTGCTTGATAAGTTAAAGTTGTTACTTGTTAAATTATTATTGTCATTTGGTGTAATATTTCAAATTAAGGGGATTTTGGTATACAAAATTTAATCCCAAACTAGTTCTTAGAATCTAGAAACTTCACAATGATAACTTATTTTAGGGTCTTGAATTGAAATTTGTAAATTTAGAGATTATCATCATCATCTAAGATAAATCCCAAGTACGTAGCACATAACCCTAAACTTTTTAAAAAATTAAATTTAACCCTTTAAACTTTTAGATAGGGAAAAAAAGTACGTAATGGCAGGCATGGGCTTTAATATGAAACATAAAAAACCTTATTGTTGGATATGATTAGTTTTGATGATGTCTTATATAGATGTCATTCTTAAGAACAAAAAGCTTGTATAATATATTTATTTCCTATATTGACTAACTACTATAATTAATGTAGATTAGTCCAATATAGAACAAGAAGGAGATAAGAGATTTCATAAAGAAGAAATTGGAGAAAATGTTAAGTTCAAGAAGAAGAGGAAATATTGAAGAAGGTAGAACTTGCAGAGAATGATGAGTCTATGTTAAATGATGAAGAATGATCAAGATGGAAGATGGAAGAACTTGGTGAATGGAATGAGAATATCATTATACAAGTTCCAAGATTGATTCTAGGAGTTTCCATGATCAAGTGGAAGTTGAAATGGCTCAATTCGGAGTTAAAATAAGTTACAATTGCATTCCTGAAGTCATACTCAAGCACAACAATGTTATACTCGAGTACGACACATTTCCAGCTCCTATTCACGCATAAATTCCACTCATGCTTGAGCATAAACATGCCATGCTCGAGCAACAACGTTTTTTCAGCACTCTGTTCACCTCTGTTTCATGTTTCAGTTGGCGACCTCTAGTAATTTGATGGTATCTCTCAAACTAGAAGTCCAATTGAGGTGAAACCAATTTTGTATGAAACTAGACTCCCAATACGTCATTTTGACATAAGATTTAAGCCCAAAGGAGTTCATATGAGAGATATATGATTTTTGGAAGTTGCAACAAAAATCAACATCATAATCTAGAACAAGCTTTGGTATTTTGAGCATATCTCACCAAAAAAAAAAAATCCAAATGATCTAAAACCAATGCCATTTGAAACTAGACTCACATATCTTTCCAAAAACATCAAGAACACGAAAAACAAAGATCAATTGAAGGAGATATGATGTTTTGAAGTTGACAGTTAGTTTAGGATGTTGCAAAAATGCTGGTCAAGAACAACCTCCATTCATCTGATGATAATGGACGAAATACAACGTGTTTGGAGCTGATTCTTCTTGTGTTGGAAAGAAGAGTTAAATAGCTTTCTGAGCATGGGTGATTTTCCAAATTTAGAGCTATATCGAAGTCGTTACGCTCACTGGAAATTGACTCTTGTACTGCCAATGCTATTGGGTTTTGAAAGTCAATAGAGTTTGATATTTGCACAAGAACATGGTAGCCAGTAGCCTGACACTGAAAGGAAACCTACTTGAGCATAGTAGACGGAGTGCCTGGGCATCATCAGGCTAATGGCAATAACAAGAAGAAAACATGGCCAAAGGCGTTGTGCTCAAGCATGATTTTTGGGATGCCTGAGCAGTATCTAGAAGCCTCTTAATCATTGCCTTTGTGTGCCTTATGCCCGGGCAAGAAAATGTTTTGCCCGGACAGTGTGTTGCTTGAGCAAGTATACTTTTAAGTCATTTTTCCTCTCTACCTCCACTATGCCCAAGAAGCATATTTGTGATGCCCGAGCACTGGTTCACAAGGATGCCCAAGCATGAAAACTGTGTTGCTCAAGCATTAGCGATAATTCAAGTTTTAATAGCCTCGTTCAAGTCTTGCCCAAGCAAGCTCATTGGAGTGCTCGAGTAGTAACTTATTGTTGCTTGAGCATAAGATGATGATCTCCACTTACAACGTATTTACTCCTTGGTTGTTCGAGCATACAAACAAGGATGCTCGAGCATGATCATCCTTTGTTAAGTAAATCGAGAAGTTTTTAAATTCAAAACCCCTGGGTTATCTTCAATTCTTCTCTTATCTCACTCAAAGCTATTTAGACTAAATACTAATCATCATTATGAGTATTAACCACTGTTTAGGTGAAAAGTAAAAGTTTTGACAGAAGCATTAAATGCACTTAGAAACAGAACCAACAAACAGAACTAAATCTTGTAGCAGATGAAATTATTCCTTCGAGGCAAACTTATTCTAGCTATTATTCTGAATCAACCTCTACACAAGTACAATCGATGACGAAGCATTTAATGAAGCAACGGTCGATTATACTCAACGAAAATCAACTATTGCCTAACGGAAGTTTTGAAGACTCAACAACTACTTCCAACGGACATTCAACAATCATATCCTGAACGGGAAGAATTGCTCAACGGTCGAATGCTTTCAACTAACTATAAAAGGAGAAGGATTCAAAATGGACATAGATGATGATATGAGCTTACATCTTCAAAATGCCAATACTCCGATATTCATATCATTTACTCTCTGATTATCTCAATGATTATATAAACTTCTATAGAGAGTGAAATGATTTGTATTGTAGTTCAGTGTTTATTCATTCATTTCTGAGAAAGAAGATTTATCTGTAAACATTCTATTTGAGAGTTACTCAAGATTTGGTGATCTTGAGTGGGAAATCCATTGTATCAATTACAACTTGTAAGGGGGGGTGAATCCTAGTGAGAAGATTACTTCGAGTGCAGAGCATGCAATCAGATTGTAAAGGCTTCTCTTGTGCTCGGATTAAACAAGAGGATAGTGGATTGAAAATCTCAAGTGGAGCTTGGGGACTGGAAGTAGATTAAGGATTGGGCTGAACCAGTATAAATCACAGTTTACATATTTTCTTTCCTTATCTCTTATATTTTCAGTATATGTTTATTTGAATATCTAACTGTTAATTTAGAAGAAGCGAAAATATTTTCAAAGTTCCAAGTTTTTAATCTTAACCTAATTCACCCCCCCTCTTGGGTTCAACTGATTCTACACTTATGAAATTTAAAATTTGAAATTTCTGGGGTTATATGCAACCTGACCTAAAACTTAGGAGGTCTTATATATTATAACTTAAGTTTTTTAATCCATATTAGATGCCACGTCATCCTTTGTCATTTGACATGGTAATTTTTGTTCATTACTTGGTAACAAGAGCTACAACATAGGAGTTTAATGTAAAAAATTAGAATGTAAAGGAAGTTAGATTTATAGAGCATGCACAAATTATATATGACTCCTATCCAAGCTATCCAATCAATCTTTATAATGGGAAACTATTAGTGAGATCCTAAGGAAGAGAAAAAATATCAAAAAAGTCCCAACCTCAAATCTCCTATAAAAAAGTCCATAGGGACTTTTTTGATATTAATTATGGAATTCCAATATTAAAAAAGAGTTGTTGTCAAAATGGTTTTTCCTATTGTTAATTTCCTAATGAAAATACTGTTTCAAAATGACTTTTTTTGTTGTAAAAATTTTTCCAAGTTTTTCCTCTGGCGTGTAGAATTTTAGAAACTTGGAAAATTTTTAGTAACAGGAAAAGTCATTTTGATAACAATATTTTTATAGGGAAATTTTAAAAACAGGAAAAATCATTTTAACAACATGAAAAGCCATTTTGACTTATTAATATTGAAATTTCGTAATTAATATAAGAAAAGTCCCTCAGGACGTTTTTGATAGGGGATTTGAGGTTGAGACTTTTTTGATATTTTTTCTCTTCCTTAAGACCTTACTAATATTTTCCCCTTTATAATCCTACCTACACAACCTACCCAGTTTCTTATCCAAAAGAGTTTAATTATAGAAAAATCTTTAAAATTCTTGTTCTTTGTTCAGATAGTTCAAAAAATCACAATCCACCCAGTCTACAACATAATCTTCAAAACCCCCTCTTTCAAAAAAGAACCAAGCTTCTCCTTCTCACACCAAGCCAAACCAACCTCCTTTGAGACAAAGACGATGAATAAGGAGAAACTCTTCTAAAATGAGTGATACAATCACAAGTCTTGAACCTGCTTATCTTTCTTGCTCCCTCTTACCACAAGACCTTCCTCCCACTGTTAGAAGAAGTGTTTCTAACAAAATAGAAAACCTTATAAAAGTCATCCACTTACCTAAAGATATTAGGGTCTAAGATGCAAACAATCCTCATGTCCTCTACCATCATACCAACCATCTTGCCAAAAACATTAGGTTCACCATTTCCACTAGGAGACCACATGCAAAACAAATATTCCAAACTACCAAAGTAGACTAATGTGGCATTCAAGCAACCATTGATGAATATGTCACCCTTGAGATTCCTCAAGCCTTGATAAATTCTTGGATTAACCAAGGATACACTTATCTTCATGTTGGCGTTGTTTGACTTACCATAACTCTCAATGGGAGAAAAGGGATCCCTTCTACAACCAAAGTTTCCCTTTTGGACATTACCTACACCTCATTCAGAAATGCTTTGATTGGTACTCTTTTGACCACTCTTAGCAACATAAGTGTAATTCTCACTATCACTCCATATCTCAACATAAAACTTTCAGGTCCAACACTTTTTGAATGACTTAAAGTCTAGGTTGAGATAGTTTGAAAAGATCAAGATCCTAGAGCCATCATGGCCACCTTACATCACCAGATGATCTACAAATTACAAAATCACTCCCCTAATCTCTATTTCCCTAACTCCATACAAGATGCCCTTTACATGGTAGCTATTCTCACACTTATGATTTACACTCCTGGGCAAAACAAATCAAGACCAAGGGACACAACAATAAAAACAAAAGTGAATGTTCCAATAACAAGCAAAGAGTAAACTAAAGCATTTCAACACTTTCTTATCCAAGTAATTTTTTTTATTTAATTTTTTTAAAGAATCAAGAAAACAAACATCATGGCAAATTACTTGACAAAGGGGGACTTAATCTAGAAATCCCTCACTAAGGTTACTGTGTATGTCACTCATTACTCAAAAATGTATAGGCTTGTGTTTACACTCAAATCCACCCTATCCAACACTTTTTCCATAAGCTTGACAAGAGTCTAAGTTCTCCACCACTACTAAAGAAAATGCAAGCATAAATCCATGGAAGATTAGTAGAGAATAGAGGCAGATTTGACAAAAGAGCATTCATAAACTATATATGACTTAACCCAAGCTATCCAATCAATCTTTATAATCCTACTAACACAACATCCCCAGTTTCTTATCCAAAAGAGTTTGATTATGGAAAAATATTTAAAATGTCTTATCCTTTGTTTAAATAGTTCAAAAAATCATAGTCCATCCAGCTTACAACACAATCTTCAAAACCCTCGCTTTCAAAAGAGAACCAAGCTTTTCTTTCTCACACCAAGCTATACCAACTACCTTTAACCATAAAAACCCCTCCAACTTCTCCTCTAAAACATGATTCCCAAGATAACTTCAAAAGGAACAAATTTGTTGTAGTCCAAATAGCCACCTTACAATACCCACACCGGCGCCAATACTTTTCCTCTAGTAGCTTAGGATATTTTGATTCTATGTCTTCTCCTTCTAATGAAAATGATGATTTAGAAGAACGTATTGCAGACATATGAAGAATAGCCATGGTCTAACCTGCTAAAGACACGTCCATTGTTGATGATCCCCTATCTGACCATGGTTAGTCGAAACCTGAAGAAATTTTGATTATAAGCCAACTTCAAGTCCTTGGTTTACCTTAATGGTCCTCCCAAACACAAATGGAGAGATAAACTTGAGTCTGGAGCTTAGATTAATCTATAGTCATTCAAACAAAACATAACCCTTGAAGAGGTTTTAATTGATTTCGTTATAAGGTTTACTGGAAATCTTAGGGGGTCGTTCCAAACTCCCAACCCTTGGGAAAAAATACAGGTTATTTTTGTTTCAGATGTTGGTCCCCTTCTAGGAATGATTCATAAAGAGTTTTTAGGAGACCATAATCTTATTGACAAAAGAAATCGCCAGGAGTATTTTCAGATGAAATGTTTCTCTTTAGACTGGAAGGATTTACAAAAGCATTTTCATCGAATGGCTAAGAAATATCACATGTTGATTGTATACAATAATGTTAATCTTATGCATATGTTCATTGCTTCCTTTCCAGATGAATTGTAGCTATAACTCCACAAAGCCATTAATGCCTTACACAAGCACATTGTTAGAATTGGCTGACTCTCAATAGAGGGTGAATTGGGTGCATGATACAAAAATTAAGAACTTTGGAAAACTTTTTGTATCTTGGTGAAAGCAATAAGTATGAAGTAATGAATTATAAATCCATAGTCATTTATTTAAATCATATATGCTAGAAATATAAGATCTTAGGGAAGAGAAGATGCAAACTGTGATTTTTCTTGGTTCAGTTCAATCCACGATGACCTACGCCAGTCCTCATGCTCTTACTGAGATATCAACCCACTCTCTCCCTTAAGTTTTAACTTGATACTTGAGAATCACTACAATCCCTCATGTTTGATCTAGGTACTTGTAAAGCCATTACAATTCTCATACTGAGATAAGAAGTCCCCCTTACACACTGGAAGGACACAATATGTTTCCCACTCAAGATCCCCTAATCTTGAGTAACTCTCATAAAGATAGAATGATTAAAATGAAAGCATACTTCTTACTATATGAAGTAGAAGATGATAAAATTGAAGTACGGGGTGGGAGTAAGATTACAGAGTTTCGGCATTCCAACATTGTGTGCTCATGCTCTCTCTATAATGTTTTGAATGATATTCTATTTATAGTTGATAAAGAGTATTTGACTGTTGAACACATTCTTCCCAATGAGCATATAAGAATATGACTGTTGGAAGTAGCCATTGAAGCTTCTGGAACAAAGTTTCTTTTTGGTAGTTGAGCTCTAATTTTAGTTTAATCACTTGAAATTTATACATAAGTTTGATTAGTAATGTTTAGAAGTAATAGTAAGTATTGTAACAAGATTATATCATACTTAGAATGAGTATCAAAATCTTTGGGACACTATTTCAAAGAAATGATATCAATATAAATGGAGTGACATTTTATCACTCGAGTCATGTTCTAACTTAAAGAGGTACGAAGTGGTAACTAGAGGAAATGTGAGAAGTATTTTGCAAGTTACCATTTGGTAACTAATTGTGTCACTTGAGTTGCTATAGGTCACTCGAGTACCTCTCTTAGTTGTTCAAAACATTAGTTGATTACTAGTTGGTAACTGAAGAATGATAACATGATTTTTACATGTGTCACTTGAGTGAGAAGTTTGCACTCAGGTGTGTTAGTTCTCTAAGAGTTTTGATGATTGCCAATAATTGTAAACTAAGATTGGAGTTTTGCTATCAAGTATAAGTCCTCACTGCCTACTGATTTCTCTGCACAAATCAAAGCAATTGTGGATGCTGCACTTTCCTCAATGACCATGAGAGTTGAGTTTGAATTGGGAAAGTTACGAGCTGAGATGACCAGAGGGACCAATGGCCTCATTGAAATTCAAGATGCAATGAAAGAACAACTTGAACTCATTGCTGGTCAGTCTACTGAAATGAGGGAGAAGACAGCAGAAATCGATGCAAGATTGTCTACACAAGTTGTGGAGCTTAGCAATAAAATGGATAAGATTATCAGTCATCTCAACATTGGCTCCACTCCTTAGACTGACACTCCAGCTGGTCTGAGCACTTCCAGTCTAGCCTCTGGTTCATCCTCACCATCCTTCACCTTCACCAACCCTCAGATTCCTACTTCATCTCCAGAGCCATCCACTCCCATCTTCCCATCTCCAGTGGCAGCTACCACTCCACCTACTGTTGTTCTTCCATCACCATCTACTCTAGCCACTGAAGTCTTTCATCTTTCTGGCCATACTGAAGTTCTTCATCTTTCTCCTCCTTCCACACCTTTAGTTACTCTCCATTTTGAAGATGACAAAAGGGGAGAGAAACACGAGGATAGATAGAATTTGAGTTTTGTTTTGAGTTTTGTGTTGAGTTGCTTATGTATTTTCATTTTGTAATCTTGTGTTCTGAACTTCAATATATGAAAATGCAGTTTGATATGAATTATGTGTGTTTTTAAGCCTCTGCTGTTTCACTCTGATATTTTAACATATTGTATTGTGATTTTCAAAAGTTTTCAAAACGTTAAGTTTTCAAATTTTTCAATCTTGATTCAAAATGAAAACTCTCTCAAATTCTTAAAGATATTTGTTTTACAAGTTCATCAAAAAGGGGGAGAATATTAGTTCTCTAGGAGTTTTAATGATAGCCAATAATTGTAAACTAAGATTGGAGCTTTGCTGTCAAGTGTGTAAAACTCACTATGAGAGCAAAACTCGAGGTTTTCAGAGAAACCTCGAGCTTTGGCCTTACAGAGAGGAACTCAAGTTTTCAAAGACAAGAGAAAACTCGAGGTTTCCAGAGAAAACTCGAGGTTTCCAAACACAGAGACTTCTCAAGTTTTACTGTGGAATAGCAAAACTCGAGGTTTCTGGACAAACCTCGAGGTTTTGTCTTACAGAGAGTCTCTCAGATTTTGAACAATTCAAAACCTCCAATTTTCAAATAAAACCTCAAGTTTTGTGTTTTGATTTGAAACTTCACTTTTCACTAGTTTTTGAGAAAACTCGAGGTTTGGCAAGAAACCTCGAGGTTTTGATTGACAAGCAAAAATCAGATTTTATCCAAGTTTCAGAATCTCCAGTTTAGCATAGAACCTCCAGTTTTGTGAAGAAACCTCAAAGTTTGAGTTCAACAAGATTTTCTCATTGAGTGAAAACTCGAGGTTTTGGACAAAACCTCGAGTTTTGTGGAAGATGAAAATACTTAGACTTTAACGTTTTATAAAACCTCCAGTTTTGAAAGAAAACCTCAAGTTTTGGAGTTTGATAGAAAATTGAAGTTTTCACAAAGTGTGAAAACTCGAGGTTTTGGGAGAAACCTCGAGTTTTGTCCATGCAGAGAGCAACTAAATTTTCTAAGGTTTCAAAACCTCGAGTTTGGTTTTGAAACCTCGAGGTTTCTGTCTTGGCGCAAAATCTCAAAGTTTTTATATTTGAAGAAAACTCGAGTTTTGTATAGAAAACTCGAGGTTTTACAAGATAGAGAGCAAACGAGCTTTTCATTGATTTAAAAACTCGAGGTTTTATAAGACAGAGAGCAAACAAGCTTTTCACTGGTTTAAAAACTCGAGGTTTCAACAGAAACCTCAAGGTTTTGCTTCTGGCAGAATTTTTTCAAGGCTTTCATACATGAGAGAAAACTCGAGGTTTGTAATGAAACCTCGAGGTTTTCCCAAGCAGAGAGTATCGAGCATTTCAAAGTTTTGAAAACCTCCAGTTTTGCTTAGAAACCTCTAGTTTTGATGTTTTGGACATAAAATCAGTTTCACATGCTAAGTCCAAAACTCGAGGTTTGGTGAACAAACCTCGAGGTTTCTGCGCTGAATTTGAAATTTGAATTTCGCGTTTTTGGAAATTTGTCTTGTTTGATCCTAATACTTTCCAGTATTAATCTTCTATATTCTTTGATATATTTAATCACTTTCTTGGTGAGTTTTAGACAGATTAACGAAAGTTTATTGAAGAACACAGCAAAAGGAAAAAGCAGCTCAAAACATTAAATGCTGTCCAGAAACTTGCACTTTTCTGGCTAATCTTTCTGCACACATTTACAAAGAATTAAAGAATGATTTCTACAGTAAGCAATCTCTTCTCCAACGAATTAATTTGCAAAGAGTCAACTCTGAACCATTGCCCAGCTAGATTAAGCAGAGATTAAGAGAGAGAAGAGGACCAAAGTTGCACCTAACTTCTGTAGATCACTTCCAACGGTTTAATCTAAGATGCAATGGTCATTTAATGATCTCTGAGTATAAATAGAAGAGCATTCAAGTCTTCACCATAACAACAACATCTGAAAACGCATAAGCATTCAAGTTCTTCAACTACCTTTCAGTTTTCACTTGTATTTTGTCCTTTGACATTATAAGCTTCAGTGTTTATCATTATCTACTCTTAGAGAGAGTTTTTGATTGTAAATCATCTATTGTAAAGAACCACAAGTTAGGGGACTTGGTGGTTGGGATCATTGATTACAACTTGTAAAGGGGAGTGAGTTCTGGTGAGAGAATCACTTCTTAAGTGCAGAGTGTGTAATCATTGAGATAGTAGAAAATCCCTGAGAGTCTGGGGACTGGATGTAGGTCAAGTTGTTGAGACCGAATCAGTATAAATCTCTATGTCCAAGATTTTCTTCCCTTACTCTGTTCATCTTTGTTTTTAGTGTTGCAAAACAAGGGATTTGCCGAAAAATTTAAGAATACCCAATTCACCTCCCCTCTTGGGTATTTAGGCTCCACTTTCAAGGTGATGTTAATTTTTAAACTTTTCCATGTTATCTCCTTCTAGTTTCTAAGAGCTAACTAGGAAATATTTGAGTATCAATCAAGTGGCAACTTTAAACTTGAGTGACTTGTCACTTTTAGTTTCTAAAAATAGAAAGTTACCATCAAGTACCTGACAACGTTTTGGGCATCACTTGAGTGTCACTCTTGCCACTCGAGTGGCACATCACTCTTGCTTTAAAAAATAACGAGTTACCTTTAGGTACCTTGGGGGGTTTTAAGCATCACTAGAGTGGCAACCACTTGACTCGAGTACAAAGAAGATTTTTAAAGAATCACTATTGTGTACCTTGCAAGTGACACTATTTTTTTTATTCATCACTCAAGTGACAAGTCTTAGACTCGAATGACAGAAAATATTTTTACATATTCCTTCACTTATTAGCTGGTACCTTGATAGTGGTATTTAACTTTTTAGATCACCACTTGAGTGGCGTATTCTTCACTCAAGTGCCTTTTTCCTTTTTCCGAACTTAGATAGTTTAGTACAAAAGTCAACTTCTAGTGAGCATAACTCTTTTAATATAACTTCAAATTTGAAAAATGACTTATCTATAGATAGCTCTTTAAGTCTACTTTTCAATGGAACTAGAATTGATCCTAAATATATTGTATTATAAAAGTTATGATCCAATTTGTAACATTTGGTCTAGAACACAACATGGATTTCGAGCACCAACTTTTTCAAGTTCATATCTCTTTCATATAACAATATTTGAGCATATAATTGATTTTTGTAAACTGCACTATGAGTCTAGTTTCATATTTACCTCAATCAAATGTGTGGTTAGAGAGATATGACCAAATTACTGAGCTTCTATCATGCTAAACGAAAATAGAGTTGAACACAATATGCTGAAATATTGTGTGTGTGTGTGTGTGTAGGAGAAATATGAACACAAGAGATTTACATTGGTTCGGTCTTACCTCTTGACCTATGTCCAGTTTCCAGATTCTCTGGGATTTTCATTAGCGCTTTAACTGATTACACACTCTGCACTTGAAAGTAATCCTCTCACTAGGATTCACTCCCCCTTACAAGTTGTAATCAAATATCCCAATCTCAAAATCCCACAACTTTGAGATACTTACAAAGATAATGATTCAGTAATAAAACTCTCTAAAAGAGCAGATTGATAAACATTAAAGATTTATATATCCAACATTATTACACAAATAAATAAAACAGTAAATGTATATTGATTGTTTGAATTTTTTTGTTTCTGGTGGTTTTAAACAAATTAAATGCTTCAGCTTATATATGGTGAAGGAAATTAATGATCGTTGGAAGCCTTCAATGCACCATTGAGAGTAATGAATATTGCTGTTGAGCGTTGGAGTTCTTTCGTTACTCTCGTCATTGGATTCTGCAATGAGCACTGTCATTCTCCTTAATGATATTCCTTAATCTCGCATTCAGATATGGAAAGAACCCATAAATGCCTTCAAAATGTTTATAGGTTCATTGCTCAATTTGGTGCTTAATTTTCTGAAACGCATTTAATGCAGGTGATGTAATCAATTGCTTTTTGATTAACCTGTACTTAATCATTCATTTGATCATCTGAAACTCATTAACAAACTGATTAAACATAGTTAGGATCAATAATGAGTGAAGATATGAAGTATAGAAATCATACTTAAGGATTTAAGATTTATGGACATGGTGATTGTAAAACAGAAATATATTATACTCGAGTGTATTTCAACAAAATTGGAGTAGATGACTCAAGTTAAGAGTTCTAGACTCGAGTCACTGTATATCTTCTTTGAAAAACAAGTTGGAAGTTTAAGCGAAGATGTCTCTGTATGACTTATACTTGAGTGTAGAACGTTTAGCTCAAGTGCATGACTCGAGTCAATTAAGGGTAGCTTGAGTCAAGTTCTTCTTTCAGAAATGAACTTTGAAATAGCTTTCTGAAAAATGGCTTGAAATCGTGTCAACTCGAGTCATTAAGTGATGACTCGAGTTAACTAAATCACTTGAAAATATGTTTCCAAATCTATGCTTGAGTTAAAGACAATAGGCTCGAGTCAAGGACTTTTGTTTTGAAAATAAGTATAAATCCACAAAATATGACTTGAGTCAGATACAACAGACTCGAGTTACTATCATTTCTTAAAGTATTTCATAAGAGCTTATGACTTGAGTTAAGTATGCCTGGCTCGAGTCAATATAAGTTCAACTTCTTTGATAACTCTTTATCTGGTATTGACTCAAGTTTTACAATATGAAACTCGAGTCAATTTGGCAGTAAGTTGTTGGTTTAAGTTTGGTAAAGTTAAAAACGTTTTGACTTAAACCATTAACCTTATTTTGTTTACAATTATCAATTATCATCAAAACACATAGAGAACTAACACAACCATACCTAGATCATTTTAACCTTGATACCCCGTACCTAACAATCCTTTTAATCCATGGGCCAATCCTTAAATAACTCTTATGGTACCTTTGGTCCTTCTCAACACTCTACACCTATACCATTACCATTTTCCAATCTATTACTATCTCCGTAATGCCAACAATGAAAATTTTTTGAGCTTTTTGCACCCTTATCCTACTAGAAAGGAAAGCTCATTGACATCATTAACCAATATTGATTGTGAAACACTCCAAAGCCCAAACAGAAGAGGTTTTGTTATCTTTTTGTCCTTCATAGGTCTTACTGCCTTAATGATGAAAATGTCCTCTACTCAGAAAACAATGTTGTGTTCAAAAAGGTATATGAAAATTGGCCTATACAAGAAAATGAGAGCTTAACACAAAATAGGAAAATTCTTGAGCCATATTAATGAGCAACTAGATAGAATTTGCCCCATCTTAAGACCAATTCTTGGTGACAACCAGTTAGTAAACCTAACAAATATTCCCCACCTTTCACTAAGGCCTCCTTCAAAGAGTTTTTAGGTCTTACACCTTCACAAACATACCCTGTCTTCTAAGGTACTATGACTAGCTAAGGCACATATTGTATCCTAAGAGAATCACAAGATCCATACCAACTTGAGTCCTAATTCCAAGGAAGACTATCCAGAATACTGTTTACAGGATAACCTGTGCTTGATCACCTACTTCACAAACCCAGGGTATGATGAGTGTTAGTTCTCAATGTGTTTTGACGATTAACAACAAGTGTAAACATGTTTTGAAGTTTCCAAAATCAGTTAAAAATAGTTTGACAGTTGCATACTCGAGTATAGGTATGCATACTCGAGTATAGGACTGTTGAAGGATTACTTAAATTGAATTTTATAAGTCAATACTGCAGTATGGGGAGCCATACTCGAGTATTGAAGTTCCAGAGAGCAATCAAGTTTTCAAAATGTGATACATACTCGAGTATGAGAATGCATACTCGAGTATAGGTCATCCAGAGAGCAACCAAACTTTTCAAGGTAAGTCAATACTGCAGTATGGAGAGCCATACTCGAGTATTGAACTTACAAAGAGCAAATGGTTTTCAAAATGGGTTGCATACTCGAGTATAAGTATGCATACTCGAGTATAGGCTTATACTGAGAGCTCCCAAAATTTCATAACTGATGCATACTCGAGTAAAGGTTTGCATACTCGAGTATTGGGCTCTTAAACTTGTTTTCAACTTGACACCTGATCATGTATACTTCAGTGTGGATTTGTATACTCCAGTATAGAGGCATTTTGAACTTAATATTTTTCACACACACAGTGCCATACTCGAGTACACACTTACATACTCGAGTATAGGTCTTGATTTTTCAAACACAAGTCACGATGGTTTGCCTCTGGAAGTTGCATACTCCAGTATACCTTTGGATACTGCAGTATGGACACTTACACACAGTGCCATACTTGAGTATAGAAGAACTTACTCGAGTAGCCAACGGTAAAATCTGATTTTTGAATTACACGAATTTGCAAATCACTGTCGTTTGTTCTTATTGCTTCCATAATTCATTCAATCATATTCCTAGCTATGTTTAACAAGTTTGTTGAGTGAATTTCAATAAGATCAGGTGAAGATTATTGAAGGTCAAAGCCATAAAGCAAAAAGTGTACAGTGCATTTAATGCACTTCTGCAAATCAACCTACTTTCAGCTAATCCATCTGAGCACGCCTTCTAAACGTTAAAGAATGCTTACTACAACAAGCAAAGTCATTCCCAACGGGCAAATCCTCAGAGAGCCACATCAGATCAAATTAACACTTGGATTAGCAAAAGTCTAGAGAGAGAAGATGACCAGACCTTAAGCTAATCACCTACAACGGTTGAATCCATCTTGCAACGGTCATTTAATGTTCTCTACCTATAAATAGAGAACATTAACTCCTTCTCAAGCTGATACACCAACTGAGAGCGAAAATTTATTGAGTTCATTTATTGTGTATTAGCTTTCATCTATATAGTATCAATTTGATACTTGTGCTTCAGTATTCATTCTATCTGCTCTGTGAGAGAGTATTTTCTGTAAAACATTTATCGATTGTGATAACTACAAGTCAGGGGACTTGGTAGTTGGGTGTATTGATTACAACTTGTAAGGGGGAGTGTGTTCTAGTGAGAGAACAACTCTTAGTACAGAGTGTGTAATCAATAGTTGAATATAGTGGATTGAAAATACCAAGTGAGGCTTGGGGACTGGATGTAGGTCAGAGAAAGGACCGAACCAGTATAAATCGATTGTGCAAAGCTTCTTCTTCCCTACTCCTCTATCTCACCCTGTTTTGGTTTGTCAAAAACAGAGTTTTACCTGTAAGTTTTTAAAGATACCTAATTCACCCCCCCTCTTGGGTATCTAGCTCCATTCTTCAATGAGGACTATTCTAATCTCTCACTTGCAGATGACCATGAGCCCATCTACAAAGGATGAAGAAAGTTACCAAAATTTGTACCCACAAAAAATCACTTTGTAGAATCCACTATTAATATGTGAGTTGTATGCCACTAAGCTTTGCTTTCCACATGCCACAAGTTTGTACAATTCGCTTACCGTATGCCATGTGTTTATATGCTTCGTCACAAGTGTATACAATTTACTTTATGTATACTATGTGTATTAAGCTTTTGTTTTAAGTAATTCATGGGTCTGTAGCAAGTAATAGGAGTCTAGTTGTTATATTGTGAGTCTAAGGGTCTATATAGAGAGATCTTTCTTCGAAGAGAGTCAGAATGAGTTGTACTATCTTTTACCATAATAGAAGTGTGCTTCCATAAATTTCTTCTAAGTTTCCTCTTTGTCCTAAAAGCCTGAGCTTATAATTTCTCACTTTTGTCTCTAGAGATTCAAGTATGCTATGCACTCGCCTCTTTTAAGAGGATCCTGTGCATCAGACAGAATCTGACCAACGATCCATGAGTGGTGCTGAGAGATAATAAGCTTAGAGGTTATCTCCTAGTGCCTAAAGATTAAGGTCCTAACGTGGTCTTGAGCAAGGAAAAAAAAGGTCCTAACGTGGCTGAGTGAAGATGAAAATGATGAGGCTTTACTTGAACTAAGATCTTGAAACATTTAGGGTGTGTTTGGTTTGAGGGGAGGGGAAGGAGATGAATTTTTTCCATTATTTCAACCAAAGTGCCTATGAAAAATTTTCAATATTCCATTATTACACTTTCAACAAAAAACATTTTTCTTCTCATTAATGGCAATTTGGTAAAAGTCCTCGTTCCCCTCTCATCCCTTTCCTTCAAACCAAACACACTGTTAGGCCTGAACTTACTAAGGGCTTGTTTAGGGGAAATCAAAACCTAGGTTTTGGAAACAAAACCTAGGTTTTCCCTAAACCCTTAACAAAACCTAGGTTTTTCCATAAGTTATTTTTGCCAGAAGTTATTTTGCATCAAAACCTAGGGTTTGCCATAAGCTTGCCAAACACTCCTATGTTGTCTAAAAGCTATTCTGCATCAAAACCTAGGTTTAGGGAAAAACTATTTTTTAAAAATATTTTTCTCTCTCCTCTGCCATCATTAGTATTTTTTTAGTACCATTCAGTATCCTTAAGTATTTTTTTAGCACCCTTTAGTACCTTGAAATATTTTTTCAAGATGTCATTACGCTGAAATATTTTTTCAATATCCTAAAATAAATTTTTGAGATCATAAAAGTATTTTTTCAGTATCCTTAAGTATCTTTTTAGTACCTGTTAGTACCTTGAAATATTTTTTCAAGATCCTAAAATAAATTTTTAAGACCATGTGAAGTATTTTTTTAGTACCAGTTAGTATTAAGTATGTTTTTAGTACCCTCAATACCTTGAAATATTTTTTCAAGATCAGTCATTTCCCTGAAATATTTTTTCAATATCCTAAAATAAATTTTTAAGATCTGAAATATTTTTTCAGTACCAGTCAGTACCCTTAAGTATTTTAATTTTGTCCACAAATTTATGTAATTTTTGGTATTTATTATCAAATAAAATGTTTATAATATTTAAAATACAACCTTATCCTTTATATGCAATTATATCAAAAGCTAATGTCATTTTTAGTAAATTTGATTTTGAAAAAGCTATTCTGATAACAATATTCGAATACTATCATTTTTATCAAAAAACTATTCTTCAAAAGCCATTTTCTAAAAGTTATTCTCCAAAAGCCATTTTTACTTTGTAAATTCAAAATGCTATTTTTACCTCGTAAATTCTAAAAACTATTATCTAAAAACTAAATTCAAACGGGCCCAGTTTAATTTGATACATCTCAGTTCAATACTTGAGTTATTCTAAGTTGGGCTTTTTTCTTGATTCAAATGACTTTGTTGATGTCTGTAATATCACTTCATGTGGGTATTATCTAAAAGAACAAAGTTATTGGTATCTGAAAGAACTCGAAATTCATAGAAGTTTCGTATGTTTTAGTCCTCTAGTTTTTGTGAGTTGGTTATCTTTTAGTTTCTCTTGTCTTCTTTGTTTTTTATTTTGGGTTCCAGGGTCCTTCAACGTTCCCTCAATCATTCCAAGGTTAAGTCCTTTTTTTCCCCATTAATAAAAGATGGCGAGGGCCAATGTAACATCCTGAATTTTGGACCTAAAGACTAGAAAATTAGCCTATTTTCGGAGGACTATTAGACCCTATTTTTGAAAATTAATGGTCACTGATAAAAATGATATTATAGGATATCCGAGGATTCCGGAGTCAGATTCAAAGGAAGTTTGGGGATACGTGAATAGTGCCGTATACGTGAATAGTGCCGTATACATGAATAGTGCCGTATACATGAATAGTAATTTACTGTTCACGTGGAAGGAAGGTACGGACGCGTATTGTAACCTTAACTCTGATGCTTATGGTATGCTTATATGTGATAGATAGTCTGAAATTCTGTTTTTGAAAATTGATCATACACATACAACTTGATACGGGTTATAGTCTTGATAACGCCGTTATGTTTTCCTAGCGCTGAGGACACGGATGTACACCGTGGCACTGGTGAATAGTGCAGACTATAATAACATGCATATTGCAGTGGCTGTGTTATGTTATTATGTGAATATGAGAATAATGTATGTGATTATTGCTGTTTTGACATGAATATCTGTTATACATATTTGATACATAAGCATGAGGTTAACCGTTACCTGAGGTTCAATGGGTATTGAACCTCAGCTCTTACTGTAGCTTCAGGATTTTCGGAGTGAACAGAAACAGAAACAAGGGTAAGCAGCAGGCAGAAGGACTAGCTGGAGAAAGTCCTGTAGATATGTATAGTCTTTCGAACTCTTTGTATCAACAAACCAGTACACTACAGTGGTTGAATATCAGTTACTTTGTATTTAAAATCATTTCGTTGCTCAACTCTGGTTAAATTATTTTGAACTCTGATCAAATAATTTCGAAAATGCTTTAGAAAAGTTGGAGTGTTACAGCCAAGAGGAAGCATTCGCCCCCAGTAGTTGCATGATCTTCGAGTCATCAAATGTAAAAATCCTTAACCTTAAACTCTTTTTTATATCTGATCTAATCATCTCATCAATAATTGCTTTATGCTTTCAAAAATAAATCATCTGATCAACAATTAATAAAATGTAAATAATAAATATTTAAAATGGAAAAAACAATGGAAAACTCTTGTTAGTGAGAGCTGGAGACTAGAGAGTGGAGAGGTAGCAAGATGACATGTAAAATGGTGGGGACCACCAGTAACATTAGGGCAAGAAGGAAGAGGCTTCTTCTATATTTCCAAAATTCAGGAAAAAAAAAATTAAGTGGGGCTTGGGGACCAATTAGAATTTTCTTCTTCTTTAAGAGTAATATTATAATTTATTTGCTAATATTATAATCACCTATGATTTTTTTTCCCCACATCCAGGTTACTAGCTATCACTTAGGGGGGCTGTCTACTGAAAAAAAATAAAACTATAGCTAATCAAGTAGCTGGCTAGCTTAAGTTTGAGCTTTTTGTTTTTTTTTGGACAAGGTAGACAAGTGGTACAAGCATAAGCCTATGCTATTTTATTATTCTATCTGCTTTCCACACCTTGAATAATTAGAGACAATTATTTGTTTTAAAAAGTTATCTCCAATTTCAGTTGATATTAAATTATTTGACCCCTATAAGGATTGGATAAGTCATAGCTACGTTATATCTAAATTATTGTCCATAAAACTAATCATATAGCATTTATAAAAAAAAAGAACCCTAATTTTATATGTGTGAGAGTGCGGATGTGACATTACCAGAAATTGTATGATTCTATAAACTTCCATTTAGAATATTAACCTTTAATTAAGAATTGAAAAGTTAGAAGGACACGAAAATAATGTAAATCCCAATTCAAGACCACAAAAATGGCTTAATCATTGTTATGTACCTAAGGGCTAGTCTGGGATTAAATTTTGTAGAGAAATTACCTAAATGCCCATAATAAAAATACAACAAACAAGAAAAAATGAAACAATAACAATAACAGTTGAATAAGTAATAACTTTTAATTTTTTAAAAAGGAAACAATAACTAAGGAAGTGATAACAAATTTCACAAAATTTTCTTGTTGAATATCAAAGACAAGTTGACAACAATGGTTTGACTAATCAAATGACAACAACAACTAAAACATTGATAAGTAATTTCATTGAGGACAAGTATGTCATTTAAGAAAAAATTAATTAATTCCAAAATTAAGTCATTTCAGCATAGACCATTTTACTTTTATTGTATTATTTGGGTAGTCATGTGGGTTTCTCCACATCCAAAATGCCCACGACTTTTCTTATTGTTGAAGAGACTAGATAATTATACATTTTTCAAACTCCAGGAAACAAGTTACATGGTCATTGACTCTTGAATAATATAATTTGGTAGCATTATATTTTTCATATTTTATTTTGAATCGGTGATTCTTTGTAAGTTGGAATCTAAATTGGAGCAAGAATCAAATAAGAAACAAACGCATGATCCCCTAACAAATTCATAGAAAAACTCCAAAATAAAACAAACCCATGTGAATTATTTACAATTGGAACTTGGATAAGCCACCTCATACCAACACTCATTTAAATTTTTCAGTGTGGAGATAACTGTTGAACCAACAACCTATTTCCTCAAATTTTCAAATCTTTTGTCTCTAGGGAATCTTACTTGTTGTGTTGCTTTTAAATTCTTCCCCTTTATCTCTTCCATTCACTGTACTTGCCCGTTTCTTCCTTCAATTTCCAACTTCCATCTTCCTTAATTAATTATGTATTTCCTCCATACCTGCAATTCTTTAAATATACAACTCCATCCCAATCCATGACCAACATTATACGACGTTTTTAACATGGTATTAAAATTAAAATTAAAATTTTATTTAGGGTCTGGTTAGAATGGAAAACAAATCATAAAGTCTTTTGGTTGGTCCCGTCAAGTGTTTTGGTCAGTTGGATCAAGTTGGATTTTATTTTCCCTTGTTGATGAGTGTAGCACCCAAAATTTGAAAAATATAGAGCCGTTACCAAATTTTAAAAATATGATAATTTTGGAAACCTTTTTGAAAAAAATGAAAACTAGATAGGGCTTAGGAGTCAATAGTGTGTGGGAAAAGTGTTAATCAGCCCACATCACCTGTTCATAAGACAATTACCCTAAGTCAATTATTTAAAAATCAACATGACCTTTAATTTTATTATAATTACCCAAAGATGAAAAGAAATTAATAAAATATTTACAAAAAAAATAAGAAATTAATAAAGGAAAAAATTGTCTATTTACAAAGTTGGACTTGACCTAGGAATAGGGCTTAGGGCCTATGTACCATTTAGAGGGATCAAAGTCAACATAGTTCGTGGTAGAAATGCTTGTCACTTTGTTGGTGTTTTTTGAGGAAAATATTTATTAAATTTATTTGAGAAAAATATTTTTTGTTTAGTTTGTATTTTTTATTTTAAAAAACATTTTTTATTCTCTTATTTGAAAAATATTTTGATTAAACTTCCTGTGGAGGTTCCAAGAGGCCCGTTTGATATCCAAAAATTGCTCAACAACAATCGGACAAGTGGGGAATGTTGAGATAAATCAAAAGTGCGGCTGGACCACCTTCTTTTTGGGGAGAGCTAGGGCTTGTTGGGTATTTTGGTTTGGCACTACTTCACACCTAAAAAGGAGTGAGCTACGTTTGAGTTCAATTTGGAAATCAAGTGATTCCTTATTTGGGAAAGATATTATCAAGGAAGGGATGTTTTGAATCAATTAATGAAATTCATTTTACAAAAATATGATCAGAAAAAAAAAATGAAATGGAGTTTTTTTCAAAATATTGGAAATTTTCTATTTTGACATTTATATAAATAAAAAATCTTATGATTATTAAGAACTCAACAGAACTCCTCTTATCAAAGCAAAGAAAGAGGGTCTCATGTTGAGTTCTTATGCTTTAATTTTGAAAATTAATAATATATATATATATATATATATATATATATATATATATATAAATTAAGATAAGAATATTAATATATAAATGATATTTTCATTTTAATGAATTATTTTATTTCTTAATCATTAAATTAACGACGAGATCTTTTATCATTTTTTGCATTTCCCCGGAAGTTTATATAGTAGGTGAAATAAGGTGAAAACTCTCCCAATTTCTGCCCTACCATACTTTTTTTTTTTGATACATCCAGTTGGGGGAAGGGGAGGCAGGGCTCAAACCCTGGACAAGGGAGAAGGCCAGCTCCTAAGGCTGGTACTGGTGCCATCGCGCTACAAGGTGCTTGGCTTCTGTCCTACCATACAGCCTGTTATATAAATAGGTCAATGCTCTTTTCCATTATGGATAACAATCGTAAGACCTGAAGATGGAATATCACCTAGAGGGGGGGGCTGAATAGGTGATCTTTATAAAATTAGAACTTTCCTTCGGAATGCAAACAAAACAGAGACCAATAGAAGAGATGAACACAAGAGAGTTTATCCTGGTTCGGTCTAACTCGTTGACCTACATCCAGTCCCCAGAACACCTGGGATTCCACTATCTTTCAGAAGCAATTACAGACTCTGTAAACGAAGGATGATCCTAACTCTCTCGGATTCCACTCCCCCTTGCAAGTTGAAATTGGTACACCCACTCTTAAGGTTCCTCAACCTTAAGATATAAGCTTGACAATGAAGTAAATGTTTGGATACTCCTCACGAGCTGATAAATATATGAACACTGAAGCACAGACTCAATGGAACAGTTGAAACTACAAATGCTTTTAACTTCGAATTGATTGCACAACGTTTCAATTGTTGACGGAATTGAATGAGGTGAGCTTTTATAGCCTTCGCCATTAATGCCGTTGGAGACTTAGCAAAGTAGCCGTTCAGACCTTTTAATCTTTCGTTAGTCACAGTGCAACTCCGTTGGTGAACAGTCGACCGTTGGTGCATTAAATGCTTCATCGTTGAGTGTCTCAGAGCAGAGGTTGACTTAGAATATTTGCTGGAATAAGTCTGCCTCAAAAGATTGTCTGTGTCTGCTATATGAATTAATTCTGTTTGCGTGTTCTGCTTTACTGGGTATCATTAAATGCGAGTTGTAACATCCCTTCTTTTTAAATGTGGTTTTCAAAAGGGATTATCAGAGCGTTAAGAAAATAATCAGAGTGGCATCGGAAAAGATTTTCTTTTCAAAACAAAACGAGTAACTGATAATCATCCATTGTTGGTGTGTCTGATACTAATACAGTCATCCGAATATTCAAGTATTCAAAATTAAACTGAAAAGACAAAAACAACGTTCGAAGAACAATCCTCCGTTTGAATCCTGAAGTGGGCTGCTTACCCTTGTTAGCAATTCTGCCTCCGCCAGAACCTAAGGCTATGGTAAGAGCTGAGGTTCAATTCCCATTGAACCTCAGGTAACGGTTAACCTCATGCTTATGAACAGTTATGTATGATAGATATTCATGATAATACAGCATAACCACATATCAATTCAATCATCACATATTCACATCAATCCAGTCTGCACTATTCACCAGTGCCAAGATGGCTTATCGTGTCCTCAGCGCTAGGAAATCTCAACGGCATTACCAAGACTGTAACCCGTTATAAAGCTGTATATGTTCAAATAATTTTTCAAGTAGAGTCACCGTCTATGAGCATATCTATCACATACAAGTGTACAATAAGCATTAGAGTTAGTGTTACAGTACGCGTCCGTACCTTCGCTTATCGTGCACGGTACATTGTCGGTTGCGACGAGTTCACAGATTCCTATGAGGGTAATATCACACCCATTAATTCACAACCAATATCCCAATAGATATCCTAGCCTCAAATGACTATTTTACCCTTGGGGTTTTAATTTTCCACTTTATTTTCTCAAAATTTCGTGAAGAAACGCTGGTGCAAATCTGGGCAGAATTTCACCTAACTTTGAAAAATCATAACTAATTCTAGAAAAATCGAAACGAGGATCCGTAAAATTCCATGGAATCCTTACGATGTATAATTTCAAGTAAAAATAATATCTTTTTCCCAGATCACACGGTTCATTCCCAGTTTTTAAGTTTTGAACATCTGCCCAGAATTTTCCAGAAATTCGTAGCCCTAACTTTGGGAATTTTTATCTACCTGTACAGAAATCATTTGGACATATTCTTTACATATTTAAAAATCCCTATATGTCTAATTTAACCATGAATTTTCCCAGAATTTTTCAACCATGTTTTCAACATAAAATATAAGCATTTTCATGTCTGGTTCAGAAATTCCAGAACCGATGGAATTTCACCAGAACTTCGTTACTTTGATGTTTCTCTTCCAGAAATTTTGCTAAAACCCTTTCTTCATTATTTTTTCGAAATAAAACCAATTTTAACCATAAAAACATGAATTTAAAATTATTCTAAACTATTTAAGATCTAAGCTACTTCTAACTAAGAATTTAAAAGCTAAAAACTAAAGAACTTGCTTACCTCTTCTTGAACTCCTTCAAGCTTCTTCCACTCTCTTGCACTCCTCTCTAATATTCAGATTGCTTGTTTTGGTGTGAGTTTTGTGAAGAGCCAATGCCCCTATTTATAGTCTAAGGGTTGGGTAATGTTGTAATTATTTGAAACTCTCTCTTGGCAATTCTTGGCCATTGGATCTAGGGTAATTGGAATCACACATCTTGGCCTTACACCACACCCTTCTAGCCTTTTCTAAAACTTGTGAGTCATCTCCATGAGTCACCATGTGGTACATTATCCTCTTCTACAATTGATGACTTATTATCCAAAGGGTTTGGCTTTCTTTATACTAAATAGAATCCATTGAAAAGCATTTGTTTAGGTATTCTAATGAAGTTGTATGCTCAATTGCTCATTAGTTTTGGACTCTAGAAATTTTTAGCTTCATTTGGAGACCAATTTTGCCTATCTTTTCTATTGATTCCATTTCTTAAACAATTATGAAAATGACTTTGGTTATACTTGTTTTCATGCTTGATTTATGCTTGTTATGAATCTCAACTTAGTTTCCATACTTAGTTCATGGATTTCAAGATATGATTTAATTTGTATAGGTTTCATTAGCTTTTATCTAGAATTATTTTTATAAACTCATTTAGTTATTCTAATTATCTTTTTCCTCATTGGTCCACCTATAATCCCTTACATCATCTTCTTCCATCATCCCTTACATCATCTTATCTTCCAAAGCCTTGAAAGTCTTTGGATAGGTTGTGATTCATCCCTTAGGTTTGTGACTCATGCTTGTTAGATTGATTCATTCTTGCTAGGTTAATGACTCATGCTATAGGATTATGACTCACCTTGTGTAGTTGCTTCTTGAATTTTTTCCTCTTCTCTTTTTCCCTCTCAAAACCGCACCCCCTTCCCCTTTTATTATTATTTTTTGTTTTGTTGCCTTTACACAATTCTTGTGGACATTTATCATTGGTTGGTCCCTTATCTCATGGATTATGCTTTATTAGATTTAATTAGGGCCTTTGGATAAGCTTTATGGGGTTAATTCTTGGCCTTTAGATCATAGTTGAAATTGTTGACTTTTCAACTCTTGATTAGCATTTGATTAACATCTTAATCCTATGCTTAATTATCTCTTGCTTACTGTATGATTGGTTCATGCATTAATTTGTGTTTGTTCCTAATTCATTTAGTGCTAATCCCAAGCCTTTATTGGTTCTTAACTTTTAGTTAGTTTAATACACTTCTATTTTATGGCTATTAATATTAATTGCAAAGAATTGCCTAAGTATTCCTTTATTGTAAATTTAATTGCTCATCAATTATTAAGAATTGCCCCTTAATTGTTTCAAGTGTTTAGATAATTCTTTATGACCTTTCATGAGTTCAAAATTTACTAGGTATTAATTCTAGGGTTTTAGAAAATCTAATTGCTTAATTAATTATGAATTTTTGAGATTTATGTCCTCTTTATTTAATCCCTTGATTAATTATAAAAATTTACATAATCATTTTGTTTAGTGAAAATCTAAGTGTCTACTTATTCCTATTATGCTCCCCTATTTAATTGGGAGTTGTTTGTATTTTTATGGTATTTTATGATTCCAAACAAAATTTAAAACATTGGCTATCTTAAATTCTAAGGGAAAATAACCTAATAGATAAAATAAGAGTTAAGGTGCGTTCAACACAATGAACTATTGGCTTAGGAGCGTCCAGCGCAATTAATTGTTAAGTGGACCACCCAGCACAACAAACTTTTAAAAAAGAGCGTCCAGCACAATAAACTTTTAAAAATGAGCGCCCAGCACAACGCCGTTAGTAAGGAGTTAACGTCGTTAGCAAAAAGTTAACGTCCGTTATTTAAGGAGCGCCCAGCACAACAAACTATTATTCCGAGAGCGTTCAGCACAACAAACAATTATTCCAAGAACGCCCAGCACAAAATTCTAAATTTTACTAAATTAAATAATTCTTTTCTCAATTGTCATTATTCAAAACTACTTTTATGAATATCTATGGACAAAAATTACTTATTCTTCAATTTTCTCAAAATTATAATTTGCTAAAATAAACAAATTTTTTGATTAAGAATATAATTATATAATTTAAATAAAACTCAAGGTGTTTTATAGTTTATTATATATGTTAAACAAAAAATATATATATAATTTATTTTTATTTTAGAAGAAATTTATGTGAGTTAAAAAAATTCATTTAATGTTAATAAAATTTAAAAAATGTACACCAACTATTTAACAACTGTTTAAATTATTTGTCAATATTAAGATGTACGACATTATATAGGTGTGAAGAAGACTAACAACATAACATGCCTTATTGAATACGGAATATGGGATAAGTCCCACAAAAAAAGTGTATACTTTTTTTTATTCATTCAAACTTTCCTTCACGCATTCGCCGACACAAACAAATTGAAAGCGTAATCCTATAGCACAAAGTAGAATCGATAAAGGATTAAGGGGTAATTTTGACTTCAAAATTTTTTAGGAGATAATTTTATCCTGAATGTGTAAAAAAAGATCAATTCTACCATGATGATTTTTCCAATTAATTTTTTAGATTTTTTAAATTTTAGTAACATTAAATGAATTTTTCAACTCACATAAATTTCTTCTAAAATAAAAATAAATCATATATATTTTTTTGTTTAACATATATAATAAACTATAAAACACCTTGAGTTTTATTTAAATCATATAATTATATTTTTAATCAAAAATTTTGTTTATTTTAGCAAATTATATTTTGAGAAAATTGAAGAATGAGTAATTTTTGTCTATAGATATTTATAAAAGTAGTTTTGAATAATGACAATTGAGAAAAAATTATTTAATTTAGTAAAATTTAGAATTTTGTGCTGGACGCTCTCGGGATAATAGTTTGTTATGCTGAGTGCTCCTTAAATAACGGACATTAACTTTTTGCTAACGGCGTTGTGCTGGGCGCTCCTTTTTAAAAGTTTATTGTGCTGGACAGTCCACTTAATAGTTAATTGTGCTGGACGCTCCTGAGTCAATAGTTCATTGTGCTAGACGCACCTTAACCCATAAAATAAATATATCTCAAAATTTGAGACCACATATTCACCTATTTTAAATAGGTGCCATCAAACAAAATATTGTAATTATGATAATTGTTAATTTGGGTTATTACACGAGTGCCATGTCAGACTGCTTTTCATTCAAAAACTTGGTTTAATCTGATCAGTTAACTGAAACACACTGAAAAACATGATTAAGTAGATAAAAAAAATTTAATCTGTGGCCCAGTGGAATTAAGGAATTTATCTGTGTAATTCAAGAATAACAAAGAGTTATCCAGTATTCATGTTTCAAAGATTTTCGAGTATTAATGTGATGATACTCGAGAATTCCTTACCAAGAATCAGTGGTCACATTGTATCTATTCTCAAGAGTTGTTTACCCATACTGGAGAATTAATATTCATCTGATGAAGACATTATTCTTTTATACTCGAAAGTTACAATTTAATACTAGGAGTTATACTCGAGAGTTTTGATTTTAATTTCATTCCAGAATTTTTACTTCAAAGATCTATTCTTTAATTAATTGTTGTTATCATCAAAACATGCTTGAGAACCAACAAGACCAATCATTGTAGGTATAATGGTAGATGCTCTGGACCAAGTTATTATTATTTCTTTTTCTTCTTTTGTGTGAGCTTTCTTTATTTTTCTTAATAAATGATTCGCTACAAAAGGACTTTTTTTTCCCTTTTTAGTGAATGTATCAAAATCCATTACTTTTTTTTTTTGGTAAAAATGATGAAACAAATTCTATTATATTTTCTCTACTCTACTATTTACTACAGCAACAAAGAATCAAATTATTACTATATTTTTTCTTTTTTCTAGTTCTTCCAAGTGCGGGATTAGCCCAAGTAGTTGTAGGCCTTCGTATTTTAATGCATGTATTTAATTTATTCAGAGTTATTAGAGTGGGATCCACTTGTCCACATAATTTCATAAAAATAATATTTGTTGATAATTATGTATTCTATAATAAGAGACTTTGGATACGTAACAGATCTTGAAGTACTATTTTCGCCACATAGAAGAGTAATCATTTTTATGCTAGTGGAGGTTCCAAAAACCTCACCCAACATAAAAAACTTTGGAAATAAGTTTTGTTTATTTTTTACAAAAGGAGAAATTTTCCATTTTTTTTCATTCATAAAAAGGGTTCAAAATATATATATATATATATAAATAAAAAGAACCTTGTGTAACCCAATTGGTATACATGTGATATCCAAAAATTTCACATGACATTGAGCTCCAAAAATAATAATAATAATAAAATTTATAAACAAAGCTGAATCATTTCCATGCAAATGTTAGAATAATCATCATGTATATTCATTAAACAATTAATGTGCAGCAACCAAAGTGATTTATCTGCCTTGTCATTCCATTTGTCTTTCACCTTGAATCTCCGTACATATTCAATCCATGGGCAAAAAGAAGAAAAAGGTAAGAGGGAACCAACAACCAGGGATGAAAGGGAAAATTTTGTATAATTATTGGAAACTCAAACCAACTATCAAACTTTTACTCTTCAAAAGAATATTAAAAAAACAAGGAAATGCGTAACATATTTTACCTTTGTTAATTTTTTCTCTTTGAGCTCCTTTCTCTCTCAAGAAATCCTTGTATCTTGCTTCAACCCTTGCTCCAGCTTGAAAACTAATCACCATAAATGAAAGAGATTTTTTTCATTTTTTTTTTAATGAGACTTCCTAATTTTAAACCCAATCACTTTCATAGAGATAGATATTTTTTTTAAAAAAAAAATCCCCACAAGAAATTTCCTAATTTAAACCTATCAACATAAAAGAGAGACATTTTGATATTTTTATTTTTAATTTTTTTTATATTTCCCCACAAGTAATTTCCTGATTTAAACCTATCAACATAAATGAGAGTTTTTTTTTTTAATTTTTTAAATTTCTATCTTTTTCTCCTCCAAAATGACTTCACCCTAAATTTCTAATATAAATGTCAATCAACATTAATGAGATGAACTATTTTAAAATTTGCTGCCATTTATTACAATCCTCAATTGCAAGACCATCAACATTAATGATTATTATTTTTCAAATTTCAATTACAATCCAATCGCCATCAATGTCATTTACTTGTTAATTTAGATGTGTCAAGATTAAGGAGGATTTTTTTTTTCATTTTTATTATTTTTGAGTTGGGCCCGGACAAAATAGGATATTCACAATGACTTTGAAATGAAGTCATTTTGAGTTTCTGTTAAGAAATAACAATATATTAGATTTATATATATATATATATATATATATATATATATATGAGCTTATGATATGTGCAATGACTGTAGGTAAGGATTTTTGCAGTGAGGTTGATACTGCACTATTTTGATTCCTAATTCCTAAATTGGACCTATTTGATTTATTGTTGCGATTAAAGAATAGAGAATCTGGTAATTGATTCCTAATTCCTACATGGAAATAAATCACTACAATTTTCATTTGTCTGTTTACTGGAAATCACAATCAACATTGTCTCAATAAATCATTGCGATTTTTTGATATTATAGCTATTACGCTTTTTTTTTCCAATGACATAGCACAAAACGGTGCAGTATCAACCTCACTACAAAAACTCTTACCTGCAGTCACTGCACACATCATTTCCCCTCTATATATATATACATATAAACAATATATTAGATTTGTGGTCCTGTGACCCACCAAACTATGCCCTTGTTGGGCTATGCTTTAGTAAATCTATTTTAATAGATTATATGAGAATTATACATGAATGTTTTATTTATTTGAGGATTAATACTTATTTAAATATTACTCTGATCTGTTTAGAATTATGTGTTAATATTTTTTTTTATATAGTTTAATTTAATTATAGGGGTTAATAGAAACTTTGGTCTCTTAAATTTGTCTTCATTTGATTTTGGTTCTTCAAGTTTTAAGCCACAGGTTTTGGTTTCTCAAGTTTCATTATCTTTAAAATATTGGTCCCTGTAACTTTACAAAAATCTTGACCATTTTGTCCTTTGAAGGATTGAAACCTATAGTTTGAAATTTGATGGGACCAACAAGGATTGTATTTCGATCAAAAAAAAAAAAAAACAAGGATTGTATTAACCCTTTATTTATATTATATTAATTATGACTGGGTTGACATGATATTACTATACGATTGGATAACAGACATTTAAACCATTGTCTCAGCCAGTTCGATGATTGGTCATATTTTGACTACCTTGGTTTTTTAACATAAAAAAATGGGTTAAGGAGCAATTTGGCCAAAGAACTATTACCTTAGAAGCGCCTAGCACAAATAACTTTTAAGTGGACCAAAAATACCAAAAAACTTTTAAAAACGTGCAGTCAGCATAAAAATCTTTTACTCCAGGAGTGCAGCACAAAACAGTTTTACTCCAGTAGCGCCTGACACAAAAAAGTTTAACTCCATTTTTGTGCTAACTTCACATTTTAAAAGTTTTTTGGTATTTTATTGGTTAACTTCAAAGTTATTTGTGCTGAGTGCTTTTGAAGTAATAGTTCGTTGGTCAAATTGCTCCTTAACCCTAAAAAAATTTATAAAGATAATAATTTTACATTTGTGGGGTGTGTATGAAGTTACGTTGTAATTAAATCGGTTTTGATTATATATAAAAATATTAAGTTGAATTTTTTGAATAGATCCAAACTCAATCAATGTTGGATTCGATCTGTTGATTTATGGGTCGAGAACTCGAGATAATTAACACCATGACCTATACACTATACCTTAACAAAATTTTTTCATAAAATTGTAATTCTAATATTATAGAATACTCTCTTACAATAATCTTTTAGCCTTATCCCTAGCAAGGCTCGACACATTAGTAATAGTTTCTTTTTTTTTTATAAAGAAAAACATGAAAGTATCCCCTACATCTACATACAAAGCCCAAAAATGACTTAATGTGAAATCTTCAGTCACATAATACTAGTTTGGGATTAAATTTTTTAGCAAAATTACTTAATTAAATGGCTTAATTTAGAATCTAAAAACCAAAAAATAAAATAAAAAAGATAAAATGATGACAACAAGAGTTTAACAAGAGACAACTTAAACTAATTAAATGAAAACAATCAAGGTAGTGATAGCAAATAATTCTACAAAAAATTCTTGCTAAATATCAATTACAATAACAATCTGAAAAAAAAAATACTTTAACTTATCAAATGAGATCAACAATAGTGACAACCAATTCCACTAAAAGTAATTAAGTAATTTAATAAAAAGACTTTATTCCAGAATACTTTGTAAGAACCTCATTGATCGGAATTAATCCATTTCAAGGAGCCATTTTAGAATTTTTCATATTCCAATTTCAATTATTGTTTCATGCGTTTCTCCTTTTTTTTTTTTTGGGTAATGACAACAATCCTCTTAAATTTTGAATTCTGTGTATATAATTCTTAAAATTTCAGGCAATTGAGAATAATTTACTAATATTATGTTCTGCTAACAAAATAATGAATTATTGGTACAAACTTAAAAATTTTAAAAATATTTGAAAGCATAGAAAAATTAAATAAAATTGCATACCAATATAGTTGGAAAAAATATTAAATACAATTGCATTAATCTCTCCCCCTCCCTTGAATCCCAGTATCTTAAAAAAGAAGAAGAAGAAGATGTTCTCGATATTTAGATAAGATTCGAGTATTTTCAGTCTGATAAGCTTTTGAATGTTAGTTTCTTTTAATGAATAAAATTTGAATCCATCCAGTCCCTTCCATTTAAGACTATAAAAATGCCCCTAAAAATATATGTGTGGAGGGAGGAAATAATCAACAGATTTATCATAGAAAGAGCCTTTCCAGAGAATATAATGTGATGTGAATAATTGATTTGGCTAATGGCTTTATTTGTAGAGTAGTGACATGAAAACTCTCTTGTATGTCAGGTTATAGGCTCAATCTTACTTATCACCTCAAGTCATTTAGTGCCTGTCCTTCAGAACAATTTATTTGAGTGTTTTGCCCCATCGCTTTATGTCATAATTATGCACAACTCTCCCATGACCTCTAACATTTTTGCAAATGACTCTTGTATTGTTAGTTTTAGTTATTAGTTATTCTCATACAACTTAAAGTTTAGGGGTTATATATATATAAAGTTTAAAGGAATATATAACTGATCGTCGGGAGTTATCCACGTAGAATTAAATGTTTATGGATGTTAATTATTAAGTTTTAAGGGTTAAGTGAATTATTTGTATATGGCCAAAACTTCATGTGAGTGTTGTATGATTTATGAAAAAAATAGTTGGCCAAAAAAAAAAAAAAATATATATATATATATATATCGGAAAAATATTACTCTGGAGAGAGGAGAGGAATTAAGAGGGAAAGAATGGGGACCAAGGAGAATTATTTTTCTATGTTTGTTGCATTAATTATTTTTTCTCCCTCCTTACCAAACCCTTCGCGCATGCGTTTGAAACCTCATAATTGAAATGTCGTATGAGTTCGACAGTCTTATGAGACAAGTAAGAATTAATTAACTAACAAAATTTGAAAGCATTATCCTCTATTTTATAAAATGTTAAGACAATAGTCTCAATGTTATTGGATGTGCTTATTGCCAAAATATTTATATAGTTGTATATATCAATAACAAAGTTTGGAACAATCTGTGGGAAAAGGCCATAATCATATTTCGACATATATAGAGTGCAAGTTGAAGAGGACATTCCAACAAGAAGTTCATATAATTACTTTATAAGAAGCTTTGATTTTAATAAGAGGATAATTAATATATAGTGTATGCACACTAACTACTACAAAACTTATACAATAACCTAGAAGTACGTTCATACGTAATACAACCAAATAGATACATATTGTTATGGGTGGATGCACAAGATAGATTAAATTTATTATGTTATGATTTATTAATATTGTTTCTTGTTGAGAGTTTTTTATATTATATATAGGAGTGGAATTGTTGGGGATTGCGCTTACTTTTCTTTCGCATTTATATTATACTAAAATTCGTAAAAATAGATTAATTCAAAACTAAAAAGTTGCACCAAATCAATAATTTAGAGTTCTAAAGTTACCGCACTATTTATAATTAATGAATAATATGATTGATTATAAATATTATAGTTTAACTTATGATTTTTTTTTTTCAAAAAAAAATATGCGTCTCATACACCCTACAAATTTTTGGAAAATAGGTGACCAATAGCTTAGGAATATATTTGTTAGAGTTACAAATGGTTCACCGTATTCTTGATATTAATCATTCTTTTTTCCTTTCAGTATCACGGCAAACGACTTGAATTCATTAGAGTCAAACAAGAACTTCCAATTGTTGCAACTTAATTCATCTAATAAAATTTTATATGCAATTGTGATTTAATCATTTTTTGGTAGTGCAGTGGTTAATATGATGAAATGTTGCCTAGTGAGAAAAGCATGTGAAGCGAGCTCAAAACGATCCCAAGATCTTGTTTGTAAGATACGAAGGGAAGGGGAGTACCATAATATATATGAAGAGTTTTTTGCAATATACTTCCACCTCATATTTTTTGGTGTCTGGTTACCATATGTTGCATGGTCTTTTGTCATTTATTTTCATCAGTCTTTCATATATATATATATACACACACACACATACATATATATGATTTTCTTTGTTGTGCTGTTAAATTTGAGTGACATTGCTTATTGTTTGACACTTTTAAAACAAAATTGCTCTTTCACAGAAACTTCTGAAAAATTGGACCAGAGGACGACACTTGATCCTAGTAATCATATCTATCAAACCGACTGAAAAATTGTAATCAGATTGCACCAATGGAAACCAGACAAACTTCCCTAAAACAATTCCAAATTTCCTCATAAAACCAGCACTAAACTACTTATTCCAAGGATTAGCATGCTTTTGTTATTCAGCCATATATTTTCTTCATCATTTTGATATTCAGATTTTCAAATCTATTCATGATTAGTTTTCTGTTGTTTTTGTTTTTGTTATGTCTGAAAGAGTCTCCATAGTAAGAGTCAGCAGTTTTTTTTTTTTTTTTTTTTGCTCGGTATAAGAGTCAGCAGTTGGAAAACCTATTTTATAGGTTAATCGAACAAACTGTATTAGTAGGTTCATTGTTTTTATAATCAAACTATAATATATGTATTCAGTCCAATTTCCTCCATTTTGTTTTTAAGTAGATACGTTACATAGATTTATTATTATGTTTTTAAAAGGGTCAACAAGATACATTACATAGACTGATCGACTGTGCCATGAAATATTTAAAATGTGCTAAAATAAATGTGGATGGTGGCCATTTCAATAAAGTTTTTCTTGCACTAGTTATCTATATTTGCCTCTTAAAATTAATTGAGATAAGGGTCAGGGCAAATTTCCTTCTTTTTGACACTTTTAGGGCAAAATTGCACCCTAAAAAATTTTCGGGACAAAATTGCACATTTGAAAAAACTTCTGGAGCAAAATTATTCTCTAACCTATATATACACATGGGCATTGTTGACCAAGAAAATAAAGATGACTTTTTTTGAATATAAAAACTATTGGTATGTCATAATTCATAAGATTTATATTAAAAATATGTGGTGTCTTGATAGTATATGTTAAGCTAATCAATTTCTCACTCACACACACACACACGTACGGGGTAAATTAGTGATTTTTCTTTTTTTCAGAAATTACGAATAATATAACAAACTTAATGTGAAAAAAAGAGTTGAAATATCCCCACCATCTATCTTATTATATAATAAGGTAAATGACCGGACTTTAAGGCGACAATGATTATATCTTCTAAAATTAAAGTGACAAAAGTCTAGTCCAAATAAATTTCAGCCCAAGTATTTAATTTTAAGTATTTTCATTGATACTTTAATTAATTAAAATTTCTTAAATTAACTGAATGGAATTAAAAACTAATTCTTGTCAATGCTTCAATTAGCTGAACCTAATGTTCTTGTTCAATTCAAGAAATTTTGATCATATTCAAATGAAGGATAGCTATCATCAATAGTTGACATGTTGCTCTATTTATAAGTTATAATAAGTAAAAGACAGCTAGGTCATATTATTTACAAATAAAATCAGCATAATATCTTATAGAGTCTGCACAATTTTACAAAAGAAATAAAAAAAGAAAAGAAAAGAAAGGTGCTTAGACATGTTTGATAAAGGAGGAAAAGTTAGGGACAATCCATGTGAAAATCAAGGTTGAAACACGTATGGTCCCACCACTCACACGCCTTTGTTAAGCATTTAGTAAGGTTACTGTGCAAACACATGTAATTCCCTCAACATACACGAAATAATTAATTCATGCCCTTCTAGATGTGCATGGACAATGAAAACAGACCAAGGTTAAGTAACAATTTAGGTGCAATGGTGTGTGTCTATATATATATATATATAATTTTTCAATTACCACATGGGAACGCAACAAGTTAGCTGAACTGTACTCTTGTTATGATATTTGCCCTATTCTTTGTCTATATATTCCCTTTTCCTTTTTCTCCTTTTACTTATTTTTCCTCTTTTACTTTCTTTCTCTACCTTTGATATATGTCCCTACATATTTTTAATTAAATTATTCAAAACTCCTTTATTTAAAGTATAGTTTAACTTTTAACCATTGAATTTGACATTCAATCCCCTTATATAAACTTTCAAGCTTATGTATAGAAGTGACCTCCATGTTCTTAATTAATATATTATTTCATTATGGAAGTGTAACATATACATATATATTGATGGTGATGCATTATATTCTCCTAAACATTTGTTGTTTAGTTACCTCTATAAATTTTCATGTTTATAAACAATTTATCTTAAAAATTTAAATACCAATTTATTGAATTTATGCATAAGTCAATGTCTTTAAAAACATTATGTACAATAATTAACATATTTTTTTCTTAAATCAATAAACGCACCCACCCAGCTTCCTAGCTATTTGTATAAACCTTCACTCCCTGTCATTCTTTCTGTAGCACCAGTCAATCAAACATCTCTCTCTCTCTCTCTCTCTCTCTCTGTGTGAGAGACCATTGTTGAAAACGTATCAACATGGAAAGTGATGCCCAAGACACCTTTGGCTCTTCCTCTTCATCTCCATCTTCTTCTTCTTCTTCTTTATCGTCAAACTCAGATTCTACAGGTACCAATAAGAGACACTCAAGAGGTGTTTCAGATCAGAATGGTGATGATAGCTGCAACAACAACAAGAAGCAGATCAGAAGTGAAGAAAAGGATCATAATGAAAATAACAAAAATAATGATAATGATAAGCTTCCAGCTTACAGAGGTGTGAGAATGAGGAACTGGGGAAAATGGGTTTCTGAGATTCGTGAGCCCAGAAAGAAATCCAGAATATGGCTTGGAACTTACCCTACTGCGGAAATGGCGGCTCGAGCTCACGATGTCGCGTCTTTAGCCATCAAAGGTCATTCGGCTTTCCTCAATTTCCCTCACTTGGCTTTGGTGCTTCCCAGGCCGGCCACCACCGCCCCAAAGGACATCCAAGCCGCCGCCGCAAAGGCTGCAGCTACTGTCTTTGAGGTGTCAACTAATGATAATCATTGTAATCAAGCTGGGGAGGCTGGGGCCGAGCCGGCCTCGTCATCGTCTTCGGCTCAAGACCAGTATTGTTGTTCTTCAAAGGAAGAGGACGCTTCTTTGTTTGACCTACCAGATCTTTTCAGTGATGGCAACAATGGCCTTTGTTCTTATGCTTCTGCTTCTTCTTCCTCTTCTTCTTCTTGGAATTTCAGGCTTGAAGAGCCATTTCTATGGGAAAATTACTAGATAGAAATAATCAACTGTTTTTCTCTTTTGTGTTTGTAAAAATAAATAATAAAAAAATGGTAAATTTCAGAATTTCCAAGTAGAGAATTCACTTCTTCAAGAAAGGTTTTTCTTTCAAATATATATATAGTCTTTAATTTTTCAAAGGATATATGATGAGCTATCCCTATTCTTTATCTTTTTCCCCAGTTCACATTTTTTCTTGCAGAGCTTAAAAATTGATTAAGATGAAAAGCTGAATCGTGATATGATCAGTCTCTTAGTTTGGTAAGCTCAAGGTATTATAGTATATTCAAACACCGAATCATGATAATAATGGAGCAATAAAAAGAAAAATATAGTGACAGAGCAGTTTAATTTGGTTTACACTCATTATAGAGACGTCCATCTTCATAATAGTGTTTTTTTTTTTAAAAAAAAATCCAGTTCAGGTTAATTAATATTTATATGACATATCATTAAAATTAAATTTGTATAATAATTTGGTTTCAATTATATAATTTGCATAATTTTTTTAAGACTAAACAGGATAGATTATTACTTTGCCCAAAAAAAAAAAAAAACAGGAGAGATTATTTAGTAATCTCACCTAAGATAATTAACTTTTTTTTTTTTAAAAAAAAAAAACCATGACATCACTCTTTTTACTGTGAATGATATGTATTGGATTAGGAAGAGTTAATAAGAAGGATATCAAGTATATTTTCTTTGATTAACATATTTTACACTAATTACGGAAATAGATAAAATTCAAGAAAATAATATTCTTGCTTGATTTAGATTCCAACATCTTGATGAAGGTTTGATGCTGTTGACCGTAAAGCTAGCCAACCTGAACTTTAATTTCATTTTTCTTTTTTCTACTTTATGTCAAAAATATAGCCGGAAGATTAAATGCATCATATAGTAATCATTTCTTCATCAGCTGGGCATTATTACAAATATTTAAATAAACAATCAACAATATCGTGTTATTATATTAATTATATACAAACACCTAGAAGGGACTCGCAGGGAATAATATTTCTTCTTTCTTCTTTTACAAAGCATATCATCAACTTTTGTGTCATGATTAGGAATAAGAAATAAAATTAATCTGATTATTCCAAACCCACATGGACACTAATACTGGTATCCAAAGAAGGTGACAACATCATTATCTGACAAGAGAATTTGTACTATTTGTCGGAAAATGAGAGAAAAACTACTTGAACTTTAAAATCTGGTTGACAATAATAATAATAAGATTAACAAGAATAATAAAGCAATTGACAACTCATTTTGTTGAGAAATAACATATTTGAGATTTTGAAGTTTAAATGATATCTTTTTGAGATTTTTCCCATTTTTATTCTCTTTAAAGGAATTTAATATTTTAAGAAGTATTAATTTTTTTTTCTTTCATATGTCTATATTTAATAATTCAACAAGACCAACAAGATATTTGTTGAAGTTTATAGCTTTGAGAATGACACAAGTTCAAATCTTAGGAAGTGTAATTATTGGAAGAGACAAAAATCATTTGCACACTAAGCCTTAAAAGAGAAAATCATTGATCAAATAAAAGAATAAAGAGAACAAGAAAGAGTAGAAGTTATTAATAACTTATTAATATGCTGTTGGAGTTTAATGTGCTAATTAATAAGGGGTAATATTAAAAATTACTTTTTTTTTTGGGGATAAATTTAATATTTTAACCTTTTTTTTTTTATTCCTCCATCTACACTAGTTAGAAATAACTTATATTTGAGGAGTTAATATATGCATAAATAAAGTTGAAAATTAAATATAACAAAGTACAGGGCCCACGTTTCCCATAAGAATTATTACCACTAAAGTAAAAGTTCTACACAACCTCACTATTGAACATACAAATTTAAAGGTGAGTAAAAAAAATTGTCTTACTTTTTCCAAAAAAAAAAAAAGAAACAAGAAAAAAGAAAAAAGAAAAAAGAATATGGAATAAATTAATTATGAAACAATCAAAAATAAATTTTAATTTGAGTTGGAATGGCTAACTAGAATGATTTGCTTAGAAGGAAGAGTTAGACACATCTGGACGGTCAAAATTTGAGTTTTTAAAAATCTATATTTGTTAAACAAATTTATTTTAAAGGGTATAAAATATAAAATAAATATGATCTCTTAATTATTATTCTTTCAAAAAATGAGTTTTATTTAAAAATTACCAGTAAAAGAAAACTCAGATATGAATCGTTCAAAATTAGATATGAATGATTCATATGTGCTTAACTCTCTCTATCAAGCTCTATGCTTAGTAGCAAAACCAGTTACGGCTAATTAGAGATATCTTTCTTTAACTTAGAGCAGTCCAAAAAATTAGAGTCGATAAAATTTGATGATGACGATCATTATAAACTAAGCAAAACCGATCATAAACACTAATTTTTTACAATAATAGTTTACGGATAAAATTTAAAATATATTTATTTAATTACAATTGATTTGATTGTAGTTCAGTCTCAAAGTAATATCTTAAAACTAGTCTCATTACTAGTTTAGTGAGAAATTTGAACATATAATAGATTTAAATATTTTATGTATTTTTACATTTATTTATGTTAAAATACAAATTAAGAAGGCAAAATACCATGAAAACAAGAACAAACTATGAATGGTACGTCTAAACTACAAGATAATGGCATATTTAAATTTTAGACATCTATCAAAACACCCCCCCCCCCAATTGTAAAAATAACAGCTTCACATTTTTATAGACATGTAATGATATATATGAAAATATCTTAATTAAAAGGACCCCATTATATCTTCTATTCTTTCTTTAATTTTTCTTTTTTTGTGGACCGAATTCTATTATATTATTTGGACCCTAAATAATTGGCCACGTTTTATAATGCCTTGAGTCAATTAGATTTATTCGGTCACCATCAATGTAGGATTCAAAGTTCCATAATTATCTCCAGCTAGCCCTTTCCCACAACAATTTGTTTTGCCCTAGAAAACAAGCTAAATAAACCTGACCCACAGATTATATCACTTGAATTTTCAAGTAATATACTAAATTTGAAGATAAATTATTGACATGGATAATTTAAGATTAGTCCCAAATAAACACAAAGGTCGGAAAAAGAATGCGACAAAAACTAACGACAAATTCATGATTCTCGTGTTGTGGGGTCAGAAGAAGGTGCTTAATTTATAAAAGGGACTAAAATATATAAAGTTTTCTTAAATTTTTAGTCTTGTATATATGTTTTCTAAATTTTCAAATTTGTGCCGATATCTTTCACTAATGTTAATCAGACTATTGTCATCAACGAAATAAAACATAGAGGTAACGTTTATGATCAAATTTTAAAGATCAATATAATATAATCCTTCTTATCTTAAATGTAAGAGCCAGTGGATGAAAGAATTTATTTAGTCCTAAACATAATACCTTAATATATTTTGTTTCACAAGTTTCTAATTTTCCCCCTAAACTCTATTAATTGCATACATTTATAAAGGGGTTTCGGCAAAGGAATATTTTTTATTGCAAATAATTAAAAATAATACTTTAGCAAAAATCAACATACATTTTTTAACAAACAACTAGACTAATGTTCTTAATATCTGTAAATTGGACGATGCTCTGGTCCTTGTCAAGGGCCATCCGTTGCGGCTTATACGTCGACGTATAAGCTAAGCCGCCACACACACAAGCCGCAGCGGACCATTGTGTGTGTGGCGGCTTATACGTCAACGTGTAAACCGTAGCAGACGGTCCTTGACAAAGACCAAAGCCGGTTCCCTGTAAATTAGTTATCTATCTCCTACATTTAAGATTGAAGGGGATAATTTTATGATCACAAGTTGATGAACTTTTGCGCAATTTAAAGTGTAGTTTATCATAAATAATTTCTTAATTACAAATATAATATGACCGACATGAATAATAAATTTATTAATAATATATGTTTATTGTCTGGAGGCTAAATCTCTAGAGTCAAACTATTGGTGATAATTTCTTTTATGATTAAGACAACTCTGGATATAGAATATCAACCACCAAGAAGAGACAAATGGCAATTGTTGATTACGTGATAAAATTCGCAAAGTATAAGAGAAAAGAGAAGCTTTTAGTGCAAAATGGATGAAACAATGAGGCTTCAAGTTATGAGATTAGTTTTAAATTTTTAGTACTTTAGAGAATAACATTTAATCCGAAAAATCCTAATGGTTGGTGTATTTTTCACCTAAACCTTAGGAATGAGTCAATTTACAAATATTGTCTTTGTACGGGAGAGAAGGTTAAACACGTAAAGCAAAAATTCAATATATAGCTAGGGCATTGCTAATTTAATTTAGAGATGATAATAATTTGCAAATTTTCCAAAATATGTTATAGTTTCTACTTTTGTTTTTCTTCCCATTAATTAATTGACGGTATACATTTGCAAAACCTTTTTGGCGTCTTAAAAATAATGCTTGAAAATTGAAATCAGGTCTCTATATGTAATACTGTCATTAATATGATGATGTGGGTACCAAATTAGAAGAGAGGACTATTTCATAGACGAGAAAGCCAGTAACTAGCAATTAATTCTTATGTGGATAGCTATGACGCTCTTTAGTAAGATACTCTATAGATTTTGCACATTTTTCTGATTCAGGTTATTCCCACTTATAAATTTTTTAATATGGATTTTTCCCAATCTTCTCAAAAAAGAATTAATAAAAAAAATTAGTGGAACTTTACATCATATATAAATATGATAGGTAGGATTATTCAGGTCAAAATGGATGTTTTATAAATCTGTGTGCATTATTAGAAGATTCAAAGTAATGATAGGTAGGATTTTGCATCCACGAAGCAGCCCTATTAATGAATGTAATAGTGATTACACAACTTGCAGCCCCAGCTGGCATTCATATAGTCCCATCCTAACGACTCTCCAATAACCGAATAAATTAATATGGAATGAGGACAAGTAACCAAGACTTATTCAAAATCATCAAAATGAATAAGATTTGATAACTATACACACATTGGGGGGGGGGGGGGGGGGGGGGAAATACCATTAATAAAAAGTTGGTTGAGTTGGTAATTGGGTCTTTTTTCTCGCCGGCGATTGGTGGCACAATCACAAGCCGCCGGTGAGTATCATTTTATATCACAATTGTGTTAGAGTGGTAGATCGGTTCCTAGATCTTTGATTTGTGTCCTTTTCCCTCTGATTTCTAGTGGCTATGGACTTTTCTCATCCTTGTGGCGAGCTTTTTTTCTCTTCTTCTTCAGGTTTGTTCTGTGGCGGTGAGAGCTATTTGTTTTTTATTTCTTTTTTGTGGTGCTGGGTTTTGTGATGGTATTCTTGCTTTCTCAGGGAATAGACATATTTGTGAGATATGAGTATAAATCCTTTTGGTTAGATGGTTGTTTGAACGTTATTAGATTCGACTATCACTTGATGGCTTGATCTATGTTCTTGGGGGAAGATTTCAAAAGGTGTTGTTCGGTGTGTGGTCAAGGTCACCATATTTGCTTGAATCGAGAAGTAGAAGTGTTCTTTGTGATATCATGGGTTTTCTTCCTTCTGAAGTTGGGTTTTCTTTGATCTTTACCCCAAGTTGGGGTATCTATGCAGCTGCTCTAATTGCAGCTAATACTTATAAGGAAGTGTGCCTGTTAGGGTGGGTTTTACAATTAACACTTTCTTTCATGTCACTTCTAACCTTGGATATCGAGAAGGTCGGTTTTGTCCATGCTTCTACTTCTACTCTTAAATCTTTAATGATTTGGCTTTGTTTGTATTCCATCTTCAGTTTATTTTCATGTATTGCACCGGTTTGTAGTAATAATATAAATAGGTCTTGACCAAAAAAAAAAGATAGAAAGTTGGTAATTGGGTTTACTCATAACTAGAAGATTGTGAGTTCAAATCCAAGTAATTAATAGTATATATTTGCTCATATATAACGGCTAATAAATACCGGTTACAACGAATAAACATCATGTGTGTCAAAACGGATATCATAATAATATATAATGCTAAAACATAATGATTAATTATATGCACTGTCATATATTATGAGGCAGAATTCACAAAAATAACGGTTGTAATTGATAACTATAATTTATTTACTTATAATAATGACGGTTCTTACAAAACAACTATTATCTAATACTTATAGATGATTCATATCTTTCAACCTTATATCAACAATAATAAAAACATAACGATTACATCAGTTGACTTTAAAGTATGAATGATAAAAATGACCTTTCATAATAAACAACCGCACGTTATGTAAAGAATAACTTTGAAAAATACATTTTCACAACCTTGTTCTGTCCGATACCAAATACCAATTCTCTTTAGTGAAATACATTTAAGAGCAAAGTACACTTCAACTCTATTTAAACACCTATTAAAGATGAGCATAGTTTACGAAAGATGAGCATATTAAGCTCATAATCAACACAAACACCATTTCATTATAATTGCGTACGCCATTTAAGGATGCGCACGACAGATTGTTTTTACATATATAGCACATCGATCATCATGCTAGAGAAATATAATACCCATATCATGCTTGTACATGTTGCGAAATATAATACCCATATCAGCTAAGGCTATGTGGGATGCACTAGAAATTGCTCATGAAAGAACCACCGGAGTCAAGGAGAATAGGGTCAACACACTCATGACAGAATATGATCTTCTTCGCATGAAATCTGGTGAATCTATCATTGATTTCCAACTAAGATTCACTCATTTGATCAACCAACTTGTTGCCTTAGGAAAAACATATGAACAACCTGTTCAAGTAAGGAAAATCCTCAATATTCTCAGCAAAGAATGGGAAGCCAAAGTAACAGCCATTGAAGAAGCACGTGGAGAGTCAATAAGCTCGGTAGCTGCCTTGTTTGGAAGCCTATCTGAATATGAAGGGAAGCTCAAGTTCCGAAAAGAGCTTGATGAAGTGAGTTGCAAGAACAAAGGAGTAGCCCTCAATGCTGTGAAGGAAGCAAAAGAGTCAGATGATGAAGAAGAAGATGAGGATGAAGAAATTGGGATGATGGTCCGACGATTTAAGAAATTCTATAAAAAGGACCAAGGCTTCAAGAAGTTTTAGAAGGGGAGTTACAGCTACGAATCAAAGAAGCCTATCATATGCTACGAATGCGAAAAGCCCGGACACATCAAATCAGAGTGTCCTCAGTTGAAGAATCAAGAGAAAGAAAAGAAGTTCAAAAAGTTCAAGAAAAAGGCTTATATCTCAGCTATATGGGGAGACAGCTCATCCGATGAAGATGAAGCTGAAGAAGAAGAAGAAAAAGCAAACATATGCCTAGTTGCTGAAGAAGAAGAGCAACATAATACAAGCAATGAGGTATATGAATCTAAACCTTCCTATGATGAACTTTTTGATGAATATAATATTTATACAAATGGAATTTGAAAAACTTGCTGAAAAGTATTTTGCTTTGAAAAAGAAAAACACCACTCTTGAATTGAAAGTTGAAAGACTTTCTTCTCCTGAAATTCTAGTTTGTGATGAATGCCCTATTTTGGAGAAAAAGAATTCACAATTGACAAAAGCACTTGAGAAATTCACTAAGGGAAGTGAAATGCTCAATGTGATTCTTAAACAACAGTGTTTTATAAACGATAGATCGGGCATTGGTTATAAACCAGATTTTGACAAGAAGAAAGGAAAGAATAAGAATGGTCAAAAATCGTACATGAACTATTTTACAAAATCAGTTCATTCTTCTAATCCCTTTGCACATTGTAACTATTGCAATAGGAAAGGTCATTCTACCTCTTCTTGTTTTCATAAAAATGAAAGAAAAGCTAAACCTGCTGGAAATTATCAATGGGTACCGAAAGGAACTTATGTTCCCAAGGTCAAAACTAACCCCAAAGGACCCAAAAAAAGATGGGTACCTAAAACTTGATCCCCTATGACTTGCAGGTGTGTCTTAGAGCATCAAGGCCCAACAAATGGTACATTGACAGTGGATGCTCAAGACATATGACTGGAGATAAATCCAAATTTGTCTCAATCAAGCCTAAGGATGGTGGCAAGGTGACCTTTGGTGGTGACCAAACCGGGAAAATCGCTAGCATTGGTGAGATTGGAAACAATGAAGGTCCACTCATCAAGGATGTCTACCTTGTAGAAGGATTGTGCCACAACCTCCTTAGTGTGAGTCAAAGCACCGACAAGGGTAACTTAGTTATCTTTGATTCAAATGAATGCTTGATTGTGAAAAAGGATTTAGTTTCCATTGATGATTTGAAAACAAAAGCTTTATTTAGAGCACCTAGAGATGACAATTGTTATACTCTTAACCTCTCTAGTAATGCTTCAGTTTCTGAAAATTGTTTTGTAAGTAACTTGAATGAAAGTTGGCTATGGCACAAGCGATTAGCTCATGTCAATATGTTTCAACTTGACAAGTTACTGAAAAAGGACTTAGTAATTGGCATTCCCAAACTTAGTTTCAAAAATGATTTGATTTGTGAAGCATGCCAAAAGGGAAAACAAACTAAGTCATCTTTCAAAAACAAAAATGAAATATCTACCAATAGACCATTGCAATTGCTACATATGGATCTTGTGGGTCCAGCAAGGGTGAGGAGCCTTGGTGGCAATCTATATACATTGGTTATTGTAGATGATTTCTTTAGATTTTGTTGGACTATTTTTCTATCATCTAAAGATGAAACATTTGATCAGTTTGTTGTATTTGCCAAGAAGGTCCAGAATGAGAAAGGATTTTCAATTTCAGGCATAAGGACTGATCATGGTGGCGAATTCGAGAATAACGCCTTTGCTGAATTCTGTGACAATATGGGGTTGACCACAACTTCTCAGCTCCAAGGACTCCACAACAAAATGGTGTTGTTGAGAGGAAGAATAGAGTGCTCACTGAGATGGCAAGAGCAATGTTGAATGAGAACAACACTTCACAAGTGTTCTGGGCTGACGTGATGAGTACGGCTTGCTACATCTCAAACCGAGCTTACTTGAGGAAGAAGCTGAACAAGACCCCATACGAGCTCTACAAGGGAAGGAAGCTGAATCTAAGCCACCTACACATCTTTGGATGCAAGTGCTATGTGCACAATAATGGTAAAGATAATCTTGGTAAATTCGACTCCAAAGTAGATGTAGGCATATTTATTGGCTATTCTAATAGAAGCAAAACATATAGAGTCTTTAACACTAGAACTAAGGTTGTAAAAGAGTCTATACATGTTGTGTTCAGTGAACAAGAAGCTGATAAATCCTTGAATGATGAGAAAGAGACCATTTTCAAAAATCAATTCTTTTCAAAAACTACTCCTTCTTCTGAAAATTCTGAGAATGTTTTTGAGGCTGATCCTGAAAGCAATTTAGAAAACCCTGATCAGTCTCAGCCTAGAGCTTGGAAATATATAAGAAATCATCCTTTAGACCAAGTTATAGGTGATGTCAATCAAGGAGTAAGGACTAGAAATAGTGCTTTGAATGAAGTAACCTTTTCTACATTCATTTCGCATATTGAACCCTCTAAGATAGATGAAGCCCTTTCAGACAATGATTGGGTGATAGCTATGCAAGAGGAGCTACATCAATTTGACAGAAATCAGGTTTGGGACTTAGTACTTAGACCCAAGGACCATCCGGTTATTGGGACAAAATGGGTATTTAAGAACAAACGTGATGAGTCTGCAATCATTGTCCGTAACAAGGCAAGACTGGTTGAAAAAGGTTACAACCAAGAAGAAGGCATAGACTATGAGGAAACTTATGCTCCAGTAGCAAGATTGGAGGCCATAAGAGTCCTTCTAGCCTTTGCTTACGTGAATGGTTTTAAACTTTTTCAAATGGATGTGAAAAGTGCTTTCCTAAATGGTTTTATACAAGAGGAGGTGTATGTTGAACAACCTCCAGGTTTTGAAAATGATCAATTTCCGGATCATGTTTATAAACTAAAGAAAGCATTATATGGTCTTAAGCAAGCTCCTAGAGCTTGGTATGAAAGATTAAGTCAATTCCTACTTAATCAAGGGTTTATTAGAGGCAAGGCTGACACAACATTGTTTATCAAGAAAAATAAATTGAATGAGATTCTAATTGTCCAAATTTATGTTGATGATATTATCTTTGGTGCTACTAATGATGCTTTGTGTGAGGAGTTCTCCAAGACTATGCAGGGTGAGTTTGAGATGTCCATGATGGGAGAGATCAACTACTTCCTTGGCCTGCAAATCAAGCAACGAAAGGATGGGATATTCATCTCCCAAACAAAATATCTGAATGATTTGCTGAAGAAATTTGGGATGGACAAATGCAATGGGGTTGACACTCCTATGAGCACAACAACTTCATTGGATCCTGATGAAGAGGGCAAGGATTTCAATATCACGAAGTATAGAGGGATGATTGGGTCATTACTCTATCTCACTGCAAGCCGCCCGGACATCCAATTCAGTGTTGGGATGTGTGCAAGGTTCCAATCCGCTCCAAAGGAGTCCCATGCTGAACATGTGAAGAGGATATTCAGATATCTCTCAGAAACAAAGACTCTTGGATTATGGTTTCCCAAAGGTCAACCTGAACATTTGGTGGCATACTCAGATTCAGACCATGCCGGCTACAAGATTGATAGAAAGAGCACAAGTGGGCAATGTGAGTTCTTTGGCAACTCACTTGTGTCTTAGTTCAGCAAGAAGCAAACAACGGTAGCCGTCTCATCAACTGAAGCTGAATATGTGGCCGCATCAAGTTGCTGTGCACAAGTTTTGTGGCTCAAACAACAACTTACTGACTTGGGAGTTCACCTCAAAGAGATCCCAATATTGTGTGACAACACAAGCACAATAAGCTTGGCCAAGAACCCGGTATAACATACAAGAACCAAGCATATTGATGTGAGGCATCACTTCATAAGGGATCATGTCCAGAAAAGAGATGTCAAAGTCATGTTCATTCCAACTTATCTCCAACTTGCTGACATCTTCACCAAGCCTCTAGCCAAGGAACAATTCAACTTCATAAGGAGAGAATTGAAAATGGTAAATCCCACTGAATTGTAAGCAATTCTCATCCAATTTAATGTTAGTTATGTTTTTGATGATTAATCTTTACTAACTTAAGCATCGAAGTGTATAGCTATAGTTTTTGCAGGATGTTTTGAGGTTTCAGAGGTTGCATACTCAAGTATTGGCTACAATACTCGAGTATGGAAGTTGCAGAGAGCAAAGTATTGAGAAAGAGACTCAATACTCGAGTATGTAAGTGACATACTTGAGTATGGACCAGACAGAGACCAAAGTTGAAAGTATGCAAGTGGCATACTCGAGTATGTAAGTGGCATACTCGAGTATGGCTATCGGGGATTCAAAAGTTCACCTTACACTTTTGAAGTCCAGGTCAGTATACTTTCTTCAATACTCGAGTATGTTAGTGAAAGTATGAAATACTCGAGTATGGGTTTTATATACTCAAGTATAGGTGCTTGTCTATATATATAGTGACTGTTGATGTTCTTCCATACTTGCGCTCATACTCCAGTAAACCCTAAGTGTTCTCTCTTCTTCTCTCAATTTCTCTCTGAACCCGTCACAAACCCTCAACATTCTCTCTTAAATCTTCTCAAAATCACTTCCCATTCACATTCTCAATCAAACCCTAACCCTCCAATGTCGAAAGATCAAGGAACATCCGATCATCCCTCTTCTTCTCATCCTCAGAGACCACCGAGGATGAAGTCGATTCCTCAGAGGCTACAGACTGGCATTGATCGAGCTATCCGGGGAGTTAGCGACAACATTCCTGAGGCTTCATCTCCTAACCCCAAAAAGAGGGATACGATGTCCAAAGACCCGGTTCCATCTTCAGCTAGTAAAAGGAAGAAGACTACCGATCCAAGCAAAGACAAGGGGAAGAGAAAAATTGTTCATCGGAAGGCACGATTAAAGAGAGCCTCCACCACTGTTGTCTCTTCTCCATCTACCGTCGAAGTCACTGGTTCAGTTTCGGAGACCGAGTCTGAGGAAGTATCTCCGGTTATAGCCAACGCGGTTGAAGAAATCAAATTACACAAGTCGGCGCCGGACGGTTTCAAGATAGTTCCTGTTCCTCTCTTGCCTGGCCTAAACACCAAGTTCAAGGACCAGTACACATCTCGGGGATTCTGTGCTGTAGTGTCAGTTGATCTGGCTCAAGTCTACCAGGAGTGCAACGTGGACTTGTCGCCTTGGTTCGGGCCATACGAGACTTTTGTTTTGATAGAGGCGGCCTATTATCCAGAGTTGGTCAAGTTATTTTATTTTAATATGGTGGCGGATCATTTCTTGGATGCTGATGGCACACTGATTGAGGAGCAGGTCACTACTATAGTCAAAGGTGTCTCACTCACCTTATCTGCTGCTATCCTCAACCGGATCCTGAAGTTTACCAACCCTCCTCTGGCCTTCACTCCCACCTACACCAATGAGGAGGTGTACTCTACACTTGTGCTCGGCAAGGACATACCAGATGATCAGAGAGCTCACTTGTCCTTCAAGCCGTCTGACATGTCCCCGCTGAACAGAGTGATTTGGTACGTCTACTCGAGGAACTTTGTGCAAAAGGGAGGGAGCTTCACTCACTTGACCCAGAAGGACTACCGGTTCTTCACTGCCTTTATCAAGAAGCATCCGATCAACATTGGCCAGTGGATCTTCAAGGAAATGAGCCAATTCAGGTTCGTCTCCTGGAAGACGGCATACATACCATTTCCATCATTGGTGTCATTGATCCTATTCTATCATAGGATTTGGTATGTAGGGCCACCTGAGACAATGAAGTACATCCTGGCCTTCGGCAAGACACAGTTCAACGTTATGAAGATCCACTTTGAGCCTGAAGGATCCGGTCAGTCTAGAGCTCCACAGCGATCATAGGCCCGTGCATCTCAGTTTGTTGCGCACGAGGCACAGTCGGCTCCTCCTCCACCACTGGACTTTGACGAGAGAGTCAAAGGGATTGTGGATGCTGCCATTGCTTTGCTTTTTGTCAAGATGCAGTTTGAATTTGGCAAATTGGGCGCTGATATCAGGATGGGACTAAACGAGGTGATTGCTCAGTTGGACAAGTTGAAGGATGAGTCTGAGAAGAAGCAAGGAGAGATCTTCGACCAATTGATCGACTTGGATGCCCGGCTATCCATCACATTGACTACTGCTTCTGATGCCCGGGACAATGTTGACAAGTTGATCAAACATTTCGATATTGGTGCCTCTTCCTCTTCTGCATTCAGTTTCACCACTGCTCCTACTGCATCCACATCTGTTCCTGAAGCCCAGCCTTCCTCACCATCCTTCGCCTTTCCTAGCCCACCTCACACTTCATCATCTCCCGTCTCATCATCCACTCCATCCACTCTAGCCACCGTTGTCCTATCCTCACCTATCACTCCTTCCACAGAGATCTTACTCGATCCACTTCCATCTCCAGATACCCCCTCCACTGAGATTTTCCATCCATCCTCTCCCATTCCCACATCCTCAGTACTTTTGCCTATCACACTAGCTGTCATTTTCTTACCTCCACCTCCCTCTATCTTTGATATTCCTTCTGATCCCTCTACTGATCCTCCCCACATTGATGATGCCAAAGGGGGAGAAGCTGAGAAGGGCGCATAAGGATAGGGAGCATTTGAGTATAGTTAGTTTGTAGGAAGAATTTGTAGTATGGTTGTGTTTTTTGTTGTATAGTTTGCATCTGTTGCTTTTGACTTTCTGATATCAGTGAATTTTCAGTGTTTTTATCTTTCTGATATCAGTATTGGATGTATATGTGTTATTAATTATCAATGAATGAATGTGTTTATTGTTTCCAAATGTCTTCTGCTGCTACACTCTGCGTTATTTGCAAGTTTATGGTTTTGCTTGAACAATTGAACTGAACTTTTGGAACAATATCAGAAAACTTCATTTCAAAAGAATCACTTTATCAAATTCTTGAAAAATTGGTTTACAATGTGTTGTCATCATCAAAAAGGGGGAGAATGTTAGTTCTCTATGTGTTTTGATGATAATCAACAATTGTAAACATGTTTTGAAGTTTCCAAAATCTGTTAAAAACCATGTGGCAATTGCATACTCGAGTATAGGAAGCCATACTCGAGTATTGGATTGACAGTGGACTGCTCAAATGAATTTTACAAGTCAATACTCAAGTATTGGAAGCAATACTCGAGTATTGAAGTTACAGAGAGCAATCAAGTTTTGAACTTAAGTGCATACTTGAGTATAGCACTAACATACTCGAGTATAGGTCATCCAGAGAGCATCCAAACTTTTCAAACTGAGTCAATACTCAAGTATAGGAAGCTATACTCAAGTATTGAACTTACAGAGAGCAAATGAGTTTTCACCTTGAGTGAATACTCGAGTATGATACTTACATACTCGAGTATAGGTCTTACAGAGAGCTCTCAAACTTTTATAACTGTTGTATACTTGAGTATAGGATTTGCATACTCGAGTATTGGGCTCTTACAAAGGTTTTTCAACTTAACACCTGATCTTGCATACTCAAGTATTCATTTGAATACTCAAGTATTGACATGGAATAACTTCACAATTTTTGAAAGATGAATGCATACTCGAGTATAGATATGCATACTCGAGTATTGGCCATACAGAGAGGTTATCCATTTGTCAATGATTTGAATACTTAAGTATTGGAATGAATACTCAAGTATTGAGGCTTTTTGAACTTAAAAATTTTCTCACAAATAGTTCCATACTCGAGTACATACTTACATACTCGAGTATTGAGGTTGGTTTTGAAAGTTCAAAGTCACGATGATTTGCCTCTGGAAGCTGCATACTCGAGTATCAGATTGGATACTCCAGTATTGACACTAGTACATAGTGACATACTCGAGTATAGAGGAATATACTCAAGTATCCAACGGTAAAAACTGATTTTCAAATCACACGAATTTGAGAAACACTCTTATTTGATCTTATTGCTTTCATCTATCATTCACTTATGTTCCCAGCTATGTTTAACTAGTTTGTTGAGTGAATTTCATTTAACATAGATGAAGATTATTGAAGGTCAAAGCCAAAAAGCAAAAAGTGCTCTGAAGCATTAAATGCACTTCAGTAAATTAACCTCCTTTTGATTAATCCACCTGAACACGCCTTCTCAACGGTAAAGAAGGATTTCTACAACAAGTAAACTCTTCTCCAACGGGCAAAACTCTAGAGAGCCACCTCAGATTAATCAGACACCTGGATTAGTTGGAGATTAGAGAGAGAAGCTGACCAAACTTAATGCTAATCACCTACAACGGTTGGATTCATCATACAACGGTCAATTAATGCTCTCTAAGTATAAATAGAGTGCATTGAAGTCTTCTCAACAACTTTGCAGAACTGAGAGCGATTTTCATTAAGTGTTCATTCAATACTCTTAGTTTTCATTTGTAAAAGTATCTTTTGATACAAGCACTTCAGTGATTATCTTATCTACTCTTTGAGAGAGTTATTTCTGTTGTAATTCATTGATTGTAATAACCACAAGTCAGGGGACTTGGTGGTTGGGATAATTGATTGCAACTTGTAAGGGAGAGTGAGTTCTAGAGAGAGAACTACTCTTGAGTACAGAGTTTGTAATCAGTTGAAAGTTATAGTGGATTGGAAAATCCCAAGTGTGGCTTGGGGATTGGACGTAGGTCAAGGAAAAGACCGAACCAAGATAAATCATCTTGTGCAAAGCTTTTCTTCCCTTCTCCTCTGATATACTCTGTTCTCCCTTGTCCAAAATAGAGCAATCCTTTAAATTTTTTAAAGATACCCAATTCACCCCCCTCTTGGGTATCAAGCTCCAATCTTCAAATTGGGTAACCGAAAAACTGAATGGTCATCCTATTTCCAACAAATCTTACATGTAACAAGATCTAAGGGCCACGACGACGTATTTTGGGTCAGGGTCATATTGTATGTTGGTTAATATACTTGAAAAAAAATTATAATAATTTTTAAATGTCGAAAAGTAGATATTATAAAAAAAACTAAAAAAAATCAGCAACAGTAACATGGGGACTAAAGGTATAAGTATTTTCTTAACTCCGTTATTAACGCTAAACTCGCAAGTTTCAAATGTAAAAGCTACCCTTGTGTTGCCTTATGATGATGGGCTTTCAGAATTCTTCTAACTGGGCTTTAATTAATAATGGGTTATGTGTAAAAATTAACCAAACAACTTTTGGGATTGTAACGAGGTTGAAAGGCTTCGTAGAAATCTTAGCAAGTTGGTGGGTTTCATCCTATGGGTTCAAACGTTTGTCCACGTTTAATGGTGAATGCAGTGCTAAACTGACCTGGAATCTTGTTAAAGGAGGCTAAGGATTAAGGGTGGATGTTTAATAACACAAATATATGTTGAGAAGTGAGGATAACCTTAAGGATGATTCAGCTGTTTGGAAATTCATTGTGCAACAAAAAGATATACTCAATCTGGGTTCAAGATGGTAATTATTTGAGTTTCTATAATGATAGCTGGCTGCTTCGTAATCAACCAAATGACCAATTAAGACTCTAATGGCTATGGCCCCTAAATTATAATGAAGAAGAAGCTAGCCAAGTTGTGGTCTGGGTGAAGTCTAGTACTTGATGGGATCTCTCCTACATACCATGCAAATGTTTTTTACAAGCTAGTGATCGACCTGATGTGTTGGCCTTGAATGCTATGAATGATAATGTTTTTTCAGTAAAAAGTGCTTACTAATTACTGGAAAGCCAATCAAAAAATAATTACAGCCCTGTTTATAAGGAAATCTGGAGATGGAGAGGAGCCGAGCATATTTGTGTGTTTATTCGTGTAATTGAACATGTTATGCACGTGTTGAGGGGACTGCCAATATGGACTACAAAAAACTTGCTATTATCTGACGTGAATAAATAACGGCTCAACTAGCTAGCAAAGATATCACAACGCATGCGAGAGGTTGAAAGGATCGATTACTCCCTTCGTCATAAAACTCAACAATTATCTGACGTGCTGGTGATGACCACGTGAAAATATACATTACCAACGAGGTAATTTGATGTTTTTTTTTTCTTTTTTATAGTGATGCCAGGTCTCTGTGGGTCCGTCTTTTTAGCCCAGGCATCTATCAATCAAGCTTCTTTAAGGGTTTGTTTGGTATAAGGGGAGGGGAGAGCAAAAAATTTTGAGTTAGATTTAATAAATAAGAGAAATGGGGTTAAAAAATTTTATTTTATTATTATTATTATTATTTTACTCTTTTACCTTACATCTTCTCTTCACTAAAAGTTTGTAACCTCACTTCTCTATTTTTTTTTAAAAAACAACTCATAAAAATTCTTAATCCCCGATTCTATCCCCTTATTTTGGTTGAAGGCCAAATATCTTGACTAATTTGTCCCCATTAATTTTACGATACTCCCATTGATGCCCTTGGCAAAAAATAAAGGCAGATTGCCATTGCAGCCGTGGGAAAAATAGTAGTCACCTTCCTCTCTCTTCATTCTCCTCTCTGCCATTGGCCTCATCAAAAATTGTCATTTGTGCCTGACGGTGATAGTGGAGCTTGCTTTAGAGTTTGTGAAGGGTCAATTACATATCATGGAATGGTTCATGAGAGCGCTTGGAGCAAAAAGAGGAAAAGGAAGGACAGTACACTGACGGCGTAGTGAAGAGTGCCAAGAAATCGAAGAAGCGTGATAAGATGGAACAAGAAAATGATGCTCTTGTTGAAGATATTATTAATATATATTATATTAAAATTTTGTTAACATCATTTTTTTTAAAAAAAACATATATTAATAACATGTTGATGACTCTGAATCTTTATAAATTATGTAATTTTGAATTAATAATACATAAATTAATTAAAACATATAGATCAATATACAAGGATAAAATGGTAAATTAGTTATTACCTCTCATCCCTTCTCCCTCTTAAACGTATCTTGCCTTCCTTTCTTTTAACCAAACCAAACAAGGTAATATCAAAACCATCCATCCTTCCCCTCAAACAAAACAGCACCTAAGTTTCTTATTACAGGGCTTAGCCCTCCATATTGTACCCAAAAAGGGAAAAAAAAATATGGGAAAAATTGTTCAATGTGTGGTCAACTTCCATACAATTTTTTTTAGTAATAAAACATTTTGGAGCATTTGAATAACCAAACAACAATTCAATATGTGGACATCTTCCATTTTGCTACTAGATCATTAGGAATCAATTGTGCAATGGCACAAAGCTAGTTCATGTGGTGAGAAAATTGAAAGCATTGAAGCTGAAACTCAATAACTTGAATAAGATAGTTGTTTTACTAACATTTTGGAGAATGTTGAAGCTGCTAGAATAAATTTAACTCATACTTAGACTCGCTTGTTACAAGGAGGAAAAAGAAATCCCATGCATAATGCATTGAAGCTGAAACTCAATAACTAGATGCACCTTATATTTTTTTTTTCCTTTTAAATGTGGATTCACAAGGAAAATTACTTTAGGTTGTGTGATATATTTAACCTTAAATTTTTTAAGGTTGACTACTGTGGCTGATCGGTTACAGGAATGAATTTCGGTCATGAGCACTAAAATTTGGACCTTTCATATTAGTGGTTTAAACTTCTCATGTTGCATGAGAAGAAGAAGATTCCTACATACACATGAAATGGTGGGACCTACATATCATATTATATATATGTGGGTCTCACCATTTCATGTGTGTGTGACATGAGAATACACTTCTCCTACAACATGAGAAGTGTTTTTCCCTTCATATTATATATGTTTGGTCAAAATTTCATTGTTTTACTTTCATTTTTTAAAAAATTATTTTAATGATTACAAAATTTAAAGGGTTTAGGAGCAAAAATACATATATGTGCTTTATCTTTAGGAGTGCCTAACACCATATACTTTTTTTGGGAGCAAAAATACATATGTGGTTACTTTTAGGAGCAAAAGTCACACAACTGTTAAAATTTTGTTATAAATATAACACTTCCTGTTGTAAATCTAGCATGTTGTAAATATGGCTTCTTCTGTTGTAAATGGCCAGATTTTAAATTTTGTTGTAAATACAACACTTCCTGTTGTAAATCTAGTCTTTTTCTGTTGTAAATGACATTTCTATGTTCAAAATCTAGGTGTTTAAATGTTGTTGTAAATATGACATTTTCTATTGTAAATATGACCAAATTTTAAATTTTGTTGTAAATATAGCCACTAGTGCAAAAAAGGCTTTTAAGACCGAACAAAAGAGGTTTGTAAGACTGGACGGACGACCGATCTTGCTCCAACCGATATTAAAAGTCTACCATATAAGACCGGACACGAACCAGTCTTAAAGAAAATCTTTTTGTAATACCCCAGATTTTTAATAATAATAATAATAATAAGATAGTAAATAAATATTTAGAATTTAATAATGTGTGTATTATTTCACAATTTATTAATTGGAAATAATTATAGTAATAATAGAAATTTAGATATTTAATTGTATTGTTTTATAATTGGAAATAATAAAATAAACCCCAGCCCATAGCTAAACCCTAAATTTTAATTACAAACTTAGGTTTAGCCGTCTAAACCTAGCAACGCTCGATAGTTTTCTTTTCCACTGCCTTCTCTTCTCAAATCCTCCTTCCGGACTTTCATCAATTTATTTTTCTAGGAGGCTAGCAAACAGAGACCAGGTAATTCTAATCCCCATGAGTAGTTTTATGAAAACTCTGATAGGTAATTCTAATCCCCATGAGTAGTTTTATGAAAACTCTGATAAGTAATTCTAAAACTCTGATAGGTAATTCTAATCCCCATGAGTAGTTTTATGAAAACCTTGATAGGTAATTCTAATCCCCATGAGTAGTTTTATGAAAACTCTGATAGGTAATTCTAAAAATCTGATAGGTAATTCTAATCCCTGTGAGTAGTTTTATGAAAACTTTGATAGGTAATTCTAATTCTCATGATAAAACTCCTAAAGATTTAGATGGGATTCCCAAAGTACCAATTATTTTAATCACATGATTAGAAGTCTGAAAATATTAAATGATACTTATTATCGTGAGTACTATAAGAGTTAAAAGTTCTCATGATAACCTTATAGGAAGTAAAGCCAAAAAGGGATAATGAGTAAAAGTCCATAGATTTAGATGATGGTCATGAGAACTTCTCATGACCACCTCATAGGAACCCATGAGTAAAAGGGATAATGAGTAGAGCCAGGAATTTAAATGATGGTCATGAGAACTTCTCATGACAACCTTATAGGAACCCATGAGTAAAATGAATAATGAAAAATTAAGGATTTAAATGATGGTCATGAGAACTTGTCATAACAACCTTATAGGAACCTATGAGTAAAATGAATAATGAAAAATTAAGGATTTAAATGATGGTCATGAGAACTTCTCATGACAACCTTATAGGAACCTATGAGTAAAATGGATAATGAAAAATTAAGGATTTAAATGATGGTCATGAGAACTTCTCATGACAACCTTATAGGAACCCATGAGTAAAATGGATAATCGATAGGAACAATATTAAAGGCGTTGCATTGTAATACAGTTTTGGATTATGTGAATAACTTTTTGCAATCAATTGTTGAATTCTTAAAGGATGAATGGAATACATTTGACAATTGTTTTATTTCTTCATCTCGGCCTGTGTGCTTTAGTTGCATAGATATATGATTGAATCCAAATTTGTCCCTGTGCGTCTCTTTTTCTTTGTGATTGAAAACCAATTTTTTTACCTCGGCTTTTGTGCGTCGATTGAATACCTGATCCTGTGCGTCATATTCTCTTTGAATTTTAATATAATTGCTTATGTCCCTTTTATTCATTTACTAATTGATTTTCTTTTTCTTTATATAATACCTTCTACGCAATAAAATAAGTCATGAACAGATTTTAGGTCAAAATATCCTTATATTTATATTTAATTAAAATAATATAAATATATATATATATATAAGATAAGTAAATAATAGAGATAATTTAGGAGTTTATTATGTGTGTGTTTTAAAACAATTTAACAGTGGGAGGATAGCTTTGGGATGGTACCTCCCATAGTGATGAACACAACTTATGGGTTTTGTGCCCTCGATATTTATTTGATGTGAAAATGATAGTATCCGTTCTTTCTAAAGTGGTGTCTGACAGGTTTCCGGGACACTAGCAGCAACTTTGGGAAGAGGTGTGCACACTAGGAAGATATGTTTATATGTTTATGGCCAATTGATGATTGTGATTGGCAGGTTTCCGGGTCACAGGGTAGACTGGCAGGTTTCCGGGTCCAAATAAAATTTAATAAAAATTAATGAATGACATTTGATATGAAACTAATATTTTAGAGTATATATATAAATATATATATTCTTTTCTTTTATATCATGTGAATATTTTATTTATCATTATATTTATTATTATTGTTGTTGTTATTTTTGTATTATCTTTGTTTATTAGGATTACCAGTTTTTGCTGATGTATGTGTTCATGAGCTGCGACGATCCTTCGGGGGAGCAGATTTTTAGTGAAACAGGTCTCGAAGTTGGGGCTAGCAGTGAGAAGTGAGGAAGAATAATGAGAATACTTGCTAGTTTTCCTTATTTTATTTTACGCTTTGGATAATACATTTTTATTTAAGTTTTGATTTATATTAATGTAATAAGTAACCTTGCGCTTGTCCCAATACAAGTGCGGCGGTAACACTCCCCAAGGTTGTTTATTTCGAATTTTATTAATTTATTTATGAAAATCATTTAAATTTTTGTTATTATAACTATTAGAAATTGAGGGTGTTAGACTTTTAGACTGGACATTTAAAACATTGGGTTTTAAAAGTTGTACTAAATGAACATGAAATAGTTTTTGTTCGGTCCAAAAACTCAACTTTTAAGATCGGCCTAAAATAGTCCACTCTTAAAATATCGGACTTTTAAGACCGGACAAAACACATACGGTCTATAAAATAGCGACTTCTAATACCAGACGACTAATTATACGTGGTCTTAAAAAACTGACTTTCAAGACTGGATGATAATTACCTCCAGTCTTAAAAATTTTCATTTAAGACCGGACGTCTAAATATAACATAATGGTCTTAAAAGACCAACTTTTAAGACCGACTTAATATGACCTTTAAGACCTGTCATATAATTACATCTGGTCTTAAAAGTTAAACATATAAGACCGGCTTATTTATTTCCAGTCTAAATTTTCCTCAATTTTTCCCTGCTGTTGTTCTTGCTACTTATATATATACACAAATCCACTACCCAATCCAGCACATAAAAGTCGATATTTTAAACTACAAGCTATGAACAATTATTTGAATAGATTGAATTGGAAAAATGATACAAATATTATTCACCATGAGTTATTTGGCCTCTTAATTAATGATTATACTATGTCTACAACACCTAAATTAATTCATACAATAAGATAACTTACTTACAAATACAATAAGTTACAAATACAATACACATGCGCCCAAAATAATATTAACCATGCCTTCATCTGATTCCCACCCAACAAAGTGACATCCTTTTTTATAACATGTCCCTTTGGATCGGATCCTGCCACAAAAATAAAACAAGGAACAAACTTCATAGTCAAAGACATTTTATGAACATAGAAGGAATAATATATATAGTTAAAGCCTTAAAGTTTTCAAAGAAATCTGCATATATATGAATATTACCTTATGAATTGACTCTTTTATAAAGTGATATCTTCCTATATCCCTTCTTGATGATCACTTCTTATGCCGGGTTCATTATCCGCTTCATCTTCTTCGTTCATGTTCGGTAGACCCCTTGAAAAAGGAGTACTTGCAGGAATACCATAATTTGAATTCATTTCCTCATCAATATCAATGACCCTCTTTCCTTGGAGAGCTACAGACCACATTTTATTTTCTTGATCGGTGATATAGAACACTTTGTTTCGCCTGATCTGCTATAATAAAAGGTTCATCTCCAAAACTTCTACTTGTAATACCCGGGTAATCATATATCTGGAAAATTAGGTTAAGATAAATAAATGGCTATTTCTGATAAGTAAAATATATGGTCTGAATTTCCTATGTTATATTTATCAAGTTTCTTAAGGAAAAATCTCTTAGAAATTAGGGAGAATAATATGCCAAAATTCCTAAAATACCCCTGTGGAACATAAAATAGCCTAAGAATATTATGATAAATCCTAAGAGGCGGGAAAATATTTATTAAAATTTAGAGAGTATATTGTCTCTAATTTTGGTAATTTATTAAGTTATAAACTTGGAAAAATTAAATGGGTAAAAATCAAAAAGTATTTTGAGAACCAAAATGCCCCCACGATTTTTAATATAATGCATGGGACATAAAATACCAATGTCAGTAAAATAGTTGTGAGAAAATGAATAATCCTAATTAATAAAATTATCAACAATTAGAAAGTGGTTAGTTAGGTAATTAATGGCTAATTATTTAAGCTTGAACAAAAGAACCAATAGGGAGAATTTTTGTGAATTTCGGAAGATAATTAAAATATAAAATAAATTAATAAGAAAAGGGGGGAGGAGCAAAATTTTCTAAAAAAAGAAAAGAGAAAGAAAAAGAAAGAAAGAAAAAGAAAAAAAAAGGAAAAAAAGAGAAAATAAAAAAAATAATAATAAAAAATAAAAATAATAATAATAATAATAAATCATACTAATAAAATAGAATAAAATAAATAATAAATATCATGATATTTGTATTATAATAATAATATAAAAGAGATATTTATGGAAGAACCAGTAGGATAAAGGGGAACCAATAGAAATTAAATCTTGCCTAGTAAACTGTGAACTAGGTTTCTAAGGTTAGGGCATATTATAAACACGTGAATTTTTATCTTGAAGTGGGTTATCTCCGAAGTCATTTCCGAAATCGGCGAAATGATTAAGAGATAAGACGAAACCGATATTTTGTGAAATAGGGCAGATAGTAGAAATGAGAACCGATGGAAAATAAATCATAACTAAAAAATCCTTGAACTAAGTAGTAAACAACTGGACATATTATGAATCAGTGAATTTTTGTTCCAAAGTTGGTGTCACCCGAAGTAATTTCTGTAACCGACAGCGTTCAGCTTAGAATCTTCGGCAGGTTACGAAATACCCTGAATGGGATCAAAAATTTAGTTGACCCAGACATTTCTAAAGAAGAAGACTAGACCTTCAAGACTACGTTGCCAGATTTTTGAGATTTTGCAAAATTACGCGATCAGAACACCGAACAGGGAACTTTATCAGTAAAGACTCATAAAGTGAATGAGTGACATCACCTTGATGACATCATGGTTTTGAAGAATGAGGTAAGGAGGTGGATTGGATGGTGGAGATGAAGCCTTGTGTACAAGCTTAGATCCAATGGCTAGAATTCAATATGATAAAATCATGAATAGTGCACATTTTCCCCTATAAATAGGCCTTCATCCATTTGAAATTCTCACACCAAAACACAAGAGAGATTTCAAAAATAGAGAGAAGGAAGAGAGAAGGAGGAGCCCGAAGAAAATTGTAGCGGAGCCTTGGGTAATTTCTTCGGTCTCTAGTCTTTAGTTTTCGTAGTTGTTGCGGTAGCTATAGTAGAAATGCTAGCTAGTCTTTAATCTTCCAAGTAAGTTTAGATATCATGTTTCAGGGATAAATATGATATTTATTTCAAATATATATTGGGAAAAGAGATATGTCAAAATTTGGAAGATTAAAGTCAAAATAGCGAAGCTCTGGAGAAATTTCGCCGATTAGTCAAACTAGGGGCAAAATGGTAATTTGTACCTGAAATGCCTGTTATGATGTTGATCACTGATAAATGTGATATTATCCTTATAGGATATCTGTGAACTCGCACCGCTGTTATACTGCTGTCAAACGTGCTGTTTTTCGTCAAAAGTACCGTTTCCGTCAAACGTACCAAAATATCATCAACGAAGGTACGGACGCGTACTGTAACACAAACTCTGTGCTGCTCATATACATATATGTGATAGATATGTTCATAGATTGAGGCTCTGGTTAGGGTCATCAATTATACATACAGCTTTACACGGGTTATAGTATTGATAATACCGTTTGAGTTTTCCTTGCGTTGAGGACACGTGTTGAGATCGTGGCACTGGGTATGTGCAGACATGTTGTAGGACTTTACATACTGCTTTGTGCTTATGTTCTGTCATTGTTATGATCATGCATCTGCTCTGTGCTTATGTACTGATATGTTGTTGTACTGTCATAAATATCTGTCATCCATATACTGTTTTATTTGAGCATAAGGTTAACTGTTACATGAGATCCAAATGGGAATTGGATCTCAGCTGTAGCCTCAGGGTCGGGAGGTCTGCGGATTGGTGATAGAGGCAAGCAGCAGGAATAGATGACAAGACAAAGACTTACTTACCGTATATGTATTTACTTTTGAACTCTAGGATAACTGTAACGACACTATTACATTATGGTTAACGTTTTATCATGGTTCAGTTACTCACTCGCTCCAATGCTCTACTCTGATTTTTTTTTTAAAAAAAAATTCTGCTTTTAAATTAGGATGTTACACTACCATTGACATCGACTAATGTAAATCCTAGCCGATCGATCTGAACACCATTATTGACATTAACCCACTTGCATTTGAAAATGGGAAATCTAATTTTCACATAGTCCACCTCCCATATCTCTTCAATAACCCCATAATATGGCATGACTGCCAATAAAGGGCTCTTGTCTTTCGAACTGGAGAAGTGCATAGATTCAGCCTCTAACATAACACCACTGTTCTGGACTGTGCTCCTATCATCTAGGGACTTCGTGTAAAATGTATAAGCATTGATCACATACGAATTCCAACTTATGACATCAACCTCAGGACCACGTGCTAACCATTTGAGGATATCAGAAACACATTCCTCCTCCTCGACCTTTTGTTTGAACCAGTGTGCAAAAGTTCTGTTATGCTCCTTAATCAACCTTTGTTTAGTCATTCAATGATTTTCTTTCCTCACAGCTTCTTTATGTGCAGCTATACTGGCTTGAACTTCATCAACATTATTCAATATGTATAAGTGGACTTGTGACAATTCATCAGGATCCACGGTCTTTACTGAAGCCCCTCGCCTAGCCCTTTCAGCATGATGACGTTTTGGAAGCCTAGTATGTCTTACTTTGGCCAAATAATTTTGACAAAATTCCATGGCTTCTTCAGAAACATATTTCTGAACAATCGATGCTTCTGGACAGTATGCATTCTTCACGTACCCTTTAAGGAATTTCATAGATCTTTCAATTGGGTACATCCACCGTAAATGGATAGGGCCGCACAACTTTATCTCCCTCACTAGATGGACAATTAGATGAACCATGATGTCAAAAAATGTAGGAACAAAAAGCTTCTCAAGGTGGCACAAGATAAGATATCCTTCATTCTCCAATTCATCCAACTTTTCAATGTCAAAAACTTTACCACAAACCGCATTGAAGAAGACACAAAGTCTAGTCAAAACGACCCGAAGGTCATATTTGGCGATGCCTCGAATAGCTATTGGGAGTAGCTGTTGCATCAAGACATGACAATCATGCGATTTTTGGCCTACTAATTTCAAGTCCTTCATCGATACAAGCCTCTTAAAATTTGAAGAATACCCCGAGGGAACTTTTGTGCAATGTAAACACTCACAAAAACTTCGTTTCTCATCCTTAGACAAAGTATGAGAAGCTGGGGGACAATAAGTTCTTGTCCCATACGGCCTTGGATGTAACTCTTCACGTATTCCCATTGCTTGCAAATCCAATCTTGCCTTCACACCATCCTTGGAACTGCCTTGTATATTGAGAAGCGTGCCAACAATACTATCACATACATTTTTCTCCACATGATGACATCGATACAGTGTCTCACATCAATTGATGATTGACTCCAGCCAGGATTGTGCCTCGAGGTTGGGCACACACCCAAGCCAAGGATTTTGCTGCCTCTAGTCAGATAGCATTTTCAAGCCTTCTCTATATATATCTTGAACGATGGATTGACTCAAGCCAGTGATAGTATTGACTCAAGCCAATTTCTCTCAGTTCGGAAAACACCTTGTCAAATGTTCAAATTCACTGAGATTGTTTCTATTACTTCATATCATCTATCATTATTGTTCTTAACTATATTTAATCAGTTTATTAATGAGTTTCAGATTATTATACGAAGGATTAACATCAGATTATCAAAAAGTGAATGATTACGTTAGAGCTCAACGGTAACTTTGAGCAAGTTACAGTGGTCATATTCCAACGGGAAGAATTGCTCAACAGACAAATGCTCACAATAGTTAAATGATCTTCATTGCCTATAAATAGCAAGTCTTCAAACCGAACGATGTGACGATTGATGAATGACAGGACGAACCCATTGAAATGATTTTACTACTTCACCATCGATAGTTCAATATCTCTTATACACTCTATTTCTCAATATTATATAGTTTTCAGTAGAGAGTGTGATGATCGATTATGTACTTCAGTGATTATTATTCATCTACTCTATGAGAGAGTCTAAACACTTATTTGATTGTCTGTTTAGTGATCAAATCTTAAGGTTGTGGAACCTTTGAGTGTGGGTTACAGTTACAACTTATAAGGGGGATGAGTCCGAGAGTGAAAGGATCATCCTTTGTCTACAAAGTGTGTAATTGTACCCTTATAGTGTATAAGGGGAGTATTTCGGTAAGAGATTGTAAAGGTTGCACAAGTGCCCGACTAAACTTGTGAGGTTGTAAAGGCTTTTCTCTTGTGCCCGGTTAAACAAGGAGATAGTGGATTGAAAATCTCAAGTGAAGCTTGGGGACTGGACGTAGGTCAAGGATTAGGCCGAACCATTATAAATCTTAGTTTGCATATTTTCTTCCCTAAACTCTTACATTTCGAGCATATGTGTTTAAATGACTAGCTATTGCTTTATAAACTATTTCTGTCATTCGAACTACTTTTAGTAAGTTGCGAAATGATTTTCAAAGTTTTTTCAGGCACCCAATTCATCCCCTTTCTTGAGTGATAGCCAAGTCTAACAGTATATATGTTAAGCATGATTAGTAAAAAAATTTAATCGGTTTAGATTTCTTAGTTGGTTGTCATGGGAATTTAAAGTTATTTTCTCTTTAAGAGAATTTAAGATTTGTGCCATATAGGGTATTTTTACCAAATAAATGAGAATCTAAGCATCTATTTGGATTACTAGAAGTATTATTTAAGATTTAATCGGTTAGTTTTACTAAATCTTTGAATTACATGAAATTATGAATTGAGATTTGAGATTTTAAATTAGAGATTTGTATGATTTTGAGTATGTGGAGGTTTGGAGATTGTTTAATAAATTGGGTTATACTGATAAAAGTTAGTATTAGGTTAAAAACTGAGGAATAGATAAATTGTTATTTTATTTTAGGAAAACTTTGAGATAATAATTTAATTAATTATTTAATTATGGTATTAGTAGTTATTTGTGTTAATTTTATTAACATATAATTATATATTTATTTTTAGAGGGGACTGATTTCTCTTACGATTAATATCGTGTCAAGAACCTGAGGTAACCACTTTCCAATTTTTCTTGTATACTTGTTGAGTTGATTATAAGCATATGCTTATATATTTAAATGATATGGATATATTATAGTTTGTTACCTCTAAAAATGTATAAATATGAGATATTTGTTTGAAGATAAATTTTAGTTAAGTGGGCATAATTTGTTTATATTGTTATGATTAAAATTTTTTATTTTGTAATTATGAAAGTTTATACATGATGTTGATTATCAAACATAACTGTGAATTTGTTGATGTTGGAAATTGTGATATTTCACTACATATTGAGGTGTTCTGGATGGAGATGAAATGTGATGGTAGGAGATTGATTTTATACCACGTGGTATTGCCACCATTGAGCACACAATAGATGGCCGGATATTGCCCTTGGTATCATCCTAATCCTTTGGCCGGGATTAGGGTAAGCCCTTGGGACAATGATACCTTTCTATATTCGAGAGAAAGGGAACCCATGGTCTGATATGAGTTCTATAGCCTTTGGCCGGGCTACACCTCATCATTGGTGAGATTGGAATAATCTTGTTAAAGAGATTAAACCTATTATATTGTAGCTTATGGGTTTTGTCAATAGTTATAAGGAGGTTATAAGGAGGGTTGAGGGAGTCACATGCATAATGAATAATTTTGAATTATTAATTGGTTTGGTAAATTACTCAGAGTTAATGATATATATATGAATGAACAATTGTCCCGCTTAACTATCTTGTAATCACTCCCTGTATACTTGTTAGATTGGATATGTGGCTACTGAGTCTTCATGACTCACCCCGTTATTACTTATTTTTTAGGTGAGAATTCAGGCGTTAACACCAAGGGGAAGGCATCCGAGACTTGATTTGAGTTATCAATCTTGAATGTCTCTTTTCATTATGTGAGCATAGTCTAATGTATATTGCCAAACTTTAAGGCCTCTTTGGTACGTTACATATTTTGATTATTCTACTGCACACTAGAACTTATATTATGAATAGAGCTTGTTGATATAAATTTTAATGTGTAAATGATTCATTTTGGGCAAAATTAAATATGTTTAGATATAAAATAATTATTTAACTGGTAATTTTGGAAGGATGTTACATTATGAACTTTAATCTTTACTTATTTCTATTGTATTTTATCAAGTTGAAGACATATGCTACTAATCTTTATTTGTCGCAAACTTAATTGCCAATTAGCATTTGCAAATTTGTTCTAGTTTAATTAAGTGTCTTCATAACCTTTTTTTATGTCTTTTGGTTAGCTATCTATGTGCTATTTATATCACATTAAATAGCCCTAAAATGGAGTCTCATAATTTAATGTTGGTTAATTAATTCCAAAATGATAAGAATATAATCAATAAATTATAATTCTTTTGAGACACATATTCACCTTTGTATTTTACTAATTATTTATTAAAATACAATGTTTGTAAGAGTTATAAAAAATAGGGTATTACACTCACTGCAATGATGATCGCTACTAGGATTACGAATGGAAAACCGCTATCGATACATATTGCAGTGATGATGCCTTTGGTGCCCGTCGCTAGAGTGAAAATCTACATCGTCTAATACAATTTCAACAATTCAGATTTAGAATTTCTTAACGGATGATTTTTAAACAAAAAATTATTTTTTTAAAAAAATTGATGGTTAAGATATTACTATCTTTAATTTATTTTAGCTTTTGTATAAAATAATTATTTTAAGAATAATAAATTATATATGCACCATCCAAATTTTGGTGCTCATCAGACATCACCAAAATCACTTTTTTAAGTTATGGTAGATCTATTGTCCAAAATGTTTATTGGTCAAGAGTTGTTGAGGTTGTATTTTAAAAAAAGAGGGGGGGGGGGGGGGGGGGGGGAGGCTTGCCCGCATTGTTCGGTGAAAATTGACTTAAGGAATGAAAGCTTGTGATTCTGTTGAATGGAGTTCTGTTAGGGATTTGATTATTGAAGTGAATTTTCTAGCTGCAAGTTTGTTCATTGGGTCATGATGTTTATTCAATTCTAACGGGCATGACATGAAATGGCGGATCCAGAAATATAATAAGAGTGGGCATTAGTGGCGAAGTTAGGGTTATTTATTTATTTATTGTGTTTGCATAATTAGTGGGGGTTTTTGGGGCTTTTTTTTTTTAAATTTTTTTAAAAGGAAAGTTTTAAATGCATTAGAAAATAAAAGAAAAGAATATTAAAAAAATATTCATAAAATTAAGTGAATACTGATGATGTAATAAAAGAGACAGTTATTTTTTTACCAAACAAAAAGAAAAAAAGAGAGACAGTTATTTTACAAATATGTCATTTAGAAAAGCAAGACTAAGTGCTGTTAGAGATGTAGCTACATAAATTACAATGGAGGGTAGGCATTTAGTAAGTTCAAGCACATATATTTTAATAATAAAAGTATATTATAATAAAAATAATTACAATGTCATCCTTTCAGGTCTTATTTTTTGGAATTCCATCATAATTGTTTTATTATCAATGCTATCAAATACATCTTTAACAAACTTTTTTAGAAGAGACAAATTCATGCCCCCCTTTTCTTACACCTAGATCCGCCTCTGATTGCATGGGAATGGTGGAGATCAAGAAGCCCCCCATAGAAATCAAGGGCTTATTTGATTCTGTTTTTGAAAACATTTTTCCTTAATGTTTTTTATTTGGAAAAAAAACGATAAAACTTGTTTTGAAAACTGTTTTCATTAATTTTTTTTAAAACATAAAAGTTGTTTTAAAAAAATTTAAAAATCATAACAATTTTAAGTATTTTTTTTCTTTCTATTTCTTAGTATTTTTTTTTGAGACCACTATTGATACCACTATTTTTTAACACCTATTCACAGTCCACTATTGATACCACACCACTATGGTGATTATTGATATGTCACCATCAGCGATGGCCACCACCACGTCATTTCAAAAAAAATAAAAATAAATATTTGGTTGCAAAACATATTTTTTTTAAAAAGAACTATCCAAAACAAATAAGCCCCAAGGATCGTGGTGCATGATTCATTAAAAGGAATTGGAAGCCCAACAAGAACATGTGCCATGATAGATGCCTTATAAGGAGTTATTTTTTATTTTATTTTTTTTGTGATATATATATAAGGAGTTTTTTTTTTTTTGATATAATATAAGGAGTTATTTCGAATGTTCGAGATAAGAGAAAAGCTATGGGCGGCCCATCATATATATACAGTTACAAGAGTCAAGGAGCTATCACTTATCTATTTATTAATTAAAGAGGTTAGGCTTATAACTAGAAGAGTCCTAATATTTTTTTTTTTTTGGTGTAGAAGAGTCCTAATAATTGAAGAGATATAAGTGAAAAAAATCTTCGTATGGGCTGTGGAACATGAAAGGGCATGCAAGAGATGGATTTGGACCGGTTGCTATTGAGGCCATAATGAAAGTAGCATCCTTACGTGTCCCTTTGTGTTAATTCTTTTCTGTTTCAATGGGTGAAGTTTTAATGGCTTAAATATGATTAAATAAAGCCCAAACATAAGTATTTTTTTAAAGATTGTTAGGTGTTATTAATTGAAGCACGACCTTAATTAAAAGACATCAAAGTCTAGCAGAACAAAAGAAATTAACTATGGTAATATAGACGTTGACTTGCGATAGTGGGTTGAAGGCAATCGCACGCAAAAGCCAGATGAAGACGATCACAAATACAAATATGATCGCGTACTTGACAATTGTTTTAAAAAAAATATCAAGTAGTTACACAAATTTTGTAAATTAAGGAGAAAAAACTATTTTACAGTTTTATTAACATAACCCTTAAATAATTCCCATACTCATTTAGTCAATATAATAACTATCAAATAGTTCATTTAATTTACTACCGCCTCTTATTACTTGACACTAAGCATGAAGCATTAATTAAATCTTATTTTGTAGTAGTGATTGTTGAATGACATTAAAAATGGGGCTATAACTTTATATTGCTAAATAATGACTTGCAACAACCCAAGGTCCTTCGTTCAACAATCTATGATAATGCTACATTATATCCTCAGTTTTGATGAAAACAAAATAAGTATTCTCCATATCAATGAAGATCAAACTTAGGGGATTGTTACCATGTAACCTGGAGGTCACAGGTTCAAATCCTGGAAACTAGATCTCACATGGTGGGAGCCTAATAGCCTAGTGCATGGGCCAAAAAGAAAAAGAATCAATGATTTTTGGGGTGAAGGTGCGTTTTCGCCAACTAACTATTAGGCTGAGAGCGATTTTGCCAAATAAGTTTTATAAGGTCCAAAATTGCCAACAAACAATAAAATTTGACAAATCATCACAATTCCATCATTAGGTAGGTAACGTCCGTTTGATCCCTTCACCACGTTGGATTTGTCTTCCACGTCAACATCCCGCGTGGCCTTAGCTGTTTCTTTTTTTAAAAAAAAGCTCAAGAATTAAATGACACAATGCGATTGAAATCAAAGAAAAATTTGAAAGGCATTCACTTCAAATTCAGAACATAACCCAATTCCCAGGACTCGGACCAAATGTTACACTCCTACTCGTACTGACAATCCAAGAAGCGAACAGTTACAACAAGAAAACAGATCTGAGACAAACCACTTCACAAAAGAACCAGACTTAGATCCGATACGATTCCGAATGGAGCAAAAACTTGATAGGCATGAGATCAAACACACACAAACACACAATCTGTTAAAAGAATTCATTTCGATACTGAATTCTTAAACTCAGATCAGATGGCAAATAGAGTCACCGTTAGTACAGCCATAACTACACATTGAATGAGAGAGAAGTAGAGAACATAGAGAGAGAAAGACCTCTAGGGTACGAGTGGCGAATTCAACACCAATGGTGGACTTGGACTCCAAGCAAAATTCATTGCGAGTGAATCGCGAAAGGAGATTAGACTTTCCAACACCCGAATCACCAATTAAGACCACCTTGAACAAATAGTCGTATTCCTCGTCGGGTCTCCTCGCCATTTTCGGTCTCCCTATATGGAAAAATCGCCTTTGAAAAGCAAATTCATACAATCAAATGAACAGAAATGGAAAGGAAGAAAAATAAAGCGCTCGCTCGTACCCTGAGAAATCGGATGCGAGAGGAAGAAGGAAAGAAAGAAGATGCAAGTCAGAAGAGAATCAACGAAATCATCACAATTCCGTCGTTTTGTCTGTCACTGGAGCAAATATTTGTGAATTCTTGAGCTTTTTTAAAAAAAGAAACAGCTAAGGCCACGCGGGATGTTGACGTGGAAGACAAATCCAACGTGGTGGAGGGATCAAACGAACGTTACCCACCTAATGACGGAATTGTGATGATTTGTCAAATTTTATTGTTTGTTGGCAATTTTGGACCTTATAAAACTTATTTGGCAAAATCGCTCTCAGCTTAATAGTTGTTTGGCGAAAACGCACCTTCACCCATGATTTTTGTCCTAGTCCAATTCATCTCTTGAATTCTCAATTCCCCATCCCCCCCAAAAAAAAAAAAAGATCTTTCCTAGTTTCCATCCCCTACAGTTTAGCCTTGAACAATAACTGTTTAGGGAATTCTATCTTCCCCCCCCCTTGTTTTCATCTATTTTCTACTTACTTCTTGCCACAACTTCCTCTTCCGCCATCGTCAGGCCACTTTCTTCACCCGGAAGGGCTGATGGATTTGTGTGTATAATTGAATTAACTTATCTTAAGTAATTTTACGTTGTAAGAAGTTAGTATATGAGAGGAGTTTTGTCATGCAAATAGTTTATTTTAGGCTAAACCAAAGTTGCCCAAACCATAAGCACCAGCACTTGCACAGCTTCTTTTGTTTAATATGGTTTTGTTTTTCATAGCTTGTTGTTAGATATCTTTTCTTAAAAAGAAAAGAATCAATCTATGCGAACTGTTTTAACAGAAACTCTAGTTCTCTTATACTGATTTCACTTGATTGGTTGTTGGATGTGCTATTGTATTAGTTGTAATAATATGTTTATGATTGGGTTTCGATGTCGTGCAAAAAATTCTTACTGTTTTTTTTTTAAACGGTCGAATTTTCGCATCAATTGTGGTTTCAACAGAAACGGCAATTATCAATTTTTTTGTTAATTCTAGTAGAGCATATTTTTGCGGGCTCCAAGAGGTCTTCATCTTCCTTCGTATGTGTTGTTGCTCTGAAGTTTGTCTCAATATATTTGTCTTGACTGGTCAAAGCATCTTTCTTTAATTTTGATAGTTTCTTCTTGTAGTGCGTTAAGGAATGTCTTTCACAGAACATAATCTCCAGCCACAAAATCAAAATTTTCTTACAAAAGAGAATTATAAGTACAATCAAGTATCAAAATATTCCTTTTTATATGATATTTTGAAATTAAGATAATGGAAGGAAATATAAGAGCAATTCATCAAAACTAATCAATTGACAGAAATTGTAGATGAGTACGCTATAAAGGTTATTTTTTTGGTTTTGGTCAAAGCTATAAAGGTTATTTCAAATAAAACAGATGTGCTTTTAAGATATAACACACAAGTGAATGTGAAGCTCCCCCTTAATGAATGTATAACTCAAAAAATATGAAGAATAGAGTTAAGAACTCTCCTTCAATTGACAAACCATTGGAAGTTTTGTAGATGAATTGAGTATGAGAGTCAAAATACTTGGATAGGATTTAAGTCTTGCTTGAGGTAATGAAAATGAGAATGGCATCTCACTCCTTGTCTTCTTTCCTAATAAAATTGGTCCCAACTTGTGAGTACTACTCCATTAGGCATTTACTTGAGTGGTTACTCATATGATGTGACCATTTACCATGAGACTGAAGCATCACTTACAGTTCACTCGAGTTGACCTTACAAGTGTACCTTTCTTTGTTTGTCTTTATTTCTCTTTGATAGAAACAAAGAAACCTTGGGTCGATATTCTTTCCAGTTCTACTTAGGGTAGTTCATCTTCTTGGTTCATGTAAAAGACTTCAAGTTTCCTTTAATTGATATCTTGACCAAGCGATGATTTATTTACCTCATTTACTCAATCAATAACATCCTTCAAAATCTGTCAACTCATACTAAACATAAGCCTGTTTTGAAAACTTTAGTATGTTTCATAAAATGAAATTCGACCATGGACCTCAAAGCCAGCTCAAGCTTTCTGACTCGGGAAGCGGAGACACGCGTCATCACCCTTAAGAAAGACAAAACTCTAGTGTCTGAGTGTAGCTTTGACGCTGACTTGATCGAGCAGATTGCATACCCGACTAAGTCATGAAAGTCATTCGTCAACATGGTTAGGAGAGATTTTGCTTGCACCTATCTGAGGTTGTTACCCCCTTGTTCTGTAGTTCTGTGCAAACTACCTTGGGGGTTCACCTTACCTCGCCCTTGTCCGCGGCGAGGACGTGCCTGTTGGTCGAATTCTTTGATGGTAAGTGAACCAGTCAAACAAGTAATAAAAGAGTGAGTAAAGTATCGTCTCACAGAGATTGAGATACCAAATGATGATGCTGAATTGCGAAATTGGTTGTGTTTAAAAAGAAAATAATGCCGAATTGCATAATTGCGAAAATAATACTGAATGATGATGCCGAATTGCAAAATTGGTTGTGTTTAAAAAGATAGGCAGAGCTCAGAATCATTCTTAAGCATATCAATTCCCCAATTGCCTAAACGCATTGTTATAGCATTTATGTTGCACAGCTCTCGCAAATGCTATAGCATTAACACCCTTACAAAGTTATTTAGTTAACCCACCGCTTTAATCCATCGAAGCTCTCACATCCGATACGTACAATCCTAACTTACTTCTCCTATATGTCTATATGGTGATTTTCTAGTTGGATTATCTTTACAATCAAGGTGTTATGGTTATAAGTGGTAGACTTATTCCTGAAGCCTATAATAATAGGTCAAGCCTTACATAAGCTTGCTTAGCAATCATTATTTCTCAGATGTCTAACCCCGACTCCCTCTCAGTAAACCGAGGCCACTGATCTAGCCCTTAGCTCTCGCTAATCGATGAGAAATTAAATTACTGATAAGCAAACTGAATGTATTAACTTAAGAACTAGTAACTGGGTTCATTCCAAACTTAGGAAGTCATCCTCACTCAGTCAAAAGAGGTTTTGTTCGTGACTGATGAGGGAATCACTAAACAGATTACTACAGAATAGCCCATGACAAAAAGATTAACTAGAATTTAAAAAAAGAAAAGAAAGCTTGATGGAGATTCCGATGGCATGAAAGAAGCCCTATCACGTCACAACTCCACATCTTCTTGTCTCCGTCTTGCTGCACGGAAGGATGCTGGGTTCTCTTGGAGTTCTCGTGCCTTGTAACTTCTCTCATTCTTCTTTCGAGTCTAGCCGTATAGGATTGATCTATGGCACTTGATGACTCGACCCCCTTTAGGGTTGGTTATTGTTTTCTTATATAGTCTGATCTACTTGCGGCGTACGTCTAGCAAACTGTGCCTTTCCAAATCTGTCGAGATCCAATCGTAATCTCTCTTTCCAATCTTGGTAGATTGATTCTGCTGATCCTGCGGGATTCTTCAAATCTTAGTTTCGATCCTCTGCATCTTCTATTTCAATACGTCAGTAATCTAACTGTTGTTCTCTTTCACTTTGCGACTTGCACTAAATTTCCTAAAACAACTTTGACAAAAGATTAGAACATATGCCGCATAGCATTGCGTCACTTACTCTGCTATAGCTTCAAGGGTGCATTGTATTGCACTTCGATAAAGCTGTCCTGATGCTATAGCATAGTATTGGCTATGTTCTGCATATTTCTCATAAAACCTTAAAACTTGTTCTTTTCTTAGCACATGTTTAGGACATATGTCAAGTTCATCCTCAAGTTCCCTGTGCAATGAATTAATGCCTTTTTGCTTAGATTAAATGCAATTAGCTCATATTTACCATACAATTCAGTCACATAATATAGGGAAAACATGACATAAATAGTGCTCATCAAATACCCCCATAATTAGCTTTTTGCACTCCTGGGCAAAATAAAAGCAGAGATAATAGAGTAGAACATTAACTAATAGCACCAGCACGCCTATCCATATAACTATGCCTTTACTATTGCTCTTAGGTCACGTCCCCGAGCAGGCAATCCCACTGCCTAGTACTAGCGGCCCATGATGCAAGATACTGTTTAGATAAGGAATTGTCAAGAGACTCTCAGATTCAGTGTTTGACTCTCTCTGACCTTGGGGATTTAGCTTTCTCTCTTGCCAAGATTCTAAGATTACTTTCTAGCATCTAAGCTTTCATCCATCAAAAGGGTTTTTTGGGTTGTAATGATGTGGATGGCTATATATGTGTGGAGATGAAAAAAAAATGATGGTCAATGCTATAGCAGGGTGTTAGACAAGTTTCTTAACTTAGTCGAATGCCTCATTTGAACCTTGTATTGCTTTGCTGCTCTTTATTCTATTTTTTTCTCTTCTTCTCTTTCTTTCTTTCTTTTTTTGATAAGAATTAGAAATAAACTACTTTCTTGCGGATTTTTTGTGGAGGTACTTTGTCATAGCATTGCTTCGTAGTCTTCCTAGTACTCGCCTGTCTAACTAGTTCTACTATAGCATAGTCGATAAGGCTCAAAAGGGGTAGCAATATGGGGAGTGATGTTTTATGGTTTGTGTATGGGAACGAGAGGTAAGACATGAATGCCTTTATCCTACGAACTATTTGCTCAGAAACCAGACAGTTTATCGGAGAATTAAGACAAATCAAAGATCATTCATGTGTTAGCTGACATGCACACTAGAATAGAAACAATTAGGCTTAAATAAATCTTTTCATTATGGATTCTCTCTATTCTTCCTCACCGTTAATTTACCACACACCACGTTAACTAGCACTGTCAATTTCCCAAGCCTAATGGATCAATTTCCTTCAGGTAATTATGCTATGCTTAGTCCTATAGATATTCATCCTACTGCTATAGGTTTCTGTTCGTGTTCTAGCAATGAAAAATTTAAAAATTTTGCCCGTTTTCACATCAGCTAAATTTGGGTTATTTTGAGCACATTCAAACATGAATTAACAAATGTCGATAAAATCACCCCCTCCCCCCCCCCCCCCCCACACACACACACACTTGAATAATGCAATGCCCTTATTGCAACAAGGAAGCGAAGGGGAAAGGTCAGGAAGAGCTAGTTACTATTCATCATTGGCAGGTGATAGGTCAAAACTTTATAGCCTATAAACTCCGCAAGTTTACATAAAGTGAGCAACCCAGAGTCACTAATCCCTTATTAGCTTCATAAACCTTATTTTCACTAATTTAATTAGCTTTAATATCAATTTTGTTAATCTCGAGTATAAATAGCTATAAGTACCTGTCGGTCCACTTACAACCCTCTTTTGAGTATAACTTGTTATGTCTAACATAGTTACTTAAGAGGCAACAAAAATCGAACACACTCTTCAACAATTATATGGGGCCATTAGGTATATGTCTATCCTAACCGCAAATTAAATTGTAATCTAATCCCATATTACTGAATCTTAAACCCTAATTAAAATCTCCTTCGTCAAGATAAATCCTAATGCTCAAAATCATATTCAATGATAGCCAATCACTAAATAGAAAAAACTAAACAAGATTAAGTAACCAAAATTAATATAAAATTTAACTAAATAATGAAAACAAAATCCAATTCACCCACAAGTTCATAGGTCCTCTAGGTTGCAAAACAAACTAGCCACACATGACTTTATTCAAATCTATAACAAAAAGATAAGACTTCAAGTTCAAAGAATAAAGAGAGAGAGAAAAGAAAGATCCTTCGTCGCCTCCACAGTCTTTCCGTCCTTCCGTGGAGATTATGAAGAGAATTGAAACGCTCAGCCGCCACTCCTCTGCTTCTTTTTTCCTTCTTATTCAGCGTCTCTCAGATCCTTTTTTTTCCGTCCTCCTCTTTTCTTGTCTCTGCCTCCCTATTTATAATTTAGGTCTTGGGTTACTGATTCTCCTTTTCTTATTAAAAAGATATCTTATATCTTGTAATCAACTCCACCAGATTAAGCAATTGATTTTGTTTCTATTTTTCTTGTGTGGGACCACCGAGTTTGGTTGATTGCATATCCTCTTAATTGCTTTTTCTACTTCTTTCCAAATTAGCTAATATTTCCTGCATAATAAAAATAGGATATGAGTAGATTTTATGTCGATTTATTCTTTGATCCTAAGTTTGATTCAATGATGGAAAAATCAATAAAAGATAATTAAATAGGTATATAATATCAATAATTCCAATTAATTCTCATAAAATATACACTTATATTTAATCATAAAATATATACTCATCAAACATCCCCATACTTAAACATTTGCTTGTTCTCAAGCAAAAGGAAGAGAATTCATTATCTGAAAAGAACATTGCCTACGAAATTCCTAACACTACTACAGAAAATCGCTTTTGCGTCCCTAATTGGCGTCGTATTGTGAAAAAAGGAAGTAAAAAAGAATGCGGTGGCATTTTTGTAATTATGAGGTGACTTTTGGAGTCTAATTTTAATACTAGGACGCCAAAAGTGAGCTCTGGCACCACAAGAAAGCGAAAAGTGCGCTCTTTGGAGTCTAAGTCTTAGTATTAGACTCCTTAGGCAAACCCTTTGGAGTCTAAGTTTCAGTATTAGACTCCTTAGGTAAACCCTTTAGAGTCTAAGTTTCATTATTAGACTCCTTAGGTAAACCCTTTGAAGTCTAAGTCCCAATATTAGACTCCCTAGGTTTTTTCCCCAAACTGAAAACCCATTCCCGTGTGCGTTGTCTCTCGCGAATCCATCGATTCTCAATATCTCGGATTTCTTCTCAACCCTAGTCTGCCTTGTCTCTTCCCTCACTCCGCCGTTGCTCCTTCCATCTCTGTCCTCTCTCTCACCGTCCTCCTTGCCTCCTCTCTCACACCATCGGACCTTCTGGTAAATAGGGCAGTGGCGGAGCTACACAGGGGCAAGGGACCGCATGTGCAGACGTAAAATTCGAGGGGTTTTTTTTTGACCTAAATCTCGACCTCTCAACCCCCGTCTGCACTCTTCTTCGTCTCCTTCCTCTAACTCGGTTCTTCATCCACATCTATTCCTTCTTCCAGCTCTGGCGATCTTCTTTTTCCCATTATAGATGGTAATAGCGGCGAGAGACAGAGTTGCGGATTGAAAGAAGAGTGCCGCGATTTCGAACCAGATGCGAGACCTTTTAGCAGTTGCGGTTTGTCTTTCCTTTTTTGCTTCGATTTTACCGATTTTTCTAGATCTATGTGTTCAAATTTCAAAGAAAAACACTAAATGTTTTATTTGGGTACTCTGTCTAGTGTTTAGTTTGATTTCAGCATCATTCAAATCTTCTGCTATGGAGGTGGATTTTTTATTGTTCTGCAAAAAATGAGTCTGAAGGTGGTCAATTTGAGTTTTTTTTCTCCATTCTTTCTTTCTGCCTTTTAAGGTTCCTCAGTTTGATGAAAGCAGCAGAATTCTTCCAAGGAAGAAACAAAATGTTGAATTGTGCTTCAGTTGCGTTTATTAGGTATTCCTTGAGGATGGGGATGCTGTTATTGTTCACATTGAAGTTATGAAGCAGAACATATTTGTTTGCATTTACTGAGAATGAAGCTTTTAGAAGATCAGAGACATTGCTTTTTAGAGGGTAGAAATGTAGACGAACCCAATGGAAGCCTGGTTGAGTCAAATTGAAGGTGTATTTAGCTTCATCTTTGAAAAACACTAAATGTTTTGCTGATACGTATTATAATCACAACAAATGAGGCGATTAGTCCTGATGGTAATCACTATGTTCATAGTTTTTCTTCCTCCTCTTTAATTTCTTACTCCAGCATCAATAATTTCTAGCTTTGACAAGTTTAATTTGTTCGCACTATTTTTGGAAGTTAAGAGCTTTACGTGTCAACAATATCTTTTCATGTGTGTGTCGAAAGATATTGTTAATATGCAAAACAGCTATATATGATGCGTAGTCTATGGCCAAAAAAGGAAAAAACATGTCTATGGGGTTGTAATGTTGTATAGTATATTTATTTCTGATCACCCATTTTGAATGAATTCATTAGACTAGTTAATAGTTTTGAATTAGTAAAGATATTTGAATTCTACATTTTAAAGTTACCATTTCCTTTTAAATGTGGTTGTCATAAGGGTTTTGTTAAAATGAACCATTTAAATAGTCTGGGGTGGTGAGAGACTCTCTCGGGATATCATATTGATAGTATACATTCATGGTATCTTTAGGTGAGGCGCTTCTAAGTTTCAGGACAGCAATTGTTAGCTCAGATGGAATCTTGTTACAATGGAGGCCTGAGGATCCTGACCCATGCAAATGTAGAGCAGTGAAATGCGATCCAAAATCCAAGAGAGTTACAAATCTGTAAGTTTCTTTGATAACTTTTCTTGCTTGGCAGATGTAATCGTACAAGTATATTATATATCATCTGTATTATATGGCTCTGATTTCACACTGTCCTAGGAGAGTGGTGTTTGGGAAAAAATGTGTTAATATAAAATATAATCCAAAATAGAGAAGTTAAAATGTATGTGAGAGAGTAGGAAGTTAATGACTTCACACTACTTTTTTTGTTATTTTCAAAATATAAAATATAGTATAATTTTATTTAAAAGGAGTTAATTGAAGACATTGATATATATGCACTTTAATGCATGTCAGTTTGTTTAGGCTGATAAATAGATAAAAAAGAAAAAGAAACCAGTTGTTCACTTGACTAGCTTGTTATTACAAATTTATCGCATCTGTAATTTCATGTATGTAATGGACAAAATTATGTGATATTAGTTTTTGGTTTCACCCAAACACAATATTATGCAACCATTAATTGTTCTTACGGTCCATGACTTTCATGGAAAATGGAGCACCGCATGCAATGTTTTAAAGGGGCTTGGAATTATGGACTGTTGTTAAGACCATTGCTATCATCATCCATCCTTGCAGATGGTAAAATGACTTAAGTCATAGAAGTTTAACAATAAATTTTGATTGTCTCATACAACATCTGAACTTTTCAAACGTCTGTTCTTTTAAATATCAGATTGCATTTCATCCACCCTTGTCAGTTATTTGGTTTGCATTAGAGTTGGGCTAAAGCAGGATAATGATGTCATGCGTTAATTTTAAAATCTTTTTAATCTTCTTAATACTCTTTTTTTTACTGGATTTTCCCCCTTAGTGTGAAGAAGTCAAAAAGGATATTGAACTTTATATCCATGTTGTATTAGTAAATGACAATCTCAGATTTGAGGTGTGCTGTAGCAGACAAGTTTTTCTTAATGTTATCTCTAGCTTTACTTTCATCTGCATATGCTGTAGTGGTCTTCACAACAACAATTTCTATGGGACAATTCCATCTGAAATGGAAAATTGCACTGAGTTGCAGAGAATGTATGTATCTTATTTAGTTCCTTTTCCACACAAACAGATTGGGCCATGTGTATTTTGTAATTTATTAGCAGCACGAGCCATATTTGAGGTTTATTAGTTTGCTGTGTAATCCTGACATCTTTATAATCATGTTGAAGTGCACAGGAGTTCTGTAGTGTTGGAGATGATTCGTGTGTCACACATGTTGGCTCTTGTCCTGTGGTGAAGGTTGTGTGCTCTTTCCTTCAATCACGTATCTAATTGTTTTGTTATTTTGGATGAGGTGTATTTCTTGGTAAACAAGAAAGTGAATTACAATGGGTATATCCACCTTGTGCTTTCCATAACTTTGAAAAATTGCATTTGCGAAGATGCTGGCTTACTGAACCTTTCTCTTTTGAATGCTCATCATATTGACTGTTCTTTTTTTTTTCCTTTCCTTTTGTTTTCATTTTCCTCCTCACTCACCTGGTGGTAGGTTGAAAAAGCTCATAACGCTGATCTTCACTGTGTTGACTGGAATCCCAATGATGTTAATCTTATTCTCACTGGGTATATTCTGTTGCTGTATGTTCCCCATTATCACTAGTTCATTAATTTATTTAGTACACACTTGCTTCAGTACAAGTGCTTTTTGTGTGCAGCATTATAAGCAAGTTGATAGAGTATCATTTCCTTATTTGATCTTGTAATGATACCTCTCCAGGTCAGCAGATAACTCTGTTCGCATGTTTGATCTTACCTCTAATGGAGTTGGGTCACCCATCCATAAATTTGAGGGTCACAAAGCTGTTGTTCTTTGTGTTCAGGTGATTGTGGATATAGTGGCATTTGTCATTCATTCTGCATATGTTAGGGCTAGTTATGATTCTGCTGCAACATATGTTGATTCTTTTTTTTTTTTTTTTGGTGTGTGTTTCAGTGGTCTCCAGACAAATCATCTGTATTTGGAAGTTCTGCGGAAGATGGTCTCTTAAACATTTGGGATTATGATAAGGTGTGGTATCAATATGATTTTGAGTCTCAATACCTTTAGGTGGATTGCCAGAGATGAAGATGGTCCATATTTCAACATCTTTTGCTTTTTTTTTTCCTGTAATTCAGGTTGGTAAAAAAACAAAACGAGCAGGAAAATCACAAACTTCTCTTGGTTTGTTGTTCCAACATGGTGGCCATAGGTATGAGACTGCACCTTCCTCTGTTTCTTGTAAACATGAATTTACTTTTGTTAGCCATTTTGTTGTCCTCAACTTGTAGTTGTGGCCTTTGATATTATTTTTTCACTTTTTAATATATCTACTTCTAAATTAGGATATAAGGAATGATTTCTTAAATTTCCTTGTGTTGTTTTCTTTCATTAGTATGATGTAGCTCCTTAGTTGTTTTTCCTTGACTTATGTTATTTGATTACTATGACTTTATATTTAAGATTTGCATTTTTATAATTTTTAAATGTGCCTATATGTGGTGCATGTATTCTGTTTATGTAAGGATGTTTTTTGTAAGGAATTGTGGGATAGTGAATATACAAAGCAATTTTTTTTGTTTTTTTTTTAAAAAAGAATGCTTAAGAAGTCTAAATACTGGAATTAGACTCCTAAAGTGAGACTTACGAAGTCTAACTAATGGAATTGGACTCCTAAACTGAGACTTAAGGAGTCTAAATACTAGAATTGGACTCCTAAAGTGAGACCTAAGGAGTCTAAATACTGGAATTAGACTCCTAAAGTGAGACTTAAGCAGTCTAACTCCTAAAGTGAGACTTAAGTTCTGAAATTAGACTCCTTAAGTCATGACTCCTTAAGTTCTGGAATTAGACGCCTTATGGAATTGGACTTAAGTTCTGGAATTGGACTCCTTAAGTCAAAGACTCCACCAAATCAAGCAATTGATTTTGTTTCTATTTTTCTTGCATGGGACCACTAAGTTTGGTTGATTGCATATCCTCTTAATTGCTTTTTCTACTTCTTTCCAAATCAGCTAATATTTCTTGCACAATAAAAATAGGATATGAGTAAATTTTATGTCGATTTATTCTTTGATCCTAAGTTTGATTCAATGATGGAAAAATCAATAAAAGATAATTAAATAGGTATATAATATCAATAATTCCAATTAATTCTCATAAAATATACACCTATATTTAATCATAAAATATATACTCATCAGCAGGGGATGTCAATTTTTTATAGTAGTGAATCTTTTAGTGCAACTTTCCTCTTGGATTTGATTCTACCCTTTTCATGTTCTTAAAGGATGCTTTCGAGCCTAGCATCTGAACTCTCATGTACCTACTTTAGCCTCTTGCTAAGTCCTTGAAGATCAAGGACTTTGAAAAGCCAAAAATAATCTGATAAGTTGTGTAATACCCTAAAAATCCTATTTAGCCGAACCACTATATTTTACTAGGAAATACCTATTTAAAATAGGTGAATATGTGGTCTCAAATTTTGAGATATAATTATTCTATTTTCTAGGAAGTCTTTCTTTAGGATTTGGGTAGCCTACGATGGAATTTTCTTAGGAATCAATAAAATACCATAAAATACAAATAATTACCATATTAAATTATGGTTCATAGAGAATTAAAAAGAGCAATAAAGTACTATGGAAAATTCTCGAACCAAATAGGGGAAAATAATAAAATCAATAAATAATTAGGTATTTATTAAATTAAGTAATTGTGCCAAATATTTATAAATAATCAAGGGATTAGTTAAGTATCATTTAATTTATTAAGAGGCTAAATTTACTAGAATACCCTTAATTAACACACTAATGTTTAAATTCATAATTAAGTCATAAAAAGCCATAAAGAACTGTCATCACGCTGAGGCCAATTAAGGGACAATTATTAACAATTAATGAACAATTGAAATTGCAACAATTAAGGCACTAAATTTAATAACTAGATTAAAATAAGCATAATTAAAGATGTATAATCCTAAGTAAAAGCCAATGACTAATTAAGAGTTGTCTGAATGAATTTCTAAGGACTATAATTAAATTAGGGTTCCTAAAATATTATAAAATATCATGAAAATACCTAAAACAATTAGAGGGAATTTCCAACAATTAAAGAACAATTAAATCTACATTTAAAAAGATATTAACATTAAATTCTTATATTTTCAAGAATAAGTCATAAAGGAGTATGAAAAGGCTTAAAGTAATTAGAGAATACCAAGAATAATTATTGGGCAAGTCTTCAAACTTCTTGAGCAAGTTACTCAGGGAGCAAGGTTACTTGGCGAACAAGTTACTAGGCGGATGAGGTTACTTGGCGGACGAGGTTACTTGGCGGACGAGGTTACTTGGCGGACGAGGTTACTGGGCGGACGAGGTTACTGGGCGGACGAGGTTACTTGGCGGACAAGTTACTGGGCGGACGAGGTTACTTGGCGGACAAGTTACTGGGCGGACGAGGTTACTTGGCGGACAAGTTACTGGGCGGATGAGGTTACTTGGCGAACAAGTTACTTGGCGGACGAGTTACTTGGTGGGCAAGTTACTTGGTGGACAAGTTGATTGGAGAGGAAGTAAGAATTGGCTAGAATGCTCTAGAAGAAGTCAACAACTCGTTGGTTAAGGAAGTTGGAGAAGCTTAGGAGACAAGTTAGGGTTTCTGAACTTGTTGATTAAGCTAGGGTTTTCTAATCACATGGATGGATGAGATTAAAACTTCTTTGTTAAGTAGGATCCAAAGGCCAAAAATTGAGAAGATGAAGCTTGTAGGAGGTGTTGAATTTTCCCTATAAATAGGAAGCTCACCTCTTCATTCTCCTCACACCAAATCAAACTTCAAGAGTTGATTTCTAAGAGGAGCAAGAGGGAGGAGGAAGAGCAAGAAGCTTCAAGAGGTAAGCTTGTTCTTAGTTTTATAGTTTATAGTTTTTAGTTGTTCTTAGTAGTTTTAATGTAGATGTTAGTTTTAATCTAGTAAATAGGTAAAGTAATTCCCCATAATTGTTTTCAGGCCTTATTGCATCAAAAGATGCCTGACAAGGTGGAAACATGTTGGGGAGTGACTTTTAGGATTAAGGGAATAAGTTAGAGTAAGATAAAAGAATTCTGGAATTTCTGGATTTTGAGAGTTAACTGGATAGGGAGCATTATTTTATGCATCAAATGATCTTTAAAAATCACTAAATTTTCCATAAATAAAGTAGACATGTAGGGCTTTCCAAATATATAAAATATGTAACGTTTTGATCTCTGGACAAGGAGATATGAATTTTTGAAGATTAGGCTATTTTTCTGGGCGAATTTCTGGGCAAGGTATGAACACATGAAATCTGGGAATTGTTCTTGAATTCTGGGTGAAAACTGATATTTTTTCTCAAAAGTAGACATCCTAAGGAGTCCGGGAAATTTTACGGATGTTTGTTTCGACGTTTCTAGAATTAGTTATGATTTTTCGAAGTTAGGCGAAAATCTGTCCAGAAATTTCTGAACCAGCGTTTTTTAGAATTAGAGTTGATAAATTGAAAAATAATCCTACCAAGGGTAAAAAGGTCATTAGTGACTAGGATATCCTCTAGAATATTATTATTGAATTAATAAATGCGATATTACCGTTATAGGATAACGTGATCACCGACCGAACGACAGCGTACCGATATCGTCAACGAAGGTACGGACGCGTACTATAACACTAACTCTGAAGCTTATGGTACACTTGTATGTGATAGATATGTTCATAAACTATGACTTTGTTTTGAAAATTGTTGATACATATACAGCTGTATACGGGTTATAGTCATGATAACGCCGTTGAGTTTTTCTAGCGCTGAGGACACGGATGTACACCGTGGCACTGGTGAATAGTGCAGACTAGTGATAACGAACATATGCAGTGGCTGTGTGCCGTTATCCAGATGAATCTGTTATGAGTCTTTATGTGATTATTGTTGTATTGTTATGAATATCTGTCATACATAACTGTACATAAGCATGAGGTTAACCGTTACCTGGGGTTCAATGGTAATTAAACCTCAGCCCTTATTATAGCTTCAAGGTCTGGAGGACCGAGGACTGAAGATAAGAGACAAGGGTAAACAACACGCGTGAGGACACGGACGAAGAAAATTATTACGAATTTTTGTATCACCGTATTATTAAATATTCGGATGATTGTACCGCTGTAATAGCAACTAGACACACCGGCAGTGAAGGTTTATCAGATACTCACTCTATTAAATTATTTCGTTGCTCTACTCTGGTCAAACTATTTTGAAAATGCTTTAGAAAATTGGGATGTGACAAGTTGAATCTTCCACAGACCTTGGTTGATTCTTTCATTGTTCGAGCCATCTGATAAGGCTCCTTATCGTTGTCACAAAAAAATTTGTTAAATGTCATTCTTGTGATGACATTGTTTTGAGCCTCCTAAGCTCAGCTCTTATATCCATAGCTTTCCTTGCTTGAGTTTTCTTCAAAATTACTTGCAAGAAATGGTGAATCTCCTCTTGCCTAGTGGAAGGAGTCGATCAAACATGGAGAGGACGAGCCGTGAGATCCATAGATGAAACAAAGAAGACAAAAGCTGTATCTAGCGAGCCCCATCCCTCTCCCCCTATCAACTCATCAAATTCGACTTCATATTAATGAAATCCGCTTTCTTTCTTCAGTTTTAGGGCAACGACAGCAATGGAGGGATTTGGGTCGTGAGATTTGCATTGTCGAGATTGTAGGTTGCCTAGGTCGATGAAGAAGGCTAAAAGATTTGCAGCTATTAGGAAGCTCGATGAAGAAGGGGATGAGATGTACTTTAGAGGCTAGGTAGTCTAGGTCGTGTATCATTGAAGACTTCAAGAGGTCGTTGTCATTGTCAAGCTGTCGGACTCTTTATCGTCAAGATTGTAGATTGTGTCTTTGGGTCGCCATTACCTATTCTCTAATATGAGAGTTCGCATTTGGGTGAGGAAAGGCAACAATGTGTAGAAGAGAGGAAGAAAGATGGTTGTGAGAATTGATGAGGAAGAGAAGATAAGAGGGTCGGGCTCACAAACATTAAGGGATGAAGAAAGTATCATGAAATTCAATTTTCTTTTCGGTGCAACGAAAGGGTTCTAATGAAATTTAGACCGGTTATGTTCAATAACTAGTATTAAAAGTTTCCTTTTTATATCGGTTATTCTTAACAACTAGTCTTAAAATTAATAACTTTTTTTATTTTCTTCCTTATCTTTTAGATAGGTTATTATGAACAACTGGTCTTAAAATTTTCATCTTTTCTACTGGTTAAACATAACAATCAATCTTAAATGTAATCAACATTTTATTTTATTTTTATTTTTATTTTTTTAAACTGATTGTTTGGGAAATAGGTTTAAATAAATATCTTTTCAACCTCATATTAAAGGAACCGGTCTAAAAAGTTTTTATATTTATAAAATTGCCACCAATCATACTTTTTAGACTTGATCCTCTATATCTAGTGTAAATGTGGCAGTCTAACATGTAGAAACGTCCGTTGGCGATTATATTTGTACCTATTTTTTTTTTAAAAAAAAATCTTTAAACTGTTCTTTCAAAACACTTGGTATTTTAATTTTTCAAGTGATAATGTCATCCAAAACTATTAAACAAATTTGCTAAAAAATATTAAAATGGTGCTACGTTGTCTCTGGATCATTAAATACTACTATCTGCTGTTTTTTGAATGTTAGTTAATTAATTGGGAAAATTAAGGAAAAGGTACCAATAAATACAACAAAGTACCTTATGTTGGACTTTGGATCTAAGTTAGCTTTTGATGGGCTAGACTATTTGATTAGTAAAGGAATAGCCTAAATCAAAAGAGAAAACAATATCTCAACAATATGACTAATTGAGAAGATAATTCTCATTAATGCGTGGTTTGTCAACTCTAATTACTGATTTATTCATTAATAGACAAATCACCTCAAATGACTAAATCAAGCAAACATTTATTAGTTCTTGGAGTTTTGATGATAACAAGACTTAAGTCATTAGTCATTAAGGCTTTATATTGAAAATGGTTAAGGTTTTGAATCAGTGAATATTGCCTAAGTTAAGGGTATACTCGAGTAGGATATCTTACTAGAGCATACACAATCTAATTGTGAGAACAACTGTTCATAGAAAGCTACTAAAGTAAAGGATTAATATTACTCAAGTAGAATATCAGTTGGACTTATATCAGAAATGTAACACCCCAAATTCCAAACTTGAAAACGTGTCTGTTGACACTTAGTTTTAAGAAAATCAACAGAGTTTGAGGTGCTACAGCGTAGAATGATGCGGAAACAGAGAGCATGCACTAACGTTTGGACTCAGTAACTGATACAAGATGCTCAGGCATATGCTGATGCCCTGACATATGCTGATATATTAAAAATTTCTTGATGGAATATTCATGTGATACATTAGTACAGAGCTTTATATAATTACAAATCTTTATGGTAACCATACAATCTTCAACCAAGCCGTAGCTAGACTTGGGGCAATGAACCTTTAGGCACACAACAAAAGAAATGCTAATATTTTATGTTGAAAATGAAGCCTATAAATCACGAAACTTTGCAGAAATAAAGTATATATGTAGGGCTTTCCGAATATATATAATATGTAGCGTTTTGATTCTTGTACAAAGAGATACAACCGGTTGAAGTTAGGCCATTTTTCTGGACGAAATTCTGGGCAACGTTGTGAAAAATGAAAACTGGGAATTTTTCATGAATTCTGGGTATATACAAGTAGTTTTTCTTGAAATAGACATCCTAAGGATTTTGGGGAATTTTACAGATCCTCGTTTTGATTTTTCTAGAATTAATTATGATTTTTCAAAGTTGATGCAAAATCTGCCCAGAAAATTCAGTATTGCGTTTTTAAATAAATGTAAGGGCAAAATTGTAAATAAAAAATCCACCAAGGGTAGAGAGGTAAATAGAGGTGAAAATATCTCTTAGGATATTATTCTAAGTATTATGGTGATATGTTAGGATATCCGGGAAGTCCGAGGTTGGAATCAATGGTCAGGCATGTTGGCCATTACACAGTGAAAGGTACGTTCGCGTACTGTAACACTAACTCTAATGCTTATTGTATGCTTATATGTGATAGACTATTTCATAGAGTCATGGACAGGACTTTGTCTTGGGTCATGCACCGTATCTAAGACTCTGTCTTGGTTCACTGTTTATACATTCAGCTTTATTTATACGAGTTACAGTCTTGGTAATGCCGTTGAGTTTTCCTAGCGTTGAGGACACGAGGAGCTGTCGTGGCACTGGTTAGTGCAAACATGGTTGACTGTGCATGTGTTGTGTGCTATGTACTGTTGTTGTGATTGACATTACATCTGCTGTGTGCTTATGTATTGTTGAAACCTTACATCTGCTGTGTGCTATGTATTGGTTAATGCTATAATGTTATGAATATTTGTCATACATATTTTGTCATACATAAGCATGAGGTTAATCGTTACCTGAGGTTCAATGGGTATTGAACCTCAACTCTTACTATAGCTTCAGGATCCGAGGTGAACAGGATCGAAGACAAGGGTAGGCAGCAAGTAGAAGGACTGGCTGGTGAAAGTTCTTTAGATATGTACTTAACGATGTAGTCATTCGAAATTTTTGTATCAGCAAACAAATACATTACAGTGGATGATTATCAGTTACTCTGCAATTTAAATACTTCCGATGCTCTACTCTGATCAAACGCTTTCGAAAATTGGGATGTTACATTTTGGTATCAGAGCAGTTTTCCTAGCATGAATCTAACTCAGTTACAATAAACCATTGGTGCCGAAGGTTGGGCTGGTCTATGTGGGTCAGTCAATCAGTCGCCGTAAAAGTCAGTGAGACTCCCATGATAGACGCCTACCTGGCCAATCGGGTTGATTAACTAAGTTAGGCTCTAAGCCATCAACTTAGAGCATTCATTCTGGCACGGATTTAACTATGTTACTCCAAGCAGTTTGGTGTCTAGAAAGGGTTTTGTGGTTGTCAATCAGTCCCCGTGAATTCGGCGAGACTTCCACAAACACACCGGCCTGGCCAAATTGTTTGATTAACGGAGTTAGGTCCTAAGTTTTTTTTAAAAAAACTTGGAGCATATATTTTTGAAAAAGAGTACTGATATGATACTGGTGTTGTGATATAGAAAAGACGTATACCCTAAGGAAAAAGGTTAGGGATTGGATAAACTAAGACTTAGAGATATAGTAGATAACATAAAATATGGGTTTTGTTGCTAAGCTCTGGGACTTCTTTTGTAGAAATCACAGTCTGAGTTGAATCCTTGCCCAATGTTTCAAGGGAAGCGGTACAGAGAGTCGATACTGCTTAGTTTTCTGTAGACAGTGATTATTGATTTAGTTTCCTTGTAGAAAAAGTAACTTACTAAGTTACCCTGAGAGGAAAGTCCCTGCCTTGTAGAGGCCAGACACCATGCGTACAACGGGGCATGGCTCCGGGGACGAAAGTCTTTGACTAAGTCCTTAATGATGGTACCCAGCAATTTTGGGGAGGTAGTAATGCCATACTAGTACCTATGGAAGTTGTCGATACTCAGTGGTATGTGTACCGATATTAATACCCAGATTCCGATAGACACGGTAAAGTTAATCTTGCTTAGACGAGAGAAACCTTAGGAAAGTGATCCCTGTGAGATAGGTGGAGGATTTGACATCCTTTGAGCTAAAGCCTAAATACCTAGAGGTATAAAACATAGTAATCCTTTGGAGTACCATAAGAATAGATAGAGTAAGCTTGAATTTAATCAAAGCAAAGACAGTGCTTAGGTCAATGTATGACTGAGCACTGCCTAGGTTCCAGTACTTGAGAGTAGGAACCTTGAGAACATGTGAGTGAGGTTGCCTTAAGTTTCAAAACCTGAGAGTTAGTTCCTTAACAGAACCATACGATAGATAGAACCTCAGTGACCACAGGTTATGGTTTCAAGGTGGGACCAATAACCTTAGAGATGTTAGTAGCTAATAGATCCCCAAAGAAGTGGGTGGTTACCGATAGGGAAATTAAGATAAGGCTGTTGACTGGAGCTAGAAAGTCCATGTATAAAATGACCCTAGATATGGTAGCAGACCTAGAGACAACGGAATTACAAAACCACTAAAGGGTTAGTAACCTGATAGAGATCTAAGTTCTCGTTATAATTCAAAGACGATCAATTGAAGGACGTACTACTTATGGGAAGTTGTGATCGGAGGTGGCTACTTACGGGGAGATCTGTTTGGGAAGGGCTACCTACGGAGGGTTCTGACCGGAGGTGCTGACCAAGCGGAGGGATTGAGTGAAGCGCCGAGTGAAGTATCGTAGTGTGAAGTCACCGTGACATCAAACCGTAGAGTGAAGCTGCCATCATAACGAACCATAGAGTAGAGCTACCAGTGTATCAATTCTTGAGGTAAGTACATTGTAGCGAGTCCCATATCTAATCGGTTCCCTAAAGTGAAGGTTTTCATGATCCCGTATATCACCATGGGTCGCTCCAGTGCTGTATAGCATATATTATGTCTAAAGGCTAGTCAAAGCCCACGTTTGTTCAACAACGAATACAAGAAATGTCTCGAAAAGTTTGTGAATCCCAAGGATAGCAGGCGATGTTCGGAGTAACTAGATGATTTAAGTAGAACAGACTAAGCATTCTACGAATAGCTTAGGTAGCCAAGGACAGAAGTCTGAATGCGTGTAGTTAGTGATGACCTTCTAATGTTAGTTGTCTAGTTCCTGAGTAAGGTTCCAAAAAAAAATTGATTTTTTTAAACTTGCCAATACACCTGCTATATTTGAAATTTCGGAATTGATTTTTTTTCAAACTTGTGAATTTTTGAAATTGAGCTTTCAAAAGAAATGTTTTCAATAGAATTTGAGACCATAATGATGGTTATTTTGAAATAATGTTGTCTTAAAAAAAGGGGGGGTTTAGAACCCAGAGTGTGAAACTAAGTTTTCAACTATGTGGTGATAAAAGCAGTACAGAGCTGGAAGAACAGAAACTGCGTGGATGTACACTATTTGCTAGGTCTTGCCAAATGTTTTAAAATGTTTGAAATTGCTGACCTTTGATAAAGGCTCTTTTGAAACAAAGTTTTTGGAGGGATTTTGTTTTGAGATAATGAAAATCGCACCAGCAGTTAACGCACCCAATCCATAACATTTCACTGAGGGCGTATGTTTTCTCTAATAAGACCTGACTATCTATGGCTAGACTGAGTTCCAGTAGATAGGGTTGCTACTTTATGTGCCAGTGTGAACACTGGGTCTCCTGTGAGAGGGGCGGAGGTTCTCCCACATTGTTTGACGGTACTGTTGAGGCCGAATTTGGGGATTGGAATAAGACGCTCGCTGAACCAAGTGGTTGAAGTGGTGGGGTGAGCTCTCAATTGTTAAAAATTTTGTGAAATGAATTATCTCCCTCAAAGATATGTGCCGATAGTATAAGTTTTTGAAACTGATTCTGCAATGAATGTGTTTTCACAAATTTGTGTGGGCAGCGATTGAGTTTGAAAATGTGATAGCACTATTACTTTTTGGTTAAGTGTGGATTGTGAAATTTACTAAGACCACGGAAAATTTTCAATTTTTGAAAATTTGAAAATGAGACAACAAAATGGTTTTGGGTAGCAATGACATGATTATCGTTGCTAGTGAGTTGAAAAACGGTGTAGTTGGAAATTTCGATATAGGAACAGGAACTATTAGAAAGGTCTAGAACACAGAACTATTTAAGTCAGATAGTAGTTGTCAGCTACGGTGCTAAGCAAGTGAAAGTAGTCTGAGAACTTGAATGAGAGAGGCTCAGATGAAATAGACGGGCAGAGGCTTGAGGCAATAAGACCTAGTGTACAAATATGCATGGGGCGGTGCCCCTAGAACACAAGACTGGTAATACTTAGCACTGTGTGAAATGTTGATTGTCATAATAACTATGTCTAGAATACATCTTAAGACTAGCAAAACATTCGCTGTACCAGGTAGTAGTTAAGATGCCTAAGTCCTGAGGATGAATTCCTAGGTAGTAAGACTGGAATCTCCAGTGTGGTGGTAATAGATTGAGCCGGAAGGCCAATATGTGTTAAGCCGAGAGGCTAAATAAATCAGGCAGTGAGGCCTGTGTAACCGAGTACTGTGAGAATAGATTAGCGAGTCCTGTAATTGAGTACTATACCTAGGTACAAGATAAATGAGACTTTTGAAAAGTAGGATGCGTTCTAGGTAAGCATGCATAAGGAAGGAATAGACTAGAGGTCTAGATAACCATTCGAGTTTATATGTTCAAAATTTCGAGGGCGAAATTTTATTTAACGAGAGGAGAAATGTAATACCCTAAAATTCATATTTATCATAAATATTATATTTTGATAAATAGTGCCTATTAAAAATAGGTGAATATGTGGTCTCAAAATTGAGTAACATATTTATGTTGATTTAGGGAATTTTCTCTAAGAATTAAGGTAATCAAAAACCAAAATTCTCTAACTTTATTTTGGGATCATAAAATACTACAAAATTACCATATTAAAGCCTAGTCTTATATAATCATAAGAGCAATAAAATGCTATGGAGATACTAAAATTAATTAAGAGAGATTAATTAAAGTTGAAGGGCCAATTTTGAGAGTATGATTAAGGAACAAAAATATGATAAAATTATTATGTTAAAACATGGTTTTTATGTAACCACAATTAGGAGGTAATTAAAATAATGGTATAATACCCCAAAATTCATATGTCTCTTAAATATTATAGTTTGGCCAAATAATACCTATTTAAAATAGGAAAGTATGTTGTCTCTAATTTTAGTAATTTATTTGTTTATTTTCCTTGGAATTTAAAGAGGCAAAAATCCAATTTTATTTTAGGGACCATAAATTGTCCTATGATTATTAAATTAATGCATGATGCATAAATGACCAAGTAAACCTAAAAGTTGTGAGAAAATAATTAATCTAATTAAAGAAAATTGCCAACAATTAGTGGATAATTCAATCTACATGAATTGAATTAATTTCATAAACATTCAGAATTAATTTAGTGGCATATGTTAACGGCAATAAAACCTTCTCCTAATGGCTGAAGATTTTCAAAATATAAGGACAAGGAAGACACAAAAGACTAGTTAAATAACATTCAAATGTAACTTGATTTGCTAACTAAACTACTACAAGTTGTCACCTAGTTGCAAAGGACATTTGGGGAGTTGGATATGACATTAATTGCTTCATAAAATCTGCCCCTAAAGTCTTTGTTTTCGTCTAGCATGTGTGGAGGAGTGTGAACCAAGTAGTCAAGATAAATAACACATGGGAGAGATAGATAGAAATTATTACTAAGTTATCATGGTATATTAGAGTAATAAAAGAGAATATACCATATAATAATCAAGATATTAATTTATAAAATCACATGTAATATTAAATAAAGATCTTCAAAAAGTTGTAGGATTTTTCTACACAAATGAAGAGCCAAGATTTAATTAAATAAAGCTAAATCCAAAGGCCTTAATTAAGCCTCATAAGGCCAAATCCTTGTGAAATTGAATTGGCCAATGATAAATCAAGAAAATGTTCTTAATCCTCATGAAATTAATTGGACCAATAAGAGATTAACACAAATTAAAGGTTTGGATTAAATCTAGTAAAGTTAAATCCTAAGGCTTTAATTTAATTTCATGAAGTGAAATCCTTGTGAAAATTTATCAACCAATGAGAGGACTTTCTTCTTGATTTTGTGAGATAAATAAAACACATATTGAACATAAAAAAGATGAAGGGGAGGTGGTGAATGTGTGTGTGTGTAGGGAAATAGAATGAGTTTGTAATATCTAGATATTATTAAAGCATGCACATGGGATAATAAATTAAGGGACAAATTGGAAGAGGATAGGATAAGGAATTTAATACATGAAAGAGGATAATGAGAGAGAAAGAGTTGTTGTGCATGTGTGTGTGTGTGTGTACAATTGTTGTGAGTGTGTGTGTGTCTAGTGAGTATGAGAGAAAAATAAACTTAATTCAATCTTAATTTGAAATCCACCAATAAGATAATTCAGTGAAAGATAAAACCATTGGGATAAATTCAAGGCACAAGTAAATGAGAATCTATGGAAAATAAATTGTTTCTTGAGGAGTCTTAATCATAAATCAAATATAAGGACTTATCTTGAACCCACATAATTTAATCTCGAGATTAAGCCTAATTAGAGTTATTTTGGTAAACTTTGATGAATAAGATTAGAGATGATTACGAACAATTAGAGAAATCTAATTGGACCATAAATCTTGATATCCAACTACTAATCAAAATACATACATAGAATTCGAAAGTGTTAATGATAGATCAAGCAACCAAAAATAGATTTCATTAGAGTAAACTAAAGCTTCTAGAGTAACTAAATCATTAAAGCATCTAGTTAGAGAAACTAGAAGGGGGTGGAAGGTTTTTGCAAGAGGAAGGAAGGAAGGAATTGATCTAGAAGCTTGGCAAACTTAATGAACAAGTTAGACCAAGTCAAAACTTGTTGATTAAGTTGAAACTTTTTCTAAACTTGTTGGCTAAGTTAGGGTTTTCTAAACACATGAAGGGTTGAGATTAAAACTTCTTTACTAAGTTTAGATCCAATGGCCAAAATGCAAGAAGAGTTAGGTTTGAAAATTTTACCAAAGTGCCATGACAAATTCCTATAAATAGGCACCTTGGGTTCATTCATTCTTCACACCAAACTCAAACCAAATAGGTGAGTTTAAGAGAGAAGTAAGGGCTAGTGAGAAGCAAGAAGGAGGAGGGAGTAGCAAGAGTCTTCAAGAGGTAAGGTTGCTTTTAGTTTCTAGTCTTTAGTTTTATAGTTCTTAGTAGTTCTTAGTTATTCTTAGTAGTTCTTAGTATAAAAGTTAGTTTTGATCTTTAAATCTTCCAAGAAGTTTTGATTTCATGGTTTTATGATTAAAAATGTCGAAAATATGGTGGAAAATATTGTGGAGCAAAATTCTTAGAAGTTGAAGATCAAAGTAGCGAAGTTCTGGCAAAATTTTCGGTAAAACCTCTGGGCAAACAGCAAAAGAAATTCTAATATTTTATGTTGAAAATGAATCCCATAAATCACGAAACTTTCCAGAAATAAAGTATATATGTAGGGCTTTCCGAATATATATATATATAATATGTAGCGTTTTGATTCTTGTACAAAGAGATACAACCGGTTGAAGTTAGGCCATTTTTCTGGACGAAATTCTGGGCAACATTGTGAAAAATGAAAACTGGGAATTGTTCATAAATTCTGGGTATATACAAGTATTTTTTCTTGAAATAGACATCCTAAGGATTCTGGGGAATTTTACAGATCCTCGTTTCGATTTTTCTAGAATTAATTATGATTTTTCAAAGTTGATGCAAAATCTGCCCAGAAAATTCAGTATTGCGTTTTTAAATAAATGTAAGGGAAAAATTGTAAATAAAAAATCCACCAAGGGTAGAGGGGTAAATAGAGGTGAAAATATCTCTTAGGATATTATTCTAAGTATTATGGTGATATGTTAGGATATCCGGGAAGTCCGGGGCTGGATTCAAAGGTCAGGCATGTTGGCCATTACACAGTGAAAGGTACGTTCGCGTACTGTAACACTAACTCTGATGCTTATTGTATGCTTATATGTGATAGACTATTTCATAGAGTCATGGACAGGACTTTGTCTTGGGTCATGCACCGTGTCTAAGACTCTGTCTTAGTTCACTGTTTATACATTCAGCTTTATTTATATGGGTTACAGTCTTGGTAATGCCGTTGAGTTTTCCTAGCGCTGAGGACACGAGGAGCTGTCGTGGCACTGGTTAGTGCAAACATGGTTGACTGTGCATGTGCTATGTGCTATGTACTGTTGTTGTGATTGACATTACATCTAATGTGTGCTTATGTATTGTTGAAACCTTACATCTGCTGTGTGCTATGTATTGGTTAATGCTGTAATGTTATGAATATCTGTCATACATATTTTGTCATACATAAGCATGAGGTTAACCATTACCTGAGGTTCAATTGGTATTGAACCTCAGCTCTTACTATAGCTTCAGGATCCGAGGTGAACAAGATCAAAGACAAGGGTAAGCAGCAAGCAGAAGGACTGGCTGGAGAAAGTTCTTTAGATATGTACTTAACGATGTAGTCATTCGAAATTTTTGTATCAGCAAACAAATACATTACATTGGATGATTATCAGTTACTCTGCAATTTAAATATTTCCGATGCTCTACTCTGATCAAACGCTTTCGAAAATTGGGATGTTACATAAATTAACTATGAATTTAAAAGCTAGAACTTGAAGAACTTACCTTGCTCTTGTTTCTACTCCTCCAAGCTTCCCACACTCACTTTCTACTCTCTATATTCAGATGCTATTGCTTGTGTTTGGTGTGAAAAATGAAGTGAACCCAAGCCTCCTATATATAGGTGAAGATTTGGGACACAAATGGAATTTATTTTACCCAAATCTGACCCTAACCATTGGATGCAATTTACTTTACAAGAGTTCATCTCATCCCCTCATGTGATTAGAGAACCCTAACTTGGCCAACAAGTTTAGAAAACCCTAACCCCTAATGCATATTTTTATTTTCTTAAAACACATGTGCTTTGATTAATATTTATTAAATAATATCTCTCCTTATTCTCTTCCAAATTCCTCTTATCCTCTTCCATGGCATTTAATGAGATTCCACAAAAATCTCCCCTTTATCCTACCTTAACTAACAAGTATTTCTCATCCTAACTATCAAGTTAGCTTATTCTCCCTCCTATTTGATTCTTTTATTCGAAATTCATAGCTAACTAAAGGTCATTGGATTTGTTTCCACAAGTGTCCTAATTCTTTGGTTGGGCTTTGTAAAGATCATCAAATCACTATTGATGATCTTTTCCCAATCTTGCATGTGCTTCCCATAATGACCAACCTTGGATATTCATTTGAAATCTTATTTAAATCCTATCTTCTTCCATCTCATAAATTCTCTTATCTTCAAGTACCTCATCCTCTTCCATTTACTTTAATTAATTGTCATTAAAACCCTATCCCTAAGGTACATTATCCTCTTCCACTTGTTCCCTCACTTAATGCTTTCATGTGCTCTTAATTTCCATGTGTGTGTATGTTTATTATCAAACAATTCCCCTTCTTCTTTCCCAAGCTACATAAACCGTGCCCTCTTCTCTTCACTTTGGTTTTGTATTTGTGTTTCCTTTGTGTCTAATAGATAATGTTCAAAGCCTCCCAACTTTACAAGGATTTAGCTTTATAAGGTTTAATCCTAGCCCTCCATATTTAATCCTAATTAGCATCCCTAATATGGTAGTTTAACATGTTATTAGGTATAGTTGTCATTGTATAATTGGTTCTCTAATTAATTATGCTCATTAGAAATCCATTTTATGCTAATCTTGAACCCTTATTGGCCCTTGATCCTCAGCTTAACTAAAATGTCCCTAGTTGATGACTTTTAATTACTACTAAATTAGTTATGAAAACTTATACAATTATTAGAGTAAATTTACTTACCCACTAATTGTTGTTAACTTCTTTTAATTGGTTTAAGTGTTTTCATAATATTTTCTTGCTCATTTGATCATATAAGAACTAGGGTATAATATGATATTTATATCATATTTTATGATCTCTATAGGTAATTAGAAAATTTGGTCTCTTGTTAAATAAATTCTTAAAGAAAATTCCCTAAATTAAAATAAATAAGTTACAAAATTTTGACACCACATATTCACCTTCATTTTAATATGTATTATTTACCAAAATATAATATTTATGATAAATAAGATTTTTAGGGTATTACAAGAAGAAATATCACTCGAGTAAATCCTCTGTGTTACTCGAGTAATGTTGATAAATGGAAAGTTCAAAGGTCGCCATCTATAACTACTCAAGTAGGTATGATGACTTACTCAAGTAAGCTACTCGAGTAAGTCATCTTAGCTACTCGAGTAAAAGACTCTTCTTGAAGAAACAAGTCTCCATAATAGCGTTACCAGAGTAATGTGTAAGAATTACTCGAGTAAGCTACTCGAGTAGAGGTAATGTGTTGCTCGAGTAACATGTTTCAATTCTTTCATTTGCTTTCAGTGTAAAACTTACCTGAGTACAGTTTCACTGTTACTTGAATAAGGTAGTTTCAAGTTTATTTTTGCTCTCTATTTGATAGTTACTCAAGCAATGTTATTATGATACTCGAGTAAAGTACTCAAGTATGAGAATATATTATTCGAGTAATAATTACTAATGCCTTCACTTAGCACTTTGTTTAACAAAAAACAAGGGTTACTTGAGCAGGAATTTTGATCTACTCGAGTAAGCTACTCAAGTAGACACTCTATATTACTTGAGTAAGTGCATTGGTGATGACACATGTTTGAATCTCTACAATATCACTCGAGTAATATGGTAACATTACTCAAGTAACACCTTCTCCCTTAGAACCTTTTCTTTGTATTACTAATCTTAAACTTAAATACTTTTAGTTGTTAATTATTTCCACTTAAACCTTGCTCAATTGTATTTATGCTATTTCTAACCAATCTTTAAGTGGATTTCAAATGATTAACAGCGTTTCAATTGTGATTGGCTGTAAGTCCATTCGTTGTGTCAAAAGCAATTAATACCTTCAAAGAAAAAAGCCTATAAACGGAATAAACACTCTTAGTAGATGAATACATTCCTTTGAGGCATACCCATTCTGGCAAATGCTCTAAGTCAACTTCTGTGCATAATTATGTCAACGATGAACACATTAATGAAGCAACATTCGACTGTACCAACGAAAATCATCTGTGCCTAATGGAAGTTTGAAGAGACACAACGACTACTTTCAAAGCTTCTCAGCGGAATTAATGGAAGAAGATATAAAAGCTCATCACATTCAATTCCGCCATCTAACCCCGAAACTCTACACATATATTCAATTCTATATTATTGCGACCAACTATTTCATTCACTTCATTTAATATCTTCGGATATTCTTGTACTTCAGTTATTATTATTCATCTACTCAATGAGGAGTTATAAAACACTTATTTGATTTTTTGTTTTAATCTCAAGGTTGATGAACCTTGAGTATGGGTGTTTGATTACAACTTGTAAGGGGGAGTGAGTCTTAGTGTGAAAAGATCATCTCGAGTACATAGTGTATAATCGTATTTGTGTTTGTGAGTTAGTGAAATACCCAATGTCTGGGGACTAGATATAGGTCAAGGAGTTAGACCGAACTAGTATAAATTCTCTGTCTCCATCTTCTCTGTCTTTGTCTCTGTTCTTATTGTTCGTCATTCATTCCTAAAAAGAATTTCAAAATCCCCTATTCACCCCCTCTAGGTGATATTCTATTTTTCAACATTTATTGGGCTGATTATGGTTTGGAAGGCAAGCTCACCAGACCATTATAAATAAAATTGAGGTTGTCCCTTGCATTGTTTTCTTACCTCTACAATTAAAACCTCTTGCAACATAATCTTGCTTCTTTTCTTTCAACTTTCTTGATTCTAGTGTACTGTTGTATACCTCAATTAAACTCTAGTAGTCTAATTATTGTGTGAGCTCTGATTATTTGAATCTAATCTAACACGGTATGTATTTCACTTCCTCTCTATATATTATTACTAACATTTAAGATAAAGATGTTTCATTCAAAGAGCTAGATTGTTATCCTTGTGTAACATCCCAATTTTCTAAAGCGTTTTTGAAATCATTGATCAGAGTGGCGCATCGGAATAAGTTTAAAAGAGCGAGTATCTGATAAACATTTACTGATGTATTATCTGGCTGTTTACACAGTGGTACAGTAATCTTAATATAGTTTGATAAAATAAAGTCAAAATAAAAATCTCCCCGTTTGCGTCCTTACGCTGGCTCCTTGCTCTTGACCGTGGCCCTGGTTCCTCTGGACCTTGAAGCTATAGTAGGAACTGAGGTTCAATTACCATTGAACTTCAGGTAATGGTTAACCTCATGCTTATGTATGACAAAATATGTATGACAAATATTATCACATTAATCAACACACAATCACGCAGTAGATGTAAATTTAATATATTGATGGTACACTTCGCATGTACAGTTATCCAAGTTGACAATACACTTCACATGTAAAGTCGTTTATGTCAACAATAGACTTCACATGTAAGGTTGTTTATGTACATTTCACATGTACGGTTATCATCTATCACATATATAAGTATATCATAAGCATCAGAGTTAGTGTTACAATACGCGTCCGTACCTTTGTCGGTGTTCACGGTACGTTGTCGGTTGCGAAGCGATCACAGATTTCCTATGAGGATAGTATTGCATTTATTAATTCACAACCAATATCCCAATAGATATCCTAGCCACAAATGACTACTTTACCCCTGGTGGATTTATTAATTAATTATTTTCCTTTATTATTTTGAGAAAAACGCTGGTGCAAATCTGGGCAGAATTTCGCCTAACTTTGAAAAATCATAACTAATTCTACAAAAATCGAAACGAGGATCCGTAAAATTGCTCAGAATCCTTAGGATGTCTAGTTTCAAGAAAAAATAATAGCCTTTGCCCAGAGTCCATGGTTCATTCCCAGTTTTTAAGTTTTGAACATCTGTCCAGAATTTTCCAGAAATTCGTAGCCCTAACTTTGGAAATTTTTATCTTCCTGTAAAGAAATCATTTGGACATGTTCTTTACATATTTAAAAATCTCTATATGCCTATTTTCACCACGAATTTTTCCAGAATTTTTCAGCCATTTTTTCAACATGAAATAATAGCATTTTCATGACTGGTTCAGAAATTCCAGAACCGATGAAATTTCGCCAGAACTTCGTTACTTCGGTGTTTCTCTTCCGGAAATTTTTCTAAAACCCTTTCCTCACTATTTTTTCGAAATAGAACCAATTTTAAACTCAGAAAAACACAAAAACAACTATTTCTAAAAGATTTAAAGATTAAACTACAAAATAACTAAAAACTTAAAAGCTAGAGCTCAAGAACTTACCTAGAACTTTGCTCCTTCTTTCCTCAAGGCTCTCACACTCACTTTCTCTCTATATTTCAGATATTGTTGCTTTGTGAATTGGTGAGGATTGTGAAGAGCAAAGGGTCCTATTTATAGTAGAAGCTCCATGTGCAAAAAGACTCATAATACCCCTCCCTACATCATCCCTTACATCATCTTATCCTCTTCCAAAGCCTTGAAAGTCTTCTACTAGATACATGACTCATGGTTTAGGGTTGTGACTCATCTCTTAACTAGGCTAATGACTCATGCTTGTTTAGGGTGATGATTCATTCATAGAGCTTGTGATTCATCATTTAGGTTAGTGACTCATACATGTTTAGATTAATGACTCATTCATGTGTAGGCTAATGACTCATTTCTAGAGTGATGACTCATTTTACATATGTATAAATAGAATTTCCTACTTCTTCCATTTTGTGTTCCACTAGATAGAAATTCATTTGGGGATCCTAATGAACTTGTATGCTCAATTTCTCATTGGTTTTGAATTCTTGAAGTTCTTAGCTTCATTTAGAGACCAATATCATTTACTTTCTCATTTGGTATCAATTTGCAAAGTTTGGGGAAATGACTTTTGTTGTACTCATTTTCAAGCTTGATTTATGCTTGTTATTGTTCTCAATTTAGATTTGATACTTAGTTAGTGGATTTTAAGTTATAATTTAGTTTGTATAGATTTTCATTTGCTTATGTCTAGATTTAATTTCATGGATTAATCTAATTGTTTTAATGTCTAATTTTCTTATTGGCTAATGCTTTGACTTTTCTTTCTCACTCCTTCCACTAGACTCACAACACTCACAACATTTGCACACACACACATTCACAACTCCCTCTCTCATTGGTCAAAACCTTTTCTCATGGATTAAGAATATTTTCTTGATTTATCATTGGCCAATTCCATTTCACAAGGATTTAGCTTTATGGTATTTAATTAAGGCCTTAGGATTTAACTTTATGTGGTAAAATCTTGGCCCTTGATATTAGTTAAGATTATTGACTTTTCAAAACTTGATTAACATCTTAATCAAAAGCTTAATTGTCTCTTGATTATTGCATTATTGGTGTTTAGGGTAATTTGTGATTGTTGATAACTCATCTTATGCTAATACTAGCCCCTTATTGGTCTTGGATTTTTAATTAGCTTAATACACCTTTAATTGATGATTATTAATATTAAATGTAAATAATTCTCTAAATATCCCATTAGTGTAAATTTAATTGCTCATTAATTATTAGTAGTTGCCCCTTAATTATTTCAAGTGTTTTGGTAATTCTTTATGACCCTTTATGAATTAATATAAGCTAGGTACTAATCCTAGGGTTTTAGATAATTTAGTTCCTTAATAAATTATGAATTTTGAGACTTAAATCTCCTTTAGTTAATCCCTTGATTAATTATGAAAATTTATATAATCATTTAGTTTAGTGAAAATCTAAGTGTCTACTAATTTTTATTAATTTTTGTTTTAGGTATTTTCCCAACCCTTCCTTACTCCATTTTAATCCTATAAGGACCATAATTCAATTTGGGGATCATTTGTATTTTTATGATATTTTATGATTCCTAACCAAATTTAGAAAAATAAAACATTAGCTACCTTAAATTCTAAGGGGAAATAATCTAATAGATAGAATAAATATATCTCAAAATTTGAGACCACATATTCACCTATTTAAAATAGGTGCCATCAACCAAAATATTGGATTTATGATAATTGTTAATTTGGGGTTTTACATTTCTCCCCCCGTTAAATAAAATTTCATCCTCGAAATTTGACCATATAACCCCTAAACATTATTTAGGCTTTAAGTTTATTTCTTTCCTATGCATGCTTCTCTAGCACACGCTCTAATCTCATACATATTGTACCCACCAGGTATAGTATCTAAGGATCAACTTGACCCATTCTCACAATTCTTGGACATAGGCCTCACCGCCTGACTTACTTAGCCTTCCTGGCTTCACATATATTAGCCTTCCGGCTCAATCTATTATCATAGTATTAGGGATTTTAGTCTTAATACCTATGAGTTCATTCTCAGACCCTAGGCATCTTATTTATTACATGGTACAATGAACGTTTTTGCCAGACACAAAATGTACTATAGACATACTAGTCTATGACAGTTAATACCTCATATAGTGCTAAGTACTACCGGTCTTACGGTCTAGGGATATCGCCCATATCGCCCTATACACACTTGCAATACGATTTAAACGTGCATTAGAAACGGAAGTCGTCACGCCAAGTGGGGTAGCTATTATCAAGTCATAGGGTATTCTATAGGCATACAACCCTAAGTGATTTGCACAATCAAATGAGCTACTTGAACGGTAAGCACCCGAATCATACAACGTTTGAAAAAGATTTCCTACTAAGAGAGGTAGTACCTTGGACCATCTCCGGAGACTCTCTATTCTCTGTGTTTGTCAGCGTGAAAACTCGACCTGGGTTTTGTGGTCTTATCACCTCAGCTTTTTGGGGACAGTTCCAAGCCATATGTCCCGACTCCTGACACTTGTAGCAAATTTGTCTCCCATCACAGTTAACACCTGGATGGTACTTCCCGCATTTTGGATATGGTCGGGGTCCCGACATTCTTGGGTTGTTCTGCTGCTTCGATGGGAATGGCATCTTGCTTCCATTTTGGGAGTTGTTCCATGGTGCCTCTCTCTTCTGCGAGAGATTCCCACAGCTAACACCGCCACGACTTGCACTACTGCTGTTGTAATGTCTTGATGTGCGTAGCTCCTTCAAGTTACGTTCAATCAATCCGTAGGCGTCCACTGCTTGAACTAGCTCTGAGAACCGCTGCGACACTAACCTTTCCCTTATGTCATACTTCAACCCGTGGATTAATATGTTAGCCATACTACTTTCATCATCACCCCGCCTCAGGTGTGATGAATATCGTGACAGATTGGTAAATCGGGCAAGGTAGTCATCGAATGACTCCTCGTGACCTTGTCGGATATGAAGGAACTCCGACTCCTTGATTACTTGAATTGAGGGAGGAAAGTACTGTTCGTTGAATTTCTCTAGAAACTTCTCCCAAGTAACGGGATAATAGCGCGCTCGTAGTGATGTCGCAATGCTTTTCCACCATCTGTCCGCATCTCCTTCCAACTTGTAGATCGCAAGTTGAGCTTTACGATTCCCTGGGCACTCCATAACTTCGAAGATCTTCTCTAGTCGCATTATCCAATCTTCGGCTGAGTCCAGCTTACCGTGGAAAGCTGGGGGCTTCAGTTTGCAGAATTGAGTGACCCAATATTGCGTAGTCTCAGCTACTCTATTGGGTGGCGGTAGTGCTACCATCGCCCTATTGTGTCTAGGAGGTGACACCGATCCCTCAGCTTCTTTCGTACGCTCCTTGTCTCGTTCGTCTTCCCCTTCAGAGTGGTCGTGCTCCGCATTTCCCTGTCGGTCCGCCTCAACTCGTTGTCGCTCCAATTGTCTCTCCTGCCTATCGGCGCGTAGTTCGTCAATCATTGCCCGTTGCTCCTGTAGCATCACCATTACTTCCTGCCAGGCTTGTTGGTTTGGTTGATTGGGTATTTGTTGTTCCTGTTCTGGTACTGGTATCGTTCGTGGCTGTCTGCCTCTTCCTCTACCTCTAGGAATGCCGGCTCCGCGTAAATTCTCCATCTTATCTTTCTAGAACTTGATATCGCAAGAATGAAACATATCAATATCGAGGGACAATATAGTCTGTAAATCAAACATATATTTCACCTAAGATATAGTGTACATGTCAGCATATATCACATGATCCAACTGGTTTATGACCAGTGGTTATATCTTACATCTCTCATATTGGCGTAATTTCTAGTTCCTCGTTCACATGTTGTCTAAAACTAGCGTTTGAAGATGATTTAGAAAGGAGTAGAGATCGGTTATACGTTCTCCTTCTAGAAGCTCATTCGTCTTCTCCATCTAGAAGCGGTCTCGTGGTAAGAGGTATAACGTTGATATCATCCAATCATCTAGTGGGTAGGCAAGTCTGTTGTATTTTCTCCTTCCGTAGGTCGTTTTGACTTGCTCAACCATCTTTATAACCTCCCTATAACCGCTAACAAAACCCATGAGCTACAATATAATAGGTTTAATCTCTTTGACGAGATTATTCCAAGCTCACCAATAATGAGTTGTAGCTCGGCCAAAGGCTACAGAACTCATATCGGACCATGGGTTCCCTTTCTCTCGAATATAGAAAGGTGTTACTGTCCCAAGAGCTGACCCTTATCCCAGCCAAAGGATAAGGATGATACCAAGGGCCGTGAAAATATTCGGCCATCCATTGTGCACTCAGTGGCGGCAATGCCACGTGGTATAAAATCAATCTCCTACCATCACATCTCATCTCAATCCAAAACACCTCAATATGTAGTGCAATATCACAATTTTCAACATCAAGAATTCATAGTTATGTTCAATAATTAACATCGTGCATAGACTTTCATAATTGCAAAATAAGCAAATTTTAATCATAACAATATAAACAATTTATGCCCACTTAACTAAAAATTTACCTTCAAACAAATATCTCACATATATACATTTTCATAGGTAACAAACTATAATATATCCATATCATTTAAATATATAAGCATTCGCTTATAATCACCTCAACAAGTATACAAGAAAAATTGGAAAGTGGTTACCTCCGGTTCTTGACACGACACAAACCGTAAGAGAAATCGGTCCCCTTTAAAAATAAATATATAATTATATGTTAATAGAATAAACAACAATAATCACTAATACCATAATTATATAAATAATTAAACTATTATCTTACTTTAATTTTCTTAGAAAAATGACAATTTATCTATTCCTCAATTTTAACATAATACTAACTTTTATAAATATAACCCAATTTATTAAACAATCTCCAAACCTCCATATACTCAAAATCATATCAATCTCTAATTCAAAATCTCAAATCCCAATTCATAATTTCATGTAGTTCAAGATTTAGTAAAACTAACCGATTAAATCTTAAATAATGCTTCTAGTAATCCAACTAAATGCTTAAATTCGCATTTAATCGGTAAAAATATCCTATATGACACAAATCCTAACTTCTTTTAGATAGAAAATAACTTTAAATTTCCACAGCAACAAACTAACAAATTTAAACTGATTAAAGTTATTTATTAATCATGCTTGATATATATACAGCCTTCTATTATCAAAACTCAAAACTTTACCACAATATTCTAATCCTAAAATTTTCAATAATCAATACTATATTATCCTCTTTAGAAAGAGAAAAATAAGTAGATCAACTTTCATAAAGAAAGTTTATTGAAAAGAAATTAATCTAACTACCTAAATGATCTTATAAAATAAACAACGTATCTTAAATAAACTCTTTTTTCTCTTTCTCTTGATCTCTCCTGCTCTTTCTGGCCTTATCACTCTTCCCACGCCTAAGCTATTCTCACACACACACTTACGTATATATAGAGGCAATTAAGGCGGTGGATTAAGGAGTAACATTTTTTTTTTTTAATAATGATAATACCCCTCTGCCATGTTAACATGGAGGACGCTGCCACTTCTAAATGGTGGCAGTGTACCTGCCACAAAAATTTACTTATATAATTTTTTTACATTTCTTTTTGTTGTTTCTCTTTTCTTTTCCTATTTTTTTAAAATAAAAATCTTATTATTGTTATTGTTTCTTTTTTTATTTTTTAAAAATTTAAAATTTTAATTTTAATTTTAATAATGTTACAACATACATAGCAAAATATTAGAACAAAATAATATGAGAAACTGCATACATATAGATGTTAGAAATAATATATAGAGACAAAGTGAGATGCGTATTGGATTGGATCAGATCCACATAATCGAAACTCACACAATGGTCAAACTACTAGAGTCTAACTAAGGTGTGCACAACACTGCGCCATAACAAAGAAAGATGGGAGAAAAGAAGAGAGATTACAAGAGATAAGAAAACAATGTAAGGACAGCCTCTATTTATAGTAGTATGGTGAGCTTGCCCTCCAAGACACAATCAACCCAATAAATGAATGATTGATTTGTTCATTGATAGGCAAATCACCATAAAAGGGAAAAAGAATCAAGCATTTATTGTTCATTAATAGTCATGCATTACTTTCTGATCACCTTTACAATTGAAACCTCTTAGCTTGCATTCTCTTTTCTTTTCTCACATCTTTCTTTGTTCCGGTGCACTGTTGTGCACACCTCGATTAGAATCTAGTAGTCTGATCATTACTTGAGCTCTAGTTACGTGAATCCGATATGACCCATTACTCACACTAGTGCAAGAATCGCTTTTTATACGGGGTAAAAATCACATTTTAGGCTGATTCAGGATCAAGTCTCAATACTTCTGGTCTACAGATTCTGTTACTTTTAAGATTGGTTTCTCAACGGGTGTTAAAAATAACTTCTTGGACTGATTTTTTAAGATATAAGGTTTAAAAGGTAAAACTTTTACGACCAGTTGTGTAAAATAATTGGTCTTAAAAGTACGACATTTAAAATGGGTTTTGTAAAATAAGGGATAGGACATTGTCACTACCAATTTTATGTCATTACTAAGTCACTACCACTTTTTCACAGTTAGATCAAATGATAAAGGTAGATGAGATTCTGATCTAACGGTGAAAAAGTGGTATTGACTTGGTAGTGACATAGAATTGGTAGTGACAATATCTTATCCCGTAAAATAATCGGTCTTAAAAGTCTTTGTGCTTGCCATCTTCACATTAGTAGAGAAGGAGAACAGCGTTTGAACCTAGATCAAGTTGTCTCTGTCATGTCCAAGCTAGTCTAATTCTTTTTCTTTACAGTTTTTCCTTGCCTTGCCAGGGTTGTGGGAGTTTATTGGTTCGCAATATGTGATCTATGCCAAGGTCCAATGAAGCTCTTAGATTGTTAAGCTTTTTGCGTGTCATCTCCGGTGAGTTTTGATTTCGTCAATTGGAGACATTGTACGTGGATAGGCTAAAGCACAACACATGCACCATTGGAGACGAGAGCAAATGTATAGTTGGCATTGGGAACCATGAAAGATTCCAACACGAATCTTTGAGACTGGATCCAGAGATTTCCTTTCTTTTATTATTATTATTTTTAATCTTCATTGATTTCTTTCTCTCGCTTCTTTTCTTGATCTGCTTTGGCAAGGAATCAAGGAGAATGAGTTTGTTGATTCGCTTCTGAATTCTCGGACCTATACACTTCTACTTCTAAATTCTTAGATCTGCTGCTTCGCTTCTGAATTCTCAGATCTACACGCTTCATGAACTTTGGACCCTTAGAATCTGTTTGGTTAAGAGATTCTTGATTTGGTCCTATGAAAACAAGTTTTAGGGGTGGGGAAGGGGACGATGTCTTGAAGAGAGGAAGAGAGATGGCTGTGAATGAACTTGACGAGGAAGAGAAGAGAAGAGGAGAGGTGTGGGCTCACAAACGTTAAGGGAAGAAGAAAATGTCACGAAATTCAATTTTCAGTGCAACAATGATAATCTTTTAGATAAGTTATAATCAAAATGAGGTCTTAAAAGTTACCCTTTTAGACTAGGTATCTTATAAAACCAATCTTAAAAGTAATGAATATATAATTTTTTATGGGAAAATTATAATGAAAGATCTATAGGAACATGATCTATAGGAACAGATATTTATGGAGAACGACCATAAAAATTGTAATTGTTTATAAGGACCAAATGTAAAAATATAAAATTAAGAGTACTAAATTACCCCTAGCAAAATCTTTTGCAATCTCTTCTATATTCTTTTCCCCATTCTATTTTTAAAACGAATACAAAATTTCAAGTTTCATTAAATTAAAAAAAAATACTTTTCTCAATTCTAATTTTCACAACTTGAATATGTATCTATGAAAAAAATGATACATTCTTCAATTTGTAAAAATTATAATTTTTTTAAAATCAACAAAAATATTAATTAAATTGAAATTATAAAATTTTAATAAAATTTAAGGTCTTTTATAATTTGTCATACATGTTAAACCAAGAAAATTTGTATGCTTTATTTTTGTTTTAGAAGCAACTTATGTGGGATAAAAAATTCATGTAATGTTAATAAAATTTTTAAAAAATCTAATTAGCTTATTATATCCTAAAAAATATAAAATAAGTTTAGTTTTTATTTTTATAAAAAGAGCTTAATTAATATCGTTGTTGATAATATAAATCAGACAACTTGATGATATAAGTTGGTAAAAAATATGAATTTCACAGCTTATAATTAAATAATATATTAAAAATAAAAAAAAAGATATGATATATCATGATAGGTAGTTTTAGTTTTAATTTTAGTTATTTTTTTAATTGTAAATACAAGAAATAAAACATGAGATTTGATTAAGGGCAATTTAGTAATTTAAAATTTATATTATAATGTTTGGTCCTTTTAAGTAATTACAATTTTTATGGTCCTTTATAATAAATATTATTTTTTCTAGGTCCTTTATTTTAATTTTTCCATTTTTTATTCTACAACTTTTAGACCGGTTTTAAGTAAAAATGGGTCTAAAAAGTTTAATCTTTTAGACTGGTTATCTGTAAAAACCAATCTTAAAAGTAATATATTTTTTTAAGAAAAATATTTTTAGACTGGTTATTAGAAAAACTAGTCTAAATAATATATTTTAGACCTTATCTCAAAGGAGCCAGACTAAAAAATTTCTTTATATTTACGAATGTGCCACCACTCATACTTTTTTGACTTGAGCCTCTATAACTAGTCTAAATGTGGCGTCTAAAAGCCTGTTTTTTTTTTTTTTTGCAGTATTGTCATCTCACTTCTTCTCTATATTTTATTTCTAACACCTTATAATAAAACTAATACTACATTCAGTCGTAAATATAAGACTTTTTTGATTTTTTTAAAGGTTTAGCTAAATAAATTACTTCATCATATCATATATTATTTCATTAGATTACATATTAATTTATAAGTTAAAAAAATTATATTGGGAAAAAATAAAAATATTTTAAAGTAATTTAATTATCTTCTTTAATTTTTCCTAAAAAGTCAATAAGGTCTTATATTTAGAATGGGAGATAATATGAATTCAATCAAATTCATATATATCAAGAAACTAATATTATTTATTACCTATGTGAAATACTCAAATCAAAGTTTAACCAATTACTTTGACTGGCCAAGTAACTAACTATTTTCGGGTGATAATGTCGGTAAGTAATTAAAAAAAATGTGTTAATATAATTTTTGGTCCCTTAAGTTTGTCCTCATTTTTTATTTTGGTCCTTAATGTTTCAAATTATAGGTTTTGGTTCCTAAAGAAAAAAAATGTCCAAGTTTTTATTTAATTATTGGAACCAATATTTTAAATAGAATGAAACTTGAAGGATCAAAATCTCTAGTTTAAAACTTAAGGGACCAAAACCAAATTTATATTAAACTTGAAGGACCAAAGATTTTACTAACCCTAAAAAAATACTCTCCCAGTCTTTAATATAAGATATATTTAAGGAGTTGATCTGATCCTAAATATATGACATCCTTCATATTTGTCAATCTTTTTCTTATTTACCCCTATGTATGCTCCCTCAACAATAATCAAAGAAGAAAGAGAATATGGGAATTAAGAAATATAGCTTGGGCGTTTTAAAAAAAAGTAATATTAACTAATTTACCTAGCTTCCTTAATTTAATTAAATTAGGTAAACATGTCTTATAATAATGACATAAGGGAATACTACTTTTATCTGAGAAATATCTTATTAAAATATTGATACTTTAATATTTAATAACTTTATTTAGAAACCTTCACAAATAATTTACAAGTCAACTTTTAAGATTTACAAATCTTCATAAACATATAAGAAAACTAAAAACTGGCATCTCAACCGAGACCATATTAGAAAAACCTCAATTTGCTTCGCTGGATTCAATTTAACCAACTCAATTTATCTTTGAAACTCAGACCAAAAAGTTAAGTTTAAATTTGAAACAAATATTTCTGCAATTTATTAAGCATGCTATGAGGTAACTGGTGGATCGATCAATGTTACACAATTATGTAGCAGCAAAAATAACATTAGCTTGATGAGTAATGACTGAACAATTTGGGTGTATATTTATGTTCAGATACACACAAGGTCACATTACTCTTCAATCACAAAGTCAATTACTGTTCAATGTCATTCATTATATATGGGATCCAAGCATGCAAAACAAATACTCTCGCAACAAATTTATGAGAAAATACTCACATAGCTTATTCTTATAACACTACTACAAAAAAAAAGCAAATTAACGTCCTGAATTAGAGGCAATTAATGCCCCTTTTTCAGAGGGACGTCTGACCAGGGGTAGTTGTAAAATAAGATTTTTGGTGTCCTATGTTTTATTCAGGACGCCTATTTTAAGGCGTCTTATGTTTTATTCAAGACGCCTTTCTGTGTTTCAACTAAGGCATCCTGAACATGTTTAAGGACGCCTTAGTTAAGGCATCCTAAACTCATTCAGGACGCCTTATTGCTTTTTTTTTTTTTATAAAAAAAATCAAAACCGAAAAGCCCCAATCCTTATTTAATCAAACATCGGATGCAAACACGTTAGAACACAGAGAGAGTTTTTCGGAAAACTACAAAGAAACATTAACGGGAATCGAAATAAAACAAATTGAATTTGAAGTACGTGGGATCCAAGCCAACAATAATTAATCAATAAGGAATATCTGCTTCAAACGTAATAGCTAGCAATTTTCAAACATGGAAATATCATTCTTAAGTGTGAAGCACATATATATATACAAACCACCCCAGGTTTAATAAGTAGTAATATGTAGAAGTAGATCTAGAACAGCGGATCTAAAAATATAAAATTCCATATCTAAGAAGAACAGTAGATCTAGAAATATAAAATTCCAGATCTAAGAAGAATAGTAGATCTAGAACCTGAAGACTTGTGATGAGCCACGAGCAAAATAGAACCAAGGTCGCCAGAAGAAACAGAGGAGGAAGAGCTCTGGTTCGTCGATCTGAGCTCGCGGCTGTGTACTCTTTTCGCGGCGCTTGGTGGACAATGGAGGAGGAGCTTCAGTGTGGTTGCAGTGTGGTGCAGAGGAGGAGACGCTAGTGTTGACAGCGAGCGACAGTGACGATGAGCGGTGAGTGACGGTGACTTATCTGAGACGTGGATGTTAGATATGATTAGTTTTGATGATGTCTTATATAGATGCCATTATTAAGAGCAAAAACCTTGTATACTATACTTATCTCCTACATTGACTAACTACTATATGTTTAATATATATTTAATGTAGATTAGTCCAAGTTGAATTATAGAGACTAATCATGAAGGAGATAAGAGATTATGAAAAGAAGAACTTGCGGAAAGATGTCAAGGAAGCAGGAAGTTATCAAAGTATTTTGGGAATAATCAAGAAGAAGAGGAGATATTGAAGAAGGTAGAAAATGACGAAGAATGATCAAGAGAATAAAGAAAGAGTTGAGTTATGGAGAATGATCAAGAGAAGAGACGAAAGAAAGAAGAACTTGCTAAAAGGAATGAGAATATGATTATTCAAGTTCTTAGATGGATTCTAGAAGTCTCCATTATCAAATGGAAGTTGAAATGGCTCAATTCGGAGTTAAAATAAGCTACAATTGCATTCCTGAAGTCATGCTCAAGCACAACAATGTCATGCTCGAGCAAGGTACTTTTCTAGCTCCTTTTAGGCATAAAATCCGCTCATGCTCGAGCATAAAATATGCCTGCTTGAGCAGAGAAAATCTGGTGCTCGAGCATGGTCGTTCTTCAGCTACTCTGTTTAGCTTTGTTTCTGGCGACGTCTGGTAATTCGATGATATCTCCCAAACCAGAGATCGGATTGAAGTAAAACCAATTTTGTTTGACACTAGACTCCCAATGTGTCATTTTGGTATAAAATTCAAGTCCAAAGGAGTTCAAATCAAGGAGCTATGATTTTTTGAAGTTACAACAAAAATCAACGTCACAATCCAGAACGAGCTTCAGTATTTTGAGCATATCTCACAAGCGACAAATCTAAATGAGCTGAAACTAATGCCATTTGAAACTAGACTCACATACCTTTCCAAAAACATCAAAAACACGAAAACCAAAGATCAATTGAGGGAGATATTGTTAGTTCTCAATGTGTTTTGATGATGATTGGAACAATTGTAAAGCCATAAAAACCAAAAATGACAAGTTTTCTCTTGCAAAAATCGATTTCCTTGCTGTCAAGGAAAAACTCGATTTTTGAAATCAAAACTCGAGTTTTGGTTCTCTGAGGAAAAACTGACCAAAAGGCAAAACTGCCAGTTTTGATATACTGAGTTTTTCAATGAACATATGAAAACTCGAGTTTTGGGAGCAAAACTCGAGTTTTCGTTTGGCCGAGAGGTTTCAAAGTTCTCAAATCACAAAACCTCCAGTTTTGGAGAGCACTGCCAGTTTTGAACTATTTCGAAGAAATTCTTATGTTTTTGTAAAATAGTTCAAAACTCGAGTTTTGATATGTTACTCTGGCATATGATTTTACAACATACGAAAACTGCCAGTTTTGAATAAAACCTCCAGTTTTCATTTTACACAGGTTTTCACTAGGTTTTCATAAACATATGAAAACTCGAGTTTTGATTTCAAAACTCAAGTTTTGATCAGGCAGAGAGCAATGCATTTTCACGATGATTTGAAAACTCGAGTTTCAGTTTTGAAACTCAAGTTTTGGCCTGATATGAACTTTTCAATGTTTTCACAGATTAAGTGAAAACTCGAGTTTTGGCCAAACAGAGAGCATATGATTTTCCAACCTTTTGAAAACTCAAGTTTTAATTTGAAAACTCAAGTTTTGATGTTTTGGACTTCCACGTGCTATTTTCATTAAAAGTCTAAAACTCGAGTTTTGATTTGAAAACTCGAGTTTTGACATTTACTCAAACTATGGTCCAAAAGCTCAAAACACGGATTTGCTCTCTGGAAGAAGCAAACTCGAGTTTGGATTGTGAAACTCGAGTTTGGACTTGAGTTCACAGTTGAAAACTCGAGTGTTGATGAACAAAACTCGAGTTTCCAACGTTAAGTTTGAAATTTGATTTACACGATTTTACAAGCTGTTCTTGTTTGATCTTATTACTTTCCAGGATTATTCTCTAATGTTCCTAGCTATGTTTAATGACTTTGTTAGTGAGTATCAGCTTGTTTAGAGAATGATTAATGAAAGTTTGGAGAAAAAGAAAAAAGCATGACAAGACATTAAATGCTGATGCCAGAAAGTTGCATACTTCTTGTTAATCCATCTGCACATGTTTGCAAGACATTAAAGAATGATTTCCACATCCAGCACCTGCTATTCCAACGGATCAATTCGACAGAAGTCAACTCTAAACATTTTGCCCAGCTGGATTAAGCAAAATCTAGAGAGAGAAGAAGACCAAAGCTGAACCAGAACCTTGTCTGAGATGGGCAACGGCTATAAACAGTCATTGAATCCTCTCAACGGTCATATATTGATTTCTACGTATAAATAGAAGATGGATTCATGCAGCAAAACGTGGAGATATAAGCTTACACTGTCAACATGCTGACACTCTGCTTTTCTCATCATTCACACTCTGTTTTTCACATGTTTAGATAACTTAGAGAGTGAAGTGATCTGTATTTGATCTTCAGTGTTTATCATATCTACTCTTAGAGAGAGCTTCCTTCTGTATATATATCATTCATTGTAAGAGTCTCAAGTCGGTGGAGTTGGAGATTGGGAAAATCAGAGTACAATTTGTAAGGGGGAATTAGTCCTAGGGAGAGGATAACTCTCGAGTACAGAGTGTGTATCTGATTGTATACGATTACAGCTTGTAAGGGGGAGTGAGTCCTAGGGAGAGGATCATCCTGAGTATAGAGTGTGTAATTGTAATTGAGCGATAGTGGAAAATCCCATAGTGTCTGGGGACTGGACGTAGGTCAAAGAGTTAGACCGAACCAGTATAAATCTTCTGTGTCTTGCTATTCTTCTCTTACTCTGTTTTACCCTGTTTTCATCTTTAGAAAACAGAGTCTGTTGTGTGGGTGAACCGAAAAGAATTTTTGAAATCCCCAATTCACCCCCCCTCTTAGTGATTTCCTTCGCTTTCATTTGGTATCAGAGCATTGGTTATCTATTTGGAGGATTAACATCCTAGATCAAAGGTCCAATGGAAGGAATTCTACCCGAAGGAGCTTCAATCAATAGACCATTAGATTTCAATGGAGAATATTACTCCTACTGGAAGGCTAAATTCAGAGTCTATATAATGGCATCTGAATATAGTTTGTGGAGAGTATTTGAAAGAGGAAATTATGAACCGTCTACAATAGAAGATGGAATCAGAGTTCCTAAGCCAGAAGAAGAGTATAATGAAGATGACAAATGGCAAGTCACTCTCAACATGAAGGCAATCCATGTGTTGCAAAGTGCTCTTAGTCAAAAAGAGTATTTTCGAATTTGTACTTTGCCATCAGCTAAAGCCATGTGGGAAGCTCTTGAAATAGCCTATGAAGGAACAGCTGGAGTCAAGGAAAATCGAATAAATACTCTCATGACTGAATATGATTTATTTCGTATGAAGTCTGGAGAATCCATTGGCGAATTCCAGCTCAGGTTTACTCATCTTGTCAACCAGCTTGCAGCCTTGGGCAAATACTATGATCAGTCTGTCCAAGTGAGGAAAATCCTGAATATTCTCACTAAAGATTGGGAAGCTAAAGTCACAGCAATCGAAAAAGCCTACGGAGAGAATCAATGCAATCAGTAGCTGCTCTATTCGGAAGTTTGTCTGAATACAAAGGCAAGCTCAAATTCAAGACAACAGAAAGAAAGATATTGCCTTGAATGCTGTGAAAGGCAAACCCAATGAGGAAGATGAAGATGATGAAGAGATGGCTATACTTGTGCGAAAACTCAAAAAGCTCTATAAGAAAGATCAAGGCTTCAGAGACAGATTTAAGAGAAGAACTTCAAGCAACGAACAAGATCAAATTATTTACTACGAGTGTGGAAAGCCGGGTCATATCAAGACTGAATGTCCTCAGCTGAAAGCTGAAGAAAAAGAGAAAAAGGCAAGATTCAACCACCTCAAGAAGAAAGCTGATATATCTGCCTTATGGGAAGATAGTTCTTCAGATGAATAAAGTGATGAGGAAGGAGTAGCAAATGTTTGCCTTGTTACTGAAGAACAATCTGAAAATAATGATGAGGTAAATGATTCTGAACCTTCCTATGATGAATTATTTTCTGAATACAATGAACTATATTCTGAATATGAAAAACTTACAAAAGAGTTCATTGCATCCAAGAAGAAAATTAAGTTGTTGGTGTTAGTTCTCTATGTGTTTTGATGATAATCAACAATCGTAAACATGTTTTGAAGTTTTTGCAATTGCTAAAAATCAACTGTCAAATGGAAACTCGAGTATTGGTATGGATACTCGAGTATTGACTTGACAGAGAGTTGCTCAAATTCATCTTGACAAAGCAATACTCAAGTATTGGAAGCAATACTCGAGTATTGGACTTACAGAGAGCACTCGAGTTTTTCACCTTGAGTCAATACTCAAGTATTGGAAACAATACTCGAGTATTGGACTTACAGAGAGCAATCAAGTTTTTCACTTTGATTCAATACTCAAGTATTGAAAGCAATACTCGAGTATTGGACTTACAGAGAGCATTCCAAGTTTCCACCCTGAGACAATACTCAAGTATTGATATGAATACTCGAGTATTGAACTCACAAAGAGAATTTCAACGTTATGTTAAGTTATCAATACTCAAGTATTCAATGGCATACTCGAGTATTGATCATACAGAGAGCTATCAAAGTTTTCCATCATGTGGAAACTCGAGTATTGATTTTACATACTCGAGTATTGGACTTTCACAAAGTTTTTCAAATCAACATCTGTTTATAAATACTCAAGTATTCATTTGAAAACTCAAGTATTGACATGGAAAAACTTCACAAAATTTTCAAATGAATGAATACTCAAGTATTGGTTTTGAAAACTCGAGTATTGGGCATACAGAGAGCTTATCCATTTGTCAATGATTTGAATACTCAAGTAATGAAAAGAATACTCAAGTATTGAGGTTTTGAACTTAAACTCATTTTCTCACTAAAAGGTTCAAAACTCGAGTATTGACTTGCATACTCGAGTATTGTCCTCAGTTTTTCAAAGTCAAGTCACGATGGTTCCTCTCTGGAAGAAGCATACTCGAGTATCAATAGGATACTCAAGTATTGCCTTAAGTGCACAGTGACAAACTCGAGTATTGAAGAACATACTCGAGTATTGAGCGCTGAAACTGAATTTCAAATCTGACGAATTTCTGAAACACTATCTTTTGATCTTAATACTTCTATTTATCATTCTTATATATTCTTAGCTATGTTTAACCACTTTGCTAAGTGAGTTTCAGTTGACTTAAAGGATGATTAATGAAGGTCAAGGCAAAAAGCATAAAGTTGTTCAGAACATTAAATGCATATCAGAAAGTAGCCTCTTTTTGGCTAATCCATCTGAACACGTCTACAGAACGGTAAAGAATGTTTTCTACAACAAGCAAACTCTTCTCCAACGGACTAATCCACAGAGAGACAGCTCAGAGTGATTATTCATCTGGATTAAGTAGAGATTAGAGAGAGAAGCTGACCAAAGTTGCAACTAATCACCTCCAACGGTTTGATTCACTTTACAACGGTCATTTAATGCTTTCTAAGTATAAATAGGATTGCATTCAAGGCTCTTCAACAACTACAACATCTGAAAACGAACAAGCATTCAAGTTTCACAACTACCTTCAGTTTTCACTTGTAACTTGTCTTTTGACAATATAAGCTTCAGTGTTTATCATCATCTACTCTTAGAGAGAGTTTTATCTGTTTATTGATTATTGATTGTAAAGAACCACAAGTCAGGGGACTTGGTGGTTGGGTTCATTGATTAAAACTTGTAAGGGAGAGTGAGTTCTAGTGAGAGAATCACTTCTTGAGTGCAGAGTGTGTAATTATTGATATAGTAGAAAATCCCAGAGTGTCTGGGGACTGGATGTAGGTCAAGTTGATAGGACCGAACCAGTATAAATCCTTGTGTCCAAGCTTTCTCTTCTCTATCTCTATTAACCCCTGTTTTTATTGCACAAAAACAAAGCCTTAACCAAAATATTTTAAGAATACCCAATTCACCCCCCTCTTGGGTATTCAGCTCCATTTACAGTTGGAAGAACAAGTTCAGAATGTTTCTTCTTCTGTTTCTGTTTCTGAAAATACTTCTGAAAATTTTTCTAAAAACATTCCTGAAAATGATTGCGAAAAGATTACAAAAAAAGTTTGTGAAAATTGCTATGTTTTAGAGCAAAGAAATTTACATCTTACCAAAACTCTTGAGAAGTTCACTAGAGGTAGTGAAATGCTCAAAGTGTTTTTAAAACAGCAAAGGTTCACAAATGACAAATCAAGGATTGGTTATAAACCTGATTTTGATAAGAAGAAAGGGAAGAAGAAACATGGACAGAAATCTTATTTGAATTATTTTCAAAAATCTGTTCATACCTCAAACCCTTTTGGACATTGTAACTATTGTCACCGTAAAGGTCACAATACTTCATCATGCTTTCACAGGAAAGATAGGAGGGATAAACCTGTTGGAAATTATCAATGGGTACCAAAGGGAACTTATGTTCTCCCTAAGGTTCAAACTAACCCAGAAGGACCCAAGCATAAATGGGTACCAAAATGTCCATCTATTGCTCTGTGTGTGCAGATTGATTCTAAGAAAAATGGACGTAAAGGGATTAATAATCAGAGAATCTCTTATGCATCAAAAGGGAGAACCTCCAGAGCACACATTGCGGAAACTACTCAAGCAAGAGGAGTATGTTCCACCTCAAGAGCAAGCTACCACCAAATACCATTCAATTATCTTGAGGAGAACGAGAAGAAGAGAACCCCTCAAGTATCAAAGAGAAGATACTTGAAGCCAGTACCTTTTGTGAAGACTTTGCAGACACCAAAGAGACAATGGGTATGCAAAGCCAATCCTCCAAGTATCTAAGGTAAAAGGTACACAATGGTAAAACCTCTTGTGCTGCTATTAGTAACGGTCATTAAGGTTTTACACATTGGATAGTAGGAATGAACATTGAAAACGATTTTTGAAATTGTAAATCTATTTGATAGATTTATTTATATATTGTTTGCGATGTTCAATAGCTTAACTCTTTATGCATACATTATGAATTGAAAAATATATCTTTCATGTATAAAGCTATGTTTGATTCATTATGCTCAATTATCATAATCTGAATGTATCCTTAGAACATGTGAATTTTGCTCCTACAAGCTAACAATGATTGGATCCAAACAAGATTAGATACCAAGAGAGAAAAAGGTTGTATACAGCATTATAGGATCAAGGAAAGTTTTTTCAAGAGAACACCATATCCCAAAAGAGTATTACTCTTGAGAAAGCTGAAGACACAATGACTGATGTTGATGGTGAATGATCAAAGAGAAGTTATCTGCATCAATACATCTCAGCCAATTCTGTTACCACTAGGACAAGAATTATTATGGTGATATCTAACCTTACTCTATGCTATGCGTATGTGAAATTCATGTTTGGGTATTGAATACTTGTCCAATGGTGCATTCCATTAAGCAATCAATCATTTATCACTGTCAAAATGTTTTTCAGATTGCTAATGGATCACAAGTAAATTTGTGCATAATTTTCTGATTTTAAAGTTTCTGAAATGCACAATTCATTCTGTGTTTGGAAATGCACTCCAATGTTCTGAAAAATTTGCATGATTTGATTGCATTCAAATGATACTACAAAATCAGAATTTAGTTTCCACCACATTTAGCAAGTGCATTGATTTTCTGAGCATATCTTCAAAAATAAGTTTTCATATCCTCAACATCTCAATTTAACAGAATATTGTCTTGATACAAAAGAATATTTGAGATTTGAAAACAATTTGTATAGTTTATGAAAAGCTCATATCAATGACATTTTTTTTTCACGAATGTATTTACAAATTGTCATTGAGTAGTGATTTTATTGGTATCACATATTTGCTTATCTGTATATGAATCAATTAGATAAGATTATTTGTGATACATGTTTTACTTGAATATGTCATACTCATCTAGAAGCAATTCAGTTTTATAAGAAGAAAATTTGGGAATGGTCGATCCCAATGAATTGTAAATTGCCTCCACTTAATGTTAGTTATGTGTTTTGATGATTAACTGATTACTAACTTAAGAATTGGAGAATCTAGATGTGGTTCTATGCAGGATGTTTATCATGTTTAAATTCTATGTAATCCTGCTGAAGTTTGCTGTCAAAGAGCAAAAACTCAAGTTTTGGAGGAAAACTCGAGTTTTGGTTGTACAACATCGGGAGCAGAAAACAAGCTGAAATTTCTGAAGAAATGAGAACTCGAGTTTTGGAGCAAAAATCGAGTTTTGGGGTTTCATCATCGGGGTCAAAGAAAGAGCAAATTTTCAAAAAGATGAAAAACTCGAGTTGTGGGTTGAAAACTCGAGTTTTGCACTCAGAAGGTCAAAGGTTCTCAGTACACCATTGACGTCCAGGTTAGTAACCAACAAGTCATCAAAACTCAAGGTTTTGAGTGAAAACTCGAGTTTTGACATGTGTATATATATGTGTTTCCTTGATGTTCTTCAAAATCGTCCATAAAACTTCAGTTTTGCTCTAGTCGTTTGACCTCCCCTCTCTGTTTCTCTCAACTTCCGACCAAAACCCATACCAGAATCTTGAAAAATGTCTTCTAAATCAACTCCACCTACTCAATCTGACACCAATCCGCAGCCAGAAAGATCCCATTCTCAATCATCTCCTCCTCCACAACCTCCTCAACGTCCACCGAGAACCAAATCGATTCCCAGTAAGCCACGTGATGGAGCGATCGTTCTATTCAAGGTATAAGGAGCGAAATTCCAGACACAACTTTGAAGGCTACTTCTGCAACTCCTACTCGGTCTAAAGGAGTATCCTTTCAAGAACCCATTACCACTCCTCTAAAGAAACGAAAGGAACCAGAGCCAGAACTAATGGTCACAGGAAAGAAGAAACCCAAGACAAAAAGAGCTTCAAATTATGAGCCAGAGACTGTTTCTAAATCAACATAGAAGAAGAAAGCTTCTACCTCTGCACCTGAAGGAACTACAAGAGTTGAATCCTCTAGACCTAATGCTTCAAATCAGCCTGAGCAGACTCCTCCAACTATGGCAGATGCCATAGTCGATATTTATCGTATTCACTCTCCTCCTCAAGATTTTGATATTGCTTCTGTCAACCTTAAATCTCTAGATAGTACATTCAAAGAAAAATTTGCCAGTAGGGAATTTTGTGCTGTGGTTGCCATAGACTTTAATCAGTTACAGAGAGAGTGCAACTTAAATTTGCTCCCCTGATTGAAATTCTATGAGAATTTTGTTTCTATATCAGCTCCATACTCTCCGAATCTTGTGCGTTTGTTTTATTTCAATATGGAGTATGACAATATCTTGAGTCCAAGTGGTGATCTGATTGAGGAAAGGGTCACACTAATTCTGTTAGAGGCACAAAATTCACTCTGTCTGCTTCAATCATAAACACTATTTTGCAAATGGACCAGTTTCCCATTTCTAAATCCAATTTTAGCAATAGAGAGATATGGTCAGTGCTTAGACTGAATGAATCATTTCTTGAAAATCAATCTCAATTGCTAACCTTCAAACCAAGCTCTATGTCTCCTAGAAATAGAGTCCTTTGGTATATATTCTCAAGGAATTTCATTCAAAAGGGTGGTAACTTCACCCATTTTGCTCAAAAAGATTATCAAATGTTCACCACTTTTGTGAAGCAAATTCCTTTCAATCTTGGTCATCATATCTTTCAAGAGATGATCAAATTCAAATTCCCCACTAGGAAACTCTCCCACATGCCATTTCCCTCACTGATATCTATCATTCTCTTTTATTTCAAGATTTGGTATGTTGGTTCAGCAGAGACTTTGAAATATCCTCCCATCTTTGGTAAGAGTCAATTGAATTTGATGAATTTGACATTTGAGGAAGAGGATTCAGGACAATCAAGGGCTCCTACACAATCTAGAGCTCCAACAAGATCACAATCAAGAGCATCTCAAGCTCGTGCTCAGTCTCAGAACCAAGAAGCTCAGTCTGCACCTCCTCCTCCTTCCACATTGCCTTCAGATTTTAATATTCGTGTAAAGGAGATTATTGACTCAGCTGTTGCAGCAATGACAATGAGGATTGAGTTTGAGATTGGGAAATTGAGGGCTAATCATACTAAGGAAACCAATCATCTGGTTGAAGTTCAGGATGACATGAAGGAAGACTTGGTTGGGATCTCTGCACAGACTACCAAGATTACAGAGTTAGTTGAAGATCATGATATCCAGCTTGCTACTCTAAGTGTATCTAATTCTAGCTTACATGACAAGATGGATCAGTTGTTGAAGCATTTCAACATTGGGTCTTCTTCAACTTTTGGAACCACTTCTGATCCCAAAACTTCTGGACCTGCTTCTGGGAATACAACTCCTTTCACTACACCTCAGGATCCAGTGCCTTCACCTCATCCAGTTACTTCTACAGTCACTTCTCCAATCTCCTCCTCTCCAAATTCTCTAGCCATTGTGCCTTATAAACCTCCTGTTCCTCCTCTTCTTGACCCACTTTTTGATGACAAAGGGGGAGAAGATCAGAACTTGAACTAGAGCAGAATTTGAGAGTTGTGTGACAATGTTTTTGAAAATCATCGAATGTCTATTTAACGTATTAGCTGTTTGTAGTATTGGCTTGTTGACAATTTGCAATTTCTGTATTGAATGTTTAAATCTTATGAATAAAGCTGCTTAGCTTATTTGCCTTGATAATTTATGCTTCTTTGTATATCTCACTTTGTTTTTTTTTTCAAATAAGCAAAAACGATTTCATAATGTTAAAGCACTTTCGTGTGCTCCTCATGTTTCATATGTATCAGATTTTTTAATACCAAATGAATTTCTATCTTTCAAAATCCAAATTTCCTCAAATTCTTAAAAGATTGGTTTACAAGTGTTGTCATCATCAAAAAGGGGGAGAATGTTAGTTCTCAATGTGTTTTGGTGATGATTGGAACAATTGTAAAGCCATGAAAACCAAAATGACAAGTTTTCTCTTACAAAAATCGATTTCCTTGCTGTCAAGGGAAAACTCGAGTTTTGAAATCAAAACTCCAGTTTTGGTTCTCTGAGGAAAAACTGACCAAAAGGCAAAACTGCCAGTTTTGATATTCTGAGTTTTTCAATGAACATATGAAAACTCGAGTTTTGGGAGCAAAACTCGAGTTTTGGTTTGGCCGAGAGGTTTCAAAGTTCTCAAATCACAAAACCTCCATTTTTCGAGAGCACTGCCAGTTTTGAACTATTTCGAAGAAATTCTTATGTTTTTGTAAAATAGTTCAAAACTCGAGTTTTGGGGTCAAAACTCGAGTTTTGATATGTTACTCTGGCATATGATTTTACAACAAACGAAAACTGCCAGTTTTGAATAAAACCTCCAATTTTCATTTTACACAGGTTTTCACTAAGTTTTCATAAACATATGAAAACTCGAGTTTTGATCAGGCTGAGAGCAATGCATTTTCACGATGATTTGAAAACTCGAGTTTCAGGTTTGAAACTCAAGTTTTGGCCTGATATGAACTTTTCAATGTTTTCACAGATTAAGTGAAAACTCGAGTTTCACTTTGAAAACTCGAGTTTTGGCCAAACAGAGAGCATATGATTTTCCAACCTTTTGAAAACTCAAGTTTTAATTTGAAAACTCAAGTTTTGATGTTTTGGACTTCCACGTGCTATTTTCATTAAAAGTCCAAAACTCGAGTTTTAATTTGAAAACTCGAGTTTTGACATTTACTCAAACTAGGGTCCAAAAGCTCAAAACACGCCTTTGCTCTCTGGAAGAAGCAAACTCGAGTTTGGATTGTGAAACTCGAGTTTGGACTTGAGTGCACAGTTGAAAACTCAAGTGTTGATGAACAAAACTCAAGTTTCCAACGTTAAGTTTGAAATTTGATTTACACGATTTTACAATTTGTTCTTGTTTGATCTTATTAATTTCCAGGATTATTCTCTAATGTTCCTAGCTATGTTTAATGACTTTGTTAGTGAGTATCAGCTTGTTTAGAGAATGATTAATGAAAGTTTGGAGAAAAAGCAAAAAGCATGACAAGACATTAAATGCTGATGCCAGAAAGTTGCATACTTCTGGTTAATCCATCTGCACACGTTTGCAAGACATTAAAGAATGATTTCCACATCCAGCACCTACTATTCCAATGGATCAATTCGACAGAAGTCAACTCTAAACATTTTGCCCAGCTGGATTAAGCAAAATCTAGAGAGAGAAGAAGACCAAAGCTGAACCAGAACCTTGTCTGAGATGGGCAACGGCTATAAACAGTCATTGAATCCTCTCAACGGTCATATATTGATTTCTACCTATAAATAGAAGATGGATTCATGTAGCAAAACGTGGAGATATAAGCTTACACTATCAACATGCTGACACTCTGCTTTTCTCATCATTCACACTCTGTTTTTCACATGTTTAGATAACTTAGAGAGTGAAGTGATCTATATTTGATCTTCAGTGTTTATCATATCTACTCTTAGAGAGAGCTTCCTTCTGTATATATATCATTCATTGTAAGAGTCTCAAGTCGGTGGACTTGGAGATTGGGAAAATCAGAGTACAACTTGTACGGGGGAGTTAGTCCTAGGGAGAGGATAACTCTTGAGTACATAGTGTGTATCTGATTGTATACGATTACAGTTTGTAAGGGGGAGTGAGTCCTAGGGAGAGGATCATCCTGAGTACAGAGTGTGTAATTGTAATTGAGCGATAGTGGAAAATCCCAGAGTGTCTGGGGACTGGACGTAGGTCAAAGAGTTAGACCGAACCAGTATAAATCTTCTGTGTCTTGCTATTCTTCTCTTACTCTGTTTTACCCTGTTTTCATCTTTAGAAAACAGAGTCTGTTGTGTGGGTGAACCGAAAAGAATTTTTGAAATCCCCAATTCACCCCCCCTCTTGGTGAATTCCTTCACCTTCATATATGATGTTTTGAAGTTGACGGTCAGTTCAGGATGTTACAAAAAATGATGATCAAGAACAACCTCCAATCATCTGATTGTAATGGACAAAGTACAATGAGTTTGGAGCTGATTCTTCTTGCATTTGAAAGAAGACTTAAAGAGATTTCTGAGCATGGGTGATTTTCCAAATTTAGAGCTATATCGAAGATGTTAAGCTCACTGGAAATTGACTCTTATACAACCAATGCTATTGCATTTTTGAAAGTCAATGGACACTGATATTTGCACAAGATCATAGTAGGGGGTAGGCTGACAATCGAAGACAATTACTTGAGCAAAGAGTTTTTTGTGATGTCCGAGCATCATCGGTCCAAAGTGAAGAAGTTAAAATTGGTGGGTCTTGCTCGAGCAGTGCATTTGTCACGCCCGAGCATCATCGCGTTAAACATGGAATTTGGACAATTCAAGAGTCATGCATGAGCAGAGGGCTTAGCTTGCCCGAGCATCATTGGGACAAAAGTGAAAACTTGCAAGTTAGAGAGTCATGCCCGAGCAGCGAAGAAGGCATGCTTGAGAAAAAGTAATACTCTACCCGAGCAGTGTCAGATGACATCCCATTCATAGCCTCTGGATGTCATCTGCCCAAGCATGAAATTATCATGCTCGAGTAGCATGCTCAAGTAGAAGGAAAGGTTGCTCGAGCAACATCCCAGAACTCGCATTCACCCTCTTCTATCTGCCTCATGCCCGAGCAAGGGTATCGGGTTGCTCGAGCATCAGCGAATTAAGTCAGTATTCCTAAGCTAACCAAGAGAATCCTACCTGAGCAAGGGTAGATGGTTGCTCGAGCATAACATGTTCCTTTGAATTCTCAATGTGGCTACTCAATGGTTGCCCGAGCAGACTTAGAGTCTTGCTCAAGCAAGGTTCTGATAAACTCAAAAATCACCGTGTCCATAAATCTTAATCCATCTGAATATGATTTGATTTCTATATATCATTACTCATTACTATTGCTAATTGTCTTTAATTAGTTTGCTAATGAGTTTTAGATGATTTTATCATGGATTAACAACAAATTGGCATAAAGCAATTTGTATATCATAAGCATTAAATGCTATGTTAGAAAAATAGAGGAAAGCTTCTGAGTGTAACAGATAGTTTGAACATTTCAACAAAAAGCTTGAATCTTCTCAATAGCTATTAATACAAACACTCAAGACGGAGCATTAACGAAGTCAATGTTAAACATTTTTATGATTAAAGTTGGATTAGAGCTCAACAGACAAAAAAGCAACAAAAGCTTCAACGGCTACTTCCAATTAATCTCCAACGGCGGAATGCTCGCAACAGTCGAAACACAATAACCTCTAAATTGCGAAGTCTTCAAAATGTGTGCCAAAACCTTCTTTTTGGCGTCCTGAATATATTTCAAGACGCCAAAAAACTCCCTGGGGCCAAAAAAAATGCGCCAAAAAACTCATTTTTGGCGTTCTGAATATATTATAGGACGCCAAAACACTTTTTGGCGCCAACAAATTCTAAAAGCACGCCAAATATTTAATTTTAGGCGTCCTGAACTTCTTTCAGGGTGCCAAATATTTAGTTTTAGACGTCCTGAACTTCTTTCAGGACGCCAAGAATTTAATTTTAGACGTCCTGAACTTCTTTCAGGATGCCAAAAATTCTCACCAACGCCAAAAAAACTCCCTAGCGCCAAAAAATTTCACAAAATGTGTCAAAATATTTAATTTTAGGCGTCCTAAATATAATTTAGGATGCCAAAAAGACTTTTTAGGCCTCCTAAATTAATATTTAGGACGCTTAAAGTCTCAAAGTGAAGCAAATAATTACGACAATGCCACTGCCTTCACTTTTTACATCTCTTTTTTTAAAACGGACATCTTTTAAGGTAGTAGTATCTATAATTTGTAGTAGTGATAAATCAAATACTTACGGGTGAAATGATGTAGTAAAGCAAAAATAAAGTGGACCATGCAAAAGATTAGTGTATAATAATTATAAATCAATTAGTGTGTGGTTAGGAATGGACCATGCAAAATAAAATGGGCCACTAACCGTCTAACCAATGAAGGTGACAAAATATGGGGGGATTACAATGAGGATGGTCAACATAAAGCAAGATTACGAGCAACGATATTAAGGTTTAATAAGATTAAGAAAAATAAAGGATTTTTTTTTTTTTGAGAAATGGTTGGGGAAGTACTTAGTGGGAGATCGTGGACAAATGAATCAGATGAAATCGGCAGATTCCGCTATAGACGGCCAAAGCAGGAAATGTAGGGCCTTCACTTGTTGTCATTTTGCGAGCAGAATCCCACCAACTACAAGTATTGGTATCAACGTTTTCAACATTATTTTATATCTTTCAAGTGCTTCTAATTATGATCATCTCAAAGTCAATCCTTTTCTTTTGCCCCTCCCCTTCTTCCCAATTCACTCTCTATGCCATGATCTCTCTCTCTCTCTCTGTATCCAACCAGTCAAGAGACTGGTTCATGGTTCCATAATAAGATCTTGGTTTGAACCGTAATTAAATTTGGGATTAAGTATCATTTTTGTTGAGTAGTAATGGGTAGCTGGAAGGTGTTTTAGGAGCAATTTTGTCCTGAAAGTTTACAAAAAGTCACAATTTTGCCCCTTTGTTTATTTTGACTGTTAAGTTTAACTAATAATATGCTCACGTGGCAGCCAATACTTGTCACCTGATCAATCAAAATAGGATTAATTGTCATTGTTCTCCCGAAAGTTTTCATTAAAGAGCAGTGGGTATCCAGAAGTTGTTTTAAGAGCAATTTTGCTCCATAAGTTTACAAAACGTAGCAATATGGGGGAATCATCCACATAACTGAGCCTATTATGGGAACCATGCATAGGTAAAAGATTTGTTCCGACTGAAACACCAGTCCCTCCAACCATTTCTTCAAGAAACCACCCACTACCGTTGTGGTTTGCAATAGGGGAGGGTGGCCTAAATCAATCTATACTAAGGTAAATACTACCACTATTGCCTTATTTTACTGAAACAATTTTCAGGACAATTCATATATCATTTTGCATTATTTGCTTAGATCATAAGTGACGCTTTCTCTAGGTTTTGTGACAGACCTTTCAATCCCTTTGACCGGTTCGGCTTCCCAGCAGCTTTGAGCTTAATGTCTCTAAGATCTCCATCTTTGACTCCAAGCTTGACCTTTCTAAGGTTGGCTTCTTCCTTTGCACCCTCGATTCTTGGCTCTACGTCCTTTAGCAACTCAAGGAGGACAAGATTTCTTGTGTTTTGCAGTCCAATCTTATTGAGTTTGTTTATACCTTTAATTCCTCAATACCGATAATTCCTTCCAAAAGTATTTGATCTCTTTCCGTATTCATTTCATTTTGCCCCTCAATGATGTAGATGATAAGGTGACATAACATGTGTGTTGTTTGACTAGTTTAACAGTCTAAACTAACATTGGGGGACGTCAAGGAAAAAGTACTATGTTTTGTAAACTTACGAGGCAAAATTGCTTATAAAAATACTTTTGGATACCCATTGTTCCTCGACAAAAATTTCAAGGGCAAAAAGGATACTTAACTCTATTTTGATTAATGAGGTGGTGCCACATGTGCATATCATTTGAACTTAATGGTCAAAATTGATGGAATGACAAAATTGCTACGTTTTATAAATATCCAGGAAAAATTTGCTCCTAAAAGAACTTCCGGATACTCATTGCTCCTTAGTAAAAACTTCTGAGACAAAGATGATACTTAACCCTTAAACTTAAGAGTGTTCATGAGGCCTGAATTCCCATAATGCTTGTCTGAGCCTCATAAAAATACGTCTATCCCATCATAATAATAATTTTAAAAAAAAAAGCCTGGAAAACAATTGGGCATTTTTTAGTGAGGCTATGTCTCTAACAGGGTCTGGCATTGGCCATGGCATGCTGCCCTAACCAAAATACATATATAATTACATCGTATATAATATACACATTTATTTTTTATTTGAAAAAATTCAATAAATATTTACTTATCATTCAATTATAATCTAACAAATAAACTCAGCACATATGTATAATTTTTCATGAACATATTTAATTTAAAAAAAATTGGTAATTTGAGATTTTGAGGAATGAATTGCTATTAAATCTTAAGATGTACTGTGTTTCACAGGGTCCGTTCTCCTCTCTAGGAACATGGATTCACCTCAACAACCATCAAACGTCTTATTATGATCGAAGAATATGCTATCATTTTTGTTTAAAATTAATCAAGCATGTTATATTTGGAGACACTCTTTCTGCCTTTCATAAGGATATTCCTCATATAAAAATAATGTACTTAATTGATATTTTAAATGAGCCCGGTTTGAAGGCATATTTTAAAAATCTATTATGTTTTGTTCTTTTTTCGGGCCAGCATAAATTTAACTTGGCAAAACCGGGTGCTACTAACCAGGTCATAGTCTTTGAAGAGATTATTATATTGACTAATAATGAAGTAGCTGGCTGATTGAGATTTGCCAATCACCCATTTTGGAACATTAAATATTTATCTTTGTGCAATTTTTGTTTCACAGATTTTGTGAAACGTTACAAACTGTTCAGTTCTAATTTGAATGGTTTAGATTGATTTTTTTTTTTACTTTTATGTTTTTTGAAAAAATCAATTTATTTTAATGTATATAAAATCTGAAAAAAAAATATCTTAATTATCATTTTTTCTAGAAATGAGATTTTGATTTAAAAGCCATTAGTTAAAAATCTTAAACCTAGGTTGTCAAAGACGGCTCCAATCCTATGTATTGAGATGGAACGAGTTTTAGTGGCAATAATGAGTACAATGAGTTATTCATCATTACAAACTGTAATTTGGATGGTTTATATTGATTTTTTTTTCTGTTACTTTTTTTTTCAAAACATATTTTAATTTATACAAAATCAAAAATAAAAATAATATCTTAATTATTAGCTTTTCTAAAAATGATTTTTTTATTAAAAAATTATTATTTAAAAATCTGAAATCTAGACTATCAAAATTTTATTTGAATTGGGTAGATCTCACCATAATGAATAGCTCTCAATGCTCATCATGAGCACTGGAGCTAGTTCCTATAGTGAGATGTTGTATAATAATACTTCCCAAGATATTTTTTGTCCTAAATGTAATTTTCTCTCAAGCTATCCATATTGATTGCATATATTACTAAATGGGGTTAGTACCAATAGGGTAATAATTAAAAAGGGTAGTTTAAATGAAACAATACTTTTTTTTTTTTGGAACACTTCTAGATATATTCATTACTGGGAGCAAAGCTATTACAATCAAACCAAAAGAAATCGCACAGGCAGCAAGCCTTATAAATCCGCAACAAACAACAAAGAGCTAATACATAAGTCAAAAGCAACTACATAACATCTACTGAGGAAAAACCAAGATCAGTCAGGATCAAAGTTTTTAGGTTGCTCGAAGACCTGTTCCCGATGACATCGGATGCTCTGTCTATCTTGTTCCAGCACAAAGAAGGTAAGGGTATTCCTACCCACCCAACTGGGCACACTTCCTTATTAGTAGATACAGCAAGTAAACCTGTTGCTCGGTTCCCCTGACCCCAAACTGAAAAACTGGACTCAGCTTTAAGAGCAAAGAGGATATCATCAAGAATGTAGCGAGATTGCCATTCACACAAATCCTGTTGACTATTCTCCACCTGTCGTACCAGAAGCTGGCTGTCAGTCTTGAACACGACATTTTTGTTTCCAAGATCATGAGCGATCATCAAGGCTCTCTTTAATGCTAAAGCTTCGGTTATGAAGGTCGATATGGACTTCACCTTGTCGGCAAAGGTCCATGGAACGTGACCCCAATGATTTTGGCAGACCAATCCAATCGCGGCAGAAGAATCACGGAAACAATACATATACGTTACACATGACTAACTTAACTAATTTCTTAATATTTAATTATTTATAAAGTAGTCATCTAAGTCATACATTTAGGATAATATAAAGCATGAAAACCGCGCTATCATATGCTGTAAATAGTGAAACTCCCTTTTTAATTGATTTCGTGTGTTTTGATTAATGAGAGTGGATTGGTTTAATTTTATATGCTTCATTAAATAAATTTAAAAAAAAGAAATAAATATCAATCCCTGTAATTTTTATATGTTTAAATGTATTTGTTGAGAATGATAATATTTTTTTTATGTATTTAGGGCTATGAATTATGAAAGGATTTAGAAGATGATTATTATTCTTTCTACTTTTTCTCCCTTTTTTGCTCTCTGTGTTTGGTATTTTGGTTTTTACGCAAGACACAAAGTGCTACATGACAATGATGACATGGAGACAAAACCTAATGGAAATCATAATAATAAAATTATAGACCAAAGGGAAGGCTTGTCTTCTGAATGTAGACAACAAATTAAACAACCTGCATTTTTCTTACGAAGTGATTCTCTTATTTATTGATTGATTAGATTAATTCTTGTCTGATTAACACAAACTAGCAGCAAATTTATGTCGGTGCATGTATAGAAAACATAATACATATATAAGTTTAAAATTTGAAATATATAGTGACTATTAATTTTTGAAAAGAAAGACCAATTCTAGAAGCTTGTTATTCAAAATAATTTATTTTGCAGAAATGATAAAATTATTTTCATCCAGTGCATAAGTTATTTAATTTTTTTTTTGGGAAGATATAGTTGTGAATATATGCTTCTGAATCTATATGGTTTTATCTAATTTTTAATCTGGTCCCTGTAGTTTTTTTCTATATATTAAATTTTTACAATTTTCTCACGATTAGGCATTAGTCTCTACGCTCATGATATATAAATAAGAGCTATGGATATTGGCTAAGCGACATGTGCCACAAAATAAAAATTTAAATAAAATTATGGAATAAAAATAATTTATCATCAGCATAATTTTAAAAAATTATCATGCTTAAAGCTGTCTCTGTTTTTTGTGAGATTTTAATTGTCTCTTTGCATTTATATGCAATATGCAATCTGGTTGATTTTTATTTTATCCAAATACATGTTCCCAAATTGATCCATGTGTATACTAATTAAGCAAGAGCGCCCACATAATTAGCTATTTGCACCATTTTTATTACAAATTAATAAGGTTTAGTTCTATCATTGGTCTCTCAAGTTTTAACTCATTTTGGTTTTAGTCCCTTAAATTTTAAACCATTAGTTTTAGCCCTTGTAGGGGAAAATGGTTCAGGTTTTATTGAGTTATAGGGACCAATGTTTTAAATGAAATGAAACTTGAGAGATTAAAACATACGGTTTGAAACATGTAGGGATTAAATCAAAATAAGAGTAAACTTGAGGGATCAAAGATTATATTAACCCTAATAAGTACAACAAGGACCATCACCTGTAATATTAAGGAAACTATAATGACCAATAATTAAAAAGGGAAAATTATGAAGACTTAATTGAAAATGAAGTGAAATTATAGAGAATTTTATGTTAATTTTTTTTCTAATTTTGAATAAGATTTTCCCAAAAAAAATAAATATTTTATCTATATCTTTAGATCAATTTTTCACTTAAAATATTGATATTTTTATTTATACATGGAAATTTTTTTAAAAAAAATTGTAGCCCAACCATTTCATTTGCGACATGTTTTGCAATCTCCTTTTCCCTCGAATTCTAGAAGCTTGTTATTCAAAATAACTTATCTTGAAAAGGTGATAAAATTCTTTTCATCCAATTCATATTTTTGGGAAGATATATATTCTATCACTCATCAAAGTTATTTACAATTTTTCATCAAATTCCTATAGTATTTTCTATTTATTGAGTTTTACTTTTTAAAAAAAAAATTATATGCATTAGTCTATGTACTTATAATTAGTCTCTATACCCATAATTTGTTAATAAGGATTGGTATAAATAAGGCTAAATTATACAAAACTTCTTTGGGTCAGTTGCATATAACTCTCTGACATTTCAAAGTTTAAATTTAACCTAGTGTCCTTTATGTTTTAACTAATAACCACTTCCATTAAATGAACGCTATGTTCTTAAGGAAAAATGCTACGTTGGATTATAAGATGACATATGTCATCCTCTATGACATCCTCTATAAATTACTAATTTTATAAAATCCCCCTAAACTTTGAACAATTGTAAAGAACCCCTGACATTTCAAAATTTAAATTTAATTCCCTTAAAAGTTTGATTTATAATATTAAACCATATACTGTAACTTTCTATCAATTTAGTAAATTTAGTAAAAATTTTACTATCATTTGTAAATTAAAATAGTTCTTTTGTATAGTAAAAACTAGAAGAATAATATTTAGAAAAATATAAAATAAATGTTGAACATCTAATTCAAGAACAAATATGCATTACTAATAAAAAAAATTAATGAGGGGCAAGAGCGATCCTCTAACAAAAATGTAATATTTAAACTATCAATGCTCAATCATCCCAAAAATATATTTAATTCAAATGATGACACTTTTATACTATCATTTTCAATTAACCCAAAAAGTAAGTAAATATTATACAAATGATGACATTTTTATTTTTTTAAATATTATTCTTCTAGTTTTTTCCATGCAAGAAAATTATTTGAATTGAAAAATGATAGTAAAAAACTTAATAAATTTATTAAAATGATTAAAGTAACAACATGATGTTTATTTATTACAAATCAAAATTTAAAGGGAGTTAAATTTAAATTTTGAAATGTTAAGGGGTTATTTGTAACTGATCAAAATTCATGACGGTTTTATGAAATTAGTAATTAATACAGGATGCCACATAGGATGATATATGTCATCTTATAATCTGACATGGCAATTCTCGTTAAAAAGATAATGGTCACTTAACGGTAGGGATTAATAGTTAAAAATTGAAAGGTCGGGGGTTCAAATTTAAACTTTGAAATGTCAAGGGGTTATATACAGCTGACCCAAAATTCGAGGGGGTTTGTATAATTTAACCTATAAATAATGACTTAGAAACATGTGAAATTGTAAATTGCTACAAAATAAAAAATATTTTTTCTTTAAAAAAAATAAAATGTTAGGATAAAATTTATTTATCATCAATATAAAATCATTATTATGCTTATAATATTAATCGTCATTTATATATAATCTGTAATCTAGTTTATTTTGATTTTTTTACAAGCGGAAATGTGATTTTTATTGAAGTAACATACCACACAATTATTAGTCCAAACAGAAAGCAACAGAAACAACAAAAATTAAGCAATATCTAATACATCAACATTCAAATTAAATAATAGTAACTTCATTAGATCTGATGAAGGTCTTGTGATCCAATCTCTCGGACATGACCCCTTCCTTGAGGTCTTGATATAACTGAATCGCCTACCTTATTTGCTTTCCAGAGAATACATTGAACAACACGGTTCCTAGCTAATCAGTTTCCTCATTTCGAGGTTTTTTTCTTTATATATAAAAAAGTTTAGGTGGGGGTAAACACCGGTATCCCACCAGGGTCAGGGCATGCCTCCAGGTTCAAAGAGCACTTACAGAGGTATTTACATATCACCCACCAATGAGGCCCTCACATCGATCAGCGGGAATCAAACCTCCTCCCTTTTAGGGTGAAGGATGATGTCTTAACCAATTGTGTCAATCCTCATTGGCTTCATTTCGAGGATATGTTACAAAACAAGTTCACATCTCCATTTAGGAGATTCATTCATACACTTAACCAAAGAAAGATGATCTGTTTCAAAAAACTATATCATCCAACTGATTATCGTTGACAAATATAGCTTCATGTAGCAAAATTAATCCAAAAGCATACTAAGTGAGATTGGTGTCATCTGCAAGTACTAAGATCATTTGTCTTACAAATTAATAAATTAAGTATATGGACCAACAACTATAAATAAGAAAACTATAAATTAAGACAAAATAAAAAGGGTAAATTTTAAGACTCAATTATAAGAATTTGCATATTAATTTTTCTAAAGATATTGATATTTATATTTATATCCTTAGATCAATTTTGCACTTCAAACATTAACATACTACCTCAGGTCCTAATTATAGGAACACTTTTATAATGCAATTTGTATTACAAAATTGTTCCTATAATTAGGACTGGATGGAGTATTTATTTGTGGGAAGTTTCAAAAAACAAATTGACCCCCAGCCATTTCACATGTGACTTGACATGTTTCCTATTTCGATTTTAATTTAGTTCTAGAACCATCCTTTTACGTATGTTCAATTTTGATATTACCGATTGATACTAACTTGATTATTAACAAGTTCAAATGGATATAACTCTCATATAATAAGCATTTCTCCATTCATAATATTCAAAATCTTCAATTTATTTCAGGGGTGTTGAATCGTTTTCTTTACAATCTAGTTTTTCCCCCCTTCTAATTAGTTCTTCATGAAATGTTTTTTATTCATCGGTTATCATATATGAAGGGATATGGGGAAGCAAATCCTCCAAGACAACTCTCTCTTATTTTACGTCTCAGAATCTCATCACCTTTACCTTTAGATTGAAAAATGGAGGGTTTGAATTTAATATTTTATAACATATTATTATAATATTATATAAAATTAAATTAAAATTGTTAAAATTTGATTTGGACATTTCACAAATTTAGTGTATAAAAAATTATTTATAAAACATTGTACTAAAAATTTTATAAAATATTTAATTTAAATTATTTAAGTTTTTGTTCATAAGGATGGAGATAAGATTTTGATAGGAAAAGGAGATAAATGATAATGAAAGAATCTGATTCCAATATAAAAATTTATGGGAGACAAAATTTAAAAATAATGTAAATGATTAATGAATGAAATAAACCACAAAGTTGAATTTTTCTAAATCTTTCATTTGGTCCAGTATTGTCAGAAATGAAATCTTCTTTTTGAACAATTTCTAGTATATGATATACTTTTTTCAATAATACTATTATATTATATACTATTCAATAATAGATATTCTTTATTTTATAAATTAAAACACGAACAAATGTTTATTTTTTATTAAATTATCTTTAAAACTTTTAATTTAATTTCTTGTTTGCTTATTTCCCTTATTCAATTTTAACAATAAAGTAATAAGACTTTAATGAATATCAAGCGATAGACTACATACAAAAGACCAAATTAAACCACAAAACTCCCCCCTGTGGAGGAATATTGGAAAAATTGTAAATATATAGCGCCTACATGAATAATAAATCTATAGATGTTATAAAAAAATAATAAATCTATAGAGTTTATATAGATATTAATTATTTAATATGTAAATAAATTGGAATACTGTTTAATTTGTAGGATGATTCTTGAAAAAATATCACACTATAAATTATGATAAAGACCTCTATAAAAAATTGAAGTTTAATATAATCGAAAAAATTGAAAAAAGAAAAAGAAAAGTGGAGACATAATATAATTAATGATTGAGCTATTATAATCCAACTTGCATATTTTTGTTCTCACTCATTATAATTACCAACCTCTCATTGTGGCCGCCATATTATGGTGACTTGCTCTCCTCAAACTACAATAAGTGTACTAGAAATTATGAAAAAAAAAAAAGGATTGGATTAAAAATTCATATTTGGCCACGAAAAATTGGTTCGAATTAAATAATTTATGGTTTTACCAAAACTATAGAAGTACAAAAGCACAAGCGATGGAAATTGAAGCACTTTGTGTCTGCCACTTAAAGTGCAACTACATATTTTCATGTCCACCACATTTTTAAATCCTTCCATACTCCACTTTAACATTTCTTTTTTAACAAAACTCCCTAACATTTGGTATTACCTACAATTAGAAGTAAAACTTAATTATGAGGGGCTGAAATTATAAAACATATATATGTATGTATGTAAAAAAATTAAAGTTCGCATGAATTTTAGGAGTTAAAAATGTGTATGCTACCTATGTAATACTTACAAATTATTCTTATAATCTTAAATATTGGAGCTATATAATTGATTTTCTCATATTAAAATAATTCTTTGAGCTATTTTTTTTATTTTTAAAAATATGTATTAGATATCCGAAAATATCCTTTTGATCATTTGTATTATTTGAATCCCCCTTAATAAGGGCAATTATAAATAGGGATATACATGAGGACAAATTTGAAGAATAAAGTGGATTGATATATTACATTCAGTATACCAAAATAATTTTTCCTCTACCAACTTTTATATTTAAAATCGGAAGAGTAAAAATGTGTAGTAAGTCTTCACTCCACCATCCTTTCAATTCCTTTTTCATTTGTATAGACTAATTTAAAGTTTGGTCAATATTTAGTTTCAATTAGAAAGAAATTGGGTTAATCCAATGTTTGTCCTTATAGTTTATTCTTATTTTAGTTTTGGACCATTTTACTTTTGAGGGATCAAAACTTATGCCTGAAAAAGGGCAAATTATATAAGAACTAAACACTATATTAACAACAACAAAAAGAGGCACACAACTTGAACCCTTGGAATGGCAAATCTGTTATTAATGTTTATATTTAGCGCATTTTCGTATCGCAACTATTCCTTCTTCATATGTATATAAATATAGACATATGCTGCCACCCTCATGTGGCCATCCGAACACAAACACACAAAAAAGCTTCACACTCTCTTCCAAAAAAAATGCAAGCCAAACCATTCGTCACATTCCCTCCTTCTCCTCCTCCTTCTTCTCTAATCCCCTCCACAAAATCACCTCCGGTGAACCAACCTCCATTATCTCCGCCCACCACTGTGCCTAGAGCAATATCAATCTCCACGCCAGATACTCGAGTGACAGTGCCGATACCGATGCCGGTGCCGGTACCAGTACCAGTACCGCCAACCATAGAGCTTGATGATTCTATAGCAGCTTTTTGGGATTACCAATTCCTATTTGTTTCCCAACGCCAAGAGACAACCCAACCACTAACCCTACGCGTAGTGGACGGCGCAATACCAGCCGACTTTCCGTCCGGCACATACTATTTAACAGGGCCGGGGCTTTTCTCTGACGATCACGGCTCCACGGTGCACCCACTGGATGGTCATGGGTACCTGAGAGCCTTCAGCATCGATAATGTGAGTGAGAAAGTGAAATATATGGCCAAGTACGTGAAGACGGAGGCTCAGGTGGAGGAGCATGACCCGAAAACTGATACTTGGCGGTTTACACATAGGGGTCCATTTTCGGTATTGAAAGGTGGAAGGAAGGTTGGGAATACGAAGGTGATGAAGAATGTGGCCAATACTAGCGTTCTCAGGTGGGGAGATAAGTTATTGTGTTTCTGGGAAGGTGGGGAACCCTATGAGATCGAATCTGGTACGTTGGATACCGTTGGACGGTTTGATATGATGGACATGGACGGGTGCGATTCGAGTCCAGCCAAGAGCAAACTTGATGGTGATGCATGGGAACTCGCTGCCGGACTCCTGAAGCCTATTTTGTATGGTATGTTATCTTCTTCTATTTACTCTCTTATTGTTTTAGTCAAAACGTGATTTTGCTTAAAATCAAATAAAATATATTCATATAAGCCTGTTATCATATTTATAAGACACTTTTAATATGTTTGACTGGAACAAAAAAAAGACCTTATATTTTGTTAACTCAGCCTTATAATTTAACAACTTTTTAATTATTTACCCCTATTTAATAAACATTATACCTACGTCAGGAAAATAAAGACTGTGTAGCAATAAATTTGAATGGTATAAAATATATTACTATATTATTCATGTTATAAACAGTACTATAGTACTTATGTTGAAATCTTATTTTGCAAAGATAAGCACTTAAATTTAATTGATATAATGGATAGTAACTAAATTTTATATGTGAAACATGAGATAGATAATAATTAAAAGTGTTAGAAAAATCGATCCATTACTTTTCTATCATTTAAATGTTGTTGAAATGTATAAACAAAGTCAAAAGGAAACAATGAAAATATGTGAAAAGAATATAAAAAATATTGCATAGAGTGCAAAAAGAGCTGCGCTATAGTTATACTATCATATAAATAATTAATATGGCTGTATATTTTATATTTTATAATAGTTGGATGTTTCACCTATATTGCACAAAGTGTTTTTTTTAAAAAAAAAAAAACACACACACACACACACACATACATTCGTGGAAGTGATAATGATCACTAAGCGGAAGTGAGTCTGAGTGTTTGTGACAAATGTTTATTTATTTTTCGAGTGAATGTCTGTGTCATCTAATTAAAGCAGATGGCGGTCAAAAATAATTAAAACTGAACTGCTATGATGTGAAAAAGATCATGGAAAAGATACAAAAGTCAAGAGGATATATACTACTTTTTCCATTCTCTATCTGTATCTTTTATATACTATATAAAAATAAAGATTTTTCTAAAGAAATAATAAAGTATAATTAAAAATTTATACCTCATACGGTAAAAAATGAAAAAAATAATCAAATCAACATAAATTATTTCATTTCATTGTTTTACAAAGATATTCTTTTAGTTAAGATGGTTTCACTGTTTACAATATATGCAAAGTGCTCACTTTCCTATAGATTTGAATCAAGTCAAATCATTTTATAATATATATATTGATAATCAAATCTTGTAGTTTAATTTCAAATCGAACCTACTTGTTTTTTCAAAGGTATGTAAATTTTTTGACATTGCATGTAATTTATAATTAATTTAAAATTTTTCATTACTTTTTCCCCATAGCTGATTGTAATATTATAGTTAATTACTTGAACATAGAACACACACACACACACACAAATATTTCCTAAGCACATTTTACAAATTAAAAATACTTAAATTAAATTATGGAAGTAGAAACAATCAAGCCACCCTCCGTGTATATGCAAGAGTTTGAATCGCATCAAACATTAACGATTTTTCATCCATTAGTGGGAAAAACATTGACTTTTTATTTTTAAACAGTAAGCTTTCTGATCTTTATATATATCCTATCACTTTGATTATTAAATGTAAATAATATATAATAGAAATGGGTGGCCAAGTTGCTTGTGATAATGATGTTGAATGATGAGAAAATCATAAAAATTTTCCAAAAGGAAATAGTATTAGTTTGATGAGTGGGAGTTGTTATGTGATTTTTGGACATGTAGTACACAACACAAACGTACTATACAACCCATTAATCCTCTATACAATATCTTAAATATAAGAGTTAATAGAGAATGCATTACAATTTACTTTGATCTTAAATATAAAATCTCAAATTACTTCACCTCCCAAATTTATACTCATGTGTTCTTAATGTAAAACCTAATTAATTAATATAATTAGATTATAAAAGTTAGTTAATATAATATGTCTTATCTAAAGCTATAATCATTGTCCTTAATTTGATAATGTTTTTTTTTATAAATATGTAAAATAAGTCTTACATTTAGAACCAATATTAACTCCCAGATAATATTTTGCATTAAGGTCTAGAAGAGTGGAAGAGTGGTAATTTGTTTGTTTTTTTCTTTTTATAAAAAAAATAATATGATATTACTTAAATGAGAAAGTTTACAAAGTATCAAAGCAAATGCAGTAAACAAATTAAAGATTTTTCATAAAATTGGAAGAGTAATTTGTTTTCATAAACTGTCTTTATCGATTACATATAGTAAAAATGTGTTTTTTTTTTAATTCTTTTATTAAGGGAGTAGTTTTCAGTACAAATAATTAAAATAAGTAAGAGAAATCATCACCCATTTTTTAATAAATAACTAGTTTTACTAACTTTCTTAATTAATCTTTATAAATTAGTTATATAGAACCCTTATGAAATTAAAGAATGGAGAGAGTATAATCCAGAATATACATAGTGTATAGTGTCCATTTGGAAGTTGCTTATTCTAAATCGGAAAAAAGAAAAGAAAAAGGTTATTCAATAATAGCCAACTTTTACTGATAAAAAAATAAAATAATAACCAAGTTTTATATTGGGCAAAATATAGTGTCATAAACCATTATTATTGTCTCCTAGTTTTTGTTTCTTTTGGAACACAAACTCTGTTGACACCTTTGGCATTATTAGCTAATTTACAATTCTCCTTTTGTTTGTGCATTTGAATTCCTGTATATATATATATATATATAGAAATGTGCGGGGGACCAAGTGCTTATAGTAATGACACATGACGTAATTTTTGTCTAGAGATCAAATCATTTCGTACTTTGAAAGTGGAGAAAAACTTATTATTATTATTTTTTGGATTTGAAAAATCTTTAATCGTTTTTTACTTCCCCCTTATAGTGTCGTTCATAGTTATGTATTAATCGAGACTAGATGCTAATGGATTTTTTATATTTTGTTGATATTGATATTGATTATATCGATATTTGATTAAAAAAAAGATATTGATTATATCGATAATTTATACATAAAGACAACAAATTGTTTGTTATTGGTGCAAACAAAAAAGAAGGATTGATATTATAATTACAATTATATTGTATATTTAACTTGTTAGATATTGAAATGATTTAGCTGATATACATTTAAAATTTTAATTTTATTAATTTCTTAAATATAAATAATAAAAATTATTAATGAATTTAAATAATATTTATCAATAAAAAATAAAAGAATAAAATTTGAATTATTGGTATCAAATTTAAATAATCTACATGTACTATGCAGATGCAGAATAAAGCAGTATTATGCTGCTGCTATAAAACATCATAAAATCCAAACTGATATTAGTATATTAACGTTAGTTAATAGTTAATATCAAAGAACATTATTGTACTACACATCATATGTTATTTAATTTTCTTCAATAATTTTCTGGGATATATCATTAATTTAATACTAGAGTTTTAATTTAGTAAGTAATTATATTAGTTAATGAGGGTATATTCTATATACAGGAGTGTTTAAGATGCCCCCAAGGAGGCTTTTGTCGCATTATAAGGTAGATGCTAGCAGGAACAGGCTTCTCACGGTGTCATGCAATGCAGAGGATATGCTTCTTCCACGTAGTAATTTCACATTTTGCGGTAAGTGGAAACATGGAAATTATAAATTTTCCATGCAAAAAGACAAAAAAAAAAAAACAGAAGAAAGGAAAGCATAAATTTATAATATTTCCATGATTTTGAAGTAATTTGTCTAATTAGATTTAAATTCGGTTACTTACAGGGGTAAAATCATTTTTTTCCAAAATTTCATTTTTATGACCTCTAATTATATATAAAGTTTCAATTTAGTCCCTCAATTTTATACCGGTCATTGTTATTTTAAAAATTAAATTCAAAATGTTAGTATTTGTAAATATTTTGTTAACCTTTAAAATTTGAATGTTAGCATCTTTACTAATGAAATTAACCGTGTTAATGTATGGATGTTTTAGAATATGATTCGAAGTTCAAGGTAGTAGAGAAACAAGAGTTCAAGATTCCAGACCACTTGATGATCCACGATTGGGCCTTCACGGACTCTCACTACATAATATTTGCCAATCGCATCAAACTCGATGTCCTAGGTAAACATTATATTTCCAACGTTCCTTATTTCAAGATAAATGAGATGTACTAGGTAAACATTTCCAACATGTCTTATTTCAAGATAAATGAACAAATTGACTTAAATTGACCTCTAAGTGCAGCAATGCCTCTTGTAAATCCAAGCATGTCACCTTTAATCACGTCAAGAATTTTTCATGCGCTAGCTATTCGCGTTTGTGACTTCCCATTATGCATTAAAACATGAATTTGGGCCTAAATACGTATGATTATTACTCCCTTCGCTCCTAAATATAAGATATAGTTGATTCTTTTGAAGAGATTAAAGAAGTTAAATAAATCGCTTAATCATATAATATGTTGTGCATCATTATTGTATATATAAGTTCATATTTAAGAAAAAATAGTTTGAAGAAAAAACAATAAATATAAACATTTTAAAATAATTTAATTTATTTTCTTAATATCTCCAAAAAAAATCAACTTTATCTTATATTTAACAAGATGAGTATAGCCTAATTTGCCACAGCCAAACGTGTGTTTGTGTTTCAGACGTCCAATATTCTGACTTGTACTCCAAATATGTAGTATAACCTCTTGAATATGAATTCCTTTCCTCTGGCTTTCTTCCACTTGACCGATATCATGCAAAATGACATAATTGCCCTCTGAATTGATATCACAGGTTCAATGGGGGCAGTGTGCGGAGTATCTCCAATGATATCAGCATTAACAGTGAATCCAAGTCAGCATACATCACCTATTTACTTGCTGCCACGTTTCCCAAACTCTTTTTCTTCTTCAAGTAGAGACTGGACTGTTCCGGTTCAAGCCCCTTCTCAACTCTGGTTCCTCCACGTGGCCAATGCCTTTGAAGTAATTTCTAATGATTCTGAGGGCACACTTGCGACCTTCACATCCAAGCCTCTGCTTGCTCTTACCAATGGTTCAACTTCCGCAACCTTTTTGGTACGTTGTGCCTATTTTTCACACGCAGGAATAGTATCCACGAGAGTGAGATTTGTGCCGTTTAGCAAAACTGAATATATTTTTATTGTATGCATTAGGTTACAATTGGCAACGACAAAAGCTTGACCCTTCGATTATGAATGTGAAAGAAGGCGAAAACGAGTTGCCTCATCTTGTTCAGGTACAAACCCACTTTTAATGCATGGACAGGCCCATTTCATATTTGGCCCAGTTTCGGAGTGCATATATAATTATATAGAGGACTTTGGATTTCACTTCACTTTTTTTCTTTTTTTCTTTTTTGATACAAAGCGATAGAAGAGGGGGGGGGGGGGAGGGGGAGATCGAACTGAGGACCGGAAGAGGGGAAATAAATCCCAATATCACTGCACTACTAGTAGTGCTGGTGATTTCACTTCACTTTTAAGTTTAAACAAATAACCAATAGGAGTTGGGTCTAACGGTAGAAGTTAGTTTAATTTCTTATAATATGACGAATTAAGATTTAGTTTAATTTCTTATAATATGACGAACCAAGATTCAAATCTCTCTTTGGAGAAGTGCTCGATAATGTCACGAATAAGATCGCTACCAATGTGATAGAGGATACTTGTACTTTTTTTTTTTTAACTAATATATTCATGAAAGGGAGATAAATATATAATGGCCATCCCATCAAAACATGATAATACTAAAATTAATCGTTGAAATGATTTAATTTCTATGAAGTCCTTAGGATTCATCCCGGAATTGACTTTTCTTTTTGTTAAATGATTTAATTGCATTAATTGACATCAGTTGCCACTAGCTTAGTTGTTATTGTTTTTTATTAAGTTAAATTGTATGTTACTTTTAAAATCGTTGTTCTCTGTAGTAAGAAGTGTTACTGCGATTAGTTCTCACCGTCTCAGTTGTTATTGTTATTTAGTAAGTTAAAGATGTTACTTGTCAAATTGTTGCCATTTTTATTTAGGTAATTTTATTACAAAATATAATCTTTAGACTAAATGCTAAATACTTTAGAATGATTGGACCATTTTACGTTCTTAAAATTAAGATTTGCAAGCTTTAGGTGATTTTTTTTTTTTTAAAGAAAGAAATCTTTCTCGCTTTGTCTAATATGAATACAAAGGCACTCTTTTTCTTTTAATTTTGTTATATGAACGTGGATGATGAATCACAGGTATCAATAAAGCTAGATAGCGATCAAAAATGCGAGGAATGTAGTGTAAAGCAAGTGAAACAATGGAAAAAGTCATCAGATTTTCCAGTAATAAATCCATCATTTTCTGGGAAAAAGAACAGATATGTTTATTCAGCAACTACATTAGGACGTCGCAAAGCACTGCCACATTTCCCATTTGACACAGTTGTGAAGTTGGATTTATCCAGTGGCTCTGTCCAAACTTGGTCTGTTGGAGCTCGCAGATTTGTTGGTGAACCTATCTTTGTTCCCATGACTCATAGTCATGATGGAGAAGAAGACGATGGGTACCTCCTCGTCGTAGAGGTAAGCAATTAGTTTAGTTTGTTTATCTGTGATAAGTATGTATTTCTTAGTCTTAATTATAGACCTAGTTGATCTTTTTGGTGAGATTAAGGAAACTAATTAAATTACTTTAAAGTATTTTTATTTTTACTTTCTTCAAACTAATTTGTTTAACTAATAAACTAATATATAATCTAACGGTACACAACAAATAAAATGATTATGTAACTTATTTAGCTTCCTTAATCTATCTAAATAAAGTCAACTATGTCTTATAATTAGAACTAGAGGTAGTATTGATTTTACTAAAATATCTCTTTAATTAATCATTTACCTGAAAATTGTTCTCATTGATCAAGATTACCTTTTTTTTTTTTTTCAAAGTATGTGCAATCAATATGATTGTTTAGGGAGATAATTACACATTTTGACTGAGATATTACAGTTAGGATTAAAAAGCTCTGTTACTAGTTCTTATAATTATGATTAGAAGGAGTAATATATAATTCCGTAAATTAAATTCTTTGATTTAAGTACTTATACTTTTAATCCTTCTACTTTTTTTTAAGTACATGGAAAATTGGAGAAAAATCCCTCATTAAAAGTTTTGGGTGAAAAAAATTAATAAAATTTTACACAAAAAAATTATCGGTGCTCTATAAAATTTGTAGACATTGACTGCTGACACTCTGATTTAAATTAAACTTACCAATTAAACTTTCACTGGAGGACATTTCTCAAATTTTCCCTATTTTAACACTATTACTGATATTTTAAAGATACAAATTTTCTTAAATATTTTGCATAATGATGAAATGAAAACTTCTCCTGAATTATACGTGAGCCCATGCTTTATATAGGATTATAAAATCGTTTTGTCGTTAAAAACATTTTTTGTCATATTCTTTTTGTAGGATATTCTTTTTAACATACCTTTATTATATATGACATGGAAGCCACACACACATATCAATGCCATCACAACTTCAATATCTATCAAAAGCTATACTATTCATTTTTCAAAAACAATATGACTCATCTTAAATTTTATTCTTAAAAGGATGCTGTTAATTAATTGGATTATTATTAGTTTAGGAATTTAATTGTTCTAATAAAAATTGCTAATTTTTGTTTTGGTTTTGGGTTGATTATTGTGCAGTATGCAGTGGCAATGCAGAGATGTTATCTGGTGATCTTAAATACAAAGAAGATTGGCGCAAGCAATGCGGTTGTGGCTAGAATAGAAATCCCAAGGAATTTGAACTTCCCTCTAGGTTTTCATGGATTTTGGGCCCCTGAGAATAAATTTTAATTTTATTATTTATTCATATATATCTTGTTCGTAATTCTTTTATAACTTTCTAATGTTAGTATTTGTATTTGTAATCAATATCTAATATATAAAAATAAGATGAACTATTCATCAGCTGATTTTTTATCTTCTCTATAATACATATGTTTACTCTTTAATCATGAATGTCTACTGTTGGAAAATCTGAAGTAAAAATCAATAATTAAAAAATTGGATTGATTACACGGTTTAATCATCGATCGATTTCGTTAATGGCTTTGATTTAGACTGGACTTTTTTTTAACGGTTGAGTCAAGCCGGACCCGAGTCAAGCTGTCATTGAGCTGCATTTTATGTAGTGCTCATAGGCTTAATTTAGTTAGGACTTCTCAGCGTTTTCTCAATCACATACTTCTATTACATTTGTTAGAATATAGGTTGGGATTATCATTATCTTGTTTCTTTATGAATTGTTTTAATCTTTGTATCATATGCTTATAAGGCCTATATATATTTGGTATAGTGGCCCTTGTATTAATAGATTTGATTATTATTCAATAAAGCCTATGAGTTTGACATGGTACCAGAGCCACTTACGGTCTGGACCTCCCTTCCTAGATCAGGTTACTCCTTCGGATCTCACAACCCACTTCTAGTTTTTCTTGTTGCGGCACTGCATCTCTTCCTCATGACTTACCTTATTCTTGGATTTCCATGAAAGCTTGTTACGCCCGAAAGATCACCAGATTGTCGTTGTCGCCCACTTGCAGCCATCGCTCTACTCCCAGCTGTCGCCAATTGTTTTCTTTTGCACCAACACTATTACGGGTTTGTATATTGGGCCCTGATGTGGGGCCAGCCCAATACAAGGGCACCAGTACGGAAGCCTTCTCTAAGTAAGCTAACGCTAATCGCCCTATAATCAAGGCGCTAATCGCCCTATAATCAAGGCACTAATCCCGGCAATACAGGTTGTGGAGCAGGGACGTGTCAGATAGTGGAGCAGACATTTATAGAATGTGGAGGAGCATATTGCATGAGGAGCAAATACAGAGCCAAGAGGACGAAACCCTAGGTAATCTCTATAAATAGAAGATTACCTACAAGGTGCACACATTCAATTCTTATCTCTTTACTATTTAGTCACACTGTGTACACACCCACTCCCTCTAGCTAAACACCATTCTTGTGTAGCCCAATGATCATTGGAAGTTCTTTGGTGTCTTCCTCATAAACATCACTGATCCATTAACTCCGGGGTATTCCTCCCTCATATATCTTGGGGAGCTTACAGATCCTACATTGATTATCCAATAACCCTCCGATGTTAGACATTTGTGTTCTTCAAAACGGAACATTGGCATCGACCGTGGGGAGAGATAAACTTCGATTCCCATACGACTAGGAATGGCTGGAAACGAGTGCAGTGTCATTAGCGGAGGATTCGGAGGAGGAGGAGACTCGGTGGGCCAGAGAAAGAGATACTTGAGGGAGGTTCTTTCCATAAGAGATCGTCCCGAATTCAAGAGAAGCTCGTCTCCTGGGAAGCTAGAACCTCCTGTTCTCAGCTTCACTAAGGAGGAGTTGAAGGATGTACCCCCTGGCCATCATGATGGTTTGGTGGTTATTGGAATGATAACGAATTGCCGCCTTAGGAAAATATTTGTGGACAATGGAAGCTTAGTCGATATCCTCCTATGGGATGCTTTTAAGCGAATGAAGCTTGATCCTGGGAATCTTAAATCGTGTAGAACGACATTGACGGGTTTCAACGGGCAAGACACCTGCCTGAAAGGATATGTCGACCTCAGGTTAACACTAGGGACCAAGGAGGCGTTCAAGTCAGAGCAAGTTAAATTCGTGGTGGCTGATTTCCCTTCCTCGTATAACATCATTTTAGGGCAGCCAACGATATATAATTAGGATATGTTGGTTCCAACCAACCACCAAAAGCTTAAGTTGGTAAACAGCAAGAACAAGGTGGTTACGGTCAATGGTGATCAAAAGGAATGTCGGCAATGTTACTTCGATACGGTAAAGGAAAGGAAAGGTGATTCATCATCCTCATCTCGGGATCTGAAGGGGAAGAGTTCGATTAAGGCGATAGAATCTTTGAAGGAATCAATAAATGTGGTTGAGTTGGATCTGCGTGAGGAGGATAAGATCTGGAAGACGGAGCCAAATGGCGAGTTAGAAAATTTTGTATTGGGTATTGAACCAGGGCAGGCTACCAGGGTTGGCAAATCACTAGACTTGGCGATTCGATCAGAGTTGGAGGACTTTTGCAAAGAAATAAGGACATGTTTGCATGGAGGGTTCTTCAGAACGAAATAAACACCATCTTAGATTATCTCCTAGGTGGGTTCCAATGGACGAATCACGACTCCCATCATCACCATTTTTTTTCTCTTCCACCTCGACTCTGATTCTTGGATACAATTGAATGAATCACGATTTGAAGCCATTTCCATTCTTAGATTTCACCATCTTGGGCTAGAATAAATTCTACAGCCACTCATGGTCATTCTTGGTTCTTCATCTATGGTCACTTACTACTTCCAAATTTTGGAGGTTCTTTGTTCCTCACCATCTCATGCATCTTCTAGGTTGTTCCCATGGCCGAAACTATCTCCAAAACCAACAGTAACAACACAGTCCCTAAGTCCGACCGTAACCTTCCCTTTAATCACCCTTTGTATCTCCATCCTTCTGATGTGCATGCCACCACCCTTGTCTCGACCGTCCTCACTAGCTTCGATAACTATTCTACATGGAGTTGTATGATGAGGATTGCTCTCTTAGGCCAAAATAAGCTTGGGATTGTCAATGGCTCTTGTACTTGTGAAGGCCATGATGCTTCATTGCATGAGACCTAGGATCGATGTAATGTAGTGGTTCTTTCTTGGTTGCTTAATTTGGTCCACAAGTCAATTTCTGGTGGGATTACCTTCTCTGACAATGCACAATACTTTTGGCACAAATCTCTCAAACTCTTACACAGGGTACTGTTTTTGTTTCTTCATATTACTCATGTTTGAATGATCTTTGGGATAAATATGATACTCTGTGTTACTTCACAACCTATACTAAGATTGTTTAGGGACAGTGTCTGTTCCAATTCCTTATGGGACTGGATGATTCTTATAGCCAAGCCCAAAGTCATATTTTGTTATTGACTCCCCTGCCTTCGATCAACCAAGCCCACTCCCTCATTTCTCAACATGAAGCCCAGCAGACCCTCAGTTCTGTCCCTCATTTTTCACCTCCTGTTGCTAATAATGTTGTTATGATGACTCGAAGGGGGATGGGTAAGACGTGGTCGAGGCAGAGCAAACAACCTTCAAGGTCGAGGAAACTTGATTGAAGAATGTTCTCATTGTCATAGGAAAGGACACAAGAAAGATCACCACTACTACAAAAAACACTTTTAACGTCCGTTTTTATGACCCTTAGATGACTTTTTTCAAGGGTCGTGTAAAAAAGTGTCGTTGAAAGTTTATGATTTACGAGGACTGTTTTTAAAAAACTAGTCGTTGAAATTCGACGTCTATTTTTTAACTAACAATCGTTGTATATATCCACAAATCCACAACACCAACACATGTTATGTAGTCTATAGAACCATCTAAAACACAATATAAGGTGTAATTTGAACAAGCAGCTAAAGCGTCGTGCGAAAAAGAATGATTGAAAATGGACGATAAGTAGCATCGTTCAAGATTCGACGCAAGAAATAGAACGTTTTATGTCAATCGAAGCACAAAAATAAGAAGAAAAATAAAACCTCTCAAGTCTTAAGTGAATGAAGCATAAGAAAATAAAAGAACTGTGCACCCCAAAATCCAACACACTTTACCCATAGGCCGACTTAATAAAATTAGGAAAAAATCAAAAAGTAGCCACTCAAAACACATTCATTTTACAGACAAAAGAAAAGCATTAAGAAATATAGTAGAAAAACCCTACAATGGAACAATCCATTCAGAATTTCAACAAAAGAAAGCACTAGGAAATAAAGCTCCGGTATCCTCATCATCACCTACGAGGGGTTTCCTTCTCTTCACGGTGCTTGAGATCGTTGCTTGACATGTTGTTTAGTGAGGAGAGAGAGAGAGAGAGAGACGCAAATCTGTAACCTAGATCTACAACGGGTGGTGAACAACAGATCTAGAGGCTGTGGAGCATGCTCGTAGTTCTCGACAGAGGACGAATCGGAGTCGCTCACGCCGTGATACCATTGGATGCGGCGACAGAGATGGGTAGGTCTTGAGACCCTTATGTGTGTTTAGAATGAATTTGAGGAAGGCTTTCTGCATACGATTGTTGGGTTTTAAAGAGAAAAATTTATATTTTTATGGAAGAGAGGGAACAACAAAATGTCAAAGGTGCAAGATTGAAGTTGAAATATCTAAAAAATTTAAGTTTTAAAAACTAGTTTTGAAAAACCAGTCGTTGTAAGTTAAAATAAAAATAAAAATAAAATGGCGTGAGGGAGGCTTCATTGTTTTTTAACGCATATGAACAACTATTTGTTTACAAAAAGTTGTTCGTTTTACTTCTCTTAACTATCAAAAATTCTAGGCTACATACTGGTAAATAAATATCCATATGAGATAAAATCACAATGATCATGTAATTTTTAAGGCTTTTATTCTAACGATAAGTAGTACTAATTTTTTGTTCATTGATTAAATTTAATGTGTGATTTCAATGACATTTATATATATATATATATATATATATATATATATATATATATATATATATATATATATCACGCATTGAAATCAATCAATAAATTTAATAATTTAATACATGACCGCTATATATATATATATATATATTTACAGATATATTGATATATATATATATATATATATATATATATATATATATATATAAAATAGATATTATTTAATTTTTTGTTTTATAAGAATTAACTAAATGAAAATACGGTTAGATTTCTTCATTTAACTATTGAAATTATAGGCTACATATTAGGAAATAGCTATAAATATGGGAATATATATATAAGAGATATATTGTTTAATTTATTAAGTTTAATTATGAACTAACTAAATGAAAATACGGTTAGATTCATCTCTTAACTATCGAAATTCTAAGATACATACTCGGGAAATAGATAAAAATATGGGATACAATGACTGTTTTTATAAAACCAGTCATTGTATCACAACATTTAATGTATGTTTTATAAACCAAGCATTAGATGTTAACTTTTAACGTCAATTTTAAAGAAACGGATGTTAAAAGGTAAGTTGAAAATTACAACAGTGTCACCGCCTACTTTTTAATGTTCATTTTGTGTGAAACAGTCATTGAATATTGTTTCTAAAATTTTGAAAATGCCACCGTCTCGTTTTCTTTGTCTGTTTTTATTTAATCGGTTATCAGATGGGAGTCATTAAATCTACTTTTTGTAATAGTGCACTGTTATCATCTTATTGGTTTTCTTCCCAATTGGAGGCTAAGGACTCTTAGAGAGCCAGGATCATGTGACATTTTCAGAAGTTTTGATGACACAAGTGCTAATATCATGACCAACCTTACTTTGTGACAATATAAGCATCTTATTCAATTGCTTGACAAGGAACCTACGGCTGACAAGAAGGAAGCTAACGAGAGTATAGTTGGTACTTTTGGCACTACTTCAGGTTTAATTGGTTTGACTTTGTCCTCTTATCCTGTTTAGTTTCTTGACTTTGGTGTCACTAATCATGTAGTCAGAAATTTGTAACTTTTGCATAATTTTAAAACTTATGATGGGCCACTCAATAGAATTAAAGTGTCTAATGGAGAACAACTTCCTGTCATAAGGCACTCTAATGCCCTTGATGAAAATTGAATAGCTATTTTCTCCCTTAAACAATGTGTTTTGCAGGACATCTCGAATGGGAAGATCAAGGGGATTGGTAGACTCTTTCATGGTCTCTACATGTTAGACAAGGAACTAGCTTTAAATACTTTCGCTATTGATTATAATTCCCTTTTGTTTCCTGCAGAAAATACTTGTTCTTTGAATACAATCAATTGTAATGTTTGGCATCAAAGGTTAGGCCACCCCTCTATGCATGTACTCAAACAATTCGATGAAATAAAACAACACATTACTAATCTTAATGTCGATAAATGTGATATTTGCATTTAGTCTAAACAAGCTCAACTCCCCTTTCCCTCTAGCTCCATTAAAACTATTGCCTGTTTTGAATTTCTTCATATAGATGTTTGGTGACCTTATAGGACCCCTACACATCAAGGATATAAATATTTTTTGACCATTGTTGTTGATTTCTCATGTGGCATTTGGGTCTTGCTCATGCACAATAAGTCATCTAACACTAGTATGCATATTAAAACCTTCTTTACTCATGTTTCAAATCTTTGTCTAAAGAAGGTAAGGAGTGATAATGGCCTTGAGTTTGTGAATTTTGAGATCACTTCATTTTTAAATAGCAAAGGGATTATACATCAAACATCTTGCCCTTATATTCCCCAACAAAATGGGGTCGTTGAAAGGAAACATAGGCATTTGTTATAGGTGGCAAGATGTTTGATGTTTCAAGTGGGACTACCCATAAAGTTTTGGGGAGAGTGCATTAAGGAAACAACATATTTACTTAACAGAACCCCTTCTAAATTACTTGTTTTCAAAACACCATATGAGCTTATTCATGGTGAAAAATAACCCCTTTAGCACATTTGCAAATTTTTGGTTGTTTGGCTTAGGCATTGAAACTACATCATATTGAAAAATTCCAACCTAATTATGTGTTCATAGGCTATCCTATTACTCAAAAGGGGTATATTCTATATAATTTGAGAACTAAAATGTTAATGATCAATTGTCATGTTTCCTTTGTTGAGGACAGATTTCCTTTTATTGACAAAGAATGCACTAATCAAGGGGGATATATTGTAACGTTTGGATCCTTTTCTTTGTGATGAATGTAGATTATTGTCCTTTGAATGAGCTTTGACAAGATGCAGCAGAACCTGCACCAGTAGCTCCTTCCCAATCTGTAGCCAGACCACATACCGAGGAAGCACCTAGGCGATCTACAAGGCAGAGACGTCCTCTGGGATGGTTCCAAGATTTCTCACATCAGTTACTTTGTTCCAATTAGAGTGAGAATGATTCTGCACTTGGAACTGACCAAAATTATGGGGGACAACCATGATGATTCCTCTCGAACAACTTCACAATGAGTTATCACTTATCCTATTCAAAATTACATGACATACACTCATTTTTCTGCATCCCATGAACACTTTTCAGGGTGCACTGATTTTGTTTTTGAACCTAGGAACTTTGAAGAAGTTGCCAAGGATCACCGATGGGTACAAGTAATGAAAGACGAAATTCAAGCCTTGGAATCCAACCACACATGGGAAATTGTTGACTTGCCTGTTGGAAAGAAGCCAATTGGCTACCGATGGGTGTATAAGGTCAAAAATGATTCCCTTAGCAAGATTTCCAAATTCAAAGCACAACTTGTCGTGAAAGGATATACCCAAAAGGAGGGGGTAGACTACTATGGAACTTTCTCCTCAGTTGTAAAGATGGTCATGGTTTGAGTTGTTCTTGCTTTAGCTACCATAAATAATTGGCCCCTCTTCCAAATGGATGTGCACAATGCATTTCTCTAAGGGGATTCAGATGAAGAAGTCTACATGAGGATTCCACAAGGCTTCAATAAGTCTGAGACGCATAAAGTTTGCTGGCTTACCAAATCTCTCTATGATCTGAAATAAGCATCAAGACAATAGAACACAAAGCTCTCTCACGCATTGTTAAAGGGAGGTTTCAAACAATATTTACATGATTATTCTTTATTTTTTAAATGTCAAAAAGGGGAAATGATTGTGGTCTTGCTTTACGTTGATTATTTAATTTTATAGGAAATAGTGTAGAAGGAATAAATAGAATCAAATCATATTTGCATAGTCAGTTTAAAATTAAAGACTTAGAAATAGCAAAATAATTTTTGGGGTTAGAAATTGCTCGATCCAAGGAAAGTATTTTCTTGGGTCAACATAAATATGTGCTTGATTTTCTGAATGATGTAGGGATAAGTGGGGCAGCACCAGTTGCTACTCATATGGAACAAAATCTGAAGTTAGTTAACAAACCAAAACCTGAGTTGAATGTTAAATCAAACCTAGAATAATCTAGGTCTTAAAAGGAAAGCAAACAGATCTGTAACATGTTGTAAAGGATGAATTGTTTAAGAATCCTGAAACTTATAGGAATTTAATTGGGAGATTATCTTATTTGACAGTGACTAGACTTGATATTTGTTATGCTGTGTAGGTTTGAGTCAGTTTTTGGTGGAACCAAGGGAGTCACATATGGTGGCAACAAACATGGTTCTTCACTATTTGAAAGGAAAACTTGGTTTAGGGATCCTCCTCTCTTCCAAGAGTAAGATGGAGTTGGAATGTTATAGTTACTTAGATTGGGGAGCGTGTGAAAATACAAGATGATCAATGATAGGATATGCATTGAAGTTAGGCGATTCCTTAGTGTCCGAGAAATCGAAGAACCAAACTATAGTCTCTTGTTCCTCGGTTGAGGCAGAATATCGGGCTCTTCGACATGTAACCGATGAGATTGTATGGTTGCAAGGGTTGTTAAAGGACCTAAATGTTGTAGATATTGAGTCTGCTGTAATATTCTATGATAGTAAAGCTGTTGTCCATATTGCAAACAATCACGTCTTTCAAGAAAGGACAAAACACATAGAGATATATTATCACTTCATGAGATAGAAGTTGCAACAGGGTTTGGTAAGTTTAACACACATGTATGTTGAGCAGAACAGCTAGCCGATATATTTGCAAAAGCTCTAGGAAGGGAAGCTAATGAATTTTTGTCATGCAAGTTGGGAGCTTGTGATATATATAGCCCCAAATTGAGGGGTGTTAGAATATAGGTTGGGGTTATCATGCTTACATGGCCTCTATATACACACACACACATATGGGAAAATTATTTTTTCAGTTATTGGAGATAAGTTATCTCCAGTAATCCCTAAAACTACGTCGTTTTGAATTAATGAAGAGTATGTTTGTAATTTTAGGTGAATTAATTAAAGGTGCAAAATTACAAAAACACCCTTCATTAATCCAAAACAATGTAGTTTTGGGGTCACTGGAATAACTTATCTTTAGTGATTGGAGAAATTATTTACCCTATATATATATATATTCGGTACAGTGGCCCTTGTATTAACAGATTTGATTATTATTCAATCAAACCCATGAGTTTGACAACATTATTGGCTTATGCATACAAGATTATCAAAGTCCCAATGTTCTTTTGGGGATTCTTTTTTTTTTAACCCACATTTCAAACATATTTTGAAAAAATATTTGTCACCAAAATTCTTAATGTTTAATTTTTAGAACATAGTATGAAATATGAAATTTATAACAAATCATACTGCTCAACTCTTCTTTTTGTGCATGAAACTAATTGTTTCTGTGTAGTTATCAAAAAAATAGTTGTATCTGAGTATTTTGATAGTACAACAGTGAACGTTTTTAATGCGGATAGAGTAATGCAAATTTAAAGTGAAAATGACCAAAACATGGTCTATTCCGGTGGAGAATAACAAGCGGGCTTAAGCCCAAATCATGAGAAATAAAAAAAAGAAACAGTTTTATTTGGGTTTGGATTTGGTGAGTCCAATCTCAAATATTAACACTTTAGGTAATTGATAAATTTAAAATGTCTTTAGATTATTATAGTATACGAAAAATAGCATATTTTCGTTAGCGTTTTTGGATTAATGTGATAAAATATTTTAAAAAATACCTCAAGGCTACTTAGTCTAGAGGTAGACTAGCTAAATTATAAAATGGGCAAACTAAGTTCAAGTTCCACCTTGTAGTCGCAAAGGCTTCAATTTAGATTGGTTAGTTGTTCAGATATCTAGTACTAGGATCTAGAAAAAACACTGGACATCATCAGATGGTTTAAAGGGTTAAAAAAATATTTTGAAAAGTTAAATAACAACCCGAAACTAAGAAGGTCTTGGTTTATTTAAAAATGTTCTCCATTTTTCCCGAAGGAACTAGACATATATTAATTAGTTTAAAAGATTATAAAAGATTGAACTTATTTTTCTAATATTTAAATCCTACTAAAATGTGTCAAAAATATTGAAGAAATAAAGGATACTGTCTTATATAGTTTAGCGAAATTTTGTGGGGAAAAAGTCATTGAACAAATGGAAAGAAATGATAGGTGCATGGATGACCATTATTACATTAAGTTTCATATATTCATCATATTAAACAATCCAATCCCATATAGTCATGTATCTTATTTTTTACATATAAATTTATAATTAAATGATAATACTTCAAAAATATGACACATAGTTACATGTAATTGAAAAATTTGATATGACAGATATACGAAACTTGACCTAAATATTTATATTATGAATATATTATGTCTTAATATAAATTTTATACATTATACTAATGTTTCGTAGACCATTTCGTTTATAAAATGGTTTTTATTTTTAAATTGATGCATTATTTCAAAATAGAAATTCTTCTTATTTATAATCTAGGGATAATTTCATTAAGGACCACATGACCAAACTTATTTTAGCCAATGGCTAAAACATTATGAAATTGCATTACAAGATCAAAGATCAAAATGAAAATAAGTTTTGTAAGTAAAACGGCAATAATGCCCCTTTCTATTTTTCCCCTTACAAAGGTTTGATCGTCGGTGAAGCTCCGATGATTGCAAACAGCCGCTGCCAGGCCAAAGTAGCCATTGTTGGTCGAACATCTATGCTTTAGAGCTGATTGGCCAAATATTCAACCCCTGAAAATTAATGTGTTGTTTATAGGAGGATTCCACTTGTTCATGACAAGTTGCAACTTGTTTGTGATGAGTAGAACACTTACAAATGTGACTTGTTCAATTTGTATTGTTCATATGAATAATTCACTTGTTTAAAAAGAGTTGCATGCTTGTAAATTAGACTTGTTGAATTTGTGTTATTCATTTGCAAGTGTGAAGCTCATCATGAACAAATAGGCATATGAAAAACACAAATTAATAATAGGTTAACAAGAAAACATAAGATCATAAACAAGTATCAATTGCAAGCGTCTAGTTGTTCATGAACAAGTGGACTATACATATGAACAACACAAATTGAACAAGTCGCGTTTTCGATTGTTCTACTCTTCATGAAAAAGTCTACAACTCTTCATGAATAAGTAGAATTCTCCTATGTAAAATACATTAATTATTGGTGGTCGGTGGGTGCCAAAGGTTTGATGCTAGGCCAACGGTGGTCAACGGCAGTTGGTGACCAGTAGGTGGAGCTCCGGAGATGACCAAACCCTTTTTCAAAAAAAGATAAAATAAGGGGAATTATTGTTTTTTAACCTACATAGCTTATTTTCATTTTTGTCCTTATCCTGCAGTGAAGTCTCAGAACTTTTTGATCCATAATTAAAATAAATTTGGTTGTGTGATATTTTACTGAAAATTTCCCTATAATCTATGAACATTTATTTTCTTTCCCAATAATCTTCAATAATTCTGGAATTAATTAAATACTTTGGGAAATAAACCTCAATTACTATATTGCTGCTATTCATAACCTTTGCAAGAATTTGACATGTTTGGAGGCAAGATTTTTAAGTATAAAAGGTAATATGAATAAAACAAACTTTTGTATCATCATATAGAATAGTAAAATACTCCAACCTACCTGTCCACAACATAGGTCGTTTCAGCTAATTTATGAGAATAAAAAATGGTAATTATATGGATATAATTGATAAATCAGCGTTAATTATTTTCAAAGTAACTTATATTGTGGACAAAACCACTATTTTAGAAGTCATTTATACTATGGGCTGGAGGGAGAAAATATTGTCAATTAATGAAATAATTAAAAAAAAATCTATCTTATTTTCCTTTTCTAGAAGGGCAGGGGACAAATGGACAATCATGAAGACACAAAATGGGGGACAGCATTTATCATTTATTAAATAGTAATATATGGAGTACATTGTATCTAATATTAATATAATGATGTACATTCTCAAAATTAAAGAATCCTTCATTTATTTAGTACATAGCACATACTTACATACATGCTCTTGTAATTTATACTTATTTGGATTCATGAATGGGAAGAAAAAGTAAATACGATGATTAATGAAGTGCGCAATTAAACATTGACAAAGAACATTCTTAAATATTATAATATTAAACATTAAAATTTATATAAGTATTAATTACAAGAACATGTATCTATTATGTTTAGGTAAAGGGGCAAAAATACACATGTATTTTGCCTCAGGAAGCGCCCAACACCACGTGATTTAAACTGGACCAAAAATACACATGTGATTACGTTTTGGGAGCGCCCAGCACCACGGTCGTTAGTCAACCGTTAGTCAACGGTTAACTTGATGGAAATGGACAGTAACTCGGGTGAAATTACACTTTTACCCCTAGTTTTAGGTGAAATTACATTTTTGCCCTTAGTTTTAAATATTAATTACACTTTTGCCCATAGTTTTAAATATTTAAAAAAATTAAAATATCTCCGCCGGTGGGCCCCACCATCGACCACTGGCCGCCATCGCCAGTCACCACCACCGGCCGCCACCACTGTCGGCAACCACCACCGCCGGCCGCCGCCACGCTACCCCCATCGGCGATGGTGGCGGCCGGTGGTGGTGACCGGCGGTGGCGGCCGATGGTGGTGGTGGCCGGCGGTGGGGCCCACCATCGAAGATATTTTAATGTTTTTAAATATTTAAAACTAGGGGTAAAAGTGTAATTAATATTTAAAACTACGGGTAAAAGTGTAATTTCACCTTAAGCTAGGGGCAAAAGTGTAATTTCACCCGAGTTATTGTTCATTTCCATCCAAGTTAACCGTTGACTAACGGTTGACTAACGGCCGTGGTGCTGGGCACTCCCAAAACGTAATCACATGTGTATTTTTGATCCAGTTTAAATCACGTGGTGCTTGGCGCTCCCTAAGGCAAACACACATGTGTATTTTTGCCCCTTTACTCATTATATTTATCAGAAATGCTGTAGAAATGGATTAGTCTAACACCGTTTAGCACATTTGGTTATCAATTTGCCTTTTAATGCCGTTAAGTTTAACACCTTTGAGTTATTAATATTTTATCAATGGAATGATAAAGGTTGGGGTTGCTTTTATAATTAATAATAATTATTAAATGACAATTGATGAATATAATAAATAATGCAAAACAAATACAACTACTAATTTTACTTTATGATCTGTAACTGTTAGGGAGGGTGACTCAATAAGTTGCAACTGATAAATTATCATGCGGGTAACCTTTGATTTTCCTCTATAAGTTAGAAATATTGTAGGAATAATGGATTAGTATAGCATCGTTTAGTAACTAATTATTAATTAATTATAAAAATAATTAAATTTATAGTTATTGTAATACCCTAAAATTCTTATTTATCATAAATACTATGTTTTGGTAAATAATACACTTTAAATAAAGGGGAATATGTTGTATCTAAATTTTGGTAGATTATTAGTTAGATTTTAGGCAATTTTTCCTTGAAATTAAATAAACCAAAGATTAAATTTAAAGACCAAATTTAAGGATCATAAAATACAAAAAATTATCATATTAAATCATGATTCTTATATAACCAAAAGAAGCAAGAAAATGTTATAAAAACACTTAATCAAATTAAAGGAAATAAACAATAATTATTGGGCAATTAAGCTTACACTAATTAAAATATTTTGTGTAAATCTACAAAATAATCAAGAGACAAATTAAAAAGCATAAATTGATGGATATCTTAATTTAAGAATCAAGGGCCTACAGAGATGAAATTAAATTTGCTGATAAAGCGCTAATAGCCTTGATTAAATTAGCAAATCAATTAACCTATGACATTTGCAATAAAAGGACAATCAAGCACATGGTTAAGGGAATAATTAGACTTAATTAAATCAGCCCCTAAAGTCTTGAGAGAGATTAACAAATAGAAAGCCAAGATTAAAACTAATAAAGCTAAATCCAATGGTCTTAATAAATTACACAATTAATCTTAATCCATGTGAAATTGTGAGAACCAATAGGAGGCTTGGATTTGCATTTATGAGACACAATGAAAACACAAGTTAAAAGCCAAGGAAAAAAAGGGGGGGGGGATGGATTGCTTGCTAGAATAAGAAGGGAATTTGTTAATTAAATCAAGATAATACATTAAATAAGCACATGGGCTCATTAATGCAAAATTGGAAGAGATAGAATAATAAATGAAAGCACATGGAATGGAAGAGGATAAGGAGAGAGAGGGAGAGGGAGAGAGATTTTATTATATTATTTTTATAAGAGCACATGTTTTATAGTGAATGGTGAGTATTAAGGTTAATAAAGTGGATTTGATCCAATGGTCCTAATTTATCCTATAAATAAGCTAATCCTCTTGTAAATTAACTAGCCAATGGAAAATCAATAAAATGAGCTTAATCCTATGTAAATTAAATCAACCAATGAGAACATTTTCTTCATAAATTTAGTCTTCAAGAAGACCAAATCAACCTAAGCCATTGATTATGGAAAATGATCCAAAGGTTGAAATCCTGGACTTTTCCTATAAATAGAGGGCAACCCCCTTCACAATTCTTCACACCAAATCAACCCCAAGTGGTGATTTCTGAAGAGTAGAGAGGGAAGCAAGAAGGAGGAAAGAGTAACAAGAGTCTTCAAGAGGTAAGCTCTAGCTTTTAGTTTCAAGTCTTTAGTTTTTGTAGTTCTTAGTATAAATGTTAGTTTAAACTAGGAAATAGGTAAAGTAATTTCCCATAAGTGTTTTTAGGCCTCATTGCATTGAAAGATGCTTGAAGAGGTAAAAACATCTTGGGAAGTAACTTTTAGGATTAATGAAACAAGTTAGAGTAAGATAGGGAATTGTTGATTTTTGCTGGGGTATTGGAATCAGTTAGATAGAGGGTATTATTTTATGTTTAAATTTATCTTTAAAAATTATGAAATTATTCATGGTTATATTATACATGTATAGCTTTCCATTGATATAAATTATGTATCAATTAGAGGTCTGTAGAAGGAGATAAAAATTTCTAAAGTTGGGCTACGTTTTTTGGGAAAAATCTGGACAGGGGTTGAAGAACGTTAAACTGGGAATGATTCACTAATTCTGGGTAGAAACCATTATTTTTCCTCAAAAATACACATGCTAAGGTTTTCGGAAAATTTTACGGAACCTCGTTTCGATTTTTTTGGAATTAGTTATGATTTTTCAAAGTTATCGAAAAATCTGCCCAGAAATGCTGAAACAATGTTTTTTACGAAAATTAAGGGATATAATTGGAATAATAAATCCACCCAGGGGTAAAAAGGTCATTAGTGGTTAAAATATCTCTTAGGATATTATTTGTAAGAGAATAATGCGATAAATGCTATTATAGGCTATCCAAGAGACATACCAAACCGACGGACATACCGCTAAACTACACGGACTGAGGTACGTTCGCGTACTAGTAACTTTAACTCTGATGTGTCCTGTATGCTTATATGTGATAGGATGATTCATAGGGTCATGGACTGGACTATGTCTTGGGTCATGTACCGTGACTAAGACTCGGTCTTAGATCATTGTTTATACATTCAGCTTTATACGGGTTATAGTCTTGATAACGTCGTTGAGTTTTCCTAGCGTTGAGGACACGAGGAGCCGTCGTGGCACTGGTTAGTGCAAACGTGGATAAACTTTAAATGTGCTGTGGCCTATGTACTGTTGTTGTGTTAACATGACATCTGTTGTGTGCTTATGTACTGTTGTAACCTTACATCTGCTGTGCTATGTATGGGTTAATGCTGTAATAAAATGAACATCTATGATACATATACTATTATACTATTATTGGGCCTCAGATTTGTCTAAGGTTTAGGAAAGGAACCAAGATCAGAGAAGACACTGGTAAATGGAGTCGTAAAAGGCACCGAAGGATGGGGCCAAAGAGAGGCACCGATGGACGGAGTCGTGAGGAGGCACTGGTCAAGACAAGAGCCAGAAGAAGTTTAACAGAGCATTCCTTCTAGCATGGATTTAATGAAGTTATTTCAAACCTTTTGGTGTCTAAGGAAGGGTTTTGTCTATGTGGTTAATCGACAATATGGGTGTCCCGGTCCTATGTCCAAGATATACCGTCTTTCTTCCATGTTAAAATTGATGGTAACATATGCCTTCTTAACAAACTGGACATGCTTTATAGCCTTTTACATTATACCCTGACAAGTTACCATATGCTGGGAAGTCATTTATAGTACAAAATATCATGCTCTCATTTTTAAACCTCCTTCTTGAAAGAGTAAAAAACATACCTTCTTCCCACAACTCCTTCAAGTTTTTGATCAAGGGCTCAAGGTAAACATCAATGTTATTTCTGGGTTGTTTTGGTACCAAAATCATTATAGACAACATGATGTATTTTCCTTTCAAACACAATATAGGAGATAAGTTGTAAATAATCAGGAGTACAAACCATGAACTATGTATGCTCCTAAGGCTACCATAGGAATTTATGTTATCTGTGCTAAGGGCAAGCCTAAGGTTCCTAACTAGGTTCTTCGCTGAAGTTAGGAAATAAGTAATTCATTTTCTTCCATTGAGAAGAATTAGCCGGATGTCGAAGCCTTGCATCAAAAATCCTTTCATCTGTATGCCACCTATAATTTTTTTGCATCATTTTCATTAGCAAACAAGCGTTTGAACCTTGGTATGATTGGAAGATATCACAACACTTTTGCAGGCCCCTTATTTGATTTGTACCTTGGGGTTTCACATATCGGACAATTCTGCTTCTCTTCAAACTTTTTTATATACAATATGCAATCATTCGGGCATGCATGGATCTTTTTGTACTCCATCCCCAGTGGACAAAGTATTTTCTTAACATCATGATATTGATGTGGCAACACATTATCATCTGGAAGCATATCTTTAAAAGCCTCAAGCATTTCTGAAAAACTCTTGTTGCTCCATCCATGACGTTCATCACCAATGATCACCTCTTTAACTGACACTCTGACTTCATCATTAGCCATTTGTTCATGGTGTACAATTGAACCCAAGTCGTTGACAGTCCCTTATGCACTAATCATCTATCAGGATCCTCCACATCAAGGTCACAAGGTTCCCTTAATTGTCCAACAATATAATACAACTCCTTTTAGTGCTTTGCTACATAGGTGCAGGTAACTGTGGCAAGGAAACAGTGGTCTCTGCATGAGAGCTCACAAGCATCATCATTTTCTCCTTTATCTTGCTTAGTTGGGCTTGAAAATTTGCAGTCAATGAAGCTTCTTGCTCCGCTACTTTGGCCTCTGCTTCCTTAACCACTTTGGCTAGCGTACGTTCCATCTCCTCCTGAGTAACCATACTTTGTTTATGGCATTTGGATTTATAAAACTATTTCTTCAAGCCTACTCATCCTCCAATCCCTTTACACTGCATGATTCAGTTTTCCAGTTACAACGATCAGAATATAATTCCTCTTGTTTGACACAAATGATCACTCTGCTTCTTTCTTTTTAAGATCTTTTTGTAAGATATAGATAACAAGAAGCTTAGTAATGAAACATGTTTAGTAACTAAAAAATAACAATAACGATACTTACAATTTTTTCAGCAACTAAACGAGTTTGTTCACTCGTATAAGTCCTGCTTGGCTTTTGGCGAATATACAACCATAACTCTTCACGATGTATTAGAGATGACGGATCGCATATCGCAGAAGGATTGGAATCAACTTTATCTTCCTATCTCTTTTGCTTGGCCGCCATGAACTCTTTTTCGGCCTTTTCATATCCGCCACGAGACATCTCTGTGGATAGTCATTCTTTTTCCCAATCGCTTGTGCTTGTTCTCTTATTTTTTGTGAATCAAAATTGAAAATAACTATTAATTATGAATTTCAGACCATCTCACTAAGATAAATTAGAGAACTTCTGCTTGATATGAACCTCAAACACTAGTCAAATAAACTTCATCAAGTTTTAAGACTTTGCAAAGAAAGATGTAGAATTGTAGAAGAGATTGAGAGAAACAAAGGAAAGGGAGTTGTAGAACTGCTACCAACTCAGTCAATTCATTCATTCATCATGATTGGTTCCTACAAATATTAGTCTAACCTCTTATATATAGTTAGAGGCTTGACTCTTAAGACCCAATAACAGCTTGCACCAGAACTATTACACAGTTAACATACTAACTAACTAATAGCAATGTCTAACCACTATCTACTATAACAGAAAACCTTCCAAACTGATTAACGGCCTCATAGGAGATATCATGCCATTATTATTTCCCGAACTACCTACTTAGTAATATTTTTATCTTTTCACAGTTTACATATCATATTGCATAGAACAATAGCGAACTTTTACTGTATTACTCCATCTACAGTCATATTCACATGAGAACTAAGACATGCTCCTTTGATGCAAGATAAATGATGGAAATGTATACTTCTATTCACATATCAAACTATCTAACTAACAGGATTAGAGGAACACATTAATGTTCACATATCCGCACACATTAATAAACAAAAAAAAAGGGCAAAAAAAAAACTAAATATACACTCACAAAAGCTTCTAAAGTAGTTTACATCTGAACAAATTATTGCTAAGTTTCTTCATCAATAAATGCATACTTTTCACAAGGATTAGGACGAGGCTCACCAACTGGAACCTTGGCAAAAATATAGTTGTTAGTTAGCTGGGTCTTAAACTTCCTCCAGCGCTAAGCACAATACGACAATGTCTTGTCTTTCAACTTCTAACTGTCAGGAACAATGTATGTAAGCCAGATAGTGTCCCAAATAAGATCTTTTACTTTGGGCTTGTCAACATTTTTCTACTCATCTGTCAAGATGCTAGGCTTGCTGTGTGCTAGTGTACCAACAAAACTAATATATGTGTTTTTATTAGGGCCGAAAGGAGTCAAATTTTCACCAAACAAATCTTGAGCTTTTCCCTGGTAGATATGACTTAGGACAAGCTCTTTCATTCGTGTGCCTCTTCTACCACGGCATGTAGGGCGATTACGAGGCACACTGTGAGATGAACAAGGTTTGTTCTGATTCACACCACTCATGCTAATAACTGGCACTCTACGAATAGGACTCAAATCGTTTTCTCCGTTCATTTTCGAGAAAGGAAGAGAGGTTGAGAGAGGTGGTGCGAGAGACGAATGCCTGAGCAAATGAGAGAATAACGGAGGCTGGTGGTGGTGGGCAAGGAAGAGAGGTAATGCAACAGGAACAAAGGTCTCGCAACAGGAACAAAGGTTCAGACTTCAGAGAAAGCAACTACAAGTTTCGCGTGGAAAAGAGTATATATGGTGCTTAATTTTAAGACCGGATATATTAAAAAGACGGTCTTAAAAGTTAACCTTTAAGATTGGTCTTTATTAAACTCCAGCCTTAAAAGTAATTGATTTTTTGTTTACTTTTTTCAATCTTTTGCACCAGCCACAATTTATGTCTAATCTTAAAAGTGTAACTTTTAAGATTGGCTTTTAAATATATCTGGTCTTAAAATTTTTACACTTTTATATTTAAATTTTTCCTTATATTTTGGACCCAATAAAATTTAAGTTCGGTTGTATTAGATTTCTCTAAAAAGTAATTGACATTTCAATATTTTTTAATAACATTTTTAAGATTGGATGTTTTGGAAAGCGGTTTGAATAATATATTTAAGACCAATGAATAATGGATCCGGTCCAAGAAGTTCTTGATATTAACAAAACTATCACCGGTCATACTTTTATAACTAGGGCGTCAATACTCCAGTCTAAACGAGGGAGTCTTAGAGCCATTTTTTACGCTAGTGATAGTGCACAGTTGTTTTTTTTGAAAAAAAATTCTCATTACAAAATTTATTGTTTAAAAGTACCTAAATTGGTTTAAGGATCTAGGTGCAATTACCTATTTTCAATTATGCAATTCTTCAGTTATGTACAACCTATCTTCAACTATGTTCAAAATAGAACATATTTTCACATAGTTAAAGATATGCATACACTTGCCAAAGAGTTGCATTCGTAGCACTCATTTAAGGACCTAAATCTTTCAATCACTATGCAATAAAACAGCGAATTAGCAACAGAATATCGTTGCTTATCAATTAGTGACAATCTATTTTATGACAAATTCACCAAATTCCACTACTATATACTTTTTTCAATGTGTATCTTTGAACACACTACAACAAAATTGCACATATATTACGCTTAATAAATAACGATTATAGTGAATAAACCTTGTATATGTCTAGGTGGGACTTGTGCAAGAATATATAACGCTAATATTTAACAGTAAAATATGCACACTATCATGTATTGAGAAGCGGAATTCTTGAAAACAAAAATATAACAGTTGTAACTATTAACACTCATGTATTGAATCACAAAAATGACAGTTCTTACGGAACAACCATCTTGTATCAATGAAAACAAAAATAAACCGTCATAACAATTGACTATAAAGTATGAATGAGAAAAAAGGTTATAAACCTCGTTTGGCCTGACACCAAGTACTAGTTTACAAGTCATGACCCTTTGTAACATCATTGTACCTCTATTTAAACCCACCCATTCCTTTTCATTGTTATTGGTTTTCTTTATCGGCCTCTTCATTCTTTCCATCATCATGTTAAGACCCTGAGGAGCTCTTCCTTGATAAGTTCCTCCTTCTCCCCACCACCTTCTCCACATACCTAATAACCATGATAAAAGTAATACAATAATTAGAGGTTCTAACTAACTAACCATTATTTAAGTACTTAAAAACTACTTAACGGGTTTGTTTGTAAAAACATTCAATCAGTTTGACATTTGTAAACTTTTTGGTTATTACAAAAGAGTTTAGGTAGGGGTAGACACCGGTAATCCAATAGGGCTAGAGCACGCCTTCAAGCTCATAGAACGTTTATAGAGGTACTTACAAATCGCCCATCAACAAGGCTCTCTCATCAACCAGTGGGTAATGAACCTCCTCCTTTTTAGGGTGAAGGCTGATACCTTAGGCAACTGTGCCACTCCTCGTTGGCGACATTTGTAAACTTTCACACTTGAAAGCAAGCTCTTATTGTGAAAGGCCTCTGGTCAACATTAGAACTTTCATTCTTTAACTTTCGAGTTGGAATAAAGTCCATGGTTTTTCTTTCATTATATATTTTGGTGATTTATTCTGACCGGATGATTATTGAATTTTGATTGAAGTATTTTTTTTCCTTAAATGATTTATGCTAGATGGAGTCTTTAAATAAGAAATGGATGTATGCCAATCGGCTATCAAAGAATATTAGCAGGATGGAGTAGAAAATTTCCTTCACTTTGCATTTGTGCATGATCCCCCAAACAACACTATGATTCTTTTCCCATATGTAAAGTGTGGCAATGTGCAATGATTTGATTGAGAAATTTGTCTGTCACACTTAGTGACTAATGAAATTGATCATACTTATACAAGTTGGACAAGGCATGAGGAGACAAGTAGTGGGGTAGTTGAACATAGGGAACGTTGTGCATCACCTGATTTCAACACAAGCACATTTGAGTCTGACTCGTTGATATGGCCAAGCCGTTAGAAGAGGACCTCTAGAATTGTCTTAAATTGTTAGAAACTTTGAAGGGTGACACAATGAAACCATTGTATAAGAGGCACACTGACTTTACCGTATTGAGAAATGTGTTGAAATTGTACAACTTGAAAGTAAAAAGTGGGTGGAGTGGTATAAGCTTCACATAATTGCTCCCTATTTTGAATTTAATGTCATAGACCAAAATCATGCTTCCATCCAAATCATATGACACAAAGAAGATGTTGCGCTCTATCAAATACGATAAGATGCATGCATGCTTGCCCCAATGATGAAGAGACACACTTCCAACAGAAAGAGAAGAGTCAAAATAAGGCATTATGTTATTTCCCCATTACACCTAGATTTCAACACCTGCATGTATAGCAATGCTAAATATACTAAAAATTTAAGGTGGTGTGCAAATGAAAGGATTGATGTCGGAATGCTTTGACATCCAGCTAATTCTTCATAATGGAAGAAGTTTGATATAGACCTCCCCTAATTTGCTGAAGATGATAGGAACCTATGCCTTGGATATGTCGTTCTATAGTCACATCTAATCCCTCTTTCTCTATCATGTGTTGCTTGAGGCTTACATAATCCTTGCGCCTTTTAAGTAGGGATATTTGTTCTGTTTCACTCTCATTGTTTCTTTCTTGTTTACTTCCTATAAATTAAAGAGGCACAATTTATAGGGGAAAAGTTACATTATTATTGATATAGGTCAAGAGTGCCAATGAGTCTAGCCACAAAGCCAAGAATGTCTTGATCCATCCTAAATTTCATGGCTATACTTCATATGGAAGGTTGTGTTCTATTATACAATCAAGTCCAACTAGCTCAGAAACTCTATCTTATGCATATAATATATGGGGTTTAAACTTCTCATGTTGCATGAGAAGAAGAACATTTCTACACACACATGAAATGGTGGGACCCACACACACACATGTGTGTGTGGGTCCCACCATTTCATGTGTGTGTGACATGAGAATACACTTTTCCTACAACATGAGAAGTGTTTTTCCCATAATATATATAGGTTTTAAAACTTTGGTTTTAATGTATGTATATGTGAATGACTATAAATATGTATACAAGTTTGTTTACAATTTCATTCTACACAATTGCATGCATGAAGGATATCGAACGTAGAAACCTCCATTTTCTTTTTCTTTTTTTAAAAAAGTTTAGCCTCAAACCTTAATAGTTTTTTTATTAAAAATTGTTATACATGTCTATATTGTGACAGCTGTTTAATTCAACCCATTGACATTTCTGTCAAATACATAATGTTTGCAATATAACACCCGTTATGTATGTCTATACTATATATAATGATTATTTAAGTAAAACCGTTATGTATTATGCCAGCATTACTAAATATATAATGGTTGTTTAAGTAATCATTAGCATAACTATAAATATATAATAGTTTTTATGAAAGAACCGTGATATATGTTACTTAATATATACTGGTTGTTTATGTGAGACCTTATGCATTATGCCAACATTAATGTATAAATAACGGTTGTTTGTGTAAGGCCATTATTTATTATGCATGTTAGCATTGTGCACATCATGGCATCACCAAGACTTAATATATAATGGGTGTTATATTGGAACTGTTAGAATAGATATTGAAAACATCAACCATAATGCATTTTTGCCAAGTATATATAGTACCTTTATTTATGATGATTCAGAACCATAGATGTATGGTGCATAATAATTGTGATGAAAGGCGTTTTCTATAGTAGTGACGGTAAATTTTTCCATAAGGGATTTTTTACTAATTTTTTCTATTCTTTATCTAAGTAAATGTGTGCTTTTTTATTTATTTATTATTTGTGGCGTATTTGTTTGTTTTCCTATAAAAATATTCATTGACAAAGTCAATTCTAGAAAATAATTTAAAGCCAAAAAAACATTTTTGCTGACTAGTTGCGGGAATTTATTTATAAAACGGAAAAATAAAATGATGCTTTACCAATGATACAATGAATCTGGGCATGTATTCTAGTGAAAGAAAAACAAAGAATATAATAATATTAATCTTATGTAAAGAGGCCCACTGGCAGGGGCGGAGGCAGGGGTGCTAGGGGTGGCCCCCGCCCCCTAAAATTATAGATGATGACCCAAATTTTTATAGAATTATATTTCAACTTTATAAAAATTTTAATTTTTTCACTTTAGTCCCTATTATTTCTATAGTGAAAGAACTAAAATAGAAATATTGAAATGTTTATAGAGCTAAGATGAAATTTTATAAACATTTGGGTTTTATTCTATAAAATTCGCCCCCTATAACTGCAATTTCTGGCTCCACCTCTGCCCACTGGCGTATAATTTTATTTCTGTAATAAATTTGTCTTTTATAAAAAAACAGAGAATAAAAGAATATAATGCCAATTGCCAAGTTTATGAACAGACTAACTGAGAATTTTGTTTCCTTTTCTGTCCTTTGGTCAACGTTCATCCGTAGTTCATGTACCAATTAATTTTTCCCTTTCTTTCTTGTTTTAGATTCATACGTCATTGCTTTAATATCATTTGTGGTTTTCACTACAGAGCATTAAATTAGATTCTTAGGGACTTCTGCTGCATTTTATATTGAAAATGAAACAAACATGATATTCCATGTGAACCTCATTTAAAATAATAATAATAATAATCTTTCAAATGGAATTAAAAAAAAAAGTTAAAGATCAATAAACATATTTGAGATTTAATTTTTTTAAAAAATGTTTTTATTGATAGTCTAAATTTGACTTCATAAATATGTAATGATGCTAAATTCAATGAAAATTAAGGAAATTAATAAATATAAGAAACAGGGGTGTTTATTAATAAATATAAGAAAGTGGGGGTAGCTATTTTTCACAGAGAGGATCTTATAATTAAGGGTATAATTTGAAGTTGAGTAAAGAATACGTTTTTTTGAACAAAGCGAAGTATACGTTTGATATTCTTCTTCTTCCTCTTTTTCCCAAAACGTTTGATATTCTAAATATATATGAAGTTTTAATTGATTTCCTTAAATATATAAAACATGTTATTTCTACATCTAAATGTTCATCATAAAGCATTTAATTAATACTAAATACATATTCCCGATGGAGTTGAGGTCCAAGTGTGACCTACGTGGCACTCCTATAGCTTTGAATTATTTTGGATCATCATACAGTTGGGGAATAAATTTTTTATTAATAATTCCCAGCTGATAAATTGGGCCCTCTATTTTTTATTTTTATTGTAATCCTACTAATTGATCGACATGGTTAGGAAGCATTGTGTGCATCGACTATAAGTAATATATAAAGTATTGTGCTAATTGTCCAAAATTCGAAAATATTGTATAATTATCAAGAAAGTATTGTACAAAACAATAAAAATGTATAATTATTTACGCTAGATTGCAGCACCCGATACTTTAGGCACACCTAATGACATTAAGATTTCAGAAAGAGAAAATTACGTTCAGGTCCCAAGGAACAGAAATAATAACAAAAAAGTTTCTTGAAATCGCTAAATTACATAGAAGTCCCAAGGGATTTTTTTGATATTATTTGTATGGAAAAAATCTAGGTTTTTAAATGTTGTAAATATAGTTTTCTATGTTGTAAATAGCCAGGTTTTAAATTTTGTTGTAAATATAGCACTTGTTGTAGTAGATCTAGCATTTTTCTGTTATAAATGACATTTCTATGTTTAAAATTCAGGTATTTAAATGTTGTTGTAAATATGGTCTTTTTTGTTATAAATAAGACTTTTTCTATTATAAATGGTCAGATTTTAAATTTTGTTGTAAATATAGCATTTTCTGGTGTAAATATAGCATTTTTCTATTGTAAATAACCTCTTTATGTTCAAAATTTAGGTGTTTAAATGTTGTTGTAAATATAGCTTTTTCTGTTGTACATAGTCCAATTTTAAATTTTATTATAAATATAACATTTTCTATTGTAAATCTAGTCAATTTTTCTATTGTTAATATAAATAGTATTAAAAAAATTCTTTAAGATTTTTTTGTAATTTAATGATTTTAAGGAAAAATTTTTATAATTATTTTTATTTCTTGAGACCTGGTCGTAATTTCCCTTTTAAGAAATCAAGAGCGATAAAATGGAAGATGTAGAAAGAGAGATGACGGCCCAAGTCACATGTGTAGGGCGATTTTGACCAAAAAAAAAACATGTGTAGGGCGAGTGATTCGACAGCAGTACAGCACATTGAGAGCCAGTAATCAAACTAACTCCCTTACCCAAAGCTTTGCAAATCAAACTAATATTTAAATTTTCTGCAAGTGAGTGCCTAGCTCCTGCAGCTCTAGGAATAATCTGAGTATAGGGATGCGGCGCTGGGTTGTGGAGAAAGAAGGAGATAAAGAGTACGGAGTATTATTTATGGAAGGAGATTCTCTTTATATTTTTTTTTCCTTGACTTAATCTGGACCGTTGATCGAGAAAATAAAAAAAAATAAAAATAGTATTGTATTGATTGAATCGATATGACTTAAAAATTATAAGGGATAATAAGAAAAAGATGATGAGAGAAACTCAACTCTTTATTATTTATAGAAAATGATTTAGGTTTTCTTCCTCTTATTAAAAAGTAAAATAAAATATAGCTAATAATAATAATAATATTTTTATTTTTATTGTTTCAAAGATAATATTTATTTGTTCTTTCTCTTTTATCTTTTTCTTTTTATTTTGATATAGATTATATTATTTCAGGAAGATATTTATCTTATTTATTTTTTTCCTTATTATTCTTTATCAATACATTTATCTTTGTTAATGAATCAACTTTAATAAAAAATTTGATAATATATTTATTTACTTATTTTTATTACTATTATTATTTATTTTTTCAACTCTTAATTTTATACTTATAGATTTTCTCTAAACTAATATTACCTAATAAATTATATCCTAATAGTACTTAATTACTATTAAAAAATTAAGATGTCGAAAAATATTTTATAATCTTAAAAAATTATTTTATGATATTAGAAAAAAATCCTAAAGTATAATTTTAGTATTATCAATACTAGGGGTGAACATGGTGTTTAGATGTCCTGTACACCCACCCAAGCCCGGTAAAAATTGCCTTGCCCAGCCCTAAAAGAGTGGCACGAAGAAAATTTGGGCAATTTTGGGCTGGACCAATAACTGGGCAGGGCTGGGTATTGGGAAGCCTTGCCCATGCTCACCCCTAATCAGTATCTAAAATATTTTTTTAAAATCCTAAAATAATTTTTCAAGATCATGAAGTAATTTTTCAATAGTGATTAGTATCCTAAAGTATCTTTTTATCTTGAATATTGAAAAAAAAAAAAAAAGGTCCAACTTTTGCACGAAAACGACGTAGTTTTAACGCGAACAACCGTATGTGCAGCGGATGTAAAGTCAGGTCCATTATGATCATAGTGTAGTTGGTTTCGTTGGTCTCAATGACTTGTGGCTCTCTCTCTCTCTCTCGTATCAAGGGATTTTCAATATTAATAATTCTGGTATTGATGTGAATTCTATTTATATTTTATTATTTATTTAATTTTATTTCCGTTACATAGAAGTCTTTAACTTCTATTTTCTTTGGTCAATAATTACCTAAATTTTATCTGCGCTTATCTTCATGTGTGTGTGTGTATATATATTTTGAAGATAAGCGCAGATAAAATTTAACGATATACAATAATTTTGACATTGATATACACAAATTAATCTTATATGGATACATGAACTTTGACATCCTCATCATTCATTAATAATTACATAATGAATGTAAAAAACAAATAGAGCTTTTGAAAAAGGAAATAAACATTTTAAATGTATCTTAAAGATTTTTTAAAAAAATTAATCTTTTTTTTTTTAAAAAAAAATTAAGCTTTTCTATATGTTTCTTAAATGTTAGACACTCAGACAATAACTCATCTAATTAAGGGATAAGAAAAAAATAAAATATGAGTATCTTAATTAGATGCCTAGAGATATTTGAACAACAACGAACTAAAAAAAGTTAAATTCCTTTTAAAAGAAGAATAACTCAATAACACGTTTCAGAGCCAACAAAAAAATTCTCATGTGAGCCAATTACACGTCTCCCCTTGTGTGTTCATAGAAATATATCCCAGTTTTAATATAAAATGACGTCCCTTCTTCAATAATTCTTCCATACTTGTACAAATAGCATTGAATTATATATATTAAACCAAACCTAAGTATTCTTCGTCGCTCTCTGACTTCTTCTGACCATGGAAGCCATAACAGAGATTGCTGTCGTCACCGTCCCGGCGTATAGCCACCAAGCCTCCATTCTCGAGTTCTGTAAACGACTGGTCCGACTCCAAAACGACGGCCACTTCCACCTCCACGTCACGTGCTTCATCCCCACTCTTGGATCACCTCCTAGTGCCTCCATGGCTCTTATTCAATCTCTTCCTTCTTCCATAACCTGCGCCTTTCTTCCTCCAGTCAGCCTCCATGACCAACCCAAGGATCTTCCCTTGGAAGTCCAGCTTCAACTCGCCGTGTCTCGGTCTATGCCCCTTGTTCGCGAGGCGTTAAAGTCCCTCGCCGGTTCGAGCTCGAACTTGGCAGCTATTGTGGCTGAGCCTTTAACTATTGAAGCATTAGAAATAGCGAAGGAACTGAACATCATATCGTATCTTTACTTCCCTTGTTCTGCTATGATGCTTTCGCTTTGCTTTTATGCAGAGAAGCTGAATCAGAAAATGGTTTCTTGTGGTGGTGAGTTCAGAGATCTACCAGTAGCCATTGAGATTCCAGGTTGTGTCCCTGTGAGTGGTAAAGATCTCCCAGATAATCTTCAAGATCGATCAAGTTTGTCTTATGAGCACTTTCTCCAACGTTGTCAATCATATCATCTTGCTGAAGGTAAATTTAACATATCTTCTTGTTCTTTCTTTGTGTGATTCTGCCTCAGATCTGTTGAGATTTAAGTCCCAAAATAATGAATTAATTAATGAAAGTTAGGCTTGAAAAAAAAATTCATAAAAAATGACGATATGAATTCAAACAGCTGCAAACATGAATCTCAGTTACAATATGAGGATTAATTACATTTACAGCTTAAATCTCCTTATTATTATTATTATAATACACCAAGTGTTTTTAGTTCTTTTTATAAGGCATTTACAAGTTTTTAAGGGGTATTTAATTTATTTTTCCGTGTCTGCCCCTTTTTAGTAAGGGTAATGAGAGAGAGTACTAATTTATCACTCTAGTCCTATTTATAAGTCCACTTTGACTAAAAGATTTATTCTTATTTATAAGTCTAGTTTCATTTAATAAACTAGATTGTGACAATTTTACCTATATTAATTATATCTATAAAGATAGAGAGAGAATAAACAGTTGAAAAATACCCAACATAAATGAGGCAAAGTTAAAAATTTACCCCCATAATCATTTTGTCAACTACCTTTTCTTGGTAGATGAGATTTGGTTAAAATATACTTATAAATAGGATCAAAGTGATATATGATATTTGAGTTTAAGGTAATTAGTAAAGGTAATATTGTAAATCACTTGAATTTTAAGACAACTTTAATTCTTTTAACTAATTTGATTGGTTTGTGAGAATTGATAGTTAGTGCTTTATAATAAGGAATATGTGGGGTATCTTATAATAGTATGCAATAAATATTCTTGAACTTGAAGTTGTCTGAATTAATGTTTGTGAGTCATTTTCAGAAAAAAGTTGGTTCAGGACTACATGTCATTAATTCCAGTATTTGGGACCTTATTTTCATTCTTCCTTGGTGCATTTTTTAGTCCATATTTATTGGGTATGTGAGAATTAGTTACTCTTTTTTTTCATCCCTTATTACAAGCTTAAAATAACTTATTTGTGTTAATTAAGAAAACAATTAAAATTAGTTAAAAATAATTAATATTAATTATTTTTCCAACTATGCCCTAATGTGTATAAAGGATAAGTGAGAGAGAATACATGCAATATATACAATCAAAATGGGTAAAGTTGGAAAAAATACAATAAATGCTTTGAAAAAAACTAAAATGAAGTTTATATATTTGGGGCACACATTTTTACAAATTTGAAGTTTATATTTTGGGATAGAAAGAGTGATTTGGACTTATAAATATTACTAGAGTAAACACAACAGCTCAGCATCACGCTGTAATTAATTCTCTCTTGAGGAAAAGCATGTGTCACAGAGCTTGTATAATATTTCTTAACATTTTTTTTAAAAAAAACAAGTCTCAGTGAAGGCCCAAAAAACCATGCCTGAGTAATTAATTAATGTCTCTTTGTTCCCATTTTTTTTCACAAATCTCGAGAATAGGTGGTCCAAAAAGTGTTTTGTTTTCCCAATTTGATATTAGTAATGAATATCTCTTGCAGGTATCTTATTGAATAGCTTCCAAGAAATGGAAGCAGGAGCAATAAAAGCCTGGCAACACGGCGAGGAGCCATCTGTAAATGGAGAAAGTCGTAAGAGATACCCTTCTGTGCATGCAATTGGACCCATAATAAAAACCCGGTCCAGCACTGAAACAAACCAACCGGAGTGGGACACTTGCTTAAGATGGTTAGACAAACAACCACCAAATTCCGTTCTGTTTGTTTCCTTCGGGAGTGGTGGGAGATTATCCCAAGCCCAAATCAATGAGCTAGCTTTGGGGTTAGAATTAAGTGGCCAGAGAATTCTATGGGTCAATGTGAAATCACCAGTTGAAAAAGCCAGTGCTAGCTATCTACGTGATAATAAAAATGAGGAAGAAGACCCACTTCATTTCTTACCATTAGGTTTTCTAGAAAGAACTAAAGATCGATGTTTCGTCATGGCTTCTTGGGCCCCACAAGTTCAAATCCTAGGTCATAGTTCGATAGGAGGGTTTCTGAGTCACTGTGGTTGGAACTCGATACTTGAGAGTATCGTAGAGGGAGTGCCAATTATTGCGTGGCCACTTTTTGCTGAACAAAGAACTAATGCAGCGATGTTGGATGATGGGCTAAAAGTGGCTATAAGGCCAAGAGTAAGTGACAATAATAGTAATAATAATGGGATAGTGGAGAAGGAAGAGATTAGTAGGGTTATAAAGTGTATAATGGAGGGTGATGAAGAAGGTGAAGAAATAAGAAGACGAATGAAACAGCTTAAAGATGCTGCTGCTTGTGCCCTAATGAAGGATGGTAGTTCAACAAAGACACTGTCAAATTTGGCGCTCAAATGGAGCAGAAACATGTGAGTCACATTTGGTTGTCTTTCTATCAAAACGATGACTTAAGTCAATTGTTTGGGTGCATGCACCTCAACCTTTTTATACATTCAATTCAATATCCAATCAATCAATTTGAGACTCTCTTGATATATTCTAATAACATTCACATGGCATAATTGATTAGAGAAATTGGATTCTCTTCATACTACTTTTTCTCTCACACTGTTCCATATATAAGTTGGAGTGTTAGTTCAGAGTAAAAGGAAGAGACGAATAAATTTTACATTTAATAAATTTATAAGAAAAATTTTGCTATTGATACTGTTATGATCCATCAAGTGAGTGGTGTTTCACACATATTACAAAAATTTGCTTTAATAGATCTGGAAGAGAGTTTAGATTGAAGTATACATATTGGATTAGAAATTATTCATGTTAAGGAAGGATCAAATTCTTATCATTTCCTACTTTAAATTATTAATAAGATTCAACCAATACTCCAGATCGTGTATAAAATAAAGCATGGAACAAAGTGCATTTCATTTATTATATCCCGGGATTTGAGGAATGCGCTAAATATTTTAAAAATTTCAATTTAAATGAGTAGGCATGGGTTAAATCATAAAGATGCAACGTTGATTAGAAAAGTCAATAATAATATCCATACATTGAGAAGTAGATTGTTTTTCATTTATAAGAGAGGGGAAAAAGCTTCTATGGTCCTTTTAACTTCACGAAAGATTAAATCTTGGCCTTTCAATTTTATAAACTGTTTTTTAGTCATTTAACCCTAACGTCGTTTTAAAAAAAATTGAAATTAAATTTTGTTAACATTGTCTAAATATTTTCAAATACTAACCTATTAAATTTAAATTTCAAAATAATAGTGATTATTACCCTCGCAAAACAAATCATCATTTGACTGAGACTAATAATGTTAGGGTTCGATAACTCTACTTTTTACAATTAAGGGAACAAACTGAGACCTTGTATAAAATTAAAGAAGTAAAACTATACATTATAAAATATAAAATGGACAGACACACACACACACTTGACAGCAACAGATACCAACTCCCTAATTGGGGAAATAAATAATAAGAATATCAATCTAAAGGCTGTACCGCGGGCATTATTAGTAGTTAAAAGGACTAGGTGGTGGTGATGAACGTGCTTTTCCTTTGAATTAATTAATTATTGATTTGCATCTCTTAGAGAATTGAAAGGGTATTAGAACCGCTAAAAGTTGTGCCAATCTTGTGCTTTAGCTGAGATATAATATATACGTAGAAATATCTAGTTATGACTGATGAGAACTTGTATAACAAAATATCAAGTGATGAGAACGCGTGACAGGTCATGGATGACTATTGCAGCACCTCAGCTCAAGATGCAAACATAATAAATCATATATTTATTTATCCAACATCACATATTATTGCGCATATGCCGAAGCCTTTACGTTCTCTCTTTTGCCAATTGAGTTAAAATGACCCTACAACTTCTACATACAAAATTAAATACATAATAGTCCACCACACAGACAATTATATGTGTTTACATATTGGGAGAATTACTCTTTTGGTCATTGAAGTTTTGACTGTTCACTTATGACTTAATCCCTAGAGTTTAACTTAATATAACTCAGTCTATAAACTTTTAACCCACCTACTACTCAATTCCTAATCTTTTTGAGTCGTCCTATTTGGCAAAAAATATTAAAAAAATGATTATAATTTGCTTATGTGGCTTCCAACTTAGCTCCATGGAATTTATTTATTTATTTTTTATTTTTTATGTTTTTTTTAAAGATAAGTTGACATAGGATGACTCATAGGTTAACTCAAAGATTAGGGACTAAGTTGCAGGTGAATTATTGGGCCAAAAAAAAAAAAAAAGTTGCAGCTGAATTAAATGTCCAAGGATTAAGTTAGACTAAGTCAAACTTTAACGATTGAGTCATAAGTGAGTCAAAACTTTAAGGACTAAAAACTTAATTTTTCCCGTGTGTGTGTAAGATAAATTCGGATAAATTCCCATTTTAATGATTTAATCTCAGGTTTTTAGCCCCTTAAATTGATTAAATTGGGTTAGTTGTGCTTAAATTTACCTATGAGAATTTTAGGAATTGAAGTGCTTAACTAGTGAATTTAATTGAATATTTTTATCCTTGGAAGCATATGGTATCATATTCATATGTTTTATTTGAAGATTACACCTAAGGAAATTGGGCACCACAATTGTCAATAATTGTGTTGAGTTTTAGGGGTTTAAGCCTTTCCATTTAGTTGCAATTCAACTCCCTTTCCTTACTACGGAGGGATTGGATTTCTCATTTTCTACCATGACATGTTTGAAATTCTTATTTACAAAGATTATCTATGAATACAATGAATTCTTCCTTCTTCGAAGTAATGACAAAAACCCTAGGACTTTTTGGTGGCTTATGAGGTAGGAACCTGTGTTAACCCTCCTCCTACTTTGATGGTTTATGAGGTAGAAACCTATGTTAACCCTCCTCCTTTGAGTGAGTACATGACTCTCCTTCAAACCTCTAAATCTTATATTCAGCCCTTTACTTATAGAGCTTTAATCAACTAATTCATTTTAACTCTCCAACACGCCCTATCAAGTTGACACCTTTTATAAGTGTTAACTTGGAAATACAAACAATATACTTTTGTGAAGGGGTTGAATCATATCATTTTTTCTCATGAACAACACTATTAGGAGAATTTGGTGATGTAACACACACGCCAAGAATTATCCTGAGAGAATTTGACAATAACAGGGAGTACATTAGCAACAAAATCTTGAGGCTCCAAAAGCTTGCCCAGGGCAGCACAGCCCCCCACAGCCGACAATCTAACAGAGTCTTGATCATCCTGAGCAAGATCCTCAAAAATTTGCATGATGTCTAACTTCATATGAGGATATTCAACAGTTGATGCAAATTTACCAAGGTTTGATGCAGCAGACCATCTAACCATAGGCATATCGTCTTGACACAATTGGCTGTGTATTGACCTCAACTCAGTCTTTGATATCTCTGTTGCACTTGAGTATGCAACATGAAATAGTCCACATGCAGAGACTGAGGTAGTAAATCATTCACCTGCTGCCAATCACTTCATCAAAGGGATAAATGAATCAACCAAATCACTTTCCCAGCTTTTTTTATTAGCAGCAATCATCATCACCTCACTTTCAAGAACTTATGTTTTCATTGCAAAATTCCATATCATATGCTCTTGTAGTCAAATCAACATGCTCTCATCATGTTCTCATTCATATACTCTAAATAAACCATGAACTTGTTATACCATGAGGGCTAGCATTACCCAATAATGAAAATAGAAAGAAATAAGGTGATAGATATATCCAATATCCAACAGATATTTTATCACCATCAGTATTCAGTAATAAATAAGGTGATAGATATATCCAATATCCACAAATGAATTGCACCCTTCAAGCAGCAACAAAAGGACTAATCTCTCATACAAATTCAGGGTAATTGGTATTCAGCAATTCCAACTCTATTCTCTTGTCGTAGTCATCAACGCTGGCCCCATTCATTGTTGAAGTAGAGGCTTGTTTTTTTTTTTCTTTTTTTTGAACAAGAAAAACGACTAGATTCAGCGTAAATTCCCACAAATAATTGGTCCAAACAAATCAGAAAGCTTCACTTTGTGGTGATCATTTAAGACATCATGTTACACATTGGAGTTAACATGTTTGACAATTCTTCCAAGAGCAAAAGTAGGGAAAATGAATTAGCAAAAAAAGCCTAAGCAGGATAGAAATTTATAAGCACAATAACTTTACTATTGACCATGAGATAATCTTGCTTATTAGAGTTGTATCTTGAAATATATGAATATTCAAGACAAGAATTTGAATACAAGGCTATAGTTACACAAAAATGGATGAAGACAAATGTCACTACTATAAAAAATGGCTTTTACTTCCCTAAGAGACATCCTTTTTTGAAAGGGAAAATATCACTCAAGTCCCAAGGAAAAGAAAAAATATCAGAAAAGTCCCAACCTCAAATTCCTTATCAAAAAAGTCCTTAGAGGCTTTTCTACAAAATTCCAATATCAAAACAGTCATGTTGTCAAAATAGTTTTTCTTGTTGTTAAAATAGCTTTTCCTGTTGTTAAAATTTTCCTATGAAAAAATTGTTGTCAAAATGACTTTTCATGTTGTCAAAATGGCTTTTCCTGCTGTCAAAAATTTAGGGTTTAGGATTTAGCTAGCCCTTAGTTTCCTCTACCTCTCACTGCCATAAGAAGTTCAGAGGAAGACATATTTGAGTTTCCTCTCGCCACCGAGATTTGAGACCCAACGACACCGGAAGCAGCCACGGATGAAAGCCCCAATACTGAAGGAACGATTTTGTTGCAAATCTATTGCAACGTGGTTTCCGATGATCTTTGGCATATTTGTTTTTCGTGGTTGCCCGTTGCAATGCAGAAATGTTTATTGTTTTTATTTTTTGTTTTTTTTTGGGTTTGTTCTTTGGCATGTTTGATTTTCTGGATTTAGGTGTTCTTTTTTTTTTTTTGGTTGGTTCTCAGATTTCATCCTGGTGGTGTTTTTCTTCTCTACTTTTCTCTAGCATGTAGCTCGCAAAGGTTGTCGTCCGTAGATCTATTTTCTTGGTGAAGAAGTGCATGGCCAAGAATATAGGTTAGTGGTGGAAGGAGACTAATGGTAGTGTGATGAGCACAAATAATACTATATTTTCCCTATATTTCATGACTGAATTGGATGGTAAAGATGAGCTTAACTATGATTTAACCAAGCAAAAAGGCATGTATTCATGATATAGGGATTGAGAGATGGAAATCATCAGTATGTTTTCATAACAGCGTAATTCGCGATGCTTTTTAAGGAAAACTGTGTAACAAAGTTGATGCGATGCTATAGCATTCTGACAGCAGACCGAAGAGCAATACAAGGCACACAAATGCTATAGCAAAGTAGAGGATGCAATGCTATGCGGCTTATATTCTGACCTTTTTATCTAGATGATTTCAGGAATTAAAGAAAAGAGCGATATTGACAGATGGATTGCTGACGTAACGGAATAGAAGATGCGGAGGATCAGAATTGAAAGATTTGAAAGAATCCCGCAGAATCTGCAGAGGCAATCTAATCTAATCAGAAGATACTGAAGATCCCGACGGAGTAGGAAAGTCTCAACTCGCTGCAACTTGCGCTGCACGGAAGCCCAATTATAAAAGGCAGCCGAGTGAACCCTAAAGAAGTCGGAGAGACCTAGACAAAATTCTATCTTCAGCAGACTCTCAAGAAGAGTGAGAAAGATCACAAAGCACGCTATTTCCAAGACAATCCAGCATCCTTCCCTTCAGTGCAACGGAGAGAAGACGACATGGAGCAGTGACGTGACAGGACTTCATCCACGCTTCGAAACTTCGCTCAAGCTTTCTTATTTCTTTTAGTTTATTTCGTATTTCAATCATAGGTCCTTCTGTTAATGTTTGTTTTGTGTCTTCCTCGTCAGTCATGAACTGATTTTCATATGGCTAGAAGAGGATGAATCTTTAAGTGTCAAATGAACCCAATTGCATGTTTTTAATTCAATAAATTTGGTTTGCGTATCGGTGTTTCAATTACTAGTCGGTTAACGGAAGTTAAGGGCTAGATCAGTGGCTTCACTTACTGGCAAGGAGTGGAGTTAGACCTCCGAGAAACAGATGCTTGCTAGGCGGCCCGTGCATAGCATAACCTATATTGTAGACTTCAGGAATGGGTCTACCTCTCATAACCATAACACCCCGTGCATAGCAAAGATCTACACTAGAAAGTTACCGTAGGAATATGGAAGGAGTATAGGTAGTATCCTACGTATCGGACGCGGAAGCTTCGGTAGACTATAGAGGTGGTTAACCAAATAGCCTTGTGAGTAGCAGCTATGCTGTAGCAATTGCGGAAGCTGTATAGTATAGATGCCGTAGTATTGTGTAGGACAACTGGGGGATTGACGCACTTAAGGATGACTCTAAGTCCAGCCTAACCTATTACTGATATCTTTTCTCGTTTATTGTTATTTTGCTTATTTTTTCTAGTAGCATAATTACCACAACCTCTCAGTCTCTGTGGGACGATACTCTACTTTCACTTTATTACTTGTTCAACTGGTTTGCTTGCCATAAGGGACACCTTAGGTCTCACTTTTTATGCCCCCCCAGATAGGCGTCCCTCTAAAAAAGGACGTAAAACTACCTAAAAAACAGACATTGTAAAGCTTTTTTTGTAAGTCATGTGTTGATATATTTGAGCAACAAGATGAGTATAAAGATTTATAGGTGATGAAGCACATACTCATTAATCTCAACGACTAGAGTTCTAGAATATTATCCTTGTGAGTTATTCCACTATAATGGTTAGTGCATTAACATTCAATATATTAATGAACATTCATAATGTTTGGAATAACTCAGTCAATAAGGATTTATGCATTAGGCACAAGACTTTTATGAATTAAATTCTTTTTCTTGAAAATAGGTTTGAAATTCATATAAATAGTCAACTTGTAGGACATGAAGTCTAACTCATTAGTAAATAAATACTATGGAGTTCAAGCACTGGATAGAATATTTAAGGGCAATGATTAATGTGTCAATGACGAGAAAACTCTAGCGGATGTATTTGAAGCATTTCTGACTTTTAGTACATAAAGATTTAACTTCAAATTTTTGAAAAATCATTTGAATACAATCAAAGTATGAATATTTTTCAAAGCATGTGTATTTATTTTTAATAAAACAAGGTGAACTGAAATCCAAACAAGTTTAAGAATTGTGCATTTCAAAAACATAAACACATAAAGTTATGTACAATTTCACTTTCAATCCATTTAGCAACTTGGATAAATTTTGAAAACTATAAATGATTGATTGCTAACGAAATGCAATAATGGATAATATTCATTACCCAAATATTAATTCAATTAAGTACAAGATAGGGTAAGAATTACTTGATTGGTTATTGTGGAATAATGTCAGTTTTACTTCTTTGCACTTTCAACACCAAATTCAAGCTCCACTTATTTAGCTTCCTCTAAACTTGAATTCATTTTCATGTAGCTACAATCTTGACATAAAGCTATCTCTCTATTTTCCTCCAAAATAGTATGACTTTTTTTTTTTCCTTGGCATCCAAATTCGCTTAGATCCACTTAAGGTTAGTATGTAGGAAATATAATTCCTTTGCTCTTAGAGTATAAGCAAATCAAAATAATTGAGCACAATTAATCCAACAAACATTTCATTTTCAAAATCAAGTATGCATAAAGAACTAAACCATAGAACATTGTAATTCTATTGGAATGATTTTTCAAATCAAAATACATTATTCATTCATAAGGTCACAATACATAAACCTCAATGGATACTAAATATATTAGTGTAGGAGGTTTCAGCATTGTATACTGGTGGTCGGATTCCTTATGGAAAGTATACTAGTCAAACAATTAATAAAGTGATAAGTAGAGTATCGTCTCACATATATTATAATATTATCTTATGCAACAAGAAAGTGAATGAGAGTCGCTTGATTTAGTAAAATTGAAAGTTATATGGATGAGGTTGAGTTATTTAAACTACTAAAACTAAAATTAGAAAAGAAACAAGTCGAGACTGAATACAATTGAGAGATACCAAGATAAGAATAGACTAAGCTTCATATTTCTCCTTAATTTCAACTCTTTACCTAGATTGCTATCACAATACTGCAAAAATTCTATAACAACTTTCGCAATGCCATATCAATACAACAACAAAGTTCTTCAATTAACCCACCTCTTTTGTGTGTAGAAGTTTTCCAACAATCTTGTACTTTTATTCTAACTCTACTTTTCTGATATGCTATGTGAGTTTTAACTTAAAGGTAACATGCAAATCAAGGTGTATGGTTGTGTGAGATAAACCCATTCCTATAGGTTACAAAGTTAGATAGAATTTGTACAATTCCTCCGACACACACTGTTTAATGAAGGTCTAATCTTAACTCCCTTCTAGTAAGTTAAAATCACATGTCCTGCTTACTAGTGGCCACTTAATGCACAAGACCAACATGAACATGCACAACATTTGCTTTGGTAGAAGACCTTTGTACTTGAGTGAGCCAATCTCCATACTTTAGTAGGCAATTAAGCTTGCTTCAATACAGTGACTAAACTTCTCTGAACTTTGTCGTTTCTTCTTATACTCGAGTAACACAACTCCCATAATCAAGTAACATCTTCTGATATCAATGCAAAGAGCCATTACTGATATGATACTCGAGTAACAATGAATCCATACATGAGTAAAATGTCTTCCCACTTCCAACATAACCATATATGAAGAAGAAAACCCCTTCATCTTTTTGTAAATTTGACATCACCTTGTTGAAAAGAATTTTGCTCTGAATTGAGTGAGTATTGAAGTACTGATGTAATTAGATTCAATATATTTTGGTTAGAGAGTGTGTTGTCAGATATTTATACTTTGATCATAATTGTGAGCTAAGTGGTTCTTTAGGGTATAATTGTGGTTGAACTTAATCGTATGGTATTATGATTAATTAATGCTCTACTGTATTTGAATTTGATTGGTAAGTTGCATGCTTAAAAATCTGATTTATTTTAACTTCACGTTTTTAAGTGAACAAGGAAGGCTTGGATACCATCTCTAGGAGTTTCCATTTCATCTTATCTACTATCACACATATTCTCTACTCAATAATCACTAAGAATCCTAGAAATAATAGTCTAGGTTTGATTCATTTCAAGGTATAACATGATTCCAATGGGTTAAATTATAGTGTCACATAATTAGAATAATGTTTAGGTAATTAGCACTCATTCAAGAGAATACGATCTAGGTTACATTGTGCATTTTTCAAACTTGGTCAAGTTGGTGCACTAGCAAAAAGTGTAATCACGTGCACTATGTTCTTATGTTGAGCCAAAGACAATTTATGTTGTTCGGAGCTAATGTTTTAAGGTAATGCTTTGTTTGGATTTGAACTTGCAAATGTTTGACATTGAGGACCCATTATTCCCTTAAGAGGATATTGATTACGTCTTAATGTGTTGGGCAACTTAATTCCTTGAGCTACTACAATAGTTCATTCATGTAAATTCTAATTGTTTATGTTTTTGTGCCATAAAAAAAATATCAGATTTGTAAGCCATGAAATTTATTAGTTGAAATTGTCTCTTATCTGAGTAAATTATAGTGAATTGTGTTACATCCCGCCGCCTCACTCTCAATAATGTCCATATGGGCTCCATTACACCCTCATGGTTTTTAAAACGTATCAAGAGGGAGAGGTATCCAGATTGTTATGAGACATCTTTCATTTTCCTCACCAGCCAATGCCTACATCACTCTTAACTACCTATAGGCTATAATGTGGCCTCAAAGCTGACAATATCGAAAGCTCAGTGCTAAGCTATTATAGATTGTATCAAAGCTAGGTTCATATTGATGTAACATGTCAAGAGGGTAATGGGACCCAAACCGGACAATATTGAGAGGGAGACATTGGAATGTTACAAATTGTACAATTACAATTGATTTTAAGAGTAAATAAAGAGTTCAGGATGAAACATAATGAATTATTAAAAAAAAGCTAATAATACTTTTCCACTATTCGTGACATTAACTAGTGCAAAAAATTCTTTTTTTTTTTTACATTGGTGTGATATTACGACTTTCTACTAGTTGTGATATTAACTAGTGTAAAAAGTGTAGAGTTTTTTTTCTTTTTTCTTTTTTTAATTTTGGTTAGGCTTCTCTACACTAGTTGGAAGCACACGAAAAGTCTTCCACCTTCTACACCAACTGTATTTGCACTAGTTGAAGAACTAGTGTTACAAGACATTTTTTACCAATGTGTAAAAGACTCTTTACGTTTGTGACATCTACTTCAAAAGGTGGAAAATCTCATACTAATTATCTACATGCATATATAGGTTTCAGAAATCTAATCATGTACCTCTATATGATGTAAAAGTGTAAATAGTGTTAGTTCTCTATGTTTTTGATGTTTTGATGATAACAAATATAATGAAAATAAGTTAATAGATTCAAGGTTAAAATCATGTTTTATATAGCTAACTTGAATCTATAATGTTTTTGGAAGTTTTACATTGGTTGCCTCGAGCTAAAATGGTTTTGCATTGGAGTTGATAAATTAAATCTATGCAAGCCTCTAGTTAAATCTGTGTATGCCTCTAGTTAAACGATGGAAATGATTTCAATAAATATTGTTAACTCCAGTAAATTATTTAATTGCCTCGAGTCATGTGTTTTAATCTTGAGATTTTGAAACTATCGACTTTGACTCTTGAATATCAAGTTGATGACTCTAGTCATTGACTCTAGGCAAGCTTTCATTTGGTCTATTTCTTAGAAAGCATCGTTTTTGACTTTTGGAATATCAAGTTGATGACTCTAGTCATTGACTCTAGGCAAATACTTATTGACTCAAGTTAAGCTCTCAATTGGCCTATTTCTTTAGAAAGCACCGGGTTTAACTTTTGCATATCTAGTTGTTGACTATAGTCATTAACTCAAGTTGATAACTCTCTAACCTCTAGTCATTAACTCAAGTTGATAACTCTCTAACCTCTAGTAAGAATCAAACTTGTCCATTTTCAAAAACAATTGCTTATCACTTTTGCATATCAAGTTAATGCCTCAAGTCATTAACTCAAGGAACTAACTTTACACCTCAAGTTAAGAGTTGAACTTGCATTTCTTTTCAAAGGCATTGTCGGTTTTAACTCTTGCATATCAAGTTAATGCCTCAAGTCATTAATGAACTAACTTTCCACCTCAAGTTAAGTGTTCAACTTGCATTTCTTTTCAAAGGCATCGGTTTTAACTCTTCAATATCATGTGAGTACCTCAAGTCATTGACTCAAGGCAATTATTTATTTGAATTAAGTAAAACTTGCAACTCATCTTTTACGAAGAGAGAGTCTTTGACTCATGAATATCAAGTGACTACCTCTAGTCACTTACTAGAGTCAATTATTTTTACCTCAAGTCAAGTTGCTATTTCTTTTCTTCTTGCGTTTTCTTTTAACTCTTTGAAACGAAATTGCCTCCAGTCAAAAATATCAAGTTAGTCTGGACTTTAACTTTATTTTAAAGACAAGCTTGACTAAAGTCATGCATACTCTTACCTCAAGTTATTACGTCCAAGTATCAACTCTTTAACTAAGAGTTAATCTTCTCTGTTTTCAAAATCACCGTCTCCGAAAAAACTAAATCAACTGATTATGATTTTATTTCTTCAAACCATTACTCATTACTATTCATAATTGCATATAATCAATTTGTTAATGAGTTACAGATTATTAAAATGAGGATCATCATAGGATATTGACTAAAGCAATCTGGCATTTATTAAACTTACCTATTCGAGAAACTCAACCAACAGACATACCTCTGCAACGTTCTAGGTAAAAATATTTCATTTCCTTTGCTAGGTCTCAATGGTTATAATCACAATTACAGGAATAATGATGGCGATTATTCTGACCCTTCTACTTCATCTCTAACGATCATTTTAAAGAGCCTCAACAGATATTTCTGCAAGCTTCTCAACAGTCATGAGATCAACTATATATACATGAAGTTTTGAATTCACCACAATCACCGAAAAACGATGTGCATTCTACTCTTATTGTATTCAACTGTTTTATCTGTTCCTTTAATATCTTCGGATATCGTGTACCTTAGTGTTTATCTTTATCTACTTGTGAGGAGTTTGAAAACATTTATTTGATTATTGTGTTGTAAAATCTTAAGGTTGTGGAATCTTAAGTGGGTATACAATTATAGCTTTAAGGGGGAGTGAGTCTTAGTGAGAGGATCATCTGAGTACAGTGTAATTGTCTTCAAAAGATAGTGAAAATCCCAGGTGTTTTGAGAATTGGACATAGGTCGAAGTATTAAACTGAACCAGTATAAATTGCTTTGTGTCTATTTGCTTTTCTTGTCTCTGTTTTATTTGTGCTTGTGTGATTTGTGAAAAGAAGTTGAGATCACTTATTCATCCTCCCCCCCCAGGGTCTAGGTGATATTCTACCTTCAAATAGGCAAAAGCCAAACAAATATTCAAACCAACTCCTTTTCTTCACGAGAGTTTTTAAAACATATAATATATAGAGTTTGTACATTTATTCAAAGATAGAAAAAGCACTGTCAAATGTTAAACTAATTAGAGCAACAACCATATAAATTTATTCTAGCTAGTTTGAAGGCACAAACGCCAAAAGATCGAAATAACAAAATCAAAAGGTTAGTTTTCTACATTGTTGTGATATTGAGACTTTCTACTCTAGTTGTGACATTAACAAGTGTAAAAAGTGTAGGTTTTTTATTTTTATTTTAAAAAATTTTGGTTAGCCTTCCTTACATTGGTTGGAAGAAGGTGTAGAAAATCATGCACTTTCTACACCAACTGTATTTATACTAGTTGATGAACAAGTGTTACAAACTAAGACATTGTTAACTAGTGTAAAAAAAACTTTTTATATTAGTGACACCTACATCAAATTATTTACCTGCATATGTACCTCTGTAAGATGTAAGAGTGTAAACAGAAAAAAGCCCAACAAATATTCAAACCAACTCCATTTCTTAATAAGAATTTTCAAAACAATATACTATTTGGATTGTATACATTTATTCAATGATAGCAAAAGCACTGTCAAATGTTAAACTAACTAAAGCAACAACCATAGAAATTTATTCTACTTATAGTTTGAAAGTACAAACGCTGAAATACAAACAACATTGAATTGTTTGGGTAATGAAGACAGATAGAGTCTATATATTGTCAAAATGACGGCATCATGACATTGCTACACTTCGTTGTTTTGGTTCAATGGGTCAAACCTCAAGCACCAAAGACTTTTGGAATTGACGGTTAACATGATTTGGTTCTCCTTCCCCAGAATGCTCACAGGAATTGTGGAAAAGTGAAAGACCACTTTGCCAAAAATTAAGGCATCTTCGTTTTTTTGTGGCCTCTGAAAATTCAGCTTCTCAATGCATCTGCCAAACCGCCTGTCACCAAATATTCACAAAATATTTTATAGTTACAAGGCTAGACATAGGTTTTATTTGAAACAATATAAATTATGAAAATATTAATAGTGTAGGAGAATGATTATTGACTAATTTACTGGCTAAAGAAGAGAGCTATCTCGTCTTCATTGAGTGGGTGACATCTTGAAAATGCCAAGTAAAGGCATCTTGTTTCTTCTGGTGCTCGTTCTTTTGCTGGATCCCATTCCTTGGCAAATGGATTTAGCCCATTCTTATTCTGAACTTCTGAAGAAGAACCCGCCATCATCGTTTCATCAATCTCTTCTTTCCCTTTCAGTTTTGCTTGTTTGTTCAGGGTATCCATTCGACGAGATTGATGGATTTTTTATAATGGAAGGAAGATTGATAGATTGATGATGTGATTGAGAGTTTTCTCAAGGGATGAATATATAGGAATGAATGTGACTATATATTTAAGTTAATTTTTGTACGATTCAATGAATTATAATTAAATGCATTAATAAGAAAAATAGAGTTTGTTTTGCAATTATTTTCTGAGCATTTATGATTTACGTTACTTTGAATTTTGCCAAGTTTCCAAAACAAAATATTAAATTATTTTCAACTTAAATAAATACTTGCAATTAATGTATTAATTGACTTAATTGTTTTCCTTTTTCGTTTCTTTATACAATATGAAGATAGAATATCACCTAGAGGGGGGTGAATGGAGGATTTCAAAATTCTTTTTTGGATAATGAGAATGGATACATGTAAGAGATAAAGAGATAGAGAGACACGACACAAGCAAATTATACTAGGTCGTTCTGACTCCTCGACCTACATCCAGTCCCCAAACACTTTGGGTATTTCACTAATCCACAAACGATTACAATTACACACACTGTACTCGAGATGATCCTAACACACTAGGACTCACTCCCCCTTACATGTTGTAATCGTACACCCATACTTAGGGTTCCACAACCTTAAGATTTAAACAGAAAATCAAATAAGTGTTTAACTCGTCACTAAGTAGATAATTAATAAACACTGAAGTACAAGAAACTATCCAAAGATATTAAGAGAGTTTAATGAAACAGTCAGTAGTGGTTGAGACAAATTGATTGTGCAGAGTTTCGTTAGTTGGCAGAATTGAATGTGGTGAGCATTTATACCAATCGTCCATTAATGTCGTTGTGAAGCTTTGTAAACTAGTCGTTGAGTCTCTTCATAATTCTGTTAAGCATAGTTGATTTCCATTGGGCATATTCGAACGTTGCTTCATTAAATACATTCACCGTCGATTGTACTTGTGCAGAGGGTGACTCAAAATGATAGTCAGAATAAGTATTCCTCAAAGGATGTTTTCGTTTGCCACGAGGTTTAGTTCCAAATGTTGGCTCTGTTTCTAAGACGCATTTAATGCTACTGACACGAAAAATGGGTTTTTGCCTAATCTCAATTTGAACAAAATTGATCCATTGCAAATCATTCATAGAGATGATTAGAAATAATATAAATGAGATTTAAATATAGATACGAATGATAACTCAAATTAATTTATTCATGATTTCATGATTACTGTGCGTTCTGATAAACGATGAACCATGCTCGAGTAGATGATCTTGGTTGCTTGATCAGACATGTGTAAATTGCCTTTGCAAAAGTGAAAGTCACTCATGCTTGAGCACCATGCTTCGGCACTAAATTTCTATTGCTCGAGTAACATCATATTCCTTACTAATACAGATTTAAATAGAAGTTTTGATGCTGATGCTCAAGTAGCATTTATGTTATGCCTGAGTAGACTGCTCGAGTAGACCTCAAAACTTGTGTGAGAATTAGTCAGACAGAGAAGAAACAATGAAAAGAAATATGTATGCTCGAGCACCAAATTTGCTATGCTCAAGAAGTATGCTTGAGCAACCCTTAGACTTTGCTCGAGTATACCTTAGATAGAGAGCATTTAAGATGGAGGATTATGACTGCTTGAGTAGGCTGATAGTCCTGCTCAAGAACCATGCTCAAACAGCATAAAAACCTTGCTCGAGAATCAATCAAACAGAGAGAAAGAATGTTGCTTTAGTGATAGTGCTTCGAGTATTGATTTATCTCTGCTCGAGCAACATGCTTGAGCATTACTTACCTGCTGCTCGAGTAGCAGCTTGACAAAGAGTATTCTTCTTTCTAGCTCGACGATGCTCGGGCACAAAGAACGCCATTACTTATCTAATGCTTGAGTAAGCTTTTGTAAAACACTTAATACACTGTTAGATTGAGTATGCTCAAGTAGAGACAGACTCCTGCTCGAGTATAGTTCATACTTGGGCAACAATTGTTGAATCAAAAGCTTAATATTTGTTAACATCAAAACACGAGAACTAACATTCTCCCCCTTTTTGATGATGACAATACTTTGAAAGAAATTTGAGATAAATTTTAAATTTGGTTTTGATGTCAGTGAACACAGATAATGAAATATGTAGCGATAAAAGCAGAGATGTTATAAACATAGTATTTCATTGATAGTAAGTGTTAGTGATAGAACCATAAATGTCATAAACATAATAATTTCATTGAAACAAAGTTTATCAATCTAAGTCAAAGCTTAAAAAAATCAAAACAACCATGTCTTTCTCTAAACACTATCCCCCTTTGTCATCAGTCAAAGAGGGGGAAATTGATGGGGTAGTGTCTAAAGAGGATAGCTGGGTAGAAGCAAGCTTAGTAGGTTCATGAGGAGTCTTAGAGATAGGATTAGGAGCAGCAACCAGTTAAGACTCAGGAAAAGCAGAACTAGAGGCAGATGGCTGAGAGCGAAGCTTCAAACCCAAGGCATCCATTGACTTGTCAAGATTATGGACTTGCTGCTGTAGACCAATCATTGCCTCTTTCAACTCAGTTTGAAACTTAAAGTTATTCTGAGAATTGTTATTTATCTGAGTAGTAAATCGTTCCAATTCTTTACCCATGGCTCTGACCATGTTGATATTGACTTGTTTAAAATTGAGGAGCACAGAGGTAACCTCATTGCAATGATTAATTAGAGGAGTAATGGCCTTCTGAATTGCCTACTCGACAATGGCTTGAATAGAGGCATTGGTGAAAGAAGGTGGAACAGCCGCAGATGTGGGAGGAGTTTGAGAGGATTCAGCTTCATCTGGGACTTTAGATGCTAAAGGCTTTACCACTGTTTTTGCTTTCTTGATCTTCTTCTTTGTTGTAGCCTCAGTGAATGAGATTCTCATCTTGATCATATGGTTTGTTCCAAATCTCATTGGAAACTTTTCTTTATCTTTAGAAAGATACCAGATATTATGAGTTTGTAGGATGTGATAGACCAAAGAAGTATAAGGTATAGTGGTTCTCTTCTTGACAGGGGACTCTGATATAAATGTGATCACTTCATCTAAGATCTATTTGCCAAGATTCCTAGGTTCCTTAGCAATGATCGTAAGCAAACCTCTCAAAGTCCTAGTTAACAAAATGAGTGAAGCTCTGTCCTTTCTGCACCAGACTCCTGCTATACACATACCACACTACTATATACTCATCTTTTATCATTGCCAGTGAGACATTGACCTTCTTACCATCATATGGTATGTCAAGAAGAAGAATTCTGTGGCATTCAGCATCAGACAGTCTTAGAGGATCCTCAGGGGCATCAACAACATCGAGAAGAGTGTTTAAATCAAAAGCAGTAATCTTAATCTCCTTGCCTCGAATCTTTGTGATCAGTGCATCATCATCATCCTCAGTAATCTTTGGTTGTAAATGCATGTGATAGTAGAAACATCTAACAACCTCTGGTGAATAAGGAAGACGAATATGAAGCAGAGGCAAAAATTGTAGAAGACATTCAGAAATATCCAGATTGCATTTATCTCTAAAGTAGGCCACATCAACATATACAATTGGGAAAAATGGTCTCTGTCCAAAGTAGAATGAAAAGTTCTAGAAATCATCAACCACAAGTGGATCAACAATCATACCGGGTGAATGTTCAAGCGCATTCCCTTGTAATTGAGAAGCAATAGGACCACTTGAGCCAAACCCAGAAGCTTGTTCCCAACTAACAGAAGGTTGTTTCAGACTACCCGATGGTTGTGGTTGCTTGTTGGATTTTTGACTCATTGAAGGTTGAGGGTTCTGAGATTTTTGAGAGTGGTGAGTGTCGGCATTCTCAGAGTTAGACGAGGAAGGCAAAGAGGTCCTAGTTCTCTTCCCCTTTTTAGATGGCAATGACTGAGTTTGGAACCTCGTTCGGTGCTAGGGTTGATCTTCTAAAGCCATTGCTTTTGTCTTCTGTTTCATCGGTGTTTTGGATTTCGCAGAGGGTTTTGGCGACATCGGAAGATGGCGAGAACCTCCCATTGTGTGAGCCATTTGAAAAGATTGGGAACAAACAGGATTGGAAAGAGGCCGACTAGAATCACAAAGGTTTGAGAAGGTAAATTTTAGGGTTTTGGGAGAAAGGATCTACACCAAAGAGAGACGAGATGATTATTGGAGAAAGAGGGAAATGAAGCAACTTGAGGATTTAAACAAATAACAGAGCGACATTGCTAGAGCAAGACATTATATGTGCTCGAGCACTGTAGTTGCTTGGGCAGGCTATATGGCTTGCTCGAGCAGAGACGGATCCAAGATAATTAGTAAAGAGTATAAGGAGCTAGATATACCTCTCATTAAGTGTGTCTTAAGAACACTTGAATCTCTGTAATTTGAACTTTGATTCTTGAAGCCATAGTGAAGGGAATCTAGATTAGAATTTATCATATGACAGCAACACTGCTTGAGCATGGTTCATATATATCTTAGAGTTTAAATCTCTTGATACACGCAAAGGCTAAGAGTACTCGTATAGCTTCCAATCTAGCCATTGGGGCATACATTTCCTTATAATCAATACCTTCTCCTTCATTATAGCCTTTGTCAACCAATCTAGCCTTGTTACGGACTATGACTGCGGATTCATCACATTTGTTCTTAAATACCCATTTAGTGCCAATGACTGGATGGTCTTTAGGCCTAAGTACAAAGTCTCAAACTTGATTTCTATCAAATTGATGTAACTCCTCTTCCATTGCTATCACCCAATCATTGTCTGATAGGGTTTCGTCAATCTTAGAGGGCTCAATCTTAGGTATAAAATCAGAAAATATGACCTCATTCAAGGTACTTTTTTTGGTTCTTACATCTTGATGTATATCTCCTCTTACTTGGTCCAAAGGATGATTCTTAATGAACTTCTAAGCTTTAGGTTGAGATTGATCAAAATTTTGACAAGAGTTTTGAGAATCATTTTCAAAAACATTTTCAGGGTTTTCAAGAGAAGCAAGAGTGGTTTTTGAAAAGAATTAGCTTTTATAAATAGGTTCATCATCATCCAGAGGATCATCAGTCTTGGATTCATAGAACACAACATGAATTGACTCTTCAACTAAACGAGTATGTTTATCGAAAACCCTATATGCTTTGAAAGTGGAGCCAAATACTCAAGAGGGGGTGAATTGGGTATTTTAAAAATTTTCGCAAATACCTCTGTTTTCGAACAACAAAAACAGAGATGAACAGAGTAAGGAGAAGAACAGCTGGACACATAGATTTATACTGGTTCGGTCCTAACCACTTGACCTACGTCTAGTCCCTAGACTCTCTGAGATTTTCACTATCACTAAAGATTACACACTCTATACTCAAGAGTAGTTCTCTCACTAGAACTCACTCCCCCTTACAAGTTGTAATCAATGAACTCCCAAATCACCAAGTCCCCTTGAATTGTGATTCTTTACAATAAATGATTTACAGATAAAAACTCTCTCTAAGAGTGAATAATGATAAACATTGAATCTTATGCATCAAAAGATACTTTTACAAGTGAAAACTGAAGGTAGGTGACAAACTTTGAATGCAATTCGTTTTCAGCAGTTGTAGTTATTGAGAAGACTCGATTGCAACTCTGTTTATACTCAGAGTGCATTAAATGACCGTTGATTTCCCTAATAGAACTGTTGGAGATGTTCAGCAAAGGTTAGGGAGTGGTTTAGTCTTCTTCTCTCTCTAATCTCCGCTTAATCCAGCTGTGCAGAAGTTCAGAGTTGACTTCCTGTGAATTAATCCGTTGGAAAAGCAGGTGCTGGATGTGGAAATCATTCTTTAATTCTTTGCTAGACGTGTGCAGACGGATTACCCAAAAGATTGCAACTTTCTGGGTTTGCATTTAATGTGTTGACGTCATTTTTTGTGTTTGCTTTAAACCTTCAATAAACATTCTCTAATTCATCTTAAACTCACTAACAAAGTGGTTAAACATATCTAGGAATAGTAGAGAATAATACTGGAAAGTATTAAGATCAAGAGTGATTTACAAAATCGTCAGATTTGAATTTCAAACTCTGCGACAGAAACTCGAGTTTGTTCTCCAAAACTCGAGTTTTCAACTATGCACTTAGGCAAAACTTGAGTTTTAATAATGAAACTCGAGTTTCCTCCATCCAGAGAGGAAAGTCGCGATTTAAGCTTTGGAACACATTATTGAGACAAACTCAAAACTTGAGTTTCTTAAAACAAAACTCGAGTTTTGGACTTTTAATGAGAAACATGTGTTTAAGTCCAAAACATCAAAACTTGAGTTTTCATTCAAAACTTGAGTTTTCAAGACATAGAAAAAGTTTCAGGCTCTCTGTTTGGTCAAAACTCGAGTTTTCAAAGTGAAACTCGAGTTTTCATTTTAGTATGAAAACGTTGATAAAACTAAGCCAAAACTAAACTCGAGTTTTAAAAGAAAAACTTGAGTTTCCAAAATGTTGAAAATGTTTAAAGCTCTTGGCTTGATCAAAACTCGAGTTTTCATTTAAAAATGAAAACATTGAGAAATCTGAACCAAGTCAAAACTTGAGTTTTCTGTGTAAACTCGAGTTTTCAAAACTAATGAAAATATGAAAGACTCTCTATCAAGTCAAAACTTGAGTTTTCTCATAACTTAGAAATCTTGTGACAAAATGAAATCTTGGAGTTTTCAGTTGATATTGAGTTTAAATCTGTTCAAAAAGTTGCAGACTCTCTGTAAGGCCAAAACTCGAGTTTCCAAACCAAGACTCGAGTTTTGTCTTTAGTTGAAAACATTGTGCAGTCTCTGTATGATGCAAAACTCGAGTTTTCATATCTAAACTCGAGTTTGTCTTGAAGTGAAAAACTTAATGCTCTCTGTGAGTTCAAAACTCGAGTTTCCTTGAGTTTTGCTTTGTTCATTGAAAATGAGCAACTCTCTATCAATCCCAAAACTCGAGTTTTGTCTTGACAGTAAGTTTTTCAACTTACCAAAGACAAAACCTCATTTTGAGTTTACAATTGTCAGTTATCATCAAAACACATAGAGAACTAACATGCTTTACTTCTATTAGAATACCCAAGAAATATACCCTCATCGAATTTGGGATCAAACTTACCCAAATTGTTCTTACCATTATTATGGATGAAACACTTACAACCAAAAATATACAGGCGTGACAGATTTGGTTTCCTCCCTTTGTAAAGCTCAGATGGAGTCTCGTTGAGCTTCTTCGGAAGATAGGCTTGGTTTGAGATGTAGTTGGCCATGCTCATTGCATCTACCTAAAAGACCTATGATGTCTTATTCTCGTTTAGCATTGAACAGGCCATTTCGGTGAGCACTCGGCTCTTCTTTTCAACTACACCATTCTGTCAAAATATGTAATTATGAGGAGTTTCAAGGAAAAATTGTAAATAAGAGAAAATATAGGGAAAAAGTATAATTATGAAAAATACCCATAAATTCAATAAAACCAAAAAAAGAAAAGAAAAGAAAAGGGGTGTATAAGTAATTTTTGGGATCAGAGAAATTATTGGGCGTCTTTTGTTTGAGGGGAGGGAGTGGGAGGGGAAGGAGAAAAAAGGAGGATATTAACCAAATTGCCATTAATGAAAAGAATATTCCTTTTTGTGGAGAGTATATTTTTGGAACATTGAAAAGTTTCAATTGACTATTTAGTAAAGATAAGAGAAAAAATTTATCTCCCTCTCTCTCCCTTCCCTCAAACCAAACAGGCCCTAAATAATTTCTTTGTCCAAAAAGCCTGTTATGAACTCATATATGAGGCTCATTGGCTATGCAGCCCAGCAAGGACGCGTTGTGCCAGAATCCCTCCATGATCAGGTAAAATACTAATTGACCTATAATTAAGACTAGAAGAGGACTCCTTACCAGGAGCCTCATAGAAGGTGAAAAAGTGAAAGAAAACTAGAAGGGTGCAGGCTAGTTTCTTGTTTGTACAAAAGTTCTCGAAGGCAATAGCGAAAGCCCAACTGTTGGGGTGAAGTTGAGTGGAAGCAAGATGCATTCAGTAAATGGAAATCGGATACCAAGCTGGGAAACCAAATCTCGATAGAAGAAAAAAAGTGGGCATTATCATCATTTGCCCGACAGGAAGATATTGACTCATGCACTTGGGTAAAATAAAGAGTATAGCCTTCTCCATCTCGGATGCCTAGCTCAGTGAGATCATCTGCCCAGTCGTCGTATTTCTAATACTTAACACCTCTTTGGTAACCTATGGGTCCAAAGTTTTTGAAGTTCTGGAAGGACCGGTGGAACTTGACTCCCCAGTCATAGATCGCTAAGTATGACGCGAGGATGAACCCATCTATATCTATAAATAAAAAAGTAAGAGTCAGAAACAAGAAGTATACCTGAGTCAAACGAAGTATTATGTTGCAAAGTGAAAGACACCACACCGGGATAACTCCAACTGCCCGAGGTTGGAGTGGCTTGGGAAAGAATTTTATGCCGGTAGGCGACCAAAAGCGACTCAGCTTCCTTGTCACGATCGCTATTGATGAGACTAATGCTTAAAAAGCAGTATTCTTTGCACGAGTCAATCACATTTCCCGAATGTGATCCCAATCTAAGTTGTGGTTTTGGTATAAAGATGTGAGAAACTGGGGCAGAAGAGAGATGACCCTAGTTTGAGAACCTAGGTGGACTAGGAGGGGATCTCGGATTAGACACATTTGGATTTACACTTGCTGGCGGTTGGGCTTGGTTTATCTATCTATTCCCACTACCCCGAGGTTTGCGAAGCAATGCTTCTTGTTTCTCTTTCTCAGTACATGGTATTGACCAGAGCCAGTATCATCTGCCAGAAGAAAGTACTTTGACCACATCTCTATCTTCTTCTGGAATAGGTGTACTGTAAATTGTTAAAGGCAAAGGAGCATCATGATCCATGGATGCCCTAGAGAAGAGTGTTGGAAACAAAACTTATTAAGAAGGCTCAGATCAACTTTTTCAGCCTATTGATAGCTTAAAAAGGAATTCTCTATGAAATCATCACAGCCTTCAAATGTAAGTGAGTTTGGTTGAAGAAGGAGGAGAGAGGGATGAAAATGGTACTGGAAGTTTGAATATGTATCTAGAAGAACCCAGAAAATATAAGAACCCTAAATCTTTATCCATAAAATCAAAAAATGAGTTTTGGCAGGATGCAATCGAGGAAGCAGATATAAAAAGATATGAAGTAAAATGGAGAAGAAAGAAGAGAAGGAAGCATTAAGAATACCTGAATTTAGGAAGGTTGAAGGAACCTAAATACTGCAAACGAGAGTATCGAGAAAGGAAAGCTTTGAGGAAGAAGGAGAATTTTGGCGAAGGCAAAGTGAGCGTCGAGCAAGAAGTCGTAAGAAGAGGCGGAAGACAAGAATAAATAAACGTTATGAATTCGAAAAATCAGGGGCAGGGAAGACAATTCCTACGGAAGAGCAGATTTCCCCCAAAAAGTGTAATGATGTCTGATATGAAGCGATGTGGGCATTAAATGTGCACGGATATCAAAGACGGTAGAAGACATCACTACGTGTGAAATGGCGATTATACGCCATGACGATAACACTCTGACATCTATCTAGTTGTTAGTGAAGTAGGCAAATGGAATTCAAAGAGATGTTATTACTTTCTCATGATATCCCAGATTGGGGGTAGATCATGACTGAGATAGGTAAACCCAACAGTTCGAATTAAAAGGTACAAATGTAATCCTAACTATCATGGAAGAAAGCAAAGCTTCAAGGCAAAACGATCAACCCTTTATGCATGCTTGGGGCAAGCCAAAAATGAATGCGGAGTTTGACGAAACTCGAAGAGCAGTTAGATGGAGATCGAGAAGATCAGGATAAACAACTCGGATATGAAATCCAGGTTAAACAATGAGTCATCTTGGCAGCTCAGAGACCTGAACTATCAGACTGGGGGGCAACTGTTATGGACTCATATATGAGGCCCATTGACTATACAGCCTAGCAAGGACACGTTGTTCCAGAATCCCTCCATGATCAAGTTAAACACTAATTGGCCTATAATTAAGGCTATAATCACGAAATGTGCAAGTAGTATGGTTGAAACATGGCCCTGGAGGCACACAAAGCCTAAGGACCGAAACCTTAAAGGTAATTCCTATAAATAGGAGGTTAACCTAAATGGTACACACTCTCTCTTTACCCTATTTATCTCACTATATACACACCCTATCCCTTTTTTGCTAAACGCCATACTCGTGTTGCACAGTGATCCGTCCCTCTCTTTGATATCTTCTACATAGATATCTAGTAGAGTCATGTGATATTCCTTTTGGTGTCTCTTATATAGATACTTTGAGGAATCTTTTAATCCAATATAAATCACCTCCTAACCATAGAGGTTAGACATTTGTGTTCTACAACAGAACAAAGCCTATTTTCGCATTACTTATAAGAAAATAAATGAGAATATAATAATTAAAGTCATTTAAAGGTCCAAACAAATTATAGATTATTAGTTTGGAATCTAAACAGTAGTTTAGTAATAGGTGTAATTCCCCAAAAGTAAAACAAATATAAGAGCCCGTTTTCTAATATTTTGGAATTAAGAGCCCGTTTTCTCCTAAATTCAAATAAAAATGGTTAGAAATTAATTTTTAAGCTGAAAATTTTATAGATATTATTTTATAAGACAAAGAACCTACTTAAGCATAAAATTCAAATAAAGTATGAATGATTAACTTTTATAAGTTATTTGGTAATTTTTTTTTTAAAATTAAACACCATTGAAGAAAGTGTACGTGAATGGTAAATTCAACACCTCAAACCCAAAAATTGAACTGGACCAATGTTAAGTCCGAAAGAGAAAGCCCAAGACATGCCCCATCCAAGTATCCAACCAAGAAGAGATCATCGGATTTCTATTTGTATGCTTTTTTTCTTTAATAGGAACCCAAAAATTGCAAAGAAGTGAGCTTTAAACTTTAAGGATGGGGCCACAAGAAAATAAAATAGAATTTCCGATCCCTATATTTATTAAACATCTCGTCTACCACAATTGACACTTAGCTGCTGAGAGAAAAAGAAACTCGTCACATGAGGAAACGAAGAGGAAGGAGAGGAAGAAAAAGGGGAAATCTCACATGCGAAGCTAGTTCTGGACTAAGGCAAGCATCTAGAACCTCCTCTCATCCTTATTCTCTTTAGCTGATGCACCTTGGGGAAGAAGATGATAATGATTAAAAATCTGGTTTAGTGAGAAAATGAAGGAGTAAGCATAGCTAGACATGAATTAAAGCTCGAAAAGATTATATCACTAAAAAAAAATATTGAATTAGCCACGGAATTACCAACGGTAATTTCTGACTGAAAAAATTCCATTGTAATTCCATAGCTAATTCAATGTTTTTTTTTTTTTTTTGTAGTGGAAGTATTGCATGTGGTTAAATATCATTCCGGAAAATTTCAAATTGGGGTTGCTGTTCGGTTCTTGCTGGAACAATGTCTAGGAGTGGTCTCATCACGTTACAGAAGTTAACTTAGTATAAGTGTTATTTAGTGTATGATGGTGAAAGCTTTTAAACTTTGAAATTTACAGGGCAAAACATATTAGAACCCATTACTTGATACTTCCAAGCAATATTTTGAAAGCCATATTAGAGATCGAGTCAAAAAGATCAGTGGATTATGATTCAAACCATCAAAACGGTTAGGCCAAATTATGTATATTGAAGAAAAATAAATTAATAAAAAGTCTGCTTAACAATATAATGATGCTATTTCATTGTGCCAAATTTTCAATTAAATATTACAAAAAACAAAACAAAAAATTATATTTTAGCAAAATGCCATTCTATATAACAAAAAAATGTATAAATGTGAGGAGAACCGGATATGGATTCTCCACTTAAGTCAGAGAACAAAACCTGAAGTTAACCTTGAAGCCTAATGGATATAAAAAAACTGTCCAAAAAATTAAAGGATATCAAATAATGATCATAAAATACAAATAACAACCTTGAATTAATTTTTGTTTTTTAAAAAAAAAACCTTAAAAGCTTCAGATTATTGATACACGTGACGTACAGCGCTACTTTTTTTTTCTTTTTTTAAATGTCCGTACGCCACTTGGTACATTGGGTGGAGCAACCATTATTTTATTGTTATTTTAAAATTACTCCGATCCGACAACCTATTCCCTCTCGTCTTTATTATAACCACCAACAAACAATTGTATTTGCCTTTTTTTTTTATAAGGTACTTATTTATTTTTCAAAACGTGTTAATTACTCTTTTAATGTATATCCATAATTAATAAGAGTAGTGGGTGAGAATAATAATGGGTGAATGGTCAAAAATACACATGACCTTTTCCCCCAGATCGTCTAGTACCACGACCTTTCAACTGGATCAAAAATACACATAACGTTACGTTTTTGGGTCGCCAAGCACCACGGTCAACTAACGGTAATTAACGGTTGACTAACGGCCGTGGTGCTGAGCGACCAAAAAACGTAACGTCGTGTGTATTTTTGATCCAGTTGAAAGGTCATGGTGTTGAGCGATCCTGGGGAAAAAGGTCATGTGTATTTTTGACCCTTCACCCAATAATAATTAATATAATATTAGAGTTTAGTATAATTAATATAGATAATATTGAAAATTACTAAAATTCTAGAACAACTTAACTCATTTTAATTTTTTTATTGGTTTGCAAAAATTTTTAATTGGTACCTTATAATAAAGATTAGAGAAAATTGGTTTTCTTGCTCGTCCAAAGCTCGTCCATACAAACAAGCTCTTGACGGTTCAGATCTTTTTATTATTATTATTTTCTTATTTTTTTCATTTTCAAATAAAAAATCATTTTTTTCAAAAAATGGTAGTTGAAAAATCATCTTTATTTTAGATTTATTATTCATTAAATTTATTTTTTATGGAAGATAAAAATAAAACCTCAACCTGGACTAGCATCCGGAGCTCGACGACGGAAATGGTTCCGGATCAGAGGGAGTATTACTTTAAACTTTCAAGTTTTCAAGAGAAACAAGGATCGGAGAGAGAATGATGCCTTCTTTGCTGGTCTGTTGGTCTCAAGTTTCAACTCTTGTCTCGACGGCGAAAAGTGGAAAATGAGGGGAAATGCATCAAGCTTATTTTCTTCTTGTGTCTCACCAGTGGCAGATCTTAGAATAAATGTCTGGGATCAAATATATACTCATTAATTAATTAAGAAAAAAAAATTGAGGGATCAAATGTATAAATTTTGAGAGTCCAACTGATATTGTTTGGTGGAGACATTAATCCCCCATACTCCCTAGGCATCTATCTCTGACATGTGGTCTGGGTGGTGGTTAAAGGCTTTTGCTTCAACGTCTAATTGGCTGCTACGTGTTGCAGATTTCTATTTATTTGGTCTCTGAGAAACACTGCAAGGCTTTCACCATCTGTTTTTGCTTCTTCTCAATTCAGTCAAAATTCCAGTCTTGGACACTATCCACGAACCTTTTGTGGTCGCCGACCGATCTTTAAATGTAGAACTTGATTGATTTCTTGTCATGCTAAGCCACGCATAAGTCATGGATTCTGGAGATTGATAGAGTAATTAAGAAACATATTAGTGCAGCTTATATATACTCGGCATGCGATTCCATCAGGAAAGCAACATGAGAGTTTGCTTCATTCTGCTAATTCTATTAATGTTTTGCAATTTGGGGTTGGCTGGGCTTGGTACCACCACTGGATTCTTCAATGTCACGGCCAATATAATACTACTCCGGCCGGTAATGTCTCCTGATGCCCTTTTCCTCACAATTTTTTTTTTTGGGGGGGGGGGGGGGGGGATCCCCTTAAAAGCTCCGCCACTGTGTCTCACTTCATTCGTCTCATGTAAATATACAGATTAGGTAGAAAAGAAAGTGAAGAATCTGGCTTTTGTGTCTTTCTTCCGTTTTTTTCCCTATTTTTCTTCTCCTTCTTTCCTTTTCTACTGTCCATGAAATCCGACCTGTTCCAACCCGTTCGGCTCAATGAAAACCATTCCGGTTAGCGGCTTAAATCTGGCTGCCGGCTCAAAGGCCGGTTCTGGACGGCCCAACATGGCCTAACTTCTCAAACGGCTGAAACACAAAACGAGCAGTTGTATTCCCCGGTTAACGGCCGGTCCAGTCTAGTCCGACTATGAAATTTTTGCTTCCAAGTGCTAAATAAGTATCTTAAATAGATAATTTAAGCACGCATAAAGGCTTTAATATGATGGTTAAAGCAACAGAGTTGAAACTGGAAAATCTTCAAAGTTATATCATGTTGGGATTCGTACACGCAGCGGATTAAAAATTTCTTACGAATCCTTCCGAAGGATCACTCAACGACGTTTAAATCAGAGTTAAGGAAACCAAATCATACCTTTGTTGAACTAGTCCGCGTTCCGTTCCTTTGATCAGGTGGGCTACCTTCTCGAACAACACGTCCGCGTCTCGTTCCTTTGATCAGGTGGGCGATCAACACGTCCGCGTCTCGTTCTTTCGATCAGCAGAAGTCGACTCTTGGATCGGCTTCCTCTACTGGTATCCACACGAACAATCCCCTAAACGGTTGCAGCAGCGTGCTAGCGCTTCTTGTGCGTCTCTCTCTCTCAAATTGCTCTAGGGTTTCTCGCGGCTTTTCTCAATACGCTCGACTGAAAATCCCGTAGGTTTTTCTAAACCCGATAGGCGTATTATATAACCAAAATTAATCCTTTATTAATTTTGGAAATTCGGATTTTGAATCTGGTCAGCATATCAATCACATCTATCTCATAAATGTAATTGAATATATTAAAAGCCAGATTTGGAAATTCGAATTTTAAATTTAAATCAAATCTAAATTTAAAGCCTTTTGATTTAATTTATCATCATAAATTAAATCCGAGATATGATATCTATCTATTTAATTAAATCTGAGATACCATATCTCAATTTAATATTAAACAGATATACGATATCTTTATTCGAAATTAAATGAGATACAATATCTCTATTTGTTTCAGATATTTAATTTATCAAATAAATTAAATACTAAACAAATATCATATGTAATATTATAATCTCAATTTATAATATATATATTAATTTCGAATTATATATATATATATATATATAAATCCTAGATCAAATTTAGTATTTATTTAATCTCAGATTAATCTGAGATTCAATGAACCTGGACACCTTCACCCGTGTTGGATTATTCTTGTGTGCGACCCTGCAGGCCCATATGAAATTGGCAGTGGGCCAACACTGTATCAGCCCACAAGTCGCAAGCGGCCTCTAGCAAGATATTGCGACTACCCAATTCACATGGGGATCGATGACACGATACTACCTATCGTACAACCATGTCACGTCCCTTTTGTCACGCGATAATTCGGTCAAGGATGAGGCATGGATAATGTCAACTTCCTTTTCTTGACCAATGCTTTCTCGATTCTCGAGTAGTCTAATAAGTGAAATGGAAACTCCTTTCCATCACAGCATGGCCATACATTTCTTAGATTCACTCATCGAGGGGCCCAGCATTATCTCTCTACATATGTGAGGGACAAATCCCATCTTGACCACTCACATTCCTCCGCATGAAAACCACTGATCCTGGTCCTAGCCTTTATCATCACCCGGTCAAAGGTGACTTTTGACTAGGTCAAAGACCAGTACTCATCATGTAGGAATCTATGATGGTCTCAGGTCATAGGGCGTCGTGACGCGGTTATACATGAGATAAGCTTATGACTTAATCCATGCAGCTTTCTCATAGTGGGTCGGTCCAGCACCTTGTACTCTTACAAGTGCCCATGACTTTGATTCGTATCTCCATACCTCATCAAAGTCATACTGATCTTATTTCATCTTCACTCCCGTGTAGATGACCGACCAGGGACTTTTAGGATAATCTATAAGATTATCCAGGGATGCAGTTATCAATACGAACATGCAAACGAAAATGATAACAAAAGAGAATACTTTAAATAACTTAAATATCCAAAGTACAATGAATTGCCCCTAGGGCATAATTTCCAACAGATCACAGTTGGGGGCTGTTTGAATTTTAGAGAGATTAATCATACCAAGAACTAGTGCAATCACAAAAATGCAGTGTACGTTGCTATAATGTATTCTCTATATTTGAATTCTTGGGTATACGTGTCTTCCCCCCCCCCCCCCCCCCCCAAGGTACATGTTTCAAACCTGAAAATTTTCAGATTTAAGAATGCAGTAAGTTTTAAAATAGTGTTAAGTGTTCAGATGAGATAAGAGTTCCATTATTTGCTTCCAAAAGTATTAATTGGGTCACAATTCATTCTTAAATAGTTAAACAATTCTGATAAGTGACCTTAAATAAATTGCAAGATTTTGCAATAAGGAAGGATGAAAAAGCAAGAGAAACCATCAAAATAGATCAAATACATAAAGGGAAACATCAAAAATAATGAACACCCTTGTTTTTCCATATGTGGGCCACCTGGGACAGTGTAAGTGTAGAGGAACCATCTTCATTGCCCTAGTTGCAGCTTCTTTCAAATCCTTCATTCGTTTGAAAATCTCTACCTTGTTGACCCTCCATTAATGTCTTTATCACCTCTTTAATCTCTTCCTTTTTCCACAATTCCATTTTCTTTGTAGACCTTATCAGGCTTCACTGCCACTTTCAGAACATCATTTAGAATAATAGCATCATTCATTTTCTGCGCTGCGAAGAGTGGCCATGTTATGAGTGGCTCACCGTGCACAATTCTCTCAAGTGTCGAATTCCACCCACAAGGACTTAAGAATCCACCGACTGAACTATGACTAAGGATTTGAATCTGTGGTGCCCATGAAGGAACAATATAACCTCAATCTTTTGTTCTCTTGAAGAACCCTTTTGGCAAGAACTCTTTAGGGCTCTTATATGAAGACGAACCATTATGGTAAGCAGCATTAACATCATCACTACTTGGGGCTCTCAAAACCGATAAGAATTTGTGGCCACTTAGTTCCAACCCAAGAGCCAGTTCATTGAGCTGCTCTTGAGAAAGTGTCCCACCACTTCCAAATGAAACATACAAGAGAGATCTAGGTGGCTGCTTTTCCAACCATGTAATGTATTCAGGCCGGTCTTTCTCGTATATTAAATCGGTTTGTGAGATGGGCCCAACCAGGTAGATCGGAGGATTATTACCACTTCCTTTGCTAGTGGCCAAGGCTTTTTCTGTTTCTTCTCCCATTTCTAAGAAGCTGTTAAGAATGATACCATCCACTGAAGAGAGCCTTTTGGCACGAAGCACAGCCATTTTGTAAGCTTCACTCGATCGATCTTGAACAGATTGTGGAAAATCTCTTCCATGGAGTGGAACAAAGCCAGGAATTATCTCGATAGTTTTTGTATAGTCTCGATATTCACCATATTTAATAGTCTCATCCAGTTTCGATACTTGCAAGTAAAAGGAACACAATGTAGCAGACCAAGGAGCATATACAAAGGACAAGATGTTGAGTTCCTTTACGAGATCAAGTACTTCATATGCAAGAGTGTCCACAACCATAGCGGTCAAAGGAGGAGTTTTGGAACACAGTGATTTTAAGACCTCTTGTAGAGACTTAGTCATAGTGAGTTTGCTTTGGAATGCTGGATATTGTTGCTGAGGCAACTCACTAATGTTGATTGGTGGAAGGAAGATAGAGTGAATATTATTGGAAGGAAGTGATTTTAGGTATGTTATTGAGGAAGTTGAAGGAGAGCCAAGCGAGGGAATAATGCAAGTGAGGTGAAAATCTGGATGAATTAAAGATGAACAAGTAGCTTAGAGAACTCGAGAATGGGGAAGAAATGGCTATGGCCTGGACTAGGAACAACGGCTATGTGGGTTATATTCTTCGTTCCCTCCATGAGGCTTATGGCCTTATTATATTGAAAAAGATGGCATATGAAAAATAATCGAGAGAGAAGGAAGAATAGTGATAATGTGTGGTTTGCTTTCATTCAAGAATCTGCTCCTATTTATACAAGATCCCAGGATATTTTGCCTTGTGTTAAATAAAATGAATAGGAAAAGCATTAATTGCTTGATGGTGGGAAATAAAGGTCTTTGTGCTAAAAATATCAGAGTTGGCTTACATCCTTTAACGCTAATAAAGGGATCAACTCATCAATTTACGCCAAAAACGACAACGCTTCAAGTAGCAGATGGTAATGGACCATTAGCGCAAAGGATGTAAGCCAACTCCAAAAATATCAGGCTTCTTTTTTTCCCCCCTACCCCATCCTTTACCTCAAAACTATGTAATTTTAGGGTAAATAAAGGAGAGGAGGACTTTCTTTTTCTTTTTTCTTTTCAAAAAGGAGCATATTTTACTCTGAAATATTTTTTAGTTGATCCTAAAGCATTTTTTATTTTTTAATACATTCAGCACCTTAAAATATTTTTTAAGTGGCATCCATATGTAGCTGCCAACGTTCAAAAATATTTTCATGTAGCATCCAATATCATAAAGTGATTATTAGTGCATTTAGCACATCAAAATATTTTTTATTAGCACTCAGTATCAATTAAAGTAATTTTTCCAATTTTTCACTCCCAATATTTTTTTAGTTACTCATAAAATATCTTAGGTGCTGGACACACTAAAAATTACTTTAGAATACTAGGTTTTTATGGGGAAAAAAAATTAAAATCTTAGGTGCTAAATACTGGATGCCATTAAAAAAATATTTTAAGATGTTGATTGTGTTAAAAATTAATTTATGATATTGGATTATAGTATTATATTGAAAAAGATGACTTATGAGAAAAGATTTGAAAGAGAAGGAAGAATTGTTAAGAGTAGAATCTGTTACAGAGATGGAAATAGGCAGAGATAGGGAAGAAAGGGGAAGAAAGAGTAGAGACGACCGTCAAAGGGAGAAGACGACAAAGGTAATATAGGCCTAAGAAAACTAATCATTCATTCATTTTCATCTTCCCAAGACACCAACTCTTAATCATATTATATTTATACCCTATAGTAAAAAGTATTCCTTCGATAATTGAGAACGTGTGGTTGCCTTTTGTTCAGGAATGTGCTCTTACTCTGTTACTCATATTATATGTAAATAACCATTTGTCACAAGATTCTGTTTGGAAGGACATTTTGTCCTCATCACTAATATGAAACGTATAGATAAATTTTGAACTATTCAGAATAATTTCAATCCATTTTATATTTTAAAAAGCTATTTATTTCAGGCCATTTCACCGTGAAGCCAGTGACGGACCCACACTTGTGCATATGTGTGCAAGTGCAGACATAAAATCATGAAAAAATATATATATTTCGAAGAAATAACTCATCAAGAAGCACCAGTAGTCTGGTGGTGGAGTGTTTTGTCATAGTTCAGGCCTAGGAGACCCAAGTTCGATTCCCCGCGTGTGCATTTTTCATTTCCTTTTTGTTGCTGAATCAGAGGGCCCCACTAGATATCTCTTTTACTTTAGATATGACACACACATAGTTGATGCATGGACCCACACACATAGATGATGCATGGATCCAATTTGAAACAAACGCGCTCTTTGAAATACAAATAATCTATCATTCTTTTTAATTGTGTCAGCCACAAAAATATTTTGCTATATATATTTTTCATAGGGAAACAAATTACAACAAATACCCACTATTTCCATTTTTTTATATATCTTTTAAAATTATAAATTAAATACATTTATCATATATAATTTCAATCTTAATTATAAATAAATTCTAAAAGTAAAAATTATGATATTACAAAAGTCGTGGAGCTCATAAAGATATCAGCTTTGTTACAATGATCCATGTTAACTACGAGAATAAATATTTCATTCTTCTTTTGTTTGATTTGAAGTCTTAAGAAGAAATTTAATTCTTCTATGGTAGACATTTCAAACTTACTACCTTGCATAATCTTAGAGAACTCTTGACACACTAATGTTGAATGTGATATGTTTGATACGATTGATGATGGAGATATAATGCAATATTTTCAAGGAATGAAGAATTGAAGAATGCTGTTGTAATCATTTTGTTGTAATAGCTTAATTGACTCTTGATTATTATTTTTCTATGTTAAATTGAAGTTTTCTTTTCTTTTCTTGTCCATATTCTTTTGTTTTAAATGCATTTAAAACTTTCCTTTTTTTTAAAAAAAAAAAAACCTCAATTGTGCATATATAAATATTAAAACCTGGGTCCGCCACTGCGTGAAGCTATTCAAGTGTTTTGTGGAAAAATACGATAGCTTCTCTGAAACTTACAATTGATGACTTAGGCTTCACATTAGTTAATTTCTCCCGGTCAATTCACACTAATCAATCTCAAGATAATGAGTCAAATATTCTTCCCTCAAAGACACATTGGGTTTATTTTGTCAAGGACAAAAGGCAAGGAATTGAAATATAGTGGTTCACTTAAAACCTCGGGACCTTTAAATAGCTTTTTTTAAAAAATTATTTTTTTTTAATTTTTAATTTTTTTTGGTTTTGGAAATGGCTGCACTTGGCAACGACGATCAGCCTCTGGGATACATCAGTTCTGGGGAAGGCAACAAATTAACAATACTTAGCGCCCATGGACCCCTGTGAAGTGAAAAATTAATAACCTTGAAGTGAAAAAAATAAAAAATAAAAATTTAATGATGTATTTGATTTGAAAGGAGAGGAGAGTCAAAAATTCTTTTACTAAATCACCCATGGACCCCTGTTAGAGGATTTTGACAGTGGCATCTCTCTTAGTATCCCTCAGAAACGCATACTAGATGTTGATCTCTTATTATTAAATCTTGACTGTCCATTTTAATACCTTCAAAAACACATTTAGGGCCTTAAAAATTATTTTAAGATCTTGAAAAAATATGCTAAAATATATTTTTAGTATTAGTCAATATTTTAAAATAATTTTTTAGAGCTGTGAACTGTTTTGAAGGTATTAAAATAAATAGTAAAAAATTTAATGGTGTGAGATCAGCAGTGATACTGAGAGAGAACGGCTGAAGAAATCCGCTCCCTGCACTACAACGTCCCACTCTCCCAGCCCATATTTGATGGCTTATAGGAGAGGGAAATAAAGCCGAAACAGGGTTTAATAATTGTTCGAGGTTTGCCGTTGCGCTTCAAGCGCCTTTGGCACCTAGGCCAGTCCTAGGTGCTTGGCACCCCCACATGTTGTGGGATCGATTCCCCCCCCCCCCCTCCTGATGTAACCAAAAAAAAAAAATTGTTCGAGGTTTTTACCCAAAAACAAAAAAACATGTACGAGGCTGTTTGCCATACCTGAGCACAAAACAGGCATTCATCTTTCGTGTACGGCTCTAATTGGTTCGTTTCTCACCATCTTCCAGCATTCACTCCTTTTTTTTTTTTTGGGGTTTTGGAAATGGCTGCACATGGCAAGGACGATCAGCCTCTAGGATACATCAGTTCTGGGGAAGGCAACAAATTAACAATGGGAAAATCTGTTCAGGGTCCTTTTTATCAAAAAAAAAAAAAAGAAGCTAAAAATGACCTAAAGATTCTGAAAATTCGAAAAAAAAACTCAAGATTCTGAAATTCTGGAAAAGGCCCAACATAGTTGTTAATAGGGTTGATATAGTTGTTAGCGGGGTACTGATATAGTTGTTAACTGGGCTGATTTAGTTGTTAAAAATAAATTTTGAAATTCCGGAAAAGGCCCAAGGCGAGTTGTTAATGGGGCTGATATAGTTGTTAGCGGGGTACTGATATAGTTGTTAACTGGGCTGATTTAGTTGTTAAAAATAAAAATAAAATTTTTAACAACTAAATCAGTACCCCGCTAATAATCATATTAGCCCCATTAACACCTCATCTTGGGTCTTTTCCGGAATTTCAGAATCTTAGGCATTTTTTTGAATTTTCAGAATCTTCGGGTTTTTTTAAAATTTTTTTTAGTAATATGGACCCTGAATAGGATTTTCCCACGATACTAAGCCCCCCCCCCCCCCCAAAAAAAAGAATTGAATAAAATTTCTATGAATAATTTGATAAAACAAAACCAAGAAAATAAAAAGGCATGTTTTGTGATAATTGAAGCATGCATTAAGGTTTTAATATGATGGTTAAAGCAACAGAGCTGAAATTGGAACAGCTTCAAAGTTATATCACAGTTGGGGGAGATTAATCATACAAAGAATTAGTGCTATCACATGATGTAGTGTACGTTGCTTTAATCATACTAATAAATTGAAAGATTAGATTTTCCAAGAAGGAAGGATGAAAACGCAAGAGAAATCATCAAAATTGATAAAATTGATAAAGGGAAAGATCAAATGAACACCCTTGTTTTTCCATATGTGGGCCACCTGGGACAGTGTTAGTAGAGAGGAACCATCTTCCTTCATTGCCTTAGCTGCAGCTTCTTTCAAATCCTGCATTCGTTTGAATATCTCTTTACCTTCTTCACCCTCCATTAATGTCTTTATCACCTCTTTAATTTCTTCCCTTTCCACTTTTCCATTTTCTTTGTTGACCTTATCAGGCTTCACTGCCACTTTCAGAACATCATTTAGAATAATCGCATTCATTTTCTGCTCTGCAAAGAGTGGCCATGTTATGAGTGGCACACCGTGCTCAACACTCTCAAGTGTCGAATTCCATCCACAATGGCTTAAGAATCCACCGACTGAACTGTGACTAAGGATTTGAATCTGAGGTGCCGGAACAATGTAACCTCGATCTTTTGTTCTCTCGAAGAACCCTTTTGGCAAGAACTCTTTAGGGTTCTTATATGAAGACGAAGCATTATGGTAAGCAGCATTAGCATCACTACTTGGGGCTCTCAAAACCCATAAGAATTTGTGACCACTTTGTTACAACCCAAGAACCAGTTCGTTGAGCTGCTCTTGAGAAAGTGTCCCTCCACTTCCAAATGAAACGCACAAGACAGATCTAGGTCGTTGCTTTTCCGACCATATAATGCATTCAGGCCGGTCTTTCTCATATATTATATCGGTTTGGGAGATGGGTCCAACCAGGTAGACCGGAGTATTATTACAACTTCCTTTTGCGGTTTCTTCTCCCATTTCTAAGAAGCTGTTAAGAATGATACCATCCACTGAAGAGAGCCTTTTGGCACGAAGCACAGCCATTTTGTAAGCTTCACTCGATCGATTTTGAACAGATTGTGGAAAATCTCTTCCATGGAGTGGAACAAAGCCAGGAATGATCTCGAAAGGCTTTGTATGGTCTCGATATTCACCATATTTAATAGTCTCATCCAGTTTCGGTACTTGCAAGTAAAAGCAACACAATGTAGCAGACCAAGGAGCATATACAAAGGACAAGATATTGAGTTCCTTTACTAGATCAAGTGCTTCATATGCAAGAGTGTCCACAACCATAGCAGTCAAAGGAGGAGTTTTGGAACACAGTGATTTTAAGACCTCATGTAGAGATGGTAGAGACTTAGTCATAGTGAGTTTGCTTTGGAATGTTGGATATTGTTGCTGAGTGATAAATCCATATTTTTAGATATTTTATTCCGCCTTATCCATTTATTTTGGGGATTATTTTAGGCTAATTTGGATATATTAGATAATATTTATATTGTTAGCCAATTTTAAGAAATAATATAAATCTGAATTAATTATGAGATATTGGGCTTAAATTATTAATATTCTTATTGATATCTTGTTATTAAATAATATCTCTTAATATATGATATATCATGATATTATCATATTAGACGATCCAATGGTGCAGAACTTTGTAGGAAAATTAAAGGGAAATCCAATGGGTGAAATTTTATTGGGCTACTTAAATTTTATTGGACCCTAGTTGGTACCCAAAAATCTCTTCTTCCCCAATTATTTAACGTTGCCGCACACTGAGATTGAGCCACAAGAATTCACGCAGAGACGCAGAACATTCACGCACGCGAAAGATAGAAGCAGCTGATACACGCAGAGAAATTTGGAGATAATTCGTTCATCTAACGCGGGCCACCTCCAGAGTCCATTAGGCATCCCAGTATATCTCTTGGAAGCGCAGTGGCCAAGGATTGATTTAATCAATAATTGCACTCATCCATTCCTTCAATTCAAGTCGCGAGACCCACACGTTGAATCTATTGAGTTCTCTAATCAATTTGAATGGCCGTGATGATGTGCATAATGTTTGGAGGAGAACATAAATCCATGGCAGCGTGAGGTTCTTGAGGAGGCAAGTTGGGAGGAGCATGGAGAAAGCTAGAGCCTAGGGTTTTACATTTGAAGACCACAAGGGAGTATTTTTCCTTTTATCAAATTGTTTTAAGACTTTGAAATTATTTAGTTTTAGATAGTTTTGAATTGCTTTCTTGAGAACAATCTAGTTTTAGATTGTAAACATATCATTTATTTCAGATTTATTTGATAATTTGGATTTGAACATATTTGCTAGAATTTTTGTTTGCAAACCCTTTGATGTACGTTCTTTTCTTGGGCATGCTGGATTTTATAGAAGATTCATCCAGGATTTTAGTAAGACAGCATTGCCATTGTCTCGTTTACTGCAGAACGATGTGGGTTTTGTTTTTGATGATGCTTGCAGGTATGCATGGGATGAGTTAAAGAAGAGACTCACTACACCCCCTATCATTCATCCACCTAATTGGAGCCTTCCATTTGAGCTCTTGTGTGATGCTTCTGACTATGCACTAGGTGCCGTTCTTGCCCAAAGAGTAGAAAAGAGACAACGTATCATCGCCTATGCATCTAGAACTTTAGATGCTACTCAAGCTAACTACACTACCACAGAGAAAGAGTAATTTGCAATTGTCTTTGGGCTAGAGAAATTTCGATCCTACATCCTTCACACGAAGGTGACTGTGTTTACCGATCACTCAGCTATCAAATACTTATTTAAGAAACCGGACTCCAAACCTCGCCTTATTCGTTGGGTGCTTCTGATACAAGAGTTTGATGTGGAGATTCGAGATAAGAGTGGTGCAGAGAATATGGTAGCTGATCATTTGAGTAGGATTGAAACACCACCTACGGTAACATCTTTACCCGTAGATGACTTCCCGGATCAAAGGCTCTGTGAGGTTGTTGTTTCTATCCCTTGGTATGCTGATATTGCTAATTATCTAGTGGCATCTGTTTTGCCTGATGACATTAATAAACATCAATTGAATAAGTTTAAGAGAGATGCTAAATTCTATATATGGGATGATCCCTACTTGTGGCACATTTGTAGTGATCAAATTATTAGGCGATGCATTCCTGATGTTGAATTTGAGTCTGTCTTGAATTTTTGCCATACTCTTGCATGTGGGGGGCATTTTAGTGCCAAACGTACTGCTAGGAAAGTATTGGAAAGTGGATTGTTTTGGCCAAGTTTATTTCGTGATGCCCATGAATTTTGTAAGAAGTGTTCCAGGTGCCAATTTGTGGGTAATATTTTTAGGAAGCATGAGATGCCCCAACAACCCTTATTATTCTGTGAAGTCTTTGATGTTTGGGGAATTGATTTCATGGGACCCTTTCCCGCTTCATTTGGTTATTTGTACATCCTGCTGGCTGTGGATTATGTGTCAAAGTGGGTTGAGGCAATCCCCACTCGTACTAATGACTCTTCTGTAGTGGTTTCCTTTGTTCGCTCTCACATTCTTTGCAGATTTGGCATTCCTAGAGCCATCATTACCAATCAAGGGACTCATTTTTGCAATCGAAGTCTACAGAGCTTGCTTGGTAAGTATGGGGTAATGCATAAGGTGGCCACCCCATACCACCCCCAGACGAATGGTCAGGCAGAACTCTCTAATCAAGAAATCAAGCTCATTTTGGAAAAGACAGTGCAACCCAACCGGAAGGATTGGAGTAAACGGCTCGATGATGCACTTTGGGCATATCGCACCACATATAAAAGTCCTATTGGCATGCCTCTATACAGGATTGTCTACAGCAAAGCATGTCATTTACCAGTGGAGATAGAGCATAAGGCATATTGGGCAATTAAAAGGTGCAACCTCGATCTTGCTAGTGCTGGTGTTGAAAGGAAGTTGCAATTGCAAGAGCTTGAGGAATTAAGAAGAGAAGCTTATGAGAATGCTAGAATTTATAAGGAAAGAACTAAAGCAGCCCATGACAAACTTATTATAAAGAGAAACTTTCAAGTGGGCCAAAAGGTTCTGCTCTATGTTTCCCGCTTGAAACTCATGCCTGGAAAGCTCCGTTCTCGATGGGAGGGACCTTTCATTGTCTTGAAGTTTTCCCCTATGGTGCTGTAAAGATCAAAAGGGAGCCACATGGAAAATGCTTCACTGTCAATGGACATCGCTTAAAGCCGTTCTTTGATGGATTCTCCACTGAGACAGTGGAGGTTGCTGCACTACGTGACACCACGTAGACGTTGGTTGTATTCCTTCCTTCACTCTTTTATTTTGCTTTGTCATATTATTTATTGTCATATTACTGAGTTGTGTAGTACTACGTATTACTTGACTTCGTGATCTATTATGACTGTTATGCATTGAGGACACTGCATTGTTTAAGTGTGGGGGAGGGATCAACTATTTTGAATGCGAAAATTGCAAGTTTTGAGTAACTTTAGTATGATGCATTCTTGATTTGAAAAGTGATTGATCATGTTTTGAGTTGGTGAACCTAGTGGCAATGAATTTGACTTTGGTGAATTTAGGCTAGTGATCATATTCCTAGTGAGATTTTGAGCCTAATACATATATATATTTTTTAGTGTGTACCCCTATCTTTTCACTTGATCTAGAACTTGACTTGAATCTTATTTGAGGCTGCATTTTATGCATGAGTATTCATAAAAATGATAAAGGCATTCATTTCATTTGAGCCAGAAAGCCTACCTTTTTCATACATATATCCTTTGTTTAACCCTTTGAGCCTATTTATTTATTTATTTTTCCATTTTGTCTGCACCATGAACAAAAAAAAAAAAAAACTCTGCCCTCTTGAATATCTTGGGAGTTGAAGAGCATCACATTATCTCTTATGGATGGAAGAACATGCATGTAATTAGGAATTGGGTCATTGTGGAAAAAAACATGGTGCGTTATTCTGAAAATGAAAAAAAAAAAAAGAAAAGAAGAAGAAGAAGAAGAAGAAGAAGAAGAAGAAAAATTGGAAAAAAGAAAAGAGTTGAAAAAAATGAAAATGGAAAAAAAAATTGAGAAAGAAAAAAAAAGAGAAGGAGAAAAGAATGATGACTCAGTTCAGATTTAGTTTAGTTTCTTGCATCCCATATTCCCTATTGTATCATTCTTTTCATCTTTTAAGATATTCAACTTTGTTTTTCCAAACATCGTACCCTTTCTTTCTCAACCTTAGCCCCATTACAACCTAATAAAAGTCCTTTGGATTTATGAATACACTTGCTTTATTAGCGGTGGAGAACTTAGATTCTTATCAAGCCTATGGAAAGAGTGTTGGATAGGGATGAATTTGAGCGTAAACACAAACCTATACACTTCTGAGTGATGAGTGACATACACATTATCCTTGGTGAGGGATTTCTAGCTTATGTTCCCCTTTGTCAAGCAAATTGCCATGATATTTGTTTTTTTTAAAATTTATGAGAAGATCACTTGGACATGAGAGGGTGCTGAAATGCTTTTGTTTACTTATTGCTTGTGATTGGAACATTCATTTTTGAAGTTTTGTTCTAGTTTAGTTTAGGTTAGCTTTTGTTTTTGTTTTTGTTTATTCTCCCTTGGTCTTGAGTTGTTTTGCCCAGGAGTGCAAATGATAAGTGTGGGGGAGTTGATAAATCCATATTTTTAGATATTTTATCCCGCCTTATCCATTTATTTTGGGGATTATTTTAGGCTAATTTGGATATATTAGATAATATTTATATTGTTAGCCAATTTTAAGAAATAATATAAATCTGAATTAATTATGAGATATTGGGCTTAAATTATTAATATTCTTATTGATATCTTATTATTAAATAATATCACTTAATATATGATATATCATGATATTATCATATTAGACGATCCAATGGTGCAGAACTTTGCAGGAAAATTAAAGGGAAATCCAATGGGTGAAATTTTATTGGGCTACTTAAATTTTATTGGACCCTAGTTGGTACCCAAAAATCTCTTCTTCCCCAATTATTTAACGTTGCCGCACACTGAGATTGAGCCGCAAGAATTCACGCAGAGACGCAGAACATTCACGCACGCGAAAGATAGAAGCAGCTGATACACGCAGAGAAATTTGGAGATAATTCGTTCATCTAACGCGGGCCACCTCCAGAGTCCATTAGGCATCCCAGTATATCTCTTGGAAGCGCAGTGGCCAAGGATTGATTTAATCAATAATTGCACTCATCCATTCCTTCAATTCAAGTCGCGAGACCCACACGTTGAATCTATTGAGTTCTCTAATCAATTTGAATGGCCGTGATGATGTGCATAATGTTTGGAGGAGAACATAAATCCATGGCAGCGTGAGGTTCTTGATGAGGCAAGTTGGGAGGAGCATGGAGAAAGCTAGAGCCTAGGGTTTTACATTTGAAGACCACAAGGGAGTGGTTTTCCTTTTATCGAATTGTTTGAAGACTTTGAAATTATTAGTTTTAGATAGTTTCAAATTGCTTTCTTGAGAACAATCTAGTTTTAGATTGTAAACATATCATTTATTTCAGATTTATTTGATAATTTGGATTTGAACATATTTGCTAGAATTTTTGTTTGCAAACCCTTTGATTGTCAATTGATTTAATAATTGAGTTTTCATTATTAGTTCGATTGTCAATTGGGTTTATCGATTTAATTGTTTAATTAGATTGATAAATTGTTTAGTTGTTTAATTAGACGATTGTGAACAAGATTCCAAAATTATTTAGAAATTAATTGTGACTAGGTTTTAATGAGTTTAATTAATTAGCACGTATTCCATTATGAGTTTTCTAATGGATTAGGTGTTATTGAACTTGAGGGTTTCCCATGTTTCAATTAGTTGATTAGAATCATTAATTCCAATCTTTCATTACCTCCTTTGGCCTAATTAATTGGTTTGGGCTAAGAAAGTTAACTCCATGCAATTCCTGAGTTGTCCCTTCATCTTCATAATTTGGTTGGTTTACTTTTATTTAACATTCTTTTTAAATTTTGATTATTTTTCTCAAAACAAAAACCCCCAAATTTGCATTCTCATCTAGATTAGTTCCATTCTCATATAGGTTTTAGAATCATTATCATCTTGCATTTAGTTAGTTGAGTTTTATTTTATTTGCATTTTTCATCACCTTAATTCAACCTAAAGAAAAACCCACAACTTGCTCATTGGGAAAATGACCTAGGTTAACCCTAAACTGCATAACTAATTAGGACCTAGTTTAATTGACTGCTTTAGCGACGAAAGTAGCACTATCACTGAGGCAACTCACTAATGTTGATTGGCGGAAGGAAGATAGAGTGAATATTATTGGAAGGAAGTGATTTTAGGTATGTTATTGAGGAAGCTGAAGGAGAGCCAAGCGAGGGAATAATGCAAGTGACGTGAAAATCTGGATCAAGATGAACAAGTCGCTTAGAGAACTCGAGAATGGGGAAGAAATGGCTATGGCCTGGATTTGGAACAACGGCTATGTGGGTTATATTCTTCGTTCCCTCCATGAGGATAATGGCTTTATTATATTGAAAAAAATGGCGTATGAAAAATAATCGAGAGAGAAGGAAGAATAGTGATAATTTGTGGTTTGCTTTCATTCAAGAATCTGCTCCTATTTATACAAGATCCCAGGATATTTTGCCTTGTGTTAAATAAAATGAAGAGGAAAAGCATTAATTGCTTGATGGTGGGAAATAAAGGTCTTTGTGCTAAAAATGTTGGCTTTCATCCTTTATGCTAATGGTTTGCTGCCATCCGCTACTTGAAGCGTTGTCGTTTTTGGAGTAAATTGATGACCTGATCCTTTTATAATTAAAAAAAAAATCAAGGTACTATAGGGTAGTAGAAAGATAATTCAGGATACTGAATAATGCAGAAAAATTTTTTCATGATCTTGAAAAATTATTTCAAGGTATTGGCTGGTACTAAAAGGATACTTTAAGATACTGACTAGTATTGAAAAAATAATTCATGATTTAAACAAATTATTTTAGGATCTTGAAAAAATATTTCATGTACTTGATGCTGCTAAAAATTTACTTTAGGATATTTTTTTCAAGATCTTAAAATACTTTTTTTAAGATCATGAATTATTATTTCAGTACCAGTCAATATGTTGAAATATTTTTTTCAAGATCATAAAATAATTTTCTAAGACTATAACCAATTTTTTATGTACCATTCAGTATCTTGAATTATCTTTTTACTATCCTGTAGTACCTTGAATTCTTTTTTTTAAAAAAACAAAGGGATGAGGTAATCAATTTACGCTAAAAACGACAACCCTTCAAGTAGCGGATGGCAGTAGACCATTAGCACAAAGGATGCAAGCCAACTCCAAAAATATCAAGCTTCTCTATTTTTCCCCCCACCCATCCTTTACCTCAAAAGTCAAAACTATGTAATTTTAGAGTAAATAAAGGAGAAGAGGACTTTCTTTTTCTTTTTCTTTTTTCTTTTTTTTAAAAAGGAGCATATTTTACTCTGAAATATTTTTTAGTAGAATCTAAATTATTTTTTAATACATTCAACATCTTAAAATAATTTTTAAGTGGCACCCATATCTAGCTAGCCGCCAATATCTAAAATTTTTTCATTAAGCATCCAATATCATAAACTGATTATTAGTGCTTTCAGCACATCAAAAATACCTCTAAAATATTCCTCAAGCAGGACAAATTCTCTGAAAGTAATTTCTTTTTCCGAGTTTTCCTGTCAAAACCAGAGAAAACAGAACCTCTTCTAGTTCAAGGTCGGAACCCTCAAACCAATCAATTCCAAATTTTCACTTACGGTAGTTTTTTAGTCACTCATATAATATCTTAAGGTGCTGGATGCACTAAAATTTACTTTAGAATACTAAGTTTTATGGACAAAAACAAAATCAAAATCTTAGGTGCTAAATACTGGGTGCCATTTAAAAAAATATTTTGAGGTGTTGAGTGTGTTAAAAATTAATTTATGATATTGGATTATAACAATATTGAATAAGATGGCTTATGTGAAAAGATTTGAAAGAGAAGGAAGAATTGTTGACTAGAATCTGTTACAGAGATGGGAATAGGCGGAGATAGGAAAGAAAGGGTAGAGACAAAGGTCAAAGGGAGAAGACGAAAAGGGTAATATAGGCTTAAGAAAACTCATCATTATATTCATTTATTTTCATCTTCCCAAGACACCAACTCTTAATCATATTATATTTATACCCTATACTAAAAAGTATTCCATCAATAACTGAGAATGTATGGTTGCCTTTTGTCCAGGAATGTGCTTTTACTCATATTCTATGTAAATAACCGTTTATCACAAGATTTTATTTGGAAGGACATTTTGTCCTCATCACTAATTTGAAACGTACAGATTAATTTTGGACTATTCAGAATAATTTCATTTCATTTTATATTTTAAATAGTTATTTATTTCAAGTCATTTCACCGTGAAGCTATTCAAGTGTTTGTGAAAAAATATGACAGCTTTTTTGAGACTCACAACTGACGACTTAGACATCATATTAGTAAATTTCTCCTAGCCAATTCACACTAGTCAGCATCAAGATAATGAGCCAAATATTTTTGCCTCAGAGGCACACTGGGTTTATTTTGTCGAGGACGAGAGGTAAGGGATTGGAATATGGTGGTTCACTTAAAGCCTCGGAACCTTTATGACATGACATTAGTGATAAAATTGCCTACGAAAGTCAGCAATTCTATCCTGCCAATTTTGAGAACTGCTTCCCTAAAGGCAATGATAGTTTACGTATAGTTCGGTGCATTTGTTTAAGTTAAGCTTTATTATCACTTAATTTAAGTTTAATTTGTGTACAAACATATTAAACTCACAACTAATATTTTCTCCACACATTTTTTATAGGGATGACAATAAAGATTGATTTTAAAAATTATGCTTATCTTATTATAATCCTCTATATTTGTTTTAAAAAAGCAATGGATTTTTTGTGGTGGTTATAAAACCACTACAAAGTAAAATCCAAGTGCTACAAAAACCATTAGATCAACCACTACAAGTGTTACGCAGATATCCCTATAAATACTCCCAGCACACCTCATTTCACACACCCTTTCATTTCTTCCCTACACATTCTTTCTCCTTTTCTCTCATGTATCAACATTTTCTACAAAGGTTAAGTGTTGAGTAAGCTAATCAAATATGGTAAATATATTGTAAAAAAAAAAAATCTTTGATTTCATTCTTTTTCCCCTTTCTTTTAATTCTCTTATACTATTTTGTTTTTCAATCTAGAACTTTAAGGACTAGATTTCCTCAACATTCTTTATATAAACATCAATATTCATTTCACAATCAAATATCTTCTAGCGGACAGCATAATAAGTTCATATAGTCTACACATTCTCAGTATTATACCTATATAATATCCATAATTAAATATCATCTACAAGTATCATTTTTTAAATATAAATTTTATCATTTAAATTGTCACTTAAGTAAAAAAATAACCTAAAAACAACTCAAATTAAGTTGTTCTTTTAATTATTTGTAGTGGTCTTAGAACCGCTACATATTTTGATAAATATTTTGGCGCAACTTTTTAAAATTTCCCCTCAAATTTGTAGCAGTTTCACAACCAATACAAACATTTTATATTTTGTGGTCGTTCTTTAATTGCTACCAATTATTGTACTTCAAATTTTTGGTGTCATTTTTTAAATTTCATCCAATATTTTAGCAGTTTTAAAACCTTTACTAACTTTTGCTGCCAATTAATAAAAATGCATGAATGTAGTTAAGTAGTGGTTTAACAACCGCTACAACGTTGGTCAATTTCATCTTGCAACGGTTATTTAACAACTAAAAAATGTTAACATAATACGTCATCTCAATCTCATCTTGTGGTGGTGACATTAAACCACCACAATAACAGTGCCTCACTCTCAATATCATATTCTTTAGGGCTTCATTAGCCCTTCACAGTTTTGAAACACATCAAATGGGGGAGGTATCCAAACCCTTATATAAGGTGTTTTTCATTCCCCTCCCCAGCTGATGTGGGCAATCACACTCCACCCTCTTGGGGCCCAATGTCCTTGTTGGCATATTTTCCCACATTAACTTGAGCCCCACTCTCTTACTAATTGTAGCATCTTAGTGCCTTCCTCTCAATATTGTCTGCTTTGGCGAACTTATCACGTTGAGGGGTGATTGGGGCCTTAAAGCAAACAATATCATTGAGGGGTGATGGGGCCTCGAAGTAGGCAATATCAAGAGCGAGGCACTAGGATTGATACCTTATCCTCTCGTGATGAGTGACAAGGGACCGAAAGCAAACAATACCGACAATGCTTTACTTTCTTAATGCATTTTAAAACTGTGAGGGGATGATAGAGCCCTAAAGTGAACAATAGCGAGAGCCAGGTGTCAGGATGTTACACAAACAAACTCTAATCTAGAATTCTACACATTCATATCTTTTGTTTCTTTAGATTTTTAGCAAACAATTCTATCCATCCCTAAATATCTTTCAAACATATCCTCTAGATGATATTTGATTATGAGATGAGTCTTCAAGCCACTTGGCACTCATGCAAGCCCAACACCTCACCAACACACAAATCACATACACTCTCTCCCCCTTCATTTCCACGGTAAACACACACAACCCATATAACAATTCACTCTTCAAGCACTTACACAATGCTCCTTTCTTCTCATCCAAAACCGTGCTCTTTCCCACTCACACACATATGACACTTACCTTCCTCTTCTCCCCTTAGGGAGACAAGTGTCTCACATGTACCTCACACACTTACTTCATATACACTCCCTCCCCGTCAATTCATATGGCACTCCCTCTCCTTCAAACACTTTAACAATTCCCTCTTCCTCTCCTCAAAACCATCTGGCGTCCTTCTTCTCCTCCAAGCCACCAACAAATTATCTTCCTCTCTTGCAAACCGTATCTCCCTCTCCTCCAAAAACCCAAGCTTCTTCAACCATTCCCTGCCTTTCACAGTCAACATCCCCTTACAAATCAACTTGTATATTCAACTAGGAAGATCAAGGAAGAAAGAAGAAAAGAAATCACAAGAAGATTAAGGTAACAATATGAACACTTACCATAGTTCTTCATCTTCTTTTGCATGTTGTGTTGATGAGTAATAAACACGCATGTGATTTTTCTGTTGAAGGCCGAGAATTTGAAGAAGTAAAAGTGAAGAGGAAGTGATCATAAGAGCAAAGATCAAGCCAACGTTGGTAAGATCCAAATATTCCTCTTATCATTTTTTTCTAGTTTCCTTATTTTTGGGAAACAAACTTGGCCTAAACCAAAACTTAGGAAACCAAAATGATTTTTATGATTTTGAGGTTTTCAATTAGCTTACTGAAGATTGGAGCTTGATACCCAAGAGGGGGGGTGAATTGGGTATCTATAAAAAAAAAATAAAGATTGAGCTCTGTTTTGAACAGCAGAAAACAGAGGCTAACAGAGGAGTAGGGAAGGAAAGCTTTGCACAATATGATTTATACTGGTTCGGTCCTTTCTCTGACCTACATCCAGTCCCCAAGCCTCACTTGGGATTTTCAATCCACTAACTTTACAAACTTGATTACAATCTCTGTATTCAGAGTAGTTCTCTCTCTAGAACTCACTCCCCCTTACAAGATGTAATCAATACACCCAACCACCAAGTCCCCTGACTTGTGGTTCTTTACAAAGGATAATCAATAAGAATACTCTCTCAAAGAGTTGATAAGTTGAACACTGAAGTACAGAATGTCAAGATGACTGTACAGATGAAAATTGAAAGAAATGAATGAACTCTTAATCAAATTTTGCTCTCAGTTGTCTTGGTTGTTGGAAAGACTTGAATGCTCTTCTATTTATACTCAGAGATCAATTTATGACCGTTGCTTTCCAAATAGATCCGTTGGAGAAGTTGCCCAAGTGTTCTGAGGTGGTTTTGGGGTCTTCTCTCTCTTGTTTTCTCCTAATCCAGATAGCCAAGTCATCATAGTTGACTTTCTGCGAATTAATCCGTTGGAGAAGTGTTTACTTGTTGTAGAAATCATCCTTAAATGCTTTTTGGTCGTGCACAGAAGGATTTGGGCAGAAGGAGTAACTTTTGTGCTTTGCAATAAATGCTCTGAGTTACTTTTTGCTTTATACTCTAACTTCTCACCAAACATTCTTTAATGCTCTGAAATCCACTAACAAATACGTTAAACATAGCAGGGAATATCAGAGAATAATATTGGAGAAGAATAGGATCAAATAACATTGATTTCTGAAATGCCCAAATTCAAAATTCTGAACCAGCGTCACGAACTCGAGTTCAGTTCTTACAGGCTCGAGTTCGAGGCTTCAGTGTTCAAAGTTATGTAAGTTCAAAAGCTGTAAACCTGAGGTTTGTTTTCTAAACCTGAGGTTCTCAAGTCATTGAAAAACCAAAATGCTCTCGGGTTAAAATGAACTCGAGTTTGCCAAGTATGAACTCGAGTTTGGTTCATCAATAGTGGAGTGTCACGTTTTTGAAATCTAACAACTTTTGACTTTGTATGATGAACTCGAGTTTGTAAGTAATGAACTCGAGTTCGAAGTTTTTCTGAACAAAGTTCAATTTGACTGAAAGAGTGAACCTGAGGTTTGAAAAGCACAGACTCGAGTTTGAAAATGTATTGACAAGTCTATAGCTCTCTGGAACTTTTAGGCTCGAGTTTGTAACTCTCAGGCTCGAGTTTAAAACGGCTTAAAAATAGTTCTTTGCTCTCTGGAAGTTTTGAACTCGAGTTTGACATACATGAGCTCGAGTTTGTATGTCTTAGGAAAACTCAGAAAGCTCTCGGCCAAAACTAGGCTCGAGTTTGAGCTCTTGAAAACTTTTCAAACTGGAAAACTTTTCTTTCAATGGAACAGTGCAGAGTTTGAAAATATCTTCAAGTTTGAAACAACTTGTCCCGCCAGAGATGAACTCAAGTTTGCCATGACAGGCTCGAGTTCATACTCTTAAAATTTTCTTTGAAAACTTTCAAACTTAAGGTTTGAAGAGAGCAAGTATAAAGTTTAAAACATGTTTTCAAAGTTCAAAACTCTCTGGAAAAGATGAACTCGAGTTTGACCTCAATAGGCTCGAGTTCATGTGAACTTCTCAAAGATTTGATTTTAAACTTCAGGTTCAGTCTCGAGTTTGGAAATCAGTTTGACAAGTTTGTGTTCTCTGTCAAATCCAGGCTCGAGTTCATCACTAACAGGCTGGAGTTTGGTTTTGACAGATAGAAAATTACAAGTTTAAACTATCTATAATTCTGTTAAACCTTTTCAACATTGTTTACTATTGTTAGTAATCATCAAAACACACTGAGAACTAACACTTACCACAATAAATGGAGTGGAAAAAAGGTGGAAAACAATTTTTAGAAATAAAGGATTAAAGGAGCACAAGTTGTAAAACTGCGAGTTTTTGAGTTTCTAGAGGCAGTTGTCTTGTGTGAGGTTTTTTGACTAAGTAAATGAATTCCAAAATTGTGAAACTTTCCAGATTAGAAGTAGTCACGTAGAACTTTAATTTGATAGGTATTTTGTAATTTTTGGAGTGATATATAAGGAGTTATGAGTTTTATACACTAACCTAAGTTTCTGAAAAGTTGAATCTAGAGAGTAAGTTTTTAAAATAGGGAACAATTGGAAATGTTTTGACCATCCGCGTTAAAAAATAGACTTGTCAAGGAACAAAAATAGACTTGTCAAGGAACATGTTATTTTTTAAAGCACAATATTTGGACTTTTTTGCATTTAAATATGAATTTTCAAACTTCAATGAAAATTCTAGAAATTTAAGGGTGAGTCCGAAAAGGGTTAAATAGGGTGATTAAAATCTATACCCTAAAAAGACCAAGATTGTATGGGATCAACATGATAATTAAGACACTTTTATCATATTTAAGTATATGTATTAAATATTGCCTGTTATCCCAAAATTATAGGAATTCCCGAGTGCTCGAGCATCGCTAAAGAATTTGGTTATTGTGTTGCTACTCAAACAAGTAGTAACTATAATGCTCTATGACATGTGTATGCTTATATGTTGATTTTTCATGATTGTGGATTCATGTCTTATACATGTGGTGATTTACATTTAGTGTTTTAGTTATTTGGCTAATAGCAATTGTCTTCTTATGTGTTGAGGAACTCGGGATCGATAAAGTCCTGCGTTTGTATATTTTCCTATGTACTGAGGAACTCGAGACTAATAAGTACTACATCTGCAAATTTTTCCTCAGGGGGAGGAATTCGAGGCTCTTAGGGTCCTGTGTTTTCTTTTCTAGTACTATGGAATTCGGGACTCATAGAGTCATGTGTTTATTTTCTTAGCATTGTGGAATTCGGGACTAATCTTGTCCTGCATTGTTGGACTTGTAGGGTCCATTTTCAATTAACATAACATGTATGATATATTGTTTATTGTTGCTGTGCCTTTATGCTAAATGTTAAATTGTTTTCCCTAAATTGTTGCTTCTTTGATTATCATATATTGTATACACTATGCATAGAGATTAACATGTTACTCTGAAATTCAACTGTGAATCTCAAACTTACATAAAGGCAAATGTAGTAGATCAAGTAAGAAGGGCAAAGCGGTGTTGTGAGGCGGGATGAAGGAGGTAGAACTCGAAAGGGGTTCCTTTCATTATTGTATATATTTTTGAGTTGTTATAAATGAGACATATAAGGATGTTATTTTTAAATTTTATTAAGAATGAATGTATATTCAATATCATGGTGGGGATTAGTTTTACACATTATGATTTTTATTTTTTTTCATTTATTATCAGTTACTCATTCGTCCAAACTAGATCCACATGCTCTCTGGCGTTATACTTTGATATAGGATGGTAGTTATAAGGGGGTGTTACATCTTCAACCAATGTGAGACATCACACTTCACCCCCTATGTGCCCAATGTCATCATTGGCACATTGGTCTGAGACTTTTATGATAATACTATCTATAACATCCCAATACATCGCTCTTGATGTTGTCTACTTTGGGGCCCCATTACCCTTCATGGTTTTATCAAGAGCAAGGTACTGAGATGTTTTAGAAAATATCATAGCCAAGCTCAGACCAATGTGTCAACTATGACACTTGGCTCATAGGATGGAGTGTGATATCCCACATCAGTTGGAGAGGGAAGTAGGAATGGGCCCTAAATCAGACAATATTGAGAGCAAGGTATTGAAATGTTACAAATTGTACACTTATTGACTTAAGATTTAATTATCTTGTTTGTGGTTTAGTTACTAGTTGGTTGTGCTATGCATGTACAATTACAATTGATTTTATGAGTAAATAGGGGGTTAGGGATGAAACATAACGAATTATTAAAAAAAGACTAAACAAACTTTTCCGTTGGTCATGACATTAACCAGTTGTAAAAAGTTTGTTTTTTTGTTTTTTGTTTTTTTTTTGTTTTTTACATTGGTGTGGCATTATGACTTTCTACTCTAGCTATGACGTTAACTAGTGTATAATATGTAGAGTTGTTAATTGTTATTGTGGTTATTGACCTTCTCTACACTCATTAGAAACATGTGTAGAAGGTGTTGCACTTTTTTCACCAATTATATTTACACTAGTTGAAGAACTAGTTTTACAAGGCATTTTTAACTAATGTGAAAAAGTATTTCTACATTAGTGATATCTACTTTAAAAGATGGAAAATCTAATCATACACCTCTATAATTATAAGAGTGTAAATTGGAAAAAGCTCAATAAATACTCAAACCAACTTCATTTCTTCATAATAGTTTTCAAAACATATAATATCTAGATTTTGTACATTTATTCAAAGATAGCAAAAGCATTTTCAAATGTTAAACTAATTAAAGCAACAACGATAGAAATTTATTCTAGGGCTAAGGTATAAATTAGCCAACGAAGTTTTTACGCTATGAGCATCTAGCACAAATAAGTTTTAAAAGCAGCAAAATTATCAATGAACAATTGAAAATGAAAAAAAAAACCAATGAACAATCTAAAATGAGGCAAATAGCACAATCCTGTTAACTTCAACCTAATAGCCATTTTATCTCTCTTCCAATGCCTCTGACATCACATCAAACGCCCATTAGGTTGATTTTAATGTCATTATACTAGCTACCCATTTTTTAATTGTTGTTTAGTATTTTTTCCCCCCTTTAAAACTTATTTGTGCTTGGTTTTCCTAGTGTAAAACTTTGTTAGTCAATTAACACTTTAACCCTTTATTCTAATTTGAAGGAACAAGCAAAATGAAACAACAATATTAAAGAGATTGTTGGGAAAATGAATATAGACAGAGTCTATATATTGGCAAAATGACAGCATGTCATCTCTACTCTTCATTATTTTGGTTCACTAGGTCAAACCTCATGCACCAAAGGTTTTTGGAATTGATGGTAATCATGATGTTGTTCTCCTTCCCCAGGATACTCACAGGAATTGTGGAAAACTGAAAGACCACTTTGCCAAAGATTAATGCATCTGTATTTTCATGTGGCCTTTGAAAATTCACCTTCTCAACACATCTTCCAAATGTTCTGTGACAAAATATTTCTATATTTACTAGGCTGCACATAGGGTTTAATCAAACAACTATAAATTATGTGTAAAAATAAATGAAAATATTAACATTATAGGAGAAAGGTTAATGACTAATTTACTGGTGAAAGAAGAGAGTTATCTCGTCCTCATTGAATGGGTGCCATCTTGAAAATGCCAAGTAAAGACATCTTTTTTCTTCTGGTGCTCGTTCCTTTGCTGGATCCCATTCTTTTGAGAAAGGGTTTAGCCCTTTCTTGTTCTCATTTTTTGAGGAAGAACCCACTGTCATCGTTTCCTCCATTTCTATTTTCCCTTTTATTTTTACTTCTTTGTTCGAGGTATCCATCCGACGAGATTGATGGATTTTTATAATGGAAGGAAGACTGATAAATTAATGATGAAATTGAATGAGAGTTTTTTGAGGGGATGAATCTAAGAGAATGAATGTGACTATATATTTAAGTTAATTTTATGAATTATAATTGAATGCATTCATAAGAAAAACAGAATTTGTTTTACAATTATTTTATGAGCATTTATGGTTTACGTTGACTTTGAATTTTACTAAATTTCTAAAAAAAAAAATACTAGTATTAAATTATTTTCACCATAATTAAGTATCCGCAATTAATGTATTAATTGACTTAATTGTTTTCCTTTTTCTTTTCTTTATATAATCTACAAATATGGGACCTAACTTTTCTCCTTTCTAGTCCCATTCGATGCCATCTTTTCCCCCCTTTATGACCATTGGATCAAATTTTAATGGTTCACATTTAATATTTTATAAAAATATTAGGGTAAAGGTGCAAAAATACACACGTGCTTTACCCTCGGGAACTCCCAGCACCATATGCTTTTTTTGGGAGCAAAAATACACATGTGGTTACTAAATGGGTGCAAAAGTCACACTCTCCGTTAAAAGAAAACTGTTGACCGTTAAAAAAAAACGATGTTGACTAATACTGGACCTTGACTTGGCATATTCACCATCTTTACCATTTAAAAAGAAAGAAAAGGAAAAAAAAAATGAACACCTGGAGAACGACGACAAATCAAATCACAGAGGAGCTTCACCTTCATTCTTCCATTTCACCTCTCTTCTTCACCGGCAACAACTTCCACCTTCATTGTTGCCGGTGAGCTCCTCATCTTCACCATAGCCACCACCATCGAAAGCTTTCAAGAGAAACAAAAAACAGAGTGTGCTACGACTGTGAGTTAAGGAGAATAATCTATATGTATATAGGAATTTTATATGAAAGAGAAGAAGCTACAACCACCTAGAGGTTCAAGAGTCCTCCAATGACAGCTTCCACCTTAATTGTTGCCGATGAGCTCCTCCTCTTCACCATAGCCACCACCGTCAAAAGCTTTCAAGAGTAACAAAAAATAGAGTGTGCCGCGGCTGAGTTAAGGAGAATAATCTATATGTATATAGGAATTTTATATGAAAGAGAATAATCTAGGTGGTTGTAGCTTCTTGCTGGTTGGGTTCAAAGATTAATAGACTGGGTTTATGCCTTGAGCAATATAATTATGCAAAGTCATCGGAGCCTCTCTTACAGATTGGGCTCATGTCGTGTGCAATTATGCAAAAGTCAGATAGCCACATCACCTTCTCTCAACTTAAACTGACGGCTGATGTGTGTAGCCACAAACCTTCTCTTACAGATTGGTTTTCATGCAACCGAACCTTCTTTTTCAAGTGATTTTGGCCACGATGGAGTTGCTGCAAAAGCTAATTTATCACAAATTTTTACATACCCAGATTTGCCTCTTCTGTTAGTTCTCTGATGGTTTTGATGATTGCCAACAACTACAAACAATGATAGAGGTTTTGCTCTTTAAGGTTGGAAAACCTTCAGTGAAAGCAAACCTCGAGGTTGGTTTGGAAACCTCGAGGTTTGGCCTTACAAAAGGTTTTAAATCCAAGTGCTTTCATGTTTCAAAACTTGGTTTCACAAAAACTATGTGAAACCTCGAGGTTGGAATGATAACCTCGAGGTTCTGATCTTCTTAGAAAAACCCAAGTTTTGCATCAACACTGAAAACCTCGAGTATTAGAAACAAACCTCGAGTTTTGACTCATCCAGAGAGGTCAAGGTTTTCATCAAGAATGAAAACCTCGAGGTTCATATTTAAACCTCGAGGTTTGGCACCTTGCTTGAAACTCAAGGTTTTCAAAGAAATACTCAAACCTCGAGTTTTATTTTGCAACTTCGAGTTTTCCACCACACAGAGAGCAAACTGGTTTTCAAAGTATTGAAAACCTCGAGGTTCAGTTTAAAACCTCGAGGTTGAACCTTATGTTCAAAAACTAAACCTTGCAATTTCAAAAGCAAACCTCGAGTATGGATTTTCAACCTCGAGGTTATCGGGCTCCAGTGAAAAATGAAATTTTTGAAACAAGTTTCAAACCTCGAGGTTACCTTTGGAACCTCAAGGTTTGTGAGCTTCTGAGATTTTTCAAAAGGTTTCTTTTTAAGGGAAACCTCGAGGTTACATGTTTTTAAAACCTGTGTTTGCTTGAAACCTTCAAGCAAACCTCGAGGTTGGATGAACAAACCTCAAGGTTTGTAGCCGTTGCTGCAATTTCAAATTTGGGAAATCTGCAATACCTTCTTGTTTGATCTCAATGCTTTCCATGTTTATTCTATATTGATTCTAGATATGTTTAACCATCTTTCTAGTGAGTTTCAGACAGTTTAACGAAGGATTATTGAAGAATTGGAAAGTCAAAGCAAAAAGTGAACAGTGCATTAAATGCTCTTCTGCAATCTCACCTACTTTTGGTTAATCCACCTGAGCACGCCTTGTTAACGTTAAAGAATGTTTACTACATCAAGTAAAGTCAATTCCAACGGGCAAATTCTCAGAGAGCCTAATCAGACTCCATTAAAGACATGGATTAGCAGAAGTTTGGAGAGAGAGCAGATGCTTAAACATGCAGCAATGTTCTGCAGATGATTTCCAACGGCTCTATCAAGTTCACAACGGTCATTTAATGTTCACTACCTATAAATAGAGAACATTAACTTCATCTCCTGCTGATACACCAACTCAGAGCGAAAATTTACTAAGTTCATTTATTGTGTATTAGCTTTCACTTGTAAAGTATCATACTTGATACAAGCACTTCAGTGTTTATCATATCTACTCTGTAAGAGAGTCAAACACTTGTAAATCATTCATTGATTGTAACAACTACAAGTCAGGGGACTTGGTAGTTGGGGTGTATTGATTAAAACTTGTAAGGGGGAGTGTGTTCTAGTGAGAGAACAACTCTTAGTACAGAGTGTGTAATCAATATTGTTGAGTTAGTGGATTGAAAATCCCAAGTGAGGCTTGGGGACTGGATGTAGGTCAGGAAAGGACCAAACCAGTATAAATTGCTTTGTGTCTAGCTTCTTCTCCCTACTCTCTCTATTGTGCCCTGTTCTGAGTGCTCAAAAACAGAACAAGTTTCGAAAATTTTCAATATACCCAATTCACCCCCCCTCTTGGGTATAAAGCTCATGTTTTCATCTTCTCCCTCACGTGTTCAAGCTTACCGAACCTGAAGAAGAAGAATAAGAGTTGCAATAGTGGCTTCTCCCTCTGTTGCACTTGAAGAAGGTTCAGTTTCATGAAAACCAACCTCCATCTCTAACACTCTCGGGCAATTCATTGATCTCGCCTTCTGGAGGAGAATATCAAAGCTCTCGCTCTCTCCACCCTCTTTTCCAGCTTGCGTTGCTCCCTTTCTAGGTGAAGAAGACAATGAAGAACAGTACCGAGTCAGCATCAGTGTTAGTCAAAATCATTCTTTAACGATCAACAGTTTTCTTTTAACAGAGAGTGTGACTTTTGCACCCATTTAGTAACCACATGTGTATTTTTGCTCCCAAAAAAAGCATATGGTGCTGGGCGCTCCCGAGGGTAAAACACATGTGTATTTTTGCTCCTTTACCCAAAAATATTATTACAATTGAGAGAAGGATGGGAAGGAAATATTAAATGTGGACCATTAGATTTTGATCCAATGGTCATGAAAGAGCAAAAGGACGATAGTGGACAGGAAAAGAAAATTAGAGAAGCCAAATCCCAAAATGTGTATATATGATGTGTGATATAGGTTAGTGCAAGGTACATCCAAGAAGGGGTGAACTTGGTGTATATAAAATAATATAGAATTTGAAAATTCAAATGTAAATAATTTTGAATAACACTTAAGCTCAAGAGCTTAAATAAATAAAGTAGTAAAGTTAGAGAGATGTCACCGTAATGAAAACAATTTAAAAAGAAGATGATGTATGCAACAAATTTATAGTGGTTCGTTTTGGCTACTTGACCTACATTCAATCTCTAGAAACCTCCTAAGAATTCAATTATAATCTCCAAGATTTAGTTTGAGCCCTTAGAGCCTCACTTTAATCTCACTAGTTCGATCTAGGCATTAGTACAACCATAATATCTCCTCAAATTTCAATTGGTAATTGGCAACATAATCTCCTCAAGTTTAATTGGGTATTTGACAACTATTCCTATAACACCCAATCTCATATTCCCTACTCTTAGCGCAAATTTTGAAAAAAAAAATTGTGCATAACCTCAATAGAAAAGAATTGACTCACCACAAGGCTTTGAGGTTACAATTGTGTGACATTACTTTTTAAAAATATCAACCATGATAGAAAAGAATAGACGCACAAGTAGTCTATCATGGTTAATTAAAAACCTCTTATTAATGTAAGTATATGGATAAATATTGAATGTATCTTGCCCCGGTTAGAGATATATAAACCATAAAAAGGAGCTCCAGTCCAGGCCTCCAGCCCATAGTTTACAAGAGTATTCAATCATAAGCAAGTGTTAACATACTTTTGGAATTATGTAATCAAGTTCATATATTTAAACATCTCAATTAACATCCTAGGACACTGGTCATCTATTATGAAAACTCAATTAAATAACTAAAATCAAATCACAGTCCAACATAACGATATATAATAAAATCCATAGAAGTAGTAATTAAAGAAATAAACCAACGACTACTCGTCACAATAGCCTCAAGCACCAATACCTTCCCAGTCATTCCTCCCCTTGAGCTCTTACCTAAAAAAGATTAAGAGTAATGGAATGAGACCACTGTCTTAGTTACTTAACCTCTACTCACTTTACCTACCGGCACCAACCATTGGGTTTTAGGTGGGATTATCAAACAAGATATCATATAGAGATGGCAATAAATATCAATTACAATGATGATAAGGAAATATCACAATGTCACACATGAGAACGCAAACTAGTACATTTTAATTGTTACCATTGTCTTCTCAATAACCCTTAAGCCATCCATATATCCGCATTAGTTCCTCTTATTGAACCTATAGGCTAAGTTGTAGTTCATGTCATTGGTGACTTGTTGGTCGATTTCCTTGATAGCAAGTGAACCAGTCGAACAAGTAATAAAAAGTAAGTAGAGTGTCGTCCTATAGATACTGAGATACCGATGATAATACTGATTTCGAAGATAGTTGTGAGTAAAAAGAAAAGAAAATTATACTTGGTTTGGGTGTTTTTGGTTATAACTAGTAAGCAAAGAAAAATAAATGATGATTGTAGTCGCAAGAAGACATCAGTTTAAAGATAGGATGAGCTCAGATTTCGTCCTAAGTATATCACTCCCCTAGTTTGCCTTAACGCAATGCTATAGCAATTATGCTACACAGCTTCTGCAATGCTATAGCATAGCCACCTTTACAACGTTATCTAGCCAACTCACCATTATGTTATATAAAAGCTTCAACATCCTTTACATACAATCCTAGCCTTACTTCTCCCATATTCCTATGGCGATTTTCTAGCTCAGATTATCATTCTTAGACAAGGTATATGGTTATGAGCGGTAGACCCATTTTTGTAGCCTACAATAATAGCTCAAGCCTTGCACCATCTTGCCTAGCAAACACTGCTTATCAGATGTCTAATCCTGACTCTTTTCTAGTAAGTCGAGGCCACTGATCTAGCATTTATCTTCCACTAACCAACAAGAGATTTAAATACTGATAAGCAAACTGACTTTATTTAATTAAGAACTAGCAACTGGGTTCATTTTACACTTAAGAATTTATCCTCGCTCAGCCAAAGGAAATTTAGTTCATGATTGATGAGGGAATCACAAAACAAATCATAGCAGAATAGCCCATGGAAAAAGACAAACTTAAAATCAAATAAAGGAAAACAGAAAGTTCACCAGAGGGTTTGACGGCGTAGGAGAGGTCTGTCATGTGACAACTCCACGCCTTCTCGTCTCCGTCTCACTATGAGGAAGGATTCTAGGTTTCTTCTAAAGCTCTCGTGCTTCATGAGTTCTCTCCTCTTTTTTGGAGTCCTAGCCAAATAAAAATTATGTTGACTCCTTCATGACTTCGATAATCTTTAGGGTTGGATGTCTTTTCCTTTTAGAGTTAGGTTTCCTTGCGGCGTATGTTTGTCAGGTTAAACTAGTCCAACTTTCCAAATTCGGTTGATTGATTTTGTTGATACTGCAGGATTCTCCAAATCTTAACTTTGATCCTCCACATCTTCTAATCCAAAACGTCAGCCATCTAACCGTCGTCTAATATCCGTCCAACAACCTGTGCCTAATTTCGTAAAACAACCTTGAGGAAACGTCAGAATACATGGCACATAACATTGCTTCACTTATGCTGCTATAGTATTAGGGTTACATTGTATTGCGACTTGTTATGGTTAACCTAATGCTATAGCTTTGTATCGGCTATGCTATGTGCTTTTCACATAAAACCTCAAACTTGTTCTTTTCTTATGCACATGTATGGGATGCTTATATAATTACTATAATTTATGAGATTCATCCTACATTTCCCTATATGTGTGAATTATAGCATATTTGCTCAGATTAGATGCATTTAAGCTCATATTCACTATACAAAATAGTCACATGGTATAAGGAAAACATGGCATAAATAACACTAATCATGACTATAAAGAGGTCTTCACAAGTGTGATATAGACCGATCAAAGTACTACAAAACACACAAATGAATTGGTTTCTATAGTAAGAAATATTACTTGGGGCCCAGAGATACTGTCAGGATAGCCATTGGAGTGTCGTATTAGGGGCACTACCCTGTCAATAAATGCTAGCTATAGTGCAAAATAGTAACATATAGCGATGAACCACGTGGTCTTTATAATTAATGATACAATGATAAAAATAGGAGGCTAATAACACTGAATAGTAAAGCCATCCTGATGATTCAAAGCACACTAAGCCAGAAGGAATGCTTCTGTATATGTAATCTGTCAATTGCTAAAGAAATATGGAAAGCTCTAGAGATAGCTCACGAAGGTACTCTAGCATAAAAGAAAATAGGATCAACACTTTAATTAATGACTGAATATGGTTAATGCCATAAATACATTATAGTTTGAAACCATTATATATCTACACAAAGCATATATAGCATCCACATATATGACTGTTCGAAACCCATATATAATAGATAATAACCATCATAAAAGGCCTTTTTTGTAGTAGTAAAAGATTAGGTTTTGAATTTATAGGGACTTAAGAGCAAGAATTATTCACATTTATGAACGCGAGCATACAAAACTAGAGCTTCGAACCCAGACTGAGCAACAAAAAATAATGGTGGGGGTACTGGAAAATGACCAGTTCTTCAACAACTTAGACGAAAATAATGGTGGGGATACTGAAAAATAGTGGTTGATTGTGTTTGGAGAGAGCACGGATGAACGGTGAGAATTTTGAACCGCGAATGAATAGAGGCCATATAGGGTTTTTAATTAAAACCCAATATTTCAAGGTTCAATAATAATAATAATATTATTATTATTATTATTTTGTTGCTTAGAGCATTCGGTGTCCCAAGGCAGGTCATTTTTCAGGCACATCAACAGCCCCAAACTAATCCTTCAATTTTGAACAACAATGAAGTATATAAGTTTCACAGGTGTTTAAAAATAACCGTGAAATATTAACGTCATTTGCTTCACGGTTTTTCACTATAAACCATGAAGTAAAAATAAATTTTTTTTTTAAAGAAATAAAGTTATATTCCACGGTCTTTTATTACCACTATAAAATATTTGTCACAATACTTAACAATTTATATTAACAACTGTGAAGTATTGCTTTACACAATCTCTGCCTCTTGATATTCCACAGTTTCCTCTTAATCATAAAATAATGGGTGTTATATATTAATGATTCTGTAGTAGTGTTAACAATTACAATTAGCAAAATAGTAACACACATAAGGAAATTAACAACAACAATTAACAAATTAATAACAAGATACTCCATTTGGTCCTTATTATAAGACACCAACTAACTTTTCTCACAAACCAATAAAAGTAGTTAAAGTCAATAAAGTTGTCCTACAATTTAAGTAACTTTCAATATTACCCCTACTAATTGCACTAAACTCTAATATTATATTAATTATTACTCTCACCCACTACCCTCATTAATTAGGGGCGGACATGGAAACAAATAATTAATGCTCATTGGGAACAAGCAAGTGTCTTATAAAAAGGACCAAATAAACTTGTTAGTTGGTGCCTTATAATAAAGACCAGAGGAAGTATAAGAGAATTAGCAACTCTCGTTTCACATATTCCCAATTTAATTAACAACACATAAGATAAACAATAAATACACACACACACTCCTCTAGTCCTATTTATAAGATAGAGAGAAGGAATTTTTCGGTTCTATTTATAAGACACTTCAATAAATTTTCCATATCAATGTACTTTTTTTTCCTTTCATTTATTATTATGTTGACCTTGTTCTCATAGGGTATATATAATATACATTATATAAGGATAAAGTTATAAAGTTGTTGAATTTTATGACAGCATTAATGAAGTATAAAGTTTTTCCATAGATTGTGCAAAACTAGTGAGGGAAGCACAATCGGAACATCGGTAGAATGAATTAACGGTTCCGAGTCTGGAAAACGCAAGAAGACGTAATTGGGGTGGAGAAAAAATACGAAGGGGTGGTGATAATCGGGTTTGGGCCTCTAATATCTTTATTATTATTATTATTATTATTATATTCTATATAAAATGATTAACATTTTGTAGCAAAAAAAAAAAAAAAAAGATTAACATTTGATAAGTTAGGTTTCTTATCTTTTGAACTAGTGTTGAAAGTTAATTTTTTTCAACGGCTACTAGTTTCATTGTTATTTGCTTTTCTTTTCTTTTTTGACATCATTTTCAATTGTAAATGAATCACATTGCTTCTACTAGTTGTAGCTGCTATCGTCCAATAGTGACTAGAGCCATTAAAAACAATTTTTCAACTGCAATACACACTACTGTGCTTAGGTGAACATACTTAAGATAAGCATATTCAAACCGGGGGGGGGGGGGGGGGGAGGCGACAATGATTACTAATGTGCAGCAAAAAGTGAAAAAGAAGCCAAGGAAATTAAATATGCAATCATTCTCAACAACAACAACCACAATATCCCACTAGTTAGTTATCCATTCATTCTCAACAAAAGAAACCAATTTAGTTTGAGAAGAAAAAGTCAATAAACAAGCACAAGAACTAATAAGGAAAAGAAAATTGATAAGTTTAAAACTTTCTTATATCCCATTTAAATTATTCTTCCACTTCAGTGCAACTTGTGATAGTGTCATTGTGGAAGAACCATCTTCTTTAAGTGCATTAGTAGAAGCATCTCTTAAATCCATCATTCTCTTGCGAATCTCCTTACCTTCTTCACCTTCCATCAAACTCTTCACCAATTTAGCAATCTCTTCCCCTTCCACGATGCCGTTTTCACTAACTTTAGGCCTCAAAGCAACCTTAAGACCATCAGTTAACAAAACAGCATTCATTTTTTGTTCTGCAAAAAGTGGCCACGCTATTAATGGTACTCCCTTCTGGATACTCTCAAGTGTGGAGTTCCATCCACAGTGACTCAAGAACCCACCCACTGAACCATGACTGAGGATTGAGATCTGAGGTGCCCAAGAAGGAATAACAAAACCTTGCTCTTTGGTTCTCTCCAAAAAGCCTTTTGGTAAGAAGTCTAAAGGGTTCTCATTTCCTGAACCAAGGTAAGCTGCACTAGAAACATTACTTGGTGCTCTGAGAACCCAAAAGAATTTCTGACCACTCAGTTCCAAGCCGTGAGCTAGCTCATCGATTTGGTCTTGGGACAGGGTCCCACCACTTCCAAAAGAAACATATAAAACAGAGTTAGGTGGTTGATTATCCAACCACTTCAGACACTCTGAGCCGGTTTCTTCACTGTTTGACCCCGTTTGAGTGATGGGTCCGATCGGATATACAGGTGGAAAACCACTTTCTTTCTGTGTCATGGCTTTTATAGCCCTTTCTTCCATTTCCGTGAAGCTGTTAACTAATAGCCCATCAACAGATAACAATGTCTTGGTTCGTTGTAGAAACATTTTGTAAGATTCATTGGACCGATCTTGAATCGGGTCAGGGAGATCACTACCATATAGTGGGACACAACCTGGAAGCTGGATAGGTTCTGGTACGTCTCTGAACTCACCAGAAATCTCTTCGTGGAGGGTTGGAAGATGAAGGCAGAAGGAAAGCGTTAAAGCACCTGAATAGAAGTAAATGAAAGACAAAGTGTTTAGTTCGTTCACGAAACTTAGTGCCTCAGTTGCAAAAGGGTCCACAACTATAGCAGCCAAATGAGATTTGGAATTCAAGGACTTCAATTCGTGTTTTAAAGATGGCAAAGATTTGGTCACTGCGAGTTGAATTTGGACTGCTAAGTTGGCATCTTTGGGTAGGTCTTGTTTGGTGATAGGAGGAAGAAAAATGAATTGGATGTTTGGAGGAAGATTTTTTAGGTAGGCTATGGAGGAAGAAGGAGGAGATTCAATTGAGATGATGATGAAAATGACATGAAAATCTGGGTGAAGCTGAACAAGTCGCTTTGAGAACTCAAGAAGAGGAATCATATGGCTAAATCCAGGACTTGGAACAACGGCTATGTGTGTTGTTTTCTCCATGAGAATTTCAAAACAAAGCCTTTGGAACGATGAAAATTTGGATCTAAGTTTGTAAATTTGTTGTCTTCGGTGTTTGATGAAAGACTTCAAGATTTTATGCCCTTATATAGAAGACATGTAATGTTATGAAGTAATTATTACTTGTTCGGAACGCTTGTCGTTTAGCTCTAGAAACTTCTTAACCCATCGCGGGACTGACCCGGTGGCTGTTGACTTGTTTCTCTATTTGCCTTTGATTTTGATACTTCAAATGTCGGTCGAAGTGGAAGTGATGACGTAAGTGATCACATAGGCCAGTCTTCTAGATAATAATATTGAATATTCTCCGATACTTCTTTTCTCTTGGGGAGCAAGAGGTTGAAATTTTTCTACAAATGAGATACATCGAATGTAATGAAACAAGGATAAAGGTGAATCCTATGTAATCATCTTTGACCTCTCTCAAAAACAAATTTGATCCTTAATGTGTCCGGAAGTTTCCAATAATTTACGACTTGGCTTTGGTCCCTTGTAGGATACCGTCTGTTGCCATCTTTTACTTAAAATAGCTTCGTTTTGGCGTAAAACTATGTTGGTTCCCTCTTTTTTTCAAAAAAAAAAAAAAAAATATATATATATATATATATATTTTCAAGGCAATGACGGGTACTTGAAAGGATACTTTACTGACTGGCATTGAAAAAATATTTTCATGATCTTAAAAATTATTTTATGATCTTGAAAAAATATTTCAGGGTACTGACTTGGTACTAAACAGATACTTCAAGATATTGGAAAAAAAAAATACTATATAATCTTGAAAATTATTTTAGGATTTTAAAAAAATTGTTCAGATACTGACTAATACTAAAAATATACTTCAGGATATTTTTTCAAGATCCTAAAATAAATTTTTCAAGATCATGCAGTCTTTTTTTTAATTACAATTCAATATTTTGAAGTAATTTTTTTTAGGGGATAGGATATTCTTACTACCATTTTTTATTACTACCAATCTTACTACCACTTTTCCACCGTTAGATCAGAATCTCATCTACCTTTATAATTTCTCTCTCCTTTTAAAATTCTGATCTAACGGTGGAAAAGTGGTAGTAAGATTTGTAGTAACAAAAAATGGTAGTAAAAATATCCTATCTCTTTTTTTAGTACCAGTCAATACTCTAAACTAATTTTTTAAGTTCCTAAAATAATTTTTCAAGATTATGAAATATTTTTTACTACCTGTCAGTATCTTTTAAGTATCAGTCAATGTTTTGAAATATTTTTTCCAAAAAAGAAAAGAGGGAAGTTTTGCTCAAAAACGGCTCCATTTTAAGCAAAGGATGGATGGCGGCGGACCCTGCAAAGGACCAAAGCCGTGCCCAATTTGTTCACGTATAATCTTACATTAAGGAGCAAAAACTAAGGATTGCACTCCACTTGACATTTAATAACACTTAGAAACGTTTCTGAGCCTTTTGACATGTATTCAATGTATTGGATTTATTGGTCTTTAACTTAATGTTTATTTTATACAGGTTTGAGTAAAATATAATGACCTCCTGTGAGATTTGTTAAATTTGCATAGACCTCCCCTTATGTTTCCAAAACCTACACATTAGTCTAAATTGTGACACAGTTAATAAAATTCCTTCATATATGTTAAAATACTTAATTTTATTATTTAAAATTAGGCAAAATCCCAGTTAAATATAGTAATTCAAATACTTAAATGCAGATTCAGGACTACACTTTCAAAAAATTCATAATATGTACAAGAAGCCTAGTAATGAATAGTTTCAATATTGATAGAAGATCATAATGCCCTTCTACAGTTAAAAAATAATAATAATAAAGTTAGCTAGGTTAGGCCTTATTATTCTACATGATGAGTCACTGACCTTTGACCTAGTCAAAAGTCACCTTTGACCGAGTGATGATAAAGGCTGAGATCGGGATCAGTAGTTTTCATACGGAGGAATGTGAATGGTCAAGATGGAATTTGTCCCTCACATTTGTAGAGAGATAATACTGGGCCCCTCGATGAGTAAGTCTAAGAAATGTATGGCCATATTACGGTGGAAAGGAGTTTCCATTTCAATTATTAGACTACTCGAGAATTGAGAAAGTAATGGTCAAGAACAGGAAGTTGACATTATCCATGCCTCATCCTTGACCAAATTATCGCGTGACAAAAGGGACGTAACATGGTTGTACGATAGGTTGTATCGTGTTATCAATCCCCATGTGAATTGGGTAGTCGCAATGTCTTGCTAGTGGCCGCTTGCGACTTGTGGGCTGGTATAGTATTGGCCTACTGCCAATCCCATATGGGCCTGCAGGGTCGTACACAAAAATAACCCAACACAAGTAAAAGTGTCCAAATTCATTGAATCATAGATACATCTAAGATTTAATGAATACTGAATTTAATATAGGGTGGCTATATATATATATATATATATATATATATATATATATATATATATATATATATATTAAATTCGAAAATAATATACTAATATTATTTAATGGAGATTATAATATTATTATATAATATTTCTTTTATATTTAATTTATTTGATAAATTAAATATGTAAAACAAATAGAGATATTGTATCTCACATTGAAATTCTAATTTTGAATCTGGATTAAAAAAATATATTGATAAAATCTATCTCATAGATCTAATCTAATCAATTATTTTAAATCCAAATTAAAAGCTTTCTGATTTAATTTATTTCTATAAATTAAATCCAAGCAATGATATATATCTATTTAATTAAATTCAAGATACTATATCTCAATTTAAATTACCAATTATCTATCCATTAGACTCAGAAACTTTGCATTAGAGACATATCGAAGTTGTTGATAGAAATTGAGATTGACTCGTTTTTGCTTTGCTGCTTTATATCTATAGTCGACATGCCTTTGGTCTGCTCTGGGATGGCATAGTGAATTTTTATAATCAGTGAATTTTGAATTTACGAAGACGAAGATTTAGTGCAAAGATAGGTGATACTAGAGTGTTGTTACTTAACATTCGAGTGTTGATGAACGTGCTGTCTGGAAGAAGACTCGTTCAAAACAAAGCTTAGTTGAAATATGTGTTTTCTTCCAGACACTCAGGTATTGGAAACCCATACTTGAGTGTCACACTCAGGTCTTTTTTTCCATACTTAAGTGTTGATCCTTTGTATGTCTATAAAATATTGTTCAAAAGACAAAGTTTGGGAAAGATGTATTGATTTCTACTAGACACTTGAGTGTCTCAAAGTCACACTTGAGTGTCACTAATGACACTTCAAGTGTGCTACAAAGCCTTAGTCCATCATTGAGTATCATGCACTGACCTTGACAGAAATTATCTAAGCACTTGAGTTTTGATGAGCATACTCGAATGTAAGCTTTTCCAAAACGTATCTAAGTGTCAGGCAAAATTGATGTTGGCAACCATGTACACTAGATTGATCTTGTACAAAGATCAATCTCTAGAATCCAGTGACTTCCAAAACGTAAGAACATTGGCAGCACGAAGGTCAAGCTCTAGTAAGCATAACGTCTTCAATATAGCTCCAAATTTGAAAAATCACCCATGTCTAGAAAGCTTTTTAAATATTCTTTTCAATCAAAAAGGAATTACTCCAAATTCATTGTTTCTGAACGTTTTGATCAAATTAATGATAAATGTTCTTGACCAGCGTTTTTGTAATATCTTAAATTGACTGTTAAATTTTTTTAAAAAAATCATATCTCTTCCATTTGATCTTTGTTTTCCTTGATCTTGATGTTTTGGAAAATGTGTTTGAGTATGATTTCATATGCCACCAGTTTCAGCTCAATTGGATACGTATTTTGTGAGATACACCCAAAATACCAAACCTATATATGATGTGTGGCGTGAATTCAAGCAACAACTTCTAAAATTTGTGACTCTTTCATATGAACTCCTCTGGGATTGATTATGTTGTCTATGTGACGTATTGGGAGTCTAGTTTCATATAAAATTAGTTTCACCTCAATCGGATTTCTGATTTGAGAGATGTCATCGAATAATCGAAGCTTGCTCAAGTAGAACGTTGAACAGGGGCAAATAGAGGAGATGAAATAGTGCTACATTCGAGTGTATGAAATCATACTCAAGTTTTTGACTAAATTGGCATTTTGGAATTGTGGTATGAAACTATCATTTCTGAAATTCGTGGTACGAAACTGTCATTTTAGGAATTCATGATATCAAACTGTCATTTGTGAAATTTGAGCCCCTACCAATTTCTTTCTTCTTCTTCTACTTAATCAATCCAATTCAATAACTTCTTTAGTAATCTTCTTCTTGATCATTCTTCATAATTCATATCTTCTAATTTTTGAATCTACATTACATGTAGGAATTAGTCATTATAGGAGATAAATATACTATGCAAACTTTTTGTTCTTAATATTGGACAACTATATTTAACATTATCAAAACTAATCATATCCAATATCCTCTGCTGCTCCTTCTGTCCACTTCCTCTCCTCTTCTTCTCCACTACTGATCTCAACCTTTAAAATGAAATTTGACCAGTTTAGATTTAATATTTTTATAAAAATATTTTTTAAATATTTTTATTGCATTTTAAATTAGGGTGATGAGCAAAAATATCCATGTTGAATTGTGAAAAGTGCATCAGATACCATATTAAAACTTTGAGTACAAAAGTGGCTATTGTAGTTTTGATTGCTTAAACACCACCGAACCAAGCACCTACCACCATCGCTGCCGACAAAGATTGACCCAACACCCGCCTCCACACCCTCCATTGCACTGATTTATGGTGACCAAGATTGACCCATCAAATAGAGAAGGGGGATCAGAAGTGGAAGTAAAGGAAATAGGCTTCACTTTGTCAACACATATAGTTGTTATTGATCTCGTTTTCCAGCGAAATCCTACATTTGGAGTAGTTGGTAGAGGTAATAATCTGACGCAAAATACTGACTAAGGGACGAGAGAGAATTTGGACAGCAAAAGATGAGATGAGGAGGATATACGGATACTAGTGGGGCCCATAGAAAAAAGATAACTTTTTTTTTTTTCTCAGAAATAGAAAAAAGAAAACGAACATAACAGGAAAATAATGGTTGAGACATTTTTGGACTGTTTTATAATCTCCATATCCAATTTCGCACCCCTAAGATTTTAGAGCCTGTTTGGGTATCCTATCATATGGTGCCATATGCACTTTTAACATATTAATACAGATAATTTTTCCCTTTCACCCATTAAATTATCATCACTAAACTTTAGTAGTTTCTAAATTTATTTATTTATTAATAGTATGATATTTTATCAGTAATTTTTTAAAACATTAAATTTGGATATCTCGCTCTCATTATTAATTATGGGATAAGGGTCTTAAATGCTGTGGAAGTTTTCGCTCAGAAGCATTGGTAAGACGAAAGTTTCTTTTGGACCAAAAATGCCATGAAAGTTCACAAAACGTAGCAATTTTGCCCATCCGTTAATTTTGACCGTTAAGTTTAACTGAGTACACACATGGCATGTCACCTCATCACACGTGGCATGCCACCTCATCAATCAAATTCGTTAAGTACCATTTTCGCCTCGGAAGTTTTCACTAAGGCAATTTTGCTTGAAAAGTTTTCATTGAGGAGCAATTTTGCTCCGGAAGTTTACAAAACGTAGCAATTTTACCCTTCTGTCACCCAATATTAAATTTGACTATTAAATCAGTCAAAGACCACATATAAGTGATACCTTGAAAAGGTCGAACTTGGAGTCAGAGAAAGAGATCCTTGAGATGTTGAACTCTAGGCGGCTAGAATTTGTGAAGTCGAACTAGTCAAAGGGACTGAAAGGTCTATCGCAAAACCCAGAGAAAGCATCACTTATGATTTAAGCAAATGAAACGCAAAACGAGAAATGAATTGTTCCAAAAATTGGTTTAGTAAAACAAATCAATAGTGATAATATTTACGTTTGTATAGACTGATCGTTTGCTCATATCATAAATGATACTTCCTCTAGGTTTTGCGACAGACCTTTCAGTCCCTAAACTAGTTTGGCTTCACAAATTCTGGCCGCCTTGAGCTCAATATCTCAAGGATCTCCTTCTCTGACTCGAAATTCGACCTTTTCAGAGCATGACATGTGTGGTCTTTGACTGATTTAATAGTCAAATTTAATATTGGGGGAAAGAAGGGAAAAATTGCGACGTTTTGTAAACTTCCGGGACAAAATTGCTCCTTAGTGAAAACTTTTGGGGCAAAATTGCATCTCAGTGAAAACTTCCGGGGCAAAAATGATACTTATGATTGATGAGGTGGCATGCCACGTGTGCACTTAGTTAAACTTAACGGTCAAAATTAACGGAGGGGCAAAATTGCTATGTTTTATGAACTTTCATGGCATTTTTTGTCTAAAAAAACTTCGGTCTTACTAGTGCTCCTGAGCAAAAACTTCCATGGTATTTAAGACCCTTATCCCATTAATTATCTATCAACAACTAAATCTTTGAATAGTTATAAACTAAAACATCACATTCAATAAATTCATTGAATGTTATCTATGTCTTCCTATAACTTTTTTTAAATGACTCCATATTGTTTAATCAATCCTTCTTACCAACACACACAATGGCCTTTGAATGTGTCTAAAGTAACTCAAAAAATTTCCTAGCTAATTTTTTTTCCTCAATATAGATGCCACCTCAATTCTTTTGCATATATGTTCATCATAAATCTTATCTTTTCTTGTATGATCACAAATCCGTCTCAACATTATTATATTGGTTACCCCAACTTTATGCTCATGTTTTCTCTATAAAGACCAACATTTACTCCTGCATAACTGCTGGTCTTATAGCAATGTAATTAAACTTCCCTTTTTGGTTATTAGATACCTTTTGATCATAAATAACTCTAATAGTTTTTTTTTCTTTCATTTAAACTACTCAGCTTAAAATTCAATGATAAACATCTTCATCATTTTCACCCTCTTTTTTATTAATTTATCTTAGATATCATAATTTGGTCAGTTGTGGGATGATTTGATACCACAATTTAATCTCCAAGCCATATTTAACTTGCTACTTAACAAAATTGCAACTCATATTGTGTATTGCAACTATCCCTAAGTCAAATTTAGAGTTAATCGCTTCTCTTGTGCCGGCCAAAAGAAATATATCACAAGCAAAAAGTATGTCGTTATGGATTTCTTCTTTAATAAGCTTCAGTTAGAACTTTTAAATCTGGGTTAATAAAAAAGATTATAGCTCAAAGATAGTCATGGTGTAGATCAATCTTTATAAAAAAAGTGTTTTGTCCCGCTTCCAAGCTTTCTGACATTAGTTTTTACCCTCTTATATGACTTTTATACATTTAACACATATTTCTATCCATGGCTTTCCAAAAGTACATTTCTGAGTCCCCAGTCATACGATTTTTCTATGTCAATGAAAACCAAATGCGGGTCTCTTCACTTTATCCTGTACTTTTCCATTAGCAGCCTTAATCCATAAATTGCTTATGCTGTGCATACCCAAATTGGTTCTAAAATACAAGTTTCCTTTGCCCTGATACTTTCCTATAAGGCCCTTGGTAAATAAATCTTAATATGATTTGTAAATATCATTCATGTTGCTGATGATATTTTGGTACAGGAAATGTTGTGAGATGAAAATAGACTCTTAAGAATAGAGATGAGAGGTATGTTTTATGTAATTTTTAATTTTCGGGCAGGTTTATACACGTTTTGAAAATAGAAGGGCTTGGATGATTACTTCGGATTCTACTTTTTTTTTTTTTTTTGCATAATACAGGCAAGCCGTAGCTTGAAGAGGTAAAATAGGACCTAGAACAAAAAGACTAGTCCTAAAATCAACACAAAAGGAACAAGGCTAGGACCGACAAGCCAATTGGTCCTTCCGCACCATTTCAAGGCACCCCTCAAGAACTGTAGGAACAAGGACCTCGTGCGCATCCAGAGGAACATTATGTCCTTCCTTTGCCAAGTAATCAGCGCATGCAATGTTTTCTCTGTGAGTATAATGCAGCTCCACACTCCAATCTCGGAGCAGAATATCTCTGATGCTGCCAATAATATCCCTGAGCGGATGATCATCATAGGCCCAGTCTCGCATGAGAATATTGACCGCATCCAGCGAGTCCGAGTCGAGTAGAACTTTCTAGAAATCCAATTGTTGAGCCACTGTCAGTCCTAGCATGATGGCATGAAGCTCCGCTTCTATAACCGTCCGAAGACCAAGGGATTTGTAAAACCCCATCACCCAGCGACCTCGTGAATCCCTGATCGCTCCTCCACATGCCGCTTAGAACTGCTGCCGGACCGACCCGTCGACATCAATACGGACTACTTTCCCGGTAGGGGGAGTCCACTGCTTCTGCTCATTCCTACCAAGATAGAAAATTTGATGGGATAAGTTATCATTAACACTACTTTCCAACATAAGGTAATTGCACAAGTGAAGCATCTCCTAGTTTCAATATTATCGCCTTGGAATATTCTTACTATTTCATTACATTCGATGAACTGCCTTTCCACCTTAATTTAATGCGCTTGTTCCTCAAGAAAAGAAATCTCGTAGAATAATATTTAAGGGATTCCAACGTTATCACTGACATCACCACTTCCACTTTGGCTGACATTTGGACTAAAATAAAGTCACCTGTTATTTTATCAGAATCAAAAGGCAAAGGCAGAGACAACCACCGGGTGGGTCCTACCACATCCTGGACAGGTGAAGAATTTCTAAACTCACAGGCTAGCGTTCCGTACGAGTAATAACAACATAACACGGCTTCTATATAAGGGCACCAAATCTTCAAGCTTTCATCAAACCCAGAAATCAACAAATTTACAAAAGTCGATTCAACTTTTCATCGATCTCAAGCTTTTGTTTCAAAATTTCCATGGGGAAAACAACACACATAGCCGTTGTTCCAAGTCCTGGATTTAGCCATCTGATTCCTCTTCTTGAGTTTTCCAAGAGACTTGTTCAGCTTCACCCAGATTTTCATGCCACCTTCATCATCCCCTCACTAGAATCTCCTCCTTCTGCCTCCATAGCCTATCTTGAAAATCTTCCTTCAAACATTGAATCCATCTTTCTTCCGCCTATCACCAAACAAGACCTTCCAAACGATGCCAACACCGCAATCCAAATCCAACTCACAGTGACAAAATCTTTGCCATCTTTACATCACGAATTGAAGTCCTTGAATTCCAAATCCCATTTGGCTGCTCTAGTTGTAGACCCTTTTGCTTCTGAGGTACTAAGTTTTGCAAAGGAACTAAACACGTTGTCTTTCATTTACTTCCCTTCAGGTGCTTTAGCGCTTTCCTTCTGCCTTCATCTTCCAACCCTCCACGAAGAGATTTCTGGTGAGTTCAGAGACGTACTAGAACCTATCCAGCTTCCAGGTTGTGTCCCACTATATGGTAGTGATCTTCCTGACCCGGTTCAAGATCGGTCCAATGATTCTTATAAAATGTTTCTACAACGAACCAAGACATTGTTATCTGTTGATGGGCTATTGGTTAACAGCTTCACGGAGATGGAAGAAAGGGCTATAAAAGCCATGGCACAGAAAGAAAGTGGTCATCCACCTGTATATCCGATCGGACCCATAACTCAAACCGGGTCAAACAGTGAAGAAACCGGCTCAGAGTGTCTGAAGTGGTTGGATAATCAACCACCTAGTTCTGTTTTATATGTTTCTTTTGGAAGTGGTGGGACCCTGTCCCAAGACCAAATCGATGAGCTAGCTCACGGCTTGGAACTGAGTGGTCAGAAATTCTTATGGGTTCTCAGAGCACCAAGTAATGTTGCTAATGCTGCTTACCTTGGCTCTGCAAGTGAGAACCCTTTAGACTTCTTACCAAAAGGCTTTTTGGAGAGAACCAAAGAGCAAGGTTTTGTTATTCCTTCTTGGGCACCTCAGATCTCAATCCTCAGTCATGGTTCAGTGGGTGGATTCTTGAGTCACTGTGGATGGAACTCCACACTTGAGAGTATCCAGAAGGGAGTGCCATTAATAGCGTGGCCACTTTTTGCGGAGCAAAAAGTGAATGCTGTTTTGTTAACTGATGGTCTTAAGGTTGCTTTGAGGCCTAAAGTTGCTGAAAATGGCATTGTGGAAGGGGAAGAGATTGCTAAATTGGTGAGGAGTTTGATGGAAGGTGAAGAAGGTAAGGAGATTCGCAAGAGAATGATGGATTTAAGAGATGCTTTTACTAATGCACTTAACGAAGATGGTTCTTCCACAATAACGCTATCACAAGTTGCACTGAAGTGGAGGAATAATTTAAATGGGATTTAAGAAAGTTTCAATCCTTTCTCTTTGCCTTTATCTCCCAATTGTCCACGGGGAGATTTCTGGTGAATACAGAGACGTGTACCAGAACCTATCAAGATTCCTGGTTGTATCCCACTCCAAGGTAAAGACATCCCTGACCCAGTTCAAAATCGGTCCAGTGAAATCTTACAAGATAGTTTTTTTTTTTTTTAATTACTTTCAAAGATGTAATTCTGACTTGTATCATTACTGTAATATGTGGGTCTTGGGCTTATTAGATGCTACAACTTATTTAGTTATATGTTGTTAGGACTTATTATTAGGCCCAATTAGTTAGAACAGATACTTGTATCAATATTTGAACTTGGTAGTAGCAAAAAAAATATATATATATATATGTGAACTTGGACTCTTGTATAGGCTGTTGTTGAATTAATGAAAGACTTAAGTTTTTCAAGACGGCCCAAGGAAATAGCCCACACAAACCGGATCAACACTAGAGTCTGACCAGCAAAGATCAAGAAACGGATCTAAGAATCAATTAGTAAAAATCCCTTTTAATCAATTACCGTAGTAGCCTAGGAAAACATAGGGAATATATCTAGGTTGAAATTTATCACATACCTTCAAGTCAGTAGCATATGCTAGTGACCCAAATACCTTTAAGTTTTCTAATTCGGTTCCACACCATATATCTTTTCATAAGGAGTTTTGTAGTCTTTGATAAAAAAGAAAAAAGAAAAAGGAGTTTTGTAGTCTAACACCTTGGAGGATATTCGATTTTACCAAGTGAACTGCTGCAAGACCAAGCTACGAGTAAGCTGCATAATTGTTCAGTGCTTCCTTTCCACACCTCATTTTGTTAAATTCGGGGACGTATTAAATTCATGATACAGTGTCCCTAAAAAATGGGACTCCATAAGATACTTATGGCATCCCAAAAATTAAGGACACCGTAATTTTTTTTTCCTAAAAAAAAGACAAACGTGCCTTTGAAGACGGAGGAAGAACCAGAACTCATTGTCGATTAGCAGATGCAAATGCAGATCATAGTGCAGATTTGGAATTTTTGGAGGATTTATCAACCTTCATTTCCCAACAAGCACGGTGATCAGTGTCAAGGGTGGTATGGTGGGAATTAGCAGATGTAGATAATACAGATCCAAAAGTTCTAGATCTAACAATCAGACTAACAAATTTAAAATTCCACATGTAACAATTAGGAAAACAAAAACAAAATCCAGATCATAGTGCAGATTTGGAATTTTTGGGCGCCAAAATTTAAATTAGGGCGTCCTGATTTAATATCAGGATGCCTAATTTAATATTTTTCCGCCAAAATAAATGTTAGTTTAGCGCTTTTTGGCGCTGTTGGATTTTTTTTTTAATTGGCGTCCTGATAAGTGAATCAGGGCACCAAAAAGAAATTAGGGCGTCCTGATAAGTGAATCAGGACGCTTTATGAGAAATATAAGGTGCCCTTATATTAATATAAGGATGCCCTAATTTTAGGTTTGGCGCCCTGATTCACTTATCAGGACGCCGATGGACCATTTTAATTATAATTCCAAACCCGCGTCTTGTGCCCGCCCCCACACTCAATTTCTCCCAACCCTAGCGTACCTCACACACGCGGTCCCTCAAGCAGCTGTCTCCTCTTCCCTCAACCTCTCTTCGCGGCTTCTATACGTTGGTCTCGTTCCTCTTTTCTGGCAACGCCCCTACCGTCTCCTCTGTCTCCGACACCCCCACCTCTAACATTGTGTGCCATCGATCTCCTCCATCTTGTTCTCGTTCTCTCTTTTGCGAAGCTCTGTTTTTTTTGGGAGAAGCTCCTTCACCGTTTTTCCTTCTTGCATCGACGATCGAGTTTCGCTCCTCATCTTTTGGGTGTTGGGTTTTTCTTTCTCCTCGTCGTTGTCCGTCCACTGCCACTTTGAGTGCACTAAAATTGTTCTCTTCTCCTCCTTCGCTGCTATGCGTGAATTGGTATGAGGTATGTTTAAAGATCCTCTTATTCCTATGTATTTAGGGTGCTATCATATTGAATACATGCAGACTGTTATTCTTTTACTCTCTGTTCAATTGTTTGTTTGGATTGGGAAATTGTGGTTTTCGTTTTAATTGTCACTTGATTTTCGCTTTAGCTTGTCTGGTGATTAGATGAAATTTGAATTTCAGTTTAAATGGAACTAAAAGAAACATGGGCTTATCAGTTTAGCTTGTCATATGTATTGTTATATAAAAAAAAAGATATATCTTGTTTACTGTCGTGTTTATAGGACTCCTCATCAATTGCATCTACCTCCATCACTTACTACACAGAACTTCTTGACCACACACACTCTCTCTTCCTGCTTTTTAATATCACCTCGAGTTTTAGGTATAGGATAAATTAAGTTGGTAGTGTGATTTACATACAAATTTTATCTTATAATTACAATCGGAGGGAGTATAAAATATATTGGGGGAGTTGATGTTTGTCGTAAATATAATGTATAGTTTTTATTTTATCAATCTTTTCATATTTCATCCATATTGTGTAAATGGAGCTGTATACCCAAGAGGGGGGTGAATTGGGTATACTCAATTTTTTAGCTCTTGCTCTATTTTGAGCAAGTAAAAACAGAGTAGAACAGAAGTGAAGGGAAGAAAAGCTGAGACACCAAGATTTATACTGGTTCGGTCTTATCCTTGACCTACATCCAGTCCCCAAGCCTCACTTGGGATTTTCAATCCACTAACTCTTTCAACTTGATTACACACTCTACACTCAAGAGTAGTTCTCTCTCTAGAACTCACTCCCCCTTACAAGTTGTAATCAAGTATCCCAACCACCAAGTCCCCTGACTTGTGGTTCTTTACAATCAATGATCAATAAGCAATAAAAGCTCTCTCTAAGAGTAAATGATGATAAACACTGAAGCTCTTTTTGTCAAAAGACAATATACAAATGAAAACTAAGAAGTAGTTGAGAGAATTGATTGCTTGTGCGTTTTCAGATGTTGTAACCCCATTGAAGTCTTGAATGCAACTCTATTTATACATAGAGATCATTAAATGACCGTTGCAACTTGGATTAAACTGTTGGGAGACTTCAGCTGAGGATTGGTTCCACTTTGGTTATCTTCTCTCTCCTTGTTTCTGCATAATCCAGCTGGCCTTTGGTTCAGAGTTGACTCTCAAGCAATAAATCCGTTGGAGAGGATGTTACTTGTTGTAGAAATCTTCCTTTTAATCTTCTGCAGCCGTGTACAAGTGGATTAACCAAAAGGAAGCAAGTTTCTGGGTTGAGCATTTAATGTTCTGACACACTTTTTGCTTTTGCTCTAATCCTTCAATGATCCTTCTTTAATCTGTCTGAAACTCACTAAAAAGATGATTAATCATATCTAGAATCATTATAGATTAATCATGTGAAGCATTGAAATCAAACAAGAAGGCATAACAAATTTGTCAATTTTGAATTTCCAACAACGACTAGAAACCTGGAGGTTTGCTTGAATGCAGAAAGTATTTTCAGTTTCTGAGATACATAACCTCGAGGTTTCCTTTGTAAAGAAACCTTAAAAAAAAACTTGATGAAACCAAACCTGGAGGTTTCATAAGAAACCTGGAGGTTTATATCTTTATGAAAAGTTCATTTCCTTTCTGGAACCCACAAACCTCGAGGTTTTCAACAATACTCGAAGTTTGGCTAAAATATTGAAAAGCCAAAGCTTTGTTCCAGGGACACAACCTCGAGGTTTTGGAATGAACCTTGAGGTTTTCATTCATGTGAAAACATGTTTGCTCTCTGCATGACAGAATACTGGAGGTTTAAAGTAATACTCGAGGTTTTAAGTATTTTTCAACAGATTCAAGTTTTAGTCAAAACACCAAACCTTGAGGTTTCAAAGTGAACCTCGAGGTTTTCATGTTCAATGAAAAACAGTTGCTCTCTAGATGAAGAAACCTGGAGGTTTCTTCAAATACTCGAGGTTTCACTTTGTTTTTCAAAATTTCAGTTAGGCGCCAAGCCACAAACCTGGAGGTTTTTGCCACAAACCTCGAGGTTTGAAGTGTTGATGTGAAACTGAGTTTTCTCTGGAAATGCTGAACCTCGAGGTTTCTTTACAAACCTCGAGGTTTCACCTAAATTTGTGAAACCAAGTTTTTTTAGTGATGAAGTGCTGAACCTTGAGGCTCTCTTTGCAAGGCCAAACCTCGAGGTTTTAGTGCAAACCTCGAGGTTTGCTCTTACTCAGAATTTTCAACCTTTAAGAGCAAATCCTCATTCTTTGTTTACAATTGTTGGCAATCATCAAAACCATAAGAGAACTAACATTCTCCCCCTTTTTGATGATGACAACACTTATAAACAATTCTTTTTGCAAGAATCAAGAGAGTTTGAAATGTCTTTGAAAAATTATCAGAAATTTTGAAAAGATATGATTTTGGACTATTAAAACTCTAAAGAATATGATAGTAACATCAGAGATGAGCAGAAGCATGTAAAAGCATTAGTTGTATTCCATTTCAATAGAAACAAGTCAAGGTACAATGGAATACAAAAACAAAAAGATGCACAAAAGAAATGTACAGGGCAGGTACATGTGCCAAAATCATCAAAACAATCCTAACTCCTAACTACTCCTTGCTTTTCTCTCCTCCTTTATCATCCTCAAAAAGAGTAGTGGGAGGAGTATCCAGAGAGGGAAGAACCACTGTAGCAGGTGAAGATGGTGAGGGCAGAGGTTCAGTAACAAGAGTGGATGGAGAAGGTAAGATCTTAGTAGAGGGAGTAGTTGGTGCTGGGAGAAGAATGACAGTGGATGGAGAGGCGAAGATGGGAGTGATAATTGAATATTTCATACACTACTTTTTGTCTCTTGATTGATAATTTAGGACTTTTTAGCTAATAAATAATGGCTTTTATACTTATTTGGGCTTTTGGCCTTTTATTATATTTTAGCCATTATTTAATAATAAATTTCAGTTTTATATTGCTTCACTATTTTCACCATAACTCTTGATCCAGACATCGGATTTGCCTCATTTTTGTCTCATATTTCAGATGATTCAGAGAGCTACAATTATTATGAAGATATGAAGAGCAAATTCGAACAAGAGGGCGGTTGATTTTGGAGCCAAAGTTATATGTTAATTTTTGGATCTTTATTTGTAATTAAAGCCCATTTTTAGTATTTTCCATTTTGGGCCTGAATTGTGGGTTGGAGCCCCATTTTCGTTTTTCCATTTTAGGTCAAGTGTGGCAGCAGCCACAAACACCTTTTCATTCATGCTTTTTGTGTTTTAGTGGATCAAAACAGAAGCTTTCATTTTCTCTCAACTGTTCTTCAATGTTCTTCGCGTTCATCATCTTTTCTTCATCTTTTCCAGCCATGCTTGGCTAAATATCTGTAATTAACCCAACGTTGAAGATTCCATGACTCGTTCAGAGAGCTTGTGCTTAATCGGTAACGTTTCTCGTTTATGTTTTCATCTATCGGATTCGATTTCTGAAAAATAGTTCGAATATTAGATTAAATATTCGGTTTGGTTCATCCCAAGGACTAAGTTCGAACTAGGTTTAAAGTTTGCTGTGCGATTGCATAGTGGGACGCCACTGTTCAGATATATTCTAGGCGATCGTCTAGTCGAGGGATTTCTGGATGAACGCAGAGATCTCAGTTCATCCAGAGCCAAACACGAGTTCGTTTATTTTTCGCTCAATGATGAACGTTTCTGGAATCAAAATGTTGGGTTGATCGTTGTTAATCTGTTTCTGTTTAATCCTTTAATCCTCTATTTGGTCTCTGTTTAGTTATGTTTTTTATTCCTTTCGAATTAAAAATCCCCCCATTTTACCATTCTGTTTCTGTTTCGCTGTTGCCAATCAAACCCGCTGTGAATTCATCGGAGAAACGACCCAGGTTACACTATACTACAAAATCTTTGAATCCTGGTTATTTTGGGAGAACACGGCAAATTCTCTGTCAAAATATGGCGCCGCTGCCGGGGAATTTGCATTGGTTTGATTAGTAACAGTAGTGTAAATAGCATCGTTTCGGTAGTTTTGGTGGTTCGGGTGGCTGGATAGAAATTTTTCTGACCCAGATCACTCAACCCAGGTCTTATTCACAAGGAATTGGGCATTCTAAGCAAGAATCACTTCCCTAAAGGGAAGTGAGGTCTCACCTAATTTGCCCAAATTCCATCGTTTAGACCACTTTTTCACTGTTTTAAGTTTCACTTTTTTGATTTCTACTAGGACATTTTTTTTTTCAGTATCTCCGATTTGGCTGAAATTTGGTACAGTGATAGAAAATGGCCAATCGCGCAGGGCACATTGAAAATGTTTCATTTTCAATGTGCGAACCTCCGTTTCGCCAAATTCCATCATTTTGACCACTTTTCCAATTTTCAAAGTTTTTTTATTCCATTTTTGGGTTCCCCAATGGTCTAGGAATTGCCCTGTCCAAGTCCCATAAATTTTAAAAATCATTTGATAGTGTTTCGGGATTTATTTTGGTCAATTTCTACCGTAGGTTCTTGTTTTCTTTGTGTTTGCTTTTATGTGTCTTAGTGTTTTTCTACTTTTTACCACTTTTAGTGTGGCATTTTCGTAATTTTGAGTTTCCAGTGGCATTTTCGGAATTCTTGATTTTCTGCAAATTCTGCCTTGTGATTATACTGCATGAGTACTAGGAGCACTGTCAACCCAGAAGACTTGTTGCCATTTGATCCTGAAATAGAAAGAACAATTCTTACTGCTAGAAGAGTTGTTAGGCAAAGTCGTGGGATTAACACTGAATTTGATTGTGACCATTCTGATTGTGTCCATTCTATTGATCTTTCTGATTGTGTTTCTGATAGTACTTCTGATAGTCTTGTTGTTTTCACTGATTCTAGTAGCAATTTTGCTCACTCAGAAATTATGGCAGAGCAAGCAGATCGTACTTTGAGAGAATTAGCAACCCCTGATGTGGGCAATCAAAATTTGTGTATTCAATATCCTGAACTTGCTGCTAACTTTGAACTGAAATCTGGTCTTATCCATTTGTTGCCCAAGTTTCATGGTCTTGCAGGTGAATGTCCTCATAGGCATCTAAAGGAGTTCCATGTGGTATGCAGCACGATGAAACCTCAAGCAATTGATGAAGACCACATTAAGCTGAGAGCCTTCCCATTTTCCCTAGAAGGATTGGCTAAGGATTTGCTGTACAATTTGCAACCAGCATCTATTGGGAGTTGGGATGATATGCAGAAGTTATTCCTAGTGAGGTTCTTTCCTTCCTCAAAAGCCATTGCTATTCAGAAGGAGATCACTAGTGTTAAACAAGTCAATGGGGAGACCATGTATGAGTATTGGGAGAGGTTCAAGCGATTGTGTGCTAGTTGTCCACACCACCAGATTTCAGACCAACTTCTAATTACATATTTCTCTTCTGGTTTGTTACCGTTGGATAAAAGTTTTGTGGATGCATCTAGTGGTGGGGCCTTAGATAGAAAGACACCTGAAGAGGCCCGAGAGTTGATATCTACTATGGCTGCAAATTCTCAGCAATTTGGCACCAGGGCCAATAGTACTCCTGTTTACCAGATTCAAACACCTCCAGCCCAGTATGATTCTCAGAGATTAGAGACTAGACTTGATGATCTGACCTCCCTTGTGAGGCAGTTGGCAGTGACACAGACAGTCCAGTCTTCTCCTCCTCAGATTGGGTCCTCCTGTGGGTTTTGTTCTGACCCTTATCATCCTACTGATTCTTGCCCTACTTTGCATGATCCTACCTATCAAGATCAATCGGTAGCTACAGTGGGTGTTTTTCCAGGAAAGCCACAATACCAGCAGAATAATGCCTACTCCAATACCTACAATCCGGGTTGGAGAAATCACCTTAATTTCCGTTGGAACCAGAATCAGGACCAGGGTAACCAATATCAGCAAAATTCTAGGAATTACCAACAGAGACAGTACAGACCACAGAACTTCCAACAGCAATCTGCTCTTCTTTACCTTTGCCAGCAGCACCCCCTCGACCAGCCATATGTGCTCCTCCACAGGCAACACAACAACAGGCTAGTAGCAGTGGTAGTGGTGGTCTCTCACTTGAGGATATGATGAAGCAATTTGTCCAAGCCAATATGCAATTCCAACAGCAAACATCCCAGCGCTAACAGCAAACTGACACTGCCATTCAGGGTTTGCAAACACAGATTGGGCAGTTGGCAACATCATTGAACCAGCTTCAACCTCCGGGATCCAACACTCTTCCTTCCTAAACCATCCCCAATCCTAAGGGTAATGTGAGTGCTATCTCACTACGGTCTGGCAAACAATTGGAGTAGCCCAAACTAGCTGCAGATGTGACTTCCACATCAGAAAGAGAGTCAAAAAATGTGAAGATTGACTCTAACAATGAAAAGGCAATGCAGCAAGGTGAAGAGGAGGACATCCCCATCCCTCTTCCCTTCCCTCAGAGAGCGGTTCAATCCAAGAAGTTGGTAGAAAAAGCACAAGAGAAGGATATACTTGAGACATTCAGAAGAGTAGAGATCAACATTCCTCTCTTAGATGCAATCAAGCAAATCCCAAAGTATGCCAAGTTTTTGAAGGAGTTGTGCACCAACAAGAGGCGACTGAAGGGGGAACTAGTGAGTTTGAACCAGAATGCATCAGCACTCATCCAGCCTACAATGCCTTGCAAGTGCAAGGATCCAGGGATGTTTTCTATTCCTTGCTGTTTTGGTAGCTATAGATTTGATGATTGCATGCTAGATTTAGGTGCTTCTATTAATGTCATGCCTTCATCTGTTTATAAATCTCTTGGTCTTGGTCCTTTACGTCCTACTGGTGTTGTTGTTCAACTAGCTAATAGGAGCAATGTCCATCCTTCTGGTGTAGTTGAAGATGTATTAGTCAAGGTTAATGAACTGATATTCCCTGCTGATTTTTACATCTTAGATATGGAGGATGAGTCTCCCCATAGTAGGTCACCAATCATTCTAGGACGGCCTTTCATGAAAACAGCTAGGACTAAGATAGATGTATATTCTGGTACTCTTTCCATGGAGTTTGGTGATATATCTGTGAATTTCAATATCTTTGATGCCATAAAACATCCTAGGGAAGAGCATTCTGTTTTCTGCATTGATGTTATTGATGATGCTGTGGATGATGTTCTTGCTGATTGGTGTTCTGATTATCTTGATTTATCCTCTGAGAGTGATTATGCCATTTGTGCATGTGCTGATAATGAATGGTGCTCTGTTTGCACTAACTTGGTTAATGCTACATTATTTGGCGATTCTGGATTGCATGGTGATTCTGATATTGATTCTGAGTTTGAGCTTCATCCTGATCCTAATGTGCATCCTGATTCTGATTTTGATGAGTTTGACTCTGATTTGGATGAGCTGACTTCTGATGTTAACATTGAGCTGTATAGACACAGTTCTTCTGCTTCTTTGAATGTGGTTTCAGGTATCTCTAATGTGATGACAGCAGACTTGTTGCAACAACCGCCCAAGCTTCTACCCTCCACTGAGCAACCACCCAAACTTGAATTGAAATCCCTTCCAGATCACCTAAAGTATGCATTTCTGGAGGTGGATGAACAGTTGCCAGTCATTGTGGCAAATAATCTTCTTCCTGACCAAGAAGAGAAGCTGCTAAGCTTATTGAGGGCCAACAAGAAAGCCATTGGGTGGACATTAGCTGACATTGTTGGCATCAGCCCTTCCATGTGTATGCATCGAATTCTATTGGAAGAGGATTCTAAGCCAGTGAGGCAACCCCAGAGACGTCTTAATCCTCTTATCCTTGATGTGGTGAAAAAGGAAGTCACTAAGCTTCTGCAAGCTGGTATCATCTATCCCATTTCTGATAGCCAGTGGGTTAGCCCGGTCCAAGTGGTTCCTAAGAAGTCCGGAGTTACTGTAGTAGCCAATCAGAAGAATGAGCTCATCCCTACTCGAGTTCAGAATAGTTGGAGAGTTTGTATCGACTATAGGAGACTCAACCAAGCCACTCGCAAGGATCATTACCCTTTACTTTTCATTGATCAGATGTTAGAGCGATTGGCTGGTAAGTCTCACTACTGCTTCTTGGATGGTTACTCCGGATACTTCCAGATCCATATTGCTCTTGAGGACCAGGAGAAGACTACCTTCACATGCCCCTTTGGAACATATGCCTATCGAAGGATGCCTTTTGGCCTTTGCAACGCACCTGGCACCTTTCAGCGTTGTATGGTAAGCATTTTCTCTGAGTTTCTAGAGGACTGCATGGAGGCTTTTATGGATGATTTCACTATATATGGGTCTGATTTTGATGCATGCTTAGCTAATCTGTCTAGAGTTTTGCATAGATGCATTGAGTCTAATCTTGTGCTTAATTATGAGAAGTGTCACTTCATGGTTGAGTCGGGTACAGTTTTGGGACACATAGTGTCTAGGAAAGGAATTGAGGTAGATCCTGCTTAGATAGATGTAATTACTGCTTTGCCTTACCCCGCATCTGTGCGGGAAGTTCGCTCTTTTCTTGGTCATGCAGGTTTCTATCGGCGTTTCATTCGGGATTTCAGCAAGATTGCCCGACCCTTGTCCAACCTTCTGCATAAGGACACTGACTTTGTATTTGATGATGGGTGCAAGGCGGCCTTCGATCACTTGAAGCGTTGCCTAACTACAGCTCCAGTGATCCAACCCCCCAATTGGTGCCTTCCATTTGAGTTGATGTGTGATGCTTCTAACTATGCGGTTGGTGCTATCTTGGGACAACAGGTTGACAGAGCATCTCATGTGATTGCATATGCCTCTAAGACTTTGGATCCTGCCCAGTCTAATTACACCACTACTGAAAAGGAGTTGTTGGCTATTGTATTTGCTTTTGATAAGTTTAGATCATACCTGCTAGCAAGTAGAGTAGTTGTATTTTCTGACCATGCAGCGTTGAAATTTCTTCTGAAAAAGGCAGATGCTAAGCCACGGCTCATCTGGTGGATGCTCTTGCTCCAAGAGTTCGATGTTGAGATTCGAGACCGAAGTGGAGCACAAAATTGGGTAGCTGACCACTTGAGTCGCATCACCCATTTCCCCTCTCACCCCTCTTCTATTCAGGATGATTTCCCTGATGAACAGCTTCTACAGCTGCAAGGTAAGCTTCCATGGTATGCTGATCTGGTTAACTACTTGGTAGCTGGTGTTCTGCCTGTGGATTCCACTAAGGCCCAAACCCTTAAATTAAAGAGTGAGTCTAAATATTATGTTTGGGATGACCCTTATCTGTGGAAATTTTGTAGTGGCCAAGTAGTTAGGAGATGTGTGCCTGATCATGAGTTTCACTCTATATTGCATTTTGCTCATGCTTCTGCTTGTGGTGGTCACTTTGGACCCCAAAGAACTGCTAGGAAAGTGTTAGACAGTGGATTATTTTGGCCTTCCTTGTTTCATGATTCCCATATGTTTTGTAAGTCATGTGATAACTGTCAGAGAGCAGGGAGTATTTCCCGTAGGCATGAGATGCCTCAGAACCCTATATTGTTTTGTGAGATCTTTGATGTTTGGGGTATTGATTTTATGGGTCCATTTCCTACTTCCTATGGTTATACTTACATATTGCTAGCTGTTGATTATGTCTCAAAGTGGGTTGAGGCGAAAGCCACCCGGACTAATGATTCTTCTGTGGTGGTGGATTTTGTTAGGTCTAACATTTTCTGCAGGTTTGGTGTTCCTAGAGCCATTATCAGTGACCAGGGATCCCATTTTTGCAACCGAAGCATGGGTGCTTTGCTACGCAAGTATGGAGTGCTCCACAAGGTCTCCACAGCATACCATCCTTAGACAAACGGTCAAGCTGAAGTCTCGAATAGAGAGATTAAGCAAATCCTTCAGAAGATTGTTAACTCTACCCGGAAAGATTGGAGTAAGCGACTAGATGATGCTTTGTGGGCATATCGCACCGCCTACAAGACTCTGATTGGGATGTCTCCTTATCGGCTTGTCTTTGGTAAGGCATGTCATCTTCCGGTTGAGTTGGAGCATCAAGCCTATTGGGCCATTAAGCAGTGTAACATGGATTTGGCTAAGTCTGGGATGGAGCGGAAGCTACAGTTGCAAGAGTTAGACGAGCTTAGATTGGATGCTTATGAGAGCTCGCGATTATACAAGGAAAAGACTAAGGCATTCCATGATAAACACATCCTGAGGAAGGAGTTTTCTGTGGGCCAAAAAGTTCTTCTGTTTAACTCCCGTTTGAAGTTTATGCCTGGTAAGCTTCGATCTAGATGGGATGGCCCTTTTGAGATCACTAACATATTTCCATTTGGTGCTGTTCAGTTGTGTGATCCAGCCACAGGATAGACCTTTAAGGTCAATGGGCATCGCCTCAAGCCATTTCATGAGGGATCCCAGCAGCAGCCTGAGGAAGCGGAGATTCTCCTCATTGATGCCACTTATCCTCCATAAACCCCTTGGGGAGTATTCTTCTTTCTTCTCCCTCCTTCTCTTTTATTTGTTTTCCTTTTTCTGCTTTGCTTTTTGAAATAATACAGACTCTCTTTCTATGATTGCTACATATTATGAACTTGGACATGTTGGTTTTAATGGATCATTCTGTCTGGTCTGCAATTCTTGATTCTTCGATTACATGTCTTGGTAGTTGATTTGATGTTGTTGATTGCCTGAGTTGGTATTGACCTTGTGAGGTTTTGGGCCTGCATGAATGGAATTCATCTTTTGCCATTCTTTCTTTCATGTGTGCATCTGCTCATGATTTGCGTTCTCTAGAACTTGCTCCTTTTCTTTTTGAAGCTACATTTTTCACTTACATGCATAAGTATGATGGAAGCTTGTTTTCTTTCTTTTATTTTCCTCCACTTTGGCCAAATAGCCTTTCCCGTACATTATTATTCCTTTGCTAACCCCTTTGTGCCTTTTTGTCCGTTCTTTTCTAAGCCACATTACAAGCCTAAGCGTAAAACCATTTTATTCCGCACCTTGAAAATTTATTGAGCATTGGTTTACCTTGGTTTTGTGTTTAAGTGTGGGGGTTGCTTAGGAGTGCAACAGTTTAAGTGTGGAGGGGAGATATTTGATTTTGTCATTGTGACCATGTATATAGCATAGTTCTTCGTCTTAAAAAACAAAACAAAAAAAATCAAAAAGAAAAAAAAAGAAAGAAAGGGAGAAAGAAAAAAAAACAAAAAAAAAGAAAAGAAAAGAAAAGAAAGAAAAGCAGAAAGAGAAAAAAGAAAGAAAGAAAGAAAGAAAAATACGTAGAAAGAAAGGATATATTGGGGTTAAATAAAAGTTTTCATACATAGAGAATGATTGAGTTAATTAGTGCTCTTTTTAATTTCATTGGTGCTTAGCCTCTCATTCCATACTCTTACCTACCTTCACCCTAACCCCATTACAACCTTTAATAACAAGCTCTCTTGAATTGTGCATGCATATGTTATGAGTGGTGGAGACGTAGAAATTGAGCAAGCTTATGGTAGAACAATCTTCTTGGGTAGAATTTGAGCGATACACTTATTTACCTTATACACTTGAGAGATACACTTGACAGATTGATTGATTGAGCGCATCATTTGAGAGACCATCTTTTGTGATTAGCATCATTGATGAGATTACCATGAATTGTGATTTGAGAAGAAGGGATTTTGGTCTTGATTGATTGATCTTTTGGAGCTTTATGTCCCTTGTTCAAATTTTGCATTGTTAGCAATTGTCAGGAAAGAAGAGTTCCTCTTTTAGGTCTTTTTCTTTAAATTTTGCTCAGGAGTGCAAAAAGATAAGTGTGGGGGAATTTGATAATTGAATATTTCATGCACTACCTTTTGTCTCTTGATTGATAATTTAGGACTTTTTAGCTAATAAATAATGGCTTTTCTACTTATTTGGGCTTTGGGCCTTTTATTATATTTTAGCCATTATTTAATAATAAATTTCAGTTTTATATTGCTTCACTATTTTCACCATAACTCTTGAACCAGACATCGGATTTGCCTCATTTTTGTCTCATATTTCAGATGATTCAGAGAGCTACAATTATTATGAAGACATGAAGAGCAAATTCGAACAAGAGGGCGGTTGATTTTGGAGCCAAAGTTATATGTTAATTTCTGGATCTTTATTTGTAATTAAAGCCCATTTTTAGTATTTTCCATTTTGGGCCTGAATTGTGGGTTGGAGCCCCATTTTCGTTTTTCCATTTTAGGTCAAGTGTGGCAGCAGCCACAAACACCTTTTCATTCATGTTTTTTGTGTTTTAGTGGATCAAAACAGAAGCTTTCATTTTCTCTCAACTGTTCTTCAATGTTCTTCGCGTTCATCATCTTTTCTTCATCTTTTCCAGCCATGCTTGGCGAAATATCTGTGATTAACCCAACGTTGAAGATTCCATGACTCGTTCAGAGAGCTCGTGCTTAATCGGTAACGTTTGTCGTTTCTGTTTTCATCTATCAGATTCGATTTCTGAAAAATAGTTCAAATATTAGATTAAATATTCGGTTTGGTTCATCCCAAGGACTAAGTTCGAACTAGGTTTAAAGTTTGTTGTGCGATTGCATAGTGGGATGCCACTGTTCGGACATATTTTAGGCGATCGTCTAGTCGAGGGATTTCTGGATGAACGCAGAGATCTCGGTTCATCCAGAGCCAAACACGAGTTCGTTTATTTTTCGCTCAATGATGAACGTTTCTGGAATCAAAATGTTGGGTTGATCGTTGTTAATTTGTTTCTGTTTAATCCTTTAATCCTCTGTTTGGTCTCTGTTTAGTTTCGTTTTGTCTCTGTTTAGTTACGTTTTTTATTCCTTTCGAATTAAAAATGCCCCCATTTTACCATTCTGTTTCTGTTTCGCTGTTGCCAATCAAACCCGCTGTGAATTCATCGGAGAAACGACCCAGGTTACACTATACTACAAAATCTTTGAATCCTGGTTATTTTGGGAGAACACGGTAAATTCTCTGTCAGGGAGTGGACGGATCAGGAGAGGAAGTGTGAACTGGTGGTGAAGGAAAAGTGAAAGAAGGTGAAGGTGACCCAGAGACAGGGCTAGATGAGCTGGGGCCTGTAGAGGGACCAGGGGCTGAGGAAGAGCCAATATGAAGGTGCTATAGTATCCGGTCTACTTTGTCATAGAGGTCCATCTGTGAGATAAGATGAGTAGACATCTTGAGCTCTATTTCTTCAGCTTTCTCCTTGACCTCAGTAAATTGCCCAGCAATAGCTTCAAGGTGCTCTTTCATTGCATCCTGTATCTCAATGAGTCCTTCATGTCCTTGAGCCATCTCAGCTTTGAGTTTCCCTAACTCAAACTCCATGCGGACAGATAAAGAAGCCAGCGAAGCATCCACAATGTGTTTGATCTGAGAAACAAGATCATCTGGCAATGGTGACTGTGGAGGTGGAGGTGCTGACTGGGCTTCTTGAGCCTGTTGAGTCTGAGTCCGAGGATGTGATTGAGTAGGTGCCTGGGATTGAACTGAGCCTTCTTCACCAAACTTGATCTGCATTAAATTCATCTGATTTTTCTCGAAAAAAGGAGGATACTCAAGGGTATCAATGGATCCCACATACAATATCTTGTGATAGAAAAGGATCACAAAGACCAAAGAAGGGTATGGTATGTGAGAGAGCTGTCTCTTGGCAAACTTAAACTCTGTCATTCCCTGAAGCAGCCAATGGCCAATGTTGAATGGAACCTTCTTCACAAAGGCAGTAAATGGCCTATAGTCTAGCTGGGTAAAATGTGTGTAGTTGCCTGCCTTAGGAATGAAGTTCCTAGAATAGACATAACATAGGACACGGTTTTCTGCTGGCATAGAGCTAGGCCTGAAGGTTAGCTTAAGTTGCTGATCAGGAGGAAATGGTTCACCAGGCCCCAGTGTCTCAAACACTTCTTGATTAGTATATGCAAAATCAGGGATTGACGGGGGATTCTCTATTTTCAAAATCTTATTCAAAATAGATGCAGACAGTGTGAATTTTACACCCCTCACCACAGTTGTGACCCTTTCCTCAAGTAATTCACCATCTTCATCAAGCAAGTTATCATACTCCATTTTATAGTAAAACATTCGTACTAGGCTTGGAGTATACGGAGAGGATATCGAAACAAAGGACTCATACGGCTTGATCCAAGGTGATAAGTCAAAATGGCACTCCCTATGGAACTCTTCTAGGTTAATAACTACCATAGGGCAAAACACTCTCTGAAAGTAAGTTTATCTGAACTTATCACTATCAGGCTTAGAGAGAGTAGAGGAAGCAGTGATTAAACCTTCCGGTGGTGAGATGACCCGGCAAATATCAGTGATGGCGTTCTCCATTACTGGGGAAGCTTTTTCTTTTCTCCCTTGACTTGTAGCATGTGAGGAGGATTGACCCTTTGAGGTCTGAGAATTGGCTATTGAGGCTCTCTTTGTTCTTGCCTTCGTTGGTGCTTTCTTTGCCTTTTCTTTAGGAGCTGAGACCTTTTCCTTTCCTTTGCCTTTCGGTTCAGGCTCTTTCCTCTTCTTTGATGGTTGATCACTTGGCTCTTTGAAGGAGACCCCCTTTTGTTTGGTCTTTGAAGGATATGATGCTGGGGGATCGTTCATAACTCCCTTAATATGCTTGTCAACGCCATAGCGAAGCCGAGTAGACCAAGTCTTCACTCCTACTGGTCTGTTAGAGGAAGAAGCTGGGACAGGTTGGCTTGGAGGTGGAGGAGGAGGAAACCACGATTCAATTTCTTCGTTGGAATTTGTGGCTGATTTGGAAAGGGAAGGAGATTTCGAAGTCATTGTGAGGTTTAGAAGAGAGGGATTTGACCAAGAATGAGAGATTGAAAGAGAGAGAGATGAGAGAAAGAGAGTTCACTCGAGGTTAGGGTAGGGTTCTGATGAAAATGCACAGAACACATATATATAGACGCGACAAACCTCGATATTTCAGTCCAAACCTCGAGGTTTGATGATTAAAATGCACTAACCTGGAGTTCAAAAGTGTTCAGTGAACTTTTGAAATTCTTACCCCAAACCTCGAGGTTTTCTCCAAAACCTCGAGGTTTTGCGGCCTTTCACATTGAAGTGCTCTCTGTCTCATCCAAACCTCGAGGTTTCTCTAAATACTCGAGGTTTCTCTGAATACTCGAGGTTTCTCCTTTCTGAAGCTCTCAGCTTTGATCATACACCTCCAAACCTCGAGGTTTTGCTTCTTTTTGACAACAAAACCATATCCTGCACAAAAATTGTCTATATACTCCGATGCTTAAGTTGGTGACTTATAATCATCAAAACCACAATTTAATACCAAAATGAACAGAAATTACTTACAGCTCATTGGGATTTACCATTCCCAATTCTCTCCTTATAAAATTGAATTGTTCTTTTGCTAGGGGTTTTGTGAAGATATCAGCAAGTTGAAGATGAGTTGGGATGAACATAACTTTGACATCTCTTTTTTGAACATGATCCCTTATAAAATGATGCCTTACATCAATATGCTTGGTCCGGGTATGTTGAACTGGATTCTTCGCCAAGCTTATTGTGCTTGTGTTGTCACACAATATTGGGATTTCTTTCAGATGGACTCCCAAGTCAGCAAGTTGTTGCTTGAGCCATAACACTTGTGCACAGCAACTTGATGCGACCACATATTCAGCTTCAGTTGATGAGACGGCTACACTTGTTTGCTTTTTGCTGAACCAAGACACAAGTGAATTGCCAAAGAACTCACATTGACCACTTGTGCTCTTCCTATCAGTTTTGTAGCCGGCATGGTCTGAATCTGAGTATGCCACCAAATGTTCAGGTTGACCTTTGGGAAACCATAGTCCTAGTGACTTTGTGTCTGAAATATATTTGAAGATTCTCTTCACATGTTCAGCATGAGACTCCTTTGGAGCGGATTGAAACCTTGCACACATTCCAACACTGAATTGGATGTCCGGGCGACTTGTAGTGAGATAGAGCAATGATCCAATCATCCCTCTATACTTTGTGATGTTGAAGTCCTTGCCCTCTTCATCAGCATCCAATAAAGTGGTTGTACTCATAGGAGTGTCAGCTCCATTGCATTGATCCATCCCAAACTTCTTCAACAAATCATTGAGGTATTTTGTTTGGGAAATGAAGATCCCATCCTTTCTTTGCTTGATTTGCAGCCCGAGAAAATAATTGAGTTCTCCCATCATTGACATCTCAAATTCTCCCTGCATAATCTTAGAGAATTCCTCACACAAAGCATCATTAGTAGCACCAAAAATTATATCATCCACATAAATTTGCACAATCAAGATTTCATTTAACTTATTTCTTTTTATGAACAGAGTTGTGTCAGCCTTTCCTCTGATAAATCTTTGATCAAGAAGAAATTGACTTAATCTTTCATACCAAGCTCTAGGAGCTTGCTTGAGACCATATAAAGCTTTCTTAAGTCGATAAACATGATTAGGAAATTGATCGTTTTCAAAACCTGGAGGTTGTTCAACATACACCTCCTCTTGTATAAAACCATTCAAAAATGCACTTTTCACATCCATTTGAAAGAGTTTAAAGCCTTTAACACATGCAAAGGCTAAAAGAACCCTTATGGCCTCCAATCTTGCTACTGGAGCATAAGTTTCCTCATATTCTATGCCTTCCTCTTGATTATAACCTTTTGCAACCAATCTTGCCTTGTTATGGATAATGATTGCAGATTCATCACGTTTGTTCTTAAATACCCATTTTGTCCCATTAACCGGATGGTCTTTGGGTCTAGGTACTAAGTCTCAAACCTGATTTCTGTCAAATTGATGTAACTCCTCTTGTATAGCTATCACCCAATCATTGTCTGAAAGGGCTTCATCTATCTTAGAGGGTTCTATGTGTGAAATAAATGCAGAAAAGGTTACTTCATTTAAAGCACTATTTCTAGTTCTTACTCCTTGATTCACATCACCTATAACTTGGTCTAAAGGATGATTTCTTATAAATCTCCAAGCTCTAGGCTGAAACTGATCAGGATTTTCAAGATTATTTTCAGGATCAGCTTAAAAAACATTTTCAGAATTTTCAGAAGGAGTAGGAGTAGTTTTTGAAAAGAATTGATTTTTGAAAATGATCTCTTCTTCATCATTCAAGGATTGATCAGTTTCTTTTTCACTGAACACAACATGTATGGATTCTTCTACAACTTTAGTTCTAGTATTAAAGACTCTATATGCTTTGCTTCTATTTGAATAACCAAGAAATATTCCTATATCTACTTTGGACTTGAATTTACCAAGATTTTCTTTACTATTATTGTGCACATAGCACTTGCATCCAAAAATGTGTAGGTGGCTCAGATTAGGCTTCCTTCCTTTGTAGAGCTCATTTGGAGTCTTGTTCAACTTCTTCCTCAAGTAAGCTCGGTTTGAGATGTAGCAAGCGGAGCTTATTGCATCAGCCCAGAACACTTGTGAAGTGTTGTTCTCATTCAGCATTGCTCTTGCCATCTCGATGAGCACTCTATTCTTCCTTTCAACAACACCATTTTGTTGTGGAGTCCTTGGAGCTGAGAAGTTATGATCAATCCCCATATTGTCGCAATACTCAGCGAAGGCATTGTTCTCGAATTCTCCACCATGATCAGTCCTTATTCCTGAAATTGAAAGACCTTTCTCGTTCTGGACCTTCTTGGCAAACACAACAAATTGATCAAACATTTCATCTTTAGATGACAAGAATATAGTCCAACAGAATCTAGAGAAATCATCTACAATAACCAATGTATATAGATTGCCACCAAGGCTCCTCACCCTTGCTGGACCCACAAGATCCATATGTAGCAATTGCAATGGTCTATTAGTAGATATTTCATTTTTGTTTTTGAAAGATGATTTAGTTTGTTTTCCTCTTTGGCATGCTTCACAAATTAAATCATTTTTAAAACTAAGTTTGGGAATGCCAATCACTAAGTTCTTTTTCAGTAACTTGTCAAGTTGAAACATGTTGACATGAGCTAACCGCTTATGCCATAGCCAACTCTCATTCAAATTGCTTACAAAACAATTTTCAGAAATAGAAGCATTACTCGAGAGGTTAAGAGTGTAGCAATTTCCATCTCTAGGTGCTCTAAATAAAGCTTTTGATTTCAAATCATTTATGGAAACCAAATCCTTTTTCACAATCAAGCATTCATCAGAATCAAAGATAACTAAGTTACCCTTGTCAGTGCTTTGGCTCACACTAAGAAGATTATGGCATAATCCCTCTACAAGGTAGACATCTTTGATGAGTGGCCCTTCATTGTTCTCAATCTCACCAATGCCGGCAATCTTTCCAGATTGGTCACCACCAAAGGTCACCTTGCTACCTTCCTTAGGCTTGATTGAGAGAAACTTAGATTTGTCTCCCGTCATATGTCTTGAGCATCCACTGTCAATGTACCATTTGTTGGGCCTTGATGCTCTAAGACACACCTGCAATCCACAAAGGATTAAGTTTTAGGTACCCATCTTTTCTTGGGTCCTTTGGGGTTAGATTGGACCTTAGGAACATAAGTTCCTTTCGGTACCCATTGATAATTCCCGGCCGGTTTAACCTTTCTTTTGTTTTTATGAAAGCAAGATGAAGTAGAATGACCCTTCCTATTGCAATAATTACAGTGTGCAAAGGGATTTGAAGAATGTATTGATTTTCTAAAATAATTCATATATGATCTCTCTCCATTTTTCTTTTTCCCTTTCTTTTTATCAAAAGTAGGTTGGTAACCTATTCCTGATCTGTCATTGATAAACCTTTGTTGATTCAAAATGACATTGAGCATTTCACTACCTTTAGTGAATTTCTCAAGTGCCTTGGTAAGATGCAAATTCTTTTTCTCCAAATCAGGACAATTTTTGCAAATAAGAATTTTAGGAGAAGAGAGTTTCTCGATTTGCAATTCAAGAGTAGTGTTTTTCTTTTTCAAAGCAAAATACTTTTCAGCAAGTTTCTCAAATTCCATTTGCACAATGTTATATTCATCAAAGAGTTCATCATAGGAAGGTTTAGAGTCATATACCTCATTGCTTGTATCATGTTGCTCTACTTCCTCCGCAACTAGGCATATGTTCGCTTTTTCTCCTTCATCCTCATCATCTTCATCGGAAGAACTATCACCCCAGATGCTTGACACATAAGCTTTCTTCTTATACTTGCTGAACTTCTTCTTTTCTTTGTCTTTGTTGTTGTTGTTCAGCTAGGGGCACTCCGACTTGATGTGGCCAGGCTTTTGACATTCATAACATATAATTGGCTTCTTTGTTTCATGGCTGGAGCTACCTTTTTGGAATCTCTTGAAACCTTGGTCCTTCTTGTAGAACTTCTTGAAGCGCCGGACCAACATTCCAATTTCTTCATCTTCATCTTCCTCATCTTCTTCCTCATCCGAATCTTTGGCTTCTTTCGCAGTTTTGAGAGCCAATCCCTTGCTTTTCCCATGAACCTCATCAAGTCCTTTCTTGAACTTGATCTTCGCCTCGTACTCGGAAAGACTACTAAAGAGAGCAGCTACAGATGTCATTGATTCTCCACGTGCTTCTTCTATAGCTGTGACCTTAGCCTCCCATTCTTTGTTAAGAATGTTAAGAATCTTTCTCACTTGGACCGGTTGATCATACTCTTTCCCAAGAGCCACGAGTTGGTTGATGAGATGAGTGAATCGAAGCTGAAATTCTCCAATGGATTCACCAGGCTTCATTCGAAGAAGATCATACTCTGTTATAAGAGTATTTACTCGATTTTGCTTGACTCCAGCTGTGCCTTCATGAGCGATCTCTAGAGCATCCCACATGTGTTTAGCAGAAGGCAAAGTGCAAATGCGAAAATATTCTTGCTAACTTAGTGCACTTTGGAGTAGAAGAACCGCCTTGCTGTTGAGAGTGATGTTCCTTCGATCATTGTCATCATATTCCTCTTCAAGCTTTGGAACTCTCACACCATCTTCCATAGTTGAAGGCTCATAATTACCTCTTTCAAATACTCTCCAGAGCCCATACTCAGTCACCATGACGAACACCTTGAACTTAGCTTTCCAGAAAGAGTAGTGTTCACCATTGAAACCGGGTGGCCTATTAATTGAAGCTCCATCGGGTAGAATACCTTCCATGTTGATCCTTCTCGAGATGTTAAGCTTTTTAGAGAAGACACGGCTCTGATACCAAATGTAAATGGAGCTGTATACCCAAGAGGGGGGTGAATTGGGTATACTCAATTTTTTAGCTATTGCTCTGTTTTGAGCAAGTAAAAACAGAGTAGAACATAAGTGAAGGGAAGAAAAGCTGAGATACCAAGATTTATACTGGTTCGGTTTTATCCTTGACCTACATCCAGTCCCCAAGCCTCACTTGGGATTTTCAATCCACTAACTCTTTCAACTTGATTACACACTCTGCACTCAAGAGTAGTTCTCTCTCTAGAACTCACTCCCCCTTACAAGTTGTAATCAAGTATCCCAACCACCAAGTCCCCTGACTTGTGGTTCTTTACAATCAATGATCAATAAGCAATAAAAGCTCTCTCTAAGAGTAAATGATGATAAACACTGAAGCTCTTTTTGTCAAAAGACAATATACAAATGAAAACTAAGAAGTAGTTGAGAGAATTGATTGCTTGTGCGTTTTCAGATGTTGTAACCCCATTGAAGTCTTGAATGCAACTCTATTTATACATAGAGATCATTAAATGACCGTTGCAACTTGGATTGAACCATTGGGAGACTTCAGCTGAGGATTGGTTCCACTTTGGTTATCTTCTCTCTCCTTGTTTCTGCATAATCCAGCTGGCCTTTGGTTCGGAGTTGACTCTCAAGCAATAAATCCGTTGGAGAGGATGTTACTTGTTGTAGAAATCTTCCTTTTAATCTTTTGCAGCCGTGTACAAGTGGATTAACCAAAAGGAAGCAAGTTTCTGGGTTGAGCATTTAATGTTCTGACACACTTTTTGCTTTTTCTCTAATCCTTCAATGATCCTTCTTTAATCTGTCTGAAACTCACTAAAAAGATGATTAATCATATCTAGAATCATTATAGATTAATCATGTGAAGCATTGAAATCAAACAAGAAGGCATAACAAATTTGTCAATTTTGAATTTCCAGCAACGACTAGAAACCTGGAGGTTTGATTGAATGCAGAAAGTATTTTCAGTTTCTGAGATACATAACCTCGAGGTTTCCTTTGTAAAGAAACCTTAAAAAAAAAACTTGATGAAACCAAACCTGGAGGTTTCATAAGAAACCTGGAGGTTTATATCTTTATGAAAAGTTCATTTCCTTTCTGGAACCCACAAACCTCGAGGTTTTCAACAATACTCGAGGTTTGGCTAAAATATTGAAAAGCCAAAGCTTTGTTCCAGGGACACAACCTCGAGGTTTTGGAATGAACCTCGAGGTTTTCATTCATGTGAAAACATGTTTGCTCTCTGCATGACAGAATACTGGAGGTTTAAAGTAATACTCGAGGTTTTAAGTATTTTTCAACAGATTCAAGTTTTAGTCAAAACACCAAACCTTGAGGTTTCAAAGTGAACCTCGAGGTTTTCATGTTCAATGAAAAACAGTTGCTCTTTGGATGAAGAAACCTGGAGGTTTCTTCAAATACTCGAGGTTTCACTTTGTTTTTCAAAATTTCAGTTAGGCGCCAAGCCACAAACCTGGAGGTTTTTGCCACAAACCTCGAGGTTTGAAGTGCTGATGTGAAACTGAGTTTTCTCTGGAAATGCTGAACCTCGAGGTTTCACCTAAATTTGTGAAACCAAGTTTTTTTAGTGATGAAGTGCTGAACCTTGAGGCTCTCTTTGCAAGGCCAAACCTCGAGGTTTTAGTGCAAACCTCAAGGTTTTAGTGCAAACCTCGAGGTTTGCTCTTACTCAGAATTTTCAACCATTAAGAGCAAATCCTCATTCTTTGTTTACAATTGTTGGCAATCATCAAAACCATAAGAGAACTAACATATGGAATGAGGAAATTAAGGAATTAAGCTAACTATGATGTTTTAGAAAATGTATGCAAATCATATTAACTAACTTTATTAATCTAATTAAATTGGGTAAGTATGTTTTATATTAAATAGTGTGTCTATCCTTGAAACATCCTATAACCTCATGGCTCCCCTGAATTATTCTAAATTATCCATGATGCATGTGCTTTGAAAATTGCTTCCTCAAGTCATGAATTGTGAGGGGTAATAGAAATTCGTATTCTCTATTTGTGCCATGTCATATCCACTTCATTTATCTTTTTCCTTGTAATCAATAAATACTCCTTAAGTGAACGACCCGAGTGTTGCACTTTACCTCAATTCTTGGATGGAAAAAAATATCTTGTAATGCGAAAAGACACACTCAAATCACTCCGCTCTAGGTATACACAATGACAACTTTGAGAGTTCAATTTATCAATTTCTATACCCAAGTTGTTAATTCCTATGTTCAAATTGTCAACATTCAAACTTCAAAATTTTAAATTCCTACCAGATTACCTATTTGACATTTTGCTAATTTAGTACACATTTTAGGGGGTTTTAAAATTCAAATGATATTTTTTGTAAATTCCCACTTAAAAATGCTTTACAATGATTATTAGATTCTTAATCACATGTTCAAGGACACTTGCCTTGTAATTACAGTTTGGACCCTTTCAATGGTATACTTGGTGCATTTCTTTTGGAGATACAACAATCAATTTAACATTTCACTTATTTTATTAAATCTAAGTATTGAAAGTACATTTGATCAATTTTACTTATCTGGAAATTTTTAGTTTTAAGTTCTCAGTGATTACTTCTTTTTTGACTACAAGAAGCTAAATACCCTTTTTGACTATTGTGACTTGGCCACGATAGCAATCCACAAGAGCTAGCTTGAGGGGTCCTAGGGTAGGTATTTGTAATCATGTTCCTTTTGTCATACAATTATTCCCTTTCCTATATGTTAGTTTGAATAATTCTAATGTTCTCTTTATTGTTGTTGTCTTTAGGTTGACTAGAGCAAATAAATTTCAAGCATCAGAATTTAAAGTTGAGGTAAGTAAAGTTAATTATTGTTGTTTTTTTGTTGATGTGCATTGAACTAGGTCAACTTTGTTGTATGAATAAAGATGATTAGAAGTCCATAATTTAATAGTTTATAACTTGGACAATTTAGCTATATTTTTATACTTTGTATATTGATGAAACTATTGGATTTAATAGCTAATATTGATCTGAATTGGCTTAGTTAGTAAGTTTTCTTGATTGAAGTTGAAATTGTTTGTTGATGAAATTTTGGGATGTATTACTTTTAAGGGGAAATGCTGCCGGAATTTTAGTTCATGATTGACAAAAAAAACATGTCGTTCTTTAAATTGTTATAAACTTGTGTTGTCGGAAATATCGTAGGTGGTATTAAAATGGAGCATAGTTGGATGGATGCTTTGAGAACTAGTGAAGAATATGAGAATGGGGTGGAAGAGTTTATTAAATTTTCTAGAAGGAATGTGGCTACAAAAAATGGGATGTATTATTGTCCATGTGTTAATTGATTAAATGGGGTTCGACGGGATATTCCTACTATAAGGGATCATCTAATTTGTGATGGAATAAACCTTCGATACACAACGTGGATATGGCATGGTGAGGAGGTAACTACCAGTGTGTCCCACGAAAATGAAGTTGAGGTAGATGACGATGGAATGGAGAGAATGATTCATGATATTGAGGTAACTACCGCATGAATATGATAGCGTGCAGAGTGATGCAGAGACACCTTTGTTCCCTGGGTGTACTAAATATACACAGTTGACTGGGACCTTACATTTGGTCAACTTAAAGGCAACTTATGGGTGAATCGATAGTAGTTTCACGTCACTACTTCAATTGTTGAAAGATATGTTGCCAGACGATAATGTACTTCCAAATCGTATGTATGAGGCCAAGAAAATGTTGTCTTCGATGGGTATGGAGTATAAAAAGATACATAGTTGCCCTAATGACTGCATATGGTACAGAAATGAGTATGAAGGCCTGAGTAATTGTTCGAAGTGTAAAACTTCACAATACAAAGTGAAGAAAGGTGGTGGTTATGGAGATGATGAGACAACAAAAATGCAACCTTTGAAGGCATTGTGGTATCTTCCAATAATACAGTGGTTTAAGCGTCTGTTGACTAGTGAAGCAACGGCAAAGCAGTTGAGATGGCATTCCGATGAGAGAATATCCGATGTAAAATATCTTCGGCACCCGGCTGACTCTCTGCAATGGAAGAAAATAGATGAAATGTTCCCTCAATTTGGAAGTGAGCCAAGAAACCTTCGTCTCGGCCTTTGTATAGATGGATTCAATCCGTATCGGACTCTTAGCAGCATCCATAGTGCATGGCCGGTTCTCCTTGTAATATACAACTTACCTCCTTGGCTATGTATGAAACGCAAGTATATGATGCTCTCTATGATAATTTCTGGACCAAAACAGCCCGGGAACAATATCGATGTGTACTTGGTGCCTTTGGTTGAGGATTTAAAGAAATTGTGGGAGGAAGGCGTAGATGTGTTTGATGCATATAAGAAGGAGTCCTTCAAGATGCGTGCAACGATTTTTACCACGATAAATGACTTTCCCGCATACGAAAATTTGTCAGGGTACAGTGTGAAAGGGCATAAAGCATGTCCAATATGTGAAGCAGACACAGACTTCCATCAACTAAAGCACAGAAAAAAATGGTCTACCTTGGTCACAGGAGGTTTCTTGATCGGTTCCACCCATATCGTAAGTTATGAAAACGTTTTAACGGCTTACCGGAGCATAGAATGGCTCCAAAGGCATTAACTTGAGAGGATGTTTATAGTCGGGTGAAACATATCAATGTCATATTGGGTAAGCAGCAAAAGATTGTGGGTGAGAAGAATATATGGAAGAAGAGATCAATTTTCTTTGATCTTCCATATTGGCGTAGTCTTGATGTGAGACACAGTCTTGATGTGATGCATGTGGAGAAAAACGTTTGTGATAGCCTTGTTAGTACTCTTTTGCACATACCAGGAAAGACTAAGGATGGAATTAGTGTGAGACTAGACATGGTTGATATGGGAATAAGAGAATGGTTACATCCACAAGTAAAATAAGATGGTAAGAAGGCATACCTAGAGCCAGCAGCTCATACACTATCAAAAGCGGAGAAAAAAAGTTTGTGTGGGTGTTTATATGACATTAAGGTTCCATAAGGATATTCTTCTAATTTGAGAAGGTGTGTTTCAATGGACGATCTGAAGTTAGTGGGAATGAAATCCCATGATTATCATGTGCTAATGCAACAACTATTTCCTGTAGCTATTAGGGGCATTATGAAAGTTCAAGTGCGAACCACTATAACGAAATTGTATATTTTCTTTAATGGTATCTGTAACAAAGTTATTAACATTGAAAAGTTGGATGAATTGGAAAATGAGGGTTATATTATTTTGTCCCAACTGGAGATGTTTTTTCCTCCTGCATTTTTTGATATAATGGTGCATCTGATAGTGCACTTGGTAAGGGAGGTAAGGCTCTGCGGTCCAGTTTACCTAAGGTGGATGTACCCTTTCAAGCGATACATGAAGATCTTAAAAGGGTATTCTAAAAATCCTTATCGACCAGAAGCCTCAATTGTTGAGAGATATGTAGTTGAAGAGGCTATGGACTTTTGCAAAGATTATCTATAAGGGACGATGATACGATCTCAGCATGACGAGGGGATAACCGAGGGAACTCGAGGAATCAAACTGAAGAATAAGCCTCGTGAAGAGGTGTTGCAAGCACACCTGTACATCTTGAATAATATGGAAGAAGTTCAACCATACATTGATGAACATAGAAAGAGTTTGAAGAATAAGAATCCAAGGAAGAATGACATGCAAATAGCTCATGAACAAAAGAAGACGTTCACAAAGTAGTTCGAGGAAAAGGTATCACGCGAGACCAGAGTGTCGGATACAATCGAGTGGTTGTCCTGGGGGCCTTCTTTTCAGGTCATCACTTGGCAAGGTTATGAAATAAACGGGTATACCTTCTACACAAAAGACCAAGATGACAGAAGTTCTATGCAAAATAGTGGGGTGATGGTTGAAGCTGAATCCATGCACTTTGCGAGTTCGAAAGACAAAAACCCAGTATTAGCATCAATGGCTTATTATGGAGTTATTGAAGAAATATGGGAGATGAGCTACAAGTAGTTCAAAGTTGCTCTATTGAAATGTAAGTGGGTTAGCAATAATGTTGTTTTAATAGATCCACAATTTGGAGTTGTCTCAGTTGATCTTGAAAGAGTTTGTCATAGAGATGAGCCATTCATTCTAGCAAGCTAGGCGAAACAAGTGTTTTATGTTACAGACCTGGCAAATAAAAAATTGTCCATTGTACTTCAAAGTAAAAAAATAGAAGTATGATGAAGAATCCTTCGACCTTGACGATACATCCCCTTTCACAACAAATCCCCTTACAACAGGTGAAGTGGAATTGGTAGATGATGACGAAGATGTTGCAAGAAAAGATCATTGTGAAGGAATATGGGAAACCATATAAATTAAGATCTTAACTTATGAAATAGTAATATGTTATTTTTGTGGTGGTTTAACATTTTTGTTCATTTTATTAATCTGTTTACTATTTAATAACCTATCTAACATTGATTTGTCCTTCATGAACAGGATCATATCTAGCTCTAGCTGTAGCTCTGATGAGTCAGGAGGTGAGAGAGTTGACGAGCCCGTTGTGAGAAGGGGTAGAGGTTGCACACAGATGGCAGTGCTAGTGGCCCGTCGTGATAGTAAAAAAAAGAGGCTGCATGTGGAATTTGATGACAAGTTGAATCCAATTGGCCCGGAGGAAGACAATTTCATTAGCTATGTAGGCTATCTAGCTCGAAGCAAAGTTCGCATTGTGATCTCTGCTTGGAAGTTCGTTCCGGCGAAAACAAAGCAGTTGATTTGGGCACAACTTTTGGTTCGTCACTTTCAATATATCTGCATTTGTATCATTTGACTTATTAATTCAAATTTAATTATCTTTCCTTTTACCTTGCAGTACGACGTCCCTAACACTAAGGCAATGGAAAAGCATTGGATGGGGGAAGTCCGTATACGTTGGAAAGACTTCAAGAATAAGCTGACTAAAAAGTTTATTCGAGGGGAAAAGAGGAATGAGGATCCATGCCAGAAATATCCTTATATTTCTCCCGAGGACTGGAAGGAGTTTGTGGCGTCGCGGCAAAATCCACAATTTATTGTAAAATTCCTTTCATATCATTTCTTTTTATTTGACAACTTAGGCTCAGTTTTATTTGTTTTTGTGTCACAGGAAATAAGTCAAGCCAATAAAGAGAGGCAAGCGGAAAATAAGTATCTGCATTGTATGTCTCGTGGTGGGTACAGAAAACTGGAACGAAGAATGATGGAGGAGCAGTTAGAGAGAATGAAGGAAGCTGTCGAATCCGATCCTTCCACTGTTGTCCAGCCCCCTGAACCTCCTCCTCGTCACAAGAAATGGAAAGCTGCGAGGATGAGGGGCGACACATATATAAATGCAGATGTTGCTGAGGTTGCCTCTAAAATTGTAAGTAGTTAAATTAGACGGTTTAAATACCCTCAATTGTTCCATATTATAGGGTTTAGTTGTTATTTATGAAACATCTTATGATACAGGATGCACTTGAGAAGCAGAGTTCCCAAGGTTCATTTACGCCGGGTTCACAGATGGACATTTTGTCAACGGCGATTGGGAAGCCGGATTACCCTAACAACATTCGAGGGGAGCCTAGGGGGTTACTGCCGCAAAATATTTTGGACGGCGTTCACGGTTGTATGACGATAACAACCCTAGTCCTCAGCTTGTGGCAAAAGTTCGGGCGGGACTGTTTGACGAAATCATGCAACAAGTACGATCCAAAGTGAAAACTATGATGGATTCGAGGGACAATACGGAACATACAACTCGTGAATCCCCGGCCTTCCCCAGCAGTAAAGAGAGTTTTCACCCTCCAGATGTTGATCCCGGCGAGCCTTCTCACATTCCACAGGGAGGACAATCGTGCAGTCTCTATTTGGATGTCCCACACCGGTGTATTGTTGCCGATGCTCTTATTTACATGGATCACACCACCCACCATAATATTGAAATTCTACAAGACCTACGTAGGGTGACTGTGACATGTGTTCGAGAGGGGGAAGAAGAAACACACATCCCGATTGAAGATGACGAGGTTCTTGATTTAGGCCGGGCCATAGATTCGTTCATCCTGTGGCCGAATCATCTTATTCAGATGGCAGCGACGACACCTCCAATGGTAGGAAATACATTACTAGAACTTGCTTTTCATTGGTAACTCACTCATAATATGTTTGTTTATGTTTTCATAGAATGAACAAGATGCGGGAAATTTTCCACACTTAGCACTACTGCGAAACGTGTACAAGGACATCAGCTATCTCTCCTTCAAGATGCAACCGGGCATTGTCGGCACAGAAAAGACATATGACTTTACGGTTGACAAAAAAGATCTTGCCGAATTTATGCATATGGAGTGTTTAGATTTAGTCGTTCTTGAAGCTGCGATAGTGTAAGTTTTTTTCCCCTTTAATTATTGCATTGATTATTTTTTGTTTTCTATACTCAACAACGCTTATCATTTTATTTCGATCATAGTGTCTGCAATGACATATGCGTCCAGAAAGGCCACAAGGGTTTGTATGGATTCTTAAGTCCAATAAGCACGACTTGGGCTCGCAATACGTTAACCAAAAGGACGCTTTATGTTGGTGCTACAATTGCCGAGGAAGATGATCGTTGTTATCTAGCCCCAATACTTGAAGGGTATGTATTTTAGTTTTATCTATTTAAGATTTCTAAGAATAAATTCCTTTCTTATCTTAATTAATATTAAATGTATATGTTGTAGTGGTCATTGGACCCTGTGTGTTGTTTGTCCCTCGAAGAACACATGTTATTGGTTTGATCCCTTACGTGGTGGCAGGCCAAACGATGAAATCAAATCCATGTTTGCCAAGTAAGTAAATTTTCGTCTAAATCATTGATTCTTCATTTATATGATTTGTTTTCATGTCTGTTAATTTCCATTTTAATGATAGTGCATTAAAGGCGGCTAGATCGATTGCTGGAGCAGTAGAGCAGGATGGACCGAAGTGGCATTTTCCGAAAGTAAGTAGTTTCAATTCAAGTTATGTCATTGACACAATGATAGCTTTCGATATGCCTTTATTTGTTTTAACAATTTGCTTTTGATTTATTAGTGTCCGAAACAACCAGGAAACTCTGAGTGCGGTTACTACGTTATGTTTTTTATGCACGAAATCGTTGGGAGCGGACGTACAATTTTTCAAAACGTACGTGATCGCTCTGTGTTTCTCAAATGATAATTATTTCATTCACTTCATTGGTTTAACTTATACCTTGTTTTTCAATTTATAGATTTTTGATAGTCTGGCTCCGTGCTCGGATGAAGAGATCGATACAGTTCGAGACGCTTTGGCTGCAAATTTTCTTCAACACATATAGATATGTATTGAATTGTTCGCCTTTAATACTCTTGGTTTCTGCGGAATTGGTTACTCAGATTTGTTAATAGCCCTGAAACTTAAAGCATATTTAGAATTTTGCTGTTGCTGTACATATGTGATCTTTGTTGTGTATTGGAATTGAAACTTGAAGCTGAAAGTTATATTTTTGGTCAATTTAAGTATAATAGTTTGTTGTTGCTGTTGTTGGTCACTTGCTGTTGTTGGTCTTGCTGGTTGCCAAGTGCGTTTTGGTCTAAACTGATCTATCTTATTGGGTCTTAAAAGTTTTGATTACTTGCTGTTGGTTGTTTGTTGCTGTTGTTGGTCTTGCTGGTTGCCAAATTGCTTGTTGCTGTTGTTGGTCTTGCTGGTTGCCAATTGCCTTGTTGTTGTTCGTTGTTGCTGGTCTTGCTGGCTGGTTGGCAATTTGCCTTGTTGCTGTTGTTGGCAATTTGCCTGGTTTTTGTTGGTTTTTTTTTTTGCCCAAAGTTTTTGTTGGTTTTTACTTGTTGTTATTTGCATTGTTCTATCGAACTAGTTTTTTTTTAAAAAAACTAGTTTTAAAAGAGGCGTTGTTACTTGCATTGTTAACTTGCCTTGTTGCTGGTTTTTGTTGGTTTTTACTTGCTGTTATTTGCTGTTTACAGGTTTCAGTTGTAATGCTAGATTTTGTTGGTTTTTACTTGCTGTTATATACTGTTAGGTTTCAGTTGTAATGCTGGTTTTTGTTGGTTTTTACTTGCTGTTATTTGCTGTTTACAGGTTTCTGTTGTAATGAGCTAACGAACTGGTTTTTTAAAAAAATTATAATATAAGGCGTCCTATATTTACTTCTAGGACGTCGTAAAAGAGGCGTCCTATGCTTAATATAGGGCGTCTTTTTTAAGGCGTTCCTAAAAAGGCGCCCTATATTAAGCATAGGACGCCTTTTTTAGGGCGTCCTATTTATAATATAGGACGCCTTTTTTAGGGCGTCCTATTTAGAATATAGGACGTCTTAATTGCATATTTTATAACTACCCCTACTTAGACGTCCTTCACAAAAAGGACGTTAATTGCCTCTAATTCAGGACGTTTTTCACGTTTTTTGTAGTAGTGTATGTTTATCACAAATCTTATCTTTTCTTATATGATCACAAATCCATCTCAACATTATTATCTTGGTTACCCCAACTTTATGCTCATATTTTCTCAATAAAGACCAACATTTACTCCTGCATAACTGTTGGTCTTATAGCAATGTAATTAAACTTCCCTTTTGGTTATTAGATACCTTCTGATCATAAATAACTCTGATAGTTTTTTTTCTTTCATTTAAACTACTCAGCTTAAAATTCAATGATAAACATCTTCATCAATTTCACCCTCTTTTTTATTAATTTATCTTAGATATCATAATTTGGTCAGTTGTGGGACGATTTGATACCACAATTTAATCTCCAAGCCATATTTAACTTGCTACTTAACAAAATTGCAACTCATATTGTGTATTGCAACTAAGGTCGTTAATTTCTCCCTTAGTCAAATTTAGAGTTAATCGCTTCTCTTGTGCCAGCCAAAGTAAATATATCACAAGCAAAAAGTATGTCGTTACGGATTTCTTCTTTAATTTGGTCAGTTGTGGATGATTTGATGCCACTTCCAAGCTTGGTAAATAAATCTTAATATGATTTGTAAATATCATTCATGTTACTGATGATATTTTGGTACAGGAAATGTTGTAAGATGAAAATAGACTCTCAAGACTAGAGATGAGAGGTATGTTTTATGTAATTTTTAATTTTCGGGCAGTTTTATACACGTTTTGAAAATAGAAGGGCTTGGATTATTACATCGGATTCTACTTTTTTCTTACTATTTCATTACATTCGATGAACTGCTTTTCCCCCCTTAATTTAATGCGCTTGTTCCTCAAGAAAAGAAATCTCGTAGAATAATATTTAAGGGATTCCAACGTTATCACTGACATCACCACTTCTGCTCAGGAGTTGGATGTTCTCCCTACTCCTTCTATACCAGAACAGCAAGATAATCCATTAGCTGTTATCCCTTTCAGAGGTAACACGCTAAGTGAAGTTATAAATGTGCTGGATGGCCTTGGGCTAAAGAGGAGCGCAGAGAAAGAAATGGCATCTGCAGTGGTTAAAAAGAGAAGAATAGACATTTTAAGAAGTGATGCACCTGCACCAATAGTGTCCGTATACACTGACAGTCTACGGAAAGCAAAGTCAAGAGCAAGGAGCACTATCAAAAGGAAGATACGAGGAGGGAAGGAAAATTTGATGGAGGAGGAACCTGTGGGGGAGGATGAGTTGATGGACCAGGAGTTACCCAATCCTGGGGGCTCGACCTTTGTTTTGAAGGCAAAAAGGGGTAGGGTAAAAAAGACGATTGCTGAGGGCGTTGGTGGCTGGCCTGTAGCAGCCACCAAGGGGCCATGACGCTGTTATCGTGGAACTGTCAAGGCCTAGGAAGAGCCTTGACAGCGAGGAACCTGAGGGATATGATAAGGAAATATCGTCCCTCGATAATCTTCCTAATGGAAACGAAAATTAACTCTGATCGTATTAAGCGTCTTAGATTGAAGTGTGGCTTTGAGTGTGATCTCTATGTGGAGCCACGGGGCCTGTCTGGAGGTTTAGCAGTCTGGTGGAGTGCTAGTATATCCTTGACTGTACTGTATAAGTCCAGAAACATTATTCATGTTGTTGTTGATACTGATTGTCTGGGGCTGCCTAAGTACATTTCCTTTGTTTATGGCCCACCGAAGGAAGGTGAACGAAGAACTGTATGGAATACAATGAAAAGATTGGTGCCAAGTGTTGATGATTCATGGCTGGCAATGGGGGATTTTAACGACCTGTTATCACAAAGTGAGAAGGAAGGGGGAAATCCAAGGTCTATAAGGAAAATAATGAACTTCCAGAGCTTGCTGTCTAGCTGTGACTTGCTGGATCTTGAGTTTAAGGGTTCTGCATTCATGTGGTGTAACAAGCGGGGTGATGGTATTGTCCGTGAACGTTTGGATCGGGCTTTAGGGAATGTGGCATTCAGAAATGAGTTCGATCGGGCCATTGTTTTCCATGTGGACCCGGTGGGATCAGACCATCATGCGTTGGTATTAGACTGTTGTTACATTGATGATAAAGCACCAAGATCATTCAAATTTGAAGCCAGCTGGACTCAACATGCTGACTTCATAAGTACTGTAGATTTGGGTTGGAATGGTGTGGGTGGGGATGCTAGCAACAAAATCCAAGATCTGATTCGTAGGTTGGAGGCGTGTAGGAAGAAACTTGTGGAGTGGAGCCGAAGAGAATTCCCTAATTTTAGAAAAGTTATTGATCATCTCCGCAATGAACTGAATTGTTGCTATACTGGACCTTTTGATGCAGAAAAGCTAGTAGCTGCAGAATCCTTAGTAAAACAGATTGAGGAGGCGTGGGGCAGAGAGGAGGCATACTGGTGGCAGCGATCTCGTATTACATGGTTGAAGTGTGGTGATCGTAATACCAGTTTTTTCCACAGTAGCGTCATCCAAAGGAGGCAGAGGAACAAGATTCTGAGATTGAGGAGTGATGCAGGGATCTGGTTGGAGGATAAAAAGGCAATTCATGAGATCTTCAGCGGTTATTACAAGAATTTATTTAGCTCGGGAGGCCCTCGATTGATGGATCAGGCGTTACTCTATGTCAAAGAAGTGGTTACGGCTGATGATAATTGCTTGCTAACACAACCAGTGTTAGACCAGGAGATTGAAGCAGCAGTATTTCAGCTCGGTGCCGCAAAAGCACCTGGTCCAGATGGGTTCTCCGCGATTTTCTATCAGTCAGCGTGGCAGACAGTTAACAGGGAGGTTTGTGCCATGGTGCATGATTTTTTTGAGGGGAAGGCTGGAGTAGGTCCACTTAATGACACCAATATTGTCCTATTGCCTAAAATTGAAAAGCCTGATGATGTGAAGCATTTTCGGCCAATAGGCCTTTGTAATGTCTCTTACAAAATCATTGCGAAGATCATGACAAATAGAATGCGCTTGCTGATGGACAAAATCATTTCACCCAATCAAAGAGCTTTTGTGGCTGGTCGCATGATTCAAGACAACATTATCTTGGTTCATGAGGCTTTTCACTATTTAAAGCATAAAAAGAAGGGTAGTAAGTGGGTGTTTGCCTTAAAGATTGACATGAATAAGGCGTATGATCGCATAGAATGGGACTTTCTTGCAGCTGTGATGTTAAGGATGGGTTTTTGCCGAAGGTGGGTGAGTTGGGTTATGGAGTGTATCACTTCGGTTGCCTTTCACTTGAAGATAAATGGACACCCGGTGAGTTCACTCAAACCGGAGAGAGGGATAAGACAAGGAGACCCGCTGTCCCCCTACATGTTTATCATAGTTTCGGAGGTCCTTTCATTGATGTTGCAGATGCATATTGACAAGGCTGAGTTAAAGGGCATAAAACTTGCTAGGTCAGCTCCTACATTGTCCCACTGTTTTTTTGCAGATGATGCGGTTCTTTTCTTGAAGGCGGATGAATTAAACTGTAAGGTCTTGCGCATGATTCTGGAAATCTATTGTAAGGCTTCTGGTCAATTAATAAATTTGGATAAATCAAGCCTCTATTTTTCTGCAAACACCCCGACAGAGGTAAAGGAAAGAGTAGCAGCTTGTCTGGGTGTCACCTACACGGATTCAGCTGGGAAGTACCTGGGTCTTCCAACTATTTGGGGTCGTTCCAAAGCTGGTGCTCTGGCTTTTGTGAGGGATAAAATAGGGTTGAAGTTGCAAGGATGGAAGCAAAAACTCCTTACCTTCGCTGGGAGAGAGACGCTTATTAAAGCAGTGGCTAATTCTATACCTACTTATCCCATGACATGTTTCCTCTTCCCCAAGAAGTCATGTATAGAGATTGACCGACTGGTATCCAAGTTTTGGTGGGGTCAAGCTGGTGAAACAAGATCAATTCATTGGCGTAGTTGGAACCGGATGACATCACAGAAAGGTGAAGGTGGAATGGGCTTTCGGGATCTTCTCTGTTTCAATAAGGCCTTACTTGCCAAAACCGCTTGGAGAATATTGCAGCAACCTGATGATCCCTGGTGTAAAATACTTAAGGGGATATATTGTCCTAGACAGCACTTCCTTAAAGCAAAGAAAGGGAGGCATGCATCATGGGGTTGGAGTAGTCTATTGGAGGGGCGAGATCTCTTAATGAAGGAGCTGTGTTGGAAGATTAAGGATGGCAGATCAGTACCGATCTGGGGAGCTCCATGGGTGATTGGCCTCCACGGATTTCAACTGAAGAGAGAGGAAGTAGATTTGTCAGCTGACAGCCGCAAAGTAGCAGATATTATTGTTAATGGAGCATGGGATCTGCATTTAATTTGTGATGACATCAGTCCCGAAATTCAGGAGGAAATATTGAAGACTCCCATTTTTAATACAGCCAAGGAAGATAGTTTAATTTGGTTGGCAAACAAGGACGGTTGCTACTCTGTGAAGTCAGGTTACTCTGTGAAGTCAGGTTATTCGGTGGCAAGGAGGTATGTGGAGGTTGGCCGAACCAAGGATCCTGGTACGTCTTTCTCTATTCCTAATTCATTGTGGAAAAGCATTTGGCGGGTTATGGCTCCACCTAAGATTCAACACTTTCTTTGGAGAGTGGGAGTAGGGGCCATTGCCACACGAGACGCTTTATATAAACGTAAATGCACTGATAATCCTATCTGTCCCGTGTGTATGTCTGAAAGGGAAACTATTGAGCATTTATTGTTTCTTTGCCCTTGGACAAAACTGTGTTGGTTTGGCTGTCCTTTGGGTTTGAAATTCAGTAAGTGGACTATGAAGCGGTGTGAGGAATGGCTTTTGGATTTGTTGTGTGGGCAGGGTGGATTGGATGAATATGGCAAATCCTTGTTCTCCATGACGTGTTGGTGGATATGGAAAAAACGATGTAACTGGGTTTTTAGGGAGGAAAGGCCAGATGCAAAAGAAGTGGTTAGGCTTGTAATTCTCCAAGTGGATGAGTTTTGGCAGTCAAAGGCACAAGGGGGTGGTCTGAATAGGAAGGTCTTTGGGAAAGAAGTGGTTCGGCTGTCACAATGGATGAGGCCCCCTAGAGGTGGTGTCAAAATTAATTTTGATGGTTCTTTTCGAGAACTTGAGAAGGAAGCAGGGGTTGGTGTGGTATGTAGGAATGAGAGGGGGGAATTTGTGGGTGGCACGGGTAAATCAGTGGTGGCATTATCTGGGTTTATGGCGGAATGTATGGCCCTCAAGGAAGCTTTGTTGTGTAGGGAGAAGTTTCATAATTCTGTGGTGGTGCTGGAAACAGACTGTGAAGTCCTGTATAAGCTGGTGTCAAACAAATCTGTTGAAGGATGCGATTGGAGGTGCCAGGATCTGTTGCTGGAAATCATTGACATGCTTGAGTCCATGAGTGGTGTGTCCTTATCCCTGGTGTCAAGGCAGGGAAATCAAGCTGCAGACAAACTTGCAGCAGAAGCCGCAAAGAAGATGCATCAGCCCATTTGGCTGACTTGTGTTCCATCTTCTCTAAGCAAGCTCTTAGCTCATGACTTGGTGCTGTCCAGAGGGAACAGATCTGAGGTGTACAGTGGTCACGACAGGAAGGGTATTGGCTGACTATGTATATGTGATTGTTGCAGCTATCAGGTAGTACCTTTTTTTGAGTTCTTTTTCATTCAGTCTTAGGCGATAGTTGGTAAATAGTTTTTTTTTCAGGTTGTGTATTCAGTTTTATAGGATTTAAATGGTAAGGTGTGTGATAGGATATGATGTTAGTTTTTGAGATTCTTTTGGCTCCGGCTATTGGTGATTGTAATACTTTTTTTGTTTTAATAAAATTGATCCTTTTGGCCAAAAAAAAAAAGTCACCTGCTTTTTGAATGACCATTTGATCTATCCGCTATAGCTTTTGCTTTTTATACTGTATTTGGAATTAGACTCTAGTAGTCTTTTCCAGTTTCCTTTTTCAAGCCTTGCCTTTTCTTATTAAAAAAAAAGGTCACCTGCTGTTTTATCAGAATCAAAGGCAAAGCCAGAAACAACCACCGGGTGGGTCCTACCACATGCTGGACAGGTGGAGAATTTCTATACCTCAGAGGCTAGCGTTCCGTACAAGTAATAACAACATAACACGGCTTCTATATAAGGGCACCAAATCTTCAAGCTTTCATCAAACCCAGAAATCAACAAATTTACAAAAGTCGATTCAACGTTTCATCGATCTCAAGCTTTTGTTTCAAAATTTCCATGGGGAAAACAACACACATAGCCGTTGTTCCAAGTCCTGGATTTAGCCTTCTGATTCCTCTTCTTGAGTTTTCCAAGAGACTTGTTCAGCTTCACCCAGATTTTCATGTCACCTTCATCATCCCCTCACTAGAATCTCCTCCTTCTGCCTCCATAGCCTATCTTCAAAATCTTCCTTCAAACATCGAATCCCGGTTTCTTCCGCCTATCACCAAACAAGACCTACCAAAAGATGCCAACCCAGTAATCCAAATACAACTCACAGTGACAAAATCTTTGCCATATTTACATCACGAATTGAAGTCCTTGAATTCCAAATCCTATTTGGCTGCTCTAGTTGCAGACCCTTTTGCTTCTGAGGTACTAAGTTTCGCAAAGGAACTAAACACGTTGTCTTTCATTTACTTCCCTTCAGGTGCTTTAGCGCTTTCCTTTTGCCTTCATCTTCCAACCCTCCACGAAGAGATTTCTGGGGAGTTCAGAGACGTACCAGAACCTATCCAGCTTCCAGGTTGTATCCCACTATATGGTAGTGATCTCCCTGACCCGGTTCAAGATCGGTCCAATGAATCTTACAAAATGTTTCTACAACGAACCAAGACATTGTTATCTGTTGATGGGCTATTGGTTAACAGCTTCACGGAAATGGAAGAAAGGGCTATAAAAGCCATGACACAGAAAGAAAGTGGTTATCCACCTGTATATCCGATCGGTCCCATCACTCAAACCGGGTCAAACAGTGAAGAAACCGGCTCAGAGTGTCTGAAGTGGTTGGACAATCAACCACCTAGCTCTGTTTTATATGTTTCTTTTGGAAGTGGTGGGACCCTATCCCAAGACCAAATCGATGAGCTAGCTCACGGCTTGGAACTGAGTGGTCAGAAATTCTTATGGGTTCTCAGAGCACCAAGTAATGTCACTAATGCTGCTTACCTTGGTTCAGCAAATGAGAACCCTTTAGACTTCTTACCAAAAGGCTTTTTGGAGAGAACCAAAGAGCAAGGTTTTGTTATTCCTTCTTGGGCACCTCAGATCTCAATCCTCAGTCACGGTTCAGTGGGTGGGTTCTTGAGTCACTGTGGATGGAACTCCACACTTGAAAGTATCGAGAAGGGAGTGCCATTAATAGCGTGGCCACTTTTTGCAGAGCAAAAAATAAATGCTGTTTTCTTGACTGATGGTCTTAATGTTGCTTTGAGGCCTAAAGTTGCTGAAAACGGCATTGTGGAAGGGGAAGAGATTGCTAAATTGGTGAAGAGTTTGATGGAAGGTGAAGAAGGTAAGGAGATTCGCAAGAGAATGATGGATTTAAGAGATGCTTCTACTAATGCACTTAAGGAAGATGGTTCTTCCACAATGACGCTATCACAAGTCGCACTGAAGTGGAGGAATAATTTAAATGGGATTTAAGAAAGTTTCAATCCTTTCCCTTTGCCTTCATCTCCCAATTGTCCACGGGGAGATTTCTGGTGAATACAGAGAGGTGTACCAGAACCTATCACGATTCCTGGTTGTGTCCCACTCTAAGGTAGAGACATCCCTGACCCGGTTCAAAAATCGGTCCAGTGAAATCTTACAAGATGTTTTTCTTTTTTTGATATGACCTACAAGATGTAATTGTGACTTGTATCATTACTGTAATATGTGGGTCTTGGGCTTATTCCCACCTGTGCCCTGTTTTGTATCATTCCCCGAACTCAGTGAATAAGAAGTTTCCTTTTGGTCGTTTTTTCAAATATGTATCATTTGTTCGAAGTTGGACTCCATGTCCACTTCTCCCACCATACGCACGTCAATAATATATCATCGATGATAACAAAGTCATCATTCCAAAATAATGACAAAACATGCTCGCAACCACACTACAAATTAAATATGCCGCTTCTCCTCTCTCTCTCTGTGTGCATGAGTGTGGATACATATACACACACATATATAGATATGTGGAGAGAGAGAGTACTTTTAGGTTTTAGCTAGGGCTTAGCCACTTCTCATCATTCCTTATATTGTCTCCTTCCCAATTAAACTGTGTATTTCTGTTGTTTTAACTCACTGCAGGTTATAGATTGTCATGTAGCAGATATGGTAGATGCGTGGCAAACTATTCTAATTGTCTATTTTGAAAATCATATGAGAAGTATATATATGGTATGGAAACGACAATAACGTCGGCGACAGGATGAGGAGCAGATTAATTAAATGGACGACATTGCGTTTTTTTATAAAAAATATTCTTGTGGGCGTCGAAGCCCAAGAAAGTATGGGGACCACCTCTAACAGAAGCTGTCGATACGATCAACGAAAGAGGAAGGAGGAGGAAGTTTAATTTAGGACCCGTTTGTTACAAAGAATTGGTGGGGAGGGAAAAGGAATATCCCAATCTTCTCATGGATTTTAGGTGTTTGGTAGAAAGAAAGTCCCCATTTTCCCTTATTTGAGGGAAGATACTTTCTATCCTAATATGGAAGGAAAACTACAATCTTCCCAGGAAAGTGTTTTCTTGACAGATTTACCCCTAAAATTCAAACTTGGCAGGAAATTCGAACTAGGCGGGAAAGTCCGAACTTGGGGGAAAGTTTGAACTTAGCGATTTTTTTTTTCACGAGTTCGAACTTAACAAGAATATATTTTTAAAAAATATATTTTAGCAAAAAAAAATATTTTTCTTTTTTATTTTGAATTAATTTAAAATAGATATTTCCTAATTCTTTACCAACTACTACCTCTTCATTTTCTTACTACCAAACAACTCAAGCCATCTTCCCTCATCTTTCAAATTTTCCTTTCCTTTACTTTCCATTCCTTTCCCTTCCCACCAATTCTTTATAACCAACGGGTCCTTAGGTGAAATGAATAGGGGCCGATCGATTAAACTATGTTTTGTCAACTAGATCGTCTCAATTAATCATTGACCGATTTGTGTAGTATCCCCTCCCTCTATAAATATAAATTTCAAATAACCGATTTGTATTTATTAGGAAATAATTAAAATGAGATAAAAGCAATATATATATTTTTTAATTATGCCCTTATTTGAGAAGAAATGCAACTAATATAGTAAAAGGGAAGTGGGAAAAAAACAATACATGTTAAGAAAAACTAATAAAATGAAACTCATATTTTGATATGAACCTATTCTCATATTTGAAACTTATATTTAGAAAAAGATGAGCATATAGATATGGTTTAGACTAAGAAAAATGAAATTTTTTAACATCATCAAAACTAATCATATCCAATATCCTCCGCTGCTCCCCCCATCCACTTCCCCTCCTCTTCTTCTCGACTACTGATCTCAACCTTTAAATTGAAATTTGATTAGTATAGATTTAACATTTTATAAATTTTTATTGCATTTTAAATTAGGGTGATGAACAAAAATATCCATGTTGAATTGTGAAAAGTGCATCAGGCACCATATTAAAACTCAGTGGCTATTGTAGTTTTGATTGCTTGAACACCACCGAACCAAGCACCTACCACCACCGCTGCCGACAAAGATTGACCCAACACCCGCCTCCACACCCTCCATTGCACTGATTTATGGTGACCAAGATTGACCCATCAAATATTTTTATTGATCTCGTTTTCTAGCGAAATCCTACATTTAGAGAGAATTTGGACAGTAAAAGATGAGATAAGGAGGATACACGGATCCTAGTGGGGCCCATAGAAAAAAGACAACGGACATAATAGGAAAATAATGATTGAGGCATTTTTGGACTGTTTTATAATCTCCATATCCAATTTTGCACCACCAAGATTTTAATATGGTGCCATATGCACTTTTAACATATTAATACAGATATTTTTGCCCTTTCACCCATTAAATTATCATGACTAAAGTTTAGCAATTTTTTAATTTTATTTAATGCTCTTTATTCCTTCTCAAAAGAAAATGCCATTTAACAAAGACGGACTGGACTCTCCCGTACTGAAGGCAACGCAAAGTTGCCAATGCTTCTAGTGCGAATCTTGCTTTCGAAAGAAAGGATCTTCGCCTAGTGTACTCTCTGTTCTTTCTAGTCTGGGTCTGCTTTGGTATATGGCTATAGATTAACAGAATATATAACTAACATTATCTACCTTTATTATAAATCAAAATCTCAATATCAATAAAAAAAGCCAATCTCAAATCTCTTACCACATGCCATGCTGCTCTCGCCTGATCCAGAGCTTCTGTTTCGAGTAGTGAATGGGTGATCCATAAGAGCATTTGGCGAGGTTCATCCGGGATCTTTCTGGAAATCAAAACTTTTTTTATTGAGGCAATTTCCCTCGTCGCCTACCTGCATTTATCTTGGTATACCTACCTGTGTGCCTCCTAATTCTGTGAAGTCCTTGGAGCATGTGCGATTTCTTCAGGATCCTTGTCAAGAAAGAAGTCAGTCCCTTATTCTTTCTTTTATGTTTATCAGTAATTTTTTAAAACATTAAATTTGGATATCTAGCTGTCATTATTAATTACTTCCTCCGGTAAGTGTTCTTATAATTAGGATTGGAAGCAGTATCTATCAACAACTAAATCTTTGAATAGTTATCAACTAAAACATCGCATTCAATAAATTCATTGAATGTTTTCTGTGACTTCTTATACCTTTTCTTAGATAACTCCATATTGCTTGATTAACCCTTCCTACCGACACATACAATGGCCTTTGAATGTGCCTAAATTAACTCAAACAATTTCCTAGCTAAAGTTTTTTCCTCAATACAGATGCCACTTCAATTCTTCTGCATATATATTTATTACAAATCTGAGTATGATCATAAATCTATCTCGACGTTATCATCTTGGGTACCCCAACTTTATGCTCATGTTTTCTCTATAAAGACCAACATTTACTCCTACATAACACTGCTAGTCTTATAGCAATGTAATTAGACTTCACTTTTTGGTTATTAGATACTTTATGATCATAAATAACTCTAATAGTTTTTTTTTCTTTCCATTTAAACTACTCAGCTTAAATTCTATGATAAGCATCTTCAATTTCACCCTCTTTTTAATTAATTTATCGCAAATATCATAACTTGGTCAGTTGTGGGACGATTTGATACCACAATTTAATCTCCAAGCCACATTTAACTTGCTACTTAACAAAATTGCAACTCATAATGTGTATTGCAACTAAGGTCTTTAATGTCTCCCTAAGTCAAATTTAGAGTTAATTGCTTCTCTTGTGCCAGCCAAAAGTGTTAGTTCTCAATGTGTTTTGATGATTAACAACAAGTATAAACACGTGTTGAAGTATTTCAAATCAGTTAGAAATTGCTTAACAGTTGCTTACTTGAGTAAAGGACTGTTGTAGGATTGTTCAAATACGGTTTGGCAAGCCTTTACTTCAGTAAAGAAGCTTTACTCCAGTAAAGGACTTACCGAGAGCAATCCAAGTTTTTGAAGTTGTTGCTTACTCGAGTAAAGTTAAGTTTACTCCAGTAAAGGCCATCCAGAAAGCAACCAAATTTTCCAAGGTTCAGTCTTTACTCCAGTAAGAAGCTGCTTACTCCAGTAAAAAACCTCCAGAGAGTAAAATGAATTTTTGAACTTAAGTTTCTTACTCGAGTAGAGCGTTGCTTACTCCAGTAAAGGACTTACAGAAGCAAATTAATTTTTCAAAGTGATTGCTTACTCAAGTAAACGTTCGTTTACTCCAGTAAAGACTTAGAGTAACTTTTTTTTTAAGAACAAAGTCACTTACTCCAGTAAAGATTAGTCTACTCGAGTAAAGCCCATACAGAAAGGTTACTAATTTGTCTAAGTCTGGCTTACTCCAGTAAAAAAATCCTTACTCCAGTAAAAAGGCATTTTGAACTTAAAATGTTTTCACATGAATAGTGTCTTACTCGAGTAAAGTACTAACTTACTCCAGTAAAGCTCTTGGATTTCAAACTCAAGCCTCGATGGTTTGTCTCTATAAGAGCCTACTCCAGTAAACTTAGGTTACTCCAGTAATGACACTTTTGCACAGTGCCTTACTCGAGTAAAGACGAACTTACTCGAGTAACCAACGGTAACTTTTGGTTTTTGAATTTCACGAATTCATAAATCATTGTTGTTTGATCTAATTGCTTTCATATATCACTCACTCATGTTCCCAGATATGTTTAACAAGTTTGTTGAGTGTTTTTCAGTTAACACATATCAATATAATTGAAGATTAGTGAGATAAAGCAAAAAGTGAACAGTGCATTTAATGCACTTTTGAAATCTCATCCACTTTCAACTAATCCACCTGAGCACGCCTAATGAACGTTAAAGAAAGCTTACTACATCAAGTAAAGTCAATTTCAACGGGCAAAAACTCAGAGGACGACATCAGACATCATTAAGACTTGGATTAGCAGATGTTTAGAGAGAGAAGATGACCAGAACTTAAGCAAATCACTTCCAACGGTTGGAATCATCTCACAACGGTCATTTAATGTTCTCTACCTATAAATAGAGATCATTAACTTCATCTCCAGCTGATACACCTACTCTAAGCGAAAATCTTCTAAGTACATTTATTGTGTATTAGCTTTCACTTGTATTGTATCATTTTGATACTTAGAGCTTCAGTATTCATCTATCTACTCTTTGAGAGAGTTTTCATCTGTAAAATCATTTATTGATTGAGATAACTACAAGTCAGGGGACTTGGTAGTTGGGGTGTATTGATTACAACTTGTAAGGGGGAGTGTGTTCTAGTGAGAGAACAACTCTTAGTACAGAGTGTGTAATCAATATTGTTGAGTTAGTGGATTGAAAATCCCAAGTGAGGCTTGGGGACTGGATGTAGGTCAGAGAAAGGACCGAACCAGTATAAATTGTTGTGTGCAAAACGTTTCTCTCCATTTCCTCTGTTCTGCCTTGTTCTAAGAGTGTAAAAATAGAACAAGTATTCGAAAATTTCTAATATACCCAATTCACCCCCCCTCTTGGGTATAAAGCTCCTCTTTCATTTGGTATCAGAGCAAGGTCTTCTAAGAAGAGTTTAACCACTCGAGAAGGATCACTATGGAAGGAATTCTTCCTGATGGAGCTTCAATCAACAGACCTCCCGGTTTCGACGGCGAACACTACTCTTTCTGGAAAGCAAAATTTCGTGTGTTCGTGATAGCAAAAGAATATGGTCTATGGAGAGTATTTGAGACTGGAGACTATGTTCCAGTCAAGGTAGAAGGAGGCATCACTGTTCCCAAGACAGAAGCTGAGTTCAATGATGACGATAAGAAGAACATCACTCTCAATAGCAAGGCTGTCCTGATGCTTCAGAGTGCTCTTAGTCAAAAGGAGTACTTTCGTATTTGTAATTTGTCAACAGCTAAGGAGATGTGGAAGGCTCTGGAAATAGCTTATGAAGGAACCTCTGGAATCAAGGAGAACCGAGTCAACATTTTAAACACTGAGTATGACCTGTTGCGGATGAAGCAAGGCGAGAGTATTGGAGAGTTTCAGTTGAGATATACTCATCTGACCAATTAGCTAGCTGCCTTAGGAAAGCTTTTCGATCAAGGAGCTCAAGTGAGGAAAATCCTCAATATTCTAACAAAGGATTGGGAAGCTAAGGTTACCGCCATTGAAGAAGCTCGTGGAGAGTCAATGACTTCAGTTGCCGCATTGTTTGGTAGTCTATCTGAGTACGAGAGCAAACCAAAGTTCAAGAAGGAATTAGAAGATGTCAATAGTGGCAACAATCGAAACAAGGGAGTGGCTCTGAATGTGGAAAAGGATGAGGAAGATGAAGATGAGGACGAAGAAATTGGCATGATGGTCCGGAGATTCAAAAAGTTTTACAAAAGAGATCAAGGCTTCAAGAAATTTCAGAAGGGAAGTTCAAGTTATGAATCGAAGAAGCCAGTTATCTGCTACGAATGTGAAAAGCCCGGGCACATCAAGGCAGAATGTCCTCAGCTGAAAAATCAAGAGAAAGAGAAGAAGAAGTTCAAGAAATACAAAAAGAAGGCATATGTGTCAGCCATATGGGGAGACAGCTCATCGAAAGAGGATGAAGCTGAAGAGGATGATAGTGAAAAAGCCAATATATGCCTGGTTGTCGAGGAAGAAGAGCAACCTAGTGAAAACAATGAGGTATATGAATCTCCTCCTTCCTATGATGAATTGTTTGCTGAATACAATGTTGTTCAAAAGGAGTATGAAAAACTTGCAGACAAGTATATGTCTTTGAAAAGGAAAAATTCTTTTCTTGAACTGCAAATTGAAAACCTCTCTTCTCCTCAATCTTTAGTTTGTGATGAATGCCCTATCTTAGAGAAAAAGAATTCACAACTTACAAAAGCACTTGAGAAATTCACTAAGGGAAGTGAAATGCTCAATGTGATCCTTAAGCAACAACGTTTTATAAATGATCGATCGGGCATTGGTTATAGACCAGACTTTGACAAGAAGAAAGGAAAGAAGAAGAATGGACAAAAATCTTATATGAATTATTTTACAAAGTTTGTTCATTCCTCAAATCCTTTTGCTCATTGTAATTATTGTAATAGGAAGGGTCATTCAACTTCATCTTGCTTTCATAGAAAGGAAAGAAAAGCTAAACCTGTAGGAAATTATATCTGGGTACCAAAAGGAACATATGTTCCCAAGGTACATGCTAACACAAAAGGACCCAAGAAAAGATGGGTACCTAAGACTTGATCTTCTATGAAATGCAGGTTTGTCTTAGAGCATCGAGACCTAACAAGTGGTATATCGATAGTGGATGCTCAAGGCACATGACTGGAGACAAATCAAAGTTTTTATCAATAAAGCCAAAGGATGGAGGTAGAGTCACATTTGGAGGTGACCAATCGGGCAAAATAGCTGGCATTGGTGAGATTGGCAACAATGAAGGCCCTCTCATCAAAGATGTCTACTTGGTAGAAGGACTATGTCACAACCTCCTAAGTGTAAGCCAAAGCACCGATAAGGGTAATTTGGTAATATTTGATTCTGATGAGTGCTTTATTGTTAAAAAGGATTTGATCTTCATAAATGATTTGAAAAATAAAGCCTTATTTAGAGCACCTAGAGATGGAAATTGTTATACTTTGAACCTCTCTAGCAATGCTTCTGTTTTTGAAAATTGTTTTGTAAGTAACTTGAATGAGAGTTGGCTATGGCATAAGCAATTAGCTCATGTCAATATGTCTCAACTTAACAAGTTGCTGAAAAAGGATTTGGTTATCGGCATTCCTAAGTTAAATTTCAAAAATGATATGATTTGTGATGCTTGCCAAAAAGGAAAACAAACCAAGTCATCTTTTAAAGCTAAAAATGAGATTTCAACCGAAAGACCTCTTCAACTTCTTCACATGGATCTAGTTGGACCAGCTAGAGTGAAAAGTCTTGGTGGAAATTTGTATACTTTGGTCATTGTTGATGATTTCTCTAGATTTACTTGGACTATATTTTTATCATCCAAAGATGAAACATATGATCAGTTTGTTTCTTTTGCCAAGAAGGTCCAGAACGAGAAAGATCTTTCAATTTCAGGTATAAGGACTGATCATGGTGGAGAATTTGAGAATCATGCCTTTGCTGAGTTCTGTAATAGTGTGGGGATCAACCATAATTTCTCAGCACCAAGAACACCATAGCAGAATGGTGTTGTGGAGAGGAAGAATCGTGTGGTCACTGAGATGGCAAGGGCAATGCTGAATGAATATAACACTTCACAAGTGTTTTGGACTGACGCGATGAGTACGGCTTGCTATATCTCCAACCGAGCATATTTGAGAAAGAAGCTAAATAAAACACCATACGAACTCTACAAAGGAAGAAAGCCGAATATCAGTCATCTTCATGTCTTCGGGTGCAAGTGCTATGTGCACAATAATGGTAAAGATAATCTCGGTAAATTCGATCCTAAATCTGATTTAGCTATCTTTATCGGTTATTCAAATAGGAGTAAGGCATATAGGGTGTTTAATACTAGAACTAAAATTGTTGAAGAATCCGTACATGTTGTATTTTGTGAGTCTGAATCTGATAAACCCTTGGATGATGAAGAAGAGATGATCTTCAAAAATAAATTCTTTTCGAAAAATGCTCCTACTCCTTCTGAAAATTCTGAAAATATTTTTTAGGCTAATCCTGAAAACAATTTAGAAAATCCTGGTCAGTCTCAACCTAGAGCTTGGAGATTTATAAGGAATCATCCTTTAGACCAAGTTATAGGTGATGTAAATCAAGGAGTAAGGACCAGAAATAGTACTTTAAATGAAGTCACTTTTTCTGCATTCATTTCACACATTGAACCCTCTAAGATAGAAGAAGCCCTTTCAGACAATGATTGGGTGATTGCTATGCAAGAGGAATTACATCAATTTGATAGAAATCAAGTTTGGGATTTGGTACTTAGGCCTAAAGATCATCCGGTCATTGGCACTAAATGGGTATTCAAAAACAAACGAGATGAGTCAGCAGTTATTGTGCGTAACAAGGCTAGATTAGTGGCCAAAGGTTACAATCAAGAAGAAGGCATAGACTATGAGGAAACTTATGCTCCAGTAGCAAGATTGGAGGCCATAAGAGTCCTACTAGTCTTTGCATGCACTAAAGGTTTTAAACTTTATCAAATGGATGTTAAAAGTGCTTTTCTAAATGGTTTCATCCAAGAGGAGGTTTTTGTTGAACAACCTCCAGATTTTGAAAATGAGCATTTTCCAGATCATGTTTTCAAATTGAAGAAAGCTCTTTATGGCCTTAAGCAAGCTCCTAGAGCTTGGTATGAAAGATTGAGTCAATTCTTGCTCAATCAAGGATTTATTGGAGGCAAGGCTGATACAACATTGTTCATTAAGAAAAATAAACTGAATGAATTATTAGTTGTACAAATTTATGTTGATGACATTATTTTTGGTGCTACTAACAACTCCTTGTGTGAGGAATTTTCTAAGACCATGCAGGGTGAATTTGAAATGTCAATGATGGGAGAGCTCAACTATTTCCTTGGGCTGCAAATCAAGCAACGTAAAGATGGGATCTTTATATCCCAAACGAAGTATTTAAATGACTTGCTGAAGAAGTTTGGAATAAACAAGTGCAATGGAGCTGACACACCAATGAGCACAACCACTTCATTGGATGCTAATGAAGAGGGCAAAGATTTCAACATCACCAAGTATAGAGGAATGATTGGATCATTGCTCTATCTCACTGCAAGCCGCCCGGACATCCAATTCAGCGTGGGGATGTGTGCTCGGTTCCAATCCGCACCCAAAGAGTCACATGCTGAGCACGTGAAAAGAATATTCAGATATCTATCTGATACGAAGACTCTTGGTCTGTGGTTTCCCAAAGGTCAGCCGGAACACTTGGTGGCATATTCTGATTCGGACCATGCCGGCTACAAGACGGATAGAAAAAGCACAAGTGGGCAATGCGAGTTCTTTGGGAACTCACTTGTGTCTTGGTTCAGCAAGAAGCAAACAACCGTGGCCGTGTCATCAACCGAAGCTGAATATGTGGCTGCCTCAAGTTGTTGTGCTCAAGTGCTGTGGCTGAAGCAACAACTTGCTGATCTTGGAGTGCACTTGAAGGAGATCCCAATATTGTGTGACAATACTAGCACAATAAGCTTGGCCAAGAATCCGGTGCAATATACAAGAACCAAGCATATTGATGTGAGGCACCATTTCATTCGGGATCATGTCCAGAAAAGAGATGTGAAGGTCATGTTCATTCCAACCCATCTTCAATTGGCAGACATATTCACCAAGCCTCTAGCCAAGGAACAATTCACATTCATAAGGAGAGAATTGGGAATGGTAAATCCTAATGAATTGTAAGCAAATTCCTCTCAATCTAATGTTAGTTATGTTTTAATGATTAATCCTTACTAACTTAAGCATCGGAGTGTTTAGCAATTGTTTTTGCAGGATTTCCTGATGTGTTAGAGGTTGCTTACTTGAGTATAGGGAATGGTACTTGAGTAAAGAAGTAGCAGAAAGCGAATTCTGATGTTCAGAAGAGCTTTACTCGAGTAGGTAAGTATGTACTCGAGTAAACAAGAGGCAGAGAGCTCACGGCTAAAAAAGAGGACTGCTCTACTCGAGTAAGGAATTCTTTACTCGAGTAAGGGCATCGGGGTTCTTCAAAAATTCACATTACATTTTTGAAGTCCAGGTCAGTATACTTGCATCTTTACTTGAGTAGGTAAATGAAAGTATGCTTTACTCGAGTAAGCTAGAACTCTACTCGAGTAAAGGGGTTTGTCTATATATACACTGAAGCGTTGTGATTTTTCATACTCGCCTCTTTACTCAAGTAGAACCCTAGAGTTGCGTCTTTCTATCTTCCTCTCCCTCTGAAATCGTCACTTTCCTCCATCGAATTTCTTTGAAACCTTCTTGAAACTTCCTCCAAATCATTCCTCTTCTCAAACTCATCGAAACCCTAAACTCAGAAATGGCCAAGGAAGTCTCTCAATCCTCTCAACCTCTTTCCTCTCAACCTCCTAGAGCTCCAAGATCCAAATCCATTCCAAGGAAGCTACAAAGTGGAATTGATACATCTATTCCCGGAGTTGGAGTCGTGATTTCGGAGGGAAAGTCACTAAATCCCAAGAAGAGGGCAGCTTCATCGAAACACCCATTACCCTCTCCAGCTACAAAGAAGAAAAAGGGTGGTGAACCAAGCGAGAAAAAGGGAAAGAAGAAGGTGGTTGAGAAGAAAAGAAGATCAAAGAACCCTTCTACCGTTATTTCCTCTTCTACCGATGAAGCCACTGTTTCGACTTCGGAGCACGAACAAAATCAAGAGCAAGAGGAAGTATCTCCATATGTGACTGATGCCGTGGAGAAGTTTAAAATTACCAAAGATCCACCAGAAGGCTTCAAGGTTGCACCTGTTCCTCTTCCTCCCGGTGTCAATGCTAAATTCAGGGAGATATACGCTAGTTGTGGCTTCTGTGCCATTGTCTCAATCAACTTGGAACAACTCTACAGAGAGTGCCACATTGACTTGTCACCATGGTTCGAGCCATATGAGTCCTTCGTGTCCATTGGAGGTGCATATTTTCCAGAGTTGGTTAAGCTATTCTATTTCAACATGAAGACCAACCACATTATGGATTCGGACGGTCAATTAGTCGAGGAAAGGATTACAACTTCAGTGAGAGGAGTTGAGTTTACCATATCAGCCGCCATCATCAACAAGATCCTGAATGTAGCTGATCCTCCCAAGGCTTCCACTCCACGATGCTCCAATGAAGAAGTATATAGAACTCTTATGCCTGGTCAAAAAGTCCCGGATGATCAAAGAGTTCGTCTGTCTTTCAAACCAGCAGACATGCCCAAGCTACACAGAGTTATCTGGCACATATATGCACGAAATTTTGTGCAGAAAGGAGGGAGTTACACCCACTTCACACTGAAGGACTACCTGTTCTTCACAGCTTTTATCAAAAAACACCCTCTCAATATTGGACAGTGGATATTCAAGGAGATCCATTATTGCAAATTCGTGGCCCGGAAGAACTCCTACTTGCCTTTTGCCTCGCTGGTGTCCCTCATCATGTTCTACCACAAGATTTGGTACGTGGGCCCTCCTGAACAGATGAAGGAAGTCACACCTTTTGGGAAGACTACACTCAAAATGATGAAGATCAGTTTTGGACCAGAGGGATCCGGTGAGTCTCAGGCACCTCAGAGGACTCAGACTCGAGCATCACAGTCGGTGGCTCATGAGGCCTAGTTAGCACCACCACCACCACCATCTGATTTTGATGAGCGCATTAGAGCTATAGTGGATGCTGCCCTAGTTTCACACCGAGCAGTGTTGAAGGCTGAGTTTGATCTGATCCGTGCTAATATCAAGTTGGGGGTCATGGACGTTATTGTGGCTCAGACAGAGGTCCTGTCAAACTTGGCCAAGGTGAAAGAAGATCTTGATGAGCAAGGAAGCAATTTGGCTTCCACTATGTCTGTCACCTTAGCAGCCGCCTCTGATGCCAGGGACAAGACTCAACAGCTTCTCCAGCATTTTGGGATTGGTGGCTCTTCCTCCTCTGCCACGTTTGGATTCCCTTCAGGTCCATCTTCATCTACCCCTACCCCAGAGTCTCAGCCTTCCACATCTACTGAGGTTCCTGTCACCCAGCCTACCTCATTCACTCCAGAAACTCACTATTCCCCACCTTCCTCACCTACCTTCTCATTTCCCAGTCCACCTCATAGCCCACCTTACACCACATCTTCCCCAGTCACCCCTACCACAGAGGTTCTTCCTCACCCACTTCCATCTCCACCCACTCCTACCACTGAAGTATTCCCCACACCTTCCCCATATGCTCATCTCTCATTTGGTCATCCTTCTCTATATGATCCCTTCTTGAACCCCAATGTTGGTCCAACCAGAGCCATTGTCCCCTACTCTCCTCCACTGGTTGTACTTGACCCCGAGTATCTTGATGATGACAAAGGGGGAGAAAGAGAGAAAGATGATGACGCTTAGGGTTCAAGGAGTGTGTCTAGAACTATATGTTTATGTGTTTGATTACTTGTAGGACAATGCGACCTTTTGTTTCTGTTTTACTGATAGCAGTGATTATCAGAGTATTTATCCTCTTCTGATATCAGTTAGATGCAACTCATGTATGATGTTTTAAATGAATATGAATATATTTTGCACATGTTTACGAGTTCAATTATATATCTGCTGCTATTCTTTGATGTCCATGTTTAAAAATGCAAATTGGATGCTTTTCTGATAATTCAACTCTGATATTTTGAAAACTTCAATCTGAAAGCTATACATCTTTCTAAATCTTTAAAAAGAATGTTTAAGTGTTGTCATCATCAAAAAGGGGGAGAATGTTAGTTCTCAATGTGTTTTGATGATTAACAACAAGTATAAACACATGTTGAAGTATTTCAAATCAGTTAGAAATTGCTTAACAGTTGCTTACTCGAGTAAAGGAAAGCTTACTCGAGTAAAGGACTGTTGTAGGATTGTTCAAATACGGTTTGGCAAGCCTTTACTTCAGTAAAAAAGCTTTACTCCAGTAAAGGACTTACCGAGAGCAATCCAAGTTTTTGAAGTTGTTGCTTACTCGAGTAAAGCTAAGCTTACTCCAGTAAAGGCCATCCAGAAAGCAACCAAGTTTTCCAAGGTTCAGTCTTTACTCCTGTAAGAAGCTGCTTACTCCAGTAAAGAACCTCCAGAGAGTAAAATGAATTTTTGAACTTAAGTTTCTTACTCGAGTAGAGCGTTGCTTACTCCAGTAAAGGACTTACAGAAGCAAATCAATTTTTCAAAGTGATTGCTTACTCAAGTAAACGTTCGTTTACTCCAGTAAAGACTTAGAGTAACTTTTTTTTTAAGAACAAAGTCACTTACTCCAGTAAAGATTAGTCTACTCGAGTAAAGCCCATACAGAAAGGTTACTAATTTGTCTAAGTCTGGCTTACTCCAGTAAACAAATCCTTACTCCAGTAAAAAGGCATTTTGAACTTAAAATGTTTTCACATGAATAGTGTCTTACTCGAGTAAAGTACTAACTTACTCCAGTAAAGCTCTTGGATTTCAAACTCAAGCCTCGATGGTTTGTCTCTGGTAAGAGCCTACTCCAGTAAACTTAGGTTACTCCAGTAAAGACACTTTTGCACAGTGCCTTACTCGAGTAAAGACGAACTTACTCGAGTAACCAACGGTAACTTTTGGTTTTTGAATTTCACGAATTCATAAATCATTGTTGTTTGATCTAATTGCTTTCATATATCACTCACTCATGTTCCCAGATATGTTTAACAAGTTTGTTGAGTGTTTTTCAATTAACACATATCAATATAATTGAAGATTAGTGAGATAAAGCAAAAAGTGAACAGTGCATTTAATGCACTTCTGAAATCTCATCCACTTTCAGCTAATCCACCTGAGCACGCCTAATGAACGTTAAAGAAAGCTTACTACATCAAGTAAAGTCAATTTCAACGGGCAAAAACTCAGAGGACGACATCAGACATCATTAAGACTTGGATTAGTAGATGTTTAGAGAGAGAAGATGACCAGAACTTAAGCAAATCACTTCCAACGGTTGGAATCATCTCAAAACGGTCATTTAATGTTCTCTACCTATAAATAGAGATCATTAACTTCATCTCCAGCTGATACACCTACTCTAAGCGAAAATCTTCTAAGTACATTTATTGTGTATTAGCTTTCACTTGTATTGTATCATTTTGATACTTAGAGCTTCAGTATTCATCTATCTACTCTTTGAGAGAGTTTTCATCTGTAAAATCATTTATTGATTGAGATAACTACAAGTCAGGGGACTTGGTAGTTGGGGTGTATTGATTACAACTTGTAAGGGGGAGTGTGTTCTAGTGAGAGAACAACTCTTAGTACAGAGTGTGTAATCAATATTGTTGAGTTAGTGGATTGAAAATCCCAAGTGAGGCTTGGGGACTGGATGTAGGTCAGAGAAAGGACCGAACCAGTATAAATTGTTGTGTGCAAAACGTTTCTCTCCATCTCCTCTGTTCTGCCCTGTTCTGAGAGTGTAAAAACAGAACAAGTATTCGAAAATTTCTAATATACCCAATTCACCCCCCTCTTGGGTATAATGCTCCTCTTTCAAAAAGAAATATATCACAAGCCAAAAGGATGTCGTTACGGATTTCTTCTTTAATAAGCTTTAGTTAGAACTTTTAAATCTAGGTTAATAAAAAAATTATAGCTCAAAGATAGTCATGATGTAGATCAATCTTTATATAAAAGTATTTTGTCCCACTTCCAAGCCTTCTCTAACATTAGTTTTTACCCTTATATGAATTTTATACATTTAACACACATATTTCTATCCATGGCTTTCCAAAAGTACATTTCTGAGTCCCCAGTCAAAAGATTTTTCTATGTCAATGAAAACTAAATGCGGGTCTCTTCACTTTATCCTGTACTTTTCCATTAGCAGCCTTAATCCATAAATTGCTTATGCTGTGCATACCCAAATTAGTTCTAAAATTCAAGTTTCCTTTGCCCTGATACTTTCCTAGAAGGCCCTTGGTAAATAAATCTTAATATGATTTGTAAATATCATTCATGTTACTACTGATGATATTTTGGTACAGGAAATGTTGTAAGATGAAAATAGACTCTTAAGAATAGAGATGAGAGGTATTTTTTTATGTAATTTTTAATTTTCGGGCAGGTTAATACACGTTTTGAAAATAGAAGGGCTTGGATGAGCCAGTGCCTTAGTAGCGCAGTGGCATGGAAGCCAGTATTAACTGGCCTTCTTCTCCCATGTCCAGGGTTCGAATCTTGCCCCCTCTCCTACCATGATGTATAAAAAAAAGAAGGGATTGGATGATTACATCGGATTCTACTTTATTCTTACTATTTCATTACATTCGATGAACTGCTTTTCCCCCTAATTTAATGCGCTTGTTCCTCAAGAAAAAAAAATCTCGTAGAATAATATTTAAGGGATTCCAACGTTATCACTGACATCACCACTTCCACTTTGGCTGACATTTGAACTAAAATAAAGTCACCTGTTATTTTATCAGAATCGAAGGCAAAGCCAGAGACAACCACCGGGTGGGTCCTACCACATCCTGGACAGGTGAAGAATTTCTAAACCTCAGAGGCTAGCGTTCCGTACAAGTAATAACAACATAACACGGCTTCCATATAAGGGCACCAAATCTTCAAGCTTTCATCAAACCCAGAAATCAACAAATTTACAAAAGGCAATTCAACTTTTCATCGATCTCAAGCTTTTGTTTCAAAATTTCCATGGGGAAAACAACACACATAGCCGTTGTTCCAAGTCCTGGATTTAGCCATCTGATTCCTCTTCTTGAGTTCTCCAAGAGACTTGTTCAGCTTCACCCAGATTTTCATGTCACCTTCATCATCCCCTCACTAGAATCTCCTCCTTCTGCCTCCATAGCCTATCTTCAAAATCTTCCTTCAAACATTGAATCCATGTTTCTTCCGCCTATCACCAAACAAGACTTACCAAAAGATGCCAACACAGCAATCCAAATTCAACTCACAGTGACAAAATCTTTGCCATCTTTACATCACGAATTGAAGTCCTTGAATTCCAAATCTCATTTGGCTGCTCTAGTTGTAGACCCTTTTGCTTTTGAGGTACTAAGTTTCGCAAAGGAACTAAACACGTTGTCTTTCATTTACTTCCCTTCAGGTGCTTTAACGCTTTCCTTCTGCCTTCATCTTCCAACCCTCCACGAAGAGATTTCTGGTGAGTTCAGAGACGTACCAGAACCTATCCAGCTTCCAGGTTGTGTCCCACTATATGGTAGTGATCTCCCTGACCCGGTTCAACATCGATCCAGTGAATCTTACAAAATGTTTCTACAACGAACCAAGAAATTGTTATCTGTTGATGGGCTATTGGTTAACAGCTTCACGGAAATGGAAGAAAGGGCTATAAAAGCCATGACACAGAAAGAAAGTGGTTATCCACCTGTATATCCGATCGGTCCCATCACTCAAACCGGGCCAAACAGTGAAGAAACCGGCTCAGAGTGTCTGAAGTGGTTGGACAATCAACCACCTAGCTCTGTTTTATATGTTTCTTTTGGAAGTGGTGGGACCCTATCCCAAGACCAAATCGATGAGCTAGCTCACGGCTTGGAACTGAGTGGTCAGAAATTCTTATGGGTTCTCAGAGCACCAAGTAATGTCACTAATGCTGCTTACCTTGGTTCAGCAAATGAGAACCCTTTAGACTTCTTACCAAAAGGCTTTTTGGAGAGAACCAAAGAGCAAGGTTTTGTTATTCCTTCTTGGGCACCTCAGATCTCAATCCTCAGTCACGGTTCAGTGGGTGGGTTCTTGAGTCACTGTGGATGGAACTCTACACTTGAGAGTATCCAGAAGGGAGTGCCATTAATAGCGTGGCCACTTTTTGCAGAGCAAAAAATGAATGCTGTTTTCTTAACTGATGGTCTTAAGGTTGCTCTGAGGCCTAAAGTTGCTAAAAGCGGCATTGTGGAAGGGGAAGAGATTGCTAAATTGGTAAAGAGTTTGATGGAAGGTGAAGAAAGTAAGGAGATTCGCAAGAGAATGATGGATTTAAGAGATGCTTCTACTAATGCACTTAACGAAGATGGTTCCTCCACAATGACGCTATCACAAGTTGCACTGAAGTGGAGGAATAATTTAAATGGGATTTAAGAAAGTTTCAATCCTTTCCCTTTGCCTTTATCTCCCAATTGTCCTCGGGGAGATTTCTGGTGAATACAGAGACGTGTACCAGAACCTATCAAGATTCCTGGTTGTGTCCCACTCTAAGGTAGAGACATCCCTGACCCAGTTCAAAATCGGTCCAGAGAAATCTTACAAGATGTTGTTGTTGTTGTTGTTTTTTTCCCTTTTTGATATGACTTACAAGATGTAATTTTTTTTTTTTTTGGGATAAGAACAAGATGTAATTGTGACTTGTATCATTAGTGTAATATGTGGGTCTTGGTCTTATTAGATGCTACAACTTATTTTGTTATATGTTCTTGGGACTTACTATTAGGCCCAATTAGTTAGAACAGATACTTGTATAAATATGTGAACTTGGACTCCACTGCAAAAAATTTCGGATTTTGCTACGGAATTTATCCGTAGCAAAATGATTTTGCTATGGAAAAATATGGATTTTCCGTAGCAAAATCATTTTGCTACGGATTTTGCTACGGAATTTTTCCGTAGCAAAATTCTTCGTAGCAATTTGCGACGGACGTAGAAAATCCGTCGCAATTTGCGACAGAAATTCCATTCCGTCGCAAATTTACTATGGAAAATTTTCCGTACCAAATTGCTACGGAATTTTTTCAGTAACAAATTTGAATTTTGCTACGGAATATTTTTGCGACGGAAAATTTTCCGTAGCAAATTTGCTACGGAATTTTTTCCATAGCAAATTCTTTTTTTTTCTTTTTTTTCTTTTTTTTATTTTTCCGTAGCAAACTTGAAATTTTGCAAATTTCCCCATATTTGATCGTTTGCTACAGAAACAATTTCTTAGCAAAACTAATAATTATTTTTAAAAAATATTTTTTTTAATTTTAAAAAATTGAGTACAAAAAGTAGTGATTCATGGATATAATAATAATTATAAGGAGTGCACATTAAGAGTAATCTAACAAATACCAAATACTAAAAAGTTGTCTAACAATGTTACAAAGGGAAAATTATAAACAGTAGTCTAAACAACAGCATTGTGATAATCATCATCATCACCAGCATGGTCATCATTACCAGGAGCCGACCCCGAACCCTTGTTCATTAGGGACTTGAGTTGAATCTGCATCTGCCTCATCATCTCCTCTTGCATCCGCCTCATCTGCTCCTGCATCATCTCTCGTTCCTTAGCCATCCGCTCCTCCATCATCTCTCGTTCCTGAATCATCATCTGCCTCATCTTCTCTTGCTCTTCAAGCATCCTCTCCTGTTCCTGAGTCATCTGTGCTGTCAAAGCCTTCATCTTCTTCATCTCATATGCAAAAACAATATGAAGTACATTTATTATTTGGACTTCATTTGAATGGACAAGAGAATGGAAATTATCAATATCAAATACGTTTACCTGGAGAAACATCTTCAATGCCGGATGAGGAGCGCTTTGTTGGCTTCAGTCGGCTAGCAACGGCACCATATCCAAAGACTCTCCCTTTCTTGTCAAATCCACCTGCAACCTCAAAGAACAGACTATCATTATCGGACATAGAGGATGAGGGGTCAGTCTCACGCTGTGAGTCTCTCTCCTGTGACAGCTTCATAAAATTTTCCTACAAAGACAAAAATACATAACAAATAAGACATGTCAAATGAAATAAATATTGTGGTGCGTAAAACAAGTAATAAATGCAATAAATGTCTAACCGCTACTGTGTGGGCCCTTGAGTTAATCCATTCCCTCTCATCACTTCCTTCAGACTGCCGGGAATGGGTCCGCTCAAAGGTAGCCCAACCTACTGACTCTGGAGGAACCCCAGTCTTTGCCTGCAAACGCAAATGATGATCATAGTTAATTACTTCAAAGTACAAAATATTGAATACCTAAATAGAAAATAACGTGTACTAACAAGTTTCCGTCTCCACTCAGTCATCGGAATGGAGCCGCCAACATATGACGGTCCTTCCATTTTCGCCCTATTTTGCTTATTTTTCGTACGCTTCTCCTGAAACTTTTCATTGGTGGCCCAATTGTCAAATAATTCGTTTGCAGTGTCCTGTGGAAGCCAATTTCGCTTGCCTCTTGCCTCTCACAAACAATAAAGCTTTTAAGACAACCACCGGGCTGCCCTGGCGTTATAAGCTTTTCTCAGAGCTTCACGATGTTCAGGCAACGACATATGCCTCCTCTGAAAATCAGCAATGAACAATTAGTGCGGTAATTTGTAAAAGTACTTGATTAATAAACATAAACAAATAACTTACCATAAACTCATCGAACCAAGAATCTCGATTTTCCGTAGGAATCGCTGTCCAGCTTGTCCAAGCTTGATTGTAGTTACGGAATAATTGGTCCGAGATGAAAGCCATCACCGGATCACGAGGCACAATGCTAAAGACAGAGGACATCATGAAAGAGGAGCTTTATACCCAAGAGGGGGGGTGAATTGGGTATAATGAAAATTTTCGACAACTTGTTCTGTTTTTACACTTTCAGAACAGGGCAGAACAGAGGAGATAGAGAGAAAAGCTTTGCACACAACGATTTATACTGGTTCGGTCCTTTCTCTGACCTACATCCAGTCCCCAAGCCTCACCTGGGATTTTCAATCCACTATAATCAAATATTGATTACACACTCTGTACTAAGAGTTGTTCTCTCACTAGAACACACTCCCCCTTACAAGTTGTAATCAATACACCCTAACTACCAAGTCCCCTGACTTGTAGTTATCACAATCAGTAGATGATTTACAAGATGATAACTCTCTCAAAGAGTAGATAGAATAAACACTGAAGTACAAAGTATCAAATTGATACTATTACAGATAAAAGCTGAACACAATAAATGATACTTAATAAATTTTCGCTCTCAGTTTGTGTATCAGCTTGAGAAGAAGTTAATGCTCTCTATTTATAGGCAGAGAACATTAAATGACCGTTGTAAGATGATTCCAACCGTTGGAAGTGATTAGCTTGGGTTCTGGTCATCTTCTCTTTCTAAATTTCTGCTAATCCAAGTCTTAATGAAGTCTGATGTGGCTCTCTGAGAATTTGCCCGTTGGAGATGGCTTTACTTGTTGTAGTAAGCATTCTTCAACGTTTAGAAGGCGTGCTCAGATGGATTAGCTGAAAATAGGTTGATTTGCAGAAGTGCATTTAATGCACTGTACACTTTTTGCTTTATGGCTTTGACCTTCATTGATCTTCATCTGTGATTGCTGAAATTCACTCAACAAACTTGTTAAACATAGCTAGGAATATGATTGAATGAATTATGGAAGCAATAAGATCAAACAATAATGATTTGCAAATTCGTGTAATTCAAAAATCAGTTTTGACCGTTGTATACTGCGGTATGTTCCTCTATACTGGAGTATGCCACTGTGCATACTGCAGTATCCAAAGGCTTACTGCAGTAAACAACTTCCAGAGACAAAAACCTCGTGAAATGATTTTGAAAGATATCCTCTATACTGCAGTATCCAACTAGTATACTGCAGTATATGAGTTTTTGTCAAAGAGAAGAGACCCCGTGATTGCCCAATACTGCAGTATGAAAACCTATACTGCAGTATGCAATAGTTGTAAACTTAGAGAGCTTTCTGTAAGAGCCTATACTGCAGTATCCAACTCCATACTGTGGTAAGGACTTGGGTGAGAAAATTTGATAGCTCTCGGGTTGGCCCTATACTGCAGTATACATACCTATACTGCGGTATTGGCTTGACTTAGAATTTTACTTGCTCTCTGGATGCCCCTATACTGCAGTATACAAAGCTATACTGCGGTATGGGCTTGTTTTGAAAAACGTGGTTGCTCTCTGGAAGTCCAATACTGCGGTATGCAACTAACATACTGCAGTATTGACTTATCTAGAGGAATGATTACTTTCTGGATGGCCCTATACTGCAGTATACAAACCTATACTGCGGTATGGACTTACTTTGAAAATACGGTTGCTCTCTGGAAGTCCCTATACTGCAGTATACATAGTTATACTGCGGTATGGAATTTTTTTGAAAACACGGTTGCTCTCTGGAAGTCCCTATACTGCAGTATACATAGCTATACTGCGGTAAAGACACCTATACTGCAGTATTGAGTAATCCCGAAAGATTATCTCCTTTCTGGAAGACTCTATACTGCAGTATGCAAAGCCATACTGCGGTAAGCAACTATCAGATGATGTTCAAAGGTTCTTGGAAACTTCATAACATGTTTTACAATTGTTGTTAATCATCAAAACACATTGAGAACTAACATTCTCCCCCTTTTTGATGATGACAACACTTGTAAGCTTTCTTTTTAAAAATTTTGAAAAATGTAATTTGTTTTGATTTGAAGTTTTCAGAAAGCATCCAATTTTGCATTTTAAAATCCAAATATCAGAGAACATCAGAGAATAGCAGCAGAAATGCGATGCATATTGAGATCATAAACGACTATGAATATATTCATTGAACAAGCTTCATACAAACAAGAACTGATTATCAGAAAGGATGACCACTCTGATAATCACTGATATCAGCAAAACAAAGTTAAAACATTACAAGATCACAGATATAGACATATGAACAAAAATCTTCCTACACCTACATCAACTAATCATCCTACTAAACCTCTAAACACTAAGCATCTTTCTCTGCTTCTCCCCCTTTGTCATCATCAACATACTCGGGATCTAGGATAATAAGAGGAGGAGAATAGAGGACCATAGCTGTGTTGGGATCAAAAGCGGAATCATGGGGCACAGCATATGGAGAGGGTGTAGGGAAGAGCTCAGTAGATGGAGTAGGTGGAGATGGAAGAGGATTCGGAAGAATCTCTGTGGTAGGGGTGACCGGGGAAGAGGTGGGGTGGGGTGGGCTATGAGGTGGACTGGGAAATGAGAAAGTGGGTGATGATGGTGGTGAGAAGTGGGGTTCTGGTGAGGTTGTGGAAGGCTGGGATACGGGTATAGATGGTTGGGCTTCTGGAACAGGAGTCGAGGAGGATGGACCAGTAGTGAAGCCGAATGAAGATGAGCCACCAAGTCCAAAGTGCTGAAGAAGTTGCTGAGCCTTGTCTCTGGCATCTGAGGCTGCAGCTAAGGTGACTGACAATGTAGAGCCTAAGTTAAGCCCTTGATCATCAATAGCATCTTTCACCTTGACCAGTTCAGAGAGGACCTGTGACTGAGCCACTATCACATCCATAACCCCTAACTTGATGTCAGCCCGAATCATATCAAACTCTGCCTTCATCATAGCTCGGTGAGAGACAAGTGCAGCATCCACAATTGCTCTAATCCGCTCATCAAAATCTGTCGGTAGTGGTGGTGGAGCAGACGGTGCCTCATGTGCAACTGACTTAGATGCACGAGTCTGTGACCGCGGTGGAGCTCTCGACTGCCCAGATCCTTCCGGCTCGAACTGTATCTTCATTAAGTTGAGCTGAGTCTTGCCGAAGGCCGGGATAAACTTCATCTGCTCGGGAGGACCCACATACCATATCTTATGGTAGTACAATATCAGTGAAACCAGGGATGCAAAGGGCATGTAGGAGCCCTTGCGGGACACAAACCTAAAGTGGCTAATCTCCTTGAACAGCCACTGCCCAATATTGAGCGGATGCTTGCGGATGAAGGCGGTGAAGAAACGGTAGTCCTTCTGTGTGAAGTGCGTGTAGCTCCCGCCTTTTTGCACAAAGTTACGTGAATACACGTACCATATTACACGGTGCAAATGTGGCATCTCTGAGGGCTTGAAGGTCAAGTGGACCCTCTGATCATCCGGTATGTCCTGACCGGGCATAAGTGTGGCATATACCTCCTCATTAGAGTACTTCGGTGTGGATGCCTCTGGAGGATTAACCACCTTGAGAATCTTGTTGAGGATGACGGCAGACAGTGTGAATCGTACTCCTCTGACTGATGTTGTGACCCTTTCCTCAATCAGTCTTCCTTCCGAATCCAAGATGTGATCGGTCGCCATGTTGAAGTAGAACATTTTGACCAACTCAGGATAGTAGGCAGCCTCGATGGAAACGAGTGTAGCATACGGCCCGAACCATGGTGAGAGATTCACGTTGCACTCTCGGTAAACTTGTTCCAGATCAACAGAGGTTACAGTGCAGAATCCTCGGCTCCCATAAAGATCTTTGAACTTCCCACTTAAACTGGGAGGAAGTGGGACATGAGTAACCTTGAATCCCTCTGGCGCGTTCTTGTGAATCTTGATCTCCTCAACTGCATTCGCTACCACGAGAGAGGAATCTTGCTCAGACTCAGTTTCTGACGAAGACCCAGAAACCTCAACAGTCGATGGTGAGGAAATCACAGTTGTGGAAGCTCTTTTGGACCTTGCCTTTTGAGGAATAACAGTTCTCTTCTCTTGTGATTTGCTCGGCTCTCCGGTCTTCTTCTTCTTCGCGGCTGAAGATGGGATAGATGTTCTGGATGAAGTTCCCCTCTTCTTGGGATTCGGCGAAGGTGTTTCGGGTAAAGGAACACTAATGCCGGGAATCTGACGATCAATACCATCCCCTAATTTCTTAGGAATTGATTTCGATCTCGGTGCTCTGAGTGGATGAGAAGAAGAAGGTTGCTTGGAAAGAGATTGATCTTTGGACATTTTGATGCTAGGGTTTTGGCGAAAATGAGGATCAGAATGGAACGTGAGAGTTTTGGTGAGGGTTTGTGGGGGTTTGACTGGGATTTGTAACGGTTTCAGAGGGAGAGAGAAGAGAGAGATGCGTTACTGCTAGGTCTTTACTGTGGTATAGGTGCGAGTATGAAAGAACACAACGTTTCAGTATATATAGACAGACCCCTATACTGCAGTAAGGTTCTTGCATACTGCAGTATAGCATACTTTCATTTACATACTGCAGTAAGGATGGAAGTATACTGACCTGGACTTCAAAAATGTTGAGAGAATTTTTGAGAAACCCGATGGCCATACTGCAGTATAGCACTTACATACTGCAGTATGCCTCTTGCATACCTGAAACTTCGTTTCTGTCTGACCCCATACTGCAGTATATGACTTACATACTGCAGTATACCTCTTGCATGTCTGAAACTCTGAAACCCCGATGGACATGCTGCAGTATACCACTTACATACTGCAGTATGCATCTTGCACACTTGGAGATTTGGCCTCTCACACACCCTATACTGCGGTATAGCGCTTGCATACCGCGGTATAGTTCTTCTGAAACATCAAAAACACCCTGCAAAAACAAAGACTAAACTCTCCGATGCTTAAGTTAGTAAGGATTAATCATCAATAACACATCTAACATTAAATTTGAGAGAGAATTGCTTACAATTCATTGGGATTTACCATTCCCAATTCTCTTCTTATGAATGTGAATGGGTCCTTGGCTAATGGTTTGGTGAAAATGTCTGCCAATTGAAGATGAGTTGGGATGAACATCACTTTCACATCTCTCTTCTGGACATGATCCCGGATGAAATGATGTCTCACATCAATATGCTTGGTTCTTGTATGTTGCACGGGATTCTTGGCCAAGCTTATTGTGCTAGTGTTATCACATAGTATTGGGATCTCCTTTAAGTGCACTCCTAAGTTAGCAAGTTGTTGCTTCAGCCACAACACTTGAGCACAGCAACTTGAGGCAGCCACATATTCAGCTTCTGTTGAGGACACAGCCACGGTAGTTTGCTTCTTGCTAAACCAAGAGACAAGTGAGTTGCCAAAGAATTCGCATTGCCCACTTGTACTCTTTCTATCCGTCTTATAGCCAGCATGATCCGAATCTGAATATGCCACAAGATGCTCCGGCTGACCTTTAGGAAACCATAGCCCAAGAGTCTTTGTATCAGATAGATATCTGAATATTCTCTTCACGTGTTCAGCATGAGACTCTTTGGGTGCGGATTGGAACCGAGCACACATTCCAACACTGAATTGAATGTCCGGGCGACTTGCAGTGAGATAGAGCAATGATCCAATCATTCCTCTATACTTGGTGATGTTGAAGTCCTTGCCCTCTTCATCAGCATCCAAAGAAGTAGTTGTGCTCATTGGTGTGTCAGCTCCATTGCACTTGTCCATTCCAAACTTCTTCAACAAATCATGTAAATACTTGGTTTGAGATATAAATATCCCATCCTTACGTTGTTTGATTTGCAGTCCAAGGAAGTAATTGAGCTCTCCCATCATTGACATCTCAAATTCATCCTGCATAGACTTGGAAAATTCCTCACACAAAGAGTCATTAGTAGCACCGAAAATAATATCATCAACATATATCTGTACAATTAAAATTTCATTCAATTTATTTTTCTTGATAAACAATGTTGTATCAGCCTTTCCTCTAATAAATCCTTGATTGAGTAAGAATTGACTCAATCTTTCATACCAAGCTCTAGGAGCTTGCTTAAGACCATACAAGGCTTTCTTAAGTCTAAAAACATAATCTGGAAATTGATCATTTTCAAAACCTGGAGGTTGTTCAACATACACCTCCTCTTGAATGAAACCATTTAGAAAAGCACTTTTGACATCCATTTGATAGAGTTTAAAACCTTTTGTGCATGCAAATGCTAGAAGAACTCTTATTGCTTCCAATCTAGCTACTGGAGCAAAAGTCTCTTCATAGTCTATTCCCTCTTCTTGATTGTAACCTTTGGCCACTAATCTGGCCTTGTTACGCACAATGATGGCTGATTCATCACGTTTGTTCTTGAATACCCATTTTGTCCCAATTACCGGATGGTCTTTGGGTCTAGGTACCAAGTCCCAAACTTGATTTCTATCAAATTGATGTAACTCCTCTTGCATAGCAATCACCCAATCATTGTCTGAAAGAGCTTCTTCTATCTTAGAGGGCTCTATATGTGAGATAAATGCAGAAAATGTAACTTCATTCAGAGTACTATTTCTGGTCCTAACTCCTTGATTTACATCACCTATGACTTGGTCTAAAGGATGATTCCTTATAAATCTCCAAGCTCTAGGTTGAGACTGATCAGGATTTTCTAAGTTGTTTTCAGGATCAGCCTCAAAAACATTTTCTGAGTTTTCAGAAGGAGTAGGAGCATTTTTCGAAAAGAATTTGTTTTTGAAAATAGCCTCCTCTTCATCATCCAAGGATTTATCAGATTCAGATTCACAGAATACAACATGTATAGATTCTTCAACAATCTTAGTCCTAGTATTAAACACTCTATATGCCTTACTCCTATTTGAATAACCAATAAAAACTGCTAGATCAGATTTAGGATCGAATTTACCAAGATTATCTTTACCATTACTGTGCACATAGCACTTGCATCCGAAGACATGCAGATGACTGAGATTCGGCTTTCTTTCTTTGTAGAGTTCATATGGTGTTTTGTTCATCTTCTTTCTCATATAGGCTCGGTTGGAGATGTAACATGCTGTACTCATCGCATCAGCCCCAAACACTTGTGAAGTGTTATATTCGTTCAGCATTGCCCGGGCCATTTCCGTGAGTACTCGATTCTTTCTCTCCACAACACCATTCTGTTGTGGTGTTCTTGGTGCCGAGAAATTATGGTTGATCCCCATACTATCACAAAACTCAGCAAAGGCATTGTTTTCAAATTCTCCACCATGATCGGTCCTTATACCTGAAATTGAAAGACCTTTCTCGTTCTGGACCTTCTTGGCAAAAACAACAAACTGATCATATGTTTCATCTTTTGATGATAAAAATATAGTCCAAGTAAATCTAGAGTAATCATCAACAATGACCAAAGTATATAAGTTTCCACCAAGACTTTTGACTCTAGCTGGTCCAACTAGATCCATGTGAAGAAGTTGTAGAGGTCTATTTGTTGAAATCTCATTTTTGGCTTTAAAAGAAGATTTGGTCTGTTTTCCCTTTTGACAAGCATCACAAATCATATCATTTTTGAAATTCAATTTGGGAATGCCAATAACCAAATCCTTTTTCAATAACTTGTCAAGTTGATACATATTGACATGAGCTAATCTCTTATGCCATAGCCAACTCTCATTCAAGTTACTGACAAAACAATTTTCAGAAACAGAACCATTGCTAGAGAGGTTCAAAGTATAACAGTTTCCATCTCTAGGTGCTCTAAATAAGGCTTTGTTTTTCAAATCATTCATAGAGATCAAATCCTTTTTAACAATAAAGCATTCATCAGAGTCAAATATTACCAAATTACCCTTATCGGTGCTTTGGCTCACACTTAGGAGATTGTGACACAATCCTTCCACAAGGTAGACGTCTTTGATGAGTGGGCCTTCATTGTTGCCTATCTCACCAATGCCAGCGATTTTCCCGGTTTGATCACCTCCAAATGTGACTCTACCTCCATCTTTTGGCTTTATTGATAAAAATTTTGATTTGTCTCCAGTCATGTGTCTTGAGCATCCACTATCGATGTACCACTTGTTCGGCCTTGATGCTCTAAGACATACCTCATTTCTTTCATTGTGTTGCTCTTCTTCCTCAGCGACTAGGCATATGTTGGCTTTTTCGCTTTCGTCTTCTTCAGCTTCATCCTCATCCGATGAGCTATCTCCCCATATTGCTGACACATATGCCTTCTTTTTGAATTTCTTGAACTTCTTCTTTTCTTTCTCTTGATTTTTTAGCTGAGGACATTCCGCCTTGATGTGTCCGGGTTTTTCGCATTCGTAGCAAATAACCGGCTTCTTTGATTCATAGCTTGAATTTCCCTTCTAGAATTTCTTGAAGCCTTGATCTCTTTTGTAAAACTTTTTGAATCTCCGGACCATCATGCCAATTTCTTCATCCTCATCTTCATCTTCCTCATCTTTTTCCACATTCAGAGCCACTCCCTTATTGCGATTGTTGCCAACATTGACATCTTCTAATTCCTTCTTGAACTTCAATTTGCTCTCGTACTCAGATAGACTGCCAAACAATGCGGCAACTGAAGTCATTGACTCTCCACGAGCTTCTTCAATGGCGGTGACCTTAGCTTCCCAATCCTTTGTTAGAATATTGAGGATTTTCCTCACTTGAGCTCCTTGATTGAAAAGCTTTCCTAAGGCAGCTAGCTGATTGGTCAGATGAGTATATCTCAACTGAAACTCTCCAATACTCTCGCCTTGCTTCATTCGCAAAAGATCATACTCAGTGGTTAGAATGTTGACTCGGTTCTCCTTGATTCCAGAGGTTCCTTCATAAGCTGTTTCCAGAGCCTTCCACATCTCCTTAGCCGTTGACAAATTACAGATACGAAAGTACTCCTTTTGACTAAGAGCACTCTGAAGCATCAGGATAGCCTTGCTATTGAGAGTGATGTTCTTCTTATCGTCATCATTGAACTCAGCTTCTGTCTTGGGAACAGTGATGCCTCCTTCTACCTTGACTGGAACATAGTCTCCAGTCTCAAAGACCCTCCATAAACCATATTCTGTTGCCATCACGAACACACGAAATTTTGCTTTCCAGAAAGAGTAGTGTTCGCCGTCGAAACCTGGAGGTCTGTTGATTGAAGCTTCATCTGGAAGAATTCCTTCCATGGTGATCCTTCTCGAGCGGTTAAACTCTTCTGAGAAGACCTTGCTCTGATACCAAATGAAAGAGGAGCTTTATACCCAAGAGGGGGGTGAATTGGGTATAATGAAAATTTTCGACAACTTGTTCTGTTTTTACACTTTCAGAACAGGGCAGAACAGAGGAGATAGAGAGAAAAGCTTTGCACACAACGATTTATACTGGTTTGGTCCTTTCTCTGACCTACATCCAGTCCCCAAGCCTCACCTGGGATTTTCAATCCACTATAATCAAATATTGATTACACACTCTGTACTAAGAGTTGTTCTCTCACTAGAACACACTCCCCCTTACAAGTTGTAATCAATACACCCTAACTACCAAGTCCCCTGACTTGTAGTTATCACAATCAGTAGATGATTTACAAGATGATAACTCTCTCAAAGAGTAGATAGAATAAACACTGAAGTACAAAGTATCAAATTGATACTATTACAGATAAAAGCTAAACACAATAAATGATACTTAATAAATTTTCGCTCTCAGTTGGTGTATCAGCTTGAGAAGAAGTTAATGCTCTCTATTTATAGGCAGAGAACATTAAATGACCGTTGTAAGATGATTCCAACCGTTGGAAGTGATTAGCTTGGGTTCTGGTCATCTTCTCTTTCTAAATTTCTGCTAATCCAAGTCTTAATGAAGTCTGATGTGGCTCTCTGAGAATTTGCCCGTTGGAGATGGCTTTACTTGTTGTAGTAAGCATTCTTCAACGTTTAGAAGGCGTGCTCAGATGGATTAGCTGAAAATAGGTTGATTTGCAGAAGTGCATTTAATGCACTGTACACTTTTTGCTTTATGGCTTTGACCTTCATTGATCTTCATCTGTGATTGCTGAAATTCACTCAACAAACTTGTTAAACATAGCTAGGAATATGATTGAATGAATTATGGAAGCAATAAGATCAAACAATAATGATTTGCAAATTCGTGTAATTCAAAAATCAGTTTTGACCGTTGTATACTGCGGTATGTTCCTCTATACTGGAGTATGCCACTGTGCATACTGCAGTATCCAAAGGCTTACTGCAGTAAACAACTTCCAGAGACAAAAACCTCGCGAAATGATTTTGAAAGATATCCTCTATACTGCAGTATCCAACTAGTATACTGCAGTATACGAGTTTTTGTCAAAGAGAAGAGACCCCGTGATTGCCCAATACTGCAGTATGAAAACCTATACTGCAGTATGCAATAGTTGTAAACTTAGAGAGCTTTCTGTAAGAGCCTATACTGCAGTATCCAACTCCATACTGTGGTAAGGACTTGGGTGAGAAAATTTGAGAGCTCTCGGGTTGGCCCTATACTTCAGTATACATACCTATACTGCGGTATTGGCTTGACTTAGAATTTTACTTGCTCTCTGGATGCCCCTATACTGCAGTATACAAAGCTATACTGCGGTATGGGCTTGTTTTGAAAAACGTGGTTGCTCTCTGGAAGTCCAATACTGCGGTATGCAACTAACATACTACAGTATTGACTTATCTAGAGGAATGATTACTTTCTGGATGGCCCTATACTGCAGTATACAAACCTATACTGCGGTATGGACTTACTTTGAAAATACGGTTGCTCTCTGGAAGTCCCTATACTGCAGTATACATAGTTATACTGCGGTATGGACTTTTTTTGAAAACACGGTTGCTCTCTGGAAGTCCCTATACTGCAGTATACATAGCTATACTGCGGTAAAGACACCTATACTGCAGTATTGAGTAATCCCGAAAGATTATCTCCTTTCTGGAAGACTCTATACTGCAGTATGCAAAGCCATACTGCGGTAAGCAACTATCAGATGATGTTCAAAGGTTCTTGGAAACTTCATAACATGTTTTACAATTGTTGTTAATCATCAAAACACATTGAGAACTAACACATCATGCAAATATTATTAGTATACAAACCAATTAGAGAAGAGATTTGTAACATTACTGGTAACTTGGCATGACTTACTAGTCAACGTCAGGACAGATCCAAAGCATCCCTGTCGCAGGATCTATTGTGCCCCAGATTGGTGTATTGGAGGAACTACCTTCTTCCCCGACGTGGCTCTGAGGCGACGGGGTGTGCTAAGCAAGGAATGTGAAATATTAAAGATGTTTGTACATAGATGGTTTCATGAAACTAAACATATGTAAATCAATCAGAATTGGGCTAGTAAACCTGTTGTCCCATTTGCTGCGGATCAGTGGGGGTAGACGGTGAAGACGACGTATACAGCGACGGTGAAGATGCCAAATAACCCGACGGTGACGATGCCATATTAAATGGTGGCACCTCTGGGGCACCGCCCCGCCCTCTGCCTACAGAAGGGGCAGATGACGACGCCCTACCCCCTCTGATAGGACGGGGCCGGGATCGACCACCACCACGTCCACTACCTGAAGATCCTCCTTGATGCTCCATCTCTGAACACTTATAGACATTAGGTCAAAGAATAAAAAAAAAACTAAAAAGATATTTAAGGTTGATTACAGTAGTGAAGTAACAAAGTATGTAGTATAACAGATCGTAAAAAACAAAGAACTAACAAATCTCAACCGGACGATTCCTGTTCATCGACTTCTGCTTGCCCGTCTTCCTCTGAAGTCTCATAGTCGTCGAACTCAGATTCACTGTCAGAGTAAATCAATTCTGCCTCATCGTCTGATTCCTCATCAACAATTTGTATAAGAATCAATTCTAAATCCGCAGCAGAATCAAAGAGATTGCTTGGTATTTCATTGTCTTTGATGTTTATGGGCAGTAGATGTTCCACATCAGCTTGGAACGGTTCAGCCATACCGTCATTTGAATCCGACTCTTTTGACTTCGGTATGATATTTCGTGCTTTGGTTTTAATAACCCCCCTCCACCCTTGGCGGGATGTGGGATATAATGTATAGTAAACTTGTTCTGCCTGTTGAGCAAGGATGAATGGGTCATAACCAACCGCATATCTCCTTGTCCAGTGGATCTCAATATTTCCATGCTTGTCCATTTTTGTCCCACGCGGACTGTTATCAAACCACTCACATTTAAAAAGGGTCACCACCTTGTCCCACGGATATTTCAATTGAATTATGTCACGTAACTTCCCGTAGTAGACAGTCTCCACCCCGTCAACTTGGTCACCTCGACAACATACATCGTAATTGCAACATTGTGTACCTGCATCCGTGTCAACAGTTGAAAACCGATACCCATTGATTATATATTTGCTGCATTGAGTAACACTAATTGGAGCTCCATAAGATAAACTCCACGCAACTTCATTGCGATCTTCTCGATGTTTCGCAAAATAGGTTCGAAACCATTTTGGAAACTCAGAGTTCGTGATTTGATCAACCTGGGACACCAACATTGAAGGATTTTCCGATCGGACCCAATTAGAAAAGTAACTACAAAAAGAGAGAGAGATATATATATGAAGTTAATACTTTAATACTTACCGTAATAGTAAAACGGAAAGACAAAAATCTTACTTTAAGTACTCGGCAACCTCTTCACAGTTGTTTAGAATGTACCACTCCGCTACTTGCTTATCTCTTCCATCAAGAGTTGATTTCCAATGTTTTCCCACGACTCGCCCTGGATAATTAAATATTGATTTTTGATCCCTTGTATCACCGGCATCGTTGCGAGGTACCCTTCTCCATCTTGACATCATTTCAGGGGGATGATAGTATGACGAAAATTTAGCGGCCTCTTCGACTAGATATGCTTCAGTGATAGATCCTTCAACATGGGTTGGATTTTTGATCTTCTGCTTAAGTGTGCGTAAAAACCTACAATGGAATATCATAGGGTATTTATAAACTAAAGTACCATGTTTTTCAATTAATAACAGATCAAAAGACATATATATTACCTCTCAAACGGATACATCCATCTATATTGTTGCGGGCCTCCTACCCTTGCTTCGTAAGCCAAGTGAATGGGCAAATGTTCCATTGAGTCAAAAAAGGTAGGAGGAAACACCGTCTCTAACTTGCATAGTGTTATGGGCATACTCGCCTCCAGGAGCCATAACTTTTCAACATTAAACTCTGAAGCACAAATTTCTCTAAAGAACATGGAAAAGTTTGTTAGAATATACCATATTTGCTTCGGTAGTGCTTTGAAGGCCCAAGGCAACAATCTCTGGAAAAAAACATGACAATCATGACTTTTCATTCCGAAGAACTTCCCCTCGTGCATGTTGACACATCTTTTCAAGTTTGACGCATAACCGTCCGGGAGTTTCAAATCTTTTACCCATTGCAACAATTCTAAATTCTGTTGTTTGTTTAATGTGTACGGTGCTCTAGGTTTGGAAATCTGTCCCCTGCCATCCTGCACCAAATGCAAAGTAGGCCTTCTGCAAATCTCTTCTATGTCCAGTCTTGCGTTGACTGTGTCTTTCGTCTTGCCCTTGGTGTCCATCACGGTGTACAAAATATTGCAAAACACATTCCGCTCAATAGGTTGTGTCTTAACAGTTGATCTTTCCAATATGGTAGTTCCCAGAAGATGCTGCGTTTGTTCCAATGATGATCAACACCATATCCCTCAGGTTCGCTGGAAGCAGCCCCCTCTTCGACACTTGGAATGTACTTGACCCTATCCCATATTTCTTGGCCACTTAAACGACGAGGTTGATCTGCTCGTTCGACAACATTCAGCGTGAAGTCTTTTCTATTTGTCCTGTACGGATGATCGAGGGGTAGGAATCGCCGGTGCCTGTCAAACCAACAGACCTTGTGACTGTGTTGCAAGCTATAACCCGTATTCTGTTCAAGACATACCGGGCATGCAAGCTTTCCTGACGTTTGCCAGCCACTCAACATCCCATATGCAGGGAAATCATTTATCGTCCACATTAAGGCAGCACGCATTGTGAAATTCTGACTCAATGATATATCATACGTAAGAACCCCTTCACTCCACAACATCTTCAACTCATCTATCAAAGGCCTGAGGTACACATCTATCTTCTTTTTTGGGTTGGATGGCCCAGGGATTAACGCGTTCAGGAACAAAAACTCTCTTCTCATGCACATAGAAGGTGGGAGGTTGTACGGTGTCACAATGAGAGGCCAACAGGAATAATTCCTGCCCGTTTTATCAAAAGGAGCGAACCCATCCGAACATAGACCAAGACAGACATTACGAGGATCCATAGCAAAGAAAGGATTCGCCTCATCAAATTTACACCAAGCTTCAGCATCCGAAGGATGCGTCACAAAGTTTTCATCTCTGTGATGCTCCCGATGCCATCTCATGTGAGCAGCTGTTTGTTCTGATGCATACAATCTCTAAAGTCTAGGCACTAGAGGAAAGTAGTGCATCTTGCTTAGCACTTGACGGGTAATTTTCCTTCCTTTCCTCACAACTTTATATCTGTCATGTCCACAGAATCTACAATTGGTCAGCTCAGCATCATCCTTGTAATACAACATACATCCCTTAGGGCAGCAATGAATTTTTTCACATCCAAGCCCAAGCTCTTTCACCTTTTTTTTTGCTTGGTAAAAATCCTTCGGCAAATTATTGTCTTTGGGAACAACCTTGCTTATGATCTGCATCATTTCATTGTAATTCCTCTCACTCATATGGTGATCAGTCTTCAAGCTTAGTGTTTCTAGGGTAGCCGATAGCGATGAATATTCACTATTTTCAAAGTGTTCACAACCTTCCCATAACGAACGTTGCGCTTCTTGAAGCATTTTATAGAACCTATCGGCTTTTGGATGAGGATCCTCTCCCATGTATGATGGTTGAGCATGTGTATCGGTCTCCTCTCCCATGTATGACGGTTCAGCATGAGTAACAGGATCGAAATATCGATCGATCGACGGTCCCGCAGCGTCCATAACCAACTGCTCATATTGATTAAGATTGTCTCGATGACTACTGTCCCCGTAATAACCACTAGGTGTCGGTGTCTGTCGGACTTCGCCATGATATTCCCAACACTCATAATCCTTCATGAATCCCCTTTTACACAAATGGATTTTGACCTCCTCAAAATCTTCAAATCTTATACACCTACATTTGACACACGGACACCTGATCTCCCTACTTGAATTAGTTGAATGTGCCAGAGCAAAATTGATGAACTCTTGCAAACCCGCCAAGAATGCTTGAGTTAGTTCTCTTCTCTCAGTTAGGCGATTGTACATCCAACTTCTATCATGGTTGTTATCCATATTTCCTAGCTAGTTCAGTTACTAACTTAATTAACATCTCAACATGTCACAAATATATAAAAGTGGTCAATTCAACAGAATAAGTATTTAGTATAAAATTTATCAATTTACAAATTATTTTAATAAAAAAATCATTGATTTGAAATTTTAAAGTGCAATTGGTATTTTTTTTTCCATGTATACTTTTTAGTAATATTTATAAGGTATTTTTAAAAAGAATTCTTAAGCGAATAATTTTTACTGCTATTTTTACTAATGTTTATAAGATATTTTTAAAATTTATCCTTTTTTTTCCAATTTTCATTTTTACGCCTTCTAATGTTTAAAGGGAACAAAAAATATTTAAACAAAGTAAACTAATTAAAATAAAATATTATTACCAACATAGGGGTTGGTTTAGCGGTGTAAGGTTTTGGTAATTCCTTTGAGTCTCGAATTCGAATTTCAAATGAATCACTTATCTTAGGAGAGGCAGGGGTAGTTAAAATATTCAAACCAAATAGAGGATCATTATATTAAAAAGTGAAAAACAAAATACTATTGAATGTTGTGATTTTAAGAATTATTATATAATAAAAATTGATGTCAACTTAACTTAAAATAATCTTTTGTAAAAAAACAAAAATGGAAATGAAAAAACTTTACTTAAAATAATTCTAGACGTTTAGTAACCGTGTTTACTTGTGAAATTTACTTTTTTTAATTTATTTTCGTCCCAAAAAACAATGCAAGATTAAAAAATTCAAAATCATTAAAACCCAATAATTAAAAAAATCATGGAATCTCCTACACACTATAAGTATAATCCAAATCAATAAACACATTGTGTATCAAGATCTTTATGTAATTAATACAATCAGCCAGAAAAGAAACTAAAACCGAAAAAAAAAAAAAACAATCTAAACTCATGTAATTGATAATCTTCTGCCAACATACATATTTCTACTATGTACAATAATAATCAGTAATGAACAATATCATAAATTTAACACACAATTTATTCATTATAGAAAAGGGACTAGTCAAAAAAAATAATGCAACATTAATACTCTCATTAATAAACAATATCATAATTTTACTACACTTTCATTATAAAAAAGGGACTATAAAAAATTAATGCAACATTAATATTATCACTAATACTCACAAATCAACATTAATAACCAATAACAAATAATGTAATCAACATTAAAGAAAGAACACAAAATATTAAAAAAGATATGTTATGCAGAAATTTCACACAAGAGAACCAGTAATATTTTTGACAGAATTTTATTACAAATAAAAATAATACTCAAGAAAATAAAAAAAAATCAAATCTTTCCACACCAGAAAAAAGAAAAAAGAGAGCAAGCTTACTTGGAATAGAGGTGTAGTGGGTAGTAACTAGTAAGAGAAGAGGAAGAGGAGACACCACCGGAAAATCACTGACCGGAGCACAGGGAGATACCACCGGAAAATGGGAGACAAATATATTTATGGGTGTCCAATATTAAAAAAAAAAACAACAACAACAACCAGACCAACATTTAAAAAAAAAAAGAACAAACCTTCAGCTTCAGATGGCAGATGACGAGCTGAGGGGTGGAGCCTCGAGGTGTAGCTGAGGGGGCTAGGATGGGGAGCTGAAGGGGTTGGGGGGAGCTTGGGGGAAGCTGAGAGGAGGGCCAGCTGGGGGGAGGGGCGAGCTGGGGTCTGACCGGAGGAGGAGCTGAGGGTGAGGCCGGAGCTGGGGGGTGATTCTAGCTGAGGGGGAGAGCTTCGCGGCGGAAATGGCGAATACGAGCTGGGGGGGTTAAAATCGACTTTTGCGACGGAAAGCTTTTCCGTCGCAAAAAGTGATTTTGCTTTTTGCGACGGAATAGAATTCCGTCGCAAAAAGCATTCCCTTTTGCGACGAAAAATATTTTCCATCGCAAAAGGGAGGGCATGGCGGCCCTTCAGACCGCCGTTTTGCAACGGACTTCTAGGTCCGTCGCAAAAGTTTGCGACGGAATATCTGTCCGTCGCAAACTGGCTGAAAATGGCGGCCTTTTGGCCGCCATTTTGCGACGGACTGTGTTTCCGTCGCAAAAATTTGCGACGGATGGTTATTCCGTCGCAAATTTGTGACGGATTTGATATTCCGTCACAAATTTTGTGACGGAATATCTAATCCGTCGCAAATTTTTTTATTTTGCGACGGATACAAGATTCAGTCACAAAATTCCACATTTTTGCGACGAAATTAGTTTTGTCGCAAAATCTGTCAGTATTTCAGCTTTTTCTAGCAGTGCTCTTGTATAGGTTGTTGTTGAATTAATGAAATTCTTTTCATGCCAAGCCTTGAGTTTTTCAAGACGGCCCAAGGAAATAGCCCACACAAATCGGATCAACACTAGAGTCTGACCAGCACAGATCAAGAAACGGATCTAAGAATCAATTAGTAAAAATCCCTTTTAATGGATTTGTGGTCCACAAGAAGCTGAAAAGTGGGCATTCCTTAGAGGTATGTAATTAGCATGGAACAAGGGATTAAGAAAAATTATCATGGAGTCGGATTCTAAAATCCTGATCGATTCCTTATTGGATCAGGTACTAGGAGGCAATCACAGCCTACTTTTAGATCAGATTCGGAAGTACTTGGAAAAGAACTGGGAAGTTCAATTTGAGCATATGCCTCGCTGCAAAAATATGGTAGCTAATAAATTAGCTAAAGAAGCTTTATCTATTTCATGCTTCTTTGATGAATGTCCTTCTTTTGTTAGGGACTTAGTTTCTTAAGATTATATGGGAGTCAATCCCTTTTATTCCTTATTTTAATTGAAAGGCTCTAGCCTCTGTTTTATACAAAAAAAAAAACTTTTAATTTACCAGAATAGCTTAGGAAAACATAGGGAATAATATATCTACGCTGAAATTTATCACATACCTTCAAGTCAGTAGCATATGCTATTGACCCAAATACCTTTAAGTTTTCTAATTCAGTTCCACAACATATATCATTTCATAAGGAGTTTTGTAGTCTAACACCTTAGAGGGTATTCGATTTACCAAGTGAACTGCCATCCTCATACATACTCCCTAATATGTAATAGGGATTTTGGATTGCAAGATCAGGCTACGATAAGCTGCATAATTGTTCTCTGTTTTCTTTTCACAACCTCATTTTGTTAAATTCATGGACGTATTAAATTTATGATACAATGTCCCTAAAAAATGGGACTCCATAAGATACTTATGGCATCCCAAAAATTAAGGACGCTATAATTTTTTTTAAAAAAAACCAGACGCGCCTTTGAAGACGGAGGAAGAACTAGAACTCTTTGTGATTAGCAAATGCAAATGTAGATAATACAGATTATCTACATGACTGCTGTAAAGAATACAAGCAGATGTAGATAATACAGATCCAAAAATTAATTTGGGATTAGCAGATGCAGATAATACAGATCCAAAAGTTCTAGACCTAACAATATTAAAATTCCACATCTAACAATCAGGAAAAAAAAATAAAAACAAAATCTAGATCATAGTACAGATTTGGAATTTTTGGAGGATTTATCAATCTAGATTTCCTAATGGGCACGGTGATCAGTGTCAAGGGTGGTATGGTGGGAATTAATGGAGGATTTGTTGAGGTCCTTGAAAGCGAAGGAGGAGCGGGTAAGGCTGTCGAGAACTTTATGAGCTTCACCGCTGATGGTTGTCACTGAAGGAAGGAGGTGCTGAAGACGGCGCCGGAGAGAGCTAATATATTTCAAATCTGAAGAAGGGGTTTCATCGGATAGAGAAGCTGGTTCAGGTAGAGAAAGGCGAAGCGAAGTTGGGTCAAGTGTTCGAACTCCGTCACCAACCAAGCCTCTACTATCGCCAAATGTGCGAAGAAGGTCAAGAAGACAAAGCAAGGTGAAGCAAGGCAGCGTCAGTTGTCGAACTCTGTCGCCAACCACACCTCCGCTATTGCCAGGTGTGCAAAGAAGATAAGGAAGATAGAGCAAAAGGCTAGGTCAGGTGAACGAAGATGAGGAATTTGAAACAAATGAAGTGAGATAGAAAAGACAGATGAAAAAAATGAGTAGTGGAACATGCGTTTTGACCCATTATTGAGGATGCTTTAGGCGTCCTAATATTAAATTGTGAATCCTAAAGTGCCTATATTCATATAGGCATCCCAATTTAAATTTTGAACACCTAAAGTGTATAAATAGGTGTCCCAAATATAATTGGAACACCAAAAGTAGTGCTTATGGGGTTCTTTTTCCTAAATTGGGACACCAAAGTGAACTTTTGGCATCCTTTTTCAAATTGGGACGCTAAAATCCTCCACAAAATTACAAACTGCCACTGCCTTTATTTTTTACTTCCCTTTTAGAAAAAAGGGACGTCTTTTAGGGAAGTAAAACCCATCTTTTTGCCACTATCTTCCTTACCTCCGATGTCATTCCTCTCTATGAGATCCCCTTAGGCCTTCCATAACAGTGGTGTCGACAACCTCTCTCCCATCGCCGGTTTCAACTCCCTTATCCTCATCTTCTAACTCGTCTCCTTCTCCTTCGCCCCCTTTGTCTTAATTTGCTCGTCTCCTTACTAAGATTCTTAATTTTTATGCGAAGATTTAATTGTGTATTCAACTATTTGGGCAGATCTTAAGAAATTTGTGCAGATATGATTTTTCGACCATATTCTCCTCACACTTGGAGCTAGTTTGTGCTTTGTGTGTGCAACTTTTCATCTCATTGTTATTAGATACTTCAAGCGATTGTGATTTTCTAGCCATATTCAACTTTGGCAACTCCAATTCAGACACTAATGGTTTCTTGCTGCCTTCGGCCAAGCCGATACTCCTTACTTTGAGTCTTTCTTCCACCACCCTATTGGATGCTATAGCGACGACCCTCCCTTATTTTACACAGTGTAACGACTATCTGCTTTTTTTAAGAAGATCTAAATTGGGCAGATCTATTTTTTTAATATATATATATATATATAAGGTATGCTGAACACTCTGTTAAACCTGTCACTATCCAAGATCTTCAATCTGAGATATGTAAACTTAAGGTTGAAGTTCAAGCTCTCAAATCAAGTCGAGATACTCATGAGTTGGTTTTATTACAAATTCAAGGACTTCTTTCTTCGGCTCAAAATCCTTCTGATGAGAATATTGATCAAGTTTTACAAAACGAAAATGAGGGGGATAACCCTGAACAAGAAATACCTTTTTTGAATGTAATTTCAAGAATTTTTCTTCAGAAGTTCTATATACAAGCAAAAATCATCATCAATAATGATTTTGTTATAGAACAATCTGTACTATTTGATACTGGAGCCCAAGCCAATTGTATTTTAGAAGGTTTGGTTCCCACCAAATATTTCACAAAGACAACAGAAAGATATAGTTCTGTTTATAGATCTCTATGTTCTGTTCAGTACAAGCTTTTTGATGTCGTTGTGCAAAATGAAGGATTGAAAATAAGAACTCCATTTATTCTTATGAAAGATATGGGAACACAAATCATTCTTGGAGCACCATTTACAACACAAATGATTCCTTGTAAATTAGAACCAGATGGTATTTCAAAACAACATTTGGGAAAAACTACTTTCTTTCCTTTTACTGAACAACCCAAATTCAGGGATTTAAACCCTCTTTTCTTTAAACAAAACCAGATCAATTATCTCCAGGATGAAATCTCTTTCAAAAGGATTGAACAACAGCTCCAATAGCCAAATGTCCAGCAGAGGATCCAATCCTGTTTGGATAAAATTCATCAAATTGTCTGTGCTGATTTGCCCAATGCCTTCTGGAATAGAAAACAATATTCTGTTGATCTTCCCTATGAGCCAAATTTCTTTGAAAACTGGATTCCTACAAAAGCAAGACCCATTCAGATGTCTCAGGAACTTCTTGAAACTTGTAAAAAAGAAATTCAAGATCTTCTTGACAAAAAACTCATTTGTCCGAGTCGTAGCCCATGGTCTTGCGCTGCTTTCTACGTTAACAAAAATGCAGAAATTGAGCGTGGAACGCCAAGGCTTGTCATCAATTATAAACCTCTAAACGAAGCTTTACAATGGATTCGGTACCCAATACCGAATAAGGCTGATTTACTAAAGCATTTGCACTTTGCAAAGATCTTTTCAAAATTTGATATGAAATTTGGATTTTGGCAGATTCAAATTTCAGAAAAAGATAGGTATAAAACTACTTTTACTGTTCCATTCGGACAGTATGAGTGGAATGTTATGCCTTTTGGTTTAAAAAATGCTCAATCTGAATTTCAAAGGATTATGAACGAGATCTTTAATGATCAGAGTCAATATATTATTGTCTATATAGATGACGTTTTAATCTTTTCAAATTCCTTAGATGAACATTTTAAACATGTTTCAAAGTTTCTTCGAACTGCAGAAACAAATGGTTTAGTAGTTTCAAAACCAAAAATCAGCCTCTTTCAAACCAAAGTTCGTTTCCTTGGACACTGGATTTCTCAAGGAACAATAACTCCCATTGAACGTGCAATTCAGTTTGCTGATAAATTTCCCGATCAAATTCTTGATAAAACACAACTTCAGAGGTTTTTGGGATGTTTAAATTATGTTGCTGAGTTCATCCCTCAACTTAGCAACTTTGTTAAACCTCTTCATCAACGTCTCAACAAAAATCCTTCTTCCTGGACTGAAGTTCATACCGAAGTCATTAAACAAATCAAATGACAAGTTAAAGAACTTCCTTGTCTTACCCTTCCTGTCCCATCCGCTTTCAAAATTGTTCAAACAGATGCTTCTGAATTGGGATATGGAGGTATCCTCAAACAACGTATAGGTGGAAAAGAACAAATCATTTCTTTTACATCTAAACATTGGAATCCTTCTCAACAAAATTATTCTACAATCAAAAAAGAAATCTTAGCGATTGTTTTGTGTGTTTCAAAATTTCAAGCTGATCTTTTAAAGCAAAAATTTTTAATTTGTATTGATTGTAAAGCTGCAAAAGATGTTTCACAAAAAGATGTTAAAAACCTTGCATCAAAACAAATTTTTGCCCGGTGGCAAGCGATTTTAAGTGTTTTTGATTTTGATATTGAATTTATCAAAGGCACTTCTAATTCTCTTCCAGATTTCCTTACCCGTGAGTTTTTTGCAGGGTAGAGAGAGTGCTAACCCAAAACCCATTTCCTTCTCTCCAGATAATGCCAAGAAAGAAAAAACCAGGTGAAGATTCAAAAAATAAACAAATCCTCCAAGAGGACGATAAACAGAGCATCTATCAAGATGCACAAAGCCCTGTCTCCGAAGCAGATTTGGCGGAGATAATTAAACAATTGTTGCAGCAACAAGCAGCTCCCCAAACACAAGGAGCATCAACCAGCCAGTCAGTTCCCCAAACACAAGGAACCCGGCTGACACGTTCACAAACAAAATCTAGGTCATCTACCCCCAAACTGGAGTCATCTACTCCAAAAGAGATTCAAACCCAGAGTCTCATTCCTGTTAAACCTGGGAGAAAAACAATAGATTCTTATGTCAAGAAACCCCCAACACAAACTTGGGAAGAAGTATTGGCAAAAAAGGATCATAAAACCCAGGCTCTTGAGTATGATAAACTTGCTTTATCATTAATTGCCTCTTCTTCACAGGCAATTAGTAAAAAAGAGTATGATTCATCAAACAAAGAATTTGCTCTTCAATTAGCCCAGAAAAAGCCACCTTAGGTATCAAAATCCTTAGTGTCTACCTCAGCCATTAATCCTATGGATACTCCTTACATTGAAAAACCAAATATTGTATTGAGAATCCTACAGGTTGAACCTGAACTTTTCTTGGAAACCCCAAATCAGGTAGCATTGAATGTTTTCCCTTCTGGATTTCATTTCATACCTACCAATCTCAAGAAAACAAGAGAGTTTTATGAAGTGATATTGGTTGATTCTAAGTCTATTGAGTTAACTCGATATGTTTCTAAAGAATATCAATCATTAACCACCCATTCAACTCTCCAAATATTACAAGTTCTCACACCAACACAGTGAGGACAAAGTTTGCATAAACAAAAATTGTTTTCAAAACCATATGATCCTGAAGGATACACTTACTGGGATTACTGTGAAGCCTGGTATAATATTTTTTGGGATCAAAACAAGATTTTTAGACATACTTGGTTCATTTATTTCAAACAAACAACCAAGTATAACTTTCCTCAATGGTTTTTGAAATGGTGGCATGTCTTTGGACCAATACCGAAAATTTTTCCACCAGAAATCCAGAGAGCATTTGACCATTTCAAAAACAAATTTCAAGTAGATGGAGATCCTTTTCCAATTGATCTTCATTATTTTTCAAAATTATCTGTATCCTGGATTTTTTCATGGCAATATAGATTATCTCACATGGACAGAAAATCCCCAGTATTACCAGTACTACAGAGACAACTCTTTGTACGCTGGTGGGGCAAATACAGACAAACAAATGCAGATTGTAAAGCAGTAGATCAATGGTTCAAGGATAACCTAGAATTCCTTTGTGCCAAAGAACAAAGTCGATTTCTAAATCAGAAGAATTTTGTTCAGCATACTCTCGCAACTGCATCAAATAAACAAGACTGTATCAAACAACTCAGCATTTTGCTTGAACAATTAAAGCAAGATGAGGCTGGGACATCAAAGCCTGATTCAAGTGATGATGATGAAGATGAAGATTTCATTGTCAACCTTGGAGAAGACTGAGAATCTTACAACTTTTGACGGAGACTCCAAACAAACAATGTTTCCATGTATAAAGTTGTAAAATTTCTGTATAAAACCTCTTTGTATTGCAGATAGTGTTAGAAATTTTCACCTGTAACACTAAAACACTGTAGTAGGCAGGTTCGAAACCACTCCCTCTCTCTCTAACCATTCTCTCCATCTTTCCTCTACCTTCTCTCTACATTCTTTCTTTATCTTTCCGCTGCTTTCTTTTTACTTTCTGCCTTTGTAAGTTCTTTCCTCTTGAATAAACTTGTATTTTCTTTATGATGTTGAGCATCTGCATTTCTCTTCTTCTCTTCGGATGAGATAAGTCTAGCTGCGTGCCTACACCCATTCTTATCTCATCTTCTTTTTATTTCTTTCTACACGTTTAATTCCCGTCTTTACTTTATGCTTTAAATTTCCAATTATTTTCTCTACTTTTCTGTTTCCGATTCTCCCTTTCCCCTTTCCGATCCTTTCGGGGTCACTCCCGTAGATATATATATATATATATATATATATATATATATATATATATATATATATATATATACTTATGTCATTCCTTTAAAAAAGGGACACCTTAAGTCTCTTAAGGAATCTTACAACGTCCTTTCTTATAGGGACATGATTACCATACTTTACTATATCACTCACAAAGGCATCCCCCTAAAAGGGACGTAAAAGGGCTTAAAAATGGATGTTAAAAGTGTTTTTTGTAGTAGTGTTCATGTCCTTACACTCCACAACAAAATGAGTTTGTGGAAAGGAAGCAGAAAAAAATTATGTAGCTTACTCATAGCTTGATCTCGCAATCTGGAATCCCTATTACATATTAGGCAAAATGTGTGAGGATAGCAATTCACTTGGTAAATTGAATACGCTCCAAGTTGCCAGACTACAAAACTCCTTATGAAGAACTATATGGTGTAGAAACGAATTTAGAAAACTTAAAGGTATTTAAGTCACTAGCATAGGCAATTGACTTGAAGGTAAGTGATAAATTTCAACCTATATCTACTTCTTGTGTTTTCTTAGACTAGTCTGATAATCAAAAGGGATTTTTGCTTCTTAATTTGAGGAACAAGAGCCTCTTTGTGTGTAGGCATATAAGCTTCATGGAAAATAAGTTTCCATTTATAGATAGTGCTCATGATGCTCATAAAGAATTGAACAAAGATCTTAGGGAGATGTTTTGGTATGAGCCTATACATGTGGATTCACATAATGCCAAAATGTGTTGATTCCTTTTAGTGTAAAAGGGAATAGGGCGAGACCGTGATCCAACTGAGGTAAAGGTCAAGGTGCGACCATATGCCTTAGGCTCCTCCTAGAATCACTAAGGATAGACAACCTCCCACATGGTCAAGGGATTATGTTTGTGCATCATTGCATTCAAATCCTAATGTAATTAATTCTAGTAGCAATAGTGTAAAAATTGTATTTTAGACCGGGTAAAAGTCGTTTTTAGACCAAATCTGGATCAGCCCTCGATACAGCTAGTCTAACAAGTCTGTTATTTTTTAGAAGCAACGAGTCTTAAAAAATACTTCTTAGACCGATTACTCAAATATTAGACCTACAAAGTCAGACTTTTTACACCTGACTTAGCTTATATTTGGTCTAAAAAGTTTGATTTTTAGACCACTTGTGGAAAATATCCAGTCGTAGAAAACTAGTTGTGTAAAATAATTGGTCTTAAAAGTTTGACTTTTAAGACTGGTTGTATATAATATCAGTTTTAAAAGTCTCACATTTTAACTAGTTTTAAAAGTCTCATCTTAATTGTTTTTAGATATGATATTTATAACATCTGGTCTAAATTTTTTCATGCTTTTCATATATCCACTCTATTTTTCTCTTACACACCATCCAATCTAACACCTAAAAGGTAGTTTAAGCTACAAGCTCTAAACAACTCAATATGAGTTACAAATTGAATTATTGAAAATGAATATACAAATTAAATGAATATAATGCCAACAATATTTCAATTCAAGTGGGCACAAAATCAATATCTAATTAACAACTATTATTCATCACAGACCACAATCCATGATATCTAATTTGTTGTTTTTGTCCTCTTGACATGGGATGATCAAAAGCTGGTTGTTGATGGGACACAACATAATCTATGACATCACCATCATGACTTTGTAGTTAAAAAAAAACATAATTAACGACATTGTTTAAGAACAAAGGAAAAATCTTAAAATCTTAAAATTTTCAAATAATTATGCTAATGAATATTACCTAAATTATCTCAACATGAGGCTTGTTGATTTGTTAAAGACGAGTTCTTATGGTCCTCAACTTGTGGACCTCTTGGTTTTGGGTGAAAAGTCCGATTTACCAATCTAAGTTTGTAGTTGTTGTTGTTGATTTCTGATGAATATATGACATGACAAGCAAAAAGGAGGAGGAAATGTACTTTTCTCTCTTTTATAAAGGGATATCCTCCCATATTCCTTCAGATGATCATTGTTAGTTCTCGGAGTTTTGATGATAACAACTTATAATTAAAGTTTTTGAATTGAAAATGGCTAAGGCTTTGAATCAGTCAAGACTGCCTATGTTAAGAGTGTACTCGAGTATGGCATCTTGCTTACTTTAGCATGCTCAATTTAACAATGTATTTAAGTGTTCACAGGATTATACTCGAGTATTGGTTCATTAGTACTCGAGTAAGTATATCAGATAAAGCATTCTGTTCCTATAGAGTGCTACTCGAGTATTGAAGATACAAAGCAAAGTTCAGAGAAGTTTACATCAGTACTCGAGCACTAATATTGGCTTACTCGAGTAGGCTACTCAAGTTAAGGGTTCTACCTACCTGAGTACAAAGATTTCTTGCCAAAGCATTGCCACTGTCAAGCTATTACTCAAGTATATGGTAAGTACTACTTGAGAAGGCTACTCAAGTAAAGGTGTAATATCCCGAACTTTGGACCTTGAGAGTCGAGAACAAGCCTAGAATAGGTGGACGACTAAGCCCAGTTCGGGAAGAGTCGCAAGAATATCAAAATTAATGTCTTTCTTCACCGCTTCATCTCATCTCTTTATTTTTCTTACTTTTAATAATCTAAATTTCTATCTACACCATTTGTCTTGGTTAGCCGGTATATTAAATGTTTATTACTTCCTTCAGTGCACAATATAAAGTAATTTTAGAAGAATAACTTTGTCCAAAATATAAATCACTTCTAAGATATTTAACACTATTTTTTTAGATTTGTCCATGGATTTAATGCTCATTTTCGACTTCACCTACTCATTAAATTTTCAAACAAAATAAAGTAAAAAGTGAAAAAAGAAATCCATTTATAATATATCTAATGAATTAACTATCACTTATTATTTGTCATTAATTAATCAAAATCCCTTATATTATGAACCGGATCAATTACATCAGTTTTCTCAAGGAAACAATGTAAAATGTGAAAAATCACATGCACTATTTACAAAAATGTCACGGTCACATTTTCTACCTTGTCTACATTACAACCAATGGAAATGGGGCATTGTCAAACTAACTTTTTGCACTAATATCTTTTTATAGGCCTTCAAAATTATTAATATTAACAACCATGACAATTCATTTTATATACGCATCATTATGATACACATTTTCCAAAATCAAAGAAACATTAATGTTGATGAACTTCATAACTTAGATTCATGAATGAGAGGAACAATGATTTATGAACATTATAATTAGGTTATTTGAATCTTACGAGGTAATGAACCTCTCTACAAAATCAAAGGGAGAACTTTGGGCTCTCGTTTATTTCTTTCCCATTACTGTTATCTATACTAACATTATGATATACATTTTCTAAATTAAATTAAAGAAAAATTTGTTAGTTCTCTTAAGGTTTTGATGATTGCCAACAATTGTTAAAAAAGAATGAGGATTTGCTCTTAAATGTTGAAAATCCTGAGTAAGAGCAAACCTCGAGGTTTGCACAAAAACCTCAAGGTTTGGCCTTGCAAAGAAAGCCTCAAGGTTCAGTGCTTCATCTCTCAAAAAAACTTGGTTTCACAAATTTATGTGAAACCTCGAGGTTTGTGAAGAAACCTCGAGGTTTTGGACTTCCAGAGAAAACTCAGTTTCACATCAATCCTTCAAACCTCGAGGATTGTAACAAAACCTCCAGGTTTGTGGTTTGGCGCCTAACTGACACTTTTGAAAAATAATGTGAAACCTCGAGTATTTGAAGAAACCTCCAGGTTTCTTCATCCAGAGAGCAACTGGTTTTCAAGAACTTTGAAAACCTCGAGGTTCCCACATAAACCTTGAGGTTTGTGGTTTGGTTCAAACTTGAACATTTTGAAATTAACACAAAACCTCGAGTATTGTTAGAAACCTCCAGGTTTCTGACCTACAGAGAGCAATCAGGTGTTCCCATTAGTGAAAACCTCGAGGTTTACACCAAAACCTCCAGGTTTTGCCTTTCGAACAAAGTTCAGCTTTTCACTATTTTTGGCCAAACCTCGAGGTTTGTGGATTCCAGAGAGCAAATGAATTTTCACAATGTTTGAAACCTCCAGGTTTCTTATAAAACCTACAGGTTTGGTTTCATTGTGTTTTCAGAAGGTTTCATTTTTTAGATGAAACCTCGAGGTTTATCATGAAACCTCGAGGTTTATCATGAAACCTCGAGGTTATGGCACTCAGAAACTTAAACTTCTTTCTGCTTTTGTGAAAACCTCCAGGTTCATTTTAAAACCTCCAAGTTTGGTGTTTAATCCAAAACCTTTTCACCTGGACATAATGAAAACCTCGAGGTTTGAAGAACAAACCTCCAGGTTTCTATCCGTTGTCAGAAATTCGAATTTGCCAAATCTGCTATACCTTCTTGTTTGATCTCAATGCTTTTCATGATTAATCTATAATGATTCTAGATATGTTTAATCATCTTTTTAGTGAGTTTCAGACAGATTAAAGAAGGATTATTCAAGGTTTAGACTAAAAGCAAAAGTTGCGTCAGAACATTAAATGTTCAACCCAGAAACTTGCTCACTTTTGGTTAATCCATCTGTACACGGTTGCAAAGCATTAAAGGAAGATTTCTACAACAAGCAACAGCCTCTCCAATGGATTAATTTTCAGAAAGTCAACTCTGAACCAGAGTCCAGCTGGATTAAGAAGAAACTAAGAGAGAGAAGAGGACCAAAGTAGCTCCTAATCCTTTCAGATCATCTCCAACGGTCCAATCAACATTGCAACGGTTATTTATTACTCCCTGAGTATAAATAGAGTTGCATTCAAGACACTACAACTACCACAACATCTGAAAACGCACAAGTATTCAAGTCTTACAATTATCTTCAGTTTTCACTTGTATTTTGTCTTTTGACATTACAAGCTTCAGTGTTTATCATCATCTACTCTTAGTGAGAGTTTTCTTTGATTATTGATCATTGATTGTAAGAAACCACAAGTCAGGGGACTTGGTGGTTGAGTTCATTGATTACAACTTGTAAGAGGGAGTGAGTTCTAGTGAAAGAATCACTTCTTGAGTGAAGAGTGTGTAATCATTGAGATAGTGAAAATCTCAGAGAGTCTGGGGACTGGATGTAGGTCAAATTGTTGAAACCGAACCAGTATAAATCCTTGTGTCCAAGCTTTTCTTCCCTCATCTCTGTTAATCTCTGTTTTTCATTGTTCAAAACAGAGCTCTTAAATGAAAATTTGATTAATACCCAATTCACCCCCCTCTTGGGTATTAAGCTCCATTTTCATTTGGTATCAGAGCCAGGTCTTCTCATAAGAGGTTAACATCTCGAGAAGGATCAAAATGGAAGGTATCTTACCTGATGGAGCTTCTATCAACAGGCCACCCAGTTTTAATGGTGAACATTACTCCTTCTGGAAAGCAAAGTTCAAAGTTTTTGTGAATGCTACTGAGTATGGGCTTTGGAGAGTATTCGAAAGAGGTGACTATATGCCAACAATTCTTGAAGATGGTGTGAGGGTCTTGAAGCTAGAAGAAGACTATGACGACAATGATCGAAGAAATGTCACTCTGAATAGCAAAGCTGTTCTTCTACTTCAAAACGCTCTGAGTCAACAAGAATATTTTCGGATTTGCACTCTACCATCTACAAAGTGTTAGTTCTCAATGTGTTTTGATGATTAACAACAAGTGTAAACATGTTTTGAAGTTTGCAAAATCAGTTAAAAACAATTTGACAGTTGCATACTCGAGTATAGGTATGCATACTCGAGTATAGGACTGTTGAAGGATTGCTCAAATTGAATTTTATAAGTCAATACTGTAGTATGGGGAGCCATACTCGAGTATTGAAGTTCCAGAGAGCAACCAAACTTTTCAAGGTAAGTCAATATTGCAGTATGGAGAGCCATACTCGAGTATTGAACTTACAGAGAGCAAATGGTTTTCAAAATGGGTTGTATACTCGAGTTTAGGTATGCATACTCGAGTATAGGACTTACAGAGAGCAAACCTGTTTTTCAAGATTGAGTGCATACTCGAGTATAGGTATGCATACTTGAGTATAGGCTTATACAGAGAGCTCCCAAAATTTCATAACTGATGCATACTCGAGTAAAGGTTTGCATACTCGATTATTGGGCTCTTAAACTTGTTTTCAACTTGACACCTAATCATGTATACTTCAGTATGGATTTGTATACTCCAATATAGACAAATGAAAGACTTCACATATTTTGAAAATAGTGTTGCATACTCGAGTAAGGGATTGCATACTCGAGTATGGGACCACAGAGAGAGGTCACTCAATTTGTCAAGTTGCATACTCCAGTATACACATGCATACTCCAGTATAGAGGCATTTTGAACTTAAAATTTTTCACACACACAGTTCCATACTCGAGTACACACCTACATACTCGAGTATAGGTCTTGATTTTTTCAAACACAAGTCACGATGGTTTACCTCTGGAAGTTGTATACTCCAGTATACCTTTGGATACTGCAGTATGGACACTTACACACAGTGCCATACTCGAGTATAGAAGAACTTACTCGAGTAGCCAACGGTAAAATCTGATTTTTGAATTACACGAATTTGCAAATCACTGTTGTTTGTTCTTGTTGCTTCCATAATTCATTCAATCATATTCCTAGCTATGTTTAACAAGTTTGTTGAGTGAATTTCAGTAAGATCAGGTGAAGATTATTGAAGGTCAAAGCCAGAAAGCAAAAAGTGTACAGTGCATTTAATGCACTTCTGCAAATCAACCTACTTTCAGCTAATCCATCTGAGCACGCCTTCTAAACGTTAAAGAATGCTTACTACAACAAGCAAAGTCATTCCCAACGGGCAAATCCTCAGAGAGCCACATCAGATCAAATTAACACTTGGATTAGCAAAAGTCTAGAGAGAGAAGATGACCAGACCTTAAGCTAATCACCTACAACGGTTGAATCCATCTTGCAACGGTCATTTAATGTTCTCTACCTATAAATAGAGAACATTAACTCCTTCTCAAGCTGATACACCAACTGAGAGCGAAAATTTATTGAGTTCATTTATTGTGTATTAGCTTTCATCTGTATAGTATCAATTTGATACTTGTGCTTCAGTATTCATTCTATATGCTCTGTGAGAGAGTATTTTCTGTAAAACATTTATCGATTGTGATAACTACAAGTCAGGGGACTTGGTAGTTGGGTGTATTGATTACAACTTGTAAGGGGGAGTGTGTTCTAGTGAGAGAACAACTCTTAGTACAGAGTGTGTAATCAATAGTTGAATATAGTGGATTGAAAATCCCAAGTGAGGCTTGGGGACTGGATGTAGGTCAGAGAAAGGACCGAACCAGTATAAATCGATTGTGCAAAGCTTCTTCTTCCCTACTCCTCTGTCTTACCCTGTTTTGGTTTGCCAAAAACAGAGTTTTATCTGTAAGTTTTTAAAGATACCCAATTCACCCCCCTCTTGGGTATCTAGCTCCATTCTTCATTTGGTATCAGAGCAAGGTCTTCTCGGAAGAGTCTAACCACTCGAGAAGGATCATTATGGAAGGAATTCTTCCGGATGGAGCTTCAATCAACAGACCTCCCGGCTTTGACGGCGAACACTATTCTTTCTGGAAAGCAAAATTTCGTGTGTTCGTGATGGCTACTGAATATGGATTGTGGAGAGTCTTTAAGACTAGAGACTATGTACCTGTCAAAACCGAAGGAGGCATTACTGTTCCAAAGATTGAGGCTGAGTTCAACGATGATGATAAGAAGAACATCACTCTCAACAGCAAGGCTATCCTAATGCTTCAAAGTGCTCTTAGTCATAAGGAGTACTTTCGAATCTGTAACTTGTCAACTGCAAAAGAGATGTGGAAGGCTCTGGAAATAGCATATGAAGGAACCTCTAGAATCAAAGAGAACCACATCAACATTCTAACCATTGAGTATGATCTGCTACGGATGAAGCAAGGAGAGAGCATTGGGGAATTTCAGCTTAGATACACTCATCTGACAAATCAACTGGCTGCCCTAGGAAAGATATTTGATCAAGGGTCTCAAGTGAGGAAAATTCTCAATATTTTGACAAAAGATTGGGAAGTGAAAGTTACCGCTATTGAGGAGGCTCATGGAGAATCAATGACTTCAGTTGCTGCTTTGTTTGGTAGTCTTTCTGAGTACGAGAGTAAATTGAAGTTCAAAAAGGACTTGGAAGATGTCAACGGAGGCAACAATCGTAACAAGGGAGTTGCTCTTAATGTGATAAAAGATGAGGAAGATGAAGATGAGGATGAAGAGATAAGCATGATGGTCCGGAGATTCAAGAAGTTCTACAAAAGGGATCAAGGCTTCAAAAAGTTTCAGAAGGGAAATTCTAGTTATGAATCAAAGAAGCCGATCATTTGTTACGAATGCGAGAAGCCCAGACACATCAAGTCAGAATGTCCTCAGCTGAAGAACCAAGAAAAAGAGAAGAAGAAATTCAAGAAGTACAAAAAGAAGGCATATGTCTCAGCTATATGGGGAGATAGCTCATCGGATGAAGATGAAGCTGAAGAGGATGAAGAAGAAAAAGCTAACATATGCCTGGTTGCTGAGGAAGAAGAGCAACATAATGAAAGCAATGAGGTATATGAATCTCTACCCTCCTATGATGAATTATTTGCTGAGTACAATGTTGTTCAAAAAGAATTTGAAAAACTAGCAGATAAATATATGACTTTGAAAAGGAAGAACTCTTCTCTTGAATTGAAAATTGAAAACCTCTCTTCTCCTGAATCTCTAGTCTGTGATGAATGTCCTATCTTAGAGAAAAAGAATTTACAACTTACAAAAGCACTTGAGAAATTCACTAAGGGAAGTGAAGTGCTCAATGTGATTCTTAAACAACAACGTTTTATAAATGATCGATCGGGCATTGGTTACAACCCGGATTTTGATAAGAAGAAGGGCAAGAAAAAGAATGGGCATAAATCATATATGAACTATTTTACAAAATCTGTTCATTCTTCAAATCCTTTTGCTTATTGTAATTATTGCAATAAGAAGGGTCACTCAACATCATCTTGCTTTCATAAAAAGGAAAGAAAAAATAAGCCTGTAGGGAATTATAAATGGGTACCAAAAGGAACTTATGTTCCCAAGGTACATACTAACCCCAAAGGACCCAAGAAAAGATGGGTACCTAAAACTTGATTCCTTGTGAATTGCAGGTTTGTCTTAGAGCATCAAGGCCCAACAAGTGGTATATCGATAGTGGGTGCTCAAGACACATGACTGGGGACAAATCCAAATTCCTCTCAATCAAGCCAAAAGATGGTGGAAGAGTCACATTTGGAGGTGATCAATCGGGCAAAATCGTTGGAATTGGTGAGATAGGCAACAATGATGGTCCTCTCATCAAAGATGTCTACTTGGTAGAAGGATTGTGTCACAACCTCCTAAGTGCGAGTCAAAGCACCGACAAAGGTAACTTGGTTATCTTTGATTCAAATGAATGCTTGATCATTAAAAAGGATTTGGTCTCCATTGATGATTTAAAATCTAAAGCTTTATTTAGAGCACCTAGAGATGGTAATTGTTATACACTTAACTTCTCTAGTAATGCTACAATTTCTAAAAATTGTTTTGTTAGTAACTTGAATGAAAGTTGGCTTTGGCATAAGCGATTAGCTCATGTCAATATGCATCAACTTGACAAGTTATTGAAAAAGGATTTGGTTATTGGTATTCCTAAATTAAATTTCAAAAATGATATGATTTGTGATGCTTACCAAAGAGGAAAACAAACCAAATCTTCTTTTAAAGCTAAAAATGAGATTTCAACTAGTAGACCTCTTCAATTACTTCATATGGATCTAGTTGGACCAACTAGAGTAAAAAGTCTTGGAGGAAATCTTTATACTTTGGTCATAGTTGATGATTTCTCTAGATTTACTTGGACTATATTTCTATCACCCAAAGATGAAACATATGATCAGTTCATTTCCTTTGCCAAGAAGGTCCAAAACGAGAAAGGTCTCTCAAATTCAGGTATAAGGACCGATCATGGTAGAGAATTCGAAAACAACGCCTTTGCTGAGTTCTGTGATAGTATGAGTATCGACCACAATTTTTCAGCACCAAGAACACCACAACAAAATGGTGTAGTGGAGAGAAATAATAGAGTACTCACTGAAATGGCTAGGGCGATGCTGAACGAGTACAACACTTCGCAAGTGTTTTGGGCTGATGCCATGAGTACGGCTTGCTACATCTCTAACAGAGCTTACTTGAGGAAGAAGCTGAATAAGACTCCATACGAACACTACAAAGGGAGAAAGCCGAACCTCAGCCATCTACATGTCTTCGGCTGCAAGTGCTATGTGCACAATAACGGTAAAGATAATCTTGGTAAATTCGATCCTAAAGCTGATCTAGCTATCTTTATTGGTTATTCTAATAGAAGTAAAGCATATAGGGTCTTTAACACTAGAACTAAGATTGTTGAAGAATCTATACATGTTGTATTCAGTGAGTCTGATTCTAATAAATCCTTGGATGATGAGGAAGAGACTATTTTCAAAAACCAATTCTTTTCGAAAAATGCTCCTACTCCTTCTGAAAATTCTGAAAATATTTTTGAGACTGATCCAGAAAAAAATTTTGAAAACCAAGATCGATCTCAACCTAGAGCTTGGAAATATATAAGGAATCATCCTTTGGACCAAGTTATAGGTGATGTAAACCAAGGAGTAAGGACCAGAAATAGTACTTTAAATGAAGTGACCTTTTCTGCATTCATTTCACACATTGAACCCTCTAAAATAGAAGAAGCCTGATAATTGAATATTTTTATACTTAATTGTATCTCTTGGTGAATAAATTTAGGATTGTTTAGTCATTAAATATGGGTTTTATTACCTAATTGAGCTTTGAGCTTTTAATGTGATTGATTTCATTTTTATGAATAAATTCCAGATTTACAGTGATTTATTATTTTTGCCATAACTTTTGATCTAGATATTTGATTAGCCTGATTCTTCTTTCCTTTTTTAGATGATTCAGAGATCTACAATTGTTATGAAGACTCGGAAGGCTGATTCGGACAAGAAGATGGACGAAATTGGAGCTAAAGACAGACCTATTTTTCTGGATTTTTATTTTGCTCGAATTTTGTAATAAAAGACCAATTTTTAGAGGTTTCCTTTTTTATATAGGGATTTCCTATTGATTAGGGGTTTCCTATTTAGAGATTTCCTATTTTTAGTCATTGTTCTTACATAAGGAAAATCAGATGGTGGCTACAAACATATTCTGAATACACGTTTGAAGCAGTTTTGGATTGAAAGACAGAAGTTTAATTTTCTCTACAATGTTCTTCACGTTCTTCTTCATCTTTTCTTCTGTGTTTTGCCTAGCCATGCTTGGCTAAACTTTTGTGGTTAATCCAACGTGAGGATTCCATGATTCGTCCAGAGAACTTGTGCTTATTCGGTAATTTAACTCATTTCTATTTTCATCTTATCGGATCCGATTCTTGGAAATAGTTCGAATATTAGATTTAATATTCGGTTTGGTTCATCCCAAGGGCTGAGTTCAAACTAGGTTTTAAGTTTTGCTGTGCGATTGCACAGTGGGACGCCGCTGTTCGGACATATTCTAGGCGATCGTCTAGTCGAGGGATTTTCTGGGCGGATGCAGAGATCTCGGTTCGTCCAGAGCCAAACGTGGGTTATTTATATTTTGTTCAATGATGGAAGTCTCTGGAATATGAACGTTGGGTTGATCGTTTTTAATCTGTTTTTACTTAATCCATTCTGTTTCTGCATTTCGTTCTGTTTCTGTTAAATTTCGTTTTTAATCTGATTGAATCAAAACCCCCCCCCCAATTTTTACTATTTCTATTTCGTTGTTGCTTTCAATCAAACCCGCTGCAAGTTCGTTGGGGAAACGACCCAGGTTCCCTATTCCTGCAAAAAAAAAAAGAATCATTTTCGAACTTGGTTATTTTGGGAGACACGGCAAATCTCTGTCAAAATATGGCGCCGTTGCCGGGGAATTTGCATCGGTTTGATTAGTAGCATTTTTTTTATTTTATTTTTTGGGTCTCGTTGGGACGTAACGGGTATTTCAGAATTGTTTGACCTACTCCGGTTAGGCTAGTTTTTGGTGGGCTGAAGGAAAACGATATTTTAAGATGGACACAGTACCTAAGGTACTGTGGTTCCTCGGATTGTAGCCAAATTCCATCGTTTAGACCACTTTTTAAATTTTTGAAGTTTTTTTTATTTCATTTTTGGGTTCCCTAATGGTCTAGGAATTTCCCTGTCCAAGTCCCATAAATTTTAAAAATCATTTGATATTGTTTCTGGACTTGTTTTGGTCAATTTCTACCATAGGTTCTTGTTTTCTTTGTGTTTGCTTTTGTGTATCTTAGTGTTTTTTTTCCCTCTTTTTTTTTATCACTTTTAGTGTGGCATTTTCGTAATTCTGAGTTTCTTGTGTCATTTTTGTGATTTTGATTTCTGCAAATTCTGCCTTGTGATTATGCTGCATGAGTACTAGGAGCACTGTCAATCCACAAGACTTGTTACCATTTGATCCTGAAATAGAAAGAACAATTCTCACTGCTAGAAGAATAAATCGTGGGATTAATACTAAATTGGAAATTGAACTTGAGTCTGATTGTGACCATTCTGATTGTGTCCATTCTGTTGATCTTTCTGATTGTGCTTCTGATAGTACTCCTGATAGCCTTGTTGTTTTCACTGATTCTAGTAGCATTGCTAACTCAGAAATTATGGCAGAACAAGCAGGTCATCATACTTTGAAAGAATTAGCTACTCCTAATGTGGGCAATCAAAATTTGTGTATTCAATATCCTGAACTTGCTGCTAACTTTGAACTAAAATATGGTCTTATCCATTTGTTGCCCAAGTTTCATGGTCTTGCAGGTGAATGTCCTTACAGACATCTAAAGGAGTTCCATGTGGTATGCAGCACAATGAAACCTCAAGCAATTGATGAAGACCACATTAAGCTGAGAGCTTTTCCATTTTCCCTAGATTGTGTCGCTAAGGATTGGCTGTACAATTTGCAACCAGCATCTATTGGGAGTTGGGATGATATGCAGAAGCTATTCCTAGAGAGGTTCTTTCCCTCCTCAAAGGCCATTGCTATTCAGAAGGAGATCACTAGTGTTAAACAAATCAATGGGGAGACTATGTATGAGTATTGGGAGAGGTTCAAGCGATTGTGTGCTGGCTGTCCACACCACCAGATTTCAGACCAACTTCTAATTACATATTTCTATTCTGGTTTGCTACCGTTGGATAAGAGTTTTGTGGATGCATCTAGTGGTGGGGCCTTAGATAGAAAGACACCTGAAGAGGCCCGAGAGTTGCTATCTACTATGGCTGCTAATTCTTAGCAATTTGGCACCAGGGCCAATAGCAATCCTGTTTATTAGATTCAAACACCTCCAGCCCAGTACGATTCTCAGAGATTAGAGACTAGACTTGATGATCTGACCTCCCTTGTGAGGCAGTTGGCAGTGACACAGACAGTCCAGTCTTCTCCTCCTCAGATTGGGTACTCCTGTGGGTTTTGTTCTGATCCTTATCATCCTACTGATTCTTGCCCTACTTTGCATGATCCCACTTATCAGGACCAGTCAGTAGCTGCAGTGGGTGTTTTTCCAGGTAAGCCACAATACCAGCAGAATAATGCCTTTTCCAATACCTACAATCCTGGTTGGAGAAATCACCCCAATTTCTGTTGGAACCAGAATCAGGACCAGAGTAACCAATATCAGCAATATTCTGGGAATTACCAGCAGAGACAGTACAGACCACACAATTTCCAACATCAGTCTGCACCTCCTTTGCCAGCACCAGCTACTCGACTAGCCATATGTGCACCTCCACAGGCCACACAACAGCAGGCTAGTAGCAGTGGTTCCTCATTGGAGGATATTGTGAAGCAATTTGCCACAGACACTATGCAGTTCAAACAGCAAACTGAGACTTCCCTTCAAAATTTACAAACTCAGATTGGCCAGTTGGCAACATCACTGAATCAGCTTCAACCTCAGGGACCCAACACTCTTCCTTCACAGACAATTCCCAATCCTAAGGGCAATGTAAGTGTTATCTCACTACAGTCTGACACACAATTGGAGGAACCTAAAAAAGCTGCAGATGTGACTTCCACATCAGAAAAAGAGTCAGACAATATGACGATTGACTCTAAAAATAAAACGGCAATGCAGCAAGGTGAAGAGGAAGACATCCCCATTCCTCTTCCTTTCCCTCAGAGAGTAGTTCAGTCCAAGAAGTTGGCGGAAAAAGCACACGAGAAGGATATACTTGAGACATTCCGAAGAGTAGAGATCAACATTCCTCTCTTAGATGCAGTCAAACAAATTCCTAAATATGCCAAGTTTCTGAAGGAGTTGTGCACCAACAAGAGGCGACTGAAGGGGGTGAACGAGTGAGTTTGAACCAGAATGTATCAGCACTCATCCAGCCTACCATGCCTCGCAAGTGCAAGGATCCAGGGACGTTTTCTATCCCTTGCATTATTGGTAACTATAGATTTGATGATTGCATGCTAGATTTAGGTGCTTCTATTAATGTCATGCCAGCATCTATTTATAAATCTCTTGGTCTTGGTCCTTTACTCCATACTGGTGTGGTTGTTCAGTTAGCTAATCGGAGTAATGCTCATCCTTCTGGTGTAGTTGAAGATGTCTTAGTCAAAGTTAATGAATTGATATTCCCTGCTGATTTTTACATCTTAGATATGGAGGATGAGTCTTCTAGCAGTAGGTCACCAATCATCCTAGGGAGACCTTTCATGAAAACAGCAAGGACTAAGATAGATGTGCATTCTGGTACTCTTTCCATGGAGTTTGGTGATATATCTGTGAATTTCAATATTTTTGATGCCATGAAACATCCTAGGGAAGAGCATTCGGTTTTCTGCATTGATGTTATTGATGATGCTGTGGATGATGTTCTTGCTGATTGGTGTTCTGATTATCCTGATTTATTATCTGAGAGTGATTCTGCCATTTGTGCATGTGTTGATAATGAATGGTGCCCTATTTACACTAACTTGGTCAATGCTGCATTATTTGATGATTTTGACTTGCTTGCTGGTTCTGCATTACATGTGGATTCTGATATTGATTCTAAGTTTGAGCTTCATCCTGGTCCTAATGTGCATCCTGATTCTGATTGTGATGAGCTTAACTCTGATTTTGATGAGCTAAATTTTGATGTTAACATTGAGCTGCATAGACATAGTTCTTCTGCTTCTTTGAATGTGGTTTCAAGTATTTCTAATGTGTTGACAGCAGACTTGTTGCAACAACCACCCAAGCTTCTCCCTTCCACTGAGCAACCACCCAAACTTGAGTTAAAATCCCTTCCAGATCACCTGAAGTATGCATTTCTGGAGGTGGATGAACAGTTGCCAGTCATTGTGGCCAACAATCTTCTTCCTGACCAAGAAGAGAAGCTGCTAAGCCTATTGAGGGCCAACAAGAAAGCCATTGGGTGGACATTAGCTGACATTGTGGGGATCAGCCCTTCTATGTGTATGCATCGAATTCTATTGGAAGAGGATTCTAAGCCAGCGAGGCAACCCCAGAGACGCCTTAATCCTCTTATCCTTGATGTAGTGAAGAAGGAGGTCACTAAGCTTCTACAAGCTGGTATCATCTACCCCATATCTGATAGCCAGTGGGTTAGCCCGGTCCAAGTGGTTCCTAAGAAATCCGGAGTCACTGTGGTAGCCAATCAGAAGAATGAGCTCATTCCTACTCGAGTTCAGAATAGTTGGAGAGTCTGCATCGACTATAGGAGACTCAACCAAGCCACTCGCAAGGATCATTACCCTCTACCTTTCATTGATCAGATGTTAGAGCGATTGGCTGGTAAGTCTCATTATTGCTTCCTGGATGGCTACTCTGGATACTTCTAGATCCATATTGCTCCTGAGGATCAGGAAAAGACGACCTTCACATGCCCCTTTGGCACATATGCCTACCGAAGGATGCCTTTTGGCCTTTGCAACGCACCTGGCACCTTTCAGCGTTGTATGGTAAGCATTTTCTCTGAGTTTCTAGAGGACTGCATGGAGGTTTTCATGGATGATTTCATTGTATATGGGTCTGATTTTGATGCATGCTTAGCTAATTTGTCTAGAGTTTTGCATAGGTGCATTGAGTCTAATCTTGTGCTTAATTATGAGAAGTGTCACTTTATGGTTGAGTCGGGTATAGTCTTGGGACACATAGTGTCTAGGAAAGGGATTGAAATAGACCCTGCTAAGATAGATGTTATTACTGCTTTGCCTTACCCCACATCTGTGCGGGAAGTTCGCTCTTTCCTTGGTCATGCAGGTTTCTATCGGCGTTTCATTCGGGATTTCAGCAAGATTGCCCGACCCTTGTCCAACCTTCTGCATAAGGACACTGACTTTGTATTTGATGATGAGTGCAAGGCGGCCTTCGATCACTTGAAGCGTTGCCTGACTACAGCTTCAGTGATCCAACCCCCTAATTGGTGCCTTCCATTTGAGTTGATGTGTGATGCTTCCAACTATGCGGTTGGTGCTATCTTGGGACAACGGGTTGACAGAGCATCTCATGTGATTGCATATGCCTCTAAGACTTTGGATACTGCCCAGTCTAATTACACCACTACTGAAAAGGAGTTGTTGGCTATTGTATTTGCTTTTGATAAGTTTCGGTCATATCTGCTAGGAAGTAGAGTAGTTGTATTTTCTGACCATGCAGCATTGAAATTTCTTTTGAAAAAGGCAGATGCTAAGCCACGGCTCATCCGGTGGATGCTATTGCTCCAAGGGTTCGATGTTGAGATTCGAGACCGAAGTGGAGCACAAAACTGGGTAGCTAACCACTTGAGTCGCATCACCCATTCTCCCTCTCACCCCGCTTCTATTCAGGATGATTTCCCTGATGAGCAGCTTCTACAGCTGCAAGGTAAGCTTCCATGGTATGCTGATTTGGTTAACTACTTGGTAGCTGGTGTTTTGCCTGTCGATTCCACTAAGGCCCAAACCCTTAAACTAAAGAGTGAATCTAAATATTATGTTTGGGATGATCCTTATCTGTGGAAATTTTGTAGTGACCAAGTAGTTAGGAGATGTGTGCCTGATCATGAGTTTCACTCTATATTGCATTTTGCTCATGCTTCTGCCTGTGGTGGTCACTTTGGACCCCAAAGAACTGCTAGGAAAGTGTTAGACTCTGGATTATTTTGGCCTTCATTGTTTCATGATTCCCATCTGTTTTGTAAGTCATGTGATAACTGTCAGAGAGCAGGAAGTATTTCTCGTAGGCATGAGATGCCCCAGAACCCTATATTGTTTTGTGAGATCTTTGATGTTTGGGGTATTGATTTTATGGGTCCATTTCCTGCTTCATAAGGTTGTACTTACATACTACTGGCTGTTGATTATATCTCAAAATGGGTTGAGGCGAAAGCCACCCGGACTAATGATTCTTCTGTGGTGGTGGATTTTGTTAGGTCTAACATTTTCTGCAGGTTTGGTATTCCTAGAGCCATTATAAGTGACCAGGGTTCTCATTTTTGTAATCGAAGCATGAGTGCCTTGTTACGCAAGTATGGAGTGCTCCACAAGGTCTCCACAACATACCATCCTTAGACAAACGGTCAAGCTGAAGTCTCGAATAGAGAAATTAAGCAAATCCTTCAGAAGACTATCAATTCTACCCGGGAAGATTGGAGTAAGCGACTAGATGATGCTTTGTGGGCATATCGCACCGCCTACAAGACTCCGATTGGGATGTCTCCTTATCGGCTTGTCTTTGGTAAGGCATGTCATCTTCCGGTTGAGTTGGAACATCAAGCCTATTGGGCTATTAAGCAGTGTAACATGGATTTGGCTAAGTCTGGGACGGAGAGGAAGCTATAGTTGCAAGAGTTGGAGGAGCTGCGATTGGATGCCTATGAGAGTTCACGACTATACAAGGAAAAGACTAAGGCATTCCATGACAAACATATTCTAAGGAAGGAATTTTCTGTGGGCCAAAAAGTTCTTCTGTTTAATTCTCGTTTGAAGTTTATGCCAGGTAAGCTTCGATCTAGATGGGATGGCCCTTTTGCGATCACTAACATATTTCCATTTGGTGCTGTTGAGCTATGTGATCCAGCTACAGGACAGACCTTTAAGGTCAATGGGCATCGCCTCAAGCACTTTCATGAGGGATCCCAGCAGCAGCCTGAGGGAGCAGAGATTCTCCTCATTGATGCCACTTATCCTCCATAAACCAACCCTTGGGGAGTATTCTTCTTTCTTCTCCCTCCTTCTCTTTTATTTGTTTTCCTTTTTCCTCTTTTGCTTTTTGAAATAAATACAATCTCTCTTTCTATAATTGCTACATATTTTGAACTTGGACATGTTGGTTTTAATGGATCATTCTGTCTGGTCTGCAATTCTTGACTCTTTGATTACATGTCTTGGTAGTCGATTTGATGTTGTTGGTTGCATGATTTGGTATTAACCTTTGTGAGGTTTTGGGCCTGCATGAATGGAATTCATCTTTTACCATTCTTTCTTTCATGTGTGCATCTGCTCATGATTTGTGTTCTCTAGAACTTGCTCCTTTTCTTTTTGAAGCTAATTTTTCACTTACGTGCATAAGTATGATGGAAGCTTGTTTTCTTTCTTTCATTTTCCCACTTTGGCCAAATAGCCTTTCCCTTATATTATATTTCCTTTGCTAGCCACTTTGTGCCTTCTTGACTCATTCTTTTCTAAGCCACATTACAAGCCTAAGCGTAAAACCATTTTATCCCGCACCTTGGAAATTTATTGAGCATTGGTTTCACCTTAGTTTTGTGCTTAAGTGTGGGGGTTGCCCAGGTGTGCAATATTTTAAGTGTGGGGGGAGTATTTGATTGTGTATCATTTATCATTTGGCATTGATTTTGGTCATTGTTATTCTAAAAGAAAAAAAGTACAAAAAAAAAGAAAAAGAAAAAGAAATTCAAAAGAAAGAAAAAAAAAGAAGAAAAGAAAAGAAAAGAGAAGAAAGTAAGAGAGAGGAAGCAATGTAAAGAATGAGAAATAAAAAGGAATGTTATTGAGGTGATTTGCTATTACTAACTGATGTTCTTTGATTTATTTTTTTTTTTGGTGCTTAGCCTATCATATCCATACTTATTCACACCTATACCCTAGCCCCATTACAGCCTTCAATAACAAGCTCTCTTGATTTTTGCATGCATGTGTCATAAGTGGTGGAGAAGTAGAAATTGAGCAAGCCTATGGTAGGACTATTTTCTTGAGCAGAATTTGAGCGATACACTTATTTATCCTATACACTTGAGAGATTGATTGAGGGCATCCCTTGAGAGACCATCTTGTGTGATTAGCATCATTGATTGAGATTGCCAGGATTTGTAATTTGAGATGAAAGGATTTTGGTCTTGATTGATTGGTCTTTTGAAGTCTTGTGTCCTTTATTAAATTTTTCCATTGTTAGCGATTGTTAGAAAGGAAGAGTTTTTCATTTTAGTCTTTTTCTTTGAATTTTGCCCAGGAGTACAAAAAGATAAGTGTGGGGGAATTTGATAATTGAATATTTTTATACTTAATTGTATCTCTTGGTGAATAAATTTTCCATCGTTTAGTCATTAAATATGGGTTTTATTACCTAATTGAGCTTTGAGCTTTTAATGTGATTGATTTCATTTTTATGAATAAATTCCAGATTTACAGTGATTTATTATTTTTTCCATAACTTTTAATCTAGATATCCGATTAGCCTGATTCTTCTTTCCTTTTTTAGATGATTCAGAGATCTACAATTGTTATGAAGACTCGGAAGGCTGATTCGGACAAGAAGATGGACGAAATTGGAGCTAAAGACAGACCTATTTTTCTGGATTTTTATTTTGCTCGAATTTTGTAATAAAAGACCAATTTTTAGAGGTTTCCTTTTTTATATAGGGATTTCCTATTGATTAGGGGTTTCCTATTTAGAGATTTCCTATTTTTAGTCATTGTTCTTACATAAGGAAAATCAGATGGTGGCTACAAACATATTCTGAATACACGTTTGAAGCAGTTTTGGATTGAAAGACAGAAGTTTAATTTTCTCTACAATGTTCTTCACGTTCTTCTTCATCTTTTCTTCTGCGTTTTGCCTAGCCATGCTTGGCTAAACTTTTGTGGTTAATCCAACGTGAGGATTCCATGATTCGTCCAGAGAACTTGTGCTTATTCGGTAATTTAACTCATTTCTATTTTCATCTTATCGGATCCGATTCTTGGAAATAGTTCGAATATTAGATTTAATATTCGGTTTGGTTCATCCCAAGGACTGAGTTCAAACTAGGTTTTAAGTTTTGCTGTGCGATTGCACAGTGGGACGCCGCTATTCGGACATATTCTAGGCGATCGTCTAGTCGAGGGATTTTCTGGGGAAACGACCCAGGTTCCCTATTTCTGCAAAAAAAAAAAATCATTTTCGAAAACCCCCCCCCCATTTTTACTATTTCTATTTCGTTGTTGCTTTCAATTAAACCCGCTGCAAGTTCGTTGGGGAAACGACCCAGGTTCCCTATTTCTGCAAAAAAAAAAATCATTTTCGAACTTGGTTATTTTAGGAGACACGGCAAATCTCTGTCAAAGCCCTTTCAGACAATGATTGGGTGATAGCTATGCAAGAGGAGTTACATCAATTTGACAGAAATCAAGTTTGGGATTTGGTACCTAGGCCTAAAGATCATCCGGTCATTGGCACTAAATGGGTATTCAAAAACAAACGAGATGAGTCTACAATCATTGTTCGCAATAAGGCAAGATTGGTTGCCAAAGGCTATAATCAGGAAGAAGGAATTGATTATGAAGAAACTTATGCTCTAGTGGCAAGATTGGAAGCTATAAGGGATCTTCTAGCCTTTACTTATGTAAAAGGTTTCAAACTTTTTCAAATGGATGTTAAAAGTGCCTTTTTAAATGGTTTTATTCAAGAGGAGGTGTATGTTGAACAACCTCCAGGATTTGAAAATGAGCAATTTCCAGATCATGTTTTCAAATTAAAGAAAGCACTTTATGGTCTTAAGAAAGCTCCTAGAGCTTGGTATGAAAGATTAAGTCAATTCTTACTTGATCAAAGATTTATCAAAGGCAAAGTTGATACAACATTATTCATTAAGAAAAACAAACTGAATGAAATTTTAGTTGTACAGATTTATGTGGATAATATTATTTTCGGTGCTACTAATGACTCCTTGTGTGAGGAATTTTCCAAGACTATGCAGCTTGGGACACTTGCTCATGTAATGCGACCCTTTGCACACGTAGCAGCTTATTGTCCTCTTCTTTTCTTCAGATTTGTTCCTATAGTAGGGTTTGCTAGCTCCTTCCTTGGTGAACTCTTTACCTTTGTCTCCCCTACCATTCCCTTGCTTAGGTTTAGAAGACTTGGGATCAGAAGACTCGAGACCAGAAGACTCACCTTTCTCCTCCTTTTGATAATCAGTAAGGCTCTCGGCAATGGCAATGCCTTCATCCACAGTCGTAACACCACACCGTTGTAGCTCATGTTTGGCCCAATTCTGAAGACCATCTACAAAGTAGAACAATGTCTCCTCGCTGCTAAGATTAGGGATTTGCAATGTGAGGGCAGTGAAGTCCCTTACATAATTCGAAATCGAGGTCTTGTGCTTGAGTTCCCTCAACTTCTTTCCAGCCACATAGACCACATTCTCAGGATAAAATTACTTGTTCAACTTGCTCCTGAAGTTTTCCAAGGTCTCAATCGTGTAAAGGCCTTTCTCCATGTCACCATGTTTCCTATGCCACCATAACATAGCAATATCAGTAAGGAATAAGGAAGCAGTGCGTACCTTGGCTAAGTCATCAACTAAGTTCAGGCTCTCAGCATATCTCTCCATTTGCCATAAGAAGTTTTCAACCTCCTTGGCATCACGAACGCCTTGAAATTCCTTCGGCTTAGGGAAATCCAACCTCACCTCCCTTGCTCCAATGGTACCACCCACCAACAAAGTCCTTGTTTGTCTCTCTAAAGAAGTCTTTAGAGAGTTGAGTTGTCCCTACATCATGGTAATGACATCCATTACCTTTGCCTCGAGTCGACTCATGGACTCAGCTCGTTCCTCCTCAACATTGAGGTGCGAATCAACACTCGACCTCAAGTTGTCTAATTGGCCTAGGGTGTGGGTTTCAAGTGTCTCAAAGTCACCTTCCATCTTGTCCACCCTAAGAGCCACCCCATGTAAGGCCTTCTCCAAAGTCTCCATCTTTACCATCAAGGTGGTAATACCCACGACTTGACAGGACTTACTTGATCCTCGGGTCTTCCTTACTTTATGAGCAAGTTGGGTCTCTCTACCCTTTTCTTCTCCAGCTACAACAACTTCCTCAGTCATACCTAACATTCTTGCCTACGAACCACGTTCACAGCTTTGAACCTGGTTATTTCGAACCAAAGCTTTGATACCACTTTGTCATGGCCTTAGATTTGATCTCCCAAAATACCGTGTCAGCCTTATCTTGATCACCCCTCTCAATCTTTGTTAAGTCAGCCGAAACCTCACAAGTAGGTAAAGAACTCAAAGACTAAGAAAACTTTAGAGAGAGAAAGAGAAATGTAGAGAGAGAAGCTCTTAAATAACAATTGCTTGGATTCCCTCGGATGGTTTACAAATGAGGAGGGCACCCCTATTTATAGCCTACCACCTTCTCAATGAACGGTCGAGATTGACAAGATCCTACGGTGGAGAAGGATTGTTTAGAACCTTCTCCTAAAATATCTAGATATTTACACAATTACAAAGGTCTCTAGAATTCTCTACACAATTCGACAAATATATACACAAGTCTACAATATTCAAGAAGATTCTAGACTTTGCCATTTGACAAGTCTAAACCTCCCTTTAATGCAGAGTGTCTTGGCACGCAAAATATCCAGCGTTCCTTGTAGTATGTGACACTCCACTATTAAAAATTAACAGATATTTGCTTCATTTTTGTTTCACTACTTTTGGGAGGATATTAATATTTCTTCTCGAGTTAAGTTTATATTAGGGTAGAAAAATACCACCAAAATTGGTAAAAGATAAATAAGTTCATTGAATTTCAATAATTCCAAAAGGACAGATTTGAAATTTTAAAATGTTGCTTGATAAATTACCTAACTATCCTTAGTTTTTTTTTTAAAAAAAAAACAATCATCAACCTTTCCTAGCCACTAGAGCTCTGGCACCGGTGCTCGGTAGCGGCTGCTGTCATTGGAGCTCTGGTGACCTTGCCAATGATTAATTGCCGAAGCTCCACTGAATATTACTAACAACTCAAATATCTATGATAACAATTTTAATATCGCTATTAACAACTCAAATATCTATAATCTTAACTTTAGTCTAAAAAATTCAAAAGAAGATATTAGCCGCCAGAGCTCTAGTGAAGATTTTTAAGAAATATTCAACAAATACCTCGTTTACAACTTTAGTATCACTTTTAACAATTTAAGTATCTGTATTACCAACTTCAACTCGAGAAATTCTAAATAACAACAACAACAACAACAATAATAATAATAACAAGAATAACAATTAGACGATGGAGCTCTGTTGAAGGAATATTTTTTTCTTGAATTTCTTAAGTAAAAGTTGTCAATTTAGATACTTAAGTTGTTAATAGTGGTGCTAAAGTTGTAAACAACAACCTTATATATATATATATATATATATATATATATATATATAATTTCTCATGAAAGTCATCAATATTGATATTTGAGTTGTTACAGCGATACTAAAGTTGTAAACGGAGTATTTGTTAAATATTTCCTAATAATCTTCACCAGGGCTCTTATGGCTAATATCTTTTCTTGAATTTTGCTAACTAAAATTGTTAATATATACTTGGGTTGTCATACCCCTTGTAATTACGACATTTAACAGAGTAATACAGCGAATTTTAGTGAGCAACACAAGTAAGGAATAGTATACTGATAATTAAAACATTCTTGCTAATGTACAGGAATACATAAACAGTTCTTAAACCAGTTATCCATTACATCAGTGCCCAAAAGTTTCATCTAAAGTAAGCTTAAACAAAGTTAAACTATGAGATCTACAACTCCATCTAACATCCAAGCAATAGCCATTAATAATCTGTGTTCGCTGCCTTCCCCTTGGAACCTCATCTGCTAACCTAACCATGTACTGATCTTGAACCCTTGGGAATGTCTGGGATTCAATTTGAACCCCAGAGTAACATGTTAATCTCACAGACAAAGTATAAATAGCATAAGAAGGTTAATCAAAGTAAACAATCCACACAGCATAAAACATTCAAATAATGTAGTTTATAAATACACACCAACAACCCCTAGTGCTAGGTATAATGAATTGGTATGTACCGAGAGTCCTCTCGTACATTGGAGTTCTCAATTAGAACATCCAACTAGGAATATTTGACTGGGAACTACCGAGAGTCCAATTCGGAATCCACCAGCGTTCTCCATCGGAAGTGACTAAGTCATCCGAATGCAACTAGAGTAGCCACCTAAGAACCTTGGTCTATTAGGCCCTACACCTAGTTCTAACCACTGAGAAGGTACTCCATGGTTAGCCCTTCCACTCAATCAAGCCGCGAGTGGTACTGGTCCCATACGGAATGGGACAATCACATATTTGATTCAAACAGTCATACACAGCTATATAGAGTATGTGAGATTAGGGTTACTACCTTGTTATTTTATCCAAGTAAACTTCGTGGACCTCATGTGTTTCGAGAATTACGGGTTCCTATAAGAACATGTTATGGACAATGGTTAATACTAATCTCAACTCTTGACATTTCAAATGTCGTCTAATAGATTGTAACTAAACATGGAATTACTAGACTTAGGTTATGTCCATGATTTCATTGTTCCCTTCATTTTCGCACTTTTGCCCTTATTTTCCAGAATTTGTACTATAACTTTGAAAAATCATATCTCATAGCACAAATGTTCAAATGAGATGATTCTAAATCCTATGGACTCTTTATTAAGTCTATTTTCAATGAAAAAATGGTTCCAACATATTTTCACAGGAAAAATCAATCCCAATTTAATAAAATAGTGTTGTTGTCCCAAATTACTCCAGAATTGCTGACTGTTTTTCAAAAATTCATAACTCGGTGTACACAAATCAAGATTTGACCAATTACCTATCAAATTAAAGTTTGGTATGTTTACTTTAATCTTGTAAAATTTTATGGCAATTGGACATCATTTACTACACCAAAAATACGTCGCAAACTCGCTGCCTGCACAGGGTCTTTAGGGCTGATTCCAAGACTTTTCTACAATTCAATCCTGAAGCTTCCAAAATTCCTTCTGAACTTCTACCCCACACAATTTTTTATCCTGAACACAACGGAACCATCAAAATGACCAAAATTAAACTCTACATGCATGCTCTGTTCCAGACCAAAACTAAAATTCAAAATAACCAAAGTAGTTTTGCAATTTATTCTTCAAAAAACACATTGTTTTGGTTCCAAACCACTTTCCATCTTATCATTTAGGCCATGAACAAACTTTAGCTCATTTTGGTAAATTTAGGAAGCATCTCCCTCCTTAGGGTTCCAAACATCCAAAATGTCAAGAGAGAAAAGGAAGATCACCACAAGTGCCAAACACATCAAGAAGACTAAAGAAACAACTTGCCTTGACTTTGTATTGGTATCTCTTGCAAAACTCCTTTTTTTCTTGACTCCTAAATGTTTTAGTCAGCCCTCTATCACACAATATAAGAATACTTTGAGAAATTAGGAAGTAGGAAGAGGGAAGTACTAGAGGAGACAAGGCCATCGCACTTATACCTACCTTGGTTCTCCAAGCTCCTTATTCTTCCTCTTCTTCTAGCTCGTTTTCGGCCAGACTTTTCTTGGATGTGTGTGTGTGTGTGTATAAACGACTTGATTAAATGATTTGGGAAGAGATTCATTGAATAATAAAGGCCTAAAGTCGGTTGGAATAAGGGTTTACCAAATTTCCCTTAAACTTCCACTTATGTACCCTTTTGCCATTTGGTTCAATTCTAACCAATTCAACTCTTTTTTTTCTCCCTCCTCCTTGTTCAAAGTCCATAAGCCACGTAGAATGCTTCTTGATCCTTCATATTAATTTAATATCACATGCACAATTTATTTTATTAAGTACTAAAATGATCAGCACATAATTATGCAAGGAGAAATAATTAATTCCTCTTTGACCCTTATCATGAATAAAATTCATATGGCCTCTTTCTTTTTCTTCTTCTCATTTTCCCCCTTTTGGTTTAATTTAATGAGCTAAAATGAATCAAAGAAGCGTTAATTCCATTTATTTCATTTTATGCCACCATAGCAAATTTAGGATATTACATGGGTTGTTAATAAGGATATTAGAAATGTTATTATAGATACTTGAGTTATTAGTAATAATCTTCACTAGAGCTACAGTAGCTCATATCTTTTTCTTTTTCTTTCATATTAAAGTTGTTAATATAGATACTTGAGGTTTTAATAGTGATATTAAAGTTGCAAACAGGGTAATTGTTGAATATTTCCTAATATCCTTCACTGGAACTCCAACAGCTAATATCTTTTTTTGAATTTATCTAACTAAAGTTGCTAATATATATACTTGAATTGTTAATAGAGATACTAAAATTACTAATATAGATACTTGAGTTATTAATAACCTTTATTGGAGCTCTGATAGTTAATATCCTTTTTTAAAATTTCTTATACTTTTATATATATATATATATATATATATATATATATATATATATATATATATATATAATTTGTTGAATTGTTAACAACGGCCCTAAATTGTAAATGAGGTATTTGTTGAATATTTCCCAATAACTTTCATAGGAGCTCCGGTGGCTAATATATATATATATATATATATATATATATATATATATATATATATATATATATTAATTTCTATGACTAAATTTTTTTCATATATTTACTTGAGTTGTTAATTGTGATACTAAAGTTATTAATATAGATATTTGAGTTGTTAATATATATATATATATAGAAATTTTTTTTCTTTTTTTGAATTTCTTTGACTAAAGTTATTAATATAGATACTTGAGTTATTAATATATATATATATATATTAATTCAAAGCCAGAGGGGAAGTAGAGATGTATTAATTAGATCTGGACTGAGATCTACCTTATCCTAATATTTTGTTGCTATATTCGTGGATATGCTTTAGATCTGTGCTCAAAAAAAAAAAAAAAGAGTCTGGAATTTCAAGAAAAAATTTTATGTTTAATTTCTTACATATGATGGCTGAGTTCTTTTGGTGGGATGTCAAGGCCATAAGTCCTATTGGTGGCAGGCGATTTGCCCTACGCTGTAGGCTCTCATATGTGTAGATCTTCAACATAAGATTTTCATTGAAACCTAAATTCATCACATAGTGCCGCCTTATGGCTGGCTTAGGGTCTTTAACGCCGATGTTCTTCTTGAGCTGTCCAGATTTAACCATGGACAGGTTTTACCTGACTGGGTTCGAACGTTCAAAATTAACACGTTATATCACTTTTACTTTCTGTCTTTAAGGAGCATCAGATCTAAGGAATCTATTGAATATCCAACCAAATATTTAGATCGGTAAATCTCAGTAAATTTTTAATTAATATACCTTTATGGAACCTAATGGTAATGATACTAATTGAAGGGAGATTTACGATTATTGTTTCTTTCGCTGTTATTTCTTCTGTTTCTCTTGCATTTTTCTTGTATTTTATATTTTGCTGAATGTCTTCTATTTTCCGTTCTTTTTCTCGTAGACCTTCTTCTTCCTCATCTTCTTTCTCTTCTTCAAATCCCTCCATAAACAATGATGAAGCATATTCCTCCACAAACAATATCTTTGATGAAGAAATTCATTTCAAAAATATAAATCAAACTGTTGATGATTGGACTCTTCCAGTCATTGATAACAGAGATGTTTTCATTGACAGAAAGCAATGGTTGAAAAAGTCTGATTATGTGATCAAGACTGTCGAAGAATCCATTGCCATCCAACCTGAGAAGGAGGAATTTTTCCTTTTCTCTCCACGATCCATGCATCAACACAAAACAGAATACAAGTTTTTACACATAGGTTGTGTACAAGTTGCTATAAAACCCCTTGTTAGACGAGGCCTAAATGCTTCTGGTCTGGTCTGTCTCAGGGATGCAAGACATTTTGATTTTGCTGATTCCCTTCTTGCTGCTGCCGAGTTTGGACTTCATAATGGACCTGTCTATTTCAACTGTTACCCAAATCAAACGGTTGATTTAAAAGATAAGAACATTCTTGATGTCCTTAAACTCAATCTTAAACTTCATGGTTTTAACATGAAATCTGGATCTATACCTGTTACTCTAATATATAGAATACAGTATAAGGTCTCAAACTCTTCTGTTTCAAATGTCAAAAATCTTCCTAACAATGGTCAGACTGTTGTTTTCCTTACTGATTATTCCAATACAAACATCACCGTTCCAAAAACTATCATGTGGAACGAAGTTACCCTTCCTGAAGACTGGGTTATGGACAAGGCTGCTCCAGCTGCTCTAAGATCTGTAGCCCAAATCAGTAGAATTTCTCAAACTCAATCAGGATCTGTTAGAATAGCTTTTGACAGACCCAGAAGTTCTACTTCATCCATACCTTCCAGGTATGACGATTTCAGATCTGTGAATTCTGATTTACCAAGGAATTCCAGCTTCTCTGATCGATCTCTTCCTTCAGAAAGGTCCCTTCCTTCAGTTATTCACTTGCCTCCACCACAAACTAATAATCCTCCTTTACCACAACAACAGATTCCTCCACCACCACCAGCGGATGAACAACCATCCTCTAATCTACCTTCTAACATCTCAATGCAAGGAATAAATAATTCGGGAACAATTCCTCATGCAAACTATCAAAGAGAGGATGACCAAAATTCTATGGACTCTTTGTCATATACGGAATTAGGTGAACCTCCAATGATGGGTTTTCTTGAACAACAATTTCAAATTGATAAAGAAAGTTTGCAACAGGAATTTTACTCAGAATCAAATACTTTGCAAAGAAACTAATTTTTAGAACATTTTAAAGGATTAATGCGGAAGCAGATCCAAGAAAAGTTCTACAGTTTCCTTGAAAAGTATGAAATGAATATTCCATTTTTTGCTTGGTTTGAAGCTTATACTTCACAAGAAGGAATAGAATATCCATTTGATCAAACAATAAATATGACCAAAAGAGAATGGAAAACATCTGAAGGACAAACCATTTCTTCAAAAGTTCCTCCAAAAAGGTCATATCAAATTCCTAGCATTGTGGATAGTAAACAAAATCCCCTTTTCGCCTCTCCTTTCAAAACTAGAAACTCTAAAGACCCTGTTTGTCCAAAAGATATCAGAAGTATTATGGAGCAAAACAATTATACCAATCAGTATCTTCAAATTATTGGAGATCACATTGCCAAAACCCCTTCCCAACAAATTCCTTCTACTTCCACAAATCAATCCCCATCCATAATCAAACCTTTGTTCAAACCTTTCCAACTTGATCCAAGGATTAAGGCAAGTTTGCAGAAGAAAAATAATGCTACAAACCTTATGAAGCAAATTGGCCAAAGTTTGCAACACCAAAATCAAGTTACTACTGATCTTCAAACTCCTCTTACTTAGTTAAAACAAAGAGTTGTTCCTGATACACCTTCTGCTTCTTCTTTTGATAAACAAGTTATGAATTTTGAAAAACTTTCTGATACTGAATCTTCAAAATCTGATTTTAAAATCAACCATCAACATTGGAAAAAATCTTCTTCTCCTATTTTTCAAAAATCTTCAAAGTTATATTATCCAAGGGCCAGTCCCTTAGATATTTTAACTGAAGAACGCCAAGACCAAACTTTCAAATCTTTCAATTCAAACAACATTTATGAGTGGAACATAGATGGACAAAGTGAGTCAAATATCCTTCAAATTCTTCAACAAATGACCATGGTAAGCACTGCTTATCAAACAACAAGTGATTATTCAGATATAGAAATAACTAACCTTTTAGTTTCCGGGTTTACTGGACAACTTAAAGGATGGTGGGATTATTATCTGTCATCTGATGAAAAATCAAACATTATTTCTTCAGTAAAGACTGAACCTGATGGAACTCCCATTCTTCACAATGGTGAACCCATACCAGATTCTGTTAATACTCTTACTTTTTCAATTATCAAACACTTTGTTGGAGATCCGAACATTTGGAGAGATCGTTCCTCTGAACTTCTTTCTAACATCCGATGTCGGACTTTGTCCGATTTCAGATGGTATAAAGATACTTTCCTATCCCGGGTACTTCAAAGGGATGATGCCAATCAAGGTTTTTGGAAAGAAAAGTTTCTAGCTGGATTACCAAAATCTTTTGGTGATAAAGTTAGAGACAAACTCAGACATTACTATGAAGGCAGCATACCTTATGAAAACCTGACATATGGAGAGTTAATCTCTCATGTTCAGAAAACAGCTTTAAAAATTTGTCAAGATGATGGAATAAAACATCAACTTGCCAAAGAAAAGAGTATAAACAGGAAAGAGTTGGGGTCATTTTGTGAACAATTTGGTCTTCCAGCTTGTAAGAAGCCTAGATCAAAGTCTCACAAAACTTCTCGTTTTAATCCATCTTTTTCCAAAAATAAACATTCTACTAACAAGCGTTTTTACAAAAAGGATGATTTCCAAACTCCTCCAAGAAAATACAAAAAGAATTTTCGTTCTAAACCAAAGAATGACTTTTCAAAAGGTTCTCCAAAACCTGGTCAAGTAACTTGTTTCAAATGTGGTAAGCCTGGTCATATTTCTAAATACTGTCGACTTTCTCGAAAGATCAGAAATATTCAGATTGAGGAACCCCTTCTTCAGCAAATAAACAATCTTCTGATTGAATCCTCATCTGAGTCTGATGAAGATCATTCCACTTCTGGAGAAATAAACCAAATCCAGGATGACGATCTTTATTCGACATCTTCTGATGATTCTTCTCTTCCACAAATAAATGTCATTACCAAAGAACAGGATTTGCTTCTTGATGTTATAAGCAAACTCCCTGAATCTGATAGAGGTATGTATCTTTCAAAATACAAAGATATTATTACCCAATCTCCATCTCCATCCTCTTCCAAACTTTCAGTCTTTCATAACAAATATGATTTGACTAAAACTTTGGAAAGATTCAAACATTCTGTTAAACCTGTCACTATCCAAGATCTTCAATCTGAGATATGCAAGCTTAAGGTTGAAGTTCAAGCTCTCAAATCTAGTCGGGATACACATGAATCAGTTTTACTTCAAATTCAAGAACTTCTTTCCTCAACTCAAGATCCTTCTGATGAGAATATTGATCAAGTTTTACAAAACGAAAATGAGGAGATAAACCCTGAACAAGAAATACCTTTTTTAAATGTGATTTCAAGGTTTTTCCTTCAGAAGTTCTATATACAAGCAAAAATCATTATCAATAATGATTTTGTTATAGAACAATCTGTATTATTTGATACCGGGGCCCAAGCCAATTGTATTCTAGAAGGTTTGGTACCCACTAAATATTTCACAAAGACAACAGAAAGATATAGTTCTGTTAATAGATCTCTATGTTCTATTCAGTACAAACTTTCTAATGTCATTGTGCAAAATGAAGGATTGCAAATAAAAACTCCATTCATTCTTATGAAAGATATGGGAACACAAATCATTCTTGGGGCACCATTTGCAACACAATTGATTCCTTGCAAACTAGAATATGATGGCATTTCAAAACAACATCTGGGAAAAACTATTTTCTTTCCTTTTACTGAAACACCAAAATTCAGGGAATTAAATCCTCTTTTCTTTAAACAAAAACAGATCAATTATCTCCAGGATGAAATCTCTTTCAAAAGAATTGAAGAACAACTCCAACAATCGGTTGTTCGGCAAAAAATCCAGTCCTGTTTAGATAAGATCCATCAAACAGTTTGTGCTAATTTGCCCAATGCTTTTTGGAATAGAAAACAACATTCTGTTGATCTTCCCTATGAGCCCAATTTTTCTGAAAAACAGATTCCTACAAAAGCAAGACCTATTCAAATGTCTCAAGAACTTCTTGAAACTTGTAAAAAAGAAATTCAAGATCTTCTTGACAAAAAGCTCATTCGTCCGAGTCGTAGCCCATGGTCTTGTGCTGCTTTCTATGTCAATAAAAATGCAGAAATTGAACGAGGAACTCCAAGGCTTGTTATCAATTACAAGCCTCTAAACGAAGCTTTGCAATGGATTCAGTATCCTATACCGAATAAGGCTGATTTACTAAAACATTTGCATTCTGCAAAAATCTTTTCAAAATTTGATATGAAATCTGGATTTTGGCAAATTCAAATTTTAGAAAAGGATAGGTATAAAACTGCTTTTACTGTTCCTTTCGGACAGTATAAGTGGAATGTTATGCCTTTTGGTTTGAAAAATGCTCCTTCTGAATTTCAGAGGATTATGAATGAGATTTTTAATGATCAAAGTCAATATATCATAGTCTATATTGACGATGTTTTAATCTTTTCAAATTCTTTGGATGAACATTTTAAACACGTCTCAAAGTTTCTTCGAACTGCAGAAACAAATGGTTTAGTGGTTTCAAAACAAAAAATTAGCCTGTTCCAAACCAAAGTTCGTTTCCTTGGACATTGGATTTGTCAGGGAACGATAACTCCAATCGAACGAGCAATTCAATTTGCTGATAAATTTCCTGATCAAATTCTTGATAAAACTCAACTTCAGAGATTTTTGGGGTGTTTAAACTATGTTGCTGAGTTTATCCCTCAACTTAGCAATTTTGTTAAACCTCTTTATCAAAGACTCAACAAAAGTCCTTGTCCCTGGACTGAAATTCATACCGAGGTCGTCAAACAAATCAAACGACAGGTTAAAGAACTTCCATGTCTCACCCTTCCTGTCCCATCCGCTTTCAAAATTGTCCAAACTGATGCTTCTGAATTGGGATATGGAGGTATCCTCAAACAACGTTTAGATGGAAAAGAACAAATCATTTCTTTTACATCCAAACATTGGAATCCTTCTCAACAAAATTATTCTACAATCAAAAAGGAAATCTTAGCGATTGTATTGTGTGTTTCAAAATTTCAAGCTGATCTTTTAAATCAAAAATTTTGTTATTCGCATTGATTGTAAAGCTGCAAAAGATGTTTTACAAAAAGATGTTAAAAATCTTGCATCAAAACAAATTTTTGCTCGTTGGCAAGCAATTTTGAGTGTTTTTGATTTTGACATTGAATTTATCAAAGGCACTTCTAATTCTCTTCCTGATTTCCTTACCCGAGAGTTTTTACAGGGTAGAGAGAGTACTGACCCAAAACCCATTCCCTTCTCTCCAGATAATGACAAAGAAGAAAAAACCCAGTGAAGATTCCAAAAATAAACAAATCATCCAAGAAAACGATAAACAAAGCATCTTTCAAGATGCACAAAGCCCTATCTCCGAAGCAGATTTAGCAGAGATAATTAAACAATTGTTGCAACAACAAGCTGCTCCCCAAACACAAGGAGCATCATCTAGCCAATCAGCTCCCCAAACACAAGGAGCATCAACCAGCCAGTCAGTTCCCCAAACACAAGGAACCAGACTGACACGTTCACAAACAAAATCTGGGTCATCTACCCACAAAATGGAGTCATCCACTCCAAAAGAGACTCAAATCCAAAGTCTCATTCCTGTCAAGCCTGGAAGAAAAACAATTGATTCTTATGTTAAGAAACCCCCAACACAAACTTGGGGAGAAGTATTAGCAAAAAAGGACCCTAAAACCCAGGCTCTTGAATATGATAAACTTGCTTTGTCATTAATTGCCTCCTCCTCACAGGCAATTAGTAAAAAAGAGTATGATTCGTCAAACAAAGAATTTGCTCTTGAATTAGCCCAGAAAAAGCCACCTCAGGCATCAAAATCCTTAGTGGCCACCTCAGCCGTCAATCCTATGGAAACTCCTTACATTGAAAAACCAAATATTGTATTGAGAATCCTATAGGTTGAACCTGAGTTTTTCCTGGAAACCCCAAATCAGGTAGCATTGAATGTTTTCCCTTCTGGATTTCATTTCATACCTACCAACCTCAAAAAGACAAGAGAGTTTTATGAAGTGATATTGGTTGATTCTAAGTGTATCGAGTTAACTCGATATGTTTCTAAAGAAGATCAATCATTAATCACCCATTCAACTCTCCAAATTTTACAGGTTCTCACACCAACACAGTGGGGACAAAGTTTGCATAAACAAAAATTCTTTTCAAAACCATATGATCCTGAAGGATACACTTACTGGGATTACTGTGAAGCCTGGTATAATATTTTTTGGGATCAAATCAAGATTTTTAAACATACTTGGTTCATTTATTTCAAACAAACAACCAAGTATAACTTTCCTCAATGGTTTTTGAAATGGTGGCATGTCTTTGGACCAATACCGCAAATCTTTCCACCAGAGATCCAGAGGGCATTTGATCATTTCAAAAACAAATTTCAAGCAGAAGGAGATCCTTTTCCAATTGATCTCCATTATTTTTCAAAATTATCTGTATCCTGGATCTTTTCTTGGCAATACAGACTGTCTCACATGGACAGAAAATCCCCAGTTTTACCAGTATTACAGAGACAACTCTTTGTACGCTGGTGGGGCAAATACAGGCAAACAAATGCAGACTGCAAAGCTGTGGACCAATGGTTCAAGGATAATCCGGAATTTCTTTGTGCCAAAGAACAAAGTCGGTTTCTAAACAGGAAAAATTTTGTTCAACATACTCTAGCAGCTGCATCAAATAAACAAGAGTGTATCAAACAACTCAGCGTTTTGGTCGAACAATTAAAGCAAGATGAAGCTAGGACCTCAAAGCCTGATTCAAGTGATGATGATGAAGATGAAGAATTCATTGTTAGCCTTGCAGAAGACTGAAGATCTTACAACTTTTGACGGAGACTTCAAACAAACAATGTTTCCATGTATAAAGTTGTAAACAATTTCTGTATAAAACCTCTTTGTATTGCAGATAGTGTTAGAAATCCACCTGTAACACTGAACACTGTAATACTTAGGGCACTGTAGTTTGATACGGTATGTACGATTAGATTCGAAATACTGTAGCTAATTACAAAGAAATAAACAGTATCGGTCACTTACCGGAACTGTATCAAAACTGGCAGTACCGGTCATCAACCGGAACTGTTTAAACAGTGACCCGAGCCTGTCTATTTAAGCAGACGTCCTAGTCTGTAGTGGACACTCTCGGAAGAACCCCCTCTCTCTCTCTAACCATTCTCTCTTCCTTCTCTCTAGTTTCTTTCATTATCTTTCCGCTGCTTTCTTTTACTTTCTGCCTTTATAAGTTCTTTTGAATAAACTTGTGTTTCCTTTATAATGTTGAGCATCTGCATTTCTCTTCTTCTCTTCTGATGAGATAAGTCTAGCTGCGTGCCTACACCCATTCTTATCTCATCTTCTTTTATTTCTTTCTGCACGTTTAATTTCAGTCTTTACTTAATGCTTTAATATTCTGTTTATATTCTCTACTTCTCTGTCTCCGATTCTCCCTTTCCCCTTTCCAATCCTTTCGGGGTCACTCCCGTAGATTTCTATATATATATATATATATAGAAATTTTTTTCTTTTTTTGAATTTCTTTGATTAAAGTTGTTAATATAGATACTGGAGTTGTTAATAATGATAATAAAGTCGTAAACAAGGTATTTGTTGAATATTTCCTAATAACCTTCACTTAAGCTCTGATGGCTAATATCCTCTTTTTTTGTGTGACTAAAGTTGTTAATATATTTACTTTGAAGGTTGGAGCTAAATACCCAAGAGGGGGGGGTGAATTGGGTATCTTTACAAATTTAAATATTCTACTCTGTTTTTGACAAAGTAAAACAGGGTAACACAGAGGTGAGAAGAAGAGAAGCAATACACTACAAGATTTATACGGATTCGGTCCTTTGTCTGACCTACATCCAGTCCCCAAGCCTTACCTGGGATTTTCAATCCACTATAATCAAATATTGATTACACACTCTGTACTAAGAGTTGTTCTCTCACTAGAACGCACTCCCCCTTACAAGTTGTAATCAATACACCCTAACTACCAAGTCCCCTGACTTGTAGTTATCACAATCAGTAAATGATTTACAAGATAAGACTCTCTCACAGAGCAGATAGGATAATCACTGAAGTACAAAGTATCAAAATGATACAATACAGATGAAAGCTTGATACAATAAATGACTCAATAAATTTTCACTCTAAGTTGGTGTATATACTGAGAAGAAGTTAATGCACTCTATTTATAGGTAGAGAACATTAAATGACCGTTGAAGATGATTCCAACCGCTGGAAGTGATTAGCTTGGGTTCTGGTCATCTTCTCTCTCTAAACTTCTGCTAATCCAAGTGTTAATGTGATCTGATGTGGCTCTCTGAGAATTCGCCCGTTGGAGATGACTTTACTTGTTGTAGTAAGCATTCTTTAACGTTTAGAAGGCGTGCTCAGATGGATTAGCTGAAAATAGGTTGATTTGCAGAAGTGCATTTAATGCACTGTATACTTTTTGCTTTATGGCTTTGACCTTCATTGATCTTCATCTGTGATTGCTGAAATTTACTCAACAAACTTGTTAAACATAGCTAGGAATATGATTGAATGAATTATGGAAGCAATAAGATCAAACAATAGTGATTTGCAAATTCGCGTAATTCAAAACTCAATTTTGACCGTTGTATACCGCGGTAAGTTCCTCTATACTGGAGTATGGCACTGTGCATAAGTGTCCATACTGCAGTATCCAAAGTCATACTGCGGTATACACCTTCCAGAGGTAGAACATCATGAATTGATTTTGAAAGATATGTCCTCTACTGCGGTATGTAAGTAACGTACTGCAGTAAGCGAATCTTTGACAAACTCGAAACTCAGTTTAATTGCCCAATACTGCAGTATGCAAACCTGTACTGCAGTATGCAATGGCTATAAACTTTGAGAGCTTTCTGTATAAGCTTATACTGCAGTAACCATATCCATACTGCGGTATTGACTTGGGTGAGAAGAATTGGTTGTTCTCTGGATGGCACTATACTGAAGTATACATACCTATACTGCGGTATTGGCAAGTTTTGAAAAACTCAGTTGCTCTCTGGAAGTCCAATACTGCGGTATGTCACCCTATACTGCGGTGTTGACTTAAAAAAAATTTGCTTGCTCTCTGGAAGTCCAATACTGCGGTATAGCACCCTATACTGCGGTATTGACTTAACTTAAAAACTTTGCTTGCTCTCTGGAAGTCCAATACTGCGGTATAGCACCCTATACTGCGGTATTGACTTAACTTCAAAAATTTGCTTACTCTCTGGAAGTCCAATACTGCGGTATAGCACCCTATACTGCGGTATTGACTTAACTTCAAAAATTTGCTTGCTCTCTGGAAGTCCAATACTGCAGTATAGCACCCTATACTGCAGTATTGAGTTAACTTGAAAAATTATTGCCTTTCTGGATGACCCTATACTGCAGTATGAAGACCCATACTACGGTATGCATCTACCAGAGGATTTTTAAATGATCTTGGAAACTTCAAAACATGTTTACACTTGTTGTTAATCATCAAAACACATTGAGAGCTAACATTCTCCCCCTTTTTGATGATGACAACACTTGTAAACATTCTTTTTAAAGAATTTGAAAGATGTGATCTGTATTGAATTGAAGTTTTCAAAAGTCAATGTTAAGTTATCTGAAAGCAATCAGTTTTGCGTTTTCAACCATGAAATTCAGAGATTGGCATAGGATATGTATTTGAGAACATAAACATCTTGAAATATGTTCATTAAACAAGATTCATACATGCAGAACTGATATCAGAAAAGATGATCATACTGATAACAACTAATATCAGAGCACACAGCTACACAAATATCAAAATACAGATGAAATGTAAATTTCCTAGACCTAAACACTATACATCTACATCTTTCTCTCCTTCTCCCCCTTTGTCATCAACAAACTCGGGGTCAAGGACAAAGATAGGAGGCGAGTAGAGCACCATGGCTGTATTTGGATCGAAAGAAGGATCATGGGGCTCTGCATATGAAGAAGGTGTGGGAAAAATTTCAGTGGTCGGAGTAAGTGGAGATGGGAACGGGCCAGGAAGAACCTCTGTGGTAGGGGTGATAGGAGAAGATGGTATGACTGTAGCTGGAGTGGAAGTTGAGGCTGGGGAGGATGAGGCAGGCGGTGAAGTGGTGTGCGGTGGGCTAGGAAAAACGAAAGATGGTGAAGAAGGTGGGGAAATGTGAGTCTCAGGTGAAGATGTGGAAGTCTGGGGAACAGGAATGGATGGCCGGACCTCTGGGACAGGAGAGGAGGAGGAAGGGCCGGTAGTGAACCCGAAGGTTGATGAAGAAGCTCCAACATCGAAATGCTTGATCAGGCGATCAACCTTATCCCGGGCGTCAGATGCAACTGTCAGTGTGAGAGCCAACCGGGAGTCCAAATCAATACACTGATTGAAGATCTCTTGATGCTTCTTGTCAAATTGTTCCGTGAGCTTTGCCACTTCCGCGTCCATCTTGAGTCTCATATCAACAGCCAATCGTCCAAACTCGAACTGCATCTTCACAAAGAGAGATGCAACAGCAACATCCACAATCCTCTTGATCCTATCATCAAAATCCATTGGTGGTGGAGGCGGAGCCGACTGGGCCTCATGTGCGACTGACTGTGATGCATGAGTCTGTGATCTCGGTGGAGCTCTCGACTGCCCAGATCCTTCCGGCTCAAATTGAATCTTCATCAAGTTAAGCTGAGTCTTCCCGAAGGCCGGGATAAACTTCATCTGCTCAGGAGGACCCACGTACCATATCTTATGATAGAACATAATTAAGGAAGCCAGAAAGGCGAAAGGCATGTAGGATCCTTTGCGGGACACAAACTTGAAGTGGCTGATTTCCTTGAATAGCCACTGCCCAATATTGAACGGATGCTTGCGAATGAAGGCAGTGAAGAATCGGTAGTCCTTTTGCTTGAAGTGCGTGTAGCTTCCGCCCTTTTGCACAAAATTACGTGAATACACGTACCAAATTACTCGGTGCAAATGTGGCATGTCCGAGGGCTTGAAGGATAAGTGGACTCTCTGATCATCCGGTATGTCCTGACCGGGCACTAGTGTGGCATATACCTCCTCGTTTGAATATTTCGGTGTGGATGCCTCTGGAGGATCAACCACCTTGAGAATCTTGTTGAGGATGGCAGCAGACAGTGTGAATTGTACTCCTCTGACTGATGTTGTGATCCTTTCTTCAACCAGTCTTCCTTCCGAGTTCAAGATGTGATTGGACGCCATGTTGAAGTAGAACATCTTGACCAAGTCAGGACAGTAAGCAGCCTCGATGGAAACAAGCGTAGCGTACGGCCCGAACCATGGCGAAAGATCCACATTGCACTCCCAGTACACTTGTTCCAGATCAACAGAGGTGACAGTGCAGAATCCTCGGCTCCCAAATTGGTCTTTGAACTTGGCACTCAAGCTGGGAGGAAGTAGGACTGGAGTAACCTTGAATCCCTCTGGTGCATTCTTGTGAATCTTGATCTCCTCAACAACATTCACTATCACGTGTAAGGAATCTTGCTCAGACTCAGTCTTTGACGAAGAACCAGAAACCTCAACAGTCGAAGGAGAGGATATGACAGTCGTGGAAGCTCTCTTGGACCTTGCTTTTTGCGGAACAACGGTCCTCTTCCCTTGTTCCTTGCTTGGCTCTCCAGTCTTCTTCTTCTTGGCAGTTGAAGATGGAATTGATGCTCTAGATGAAGTACCTCTCTTCTTGGGGTTCGGTGAAGAAGCCTCTGGGATAGTTATACCGATTCCGGGAATATGACGATCAATGCCGGTATCTAATCTCCTTGGAATTGATTTCGTCCTCGGTGCTCTGAGTGGAAGAGAAGAAGTGGGTTGTTTGGAGTGAGATTGATCTTTGGACATTTTGACGATAGGGTTTCGGTGAGAATGAGAGTGGGAAGGGATTGAGAGGGATTTGGTGAGGATTTATGGGGGTTTAATGAGGGATTGTGACGGTTTCAGAGTGAGATAAGAGAGAAAGACGCGAAACTGCTAGGGCTTACTGGAGTAAAGACGCAAGTATGAAAGAACACGGCAGTTCCGTATATATAGACAGACCTCTATACTGCAGTAAAGTTCTTGCATACTGCAGTATAGCATACTTTCATTTACATACTGCAGTATACATGAAAGTATATTGACCTGTACTTCAAAAATTTTTGACAAACCGATAGCACTTACGCACTGCAGTATGCCTCTTGCATACCTGAAGTTTTGGTCTCTGTCTGACTCCATACTGCAGTATATCACTTACATACTGTAGTATGCCTCTTGCATACCTGAAGCTTTGGAACCCGATGGCCATACTGCAGTATAGCACTTACATACTGCAGTATGCCCCTGGCACACCTGGAGCTTTGGCTTCTGACACACCCCATACTGCAGTATAGCACTTGCATATCGCGGTATAGCTCTTCTAAACTTCAGTTTCAGCTTTTTGTAACTTCCAAATTCGAGTATTATCACCAATATTGGAGTATGCAACCTCTGAAACATCAAAACATCCTGCAAAACAAAGGCTAAACACTCCAATGCTTAAGTTAGTAAAGATTAATCATCAATAACACATCTAACATTAAATTGAGAGAGAATTTCTTACAATTCATTGGGATTTACCATTCCCAATTCTCTCCTTATGAAAGTGAATTGTTCCTTGGCTAGAGGCTTGGTGAAGATGTCAGCTAGTTGAAGATGGGTTGGAATGAACATCACTTTGACATCTCGCTTCTGGACATGATCTCGAATGAAATGATGCCTCACATCAATATGCTTGGTTCTTGTATGTTGTACCGGATTCTTGGCCAAGCTTATTGTGCTAGTGTTGTCACACAATATTGGGATCTCCTTCAAGTGGACTCCCAAATCAGCAAGTTGTTGCTTTAACCATAGCACTTGAGCACAGCAACTTGAGGCAGCCACATATTCAGCTTCGGTTGATGACACGGCCACAGTTGTTTGCTTCTTACTGAACCATGACACAAGTAAGTTCCCAAAGAACTCGCATTGGCCACTTGTGCTCTTTCTATCCGTCTTGTAGCCAGCGTGGTCAGAATCCGAATATGCCACTAAGTGCTCCGGCTGACCTTTGGGAAACCATAGTCCAAGAGTCTTCGAATCAGAGAGATATCTGAATATCCTCTTCACATTTTCAGCATGTGACTCTTTAGGAACGGATTGGAACCGAGCACACATTCCAACACTGAATTGGATGTCCGGGCGGCTTGCAGTGAGATAGAGCAATGATCCAATCATTCCTCTATACTTGGTGATGTTGAAATCCTTGCCCTCTTCATCAGCATCCAATGAAGTAGTAGTGCTCATTGGTGTGTCAGCCCCATTGCACTTGTCCATTCCAAACTTCTTCAGCAAATCATTCAAATACTTGGTTTGAGATATAAATATCCCATCCTTACGTTGCTTGATTTGCAGCCCAAGGATCCAATCATTCCTCTATACTTGCTTGATTTGCAGCCACGGTCCTTGAGTCGGCTCCAGGTCCGGAGACAACTCGTGGTGCCTTCGTCCGGGTGACCTGCCGAGGATGCCGGGTTCATCATGCTGGGGCGGTAATTCGATCCGCCTCGGTCTCATAATGCCCCCAGCTACTTCGGCCTTGGCTTCCACGCCTCTTGGCCTTCTGTATGTGCTTCGGGATTCCCCCCCCCCCCCCCCCCGCGGGCCATCATTGTGGTTTTACACCTGGCGCGCCTTGAGTGGTGGTGTTCTGCAACTACAGCGTCTTTTCATTTCCTGAGTTCCGTGCGCATTTAATGCGCTGACGCCTGTGCCAATCCTGTCACGCTTGTATGGGAATAGACCGTTGTGTCCCTATCGTTTCGCGACATGGTTTAAATGGCCCTCTTTTCCCTCTTTCTCTTTCACTTCTCCCGTTACTTGTTTATTCTGCAGTTCCTGTCTTTGGTTTTTCTAGAGTTCACAGAGAAGATTCTTCCCTGATCGAAACTTTTTCCGTTTTCCAGCATCCCAGTTTCTTCCATTTTCCAAGTACAGGTATTCCGTCTTCTTTCTGCCACTTTTGTTCGGTATTTCCTTACATTTTACTGTTTATTTTCTGAGATAGACGTCTGCGTCGTCGTTCTTTCATCTTTTCTGGGTCTTTCTGTGCGTTCCCAAAATCTGGGTCTTCCTGGGCTTCTCTAGTGTAATCATCCTGAAATTCGTCCCACTTCTTGCCCTTTAAACACCAACCTTTAGTGGCTTAGGCTTTCTAATTATGGTGAGAGACGGAAACTTTCCTAGGCCAAGGGTGTCGTTAACGCTGGAGGAGGAAATGCTCCTTCGCACGCGTCTGCCATAGGCCACTTATTGGGTTTTTGGGGGTGAACCACCCTCTTCGGGGGTTTTGGCTCCTCAGCGTCAAGGTGGCGCCGTTCGTCAGAGGCGAGCCAGAGCTCGCCCAGCATCAGCTAGGGTTCCGGTTTCACATTCCTCTCGTCCTTTCCGGCCATTAGCGCGCGCTCTTTCTCTCGAGTCCCCGATGGGGCCGGGATAGGCTCCTCATCCGGATCCGGATCCGGATCCTCGGCGCTGATGGCTCAACCCCTCAACTTCTATGAGGGCCCTTCCTCTGCTCGTGAAGGTATTCTTATGGAAGGGTATCGGGGTCCTTGCTGGGACTGCCTTGCGGAGAGTTCCGCCTTGATAGCCCGAGGTGGAGACGTCGAGGCTTCCTCCATACTCGGTTCTTGTCGACATTGGTCTGCCCTGGTGGCCCCTTCTCGCGTTCCCGTTCGTCCGAGTCCGCAGTCTTTTTCACCTGCTACTGTAACTGTGCCAGGTATTTCTGCTCTCCACTGATACTAGCTTTGTTTATTTTCGTATAGGTTTAATGGCCCCCAAATCTCGGTCTTCCAAGCGGCGTTCTAAGCCCGAGGGTTCGGACTCTTCTAGTCCGCCCGAAGCTTTGTGTCGGCGGTACAGTTAGGTATCGCACGAGGTGCTGAAGACCCCGTCGCTTATGTCGAACGCGGATGTTGCGCGGCTAAAGGTCCCGGCCATGCCCCGGTGCGTCATAAGCGTCCGACAGTCGACGAGCCTATCTGCGCGGCTCGGTCAGAGGGTTGCCCAGACTTTTTCTTTTTCTACCGTGATTATCTGACACGGGTGCAAGTTTCCCTTCCTTTTACCCCCTTTCAAATGGAGGCTTTGCTACATCTCCAGCTTGCCCCCTCCCAGCTTCATCCAAATGGCTGGGCTTATCTTGTTGCCTTCGAGAGGCTGTGTGGTCACTTCTCGGTTCCTATTCCGTGCTTGACCAACCTTTTCTTTTACTTCTTTGGGCCATTCACCCCTAGTTCGCCGAAAGAGAGTGATAAGTTGAGAGGGTTGGTGTCCCTTCGGATCAACCCAGACTGAAAGCTCATGACGCCCTTCTCCGACTCCTTCAAGCGCTTTAAAGGGGCGTTTTTCAGAGTCGAGGCTGAGTCCGGGAAGCAGCCCTGGTTTTTGGGGGGAACCGAGGGCACCGGCGTGGGTCCTCGTTTCCCCTTATACTGGATGGAGAGCCACTACAAGGTCAAGGCCGCCTCTTTCCAGGTTTCGTGCAAGGGCCTTCTACCGGAATCGGCCTCTGCCCTGCCTCGGTTGGAGGCTCTTGTGGCGGAGTACGGTGTGAGGCCGGCCGGCTACTTTATAACTGGGGACGGCTCCAAGCCGCTGCCTCCTACCACTAGGGTTTTTAGTAGTGTGTTATCTCAATTTTTGTCTTGGTTTTTTGGATCCGTGATTCTGATTTGGTCCTTCTTTGCCTTTTTAGCTCGAGACATGAGTTCGCTGCCGCTCTACGTTCACATGGCGAATCCTACTGCCGCCTCGCCCAGTCGCCCAAAGAAGCAGGGCCCTTCTGCAGATGCCGGTGCTCCTGCTGCCGCGGCTCCCAAGAAATCGAAGGGCTCAGTTGGCCAGGGTCCTTCCTTTGCTGCTGTTGCCCTGTCTTCCCCGGCGGTAAGACCCCAGGCTTCTGAGGGGCAAGAGGCCGTCACCATGTCTCCGGCTTCTAAGGGAAAGGAAGTTGTGATTTCTGAAGAGGAGATTGAGGCCGAACTCTGCCCTGACATGCCTGCTGGTTTCCCACCGGGTTCGCCTTCACCTCAGTCACTCCCCCTCCTCCTCCTCCTCCAACGAGGCCGTCATCGGTTGTCCCCCGTGGTTTTTTATGGGATGAGGGGGTGGTTCCGGAGGTAGACGTCGCTTTCCTTCCTCCCCGGCATTTTATGGATAATCGGGCGTTGTCTCCCCATGCGCTGGATCAGCTGCACTTGGCCCAGAGGGAATTATGCCGGTCGGTGGGGTACGTCCAGGCTTTGATACTGGTGCGGGAGCAGTACACCCTGGTCAGTGCCGAGTGCCAGAGGCTGAGGGCGGCTGAGGCAGAGCTGCAGAGGGGCCTGGCCGCGGCAGAGGCTAAGGCCGCGTCCGTCGGGGATCTCAAAGAGGAGTTAGACGTGGTCGAGGCAAAGGCCAGGTCTACTGAAGAGGAGCTCGTTAAGGCCTGGGATGAGCGGGATACGATCTAGTCGTGGAACGTGCAGAACTTGGAACGATCAGTATTAGATTGGCCTCTGATCGGCCTCGGCTTGTCGACCCACCTCATTTCGGCCTGGGCTACCTCTTTCCATACCTGTGACCGAGAGACATTCAAGGGGGTGTAGTTATCATACCTGGCCTTCTGGTCAGCTCGGTCCGGCTTGGCGTGGCTCTCGCGGTTCCGCCTTCTTGGTTCGGTCATAACCCTTCTCGGCCGTTTCTCTTCATTGGGCAAAGCGTTTCTCGTTCGTTCGGGTTCGTTAGCGTTGGCCGCCTCCATCTGCTCCACATCCAGCTATTTCTTCACCTGGGTGTAGAACTCGGTTAAGGTGTACACTGGGTTCTTGCATAGGTTTCGGGCCAGTCGTGATGACGGATCTAGTCTATTGACGAGGCAGTGGACGTGAACTTCCTCGAGTAGCGACCTAACCTACATCGCCACGTCCCGGAACCGATCCAGGTACTTCTGTAGGGCCTCGCCTTTCTTCTGTCGCACTTTGCTCAGCGTGAATTCGGTCTTCGGCTGCTTTTTGCTGGTGGCGAAATGCAATTTGAACTTGTGTTTGAGGTCTTCGTAGCTCCGGATGGAGTTGTCCGGGAGTGAGCTCAGCCATCTGTGCGCCGGTCCGATCAGAGTAGCCGCGAAGAGACGTTGGATAACCAGGCCTCTAATTGTTCGGACCCACATGAGCTTCTCAAACACATCAAGGTGGTTGCGTGGGTCTTGGGTTCTGTCATACTTTGGAAGGTCGGCCAGGTCGAAATGCTTCGGGTAACGGGCCGTCACCGCCTCCCTCGAGAACGAGGATCTGCCGAAGTCTGACAGATATGTCACTCGATATTCCCAGGGAGATCCGTGGCGAGGTGATCTACGAGTCCGGGGAGTTCAGCCCTCCACGCGGTGTTCTTCTCGGTCTCGGCCCTCTCTTGCAACTCGATCAGTGCGGTTAAGACCGTCACCGTGGTTTCCGGCATTCTCTGGGGACTATGGTCGGCCTCACTCCGTGCTTGTCCTGCGCTCCGGTTCGCCGTTACCGCGGCGTGTGCTCCTCGGCTCTGGGCTGCTGGAGGAACTGCTGTCATCAAGGGGGGCCCTCCTTCCTCTTCTATGGTTTCTCCGGCGGCTTCCCTGCCGGTGATCGTGTTCTAGTGCGTCTTGTATCATTCGGCTAAAGGCTTCAAAATCAGCCTGTCTCTGCAGGTCATCTCGTTTCTCCTTATTTTCGAGAAAGACGACTCCTGCGTCCTCCGTAAGATACGGACGTCGGCTTCGACTGCCTGGACGTCTCGCGCTGGAGCCTTTGCGTGCGCTCCTAATGGTGGCTGGTTCTCCGCAGAAGGAGAGGTTGTCGTGTCAGTGACGTGCCCTTCTGGGGTGTGTTCTCGCCGCGGTTGCTCCGGCGGCTGATTGGGAGGCGGGTGGCTTGGCTGGGGGTCTCTACCCACCGGTGGTGGATTTCTGCTGTGGCTTCTGATGTTTGCCTTCAGTGGTCACGGGGATAGAAGTTTATGGATCCCCACGGTCAGCGCCAATGTTCTGTCCTAAGAACACAAAAAGATTGGACTTGACTAGGTTGTCAAGCCTAGAGCCTACGTACCCTTTGAAGGGATCAAAGTCCACGTAGTTCGCAGTATACGTAAAGGCGTGAAGCCAGGGGTGGTGTGTGTGCTCTGTGTGACAGGAAGTAAAGAGAGCATGGATCAGAACGTGTGCACCTGGTTAGGGTTTCCCTGTATTTATAGAGGAGTCTGGTACGAGTATCTCCGGGTTAATGAGCGATATCCGGGATCATAATTGGGGAAGATCTCCGATTAATGAGATCCTAGATTGGTGGGATGGGATCCCAGATTAGTGGGATTCCATATCCCTGCCCATTATTGCGGTGATTCTGCTTTAGGCATGGTTGGGCCGTGGCCAGGATATGGGCCTTTTGGGCCGGTCCGTAACAGATGTAACCAACCCTTACTCACCAATATGTTTTCAAGTTCTAATACAGCATTTGATTACATTTTAAACATTCTGTAACTTTTCACCTAGAGTGTATAAGGTTTCTCGAATCCAATTCCATCCATCAAAATAATTAAACCGATAACCGTGCTTCATTAAATTTTTCATGTAATATAAATATGCAATTGTTGCTTCATTTCTCGATAAAACTTTGCACATTTTCTTCTCTTAAGAATTCTTGATGATGATTCTGTTTGTCTAGATGCCGTGTATTATCTTCTAATAACTTCTTACCTAAAAAATGATAGAGACAATAAGGTAGTTATATACATTGCAAGTAATCTATTGTTTTATGAACGAACAAAACATATCAAAACCTCATTTCGTCTGTGAAAAAACTACAAGAAGAGATCATTGATTTACAACATTTATCCTCCAAAAACCAGTTGGTTGGTTTGTTGACTAAGCCATTAAGGGTAGATGATCATGAGAGGTTATTGAGTAAGCGGGGAACCTTCAATGTGTTTGGTCACCAACTTGAAGAGGGTGTTAGAAATATATTGGGTTTTATGTATTGGGCTTGCCCTATAGTTATGATATTACCTTATGTGGGCTTGGCGAGTATAGTTTGGCCCACATCTCATGTATCATTGTATTGCTACTTTATATAGGAAGTAATATAAATATATGCTATCAAAAAAAATTTATATATATATATATATATATATATATGATACTAGGGAATAAAAAACTAGACATGGCTCTCGTGGTTGCTGGTAAGAAGACTTCTGTGGTCTCGTCATCTTCTGAAGATGATGATTTGCTGAGAAGAAGCTCGAAGAAATTTAAGAACGGTGATAGTTTTGGTACACCAATGATGAATGGCCTAGCTTGGGCTGCCAGGGCAAGGAACAAAGGATGCCTGGTATGTCCTTTGTGGATAAACTGAAAGGCACTAGTAACAAGGTGAAGAAAGGTGATCTTGTTGAGAATGATAATATGCTGTCTGGCGATCCTATTTCGAAGAGTGACTCTGATAAGGAAGATTGTGAGCCTTTGTGTCGGATTGTGGAGGACCCAACCTGTAACTTACCTTCCTTCTCTTTTTCTGAAAAGATGAAGAAAAGACTCTTTAAAGATTGGAATAGAGCAGTTATAGTGAAGCTATTGGGTCGAAATATTGGTTATAAGTTGCTGTTATCAATCCTCCAGTCCCTGTAGGCTAAGAAAGGTGTTACTACCTTCGGTCCTAATTATAAAAGTCAGTTGACTTTCTTTGGAAAAATTAAGGAAGCTAAATAAGTTACTTAATCAATTCATATGTTGTGTATATTTAGATTATACATTAGTTTATTAGTTAAACTAATTAGTTTGAAGAAAAAAATAAAAATAAAAATACTCTAAAATAATTTAATTAGCTTCCTTAATCTTTTCAAAAAAAGTCAACTAGCTCTTATAATTAAGACCGGGGAGTATTACTTTGATTAATATTGGAAATGGTTTTTTTGTTGTCAAGTTTACCAACAAAGAAGACTGTCTCAATGCGTTAACTGGCAGTCTTTGGATGGTGTTCGATCATTATTTGATGGTGTGTCCATGGGAGCCTCTGTTCCATCCAAAGCGTGCTACTATAAACAAGGTTGCTATTTGGGTTCGTGTTCCAAACAAAAAAGCCTTGACTTGGATAGGGGACAGGATAGGTGATACTCTTAATATTGATATTAATACATCAGGACGTCTTTGGGGACATTACGCGCGTATCTGTGTTTTGGTAAATTTGAGCAAGCAGCTTATGACTGGGTTTTCCCTTGATGGAGAGGACTATTATTTAGAGTGTGAAGGGTTACATTCTCTCTGTCTTTGCTGTGGGGTTTATGGGCATTCGTCTGAAACCTGTAAGGCCGGGAAAAATGAAGGAAAAACAGAGAGTATGGGGAAGGTTGTTCATGATCAGAGTCTCAGGGGTAATTCAAGTATGCCTTGGTGAACAAGAATGAGCAAGATACCTAGAAGGTTGTCTAGAAACCTAACCGAAAAAAAAAAAAAAGAACCGAGAAAGATAATCAGTCCGGTCTCTAACCAAATGAAAAATAAGGGCTCTCGGTTGGGTATTTTGTCCGTTGAGGATGAAGGGAAAAAGGAAGTCAACCTAGGGGCAATAGAGGGGATAACGTTAGGAGCAGAGATTGCAGAGGCTGCAAGTGTAGTGGTGGGGCAGGTGTCTCCTGTTGATGTGTCTTCTATCGAGGTGCGTCCTGGGAAGGAGAAAAAGGGTCCATCTAATAAGAAACAATCCAAAAACAAAAGCTCTTTTAGTGAAAAGGTGCCTAAGCCAGTGAGCAGGCAGGAGCTGAGGTCAGCTAAGCATATAAGGGAGACTGTTCAAAAGGTGGAGGCTACAAAGGAGATTCTATGTTTAACGTATGATGTTCCGAAAGTAAGAGATGAAAAAATGGCGATCTCGTCAGGACATGAGTCAGTCATTGAGGATACGCTGGTCCAAGAGAAAATAGGTAAGAGTGATATGGCAGGTGAGGAACCTCTGGAAACGGAGGATTTGGAGGATGATGATTTTAAGTCCATGGACCATACCCAGGGGATCCATTAATGTCTTATGGGCCCTCAGGAAAGTTTTGGGTTGGGCCTTCTATGGAGGAGGAAGATAGTGAGATGGTAGAAGAGACTCCAAGTGAGGTTCTTATAGCTAATATTGGGCCTCAAGCCCATAGTCTTTAAGTGTGGTTTTGTTCCATATTTTATTTGTTTAATTTATGAATACTACTACCTCCCTCCGGTCTTAATTATAAGGCATAGTTAACTTTTTTTTGGAGATATTAAGGAAGCTAAATAAGTTACTTAATCATTTCATATGTTGTGTATCTTTAGATTATATATTAGTTTATTAGTTAAACTAATTAGTTTGAAGAAAAAAAATAAAAATAAAAATAGTCTAAAGTAATTTAATTAGCTTCCTTAATTTCTTCAAAAAAAAAGTCAACTATATCTTATAATTAGGACCAGAGGGAGTATCTGCTGCTATTGGAACATGAGAGTCGCGTGTGGGGTTGACTTCGTTCAAAATCTTTGGATAGCCTGTAGAAGGTATAATCCATCTCTTATTATTCTTTCAGAAACAAAATGTGAGGATAAGAGTCGAATGAAGCGTCACTTGATTTGGGATTTGATGAGCTAGCTGTTGTGCCTAGTATAGGCAAACCAGGGGAATTGTTGCAGCGTGGAGGAAGGACGGTCTGGATATCTCAGTTTTGAAGAAAGATCATCAATTTCTTCACTTCCAATGCAAGCAAGATGGCAAACCTTATTTTCTCCTCACGACTATTTATGCATCCCCAAATTATTCCCTGAAGCAGGAGCTGTGGGAAGAGTTAGAGAGTCTAGCATCTTCGATTTATATTCCCTGGGTCACCATTGGGGATTTTAACAATATTGGGGCGTTGACAGAGAGAGTCAGTGGATTAGGATTTAATGATTCCAAAATAAAGTTGTTTAACGATCGAATTCAGAGGTGCTTCCTATCAGACCTAAGATTTTCCGGTCCTCGTTTTACTTGGAAAGGCCCTAAAGCGAGAGGGAGGTGTTGGCTCTATGAACGACTGGATCGGGCTTTGGTGAATGAAAGTTTCCTTCTCGAATTCTCAGACTGGTTTCTTAAGGTACTATCGCGCACTCACTTTTCGGACCATAATCCTATTTGCTTGGTGGTTGGGTCTAATAATGATGCCGGTAGAGTGAATCGCCCTTTTCGATTTGAAGCGATGTGGATTCGTCATGAGTCTTTTATCGATTTTCTATCGGAAAAATGGGAGGCTAAGGATGGAATTATTAGAGCTTTGAGTTCTTTCCAAGATCACCTTGGGGTATGGAATACTGAAGTATTTGGTATGTTAGAGAAGCAAAAACAGAATATCTTGTCAAGATTGGAGGGAATCCAGAAGTCAAATTCTTACCCTTCCTCTGAATTTTTGTGTAAAATGGAAATGGACTTGCAAATGAGGCTAGAGAAAATTCTAAAGCTTGAAGAAATCAAATGGTTTCAAAAGGCAAGAACAGAGTGGATTGCTAAAGGAGATCACAATACTAAGTACTATCATCTCAAAACAAAGATGAGAAGAAGCCGAAATAAAATTACTATGCTAAAGAATTCTTCTGGGGTTTGGGTGGACAATGAAGAGGAGCTTAAAAGAATGGTCTTATTTCAAAGATCTTTACGATGCTAACCCAGAGGTATCCACATGCTAGATCTATGTTCCCTGTAGTTGACTCAGATGCTTTAAATGATGTAGATAGAATTTGTGGAGATGAGGAAATTAGGGCTGCTATGTTCTCTATGGGGTATTATAAGGCTCCTGTATATGATGGCTTTCCCCCATGTTTTACAAAGCTAATTGGAGGGTTGTTGAACCAGCAATATGTAGCTTTATGAGGAATGTTTCTCAAGGTAACTTGTCTCTGGCTAAATCTAATAAAACTCTTATAGCTTTGATTCGTAAGAAGGACAATGTTGAATTTGTATCGCATTTTAGGCCTATACATTTGTGTATGGTTCACTATAAGTGCATTACTAAATTGATAGCTCTAAGACTGAGAAGGGTGATGAATGAGTTAATATCGCCTTTTCAAGCAAGTTTCATGCAAGGGAGACAGATTCAAGATAATCTCATTATCAGAAAGGAATATAAGAATAGAAGTAAAAAAGGCCTTATGGCTATTAAGATTGATCTAGAAAAAGCATATGATAGAATTAGTTGGGGTTTCTTAAAGCAGGTTCTTCTTGATGTGGATTTTGACTCCAACTTTGTTTCTCATTATTGATTGTGTCTTCGATTTCCTATAACGTGTTGTGAAATGGGGGGGTAAAACTAAGTTCTTTTCCCCTTCTAGGGGTTTGTGCCAGGGTTCCATATCTCCTTTGTTATTTGTCTTATTCATGGATAGACTCTCATTTGATCTGTGACTTGGTTGAAGATGGATGTTGGAAACCAATTTATATTTCTAAAGCTGGTCCAAATAAATCACATTTAATGTTTGCTGATGATTTGTTGCTGTTTGGAGTTGCTACTGTTGAGAATTAAAGATATGACTCAAATGAATATTTCTTGTGAGATAGGATCTTATCTGGGGTTTCCTTTATCCCGCAATAGGAATAGAAGGGAAGATTTCCAATACATTATTGACAGAGTGAGATCGAAATTGGGGGTTTGGAAATCTAAATGTCTTTCTATGCTGGGCGTGTTACCCTAGCTAAATCTGTGATTAGCGCTATTCCTTTGTACCCTATGCAAGTAACTAGGCCTCCAAGGAGTGTTTGTTTGGAAGTGGAGCGATTGCAAAGAAATTTCATTTGGGGTCACGATGAGTCTTCCAGACATTTTCATTCTATTGGGTGGGATCAGCTCACTAAGCCAAAGGAATATGGTGGATTGGGTTTTAGGAAACTATCTTCTATGAACCAAGCATGTGGAGCTAAGTTGGCATGGAAGTTGGTTATGGGTTCAAAAAGCCTATGATCTGATATTCTCTGTAATAAGTACATGCTGCATGAGGAAGAATCTTTGCTTAGTTTTAGGCAAGGAGACTCCAAGTTATGGAGGTTTATTTGTTCACAAAGTGATTTAGTGGATAAAAGAGCTAAATGGCAAGTAAGAAATGGTCTATTAGTTAATTTCTTTCATGATTGCTGGTTAGGTGTGGGCATTTACTTAAAGGATTTTTGTTTGAAGCCCTTATCTGAGGAGGAGGATGCTTCTCTTGTAAGCGATTGGGCTATGAATGGATTTTGGGATGTAGACAGGCTTTCTTCTGTTTTAAATCCCACTGGAATTAGTTGTCTGGCAGCTACTTTACCACCTAAGGATGATTCAGGACATGATTTTTTAATTTCAGGTGTATCTGGCAATGGAGAATTCTCAATTAAGAGTTCTTATCACTTAATGGAGAAGAATCCCCCATATCTATGTAATAGCTTATTTAAGCTTGTTTGGAATTAGAAAGGTCCAAAGAGAGTCAAATTGTTTTTATAGAAGGTGTGTTTAAATAAGCTCCCTACAAATTTGTGGAGAAACAGTTGGTCTCAGTCATCAGCTCTTTGTGGCTATTGTAATTCTAGTTTGGAAGATATTCTACATAGTTTAAGGGATTGCCTTATGTGAAGAGTATGTGCCTGGATTTAGTTGAGCCCAGATTTATTTCATCTTTCTTTGCTGCTAGTTTGTCACAATGGCTAGATATGAATTTAAAAGGATCGATTAGGAAACAATGCGGTAACTGGTGGAATCTATTCTTTGGAGTCGCTGCTTGGAAGCTTTGGAAATGGAGAAATTGCTACATTTTTAAAGACCACTTTAATAAACCACGAAACCCAGGATCTGTTCTTGCACTGATATGGCCTCGTTTTATTGGGGAAGTCTTACCTGATAAACCTTTGTCTAATGAGAATGGGATGGAGTAGAGGGGTTGGGAGAGACCTCTAGTGGGCTGGTTAAAAATGAATGTTGATGGAGCTGTGTCTTTGAGTTCATTGAAGGGTGGTTGTGGAGGAGTGATCAGAGATTGGAATGGCAAATGGAGGGTTCTCTAAGGAGCTTGGGATTAATCGATCCAATATTGTTGAAGAATGGGCCATTTTGGAGGGCCATCAATTGGTATGGGACATGGGCCTAAGGAAGCTTATAAATGAGACTGACGATTTAATGGCACTACTAGAAATATTGCAAACAGCGACGGAATTTGAGACGGAATTTTTTCCGTCGCAAAAAAAAAATGCGACGAAAAAAAAAATCCGTCGCAAATTACAGAAAATTTCATTTTTTTCTTTTTTGCGACAGAAAAACTTTTCCGTCGCAAAACCGTCGAATATAGCGACGGAAAAATAGTCCGTTGCAACCCCCAGTTAGGGGTTACGAACCCAGCTGTGGGTTGTGAGAACCTGCAACTGGGTTGCGACAGATCATTAATCAGTTGGGGGTTGCGATGGAAACTGTGTCCGTCGCAAACCTAGCTGGGGGTTGCGACAGAAGAGCTGTCCGTCGCAACCCCCACCTGGGGGTTGCGACAGATGAGCTGTCCGTCGCAAATTAATGGCATTTTTGCCGCCAATCCGCCCTCCACCTTCATCGTCCCCCCACCCCCTCCCCCTTTTTGGCCGGTGTTCCCCCCCCCCCCCCCCCCGGCACCAACAAAGAAAAAACCCTTCCCTCTTCATCGGCCCGACAACCCCCTCCCCCTCTCTTACCGGTGTCCCCCCCCCCCCCCCCCCAAAAAAAAAAAAGAATCCCCTCGCCATTTTAGCCCTTTGTCGGCGTCCCCCCTCCGGTTCTCCTTTCCATGGTGCTAGTTCTTCCTCTTCCTGTCGCTCTGGTAGTCTTTCCGGTTCCTCACAACCTCTGGCCTCTAGTTCGTGATTGGGTTCTCGTCTGCTCCTTGCCCTCACAACCTCTGGTACTCCTCACTTTGTGGTCTGACCCTCCAGGTAAGCCTAACAACTTCCTATAATATTCAATATTTGTTCCTTCATTCTAAATTCGGGTAGAAAAATTTCAAAACTTAAATCTACAATTGCATGTATGAATTTTGATGTCGGAAATTTCCTTGTTAAAATAATCATAATGTTGTTCTCTTTATTAGTCATATGCCTCTTATTTCTAAGGAAATTTTGTGTATGGTTATGTTGTGGTAAAAATTAAGGTGTACATGTTATGTTTATTTTGTGTACATGTATGAAATAATTTTCTCTTATAGTGGGTGAACATCAGATTCTATTTTAACATTTTAAGTTACTACTATTATATTGCTTTTGTATATGTATCTTAATTAAACTAGTAATGTACTAAGTTAGAGGAAGATGTCAATTTAGGAAATATCTTTTAATAATCTCTAATATGTTAATAAATATTTCTATTTCATTTTTCAATTTATTAACATATTTAATTTGTATATTCTTTTTTTAATAAGAATATGAATATAATATTATTTATTTAATATATTTATATTCCTTTATATATATATATTTATATTAATTTATATAATTATTTTATTAGTATTAAAAGCGACATCCTAAAGGGACATCTCTTGAACTTCAAGTACACAGTTTTATATATATCTACGAAGATATATTGAAATTCCATATGAGAAGTAAAAAAGAATTTGTCGTGTAACTGAAAACTTTTTAATAGCATAATAAGGAAAAAAATAAGGGGGAAAATTCCAAATAAATACCAAATGAATTTGCAAAATCCCCAGAAGTCCGTCGAATTTGTAAAAAGACTTGGAGGTGACAAGGACTTTTGGTGGATATGCAAATTCGCGCCAAATGACCATTTTGCCCTTAGTTCTAAATAATTAAAAAAGAAAAAAGAAAATACCCCGGTGGGCCCCATCGCTAGTGGCCACCACCCCAACCGGCCGCCGGAGGGCCACCACCGACCGGCGGCCCCCACCAGCCACCAGTTGGGGGGGGGGTTTGGGGGGTGGGGTGTTTTTGAAAAAAGAAAAACAATTCTTTGAAAGTGTGGGGGGTTACTTTGAGAAACAATGGTAATTATCACTTCAACAATGGTAATTCTCACTTCAGGAATGGTAATTGTCACTTGTGAAATTGTGAAAGTTCAATTTTTTTACAAAACATGGTTGGTGAAGTAAAAAAAAAGGGAACCCTGGAGAAACAATGGTAATTCTCACTTCAGGAATGGTAATTCTCACTTCACAAATGGTAATTGTCACTTGTATATTTGTGAAAGTTCAATTTTTTTGGGTTTTACAAAACATGGTTGGAGAAGTAAAAAAAGAGAACCCTGGAGAAACAATGGTAATTCTCACTTCAGGAATGGTAATTTTTACTTGTGGATTTGTGAAAGTTCAATTTTTTTTGGGTTTTATAAAACATGGTTGGAGAAGTAAAAAAAGGGAACCCTGGAAAAACAATGGTAATTCTCACTTCAAGAATGGTAATTCTCACTTCACGAATGGTAATTTTCACTTGTAGATTTGTGAAAGTTCAATTTTTTGGGGTTTTACAAACTATGGTTGGAGAAATAAAAAAAATAGAACCCTGGAGAAACAATGGTAATTCTCACTTCAAAAATGGTAATTTTCCATATGCGAAATGGTAATTCTCATTTCAAGAATGGTAATTTTCCATATGCGGAATGGTAATTTTCACTTCAGGAATGGTAATCACCGTTGAAAAAATGTTAAGAAGAATATATATATATTTTAATGTATATATATAATAAAGGAACCAAGTGGTTGGGCTACTTGGTTCTTGTGTGGGGGGTGGGGGGTTCGAACCCTACCCCTCACACTTTCAAAGAATTATTTTGTTTTTTTCAAAAACACCCCACCCCCCAAACCCCCCCTGGTGGCTGGTGGCGGCTGGCCGACGACGTGGTGGTGGCACTGAGGTGGGGCCCACCGGGGGTATTTTCTTTTTTTTTTTTAATTATTTAGAACTAAAGGCAAAATGGTCATTTGACGCGAATTTGCATATCCCCCAAAAGTCTTTGTCACCTCTAAGTCTTTTTGCAAATTCGACGGACTTCTGGGGGTTTTGCAAATTCATTTGGTATTTATTTAGAATTTTCCCAAAATAAGGAGCAAGTGACATATTTCTTTTAAGTTTTAATTGCCGCGTGTTTTTGGTCCTTGATTAATAAACGGTGATACATGCGTATTTAATTTTGAATTTTGAAGTTATCCTATATAAGAAAAATTAATATGTAAGTCCACTAAAATTTCATATAATTTTTTATTAACTATAAAATTTATTTGTAATTTTTTCTTCTTGTTAAGTTGTCTTATAGGCTAATAGTTTCTTCAATTATAGACATGGGTCAAGGTGCAGATTTGCCAACCAATTATTACCCGAGGAGCGTCTGGCACAAATAACTATTGAAGGGACCAAAATTGTCAATCAGCAATTAAAAAGTGAAAAAAAATACAATTTGGAGTAGATTCGCTAATGAACTTTACCCTGTCACTATCTTGGTGTCTCTATCTTCTATTGACTGTCACAGTGTCGGTGACGTCAGCATTTCTAAAGCTTCTATTGATGCTGGGTGTTCCACCCACCCTCTTGAACTCATCTAGTAGTCCACAGCGTTCGACTGGCACGCACCTTGCACCCTAGTTCCATCCCTCCGATGCCACAAGCAGCAATCGCTACTGCCACAATGTCTACTCCCATGGGTCCCATCTCTGTTGGTGTTTTCCTTTTCTAACAAGAAGGCTTAACCGCTCTTTTCTCCAGCATTTCCGCCACCGTTCTATGCCAGTACCTCATATTTTAACTTAATTGTGATAGTTTTTTTTTAATAGTTATTTGGTGTTTTTTTTTTCACTTTTTAATTGTTGATTGACAATTTTGGTCCCCTCAATAGTTATTTGTGCCAGACGCTCCTTAAGTAATAGTTGGTTGGCAAATCTGCACCTTCACCTTATAGACATTGGTCATTATGATCATGATTTGTTAATTTGTAAGAAAAATGATATTAGTAGCTGATGAAGTGACTCTCACTCAAATTACGTTTTCTAGAGGCTCAATTTGATAGTCATGAGTACTTTTGATAGCTTTAAATTCTACTTTTCCTTCTTTTAAATAATCTGAGTCTTTGTCATAGTAGGTCTCCAAGTTCTGATCAGCCAACCAAAATTTCTATTTCATTTTTCAATTTATTAGAATATTTAATTTGTATATTCTTTTTTTTTAATAAGAATATGAATATAATATTATTTATTTAATATATTTATATTTCTTTTTTAATATATATGTACATTAATTTTTATAATTATTTTATTAGTATTAGAGTATTGTAATTTATTATTTTTTATTTTATTATAGAATTTCTTTTATATAATATAGAATTTGAAATATATAATTAGAATATGAATTTCATATTTTAAATTTCTTTCCTTTTTTGTTTGTGAGAAATTCCTCAACAAGTTATATATATGGATGGATAATTTGAACAATTAAATTATGAATATTTTTTCAATTAAAAGGTAATTAAAAATAAGTAAGGTAAAATGGATTTTGAAAATTATAAATATTGTTTTAATTGAATGGTAATTTTAAATAAACAAGGTAAAATGGATTTTGTATATTATACAAACTTGATTAAGTCTTATATAGTATTAATTAATTTGATTTCATTAACCTTGAATTTTATTAAAACTATAAAATTACATGCGGAAGTTCAATGCATGTGTTGGTTTCTCACTTTCTTGAGTACATGGCAAATGGTTGGCGCCACTTATATATATTTGTGGCATGATTTTAATTAGGTTAGTAATTGACATAGCTAGGAAGTATGGAAGGCGATCGTGATAGGAGTTGGATGTACAACCATCTAACTGAGAGAAGACAACTAACTCAAGCATTCTTGGCAGGTTCAAAAGAGTTCATCGAATTTGCTTTGGCACATTCAACTAATTCAAATAGGGCAATTAGTTGTCCGTGTGTCAAATGTAGGTGTTTAAGATTTCAAGATTCGGAGACGGTCAAAATCCATTTGTGTAAAAAGGGATTCATGAAGGATTATGAATGTTGGGAATGTCATGGCAAAGTTCGACAAACACCAAGTGGTTATTACGAGGACAGAAGTCATCGAGACAACCTTAATCAATATGAGCAGTTGGTTATGGATGCCGCGGGACCGTCAATTGGCCAATATTTTGATCCCGTTACTCATGCTGAACCGTCATACATGGGAAAGGAGACTGATACACGTACTCAACCATTATACATGGGAGAGGATCCTCATCCGGAAGTCGATAGGTTCTATAAAATGCTTCAAGAAGCGCAACGTTCATTATGGGAAGGTTGTGAACACTTTGAAAATAGTGAATATTCATCGCTCTCGGCTACCTTAGCAACACTAAGCTTGAAGACTGATCACCACATAAGTGAGAGGAATTACAACGAAATAATGCAGATCATGAGTAAGGTTATTCCCAAAGACAATAATTTACCGAAGGATTTTTATTAAGAAAAAAAAAGGTGAAAGAGCTGGGCCTTGGATGTGAAAAAATTCATTGCTGCCCTATAGGATGTATGTTGTATTACAAGGATGATGCTGAGCTGACCAATTGTAAATTCTGTGGACATGACAGATATTAAGTTGTAAGGATTGGAAGGAAAAAGACCCGTCAAGCATTAAGCAAGATGTGGTACTTTCCTCTCGTACCCAGACTTCAGAGATTGTATGCATAGAACAAACAGCTGCTCCATCCGATGCCAAAGCTTGGCATAAATTTGACGAGGTGAATCCTTTCTTTGCTATGGATCCCCGTAATGCCCGTCTTGGTCTATGTTCGGATGGGTTTGCTCCTTTCGACAATACGGGCAGGAATTATTCCTGTTGGCCTGTCATTGTGATACTGTACAACCTCCCACCTTCTATGTGCATGAGAAGAGAGTTTTTGTTTCTTAACGCGTTAATCCCTAGGCCATCCAACCCAAAGAAGAAGATAAATGTGTACCTCAGGCCTTTGATAAACGAGTTGAAGATGTTGTGGAGTGAAGGGTTCTTACGTACGACATATCATTGAGCCAGAATTTCACCATACGGGCTGTTTTAATGTGGACGATATATGACTTCCCTGCATATAGGATGTTGAGTAGTTGGCAAACGTTGGGGAAGCTTGCATGCCCAATATGTCTTGAACAAAACATGAGTTTTACCTTGGAATACAGTCACAAGGTCTATTGGTTTGACAGGCACCAGCAATTCCTGCCCCCTGAGCATCCATATAGGAAAAATAAAAAAGACTTCATGTGGAGTGTGGTAGAACGTGTAGATCAACCTCGTCATTTAAGTGGCCAAGAAGTATGGCACAGGGTCAAGTACATTCAAAGTGTTGAAGAGGGGGCTGCTTCCAGCCAACCTGAGGGATACGGCGTTGATCATCATTGGAACAAACGCAGCATATTCTGGGAGCTACCATATTTGAAAGATCAATTGTTAAGACACAATCTCGATGTCATGCATATTGAGAGGAATGTGTTTTGCAATATTATGTACACCGTGATGGACACCAAGGGCAAGACGAAGGACACAGTCAACACAAGACTAGACATAGAAGCAATTTGCAGAAGGCCTAATTTACATTTGGTGCAGAATGGCATGGGACGGATTTCCAAACCTAGAGCGCCGTACACATTCAACAAATAACAGAATTTAGAGTTGTTGCAATGGGTTAAAGACTTGAAACTCTGGGATGGTTATGCGTCAAACTTGAACAGATGTGTCAACATGCACAAGGCGAAGTTATTTAGGATGAAGAATCATGATTGTCATGCTTTTTTCTAGAGATTGTTGCAGTGGGCCTTCAAAGCACTTCCGAAGCATATATGGTCTATTCTGATTGAGCGAGTGCAAACACTGAACCCTGAGAGCCCCCTGAGACTTCTTCATCCAAACAATACCATGCTGTATGAGCGGTTGGCACTGGGCAGTGGGATTGCCGAATAGGGGATGGAAACTGAAAGCAGGCGTGCAAGCAAGTTTATACGGACAGGAGTACTACGGCTATGAGTTTTTGTTCGCTTCATCTTATTTTGCCCAGGAGTACAAAAAGCTAAGTGTGGGGGTATTTGATGAGCACAAATCATACCATATTTTCCCTATACTTCATGACACAATTGAATGGTAAAAATAAGCTTAACTATGATTTAAACAAGCAAAAAGGGATGTATTTATGATATAGGGACTGAGAGATAAAAATCGTCCACATGTGCTAAGAACAGTGTAATTTGCGATGCTTTTGAGAAAAACTGTGTAGCAGAGTTGATACGAAGCTATAGCATTTTGACAGCAAACCGAAGGGCAATACGAGGCACACGAATGCTATAGCAAAGTAGAGGACGCAATGCTTTGCGGCTTATATTCTGACCTTTTTATCTAGATGATTTTAGGAATTAAAGAAAAGGGCAATATTGACAGATATGTTACTGACGTAACGGAATAGAAGATGCGGAAGATCGTAACTAAAAGATTTGAAAAATCCCGCAGAATCAACAGAAGCAATATAATCTACTCAAATCAGAAGATACGATAGATCCCGACGAAATAGGAAAGTCTCAACTCGCTGCAACTTGCGCCGTAAGAAAGCCCGATTATAAAAGGCAGCCGAGCAAACCCTAAAGCAGTGGGAGAGCCCTAGACAGAATTCTATCTTCAACAAACTCAAGAGAAGAGTGAGAAAGTTCACAAAGCACGCGATTTCCAAGATAACCCAGCATCCTTCCCTGCAGTATGATGGAGAGAAGACGACGTGGAGTCGTGACGTGACAGGACTTCATCCACACCCAGGAACTCCGTTCAAGCTTTTTGTTTTTCTTTTGTTTATTTCGTATTTCGATCATGGGTCATTCTTTTAATGTTTATTTCGTGTCTTCCTCGTCAGTCATGAACTAATTTTTATATCGCTGGACGAGGATGAATCTTTAAGTGTCAAATGAATCCAGTTGCAAGTTTTTAACTTAATAAATTTGGTTTGCGTATCGGTGTTTTAATCACTAGTCAGTTAACGGAAGTTAAGGGCTAGATTTGTGGCCTCAGCTTATTGGTAAGGAGTTGGGGTTAGACCTCTGAGAAACAGTGTTTGCTAGACAGCCCATATACGGCTTGACCTATTATTGTAAGCTTCAGGAATGGGTCTACCTCTCATAACCATAACACCCTGAGCATAGCAAAGATCTAACTAGAAAGTTGCCATAGGAATATGGAAGGAGTATAGTTAGCATCCTACGTATCGGACACGGAAGCTTCGGTAGACTATAGAGGTGGGTTAACCAAATAGCTTTGTGAGTAGCAGCTATGTTGTAGCAATTGCGGAAGCTGTACAGTGTCGATGTTGTAGCATTGGGTAGAGCAACTGGGGGATTGGCGCACTTAAGAGTGACTCTGAGTCCAGCCTAACCTTTTACTGATATCTTCTCGCGTTTACCGTTATTTTGTTTACTTTTGCTAGTAGCATAATCACCACAACCTTTCAACCTGATTGTATTTATTTTCTACTTTCACAACTATCATAGCAATCGAGCGTCATTCCTTGGTATCTCAGTCTCTATGAGATGATACTCTACTTTCACTTTATTACTTGTTCGACTAGTTCGCTTACCATAAGGGAATTTGACCAACACCTCCCCGCCTCCTCCTACATTCACCTTCGATGCTCCCCCTTCGCCTCCTCCTACTGATGACGAGGTTGTTGTTACCTCTGCTCCTGCACATGATGATCATGCCCCCAAGAGACTGTTGGGATTCGTACATGCAGCGAAACAAAAAAAATACGAATCCCTTTGGAGGATCGCTCAACCACGTTTAAATCGAGGTTCGTTAGAAACCATACCTATGCGAACTAGTATGCGTCTCGTTCTATTTGATCACGTGGGCTACCTTCTCGATCAACAAAATTCGACTCTATGAATCGCCTCCCTCTACCGGTATTCACACGAATAGCACTTGGACACGGATGGCAGTGTGCTAACGCCTTCAACCTTGCGTCTCTCCTTTTCACTCTATGAAACAAAGCTCGCTAGCATAGTCCACTACCGATAAATGTATCCTATTGAAAGGAACTCATTTAAAATAAATTACATCAGCATTATTTATTGGTCACACATTTCAGCATTGATATATCGACATTTTTCCTTCTTTACTTATAGGGAAATTAAAATCTTATGTAAGGAATAAGGTATGGCCTGAAGGTTTAATAGCAGAAGGTTATATAGAGGATGAGGTCCTGTATTTTTGTTCAAGGTACTTTGATGACATTAAAACGTTTTCCAACCAACCGCCTCATCTAGATGATTGTCCTGAGCCTGAGCCTGAGCCTGAGCCTAAACTATCATCAATAGAGTTGTTAATATCTCGTGTTGGTAAACTAGTTTGTGGAAATGAGAACTTCAAACTGACGACAACTGAGAAGTTTCAAACACATAGACATGTCTTAATTAATTGCACTAAAGTTGAACCCTTCTTTCAGTAAGGATGGTACACAAATATATGTTATCCTATATATTTATTTACATTTTATACTTACATTTTATGATCGCCATCGTAGGCTTAATTGTAGGGAATTCAAAAGTTATGTGAAACGTCAGTTGAGGATCCGTTCACAGAAATCCTCCGAAATTGATAGAAAGGTCCATAGAGAATTCCCGGGTTGGTTTATGCAAAGAATACTAAATGATCGTAACCTACACTAACTAGAATTTAGAGCTCTCTTACTCGGCTTACTTGACCACACCCAAAGATTTATGGCAAACAATGTCAGTGTTTTTAAGTTTTACACGGTTTCACGAGATCAAAGATTGCTAACCCAAAACTCGAGTGTTTATGGCACTTTTGGGACAAGGAGTTATGCGAGCAGCAATGACAAGAACATGCAGTTCGATGACATCTCGTATTATGGAAAGCTACTTGACGTGGTCAAAATAAATTACCAAGACCATTTTCACTATGACGTTGTTCAAGTGTTTGTGGGCAAATACAACAACTTCCTGGGGACTCAAAATTGACGACTTTGGCATCACATCAGTGAATTTCTCCCAGCCTATTTACACCAGTCAGTTTGAAGAAGATGAGCCATATATTCTTGCCTCAGAGGCACATCAGGTTTATTATGTCGTGGACGAGAGGCACAGGGATTGAAATATGGTTGTTCACTTAAAGCCTTAGGACCAATGGGCGATGATAATAATGTCACCTACGAGAGTGAGTCGTTCCAGCCCGCTAGTTTCGAAAACTTCTTCCCAGACGGTGATGACAATTTACTTATAGTTTGGTGTGTCTTTTAAAATACGCTTTGTGAAATAATATTTAATTTAAGTTTAATTTGTGTTCAAACGTATTAAACTTACAAGTAACATTTTTTCCACACCTTTTTTTTCTAGGGATAGCAACGAAGATTGATATAAAAAATTATGCTTACAATAACATATTTAATATGTAATCCTTTATTTTTTTAACCCAAAAAAAAAAACCCATAATAGCATTTGTAGCGGTTCTATCACCGCCACAAAGTAAACCCAACAAGTACAAATGTACAAACTGCTACAAACACAGTCGCCTCAACTACTTCTAACACAAACCGCTACAAAAAAGTCATATCAACTACTACAAGTGTTACATAGATATCCAAATAAATACCTCCACCACACCTCATTTTATATGCTTCGTCATCTCTTCCTACACATGTTTTCTCTCATATGTCAACATTTTATGAAAAGGTTAAGTGTTGTTTAAGTGGATCAACTATGGTGGTCATCTGTTTACAAATATTTCCTTTTTCTTCTAACTTTTTGATACTAATTCTTTTATTCACAATTTTAAGGACCTTCTTCAACATTCCTTCTAATTTCATATACTTATTTTCATAATTAAATATTATTTAATTGAAATCATAATTAGTTCTTATCATATGTACACATTCTCATTTTTATACACCTATACAATAACCATATATAATCAAATATCATATATTAATATCAATTATTTTAACATTAATATAAATCATTGATATTGAAATTGTTATTTAATTAATAAAATAATCTAAAACAACTCTCGCACTTTTTTAAAAAATGTTATTCATTTGTAGTGGTTTCCTAACCGCTACAGATTTTGACATATAAATTTTTCCATCCGTTTGTAGCGATCCTACAATTGCTATAAAGTTGGATATAATTTTAGAAAAGGCAATGGTGGAAAACTTTTGTAGCAATTACCTAACTGCAAGTGCATTTTTTGAAATTTCGTCCAATTTTGTAGCGATCAATGAACCACTACAAAATGTTACCGCCATTTTAAAAATTTTTGGTGATGTACTTAGTAGTGGCTATATAACCGCTACTAATGTAGTTAATTTCATATTATAGCAGTTACCAAGCCACTACAAATTCTTCACACATGACGTAATCTCAGCCTCATATCGCAGTGGTGGTGAGAAACCGCTATAGTTACAGTAGCGGTTAATTTATACGTAATAGTAGCTTTCTAGAACTGCTACAAAGTTGTTTGCAACAATGTGTTTTGTAATGGTTTTGACAACTGCTACTATTGTCATTTGTAGTGTCTTAAATTACTACAAATACGACATTTTAATCGCTACAAAGTGTCTTTATTTTTTGTAGTGATCCAATAATCTTTTAGGCTCCTAATTCTACTATGAATATCACTCTTGCCCTTTAGTCCACACGCAGGCAACCTCTCTTTCATCTCTCTCTCTCTAAATGCATTAGATCAGCAATAAACCATGCTGATTTCCTTAAGTCATGTCTTGCTTTTTTTCATCTAAACAAATAATTCCACAAGCGCACTCTCCTCTTTAGTTGTCCACACACGTTCACTCTTTCCTACCTCGAAAGAAAAATTAAAACCAACATTAGCAAGATTCATGCACATCATATATTTATTTGCCTCCCTGCTCCTCTTAAAACTAACCTGTGAAACTAAAAAAAATGTGATGTTGTTGCCGTAATTTCTACCATCTTTGTTGTCCTTCTCACCTCGGTCCGTCGTACAAGTCGTCGCCATGAAGATCCCATCCACAACTACTTCGATTTACTTCTTTCCCAACACAACCGACTTCGAGGGAGGCTCGGTTTTCTTGCTTGTAAAAAAATTTCTTTCAACATTTTTTAGCATTACTTTATGTAAGGGGTATTATGGGTATTTAACAAATGCTTCCCATTTAACCCTCGCCTTTTCTTCCTACCAAACATTTTATTTTCCCTCAACCTATGTTCCATTTTCATGTCTGTCAAACAACTCACTTTTTTAAGTTCCCTTCCAATTTTTCCTTCCTTTCCATTCACTTTCCTTCCCTGACCATTTGTTCACTGTACCAAACGGGTCCTAAGTAGGAAAGACGCAAAGGAAAGATGGTGGTGAGATGGGGGCACAAAAGAGTTGATGTACTATCTCAAAATAGAGTAATTAATATTTATTTTCTTTTTAACTTTATATTATCTTGTGCTTTTAATTTTTTCAGTCAATTTTTGATGTTTTATTACTCATAGGATCAAGGGGCAATTTTTTCACATAGGGGCAATTTTACCTCAAAAGTGTCGAAAAGGGAGCAATTTTGCTTTAGTTATTAATCCGGTTAATTTTGACCATTAGTTGACCAACTATGTTGAGCTGGCAGTCTACATGTCATCCATTTTATTCTTGTTAAGGTGTATATTTGCGCCAAAAGTCCTATATCATTTATTTCATCTTTTCTCAAAATTAGAATTAAAATTTCTGGGTCAAATTTGTACTTTAACAAATTAACATGGATGACACGTGGACAACAAGCTCAGCATATCTAGTTAACTAACAGTGAAAATTAACTGAGATAATGTCTAGGGCAAAATTGTTTTATTTGTGACACTTCTTAGGTAAAATTTCCCCTTAAAAAACTTTCGGGCAAAAATGCCATTCTTGAAAACTTCTAAGGAAAAAAATGCTTAACAGTTACTCATTTCTCTTACTCACTTAACTCAATTTTGGAAAGGCGAGTTCACCAAGTTTGACCAAGTTAAAAACAAGTTTGACCGAGTTAATACCTATAGCAAGTTTACAAGCAAGTTGACTAGATTTACTTACTAAGCTTAGAACGTAAACTCAGTGAATTTGACAACAATGACTTTGCTTACAAACTTGGCTTTCTCAAGGGAGACAAATGTTAAACTTGATCTTATAATGAATACATTTAACAGAGAGAGGGATTAATGGAGACATTCCTCTCTCCCTCTGCTCAATGGGTTAAGCCATAAATACCTCGTTAAATTAGATCTAATCAAAATAATTTTTTCCTTGTTTTTTTTATGGGCATGTTTCTTCTTATTGGAACTAAATCATTTTTGAGAATCTGGGACAAACACCTGCTTTGTTTAAAATTGTTTGGGGTAATTAACATTTTCTTTTTAGTCTTTTCTCTTTGGGAAAGTCTCAATTAAATATCAAGTCTAGAATTTGAAAAACCTAAATCAATGATTTATACTCAAAGGTGTTGTCATTTGCTCTTCTCATCCTATACTTTAATTATAATTTTACATGATATTTCATAATTCATAGACATTAATTTCTATAACTCCTCCATTGCAATTTTCCCAATATATACCGTAATGCCTGTTTCGCGAGGGACAAAAATATTGTACTTATCGCCTAAACTGAATTTATTCATTTACATATTTATTAGGGTAAAGGAGCAAAAATATACATGTGTTTTACCCTTGCGAGCAAAAATACACATGTGGTTACAGTTTAAAAATAAAAGTCACACTCTCCGTTATCCTAAGCTAACTCCGTTATCTGGTTCACCTTTTGCCAGATGGTGTGTATGTGTTAATCCTTCTTTGAATGGCTAGGGACGAACGTGGCAGCTGGGCAATAATCAATTAAATTCGAAACCTACCCCCTAAACCAACATTCATTCCCTTCCCCATATCACTTCTCCTTCAACCTCAACTCCATCCACAAACACTGCTCACTCATGAAAGAAAGAGAAAACCCATTTCATGGCTCACCAATCGCCTTCTGTTCCTGCAAAACCTGGTGATAACGAGACGCCATGTCAGATTCGACAACCCTGCCAATCGCAAGATAGCGTGAGTGATTGTGAGGATGAAATAGAGTCTCAGTCTCAAAACCTATCGGCTTTGCAAACCTGTGCCTGTGATTAGGAGGGGATGGCATTGCTGGAGCTGGTTTCTGATTCTGCGGAGGAAAGTGGAAGAGAGAAGCAGAAGAAGCATAGAGTGGAAGTGGCAAGAAGGGTAAGGATTCTAGAGATATTAGATCAGGAGGAGATGTTGAAGGATCATCTTTACGCCTATTATCTTCTTGTTTTATGTTTGATTTGAAAATTTTGCTTATCTTCTTTTTAAAAAAAAAAAAAATTACAGACCAGAGAGAGACGATCGGAGGAAAAACAGACAGAATAGAACCGCAGAGAAAGAACTCGAACCGTAGCAACCAGACCGAACATTCCCTTTCTCTTCACCTTCCTTCTCCACCTCCATCGTTGCTAGCAACGATGTCCATCATCACCTATCTTCGTCTTCTTAAGGTTCAGCGAGAGATCTGAAACTGAGGCATCGTGAGTTGAAGACCAAAGCGCCGCGAGCTTCGACCAACCACCCTCCACCTTCGCCGTTGGTCTCACCGTGGGGGCTATGGGTTTGGAGAAAGGGAAAATACAATGATAAAAGATTTGTTGAAGGTCTTCAAGAACTTGTTCCTGGAGATGGAACAAACCGCCTTAAGCTCTGAAAGTTTGATTTCCTTCACATTCTCCTTCTCCATATTAATCTCATTATCTACTTCAACTCTTTCATTTGCTTCATTGTCCATTCACAGTCGCCGCCGCCAGTGACCAGGGCGGAAGAGAAGAAAAGCACTTGGCTCATCCATTCACAGTCACGGAGTCACCGCTGCCAATGTCCAGGGTGGAGGAGAAGTGCAGCTGATCGATACACAGTACCGTCGTGTCAAAAGTGGAGTGTATGTATCTCTGTTTTTTTTCTCTCTCTCTCTCTCCCTGTGGCTGCTGCGAAGTCACCCTCCAAATCAACATGCTTAGTCCAAATCTTCCTTTTTAACCATCAAGTAACAGTCAATCTTTTCCTCCTAACATAGAGTGTGACTTTTGCTCCTAAATTGTAACCATATGTGTTTTTTTTCACCCAAAAAAAAGCCCTATAGCTGCCTGGATGCGTTCCCTTTTGGAACGGGATTGATTGCAGCTTGTTGTTGATGAGAGTCGGTTAGTTTCTTCGAGGTGAGGACGCCTGTGCCTATCTCTTGAATCCGTCTCAGTCTTCTTCTTCCCTCAGCCCTTGACTCACTCGTTGCCCCTTGATTCTAAAGAGAGAATCTAGCCTATACCTATAACCCGATTTGCTCGAAAGGAGGAGCACTATCTCTTGTGTTATATCTTCTGTTAAAGCCCTTTTTCCTGGGCGGTCCCAAAAGTAAAGCACATGTGTCTTTTTGCTCCTTTACCTTATTTATTAACCAAACTAGTTTGGATTCAATTATAACAATATTTTCCAAAATATGAAAACAATACTAAAAGTACCAACACATAGCTGGGGTAGTGATGTAAGGCCCCCCAAAAATCCATTTGCCCTTTAGGTCTCAAGTTAGAGTTTCAAGAAGACACTTGTATTGGGAGGGGAAGCCAAGAATCCCGAAGTTGGAGTAGTTGGTTGCTTAGATACCTAGTAATAGGATCCAAAAAAAGTACCAAATACCATTTCAAAGTTTTTTAAAAAAATACTTAAATTTAAAGTAATTTTTTTTAAATATAAATGGTTTAAAACTTTTAAAAGGACCAAATAAATTTTATATATGTACACATAAATCATTGGTACTATAGAAATTTGGTAAAAAAAAAGGTACTATTACAATAATTTAGGTTATTGTTACCAATAAAATATTTTATCAAGAGAACCAAGAAAAGGGTTATGATTGGAAAAAGATTGGAGGGCGTTATATATCACTGCAAAAAACATCGTGATTTGCGACGGAATTTTTCCATCGCAAAACAGGGATTTTCTGTCGCAAAATGTGTTTGCGACGGATTTGGTCCATCACAAAAAACCTTGTCGCAATTGCAACAGAAAATGAAAATTCCGTCGACGAATTTGTAATCTGTAGCAAAATGTATTTTTAAAAAAATTATTAAAAATAATATAAAAAACATTAAAAAGTAGAAAAATCATTTTAAAAAATATAAAAGTTCATAATCATATCATCAATATATTATTTAATTATTAACACATATATTAGTCAATATTAGAAGTAATTAAGTTTTAATACATATAAGGGTCAAGGTGCAGATTTGCTAACCAACTATTACCCGAGGAGCATCTAGGCCAAACAACTATTGAGGGGACCAAAATTGCCAATCAACAATTAAAAAGTGAAAAAAAAAACACAATTTAGAGCAAATTCGCCAACGAACTATTACCCCGTTACTATCTTGGTGTCTCCGTCTTCCATTGACTGTCACAGTATCAACGACGTCGGCATTTCCAAAGCTTTTATTGTTGCTGGGTGTTCCACTCACCCTCTTGAACTCATCCAGTAGTTCACAGCGTTCGACTAACACGCACATTGTACCCTGGTTCCATCCTTCTGATGCCATAAGCAGCAACCGCTGCTGCTGCAATGCCTGCTCTCATGGGTCCCATCTCTGTTGGTGTTTTTCTTTTCCAACAAGAAGGCTTAACCGCTCTTTTCTCCAGCATTTCCGCCACCGTCTTACGCCAGTGCCTCATATTTTAACTTAATTGTGATAGTTGTTTTTTTGTTTAATAGTTATTTGGTGTTTTTTTTTCACTCTTAATAGTTATTTGGTGTTTTTTTTTCACTTTTTAATTGTTGATTGGCAATTTTGGTCCCCGCAATAGTTATTTGGCCCAGATACTCCTCGGGTAATAGTTGGTTGGCAAATCTGCACCTTCACCCTACATATAAATAAAATAGGAGTAATTAAGTTTTAATACATATAAAAAAAAATTTGTAGGTTGCAAGATGTAGATCACCAACACTAGTTGAAACTTTCACAGACCATTTGCAAGTATATGGTATTTTAACACTTGCACATTTTGAGCCAAAAAAAAAAACACTTGCACATTAATCCCCAAAAATGAAGATTCAACAACCAAATTCAAAAGCATACTGCAAAAATGTGAGTACTTTAATTTAATATAACAACATGACATGAGTTGCAAGATATAGATCACCAACACTAGTTGAATGAATTCTACAAAGCCAGTAAGCCAGAATCACATCCCTTGAAATAATGATAAACAAAATAAAATTACACGAGGAGAGATTAATATTGACAGCATAGGGTAAAAAATTAAACCACAAATTAAAAAGAAAAAACAACTCCACTACATAAAATCAAAGTATTATACCAAAGAATCTCAATCAAGTGTATAAACTACAGCAAACATGTCCATTAGCAACTATCTAACAATATATGATTAAAAAAAATGAAAATAGAAATCAAACTTACCCGGTAAACCGGTAACGACGAAGACTGGAAGGGATGGCGGCGGAGACTGGGGGGCCACAGTGGCAGCACAGGACGTGGAGGACGGACAGTGAAGAGAGAAAACGAAGAGCCAAAGAAGGAGAAATTGTGAAAGTGAAGGAGGAAGACGGGGCTAGGAAATTATAAATGATTTTGCGACGGAATTGGATTTCCTTCGCAAATTTTTTTTTTTAAAATAAATTTTGCGACGCTATTGAAATTTCGTCACAAAACCGCTTTTGGATTTTTCGACGGAATTTTAATTGAAATTCTGTCGCTAAATTATTTATTTTTTAAAAAAATTATTAAATTTTGCGACGGAATTTCAATTCCATCACAAAACCCAAGGGGATTTGCGACGGAAAATTATTCCATCACAAATCCCTTTGGGATTAAGGGATTTGCGACTGAAACGGGTTGACGGAATTGAAATTCCGTCGCAAAACTATTTTTTTGAAAAAGAATAATTTTTTTCAAAAAATTTTTTTAAAAATAATTTTTTAAAAAAAATATTAAATTTGCGACGGAATCTGTTTCTGTCGCAAATCCCCTTGGGTTTTGCAACGAAAATCCAATTTCGTCGCAAAACCCAAACGAGGTTTTGCGACGGAATTGAAATTCCGTCGCAAAATTATTTTTTTCAAAAAATTATTTTTTAAAAAAAATTATAAAATTTGTGACGGAAGCGACTGAATAATGTTCCATCACAAATCCCCTTGGGTTTTGCAACAAAAATCCAATTCCGTCGCAAAATTATTTTTTTGGAATTTTTTTAAATAAAATTATTATTATTTTTTAAAAAAATTATTAAATTTGTTACGGAATAATTTTTCCGTTACAAATCCTTTGGGATTTGCGACGGAAACGTATTCCGTCGCAAATCCCCTTAGGTTTTGCGACGGAAATCCAATTCCGTCGCAAATACTCCTAAATTTGCGACGGAAAAAATTCTATCGCAAATTCTGTTGCTAATCAACTTTTTTCTAGTAGTGTATACTCTTAATTTCAGCCTTACTTATATCCAAAAAAAAAAAAAAAAATCAGCCTTACTTATTACTAGCACGGATATGGACAAATTGTTGTTTACCTTTCAAACATAAAATCATACGTTACATGATTATATAGTGTTCATACATATATGGAGCTCCTTATGCATTTTTTTTATTAGATTAAGGGTTTCTCCTGAAAACTTAGAGAACAAATAGTTCTCACTTCTTCCAATAAATGTGTTCTATGGAATTTAAATTTGTGTTTTTCTCTTTATGGAAGTAAAATTCCTTACCACTTCTTTTCTTTTCTTTTTTCTTTTTTGTTTGCTCAAAGGGGAATGATCATACTATTACTTAAAACCAGAGTTACATAACATGGTTCAGAATGACAATTAACCACTGGGCAGTACAGGGCCATACAAACAGGAATTAAAGCATTAGCCAAAACAGAGCCAGACAACAAATACAGATAATAATCTAAGACTACCAATAATAAAATTAGCCATCAGTCAAACCAGATCAGATGAGTGGTAATCTTCAAGATTAATAGAAGCCTCCTAGATGTCCAAGGTTAGAAAAGAATGCAAAGCAGGTGATGGTTACGAAACCCACCCTAACGGGTACACATCTTTATAAGCCTCAGCTGCAAGACAATCAGCTACACAGTTACCCCTTCTAGGAGTGAAAGAAACAGAAAACCCAACCTTGGTATCTAGGAGATTAATAATATCATCAACTATACCTCTACTCTTCCAATCAAATAAGTCAGATGACCTTTCAGCAACACAAGTATGAAGAAGTAGACAATCAGTCTCAAAAATTACTTTGTCATTTCCTAAGTCCATAGCAAGCATCAAGGCTCTTTTCAAGGCCAATGCCTCAGTCATGAATGCAGATACAAATTTCAGTTTATAAACAAAGCCCCATTTAAAATCTCCAAAATTATATCTACCCACCACACCAATAGTTGCAAATTCCTGACCTGGTGAAAAAGATCCATCACAGTTGACCTTTAAACAATCAGCTTGAGGAGGAGTCCAACGCGCCACTACTCCATGCGTGATACACTCTGCCCCATCTCGCTGATTAGGCTTTTCCAAAGAGTTCCAATACTCACAATTATTAATTCTAGCCAACTCTATGACCATGCTCGGGTTTGGAGCCATGTGATTAAAAACAAAATTGTTTCTTTGCTTCCAGACAAACCAAAGCAATCAAGCAAGAAGTGAAATGTCATGAGAGGAAATGTTAGGCATACCTGTCATTTGAAGCCACCACACTTTAAAGTTGGAAACATTGTGTATATCAAATCGAGCACCGAGGGAACTACCAAACCAAATGCACCTTGTCCAAGAACAAGGAAGAAAAGGTGTTCAATTGTCTCCTCTGCCTCATCACAAATTAAGCATCTGCACATTGGAGATCTTTTCCTGTGGGCTAGTGAGGCATTAGTGGCTATGGCATTATTTAATAATTTCCAGAGAAACTATTGCACCCTGGGAACTGTTTTAATTTTCCATACATCCTTCCAACTAGCATTAGGAATTACCACAGAGGGCCCCTCTTTCAGATTACTTGTGGACCTGCTATTCTTATCAGCTTGATAACCAAGTTTCACCACATAAACGCCATTCTTGGCCTTGGTCCAGACAACTTTATCCTCCAATCCATTATTGGGAATTGGTATCTTGTAGACGGCTTGCTTAACCTCATTTGACAGATAATTAGCAATTGAAGAGAGATTCTAAGAGCCTTCCACAATCAGGTCACTTACCACTCCTTTTAAGGCCAGAGACTTATCTCTTCCACCAGGATTTGCAGGAAAAACAACACCTGGTACCCATCGGTCTCCCTAAATATCAATATTATTGCCATTACCCACATCCCAGGTGATGTCAGATTTAAGGAAATCCCTACCCTCGATAATACTTCCCCAACACCATGACGTGTGACCGCCTTTTTCTGCATTCATGAGAATCGTATTTGGGAAATAAATACTTTTTAACACTTGAACCCATAGCTCATTCGGTTTTGTCATCATTCTCCAAGCTGTTCTAGCCAATAGAGCTTTATTCATCACTAGTAGGTCTTTAAATCCCATACCCCCTTGGCATTTCCCAACTGTTAGATTCTCCCACGCCTTCCAATGAGTCCGAGTTTCGAATGCACTACCACCCCACCAGAAGTTGGCGATCATACTATGTAATTCCTTGCAAGTCTTGACCGGGAATTTAAAGCAAGCCATTGGGTAGAGAGGGATCACCGGAATCACTGCTTTAATCATTGTCTCTCTCCCAGCAAATGAAAGAGAGGAAGCTCCCCATCCTTGAATTTTCTTCATAATCCTCTCCCGTATGTATGACAAGGCTTGGCATTTGGTCTTCCCCCACATGCTTGGGATCCCCAAGTACCTCCCCGGATCCTCTGACCTTCGAATCCCCAAAATTTGGCATACATGATCCCTCGTTGCCGCTGGAGTATTACTTGAGAAAAAGATGCTGGACTTATCTAAATTAACAACCTGACCCAATGCTTTGCAATATTGTTTAAGAGGCTCATCCAGGAATATGCAGTTCCTCCAATCTGCATTCATGTAGAGCAAAGAGTCATCCGCAAAGAAGCTATGAGTGAGTGTCGGGCAGCTATTGCTTAGTTTAATCCCCTTGAGCTTCTTGCTGGTTTAGCCTTCAAAGATCATTAGTGAAAGAACCTCTGCTACTAAGATGAAGAGGTAGGGCGAAAGGGGGTCGCCTTGCCTTAATCCCCTGGTTGGTAGGAATGAGCTAACTTTCTCTCCATCCAAACATATATTCAATCTAGTGGACCTCACACACTTCATCACAATCGTCACCCATTCCTCATAAAAGCCAAACCGTATAAGAGCATTTTCCAAAATATCCCAATCAACCCTATTGTAAGCCTTGCTCATATCCAATTTCAAAGCAAACTCAAACTTACCCCCTGTCCTCTTCCTACGAAGGTAGTGGTAGACCTCATGCGCTATAATGATGTTGTCTTGGATGAATCGCCCTGGAATGAAGGCACCTTGACTAGGTGAAATGCATCTGTCCAGCATTGGTCTCATTCGGTTGGATATAATCTTGGATATTATCTTAAATGAGAAATTGCATAGACCCAAAGGCCGAAATTGCGCTACATGATTAGGCCTACTAACCTTGGGAATTAATGTAATGTTTGTCTCATTAGGATCCTCTAGTGTGGACTTCCCAGCAAAAAAACCTAGAACTAGGGAACAAACCGTGTCCCCCACTTCCATCCATGCATTCTGATAGAACATCCCTGAAAAACCGTCAGGGCCTGGTGCTTTAGACCCCCCAAGACTGAATGCTGCTGCCTTGATTTTCTGCATTTGATATCGGAAGAAGGAGGTTGTAGTTCATCTCATCTGAGATCTTTCTATCTATAAAGTTCAAAACTCTTCCCATATCAGGTGGATCTGATGGGGCCGTAAATAGATTTGGAAAGAATTGGGTTATATTTTGGGCTACTGCTTCCTTCTCTGTGAGCCAATTCCCTTGATCATCCTTGATTGCTAATATACTATTCCATCTCCTCCTCTTTACAGTGGACATATGGAAAAAGTGGGAGTTTCTATCTCCTGCTTGAAGCCAGTTAACCCGAGCCCTCTGCCACTAGTATTTCTCTTCCTGCTCTAACATCTTGTCAAGTTGCACCTTACCCTCAGCAATAGCACTCAGCGATTCAGTGGTGAGATCCCCCAAATTCATATCAGCTATTTCATCTTTGATCCTCTTTATTGCTTTAGCAAAATTAGGGAATTCCTTGCGACTCCACCTGATCAGGTCCATTCTGCATCTATTCAGTTTACTAGAGAACACCGAGATGGCCAAAAGAGAGTCTTCCACTTGCTTCCTCCAACTCTCCTTAAGGTCTGAAAGAAATTTTTGTGGTCCACCCAAGCAGCTTCAAACCGAAAGGCCCTCTTAACTTGTGGTTCTTCTGTGTGGCTTTTAACTAGCAGCAAGTGGTGGTCTGAACCCATAGGGGTGATGTTAAAGACCTGTAAGTTTGGGAAGGATTCCCTGAGTTGGCTATTCCCAAATGCTTTGTCAAGACGTTCTCGGACTGTATCTGGCTCAGGCCTATTATTGCACCAGGTTAGCATAGGCCCATTGAAGCCCATATCTGCCAGCTTACAATTCGCTGCAAACTTCTGAAAATTAATTATCCTTCTCTATGCCCGCGGTCTCCCCCTACCTTCTCCTCTTGCACTAGAATCTCATTGAAATCTCCCAAGCACAGCCATGGGTCTCAAATGGACAAGCTTAATCTCTCTATCTCCTACCAACACAGGTTTCTGGCTGACTCCTTAGGGGGACCATAAATAAACGAAATATACCTTGGGACATCAAACTCATCAGATTACACCAAAGTATGTAAAATGTTGGGGGAAGAAAAAAGAATGTTTACCTTAACTAAATCTTTCCACCAGAGAGCAAGGCCACCACTCAAGCCAATTGGATCAACCAACCATTCCTCGTGGAATCTGCATCGCCTTTGGATCTTCCTTACAACTCTCGCTTTTTGCTTTGCTTCCATAAGAAACACAATTTAGGGCTTTATACAGAAGCACTCTTCCTTCAGGTTTCTAACTATCAAGGCATCCCCAAGGCCCTGACAGTTCCATATTAGAGCATTCATTGGGAACCGGTGGCTGGTTCCTCCTGGCCACCGACGTTGTGACAATAAGCATTATCACAGGATGTATTTTGATCATGTTCCCCTGTTAACCATCTTGTGGGGAAGTCAATTTCAACAAGATCCAGAGAACCTTCTGTATTGTCAGCGGCTACCCCTGCTCCAGAATTACGCATGAGCTTTTTGACACTTCTGAAATTTCGTTGATTGTTCCTTTGGCCTCGCTGTGTCGTCTTCCTTTGCTGACTGACTGGTTGAGACGGTATTGGTTCCTCAAATACTAACTTTCTTTGTCTTTTGATTGAGTCCAAGCCCAACTCAAAATCATATGGCCTTTTAATGTTGATATTTTTAAGTGATAGAGACATTGCCGAGATATGTGAAAGGTCTTGAAAGGGAATTATACCATTCTGCCCAAGTTCCTCCTCACACGGGAATTCAACACGATAGCCCAATGTCTCGGTTTTCAAGAGGAGGCTGTCCTCCTTAACATGCTTTGGGCCTTCATTGAGGGCTCTTTTGACCATAGGGCTGCTAATTAATTCAGTGCAGGTCAGATTTTTAATTGGAGCCCCTTCACCATTCGGCCCATTAGGGATTGGCCCATCTGATTGGCTTGTAGAAGGCATAGTGAGGTCACGTGATGTGCTTGCGTCATCAGCATTAAATGTTTGCTGCTCGTCAGAATGCTCTCCTACCTCCGACTGCAATTGCGCACCCATACCTCCCGTCGAAAGCACCTGTCTCCCGTTGACTGATCTTTGGCCGAAAGTATCCCTGTTCCATTGCCGAAGGGTCTGACAAGAATGGTTCCGAGAATGCCAATTGCCTCCAGCAAGTTCCGGCTAGTCCGACGTCCAACTCCGGTGCTGGTTATTGGAGATATGCTCTCTCTTAATAAATGGAACTTCACACCAGTCTTGTTTACAGATTACAACAGCTTCATCCAAGGTGCGCACAGTGGGAACACTGATCCAGCTTCCATATTTCTTCTCGACCTCCTCCTCTTGACCATCTACCATTGATTCCGAGCATCTCCAACCGTCATGGCCAAGTTTTCCACATTTATAGCAGAAGTTTTGTAGTCTCTCGTACTTAACAGAGATCCAAGCAGAGCTCATATTCTTGCGTGGCACCCAAAATCTATGAACTAACGATTTGTTCAGACTGATAAGAGACCAAACTCTGATGTAGCTCCTTTCAAGTCTCCCCTCCCTCTTCGGTTGCTCATACAAGACTACTTCTCCCACAATGCTGCCAAGTTTCTTCGCATTAGCATCATTAAAAGCCTCCAAGGGAAGGCCATGAAACTGAATCCAGAAAGGTTCCTCATCAAATTTGACATCCTTGAGAACCATAAGGTCATTCCACACCTGGAGATTCAGAAGGAACCCCTGAATCGACTAGGGCCTTCCTCTAATAATCCTGGCATAATCTGAAACTTTTCGAAAACGGAACAAGAAGATGGGGTGATTATGGTCAAGTTCAAGGACTTCTACATCCTCATCAAGTTGCCAACCCTTCTTAATCATAGAAATTACTACCGGCACATTCAAGTTCTTGCTAGCTAATATTTTCCCTACTAGAGTACCACCATGCTTCTCTACTTCATCATCCAGGTCTAGACAAATCTGATCGTTAAATTCCTTACCACTTCAATCAACAACTTCTTGGTAAAGCTATCTATACATAATACATTGATATGAGGCAAAACAAGGTTTTTGTATTCCCATTACGGTGATCTCATACATTATCATTATGTGCCAATGGCGCCACATCATGAATAAATAGAACTAAAAGCTCCGCTAATTTAACGATGCCACATGAATTCTTGGCCCATATTCTACTATACCAATTAAAGATCACTTTCAGCGTTCATTGTACGCTTCAATAATGCCACTGGGTCGAGTTTGGCTTCTCCTCTGCCTTGTCTCAAGCTTCTCTGTATCTGTAAACTTTTAATCATTTAGTTTATTCATGTCCAACAAAGACCCAATAACCCTTCAACCTTCACTACTTTAGAGTTTCAATCCTCCAATTTAAACATTTCACATGCCTTCTTCCACAGTTATTCACCATCTTAAATCATGGATAATTCCTCTCTCTCTTTTCCTCAAAATCTCTCTCACCCTTTCCACCTTCCTCCTCCTCCTGGTCTTCTTCCACAAAGTTCATCTTTACAATCGTACCCCAGAATTCAACTTCAACCATTCCGTTCAGCACTATACTACAACCGCCGCTCCTGTCGTCGGCGATCGAGAACCCACTAATATCTCTCATATTCTGTTCGGTCTCGGCGGCTCTGCCAAGACCTGGCCCAAGCGACGTCCATACGTCGAGCTCTACTGGCAGCCTAACGTTACCAGAGGCTTCGTCTGGATGGACCAGAAGCCCCCAGAAAACGAGACATGGCCGCAGACTTCGCCGCCCTACAAAGTCTCCGCCAATACATCGTCCTTCAACTACACCTGCTGGTACGGTGACCCGTCCGCCGTTCGCCTCACGCGAATCGTGAAGGAAAGCTTCGAACTGGGCTTAAAAAACGTGAGGTGGTTTGTCATGGGAGACGATGACACTTTGTTTTTCCCGGAGAATTTAGTTACTGTATTGAACAAGTATGACCACAACGATTTGTACTATATCGGAACAGATTCAGAGAGCGTGGAACAGGATGTTATATTCTCTTACAAGAACGCGTTTGGCGGTGGCGGATATGCCATCAGCTACCCCCTCGCGGAGGAGCTTGTAAAGATTCTAGACGGTTGCATCAACCGGTACGCTCAGTTGTACGGAGGTGATCAGAAGATACAAGCCTGCGTTAGTGAGATCGGCGTTCAAACTACCAAAGAGCGTGGTTTTCATCAGGTCCTCTTCCTCGTCCTTCATTTCATGAAACGCAGTTCTTAAAATCTGAACATTTACAACACATCACATATATAATACTCAAACATATTTACCTAATTAGAATTAGATTAAGGGTTATAAGGTATTTTTTAAAACACCATATAACCCATCTTTCCCATTGGTTATTGTCGAATGAGCATGATAAATAAAAAATATATATATATATATAAATATTAAAAAAAAAATATGATTCAAATTTTATCTTTTATATCAACAACCGGGGGAGTATTTTGTTTCATCAGGTTGATATACGAGGAAGTTCATATGGGTTACTGGCGGCACACCCAGTGGCGCCGCTGGTGTCGCTGCACCATGTTGAAGCGGTGGACCAGCTGTTTCCGAGCTTAAACCGGGTTGAGTCATACAGGAAGCTAGTGACTGCTTATAAAATGGATCCAGGTCGGATCTCGCAACAGAGTATCTGTTACGACCTACAACGGAACTGGTCGATATCGGTGTCGTGGGGCTATAGTGTACAGTTGTATCCTTCATTGATGATGGCAAAAGAACTGGAAAAGGTGTTGGGGACGTTTCAGACGTGGGCGAGTTGGAGTGATGAGCCATTTGTGTTCGACGTCCGATCGGTGAGTGACCCGTGTGGGAGGCCCGTCGTCTACTTCTTGGATCGGGTCGAAAGCGTGGGCAATGGGGACACCCGATCCACGTACATAAGGTATGGAGACGTGTTGGAAAAGAAATGTGATGGAGAGAACTACACGGCAACAATGCGTGTTGACTTGGTCGTCGTCACTGCCCCTCAGTTCACTCGAGACCTGTGGAATAAGGTAAGAGAGGTTGAATATTCAGATCATATATATTTATATTCAGATAAAGCATATATACAATGTATTTTGGGTATAATAAATTTAAAAACTTTTTGGTTGATGTGGACGTTTGTGGATGACACCTTATGAGCAGGCCCCACGTAGACAATGTTGTGAGGTGATGAATAATAAGAGTGATGCGGTGGAGAGTACAGTGGAGATCAAAATCAGAGGTTGTCATCGATTCGAGAGTCTGACTCCACCATAAGCATTATTATATCGGTCCAAGAAGTCATTATGGTAACATAAGAAAGGCAAAAGAAAAAACGCTATATTCAACGTCTGCAGTTATGATCATATCTACTTGAGACTTTCAGAGGATCAAATTGAATGATGAAATAATTTAAATTTAAATTATTGTTGAAGGAAAATTATGGTAGGTAGGATTTGAGCATACAATCTTTTTAGTCCCAAAGTTACAGAATCTTTGAATCTTATAGCAAGTGATCATCCTTCATCAATAACTTGCTTGCCTATGCTGGTGACTCTGGGATAGGGGGTCTCCATTGACCTCCTTCCTCTCTATTTTCTCTCTAGTTATTGACCATATCTTCCAAATAAGCCACTTGCGATAGAATACGAAGAAATTTATAGTATCTATCTTTACCAGCTTGAACTTTTGTGTTGATTTCCCAACTAATATTTCAAGAACCTTGCAGTACCTTACTAGAATCTTCCCTAACATCAGCAGAAGGACTTTCTTTGAGTTTTGATGTGACCCAACAAAGTTCTGCAAAATGAGGGAACCGAATAATTTGAGAACCAAAGGTTGATATTGCCAACAACAGGGTTGAATTTTGCTTTACTGGCTTGCAGCTAGGTGGTGAGGGAACTTTAGTAGAGGGTTCATTGACTGATCCATTATCTTTTCCGACATGCCCTATCCTTACAACCAGAATCATCAAGGATGTAGATACACCGATGGACTCTACCTGCTCAATAAATGACATCCATGGAGGATGACTTGACCTTTGGCCATATCTATAGTGGAGCAGTGATTAGAGTTTTCCGCAACCTGAAAATGAGTCTCCACAGCCCATAGATGAATTCTTGGCATGAAAACTACACACGATTGCACATCAGCACATTTCACTGCCATGTGGAAGGAAAATTTCAGAATCAGAGTTAGGATATGCTACATGTAGATTATGATAGAGTTTAATTAATATTTTCATAAAGCCACACAATAAAGCAAAAGCAAAAGTAACGGCATAAAGAAGGGGCCCAAGAATCAACTAAAACACTAGAGTTCAGCAAAAAGAAGTGGCAAAAATCTTCAAAACTTTTAATCCCCCAGCTTTCTTGACCATTATTGTCATGACATAAAAGTTTATGTTATGTGATGCTGTGACACTGAAACGCAATGTGATGTTGTTGAGGAATGATAAATGGTCCAATTAGAAGTAGAAACAGGTTGGGGAATAGACCTCCCACATTTTAACTTTAAGCACAAACTTGCACCAATTTTCTCAATCACACATCATGCACTATCAGGGAATTTGTAAGCATATCTGAAGGTTACATGATAGTACTCTCAATCAGTCACAAAACTCTTTTCAGGCATCTATCACTAAAATTAAAATGCCAAAAAGCAAAAAAGAAAAAACTAGAAGGGAAGAACATACTTAGTGCCTGTTTGGTATGACGTTCAACGCTGAAAAAAGTGCCGTGGATGTGCAGTGGAGGAAAAATCACATTTATTAGTGTTTGGGGTAGCATCACAAACTGATGTGCTTCTCCTTAAAAGCAACCTCAAAACAAAAGCCACAGATAGTTGCTTCACATGGCATCACGGCAGAAAGCATGAAATGCAATATAAAATTTTACCTTCCTGTCCTTCGCATTTGTCACCTCTGGTTGTGCATTTCTCGCCTCAGTTCTCAAACTCCGAACCTCAACCATGGCAAACCTTAGGTTTCGGTGTGCAGTTGTTGAATCTGGATTTTTTTTTTTTTTTTTTGATCTGGAACTAGCCCACGATGACCCACTTGGAGAACTCCAGAAACACCCGCTGTTCATCAGCTCTGGTAACTCAATCTCGCCCCAAAAATCATCTCCCCCACTGTCTCCGTCGCCGTCAGACATAATGCTATTCTTCTTCACGGAGGCTTTCATTGCATGAGACAGCGGCTGTTAGGTCATCGTCGCGGGTGTAGGGAGGTGTTGGCTCCATTAAAACCAGAACAGAAAGCTGAGAAAATATACCGACACCTATGGGAAATATAAAGAAAACTTGTTGATTATAAAGAAAATATACCGATACCTATGGGAAATATAAAGAAAATATACCGATACCTATGATTTTTTTATTCTATTGAATATATATTTTTGCATATTTTCAAAATTGTGCAGCTATTTTTTTTACCAACATAAAAACAATATAATTTAATGAGTAAAAATTTACATATTGTTTAGTTTATTAGTTCAAAATTTAATATTGTAATTTTTTTAATGATAATTTTACTATTTTATTTAACAAATTTATATTTATATTAAATTTTTCATCCCAAATGATCCCATTTTATACAATATATATATGATTCATGTCCTTTTCAGTCATTTTCGATCTCATCAGAAAAAAGTCACTCCTACCGTCTTATCCCAAACACAAATCACATAATAAAAAAGTTACTTCTATCACCGCTATCCCAAACATAAATCACTTCCGAAAAAGTCCAGCAAGAAAAGTACATCAGAAAATCTCCCCCAGCTGTCCCAAATAAAGCAGTAAAGAAGGCAGGAAGCAAGATGCCTCTGACCTTTGACCAAAAAAAAAAGATGCCTCTGACCAGATTTGGGATTTACAGCAATCAATATGTAGACCCATTTGCTGGTCCACCTGGTGACAACTCCTCTAGACTCCTTGGTTTTGCCAAGTCTATGAACATCAATTTGCAGATAAACAAGCTGGACAATCATCCATTACAGAATCTAAATGCCAAAATTCTCAATGTCTTACTAGATGAAACCTTTATCTTATGTCTCACCAGACTACTTGGTTTCGCCGTTGGATTTGAGCGCAGAGTGGATTTGAGAGAGAGTGAGGAGAGGAGACTGATGGCAGGAGAGGCTGAAAAAGCATTGCCAAACCAGCATGAGATGAATGAAGGGAAAGAGAAATGGTGTGCTAGGATGAGAGAAGCAGGGTTTGCAGGGGAGAAATTCAGCGAGGACAACATCGATGGAGCTCGAGCTTTATGGAGGCGGCGCCTCTTTTCTCGGTGACGTTTACTCATGTGACAGAAAATGAAACGTGACGGCGCGATAGCGACGGGCCACGAACAACACGGCGACGGACCACAAACCACGAACCACGACCGCAGCGACGAGAGAGAAGAATTGGTGTTTCCAATTTATCCGCCTTTTTCTCAAATTTACTCAGGATTTGATTCTTTTCATCCAAAATGTCTTATGAGACTTATTTATAAATTAAAAATTTTAAAATACTACTGAATTATATTTTATCTAATTTGGAACCTTACTGCAAATTTCCCTTCTTTTTATCAACCAATCAGTTATATAGGTTTCTCGAAAAAACAACCCCATTCTAAAATGACAATAATTTGATTATAATATATTTCAAATCTAAATCACTGAAATTAAATTTTTTAACATTCATAATTTATCATATTTAATATGGAAAATTTATATACAAAGTCATTAAACATAGTCAAATAACAAAATAAAAACTCCATTAAGCATCATTAAATGCTAGATTATCCAAATAAAACAGAAGTGTTTAGCAAACTCACAATTAAACAAAAAAAAAAATGTTATAACAACTAATAAAACGAAAATCAAAATTTATGCATTTAACTAATTAAATGAAAAGTCAAAGAAAAAGGAAAAATAAAAACAAAAGTTTCACCCTCGCACCGTCGGCGTCACCCACTTTAAACTCTACAATTTCAATTTTAAAAAATACCAGTATATAATTATTTTATTAGTTAAAACTTAAAATGAGTGCATCAGTTCAATCAGTGGGTCAAAACAACAGAAAAACACAGCTTGAGCAAAATGGAAAGACAATACCCGATGCCAGCCCGCAAGAGTCAAGACTTGAAATTTGAATTCTTTCACTAAACCTTTAATTCTATGTTCTCTCATTTTTCACTTTTCACTTCTCTTCTTTTTCTTTCCATCCTCGATCAGAAAAAAACTGAGGACCCCTTTGGTACGGAAAAAATTTGAAGAGGGAAATGGATTTAGAGAAAGGAAAAGAAGGGAATGGAAGATTTTGAAAGATAAGGGAAGATAAGTTGTTTGCTAGGAAAAAATTGAAGGGGTAGTAGTTGGTAAAGACTCAATAAATATCTATTTTACCATCAAAAGTAATTGATTCAAAATAAAAAGAAAATATATATTTTTTTGCTAAAATATATTTTTTAAAAAATATGCTCTTATCAAGTTCGAACTTGTATAAAAAAAATTCCCCACCAAGTTCAAATTTCAGGGGTAAATTTGTCAAAAAATGTGAATAATGACGTGGGAACTTGAGATCCCACCAATTTTGGTGGGATTTGATCTTCCCACATATAAGGAAAGATTGGTAGGCCTAGGAAGATTTGTCCAAAATGCGTATCAAACGAAGGAACTTGCTAATTTTTCTTTCCCTTCCCAACGAATCTGTGTACCAAAGGGCCCTAAGGTACAGAAAAGATGTGGGAAGAAAATGGAAGATGAGTAAATTCCCTTATTTGGTACACTTTTTATGTCAAATTTTCTCGAAACTCAAGTTCTCAGTCCACCCTAGGCCCGCCAATCTTCCTTTATATGTGGGAAGATAAGATCCCACCAAAATGTGAATAATGACACTTTTGGACATATTTAATCCTTATAAAACATTTCTTTTTATAATGCAAGAAAATATAATTAAATTCAAATTTATACCCTAAATTCAAACTTATGAGATAAGTTTGAACTAGGCAGTAGAATATTTTAGCCAAATTTGAACTTGATGGAAAAATATTTTAGACAAATTCAAAGTTGGAGAGAAAATATTTTAGACAAATTCAAACTTGGCTTGAGAAAATTTTACACAAATCCAAACTTGATAAGATGATATTTTTATATATTTTTTCTTTTCATTTTGAATTAATTACTTTTTAGGGTAAAATGGGTATTTCCTGATTCTTTATCAACTACTATCTCTTCATTTTATTCCTATCAAACAATTCATATTCCCTCAAGCCATCTTTCCTTATCCCTCAAAATCTTCTTTTCATTTCCTTTCCCTTTTCTAAATTTTTTTCCCTCTTCAAATCTTACTCATACCAAACGGGGCCTAATAGGCGAGACACAAAGAAAATATGGTGGTGTGATGGTGGCACAAAAGAGTCTACAGCTCAAAGTAGAGTAAGTAATATTTATTTTCTTTTTTAACTTTATATTATCTTATGTTTTTATTTTTTCCAGGCAAGTTTTGATGTTTTATTAATTATATCCAATGTTGTCAAAATCAAGTTTTTACGTGAATACAAAAGGGATGGTAGAAACGTAAATCGTAGAAACGACACAAAATGTAAAGCTTTAAATTTCTACTATTTAGGGTCATAACTTAAGAGAATAAACCACTGCTCAAAATTCAATGAACAACTTCATATTTAAAAGATATAAGTCATATAACTATATAACACATAAGTCCAAAAACATCAAGAGAATAAAGTTTTGGGGTGATTTCTTCACATAGAATTATCAACTTTCATGGATCCTATTTATTTTTCCCTCTTTCTTTAAATTAACTTTATTTTGTAATTAACTTCTTAAAATGCCAGTAGAGATTCGTATTAAAAAGGAGATTCAACAGAAAAGATAAATAGGGGAAAAAAAATTCTAGAACATAAACCCATAAAACCGACGAAGAGGAAAGTAAGGAGTAGCAAATTAATAGATTATTTTGGTTTAAGTAGATTAAAGATTATACATAAAGATTATCAACATGTTAAGTTATAAAAAGAAAATAATTAATTAATTACATTCAAATTAAATTGTTAAATTATGATATGAATAATTTAATACTACAATAAAGTAAAAAATGTATTTTGTATAAAATCAAATCAATAACTTTTTCAATTGTTGATCTTATGATCATAAAATTGGAAGAGATGGTAAGGGAAAAGGAGAGCTCCCTCTCCCATAAGATGTTGAAACTTGAAAGTAAAATTTTTAAGGAAAAATTAATCTTAGGGTTAATATCTAATTTTGCTCCAGAAGTAGTAAAAAAAGAGCAGTGTTGCCCCAATAGTTTTTCTAAGAGCACAGTCATCCAAAAGCTTTCAAATTATAGTAATTTTGTCTTGGTTGTTATCCTTATTAAGTTTGACTATTACTTGATCAAATATAATAAGTTAGCAGTTGCATGACATCCACATCATTTTGTTTTAGGTTTTTGTACAAATTTACTTTGAAAGTTTTCACTCATGAGCAATGTTGAACTAAAAGGTTCTAATTGTAGCAATTTTATCACAGTCGTTATCCAAGTTAAGTTTACCTATAAGTTCGCCAAATATTCTTATCTAATTGTCCATGTATCATCCACTTCCCGTGTGAATGATTGGAGAAAACCAAAGTGGTCATAGTATCTTGTGCGATGAAGAGAAAATCGAAGACATACATCTTTATCACACCTCGCTAGGATATGATGATAGAGGGCTACGAATGGCCTTGTTCTCGACAATATTGTTTAGTTTGTTCAACATCCTATAATTGAATCTTTGTATTTACTACTCTCTAGCAAATGTGAGCTCCGTCCATGTACGACTTCTTCTTCAATGACATTTACGCTATCAACTCAACATATTTGGTTAAATAACAGTCACACTTAACCTTTATAAAAGTCAGAGTGATGTTGCTATAGTTTAGAAAATTTCATGGCAATATTAAACCCAAAAAATTTTAAAGGCAACATTGCTTTTGAGTAAAAACTTCAAAAGCAAATTTTCACCTCATCAAAAATGATATGAATAACTTATAGACTTGTTAGCTCAGCATATTTGGTCAAGTAACGGTCAAACTAAACCTGGATAATAGTTGGGGCAAAATTGCTACGATTTTAAAACTTTTGAGATGACATTGCTCATAACAAGATACTGTTAGTATCCTATGTGTTTTGATGATAATCAATAATTGTAAACTCACTAGGAAGTTTTTGTCTTTGGTAAAAACCTTCTGTCAAAGACAAACTCGAGTATTGGTATCAATACTCGAGTATTGACTTGACAGAGAATTGCTCAAATCCATTTTCACAAAGCAATACTCAAGTATTGGTTGCAATACTCGAGTATTGGACTTACAGAGAGCACTCCAAGTTTTCATCTTGAGACAATACTCAAGTATTGGTTGCAATACTCGAGTATTGGACTTATAGAGAGCACTCCAAGTTTTCACCTTGAAACAATACTCAAGTATTGGTTGCAATACTCAAGTATTGAACACACAGAGAGAATTTCAACATTGACATAAGTTCTCAATACTCAAGTATTCAATTGAATACTCGAGTATTGGTCATACAGAGAAGACATCAAAGTTTTACACCTTATGAATACTCGAGTATTGATTTTACATACTCGAATATTGGACTTTCACAAAGATTTCAAGTTTAACATTTGCTTATGAATACTCAAGTATTCATTTGAAAACTCAAGTATTGACATGGAAAAACTCCACAAAATTTTCAAATGAATGAATACTCGAGTATTGGGCATACAGAGAGCTTTTTCCTCTTGTCAATAACTTGAATACTCGAGTATTGATTTGAATACTCAAGTATTGTCCTTAAGGTCCAAAGTTCACATCACGATGATTTCTCTCTGGATGATGAATACTCAAGTATCAAGATGGATACTCAAGTATTGAGTTAAGTGCACAATGACAAACTCGAGTATTGATGAACATACTCGAGTATTGAATGCTAAATCTGAAAATCAAATCTGACGAATTTATGAAACATTCTTATTTGCTCTTAATACTTTCTCCTATCATTCTCATATATTCTTGGCTATGATTAACCATCTTTTTGATGAGTTTTAGATAGATTTACGAAAGTTAATTGAAGGATAAAGTGAAAAGCAAAAAGTGGTTCAGTTCATTAAATGCACTACTCAGAAAGTTGCACAAACTTGGCTAATTCTTCTGTACACGGTTGCAAAGCATTAAAGAATGTTTTCTACATCAAGAAACTTCATCTCCAACGGACTAATTTCCAGAGGAACAAATTAGAGTACTTGGCCAGCTGGATTAAGCTAAGTATAGAGAGAGAAGATGCCTAAAACTCTTGCTAATCACCTGAAGACTTCTCTCAACGGTAATATTGAAGATGTAACGGTCAATTAATACTTCCTGAGTATAAATAGGACAGCATTCAAGTCTCTACAACAACCACAACTGCTGAAAACGTATTGCATTCAAGTGTTCATTTATTTTTCATCAGTTTTCTCTTGTATAGTATCTCTTGATACAAAAGCTTCAGTGTTTATCATCATCTACTCTTAGAAAGATTTTTCTTTGATTATTAATCATTTATTGTATAGAACCACAAGTCAGGGGACTTGGTGGTTGGGTTCATTGATTACAACTTGTAAGGGGGAGTGAGTTCTAGTGAGAGAATCACTTCTGAAGTGCAGAGTGTGTAATCTTTGATATAGTGGAAATCCCAGTGAGGCTGGGGACTGGACGTAGGTCAGTGGTTAAGACCGAACTAGTATAAATCTTCTTGTGTCTTGCTACTCTTCCCTCTCTCTAAATTACCCTGTTTTCATAGTTCAAAAACAGAGCATTTAATCAAAAATTTGATAATACCCAATTCACCCCCCCTCTTGGGTATTTAGCTCCATTTACAGATACCAAGGCAATATTGCTCTTTTTTGACAAATTCTGAAGCAAAATTGGTCCTTAACCCTTAATATTTTAGTCCTTGTATTTTTTACTTACTTGCAACTTAGTCCCTATGCTTTTGACTCTCTTTCACTCGGTCTCTAATCTTCTCAAAATTTATGAGTCACTACTGAGTCATGTTACATGGCAAGAAAGAATTATTAATATCATTAAAATTGGTTACGTGGATTCCAACTCATATCAGCTTAAAAAATATTACAAAAAGTAAGCCCCCGTGAACCTGCTCCTTCTCCCCTTTACCGTCGACCTTCACCATCGGACTTTTGGCTCAACCCTGCCCCCACGACCCCATCTCCATGCTGAACTCCAAACCACCGTCAGAGTCTCCATCTTGAAAAGCTAGGCTTTGGGAATGAATTTGGAGAAAAATAAAAATAGAATTGGAAAAAATTCAAAAAGTATGTTGAGCATATCTATGGGAAAAATCCAATAAAATCTTGAGATGATTTTCATTTGGTGGCTTCTTCAGCTTTTCTGATTTTGCAGATAATTGGCCTTTTCAAATCCCATGAAGATTAGGTTATCTTGGTCACATTTTAGTCATATATAACACTCCTCCTTTGTTATGATGCATCTAGCTTATCTTAAAGTATTCTTTAGCTGCCAGTGCCTAAGGAGCGCAATTGCATGTATGCTGGTCTTATGCCAGCCTCTCTATCAGGGTTTGACCCTGCCTGGGACCACTTGGTCCCCAATCCCAAAAAAAAAAAGTTACTCTTTAGCTATATCTAATATCTTAATGTATTTCATCTATACCCAATATCTTAAAGTAGATTTTAGGTATATCCGCCCAAAACCTAGATTTGCCAACTTCCTTGGATTCTCTTCTAAAACCCGCTGATTCCATTAATCTTCCTTACAGGGTAATCCCGACTTCACTCCGTCAGACGAAAGCAGAAGATTAAGAGCTTGAGGACTTAGTAAGAAGTAGTAGTGTTCTTTACAAGCAAGCGGGCACGTGCAAATGCATGAGATAGGCAGAGAGGCCATTTTACAGCTTTTACTTTATTAAACTTGGTAGCGACTTCGGCAAGTGCACCGGTCGTTATAAGTAATAAAGTAGTGAGAAAAAGATCGTCCCACGAGGAATAGTACTCCAATCACTAATTTGCTATTTTCGCTTTAGTTGAATGAATGAGTAATATGGAGTGAGTTGTAACCAAACAGAATTTAAAGAATTAAATAAAGAACAAGAATCCAAAATTATGAATCTCAAGAACAACTGAGAGAAAAGATGAGTAGTTCAAAATCAAGACCTTCAAGAACAACTAAGGGAAAAGATGAGTAATTAAGAAAAACGCAGTTAGGGATGATAATCCCCCTATGTTCCTCCAAGTATTTGAATTGAACCTCTAATTGAATCTCTAATGAATTATTATTCCCTTGATTGACGATCAATTCTCTAAAGTTAGACTAAGTCTGAATGTCTTGATGCTACCTTAGTCCGTTATCTTTGAAAACAACCTAATGTCTTAGTATTGTTGAAAAGAGCATATTTTTAAACCAGAATTATGAGATCGCATAAACTCGTAAGCCTATGTCTAGGTCATGCAACTTTACGATGAATTAACGGTTCTAGTTAAATGCACCAACATCTCTATTGTCATACACCAACCTATGAACAATCTAAAAGGTGATCAGTCTTTAAGAAAGCTTTAAGCAAAGATAATTCATTCAATCAAAAAAATAAAGATCAATAAAGAATTCAACCAAATACTTAAAATTCACATAGGGTTCATTCTCGCCCTAACTACAAAAGAAAACTAGCCAAGCATGGCTAGGTTAACAAAATAAAAAAAGAGATGGAAATCAGACTCGTTCTTCAGAGATTGGAGAAGGTTGCTTTCTCTCTTTCTGCATCTACGCTCTGCTGCAGTCCGAATTGTTCTGCGTCTGTGCGTCGTCTTTTTTTCCGTCCGTTTTTTGTGTGTGTGCGTCTCTTTCCTTCTTTTCTTTTATGCGTCTCTCCTGTGGCTTGATCTCAATCTTGCAATAGCTTTTTAAATCTCCATCTCATTCAATTTAATATATTATAATAAGATATTATAGTATCTTCTTTTAATTCAATGCTTTTGCCAAGAATATTTGCGAAGACGTTCCATTCTCACGGGTCCCACGCCATGATTCCAATATACTATATTCCACGATCTGCTCCTTTTCTTCGCACATCATCAATTTACTATAATATATTATTTGATATAATAATATATTATATTAAATCCTTTTGAGTTGTTGCCCTTTAGATTATGTAATATCTTTTGCACAATAAAATAGGATATCAATAGATTTTCTGTTATAATATTTTTTTATCCTATATTTAATTAAAAGATAGATAAGTACAAAATATTAATAAATTCAATCCAATATATTCCAGAATCTATACTTATTTAGTAATAAAATATATACTTATCAAATTCCTCCACACTTAAACATTTGCTAGTCCTCAAGTAAAAGAAAGAGAATTCATTATTTAAAAAGAACATTGCTTGTGAAATTGCTTAACAGAGAACAATAAACCACCACACTTAGATCATATCATCAAATTTTATTTAAGTTAATGTCTTATAGAAATAGATCACTAAGCCAATAGGCTTAGACAATTGTAACAATCTCTTAATATCCCATGATCAAAGGATCGGCAAGTAATAAGTTCAACAATAAGATTAGTAAAAGAATATTATGCTACTCAATTTCTCCAAAAAAATTCAAATGACCCACTAAACCAAACTTTTCATTGTAATTTAATAAGGATCCTCAAGTATGAAATAACTTTTTTTCTGTTTTTTTTTCTGGTTTTCTTTTGTTTTTTTTTCCCCTTGAGCCATTGTAGGTCCCTTTTTGACGCGACCTTGCACATGAGTGATGCAGCACCGGTTACTCAGTTACTCCAATAGGCACCTCAAGAGGCTTTTAGCCTAACTCATAACCCTCTTTAACTTTACCGTTTGACGCGAGTGCCAACATTGGTGATGAAGTGCCCCCGGTTACTAAATAAGGTCTAGAGAAGTCATTGGAGTTGTGTGCATGTGTGTGTGTGAATTTCTTTTCTTTTTTTTTTTAAAGCAACTTGAGTCATTTCCCAAAACAATAGTTTTACTTAGCTGGCAAAGGTCATCGTCTAATTTTCTAAAAAAATCATGTAGCAAAATATTCATAAACTAATAATCTGTTGATCATATTACAAACTAATCTCTATTCTCATAGTCAATCTCAAGATTGAAAAAAAAAATTCAAGACTTTAGAGGCTTAATTAGAACTTTTTTCCTTTTATAAAATTTTTGACTTGATAATATTTTTCTAAGATGGGGAAGGCTCAAAATTAAGGTCAATCCTAAACAATGCAAAAATCTCGAAGAAAAAAAAAATCTTTTCAATTGCATAAGGACAAGCATAACCAACGAAATTATATCCCTCCCCCACACTTAAATCAAACATTGTCCTCAATGTTGCAAAATGTAAATAGGGAAAGGAACTAGTACTCCCCTGGTTTTAGGTCGTTAACTCTGATGTGGAGTGCTTCATCTGGTACCATCCATGATGTTTCAAATTTTTAAGAGAGGAAAGAGCGCCCCAGCAAGACTTGGTAGCCACAAGAGGAGTGATCATCTTTAAACCTAGAAAAAATGAAAGAGAAAGAAAAACAAGAAAAAAAATAAAAAAATAATAATAACTGCAAGGAAAACATGTTGGGTTGCCTCCCAATCAGCACTTGTTTACCGTCCCGAGCCTGACGGATGTCACCTTAATTCTCAATTTTCAATGCCACAGAGGTTCTTCCTCTGTCAATGTCTCCACCATGGTAAGGCTTTAATCTCTGCCCATTCACCTTAAAAGCGTTATCTGAACCTATTGGTGCAATGGCAATTGCACCAAAGGGTGTGACTTCTTTGACTACAAAAGGTCCTGACCATCTAGACTTCAATTTCCTTGGAAAAAGTTTCAAACGAGAATTATAAAGTAGTAGCTGCTGTCCAATATGAAACTCTTTAGGAATAATCCTCCTGTCATGCCATCTCTTGGTCCTTTCCTTATAGAGGCTAGCACTCTTATATGCAAAAATTCTGAATTCATCAAGCTCGTTCAACTGAAGTAACCTCTTTTCATCAGCAGATTTAGCATCAAAACTCAGTAGCTTAGTTGCCCAAAACGCCTTATGCTCAAGCTCCACTGGAAGGTGGCAAGACTTACCATATAGCAGCTGAAATGGTGACATGCCAATAGGAGTTTTGAATGCCGTTCGGTACGCCCACAAAGCATCATCAAGCTTCTTAGACCAATCTTTCCTTGACTTTCCAAGAGTCTTCTCCAGAATTTGCTTCAATTCCCTGCTAGACATCTCCACTTGCCCACTAGTTTGTGGGTGATATGGAGTAGTGACACGATGAGTGACATCATATTTGCTAAGCACTGATTGAAACTGTTGATTACAAAAGTGAGTTCCTCCGTCACTGATAATGGCCCTAGGTACCCCAAACCTGTTGAATATGTTCTTTTTGAGAAAAGATACCACTGCCTTAGCTTCATTAGTGGGAAGAGCAATTGCCTTTACCCACTTTGAGACATAGTCCACAGCTGCAATAATGTACTTGTTGTTAAAAGAACTTGGGAATGACCCCATAAAATCAATCGCCCACACATCAAATATCTCAATAATAAGAATGTTGTTAAGGGGCATCTCATGTCTCCTAGAGATATTCCCAGTTCTTTGGCAACAATCACAACACTCCACAAACTTCCTAGCATCTTTGTACAGTGTAGGCCAATAAAAACCACTTTGTAACACCTTAGCAGCAGTGCGTTCTCCAGCAAAATGTCCACCATAATCTGAACCGTGACAATGTCAGAGGATCTTTTGAGTTTCCTCCTCTGGGATACAGCGCTGGAGCACTCCATCTGTGCACCTGAAAAACAAGAAGGGCTCATCCCAGATATATCGCCAAACATCATGCATGAACTTCTTCCTTTGCTGCCATGTTAGTCCCTCTAGTGTCATCCTAATTGCCTTATAATTAGCAATATTAGTGAACCAAGGTACATTGCTGATTGCCAAGACATACTCATTTGGGAATTCATCCCTAATCTCTATCTCTGAATCATCCTGCAACTCCTTAACCTGTATCCTAGATAAGTGATCGACTACCACATTCTCCACCCCTTTCTTGTCTCTGATTTTAATATCAAACTCTTGGAGTAGCAGCATCCAACGAAGAAGCCTTGGCTTAGCGTCTTGCTTAGTCAAGAGGTATTTTAGAGCAACATGATCCGTAAAAATAATCACCTTGGAACCAATCAAATACTGTCTAAACTTATCTAATGCTTAAATAATTGCAAGCATCTCCTTCTCAGTTGTTGCATAGTTCAGTTGTGCCTCATTCAAAACTTTACTCACATAGTAAATAACATGCAACAACTTATTCTTCCTTTGCCCCAACACAGCCCCTATAGCATAGTCACTGGCATCACACATCAGCTCAAATGGTAACTCCCAATCAGGCGCCGTCAGAATAGGTGCAGTGGTCAATCTCTCCTTCAATAAATTAAATGCCACTAGACAATCATTGTTGAAGTTAAAGTCTTCATCTTTGATCAACAACTAACTAAGTGGTTTGGCTATCTTGGAAAAATCCTTGATAAACCTCCGATAAAAACCTACGTGCCCAAGAAAACTGTGAACACTACGCACATTGGTGGGAGGAGGTAAGTCTTTGATGATTATAATCTTGGCTCTATCCACTTCTATCCTCTTATCAGATATTCTATGACCCAAGACTATCCCATCTTTCACCATAAAGTGGTACTTTTCCCAATTAAGCACCAAGTTACTCTCTTGGCATCTTTGGAGCACACAAGACAAGTTAGCCAAGCAAGTATCAAACGAAGTGCCAAAAACAGAGAAATCATCCATAAATACCTCAATAAATCTCTCAGTCATGTCAGAGAAGATAGACAATATGCACCTTTGAAAAGTAGCTGGGGCATTGCAAAGACCGAAGGGCATCCGTCTATACGCAAAAATCCCAAGGGACAAATGAAAGCTGTCTTCTCTTGATTCTTTGGAGCCATTGCTATTTGATTGCAACCGGAATAGCCATCTAAGAAACAATAATAAGAGTGACCAGCAAGCGTCTCAAGCATCTGATCCATGAATGGCAAAGGAAAGTGGTCCTTGCGAGTTGCATCATTCAACCTCCTATAATCCACACACATTCTCCAGCCCGTAACAGTTCTAGTGGGTATCAATTCATTATTCTCATTCTGCACTACAGTGATTCCACCCTTCTTCGGTACTACCTGTACTGGACTAACCCACTTTGAATCAGAGATAGGATAAATCATACCTGCATCTAACAGTTTCACCATCTCCTTTCTCACCACTTCTTTCATAGTCGGGTTAAGTCTCCTCTGGGGCTGCCTTACTGGTTTTACTTCGTCCTCCATAAGAATTTTATGAGTGTAAAATGAAGGACTAATCCCCTTTAAATCAGATATAGACCATCCTATTGCAGTCTTGTGGGTAATCAAAACTTTCAGCAACTTCTCTTCTTCGATAGGTGACAACTCAGCACTAATAATAATGGGATAAGTGTCATCCGTCCCTAGAAAAGCATACTTTAGATTAGAAGGGAGCTCCTTTAGTTCCACCTTAGGAGGGACAGGTGGCGCATCATAATCCTTCTTCTTCAGCTCCTTAACCTGTACGTCAGAATTCTCATCTGCAGAAACCTCTTCTTCCACTTGTAACAATTGCGCAAGATCATCCTCCATAGACTCATCAACTACATCAATTCTGAAGCAGTCACTATTATCAACTGGGTATTTCATGGATTGAAATACATTGTAAGTAACTTTCTCATCATTCATTTGGAACTCCATTCTTCCTGTAGCTACATCAATTACCGCTCAAGCAGTAGCTAAGAAGGGTCTTCCCAAAAGTAAAGGAAGTTCAGCATCTTCCTCCATGTTAAGAACCACAAAATCAACCGGGAAGATGAATTTGTCCACTTTCACAAGCATATCCTCAATGACACCTTCTGGCTTCTTAATGGACCTATCTACCAACTGTAACAACATCATAGTAGGCTTCATCTCTTTAATGCTAAGAGCTTTCGAAACAGATAAGGGCATTAAATTTATACTAACTCTCAGATCACAAAGTGCTCTGCCCATATTGACGTTCCCTATTGCACAAGGAATGCTAAAGCTGCCCGGATCTTTAAGCTTTGGTGGCAACTTTGTTTGAATAATGGCACTACATTACTGAGTCAATGCCACTATTTCGAACTCTTGCAACTTATGCTTCTTGGAAAACAAATCTTTCATGAACTTTGCATAATTAGGCATATTTTCAAGAGCTTCTGCAAAAGGAATGTTAATCTACAATTTCTTTAAAATATCCAAGAACCTGGCATACTGTTGCTTCTGAATCTGCTGCTTTAACCTTTGGGGGTAAGGAGGTTTTGCATAAGAAGGAGTGGGAGACTTCTTTGTAGCTATCTCCTTTGGAACCTGCTGCACATCATCATTCTCAGCCTTTTTCTCCTCTTTTTCTAAAGCCTTTTCATGTTCTTCCACCCCTTTTTTAGATTTTTCCTTCACCAAAACAGATTTCTCAATTGGCTGAATCACGATACCACTCCTTGTAGATATGGCCTTACAATGCTCCTTTGGATTGACCACAGTATCACTAGGGAAGGACCCTTGGCTCCTCTCTGCTATTTGCTTTGCTAACTGACCAATCTGATTCTCCAAGTTCCGGATTGAAGCCTCCTGATTTTTGAGAGAAGACTTTGTTTCATTCTGGAAAGCTTCTGAACCTTGTATGTATTCAGTGTTGGTATGGGTTAACTGTGTCAAAGCCTTTTCCAGATCAGTAATGGTGGTGGTGGTTTGGTGGAACTGCTGAGGTGCTGCTTGGGGTTTATAGGAAAAGTTTGGGTGAGATTTCCAGCCAGGATTGTACGTGTTGCTATACGGATTAAACTGATTCCTAGGAGGATTACTCATGTAATTAACCTCAGCTGTTTCTCCAGTACTACCAGCTTCACAATCTCCATTAGCGTGTTCCCCTTTGCAAAAATCACAAAGCAAAAGAGGCTGAGAAGTGATGGATGAGACCTGAGAAGAGGCAAGCTGTTTAGTGAGGGCAGCTAACTGCTGTTGGATCACCTTGTTTTGTTGGGAAAGGTTTTCATTGTGAGCCAAAATTGTATTGTAAGAGTCTAGATAAAGAACTCCCCTCTTTGGTTGTGGAGTAACAGTTTCATTCTTAAGGGACCCCATAGCCTCAAACAACTCTAATGAGTCTCAATATGCTGATTAGGATCTTCTAAATCACTCCCACTAAAAGAATTTTGTTAAACCAAGCTTATGAGGGATAGCTTGATTTCAAAATTATTCGCATTCACAGCAGGATTGACAATGCTAGTTGTAGTCCTGGCAGGATTAAGTGTCATGTAGTCGCCCATGGTCCTTTTTGGAGTTCACCATCTTCTGCCATTATAACCAGTTCAGTCCCAGTTCGGCAAGTGCACCGGTCGTTATAAGTAATAAAGTAGTGAGAAAAAGATCGTCCCACGAAGAATAGTACTCCAATCACTAATTTGCTATTTTTGCTTTAGTTGGATGAATGAGTAATATGGGGTGAGTTGTAACCAAACAGAATTTAAAGAATTAAATAAAGAACAAGAATCCAAAATTATGAATCTTAAGAACAACTGAGAGAAAAGATGAGTAATCCAAAATCAAGACCTTCAAGAACAACTGAGAGAAAAGATGAGTAATTAAGAAAAACGCAGTTAGAGATTAGAATCCCCATATGTTCCTCCAAGTATTTGAATTGAATCTCTAATGAATTATTATTCCCTTGATTGACGATCAATTCTCTAAAGTTAGACTAAGTCCCAATGTCTTGATGCTACTTTAGTCCGTTTATCTTTGAAAACAACCTAATGTCTTAGTATTGTTGGAAAGAGCATATTTTTAAACCAGAATTATGAGATCGCATAAACTCATAAGCCTATGTCTAGGTCATGCAACTTTACGATGAATTAACGGTTCTAGTTAAATGTACCAACATCTCTATTGTCATATACCAACCTATGAACAATCTAAAAGGTGATCAGTCTTTAAAAAGGTTTTAAGCAAAGATAATTCATTCAATCAAAAAAATAAAGATCAATAAAGAATTCAACCAAATACTTAAAATTCACATAGGGTTTATCCTCGCCCTAACTACAAAAGAAAACTAGCTAAATATGGCTAGGTTAACAAAATAAAAGAAGAGATGGAAATCAGACTCGTTCTTCAGAGATTGGAGAAGGTTGCTTTCTCTCTTTCTGCGTCTACGCTCTGCTGCAGTCCGAATTGTTCTGTGTCTGTGCGTCGTCTTTTTTTCCGTCCGTTTTTTTTGTGTGCGTCTCTTTCCTTCTTTTCTTTTGTGCGTCTCTCCTGTGGCTTGATCTCAATCTTGCAATATCTTTTTAAATCTCCATCTCATTCAATTTAATATATTATAATAAGATATTATAGTATCTTCTTTTTTTTTTTTGATACATGGATGTGGGGGGGGGGGGGGGAGGGGGGATTCGATCCCACATCAAGTGGGAGCGCCAGGCCTAGCGCCTGGCCTAGTGCCATGTGCGCTAATGCGCACCGGCTTATAGTATCTTCTTTTAATTCAATGCTTTTGCCAAGAATATTTGCGAAGACGTTCCATTCTCATGGGTCCCACGCCATGATTCCAATATACTATATTCCACGATCTGCTCCTTTTCTTCGCACATCATCAATTTACTATAATATATTATTTGATATAATAATATATTATATTAAATCCTTTTGAGTTGTTGCCTTTTAGATTATGTAATATCTTTTGCACAATAAAATAGGATATCAATAGATTTTCTGTTATAATATTTTTTTATCCTATATTTAATTAAAAGATAGATAAGTACAAAATATTAATAAATTCAATCCAATATATTCCAGAATCTATACTTATTTAATTATAAAATATATACTTATCAAAAATCAATTCATCATGTGTTTTCCTCTCTTCATCTCTATCACAAACCCGCAAATATTACACATATTATATATAACATTCACCGCTAACGGAATAACTAACAACATCTTCATCCTACTATTAAAATTACATATTAAGATGTTTTGGTTACTAGCTAAATTTAATGAGTTGAACTCAGACTAAGTTCTTATAAAATGTATGGATTAAAAATCATGATTTAGAACTATAAGACTTTAAACTAAAAATTCAATCAAATTATAAAGACCAATAATAATGTTAACCTTTATTAAAATCAAAGCTAAATTTAATCTTTGGGATTTGTATTTTCCAATGCAATAAGAATATATATCACTCAAAAATAAAATCATTTGACTTTGGAAAGCTCTTGATTTCCAAGACTAGTAAAAAAAACGGATCCAGAGATATGACCTCTAATCATCAGTCTTAGTATTTATAAGACTCAAAGCTCCAAATTTAACTACTTATTACCTCAACTCCCTCACTAATCAAAGCTTAATTAACTCTAACCTTCGAAATTAAAATTTGGGATGATACATAACACTACTTCATAAGGAAGGAGAAGGGGCTTACAAATGTCCAAGGTAAGTACTATGGCATAAGCTAGCATAGCAAGAATGCATGAAGTAGCAGGCAGTTGGCTAGTCAGTTTTCTACTTTTGAGCTGCGATATTGAGAGTGGAGTTTCATCACACAGTTGTTGTACGCATCCACAGCTTTAAAATGAGTTTTGTTTCATAATGTTTGGATTTTTGCATAAAAAAGGTGTGATTCTTCAAAGATGACTCAGAAATATGGAAATTATTGTGAAAATACATGGTCCCGATTTGAATAATGAGAATTTTTGTAAGGTTGGGTCAGAGATTAACTTGAGCCTTATTTTTCTTTTATAAAGCATTTCAAGAGCTAAAATTAAAGTGTGGAACCACTATTTTTGTCAGGTAAAAAAACCACCATTTTTTAATTTAAAATAATTTATTAAGAAATTTCAAATTTAAAGAAAAATTATTTTTATTTGGTGATGTCAAAGCTTTAAGAAAAAGGTTTAGTTGTTCTAAGATACTAATTAGATCACAATAAGTAGTTCTTAAATGACACATCCTTTGAATAGATTAATATTAGGTTCAATGTGTACAACATATGCTAAATGACGTAGAGGAAACACACTTTAAAATACTAATATAGAGTTGGTCTAGTTATATAAGCCTTGCTGGATCCTTTTAGATTTTAAGTTTAAATCCTAAAGGAGACATTTGTATTGGCAGGGGAACTCACGAATTCCAAATCTAACACCGGATAATACAATAAAAAAACACACACACACATGCACACACTTAACACCCCAAACCGGATACCGGATAATACAATTAAAAAAACACACACACACACTTAACAATAAATGGAAAGATTTTCCGATAAGAAATAATGAAAAAAAAAACCAAAAGGGAAAACTCAAATGAAATATATAATGTGAAACAGCAAAACACTCACTTTTATTGAAGGACACCCTTGTTTTTCCATATGTGGGCCACCTGAGACAGTGTAACTGTAGAGGAACCATCTTCTTTCATTGCATTAGCTGCAGCTTCTTTCAAATCCGTTATTCGCTTGAAAATCCCTTTACCTTCTTCACTCTCCATTAATGTCTTTACCACCTCTTTAATTTCTTCCCTTTCTACTATTCCTTTTTTGTTGACCTTAGGCCTTACTGCCACTTTCAGAGCATCATTTAGAATAACAGCATTCAATTTCTGCTCTGCAAAGAGTGGCCATGTTATAAGTGGCACACCATGCATAACGCTCTCAAGAGTGGAGTTCCATCCACAATGACTCAAAAACCCACCAACTGAATTGTGACTAAGGATTTGAATCTGAGGTGCCCATGAAGGAACAATAAAACCTTGATCTTTTGTTTTCTCTAAGAACCCTTTTGGCAAGAACTCTTTAGGGTTCTCATTTGAAGACGAAGCACTGTGATAAGAAGCATTAGCAACACTACTTGGGGCTCTCAAAACCCATAAGAACTTGTGGCCACTTAGTTCCAACCCAAGAGCCAGTTCATTGAGCTGCTCTTGAGACAGTGTCCCTCCACTCCCAAATGAAACATACAAGACAGACCTAGGTGGCTGCTTGTCCAACCATGTCATACATTCAGGCCGGTCTTTCTCATTCATTAAACCGGTTTGTGAGATTATGGGTCCAACCAGGTAGACCGGAGGATGACCACTTCCTTTGTTATTGGCCAAGACTTTTGCTGTTTCTTCTCCCATTTCTATGAAGCTGTTAAGCATGATACCATCCAACGAAGGGAGTCTTTTGTCGCGATGCACAACCATTTTGTAAGCTTCACTCGATCGATGTTGACAAAATTCTGGAAAATCTCTTCCATGGAGTGGGACAAAGCCAGGAATCACAAAAGGCTCTGGATAGTCTGGATATTCACCAAGAATAGTTTCATCAAGTTTCGGTATTTGGAAATGGAAGGAACACAAAGCAGGAGACCAAAGGGCGAAAAGAAAGGATGAGATGTTGAGTTCCTTTGCGATATCAAGTGCTTCGTATGCTAAAGTGTCCGCAACCAAAGCAGCCAAAGGAGGACTAGTTTTGGAACACATCAAAGAGTTTAAGATCTCACGTAGAGACGGAAGAGACTTAGTCATAGCGAGTTTGCTTTGGAATGCCGGAGATTGTTGCTGAGGTAACTCACTAATGCTTATTGGAGGAAGAAAGAAAGAATGAATATTGTTGGAAGGAAGTGAATTTAGGTAATCTATTGAGGCAGTTGAAGGAGAGCCAAGCGAGGGAATTATGCAAGTGACATGGAAATCTGGATGAAGATGAACAAGTCGCTTGGAGAATTCAAGAATAGGAATTAGATGGCTAAATCCAGGGCTAGGAACAACAGCTATGTGAGTTATATTCTTGGTTGCCTCCATGAGGATTATGGCTTTATATTGAAAGTGATGGCTTTTGTGAAAAGAATTGAAAGAGAAGGACAATTTGTTTAGAATCGAGCCTGTTACCGAGAAAGGAATAAACTGAAATATGGAAGAAAGGGGAAGATAGAAAAAGAGTGGAAACGAAGGTCAGAGAGAAGACGAAGAGAGAAAGAGAGGCTTAAGAAAATACCAATCTTTTCATTCATATTCTTCTTCTTCCCAAAACACTAGCTCTTAAATATTGCGGGGAGGTGATAATATTGAAGCATTAGCTGTTTGATGGCAAAAAAAAGGCGTCCTTTGCTAAAAAGGTTAACATGATCATGTTTTGTTTTGTGCGGGCACTAGGCATATTCGGTAGGGCCCGGCCCATTGGCGAGTCATAATTGCAAAATGAAATATAATATCATATAATTAAAAAAAAAAAATAGGGACCTAGCGCCTGGAATAAAATATGCGAAATGTTTCATTAATAATAATATTAATTTTCCGGGGAAAAAATAATATTAATTCCCACATCAAGCACAAACCACACGGAAAGATCTAGTTAGCCCATCTTAATCAAAAATCCATGCTAAAAGGCTAACATTAATCATAGAAATATATTACAATAAAAATATCACACTAAAAAAATTGCGGTTTGGTAGTGGTTAACTTATAATGCTTACAAAAACCCATCACAAATATAAAGATTGGTAGTGGTTTTAAGGCAAGTTGCTACAAATTTGTAACGATATGATTTGATAAAGTGATAGTGTTTGGTTATTCTTATCAGAATAATTTTTTCAAAGTCAAATTTACTAAAAAAAGACATTATCTTTAGGTATAATTACATATAAAGGATAATGTTGTATTTTAAATATTTTTAACATTAAATTTCATAATAATTACAAAAATTACATAACTTTGTGTACAAAATTAAAATACTGACCGGTATTAAAAAAATACTTCAAGATCTTTAAAATTTATTTTAGGATCTTGAAAAAATATTTCAGAATACTGACGGGAATTAAAAGGATATTTAAGGATACAGACTAATACATAAAAAATATTTCATGATCTTAAAAATTTATTTTAGGATCTTGAAAAAAATATTTCAGAGTACTGACGAGAACTAACAAGATATTTAAGGGTATAGACTGATACCCAAAAAAAAAATACTTCATGATCTTGAAAATTTATTTTAGGATATCGAAAAAAATATTTCAATGTATTAATGGATATAAAAAATACTTAAGGATACTGATTGTTACTAAAAAAAACTTCTCATGATCTTAAATATTTATTTTATGATCTTAAAAAATATTTTAGGGTACTGACTAATCTTGAAAAATAATTTTAGGGTACTGAAGAGTACTAAGAAATATTTAAGGATATTTACTGGTACTGAAAAAATATCGATGATAGCAGAGGAAAAAGAAAAATCTGAAAAAAAAAACTTGTTTTCAAACCTAAGTTTTGGGTCTAGAACTGATTCTAGCTTTTTTATTGTTGTTTGGCAAAATTTTGGCCAAACTTAGGTTTTGTTTTCATCAAATAGGCTTTAAGTATTATGTGTCCAAATATGGTACTCTGCACGTTCGCTCGTCTTTGTTAGGGTTTCCTGTGTGCGCTCTTAGTCGTCTTCTCCACCAAGCCTTCTATCTCACCCATGGCGTTCTTGCCACCGGTGAGCCTCCTCTCACACCACATTTTCGGCAAAAGTATAGATCAGACCTCGAAGAATCAGGTGTAGCGAGTTTTAGCTTGGAACATAGACACAAAGCTGTTGGGATCCGTACATGCAGCAGATTTAAAAATTTTACGAATCCCGTCTGGAGGATCACTCAACGACATTTAAATCAAGGTTAGGGAACCCGAATCATACCTTCTATTGAACTCGTCCGCGTCTCGTTCTCTTTGAATAGGTAGGCTACCTTCTCGATCAGCAGAAAACGACTCTTAGAATCGCCTTCCTCTACCGGTATCCACACGAACAATCCCTGAACACGGCTACGACAGCGTGCTAGCGCCTTCTGACTTATGCGTCTCTCTCACTCGCTCTAGGGTTTCTCGCAGCTTTCTAATACGCTCGACAAAAGTCTCGTAGGTTTTTCTAAACCCGATAGGCGTATTATATAATCAAAATTAATCATCATTAATTTTGATATTCAAATTCTGAATCTGAAAAATATATTAATTAAATCTATATAAGAGATCTAATCTAATATATTTATTTAATCCGAATTAAAATCAGATCTAAAATTTCGAATTTAGATCAAATCTAAAATTAAAAGCCTTCTTATTTAATTTATCTTTATAAATTAAATCCGAGAAATGATATCTATCTATTTAATTAAATCTGAGATACTATATCTCAATTTAAATTAAACAGATATATGATATCTTTATTCGAAAATCAAATGAGATATAATGTCTCTATTTGTTTTAGATATTTAATTTATCTGATAAATTAAATATAAAACAAATATCATATAATAATATTATAATCTCCATTAAATAATATTATTATATTATTTTTGAATTTAATATATATATATATATATATATATATATATATATATATATATATATATATTTACCACAGATTAAATGCAGCATCCATTAAATTTTAGATTAATCTAAGATTCAATGAATCTGGACACATTTGCTCGTGTTGGGTTATTCTTGTGTGCGACCCTGTAGGCCCATATGAGATTGGCAGTGGGTCAAGACTGTATCAGCCCACAAGTCGCAAGCGGCCTCTAGCAAGACATTGCGACTACCCAATTCACATGGGGATCGATTACACGATACTAGCTATCGTACAACCACGTCACGTCCCTTTTGTCACGCGATAATTTGGTCAAGGATGAGGCATGGATAATTTCAACTTCCTGTTCTTGACCACTACTTTCTTGATTCTCGAGTAGTCTAAAAGGTGAAATGGAAACTCTTTTCTATCACAGTATGGCCAAACATTTCTTAGACTTACTCATCGAGGGGCCCAGTATTATTTCTCTACAAATGTGAGGAACAAATTCCATCTTGACCATTCACATTCCTCCGCATGAAAACCACTGATCCCGATCCCAACCTTTATTATCACCCGGTCAAAGGTGACTTTTGACTAGGTCAAAGGTCAGTGACTCATCATGTAGGAATCCATGATGATCTCAGGTCATAGGGCGTTGTGACGCGGTTATACATGAGATAAGCTTATGACTTATACCATGCAGCTTTCTCATAGTGGGTCGGTCCAGCACCTTGTACTCTTACAAGTGCCTATGACTTTGATTCGTATCTTCATACCTCATTAAAGTCATACTGGTCTTTACTCATCTTCGCTCCTACGTAGATGACTGACCAGGGACATTTAGGATAATCTATAGGATATATCCAGGGATGCAGTTATCAATATAAACATGCAAACGAAAATGATAACTAAAGAGAATACTTTAAATAACTTAAATATTCAAAGTACAATGAATTGCCCCTAGGGCATAATTTCCAACAAAACCAGCGACCTTCCTTCTTCTCTGGCGCCGGCTTTCCTTTGGTCTCCGTCCTCATCGTCTCTCCAACTCCGGTGTCCCTCTGTCTTTTGGGTGCAGTTGTAGTCCTCTCTCATCTCTGGCGGTGGGAGCTTTTGACTGGACGTCTCCCTCGATGGTGGTCTCTGGCATGGCAGTGGTCTCCGGCGTGATGGTGGTCACTAGCGAAGGGGTAGTTTTCCTTTTTCTTTTACTTTTTTGTTTTATGTTTTTATGTTTCTTCTGATGTTGTGGATCTGGAATTTTATGGTGGTGTTTTTTGTTGTGGTTTGGATTTGCGATTTTGGGGGAAGGGTTGTATCGATGGTGGATAATGTTTTGCGCCTTACCTATGAGAGGACCATTGTGAGGTTTGTTTGATGGTGGCAAATCCAAAGCGCTAGTGTTGGCCAAAATTTGTTCGGTGAGTGGTCGACGTCACCAAATGTGCTTCAATGGAGGAGCAAAAGTATTCTTCAGGATTTCACTTGTCTTTTTTCGTTTGAGGTTGGGTTCTCTCTGTTCTATGCCCTAAGTCAGGGTGATTATGTAGCTGACCTATATACAGCTTTTGCTTATAAGGAGGTGTGCCCTATGGGGTGGGTCCTGCAACCAACACCTTCTTTTATGTTACTTCTAACCTTGGATGTTTAGGAAGCCAATGGAGTCTTTGATTTTACTTTTATTCCCACCTGTTTTGTGGTGATTGGCTGTCCTTACATTTTTGTTCTTGTTGTATTTATTAGTCTTCTTGGTTTAGTGTCTGTTCCGATTTGTTTCCGCATTGTAATAATTAAACTTTGTTGTAACTTTTATTATTAGTATTAATATAGTTTCCTTTTGGAAAAAAAAAATAGTACTGGGCGAAGAAGTTTCAGAATCCTATGAAAGCATTAGGCATTTGGATTTTAACTTTGTGTGTTTGTGGGGGTTTTTTTTGGGGGGGGGGGTTTGTCTTGTAGTGAAATTTCCCCTTTTAATCACTTTCTCTTACTAGTTCTCAACTTTTTGTCAATATCTGCAACTGCTCTCTTCCACTTCACCATATTCCCTTCTCCATCTTCTCTCTTTGCTATTCTCTTCTCTATCCTGGTTTATTTTTCTTCTTCTACTTTCTTAGGGCCTGTTTGGTACGGGGAAGATTTAAAGAGGGAAAGGAATTTAAAGGAGAGAAAGGAATGGAAGGGAAGATTGTAAGGGAAAATAAGAAGTTGAGTTGTTTGGTAGACATGGGAAGGTAACTTAAGTTGAGGGAAAATGAATAGTTTGGTATGAAGAATTGGGTGTTAGTTAAGTGGGAATATGAGATGAAATACCAAAAATGCCCTAAATTAAAAAACAAAAAACAAATTCACCCTGCGTCTTGTTCGGCGCCTTGACCCACTGCGTCGCTGCCACTCCCCCGCCTTGGACGCCACTCCCACCACCGTTGACGCTGTACCTGCCGTCATGGACGTTGCCACCGTTTCATCAGCTTCGAATTCAAGTGTTGTATGCGACACAATTTAATGAAAAAAAAATAGACCCGACATTGAATTCTCGAGAATTCAAGAAGAATTCTCAAGAATGCAATCAGAATTCTCAAGAATTCAAGAAGAATTCTAGAGAATGCAATCAAAATTCTCAAGGTAAAAATGGTTTGGATGATGGTTATTCTCAATAATCCTCAAGTTGATTCTCGGGAACGCGAGTTGGACAATGCACTGACAATAAGGTTCGCCAATTCTCGAGAATCCAATGGAGGATTCTCGAGAATACCCATGCTGATATTACAAAGACAGGACAAACATAGAGCCAAGCTAGACGATTCTCGAGAATTGTATCATGATTCTCGAGAATGCTTGGATATAGTGATGAATTGAGTGAAGAACAACACATCAATTCTCGAGAATTCTTAAGTTATTCTAGGCAATGCTTGGCTATAGCCATGAATTGGTGAACAACAACCCATCAATTCTCCAGAATTACTTAGTGATTCTCGAGAATGATGATTTTAATTTAAATAGTGAGTTCCTGCTATACATAGAAAATCTTTCCAAACCCGATATTTCTCAAGAATTCCTTGTCAATTCTCGAGAATACCCAGATATAGTGAGGAATTGAGTGAAGAACAACACATCAATTCTTGAGAATTCCATGTCAATTCTCGGGAATGATGATTTTAAGTGAGAATGATTACATTAATTCTCAAGTATGACAAAATCATTCTCGAGAATTATTACCCTCTGTAAGTCTCTGTTATTCTAGTAATAGAATAGAGCATCTAGCAAAAAACATAAAGTAACTATGCATTTTGTGAAACATAAAATGCAGACGTATGAAAGGCTTTTTTCACTTTCATTAACTTGTTCCTGATTTACATACCATATATTATGTTGCTGCATATACATTTAACAGACCAAAGCAGCACAAAAAATATTCAATTACATCGACGAAAGACACAAAGTGTATCCCATGTCGAACTCTAATTTTCAAGTAAGTTAACATGGTCTACACTTTACTATCTTAAACATACAAAAGGCAGAGTTGTTGTCAAAAGTGAACGACACACCTGCAAGATATATGGTTATACCCAAAATACAGATATTAGGCCATTCTGCATTATATATGGCTACGCAAAAAAAAGACAGATATTACGCCATTCTGCATATATCTATAGCTATACAATATCTTCTGCTGCAGCAAGGTTCGGATCCATGATGTATTAAACTCAAGAGGCATCTTGGAAAATGACCTCAGGAGTTTGTCACATGCTAGTATCTTCATATGAGCCAAGTTTCTCTCATTAAATGTCAGGTCCTCAAGCTGAAGCTAGTCCATGAATAGATCATCCCCCTTTGCATCAAGTTCTGCTTGCCTTTGTTGTGTTGACATCTTATTCCCCAATTTGTCGAAAACAGTCACCATGGTCTTATCAAGCGATGTTACTGTCTCTCACAGAGCCTCAGCTATCACTTCTGAGTGGTTCAACCGGCGCTTCTTCCTTGGACCCACAGGCATTTTAGTTGAAGGGATTTGTGTGAAACTAGTGTCATGCAGTGTGGGTGAGAACTCAGAATCAACAGCAACAGTATTGGGTGTTTCCGGAAGATCATCATCTTCAAGATTTACATCATCCTCCATCCCACCAGGGGATCTTCCTTCGTCACCAACAGCTTTGTCCTTCCCCCATACAAAGCACAGACCATCAAAGTTGGGTAAGGTCTTGGTGCGAAAATGAGAAGCCCTTGGATGAGCCTACAAAAAAACAGATCATGTTATTAGACATGAAATGTAATGCATGTCAGTTTGTGAATTAAGCTAATTTGAACACAACAATGGTATGACATACCTTTAGATACTCTTCCCACACCGCTGGCTCTGCAGTGACAAATTTGGTGTTGGGGTCCCAACCAAATCCAGAAGTGTTGGCACCATATACCATGTCATAAGCCATTTGCTAGAGTTTCAATGTCTTTATCCTTGAGGTAATATGTGGAGTGGCTTTTATGCCATAACCTGGTAGCTTCTTTTCCATCATCGATTGGAGGGCATTGGCAAACCCATTCTTGAAGTCGTTATCATCCAGGTATTGTCCCTCAATCCTAAGAGTGACTAAGCAGTCAATTAGCACTTTGTCCTCCTCGGCAGACCACATTTTCATCCTGCCCTTAGACGCTTGATCAGATAAGTCCATCTAAAACAAAACTCATGCACAGAAAACAAGTTAAGGCACAATATGTTGGACAAAATGAACCATTAAGGAAACAACATATAATGTACCATTAAAGCAACAACCATTACAGGTGAAGAAATATATAAGCCAAGTCACTGAACGGAATTAAAATTAACATAACAAAGCATTGTTTTTGCCTCATACTACTGGAAGACCATTGTCTACAAACAAGCAATATTTTTTGACTACTTTATCAATTATCCCTATGTGCCACGAAAGCAGCAAACATGTCATTTGCAACATGCTCCCTAAAATTACCCCACAAGTCATTGGTCTCCATAGTCATGATGGGAGTGTTGATATTTGTATCTGTTCCTGGTTCAAACGCATCAAGCTGCTGATCAAGGCGGTCTTCAACATTGTCTCGACGAATTAGGTTGTATAGCAAACAAGATGCGACGATGTATCTGTTTTAGATGTTCACAAGGTAATAGGAGGCGCTCCTTAAGATGGCCCAACGCAACTTTAGTATGTCAAAGCATCTTTCAATAGTATTCAGAACAGCTGAATGTTGCATATTGAAGCACTCATGCGCAGATTGGGGTTGGTATCCTTGTCTCCACTCATTTAGGTGGTACCTTTGCCCTTTGTATGGCACCAAAAAACCCTGACAATTCGTGTATCCCACATCAACCAAGTAGTACTTTCTTAGGGAAAAATAGCAATACATGTAATTGTTTGAGCCTATCAAGTACACATGAACAAAACCATTTCAACATTTCCTACGACATTGAAAACCCATACCTTGCGGTACTCGTAAGCCGTGTGGTCTCCCTATTGCATCTCTCAACACCCTCCCATCCGTAGTCGACCCTTCCCACCTAGGCAAGACATAAATGAATTGGCCATCCAGTGAGCATACACCAAGGACATTGGTTGTTACCTCTCCTTTCCTATTTCGGTATCTACCTTTGTGTGTTGCAGGTACTTGTACGCGTATGTGAGTACCATCTAAAGCACCAAGGCACCCCTGAAAACATAACCACATTGTCATCGGTTAGGTTCAACCACAATTCCTATAACTATTAAGTGAGTCACACAATAACACATTTTACGTACCTTGAACCACTTCCAGCGATGATCATTTGAGTCCTCCCGAATGGGCTCCGGTTTCTTCAGAAGCAATGATTGCAATCTAATCGTAGCATTGAGGACCAACTTAAAATATCTATTAATTGTTTCACTTGACCTTCCAAACTCAAACTGAATTACTCTATTCTTTACATGATGCCCCAAGATGTGAAGGAACATTGCTACTTGTTCATTAAGTAGCATATGTTTAGTTGCTTTCAACCCACCAATTGTGTCTAACATGTGACACAATTTATCAAATGTAGCCCGGTACATCCTAATTTGGTTGAAGCAAGTCGTGTCGCTACTATATATCATAGCCCTCAAATTTGCTCTCTTCACATGAAAATCTAATCTAAAGGACCTATCCGGTAAGTGCCTTGGTCTACCTCCTCCCACTGCCACTATCATAATAACAATCAACCTCCTCACTACTAGAAGTAGAGCTAGGCAGCCCGCCAAGATTGCAACCATTTCCTCAGACTGTAGCTCCATACTTACACAATTTTTTTGCACATCCATTTCCTTTTCATTATAATCTACTACCTCTATTTACAAACAACCACTATTTACATTCAAACATATAAACTTTTCACCCAACCCAGTATCTTTAGAGCAACACTTCTGACTCAACAATAAACTTCACACTCTAACTAAAATAAACTCACATGATTCCTATAATTCAGCTATGTTAACTTTGTATTTCAGGGTTGCCAGACATGGTTTAATTGTTACCTATACAGAATGTCATACCAATTGCCATACATGTGCATACCCACCAACAATATAGTTTCATTTAATACACACACCACATTAATGGCCAAATTTACTGTCCACAGGAGACACATGTACAGGAATAATCTCATGCCCTATTATTTCCTCACTCACATTTATTGTGCAGCTTCCTGTCTCATTTATTTCCTCACCCACACTAACCAACAAGGATACGTATTATGCCAGCAAACAATGAACACAGGGCATTGGCCAACGGATAAAATAGCAAACATATCATTGATACCCATGGGAACCCACCTCTATTTCCACCTACGTTGAACTTGTCCTGCGTCTCCAACTAGCCCGTCGTCGATTTCAAATGAGCCTCCTTCATTCAGCTCGTGTCTTCGATTTTAGCTTTGTTGAGCTGCAACGTCGATTCTCTTATTTATTAAAAACCTCCACTGTATACAGGGGCATTTGTGTCCATAAAATTCATTCTCCCGAGAACCAAAACAAACTGGCGGGATTCAACTTTCCCACCAATGTGGGAAGATGGAGGCACGCGGGAAATCAACTTTCCCGGAAACTTGGGCACCAAACTGAATTTATCCGTGGGAAGCCTCTCATTTCCCTTTCTCTCACCTTAAATCAGCGTACCAAACAGGCCCTTACTGTTACAAGTATTCATCTTCTGACTATTTATTTACCCATCAAATTTTTTCTTGATTTTTTCCTTCTATCTTTGAAGGAAATAATAAGACGGAAGATAGAAGGAGAAAATCACTGATTTGGAAAGAGCATAGAAATCCCATCATATTCTATAGGTATTAACAGTAAGAGTATAAAAACTGGTAAATTGTAATAGTGAGAAATCATGGATTTGAAATTTTGAAGTTTAATTAGTATTTTATTTTATTTTTCTCAAAATTTAAGTGAGAAATTTAAGGATCAAATGATCAAAATGTCTTGAAAAAAAAACTAATAAAGAAAAGAAAATAAGAAAAAATGACAGAAAAGTATAATTTGAATCACAAAAACCACAAAATATCTACTAAATTAGTAAAAGGATAACCAAATAATCTGGTAGGAATTTAGGACTTTAAAATTTAGGAGCTGACAACTTAAATATAATAATTAGCATCTTTAATATATACATTTTGGGGTGTTTATAATTTAAATGGTTTTTTTCTATCATTTAAAGAAAAAAAAAACAAATTGATTGCTGACATGGTTAAATAATGGTAAATCCGCGGAACAACATCTACATTTTTTCACAACTTTTGCTTTTATAAAAATCAATTAATCCTCTGTTTTCCTCTGTTCATCTCTCTCTCACACACCAATAAATATTACACATATAGTATTATATAACACCTTCACCAGCTACGAAATAACTAATAAAACCTCAAAATCTCAACTTAGTATTGAAATTGCATATTATATATAACTGAAACATCAATAATTCCATCATGCCCTAGCTCTCAACTTCATCACAAACTGAGACAGAGTTTGTGTAGAGGACCCATTTTCTTTTAGTGCATTAGCCGCAGAATCCTTCAAATCTTGCATTCTCTTATGAACGTCTCTTCCTTCTTCACCTTCCATGAATCTTATTATGACGTTAGCTATCTCATCTCTCTCCACCATCCCTGATCTCTGGTTATTAGCTTCTGGCCATAAAGCCACTTTCAAGCAATCTGTTAAAAAAGCTGCATTCATCCTCTGTTCAGCAAACAGAGGCCAAGCTATTATTGGAACCCCATGAACAATACTCTCCATCGTCGAGTTCCAACCACAGTGACTCAAGAATCCACCAACAGAACCGTGACTAAGTATCGAAATCTGAGGCGCCCATAAAGGAACAACGAGACCTCGATCTTTAGTTCTTTCCAAGAACCCATCTGGTAAGAAATCTAAAGGGTTTTTCTGATCACCAGAAGCTGAAAGATAAGCCGCACTAGGATCATCACTCGGAGGCCTTACTACCCACAAGAATTTCTTACCACTTAGTTCTAACCCAAAAGCTAGTTCATTGAGTTGTTCTTGAGATAATGTCCCTCCACTCCCAAATGAAACGTAAACAACAGATTTAGTTGGTTGATTATTCAACCACGTCAAGCAGTTTGAGCCCAACCCGTTTGTCTCGTTATCGGACCGGCCTTGTATGATCGGTCCAACCGGATAAATCTGAGGCCTTTTTCCTTTGGTTTCTTCTTGCAAGCTTCTAATTGTCTCTGTTTCTAACTCAAAGAAACTGTTGAATAAAACCCCATCAATTAAACTTAGCTTCTTGGCACGTTCAAAGAATTGCTTAAGAACTAGTTCATCATAAAGTGATTCTACAATCTCTCGGCCACGATCTGGAATACAAGGTGGGATATCTATGGATTCCGGTGATAGGCCTCTGAACTTTGCGTCATCAAGCTTCATGGAGTTACAGAAGTAGAGAGAGAAAATCATAGAAGCATAAGGAAGGTACATGAAAGACAACAAGTTGAACTCTACAGCAAAATCCAGAGCTTCGTGTGCGAAACAATCAGTAACCAAAGCAACAAGGGAAGATCTGGAGATCAGAGACTCCAATTCTTGGCGAATATATGGTAGAGAGAGAGTGACTGTGAGCTGAACTTGAGCTCCACGATGAACATTTTCAGGCATATCATGTTTGTGAACAGGAGGGAGAAAGATCGAGTGGATATTTGGGGGGAGAGATTGAAGGTAAGATTGAGATGAAGAAGGAAGAGATTCGAGGATTGGGATGATGCATGTTATGTGTAGATCTCGGTGAAGATGAAGGAGACGCTTTGAGAATTGGATTACTGGGAAAAGATGGGTGAAACCAGCACTCGAAATGAAGGCTATGTGAGGTGGATTCGCCATGGAAACTCCAATCAGTATAAGCAGGAAGTATTTGGATTTTTTTTTTCCTTAATAATTTGGTAAGTATAAGGGATATGGCTGTTTTTGTTTTATTTAGACTTTTGCTTGGATTAATTTATAGGGTATAATTTTTCTCAGATATGTGAAGCTAAAAGTGGATTTCGCTACTACATCCAAATAGCCTACAATGTTTGACCCCAAAAAAGAAAGAAAAAAGTCTACAATGAGTTCCTTTGACCCGCAACATATATAAGGTTTGAGACGTAAATTGAAAAGTAAGATGAACATTATGAGCTTGGTTCATCTTATCGTATGTATCTTTTCAACGCCCACCTTTCTTGAATCTTCCTCTCCAAATCATCGGTTATTAAATGGGTTGAGGGAATATATGGATAAAAGGGCAATGATGAGTATGCTTAGGGGCCTGCATGCAGTGGCGGATCCAAAAAATTATTGAAGGGTGGGTATTAGTGGCAGGGGAATTCGGGGGTTTGGAGGCATCGTCCCTTTGCTTTTTTCTTTTTTCTTTTTTTAAAAAAGAAAGTTTTAAATACATTTAAAAACAAAAGAATGTAAACCAAAAAAAGAAAAGAATATCAAAAAATATTTATGAAATCAAGTGAATACTGATGATGTAATAAGAGAGACAGTTATTTTACAAACCTGTCATTTAAAAAAGCAAGGCTAAGTGCCATTAGAAATGCAGCTATATAAATTACAATGAAGAATGGGCACTAAATAAGTTCAAGTACATATATTTTAATAACAAAAGTATATTACAATAAAAATAATTACAATATCATCCTTCTAGGTCTTATTTTTTGGAATTCCATCATAATTGTCTTATTATTAATGTTATCAAATATATCCTAATTTTAATTCCCTTATTTTTTTTAAGAATTTCATCATAATTCAAGGGTAGGCACTTACCCCTTTTATCTAATACTTGTGTTCGCCATTGCGTGCATGAAGCCCAGGAGTTCAGTGCGCCTGCCTGAGTCTGACAAAAAATTGCCCTTCCCAACACAGAAAAAAGAAGCATTCGAAAAAATTGGGCACAATTGGGCTTAGTATTTTTGCGGGCAGGCTTGGGCATCGGGCATGGTATGCCACTCTGTCCATTTGGCCCTTCCTGGTAAGTATATATATTATTATATTTGATAGAAATATTTTTGATATAATAGTTAATATACTTATATTATATATATATATATATATATATATATATATACTAAGGGAATATAATTTGTCCTGTGACAGGAGGTAAGGTATTTTCCAGTGAACCCTATGCGATGTCATTTGGCGTAGTCATCACAGCGAAATTGGACCCACATCAGAACTAATCGTGCGTCAGTAGCAGAAGGCAGAAACGAGGTAATGTATTTTCCAATGATCTATGAATTGACTCCTTGAAACTTCAACGGAAAGCATCTTTATTCAATAACTGCAAAGCTTATCCCAGACTGCTTCCCACAATTTGCATCTTATTCCACAGAGAACAGAAGGCAGAAACAAACCTGAAGAAGCACAAAAACCAGAACCAGGACCTCGACGAGCTATGGCGGAGTCGATCAGCAATAACGAAGCAGAAAGCAGAGAGTGCGAGCAGTGAAACGGATAGGGTTCTGACTGTTTTTTCGTTAGATGACTACGCCAAACGACGTCACATAGGGTTCACTGGAAAATACCTTACCTCCTGTCACAGGGCAAATTATATTCCCATATACTAATACTCTAATATATCCATTGAGTATTTGACTATTAGTCCATTATATTGTTAATGATGTCTTGTATTTAATGGACTATGGATGTTATTTAATTTTTCACGTATATGTAATTGACTATTTGGTAAGACATATGGTAGTTTATTTATTTATTTATTTATTTCAAGACTCAAGTTATAGACTAATTTTGGAATATTCTAAAGTCCATAATTATTGATTACATTTAAAGTTTACAATATTGTTTATTAAGTACGATTGAAACTGTTTTTTTTTTCCACATAAGGTGTGGCAGTGTATCACCATTTAGGCAAGGAAGCCTACCTACCCAACCCGAAGATATTAGGGCCTCTATCAGACAGGACCGGACACCGAATTGTATTTTATTGCCCAATGATCCTTCAGGTAGGGTATTGGGCGGGGGTCTTGTCTAGCCCAACCTAACCCATTCTTACCCCTAAGTACGATACTCATTGCTAAGTACGATACTCTTTAAAGTGCATCTGGGAAAAGCATACAATTGTCTGTGTTGGGACTTTGTTGAAGAGACTCTCTATGATGCTGGGCTCCCTCAAAAGTTTGTTAGAGCTGTTATGACTTGTGTGTCCACATGTAGCATGAGGGTAATATGGAATGGCATTCACTCTGAAAGGTTCACCCCATCACGTGGGATAAGACAAGGGGATCACCTATCCCCCTATATTTTTGTCTTATGTAAGGAGAGATTATCTCAAATAATTGCCCAAAAGGTTACCAACAAGCAGTGGAAGCCAGTTCACTTGGGGAGAGGGGCCCCAGCCCTCTCCCACCTCTTCTTTGCAGATGACCTTGTTCTCTTTAGCTCCACAACCGCTAGCCAGGTGACACTGATCCGTAATGTTTTAGAGGAGTTTTGTTCGAGCTTGGGCCACAAGGTTAGCAACTCTAAGACTTCCATCTATTTTTCGAAAAATGTTGCTCCTAGCATTCAAATGGAAATCAGCGAGGAATTGGGTTTTAGAAAAACAGATAACCTTGGGATGTATCTTGGGGTTCCCCTTCTGCACCAGAGAGTTCGTTCAGGCACTTATGAGTATCTGGAGGAGAAAGTTAAGAAAAAACTATCTGGTTGGGCAGCTAGATCTCTCTTACTGGCTGGTCGCATTACACTCGCTAAATCAGTGTTCTCGGCGATCCCAGCGTATGCCATGCAGACCACCAAGCTACCTCCAGGGGTATGCTGTCGCCTAGAACGTCATAGATGTAAGTTTATTTGGTGTGGTACAGGCGCAGATTGGAAACCTTCCTTAGTAAGATGTGAGGATATGTGTTAACCACTGAATGCAGGGGGTGTGGCCTGAGGAGTTTGGAAACCTAGAATTAGGCGTTCCTCATGAAGCTCAGTTTTTTAATGTAGGCCCGCTCGGATTTACTATGGGTACAGGTCTTACGAAGGAAATATGGGTGGGACGAACTGAAGGGACCCTACAAACGCAACATGAACAGTTACTATCTTTGGAAGTACCTGAGGAGGCTATTGGGTGAGGTTGATGTCGGTGTTTGTTGGGATCTGGAGGATGGTACTCGAACACGTTTCTAGGCAAGCAACTAGGTGCCCGAAGTGGGGCCTCTCAAACTCTTGGCGTTCCGTGATATTCACTCGGAAGAGGAGCTGCTACCTGTGAATCACTTTACCATGGATGACGGAGGATGGAACTGGGACCTGTTCTGGCACGACCTACCAGATCATGTGCTCTCCATTATGTTAGGTATTAAACCCCCCCAGTAGTGATGATGGTGCAGCACGATGCTTTTGGGAAATCTCAGCTGATGGTAACTTCTCAGTATCGTTGGTGTTGGCGGTGTGTGGGTGGCAAAGTCCCACATCGCCTAATTGAGAAGGGAGGGGGCGCTATTTTGAGTATAAATAGAGGCCTCCCCCTCCCTTCATCCTCACCCCTCTCAATTGTCTCTTAAGACATTTGTATATCTTTCTCTCTTGTAGTATTTCACTTGTAAATTATTTGGAGTGAATTTAGGATCTGAAATTTCTCTTATTTTTTTGTCTTATTTATTATTTATTAGCTGCATATAGATATAGTAGTTGGGGCTTATTATATTATTAAATTACGTCTAGAAACTTTGTTTCTAGCTTGGGTAATTTTCTAGTATAATCAGTCACGCTCTATATTGTGCTTCCGCAACAATTGGTATCAGAGCCGAGGTTCTGTCTGAGTATGCTCTGTGGTTGCAGCTTAGTCTGAGCTTCCACATCAGAAAAGATGGAGGAAGAAGAATGGAGGGTCGTCAATCGAGTTGCTTGTGGTACTATTAGATCGTACCTTTCAAGAGAGCAGAAGTATCCATACACAAAGGAAACTTCTGCATGTAGACTGTGGAAGGCACTGGAGGACAAGTTCTTGAAGAAAAACTGTCAGAATAAACTCTATATGAAGAAAAGGCTGTTTCGCTTCACTTACGTTCCTGGTACCACAATGAATGAGCATATCACTAGCTTTAACAAGTTGGTGACAGATTTGCAGAATATGGACGAAACCTTTGGAGATGAAGATCTGGCCCTGATGATGTTGGGATCACTTCCTGATGAGTACGAGCACCTAGAGACTACCCTTCTTCACGGTAAGGAGAAAGTTTCTCTAGAAGAAGTTTGTTCTTCTTTGTACAGCCATGAACAAAGAAGGAAAGAGAAACAAAAAGGTGGAGATGCAGAGGCTCTAGTGGTAAGAGGCCGTACTGAAGACAAGAAGAGATCAAAGAAAGGCCGATCCAAGTCAAGGTCCAGACCCAGCAAAGATGAGTGTGCCTTTTGTCGAGAAAAGGGACACTGGAAGAAGGACTGTCCGAAGCTGAAGAACAAAGCCAAACCTGGAGATGAGAAGGCTACTATGGACTCCTATGTAGCTGATTATGATGATGAAAATTCAGATTTATCGCTGGCTACAACAACGTCGTCAAAACCATCAAACGAATGGTTGTTGGACTCAGCCTGCAGCCATCATATGTGTCCTAATAGAGACTGGTTCACTGATTTTGAAGAAGCAGAGTGTGGAATTGTTCACACAGCAGATAACTCTTTACTTACCGCATATGGCATTGGTTCTATTAAACTTAGGAACCATGATGGATTGATTAGAACATTGACAGATGTTCGATATGTACCAGACTTGAAGAAGAATCTCATTTCTGTAGGAACTCTAGATTCAAAAGGGTTCAAGATCACTGCAGAAAATGGAGTAATGAAGATATTCTCTGGTGCATTGGTGGTAATGAAGGGTATTCGGAAGAACAATAACACATACCATTATCATGGTAGTACAGTTATTGGCACGGCAGCAGTGACATCCAGTAGTGAGAAGGATGCAGAAGCAACCAGGTTGTGGCATATGCGCTTGGGACATGCTGGAGGAAAATCCTTGAAAACTTTAGCAAGTCAAGGATTGTTGAAAGGATTGAAGCATTGCATCATGGACTTTTGTGAGCATTGCGTGAAGGGGAAACACACAAGGGTTAAATTCGGTACAGCTATTCACAATACAGAAGGTATTTTGGATTATGTACACTCTGATGTTTGGGGTCCTTCCAAAACAGCTTCGTTGGGAGGAAAGCATTATTTTGTAACCTTTGTTGATGATTTTTCCCGAAGAGTTTGGGTGTATACGATGAAGACCAAAGATGAAGTTTTGGGAATTTTTCTCAAATGGAAGACGATGATAGAAGCACAAACAGGCAGGAGGATCAAATGTCTTCGCACAGACAATGGTGGAGAGTACAGGAATGATCCTTTCCAGAAGGTTTGTGAAGACAATGGCATCGTCAGACACTTCACCGTGAGAAATACACCACAGCAGAATGGGGTGGCAGAACGCATGAACCGGACTTTGCTGGAGAAGGTTCGGTGTATGTTGTCCAATGCTGGTTTGGGCAAAGAATTTTGGGCTGAGGCAATAACATATGCGAGTCATCTCATTAATCGTCTACCATCTGCTGCTATTGATAGTAAGACACCGTTGGAACAATGGTATGGTAAGCCTGCTAATGATTATGATTCTTTACATGTATTTGGCTCAACTGCATATTATCATGTGAAAGAATCAAAATTGGATCCAAGAGCAAAGAAAGCCATTTTCTTGGGAATCACTTCTGGAGTCAAAGGATATCGTTTATGGTGTCCAGAGACGAAGAAGGTTGTGTTTAGCAGGGACGTTACTTTTGATGAGACTGCTATATTTAAAACAGTAACATCTGAAGATACCACACAGACCGATGGTGCTTCGAAGCAGGTGGAGTTTGAAGGAAAGCTAACTTTCCCAATACAGAAAAGTGACGGGGAAACGAGGAAAGACTTTCCTGTAGAAGAAGAGCCAGTTGAAAGGGAGGTTTCAACACAAGAACCTCAGCAGCAACATGAATCAATCGCAACCAGCAGGCCACGACGAATAGTAAGAAAGCCTACTCGCTTTATGGATATGGTGGCTTGTGCAACGTCAATTGCAACTGATGGCATTCCTTCAACTTATCGATGGGCTATCCGAGGCTCAGAAAAGGATGAGTGGATGAATGCGATGAATGAAGAAATGCAGTCCCTTCATCAGAATGGCACGTGGAGATTGGCCAAACTCCCAAAGGGTAAGAAAGCAATTGGTTGCAAATGGGTGTATGCGAAGAAAGAAGGATTTCCTAACCAAGGCGATATTCGCTACAAAGCAAGGTTGGTAGCTAAAGGCTATGCTCAGAAGGAGGGAGTTGATTACAATGAGGTATTTTCTCCAGTTGTAAAACATTCCTCCATTAGAATTCTGTTGGCTTTGGTAGCGCAGTTAGATTTGGAACTAGTTCAGATGGATGTAAAAACTGCATTTCTAAATGGGGACTTGGAGGAGGAAATCTACATGACTCAGCCTGAAGGATTCAAAGTTGCTGGAAAGGAGAATATGGTGTGCAAACTTGAAAGATCGTTATACGGATTGAAGCAGTCTCCGAGACAATGGTATAAACGGTTTGACAAGTTTATGTTGCGACATAAGTATAGAAGAAGCAAATACGATCATTGTGTGTATTTGCGGAAGCTTGAAGACGGGTCCTTTATCTATCTTCTTTTGTATGTTGATGATATGTTGATTGCTTCAAGAAATCAAGCAGAGATTGAGAAGCTAAAGGATCAACTGAAGAAGGAATTCGAGATGAAGGACTTAGGCGAGGCAAGAAAGATACTTGGCATGGAGATAACAAGAGATAGACCATCGAAGAAGCTCTTCTTATCTCAAAGGGAGTATTTGAAGAAGGTGCTACACCGTTTTGGTATGAATGAAGAAACCAGGTCGGTAAGCATTCCACTTGCACCGCATTTTAAGCTTAATGCTGATATGTCGCCGAAGGATGAAGATGAACGAGCATATATGTCAAGGGTACCATATGCGAACGCTGTTGGTAGCTTGATGTATGCTATGGTTTGTACAAGACCAGACATTTCACAGGCAGTTGGAGTAGTGAGTAGGTATATGCATGATCCCGGAATAGAGCATTGGCAAGCCGTGAAATGGATTCTACGGTATATTTGTAATACTGTAGATGTTGGATTGGTCTTTCAGCAGGATGTTGATCAACAACTAGTTGGGTATTGTGACTCAGATTTTGCAGGTGACTTGGACAAACGAAGGTCAACTACTGGTTATGTATTCACTCTTGCAGGTGCACCAGTTAGTTGGAAGTCAACTTTACAGTCAACGGTAGCTTTGTCTACAACAGAGGCAGAGTACATGGCAATTACAGAGGCTGTGAAGGAGGCGATTTGGCTTCAAGGGTTGCTTGGAGAGCTTGGTGTTAATCAGGAAAGCATCACAGTATTTTGTGATAGCCAGAGTGCTATTCAATTAGCAAAGAACCAAGTCTACCATGCAAGGACGAAGCACATTGACGTCCGATATCACTTTATAAGAGAAATATTGGAAGAAGGTGGAGTCACGATACGGAAGATACGAACAGATGATAATCCTGCTGATATGTTGACAAAGGTGGTGACTTCTATTAAATTTCAACATTGTTTGGATCTGATCAACATTGTTGAACGTTGTTACAATTAGAATTTTGTAAATAGGAAATTGAGAATGTAGGGATTTTGCCAAGGTGGAGATTTGTTGGCGGTGTGTGGGTGGCAAAGTCCCACATCGCCTAATTGAGAAGGGAGGGGGCGCTATTTTGAGTATAAATAGAGGCCTCCCCCTCCCTTCATCCTCACCCCTCTCAATTGTCTCTTAAGACATTTGTATATCTTTCTCTCTTGTAGTATTTCACTTGTAAATTATTTGGAGTGAATTTAGGATCTGAAATTTCTCTTATTTTTTTGTCTTATTTATTATTTATTAGCTGCATATAGATATAGTAGTTGGGGCTTATTATATTATTAAATTACGTCTAGAAACTTTGTTTCTAGCTTGGGTAATTTTCTAGTATAATCAGTCACGCTCTATATTGTGCTTCCGCAACAGTTGGCATATGAATTGTTAAGTGTTGAGACGAAAGTTAAGCCTGATCACTTTTATGAGGTCATCTGGAAGTGGCAGGGCGCCCAGCACGTTAGGGTATTCCTTTGGCTGGCAGCACATGGCAGCTTCCTAACCAACCTGGAAAGACAACGACGCCATATGACTGATACAAGCTCGTGCCCACGCTGTGCATAGGGAGTAGAAGATGAAGAGCATGTATTACGATAGTGTATGTATGCTAAAGAGGTGTGGTCTCTCTTAGTCCCAGCTTCCAAATTGCATGAATTCCACCAGCTAGAGTTTTGATCTTGGTTGCTAAAGGACCTCAAGTCTACTTGTGGCCTGGACGGGAACCCCAAGTGGGCGAGTACATTTGGTCTTACGTGTTGGAAGCTTTGGGAGTCTCGGAACAAGGCGGTCTTTCAACATTTCCATATTCACCCTACGAGCTTAGCAAGGGAGGTCAGTCTGTTCACGGATTTTACTACCCAGGCCATTTCTCCAACCACTGTATTACGGTGGGAAAGACCTATGCGAGAGGAGAGACTAATCAACTGGGTTAAGCCCCCTTGGCCTATGGTGGCACTTAACTGTGATGGCGTGAAGAAGGGAGACAGTTTGAGAGCAGGGGCCGGTAGCTTGATCCGTGACTCTGAGGGAAGGTGGTTAGCAGGGTGTTGTCATAATATCGGTGTTTGCTCCTCCCTCCATGCGGAACTCTGGGCCCTACTGGATGGCCTTGAGCTAGCATGGTCTCTCGGCTACAGAGACCTTATTGTGCAGACCAATTGCCTAACTGCAAGGACACTTGTGACAAAGTCTAATGCCAATGGTGGGGCAAATAGGAGTCTGGTTCGAAGTATACGACGGTTGCTCGCTCAAGATTGGAGAATATCTATCAACCATGTATTTCGTGAGGCGAATCATTGTGCTGACTTTCTGGCAACGTATGCATTGAGTTTGGCGGTAGGCAACCACCGCCTGGAGGAGGCCCCTGATGGTCTGCTAGCTGTGCTTCGTGAGGACGCAAGCGGTCTTGGATGGTTGAGGATTTGCTCTGGCTTCTCCCCCCTGTCTTGATTAATCCCTTTGTAAACAAAATAATAATAATAATAATGGTTCAAGTTTTTTTTTGGTTAGAGTGATTTTTTTTTTGTCAAAGCATAAATTTTTTTGGGTAAGCATTAAAGTAATATTTTTAGAAAAAATGAAAGTAAAAAAATTGATTTCTACCATTCATATTAGATTGGATTGTGGAAATGAGCTTTTGGTGCTCATCACTTCCTTTAGCAATAAAACTCATTCCAATTCAAGTGTTTCTTGTGTAATTGTGACAGAATCAATATTAACATACGCGTAATTAAAATATACAAAAAAAAAATTATATGTAACCCTAAACTGGGTAACATTTAAACAAAAAATCATTAATTCACAAATAAATGAAATGTTTATATATAAGTCATATATAATCTAATAAAAAAGGGTATTAAAATATAAATTTGACTTAACATCATTTTCTTTTTACTTCAAACGATGTCATTTTAATCCTAGCAAATAGTACAACAACATATAAAATCTACCTGATTGATTTATCCAAAACTCTTAACAACTAAGATAAGCAAAAGAATATTGATTCATTAGCTTATTTGTCTGATCGGCTCACCGAAGTTAGATTTTAATTATATGGTGTTTATAATCTTATAATTATTTAATTTAGAGCCAATAATAAGCGCTCAAGCCACACCACATCATACATGGATCATCAACATTAACCATAGTAAATTTATTAATTACCCTAATAAATTAATTAATCGAATTACATGATATCACATAGGTGTATGAAAATGAAAAAGCGAGGGCGCACACCCACGCACATATCTGTTATATGCGAACAATATAATTTAAATTTTTTTTTTTTGGTACACATAGTAGGAGGGGGCAGGGTTCAAATCCTGGACATTGGGGAGGGGAGTCAAGCTCCTATGCCACTGCGCTACTAAGGCACTGACAATATAATTTAAAATTCTAGTTCAAGTTTCTGTCACCGATTCAAAAATGCGGAGCGTGACATGTGATCTTTAATTAAGATGCTTTTTCCAAGGGGAAAAAACAACGAGAAGGTGCTTTTCCCTTTGATGTGAGATCGTGTATGTCCCTCTCGACGAGTTGGAGTCTTCGCTTCCCCAGATACTTCATCACGTATGACTCGCTTACTACCACACAACCATTTTTTTAAAAAAAAAAAAAAGAAAAAGAAAAAGAAAGAAAGAAAGAAGAAAAAAGGCGAAAATCCTCTTCAGGGTCTAAATAAGATATTGTCAAAAAAGGCCTAAAGAAAAGTCACATGTCAGAAAGGGCATTATTATTAATGTGTATTGATTTAGTTGTTACTGTTGTACTGATTTACTCCCTCCGGTCCTAATTAGAAGGCATAATTGACTTTTTTGGAGAAATTAAGAAAGTTAATTAAATTACTTTAGAGTATTTTTATTTTTATTTTTTTCTTCAAAGTAATTAGTATGACTAATAAACTAATATATAATCTAAAGATACACAACATATAAAATGATTAAGTAACTTATTTAGCTTCCTTAATCTCTCCAAACAAAGCCAACTATGCCTTATAATCAGGACCGGAGGTAGTAGTTGTTAATATATAGTTGTTAACGTGTACTGATTTAGTTATTAATGTTGTATTGATATAGTTTTCAACATTTATGAAATAATACTAAAAAAGGCCTTTAAGGTATTTTCTGACATGTAACTTTTTTTAGGTTTTTTCATAATAGCTTGTTTACTCGGGCCTTGATAGAGAAGTTTCCAAGAAGAAAAAGGACGTGGCTTACTCTTTGGTTTCACATATGCTCTATCCGATTTTTTATGTAAGATTTAATGAGAGAGTTGATATTGATTTTAAAGATAAGACCTATTTCATATATTTATCAATATTTACTAAACTAACATATTAATATGCTAGCAATGATGATAATCAAAGAGGAGAGAGAGTATAGGAATTAAAGAAAATTATTATTTTGGTAGTTTAGAAAAACATATCATACTAACTAATTTAATTATCTATCCTCCTTGAATTAATCAAATAACTTCCTTGAATTAATCAAACTAGTCAATTAAGTCTTATGTTGAGGATGAAAATTTAGTAAACAAGCGTTTTTGTATGTTCTTATTATTTTGGCCAAAACAAGATGACAATTTTATTCTCAAAACTCGTTAATTTCAAAGATCTTTGGAGGACTCGCAACAATCACTGCTAAAAAAACGTGAAACTACGACGGAAAATTTTCCGTCGCAAATTCACGGCATTTTGCGACGGAAATGGAATTCTGTCGCAAAATGAGGAAATTAGCGATGGATTATTAATCCGTCGCTAACGCTAACTGGCGGCCAAAAAGGGCGCCAGTTTTTTGAGTTAGCGACTATAGCGACGGAATGAGATTCCGTCGCTAACTATAGCGACGGATTTCAAAATCCGTCGCGCTATCTGTCAGCAAAAAGCTGCCAGTTGCAGCTTTTTAGTAACGGATTTGAAATACGGAAATTGATTCTGTCGCAAAACCAATTAAATAAAGTCCTCCTTCCTCATTCGAACCTTCAGCTCGTCCCTTACCTCAGCCGCCCCCACAACTCGTCGCCGCCGGTCTCTTGCCCCCAGCTCGCCGTCCACAGCTCGCCCGCCCCCAGCCACCAACTCCCCGCCAACCCCAACTCCCCTCTGCCCCACCCCTACAGCTCCCCCGCGACCCCAAAGCCCACAGCTCACCGCCGACACCCACAGCTCCCCCGCCCCCCAGCTCACCCGTCCCCCAGCCCCGATAGCTCCCCCCCACCCCCACAGCTTCCCCGTCCCCCACCCCGACAGGTTCCCCCCTCAGCTCCACCGCCCCCACCCCAACGCCCTGAGCTCCCAATCCCTCAGCTCCCACCCCCACCCCTCAGCTGCGCTCCCCCTCCACCTTCTCCGGTATGATTTTTGTTTTTGTTTTTAATCACTTTTTTTTTTTTAGAAATAAGTATAGATAAACATTAAAAAAAAATAGTCATATTTATTGCTCATGAATAAATAGGTCTCCAAAGTCGCCGTTCTCTAGTCACTGGTGCTCTTCTCTGCCGTCCGGCTACCCTCTTCATCCGGTAAGCTCCCTTTCTTTTGTTCTTTTTTTTTTACCATATTATTTATCATGAGAAATTAATATAGATAAAAAATGAAAAAACTAATCATATTTATTACTCATGAATAAATAGGTTATAATTTAACATTATTGTTTATTTAGGTTATAATTATCTTATAAATATAACTAAAAAGTATACATGGAAAAAAAATTACCAATTTTTTTATTAAAATAATTTGTAAATTGTTAAATTTTATACTAAATACTTACTATGTTGTGGGTCGCCAAAATGATTTAAGGGGTCAAATTTTAAATGATATTTTATTTCTTTTTTAAATAAAAAATAAACATGAATGACATTAATGGTACATAAAAGATATTGGTGTGATAATCCTTATATGTTAGAAAATCCAAAATACTTATAGTAGTCTATTTTTTGTTTGCCCCCTCCACAAGCATGTCCCCATATTTCTTAATTTTATTTATTTATTTATTTGTTTATTATGAAAAATTCGTATAGATAAAAATTGAAAAAATTAGTCATATTTATTATTCATGAATAAATAGGTTATAATTTAAGATTGGTAATTTGTTTGCTGCATTTTTAAGGGAAAAGTTGTAACGTTAGGTTATAAATAGTCATATTTAATAAAATTTGTTTGCTGCATTTATAAAGAAAAAGTTGTAACGTTAGGTTCGGTCCATGCAAATTAGGTAGACCTACACATATGGCGGCTAAATTAACGAGTGTTTTTTTTAAAAAAATTAATATTTAATTACATATTGCAAATAATTAAGAGGAGAAAACACTGGAGTTTTCACGAGAGTCCGATTTTCATTAGATAAATTATAAATATTTAATAGTAAAAAAAATAATTAATTAATAAATGTTGCATAATTATAATTAAGGAAAAATATTCATTTGAAATATTTAATATTTTACAAAACTCTCAGACGCTGCTGAGTGCTTTCCGACCAGCAAATGCCTTTTCATGAATTTGGAACACATGTAATATTCAATACTACAAAACAAAATACTACTCTTTGTGATCATTAATTTAATAATTAAATAATTAATATGTCAAAATTAAATAAATTGATTAAGTTAATTATTGGTAAAATATGTTCCTAAAATACTTCTTTTAGTCATTTGCTCATGAAATTTGAAGAGATTATCTTTAAAATTTTCAACGGTCGAGATTTAAAATTAACAATTGATGATATTTTAAATTAAAATTTTTTTGAAAAAATAATGATTATTAAAGATTTTATCTTTATTTTATATTTTATACACATTAAAATATTTAAAAAATAAAAAATAAAGCTAGATGGTCTAAACTTCAATGTTAATAGTGATGAACCAGAAAGTTGAATCATATTCTCTATGTGAAGCGAGTTGTCTGAATAACTTATCAAGCTAATTATTATTAAGCTGATTCCTGCACGTGGTTGAGTTTATAAATGCGCTAAATTATTCTTATTCGAGGCATCAGTTACAAAATCCACACCATAAAAAATAAAAATAAAAATCTCAACGGGAGAGAGAAAGTGTGTGTGTTTATATATCAAACAATAATAACAAGTTGGGTTAATTAGGTAATTATAAATAACAAGTTGTTTAGATAAATAGGTAATTATAAATACAAAAGATAAAGTTGATTTTGCATATTATATAAATTTGATTAAGTCTTATATAATCTTTATATGTTAGAAAATCCAGAATCCTTATAGTATTCTATTTTTGTTTGCCACCTCCACAAGCATGTCCCCATGTTCTGGTGTGCTATCCTCATTCTCTGGTTGCTTGCTGGGATATGTTCTTTGTTCAATGCATGTGTGTTTTTTTTTTTAAATTTCTTGATTAAGTGGCAATTGGTTGGCATAAGTGGCTAGTTGTATTGGTTACTTATAGATATATTTGTGGCAAATTGAGATGTTAACTAGGTTAGTAACTGAAATAGCTAGGAAGTATGGAAGACAATCATGATAGGAGTTGGATGTACAATCGTCTAACTGGAAGAGAAATAAAACAAGCATTCTTGGCGGGTTTGAACGAGTTCATCAAATTTGCTTTGGCGCATTCAAATAATTCAAGTAGGGAGATCAGGTGTCCGTGTGCCAAATGTAAGTGTTTAAGGTTTAAAAATCCGAGCAAGGTCAAAATTCATTTGTGTCAAAATGGATTCATGAAGGATTATGAGTGTTGGGAATGCCATGGCGAAGTTTGACAGACACCGAGTGGTTATTACGGGGACAGTAGTCATCGAGAAAACCTTAATGCGTATGAGCAGTTGGTTATGGATGCCGCGGGACCGTCCATTGGCAGATATTTTGATCCCGTTACTCATGCCGAATCGTCATACATGGGAGAGGAGACCGGTACACATACTCAACCATCATACATGGGAGAGGATCCTCATTCGGACGTCGATAGGTTCTATAAAATGCTTCAAGAAGCGCAACGTCCGATATGGGAAGGTTGCGAACACTTTGAAAGTAGTGAATATTCATCGCTTTCGGCTACCCTAGCAACACTAAGCTTGAAGATTGATCACCATATGAGTGAGAGGAATTACAACGAAATGATGCAGATCATAAGCAAAGTTGTTCCCAAAGACAATAATTTGCCGAAGGATTTTTACCAAGCAAGAAATATGTGAAAGAGCTTGGGCTTGGATGTGAAAAAATCCATTGCTGCCCTAGTGGATGTATGTTGTATTACAAGGATGATGCTGAGCTGATCAGTTGTAAATTCTGTGGACATGACAGATACAAAGTTGTGAGGAAAGGAAGGAAAATGACCCGTCAAGTGTTAAGCAAGATGCACTACTTTCCTCTGGTGCCCAGACTTCAGAGATTGTATGCATCAGAACAAACAGCTGCTCACATGAGATGGCACCGGGAGCATCACAGGGATGAAAATTTTGTGACACATCCATCCGATGCCGAAGCTTGGCGTAAATTTGACGAGGCGAATCCTTTCTTTGCTATGGATCCCCGTAATGTCTGTCTTGGTCTATGCTCGGATGGGTTTGCTCCTTTTGATAAATCGGGCAGAAATTATTCCTGTTGGCCTGTCATTGTGACACCGTACAACCTCCCACCTTCTATGTGCATGAGAAGGGAGTTTTTGTTCCTCAACGCGTTAATCTCTGGGCCATCCAACCCCAAAAAGAAGATAGATGTGTACCTCAGGCCTTTGATAGATGAGTTGAAGATGTTGTGGAGTGAAGGGGTTCTAACGTATGATATATCATTGAGTCAGAATTTCACAATGTGTGCTGGCTTAATGTGGACGATAAATGATTTCCCTGCATATGGGATGTTGAGTGGCTGGCAAACGTCGGGAAAGCTTGCATGCCCGGTATGTCTTGAACAGAACATGAGTTTTAGCTTGGAACACAGTCACAAAGTCTGTTGGTTTGACAGGCGCTGACGATTCCTACCCCCCCGACCATCCGTATAGGAGAAATAGAAAAGACTTCACGCGTAATGTGGTTGAACGAGCAGATCAACCTTGTTGTTTAAGTGGTCAAGAAATATGGGACAGGGTCAAGTATATTCAAAGTGTCTAAGAGGGTGCTGCTTCCAACGAACCTGAGGGATATGGTGTTGATCATCATTGGAACAAACGCAGCATCTTCTGGGAACTACCATATTGGAAAGATCAATTGTTAAGACACAACCTGGATGTCATGCACATTGAAGCAATGTGTTTTGTAATATTTTGTACACTGTGATGGACACGAAAGGCAAGACGAAGGACACAATCAATGCTAGACGGGACATAGAAGCGATTTGTAGAAGGCCTGCTTTGCATTTGGTGCAGGATGGCAGGGGACGGATTTTCAAACCTAGAGCACCGTACACATTAAACAAACAGCAGAATTTGGAATTGTTACAGTGGGTTGAAGATCTGAAACTCTCGGATGGTTATGCGCCAAACTTGAAAAGATGTGTCAACTTGCACGAGGGGAAGTTATTCGGGATGAAGAGTCATGATTGTCATGTTTTTTTCCAGAGATTGTTGCCGTGGGCCTTCAAAGCATTACCAACCACATATGGTCTATTCTAACAGAATTTTCCAGGTTCTTTAGAGAGATTTATGCTTCTGAGCTTAATGTGGAAAAGTTACGGCACCTGGAGGCGAGCATGCCAATAACACTATGCAAGTTAGAGATCGTGTTTCCTCCTAGCATGTTTGACTCAATGGAACATTTACCTGTTCACTTGACCTACGAAGCAAGAGTAGGAGGTCCCCAACAATATAGGTGGATGTATCCGTTTAAGAGGTAATATATATATTTCTTTCGTGCAGTTATTTCTTTCGCGCACTTTAGTTTATAAATACCCTCTAATTGTCCATTGTAGGTTTTTACGCACTCTTAAACAAAAAATAAAAAATCCAACCCACGTTGAAGAATCTATCGCTGAAGCGTATCTAGTCGAAGAGGCCACAAAATTTGCGTCATACTATTATCCCCCTGAAATGCACATCAACATGGAGACGGGTACCTCGCAACGATGATGGTGGTAATACGAGCGAACAAAAATCAATATTTGATTTTCCAGGCCGAGTCGTGGGAAAACGTTGGAGATCAACTCTTGAAGTAAGAGATAAGCGAGTAGCGGAGTGGTACATTCTAAACAACTGTGAAGAGGCCGCCCAATACTTAAAGTAAGATTTGTTGTCTTTTCACTGTTACGGTAAGTATTATAGTATTAACTTCATTTTTTTGTAGCAGTTAGTTATTTTTCTAATTTGGTCCGATCAGAAAATCCTGAAATGTCGGAATCCCAAGTTGATCAATTCATGAACTTTGAGTTCCCAAAATGGTTTTGCTCCTACTTCTTGGCACATCCAGAAGATGCCAATAAAGTGGCGTGGAGTTTATCTTATGGAGCTGCAATTAGTGTTACCCGGTGCAACAAATATATAATCAACGGGTATCGATTTTCAATTGTTGAAGTGAATGCAGGTACACAATGTTGCAATTATGGTGTATGTTGTCGAGGTGACCAAGTTGACGGGGTGGAGAGTGACTACTACAGGAAGTTAATCGACATAATTCAGCTGAGTTACCAGTGGACAAGGTGGTGACACTTTTTAAATGTGAGTGGTTTGATAACAGTCCGCGTGGGACAAAAGTGGACAAACATGGAAATATTGAGATCCACTGGACAAGGAGATATACGGTTGGTTATGACCCATTCATCCTTGCTCAACAGGCGGAACAAGTTTACTATAATTATACCCCACACCCCGCCAAGGGTGGGTGGGAGTTATTAAAACCAAAGCACAGAATATTATACCTCAGTCGAAAGAGTCGGAAGCAAATGACGGCATGAAGGAACAGTTCCAGGCTGATGTGGAACATGTACTGCCCATAAACATTGCCGACAACGATGTACCAAGCAATTTGTTTGATTCTACTGCGAACTTAGAGTTGATTCCTATCCAAGTTGACGGTGAGGAATCAGACGATGAGACAGAAGTGATTTACTCTGATAGCAAGTCTGAGTTCGACGACTATAAGACTCCAGAGGAAGCCGTGCAAGCAGATGACGAAGAACATGAATCATCCGATTGATTTGTGTTAGTTCTTTGTTTATGACAATTTGTTATACTACATACTCCGTAATTGCACTACTGTCATATTAAGTAATAAATATCTTATTTTTATATATATTTTCACATAATGTTTGTCAATGTAGCAAGATGGAGCATCCTGGAGGACGTGCAGATGGTGGACGTGGTCGTGGTCGATCCCGACCTCGTCCTATCAGAGGGGGTAGGGGAACGCCATCTGCTCCCTTCGTAGGCATGGGGGGGAGAGGCGCTTCCCCAGAGGTTTCACCATATGAGACGTCATCTTCACCATCGGTTTATTTGTCTACTTCACCGTCGCTGTATATGTCGTCATCTCCGTCTTCCTCCAGTGATCCACACCAAGGGGGACACCAGGTTTACTTTACTATTTCTGATTGATTTACATATGTGTAGTTTTATTTAACCATCTACGTACAAACTCTTCAATAATTCACATTCCTTCATTCAGCACATTCCGTCGCCTCATAGCCAGGTCGACGAAGGAGGTAGTTCCTCTAATACACCTGTATGGGGAGCGAAAGATCCTGTGACAGGGAAGCTATGGATCCGTCCTTATGGCATCGAGGGGTGAGTCATATAAAGTTACTAATAACGCTACAATTTTTAACCTTTAGTTTGTATGCTCATATTTGCATCATATCCTCTGTCTACAGATTTGACCCTTATCCCCCGGTGGCTAATATCTTGTCAACCCAAATATTCTGTAATTTCAATTAGCCTTGGGGCACGTGGAAAGACATTCCTAAGGATACTCGGAATAGATGGTTCGAGGAGTTTTTGGTAAGTTAAGTGATTTATAGTTATTAATTTCTTATCCAAATACGAACTGATTAAGTATTTGTAACATTTGGAGCACTAATTGTTCATTATTGATTTTCAGAATAAGTTTATGACGTTGCCTGAACATCATAAAGGTCTGAAAAAAGCTTTTAACCATAAGGGAAGCCGGTGGTTGACTGAGAGATTTCATAAATTGAGAAAGGGTGTAGGCAAGACAGATTGGATTGACCCTGAGACTGCAAGCCTATTACTTCAAAATTGGGCGAACGATGAGAAATTTAATAATAGAAGTCAGAAAAGTAAGCAGAATAGGGCCAAGCAGGTGGGACCTTCATATGCTGGCAGGTCCATTCCGCTGAGTGAGCATTGTCGAAAAATTGTGAGTACACGTTATTTTCTATTAAAGTATTCAATGTTTTGTACCTTGGCACATAATTTGTTAACGATTTTTCTTGTGTTTGCAGGCACTGTCTGGGGATGTTCCTCCAGAAGATGTTGAGTGGCGTGCCTTTGAGTAGACCCATACCCGGCAGACTGAAAGGGGTGAGAAGATATGGATTAACGCCAGGTCGGAGCAAGTGGCGGTGAGACATTTATATTGCATTGATTCTTTGTTTCGGACACCAACATGTTTATTTCATTTCACATGGCTTTTTTTGTGATGTATTTTTTTGTTTATAGGACACCTATCTGAGGCTGACACAGGAGAGAGACTCGCAGAGTCGAACCGAGCCCTCATCCTCTCAGTCCGATAACGAGACTCTATTCTTACAGGCTACGGGTGGATTTAACAGCAAAGGTAGAGTCTTCGGGTTAGGTTCCGTCGCCAGCCGACTTAGGCAAACAAAGCGCTCCACATCCAGCGATGAAGGTGTTTCTGTAGGTAAACCTAATACATTTGATATTGATTGTTACATTTTCATTCTATGGTCCATTTAAATGAAGTGCAAAAAAGAAAATTATATTTCCTAATGTTTTGGCAGATGAGTTGAAGAAGATGAGGACGTTGGTGACATCACTAGAGGAGCAAGTAGCTGAGCTGAGCTAGACAAAGCAACAACTAATGGAGACAGCCAATGAGCTCCACCAGACACAGGAGATGGTTAGACAGATGCAGCGTCAAATCATGGCCCTAATGAAAGACAAGGGTCCGATGCCGGCTCCTGATGGTGATCCTGCTGATGATGATGATGATGACAATGCTGCTGTTTAGATTACTTTTTTAGTACATCTCTGTTGAAACACTATATTTATATTGTATTTTCTATGTAAAACTCTGTATTATGAAGATTCGGTTTTAAGTTATATAACTTTTTTTAAATATTTTATCATATAATTTTTAAACAAAATTAAAAAATAAAATAAATAAAATTTAAAAGAATAATGGAAAAGAATATAATTTTCAAAGAAAATTAAAAAACATTAATTAAATTTAAATTTTTTTTAAAAAAAAATTAATTAAATTTGCGACGGATTCAGAATCCGTCGCAATTTTGAATTTTGCGACGGATTTATATTCCGTCGCAATTGCTACCAGTTTTTTGCGATGGAAAAGATCCATCGCAAAATCCGTCGCAAATTGGTTTTGCGACGGATTTTCATGGTTTAGCGCAGATTTTTTCTGTCGCAAAAACCTTTTTTTTTTTTGTAGTGAATTAAAATTACTTCAGGTTGGGCTATTAATGTTAGAAAACTAAGCGATCTAAACATGTTAAACACATTAACATTTAGATCAATGCGGAAAAATGAAATAGAGATTACAAATACCTCCCGCCATTGATTTGTTTCCAGAAGCAAGCAGGGACGAACTCCGAGTTTCAGTCCTTCTGTTCCTTCTCTCTGAATCTGCAGATGGTGTGCTTGTCTCAATGTCAGAGCAGGTTCAGGGGACCAAAAGGTTTACACGTTTGAATTACCCTCTGGCCATCACAAAGATAAAGGCATTCATGTGTATCAATTAGCAATTATTGCGTATTGATTGGGCCGTTACTAAATTAATGGATGGTTACAAAATAGGAATTAATGTGGGCCACTTAATAGAATTAATGGAATATTAATTATAATATTAAAATTCCAACATTCTCCAACTTGGTCCACATACTTCAGTATATACTTCTGAGAAACAAAATGCATGGGTCATAGCGATAGGTCCTCTTAAAGTGAGTAATATCTTCCATGTATCACAGTGCATCATATTTCCCAAGCCCAAGTAACTTAATGAATAAACCCTACGTCTATTCTAGGTCCAAACTCAATGATGTTCCTCAATTTTAAACAAATAAATGTGTACACAACTGAAATGAGAAAAACATCACAAATAGAGTTTCATAAATAACATCGTTCTTACAACGAAAATCACATAAAGGAACCAAGTCCCATTCTTTCTGCATGATCCTAAAATTTCAATGTAGGCATGCCTTCAGTTAAAGGATTAGCAATGATCAATTCAGTGCTCATGTGTTCAATAACCACTGTTATACGCACTTGTATGGCTAGACACTCAATGTCGATATGCTTGATTCGACTACCACCTTTATTGTTCTTAGCCACAAAAACAACAACTGAATTGTCACAATATAACCTCAATGGCCTAGAAATTGGATCCATAATTCTAAGCCTAAAAATGAAACTCTTCATTCATACACCATGTGAGATAGCTTCAGAACAAGATACAACTCAACTTACATAGTGGAAGTAGCAATTAAAAATTGCTTTTTTCTACTCCATGATACAACTCTATTGGCTAGCATAAAAATATATCCTGAAGCGAATTTTCTTAAGTCAATGCAGCCAGCATAACCTGAATCATGGTAACCAGTCACTTCCAAATTGTCGATTCGTTTGTACTTAAGCATGTATTCTTTAGTCCCTTAAAGGTATCTCAATACTTTCTTTGTAGCTCTCCAGTGGTTTATACCTGAATTACTCTAATATCTTCTTAGCATTCCAACAGTAAATGCAATGTCAAGTCTTGTGCAGACCCAAACATACATAAGGCTTCTTTCATTTGTTCCCGCTCAAAGTCATTCTTTGGGTACTGGTCCAAATTGAACATGTCACCTCTCACAATAGGAGCTATACTTGGTGAGCAATTCCTCATCCGAAATCTTTCCAAAGCTTTGTTGATATAGGCCTCTTGAGACAAACCTAGATTACCTCAACGTTTGTCTCTATGTATCTTAATGCCAGTGACATAAGATGCATCTCCTATATCCCTCAAGTCAAAGTTTTTCAAAAAGAAATCATTTCACCTCATATAGTAAACCATTACCATTGGTTGCAAGTAAAATATCATCTATATATAGAATAAGGAAACAAGTCTTGCTCCCACTAACCTTCTGGTATATAAATTTATCCACAATGTTCTCTACACAACCAAATGAAGAGATAACATCATAAAAATTTAAATACCATTGATGGGAAGCTTGTTTCAATCCATATACAGATTTCTTGAGTTTGCACACCAAATGATCACCATTATTAGAGGAAAATCCTGATGATTTGTTTCATATAAATCTCTTCCTCTAGATCTCCATTGAGAAAGGTCATTTTCACATCCATTTGTTGCAACTTTAATTCAAAATGTGCAACTAATGCTAGAATGATACGAAGAGAATATTTCTTAGATACAAGGGCAAAGGTCTCATTGTATTCGATTCCTTCCTTTTAAGTGAACCCTTTAGCAATGAGTTCTGCTTTATGTCTCTTAATGTTGCCCAATGAGTCTATCTTTGTTTTAAAGACCCATTTAAATCCAATGGCTTTTACACCATTGGGCAACTTAACAAGATCCCAGACTCTGTTAGATGCCTCAGTATTCATCTCAGCCATCATAGCATCGTACCATGAGTTTGATTCTCTACAATTCATGGCTTGTGAAAATGTTCCAAGATCATTTTCAGCTCATACATTATAGTCAGATTCCTGTAGATATACAACATATTCACTAGGTATCGCTGATTTTATTGTTCTAGTAGATCTACTTAATGTTGTTTTATTATCTTCTTGAGGAACTTGTTGTTCAATTGCTTGTTCAACAATTTCTTATCATTCCTCATCAACAACTTGATCTACTGGATCAATATCAGCAAGTTGTAAATCTTGAATGATTGATTGTACAATATTTAGTTGAACCGAAGGAAAATTGTTAACGATCAATCTTAAACTCGAAGTGGAAGATTGAGTATTTGAATAATGTTTTTCAAAACAAGGTTTTTTGTACTAATCACTCCCACTAATCAAGTCATATTCAAGAAATTCTCCCATTTGCATTTTCAACCTTCCCTATTCCTAAGCACACATGGTCAAAAGTTCATTGATTGACCATTTATCCTTATGTGTGTTGTAGGATATCCTAAAGGGTCTATATGGTTGTGGAAGAGAGTTCAGAATATAGTGTACAATGAAAAATCAGACATATCAACCTCAAATGATTTTAGTTGGGCTGCAATGTCCCTCATATATATGATGTGCTTACACATATCTCTTACTGCAGTGAGTCTCGGGGAAGAAAACTTCATAATTAGGGTGTCAGTAAGTGCCTTATCTGAAGTCCAAAGTTGTTCATCAATAGCCTTTAGAAGTGGCCTAATCTTGTTATGCTGTTTGACAGAACCATGAATGCCAACAGAGATTGAGGTCTTTACGAACACAATTGAGAGGCGATTAGATCGCTCCCATTTGCATACAGATCAATCTCATCTGGAGTGCTGGTCTCAATGATAGAAGGTGGTTTGTCTTTCCTAATAGCATAACTAATGTCTATCCACCCCAAATGTATGATACTTTATAGTTATCATCCCTCAATTCGGGAATGTTACATTTCATATCAGAGAAATTCGCAGGTTGTATGATTGCATAGTATTGAACATACATGCTTATAACTTAAATTTGAGACTAATAAATCATATCATGATTTACCAATGTAAATCATGCTTAAAAAACATGAATCTAATGACATACAACTTGCCTGTGGGCTAAAGTTATAATTCAATTAGATCCATATATAACTTTATGATACAACTATCAAATTATTTCCTTATTCTTAATTCTTGCAGGTAAATTAAGAATATAATTTGATGTTCTATTCCAATTAACCATATCATTATAAATTCGTATCACTAAAGTCTACCTGTGGGCAAAGACATTAGCATAGCATGAATTTATCTCGAATTGATGAAACTAGAATGCAGTTATATCTCCTAATACCTATGGGCTACTTAGAAAATATAATGTCATTCTATTCCATCCTAATTAAAACTATGATTATAATTATCTACCTGTGGGCAAAGATTAATTATAACCACATATCTAATTACAATGGACATCTTCAAATCTTTATGTGATATATTTTGTTCATTAAAACAAAATATACCTTATGTGCCTAGTGAGGATGTTTTAGTTACTCCTTGGTTCTACATACTCATCACAAAGACATCACACCATTGTATATATTAATTGTACATATGATCATAATTTTGATATGGTATAACCTTATATGATTAAATATGCATACAACATGTGCATAAAGATGTTGTAGCTATTCCTTTAACAAATATGTATACTAATCACTAATATCAAATATGTACAATGTAAATACCATACACACAATGTCAAAAGAAATATCAATTTAATTAATTTAAACAACTAAATCATTAATGTGAACAAAAATATTTACTCACCTTCAAAGATTGATATTCTAAAATCCATAGGTGATTACTCTAGTATGTAAGTTAATCACAAATATCAATAATGTGCACTTAAAATCTGTATATGCACAGCTTTATGGAGGACTTAACCAATTAATTTAATCAAAATAAGTGACTAAATACAATCCTCCCACTTTGATTAAATTAACATTTCCAATATTAATCACCAAAATTAATCTTGTGCATTTAGATTCCAAATATGCACAAATCATTAATGAGAATTTAATTGATTAATTTAATCAACAAAATGTGATTAAATAATCATCTTAGACAATTCTCCCACTATTTTGTACATTCAAAAATAAATCTAATATATGCACATCATAATGGAGGGATTAATTGATTAACTAATTAATCAAATTAAAAGAAAAATCTTCCCACTGTTTTATGTATCTAAATATTTCTTAAAGAATTAATTTTGGCATAATTCAAATCAAGTTTGGCTTCAACAATTTGAAAAATATATATAATTGTCTAAAGTTAATTTTTCCAAATATTTAGAAAATTGAAGAACTAAAAAAATAATAGTAATAGTTTTTCAAAAGTTTTCCAAAATGTGAAAGTTGCCAAAATTAACCTTTCTTAATTTAAACAATTCAGATTAATGTAAAAATATATATATATACATTTCACATAAAACAGGTTGCTAAGAAAATAAATAAGTATGGCCAATGTGATAAAAAATTGCAATAGGGTCTAATAATTTTCCAAGAAGGAAATAAAAAGATTTAAAGGCCCAGAATAAATGTTCAATACATTCGAACAATTGGCCCAATGGTCTAAGGTATCCAATTAAGATTTTCTGAATAATATTGCAACAAATCATAAGCAATATCAACATAAAGTTGGATATTCATGTTGGCATATTATTTATCTCTATTGCATGTATAATTAGATAATAATTAATACATGTATAACAGAATATTACAAGAAATCCAAACTTAAATAAAATTTCAGTTTTATATATAAAAACCAAAAACATAATAATAAATAAAATCCAGCAAAAATAACGCAAGTGTCATCTCAGCTTAATGGTCCAAAAACATGCTGATGAGGCATTATATCCAAAAGAACGTGAGTTTGAATCTGACACTATCATTTTTGAAGATTTTTGTTTATCAAATAAGGAATATTTAAAATTAATGAACACATCAGACACAAGGGTGGACATAGCTCAACTAGCAGAGCACCAGCCTTTAGGCTTGTCAGAAATAACTGGTTCTGTGTTCAAATCTCCTCCAGACCATATTGAGTTTTCTGAAAACTTTGCTTATCAACAAAAAAAGAAAAGTGTCCATATTTATTAAATGATAAACCTTAAACACATGGAGCAAGCAGCGTAACTGGCAAAATGTTGGCCTTCTCCTATGCACATGCAGGTCTCAGGTTCAAACCCCACTTTTAACATTATATAAAATTTTCCAAACTAAATAAATAAATCATGTATATTTATTAACAGCTCATACTACAACACATATGAGCACATGGCCCATCTGGCGTAAGGCTAGCCTTTAAGGTGCTCAAGTGCTTGCTGGTCCCCTGTTCGAAACCTCCAGAGACCATTCTGTGTTTTTTCTTTTTCTTTTTTAAATCAGAAATGAAAAACACTGTAGATCATCTTTCTTACCCGGTTCAAGACCCGACCCGTCAACTTGAAAATTCCCAAAAATTTCAACCGCACAGAATGATCAGGAAAAAAAAAACGTTTTTGACCATAAAAATCACAGAAAAACCGATCCAGAACACAATATGTTTGATATAATCATTAAATCAATGCAAATATCAACCAAAACAGATTAACTCAAACAATCCGAAATTTTTTCAAAAACTCCAGATTTCGTGAAAACTTCTTCAAATCAAGGCAGAGGCATATTAACCTTGCTCTGATACCAAATGTTAGAAAACTAAGCGATCTAAACATGTTAAACACAGATTAACATTTAAATCAATGCGGAAAAATGAAATAGAGATTACAAATACCTCCTGCCATTGATTTGTTTCCAGAAGCAAGCAGGGACGAACTTCGAGTTTCAGTCCTTCTGTTCCTTCTCTCTGAATCTGCAGATGGTGTGCTTGTCTCAATGTCAGAGCAGGTTCAAGGGACCAACAGGTTTACACGTTTGAATTACCGTCTGGCCATCACAGTAGAGCTGGGAATCAGAGTCGGCCCGTGAAGGGCCAGGGCCTAACAGGGCTGGCCCTCCAGGGCCCGAAGTAAGAAAAACACCTGTTTTTCAAAGCCCGGCCCGAGAGCACCAGGGCCAGGGCCGGCCTACAAGGCCCGGAAATTACTATTCCAAATTTTAACTATTTTTCCTCTGCTTTTTTTAAAGAAATATAATTGGTAAATTACAACACGAATCATCCAATAAATAACTATAATCGCTAATCTATAATCAAAAGCAAACTAACTTCACAAATAACTCACATAAAACATAAAAAGTATATTATGAATTTATTCTCCCGCATTATGAACATATTCATAATATTTATTTGCAACAAATAATAAACCAAATCATAAAATTAGAGTATAGTTATTATATATTTGTAATTAAATGGATAAATAACTTTATAACAAATACAAAAAATATATAAATTAATAAATTTAAAAAGGGAAAAAAAAAAAAGCTACAGTGAAAAGGGCCTGCAGGGCCGGCCCGTGGCCCTCCAGGGCTGGCCCGTATAAGCCCGAGACCCTTCAGGGCTGGCCCTCCAGGGCCAATTTCAAATATTTCGTTTATTTTTCAAGCCCGGCCCTTAACGGACCAGGGTTAAATGGGCCGGCCCGATGGGCTCGGCCCATTTTACCGGCTCTACATCACAGAGATAAAGACATTCATATGTATCAATTAGCAATTATTGCGTATTGATTGGGCCGTTACTAAATTAATGGATGGTTACAAAACAGGAATTAATGTGGGCCACTTAATAGAATTAATGGAATATTAATTATAATATTAAAATTCCAACATTTAAAACATTGCAAACTTTCATCAAAATAATCCGTACATACCCTGGAAGCCAAGAAACATGAATAAATGTTGTAAAACAATGCTAACGAACATTTATTTTGCTAGTCATTAACTTCAGTTAAATTTAAAGAACAAATTTATATATGTTATAATTTTAAGGACAAATAATTATAATACACGCACCTCAAATTTTAAACTCAATGAATATACACCATACACATATTTTGTATTAAGTGATTTTAAAAGGGGAAAATTGCTGAAAAATCCTCCATTATAAAATATGTTGTCTAAATAAATATACATACACTACTACATATTCACACATATGTAACATTTAATAACTAATGGTTATAATGAATAAATGTCATGCATGTTGAGATGAAGGACACACAAGAATATATAACGTTGATGATTAACCGTTAATTATGCACACTGCCATATATTGTAAGATGAAATTTTCAAAAGTATAAAAATAACAGTTGTATTTAATAACTGTTATTTATTTAATGACACATATGACAGTTTTTACACATCATGTAACATTTATAAACGATTTATCATTCAACTTAATATTAGCTAAACAAAACCATAATGGTCATAACAATTGACGGTAAATTATATGAATGAGAAATACTATGTTTCTTAATAAACAATGTTAGGTAACACTTTCAAAAAATCAGTCTTTCCCAACTACGCTTTTTTAAAGTACGTTTTAATAAATATTTAAATAAATTCACTTATTTTAATTTTTCTGTGAAATTAAAAAAAATCAAACAAATAACGGTTATTAAGAAAAACTCTTCACATATTGGAATACCGCTTCAAATTCCTAATGGTAAATAAAAACAACTGTCACCATAAATAAAATATAATGATCTGTAAACCTAAATGATGCAATGACTCAATAATCCACAACACCCTCTCTATATAAACATCCAAAAATTGAATTCTACTTCACTTCCATTTCAACTTCTCATAGCCGGCCAACTGCAAGCTTGTATTCTTCTTCACCAAAATTAAGGACAAGTGCAAGAGAACTTTTGCTTAATCATCTGGGGACAAACCGAAAGATGAACTCCCTTCACAAACAAGCCTTAAAGGGCTCATCTATGCAACTTACAAGCTCAATCATATGGTCCATGTTTACCTACAAGAGCAAAGACATATAGACTAGTGCTTGACGAAATTTACCATTCTTGTTCGCTCTTTGAATGAGAAGGTGGATAAGTTACTGAAGGAGGAAAAATTTGATGATGCATCATATTCTTAAAATATTTCCATAACATTTTACTTTTAGTTTGTATATAAACATTGGGAAATACACTTCTCATATTGTAGGAGAAGTGTATTTCCATGTCAAAAAAAGACGTGGGTCCCATCATTTTATGTGTGTGTAGGAATCTTCTTCTCATGCAACATGAGAAGTTTAAACCCTATAAACATTATCTTTTTGTTTTTGTTTTTTTTTGTTTTTTGTTTTTGTTTTTTGGTTTGCAAAAGGTGGTTGCATAGTCAACCACCAAAATTTAAAAAATAAAAAGTGAAATATATAATGGTTATTAAGTAAAACCCATCACTTATTAGAATATCATGCAAATAAATAACGGTTGTAATTAGTAACCGTCATATTTTGTTTCACAAGAAAAACTGTTGTTACACAAAAGCTGTCATGAGACAACAAACGGCATGATGGTTTGAAACCTTTCCCATTCCCTACCCTGATGATAATACTCTATACATGCTCTTTTCTCTGATAATCAAGCACAAGAATCAAGTATCCATTTATTACCCACCACAGCGCGCAGTGGTTGCCCTCCAACTTCCAACGTGTACAATGATGGTTCAACCTATCACTTCCAATGTATTTAAACTTTCCATTTCCTTATGTTTTTCATACTATTTCTTCATCTTCCTCTTCTATCCTCTTTAGATGAAACACCATGTTGTAGTCTCGCTAGAAAATCACTGGCATCATCCTCATCCTCCACTACTTCCACCTCCTTCTCCTCCTTCTACTCATCCTCCACAACCTCTGCCTCCACCGCCATCCTCTGCTTGAGTGTTTGTATGTTTGTGATTCTTGAGTGTTTTTGAGCTTACATGTTTCATTTTGTATGAATGGATGAAGTTAAATTTTTGAATTAATGCATATTGACTAATTTGACTAGATCTTTTAATGCATAATGTTTTTGAGTTATTTCGTTTAAATGTACTCAGACTTGGTAATGCTAACTACAATGCATTCATTCTTTTTCCCTTTTTCAAAACTCAAAATTCTCTTTGATAAATATTGTCATCATCAAAAAGGGGGAGAATGTTAGCTCCTAATGTTTTGATGATAACAAGAACTTAAGTTTTGAAAATGGAAATCAGCTTGAAAGTTTTATCTTAACATGAATTCTCGAGAATGGGATTATGATTCTCGAGAATGATTACCTGAAAGTTTCCAATGTGCTAAGCCAATTCTAGAGAATGGCAACTTGATTCTCGAGAATGGAGCTTCAAAGAGTAACATGTGTTCATGTCACTAAGATTCTTGAGAATACACTTATGATTCTCGAGAATGGAACTGATATTTAATAAGCTGTGCAATTTTTGCTGTGCAAAGACAAATTCTCGAGAATAATAACTTCATTCTTGAGAATGGATTATAAATGTTCATATCTATTTCTTTGCATCAAACCAATTCTTGAGAATGAGAAGTAATTCTCGAGAATCAGCGATAGTTACTCTCATTTCGTTCTCTAGTGTCTAAGTGATTCTCGAGTATCAAAGATGCATTCTCGAGAATGCCCTATCATAGACAACACATACCAAAATTCTTTCAACATACCATTCTCGAGTATTGCTGAGACATGGATTCTGGAATATCATCTTCTTCATACAATTCTTGAGAATCATAAGAACAATTCTCGAGAATGCTCGCTAGTTTTTCAAGTCTTTGTTCTCGTAATTTGTGAATCATTGATTATGAATTGGGTGTTTTATGTTATTGATTTATATTTATTCTAACTAAGTTTAATCAGTTTGTTAATGCTTTTCAGAAAGGATTAACGTGTTTTAAGCTCCAAATATCCATAAAGCAAAAACGTGTCAGAGCATTAAATGCAAGTTACCCAAAAACGGTGATAATCTTGGTAACCAATACTCTGATCAACATAAAGCCTACACTTATATTCTGACTGCACATATTTCTCAATGGGCAAAACAAAAGGAACGAACAGACTGTTGTCTCTGCAAAATCCACTTGGAATATTCAAACAACGAAATTCTTAACGAAAGCTTCATCTGTCTAACGAACACATTCAAAACTCTCATCAGCTATACATAAAGCTTCATCAACGGTCATTGATTGCAACTCCTACAAATAGACGAAACATTGAATTCGCCACCTACCGAAACTCTGCGCATTCAATTCTGTGTTATTACTATCAACTATTTCATTTAATATCTTCGATATTACCCGTTCTTCAGTGTTCATATTTTATCTACTCGTGAGGAGTCTTTAAACATTCAATTCATTTTTAATTGAATCTTAAGGTTGAGGAACCTTAAGAGTGGGTGTACAATTACAGCTTGTAAAGGGGAGTGAATCATAGCGAGAGGATTATCCGAGTACAGTGTAATTGTTTTAGAAAGATAGTGAAATCCCAGATGTTATGGGGACTGGACGTATGTCAGAGATTTTGGATCGAACCAGTATAAATTGCCATGTGTCTATTTCTCTTCTCTGCCTTATTTCTCTATTTTCATTTGTATTTGTCTCCGTGTGAAATTTGCAAAAAGAATTCGAGATCACCTATTCACCCAAGCTCTAGGTGATATTCCACCTTCAGGGGCTAGATGAAATTTTCCCTCAATTAAATTGACAAGCAAACTAAAATAAACCATATAAATTCTTTAAAGTATAAAAAAAATTCAAAAAGAGGAATAAAAAGTCTGTTTCTATGATTTCTTTTGCCACATCATTTTTTTTCTGATTTTGAAGTGACCCAAAACCAAATTTAATATTCCGACAAGAAATAATAAACTAGAATCAAATTAAAAATTACAATCAAAACATAAAATATATTATATCATTTCCCAATCCCACCCAAATCTTTCCATTTGAGTGCCACTTCACACAATGTTTTTGCAGAAGAACCAAATTCTCTAAGCGCATCAGCAGAAGCATCACGTAAATCCTTCATTCTTGCATGAATCTCTTTGACTTCTTCACCTTCCATCAAACTCTTCACCAATTTTGCAATATCTTCCCTTTCCACTAAGCCCTTTTCATTAACCTTTGGCCTTAGTCCCACCTTGAGGCCATCGGTTACTAAAACAGCATTCATTCTTTGCTCTCCAAATAATGGAAATGCTATTAATGGCACTCCATTTTGTACACTCTCAAGAACAGAGTTCCAACCACAGTGACTCAAGAACCCACCAGTAGAACTATGGCTAAGAATTTGAATCTGAGGTGCCCATGAAGTAATAACAAAACCCTTTTCTTTAGTTCTCTCTAAAAACCCTTCTGGTAAGAAATCTAATGGATTCAGATCATTTGAAGTATCAAGGTAAGCAGCGCTAGTAAATTTACTTGGGGCTCTTACAACCCATAAGAACTTCTTACCGCTTAGTTCCAACCCTAAAGCAAGTTCATTTAGTTGATCTTGAGACACAGTCCCTCCACTCCCAAAAGAAACATATAGAACGGATCTGGGTCTTTGATTGTTCAACCATTTTAAACAATCCGATCCATTATTATTTTGTTCATCACTACGTGACAATGACCCATTTTGTAAAATGGGTCCAATGGGGTAAATCTGGGGCTTCTTTCCTTTGAACTCTTCCTGCAAAGCTTTAATTGTCTCAGTTTCCAATTCTGGGAAACTGTTAAAGAGAACTCCATCCGCAAGATTGATCCTTCTGCAACGCTCAAGAAATTGCTTGTATACTATGTTGCTTCGATCTTGAAGAGAGTCTATGAGATCTCTTCCTTGTATTCTTACACAACCCGGCATCTCTATGGGATCTCTTAAATCTCTGAACTCCAAAGAGATTTTCTTCTCAAGCTTTGGTGCATATAAGTAAAGAGACACAGCCATGGCAGAGAAGGGGCAATATACGTAGGATAGTATATTGAGTTCTGAAGCAATATCTAAGGCTTCCAAGGCGAAAGTATCAGCAACCAAAGCTACAAGACCATATCTTGAAATTAAGGATTCCAGTTCCTCATGAATAAATGGCAGTGAGAGAGTCACTACACGTTGAACTTGGACTGCAATATGAGGTGGTTGATCCTTTTGAGGAGCATTAATGTCTTTTTCATGAACTGGTGGGAGAAAAATGGGGTGTATATTTGAAGGAAGGGTTTGAAGGTAGGCTATGGTGGAAGAAGAAGGAGAGCCAAGTGTGGGAATTATGCAGGAAACATGAAAATCTGGGCAGAGTTCAAGAAGTCGCTTTGAGAGTTCAATAATTGGGACGAGATGGGTGAGCCCTGCACTAGGAATAACGGCTATGTGAGTTGTTTTCTCCATGGTATTTTAGCTCTGAGGACTGAGCAATTGGCTTTACTTCTTTATAAGGTATGCAAATTTTTTTGGATCTTCACCCTCTTCTTTTATGACAAAAAAGTTTAGGTGAGTTGATTTCTAATGTTCGTTAGGGTAAAATATGCCTCTGGATTCAAAGAGCACTTATAATAATACTTATAGATCGCTCACTAATAAAATCTTCAAATTGACAACAAGATTTGAACTCACGATTTTATGGATTATGAGTCAACTTCTTATCAACTAGATCAACTTTCGTCAACCCATCTATCTAACTTTTCATTGGATGCATTAAAGTCAAATTAGTGAAAGCTCTTGCCTTTTATTTTCTTCTCTCCACTTTCCTCCTATTCTTCAGTCTTAGCTGAAATTTGAGTCATAATTTTATTATGGTGGCTAAGTTTCATTTTCATCGGGCACAATAATTCAAACTGAAAGCTCATTTGCATTGAACTAAAAGTACGTTTTCTGACGGTATAACTCAAAATTCAAAGGTTGCTATTTAATTATTTGACATATAAGTCCAATTAATAATTTAATGAACGCTTTTTTTCCTCAAAAAAAGCAAAAGACGAGGGAATATTAAAGCGAAGAAAATGAGATATCAATATCACACTCAACCTAAATATATCAACGATAATGGCAAGGGAGGGAAGCTTCAACAATGGAACATAAATTGATAGGATAGAAGGGCCTAAAAACAAAGGAATTTTATATGTTTGGAAGTTTAGATGTATTAAAGAAAAGCCATTAAAACTCTAATAGGTACATTTATCACAAGATAGATTTTAATTTTTTTAAGCTTTTATCATTATTTGTACAATATTTCACAAACTATATATCATTTTGATCTTAATTTACTTCATTTAAAAATAGACTTAAATATTTGTTGAAACTGTTCATTCCTTAAAACTGTATTTCAAATAAAAATTGTATTTCAAATAAAAATTGCTTTAATAATTTGAAATTGAATAGTAAGATATATATAAATTTTGCACAAAATTCTATTATGACACACACATATATACATAAACACGACTTTCTATCAATAGATCGATCATTTGCTGAATTCCAAGTTTGAACGTTGAATAATATATGCCAAATGAATAAAGCACTTGACAGGTAAGAACAACCGAGTCGATTATTGTGTGGAAAACACTCTCTGGTTGTTCTATGTACCAATCAACTTTTAGCCTTTGAATAGTCAACTGTTATATCCTGCAGATTCACCATAACAATGATGTTTTGGGGAGGACTCAACCGTTAGGCTCGTACAGTTCACCTTTTGTGTCTAACTGCTGTTGTGAATGCAAATAATGGCATGTTTTGACATCAAACAACTATACATACATATATAATCACTATTACAAAAAACACTTTTAACGTCTATTTTTAAGACCCTTAGACGTTCGTTTCTAAGGGACGTGTATGTGAGTGTCATTGGAAATTTTAAAACAGACGTCTATTTCAAAATAGTCGCTATAAGTGACTTATAACAATTGTTTTGAAAAACAGTTGTTGTAAGTCTACTACATACAACATCATTTTTTGGCCAAATAGACGTAAGTTACTTACAATGACTGTTTTCCGAAAACCAACGTTGTATGTAGCAAATTTCACTACTACAAAATACCTAAAAAACGACCTAAATAAGACCCAATTAACGTCCCTTTTCAAAGGAACGTCTGGGAGGGCGACGTGGTTTTGGTGATATTTGGTGACCTAAATATTGTTCAGGTCGCCCAATAAGAGGCGACCTGAACAAATTCAGGTCGCCTCATATGAGGCAACTTGAACACATTAGAGGCGACCTGAATATATTGAGGTCACCTCATATGAGGCGACCTAAATACATTATGAGGCGACCTCAATATAGACAACACCAGAAAAAAAAAAAAAAAAGATCGAGGGAGAGACCGTGATGTCAGATGTCCACAAAGTCAAATTGTCTCGGAGAAGTTGCATGATCAATGTACTATCTTTGTATGACTCTTCACCCAATGTGTCAAGTTCAGAAATTGCCTCATCAAAGGCCTGCCAAATAATGAAAAAGATCACAAACATAGTAAAAATCAGGAGGAAGGAATATTAAGTTTCAAAAATTTAATCAACACTTCTACAACATGGTTTGAAAGATAAGATACATAAGAAATCAACCTTCTGATATTATGAAGAGAAGAATCTTGTGATAATAAAGCAATGAACTCATTCTAATTGAAATTAAACACATCAAATCTCTTTTCTGCCGACTAAATTTATCAAAGTTATTCAATATGATATTTGCACTTGAAGAAGTCATTAATTACCCATGAATTTAAATCTAACATAGTTTTATGACATTTGCAATTGAAGAAGTCATTAACCAACTGTAAGTTTAAATCTAATGAAAGGCATCAATTCTTGACAACATGAATTGTGCTTTAAGGATTGCCTTTAATTTTTTTTAAAAAAATACTTATATTTAAAGCTATAAGGTCACACCGGTATCTCTGTTAATGACTTATAGGTAGAATTTGTCTCGGACAAAGCACAATGACATTGGGGGATTTATGCAGCCAACCCACCCATTCATCAATACTTTTTTTTTTTTTTGCGCTCAGTCTAGTAGTGGCATTCAATATCATATCAAATGTGGTTAACTTTTAATTTATTTAGTTTAAGAACACTAAAAAAGGAGGAGGAATAATCCAAACAAGGCTATTGAAACCATCTAATGATTTAGTTTAAGTTAAATGCAGCAGGCAACTTGTTTATAATTTTATATCTTCCAGCATGGGTCTATAACCATAATACATTGATCTTTTGGTATTCCATCTAATCCTCAGTAGAGACTTTCTTTTATTTTCCATGTTTGAGTTGCTACCAGTAGGCACTAAGTCTTCTGGGAAAATTAAAACTCAGCAAAGACAAAAGAACCAATTCAGGCTGAATAGTTCAAGAATAAAGAAATGAGATGATCAACAATATGATAGGCTTTCCTCATAAAAAACAGCCAATACAAAAATAAAACTACAAGAATTTGATTCATTTTGAGAATTAGATTTTCAGGGGATCCAATTTAAAGAACATTCAAATTCCATAAGACAAGACATTGAGTCAACCAGCATCAAATTGAAATCACCCTAAAGGCTTTCAAAAGAAGGTGAGCAGTAAAAGCAAGCTGAAGATTCGGAAATGGGCAACATTACAATACAGTCAAAATGTCAGACCAAAATCAGAGAAGCAACTCTAGAAGAATTTAACACAAAATCAGAGAAGCCATGTTAAATTAACCTATTAGCACTAAATCAAGGCAGAAATGTGGCTGGATTTGAGCACAAAATCAGATCAGACAAACCACGATTTTAATGAGTTCAGAAACAAGGAAGCCACAGATTGGAAATTTGGAATAATGGAAGCCGTGGGAAGATTAAACTGACCTGAAGCAACGGTTTGGAATAGCGGAAAAGTCGTGAAAAGGAAAAGCCAAGACCTCCCTGAGCTTCTGGGTCCGACTCCAAGCTTGTGTGTGTTTGAGCTTCTGGAGTTCTGGGTCGTGCCAAACAGCCGAAGGACGATGGAGGTGGGTGGTGGCGGTAATGGAAGGAGGAAGGATGAAGGAGCAGAGTGAGCTTCTGGGTCTGAGCCGTGGGTGTGTCTGATTGTCCGAGCTTCTGTCTCGCTAGGTCAAAAAAGAGGGAAGGAGAAGAGTGAGCCGTGTATTAAGGACGGATGACAGAGGGGCAAACTGTCGAAGGCATAGAAGGTAAAAATTAAAATTAAATTAAATTAAATTGAAAAAAAAAAAGAGGGGGGAAAAAAAGAATCAAGGGGGGGCACGTGCCCCCCTTTGGGTCCACCTCTGCCCCTAATAGGCGACCTGAAAAATAATCAGGTCGCCAATAGGCAAATATTGGCGACCTAAAAAACTATTAGGTCGCCAATTTTCATATATTGGCGACCTGAAATATTTATCAGGTCGCCAATTTTCCCATTACATATAACATGGCACGCAAACAAAAAATTCTCCCATATTTCCCTTTGGCACCAAATTATTTGGCAGATTTTAGGCATCTTAAAACAATGTCAGGTTGCCAAAAATGAATTTTATTCCAACAAAAATTAAATTCCATGGTGCCAAACAAAAAATTCTCATATTTCTCATGGCGGGAAGCAATTAAAGCGTCCTGAAAAAGATTTAGAACGTCAAAAATTAATTTTACAAGTCCTAAACAATAATTCAGGACGTTGAAGGCTCATTTTCCTTGTATATAATTACAAGAATGCCAGTAGCCTCATTTTTTACTACCTATTTCTTATTTAGGACGTATTTCAGGGTAGTAATATCAAATTTTTGTAGTAGTATTTACAATGACAAATTTTTAAAACAGTCATTGTTAGTCACTTTCAATTAGTGTTTTTCAAACTATTTTCAAAATAGTTGTTGTAAGCCTTTTACAATGATTCTTTTATAGAAAATAGAAGTTGAAACTACATTTTTTTAACATGTAATCTGTATTTTCTACCTACAGCCTTTAAAAATCAATGAGTCCCTAGAATATATATATATATATATATATATATATATAATATTGGAATTTCAAGAGTCTGGAATTTCAAGAGAAAGTTTTATGTTTGATTTCTTGCATATGATGGCTGAGTTTTTCGGTGGGATGTCTAAGGCTATAAGTCCCATGGATGGCAGGCGATTTGCCCCATACTGTAAGCTCTCATATGTGTAAATTTTGAGCATAAGATTTTCATATAAATCTAGATTCATCACATAGTGCCGCCTTATGACCGGCTTAGGATCTTTAACGACGTTGTTCTTCTTGAGCTGTCCAAATTTAACCACAGACAGGTTTTACCTGACTAGGTTCGGATGTTCAAAATTAACACGTTATCATTTTTACTTTCTGTCTTTAAGGAGCATTAGATCTAAGGATTCTATTGAATATCCAACCAAATATTTAGATCGGTAAATCTCAGTAAATTTTTAATTAATATACCCCTATGGAACCTAATGGTAATGATACTAATTGAAGGGAGATTTACGATTATTGTTTATTTCGTTGTTATTTTCTGTTTCTCCTGCACTTTTATTGCCTTTATTCTCTACACTTCACATTTTGTTTCATGTCTTCCATTTTCCGTTCTTTTTCTCGACATCCTTCATCTTCTTCATCTTCTTTCTCTACTCCAAATTCCTCCATAAACAATGATGAAGCATATTCTTCCACAAATAATATTTTTGATGAAGAAATTCATTTCAAAAACATAAACCAAACTGTAGATGATTGGACTCTTCCTGTCATTGACAACAGAGATGTTTTTATTGACAAAAGGCAATGGTTGAAGAAGTCTGATTATGTGATCAAGACTGTCGAAGAATCCATTGCCATTCAACCTAAGAAATAGGAATTCTTCCTCCTCTCTCCACATTCCATCCATAAACACAAAACTGATTACAACTTTTTACACATCGATTGTGTACAAATTGCTCTTAAACCCCTTGTTAGACAAGGCCTTAATGCCTCTGGTCTAGTTTGTCTCAGAGATGCAAGACATTACAGTTTTACGGATTCTCTTTTGGCTGCTGCTGAGTTTGGACTTCATAATGGACCTGTTTATTTCAATTGTTACCCAAATCAAACGGTTGATTTAAAAGATAAAAACATTCTTGATGTCCTTAAACTTCATGGTTTTAACATGAAATCTGGATCTATACCTGTTACTCTAATATATAGAGTACAGTATAAGGTCTCAAACTCTTCTGTATCAAAGGTTAAAAATCTTCCTAACAACGGTCAGACTGTTTTTTTTCTCACTGATTATTCAAACACAAATATCACGATTCCCCAAACTATTATGTGGAAAGATGTTACCCTTCCAGAACATTGGGTTATGGATAAAGCTGTCCAAGCTGTTCCAAGATCTGTAGCCCAAATCAGTAGAATTTCTCAAACACAATTGGGATCTGTTAGAATTGCTTTTGACAGACCTAGGAGTTCTACTTCATCCATGTCTTCAAAATATGAAGATTTCAGATCTGCAAATTCTGAATTACCAAGGAATTCTAGTTTTTCTAAACGGTCCCTTCCTTCAAAACGATCCCTTCCTTCGGTTATTCATTTACCTCCACCACCACAAGCTAATAATGCTCCTTTACCTCCACCACCTCAGCAACAAGCTCCTCCACAATATAATCCTCCACCACGGCCAGGGGATGAACAACCATCTTCCGATCTACCTTCTAACATCTCAATGCAAGGAATTGATAATTCAGGAACAATTCCTCATGCAAACTACCAAAGGGAGGATGACCAAAATTCGGTTGATTCTTTGTCTTATACGGATTTAGGTGAACCTCCAACTATTGGTTTTCTTGAACAACAATTTCAAACTGACAAAGAAAGTTTGCAAAAGGAATTTTACTTAGAACCAAATACTTTGCAAAGAAACTGGTTTTTAGGACATTTTAAAGGATTAAAGCGAAAGCAGATCCAAGAAAAGTTCTACAGTTTCCTTGAAAAGTATGAAGTGAATATTCCATTTTTTGCTTGGTTTGAAGCTTATGCTTTACAAGAAGAAATAGAATATCCATTTGACCAAACAATAAATATGACCAAAAGAGAATGGAAAACATCTAAAGGACAAACTATTTCTTCAGTAGTTCCTCCAAAAAGGTCATATCAAATTCCTAGTATTGTAGACAGTAGACAAAACCCTCCAATAGCCTCTCCTTTCAAAACCAGAAACTCTGAAGATCCTGTTTGTCCAAAAGACATCAAAAATCTTATGGAACAAAACAATTACACTAACCAGTATCTTCAAATTATTGGAGATCACATTGTTAAAGCCCCTTCTCAACAAATTTCTTCTACTCCTACAATTCAATCTCCATCCATAACCAAACCTTTGTTCAAACCTTTCCAACTTGATCCAAGGATTAAAGCAAGCTTGCAAAGAAAAAACAATATGAAGCAAATCGGCCAAAGCTTGCAACATCAAATTCAAGTTAATGCTGATCTTCAAACTCCCCTTACTCAATTAAAACAAAGAGTTGTTCCTGATACTCCTTCTGCTTCTTCTTCCGATAAACAAGTTATGAATTTTGAGAAAATTTTTGATACTGAATCTTCAAAATCTGATTTTAAAATCAATCACCAACATTGGAAAAAATCTTCTTCACCTATTTTTCAAAAATCTTCAAAGTTATATTATCCAAGGGCTAGTCCTTTAGATATTTTAACTGAAGAACGCCAAGATCAAACTTTTAAATCTTTCAACTCTAACAACATCTATGAGTGGAATATAGATGGACAAAGTGAATCGAACATCCTTCAAATTCTTCAACAAATGACTATGGTAAGTACTGCTTATCAAACAACAAGTGATTATTCAGATACAGAGATAACTAATCTTTTAGTTTCCGGTTTTACTGGACAACTTAAAGGTTGGTGGGATTATTATCTGTCATCTGATGAAAATTCAAACATTATTTCTTCGGTTAAGACTGAACCTAATGGGACTCCTATTCTTCACAATGGTGAGCCTATTCCAGATTCTATTAATACTCTTACTTTTTCAATCATTAAACATTTTGTTGGCGATCCAAACATTTGGAGAGATCGCTCTTCTGAACTTCTTTCTAACATCCGATGTCGGACCTTGTCTGATTTCAGATGGTATAAAGATACTTTCCTTTCTCGGGTACTCCAAAGGGATGATGCCAATCAAGGTTTTTGGAAAGAAAAGTTTCTAGCTGGATTACCAAAATCTTTTGGTGATAAGGTTAGATAAACTTAGACACCATTATGATGGCAATATACCTTATGAGAACCTGACATATGGAGAATTAATTTCTCATGTTCAGAAAACTGCTTTAAAAATTTGTCAAGATGATAGAATAAAACATCAGCTTGCCAAAGAAAAGAGTATAAACAGAAAAGAATTGGGTTCATTCTGTGAACAATTTGGTCTTCCTGCTTGCAAAAAACCCAAGCCTAAATCTCACAGAACTTCTTGTTTTAATCCCTCCTTTTCAAAAAATAAACGTTTTCATAATAACAAGCGTCTTTATCAAAAGGATGATAACCAAACTCCCCCATGAAAATACAAAAAGAATTTTCGTTCTAAACCAAAGAATGATTTTCCCAAAGATTTTCCAAAACGTGACAAAGTAACTTGTTTCAAATGTGGCAAGCTTGGTCATTATGCTAAATATTGTCGTCTTTCTAGAAAAATCAGAAACATCCAGATTGATGAACCTCTCCTCCAGCAAATAAACAATCTTCTGATTGAAACCTCTTCTGATTCTGAAGAATCTGATGACATAAACCAAATCCAAGATGATGATTTTTATTCAACATCTGATGATTCTGATGATTCTTCACCTTCTTCTCCTCAAATAAATGTTATCACCAAGGAGCAAGACTTACTCTTGGATGTTATAAGTAAACTTCCAGAGGGTGATAGAGGTATGTATCTTTCAAAATTCAGAGATATTATCACCCAACCTTCGTCCTCATCCGTTCCTTCTTCTAAACTCTCAATTTTCCATAACAAGTATGATCTGACCAAAACCTTGGACAGATTTAAACACTCTGTTAAACCAGTTACTCTTCAGGATCTCAAATCTGAGATAAACAAGCTTAAGGTTGAGATTCAAATTCTTAAACAAAGTCGGGACACCCATGAGTCTGTCCTATTGCAAATTCAAGAATTTCTTTCCCCAACCCAAAATCCTTCTGATGAGAATATTGGTCGAGTTTTCTAAAATGAAAATGAGGATGATAACCCTGAACAAGAAACACCTTTTTTAAATGTAATTTCAAGAGTTTTCCTACAGAAGTTCTATATACGAGCAAAAATCATTATCAATAATGATTTTGTTGTAGAACAATCTGTATTGTTTGATACTGGAGCTCAGGCAAATTGTATTTTAGAAGGCTTGGTTCCTACTAAATATTTTACGAAAACAACAGAAAGATACAGTACTGTTACAAAATCACCATGTTTTGTCCAGTACAAGCTTTCTAATGTCATTGTTCAAAATGAAAGTTTGCGAATAGCAACTCCATTTATTCTCATGAAAGACATGGGAACACAAATTATACTTGGAGCTCCATTTGCAACACTTTTAATTCCTTGTGCGTTGACACCATATGGTATTTCAAAACAACATTTTGGAAAAACCATTTTCTTTCCTTTTACAGAAAAACCAAAATTCAAAGAGTTAAATCCTCTTTTTCTCAAACAAAACCAGATCAATTATCTCCAGGATGAAGTCTCTTTCAAAAGAATTGAACAACAACTCCAACAACCAATTGTCCAACAACGAATCCAATCCTGTTTGGATAAGATTCATCAAACGGTCTGTGCTGATTTGCCCAATGCCTTTTGGAATAGAAAGCAACATTTAGTTGATCTTCCTTATGAGCCAAATTTCTCTGAAAGACGAATCCCTACAAAAGCAAGACCCATTCAAATGATGCAGGAACTTCTTGAAACTTGTAAAAAAGAAATTCAGGATCTTCTTGACAAAAAACTTATTCATCCGAGTCATAGCCCGTGGTCTTGCGCTGGTTTCTACGTTAACAAAAATGCAGAAATTGAGCGTGGAACGCCAAGGCTTGTCATCAATTACAAACCTCTAAACGAAGCTTTACAATGGATTCGGTATCCAATCCCAAATAAGGCTGATTTACTAAAGCATTTGCATTCTACAAAAATCTTTTCAAAATTTGATATGAAGTCTGGATTTTGGCAAATTCAAATTTCAGAAAAGGATAGGTATAAAACTGCTTTTACTGTTCCATTTGGGCAGTATGAGTGGAATGTTATGCCTTTTGGTTTGAAAAATGCTCCCTCTGAATTTCAAAGGATTATGAACGAGATCTTTAGTGATCAAAGTCAATATATTATTGTCTATATTGATGACGTTTTAATCTTTTCCAATTCTTTAGATGATCATTTTAAACATGTTTCAAAATTCATTCGGATTGTAGAAACAAATGGTTTAGTGGTTTCAAAACCAAAAATTAGTCTCTTCCAAACCAAAGTCCGCTTCCTTGGACATTAGATTTGTCAAGGAACCATAACTCCTATTGAGCGTGCAATTCAGTTTGCAGATAAATTTCCTGATCAAATTCTTGACAAAACTCATCTTCAAAGGTTTTTGGGATGCTTAAATTATGTTGCTGAGTTTATCCCTCAACTTAGCAATTTTGTTAAACCTCTACATCAACGTCTCAATAAAAATCCTCCTCCTTGGACTGAAATTCATACCGAAGTCGTTAAACAAATTAAACGACAAGTTAAAGAACTTCCTTGCCTTACCCTTCCTGTCCCATCCGCTGTCAAAATTGTTCAAACTGATGCTTCTGAATTAGGATATGGAGGTATTCTAAAACAACGTTTAGATGGAAAAGAACAAATCATTTCTTTTACGTCTAAACATTGGAATTCTTCTCAACAAAATTATTCTACGATCAAAAAAAGAAATTTTAGCAATTGTTTTGTGTGTTTCAAAATTTCAAGCTGATCTTTTGAATCAAAAGTTTTTAATCCGCATTGATTGTAAAGCTGCAAAAGATGTTTTACAAAAAAGATGTTAAAAATCTTGCATCAAAACAGATTTTTGCCTGATGGCAGGCTATTTTGAGTGTTTTTATTTTGATATTGAATTTGTCAAAGGCACTTCTAATTCTCTTCCTGATTTCCTTACCTGTGAGTTTTTACAGGGTAGACCTTAGGATTGAGTGCAAACTAACCCACAAACCCTTTCCTTCTCTCCAGATAATGCCAAGAAAGAAAAAACCTGGTGAAGATTCGAAAGATAAACAACCCCTCCAAGAGGAAGATAAATTAAGCATCTATCAAGATGCACAAAGCCCCATCTCCGAAGCAGATCTGGCGGAGATAATTAAACAATTGCTGCAGCAACAACAAACAGCTCCCCAAACATAAGGAGCATCAACCAGTCAGTCAGTTCCCCAAACACAAGGAACCCGATAGACACGGTCACAAACAAAATCTGGGTCATCTACCCCCAAACTGGAGTCATCCACTCCAAAAGAGGCTCTAACCCAGGGACTCATTTCTGTTAAGCCTGGTAGAAAAACAATAGATTCTTATGTTAAGAAACCTCCAACACAAACTTGGGAGGAAGTATTAGCAAAAAGGGATCACAAAACCCAGGCTCTCGAATATGATAAACTTGCTTTGTCATTAATTGCCTCTTCTTCGCAGGCAATTAGTAAAAAAGAGTATGATTTATCAAACAAAGAATCTACTAAGGATTTTGATACCTGAGGTGGCCTTTTCTAGGCCCAGAAAATTCTTTGTGATTGTTTTTTTTTCTAGGATTACAGCTGTCGGCAAGCTTCCAGCACTGAGTCTAGCACTAGGACTTGGTAGATCAATTGCTAAAGTTGGGGTATCTATGCCCCTAGTTGATGAAAGGAACCTTTTCAATTTTCTTCCTTTTCCTGTTCTATTGTGTGGTGGCAAAGCATGACAAAGCTTCATGTTGTTTTTTAATTTTCCCACTGCGATGTTTTTTGGCTTTTCAATTTTTCCGCTACAATGCTTTTTTGTTGCTGCTATTTAGGGGGAAAAAAGACATACAACGACTGTTATTCGTTATTTAAATAACAGTTGTTGAAATTCAACTATTGTTATTTAAATAATAGTCATTGTAAGTCATTAACTTTTAACGACCATCAGATTCACGACCCTTTGAAAACAGTCATCTAAGTATATTTTGTAGTAGTGAATTTATTCTAGTCATGAACCAATTATTTATAAACAAATTAACTTACGTGTTAAAAATGGTATTTATCTCTTTGTCTGGCTTTCGACCCAAGGAATCAAACCAAAAGATGATGTTGATGAAGGGGTAAGCAACACACAGATTTTAATGATAACTACAATAACATATATAGATTAAAATGAGGTTAGATAAAATGATACTTCTTAGCAAAGTGAATATGTATAAATAGATAAAATTAAGTTACTTTTCTTTCTACACTTGTTCCTAGATAACAAGCCAATTGAGTCTTTCTTATTGTATAACCCCATGGCTCATCCTATTTTCCAACTTATTATTATGCCTTGCCTGATTTGAAGGATATAAGAATCCATACAAAGTGTTTCTCTCTATTTTGACACATTTTGTGGAAGGAGCTACTATAAAATTAAAATGAGAAATAACTTAGTTAATATAGAATCCTAAAAATCAGTGCATTAATTAAAGTTAAAAATAAAAGAAAAACTCACATGATTGTAAACGTAACCCATCCTATGTTTATCTCCTCCAAAGAGAGGAACTTTCTAATATCTTTGTTATCATTTACAAAGGGATATGACATTCTATTACCCACAATCCAACAAGGCATTTGCAAATCGACCTTGTTAATTTTTTATGGATATTTTATAGTTGTGCCAATAAGGGAAATTTTGTATTTTCTTCTTGATCCTAGCAGCACATAAAATAAAGATTATAAGTAGAATGCGAAAAAAAAAATCAAATAATAGGAAGGTATTTCCCACCATATTGGAGGTATTGTTGCCATGTGAACAAGATGTTAAGACCAAACGATGAAAGATCATATTACTTGACCTAGTTTGGTAACCTCGTCATCAGGAAACAAGACGTATACACCTTCCTCCCCCTCTTGAACACATGTAACATTATCCTTACATTGATTGTCTTGAATTTGGTTATGATGGTAAGTGGTAGCATGTGTGTATACAAAAGCATCAGCAATAACACGCAGCAACATAACATCCAATGAAAGAGAGCAAGGTTCTCCAACCTCTAGTTTAGGACTAGGGTCACCATGTCCTAACTCTAGTGGATTATAATTGCCTTTAGTGCTAGGAAAGGCCGTGCATTCCTAGGTAAAAGAAATGAAAGAATTAATTAAACTAACTGAAGGAAAAACTCAATGTTATCTTAATTGAAATTAATTAAAAACTTGAGATCTATGTTCCTCTTGAACCTTCCTAACTTGATTGCTAGATAATATCATCGATCTCATCTCACCACGTAGTTCATGCTAGATAACTTCTTTCTTTCTTGACTAATGTCTTCAATTTCTTTCTTCTTCTTCTTTTTCTTGATTAATCTCCATAACTCAACTTGATAACTTCTAATCTCCAAAAGTTAGTCATTGTAGGAGGTAAATATATTATGAAAACGTTTTTCTCTCAATATTTGGTATCTTGCATGTATTTGACATCATCAAAACTAATCATCTCTAACACTCTTCAATATGAGCCCTCATGTTCCCTAACTTCTGTCCTTTAATTTTCATGATGAGATTGGACCTTTGACCTTGATAGATATCCTTCACAAAGTCTATAGCCTCTTCAACCACATATCTCTCAACAATTGAGGCTTCAGGCTTATAAAGATTTTTAGAATTCCCTTTTAATTTCTTCATGTATCGCTAAAAAAGGTTACACCCACCTTAGATAAATTGGGACTACAGTTTTATCTCCCACACAAAATGAACTATTAAATACACCATTATATCAAAAAATGCATGAGCAAAATGAGTCTCTTGTTGGGATAAAATAATATAACCCTCATTTTTCAAATCTTCCAACTTTTCAATGCAACAACTTTGCTACATATAGCATTAAATAAAATGCATAACCTTGTTATTGTGCTTCGTACATTAACTTTCATAGTGCCTCTAATAGCTACTGGTCATAGTTGTTACATCAATACATGGCAATCATGGGAATTCATTCATACTAACTTCAAATCTTCCATTGAGACATGCCTTCTTGCATTAGAAGAATACCCTTATGGCACCTTAATGTGATTCCACGTATTCTCTGATTAGAATATCATGTTAACTTCTTTGAGTAAACATTCACTTAAATCGCTATATAATTGGAAGATACCACAAAAACATTTAAAGGTTACCTTTTAGTTGTCTCATCACCAAAGCCAACATCTTTGTTCACTTTATATCATGAAGTTTTACATTTCGGACACTCGCTTAGTCCTTCATACTCCTTTCTGTACAATACAAAGTCATTAGGACATGCATGTTTCTTTTTATACTCCATACCCATTATAGACCAGACTTTCTTGGCCTCATACATATGATTTGGAAGTACATTATCCTCTAGAAACATATTACACAACAATTTAAGTAACAATATGAAATTGGTCCACCCACAAGTTGCCTTTAAGTTAACCAAAGGTGAAATACCTAACAAGCTTGCATACTTAGTACACCTAGGATACAAAGGTGTCTTTGCATCACTCCACACGTCATTACATACATGCTATTGTGCAAAAGATTCTACCTCAACACCATGAATTATTTTCTCAATTCTATCATCATCTATGACATCCAAAACATCCTTCTCATGGGATGCACAAGCGGTTACTTCCTCACCATGCCCTATCCACCCTGTGTACCAAAGATTTATTCCTTCATAAAGTAAGTGATTTCTTATATCATCAATATCCCATCAAATCTCATTTAAACACTTGACATAAGGACAAAAAATTTCCTATTTTTACTAGGCGCATTCATTTTAGCAAATTCAATAAATTCTTCCACCTTATTTTCATATTCTTCACTAGTTCTCAACGCATTCATCCAACTCTAATCCATTTTTATTACGTCCTAATCCACTTTGTCATTATAGCATGTGAATATGGGTAAAGGAAGGGGCTGCCTTACTCATATTTTAAAAATTTCAGCAGCATTTCCCCCTAAAAGTAAAGACATCCAAAGTTTTCAACGACAAGCCAATTCAACTTAATTTTTTTAAAAAAAAAAAATTGAAGCGATTCAAGATAATATCAATAATTTAGTCAAGCAATTTAATCAATTCAAGTTCATATTTCCTCTAATAGCTCAACCAATGCAAACTACCTATATGTAACCATAAATTTATAGTTCCTGTTACTGCTCCTTTTCCTCACAAACATATAATCAAGGGGCAAAAATAAAAAATTCAAAGGTTGTAAAGTTCTTACCTTCAAGACAACTCTGGCAGAGAGACGAACCAATGGACAGGGCCGTGACATCTTTAGCAAATAGGAGGATGAAAGAAAAACAAGAGGTCGGAGGCCATGCTTAGGGTCGGAGGGGGCCTGGACGATTTGATTGCATGTGAGAAAAGGAAAAAGAGGCGTAGGTGCAAGAGAGGACGAGAAGTAATAGCTAGGATTGCGATAACTTTGGCAAGGAGGATGACGAAGGTTGGAGAAGAGGTCGGAAGTCCGTCTAAGGTCAAAGAGGGGGCCGAACAATGTGCTTACACATCAGAGAAGGAAAAAGAGGCGAAGGCGTGAGAGAGACCAAAGAAGAAAGATTCGGAGGCACGATAGAGGATGAAAGGCGCATATCTAATGCCAGATCGAAATAGTTGAAAAGGTGAACTTTTCAACAACTGTTTTTCTTTTTTTTTTTTGAAAATTCGTTGTTGAAATTAAACTTTCAATGGTTGGTTATGAAAATAGTCGTTAAAAGTTTACCTTTTAATGATTGGTTATAAAAAAAGTACTAAAAGTTAAACTTTCATAAAATGTTTTCAAGAACATTCATTTATCTAGAAACATTTGTTAGAAAGATAAGCCAAAATTTTAAAAATGTCAATGCCTCCTTTTTAATTTTTGTTTTTTTAAATGAAAAAAGGAACGTTAATTAGTTTCATTAAAAAAACTTTTTGTAGTAGTGAATGTGTTCATCAACTTCTTGATCCTTATAAAATAAAATTAAAACTTCTTTATTGAATGTTAGATTCAATGGTTGATGTTGCGTAACATATTTACAACTAAAGGTATGAGATTTACAATTGAGTTTCTAAAATTTATAACTGAGATTCTCAGGATTGTCCAACTGAAGCTAATTGTATAAGGACATTTTTGTTCATTTATTTTTTAAAAACTTTTATCCTGTTATGACATTTCATAAATTCACAGCCCTTTAACATAGTTTAATTTATTTATTTTTGTGGTTCCTTATAATTGTGTTTTTGAGATTTGTTACTCAGATTACATATACATATATATACATGTGAGTGTATGTGTATATGTATGTATGCATATCATTATTCCTTGATTTTATACAAGTTTTTCCTCTCCTCATTTATATACAACTTAGTTTAATTTATGTTTACGTACATCATTAAAATCAAATTCATATAATTTTGTTTAAAAGAAGAAAAACTGAAAAATGATTTGCATATCAAAAGGACGGGTGTTTTCCTGTTGTTTTTGTTTTATGCCAACAACACCACAAACAATATAATGTTAATCAGAAACCATATCCATATACGGTTCAAACCTAGCCACACAACTTCTACCTATATCATGTAAAGCCTAAAAATTACAATAGTAGCCTCAGAGCTATAAATAATTATTCCAGCCTGAATAAATTAATAACATAACTTGAAGCGGGTGAGAGAGAAAATGAGTCCAAAGCTATCTCCAGCAATTATTATCCTCTCTACTAGTCTCCTTATCTTCTTCTCTTGTGGTGTCACAGGTCACAATAATCTCTCACCTTCACCAACTAAGGCATCAGATGAGAAATGCCCCATAGATACACTAAAGTTTGGGGTTTGTGGAAGCTGGTTAGGGTTAGTGACTGAGGTTATTGGAAGCAAACCAAGTGAGAAATGCTGTACTGTTGTGAAGGGACTTGCTGATCTTGAAGCTGCACTGTGTCTGTGTACCGCTATTAAAGCCAATGTGCTCGGACCACTTGTTAATAATCTTAAGGTTCCTGTTGCTGTTAGTTTGGTTGTTAATGCTTGTGGGAAGAAAGTTCCTAATGGATTTGTTTGTCCTTAGATTGTATCTAATTAGATTGAATAATGTAATTGCGAATTGTATTTGAGTAGAGTTGGTGACGTTCGAGTTTGTGTTCTAGGTTTCATATAATTTGAAACTTTATAGGAGTTTCAAACTTTTATTTAGTTAGTTTAAAATTTAGCCCAACTCAGTTTTTATTCTTTCACTCTTGAAAACATGTCGACTGAGATTATATATAGAATCAGCCTAGGATTACATTAAAGGCCTAGGTTCTCTTATTTTTCCCTTTCTCATTTTCTTTTTAAAATCTTATATTCACCATAAAATTAAAGGGTTAAAATCCAATTTTACCCTGGAAGTTGTCCAAAAATAAGAATGTTGCCTTGAAAGTTCTTTTTATAAGCAATGACACTTGTAAAATATTGTAGCTGAGACACCGAAAATATTGCTTACCATTGTTTTCATTGTTTTTAGGGTATTGGAGGAAAAAAAGATGCTGGCTTTATCAAGGTTAATGACCTCCCGGATGCTGTACAATACAAGCTCAAAATATTTGTCAGGTTATTGCAGTTACGCTGGTTAATTAGCATGCATATATAAAAAGTATCATCTACAAAGAAACTATGTGTGAGTAAGTTCGGGGCATACATGACTTAGTTTGACACCCTTAACATGTTTGTCTTCCGAGCTCTTACTAATCATAAGAGAAAGTACCTCTACAACTAAAATAAACAAGTATGGTGAGAGGGGGTCCCCCTATCGAATGCCCCTACTAGAAGTAAAGTAGTTCAAATTCTCACTAAACAAGCAAACATTCAAGCTAACAAATCGCACGCATTTCATTACAAGCGATACCCACATATTACATAATTCAAATCGTAACAAAACCTATTCTAAAAAATCCCACTCAACCCGGTCATACGCCTTACTCATATCCCTTTTGAGAGAAAATTCATACTTACCTCCAGTCTTCTTATGTTGAAGATAATGATAAACTTCGCGGGCGATTATTATGTTGTCATGTATACATCGACTAGGGACAAACGCACCTTGATTTTGAGATTTACGAGCATCAAACATAGGTCGCATCCTGTTGGCCATGATCTTAGAGAAGATCTTATGAGAGAAATTGTAATGCCCAATAGGACAGAATTGAGATACATGTTCAAGTTCATGAACTTAGGGGATGAGGGTAATGTTGGTTTGATTTATTCCATTTAAAACATTGTTCTCTGCAAAGAAATCTTGGACCATATTATAGACACACAACTCAATTTCAGACCAAGCAGAATGATACCATAGAAACCATCTGGACTTGGCGCCTAAGTACTCTCGAGGTTAAAAGATGCATTTTTAATTTCTTCTCTTGAAAAAGGCAACAGGAGGCACTGGTTTATTTCTGCTGAGATATTGTAATCAATGAAGCCTAGTACTGCATCCAATGATTGAGTTCCGAATATGGCAAAGAGATTTTGAAAGTAATGAGCAATGTTGTTTGAAATGGTGTCATTCTCCATTAGCCAGTTGGTGGAATCATCTTTAATGCAGATATGTTGTTTCTTTGCCTTCTCTTGATAGTAGTGAGATGAAAGAATCTAGTGTTTTTATCTCTGGCCCTAACCAATTAATGCAAGAAAGTTGCCACCAAAACTTATCCTTTAATTCTAGCCATCTCTATAGATCCCCTTTAACATTCGATATAGCGCGAGAGTTTACTAGATTTAGTTCGCTTAGCGTAAGATTAGCCAACTAGGCTTTGAGATGTTCATTAACCTTGGCATTATTTGGGAACTCCTTTTTACTCCATTTAATTAGATTATTCCTACATTTAGATAATTTATCAATAGAACCTTACGTAGCTAAATGACCACGGTTTGATGGTTTCGAATAAAAAGCAAATGATTATCAGGCCCAACTGGATCAATGTTAAAAACTTCAAGATTAGGAAAATGCTCCCTTAATTTTATATTTCCCAAAGCCCCGTCACTCCGCTCATGAATAGTATATGGACCCTCTATATTATTGCACCAAGTAAAACTATGCCCATTAAGACCTAAATCCTCAAGACCACAATCAGCTACAAAGCACTTTAAATTAAGAATTTTCCTCCAAGCTCTAGGCCTACCACCATATTTCTCATGTTGGGAAAGAATATCATTAAAATCCTCGAGACAACGACAAGGAACACAAATACATTTGCTAATCCTACAAACTTCTTGTTACCATAAAGATCTATCTGCTTCATTAGTTGGACCATAAATGAAGGTAATATAATTAGGGGTAAGTGGGTAACAAATTCATCTAAATGTTAGATATGATTAGTTTTGATGATGTCTTATATAGATGCCATTAGTAAGAGCAAAAGGCTTGTATAATATATTTATCTCCTACATTGACTGACTACTATATTTAATGTAGATTTGTTCAAGTTGAATTATAAAGATTAATCAAGAAGGAGAGAATGTCAAGGAAGCAAGAAGTTATCAAAGTATTTTGGGAATAATCAAAAAGAAGAGGAGATATTGAAGAAGGTATAACTTGCTAAGAATGATGAGTCCAAGTTGAATGACAAAAAATGATCAAGAAAAGAGAAGAAAGAAAGAGTTTGATTATGAAGAATGATCAAGATGGAAGATTGAAGAAGGAAGAACTTGCTGAATGGAATGAAGATATCATTATTCAAGTTCTAGAAGTCTCCATGATCAAATGGAAGTTTGAATTGTTCAATTTGGAGTTAAAACAAGCAAATATAAGGTTCAGGATGAGAAAACTCGAGTTAAGGACTCAAAACTCGAGTTTTGAGTGTCTTCAACATCTCTAGCATCTCTGAACTAGGAAAACTTGAATTTACAAGTGAAAACTCGAGTTTATAGTGCTGCTCAGCAGCTCTGTTCTACTCTGTTTCATGTTCAACTTGGGCGAGGTCTGGTAATTTGATGATATCTTCCAAACCAGAGATCCGATTGAGGTGAAACCAGTGGCATATGAAAATAGACTTCCAATGCATCATTTTGATATAAAATTAAACCCCAAAAGAGTTCAGATCAATGAGCTATGAATTGTGGAAGTTGACAATAAAATTCACGCCACACAGCAGACCAAGCTTCGATGTTTTGAGTATAACTCACAAACTACAAATCGGATTGAGCTGAAATCAGTGGCATATGAAAGTAGACTTAAAAGGCTTTCCATTAAGATTTTAACAGACCAAAACAGAGTTCAGAACAAGGAGATATGGCCTTCAAAAGTTGACAGTCAGTTTAGAACGTTGCAAAAATGCTGGTCAAGAACAGCCTTCATTCATCGAATCATAATGGACATAATACAATGAGTTTAGATCTGATTCTTCTTGCATTGGATTCTTACCTCGAGCTTGGACATGTAAACTTGAGTTTAAGATTGGCCAAGAGTTTTCCAAGTTTTCCATATTCTGAGAAAACTCGAGTTTTACTTTGGAAACTCAAGTTTGCACTTGACAGAGAGTTTTCAGTTTGCCATGAGTTTTCTAAGTTTTCTTAAGCTTTATGAAAACTCGAGTTTTGGTTTGGAAACTTCAGTTTTGACTTGGCATAGATTTCTCAAAGTTTTCATACTTAAATGAAAACTCGAGTTTTGGTTTGGAAACTCGAGTTTTGGCCAAGCAAAGAATTTTGCTCTTTTTCAATGTTTTGAAAACTCCAGTTTAGAATGAAAACTCCAGTTTTGAAGTTTTGGACTAAAATTCATTTTTCATGTCAAGAGTCCAAAACTCAAGTTTTGTTTTGAAAACTCGAGTTTTGGCCAAACCGAGAGCTTTGCTCTTTTTCAAAGATTTGAAAACTCCAGTTTTATATAAAAACTTCAGTTTTGATGTTTTGGACTAAAACTCATATTTCACGATAAAAGTCCAAAACTCGAGTTTTGATTTGGAAACTCAAGTTTTGCTTCAGTGCATAGTGACAAACTCCAGTTTTCATTTGGAAACTCCAGTTTTCAGCGCTCAATTTGAAAATCAGCTTTTCCAGATTTGCGAAATCTTCATGTATTATCTAGATACTTCTTATCATCACTCATTACTATCCTTAACTATGTTTAGTCAATTTGTTAGTGAGTTTTAGATGATTAAAATGAAGGATTAGAAGCAAATCTCAAAATGTCAGATTTGTGTCAGAACATCAAAAGCTGTGCAAAAGTTCTAACGGCTAGTTCCATCTAAGTCTAACGGCTATATTTCTTTATCCAACAGTTATATATTGATCTTTACTTATAAAAGAAGAAGCATTCAAGGTTGATGAGAGTGAGCTTGCACTGTCAAAATGCCAACATTCTGAATCTAACATCTATCTCATACACACTCTGTTTTCAATGCTTACATAGTTCATCTTAGAGAGTGAAATTATTTGTAATGTACTTCAGTGTTTATCTTATTCACTTCTAAGAGAGAAGATTCATTATAATCATTCTATCTGATTATTTGAGAGTTACTCAAGATTGGGTGATCTTGAGTGGGAAATAAATTGTAACCTTACATTGTGTAAGGGGGAGTATCTCGGTGAGAGATTTGGCTTCACAAGTGTCTGAGTGAACTTGTGGGATTGTAAAGGCTTCTCTTGTGCCCGGATTAAACAAGAGGATAGTGGATTGAAAATCTCAAGTGGAGCTTGGGGACTGGACGTAGGTTAAAGATTGGGCTGAACCAGTATAAATCTCAATTTGCATATTCTTCTCCCTGATCTCTTATATTTCCTGCATATATGTTTGAATGACTATCTATTGCTTTATAACTCTTTACTGTCATACAAACTAGTTTTACTGAGTGGCAAAAAGATTTTCAAAGTTCCTAAGTTTTTATACTTCACCCAATTCACTCCCATCTTGGATTCAGCCGGTTCTTACACTAACCTAACACTATTGTATTGGTTGGTTATCCCCTCTTTATCCTATATTAGTTGTGCTGGTTCACAATGTATGGTAATACAAGTAGCTTTTTTTTGGGGGGTGGGGGGGGTGGGGGGGGGGGGGAACAAGTTCGCTATTGGCTAATAATATAATATTTATGGTTTTGAGAGAAAATGTGAAATAGATTTTTGGTTTGTTCCAGCAAGCATGTCATGTTACTTAAACGGTATCCATTAGAAAAGCATATGCTTCATATTTTCATATTCAAAAGAAAGAATCTCCCTTTTCTTCACCTTGGGGAAAAAATTTAATCGTGTCCATAAAGATATTTTTTAAGAAATAAGATGAGATAATAAAATTTATTTATTATTAACATAAAAGGGTTAAGGTGCAAAAATACACATGTGCTTTTCTTCAATGAGCGTCCAGTAGCAAGTGCTTTTTTTAGATGCAAAAGTGCACACGTGGTTACAAATTAGGTGCAAAAATACTTTTTGATCGTTAAGTTTGACTTTTTTTGTTGACTGGACGATGATGCGGCATTTTAAAGGTGCAAAAATACACATGTGATTTGTCAAAAGGAGCGCTCAACACCAAATTATTTTTTAAATTTAATAATTTTATTTTAATCACTACCGGGTACTAAAAAGATATCTAGGAAACTAACCTATACTGAAAAAATACTTCATAATCTTGAAAAATTATTTTAAGATCTGAAAAAATATTTCAGGGTACTGACTGGTATTAAAAAGAAACTTTGAGAATACTGTCTGGTACAAAAAAAATATTTCATGCTCTTGAAAAATTATTTTATAATCTTAGAAAAATATGCTGAAGTATATTTTTAGTCCCAGTCAGTACCCTAAAATATTTTTTCATGATCTTAATATAATTTTTCAAGATCATCAAATATTTTCCAGTATCAGTCAGTATCCTTTTAGTACCAGTCAATAGCCTAAATATTTTTTCTAGATCCTAAAATAATTTTTCAAGATTATGAAGTATTTTTTTGTACTAGTCAGTATCCTGAAAGTACTTTTTAGTATCAGTCAGTACCCAAAAATATTTTTTTCAGTAATAGTCACTATCCTTTTAGTACCGGTCAATACCTTAAATATTTTTTCAAGATCATAAAATAATTTTTCAAGATTATGAAGTATTTTTTCTGTACCAGTGAGTATCCTAAAAGTACTTTTTAGTACCAGTCAATACCCTGAAATATTTTTTTCAGAATCATTCAGTATCCTTTAAATACCGGTCAATACCTAAAATATTTTTTCAAGATTATGAAGTTTTTTTTTGTACTAGTCAGTATCCTGAAAGTACTTTTTAGTATCAGTCAATACCCTGAAATATTTTTTTCAGTATCAGTCAGTATCCTTTTAGTACCGGTCAATACCTGAAATATTTTTTCAAGATTCTAAAATAATTTATCAAGATTATGAAGTATTTTTCTGTACCAATCAGTATCCTAAAAGTATTTTTCAGTACCAGTCACTACCCTGAAATATTTTTTCAGTATCATTCAGTATCATTTTAGTACCGATCAATACTTGAAATATTTTTTTAAGATCCTAAAATAATTTTAATTGAAGTAAAATTATTAAATTTTTTTAAAAAATAATAATAATTTGGTGTTGGGCACTCTTTTTGACAAATCACATGTGTATTTTTGTATCTTTGAAATGCTACGTCATTGTCCAATCAGCAAAAAAAGTCAAACTTAACGATCAAAGAGTATTTTTGCACCTAATTTGTAATCACATAGTCACTTTTCCACCTAAAAAAAACACTTGCTACTGGGCGCTCCTCGGAGAAAAGTACACGTGTATTTTTGCACCTTAACCCTTCTTTATTTGTTCAGTGCTCCTATTTAAGTAATTTTTTTTATATGAAAAAGTTTAGGTGAGTTCGGTACCAGTCCCCCACCAAGGCCAGGGCACGGCCCCAGGGCTCTTTAAGCACTTACAGGGGTTCTTCCATGGTTGCCTATCGAAGGAGCCTTCACAATGGCAGCGAGAATCGAACCCTCGTCCTTTTGAGACTTGGGCCTGTTTCTTACCATCTGTGCCAACTTTCATCGGCTCATATTTAAGTAAATTGATTTAACCAACGGGAATTAGCACAAGTGGTAAGTGGCTTGTGTCGCTTAAGCAAAGGTCTCGAGTTCGAGTCTTGTGGATGCAAAAAAAACCCCAGCTGGGAGACTTTCCCACCAAAGCCAAGTACGTGATGCGGGTCGGATCCGGATTAGTCGGGGCGAAGCCCTGGTGAACCAGGTGGGCAACCAAAAAAAAAAGTAAATTGATTTATGAGAATAAAATAAGTATATTAGAGTTGGCCTAGATTGGGGGGAAAGCAAAAGCTCAGTGAGAAACTAAAAAGCGAAGACTAAAAAGAAAAAAGCATGCTATATAATGTAAAACTAAATTTAATCCTCTGCATTAACTCCCAAATGCAATACTAAAACTTGTCTGTGGTAAACGAAGGAAGAGAATATAATTTAAACAAAGAATAAACGAAGGAAGAGCTCAACCAAAGAGTAACAATGAAACTAAGCTAAGGGAAAAAAAAAATACTACTTGAAAGGAAAATCATAATGAAAAAAATAAAAAGAAGGGACAAGTAAAATGGTAAGAGTCCAACCGCATATAAAACAAAGCGCTTGAAAAACTGAAAATGATGCAACTCAATTCTGGCAGTGACCACAAAACCAGTGAAGCAGCCCTTAATTTGAGTATTCAACATTCAACAAGCTCTTCATTATTTCATGGACCATATATACTAGTACTCTTGTTTTCCCTATCAATTACAAATATTTAAGTTCTCTTGCAAATATTTTTTTACAAAATGTACACAAAATTCCACCTCAGTGATTTTTCTTTTTAAATATTCAAGTGATGAATGTTGAATAATAAATTTAAGGGTTAAGGTGCAAAAATACATATATGCTTTTCTCCGAGGAACGCCCAGTAGCAAGTGTTTTTTTTAGGTGCAAAAGTGACTATGTGGTTACATATTAGGTGCAAAAATACCGTTTGATTGTTAAGTTTGACTTTGACTGTTAAGTTTGACTTTTTTTGCTGACTAGACAATAACGTGGCATTTCAAAGATGCAAAAACACACATGTGGTTTGTCAAAAAGAGCGTCGAACACCAAATTCTTTTTTTTAATTTAAAAATTTTATTTTAATTACTACCGGGTGCTAAAAAGATATTCAGGATACTTACCTGTATTGAAAAAAATACTCCGTGATCTTGAAAAATTATTCTAAGATCTAAAAAAATATTTCAAGGTACTGATTGGTACTAAAAAGATATTTTTAGAATAATGTCGGGTATAAAAAAAAATATTTCATGATCTTGAAAAATTATTTTAGAATGTTAAAAAAATATGCTGAAGTTTATTTTTAGTACCAGTCAGTACCCTGAAATATTTTTTCATGATCTTAATATAATTTTTCAAGATTATGAAATATTTTTCAGTATCAGTTAGTATCCTAGTCAATAGCTTAAATATTTTTTTCAAGATTATGAAGTATTTTTTCTGTACCAGTCAGTATCCTGAAAGTGCTTTTTAGTACCAGTCAGTACCCTAAAATATTTTTTTTCTGTATCAGTAATACCCCGGATTTTTAATAATAATAATGATAATAATAATAGAAATAATAATGATAATGATAGATTAAAATAATACTAATAAAATAATGAAAATTAATAATGTTTTATTGTTTTTGTTGTAATCATATTATTTTGTAAATATTAATATTAGATTAATCAAGATTAGATCCAAAAATCTAGGAGTAGTTAGACCAAATTATATTTTCAATTTTTTTATTCATCATCGGACTCAAAATATATCTAATAATAATAAAACTCTACAATTTGTTTTAATTCGTTTATCGGGAATAAGTAAAGAGCCCAGCCCATAGCTAAACCCTAGATTTAATTATAAACTTAGGTCTGGCCGCGTAAACCTAGAAAACGCTCGATATTTTCTTGGTCGCTAAATTTTTCTCCGCTACTACACCCTTATTCCGTACTCTCTTCAATTGTTCTCTCAGGAGATTAGCAACACGGAAACCAGATAATCCTAACTCCCATGAGTCTTAGGATTAATCTTATATAAATTTTGATAGGTTTCTTATATATGAAAAATATTATAAATCCTAACCCTGGATCAATAGGAACAATATTAAAAGCGTTGCATTGTAATACAGTTTTGAATTATGTGAGTAACTTTTTGCAATCAATTGTCGAATTCTTGAAGGATGAATTGAATACATTTGACAATTGTTTTATTTCTTCATCTTGGCCTGTGTGCTTTAATTGCATAGATATATGATTGAATCCAAATTTGTCCATGTGCATCTCTTTTTCTTTGTGATTGAAAACCAATTCTTCACCTCAGCTTTCGTGCGTCAATTGAATACCCATGAACACGTGCGTCTTTTTTTTTTTTGTGGTCTCATTATATTATATTCTTTTTTTTTCAAAGAAACATTATATTATATTCCGGTGCAACAAATTGCAATATATATATATATATATGATACTCCTGTACGATGCTACAGTTAATATCACCTGAATATGTCTGTCCATGTTTTTCTATTAGTTTATTTTCTTTTCTGTATATAATATTTCCCGCTTAATAAAATAAGATATGAACAGATTTTAAGTCAAAATATCTTTATATTCTATATTTAATTAAAATAATAGGAAAATGTATAAAAGATAAGTAAATAATAGAAATAATTTAGGAGTCTATTTTGTGTGTATTTTAAGTAATTTAACAGTGGCAGGATAGCTTTGGGATGGTACCACCCATAGTGATGAACACAACTTATGGGCTTTATGCCCTCAATATTTATTTGATGTGAAAATGATAGCATCCGTTCTTTCCAAAGTGGTGTCTGGCAAGTTTCCGGGGACACTAGTAGCAACTTTGGGAAGAGGTGTGTACACTAGGAAGATATGTTTATGGCCAATTGATGATTGTGACTGGCAGGTTTCCGGGTCTACCATAGTTCTCTTCCCACTAAACTAACTAAATGGACTGACAGGTTTCCGGGTCCAAATGAAATTAATAAAAAAATTAACGAATAATATTTGATATTGAAACTAATATTTTAGATTATATATATATATATTTTTTTTATATCATGTGAATATTTTATTTATCATTATATTTATTATTATTATTTCTATATTATCTTTGTTCATTAGGATTACCAGCTTTGGCTGATGTTTGTATTCACAGGCTGCGACGATCCTTCGGGGGAGCAGATTTTCAGTGAAACAAGTTTCAAAGTTGGGCTGTTGGGGCTAGTAGTGAGAAGTGAGGAAGACCAATGAATAATTCTAGCTAGTTTTATTTTATTCTTTTTTTTTATGCTTTGAATAAAATACTTTTATTTAAGTTTGGATTTATGTTAATGTAATAAGATAGCCTTGCACTTGTCCCAGTACAAGTGCGGCGGTAACACTCCCCAAGGTTGTTTATTTCGAATTTCATTAATTTATTTATAAAAATTATTTAAATTTTTGTTATTATAACTGTTAGAAATTGGGGGTGTTACAGTATCAGTCAGTATCCTTTTAGTACCGGTCAATATCTGAAATATTTTTTCAAGATCCTAAAATAATTTTTCAAGATTATGAAGTATGTTTTCTGTACTAGTCAGTACTCTGGAATACTTTTTTTTCAATATCCTTTTAGTACCAGACAATACTTGAAATATTTTTTCAAGATCCTAAAATAATTTTAGTTGAAGTAAAATTATTAAATTAAGAAATAATAATAATTTGGTGGTGGGCGCTCTTCTTGACAAACCACATGTGTATTTTTGCACTTTTGAAATGCCATGACATCGTCCAGTCAGCAAAAAAGTCAAACTTAACGGTCAAAGTCAAACTTAATGGTCAAACTGTATTTTTGCACCTGATTTGTAACCATGTATGTATTTTTGTACTTAAAAAAAACACTTGCTATTAAACGCTCCTCGAAGAAAAGCACATGTGTATTTTTGCACCTTAACACAACATAAAAATAAAAAATTATCCCAATAACCATCTCCATATAAATCTATATATAATCTAGAGTTAATAAGGAGCAAAACCATCCTCGAACTTTTATCAGAAATACACCCACTACTATAAATTTTTTTTAGGACAAAAGTGACTATAAATTTTAAAAAAGAGGTCAACAATGACACAACCATTAAAAAGCTTAACTTCCGTTTGTTTATGTATGAAAGTACCAAAATACCACCTTCCCAACAAAAAAAAAGGCCACATCGTTCAACTAAATCCATCATAAACAATCAATCTAAAGAAAACAAAAAACCAAACTACCCTACCTCACAAAATTAAGGTGTTGACCATCAAGAGGCATAAAGTGAATCTAATCTATGGAAGTAGATTATCTGAGAATCTCTTCTCTCCTCATCCCTCAGTATCTTTTCATCTTAGCCGTCCAAAAATGGATCTACAATTCAGAGAGAGACATATCATCTACTTTTTAAAATTTTTATATTTACCGCATGCGGTTTTTTGAAATTGATGATGTGTCTTTCTTTGGACACTTAGATCAATTTTTGGATGGTTATGATGAAAAGATACAGTAGGATGAGGAGAGATGGGATTCTGAGAGAATCCGAATCTACTAATCTACACAATCATAGTTTTGAATCATTGAAAAAATTGGAAAAAAATTTATCAAGAATAACAAAAGCTTGATTGTCATCTATGAATACAAGAGTGTTTTTTGGTATGACTTCATTCTAAACTTCTCTTCTTCTGAAATCCTAATCTTTTCAGTATGCCTCCCTAAGAGGTTCTATTATGTTCTACACTTGCCTCTTTTGAGGATCTTGTGTATCAGAAAGAATCCGACTTGATCCTAGGGAAATCTCTATTACAATGATAGGGTTCAGTCTAGATGTTTGTATGATGAGGTCCTAAAGTGGTCAGTATAGCTAAGAATGCCAAAAAGAGATCTTGACTTGGTAAGTCTTGCAAATACTTTGAACTAGGTCTAAGAGTTATAGGACCTCATGCAAGACTTACCAAGCAAAGGTCTGTATGGTTAAGTCTTGCAAGATTTACTAACTCAAGGTCTTTTCTTGGCATTTCTTAGTCATAAAGATCATATTAGGACCTTATATTGCTAACATATATAGATTGAATCGATGACGGTGAATTTGGGCTTAACGGTAGACAAAACAAAGGATTAGGAAGGTGATGTTAGCTAGGAGGAGGAAGATTGTGATGCATGATCAAGGGGCTTGTTTAGGCAAGTAAGATCCATGATCTTTGTCAGCTACCATATGTGATGTTTCTATCACCGCATGCCAATCTATCCCTGCCTACTAATTTGGCCTATGAGGTCCCCTTCATTGTTACCAAGATCTGAGAAGAAAGAATGTCATCAAGATTTGGGAAGAGAGAAGGTCACCAGGTCGAGGAGGTCACCTTTATTATCGCCGAGATCAGAAGAAGGTTGCTAGGATCTAAGAAGAAAGAAGAGAGGCTTTGAGGGGCAAGGGAGGAGGGAAGGGGTAAGTGATGAGTGCTACTTATGCCATGTTTTCCCTATATTATATGATTTTGTGTTGTATGGTGAATATGAGCTTAACTGCATTTAAGCAAAAAGATATTAATTCATTATATAAGAAACTTAAAGATAAATCTCACATGCATCCTAAACATATGCTGAGAAACAAATGAGTTTTGAAGTGATGCAATGCTATGCGGCATCCGTTTTGATCTTTTGTCAACATTGTTTCAGGCAATATAGTGCAGGTCGTTAAGTGGAAGAGAACAACGGTTAGATTGCTGACATATTGGAATAGAAGATGCGGAGAATCTAAACTAAGATTTGAAGAATCCCACAGGATCAGCAGAATCAATTTACCGAGATTGGAAAGAGAGACTACGATTCAACCCCGACAAATTTGGAATGGCCTAGTTTGTTGGATGTACGCCGCAAGTAGACCAAATTATATAAGGAAACAACAGCCAACGCTAAAGGGGGTCGAAGTCGTCAAGAGTCAAGGACCATTCCTATACGGCCAAACTCGAAAGAAGAGTGAGAGAAGTAACTCCAAGAGAACCCAGCATCCTTCCTTGTAGTGAGACGGAGACAAGAAGACATGGAGTCATGACATGACAAGACTTCTTCCACGCTGTCATCAAGCTTTCTGTTTTTCTTTATTTAATTCTAGTTCATCTTTTGATCATGGGTTATTCTGTTGTGATTTGTTTAGTGATTCCCTCGTCAGTCATGAACTAAACCTCCTGTGGCTAAGCGATGATGATTTCTTAAGTTTGGAATGAACCAAGTTGCTAGTTTTTAATTCAATACATTCGGTTTGCTTATTAGTAATTTAATTTCTCGTCGATTAGCGAGAGTTAAGAGATAGATCAGTGGTCTTGGCTTACTGAGAGGGAGTCGGGGTTAGACATCTGAGAAACAGTGATTGCTAGGCAGTTGGTGCAAGGCTTCACCTATTATTGTAGACTTCAGAAATGAGTCTACCACTTATAACCATAACACCTTGATTTGTAATGATAATCTAACTAGAAAATTGCCATAGGCATATAGGAGAAGTAAAGTTAGGATTGTACGTATCGGACACAAGAGCTTCAGTAGATTAGAGTGCATGGTGGGTTAACTGAATAATATTGTAAATGGTGTTTATGTTGTAGCATTGCGAGAGTTGTGCAGCATAAATGCTATAGCAATGCGTATAGGCAACTGAGGGATTGATATGCTTAGAAAAGATTCTGAGCTCAACCTATCTTTTTTACTGATATCTTCTTCTGACTACGATCATTTGGTTATTTTCTTGTTTATTAGTATAACTATAAAAACTCCCAAACCAATAATATTTTATTTTCTTGTTATACACAACTAATTCTGTAATTCGGCGTCATCATTTAGTATCTCAGTCTCTATGGGACGATACTCTATTTACTCTTTATTACTTGTTCGACTGATTCACTTACCATCAATAAAATCGACCAACAGTAAGGAACGAGGTAGTGAAGGAAATTAAAAAATTTAGGCATTGCTATTTTTTAAAAAAATAACATTGGGTCCACCATAAATGTTAATAGTCATTTTCTGAATTTAACGGAAGTCTCATTGTTGCCCTCTTTTTTAAAATTTATGGTCACTTTTGGCCCAAAAAAAGGTTTACAGTGGTGGGTGCACTTTTAAAACAAGTTCGTCGCTAGTTTTGTCCTTTAACCCTATACTCTATAATCAGGTGGATTCTATGTGACAAATTATAGGTGTTTTATAATGACTGAGAGCCACATACATTAGGGAATAACAACTCTCCTCTTTCATATTCATACTTTAATTTACAATTACGATAGGAATTTACAACGACATATATATAAGGGAATTTACAATACAGAAAAGAATTAACAACTCTAATTTCCCATTTGCACAGCCTAGTCAACAACTCTCATTTCGCAAATTTATGGCCTAATTTACAATTTATTGTAATTTACAACACAAGAGAATTAACAACTCCCATTTCTCCTATTCCCAATTCAATTTACATTTACAATTAAAAACTTTACAACAACACATAAGAGAATTTAAAACAATATATAGGGGAATTAAGATGTAATATTGTAGAGGCTTAAGACTGTTACATTTTTCTTTTGCACTATATAGTTAAATTATTCACTAGTGGCCAGGGTTTTGGCTAACAAGCCAAAGGCGCCAACACCGACATTCAAGGGCGATTACCAGAGCTTTGAAAGTCACTTTTGGAAAATGATTTTCACTATTTATGAGGTAAAACCTAGGTTTTAAAGAATATAGCTTTTGGAGAATGATTTTGGAAAAAAAAAATGATAGTGTTTGGATGTTTTTATCAGAATCGCTTTTAGGGGATCAAATTTACCAAAAAGGAAATTAGCTTTTTGTACAATTGCATTTAAAGAATAAAGTGGTATTTTAAATATTATAAACATAATATTTCATATTGAATACAAAAAATTACATAAAATTGTTAGAAAAATAAATTTTTACCATTAGTAAATTATGTAACATGATAAAAATTAGATCAAACATATATATATTAATAGATTGTATAGAAAAATATATTTTTAACATATAAAATATTTTGGTATAATTGAATATAAATATTCTTGCCATAGGAGACAGGGAAGAAGCAAATTTACACTGTTGCTAATCAATTTTCATTGAGATTCACACTGTTGCTGAATTCCGAGATGGCGAGATCCACCACCATCAATTTTCATCGTTCCAGTAAACACCTTTGCCCTTTGCTCATGATTCATAATGGGGGGTATTTTGGGGTTTCTTTAATTATGGTGGGGCCCACAATTCTACAAAATGAGTTTGAAAAAGTAAAAAGTGAAAAAAAAAAAAGTTGGATTTTGGAAAACCTAGGTTTTTAGTGGAAAATAATTTTGAACAAAATTCAAGGCGTTTGGTAGAACTTTGACAAAATCTAGGTTTTAGGGAGTGTTAAACAGGCTCCAACTCTCTTATAAAATTGTTCTCTGATGACCAGAGTTTTGGCCAACTAGCCACAGGCACCAACACCATACTAGCACTCAGGGCAGCCACTGGAGCTCTGGTTAGCTGACTAGCCGACTGCCTGTGGCCAGAGCTCTAGCACCTAGCTAGCAATGGTTGAAAGTTTTTTGTTTTTACAAAATAATAATAAATTAAAATAAATTTGAACGAGGACATTGATGTATTTTCACCTACAAAATTGAATTTCATTTTGGTCCTAAGAGCCCTAATGAAATTTAAGAATTTTCTGGTGCAAATGAAAGTTAATTTGCTAAAATGGTCACCAACGGAAACTTGTCCTTTCTTACCTCAAAATTTTGCTTGTATTAATAAATAAAACAAAACTACGAAGAAAATAAGTGATAAATCATAAAACAAAATCAAGGAAAAATTTTAAATAAATACCGCCTAAATTTGTAAAACCCTCAGAAGCCCGTTGAATTTGTAAAAAGACTGAGAGGTGATAAGAACTTTTGAGGAATATGCAAATTCGAGCGAAATTACCCTTTTACCCTTAGTTTTAAATAATTTTTAAAAAAGAGTAAATACCCCCGGTGGGCCCCACCTCCGGCCACTAGCGACCCCCGCCAGCCGCCGACCACCGGCGCCCACCGCCGACCACCGGCCACCCCCCCCTCCGCCGGCCGGTGGTGGTCGCCGGTGGCCGGTGGAGGTGGTGGCCATCGGCAGTGGGGCCCACCGCCAGAGGTATTTACTTTTTTTAAAAAAATTATTTAAAAATAAGGGCAAAAGGGTAATTTCGCTCGAATTTACATATTCCTCAAAAGTCCTTGTCACCTCTCAGTCTTTTTACAAATTCGACAGATTTCTTGAGGTTTTACAAATTCAAGCAGTATTTATTTGGAATTTTCCCAAAATGATTTTTTTTGTTCTCCTATCTACACATATTGTTATGCCTAATTAGGGAACCTCTCCTAAAAGCGTGTTTTTGCATTTGCACGTATTTAGACTCGAGAGTTCGTGTTTATGCGGGTAAGACACTTTATTACTCTAAGATCTACGTCTATTGATGCGGAAAACAATTGCAGACAAAATGAAAAAGTATGCTCGAGTAATCTCTAATATAAAACATATTTATCTAATTTAATTATATTATAGTAATTAGTTAAGTTACTTGTTATGACACCATACTCATTTTCTTTAATTATTTTCTTATTTCTCTTCCTTAATTATTATTAAATGAGTATCAATAATAGTAAATTAGAAAAAGAATAACAAAAATAAATGATTATGTCTTATATTTAATATCAATATTAACTTTTTAAATATGTTTTATATTAAAGACCGGAAAAGTAATACTTTGCTCATTGTTCAAATAAAAAGGTTCGAAAATTCTAACTTACACAGGAATATGTTCAAAGTCACATGACAGTGAAGAGAAATTCAAATTGAACTAAACAATCAATGAACACATTATAAAACTATGTCATTCTTGCTCTTTTTTTATAAGTCAGATTTACTAAATTCTCATATACTCAAGAAATAAAATTAGTTAACTCATGCATAATCATTAAAAAATAATAATAGTCAGGTCAATAATAATAATAATAATAATAATAATAATGGAAGTTAAATATTGAAGAATAAATTGACACGGAAAGCATAAAAGAGATGAATAATGAAAGGAACTAATTATTTAAAATTTTAATTTCAACCAAGGATATTAGTCTTTCTTTTTAAAGATTTGTAAAGATTATTCCTTAATTATAACTAAGTTCTTAAAATGTCTCTTTTCCAGATTAGTATCCCAAACTAAATTAAGTTGCAATATTCAGTACACACTAAAGAAATTAAAGACACTCTAGAAAATAATTGAAAGAGAACTATTATTTATTTGCGCCATAATACAATAATGAGTGATCAACTGTGTAAATGTAACTTGCCTTATTTAACATGATAAGATTTTTGATTGTTACATATTAATTACTCATCTTGTACTTAATATGAGAGTTATATAAATAACTTAGCTATATTAAGAAAATTAAATAAATTATTAATTATAATAAATAAAGTCTAATCTTCCTAAAATATTCCCACATAACATTAGATAGATATTACTAATTTAAGTAAATTAGTTTTAAAAATGATAAATTTTAGAGATAAAATGAGTTAAAGTCTTATATTTGGGATAACACAAACCTCCTAGCTTATATAATTATTAGGATGTATGACATTTTACTGCCCATCATGAGCAGATTAGCCAAAAGAATGTATGACGTTTTAAGTTAAAATTTTATTATTTATATTGTGCTTATATTTATACTTTTTTTTGCCATCATACTTCTATTTACTCAAACAAATAGAATCATTTCCAACAAAAAAAAACACCCAGAACTCTTTGTGGGTAGCGGTTATTATTTTTAAGTATATTTAAAATAAAAATTATAATAAAATTAGCCTATTAGGATTTTCTCATTTTATTCATGTCTTCAGACCCTTCAAATTTCTCTTAGCTATCAATATATAATATTAAATTTATGTCCTACAATTAAGTTATTTCAAAGTATGCAATGTTTGCGTATTTGTTTCATTTCTAATTATACCGACTTATTACACAAACATAAAAGCTAAAATTACATCAAAAAGAAAATAAAAAAAATCTGACAATTTTATGCTTTAATAATTAAAATTTGATATATAGCTTCAACTACTTCTGTAATATCCTAAGTTTTGCTTTATTATATTTTGAAATATTCAATAAAATGTCAAGGTTGAAAATCTATTGTGATTTAACTAATTTACTGAATATTTGTCAAATGGAGAAAAAAGCAATTTGAGCTTTTAATTGTGTTATGGATTTTGTGCTTATGAAATTTTAGGAAAGGGGTTGGGCTCACCCACAGTCCAAGGGCAGGGCGCTTGGAGCCCAGTGTTCGCAGGGAATACTGGCGCTCTTTTACCTGCCCAGCGTTACCACAGCTACCTAGACCCCTAGGATGCCTCCCCCAGCGCCTTGACCAACGCAGGGATCGAACCTCCTCCCTAATGGTGAGAAAGACCGACCCCCATGCCAGTTGAACCCAAGGACGAGGGGTTTGTGTTATGGATTTTGATCTAAAATAAAGGAGGAAGAAAACTTTTTTTTTTTTTATAGAAGGAAGAAAACCATTTGAACCTTTGAGAATGCCTAAGATTTTCGGCCCAACATTAAGAGAAAAGAAAAAGGCAATTTTGGGCTCTTAAGATGGGCTAAGGACTTCGGCTCAAATCAAAGTGAAAGGAAAGTAAATTGGACCCTTGTATTAGGCCATATTTTTGGCCCAAAGAGAAAAAGAATGAAAGCCGATGTTGATTCTTTTTCGGGCCAAGAATTTTGGCTCATATATTAAGTATAACACATAAGCCCAAACACACAGTCAAGCTCAGACATTTACTCCCTCCTTGCCGAGCCCATTATTTCTCTCCAAACACAACACACATAAGCGCACACACACTTGACACACACTCAGCCCATTTAACTCCCATCTGGCCCAACATACACTTCCTCCTCCCTTTCATTTCCCCTTCCCCAAAATTAAATTTCTTTTTCCAACTCTTATCTCCTCTTTCTTTCATCAAATCGTCTTTCCCCTTTCTCCTCAAGCTTCAAACATCATCTTTATCCTCCTCTTCAACCATCCTCCTCTCCTCCACTGTATCTTCTCAACTGTGATCATCTTCCTTCCTGCCTCCCTTAAACACTCCAACAACCACAGTCAGCCATCCCCTCTCATTCATCTTGGTGTTTCAGCTTGAAGCAAGAAGAAGGTAAGTTGTCAAAACCTTCTTGCATGTCGGTTTTGTGAGTTTAAACTCACATGCATGTGGTTTTTCCGATTTTAGGTCGAAGGAGTGAGCAAGAAAAGTGGAAAGGAAGTATTCACAAGAGATGGATCAGTTGTTGTGTGGTAAGGATACAACCTTGCTCATGTGATTTTGATAAATGGGTTCTTGTTTTTCTTTCTTTTTTTTTTTTTAAAAAAAAAAACCAAATTTCGGCTGAGCTAAGAACTTGAAAAACTAAAGGGATTTTTGAAAATTTGAGCTTACCAATGTGTTCACAACTGAAAATGGAGTCGCAATAAGTTGGTGGATGAATTTTGAAAGGAACTTTAATTTGGAGTATAAGATCATAAGCGCTACTCCCTCCGGTCCTTATTATAAGGCACCAACTAACTTTTCTCATAAACCAATAAAAACAGTTAAAGTCAATAAAGTTGTCCTACAATTTAAATAACTTCCAATATTACCCCTACTAATTGCACTAAACTATAATATTATATTAATTATTACTCTCACACACTACCCTCATTAATTATGGGCAGACATGGAAACAAACAATTAATGCTCATTGGGAACAAGTAAGTACCTTATAAAAAGGACTAAATAAAGTTGATAGTTGGTGCCTTATAATAAGGACCAGAGGGAGTACAAAGAAGTGTAAACTTCCAGTTCTCAGTTTTTGGAGTCAGTCGTTGTTCATGCATGGTTTGACTGAGCTAATAAATCTAGAAAATATGAAATTTTCCAGAAATATAGTAGAGATGTGTAGGTTTAATTTGGTTGGTATGTTGTAATTTTCTGACCTTAGAACAAAGAGATACGATTTTTGCAAAATGACCCTAATTTCTGGAAGATAAAACTGCACAGTAAGCTTGTGAGAGATGTTTAATTGAGTAAATGAACCTAGAAAATTATGAGATTTTTTACATTAAAATAAGACATAGAGATTTTAAATTTGATATATGATTTGGAATTTTTGGAGTTCTGTGTCACGAAATATCACTACTAGAAAATGTAAAAATAGTGACAGAATTTGCGACAGAAAAAATTCGTTGCAAATTCTGACGGATTTATTTTTCCGTCGCAAAATGTTGCGACGGAATTTAAAATCCGTCGCAAATTGTGACGGAAAAACAAATTCGTTGCAAAAATTTTGCAACGGAATTTGAAATCCATCGCAAATTGCGACGGATTAAAATTCCATTGCAAAACTAAAAAAAAAAAAAGATTTTCCAGCGCGAAAAAGCCTGCCAATTTGCGACAAAAAAACAAATCCGTTGCAATTTGCGACGGATTTTAAAATCCGTCACAAAATTTAAAAAAAAAAATAATAATCTTCTAGCGAGAAAAAGCCCACCAATTTGTAACAGAAAAACAAATCTGTCGCAAAATTTTTACGACAGAATTTAAAATCCGTCGCAAATTTTAATTTTGCGACGGATTTTGAAATCCGTCACAAAACTCTAAAAAAAAAAAAATCTTCTAGCAGGAAAAAGCCCGCCAATTTGCGACAGAAAAACAAATCCGTCACAAAAAGGTTTTTTTTTTTTTTTTGCGACGGAACTCATTTTCTGTCACAAATTGCTGCCAAGTCCCCCCTTTTTGCAACGGAATTGTGGTTCCATTGCAAACAAAATTGCTTTTTACAACGGAAGTTGATTTTCGTCGCAAAAAGCGAGATTTTGTGACGGATTATTTTTCCGTTGCAAAATCTCTTTAAGTCCCAATTTTAGGACATTTCCTTTGTTTGTCACACACACACACACATTTCCTTAAAGTCCTTCTTCTTCTCCCACCTCGTCGCTCCTCCTCTCCCTTCTGGCCACCACCGTTCGTTGTTCCGGTCAGCACCGCCGCTCCTCTTTCCGGTTGCCTCGGCTACTCCTCCTTCCGGTTGCCTCCCCCTTTCAATCACCGCCACTGCCATTTTCTAAGTTTGTTTGAAGTTTTTTTTTTTTTTGTTAACTATTTGGAAATATCTATGTAGGGAAAGCTTTTCTTCAAATTCCTCCCTAATCTTCAACTCACACTTGGTAGGAATTATCTTAACTTTGCTTTTTAATTTTTCTATTGTTAATATTAGCTAGAGCTGGCAATCAGGGCCGGCCCGCAAGGCCCAGAAGTTACTATTCTAAATTTTAATTATTTTTTTCCTTTTTTTAAAAGAAATATAATTAGTAAATTACAACAATTAAAGTTCTAATTTATCAAATAAATGTTATTAACATTAATATCAAAACGACATGAATCATTAAACAAATAAGCACAGTCACTAATTCATAATCAAGTAAACTTTGGTTCATAAGTAAGAATATCATGAATTTCTTCTTCCGCATCATAAACACATCTATAATATTTATCTGCAATAAATAATAAACCAAATCATAAAATTAGAGTATAGTTATTATGTATTTGTGTATTTATTCTTAAATGGATTAATAACTCTATAACAAATACAAAATACATATAAATTAGTAAATTACCATCATATAAAAATTTATGCATAAAAAAAAAAGGGGCCTACAACGCCGGCCCGAGGCCCTCCAGGGCTAGCCCGATTAAGCTCGGCCATTGAAGGGCCAGGGTCGGCCCGATGAGCTCGGCCCAATTTGCCGGCTCTAATATTAGGGTCATTATAATATATTTTTTCCAATTTCTGAGAAAAGTCATTTAAGTTCATACACAATTTGTAATTTGTAAGCCTATATTATTTAATTTATGACTTTTTATACAATTATGAAATATCTAGTACTGCTAATTATTTGAATCATCAACCTAGAAGGGGGGGGGGGGGGATTTTCCACTCACATATAGCCTGTATCAGCAATAATCACAGAGTATTGTGAGTTTTTATTTGTGGCATCAGAAATGAAATCTAGAACCAATATATTTGAGGTTTCTCTGTTTCTGCATGTTAAGGTCATTTTTTTGTTACCATGAATGTGTCCCCAATATTGACCACAAGAGCGTCGAAATTTGTGTAAATGTATTGCCATCGATTGTCCACATAAACTTGAAGGTCACCCACATCATCTTGGTGAAGAATAGTGAGAGGTGGGATCGCAGTGAGGACCAGCACCCAAAGTGAGGTATGGTTTTTTTATATTTTTAAAACAAAATTAAAAAAATAAAATAAAGAAATTTTAAAGAATATATATTTTTTAAAAAAATAATGAAAAAGAATAAAATTAAAACAAAAAATAAAGCATAATTAAAAAAACAAAATAAGGAAATTTCAAAAAATATTTTTTAAAAAAAATTTGAAATTTGCTACTGATTTTTAAATCCTGCGATTTGCGATGGATTAAAATCCGTCACAAAAGTTGAAATTTGCGACGGATTGATAATCCATCGCAAATTTGAATTTTTGCGACGGATTAATCTGTTGCAAGATTTTAACTTTTAAATTTTGGGACGGATTTAAAAATCCGTCGCAAATTTCAAAATTTGCCACGAAAATTTAATCTATCGCAATTGTCATTCGTTTTTTGCGACTGACGTTATCTGTCACAAACGTAATTTGCGATGAAAAAATCTGCTTTTGCGACAGATTTTTTCCGTCGCAAAAACCTTTTTTTTTTTTGTAGGTATCAATTTTTAAAGTTAAGCAAAGTTTCTGAAAACTTTTTTGGACAGTGTTGACATTTTCAGAAATTGGGAATAAATGGCATTTGATGAAATCATGAAATTTTTTCTATTGATAAAGGATTAATAGAGATTCAAGTTCATATAAAATGGGTATTTTTGTGAGCTCTGGGCAGAGAGATATCGATTTTTGAATTTAGATTAAGCTTCTAGAGAGTTCTAATTAAACAATGATCTTGTGACTTGTTTTAAAATATTAAAATGAAGTTCAAAAATTATGACATTTTTTAGCATGGCAGAGAGCGTGCAAAGTTTTTTGATGACATATAATGAGTAATTTTTGGAGCTTTGTGCAATAAAATATAGATTTTTGAAATAAAGTAAGTTTCTGGAAACTTGTAGAGGGCAGTGAAGAAAAGATTAAAAACTGGTATTAATCTGATGTGTCCTAACCAATAGGATCATTTTTCTGTGAAAATAAACTTGTCTAGGAACATGTGAGAGTTGGAAGCACACCATTCGGAGTTGTGTGTAATTAAATAAGAATTTTTGAAGTTTTGGAAAACTTTAGTCAGTCAAGGGATTAATCCAGAAATAAATAAATTAAAGGTTAGAAGCAATATGTTTTTGCAAAAAGGGTTTTTAAGTAATTTCATATATACACACATATATAAAAGAACCTTTTAACTTCCCCAAATGTCGTGAGTAATAATAAAGTACAATACTACTATTATAGAGATTTCCGAGTGGCTAACGTAACACACGAATAGGTGGTAAATTTCATCTACTATGATTTGTATATGTTATATATGTTTAATTACCATGATTGTGGGGTCGCGTCTTATACACGGGCTATTTACATACAATGTTTCTGTTATTTGGCCAATAATATATGTCTTCCTATGTGCTGAGGACTTTAAACCGGTAAGGTTTTGTGTTTATATTTTTTCTATGTGTTGAGGAACTCAGGACTAAATAAGTCCTACGTTTATTTTTCCTCGGATGAGTCGGAACCCACAAGGTTCTACATTTACTTTTCCCAACACTATGGAATTCGAGATTTGTATGGTCGTATGTTTATTTTTTCTAGTATTGTGGAATTCGGGACTTCTCCGGTCCTACATTATTTCAACTTGTAGAATCCATTCGTAATTAACATGACATATATGATATATTGTTTACTGTTGTTGTGCGTTGATGCTGCATGCTAAATTGCTTTTCCTGAATTACAGTTATTTTATTATCATATTATGCATATACATTTTATAAAGATTAATCTGTTACCCTGAGATTCAATTTTGAATTTCAGACACTAATAAAGCTTTAAGTAGCGACCTGGGGAGGAAAGGGAAGACTGTGCTGTAAGGCAGCCGGAAGAAGGTGGAACTCATAAGGAGTTCTTTTTGTTTTTTATGTATGTATATATATATGTGTGTGTGTTTTTATATATTATGGATGATGTATAAGGATGGTTTTAAGTTTTTAGTTTTTGGAAATGAATGTAATCAAATATCCCCATGGGGATTAAATTTTTATTCAAAGCCAAGTTTAAATTTTTGCATAATATGAGTTACTCATTCATCCAAACTAGATATATAGGCTCTATTGTGTAATAATCTCTTATATAGTTTGGATAATTTGTTTGCTTTTCTTTCTTTCTACTAAATTATTTTCTTATAATGCCTTGTGACTTGTGAGACGCTAGGATCCATTTCTCCCTAACAAAATAATTTCCTTCTCTTCTCTCAAAGTGCTTCGGCACTTATCTCTGCTTTCTCTCAGATCTCTCTATTCTCTATTTCTTACGGATACATCTCTTGATCTACAATCATTGAAACATACATATAGACATTTGGAACCGTCTCATATAATATTTTATTATTTGTTGCACCGTCATTGCGTAACTGCATAGTCTCTGGAGATTGCTCATGCCGTGTAGCCTCTTCTTTCTACTTTATTTCTGTTTCTTCTACATATGTAATAGCCACCTTTTTTGGCTTCTTTGTGGAGTCCGATCCTCTTCCTATCATTTCTCTCCTTATCCCTCATCAGTAGTAAATTGTGTCCGTCTAAATCTTGATCCAATGGCCCAGAATGGTTTTTTAAAAAACCGTAAAGCGGTTTTGCGGTTTTTTTAAAAACTATTCTAGGTCCTTGAATCAAGATTTGGACGGACATAATATGACTGTGACGGATGGGAAGAGAGAGGAGCTGGGCAGAAAATCATGTTCCCTTCTTTGTGCAGTCTCTTTGTGGCTCAAGTTACCCCTATTAACTTTATCTTTTTTATTCACTTGCTGAACCTTTTCCTTCGTAGCTCAAGTTCCATATGGTTATAGCATTGCATATTGCAGCCTTTATTGACATTTCTTCATCTATTAGCTCATCAGCAGCTTTTAGTCAGGCGGTGGGAAGAGAGAAACCAAATTGCTTTGCTTAGGTGACAACTCATGCTTCCATTTCATCATTTGTTTGACAGCTTTCACAACATTAAATCTAGCGGTGAATTAAATGGGAATAAAGAGACACATAAAATTGATTTTGACTTCAATCAAGTACGATCCATTTCTATTTCTATTTCTTTCTTTCTTTTTTCTTTCTTTTTCTTTTTTTTTTTTTTTGTGATAACCATGATCCATTTCTTTTAGGAAAAATTATAATAAATGACCTAAAAAATTAATATTTATTAACAAGGATAATAAAAATAGTAATTATTTTGAAGGACCGGAAATTAAAACAAAAGAAACACTAAATTATCTTTAACCAGATTTCTTACATTCTCTCTAACTAAATCAAAATTTAAAGCGATTAATAGATAATCACAAATCAGAATCAGAAGTGATTGACCAAACTCGTCTCCCAATTACAAACTTCCTTTTCTGTCTCTCTTCTAGACTTCATGGAGAGATAACAAAAAAGAGACACAGCCACGTGCATACTACAAACCTTTAGACTTCATCTTCCACCATCTTACCTCTCCTCTAGTAATCTGTAAGTTGAAACGCTCTAGAGGATCTGAATACCCGAACCCGTTTAGTCATAAAGTTTGCTTCCTCCTCCTTCCATCTGTTGATATCCATCCCTTGGGTATCCCATTCTCGGTTCAATAAGCTCAGAGCCATTCCAATAACATTCACATGAAATTAATTAGTCACTAAGTGCTACTGTATTTTAAAATTATTTCGGCCCCCTCTGCCATTTTCTTTTACTTTCAATACTCACATTTTCAAAAATCTTGAATCTTTCATCTATTGGGTTGTGTTGGTGCAACTCTAACGCACGCTAACGAAACCAGAATCTAGTTGATGATTATAGGAAACTTAATTAAGGGTAATTTAGTCATTCTATTTTTATGTTTTAATTTTCGGTCCTTCAAAATAATTACTATTTTTATAATCCTTCTTAATGAATATTATTTTTTTTGGGTCCTTTATTATAATTTTCCCTTCTTTTTAGGCTAAGATGCAAGTTGTCAAATATGTGCAAAGCTAGGCATGGAAAATTTTGGCAAGTAAGCTTATTTTAACTGTCAACCACAATTAAAGCTTTCCTTTAATTTTCCTTTTGTTTTCTTTTCTCCTTCCAAACTTAGTAGAGTATGAAAAAGGAAGGAGATAACGATGACATATAAAAATGTCCCTTTAGGTTCTCTAATCGCACTAAATAATTTAATTAATTTTTTCAAGGTGTGGAGGTTGATAAAAAGTAGTAATAATATATAAAATTTACAAATGCCTTCCTAGGTTTGAATTAGGTGTTTTAAACCTACTACGTAACCGAGAACTTTATTTGGGTCTAGACTAATCAGAATCATGTTAGGTTGGGATCTTGAGGACTAACGAGCTCTACCAGATAATATATTCTCAAGTTGAAACTCCAGCCCTCTAATTAAATTAATATAATTATTTTATACATTAAAATGACGATATCCAGTGGACTTCTCCACAGCCTCATGGAAGCCCTACGTTTGAAATTGCGTCATTCTCACCTAACCAGCCGTCTCTCGTCTCTCTTGACAGTGTTGAAGGGTTTTCTCTATATTATTATTGTCATCATCATTATCATTATTATTAAAATAAGAGAACGATATAAATTAATACCCTAAATTTAATATGTATATCCTATTAAAAGACTTCAAATTTTGAACTTATTTTCCCAAAACCTAATGAAAAAACTTAACTTATACTTCCAAGTTCAATTTTTATTTAGCGTAATAACACGCCTTGGCTTCTCTTATTGGTTTATGTTTTATTATTTTTTTTCAATATTATATCTTATAATTATCATATAATTACCGATTTTCGTTTTTTTTCGTTATACGAACACCTATATATTAGTATTTGGGAAAATTCCACTAAAATATCAAATGAATTTGCAAAATCCCCAGAAGTCCGTCAAATTTGCAAAAAGACTGACAGGTGATAAGGACATTTGGGGGATATGCAAATTCGAGCAAAATAACCATTTTGCCCTTAGTTGTAAATAATTAAAAATAAATAAATAAATACCCACCCCTGGTGGGCCCCACCGCCGGCAACCACCACCGGCCGCCGGCACCGGCGGTGGTCGACGGCGACCGGTGGTCGGCGACCACCGACGACCAGCGGCGGCCGGCAGTGGCCGCCAATGGCCACCAGTGGTGGGGCCCACCGCCAGGGGTATTTATTTATTTTTAATTATTTACAATTAAGGGTAAAATGGTCATTTTGCTCAAATTTGCATATCCCCAAAGGTCCTTATCACCTCTCAGTCTTTTTACCAATTCAACAGATTTTTGGGGGTTTTACAAATTCATTTCGTATTTTAGTGGAATTTTTCCGTATTTTTGTTCTTAAATTTTTCTGATTCTGTCAAATAATTTTAGATATTTCAGAATAAATATACTCCTTTCAGTTTCCTTACGGATAACGTGTTCAATTGTTCCTATTTATAAAAGACACTAACTAATTTGAATCACCTCCATTTCTTTTCCTCTCTATTTCCACCTCACTTCTTATCTCAATCCTTAGATCAAATTTTCAATGGTTACGGTTTCAATATTATGAAATAATTTTTTAATTACAATTCTGAAGAGTGTGATTAAAGTTTTCCACAGTTAGAATTCATCTATTCATTTATTTTACATAATTCGACGTTTCAATAAAAAAATTTGAGGAATTTTAAATTCCTAGTCATTACCATTCAAAGTTGATCCCGAGTCCTTTTTTTGGGGGGGGGGGGGGGGGGGGAGGGGGGGGGGGGGGGAGAGATCAAAGATTGAGGTGGGAAGCGGAAGGAAAAAGAAAGGAAACAAACCAAATCTAAAACCAATAGCCCAACTAAAATTTTTATTGTTTTTTTCTATTTTTTCCTCCATTAATTTTTAGTTACTCACTTTTCATAAATAAATTATCTTTTTTACATGCTTATTGTATTCAACTAATATTTTTAACCAATGTTTTAATCTCCATAATTGTCCTATTTGTATGTCACAAAAAAAAAAAAACCAATGGATTATTAATGAAGTATATATTTAATTAAGGGTAAAGGTACAATTTTACACATGAGATTAAGGAGCGTCTAGCACCACGAAGTTTTTTTTGAAGCAAAAATACACATGAAGTTGGTATTTTTACTCCCAAAACGTAACTTCGTGCGTACTTTTGCTCTATAAAAAACTTCATAGTGCTGGCACTGCTTGAGACAAACTTAATGTATAAAATTGCACCTTATCCTTTAATTAATGTATCTAATCTAGGGTCATGAACTGTAATTTTGTTTCAGAGAACCATCCCTGTCGGTTTCTCTCTACATAAACACAAACATAAACAACACCTTATTGATCAAACCAAAAACTAATATGGAGAAAACAACCCGTATCGCCGTGGTAGCCAGCCCCGGCTTCAGCCATCTTGTTCCGATTCTCGAATTCTCTAAGCGACTTGTTCATCTTCATCCAGATTTCCATGTCACCTGTATCATTCCAGCGCTCGGATCTCACCCACCTTCCTCCATAGCCTACCTTCAATCTCTTCCTCACTCAAAAATCGATTCCATTTTACTCGAGCCAATCCCCAAACACAAAATATCACAAGATGAAGTTACAGCATACCAAATCGAAACCACAGTGAACCTATCACTACCATTTATTCACCGCGAATTGAAGTCCCTTAAATCCAAAAGTGCCGGCCTTGCCGCTTTTGTCGTTGATATATTTGCCCTAGATGCTCTAGCCATCGCTTCAGATCTCGAAGTCTTCTCTTATATATATCTACCTCAAGCTGCCATGATTTTTTCTCTCTATAATTATTCATTAACTTTGGATGAAACAGTTTCTTCAGAGTTCAGAGACCTAAAAGAACTCATTAAGATCCCAGGTTGTGTTCCGATTCATGGGAGAGATCTCCCTTTGGTGTTTCAGGATCGATCCGGCTTAAGCTACAAGATGTTTCTAGAACGTTGCAGAAAGTTCTCTTCTGCTGATGGAGTTCTCTTCAACAGCTTTGAAGCGTTAGAACCAGAGACTATAAGAGCTTTACGAGAAGAAACGTTAAACCAAGCGAAGAAGGAGGAGGAGAAGACGACGACTCAGGTCTATGCTGTTGGACCCATTATACAAAGCGGATCAAGTAACGAGATAAACGGGTCGGGTCACTCAGATTATTGTTTAACATGGTTGAACAATCAACCTGAAAGATCAGTTCTTTATGTTTCATTTGGGAGTGGTGGGACCCTATCTCAAGATCAGCTCAATGAACTTGCTCATGGATTAGAACTAAGTGAAGCAAGATTCTTATGGGTTGTGAGAGCTCCAAGTAAAGTTAGTAGTGCTGCTTATCTTGATAATACGTTAAATGAGAATAATCCTCTAGATTTCCTACCAGAAGGGTTTTTGGAGAGAACTAAAGAACGAGGTTTAGTTGTTCCTTCATGGGCCCCACAGATCCCGATCCTTAAACACAGTTCGGTTGGTGGGTTCTTGAGTCACTGTGGTTGGAACTCGACGCTTGAGGGTATAATTCATGGAGTGCCGTTTATAACGTGGCCACTTTTTGCAGAGCAGAGAACTAACGCGGTTTTGCTGGTTCATGGGTTGAAGGTGGCCGTGTGGCCGAAGGCCAACGAGGACGCCAATGGTGGGATTGTGGAGAGGAAAGAGATTGCAGAAGCCATAAGGAGGTTGATGATGGAGGGTGAAGAAAGTGATGGGATTCGTGAGAGGATCAATGCCTTGAAACTTGAAGCTGATAACGCGTTAAAGGAAGATGGAGCTTCCACTATGACTTTGTCTGCATTTGCCTACAGTTTGAGGGGCAAATAGCTCAAAACGATATGTCGTTTTATCTGTTCTGTTGAGGGACAAAGATTCGGAACTTGACAGGCTCAGACAAGTTTCCTCTGCAGTGGGAGTTTAATTAGTTTGAATAATAAAATGTACTAGTCCTGATTATAAGAGCTAGTTGACTTTCTTTGGAGAAATTAAGGAAGCTAGATAAGTTACTTAATCATTTTAAATGTTATGTATCCTTAGATTATATATTAGTTTATTAGTTAAACTAATTAGTTTGAAAATAAAAATAAAAATATTCTAAAATAATTTAATTAGCTTCTTTAATCTTTCTAAAAACGTCAACTAGCTCTTATAATTAAGACCGGAGGGAGTATTATATTTATAATTATATTAATGAATAATCAGACATTTTCGTGTTCTTTTCTTTTCTTTTTTGCTTATTTTTTCCCCCTTTTTCATGTTTGTGCGAGCAATTTGAAAGGTACATATCCTTCGAATCTTGGACAAGTTCGCTGTCGGCTATAATATACTACCTCCGGTCCTAATTATAAGAACCAGTTGACTTTCTTTGAAAAGATTAAGGAAGCTAAATAAGTTAGTTAATCATTTAATATGTTGTGTATCTTTAGATTATATATTAGTTCATTAGTTAAACTAATTAGTTTGAAGAAAAAAATAAAAATAAAATTACTCTAAAGAAATTTAGTTAGCTTCCTTAATCTATCTAAAAAAGTCAACTAGCTCTTATAATTAGGACCGGAGGGAGTAATATCTATAGTTTTAAGATTCGAATCTTGGACAAGTTCGCTGTCCGCTATAATATAATATCTATAGTTTTAAGAGAGAATGCGAAATGTTTGTGCGAACAATTTGAAAAGCATATGCTTCGAATTTTCAGATTCCTGGCCAAATAAAGAATCTCTCCCTTTATTTTTTTCGCCTTAATAGAGCAAATTATTTTTGATCATGTCCACAAAGATATTTTTAAGAAATAAGATGAGAGAATAAGGTTATTTATTATTAACATAAAAATAAAAAAATTATACCAATAACCATCTCCATATAAATCTATATGGGTTTCAGCTTTTTTTAAGGTAAAAGTGACTATAATCAGTGACATCATTAAAAAGCTTAACCTCTATATGTTATAGCGTGAAAGTACCAAAATACCACGTTAAAACAAACGCATCCTCTGCTAGCTCATCATCGTCTGCTAGCTCATGCATCCTTCAACTGAATCCATCATAAACAATCAATCCAAAGAAAAACACAAAACCAAACTACTTTACATCACAAAATTAAGGTGTAGACCATCAAGAGGCATAAAGTGGAGCTAATCTACACAATCACAGATATAAATCACTGAAAAAATTGGGGAAATTATATATATATATATATATATATATATATATATATAATGCTTGTTTGTCTTCTATAAATACAAGAGTGTATTTCAATGTGACTTCATTTTAAACTTCTTCTCTTTTGAAAGCCTGATATTTTCAATATGTCTCTCTAAGATGTTCTATTATGCTCTACACTTGTCTCTTTTGAGGATCCTATGTATCAGAAAGAATTTGACTTGATCCTAAGAAAATCTCTATTATAATGACAAGATTCGGTCTAGATGTTTGCAAGATGAAATTCTAATGTGATCGGTATGGCTAAGGAACGCCAAAAAGAGACCTTGACTTGGTAAGTCTTGCAAATACTCTAGATGTCTCAGAGTCATAGGACTTCATGCAAGAGTTACCAAGTCAAGGTCTGTATGGTAACTCTTGCAAGACTTACCAAGTCAATGTCTCCTCTTGGCATTTCTTAGTCATACAAACCACATAAGGACCTCACCTAACTAACATCTAGACTGAACCGATGATGGTGAATTTGGGCTTGTGTGGATGGTAGACGAACCAGAGACGAGGAAGGTGATGTCAGCTAGGAGGAGGAAGATTGTGATGCAAGATCAGGGGGCGCATTTGGGCAAGTGAGATCCATGACCTTTGTCGATGGCCATATGCAGTGTTTCTATCATCACATGCTAATCTCTCGTTGCCTACCGGTCTAGCCTAGAAGGTCCCCTCCATTGTTGCCAAGATTTAAGAAGAAAGAAGGTCGCTGGGATCTGGGAATAAAGAAAATGGACGACAGAAGCACTTCTTTTATCATCCCTTTTAGAATTGGGATGTCAACAGTGGCCCAAAGTTTCACTTTAGGGGTCCCAATTTATAATTAGGATGCCTAAAGTTCTTTAGGTGTCCCGATTCTAAATTGAAACTTTAGACGTCCTAATTTTACATTGGGATGCCTAAAGATGGAAGTATCACCCTTTTTTATTTTATTTTTAACCCCTTTACCCAACTAAAAAAAATGAGTTTGCACACTCAATACTTAGATTTCTGCCTTCGCTTTCTCTCTTCTTCCCTTTCTTTCAATCCTCTAGGTCATCGTCGCTCACTCACCATTCAAGCTTGCTGTCGCTCGTTTGCCGTCCCAGCTAAACATCCCAGCTTCGATTATGACAACGAAAAGCAAACCTCGCGTTCCAAGTTGCTGTCCCAAAGCCTAATTGTCACTTGCTCGTCATCCCAGCTTGTTGTCGCCTGCTAAACATCCTAGCTTTGGTTTCAGATTTGCCACAGCGAAAAGCAAACCTTGCGTTCTAGGTCACTGTCCCAAGCCTTGTCGTCGCTTGCTCATCGTCACTCACTCGCTGTTTATGGTGATTCTAGTTCTTGTTTTTTCTAACTCCTTCCATTTTTCTGATTATTTCTTTGCTTCATTTGGTTTCATTTCTTATTTATGGTTATTCTAGTTCTTCCTTAGTTCCTTTGATTTCTTGTTTGATTGCTAGTTTTGAGGATCTGAGATTTAAAACAAAAAAAAAAATACAGCGTCCGTAAAAAAAAAAGGAACACTGTACGTTTCTTATGGGTCTCTTGTGGTGTCCCTTTTTTTTAGAAATGTTGTATCTTTACTTTACTACGTCTATGGCATAGGCATCCCCTGTTTTCAAATGTTAAAAGCCTTGTTTGTAGGAGTGCCTCTTTTTTTAACTTTATGGTCACTTTTGCCTCAAACAAATGTTTGCGGTGGTGGGTGAACTTTTGAAACAGGTCTGTGGGTAGTTTTGCCCTTCCCATAATCTATAATTAGGTTGATTCTATGTGACAAATTATTAATTTAGCTAGCTGTTGTATAATGAGTGAGAGTCACATACATAAGGAAATTATAGTGACTCTCCTCTTTCATATTCTTAGTTTAATATAAGAGTTATATAAATAATTTAAGTATATTAAAAAAATTACTTAATTATAATGAATACAGTCTAATTTTCCTAAAATATTCGTACATAATATTAGATAGATATTACTAATTTAAGTAAATTAATTTGAAAAAATGATAAATATTAGAGATGAAATATTTAGGATCAACACCAACCTCCCAACTAGCTTATATAATTATTAGAATGTATGACATTTTACTGGCCATCAAGGGAAGACTAGCCAAAAGAATGTATGACATTTTAAGTTAAAATTTTATTATTTACATTGCTCCTTATGTTTAGTCTTTTTTTTTTTTTTTGCCATCATACTTATATTTCCTCAAATAAATAGAATAATTACAAAAAAGTACACACAGAATTCTTTGTGGGTAGGGGTTATTATTTTTAAGTATGTTTAAAATAAAAAGTATAATAAAATTAGCCTATAATGATTTTTCTCATATTTTTTATATTATTCATGTCTTCAGACCCTTCAAATTTTTCTTAGCAATCAATATATAATATTAAATTTATATTCCACAATTAAGTAATTTCAAAGTTTGCAATGCATCTATTTGTTTCATTTCTCATTATACCGACTTATTACACAAAACATAAAAACTAAAATTACATCAAAAAGCAAATTTTTTTTTTAAAAAAAAAAATCTGACAATTTTATGCCTTAATAATTAAAATTTGATATATAGCTTCAACTACTTGTCTCTTAAATTCATGGCAAACACAGAAAGAGTCCTTGAGGATGACCCATCTTCCATTAGTGCATTAGCAGCAGCGTCTTTCAAAATTTTAATTCTCACTCGAATTTCATTACTTTCTTCATCATCCATCAAACTCTTCACAACTTTTGCTATCTCTTGTCTATCCACTATCCCATTATTATTCTCTTTCACCTTTGGCCTTAAAGCCACCTTCAAACCATCATTTAGCAAAACGGCATTCATTCTCTGCTCTGCGAAAAGTGGCCACGTTATAAACGGAACTCCATGAACAATACCCTCAAGCGTTGAGCTCCAACCACAGTGACTCAGAAACCCACCAACCGAACTGTGTTTAAGGATGGGAATTTGCGGGGCCCATGAAGGAACAACCAAACCTCGTTCTTTAGTTCTCTCCAAAAACCCTTCTGGTAAAAAACCCAGAGGATTATTCTCATTTAAGGTATCAACAAGATAAGCAGCAGTAGAAACTTTACTTGGAGCTCTCACAACCCATAAGAATCTTACTTCGCTTAGTTCCAATCCATGAGCCAGTTCATTGAGCTGATCTTGAGATAGGGTCCCGCCACTCCCAAATGAAACATATAGAACAGATTTTTTTGGTTGGTTGTTCAACCATGTTAAACAATAATCCGGCCCGTTTGTCTCGTTACTTGATCCGCTTTGTATAACGGGTCCAACTAGAAAAACCTGAGGCTTCTTCTTCTTCTTCCCTTGGATTTCTTCTTCATGTATGGCTCTAACTGTGTCTGGTTCCAATTCTTGGAAGCTGTTGATGAGAACTCCATCAGCAAAACGAAGTTTTCTGGCACGTTCAAGAAATTGCGTGTAGCCTAAACTTGAACGATCCTGGAATGGAGTTGGGAGATCTCTGCCATGAATTGGAACACAACCTGGGAACTTTAAGGGTTCCTTTAGGTCTCTGAACTCTGAAGAAACTGTCTCATCCAAATTTAATGAATAATAATAGAGTGAAAAGATCATAGCAGCGTTGGGGAGGTAAATGTACGAGAAGATGTTGAGTTCTGAAGCAAAATCTAGTGCTTCCAAGGAAAAGCCATCAACAACAAAAGCTGCAAGGCCAATTTTGGATTTGATGGACTTCAATTCATTGTGAATATATGGAAGTGATAGAGTCACAGTTAGTTGAACATGGACTCCCGGAATAACATCTTGAGGTAGTTCTTGTTTGGGGATTGGTGGGAGAAAAATGGAGTCTATGTTTGAAGGAAGGGTTTGAAGGTAGGCTATGGAGGAACTTGGCGGAGATTCAAGTGTGGTAATGATGCAGGTGACATGAAAATCTGGATGTAGATGAACAAGTCGCTTAGAGAATTCAAGAATCGGAACAAGATGGCTGAAACCGGGGCTGGCTACGACCGCGATTCTAGTTACTTTCTCCATTGATACTTTGCTTAAGTGTATCAATGTTGTCTAAATCGTCTTTTACAAAAACGATTTGTATATATACTGTAGAGAAGCATACAAGTAAGTGGGATTATGATATTGGGTCAAAAACTTGGCGCTAAGAGAAGATGGCAACGTTTGTAGGTATTTGACTTTTATGGCAAAGAAACAAAGTACTGTTTTTATAGCACTAGATAACTAATTTAGATATTGAGCAATTAGTTAAATTAATTATTTATAAGAAAGGTGTGTTGTTTTTTCGGTAAGGTGCTCCTTTTAATTATTTGCATAAAAAAACTACTCCCTTTATAGAAAACCCCCTTAACATGAGTGATCGATGAGGAGAGTTGAGAAAAAAAGGAACTTATAAATGTGGGGACGAAGTAAATTAAAATCTTACGACCAAAAGAAATCCCTTTAGTGATGATAGAACTCTTGTTTAAAATAAACTGCACTTTCTTTTTTCCTTTCTTCAAAATTTTACGTCACCACGTAAGACCAATATATATATATATACTCCCTTTGGTCCTTAACATATGAATTTATTTACACTACAAATAAAATCTTATATTAAAGACAAAATGTAGTGCATTCACATCCAAAATATGTTATTTTCTGCCTTTCCTTTTCATAATTCTTTTACATATTAAAGTTAAACCCTTGGAATGAAAGACAACCAATACCCTTATCTACATACTTTTCTATTTTCAAACAACTTGAGGTTCAAGGCAGCTAGTTTTTCTACAAGTTAAAGCGACGTGTGGATCACATCTTCAATCTTTGGAAATTTGAATACGGACCAATAATTTGACATTTGGAGAAGATAATAAAATAATGATAGGAAGCATTAAGGGTCTGACTTAATTCCCTTTTTTTTAATTAATCCATTGGTCCAGCGCTATTAATATAAGATCTCGTTTGTAGTATAAATTTTATCACAAATGAGATCATATATTAAAGACATGAGGTTATACATTCACAACCAAAATATGTTATTTTCTGCCTTTTCTTCATATTCTTTTACATATGAAAGTTAAATCCTTGGAATGAAAGACAACCAATACCCTTATCTGCAAACTTTTCTATTTTCAAACAACTTGAGGTTCAAGGCAGCTAAATTTTCTACAAGTTAAGATTCTTATGGATCGCATCTTCAATCAATGGATATTTGAATACGGACCAATAATTTGAAATTTGTAGGAGAAGACAAGAAAATAATTATAGGAAACATTAAGATTAGCCGGGTAGGGCCGCATATATATTTACCTTTGTTTTTGAATTAATCCACTAGTATCCATCATTAGCAACCTGATTAGTTGAGCAGGGCTTGAACATGAGACATTAGTTAAGTGGGAACAACCTTTTGTCAGTTGATCCAAGCATTTGGTGGTGTTTTGCTATTTTCAAAATAGGTTTTTGTTATGGAAAATAAAATAAAATAAAATAAAAACAAGAAAAATGTGCTTGGAAATGGTTTTTTTTTCATACGCTGAAAAATTAAAAAATGATTTTTTTTTGAAAAAGAAATAGGAAAGCATGCAAAAATACTTATAAATTTTTACTTAAAGTGTATCACACACCATATACTATTATTGAGAGATGCAAAACTACCTATAAACCTTTCAAATGTGAGCAAAACTATCAAAACTGTTAAAATTGCTTGTTCTGTTCCGGGAACAGGACTTATTGGACTTGACTAGGTGTCAAGCCTAGAGCCTACGTATCCTTTGAAGGGATCAAAGTCCACGTAGTTCGCAGTATATTTGGAGGCCATTAGTCAGGAGGGTGGTGTGTGTGCTCTGTGTGACAGAATGTGAAGTGATCATAAGTTAGAATGTGTGCACCTGGTTAATCGATCTCTATATTTATAGAGGTGTCCGAGGCGGATATCCCAGCCTAGCATAATATCTGGGGCCGAGATATTTGGGGCGAGTATCTCGGGATACCGATCAGGATAGATTGCGTCTTGTTAAGATACCGGATCTTCCCTCCTGACATGTCAACCATGCTTCCTGGTTTGTTGGGCCGTTCCACGGGTCTGGGCCATTGGGCCGGTCTGTAACAGTTGCCCCCCAGCTTGGTCGTTTAGGCCTCTGGACGGCCGAGATGTTTATTGCCCCCAGCCTCTGTTAAGGTCTGGGGCTTCTACTTCAGCTGGACCAGCTTGCAGCTGCCACGGCCCATGAGGTAGCTTTGAGTCCGAGGCCTAGGTTCTTAGGATTTTGAAGGAACCAATCCCCGTCATCGTGCCAAGAGCGCTGTGCTTTACTTCCACTCCGACTAACCGGGGTGGTTACTCGACCTGGACTCGGCCCGTGACGCCTACCATTGACCTCAGACCCGTATTTCTTGTCCCTTGACATTCAGCCTGCCGCTCGGGATTCTTTCTGCATGCGCCATCATTGCAGTTTTACACTAGGCGTTCCCTGATTGGGGGAAGCCTGCAACTGTCGCGCCTATCCACGTCCTGATGTTCGTGCGCATTAAATGCGTTCACGTCGTGTTGTACCAATCCTGTCATGTCCAGGTCAAAAGACCTATCTGCCCCTGACGCTCCACTATTCTGCCTTAACTGTTTGAGTAAGTTTTCTCATTCTTCGTCTTCACTTTTTCCCGCTTACTCAGTTTCTCTCAAGTTTTTCTCTGAGTTCGTAGGATCGTGTCCTCTGTCAACACTTTGTTGTTCTTCACTTTCCAGCACTCAAGCTCCTTTCATTTTACTCAAACAGGTATTCCATCTGCTTTCTTTTATGTCTTTACGGTGTTATTCTGCATTTTGCCGTTCATATAGCCCTTAGTCTGTTGCCTTCGTTCCTGTTCTTTCTCTCTTCAAGGTCACTTGGTGAACTTTTTGGGTTTTCCTCGTGCTGTCTAGTTCAGCCACATATTTGCCTTTCAAATGACCCTTAGCTTCTAGGTTCTTAGTTTCTCCCGTATGGCTAGAGACAGAAACTTTCATAGGTCTAGAGCGATACTGTCACCTGAGGAAGAAGCGTTCCTTCGCACTCGCTTCCCGCGAGCTTCCTACTGAGTTCTCGGAAGTGAACTTCCCGAAACGGAGAGGTTAGCCCCTTTATGCCGAGGCGGTATTGGTCGTCCGAGACGCGTCGGGCCTCGTCCTGCAGTTGCAAGAGCTCCGGTCCCTCCTCCTATTCGCCCCACGGTACGTGCTATTCCTTTCGCACTGCCAGTTAGGGCCAAGGTCGGCTCCCCGTTCGGACCCAGGTCTCCTGCTTTATTGGCCCAACCTCTCAACTTCTATGAGGGTCCTCGTCCTGCACCCTCAGATCCTTGACCCGAAGGGTATCTTGGCCCTTGTTGAGACTGCCTTGCTGAGAGCTCCCTTCTCATAGCATGTGGTGAGGACACAAGGGCTTCTTCAATACTTGGTTCCTATTAGCATCGGCCTTCAACGGGCCTTTCCTTCAGTGCCCCCATTCGTCCGAGTTCGTTGTCATTTTCTCCTGCAACTGTTGTTGTGCCAGATATTCCCTCACTTTACTAATATTGCTTTTATCTTCTTTGCCTATAGGTTAATGGCTCCCAAATCTCAACCTTCCAAACAGCGGTCTGAGGGTTCGGACTCTTCTAGTCCGCCCGAAGCTTTGTGTCGGCAATACGGCTGGGTATCTCACGAAGTGTTAAAGACTCGGTCCCTGATGTCGAACGTCGACATTGCCCGGTTGAAGATCCCGACCATGCTTGGGTGTGTCATCAGCCGCCCGGAGGCCGATGAGCCCATTTGTTCGACGCGGGAAGTAGGCCGTCCGAACTTCTTCTTTTTCTACCGGGACTGCCTGACTCGGGTCAGAGTTAACTTCTCATTCTCCCCCTTCCAAATGGAGGCTCTATTACACTTGAGACTTGCCCCTTCCCTGCTTCATCCCAACGGGTGGGCTTATTTTGTTGCATTCGAGCAACTATGCCGCTCTTTCCCTGTCTCGGTTCCATGCTCTACTAACCTTTTCTTTTATTACTTAGGCCCCTTCACTCCTAGCTTGCCCAAGGAGGGCGACAAGCTAGAGGGGTTGGTATCCCTTCGCCACAACCCAGACCGAAAGCTCATGATGCCATTCTTTGACTCCTTCAAGCGATTCAAGGGTGCGTTCTTCAACGTTGCTGTTGAGCCCAAGAAAAAGCCCTAGTTCTTGAAAGGGCCCGAGACCTCGGGCGTGGAATGGCACTTCCCTCTGTACTGGGTAGAGAACCATTACAAAGCTTCTCCTTCATCCTTTCAGATCCCTCACAAAGATCTTTGGCCGGAGTCGGCTGCTTCTGTGCCTCGGCTGGACGCTTTCGCGGAGGAATATGGTTTGAAGCCTGCCAGATTCTTCATAACCGGGGAGGGTTCAAGGCCACTCGCCCCAACCAGTAGGAGTCTTCTTATCGATAGGATATTGACTGTTCTCGTACTTTGGTCTTGATCATTTTTATTTTTATCCCTGACTTGTTTTATCTTTGTTTTTTCAGGTCAAGATATGCGGGCTCTTCCGCTCTACCTTCAGAAGGTGAATCCTGCCGCTTCGTCCCCGAGCCGGCAGACTCGGAAACGGGGCGCCCCTGCTGATGTCGCCGCGCCAAAGGCCCCTGCCGACTCGTCTGCAGCAAAGAAAGCTAAGGCCTCGGATGGTCAAGGGTCTGTTCCTCCTGTTTCCTCTGCGCCTTCTCTAGAAATTGCAACTCAGGCCTCAAAGGGGAAGCAGGCCGTCTAGTCCGTGGAGGAAATTATGCTTGTGGACATTCCAGATACTCCATCGTGCTCGGTGCTCCCGCCGTCTTCGCCTCCTCCTCCTCCCATGTCGTCTGGTCCCTCTTTCGTACTCCCTCGCGACTTTCTCTGGGAGAAGGCGGTGGCCCCTGAGGTAGACGTCGCATTCCTTCCTCCCCGACACTTCATGGAGAACCGACCCCTATCTCCGCCTGGCTTGGATGAGGTGCATGTGGCCCAACGTCACTTATGCCGGTCCGTTAGGTTTCTTCAAGCTCTGGTTCTGGTGAAGGAGAAGTATGCTAAGGCCGACGCGAATAACAGAAAGCTGAGGGCGTCTGAGGAGGAGTTGAAGAAAGCTCTGGCTGTGGCGGGGGCTAAGGCAGAGACTTTGGAGGGAGAGAGGGATACGACCAGAGCTAAGCGGGATGCTGCCAAGGCTGCGACGGTGAAGGCGGGATAGGAGCTTTAGCTTGCCCGAGACTCGGCAGAGAAGTTGGCTGAGGAGTGCGCCCAGGCCCAAAAAGGGTTAGGTGAGAGTTTAGCTGCTGTGAAGACTCTCTAGCAGCAGCGAGCATCTCTATCTTTCGACCTGGAGTCCGCTAAAGCTGTTCTTTCCGCCGAGCAGGGGGCACACCGGGAAGCCACCGAGGCACTGATGCAGATTGCCAAGGACTCTTTTGAGGAGGCTCTGGCCCAAATCCGGTTTCTGAACCCCGGCGTGAAACTAAACGTGGACGGGTATGATTTCCATGCCTTTGTGGAGGACGGCAACCTGATTCCGTACCAATCCCCTCCAGCCGAAGGTTCCCAACCTGATGGTGAGGAGTTGGTGGGGGAGGACGAGGCCGTGGAAGGGGATCCTGAGGCCAGGCCATCCAGTTAGTCTCCTGCTCTTGTATTTTACTTTTTCGGCCATCTGTGCCCTTCTATTTTGGACATTTCCGGCCTTTGTGCCGTTATGTAAACATTGACAATGAATGATTTACTTTTTCCATCCTTTTGCCATTTTTATAAATTCCAAACTTAGTTTAGAAATTTATTGACTGTAGTAAATACAAGTCGTTTTACTCGACCAGCACTTACGCGTGGGAGGATGTGGCAGGGTTTTATTTTTTAACCGTTAGGGTTGTTAACTTTAATCGCACTACCACGTTCCAACTTTAACTAGTCGGATTAATGGTAACCGATATAAGGTCGAAACTGTCACATGTTCAACCGAGGTTTCTCTTACCTCTAATCAAACATTTTGACCTGATCAGGGTCAGAATGACAGTCCGCTTGCTTAGATCGGGCGAGCATTGACGCATCAATTTCGCGAAGGCCACGTATGGCGCTTCCGCCGAGCTCTAACCAATGCCTGTCGGAGTACAACGGCCGGTTTCATACATCTAGATGGTTTTTGTTAGCGACTGGGTGTAACGACCTCGAAGTCGGCTTTCGTACCGGGCTTGATGGCCTTAGTTTCGAGTTTTTGACCGGGCTTAATGGCCTCGGTTTCACGCTTAAGCGGACATTTGTGCACATTGATGAATCTCCTTGGTGGGATCCTTCATTAATAAAAATAGCTCAAAAGAGCTTTACAAATGATCATAAGTTAATCAAAGGAAAAAAAATAAAGGACAACTTAAACTGGAAAAAACTTTAAAGAAATCCAAACAGTAACGTTGGTGTCTGCTGAACTGAGCCGAGATCTAGCTGTAATAGATCTTTAATTTGTCGACGTTCCACGTTCTCTTAACTGGCTTCCTTGCCAGGGTTTCGAGAACATACGCCCCTCCATCGAGTTTTTCTTTGATCCAATAGGGGCCTTCCCAATTTGCCGCAAGCTTTCCGTCCCGGGCATTCTTATTGCTTGTGTCGGCCCGTCGGAGTACTAGGTTCCCCCGGTTAAAGGAGCGTGGCCGAACCTTTCGATTGTACTTAGCCGCTAGGAGCTGCTTAGTGGCTAATTCCCGGCAATGTGCCGTGACTCGGACTTCGTTGATGAGATCCAAATCCGTCTTCAGGGCGTCGTCATTTGATGTCTGGCCTTCCTGTCAGGCTCTTATCTTCCTCCATGATGGTTGTCCGATTTCGACCGGCATCATCGCTTCACAGCCATAGGTCAACTGGAATGGGGTTTCCTAGGTCGAAGACTGCACGCTTGTCCTGTATCCCCATAGAACACTGTGAAGCTGTTTGGTCCAGTTGGTGTCGGCCTGTAACATGTGTTTCTTTAATCCGTCCAGGATGATTTTGTTGGCCGACTCAGCCTGGTCGTTGGACTGCGGGTGTTCAACAGAGGAGAAATGCTGCTTAATGTCTAAGTTGGACATTAAGGCCTGGAATCTATGGTCCATGAAATGGGTCCCATTATCCGTAACGACTTCAGCAGGTATTCCAAATCGGGAGACGATGTTTTGCCGAAAGAACCTCATTACCCTAGCCGAGGTTATTGTAGACAGCGGCTCTACCTCAATCCATTTAGTGAAATAATCGACGGCGACGATGAGCCATCTACACTATCCTTGTGTCGGCCTGAATGGGTCAAGGATGTCCATGCCCCACTTGTAGAAGCGCCAGAGGGCCGGCATGCCTTTCAACTCTGTTGGCGGTGGCCATATAATCTTGGCGTGTTTCTAGCAACTATCACATCTCTTGGCTGCTTCCATGGCGTCATGCTTCATGGTTGGCCAGTAGTAACCGGCACGTAATGCCTTCCTAGCAAGAGCCTTGCTCCCCATGTGATGGCCGTTGCTTCCTTCGTGTAGTTCAGCCAACACGTACTTTGCTTCGGACTCACCTAGACACCGCATCATTGGGCAATGCAATCCCTTTCTGTAGAGCTGATCATCGACCATGGTGTAGATGGCGGCCTCCCTGATCAACTTTTTCGCTTCCGTGGAGTCGGTTGGGATGATGCCCCTTTCTAGGTAATCTTCAATTGGCTTCCTCCAGTCGGTGGTTGCCGAGATGGTCATCACGCAGTTGGGTTCAGCCAAATTCTGCTGGATTACAGTCCTATGACTGTCCAGACCTTTGGTGTTTGCTAGCTTAGAGAGGATGTCGGCCCTTGTATTCTCTTCTCTCGGGACATGGCAAACGACTACTTCCTCGAACTCGGCCATGAGTTCCTTGGTTCGGTTCAAGTACTTCGCCAGCAGTGGTCCCTTTGCTTGGTAGCTGTCGTCGATTTGCGCGGCAACAAGTTGTGAGTCGGTTAAAACCTTGACTCACTGCGCTCCATTATCTTTTGCTTGGAGCAGCCCGGCTAGGAGGGTCTCGTACTCAGCCTGGTTGTTGGAGGTCGGGAACTTCAATTGGAGGGAATGTTCAGTGGCAACCCCCTGTGGGCTCTCAACGATAACTCCTGCACCGCTGCCCTTTGCATTAGATGATCCGTCTACATACACCTTCCAGATTTCGTCATGTGTTACTGCTGGGGTCAACTCTCTGATGAAATCTGCCAAAACTTGTGACTTGATCGCATGCCGGGCTTCAAACGTGATGTCGAACTCGAACAACTCGATGGCCCAGTTCGTCATTCTTCCTGCCAAGTCGGGTTTGTGCAGAATCTATCGTACCAGCTGGCTGGTCCGGACTACATTCCGGTGTCCTTGAAAATATGGCCGGAGCCGCTTTGTCGTCGTTAGTAAGGCAAAAGCCACTTTCTCCAGCTTCTGGTATCGGAGCTCGGAGCTTTGTAGAGCCTTACTTACGAAGTAAATGAGTGTCTGCCCGGCCTCGGTTTCTCTCACCAGGGCGGCACTTACGGCTTCGTCACCAATTTCTTCAAATGTTGCCTCACAATCGGGATTCCAGCCTCCCCGTGTTTCCTTCTTCAGTAACTTAAAGAACGACAGTGCTTTTTCTGCCGACCTAGGCAGAAATCTTGTTAAGGTGGCGAGGCGGCCCGTCAGTTGCTGAACCTCCTTCTTAGTCCTCGAGGCTTGCATCTCCAAGACGGTCTTGCACTTGTCTGGGTTAGCCTCAATTCCTTGATTTGTCAACATGAAACCCAAGAATTTTCCAGTAGGAACTCCAAAGGCACATTTGGCCGGGTTCAACCAGATTCGATGTCTTCTTAGTTTTTCAAACTTCTGTTCCAGGTCTCGGATGTGATCCTCTGGTATCTTCGACTTCACGATCATGTCATCAATATAAACTTTTATATTGCGACCAATCTGGTCTTCAAAAACCTGGTTCATCATTCGTTGATAGGTGGCTCCAGTGTTCTTCAACCCAAAAGGCATGACATTGCAACAGTAATTTGCCTTGTCGGTCATGAAGGCGGTCTTCTCCTGGTCGTCCGGGTGTATGGCAATCTGATTGTATCCGAAGTAGGCGTCCATGAAGGACAGCAGCTGGTACCCGGCTGAGTTGTTAACGAGTTGATCAATGTTTGGCATTGGGTATGAATCCTTCAGGCATGCTTTATTCAAATTGGTGTAGTCGATGCACACCCTCCACTTGCCGCTTGGTTTGAGTACCATGACCACATTGAAGAGCCAGGGCGTATGTTGCACTTCTCTGGTGAAACCGGCCTCTAAGAGCTCTTCTATATGACTCTCAAGGGTCTTCCGTCTGTTGGCTGCGATATTCCTCTTTTTCTGAGCTACTGGCCTCGACCCAGGCCATATATTGAGTTTGTGGCAACAAAAGTACGGGTCAATCCCTGGTATTTCGGCCGACGTCCAAGCAAAGACATCCTGATTTTGTCTTAAAAATTGGATCAGCTGTTCTTTCAAGTCCTCGGTCATATCTCTACCGATTTTGGTTATCCTTGAAGGATCCGTCCCCAGGGTTAGTTCCTCAAGCTCTCCTTCCGGCTCCGGGCGTGGATTCTCTGTTCCTCGAAGATCTAGTTCCACCAAATTAACCGGTTGCCGTGGATGCCCATCGTCATCGACCTCAGACATAACTTCATTACGTCCAAGCCGAGGCGGGGATGAGGGTCCTCCTTCCTCGACTCGGAGGGCCTCGAAGTAACATTGCCGCGACTCCTTCTATTCTCCAGATACCTCGACCAACTGATTCTTATCGTTGATCATCTTCAACTTCTGATGCTTGGTAGACACCAGCATGCCCCAATTGTGTATGGTCGGTCGGCCCAAAATAATGTTGTAGGGATAGCGGAACTCAGCCACTATGAACCTCACGCATTCTGTCTTGAATGCTTCCTTTGTTTCGAGGGTCAATCTGAGATCGATATAACCCTTTGGGAAAGAACGCTCTCCATTGAATCCGATCAGGGTGGTCTTGCATGGCTTCAGATCCTCCAAGTCAAGGTGCATCCTTTTATAGGCATCCCAGCTTATAATGTTGGCCGAACTCCCTACATCCACGAAGATTCATTTAACTCGACAATTTACCAGGGTTCTGGTGATTACCAGTCCGTCCTGGTGACCAGGGATGACGTCTTTTAACTCCTCATTGGTGAAAACTAATGGAGGTGGTTTCAGCTTCGCTGGATAGTCCTTAAACTTTGGGAGATCCCTCACCGTCAAGACCTCTCGCAGGTACTTCTTACGTTGGCTTACCGTGTCTCCACCTCCACCAAAACCGTCGCTGACGATGTTACATTGGAACTCAACCTCAGGAAATTCGTCATCAGAGCTTGACTTTCGTTTCTTCTCCGGCTTCTGTCTGTTCGTGGTCGGACTCCTGCTTCGGTTGTCGTACTTCCGCTTGTCGTTTGATCTCCCCTGGGTTTTGATCAGATATTGACGTAGTTTCCCCTCTCTCACAAATTTTTCAATAGCATCTCGAAGGTCGTAACATTCATTTGTAGTGTGGCCGGGGCAGTCCTGAAATGTATAGTACTTAGATCGATCTGTGTTGGACCAACCTCTAAGCGGCCTAGGCTTTCCCACTTTCTTCATCTCGGTCTGGGCCACCTCTTTCCATAGCTACGACCGCGAGACATTTAGTGGGGTGTAACTGTCGTACTTGGCCTTGTTTTCCGTCTTCTCAGGCCTGGGTCGACTGTCTTTGTTGCTCCTCCGAGATCCGGACTTCTGCTTGTTTGTCCGGTCTCCTGAATCGAGTGACGCATTTCTCACCTTCTCGGATTCGTCAGCGTTGGCGGCTTCCATTTGTTCCACATCCAGGTACTGCTTTGCCCGGGTGTAGAATTCGATCAGAGTGTAAACCCGGTTCTTGCATAAGTTCCTGGCCAGGCGTGATTATGGGTCTAATCCATTGACAAGGTAGTGTACATGGACTTCTTCAGATAGGGATCGAACTTGCATCGCCACGTCTCTAAACTGATTCAGGTACTTTTGCAGCGACTCCCCCTTTTTCTGCTTCACCTTACTTAGTGTGATCTGGGACTTCGATTGTTTCTTGCTTGTGGCAAAGTGTAACTCAAATTTGCATCCGAGGTCTTCAAAATTCCGAATGGAATTGTTTGGGAGAGAGCTCAACCACTTGTATGCCGGTCCGGTCAAAGTGGCCGAGAAGAGGTGCATAATGACCGGGCCGTCAATCGACTAGACCCACATAAGTTTCTCAAAAATCTCCAGGTGATTGCGTGGATCTTGAGTCCCGTCATACTTTGGGAGGTCGGCTAGATCAAAATTTTTTGGATAGGGAGCCGTCGCCGTTGCCCTCGAGAATGGGGTCCTGCCGGATCCCGTCAGGTATTTCATCCTATATTCCCGGGGTGAACCATGTGTCCGGAGGGCTCTATTTACCTCCCGGTGTTCTTCTGCATCTCGTTCCTCCCTGCAGTCATGCCCGTTGCGGTCCTCGTTGTCACCACGGCCCTTACTTCCATCACAGTGTTCTGAAGGCGATGGTTGGTCTCATCCCGCACTCGTCCTCCTATGCGATCTGCCAGTGCTTCTGCTTCTGGACCTCGGCTCTGTGCTACTAGTCGAACTACTGCTGTCAGAGATAACTTTTTCTTTTCCATTACGGGATTCTCTCCGGTTTTTGCGTCGGAGGTAGCACTCGAGCTCTTCCGTTACCATGTGATTGAAGGCTTGGAAGTCTGCCTGTCGTTGCAGGTGATCCCTTTTTTTCTTGTCTTCGAATCTCTGGAGCAATGATTCTAGTGTCCTCCGAAGAATGCGGACGTTAGCTTCTGTCTCCAGAGCACCCAGGGTCGGAATCTCCTTCTCAGCCTCACACAGTGGTTGACCGTCAGCGGTAGGGGAGGTCGCCGTGTCAGTGACATGACCCTCTGGGGTATTTTCTCGTCGTGGTGGAAATCGAACCTGCGGCTGACTCGCCCCGGCCTGAGGTTGGTTTGGCAAGGGGTCTCTGTCAGCCTGCGGCGGTGGATTTCTGCTGTGGCTTCTGGTGTTCGCCATTAATGGTCACGGGAATAGAAATTTATAGTCCCCACGGTCGGCGCCAATGTTCTGTTATGGGAACAGGACTTATTGGACTTGGCTAGGTGTCAAGCCTAGAGCCTACATACCATTTGAAGGGATCAAAGTCCACGTAGTTCGCAGTATACTTGGAGGCTATTAGCCAGGGGGTGGTGTGTGTGCTCTATGTGACAAAATGTGAAGTGAGCATAAATTACAACGTGTGCACCTGGTTAATCGACCTCTATATTTATAGAGGTGTTCGAGGCGGATATCCCGGCCTAGCATAATATCCGCGGCCGAGATATTCGGGGTGAGTATCTCGGGATACCGATCTGGATAGATTGCGTCTTGTTAAGATATCGGATCTTCCCTCCTGACGTGTCAACCATGCTTCTTGGTTTGTTGAGCCGTTCTACGGATTTGGGCCGTTGGGCCGGTCCGTAACATTGCTTAAAGGCCATTATTTTTCTGTGGTTGGCCCAAACTATTTTTATGTATTAAAAAAAAAGTAACAATTGTTAGGTTATTATAATTAATAGTTGTGACATTTTTACTGTCAGTTTTTTTTTTTTTTGGGTTCAATTTTTTTACTGTCAGTTTCCCAGTTTATGGATAATTTTGCCTCATCAAAAAGTATATGATCTTTGACACATTTTAAGTAAAAGATTATAGGTAATTGTGCATATTTACACAAAAGAAAAAAGAACCCAAACGTTTTCTTTTCTATGTTTTGTTACTTTTTATTCTGCAAAATTAGAGAAGAGTCAAATAACAAAATACTAATAAAGAAAATCAATCTTTCATACTTCATTTCATTATTTTATATGTTTTTTTAAAATAATGATTCAATCATTTTTTCTTTTAAAAACTTATTCTGTAAAATTGTTTTATGAACATTAAAATAGAGAATAGAGTCAAACAATCCCTTAAATTATGTGTTCTCAAGATATGGCTTTAATATAATTTTGGCAATATTATGTTCTATATTCTCCGGGAATTTTTATGTTGTGACAAAGGAAAATGAATACTGCAGTTAATCCTTCATATAAGACCTATTTTTTGATTAAATTTCTTCATTAAAGTGAGTCCTATACTAAAAATCAGAAGGAGTGGCATAAGAGCTACCCTATCAGTAGAAGGTTGTGGGTTTAGTCCCACTTGTGATCTTAAATAGATAGTGCATACCCTTTAATTTTTTTTTTTTTTAAAAAAAAGGAGTATATACTAACAATTGTTAGTCTTAATGGAATGGACTATGAAAGCTAAACTATATGATCATTGAGTTTGAATTTAGGGTAAAGGGATATTTTGCTTCAGAAGTTGACAATGTGGGACAATATTGCCCAGGAAATTTGATAACTCCTCATTTGTTGTACATTTAAAGTATATTTTGAAAATATTTGGTGTTACCCTGACAAATTTTGAGAGATTTCTATGAGATTATATTATGATAAGATCAAATCAAATTGGTGTATAATTATGGGATTCTTTTTTTTTTTTTTGGAAATCATAGTTTTTAAATAGAAATAGTTTAATTTAGGATAAACAATAACATTTCAAAATTTATATTAAAAAAAAGGTAAGTTTGATTTTATTATTGTTGTTATTGCTTTTTCCATTTTATTTTCATTTGTTCCCCCATCTATTCCATCTCTAGTTATGCACTTGAGAAAAGGGAAAATTTTGAATGGAATGTAAGGGCCATATGGCAATGTTTTAAAAAGAAACTAATTGGAGACAGAGTCACGGCCAAAGCAAACTTCATTTTTGTTTTTTCCCCTTAAAACCCTCGCAGCTTGCTCGATTGATTAGGTTCAGTGTTGTCTAAGTCTTTGATCGCCTTGTCGTCGCTACCCGAAGTTTGCTCGATCTTGCTCACTATCGCCGTAGCGAGCGCCTCAGCTTTATCAATAAGAAAATGAAATAAGTTCAGCAAGCATTCCTTGATGACATTATACTCAAAAAAAATGTTGTAATTATATGAAAATATAAAAAGTAGTGTGTAATATCCTGAGTTTTTCTTTACCAAAAATCTTTTATATTGTGAAATATTCAATAAAATGCCAAGGCTGAATATCTAGTGTGATATGGGTAATTTATTGAATATTTGTTATTTGGATAAATTTGGGCCAATTACAAAGAGAATGAAAAGGGCATTCGTATTTTTGTTCATGGACTTGGATCCAAAATAATGGAGGAAGAAAAACTATTTGGACCTTTAATAAAGGTCCAAGGTTTTCGGCCCCAAAAGCAAGAATAAAGGAAATGAAATTGGGTTTTTAATTGGATTAAGGGTTTAAGCCCAAAATTAAGAGTTTAAAAAAAAAAAAACACACAGCCATTGTGAGTTGGCATAAATGGTAAGGGATCCAGGACTAGGCCCTTGGGTCGTGGGTTCGATCTTTTCTACCGTCGCTGGGACTCCTTTAGTAGGCGATCTCATAAGTCTCCAGTAAGTGCTCATAGAGCCTGGGGCCGTGCCCTGGCCTTAGTAGGGGACTGATGCCGAACCCTCTAAAACTTTTCTGTATAAAAAAACACACACACACACATAAGACCACATGCATTTTGGGTAATGACCTCATCTTGTTGGTCCATAAATCCAACTAAACCTTCAGCCTATTATTCTCCATGTTCGGCCCAATAGAGTAGGAAATATGGAAGGATGAGACACATACTCATGGACCCACACTTCCTCCATAAACCGTACTCAACAACACAAAACAAATATATACTTCTTTCTTACCAGCACTACTAGTAATGCAGTAGTATTGGGATTAATTTTCCCTTGGTTTTGGGTTTTCGATCCCCCTCCCCTATCGCCTTGTATCAAAAAAAATATACACTTCCTTCCCTTCAATTCATTTGCACGGCTGACACCAACACACACGCACAAAATTCAATTCCAAACCTCTCCTCCTCCTTCATTTCTCCACGGCACAAGCTCACACACATACACAAAATCTGATTCAACCACCTTCTCCGCTACCCCTCAACGCGCGGCTTTCCCTCTCCCAACATCATCAACCTCCAACAAATCTATCCTTCTCTCCTCCATGATCAACCCCATTTCTCACTCAAGTTTGAAGATCAAGAGTTGTGGTAAGGATTACAATCCTTCTCTTGATGTTTTTGGAAGTTGGATGTAAATTCCAGATTTGTTGGTGTGAGACAAACTTAAAAAGTTAAAGAGATTTTTATAAATCTGAGGTCACTATGGTGTTCGCCACGAAAAAATGAGTGGGAATAAAGTGGTGAATGAATTTTGAAATGTATTTTAAAACAAAAAATCACAAGTTTTTCAAAAGATGAAAAATTGTCAGTTTTGATCTTTGGAGTTAGTCAGCTTGTATGTGTGTCCTGACTAAGTACATGGACTCCATAAATTCACACACAAATTCATAATATAATAAAACAAAGAGAAAAACACTTATCATGTTGTAGGAGAAGTGTATTCTTATGTCACACACACATGAAATGTAGGACCCACATATATATATATATAATTAGCATTATATATATATGTGGGTCCCACCATTTCATGTATGGGTAAGAATCTTCTTCTTCTCATTCAACATGAGAAGTTTAAACCCCTAAAACAAAATATAAAACGTAAATTCATAAAAGCTTACTTGTATTATTAAATAAGTATTAATAGTGTAAAATTAAATAGTTAAAAGCTTAAATATATTTTGAATTCAAATTTTCAATATATCCTTCTAAACCTCTAACTCCTTCATTCATTGGTCTACATGTTACACTATGATTAGTGCCATGTCCACACACTTTTCTGATCTCTCAGTCATCTTCCCTCCCCCATTGTAGTGAGGTGGATTTAAATTTTTCTTTATAAAATCATTCCTAATCCATTATAAAATTCCTAATCTATCATCCCCCATTTTCTTTATAAAATCATTCCTAATCCATTATAGTATAACTTTATTATCCCCCATTTTCTTTATAAAATCATTCCTAATCCATTATAGTATAACTTTTTCCATTTTTTTGAATTCAAATTATAAATTTTCCTTTATAAAATACCTAATGGATTGACTCAAGTCCTATTTATCATATATGATTCAAATTATAAAATTTCCTTTATAAAATACCTAATGGATCAGCTCAAGTCCTATTTATCATATATGATTCCTAAACAGTAATTGGCCAGGGTCATTTACAAACGTAAGTCAATACAGTTTTTTTTTCATAAGAAGCCAACATTTTTCATGTACACTATGATAGATGCCATGTAGGGGTGTGCAATCAGTTTTCGGTTTGGTTTTTCGGTGAAAACCGAACAACCGAATTGAAGCTATTTTAATGACCGAACCGAAACCGAAGTGTTGAAATAATCGAAACCGAACAACCGACCAATTTCGGTTCGGTTTTTGGTGTAGTTCGGTTATTTGGTTCTTTCTGCTACTTTTTGCTACAAGCCTGTCCAGTGCAAAAAAAAAAAACTGCAACCCAAGGAAAAAATTTTAGCAACAAAAATGATTACTACAAACCAGTATTTCAGCAACAAAATTCCAGTGCAAATCGTAGTCTAAAAATTAAGTTGAGGATAGCAGAAACATTGTTTTTTTTTTTTTTGAAATGTGAAGGTTTGTGCGCTATACACATACCGAAGAAGCTGAAGATGGAAGGGACGATGCCGTTGTTGTGCGTGGGGTTAACGGTGTTCAGCCCGATGAAGTATCTGAAGGTGGAATATCACCTAGAAGGGGTGAATAGGTCATATTAAAATTCTTTTCGTTAATTGCTCAAGAATGCTTAGAACAGAGATAGAGAGAAAAGCAATGAACACAAGAGGTTATACTGGTTCGGTCCAACTCTTGACCTACGTCCAGTCCCCAGAAACACTCTGGGATTTCACTATCTCCAAACTTGATTACAGACTCTGTAACTCTCGAGTAATCCTCTCAGTAAGACTTACTCCTCTTTACAAGTTGTAACCAAATAACCGTAGACACAATTACACACTCTGTAAACGAAGGATGATCCTTACACTCTCGGACTCACTCCCCCTTACAAGTTGTAATTGATACACCTACACTCAAGATACCTCTATCTTGAGATTTGAATGAATGTAATACAGTTGATAAAACTCTCTCACAGAGTAGTTAAATAATGAACACTGAAGCTCAGTAATATCCTATGATATAGAAGTTGAACTCTATGTATGCTTTGTCTGTGTATGCGTTGGTTCTTTCGATGAGTTCAAATCTTCAGGCATTTATACTAGTTGAAGCTTGAGGACCGTTGAAGGATTTGATTCTGGCCGTTTGAATGTTTGAATATGTCTGTTGATGAAGCATGAAGAATAATCGTTGACTCATGAATATAACCGTTGGAGATGAAGCAGAATGATCGCCATCATTTATTCCCGTAATTGTGATTATGACCGTTGAGAGCATTTAACCATTCGCGCTAATCTCGCTTCAATTGAATTCAATGCATTGTCTCTGCTTTACGAATCCAATTCCGTCCGTTGATCAATCAGAATATGACCGTTGCTAAATTATCGAAGGAAATCGCTTCTGCTCGCTGTTGCTTGAGTAAGGATTTTAGGCTGCTTGAGTATGCTGCTTGAGCATGCCTAAATTCATACTTGGGCAAGCTATTCCTTGAGGCAAAGAAAACTTGCTGTCCGACTTTGCTCGAGCAAGGTCACTGGCTTGCTCGAGTAAGCTTCTGCTTGAGGCTTTTCTCGGGGTTGCTCGGGTAGACTTCCAAGTATGCTTGGGCATGGTTGCTCGAGCATGTTTTCTCTCTTGCTCGAGTATTCTTCCTGGAGAATTCTTGCTTGAGCAAGCATTTCACATTGCTCAAGTAGGATCTCTCTGGAGTCCATTTTCCCGATGTTGCTCGAGTAGCCTTCCAAGTCTGCTCGAGCATGGTTGGATAATTGTGAGATTTTGCTCGGACATTATGTTCTTTGAAGCTCCTGATTATATGTGAATAAGCTTGCTATTCTTCAGTACAGAGCTTCAACTTCCAGAGTATAGAGACTTTCAAGAAGCAATCACATTGGCATCAGTTTCCAGCGAGGATAACGTCTTCGATATAAATCCAAATTTAGCCAATCAACCCATCTCAGAAAGCTCTTCAAATGATCCTTCCATTTCAATAAAAATCAGCTCCAAGCAAGTTGTATTTCGTCCATTAACATCAGATCAATGGAGGTTGATTTTATCCAGCGTTTTTCATCTATTCAGAACAGACTGTCAACTTCAAAACATCATAACTTCTTCAATTGATCTTATTTTTCTGTGTTCTTGATGTCTCTGGAAAGATATTTGAGTCTACTTTCAAATGGCGCTGGTTTCATCTCAATCCGATTTTTCGTTTGAAAGATATCCTCAAAATACTGAAGCTTGGTCTGGACAGTGACGGTGACTTTTGATCCAACTTGTAAAATCCATAGATAATTCATCTGAACTCCTTTGGCTATGAATTTTTGTCAGAAGAATGTGTTGGATGTCTAGTTTCATTTTCCGTTGGTTTCGTGTCAATCCGATTCCTGGTTTGGGAGATATTGTCGATTTACTGAAGGTCGCCAGAAACAGAGCTGAACAGAGGAGGCTGGAGATGAGCATGCCTCCCACTTTTGCTTGAGCAAGGTCGGATTTTGCTGAAAGTATGCCCTTGCTCGAGTATGCTTCTATCCTTGCTCGAGCAAGGTACTGTTTGGGGCGAAAAATGGCCTGGAAACATGTTGCTTGGGCATGGAAATATTTATGCTTGAGCAAGGCACTTGGAAAAGTGCTGAAATTGCATTTTGACCCCAAAACAAACTAGTATTCTTCCGAAAGCTTGAATTTGCTTATTTTAACTCCGAATTGACCCGTTCCAACTTCTATTTGATCACAGAAACTTGAACATTGATATTTTCATGATAATCAACAGATTCTTCTTTCTTCAAACTCCATTCTTCATTATATTAAATTTTGCATCTACATTAAATGTAATAATTAGTCAAAATATAAGATAAATGTAGTATACAAACTTTTTGCTCTAGATAATGACATCAATTTAAGACATCATCAAAACTAGTCAGAACTAACAGTATCACAGCTCGGTGTAGAGCAGGTGGGAGAGGATTGGAGTGGTGGAGAGCTTCATCGTCCTTAGATCTGCACAGTCTGGAAACCAGAACAAGGTCCACGATCCTCAGGAACCTCACCGTCGCCATACCAAGACGATAATCAGCTACCACTCTATGACGGCAGTCGCAGTGGGCGACCACCGAGAACGCACGTGCAGGTTCGACTGCTCAAGGAGAGAGAACGCAGATGGGTTTTCAATGTCAATGGAATGAAATGAAACTATGAATGTGAGGATGTGGAGTGTGCCGCGGCTGTGACTGTGCAAGTAGGGTTAAAGTGAGGATTTTTTTCTTTTTATATATAATAATGAGGTAGAAGGGTATCTAAGCAAAAGTAGACATGGGCCAGGAAAAACAAAAAAGAAAGGAAAATGGGTTTGGTAATGGGCTAGGCCGGCCCAAGTAAAATTGGGAGGGAAAAAAATAGAAAAGAAAGGCATGATACGACGTCGTTTTAATAATTATTTGGTTTTAACCGAATTAATTGTTAAAAAACCGCACCGAACACCGAAAACCAAAAACTGAAATAAGCATATTTTAAAAACCGAAACCGAACCGAAAAAACTGAACACCGAATTAGTCGGTTCGGTTTTCAGTTTCGGTTTTGATTTACTCACCCCTAATGCCATGTCCACACAATTTTCTAATCTCTCAATCATACGTCTTCCCTCCCTCCATTTTTCTGAATTCAAACTTACACTACAAAAAAACTGGCTATTTGTGGCGGTCAAAATTGCCCATTTGTAGTGGTTATTGCCGCGACAAATGACATTAGTCGCGGTTGGACTAACCACAACAAAAACAAAAGAAACAAAACAATTTGTCGCGGTTAAAAAAAACCGCAACTACATGCAAATAAACCGCTACTATAATTGTAGTGGTTAAAACTGACCGCCACTACATATGGCTAAGCTGACAACTTATATACACAACTGTCGCGGTAAAAAAACCGTTACAAAATTGTCCTAATATCTGAAAAAGTTTACCGCCATAATATTTGTCACGGTTGGTAACCGCCACAAATAATTCCCGCCAAGATTTTTACAAAAAGTTTTGGCGCCATTTTTTGATCTCAACGTACCATTTTGTAACGGTTGAGGTTGCGGTTTTTGTAGCGGTTCTTTATATTGTAGCGGTTGAGGTTACGTGATTTATATTGGTATTTGTAGCGGTTGGTGAAATTTTTTAAAAAAATATTTTACAATTCTTATTGTAATTAAAAAATGTAAAATTATTATCTCATTTATATTTTTACGAAAAATAAATGATATTAAAATATAACATTTGATTGTATAAGGTAGTATAGATATGGAAAACAATGAGAATATCTAAGTATAATAACAATAACTTATGAGTTAGTAAAAATAAAACGAATTATAAAACAAAAGTATGAGAAAGTGGATCGATGAATAAGTATATGAAAGTAGAAAAGAAGTTGAAAATTGAAAAAAATGTACCTGTAAAATAAAAGAAGTTAATATCAAGAGGGTAGAAGAAAAAACAAATATTATCAAGCTGAATGACACTTACCCGATTCAAACACTTTGCCTCATTGAGAAAACGTACAAATATGAGAGAAGATGGAGAGAAAACGTGTGCAGAAATCAAAATGGGAGCATATTAAATGTGATTTGCTGGGGTTATTTATTTTGACCTCAGTGTATCATTTTGTAGCGGTTGAGGTTGCGGTTTTTGTAGCGGTTTTTCTTAGTAGTGGTTTTTTTATGTTTTGTAGCGGTTTTTTTTTTGTTTTTAGTGGCGGTTTCAAACCGCGACAAAAAACTTTTTTGGCATTTTTTTAAAAAATAAAAGTAAAATGAAGAGTAGGGATACAAATAACTTTTTTGGCTTTTTTTAAAAAATTAAAGTAAAATGAAGAGTAGGGATAATTTTTCTTCTCAATCTTCGTCGGCCTCCCTACAAAAAAAGTTTGTATAAAATGTTACGTGTGAGTTAACATAGAAAAAGACATAGAAAATTTTTTTGAAGTGATATTTTTATATTTCATGTTGCGGATATTAAAAGACGTACCAAACTATAGGTAAAGTGTCATCGCCATCTGGAAAGAAGTTTTCGAAACTGGCGGGCTGGAGCAGCTCACAATCGTAGGCGACGTTCTCACCATCGCCCATATCGTAAAGGTCCCGAGGCTTTAAGTGAACCATCATATTCCAATCCCTATGCCTCTCATCGGCGACGTAATAAACCTGATGGGCCTCTAAGGCAAGAATATACGGCTCGTCATCTTCAGATTGACCAGTGTGAATAGGGCGGGATAAATTCACAGATGTGATTCCTAAGTCATCGGTCGTGAGTCCCCGAGACGTTGTCGTATTCGCCCATAAACACTTGAATAGCGTCACAGAGAAAAGGCCTTAGTAAGTTATCCTGACCACATCAAGCAGCTTTCCAAAATACGGGATGTTACTGAACTGCATGTTCCCGTCACTGCTGCTCGCATAACTCCTCATCCCAAATGTGCCGTTTACACCCGAGTTTTGGGTTAGCAATCCCTGATCTCGTGAAACCGTGCAAAACTTGAAGCCATTCACATTGTATGCTGTAAATCTTTGGGCGTAGTCAAGCGGGCCGAGTGCGAGAGCTCTGAATTCTGGTGAGTGGGGGTTGTGGTCATTCATTATTCTCCTCCTAAACCAAACCTGGAATTCTCTGTGGACCTTTCTATCAATTTCGGAGGATGTTTGTGTACGGATCCTCAGCTGACGCTTCACATAACTCCTGAATTCCCTGCAATTAAACATGTGATGACGAGCAAGAAATGTGCCTATAAAATGTGAGGAAACATATAGAATAACATATATATATGTGCGCAATCCTTACTGAAGGTACGGTTCAACTTTAGTACAATTGATCAAGACATGTCTATGTGCTTGAAACTTCTCAAGTGCTGTGAGTTTGAAGTTCTCACGTCCGCCAACTGTTTTACCAACACGAGGGAATAACAACTCTGAAGATGATGGCTCTGGCTCTGGGTCAGGACAATCGTCCACACGAGGCAGTCTGTTGAATGATGTCTCAATGTCATCAAAGTACCTGGAACAAAAATACAAGACCTCATCCCCAATATAACCTTCTGCTATTGAACCTTCAAGCCATGCCTTATTCCTCACGTAAGATTTCAGTTTCCCAAGGAACCTACAAAGTAATGAGGAAAAATGTCGATACATCAATGTTTAAACATGCGACTAGGAAGTAATGTAATGCTAAAGTAATTAATTTTAAAAGAATACCTCTCAATAGGATACATCCATCGGTAGTGAACCGGGCCAGAAAGCTTTGTTTCGTGAACAAGGTGTACTGTTAGGTGAACCATGACCGTGAAAAATGAAGGAGGAAAGATCATCTCCAAATGACACAGCGTAAGAATGATTTGCTGTTGCAGCTGGTTGAGCTCCTCCACGATCAACACCTTGGAACACAACTTCCGAAAGAAAGTACAAAGCTCGATGAAAATGATCGAAACATTGAGAGGCCGTGTATTTTTTATGGCCAGCGGAAGTAACTGCTGCATAAGTACATGTGAGACATGACTCTTCAGCCCAGTAACCTTTCGAGCCTGCAAGTCCACACATCGTGAAATGTTGCTTGAATACCCGTCAGGAACTTTTATTTTCTTCAATGTGGCAAGGAAGATTTCCTTATTCGGTTTTGTCAGGGTGAATTTTGCCGGTTGAAATCTGTCATGCTCATCCGGCCACGCGTCTGCACGAACCCCCATCTCCCGTAAATCTTTCCTTGCTTGAAGATGATCTTTTGACTTGCCTGGTTCGTTCATAATCGTGTATAAGACATTGTCACACACATTCTTTTCAATGTGCATGACATCCAGACTGTGTCGGAGCAAATTATCTTTCCAATACGGAAGAGTGAAGAAGACGCTTATCTTCCGCCATTGCTGGGTCGCAGAACCAAAAGCCCTGGCCGTCTTTGTCCCAGCCTTTGCTGGGTCGTCTTTTATCCCATACTCAAATTCAACATCCATAATTTGCTCTATGATATCTGCACCGGATAAATTCCGAGGAGGTCCTCTTCTTTCTTGTTGCCCATTGAAACGATTGTGCTGCAACCTAAACCTGTGTGTACCATCGAGAAACCTCCGATGACCCATGAAGCACCACTTACGACTGTGGGGAAGGCGCACTGAGTCAGAGTCAAAATTGCAAGCTGGACACGCAAGGCCGATATGCACATTCCACCCGGATAATGTTCCCAGTCCAGGGAAGTCACTGATAGTCCACATCAACGCCGCACGCAAGTTGAACAGTGTCTTCTCGTGCGCGTCATATGTCTCGATGCCTACGTTCGACAACTCCACCAACTCATTGATAAGCGGTTGTAGATACACATCGACGTCATTTCTCGGTGCCTTTTTACCCGGAATGATCATGGACATAATGAAGGAGCTCTGTTTCATACACATCCAAGGGGGCAAGTTGTAAGGTGTCAAAACAACTGGCCATATACTATAACTTGTACTGAGATTACCAAACGTATTAAAACCATCGGTCGCCAAAGCAAGACAAACATTTCTAGGGTCCGCCGCGAAATCAGGAAAGTCTGAGTCGAACGCTTTCCACGCTTCACCATCACGTGGATGTCTAAGTTTACCATCGTCGTTCTTGTCGGCTTCATGCCACCTCATATGCTCAGCTGTCTTAGACGACATAAACAATCTTTGTAAGCGAGGTTTTAAAGGAAAATACCTTAGAATCTTTGCGGGTTTCTTCTTATTCTTTTTTCCCTTCTAAACTGTCCTGAATCTCGAAGTGTGACACTTCTTACAAGTCACCCTCCGAGTGTCCTCCCCCCAATAAAGCATGCAGTCGTTGGGGCAGGCATCGATTTTTTCGTAGTTCAATCCTAATCTGTTGATTATCTTCTTGGCCTTGTAGAAGGTTGTGGGAATGTCCGCGTCAGGGAAAGCATCTCGTAATAATTCCTGCAGCATCGACATCGCCTTATCAGTGATCCCACACATGCACTTGATATGGTACAATTTGATCAGAAAGGATAATTTTGAGTATTTCTGACAACCTTGATACAACAGACGATCGCTCTCATCCATTAGGCTGAAAAATTCCCGAGCTGCTTCATTCCTATAGAAAACTGGTTGAGGACCTTGTACTTCTGCCGTGAAGTTGTCGTCTTGAACACCAAAAGCGTCGCGAACAGCTTCATTAACCGAATCTTCTTGATCTAGTTGATTTCCTACTTGTGAGGTTTGAGGAAGATGATCCCCATATCTCATACCACGCTCCTCACCATGAGCACCCTAGAATGTATATGCTTCTGGGAAAGGCTTATTAAGAAGAAGTTCCATAGCACCTTCTCGTGTTTGCCACTTCTTAAACTTGCATCTACAACAAGGACACACGATCTTGCCATTAACACTAGCGTGAGAGAAGGCGAAATCTAATAAATTTTTCAATCCCGCTAAATATACAAGAGAACTGCACGGCATCTTGATCCATGACTTATCCATCTGTAGCAAACAAAGCTAGGAAAGTATACCAATGTGGAGACAATGTTTAATAAATTTCATCTCAGCACTTGAGATCTTTAAATGCAATCTTGGACACTTTGTAGTGGTTCAAAACCGCGACATCAACCGCGACTTTGTTAGAATTAAACTTTGTAGCGGTTAAGAAACCGCTACAAATTCGAATTGTCAAACAGTCGCGGTTTAGTAACCGCTACATCTTTGAATTGAAAATCACGTCGTAAGTTTGTCGCGGTTATAAAACCACTACATCAACCGGTACCAAATGATGACTGTTTTTTAATTTTGGCGGATTTTTTTTTTGAAATTCAAATTTGTAGCGGTTCCCTCTAAGAACCGTGACAAATATATTATTTAATAACATTTGTAGCGGTTTAGCTTGTAAACCGCTACAAAATTTATAATCATACATTTTTAATTTTTATTTTGCTCAAGAATCATACATTTTTAATCACAAATTATAAACTCTATTTAATAAAATTTAAATTTAAAAAAGCTAATGAAAAAAAGATAACAAATATTTAAATTTAATAAAATTGTTAACAAACATCCGGGGCGTACAAAATGAAATACTGTAGAAAATAATAACTAACTATCAGGAGCCCGATGATCAGGTCCTGTCTCGGGGGGTCTCTCTCAAGGGGACGCGGGCTCGACTAAAGGTAACATCATCCTCGTCAGCAGCAGCATCAGGTTCCGGACGCGGAGGCGGGGGAGCTAGAGGGAATCCTCGAAGATGAACGAAGGGGGAGGTTCGGGAGATGGGAATCGTCTGTTCGGCAGCAACTCTGTTAAGGCCCCGGCAAGTGACTGCCAGCTATGCCTCTGAATAGCAAACCAACTGTTGAGACTCTCCTGCATGCGCCTAGTCTTGGCCTCATTCCTGGCCCTCTCTGCAGCAACCTTCTCATCAAGCTACTCGGCAACCTGTGCGGAAACTTTCTCGGCAATCATCGCATCAACCGCAGCAGGTGGTGGCATGCTTAAACCGGAGGTCCCGGCGGCAGAAGAGGAGGCCTTGCCGTACACCATGCTAGGCCTGGCGCCTAGCCCAAAGCCCCTAACACGGCCAGGATGCTCAACTAGGCCCACAGTAGTTTTCAATGCGGCCGTAGGATCAATAGAACCCTGTGACTCCAGGGACTGCGACGCTCGCAACTCCTGCTGGCTCTGCTCAATCCGGGCCTGACGCACATATTTCATAAAACATTAATCAATCAATTTAATTAAATGTAAATATACAATTAGTTTTTGTAACTTACTATTATCTCCTCTGCTTCCTCAGAGATTGGTGTCCCATCACGGTGCCTATGGGTGCGTGTAAACAACTGCCCATAATCCGTCTGACAATTCTCCTCCCGAGCCTTCTCTTGCTAAAAAAATATAAACTTTGTTATGTCTAAAATAAAACAATAGTCATTTAACGCGCCATTAACTCAACTTTTAACATACCATCTCACTGTACGTCACGCAAACGTCTTGGATCCTCCCGTGTGATTGATCCTTTGAGCTGCCCTGATTCTGGTGTTCCTTTGCGATAAAGCCTGCAAAATAAATGAGTTGTTTATGCAATTGCGGTAAAATATAAGTGTAGTTAATTAAAACAAATTTTAAACTATGCAATACTTTCATGATTAATTAAAAAACAAAACTATGATTAATAAAACAACGTACTTGTCCATTTGCATTCCTCCTATATTAGATAAAAGCTGCCCAGTCATTTGGCTCCACGCCGTCTGGGACGTTCTCCATCAGTTGCTGTAGAGGCATAGTCCCATCTCCATTCTTCTTGTCGTAGAGACGACCCCTCCGGCTCTTCCACGCTTCTCCTATTTTCATCTTTACATACCTCTTCGCCTCGGCTCGCAGTTTAAAATTTTTCTATATCATTAAATAATTAGTAATTAATTAATAATTATTTAAGAAATAAATAACTAAATTAACCACAATTTATACAACTTAAAACTATTAACATGTAAAATTTAATTACACAACATAACTTACCTGCACAACGTCCCTAAACGCCCTATCCTTATTGCCATCCAGGACCTTTTTCCAATTTTGGAAATAGATTGGGAACCATATCCAACTCTCGCCAAGCTGTGACAGGAATCGGTTCAAGAAGTGACCACCGCTGCCGATCGGCTGGTCCGTGTCCACGTTACAGGGGAACGTTCAGCGTCCTCCTGCTGACGTTCCCATGTGAATCTACACAATTATAACAAAATTGTTGTATTGTATTTAGATAAACAATCATTACACGTTAGGAATTTAAATTTTATTTTTCGCCAATAAAATACTTATACTTACCTTCGACATCCACCGTAAATCCGGTGGAACGAGAAGACGACAGTCGGGGGTTCCCTTGGTCCCGCTCATTCTCCTAGTCGAGGAACTGCTCCGCTTCCGCTATGGGAATCTCAATCCGGATCTCCTCATCTTCATCATTTAAGATGTCCTCAAGTGATAGACTTGCGCCTCGTTCTCCACCTACAGTCTCTAGGGTCTCTGGGTGTGGGATTGGGTCATTTGCAAAGAGTTCGTCAAACTCATTCCCAACCTGAGGGGGCTGAAGAGGGATATTTAGAGGCTCACGCCCTCTCTTACCTTTACTACCACCACCCCTAAGAGGCCTTCTTGGGGGTTCCACTACTTTCTCTTTTCCCTTGTCGTTAGAAACCATGATGGTGAAAGGTAAAAGTTGAAATTGAGAAGTGAATAGTAACTAAAATGCGCGCATGAATTTCAAAAGTGAAAAGAAAAGTATAAAAACCGCTGCACTTTGTAGCGGTTATCCCAAAAACCGTGACAAAAATAATGAATTTTGTAACGGTTACATCAAAACCGCCACGTCCACCACAATGAATGTGCCTCGTTCTTCGCGAAAATTTGTAGCGATCTTCTAACCGCTACAAAAAACTTGACTTCTGAAATTCTGTAACGGTTTAGAGTATAACCGCCACGTAAACAACGACAAATGTGCCTCATTCTTCGTGAAAATTTGTAGCGGTTACTAAACCGCTACAAATTGAATAACCTTTAACACTTTGTAACGGTTTTATAGGAACCGCTACCAATTTAATTTTTTTTTTAAAAAAAATCCAAACTAATTAGTTTAGATTTTTTTTCTTTATTACAATAAAAATATTTCCAATTATTTTCTTTAATTTCCCTAAAAGAGCTAAGGTTAATAATAACAAATTTATCGAAAATTGGATTCAGTATAGCCACCAATCTCTCCAGAAAAACTCGCTGACTCATTTTGATCAAAGATATTTTCCAGAGAGAATGTTGGCTATATTGGACCCAATCTCCGATGGTATGTTAGACAATCTTCAGAAGAGGAGACGTCTTCAAGTGAATGGAATATCTAAATCTAGATTTTCACTCAAAGAACATTCTCGGCTCTGCAACTCTTATCTCATCTCCTGACAACAGAGTAGAGAATGTTCTTTCAGCGACAATCTTGACTTAGAATATTTTTTAATATTTACAGTTGTTGTATGGATGCCTATTTATAGAATAAATTTTGTAGCGATTACAGCCTACACCGCTACAAATTGTAACATCTAGTTGCGATCAAGGTGTCGGTTTCTTCTCACCGCGAGAAAACTATGTCGTTTCGAATACATGTTGTAGCGGTTACAGTTGAAACCGTTACAAATCTGGTGTCGATGAATTTTTGTAGCGGTTATTTCAACAAAACCGCTACTAAATAATTGCAACAAACTTCACGCCAAAACGTGCCAAGGCTGGGGCCATATTTGTGGCGGTTTGGTTTTGTGTAACCGCTACAAAAATCGAAGCAAAATGGTCACCATTTGGCGCCAATGTTTCCGTTACTAATTTGTGTCGGTTTGGAATAAAACTGTGACAAATTCGCGTTAAGATGTGCATTTGTAACAGTTTCCTATAACCGCTACAAAGTAATTGCGGCAAATAACCGCTTTTTTTTGTAGTGTTAAGATTTTCCTTTATGAAATCTTTCCCTCCCTCCAATTTCGTGAATTCAAATTTTAAATTTTCTTTTATAAAATCACCTAATGTATCAGCTCATGCTCGCCATACTCTAAACAAGCTTTACTTTGTTTTACAACAACAAACAGGCAATGACCGAGATGTACTTATCTGAAGTAAATGATAGCAAGGACACATGGTCGATTGTTACAAAAGTTCTCCAGAAGTGGGTTGTCAAGAAAAAGGCTGCACCATCCCCGATATGGAAGATAGGGATGATACTGGTTGATGAAATGGTTAGTTGTTATAAAGATTTATAGATCTACATAGTACCCATTTTCTATAATCTTTTTTTAATAGTTATTTCCTTACAACTGAAATTTTGTACTGTCAGCCAATTTGTTTTTCGTTTTTGGTTTTTGCGCCAAGAGGCAAGAATGGAAGTTTCCGTGACACAAAAAAATGACATTCCAAAATTGATTGATGATTCGAAAGAAGGGATGGTGTACAACTTCCAAAACTTTGAGGTAGTCGAGAATGATAATAAGTATAGAGCAACTACAAAACCCTGGAGATTGAACTTCCATACTCACACGTTCATAGAAGAATCTGACGTTGTCATTAACCAACAAGCTTATAACTTCAAGTCCATTGTAGATATCAAGCATGGAAATAACCCAGACCCAGGGTTAATAGGTTTGTCTTTTTTGGACCCATTTTGTTAAATCAACTAACCTTTTATGCTTTAAGATGGAGTGCATTCCAATTAATTTAATGATGCATGACATACAAACAACTGCAGACGTAATCGGGTTTTTGCAAGCTTTCGGACGTTTGCTGGATCAAAGAAGGGAAAGTAATTTTACCAGGAGGCTAAACTTTAGCATTGCTGATGAGAAGTAATTTTTTTTATCTATCTTTGTAGCTCACTAAAAATCTGGTGTTCAAATTTTTTTTTCTTTTAACTTAAGTATAACAAAGAGTATTGAATATAATCATATTTCAACATCTCTTAGTGAAAACATTATAAATATCACTCTTTGGGGTGAGTGTGCTGAGGAGACTTATGCAAAGAAACATGAGGACATGGAACCTCCAATTATTGTTCTTGTGTGTTTTGCCAGATCAAACAGGAATACAAGTTTTTCATTTTTTTTTAATTTTTTTTCAATGTCTTCAGACAATAGTAAATGAATTATTTTGTTTTATTAATATATTGTCTAATGTCTAATATACATTTACATTAGATTACGGTCATCTGAGTAACGCATTTAATGCAACTTTAGTCACTCTTAATCCGAATATACAGAAGGCATCATTGTTGAAAGAAAGGTTAGACCTTAATTCCTATTACCGTTAGTGGTTTTTTTTTTGGTTACCTTATACTAATCGAACATACGCATAATGTATAGACTTAGCCAAGATTCTAGCTCCAATCAACTGTTTACACAAATTTCAAGTGTCGAATATCCAACCTACTCAGCTGAGTCACTTCTTAGTTTCCGCACCAAGATTCCATTGTCTGATATTTCTAAGTTAGAGCAAGTAATTTTTCTTCCTCGTCTTTATATTATTTTACTTCCACAAATTAATAATTAATTTATCCCTTCATCTATATTGTTAGAAAGATGGTAACCATTATTTAACTTGCAAGTAAAATAATATTATTTTTCCTAAAATGTTTAGGAGTGTGATGTTGTCTCAAAGGTCACAATTAAAAAATGTGAAACATTGTATGGGTGGTATTATGATGCATGTCCTTGTGACAAAAAACCCAAGTACATGCCTAATGGCACTCTTAGATGTACCAAGTGTGAAAAGGACGTACTTATGACTGTCCCCAAGTATGTTTTCAACCTTAACAACTACATATTGTTCCATAATCCATGTTCCATAATTTTAGTTAATATCTACTTTGGTAGGTATAAAGTTCACTACAAAGTATTTGACAAAACTGGAAAATGTTCAATCATGCTGTTTGATCGTCATGCAACTGAATTGTTGGGTAAATCTGCATCAAAGATGAAAGAGGACATACAAGAGGTATTCATTATGTTATATATTGAGTTACATATTACATGCTCTATTTTGTAAATTCTTGTGCATTACATGCTCTATTTTGTAAATTCTTATGCATGTCTATATGTTTTAAATTCCCATAGAATGGTGAGAATACTACAGTTCCAAAAGAGTTGGATAAAATAGACGAAAAGGTAATACTTGTCAAGCTACGGATTAGGAGCAATAGTATCAAGCATAGGATGAGTAGCATTAGAGTCAGTCAGTTGTGTGCAGATACACACTTGGTACAACAATTCCAATATTCAAATGACGAGGTTCAATTTCTTTAAATTTTGCATCTGGATTTTTTAAAATAGTTTAACAGTAAATTTGTTAAACTTACATTATTTGCATGTTTTACTTGCAGCAACACACAACGTCCATGACAGATATGGTATTTTGTCATCTTCATCCTTTGTTATTGTAGTTTTTTGGTAAGATTATAGAGTTACTCTATTTATTAACTTATCTTACCTATCTGTAGGAATCAACTACTTCAAGGGAAACTAGTCATACATCTTCACAAATTAATGTCATTGAAGATGACATTAACACCATCTCCCAACTTACAACCCCACCTGACTCCAACACAAAAAGAAAGACTATTGCAATTGACGTTCCACTTATGTGTGATGACCTTGGTCTTGCAGATATGTGCACACCACAACTGAGCACTACCAAACCTCTTAAAAACATCAAGAAGGAGAAAATAAATTGACATCTTATGCATATGATTTACTACTCTATGATATGAAGTTTACCTTTCTCAAATTTCGGTTGTAATGATGTTGTACGTTATAAACATTCTCTTCAACATTTTATCAACTTGAGTTTTATCATAACCTTGGCCATTGGATGTAATTTTCTTGAAACCAATTTTCAAACGAACAACATGAATGCACAGTCATTGAAATATGACCAGTATTATAGAATATTATTTATTACGTAATATATAAGGACTAGGCATACAATGCTCTAAAATATGAGTCATTGGGAGATGACAAAAAATAGAAATCACTCTTTCATTTGTTCGGTCACTTTTTTACCTACTCAGCCACCTTCTCTCTCTCTTTCTCTCATAATTATTTTATCCCTTATAATTATGTGTCATAAACTGGTTTTAAAAAAAAAAAAAGATTTGTATATTACGTCAGAGAAGCAAAGTCATTATATAGACAAAACTCATGAAATTTGATGAACTATTTTAAGTTTGAAATTTCATTTCCAATTAAGTTTTGGAGCGCATCACCAATAGCATTAATCACTCATTTTCATATACACTGACGCTGAATTTATTTATCATATATGATTCCTAAATAGTAATTGGCCAGGGTCATTTACAAACATAAGTCAATACAGTTTTTTTTCCATAAGAAGCCAACATTTTTCCTAAACAGTAAAATTTTTTTGAATTCAAATTATAAAATTTCCTCAATCCACAGTAATACTTGCTCATGACTCATCAATCTAAATTGATTTGATAGTGATGATATTTTCAATTTTACCTCAATCCACGGATTTAAATTTTTCTTTATAAAATCATTTACAAACGTAATTGGCTAGGGTTATTTATAAAATCATTTTTATAAATTGGCTAATGGATCATCTCAAGTCCTATTTATCATATATGATTCCTAAACAGTAATTGGCTAGGGTCATTTACAAACGTAAATCAATACAGTTTTTTTTTCCATAAGAAGCCAACATTTTTCCTAAACAGTAAAAACTTTTTTAATTCAAATTATAAAATTTTCGATATAAAATACCTATGGATCAGCTCAAGTCCTATTTATCATATATGATTCCTAAACAGTAATTAGCCAGGGTCATTTACAAACGTAAGTCAATACAGTTTTTTTTCCATAAGAAGCCAACATTTTTCCTAAACAGTAAAATTTTTTGAATTCAAATTATAAAATTTCCTTTATAAAATACCTAATGGATCAGCTCAAGTCCTATTTATCATATATAATTCCTAAACAATAATTGGCCAGGGTCATTTACAAACGTAAGTCAATATAGTTTTTTTTCCATAAGAAGCCAACATTTTTCCTAAATAGTAATGTGGAATGTAGGTCTTTAATAAAAGTCAAGGACAATCAATGTTAAATGTAGGTCTTTACCTACCAAGACCAATTTTCTCACATGGACAACTTTATGTTGCTTTATCTAGGATAAAGAGTTCCAAGGGTCTAAAAATACTGATTTTGGATGAGTTTAATAAGTGTATCGATAACACAATTAATGTGGTATACAGAGAGGTTTTCCAAAACATTTCACCACATTAATAGTTGTCAAACGAAAATTTCTTCCAATTTGTTATTGTTGTGCTTTCAATGTAATGGTTATATGAATTCAGCTTTTTCGTACTTGTATTTGAGTTTATTGTTATGTCTACAATTAATCTATTTACTAATAAAACTACATTGTTATTACATAAATACTTTAGTTGTCGGATTTAAAAACCAAATAAAACAACACACTCCGTGCAATGCATGGATCTAAGGTCTTGTTGACATTAAATCCTCCACCACCATTCATAATTTCTTAAATTTAATAAAGAAATTTTCATAAAATTCAAATATAAAGTTGTTGAACATGATCAAATCGAAAAAGTTAATACAAGTTTACTTATAACTTGACATAATTATGTAAGCTAAAAACGTAAAAATGGTAAACTTGGTTTGTAAACTCGTAAGTTTAACCGAGTTTATAATTGGCACGAGTTTTCTTGCTACTCGACTTGATTTAATAAATTAGGAACATAAAAATGGTAAACTCGAGAGTCAACTCGTGAGATGACAACAATAGAAGTAGGGGATCCCTACTGATGAGGAATAAGCTGGGAGAAGATTCGAGAAGGTGTAATACCCGGATAATCGTATATCTGGAAAATTAGGTTAAGATAAATAAATGGCTATTTCTGATAAGTAAAATATATGGTCTGAATTTCCTATGTTATATTTATCAAGTTTCTTAAAGAAAAATCTCTTAGAAATTAGGGAGAATAATATGCCAAAATTCCTAAAATACCCCTGTGGAATATAAAATAGCCTAAGAATATTATGATAAATCCTAAGAGGCGGGAAAATATTTATTAAAATTTAGAGAGTATATTGTCTCTAATTTTGGTAATTTATTAAGTTATAAACTTGGAAAAATTAAATGGGCAAAAATCAAAAAGTATTTTGAGAACCAAAATGCCCCCACGATTTTTAATATAATGCATGGGACATAAAATACCAATGTCAGTAAAATAGTGGTGAGAAAATGAATAATCCTAATTAAGAAAATTATCAACAATTAGAAAGTGATTAGTTAGGTAATTAATGGCTAATTATTTAAGCTTGAACAAAAGAACCAATAGGGAGAATTTTTGTGAATTTTGGAAGATAATTAAAATATAAAATAAATTAATAAGAAAAGGGGGGAGGAACGAAATTTTCCAAAAAAAGAGAGAGAGAGAGAGAGAAAAAGAGGGAAAAAATGAAAAAAAAAAAGAAGAAAAGGAAAGAAAAATAAATAATAATAATAATAATAATAATAATAATAATAATAATAATAGAATAAAATAAACAATAAATATCATGATATTTGTATTATAATAATAATATAAAAGAGATATTTATGGAAGAACCAGTAGGATAAAGGGGAACCAATAGAAATTAAATCTTGCACTGTAAACCGTGAACTAGGTTTCTAAGGTCAGGGCATATTATAAACAAGTGAATTTTTATCTCGGAGTGGGTTATCTCCGAAGTCATTTCCGAAACCGACGGAATGATTAAGAGATAAGACGAAACCGATATTTTGTGAAATAGGGCAGATAGTAGAAATGAGAACCAATGGAAAATAAATCATAACTCAAAATCCTTGAACTAAGTAGTAAACAACTGAACATATTATGAATCAGTGAATTTTTGTCCCGAAGTTGGTGTCACCCGAAGTAATTTCCGTAACCGACAATGTTCGGCTTAGAATCTTCGGCAGGTTACGAAATACCCTGAATGGGATCAAAAATTTAGTTGACCCAGACATTTCTAAAGAAGAAGACTAGACCTTCAAGACTACATTGCCGGATTTTTGAGATTTTGCAAAATTACACGATCAGGACACCGAACAGGGAACTTTATCGGTAAAGACTCATAAAGTGAATGAGTGACATCACCTTGATGACATCATGGTTTTGAAGAATGAGGTAAGGAGGTGGATTGGATGGTGGAGATGAAGCCTTGTGTACAAGCTTAGATCCAAAGGCTAGAATTCAATATGATAAAGTCATGAATAGTGCACATTTTTCCCTATAAATAGGCCTTCATCCATTTGAAATTCTCACACCAAAACACAAGAGAGATTTCAAAAATAGAGAGAAGGAAGAGAGAAGGAGGAGCCCGGAGAAAATTGTAGCGGAGCCCTGGGTAATTTCTTCGGTCTCTAGTCTTTAGTTTTCGTAGTTGTTGCGGTAGATATAGTAGAAATGCTACCTAGTCTTTAATCTTCCTAGTAAGTTTAGATATCATGTTTTAGGGATAAATATGATATTTGTTCCAAATATATATTGGGAAAAGAGATATGTCAAAATTTGGAAGATTAGAGTCAAAATAGTGAAGCTCTGGCGAAATTTCGCCGATTAGTCAAACTAGGGGTAAAATGGTAATTTGTACCTGAAATGTCTGTTATGATGTTGATCACTGATGAATGTGATATATCTCTATAGGATATCTGTGAACTCGTACCGCTGTTATACCACTGTCAAACGTGCTGTTTTCCGTTAGAAGTATCGTTCCGCCAAACGTACCAAAATATCATCAGCGAAGGTACGGACGCGTATTGTAACACTAACTCTGATGCTTATTGTACACTTGTATGTGATAGTTATGTTTAGAAACTGTGACTCTGTTTTTAAAAGAATTGTTCATACAGCTTTATACGGGTTATAGTCATGATAATACCGTTGAGTTTTTCTAGCACTTAGGACACGATAGGCCATCGTTAGAGTTGGGAATCAGGGCCGGCCCGGCACTCCAGGGCCGGCCCGTGAAGGGCCAGGGCGTAACAGGGCCGGCCCTCCAGGGCCTAGAGTAAGAAAAACACCTGTTTTTCAAAGCCCGGCCCGAGAGCACCAGGGCCAGGGCCTGCCCGCAGGGCCCAGAAATTATTATTCGAAATTTTAACTATTTTTCCTCCGCTTTTTTTAAAGAAATATAATTAGTAAATTACAACATGAATCATTTAATAAATAACTATAATCACTAATTTATAATCAAAAGCAAACTATCTTCACAAATAACTCACATGAAACATAAAAAGCATATTATGAATTTATTCTCTCGCATTATGAACACATTCATAATCTTTATTTGCAACAAATAATAAACCAAATCATAAAATTAGAGTATAGTTATTATATATTTGTAATTAAATGGATAAATAACTTTATAACAAATACAAAATATATATAAATTAATAAATTTAAAAAGGAAAAAAAGAAAAAGCTACAGTGAAAAGAGCCTGCAGGGCCGGCCCGTGGCCTTCCAGGGTTGGCCCGTCTAAGCTCGAGGCCCTCCAGGGCCAATTTCAAATATTTCGTTTATTTTCAAGCCCGGCCTTTAATGGGCTAGGGTTAAATGGGCCGGCCCAATGGGCTCGGCCCGTTTTACCGGCTCTAGCCAGCGTGACACTAGTGAATAGTGCAGATTGGAATAATAGGAATATGTGGTGACTGTGTTTATTGTTGAGCTGTGATTATACTGTATTATCATGAATATCTGTCATACATAACTGTTACATAAACATGAGGTTAACTGTTACCTGAGGTTCAATGGTAATTGAACCTCAGCCCTTACTATAGCTTCAGGGCCTGGAAGACTGAGGACTAAAGATAAGAGACAAGGGTAAACAGCGCGCGTGAGGACCGGATAAAGTTCATCTTGAAGGTGTACTTATATTGCTACGTAGTTAGGATTTTTAATACTCAGGTAAATGTACTGATATTACCAAGACACCCCACAGACAATATTGTACCACAGATTTATCAGTTACTCAGTATTTTAAATTGCCCCGATACTCTACTCTGATAAAAAAAAATCTGCTTTTAAATTGGGATGTTACAGAAGGACCTGAGAGGAAAGGCGTCTATTTTTCCCCCTTTTCTAATTAGAGTCGGCTGAATGTATGTGATGAGAGGGTTGTGTCTAAAATGGAAATAAAAACAATCTTAAAACATGAATGAGATGAGAAGAGATATTTTTTCTAATTTCATAAATACTAGAATGCAGTATTTAAATGCCAATCTAACATTTAAACCTAGAGAGATAAACAGTAACATGTATCCTTCAATAATTTTAAATTGTCGTTTAAGACAATTAAATTAAGTTCTAATATAATAATCATACATTAATACTAATTATTTCTCATATTTTTCCACTTCAAAATTATTCTTTTCATATATATATATATAGAAAATTATATTTCCTACCTTTAGCTTTTGGGGGTTATACCCTACTTTTTTTTTCCCACAGAATCTAATCATATCCCTATTATTTTGCAAATAAATAAAATAAAATACAAGACTATGCAAAGGGCACATGAAATTAAGATGTACTATAATTCTCACCAACTTCTCTTTTACTATTAACTTACAGCTCTGACTATAAATATATATATATATAAAAAAAAAAAGCAATCTTATTATCTTTTATTCCTATCGTATATATTTATTCTATTATATATTGCCCACTACGTCAACTAATTATTTTATTATTATTATCTGTTCTTTTAGAATAAAATTATGAGTTGTTCTGCTTTATACTTAGGATTATTACACACCTGAATATGGAATAGTTGTAAACACTCTGTTTCGGATTTATTTCATATGTTTGATGATTTTTTATCAACTTATATTAGCTCTGTTCATGTGAAAGCTGCTTAGAGATCTTTTAGGTTTTCTTGATTAGGTGGGATTAAGAAAGGTTTTAGGATATAAATCAAATGTGATTGCTCAAGTCTGATAGGATTGGGCGATTTGCTAATATGGAAGACATATACCTATCAACCGTATTTAGTCATAATAGAGCTTGGGCAGATTGGCAGTGCCTTAGTAGCGTAATGGTATGGGAGCCAGTATTAACTGGTCTCCCTCCCTCATGTCTAGGGTTCGAACCCTGTCCCCCTCCCCTACCACTAAAAAAAAAAAAAAAAAAAAGAGGAGCTTGGGCAGATTAATGTATTAATTAATTGGTGGCATAAGACATTATAGACTATTTAATCATAGGCTTGTTAGTGGTCCAACAGGTCCTAATAAGGAATGTAGTGCTCTAGGCAAGCAAATTCATGGGGTTAATAATCCAAAGAGAGTAATTGTCCTAGGTGGTGTTCTTTGCATCTAGAAGCAGCATTAAATCTAACTGTAGTTTAAAATGTTTATTATTGTTTTCATTTTCCTTTTAACCTTGTTTTGCTCAACTTAAGAGAAAGTTTTTGTGTGAACGATACTTTATTTATTTTGTATTACTTGATACTACCCATGCAATTGCGGAGTCAAGGGTTATAAATTTTGCTCCTACCAAAGTTTTCCGAGGTGCAATTGATGCATATCACAAGTGTATGTGTTGTGCCAAGTAATAAAGAGTGAGTAAAATATCATTCCCATAAAAAATTGATACCAACAATACAGTTGAGCAATGGCTTAACACTCTTGCTTAAGTTAAGTCAACACAATTTGAATTTAAGATAGGCATAAAAGTTAACTAAAATAAGAAAATCAAATCTAACTAACATTAAGAATAAATTTGATTCTAGATCTTAAGAGGTGACTTAGATTATTTTAGTCTTGATTACTTATTAGTATCTAATTTCTAATTTCATTTAAAGTTATATTTTCTAGTTTAGGATTCTTAATTACCAAATAGTAGTGTTTTTCGATCCATTAAAAGGCATTCTAATTACGTTAATCCCTAATGTATTAGATGATTAGTACTCAACTGGTTAATTTAAAGTGCAAGCTTAATGAGACTATATGTAAGGCCTATATGTGTGTCTATCCTACAAGCAAATTAAGTCCAAATACTTGATCATGCACGATTCAATTGAAGATCTAGTCTAAATTCCCTTTGTCTATGCTCCTTTAGAACACCAAACTATTCTCAATCAGATTTCTCTTGTTTTAGGATAATCGAGCACACAATTAAATCAACAATTAATATTAATGCAATTATTGATAAAAGTTGTCATTCACTAATCCATAATCAAGTTTAATAATCCAAATTTAGGTTTAGCTATATAAAGTGAATATTCTCATGACTAAAATAATAGCCAACTAAAGACAAAATAAAAGAAAAGAGAAAGAAGAGAAAGGAAAGGAGGAACAAAAATTCAATGTTGGATTTCCATCCGTGATGTAAATCTTCTGCTTCTCCGAACTTTAATCTCCCTCCATTAAATTATGAGTTAGATATAAGCAAACATTGCCTCCCTATGTAGGTCTCTATCATAATATAATACACACACATACGCGCACACATACGCACACAGGCAAACACAACGCACACGCGCGCACACAATATTTTCATTCCTTTTATTGCATTATGGCCACAGCATCTCTCTGACTTCTTTGGTTTTGTGGATCCGTGCGTCCTTCTAATTCTCCTCATTTTATCAATTATAATATAATATTGATATATTATATTGATATTTTGTTTTCACTTGAATCTTACAATAACTCCAGTAAAATAAATTAGGATGAGTAGATTTTATATCATAACAATACTTTCTCCCCGTGCAATGCACGGATATATTAATTCTCAAAATTGATTAAAATGTAAAACACATGGTTCTACTAAATAATAAAACTAATTAGTAGAAAACTGAACCTCATTTCAAATCAAGATTTTGGAAAACTTCTCTGTACACAACATTTGTTGTCATGCTGCTAGATTTTTGGGATTCATCCAGTATTAGTACCCTCAAACCTTTGAAGCTCTTGACCCTGGGTAATGCAACATATAATTGACCATGTGAAAATACTGGACTTGGCAAGTAGAGTCCAATATGTGACATTGATTGACCTTGGCTTTTGTTTATTGTCATTGCAAATGATATTATGATTGGGAATTGCCTCCTTGTCATTTTGAAAGGCAATTTTGATTCTGAAGGGTTCATATCCATTCTGTGAATCAAAATATCTTCACCAGCACTTATCCCATTCAAAGCCTTTGCCCTAATGACATTCTTCCCAAGTTGTGTCACTTGTAGTCTTGTACCATTGCACAAACTAGCAGCTTGATCAATATTTCTTATTAACATAACTGGAACACCAACTTTCAAAACCAACTTATGATGAGGAATCCCTGAGCATTTGATTGTATTGAGATATTCTGTATCGTACAAATCCTCTAAACTTTCATTTGCCTGGTCTGTACGACTTATAGAGTCTACACTAAAATACTCTACTCCATCACTAGCCAACAAAGAACAAATGTATTCATTCAAAGCATCTACATGTTCGGTTAGAGGAGTTAGAATGGTCCTGTTATTGAGGTAATCTATATCAACAACATTTTCTACTAAATTTGGGTAAGTAGAATTAACAATGGACTTAATTGGATCATAGTCATCACTTAACAACAACTCATTGGGTATTGAGATGTCTGCAATACCATCATGCGGTAATCCAATTTCTCCATCTCCTACTTGTAGCAACCATTCCGCAAATGTTTTGAGTTTTTCTTGTTCAATTGGATCGGTTGAAGATCTAAGCCGCATATTCTTCGTTAGGCGAAGCAACTTGCATTCCTTCCAAAGATGAGAACTATTGATTGCTGCATCTACAATTTCAGCACGGCCACTCTTAGGTATGACCGGTAAAATTTGCCTGAAATCACCACCCATCACAACACATTTCCCCCCAAATATTGAAGAACTCTTCATTAAGTCTCTCAATGTTCGATCAAAAGCCTCAACACAATGTCTCTTAATCATTGGTGCTTCATCCCAAATAATCAAGTCGCTAGCTTGGATCAACTTTGCAGTTGGTGAATTGTGAGTAATTGCACATATGGAATCTTCATTAATATCAATAGGTATACAAAATCTAGAATGTGCAGTTCTACCTGATGGTAGTAGAGTTGCCGCTATTCCACTGGAAGCTACATTAATGATGATTCCACCATTTCCCCTTACGGTAGCCGTCAATGCCTTCCATATAAACGTTTTACCTGTACCACCAAAACCATGTAGGAAACCCCCCCCCCTTTTGTGAAGAAATTGTTCTCATTATTTCATCAAATACTTGCTTTTGTTCCTCAGTCATTAATCCTTGCATTTCTTTTGAGGCTACAATTTCTTCTTCTTTATTGTAATTTAACTCTTGCAAAATTAACTGGGGTGAGGTATCAATTATGTTTTCTTCATCTGCTCTAGGCATTGATGGATAGTCACGTAGGCTTTTGCCGTTTCGTAGCAACATCTGTTCAATTTGATATAGACCTGTAGCCTCCTTATGCGCATTTGTTACCTGCAAATCTTTATTAAAAAAGTAGAATAATATTAGTAATTGTGCAACTATTTACATGTATGGAATTTAACTTAATCTTTGGAATATTATAAGAAATATAAGATATGTACATTGAAAATATTTCATACCTATACTTTTTGGATCGACAAAACTAACATGTAAAAGATCCTCGCAAATGATATCTTTGGTCTGATCCCAAACAATAGCAGGTTGAGATAATGAGTAACTTAATAGCATGTGTTACACCCCTATCGGCCTCGCCCTTTCGGGTGGCGGGTTAGAGGGATTCACTTACTTGGTTACCTTTCCTTCGTTATTTGGTCCATTTAACTGATATCAGAGTGAGCGCAACAGAGCATCAAACTGATTTAGACTATCTACTGTACTGGAAAAGGTAAAATAAACAGGAAAATAAATAAGTCCCCGAAGGGTTAAGGGTACAGTCATCCAGAACAAATACCAAAACAAAACATTATGTCATCTCGAGTATATGTACAAACATGATAGGGCATTCCCTATTCTTCAGTCTGTACTGATAACACTTCTCATTCCAAGGAGGGCTCTTCACATTAGGCATGTCTCCTTGTGACAACAGAAGAGGCTGGGGTCCAATAACAGCCCCCAGAGTAACTGTCAGTACTCAAATACTAAATGTGGAAGGAGTATGTAAGCTACCATGCAAACAGAAATATATAAGCATGCCAAACACATACCACATATGCATCCAGATCATATCACAGTCAAACATGTACCACAACTTAAGAACCCGTACAGCTGCCTTACCAAGGCAAGCCTCGAAGTCACCGAACTCACAACCCGTAGAGCCGCCCTTTCTAGACTAGCCCCGGACTGATAACTCAACCCGTACAGCCATCAACCAAAATTGGCCTCGAACTGAATGTCCCTAGCGCTAGAAATCATACAATGCTGTATGCATATTTGGCACGAGCATATACAAGGAAAAACACACATGGCAATTACAAACATACAACAAAACACATAGAGATATTTGGGTAAAGCGGTTACTACCTGTTGTGATAATTACTGTCTTTAATATTTAGTAGGTCCGTAAACTTTCCAAGGGTCCCTTAAACCTATCAACAATAAAATACACTTACTTAGTATTACAAAAAAATGCTACTACTCCTATCTTCTTATTTTTCCCAAAACCGTGCCTAACCTACAAATATGTCTTTCCATTTTTGAACACCATAAAGTCATTAACTTTACCAACACCCAACTCTTCCATGGACAAACATGCTGACCGAAGAATAAGGCAAGGAAGAGACCATAACTTGTATTCAATTAACACTAATTAATATATGGGTCTCTTCAAAATTTGTCTATAAAAACTCATGCTTATACTAACACAACCGAGATTCTCCTTAAAGTAGATGGCAAAACAGCATGAGTATATTTATAACCAACATTTTTTCCCTCCTTCAATCGATGCCAAGCAGCTAGACAATATTACAAAATAGTTTTCCCTTCTTGAAACGATGACAAGGTAACATTATTTCCTCCTCTAATAAATAACAAAACAGTATGGATATATGTATATAAATATACCAAAGCATTTTCCTTCCTTCATCCAGTGGCAAAAACAACAAGAGAGCATAACAACACTTTGATTCCACATACTTCTTTATATCTAATCATACATATCAAATTCCTAAACTTCAATTACAATTTACCGTTAACTTCTAATTTTCCCTAACCCAAAACCAAATTCCAGAATTTTATGTGCCTCTCCTTTTATCATGCACGTTGACAAGAAGCATAAGACACTTACCACTTAATAATTCTATTGAATCCGCCAACCTCCTCGGTATCACTTAACCACTTAACCGATTGCTGAAGTAATAATCCCTTCTCGGTTCAACCTCTTACTCCTACACGGTGCATCTTGGCATTTTCTTTTGATTCACTCACACACTCTCTTATTCCTTTTCGGTAGCCAGGTGCTTGCCCGAGTTAACAAAAGAAATGGGTCTCATGAATTCATTGAATTAATTATCCTAAGCTTGTCGGTTTAGAGGTCGGTTAAGCTAAAGAATTTCATATTCAGACCTGGACTTTGTTAAATTTACTTGTTGCCATCTAGTTTTAATTCAACGAGATTGTTGGCTATGTCTCTGGAATTTTACGGGTTCTGTTTCTTTCTTTGTGTCAACCAATTATCCAATTAGCAACCAAAGAATTCTTGTGTTGGTTGCTTTGTACGGTTCAGCTGGGCAATTTTAATCAGCATTAATCATTCTTCTAATTACCTACATGCCATGCTCCTTTAAGCCTCAATTTCCAGAAATCCAGTGATTTTGGTTCAACTTGTAGGATTTTTAATAAATTCCACAAAAATCATTTTTACATGAAACCAGCGCCATTTGAACCATTGAGATGTCTATATTTCATGAAAAATACTCCCAGACCCAGAAAGCACTTATATTTTGGCGTGTTTCTCACTTTCCACAACTGGGTCAAATTTCGTCCTGTTGCAGACAGAGCCAACTTAGTAAATTTGTATCTCTCAATCGGTGCATCAAAAGTATGTCAAGTTGCCTATCAAAATGATGCCCCAGATGTCTAATTTTCACCTGTAAAATTTCAGCTCAAACCAAAGTCTCAACCATTTTAAAAACATTTTTGAAGCCTCGCTGCCCAGAATCCAGAAAACTGGCAGCAAGCCTCTTCCTTGAGTTTTTGGGGTTTTTGAGTTAGAAAACTTAAACCATGACTTAACTGTTGGAAATTATGCCCTAGGGGCAATTCATTGTACTTTGGATATTTAAGTTATTTAAAGTATTCTCTTTTGTTATCATTTTCGTTTGCATGTTCGTATTGATAACTGCATCCCTGGGTAATCTTATAGATTATCCTAAATGTCCCTGGTCGGTCATTTACACGAGAGTGAAGATGAAATAAGACCAGTATGACTTTGATGAGGTATGGAGATACGAGTCAAAGTCATGGGCACTTGTAAGAGTACAAGGTGCTCGACCGACCCACTATGAGAAAGCTGCATGGATTAAGTCATAAGCTTATCTCATGTATAACCGCGTCACGACACTCTATGACCTAAGATCATCATGGATTCCTACATGATGAGTCACTGATCTTTGACCTGGTCAAAAGTCACCTTTGACCGGGTGATGATAAAGGCTTGGATCAGGATCAGTGGTTTTCATGCGGAGGAATGTGAGTGGTCAAGATGGGATTTGTCCCTCACATATGTAGACAGATAATGCTGGGCCCCTCGATGAGTGAGTCTAAGAAATGTATGGCCATACTGTGATGGAAAGGATTTCCATTTCACTTATTAGACTACTCGAGAATCGAGAAAGCATTGGTCAAGAAAATGAAGTTGACATTATCCATGCCTCATCCTTGACCAAATTATCGCGTGACAAAAGGGACGTGACATGGTTGTATGATAGGTAGTATCGTGTCATCGATCCCCATGTGAATTGGGTAGTTGCAATGTCTTGCTAGAGGCCGCTTGCGACTTGTGGGCTGATACAGTGTTGGCCCACTGCCAATCTCATATGGGCCTGCAGGGTCGCACACAAGAATAATCCAACACGGGTGAAAGTGTCCAGGTTCATTGAATCCCAGATTAATCTGAGATTAAATGAATACTAAATTTGATCTAGGATTTATATATATATATATATAATTCGAAATTAATATATATATTATAAATTGAGATTATAATATTATATATGATATTTGTTTAGTATTTAATTTATTTGATAAATTAAATATCTGAAACAAATAGAGATATTGTATCTCATTTAATTTCGAATAAAGATATCGTATATCTGTTTAATATTAAATTGAGATATGGTATCTCAGATTTAATTAAATAGATAGATATCATATCTCGGATTTAATTTATGATGATAAATTAAATCAAAAGGCTTTAAATTTGGATTTTATTTAAATTCAAAATTCGAATTTCCAAATCTGGCTTTTAATATATTCAATTACATTTATGAGATAGATGTGATTGATATGTTGACTAGATTCAAAAATCCGAATTTCCAAAATTAATAAAGGATTAATTTTGGTTATATAATACGCCTATCGGGTTTAGAAAAACCTACGGGATTTTCAGTCGAGCGTATTCAGAAAAGCCGCGAGAAACCCTAGAGCAACTTGAGAGAGAGAGACGCACAAGAAGCGCTAGCACGCTGCCGCAACCATGTTTTAGGGATTGTTCGTGTGGATACCAGTAGAGGAAGCCGATCCAAGAGTCGACTTCTGCTGATCGAAAGAACGAGACGCGGACGTGTTGGTCGCCCACCTGATCAAAGGAACGAGACGCGAGCGTGTTGTTCGAGAAGGTAGCCCACCTGATCAAAGGAACGGAACGCGGAATAGTTCAACACAAGGTATGATTCGGTTTCCTTAACTCTAATTTAAACGTCGTTGAGTGATCCTTCGGAAGGATTCGTAAGAAACTTTTAATCCGCTGTGTGTACGAATCCCTACATTAACCCCACACGAAATCACGTTTTAAACACTTTGGGACCATCAAAAACTCCAAAATCAGACCCCAAAGCCAAGCCCCAATCAGAATAATCCCCTGATTGGTCCCTATCGGCCCCCTTTTCTGTCGGTTAATCGCCTGCAGGTCCCATGTCTTGTGTCTGGACCAGAGTATGGACAAAATCATCTGATTTTCTTTCTTTTCTCATGTTGGACGAGATTCAATGCCCTAAGGACAAGGAATTGACCATTTTGCCCTTGCCTTATCTTCCTTTAACCTTATGGTGACACGTGTTCCTGTATGACACATACGCACTTCCAGGGGTCAAGAATTTGTGTTTTGCCATATTCCCCGGCACCGCTTCATCACATCGGCATTATACCTCACAGGTATCTTGCCCTGGGCCCACATCTTTACGAACCCAGGCCCATCAGAGACTCTTGTCATTCTAGGGATTCTTCCCGAATCGAGCTTAGTAGTCTGCCTAATTTAAGCGTATTCTCAATTTTCCGGGTCCAAAATTCAGGATATTACAGCATGCTTGTGAAAAAATTACATAGGTAATTTCCAAATGCCCACAAAGATGCTTCTTTAATTGCATCAATGAATTCATTGTCATCATCTAATAAACCAAGCGCAAAACACACTTTTCTGAATGATGAGTAAACTACATTGTTGACAGTCATTATATCCATATAATTCTTTGGTCCACGAACTTTTGCCAACATTAAAGGAAGGTAATATAATTCTCCCTGAGCAGGTGTACAATGACCTAACCTTCCAACAGAAAACCCACGTTGACGATGTCTCCACATCCTTTTTTCCCTAACAAATGCAAAATAGTTAGGGAATTGTGAGTAAGTAAGTGCTCTTGCAAATGAATCATCTTTGTTTTTTTTCCATCCAAGCAAGAAACATAGACTCTTTAACCCTAGGATTGTCAATCAAGGATGACATTCTATCAGATTGAGTGAAATAAACAGATTGTTGTTGAGGGAGGTCGAAACATAACCTCTCAACAGGTGGTTGTCTATGATGAATGTCAAATCCAAATATTCTCCATGAAGCCTCACATGATGAAATGTACCTACAATTAAGGTAGTGAGCAATTTCGTCAAACCCTTGTTCCGAACCTGGACCACCATTAGCATCATATATACCTGCAATAACACAGTCATGCCCTTTACTAATGTATTTGAATAGGTATTTGATTGCACGTGATTGATTTGTCTTCTCAACATTCAAATGGCCATGAAATAATTTCAACAACCTATGATTGTATGGCACAACAAATCGATTGTCTAGCTCAACACCCTTCCTTGTCACAGTACGGTTATCATTGTTGGAAATTATGCCATAGGGGCAAGTCATTGTTCTCCATTAAGTTATCACTTTGTTCGCATGTTTGTGGTGATAACTGTATCCCTGGATATAACTTATAGATTATCCTAAATGTCCCTGGACGGTCATCTACGCGGGAGCGAAGATGAGTTAAGACCAGTATGACTTTAATGAGGTATGGAGATACGAATCAAAGTCATGGGCACTTGTAAGAGTACAAGGTGCTGGACCGACCCACTATGAGAAAGCTGCATGGATTAAGTCATAAGCGTATCTCATGTATAACCGCGTCACAATGCCCTATAACCTGAGATCATCATGCATTCCTACATGATGAGTCACTAACCTTTGACCTAGTCAAAAGTCACCTTTGACAGGGTGATGATAAAGGCTGGGATCGGGATCAGTGGTTTTCATACAGAGGAATGTGAATGGTCAAGATGGAATTTATCCCTCACATTTGTAGAGAGATAATACTGGGCCCCTCGATGAGTGAATCTAAGAAATGTATGGCCATACTGTGATGGAAAGGAGTTTCCATTTCACTTATTAGACTACTCAAGAATCGAGAAAGTAGTGGTCAAAAACAGGAAGTTGACATTATCCATGCCTCATCCTTGACCAAATTATCACATGACAAAAGGGACGTAACATGGTTGTACGATAGGTAGTATCGTGTTATCGATCCCCATGTGAATTGGGTAGTCACAATGTCTTGCTAGAGGCCACTTGCGACTTGTGGGCTGATACAGTCTTGGCCCACTGCCAATCTCATATGGGCCTGCAGGATCGCACACAAGAATAATCCAACACGGGTAAAAGTGTCCAGATTCATTGAATCTCAGATTAATCTAAGATTAAATGAATACTGAATTTAATCTAGGATAAATATATATATATGTGTGTGTGTGTGTGTGTGTGTGTATTAAATTCGAAATTAATATATATATATATATATATATATATATATATATATAATTAATGGAGATTATAATAATAATATATATATATATATATATATATATATATATATATATATATAATATTTGTTTTGTATTTAATTTATTTGATAAATTAAATATCTGAAACAAATAGAGATATTGTATATCATTTAATTTTCGAATAAAGATATCATTATCTATTTGATTTAAATTGAGATATTGTATCTCAGATTTAATTAAATAAATAGATATCATTTCTCGGATTTAATTTATAGAGATAAATTAAATCAGAAAGCTTTTAATTTAGATTTAATCTAAATTCAAGATTCGAATTTCAGATCTGGTTTTAATTCGGATTAAATAAATATATTAGATTCGATCTATTAGATAGATTTAATTAATATATTATCCAGATTCAAAATTCGAATTTCAAAATTAATGATGATTAATTTTGATTATATAATACGCGGATGAGTTTAGAAAAACCTACAGGAGTTTTAGTCGAGCGTAGTATAGAAAGCCGCGAGAAACCCTAGAGTGAAAATTTGAGAGAGATGCACAAGAGGCGCTAGCATGCTGCTGTAGCCGTGTTCGGGGATTGTTCGTGTGGATACCAGTAGAGGAAGCCGATTCTAAGAGTCATCTTCTGCTGATCGAGAAGGTAGCCCACCAATACAAAGAGAACGAGACGCGGACGAATTCACTACAGTTTGGGTTTTCTTGATCACCATGAGAAAATGTGCACAAAGGTTTGTGTAGATTCTTGAGCTACTAGTTCGCTAAAATCAAAGGAAAACCTCCGGCTCCAGATGATTCCAAATTCTTCAAAGGTATGATTTGGGTTCCCTAACCTTGATTTAAACGTCGTTGAGTGATCCTCCGGACGGGATTCGTAAGAAATTTTAAATCCGCTGCGTGTACGGATCCCAACAATCATTCCTTCAATGATATGTAGGATAACCATTTTCATCCAACATTGTAACTTCATTATATCTTCTAGGAAAATACTTAGAGCATTTACCATCTTTCATGCACGGTGCACTTCCTGAAGATCTACCACATGGACCATGGTTCATGTAGCTTCCGACTAATTCATACAATTCTAGGTCAGAATATCTATCTAGAATCTCTGCAGATATTATCTTGTCAGCATCAAATGGTGTATGAATCTTGTCCGATTCAGACAACCACAATATAATATGTGCATGTGGTAACCCTCTTTTTTAGAACTCAACTGTGTAAACTTCTATACAAATAAACGTAAAAATTTCTTAACAGTAGAGAAATATGCTAATGCAAAGTAGCATACAAAATTTCAAAGATCTATCGTTTGCATCAGTACATGAAAAAACAAAGGAATATTGAATTAATAAAATCAATATATTAACCGATTATGGTGCATATTTAAAAACAATTATAACAAAAAAAGATCTATCATTTGCATCAGTACATGAATATACCTTGATTGAGTCAAATCCGGATAAGTTGCTAATTCTAAAGTTTAGACATCCCTCAAAGTAATATATAATTTGAATTATTATTTCAAATAAAGTTAACAAACACTTTATCCATAATTACAACTATTGCCATGCATTTTTTAAAATCTAGTAGCATTTATTTTAGTACACATTATTACAGCAAAAAAAGATAAACCCATTTTTAAATTACTTATTATCTAAGATTAAATCATAAAAGCAATGTCTTATATTATTAAAAACTGACTTGCTCAGATTGCTCCAAAAATCTTCTCATCCTTGATTATGTGCATTAAATTTTGAAGTTTGATGTAGAAAATCCTACTTAACACCTTTGGTCTGTCACAAGGTTTCAATCCATCCTCATTACAGTGACGAATAATCTCAGGCCACATTGGATTGCATGTAAAGGTTAAAAAAAATATCTGGATATCCAGCCCATGCACATATTGCCATAGCATCTTGGTAGTTTTGAATCATATATCTAGCCCCACCAGTAAAAGAAGATGGCAGAATGACTCGTCGTCCTGTTTAAAGGATCTTGGAAACTTCAAAACATGTTTACACTTGTTGTTAATCATCAAAACACATTGAGAACTAACACTTCCCAATCTTCGTAGTTTGTTCAGATTCACTTCCTAGAACAAAATCTTCTACTTCTTCATTTTGCTCAGCCCTCTGCACCTTTTCTTCCTCTCTTAAATCCAACTCAACTACATGGACAGATCTGCTCTCCATCTTTCCTGTAGACTTACTGAAATGCTCTTTTTTGGCCGACTTGCCTTCCTGAACTGCCTCAAAATAACACTGTCGTAAGTCTTTTTGATCTCCCTTAACAGTGACCACTTGATTTTTCTTGTCTATGAATTTTAACTTCTGATGATAGGACGATACCAGCATGTTCCAATTGTGGATAGTCGGTCGCCCTAATATTATATTGTATGGGGAAGGGAAGTCAGCCACCACGAATCGGACCATCTCGGTTTTAAATGCTTATTTGGTTCCCAATGTTAGCTTGAGATCAATAAACCCCTTTGGGCGAGTATCCTCTCTGTTAAAACCAGTCAAGGTAGTCCTACATGGCTTCAAATCTTTCAAATAGAATCTCATGCGCTTGAACGTGACCCATAAGATTATATCTACAGCACTTCCATTGTCCACAAATATCTTTTTGACTCAGCAATATTCCACTGTCCCTGTTATAACCAACCCATCATAGTGTCCTGGTACTACATCGCTTAAATCTTCCTCCGAGAATCCCAGCAACGGTATACTCGGCTTTGTTATTCCTCTTTTAAACCTCGAGTGATCAGTAATAGAAAGGACTTCCTTTAGATACTTCTTTCGTTGGTTTGTGGAATCTCCTCCTCCCCCGAAGCCTCTGACTATCCCATTACACTTATATTTTGACTCGGGGAACCCTTCATTAGCGCTTCGCCCTTCCTTCTTATAATCTCGTCTCTTTTGCCCTCTAGGTGGGCTTCTACTCTTGTTGTTCTGCCGTTTGGTTTGCTGGCCTTGTGTTTGGATAACGTACTTACGAAGTTTTCCTTCTCTGATAAACTTCTCGATTGCATCTCTTAAATTCCAACAGACATCCGTGTTGTGCCCGTGTTGATCATGAAACTCATAGTACCGAGACCTATCTAAAGGAAGGTTACTTCTCATTGGTCGTGGTCGCTCAACATTTTTCATCTCTGTTAAAGAAACTTCCTTCCATATTTGAGCTTGGGACATCTTTAAGGGGGCATACTGGTCGTATCTTCCTTCTGCTCTCCCCCGTGAGGTCGGCTATTCCTGTCACGATCACGGGCATCCCGTCTATTTGAACCGTACCGATCCTTACCTCGAGAAGGTGAGCCCTTTGCCGTTTCCCGTGGTGCTTGATTTATGACCTCCATCTGTTCCAACTCGATATATTGTTTTGTACGATCTCGGAATTCAGCCAGAGTTTTTGGACGACATTTCATGACCGACTTCTTCAGACGTGAAGACTTGTCCAGTCCTGCAGTCACACAATGCAAATGCACCTCTCCTTTTAACCTGGGAACTTGTAACGCTGTGCTGTTGAAGTGCTCCAAATATTTTTGCAAAGTTTCCCCAGGCGCTTGCCTTACCTGATCAAGCTGAAATTCCGTCTTTGGCTGTTTCCTACTCGTAGCAAAGTGAAGTAGGAATTTATTCTCTAAATCTTTCAAGTCCGGGATCGAATTGGTTGGTAAGCTATTGAACCAAATTTGTGCGGGCCCCTGCAATGTCCCCGCAAATAGACGCGGTATCACGAGACCTGTGTATCCCTTGACCATGATCTCCATTGTGAAATTGCCGACATGTATCTGCGGTTCCTGGCTTCCGTCATATTTAGGAAAATCCTTCGTATCCAGACCCTTTGGATAGGGCGTTGCCATAATTTTTCTTGTGAAAGGAGTTGTGACTCTCTCCTCGTCATCCGAACTTGAGTCTGATGTCGACAATGCAGCATCTTTCCTCGACACACTTGGACCTTTAACGGGTTCTTTGTCTTTCCTCTGTGCTCCGGTTGATGCCTGATCTCATCTGGTACCACTTGTTCCCTTACGAGCCGTTGTAGACTGACCTCGTCCACTCGGACTTGCTCGATCCCGGCCACCTTCTTGAGGTTGTGTTGGCTCCTTATCGTGCCTAGCTTCTTCCTCGTTACTTGCCCGCAACAGTTCTGCATCCTGAAGAATGGGAACATCATGCCGACTTGATCCGGCTACATCCTTACCGGGTCTAGCATTCTGATCATCGATTTGCCCGACATACTGTTCAAACAGTCTTCTCCAATCCGCATCACGTCGGTCCATCTCCTCCTTAAATAATCGGGCATATTGTTCCATTTGGAGGCTATGACGATTCTCCATTCCATCCATCCTGTTCAACACGGATCCCACCGTGTTTTGCAATAAGCGAACATCGGGGTTAACCACTTGAAATTCTACTTGTGGACTATCCAGGAGAATTTGGGAACCCACTTGCTGCAGCACGACGTTTTCCGGAAGAGGAGAATTTGCCGTATCCGATGTTTCCATTTCGGTCTCCACAATGACCTGATCCACATTAGCGTTGGAAGGACCTTCCCGATGAACTATCTGCTCGTTAGTTTGTTGCCCTGGTTGTTCTTCTGGCATTTGGGTTTGCTGAGTTGTTGAAGTTCGTCCTCTGGTGTTAGTCATTTGCAGTGATGAGCCCGTAGCCAAATAATTGGCGTTCAAACTTTCTGATCCCCATAGACGGCACCAATTGTTCGGATATGAACAAGATTAACTGGGCTTGAACTAGGATCAATGCATAGGGCCTACGTACCCTTGTCAGGGATCAAAGCCCACGTAGTTCGAGTATGACTTCGGCGTTTAGCCACAAGGGAGTGGGGTGTGTGCTCTGTGTGGAAGTATAAGTGATAGAAGATTAACTGTGTACCGTTCACTAGGAAGAGATACTCTCCTTTATATAGGCAAATAACTGCTCTGACCGTTGTGGGAGCATGCCCCCACTACGTCTGTTATTGTCCACATGGATGTAACCGCAGACAGGTGTCTCCCCAACTGGGCCGGACTTCTCTTAAGTCCAATTTCTGGGGTCCATAACACATTTAATTATTGTTCAGCATTTCTAGTTCTACACTTACACTGTGATTGTGAAGCTGTCTAATCAGAATAAACAAATGACACTTGTTTATCAATCCCAAACCATCTCAATTAGAATGAACTTACTTTCAGAGAAAGGGTGGGTAATGTGTCGCGAACAAGTAGAAGGAGACAAAGATAAAAGAAGAGGTCAGAGAACAGAGATGACTGCCTGGCGACGCCGACAAATTGAAGCTACGGGTATTGGAGAGGCAGGTGACGTTTCCAGAGCTAACGAATTGAAGGGTTTTGGCATAAAAAATAAAGACCGGTCAAGTGATTTTTTTTTGGTAAAAGGTCAAGTGATTTTTTATTCTCTCACTTCTATCGCTTCTACTTTTTTTTTTCAAGCTCTAAATTGTAGCTTTAAAAAAAAAAGGGAGGATTTTGGGCTTCTTTGCTACTTTTATTCTTTTTTTAAAGCTTTCATCCAAACCCTTTAATTAACCCCAAAAAAAAAAGCATTTAATTTTTGAAAAAAGGGACTTTTTTTTAAAAGAAAAAAGCCCATCCAAACCATAATTTTTTATATGATAATTTATAATAATTATACAATTTTAATTCCTTCTATGAATTCTGCACGGCATTCATTCATCGTAAGGAGTAAATAAATGAGGAAAAAGAAGGTAAACTAATTCTCGTAAATTAACAATATATACACACACCAATAAATATTGAATTGGTTTATCGTTTGTCATGTTACTTGACATAGAGTTATGTCAAGTTACCCCAAAACTACATCGTTTTGAGAGTTAGAAGAATTAATGAAGGCTGTTTTAATCAAATTTGTATAATAAATACAAAAACAAAAATATAAAAATACCCTTCATTAATTCCCCTAACCCCTAAAATTGACGTAGTTTTGGGGTGACATATGATTTTATGTCAAGTGGCATGACAAACGATAAACCCATATTGAATTATGAAAACTCATTGTAACAATAATATCAATAGTACAATGTAGGTAATTCACGAATCATTTTCACATAGGCAGTTGAAAGCGACACAATGGGCATGTATGGCCTATTTTTAGCCATCCTACAATGCAATCATTGTGGAAAAAATGGTCACAAGGCAGTGCTAAAACGTCATCACCCTCCTCATCGTCAAAAGCTTCTAAGCAAATGCTACATGTGCTTGTCTTTATATTATCGGAGAATATTTCCATCTTCTTGAGTGATGCCGCCATAGCTTTCTTTGTAGCAAGAACCATAGAGAAGTGCTGCATGGATTGCTCTATTACTTGATTGATTTCTGTTGACTCAATATCATCGTTAGTAGAAGATTGTTGATTGGATGAGCCCATGACACCATAAATTTCTATTGACTCATCATCACTAAGAATATCCATCATATGCTCACTGTATTCATTGTCTCCAAAAAGAGTGTTGATTTCAAGATGAAAAGACAAAGGTATTGAGGATGTATCAACAATAAAATGCACAAGTAGAGGTATTAAGCGGTGATGAGTACTTCTAATGGTGAAACGATTGATTACTTCTTGGTAGTAAGATATGATTTGAGATGCTAATGACCTAACACCATTTTCTGAAAGATAGTTGCCTACATTTCCACGTAGAAAAGTTGAAACATCTCGAATTAATTCTTCACAAGGCATGGTGAAAGGAGATGGAAATACTTCAGAATGTGTTATTTGAAGGCATCTTGTGTTGGGTGAAACCCCTCGTCGAATGACAATAAAATTGATATCAAACATATCTTCCATCAAGTCTTCGGAAATCAAGAAGGGGGATGTCATGAATGTAATACGGAAGTGAAGGAGGAGCTGTTTGGTTTGTTGTGGTGGAGAATATTAATTTTCTGTAAAAAATAGAAGAAGGATGTATAAGAATAAATAAAACAAGAATACAAAATTATATATAAAAAATTTCATGAATATAATCACTAATGAGACTCCTCCCTCCAGAGAGACCCAAGTCACCGTCAAATCCTTTTCCACCTGACTATGAACCAACACCACTTTGCATAGATTTTAGGGTCTTAGTGTTAACTAGGGTGGAAAAGGAATAAATAAGCACTTTTCTTTGAAACGGAGGGCTTTCGAAGGAGAATATTCAAACCGTCACCCTTCTTACCGAACAAAATCTGAGTCTATTCTGAGACCATGGGAGAATTGTTGTATTGCCAATGACTTGGTAAGAGATTTAACAAATTTAAACTCAGATATAAGTTATGGCAAAAAAAAAAAAAAAAAGAAGCTTCGATTTAAGTTGAAACAAATTAAAAACGTTAATATAATCATGGGCAATTTTAAATGGGAAACTAGAAACTCTATCCACCAAAATTTATAACTGGAATATGTCGAAACAAAACTGCAATACTCGAAAATTTATTGGCAATAGAACAACTTCTGCGTTTGAACATTCTCATTCAGAAACGCTTTGTAACACAGTAAAATGGCTAGAGAACATGGTCAAGTCCCTAAGTTAATGGATAAGTTGATGGGAAGGTTATATGAGAATTTAAGTTGGGAAAAATAAAGATATAGGAAAATAAGTTCAAAAGGAGATGAGGATATCTAAGATGAAGGGTAGATAATAATCTAAGGGGAAAATTTTATATAAAGTCACCTAAAATGGAAAATTTCTAAATTAGGTTGGTTATTCAACAAATTCTTAATTGAGTTATTAACCCAATTTACTTTCTTATTTATATATAATATAAAAGGTATGTGAAATCCCATAGTACATATTTATTAATTTTGGTATTATTTATAGTATAAAAAAGATTAATTATGGGATTTTATATGCGAAAAAATCCACAATTTGCTAACTTTAATAATAAGGTCTTCCCTATGGGGATAGTGAGAATTTGAGTCTGAAAGCTAGGCAAATATTAATTTAAAAATATTAGATTAATGACTCAATTAATTATTTATTGAATTTATTAAACTGATTTAGAAATTTTATATTTTAAGTGGCTTTATATGGTATTTCCCTAATCTAAATTACTCCATTTCAGGGAGGACGAAAGTATCTCATTAACTTATTAGGAATAGCCCCCTTGAGATAGAGAGTAGGTAAGAATTCCGCCTTTTCTTTAGATCAATCTAGCTAGAATCTGTAACCTATCAAAATCCAAGGAGAATCTCCCGCACTAATTTACTCTCTAAAATATTCCATACTTTATTGATGAGACACTATGACTATTTATAATTATTTCCAGGAACTCTATCCAAAATCTAAATAATAAATCCAAAATATATCTACATATGAAATTCAAATAATTCATCATCATCCTCAATCCTAATTCCACTTATTTTCTGCTTTCCTAAAGATATAGTCTATTAGAACAACTTTCTTCTTTACACGAATCAAACTTTTCTACATCGCTAAGGTCATCATGAATGTTATTAAAATTGCAAAGCCTTAGTTCTAGATAGAAAGTTTGAAGCAAATCTAAATGTTTTAAAATAGCAGGAACTTACCTAATGATACATTCGATTGCTGAATCGTATGATGATGGGGATGTTTCTGTTTCTGCTGACTGCAAAGTCCCAAGGCGATTGAGTATTGCGAGAAGCACACCTTCAAGGCTTCCAACACGTAGGAGCTAGAGGGATGGGACAAAGATTCATGAAGGTAAACGTGGAGGATACGCTGTTTCAGATATTAATGGCAGGCAAACAATTGAGATAAATAATTTATATAGGCATATAATTCATTTTTTATTTGCACGCAATCTATTTAATTTGAAAGATATGTTTTAATTTAATATTTTGATAATAGATAATCTTATAAAAATATAACGCCTAACCGTTTTTCTTTACCATGGCTCTCTTTTTTAAGAGTGACCATGCCTCTTTACCGTTTAGAATTGAGGTAAAATTACATGCTTGCATATTAAACTATAAATTTTCTCAAAATTATTTTATTTTATTTTGATTTATCTGTGGTCCCTCAAATCGATTAGAGTGTACGACAATTATTTTCGCATTAATTATAAGGTTCAACCATAATATTAAGAGTTATTTTAATTTTTAAATTTGTTTTTGGCCAAATTCTAATTCAAATTTAATTTTCATTAATGTTATACAAAATTATCTTACGGGGTAACAAGATTGCATACACACAGAGATGATATATTTTATTTGTTTAAAATTTAAAATTTATTTGAGTAGTGATGGATGGGATTTTTTTTTTTTTCGGTGGAATCATGAGAAACTGTTGTTTTTTAAATTAAATACTCACAAATTATCCTTATCTTTAAAAGTTTATCTTATCTCAAAGTTTATAATCCTTTCAAAGTGTGACTATAGAGTTTAAAATGACTTTGTTTTGGGAAAGAAAAACTTATATAGATAAAGATAACAGAGATAATTATAAAATAAACAATATATCATATTGAATTTAAGATACAAAAAAGATAAAAAGTAAAATCATGAGTCCTAGACCTAATCAAAATAAAATTCAAACAAGCTGACTAATCATGAGATTTTTTATTTTTATTTTTTGTATTTAATATATATATATATATATATATATATATATATATATATATATATATATATATATATATATATATATATATATATATATATATATATATATATATATAGAAATGAAAAGAAAATCTTGTTGTTTTAAATTTAAAGATTCAGAACTTATCTTTATCCTTAAAAGTTTATCTTTATCCCAACAGAACTGTTCAAATATCTTTATAGTCCCTCCACCGCTCCTAATTAGAGGACATGTTTACCTAATTTTAGAAAGACTAAGATAGTTGTCAAATTAGTGAATTAAATTTTCTCCCAAACTGTCTTTATTTAAAATTTAAAATGACATTTAGTTATTCTGATACTCTGTTTTTGTCGAACCTCCTACCTCACACACAACTTCTCCAAGCTCTCATATAGTCTGATGTCATCGATTTCCCTTAACAACTTCTAGTCTACTTTTGGAGGTTGGAAGTGTAATTTAATAGTAATGCCACTATTAAAATATTTACTATTAAATATGACAAAAATTGCTCAAAATTATTTTATTAAGAAATAAATGACAATAGCATTGAGGCGTATGTGGCATTAATGAGTTGCAAGTATTACTCACTTCCTAAAATATATAGGTTCATTATTAAATATATAGGTGCATTATTAAATGATTATTGAGTAGATCTAACGCTTACTTGTTCAGAGGGCTTTTTTGTTTATCACAATGTGTAGGACCAGTTTCATGCATATCAATGTTAGGATTACTAATGCCACTCACAGGATGTGCATTCCTATTAGGTACAACAGGGTCAACCAAATCATACCAAAACATATGCATAAGGTCCGTATGAATTGCCCTTGGACAGGAAGCTGAAACATGTTTAAAGGGTAATTATCTTCCACAAAACGTACATTTCTACTTACAAACGGTTTTAACCTTAGAATTAAGCAACAAATACCCCTTTTGATTATTAGGATATCCTAAAAATATGATAGGAATAGATCTAGACTGAAACTTGTCATTAATTCTCAATTCTGTTGCATAAGCCATACACCCAAAACTTCGTAAACAAGCGAGATCAGGTACAGCACCATAGACTATTTCATAGGGACTCTTGTAACCCAATATTTTAGAAGGAAGCCTATTGACTAAATATAATGTCATCTTAACACTTTCTCCCTAAAATTCAATAGGACTACAGGAATCCAACATTAAAATACGAGTAATTTGAATAATAGTTTAATGCTTAGGTTCAACCACCTCATTGTTTACCTAGCTTGAACACAAACATCACAGGATTTATTCATAACAGTGCTATCAACGGGAACATCACTGATATGTCACATAATGGAAACAGGTGTGTGTCTTAATCTTCTATGCCACAAAGATACTGTGGTGGCTAATGATTCATTTGAGAGACCCTTAACGACATAGGTAGTATTACATTGAGGAAAAAACTTAAACATGTAAACCCCTCCAGTAAGTTTGCCAGTCAGTAGTATCCTCCCAACCTAAAGGTCTTATAGGAAGCAAAAATCAGAAAAGAAGGATGCTAGGCAGTGATGCTCCTTAGTCAATCGTGTTAGTCCTAGCTATCACCCAAGAGGGGGGTGAATTGGGTGTCCTTTAGGAACTTTGAAAATATTTTCGAAACTTATTGAAAGTAGCTTGTATCACAATAATAATATATAAAGCGATAGTCAGTCATTCAAATATATGTACTGGAAATATAAGAGATGAGGGAAGAGAATATGCAAACTATGATTTATACTGGTTTGGGCCAATCCACGATGACCTACGTCCAGTCCCCAGGTTCCTCCTAAGATTTCAATCCACTATCTCTCTCAAGCTTTAATCGGGTGCTTGAGAACCACTACAATCCCACAAGTTTAGCCGGGTACTTGTGCAGCCTTTACAAATCTCTCACCGAGATACTCCCCCTTACCCACTATAAGGATACAATCTTTGTAATGAATGATTACAAATAATCTTCTTTCTCAGAAGTGATAAGATGAACACTTAAGTGCACTACAAATAATCTCACTCTCTAATAAATTATATGATCATTGAGAAAGTAGAGAGAAAATGAGATAAACGTCAACAAGAATTTTGACTGAGAAGGAAATTTGTCTTTGTTGATCGTTTGTTTTTCATCACATCTTCCGGTTTGAAGACTTCGCAATTTATAGGTATTTTTGTTTCGATTGTTGAGCTATTCTTCCAGTTTAGAATATGACCGTTGAAGAGAGATTAAAGAGCCGTTGAGAGTAATAAATATATCCGTTGCTCTATCTCTTCATAATTTTCTGACGTTGGTCATATACTCCATTGACATTCTTTGTTCGATTTGTCCGTTGAGACTCAGGTAGAATGTTGACTGGAAATATCCGGAATGCTTTACGGTTGTTCAGCAGCTTAATTTCCACTTTTGTGCTTCATCTCTGCTTTGTCATTTAATGCGTCTGACACATTTTTTCTTCATGGAAATTTGATGATTTTAACATGTTAATCATATCTGAAAAGCACTAGCAAACTGATTAAACTTTGTTAGATGAGTGTTTAATTATTCTTGAGAATCAGTTCATTCATACTCGAGAATCATGTCCTCAGATCAAAGACGCAATACTTGTGACTAATAGCATTTAAGTATTGGATTGTGTATTCTCGAGAATCATGTTGCTATTCTCGAGAATTAACAAAGGGAGAATAATAAGATCATCGAATTTTTATCGTGCATTCTCGAGAATTAACTTATGCATTCTCGAGAATCACATCAGAGAAGCATAGAGTTGTGAGTCTGTCAAATCATTCTCGATAATTGACTTACCTATTCTCGAGTACCATTCTCGAGAATCCCTTACTCATTCTCGAGAATCATATCAGATGAGAACTGATGTAGGCGAAGAAGAGTCATTCAGAGAAGCCTGCAATGTTGATTATGTCATATAGCATTCTTGAGAATCCTTAATTCATTCTCGAGAATCAATTACACATGGAGATGTAAGTGAGTTAATTTTGATTCAAATACTTGAACTCTTTAAAGCCTTCTTTCCATGCAAGAAGAATCTGTTCCAAACTCATTGTATTTCGTTCTTTTTCATCAAATGAATGGAGGTTGTTCTTGACCAACGTTTTTACAGCATTCTGACCTGACTGTCATCTTCAAAACATCATATCTTCTTCATTTGATCTTTGTTTTTCATGATCTTTATGTTTTTGGAAAGGTAATTGAGCCTAGTTTCAAATGGCACTGGTTTCAGATCATTTGGATTTGTCGTTTGTGACATACACTGAAAATATCAAAGCTTGGTCTGCTATGTGACACTGATAGATTTGGTAACTTCAAAAATTCATATTTATTTCATCTGAACTACTTTGGACTTGAATATTTGTAAAAAAGACGCATTGGGAGTCTAGTTTCAAAAAAAATTGGTTTCGCCTCAATTTGATCTTTGGTTTAGGAGATATCATCGAATTACCAGACGTCGCCTGAGTGAAACATGAAACAAAGCTGAACAGAGTTGTTGAAACACGACCATTCTTGAGAATTGGGTGAGGATTCTCGAGAATGACTTGCAATTTTCACATGAACAGTACCATTCTCGAGAATTACGTTGTCATACTCGAGAATGACTTCAGAAAGCTTATTTTAACTCCGAATTGAGTCGTTCCAACTTCTGTTTGATCACAGAGACTTCTAGAATCAATCTAGGAACTTGAATAATGATATTCTCATTCCATTCAACGAGTTCTTCTTTCTTCAATCTCTTTTCTTGATCATTCTAACTCCATTTAACTTGGACTCATCATTCTCTGCAAGTTATACCTTCTTCAATATCTCCTCTTCTTCTTGAACTTGACATTTTCTCCAATTTCTTCTTTCTGAAATCTCTTATCTCCTTCTTGATCTATAATTCAACTTGAACTAATCTACATTAAATATAGTAGTTAGTCAATGTAGGAGATAAATATAATATGTAAACTTTTTGCTCTTAATAATGACATCTATATAAGACATCATCAAAACTAATCATAACTAACATTATCCCCCTTTTTGATGATGGCAAATACTTTACAAAAAATATGTATGAATACGAATATATTAAATGCAACATATTTATTTTTCGTGCCATTCTCTCCCCCTTTTTGTCATTAACAAAAAGATGAAGTAAAGAAGATATACTCGGAGAGGTAAATATGAAACCAAATTAGAATGAGTCAAGGAACTGATTCTCTCTCCCTGATTTGAAAGTGCTTTCATCTTGAATATGGGGCAATTTGGAATGTTTTTATGAAAACAAATTTGAGAGAATTTGGAGAGGTTTTCAAGACATCTTTCACATTTAAAGCAAATAGACACCAAATATGTGTAGAATTTCTACTGAATATTAAAAAGAAAGAGATTAGAAATGCTCATTTAGGTTCTGCAAATCGATGAATGATCAATGAAGTCCGTTTGCTTGTTGTATGAAATTTGGTTGAGTCGTCATGGCCTGAGATGAAGCAGTGATAGGCTCTCTTCCTTGTTGTATGAGATTCTTTGAAGAGGCTCAATAGAAGGATCATGAATATCTTGTATGATGCGAATAGGATGAAAGTACTGACTTCTTGAGTTGTTTCTCATATGAATGAATATTGTCAGCACTCAGCGTCCATCCTTTTCTTCAAAGAGCATTGTTCCTCAAGTTGATAGTTTCTCCTTATAGTGCATTAAGGAAGACTTTTGCACAGACCGAATTCTCCTGCCATAATTGTAAAAATTTCTTGCGAGAGAATTATTAGTGCAATAAGATATCAAAATATTCCTTTCTATATGATATTTTCAAATTAAGATAATGAGAGGAAAATATGATATTAACTCATCATCAAAACTAATAAAATATAGTGAATGCATATGAGTACAATTTTCTTTTTTTGCCCTTCAGGTAGAGGAGATGAGCTTTTAAGATATCAAACACATATGAAAGTGAAGCTCCCCCTTAATGAATGCATATGAAGCTTTTTCAAAGTTTTGAATAAATTAAGATAGGATCAGGAGAAAAAAAATGCTTTGGCATTTAAAGAAACTGACGTCAATTTTGAATTAATTGAAGATAAAGCATAAGGGAAGATCTAAGCAGAACTGAATGCATCGAATGAATAAACGACGCACAGCACTTAATGAATAAATTCATTGTAAAAAGAAATGGTAGAACAAAGCATCAATTAAAACACTAGGGCTCACGTTATTGATTAAATAAATGGCGTAAGGAAGCTTTGTCAAATTCTACATTAAATCAGAGAGGCAGCTTCCAAAAACATTCATTCAATTAAATGAATAGAGCAACTCACAATACGGTAAAAGGGAGTAGCACAAAATAGATTAAAATTGATGCAAAAACATAGATTCATTCAACTCGATATGCCTTTGTGAATAAAAATACCCGACGATTCTCGAGAATTCCCATGTTGATTCTCGAAAATCCTAAGACTTCTCCAATTCTCAAGAATGCAATGATGGTTCTCGAGAATGCGTAGATTAAGGATGGTTTCTGGCTCGCCAATTCTCGAAAATCATTAGTGATACTCGAGAATTGCCTCTCAAAATGTTCGCTCAGACTTGATAGTTCTCGAGAAACCCTTGATGATTCTTGGGAATCCTCATTTTAAAGAGCTTGTGCATGAGTCTGTATTTGACAATTCTTGAGAATTCCTTTGTAATTCTTGAGAATGATGATTTCATTTTCACAGTGAATTCCTGAGACACTTAGAAAAACTTATCAAATCCCGATATTTCTCGAGAATTCATTGTTAATTCTCAAGAATGCTTTAGAAATTACAATGAATTGAGGGAATATAATACATCAATTCTCGAGAATGATAAGATCATTCTTGAGAATTATCATACTTTGTACGTGTTGGAAATTATGCCCTAGGGGTAATTCATTGTACTTTGGATATTTAAGTTATTTAAAGTATTCTCTTTTGTTATAATTTTCGTTTGCATGTTCGTATTGATAACTGCATCCCTGGATAATCTTATAGATTATCCTAAATGTCCCTGGTCGGTCATCTACACGGGAGTGAAGATGAAATAAGATCAGTATGACTTTGGTGAGGTATGGAGATACGAATCAAAGTCATGGGCACTTGTAAGAGTACAATGTGCTGGACCGACCCACTATGAGAAAGCTGCATGGATTAAGTCATAAGCTTATCTCATGTATAACCGCGTCACGACGCCCTATGACCTGAGACCATCATAGATTCCTACATGATGAGTCACTGGTCTTTGACCTAATCAAAAGTCACCTTTGACCGGGTGATGATAAAGGCTAGGATCAGGATCAGTGGTTTTCATGCGGAGGAATGTGAGTGGTTAAGATGGGATTTGTCCCTCACATATGTAGAGAGATAATGCTGGGCCCCTCGATGAGTGAGTCTAAGAAATGTATGGCCATACTGTGATGGAAAGGAGTTTCCATTTCACTTATTAGACTACTCGAGAATCGAGAAAGCATTGGTCAAGAAAAGGAAGTTGACATTATCCATGCCTCATCCTTGACCAAATTATCGCGTGACAAAAGGGACGTGACATGGTTGTACGATAGGTAGTATCGTGTCATCGATCCCCATGTGAATTGGGTAGTTGCAATGTCTTGCTAGAGGCCGCTTGCGACTTGTGGGCTGATACAGTGTTGGCCCACTGCCAATCTCATATGGGCCTGCAGGGTCGCACACAAGAATAATCCAACACGGGTGAAAGTGTCCAGGTTCATTGAATCTCAGATTAATCTGAGATTAAATGAATACTAAATTTGATCTAGGATTTATATATATATATATATATATATATATATATATATAAAATTCGAAATTAATATATATATATATTATAAATTGAGATTATAATATTATATATGATATTTGTTTAGTATTTAATTTATTTGATAAATTAAATATCTGAAACAAATAGAGATATTGTATCTCATTTAATTTCGAATAAAGATATCGTATATCTGTTTAATATTAAATTGAGATATGGTATCTCAGATTTAATTAAATAGATAGATATCATATCTCGGATTTAATTTATGATGATAAATTAAATCAAAAGGCTTTAAATTTAGATTTGATTTAAATTCAAAACTCGGATTTCCAAATCTGGCTTTTAATATATTCAATTACATTTATGAGATAGATGTGATTGATATGTTGACCAGATTCAAAAAATCCGAATTTCCAAAATTAATAAAGGATTAATTTTGGTTATATAATACGCCTATCGGGTTTAGAAAAACCTACGGGATTCTCAGTTGAGCGTATTCAGAAAAGCCGCGAGAAACCCTAGAGCAACTTGAGAGAGAGAGACGCACAAGAAGCGCTAGCACGCTGCTGCAACCGTGTTTTAGGGATTGTTCGTGTGGATACCAGTAGAGGAAGCCGATCCAAGAGTCGACTTCTGCTGATCGAAAGAACGAGACGCGGACGTGTTGATCGCCCACCTAATCAAAGAAACGAGACGCGGACGTGTTGTTCGAGAAGGTAGCCCACCTGATCAAAGGAACGGAACACGGAATAGTTCAACACAAGGTATGATTCGGTTTCCTTAACTCTGATTTAAACGTCGTTGAGTGATCCTTCGAAAGGATTCGTAAGAAATTTTTAATCCGCTGCGTGTACGAATCCCAACAGTACATCTCTATTTTCTAGTCACAGAACAGTGCATTCCAATCAGATAAATTCAAACCAATGAATCAAATAGGGTAACAACTAAATGATACCAAGAATGTTATCTCTCAATGGCAATTTGGAAATAAACTTTAAGTAGGAAAGATGTCATTGATAAAATACATGTAAGTTTGAGCATACAAAATCTTATCTATAAAGATAAGCATTTATCAATTCACAGTTCATGAATGAGATTAGATTTTTCAAGAATGATAATGAAATATGCAAATAGTTTCAATTCTCAAATGTTCTTTCAAACATTGATAATGTATTATGAAAATAAAATTTTAATATATGAAAGATTCATTTTTGAAACATGTTTAAGATCGATGCTCACTTGTTTTAAAAAAATGGTCAAAGTCAATCGGTTTAATAAATATATCAGAATGCTTCAGTTTCAAAGAACATGTCAATCATTATAATTAACATGTTGAAGAATTTTCTCAAGAGTAAAATTCATGAAGGTAGAGCATTATCGAAATATGCTTAGCACAACAGGAATATATGAGCACAATGACTTTGCTATGACCAAGAGATGATCGTATCTTAGAATTGAATTTAGAAATATATGAATGGTCAAGGCAAAAATATGAATATACAGCTATAGTTACTCAAAATCTGGATGGAAACAAATGCTGATGTATTTGAGTAACAAAGTGGATACTAGGATTCATGGACGATAAAGCACAAACTCATTAGTCCAAATGACTAGAGTTCCATAATATTATCCTAGTAAGTTATTCTATATAATGGTTAATGCATTAATATTCCATGCACTAATGAACATTTATAAGCTTGGAATAACTTAGTCAACTAAGCATAACAGATTCATAAATTGAAATCTTTTCTTGAAGATAGGCTCGAAACTCATATATGATCAACTCGTTAGACATGAGGTCCAACTAGTTAGAGAATAAAGAATTAGGAGTTCAAGAAACTTTGAATACTAAAGATCAATCTTTGAATGAAGGAAAACTCAACTGGACAAATTTGAATCATATCCGACATTCATTATACAATATTAACTTCCAATTTTGAAATATCATTTGGATGCAATCAAAGTATGAATATTTTCCAAAACATTTGTATGTATTTTCACAAAGCAGAGTGAATTAAAATACAAATTTAGAAATGTGCATTAAAAAAAATATAAACTCAGAAAGTTTATGCACAAATTCACTTATGGTCCATTTTAGCAATCTGAAAAACGTTTTGAAATCACAAATGATTGATTGCTAATGGAATGTAATGATAGACAAGTATTCATTACCCAACAATGAATATATAATCACAGTATGGGGTAAGAATTAGATATCACAATGATTCCTCTTGTCCTTACAGTAGCTTGCTTGGTTGAGATGAATTGATGTAGATAACTCCTTTTTCGACATTCACCATCAACCATAGCTTGTTTAGATTCCTCAAGACTTGAATTATTTCTCTTTGTTGCATTCTTGAGAGGCTTTTTCTCATCCTACAAAACTGTATAAATCTTTTTCTTTCTTGGTATCCAACCTTACTTGGATCCAATCATTGTTAGCTTGTAGGAATCAAAATAAAATTCACATGCTCTTATGAATATAATCAATTTAGAACAATAAAGCATAGTGAATTAATCATGAGTTTAGGCATAAGGAAATACTTTCTTTTCAAATCATCATGTATGTATAAAGAATTAGATTATTGAACATCGCAATCCATTTGAAAAATAAATCAGGATGTGAAAAACCAATTTTTTTAAAAAAATAGTTTACAATGCTCATTCCTAAGGTTACAAAATATAAAACCTCAATAATTAATACAGATAATAGCATAGGAGGTTTTACCATTGTATGCCTTTGCCTTAGGTACTTGAAGGATTGACTTTGCTTACCCATTGGTTCTTCATATGTTTTCTCAGGGGTATCTACAAAGCTCTCTCAGAGGATATAAACTTTAATAGTCTTCGGTTTGATACTTGAGAGATTTTATTCTTCTTGTTCTCCTCAAAGTAGTTGAACAGTACTTTATGGTAGTTTGTTCTTGAGGTAGAAGATACTTTTCTTGCTTGTATCCATTGCTTCTTATAATTTGACCTTGTAGTTTCTGCAATGGGTGTTCCGAGAGTTCTCCTGTTTGATGTGAGTCTCCTTTTAGGCTCATGAGAAACTAAATGGACATTTTGGTACCCACTTATACTTGGGTCCTTGACCATTAGTATTGGATCTTGCTTGTCCTTTAGGAACCCAAACAAATTTATTTCTCACATCAGAATTTCTTCTAATACAACATGTGTGAGAAATGTGACCAAATTTTCCACAATAGTTGCAAATAATAGAATGGTGCTTATTATAAACAGTTTTGCAAATATTGTGCAATATCAAATAACTCATATTTGTAATTTCTTTCTTCCCAAAAGATTTTCCAGCATGATTTAAAACATCTTTACTTTTGAGACTATAATCAATGAATGGTTGAAAAACAATTTTATGCAAACTTTCAAAATTATTTTTCTTAAATTCAGAAGAGTTGGAACTGTTTACCACATGTGCATCTTGAGCTCTAGATAATGATTGATCACAATCGTCCATGAGTTCTTCCTGAGAATGCTCTTCCTCTTGTTCTTTTGTGTTGACTGGATTATGGAAGTATTCTATGATTTCTCCTTCTTCATTCTCCAGTTGTTCAACAGTCGTAGATGTGCAGTTTATAATTTCTGATGAACTGTCAACACTTTCAACTTCAACACAATTGTCAAAAGTATAAATAGAATCAAGAGTATCCCAAATATCTTTAGCACAAGAGCAAGATTTTATTTTCTCAAAATCATTTTCTGTCAATGCACTGTATAAAATTTTCATTGCTCTAATGTTCAACGAAAACATTTTCTTTTCCTTTTCAGTCCAATCCTTTCTCGGTTTAGAATCAAAGACATTTGTAAAAACATTCCACATATCAAAATCAATGCTTTTTATAAATGATGTCATTCGATTTTCTAAACCAAAAATCAACATCTTTGAAAATCGGTGGAACAGTATAATCGAAACCTTCTGAAAACGAACAACACCCAAAGTCAGCCATTGACAACTCTTGAGACTGTTAAGTCCTTTAAACAAGAGCCCCGCTTTGATACCAAAAGTTAGACCTGGCTATCATCCAAGAGGAGGGGTGAATTGGGTGTCCGATAAAACTTTAGGAACTTTGAAAATGTTTTTGAAACTTATTGAAAGCAGTTTGTATAATAGTAATAATTTATAAAGCGATATTCAGTCATTCAAACATATATGCTAGAAATATAAGAGATGAGGGAAGAGAATATGCAAACTGTGATTTATACTGGTTCGGCCCAATCCACGATGACCTACATCCAGTCCCTAGGCTCTTCCTGAAATTTCAATCCACCATCTCCCTCAAGCTCTAATGGGTGCTTGAGAATCACTACAATCCCACAAGTTTAGCCGGGAACTTGTGCAGCCTTTACAAATCTCTTACCAAGATACTCTCCCTTACCCACTTTAAGGATACAATCTTTGTAATCAATGATTATAAATAATCTTCTTTCTCAGAAGTGATAAGATGAACACTTAAGTGCACTACAAATAATTTCACTCTCTAATAAATTATATGACCACTGAGAAAATAGAGAGAAAATGAGATAAATGTCAGAAGACATTTTGACTGAGAAGGAAATTTTGTCTTTGTTGATCGTTCGTTTTTCGTCACATCTTCCGGTATCATGTGAGACAAATCCTACCTTTTTCACAGAAAGACACTGTCGGTCAATATTAAAGAAAACATAATACAAAAGAAGTTGGGAAATTCCTTTCAGGTCCCGAAGGACCCAAAAAATGTCAAAAGAGTCTCATTAACAACTCCTTTTGTGAGATTAACAACTCTTTCGGACTTTTTTGATATTTTCTTGGTCCCTTGGGTCCTGAAAAGAATTTTCTCAAAAAAGGTTCGATGAGTTGATTAATCAAAGGAGCAACTAGGGTTTTGTCTACAAAGTCGCTCTTGCTCTTTAGGAGTGAAGTCATTCTTCATAGTGAACATTTTTCAGATATCTTTAGGAGTCTTTCCCTTCATCGATTTTGCCACAATTTGACATGCCAAATTAAACAAACTCTCAATTTCTAAATAGTTAGCTGCCATTAATATCTGAAACAACGTATCCTCCGCATTCACCGTCATGGACTCTGTATCCCGTCTATCTAGCTGTTAGAGTTGAAAGGGTATTTTGGTAATTGTATATTTTAATTAGGAAGTATATAAATAGGTTAGTCATTACTTGTAAATATTAGTCTTTTGTAAATACATATTCTATACAGAGGCGTTTCTATTCTCTCTGGGCTTATGTGTGATCTGTGTATAACACTCAACATGTACCAGAGCCATAAGGCTTGCTCAGAAGCCCAAGGTCCTTGCTCAGAAGCCCAAGGTCCGAGCCCACTGAAACAAGATTAGAGATCCATCTTGATAGATGGCCATTAATCACAGCGTTTCTTCAAGACTCCAATTTTTTTTTTTTTCCTTTTCTCTTGGCGTGGAGCCGTGCTTGTCTCTCTTTTGCACACTTGGGATCTTGATTTGTAAGCAACTATGGCCATTGCACAGTGGTCGGTTCTCATCTTAAGAAGCCATAGCCGTTTTGTAGTTCATCAGAGTTGACAGCGAGGAGAAGGCTCTAACAGCTTCGTGGTGGATCTGGTTATTGAATCCACGTTTTGAATCTGTGATGCTCGACGGTTCTGGTTCTTGAATCCGCGACGGTCGACGTCTTAGACAGATCAGGATCTGGTTCTTGAATTCGTAATGGTCGATGTCTCTGGCAGCTCAGGAACACAGAATAGAATGGCATCTGCGTCTTCAGATTTGTCTCATCATGACATCCCGAGGTTAGTTCATGGCGTCCGGAATCACTAGTTCATATAAGCCTTTTGCTTGTTTTTCTCATGGACTTAGTTCTTGGTTTGCAATTCTGAAGCCAAGCCCGATCAAGCACTGTGGCACTGAGATGCTTCGCTGACTTTCCAATGATATTGCTTTTGTGATTGGTTGTTGAATCTAGTTATTGAATCCCCAATCTCGATGAATGTGGTTATTGCATCCTCTAATTGGTTATTGAGTCGTCTTTGGCAGCTCAGAGTGCAATCTGTGACTTTCTAGTGATCTTATTCTTTTTTGGTTTTTTCAGTTCCAACTTCCTTATTATTTTTGGTACTCGCTTCTGAAGAACTGCATACTCATGGCTGGTGAGAAGGCTTACTACTGCAAAGCTCACTGCCGAGTCATTGTCGTTCACCCATCCTCTCTTTTTGCATCCCTTCGACACTCAAGGCTCTTCCATAATGGATCATTTGCTTTTTGGCATCAATAATTACATGGTATGGAGCCGTGTTATGAAGATCGCTCTCCAGGGCAAGTAGAAACTTGGTTTCATTGAGGGAACATGTTTGAAGGAGAGCCTCAATTCTGAGTTACAGGAACAAAGGGAAAGAAGTAATGTCGTAGTCCTTTCCTTGATTCTCAAGTCCATTTTGAAGGAATTGGCAAATGGGGTGATATTTTCTCATGATGATTCTCAAGCCTGGAATGATCTTCGAGACCGTTTTGATAAGAAGACAGGTTCCCAAGTTTTTGCTTATATGGAGAACTTTCTTCTCACTGTTAAGGTTCTGTTTCTGTCACCAACTATTTTTCTAAGCTCAAGGAGCTTTGGGAAGAACATATCTTCTCTTATAGTTATTCCTACGTGTGGCTGTGTCCTCTAAGGCCCATGCAGAATTTTCTGAACAACAAAAGCTTTTTTAGTTTTTAATGGGATTGAATGAGTCATACGCTTAGGTACGTAGTCAGATTTTACTCATGCCTCTTCGTTCTATTAATGAGGCCTATGGGATGTGTTAGTTCTCTTATGGTTTTGATGATTGTCAACAACTATAAATATTGAATGAGGTTTTGCTCTTGAGTTTAGAAAACTGTGTATAAGAGCAAACCTCGAGGTTGGCACTGAAACTTCGAGGTTTGACCTTACAGAATGCTTCAAGGTTGAGTGTTTCATGCTTCAAAAACTTGGTTTCACAAAACAATGTGAAACCTCAAGGTTTGTAAGATAACCTCGAGGTTCTGCATCTCTCAGGAAAACTCAGTTTTGCACCAACACATGAAACCTCGAGGTTAGGTTGAAAACCTCCAGGTTTGTGGTTTGGTGCCTAACTGAATATTTTGAAAAACAATGTGAAACCTCGAGTATTATAAGAAACCTCGAGTTTTACTTCATTTAGAGAGGTTTTGGTTTTCATCAAGTATGAAAATCTCGAGGTTCAGTTTTGAAACCTCGAGGTTTGACACTTTGCCTTAAGCTTGAAATCTCGTGGAAAATACTTAAACCGCGAGTATTGTTTTTCAGCCTCGAGTATTTTGGTATACCAAGAGCAAACAGGTTTTCAAAGGAATGAAAACCTCGAGGTTCAGTTTGAAACCTCGAGGTTGTGTCTTTGGTTCAACATTTTGGCTTTGCAATGTTTTAGCCAAACCTCGAGTATTGTTTCAAAACCTCGAGGTTATCGGGCTCCAGAAGAAAAATGAATTTCTAACCAAGTTTCAAACCTCAAGGTTTCTTTTAAAACCTCCAGGTTTGTGGCTTACAAAGATTTATCAAAAGGTTTCTTTTCAAATGAAACCTCGAGGTTCACCAAGAAACCTCGAGGTTGTGTGTTTCTAAAACTGAGTTTGCTTGAGTTATTCAAGCAAACCTCGAGGTTTGAGATGCAAGTCTCAAGGTTTCTAGCCGTTACTGCAGATTCAAATTTGAGAAATCTATAATACCTTCTTGTTTGATCTCAATGCTTTACATGATTATTCTATATTGATTTTAGATATGTTTAACCATCTTTCTAGTGAGTTTCAGACAGATTAACGAAGGTTTATTGAAGGATTAGAGCAAAAGCAAAAAGTGTGTCAGAACATTTAATGCTCAGTCCAGAAACTTGCTTCCTTTGGTTAATCCACTGGTACACGACTACAAAAGATTAAAAGGAAGATTACTACAACAAGAAACATCTTCTCCAATGGATTTATTGCCAGAAAGCCAACTCAGACACAATGACCAGCTGGATTATGCAGAAACAAGAGAGAGAAGATGCCTAAGCTTGAACCAACTCTCAGCAGATGATCTCCAACGGTCCAATCCAGTTTGCAACGGTCATTTAATGTTCTCTACCTATAAATAGAGTTCATTAACTCCTTTACTAGCTGATACATATTCTGAGAGCGAAAATTTATTAAGTGTCATTTATTGTATTCAGCCTTTCATTTGTAACTGTATCAATTTGATACTTGTGCTTCAGTGTTCATTTTATCTGCTCTGTAAGAGAGTTATTTCTGTAAATAATTTATTGATTGTGTTAACTACAAGTCAGGGGACTTGGTAGTTGGGTGTATTGATTACATCTTGTAAGGGGGAGTGAGTTCTAGAGAGAGAACTACTCTGAGTACAGAGATTGTAATCAAGTTTGTGAAGCTAGTGGATTGAAAATCCCAGGTGAGGCTTGGGGATTGCATGTAGGTCAGAGAAAGGACCGAACCAGTATAAATCGTACTGTGTAAAGCTTCTTCTCCCTACTCCTCTGTTGATCTCTGTTCTTAGTCTTCAGAACAGAGCAAAGTTTTAAATATTTAAAGATACCCAATTCACCCCCCCTCTTGGGTATCTAGTTCCAAACTTTCAGGATGATCATTCAAGATGAAACTCAATTCATTGTTGTTAATTATCAAAATCTTGGTTCTGAAGGCATTGCGATGGCTCTGAAGGATCGTGGTCGTGTCCAGGGTAGAGGTCGTGGAGAGAATGCCCTTCAGTGTACCCACTACCATAAAAACGGTCATACCCGAGATAGCTGCTATCAGCTCGGTGGCTACCCACCTTCCTCTTAAAATAGTTGACCGAACAAGGACTTCAATCAAGGAGTCGAAACTTCCCTGGAAGCCATTGACAATTCCAATAGCAATCTGACTACTATTGCACCCACTTTTACACAAGCGCAATATAAGCAACTTCTAGATTTACTCAAGAAAGATGCAGAACCCACTGTACATGCCCTCACCGGTACAGGTTTGGCTATTCTTAGTTCTTATTCTAATGATTTTATACATTAGATTTTAAATTTTGAGGCCATTGCTCACATGATAGGAAATTTAAATTTACTTACTAATTCTTGTAGATATGATGGTCCTATCAAAACTTTTAGGATTCCTAATGGTGAGAGTATCTCGATCACACACGTTGGCAGTATTAGATTAGCTAAGGATATAACTATTACTAGTGTTCTTTATGCCCGTTTGTTGAAATTTAACTTGCTTTGTGTGGCTCGATTGACTAAGGAGCATCGCTGTATAGCATCCTTCTTTTCTGATTTTTGCTTCCTATAGGACCTTCAGGATGGGAGGATACTGCTGACTGGCAAACTTACTGGAGGGCTTTACATGTTTAAGTTTTTTCCTCAATATAATACTACCTGTGTCGTTAAGGGTCCCTCTAATGAATCATTAGCCACCACAGTATCTTTGTGGCATAGAAGATTAGGACACACACCTGTTTCCATGATGAGACATATCAGTGATGTTCCCGTTGATAGCACTGTTATGAATAAATCCTATGATGTTTGTGTTCAAGCTAAGCAAACAATGGGGTGGTTAAACGTAAGCATCAGACTATTATTCAAATTACTCGTGTTTTAATGTTGGATTTGATAGAGATTTACCGTGTCTCCAAAATAACCAAGTTCAAAAATGATTTTTGCAGAAATAGGGAACCTGGGTCGTTTCCCCAATGAACTTGCAGCGGGTTTGAGCAATAACAGTGAAACAAAGCAGTAAGAAATGGGGGGTTTTTTATTCAAACAGAATAAAAATGAAATAACAGAAACAGAACGAGATAAACACAGATTAAATAGATAAACAGAAGATTAACCCAGGATTTCAAATTCCACCACTTTCCTTCCTTAGACGAAAACAGATTTGAAACGAACTCATGATTGATTCTGGACGAAATGAAATCTCTACGTTCGTTCAGAAAATCCTTCAACTAGACGATCGCCTAGCGTTTATCCGAACAGTGGCGTGTTATTGTGCGATCACACAACAAGCACTTAAACCTTGTTCGAACTCGATCCTTGGGATATCTCAATCTAGGCATTAAATCTAGCTCCCAATCCGAAAGTAAATCGAATCTGAAATTACAAAACAGAAACGAATTTGTTGCCGATAAGAACGAGTCTTCTGGATAGTGGAATCCTCAATCCATGGGTCAATTGCAGTAGCTTAGCCCGTCACGGTTTTGCAGAACGAAGAACACGAAGTTTATCATGAACACAAAGAACATATGAAAAGCAGTTGAGAGAATTTCAAAACTTCTATTGGATCCACCAAAATGATAAAAACGTGAATTAGTAATGTTATAGCCACCATCTGACTTAAAGTTAACCTAAAATGGAAATGGGCACCCATGGTTCAGCCCAAAACGAAAATAAAATAAAAGTGGGCTTTAATTACAAAATTTGAGCCCAAATAAAATCCAGAAATATACATCTGACTTCGGCTCCAAAATCGACCGCCCTCTTGTCCGAATTTGCCTTTCATGTCTTCATAACAATTGTAGCTTTCTGAATCATCTGAAATATGAGATAAAAATGAGGCAAATCCGATGTCTGGTTTAAGAGTTATGGTAAAAATAGTGAAGCAATATAAAACTGAAATTTTACTATTAAAAATGGCTAAAATAAAATCAAAGGCCCAAAGCCCAAATAAGTATAAAAAACCATTATTTATTAACTAAATAGTCCTAAATTATTAATCAAGAGATAAAAAAAAGTGTATAAAATATTCAATTATCAGGATTTCTTTAGTCCTATTGAAATTTGGGGAGAAAGTGTTAAGATGGCAATATATTTAGTCAATAGGCTTTCTTCTAGAATATCGGGTTACAAGAGGCCCTTTGAAATAATCTAATGGTGCTGCACCTGATCTCACTTGTTTACAAAGTTTTGGGTGTATGGCTTATGCGATATATTTGAGAATTATTAACAAGTTTGAGTCTAGATCTATTCCTATCATATTTTTTGGATATCCTAATAATCAAAAGGGGTATTTGTTGCTTAATTCTAAAGTTAAAACTGTTTGTAAGTAGACATGTATGTTTTGTGGAAGATAATTACCCCTTTAAACATGTTTGAGCTTCCTGTCCAAGGGCAGTTCATATGGACCATATGGATATGTTTGGTATGATTTGGTTGACCTTGTTGTACCTAATAGGAATGCACATCCTGTGAGTGGCATTTCTAAACCAAACATTGATATGCACGAAACTGGTCCTACACAATGTGCTGAAACAGAACAGCCCTCTGAACAAGTAAATGTTAGATATACTCAATAATCATTTAATAATGCACCTATATATTATATTTTAGGAAGTGGGTAATACTTACAACTCAAAAATGCCACATATGCCTCAATTCTACTGTCATTTATTTATTAATAAAATATTTTTGGGCAATTTTTGTCATATTTAATAGTGGCATTACTATTAAATTACACTTCCAACCTCCAAAAGTAGACCAGAAAGTTGTTGACGGAGATCGATGACACTAGACTATGTGAGAGCTTGGAGAAGTCGTGTGTGAGGTAAGAGGTCCAACAAAAACAGAGTATCAGAATAACTAAATGTCATTTTAAATTTTAAATAAAGACATTTTGGGAGAAAAATTAAATTAACTAATTTAATCTCTAATTGGGAGCGGTGGAGCAACTATAAAGATATTTGAACGGTTCTGTAGGGATAAATATAAACTTTTAAGGATAAAGATAAGTTCTGAATCTTTTAAGGGAAAATTTCACTAAAATACCAAATGAATTTGTAAAATCCCTAGAAGTACGTCGAATTTGCAAAAAGACTGAGAGGTGATAAGGACCTTTGGGGGATATGCAAATTCGAGTGAAATGACCATTTTACCCTTAGTTGTAAATAAAAATAAATAAATACTCCTCGGTGGGCCCCACCACCGGCGACCACCGCCTCCGCCGGCGCCTGTCGGCCGGCACTGGTGGTGGTGCTCGACCGTTGGCGGCCGGCGGTGGTCGCCGGTGGCTGCCGGCGGTGGGGCCCACCACGAGGGGGGTGTTTAATTTTTTTTTAAAATTATTTACAACTAAGTGCAAAATGATCATTTTGCTCGAATTTGCATATCCTCCAAAGGTTCTTATCACCTCTCAGTCTTTTTGCAAATTCGACGGACTTCTGGGGTTTTTGCAAATTCATTTGGTATTTTAGTGGAATTTTCCCATCTTTAATTTAAAACAACAAGATTTTCTTTTCGTTTCTAAAAAAAAAAAAAGATTTTCTCATGATTTATCAGTTTTTTTGAATTTTATTTTGATTAGGTCTAGGACTCATGATTTTACTTTTTATCTTTTGTTTATCTTAAATTCAATATGATATATTGTTTATTTTATAATTATCTTTGTTATCTTTATCTATATAAGTTTTTCATTCCCAAAACAAAGTCATTTTAAACTCTATAGTAACACTTTGAAAGGATTATAAACTTTGAGATAAGATAAACTTTTAAAGATAAGGATAATTTGTGAATCTTTTAATTTAAAAAACAACACTTTCTCATTATTCCACCGAAAAAAAAAATCCCATCCATCACTACTCAAATAAATTTTAAATTTTAAACAAATAAAATATATCATCTCGATATGTATGCAATCTTGTTACCCCGTAGGATAATTTTGTATAACATTAATGAAAATTAAATATAAATTTGAATTTGGCCAAAAACAAATTTAAAAATGAAATTAAAATTACTCTTAGTATAATGGTTGAACCTTATAATTAATGCAAAAATAATTGTCGTAGACCCTAATCGATCTGAGGGACCACAAATAAATCAAAATAAAATAAAATAAAATAATTTTGAGAAAAACTTATAATTTAATATGCAAGCATGTAATTTTACCTCATTTCTCGTCTGTCATGAGTATTTGATATATTTTCCATCATGCATAGGAGAAGGCTTGAATAAATTAAAACCATAATTAATTCATTTGTTATATCTTGTAAAAATATTTTAGATCCAAGGAGTAGATTAAGTTTAAGTAGATTAAGTCTCTTATTAAAATATTCATTTATAAAAAGAAATAATCAAATTTTAAACTCCAAAAAATTTATGTCAGTTGTTTAAGGTGTTTTTTTTTTTTCATATTTGCCACTTTTTAAATAACTAATTACCATTTTGCCACTGTTTCCAAACTATTTCCAAATGTGCCACTATTTAGTCGACTTGGTTTAGTCGACTAAATCGCGGGAATTGGATTTTTTTACTACCCCATGATTTAGTCTACTAAGTCACAGTGCTTAGTCGACTAAATCGCGACAGGGGATTTTTTAAAAACCCCAATCGCAGCATTTGGAACCCTAATCAACTACAAAACCTCCCCAAACCTCTCTTCTCTGTTTTTTTTTCACCAAATCCTTGTTGAATCTGTTGGTGGGTAGTGAAGGAAACTTCATTCTACGTCATTTGCGTCGATTTTGGTATGTTCTCATCTCCATTTCGAATTTTTGCCGTTGTTCTTTCGTTTATGCGTGGCTTGTAAAACTCATTTTTATTTTTAATTATTTGTTTACCTTCATAAATTTAAACTTTTAAAATTTGATCTATACCCTTCATAATTGCAATCTATAATAAATAAAGAAATTTTAAATGATAAAATATTAAATCGAAAATATACATTTCATTATCTAAGGATGGAGATGGGATGATTATATAAAAGAGGGTAATGAGGATATCATTTTCCTATATTTTGATATAGTAATTTTTTTTATCCTCTATAATCTCATATACTAATATAATATTATAGCTAGGTAGAAAGATCGTATTTTGAGGGGCTTCCCTTCCTACGGGGGGATCATATGACATATTTTATAATATACTTTTTTAATATAAGACATATTTATTTAATTTAATTTAATTCATAGAATATTAATAGAGGTAAATTATGAAAAAATTGACAAACATGAAAATTATGTCTTATATTTAAAATTAAAATCAACAAAGAAGACATTTTCAGGTTTAAAACTTATATAATTTCCTGAAAATGAAGATGAAGACATCATTAGAGATTTTCATATCTATTTTAAATCAGTATCTTAACTAATATAAGTACCTCAAGAAGTTGTTGTTGATAAGTTTGAAAATGAAGACATCATTAGAGATTTTCATATCTATTTTAAATTGGTATCTTGACTAATCAATTTGATATTTTGAATGCAATCAATATAAATTATAAATTTTGAAAAATATTTCTTCAGGTTTAGGTTTAAGAAACCATAAAATTATTTTTTTATTAAGATTTTATATTGGGGATTTTTCTGTTAGGATTCTTAGTCATGTGCTCGATCCTCACTAATCTTGGATGAACTTTGATTTTAAATATAAAACTCATTTTTACTTTGAATTAATTTATCTACCTTGTAGGGAAATTGATTTTAAATATAAAACTCATTTTTACTTTTAATTAATTTATCTACCTTCTAGGGAAATGGTTCGTATAAACGAAAGAACAACGGCAGAAATTTGAAATGGAGATGAGAACATACCGAAATCGACACCCGAGAATGAAGTTTCCTTCGCTACCCACCAACGGATTCAGCAAGGATTTGGTGAAAAAAAACAGAGGGGATGGATTCAGCAAGGATTTGGTGAAAAAAAAACAGAGGAGAGAGGTTTGGGGAGGTTTTGTAGTCGATTAGGATTCTAAATGCCGCGATTGGGGTTTTTAAAAAACCCCTATCACGACTAAGCATCACGGGGGCAATCAAAAAAATCTAAGTCCCGTGTTTTAGTCGAAAGTTTAGTCGACTAAATAGTGACAGGAAATAGTTTGGAAACAATGGTAAAATGGTAATTAGTTATTTAAAAAGTGACAAATAGGAAAAAAAGCCATTGTTTAAAATTACACCAAAGGTTAAACAATATTATATTATATTATAGGGTTAAGGTGGAAAAATACACGTGAGATTTTTCTTAAATAAATTTCAAATTAATTCTTAATAAAAGTATTGCTTCTTGGAAAGCATCATGCAAAACTTGATCTGTTTATTCTTGGATTCTTGATTCTTAGGTAACTTTGAGGTCAAAATCTGGCGGGTAAGCCAAAACTTTTCTCTTTCTCATCCTTTGATGCTACTCGAAATTTCTCATGTGCTCATCCCTCTATTTATTTATTTAGATTAAGTTATATGATGCATCATCAAATATAAATATTTACGGTTTGAGTGTGTTTTGGACGAGATAAAAGAAGTTATAGGTAAATTTATAGACAAGATTGCTTAAATAATTAAATTTAAGAAAAGGAAGTGTACAAAATAAATTGAATCTAATCAAATATTCCAAAAAATGTATCAAGAGAAGACGGTTCAAAAGTCAAGACGTCACACAAATATACACGCCGCCATTCTAGAGCTTGAACTGTTGGAGCCACGAAGTTCTCGCGTGTGTAGGTACTCCTATTTTCTAGCATACCTCATTGAAATCTTTAACTGATAATTCATATATGGAAAAATTATTTTACAAAAATATTAGTTAGAAGATTATCTACTATTTTTTTAAAAAAATTAAAAATAAGAAGAATTAAATCTAAACCGTTCAGATCTTATCTGATTGATTATGTTTTGGATGAGATAAAAGAAGTTATGGGTAAATTTATATAGACAAGATTGCTTAAATAATTAAATTTAAGGAAAGGAAGTGTACAAAATAAATTGAATAAGTACTAGTCAAATATTTATAAATCTAATAAAATATTCCTAAAAATGTATCAAGAGAAGACGGTTCAAAAGTCAAGACGTCACACAAATATACACGCCGCCATTCTAGAGCTTGAGCTGTTGGAGCCGCGAAGTTCTCGCATGTGTAGCTGTTTTCTAGCATACCTCATTTAAATTTTTAACTGATAATTCATAAATGAAAAAATTATTTTAAAAAAATATTAGTTATTATTTTTATTTTAGATATCTACTTTTTTTTAAAAAAAAAAAATTTGACTATTATCTACTATTAAAGAGAGAAAAAAGAAACCGGAAGAATATTGGAATTTAAGTCTATGTTAATTAATATAAATATAAATGAAAGGTATCTAACATGAGACAAATACTACTAAATTGACTTTAAGTCCTTTTTCATAGAAAGAAACTGTCTGTCAATATCAAAGAAAACAGAATACGAAAGAAGAAGTTTGATGAGTTTGATTAATCAAAGGAGCAACTAGGGTTTTGTCTACGAAGTCGCTCTTGTTCTTCAGGGGTGAAGTCATTCTTTATATTGAACATCATTCGGATCTCTTTAGGAGTCTTTCCCTTCATCGAGTTTGCCACAGTTTGACATGCCAAATTAAACAAACCTTCAACTTCTAAATAGTTGGCTGCCATTAATATATGAAACAGCATATCCCCCGCGTTCACCTTCATGAACTCTGTGTCCCATCCCTCTAGCTCCTCCGCGTTGGAATGTGAGGCTCCGTCGTTGGCCATGGAGGCGTGCTTCTCGCAATACTCAATTACTTTCTTCAATGTTTCACTGTTCACTTCACTTACTCGGACTTTGCAGTCAGCAGATACGGAAACATCCTCTATCATACGATTCAGTAGCTTCGACTGTATCGCCGCTCCGACGGTCATCTTGAACTCGCCGCCGTCGCTACTCTCCACAGTAATAGCCTGCACAGATGAGGACATCGTTGCTGATGGAAGGATTGAACTCTTGATAATTTATTGCTCGAGAGAGAGGAGTGATTCGAAAACAAATATCCTTCACGTTAGAGTTTCTTTGTTTATAATGATAATTTGAACGGCTTTGTTGCAATAAATATAAACTTTTAAGGATAAAGATAAGATCTGAAAAATATTTTAATTTAAAATAGCTAGATTTCTTATCGTTTCTCTAAAAAAAAAAGGATTTTTGTTTGAATTTTATTTTGATTAGGTTTAGGACACATGATTTTACTTTTTATCTTTTAATATTTTGTTTATCTTAAATTCAATATGATATATTGTTTATTTTATAATTATCTTTATTATCTTTATCTATATGAGTTTTTCTTTCCCAAAACAAAGTTATTTTAAACTTTATAGTAACCTTTGAAAGGATTATAAACTTTGAGATGACATAAACTTTTAAAGATAAGGATAATTTGTGAATATTTTAATTTAAAAAACAACACTTTCTCATGATTCCACCGAAAAAAATTCCCATCCATCACTACTCAAATAAATTTTAAGTTTTAATCAAATAAACTATATCATCTCGGTGTATATGCAATCTTGTTACCCCGTAGGATAATTTTGTGTAACATTAATGAAAATTAATTTAAATTAATCTTTTAAATTTGAATTTGGCCAAAAACAAATTTTTTTTAAAAAAATGGAATTAAAATTACTCTTAATATAATGATTGAACCTTATAATTAATACAAAAATAATTGTCGTAGACTCTAATCAATTTGAGGGACCACAGATAAATCAAAATAAAATATTTGAGAAAATTTATAATTTAATATGCAAGAATGTAATTTTACCTCATTTCTAAACGGTTAGCGGCATGGCCACTCTTAAAAAAAGAGAGGCATGGTAAAAAGAAAAAACGGTTAGGCGTTATATTTTTATAAGATTATATATTATCAAAATATTAAATTAAAACGTATCTTTCAAATTAAAGAGATTGCGTCACCTTAGTTGAACTTCAGAATATTGTAAGGATATGATAAGGATAAGTTCTGAAAATATTTAATTTAAAATAGCTAGATTTCTTATCGTTTTTCTAAAAAAAGATTTTTGTTTGAATTTTATTTTGATTAGGTTTAGGACACATGATTTTACTTTTTATCTTTTAATATTTTGTTTATCTTAAATTCAATATGATATATTGTTTATTTTATAATTATCTTTATTATCTTTATCTATATAAGTTTTTCTTTCCCAAAACAAAGTCATTTTAAACTTTATATTGACCCTTTGAAAGTATTATAAACTTTGAGATTACATAAACTTTTAAAGATAAGGATAATTTGTAAATATTGTAATTTAAAAAACAACACTTTCTCATGATTCCACGGAAAAAAATAAATAAAATCCCATCCATCACTACTCAAATAAATTTTAAATTTTAAACAAATAAACAATATCATCTCGCTGTATATGCAATCTTGTTACCTCGTAGGATAATTTTGTGTAACATTAATTTAAATTAATCTTTTAAATTTGAATTTGGCCAAAAACAAATTTAAAAAAATGAAATTAAAATTACTCTTAATATAATGGTTTTTTTTAATGGTTGAACCTTATAATTAATACAAAAATAATTGTCACAGACTCTAATCAATTTGAGGGACAACAGATAAATCAAAATAAAATAAAATAATGTTGAGAAAATTTATAATTTTATATGCAAGCATGTAATTTTGCCTCATTTCTAAACGCTTAGGGGCGTGGTCATTCTTAAAAAAGATGGAGCAGATTTCCTCATAATCTCTTCTCTCATTTTCTTCTCAGAATCCTATTTCTACTATTAGATAAAAAAATAGACTGTTCATATTTAATACTTTTTAAGGTAATGATAATAGTGTTTTATAAATTAATTTTGTTTGTATTACAAGTATAATTAAATTGGGTAGATTATGATTTAAAAATTAAGTTGATTTATTCATATTTAAAATAATAATTTTATAAAATATTAAATCTAGACCATCTATTTTTTTTTTAAATCTGAGGGTGGAGATCAGATATTGAAAAGAAAACGAGAAAAATGTTCTGAGAGAATCCAAACCCTAAAAAAGAGAGGCATGGTAAAGAAAAGCAGTTAGGCGTTATATTTTGATAAGATTATGTATTATCAAAATATTAAATTAAAACATATCTCTCAAATTAAATAGATTGCGTCACTTTAGTTGAACTTCAAAATTCTATAAATAAGAGGCTAGGTGGGCGCTTAAGTGATAAGTCACAATCACGGAGAGAAAGAATACAGTTCCACACCTGAAACGAAGAGAGCAAGAATTTGTGCGTGCAAAATCATCAGGTAAGTTCTTGCTAATTTAAAACATTTAGATATACGCTTCAACAAACAATTCAAGGCTAGCGCTTTGGAATTTTAATAACGTTCCCTTAGCGATTTAGTTAAGTTATTCTCTAGGCCATTAGATTTTTTTGTTTTTGTTTAAATTTATTTTGCCCAACTAGGCATTAGATTTGAAAACCATTTTCAACTGTTTTCTTGTTATGTGTAACATCCAAGGGTTTGCTCTCGATAATATCCACTTTGGGCTCCTCATCACCCCTCATGATTTTGAAATGTGTCAAGAGGGCTGGCCCCCAAGGGGATAGATTGTGAAGTCCCACGTCAACTAGAAACGTGAACGAAGCATACCTTATAAGGATGCAGAGATCGATCTTTCCTATATAGATACGTTTTGATGGGCCTAATGAAGCCCAGTTGAAAACAAACCATGAGGCCTTATCGGCCAAAGTGGACAATATCCACAAGCGACTACATTTTTTTTGTTATAAAGAGGACAATATCCACAGGCGACTACATTTTTTGTTATATTGATATTCATGAAATTTGTTATACACAATTTTGTATTCATGTTTTATTTATTCTTACAAATCCATATTCTTATTATTTTTTTTCCACAGAAAAGTAAAGTAATATTCTCCACTGTAACAAACCAAATAGCTCCTCATTCATTGAAGGAATCTGTATTACAATCATGACATCCTTTTATGTCTCGATTTCTGAAGACTTGATGGAAGATATGTTTGATATCAATTTTATTGTCATTCAACGTTGGGTTTCACCTAACACGGGATGCCTTCAAATAACACATTCTGAAGTGTTTCCATCTCCATTCATCATGCCTTGTGAAGAATTAATTCGAGATGTTCCAATTTTTCTACACAGAAATGTAGGCAACTATCTTTCAGAAAATGGGGTTGGATCATTAGCATCTCAAATCATATCTTACTACCAAGAAGTAATCAATTGTTTCACCATTGGAAGTACTCATCACCGCTTAATACCTCTAATTGTGCATCTTATTGTTGATACATCTTATCATGGCTCAATACCTTTGTCTTTTCATCTTCAAACCACTGCTGTGGATAGAGACAATGAATACAGTGAGCATATGATGGATATTATTAGTGATGATGATGAGTCAATAGAAATCTATATCGACATGGGCTTACCCGATCAACTATCTTCTACTAACGAAGATATTGAGTCAACGGAAATCAATCAAATAATAGAGCAGCAATCCATGCAGCACTTCTTCATGGTTCCGGCTACAGAGAAAGCTTTGGCATCACTCAAGAAGATGGAAAAGTTCACCGGTAATATAAAGACAAGCACATGTAGCATTTGCTTAGAAGCTTTCGACAATCAGGATGGCGAGGATGTTTTAGCACTGCCGTGTGACCATTTTTTCCATAATAATTGCATTGTAGGATGGCTAAAAACAAGCCATACATGTCCATTGTGTCGTTTTCAACTGCCTATGTAAAACAGATTCATGAATTAATTAATTACCTACCTTGTACTATTGTTGCAATGAATTTTCATAGTTCAATATTTATTAGTGATATATATATATATTTGGTTGTTAATTTATGAGAATTAGTTGACTATTTCCTTTTAAACAAGAGAGGCATGGTAAAGAAAAACGTTTAGGCGTTATATTAGATGCTTGTATATTAAACTATAAATTTTCTCAAAATTATTTTATTTTATTTAGATTTATCTGTGGTCCCTCAAATCGATTAGAGTCTACGACAATTATTTTCGCATTAATTATAAGGTTCAACCATTATATTAAGAGTAACTAGCATAGACCCCGTGCAATGCACGGGTGTAAGTCTAATAAAACGATCTATATTATTTTACTGCAATGTTACTTAAAGATGTATCAATTGTATTTATAATTGTTTTATATGATAGCAAAACTAATTGTTTTTATCACCATATTGTCATGTTGAAAATTTTATAAATTCTTGTAAAGATTGAAAATAAATCATTAATTTTCTAGAAAACTTCAAAATATAACGATTTTTGATATAATGGAATATGGAAATATAAGTTCTTATACATTGATTACAAATTTCATTGTAAATACTATCCATGTCAACTTCCTCAAACTCTAATGGCAACACAAACAAAAACAAACAATTGACGCATAAATGTGGATGTGTTACCAAGAATATAAACTGAGAAAAGGTTATGAATTTAAGTAATACAATCCGAATTTCCAATCAAGATGAAGATGGGTACGCAAAAGGGGGAAAATCATTTAGAAAACATCGATAAAGATGGAAACACAAATAAAAGATATCAGAAGATATGAGTAATACATTAAGGGATGCAATGTAAAATCAATATTAATAAGAAGAAAAGCCAAAAAGGTAAGGAAAGAGTGGAAGATGTCCAGTTTGACGATTTGCTGCTAAAGATCATGAGTGAGGACATAGAATGCGGAGCACAAATCCGAAGCGCACCCCAGTATTTATAGCATATGACATAACTGCTGTGACTACTCCCACTATAATGACATCACGATCCCTACATCACGATCCACTCCCACTATAATGACATCACGATCCCTAGCTGTATGCGCACAACGTCCGCTAAAACTACATCATGGGGAATTAAGGTGTGCGCACGACAACATGAAGAGCCCAACTTCCATATATATATCCAAATTTAAATTAAGGGTAATTCAATCTTTTGGTCCTTCAAAAATAAAATTTACTTATATAAGAAGACAAATAAATAAGGAATTATATTTGAATCCCTATATTATCTCTAACTACATCTCATATATTTGTTTTAGAAAACAAGTTTTCACTAAATAAATTTTGAAGATTAAAACATGAAAAAACACGATCCCTAGCTGTGCGCATGACGTCTGCTAACACACATCATGGGGAATTAGGTGTGTGCACGACAACATGAAGAGGCCAACTTCTAAATATATAGATATATATCCAAATTTAAATTAAGGGTGATGAAATCTGTTGGTCCTTCAAAATTTAAATTTACTTATATAAGAAAACAAATAAATAAGGAATTATCTTAGTTAATTTATTTGAAATTTGAATTCCTATATTATCTCTAACTACATCTCATATATTTGTTTTAGGAAATAAATTTTAAAGATTAAAACATGATCCCTAGTCGTGTGCGCATGACGTCTGCTAACAGGACATCATGGGGAATTAGGGTGTGGGCACGACAACATGAAGAGGCCAACTTCTAAGATATATATATATATATATATATATATATATATATATCCAAATTTAAATTAACGGTAATAGTGTAATAAGTAATAGTGTAATACAATCTTTTGGTCCTTTAAAATTTAAATTTACTTATATAAGAAGACAAATAAATAAGAAATTATATTAGTTAATTTATTTGGAATTTGAATCCGAATATTATCTCTAACTACATCTCATATATTTGTTTAAGAAAATAAATTTTAAAGATTAAAACATGAAAAAAAAAACAGTAAATTCAAATGCGTTTTGAAAATAAAAACTTGAAAAAACAGTAAATTCAATTTGAAAAACACTAAATTTAATTGCGGTTATTGATGAAAAAATATTTAGTTATTATTGAGGAAAAAGTAAGATTGATAAAATAAGAAATTATCATAGTTAATTTATTTGGAATTTGAATCCCAATATTAGCTCTAACTACATCTCATATATTTGTTTTAGGAAATAAATTTTAAAGATTAAAACATGAAAAAAAAAACAGTAAATTCAAATGCATTTTGAAAATAAAAACTTGAAAAAACAGTAAATTCAATTTGAAAAACACTAAATTTAATTGCGGTTATTGATGAATAAATATTTAGTTATTATGGAAGAAAAAGTAAGATTGATAAAATAGTCTGTAACTATCTTCCCCATTATCTCTCTTTCATAACCACATTGTTTTTAATTTTTTATTTTAGCCATTCAAATATTAAGAGGATGCGTTTAATATTTGATAAAAAATAATAAGTAAAATGAGTTATTTTGGCAGTTTGTAGAATAAAAAGAGTCGTGTGCTCACGACGTCTGCTAACAGGACATCATGGGGAATTAAGGTGTGGGTATGACAACATGAAAATAAATTTTAAAGATTAAAATATGAAAAAAAAAACAGTAAATTCAAATGCGTTTTGAAAATAAAAACTTGAAAAAACAGTAAATACAATTTGAAAAACACTAAATTTAATTGCGGTTATTGATGAAAAAATATTTAGTTATTATTGAGGAAAAAGTAAGATTGATAAAATAGTCTGTAACTACCTTCCCCATTATCCCTCTTTCATAACCACATTGCTTTTTATTTTTTATTTTAACTGTTCAAATATTAAGAGGATGCGTTTAATATTTGATAAAAATAATAAGTAAAAGGAGTTATTTTGGCCGTTTGTAGAATAAAAAGAACACGTGTCAAGCAGTGAGCTGCTTACTGCTCTGCTTTTATATAGGTAAGATTTTAATTTCATTTTTTAAATTTGTTTTTGGCCAAATTCAAATTCAAATTTAATTTTCATTAATGTTATATAAAATTGTCCTACGGGGTAACAAGATTGCATATACACCGAGATGATATATTTTATTTGTTTAAAATTTAAAATTTATTTGAGTAGTGATGGATGGGAATTTTTTTTCGGTGAAATCATGAGAAAGTGTTGTTTTTTAAATTAAAATGTTCACAAATTATCCTTATCTCTAAAAGTTTATCTTATCTCAGTTTATAATCCTTCCAATCCTTTCAGTGTTACCATAGAGTTTAAAATGACTTTGTTTTGGGAAAGGAAAACTTATATAGATAAAGATAACAAAGATAATTATAAAATAAACAATATATCGTATTGAATTTAAGATCATAAACAAAAGATTAAAAGTAAAATCATGAGTGCTAGAACTAATCAAAATAAAATTCAAACAGACTGACTAATCATGAGACAATCTTTTTTTCCCCCTTTGAGAAACGAAAAGAAAATCTTATTATTTTTATTTTTAAAAAAATAAAATATTCAGAACTTATCTTTATCCTTTATCCCAACAGAACCGTTCAACTATCTTTATACTCTCTCCACCGTACCGCTCCTAATTAGAGGATATATTTACCAAATTTTAGAGAGATTAAGATAGTAGTTTAATTAGTTAATTATATTTTTTCCCCAAAATGTCTTTATTTAAAATTTAAAATGACATCTAGTTACTCTGATACTCTGTTTTTGTCGGACCTCCTATCTCACATACGACTTCTCTAAGCTCTCACATAGTCTGACATTATCAATTTCCTTCAATAACTTCTGGCCTACTTTTGGAGGTTGGAAGTGTAATTTAATTGTAATGCTACTATTAAATATGACAAAAATTATTCAAAATTATTTTATTAAAAAATAAATGATAGTAGAATTGAGGTGTATGTGACATTAATGAGTTGCAAGTATTACCCACTTCTTAAAATATATAGGTACATTATTAAATTATTATTGAGTAGATCTAACACTTACTTTTTCAGAGGGCTGTTCTGTTTCATCACAATGTGTAGGACTAGTTTCATGCATATCAATGTTTGGATTAGTAATGCCACTCACAAGATTGCATTCCTATTAGATACAACAGGGTGAACCAAATCATATCAAAACATATCCATAACATCCATATGAACTACCCTTGGACAAGACGTTGAAGCATGTTTAAAGGGGTAATTTTCTTCCACAAAACGTACATGTATACTTACAAACACAGTTTTATCCTTAGAATTAAGCAACAAATGCCCCTTTTGATTATTAGGATATCCTAAAAATATGTTAGGAATAGATCTAGACCGAAACTTGTCATAATTCTCAAATCAATTGCATAAGCCATACACCCAAAACTTTGTAAACAAGTGAGATCAGGTGCAGCACCATAGACTATTTCATAGGGACTCTCGTAACCCAATATTTTAAAAGGAAGCCTATTGACTAAATATACTGCCATCTTAACATTTTCTCCCCAAAATTCAATAGGAATACAGGAATCCAACATTAAAATACGAGTAATTTGAATAATAGTCCGATGCTTACATTCAACCACCCCGTTGTTTGCTTAGCTTGAATACAAACATCACAGGATTTATTCATAATGATGCTATCAACGGGAACATCACTGATATGTCTCATAATGGAAACAGGTGTGTCCTAATCTTCTATGCCACATAGATAATGTGGTGGCTAATGATTCATTTGAGGGACCCTTAACGACACAAGTGGTATTACATTGAGGAAAAAACTTCGACATGTAAAGCCCTCCAATAAGTTTACTAGTCAGTAGTATCCTCCCATCCTGTAGGTCCTGTAGGAAGCAAAAATCAGAAAAGAAGGATGTTAGACAGCGATGGTCCTTAGTCAATCGAGCCACACAAAGCAAGTTAAATTTCAACAGAGGGGCATAAAGAACATTAGTAATAGTTATATCCTTAGTTAATTTAATACTGCCAACGTGTGTGACCGGGATACTCTCACCATTAAGAATCCCAAAAGATTTAACAGGACCGTCATATTTACAAGAATTAGTAAGTAAATTTAAATTTCCTATCATGTGAGTAGCGGCCTTAGAATCTAAAATCCAACATGTAAAATTATTAGAATAAGAACTAGGAACAACCAAACCTGTATCGGTGAGGGCATGTACAGTGGGTTCTGGATCTTTCTTGAGTAAATCCAGAAGTTGCTGATATTGTGCTTGTGTAAAAGTGGGTGCAATGGTAGTCACATTGCTGTTGGAACTATCAATGGCTTCCAAGGAAGCTTGGGCTCCTTGGTTGAAGTTCTTGTTCCGCCAACTATTTTTAGAGGAAGGTAGGTAGCCACTGAGCTGATAGCAGATAGCTCAGGTATGACCCTTTTTATGACAATGGGTACACTCAGGGGCATTCTCTCCACGACCTCTGCCTCGGCGACGACCCTGACACTTCACAACCATCGCAATGCCTTCAGAACCAATATTTTGATTATTAACAGCAACGAATTTTTGAGTTTCATCTTGAATGATCATCCTAAAGGCCTGATTAACAGAAAGAAGAGGCATCATGAGTAAAATCTGACTACGTGCTTAAGAGTATGACTCATTCAATCCCATTAAAAACTGAAAATGCTTTTGTTGTTCAGAAAATTCTGCATGGGCCTTAGAGGACACATAGCCACATGTAGGACTAGCTATAAAAGCATATTGCTCTTCCCAAAGCTTCTTGAGCTTAGAAAAATAGGTGGTGACAGAAACATAACCTTGACGATAAGAAGAAACTTCTCGATATAAGCAAAAACTTGAGAACCTGTCTTCTTATCAAAACGGTCTCAGATCATTCCAGGCTTGAGAATCATTATGAAAAAAATATCACCCCATTTGCCAATTCCTTCGAAATGGAATTGAGAATCCAAGAAAGGACTAAGGTATTACATCTCTCCCTTTGTTCCTGTAACTCAGAATCAAAGCTCTCCTTTAGACATGTTCCATCAATAAAACCAAGTTTCTACTTACCCTGGAGAGCAATCTTCATAGCAAGGCTCCACACCATGTAATTATTGACGCCAGAAAGCAAATGATGCATTATGGTAGAGCTTTGAGAGTTGGAGGGATGTAGAAAGAGAGGATGGGTGAATGGCAATGACTCGACAGTGAGCTTTGCAGTAGTGACCGTCTCAGAAACCCTTTCACTCCTTCGGAAGCGACTACCAAAAATAATAGGGAAGTTAGCATTGAAAAAACCAAAAAAGAGTAAGAAGATCATCAGAAAGTCATAGATTGCACTCTGAGCTACCAGAGACGACTCAATAACCAATTAGAGGATGCAATAACCACATTCATCGAGATAGGGGATTCAATAACTAGATTCAACAACCAATCACAGAAGCAATATCACTGGAAAGTCAGCGGGGCATCTCAGTGCCACGGTGCTTAATCAGGCTTGGCTTCAGAATTACAAACCAAGAACAAAGTCCATGAGAAAAACAGGCACAAGACTTTTCTGAACTAGTGATTCTGGACACCATGAACTAACCTCAAGATGTTGTGATGAGACAAATCCGAAGACACAAACGCCACTCTATTCTGTGTTCCTGAGCTATCAAAGACGTCGGCCGTCACGAATTCAAGAACCAGATCCTGAGCTATTGAAGACTGTTGATCGTCGATCATTAACGATGAATGCACTCACCAGTACTACATGTCCCAGATATGTATCTCAGGGCTAGGAAAACAAGCATGCAGTATTATCATATACAACAATAATCCATAGCTTAACTGAATGTAAATTAACACATGACCTAAGACCTAATCTTAGTCACAGTGCATGAACCAAGACTCAGTCTTGTCTATGACTCCAACAATCATGAATCAATCAAACACATAAAGCCATATAAGACACAAAAGATTAAAGTTACTTTACGTGAACGTACCTTTCACCGCGTATTTAGCAATAAGCTTGTCCTTTGAATTCAACTTCGGACTTCTCAGATATCCTAATATATTATCATCCCCTTAGTACTTTTCCATATCTTATATGACATTATGATTAATACATATTACTTAGAATGATATCCAAAGGGTTATTTTCATCACTTTTGACCTTTTTACTCTTAGTGGATAAGTTATCCAATTTTTAATTTTATCTTTCCTTAATTTCAGATTGCTGACTTTTCAGCCAAAATTTTCCAGCAAATTTGAAAAATCACCATTAATTGCAAAAAAATTGAAATGATGTGCTTCCAAAGCCTAAATGACCGTTGACATGTCTATTTGCATGAAAAAATATTCCTAGAAGCTTGAACAACTTGAGTCATTCCCAGTTTTATTGTTTCTCTCCACTGTTTAGATTACAAGTCCAGAAACATGGATCAACTTGAAAAATTCACATCATTTTGTACAAAACTATAAAAATTACTTGTCATATATCAAAAGAAATATATATATGTGCTCTTTGATTCTGGAAAATATCAAGATTTTTAGGAATCATTTGATTAGCCAAAATCCATGGACAACAACCACTGTTCAACTTAAACTTCTAGAAATGTGCTCGAACTTCAAAAATCATTATCCCTTTGTACAGAGCTCTAAAAATTCCTTATTTTATATCAAAATATAGCTCTCTATGTCTACTTTATTCTTGTAAAATTCCATGAGTTTTAGATGTCATTTACTTGATCAAAACTCACTTCACAATCTTACTACCTTTAGTGAACTCAGTGTTGGGATCTGTACACGCAGCGGATTAAAATATTTTACGAATCCCATCCGGAGGATCACTCAGGTGCGTTTAAATCAAGGTTAAGGAACCCAAATCGTACCTTATAGAATTCGGGATCATCTGGAGCCAGAGGTTTTCCTTTGATTTTGGCGAACTAGTAGCTCAAGAATCTACACAAACCTTTGCGCACATTTTCTCATGGTGATCAAGAAAACCCAAACTGTAGTGAATTCGTCCGCGTCTCGTTCTCTTTGAACTGGTGGGCTACCTTCTTGATTAGCAGAAGACGACTCTTAGAATCGGCTTTCTCTACCGGTATCCACACGAACAATCTCCGAACACGGACGCGGCAGCGTGCTAGTGCCTCGAACTGTGCGTCTCTCTTTTTCGCTCTAGGGTTTCTCGCGGCTTTCTAATACGCTCGACTAAAAGTCCCGTAGGTTTTTCTAAACCCATCGACGTATTATATTCAAAATTAATCCCCATTAATTTTGAATTTTGAATTTTAATTAAGAAATATATTAATTAAATCTATCTGATAGATTTAATCTAATGTATTTATTTAATTCAAATTAAAAACCTTCTGATTTAATTTATCTCTATAAATTAAGTCCGAGAAATGATATCTATCTATTTAATTAAATATGAGATACAATATCTCAATTTAAGTTAAATAGATAATGATATCTTTATTCGAAAATCAAATGAGATATAATATCTCTATTTGTTTTAGATATTTAGTTTATCCGATAAATTAAATATAAAACAAATATCATATAATAATATTATAATCTCCATTAAATAATATTATTATATTACTTTCCAATTTAATACACACACACACACACACACACACACACACACACACATCCTAGATTAAATTCAGTATTCATTTAATCTTAGATTAATTTGAGATTCAATGAATCTGGACACTTTTACCCGTGTTGGATTATTCTTATGTGCGACCCTGCAGGTCCATATGAGATTGGCAGTGGGCCAAGACTGTATCAGCCCACAAGTCACAAGCGGCCTTTAGCAAGACGTTGCAACTACCCAATTCACATAGGGATCGATAACACGATACTACCTATCGTACAACCATGTCACGTCCCTTTTGTCATGCGATAATTTGGTCAAGGATGAGGCATGGATAATGTAAACTTCCTGTTCTTGACCACTACTTTCTCGATTCTCAAGTAGTCTAAAATGTGAAATGGAAACACTTTTCCATCACAGTATGACCATACATTTCTTAGACTCACTCATCGAGGGGCCCAGTATTATCTCTCTACAAATGTGAGGGACAAATTCCATCTTGACCATTCACATTCCTCCGCATGAAAACCACTGATCCTGATCCCAGCCTTTATCATCACCCGGTCAAAGGTGACTTTTGACTAGGTCAAAGACCAGTGACTCATCATGTAGGAATCCTGATGATCTCAGGTCATAGGGCGTCGTGACGCGGTTATACATGAGATAAGGTTATGACTTAATCCATGTAGCTTTCTCATAGTGGGTCGGTCCAGCACCTTGTACTCTTACAAGTGCCTATGACTTTGATTCGTATCTCCATATCTTATCAAAGTCATACTGGTCTTAACTCAACTTCGCTCCCGCGTAGATGACCGACCAGCGACATTTAGGATAATTTATAAGATATATCCAGGGATATAGTTATCACCATAAACATGCATATGAAATGATAACTTAATGGAGAACAATGACTTGCCCCTAGGGCATAATTTCCAACAGACTCCCACTTGCACTAGGCACAATCATTAATTACTCTAGTTCCCATTGCCCTAACATGACGATCATGTTTTGCTTGTGCAAGTGGCTTAGTAAGAGGATCAGCTTCATTGTATATTGTATTCTCCTGGTGCTTTGCATTTGTTTGTATCACCTTTTCATTGATTTCTCTGATAAGATGAAATTGCCTGAGTATATGCCTGGTCCTTTGATGTGACCTAGGGTCCTTGGTCTGCACAATAACGTCGTTATTGTCACAGAACAAGACTATTGGATCTAAGATGGTAGGAATCACCCCCAGTTCAGTGATGAACTTTCTGATCCAAACGGCCTCCTCAGCTGCATCCTATGCTGCTATTTTCTCAGCTTCCATTGCAGAATAAGCTACAGTGCTCTGCTTAGAGCTCTTCCAGCTCACCGCACCACCATTCAACAGGAATACATGTCCTGATTGCGATCTTAGATTATCTTGGTCAGTTTGGAAACTCGCATCTGTGTAACCAGTTACATAGAGCTTATCTTCCAAGCCACCATATACCAAGAATAAGTCCTTAGTCCTTCTTAAGTACTTAAGGATATTATTTACAGCAGTCCAGTGACCCTTATCGGGATCTTGTTGATATCTGCTAGTCATACTCAAGGCAAATGACACATCCGGTCGAGTACATAACATGACATACATGATAGATCCAATGGCGGAGGCATATGGAATCTTACTCATGCGGTCTCTTTGATCTTGTGTACTAGGACACAGATCCTTACTGAGATGGATGCCATGAAACATGGGCATGTTACCCCTTTTAGATTCCTGCATATTGAACCTATGCAGTATCTTGTCTATATATGTGCTCTGGCTTAGGCCTATCAGCCTCTTGGATCTATCTCTATAGATCCTAATCCCAAGGATATAAGTGGCTTCGCCTAAATCTTTCATTGAGAAAGACTTTCCTAACTAAGACTTGACACTCTGCAAGGTAGGAATGTCATTTCCAATGAGTAGGATGTCATCAACCAAAAGTACTAAAAATACAACTGTGCTCCCACTAACCTTCTTGTAAACACAAGGTTCATCGATGTTTTGAATGAATCCAAACTCTTTGACCACTTCATCAAAACGATGATTCCAGCTCCGAAATGCCTGCTTCAATCCATAAATGGATCTTTGAAGCTTACAAACTTTACCAGACTCCTCTGGACGTACAAAACCCTCAGGTTGTGTCATGTACACATCCTCAAGCAGCTTTCCATTAAGGAAGGCTGTTTTGACGTCCATCTGCCATATCTCATAGTCATAATATGATGAAATGGTAAGAAGGATTCTGATTGATTTGGCCATTGCAACTGGCGAAAAGGTTTCATCATAGTCGATACCATGAGTTTGAGTGAATCCTTTTGCAACCAGTCGTGCCTTGAAGATATTTACTTTGCCATCCATGTCAGTTTTCTCTTTGAAAACCCACTTGCACCCAACGGTTTTTACACCTTCAGGTGGATCAACTAAGGTCCATACCTTATTGTCGTACATAGATTACATTTCAGACTTCATGGCATAAGGCCATTTTTCGGAGTTTGGTCCTACTATGGCGTCTCAATAGGTCGTTGTCTCATTTTGCTCAATGAGCAAAATATCACGACTTCCAGTAATCAGAAATCCATATCTCTGAGGCTGTAGCTGTGATCTATCAAACCTTCGTGGGCCTTGTGTTACTTGAGTAGGCTCAACAACTTGTTGTGAGTCTTCTCCGGTTTCCATCTATGGTTCCACATTGTCCTGTGACTCTCGAACTTCTTCGAGGTTCATTTTACTCCCACTGGTTCTTTTAGAGATAAACTCTTTTTCTAAAAAAGCACCATTCCGAATAACAAACACTTTATGATCAATGAGATTGTAGACATAGTATCCTTTAGTTTCCTTAGGATACCCCTACAAAAGGCATTTTGAGGATCTGGATGATAATTTATCAGAGGCTTGATGTTTAACATAAACCTTAATCCCCAAATCTTAAGAAATGACAAGCTGGATTTCTTCCCAGTCCATATCTCATATGGTGTCTTTTCAATCGCCTTTGACGGAACACGATTTAGTGTGAATGCAGCTGTTTCTAGGGCATGGCCCTAAAAAGAAGATTGAAGATCTGCTTGACTCATCATAGATCGAACCATATCTAATAGAGTTCGATTCCTCCATTCAGAAACACCATTCGTTGAGGTGTTCCTGGAGGAGTAAGCTGTGAGATGATCCCGCAACTCCTAAGATGATCAACAAACACTTGGCTCAAATACTCACCACCTCGATCAGATCGAAGTGCCTTGATTGTTTTGCCAAGTTGGTTTTGCGCTTCATTTTGAAACATTTTGAACATTTCAAAAGTTTCAAACTTTATGTTTCATCATACAGATATACACATATCTCCTGAAATTGTCTATAAATGTAATGAAGTGCAAACGACCTCCTCTGGCAGATGTATTCATTGGTCCACATACATCAGTATGTATGAGGCCCAATAAATCGGTGGCTCTCTCACTGTGTCCAGTAAAAGGTGCCTTTGTCATCTTTCCCAATAAACAAGACTCACATGTATCAAATGATTAAAAAACAAATGACTTCAGAAATCCATCTGTAATGGAGTTTCGAAATGTGCTTCTCATTTATATGGCCTAGACGACAATGCCATAGGAAGGGAGGACTCAAATCTTTTGACTTGATCCTTTTTGTCACAGATGCCCATTCAATTTTCTACTATCCTTGAGATCCTATACATTTATACAAATGCGTGAACCACATGTAGTATTTAATACCCATGTTTGAGGAAGTAGAAAAGCGAATGTCTATGACATAGATACCTGAAGTGATAGCTCGCTATCCTTCTTGTTCTTTTCAGATCTTCGAGGTAGAGTGTGCAATTCTTCTTCCAATGACCAATTTCATTGCAGAAGAAGCAGACCCAAAAGTGAGATCAAGATCACATCTGTAGCTAACTCCTGGGATATGGGAATCTAAGCCTTTCAAGGTGATCAATGTAGCCTTTCATTTTCAACAAAATGAAGACTAACTAATTCACTTTCACTTTCAGCCATCTTGCAAGAGAATAAGGCCTTTGTAGTCTCATACCTCTCTTGACTTGCCTGTTGCTTGAACATTTCCATAGGATGATAAATCATCTCAGACACCTCCATGTGTTCTAGATCTCCATTGAGGTCTGGAACCATAGTAGCAGGCTTCAGGCATCTTATATCCATAGAGTGATCCTGATGCTTCATGTAAGTATCAGTTTGAGCTCTTAGATCATCAGTTGCAGGCTCGTCAGGGATGGGTTGATCGATAAGATACTCCTTTCTTTCGTGTTTAGGATCAACACTTAAGTCCTCAAACATGTCAAGAAAGTTTGTCTCATCGAGTTTGTCCTTCTCAAGGACTGATCGCATTGATGGTGTTGAGGTGTTACTATTCTACATGATTGCACAGTTAAAAGGTATGCAAAGTTTAATCAGCAACCTCCCACTGAATTAATAACCCTCATTATAATCAGTGGGCTAAGATCCATATTTAGCTTAATCTTAAGTCCGCTTTGGAAGGACGCTTAAAATCAAGTTATTTAGGTAGGCAACCCCTTTGCCAATTACATCACATGTAACTCTTAGATCTTTATGGGATTCGATCATCATATGACCTAGCATGTTTAATCCCATCCAATGCCTTGAGATCCAAAACCATTTTGATGATCTCAATTAAGTCAAGACAACAATGAATATAGAGTATCACCATTACTCTCTCTTGTCTCCCCAAGATTACTCAGATGCATCCACTTCGGTGGAACATACAAATGGGTGATTGAGGTTTTGACAAGTATTCATTTATTGATGGCATTGTGACTTAAGATTTTATTTAGAGAGTATTATTAGATAAATTCATCATATTAATTTAATTCTAAATTAATTATGAGTGATTAAATCAAATCATAATTAAAACTCTAAATTAATCATAACATATGTTAATTAATAAAATTATGAAATAAATCATTATGATTAAATTATTGAGACTTGCGGCTGCCGCTTCATTTTAATACGACTAGATCTATATCTTATAGGATTTTTAAAACCCTAATTGGCCGTATTAAAATATTCAAAATTAATCTCAATTAATCTTGAATTCAAATTTTAGATTAAAATAACATTAATTAAATCTGTCCAACAGATCTAATCTGATCTATTTATTTTAATCTAAAATAAAAGCCTGCCGATTTAATTTATCTTTATTAATTCTACCTATATGAATGTAATCATTATTGCATATCTCATATAAAATCTAAATTAATCATGCAGTGATCATATTAAAACATAATTAAAACTCATGAACAACATGACTCATCTAACCTGTAGTCCCCTCAAGCCAATAAGAGGACTTCTCTAAATAATAAAAGAAAGTACATAGTTAGAAACCTCGTTTCACATACGAGGGGAGTGATATGAGAAGAGAATGTACATCAAGATTATTTAGAGAGAGGCATGGCACGCAGGCCATATACAAAATTTACAACACTAGAGCCATCTTGTTCACCATACACAAACAACACTTTGTAAGGTTATGAATATACTTTAATTCATACATTTATGAAATAAAATATTACTCATGATAAAATTCTCTAATCTTATATTACTTTATATCATGATTTAAATTCTCACACTACAAACAATTTCATTTCTCGCGCTACAAACAATCAGTCGGTCCCTACGGCGGTCCTACTAGCCGGTTAGCAGGAGCGCCCCCAGAGCATTTGAAAACATCATATTCCTTTAGAAAGAGAGTTTCATAAAACTTAATTTCAAACCCCCAGGGGCATTGCCCGAGTATGATCGAAAATTCTTAACGATTCAGAACGTCTTCGATGCACGCGAACGTGACGGACAATTCCGAATATCGTGCGCTCTGAACAATTCAGATGTGGCTGCGAATTTGAACGATTCAAACCCTAACGCATCTATTTTATTATAAAGCATACAAGATTCAATTTCTTGATACAAAGATTCGGTTTCTTGCATACAAAGATTCGATTTCTTGCATATATATCACATATAGCATGTAGAAAAACCCAATTTAAACACACGTTGAGTTGGCACTGATACCACTGTTGGGATCCGTACACGCAGCGAATTAAAATATTTTACGAATCCCATCTGGAGGATCACTCTGGTGCGTTTAAATCAAGGTTAAGGAACCCGAATCGTACCTTACAGAATTCGGGATCATCTAGAGCCGGAGGTTTTCCTTTGATTTTGGCGAACTAGTAGCTCAAGAATCTACTCAAACCTTTGCACACATTTTCTCATGGTGATCAAGAAAACCCAAACTGTAGTGAATTCGTCCGCGTCTCGTTCTCTTTGAACTGGTGGGCTACCTTCTCGATCAGCAGAAGACGACTCTTAGAATCGGCTTTCTCTACCGGTATCCACACGAACAATCTCCGAACACGGACGCGGCAGCGTGCTAGTGCCTCGAACTGTGCGTCTCTCTTTTTCGCTCTAGGGTTTCTCGCGGCTTTCTAATACGCTCGACTAAAAGTCCCGTAGGTTTTTCTAAACCCATGGCATATTATATTCAAAATTAATCCCCATTAATTTTGAATTTTGAATTTTAATTAAGAAATATATTAATTAAATCTATTTGATAGATTTAATCTAATGTATTTATTTAATTCAAATTAAAAACCTTCTGATTTAATTTATCTCTATAAATTAAGTCCGAGAAATGATATCTATCTATTTAATTAAATATGAGATACAATATCTTAATTTAAGTTAAATAGATAATGATATCTTTATTCAAAAATCAAATGAGATATAATATCTCTATTTGTTTTAGATATTAAATTTATCCGATAAATTAAATATAAAACAAATATCATATAATAATATTATAATCTCCATTAAATAATATTATTATATTATTTTCCAATTTAATACACACACACACACATATATATCCTAGATTAAATTCAGTATTCATTTAATCATAGATTAATCTGAGATTCAATGAATCTGGACACTTTTACCTGTGTTGGATTATTCTTGTGTGCGACCCTACAGGCTCATATGAGATTGGCAGTGGGCCAAGACTATATCAACCCACAAGTCACAAGCGGCCTCTAGCAAGACATTGCGACTACCCAATTCACTTGGGGATCGATAACACGATACTACCTATCGTACAACCATGTCACGTCCCTTTTGTCACTCGATAATTTGGTCAAGGATGAGGCATGGATAATGTCAACTTCCTTTTCTTGACCATTGCTTTCTCGATTCTCAAGTAGTCTAATAAGTGAAATGAAAACTCTTTTCCATCATAGTATGGCCATACATTTCTTAGACTCATTTATCGAGGGGCCCAGCATTATCTCTCTACATATGTGAGGGACAAATCCCATCTTGACCACTCACATTCCTCCACATGAAAACCATTGATCCCGATCCGAGCCTTTATCATCACCCGGTCAAAGGTGAATTTTGACTAGGTCAAAGACCAGTGACTCATCATGTAGGAATCTATGATGGTCTCAGGTCATAGGGCGTCGTGACGCGGTTATACATGAGATAAGCTTATGACTTAATCCATGCAGCTTTCTCATAGTGGGTCGGTCCAGCACCTTGTACTCTTACAAGTGCCCATGACTTTGATTCGTATCTCCATACCTCATCAAAGTCATACTGGTCTTAACTCATCTTCGCTCCCGCGTAGATGACCGACCAACGACATTTAGGATAATCTATAAGATATATCCAGGGATATAGTTATCACCATAAACATGCGTATGAAATGATAACTTAATGGAGAACAATGACTTGCCCCTAGGGCATAATTTCCAATACTCAGATCTAGCAGTTATATGGCTTTTGTAAAATCTTTAATGTTATGTGCCAAATCATCTCCTAACTTATTTTTTTGGCCTTTAAACACATTTTTAAACCGTTTGGGCAGAATCTCCCCTTAGGATTTGAGGTTTCCAAATCAAGAAGAAATTACCATAAATTACCAACAAGCTCAAGAAACACCAAATAGGTCATGATCATCTCTTACTTGGACTTGATTATATTTGTGTTTCTTGCAACTGCCTCTTCCTCCTTGGCTTCAAATGTTTCAGCTTCCTCTCCAACAACACCATACAAGAGTGTTTTGAGAGATTATGAAAAGCATAAGAAGATTACTATCAAATTACATGAACAACTTACCTTGTGTTTTTGAGCTCTTCAGTTTTCCTTCCTTTCTCTCCAATTTCGTCCTCTCTCTCATTCTAACAGATCGGATGAGTGTTTCAATTTTGAGTAATATGCAAGGGGAGCCATGTGCTTAAATAATGGAAGATAAGCCTCTTGTGGGCTCCATATGTTAAATGACCAATTTACCCTTGCAAGTATCTCATTTCCTTGGCTTAATAACCAAGTTTTCTCATCTTGCTTCTCCCCTATTCATCTTGAACGAAATTGATGACCCATTTTGAGCCCTTGGATTGCTTCTCCATGTGTTAACTTCCTATGGCTTGTTGGCTCAAGAAATATCAAGATGTTTTTAGTTTAATTACATGTGTCTTATCTTGAAAAACTTGGCTCAAGAAATATCGAAATATGGGATGATTCATCTCTTTTATCGGAGAAGCTTATAAAGACGTACAAAGATTTTATAAAATTTTCAAAAGAATTAACCAACATTATTTTCTTATAATTTAGTCCGATCAAAATAATTTTATTTTTCATAAAATATCTTGACGTTCATAACTTATGATGAAAATTTTAAGGAAAAATTAATTTTTTGGTTCTTCAAATATTTAGTTACCACTCATTAATCCTAGCTTCAACTGTAACTCAGTTCTTAAACATTTTTTTTTATGGATCGGCCCAAGGCCCAAATCTGAGATATGGCCCAATGAAGGACATATCAGAAAGTATCATGTACCAATCATAGAGGAAGATCTGGTGTCACAGTAGATCCAATCTATCAACATCTTAGGAGTATCCGGATCCTGTTCACATGATATGCTCCCCAAGATACTCGCCCCGGATATCACGTCAGGCCGAGATATTTGCCTCGGACGCCTCTATAAATATAGAGGTCAATTAATCAGGTGCACACGTTCTAACTTACCACCTTACTTTCTGTCACACAGGGCACACACACCACCCCTTTGGCAAACGCCACCAAGTATATCGAACTACGTGAACTTTGATCCCTTCAAAAGGTACGTAGGCTCTAGGCTTGACACCTAGTCAAGTCTAGTCAGTCCTGTTCCCAGAACAGAACATTGGCGCCGACTGTTGGGACGTTAAATTTTGATCCCCGTGACCATCGATGGCGAACACCAGAAGCCACAGTCAAAATCATCAGCTTGACTAGCCACAGGCTGAAAGGAATCCACAGCCAAACCAATCCCAGGCTGGACCGAGTCAATAGCACGCTCAGAGTCATCCACTGCGTGAAAATACTCTGGAGGGCCACATTACTGACACGGCTTCCTCCTCTCCCACTATTGATCAACCTTTGGAGGAAGTAGCAAAAGAGACTCCGGCTCCAACCGCCTTGGCACCGGACGCTCAGGCACCTGACGTCGACGTCTGCACTCTAAGGAGAACACAGGAGTTGATGCTCCAGATATTTGAAAATAAGGAAAAATAGGATCACCTCCAACGCCAAGAAGATATCCGAGTCATCGAATAAATGATTGAGGACCGGTATAAAAAGCTTGAGAGCTTGTTTCAAGGTGGAAACCGGAAAGGCTCTCGTAAAGGAAAGGAAAAAGCAGTCTTGGCTAGCAGTAGTCCATCTAGCAGTCCTGAGCCAAAATCAAAACGCCTGACCCCGGGCAACATGAAGGAAAGGATGGGAACTGGACGAGAACGCCAATCCACCTCGGCATTGAAGAAGGCACGGTTATCACGGATCTTGGACAAAAAGGACCGAGGCCACGAGGAAGACCAAGACGATTATGAAGACTGAGATTTTGAGGAGGATCGATATTCAGATGAACACCGGGAAGTAAATAAAACACCTTGGTCACATGGCTCGCCAAGGGAGTACAAAATGAAGTATTTGACCCGATCTGGCAGAACCCCATTCTCAAGAGCAACGGCAACGACTCCTTACCCGAAGAATTTTGATCTGGCCGATCTACCGAAATATGACGGGTCTTAGGATCCATGCAACCACCTTGAGATATTCGAGAAGCTGATGTGGGTTCGATCAATAGAGGGCCCAATCATTTTATGGCTTTTCTCGGCCACGCTGACCGGACCAGTGCATAAATGGCTGAGTTCTCTACCAAACAATTCCATACAGAATTTCGAAGATCTCGGGTGAAAATTCGAGTTGCACTTTTCCACCAGTAAAAAGCAGCCGAAGTCTTAGTTCACGTTGAGCAAAGTAAAACAGAAGAAAGGTGAGATGCTGCAAAAGTACTTGGACTGATTCAGAGACATGTCAATGCAAGTACGTTCACTCTCCGAGGATGTCCATGTACATTGTCTAGTCAACGGCTTGGACCCATCATCACGCCTGGCTAGAAACCTGTGTAAGAAATGAGTCTACACACTGACTGAATTTTAAACCCGGGCAAAGTAGTATCTAGATGTCGAGCAGATGGAGATCGCCAACGTAGATGAACCTGAGAAGTTGAGGCAGATGTCGCCTGACTTGAAGGATCGAACAGATAAACAGAAACCGGAACCCCATAGGAGAAATCGAGAGAACTGATCCCGAGGGGAGAGGCCCGACAGTAGGGCGAAATACGACAGCTACACCCCTTTGAATATCCCTCGATCACTGTTGTGGAAAGAGGTGGCCCAGACCGAGATGAAGAAAGTTGGAAAGCCGAGGTCTATTAGAAACCGACCCACTACAGATCTGTCAAAATTTTGTGCATTCCACGATGGTCCCGGGCACACTACTGATGAATGCTATGAACTTCGGGATGCCATAGAGAAGTTTGTAAGAGAGGGGAAGCTACGACAGTACGTAATCAAAACTCAGGGAAGAACAAATGGCAAGCGGAATTACGGCGGCCGAAGTAGGATTCCAGCCATGGACTCTAGGAGACAAGAGAAGAGACGAAAATCTGGTTCCCAGGATGAGTGCAACGTCGTCAGTGGCGGATTTGGAGGTGGTGGAGATATGATAAGCCAACGTAAGAAGTATCTGCGAGAAGTCCTAATAGTGAGAGACCTCCCGAAGTTCAAGGACGATGCAACGAAACCGAAAACCACCTCTGTTAGTGTTCACCAGCAAAGAGCTAAATGACGTCATACCGGTCCACCAGGACGGACTGGTTATCACGGGAACCCTAGTAAGCTGCCGGGTCAAATGGATTTTCATAGATGCGGGGAGCTGGCCGACATCATAAGATGGGATGCCTATAAAAGGATGCACCTTGACGTGGAAGACTTGAAGCCGTGCAAGACAACCCTTATCGGGTTCAATGGAGAGCGTTCTTTCCCGAAAGGCTATATGGACCTCCGATTGACGTTAGGGACCAAGGATGTATTTAAGTCAGAACGGGTAAGATTCATAGTGGCCGACTTTCACTCCCCTTACAATGTTATATTTGGCAGACCGGCCATACACAGTTGGGATATGCTAGTATCCACGAAGCATCAGAAGCTCAAGATGATTAACAATAAAAATCAAGTAGTAGAAGTATCCAGGGACCAGAAGGAGTCTTGGCAATGTTACTTTGAGACCCTTCAAGTCGGGGAAGGAGGACCCTCATCTCTGCCTTGGCTCGGAAGCAATGAAATTCATGCCGATGCCAAGAATGACAGACAGCTCCAGCGGCCAATCAATATGGTAGAGCTCGACCTTAGAGAACCAGAAAATCCACGCCCAGAGCCAGAAGGAGAGCTAGAGGAATTGATCCTGGGGGCGGATCCATCCAAGACAACTAAAGTCGGCGGAGACATAAATATAAATCTGAAAACTCAATTGATTAAGTTCTTGAGGCAAAATCAAGATGTTTTCGCTTGGACGTTGGCCGAGATACCGGGGATCGACCCACATTTTTGTTGCCACAAACTGGCCATATGGCCGGGGTCGAAGCTGGTGGCCCAGAAAAAGAGGAATATTGTAGCTGACAGACAGAAGGCTCTTGAGAGTCATGTAGAAAAGCTCCTGGCAGCAGGATTCATCAGAGAGGAACAATATACCACCTGGCTTTCTAATGTGGTTATGGTGCTAAAACCAAATGGCAAATGGAGGGTGTGCACGGACTACACTAATTTGAATAAGGCATGCCTGAAGGACTCCTACCCAATGCTGAATATTGATCAATTAGTTGATAATTCGGCTGGGTATCAGCTGCTATCCTTCATGGACGCCTACTCCGGATACAATCAAATAGCCATGCACCCGGATGACTAGGAGAAAACCGCCTTCATGACCGACAAGGCTAACTGTTGTTATAATGTCATGTCGTTCAGGTTGAAGAACGCCGGAGCCACTTATCAGTGCATGATGAATTGGGTCTTTGAAGACCAGATCGGGCAAAACGTGGAGGTATACATAGACGATATGATCGTGAAGTGGAAAGATCTAGAGGATCACATCTGGGACCTGGAATAGACGTTTGAGAAATTAAGAAGACATCGGATCAAGTTGAACTCGACCAAATGTGCCTTTGGAGTCCCAGCCGGAAAATTCCTAGGTTTTATGCTGACAAATCGTGGAATTGAGGCCAACCCGGACAAGTGCAAGGCTGTCCTAGACATGCAAGCCCCGAGGTCAAAGAAGGAGGTTCAACAATTAACGGGTCGGTTGGCCGCCTTGACAAGATTCTTACCACTGCCGTTCTTCAGATTATTGAAAAAGGAGACACATGGAGGCTGGAACCCAGACTGTGAAGTCGCATTTGAAGAAATTAAGCGATGCCTGGCAACTCCCCCGATTCTCATAAAGCCGGAGCCAGGGGAGACCTTGTTCTTATACTTGTCAATAGGAGACGAGGCGATAAGCGCCGCCTTGGTAAGAGAAACCGAGGCTGGGCAGACACCAATCTATTTTGTGAGCAAGGCATTACAAAGCTCAGAACTTCGTTACCAAAAGCTTGAGAAGGTGGCTTTCGCCTTACTGACGACGACAAGAAGGCTTCGACTATACTTTTAGGGACACCGAATCGTTATCCGAACCAGCCAACCAATTCGCCAGATATTACACAAGCCAGACCTGGCGGGACGGATGACTAACTGGGTAATCGAATTGTCCGAGTTCGATATCACATTTGAAGCCTGACATGTGATCAAGTCACAGGCCTTAGCAGATTTCATCAGGGAATTGACCCAGTTAGTTACAAACGCCGAAATATGGAAGGTATATATCGACGGTTCTTCCAATGCAAAAGGAAACGGAGCAGGAGTTATCATCGAAAGCCCAGAGGGGGTCGCCACCGAGCATTCTCTGCAGTTGAAGTTTCCGACCTCTAACAACCAAGCAGAGTACGAAGCCCTCCTGGCTGGAATCTTTCAAGCTAAAGATAACAGGGCACGGTGGGTCAAGGTGTTCACCGACTCACAACTCGTCGCCGCATGATGAGCTTACTTTCGTCGCTAAAGCAATCAATTAAACCAGGACCAACTAATAATGCAATATAGTGGCAACCTAGGTCATTCTCCCAAAGAGCAATCTGTGGGTTTTTCTTTAGGTTGAATTTAGGTGATGAAAAATGCAACGGAATAGACCTAAACTAAAATGCAAAACACTACTACCTAGATGAAATTAAACTAACTAAATGCACTAATGCAATTGACTCTAAAACCTAAATGATAATGAAACTAACCTATATGAATATGAATGCAATTTTTGGGGGGTTTTTGTTATGAGAGGAAAATTAAAATCCTAAGAAGAAAATTGATTAAAATCAAATTAAATGACAAAGATCTAGTTCAGTTATGAGGAAGAAGGGGACAACTTAGGATTGACATGGAGTTAACTTTCTTAGCCTAAATCAATTAATGAGACCAAAAGGAGATTAATGAATTTAATTACCCAATTGAACACGGGAAACCCTCTAGCTCAATAACACATATGTCATTAGAAAACTCATAATGAAACAAGTGGTGGCTAATTAAACTCATTAAAAGCCAATTACAAAATAATCTTGGAAATCTTGTTTATAATTATCTAATTAAACAACTAAACAATTTATCAATCTAATCAAACAATTAAATCGATAAACCCAATTGACAATTAAATTAATAATGAAAACTCAATTATTAATTTAATCGACAATTCGAAGGTCACAAACAAGAATCCACAATAAGCATAAAAACTTCAAATCAATCTAATCCAAAAGAAATAAGTTTACAATCTAAAACTAGATTGTTCTCAATTAATACAACTCGAAATTCTTTAAAACTAAATAATCTCAAGTTTGAATTAAAATGATAAAAAGAAAGACACTCCCTTGTGGTTCCAAGGTGAAACCCTAGGCTCTAGCCTTCTCCAAGCTTCTCCCAAATTGCCTCCTAAAAATATCAAGCTACCATTGAAACGCTCTCCTCTTCAAACTCCTTTAAGCAGTAAACCACGGCCATCCGGATTTGTGAATGAATGATTGATGAATAGATTGTGAATGAATAATTAACCACTCCTTTAACGTTGCGTGGCTATGCGAGTTTAAGAAGAGAGTGGAATGGATTGATGAAATAGGTGAAGGTGGGACGTGGCGGCCGATTCTATTTAATGGAATTGGAAGCACTCCCAGCTCTCATCCTCAGCGTGCGTCTTGCGCTCTGCGGCTCTCCCCGAGAGCGTGAATGTGCCAGCGTCTCTCCGGCTAGGTTAAATAAATGGGGAGGAAGAGATTTTGGATACCAACTTGAGCCAATTAAAATTCCAAAAGCCCAACAAAATTCCACCATTAGATCTTCTTTTAGCTTCCAAGGTTAATTCTGCATCGTAAGATCTTCCAATATGCTTTTTCTTATCCTGCAAGAATTAAATAAAATCGTGATCTATCATATATTTAGAAATATTATTCAATCACAAGATCTCAATCAGAATATTGATAATTTAAGTCAAATAATCTCATAATTAATTCTGATTTATATTATTTCTTAAAATAGGCTAACAATCCAAATATTGTCTAATAAATCCAAATTAGCCTAAAATAGTTCCCAAAATAAATGAATAAGACGGGATAAAATATATTAAATTGGGATTTATCATCGCATAAATCGACGGCAACTACCAGGCAAAAGGCCCACTGTTGGCTAAGTATTTAAATAAAGCGAAAGATGTCTTGGTCGATTTTGATGAGGTGATCGTTACCCATATCCCGAGAGAAGAAAACACTAAGGTGGACATCCTCTCCAAGTTCGCAAAGTAATGATGGCGAATATGGAAGGAATACCGAGCGACTGACCGAAGACCAGGGGGTTAGGTTCGCAAATCCGAGGTCATTCTTAAACACCTCGGACCAGCGCGATTTGAGACACCACCCCGGACGGTTAAGGTAGAAGCAAGGCATGGCGCCTCGGGACGGCATTCGAGGTAAAACTCTTTAGCGAAATAAGACCTCGGTCCCAAGGCTACCCTCGCAACCACGACGCTTGTAAGCCAACTTGGTTGGAGTAGAGGCCCCGGACCATGACAGAGGCTAGGGGCAAAGTACATCTCGGCAGTTCAGAAGCCTGAACTACCGAGTTGGGGTACAACTGTTATGGATCGGCCCAAGGCCCAAATCTGAGATATGGCCCAACGAAGGACATATTAGAAAGTATCATGTACCGATCATAGAGGAAGGTCTGGTATCACAGCGGATCCAATCTATCAACATCTTGGGAGTATCCGGATCATATTCACATGATATGCTCCCCAAGATACTCGCCCCGGATATTACGTTAGGCCGAGATATCCGCCTCGGACGCCTCTATTAATACAGAGGTCAATTAATTAGGTGCACACGTTCTAACTTACCACCTTACTTTCTGTCACACAGAGCACACACACCACCCCTTTGGCAAACGCCAGCAAGTATATCGAATTAAGTGGACTTTGATCCCTTCAAAGGGAACGTAGGCTCTAGGCTTGGCACCTAGTCAAGTCCAATCAGTCCTGTTCCCAGAACAGAACACATTTAGTTCATCTCAAATTCAATCCCGACATAAATTGGCTAAATCAGGGATTGAAACCAGTGCTGTAGAGAAAACAACTTGGCTAAATCGCGAAGGTCATCATGAAAATTGCAAATTGCTCGAGTTGTTTGGTTCAAGCATATTTATTTCTTAATAGAAAGTTATGAGGAAAAATAAATCTAATAAATTATAGAGAATTTGCCTAGTAACTTTGCACAATTTTTTCTCTCTCTTTGTTGTTAGATATAAAACGGTGACTTAGATCCTCATCAAATCCTTCTCTATATGTAATTTTTTTATAAAATTTTCAACCTCAATTATGTATAAAGGATAATTTTTTTAAATTCATCCCCTTTTCAAAAAAGTTAAATCTCAATCAAATTTAACATATTTTCCACATCTAGAAATAATTCATTTTTGCCTATATATCCCCTTTATAATAGTAAGATTAAATTTTTTTTTAACTATTCAGGTTCTATCTTCTATAAAATATTCTTTAAAGTTTTTTTTTTTATTTAATGCAGTTGTATAATATTGAGATAAAATTTCGGAAGTTTAATTTAAAATTTGATTATTTCTTTTTATAATTGAAGATTTAAAAAAAGACTAGATCTCAATCGTTCAAATGTTAACCTAGTCCTTATATATAAATAATGTTTAAAAGATATGGAAAAAATAATAATTGTTATTTTAAATTATTGAATCTCAATAGTAATTAGTTTTATATCCTTCTCCATTTTAGTAAAACGAAAATGCATAATGGAATATGTATGCGTATAAATATTAATAAGATACTCAATCACGCAAGTATTTTCCCACCCGGATTAGAAAAATCTCATGTGTATTTTTGCACCTTAACTCTAGAATATAATATATATTTTTTTAACTTTGTTGCAGTTTTAACAACTGACATTAATTTTTTGGATTTCAAAATTTGATTATTTATTTTTATAAATTAATATTTTAATAAAAGACTAAATCTGTTAAACTTAATCTACTCCTTGGATCTAAAATATTTTTACAAGATAGAAAAAATGAATTAATTATCGTTTTAATTTATTCAAGCCTTCTCCTTTACGAACAAAAATGCATGATGGGAAATAATCAAATACTCATGACAGACGAGTAATGAAATATATATATTTTCCCTTTCAATTAAAATATTTTTAATTAAAGAATAGCCAATTTTAAAAATCGAGTACTGATATTAAATAATAAAATTTTTGGTTTTCGTAAAAGGAAATGGTATCATCTTTTTTTAAAATTCAATTAAATCCTAATTGATGATTTATATTTTTCACACTTTACGTCCATCATCATATAATTGAAATAAATTTCTACCTATAATTTTTTATACGATAATTTCTTATAATTACATATACAAGTTTAATTTCTTCTATGAATTCTGCATGGCATTCATTCATGAGTAAATAAATTAGGAAAAATATGGTGAACTAATTCTCGTAAATTAACAATATATATCACCAATAAATATTGAATTATGAAAATTCATTGTAACGATGATATCAATGCAGGTAATCATGAATATGTTTTACATAGGCAGTTGAAAGCGACACAATGGGCATGTATGGCCCATTTTTAGCCATCCTACAATGCAATTGTCATGGAAAAAATGGTCACAGGGCAATGCTGAAATATCGTCGCCTTCCTCATCAACATCAAAAGCTTCTAAACAAATGCTACATGTGCTTGTCTTTATATTATCGTCCAACTTTTCCATCTTTTTGAGTGATGCTGCCATAGCTTTCTCTGTAGCCGGAACCATGATGAAGTGCTGCATGGATTGCTCTATTACTTGATTGATTTCTGTTGACTCAAAATCATCGTTAGTAGAAGATTGTTGATCTGATGAGCCCATGTCACTGTAGATTTCTATTGACTCATCATCATGACTAAAAATTTCAAATAGATCATTGGGATCACTGATTTGAATGACAATAAAATCAATATCAAACATATCTTCTATGAAATCTCCGGAAATTGGGACGTAGGAGGATGTCATGATTGTAATATGGGGGAGCTGCTTGTGGAGAATATTAATTTTCTGTGAAAAAAGAGAAGGATGTATAAGAATAAATAAAACAAGAATACAAAATTATATATAACAAGTTTCATGAATATAATCACTAATAAGACTCCTCCATCTAGAGAGACCCAAGTCACCCTCAAATCCCTTTCTGCGTAACTATGAACCAACACCGACTTTGTATAGATTTTAGGATCTTAGTCTTAAAGAGAGTGAAAAAGGAATTAATAACCACTTTCCTGGGAGAATTGTTGTATTGCCAATGACTTGGTAAGAGATTGAACAAATTTAAACTCAATTATAAGTAATGGCCAAAAAAAAAAATGTCGAAACAAAATTGCAATACTCTAAAAATTTGTTGGCAATAGAACAACTTCTCCAAAATCAGAAAGACTGAAATTTGTTCAGTTCTTTTACTCACGTTTTATTTGGTCAGTAATAATGATAATTAGGATAAGCAGGAAGGGTGGCGTGTTTGAATATTCTCATTCAGAAACACTTTGTAACAAAGAAAATGGCTAGACAACTCTAATAGTCCAATACTTTCTTCTGTACACAAATCAAAATAATATAACAAAATTCCCGATGCACATAACTTGAAAAACACTTCAAAATGGTTCAAATCTAATAGACTAGAGAACAACTTGGCTAAATCGCTAAGGTAATCATGAACGTTATTAAAATTCTAAAGCCTTGAGTTGTTTGTTGAAGCATACATTCAGTTCTTAATAGAGAGTTTTAAGAAAAAAATAAATATTTTAAATTAGCAAGAACTTACTTGATGATTTTGCACGCACAGATTCTTTCTCTCTTCGTTTTAGGTGCTGAACCGTATGTTTTTTTTCTCTCTCTGTGTACAGGTATGTAACTGTGACTTATGCCCAACTAGCCTCTTATTTATAGAATTTTGAAGTTCAACTAAAGTGACGCAATCTATTTGAACAATATTTTTTAATTTAATATTTCAATATTAATCTTATAAAAATATAATCTATTTGAAAGATATGTTTTAATCTAATATTTCAATATTAATCTTATAAAAATATAACACATTAATTACTTTGCATTAATGTTATACAAAATTATCCTAGGGACTAACAAGATTGCATATACACCGAGATTATATATTTTATTTGTTTAAAATTTAAAATTTTGGATTTGGGTATTATGGAATAGAACATATATAGGCGCATACTTAATTTTTTATATAAATATTCAATCGAATAAAATGTTTCAGGATTAAAATCTTGAGTTATAAACCTAATCAAAATAAAATTTAAACAAACGGCCTAGTGATCGAGTAGTGATCTGGGAATTTTGTTTCGGTGGAATTATAAGAAAATGTCGTTTTTTAAATTAAAATATTCACAAATTATCCTTATCTTTAAAAGTTTAAACTTATATAGATAAAGATAATAAAGATAATTATAAACTAAACAAGATATAATATTGAAATTTAACATAAACAAAATATTAAAGGTCAAAAGTAAAATTGAGTCATTTGCTTCGACTTGAACTGCTTTTTCAATGTCCTACTTTAAAAGAACTAAATCAATTTGGGTTATATACCTTTCTTTTTTTCTTTCTATTAATGGATGAGGGACGAAAATAAAACAAGTCTCATATCGAAGGATTGAAAAGGTACCTAATTAATTAAAATTAATTCAAAATCCAACCATATGAAATTTGGAAGTACGCAGGATTCTCAAGATCGATGAATTAGAATTCGTATTCAAGAAAAAGATTTCAGTTTTATTTGATTCTTTTCCGGCGACAAAATATGGGATGATTCGTCTCTTTTATTGGAGAAGCTCATATAGACGTACAAAGATTTTCTAAAATTTTCAAAACAATTAACAGAAATTATTTTTTTGTAATTGTAGTCAGATCAAAATAATTTTATTTTAACGTGCATAAAATATCTTAACGACCATATCTTATGATGAAAAGTTTAAGGAAAAGTTTATTTTTGATTCTTCAAATATTAACTAGGTTACCTAGGGGTGGAAATAGGCCAGGCCCCCATTAGGCAGCCTACAGCTTGGCCTGTTTAGGGTATGGTCTGGCCTGACTTGTTTATTAAAAAGGCTAGGCCAAGGCCTATTTAAAGGCCTAAATGTGTAAATAGGCTAGGCCTATTTAGTTAAAGCCTGGCCTGCAAGCCTTTAGGCCTATCTTGTTTACACATCAAATAAATATAATCATATTTATATAATATAAATAATATAATAATTATTGTTTTTATTATTATATTTTACTAAAAGCCTACATTCATATAGTTTCTTATAAGCTCAAAGCGAACAAAGTATTTTTATGACCTTAAAGGCCTATAATATGAGACTTTTTTAAAGGCATACATTGTAAATAGGCCTTTAAAAAGGCTTCAAGCCCTACCAGGCTTTACGAAGGCTCAAGCTTGAGCCTTAAAAAAAGCCTACATTCAGGCTCAGGCCCAGGCTCAGGCCTTCCACCTCCATTACAGGTTCAGGCCTGTTTAGTCAAAGTCTGGCCTGACCTATTTCTATCCCTAGTTACCACTCAATAATCCCCCAACTATTACTCAGTCCATGAACTTTCAATTCGATTCAAACTCAATCCCTTATATATATATATATATATATATATATATATATTTATTATAGACTGATTATGATCGTCCAACATTATAGGCAGATCCTAGTACGAATTGTCCTTGTTGGGCTACATAGCAGATGGCCTTCATATATGAGTTCATAACAATATTGTGTTTTCTTTTGTATTCTTATTAACTTTTTAATGTTAAAAGTGAAACATTGTTCCATTTTAACACTTTTGGATAATATTAAATTTAAAAAACTTCCCGGTAACAATATTGCTTAGTAAAAATTTCTTGGGTAAATTTGCACTTTAACCCCCTTTTTTTTTGAACTTTTTTTAAAAAAATAAAGTTTACAAATATCATATATATTTGCAGTTTTTATCGTCGAAATATAATCATTAAAAGTGATAAAGTTAAAAAGTTTGACAGGGAAACTCAACTATTGATGATTTATATGAAATACATAATTTTAACTCTAATAAATGGATCGCAAAGAATTTTTTAAGCTTATGTAACCTTGGTAGACTGATATGAATTTTTTAAAATGCATGTTGTAACGAAAACAAATTTAAACACAGTAATTTGAATTTTGAACATGTGTTGTAACAATACAAACAATGTCATATATGAAATTAATATTGGAAGTGACACAGATAATGTATAGCCTCTTTTACTAATGGTAAGATTAATATTTTAATTGTTGAGATTTAATCTTCTAGAGAATATAATATTGTTTTACCTTTCTTTTAGTTTTAAAAAAATGACATAAAATGTTTGGAGTTTAAAATTTGATTATTTATTTTTATAATTGAACATTTTAATAAAAGACTAAAAGCTGATAAACTTAATCTACTACTCCTTGGATCTAAAATATTTTTTCAAGATATGAAAAACGAATTAATTATCATTTTAATTTATTCAAGCCTTCTCCTTTACGAATTCATACCCAACTTACTTGAAATCGAAACGACAGTTACTTTCAGAAGTTATGCAAAGCTTCGTCTTTCATTAAGACGAAGTTTGGCTCTGAGCTCTTTTTTCATTAGGCCTATTTTATGTTTTATGTTGCAAGATGTAATGTTGCAGGCTTAAGAGGAAGGTGATATTTTGTATGTGTTTTCAAAAGATTAGTGATTCTTTCTGTGACAAAAAAAAAAAAAGGGTGGGTCGGACCTGTGACTGTGCAGAGCATTCTGTTATCTTTTGCTTCTCATTTACACAAGGTTATTTTGGACATGTCATCAAATTTTAAAATTCCTATTTGTTACACATAATAACCTGATCTGTAATTTATGAAGTTTAGTGACCCAATTAGAATTTAGATAATTTAAGTGTCTTTTAATAGAATTTTTTCTTTCAAGAATCGAGTATACAATTCAATTAAATCCTAATTGATAATTTATATTTTTCACACCTAATGTCCATCATCATACAATTGGAATAAATTTATACCTATAATTTTTTATAATAATTTATTATAATTATATATACAATTTTAATTTCTTCTATGAATTCTGCACGACATTCATTCATGGTAACAACTAAGAAGTAACTAACTCAAGAAAAAGAAGGTCAACTAATTCTCATAAATTAACAACCATACATATATATATATATATGGTAAATGATTTATCCAGTGAGCAGACCTAAGAGTTTCTCCTGTGAACCTAAACTATATCGTTTGGTTTAGTGAGGGCGCACCAAAAGGAAAAAAAAAAAAACAGTGTCGCGTGCTTTTCCATTTGATTCTAGGAAATTAGATTACTCAAGAGGTTCCTTCCTCCGAACGTTAACACCAGGGTCGTCTTCTTTCCTCCGCTTCTTGCCTTTCACTTTCATCTTGGATGTTTTACTTACAGACATAGTTGATATTTCTGATTCTCCGCTTTCTTCTTGCTTCAGTCACCACCAGGTAAGTTTCATCAATTTCTTGACCAGAAAAATAGGAAACTTCACCCACTGTAACACCTCAATTTTCAAAAGCGGAATAATTTTTTTTTCATCAGAGTAGAGCATCGGAGCTAGTAAAAGAGTGAGTAACTGATATATCATTAACTGTGGCATATTCATCTGTTCATAGTGTACAGTACATTTTTCGTAACGGTACAAGTCTAGAAGTAGGATCCTCAGTCGGGTCTTTACGCGTGCTGTTTACTCTACTTACTCCCGTCTTCGGTCCACGATTCCCTCGGACCCTGAAGCTATGGTAAGAGTTGAAGTTCAATACCTATTGAACCTTAGGTAATAGTTAGCCTCATGCTTATGTAACAGTTATGTATGATAGATATTCATGACATTACAGCAATAATCAATATAAAAACTCATAACTGAATCATCTGGATAACGGTACACAGCCACTGCAATATGTCTGTTACCCCCAGTCTGCACTATTCACCAGTGCCACGATGGCTTATCGTGTCCTCAGCGCTAGGAAAACTCAACGGCATTACCAAGACTGTAACCCGTATAAATAAAGCTGAATTGTATGCACAACTTTTTAAAACAGAGTCTCAGACTATCTATCACATATAAAAGTACAATAAGCATCAGAGTTAGTGTTACAGTACGCGTCCGTACCTGAGTTGGTGATCTCGGTACGTTGTCGGTCGGAAAACAATCGTAGATATCCTAAGAGAGTAATATCGCGGCTATTAACTCACAAATAATATTCTAATAGATATCCTAGCCACAAATGACTATTCTACCCCTGGTGTATTTATTTTTCAATTGTTTTCCTTTAATTTTCGGAAAAAAACGCTGATTAACAGCATATAGGCTGATTTTCATCCAACTTTGAAAAATCATAACTAATTGTAAAAAAATCGAAACGAAGATCCGTAAAATGTCCCGGACTCCTTAAGATGTTTATTTTTGATAAAAAAATATCAGGTTTCGTCCAGAATTCAAGAACATCTCCCAGATTTCAAATGTTCATACGCTGCCCAGAATTTCCAGAAATTTCATAGCATAAACTTTGAGAATTTTTATCTCACTGTACAGAGCTCATTTCAACATGTTCTTTGCATATTTGAAAAGATCTTTATGTCTAATTTAACCCTGAATTTTCCCAGAATTTTTCAACATTATTTTAAACATGAAATATGAGCATTTCTGCCATTGACTTCAGAAATCGCCTAACCGACAAATTTTGCAAGAACTTTGTTATTTCGGTGTTTTTTTTTCAGAAATTTTGCTAAACCACTTTCTTCATCAATTTTTCGAATTAAAGCTATTTTTAACCATAAAAACATGAAAATAAAACTACTCTAGCATTTATAAGATTAAAACACAACTATCTATGAATTTAAAAACTCAAAACTCAAGAACTTGCTTACCTATGCTTGAACTCCTTCAAGTTTCTTCCACTCTCTCTCACTTCTCTCTAATATTCAGATTGCTTTGTTTTGGTGTGAGTTTTGCGAAGGACTATGGCCCCTATTTATAGTAAAAGAGCTTGGTAATTTTGTAAATAATTGCAACTTCCTCTTGACAAATTTCACCCATTGGATCAAGGTTAAAATTTGAATCTCTCATCCTCCCCTTTCACTCCACTCATCCGTGCCCCTCTCCCTCTCTCTTCCCCTTCATCTTTTTCCTCCTTCTTCAAGAAGTTGAAGAAGCTTATCCTTGAAGATTGGAAGCTTCTACTTCTTGGTGAAGTTGTTGACTATTTCCCACATGTGTTTGAATAATCCCTTGGCCTCCAATTCACTCCAAAAACCGTCCCACCTCAGCTCCTTTTTTTTTTTTTTTTGCCTTGGCTTTCTTTAGTTAGCTAATAGTTTGGGCCACAAAAATTGGTCCTTTGATGATCAATTATGATAAAACACTCTTAATTAAACCCTTTTTATTTGCTATTAGATTTAGCTTAATTAAGTTTAGTTGCAATGATTTAATTGATTACCAACTCAATTATGATCTTTCCAAACCCATTTGTTACAATTATTGATTCCTTGTTAGGCTTTAATATTGAATTTAGCCAAAATATTTCAAATTGCTTGTTAATATTTGCCACTAGATTAATTATGAATGTTAATTCAATTAAGATTAATTTTTGGTGCCCAATAATTATTTTTAGTATTCCCTAATTACTTTAAGCCTCTTCACACTCCTTTACGGCTTATTTTTGACAACATAAGAGTTAAATGTTAATATCTGTTTAAGTATAGATTTAATTGTTCCTTAATTGTTTGAAAATTCTCTCTAATTGTTTTAGGTATTTTCATGATATTTTATAATATTTTAGGAACCTTAATTCAATTATGGTCCTTAGAAATTCATTCAAACAATTCTTAATTAGTCATTGGCTTTTAATTAGGGTCATACATCTTTAATCATGTTTAATTTAATTTGATTATTAAATTTTAGTGTCTTAATTGTTGCAATTTTAATTTCTCATTAATTGTTGATAATTGCCTCTTAATTGGTGATAGTTCTCTATGGCTTTTTATGAACTAAATATGAATTTAGGCACTAGTTTGTTAATTACGGGCATTTTAGTAAATATAGCATCTTAATAAGTTAAATGACACTTAATTAATTCCTTGATTATTTATAAAGGTTTGGCACAATTATTTAATTTAATGAATACCTAGTTGTTCATCGATTTTATTATTTTCCCTTTTTTTGTTTAAGTATTTTCCGTAGTATCTCATTGCTCTTTTTAATTCCATGTGAACCATAATTTAATATGGTAATTATTTGTCCAATCAATTATCGACAATTTCATTTAATTTGTTTGGGTATTTCAATAAAATTTCATGTCCCTTTAGAATTTAAATATGAACTATGCTTTAGTATGAAAATTATATGGTATTTTATGATCCCTAAATGAAATTAGAATATTTGAGTCTTTTTGGTTTATTTAACTCTAGGAGAAAATTCTCTAATTTAAATTAGATAAACTATAATATCTTTGAGACCGCATATTCACCTATTTTAATAGATATCATTTATCAAAATATAACAGTTGTGCTAACTATGATTTTTAGGGTATTACACCCACTCTTTTGTTTTCCACTCACCGAACAGTTAAGAGCTTTTTTGCAGGCATGACCCAACAGTGGCAGAAACAGCAAAACTACAATTATAGAGCTGTAATCGTTAGTATTTTCTCATGTAAATTTAATATTTTATAATATTTTTTCTGCATTATTTGCTTGATGCGCTATGGAATTGAAACCTGTAAGAATTGATGAGACAGATCAACGCAATCCACTGGAGAAAAAGAGTGTCGCACGCTTTTCCAATTGATTGGAAATTACAGGCAAATGAATTTTTTTTTTCATTCCAAACAAAAAGAGTGTCGCGCATCCTCACTAAACCAAACTGTGTAGTTTGGGTTCACAGGAGAAACTTTTAGGTTCAGTCACTGGACAAATCATTGGCCCATATATATATATCACCAATAAATATTGATTTATGAAAATTCATTGCAACCATAATACCAATAGTACAATGTAGGTAATTAATTCATGAATCTATTTTACATAGGTAGTTGAAAACGACACAATATAATGAGCATGTATGGCCTGTTTTTAGCCATCGTATTGTAACACCCTAAAATTTATACTCACTAAAAATATTATAGTTTGGCAAATAACACTTATTAAAAATAGAAGAATATGTTGTCTCCAATTTTGAGGATTATTTTATTTCTTGGGCAAATTTTCTCTAGAATTTAAATAGAGCAAAACCCAATTTTCAAAGTTACATGAAAAAGCCATAAAATGTTATAAAATACCCTAAAGTCTTTAAAACTAAGTATAATCCTAATCTAATCATAATAGACAATTAAATGGCTTGAAAATACTTAGATCAGTTAGGAGAATTTACCAACAACTAAGGAACAATTAAATCTACAATAATTGGAATAATTGTATTAATTTTCATAATTAATCAAAGGGTCTTAAACACCAATTTTTATAATTGTTTAAGAGACCAAATTTTCTAATAACCTAAAATTAATACCTAGTTCATATTTAATTCATAAAGGGCCATAAAGAATTATCACAACACTTGGAACAATTAAGGAGCAAATACTAACAATTAATGAGCAATTAAATTTACATTAATGGAATATTTGGATAATTCTTTACAATTAATGTTAATAGTCATCAAGTAGAATTGTATTAAGTCAATTAAAAATCAAAGACCAATAAGGAGTTAAGATTAGCATAAAGTGGATTACCAATGGTCATAAATTAACCTAAACACCAATAATGCAATAATCAAGAGACAATTAAGCTTTTGATTAAGATGTTAATTAAACTTTAATCAAGCTTTGAAAAGTCAATAATTTCCACTAGGATCTAAGACCAATATTAAGTCTCATAAAGCCAAATCCTTGTGAAATTGAATTGGCTAATGATAAATCGATAAAATGTTCTTAATCCTCATAAAATTAATTGGACCAATAAGAGATTAACACAAATTAAAGGTTTGGATTAAATCTAGTAAAGTTAAATCCTAAGGCTTAAAGTAACTCTCACAAAGCATAATCCTTGTGAAACAAAAATCAACCAATTAGAAGAGTTCTTTGATTATGTGAGATAAATGAAAAACAAGTGGAATAGTCAGGGGGGGGGAGGGAATACACGGTTTTTGGGACAAGAAAAGGAAGAAGAAAAAATTGTTTAAATCAACAATACACATGCATAAATGAGTCATGAACAAAGCATTAATGCAAGAAGACTTTGGGGGCAAATTGGAAGAGGATAAGATGAGGTGTGTGTGTGTGTGTGTAAGAGAGAGATTGTTGTGCATATGTGTGTGTGTAGTATGAAGAGAGAAAGAAGAGTCAAAGCATTAGCCAATAGGAAAATTTAAGCATAAAGCAATTAAATTAATCTATGGAATTAACTCTAGATATAAGCAAATGAAAATCTACACAAACTAAATTGTATCTTGAAATCCATTAATCATAGATCAAATATAAGAAGTGATTATTAACAAACATAATTCAAGCTTGAGGATGGTTATAACCAAAGTCATTTCCCCAACTTGTGAAGATTGATACCGATTGAGAAAGTAAGTGTTTATGGTCTCTAAATGAAGCCAAGAACTTCAAGATTACAAAACCAATGAGAAAACTTGAATAAAAAATCATGAAGACCCTCAAAAATATTTTTATCTAGTGAAATGCAAAGCAAAGAATAGAAGGAGGTAAGAATTGTTTAAGTCATCAATGACATCATCAACTTGTCAAAGAAGTAGGATGAGTCATAAAGCAATGGAAGAAGCTAGAAGGGGGAGGTGTAGGGCTAGGATTTGTGCTTCTAATTAACCTAGATCCAAAGGCTAAAAATGGATGAAAGTTGTTAGGAAGTTAACCCCCCAAATTGCTATAAATAGGGGAGCAATGTCTTCATTGTTCCTCACCAATTCACAAAGCAATAACCATATTTGAGAGAGAGTAAGGAACAGTGAGAGGAGCTTCTTGAAGAGTAGCAAGGCTCTTGGTAAGTTCTCTAGCTCTAGCTTTAAGTTCTTTAAGTTTTAGTTTTTAAATTCCTAGGTAGAAGTAGTTTAGATCTTAAATATTCTAGAATAATTTTATTTTTATGTTTTTATGGTTAAAATTAGCTTTATTTCGAAATACTGATGAAGAAGGTTATAGAGAAAAATTTTTGGGAGAGAAACATCAAAGTAACGAAGTTTTGGCGAAAATTCATCGGTTAGGTAATTTCTGAATCAGTGGTAAAAATGCCCATATTTTATGTTGAAAACGTGGTTGGAAAGTTTTGGGAAAATTCATGATTAAATTTGACATATAGGGATTTTTAAATATTCCAAGAACATGTTAAAATGATTTCTGTACAGTGAGATAAAAATCCTCAAAGTTAGGCTACGAATTTCTGAGAAAATGCTGGGCAGATTGTCACACCCCTTCGGTATACCGACATTCGCAAGAGTAAATATGCACAGCTTAAAGGATAAACTAGTTCCAGCATAGTAATACTGATATTGAAGTCTGGTACATAATCGAAATTCATAAAAAGGTTTGTACAAGATTTAACCAGGACATAATATTTCAAACACAATGAGGGAAAATAAATCAGATCTCTGCTCCATCAAGCACCGTCAGTTATCCATATCCACCGCCTTATCACGTGAGCCACGACCGCTGTTAGGTTTCCGTCCTGAACTTTGGGGATTGTCTGGGATTCAAATGAATCCCAGTAGTAACGTTAATCACTCACATAAGATGCATGCACAGTACATGGTAGACAACCAGTTGCAATAAATATAATTCACAATAATTTCAAACACAAAATTAAAATATGCAGTTCAACAATATTCAAGAACCTACCGGTTCATACACACAGTACTGGATAATTCAAATATTCAAATGGGCTTTCACCCTTCTGCATAAAAATTCACTTATCGGAGTACCACCCCCGGTCTCAACCGTGATGGCATCCAGGGTTACCCCACATTCAAGGGCACTACCTCCCGGCTTATACCGGCGATAAGGTTAGAAATTCACAATTCAAATATCACAATGGTACGTACATGCATATAAAGGCACACAGAGTATGTGAGAGAAAAGTTACTACCTCAACTCCGAATAGCTAAAAGAAATTCACCGGTGCTCGAACCACTTGACAGTCAACTCCTAAAATAGTATCATTATAAATATTAATCTTCACTATAATCCATTTCTTCCAAAATATCCAACAGGGTTCTTTTTATCATTTAGAATCCTTGTGACCCTTTAAACGATAAATCACCCATTTAAAATTCTTATTGCAACAATTTTCGGATTAAATCCTTTTCTGTCCAGAATTTTCATTAACTTTGAAAATTCATAACTAATTGTACAAAACTCCAAATGATGTGCTTCCAAAACCTAAATGTCCTTTGGTGAGTCTATTTTCATCGAAAAATATTCTCAACAGCCAAAAATATCCATACTATTCCCAGTTTAAATAAATCACTTCGCTGTCCAGTTTATACTTCCAGTATTTTAGGCCAGATTGTAAAATCCATAACTCCTTGTTCAGAGCTCTAAAAATTACATATTATATATCAAAAGAAAGCTCTGGATGTCTACTTCAAAACTGGAAGATTTCATGATTTTTAGACACCATTCACTTGACCGAAAACCATTTACAATTCGACTGCCTTCCAAACCGTTAAAACTGGCAGTTTTGGTAGCTTGCTTAATTAATTCTTTTTGATTCTAAAAATCATTTCCAACCTTATTCTTACTCCATTTTCCGTGATAAACACTATGGTAACCTTAAAATCATCAAAAACCTTTTGATTTTACCACTTCTTAATGAACCCAAAATAATATATAAGAAGTGATAAACAAGATTTTGAAACCAACTTCTTGAAATGACTTAAGACAAGTTAGAACCATTACTTCCTTGTCTTACTCCTTGAGAATCCAGCTATTTCTTCTTCCTTATTACCTCTTAAGACGCCTGAACTACACTTCCAAAATATTCTATAAAAATATTTCACTCGCTACTCTCACCCTCTATACCACCGAGATGAATAAGAGGAGAGTTATTATTGTGTGATCAGAATTTATGTGAGAGGGAAGAGAGAATGCATTCGTGACTTAGTTGCTAAAACAAGAGAACGCGAAGCATATATTTATATAATCATGCAGTAGCTGAACCAAAATGTGTATGCGTGTGGTCTTCATAAAATGCAGCTGCACTAACTCAATAATATATAATTGAGAAAGTGGTATGCATGCGTGGCTGAAAATGGAATAAAGTGGAGAATATTATTGTATTGCACGCTGAACCGTCCATGTACCAGCTCCTTTGGCGTTGTCTTCCTTTTGCCAAATAAATGGAGAGTGGGGTTATGAATCATGAGCAATACCAATTAAATATATAGTAGATATGCTTTATTACAGAAACACAAATTCGTGAGATCAAACTTAATTCCACTCCCCTCATATTTTATTCTTATTCGGATAAGCAGATTAGATCCCAGAGTTGTCTTCATATTTAAATCCCTCCATCTTTAGACACAATATATTGCCCGTGAGTGGATGGATATATATATATATATATATATATGCATATTATTGGAAGTGAGTAGGTGTTTGATTTATTAGAGTGGTCATTAGTGTCTTACAAAAATGGAATAAAGGGAAAATGAATGAAGAATGTGGTAGTGAGTGTGTGTGTCGGCATTGAGACAAATAGAGGGACAAAGGAAAAACATGTGGTCCCAACTCATGGAAATAAGAGATGGATGTTACAATTCTCCTCCCGTAAAATAAATTTCGTCCCCGAAATTTGCTTCATCACTTGTGTATCGAGCCATAAACTCTGGATAATGATTCTTCATGTCTTCTTCTGTTTCCCAGGTTGCTTCTTCAGGAGATAATCCCTTCCAGACCACTTTCACCATCCGAATACTTTTATTTCTGAGCCGCTTCTGAAGTCGGTCAATGATCCGCTCAGGCTCAACCGCATATGTATGGTTATCTTGTACATCAACATCTTCGTACTCGATAACATGTTCAGGGTCTGGTATGTACTTCTTCAACTGTGATACATGAAAAACATTATGAAGTCTACTCAGATTTGGGGGTAATGCTATTTGGTATGCCACTGATCCAAATTTTGCCAAGATCTGAAATGGGCCAATGTAATGAGGACTTAGCTTCTTCCTCTTGATCGCTCTTCCAATTCCAGTTACTGGTGATACCTTCAGGAACACATGATCTCCAACTTCAAATTCTAGAGGTCTTCTCCGTTTGTCAGCATAACTTTTCTGTCGACTTTGTGCTGCTAGGAGCCTCTTTCTTATAAGCTTGATATGTTCTGATGTTTTATCCACATAATCTGTTCCATGCAATTTTCTGTCAGACAATTCTGTCCAACACAAGGGTGATTGACACTTCCTTCCATACAGTGCTTCATACGGAGCCATTTGAATGCTTGCATGATAGCTGTTGTTGTAAGCAAATTCAGCCAGTGGAAGGTTACGGTCCCAATTACCCTTAAAGTCTAATGCACATGCCCTTAACATGTCTTCCAGCGTCTGTATAGTTCTTTCCGACTGTCCATCCGTCTGAGGATGATAAGCCGTACTATATCTCAGTTTTGTACCCATGGCTTTTTGTAAAGCTTTCCAAAATCGAGAAGTAAAACGAGGATCTCTATCGGAGATAATAATCTTTGGTACACCATGAAGTCTTACTATCTCTTTTACATAAATTTCTGCCAACTTTGCAGGAGAATAGTTGACACCAATGGGAAGAAAATGTGCCGACTTGGTGAGACGATCAACAATTACCCAGATCGCATCATGATTCCCGATCCTGGGCAATCCCACTACTAGATCCATCGTAACGCTTTCCCATTTCCATTCAGGAATCTCCAAACTTTGAAGAAGTCCTGGTGGTCGCTTGTGTTCAATTTTAACCTTTTGACAAGTAAGACAACGAGTTACGTATTTAGTCACATCACTCTTCAGTCCTGGCCACCAAAATTCAGACTTCAAATTATGGTACATCTTGACCACCCCTGGATGAAGGGTATACTTGCTTTTGTGTGCTTCATCCAGAATCTTTAGTCTCAACTTAGGTTTTGGTGGTACATAAATACGCTTCCTGAATCTGATCAGTCCACTTTGAGAAAGATCATAATCCTGAGTTTCACCACGTGAGATCTTTTCTCGAATGGAGCTTGCTAGTTCGTCTTGCCTTTGAGCTTCTACAATTTCTGCTCGTAGATCACTTTCTCCTTGACTAACACTAATGTTAGCAAGTATCACTTCTTTGCGCCTTCTTGAGTTTAAAATTACCTGATTTAACAAATTTAAATCTCGAAAATTTCCTAGCAAATTCTGTTCTTGAACCATCATATATGCTACCTGCACCGCCTTTCTACTCAGAGCATCTGCAACAACATTAGCTTTTCCTGGATGATATTTGATTTCCAAGTTGAAATCTTTCAACAACTCCATCCATCTACGCTGTCTCATATTCAATTCTTTCTGATCAAAAAGATACTTGAGACTTTTGTGGTCGCAGTACAATTCAACATTAGTACCGTACAGATAATGCCGCCATATCTTTAAAGCAAACACAATTGCTGCAAGTTCCAAGTCATGAGTGGGATAATTCAATTCATGAGGTTTCAGCTGTCGAGAGGCATACGCCACCACTCTGCCCTGCTGCATCAGGACACATCCCAATCCTTGCTTACTAGCATCGCTATAAACCACATAGGTTTTACCGGGATCTGGGATAATCAAAACTGGTGCGGACGTCAATCTCTCTTTCAGCTGCTTAAAGCTTTCTTCACAACGCTCATCCCACACGAATGACTGGTTCTTTTTTGTAAGCTTTGTCAATGGCAAGGCAATTCGGGAAAAATTCAATATAAATCGTCGGTAATAACCAGCAAGACCCAGAAAACTGCGTACTTCAGTCACAGTCTCTGGCCTTTTCCAATTCAGTACTGCTTCCACTTTACTGGGATCTACAGAGACCCCTTCTTGTGAGATGACATGGCCAAGAAATCTAACTTCTTGAAGCCAAAACTCACACTTGCTCAACTTAGCGTAAAGTCGCTTGTTTTTCAAAATATTCAACACAATCCTCAGATGATTCTCATGCTCTTTGCTGCTCTTTGAGTAGATTAGGATGTCGTCGATAAAGACTACCACAAACTGATCTAAGTATTGACGGAAGATTCGGTTCATGTAGTCCATAAACACGGCAGGTGCATTGGTCAAACCAAACGGCATTACTAAAAATTCATAATGTCCGTATCTGGTTCTAAAAGCTGTCTTTGGAACATCTTCAGCTTTTACTCGTAGTTGATGATAACCCGAACGTAAATCGATTTTTGAAAATACGCTAGAACCAGCTAACTGATCAAGCAAATCATCTATTCTGGGGAGAGGATACTTATTCTTGACGGTCACCTTGTTTAATTCTCGATAATCGATACACAATCTCAGGCTCCCGTCTTTCTTCTTTACAAATAACACTGGAGCTCCCCATGGTGAAACACTGGGTCGTATAAACCCTTTCTCTAGTAATTCTTCAATTTGTTTCTTCAGCTCCGCCATCTCGTTAGGTGCCATTCGATATGGTGCTTTAGATATTGGTCCAGCTCCAGGCATAATTTCGATGCCGAATTCTACTTCTCTTTCCGGAGGTAATCCACTAATGTCTTCCGGAAATACCTCAGGAAATTCATTCACAACTGGAATATTTTCAAGTGCAGTCCCAGTTTCTGTTTGTACTGAGAAAAACACAACATACCCTTGGCAACCCTTTCTCAAACACTTCTCAGCTTCATCTACTGAGAGGAAATTCATATTTACATCTTTACTAATATCTCTCTGCGGATTTGGATATACAATCCTTTTATTTCCGCAGTCTAACAGCACATTATTTGCTGTCAACCAATTTAAACCAAGTATAACATCTATACGATGAAGTGGCAAACATATCAAATCTACCACAGAATCATGGCCGTCCACATTTACAATGCAATTCAAACAGACATCAGCAGTCAAAGATTTAACACCAAGTGGTGTCGTCACAACAAGATCATAAGGCAGTTTGTGGATAACCAATCTTAGTCGACTAACACAATCATATGATATAAAAGAATGACTAGCACCCGTATCAAACAATGTTTGTAATGTATTTCCATGAAGAAGAATGGTACCTTGAATCATCTCCGGAGACTTTCTAGCCTCCTCATGCGTCATAGCAAATATTCTTCCAAAATTCTGTGGCCTCCTCTCTGTGGCACGCTGTGGGCAATCCGAGCTATAGTGACCCGTCTTGCGACAATTATAACAAATGATCTGCCCGCTACAATTCCTGCCTTGATGGAATTTACCGCATTGAGGACATGGTCTAGGCTCTGCTGGCTTTTGATTGATACGTTCGCTAGACTGAACAGGTTTCTTATTACTTCCTTGGAATTTGGTCCCTGTCCCTTTTCTTTTCTGGGAAGAATTCCTTCTGCTGGACTCGCCTTGATTCGTAGTAACCTCAGGCAGCTGCAAATCCCTTAGATTCCTCTCAACCATCCTGCATTCCTCAATTCCAAGACTAAATTTTTGGAATTTACGGGAGACCAGCTCTTTTCTCAGTTCATATTTTAATCCCCTAATCAACCTTCCCGACTTCCACTTCTCGTCATTACTGATTTTCAGGGTTGAAGAGTAACGAGCTAGTCGGTTGAAACGACTCAGATATTCATTAAAAGACTCTTCTTTACCCTGTTGTATAGCCAGGAATTCTAACTCCTTCTCGTCCCTAGTGGATTCAGGAAAATACTCTGCATCAAAGTTATCTTTGAAGGTTTCCCAAGTGATGGGGATATTCTGAGCCCGCAGAATTAATTCCGTGTTCTTCCACCATCGATCAGCATCACCTTCCAATTTGTAGATTGCCAATTCAACTTTCCTTTCTGTAGGGCACCGCATTACTCGAAAAATCTTCTCCAATCTCAGCACCCAATTCTCAGCTACCTGGGGATCAAAACTCCCGCGAAAAACTGGTGGTTGATGCTTGCAAAATTTGGTAATCCAATACTGTTCATCCTCTACGTCAAGTTGCATCCTGTCAGCTACAGGTTCATTTTGTTGAATCTCGGGTTGAGTGGATCTTTCCCCCTTCCGCAGTTGCAGCTCGCTGTCCACCCTCGTTCTGCCTAGCCTTTACTTCACGTATTTCCTCCTGTAGTTTATTTATCATCTCCATCATTTGTTGCACATAGTGAAGAGGATCTTGTTCTGGTATATTCTCCTCTTGTGCCCGCTCTTGTTCATGTGATTGTTCTCGCTCCTGTTCTTGTTCATTTGGCCGCTCTTGAGCCTGCACTTGCTTACGTGGTCTGCCTCTACCACGACCTCTGCCTCTGCCTCTGCTACTGCTACCTCCTCGAACATTCACCATAATGTCTTTTCACTATTCAAGTGCATATTCTTGTTAATATCAATTTAATTCAAAATCCTCAAATAACGACATACACATGCCATTCTATATATACCACTACACACTTCTATCTATTCAAGACTTTATCAGTATACTATCCTGACATTGCCGGAACTAAGGCTCTGATACCACGAATGTCACACCCCTTCGGTATACCGACATTCGCAAGAGTAAATATGCACAGCTTAAAGGATAAACTAGTTCCAGCATAGTAATACTGATATTGAAGTCTGGTACATAATCGAAATTCATAAAAAGGTTTGTACAAGATTTAACCAGGACATAATATTTCAAACACAATGAGGGAAAATAAATCAGATCTCTGCTCCATCAAGCACCGTCAGTTATCCATATCCACCGCCTTATCACGTGAGCCACGACCGCTGTTAGGTTTCCGTCCTGAACTTTGGGGATTGTCTGGGATTCAAATGAATCCCAGTAGTAACGTTAATCACTCACATAAGATGCATGCACAGTACATGGTAGACAACCAGTTGCAATAAATATAATTCACAACAATTTCAAACACAAAATTAAAATATGCAGTTCAACAATATTCAAGAACCTACCGGTTCATACACACAGTACTGGATAATTCAAATATTCAAATGGGCTTTCACCCTTCTGCATAAAAATTCACTTATCGGAGTACCACCCCCGGTCTCAACCGTGATGGCATCCAGGGTTACCCCACATTCAAGGGCACTACCTCCCGGCTTATACCGGCGATAAGGTTAGAAATTCACAATTCAAATATCACAATGGTACGTACATGCATATAAAGGCACACAGAGTATGTGAGAGAAAAGTTACTACCTCAACTCCGAATAGCTAAAAGAAATTCACCGGTGCTCGAACCACTTGACAGTCAACTCCTAAAATAGTATCATTATAAATATTAATCTTCACTATAATCCATTTCTTCCAAAATATCCAACAGGGTTCTTTTTATCATTTAGAATCCTTGTGACCCTTTAAACGATAAATCACCCATTTAAAATTCTTATTGCAACAATTTTCGGATTAAATCCTTTTCTGTCCAGAATTTTCATTAACTTTGAAAATTCATAACTAATTGTACAAAACTCCAAATGATGTGCTTCCAAAACCTAAATGTCCTTTGGTGAGTCTATTTTCATCGAAAAATATTCTCAACAGCCAAAAATATCCATACTATTCCCAGTTTAAATAAATCACTTCGCTGTCCAGTTTATACTTCCAGTATTTTAGGCCAGATTGTAAAATCCATAACTCCTTGTTCAGAGCTCTAAAAATTACATATTATATATCAAAAGAAAGCTCTGGATGTCTACTTCAAAACTGGAAGATTTCATGATTTTTAGACACCATTCACTTGACCGAAAACCATTTACAATTCGACTGCCTTCCAAACCGTTAAAACTGGCAGTTTTGGTAGCTTGCTTAATTAATTCTTTTTGATTCTAAAAATCATTTCCAACCTTATTCTTACTCCATTTTCCGTGATAAACACTATGGTAACCTTAAAATCATCAAAAACCTTTTGATTTTACCACTTCTTAATGAACCCAAAATAATATATAAGAAGTGATAAACAAGATTTTGAAACCAACTTCTTGAAATGACTTAAGACAAGTTAGAACCATTACTTACTTGTCTTACTCCTTGAGAATCCAGCTATTTCTTCTTCCTTATTACCTCTTAAGACGCCTGAACTACACTTCCAAAATATTCTATAAAAATATTTCACTCGCTACTCTCACCCTCTATACCACCGAGATGAATAAGAGGAGAGTTATTATTGTGTGATCAGAATTTATGTGAGAGGGAAGAGAGAATGCATTCGTGACTTAGTTGCTAAAACAAGAGAACGCGAAGCATATATTTATATAATCATGCAGTAGCTGAACCAAAATGTGTATGCGTGTGGTCTTCATAAAATGCAGCTGCACTAACTCAATAATATATAATTGAGAAAGTGGTATGCATGCGTGGCTGAAAATGGAATAAAGTGGAGAATATTATTGTATTGCACGCTGAACCGTCCATGTACCAGCTCCTTTGGCGTTGTCTTCCTTTTGCCAAATAAATGGAGAGTGGGGTTATGAATCATGAGCAATACCAATTAAATATATAGTAGATATGCTTTATTACAGAAACACAAATTCGTGAGATCAAACTTAATTCCACTCCCCTCATATTTTATTCTTATTCGGATAAGCAGATTAGATCCCAGAGTTGTCTTCATATTTAAATCCCTCCATCTTTAGACACAATATATTGCCCGTGAGTGGATGGATATATATATATATATATATATATATATATATGCATATTATTGGAAGTGAGTAGGTGTTTGATTTATTAGAGTGGTCATTAGTGTCTTACAAAAATGGAATAAAGGGAAAATGAATGAAGAATGTGGTAGTGAGTGTGTGTGTCGGCATTGAGACAAATAGAGGGACAAAGGAAAAACATGTGGTCCCAACTCATGGAAATAAGAGATGGATGTTACACAGATGCTCAAACTTAAAACCTGGGAGTGATTCGTGTAATCTAGGAAAAACTTATTATTTTACTTGAAGGTAGACCTCCTGAGGATTCCAGGGAATTTTATGGATCCTCGTTTCTATTTTTCTAGAATTAGTTATGATTTTTCAAAGTTAGACGAAAAATCAGCCCAGAAATGTTGTACCAGTGTTTTTCTGAAAACTAAGGGAAACAAGTTGAAAAGTAATTCCTACCAAGGGTAAAAAGGTCATTAGTGACTAGGATATCTTCTAGAATATTATTAGTGAAGTAATAAATGCGAAATTACCATTATAGGATATACGTGATCATATCGACCGACGTACGTACCGCGATCCCCGGTGAAGGTACGTTCGCGTACTGTAGCACCAACTCTGATGCTTATTATATTCTTATATATGATAGATAACTTTACATCTGCTGTGTGCTTATGAGATACATCTGCTGTGTGCTTATGAAAAACATCTACTGTGTGCCTATATACTGTTAGGATACATCTGCTGTGTGCTAGGATACATCTGTTGTGTGCTTATGTACTGTTGGGATACATCTGATGTGTGCTTATGTATTGATTATTGTTGAGACGCCATGAATATCTGTTATACATATACTGTCATATATAAGCATGAGGTTAACCGCCGTTACCTGAGGTTCAAGGGTCATTGAACCTCAGCTCTTGCTATAGTCTCACGATCCGGAGGAACCAGGGCCAAGGACAAGGGTAAGGAGCCAGCGTGAGGACGCACACAGAGAGATTTTTATTTTGATTTTATTTTATCGAACTATATTCAGATTACTGTACCGCTGTGTAAGCAGCCAGATACTACACTAGTAAATGTTTATCAAATACTTGCTCTCTTAAAATTATTCTGATACTCTACTCTGATCAATTATTTCAAAAATACTTTGGAAAATTGGGTATCTGATCAATTATCAGATACTCTAATCAATTATTCCTATGGACAAATTATTTTAAAATATTTAATTAAGAAGGTAAAGGATAAAATAAAGACACTTTTTAAAATAGTGTCAAAAAAATACTGAGAGATTATAGGAAAGTTATTATTAAATATTTTATTGAGTCTACATACATCGAAAATGAGTAGATGCAGAGGAAAGTGAGAACAAAAAAGTTAAAAGAAGGAAAAAGTTTAAAATTTTAAAAAAAGTCAAGAAAATGTTAACAATAGCATCAGCGACAAACTATTTTATCCTTTCTCTTGAGCGATAATGATAGTTAGCCTTAAAAAAGCACGACAGATTTAATTTAGAAGTAAGTAAGAGGATAAAACAAATATAAAAATTATATATTGACAAAAATGATATCTGATATAAAAAGAGATAAAAGGAAAATTGTTACAAAATATTTCAAAATATTAAAGTGAAAATGTGTAAAATCCAATGAAGGAGGTTATCTTATCGGTTAACATAAGAAAAAGGATAATTAAGAGAGTTAATAGGGATTTTTATTCTAAAAAATTAAGTAAAAATTAAGAATTAAATACAATAAGTGGAGGGTGTGAGCTTAACAGTTAGCAAAAAAGGACAGATCGTGAAGTGCTGACAAAATGTACGTATGAATAAAAAAATTGTAAATTGTAAATTAATAAAATAGAGGAAGTGGTTTAATAAAATAAGGAGGACAGACGTCAAAAATAATAAGTGGAGGGTGTGAAGTTGACGGTTAGCAAAAAAAAAAAAAGGAGGTAGGGTTTAAAAAAAAAACAGATGTGGCGTGATATAATCGACTAAATACTATAGTTTAGTCGACTACATATTGGGTAATCGGCTAAACAGGAGCAAAACGGTGATATGGTTTCGTATAGGGGAATTTTGGTTATTAATTAATTAATTAAGGGCAAAAGGGTCAAAAAGCCAAATTATCCTAGGGGCTAACAAGGTTGCATATACACTGAGATGATATATTTTAGGTCATATCATTTGACTTAAGGTTTTGTCAAGTCACCCCAAAACTACGTCGTTTTGAGGGGTAGAGGAATTAATGAATGATATTTTGGTAAAATTCATATAATAAATAAAAACAAAAATACAAAAACACCCTTAATTAATTCCCTTAACTCCAAAAGATGTAATTTTGGGTTAGAGAAATTAATGAATGATGTTTTGGTAAAATTCATATAATAATTACAAAAACAAAAATACCAAAACACCCTTCGTTAATTTCTCTAACCCCAAAACGAAATAGTTTTGGGGTAACTTTGACAAAACCTTATGTCAAGTGACATAACAACGATATATATATCACCAATAAATATTGAATTGTGAAAACTCATTGTAAAAATAATATTAATAGTAAAATGTAGGTAATTCATGAATCTGTTTTATATAGGTAGTTGAAAGCGACACAATGGGCATGTATGGCCTGTTTTTAGTCATCCTACAATGCAATTATCATGAAAAAAATGTTCACATGGCAGTGCTGAAACGTCATCACCTTCCTCATCATCAAAAGCTTCTAAGCAAATGCTACATGTGCTTGTCTTTATATTATCGGAGAACTTTTCCATCTTCTTGAGTCAGGGACGGACCCAGGAATTTTACTTACGGGGGGCAAAAATTAAAAGTGCTAAATCATAAATAAAAATATTTAAAATATGATAAAGACCTAATATACAAAAAGTTGAAAGAAATATATTACTGAAATTAAGTTTATTTTACTTGACTCTTAGTCTACGTGTTTTCATATTGTTAAACTCATCTATAATTGAATCCGTGCTAAAACTCAAAATAATTTCTTTTCCAATGTATGTAATCATCAATATTCTCATGGTTATCGATTAACGAAACTCAAAACTTGTCTAAAATACTAACTCTAAAAATATTATCTAATCAGTATAAGAGTAATATCATTAGAAAGATAAAATCATATAGAATAAATTGCATAAAGAAAATTTAATGAAAAGAATTGATTTTAAGTACCTCATTGATTCTGAAAATTTACATGTAAACTATTGAAAAATTGCTAGACGAGCCAAAGCCACTAGTGAGAAGAAGAAGAGATAATGATAATTTCTGAAAAATGCAAAACAACTAATGGGAATATATATATATATATATATATATATATATATATATATATATATTAATGGTGTGGGCCCAGCTCTTACTTTTTCTTAATATAAATGAAAGAAGGCTATTTTTCCCTGAATATATATCAAAGCAACGGTCTGCGAAAGTAAAGCAAGCATTAAAAGAGCATTTCAAGCATATATATGTTATTGAGCTTTCTCTAGTCTAGTATATATATATTTTTTTTAAAAAAAATAGGGGGGGCGGGGGCCACCCCTAGCCCCCTCCGTCCGTCTTTGTCTTGAGTGATGCCACCATACCTTTCTCTGTAGCCGGAACCATGATGAAGTGCTGCATCGATTGCTCTATTTCTCTTGATTCAAAATCATTGTTAGTAGAAGATTGTTGATCGAATGAGCCCATAGCACTATAGATTTCTAATGGCTCATAACTTGACAGAGCGATGATTTCAGTGACAGTAAGACTGTCGTTATGAAACATAACTTCCATCAAGTCTTGAGAAATCGGGACGTAGGGATGTCATGATTGTAATACAGATTCTTTCGGTGAAGGAGGAGCTGCTTGGTTTGTTGTGGTGGAGAATATTAATTTTCTGTAAAAAAAGAAGAAGGATGTATAAGAATAAATAAAACAAGAATACAAAATTATATATAAAAAATTTCATGAATATAATCACTAATGAGACTCCTCCCTCTAGAAAGACCCAAGTCACCTCAAATCCCTTTCCACTTAACTATGAACCAACTCCGACTTTGTATAGATTTTAACAAGGTGAAAAAGGAATTAATAACCACTTTTCTTTGAGACGGAGGGTTTTAAACTCTGTTATAAGTTATGGCGAAAAAAAAAAGTGTCGAAACAAAATCGCAATACTCTATAAATTTCTTGGCAATAGAACAACTTCTCCGAAAGATTGAAATTTGTTCAGTTCTTCCACCCACGTTTTGTTTGGTTAGTAATAATGAAGAAACAAAATTAGGATGGGCAAGAAGGTAGCGCGTTTGAATATTCTCATTTATAGACGCTTTATAACAAAGAAAAATTGTTAGAGAAATGGTTGATAAGTTGATGGAAATGTTATATAAGAATCTGGGTTGAGAAAAATAAATATGATATGGGAAAATAAGTTAAAAAGGAAATGAGAATATGTAAGATGAAGAGTAGACAATGATCTAAATTACTCTGTTTTAAAGAGGAAGCAACTATCTCACTAACTCATTAAGAACAACCTCTTTGAGATTAAGATAGAGAGTAGGCAAAAATCTGACTTCTTCTCTAAATCAACCCACATCACAAGAATTTGTAACCTACCAGACTGTTAAAGTCCGAGCAGAATCTCCGATAACAGAAAAAAATGGCTTGACAACTTTATTAACTTATATTCCAGTACTTTCTTCCGTACACAATTCAAAATAATATAACAAAATTCGGGATGCACATAACCTGAAAAACACTCCATATTCAAAATGGTTCAAATCTAATAGAATAGAGAACAACTTGGCTACGCACAGATTCTTTCTCTCTTCGTTTTAGGTGTTGAACTCTATTCTCTCTCTCTCTGTGTATAGGTATGGAATTGTGACTTACGCCCGGCTAGCCTCTTATTTAGAGAATTTTGAAGTTCAACTAATGTGACGCAATCTATTTGAACGATATGTTTTAATTTAATATTTCAATATTAATCTTATAAAAATATAATCTATTTGAAAGATATGTTTTAATCTAATATTTCAATATTAATCTTAAAAAAATATAACACATTAATTACTTTGCATTAATGTTATACAAAATTTTCCTGGCTTTTTTGACCCTTTTTCCCAGAATTAATTAATTAATAACCAAAATGCCCCAGCATGAAACCATATCACCATTCTGCCCTCGATATGTGCTGCAATACTTAGTCGATTACACCACACTAGATTTGTTTTTTTAAAACCCCACCTCCTTTTTTTGCTAACCCTCAAGTTCACACCCTCCACTTATTATTTTTGACACCTGTCCTCCTTATAATAGGAAAGTATAATAACGCTTCAGCAAAATCCTGAAGAGATAATTGGAAAGTTATTATAATTTTATAGGACAAATTATTTTAAAATAATTCGTCCATCTATAAGACAGACTATTATCTTAATTAAATATTTTTAAATAATTTGTCCATCTATAATAACGCTTCAGCGAAATCCTGGAGAGATAATAGGAAAGTAGTTATAATTTTATAGATGGACAAATTATTTTAAAATAATTCGTCCATCTATAGGACAGACTATTATCTTAATTAAATAATTTAAAATACTCTATAAATTTCTTGGCAATAGAACAACTTCTCCAAAATCAGAAAGATTGAAATTTGTTCTAACAAAATTAGGACTTTGAATATTCTTATATTCTTATTTAGAGACGCTTTATAACAAAGAAAAATTGCTAGAGAACAAGGTTGAATACTGATTTGAGTAAGCTGATGGGTGAGCTGATAGAAATGTTATATGAGAATCTAGGTTGAGAAAAATAAATATGACATCGGAAAATAAGTGAAAAAGGAAATGAGAATATCTAAGATGAAGAGTAGACAATGATCTAAATTACTCTATTTTAAAGAGGAAGCAAGTATCTTACTAACTCATTAAGAACAGCCTCTTTAAGATAGAGAGCAGGCAAGAATCTGACTTCTTCTCTCAATTAGCCCATATCGTCCAAGCAGAATCTGAAACAGAGAAAAATGGCTAGACAACTTTATTGACTAATATTCCAGTACTTTCTTCTGTACACAAATCAAAATAATATAACAAACACTATTACAAAAAAAAGTTAAAAACGTCCTGAATTAGAGGCAAAAAACGTCCTTTTTGAGAAGGACGTCTGAGTAGGGGAAGTTATAAAAAAAGCGATTAAGGCGTCCTATGGTCTAAACAGGACGTCTAAAAAAGGCGTCCTATGGTCTAAACAGGACGCCCTAAAAAAGGTGTCCTATGTTATAAATAGGACGCCCTAAACAAGGCGTCCTATGCTTAATATAGGGCGCCTTTTTTAAGGTGTCCTAGATTAAATACAGGACGCCTTAAAAAAGGTGCCCTATATTAAGCATAGGACGCCTTTTTTAGGGCGTCATAGAAGTAAATATAGGACGCCTTATATAATAATTTTTTTTTAAATCAGTTCTAAAGCTCATTACAACTGAAACCTGTAAACAGCAAATAACAGCAAGTAAAAACCAACAAAAACCAGCATTAAAACTGAAACCTAACAGCAAATAATAGCAAGTAAAAAACCAACAAAAACCAGCATTATAACTGAAACTTGTAAACAGCAAATAACAGCAAGTAAAAACCAACAAAAACCATCCAGCAACAAGGCAAGTTAACAATGCAAGTAACAACGCCTCTTTTAAAACTAGTTTTTTTTTAAAAAAACTAGTTCGATAGAACAATGCAAATAACAACAAGTAAAAACCAACAAAAACCAGGCAAATTGCAACAACAACAACAAGGCAAGAACCAACAACAGCAACAAGGCAAATTGCCAACCAGCCAGCAAGACCAACAACGAACAACAACAAGGCAATTGGCAACCAGCAAGACCAACAACAGCAACAAGCAATTTGACAACCAGCAAGACCAACAACAGCAACAAACAACCAACAACAAGTAACCAAAACTTTTAAGACCCAATAAGATAGATCAGTTTAGACCAAAACGCACTTGGCAACCAGCAAGACCAACAACAACAAGTGACCAACAACAGCAACAACAAACTATTATACTTAAATTGACCAAAAATACAACTTTCAGCTTCGAGTTTCAATTCCAATACACAACAAAGATCACATATGTACAGCAACAGCAAAATTCTAAATATGCTTTAAGTTTCAGGGCTATTAACAAATCTGAGTAACCAATTCTGCAGAAACCAAGAGTATTAAAGGCGAACAATTCAATACATATATATATGCGTTGAAGAAAATTTGCATCCAAAGCGTCTCGAATTATATCGATCTTTTCATCCGAGCGCGGAGCCAGACTATCAAAAATCTATAAATTGAAAAACAAGGTATAAGTTAAACCAATGAAGTGAATGAAATAATTATCATTTGAGAAACACAGAGCGATCACGTACGTTTTGAAAACTTGTACGTCCACTCCCCACGATTTCGTGCATAAAAAACATAACGTAGTAACCGCACTCAGAGTTTCCTGGTTGTTTCGGACACTAATAAATCAAAAGCAAATTGTTAAAACAAATAAAGGCATATCGAAAGCTACCATTGTGTCAATGACATAACTTGAATTGAAACTACTTACTCTCGGAAAATGCCACTTCGGTCCACCCTGCTCTGCTGCTGTAGCAATCGATCTAGCCACCCTTAATGCACTATCATTAAAACGGAAATTAACAGACATGAAAACAAATCATTACATATGAAGAATCAATGATTTAGACGAAAATTTACTTACTTGGCAAACATGGATTTGATTTCATCGTTTGGCCTGCCACCACGTAAGGGATCAAACCAATAACATGTGTTCTTCGAGGGACAAACAACACACAGGGTCTAATGACCACTACAACATACATTTTAATATTAATTAAGATAAGAAATGAATTTATTCTTAAAAATCTTAAATAGACAAAACTAAAATACGTACGCTTCAAGTATCGGGGCTAGATAACAACGATCATCTTCCAAGGCAATTGTAGCACCAATATAAAGCATCCTTTGGGTTAACGTATTGCGAGCCTAGGTGGTGCTTATTGGACTTAAGAATCCATACAAACCCTTGTGGCCTTTCTGGACGCATATGTCATTGCAGACACTATGATCGAAATAAAATGATAAGCGTTGTTGAGTATAGAAAACAAAAAATAATCAATGGAATAATTAAAGGGGAAAAAACTTACACTATCGCAGCTTCAAGAATGACTAAATCTAAACACTTCAAATGCATAAATTCTTCAAGATCTTTTTTGTCAATTGTAAAGTCATATGTCTTTTCTGCGCCGACAATGCCCGGTTGCATCTTGAAGGAGAGATAGTTGATGTCCTTGTACACGTCTCGCAGTAGTGCTAAGTGTGGAAAATTGCACGCAGCTTGTTCATTCTATGAAAACATAAACAAACATATTATGAGTGAGTTACCAATGAAAAGCAAGTTCTAGTAATGTATTTCCTACCATTGGAGGTGTCGTCGCCGCCACCTGAAAAAGCAAGTTCTATGGCCCGACCTAAATCAGGAACCTCGTCATCTTCAATCGGGATGTGTGTTTCTTCTTCCCCCTCTCGAACACATGTCACAGTCACCCTACGTAGGTCTTGTGGAATTTCAATATTATGGTGGGTGGTGTGATCCATGTAAATAAGAGCATCGACAACAATACGCCGATATGGGACATCCAAATAGAGAGTGCACGGTTGTCCTCCCTGTGGAATGTGAGAAGGCTCGCCGGGATCAACATCTAGAGGGTGAAAACTCTCTTTACTGCTAGGGAAGGCCGGGGATTCACGAGTTGTATGTTCCGTATTGTCCCTCGATTCCATCATAGTTTTCACTTCGGGTCGTACTTGTTGCATGATTTCGTCAAACAGTCGCGCTCGAATTTTTGCCACAAGCTGAGGACTAGGGTTGTTGTCGTCATACAACCGTGAACGCCGTCCAAAATATTTTACGGCAGTAACCCCCTAGGCTCCCCTCGAATGTTGTCAGGGTAATCCGGCTTCCCAATCGCCGTTGACAAAATGTCCATCCGTGAACCCGGCATAAATGAACCTTGGAAACTCTGCTCCTCAAGTGCATCCTGTATCATAAGATGTTTCATAAATAACAACTAAACCCTATAATATGAAGCAACTAAGGGTATTTAAACCGTCTAATTTAACCACTTACAATCTTGGAGGCAACCTCAGCAACATCTGCATTTATGTATGTGTCGCCCCTCATCCTCACAGCTTTCCATTTCTTGTGACGAGGAGGAGGTTCAGGGGGCTGGACAACAGTGGAAGGATTGGATTCGGCAGCTTCCTTCATTCTCTCTAACTGCTCCTCCATCATTCTCCGTTCCAGCTTTCTGTACCCACCACGAGACATACAATGCGGATACTTATTTGCCGCTTGCCTCTCTTTATTGACTTGACTTATTTCCTGTGACACAAAAACAAATAAAACTGAGCCTAAGTTGTCAAATAAAAAGAAATGATATGAAAGGAATTTTACAATAAATTGTGGATTTTGCCGCGACGCCACAAACTCCTTCCAGTCCTTGGGAGAAATATAAGGATATTTCTGGCATGGATCCTCGTTCCTCCTTTCCCCTCGAATAAACTTTTTAGTCAGCTTATTCTTGAAGTCTTTCCAACGTATACGGACTTCCTCCATCCAATGCTTTTCCATTGCCTTAGTGTTAGGGACGTCGTACGTTTGCTGCAAGGTAAAAGGAAAGATAATTAAATTTCAATTAATAAGTCAAATGATACAAATGCAGATATATCAAAAGTGACGAACCAAAAGTTGTGCCCAAATCAACTACTTTGTTTTCGGCGGAACGAACTTCCAAGCAGAGATCACAATGCGAACTTTGCTTCTAGCCAGATAGCCTACATAGCTAATGAAATTGTCTTCCTCCGGGCCAATTGGGTTCAACTTGTCATCAAATTCCACATGCAGCCTCTTTTTTTGGTTTTCACGACGGGCCACTAGCGTTGCCATCTGTGTGCAACCTCTACCCCTTCTCACAATGGGCTCGTCACCTTTGTCACCTCCTGACTCATCAGAGTTAGAGCTAGAGCTAGACATGATCCTGTTCATGAAGGACAAATCAATGTTAGATAGGTTATTAAATAGTAAACAGATTAATAAAATGAACAAAAATGTTAAACCACCACAAAAATAACATTACTATTTCATAAGTAAAGATCTTACTTTATATGGTTTCCCATATTCCTTCACAATGATCTTTTCTTGCAACATCTTCGTCATCATCTACCAATTCCACTTCACGTGTTGTAAGGGGGTTTGTTGTGAAAGGGGTGTATCGTCAAGGTCGAAGGATTCTTCACCATACTTCTGTTTTTTACTTTGAAGTACAATGGACAATTTTTTATTTGCCGGGTCTGTAACATAAAACACTTGTTTCGCCTGGCTTGCTAGAATGAATGGCTCATCTCTATGACCAACTCTTTCAAGATCAACTGAGACAACTCCAAATTGTGGATCTATTACAACAACATTATTGCTAACCCACTTACATTTCAATAGAGCAACTTTGAACTTGTTGTAGCTCATCTCCCATATTTCTTCAATAACTACATAATAAGCCATTGATGCTAATACCGGGTTTTTGTCTTTCGAACTCGCAAAGTGCATGGATTCAGCTTCAACCATCACCCCACTATTTTGCACAGAACTTCTGTCATCTTGGTCTTTTGTGTAGAAGGTATACCCGTTTATTTCATAACCTTGCCAAGTGATGACCTGAAAAGAAGGCCCCCAGGCCAACCACTCGATTGTATCCGACACTCCGGTCTCGCGCGATACCTTCTCCTCGAACCACTTTGCGAAGGTCTTCTTTTGTTCATGAGCTATTTGCATGTCATTCTTCCTTGGATTCTTATTCTTCAAACTCTTTCTGTGTTCATCAATGTATGGTTGAACTTCTTCCATATTATTCAAGATGTACAGGTGTGCTTGCAACACCTCTTCACGAGGCTTATTCTTCAGTTTGATTCCTCGAGTTCCCTCGGTTATCCCCTCGTCATGCTGAGATCGTATCATCGTCCCTGATAGATAATCTTTGCAAAAGTCCATAGCCTCTTCAACTACATATCTCTCAACAATTGAGGCTTCCAGTCGATAAGGATTTTTAGAATACCCTTTTAAGATCTTCATGTATCGCTCGAAAGGGTACATCCACCTTAAGTAAACTGGATCGTAGATCCTTACCTCCCTTACCAAGTGCACTATCAGATGCACCATTATATCAAAAAATGCAGGAGGAAAAAACATCTCTAGTTGGGACAAAATAATATAACCCTCATTTTCCAATTCATCCAACTTTTCAATGTCAATGACTTTGTTGCAGATACCATTAAAGACAATACATAATTTCATTATATTGGTTCGCACTTCATCTTTCATAATGCCCCTAATAGCTACAGGCAATAGTTGTTGCATCAGCACATGATAATCATGGGATTTCATTCCCACTAACTTCAGATCGTCCATTGAAACACACCTTCTCAAATTAGATGAATATCCTTGTGGAACCTTAATGTCATATAAACACCCACACAAACTTTTTTCTCCGCTTTTGATGGTGTATGAGCTGCTGGCTCCAGGTATGCCTTCTTACCATCTTCTTTTACTTGTGGATGTAACCGTTCTCTTATTCCCATATCAACCATGTCTAGTCTCGCACTAATTCCATCCTTAGTCTTTCCTGGTATGTGCAAAAGAGTACTGACAAGGCTATCACAAACGTTTTTCTCCACATGCATCACATCAAGACTGTGTCCCACATCAAGACTACGCCAATATGGAAGATCAAAGAAATTTGATCTCTTCTTCCATATATTCTTCTCACCCACAATCTTTTGCTGCTTACCCAATATGACATTGATATGTTTCACCCGACTATAAACATCCTCTCCGGTTAATGCCTTTGGAGCCATTCTATGCTCCGGTAAGCCATTAAAACGTTTTCTTAACTTACGATATGAGTGGAACCGATCAAGAAACCTCCCTGTGACCAAGGTAGACCGTTTTTTTTCCGTGCTTTAGTTGATGGAAGTCTGTGTCTGCTTCACATATTGGACATGCTTTATGCCCCTTCACATTGTACCCTGACAAATTTCCGTATATGGGAAAGTCATTTATCGTGGTAAAAATCATTGCACGCATCTTGAAGGACTCCTTCTTATATGCATCAAACACATCTATGCCTTCCTCCCACAATTTCTTTAAATCCTCAACCAAAGGCGCCAAGTACACATCGATATTGTTCCCGGGCTGTTTTGGTCCAGAAATCATCATAGAGAGCATCACATACTTGCGTTTCATACATAGCCAGGGAGGTAAGTTGTATATTACAAGGAGAACCGGCCATGCACTATAGGTGCTGCTAAGAGTCCGATACGGATTGAATCCATCTGTACAAAGGCCCAGACGAAGGTTTCTTGGCTCACTGCCAAATTGAGGGAACATTTCGTCTATTTTCTTCCATTGTAGAGAGTCAGCCGGGTGCCGAAGATATTTTCCATCGGATATTCTCTCATCAGAATGCCATCTCAGCTGCTTTGCCGTCGCTTCACTAGTAAAGAGATGCTTAAATCGCGATATTATTGGAAGATACCACAATGCCTTCACAGGTTGCATTTTTGTTGTCTCATCATCTCCAGAACCACCACCTTTCTTCACTTTGTATCGTGAAGTTTTACACTTCGGACAATTACTCAGGCTTTCATACTCATTTCTGTACAATATGCAGTCATTAGGGCAACTGTGTATCTTTTTATACTCCATACCCATCGAAGACAAGATTTTCTTGGCCTCATACATACGATTTGGATGTACATTATCGTCTGGCAACATATCTTTCAACAATTGAAGCAATGACGTGAAACTACTATCGGTCCACCCACAAGTTGCCTTTAAGTTGACCAAATGTAAGGTCCCAGTCAACCGTGTATATTTAGTACACCCAGGGAACAAAGGTGCCTTTGCATCACTCCGCACGCTATCATATTCATGCGGTTGTGCAAAAGATTCGATCTCAACATCATGAATCATTCTCTCCATTCCATCGTCATCTACCTCAACTTCATTTTCGTGGGACACACTGGTAGTTGCCTCCTCACCATGCCATATCCACGTTGTGTATCGAAGGTTTATTCCATCACAAATTAGGTGATCCCTTATAGTAGGAATATCTCGTCGAACCCCATTTAAGCAATTAACACATGGACAATAATACATCCCATTTTTTGTAGCCACATTCCTTCTAGCAAATTCAATAAACTCTTCCACCCCATTCTCATATTCTTCACTAGTTCTCAAAGCATCCATCCAACTATGCCCCATTTTAATACTACCTACGACATTTCCGACAACACAAGTTTATAACAATTTAAAGAACGCCATGCTTTTTTGTCAATCTTGAACTAAAATTTCAGCAGCATTTCCCCTTAAAAGTAATACATCCCAAAATTTCAACAACAAACAATTTCAACTTCAATCAAGAAAACTTATTAACTAAGCCAATTCAGATCAATATAAGCTATTAAATCCAATAGTTTCATCAATATACAAAGTATAAAAATATAGCTAAATTGTCCAAGTCATAAACTATTAAATTATGGACTTCTAATAATCTTTATTCATACAACAAAGTTGACCTAGTTCAATGCACATCAACAAAAAACAACAATAATTAACTTTACTTACCTCAACTTTAAATTCTGATGCTTGAAATTTATTTGCTCTAGTCAACCTAAAGACAACAACAATAAAGAGAACATTAGAATTATTCAAACTAACATATGGGAGAGGGAATAATTGTATGACAAAAGGAACATGATTACAAATACCTACCAAGCTCTTGTGGGTTGTTGTCGTGACCAAGTCACAGTACTCAAAAAGATTATTAGCTTCCTGAAGTCAAAAAAAGAAGTAATCACTGAGAACTTAAAACTACAAATTTCTAGATAAGTAAAATTGATCAAATGTACTTTCAATGCTTAGATTTAATAAAATAAGTGAAATGTTGAATTGGTTGTTGTATTTTCAAAAGAAATGCACCAAGTATACCATTAAAAGGGTCCAAACTGCAATTACAAGGCAAGTGTCCTTGAACATGTGATTAAGAATCTAATAATCATTGTAAAGCATTTTTAAGTGGGAATTTACAAAAAACTTTTCTACTAATTATACTAAATACTGTGCGCTTCCTTCCTTCCTTCCTTCTTAATTATTATAAATTATTTTATTGAATTTATTAGTTAATTATTGTTATTAAGATCACCACCTTTATTATTTTTCATTCTCAAAAAAATCTGGGTTATTACATTCCTCCCCCCCTTAAAGAAAATTCGGTCCTCCGAATTTAGTTACTTAACTGATATGGTATAGCATCATCTCTAACAATACTAAGACCAAACTATTGTATTCTTATGTCAAAATAATCTGACAAGAAAACTCACATATTTATAACAATAAAAATAAGTATTTCACGCATAATTACAACCAAACTAGGAACTTTTTATGTTGTAATTGAAATAATAATTACACCATATAATTATAAATGTTCATGGTGATCATAACCAAACAAGCACCTTTCAAGGTCAAACCCAATCATAAAGTTTTATCAATAAATCACCAATTTAAGTCAACCTGATAACAATTAGAATTTTTTTTCCCCTCCTTCAAATGTTTCAGTCATAATTCCTTCCTTAGTAAAATTTCATAATGCAGTAAAGTTTCAGCCTAACGCACAGAGATTGGAACTTGGAGCATGATGACTAGTACTAAATCAAGCAAGACCGTATATATGTGTGCACATGTTCAGGGTGCTGCGCTGGCAAAAATCAATCTTAATCTTAGCAGGAGACCAATTCAGTAGATGTGAGAGCTATATGGCAACAAGGCATGCAATAAGGATCCAGCAAACACAAATCAATTTTTTTTTCATTTTTTTTCCTTCACGGTGCAAAATCAGTAATCACCCTTGACATAATTCAGCATAGCACATGACAGTAGCTATCTTAGAATTAATTCAATTTCTCAAAATCATCCTTAGCGCAAAATTTGAAAGCAATCACTACACAAATTCAGCTACCAATAATTACTCAAACTCATCAACAATTCAATGTTTAGCTCCCAATTCTCTGCAACAACAGAATTCTCATAGCCAACAATTAAAATGTAATTTCAAGAGTCAATGAAAGCACAAAATCATAGCAACCAAGGCCTCAATTGTTACCTAACCGAAGTGGTGCATGGAACTATCACAACAAAAGATCCGTTTTCATAAAATGACTCAAAATTTCCTTCAAACTGCGAACATATTTGTTGTGCACAAGTTCATAAATGCAAGAAGAATGCACAGGGGAAAGTATTAGAGTATATGGTTTCAGTACATTAGATGACTCACAATTATTTCTATTATATTTATCTAAGGTTAAATACTATTTGAAGATCATTAATTTGTAAGAATCAGAAATCTCTCGAAATAACACCAGCGTTAATTATGTCCTCCAAGAATCCCATCAGGGATTAACAGGTGAGGGAAACTGCAATTTATAAGCCCACATCTAACCTAATGACAAGACAATAACTAAGAAATTCATTACAAATTTAGAGAGAGTATGTATTTGCACATAGTAATTCCTTAGCAGACATGGAGAAGATATTACTTTTCGATATCTAATTTCAGTTAAGCCAGTTTTTAGAGATACTATAACCTTTAGAGTGATCAGATATGCTTGCAAAGAAACATAAAATGGCACACATAATACATTAGATAATACTCAAACAATGACTTGAAAGGTATCCCAGCAGCTAAAGCCCACGTCTCATTATCAATCTCATAATGTAGGATTTTGGGTTTACCATCTGTAATGAAGTTAATCTTACAACCTCCAACCTCCCCCTTTTTTTTTTTTTTTAAAAAAAACTACTATGTCTGTCTATTGCATATTTTGTCCACACATTGCAGAATCTACTTGCTAGTGGCTAACATCAACGCTCACCAATTTTTTTTTCTTTTTACATGCTAGAACAGCTCTTTTCCAATCTCTTTCTCACCACCACGTTCAAGTATCCAGTTAACGTCTTTAAAATAGTAATCAACATCTCTTGATTACAAACTCGGCATTCCAGCAATCAATACACATACAAAAGAAAATCCTAGCAAGATTTAGTTTAAATCCACCTCAAAACAAACTCAATTCCATCTTATTTCCATTATGACAACCGGAAGAATGCTATAGTAACAATAATTCTACCAATAAGCTTCATTTCCTACGAAAAACAACTACAAGGTAAACCTTAAATTTCCCCAAACATTATATTAATAGGATTAGCTACCATGAACAGATTCTTAAACATGAATAGATTATATTTGAATAATTTAGCAACATACTCAAACAAATAGCAATACGGAATGGGGCAAAGAAAAACCAAAAATTTCTTATTTTACTGTAACTAGAATTGTCACTATATCACTCCACCTCTGAATGTTTTTATCCATATCAGTAGTTATAATTGGGTGGATCGATGGACTTACCAGTGAGGGATGCGCCGGAAAGAGAGAACGAGAGCGCACAATGTGAGAACAACGGACACTGCGAAGAGCTAAAGGAGAACACCGGAGAGCAAGAGGGAAAGAGAGAGAATGAGAACAACAGACAGCGCGAAGAGCTTACGGAGGAGACGGCGCACAATAAGGTAGGGGAGACTGGGGGTGACTGTCGCGAAGGCTTGGGAAGACGAAGACGGAGGAGACGGCGGCACACAAATTAGAGGTAGGGTTGAGGGAAGCAGAGAGGTTCAGCTAAGAAATTTAATGAGGTAGGGGAGAACGGGTGACTGTCGCAAAGGGAAGACAAAGATGGAGGAGGAGACGGCGCACAAATGAGAGCGAGGTAGGGTTGAGGGAAGCAGAGAGGCTTTTTTCGATCAGCTAAGAAATTAAGAGTCCACGTGTGAATTTTGCAATTTCGGCGTACTGAAAAGGGATTCAGGGCGCCGTAATATAATTAAAGGCGCCCTAAATTTCAATCAGGGCGCCTTTAATGTTATTAAAGGCGTCCTGATATTCTATCAGGGCGCCTTTAATATTTTTAAGGCATCCTAATGTTCAATAAGGGCGCCTTTAATTTCATTAAAGGTGCCCTTACGTTCTATTAGGACGCCTAAAAGCTTATTTAGGTCGCCCTAACATTGTGTCAGGGTACCATAAAATTTAATTAGGGCATCCTGTTTTTATTTCAGGACACCAAAAAAAAAAAAATCCTCATCAGTCTTTTGCAGGCGCGCGCCAAAAAAATCGTGAAATATAATGGCATGAAGGCGCTAAAACATTTATTTTTGCGCGAAAATATTTAATTAAGCGTCCTTAAATTAATTCAGGACGCCTTAATTTATTTTAGACGTTCTTAAACTTATTTTAGAACGCCAAATTTGATAATATCAGTATTTATTTTACAAATATGCCACTACATTCACTTTTAACTTCCTTTTTAAAAATAAGGAAGTCTTTAAGGGAAGTAGTTAGCCTTTTTTGTAGTAGTGAAAATTCGCGATGCACTTAACCTGAAAAACACTTCAAATTCAAAATGGTTCAAATCTAATAGACTAGAGAACAACTTGACTAAATCGCTAAGGTCATTATGAACGTTTTTAAGATTCCAAAGCCCTTGAGTTGTTTGTTGAAGCATATATTTAGTTCTTCATAGAAACTTTTAAGCAAATCTAAATGTTTTAAACTAGCAAGAACTGACCTGATGATTTTGCACGCACAGATTATTTCTGTCTTCGTTTTAGGTGTTGAACTGTATTCTTTCTCTGTCTGTTTATAGAATTTTGAAGTTCAACTAAAGTGACGCAATCTATTTGAACGATATGTTTTAATTTAATATTTCAATATTAATCTTATAAAAATATAATCTATTTGAAAGATGTGTTTTAATCTAATATTTCAATATTAATCTTATAAAAATATAACACATTAATTACTTTGCATTAATGTTATACAAAATTATCCTAGGGCTAACAAGATTGCATATAAACCCAGATGATATATTTTATTTGTTCAAAATTCAAAATTTTGTATGTGGGTATTATAGAATAGAACATAGGCGCATACTTAATTTTTTATATAATATTCAATCCAATAAAATGTTTCAGGATTGAAATCTTGAGTTATAAACCTAATCAAAATAAAATTTAAACAAACGGCTTAGTGATCGAGTAGTGATGGGAATTTTGCTTCGGTGGAATCATAAGAAAATGTCGTTTTTTTTCAATTAAAATATTCACAAATTATCCTTATATTTAAAAATTTAAACTTAGATAGATAAACATAATAAAGATAAATATAAACTAACCAATATTTCATATTGAATTTAACGTAAACAAAATATTAAAGGTCAAAAGAAAAATTATGAGTCCTTAACCTACTCAAAATAAAATTTAAACAAGCTGACTAGTCACGATCAGAAAATCATTTTGTAGAGGAAAGAAAAGAAAATCTTGTTATTTGAAATTAAAATGTTCAGAACTTATCTTTATCCTTAAAAGTTTATCTTTATCACAACAACGCCGTTCAAATTATCATTATATTTAAATTAAAAAATATATAAATTTAGAGGAATATTTGATTAGATTTATAAACATTTTAGACTGATTCAATTTATTTTGTACACTTCCTTTTCTTAAATTTAATTTTTTAAGCAATCTTTTTTATAAATTTACCCATAACTTGTTTTATCTCGTCCAAAACACAATCAAACCGAAAATGTTTAAATTTGCATTTAACCTATAAATTATCTTGCCTATGAATTCATCAATTCGTCTGCCGAGACTCTCCTCCCTTTCTTGTTTTTGGATATTACCCGCCAGATTTTGACCTCTCAAAGTTGTCAAGAATCAAGAACCCAAGAATAAACAGATCATCAAGTTGTGCATGATGCTTCCTATGACCATCAGAAGCAATACTTTTATCAAGATTTAGTTTGAATTTTAAAAAACATTAAGTGTTTTAAACATTATTTATCAATTTATATGAAGTTATATTAATGAATTTGTGATAGACCTGGATAAGGCCCATATTCAATATATGACCGAGCAAGGAGTATATTGCATATCCGGATCTACCTATAATAAAGGAGGATTCAATCTTATCTACGATCCAGGTATATCTAAATCTATATCTAAATGACTATCTAACAGTTAGGATATCAGGGCCTCGGATCACAGGGCCCAAGCGACTCAACATAAGGTAAACTTTATAAATACAGAGGTAAAGCCTTAAGGTACACATATGACAGGTTTTACGCTCTAACTCTAAACTATTTACATATAGTCACATAGAGCACACACCCCACCCCTTGGCGGCTATACGGCTGTGTGTGTCTCGAACTATGTGGACCTTGATCCCTTTACAAGATACATAGGACCTAGGCTTGGCTCCTAGTTGTAACATCCCAATTTTCTAAAGCGTTTTTGAAATAATTGATCATAGTAGAGCATCAGAATAGTTTTTAAAAAAACGAGTATCTGATAACCATTTACTGATGTAGTATCTGGCTGCTTACACAGCGGTATAGTAATCTGAATATAGTTTGATAAAATAAAGTCAAAATAAAAATATCTCTGTCTGCGTCCTCTCACCGGCTCCTTACGCATGCTGCTAGCCCTTGTCCTCGGTCCTGGTTCCTCCGGACCCTGAAGCTATAGTGAGGGCTAAGATTCCATGCATGGAATCTCAGGTACGATTAACCTCATGCTTATGTATGACAAAATATGTATGACAGATATTCATTCAGCAACAATCAACAATACATATCACATGTAAAGTCATCTATGTTAACAGTACACATCGCATGTACAATCTTCTATGATATCAGTACACATCACATGTACAATCATCTGTGTTATCAGTACACATCACATGTACATGAAAATGCGGCTGAATCACCAAGAGGGGGGTGAATTGGGGATTCTTAAAATTCTTTTGAAATATACTCTGTTTTTGTCAGAAATCCGATAGAACCGAAAGTAAGGGAGTATGAAGGGAAGAAAAGCAGAACACAGAGAAGTTATCCTGGTTCGGTCCAATCTAACGACCTACGTCCAGTCCCCAGTCACTCTGGGATTTCCACTATCTCTCTAGACAATTACAGACTCTGCAAACAAAGAGTGTTTCACAACCTTGAAAACACTCCCCCTTACAAGTTGTAATTGAATAACCCAATCTCAAAATCCCTCTACTTTGAGATCCTTACAGAAAATTTGATTACAAAAAAAAAACTCTCTTCAAGGAGTGGATATTGTTAATCACTGAAGTGCAACAATTCAAGATAACAACTTTTTCACTGATATTGTTGAGTAGTAATATAGAATTTCAGTTCTCTGTCTTTTCTCCTTCGAATCTTCATCTATATATATAGTGTTTTGAGGCTTGTGAACGTTATAGATTCGTTGGAGCTATTTCCTTTCTGAAAATATAGCTGTTGCAGGTGTTATGTCTTGATCTTGTTTTGCTGAAATCACTCTTTTTCAAAATGTGGCTGTTGAGAGATCATTTTACAGACTTCCTTGATTCTGGTTTTCTTTTTGAGGTATATATCTGTTGGAGATGTTGCTCAACGGCTATATGATCTCCTCTAACGGTTAGGTGATCTTGAGTAACAATTTTCCTTAGTTTTCGCAAGTTTCTGAAAATAACTTACTTTTTGAATCTTAGACAAATCAGAAGATCTCCTGTAATCTCATGAATAAATGTGTTAGAAAAGTTCAGTTATACTGATGAGAGATAGATATAACAAGTAGATTGAATGGGTAACTTAAAACATGAAGATAGAATCAGATTTGGAATTCTGAGTTCATCTGCGTTTTTCAGATCTGGAGGTCTGAACTCGAGTTCACAATGTTAGGCTCAAGTTCTGCCTTTATTCAGTTTTAAAAACTTTGCTTCTGCCAAAATCAAACTGGAGGTTTGTGTGTAAGCTTGAGGTTTGTAAGAACATGAACTCGAGTTCATTAAAGGTGAACTCGAGTTCTCTTTACTTAGAGAACTTTTGAAAAGGGTTAACATAAGACAAACTGGAGGTTTAAGACAAATGGGCTCGAGTTTGAAACTATTAAAAATAGCTGATTGCTCTCTGGAACTTTTGAACTGGAGTTTGAAGAGCTTAGGCTTGAGTTTGGTTTTCTCCGAAATACTCTGAAGGCTCTCGGCCAAAACTAGGCTCGAGTTCATACCTCAAAATTACTTTGAACTTTTCATAACTTGAGGTTTGAGTAGAAGTTTAAAGTTTGAAGTAGATTTTCAACAGATAAAAAGCTCTTTGGCAATGATGAACTCGAGTTCGCCCTTAGTAGCCTCGAGTTCATGCAAACTTCCAAAGGTTTAATCCTGAACTTCAGATTCAGGCTCAAGTTTGAACTTTGGCTTTTGCAATTTGTGCTTTCTGTCAGATCCAGGCTCGAGTTCATCACTCATAGGCTCGGGTTTGATTTTGACAGATAGACAAGTCACAAGTTTTAAACATCCTTGACTTGTCAAATCTTTTCAATTTTGTTTACAATTGTTAGTGATCATCAAAACACTCTGAGAGCTAACAGTACAATCATCTATGTTATCAGCACATATCACATGTACAAACATTTATGTTAACAGTACACGTCACATGTACAATTATCTATCACATATATGTATACAATAAGCATTACGCGAACGTACCTTCGTTGGTGATCGTAGTACGTACTTCGGTCGGTATGATCACGTATATCCTATAATGGTAGTATTGCATCCATTAATTCACAAATAATATCCTAGTAGATATTTAATGACCATTTTACCCTTAGTGGACTTATTTTTCATCTATTTCCCTTATTTCCAAAAAACGCTGGTTGACAATTTTTGGCAGATTTTTGTCTAGCTTCGAAAAATCATAACTAATTTTAGAAAACTCGAAACGAGGATCTGTAAAATTCTCTGGACTCCTTAAGATGTCTATTTTTGAGACAAAATATCAGCTTTTACCCAGATTTCAAGAACAGTTCCCAGATTTCAAGTGTTCATACGCTGCCTAGAATTTCCAGAAATTCGTAGCATAAACTTTGAGAATTTTTATCTCACTGTACAGAGCTCATTTCAACATGTTCTTTGCATATTTGGAAAGCTCTATATGTCTACTTTAACCATGAATTTTCCCAGAATTTTTCAACATCATTTTTGACATAAAATATTAGTATTTTTGCCACTGACTTCAGAAATTGCCTACCTGACAAATTTCGCCAGAACTTTGTTTCTTCGGTGTTTTTCTTCCAGAAATTTTTCCAAACCACTTTCTTCATCAATTTTTCGAAATAAAACAAATTTTAAGCCCAGGAAAACATAAAAACAATTATATCTAGAAGATTTAAAGATTAAACTACAAAATAACTAAAAACTCAAAAGTTAGAGCTCAAGAACTTACCTAGAACTCTTGCTCCTCCTTTCTCCAAGACTCTCACTCTCTCTTTCACTCTTAGAATCAGATGTTGCTTGAGATTTTGGTGTGAAGAAATGAAGAGGATTGCTCTTCTATTTATAGGGAAAATTCAAGGTCCTACTTCCTCAAGAAGTTGTTGCAACTTCGTCTACAAGTTTCCTAACTTTCTCTACAAGTTGTTGACCATTCTAGACAATTCCTAATTCCTCATTAAGCAAGCCAAACCATGCACTCCCCCTCTCCCCTTCATCTTCACCTTTATCTTCCTTGCCCAAGAAGTTTCCAAGCTGTAAATGGAGCTAAATATCCAAGAGGGGGGTGAATTGGGTATTATCAAAAATTTTCAATAAGTTCTCTGTTTTTAAGCAATAAAATCAGGGGTTAGCAGAGTAAGTGAAGAGATAGCTGAACACAAGGATTTATACTGGTTCGGTCCTAACAACTTGACCTACATCCAGTCCCCAGACTCTCTGGGATTTTCCACTATATCAATGATTACACACTCTGCACTTAAGAAGTGATTCTCCCACTAGAACTCACTCCCCCTTACAAGTTGTAATTAATGAACCCAACCACCAAGTCCCCTGACTTGTGGTTCTTTACAAAAAATTATTAACAATCAAAGAAAACTCTCTCTAAGAGTAGATGATGATAAACACTGAAGCTTTTGTGTCAAAAGATACTATACAAGAGAAAACTGATGAAAATAAATGAACACTTGAATGCAATACGTTTTCAGCAGATGTGGTTGTTGTAGAGACTTGAATGCAGTCCTATTTATACTCAGGAAGTATTAATTGACCGTTGCATCTTCAATATTATCATTGAGAGAAGTCTTTAGGTGATTAGCAAGTGTTTTAGGCATCTTCTCTCTCTATACTTAGCTTAATCCAGCTGGCCAAGTACTCTGATTTGTTCCTCTGCAAATTAGTCCGTTGGAGATGAAGTTTCTTGATGTAGAAAACATTCTTTAATGCTTTGCAACCGTGTATAGAGGAATTAGCCAGGTTTGTGCAACTTTCTGAGTAGTGCATTTAATGTACTGAACCACAATTTGCTTTTCACTTTATCCTTCAATTAACTTTTGTTAATCTGTCTAAAAGCTCATCAAAAAGATGGTTAATCATAGCCAAGGACATATGAGAATGATAGGAGAAAGTATTAAGAGCAAATAAGAATGTTTCATAAATTCGTCAGATTTGATTTTCAGATTTAGCGTTCAATAATCAAGTATGTTCATCAATACTCGAGTTTGTCACTGTGCACTTAACTCAATACTTGAGTATCCATCTTGATACTTGAGTATTCATCATCCAGAGAGAAATCATCGTGATGTGAACTTTGGACCTTAAGGACAATACTTGAGTATTCAAATCAATACTCGAGTTTTCAAGTCATTGACAAGAGGAAAAGCTCTCTGTATGCCCAATACTCGAGTTTCCAAATCAATACTCGAGTATGCATTAATTTGAAAACTTTGTGGAGTTTTTCCATGCCAATACTTGAGTTTTCAAATGAATACTTGAGTATTCATAAGCAAATGTTAAACTTGAAATCTTTGTGAAAGTCCAATACTTGAGTATGTAAAATCAATACTCGAGTATTCATAAGGTGTAAAACTTTGATGTCTCTCTATATGACCATTACTCGAGTATTCAATTGAATACTTGAGTACTGAGAACTTATGTCAATGTTGAAATTCTCTCTGTGTGTTCAATACTCGAGTATTGCAACCAATACTTGAGTATTGTCTCAAGGTGAAAACTTGGAGTGCTCTCTGTAAGTCCAATACTCGAGTATTGCAACCAATACTTGGGTATTGTCTCAAGGTGAAAACTTGGAGTGCTCTCTGTAAGTCCAATACTCGAGTATTGCAACCAATACTTGAGTATTGCTTTGTGAAAATGAATTTGAGCAACTCTCTGTCAAGTCAATACTCGAGTACTCATATCAATACTCAAGTTTGTCTTTGACAGTAAGTTTTTACCAAAGACAAAAACTTCCAAGTGAGTTTACAATTGTTGATTATCATCAAAACACATAGGATACTAACATTCTCCCCCTTTTTGATGATGACAACACTTGTAAACCAACACTTCCAAGAATTTGAGAGATTGTTCAATTTTGAAAAACGATTTTGAAAAATCTGACAGAAGTTATAGGTTTGAAATCCTTTGAACATTTGAAGAAGAAAGAAAATTTGCACATCGATATACACAGTGTATGAATAAATCAGAAGCTAGCAGCAGAAGTAAAAGGATATCTTAAATTGCACAAGATTCATCAGTTAGAAACATAAATAAGTTCCAAAATGCACTGATATTAGAGAATGTGTAGACTACTACATGGTAATCACAAACTGCTACAATTGAACTAGGCAACAACAGATTACACGAAACACTACAATCAGTTGCACAAAATACTACAATTAGAAGAAATTCATAAACAAGCCTCGAAACTCAAATTCTTCTAAGTGTCCTTCTCTTCTTCTCCCCCCTTTGTCATCTTCAAAATAGGGAGGAGCAGTAGGTGAAATGAGGGTGAGATTGGAAGGAGAAGGCAACACAACTGTAGTGGAGGAAGATGGTGAAGGGAGAACCACAGTGGCCAGAGTGGAGGCAGATGCGGGAGATGAGGATGGAATAGGTGGATTGGGAAAGGCAAAGAAAGGAGAGGATGGGGGAGCTGTAGGCATTTGAGAGGATGAAGTTGGACCAGTGGTAAAACGAAAAGTGGAGGAGGAACCAATGTCAAGATGCTTTATCACTTTTGCAATGTTGTCACGAGCATCAATAGTTGTGACCAAAGTAGTAGACAATCTCGCATCAAGGTCAATAAACTGATCGAAAATCTCATCTTGCTTCTTTTTAGATTGCTCCCTGATCTTGTTCAACTGAACTTTCATCCCTTCTTGAGCATCAATCACCTCATGGAAGCTAGTCTTGACCTCAGCAACCAGCTTCCCAATTTCAAATTGCAGTCGAAGGGACAAGGAGGCAATGGTAGCATCCACAATTTCCTTAATGCGCGAGTCAAAATCAGGTGGAGGAGGTGGAGTAGACTGAGCTTCATGTGCTTCAGAATGGGAGACCCTTGCTTGGGATCTTGGGGGTGCTCGAGATTGGCCAGATCCTTTAGCCTCAAAGGTAAGCTTCATGAAGTTAAGTTGGGCCTTGCCAAAGGATGGTGGATACTTCATACTTTCCGGTGGACCAACATACCAAATCTTGTAATAGAAGAGAATTAAAGATACAAGAGAGGAAAAAGGTATGTGTGAAGGCTGCCTAGATGGAAATTTAAAGCGAATCATCTCCTGAAAGATCCAATGACCAATGTTCAAAGGATGTTGCTTGATAAAGGCTGTGAAGAAGCGATAGTCCCTCTGTGAAAAGTGAGTGAAGCTTCCCCCTTTTTGTACGAAATTCCTGGAGTAGATATACCAAATGACCCTGTTGATGGGAGACATATTCCCTGGTTTGAAAAAAAGTGTATGTCTCTGGTTCTCAGGAAATTCCGTATTAGGGACAAGGGTGGAGAAAATTTCCTCATTGGTGTATGTGGGAGTAGAAACAGGAGGGGGATTGGTGATTTTCAAAATGTTGTTGAGTATGGAAGCAGATAATGTGAATTTGACACCCTTGACACTAGTGGTCACCCTTTCCTCAACCAATTCTCCATCCGAGTTGAGGATGTTGTCAGATTGCATGTTGAAGTAAAACAATTTAACTAAATTGGGATAAAAGGGTGCTGCAATGGATATGAAGGAGTCATAGGGTGCAAACCAAGGCGAAAGGTTGACATTACATTCTTGCTGAAAATTGTTTAAGTCTACTGCCACAACTGCACAGAACCCTCTGTTCGTGTAGGAGTCCTTGAATTTCGCACTTAACTCCGGAGTGAGAGGTACAGTGGCTATGGTGAATCCTTCTGGAGCAGACTTGTGAAGTTGAATCTCTTCTACTGCATTTGCCAACACAGGAGGAGCTTCCTCGGGTTGAGTGTCAGTAGAGGAGGTAGCCCCGGAAGATGATTGAGCCTGTGAAGATGAGTGGACAGAAGTATATGCTCTCTTTGTCCTTGCAGGCTTGGATTTAGCTACAACAGCTTCCTTCTTCTTCCCTTTCGCTTTGCTTGACTCAGCCGTGGACCTCTTCTTCCTTGGAGGTGATGGAATGGGTTGCTCGAATGAAACTACCCTCTTCTTAGGGTTTGGCAAAGAGGCATCTAGAATGCTCTGGCTCACACCTTTGATTGAACGATCAACGCCGTGATAAAGACGCTTAGGAATTGATTTCATCCTTCTTGGACGTTGAGGAGAAGAAGGTGGAGGAGACTTCGATTTTGCTCCTTCTTCGATGACATTTACGGTTGAAGTATTCTGGGAAATTGATTTGGAAGACATTGCAGAGGTTGGAGAAGGAATTTGGTAGGTGAATTTGTGGGTTTCTGAGAGAAAGAGAGAGAGAGGAAGAGGGAACGTCTAGGGCAAACTTGAGTTTCGGAGCGAGTAATGAAGAACATGAACAGTTTTCATACATATAATCATGCACCAATACTCGAGTATTGACACTAATACTCGAGTATTGAAAACTTGAGTATACTACTTACACACTCGAGTATTGAAGGAAAATACTAACCTGGACTTCAAAAGTGTGTGGTGAACTTTTGAATTTTCGCGACCAATACTCGAGTATTGAACTAACATACTCGAGTATTCAGCTCCTTTAGCACTTATTTCTCCTTTGTCTGGTGGATACTCAAGTATTGTATTCTCACACTCGAGTATTGAGTTTCTTCATCACCAGGTTGCTCTCTGACTTGTGGATACTCGAGTATTCAACTTGTACACTCGAGTATTGGTCTTCTCCAAGACTCAGTGAAGTTTTCTAACTCCTCCATACTCGAGTATTCTCTCCAATATTTGAGTATTCTCCTTTTGTCAGCAATTACTGAAATTTTAAGCATCCTGCAAAAGACATAACTATATACTCCGATGCTTAAGTTAGTAACTATTACTCATAAAAAACATAACTAACATTAAAGTGTGTGAGAATTGCTTACAATTCATTGGGATTTACCATTCCCAATTCTCTTCTTATAAAGTTAAATTGCTCCTTGGCTAATGGCTTTGTAAAGATATCAGCAAGTTGAAGATGAGTTGGGATGAACATGACTTTGACATCTCTTTTCTGAACATGATCCCTTATGAAATGATGCCTCACATCAATATGCTTGGTTCGAGTATGTTGTACTGGATTCTTGGTCAAGCTTATTGTGCTTGTGTTGTCACACAAAATTGGGATCTCCTTCAGATTCACTCCCAAATTAGCTAGCTGTTGCTTAAGCCACAACACTTGAGCACAACAACTTGATGCAGCCACATATTCAGCTTCGGTTGATGACACGGCTACACTGGTTTGTTTCTTGCTGAACCAAGACACAAGTGAATTGCCAAAGAATTCACATTGACCACTTGTGCTCTTTCTATCAGTCTTGTAGCCGGCATGGTCAGAATCTGAATAAGCCACCAAATGTTCAGGTTGACCTTTGGGAAACCATAGGCCCAAAGTTTTTGTGTCTGCAAGGTATCTGAAGATCCTCTTCACATGTTCAGCATGAGACTCCTTGGGAGCAGATTGGAACCTTGCACACATTCTAACACTGAATTGGATGTCCGGGCAACTTGCAGTCAGATAAAGCAATGATCCAATCATTCCTCTAAATTTAGTGATGTTGAAATCTTTGCCCTCTTCATCAGCATCCAATGAAGTGGTTGTACTCATAGGAGCATTAGCACCATTGCATTGGTCCATCCCGAACTTCTTCAACAGATCATTAAGGTATTTAATTTTGGAGATGAAGATTCCATCCTTTCTTTGCTTGATTTGCAGCCCAAGAAAGTAGTTGAGCTCTCCTATCATTGACATTTCAAATTCTCCCTACATAATCTTTGAGAATTTCTCACACAAAGCATCATTAGTAGCACCAAAGATTATATCATCAACATAGATTTGCACAATCAAGATTTAATTTAATTTATTTTTTTTATGAACAATGTTGTGTCAGCTTTTCCTCTGATAAACCCTTGATCAAGAAGAAATTGACTTAATCTTTCATACCAAGCTCTAGGAGCTTGCTTGAGACCATATAAAGCTTTCTTAAGTCGATAAACATGATCAAGAAAGTGCTCATTTTCAAAACCAGGAGGTTGTTCAACATACACCTCCTCTTGAATAAAACCATTCAAAAATGCACTTTTAACATCCATTTGAAAAAGTTTAAAACCTTTAACACATGCATAGGCTAGAAGAACTCTTATAGCCTCCAATCTTGCCACTGGAGCATAAGTTTCCTCATAGTCAATTCCTTTCTCTTGATTGTAACCTTTTGCAACCAATCTTGCCTTGTTACGGACAATGATTGCAGATTCATCACGTTTGTTCTTAAATACCCATTTTGTTCCAATGACCGGATGATCCTTGGGTCTAGGTACTAAGTTCCAAACCTGATTTCTATCAAATTGATGTAACTCCTCTTGCATAGCTATCACCCAATCATTGTCTGAAAGGGCTTCATCTATTTTAGAGGATTCTATATGAGAGGTGAATGCAGAAAAGATTACTTCATTTAAAGTACTTTTTCTAGTTCTTACTCCTTGATTCACATCTCCTATAACTTGGTCTAAGGGATGATTCCTTATAAATTTTCAAGCTCTAGGTTGAGACCGATCAGGATTTTCAATAGAAGTTTGAGGATCAGCCTCAAAAATGTTTTCAGAATTTTCAGTAGGAGAAGGAGTAGTTTTCGAAAAGAATTGATTTTTGAACACATTTTCTTCCTCATCAACCAAAAGTTTATCAGATTTATCTTCACAGAACACAACATGAATAGATTCCTCTATAACTTTAGTTCTAGTATTGAAGACTCTATAAGCTTTGCTCCTATTTGAATATCCAAGAAATATGCCAACATCAACCTTAGAATCAAACTTACCTAAATTTTCTTTACCATTATTATGAATGAAACACTTACAACCAAGTACATGTAGATGACTCAGGTTGGGCTTCCTTCCTTTGTACAACTCATAGGGAGTCTTGTTCAACTTCTTCCGTAGATATGCCCGATTCGAGATGTAGCAGGCGGTGCTCATTGCATCAGCCCAAAATACTTGAGAAGTGTTGTTCTCATTCAGCATTGACCTTGCCATCTCGGTGAGGACTCGATTCTTCCTTTCTACAACACCATTTTGTTGTGGAGTCCTTGGAGCTGAGAAGTTGTGGTCTATCCCCATGTTGTCACAATACTCAGCGAATGCATTGTTTTCAAATTCTACTCCATGATCAGTTCTAATGCCTGAAATAGAAAATTCTTTCTCGTTCTGGACCTTCTTGGCAAACACAACAAACTGATCAAATGTTTCATCTTTTGATGACAAGAATATAGTCCAACAGAATCTTGAAAAATCGTCTACAATAACCAGTGTGTATAGATTGCCACCAAGGCTCCTCATCCTTGCTGGACCCACAAGATCTATATGTAGCAATTGTAATGGTCTATCGGTAGAGATTTCATTTTTAGCTTTAAAAGATGATTTAGTTTGTTTTCCCTTTTGACATGCTTCACAAGTTAAATTATTTTTGAAACTAAGTTTGGGAATGCCAATAACTAAATCCTTTTTGAGCAACTTGTCAAGTTGGGACATGTTGACATGAGCTAATCGCTTGTGCCACAGCCAACTTTCACTTAAGTTGCTTACAATTCAGAAATTGAAGCATTGCTAGAGAGGTTAAGAGTGTAACAATTACCATCTCTAGGTGCTCTAAATAATGCTTTCGACTTTAAATTTTCTAAAGGGAGAAATTCCTTTTTCACAATCAAACATTCATTAGAATCAAAGATAACTAAGTTACCCTTGTCGGTGCTTTGGCTAACACTAAGAAGGTTGTGATATAGTCCTTCTACGAGGTAGACATCTTTGATGAGTGGTCCTTCATTGTTCCCAATCTCACCAATGCCAGCAATCTTTCTAGATTGATCTCCACCAAAGGTCACCTTGCCACCTTTCTTAGGTTTGATTGAGAGAAACTTGGATTTGTCTCCCGTCATATGTCTTGAGCACCCACTATCAATGTACCATTTGTTGGGCCTTGATGCTCTAAGACATACCTCATCACTTGTATCATGTTGCTCTTCTTCTTCAACAACTAAGCATATATTTGCTTTCTCTTCCCCATCTTCATCTGAAGAACTATCACCCCAAATGCCTGAAATGTAGGCCTTCTTCTTGTATTTGCTGAACTTCTTCTTTTCTTTATCTTTGTTGTTGTTTGGTTGGGGACATTCCGATTTGATGTGACCAGGCTTTTGACATTCGTAGCATATGATGGGCTTCTTTGCTTCATAACTGGAGCTACCCTTTTGAAACTTCTTGAAGCCTTGGTCCTTCTTGTAGAATTTCTTGAATCGTCGAACCAGCATGCCTATCTCTTCATCATCGTCTTCATCCTCCTCATCTGATTCTTTATCTTCTTTTGCAGTCTTGAGAGCGATGCCTTTGTTCTTCCCATGAACTTCATCAAGTCCTTTCTTGAACTTGATTTTTGCCTCATATTCGGAAAGACAACCAAAGAGAGCAGTTACTGAAGTCATTGATTCTCCTCGTGCTTCTTCTATAGCTGTGACCTTAGCTTCCCATTCCTTGTTGAGGATATTCAGAATTTTCCTCACTTGGACCGGTTGGTCATACTCCTTCCCAAGGGCTGCAAGTTGATTAATCAAATGGGTGAATCTCAGCTGGAACTCTCCAATAGATTCGCCAGGCTTCATTCGAAGAAGATCATACTCTGTCATAAGAGTATTAACTCTGTTTTGCTTGACCCCAGCGGTTCCTTCATAAGCGATTTCAAGAGCATCCCACATGTGTTTTGCGGACGGCAAAGTGCAAATACGAAAGTATTCTTGTTGACTCAAAGCACTTTGGAGTAGAAGAACAGCCTTGCTATTGTGTGTAATATTCCTTCTATCATTGTCGTTGTATTCCTCTTCTAGTTTGGAAACTCTTACAACATCTTCTATAGTTGAGGGCTCATAATCTCCTCTTTCAAATACTCTCCAAAGCCCATACTCTGTTGCCATGACGAACACCTTGAATTTAGATTTCCAAAACGAGTAGTGCTCTCCATTGAAACCGGGTGGCCTGTTGATTGAAGCTCAATCAGGTAAAATACCTTCCATGATGATCCTTCTCGAGATGTTAAGCTCTTTAGAGAAGACCTTGCTCTGATACCAAATGTAAATGAAGCTAAATACCCAAGAGGGGGGGTGAATTGGGTATGATCAAAAATTTTCAATAAGTGCTCTGTTTTTAAGCAATAAAATCAGGTGTTAACAGAGTAAGGGAAGAGATAGCTGAACACAAGGATTTATACTGGTTTGGTCCTAACAACTTGACCTACATCCAGTCCCCAGACTCTCTGGGATTTTCCACTATATCAATGATTACACACTCTGCACTTAAGAAGTGATTCTCCCACTAGAACTCACTCCCCCTTACAAGTTGTAATTAATGAACCCAACCACCAAGTCCCCTGACTTGTGGTTCTTTACAATAAATTATTAACAATCAAAGAAAACTCTCTCTAAGAGTAGATGATGATAAACACTGAAGCTTTTGTGTCAAAAGATACTATACAAGAGAAAACTGATGAAAATAAATGAACACTTGAATGCAATACGTTTTCAGCAGATGTGGTTGTTGTAGAGACTTGAATGCAGTCCTATTTATACTCAGGAAGTATTAATTGACCGTTGCATCTTCAATATTATCATTGAGAGAAGTCTTTAGGTGATTAGCAAGTGTTTTAGGCATCTTCTCTCTCTATACTTAGCTTAATCCAGCTGGCCAAGTACTCTGATTTGTTCCTCTGCAAATTAGTCCGTTGGAGATGAAGTTTCTTGATGTAGAAAACATTCTTTAATGCTTTGCAACCGTGTACAGAGGAATTAGCCAGGTTTGTGCAACTTTATGAGTAGTACATTTAATGTACTGAACCACTTTTTGCTTTTCACTTTATCCTTCAATTAACTTTTGTTAATCTGTCTAAAAGCTCATCAAAAAGATGGTTAATCATAGCCAAGGACATATGAGAATGATAAGAGAAAGTATTAAGAGCAAATAAGAATGTTTCATAAATTCGTCAGATTTGATTTTCAGATTTAGCGTTCAATACTCAAGTATGTTCATCAATACTCGAGTTTGTCACTGTGCACTTAACTCAATACTTGAGTATCCATATTGATACTTGAGTATTCATCATCCAGAGAGAAATCATCGTGATGTTAACTTTGGACCTTAAGGACAATACTCGAGTTTTCAAGTCATTGACAAGAGGAAAAGCTCTCTGTATTCCCAATACTCGAGTTTCCAAATCAATACTCGAGTATGCATTCATTTGAAAACTTTGTGGAGTTGTTCCATGCCAATACTTGAGTTTTCAAATGAATACTTGAGTATTCATAAGCAAATGTTAAACTTGAAATCTTTGTGAAAGTCCAATACTCGAGTAAGTTTTTACCAAAGACAAAAACTTCCAAGGGAGTTTACAATTGTTGATTATCATCAAAACACATAGGATACTAACACAAGCTTGTGTGTGAAGTTTGGAAACTTGATCCCCAAGTTGGAAAGTTCCAACTTCATCAACAAGTTGTTGACTTTGTTTTAACATGTGTTTGAATAATTTTCTTTTTCTTTAAGCCACCAAAACCATCCCACTCCCTTTTTTTTCATTTTGTGCTTTAATTTTAATAGTTGGATAATGTTTTTGAAGCTATATCATTGGTTCTTGGATTATTAATTATGGTAAAATACTCTTAATTAGATCCTTCTATTTGCTATTAGATTTAGCTTAATTAGGTTTAGTTGTAATTGTTTAATGGATTACCAAATCAATTATGATCTTTCCAAATTCATTTGTTACAATTATTGATCCCTTGTTAGGCTTTAATATTTAATTAAGCCAAAATATTCCAAATTGCTTATTAATATTTGCCACTAGATTAATTATGAATGTTAATTCAATTAACATTAATTTAGGTGCCCGCTAATTATTTTTAGTATTCCCTAATTACTTAAAGCCTCTTCATACTCCTTTATGGTTTATTTTTGACAATATAAGAACTAAATGTGAATATCTTACCTAAGGTAGGTTTAATTGTTCTTTAATTGTTGGAAATTCTCTCTAATTGTTTTAGGTATTTTCAAGATATTTTATAACATTTTAGGAACCCTAATTTAATTATGGTAATTATTTGCATTTTATGATATTTTATGATTCCTAAGAAAATTCAATCATTGGTTACCTTAATCCTAAAGGAAGATTTCCTAGAAAATAGAATAAATACATGTCTAACTTTGAGACCACATATTCACCTAGCTTAAATAGGTGTCACTTATCAAAATATTGTATTTATGGGAAATAATAATTTTGGGGTATTACACTAGTCAAGTCCGATAAATCCTGTTCTCAAACCGAACATTGCCGCCATCCGTGGGGATGTTAAATTTCGATCCCCGTGACCAACGATGTTCAACCAAAAAGCCGCAATAATTCCATCTTATTATCTCTTCTCAGAAATCAATTCTATGCTTTGCTCCTGGTATTAAGAGCCCGGTTCGATCAGCAAAATACAACAGGCATTGAATATTAAAATTTTCAACAGCGTCATTCCTTGCAACCAGCGCCATTGGGTTGTGATGACTTCCTATTTTTAATTGATTTGAGAAATATTTTGATATATTTAGGAAGTCATTAATGCTAAATTAAAGAGATTTGATTGAGATTTTAAGAGAAATCAATCTGGATACATCATTTGTGAGATTTCAATTTAAAATAGAAGCTTTTGAGTTTAGGAAAGAAATAATAATAATAGGAAGTTTTCAAAAAAAGAAATAAAAAAAGTTCTGATTTTATTATGTCATTGCTATTATTACATGATTTCCTTTCTTTTCTTGACAATCAGAATAAGCAGAGCATCACAACAATTTTTTTTGGGCTGAAATCAAGTGAATCAATTGGAATCAATCGGATCAATCAGAGGAGGCAAATTGCGGATGGAGATATGGCAATTGAATGAGATTTGATGTGGCCCCCACAATGGAATTAAAATGGAAGACCTAAAGCTATAAGGGAGCACACATCAGACGAAAAAAAGGAGATTGAAGAGAGCAAAATGTAGCACGCTGGAAGAAAAAGAGGCAGACGCACCACACAGTGAAGGAAAAAAATTGGAGCTTGAGATTTGTTAGTTCTCAGTATGTTTTTGATGATTACTAACAAGTGTAAACAATATTGAAAAGATTTGGCAAAGCTTAGTATGTTTTAATCTTGTAAATCTCAATCTGTCAAAACCAAACTCGAGCCTGTTAGTAGTGAACTCGAGCCTGATTTTGACAGAAAGCACAAACCTGTCAAACGATTCTCCAAACTTGAGACTGAACCTGAAGTTTAAAATCAAACCTCTGAGAAGTTCACATGAACTCGAGCCTGATGAGATCAACCTCGAGTTCATCTTTTCCAGAAAGTTTTTGAACTTTGAAAACATGTTGAACCTTACACTTTGCTCTCTGCAAACCTCAGGTTTGAAAGTTTTTCAAAGATTTTAGGAGCATGAACTCGAGCCTGTCATGGTGAACTTGAGTTCATCTCTGGCGGGACAAGTTTTCCAAACTTGTAGGTATTTTCAAAGCCTGCACTGTTCCATTGAAAGAAAAGTTTCCAGTTTGAAAAGTTTTTCAAATAATCAAACTCGAGCCTAGCATTCTTAAACTCAAGCCTAGTTTTGGCCGAGAGCCTCCAAAGCTTTTCAAAGCATTCGAACTCGAGCCTAATCATTTTGAACTCAAGCCTAAAAGTTCCAGAGAGCAAAGAACTTTTGGATATGTTTTAAACTCGAGAGTTTATTATGCAAACCTCAGGTTTGCTCTTTCACGCTAAAACAAAGTCTGCTCAAAAGTGTCTCGAACTCGAGCCTGACATTAATGAACTCGAGTTCATTTTTACCCGAGAGGATTTTAGTTTTTCAATGACCTGAGAACCTCAGGTTTATAAAACAAACCTCAGGTTTACACTTTTTGAACTTGCATAGTTTTGAACACTAAAGCCTCGAACTCGAGCCTGTAAGAACTGAACTCGAGTTCGTGACGCTGGTTCAGAATTTTTGAATTTGGGCATTTCAGAAATCAATGTTATTTGATCCTATCTTCTTCCAATATTATTCTCTGATATTCCCTGCTATGTTTAACGTATTTATTAGTGGATTTCAGAGCATTAAAGAATGTTTGGTGAGAGGTTAGAGCATAAAGCATAAAGTAACTCAGAGCATTTATTGCAAAGCTCAGAAAGTTACCCCTTTTGCCCAAATCCTTCTACACACGCTTACAAAGTATTTAAGGATGTTAGCTGAAACAAGAAATCTCCTCTCCAACGGATTAATTCGTAGAAAGACAGCCTTGATGACTTGGCCAACTAGATTAGGAGAAAACAAGAGAGAGAAGACCCCAAAACCACTTCAGAACACTTAGGCAACTTCTCCAACGGTCTGATTCAAGCTACAACGGTCATTTAATGTTCTCTAGCTATAAATAGAGTTCATTAACATCTTCACAAGGAGATACAACCACTCTGAACGAAAATCTACTAAAGTTCATTTATTGTGTATTAGCCTTCTCCTGTATTGTGTCTTTTTGACATTAGTGCTTCAGTGATTATCTTATCCACTCTGTGAGAGAGTTATTACTTGTAAAATCATTCATTGATTGTAAGAATCACAAGTCAGGGGACTTGGTGATTTTGGGTGCATTGATTAACACTTGTAAGGGGGAGTGTGTTCTAGTGAGAGAACAACTCTTGAGTGCAGAGTGTGTAATCATTTGCAAGAAGTCTAGTGGATTGAAAAACCCAAGTGTGGCTTGGGGACTGGATGTAGGTCAAGAGAAAGGGCCGAACCAGTATAAATCATTGTGTCAAGCTTTTCTTCTCTTCTCCTCAGTTGTGCTTTGTTTTTAGCTGTCCAAAACAGAACTAGGTGTCCAAAATTTTGTAGATACCCAATTCACCCCCCCTCTTGGGTATCAAGCTCCATCTTTCAAGATTTTGCTGGAGACGAAAAGAAGCAGAGCGTGATATCAATTCAAGAAGCAGAGTATTCTGAGATCTCTTTCTTCTTCTTCTTCTTCTTCTTCTCTTTATTTTGGAACCTGAATTTCTTATGTTTGTTATGGATTTTCTCATAGCCATGTGTGGCTAATTTTTCTTTTTCAACCTAGAGAACCTATGAACTTGTTTGAGTTTTAGAGATTATTCCCACTTTTTAGTTTTGCTTAATTTTATTTAGTTTATTTAATCCTGTGTTTATTGCTATTGCTTAGTGAGTGGCCACCATTGAGCATGTTTTGGGGATTTAGGGTTGAACTTGGAAGAGAGAATCCTAAATTGACCTTGGGAATAAATAATGTGGAATTAGATTTAAATTTAACGTGAAGTTAGGTTTTAATCTAATTTGCGTCTAGGATAGGAATATACCTAGAAGCTCCGCATAATCAAATTAGAGTGAGCCCGATTAAAAAACATATTATTTAGTTTTGTGAGGCATCATATAATTGATTAAGATAGGTAGATAAATGGACCGGAAGGCATTTATAGACACTAATACTCTAGATTAGCTGTTTAGGTTAAGTCAAAATTAATTTAGTGGGGATAAAATCTAAAAATACCAAACAAGGGATTAGTGACTCTAGGTTGTACCTTTTGATATTGGAATTTGCTCTTTTGTGAAAAGTCTTTTGCTACTATTAGTTCTTATTCTTATTCTTTTTGAAAACAATTCTGGCTTGCTCAACTTAAACGAAACAAGGAGATTTAATATCTAAACGCTAGTTAGATTGAGTCCTCGTGGGATCGATACTTTTTTTCATCACTCTATTACTTGATACCGCCCGTACACTTGCGGAGTCTAAAGTTTTACCTATCAGGTTGTCAAGTCTCCTGAGATAAATTTCTACTGCATCCTGATAATTTTTTGTAGTTAGGGTTTATTATGTGGAGAAAAGGTAAGCGTCGTCTTTTTCCTTCGGCACACCTTTCTTCTGCTGGAACCAAAAGATGTTTGGGGCATAAAAAATTACCAAGTTCCGTTGTCATCAATTTGGCGTTGGTGTTTATTCGCTTGAAAGAATTTGTTCGCAACTTCAAAAGGGACTCCTACTTGCCGAATCTATTGAACAAAATAGAACAAAGGCAACTGATGATGCCTACTTTTGTCACTAAAGCAATCAATTAAACCAGGACCAACTAATAATGCAATATAGTGGCAACCTAGGTCATTCTCCCAAGGATCAATCTGTGGGTTTTTCTTTAGGTTGAATTCAGGTGATAAAAAAAAATGCAATGGAATGAACCTAAACTAAATTGCAAAGCACTACTATCTAGATGAAATTAAACTAACTAAATGCACTAATGCAATTGACTCTAAAACCTAAATGAGAATTAAACTAATGAAACTAACCTATATGAATATGAATGCAATTTTTTTGGGGGGGGGGGGGGTTTGTTATGAGAGAAAAATTAAAATCCTAAGAAGAAAATTGATTAAAATCAAATCAAATGACAAAGATCTAGTTCAGTTATGAGGAAGAAGGGAACAACTTAGGAATTGCATGGAGTTAACTTTCTTAGCCCAAACCAATTAATTAGATCAAAGGAAGATTAATGAATTTAATCACCTAATTGAACACGGGAAACCCTCTAGCTCAATAACACATATTCCACTAGAAAACTCATAATGAAATAAGCGGTGGTTAATTAAACTCATTAAAAATCAATCACAACATAGTCTTGAAAATCTTGTTTACAATTATCCAATTGAACAACTAGATAATTTATCAACCCAATTAAACAATTAAGATGATAAACCAAATTGACAATTAAATTAATAACGAAAACTCAATTAATAATTCAATTGACAATCAAAAGGTTGCAAACAAAACTCCAACAATTGTCTCACACATAAAAACTTCAAATTATCAATCCAATCCAAAAGAAATATGTCTACAATCTAAAACTAGATTGTTCTCAATTAACACAACTTAAAATCCTTTAAAACTAAATAATCTCAAGTTTGAATTAAAAAGATAAAAAGAAAGACACTTCCTTGTGATCTCAAAGTGTAAAACCCTAGGCTCTAACTTCCTCCATGCTCCTCCTAAATTGTCTCTCAATTAAGCTTAAGCTTCCAAGACACACTTCCTCCTCCCATTATTGTGCAACTCACGGCCATTTGAATTGGTGAATAGAAGAATCAATGAGAGCGTGGCTGTGTGGCTGCGTAATGGATGAATGAATTAATGGATCAAATCTCCTGTGCGTGGCTGCGTCTACCTCCACTTTGTGTTCCGCGTGTGTCTCTCGGCTCTCAATGAGAGCTTTAATTCTTTTTGCAGCTGCTAGGTTAATTTTATAGGAGAAAGAGAGGGTTTTTGAGTATCAATTTGAGCCAATTAAAATTCCAAAAGCCCAATAAAATTCCACCATTAGATCTTCTTTTAGCTTCCAAGGTTAATTCTGCATCGTAGGATCTTCCAATATGCTTTTTCTTATCCTGCAAGAATTAAATAAAATCATGATCTATCATATATTTAGAAATATTATTCAATCACAAGATCTCAATCAGAATATTGATAATTTAAGTCCAATAATCTCATAATTAATTCTGATTTATATCATTTCCTAAAATAGGCTAACAATTCAAATATTGTCTAATAAATCCAAATTAGCCTAAAATAGTCCTCAAAATAAATGAATAAGGCGGGATAAAATATATTAAATTGGGATTTATCAGCAACCAAGCCTGTCACAACTGGAACAGGATCTCAGTACCTCAGCATTGCCTCCACGGGTAGCAATGGATGATCATGTACAATACCCAACAAGAAATGCTACCGCTTCATCATCAAAGCATAATCCGGATCTTGAGCCTTCAGCGAAGCCGAAGCCACCCCCACCTTTCCCGCAAAAGCTAAAGAAGCAAGGACAGGAGAAACAATTTGAGCATTTCCTTGATTTGCTACGGCAATTGCACATTAACATTCCGCTTGTGGAAGCTTAGGAACAAATGCCCAGCTACGTCAAGTTTATGAAGGAAATTCAATCCAAGAAGAGGCGACTGGAAGAATTTGAGACAATAGCATTGACCCAAGACTGTAGTGCCATGTTAACCAATCGGATACCGCCGAAATTAAAGGATCCTGGAAGATACAATCCCATGTGCAATCGGACCACATTACTTATGAAAAACTCTGTGCGATCTAGGTGCTAGCATAAATCTCATGCCCATGTCAATTTTTAAACAATTGGCAGTAGGAGAGGCCAAGCCCACAATAGTCACACTGCAACTAGCTGATCGACCCATAGTGCTTCCTGAAGGCAAGATCGAAGACGTGTTGGTCAAAGTGGATAAATTCATCTTCCCTGTAGATTTCATCTTCCTGGATTTTGAAGCAGATCGCGATGTCCCGATTCTTCTAGGACGACCCTTCATAGCAACTGGGCGAACGCTGATTGATGTGGCAAAAGGAGAACTTACAATGCATGTGAATAATGATCAAGTCACCTTCTCAGTCCTTAAGATAGCAAAATACGAAGACCCAACTGAGACGCACCTAACCGCTGATGTTCACAACAAAGAGACTAGAGAAGCAAGAAGCCCTCCTGTTTTACCACAACAGTAAATTGCTATAGCAAAGTCCGGCTGAAGACTTCAAAGCAAGCACTATTGGGAGGCAGCCCAAATTTGTAGTTCTTTATCATCACAGTAGGAGGGAACAAGTCCAGTAGATACCATGCCACGGCACTAGGCAAGGCATTACGGCCCCAGAACAGCAATACCGCAAAAGCCCAGTGTCATTCAGGTACACTCCTCATCTCTAACATAAATACTGCATGTATGCGATTGCCGTAGTGGGCTACTTTCTTGGGCCCACTACGCACCAACTAAGGTTATCACTTTGTAAAGGAGTCGTGACGTTTCATATTCAAAATCTTACCTCTATTTCATCTATCCTTCTCCTCTCCTCCCACGTCTTTTCACAATCCCACCGACTATCTTTCTCCTTCTCCAGCCCTCACTCTCAGACGCACAAATGCCTCGGGTAAAACGTGCAACACGGCGTGGCTGGGTGCCCCCACCGGCCTCCGCTCGTCAACCACCCTGTCGCATTCCGTCCGCGACGTTGCCACCACCCAACCCCATCGAGGTTTCCTCTCTTTCATCCTCCTCCATCGAGGTTTCCTCTCTTTCATCGTTCCTACATAACACCCACGCCCCCCTTTACCGGCGCCCAGCCACCTATACAAGGTCGTCGCGCAAGTTTCCCCGTCCCCGATAGATTAAATTGAGCTTAATTGTTTTATTCTATGTGCATGTCTGTTAGCTTGTGTTTGATCCTTGATTTGTCTTAGTTCTTTGATAAACTATCTGGCATCTGAGTTGAAGTTCATAGGATAAAGGCATTCATATCATACCCTTCAAACTCATACACAACCCATTTTACATCATCTCCATGTTGCTACCCCTTTGAGCCACATATTTGTGCTATAGCAGACCTAGTTAGATAGAAAAGATAGAAGAAGAACTGTGAAAATGCTATGGCAAAGTGCTCCCACAAAATGCTGCAAAAAGAGGTTTCTTGAAAAAAAAAAGAGAAAAGGAACAGAAGAAGAAGAATATATTATATATACATATATTAGAAAGAAAAGAAAAAGAAAGACCTAAAGTAGAAAGCAACAAGAAACACCAAGTTCAAAAAAGAGCACTTGTCCGAGGTCAAAAAGATTTGTCTACTTGCTCTACTATAGCACCCAATATCATTTCCCATCACAAACACCAAGTCACCCTCACATTATAACCTGGGAAGCCCTTTTGATGAATGAATACTCAGATGCTAGGAAGCAATCTTAGAACTTCAACAAGGTTATGGATCTTCTGGGCTCGTGTGACAAGAGAGAAATTAAAATACCCTGGTAAATGAGCGAAGACACTAAATTTGAGAGCCTCTTAAGACTTCTTCATCTAAGCAATACCACACATTGTGAGCCACTAGTGGTAGGTAATGGGGTTGCCGAATGGGGGATGAGAACTAAGCAAGGTTATATAGACAAGAGTGCTACAACTGTGAGTCGTTGTTCGCTTCATCTTATTTTGCCTAGGAGTGCAAAAAGCTAAGTGTGGGGGTATTTGATGAGCACAAATCATACCATGTTTTCCCTATATTTTATGATCGAATTAAATAGCAAATATGAGCTTAACGACAGACAATCTAAGCAAAAAGGCATATATTCATGATATACGGAACTGAAGGACAGAAACGATTTACATGTAACAAGAAGAATCATTTACATGGTATTTAAGGAAGACCGTATAGCAAAGCTTATATGATGCTGTAGCATTCTGACAGCAACTAGAAGTCCAATACAAGGCATCATGAAGGCTATAGCAAAGTAGAGGACGCAATGTTATGCGACATGTTTTCTAACCTTTTTTATCCAGTTAAGTTCAGGAATAAAAGAAAAGGAAGATAACGACAGGTAGATTGATGACACGACAGAATAGAAGATGCGGAGTATCGAAACTAAAGGATTTGGAGAATCCCGCAAGATCAGCAGAATCAATCTACTCAGATCAGAAGATATGATAGATCTCAACAAATTAGGAAAGGCTGAACTCACTACAACTTGTGCTGCAAGAAAGCCCGATTATAAAAGACAGCAGATCCAACCTTAAGAGTCAGAGAGCCATTGAATGAGATTCTACATTCAGCAGATGTTGGTCAAATTCCCTTATGGCAAGCGAACCACTCGAACAAGTAATAAAGTGAAAGTAAAGTATCGTCCCACAGAGACTGTGATACCAAAGATTGACGTTCGGTTGCTATGATAGTCGTGAAATAGAAAGTAGATTAAATTTGGTTGAGAGGTTTTGGTAACTATGCTACTAGCAAAATAACAATAAACGAGAGAAGATATCACTAATAAGTTAGGCTAGACTCCGAATCGTCCTTAAGTGCATCAATCCCCTAGTGCTTTACACAATGCTATGGCATCTTTACTATACAGCTTCCGCAATTGCTACAGCATAGCTGCTTCTCACAAAGATATTTGATCAACCCACCTCTATTGTCTCAAAGCTTCCGCGTCCGATACATAGGATACTACCTATACTCATTCCATATTCCTATGGTAACTTTCTGTTCGTTATGATTAGTTTTGATGATGTCTTATATAGATGCCATTGTTATAAGCAAAAAGATTGAATAATATAATTATCTCCTACATTGACGAATTGATGTATTCAATGTAGATTAATCCAAGTTGAATTATAGAGATTAATCAAAAAGGAGATAAGAGTTGAAAGAAAGAAGAGAAGAACCCAAATAAAGAAGAACTTGATATATGGAATGAAGATTTTATCATCCAAAGTTCTTATATTGATACTAGAAGATTCCAAGATCATATGGAAGTTGGAATGATTCAATTTAGAGTTGAAACAAGCAAGAATGAGGTTTTGGATGAGCAAACTTGAATCTTCAAGTATTAAACATGAGTTTTCTACCTTGCTACTGTAATTTACTCATCTGAGAGGAGAAAACTCGAGTTTTGGGGCAAAACTCGAGTTATGAAGTGTCTACAATGTCTCTGGGGTCTCTGGACTATCAAAACTCGAGTTTTGGGGTGAAAACTCGAGTTTTGGAACATTGGAATCAAGTCTCGGGGAAAAATGCGAGTTTTGGAAAATTGGAGAACCAAAACTCGAGTTTTGAAATTGAAAACTCGAGTTTTGGACTGTTATCAGCACTTCAGTTCCACACTGTCTCACGTTCAGCACGGGCGACCTCTGATGTTTCGATGATATCTCACAAACCAGAAATCGGATTGAGACGAAACCAAAAGCATATGAAACTAGACTTCCAATGCGTCATTTTGATATATAATTCAAGCCAAAAGGAGTTCAGATCAAGGAGATATGATTTTTACAACTTGACCCAATAATCAACGTCACAGTCAGGAACAGCCTTCGGTATTTTGGGTATATCTCACAAACTACAAATCCAATTGAGCTCAAATCGGTTCCATTGGAAACTAGACACACAGAGCTTTCCATCAAGAGTTAAACGAACCAAAACGGAATTTAGACCAGAGAGATATGGCCTTTTAAAGTTGACAGTTACGTCAAGAAAAATCAACAAATCCTGGAGAAGGCAAAACTCAAGTTTTGGAGGTCAAAACTCGAGTTTTGGTGAGGCAGAGAGCATTCAAGAATCTCACAAATGAAAACCGCCGGTTATGGATCATCACCTCCAGTTTTGATGTTTTGAACTTGTTACCAAAAGTTCAAAACTCGAGTTTTGGGAAGCAAAACTCGAGTTTTGGTCAACCCGAGAGGTTCAGAATTTCCAAAGCTTGAAAACTGCCAGTTATGGTTTGAAAACTGCCAGTTATGGTTCGTGAACAGTTCAAAACTCCAGTTTTGATAATCAAAACTTGAGTTTTGGTGCCTCTGACAGAAAAACGCAAATTTGCAGAAAATGCTCAAAATGATTTACCCATTGACTTGTTTGCTGCGAATTGATCTTATATGATTTATATGATTCATATCTATGTTTCTAACCAGTCCTAACAAGTTTATTCATGAGATTTCAGAAAGATTCTTGAATTTGATTGAGATTCAAAAAGAAGAGTCATTTTAGGAAACTTGCTGAATTCATGGAGAGCCGTTATGCAGAATCTTCTGATAGCCGTTATGCGATATCTCCACGAATCAAGAATAAGTATTCTTCAGACTAGATCAACATGGAGAAGATACAGAAATCAAATATCCAGATTTGCAAAAATCCTTCCAACGGCTAAAAACAAACAGGGAGAGATTTTAGCAAAAGATATATTAGGAAAACACCTACAACAGCTATATTTTCGAATGGGTAAAAGCTCCAACGGATCTATAACGTTCACAAGCCTCAAATCTCTATAAAAGAGTGAAGATTTGAAGTTTCAAGGCAGAGAAGACAGTCACAGAAGTTCTGCACGAAAATATTAGTTCTTTCTCTGTATATTCATTTGATTGTATTTTTGATACATTATACTTCAGTGTGTATCATTTTCTACTCTTAGAGAGAGTCAATTTCCCTGTATATCATTCATTGTAAGAATCTCAAGTCAGGTGACTTAGAGATTGGGAAAATCAGAATACAACTTGTAAGGGGGAGTGTGTCCTAGGTTGGGAGCATCCTTCGTTTACAGAGTGTGTATCTGTTGTAAACAATTACAACTTGTAAGGGGGAGTGAGTCCTAGAGTGAGGAGCATCCTTCGTTTACAGAGGGTGTAATTGTTCTTGAGTGATAGTGGAAAATCCCAGAGGTACTGGGGACTGGACGTAGGTCAAGGAATTAGACCGAACCAGTATAAATCATCTGTGTCAAGCTTTTCTTCTCTATCTCCACTTTGCCTTGATTTTATCTGTTGTGTGGGTGAACCGAAAAGAATTTTTGAAATCCCCAATTCACCCCCCCTCTTGGTGATTTCCTTCTCTTTCACTTTCTAGTATAGATCTTTGCTATGCACAGGGTGTTAATGGTGATGAGCGGTAGACCCATTCCTGAAGTCTACAATATAGGCCATGCCGTGCACGGGTCGCCTAGCAAGCATCTATTTCTCGGAGGTCTAACTCCACTCCTTGCCAGTAAGTGAAGCCACTGATCTAGCCCTTAACTTCCATTAACCGACTAGTAACTAAAACACCGATAGCACAACCAAATTTATTGAATTAAAAACATGTAACTGGGTTCATTCGACACTTAAAGATTCATCCTCATCCAACCATATGGAAATTAATTCATGACTGACGAGGAAGACACAAAACAAACATCAATAGAAAGACCCATGATTGAAATACAAAATAAACCAAAGAAAACAGAAAGCTTGAACGAAGTTTCAAAGCGTGGTAGAAGCCCTGTCACGTCACTGCTCCACGTCGTCTTCTCTCCGTCGAACTCAAAGGGAGGATGCTTGGTTGTCCTGGAAATATCTTGCTCTGTGATCTTGCTCACTCTTCTCGAGAGACTGCCAAAGATAGAATTCTGTCTAGGGCTCTCCAACCTCTTTAGGGTTATCTCGGCTGCCTTTTATAGTCGAGCTTTCGTGCGGCGCAGCGGTTGAGACTTTCCTATTCTGTCGGGATCTTCAGTATCTTTTGATTAGATTAGATTGCCTCTACAAATCCTACGAGACTCTTCTAAATCTTGCAGTTTCGATCCTCCGCATCTCCTATTCCATTACGTCAGCAATCCATTTGTCATTATTGCCCTTTTATTAAATTCCTGAAATCATCTAGATAGAAAGGTCAGAATATACACTGCATAGCATTGCGTCCTCTACTTTGCTATAGCATTCATGTGCTTTGTATTGCTCTTCGGTCTACTGTCAGAATGCTATAGCATCGCATCAACTCTGCTACACAGTTTTCCTTAAAAAGCATCCCGAATTAACACATTCTAATGATTTCCGTCTCTCATTAAGCTCAGAGTGCACCTCCTCCTCCTCAATCAACTCTACCTGCTGATTTTGATTCTCGAGTGAAGGAAATCATTGACAAGGCAGTCTCAGACTTGACTGATAGTGTGGAAGCAGATGTTGGGAAGTTGGTTTCTGAGGTTACCCAAGGCCACAACAACTTGGTTGACATTCAAGAGGGCTTTAGGGTAGAGCAAGAGGCTTTGAAGAACCAAATCAGTGATCATTCAGCGAGTATCTCTACACTTTTGGTCATCATGATGAGCCTTAGTGACAAGATGGACAAAATATTGAAGAATCAGTCCATGGCAGCTTCTACCTCATCCTCTGAACAAGCTTCTGAACCAACTATTCTAGCTTCTACCTCTGCACACGAGCCTAAACTTGCCCTTGACGAGCCTACCAAAGCCATTACTCCACCCTTATTTGCTGATAACAAAGGGGGAGAAGAGTGCTAGAGGAGAATCTTGTTTTTGTCTTTCTGTCTTTTCTTTTCTTTCAGATGTAGTCTTTTGTTAATCAAATTGTATGTTTTGTTGTATATATTTCCTTTCGAAACTCTATTCGTAGCTTCTTAATTTGTAGCTTACTTGATTTGAATCCTTTAATGAATGTTCAAGTTCTGGTATATACATGTATTGTTTTTGCATTTTTGATTCTGCTGCTGAAACTCTGATTGAACTTCATAGTTTGCAAATAACTTGAACATTTTCTTTCAAATATGCACAAAACTGAGTTTTAAGAATTGGTGTTTGTTTACAAGTGTTGTTATCATCAGAAAGGGGAAAAATGTTAGTTCCCTGTGTGTTTTGATGATTACTAACAATTGTAAACAAGGTAAGGATGTTTTTTAGTAAGATAAGAGTGGATTAAAACTTGTCAATTTCAAGCTAAAACACTTTGTCTGCGACAAACTTGAGCCTATCATTTGCAACCTCGAGTTTGCCACTGACAAAAGAGGTAAACTCACCAGTTTAATCTTCAAACTCGAGACTAGACCAAAAGTTTAAACTGAAGAGTTTTCCTAAGTTTTCAAAAACTTTGTGTGAACTCGAGGTTACATTAGCAACCTCGAGTTTGCCAGAGGCAGAGAGCATTTTGATTTGAAAACATTTTTAAACTCGACACCTCTACTTACAAACCTCAAGTTTGCAACCTCTAGAGAAAATCTTCAATAGTTTACATAGCCTGTAAACTCGAGCCTGTTATGACAAACTCGAGTTTACCTCTGGCGGGAAGGATTTTAGAATTATGAGATTTTCACAAACTCTACACTGTTTCATTCTGAGTAAAGTTTTTCCAGTTTGAAAAATCTCAAGAGTTTACAAAACATGTAAACTCGAGACTCATTTCATAAACCTCCAGTTTACTTCAGGCCAAGAACATTCAGAGTTTTTCTAAAGTTGAACAAACTCGAGTTTAACATTGCAAACTCGAGTTTAACATTGCAAACTCGAGTACAAACCTTACAGAGAGCAATGCACCTTTTAACTTGACAAAACTCTAGAGTTTGTATTGGAAACCTCAGGTTTGTCTTTTGAAAGCTAAAACTAAGTTTTGACTTGAACTTCTCATTGTCAAATTCAAGCCTGCCTACTAATAGACTCGAGTTTGTGCCTACTAACTGAAGCTCCAAACTCGAGTTCACACTCGAGTTTACAACGCTAATTCAGAAATTCAAATCTGATGAATTTGGAAAACCTTCTGGTTTGATCTTAATACTTTCCAGTATTATTCTCTTATATTCCTATCTATATTTAATCACTTTTTTAGTGAGTTTCAGATGGAGTAGAGAATGCTTATTGAAGGTTTAAAGGAAAAGCAAAAAGCAGTGTCAGCACATTAAATGCTATGCCCAGAAAGTTGCACACTTTTGGGTAATCCATCTGCACACGGTTGCAATGCATTAAAGAATGATTTTTACAACAAGCAATTGCTTCTCCAACGGATTAATTCAGAGGAAGTCAACTTTGAACACTTGGACAACTGGATTAAGTGGAGAATAGAGAGAGAAGAAGACCAAAGTTGCTCCTAACCTCTGCAGATCATTTCCAACCGTCTAATTAAAGATGCAACGGTCATTGAATGTTATCTGACTATAAATAAAGTTGTATTCAAGTCTTCTCAAGAACCACAACTACTGAAAACGAATTGCATTCAAGTCTACATTCATTTTCTTCAGTTTTCATTTGTATATTATCTTCTGATACAAAGAGTTTCAGTGTTTATCAATATCTACTCTTAGAGAGAGTTTCTTTCTGTAAAACATTTATTGTAAAGAATTACAAGTCAAGGGGACTTGGTGATTTGGGAGTTCATTGATTACAACTTGTAAGGGGGAGTGAGTTCTAGAGAGAGAACTACTTCTTGAGTGCAGAGTGTGTAATCTTTGATATAGTGGAAAATCCCAGAGAGTCTAGGGACTGGATGTAGGTCAAGTTGTTAGGACCGAACCAATATAAATCTCTGTGTCCAGCCATTCTTTCCCTTACTCTGTTCACCTCTGTTTTTATTGCTTCAAAATAGAGTTGTTGTCAAAAATATTGAGAATACCCAATTCACCCCCCTCTTGGGTATTTAGCTCCACTTACATAATGTACCGACTCAAGGTGGTATATTGGTTCCAGATGGTATATGTAATACCCTAAAATTTATACTTGGCTTGACCACTATATTTTGATAGAAAATACCTATTGAAAACAGGTAAATATGTGGTGTCAAAATTTAGTAGCTTAATTTAGGGAATTTTCTCCTAGAATTAAATAAACCAAAGACTCAAATTTTCTAATTTCATTTAGAGATCATAAAATACCCTAAGATTATCATATTACAATATAGTTTTTTGTTTAATTATAGAGAGCCATAAAATGTTATGAAAATACCTAAATCAATTAAAGAAAATTACCAACAAATAAATGACAATTAAATTTACATTAATTAGGGCTAAGTGAGCATGCATGGTAAGGGAATAGACTAAATGTCTAGAGTTTTCCGAATTTATATGATCGAATTTCGGGGGCAAATATCTAAGCGGAAGTTGCTTGGACTGGATCTGATTGATCAGACCTCTGAACAAATCACTGTGATCAAGAGACGACTCCTAGCAGCACAAAGCAGACAGAAGAGTTACGCTAACAAAAGGTGAAGACCTATAGAATTCAAAGTTGACGATCATATGTGTCTAAAGATAGCTTCAGTAACCGATGTCAGTAGAACACTTCGGAGGTGAAAATTTAGTTCGCATTACATAGGACCATTTGAAAATTTTAGCTAAACGTGAGCCAGTCGCTTACCAGATAGCGTTACCCCCAAACCTGACTAATCTCCATAACATTTTTCATGTTTCTCAGTTATACCAACCAGACAGCAATCGTATCGTTGAGTATGAGGTATCTTATGTTGCCACAATATGTGGGCACCACGGAGACATTTTTGATGTGAGGATGTCGAGTACGACATGATAATAGCTTCGTAATTAAGCCAGAACGAATTCTTGATCACCGAAAGAAATGACTTAAACATAAAAATGTTTTGACAGAGTGAATATCTAAAGTATATGGTTCAGAGTCTAATTAGTATAGAGTAAGTTTCCAGAATTTAAGGGTCAAGGTCTAGATAGTATAGAGCAAATTTCGAGGATGAAATTTTATTTAACGGAGGGAGAAATGTAATACCCTAAAATTTCTACTTGGCTTGACCACTATATTTTGATAGAAAATACCTATTGAAAACAGGTAAATATGTGGTGTCAAAATTTAGTAGCTTAATTTAGGGAATTTTCTCCTAGAATTAAATAAACCAAAGACCCAAATTTTCTAATTTCATTTAGAGATCATAAAATACCCTAAGATTATCATATTACAATATACTTTTTGTTTAAGTATAGAGAGCCATAAAATGTTATGAAAATACCTAAATCAATTAAAGGAAATTACCAGCAAATAAATGACAATTAAATTTACATTAATTAAAATAGTTTTATAAATCTTCATAATAAACCTATTGGCAATTAAAAGTCATCCATTAGAGATATTTTAACTTAATGAAGAATCAAGGGTCAATCTTGAAATTATATTTAAGGATCATAAAATATGATATAAATACCATATTAAACCATAGTTCTCATATGATCAAATGAGCAAGAAAATATTATATTAAACCTTGGGATAAATATCACTTTGATTTTACCCAACTTATACGTTTAATTTTAAGATGGTTAAGGGCAATTAGGGACATCTAATGGATGCCATAGTTTTCGGAAAAATTTGGGCTAATTATACTTAAACATAATTAAGGGTGGAATAATACTTGCCTAATTGAACACTAATTTTTATGATTAGTTAATTGATCAATTAGCTAAATATCAAAGGCAATTAAGGGTAGAGATTGAATCTAAATAAACACAATGGAATCCAAAGGTTCTAAATAATTACTTAATTGATTTTAATCCTTGTGAGATTATATTGGCCAATGATAAATCAAGAAAATGGTCTTAATCCTCACAAAAATAATTGGTCCAATGGGAGATTAACATAACTAGAAGGCCAAGATTAAATCCTAAAAAGCTAAATCTAATGGCCTTAATTAATCACATAATTAACTTAATCCATGTGAAAGTGTAAGGACCAATAAGAGAGCTCAAAGCATTATCTAATAGGCTAAAGGAAACACAATTTGAGGAGCCAAGAGATAGAGGCCCACGGTTATAACTTGAGAAATAAGAAGAATCAATTTGTTTTAATTAAACAACACACACATGGGAGCACATGGGAGAATTAATGAGGGAATAAGATGGAAGAGGATAAGGGTACTTGGGATAAGAGCATTGATGAAGTTTGGAAGAGGATAGGATGGAAAGAGAAGAGAGTTGTGCATGTGTGTGTGTACAATTGTTGTGCATGTGTGTGTGTGTGTAGTATAAAGAGAGAGAGAAAAGTCAAAGTTTTCACCAATGGGAAAAATGGAGCATAAATCAATTAAATTAATCAATGAAATTAACTCAAGACATAAGCAAATGAGAATCTATACAAAATAAATTGTATTTTGAGATACGTTAATCATAGATCAAATATAAGGAGTTATTATTGACAAGCATAATCTAAGCTTGAGATTGAGTATAACCAAAGTCATTTTGTCAATTAGTGAAGTTTGATTACAAATGATAAAAAGGAAATTAGAGGTTTCTAATTTAAGCCATAAGTTCCAAGATTACAAAACCAATAAGAAGATTTGAATAAAACTTCATGAAGACTCCTAAATATATTTTTATCTAGTGAAATGCAAAACAAAGAATAGATGAAGGAGGAAATTGTGACTTGAAGAAGGAGCTAGGAATTGTTTATTGTTTAACCAAAGCACATGGGATAATTGCACATGTGAAAGGTAATTAAAGTCAATTGATCAACCAATGAAAAATTCAAGAAAAATTGGCTTAATCCTTTGTAATTGAAAACAACCAATGGGAGAACTTCTCTTCATATTTTGTGTCTTCAAAAAGACCAAAGCAATATGAACCTTTGATTAGGAAAGATGATCTAAGGGTTAGGAACCATGGAGTTTTGCTATAAATAGGAGGCTTTGTCCTCTTTATTCTTCTCACCAAAATCAACCCAAGAGGTGATTTTTAAAGAGAGTAGAGAGAAGTGAGAGCTAGTGGGAAGCAAGAAGGAGGAAGCTCTTCAAGAGTAAGTTTTCCAGTTCTTGAGTTTTAAGCTTTAAGTTCTTGTAGTTTTTAGTAGAAATGTTAGTTTGATCTTTAATGTTCCAATATAGTTTTATTATCATGTTTTTATTATCATGGTTAAAAGTGGTTTTAATTTGAAAAATTGATGAAGATGGTGGTATATCAAAATTTTTGAAAGGTTATGATCAAAGTAACAAAACTCTGGCGAAACTTTGTCAGTAGGCAATTTCTGAAATCAGTGATAGAAATGCCAATATTTCATGTTGAAAATAACATTGAAAAATTCTGGGAAAATTCATGTTGAAAGTAGGCAAATAGGGCTTTTCAAATATTTCAAGAACATGTTAAAATGAGTTTTCTACAGTGAGATAAAAATTCTCAAAGTTTGGGCTACGAATTTCTGGAAAATTTTGGGAAGATGATCAAAACTTAAAAACCGGGAATGATCCGTGTAATCTGGGAAAAAGTGAGTATTTTTTTTCTTGAAAATATACATCCTAAGGATTCCAAAGAATTTTACGGATCCTTATTTTGATCTTTCTAGAATTAGTTATGATTTTTCAAAGATAGGCGAAAAATCTGTCCAGAAATACTGCACTAGCGTTTTTTAGAAAAGTAAAGGAGATAAATTTAGAAATAATTCCACTAAGGAAAAAAATGGTCACTAGAGACTAAAATATCTATTAAAATATTATTTATGAATTAATAAATATGATATTACTGATATAGGATAAGAGTGATCACAGTTCGACCACTGAAAGTACCAAAATCGTCAACGATGTAATACCCCGAATTATATCTCTCTTGAATATTATACTTTGGCAAATTAATACCTATTTAAAATAGAAAAGTATGTTGTCTCCAATTTTAGTAATTTATTTGATTATTTTCCTTAGAAATTAAAGAGGTAAAAATCCAACACTATTTTAGGGACCACAAGTTGCCCTAGGATTATTAAATTAATGCATGATGCATAAATGATCAAAGTAAACTCAAAAGTTGTGAGAAAATAATTAATCCAATTAAAGAAAATTGCCAACAATTAGTAGATAATTAAATCTACATTAATTAGATTAATTTCAAAACTTTCATAATTAATTTAACAACATGTTTTAAATTGGGATCTGTGACCCTAATTAAAAACCAATGGCTAATGAAGGGCCAAGATTAGCATAAAGATGATTACTAATGATCTTGATTAAATTAGTAACCAATCAAATAAATTCAATAACACCTACAACACCATTTTAGGATTTATGACCAAAGATTAAAGCTAATTAAAGACTAAACCTAAGTGAAAATTCATGAGGCAACAAAGGTTGGTGTGTGGATAATTTTAGACCATGGAAAATAAAGCAAGAGAGAATGAAAGGGGGGCGGGGGCACGTTTTTTTTTAGTGTGTGTGTGTATGTAGTAAATAGCCTTGTTGGTTCAATGTAGATCAAGTGTTCTATAGGCAAAAATCTCAAGCCAATTAAAGTGAAGAAAAATTTGCCTAAATAACCACTAATCCTCATGATAAGTCCATAAGTCAATTAGTTACTCAATTAAGTATTATCAAAGAAAATTAAGGGATTTTAATCCTAGATTAAATATAAAAAATAATCCAAGACAAGAACACAAGTTTGGCTTAGGATGAATTAATTGTTACCTAACAAAAACAATAAATTCTAAAATGATAAAGGGGTAATTAAATGCTTCTAATTAAGCCATAATATTCCAAAAATCATAAGACTAGAAAATATTATGAAAACACTTGATTAAGTTAAAGAAGACAATTGGATAATTAAGTTGCACTAATTAAAGATCAATTGGATAATTACTTAAATTAATTAAAGGACATTGAAGTGCTTGGTTACAGAACTAATAAAGCTCCTCAAATCTACCTTTTTAGTCGATCTAGTTTAAGGATTAACTTTGGATGAGATTCATTCAATAATTAAGATTTGTTGCTAATAATATACATATGAAAACATGCTATTTGGCTGATGGGTAGTGGCATGTCGGCACATTAAAGCAAATGGATAGGATTTCTACTTCTTTTTTCATAAAGTGAAATGATAAATTCATTTTTATTGATTAAGTAACATGTAACCGCTTGTGTAGTATAAATATCAACTACTTGAATCACTCCCCGAAAGTCAACATAAGCGACGTGTACATGGAATGAATCAGATGAAATGTATAATTGAATACGTGTACATGGAATGAATCAGATGAAATGTATAATTGAATAAACAAAGTATTTGTCAATAAGGAAACCAATAAATAGCTGATTGGTTAATGTATGTCGACCAAGGCATGGAGGGCAATGATGAAATTTCAAAAAGTGCATATTTCATCCAATGGTTAGGGTGAGCTTTGGCCAAATCAATTGCCAACTAGGTCCTCAATTTTGTCCTATAAATAGACCCCCAACCTCTTCATATTTTCTCACCAATTCACAAGCATAGAAACTGAAACAAAGAGTGAAAGTGAGAGTGAGTGTCTTGGAGAAAGAAGGAGCAAAGTTCTAGGTAAGTTCTTGAGCTTAAGCTTTCAAGTTCTTAGTTATTTTGTGATTTTAATCTTTAGTCTTTTAAATATATTTTAGTTATCATGTTTTTATAGAAAAAAATAGTGATATTTCGAAAAAATGATGAGGAAAGTTATAGAGCAAAATTTCTGGAGGAGAAATAACAAAGTAACGAAGTTCAGGCGAAATTTTATCGGTTAAGTAATTTCTGAATCAGTGATTAAAATGCCAATATTTTATGTTGAAAATGATGTTGAAAAATTCTGAAAAACTTCATGGTTAAAGTAGACACATAGGGCTTTTCAAATATGCAAATAAAATGTTAAAATGAGTTTTGTGCAGTGAGATAAAAATTCTCAAAGTTTGACTGCGAATTTCTGGAAAATTATGGGTAGAGGTTTAAAACGTTAAAACTGGGAATGACTCGAGTGATCTGGGCAAAATTGATTATTTTTAATTAAAAATAGACATTCTAAGTATTCTTAGTAATTTTACGGATCCTCGTTTCGATTTTTCTAGTTATGATTTTTCAAATTTAGGCGAAAAATCTACCCTAAATGCTGTAATTAGCGTTTTTTACGAAATTTAAGGGAAATAAATTGAAAAATAATTCTACCAGGGGTAAAATGGTCATTAATGACTAAAATATCTATTAGGATATTATTTGTGAATTAATAAATGCAATATTACCATTATAGGATAAGCGTGATCTCAGCCCGATCAACAAACGTACCCAAAATCGTCAACGAAGGTACGGACGCGTACTGTAACACTAACTCTGATGCTTATTGTATATTTATATGTGATAGATGTATTCATAGTCTGAGACTGTTTTAAAAATTTGTTCATACACATACAACTATACACGGGTTTTGGTTCTGATAATACCGTTGAGTTTTCCTAGCGCTGAGGACACGGATGTACACCGTGGCACTGGTGAATAGTGCAGACTGTAATAACATGCATATGCAGTGGCTGTGATCTTTCATATGTGATTATTGTTGTATTGTCATGAATATCTGTCATACATAACTGTTACATAAGCATGAGGTTAACCGTTACCTGAGGTTCAATGGGAATTGAACCTCAGCTCTTACTATAGCCTTAGGTTCTGGAGGGGGCAAGACCGCGGACAAGGGTAAGCTGCCCACTTGAGGTCTTGGACGGAGGATGACTTTTTGATTTTTGTATAACTGTACTTTTAAATATTCGGATGACTGTAATAGTGACTAGATACAGCTACATTAAATGTTTATCAGTTACTCGCTTTTTAAAACTATTTCGATGCTCTACTCTGAAAAAACTATTTCGAACTCTGATCAAACTATTTCGAAAACGTTTTAGAAACTTGGGATGTTACAAACGAAGGTACGGATGCATACTATAACACTAACTCTGATGCTTATTGTACTTTTATATGTGATAGATGTATTCATAGATTAAGACTATGTCTTAAAGTTTTCCATATACATTCAGCTATATACGGGTTATGGTCTTGATAATGCCATAGAGTTTTCCTAGCGCTGAGGACACAGATGTACACCGTGGCTCTGGTGAATAGTGCAGACTAGAGATAACAAACATATGCAGTGGCTGTGTACCGTTATCCAGACAAATCTGTTATGAGTTTTGTTAGTTCTCTTATGGTTTTGATGATTGTCAACAATTATAAACAATGAATGAGGATTTGCTCTTAAGATTTGAAAATTCTGAGTAAGAACAAACCTCGAGGTTTGCACTGAAACCTCGAGGTTTGGCCTTACAAGAAAGCCTCAAGGGTTGAGTGTTTCATGATTCAAAAGACTTGGTTTCACAAATCAATGTGAAACCTCGAGGTTTGTAAAGTAACCTCGAGGTTCTGCATTTCTCAGGAATGCTCAGTTTTACACCAACAGATGAAACCTCGAGGTTTATGACAAAACCTCCAGGTTTGTGGTTTGGCACCTAACTGAAAGTTTTGAAAAACAATGTGAAACCTCGAGTATTATAAGAAACCTCCAGTTTTTCTTCATCCAGAGAGCATTTGGTTTTCATCAAGTATGAAAACCTCGAGGTTTGCTTTGAAACCTCGAGGATTGATGTTTTGACTTAAGTTTAAAATCTTTCAAAAATGCTTAAGCCTCGAGTACTACTTTAAGCCTCGAGTATTCTGGCATACAGAGAGCAAACAGGTTTTCACATGAATGAAAACCTTGAGGTTCAGTTTTAAACCATGAGGTTGTGTCTCTGGAACAAAGCTTTGGCTTTGCAATTTTTTATCCAAACCTCGAGTATTGCGAAACAACCTCGAGGTTATTGGGTTCCAGAGAAGAAATGAGTTTTTCACCAAATATCAAACCTCCAGGTTTCTTATGAAACCTCCGGGTTTGTGGTCTTCAATATTTTTCACAAGGTTTCTTTACAAGGGAAACCTCGAGGTTCACCAAGAAACCTCGAGGTTATGTGTTTCTGAAACTGAGATTGCTTGAGATGTTCAAGCAAACCTCGAGGTTTGTGGAACAAACCTCCAGGTTTGTAGCCGTTACTAGAAATTCGAATTGGGCAAATCTGTTATGTCTTCTTGTTTGATCTCAATGCTTTACATGTTTAATATATATTGATCCTAGACATGTTTAACTATCCTTTTAGTGAGTTTCAGACAGTTTAAAGAAGATTAATGAAGGTCAAAGCAAAAAGCAAAAAGGTGGTCAGTGCATTTAATGCACTTCTGCAAATCAACCTACTTTCAGCTAATCCATCTGAGCACGCCTTCTAAACGTTAAAGAATGTTTACTACAACAAGTAAAGTCATCTCCAACGGGCAAATTCTCAGAAAGCCACATCAGATCACATTTACACTTGGATTAGCAGAAGTTTAGAGAGAGAAGAAGACCAGACTTAGTGCTAATCACCTACAATGGTTGGATTCATCAAGCAATGATCATTTAATGTTCTCTACCTATAAATAGAGTGCATTAACTTCTTCTCAAGCTGATACACCAACTTAGAGCGAAAATTTACTGAGTTCATTTATTGTGTATAAGCTTTCATCTGTATTTTATCAATTTGATACTTGTACTTCAGTGTTCATTTTATCTGCTCTGTAAGAGAGTCATTTCTGTAAATCATTCATTGATTGTGATAACCACAAGTTAGGGGACTTGGTGGTTGGGTGTATTGATTACATCTTGTAAGGGGGAGTGAGTTCTAGAGAGAGAACTACTCTGAGTACAGAGATTGTAATCAATTTTGTGAAGTTAGTGGATTGAAAATCCCAAGTGAGGCTTGGGGACTGGATGTAGGTCAGGGAAAGGACCGAACCAGTATAAATCGTATTGTGCAAAGCTTCTCTTCTCTCCATCTCTGTTATACCCTATTCTTAGTTGTGCAAAACAGAGTTAGATCTTTAAATTTTAAAGATACTCAATTCACCCCCCTCTTGGGTATCAAGCTCCAATCTTCATTTGGTATCAGAGCAAGGTCTTCTCAGAAGAGTCTAACCATTCGAGAAGGATCATTATGGAAGGAATTCTTCCCGATGGAGCTTCTATCAACAGACCTCCCGGCTTCAACGGTGAGCACTATTCTTTTTGGAAAGCAAAATTTCGTGTGTTCGTGATGGCTACTGAATACGGATTGTGGAGAGTCTTTGAGACTGGAGACTACGTACCAGTTAAAACTGAAGGAGGTATTACTGTTCTGAAGACTAAAGCTGAATTCGACGATGGTGATAAGAAGAACATCACTCTCAACAGTAAAGCTATTTTGATGCTTCAAAGTGCTCTTAGTCAAAAGGAGTACTTTCGAATCTGTAACTTGTCAACTGCAAAAGAGATGTGGAAGGCTCTGGAGATAGCGTATGAAGGAACCTCTGGAATCAAAGAGAACTGCATCAACATTCTAACCACTGAGTATGATCTGCTTCGGATGAAGCAAGGAGAGAGCATCAGTGAATTTCAGCTTAGATACACTCATCTGACAAATCAACTGGCAGCTTTAGGAAAAATATATGATCAAGGGCCTCAAGTGAGAAAAATTCGTAATGTTTTGACAGAAGATTAGGAAGCGAAAGTTACCGCTATCGAGGAGGCTCGTGGAGAGTCAATGACTTCAGTTGCTGCTCTGTTTGGCAGTCTATCTGAGTACGAGAGTAAATTGAAGTTCAAAAAGGATTTAGATGATGTCAACAGCGGCAACAATCGCAACAAGGGAATTGCTCTTAAAACGATAAAGGATGAGGAAGATGAAGGTGAGGATGAAGAGATAGGGATGATGGTCCGAAGATTCAAGAAGTTTTACAAAAAGGATCAAGGCTTCAAGAAGTTTTAGAAGGGAAGTTCCAGTTATGAATCAAAGAAGCCTATCATTTGCTACGAATGCGAGAAGCCCAGACACATCAAGTCAGAATGTCCTCAGCTGAAGAACCAAGAGAAAGAAAAGAAGAAATTCAAGAAGTTCAACAAGAAGGCTTATGTTTCAGCTATATGGGGTGACAGCTCATCTGATGAGGATGAAGTTGAAGAAGAAGAAGAAAAAGCTAACATATGCCTGGTTGCTGAGGAAGAAGAGCAACATAATGAAAGCAATGAGGTATACGAATCTTTGCCCTCCTATGATGAATTATTTGCTGAATACAATGTTGTACAAAAGGAGTTTGAAAAACTTGCAGACAAATATATGACTTTGAAAAGGAAAAACTCGTTTCTTGAATTGCGAATTGAAAATCTCTCTTCTCCTGAATCTCTAGTCTGTGATGAATGCCTTATTTTGGAGAAAAAGAATTTACACTTAACAAAAGCACTTGAGAAATTCACTGAGGGAAGTGAAATGCTCAATGTGATTCTCAAACAACAACGATTTATAAATGATCGATCGGGCATTGGTTACAAACCAGATTTTGATAAGAGGAAAGGCAAGAAAAAGAGTGGACAAAAAGCATATATGAATTACTTTACAAAATCTGTTCATTCTTCAAATCCTTTTGCACATTGTAATTATTGCAATAGGAAGGGCCATTCTACCTCATCTTGCTTTCATAAAAAGGAAAGAAAGATTAAGCCTGTAGGGAACTATAAATGGGTACCAAAAGGAACTTATGTTTCCAAGGTGCAAGCTAACCCCAAAGGACCCAAGAAAAGATGGGTACCTAAAACTTGATCCCTTGTGAATTGCAGGTTTGTCTTAGAGTATCAAGACCCAACAAGTGGTATATTGATAGTGGATGCTCAAGGCATATGACTGGAGACAAATCCAAATTCCTTTCAATCAAGCCAAAAGATGGTGGTAGAGTCACATTTGGAGGTGACCAATCAGGCAAAATCGCTGGCATTGGTGAGATAGGCAACAATGAGGGTCCTCTCATCAAAGACGTCTACTTGGTAGAAGGATTGTGTCACAATCTCCTAAGTGTGAATCAAAGCACCGACAAGGGTAACTTAGTTATCTTTGATTCTGATGAATGTTTTATTGTTAAAAAGGATTTGGTCTCCATAAATGATTTGAAAAATAAAGCTTTATTTAGAGCACCTAGAGATGGTAATTGTTATACTCTCAATCTCTCTAGTAATGCTTCTGTTTCTGAAAATTGTTTTGTTAGTAACTTGAATGAAAGTTGGCTTTGGCATAAGCGATTAGCTCATGTGAATATGTTTCAACTTGACAAGTTATTGAAAAAGGATTTGGTAATAGGTATTCCTAAATTGGATTTCAAAAATGATATGATTTGTGATGCTTGTCGAAGAGGAAAACAAACCAAATCTTCCTTTAAAGCTAAAAATGAGATTTCAACTAATAGACCTCTTCAATTACTTCATATGGATCTAGTTGGACCAGCTAGAGTCAAAAGTCTTGGTGGAAATCTTTACACTTTGGTCATAGTTGATGATTATTCTAGATTTACTTGGATTATATTTTTATCATCTAAAGATGAAACGTTTGATCAGTTTGTTGCCTTTGCCAAGAAGGTCCAGAACGAGAAAGGGTTCTCAATTTCAGGTATAAGGACCGATCATGGTAGAGAGTTTGAGAATAACGCCTTTGCTGAGTTCTGTGACAGTATGGGGATCGATCACAATTTTTCAACACCAAGAACACCACAACAAAATGGTGTAGTGGAGAGAAAGAATAGAGTACTCACTGAGATGGCAAAAGCGATGTTGAACTAGTACAACACCTCACAAGTGTTTTGGGCTGATGCCATGAGTACGGCTTGCTACATCTCCAATAGAGCCTACTTGAGAAAGAAGCTGAATAAGACTCCATACGAACTCTACAAAGGGAGAAAGCCAAACCTCAGCCACCTACATGTTTTCGGTTGTAAGTGCTATGTGCACAATAACGGTAAAGACAATCTTGGTATATTCGATCCCAAAACCGACTTAGCTATTTTTATTGGTTATTCTAATAGAAGTAAAGCATATAGGGTCTTCAACACTAGAACTAAGATTGTTGAAGAATCTATACATGTTGTGTTTAGTGAAAATGACTCCAATAAATCCTTGGATGATGAGGAAGAGACTATTTTCAAAAACCAATTCTTTTCGAAAACTACTCCTTTTGAAAATTCTAAAAATGTTTTTGAGGCTGATCCTGAAAATGATTTGGAAAATCCTGACCAGTCTCAACCTAGAGCTTGGAAATATATAAGGAATCATCCTTTAGACCAAGTTATAGGTGATGTGAACCAAGGAGTAAGAACAAGAAATAGAACCTTGAATGAAGTAACCTTCTCTGCATTCATATCTCATATTGAACCCTCTAAAATAGAAGAAGCCCTATCGAACAATGATTAGGTGATAGCTATGCAAGAGGAGCTGCATCAATTTGACAGAAATCAAGTTTGGGACTTGGTGCCTAGACCCAAAGACCATTTGGTTATTGGGACAAAATGGGTATTCAAGAACAAACGTGATGAATCGGCAATCATTGTCCGTAACAAGGCAAGATTGAAGGTTACAACCAAGAGGAAGGCATAGACTATGAGGAAACTTATGCCCCAGTAGCAAGATTGGAGGCCATAAGAGTCCTACTAGCCTTTGCATGCACTAAAGGTTTTAAACTTTTCCAAATGGATGTAAAAAGTGCATTTTTAAATGGTTTCATTCAAGAGGAGGTGTATGTTGAACAACCTCCAGGTTTTGAAAATGATCAATATCCGGATCATGTTTTTAAGCTAAAGAAAGCGTTGTATGGTCTTAAGCAAGCTCCTAGAGCTTGGTATGAAAGGTTGAGTCAATTTTTACTCAATCAAGGATTTATTAGAGGAAAGGCTGACACAACATTGTTTATTAAGAAAAATAAATTGAATGAGATTTTAATTGTTCAGATTTATGTTGATAATATTATTTTCGGTGCTACTAATGACTCCTTGTGTGAGGAATTTTCCAAGACTATGCAGGGTGAATTTGAAATGTCAATGATGGGAGAGCTCAACTACTTAACATCAAGGTTATATCAGTACTCGTTTTTAAGATATGCTCCAAATTTTGAAAAGGCTTAGAACCTAACTCTGTTAATCAAACAATTTGGCTAGGTAGGTGTCTATCATGGGAGTCTCACCGAGTTCACAGCGACTGATTAACTGATCCACATAGACTAGCCCTACCTTCGGCACCAAATTGTTTGTAATAACTTAGTTAAATTCGTGCCAGAATGAATGCTCAGATACCAAAAATGTAACAACCCAATTTTCTAAAGCGTTTTCAAAATAGTTTGATCAAAGTAGAGCATCGGAATAATTTAAAAGAGAGAGTATCTGATAAACATTCACTGTTGTTGTGTCTGGTTGCTTATACAGTGGTACAATTATCCGAATACAGTACGTTAATATAGATTCAAAAGAAAAAACCTCCGCCCGTGTCCTCACAGTGCTGCTTACCCTTGTCCTCGGTCCTAGTTCCTCTGGACCCTGAAGCTATAGTGAGGGCTGAGACTCAATGACCATTGAATCTCAAGTAACGAATAACCTCATGCTTATGTAACAGTTTATGTATGACAAATATTCATGACATTACAGCAGTAATCACATATGAAAGATAATAACAAAACACAGCCATTGCTTATGAATGTTATTGTGGTCTGCACTATTCACCAGTGCCACGATGTACATTCGTGTCCTCAGCGCTAGGAAAACTCAACGTTATTATCAGAACCATAACTCGTGTATAGCTGAATGTGTATGAAAACTTTAAGACAGAGTCTTAGTCTATGAATACATCTATCATATATAAGTATACAATAAGCATCAGAGTTAGTGTTACAGTACGCGTCTGTACCTTCGTTGGTGATATCTGTACTTTCATCGGTCGGAATGTGATCACGTATATCCTATAATGGTAATATCGCATTTATTAATTCACAAATAATATCCTAGTAGATATCTTAGTCACTAATGACCATTTTACTCTTGGTGAAATTATTTTTCAACTTATTTTCCTTATTTTTGAGAAAAAATGATGATACAACATTTTGGGCAGATTTTTCATCTAACTTTGAAATATCATAACCAATTCTAGAAAAATTGAAACAGGGATCCATAAAATTCCTCGGAATTCTTAGGATGTCTATTTTTAAGTAAAAATACTCACATTTTCCTAGATTCCTTGAGTCATTCCCAGTTTTAAAGTTTTGAGCCTCTGCCCAGAATTTTCCAAAAATTTGTAGCCCAACTTTGAGAATTTTTATCTCACTGTACAAAGCTCAAATTAATATTTCTTAGAATATTTGAAAATACCTATATGTCTAATTTAACCATGAATTTTCCCAAAATTTTATAACTTCATTTTCAACATAAAATTATGGCGTTTCTATCACTGATTTCAGGAATCGCTAACCGATAAGATTTCGCCAGAGCTTCGCTATTTTGATCATAATCTTCCAAAAAATTTGCTATAACACCATCTCCATCAATTTTTTTGAATTAAAACCACCTTTAACCATAAAAACATGATAACAAGAATATATTGGAAGATTAAAGCTGGCTAGAGCCAAGCCCAGCACTACAGCCAACCTCATCTAACTCTAGCCAAGCTCCTACCTAAATTTGTCAGTATACAAATTTTGGCTCTAGCCAATTCTGTCTGACTCCAGCCAAGCCCTAAACTCTAGCCTAAGTGTATTGACTCTAGCCAAGTTTTTGACTGATACTTTCAAACACGTTTTTGACTCTAGCCTACACATTGTACCTCCAGTTTTGGCCTAGACTTGAGCCTAAATGTTTTAACTCAAGCCTAGAAGTGCTTTCATAGAATGAACTAACTCTAGCCTAGAGTGCTTCCATGATATATTCTTTACACTATTGATTTCCACCATTTTAGGCTAAGCATTGATTTTAAACATGTTTCAAAAATGTGGTTAATGATTCAAGTAAAAATTGCTTTTAACTTGATCATACTTGAATCAAAAAGATTCTGTCACATTTGCTGTCAAATTGACTTGAGTTTCCGGATTCATGACTCAAGTCAAGTTCTTTTAAAACTCATTCAAAACGTACTTGTATTGTGACTAACTCGAGTTAGTGTTGGTTGACTCGAGTAGACCTTTGTGAAAGATTTATTTTTCAAAGTAAACTAACTCGAGTCTATATGCTTTGACTTAAGGAAATATTTTGAACTTTAATTGACTCGAGTACATATGGTTTAACTCAAGTACAGCCTTTGAATGTTATTTTCAAAAATGCATTTCAGATATGATTTTTACATGCATCTGTATCAATGACATCTTTTCTTCTTAAAGTGTATTTCCAAATTGTCATTGAAAAGTAACATTCTTGGTATCATTTAATTATTACCCTTTATGATTCATTGGATTGAATTTATTTGATTGAGTAAAATTATGATTTGATCTCTGATTGCTCTTTGCTCAAATATCATATGGTTAAATTATATAAGAGCATCAAGAGTTGTTATGTCTAATCTTGTGTGGACTCAAGAAACTTTGGGTAGCAAAGAGCATATATTTGTTTTGTAGGATCCTCTGTTCTTGCGTTGGAAAATAAGGATAAACAGAGGAAGATAAGCTTGTAAGGTCCTCTCCTGTGAACAAACAAATAATGGCTACAGAGTCATGGACATCACTATGTGGAAAGGAACTTCAACAATTCTACACTGAGCTTGCCACAAACAATATTGAAGTTCATCCATTCTGTGAATAAAAAGATCAGACAACTCTATGAATTGATCAACCAATACCTCACAGAAACTCATCCTTATGCATCAAATCTGTGAGATTTTTAGTATTAATTACATCATCAGATAGTGGCTAGCCAGTGATATATCAATGGACAATAGAGGATTATGACTCAAGTAATTACGATATTACTTGAGTGAGGTATTGTAACATGCATAAATCATAATCATGCTAGGCTAATTTGATTTCATTCACTCCATCTTATTTTATGTAGTTTAGCCTGAGAAAACTCTTTTTAAATGATCCTTATGCTTTAAACTCTTTTATCATCTTAAAAGCATAAATGATTTCTTCTACCAATTTCAAGTCCACCCAAGTGAACTTGAAAGTTCTTAATTCTAAGATACCATGTTGTGTCCTCTGGAGTAGAGATAACTCCAAACCTCATGACATTTAGTGTCGCATTATTATTTGGTATCATTAAAGGGAGCTTCGTAATTTATAGTCATACATTCATTAAGGGGGAGTTTCACATTCATGTGTTTTCTATCTTAAAAGCTCTTTTCATTATTTGAAGAAAAACCCTTTTGAAGCATACTCATCTGCATTCACTATCTTTATTAGTTTTGATGATGAGTTAATTTTATATTTGAAAATATCTTATATTTTCCTTTCATTATCTTAATTTGGAAAATCATATAGAAAGGGATATTTTGATATTTGGTTGCACTAAAAAATCTTTTTTTGCAAAGAAAGTTTTCAATTTGTAGCAGGAGATTTTGTTTTGTGCAAAGATATTTATTAATACACATCAAGGAGAATCTATCATATTAAGGAATAATGCTTTTACGTTCTATCATTGAAGTTGAGATATGCTCCACAAAAGACTCTGAAGAAAAGGCAAAGGATGAAAGTTGAGTACTGACCATATTCATTCAGAAGAGATAGCCTTCAAGAAGCCAGTACTTTCATCCTATTCGCATCGAACAAGATATTCATAATTCTTCAATTGAGCACACTTCAAAGGATCTCATACAACAAGAAAGCAAGCAAATGGACTTCATCATCGATCATTCATCAAATTTGCAAAATCTACATGAGTATTTCTAATCTCTATCTTTTTACATTATGAGAATATTTTGCACATGTTTGGTATCTATTTGTGTTAATTATGATAGATTTCTTGAAAATCTCTCCAAATTTTCTCAAATTTATTTACATAAATTGCATTCTATTGGATATCAAAATCCTTTCAAAAAGGGAGAGAGAAAATTGTTTTCTTGACATATGGTTAAGGAGAGACAAGTTATTTCCAATTTGTTTTCAAATTTGTCTCTCCATATGTATTTCTTCTTTACCTCAATCTTTTTGCTAATGACAAATAAGGGGGAGTGAATGACAAGAAAAATATGTTGAACCTAATGTATTTTCATATTCATACATATTTTTCTTAGAGTATTTGCTTGCCATCATCAAAAAGGGGGAGAATGTTGGATATAATTAGTTTTTTGATGATGTCTTAGATGCCATTATTAAGAGCAAAAAGCTTGTATACTATATTTATCTCTTACATTGACTAACTATAATATATATTTAATGTAGATTAGTCCAAGTGAATTATAGAGATTAATCAACAAGAAGATAAGAGGTTACAGAAAGAAGAAATTGCAAAGAATGTCAAGGAAGCAAGAAGTTATGGAAATATTTTGGGAATAATCAAGAAGAAGAGGAGATATTGAAGAAGGTAGTATTTGCAAAAAATGATAAGTCTAAAGAAGAAAGAAAGGGTTGAATTATGGAGAATGATGAAGAAAGAAAGAAGAACTTGCTCAATGGAATGAAAAAATCATTACACAAGTTCTTAGATTGATTCTAGAAGTCTCTAAGATGATATGGAAGTTGGAATGGCTCAAATCGTAGTTAAAATAAGCAAAATCAAGCTTCGGGATGAATTAACTCGAGCCAGGATGTCTAGACTCGAGTTAGAATGGTTTATACAGTGTTTTGGGCACCTGGTATAGTTTGACTCGAGCCAAGATACTCATAGACTTGAGTCTGGGTCAAAACTCGAGTTAGACATATTGTTGACTTGAGCCAACAGTGATTTTCAAGCCATTTTCGTACTCTGGAGCAAGTTGACTCGAGCCAGGCTTCAGTTGACTCGAGTCAGATGTGTTTTCAGCAACTCTGTTCTACTCTGTTTCACGTTCAGCTTGGGCGAGGTCTGGTAATTCGATGATATCTCCCAAACTAGAGATTGGATTGAGATGAAACCAGTTTCATATGAAACTAGACTCCCAATGCGTCATTTTGATATATAATTCAAGCTCAAAGGAGTTCAGATCAAGGAGATATGAATTGTAGAAGTTGGAACTGAAATTCACACCACACAGCTGACCAAGCTTTGATGTTTTGAGTGTAACTCACAAAATACAAATTGGATTGAGCTGAAATCAGTGGCATATGAAAGTAGACTCAGAAGAATTTCCATCAAGATTTGAACGAAGCAAAATGGAGTTCAGACCAAGGAGATATGACCTTTGAAAGTTGACTATCAGTTCTGGATGTTGCAAGACACACTGCTCAAGAACAACCTCTATTCATCTAATGACAACGGATTACATAGAATGAGTTTGGAGCTGATTCTTCTTGCATTGGAAAGAAGTTTTAAAAAAGGAATAAGTGGTTTAAACAAATTTGTAAAGAACTTCTCAACTCGAGTCAAGGCAAGTCCAAACTTGAGCCTAGCCAGGACAGAGAGTAAGAGACCTTCGAGAAAAGGGATTTGACTCAAGCCAGGGAATGTGAAACTCGAAGTCATGGCAAGACCGAGAGTTAAGCAATTTGAGAAGGGGATTTTGACCCGAGGCAAAGTTGGGTGACTCAAGTTTAAGGCTAAACTCGAGCCAGCTCCATTTGACTCAAGCCGATTGTGTTTTTCTTCAAATTGCAAAAGCTTCTGTATGAGGTCGTGACTCGAGCCAAAGAAGTGTGACTCAAGCCCATTCTTCTCAGAACACAAACCATCGACTCGAATCTTGTTAAATCTCTAAGTATGGTTTACGTATCTTATATCTTCACTCATTATTGTTCCTAACCATGTTTAATGATTTTGCTAATGAGTTTCAGAAGATTATTATATGGTTTAACGATAAATTCAAAGTAAAGCAACCGTGTGTCAAAGGCATTTAATGCAAAGCAGAGACATTCACCATTTTGGCAAGAAACCTCTGTGCAACAATAAAGCCACACGACCATTTCCTTTTACATTCTTACTGAATCTCAACGAACAAATTAAAAGAAGAATGTCAACGGAGAATAATGGAATCAACGGATGAATTCGAGGAACCAGAGTAACGTCCAACGGCTATATTTATTCCAACGGTCATATGCTAAATGCGAAGAATTGCTCAAACGGCCAAATACACTACATCAACTATAAAAAAGAGAAGCCTTCAAGATTGAGGAAGACAGACAGACAAATAGAGAGACATGAGCTTACACCTTCAAAATGCCAGTACTCTGATATTCATATCACTTACTCTTTGATTATCTCAATGATCATATAATCTTCTTTAGAGAGTGAAATGATTCGTATTGCTCTTCAGTGCCTATTTATTTACTTCTGAGAGAGGATATTCATTGTAATCATCTTATCATTTTATCTGAGTGATACTCAAGATGGGTGATCTTGAGTGGGAAACCCATTGTATTGATTACTGCTTATAAGGGGAGTGAATCCTAGTGAGAGGATTACTTCGAGTACAGAGTGTGTAATCAAGTGGGTGTATTGATTACAACATGTAAGGGGGAGTGGATCCTAGTGAGAGGATTACTTCGAGTACAGAGCGTGTAATCAAGTTGAAAGAAGATAGTGGATTGAAAATCTCAAGTGAAGCTTGGGGACTGGACGTAGGTCAAGGATTGGCCGAACTAGTATAAATCTCTGTTTGCATATTCTCTTCCCTAATCTCTTATATTTCCAGCATATATGTTTGAATGTCTATCTATCGCTTTATAAAGTATTACTGTTATACGAACTGATTTCAGTAAATTGTGAAAAGATTTTCAAAGCTATCAAAAGTTTTATCAGACACCCAATTCACCCCCCTCTTGGGTGATAGTCAGGTCTAACAAAGATCAAAACAACATTTAAGCTATAAACTCAAACACTACTACAAAAAAGCATATTAACGCCCTAAATTAGAGGCAATTAACATCCTGTTTCAGAAGGACGTCCAACTAGGGGTAGTTGTATGTAAGGCGCCTTATGATTAAATCAGGACGCCTTAAAAAAGGAGTCCTATGGTTAAATCAGGACGCCTTTTTTAAGGCGTCCTATGTTTTTATTCAGGACGCCTTTTTAAAGGCGTCCTGAATAAAAAATCAGGACGCCTTATTGCTTTTTTAAAAAGAAAAAAAAATTAAACCGCTTGCCGCGCGTGGGGGAAGAACCATAAAGGACTCACGAAACTAGAACAAAAAATAGAGAGACAGAGACGATGCAGATTAAGAGGTTTTGTGTGCCCTAAATATGATCTGGAACAACAAAATAGCAAAACAACCAAACTATAGATCATGAATGACAAAAGAGCAGATCTGGAACAATAAAACAAGAGATCTTGAACAACAAAACAGATATGTGGCCACCATTGTGGAAGGAACTGTGTGCCCTAAATATGCAGATTAAGAGGTTCAGAGAAGGAAGAGCCGTAAGGAAGATCGATTAGCTCGAAAAAAAAAAAAGAGGCACAGATCCGAACCTGAACACAGAGAATTGATGGTGGTTGAGAAGATTGCAGTAGTTGGTAGAGGCAACGTGTGTGTGGGAGATCCTTTGTTAGAAAGAGGAGAGGAGAGGACGAGGCGCGAGATTAGTAAGAGGAGAGGAGTTTTAGTGCTGAGTGTGGGAGATCGATTGTGTAGCCTGAGATCGAATAGCTAGTCAGATAAATACAAAAATAATATTTTTGGCGTCCTGAAATTTGATTCAGGACGCCAAAAAAATTATTAATTATTAAAAACATTAATTTTGCTAGCGCCAAATTTTTTTAAAAAAATTACCTAGGCGCCAAAAAACTTTCCTTTTAGGTATCTTAAATATTTTTTTTTATTTCTTTGATTTGATTAGTATTATTTTCAATTTCTTTGATTTGATTAGTATTATTTTCAATTTCTTTTATTTGATTAGTATTATTTTTGATTTCTTTGATTTGATTAATATTATTTTTGATTTCTTTGATTTGATTAGTAAAAGTTTCGATTTCTTTGATTTGATTTGATTATTTTCAATTTCTTTGATTTGATTTGATTATTTTCAATTTCTTTTATTTGATTAGTAAAAGTTTCGATTTCTTTGATTTGATTAGTATTATTTTTGATTTCTTTGATTTGATATAATTATTTTCAATTTCTTTGATTTGATTAGTAAAAGTTTCGATTTCTTTGATTTGAATAGTATTATCAATTGGCGTCCTGATTTAATTTTTAGGGCGTCAAAAAATTTTATTTTGGCATCCTGATTTAACTTTTAGGGCGTTAAAAAATTTTATTTTAGCGTCCTAATTTAATTTCTAGGGCGTCAAAAAATTCCTAGCGCCAAAAAATTCATCAAAATGCGCCAAAAATTCATTTTGGCGTCCTGATTTAACTTTTAGGGCCTCAAAAAAATTCTTGGCGCCAAAAAATTCAATTTTGGTGTCCTGATGTTATTTTCAGGACGCGTAAGGCTCAAGACTCAGCTATGTTAGTTCTCTGATGGTTTTGATGATTGTCAACAACTACAAACAATTAAAGAGGTTTTGCTCTTAAGTGTCAAAACTCTGTTTAAGAGCAAACCTCGAGGTTGGTTTTGTAACCTCAAGGTTTGGCCTTACAAATACCTTAAGAATCAAGTGTTTTAATGTCACAAAACTTGGTTTCACAAAAACTATGTGAAACCTCGAGGTTGGAAAGTCAACCTCGAGGTTCAGTCCTTCTTAAAAGCCCCAAGTTTTTGCATTAACACTTGCAACCTCGAGTATGTAAAGCTAACCTCGAGTTTTGATTCATCCATAGAAGTTATGGTTTTCAACAAGCTTGAAAACCTCGAGGTCCATATTGCAACCTCGAGGTTGGACACTTTATTTTGAAACTTAAATTTGAAGAAAAACTTGTTGACCTCGAGTATGGTATTTCAACCTCGAGTATTGTGACATACAGAGAGCAAACTGGTTTTCAAAGCATTGAAAACCTCGAGGTTAAGATTGTAACCTCGAGGCTGAGCCTTATGTTTAATATTGAACTTTGCATTTTCAAAAGGCCAACCTCGAGTATGGATTTACAACCTCGAGGTTCTCGGGCTTCAGTGAAAAATGAAGTTTTTGAAACAAGCTTCAAACCTTGAGGTTACCTTTGGAACCTCAAGGTTTGTGAGCTAGTGAGATTTTTCAGAAGGCTTCTCTTTAAGAGAAACCTCGAGGTTCACATAGCAACCTCGAGGTTGGATGTTTTAAAACCTGTGCTTGCCTGAAACCTTCAAGCAAACCTCGAGGTTGGATGAACTAGCCTCAAGGTTTGTGACCGTTGGTGCATTTTCAAATTTGTGAAATCTGCTATATCTTGTTGTTTGATCTAATTGCTTTCATATATCATTCACTCATGTTCCCAGATATGTTTAACAATGTTTGTTGAGTGTGTTCAGTCATTATAGATCAAGATTATTGAAGATATGTGATAAAAAGCAAAAAGGTGAACAGTGCATTTAATGCACCTGTACAATCTCACCTACTTTCGGCTAATCCATCTGAGCACGTCTAATGAACGTTAAAGGAAGCTTACTACATCAAGTAAAGTCAATTCCAACGGGCAGAAACTCAGAGAGCCACCTCAGACAACATTAACTCTTGGATTAGCAGAAGTTTAGAGAGAGAAGATGACCAGAACTTAAGCAAATCACTTCCAACGGTTGGAATTATCTCACAACGGTCATTTAATGTTCTCTACCTATAAATAGAGAGCATTAACTTCATCTCCTGTGGATACACCTACTCTGAGCGAAAATCTTATAAGTTCATTCATTGTGTATTAGTTTTTCACTTGTAATAGTATCTTTTTGATACTTTGACCTTCAGTGTTTATTCTATCTACTCTTTGAGAGAGTTTCACTTGTAAAATCATTTATTGTAACAACTACAAGTCAGGGGGCTTGGTAGTTGGGGTGTATTTATTACAACTTGTAAGGGGGAGTGTGTTCTAGAGAAAGAACAACTCTTAGTACAGAGTGTGTAATCAATTTCATTGAGTTAGTGGATTGAAAATCTCAAGTGAGGCTTGGGGACTGGATGTAAGTAAGAGAAAGGACCGAACCAGTATAAATCTTGTTGTGCATTGCTTCTTCTTCCTCCCTCTCTGTTCTGCTCTGTTTTGAGTACTTACAAACAGAACAAGTGTATAAAATTTTAAAGATACCCAATTCACCCCCCCTCTTGGGTATCAAGCTCCTGCTTTTCAAGCTAAATAATTACGAAAATGCCACCGCCTATACTTTTTACTTCCTTTTTTTAAATAAGGATGTATTTCAGGGAAGTAATATCCACTTTTTGTAGTAGTGAAAGCTAAAGCTTAAGAACTAGAGAACTTACCCTTGAAGAACTTCCTCCTCCTTCATGTTTCCCACTCTCTTTCTCTCTACTCTTGCTCTCTAAAACTCACCTATGTTGGTTGAGTAGGGTGTGAAGAATTGTGAAGAGGGAATACCTCTATTTATAGTGAAATCCCAACTCCTTCCTCAAGCTACCTTGGCCTTTCTTGTACACACACACCACACAACACCAAAGAGACGTGTCCTCCTCCTTTCCTCTCCTTCATCCATTGCATTAATGATCCCAAAAATATCCTATATTTTCTTTGTTTATCCCATGTGCTCATATAATGTAAATATCTAGATTTTTTCCACTTTTGCTTCTTGCTCAAGTGCTTGAGCCGTGGCCTTATTCTCCCACTTGGCTTTGGATTTGTGTTTTATATTATGCCACATAAACAATAATTCTATCTTCCTATTGGCTCCTCAAATTATCACATGGATTAAGTGTAATTAACTAAGGAATTAATTAGGGCCTTGGATTTGGCTTTTTAGAATTTAATCTTGGCCTTCTTTTTGCTAATCTCTCATTAGTCTAATTAATTCTCGAGGGATTTAAACTTACTTGTGTCTTGAGTTTTCCCTTTGGTTAACTTCACAATTCTTGAATTAAATCAATTACTTTCCCTCGTCTTACACACACACACAAACCGCCACCTCCTTCCCTCTTCTCTTTCTATCTTATCCTCTTCCAAAGTAATTAAAACCTTATCACAAGTACTCGATCTTAGCCATTTGCCAATTTATCTCCCCTATTAATGACTTGCATGTGATTAAATTAGTATGTGTGTGTTTGATTATTATTAAACAATTCCTCCCTTCTCCAACAAGCCAAGTGAGCCGTGACTTACTCCCTCACTTGAATCTTTAATGTGTGATTTTGTTGCCTCACAAAATCAAGAAGGAAAGTTTCTCATTGGTGAATTTTTGCTTTATATGGATTATACTTTATGAGGGTTAATTAAGACCTTAGGATTTAGCTTTATTAGATTTAATCCAAGCCTTGAATTTGTGTTGGAAAAATCCTACCACTATTGATGATATTTGTTCATATTTTATGTGCTCTAAGGATTTAATATTAGTATAACTATCTTGTCTTTTCAAGAGTGAATTTTCGCCACCCATATTTGAATTAGGGAAGGTTAATAATAAATCTTGGTTATTATCCCTAATGTAGTGTTTTAGGTGCTATTAGGTCTCATTGCCAAAATATGATTGGTTACTATATTAATCATGGTCATTAGTAACCCCTTTTATGCTAATCTTGGTCTTTCATTAGCATTTGGTTTTTAATTAAAGTAATATATCCTTAATTATGCTTTTTTAATTTAATTATTAATTAATTTCAAAAATTAATGTATTTATCTTAATTATTGCAAAGTTGGTAATTTTCTCTAATTGGTATAAGTATTCTCATGCCATTCAATTGCCTCTTATGAATAAATTAAGACTATGCTTAATTATGATAATTTTATGATGTTTTATGATCCCTAATTTGTAAACTTAAAATTTAATTTCAAACATAACATTTGGTTTGTTCTATATCAAGGGGAAATTACCCAAAATTATAGAAAATAAATTACAAAATTAGAGACAACATATTCTCCTATGTTTAATAGGTATTATTTATCAAAATATTGTATTTAAGATAAATAATGATTTTTCGGGTATTACAATGATATTACATCTGCTGTGTGCTATGTACTGTTGATGTGTTAATCTTACATCTGCTGTGTGCTTATGTATTGATTATTGTTGTAATGTCATGAATATCTGTCATACATATGCTGTATTAATTGAGCATGAGGTTAACTGTTACCTGAGGTCCGATGGGTATTGGACCTCAGCACTTACCATAGCTTCAGGGTCTGGAGGATCGAGGGATGATGACAAGGGTAAGTAGCACGCGTGAAGACCTCATTGGAGATTTTGTTTATTTTGGGATGTATATCATTATATTATTAAATACTAAGACAAATATACCGTTATTATATCCAGCCAGGTACACCATGGTTAACATTTGTCAAATACATATCAGTTACTCGCTCTTTTGAATTGCTCTGATGCGTCACTCTGATAAAAATACATTGTTCTGCTTTTGAAAAATGGGGTGTTATATGTATTGATCAAATTTATACTCGGATATAATTTATGGCGTAAAACAAAGTCTCTATAAGTTCAAACAAATTATAAACGCTAAGTTTTCATTATTTTCCTTTGTAAATTTATAATATAATTACGGGCAATTTTCATTGGGAAACTAAAAACTCTATCCACCAAAATTTATAACGAAATTCCTTGGCAACAGAACAACTTCTCCAAAATCAGAAAGATTGCAATTTGTTCAGTTCTTTCACTCACGTTTTGTTTGGTCAGTAATAATGAAGAAACAAAATTAGGATGGGCCAGAAGGTAGCGCGTTTGAATATTCTCATTTAGAGACGGTTTATAACAAAGAAAAATTGTTAGAGAACATGGTTGATAAGCTGATGGAAATGTTATATGAGAATCTAGAATGAGAAAAATAAATATGATATGGGAAAATAAGTTAAAAAAGGAAATGAGAATATCTAAGATGAAGAGTAGACGATGATCTAAATTACTCTGTTTCAAAGAGGAAGCAAGTATCTCACTAACTCATTAAGAACAACCTCTTTAAGATTGAGATAGAGAGCAAGTAAAAATCTGGCCTCTTCTCTAAATCAGCCCACATTATAATACCCTGAAATTTGTATTTCTCCTAAGTATGATATTTTGGCAAATAGGACCTATTGACAATAGGAGAATATATTGTCTTTAATTTTGTAGTGTATTTATTTCTTGGGTAAATTTTCTTTAGGATTCAATGAGGCAAATCCAACTCTCTAAATTCAAATAGGGGTCATAAAATGTCATAAAATGATATGAAAATACCTAAATTAATTAGAGAAAATTTCCAACAACTAATAAACAATTAAACTTACATGAATTAAAATATTCACATGTAGTTTTTATATCATCAAAAATAAATCATAAAGGAGTGTGAAACGGCTTAAAGTAATTAGGGAGTACTAAAAATAATTATTGGGCAACTAAATTGATGTTGATTAAATTAATAGTCATGGTTAATCTAATAGCAAATAAAATGATCTATTTAAGAGTATTTTACCTTAATTAATTAAAAATCAAAGGGGCCAATGATATGGCCCCAAAACATTATCTAATAAATTAAAATAATACACAAAATGGATTAAAAGAAAAGATGAAGGGAGGGGGCGGTTTTTAGAGCTTGGGGAGCAAGAAAAATAGTTCCCACACATGCTAAAACACATGCAATGTAACATCCCAATTTTCTAAAACGTTTTCGAACTATTTAATCAGAGTAGAGCATCGGAATAATTTCAAAAGAGCGAGTATCTGATAAAAACCTTCATTGTTGTAGTATTTGGTTACAGCGGTATAGTAGTTTGAAAATAGTACAACAAGATAACGCTGAAATAAAAATTTCTCTATCTTTGTCCTTGCGCTAGCTCCTTATCCTTGTCCTCGGTCTTGGTTCCTCCGGATCCTGACGCTATGTTAAGAACTGAGGTTCAATTACCATTGAACCTCAGGTAACGGTTAACCTCATGCTTATGTATCAAATATGTATGACAGATATCCATGGCAAAACAGCATTTAATCACATACAATATTCACATATTCACGTAATAACATAACACAGCCACTGCAATATGCATGTTATTACAGTCTGCACTATCTCCAGTGCCACGATGGCCTATCGTGTCCTCAGCGCTAGGAAAACTTAACGGCATTATCAAAACCATAACCCGTATCAAGTTGTATGTGTATGATCAATTTTCAAAACAGAGTTTCAGACTATCTATCACATATAAGCATACCATAAGCATCAGAGTTAGTGTTACAGTACGTGTCCGTACCTGAGTTAATAATTCCGGTATGTCGGTGATCGGTACACGTTTGCAGACGTCCTATCATAGGAATATTACGTTATTAATTGTAAATAATATTCTTGAATATATTTTGGCCACTATTGAATATTCTACCCTTGGTACACTAACCCATTATTTTATTTCTTCAAAATTCGTGGAAAAACGCTGGACAATATTGGGCAGAATTTCGCCTATCTTTGAAAAATCACAACTAATTCTAGAAAAATCGAAACGAAGATCCGTAAAAAGTTATGGACTCCTTAGGATGTCTATTTTCCAGAAAAAATATCATGCCTTGCCCAGAATTCAAAAATCATTCCCAGATTTCACGTGCTCATCCTCTGCCCAGAATTTCCAGCATTTTCGCAACATAAACTTTGAGAATTTCTTTCTCACTGTACAGAGATCATTTCAACATGCTCTTTACATATTTAAAAACCTCTACATGTCTACTTTCATCATGAATTTTCTCAGAATTTTTTAATAGCATTTTCAATATGAAATATGAGTGTTTCTGTTACTAGTTCAGAAATCGCCTAACCGACGAATTTTCGCCAGAACTTCGTTACTACATTGTTCTTGACCTGGGAATTTTTGCAGAACTACTTTCTTCACTGAATTTTCAAAATGAAGCTATTTTAAACTATAAAAACATGAAACTAAAATTATTCTAGAATTTTAAAGATTAAAACTACTTCTACCTATGAATTTAAACTCAAAAACTAAGAACTTTTCTTACCTAGAGCTTGAACTCCTTCAAGACTTCCCTTCAGCTCTCTCAACTCTCTCTCAAGTAAGCAAATGTTGTATTACTTGGTGTGAAGAAAAGTGAAGAGCTTGGGTCCCTATTTATAGGAAAAAGGTTGGGCAATTTGGTAATAAAATGCAACTTTGCTCTTGTCAATTAAACACCATTGGATCTAGGGCTTCATTGACAAATTAAATCCTCACCACACACACACTCATCTGCCCTCTCTCTCTCTCTCCCCTCTTCTCTTTCTTCTTCCTTCTCCTTGAAGCTAAGACAAACTTGCATTTTAAGCCATAAATAGTGTTTTGTTTTCTAGAAGCTTTGACAATTTTTGACACATGTGTTTGAAACTCAATTCCTTCCCTTTGAAGCCTTCAAAACCGAAATTCCTCTGGTCCTTAGGGTTGGGTTGTTGTTTTGGGCTTTATTGGTGGTTTGGGCAATTGTTTGGGTTACCAAAAATGATCCAATTGAGTTTTTGTTGTGCCAAAAAGCCCTAAATTAATTTCTTCTTGTTTATTATTAGATTAAGCTTAATTAAGTTTAATTTGAAATGATTTTATTGACTACCAATTAAATTTTGATCCTACTAAGTCCAATTGTTACAATTGTGGATCCCTTGTTAGGCTTTATTGTTGAATTTAGCCAAAATATTGCAATTTGTTTATAAATATTTATCATTAAATTAATTTTGCATGTTAATTCAATTAAGATTAATTTTTTGATGTTTACTAATTATTTTTAGTGTCCTCTAATTATTTTAGACCTCTTCCTACCCCTTTACGGCTTAACTTTGCCAATATGTGCATTATATGACAATATATCACTAATTGTGAGTTTAATTGTTCTTAAATTGTTGGAAATTCCATTTAATTGGTTTAAGGGCTTTTATGGTATTTTACAATATTTTATGACTCCTAATAAAGATTTAGGGAGTTGAATTTTGCCCTATTAAGTTCTACCGACAACTTATTCAAGAATTAGCATAAATATACTTCTACTTTGGAGCCAACATACTTTCCTATTTTCATGACATCTTATACTATTTTAGGAACTCCATTTTAATTTTAGTCCTTAGAAATTCATTTAAATAATTCTTAATTAGTCATTGGCTTTTGATTGGGATTATCCATATTTGATTATGCCTATTTTAATTTAGTTAAATTTAGTGTCTTCATTGTTGTAATTTCAATCACTCATTGCTCTTTTTAATTCCATGTAAACCATAACTTAATACGGTAATTATTTGTATTTTATGATATTTTATGGTTCCTAAATGAAATTTGAATATTTGAGTCTTCTTGGTTCATTTGATTCTAGGAGGAAATTTCCTAATTTAAATTAGATAAGTTATAATATCTTTGAGACCACATATTCACCTACTTTAATAGGTATCATTTAGTGGTTATACTAAATAGGATTTTTAGGGTATTACATGCAACAACTTATGGGTGAAGTTGGAAGTTTCCAACTTAGTGATCAAGTTTCAAGACTTCATGGGCAAGTCTTCAAACTTCTTGAGCAAGGAAGAAAAAGGTGAAGAGCATAATGAGAGAGAAATTGGAGGGAAGGTGATATGTGTGTGTGTGATATATGTATGTGTGTAGTGATAAAAAAAGCTAATTGATTTAATCAAGTTGGCTTTAAAATTTTAGAGTTAACCCAAATAAATACAAGACACAAATAAATGAGAACCAATAGAAAATAAATTGTATCTTGAAAAGTGTTAATCATAAATCAAATATAAGGATTAATTATGAACAAACATATTTTACTCTTCGATTAGGGTATCTTTAAAATCTTTTTCCAATTGTTGGTAATTTATCATTAGGTGATTTATGGGTATTTGGGGACTTTTAGTGAACCGATAATCTTTGAGATTAAAGTCTTAAAGAATAAAAAATAGAATGAAACCCATGAAAGCCCCTAATCATATATTTGTTTGGTTGTTTAATAAACTAGCATTTTTCACCTAGTTACTTAAATTCTTGCTTTAACTAGTTAAAGAAGCAAATGACTTAAGAATTAAGAGATGGAGGGCACGGTTATAAGCTTGTGGAAGAGAGTAAATAATTGATCAATATAAATATAAACACACATGTGATAATTAAAGTAAAAAGAAGATAACTTGTTGGCTAAGGTAAGGGACTTGTTGAAGAAGTAGGAATTTTCTAGACAATTCTAGAATGGTCAACAACTTAGAGAGAAAGTTAGGAAACTTAGAGAACAAGTTGCAACAACTTGTTGAATAAGGAGGGCAACTTGTTGGAGAAGGAGGAAAAAATTTACCAAAGATGCCACACCATTTCCCTATAAATAGAGGCCTTTGGCTTCATAATCCTCCACACCAAAAACCAACTCAAACCAAAGTGATTGAGTAGAGAGGAAGGGGCGAAAATCATAGAGTAGGAAGAAGGAGGAAGTTCTTTAAGGGTAAGTTCTCTTGTTGTTGAGTTTTAGCTTTGAGTTCTTATAGTTTTTAGAATAAATGTTAGTTTGATCTTTTAATCTTCCAATGTAATTTTGTTTTCATGTTTTTATGGTTAAATATGTCTTTATTTTGAAAATATGATGAAAAATATTATGGAGCAAAATTCTTGGAAGATATAGATCAAAGTAGCGAAATTTTGGCGAAATGTTTGGTTAGGCGATTTCTGGAGTCAGTATTAAAAATGCCATAATTTTATGTTGAAGATGAAGTTCTAAAATTCTGAAAATTTTTATTGATAAAGTACACATATAGAGATTTCCAAATATACCTAGAGTGTGTCAATTTGAGTTTTGTGCAAGGAGATAAAAATTGTACAAAATAGGCTACGAAATTCTGGAATTTTTCTAGGCAGGATATGAACACGTGAAAACTAGGAATTATTCTTAAGTTCTGGGCAAGCCTTAGTATTTTTTATCTAAAGAAGACATCATAACGAGTCCGGGGAATTTTACGGATCCTCATTTCGATTTTTCTAGAATTAGTTATGATTTTTCAAAGTTAGGCAAAAAATCTACCCTAAATTCTGTAATTAGCGTTTTTTGCGAAATTTAAGTGGAATAAATTGAAAAATAATTCCACCAGGGGTAAAATGGTCATTAGTGACTAAGATATCTATTAGAATATTATTTGTGAATTAATAAATGTGATATTACCATTATAGGATAAACGTGATCACAGTCCGACCGACAAAACGTACCAGTATCACCAACGAAGGTACGGACGCGTACTCTAACACTAACTCTGATGCTTATTGTATGCATATATGTGATAAATTATTTCATAAAGTCATGGACAAGACTTGGTCTTCGGTCATGCACCGTGGCTAAGTTATGGGGCTTAGTTCACATGTTTATACATTCAGCTTGATACACGGGTTATGGTTTTGATAATACTGTTACTGTTTTCCTAGCACTGAGGACACAATAGACCATCATGACACTAGTGAATAGTGCAGACTAGGGATAACGGACATATTGCAGTGGCTGTGTACCGTTATCCAGACAAATGTGTTATGAGTTTTTATATTGATTATTGTTGTAATGTCATGAATATCTATCATACATATCTTGTTTACATAAGCATGAGGTTAATCGTTACCTGAGGTTCAATGGGTATTGAATCTCAGCTCTTACCATAGCTTCAGGGTCCGAGGAACCGTTGACCGAAGACAGGAGTAAGCAGAGTAAATAACACACGAAAAGACCCGACTGAGGATCCTACTTCTAGACTTGTACCGTTATGACAAATGTACTGTACACTATGAACAGATGAAGACGCCACAGTTAATGATATATCAGTTACTCATTCTTTTACTTGCTCCGATGCTCTACTCTGATGGAAAAAAAATATATCAGCTTTTAAAAATTGGGGTGTTATACACATCACCTGTAACATCCCAATTTTCAAAAACAGTATATATCAGAGTAGAGCTTCAGAGTGATTGAGTAACTGATATTTACATTCAAAATGCCGTAAGTCTGGCTGATTACAGTAAGAGTGCATTGATTTCAGACGTCTAACGTCAGTGTGACTGTATAAACAGAAAAGGGCTTCAGTCGAGTCTCAGTGTCCGTCAAGTAACCTCTCTGCCAAGTAACTTGTCCGTCAAGTAACCTCTCCGCCAAGTAACTTGCTCCCCAAGTAACTTGCTCTCCAAGTTTCCCCGACTTGCTCTCCAAGTTTTCCTGACTTGCTCTCCAAGTTTTCCTGACTTGCTTTCCAAGTTTTCCCCGACTTGCTCTCCAGGTTTCCTAACTTGTTCTCCAAGTCAACCCAAAAATCGCCCCCTACCTTCTTCCTTTCTTTTTGTTCATTTTATGCTTTAATATGGTAATTTTGTGGTATTTTATGATCCCAAAATAAAATTCGAGAATTTGGATTTTGATTACCTTAATTCTTAGAGAAAATTCCCTAAATTAACATAAATATGTTACTCAATTTTGAGACCATATATTCACCGATTTTGAATAGATATTATTTATCAAAATATAATATTTATGATGAATATGAATTTTGGGGTATTACATCACCAGAATTTGTAACCTATCATGTAATACCCCAAAATTATTATTTCTCATAAATACAATATTTTGTTTGATGGCACCTATTTTAAATAGGTGAATATGTGGTCTCAAATTTTGAGATATATCTATTCTAATATTTCTCCTTAGAATTTAAGATAGCCAATGTTTTATTTTTCTAAATCTTGTATGGAATCATAAAATACCCTAAAAATACAAACAATTCCCAATTAAATAGAGGAGCATAATAGGAATTGGTCTACACTTACATTTTCACTAAACAACATAATTATGTAAATTTTTATAATTAATCAAGGGATTAAATTGGGAGGACATAAATCCCAAAATTCATAATTAGTTAAGAGATTGAATTTTCTAAAACCCTAGAATTAATACCTAGCACATACCAAGTAATAAAATGCCATAATAAATTACCAAAACACTTGAACTAATAAAAGAAAAAATACCCACATTTAATGGATAATTAATTAACACTAATAATCACCAACTAGAGATGGGTTAGGCTAATTAAAAATAGAGAACCAACAAGGGGTTAAGGTTAACACTGAGAGAATTATTAGCAATCATAAATCACTTCATAAACCAATAAGGCAACAATCAAGAGATAATTGAGCTTAGGATTAAGATGTTAATCAAATACTAAGCAAGAGTTGAAAAGTCAACAATTGCAACTATGATCTAAAGGCTAAAAATTAATCCCCTAAAGCTAATCCAAAGGCCCTAAATCATTCCACTAAAGCTTGATCCATGAGACAAGAGAGCAACCAATGGTATAATTCCCCCTAATACTTGACAAAACAAAAAAATAATAATAAAAAGGGGTGGGGGGTGCGTTTTTTTGGAGAAGAGAAGAAGAAGAAGAATTGATTAACAAACACATGTGCAATGAGTCATAAGCCTAAAGGGGTTAGTCATCAATCTAAACTTGCATGAGTCACACACCTACATGATGAATCACAACCCTAACTAAGACTTTCAAGGCTTTGGAAGATAAGGTGATGTAAGGGATGATGGAAGAAGATGATGTAAGGGATAATATGTGGACCAATGAGGAAAAAGATAATTAGAATAACTAAATGGGTTTATAAAAATAATTCTAGATAAAAACTAATAAAACCTATACAAATTAAATCATATCTTGAAATCTATGAACTAAGTATGGAAACTAAGTTGAGATTCATAACAAGAATAAATCAAGCATGAAAACAAGTATAACCAAAGTCATTTTCATGATTGTTTAAGAAATGGAATCAATAGAAAAGATAGGCAAAATTGGTCTCAAAATGAAGCTAAAAATCTCTAGAACTCAAATCCAATGGGCAATTGAACATCCAACTTTATTAGACTACCTAAACACATTCTTTTTAATGGATTCTAATTAGTATAAAGCAAGCCAACTCTTAGGATAATAGACATTGAATGTGGAAGAGGATAATGTACCCAAATGGTGACTCATATGGTGACTCAAAAAGCAAAAAGAAGGAGCTAGAAGATAAGGGGGGCAGTTTTGATGGAGTGTAAGGTGAGGATGAGAGTTTGTAATCTAACCTAGATCCAATGGCCAAGAATTACCAAGAGGAAGTTCCAATTAATTACAAGAACTGCCCAACCCTTTTACTATAAATAGGGGCTTTGGCTCTTCACAAAACTCACACCAAAACAAAGCCATCTGAATATTAGTGAAAGTGGAAGAAGCTTGAAGGAGTTCAAGAAGAGGTAAGCAAGTTCTTTAGTTTTTAGCTTTTAAATTCTTAGTTAGAAGTAGCTTAGATCTTAAATAGTTTAGAATAATTTTAGATTCATGTTTTTATAGTTAAAATTGGTTTTATTTCGAAAAATTAGTGAAGAAAGAGTTTTAGCAAAATTTCTGGAAGAGAAACACCGAAGTAACGAAGTTCTGGCGAAATTTCATCGGTTCTGGAATTTCTGAGCCAGTTATGAAAATGCTTATAGTTTATGCTGAAAACATGGGTGAAAAATTCTGGAAACATTCATGGTTAAAGTAGACATATAGGGCTTTTCAAATATGTAAATAACATGTCCAAATGATTTCTGTACAGGGAAATAAAAATTCCCAAAGATAAGGCTACGAATTTCTGAAAAATTCTGGGCAGATGTACAAAACTAAAAACCTGGGAATGAACCGTGGAATCTGGGCAAAGGCTGTTATTTTTTCGTGAAACTAGACATCCTAAGGATTCTGAGGAATTTTATGGATCCTCGTTTCGATTTTTCTAAAATTAGTTATGATTTTTCAAAGTTAGGCGAAATTCTGCCCAGATTTGCACCAGCGTTTTTCTCAAATAATAAAGGAAAGTAATTAATTAATAAATCCACCAGGGGTAAAATAGTCATTTGAGACTAGGATATCTATTGAAATATTGGTTGTGAATTAATAAATGAAATATTACCTCATAGGAAATCTGTGATCGCTTCGCAACCGACAACGTACCGTGAACACCGACAAAGGTACGGACGCGTATTGTAACACTAACTCCGATGCTTATGATATGCTTATATTTGTGATAGATGATAACCGTACATGTGAAGTGTACATAAACAACCTTACATGTGAAATGTACTGTTGACATAAATAACTTTACATGTGAAGTGTATTGTTAACTTGAATAACTGTACATGCGAAGTGTACTGTCAATATATTAAACTTACATCTATTGTGTGATTGTGTGCTGAATAATGTTATAATATCTGTCATACATATTTTGTCATACATAAGCATGAGGTTAGCCGTTACCTGAGGTTCAATGGTAATTGAACCTCAGCCCTTACTATAGCTTCAGGGTCTGGAGGATCGAGGGCCAACGACAGGAGTAAGCAGCCCGTATGAAGATCTGGCCAGAGTTTCTTTTTGTTTTTATATAATATTTTGAATTATCGGGATGAATGTACCACTACTATAACCAACCGTGGTTAATATTTTATACACACGTCAGTTACTCGCTCTTTTGAATCTTTTCGATGCTCTACTCTGATCAATTATTTCAAAAACGATTTAGAAAATTGGGATGTTACATATCAGACTATTAAAGTCCGAGCAGAATCTCCCATAACAAAGAAAAATGGCTAGACAACTTTATTAACTAGTATTCCAGCACTTTCTTCTGTACACAATTCAAAATAATATAACAAAATTCGCGATGCGCATAACCTGAAAAACAGTTCAAATTCAAAATGGTTCAAATCTAATAGATTAGAGAACAACTTGGCTACGCACAGATTCTTTCTCTCTTCGTTTTAGGTGTTGAACTCTATTCTTACTCTATCTGTGTATAGGTATGGAATTGTGACTTACGCCCAGTTAGCCTCTTATTTATAGAATTTTGAAGTTCAAATAATGTGACACAATCTATTAGAACGATATGTTTTAATTTAATATTTCAATATTAATCTTATAAAAATATAATCTATTTGAAAGATATGTTTCAATCTAATATTTCAATAGTAACCTTATAAAAATATAACACATTAATTACTTTGCATGTTATACAAAATTATCCTGGCTTTTTGACCCTTTTTATAATACCCCAAAATTTGTATTCCTCCTAAATATGATATTTTGACAAATAGGACCTATTGAGAATAGGAGAATATGTTGTCTCCAATTTTATAGTGCATTTATTTTATCTCTTGAGCAAGTTTTCCTTAAGACTTAATAAGGCAAATCCAACTCTCTAAATTTAATTAGGGGTCATAAAATGTCATATAATGCCATAAAAATACCTAAATTAATTAGATAAAATTTCCAACAATTAAAGAACAATTAAATCTACATTTAAAAAGATATTGACATTTAATTCTTATATTGTCAAAAATAAGCCATAAAGGAGAATGAAGAGGCTTAAAGTAGTTAGGGGATACTAAAAAATAATTATTGGGCACCTAAGTTAATCCTAATTGAATTAGCTTTCATAATTAATCTAATGGCAAATATTAATACGCAATTTAGAATATTTTGGCTTAATTACATATTTAAGCCTAACAGGGGTCCAATATTTGTAGCAAGTGAATTTTGAGAGATTATAATTGAGTTGGTAATGAATTAAATCATTGCAACTAAACTTAATTAAGCTAAATCTAATAGCAAATAAAAAGGGTTTAATTAAGAGTGTTTTATCATAATTAATCATCAAAGGACCAATGTTTTGGCCCAAGATATTATTTTTGGTAAGTAAATAAAGTCCAAAAAAAAAAGAGAGCTGGGGGGGGGGGGGGACGGTTTTTTGGAGAGAATTGGAGGCCAAGGAATTATTCAAACACATGTGGGAAATTGTCAACAACTTCACCAAGAAGTAGAAGCTTCCAAGCTTCAAGGATAAGCTTCTTCAACTTCTTGAAGGAGGAGGAAAAAGATGAAGGGGAAGAGAGAGAGGGGGGGTCGGATGAGGGAGTGTGAAGGGTGAGGATGAGAGTTTTAATTTTTACCTTTGACCCAATGGCCAAGAATTGTCAAGAGGAAGTTCCAATTAATTACAAAATTACCCAACCCTTTTACAATAAATAGGGGCATTATCCCTTCACAAAAACTCACACCAAAGCAAAGCAATCTGCATATTAGAGAGGAGTGAAAGAGAGTGGAAGAAGCTTGAAGGAGTTCAAGCAATAGGTAAGCAAGTTCTTAAGTTTTGGTTTTTAAAAATCATAGATAGAAGTAGTTTTAATTTTAAAAATGCTAGAGTAGTTTTATTTTCATGTTTTTATGGTTAAGAATAGCTTTATTTCAAAAAAATAATGAAGAAAGTGGGTTAGCAAAATTTCCGGAAGAAAAACACCGAAATAACGAAGTTCTGGCGAAATTTGTCGGTTAGGCGATTTCTGAAGTCAGTGGCGAAAATGCTCATATTTCATGTTGAAAATGATGTTGAGAAATTCTGGGAAAATTCATGGTTAAAGTAGACATATAGTGCTTTCGAAATATGCAAATAACATGTTGAAATGAGCTCTGTACAATGAGATGAAAATTTTGAAAGTTTATGCTGCGAATTTCTGGAAATTCTGGGCAGCGTATGCACATTTGAAATCTGGCAACTGTTCTTGAAATCTGGGTAAAAACTGATATTTTTCCTTAAAAATAGACATCTTAAGGAGTCCGGAAAATTTTACGGATCTTCGTTTCGAATTTCCTAGAATCAGTTATGATTTTTCAAAGTTAGATGAAAATCAGCCCAAATACTGTTAATCAGCATTTTTTTCCGAATATAAAAGGAAAATAATTGAAAAATAACTACACCAGGGGTAGAATAGTCATTTGTGGCTAGGATATCTATTAGAATATTATTTGCGAGTTAATAGACACAATATTGCTCTCATAGGTTATCTACGATCGCCTTCCGACCGACAACGTACGAAGATCATCAACTCAAGTACGGACACGTACTGTAACCCTAATTCTGATGCTTATTGTATACTTATATGATAGATAATCTGAGACTCTGTTTTAAAAATTGATCATACACATACAGCTTAATACGGGTTATAGTCTTGATAACGCCGTTGTGTTTTCCTAGCACTGAGGACACGGATGTACACCGTGGCACTGGTGAATAGTGCAGACTATATAATAACATGCATAGGCAGTGGCTGTGTTCTGTTATTATCTTTCAAATGTGATTATTGCTGTATTGCCATGAATATCTGTCATACATATCTGTTACATAAGTATGAGGTTAACCGTTACCTGAGGTTCAATGGTAATTGAACCTCAGCTCTTACCATAGCCTCAGGATCCGGAGGAGGTAGGACCGAGGGGAAGGGTAAGCAGGCTGCATGAAGAATTGGATGGAGAATTTCTTTTTTATTTTTGTATTTTCGTATTTTTGAATATTCAACTATTCGGATGACTGTAATAGCAACCAGATAAACCATCGATGAATGTTTATCAATTACTCGTTTTTAAAACTATTCCGATGCTCTACTCTGATTAAACTTTTTCGAACTCTGATGAAACTATTTCAAAAACGCTTTAGAAAATTGGGATGTTACACTTTTGCCCTTAATTAATTAATTAATTAATAACCAAAATGTCCCTGCATGAAACCATATCACCATTCTACCCCCTGTTTATTCCATTATAACCCGATATGTGCTACAGTACTTAATTAATTACACCATGTCAGATATGTTTTTTTAACCCCACCTTGTTTGTTTTGCTAAACGTCAAGTTCACACCCTCCACTTATTATTTTTGACACCTGCCCTCCTCATAATAGGAAAGTATAATAACGCTTTAGCGAAATCCTGGAGAGATAATAGGAAGGTTATTATAATTTTATAGATGGACAAATTATTAAAATAATTTGCCATCTATAAGACAGACTATTACCTTAATTAAATATTTTTGAATAATTTGTCCATGTATAATATTGCTTCAGCGAAATCCTGGAAAGATAATACGAAAGTTATTATAATTTTATAGATGGACAAATTATTTTAAAATATTTAATTAAGATAATAGTCTGTCTTATAGATGGACACATTATTTTAAAATAATTTGTCCATCTATAAAATTATAATAACTTTCCTATTATCTCTCCAGGATTTCACTGAAGCATTATTATACTCTCCTATTATCTCTCTAGGATTTCGCTAAGCGTTATTATAGATGGACAAATTATTTTAAAATATTTAATTAAGAAGTTAAAGGATAAAATAAAGACACTTTTTAAAATGGTGTAAAAAAAATACTTAGAGATTATAAGAAAGTTATTATTAAATATTTTATTCAGTCTAAAATGATAACATACATTAAAAATGAGCAGATGCAGAGGAAAGTGAGAACAAAAAAGTTAGAAGAAGGAAAAAGTTTAAAATTTTAAAAAAAGTCAGGAAAAAGTTAACAATATCATCGGAAAATTAACCAAAATAATAAATTTTTTTAAAAAAATTACCAGTCTGGAGCACTTTTCAAACTATTTATCAAAGTAATGCTGACGCGACAGTAGCGTTAGAAGGTACGACACCACTAGTGGCGTCGTACTGTCTGACGCCACTACTGGCGTCATACCGTCTGACGCCACTGCGTCAAATAAATAACTTGATGTCCCAAAAAAAATTAAAGCCTGGGCTTAATTTATTTCTTTATTTCTTTGACACAGTGGCGTCAGAAGGTACAACGCCACTACTCAGTGGCGTCAGAAGGTACAACGCCATTAGTGGCGTCAGCATTACTTTGAGAAATAGTTTGAAAAGTGCTCCTAGTAAAAAATTTTTAAAAAATTATTATTTTGGTAAAAAAAACCAATAGCATCAGCCTATATAGACATACTATTTTATCCCTTTTCTTGAGCGATAATGATAGTTAGCCTTAAAAAAGCACGACAGATTTAATTTAGAAGTAAGCAAGTGGATAAAATAAATATAAAAATTATATATTGACAAAAATAATAAAATTGGTAGTGACAATATCCTATCCCAAAATTAATATCCGATATGAGATAAAAGAAAAATTGTTACAAAATATTAAGGTGAAAATGTGTAAAATCCAATGAAGGAGGTTTTCTTATCGGTTAACATAACCAAAAGGATAATTAAGAGAGTTAATAGGGATTTTTATTCTAAAAAAATAGTATGCATAAAGTAAAAATTAAGAATTAAATATAATAAGTGGAGGGTGTGACCTTAACAGTTAGCAAAAAAGGACAGATCGTGAAGTGCTGAAAAAATGTACGTATGAATAATAAAATTTGTAAATTGTAAATTAATAAATAGAGGAAGTGGGTTAATAAAATAAGGAAGACAGGTGTCAAAAATAATAAGTGGAGGGTGTGAAGCTAACAGAGAAAAACAGATGTGGCATGATGTAATCGACTAAGTGTAACACCCTATTTTTCTCAAGCGTTTTCAAAATAGTTTGATCAAAGTAGCGCATCGGAGCAATTCAAGAGAGCGAGTAACTGATGAGTGTATTAAAATATTAACCATGGTTGGTTATAGTAGTGGTACATTGATCCCAATAATTCAAAATATTATGCAATCCAAAAAAAACACCAAGAAACTTCGGCCAGATCTTCACACGGGATGCTTACTCCTGTCATCAGCCCTCGGTCCTCCAGATCCTGAAGCTATAGTAAGGGTTGAGGTCCAATGGGTATTGGACCTCAGGTAACGGTTAACCTCATGCAATATGTATGACAGATATTATAACATTAATCGGCACACAATCACACAGTAGATGTAAGTTTAATATATCCGCAGTACACATCGCATGTACAGTTATCCGAGTTAACAATACACATCATATGTAAAGTTATTTATGTCAACAGTACACATCACATGTACAGTTGTCATCTATCACATATATAAGCATATCATAAGCATCAGAGTTAGTGTTACAATACGCGTCCGTACCTTCGTCAGTGATATTGGTATGTTCGTCGGTCGAAGTGTGGTCACGTGTATCCTATAATGGTAATATCGCATTTATTAATTCACCAATAATATCCTAATATATATTTTAGACACTAATGACCATTTTACCCCTGGTGGAATTATTTTTCAATTTATTTTCCTTAATTTTCAGAAAAACGCTGGTTCAGCATCTTTGGGCAGATTTTTCGTCTAACTTTGAAAAATCATAACTAATTCTAGAAAAATTGAAATGAGTATCCGTAAAATTCCTTAGAATCCTTAAGATGTCTATTTGTAAGTAAAAATACTCACCTTCGACCAGATTACACGAGTCACTCCCAATGTTTAAGTTTTGAGCCTCTCCCCAGAATTTTCCCAGAAATTTGTAGCCCAACTTTGAGAATTTTTATCTCACTGTACAGAACTCATTTTAACATGTTCTTGGCATATTTGAAAAACCCTATATGTATAATTTAAGCATGAATTTTCCCAGAATTATATAACTTCATTTTTAACATAAAATATTGAAATTTTTATCACTGATTTCAGAGTTTTCTACTGGATGAATTTTTGTCAGAGCTTCGCTACTTTGATCATAATTTCCTAGAAATTTTTCTATACCAAGTGGCTCATCTAATTTTCGAAATATCACTATTTTTGACTATAAAAACACGATATTGAAATTACTCTAGCATATTTAAGATCAAAGCTACTTTTAACTACGAATTTAAGAACTAAAACTTAAAGAACTTAAAGCTAGAGCTAGAGAACTTATCAAGAGCTTTTCTCCTCCTTCTCCAAGACTCTTACTCTCACTTGTTAGTTCTCTATGTGTTTTGATGATGTTTGAACAATTGCAAACCCAAAAATGAAGTTTTGTCTTGGTAAGTTGAAAAACTTACCGTTGAGACAAAACTTGAGTTTTGGTTTCAAAACTCGAGTTTTGGCCTTGACAGAAAGTTGCTCATTTTCATTAAACAAAGCAAAACTCCAGTTTCCTGTGGAAACTCGAGTTTTGAATCATACAGAGAGCACTCAATTTTCATCTCAAGACAAAACTCGAGTTTCAGTTTGAAAACTCGAGTTTTGGTTCTTACAGAGACTTAGACATTTTTCAACTAAAGACAAAACTCGAGTTTTGTTTTGAAAACTCGAGTTTTGGGTCATACAGAGAGTCTCTGATTTTAAATCCAGATTTGCACGAAGACTTAGCATTTTCAGCTGCCTCTAAGATCTTCAAAGTTTTCATCATTGGATGAAAACTCGAGTTTTATTTTACAAACTCGAGTTTTGACCCAACCCGAGAGCATTGCCAAATTTCAAAGTTTTCATAACAGTATGAAAAATCGAGTTTTGATTTCAAAACTCGAGTTTTGATCAGGCAGAGAGCAATGCATTTTCACGACTATTTGAAAACTCAAGTTTCAGTTTTGGCCTGATGTGAACTTTTCAATGTTTTCACAGATTAAGTGAAAACTCGAGTTTCACTTTGGAAACTCGAGTTTTGGCCAAACAGAGAGCATATGTTTTTTCAACCTTTTGAAAACTCAAGTTTTAATTTGAAAACTCAAGTTTTGATGTTTTGGACTTCCACGTGCTATTTTCATTAAAAGTCCAAAACTCAAGTTTTAGTTTGAAAACTCGAGTTTTGACATTTACTCAAACTATGGTCCAAAAGCTCAAAACACGATATTACTCTCTGTAAGTAGAAAACTCGAGTTTCAGTTTTGAAACTCAAGTTTTGCCTTAAGTACACAGTTGAAAACTCGAGTTTCCAAGAACAAAACTCAAGTTTCCATTGCTGATCTGCAAATTTGAATTTAACGATTTTAGAATGCTTTGTTATTTGAGTGCAATACTTTCTAGCATTAATCCTCCATATTCCCTGCTATGTTTAACCACTTTACTTGTGAGTTTAAGGCAGATTAACGAAAGTCATTGAAGATCTCAACTAAAAGCAAAAAGCATGTCAGCACAATAAATGCTGTCCAGAAAAGAAGCACCCTTTCAGCTAAACCACCTGTGCACGGTTGCAAAGCATTAAAGAATGTTTTCTACAACAAGCAACCTCTTCTCCAACGAACTAATCCACAGAGAGACAACTTAGAGTTATTATCCACCTGGATTAAGTGGAAAATAGAGAGAGAAGCTGACCAAAGTTGCAACTAAACACCTCCAACGGTTTAATCTACTTTGCAACGGTCATTTATTGCCTTCTGAGTATAAATAGAAGAGCATTCAAGTCTTCTCAACAACTACAACAACTGAGAGCGAATTTCATTAAGTTTCATTCAATTCTTTCAGTTTTCTATCTATACTGTATCTTGTGATACTTAAGCTTCAGTGATTATCATTATCTACTCTAAGAGAGAGTTCTTTCTTTGATTATCAAACATTCATTGTAAGAACCACAAGTCTGGGGACTTGGTGGTTGGGATCATTGATTACAACTTATAAGGGGGAGTGGGTTCTAGTGAGAGAATCACCTCTTGAGTGCAGAGTGTGTAATCTCTGATATAGTGGAAATCACATTGGGGACTGGACGTAGGTCATTGGTTGGGACTGGATATAATACCCCAAAATTTGTATTTCACTTGAATATGATATTTTGGCCATTTAGGACCTATTGAAAATAGTGTTAGTATGTAGGTGTCCTAGAGACAATCAGTTGAACACCTTGTACTGTTTGATATTTCATGATTAATATATTTGAGCATAATTTATCTTTATCATATTTATGTCTCGCCTATATTTTATAGTTAATATGAGATTAAAGATAAAGGCCCAAGGAATAGAATATGTGTTTATTCGGTGATCAATGATAGGGATCATGATCATGAGGAATCGAGTACACTACATGTCTATTGCCTGAAACTTGTTCCTAGTCTTGAATCGCCAAGAAAGGGCATTGGTGATTTCAATAAGACTAGTACGACATCATCTACTTGTATAGTGATGCAAGGTAGGGACCTCATGGAATGCAGGCATGTTGATGCCTTAGCTGATGTCGTGGGTGGATCTGTTAGAGAACAGATAGCATTGAACTGACCCGCTGAGAGACTCCACAAGGATTCATTGTAGAGAGTATCATTGGATTTGTAATGTCTCTTATCATTTGGTAGTGCGGATCATCTTAGACTTGAGGATGTCATCGACCACTATGTCCTAGGGTTATACTTTGACTGTACAACTCTATCCGCCTGAAAAATGGGGAGAAAAGTGTACTCTTGGGTATTACCTGAATACATGAGTATAGATGGTCATGCCGAAAGGACTTACAATCCTCTACAAGGGATTAGTTGTTCACAAGACCGGTAAGAGCTTGGATGACTTCTAGTTGATTCGAGAATCTATGCATAGTAAGTGATCATGAAGAGTCATGATCTGTCTTAGAGTCAATAGAAGAATATTCCTGGTTCTGTGAAATAGCTACATTTAGTCAATCAAGAGAGATGATACTCTATCCTTGCTCTCGACTAAATATGAACAACATTGTAAGAGATGATATATGCACAGTATCCAAATTAGATAAGGTAGATCACTTGATCAACTTGATTAGTTCTGGGACTGCAGAGCATTGCTAGTGTCTTATGTAGTCATTAGATAAATTGACCTTTTAAAGGAGTTTAATTGGTTCAAGTTTATCTATGTCAGTAACTAATTGGGCCTAATGGGTCACACACTAAAGACTATTCTTGATTGCTTAATTTAGTTAGTTTGGACCAATAAATGTTATTGGGCTTTGTCAAGACTATTGATGTAATTGGGTTAGTACTTCAAGCCCAATTATTGAGAGGTTAAGAGATTGAAGTAATTTATGAATTTACCAAGGCTGTATCCAATCAGGATTGGATAAAGAGAGTAATTAATTAGTAATTATTTATTCATGTGAATAGTGTCAAATGAATAGTAAAGTACTATTCATCTTTTACTATTCATGAATAATCAATTATTATAATTAATTATAAGAAGCACTTCTTGAAATAATTAATTGTTCAAGAATCACTTCTTGGAATAATTGATTCTTCAAGAAGCACTTTGGATTTGAAGTAGAAATGAATGTGTGGCTCACATTAAAAGAAGAACATGTGGCTCACACTGAAAGAAGAACATGTGGCCATGGTTCACTCCTTGTTTCTATAAATAGCATTCATTTCCTTCATTTCAATTCACACCATTTCACAAGCTTCTCTCTTAAGCTTCTCTCTCTCTCTCTTCCTCTTAAGGAAGTTCTTTCTCTTTCTCTCTCTTTCTTCCTCTTAAGGAAGTTCTCTTAGTCTTGAGTAAGAAATCCAAACTCTTGAGTTCTTCACCTTGTTACTGCCTAGCAAGCATTCAAGGAGTCGGGGATTCAAGGAGAAGGTGTTCTCATTTGCAATCAGGAGATAGTCGTGTGGATCAACGTTAGAGGACATCATACTCTTTGACGTCTTCAAGTGATCACAGGTATTCCTGAAACCCTGTATGTGTTTTAACGAGTAGATCCTAAATATGTACTGTAAGAGTTACGGTACATGGTACATGGTACATGGTACATGACTCATGAGGTTAGTATTTCCACATGGTACGGTAAATATTATTTACCAAAGAGATTCTTCTGAGTATGCTCTGTGGCTGCAGCTTAGTCTGATCTGTCACATCAGAAAAGAATTATTCTTGAGCAGTAAATATTATTTACCAGTACAGTAAATACTATTTACCGAACAGTTAATTATTTACCGGCATAGTAAAAATTATTTATCGTTGTAAAATATTTTTACAGGCGTGGTGAAAATTATTTACTGTTCATGCTAAATATTATTTACTGGTGCAGTAAAAATTATTTACTGGCACGGTAAAAATTATTTACCATCACAGTAAATATTATTTACTGGCACAGTAAAAATAATTTACCGGCACGGTAAAAATATTTTTACTGGTACTATTCACATGAATAGTAAATATCCAATGTGGGTTCCGCAAATACTGAAAAATTTTGTTTTTCAACCTCGTAAACATGTTGCTTGAACGTCAAGCTAGATCAATTTTAACCCTCAAGTGGTATCAGAGCCAGGTTCGTTACTGCAGACACGTGGGGTTATTCTTATTGAATTTTCAAAAGGAGTTTTGAAGTCTACAATTTTATGAACAAGATTTTGAATCTTGATTGTGAAATGTGGTTAATCATCAAAGTGTTGATGCTTTTCGTGTAGATGATTCAATGGTTATTTAGGATTTGCAAATTGTTTAAGTTTATTTGTTTCTAACATTTCATAGGAACAAGAATTATGAGTTTAAATTTCAAAGTTTTGAATTTTGAAATTACAACTAGTATGCATGATAAGACAAAGCCGTTTAAAATTAACTATATGATAGTTAGTAAGTTTATATGCCTAATTATGCATGCAAGATAAAATTAATTATTTGATAATTAGTTTTATTATATGATGAGACTAAAATCCCTCGTTAAAATTATCTAGCATGTTTGATTGTCTCCCATCATCGATGGCATTTAAATCTCTTCTAAATGGTAGTGTTCTCTAGCTCAGCTAAGACCTATTGTTTCGTCGGGTAAGAATGTCATTTGAAGTGTATTACACTTAAATCCCTTTGACATGGTAGTATTCTCTAGCTCAGCTAAGACCTATCATATCATCGGGTAATAGTGCAAGGACACTTAGGATGATGGTTTGTGTTAGACAAGATGTATAGCCTGCAGGCTCAGCCGAGTCTATGCATCTTAGGCAATGATGCCAGGTTGTTACATAGTGATGTGACACTAAGTGACAAGGTGTTGTCAACCTGATGATCTAAGAGAAGACATGGAGATGTTGTTATTTAACCCACTAGACAAGTTGGTTTTGCAGGCTCAGCCGGAGACTAATGAATCTAGTCGTTCTCTTAGCCCACTACGGATATTCTTTATGAAGGATAACCCTAAATCAATAACTGAGGATCATTGATTTTAGAAAAATAGTGGGAGGGCCATATACATTTAAAGTCTCTGTATTTGGTTGTTTAAATTTCATGAAATACTCATATTAGTCCATTTATTAATTTTCAGCATCTTTGCTAATGGCTGGAACTTTTAATCTACGCTCTATTCTGGATACTAATAAGTTAACTGGACCAAACTTTTTGGACTGGTATCGGAATGTAAAAATAGTTTTACGCTCTGAAAGGAAAGCTTATGTTATTGATTCTCCAATTCCTGTTGCACCTACTCAAGGGCAAGAAGGGTATGATCAGTTTGACTGGGAAGCCCATAAACAGCACTTAGCAGACAATGAGCAGGCAGTTTGTATATTGTTGGCTTCAATGTCTGCAGAGCTCCAGCGTCAGCATGAGCATATGGATGCTCCCTCTATAATCTTGCACTTGCAAGAGCTTTATGACAAGCAAGGGAGGACTGAGCGCTTTGAAACCTCAAAAGAACTGTTTGGCTGCAAGTTGGCTGAGGGCATGGCGGTGGGACCACATGTTCTCAAGATGATTGGACTAATAGAAAAGCTTGCTTCTCTTGGTTTTATCATGGACCATGAATTAAGTATTGACTTGATCTTGCAGTCCTTGCCCCTTTCGTTTAATGGTTTTGTGGTCAATTATTATATGAATAAAGTAGAATCAACACTCCCTGAGTTGTTGCAACTACTGACCACTGCTGAGAATGCCATTAAAAAGAATAGGACCCAAGCTCTTCTGATTGAAAGGCCTTCTAAGGGCAAGGGCAAGTCTGTGCAGACAGACAAGTTTAAACCCAAAGGAAAGCCCAAGAAAAAGAAGGGTAAGGGTAAAGGAAAGGGGAAATCAAATGATAAAGCTTCTGCTGTATGCTTCCATTGTCAAAAAGAAGGACATTGGAAGAGGAACTGCCCATTATACCTTGCGAGCCTCAAGGGAAAGAAGCATGGTGATGTTTCTCTCTCAGGTATATTCACTATAGAAATTAATTTTTCAAGTGTTGATTCAGCTTCTTGGGTATTAGATACCGGTTCTGGTTCTCATATCTGCAATTTGTTGCAGGTACTAAAGAATCCTAAAAAGTTGAGCAAGAACGAGGTGAATCTCCGTGTCGGGAATGGAGCAAGAGTTGCTGCATTAGCTGTTGGAGATGTAGACCTTTTATTGCCTACGGGCCTTGTATTGCACTTGAATAATTGTTTTTATGTTCCTTCTATTTCCCGAAACATAATTTCTATTTCCAGTTTGGAACAATCTGGTTTTCACTTTATAATAAAAGATGGCAAGTTTCCTATCATTAAGAATGATCTTGTTTATGCTTGCGCATCAAGAGTGAATGGATTATATGTTTTGGATTTAGAATCGAATAGTGAAATTCTTAATGTTCAAGTTAATAAGAAACCTAAATTAAATAATCGATCCTATCTTTGGCACTGTAGGTTGGGACACATTAATGAGACAAGATTGTCTAGACTCCATCGTGATGGATATCTAGATTCTATGGATTTAGAATCCTATGGGCCTTGTGAATCTTGTTTGGCTGGAAAAATGACAAAGACCAAGCTTGAGAAGCTTATAAGTCATAGAGCCAATGAGTTGTTGGAACTCATTCATTCTGATGTTTGTGGGCCCATGACTACACAGGCTAGAGGAGGATATTCCTACTTTATTACCTTTACTGATGATAAGTCCAGATTCGGTTATGTGTATCTTATGAAGCACAAATCCGAGGCCTTTGAAAAGTTCAAAGAGTTTAGGAATGAAGTAGAGAAACAACTTGGCAAGATGATTAAGACACTTCAATCCGATCGAGGTGGCGAATATCTAAGTCAGGAGTTTCAGGATTATTTAAGAGAGAATGGGATTCTTTCACAGTTGACGGCTCCATACACACCACATCAAAATGGTGTGTCTGAAAGGAGAAACCGTACCCTACTTGATATGGTACGATCAATGATGAGTAGTACAAAGCTCCCAAAATCGTTTTGGGGATTCGCTTTAGATACGGCAATATACCTTCTTAATAGGGTTCCGTCAAAATCTGTTCAGACTACTCCGTATGAGATATGGAAGGGAAGGAAGCCCAACTTGAGTTATCTCAAGGTGTGGGGTTGTCCAGCTTATGTCAAGACCCTAACATCAGATAAGTTAGGGGCTAAAAGCACTTTGTGCTATTTTGTAGGATATCCCAAGGGAACTAAGGGATACTACTTTTACTGTCCTGAGGATTACAAAGTGTTTGTATCCAAGAATGCTATATTTCTTGAGGAGGATTTGCTTTCTCAAGAAGATAGTGGGAGTAAAGTAGAACTTGAAGAAGTTCAAGACCAACAAGAACAGATAACAGAACCCGAGTCTGTTGATCAGGCGATGCCTCAACAAGAGGCTGTAGACACCCAACCCCGTAGGACATCTAGGATAAGTCATCAACCTGAGAGGTATGGTTTTGTGATTGAGAATCTACAAACCGTTGAAGATGACGAACCTACTTCCTACACTGAGGCTGTCAAGGATGTTGACTCCTCAAAATGGCATAAAGCCATGGAATCTGAAATAGATTCGATGCATGAAAACAAGGTATGGACCTTGGTTCCACCACCTGAAGGAATAGTTCCTATTGGGTGTAAGTGGGTCTTCAAAAGGAAGACTGATGCTGATGGCAACATTCAAACCTATAAAGCTAGGTTGGTTGCGAAAGGCTATCGTCAAAGGCAAGGTATTGACTATGATGAAACTTTTTCGCCTGTTGCCATGATCAAATCTATTAGGATCATGCTAGCTATAACTGCATATTATGATTACGAAATTTGGCAGATGGATGTCAAAACCGCCTTCTTAAATGGTTTTTTGAAGGAGGAAGTGTATATGACACAACCTGAAGGTTTTGAATCTAAAGGCCAAGAGCATATGGTATGCAAACTTCAAAAATCAATATATGGGCTTAAGCAAGCTTCTAGGAGTTGGAATCTTCGTTTTGATGAAGTTGTTAAGAGTTATGGCTTTATTAAGAACGAAGATGAACCATGTGTTTACAAGAAGGTTAGTGGGAGTAATGTTGTTTTCCTTGTGCTTTATGTGGATGACATACTGCTTATAGGAAATGACGTTCCTATGTTACAGTCTACTAAAATTTGGTTGTCAGAAAACTTCACCATGAAGGATTTGGGAGAAGCAGCTTATATACTTGGTATTAAGATCTATAGAGATAGATCGAAAAGGTTGCTTGGGTTATCCCAATCCACGTACATAGATAAGATGCTAAAGAGGTTTAGCATGGATGGGTCGAAAAGGGGTTTTCTTCCTGTCAATCATGGAATTCATCTTTCCAAGGCCATGTGTCCTAAGACACAGGATAAAAGGAAAAGCATGGAAACGATTCCATATGCATCTGCAATTGGATCTATCATGTATGCTATGTTATGTACGAGACCAGATGTCTCATATGCTTTCAGCATTACAAGCCGATTCCAGGCTGATCCTGGAGAGGGTCACTGGACAGCTGTAAAGACGATCCTAAAGTACTTGAGAAGGACTAAGGATCATTTTCTGGTTTATGGTGGTTGTGATGAGCTGAAAGTGAAAGGGTTCACTGATGCCAGTTTCCAGAATGACAGAGATGATTCAAAATCCCAGTCAGGTTTTATCTTTACCTTAAATGGTGGAGCAATTTGTTGGAAAAGTTCCAAGCAAGAAACCACGGCAGATTCTCCTACCGAGGCTGAATACATAGCAGCTTCAGAAGCAGCTAAGGAGGCAATATGGATCAAAAAGTTCATTGGTGAACTTGGAGTGGTTCCTAGCATTGTTGATCCAATACCTTTGTATTGTGATAACACCAGAGCTATTGCTCAAGGCAAAGAACCCAGGTCTCATCAGAGATCCAAACATGTGCTCCGCAAGTATCACCTCATCCGAGAAATTGTTCAAAGAGAAGATATAAAATTGGACTATGTTCCCACAGATGATAATTTGGCTGATTCCTTAACAAAGGGACTTTCTCAGAGAAAGCATGATAGTCATTATGAGTCATTGGGTTTGATTCGTCAACCTGATTGGCTCTAGGCCAAGTGGGAGATTGTTAGTATGTAGGTGTCCTAGAGACAATCAGTTGAACACCTTGTACTGTTTGATATTTCATGATTAATATATTTGAGCATAATTTATCTTTATCATATTTATGTCTCGCCTATATTTTATAGTTAATATGAGATTAAAGATAAAGGCCCAAGGAATAGAATATGTGTTTATTCGGTGATCAATGATAGGGATCATGATCATGAGGAATCGAGTACACTACATGTCTATTGCCTGAAACTTGTTCCTAGTCTTGAATCGCCAAGAAAGGGCATTGGTGATTTCAATAAGACTAGTACGACATCATCTACTTGTATAGTGATGCAAGGTAGGGACCTCATGGAATGCAGGCATGTTGATGCCTTAGCTGATGTCGTGGGTGGATCTGTTAGAGAACAGATAGCATTGAACTGACCCGCTGAGAGACTCCACAAGGATTCATTGTAGAGAGTATCATTGGATTTGTAATGTCTCTTATCATTTGGTAGTGCGGATCATCTTAGACTTGAGGATGTCATCGACCACTATGTCCTAGGGTTATACTTTGACTGTACAACTCTATCCGCCTGAAAAATGGGGAGAAAAGTGTACTCTTGGGTATTACCTGAATACATGAGTATAGATGGTCATGCCGAAAGGACTTACAATCCTCTACAAGGGATTAGTTGTTCACAAGACCGGTAAGAGCTTGGATGACTTCTAGTTGATTCGAGAATCTATGCATAGTAAGTGATCATGAAGAGTCATGATCTGTCTTAGAGTCAATAGAAGAATATTCCTGGTTCTGTGAAATAGCTACATTTAGTCAATCAAGAGAGATGATACTCTATCCTTGCTCTCGACTAAATATGAACAACATTGTAAGAGATGATATATGCACAGTATCCAAATTAGATAAGGTAGATCACTTGATCAACTTGATTAGTTCTGGGACTGCAGAGCATTGCTAGTGTCTTATGTAGTCATTAGATAAATTGACCTTTTAAAGGAGTTTAATTGGTTCAAGTTTATCTATGTCAGTAACTAATTGGGCCTAATGGGTCACACACTAAAGACTATTCTTGATTGCTTAATTTAGTTAGTTTGGACCAATAAATGTTATTGGGCTTTGTCAAGACTATTGATGTAATTGGGTTAGTACTTCAAGCCCAATTATTGAGAGGTTAAGAGATTGAAGTAATTTATGAATTTACCAAGGCTGTATCCAATCAGGATTGGATAAAGAGAGTAATTAATTAGTAATTATTTATTCATGTGAATAGTGTCAAATGAATAGTAAAGTACTATTCATCTTTTACTATTCATGAATAATCAATTATTATAATTAATTATAAGAAGCACTTCTTGAAATAATTAATTGTTCAAGAATCACTTCTTGGAATAATTGATTCTTCAAGAAGCACTTTGGATTTGAAGTAGAAATGAATGTGTGGCTCACATTAAAAGAAGAACATGTGGCTCACACTGAAAGAAGAACATGTGGCCATGGTTCACTCCTTGTTTCTATAAATAGCATTCATTTCCTTCATTTCAATTCACACCATTTCACAAGCTTCTCTCTTAAGCTTCTCTCTCTCTCTCTTCCTCTTAAGGAAGTTCTTTCTCTTTCTCTCTCTTTCTTCCTCTTAAGGAAGTTCTCTTAGTCTTGAGTAAGAAATCCAAACTCTTGAGTTCTTCACCTTGTTACTGCCTAGCAAGCATTCAAGGAGTCGGGGATTCAAGGAGAAGGTGTTCTCATTTGCAATCAGGAGATAGTCGTGTGGATCAACGTTAGAGGACATCATACTCTTTGACGTCTTCAAGTGATAACAGGTATTCCTGAAACCCTGTATGTGTTTTAACGAGTAGATCCTAAATATGTACTGTAAGAGTTACGGTACATGGTACATGGTACATGGTACATGACTCATGAGGTTAGTATTTCCACATGGTACGGTAAATATTATTTACCAAAGAGATTCTTCTGAGTATGCTCTGTGGCTGCAGCTTAGTCTGATCTGTCACATCAGAAAAGAATTATTCTTGAGCAGTAAATATTATTTACCAGTACAGTAAATACTATTTACCGAACAGTTAATTATTTACCGGCATAGTAAAAATTATTTATCGTTGTAAAATATTTTTACAGGCGTGGTGAAAATTATTTACTGTTCATGCTAAATATTATTTACTGGTGCAGTAAAAATTATTTACTGGCACGGTAAAAATTATTTACCATCACAGTAAATATTATTTACTGGCACAGTAAAAATAATTTACCGGCACGGTAAAAATATTTTTACTGGTACTATTCACATGAATAGTAAATATCCAATGTGGGTTCCGCAAATACTGAAAAATTTTATTTTTCAACCTCGTAAACATGTTGCTTGAACGTCAAGCTAGATCAATTTTAACCCTCAAATAGGAGAGTATGTTGTCTCCAAATTAGTAACTGTATTTATTCTAATTCTTGAATAAGTTGTCGGTAGGACTTAATAGGGCAAAATCCAATTCTCTAAATTTTATTAGGAGTCATAAAAATATTATAAATGCCATAAAAACACCTAAATTAATTAGCTAAGATTTTTCAACAATTAAAGAGCAATTAAATTCACACTTAAGGATATATTGTCTTATAAGTCACATATTGTCGAAAATAAGCCGTAAGGGAGTAGGAAAAGGTCTAAAATAATTAGTGAACACTAAAAATTAATCATTGACCATCAAAATTAATCTTAATTGAATTAACATGCATAATTAATTCAATGTTAAATATTTACAATCAAATTGCAATATTTTGGCTAAATTCAATAATAAAGCCTAACAAGGGATCAATAATTGTAACAATTGGACTTAGTAGGATCATAATTGAATTGGTAATCAATAAAATCATTACAAAATAAACCTAATTAAGCTAAATTAAATAGTAAACAAGAAGAAATTAAATTAGGGCTTTCTACCACAACAATTCACATTGGACCAATTTTTTGGTAGCCCAAGCTCTTGCCTAATTATCAATAAAGCCCAAAACAAACATAAAACCCAAAAATTCAGAGGAGGGCACGGTTTTGGTGGCTTCAAAGAGAAGAAAATGCATTTCAAAACATGTGCCAATTGGTCAAAGCTTGTAAGATACAAAACACTATTCCTTGCTTGGTTCCCAAGTTCTTTGGCTTCTAGGAGAAGGAGAAGAAAAAGATGAAGGGAGAGAGAGAGGGGAATTTCGGTTTTTAGGCTGAGTGGTGAGGATGTGATGTTTTGATAAAAACCTAGATCCAATGGTGAAAATTAGCCAAGAGTAAAGTTGCACTTATTTACAAGATTGTCCAACCTTTTCACTATAAATAGAGGCTTGTGTCATTCACTTTTCTTCACACCAAGCAAAGCAACACTTGCTTATTTGAGAGAGAGTTTAGAGAGCTGAAGGAAGGCTTGAAGGAGATCAAGCTTTAAGTAAGCAAAGTTCTTTAGTTTTGAGTTTTAAATTCATAGCTAGAAGTAGCTTTAATCTTTAAAATTCTAGAATAGTTTTAATTTCATGTTTTTATGGTTAAGAATAGCTTTATATCGAAAAATTAGTGAAGAAAGTGATTTAGCAAAATTTCCAGGTTAGAAACACTGTAGTAACGGAGTTCTGGCGAAAATTCGTCGGTTAGGCGATTTCTGAACTAGTAACAAAAACACTCATATTTCATGTTGAAAATGTCATTGAAAAATTATGGAAAAATTCATGATCAAAGTATACATATAGGAATTTTCAAATATGTAAAGAACATGTTGAAATGAGCTCTGTACAGTGAGAAAGAAATTCTCAAAGTTTATGTTGCGAAAATGCTGGAATTTCTGGGCAGAGGATGAATACGTGAAATATGGGAATGATTTTTGAAATCTGGGCAAAGCCTGATATTTTTTCTGGAAAATAGACATCCTAAGGAGTCCAGAACATTTTACGGATCTTCATTTCAATTTTCCTAGAATTAGTTATGATTTTTCGAAGATAAGCGAAATTCTGCCCAATAATTTCCAGCGTTTTTCCAAGAATTTTGAAGAAATAAAATGATGGTTTAGTGTATCTGTAATACCCTAAAAATCCTATTTAGCATAACCACTAAATGATACCTATTAAAGTAGGTGAATATGTGGTCTCAAAGATATTATAGTTTAAAATTAGAGAATTTTCTCCTAGAGTTAAATAAACCAAAGCAACTCAAATACTCTAAGTTCATTTAGGGATCATAAAATACCCTATAATTTTCATATTGAAGCATAGTTTATATTTAAATTTTAAAGGGGCATGAAATGTTATTGAAATATCAAACAAATTAGAGGAAAGTGTCAATAATTGATTGGACAAATAATTGTACATTAATTAAAGTAATTGCATTAATGTTTGCAATTAATTATTGAATCCTCTTAGGAACCATAAAATATCATAAAATGCAAGTAATTACCAAATTAAAATATGGTTCACATGGAATTAAAAGGACCAATAAGGAACTATGGAAGAATACTTAAACAAGATAGGAGAAAAATAATAAAGGTATTCATTAAATTAAATAATTGTGCCAAATCCTTATCAAGGAATTGATTAAGCATCATTAACTCATTAAGAGGTGAAATTTACTAAAATATCCTTAATTAACACACTAATGCATAAAATCATAATTGGCTCATAGAAAGCCCTAAATAGTTATCACCACACTGAGCCTAATTAAGGGGTGAATAATAACAATTAATGAGCAATTGAAATTACAACAATGAAGACACTAAATTTAACTAAATTAAATTAGGCATAAATAAAGATGTATAATTCCAATTAAAAGTCAATGACTAATTAAGAGTGGTATAAATGAATTTTTTTTAAAGACTATAATAAACTTGGGGTTCCTGAAATAATATAAGATATCATGAAAATAGGAAAGTATGTTGTCTCCAAAATAGTAGTGTATTTACCCTACTTCTTGAATAAGTTGTCGGTAGGATTTAATAGGGCAAAATTCAACTCCCTAAATATTATTAAGGGTCATAAAATATTGTAAAAATTTCCTAAAAACCCCTAAACCAATTAAATGAAATTTCCAACAATTCAAGAACGATTAAATTCACACTTAGGGGTATATTGTCATATAATTCACATATTGGCAAAATTAAGCCGTAAAGGGATAGGAAGAGGTCTAAAATAATTAGAGGACACTAAAAATAATTAGTAAATATCAAAAATTAATCTTAATTGAATTAACATGCATAATTAACTTAATGATAAATATTTACAAGCAAGTTGCGATATTTTGGCTAAATTCAACAATAAAGCCTAACAAGGGATCAATGATTGAAACAAATGGATTTAGTAGGATCATAATTAAGTTGGTAATCAATAAAAGCATTACAAATTAAACTTAATTAAGCTAAATCAAATAATAAACAAGAGGAAATTAAATTAGGGCTTTTTACCACAACCATGCACATTGGATCAATTTTTGGGAGTCCAAACTTTTGCCCAACCAAGCAATAAAGCCCAAAACAAACCTAAAACCCAAAAATTCAGAGGGGGCACGGTTTTGGGAGCTTCATGAGGAAGGAATTGAGTTTCATCACATGTGCCAATTGGTCAAAGCTTGTAGGATACAACTTACTATTCAATTCTTGCACTTCAAGTTGTTTTAGCTTCTAGGAGAAGGAAGAAGAAAGAGAAGAAGGGAGAGAGAGAGAGAGGGCAGATGAGAGGGAGAGTGGTGAGGATTTGAAGTTGCAAAATTGCCCTAGATCCAATGGTGGAAAATTGACAAGAGGGAAGTTGCTTTTATTTACCAAATTACCTTGAGAAATTCCTATAAATAGGGCCTTTGGGCATTCACTTTTCCTCACACCAAGCAAAGCAACACTTGCTTATTTGAGAGAGAGTTGAGAGAGTTGGAGGAAGAGCTTGAAGGAGTCCAAGCTTTAGGTAAGCAAAGTTCTTTAGTTTTGAGTTTATATTCATAGATAGAAGTAGTTTTAATCTTTAAAATTCTAGAATAAATTTAGTTTCATGTTTTTATAGTTAAAAATAGCTTCATTTTGAAAATTTAGTGAAGGAAGTAGTTCTGCAAAATTTCCAGGTTAAGAACACTGTAGTAACGAAGTTCTGGCGAAAATTTGTCGGTTAGGCGATTTCTGAACGGGTCACAGAAAAACGCATATTTCATGTTGAAAATATTATTGAAAAATTCTGAGAAAATTCATGATGAAAGTAGGCATATAGAGCTTTCCAAATCTGTAAATAACATGTTGAAATGAGCTCTGTACAGTGAGAAAGAAATTCACAAAGTTTAGGCTGCGAAAATGCTGGAAATTCTGGGCAGAGGATGAATGCGTGAAATCTGGGAATGATTTTTAAATTCTGGGCAAAGTCTGGTATTTTTAATGGAAAATAGACATCCTAAGGAGTGCGGAACATTTTACGGATCTTCGTTTCGATTTTTCTAGAATTAGTTATGAATTTCCAAAGATAGGAGAATTTCTGCCCAATAATTCCAGCGCTTTTTCAATAAATTATGAGAAAATAAAATAATGGTTTAATATACCAAGAGTAGAATAGTCAATAGTGGCCAAAATATCTTTTAGAATATTATCTTTAAATTAATAGGACGATATTGCTCTGATAGGCTGTCCGAAAGAACGCAGACCGATCAATTGCGTACCGAGACTATCGACTCAGGTACGGACGCGTATTGTAACCTTAACTCTGATGCTTATGGTATGCTTATATGTGATAGATAGTCTGAAACCCTGTTTTGAAAAATTGATCATACACATACATCTTGATACGGGTTATAGTCGTGATAATGCCGTTATGTTTTCCTAGCGCTGAGGACACGGATGTACACCGTGGCACTGGAGATAGTGCAGACTGTAATAACATACATGTTGCAGTGGCCGTGTAATGTTATTATGTGAATATATGAATATTGTATGTGATTAAATGCTGTTTTGCCATGGATATCTGTCATACATATTTGATACATAAGCATGAGGTTAACCGTTACCTGAGGTTCAATGGTAATTGAACCTCAGCTCTTAACATAGCGTCAGGGTCTGGAGGAACCAGGACCAAAGACAAGGATAAGGAGCCAGCGCAAGGGCGAAGACAGAGAAATTTTTATTTCATCGTTATTTGTTGAACTATTTTCAGACTACTGTACCGCTGTGTAAGCAGCCAGATGCTACATCAGTAAATGTTTATCAGACACTCAAAATTTTGAAATTATTCCGATGCTCTACTCTGATCAATTATTTCAAAAACACTTCTACTCTGGTTTAAATATTGTAAAAACGGATTTCAAAAATGAGGATGTTACAGTATCAAGGGTAGAATAGTCAGTAGTGGCCAAAATATATTTTAGGATATTATTTATAAATTAATGATGCAATATTCCTAATATAGGAAGACTGCAATCATTCTCTGATCAACTTTACACCGGAACTACGTACCGAAATTACCAACCCAGGTACGGACGCGTATTGTAACAATAACTCTGATACTTATGGTATGCTTATATGTGATAGATAGTCTGAGACTCTGTTTTTTGAAAATTGATCATACACATACAGCTTGATACGGGTTATAGTCTTGATAACGCCGTTATGTTTTCCTAGCGCTGAGGATACGGATGTACACTGTGGCACTGGTGAATAGTGCAGACTATAATAACATACATATTGCAGTGGCTGTATTATGTTATTATGTGAATATGAGAATATTGTATGTGATTATTACTGTTTTTCTATGGATATCTGTCATACATATTTGATACATAAGCATGAGGTTAACCGTTACCTGAGGTTCAATGGTAATTGAACCTCAGCTCTTACCTTAGCCTCAGGACCCTCAGGAGGCCAGTCCGAGGAGAAGGGTAAGCAGGTGGCGTGAAGAGGCAGCCGAGGAGTTTCTGTCAAGAATTTTTATTTTCCGTTTTTTTTAAATATTGACTATTTGGATGACTGTAACAGTACACAGATACACCTTGGATGAATGTTGATCAGTTACTCATTTAATTCAAATCTACTCCGATGCTCTACTCTGATCAAACCTTTTGAACTCTGATAACACTATTTCGAAAACGCTTTAGAAAATTGGGATGTGACACTGGACGTAGGACTGAACCAGTATAAATCTTCTTGTGTCTTGCTATTCTTCCATCACTCTGTTTTACCCTGTTTTTCATAGCTCAAAACAGAGAAATTTCTAAAATTTTTAAAATACCCAATTCACCCCCCCCTCTTGGGTATCCATCTCCACTTTCATCACTTTCCCTCTATGTTTCAGCTTCTATGCTTGTGAATTGGTGAGAAAATATGAAGCATATGGCTTGCTACTTATATGGAAAATGGTGTAGTAATTATGTAATTAGTTGCAACTTTCTCTTATCAATTTTCAACCATTGGATCTAGGGTTTTTGGAAGTTTCAATCCTAGCCATTCATGGCACTCTAACTGCCCCCTCTCTCTTTAGTTTCATTAACTAAATGGTTAAAGTACTAGCTACCTTAGCTGCTTAAATCTTCTTTAATGAAATTCATTTTTGATTGCTTGATTAATCACCAATGCTTTTGAATTCTAAGTATGTATCTTAATTAGTAGTTGGATATCAAGATTTATGGTCCAATTAGATTTCTCTAATTGTCCTTAATCATCTCTAATCTTACCCATCAAAGTTTGCCAAAATTACTTTAATTAGACTTAATCTCAAGATTAAATTATGTGGGTTCAAGATAAGTCCTTATATTTCATCTATGATTAACGTATCTCGGTATACAATTTATTTTGTATAGATTCTCATTTACTTGTGTCTTGAATTTATCCCAATGATTTTATCTTTTATTGAATTATCTTATTGGTGGATTTCAAATTAATATTGAATTGAGTTTATTTTTCTCTCTCCTCTTTCATACTCATTACAACCGACCCCCCCCCCCTTTTTCATATCTCCTCTAGAATGTTATTATTACACAGCCTTGAAAGTCTTTGATTTATTTATTACTTAGCATGTGCAAAGATTCCTTTTGGCTTTATCAAATCACAAATCTTAGCCAACAAGCTTAGTGTTCAAACCGTGCCTACTCCCTCTTTGATCTTCAAATTTTGTGTTTTAGTTACCTCACAATCATCTAGAAGGAACTCTCTCATTGGTTGATGCCAATCTCACAAGGATTACACTTTATGAAGTCAAATTAAGGCCTTAGGATTTAGCTTTATTAAATTTAATCTTAGCCTTCTATTCTTAATCCTAATTAGCATTTTAATATGGTAGTTTACATGTTGTTAAGTGTAGTTGCCAAAGTGTGATTGGTTCTTTAATTGGTTATGATCATTAGTAATCTACTTAATGATAATCTTAACCTCTTATTGGTCTTTGATCTTCTTAATTAGCTTAATACACCTTTAATTGTTGACTATTAGTGTTAATTGTTAAAGAATTACCTAAATATTCTATTTGTGTAATTTAAATTGCTCATTAATTATTGGTAATTGCCCCTTAGTCGTTTCAATCATTTTGATAATTCTTTATGGCCTTTATGAATGAAAAAAAAAATGAACTAGGTATTAATTCTAGGGTATTAGAAAATTTAGCCTCTTAATAAATTATAAAAATTTGTGCTTTGATTAATTATAAAGGCTTGTACAATTATTTAATTTAGTGAAGATTTAGTTGGTCACTAATGGTTATTGATTTCTCCAAATTTATTTAAGTATTTCTTGCTCTTTTTGATTCTTCATGAACCATAGTTAAATATGGTATTTATTTGTATTTTATGATATTTTATGATGCCTAACAAAATTTATTAAATCATTGGTTATCCTAATCCTAAGGAAAATTACCTGGGAAATAGAATAAACACATCCCAAAATTTGAGACCACATATTCACCTATTTTAAATAGGCTTTATCTATCAAAATATTGCATTTAAGAAAAATAATGAATTTTGGGTATCACGCTAAGTAATGTAGTTTAGTCGAGTACATATTGGGTAATCGGCTAAACAGGGGGCAGAAGGGTGATATGGTTTACAGGGGCATTTTGGTTATTAATTAATTAATTAAGGGAAAAAGGGTCAGAAAGCCAAATTATCCGAGGGGCTAACAAGGTTGCATATACACCGAGATGAAATATTTTAGGGTTTATCGTTTGTCATATCATTTGGCATAAAGTTTTGTCAAGTCACCCCAAAACTACGTCGTTTTGAGAGGTAGGGGAATTAATGAATGATATTTTGATAAAATTCATATAATAAATATAAAAACAAAAATACAAAAACATCCTTCATTAATTCCTCTAACTCCAAAAGATGTAATTTTGGGTTAGAAAAATTAATGAATGGTGTTTTGGTAAAATTCATATAATAAATACAAAAACAAAAATACAAAAACACTCTTAATTAATTTTGCTAACTCCCAAAACGAAATAGTTTTGGGGTGACCTGACAAAACCTTTTCTCTAACTCCCAAAACGAAATAACTCCAAAATGAAATAGTTTTGGGGTGACCTGACAAAACCTTATGTCAAGTCACATACCAACCATATATATATCACCAATAAATATTGAATTATGAAAACTCATTGTAAAAATAATATCAATAGTACAATGCAAGTAATTCATGAATGTAATTCAAGAATCTGTTTTACATAGGTAGTTGAAAGCGACACAATGGGCATGTATGGCCTGTTTTTAGCCATCCTACAATGCAATTATCATGAAAAAAATGGTCACATGGCAGTGCTGAAACGTCGTCACCTTCCTCATCATCAAAAGCTTCTAAGCAAATGCTACATGTGCTTGTCTTTATATTATCGGAGAACTTTTCCATCTTCTTGAGTGATGCTGCCATACCTTTCTCTGTAGCCGGAACCATGATGAAGTGCTGCATGGATTGCTCTATTACTTGATTGATTTCTCTTGACTGAAAATCATTGTTAGTAGAAGATTGTTGATCGAATGAGCCCATAGCACTATAGATTTCTAATGGCTCATAAGCATCATCACTAATACCGAAAAAAGCCATGATTTCAGTGACAGTAAGACCGTTGTTATCAAACATAGCTTCCATCATCAGCTCTTCAGAAATCGGGACGTAGGGGGATGTCATGATTGTAATACAGATTCCTTCAGTGAAGGAGGAGCTGCTTGGTTTGTTGTGGTGGAGAATATAATTTTCTGTAAAAAAAAAAAAAAGGATGTATAAGAGTAAATAAAACAAGAATACAAAATTATATGTAACAAATTTCATGAATATAATCACTAATAAGACTCCTCCCTCTAGAGAGACCCAAGTCACCCTCAAATCCCTTTCCACTTAACTATGAACCAACTCCGACTTTGTATAGATTTTAACCAGGTGAAAAAGGAATTAATAACCACTTTTGTTTGAGACGGAGGGTTTTAGACCCTGGGAGAATTGTTGTATTGCCAGTGACTTGGTAAGAGATTGAATATATTTAAACTCAGTTATAAGTTATGGCGAAAAAAGAAGAGCCGAAACAAAATCGCAATACTCTATAAATTTCTTGGCAATAGAACAACTTCTCCCAAATCAGAAAGATTGAAATTTGTTCAGTTCTTCCACTCACGTTAAACAAAATTAGGATGGGCAAGAAGGTAGCGCGTTTGAATATTCTCATTCAGAGACGCTTTATAACAAAGAAAAATTGTTAGAGAACATGGATGGAAATGTTATATGAGAATCTAGGTTGATAAAAATAAATATGATATGGGAAAATAAGTTAAAAAGGAAATGAGAATATCTAAGATGAAGGGTAGACAATGATTTAAATTACTCTGTTTTAAACAGGGGCGGAGCCAGGATTTGAAATTGGGGGGGGGTGAAAATTATAGAATAGAACATAGTGAAGCCAGTATTTGAAATTAGGGGGGGAAAGTTACAACATTGGACCCAAATTTTAAGAATTATATTTTAGCATCATAAATATTTTAATATTTTCATTTTAGTCCCTCTATAAAAGTAAAATATAGGGACTAAAGTGAAAATATCAAAATTTTTACAAGACAAAAATATAATTTCCCATACTTCTGGGTCCAATTCTGTAATTTTGGGGGGCAGGGGCCACCCCTAGCCCCCTGATTCCACCACTGGTTTTAAAGAGGAAGCAAGTATCTCACTAACTCATTAAGAACAACCTCTTTGAGATTGAGATAGAGTTAAAGTCCGAACAGAATCTTCGATAACAAAGAAAAATGGCTAGACAACTTTATCAACTTATATTCCAGTACTTTCTTCTGTACACAATTCAAAATAATATAACAAAATTCGCGATGCACATAACCTGAAAAACAATTCAAATTCAAAATGGTTCAAATCTAATAGAATAGAGAACAACTTGGCTACGCACAGATTCTTTCTCTCTTTGTTTTAGGTGTTGAATTCTATTCTTTCTCTCTTTGTGTATAGGTATGGAATTGTGACTTACGCCCAGCTAGCCTCTTATTTAGAGAATTTTGAAGTTCAACTAATGTGACGCAATCTATTTGAACGATATGTTTTAATTTAATATTTCAATATTAATCTTATAAAAATATAATCTATTTGAAAGATATGTTTTAATCTAATATTTCAATATTAATCTTAAAAAAATATAACACATAATTAATAAATTAATAACCAAAATGCCCCTGCATGAAACCATATCACCATTCTGTCCCCCATATATGCTGCAATACTTAGTCAATTACACCATGCTAGATTTGTTTTTTTAAAACCCCACCTCTTTTTTTTGCTAACCCTCAAGTTCACACCCTCCACTTATTATTTTTGACACCTGTCCTCCTTATAATAGGAAAGTATAATAACGCTTCAGCAAAATCCTGAAGAGATAATAGGAAAGTTGTTATAATTTTATAGGACAAATTATTTTAAAATAATTCGTCCATCTATAAGACAGACTATTATCTTAATTAAATATTTTTAAATAATTTGTCCATCTATAATAACGCTTCAGCGAAATCCTGGAGAGATAATAGGAAAGTAGTTATAATTTTATAGATGGACAACTTATTTTAAAATAGTTCGTCCATCTATAGGACAGACTATTATCTTAATTAAATAATTTAAAATACTCTATAAATTTCTTGGCAATAGAACAACTTCTCCAAAATCAGAAAGATTTGTTCTAACAAAATTAGGACGGGCAAGAAGGCGCGTTTGAATATGCGTTTGAATATTCTTATATTCTTATTTAGAGACGCTTTATAACACAGAAAAATTGCTAGAGAACATGGTTGAATACTGATTTGAATAAGCTGATGGGTGAGCTGATAGAAATGTTATATGAGAATCTAGGTTGAGAAAAATAAATATGACATCGGAAAATAAGTTAAAAAGGGAATGAGAATATCTAAGATGAAGAGTAGACAATGATCTAAATTACTCTATTTTAAAGAGAAAGCAAGTATCTTACTAACTCATTAAGAACAACCTCTTTAAGATGGAGAGTAGGTAAGAATCTGGCTTCTTCTCTCAATTAGCCCATATCGTCCAAGCAGAATCTCCCGAAACAAAGAAAAATGGCTAGACAACTTTATTGACTAATATTCCAGTACTTTCTTCTGTACACAAATCAAAATAATATAACAAAATTCGCGATGCACTTAACCTGAAAAACACTTCAAATTCAAAATGGTTCAAATCTAATAGACTAGAGAACAACTTGACTAAATCGCTAAGGTCATTATGAACGTTTGTAAGATTCCAAAGCCCTTGAGTTGTTTGTTGAAGCATATATTTGGTTCTTAATAGAAACTTTTAAGCAAATCTAAATGTTTTAAATTAGCAAGAACTGACCTGATGATTTTGCACGCACAGATTATTTCTGTCTTCGTTTTAGGTGTTGTCGTGTTGAACTGTATTCTTTCTCTCTCTGTTTATAGAATTTTGAAGTTCAACTAAAGTGACGCAATCTATTTGAACGATATGTTTTAATTTAATATTTCAATATTAATCTTATAAAAATATAATCTATTTGAAAGATGTGTTTTAATCTAATATTTCAATATTAATCTTATAAAAATATAACACATTAATTACTTTGCATTAATGTTATACAAAATTATCCTAGGGCTAACAAGATTGCATATAAACCCAGATTATATATTTTATTTGTTCAAAATTCAAAATTTTGGATGTGGGTATTATGGAATAGAACATAGGCGCATACTTAATTTTTTATATAATATTCAATGCAATAAAATGTTTCAGGATTGAAATCTTGTGTTATAAACCTAATCAAAATAAAATTTAAACAAACGGCTTAGTGATCGAGTAGTGATGGGAATTTTGCTTCGGTGGAATCATAAGAAAATGTCGTTTTTTTCAATTAAAATATTCACAAATTATCCTTATATTTAAAAATTTAAACTTAGATAGATAAACATAATAAAGATAAATATAAACTAACCAATATTTCATATTGGATTTAACGTAAACAAAATATAAAAGGTCAAAAGAAAAAGGGATAGGATATTGTTACAACCTTTTTTTTTTGTTACAACCAATGTTACTACCACTTTTCCACCGTTAGATCAGAATCTCATTTACCTATATAATTTCTCTCTCCTATTAAGATTCTGATCTAACGGTGGAAAAGTGGTAATAACATTGGTTGTAACAAAAAAAAAGGTTGTAACAATATCCTATCCCAAAGAAAAATTATAAGTCCTTAACCTACTCAAAAAAAAATTTAAACAAGCTGACTAGTCATGATCAGAAAATCATTTTGTAGAGGAAAGAGAAGAAAATCTTATTATTTGAAATTAAAATGTTCAGAACTTATCTTTATCCTTAAAAGTTTATCTTTATCACAACAACCCCGTTCAAATTATCATTATATTTAAATTAAAAAATATATAAATTTAGAGGAATATTTGATTAGATTTATAAATATTTTAGACTGATTCAATTTATTTTGTACACTTCCTTTTCTTAAATTTAATTTTTTAAGCAATCTTTTCTATAAATTCACCCATAACTTGTTTTATCTCGTCCAAAACACAATCAAACCAAAAATGTTTAAATTTGCATTTAACCTATAAATTATCTTGCCTATGAATTCATCAATTCGTCTGTCGAGACTCTCCTCCCTTTCTTGTTTTTGGATATTACCCGCCAGATTTTGACCTCTCAAAGTTGCCAAGAATCAAGAACCCAAGAATAAACAGATCATCAAGTTGTGCATGATGCTTCCTATGACCATCAGAAACAATACTTTTATTGTAACACCCCGTTTTCTAAAGCGTTTTCGAAATAATGTCATCAGATTCAAAAGATTTGATCAGAGTAGAGCATCAGAATAGTTGTGAAAACGAGTAACTGATAAGACATTCATTTAAAGTGTATCTGTGTACTGTTACAGTCATCCAAATAGTCAATATTAAAAAAAAACGAAAAATTAAAATTTTCAACAGAATCTCCTCGGCTGCCTCTTCACGCCACCTGGTTACCCTTCTCCTCGGACTGGCCTCCTGAGGGTCCTGGGGTTAAGGTAAGAGCTGAGGTTCAATTACCATTGAATCTCAGGTAACGGTTAACCTCATGCTTATGAATCAAATATGTATAACAGATATCCAGGGCAAAACAGTAATAATCACATACAATATTCTCATACTCAGATAATAACATAACACAGCCACTGCAATATGCATGTTATTATAGTCTGCACTATTCACCAGTCCACGGTGTACATCCGTGTCCTCAGCGCTAGGAAAACATAACGGCGTTATCAAGACTATAACCCGTATCAAGCTGTATGTGTATGATCGATTTTCAAAAATAAAGTTTCAGACTATCTATCACATATAAGCATACCAAAAGCATCAGAGTTAGTGTTACAATACGCGTCCGTACCTGGGTTGGTAATTTCGATACGTAGTTCTGGTGTAACGTTGATCAGAGAATGATTGCAGTCTTCCTATATTAGGAATATTGCGTTATTAATTTATAAATAATATCCTAAAATATATTTTGGCCACTACTGATTATTCTACCCTTGATACACTAAACCATCATTTTATTTCTTCAAAATTCGTGGAAAAACGCTGGAAATTATTGGGCAGAATTTCGCATATCTTCGAAAAATCATAACTAATTCTAGGAAAATCGAAACAATGATCCGTAAAATGTTCCAGACTCCTTAGGATGTCTATTTGCCAAAACAAATATCAGTCTTTGCCCAGAATTCAAAAATCATTCCCAGATTTCACGTGTTCATCCTCTGCCCAGAATTTCCAGCATTTTCGCAACATAAACTTTGAGAATTTCTTTCTCACTGTACAGAGCTCATTTCAACATGTTCTTTACATATTTGAAAATCCCTATATGTCTACTTTGATCATGAATTTTCTCAGAATTTTACAATATCATTTTCAACATGAAATATGAGTGTTTCTGTTACTAGTTCAGAAATCGCCTAACCGACGAATTTCCACCAGAACTTCGTTACTACAGTGTTTCTAACCCGGAAATTTTGCTAAATCACTTTCTTCACTAATTTTTCGAGATAAAGCTATTTCTAACTATAAAAACATGAAACTAAAATTATTCTAGAATTTTAAAGATTAAAACTACTTCTAGCTATGAATTTAAAACTCAAAACTAAAGAACTTTGCTTACCTAAAGCTTGATCTCCTTCAAGCCTTCCTTCAGCTCTCTCAACTCTCTCTCAAATAAGCAGATGATGCTTTGCTTGGTGTGAAGAAAAGTGAATGACCCAAGCCTCTATTTATAAAGAAAAGGTTGGACAATTTGGTAAATAAAAGCAACTTCACTCTTGGCTAATTCTCACTATTGGATCTAGGTTAAACTTGAAACATCACATCCTCACCATCCACCCAAGAAAACCGAATTCTCACTCTCTCTCCCCCTTCATCTTTTTCTTCTCCTTCTTCTTGAAGCCACAAGACTTGCACTTTAAGTTTGGAATAGTGTTTTGTATCCTACAAGCTTTGACCAACTTTGCAACATGTGTTGAAATTCATTCTCTTCTATTTGAAGCCAGCCAAAACCAAAATCCCCTCTGGTCCTTTGGGTTAGGTTGTTGTATTGGGCTTTATTGGTGGTTTGGGCAATGGTTTGGGCTACCAAAAATGATCCAATGATGTTTTGTTGTACCAAAAAGCCCTAAGTTAAATCCCTCTTGTTTACTATTAGGTTTAGCTTAATTAAGTTTAGTTTGTAGTAATTTTACTAATTACTAATTCAATTATGATTCTACTAAATCCAATTGTTACAATTATTGGCCCCTTGTTAGGCTTTATTATTGAATTTAGCCAAAATATTGCAAATTGCTTGTAAATATTTAACATTAAATTAATTATTTATGTTAATTCAATTTAGATTAATTTTTGGTGTTTACTAATTATTTTTAGTGTCCTCTAATTATTTTAGACCTCTTCCTACTCCTTTACACCTTATCTTTGACAATATATGAATTATAAGACAATTTATCCTTAAGTGTGATTTTAGGTGTTCTTGAATTGTTGAAAATTCATTTAATTGATTTAGGGGTTTTTATGGAATTTTTACAATATTTTATGACCCCTAATAAAAATTTAGGGAGTTGGACTTTGCCCTATTTAGTCCTACCAACAACTTATTCAAGAATTAGAATAAATACACTTACTAATTTGGAGACAACATACTCTCCTATTTTCAATAGGTCCTAAATGGCCAAAATATTATATTCAAGGGAAATACAAATTTTGGGGTATTATATTTATTAAGATTTAGTTTGAATTTTAAAAAACATTAACTGTTTTTAACATTATTTATCAATTTATATGAAGTTATATTAATGAATTTGTGACGGACCTGGATAAGGCCCATATTTAATATATGACCCAGCAAGGAGTATATTACATATCCAGATCTACCTATAATAAAGGAGGATCCAATCTTATCTACGATCCAGGTATATCTAAATCTATATCTAAATGACTATCTAACAATTAAGATATCAGGGCCTCGGATCACAGGGCCCAAGCGACTCAACATAAGGTAAACTCTATAAATACAGAGGTAAAGCCTTAAGATACACATATGACAGGTTTTACGCTCTAACTCTAAACTATTTACATACAGTCACATAGAGCACACACCCCACCCCTTGGCGGCTATGCGCCTGTGTGTCTTGAACTACGTGCACTTTGATCCCTTTACAAGGTACATAGGACCTAGGCTTGGCTCCTAGTCAAGCCCGATAAATCCTGTTCTCAAACCGAACATTGCCGCCATCCGTGGGATGTTAAATTTCGATCCCTGTGACCAACGATGGTTCAACCAAAAAGCCGCAATAATTCCATCTTATTTTCTCTTCTCAGAAATCAATTCTATGCTTTGCTCTTGGTATTAAGAGCCCGGTTCGATCAGCAAAATACAACGGGCGTTGAATATTAAAATTTTCAACAGCGTCATTCCTTGCAACTAGCGCCATTGGGTCGTCAAGTCTCCTGAGATAAATTTCTACTGCATCTTGATAATTTTTTGTAGTTAGGGTTTATTATGTGGAGAAAAGGTAAGCGTCGTCTTTTTCCTTCGGCGCACCTTTCTCCTGCTGGAACCAAAAGATGTTTGGGGCATAAAAAATTACCAAGTTCCGTTGTCATCAATTTGGCGTTGGTGTTTATTCGCTTGAAAGAATTTGTTCGCAGCTTCAAAAGGGACTCCTACTTGCCGAATCTTTCAAACAAACCAGGATACCTCAAATATCCTCCAGTCTTGGATTGAAGCGAGATACCAGAGCCGAGATGCTTCATCGGAGATTATAGATGATAACAATGTGGGAAGGCAGTGAGGTGCATGTCGAGATGTATCAAGTTACTGATATAGGGTTCAAGCCGAGATGCATGCCGAGATATTTTTTGCTCCCCAATACCGAGGTGCATGCTGTTATTTGACATCTCGGAACCCAGGTCGGATGATCCTCTTCATAAAATGGCCGAGGTAGGAGTTGCTGGGGTTTGAGATAGGCTACCTATCATGTATACCGAGATGGTTAGATGTTGAGATTCAAAGAAGGGGGATGCCAGGATGCAACGTCGGAAGTCCGAGATGCCGGGATGCCCAAGGATTAAACGCCGGGATGCCTCAGATGATTAAAGTCGGGTTGAATCGTCAATTCCAACCAACTTTCAATGTCAAAATGATGAGATTGAAACCCTTTATACCCAGACCTGTTTGAACCGAGATACAATCTCTAAAGGCCGAGATGCTTGTTCAATTTCTATCATCGAGTTGTCCAGATTTCACCAATGTTGCATAATTTTGATGTCTGGTTCCTTACCATATGAGCTCTGGTTCAGGTTTTTTGATTTCTGGGTGTTGGTTTAATTTCTTCCATCTACGAGAAACTGAGGTCATCATTGAGTGTTCATTAACGGTAGATTTCTGTGATTAATGCCTTCGGGGATTTCGCTTGTCAAGTTACAGGAAGACATCTCAAAATCCTTCAATTTCGTGAGCAACTCCATGGAATTTGCCACGTAACTTTCTATCATTCTCACATTGGAAGACTTCACCAAATGACCAATAGTTGTTTGAAGCAAAACTATTAGACTAATTATATGCATCTTCAACGTGGCGCAGTAGACTCCTCTTCGGGCACGAACACATGAGTCCGAGTCAAGATCCAATGTCTGGATACAATGTTGGGATCAAAACTTGTGGTGGGATTCTCATATTCTATGTCGAGATCCAATGCCGAGATTCCCCACTACTCAAATCCTTCAAATCTGAGGTCAAGGTTGGAATGAGAGACACCGAGTTCCACTATGATTGGAATATCCGACATATCCTGAGGCCGAGTGATGAGCACAAATCATACCATGTTTTCCCTATTTTATGATTGAATTGAATGGCAAATATGAGCTTAGCGGCAGACAATCTAAGCAAAAAGGCATATATTCATGATATACGGAACTGAAGGACAGAAACGATTTACATGTGACTAGAAGAATGATTTACATGGTTTTTAAGGAAGAACGTATAGCAAAGCTGATATGATGCTATAGCATTCTGACAGAAACTGGAAGTGCAATACAATGCATCACTAAGGCTATAGCAAAGTAGAGGACGCAATGCTATGTGGCATGTCTTCTAACATTTTTTATCCAGGTAATTTCAAGAATAAAAGAAAAGGAAGATAACTACAGGTAGATTGATGACACAACAGAGTAGAAGATGCGGAGTATCGAAACTAAAGGATTTGGAGAATCCCGCAGGATCAGCAGAATCAATCTACTTGGATCAGAAGATATGATAGAACTCGACAAATTAGGAAAGGCTGGACTCGCTACAACTTGCGCCGCAAGAAAGCCCGATTGCAAAAGACAACAGAGCCAACCCTAAGAGGCAGAGAGCCATAGAACAAGATTCTGCATTCGGCAAACTCAAGAGAAGAGTGAGATATTTCATGAAGCACGAGATTTCCATAACAGCCCAGCATCCTTCCCTGTAGTACGACGGAGAGAAGAAAACGTGGAGTGGTGACGTGACAGGACTTCATCCACGCCCTTGGAACTCTGCTCAAGCTTTTTGTTTTTTTTTTCCCTTTTATTTTAGTATTTCGATTGTGGGTCATTCTGTTAGTATCTGCTTTGTGTTTCCCTCGTCAGTCATGAACTAATTTTCGTATGGCTCGATGAGGATGAATCTTTAAGTGTTAGATGAACCCAATTGCAAGTTCTTAATTTAATAAATTTGGTTTGCTTATTAGTACATTAATTACTAGTCGATTAGCGGAAGCTAAGGGCTAGATTTGTGGCTTCGGCTTACTGTCAAAGAGTTGAGGTTAGACCTTTGAGAAACAGTGTTTGTTAGGCAGTCTGTGGAGGGCTTGACCTATTATTGTAGGCTTCAGGAATGGGTCTACCCTAAGCGTAATACCCTAAGCGTAAAGCAGATTTAACTAGAAAGTTGCTATAGGAATATGGAAGAAGTATAGTTAGCATCATATGTATCGGACGCGGAAGCTTCGGTAGACTATCGTGGTGGGTTAACCAAATAGCTTTGTAGTTAGTAGCTATGCTGTAGCATTACGGAAGCTGTGCAGCATAGATGCTATAGAAATGGGTAAAGCAACTGGGGATTGATGCATTTAAGGGTGATTCTGAGTCCAGCCTAACTCCTCACCGATATCTTCTCAAGTTTTAATTCATTCTGTTTATGTCTGCTATTAGCATATTCACAAAACATCTCAACCCAATGCATTTATTTTCTCTTTTCACGACTATCATAGCAACCGAGCATCACTCTTTGGTATCTCAATCTCTATGGGACGATACTCTACTTACACTTTATTACTTGTTCGACTGGTTCACTTGCCATCAAGGAAATCAACCAACAAGTTTTTGGCGCCGTTGCCGGGGACTGTTGATGCCCCTAGTGACGACGCCCCTTTGCTTAATAGTTGTGACTAACTTGATAACAAGCTCACTTTTCTCCGTTATTGGTTTTCAGGCACCATCTGTAATGCATGCGCGACTCGCTTCCGGCCAACCTAGAGCCTTACGATCCTGAAATAGAACGCACCTACAAGCATAGGCGCAGAAGGCAGAAGCAAAGAAGTCAATCTTTGGACCCAGCAAGCATGGCGGATATATCTGACAATCACGAGCGAGACCAACGAGAGCGCATAGTAATAAACAGGGATAACCAAGTCCCTCTACCTCTAGACCCAGATGTGAACAAGGCCACCATGGAATTCAGGATTCCGAATCTAAACAAGCTGAACTCGGCCATCACTCCACCAACCATTAATGCCGGACACTTTGAAATTAAAGGTGTCATGATTCAGATGCTGAATGTAGTCGGGCAATTTGGAGGACTTCCATCCGAAGATCTGCACCTTCATCTCAAGACCTTCCTGGAGGTGTGTGATTCTTTTGTAATCCCAGGTATATTGCCCAATGTCGTCCAGATTAAATTATTCCCATTCTCACTAAGGGACAAGACTCGCACATGGCTTAACAACCTACCTGGAAATTGCATCACCACATGGAACAATCTGGGAAGTAAGTTTCTGCTGAAATTTTTCCCACTTACTAAGAATGCTCAACTCAGGGGGGACATCACCAACTTCCAACAAAAACCTGGTGAATCCACTTATGAAGCCTGGGACAGATTCAAGGACCTCCTAAGATGATGTCCCCAGTATGGACTACGTGAGTAGGTCCAGTTGGAAACGTTTTACAGAGGTCTCAATGGACAGACACGCTCAATTGTAGACGCCTCCTCAAGAGGATCCATCCTAATGAAGTCCCATGAAGAGGCCCACAATTTACTGGAACGCATGGCCATGAACAGTCATTAGTGGCAAGCAGACAGAGCTACATCCTCCCGAACTGTTGCAGGGATACACGAACTAGATGCTATGACTGCTCTCACAGCACAGGTTTCATGTTTGACCAATATGGTGAAAGGACTGACCCTTCCATCAAGCAACACATCAATACAACCATCTCAGGTAGCTTGTGCATACTGTGGCGGAGAGCACTCTTACTCTCAGTGCTCTATAAACCCTGAATCCGTAAACTTCATCAACAACTTTAACAGGGGAAGTAATGCTAACAATCCATACTCGAATACATACAACCTTAGATGGAGGCAGCACCCCAACTTCTCATGGAACCCTCAAGGTTCACAAGCAACAGGACAATCTTAGGGCCAACAATACTCATCCCGAACATCAAACCCTCCAGGGTTTATCCAGCAAACACGACAGCAGGACGGTGAGCCAAACCAGCAAAACTCTATGTTGAACCTTCTGAAGGACTATATGGCAAAGAACGATGCAATCATCCAAAATCAGCAAGTGACCTTGAGGAATCTTGAAACTCAAGTGGGACAACTAGCAACTTCTCTAAACAACAGACCTTTAGGATCCCTACCCAGCGACACTGAGTGCCCAGGATCCGAGGCAGAGAAGAAGTCAAACTGATCAAGCTCAAAAGTGGTAAAACCCTAGAGCCCATAAAGATCACTAAGCAACCCTTGGCCATCACTGATCCGCAAAATGAAAAACTCAAGGAGAGGCATGAACATATTGAACAAAATCTTGCAGACGAACAAAGGCAACCAAGCCTGTCACAACTGGAACAGGATCTCAGCACCTCAGCATTGCCTCCACGGGTAGCAATGGATGATCACGTACAATACCTAACAAGAAATGCTACCGCTTCATCATCAAAGCATAATTCGGATCTCGAGCCTTTAGCGAAGCCGAAGCCACCCCCGCCTTTCCCGCAAAAGCTAAAGAAGCAAGGACAGGATAAACAATTTGAGCATTTCCTTGATCTGCTATGGCAATTGCACATTAGCATTCCGCTTGTGGAAGCTTTGCAACAAATGCCCAGCTACGTCAAGTTTATGAAGGAAATTCTATCTAAGAAGAGGCGACTGGAAGAATTTGAGACAGTAGCAATGACCCAGGACTATAGTGCCATGTTAACCAATCGGTTATCGCCGAAATTAAAGGATCCTGGCAGTTTTACAATCCCATGTGCAATCGGACCCCATTACTCAGGAAAAACTCTGTGCGATCTAGGTGCTAGCATAAATCTCATGCCCATGTCAATTTTTAAACAATTGGTAGTAGGAGAGGCCAAGCCCACAACAGTCACACTGCAACTGGCTGATCGACCCATAGTGCTTCCTAAAGGCAAGATCGAAGACGTGTTGGTCAAAGTGGATAAATTCATCTTCCCTGTAGATTTTATCATCCTGGATTTTGAAGCAGATTGCGATGTCCCAATTCTTCTAGGACAACCCTTCATGGCAACTGGGCGAACACTGATTGATGTGGCAAAAGGAGAACTTACAATGCATGTGAATAATGATCAAGTCACCTTCTCAGTCCTTAAGATAGCAAAATACGAAGACCCAGCTGAGACGTACCTAACCGCTGATGTTCACAACAAAGAGACTAGAGAAGTAGGAAGCCCTCCTGTTTTACCACAACAGTAAATTGCTATAGCAAAGTCCGGCTAAAGACTTCAAAGCAAGCGCTATTGGGAGGCAGCCCAAATTTGTAGTTCTTTATCATCACAGTAGGAGGGAACAAGTCCAGTAGATACCATGCCATGGCACTAGGCAAGGCATTACGGCCCTAGAACAGCAACACCGCAAAAGCCCAGTGTCATTCAGGTACACTCCTCATCTCTAAAATAAATACTGTGTGTATGCGATTGCCGTAGTGGGCTACTTTCTTGGGCCCACTACACGCCAACTAAGGTTATCACTTTGTAAAGGAGTCGTGACGTTTCATATTCAAAATCATACCTCTATTTCATCTATCCTCCTCCTCTCCTCCCACGTCTTTTCACAATCCCACCGACTATCTTTCTCCTTCTCCAGCCCTCACTCTTAGACGCACAAATGCCTCGGGTAAAACGTGCAGCACGGTGTGGCTGGGTGCCCCCACCGGCCTCCACTCGTCAACCACCCTGTCGCATTCCGTCCGCGACGTTGCCACCACCCAACCCCATCGAGGTTTCCTCTCTTTCATCCTCCTTCACTGAACCCTCTAAGGTGTCTAGCACCACCGACTCGTCTGATCGTTCCTACATAACACCCACGCCCCCCTTTACCGGCGCCCAGCCACCTATACAAGGTCGTCGCGCAAGTTTCCCCGTCCCTGATAGATTAAATTGAGCTTAATTGTTTTATTCTATGTGCATGTCTGTTAGCTTGTGTTTGATCCTTGATTTGTCTTAGTTCTTTGATAAACTATCTGGCATCTGAGTTGAAGTTCATAGGGTAAAGGCATTCATATCATACCCTTCAAACTCATACACAACCCATTTTACATCATCTCCATGTTGCTACCCCTTTGAGCCACACATTTATGCTATAGCAGACCTAGTTAGATAGAAAAGATAGAAGAAGAACTGTGAAAATGCTATGGCAAAGTGCTCCCATAAAATGCTGCAAAAAGAGGTTTCTTGAAAAAAAAGAAAGAGAAAAGGAACAGAAGAAGAAGAATATATTATATATACATATATAGGAAAGAAAAGAAAAAGAAAGACCTAGAGTAGAAAGCAGCAAGAAACACCAAGTTCAAGAAAGAGCACTTGTCCGAGGTCAAAAAGATTTGTCTACTTGCTCTACTATAGCACCCAATATCATTTCCCATCACAAACACCAAGTCACCCTCACATTATAACCTGGGAAGCCCTTTTGATGAATGAATACTCAGATGCTAAGAAGCAGTCTTAGAACTTCAACAAGGCTATGGATCTTCTGGGCCCGTTGAAGATGGAATATCACCTAGAGGGGGGGTGAATAGGTGATCTTTATAAAGATAGAATTTTTCTTCGGAATTCAAACAAAACAGAGATCAATAGAAGAGATGAACACAAGAGAGTTTATCCTGGTTCGGTCTAACTCGTTGACCTACATCCAGTCCCCAGAACACCTGGGATTTCACTATCTTTCAGAAGCAATTATAGACTCTGTAAACGAAGGATGATCCTAACTCTCTCGGATTCCACTCCCCCTTACAAGTTGTAATTGGTACACCCACTCTTAAGGTTTCTCAACCTTAAGATACAAGCTTAACAATGAAATAAGTGTTTGGATACTCCTCACGAGTTGATATAAATATGAACACTAAAGTACAAACTCAATGGAACAGTTTAAACTATAAATGCTATTAAACTCGAATTGATTGCACAGAGTTTCGGTAGTTGGAGATTTGAATGCTTCTGATATTTATAGTTGATTGCATTTATGACCGTTGTAGAAGCTTGAAGTTATCCGTTGAGACTCTTCAATTAGCCGTTGAGTGAAATAAATATTTCCGTTAACGAACGTTTACTCTCGAACTGCTTCGTATTCTCTGAAAATTCACCGTTGACATTCCTTATGCCATTTGTCCATTGAGATTCAGTAGGAATGTACAGAGGAAATGGTTGAGTAGCTTTAATGTTGCAGAGGATGTTTCTTGCCTGAATGGTGAATGACTCTGCTTTTGCATTAAATGCTCTGACACATATGTTGCTTTAATTTGAAATCACCGTTAAATCATATAATAATCCTCTGAAACTCATTAGCAAACTCATTAAACATGATTAGAAGCAATAATGAGTGAAGATATAAGATAAGGAAATCATACAATGAGATTTATCAGAATCCAAATTTTGATTTTTCAAACTGACGCAAACTTGGCTAGAGTCAAGTTGCTTTTTAGATACCATATTGGCTCAAGTCAAAGTATTCAGGCTCGAGTCTGAGTCAAAACTGGAGGTAAGTTATGTTGGTTGGAGTTGATTTGTTCAGTGAAAATACTCTAGGCTGGAGTCAATAAATTTTGGCTCAAGTTTTGATGGAAACTGGAGGCACAAAGATATAGGCTAGAGTCAAATTATCCAATGAAAGGATTTTAGGCTTGAGTCACAATGTTTTACACTCAAGTCTAAGCCAAAACTGGAGATAGACTTAGTTGGCTAGAGCCAAATTGAGTATTTGAAAATAACGGCTAGATTTTGGCTAGAGTCAATATAATTAGGCTCGAGTTTAGGGCTTGGCCAGAGTCAACAAAATCTAGCTAGAGTTAGATTTTGCATTCAAAACAGAGTTTGGCTCGAGTCAGGATAAGTTGGCTAGAGTTTTGGCCTTGGCTCGAGTCACCCAAACTTGGCTAGAGCCAAATCATGAATTTTGACAAATTTAAACAGTACATTGGATCGAGTCAGCTGAAGTTGGCTAGAGCCAATTATGACAGATAAAAAACCAGATTAATTTTACACAAGATAAATGAACTTTGTTAATCAGGATCTTTTTCAAAGGTTAGTTATCATCAAAACAAACATTGGGAGCTAACACCCGTGTGACAAGAGAGAAATTAAAATACCCTGGTAGATGAGCGAAGACACTAAACTTGAGAGCCTCTTAAGACTTCTTCATCTAAGCAATACCACGCATTGTGAGCAACTGGTGCTAGGTAATGGGATTGCCGAATGGGAGATGAGAACTAAGCAAAGTTATACAGACAAGAGTGCTACAGCTATGAGTCGTTGTTCGCTTCATCTTATTTTGCCCAGGAGTGCAAAAAGCTAAGTGTGGGGGTATTTGATGAGTACAAATCATACCATGTTTCCCCTATATTTTATGATCGAATTGAATAGCAAATATGAGCTTAACGGCAGACAATCTAAGAAAAAAGGCATATATTCATGATATACGGAACTGAAGGACAGAAACGATTTACATGTAACAAGAATAATGATTTACATGGTATTTAAGGAAGAACGTATAGCAAAGCTTATACGATGCTGTAGCATTCTGACAGCAACTAGAAGTCCAATACAAGGCATCATGAAGGCTATAGCAAAGTAGAGGACGCAATGCTATGCAACATGTTTTCTAACCTTTTTTATCCAGGTAATTTCAGGAATAAAAGAAAAGGAAGATAACGACAGGTAGATTGATGACAAGACAGAATAAAAGATGCGGAGTATCGAAACTAAAGGATTTGGAGAATCCCACAGGATCAGCTGAATCAATCTACTCGGATCAGAAGATATGATAGATCTCAACAAATTTGAAAAGGCTGAACTCACTGCAACTTGCGCCGCAAGAAAGCCCGATTATAAAAGACAGCAGAGCCAACCTTAAGAGTCAGAGAGCCATTGAATGAGATTCTACATTTGGCAGATGTTGGTCAAATTCCCTTATGGCAAGCGAACCAGTTGAACAAGTAATAAAGTGAAAGTAAAGTATCGTCCCACAGAGACTGTGATATGAAAGATTGACGTTCGGTTGCTATGATAGTCGTGAAACAGAAAGTAGATTAAATCGGGTTGAGAGGTTTTGGTAACTATGCTACTAGCAAAATAACAATAAACGAGAGAAGATATTAGTGATAAGTTAGGCTGGACTCAGAATCGTCCTTAAGTGCGTCAATCCCCCAGTGATTTACACAATGCTATGGCATCTTTACTGTACAGCTTCCGCAATTGCTACAGCATAGCTGCTTCTCACAAAGATATTTGGTCAACCCACCTCTATTGTCTATCGAAGCTTCCGCGTCCGATACGTAGGATACTACCTATAGTCATTCCATATTCCTATGGTAACTTTCTAGTATAGATCTTTGCTATGCACAGGGTGTTAATGGTGATGAGCGGTTGACCCATTCCTGAAGTCTACAATATAGGCCATGCCGTGCACGGTCCGCCTAGCAAGCATCTGTTTCTTGGAGGTCTAACTCCACTCCTTGCCAGTAAGTGAAGCCACTGATCTAGCCCTTAACTTCCGTTAACCGACTAGTAATTAAAACATCGATAGCACAACCAAATTTATTGAATAAAAAACGTGCAACTGGGTTCATTCGACACTTAAAGATTCATCCTCATCCAGCCATATGGAAATTAGTTCATGACTGACGAGGAAGATACAAAACAAACATCAACAGAAAGACCCATGATTGAAATACAAAATAAATCAAAGAAAACAGAAAGCTTGAACGAAGTTCCAAAAAGTGGAAGAAGCCCTGTCACGTCACTACTCCACGTCGTCTTCTCTCCGTCGAACTCAAAGGGAGGATGCTGGGTTGTCCTGGAAATATCGTACTCTGTGATCTTGCTCACTCTTCTCGAGAGACCGCCGAAGATAGAATTCTGTCTAGGGCTCTCCGACCTCTTTAGGGTTCTCTCGGCCGCCTTTTATAATCGAGCTTTCGTGCGGCACAACGGTTGAGACTTTCCTATTCTGTCGGGATCTTCAGTATCTTCTGATTAGATTAGATTGCCTCTACAAATCCTGCGGGATTCTTCTAAATCTTTCAATTCCGATCCTCCGCATCTCCTATTCCGTTATGTTAGCAATCCATCTATCATTATTGCCCTTTTATTAAATTCCTGAAATCATATAAATAAAAAGATCAGAATATACAATGCATAGCATTGCGTCCTCTACTTTGTTATAGCATTCATGTGTTTTGTATTGCTCTTCGGTCTGCTGTCAGAATGCTATAGCATCGCATCAGTTCTGCTACACAGTTTTCCTTAAAAAGCATCGCGAATTAACACATTCTGATGATTTTGGTCTCTCATTCCCTACATCACGATTACATGCCTTTTTGCTTGATTACTTCACAGTTAAGCTCATTTTTACCATCCAATTCAGTCATGAAATATAGGAAAAATATGGTATTATTTGTGTTCATCAATAGACTCAAGAGAAGAGTGAGAGATTTCACGAAGCACCAGATTTCCAAAAGAGCCCAGCATCCTTCCCTGCAGTACGACGGAGAGAAGAAGACGTGGAATGGTGATGTGACAGGACTTCATCCATGTCCTTGGAACTCCGCTCAATCTTTTTGTTTTTTTTTTCCTTTTATTTTAGTATTTCGATTATGGGTCATTCTGTTAGTATCTACTTTGTGTTTCCCTGTCAGTCATAAACTAATTTTCGTATGGCTCGACGAGGATGAATCTTTAAGTGTTAAATGAACCCAGTTGGAAGTTCTTAATTTAATAAATTTGGTTTGCTTATCGGTGCATTAATTACTAGTTGATTAGCGGAAGCTAGGGGCTAGATTTGTAGCTTCGTTTTACTGGCAAGGAGTCGAGGTTAGACCTCTGATAAATAGTGTTTGTTAGGTAGCCCGTGCACGGCTTGACCTATTATTGTAGGCTTTAGGAATGGGTCTACCTCTCATAACCATAACACCCTGAGCATAAAGCAGATTTAACTAGAAAGTTGCCATAGGAATATGGAAGGAGTATAGTTAGCATCATATGTATTGGACGCGGAAGCTTCGGTAGACTATCGTGGTGGGTTAACCAAATAGCTTTGCAGTTAGTAGCTATGTTGTAGCATTGCGGAAGCTGTGCAGCATAGATGCTATAGCAATGGGTAGAGCAACTGGGGGATTGATGCATTTAAGGGTGATTCTAAGTCCAGCCTAACTTCTCACTGATATCTTCTTTAAGTTTTAATTTATTCTGTTTATCTCTGCTATTAGCATAATCACAAAACCTCTCAACCCAATACATTTATTTTCTCTTTTCGCAACTATCATAGCAATCGAGTGTCACTCTTTGGTATCTCAATCTCTATGGGACGATACTCTACTTAGACTTTATTACTTATTTGACTAGTACACTTGCCATCAAAGAAATCGAGCAACACCGAGATCAAGGATTGTAAGGGAAATCGAGTTCCATTATGATTGGAATGTCCGAGATGCTTATAAGCCGACAAAGCAATGAAGCCGAGATGCCCGAGATGCTGGGATGCAGAAAAGCTAGGGTGCCGAGATGTGGATTATGCGAGAAAGGTGGATCGATCTTGAATCGTGAGTTTGCAAGGCAATTGATATCCGGAATGTAGACCTCCAGTACGTATCTTCATCTCCAATCATTGCCTGGTCCAGATTCTAAAGAGAACTACGGTATGAGGAAATTGGAAGCCTTTTTTGCTATTCTCATTGGGGTAATGGTCGTCTCATTTACGTGGATGTTTGGTAAAACAAAACCCAACGAGTATCATGGATGTGGCCATTTTTTGCTACAATGGTTGCATGTTAGAGAAGAATTGTTCCCTTCTGGCTTTCCCCTGCTTTGCGATGTTTCGCCATAGTGGAACCGTTAATCGTAGAGTTGGAATTGGCTTGATATTCATGATGCGGCCTCAGAGATCCTCAAAGAAAGAAAGTCATAACACCCATCTCTATCAACTACTTGTTTGAAAGATAATTCATCTGTATCACAAGACCATTGGCGTGCCCTCTTGTGAGTAGAACAAGAATGACTTGCAGATTTTTTTAGAAAAAGAGCATTAAGCTCTGAGGAAATCATGGAAGATTCTTTAGCTGTCATTTGTCACGAGTCTCTGTAATAACGCACTGGACATGATTAGATTACCTACCATCTCTTGCAAATCATGCTCAAACTCACTGATGTCAACCCTCTCCATCAAGAAATGGCAGCTGGCGCTCTGTCAACAAAAGTTGGCAAAAGACCCAGAGACGTGTTAAATCCGAAAGCTGTCCATGAATTTTTCAATATTCAACATTCAACACTGACAAAGCAAGAAGAAAATCTTCTTATTTAAGCTGTACCGGAAGCCTGCTGGGGAAATTCGCTGCATTTATGCACTGTTTGCTCCAACTCGGTTAGCCCAGAAATTTTGTTGATATTGCTTTTCAACTTTGGAGTTTGGATCTTTAATTGTGTTAGTGATATGCAATGATATATAATGATGCTGCAATCCAAATTCGGTAATGCTCTCTCCTTTCCTACGATATGCTTATATTATTTTAAGCTCCATTTTTTGTCAAGTACAAACTGCTGAACTTTTGATGTTGGGGCCCGATGAGGTTGGTAAAAATTTTCTGCACAAGAATTGTAAGTAACGTGGCTCAGTGTATGTGCATTGTTGCTGCTAGCTTCATCTATGGGCTCTGGATTCTAACTGGTGCTTTGTAGTCAAGCCTTTTATAATTCTGATAAATCTAGTAGTACTTAGAAGTGGAACTCCTAAACCGGTTTCTCATTTTTATATTGTCAATATGGGCGAACATAACGGCAAAGCTATTGTTACCAAGAATTCTACTGTGGTTTTAAATAGATTTATTCTGTTTAATCCATGTGTAGACCTTTTCTTAATGACCTTGTGACAGGTTTCGGGTGTTCAATGGTCTCCTGGTAGAAGGCATCAATCAGCATCTACACTTCAACTTTGCATTGGGCACTAATGCTTAATATATCAACTCCCCTTTCCCAGAATACTCTGGTATTTTTTCATTTTTGCAAGATGCACTTTGACTGCAATTGTTTAGGAATCCTCCAGACATTAGAGGCGTCTTATATGTGTAATAACATGGAGGAACGTGACGCAACCTCTTGGGAATTCAATAATTGCTGCTGCTGCACATAATGGTCATTTGTGAATGTAATAGTCTCTTGATTATATATTCTAGCGCAGGAAAATTTGAGAATGGAGAGCTTATATTTAATACAATGCCAGAAAAGGATTTAATCTCTTGGAATTCTATGATGTCAGGCCATTAGATTCTTTGTTTAATTTTTCATTTATTGCATAAAGCTATGGTTTGATTCAAAATGCTAGTTTAATTGGAGATTTGCTTGTTGGTGGGCTTGCTTACGGTTGTGAGCATAAAGGCCATTGGAATTGCAATAAAGCCCACGCTTGAGGGAATTAATCAAATAACTTCATAGACTTGGTTTTTTCTCAAAAGTGGCAATTATATGTGTCATTACCCAGCTGAACATGTTGTTCAAAGTAAGCAAGATAAGACAAAAGATGTGTCTCAGGAGGAGGACTAGGACAACTATCTTGCAAATGAAGTGACGTCCATGAGTGGAGTTTCACCTAATAGTTGAAATGGTGTTAGAACATAGCAAATATGATGAAGGCGTTGCTTACAAACTTCCATGTGAAAATAGAAAATGTAATTGTTGTTATGATCCATCTTAGATGAAGGAGACAAGAAAGCATAATGTCGTAGGACCTTAGTTCTTCGCATTTCTGAGATAGAGCATGGGACCTGTTTTTCAGAGTGTGCTCATTCAAATGCTGATTTGCTGGGAAACACATGGATTTTAATTCCCTTGAGGAGTTGTTCTATTCCCTTGAGGAGTTGTTCTTGATGTTAGCAAAGCTGGTCTTGAAGATTGCCAAAGGTTGAAGAATTTTTACACTGACGAAGCAATCTCAGTGAGCAACTCATATGACCAAATAAATCTGTTAAAGCCTGATTCAGTATTGGTAGTATGGGCATCATGAGCTACACAACGCTGGAAGCATCAGACGCCATGACAGGAAATTGAAGTTCTACATGCACAGGAAATTTATAAATTGCTCGGGCTGATGAAATGAGGGCCTTAGGTTGCCAAGCACTTGGAGATTTAATAAATTTCCGACTAGTGGCAGAATCGACCACCAGGTGCACGACATCCTCACCATTTACAGTGTTTTGATCAATCCATCAAAGGTGAGGACCTTATACACAGGTGGCAAAGCGGCACTGGTACTTGGTGCACCAGTAGCAAGAGGGACAGTAGCTTCATGCACTGCTAAATCATATTTTTGGCAACTGAATATGTCAACAAGGAATCGCAACAATAAAGTTTTTTCTGACAGCCCCTAAGCCCGTGGAATTAAGGCATATGGCAAATGTCACCTTCAAACTTATCTACATTCCTAAATGTGGCACCAGCTAACCAATTGAGTAAGAAAGTGGAAATTCTAGCCCCACTTTTTGATCTTCTTTAATCTTGTTTTCCTTGATGGCAGTTGATTTTGTCCCTTTGTTCTTAGCACCGCCTGGTGAAAATCTGCAGCCTCAGCCATTTGAGAAAGGAACTCGGGCAGAAGCAGATTGATGCCCATCTAGATGACAAATTTGGAGATGGAGATCAATTACCACCTATGCCTTTAACAGCTATTAAAGAATCACTTATTTCACTGATAATTTGTGGTCCTGCACAATATCCAACTGTTTGCTAAAGCTATGCCCTTTCTCTTTGTGGCACATTATGAAGACTTAGTGATACATTCTTCAGATTCATATCAGATTAAAGTACTTAAGCTTGAGATGCTTTCTGCATATGTTTACTCCAAAGTGGTGCTCTCCCTTCTAACGAATTCTGTTAAAGTTTTAAAGGCAGACCCGGTTACACCAAATATGGTTAAAGCCCGGGCTCTGTATGAATTTTTGAAGGCGGGCTGGTTACACTGAGTCTAGTTAAAATCCGGGCCCCGTGTAAAGCTTTGCAGATTGAAAACCGAGTTCCGCGTGGAGTTTGTCCCTACGAAAGGGGACGAAGACAGAACCCGGTTAAACTAATCACAGATAGATCCAAGTTCCGTGTAAAAAACAAATTAAGGGTTATGACACCCATAACGGAATCTCGTGTTACAACACCCATCTCGGATAAACAGATTCCTCAGTAGAAATTCAAATGCTTTATTATCGATAGTTAAAGAAACTACACTAAGGTCATTACACTCGGTTAGATTACACTGAGGTCATTAAACCCGGTTAGAAATCAAGTACACTGAGGTCATTACACCCGGTCGGAAATAAAATACACCTAGGTCATTACACCCGGTCAGAAATAAAATACACCAAGGTCATTACGTCCGGTCATCAACGTTACACCGTGGTCCCTAAACCCGGTTACAAATACAACACATCTAGATGATTTAACACCAGGGCTTACCAGCCCAAGTCAAGAGCTCGACGAAATTGCCATTTACTGCCCTTCGCAGAATTGACGCATCAATGCTCACCCCGATTTAAGCATTCAAATTGTCATTCCAACCCTGATCAGGTCAAAATGTTTAAGTTTTGCGTTACGGACACCACGGCTAAACATGTGATAATTCGCCCTTATCTCGGTTACAATCCCAGCCAATGGCTCCGGAACATGGTATCATAGTTAAGTTAACACCCCACACGGTTAAAACGCACAACCCTACCACTCATTCTCAGACTTAAAATCTGGTAGAATGCACAGACCTGCACCCATTGCAGTCAATGAAATTCTAACTACGTTTAGAGTTCAAAATAAAAAGCAGTACGACAATTAATTGATAAAATTAAATCATAAGTTGTCATCAGAAAGTATGTACAACTGGCACAGACGCTGGGAATATGCAAAGTCAAAAGGGCACAAACGCCCCCGACCAGTCAAAAGAAAAACAAAACTAAAGCCCTGACCCTCAACTCGGAAGAGCGGCATCATTTGAGGGAACCACCTCGTTGGAGGGAATGAAGATTAACCTCTGACAGAGATCCAAGTTAAATAGTCAATGCACCCCGACAGCCCAGAGCCCTCGACTGCCAAGCTGGGGGGCAACAAGACAGGTGTGACACTGTAAAACTATTAGCGACATAAACAAATGCAGCAGCAAACAAACCCGAAAACCCGGATGATTGGAGAAGAAGAGATCCCGGCGAAGCAACGTTGCTAGTGAAAAAGCATGTTCACCATCAACCGAGGTTGAGGCAAGTGACAAGAAAGAATGAGGGAAAGGTAAATAGATTCCACCTTGGGAAAAAACTATCGCCTAAATAGGCAAATCGATAGTAGAATACGAATGAATCTAAATTCGTCAAGACTCAGACAAAAGCAAATCAAGTTAGAACAACTCGAATACGAAAGATCCCAACCTCGAAGTCAAACAAATTGCCTCAACATTACCCCGGATCTTTGAGACATTACCTCGGATCTTTGGGTAGATGACTTTGATAGCCGAGATCAACACCTGAATTCAAAGGCAAACGAACCATCTCGGCACTACTCAAGATCTTTGAGACAAGACCTTAAATCTTCGAAGTAGGCCGCCTTGATAGCCAGGATCAATGTAATCCAACTCGACAATGTAAGGCTCACGGCAACACAACTTGGCCAATGAATGTAGTCTGGCAAAATACATCCAGGCAGCTTAGAATCCTGAACTACCGGGCTGGGGGGGCAACTGTTACGGACCTAGATAAGGCCCATATTCAATATATGGCCCAGCAAGGAGTATATTGCATATCCGGATCTGCCTATAATAAAGGAGGATCCAATCTTATCTATGATCCAGGTATATCTAAATCTATATCTAAATGACTATCTAACAGTTAAGATATCAGGGCCTTGAATTACAGGGCCCAAGCGACTCAACCTAAGGTAAACTCTATAAATACAGAGGTCAAGCCTTAAGGTACACATATGACAGGTTCTACGCTCTAACCCTAGACTATTTACATACAGTCACACAGAGCACACACTCCACCCCTTGACTACACGTCTGTGTGTGTCTCAAATTACGTGGACTTTGATCCCTTTACAAGATATGTAGGTCCTAGGATTGGCTCCTAGTCAAATCCGATAAATCCCGTTCTCAAACCGAATAGGATTCATTCTAAATATCACAAATAGCGTTAGAGAGAGAATTAGAGGGACGTGCATTAGAAATTAGAAATTTAGAAGTAATTTTTATAAAACCCTAATCAGCCTTTATAAGTCATGATTTCACTCCCGTGGGGCACAACGAGGATAACAATATCGGAGGTGCATATGCTTTTGAGAAATGCCGGTTAAACTTCATCAACAATGATTTCTCCAATATACCCTCTGCACTCTTTTCCGATTCACTATATCATATTTTTTAACAAATTTGCATTCATATATATATAATGTTTGTAATATAGTTTATGTTCATTTATTTAGATTCACATGATAAAATTATTCCAGAAATGTAGATGAGAGCTACTTTACAAGGCGGAGGCATACTTGTTACGGACCGGCCCAATGACCCAAATCCATGATACGACCCAACAGAAGCAGGAAACATGACTGACACGTCAGCAGGGAGGATCCGGTTTCTTAACAAGATAGGATCTACCCAGATCGGCATCCCGAGATACTCACCCAGAATATCTCGGCCCCGGATATTGCTCATTCCGAGTATCTTGCTAGCCCAGGATATCTGCCTTAGACACCTCCATAAATATGGAGGTCGACTAATCAGGTGCACACGTTCTAACTTATGCTCACTTTACATTCTGTCACACAGAGCACACACACCACCCCCCTGGCCTCACGCCTCCAAGTATACTATGAACTACGTGGACTTTGATCCCTTCAAAGGGTACGTAGGCTCTAGGTTTGACACCTAGTCAAGTTCAATTAGGTCCTATTCCTAGAACAGAACAATACTAATTTTTTAGTAGGTTGACAATACATTCTTAGTTAGAATCCACGTCCATAATTAACTATTATACAACTTCAAAAATATATAACATATTATAAGCTTATTTTGTGCCCTACCCTTTTCTTTTCTTTTCTTGTCCTCTGCGTGGGACATTTCTTTGGAACATGGAAACGGCGTCATCTTAGGCAGAGAAACCGAAAGTGCGATTCCGTCGTCTTATTTCTTACCTTGCTTTTCGTTGTAACCGTTCGATTGTTGCTTTGCTTAATTGCTTTCTATATACTCTTGTGGAGGTACTTTTCTGTCTTACTTATGCTACGACAGAGTTTGGCGCTTTGCTTTGCTTTCTGTCTTTGACATTTGCTCTGGTTTTTCTTGGAGTCGCCTTTGCTCTGGTCCTTAAAATGAAAGAGTTCGATTGTTGCTTTGCTTTCATTATTCTTTTTTAATTTGATGCCCATGACATGAGAATCAGAACATTGTCTAAAGATGCATTTCCCTGGACGAAAAGAGTCAGAATTTGGGTTGGTTAGTTAATGAAATTTAACTTCACGTGATTGCTTTTATCTCACACTAGTCTTGCTGCAATATTTCGTTCAAATCAAAATTCGAGGGCTGAAAGATGTGATTATTCCCAAACTAAATGATATAGTTAGCTCGCTGTATTTGCACCAAAATATCCTTTACTCAAATACTCAACGTTGAACCGTGAACAACGAAAATCTTCTGTCAAATACCCTGAACAGAGGAAATTCCTTTCATTTTTTACCATTACTATTCAATGGTTTGCTCCATATCAAATATAATCCTGAGAATTTTCTGATAACTTAGTTTAGTTGATGGCTCATATTCATCACCTTTCTTAGAAAAACAGAATCGAGAAACGTTCCTAGTATTTGAGTTTTGTTGGTTAAACTTATATATGTCATTTTTTTGGTCTAGTTTTGCTTATAGTAGACTTACTATTTCATGCCATGAAGGTCATATATCTAAACATTATATTGTGGTCTTCTTATATCATGTTGTGGCTTTGTTTGATAGAATGATGTTGTTTGCTTGCAGTTGAGGCATTGTGAAGTGAAGCTGCAGCGATGGGAATCTGAACGTAACATTTGTCTGCCATCCAACTTTAAATTGGACATTTGTCAATAAAGTCCATCGAAAACTCACTTTCAGCTACTGCAGCAGTACCTCTGCACTTACATTGTCTCTGTAACATACCTACTGGCCTCGCCCTCTCGAGTGGCGGGAAGTGTAAACCTTTACTTTCATTTAATTTTTGCTTATATTTCCCCGGTTAATTTACGACACACATCAGAGTATAGGCAGTAGGTTACACACACCGGTTTGGACAAAAATATACTGATAAAAATACGAAAGGATAAATTTTTCTCCAAAGGGATCAAGATATGCAGTCATCCAGATAATGATGTCTAAACATGCCAAAATAAAATACTACAATCATCCGGTAACCAAAATAAATATCCAAAAATAACCGTTACCAACATCCACCTCTACACTACTCCAACTCCGGATCGGAGCCTTACTTCTGTCTCCCTGCTCCGGTCTCGATGAACTGCCAGTAGGCTTAAAAGGGACTGGGATCCAAAATTGAATCCCAGAGTAACCGTTAATCTCATATAAAATATATAACAATGCATGTAAGAAAAACCATAAATAAACAAATATCACATAACATTCAGTATCAAGGCACACAGCCAAATCCGGAACTACCAGTTCTAATAGCGCACAGCACAAACTGCAGTGGTCCTAATATTACACAACACAGACCATCGGGCATAGCACACAGCAAAGCCCTTAATGCACACAGCATGTTCCGATTTCATAGCGCTTGGAAATAAATGATATTCAAATGTATGCAATTTCACGGTAAAACATATATACACAAGTCAAACAAATTATATGAGTATTAAGGTTACTACCTGACAGTCGTCTACAGATAAAAATAATTCCCCCCGGCGCAAGATATCACAATTAGACCTATAATAATAAAATATAATTATGATTAAATACACCTCAATAAATATTACCTTTTGATAATTTAAAATAAGCCCAATTCATGTGTCCATATTTATTAAATTCCTTTTCTTATTAAGGAATCTAATATGAGCTTATATTCCCTCTATTTTTATCATTTTCAGAATTCCAGCAACCACTTACTGATCTTCGAAAATTTATAATTAAATCTAGAAAACTCCTTTTGGGATGGTTCAAAATCTCAATTGACCCTTATTATGTCTATTTGGAACCAAAAATACTCATTTGGGCTAGACCAAGACAAAAATCTAACGATGGGCCTAAAATGCCACTGTTGTCCGAAACATTTCCAGTTTTCAATGGCTATTTTGAAACATTTATTTCTCTTAGCACATAATTCAGAAAAATACTTGTTACCTATCAAATTAATCCTTATTACGTCTACTTTAATATGGTAAAATTTCATGGTGATGAGATACCATTTACTACCCCAAAAAGGTGCCACAACATTTATGTCCGCACAGGATTTTTCAAATAAATTTCAAGGTTTCGGTATAATTCAATCCTGGAGCTTCCAAAATTTCTACCGAACCTCTATCCTACACAATTTTGCATTTTGAACACAATGGAACCATCAAAATGACCAAAATACCATTTCTTAACCATGCCCTATTCAGACCAACATTAAAGTCCAAATATAACAATTTCTCCAAATTCACAATTTATCTACCAACCTAGGTTCATATGCTCCCAAATCATCATATAATCACATATTCATATTCATGAATAAATCTCCATGATGCTCCAAGAACCTTAGTTGTATCAAAATATAGGATTTTATAAATTATTCAAAAATTCATCCAAACTTCAAACCAATCGGTTTAAAATGAAGCTTACGCTTACCTTATCACAAATATACGGTCGGTTTGGAATTTTGGTAGCAACTCAACTAACCCGATGGCTTGAAACTCCTCCTATGAGAAAACTGAAACCGTAGGATTGAAGCTCTTGATGTATAGAACAATTTTTGTGAAGGAAGTTTTTGGATTGGAAGTGATTTTATAGGTGATTTCACTTAGGGTTCGTTTCTCTCTCCTCTAAGAACTCCCTACACCATTTTTATATTTTCTGAGCTTCTCTCTTCTTTTCATGCTGGTTGGCCGACTCAAAATGGATGAAGGAGTGTAAATATTAAATATTGATGATCAGCTTTGGCGGTTGGAAGAAAGGGAAATTCTTGGACATTGAACTTTCGTTATTTACAATGACACCATTAGTTCTAATCCAATATCTTCTTTGCTTTACTTTGACCGAATGTATGGAATGGAAAGGGCATCAATGTACCTTAATTAGATGATCTCGGACGAAGCAAATGGACGCAGGATTTGATGGATGTTAAAATGTCAAAGTCGGCTATAACATGGAGATAATACTAGGGCATTAACTTCCCAATTATTACCAAAATACCATTAGTCTCACTTCTAATTGTTTTGCTGTTCGAAACTTGAATGGTTATATAATGGGCTTCACTAAATGTAATCCAACTTTAGTCAAATGAGAAGGGAAATATTGGATATAAGACCTTTATTTGCAACTTACTTCTTTACTTATATAGTTGCAAATATTAAGTAGGTGGTAGAAGTTAATCCTTAATTTCTTATAACGCATTATCTTCCTTAATTAGCTTTTCAAGGCCATAGAATATTGTCTCTAAAACATCTAGGTCAAAATTATCCTTTACGATTTCTCCTTTATTTTCTGGGAAAATATCCAAATATTGATTTTTACAATTATTTAGGCCAAATTTTTCTTTATATAATTCCATTTATATCCACCTTTATAAATTCCATTTTGGTCAAAAACAATTGCCCAAATAAATTAATTGAATGTTAGCCACAAATATGTTACCTTGTGCCAACATGTATGTCAAAATTTTCGGTTTTAGCGAAATCGGGTAAAATTGACCTTTCATTAAAATTTCACTATTTTTTTTCTCCAAATGCAAATACATCATACATAAAATTTGTTAGAGGAAATTTAGGATATTACAGTCTCCCTTCAAACACCATAACCGGTACCAAACATGACAGTTTCCGCACCTTCAAGTCCAGAGCTTCCACTCAAATTCTCTCAATTTCTTGTGGAGCACCGCCAACATTGGAGTATAAAAGACGCAAATTCTCCGCTGACAAGGTGGTGCCTTTTGCAGAAAGAGATGCATTCCCTTCATCATTACCCCTCCACAACAAAAACCCACGTTCCATTTACAAGGACATTAAGAAATTTGCTAGGGAGAACCAGCTGCAAAAAGCTCTTATAATCATGGACTACATGGACCAACGGCGTATCAGCTGCAAAAACCCCCACGACGTTCTCTGCCCTTATTGCTGATTCTCACCAAATCCTTGAAAGAGGGAAGAGAGATTCACACCCATATTCGGATTAATAGGCTTGAGAAGAATGAATTTTTACGCACCAAAGCTTGTTCATATGTACACATCTTGTGGCGCCATGGAAGATGCTAAACAATTATGTTAGAAATATAAGGCAATTAGTTAAACAATTGGTTAGGGCCTAGTCTATAAATAGAGAGTCTTAACAATATTGACTAAGAGTGTTGAGTGTGGAGCCCTCACCATGTGTGTAAGATGTGGAATCTCACAAGAGAGAGTTAACTAGGTTTCTTTCTAAGAAGGAGTTAACCTGGTTTTCTTCTAGGTTTTAACCATGAGGGTTATGTTAGTTCCCTATGTATTTTTGATGATAATCAACAATTGTAAACACATCTTAAAGTTTTGTCTTTGGTAAAAACTTACTGTCAAAGACAAACTCGAGTATTGTTTTGAATACTCGAGTATTGACTTCACAAAGAGTTGCTCAAATCCATTTCACAAAGCAATACTCAAGTATTGGACACAATACTCGAGTATTGGACTTACAGAAAGCACTCCGAGTTTTCACCCTAAGACAAACTCGAGTATTGATATGAATACTTGAGTATTGAACACATAGAGACAATTTCAATATTGACTTAAGTTCTCAATACTCAAGTATTCAATTGAATACTCGAGTATTGGTCATACGGAGAGTCATCAAAGTTTCACACCTTATGAAAACTCGAGTATTGATTTTACATACTCGACTATTGGATTTTCACAAAGCTTTCATACTTAACAATTGTTCATTAATACTCAAGTATCCATTAGAAAACTCAAGTATTGGCTTGACATCATTTTATCAAAGTTTTTCAAATTCCTTGAATACTCAAGTATTCATTTGAAAACTCAAGTATTGACTTGGGAAAGTATTCTCAAAGTCTTTGTAAAATGAATGCATACTCGAGTATTAAGTTGGAAACTCGAGTATTGGACATACAGAGAGCTTTTCCCTTTGTCAATGATTTGGATACTCAAGTATTGAGAACAATACTCAAGTATTGAGGCCTTTGAGCTTAAACTTATTTTCTTACCAAAAGCTCAAGACTCGAGTATGGATTCGTATACTCAAGTATTGTCCTTATCTTAACATTAAGGTCAAAAGTTCAAGTCTCGATGATGCCTCGCTGGAAGATGAATACTCCAAGTATCAAGATGCATACTCAAGTATTGGGTTAAGTGCACAATGACAAACTCAAGTATTGATGAACATACTTGAGTATCGAACGCTAAACTTGAAAATCAAATTTGACGAATTTGTGAAACTCTCTTATTTGATCTTAATACTTCCTTTTATCATTCTTCTATATTCTTAGCTATGTTTAACCACTTTGTTAGTGAGTTTCAGATGATTTAAAGAATGATTATTGAAGGATAAAGTGAAAAGCAAAAAGTGATTCAGTTCATTAAATGCATTGCTCAGAAAGTTGCATAAACTTGGCTAATTTCTTTGCACACGGTTGCAAAGCATTAAAGGATGTTTTCTACAACAAGCAACCTCATCTCCAACGGATAAATTTGCAGAAGATCAAATCAGATTACTTGGCCAGCTGGATTAAGCCAAGTTTAGAGGGAGAAGATGCCTAAAACACTTGGTAATCACCTGAAGACTTCTCTCAACAGTAATATTGAAGATGCAACGGTCAATTAATGCTTCCTGAGTATAAATAGAACTGCATTTAAGTCTCTACAACAACTACAACATCTGAAAACGTATGAGCATTCAAGTTCTTCAACTACCTTTCACTTTTCACTTGTATTTTGTCTTTTGACATTATAAGCTTCAGTGTTTATCATCATCTACTCTTAGAGAGAGTTTTCCTTGATTGTTAATCATATATTGTAAAGAACCACAAGTCAGGGGACTTGGTGGTTGGGTTCATTGATTATAACTTGTAAGGGGGAGTGAGTTCTAGTGAGAGAATCACTTCTTAAGTACAGAGTGTGTAATCATTAATATAGTGGAAAATCCAAGAGAGTCTGGGGACTGGATGTAGGTCAAGTTAATAGGACCGAACCAGTATAAATCCTTGTGTCCAGCTATCTCTTCCCTTTTCTCTATTAACCCCTGTTTTCATTGTTTAAAAACAGAGCACTTAACCAAAAAATTTGATAATACCCAATTCACCCCCTCTTGGGTATTTAGCTCCATTTACATTTGGTATCAGAGCAATGTCTTCTCTAAAGAGCTTAACATCTCGAGAAGGATCAATTAGAAGGTATTCTACCTGATGGTGCTTCAATCAACAGGCCACCTGGTTTCAATGGAGAACACTACGTGTTTTGGAAAGCTAAATTCAAGGTGTTCGTCATGGCAACAGAGTATGGGCTTTGGAGAGTATTTGAGAGAGGTGATTATGAGCCATCAACTGTGGAAGATGGTGTAAGAGTTTCTAAATTAGAAGAGGAATACGATGATAATGATAGAAGGAACATTACACTCAACAGCAAGGCGGTTCTTCTACTCCAAAGTGCACTAAGCCAATAAGAATATTTTTCGTATTTGCACTTTGCCATCTGCAAAGCATATGTGGGATGCTCTTGAGATTGCTCATGAAGGAACCGCTGGAGTCAAGCAAAATAGAGTTAATACTCTTATGACGGAGTATGATCTTCTTCGAATGCAGCCTGGCGAATCTATTGGAGAATTTCAGCTGAGATTCACCCACTTGATTAATCAACTTGCTGCCCTTAAGAAGGAATACGACCAACCAGTCCAAGTGAGGAAAATTCTGAATATCCTCAACAAGGAATGGGAAGCTAAGGTCACAGTTATAGAAGAGGCACGAGAAGAATCAATGACTTCAGTGGCTGCTCTTTTCGGTAGCCTTTCAGAATACGAGGCGAAAATCAAATTCAAGAAGGGACTTGATGAAGTTCATGGGAAAAACAAGGGCATCGCTCTCAAGACTGCAAAAGAAGATAAAGAATCAGACGAGGAGGATGAAGACGATGATGAAGAGATAGGCATGTTGGTTCGACAATTCAAGAAATTCTACAAGAAGGACCAAGGCTTCAAGAAATTTCAAAAAGGTAGCTCCAATTATGAAGCAAAGAAGCCCATCATATGCTACGAGTGTCAAAAGCCTGGTCACATCAAATCAGAATGCCCCCAGCTAAACAACAACAAAGACAAAGAAAAGAAGAAGTTCAGCAAATACAAGAAGAAGGCCTACGTTTCAGGCATTTGGGGTGATAGCTCTTCCGATGAAGATGATGAGGATGAGGAAGAGAAAGCAAATATATGCTTAGTTGCTGAAGAAGAAGAGCAACATGCTGCAAGTGATGAGGTATATGACTCTAAACCTTCCTATGATGAGCTTTTCGTTGAGTATCTCTGTGTGCAATCTGAATTTGAAAAACTTGCTGATAAATACTTGAATTTGAAAAGGAAAAACACAACTCTTGAGTTACAGCTTCAAAAACTCTCTTCTCCTGAAATTTCTGTTTGTGAAAATTGTCCTGATCTGGAGAAAAAGAATTTATACCTTACTAAGGCACTTGAGAAATTCATTAAAAGTAGTGAAATGCTCAATGTCATTCTGAAACAACAAAGGTTTATCAATGACAGATCAGGAATTGGCTATCAACCTATCTTAGATAAAAAGAAAGGTAAAAAGAAAAATGGAGAGAGAACCTATATGAACTATTTTAGAAAATCAGTAGATTCTTCAAATCCCTTTGCACACTGCAATTATTGTAATAGGAAGAGTCATTCTACTTCATCTTGCTTTCATAGAAAAGAAAGAAAGGTTAAACCTACCGGTAATTATCAATGGGTACTGAAAGGAACATATGTTCCTAAGGTCCAATCTAACCCCAAAGGACCCAAGAAAAGATGGATACCTAAAACTTAATCCTTTGTGGTTTACAGGTATGTCTTAGAGCATCAAAGCCCAACAAATGGTACATTGACAATGGGTGCTCAAGACATATGACGGGAGACAAATCCAAGTTTCTCTCAATCAAGCCTAAGGAAGGTGGCAAGGTGACCTTTGGTGTAGATCAATCTGGAAAGATTGCTGGGATTGGTGAGATTGACAACAATGAAGGACCACTCATCAAAGATGTCTACCTCGTAGAAGGATTATGCCACAACCTTCTTAGTGTGAGCCAAAGCACCGACAAGGGTAACTTAGTTATCTTTGATTCTAATGAATGCTTGATTGTGAAAAAGGAATTTCTCCCTTTAGAAAATTTAAAGTCGAAAGCATTATTTAAAGCACATAGAGTTGGCAATTGTTACACTCTTAACCTCTCTAGCAATGCTTCAATTTCTGAAAATTGTTTTGTAAGCAATTTGAGTGAGAGTTGGCTATGGCACAAATGTTTAGCTCATGTCAACATGTTTCAACTTAACAAGTTGCTTAAAAAGGATCTATTTATTAGCATTCCCGAACTTAGTTTCAAAAATGATTTGACTTGTGAAGCATGTCAAAAGGGAAAACAAACTAAATCATCTTTTAAAACTAAAAATGAAATTTCTACCAATAGACCATTACAATTGCTACATATGGATCTCGTGGGTCCAGCAAGGGTGAGGAGCCTTGGTGGCAATCTGTACACGTTGGTTACTGTAGACGATTTCTCAAGATTTTGTTGGACAATATTCTTATCATCAAAAGATGAAACATTTGATCAGTTTGTTGTGTTTGCCAAGAAGGTCCAGAACGAGAAAGGATTTTCTATTTCAGGTATTAGAACTGATCATGGAAGAGAATTTGAAAACAATGTGTTCCCTGAGTACTGTGACAACATGGGGATAGACCACAACTTCTCAGCCCCAAGAACTCCTCAACAAAACGGTGTTGTAGAAAGGAAGAATCGAGTCCTTACCGAGATGGCAAGGACTATGCTGAATGAGAACAATACTTCACAAGTATTTTGGGCTGATGCAATGAGCACCGCTTGCTACATCTCAAATCGGGCATATCTACGGAAGAAGTTGAACAAGACTCCCTATGAGTTGTACAAAGGAAGGAAGCCCAACCTGAGTCATCTGCATGTATTTGGTTGTAAGTGTTTCATTCATAATAATGGTAAAGAAAATTTGGGTAAGTTTGATTCTTTCATAATAATGGTAAAGAAAATTTGGGTAAGTTTGATTCTAAGGCTGACGTTGGCATATTTCTTGGATATTCAAACAGAAGCAAAGCCTATAGAGTTTTTAATACTAGAACTAAGGTTGTTGAGGAATCTATTCATGTTGTGTTTTGTGAAGATAAATCTGATAAATCTTTAGTTGATGAGGAAGAAAATATTTTCAAAAATCAATTCTTTTCGAAAACTACTCCTGCTTCTCTTGAAAATTTTGAAAATGTCTTTGAGGCTGATCCCCAAACTCCTATTGAAAATCCTGATCAGTCTCAGCCTAGAGCTTGGAAATTTATAAGAAATCATCCTTTAGACCAAGTTATAGGTGATGTGAATCAAGGGGTAAGAACTAGAAATAGCACTTTAAATGAAGTAACCTTTTCTTCATTCATATCTCAAATAGAACCCTCTAAAATAAATGAAGCCCTTTCATACAATGATTGGGTGATAGCTATGCAAGAGGAGTTACATCAATTTGACATAAATCAGGTTTGGGACTTAGTACCTAGACCCAAGGACCATCCGGTTATTGGGACAAAATGGGTATTTAAGAACAAACGTGATGAATCTGCAATCATTGTCCGTAATAAGGCAAGATTGGTTGCAAAAGGTTACAATCAAGAGGAAGGAATATACTATGAGGAAACTTATGCTCCAGTGGCAAGATTGGAGGCCATAAGAGTGAAGATTGGAGCTTGATACCCAAGAAGGGGGGTGAATTGGGTATCTTTAAAAATTTAAAGATCTAACTCTGTTTTGCACAACTAAGAACAGGGTATAACAGAGATGGAGAGAAGAGAAGCTTTGCAAAATACGATTTATACTGGTTCGGTCCTTTCCCTGACCTACATCCAGTCCCCAAGCCTCACTTGGGATTTTCAATCCACTAACTTCACAAAATTGATTACAATCTCTATACTCAGAGTAGTTCTCTCTCTAGAACTCACTCCCCCTTACAAGATGTAATCAATACGCCCAACCACCAAGTCCCCTGACTTGTGGTTATCACAATCAATAAATGATTTACAGAAATGACTCTCTTACAGAGCAGATAAAATGAACACTGAAGCACAAGTATCAAATTGATACAATATAGATGAAAGCTGAACACAATAAATGAACTCAATAAATTTTCACTCTCAGTTGGTGTATCAGCTTGAGAAGAAGTTAATGCACTCTATTTATAGGTAGAGAACATTAAATGACTGTTGCTTGATGAATCCAACCGTTGAAGGTGGAATATCACCTAGAGGGGGGGTGAATAGGTGATTTAAAAAAAAACTTTGACTTAAAGAAAAACGAAATTCCTCTATGATGAGCAAAAGTAAAGAACTTGTAAGAAACAGTAGAACACAAGAGAATTTATCCTGGTTCGGTCTAAATCTTCGACCTACGTCCAGTCCCCAGAACTCCTGGGATTTCACTATCTTTCAGAAGAGATTACAGACTCTGTAAACGAAGGATGATCCTAACTCACTCGGATTCCACTCCCCCTTACAAGTTGTAATCTTTTACACCCACTCTTAAGGTTCCACAACCTTAAGTTACAATCAGAAGAAGGTAAATGTTTAAATACTCCTCACGAGTTGAATAATGATGAACACTGAAGAACAGAAACTCAGCAATAAATTTGAAACACAGAAGAGATTAATGTCGAGTTAATTGCGCAGTGTTTCGGTAGTTTGGCAAAATAAATGCTTCGACTATTTATAGATATCTTCATTGATGACCGTTGTTGAAGCACAGAGCTAGCCGTTGAGTCTTCGCAAAATGCCCGTTAGACAGATAGAATATTTTCTGAGGATTTGCTCTTTCGGTTTGAATATTCGATTTGGCATTCTCTTACATTCTTTCTGTTGTAGCCGTTGTGAGATTTCATTAAATGGTGGATTGAGTGTATCAGAGTTTTGCTTTACTTCGTCCAGTGCATCGGTTACGGAGAATACAACGGTTACAGTAGTTGCATTAAATGCGTTCAATGGTCCGGTGGTTAATATCAAAATCCACTGGTAATTTCTGTCTAAATAATCTGAAACTCATGAACAAACTGGTTAATAACATTTGGTAATCTTAATCATAAGTAATCAGATGAGTAAATAATCGATTCAAGCTCAACGGTAAATCGCAGATGATGATTTGAAAAACAGGGACTACTTTGCTTGAGCAGAGTTTAAGGGTTGCTCGAGCAAGCATATTGAAATGGTGAAGAATTTACTTATAGTCGCTGATGCCCGAGTATGAAAAATATCATACTTGAGTATGATGCTCAAGCATGGACTAATATGAACTTGGGCATGCTTTCTATTTCATACTGATAGACGATGTTGTTCAAGCATGAATGATTCTATGCTTGGGCAAGACTTCTTCTGATGATAATCAAGACACGGAAGACAACGTTGCTCGGGTATGAAAATATGCCTGCTTGGGTATGTTGCTCGAGTATGACAAATTTCATACTTGGGCAAGCCTTCTTTTTCTTCTAATAAACGATGTTGCTCAAGCATGAATGATTCTATGCTTAGGCAAGACTTCTCTGAGACAAAGACTGACTTTACTTGGGCAAGCACCTTAGCTTGCTCGAGCATGCTTGCTCGAGCAAGATTCCTGTCTTGCTCGGGTACGCTTGCTCGAATGACCCTACTTGGGCAAACATATGGCTTTGCTCGGGTAGGCTCCTACTTGAGCCTTTTCTCAACGTTGCTCGAGTACACTTTTTAGGTCTGCTCGAGCACAGTCTTTATCGGAAGCAACCTGATATACTTAGCTCTTGATGTTGCTTGAGCATGAACCAACCCTTGCTCGAGTAACATGTAATAGATCAGATTATCAGACTTAGGTTCTTGCTTGATCAATTCTTGTTTGAAATTGTAATCATCAAAAGCTTAAGAACCAACATTCTCCCCCTTTTTGATGATGACAATTTCAACATTCGTTAAAAAAAAACTGTCATTTCACGAAGGCTTGTAACCACATCTTTAAACGGAAAAGTTCTTAACACCTTTATACTTAACATTTTCATAACAGTTACAGCTCAGAAATATGATCAAATAAAAGCTTTATAAATAGCGAGCTGTATAAATAGCGTTCAAACTATGTAACCATATAAACTTAACAGCACAAGCACTACTCAACTACTCTCCCCCTTTGTCATCAACAAAAATGGAGGACTGAACAGCAGGAGACGAGGGAGGATCTTGAAAATCAGAGGACGAAGAGGATGGCAGAGGAACCGTGGATGGATCAACCACTGGAGGTGGAATAACTGGATCAACAGCCGGAGAAGATGAAACAGGAGGAGCAGGTGGAGGAGGAGGAACAGAAACACCAAGAGTACCAGCAACTGCATCCAAGGTGGTATCGACGTTCTTGTACTGAGTGGTGAGAAACTCAATAGATGTCTTGATCTCTTGTTGCTGGTCATAGAGAACAGAAAATCGATTGTCCATGTTGGTCTGAAAGTCAGTTAAGTCTGTCATCATCCGCAAACCAACACTGTTCTTGAGATTGACCATATCGTTGCCAAAAGCTTTGATCATATCCGGAACAATCTTCTCAATAACAGATAGTGAATGAAGAACTGGAGCCATGGCCTTCTGGATGGACGCATCAACAATCTTCTGAACTGATGACTCAACAATTGTCTGAATGGCAGCCTGAGTGAAAGATGGACCCGGAGGATGTGATGAAGGACCGGCTTGAGAGGACTCTGCTTCATCCATAGGAACAGAGGCAGATGGCTTAGACACTGAAGCAGGCTCCTTTCCCTTTCCTGGCTTTGAAGATCCCTTGGTAAAAGTGATCCTCATGTTCTTCATATGTTCCTTGCCAAATACCGGAGGGTACACTTCTTGATCGTCCGAGAGGTACCAGATATTGTTGATCTCCAGTATCCGAGAGACCAACGAAGGATATGGAATTGTAGCACGCAATCTGACCTTAGCCTCTGAGATAAAGGTCATCATCTCCTCTAGGATCCATTTTCCCAAGTCTCGTGGTTCCATTGCAATGAGAGAGGCAAAACGCTCGAAATCCTTTTTGACAAAATGAGTAAAGCTTTGACCCTTCTAAACCAGACTGCGACTGTATAAGTACCACAGAACCCTATATTCATCTTTCATCATCGGAGGAGTCACATTAGTCTTTGATCCTTCAGGAGGATGACTATCCGGGAAGAGAATCTGTTGACATTCAACCAGAGATAACTTAGGAGGATCCTCAGGCACGTCTATTACTCCTAAGAGAACATTAAGATCATAGGCTGAGAGTTTGATTTCTTGACCTCTGACTTTCATAACCAGAACATCGTCATCGGATATGTCTTCCTTTTCTTGGACCACCATGCTGTGATAAAAAATTCTCACAGCCTCAGGAGAGTATGGCATGTTGACACTCAAAAGAGGCATAAATTGTTCCAGCCAATTAGTCATATCAAAATTAAACTTCTTCTTGAAATACTCTAAATCAACCCAGACAATTGGACAGAATGGCCTTGTCTCATAGTATCGCTTAAACAGAGCATAATCATCTATTCCAATATCCCCAATGTTCATGTTTGGTGATGGTTCAGGTAGCTTACCATCCGGGGGACAACTTCTCGGAGATTGTTGACTTTTGCTTTCGCCTTTGTTTTCTGAATCCTCAGACTGAAGTGAAAATGAGACCTTCAACTTCTTGCTTCCTGACCCTTGTGATTTTTGACTCAGAGAAGGCTTTAGAGGCTTGGGTTGATCTTCTTTGAATTTGCTACTAGCTTCGTCAAAGGATTTCTCGGTGCCGGCAGATTTTGAAGTAGGTGGTGATGGTGACCTTTGTCGTTTGCCGGAAGAAGGAGAACCCGTCTTCATTCTTGTTGTAGGAGAGGTTTGTTTCTTCGGCTTCTCACTCTGCTGAGACTTGCTTGCTGATTTTGAAGACGACAACGGTTTTGCCGAAGATTTTGCCTTTGATGACTTCGACGGTTGGTCCGAAACAGCGACTTTGGGCTTGTAGAAACGAGATTTCTTCGAAATGGACTTAGAAGAGTGAGTAGAAGAAGGTTTATCTCCCGAATCAGCCATTTTGAGTTGATTTGAAAATTCTCGAAAAGTGAGGAGTGAGGAGTAAGAGGGATGAAGAGTAATGGGGGCTTTTAAGCAAAATCAATCGGTTGAAACGGTGGGAATGATGAGTTGAAGAGTTGTAACGGATGATTTTGATGAATCGATTCGCAAACGGACGTAACGGATTGGAAGAATTTTAGGAGTAGTGGCGTTAGGGTTTGACGGAAATGAAATGAAATCTGTGAAAATGAACCGTCATTTTATCTTTTTAACACTGATTTCGCGATTTTGCTCAAGCATAGGTGTACTTGTGCTTGGGCAAAGTGTGTACTTTTGGAGGTTTTTAACTCTGCTTGGGCAGGACTAGGGAGTATGCCCCTTGAAAAAACTTCAACCCACGACTTTGCTCGAGCAAGGAATTTTCTTGCTTGGGCAAGGTCATACTTTTGGGGTTTTTCAGCTTTGCTTGGGCAGGAGACAGCAAGTATACTTCTCGTAAGATTTGTGCAACTCTTGACTTTGCTCGGGCAAGGAATTTCTTTGCTCGGGCAAGGTCATGCTTTTGGCATTTTCGCCCTTTGCTCGGACAACAGCAGCGAGTATAACCTTCCAAAAAAAACTTTGTGAACACCCGACTTTGCTCGAGCAAGGTTTTTTTCTTGCTTGGGCAAGTCCATACTTTTGGGGATTTTAAATCTTACTTGGGCAGAAGAGAGCAAGTATGCTTTCTTAAGACTTTTCAACGTCCGACTTTGCTCGAGCAAGGATTTTTCTTGCTCGGGCAAGAGCTTACTTTAGAGGTTTCTGCCACTTGCTTGGGCAAAAGCAGAGAGCAAGTCTTATTTGGAATCCCCGACTTTGCTCGAGCAGAGTCTGATCTTGCTTGGGCAAGCTCATGCTTTTGGGAATTTTCTTACCTGCTTGGGCAGAGACCAACAAGTATGCTTTCCAAAAGCACTTTGGTGCCCGACTTTGCTCGGGCAAGACATTTTCTTGCTCGGGCAGGATTTTACTTTTGGGAATTTTTGTCCCTTGCTCGGGCAGAGACAGCAGGTATGCCACAATACTACTCGTTATTGCTCGAGCATAACTAATTCTTGCTTGGGCAAGATGACCACACACACAATTTTAAATCTTTAACTTGCTGAGGCATGATCAGAATAAACACATGATACGAGTCTAACCTCAAATCAAATATGTATGGTGAATATTTGATATATCCAAACCTTAGATTAGATCTGTACTTATTTTTCTCTCTCTTCCTGATGATGCTTGGGCAAGGTCTTGTAATGTGCTTGAGCAGGCTTTTTCTCTGTTTGCCTCTGTTTTGACATTTGTAAACAGAACATCCTGCAAACAAACGAAAGGCACTCCGATGCCAAAGTCAGTGATAATCCGATGAATATGATTTAATTAGAAAATGAAAACTTACAATTCATTGGGGTTTGCCATCCCCAATTCTCTTCGTATGAATAAGAATTGCTCCTTTGCTAACGGCTTGGTAAAAATGTCGGCCAGTTGCAAGTGTGTGGGTATGAACATCACTTTAATATCTTTTCTTTGCACGTGATCTCGAATAAAGTGATGTCTAACGTCGATATGTTTAGTCCTTGTGTGTTGCACTGGGTTCTTTGCTAAACTGATCGTGCTCGTATTATCACAGAGAATTGGAATCTCTTTCAAATGAATCCCCAGATCAGATAGTTGTTGTTTTAGCCACAAAACTTGTGCACAACAACTTGAGGCAGCAACATACTCAGCTTCAGTAGATGAGACAGCCACCGTAGTCTGCTTCTTACTGAACCACGATACTAGAGAGCCTCCAAAAAATTCACATTGTCCGCTGGTACTCTTTCTATCAGTCTTATATCCGGCATGGTCTGCGTCAGAGTATGCAACTAGATGTTCTTGTTGGCCTTTTGGAAACCAAAGACCCAGTTCTTTTGTATCTGACAGATACCGGAAAATTCTTTTGACATGCTCGGCGTGTGATTCCTTGGGAGCCGACTGAAATCTTGCACACATTCCCACACTAAATTGTATATCTGGTCGGCTGGCAGTTAGGTAGAGCAGAGATCCTATCATTCCTCTATATTTGGTTATGTTGAAATCTTTTCCTTTCTCTTCATCTGCATCCAGCGAGGCCGTTGAACTCATTGGGGTGTCTGCTCCATTGCAATGTTCCATTCCATACTTTTTGAGTAAATCACGAAGGTACTTTGTTTGTGAAATAAATATGTCGTCCTTTCGTTGTTTGATTTGTAGGCCGAGAAAGTAATTCAGTTCACCCATCATAGACATCTCGAATTCCCCCTGCATTTTCTTGGAAAATTCCTCACAGAGAGAGTCATTAGTGGCACCGAAGATAATATCGTCCACATAGATTTGCACTACTAAGAGTTCATTAAGCTTATTTGTTTTAATAAATAAAGTTGTATCTGCCTTGCCTCTAACAAAATCTTGATCCATTAAAAATTTACTCAAACGTTCATACCAAGCTCTGGGAGCTTGCTTGAGACCATACAGAGCCTTTTTGAGTCGGTAGACATGATCTGGATGGTGATCATTTTCAAAACCAGGGGGTTGTTCAACGTAAACTTCTTCTTGAATAAAACCGTTTAGAAAAGCACTTTTTACATCCATTTGATACAATTTGAATCCTTTGATACACGCAAAGGCTAAGAGTACGCGTATTGCTTCCAATCTAGCCACTGGAGCAAACGTTTCCTCATAATCAATTCCTTCTTCTTGATTATACCCTTTGGCAACCAGTCTAGCCTTGTTACGGACTATAATTGCGGATTCATCTCGTTTGTTTTTGAATACCCATTTGGTGCCAATGACCGGATGGTCTTTAGGCCTAGGTACCAAATCCCAAACTTGATTTCTATCAAATTGATGTAACTCCTCTTGCATCGCTATCACCCAATCATTGTCTGATAGGGCTTCATCGATCTTAGAGGGTTCAACATGAGATATAAAAGCTGAGAAGGTAACTTCATTCAAAGTATTGGTTCTAGTTCTCACTCCCTGATTAACATCACCAATCACTTGGTCTAAGGGATGATTCCTTATAAACTTCCAAGCTTTGGGTTGAGACTGATCAGGATTTTCAAAATTGTTTTGAGAATCAGTTTCAAAAACATCTCCAGGATTTTCAACAGATGCAGGGGTGGTTTTTGAAAAGAACTGATTTTTGAATACATTTTCTTCATCATCATCCAGACTCTTATCTACGCTTGACTCACAGAAGACAACATGTATGGACTCTTCAACTATCCACGTGCGTTTATTGAAAACTCTATAAGCCTTACTTCTATTAGAATAGCCAAGAAAGATACCTTCATCTGATTTCGGGTCAAATTTTCCTAAATTGTCTTTGCCATTATTATGAATGAAACACTTACAGCCGAAGATGTGTAGATGAGCCAGATTTGGTTTCCTTCCTTTGTAAAGCTCATAAGGAGTCTTGTTGAGCTTTTTCCGAAGATAGGCTCTGTTTGAAATGTAGCTTGCCGTGCTCATAGCGTCTGCCCAGAAAACTTGGGATGTTTGATTTTCATTCAACATGGCACGAGCCATCTCAGTCAGCACACGATTCTTTCTCTCAACCACTCCATTTTGTTGAGGTGTCCTTGGTGCTGAGAAGTTGTGATCGATCCCGTGAGTGTCACAGAATTCTCCAAATGCCTGATTCTCAAACTCACCACCATGGTCCGTTCGAATGGCTGCAATACAAATACCTTTCTCGTTTTGCACCTTATTGGCAAACACAACAAACAGATCAAAAGTTTCATCTTTAGAGGATAAGAAAATAGTCCAAGTAAATCGTGAGAAGTCATCGACAATTACAAGTGTATATAAGTTTCCACCTAGACTCCTCACTCTGGCAGGACCAATTAAATCCATGTGAAGTAATTGAAGGGGACGATTTGTCGAAATTTCTGGTTTGTTTTTGAAAGATGATTTGGTTTGTTTACCCTTTTGACATGCATCACAGACCATATTATTTTTAAAAGATAATTTTGGTAAGCCAGTCACTAAATCCTTTCTTTTCAACTTATCTAACTGGTACATGTTGACATGAGCCAATCTTTTATGCCATAGCCAGCTTTCATCTAAGTTGCTAACAAAGCATTTTTCCGAATTCATTTTTGGTAAATCCATGGTATAACAATTTCCTTCCCGAGGAGCTTTGAACAATACCTTTAGTTTACCTTTGTCTATAGGGAGATCATCTTTGTGGACAATGAGACATTCTTCTGAGTCAAAGATGATCCAGTTGTTCTTGTCAGCACTCTGGCTTACACTCAAAAGATTATGACAAAGACCTTCCACTAGATAGACATCCTTGATTTGTGGTCCGTCTATTGCCCCAACTTCACCTATTCCAGTGATTTTGCCGGATTGGTTTCCTCCAAACGTAACTTTTCCACCATCTTTTGACCTTAATGCAACGAATTTGTCAGGATCTCCCGTCATGTGTCTGGAGCATCCACTGTCTATATACCATCTATTAGCTCTTGATGCTCTCAAGCACACCTGTAAAATCAGATGAATCAAATCTTAGGTACCCATCTTTTCTTGGGTCCTTTGAGGTTAGTCTGTGCTTTAGGGACATAGGTTCCCTTAGGCATCCACTGATAGTTTCCAACTGGTTTATCCCGTCTATCTCTTCTATGAAAACAGGATGAAGTGCTATGACCCTTTCTGTTACAATAATTGCAATGAGCGAACGGATTCGAAGGATGAACTGTTTTTCGAAAATATTCTAAATAAGATTTTCCACCAGTTTTCTTCTTTCCTTTGTGTCTATCAAAAATTGGATTGTAGCCTATACCAGAACGATCATTGGTAAATCTTTGTGCTTTCAAAATTATATTTAGCATCTCGCTACCTTGAGTGAATTTCTCAAGAGTTTTAGTAAGATATAAATTTCTTTTCTCCAAATCCGCACAGTCGTCACAAGTAAGATTTTCACGCAACTTAAGAGCTATATTTTCACCTTTCAGAGATATGCATTCATCCATAAGTTTTTCATATTCTGATTGTATCTCATTATATTCATCAAACAACTCATCATAAGTAGGTAGTGATTCATGTACCTCATTGTCGTTCTCCAGTTCTTCTTCTGCAACTAAGCAAACGTTGGCCACTTCTTTTTCTTCTTCACTTTCTTCATCGGAGGACCCATCTCCCCATATTGCCGATACATAGGCTTTCTTTTTGAATTGATAGGACTTCTTCTTCTTTTCCTTATCTCCTTCTCTAAGTTGAGGACATTCGGATTTGTAGTGGCCCGGCTTTTCACATTCGTAGCAGATGATCTGGTCTTTATCCTTTGATTCTCGCCTGCTACTTGTGCCGCCCTTTTGAAACTTGTTTCTGAAGCCTCGATCTATCTTATAGAATTTTTTAAATCTTCGTACGAACATTGCCATCTCATCATCATCTTCCTCAGCATCCTCTTTCTCTTCCTTTTCCTTTAACGCATTAAGAGCAACTCCCTTGTTACGATTGTTACCACCGTTCACATCTTCTAGATCCTTTTTGAATTTCAATTTGCTCTCGTATTCTGATAAGCTCCCGAACAGTGCAGCAACTGAGGTCATTGATTCTCCACGAGCCTCCTCGATAGCTGTAACTTTCGCTTCCCACTCTTTTGTCAGAACATTGAGAATCTTTCTCACTTGAGGACCTTGATCATAGATTTTTCCCAAGGCTGCTAGTTGATTCGTCAGGTGAGTATATCGAAGTTGAAATTCCGCAATGCTTTCTCCTTGTTTCATCCGCAGCAAGTCGTATTCGGTGGTTAATATGTTGATGCGATTTTCTTTGATGCCAGAGGTTCCTTCATAGGCTATCTCCAGAGCCTTCCACATTTCCTTTGCTGTAGATAGATTGCAGATTCGGAAGTACTCCTTTTGACTGAGAGCACTTTGAAGCATTAGGATAGCCTTGCTATTGAGGGTGACGTTCTTCTTATCATTTTCATCGAACTCGGCTTCAGTCTTTGGAACGGTAATTCCTCCTTCTGTCTTGACTGGCACATAGTCTCCCGTTTCAAAGACTCTCCAGAGTCCATACTCAGTAGCCATAACGAACACACGAAACTTAGCTTTCCAAAAAGAATAATGCTCGCCATTGAAGCCTGGGGGTCGGTTGATTGAAGCTCCGTCAGGTAATATTCCTTCCATGATCTTTGCTCGGGATGTTAAGCCCAACTGAGCAACCTCGCTCTGATACCAAATGAAGGTGGAATATCACCTAGAGGGGGGGTGAATAGGTGATTTAAAAAAAACTTTGACTTAAAGAAAAACGAAATTCCTCTATGATGAGCAAAAGTAAAGAACTTGTAAGAAACAGTAGAACACAAGAGAATTTATCCTGATTCGGTCTAAATCTTCGACCTATGTCCAGTCCCCAGAACTCCTGGGATTTCACTATCTTTCAGAAGAGATTACAGACTCTGTAAACGAAGGATGATCCTAACTCACTCGGATTCCACTCCCCCTTACAAGTTGTAATCTTTTACACCCACTCTTAAGGTTCCACAACCTTAAGTTACAATCAGAAGAAGGTAAATGTTTAAATACTCCTCACGAGTTGAATAATGATGAACACTAAAGAACAGAAACTCAGCAATAAATTTGAAACACAGAAGAGATTAATGTCGAGTTAATTGCGCAGCGTTTCGGTAGTTTGGCAAAATAAATGCTTCGACTATTTATAGATATCTTCATTGATGACCGTTGTTGAAGCACAGAGCTAGCCGTTGAGTCTTCGCAAAATGCCCGTTAGACAGATAGAATATTTTCTGAGGATTTGCTCTTTCGGTTTGAATATTCGATCTGGCATTCTCTTACATTCTTTCTGTTGTAGCCGTTGTGAGATTTCATTAAATGGTGGATTGAGTGTATCAGAGTTTTGCTTTACTTCGTCCAGTGCATCGGTTACGGAGAATACAACGGTTACAGTAGTTGCATTAAATGCGTTCAATGGTCCGGTGGTTAATATCAAAATCCACTGGTAATTTCTGTCTAAATAATCTGAAACTCATGAACAAACTGGTTAATAACATTTGGTAATCTTAATCATAAGTAATCAGATGAGTAAATAATCGATTCAAGCTCAACGGTAAATCGCAGATGATGATTTGAAAAACAGGGACTACTTTGCTTGAGCAGAGTTTAAGGGTTGCTCGAGCAAGCATATTGAAATGGTGAAGAATTTACTTATAGTCGCTGATGCCCGAGTATGAAAAATATCATACTTGAGTATGATGCTCAAGCATGGACTAATATGAACTTGGGCATGCTTTCTATTTCATACTGATAGACGATGTTGTTCAAGCATGAATGATTCTATGCTTGGGCAAGACTTCTTCTGATGATAATCAAGACACGGAAGACAACGTTGCTCGGGTATGAAAATATGCCTGCTTGGGTATGTTGCTCGAGTATGACAAATTTCATACTTGGGCAAGCCTTCTTTTTCTTCTGATAAACGATGTTGCTCAAGCATGAATGATTCTATGCTTAGGCAAGACTTCTCTGAGACAAAGACTGACTTTACTTGGGCAAGCACCTTAGCTTGCTCGAGCATGCTTGCTCGAGCAAGATTCCTGTCTTGCTCGGGTACGCTTGCTCGAATGACCCTACTTGGGCAAACATATGGCTTTGCTCGGGTAGGCTCCTACTTGAACCTTTTCTCAACGTTGCTCGAGTACACTTTTTAGGTCTGCTCGAGCACAGTCTTTATCGGAAGCAACCTGATATACTTAGCTCTTGATGTTGCTTGAGCATGAACCAACCCTTGCTCGAGTAACATGTAATAGATCAGATTATCAGACTTAGGTTCTTGCTTGATCAATTCTTGTTTGAAATTGTAATCATCAAAAGCTTAAGAACCAACAACCGTTGTAGGTGATTAGCACTAAGTCTGGTCTTATTCTCTCTCTAAACTTCTGCTAATCCAAGTGTAAATGTGATCTGATGTGGCCCTCTGAGAATTTTCCCGTTGGAGATGACCTTACTTGTTGTAGTAAACATTCTTTAACGTTCAGAAGGCGTGCTCAGATGGATTAGCTGAAAGTAGGTTGATTTGCAGAAATGCATTTAATGCACTGTACACTTTTTGCTTTATGGCTTTGACCTTCAATAATCTTCATCTGTACTAACTGTAATTCACTTAACAAACTTGTTAAACATAGTAGGGAACATAAGTGAATGATATATGAAGGCAATTAGGTCAGACAATAAGGATTTGCAAATTCGTGTAATTCAAAAATCAATTTTGACCGTTGCATACTAGAGTAAGTTCCTCTATACTGGAGTATGGCACTGTGCATAAGTGTCCATACTGCAATATCCAAAGTCATACTGGAGTATGTAGCTTCCAGTTGCAAACCATCGTGACTTGTGTTTGAAAAACAAGACCTATACTACAGTATGTTAGTAGTGTACTCGAGTATGTCATTGTTTGAGAGATAAATTTTAAGTTCAAAATGCCTCTATATTGGAGTAAGCATTTGTATACTAGAGTAAGCAAGAACATGTGTCAAGTTGAAAATCAGTTTAAGAGTCCAATACTGTAGTATGAAAACCTATACTGCAGTTTGCAATAGTTATAAAATTTGGGAGCTCTCTGTATAAGCCTATACTCGAGTATGCATACCTATACTGCAGTATGCAACACAAGTTGAAAAAACTTATTTGCTCTCTGTAAGTCCAATACTCTAGTATAGCTCCCTATACTGCGGTATTGACTTATCTTGAAAAGTTTGGTTGCTCTCTGGATGGCCCTATACTGCAGTATACATACCTATACTGTGGTATTGACTTGTCTTGAAAAATTTGATTGCTTTCTAGATGGCCCTATACTGCAGTATACATACCTATACTGCGGTATTGACTTGTCTTGAAAAATTTGATTGCTTTCTGGATGGCCCTATACTGCAGTATACATACCTATACTGCGGTATTGACTTGTCTTGAAAAATTTGATTGCTTTCTGGATGGCCCTATACTGCAGTATACATACCTATACTGCGGTATGCAACTATCAGATGATTTTTAAAGGATTTTGGAAACACCAAAACATGTTTACCCTTGTTGTTAATCATCAAAACACATTGAGAACTAACAAAGAGTTCTTCTAGCCTTTGCATGTGTTAAAGGTTTTAAACTTTTTCAAATGGATGTTAAAAGTGCATTTTTGAATGGTTTTATTCAAGAGGAAGTGTATGTTGAACAATCTCCTGGTTTTGAAAATGAGCACTTTCCCGATCATGTTTATCGACTTAAGAAAGCTTTATATGGTCTCAAGCAAGCTCCTAGAGCTTGGTATGAGAGATTAAGTCAATTTCTTCTTGATCAAGGGTTTATCAGAGGAAAAGCTAACACAACATTGTTCATAAAAAGAAACAAGCTAAATGAAATCTTGATTGTGCAAATCTATGTTGATGATATAATCTTTGGTGCTACTAATGAAACTTTGTGTGAGGAATTCTCAAAGATTATGCAGGGAGAATTTGATATGTCAATGATGGGAGAGCTCAACTATTTTCTTGGGCTACAAATCAAGCAAAGAAAATATGGAATCTTCATCTCCCAAACTAAATATCTCAATGATCTGTTGAAGAAGTTCGGGATGGACCAATGCAATGGAGCTGACACTCCTATGAGTACAACCACTTCATTGGATGCTGATGAAGAAGGCAAAGACTTCAATATCACTACGTATAGAGGAATGATTGGATCATTGCTTTATCTGACTGCAAGTTGCCCAGACATCCAATTCAGTGTTGGAATGTGTGCAAGGTTCCAATCTGCTCCCAAGGAGTCTTATGCTGAACATGTGAAGAGGATCTTCAGATACCTTGCAGACACAAAGACACTGGGTTTATGGTTTCCCAAAGGTCAACCAGAACATTTGGTGGCTTATTCAGATTCTGACCATGCCGGCTACAAGACAGATAGGAAGAGCACAAGTAGTCAATGTGAATTCTTTGGCAATTCACGTGTGTCTTGGTTCAGCAAGAAGCAGACCAGTGTGGCTGTATCCTCTACAAAAGCTGAATATGTAGCTGCATCAAGTTGCTGTGCACAAGTATTATGGCTTAAGCAACAACTTGCTGACTTGGGAGTCCATCTAAATGAGATTCCAATATTGTGTGACAACACAAGCACAATAAGCTTGGCAAAGAATCCAGTTCAACCTACCCGGACCAAGCATATTGATATGAGGCATCATTTCATAAGGGATCATGTTCAGAAAAGAGATGTCAAAGTCATGTTCATCCCAACTCATCTTCAACTTGCTGATATCTTCACAAAGCCATTAGCCAAGGAGCAATTCAACTTTATAAGAAGAGAATTGGGAATGGTAAATCCCAATGAATTGTAAGCAATTTTCACACACTTTAATGTTAGTTATGTTTTTGATGAGTAATTGTTACTGACTTAAGCATCGGAGCATATAGTTATGTCTTTTGCAGGATGTTTAAAATTTCAGTAATTGCTGACAAAAAGGAGAATACTCAAGTATTGGAGGCAATACTCGAGTATGGAGGAGTTAGAAAGCATCACTGAACTTTGAAGAAGACAAATACTCGAGTGTAAGACTTGAGTACTCGAGTATTCACCAGACAAAGAACAAACAAATGCTGAAGGAGTTGAATACTCAAGTATGTCAGTTCAATACTCGAGTATTGGTCGTGAAAATTTCAAAAGTTCACCACACACTTTTGAAGTCCAGGTTAGTGTTTACTTTTCAATACTCGAGTGTGTAAGTGAAATACTCGAGTATTGGTGTCAATACTCGAGTATGGTTGCGCAAATATATATATGCAATCTGTTCATGTTCTTCAATACTCGCTCCGAAACTCAAGTTTGCCCTAGACGTTCTCTCTTCCTATCTCTCTTTCTCTCAGAACCTCCCAAATCTCTCGACCAAATTCCTTACTCCAATCTCAGAAATGTCTTCCAAATCAACCTCCCAGAGGATTCCCGCCGCTAACGTCACCGAAGAAGAAGCAAAATCGAAGTCTCCTCCACCTCCACCTCCTCAACGTCCTAGGAGGATGAAATCCATTCCCAAACGACTTCATCATGGCGTTGATCGCTCCATTAAAGGAGTAAGCCAGAGCATACCTGAAGCCTCTTCGCCAAACCCTAAGAAGAGAGGGGTCTCGATCGAGCAACCTATTTCCTCACCTCCAAGGAAGAAAAGGACTATACATGAACCAACCAAAGAGAAAGGGAAGGAGAAGGTTGCTGGTTCGTCATAAACCAAGCCTACAAGAACAAAGAGGGCCACTAATTACTCCCACACCTCCTAAAAGGCCCAGTCATCTTCTAGTGCTACCTCTTCTACTCACACCCAACCCGAGGAAACACCTTTTGTATTGGCAAATGCTGTTGAGGATATCAAACTTCATCAATCAGCTCCAAAAGGTTTTATCATAGCTTCTGTACCTCTCACTCCGGGGCAAAATGCCAAATTCAAACACTCTTATACGAATAGAGGATTCTGTGCTGTTGTAGCAGTGGACTTGGACACTCTTCAACAAGAATGTAATGTCAACCTCTCTCCCTGGTTTGCACCCTATGATTCCTTCATTTCCATCTCAGCTCCCTTTTATCCCAATTTAGTAAAATTGTTTTACTTCAATATGCAATCTGATAACATTCTCAATTCTGATGGAGAGTTAGTTGAGGAAAGAGTAACCACCAGTGTCAAAGGTGTCAAATTCACCTTATCTGCTTCAATCTTGAACAAAATTCTGAAAATTACCAATCCTCCTCTTGTTTTCACTCCAAACCAGGGTCTATGTCTCCTATCAATAGGGTCCTCTGATACATTTATTCCAGGAACTTTGTTCAAAAAGGGGGAAGTTTTACACATTTTTCTCAGAAGGACTATCGCTTTTTCACTGCCTTTGTAAAGCAATATCCCTTGAATATTGGCCACTGGATTTTCCAGGAAATGATTCGCTTCAAATTTTCATCTAGGCGGCCTTCTCACATACCTTTCCCTTCACTTGTATCTGTCATTCTCTTTTATCATAAGATTTGGTATGTTGGTCCACCTGAGAGTATGAAATATCCACCCTCCTTTGGTAAGGCTCAACTGAATTTCATGAAGCTCAACTCTGAAGCAGAAGGATCTGGTCAATCTTAGGCACCTGTGAGATCTCAGGCAAGAGTCTCTCAGATAGAAGCACAGGAAGCTCAGTCTACACCACCTCCTCCATCTGATCTTGACTCACGAATTAAGAGGATTGTGGATGCTGCCATTGCCTCTTTATCAATTAGATTGGAATTTGAAATTGGCAAACTGGTTGCTAAAGTGAGGAGTGGTAACCATGAAATGGTGGATGCTCAAGAGGCAATGCGACTTCAGATTAATGAGTTCAAAGAAGAAACTCAGAAGAAATAGGATGAGCATTTTGATCAACTGATTGATCTTGACGCCAAATTATCTACTCACTCAATCACTACCACATATCTGGACAACAAAGTAGACAAGATCCTGAAACATCTCGGCATCGGCTCCTCCTCCTCCACTTTTGGCACTACCTCCAAGCCCCAACCAGAGTCTGACACTCCATCCTTTTCCTTTCCCAGTCCTCCTATTCCATCCTTATCTCCCGCATCTACCTCCACTCCGGCTACTGTGGTTCTCCCTTCACCCTCTTCCCCCATTACAGTTGTGTTACCTTCCTCTTCCAATCTCATTCTCACTTCACCTACTGATCCTCCCCAATTTGAAGATGACAAAGGGGGAGAAAAAGAGAAAGACACTTAGAAGAATTTGAGTTTCGAGGCATGTGTTTCTAGGATTTTTGATTGAAGGATTGTAGTATTTTCTAGTTTATGTTGTAGCATTTTGTGGCTTACCATGTAGTATTTTTGCTTATCCTTTGATATCAGTTTGTTTTGGCACTTGTTTCTATTTGTAACTAATATACATTGTTGCAATTTAAGATATCCTTTTGCTTCTGCTGCTAGCTTCTAGTAACTGATATAAATGTGCAAAGGTATTCTCAAAAGATCAAAGAATTTCAAATTATCACTCCAGTTAGATTTCTGAATTCATTGAAAAACTATGTCTTTGAAAATTTCATTTCAAAAGTGAACAATCTCTCAAATTCTTGGAAGTGTTGGTTTACAGGTGTTGTCATCATCAAAAAGGGGGAGAATGTTAGTTCCCTATGTGTTTTTGATGATAATCAACAATTGTAAACACATCTTAAAGTTTTCTCTTTGGTAAAAACTTACTGTCAAAGACAAACTCGAGTATTGTTTTGAATACTTGAGTATTGACTTCACAGAGAGTTGCTCAAATCCATTTCACAAAGCAATACTCAAGTATTGGACACAATACTCGAGTATTGGACTTACAGAAAGCACTCCAAGTTTTCACCCTGAGACAAACTCGAGTATTTGATATGAATACTTGAGTATTGAACACACAGAGACAATTTCAATATTGACTTAAGTTCTCAATACTCAAGTATTCAATTGAATACTCGAGTATTGGTCATACGGAGAGTCATCAAAGTTTCACACCTTATGAAAACTCGAGTATTGGTTTTACATACTCGACTATTGGATTTTCACAAAGCTTTCATACTTAACAATTGTTCATTAATACTCAAGTATCCATTAGAAAACTCAAGTATTGGCTTGACATCATTTTATCAAAGTTTTTCAAATTCCTTGAATACTCAAGTATTCATTTGAAAACTCAAGTATTGACTTGGGAAAGTCTTCTCAAAGTCTTTGTAAAATGAATGCATACTCGAGTATTGAGTTGGAAACCCGAGTATTGGACATACAAAGAGTTTTTCCCTTTGTCAATGATTTGTATACTCAAGTATTGGGAACAATACTCAAGTATTGAGGCCTTTGAGCTTAAACTTATTTTCTTACCAAAAGCTCAAGACTCGAGTATGGATTTGTATACTCGAGTATTATCCTTATCTTAACATTAAGGTCAAAAGTTCAAGTCTCGATGATGCCTCTCTGGAAGATGAATACTCAAGTATCAAGTTGCATACTCAAGTAATGGGTTAAGTGCACAGTGACAAACTCGAATATTGATGAACATACTCAATTATCGAACGCTAAACTTGAAAATCAAATCTGACGAATTTGTGAAACTCTCTTATTTGATCTTAATACTTCCTTTTATCATTCTTCTATATTCTTAACTATGTTAAACCACTTTGTTAGTGAGTTTCAGATGATTTAAAGAATAATTATTGAAGGATAAAGTGAAAAGCAAAAAGTGGTTCGGTTCATTAAATGCACTGCTCAGAAAGTTGCATAAACTTAGCTAATTTCTCTGCACACGGTTGCAAAGCATTAAAGGATGTTTTCTACAACAAGCAACCTCATCTCCAACTGATAAATTTGCAGAAGATCAAATCAGATTACTTGGCCATCTGGATTAAGCTAAGTTTAGAGAGAGAAGATGCCTAAAACACTTGCTAATCACCTGAAGACTTCTCTCAACGGTAATATTGAAGATGCAACGGTCAATTAATGCTTCCTGAGTATAAATAGAACTGCATTCAAGTCTCTACAACAACTACAACATCTGAAAACGTATAAGCATTCAAGTTCTTCAACTACCTTTCAGTTTTCACTTGTATTTTGTCTTTTGACATTATAAGCTTGAGTGTTTATCATCATCTACTCTTAGAGAGAGTTTTCCTTGATTGTTAATCATATATTGTAAAGAACCACAAGTCAGGGGACTTGGTGGTTGGGTTCATTGATTACAACTTGTAAGGGGGAGTGAGTTCTAGTGAGAGAATCACTTCATAAGTGCAGAGTGTGTAATCATTGATATAGTGGAAAATCCAAGAGAGTCTGGGGACTGGATGTAGGTTAAGTTAATAGGACCAAACCAGTATAAATCCTTGTGTCCAGCTATCTCTTCCCTTTTCTCTGTTAACCCCTGTTTTCATTGTTTAAAAATAGAGCACTTAACCAAAAAATTTAATAATACCCAATTCACCCTCCTCTTGGGTATTTAGCACCATTTACATGTTACTCATTGTATGAGCATATTGCTCTTTTTTAATAATACAATTGATTATTCATCTTTTTATATTTCATATTCTTTCTCCATATTTTATCTTCAAATTTTAATTGTTAACATGGTATCAAAGCCAGGTTGGACCAAAAATTCAAGAAGCCCAAGAAAGTGCAACCATGCTCATCCGCTTTGATCAAAGCCCATGGTTGGCAATCAAGATTCATGTCATCTTTTCAAGACTAACAGCCCAATAATCAAGAAATAATCCCAAGTAAAATGCCACAAGGCCCAATCTAATCGGTACCCAAGAAGACCCAATATCTTGCCGGAAGAGGATTCTCTCATAATCCTCTTTCTCATTTTTTCTCATTAGCATCATCTAGGTCATTGATTGGAAAGGTGAGAGAAAAGTTAAAGTGGTATTGTGATTGATTGGATGGATATGATTTAGAGATGATGAGGGTTAATGAGAAAGAGATTATGAGAGAAATCCAACCCATACCTTGCCAGATATTCAAACCGAATGTTCAAGATCCAAAATATTTCCCGTGTTCGTTCCAGTAACGCTGCATTACTCAGAAGACAAAACGACAAGAGATTCATTGTTAAAATTTGACGCGATCAGACTGCGCCAAAGGAAGATCGTGCGTCTATGCTGTGAAAGATGAATCGATCAAGAGGAACGGTGCATCTTCTATGACGTGATCTCTTTGTAACTGGTTCATGGTCCTTGCTTCCTAGCCCGTCTTGTAATTCCGGCAACCAATTACGTGGCATCAGGGAAGCAGCAGAGTTGTCGCCTCCTTGCCCGTCTTGCCTGATCCAATTTTGCCCAACCGTTATTGATTGATTGACTCCGTTCCAGTCTTCCACTTCCATATTTTTGTGCATCTGAGATTGTTTTCAGATGGTAAACTCGCCACGATGATTCTTGGTTCTGTGCAGTCTGAGATTTTTGTGCAATGGGTATAAAGATCTTTCTAAATTAGTGGCATGGTTTGGATTCTTTGGGCTTTAAATGTTTAGTCTATACAGTGGGAATCTACCCTCAAAACTCTAGTGGATTCCCGAGTGAAGTGTACAGCCCATTTAATTTGGGACGCCATTGATGCATGCCATTTCAAGAAAGCATTCAAGCATGTTTCTACGCTTCCAGAGACGAACCTTTGAAGAGACAATGGGGGGCTATGGCCCCCCCCCCAAAAAATGTGCAGAATTTTTTTTACAAAAATTAATATAAACAACGCCAAAGCCAAACCTGTTATTAACCTAATATCCACCACACGTTGTCTCTCAGAGCCGCACCCTTTCATAATCTTCCGTCCAAAACATCTCAGTCTCACACTCACTCTCCCTAATCTGCCAGATGTCCAGGTCTTTGATCGCTCAGAGGGAGGGTCTCATCGTCTTATTGTGTCATGGCTGAGATTTCATCGTCTAGTTTTTCTTTTTTTTAGGTGTCTCTGATCTTTCTTTTGACTATTGTGAGTAGAGAATTTCTGTTCAATTTGTAGAGAGTTTCTTTCTTCGGCTTTTGTAATTTCTGTTTCTGTTGTTGAGTGAATGAGTGTAGATGATTTTAGCTTTTCCATCGACCAGTAATTTCTGTTCTCTCGCAGTCTTTAATCTAAATCCTGTCTTGCCTGTTCTATTTTCCTTTGTTCCTGTAGCCTCATATATCACTCATGATCAAATTTTTGTTTCTCTATTTCCTCCTTGCAAACAACTGTGAGAACAGTCCATATGCCAAGGTCTATGTGGCCAAATATCAGGCACCAAGGTTTTCATGCAAGTATAGATCATCTTCTTGATGACATGATTCATGTGATCTAATCATTACAAAAAGAATATTTTCTTATTTTTTTGGCCAAAGAAAATTTATCAATTTTAAACGATCATGGCATAAATAATTGTCATTGAACATATTGAATTTCTGCATTTTTTTTTTTTGGGATACAATGAACTTCTGCATTTTAATATGAAAGAGGTTAAAAAATGAGTTTTTTATTTTCTATATTTATATTATGATAATAGTTAATTATATTGTTAAATTGTTTACAGGTTATTGGAAAGTGATAAAATCTAAGAATAGCTCAATGATGAAGAATAAAACAATTGATTCATTTATCAAGAGGAAAGCTAGTGATCATATAGAGGAAGGTAACATAGTTTCTTAGAGTGTGATCCAGGTAAACGCTCTGAATATTTTTAAAATATTATATAATTAGTTAATAAGTATACATTCGGCGCCCCAAATATTTCTTTCAAGGTTCGTCCTTGTACGCTTCTTGCTAAGCATCCTAATTCACCTTACGCTTGCACTCAAGCTCTCATTTTGGAAAGAATGTGTAAACTTGACGAAGCATTCTCAAACAAATGAGGCTAACCCAGACAAATGCAAGGCGTCTTGGAGATGCAAGCTCTGAGGACTAAGAAGGAGGTTCAGCAACTGACGGGCCACCTGGCTGCCTTAACAAGATTTTTGCCTAGGTCGGCAGAGAAAGCCCTGCCTTTCTTTAAGCTACTAAAGAAGGAAACATGTGGAGGCTAGAATCCGAATTGTGAGGCAGCATTTGAAGAAATCAAACGGTGCCTGGCAACCCCTCCGGTACTCACAAATCCAGAACGAGGGGAGACCTTATTTTTGTACTTGTCAATCGGAGACGAAGCCATGAGTGTCGCTCTGGTAAGAGAAACCGAGGCCGGACAGACACCAATCTACCTCGTGAGCAAGGCTCTATAGAGTTCCGAACTCCGATATCAGAAGCTGGAGAAAGTGGCTTTCACCCTACTAGCGGCAGCAAGACAGCTCTGGCCATATTTTCAGGGACACCGAATTGTAGTCTGTACCAGCCAGCCAATACGACAGATTCTTCACAAACCAAACTTGGCAGGAAGAATGACGAACTGGGCTATTGAGTTGTCTGAGTTTGACATTACATTTGAAGCCCGACATGCGATCAAGTCACAGGCTCTGGCGGATTTTATTAGAGAATTGACCTCGGCAATAACGAATGACGGAATTTGGGAGGTGTATGTAGACGGATCCTCTAATGCGAAGGGCAGCGGTGCAGGAGTCATCGTCGAAAGCCCACAGGAGGTCGCCACCGAACATTCCCTCCAATTAAAGTTCCCGACCTCCAACAACCAAGCCGAGTAGAGGCCCTTTGGGCTGGGCTACTCTAGGCCAAAGACAATGGCGTATCGCGAGTCAAGGTGTTCAACGACTCACAGCTTGTTGCCGCACAAATTGATGGAAGCTATCAAGCAAAGGGACCTCTATTGGCTAAGTATCTAAATAAAGCGAAAGAAGTCATGGCCGAATTTGACGAAGTGATCGTCTCCCATATCCTGTGAGAAAAGAATACAAGGGTCGACATCCTCTCTAAACTAGCGAGCACCAAAGGTCCGAACAGTCATAGGACCGTGATCCAGCAGAATTTGACCGAACCCAGCTGCGTGATGACCATCTCGGCAACCACCGACTGGAGGAAGCCGATTGAAGATTACCTAAAGAGGGGAATCATCCTAACCGATTCCACGGAAGCCAAAAAGTTGATCAGGGAGGCTGCCATCTACACCATGGTCGATGATCAGCTCTACAGAAAGGGATTGCATTGCTCGATGATGTGGTGCCTAGGTGAGTCCGAAGCGAAGTATGTGTTGGCCGAGCTACACGAAGGAAGCAACGGCCATCACATGGGGGGCAAGGCTCTTGCTAGGAAGGCATTACGCGCCGGCTACTACTGGCCGACCATGAGGCACGACACTATGGAAGCAGCCAAGAGGTGTGACAGTTGCCAGAAACATGCCAAGATTATCTGGCCACCTCCAACGGAGTTGAAAGGCATGCTGGCCCCCTAGCCTTTCTAAAATGGGGCATGGACATCCTGGGACCATTCATGCCGGCACAAGGACAGTTTAGATGGCTCATCATTGTTGTTGATTACTTCACTAAATGGATCGAAGCGGAGCCGTTGACTACGATAACCTCGGCCAGAGTAATGAGGTTCTTTCGCCAAAACATCGTCTCTCGATTTGGGATACCTGCTGAAGTCGTTTCGGATAATGGGACCCAATTCATGGGCTATACATTCCAGGCCCTAATGTCCAACTTAGACATTAAGCAGCATTTCTTCTCTGTTGAACACCCGCAGTCCAACGGCCAGGCCGAGTCGACCAACAAAATCATCCTGGATGGACTAAAGAAACGCATGTTACAGGCCGACACCAACTGGACCGAACAGCTTCACAGCGTTCTATGGGGATACAAGACAAGTGTGCAGTCTTCAACCCAGGAAACCCCATTCCGGTTGACCTATGGCTGCGAAGCAATGATCCCGGTCGAAATTGGACAACCATCATGGAGGAAGATAAGAGCCGGACAGGAAGGGCAGACGTCAAATGGCGACGCATTGAAGACGGATCTGGATCTTATCGACGAAGTCCGAATCACGGCACACTGCCGGGAATTAGCTGCCAAGCAACTCCTAGCAATGAAGTATAACCGAAAGGTTCGGCCACGGTCCTTTAACTGGGGAAACCTAGTACTCCGACGGGCTGACATAGGCAATAAGAATGCCCAGGATGGAAAACTTGTGGCAAATTGGGAAGGTCCCTATTGGATCAAAGAAAAACTCGATGGAGGGGCATATGTTCTCGAAACCCTGGCAAGGAAGCTGGTTAAGAGAACATGGAACGCCGACAAATTAAAGATCTATTACAGCTATATCTCGGCTCGGCTCAGCAGATACCAATGCTACTGTTTGGTTATTTCTTTAAGTTTTTCAGTTTAAATTGTCCTTTGCTTTTTCTTTGATTAACTTATGACCATTTGTAAAGCTCTTTAGAGCTATTTTTATGAGTAAATACCCTATTTGGTCCCTAAAAAAAATCACGAATCCCTTTTTGGTCCCTCAGTAAAAATAACTCATCCTGTAATCCCTGTAAAATCCAAAAACCGTCCACGTTAATCCTTCCAGGTTGAAGAGGACACATGCAGTGAAGTGTCCCAAATGTGGTCAGGGACTACAAGATGAGTTATTTTTACTGAGGGACCAAAAAGGGGTCCGTGATTTTTTTCAGGGACCAAATAGGGTATTTATTCTATTTTTATTAATGAAGGATCCCACCAAGGAGGTTCATCGATGTGCACAAATATCTGCTTAAGCATGAAACCGAGGCCATTAAGCCTGGTCGAATAACTCGAAACCGAGGCCATCAAGCCCGGTACGAAAACCGACTCCGACGTCGTTACACCTGGTCGCTAACAAAAACCATCTAGATGTATGAAACCGGTCGTTGTACTCCGACAGGCATTGGTTAGAGCTCGACGAAAGTGCCATACGTGGCCTTCGCGAAATTGACGCGTCAACGCTCGCTCGATCTAAGCAAGCGGACTGGCATTCTAACCCTGATCAGGTCAAAATGTTTTATTAGAGGTAAGAGAAACCTCGGTTGAACATGTGATAGTTTCGCCCTTATATCGGTTACCACTAATCCGACTAGTCAAAGTTGGACCAAGGTAGTGCGGTTAAAGTTAACAACCCCAGAGGTTAAAACATAAAACCCTGCCCCATCCTCCCACACGTAAGTGTTGGTCGAGTAAAACGACTCGTATTTACTATAGTCAATAAATTTCTAAACTAAGTTTGGAATTTATGAAATAGGCAAAAGGATGGTATAAATAAATCATTCATTGTCAAAATATACATAACGGCGCAAATGCCGGAAATGTCCAAAATAAAAGGGCACAGACGCCCAAACAAACAAAATACAAAGAACAGGGGACTAACTGGACGGCCTGGCCTCAGGACCCCCCTACTCGGCCTCATCCTCCTCCACACGATCAGCTTGGGAACCCTTGGCTGGCGGGGATCAGTACGGGATAAGGGTTCCGTCCTCCACGAAGGCACGGTAATCGTACCCGTCCACGTTCAGTTTCATGTCGAGGTTCAGGAATTGGAGTTGGGCCAGGGCCTCGTCGAAACAGTCCTTGGCGATTTGCATCAACGCCTCGGTAGTCGTCTGGTGCGCCTCCCGCTTAGTGGAAAGGGCCGCCTTGGTGGACTCGAGGTCGGAAGTCAGGGAAGCCCGCTCCTTTTGTAGAGTCTTCACCGCATCAAGACTCTCACCCAATGTTTTCTGGGCCAGATACATTCAGCAGCAGTCCTCTCCACCCCATCCCGAGAAAGCTGCAGCTCCTGCTCCGTCTTCACAGCAGCGGCCTTGGCAGCATCCCATTCAGCCCTGGCCGTGTCCCGCTCCTCCTCTAAAGATTTGGCCTTAGCCTCTGCCATGGTCAAAGCCTTCTTCAGCTCCTCCTCCAACACCCTTAGCTTCCTATTGTCAGCGTCAGCTATGGCACACTTCTCCTTTACCAGAACAAGAGCTTGAAGAAACCTAATAGACCGGCATAAGTGCCGCTAGGCCACATGCACCTCATCCAAGCCAGGCGGAGATAGGGGCCAGTTATCCATGAAGTGCCGAAGAGGAAGGAAGGCGACGTCTACCTCAGGGGCCACCCCCTTCTCCTAGAGGAAGCCGCGTCGGAGTACCGAAGAAGGACCAGACGGCGGAGGAGGAGGCAGAGGCGGCGGGAGCACCGAGCCCGATGGAGTATCTGGGATGTTCACAAGCGTGATTTCCTCCACGGACTCGACGGCCTGCTTCCCCTTTAAGGCCTGAGGTACAGTTTCCTGAGAAGGTGCAGAGGAAACGGGAGGAACAGACCCTTGACCGTTAGAGGCCTTAGCTTTGCTGGTCACTGATGAGGCGGCAGGGGCCTCCGACACGGCGGCATCTGTAGGGGCACCACGTTTCCGAGTCTGCCGGCTCGGGGATGAAGCGGCAGGATTCACCTTTTGAAGGTAGAGCGTGTAAGTTCTGGCTATCACCCAAGAGGGGGGTGAATTGGGTGAAATATAAAAATTTCCACTCTTTAAAACATTTTCGCAATTCAGTGTTTTCATCTTGAGTAACAAAAGTAAGTTTTCAAACAATTGATAATTGCTCAGATGTAAATGCTGGGAATGCAAAAGATAAGGAAGAAGAGCTTGCAAACAGATTTATACTGGTTCGGCCCTCTCTGACCTACGTCCAGTCCCCAAGCCTCACTTGGGATTTTCAATCCACTATCTCACTCAAGCTTTAATTGGGTACTTGAGAACCGCTACAATCCCACAAGTTTAGCCGGGCACTTGTGCAGCCTTTTACAAATATCTTACTGAGATACTCCCCCTTACACACCGTAAGGATACACTGCTTGATCACATACTTTGTACTCGAAGTAATCCTCTCTCTCTAGGATTCATTCCCCCTTACAAGTTGTAATCAACACAATGTATAACCCACTCAAGATTACCCAATCTTGAGTTTCTCTCAGAAGGATAATGTGTTTACAATGAATTTCCTCTCAAAGGAATGGATAAATAAACACTGAAGTACAGACACAATTCATTTCACACTCTTAAGCTATTTAGATATGAAAAACAGAGTGAGAATGATGTAGAAGCAGAGCATCAGCATTTTGGCATGGTAATCATATGTCTCCTTGTTTTTCTGCTTCAATCCATGTCTTTTATAGGTAGAGAAGAGTCTGTGACTATTTTTGACCGTTGAAGAGTCAATTAGACCATTGTAGCTGATTATCTTTAAGTGTGGTCAGCTTCTCTCTCTAATCTCCAACTAATCCAGTTGTATAATTGATCTGAGGTGGCTTTCTGTAGATTTGCCCGTTGGAGAAGACTTTGCTTGCTGTAGTAATCTTCCTTTTAGCCTTTTGCAGATGTGTACAGGTGGATTAACCAAAGAAAGCAAGTTTCTGGTCTTGAGCATTTAATGTTCTGACACACTTTTTGCTTTTGCTCTAATCCTTCAATAAACCTTCGTTAATCTGTCTGAAACTCACTAGAAAGATGGTTAAACATATCTAGAATCAATATAGAATAATCATGTAAAGCATTAAGATCAAACAAGAAGGTATTACAGATTTGCCAAATTTGAATCTGCAGTAACGACTACAAACCTTGAGGTTTGTTTCACAAACCTTGAGATTGGTTCATCCAACCTCGAGGTTTGCTTGAAGGTTTCAGGCAAACACAGGTTTTAAAACATGTAACCTCGAGGTTGAAAAGTGAACCTCGAGGTTTCCCTTGAAAAGAAACCTTTTGAAAAATCTGAGAAGCTCACAAACCTTGAGGTTCCAAAGGTAACCTCGAGGTTTGAAGCTTGTTTCAAAAACTTCATTTTTCACTGGAGCCCGACAACCTCGAGGTTGTAAATCCATACTCGAGGTTGGCCTTTGAAAATGCAAAGTTAAGACTTTGATCTAAAGGACTAACCTCGAGGTTGCAAACTGAACCTCGAGGTTTTCATTACTTTGAAAACCAGTTTGCTCTCTGTAAGCCATAATACTCGAGGTTCAAAAGTGATACTCGAGGTTTGAAGTATTTTCATGAAAACTCAAGTTTAAGACAGAATACCAAACCTCAAACTCAAGTTTACATATCCAAGCTCGATGTAAGAATCCAATGCAAGAAGAATCAGCTCCAAACTCATTGTATTATGTCCTTTAAGATCCGATGAATGAAAGCTGTTCTTGATCAGCCTTTTTGCGATGTCCTGAACTGACCGTCAACTTTCAAAAGCCATATCTCCCTGGTCTAAACTCCGTTTTGGTCCGTTCAACTCTTGTTGGAAAGATCTACGTGTCTACTTTCCAATGGCACCGATTTGAGCTCAATTGGATTTGTGGTTTGTGAGATACACTCAAAACATTGAAGCTTGGTTCTGACTGTGACGGTGATGTTTGTGTCAACTTGTAAAATTCATATCTCCTTTATCTGAACTCCTTTGGACTTGAATCTTTGTCACAAGTACGTGTTGGATGTCTAGTTTTATATGCCGTTGGTTTCATGTCAATCCAAATCCTGGTTTGAGAGATATCATCAAATTACCGAAGGTCGCCAGAAGCTGAACGTGGAACAGAGTGCACCAGAGTTGCTGATAGTGCTGAAACCTTGAGGTTTTGACTGCAACCTCGAGGTTTCACTTGCAACCTCGAGTTTTCAGTTGCAACCTCGAGGTTTGCTTGTCCAGAGACACCAAGGATGCTGAAGACACTCAAACCTCGAGGTTTATACTCAAACCTCGAGTTTTCTCGTCCTGGACCTCATATTTGCTTGATTTAACTCTGAATTGAGCCATTCCAACTTCCATATGACCTTGGAGACTTCTAGCATCAATATAAGAACTTGAATAATGATCTCTTCATTAAATTCAACAAGTTATTCCTTCTTCCATCTCCCAACTTGATCATTCTTCATCAATTAACTTGGGCTCATCATTATTTGCAGCTTCTGCCTTCTTCAACATTCAGAACATGATGAAGCTTCATTTCAACTTCTGCAAATGCTTTCTTTCTTTCATCTCTTATCTCCTTCTTGATTATTCTTCTTAATTTAACTTCAAATAATCTACATTAAATATAGCAGGTAGTCAATGTAGGAGATAACAATATTACTCAATCTTTTTGCTATTAATAATGGCATCTATATAAGACATCATCAAAACTAATCATAACCAACAGAGTGGAAGGGCCCGCATATCTTGACCTGAAAACACAAGGATAAAACAAGTCAGGGATAAAAATAAACGATCAAGACCAAAGTATGGGAACAGTCAAGATCCTATCGATAAAAAGACTCCTACTGGTTGGGGCGAGTAGCCTTGAAGAAGCTAGCTGGCTTTAAACCATATTTCTCCACGAAAGCCTCCAGCCGAGGCACAGAAGCAGCCGACTCCGGCCAAGGGTCGTTATGGGGAATCTGAAAGGATGAAGAAGATGCTTTGTAATGGCCCTCCATCCAGTACAAAGGAAAGTGTCATTCCACGTCCGAGGTCTCAAGCCCTTTCAAGAACCAGGGCTGTTTCCCGGGCTCAGCAGCAACCTCAAAGAATGCGCCCTTGAATCACTTGAAGGAGTCAGAGAACAGCGTCATGAGTCTGCGGTCCGGGTTACATCGGAGGGGCACCAGCCCCTTTAGCTTGTCGCCTTCCTTTGGCGACCCGGGAGTGAAAGGGCCGAAATAGTAAAAGAAAAGGTTTGTAGAGCATGGAACCAGGACAGGAAAAGAGCGGCATAGTTGCTCAAATGCAACGAAAAAAGCCCACTCGTTAGGATGAAGATGAGAAGGGGCAAGTCTCAAGTATAGCAGAGCCTGCATTTGGAAGTGTGAGAAAGGGAAGTTAACCCTGACTCGAGTCAGGCAATCCCGGTAGAAAAAGAAGAAGTTCGGACGGCCTACTTCCCGTGTCGAACAAATGGGCTCATCGGCCCCCGGATAGCTGATGACACACCCAGGCATAGCTGGAATCTACAACCGGGCAATGTCGACGTTCGACATCAGGGACCGAGTCTTCAACACTTCATAAGATACCTAGCCGTACTAACGACACAAAGCCTCGAGCGGACTAGAAGAGTCCGAACCCTCGGCGTCGGACCGTTGTTTGGAAGGTCGAGATTTAGGAGGCATTAACCTATAGGCAAAGTAAATAAAATCAATATTAGTAAAGAGAGGGAATACCTGGCATAACAACAGTTGCAGGTGAAAATGACAACGGACTCGGACGAATGAGCGTACTAGAAGGAAAGTCTGGAGAAGGTCGATGCCAACAGGAACCAAGTATGGAAGAAGCCCTGGCATCTCCATCACGTGCTATCAGAGAAGAGCTCTCAGCCAGACAGTCCCAGCAAGGGCCGAGGTACCCTTCGGGGAAAGGATTTAAGCGAGCAGAAGGAGAACCCTCATAAAAGTTAAATGGTTGAGCCAGCAAAGCAGGAGATCTGGGTCTGGACGAGGTGCTGACCCCGGCCCCAACAGGCAGTGCGAAAGGAATGGCACGTGCCGAGGGGTGAACAGGAGGAGGGACTGGAGCTCTAGCAACTGCAGGACGAGGCCCAACGTGTCTCGGACGACTAACACAGCCTTGGCGAAAAGGGGCTAACCTCTCCGTTTCTGGAAGTTCACTTCCAAGAACCCAGTAGGAAGCTCGTGGGAAGCGGGTGCGAAGGAACGCTTCTTCTTCAGGTAACAGTATTGCTCTGGACCTAGGAAAGTTTCTATCTCTAGCCATACGGGAAGAACTAAGAGCCTAAAAACTAAAGGTCTTATGTTGAAAGAAAGGCAAATGTAGGGAGATATTCAGGATAAGATAACACAAGGAAAACCCAGAAAGTTCACCAGTTGACCCAGAAAGGATAAGACAGAAACGCGGGCTACAGACCAGAGGATATGTAAACGGTAAAAGGTAGAGTAATACCGAAAAGATGTAAAAGAAAGTGAACGAAATACCTGTATAAGTAAAATGAGGGAAGCTTGAAATCTGGAAGTGAAGAACAACAAAGTTTCGACGGAGGAGGCGATCCTACGAACTCAGAGAGAAACCAGAGAAGAGTCGATGAAATGAGAGTAGCGGGAAAAGCTAAGTGAAAAACTTACTTAAACAGTTAACCCAGAATAGTGGAGCGTCAAGGGTAGATAGGTCTTTTGATGTAGACACGACAGGATTGGAACAGCACGACATAAGCGCATTAAATGCGCATGAACATCAGGACGCGGCGGTTGCAGGCTTCCCCCAATTAGGGCATGCCAGATGTAAAACTGCAATGATGGCGCATGCGGAAGGAATCCTGAGCGACAGGCCGAATGCCAAGGAGCAAGAAATACAGATCCGAGGTCACCGGTAGGCGTCACGGGCCGGAACGAATCGAGTAACCACCCCGGCTACTTGAAGCATGGCATTTTTGGCACGAGGACGGGAGTTGAATCCTTTGAAGACCTGAGAAGCCAGGCCCCAGACCCAAAGCTACCTTATGGGCCGTGGCATCTGCAAGCCGGTCCAGCTGAAGATGTGGCCCCGGACCTTAACAGAGGCCGGGGGCAATAAACATCTTGGCCGTCCAGAGGCCTGAATGACCAAGCTGGGGGGCAACTGTTACGGACCAGCCCAAAGGCCCAAATCCATGTTATGGCCCAACTGAACCAGGAAGCATAATTGACATGTCAGGAGGGAAGATCCGGTATCTTAACAAGATCGGATCTATCCAAATTGGCATCCCGAGATATTCGCCCCAGATATCTAGACCCCGGATATTGCTCACTCCGGGTATCTCGCTAAGCCGGGATATCTGCCTCGAACACCTCCATAAATATAGAGGTCGACCAACCAGGTGCACACGTTCTAACTTATGCTCACTTTACATTTTGTCACACAGAGCACACACACCACCCCCTGGCCTCATGCCTCCAAGTTTACTTCAAACTACGTGGACTTTGATCCCTTCAAAGGGTACGTAGGCTCTAGGCTTGACACCTAATCAAGTCCAATAAGTCCTGTTCCCAGAACAGAACAAATACCTATTGAAAATAGGTAAATATAAGGTCTCAAAATTTAGTGTCTTATTTAATTTAATTTAGGGAATTTTCTCCTAGAATGAAATTTTCTAAGTTCTTTTAGGGATCATAAAACATCATAAAATTATCATAATTAAGCATAGTCTTAATTTGATCATAAGAGGCAATTAGATGACATGGAAATACTTATTCCAATTAAAGGAAATTATCAACAACTAATGAGCAATTAAATTTACAATAATTAAGATATTGACCTTATTTTTTCGAAATTAAATAATAATTAAGTTAAAAAGGCATAATTAATAATATATCAACATAATTAAAGAGCCAAATGCTATCAAAGGGCCAAGACACTATAGCAAAAACGATTTTAAGCGGTGGTTTATTTTCCATTTAGCGTCGGTTTAAACCGCCACTAAAATAATTTATGGCATTTTTAAAACTGACGTGGAAATTGGCGCCGTTAAATAATCTAGATTAGCATAAAGGGGGTTTCCAATAATTATAATTAATATAGTGACCTATCAATTAAGTATAATAACATATAAAACACTATATTAGAGATATTATCCAAGATTAATTTAATCTTCCCTATTTTAATATAAGTGGTGAAAATTCCTTTTGGAAGAGGCAAGATGAGTAAAGGCAAATTAGAATCATCAAAAGAGGGCTAATTATACTTGAACATAATTAAGCCAATGAGGGTGAAATAATACTTGCCTAATTAAACACTAATTTTCATGATTAGTTAATAAATCAATTAGCTAATAGCAAATACAATTAAGGGTGAAGATTGGATTTAAACCAACACAATTGAATCCAATGGTTGTGATTAAACCAATAATTAACCTTAATCCTTGTGAAATTGAATTGGCCAATGATAAATCAAGAAAATATTCTTAATCCTCATGAAATTAATTGGACCTATGAGAGATTAGCATAAATGGAAGGTCAAGATTAGATTTAATAAAGCTAAAATCTAATGGTCTAAATTAACTACATAAAGCTTAATCCATGAGAAAAGGTTTTGACCAATGAGAGAGGGAGTTGTGAATGTGTGTGTGTGTGTGCAAATGTTGTGAGTGTTGTGAGTCTAGTGGAAGGAGTGAGAAAAGTCAATTGATCCACCAATAAGAAAATTGAGCATATGTGAATTAAATTAATCAATGGAATTAATTCAAGACATAAGTAAATGAGAATCTATACAAAATAAATTGTATCTTGAGATACGTTAATCATAGATCAAATATAAGGAGTTATTATGAACAAGCATATTTTAAGCTTAGGATAAGTTGTCACCAAAATCTTTTTTCTCAATTTTTGGAATTAAACTTAAAATGATAAAAAGGAAATTAGGAACTTCTAATTAAAGCCATAAGCTTCAAAATTATAAAGTTAAATAGAAGACTTGAATAAGTGTTGGTCAAATTCCCTTATGGCAAGCGAACCAGTTGAACAAGTAATAAAGTGTAAATAGAGTATCGTCCCACAGAGACTGTGATACCAAAGATTGACGCTCGGTTGCTATGAGAGTTGTGAAACAGAAAATAAATAATATGGTCGAGGGAGTTGGATACTATGCTACTAGCAAAATAACAATAACGAGAGAAGATATCAGTGATGGATTAGGCTAGACTCGTAATCGTCCTTAAGTGCTTTAATCCCAAGTTGCGTTCACACAATGCTACGGCATCCACACTGTGCAGCTTCCGCATGCTACAGCATAGGTGCTATTCATAAAGCTATTTGGTTACCCCACCTCTCTTGTCTACCGAAGCTTCCGCATCCGATACGTAGGATGCTACCTGTACTTATTCCATATTCCTATGGTAACTTTCAAGTATAAATCTTTGCTATGCGTAGGGTGTTTAGGGTGACGAGCGGTAGACCCATTCCTAAAGTCTACAATATAGGCCATGCCGTGCACGGGCCGCCTGGCAAGCGTTTGGTTCTCGTAGGTCTAACTTCACTCCTTGCCAGTAAGTGAAGCCACTGATCGAGCCCTTAACTTCCGTTAACCGACTAGTAATTGAAACAACGATAGCAAACCAAATTTATTGAATTGAAATCATGCAACTGGGTTCTTTCGACACTTAAAGACTCATCCTCATCCATCCATCAGAAAATTAGTTCATGACTGATGAGGAAAATGCAAAACAAAACATCAACAGAAAGACCCATGATTGAAATACAAGAATAACAAAGAAAACAGAAAGCTTGAATGGAGTTCCAAAGCGTGGAAGGAGCCCTGTCACATTACTGCTCCACGACATCTTCTCTCCGCCAAACTCAAGGGAAGGATGCTGGGTTATCCTGGAGATTGTGTGCTCTGTGATTTTGCTCACTCTTCTCGAGAGACTATCGAAGATAGATTTCTGTCTAAGGCTCTCCGACCTCTTTAGGGTTCTCTGGCCGCCTTTATAATAGTTCCTTCGTGCGACGCAGCGGTTGAGACTTTCCTATTCTGTCGGGATCTTCAGTATCTTCTTGATGTGATTAGATTGCAACTGTAGATCCTGCGGGATTCTTCCAAATCTTTTGGTTCCGATTCTCCGCATCTTCTTTTCCATTATGCCAACAATCTATTATTTCCTCTTTTATTTATTTCCTGAAATCATCTAGACAAAAGAAGGTCAGATCATAAACTGCATAGCATTGCATCCTCTACTTTGCTATAGCATCCTTGTGCTTTATATTGCTCCTCGGGTTGCTGTCGGAATGCTATAGCATCGTATTAGCTCTGCTGCACAGTTTTCCTTTAAAAGCATTGCATTTTAGCACATTCAGATGATTTCCGTCTCTCATCCCTTAGATCATGGATACATGCCTTTTTGCTTGATTATTTCACAATTAAGCTCTCTTTTACCATTCAATTCAATCGTGAATCAAAGGGAAAATGTGGTAATATTCGTACTCATCAATAAGCTTCATAAAAACCCCTAAGTATATTTTCATCTAGATACAAGACACCTAAACCTTGATTATGTCATCAAGATGACATCACAAGAGCACATGTTTTATAGTGAAGTTGGGATTAAAACTTCTTGATTAAGTTTAGATCCAAAGGATGAAGGGAAAGATGAGTTTTTGGTTCTCTTGGACAATGACCCTTTTAACCCTTGAGCTTTGCCTATAAATAGAGAGCTCCTCCCTTCACAATTCTTCACACCAAATCAACCACCAAGTGGTGATTTCTAAGAAGGAGAAAGGAGTTTCAAGAAGCTTCAAGAGGTAAGCTTGTCTTTAGTTTTTAGTTTTTAGTCTTTAGTTATATAGTTCTTAGTAGCTTTCAATAGAAATGTTAGTTTGATCTTTAATCTTCCAATATAGTTTTGTTTTCATGTTTTTATGATTAAAAATGTCTTTATTTTGAAAATATAATGGAAAATATTGTGGAGCAAAATTCTTGGAAGTTGAAGATCAAAATAGCGAAGTTCTGGCAAAATTTTTGGTAAAATTTCTGGGCAAACAGCGAAATAAATGCTAATATTTTATGTTGAAAATGAAGGCCATAAATCACGAAACTTTCCAAAAATAGAGTAGATATGTAGGGCTTTCCGAATATATACAATATGTAGCGTTTTGATTCCTGTACAAAGAGATACAACCGGTTGAAGTTATGCTATTTTTCCGGACGAAATTCTGAGCAATGTTGTGAAAAATGAAAAATGGGAATTGTTCATAAATTCTGGGTATATACAAGTTCTTTTTCTTGAAAATAGACATCCTAAGGATTCCAAGGAATTTTACGGATCCTCGTTTTAATTTTTCTAGAATTAATTATGATTTTTCAAAGTTACCGAAAATTCTGCCCAAAAATTCAGCATAGCGTTTTCTAGAAAATGTGAGGGCAAAGTTGTAATAATAAATCCACCAAGGGTAGAAAAGTAAATAGAGGTGAAAATATCTCTTAGGATATTATTCTAAGTGATATGGTGATATGTTAGAATATCCGGGAAGTCCGGGGTCCGATTCAAAGGTCGAACGTTTGACAAATACCTGGTAAAAGGTACGTTCGCGTACTAGTAACTTTAATCGTCTATATCTTGTATGATTATGTATGATTGATTGATTCATGAAGTGATGGACAAGACTAGGTCTTGGGTCATGCACTGTGACTAAGTTTATGGGGCTTAGATCACCTGTTTATACATTCAGCTTTACACGGGTTATAGTCTTGAGAATGCCGTTGAGTTTTCCTAGCGCTGAGGACACGATGGGCCGTCGTGGCACTGGTGAATAGTGCAGACCATAATAACATTCATAGGCAGTGGCTATGTTCTGTTATTATCTTTCATATGTGATTACTACTGTAATGTCATGAATATCTGTCATATGTTGTTATATTTGCTATAGAGGTTAACTATTACCTGAGATTCAATCCGATTGAATCTCAGATTTGTCTAAGGACCAGGAAAGGAACTAGGATCAAAGAAGCCAACGGTAGATGGAGCAGTGAAAAGGCACTGAAGGGAGAAGCCGATAGGAGGCATCGATCAAAACAAATGCTGGAAGAGCGTCAACAGAGCATTCTTTCTGGCATGGATTTAATGAATTTATTTCAAACCATTTGGTGTCTAGAAAGGGTTCGTCTATGTGGTTTAATCAATCAGTCATCGTGAACTCGGTGAGACTTCCACTAGACACCGGCCTGGCCAAATTGTTTGATTAACTGAGTTAGGCTCATTGCCCCAAGTCTACCTAAGGCTTGGTTTAAGATTGTATAGTTATCATGAAGAATTGTAATTATACAAAGCTCTGTATTAATGTATCACATGAATATTCCTTCAGAAAATTTTCAGAATATCAACTTATGTCGGGACATCAGCATATGTCTGGGCATTTTATATCAGATAATCATTGTCCAAACGTTAGCGCATGCTCTCCGTTTCCGCATTACTCTAAGCTGTAGCACCTCAAACACTATCGATTTTCTTAAAACTAAGTGTCACCAACACAATTTATGGTATGGAATTTGGGGTGTTATATCAATTAAGTATAAAGGATAATTTTAATAAATTCATCCCCTTTTTCAAACAAGTTAAATCTCAGTCAAATTTAACATATTTTCCACATACAGAAATAATTCATTTTTGCCTATATATATGCCTTTCATAATAGTAAGATTAATTTTTTTTAACTATTCGGGTTCTATCTTCTATAAAATATTCTTTGAATGTTTTTATTTAATGCAGTTGTATACAATTGAGATAAAATTTCGGAAGTTTTACGAAATTTTATTATTTATTTTTTTAATTGAAGATTCAAAAAATGACTAAATCTCCTCAATCGTTCAAATGTTAACCTAGTCCTTATATATAAATAAATTTTAAAAGATATAAAAAAAAGTAAGAAAATAATTTTTATTTTATATTATTGAATCTCAATATTAATTAGTTTTATATCCTTCTCCATTTTAGTAAAACGAAAATGCATAATGGAATATGTATGCGTATAAATATTAATAAGATACTCAATCACACTAGAACTTAATTAGAAATTAAGTTATTTTAGGTTTGGATCCACCATTTAAAAAGCACTTTTAAATAAAAATGCTGTTTGGATGTTAAAATGAAAAAGCACTTTTTTATTAGTAAAATTATTGAAATGGGCATATAAGATGTAAAATAACTCAAAACTTCATTATCACTACTTAATAGTAATTTTCAAAATTTTTTTTTGAACAATAAGTAATTTTCATTCAAAACAGTCAACTACTATATTATAACCAATGCATAAATTAAAAATAAACCCTTAAATAATAATAAAAAAATATCAAGGTGCAATGAAAAGAATACAAGCCAACCGAATCAAATAAATCCAGCCCCACTTATTGAAATTTTGTTTACATAATAGATCATTTAGGGTATGCTTGCAACAATATTAATTCTTAACTGAGTGAAAAGTTAGTCACCCACTTGTGATATGGAGTTCACACTATATCCACCATTATTTTCTACTTACCATGCTTATTTATTAGTGGTTCTCTTGATTTATATTCTTAGGAGCAAATTTGAGTTCAACCTTAAGTACATAGATGAAAAAAATGTTTAATTTAAAATAATTTTTAGCATTTTTAAAAAATTTATTAATGGGAGATAAGTAATTATCATGATTTCATCTCACGAAAATTGAATAGTATACAACAACGTAAGATAACTTAAAACTTCATTGTCACTAATGAAGTAATTTCCACTCAAAATGATCAACTACTATATTATAACTAATGCATTAATTTTTTCAAAAAAAAAACGAGTATGGTACTATATTCCAAAAATATAAATAATATTCATTATACTACCAATTATTAAAAGCTAACGACGTACTCGACCTCTATCTAACAATTGATTTCTAATAGCATTCCTTGTTTGAGTTGTTTCTTCCATCAATCTAGTAGATTCTGGAGTTGTCCCTTCCCATTCATATTCTCTATGATCATACATTATCATCTTCAAACTCATCAATGTTCTCAAATCTTCTAAGTATATCTATATCACAAGAATTCATTCTCCTTATATAATCATGAACAACAAAGGTTGCCCATATGATAGCAAATTGAGTTCCAAGCTCAAAATTGGTCAAATTTTGCAATATCCTCCACCTTGCTTTGCAAACTCTAAAGGTTCTTTCAATGACACTCCTTAAACTTGAATGATGATAATTGAAGAGCTCATTTTAATTTGTGACCTAAAAGCTGTGGCCAATCTGAATTGAGGAAGATGATATCCTGTATTTCTATATGGTCCTAAAAACCCATTGAAATTAGGATATCTAGAATCAACAAGATAGTATTTGATTGTAAGGAAATGTCGCTATATTTGAAACAATTGTATAATAATCATTGTCATCTAATGTCTACTGGCTACACTTATTCTCCATAGGCAAGAACTAGTGCCTAAATTCCTGTTTGGTAATTGGCATCCAGGTACGAGGTGATACAGTGCAGCAACAAAGTTTCGAATTCGGAAAATTCAATGACAAGCAAACTACAATCTGATTTCAATTTCTAATAATAAATGACTAGTTCAAAACACCCACAAATTATCAAACTTTCCTTCACAGCAAAGTTCAATTTTCAGCAAACAATTTCCAAACCATTTAGTCATGAGAGAGGTTGAGGTTCAAAAGCATATTGAAATATAAAGTCTGCATAAATTCGGGCAGAGAGGGAGAGCGATTATGTTAGTTTGAGTGACTTAAATCCATAGGCAATCGCAAAAAGTTTTAGCTAAATGGAGTTTTTTTCCCTATACAATAATTGAATGCTTTTAATTATTGTTCTGCGTTTCCAGGTTCTATACACTTGCACTGTGATCGTGAAGCTGTCTAATCAGAATAAACAAATGGCACTTGTTTATTGTAATACCCTAAAATTCCTATTTCTCATAACTACCATAATTTGATAAATAATACCTATAGGAAATAGATGAATATGTGGCCTCAAAATTTAAGTGGTTTATTTAATTAATTTAGGGAATTTTCTCCTCGAATTAAAGAGACCAAAGACCCAAATTTTGTAATCTTCAATTAGGGATTATAAAATACCCTAATAACTCATATGAATATTGTATCTTAGCAAATACAAAAGTGAATTTGTTATAATTATATTTTCATCCCACTTTGGGATTAATTAACCAATAGTTAATTACAAACCTATATATTGGAGACTATAAAATGTGATATTAAATCACATCAAATAACAACTATTTTGAATGATCATAAAGAAAGAAAGTAACACATAAATTGGTGATTAATTTATAACCAAAGGTTATGAAATCACTTAATTATATTAAAGCATAATCTTAAATTAATCATAAGAGACAATAAGATGACATAAAAATACCTAAATCAATTAGAGAAAATTTTCAACAACAAATGGACAGTTAAGTTTAAATAATTAAGGTATTTATATATTAACTTTAGGAATTAATCTATCATCAAATTAAAAGGGCATAATTAAGGATACATTAATTTAATTAAGGACCAAAGGCAACGAAGGAGTCTTTTAATTACCTAATGGATAAAGTCAAAACAAGGCTTTCTACTTGGAAGGCAAATTCACTATCCTACGCCGGGAGATCTACCCTCATCTCTTCTGTGTCTACAACAATTCCAGGGTACGCTATGCAAACGTCGCTCCTCCCGACTAGCACGTGTTCGGCTCTAGATCAAAGTAACCGACAGTTCCTTTGGGGCAGCACGGAGGTGCATAAGCGAGTCCCACTAGTGGCCTGGGATGGTATTTGCCAACCAAAGTCTAGAGACGGATTGGGACTACGGCACACTAATCTTTATATTAGGGCATATCTCATGAAGGTAGGATGGCAACTCACTAGCAGAAGGGATGACTTTTGGGTGAAAGTGGTCAGAAATAAATACAATTGCGGCCAAGATGTTTTACCGAGGATTGAGATGCGTAAGACTGGCTCAAACTTATGGAAGGGGATTAAACAAACGTGGGACAAAGTACACGAAGGGATTGAAGTGCACTCGAATGGGCTTGTGCGCTGGAAGTGGAACAAAAGCGGGTTATTCTCTGTTAAATCTGCATACCAGGCACTAACGCAGGACGAGGCACAATCTGATCCTTTATGGGGTCGACTATGGAAGCTTAAGGTGCCGGAAAGATGTAAATTTATTTTGTGGCTTGCCCTGCATGATCGATTGCTCACGAACTCTGCAAGGTGTAAACGAGGGATTAGTAATGATGCCACCTGTTCAGTGTGTGGTGCAGACCTAGAGACCCTGCAGCACATGTTCAGGGATTGTCCAGAAACGAAAGCCTTGTGGCATCAGTTGTTCCCTCCGTCTATGTGGCGTATATTCTCCTCAATGAGTACTGATCAATGGTTCCAGTGGAACCTTCATAACAGAGGTGGATCGAAGCAGGCCGAGGAGTGGAAACAAGTGTTCGCAATCACTTGCTGGTGGCTTTGGCACCGTCGAAATCTCACGGTATTTGAAGGAAAGATTATGTCGAATCACACAATCATCTCAAGCATGAACGCAACCAGGCATTGCTTAAATGAGGCACGGGAACGATGGAACCTGGTGGATGGTCGGAGAAAGCAATTGAAGGTGTCTGGATCTCAGTGGCAACCTCCACTCCCTGGATATATCAAGGTAAACTCTGACGGAGCTTTTTCTTGCCTGGCGCCCGGTGTTGCAAGTGGGGGTGTGCTGAGGGATGAACATGGTACGTTCCTAAGTGCTTTTCTTTTCAAGGGAGACAAAGTTGACTTTTTGACCGCTGAGCTTTGGGGTGCCTCCACGGTCTTAAGCTAGCGTGGGATATGGGGTTTAGGAAGGTTGTCATTGAAGTTGACTCTGAGGACGTAGTGGCACTGATACGAAGCCACGCATATGAAACGCATGAAGACCACCAACTGATTGATGAGATCAAGCTTGTGATGGATCGGGACTGGAATGTTGAACTGCGCCTTATTAGCCGCTAGGATAATGAAGTGGCAGACCACCTCGCCAAAGCTACTTTGGCTGTTATGCCTGGCTTTCACACCATCCTGCAACCTGATGAGGATTTGAGAAGGTGTCTTTTAATTGATAAGGGGTAGTTTTATTTTGGTTTGCTCTATTTGTATAAAAAAAAAAAGCTAATTAGCATAAATGGGATCAATAATGACCATGATTAATATATTAATCAATCATACATTTATAATTAAGACTAGTAACAACTAGAACACTACATTTGGGATTATAACTTGAATTAAATTAAACATCATGAAAGCTAAATCCAAGTAAATTAAAAAGAACCAATAAGGGATCTTAAGACATTAAACAATAGGCTAAAATTAAAACACAAAACAAATTAAAAGATGAAGGGGAGGGGGGACGGTTTTCATAGCTTAAGAAGGAAGTAGGAATTTTCTAGATAATTCTAGAATGGTCAACAACTTAGAGAGAAAGTTAGGAAACTTAGAGAACAAGTTGCAACAACTTGTTGAAGAAGGGAGAAAACTTGTTGAAGAAGGGAGACAACTTGTTGAAGAAGGGAGAGAACTTGTTGAGGAAGTAGAGACAACTTGTAAGGTAAGTAAGGGCTTAGATTTTTCCTATAAATAGAGAAGCAATCCTCTTCATTTCTTCACACCAAATCAGCTCAAAGCATCTGATTTTAGAGTTAGAGAGTGAGTAGAGTGAAGTCTTGAAGCAAGAAGGAGGAAGGAGTAAGAGCTTCAAAGGTAAGTTCTTAAGTTCTTTGAGTTTTAGTTCTTAAATTTATAGTTAGAAATAGCTTTGATCTTAAATATGATAGCGTAATTTCAATATCATCTTTTTATAGTCAAAAATAGTGACATTTCGAAAATTAGATGAGCCACTTGGTATAGCAAAATTTCTGGAAAAATTATGAACATGATAGCGAAGCTCTGGAGAGAATTCATCGGGTAGAGATTTCTGAAGTCAGTGATAAAAATGTCAATGTTTTATGTTGAAAATGAAGTTATAACATTTTGGAAAAATTCATGGTTAAAGTAAACATATAGGGCTTTTCAAATATGCCAAGAACATGTTAAAATGAGTTCTGTACAGTAAGATAAAAATTCTCAAAGTTGGGTTACAAATTTCTGGAGAAATTCTGGGAAGAGGCTGAAATCTTTAAAACTGGGAATGACTCATGTAATCTGGGAAAAGTGAGTATTTTTACTTAGAAATAGACATCCTAAGGATTCCAAAGAATTTCACGGATCCCTATTTCGATTTTTCTAGAATTAGTTATGATTTTTCAAAGATAGATGAAAAATCTACCCAAAATACTGTATCAGCGTTTTTCTACGAAAATTAAGAAATAAATAGAGAAATAAATCCACCAGGGATAAAATAGTCATTAGTGGCCAAAAATATCTCTTAAGATGTGATTTGTACAAAAGTAATGCAATATTACTATTATAGGCGATCACCGACCGACGTAAACGCCTACCGACTGACGTACGTACCACGATCACCGACTAAGGTGCGTTAGCATAATGCTTATTATATGCTTATATGTGATACATAACTTTACATCTACTATGTGCTTATGAGATACATCTGCTGTGTGCTTATGTACTGTTGGGATACATCTGTTGTGTGCTTATGTACTGTTGGGATACATCTGCTGTGTGCTTATGTACTGTTGGGATACATCTGTTGTGTGCTTATGTATTGATTGTTGCTAAAACACCATGAATATCTGTCATACATATACTGTCATATTTAAGCATGAGGTTAACCGTTACCTGAGATTCAATGGTCATTGAATCTCAGCCCTTACTATAGCTTCAGGGTCTGGAGGAACTAGGACCGAAGACAAAGGCAAGTAGAACGCGTGAGGCACGGCCGAAAAATTTCTTTTTGGATATGTATTAACGTACTTATAAATATTCGGATAATTGTACCGCTATTTAAAGCAACCAGATACCCAGCAGTAAATGGTTATCAGATACTCGCTCTTTTGAATTGTTCCGATGCTCTACTCTAATCAAACTCTTTTGAAAACGGTTTAGAAAATCGGGGTGTTACATTTATCAATCCCAAACCATCTTAATCAAAATGAAATTACTTTTAGAGAAAAGGTGGGTAATACTTCGTGAGCACGTAGAAGGAGATAGAGATGAGAATGGTTCAATCCGCCTGCAAGAAGGGGTCAGAGAGCAGAGACAACTGCCTCGTGACGTCGACAAATCAAAGCTATGAGTATTGGGGAGGCGGGTGACGCTTCTTGAGCTAGCGAATTGAAGGGTTTTGGCATCAAAAATAAAGACCGGTCAAGTGATTTTTTATTCTCTCACTTCTATCCAATGTTATCAGACTCGGACCGGACCGGCCCGGAAACCGGCGAACCGGCCTTGAAGCCGGTCCGGTCTACCATAGGATCCCGGGTCATAGTCACCCCCTTCAAAAACATCGATTTAAAATGAATACAGAGGGAGGGAGAAAGAGATGGAAAGAAACCGAGGCTATGAGAAAAAATCTGGTGATAACATTAGATCCAGAGAAAGCGGACCCGGTGTGAATAGATCTGGTGAGTAGGGAAACGATCTGAAGATTGCGCCTGACTTCACATACATCAACAATATTGTGAAAGGGTGCGTGGGCGTTGGACATGGCGGAGAAGAGCACCAGAGACGAGGGAAAGTAGCGATGGCTCTGAAGAAAAAGAGAAGGAAAAAAATATGGAGGAACAGGGCAAGAGAGTGGCCATCGGTTTGAAGAAAGAAGAGAGAAGGAAAAGGAGGAAGAGAGTGAGAAGGAGTGAAAGGCTCGTAATTGTTGATATTAATTATGCTATCAATTTTTAGAATTAAAGCTCTTTTTACTTTCTTCTCCGCCATACTCCACCTGTACAGCCTATGACTATAGAGTAGTAGGAGATGATCACAGACTTTGGAATGCTCCACCCTTGGAAAAGACAAAATGGTGGGGGAAAATAATGTAAAATCAAAAAGTAAAATTTAAAATAAATGGAGTTAATATTAATATTCCAGAAGGTTGTTAAAAATAATTATTTTTCCATAATTTTGTATTAATAATTATGAAATTTTCATTTTCTCACCGATTTGGTCCCGGTCTGATCCCGGTTTGACTCCGGTCTGACCCACTAACCTTTGACCCAGTATCCCGACCGGTTCACTGACCGGTCCGGTTTTAATAACCTTGCAGTTCTATCACATCTACTTTTTTTTCAAGTTCCAAATTGTAGCTTAAAAAAAAAGGAGGATTTTAGGCTTTTTTGCTACTTTTACTTTTTTTTTTTTAAGCTTTCATCCAAACACTTAAATTAACAACAACAAAAAAGCATTTAATTTTTGAATTAAAGGACTTTTTTTAAAAAGAAAAAAGCCCATCCAAACGGTAATTTTTTATACGATGATTTATAATAATTACATATACAATTTTAATTTCTGCCATGAATTCTGCACAGCATTCATAGTAACGAGTAAATAAATCAGGAAAACGAAGGTCAACTGAATCTAGTAAATTAACCATATATATATATATATTTTAAATAAATATTGAATTATGAAAACTCATCGTAACAATAATATCAATAGTACAATGCAGGTAATTCATGATTCTGTTTTACCTAGGCAATTGAAAGCGACACAATGGGCATGTATGGCCTATTTTTAGCCATCCTACAATGCAATCATGGTGGAAAATATGGTCACAAGGCAATGCTAAAACGCCATCGCCTTCCTCATCATCAAAAGCTTCCAAGCAAATGCTACATGTGCTTGTCTTTATATTATCGGAAAATTTTTCCATCTCCTTGAGTGATGTTGCCATAGCTTTCTCTGTAGCAGGAACCATAAAGAAGTGCTGCATGGATTGCTCTATTACTTGATTGATTTCTGTTGACTCAATATCCTCGTTGGTAGAAGATTGTTGATCGGATGAGCCCATGGCACTATAGATTTCTATTGACTCATCATCATCACTAAGAATATCCATCATATGCTCACTGTATTCATTATCTCCAAACAGAGTGTTGATTACAAGATGAAAAGACAAAGGTATTGAGGATCTATCAACAATAAAATGCACAATTAGAGGTATTAAGCGGTGATGAACACTTCTAATGGTGAAACGATTGATTACTTCTTGGTAGTAAGATATGATTTGAGATGCTAATGACCCAACACCATTTTCTGAAAGATAGTTGCCTACATTTCCACGTAGAAAAGTTGAAACATCTCGAATTAATTCTTCACAAGGCATGGTGGAAGGAGATGGAAACACTTCAGAACATGTTATTTGAAGGCACCTTGTGTTGGGTGAAACCCCTCGTTGAATGACAATAAAATTGATATCAAACATATCTTCCATCAAGTTTTCAGAAATTGAGATGTAGGGGGATGTCAGGAATGTAATACGGATTCCTTCAGTGAAGGAGTAGCTGTTTGGTTTGTTGTGGTGCAGAATATTAATTTTCTGTGAAAAAAAAGAAGGATGTATAAGAATAAATAAAACAAGAATACAAAATTATATATAACAAATTTCTTGAATATAATCACTAATAAGACTCCTCCCTCTACAGAGACAACCCAAGTCACCCTCAAATCCCTTTCCACCTTAACTAGGGTGAAAAAGGAATAAAAAACTACTTTTCTTTGAGACAGAGGGTTTTTGAAGGAGAATATTCAAACCGTCACCCTTCTTACCGAACAAAATGTGAGAATTGTCGTATTGCCAATGACTTGGTAAGAGATTGAACAAATTTAAACTCAGATATAAGTTATGGCTAGGAAAAAAAAAGAGCTTAGATTTAAGTTGAAACAAATTAAAAACGCTAATATAATTAAACTAGAAACTCTATCCACCAAAATCTATAACTGGAATATGTCGAAACAAAATCGCAATACTTGAAAAATTTCTGGGCAATAGAACAACTTCTCCAAAATCAGAAAGACTGAAATTTGTTCAGTTCTTTCACTTGCGTTTTGTTTGGTCAGTAATAATGAAGAAACAAAATTAGGATAGGCAAGGAGAGTGGCGCGTTTGAACATTCTCATTCAGAAATGCTTTGTAACATAGAAAAATGGCTAGAGAACATGGGCGAGTCCCGATCTAAGTAAGCTAATGAATAAGTTGATGGGAAGGTTATATGAGAATCTAAGTTTTTTTAAAAAAAAAAAAAAAAAGAAAAGTTATGGGAAAATAAGTTAAAAAGGAAATGAGGATATCTAAGATGGAGGGTAGACGATAATCTAAAGGGAAAATTCTATATAAAGCCACTTAAAATGAAAAATTTCTAAATTAGGTTGGTAAATTCAATAAATTCTCTATTGAGTCATTAACCCAATTTAAAATTTTAAAATATAGGTAAAATGACTTTAATGTCATCTCCTCTCTTCTCTTACTAGTGTAGTTAAAATATATATTTAATGAAACTCTTTAATAAGAGGGAGAAGAGAGGAAAAAACATTAAAGTCATTTTACTCATAGGCAAGAATCTTGCCTCTTCCGTAACAATTTACTCTCTAAAATATTTCATATTTTATTGATGAGATACTATGTCTGTTTATAGAGGGAAACATACTCTATCCAAAATCTAAATAAGAAATCCAAAATATATCTACATATGAAATTCGAATAATTTATCATCCTCAATCCATGAACGTTGTTAAAATTGCAAAGCCGTAGCCATGGCCCATGAGTTGTTTGTTGAAGCAAATATTTAGTTCTTGATAGAAAGTTTGAAGCAAATCTAAATGTTACCTAATGATACAGTCGATTGCTGAATCGTATGATGGGGATGTTTCTGTTTCTGCTGACTGCAAAGTCCCAGGGCGATTGAGTATTGCGAGAAGCACACCTTCAAGGCCAGCGTCGAGGGAGCCTCAGATTCCGACACGTAGGAGCTAGAGGGATGGGACCAAGATTCATGAAGGTGAACGTGGAGGATACGCTGTTTCAGATATTAATGGCAGGCAAATAATTGAGATAAATAATTTATATAGGCAAATAATTCATTTTTGCATATATATATATATATATATATATATATATATATATATATATATATATATATATATATATATATATATCCTTTTTATAATAGTAAGATTATTATTATTTGTTTAACTATTCAGGTTCTATCTTCTATAGAATATTCTTTAATGTTTTTTATTTAATGAAGTTGTATACAATTGAGATAAAAGTTCGGAAGTTTAATTTAAAATTTGATTATTTATTTTAAAATTCAAGGGAAGGTTATTAAAATTCCAAAGCGCTAGCCTTGAGTTGTTTGTTGAAGCGTATATCTAAATGTTTTTTTTTTTTTGGTAACATATCGGGGCATTAGCCCATTTCCATATATCTAAATGTTTTTAATTAGCAAGAACTTACCTGATGATTTTGCACGCACAAATTCTTACTGTCTTCGTTTCAGGTGTTGAACCGTATTCTTTCTCTCCGTGATTAAAATTCCAAAGCGCTGGCCTCTTATTTATTGAATTTTGAAGTTCAACTGAAATGACGCTATCTATTTAATTTGAAAGATATGTTTTACAAATATAATGCCTAACCGTTTTTCCTTTTACCATGCCTCTCTTTTTCAAGAGTGACCATGTCCCTAACCATTTAGAAATGAGGTAAAATTACATGCTTGCATATTAAATTATAAATTTACTCAAAATCATTTTATTTTATTTTGATTTATCTGTGGTCCCTCAAATTGATTAGAGTCTACGACAATTATTTGTGTATTAATTATAAGGTTCAACCATTATATTAAGAGTAATTTATTTGAGTAGTGATGGATGGGAACTTTGTGTTTCCGTGGAATCATTTTTTAAAATTAAAATATTCACAAATTATCCTTATCTTTAAAAGTTTATGTCATCTCAAAGTTTTATAATCCTTTCAAAGGGTTAATATAAAGTTCAAAATGACTTTTTTTTGGGAAAGAAAAACTTATATATATAAAGATAATAAGGATAATTATAAAATAAACAATATATCATCATATTGAATTTAAGATAAACAAAATATTAAAAGATAAAAAGTAAAATCATGTGTCCTAAATCTAATCAAAATAAAATTCCAAAAAAAAAATCTTTTTTTGGAGAAACAATAAGAAATCTAGCTATTTTAAATTAAAATATTCAGAACTTATCTTTATCCTTAAAAGTTAATATTTATCGCAACAAAGCCGTTCAAATCGTCAGTATAAAAACAGAGACTCTAACGTGAAGGATGTGTGTTTTAGAATCATTCCTCTCTCTCTCGAGCAATAAATAATCAAGAGTTCACTAATCCTTCCATCAGCAACGATGTCCTCATCTGTGGAGGCTATTACTGTGGGGAGTAGCGACGGCGGCGAGTTCAAGATGACTGTCGGAGCGGCGTTACAGTCGAAGCTACTGAATCGTATGATAGAGGATGTTTCCGTATCTGCTGACTGCAAAGTCTGAGTAAGTGAAGTGAACAGTGAAACATTGAAGAAAGTAATCGAGTATTGCGAGAAGCACGCCTCCATGGCCAACGACGGAGCATCAGATTCCAACGCGGATGGGCTAGAGGAATGGGACAAAGAGTTCATGAAGGTAAACGCGGAGGATACGCTGTTTCAGATATTAATGGCAGCCAACTATTTAGAAATTGAGGGTTTGTTTGATTTGGCATGTCAAACTGTGGCAAACTCGATGAAGGGAAAGACTCCTAAAGAGATCCGAATTATGTTCAATATAAAGAATGACTTCACCCCTGAAGAACAAGAGCGACTTCGTAGACAAAACCCTAGTTGCTCCTTTGATTAATCAAACTCATCAAACTTCTTTTGTATTCTGTTTTCTTTGATATTGACAGACTGTTTCTTTCTATGAAAAAGGACTTAAAGTCAATTTAATAGTATCTGTCTCATATTATATACCTTTCATTTATCTTTGACTTAAATCATTTATCTTTGACTTAAATTCTAATATTCTTCCGGTTTCTTTTTTCTCCCTCTGTTTTAAATTCATTTTTTCATTTGCCTATAGGCTTGTGCTTATTTTTCTTTGTTTTACTTTAAAAGAACTAAATCAATTTAAACCAAAGCAACTTGGCTCATAAATGGGTACCCTTAAAGTATCTAGTCAAGGGTTCGATCTTTGGCAGTGTGTATAGAGAAAGTTATTTAGCCAACACCAATACTCTTTTGGGACGGCTCATAACTAGTACCCTTAAAGTATCTAGTCAAGGGTTCGATCCTTAACAGTGTCTAGTCAAGGGTTCGATCCTTAGCCATGTGTATGGGGAAGGTTATTTAGAACCCTTAGCAATGTGTATGGGGAAGGTTATTTAGCCAGTAGGTGCTCCGTTGACTACAGTGTAAAGAAAGATTTGAAAGATGGAGCTTGATACCCAAGAGAGGGGTGAATTGGGTATCTACAAATTTTTCGAAATCTTGTTCTGTTTTAGACAGCTAGAAACAGAGCACAATAAAGGAGAAGAGAAGAATAGCTTGACACAATAATTTATACTGGTTCGGCCCTTTCTTTTGACCTACATCCAGTCCCCAAGCTACACTTGGGATTTTCAATCCACTAGACTTCTTGCAAATGATTACACACTCTGCACTCAAGAGTTGTTCTCTCACTAGAACACACTCCCCCTTAAAAGTGTTAATCAATGCACCCAAAATCACCAAGTCCCCTGACTTGTGATTCTTACAATCAATGAATGATTTTACAAGTAATAACTCTCTCACAGAGTGGATAAGATAATCACTTAAGCACTAATGTCAAAATGACTCAATACAGCAGGAAGCTAATACACAATAAATGAACTTAGTAGATTTTCGCTCAGTGTAGTTGTATATCTCTGTGAAGGTGATAATGAACTCTATTTATAGCTAGAGAACATTAAATGACCGTTGTAGCTTTAATCAGACCGTTGGAGAAGTTGCCCAAGTGTTCTGAAGTAGTTTTGGAGTCTTCTCTCTCTTGTTTTCTCCTAATCTAGTTAGCCAAGTCATCAGGGTTGACTTTCTGAGAATTAATCCGTTGGATAGGAGGTTTCTTGTTTCAGCTAACATCCTTAAATGCTTTGTGTGCGTGTGCAGAAGGATTTGGGCAGATAGAGTAACTTTTGAGCTTTGCAATAAATGCTTTGATTCACTTTATGCTTTATCTTCTAATCTCTCATCAAACATTCTTTAATGCTCTGAAATCCACTAACAAAGACGTTAAACATAGCAGGGAAAATCAAAGAATAATATTGTAAGAAGATAGGATCAAATAACATTGATTTCTGAAATGCCCAAATTCAAAAAATCTGAACCAGCGACACGAACTCGAGTTCAGTTCTTACAGGCTCGAGTTCGTTGCTTTAGTGTTCAAAAATATGTGATTTCAAAACGTGTGAACCTGAGGTTTGTCTTTCAAACCTGAGGTTCTCATGTCATTGAAAAACTAAAAGGCTCTCGGGTTGAAATGAACTCGAGTTCATTAATGTCAGGCTCGAGTTCGAGACAATTCTGAGCAAACTTTGTTTTTAGTTTAAAGGAACAAACCTGAGGTTCGCAAAACAAACCTCGAGTTTAAAACAATTTGAAAAATTCTTTGCTCTTGGTAATTTATGGGCTCGAGTTCAAAACATTTAGGCTCGAGTTCATTGACAAAACTTTTCTCAATAGAACAGTGCTTTGTTTGAAAAACTTGTCCCGCCAGAGATGAACTCAAGTTCACCATGACAGGCTCGAGTTCATGTTCCTAAAGTCTTTGAAGAACTTTCAAACCTGAGGTTTGCAGAGAGCAAGTGTAAGGTTCAACATGTTTTCAAAGTTCAAAAACTTTCTGGAAAAGATGAACTCGAGGTTGATCTCATCAGGCTCGAGTTCATGTGAACTTCTCAGAAGTTTGATTTTAAACTTCAGGTTCAGTCTCAAGTTTGGAGAATGGTTTGACAAGTTTATGTTTTCTGTCAAACTCAGGCTCGAGTTCAATATTAACAGGCTCGAGTTCGTTTTTGACAGATTGAAAATTACAAGTTTAAAACATCCTAAACTTTGTCACACCTTTTCAATATTGTTTCCAATTGTTGTTAATCATCAAAACACTCAGAGAACTAACAAGATTAATCTTTGCTATCGATGGAAGATGGCCTTGATTTCTATCAAAAAGAATTAAATCAATTTGCGTTATGTACCTATGATTTATTTTTTTAATAGATGAGGGACGGAAAAAAAAAAAACAAACAAACAAACAAGTCTCATATAGAAGGATTGGAAAGGTATATAATAGTATCAAATTATCTTACACCATTTTAATAGAGAGATAAACTTAATATATGTACCTCATTAATTCAAATTACTTCAAAACCCAACCAAATGAAATTTGGAAGTATGCAGGATTCTCAACGTCGATCGATGAATTAGAATTCATAAGAAAATATTTTAGTTTTATTTTATTCTTTTCCGGTGGCAAAATATGGGATGATTCATCTCTTTTATCGGAGAAGCTTATATATACAGACGTACAAAGATTTTATATAAGATTTTCAAAACAATTAAAAATTTTTTTTTTTCTGTAATTTTGTCGGATCAAAATAATTTTATTTTAACGTGCATAAAATATGTTAACGTCCATATCTTATGATGAAAAGTTTAAGGAAAAGTTAATTTTTTGATTCTTCAAATATTAACTAAGTTACCACTCATTAGTCCCCCAACTATTACTTAGTCCATGAACTTTTAATTCCATTCAAACTCAATCCCTAATATTTTTTATTAAACTCAGAATGAGTTATCACTTAACCATCCTATGTGGAAAAATATCATGCTGACCAAGTTCCATTCCCGGTCTCAAGGACTTTCCGTGTATATCATTAGGCACGGGGAGCTCAACTCATTTCGGCCATCCAGATAAGATCTGAACGATTTAGATTTAATTCTTTTTATTTTTAATTTTTTTAAAAAATAGTAGATAATCTCCTAACTAATATTTTTGTAAAATAATTTTTCCATATATGAATTATCAGTTAAAGATTTCAATGAGGTATGCTAGAAAATAGAAGTACCTACACACGCGAGAACTTCGTGGCTCCAACAGTTCAAGCTCTAGAATGGCGGCGTGTATATTTGTGTGACGTCTTGACTTTTGAACCGTCTTCTCTTGATACTTTTTTGGAATATTTTATTAGATTTACAAATATTTGACTAGTACTTATTCAATTTATTTTGTACACTTCCTCTCCTTAAATTTAATTATTTAAGCAATCTTATCTATATAAATTTACCCATAACTTCTTTTATCTCGACCAAAACATAATCAAACCGCAAATATTTATATTTTGCATTTAACCTATAAATTTGCGTATAAATTACACCTATTTTCTCTTTCCTATAAATTCATCAATTCGTCTGCCGAGACTCTCCACCCTTCTCTTTTTTTTTTTTTTTTGGTACAAGGCGAGGGGAGGGGGGATTCGAACACGGGACCTGAGGGGAGATATAAGACATCTCAATACTACCAGCTGTGCCACTACACTGCTGTCCTCAGTGGTCTCTCCACCCTTCTCGTTTTCGGATATTGGGGTGTTATATATCTGCCTTAGGTTCACATTAAGTGCACATCTCTAATGTGTACCATATGTGCTCATCCTTTAATAGAGAAATAAACACATTTATATATATATATATATATATATATATATATATATATATATATATTACTTATTTAAATTAAATTATATGTTGCATGCTGAAACTTTTTTTTGCACTCATTATTTCAAATTAGTTAGTTTATAAATACTAGTGTTACCAAAAGAAAAATATTTTTGAATGTAGCACTACAAATTAAATAATCTGAGATAGTGGGTATACAAAATATTTAAGGATGCAGCATATAATTTAATCTAAATAAATAAATAAAGGGATTAGCACATGAGGTGTACATAAGATATGCACACCTAATTTGAATTCATCTAGCTTTGCCTTCCAACCTTTACCGTTGGGGGAGAAATTTCGAGTAGCATGAAAGGATGAGAGAAAGAAAAGTTTTGAATAAGTATTACCCGCCAGATTTTGACCTATCAAAGTTACCTAAGAATCAAGAACCCAATAATAAACAGATCAAGTTGTCCATGATGATATATGCTTCCTATGAGCATCAGATACAATACCTTTATTAAGAATTAGTTTGAAATTTATTTTTTTAAAAAAAAACATATTAACTATTTTTAACATTATTTCTTAATTTATTTGAAGTTATTAATGAATTCCTTTTAAATATAACTAAATCTTAGCGAGTTCATATAGTAATTCAATTTAATTATTACAAATAGCATTAGAGAGAGAATTAGAGGGACGTGCATTAGAAATTAGAAATTTAGAAGTCTCAAATCCACTTTTTCTTGAAGATATGAACGAGCAGTGTCTGTTTGGTTTAGTGGTAGAGATTCCAATAAATCCGATTGAGCACACAAAAGTGATTATACAACCCATTTGTCTTGTGTGAGTAATTTTTATAAAACTCCAATCAACCTTAATTAATAAATCGTGATTTCACACATTGAGAATAATTAAGCGACATGGGATCAGGTGCTCATGCGTTTGAAAAATGCCGGTCAAACTTCATCAACAAAGATTTCTCCAATATATCCTCCTCACTCTTTTTCGAACTTACTGTATCTTGTTTTTTTAAAATTTGCATTCATATAAAATGTTTGTAATATAGTTTATGTTTATTTATTTATATTCACATAATAAAATTATTCCAGATATGTAGATGAGGGCCACTTTACAAGGCGAATGTGACTACTATAATACTATAAGCATACTAATTTTTTTAGTAGGTTGACAACACATTCTTAGTTAGTGTTGAGATTTATGTAGGAACAATATATTTGGTTTAGTATTTTACGCGGACTATGTAATTGGGCCTTATGTATTGGGCTAGTATAGGTGTGGTTGTTAGTCTATAAATACAGTACTCAGTTGTATTATAGTAAGTTGATTCAATAATAGAATACTTTTCCTATCAAAAAAATAATAATAATAGAATACTTTGTTCAACAAAACATGGCCTAGTGTTGACCAAAAAAAACAAAACAAAACATGGCCTAGTGCCTCTCTTTTACCCAAAAAAAAACATACACACAACATGGCATCAGAGTCTCAGGTTATCAGTCCAAAACAATGCCTCAAGTACTAACATTCGAGGCCCAAAGTAAAGACAACCCAAGAAGGTGGTCTTACAAGATCCAAAGCCCAAGCAGCACGGATCCTCAAAAATGCTTGACCTGATCTGACCAGTGATCCAAGAAGGCAAGTGGACAGGTCACAAGATTCGGGTCCCTAATACCCACTCAAGCGCACTGTGATTCAGAAGCAAAATGAAACTCCACAACCCCTCGTCCTTGGGTTCAATTGGCGTGAGGGTCGATCTTCTTCACCTTTAAGGAGGGGGTTCGATCCCTATGTTGGTCAAGGCGCTTGGGGGGTATCCTAGGGGTCTAGGAAGCAGTGGTGACACTGGTAGAGGTGGAGGCATATGTACTCTCTGGCCAGTATCCCCTGTGGACTGGGCTCCAAGCGCCATGCCCTTGGAGTATGAGTGAGCCCAACCCCTTTCCTAAAATTTGTTAATAAAAAAAATAAATGAAACTCCAGAATTTTTCATTCCTGTAAATACAAACTCCTTTCGTTCTCCTCGTCGCGACACACGATTGCATTCCAGGTTGCCGGAGAAGGCCGAATGTCAATCTCTAGGTTGATTCGCAACCTGAACATTCTGGCTACCAAGACGTATCACAAGTCTCTACCTTCTTTCTTCTCCACAAGAGCCTTCTCTGTAGGTTTCTTCTCAGCCAGCTTCTTCTACACCTTTGCCATTGTTAAGCAGCGCAAAACAAACAAAGAACAAGATCTAGTGAAATGATCGAAGGAGATATCGAGAAGGACGTATCGGGAGTCATGAGTCTCTGTCAAGAAATATTATGAAAACCAAGTTTTATTGCAAGTCTTCACACTCCTTTTCAGTCCCAAGAACAGAAGACACTCAACGCTTCGGTTCAATTCTCGATCCCAAGAACAAACAATTCAAAGCTTCGATTCGACAAACAAAAGGTGAAGTAACTGTAATTTCAGAGATTCTCGAACCTCGGCAACCACAAAATGATTCACGCTTCTACAGAAACTCCATTGCCATAACCAGACACTTGAGCCTCCTCTGCGCACAACCAAACAAACAAAAATCCAGTAGGTCCCCTTCAACTTCTAAAGTCTTTACCTCATCTAAATATCAAGTAAACCATTCATGGCAGACAACGAATGAGCTCACTAGCTATTCTCTTCCTTTTGCTCATCCTCTCTACCTCCAGCCTTCCAATACACAAGGATCAGCCCTTATACCACAAATACGTACTGGGACTACACCCTATGGAGCCAGTCAATGAGAAACTACTACAAAAAGCACCTTTAACATTCATTTTTAAGACCAATAGACAACTATTTTTAGCGGTAGTAAAAAAAGTGTCATTGAAAGTTTATAATATACGACGACTTTTTTTTTAAAAAAAAACAGTCATCGAATTTCAACTACTATTATTTAATAACAGTCATTGTATATCTACAAATTCACAACACGCACACATGTTAGGTATTCGATAGAACCATTTAAAACACAATATAAGGTGCAATTTGAACAACGTAAAGCCTCGTGAGAAAGAGAATCGCTTGAAAAATTGACGATAAAAAACACCATTCAAGATTCGACATAAGAAATAGAGCATTTCATGTCCAACGAAGCACAAAATAAGAAGAAAAATAAAAAATAAATAAAATATCTCAAGTCTTAACTAAATGAAACAGAAGACAATAAGCACCAAGAAATAGAGTAGAAAAACACTACAATGGAACTATCCATTCAAAATTTCTAACAAAAAAAAGCACCAGGAAATAGAGCTCTGATATCCTCATCATCGCCTATGGGGGGCTTCCACCTCTTCACGGTGCTCAGGATCGTTGCTCGATATATTGTTTAGTGAGGAGAGAGAGACGTAGATCTACAACCGAGATCTTAAACCGGCAGCAAACGACAGATCTAGAGGCTATGCAGCATGCTCATAGTTCACCACAGAGGATAAGTCGGATTCGAAGTTGCTCACGCCACGATAGCAAACCTCCTTGGTGGCAAGGGTAGGGCCGTTGGGTGCGGTGACGAAGATGGGTGAATCTAGAGACTCTTATTGAAAGGTTGCGTTCAGGATAGATTTAAGGAAGACGTTCTGCACTGTTGGGTTTTGAAGAGAAAACTTTATATTTTTATGGAAGAGAAGGAATAATAAAATGTCGAAGGCGCGAGATTGAAGTTGAAATATCTAGAGAAATATGGAAGAGAGGGAACAATAAAATGTCAAAGGTGTGAGATTGAAGTTGAAATATCTAAAAAATTCAAGTTTCAACGACTCATTTTGAAAAAACCAGTCATTGTAACTCAAAATAAAAAATAAAATAAAATGGCATGAGGGAGACTTGAATCAAATGATATTGATATATTTTTTACAGATATATATGAAAAAGAGATATATTGTTTAATTTATTAAATTTAGGGGATATGATATTGTCACTATCAATTCACTACCACTTTTTTCAACGTTAGATGAGAATCTCAATAGGAGAGATAAATGAAAAAGATAGATAAGGTTCTGATTTAACGGTCAAAAAGTGAAAGTGATAAATTTAATTAGAAACTAACTAAATGAAAATACAATTAGATTTCTTCTCTTAACTATCAAAATTCTTGGCTATATACTAAGAAATAGCTATAAATATGGGATAAAATCATATATATATATATATATATATATATATATATATATATATATTAAATTTAATTATTATGAACTAATTAAATGAAAATACAGAAAGATTTCTTCTCTTAAATATCGAAATTATTAGGAACTAACTAAATAAAATACGGATAGATTTCTTTTCTTAAGTATCAAAATTCTTAGCTACATACTATGAAATAACTATAAATATGAGATAAAATCACACACACACACACACATATATAAGAGATATATTGTTTAATTTATTAAATTTAATTATGAGGAACTAACTAAATGAAAATACAGACAGGTTTCTTCTCTTAACTATCGATATTATAGACTATATACTAGGAAATAACTATAAATATCGGATAAAATTATAGTGGCCATATAATCTTGAAGCTTTTATTCTAGGGAAAATCTTATATAAAACTACTTAAAATAGAGAAATTCTAAATTAGGTTGTTAAACCCAACAAATCCCTAATTAAGTTATAGACTTAATTTGGGATTTTAAAATATAGGTAAATTGACTTTATTACACTCTCATAATCTTCTCTATCCTCTTTCCTTTTGAAAGAAATTTCTCTTTAACTTAGTTTTTTAATAAGTGTGTATATATATTAACATTAATATATAATAAAATAAAATATGATTCATTTAAACTAAATGAGTTTTTGTGTTCAGGAAGAATGATTAAGAATGTTTTCAGTAAAAAAAAACGCATAACAACGTTATCCGCTAAAGTTTTCATTAAAATTTTGAATAAAATTTTATTTTTGAAAGAAATCAAATTAGTTTTTTGTCAATAAAAAAGCAATCTTTGTTAATCTCGCAATATTACTTATGTAATATATAGGTTGTTTTTTTAATGCTAATAAATATATTTTCTTTTAAAAAATCATTAATAAAAATCTTTGATATGTAGATTGTTATATCAAACAAGTTATTTTTTATCTTAAAATTTTTTTTCTCATCGAACAAAAAATTAAGTAAAAAATAATTTTTTTAATTCTCAATGTTCAACTAGAAATCATTTAATTAATATTGGGGCTGACACTTTTTTTTGAACTATTCCTGATCATTCTTCCACAAAACATAAAAATTCTTTGATCTAAGTTAATCATATTTTATTTTATTATATATTAATGTTTATATATCTACAATTATTGTAAAAATAAATTAAAAGGCATTGAAACCCCTTTTAAGATGAGAGAGGAAACTATGAGAGGGCAGTAACGTCATTTAATCTAAATTTTAAAATTTTAAATTGTGTCGCTAACTTAATTAGGGATTTATTAAATTTACTATCCTAATTTAGAGTTTCCCTATTTCAAGCAAATTTATATGAGATTTTTCATTTATTCTAACAGTAAGTAGCACTAATTTTTCACAAAATAAAATAAATGTGTCTAAGATACAACTACTGTTTTTATTAAAACAGTCATTATATCAAAACATTTAACGGCCGTTTTTAAAAACGGACGTTAAAAGTAAGGAAAAAATTACAACTGTGTCATCGCCTAAACATTTAATGTTCTTTTTTAAAAAATGAATGTTAAAAGTTTGGAAATAATTACAACAGTGCCACCGCCTATGTTTTAACATCTACATTTCTTAAAACAAACATTAATTTGAGGACACTAAATTCCTATTTTATAGTCGTGAGAATTTCTTTAAAAGGAAAATAAAAATTGGGTTTTATTAACAAGACCTGCACTAAGGATGCATAGGACAGTTGACTCTATGATTAGTAGAAACAATGTAACGCCGTTGTTCTCTCTTGGTTACTGCATTCACTTTCTAAGGATTTGGCCAATAGTGTAATTTTTCATCAGGAATCTCACCTTGTTTGGCTTGACCTACAAGAGCGTTTTGATAAGGTAATGGGCTCTCAAATTTTCGGTCTCCATAGAGAAATTAACTCATAAGACAAGGGCCTCTCACTATTTCACAGTATTACTCCAAGATGAAAGAACTTTGGGACGAAGAATCTTTCCTATTGCTGATTCCCTCATGTAAGTATCTTACCTCTCAAGTTTAATCCCAACGCCTTCAACTACAGAAGTTATTACAATTCCTGTTAGGACTCAATTACACAGTGCACCTGAGAGTCAAATTTTATTGATGAGCCCCTTACGGACTGTGAATCAAGTATGATTATGAAGGATAAGGCTCAGCGTAATCTCAATAGTAGTGTAAAAACACACCCACTTGAAGGAGTTGCAATGGTTGCTCATAGACGAGGGCATGGAAGAGGAAGAGGAAGAAACACTCCACTGCCATAACCTATTGTAATAAGAAGGGAGATGTCAAAGATAATTGTTGCCATTCAGTTGGATTCCCTACTGATTTTAAGAGGAACAAAACAAAGACCTTTCAAGAAGATAATCTCAATCAATCTGACAAAGAGGAAGTTGTTAGTTCTCTATGAGTTTTAATGATGATTGAACAATTGGAAAAAAAGATAAGTTTTAGGATGCAAAAATTAGTTTTCCTTGCTATCAGAGGAAAATTCGAGTTTTGGGATTCAAAACTCGAGTTTTGGTCTGTGGCAAAACTGCTCAAAAGCCATCACCGCCAGTTTTCGTAATCACTGCCAGTTTTGAACTTGTGAAAAGTTCAAAACTCGAGTTTTGGAATCCAAAACTCGAGTTTTGGCCTGGCAGAGAGGTTTGCAAATCTTCTAAGTTTGTCACATCTCAAAACCTCCGGTTTTCATTCATCACTGCCAGTTTTGAACTTCTCTTATTTTGGAAGAAAGTTCAAAACTCAAGTTTTGGGAACCAAAACTCGAGTTTTGGAGAGATAGAGAGCAATTGATTTTTCTCCAGTTCATCACCGCCAGTTTTCAACTGTACGTGTATTTTCCAAGTTTTCATAAAAAATGAAAACTCGAGTTTTGGATTCCAAAACTCGAGTTTTGCCAAGGCAGAAAGCCTTCAATCTTTTCTGATATGAAAACTGCCAGTGTTGCTTCAAGAACTCCAGTTTTGATGTTTTGAACTCAATTCTTGTTTTCACATGAATAGTTCAAAACTCGAGTTTTGGGCAACCCGAGAGCATCTGAATTTATAAACCTTCATAACTGCCAGTTTTGGTTTCATCACCTCCGGTTATGAAGCATGAACAGTTCAAAACTCCAGTTTTGATCTTCAAAACTCGAGTTTTGGAACACTCATCAGAAAAACGCAGTTACGCTAAAAAATTGCCAAATTTGATTCATTCTTCATTATATAAGATACCCATTGACTCTATATGTTATATGAATTATTTATAACTATAATCGAGCTGTTCTAACATGTTTATTCATAAGATTACAGATTATTTTAAATTTGATTGAAATAAAGAGCCACTTTAGGAAACTTGCTGAAATCATGGAGAGACGTTATGCAGAATCATCTAGCCGTTATACAAGATCATTTGGCCGTTATACAACACCTCCAACGGACGAATTCCTTAAAAGAAAAACAAGGATCAAGCAAAACTTCAGAATAACTTGCCAACGGCTATATTTCAGACAGGGAGTAATCTCAGCAGGATTAATCCATGATATAACTCCAACAACAGCTATATTTTCGAAAAGGAAAAAGCCCCAACGGATCTATAACATTCACAAGCTTCAAACCACTACAAATAGATGAAGATTTGAAGCTGGAAAAATACAGAACTGACATTCTACAATCCTACTCGAAAATATTAGTGAAAGAACTGTTCTTTTACATTTGAATGAATTATTGTACTTCAGTGATCATCAATATTCACTCTTAGAAGAGAGTTTCTTTCTGTAATTCATTTTTCTGTAAGGTTCTCAAAGTAGTGGGACTTTGAGATTGGGTTATCTGATTGCAACTTGTAAGGGGGAGTGTGTTCAAGGTTGTGAAACACCCTTCGTTTGCAGAGTCTGTAATCGTTAAAGAGAGATAGTGAAAATCCCAGAAGTGACTGGGGACTGGACGTAGGTCAAGTGATTAGACCGAACCAGGATAAATTGCTTGTGTCTTGCTCTTCTTCCCTTCATACTCTTATCAATTCTGCCTTAGCAAATTAAAACAGAGAATCCAGAAAAGAATTTTTCAAAATCCCCAATTCATCCCCCCTCTTGGTGATTTAGCTCCGCTTTCATTTGGTATCAAAGCTCGGTCTTCTCTAAAGAGCTTAACATCTGGAGAAGGATCACTATGGAAGGAATTTTACCCGATGGAGCTTCTATCAACCGTCCACCAGGTTTTAATGGTGAGCATTATTCTTTCTGGAAAGCTAAATTCAAGGTTTTTGTTTTGGCTACAGAATATGGCTTGTGGAGAGTATTTGAAAAGGGAAACTATGCTCCAACAATTGTGAGGGAAGATGTCAGGATCCCAAAACCTGAAGAAAACTATGATGAGAATGATAGAGGAAACATCACTCTCAATGGCAAAGCCATACTCATGCTATAAAGTGCCTTGAGCCAACAAGAATACTTCTGCATATGCACTCTAAGTTCAGCAAAAGCCATGTGGGATGCTTTGGAGATAGCTCATGAAGGGACAACTGGAGTCAAGCAGAATAGAGTCAACACCCTTATGACAGAATATGATCTCCTTCGCATGAAAAAAGGAGAAACCATTGGTGAGTTTCAGTTAAGATTTACTCATTTGATTAATCAACTTGCTGCCTTAGGTAAGGTATATGAACAACCTGTTCAAGTGAGGAAAATCCTAAATGTTCTCAATAAAGAATGGGAAGCCAAAGTCACTGCCATCGAAGAAGCTCGTGGAGAATCAATGACATCTGTAGCAGCCCTCTTTGGTAATTTGTCTGATTATGAAGCAAAACTTAAATTCAAGAAAGGGCTTGAAGAAGTTCATGGGAAGAATAAAAGCATAGCTCTCAAAACCATTAAAGAGCCAAAATCAGATGATGAAGAAGATGAGGATGATGATGAAGAATTAAGCTTAATGGTTAGAAAATTCAAGAAATTCTTCAAGAGGGATCAAGCCAACAGAAAATTTCACAAGGGTAGCACAGAAACGAAGAAATCTATTACTTGCTACGAATGTGGACAACCTGGTCACTTCAAGTCTGATTGCCCACAACTCAAGAACAAAGAGAAGAAATCAAACAAATTTAGAAGAAGAGCTTATGTTTCAAGCATTTGGGGAGATAGCTCATTCGATGAAGATGAAGCTAAAGAAGAAGAAAGAACCAACATCTGTCTTGTAGCTCAAGAAGAATCTGATAATGAAGAGGTAAATATTTCTAACTCATCTTATGATGAATTATCCTCTGAATACAATTCACTCTTTATTGAATTTCGGAAAATAGCCAAAGAACTATCATCTACAAAGAAGAAAATCAGATTGCTAGAAAAACAAGTTCAAACTTCTTCTTCTCCTACTATAGATTCTGAAAATACTTCTAAAAGGAATTTTGAAAAAGGCATCGAAAAGATTTGTGAAAATTGTTGTACTTTAGAGAAAAGAAATCTGCTTCTTACTAAATCTCTTGAAAAATTGACCAACGGTAGTGAAATGCTTAATATCATTTTAAAACAGCAAAGATTCACAAATGATAAGTCAGGAATTGGCTATAAACCTGATCTTGATAAAAAAAAAAAAAGGAGAGAAGAAGATTGGACAGAAATCATATATGAGTTACTTTCAAAAATCAGCTCATTCATCCAATCCTTTTGCTCATTGCAACTATTGCAATCGAAAAGGTCATACTACTTCATCTTGTTTTCATAGAAGAGAAGGTAAAAGCAAACCCATAGGTAATTATCAATGGGTGCCAAAAGGATCCTATAAGGTTCCTAAGACACAAACTAACCCAAAAGGACCCAAGAAAAAGTGGGTACCTATCTGTCTTAGAGCATCAAAATCCAATAAATAGTTCATTGATAGTGGATGCTCAAGACACATGACAGGGGATCAATCTAAGTTTGCTACAATCACATCTAAGGATGGAGGCAAGGTAACATTTGGTGGAAATCAAACAGGCAAGATTGCTGGAATTGGAGACATTGGAAACAACAATGGACCAAAGATTAAAGACGTTTATCTTGTTGAAGGTTTATGCCATAATCTCCTTAGTGTAAGTCAAAGTACAGATAAAGGTAACTTAGTTATCTTTAATTCAGAAGAATGTTTGATTGTTAGCAAGGATATTCTTCCCTTAGAAGATATTAAGTCTAAAGCATTATTTAGAGCACCTAGAGAAGGAAATTGCTATACTCTTAATCTTTCCAACAATGATGAAGTTTCTGAAAAATGTTTTGTAAGCAATTCAGATGAAACTTGGCTATGGCACAAAAGATTGGCACATGTTAATATGTCCCAACTTAACAAACTAGTCAAGAAAGACCTAGTAATTGGCATTCCTAAACTTGGTTTCAAAAATGACATGATCTGTGATTCTTGTCAAAAGGGAAAACAGACCAAGACCTCTTTTAATCCCAAAAATGAAATTTCAACTCACAGAGCTCTTCAATTACTTCACATGGATTTGGTAGGTCCTGCTAGAGTTAGAAGTCTAGGTGGCAATCTGTATACTCTAGTTATAGTTGATGACTATTCCAGATTCACATGGACCATATTTTTATGTTCTAAAGATGAAACATTTGATCAATTTGTTGCCTTTGCCAAAAAGGTCCAGAACGAGAAAGGTCTTTCTATTTCAGGAATTAGAACTGATCATGGAGGTGAGTTTGATAATCAAGCCTTTACTGAATTCTGTGAAAGCATGGGAATCGATCACAATTTTTCAGCTCCAAGGACTCCTCAACAAAATGGAGTAGTTGAAAGAAAGAACAGAGTCCTCACTGAGATGGCGAGAGCAATGTTGAATGAAAACAACACCTCTCAAGTATTCTGGGCAGATGCAATGTCTACGGCATGCTACATCTCAAATAGAGCCTATGTACGAAAGAAATTAAACAAAACTCCCTATGACCTGTACAAAGGAAGGAAGCCAAACTTGGCACATCTACATGTGTTTGGATGTAAGTGTTTCATCCACAACAATGGTAAGGATAACTTGGGTAAGTTTGATGCCAAATCAGATGAAGGTATTTTTCTGGGATACTCTAATAGAAGTAAAGCATACAGAGTATTTAACATTCGAACACGTCGTGTAGAAGAATCTGTACATGTAGTATTTTGTGATTCATCCTCTAACAAACCTTTGAATAAAGATGATGATGAACCAATTTCGAAAAATCAACTTCATATAAAAATTTCTTCTGATTCAAATGAACCAGATGTTTTCAAAACAGATCCTCAAAACCACTTTGAAAATCCTGAACCATCTCAGCCTCAAGCTTGGAAATACACTAGGAATCATCCTTTAGACCAAGTAATAGGTGATATCAATCAAGGAGTAAGAACCAGAAAAAGCACCTTGAATGAAGTAACATTTTCTGCATTTATATCCCACATTGAACCCTCAAAAATTGATGAAGCTCTTTCAGACAATGATTGAGTGATAGCAATGCAAGAGGAGTTACATCAATTTGACAGAAATCAAGTTTGGGACTTGGTACCTAGGCCTAAAGATCATCCAGTCATTGGCACTAAATGGGTATTCAAAAACAAACAGATGAATCTGCAATCATTGTCCGCAACAAGGCAAGATTGGTTGCCAAAGGCTATAATCAAGAAGAAGGAATTGATTATGAAGAAACTTATGCTCCAGTGGCAAGATTGGAAGCCATAAGAGTTCTTCTAGCCTTTGCTTGTGTTAAAAGAATAAAGCTTTTTCAAATGGATGTAAAAAGTGCATTTTTAAATGGTTTTATACAAGAGGAGGTTTATGTCGAACAACCTCCAGGATTTCAAAATGAAAAATTTCCAGATCATGTTTATCATCTTAAGAAAGCATTGTATGGTCTTAAGCAAGCTCCTAGAGCTTGGTATGAACGTTTAAGCAAATTTCTTCTTGATCAAGGCTTTGTTAGAGGAAAAGCTGACACAACTCTTTTCATTAGAACTAATAAGTTAAATGAAATCTTAGTTGTACAGATATATGTGGATGATATCATATTTGGTGCTTCTAATGATAGTTTGTGTGAAGATTTTGCAAAGAAAATGTAGGGAGAATTCGAAATGTCTATGATGGGAGAACTTAATTACTTTCTTGGTTTGCAAATTAAGCAAAAGAAGGATGGGATCTTCATATCACAAACCAAGTATCTAAATGATCTCTTAAAGAAATTTGGAATGGATCAATGTAATGGTGCTGACACTCCTATGAGTACAACTACTTCACTGGATGCTGATGAAGAGGGCAAGGATTTCAATATTACAAAATATAGAGGAATGATTGGATCATTGCTCTACCTAACAGCAAGCCGCCCAGACATCCAATTTAGTTTTGGAATGTGTGCAAGGTTTCAATCAGCCCCAAAGGAGTCACATGCTGAACATGTGAAAAGAATTTTTAGATACCTTGCTGACACTAAGACTCTAGGATTGTGGTTTCCCAAAGGTCAACCTGAACATTTGGTAGCATATTCAGATTCAGATCATGCTGGATACAAAACTGATAGGAAAAGCACAAGTGGACAGTGTGAATTCTTTGGTGGTTCACTTGTGTCATGGTTTAGCAAGAAACAAACAACGATAGCTGTATCATCTACTGAAGCTGAATATGTAGCTGCTTCAAGTTGCTGTGTACAAGTTTTGTGGCTAAAACAACAACTCTCAGATTTGGGAATCAACCTCAAAGAAGTTCCAATATTGTGTGACAATACAAGCACAATAAGCTTGGCAAAAAATCCAGTTCAACATACTAGGACCAAGCACATTGATGTGAGGCATCATTTCATAAGAGATTATGTTCAGAAAAAGGAAGTCAAGGTCATGTTCATTCCAACTGATCTCCAATTGGCAGACATCTTCACAAAACCACTTGCTAGAGAACAATTTAATTTCATAAGAAGAGAATTGGGAATGGTAAATCCCAATGAGCTGTAAGTATTTCTTACTTAATTCAATGTTAGTTATGGTTTTGATGATTATAAGTTACTGACTTAAGCATCGGAGTATCTAGTTTTCTTTTTTGCAGGATATTTAAAAAAAAAGGTTTTACTGTCAAAAGGTGAAAACTCGAGTTTTGGATGCCAAAACTCGAGTTTTGGTGATACAGTAACGAGGCCAGAGATACCTGCAAAGCTGAAAACTCAAGTTTTTGACAATGAAAACTCCAGTTTTTAAGATTCCAGTATCGGGGTTAGAGAATGAGCAGAAGTTTTCACAACAGTTGAAAACTCGAGTTTTGGGGTTCAAAACTCGAGTTTTGGACTCGGAATGTCAACGGTTCTCGGTACACCATTGACAACCAGGTAAGTAACTAAAATTCATCAAAACTCGAGTTTTGGTGATGAAAACTCGAGTTTTGAACTGTGTATATATATATATGTCTGTGTGTGTTCCTCAAAACTTCACTCAAAACCGCCGTTTTACCCTAAAACGCTCTGCACTCTCTCTTCTCTGTTCTTCACAAATCAATCCAAAAATCACTCGAAACCCACTCAAATCCACAAAATGACCTCAAAATCCACTCAACCCTCTCAATCCGAAGCTCACCCACAGTCTGAAAGATCTCAATCACAATCATCTCCTCCTTCTCAGCTTCTCCAACGCCCACCGAGAACAAAAACCATACCCAGCAAACTTCACGATGGCCTTGATCGTTTTATCCCAGGAGTTCATAGCGAGATTCCACAGTCCACTTCAAAGGCTACCTCGGCTACTCCTACTCGGTCCAAAGGAGTGTCGTTTCAGGAACCCATTGCCTCATCGTTGAGAAAACGCAAGGAGCCTATACAAGAGTCTGTGTTAAAGCCCAAGAAGAAGGTCAGAGCAAAACGGGCCTCCAATTATGAACCAGAAGAAACACCACTGCCTAAGAAGAAGAAAGCCTCCTCTTCTGTACCTCAGACAACTTCCAGAGCAGAGTCATCTGGAGCAGAAGCCTCCACACAGTCCTCACCAATTATGGTAAATGCCATAGAAGACATTTATCATATTCAATCCCCTCCTAGTTCTTTTGATTTTACTACTGTGAATCTGAAAGACCAAGATAACATTTTCAAGGAGAAATTTGCCTCTAGAGAATTCTGTGCAGTAGTAGCTTTGGACTTTGAGCAATTGGAAAGAGAAACTAATTTAAACTTATGACCATGGCTCAATTTTTATGAAAACTTTGTTTCCATAGCCTGTCCATATTCACCTACCCTTGTCCGGCAATTTTACTCGAATATGGTTTATGATAATGTGTTGGGTCCTGAGGGAGAATTGATAGAGGAGAGGATAACCACAAAAGTTAGAAATACTAAGTTCACCCTCTCAGTCTCTATCCTGAATAAAATTTTAAAATTAGACCAATTCCCTGTACACAACTCTGAGTATGGTAATAGGGCAATTTGGTCTGTTCTTATGCCACACAAGCCTTTTCCTGAAAACCAATCACAGACCCTCACTCTCAGTCCTAGTTCTATGCCCCCTAGAAACAGGGTTTTATGGTACATCTTTTCGAGAAACTTCATTCAAAAGGGTGGCAATTTCACCCATTTTGCCCAGAGAGATTACCCTTTGTTCACATCTTTTGTCAGTAAAGCCCCCTTCAACCTTGGTCACCACATCCTCAAAGAAATGATCAGGTTCAAATTTCCAACGAGAAAGCTCTCTCATATGCCATTTCCTTCCTTGGTATCTGTCATACTATTCTACTTTAAGATATAGCATATTGGATCAGTTGATGCTCTGAAGTTTCCTCCTTACTTTGGAAAAGGTCAATTAAATCTGATGAATCTAACATTTGAGGGAGAAGACTCAGGACAGTCAAAAGCTCCCATAAGGTCCAAAGCTCCAGTTAGATCAAAAGCCTCTCAGTCTCAGTCTCAGAACCAAGAGGCTCAGTCTGCACCTCCTCCTCCTTCCTCTGAGTTTGAAGCTCGAATAAAAGACATTATTGACTCAGCGGTTCAAGATATGGGTATCAGAATTGGGTACGAGATTGGGACACTGAAAGGTGAACAGTTTAAAAATTCCAAGTAACTGGCTGATGTCCAAGATGATATGAAACAAGATTTGGTAGGTATGAAGCATGAGTTGGAAGAACTCACAAATCAAAATGCCAAGATGGCAGACTTGGTCAACAATCACGATATTCTACTTACCTCTCTCAACATATCACACTCCAGCCTGCAAGACAAGGTTGATCTGTTGTTGAAACATTTCAACATCAGTCTCTCTTCAACCTTTGGGACTACCTCAGATCCACAGCCTTCTGGCACTGTACCTGAAGCTTCTACTCCTCCTATGCCTTCAGCCTCCACACCACTTGCACATTCTCCTGATCCCGAGCACCATAATCCACATATTTCAGAACCCCATGATCCTCTAGCCACACCAGTTGTAGAGCCTATTGATCCTAACCCTCTAGCCATTGTACCTTATATTCCTCCTATCTTTGTCCTTGACCCAGATTTTGTTGATGACAAAGGGGGAGAAGATCAGAACTAAAGGCAAAAAGAATTTGAGTCTTTTGATTGAAGTCTTTTGATTATGGTTTTTGATTTCTGTTTCTGTAATTTTGACTCTTCTGTGTTGAATGTTTTTAAGCTTATGGATGAAATTGTGCTGTTTACTTGTTCTGATAATTTATACTTCTGATAATTCATGTCTTTACTATATATATCAGTTAGTATGTTTTTCAAAAGAAATTCAAATAAGCAAAAACAATTTGACAAGTTGAAAACACTTCTGTTGCTCATCAAGATTTCATAAATATCAGGTTTTGAAGCCAAAAGAATTTTCATGAATTCAGAATCCAAATTTCCTCAAATTCTTCAATCAAAAAGGGGGAGAATGTTAGTTCTCGATGAGTTTTGATGATGATTGAACAATTGGAAAGACTTGAAAACTAAAAAGATAAGTTTTAGGATGCAAAAATTAGTTTTCCTTGCTATCAGAGGAAAACTCGAGTTTTGGGATTCAAAACTCGAGTTTTGGTCTATGGCAAAACTGCTCAAAAGCCATCACCGCCAGTTTTCGTAATCACTGCCAGTTTTGAACTTGTGAAAAGTTCAAAACTCGAGTTTTGGAATCCAAAACTCGAGTTTTGGCCTGGCAGAGAGGTTTGCAAATCTTCTGAGTTTGTCACATCTCAAAACCTCCGGTTTTCATTCATCACTGCCAGTTTTGAACTTCTCTTATTTTGGAAGAAAGTTCAAAACTCAAGTTTTGGGAACCAAAACTCGAGTTTTGGAGAGATAGAGAGCAATTGATTTTTCTCCAGTTCATCACCGCCGGTTTTGAGACCATCACCGCCAGTTTTCAACTGTACGTGTATTTTCCAAGTTTTCATAAAAAATGAAAACTCGAATTTTGGAATCCAAAACTCGAGTTTTGCCAAGGCAGAAAGCCTTCAATCTTTTCTGATATGAAAACTGCCAGTGTTGCTTCAAGAACTCTAGTTTTGATGTTTTGAACTCAATTCTTGTTTTCACATGAATAGTTCAAAACTCGAGTTTTGAGAACCAAAACTCGAGTTTTGGGCAACCCGAGAGCATCTGAATTTATAAACCTTCATAACTGCCAGTTTTGGTTTCATCACCTCCGGTTATGAAGCATGAACAGTTCAAAACTCCAGTTTTGATCTTCAAAACTCGAGTTTTGGAACACTCATCAGAAAAACGCAGTTACGCTAAAAAATTGCCAAATTTGATTCATTCTTCATTATATAAGATACCCATTGACTCTATATGTTATATGAATTATTTATAACTATAATCGAGCTGTTCTAACATGTTTATTCATAAGATTACAGATTGTTTTAAATTTGATTGAAATAAAGAGCCACTTTAGGAAACTTGCTGAAATCATGGAGAGACGTTATGCAGAATCATCTAGCCATTATACAAGATCATTTGGCCGTTATACAACACCTCCAACGGACGAATTCCTTAAAAGAAAAACAAGGATCAAGCAAAACTTCAGAATAACTTGCCAACGGCTATATTTCAGACAGGGAGTAATCTCAGCAGGATTAATCCATGATATAACTCCAACAACAGCTATATTTTCGAAAAGGAAAAAGCCCCAACGGATCTATAACGTTCACAAGCTTCAAACCACTACAAATAGATGAAGATTTGAAGCTGGAAAAATACAGAACTGACATTCTACAATCCTACTCGAAAATATTAGTGAAAGAACGGTTCTTTTACATTTGAATGAATTATTGTACTTCAGTGATCATCAATATTCACTCTTAGAAGAGAGTTTCTTTCTGTAATTCATTTTTCTGTAAGGTTCTCAAAGTAGTGAGATTTTGAGATTGGGTTATCTGATTGCAACTTGTAAGGGGGAGTGTGTTCAAGGTTGTGAAACACCCTTCGTTTGCAGAGTCTGTAATCGTTAAAGAGAGATAGTGAAAATCCCAGAAGTGACTGGGGACTGGACGTAGGTCAAGTGATTAGACCGAACCAGGATAAATTGCTTGTGTCTTGCTCTTCTTCCCTTCATACTCTTATCAATTCTGCCTTAGCAAATTAAAACAGAGAATCCAGAAAAGAATTTTTCAAAATCCCCAATTCACCCCCCCTCTTGGTGATTTAGCTCCGCTTTCAGAAGTTACAGACAGTAACGACATAATTTCTCCAACCTTTACCCATGAACAATACAACAAGCTCATGGAATTCCTTAAAAAGGACACTGAGCCGAAGTCAAATATGCATGCATTGACCAGTATAGGTTTGAATTGCTCTCTTTATCCTTATTCACATATTAATTGGGTAATGGATTCCGGTGCAACTACTCACTTAGTTGGAGATTTATCTTTGCTAGATTCATATGAGAAATATACAGGGCCTATTAAAACAATTAAAATTCCTAATGATGATAAAGTAATTATTACTCATATAGGCACAGTTAAATTTTCTAATGAATATGAGTTACATTATGTTCTGTATGCACTACAGTTGCAATTTAATCTAATATCAGTCTCAAGGATTACATGTGATGCACATTGCATGGTTACCTTTTCCCCTAACCATTTTATTTTTCAAGGCCTTCAAGCTGGGAAAATGAGGGCAAATGGTAGATTGGTTGATGGTCTATACATACTACAAAATGACATAAATACTAATATATATCTTGTAAACTTGGTTCATAAAGGAATTTCCTATCAGAACGAACCTATAGATATTTGGACCTTACGTAATAGGTTGGGTCGTGCCCCATTGTCTATTTTGAAACATCTTGATTGTGTAAAAGACAAAGGTTTTGATATGAATAAAAGTTGTGAAGTTTGCACTCAATCTAAGCAAACAAAAATACCTTTTGCCTTTAGCTGTATTAAATCTATTTAGGGCTTTGAATTGCTTCACATAGATGTATGGGGTCTGTAACACCCCAAATTCCACACTTCAAAGCGTGTCTGTTGACAATTAGTTTTAGAAAATTCGACAGAGTTTGAGGTGCTACAACTCAGAGTAATGCGGAAAAGGAGAGCATGCACTGACATTTGGACAATGAGTATCTGATACAAAATGCCCAGACATATGCTGATGCCTTGACATAAGCTGATATATTAAAAATTTTCCCGGAGGAATAATTCTTGTGATACAATTATAGAGCTTTGTATAATTACATTTTTACATGGTAACTATACAGCCTTAAACCAAGCCTCAGCTAGACTTTGGGCAATGAACCCAACTCAGTTAATCAACCGATTTGGCCTAGTAGGTGTCTATCTTGTGGGAGTCTCACCAACTTTACGGCGATTCATTGACTAACCCATATAGACGAGCCCTACCTTCGGCACCGAATGGTTTGAAATAACTTTGTTAAGTCCATGCCAGAAAGAATGCTCTGTTGACGTTCTCCCAGCATTTGCTTTGACCGTTGCCTCTTATTGGCTTCTCCTTTCGGTGCCTTTTCACGGCTCCATCTACCGGTGCCTTCTCTGATCCTGGTTCCTTTCCTGAATCCTAGATAGATCTGGGATTCAATCGGATTGAATCCCAGGTAACAGTTAACCTCTATAACAGATATAATAATACATGACAGATATTCATGACATTACAGCAGTAATCACATATGAAAGATAATAATAGAACACAGCCACTGCATATGAATGTTATTACAGTCTGCACTATTCACCAGTGCCACGATGGCCCATCATGTCCTCAGCACTAGGAAAACTCAACGGCATTATCAAGACTATAACCCGTGTAAAGCTGAATGTATAAACAGGTGATCTAAACCCCATAAACTTAGTCACAGTGCATGACCCAAGACCTAGTCTTGTCCATCACTTCATGAATCAATCAATCATATATGATTATACAAGATATAGACGATTAAAATTACTAGTACGCGAACGTACCTTTCACCGCGTTATTGTCAAAACGCCCGACCTTTGAGCCCGACTCAGGGCTTCCCGGATATCCTATACATTATTGTCAGATTTTTGTATGATATTAGATAAATATAATATTGCTTAGAATAATATCCTAAAGGTTTAATTTACCTTTCTACCCTTGGTGGATTTATTATTCCACTTTTACCCTTACATTTTATTAAAAACGCTACTTCAGTATTTCTGGGCAGAATTTTCAGTAACTTTGAAAAATCATAACTAATTCTATAAAAATCGAAACGAGGATCCGTAAAATTCCCCGGAATCCTGAGGATGTCTATTTTTGAGGAAAAATACTAAGTTTCACCCAGGACTCAAGAACAATTCCCAGTTTAATGTTTTCACACGCTACCCAGATTTTCGCCCAGAAAAACAGCTTAACTTCAAAAATTCATATATGCTTGTCCAAAGATCAAAACGGTACATATTTTATATATTTGGAAAGACCTACATGTCTACTTTATTTCTGGAAAATTTAGTGATTTTTAAAGGTCATTTGATGCATAAAATAATAGCATCAACATGGCTGACTCCAGAAAACTCCCAACCGTAAACTCTACCAGAATTTCGCTACTTTGATCTTCATCTTCCAAGAATTTTGCTCCATCATATTTTCCATCAAATTTTCGAAATAAACTCATTTTTAACCATAAAAACATGAAAACAAAACTATATTGGAAGATTAAAGATCAAACTAACATTTTTACTAAAACTATAAAAGCTAAAGACTTAAAGCTTTAAGACCTTACCTCTTGAAGACTCTAGCTTCCTCCTCCTTCCTTCTTGCTTCACTCCATCTTGTTTAGAATGGTTTTTGGTGTGAAGAAAATGAAGAGGTGAGCTCCCTATTTATAGGGAAAATTCAAGGTCCTACTTCCTCAAGAAGTTGTTGCAACTTCCTCTACAAGTTGTTGATTATTCTAGAAACATTCCTTCCTTCCTTTCCTCTTGCAAAACCGTACATCCCCCTCTCTCCTTCATCTTCACCTTATTTTTTTCTTTGTTCAAGAAGTCTCCAAGCTTGTGTGTGAAGTTTTGAAACTTGCTAACCAAGTATTGAATAGTCCACCTTTCTTAACAAGTTGTTGACCTAATTGGAGCATGTGTTGAAATCAATTCCTTCCTCTTCACTCTCTAGTTCATACGCCCCCTCCCTCATCTTTTTGCCTTTTTATTTGTTTTGTGTGTTATTCAATTGCTTAGTTAATGTGTTGGAGCCAAATCATTGGTCCTTGGATTATTAATTAAGGTAAAACACTCTTAATTAGGTCCTTTTTATTTACTACTAGATTAATCATGAATATTAATTTAATCAACATTAATTTAATTGCCCAATAATTATTCTTAGTATTCTCTAGTTGCCTTAAGCCTTTTCATACTCCTTTATGGTTTATTTTTGATAATATAAAAATGTGAATATGTAAATTTAATTGTTTATTAATTGTTGGAAATTTTCTCTATTTAATTCAGGTATTTTCATACCATTTTATGACATTTTATGACCCCTATTTAAATTTAGAGAGTTGAATTTGCCTCTTTATTATTATTGAATTTTCGCCACATATTAAATCTTTAGGGGATGATAATTTATTCCAAGTCATTATCCTAGTATAGTGTTTCAAATGTTATTAAGCTAAATAGTGTGATCAAATTAATTATGATCCTTAAATGTGGCCCAAATTAAGTCTTTGGTTTATTTAATTTCCAAGAGAAAATTGCCTAAAATATAGCTAACAATCCACAAAATTTAGAGACAACATACTCTCCTATTCTAAATAGGTATTATTTTGCCAAACTATAATATTTAAGAGACATATGAATTTTGGGGTAATATACCATTATTTTAATTAGTGCAAAACTAATTGCCTCCTAATTGTGGTTAATTCCCTTTACATAAATCAAGTGGTTTCATCACACTTCCTTGATTATTTTGGTTACATAAGAACCATGTTTTAACATGATAATTTTAACATATTTATATTCCTTAATCATACTCTTAGAATTGGCCCTTCAACTTTGATTAATCTCTCTTAATTAATTTTAGTATCTCCATAGTATTTTGTTGCTCTTATGATTATATAGGACTAGGCTTTAATATGGTAATTTTGTGGTATTTTATGATCTCAAAATAAAATTAGAGAATTTGGTTTTTGATTACCTTAATTCTCAGAGAAAATTCCCTAAATTAACATAAATATGTTACTCAATTTTGAGACCACATATTCACCTATTTTTAATAGGCATTATTTGCCAAAATATAATATCTATAATGATTATGAATTTTAGGGTATTACAAGGTCTATATAGGACACTTATACATTAAGGTTATCAGTTCTTTCTTACAATTGTAGGTAACTACTCAAGGTCAACTTGGGTATTTTTAATGAGACTTAAATCTAAAGCTGTTGGATGCATAAAGAACTTTGTTGCATATGTCCTTAATCAGTTTGCTTTTCATGCTAAACGAGTACGTAGTGATAATGAACTGAATTTGTAAACAGCAACCTTCAATCATATTTTCTTGAAAAAGGTATCATACATGAATCATCTTATCCATATACTCCATAACAAAATGGGATTGTGGAGCAAAAGCATCAGACTCTTATGCAAGTTTCTAGGAGCCTTGTGCTTCAATCTCACATACCCGGCTCATTTGATTATAGGGGGAGTGTGTCAAAATGGCGACATACCTAATTAATCGGGTCCCCTCTATGATCTTAGATTTTCAAACCCCCTATAAAATGGTGTACAAAAAACAACCTGATTATAATTGTTTAAAAAATTTTGGTTGTTTGGAATATGCTACTGATTTGACTAATTGTGATAAATTACAATCTTGTGCCATTCCTTGTGTCTTTCTTGGCTACCTGAGTTATCAAAAAGGGTATGTTCTTCTTAACTTGTTTACCAAAAACATTTTGACTAGTAGACATGTTATTTTTATTGAGGATGCATTCTCTTTTCTTGATAATGTGCCTACTGATCGGATAACTAAAAATGCAAAATTTTGCAACATGTTCTTATTTGATGATGATTTACCTATAGATCATGAGACTATGTAGCCTATTGTCTCTCCTTCAAAAAGAGATAATGTTGAACATGAAACTGGACATGAGAATGGTATTCCTGAGTCTGAAACTACACATATTCAACTAGGTTCACAAACATTTCCTACTGCCCGTGAAAGGACAACAAGGGAGCGTAGATCTCCCATATGGGCAACAGATTATGTTTATGGACTTACTGTGTGATAAGTCATATTTATGTCATGTTTTCCCTATGTGTTTCGACTGTTTTGAATGGTTAATCTAAGCTTATTTGTATGTTATCTGATAAAATGTGTAAGAATTCATGCACATGGGGAAATAGAGGACAGATTCTATAAATTGTTGCATCCATAATCATTATCCTGCTTAAGTGCATAAGAAAAGGGCCACTTTGTATTTTGCAGTGAAAACACATAACGAAGCTGATATAATGCTATAGCATATGGTATGCTTACATCTGTACTAGCAATACAATGTGACCACTATGATGTAGCATCGTAAGTGATGTAGAGTTATGCACTACATTACTCTGACCTTTCCTTGAGAGTTTTCAGGAAATTCATACAGATCATCCGAATAGACATTTAGACAACGATCAAATTGACTAAGGCTGAATTAAAAGATGCGGAGAATCGAATGAAAGATTTGAAGAATCCCGCAGTATTAAAAAATGATCAATCAACTGAATCTAGGGATTTGGAACTAACAGATTTGGAAGGCCCAGCTCACTGGACATACAACGCGAAAGGACCTTGTAAGAACCGGTTGAACCCAAGAGGGGGTGTGAATTGGGTGAAGTATAAAAATTTAGGAACTTTGAAATTCTTTGCATAACTTACTAAAATCAGTTTATAAAGCAATAACCATACATTTAAACATGTATACACATTCAAACATATATGCTGGAAATGTAAGAGATAAGGGAGGAGAGTCTACAAACTGATTTATACTGGTTCGGCCCAATCCTTGACCTACATCCAGTCCCCAAGCTTCACTTGGGATTTTCAATCCACTATCTTCTTTCAACTCGATTACACGTTCTGTACTTGAAGTAATCCTCTCACTAGGATTCACTCCGCCTTACAAACTGTAATCAACACACCGCTTGATTACACACTCTGTACTCGAAGTAATCCTCTTACTAGGATTCACTCCCCCTTACAAGTTGTAATCAACACAATGTGTTTTCCACTCAAGATCACCCAATCTTGAGTAACTCTCAGAAGAATAGAATGATTACAATAAATCTTCTCTTTCAGAAGCGAATAAATGAACACTGAAGAACAATACAAATCATCTCACTCTCTATGCTATCTAGACATGAAAAATAGAGTGTAAATGATGTAAAAACAGAGTATCAGCATGTTGGAAGTGTGAGCTTGTGTCTCTACATTTTTCTGCTTGAATCTGTCTTCTATTTATAGGTAAAGAGATCAATATATGACCATTGAGAAGATTCAATGACTGTTGGATAAAGAAATATAGCCGTTAGAAACTAGCCGTTAGAACTTTTGCACAGCTTTTGATGTTCTGACACAAATCTGACTTTTTGAGATTTGCTTCTAATCCTTCGTTTAATCACCTGAAACTTGTACACAAATGATATAAATTATGTTAAGAAGTGTTATGAATCATTTGGGTAATCATCTGGATGTTTATCAGAAGAATCAGGATTTTCAAAACGGTAATTTTCTGAAGCTGTGATGAAAACTCGAGTTTTCCTTTTGTTGTTGAGTGTTTGGATTTCTCTCTGCCTGAGCAAAACTCGAGTTTTGTACTTACAAACTCGAGTTTTGACTTTGTTGAGCATTTTCTCAACTTCTTGAACTGACTTTCAACTTTCGAGGGCCATATCTCCCTGGTCCGAGCTCCGTTTTTGTCTGTTCAACTCTTGATGGAAAGCTCTGTGAGTCTACTTTCATATGCCACTGATTTCAGCTCAATCAGATTTTTTTTGTTTGTGAGATATACCCAAAATACCGAAGGTGGGTCTGGACTGTGACGTTGATTCTTGTGGCAACTTGTAAAAATCATAGCTCCTTGATATGAACTCCTTTGGGCTTGAATTTTATATCAAAATGACGCATTGGGAGTCTAGTTTCATATGTCACTGGTTTCACCTCAATCTGATCTCTGGTTTTGGAGATATCATCGAATTACCAGACCTCACCCGAGCTAAACGTGAAACAAAGTTGCTGAAGAGCTGATCACGCTGTAAACTCGAGTTTTCACTTGGAAACTCGAGTTTTGAGTCCTAAACTCGAGTTTGTGCTTGGAAACTCAAGTTTTGCTTGTTCAGAGACGCCAGAGTTGCTGAAGACACTACAAACTCGAGTTTTGAGTCCCAAACTCGAGTTTTGTGTACCAAACTCGAGTTTTCTCCTATTCGAGAGGCAAATCACTGTAGCGAAGTAGGAAACTCAAGTTTTGACTTGGAAACTCGAGTTTTCTCATCCTAAAGCTGATTTTTGCTGACTTTAACTCTAAATTAAGCCATTCCAACTTCCATATGATATTGGAGACTTCTAGCTTCAATATAAGAACTTGAATAATTATATCTTCATTCCATTTAGCAAGTTCTTCTTTCTTTCTTCTCTTCTCTTGATCATTCTTGATAATTGAACTCTTTCTTTCCCCTCTTCTCTTTTCTCTTGATCATTCTTCATAATTCAACTCTTTCTTTCTTCCATCTCAACTTGATCATTCTTCATCATTTAACTTGGGTTTATCATTCTCTACAGCTTCTACCTTCTTCAACATCCAGAACATGATGAGGCTTCATTCCAACTTCTGCTTGATTATAAAGACTTCCAGTATCACATATAAGAATACATATGCATGTTCTTCTTTATTTGGTCTCTTCTCTTCTACTTGGTTATCACCAAAACCCATTGATAACATCTTGCTTTCTTGATAACCTCTGCAGATACTTCTTTCTTTCAACTCTTATCTCCTTCTTGATTAATCTCTATAATTCAACTTGGATTAATCTACATTAAATACAACAATTAGTCAATGTAGGAGATAACTATATTACTCAATCTTTTTGCTTATAACAATGGCATCTATATAAGACATTATCAAAACTAATCATAACCAACATTCTCCCCCTTTTTGATGATGGCAAATACTATAAGAAAAATATGTATGAATATGAAAATATAACAATGCAACATATTTTTCTTGTCATTCTCTCCCCCTTATTTGTCATTAGCAAAAAGTTGAAGTAAAGAGGAAATGCTTAAAGAGACACATATGAAACCAGATTAAAAAGAGTCAAAGAAACTGATTTTCTCTCCCCGATTGAAAGTGTTTTCATTTTAAATATGATGCAATTTGGAATGTTTTTATGAAAACAAATTTGAGAGAATTTGGAGAGGTTTTCAAGACATATTTCACAATTAAAGCATGTAGATACCAAACATGTGCAAATTTTTCATTGAATATAAAAAGATAGAGATTAGAAATGCTCATGTAGGTTCTACAAATTGATGAATGATCGATGAAGTCCATTTGCTAGCTGTATGAAAGTTGTGTCGCTATGGTTTGAGATGAAGCAGTGATGTGAGATTCTTTGAAGAGGCCCAATAGCAGGATCATGAATATCCTGTATGATAGGATGATAGTATTGGCTTCTTGTAGGTTATCTCATCTGAATGAATATGATCAGTAATCAGCTTCCATCCTTTGCTTTTTCTTCATAGATCATCCATGTAGAGCACATCTCAGCTTCAATGTTTAACCGCCAAGGCATCTTTCCTTAATTTAATAGTTTCACCTTGTAGAGCATTAAGGAAAGTCCTAGCACATAACATAATCTCCTGCTACAAATTGAAAACATTCTTTCCAAAAGAGATTTGTTAGTGCAACCAGATATCAAAGTATTCCTTTCTAAATGTTTTTTTTTCAAATAAAGATAATGAAAGGAAAAATATAAGATATTTTCAAATATGAAATTAACTCATCATCAAAACTAATAAAAGATAGTGAATACAGATGAGTATGCTTAAAGGGGTTTTTCTTCAAATAAAGGAGGTGAGCTTTTAAAGTATAAAACACATATGAATGTGAAGCTCCCCCTTAATGAATGCATGGCTAAAATGTGAAGTTCCATTTCATGATACCAAATAATAATGAGACACCGAATGTTATGAGGTTTGGAAATATTTTTGCTCACAACATGATACCTCAGAATTGAGAACTTTCAAGTTCACTTGGGTGGATTTGAATTTGGTATGAAGAAATCACTAATGCTTTTTATGATAATGAAAGAGTTTTAAAGCATAAGGATCATTTTAAATAAATGATTATACTCAAGCTAAAATTCATGAAATAAAATGAAATGAATACAATCAAATTAGCCTAGCATGATTATGATATACAATACAATACCTCACTCAAGTAATATCATAATTACTTGAGTCATAATCATTTGTAGTCTATAGATGCATCACTAGCTAGCCAATATCTGATGATATGATCAATATTGAGGAACTCCCAGATTTGATGCATAAGGATGAGTTTCTGTGACCAATGGCTCTTCTTATCAGGCAAGTACACTCCTGTATCATCTTGATCTAAGCCTCTTGCTAGATAAGATCTTGAAGTTTTGGTTGGTCAATTCACAGAGTTGCCTAATCTTGTCATTTACAGAGGTGATGAACTTCAATATTGTTTATGGTAAAGCTCGGCATAGGATTATTGAAGTTCCTCTCCCACATAGCTCGAGTGGTTACTTATGTGGTGTCCATGACTATATAGCCATCACTTGTAGTTCACATGAGAAGAGCTTACAAGCTTATCTTTCTCTGTTTATCTCTATTTTCCAATGCAAGAATAGAAGATCCTGCAAAACAAATGTATATTCTTTGATACTCAATGATTCTTGAGTCCACACAAGATTAGACATGACAACCTTATGCTCTTAAAAGATTAACTCATGTGATATTTAAGCAAAGAGCATAATAAGCTAACATAATTTTACCCAATCAAATAAGTTCATGCCAATGAATCATAAAGGGTAACAAATAAATGATACCAAAAATGTTATTCCTCAATGACAAGTTAGAAATATACTTTATGCAGAAAAGATATCATTGATAAAATATATGTAAGTTTGAGCATAGAAAATCTTATCCATAAAGATAAGCATTTATCAATTCACAGTTCATGAATGAAATCAGATTTTTCAAGAATTATAATGAAATATGCAAAGTGTTTCAAATCTTGAATGTTCTAAGAAAAAAAATGTGATAATGCATTATGAAATCAAAATTTTCATAACTGAAAGATTCATTTTTTGAAACATGCTTGAAAAACAATGATCACTTTAAAACATGGTGGAAGTCAATAAGTTTAATGAATATATCAGTATGCTTCAATTTTAGAAAACATGTTGAACATTGAAGTTAACATATTGAAGAATTTTCTGAAAAGCCAAAGTCACGAAAGTAAAGCATTATCAAGACATGCTTAGCACAACAGAAATATATGAGCACAATGACTTTGCTATTGACCAAGAGATAATCTTGCCTTTTAGAGTAGAGTCTTGAAAATATAAGAGCATTCAAGGCAAGAATATGAGTAAACAAAAATAGTTACTCAAAATATGGATGTAGACAAATGCTTATATATTTGAGCAACACAAAGAGTACTAGGATTCATGGACGATGAAGTACAACCTCATTAATCCAAATGATTAGAGTTCCACAATATTATCCTAGTAAGTTATTCCATATAATGGTTAATGCACTAACATATGCATTAATGAACATTCATAAAGCTTGGAATAACTTGGCCAATAAGGATTTATTCAATAAGCATAAGATTTTCACAAATTGAATTCTTTTCTTGAGATAAACTTGAAACTCATATATGACTAACTTGTTAGACATGAGGTCCAACTAGTTAGAGAATAAAACTAAAGAGTTCAAGCAAAACATTGAATTTCAAAGATCAATATGTGAAAGATAAGGAAAAACTCAAATGGAGAAATTTGAAGCATATCCAACATTCAGTATATAATATTAACTTTTTGAAACATCATTTAAATGCAATCAAAGAATGGATTTTTTTTTTGTTAACATTTGTATGCATTTTCTCAAAACAGTGTGAATATAAATCCAAACAAATTTTATACTTGTGCATTTCAAAAATATATAATCAACAAAGTTATGCACAAATTCACTTGTTTGATCATCAAAGATTCACTAACAAATTGATTAAACATAGTTAGGAATATTAGTGAATGATGATGAGAAGTATTAATATCAAACAAGAAGATTTCACAAATTCAGAAAATCTGATTTTCAAACTGATCATTGAAAACTGGAGTTTTCCAATGAAAACTAGAGTTTGTCACTGTGTACTTAAGCAAAACTGGAGTTTCGAAAAGAAAACTGGAGTTTGTCACTGTGCACTTAAGCAAAACTCGAGTTTTCAGATCAAAACTCGAGTTTTGGACTGGTAACATGAAAAATGAATTTTAGTCCAAAACATCAAAACTTGAGTTTTCAAAACGTTGAAAGATCTTAAGCTCTCTGTTTGATCAAAACTCAAGTTTTGAAATCAAAACTCGAGTTTTCATATAGTTATGAAAACTTTGGAAAACTTGCAATGCTCTCGACTTGGCCAAAACTTGAGTTTCCAAACTAAAACTCGAGTTTTCATTTAAAATATGAAAACGTTGAGAAATCTGAGCCAAGTCAAAACTGGAGTTTTCTATGAAAACTGGAGTTTCCAAAAACTGAGTAAAACTTGGAAACTCTCTGTCAAGTGGAAACTCGAGTTTCCAAACTAAAACTTGAGTTTTCTCAAAATTCTGGAAAATTTAGAAAACTCATGGCTAAAACTCAAAACTGGAGTTTCCATATCAAAACTCACTCAGATTGAAAAACTTTGGTGACTCTCTCTAAGACCAAAACTTGAGTTTCTAAATGGAAACTGGAGTTTTCAAAGCAAAACTGGATTTTTCAACTCTAAAGTGGATTTTGCTTTGACAATAAATTTGCTAATTGAAATTGAATAAGTTTCAAAATCTTTTAATTTAACCAAAGACAAACCAAAAATCAATTTCATATAATCATAGTATGAGGTAAGAATTAGATATCACCGTAATTCCTCTTATCCTCATAGAAGCTTGCTTGGTTGATATAGATTGATGTAGATAACTCCTTTTTTGACGTTCACCATCAACATCAAGCATAGCTTGTTAAGCTTTCTCAAGAGTTGGATCATTTCTCTATGTTACATTCTTGAGAAGCTTTCTCTAATCCTACAAAACTATATAAATATTTTTCTTTCTTGGTATCCAACCTTACTTGGATCCAATCATCATTAGCTTGTAGGAACCAAAATTAAATTCACATCCTCTTATGAATATAATTAATTTAGAACAACAAAGTACAGTGAATTAATCATAAGTTCATGCATAAAGAAATATTTTCTTTTCAAATCATCATGAATGCATAAAGAGTTCAACCTATTGAACATTGCCATCTCTTTCAAAATAGATTTGGATGTAAGAATCCAGTTTTTTAAAGAAAATAGTTTGCAATGTTCATTCCTAAGACTACAAGATATAAAACCTCAAAGAAAATTTCAGATGAAAGCATAAGAGGTTTTATCATTGTATACCTTAGCCTTAGGTACTTGAAGGATTGAATTCGCTCACCCAATTTATCATTTGTTGATACTTTGTCTTTTTGAATTTAGTCTTGGGATGAGGCAATGCTTTCTCACATGATGTAGATTGCAAGAATCTTTTCCCTTGTGCATAAGAGATCCTTCTTTTCTTATCCTCCTCAAGATAGTTGAGTGGTATTCTGTGGTAATCCATTCTTGAGGTAGATGATACTCTTCTTGCTTGTATCCATTGCTTCCTTTGATGTTTAAACCTTGTAGTTCCAGCAATGGGTGCCCTGAGAGTTCTCTTCCTTGATACAGATGCTATGATCTTCTTCATTGGTACATGAGAAACTCTTGGCTTCTTCTTCATCTTCTCTGTACCTTGATGTCCATTCTTTTTAGAATCACTCTGCACACACAAGGCACTAGATGGACATTTTGGTATCCACTTATACTTGGGTCCTTCATTATTAGCATTGGACCTTGATTGTCCTTTAGGAACCCAAATAAATTTATTTCTTACATTAGAATTTCTCCTAATATAGCATGAGTGAGAAATATGTCCAGATTTACCACAATAGTTGCAAATAACAGAATGATGCTTATTATGAACAACTTTGCAAGAATTGTGCAAGTCTAGTGGATGCAATGTCAAGTGACTCATATTTGTGTATTCTTTCTTCCCACATGATTTTCCAGCATCATTTTCGAAAATATGTTTGTTTTTCAAAATAGAATCAGTAAAAGGTTGAAAAACACTTCTATGCAATTGTTTGAAAACATTTTTCTTTTCTACACAAGAAGAATTGGAATTGTTTATCTCATGTGTATCTTGAGCTCCAGTTAATGATTGATCACAATCGTCCATGAGCTCTTCCTGGGAATCCTCTTCCTCTTGTTCTTTTGTGCTGACTGGATCGTGAAGGTATTCTATGATTTCTCCTTCTTCAATCTCCAGTTGTTCATCGATTGTGGATATGCAACTTATAGTTTCATATGAACTGTCAACACTTTCAACTTCCACATATTTGTTAGAAGAATATATAGAATCAAGAGTATCCCAGATTTCTTTAGCACTAAAGCAAAACTTGATTTTCTCAAAATCATTTTCGGTTAAAGCACCATACAATATTTTCATTCCTCTAATGTTCAACGAAAACAATTTCTTTTCTTTTTCTGTCCAATCCTTTCTTGGTTTGAAATCAAAGACATTTATAAAAACATTCCACATATCAAAATCAGTTGCTTTGATAAAACTAGCCATTCTAGCTTTCCAAAACCAAAAATCAATATCTTTGAAAAGTGGTGGAATGGTAAAATCAAATCCTTTTGAAAATGTGGAACACCCGAAATCAGCCATTGAAACTCTTGAGACGGTTAAGTCCTTTAAACAAGAGCCTAGCTTTGATACCAAATGTAAGAACCGGCTGAACCCAAGAGGGGGGTGAATTGGGTGAAGTATAAAAATTTAGGAACTTTGAAATTCTTTGCGTAACTTACTGAAATCAGTTTATAAAGCAATAACCATACATTTAAACATGTATACACATTCAAACATATATGTTGGAAATGTAAGAGATAAGGGAAGAGAGTGTGCAAACTGATTTATACTGGTTCGGCCCAATCCTTGACCTACATCCAGTCCCCAAGCTTCACTTAGGATTTTCAATCCACTATCTTCTTTCAACTCGGTTACACGTTCTGTACTTGAAGTATTCCTCTCACTAGGATTCACTCCGCCTTACAAATTGTAATCAACACACCGCTTGATTACACACTCTATACTCGAAGTAATCCTCTCACTAGGATTCACTCCCCCTTACAAGTTGTAATCAACACAATGTGTTTCCCACTCAAGATCACCCAATCTTGAGTAACTCTCAGAAGAATAGAATGATTACAATAAATCTTCTCTTTCAGAAGTGAATAAATAAACATTGAAGAACAATACAAATCATCTCACTCTCTATGCTATCTAGACATGAAAAATAGAGTGTAAATGATGTGAAAACAGAGTATCAGCATGTTGGAAGTGTAAGCTTGTGTCTCTACGTTTTTCTGCTTGAATCTGTCTTCTATTTATAGGTAGAGAGATCAATATATGACCGTTGAGAAGATTCAATGATTGTTAGATAAAGAAATATAGCCGTTAGAAACTAGCCGTTAGAACTTTTGCACAGCTTTTGATGTTCTGACACAAATTTGACTTTTTTGAGATTTGCTTCTAATCCTTTGTTTAATCACCTAAAACTTGTACACAAATGATATAAATGATGTTAAGAAGTGTTATGAATCATTTGGGTAATCATCTGGATGTTTATCAGAAGAATCAAGATTTTCAAAACGGTGATTTTCTGAAGCTGTGATGAAAACTCGAGTTTGCACTTGAAAACTCGAGTTTTCCTTTTGTTGTTGAGTGTTTGGATTTCTCTCTGCCTAAGCAAAACTCGAGTTTTGTACTTACAAACTCGAGTTTTGACTTTGTTGAGCATTTTCGCAACTTCTTGAACTGACTGTCAACTTTCGAGGGCCATATCTCCCTGGTCCGAGCTCTGTTTTGGTATGTTCAACTCTTGATGGAAAGCTCTTTGAGTCTACTTTCATATGCCACTGATTTCAACTCAATCAAATTTTTTGTTTGTGAGATATACCCAAAATACCGAAGGTGGGTCTGGACTGTGACGTTGATTCTTGTGGCAACTTGTAAAAATCATAACGCCTTGATATGAACTCCTTTGGGCTTGAATTTTATATCAAAATGACGCATTGGGAGTCTAGTTTCATATGCCACTGGTTTCACCTCAATCCGATCTCTGGTTTGAGAGATATCATCGAATTACCAAACCTCGTCCGAGCTGAACGAGCTTGTGTAAGGCTCAATCTAAATTGTAAGCTACAGGAATTGGCCTATTGCTCATAACCAAAACACCTAGGTTAAAACCGATAGTCTAAACTAGAAAATCACCATAGGAATATGGGAGAAGTAGAGTGAGGATTGTACTTATAGAACGCTGACGCTTCTGTATGGGATAGTAGCAGGTTAGCTGAATAACTTGTGAAAGACAGCCTTGTTGTAGCATTGCAGAAACTGTGCAGCAAAATTGCTATAGCAATGCGTTGCGTGCAAAATGGGGGAATAATGTAACTTAGGATGAAATCTGAACTCAGCCTACTCTTAAAATGATATTTTTCTTTCGACTTCCGATCATTTATTTACTTAATTCTCATTAATAATAGCAAAAACGAACAAACCAACCATACTTTTATTACACACAACTGTCACAAGAAACTGGCATCATCATTGGTATCAACAGTCTCTATGGGAACGATAACTCTACTTATATTTTATATTTGTTTGATTGGTTCACTTGCCACAAGGAAATCAACCAACACTATGTCTGAGTCAGGATTACCCAAAGAGAAAAGTAATTGTTTGTATCCTATTGAGAAATATGTATCTTATCACCATATTTCTAGTTCACATATGCGTTTCTTAGGTAATATAGATTCAATTGCTGAACCTATTTCTTATTATGAAACAATGAAAGATGAAAAATGAGTTTAGGCAATGAATATGGAAATTGCGGCTTTAGGGTGCAATAAAACATGGGACGGTCCCTCTCCTAAAGGGGAGAAGGCCTATTGGTTGCAAATGGGTCTATAAGGTTAAGTATAACTCTAATGGCACTATTGATAAGTATAAAGCTCATCTGGTTGTTAAAGGTTTCACTCAAAGAAGGGATCGATTATCATGAGACCTTCTCACTGGTGTTAAAATTGGTTACAGTTAGAATTATTCTAACGTTAGCTGTTATGTATGGTTGGAATTTATTTCAAATGGAAGTGGATAATGCATTTTTGTTGGGTGATCTGAATGAAGAAGTGTACATGTCCATTCCCCAAGGTTTTGAATGCCAGGGGGAGAATGGTGTGTAAACTTAATAAGTCACTTATGGTCTTAAACAGGCCTCTAGACAATGGAATGATAATTTGTATATTGTACTTGTTTGTGGTGGTTTTAAACGTAACAAGCATGATTATTCTCTACCACTCTGGTCCTATTTATAAGTCCCTTTTTGACCAAATCACATATACCAAGGAGAGGTAGATAGCTCAATGATTATGGGGTAAATTTTCAACTTTACCCTCATTTATGATTGGGTACCTTTTAACTTTTTCTTCTCTCTCTATTTTTATTGGTACAAATATGGACAAAAATGTCACAAGTTCATTTATTTGGTCAAAAGGGACTTATAAATAGGAACAAATTTTTTTGATCAAAATGGACTTATAAATAAGACCAGAGTGGTATTCTTTAAGAAATTTGATGTTGACATTGTGATAGTTCTAGTGTATGTAGAAGATATAATAATTACTAGTAGTTCAGAAAAGCGAGTTCCAAAGGTAAAGGACTTATTGCATAACAACTTCAAGATTAAGGATTTAGGAATAATGAAATATTTCCTTGGTATTGAAGTAGCTAGATCAACAAAGGGTATATTGCTTTCACAACAAAAATATATTTTGGATTTGCTTGCAGAAATAGGTATGAGTGGTTGCAAACCACTATCAATACCCATGGCTACTACGCTCAAATTGTTAGCATATGAAGAAGGGAAGCACAAGAAGGAGGACCTATTTAATGATTCAGAAAGATATCGAAGATTAGTAAGTTAATATATTTGACTGCCACTAGACCTGATATTTCTTTCTCTATGCAGGTCTTAAGTCAATTTATGCACCAATCCATGAAGTGTCATATGACGACGGCTTCGCACTTGTTGCAGTACCTAAAGCAGAGTCTTGGGGTAAGAGTACTTATTAGTAAAGAAGGCACTGCTATGTTAGATCGTTTTTGTGATGCTGACTAGGGAGCGTGTGAAACGATAAGAAGATCAATTATAGGGAATTTGCTAAAGCTTGGTGGTTCACTTGTGGTTTGGAAGACAAAGAAGCAACTTACTATTTTCAAGTCTTTAGCTGAAGCGGAGTACCAGGCGCTGGGTTCTGTAGTATCAAAAGTTGTGTGGGCCGTTAGACTACTCAAAGAACTTGGTTATGAACACTTAACCCCTGTTAATATGTATTGTGATAATAAAACTTCCTTGCACATAGCTTCTAATCAGTCTTCCATGAAAAAAAGAAAAAAAAAAGCACAGTGAGATAGATCTTCATTGTGTTCAAGAAGAGCTTTTAGAAAAAGTAATTGCCTTGCAACATGTTCGATCTTATGGTCAAGAGGGCGATATCTTGACTAAGGCAGTAGGTAAAGAGATACAAGATAGAATGTTGAACAAGTTAAGAGCTATTGGTTTGTTTAGCCCCAACTTGAAGGGGGTGTTGAGATTTATGTAGGAACAACATGTTTTGGTTTGGTATTTTTTGTGGACTATGTAATTGGGCTAGTATAGGTGTGGTTGTTAGTTAATAAATACAGTACTATCAATTGTATTATAGTTAGTTGATTTGTCGGACACTCTCACCAAAAGGAGAGAGTTCGATCTTGAAGTTGGTCAAGGCGCTGAGAGAGGCATCCTATCTCTTAAGAGTTGGTCAAGGCGCTGGAAGAAGCATCCTAACTCCTAAGTGCCTAGTTTCATGTCTGAGGATAATAAATAGTTCGTCCTGACCAATGTTGGTATCACCTAAGAAGAAGAGAGATTTGACCCTCCCCTTGGATTGTTGGTAAGTCCAATGTCTTTCCTAAAATTTTTATAACAGGGAAAAAAAAAAGAATACTATGTTCAGCTCAACAATTAGAATCCACGTCCATAATTAAATATTATACAAGTTCAAAAATAATTAACATATTATAAGTTTATTTTGTGCCCTACCCTTTTCAATTTTTTTTTTTGGTTTTTGTCCTTTGCTTCAGGCATTTTTGAAGACGATAGAAACGGCGTTGTCTTAAGCAGAGAAGCCGAATGCACGATTTCGTAGTCATCAGCAGGAGCCTATCCGTGTGGACGCGGCTTTTGTCCTCTACATATAGCGTCCGTTGCGCTCCGATGCATATAAAACGACACCGTTTGGTGTAAAATAAAATTGTTCCTTCTTTCTTTCTTTTTTTTTTTTTGAAAAATAGTATTCACTATCCTATAATATTTTTTAAGTACCACCCTCAAATATCTTTTTAGTATCATTCCGTATCCTGTAGTATCTTCCTAGTACCAGTTAGTACCCTAAAATATTTTTTTCAAGTTTAAAAAAATATTTCAATGTACTAACTGGTATTAAGAAGATATTACAGGATATAATGGTACTAGAAAAGAATATTTCAAGGTATTGATTGGTGCTTAAAAATACTTCATGATGGTGAATGATTTTTTTTAAAAGATTGTAAAATAATTTTTAAAGATCATGAAGTATTTTTAAACACTAATCAGTACCTGAAATATTTTTTCAATGCTAATCAGTACCCTATAATATTTTTTCATGATCCTAAAATTTTAGACTCATGAAAAAATATTTCAAGGTATTGACTGATACTTAAAAAATACTACAAGGTGAATACTATTTTAAATTTTTTTTAAGAAAAAGGAACAGTCTGATTTTGCAATAAACGGTGCCGTTTTATATGCATCGGAGCGCAGCGGACCTCATATGTAAAGGACGAAAGCCGCGTCTGTTATCTTCCCCAACTTCTTCCACCACGAACTCCGACGAAGAAATCGCCGTCGAGGTAAGGCTGAGAGCTCGACTTTCACTTCGCCTGTGCGTTCTATTTCTGTCTTCCACCTTACTTTCTGTATCCTTTTCCTTGCTTTTCGTTGTAACCGTTCGATTGTTGCTTTGCTTTCTATGTACTCTGGTCGTGGTGCTTTTCTTTCTTACTTAAGCTACGACAGAGTTTGACGCTTTGCTTTGCTTTGCTTTCTGACTTTAACTTGATTTTCTCTGGCTCTTCTTGGAGTCTCCTTTGCTCTTGTCCTTAACATGAAAGAGTTCGATTATTGCTTTGCTTTCATTATTCTGTTGAAATTTGATGCCCATGGAAGCCTGAGAATCAGAACATTGTCTAAAGATGCATTTCCCTGGACGAAAATAATCAAAATTCGGCATGTTAGCTAATGAAATTTAACTTCACGTGATTTGTTTTATCTCCTACTAGTCTTGCTGCAATATTTCGCTCAGTTCAGAATTTTTTCTAATCGAAATTCGTGGCCTGAAAGATGTGATTATTCCCATACTAAATAATATAGTTAGCTCGTTGTATTTGCACCAAAATATCCTTTTCTCAAATACTCAACATTGCACCGTGAACAACGAAAATCTTCTGTCAAATATTCTGAACAGAGGAAATTCCTTCCATTTTCTACCATTACTATTCAATGGTTTGCTGCATATTAAATATAATCCTGAGAATTTTCTGAATACTTGGTTTAGTTGTTGGCTCTTATTCATCACTTTTCTTAGAAAAAGAAAATCTAGAAACGTTCCCAATGTTTGAGTTTTGTTGGTTAAACTTATATTTGCTATTTTTTTTTAGTCTAGTTTCGCTTATAGTAGACTTACTATTTCATGCCATGAAGGTCATATATCTAAAAATTGTGGTCTTCATATGTCATGTTGGTTTGGCTTTGTTTAATAGAATGATGTTATTTGCTTGCAGTGGAGGCATAGTGAAGTGAAGCTGCAGTGATGGGAATCTGAACGTAACATTTGTCTGCCATCCAACTTTAAATTGGACATTTGTCAATGAAGTCCATGGAAAACTCACTTTCAACTACTGCAGCAGTATCTCTGCACTTTCATTGTCTCCCTTCAAACACCATAACCAGTACCAAACATAACAGTTTCCGCATCTTCAAGTCCAGAGCCTCTACTCAAATTCTCTCAATTTCTTGTGAAGCACCGCCAACATTGGACTATAAAAGACGCAAATTCTCCGCTGACAAGGTGGTACCTTTTGCAGAAAAAGATGCATTCCCTTCATCATTACCCCTCCACAACAAAAACCCACGTTCCATTTACAAGGACATTAAGAAATTTGCTAGGGAGAACCAGCTGCAAAAAGCTCTTATCATCATGGACTACATGGACCAACGGGGTATCCCAGTTAACCCCACGACATTCTCTGCCCTAATTGCTGCTTGTATTCGCTCCAAATCCTTGAAAGAGGGAAGAGAGATTCACACCCATATTCGGATTAATGGGCTTGAAAAGAATGAATTTTTACGCACAAAGCTTGTTCATATGTACACATCTTGTGGCGCCATGGAAGATGCTAAACAGTTGTTTGAAGATTGCTCTTGTTGGAGTGTATATCCATGGAATGCCTTGCTTAGAGGAACTGTGATTTCTGGTAAGAAGCAACACCACAATGTGCTTTCAACCTTTTCAGAGATGCGTGCATTGGGAATTGAATTGAATGTATACTCTTTCTCTAGTGTTATCAAAAGTATTGCTGGTGCACCGGCACTATTTCAAGGACTGAAGACTCATGCCCTCTTAATTAAGAATGGTTTAATTGATAGTTCAATTCTTCGGACAAGTTTGATTGATATGTATTTTAAGTGTGGCAAGGTTAGGCTTGCCCACCATGTGTTTGAGGAAACTCTTGAGAGAGATATTGTTGTATGGGGAGCAATGATTGCTGGTTTTGCACATAATAGGTTGTATAGGGAAGCATTGGAGTACGTAAGGTGGATGGTGGAGGAAGGAAGGAAGCCTAATTCAGTTATAATGACCATCATTCTTCCTGCAATTGGTGAAGTTTGTGCACGAAGGCTAGGGCAGGAGGTTCATGCTTACGTACTGAAAACAAAATCATATTCTAAGCAAGTACCAATTCAGTCTGCTTTAGTTGATATGTATTGCAAGTGTGGGGACTTGAGTTCAGGAAGACGGGTGTTTTATAACTCAATGGAGAGAAATGTCATTTGTTGGACTGCCCTGATGTCAGGTTATGCCGCTAATGGGAGACTAGAGCAGGCACTAAGATCTACAGTTTGGATGCAGCAAGAAGGGTTCAAGCCTGATATTGTCACGGTTGCTACTGCTCTTCCAATTTGTGCCGAGTTAAGGGCTCTAAAACAAGGGAAGGAGATTCACGCTTATTCCTTGAAAAATGGGTTTTTGCCCAATGTATCTATAGTTTCTTCATTGATGGTAATGTACTCTAAGTGCAGAATGATTGAATACTCAATAAAACTATTTGATCATATGGAGCACAGAAACGTGATTTTGTGGACAGCCATGATTGATTCATTTATTGAAAATGGGAATTTATATGAAGCACTTCATGTGATTAGGTCAATGCAATTGTCACAGCAGCGTCCTGACTCAGTCACCATAGCTAGGATGCTGAGTGTTTGTGGTGAACTTAAACTTTCAAAGCTTGGGAAGGAGATTCATGGCCAGGTCTTGAAAAAGGATCTTGCATCGGTTCATTATGTCTCTGCTGAACTTATGAATATGTATGGGACATGTGGAGATGTTAGTAAAGCAAAGTTGGTCTTTGATGCAGTTCCTGTTAAGGGTTCAATGACATGGACTGCTCTTATAAAGGCGTATGGTTATAATGAATTGTATCAAGATGCAATTGGCCTTTTTTATCAGATGAAAGCAAAAGGTTTTTCTCCAAACCACTTCACTTTCCTAGCAACTCTATCTCTATGTGAGAAAGCTGGATTTGTTGATGAAGCTTGTAGTATCTTCAATTTAATGTTGAGTACATATAAGATTGAAGCATCCAAAGAACACTGTAATATAATGATCCGACTTCTAACACGTTATGGTCGACTCGAGGAGGCTCAGAGATACATAGAAATGAGTTCCTTGTAGCAGAGTTGATAAGATTATCAGTTCATCAGATCCATACATTGTCAAACAATCTTACATTCTGCTCTTGAATCACAAGCATGAACATTTGTATAGACATTAATTGCATTAAAAAAATGTAAGTATGTGTATCATATTCCTACTAGATGTTCTACTCTCACTGCTAAGATCATGTTGATTAGCCACAGTTTTCTTCCTAAGGGTAAGTACATGGGCAAATTTTCTTCAATAACGTTCATTTTCTAGTTGCTACATTATGCTTCTAATGTGTCAAGCCCTCCTCACAAACCATTTCTCATCCCCCCAGCGGTTCTATTTAAGTTGGTTTAGTTGAAGCTAGAGGCCAACACTGGATCTTGCCCTATTTGGTATGCAAAGAGAAAGGTGTTTCTTATTTGCTCCTTCCAGAGGATTAGTTTTTCAGTTGGTTTCATGATGATATATAATATTATCTCTATCTCAATCAAACCTTTATGCCTCAGGTAAGCTTTTCTTTGTACAGGTAAATGCCAACTCTTGGGTTTTCCCAACAGGATATGTAAAATGTGCACATTTTTTGACCCTTTTCATTGTCATGCTATGTAAATTTCCCAGAAATCATGACATAATTGATTGGAAGAACAGGGGAGATCAAGTATTGGTTCATTTTAGATGCTGGATAATGTTTTGAATGATAGGTCAGACTTCGATGGCCATGGTGACAAGATTCTGCAAGCAAGACTCAAGTTAGTAGATTTTCCAGTAACATGCCAAATGTAACATCTAAGAATCCTACACTTAAACATGGTCCTTGTCACAACATTGCCATATTGCCTGGGATTCCAGATTTAGACAGTAATTTTCTCTCTTGTTTACTTTATATGATTCCTGTGTAGTCTCTACTAAGAACTCCAAGCACAGGACTGTTTATAAAGATTTTCGGTGGTGGTTTTTAAACTGGAAAATGAGAGATGTTTTGTCACTGGGACTTGTCCAGAAGTAACCATTCTTTTATGCTAGTTCATCTAGATAACCTGGAGGATATCTGGGTTCTTTGCCTAATCTGGGAGTGATAACTCTAATGAACACGATCCTTGTCATGTAACTTTCTTTGTTCAATGAATTCTGTTAGATTTTTTCTTTTTGGTTTTTCATATGCATGCTTAATTTCAGGATAAAGACTAGAGAATTGCCTGGCAGTACAAGAACTATATTGGTGAGTTTCTGCCAAATACTATCTCTCAACTACGTTAAGCTTTCATTTTTCCAAACTATGGTTTCCAAAACACTTTTGCGTGAGTTGAGGCAAAGCACCCCTCAGATGCTTACTTCATATACCATAAAATCACTTCTAAAAAGCTAATTCTAGATTTGAGGAAGCCACTAGAAATGCGGATATTCAATGGTGCAGAAGTTGATTGCATATTTGCATCATTGTCAAAGATTTGACAAAACTTGCTTCTTTTCATGATCAACCATTGTGCAGCAATTTTAGCTCAATTCTCAAGGTGCAGGGTCTGTTATGGTGATGAACTCTGGCTCTTATTTGGTGCATATTTAACTAGGATGTTTGGATTAGTTTTTTGGGAAGCAATATTACACCTTATGAGGTTAGTATATAAGGAGTTTTGTCTTGACTTACATGAAGACGGTTTTTTAAAGTGCTTGTGGGGTTTCTCAAAGACCATTTTTATGCCCCCCCCCCCCCCCCCCCCCAAAAAAAAAATCAATTAATTCTAAAAACTTAATAGGGCAAGACACTGAATTAAAAATTATCTACAAAAGTATTTAAATAATGCCCACTCATAAGATTGTCTTGGGAAGAGCCTTGCTCTTATTTTTCCTTAGAGAAGGCTTATTAAAAGGTTTACGAGATATCTTTAATGAAGTTTTCACATCAATAACAAGTTTTGAATCCATACTCTTTTAAACATCAATAAAAAGGCTTATGCTCTTATCGACTCATGGTTGATTCTACATATATTTGATTTCTTCATGTTGTTTCATTTATGCATTATTTTTATGATTGAATTTTAATTTATTAGAATCACTTTTTCAGGATTAAGGCTGCTAATCAGATGGGAAGTATTCCACTAAGATTGGGCTCTGGGAGCTTTTAGCTGGTTCAGATGTACAGAACCATAATTTATTGTGAGCAACGGCGATATCAATTTGTTGTGAGTAGTTGATCTTTCCCACTAGATTGTCTTGTGCCTCAAATTCAATAAGATTTATGTCTGGTGGTTCATGCTAATATATATTGGTTAATGTCCTTTACTTATATTTGTCCCTTTCAGCTTTTTTGCTTTATCTTATACTGAGAAGGGTCTTCTTTAGCTGAAGGAAATATGGAAAAAGGTAGTGTCTTGTGTGGTCTGTTATTTGGTTCAGGCTTATATGTATTGGTTCATGTGAAAACGTAGTGTCTGTTTCTTCATCCGGCACAGTATATTACAAATCCTTTTTGAAATGAAAATGAAATAAGTGTACTCACATAAAACTATTTAATCAAGAATGTTATTAACCGGATGGTGTTCTTCAGTTCAAGAGATAAATAATATAGAATTTTTATACCCTTCAAACAGTAGCGCTGGCTTGATATTTTGTTGTTTTTATATGTTGATTTCTTTGTACATATTTGATTAATGACATGGATTTTACTATAAAAAATATAGAATTATTTATAATTCGTTGCTTAATTTTGTTTGGCTATAATTTCATTGCAGCATAGTTGAAACCGAATGTACAGCTGAAGCAAAAGGTACAAGTTTCTCATCTCTAGCGATTTTCATGCTTCCATTCTCTAGCAAAGGGTACAGGTTTGTTTTGAGACTAATAGTATTTCTCGATTTGTTGCTGGTTTTCATATGTTGAGTGTTGATAATTGTATAGAGGGTTTGATAACTCTTTGTTTTTGTTAGTGGTGGCAAGTCTGAAGATGAGGTAGCAAAGATTTTTGTGATTTTTGTTATTCGAAACAATGAGTGCAGTTTCCTGTACTGTAATTTGGTAGTAGTTATATATAAATATCTATTAAATAATCTGGGATGATGCAAAACAGAATGGGAGAACACAAGAAGGGCTCATGGAATGGGACTAGGCTTAATGGAATGGCTTTTGGCATACAAAAGTGAATGTCAAATATTCATATTGTCTTATTTTTCTTTACCTCTATATTTATGTGTGATAACCCAATATTATTGTGAAATATTGCAAAGTAGATCATTGAATAGCTCATAATACTAAGCTTCCTTTTTTTTTCAGTAGTGAAGCATATGTCATCTTACACCAATATGAGAATCATAGCTGAACCTAAAGGTACAACTATTTTACATATTATGTGATTATTCGATCATGTTGTTCAGAAGTAATAGGAGTCTTCATGTGAGGAAGAAAACATAGTAAGGGTATATGAGAAAAAATCAATTTCTTATGGAATTTTTATTGTGTGCTGGAACAATATATGAATTGTATGGCTTCTAAGGTCTGAAATAAAATCTCTTTTGTTATGGAATAAGAAACAAGAAAAAGATAATGCTATGTATTTAAAGACCAAGATAATTTCTGTGCTTCCATGTGGTGTAGGCCAGAAGAAGTTGGTTGATTTGGACAATGAATAAGACAGTTTCTTGTATGAAAATGGTTTCACATGAAAATTGTTAATGGCAACTGTGGATCGGTAGTATTTTTAAATTCACCTTTGTTTATATCAATGCGCTGAACTGTCCGCTTTATCACTTTTACTTTTAGGTTGCACTTTTGGGAATAGAATAAAGCTTACTTTCTTTATTTGCTGGCAGTACGTTTAGCTACAATGTAAAATAAAGTTCACACCTTATTTGATGCCTACTTACATCATCTTGGTTTCTTTGTCATCTTAGTTCTAAACAGATGTTGAATGATTTTTTCTTAAACCAATAAGCGTACTTACACCTTATTCGATCCCTACTTACATCATTTTTTGGTTTATTTTTTATCACATCAAGATTCAATTTTTACTGGTTGCGCCTTATCACTCCTTTATTTCATCTATATTAGAATCTGATATAATTCTTTTTCAATAAAGTATTTAATCCTTAACGCTAGTTCAATGCATCTGCAGTTAAGTTGCAGAATGCAGAAATGGTCATCATTTTTCTTAACTAAGACTTTGGCCTCACTTTTCTTCTAAACTAAGATTGTGACTGGGACAAAGCTTCTTTGATAAATGATTGCAGGGAAAAGTGAAAATGATAAAGTGAAGACTTTTGACTATACAATGGTATATGTTGTCTTTCTTATAGTTTGTAATGTAGGCTTATAAATTTTGCTGGTAACATTTTTACCTTAGTTTGACTTAGTTGCTAAAAAAATGTTCACCTGGTCAAAAATGTACAGAGAAAACATGTTCACATCCATGCCATTAGCGCAACCTATAATACTGATGAGTAGCCAGTTTTCCTTTTCTTTTAGATGATACCTATTTGATATTTCCTTCTGAAAAGTTTACAAAGGAATTCTAAAACTGAGTAAAGTAACTAGAAAAGGGGAGATATGCTGATCTGTCAGCAATGTCTAAAGACAACTTTTCATTTATGTGGTTGTTGTGCTTTGATTCTGTAATAGGTAATTCTGATTGGAAATGTCTGTTTTCATGAACTACACCGAAATAGTCACCTAAATGGAACATTGCAACATGCTTTTTCATTCCCAGACACTGCCAAACTATTTTTTCACTTTTATATTCATTGTTTTAACGTTTTATAAACAGGGAGCTCAATCAACATACTGCCTATACTATACTATTACCCCTTAGCTTTTCTTTGTTTGCTAGCATTAGGCAAACAAGAGGTTGGCAAAGCCTTAGATTGGAAGTTACACGACCATCAGTTCTTGGAAGCCTTCTCCATGTTCAACCATGCTATCTTCATGTTGTTTTAGTCTCATGAATATACTATTTTGACTTACTGCTTTATCTTTTGATAAAGATGTCAGACAATTTTGCCAATATGTCTTATTTGAAAGGTTACTTTTCTTATGTCAGCCTTCAGCAGGAGAAGCAGAACGATAAGGCTGAGGAAGGAATAAAAAACCATAAAAAAAGGCACAAAAGTAGAAATGATCAGCAAGACAAAGGTCATGGCCAAATTCTGCTATTAATAGCTCTACCCCTATGATAAAGACAAGGAAGAAGCCTTCCTCAAAGAAGAAAGAAGTAGAGAAGCAACAAGAAAGAAGTAGAGAAGCAACAGAAGTTTCAATTACCAAACGCACATGCCTTCATGAGCTATAAATTTTAACGTGTCACCTATTAAAAGCATGTAAAATTGCGTCTTTGTAAAATTTTAGTATATGTTTTTAATTTCACTATTTTCATCTTACTATACAGAGATATGACATTTTTTTAGACACCTTTGTCTCCAATTAGATTCAGGTATTTCTTGAGATTTGTTGTCCTTTTACATGCTTTGTTGAACCACCAAGTTTTATAATCTTGTGGCTAAAAGATTCTATCCTCAGCTTTTGTTTGTGTTTTGGTTTAGCATTCAAAATAACCCTTACATGTAAGTGATTTAGGGTCTGTTTGGGATAGCAGTGATAGAAGTGGTTTCCCATCTAATATGTAGTCATTCATTGGTAGTGATGTTTTAATATTCCTTAAAGACAAAAAAGTTGCATCACCATGGAAGTAAAATATGTTAAAGTAACACATGAATTACCATCAACCAGTTCAACGTGCGGGGAAGTAAGTATAAGCTCGTTGGAAACAATACAATCATCACCCACTTAAGTTTGTTTGTCGGTACAATTGAACTTGAATGAAACTTTCTTTAACCAATGCTAATTCTGGTTGGCAAAAAAAATAAAAAATAAAAAAAATAAAAAACAGTGGTAATTTTGATCATTTTATCATTTATCATCTCTATTCGTCTATCAATTCAACAATACCAATATATATATATATATATATATATATATATATATATATATATTACAAAAGCATCAGTTTCTTTACATATTTCTAGCCACTAGCATATTTTAAAATACACTTCTACTTCCTAATTCTTGTTCTCTAATTTTCTGAAAAATCATTCATATTGAGATTAATATGTAAAGGTTTTATTTTTAAGCTATTGAAAACCATACCAGTCATTAAACTCGTTGAGATGGTAGTTTCAAGGATTAGTCGTCCAACCGTGGTAATAGTAGGGTCACAAAATCACAAATACAGCAAACTGTTACATTTTTAACTGAATGATGTTATTTCAGGCTTAGAAAGAAAAACAAATATAAATGTAATCTAATAGATCTACTTAAAATCTTGACCGGATGAAAAAGGAAATTGGTTCATCGGTTCACTAGTTTGACTAACTAATTCAGAGTGGATTTTAATATCATGATCAATTTCCTTGGTATGACCGTGAAAAAGAAAGAAAGCATATTTAAGGGCACGTTTGGCTTAGTTATTTGACACCTTGAAAATGGCCATCCAGATTCCATTTCCAGTGTGTTTGACTAGCATCTTATCTGGGTAATCTTAATTCCGTTCCTAATAATGATTCCCATGTGTTGGAATTCATTAAATTACTCAATTGCCCTCAGTCATTCCACATTCTCTTTCACGTGGTATCTATGAAGCACAGACGCTCCTATTTTTTAAAAATATACGTGTTGGACAAGTGTCAGACTCCGACACCGTCCGACACTCTACGACATTTCTATTTTTTGAAAATATTGTGGTATTGAATATTACTAAATTGATGATGAATTTTTCTTTTGTGATGAGGCACGACTTTTATCATGAGGGCGAATCTATGATGAGCCAGATCTGGAGGCTAGGATTTTACGGAATGAAGATGAAAATAATTGAACTTGAATGTAAATTATAATATAAATATTCAATATCAAAATGTATCCTAACGTGTCGAAATTTAGATTTTTTTAGGATTAACGTGTTGGGATGTTGAGTCGTGTCGTATCTCGTATTTCATGTCTCGTGTCAGTGTCTGTGTAACATAGCCTGGCATTCCCTCCCAAAAAAAAAAACGACGTCGTAGTCTTTTGGTACCTTCCCAAATGTCTCAACTCTTCTTCAACACTTCCCAAGTATGGGAAGTGATTCTCCCATTGGCAAGTTTCTCTTCATCCCTCAAAAATTAATCTACATCATTTATTTTGCTTAATCTTGATCATCAATTTATATATATATATATATATATTTCAAGGTACTGACGAGTATTAAAAAGATACTTCTTGATCTTGAAAAATTATTTTAGGATCTTAAAAAAAATATATCTTGAAGTATATTTTTAGTAACAATCAATACCCTGAAATGTATTTTTAATATCTTACAATAATTTTTCAAGATCGTGAAATATTTTTTCAGTACCAGTCAATATCATGAAAGATCCTTTTAGTATCATTCAGTACCCTGAAATATTTTTTCAAGATCCTTAAATAATTTTTTGAGATTATAGAGTATTTTTTTCAGTACCAATCAATATCCTAAAATATCTTTTTAGTACCCGTTAGTACTCTAAAATATTTTTTCAAGATCCTAAAATAATTTTTCAAGATCACAAAGTATTTTCTTAGTACCAGTCGGTATCTTAAAAAATATCTTGAAGTATATTTTCAATACCAGTAGTACCCTGAAATGTTTTTTAAGACCATAAAATAATTTTTCAAGATTATGAAGTATTTTTTTCAATATCAGTCAGTATCCTGAAATATCTTTTTGGTATCATTAGTACCCTAAAATATTTTTTCAAGATCCTAAAATAATTTTTTCAAGATCATGAAGTATTTTTTCAGTACCGGTCAGTATCCTAAAATATATTTTTAGTACCCGTCAATACCCAAAAATAATTTTTCAAGATCCTAAAATAATTTTTCAAGATCATGAAGTATTTTTTTCAATATTTTTTTAGTACCAATCAATACCTTAAAATATTAGAAAAATGGATGGCCAAGATTAAGTGAAGTCAATAGTATATGGTATAGATTAATTTTTAAGAGATTAGGAGGGTCGAGGAGAAACTTGCGAATGAGAGGAGTGAGGAGAAACTTGCGAATGAGAGGAGTACATAGTTTGGTGTTGTAGCAGATTCCAAAATCGTAGGGAGTGAAGGGAAATTGGTGTTGGTTGCTACCATCACAATCTAACATGAGTACATGTACCAGATACCATGTGATAATATACGATAAAATAGTTTTTTCAAATTTTTTTGATAATATAGTTTATAATTTTAGGATCCATGTTAAATGTAACTATGAGTAAACAACAAATAACTCATTGAAAGTTGTAAAACAATTGTTCAATATGAATTTGAGATCATTTCCTCAATTGACTTGTAAAAAATACACTTTCTCACTACCTTTGTACATCGAAACACACCTCTATCCACATCAAACATGGGATAAAAGTATTGGATATACTAAAAATCATGACAAAAGTTTAGACAAACGAAAAAACATGAATAAAATTTCTACAACAAATCACAAATAAACCCTTTATTGTTTCTTCTTAAACAAATTATTAGACAGAAAATAATGTAGAAGTATAAATGTGGCAAATGGATAATAAAAATCCAAAACAAAATGTGTACCATAGAGTGTATGATACACGAATTTGGGTGGAATATTTATCTAGCTTTCTCAGCTAGTTATTGGAGCTAGATGACCCTCAATTGGAGGGTAACATTATGGGTTATTGATCTAGTTTACAATTTGTACAGAAATAGAAAGAAAAGTTTGGCAAAGGGTATATTGGTCATTCAACAATTTCAATTTAATTAATTTTTTTTTTTAAAAAAAAAAAGATTCCTATCACACCAAACATTATAATCCACACTGCATTCCATTTTATTCCCTGCCATACCATTGCATTACCTCCTTTGAAATAATTTTAAGCCTCATCGATACTCTTCACCTTAAATTCTTTATAACTTGAACTAGAATCCAATCACCCCCTACATCATCTGATGATATACTCATTCTGGAAAACTAAATTGTTAGAGGTGGCATAAAGTGCTTGAAAACCACCATACCAGACATGTAGGAAATGCTACCTATTACATGAGTATCCATATTTTATAGACTACAAAAACAAAATAACTTCAAAATATAATTTGAAACAATGATACGGTACAACCAGAAAAGTTTTGAAAGCTAATCAAATCCTATCCACAGATCCACAGCAGATCACTACTTTGGCAAACACATGATGACCATGTAGGAAAACGTCTTAAGAGCCATAGGGGCACCACGTCTGAAGCAACAAAACTGGATTTATGGCACAGCTCGCATAGATGAGAACCAGAGATCCTGACTTAATAGGTTTGTCATCTCCAGATACTGAATAGATCGGGTATTTATCAGTTTTAACGCGAAAAGAAAAAGAGAAGCAAAATGATATCTTTCCCATAAGAGGCATATCAATTATCCCTTGCCAGCCCAAACAGGACACGGCTTGATAATTTTCAATGTAAATCATTGTTTATGTTGGCTCAAACTAAAACTTCAACATCACCTGCTTTGGGTATGACAGGGCCATTTTATAAAGTGACAACACATCAGATTTGCCTAGTCTCCCCCAACCCATATTCCCTACTTAAGCACCTGTAGAAAAGCTATTGAAAACAATACCTCCACTGATTATTGGGCACCAGATTGTTGTATCAACTGAGAGTATATATACTCATCAACTCTCTGTTTTGCCAACGCTACCTGTTCAGAAGTCCAAACTTCAAATTCAATAAAGTGGGAACATGAAATTAATCCACTATAAAAATCCACAACCAAATTGAGGGGGGAAGCTATGTCACAGGTTAAAGTTTAGGGCAGCCAAAATGTACTTGAAAATACTAAGATAATCCAAGCAGCATTGTTATTTCTAAGGTTAAAAATACTTATTCAAAGGAGCAAGGGGCAGAGGAATGAACGTGTGATGACTGAGACTCAGCGGGATCAGATTATCAACATATTAACCAGAGAATGGACCATGTAACACCCTTATATGGACCTCATTGATGAAGCAAGAGGCTTAATTGAAAGGGATTAGACTGTTTCTTTTGAGATTGTGTACAAGATTAATCTTACTAAGGCTGACAAATTAAAACATGACATATAGTATTCTTTTGATACTTTGTAAATCCTTGGTTTTTACAATGATTCAGTGTGTCATTTGAAAAAACAAAACAAAACAAACTTATTCATGTTTTTTAAATAAATGAAAAAACAACAACAATCAAGATTTGACTGATGTTAGAGACCACAGCCCTTCAAGATTAAATAACTGATTTTATTTCGAATGCAAAGTTCATTCAGGTTTCTTACACTCAAAACTGAACCCTAGAGGATATAAATCCTACAATTAGAGAACATATGACAAATAGAACTTTAGCAATTGAGAGTCAGATTGAAAATGCAAATAAACCCCGTGTTCAAGTCTTTCAATTCATCTCAAACTTTCAACAATGGTTATTAGAATCACATGAATCTAGACTCGTATCTCACTATTCGAATCAAAAACAGGTGGCATAGATACGAATCTGTTGATGTATCTAACTTATGCATGTATCTTGCGATCCCTGGAGCGACACAAGCCAGAACTGTAGGAAGCATGCGATACTGGAAATACCTGCAATTCTATGTGAACTAGGTTGCACACAAACTGAGTCAATCTAGCACGACCCTACTTTAGAAAACCCCTTTTTTCATTTTCTTTTTCTTATTTTGTCCAAATTTATTTAAGAATTTCCTTTTACTTCTATAATTATCCTTGATTCCCTCTCACTTATCCCAATCAAAACCCTATTTTTTATTTCTTTTTTCCTAAAGTGTTATTTTCCTTTAAAATGCTACTATGTACAAACCTTTGATGTTTTCTTATATGAAAGTTACATTAATATCATCCTTAAAATTGATCATGAATCTTACGATTCATGATACATTTCAATTCACTATTCTAAAAATAGAGTTTTTTTATCCACGATTTGTATCCCCATTTGATAACTTAGCTTTCAGCCACTTCAAGCCAAAATACCACAATTTTGAAATTCAGTGATAATACAATACCCAAGCAATCAATTTATAGAGAGAGAGAGAGAGAGATTTCACATATTAACACGAATGAATCAAGATCCAACAAACAAAACCCTACAACCAATACAATTGATCCAATTTCCTTGTTTTCTTTTTCTTTTCCTTTCTTTCTCTTCCTTTCCTTTTTTTTTTTTTTTTTTTTTTGCCAGCCCTTGTTTTCTTTTTCTACAGAATGGTTATTTAGTTTATCTATCAAAACCGTAGGGTTTTATCTATGCATTTAGGCCAAATTTACTAAATCCAATTATGAATCTCAAGTCAGACCAGAGGGCCTCGCCCATAGCTAAGCCATAAAATATACCAACCAAAATGAAAAATGCATTGATAAAAGAGGACGTTTCAAATTTTAAACTGGCTTTTTAATACTTCCTTGTGCATCAAAAGGCTAAATGATAATTATCAGTAATAAAAACAATCACCTGCTGAGCACTACCACCAAATTGAATTTGTCTATGCTTCTGTTCACCTTTACCTCCATAAACCTGAAACATTTTCCCAGTGATGGAGAAATAAACCAAATATTAGAAGAAAAATCTAGCAAAGAAAGAATCAAGCATAAAAAAATTTTACACGAAGGGCCTGTTAACTGTTTTTAATAGTCTGCAACACTTAACTTATTGAGTAGGTTGGGTCAAATAAGAACACTAACAACTTAAAATACAAGTACAACCCGTACCCCTGGTTTCTCATTTATGCAGAAGAAAAGTATGACAACTAATTTTTTCTTTACAGCCAATTTTATTCTTGACTTTGTTCATTAAGGTCCAGCATCTCAATGACATGCCTGTATTATAAAACTTGACATGATTCCAGTCTAAGTTCCAGAATGTTCTTTCCTCTATTAAATACAGATTTTTTAATCTGACAGAGTCAAGTGGAGCTTGAACTTCAAACCAAAAACTGGAAAAACTGTTAATGCTTCCAGACATTTAAGCAATAAATGAGGAACGAGATAAGTACAAGATCTAACCTTGATTGTCGCTCCAGATTCATTTCTGATCCTCGAAATGTTGGAGCCACATCTACCAATCAACCCACCGACCAATGTCTCCGAAATCAGCATCTCAAAGGTAACATAATCAGCTGCAAGATTGGTTGTCCTAAAGATGATGTGGTTGTAAGACAATATTTCAAAACTTTATGCAACTGCTAACTGACAGCTAGAAGCATTATGATATAGAAAACATTAAATAACCTGAAGTTGGGTCAAGATATTGTTGAGGTGGTCGTATTGCAGCATAATTGTATGTTGGGCTGATTGAAATCACTTGTCGAGGAGGGTTTTCCCTAACAAATTAAAGTTGAAATACAGGTCACATAACGCTACAAACTAATTTTCAAAAGAAATGTTATACAGACACTGATAACAAGCATGTGTAAGTTAGCTATCAGACCTTAGTTGACAGCCTATCTCCTCCAAAGCTTTCATTACTGCAGGAACATCTCCTGATAACTGAATACAGCAAAACGTTAGTCACAATTCAGCAGTAAATTTAAACCCACAAAGGAGATAATAGAAAGGGTTGGAACAGAAAAACTTTTAGTAATGATAAATGTCGATAGGCATTTCTATCAGTCCTACCAAGAGAGACAAAGTCAAGTTCCCTAAAATTATATAGCAATGTGGTTTGGTCTGGTTCAGCAGTAGCACTATCAATGGTGAATCAACTTTAACAGATAGAAACATGCAACACCAAGAATTTATGGCTAGATATTTCCATCAAGCAGTTACTTCTTAAAACACTAAAGAACATGTATCAACCACCATACTGATGAAAAATTAATTAACTTAGTTACAAAACAGATAAGAACATAATTAAATTGTAGTATCTTTTTAAAACACCAATCAAAGATAGAAATATTACTTCAAGAGTCCAACATACACAGACAAAGCCAAGTGAAATACTCCACAAACAACTATACGAAGGTTCCTATACTACCCAGAAAAAACAACAGCTAATCTAAACAAGTAAAAAAAACCTTAAATATACTATGGAAAAAGCTCATTTGAAGACCAGAATAGTTACATTATTATATAAAGTTTATTTAGAATTGTCACGTATACAACAAAGTACAAGAAAGGTAAGATTCTTAAATATATTGAAATCATAACTTTTTGGGTAAAAGCCAGTCATCTTAAGTGACAAGAACCAAAGTAGCAGAAGCCCACCTGCACCACTCGATCAGATTCATGAGCAGATGCACATAAAGGTAACTGATTCGGTGCAAGAACTGTAATTGTGGCACCAGATGAATTCCTTATCTTCTCAATATTTTGACCTGACACCCCAATCAAACCACCCGCCTGGGACCCAGCAATCAAAAGCCTTATTGTATTGGCAGCCACATGTCCTGCAGTGAGTTTTGATGCATCGAGATTGATATCATCTTCCTGTTATAAGATGCGTGTTTGATACAAAATAAAAACAGTTAAAAACAAAAAGGATCAAGAGGGCCTGATAAATTAGTAATTGAAATTCAGATATATAATGGTCTCAAGAATGTTATCTCTAATAAACTATAATCAACCTCACAAAACAATATTACAGAATTATGGGATACATCCTGAAAAATGATATATTAAGATGACTAAGTTTGTCATGTCATTAAAAGAAGAATGACAAATCTTCAAAGCTGTAAAATTTTAATCAACACTCCTTCTTCTTTTAGCCATTTGAAACTACCCATTAGACTTCATGTTTAATAGTGAAAGATATAAAGACTTAACAAAGCTAAAAAAGAATGGCAATACCTTTAAAATCAAATTGGCTATTTGCTGAAGAGCATTCTCAGCATCAGTGATATTTTCATCATTATCTTTTGAACTAATGATGATAACTCGTTCTTCATGTCGCTACACAAACAAAAATGTGAGACTGAGTTCAGTAAATGGCAGTCTGACAATCCACTGATAAAAAATTACACATAACAGACCCTTAACAGCAAATGCTATTCTGGATATGGTCACGATTTCTCCTTTCTTAACTCAAAAAATAAGGTACAAGAAAATGATAAAACCAAAATTAAACCCCCCAAAAAAAAACGCCAAGACCAGACATTACAATCCAAAAAAACTAAATACCTTATAAAAAAGATGAGAAAGTGAATAGGATATAAAAACTTGATATAGGAGGGCGAATTATACATTCTGCAGAAGCAATTTATCACTACAAGAATAGCTCCCCTTACAGGCAAGTAAAAGCATGCTTTGTATGCACAAAACGAATTGATCACCAAGGAAACATTCATTTTATTCATACAATCTTGAAGTAAAAAAAATCGTCAGTGCCAGAGCACATTCGTGATTCCCAACTGGCTTAAGAAAGAATGCTCAAGGTAAATTAGTTTTCTCATGAAATCTATCAGCGTTCCTGCCAAAGGTTTGAAAAACAATTAACATGAAAGAATTATCCTTCATCATATTCCCAATTGCTTTGCAAGTCACTTCTTTATTTCTTCTTAATATAACAAAATGTTACCATCATAAACGATCATATTACTACCTAAATTCACTTATTTAGCTACCAGTAAGCTTCAATATAAGATAAGATAGAATGCCTCTGCCCAAAAGGGAGAAACACAACATAAGCCCCTTTTTCTCTCTCCCTTATTTAAGTACCCGAGAAATATGAAGAAACCTGAAAGACTTACAGCAATAGCGTCAGCAATTTTAATGGTGGCTCTCGTGTCTTCACGAATTTTCTGTATACGAAAACCTTCTTTGCCGATGACCTTCCCGATCTGCTTCGATGGCACCACGATCCTAAATATCACATCCTGACCCTTTGCCCTCTTCGCCGCAGACTGGTCAGCCACTTCAGTGCCGGGAGCTTCGTCTTCTCGGCGGCGCTTCCCAGTGGCGGATTGACCGGTTTCCTGGCCGGAAAGGGGAAGCGGGAACGGCATGTGAAGGGGCATCTGCATCTGCATCTGATACGGCATGGGCATCTGCATCTGCATCTGCATCTGCATAGGCATGGGCATAGGAACCTGCATGGGCATGGGAACCATTGGGTTTTGAGTAACCATGGGGTTTAAGGGCATCTGGCCCTGCTGCGACATTGCAGCAGCATCGGAGAGGTATGTAGGAGGAGGAAAAGACGAGTCCATTTGCAGTGAACTGTACTACCTTTTTGGCATTGAGATGTCGAGGGTTTTATTATCACCTCCAAATTACGGTCATGTCCTTCCCTCTGTCCAATCCGATATGGCTTGCTGGGCTGTGTCACAAGATCTCAAGCAAAACTTCAATTTGTTGATTAGTCTAAGGGAAAAAGATTTCTCCTAGTGATAGAGTTATCTCCAGTGACCTCAAAACTACGTCGTTTTAAGTTAATGAAAGGTTTGTTAATAATTTCAGTTGAATTAATGAAGGATGTTTTGGTAAAATGTATATGATTAAAAAATAAACAGAATTACAGAAACATCCTTCATTAATTCACCTAAAATTACTAACAAACCCTTCATTAATCCAAAACGACGTAGTTTTGGAGTCACTGGAGATAACTCTATCTCCAGTGACAGGAGAAATCATTTACTCTTAATCTAAATACCTAATCTGGTAAATTAGATTGTTAAAAAAAAAACTGGTAAATTAGATTAAGTGCATGCTTTTTTTTTTTTTGTAAAAAAAAAAAATTGGAGGGGTTCGACATTAGCCAAGGCCAGGGCATGGCCCCAGACTCTTTGAGCACTTAATGGGGACTTATAAAATCGCCTAGCAAAGGAGTCTCAGCACTTAATGAGGACTTACGAGACCTACCAAAAGAGTCCCAGCAACGGCAGCAGGGATCGAACACACATTCTTTTGGGACTTAAACAAATCTTGTACCATCTATGCCAACTCACGATTAAGTGCATGCTTGTGTACTATGAAATCAATCATTGTTTCATAAGGCTTTTTTTTGGGCCAGCCGAAATAAAAATTTTTTATATATTTATCTTGTCAATCATAAAAGATATTCTGAAAAATTAATCCAAACCTACATTATGAAAGGGAAGAGATACTCTCATTGCCCACTTTCTCATTATCTTCTTGTCATTTAGTCTTCAATGTTAGATCATGAAATGAATAGTTTATATTTAATATTTTATAAAATTATAATGATTATATTTTATAAATTAAATTTATTTATTTTTTATGGATTGCAATTATGAATAATATAGATCAGATTTTAAGAGTTTAAATTTATTTATTATAGAAATAATTTCATAAAAGATTGAACCGGAACCATATATTGTTTTAATCTAATAGTGAATATGAGATTATTAGAGGAAAATAAGAAAGAGGATAATGAAAAAAACACAACCTTAAAGTTAGTTAAATTAGTTTATATGATATTTTTTTTAAAACACTCTAATATGTTTTCCTTAATTCCTAATTCTCTCTTTTACTTGGTTATTGTTAAGGGGATATTAATAGTAGTAAATTTTGGTAAAAAGAAAGACATATATAAGCAGTAGATCTTATATTTAAAATCAAGATCAACTTCATAATTAAATGTACCTTAAATACTGGAGGAGTACCTTTTTAATGAAATCATTTCTTAATTATTACATTTCAAAATATATAATTCTTGGTTATGCCTAATTTCTTTTTAGAAGACATATGGATACTATCTCAAAAGTGTTTTAATTACAAAAATAACATATATAATTATTAGGGCAAAGCAATAAGTAGGTTGGACCATGGTAGTTAAAAACTCGATTTATTACTGTGATTTTACGTTTTTATGATTTTTTTTTCATTAAAACGATTTTACTAATTTTCCAAACGTTTCTATGTTTTTATGATTTTTTTACGATTTTACTATGTTATGATTTTACGTTTTACGATTTTTCATTCTCCTTCCGTTTTCAAGTAAAATCTATGTTTTAACTACCATGAGTTGGACAACTCATACCTAAACCCATAGCCCGCTTATTTAACTTCAAACGGAAATGGGTTAGCTCATACACATACCTCAATCTATTTAAACTCATGTTAAATGAAGTAGCATATAAATGGGCGGGCTGACCGAGTTTTGGATAATTCATTTACATTTGATAAGTTTATTTTTTTGGAGAAAAATATATATAAGCATTAAGTATCCACCCAAATTTATCATTTTAAATTCTGGAATATGAATCTTCAAAATTCAATAATCATAATTCACACAAAAGAACCTAAATTTAGACAAATGTTATCATAACATAATTTTGATGTTCAAACTCCAAGTGGGGAAATGGTCAAATGAGGAAGCAAGGAATGAGTATTTCATGGCAATGTAGCGTATTATTGTCTAGGTGTCCATATAGTTAATTTTATACACACACACACACACACACACACACACACATATATATATAACTAACTAAATGGGCAGGTATGGACAGCTCGAAGGTGCGCCCATAGCCTGCCCATTTAAATTATTAAATGAGCGGGTTTTAACCCAACCCGTTTTGGGCCTTTCTGGGCAGCTCAAAATGGCCAAATTGCATTGGGGTATGGGCGAGCTCATCGGGTTACGGGTTTCATGTTCAGCCCTAATAATTATTGTTTTCAATTCTCATGTTTGTCTAAAACATTCAACATAACATATTTTCTCTATTCCCATAAATGAGGATATCTTTGGAAAACAAAATTCATTTTTATATGTTTCTTATATCTATAAATAATTACAACTAACTTTTTTGATAATGCAACTGACAACTGATCCAATCCAAGGTTAAACCCGGTTCACTTTTTTTTTAAAATAATTTTCTTTAGAATTTTATATGAATAATCTTGAGATATTCATTTTCTCACCTTTTTTGCCTCAAGTTAGTTTCGGTTTGACTCTAGCCTGACCCAATAACCTTGACTCAGTACCTTGGTCAATTCAATGGCCAATTTAGATTTAATAACCTTGATTAATTCTATCTTATAAAAAGGAACAGATGGTGTATTACTGAATAAAATACCTTTGATTAAGTGTTGGTCAAAATCCCCTTGTGGCAAGTGAACCAGTCAAACAAGTAATAAAGTAGTGAGTAGAGTATCGTCCCATAGAGACTGAAATATCAATTTTGCAGCCAGTAATCAATTGAATGTTGCATGATTGTAATAATTTGGATGGTTGGTTTTAACTATTACTACTAATAATAAAAAAAATAAAGCAAATAAAATCAAAGTTAAAACAGGCAGAGCTCAGACTTCACCTTAAGCCGCATTAATCCCCCAGATTGTATTTATCGCATTGCTACAGCAATCTGCTGCACAACGTCTGCAATGCTACAACATACTGCCTATCACAATGTTATTCAGTTAACCCACCACTGATTTATACATAAGCTTTTGCAATCTTATAAATACATCTCTTACTTTACTTCTGCCATATTCCTATGGTGATTTTCAGGCTTAGAACGTCAGTTTAACCTAGGTGTATTAGCTATGTGAGGTAAACTCATTCTGGTAGCTTACAATATAGATCAAATCTTGTACAAGCTTGCCTAGTGATGAAGACCTTTTGTCATTAGCCTTGGGGTCTACAATCAACAATTAACCAAGGATTGCATATAGGCAAACCTAGGATCGTTCTCTCTTCTCGAGGAGCCTTTTATTAAATCCTAAGTAATCTAGATGTCATGCAAATGAAATGAAAACAAGGGGGGATTGGGTTTTGTTGGATTTAGAACAGGAATTAAAGACAGAATGGAGAAAGATGAGATTAATCAAATTGAAATGGATCAGCCCAGAATTGGGATTCCAAGACCTTCCATCATTGAACAAAAATAAAATAACTGAACCTGTGATTGATTCTAGACAAACCGAGATCTCTGCATTTGTCCAGAAACTCCCTCGACTAGACGATCGCCTAGCATTTGATCGAACACGTGGTGAGCTCGCTGCACAATCGCACAATGTTCTCTGCAACCCGGTCCGACCTAAGTCCTTGGGATTTCAATCTGGATATTAAATCTAATACCCAATCCATAATTATAATCGGATCCGATTAAAATTAACAGAAACAAGTCAGTTACTGATTAAAGCACAAGTCCTCCGGATGACACCATGGAATCCTCAACTCATGGGTCGATCACAGAAACTTAGCCAAGCATGGCTGGATAAAATGAAAATGCAGAAGTAAAGATGTTCATCATGACCACGAAGAACATGAACAAGTTCAACATGAACATAAAGAACACAAAGAACAATTAAAGAAAATGAAAGCTTCTATTCCAAAATAAATCTCAACAACATAGTGAATCCATACAGAAAAAGATGAAGAACATAAAATCAAAATAAAATAAAAAGGAAAGATTAACACTAAACCATTCCAAGAAGGAGGCTAGGAATACAAAAGAAAAACAATACATAAAACTAATAAGGAAAAGTAAAGCCTTCCATGTAGGAGGCAAGAAATTAAAGACAAGAATTAAAGACAATACATGAAACTAATAAAGCAAAACTAAAACCTTCCATGTAGGAGGTAAGAAATACAAGAAGGAAGTTAGAATGGGAGAGAAGGATCATCTCCAAGGTGTGTCTTCAAGTGCTAAACGTGCATGTATTTATAGGAAGCTTGGAAGAACTATTGAGCCACAATTTTTGACTTTTGAGCTCCAAAACCGCGTCAACTTTACAGCCTGGTTTACACCACGATTTCGGTGGCTTTCGGTGAAGTTGTCTTCATATGAATTGTAGCCCCGGATGTAAGCTTTCCACTCGTTCAAACGGTGACCCATTTGGATGTCTGTAGCTCAAGTTATGGATCAAACACTGAACGTTGCTCCGGAGCCCAGTGAAAGTAGCCTGTTTCGGTTTCCAGGCCAATTTTGAACCTCTAAACATCTGATTTTGCTTTTGGGCTCTTCATATGAGTTGTAGGGCTTCCTCTTAGCTTTCTGAAAATGCAAATTGGGGATCAATTGGATTTACATATCTCAAGTTATTCCCAAAATATCGAACAGTGTTCATGACCCAACTGTAGTAAGAATGTGACAAAAGTTCAATTTTGAGTCCAACCTCAAGATGTGACCAAGATTAATGCAAATAAAATCTAAAAACTCATTATGAAGATGAAATCACATATTTCACTAATTGTTCCATTAAAGCATGCTAATGACAGAGTTTATAGCCTCTTTTTGCATTTATAATAATATGAATTCAATGATTATCAAACTCCCCCACACTAAACCTTTTGCACTCCTGGGCAAAATCTAAAGCAAGAAAACCTTTTTTTTTTTTTTCAAACGGTTGCCAGTAATGTAAAAATTGAAAGCTTCAAAAGATCAATAAATCAGAACCAAAATTCTTTTATCTCCAATCACAATTATGGCAATTGCAATCAATGACGCTAGTTACATAAGATGGTCTCTCAAGTGATGTGCTCAATCAATCAACCTCTCAAGTGTATCTCTCAAATGTTTAAGGTATATAAGTGTATCGCTCAAATTCTACCCAAGAAAATTGTTCTCTCAATTTAATTTCTTTGGTGCTTAGCCTCTCATTCCATACTTTTACCTACCTTCACCCTAACCCCATTACAACCTGTAATAACAAGCTCTCTTGATTTGTGTATGTATGTGTTATGAGTAGTGGAGACATAGAAATTGAGCAAGCTTATGGTAAAACAATTTCATTGAGCAGAATTTGAGTGATACACTGATTAACCATATACACTTGAGAGATTGATTGAGGGCATCCCTTAAGAGACTATTTTGTGTGATCAGCATCATTGAATGATATTGCCATGATTAGTAATTTGAGATGAAGAGATTTCTGTCTTGAATGATTGATCTTTGAAAATTGGAGCTCAAAAGTCAAAGATTGTGGCTCAATAGTTCTTCCAAGCTTCCTATAAATACATGCACGTTTAGATCTTGTAGACACACCTTGGAGAGACCAAGAACTCTCCCATTCTAACTTCCTTCTTGTATTTCTTGCCTCCTACATGGAAGGCTTTAGTCTTGCTTTATTAGTTTCATGTATTGTCTTTAATTCTTGTCTTTAATTTCTTGCCTCCTACATGGAAGGCTTTACTTTTCCTTATTAGTTTTATGTAATGTTTTTCTTTTGTATTCCTAGCCTCCTTCTTGGTATGGCTTAGTGTTAATCTTTCCTTCTTAATTATTTTGATTTTGTGTTCTTTACCTTTTACCTTTATGGATTCATTATGTTTTTGAGATTTATTTTTATAGAAGCTTTCATTTTCTTTAATTGTTCTTTGTGTTCTTCATGTTCATGATGAACTCGTTCATGTTCTTCGTGGTCATGATGAACATCTTTACTTCTGCATTTTCATTTTATCCAGCCATGATTGGCTAAGTTTCTGTGATCGACCCATGAGTTGAGGATTCCATGGTGTCATCCGGAGGACTTGTGCTTAAATCAGTAACTGACTTGTTTCTGTTAATTTTAATCGGATCCGATTATAATTATGGATTGGGTATTAGATTTAATATCCAGATTGAAATCCCAAGGACTTAGGTCGGACCGGGTTGCAGAGAGCGTTGTGCGATCGTACAACGAGCTCACCACGTGTTCGATCAGATGCTAGGCGATCGTCTAGTCGAGGGAGTTTCTAGACAAATGCAGAGATTTCGGTTTGTCTAAAATCAATCACAAGTTCAGTTATTTTATTTTTGTTCAATGATGGAAGGTCTTGGAATCCCAATTTTGGGTTGATCCATTTCAATTTGATTAATCTCATCTTTCTCCATTCTGTCTTTAATTCCTGTTCTAAATCCAACAAAACCCAATCCCCCCTTGTTTTCATTTCATTTGCATGACATCTAGATTACTTAGGATTTAATAAAAGGCTCCTCGAGAAGAGAGAACGATCCTAGGTTTGCCTATATGCAATCCTTGGTTAATTGTTGATTGTAGACCCCAAGGCTAATGACAAAAGGTCTTCATCAAATGAGGAGAATAAAGTAAATTAAAAACTAACAAGATCAAAAGATGCTAGGCGATCAAAAATGCAAAACTAACAAGCTTCACACGAGAAACCCCTTGTCAAAAGTAAATTTGACAATTAGATTACCTAGGGAGCCAATTACTTAGCTCCCCGGCAACGGCGCCATTTGATGAAGACCTTTTGTCATTAGCCTTGGGGTCTACAATCAACAATTAACCAAGGATTGCATATAGGCAAACCTAGGATCGTTCTCTCTTCTCGAGGAGCCTTTTATTAAATCCTAAGTAATCTAGATGTCATGCAAATGAAATGAAAACAAGGGGGGATTGGGTTTTGTTGGATTTAGAACAGGAATTAAAGACAGAATGGAGAAAGATGAGATTAATCAAATTGAAATGGATCAACCCAGAATTGGGATTCCAAGACCTTCCATCATTGAACAAAAATAAAATAACTGAACCTGTGATTGATTCTAGACAAACCGAGATCTCTGCATTTGTCTAGAAACTCCCTCGACTAGACGATCACCTAGCATTTGATCGAACACGTGGTGAGCTCGCTGCACAATCGCACAACGTTCTCTGCAACCCGGTCCGACCTAAGTCCTTGGGATTTCAATCTGGATATTAAATCTAATACCCAATCCATAATTATAATCGGATCCGATTAAAATTAACAGAAACAAGTCAGTTACTGATTAAAGCACAAGTCCTCCGGATGACACCATGGAATCCTCAACTCATGGGTCGATCACAGAAACTTAGCCAAGCATGGCTGGATAAAATGAAAATGCAGAAGTAAAGATGTTCATCATGACCACGAAGAACATGAACATAAAGAACACAAAGAACAATTAAAGAAAATGAAAGCTTCTATTCCAAAATAAATCTCAACAACATAGTGAATCCATACAGAAAAAGATGAAGAACATAAAATCAAAATAAAATAAAAAGGAAAGATTAACACTAAACCATTCCAAGAAGGAGGCTAGGAATACAAAAGAAAAACAATACATAAAACTAATAAGGAAAAGTAAAGCCTTCCATGTAGGAGGCAAGAAATACAAGAAGGAAGTTAGAATAGGAGAGTTCTTGGTCTCTCCAAGGTGTGTCTTCAAGTGCTAAACGTGCATGTATTTATAGGAAGCTTGGAAGAACTATTGAGCCACAATTTTTGACTTTTGAGCTCCAAAACCGCGTCAACTTTACAGCCTGGTTTACACCACGATTTCGGTGGCTTTCGGTGAAGTTGTCTTCATATGAATTGTAACCCCGGATGTAAGCTTTCCACTCGTTCAAACAGTGACCCATTTGGATGTCTGTAGCTCAAGTTATTGATCAAACACCGAACATTGCTCCGGAGCCCAGTGAAAGTAGCCTGTTTCGGTTTCCAGGCCAATTTTGAACCTCTAAACATCTGATTTTGCTTTTGGGCTCTTCATATGAGTTGTAGGGCTTCCTCTTAGCTTTCTGAAAATGCAAATTGGGGATCAATTGGATTTACATATCTCAAGTTATTCCCAAAATACCGAACAGTGTTCATGACCCAACTGTAGTAAGAATGTGACAAAAGTTCAATTTTGAGTCCAACCTCAAGATGTGACCAAGATTAATGCAAATAAAATCTAAAAACTCATTATGAAGATGAAATCACATATTTCACTAATTGTTCCATTAAAGCATGCTAATGACAGAGTTTATAGCCTCTTTTTGCATTTATAATAATATGAATTCAATGATTATCACCTAGCACACATTGCTTAACAGAGATTTAACCTTAACTCTTTTCCAATAAGCTAAGACCATTATTCTCATCTATTAGCGGCCAACTAACAAATAATATGTTAAAATCACAATTAAATAAACTGATTTTATTGGATTAAAACTAACTGTAATACCCCTGAGTAATAATAGAAATAGTACGGATAATAATAGATTAAGATAATACTAACGTAATAATAATGATTAATAATAGAAAATAATAGTAATAATAATAATAACAGCATAATAAAATAATGATATAGAAAAAAATAAATTAATTAATTAAATTAATAGCGTTGAATTGTTTCTGAGATAAGTATATATTTTATAATTAAATAAGTATAGATTCTGAGATATATTGGATTAAATGTATTAATATCTTGTACTTATTTAATTATTTTTATGTACTTATCTATCTTTTAAATTAAATATAGGATAAAAGATATTGTAACTGTAATACCCCGGATTTTAATGATAATAATAATAATAACAGAAATAGAAATGATAGTGATAGTGATAGTTAAAATAATACTAATAAAATAATAAAAATTAATAATGTTGTATTATCTCTGGGGTAATCATATTATTTTGTAAATAATATTATTAGATTGGTTAAGATTAGATCCTAGATTCTAGGAGTTAGTTATTGAAGATTTGGAGCTAGATACCTAAGAGGGGGGGTGAATTGGGTATCCTTAAAAATTTAAAAACTTTACTCTGTTCTGAAGACTAAGAACAGAGATCAACAGAGGAGTAGGGAGAAGAAGCTTTACACAATGCGATTTATACTGGTTCGGTCCTTTCTCTGACCTACATCCAGTCCCCAAGCCTCACCTGGGATTTTCAATCCACTAACTGCACAAACTTGATTACAATCTCTGTACTCAAAGTAGTTCTCTCTCTAAAACTCACTCCCCCTTACAAGATGTAATCAATACACCCAACTACCAAGTCCCCTGACTTGTAGTTAACACAATCAATAAATGATTTACAGAAATAACTCTCTTACAGAGCAGATAAAATGAATACTGAAGCATAAGTATCAAATTGATACAATTACAGATGAAAGCTGAACACAATAAATGAACTTAATAAATTTTCGCTCTCAGTTCGTGTATCTACTTGAGAAGAAGTTAATGCACTCTATATATAGGTAGAGAACATTAATTGACCGTTACAAGATGAATCCAACCGTTGTAGGTGATTAGCACTAAGTCTGGTCTTCTTCTCTCTCTAAACTTCTGCTAATCCAAGTGTAAATGTGATCTGATGTGGCTCTCTGAGAATTTGCCCGTTGGAGATGACTTTACTTGTTGTAGTAAACATTCTTTAACGTTTAGAAGGTGTGCTCAGATGGATTAGCTGAAAGTAGGTTGATTTGCAGAAGTGCATTAAATGCACTGACCCCCTTTTTTGCTTTTTGCTTTGATCTTCATTAATCCTCTTTAAACTGTCTGAAACTCACTAAAAACATAGTTAAACATGTCTAGGATCAATGTATATTAAACATGTATAGCATTGAGATCAAACAAGAAGACATTGTTGGGATTCGTACACGCAGCGGATTAAAAATTTCTTACGAATCCTTCCGAAGGATCACTCAACGACGTTTAAATCAGAGTTAAGGAAACCGAATCATACCTTTGTTGAACTAGTCCGCGTTCCGTTCCTTTGATCAGGTGGGCTACCTTCTCGAACAACACGTCCGCGTCTCGTTCCTTTGATCAGGTGGGCGATCAACACGTCCGCGTCTTGTTCTTTCGATCAGCAGAAGTCGACTCTTGGATCGGCTTCCTCTACTGGTATCCACACGAACAATCCCCTAAACGGTTGCGGCAGCGTGCTAGCGCTTCTTGTGCGTCTCTCTCTCTCAAATTGCTCTAGGGTTTCTCGCGGCTTTTCTCAATACGCTCGACTGAAAATCCCGTAGGTTTTTCTAAACCCGATAGGCGTATTATATAACCAAAATTAATCCTTTATTAATTTTGGAAATTCGGATTTTGAATCTGGTCAGCATATCAATCACATCTATCTCATAAATGTAATTGAATATACTAAAAGCCAGATTTGGAAATTCGAATTTTTTAAATTTAAATCAAATCTAAATTTAAAGCCTTTTGATTTAATTTATCATCATAAATTAAATCCGAGATATGATATCTATCTATTTAATTAAATCTGAGATACCATATCTCAATTTAATATTAAACAGATATACGATATCTTTATTCGAAATTAAATGAGATACAATATCTCTATTTGTTTCAGATATTTAATTTATCAAATAAATTAAATACTAAACAAATATCATATATAATATTATAATCTCAATTTATAATATATATATTAATTTCGAATTATATATATATATATATATATAAATCCTAGATCAAATTTAGTATTCATTTAATCTCAGATTAATCTGAGATTCAATGAACCTGGACACCTTCACCCGTGTTGGATTATTCTTGTGTGCGACCCTGCAGGCCCATATGAGATTGGCAGTGGGCCAACACTGTATCAGCCCACAAGTCGCAAGCGGCCTCTAGCAAGACATTGCAACTACCCAATTCACATGGGGATCGATGACACGATACTACCTATCGTACAACCATGTCACGTCCCTTTTGTCACGCGATAATTCGGTCAAGGATGAGGCATGGATAATGTCAACTTCCTTTTCTTGACCAATGCTTTCTCGATTCTCGAGTAGTCTAATAAGTGAAATGGAAACTCCTTTCCATCATAGTATGGCCATACATTTCTTAGACTCACTCATCGAGGGGCCCAGCATTATCTCTCTACATATGTGAGGGACAAATCCCATCTTGACCACTCACATTCCTCCGCATGAAAACCACTGATCCTGGTCCTAGCCTTTATCATCACCCGGTCAAAGGTGACTTTTGACTAGGTCAAAGACCAGTACTCATCATGTAGGAATCTATGATGGTCTCAGGTCATAGGGCGTCGTGACGCGGTTATACATGAGATAAGCTTATGACTTAATCCATGCAGCTTTCTCATAGTGGGTCGGTCCAGCACCTTGTACTCTTACAAGTGCCCATGACTTTGATTCGTATCTCCATACCTCATCAAAGTCATACTGATCTTATTTCATCTTCACTCCCGTGTAGATGACCGACCAGGGACTTTTAGGATAATCTATAAGATTATCCAGGGATGCAGTTATCAATACGAACATGCAAACGAAAATGATAACAAAAGAGAATACTTTAAATAACTTAAATATCCAAAGTACAATGAATTGCCCCTAGGGCATAATTTCCAACAGACATAACAAATTTGCCCAATTCGAATTTCCAATAACGGCTACAAACCTCGAGGTTTGCTTGAACATCTCAAGCAATCTCAGTTTCAGAAATACATAACCTCGAGGTTTCTTGGTGAACCTTGAGGTTTCCTTTGTAAAGAAACCTTTTGAGAAATCTTTGAAAAACACAAACCTTGAGGTTTCAAAAGAAACCTGGATGTTTGATACTTGGTTAAAAATCCATTTCTTCTCTGGAGCCCGATAACCTCGAGGTTTCTAAACTATACTCGAGGTTTGGCTAAAGTATTGCAAAAACAAAATTTTGAACCAGAGACACAACCTCGAGGTTTCAAACTGAACCTCGAGGTTTTCATTCCTTTGAAAACCTGTTTGCTCTCTGTATGCCAGAATACTCGAGGCTTGAAATGATACTCGAGGTTTAAGTGTTTTCATGGAATTTCAAGTTAGAGACTAAATGTTAAACCTCGAGGTTTCAAAACTGAACCTCGAGGTTTTCATACTTGATGAAAACCAAAACCTCTCTGTATGAAGTAAAACTCAAGGTTTCTTATAATACTCGAGGTTTCACATTGTTTTTCAAAATATTCAGTTAGGCGCCAAACCACAAACCTGGAGGTTTTCAACCCAACCTCGAGGTTTCATGTGTAGGTGCAAAACTGAGTTTTCCTGAGAGATGCAGAACCTCGAGGTTACTTTATAAACCTCGAGGTTTCATATTGATTTGTGAAACCAAGTTTTTGAACCATGAAACACTTAACCTTTAAGACTTTCTGTAAGGCCAAACCTCGAGGTTTCAGGGCAATCCTCGAGGTTTGCTCTTACTCAGGGTTTTCAAACCTTAAGAGCAAATCCTCATACATTGTTTATAGTTGTTGACAATCATCAAAACCATTAGAGAACTAACATTATATCAGATTATAATTTTAATCTTTTTGAAATCATTATCGGATTCAAAATATATCTAATAATTAAAAGGTCCAGCCCATAGCCAAAACCCTAAATTTAATTATAAGTACCAGTCTGGCCGCTTAAACCTAGAAAAACACCCGATACTTTTCTCTGTTCGTTCTTCTAGGAGGTTAGCAAACACGGAGACCAGGTAATCCTAATCCCATGAGCCTAGGGTAGTCTTATATCTTGATAGGTAATCTGATCCCTAGGTCATAGAAATTAATGGTTGTTTGATCAATTACCTAATATATAGGTGCGTTTTTTTTCCTCTTTGAATGATTTTTCTTTTTCTCTCGCCTCGACCTCCGTGCTAATTGCCAACTTGTATGTTAATTCACTTATTTCCTGAATCCAGTTGGTATGTTTTTTTTCTGAATGATCTTCCTTCTAATCTCGCCTCGATCTCCATGCATGAATGGTAAATAGATATATGTGTTAATCCCCCTCCTTTGTGCGAGAGATGTATATTGAATAGCAATATCCTATACGTCATTTTCTTCTTTTCTACATGTATGTAATCCATCCCAATAATGCCTCGGTTTGCATGCGCTTTCTTCATGAATATGTCCCTGTTCGTTTTTTTTTTTTATGAATTGCGTTCCAATAATGCCTCATGTATGTATTGAACCACCTATGCGTTTTTGTTATTTGTTTTTGTTTTCTATTCAAATTCAATATATTGGATTCAATTTGCTTCCTCAGCTTGCGTGCGTCAATTACAAATTATACCTGATCCTACGTCATATTCTCTTTGAAATTTAATATAGTTGCTTATATTTCTTTTATTCATTTACTTATTTATTGTTTGATTTTCTTTTCTTTATATGATACCTCCTACGCAATAGGATAAGTCATGAACAGATTTTAGGTCACAATATCTTTATATTTATATTTAATTAAAATAACAATATATAAATATATAAATATAAGATAATTAAATAATAGAGATAATTTAGGAGGTTGTTTTGTGTGTGTTTAAAACAAATTAACAGTGGGAGGATAGCTTTGGGATGGTACCTCCCAAGGTGATGAACACAAAATTTTTGGGCTTTATGCCACCGATGTGAAAAAATAGAATCCGTTCTTCCCAAAGTGGTGTCTGGCAGGTTTCTGGGACACTAGTAGCAACTTTGGGAAGAGGTGTGCACACTAGGAAGATACGATTATTATGTTTATGGCCAATTGATTGTGACTGGCAGGTTTCCGGGTCACAGGGTAGACTGGCAGGTTTCTGGGTCCAAATAAAATTTAATAAAAATTAATGAGTGACAGATTATATGAAACAAATATTTTAGATTATATATAAATATATAATTTTTCTTATTATAACATGTGAATATTTTATTGCTATTTTTGTATTATTTTGTTTATTAGGATTATCAGCTTTTGCTGATGTATGTGTTTATGGGCTGCGACGATCCTTCGGGGGAGCAGATTTTCATTGAAACAGGTCTCAAAGCTGGGGCCGCTAAGGTTAACAGTGAGAAGTGAGGAAGAAATAGTAAAAAGAAAAGCTCTAGCTAGTTTCTTTTTTTATTTTATGCTTTAGATGAGACATCTTTATTTAAGCTTTAATTTATTTTAATGTAATAAGTAGCCTTGCGCTTGTCCCAGTACAAGTGCGGCGGTAACACTCCCCAGGATTGTTATTTCGAAATACATTAGTTTATTTATAAAAAGAAAAATTATTTAAATTTTTGTTATTATAACTGTTAGAAATTGGGGGTGTTACACTAACAATCTGGATTCATACTACAACTTAAGAATTCATCCTCGCTCAACCAACAGAATTTAGTTCATGGCTAAAGAAGGAAACACAATTGAAACAAACAAAAGATTATCCATTAAAATAAGGAAGTAAAACTGAAACAGAGAAGATCTTTGAAATGTTGATGGCATAGGGACGTCTGTCACACAATGCCTCTGTGTCTTCTTCAATTTCGCCTAACTTTCGTCACAATTGGTCTCTCGAGCTCTTTGTAGAATTCAGATATATTTCAATAAATCTAATTCTATACTTTGAGTCACGTCAGAGATTCTGTAGATCTTCCATTCGATTCTTCGCTTTCTTTATTTCCGTCTTTGTCAAGTCAACCATCGTCTAAACATTTAGCTCAATTATTTGCATTTATTTCCTAAAATATTCTCGAGAAAATATCAACATAACACAGCATATAACAATTTATCACTTACAATGTTATAGCATTGTGATGCTAGTTCAGAGTAAACATCCACTATGTTGTAGCATTATGTCAACATTGTCATGTGATGTCAAAATACATATAAAATACAGCCTTTTCTTCTGCCTCTATATAGGATAGTACTTAAAATGCAACAACTCACTTCATCTACTCTCTATTTCCATATGTGCATGAATTCTAACGTATTTCATTAAATAAAACACATTCAAGCTCATAATTACCATGTAAACCAATCATGACATAAGAAATATATGGTAGAAATATGACTTATTACTTGGCTTATTTTATAAAGGGTTAATGTGCAAAAATACATTTTTTAAAAAAATGCACCCAACACCAAATGCTTTTTTGAGGCGCAATAATAACTATGATCGTCCAAAACAGGTACAAAAATACATATTGACCGTTTGTTTGAATTTCTTAAGAGTTAAGGTGCAAAAATACAATGAGATTTTCTTAGAAGTACGCTTGACAGAAATGCTTTTTGAGGGACAAGCGACAACTATAAATTAAACTTCCAAAACATGTGTAAGAATATACATTAACGTGTCAATTTTTTAACTAAAAACTGTGACATGAACGATAACATAGATAATTAGGAAACAACCTAAAATAATAATTGGATGAGTGGGTAAGGAAAATTTATTTCTACCTAACCTTTTCTCTCCACCCAACCCTTCCTTTTCTCTCTATCTCTCTTCTGAAAGAAATGAAGAGGTGGAGATAAATGATAGGTGGAAATTGTTAGCACTGGCTAACACCCAAGAGGGGGTGAATTGGGTATATGATAAAAAATTAGGAACTTTGAAAATCTTTTCGCATTATAATAGAAGCAATGCGGATGACATTAATGAGTTATAAAGCGATAGTCAGTCATTCAAATATATATGTTAGAAATATAGGAGTTTAGAGAAGAAAATATGCAAACTGTGATTTATCCTGGTTCGGCCCAATTCACGATGACCTACGTCCAGTCCCCAGGCTCCTCCTGAGATTTCAATCCACAATCTTCCTCAAGTTTTAACTTTTTACTTGAGAATCACTACAATCCCACAAATTTAATTAGGCACTTGTGTAGAGCCATTCACAAATCTCTCATCAAGATACTCCACTTTACATACCGTAAGGATACGACCTTTTTGATGAAGGATTATAATCAATCTTCTCTCTCATAAATGTATAAGATGAACATTAAAGTACATCACAAACTATTTTACTCTTTATGATAAACTATATGATCATTGAGATAACAGAGAGTAAGTGATATAAACATCAGAGTGCTGACATTTTAACAGTGAAGGTGCAAGCTCATATATCTTCGTCCATCTTAAATGATTCTCCTTTTATAGTTGATGAAGAGCATTCAACCGTTGAGCAATTCTTCCTGTTTAGAATATGACCATTATGAAGGTTCAAGCTTTCCATTAGAGAGATATTGGAGTTGTTGGGATAATTTGAGGTTTGGTTGTTTTCATTTCACTGCAATATATCTCCACATGACATCCCTTTAGTTAGCTCTGGGATTGCTAAGGTTGGGTTGCTATCATCTTCACTGCAATAGGTGCTTTAGACAATATTCGTTGACCTTCTCTGATAGCTTCTCTGCTATGATTTTTGTTATCACATTTAATGTTCTGACACAGAGATTTGCTTTTGCAATTTAGCATGCAATTCATGATAATCATCTGAAACTCATAAACAAATATGTTTAGTAGTGTTGAGAAGTAGTATGAGTGTTAATCAAGTGTAATCAGATGATAACCTGTGATTTTGAATTTACGAAGACAAAGTTTCCAATGCTGAGATTTAGAACCAATACTTGGGTACTCTCCAATATACTCAAGTACCTTGAATTCTGCTTGAGTAACCTTCCAAATCTCACACATCAAATTCCGGAAATGTCTTTTTGTGCTCAATTATAATCGAGTACTTACTTGGATACTCGAGTAATCTTCAAATATTTCCCAAAAAGCTTTGTAAGAGTTACTATGAATTTCTACTAGCAAACGACAGTACTTGTAACACCCCCAAATTTCTAATAATTATAATGACATAAAATTGAAATAATTTTTATAAATAATTAATGAAATCCAAAATAACCAAAATTTGGGAAGTGTTACCGCCGCACTTGTACTAGGACAAGTGCAAGGCTACTTTATTACAATAACGAAAATCAAAACTTAAGCAAAATGTTTTTTTTTCAAAGCATAAAAATAGAATAAAACTAGCTAGAAAGCCGGATGTTCCTCCTCACTTCTCACTGCTAGTCCCAACAACCCCAACTTTGAAACCTGTTTCACTGAAAATCTGCTCCCCCCGAAGGATCATCGCAGCCTAGAACACAAACATCAGCAAAAGCTGATAATCCTAATAAACAAGGATAATATAAAAATAAAAATAATAAGAAAATAAATAAAATATCTATATGATGATAAGAAAGAAAAAAAATACCATATACATATATATAATCTAAAATATTAGTTTCAATACTCAACATATCTATATATTCTCATCGGATCAAATATTATTCCTTATCCTTTTAAATTTATTTAGACCCGGGAAACCCTGCCAGTCTATTTAGTTTAGTGGGAAGAGAACCATGGTAGATCCGGGAAACCCTGCCAATCTACCCTGTGACCCGGGAAACCCTGCCAGTCACAAATCATCAAATATCAAATTGGCCATAAAACATTTCGTCCTAATGTGCACACCTCTTCCCAAAGTTGCTACTAGTGTCCCGAGAAACCCTGCCAAACACCACTTTGAGAAGAACGGATATAATCAAGTTCACATCACATAATATATCGAGGCATAAAGCCTAAGGGTTGTGTTCATCACTTTGGGGGTACCATCCCAAAGCTATCCTCCCACTGTTAAATTATTTTAAAAATACACTCATAATGAAAGGATTTCTCAATAATATATATATATATATATATATATATATAAGCATTTAAAAGTTTCAATAAAGGGTTTTGCAAAATAGTTAAACGCAAATCAAGAAGAAGAAATATATGTATACAAGGAGGTGAAGTGTTTTGCTTTCATAAAGTAATTCGAAAAAGGAAAACATATATATATACATATAAAAGTGCAGTATACATTTAAGAATTCTTTTTTTTTTCACAAAAATTGAGACCGACATGCCACAACTAACTCCTATTGTTTTGAGGACTAGGATTACCTATCAAGATATAAAATTACGCTAAGACTCATGGGATTATGATTAGTAAAATAGGATGTAGAGAAGAAGAAGAAGAAGCATAGGATATAAAATTACACTAAGACTTATGGAATTATGATTAGTAAAATAGGGTAGAGAAGAAGATGAAGAAGATGAAGATGATAAAGAAGAAGAAGTACGAGATGCAAGGTTGTTCTGAGAATTAAGATTACCTGGTCTCCGTTTTTGCTAACCTCCTAGAAGAACGAGAGTATAGCGGTAGAGAAAAGTATCGGGTGTTTTCTAGGTCTAGGCGGTCAGACCTAAATTTATAATTAAATTTAGGGTTTTGGCTATGGGCTGAACCTTTTAATTATTAGATATATATTTGAATCCGAAAAGATTAAAATGATAATCTAATATAACTAACTCCTAGGTTCTTGGATCTAATCTTAACCAATCTAATAACACTATATACAATATAATATGATTACCCCATAGATAATAAAACATTATTAATTTTTATTATTTTATTAGTATTATTTTAATTATCACTATCATTTCTATTTCTATTATTATTATTAATAAAAATCTGGGGTATTACAATACTCGAGTATAGGATCCCATGCTTGAGTACAGTACTCGAGTAACACTGAAGTTTACTTGAGTATCTTTCACAAAACACACCAAAATCTTATTGTTTAACCGTCAATACTCAAGTACAGTTTGTAATGCTCAGGTACCATACTCGAGTACTACTTAGGTGTACTCGAGTAGTCTTTAGAAAACACAAAACCTTTTTTGATCCTCAAGTACTTTTGAAGTATACTTGACAACTACTGAATCATGCTCGAGTACTCATTACTCATTAGGTCTAGATACAATGAGTGTCATGCTTCAGTTCCTACAAGTGCAAATACAATACTCGAGTATTCACTTGGAAACTCGAGTACGCATCAGAACACGTTCATATTAGTAGCAAGAATTAGGCAAGATTGCCAACGAGTGTTATCTAGCATTCCGCAAGTGATCTTCAGTACAAAGCTCAACTTCCAGAATGTAGTGACTTTTAGAAAGCAAGAATATTGCTAGCACAAAGGTCAATTTCTAATTAGCATAACATCTTCAATATAACTTCAAATTTCTAAAATGATCTATGCCCAGAAAGCTCTTTAAGTATTCTTTCCATTGTAGAAAGAATTAGTTCCAAACTCATTGTATTTTGATAGATATGATCAGATGTTCAGAAGATAGAGTGAGAGCATCATCCTGCAACGCCTTGGTCAAACTGTGAACTTCAAAAATTCCTATCTCTCACAATTGATCTTTGTTTTCCTTTATCTTGATGTTTTTAAAAAGGTATTTGAGTTTAGTTTCATATGCCACCAATTTTAGCTCAATTGGATGTGTATTTTGTGAGATATACCAAAAATATTGAGCCTATGTCTATGTGTGGTGTGAATTCAAGTATCAACTTCTAAAATTCATAGCTCTTTAATTTGAACTCCTTTGGGCTTGACTTTGGTGTATATGTGACACATTAGGAGTCTAGTTTCATATGAACTCATTTTACCTCAATCGGATCAAACATCGCCTAAAACACACGAGAACGCTACAATACTCGAGTATGGGTGATTCATTGTAATTAATAGAAATTAATTTCTCTTGCCCAATCAACAAATTATTATTCCAAGATGGAGAAATTTACATACTCTAAGAGTACAACGTCAATTGAACTCTGTTCAATGAAAACGTAACAACCTATATCATTTTAATCATAGTTAGCTGATAACTCATGAAAACATTCAAATTTTATCTTGTTTTAAGGAAAAAAATCTTAATTTTTTTTTTAAAAAAACTAAAACAAAATGATCAACAAATATTTTTATTAAAAGCAAAAATAAAATTTAGATTTTTTCAAAAGAGTAACCTGCCAACTAGGATTAAAATGATCCGAGTGGTTATATTTTCATTGGACAAAGTTCAAATGACGTGGTACTCCTAGAGTATATAAGTATTTATTTATAAGTTGTTTCATAATCATCTAGTCATTCTTCATGTCACCATTTTCAGTCAAAAATTTAAACAAACGGTCACCATGTATTTTACATCTATTTTGAAAATTTATAGCTACTTTTGCCCCCTAAAACAATATTTGTGTTGACTGTACTTTTGTAAAAATCTCATGTGTATTTTTACACCTTGACCCTTAAAAAAAATTCAAACAAACGATCAATGTGTAGTTTTGCACTTATTTTAAAAGTTTATAACAACTCATAAAATTTTAATCATAACAACTCATCATTTTAATCATATAGTTAGGCACACTTTTTTTTTTAAAAAAAAATCTCAGGTTTGTTTTTACAACTTAACCCATTTAAAAATATTTCAACTAAAGTATTTTTGTATTTAGTTTACTTATACATAATTCACATTGGAAACAAAAGTTATACAAAATCTACATTGGTGGAATAAGGGTCAACAATAAGTTTGTGCGTTGGCTATGCCTCATCCCATAAAAAGAAAAATATAAGTCTAGATTATTTGATGGTAGCTCATAAATTAGTGTGTTCCTCTCCTCTCTAACTCTCCCTCTAGTCCAACTATTGAGCCCGTTTAGATTCACGGTAGCAGCAATGACTTTTTTTTCAATATGACTTTTGCAAATTTAAAATAGAATAAAAATCATATTGTAAATGTGATTTATGTTTGAATTAATGGTGACAAAAGTGACTTTTTGCCAACATGAAATTTGTTTGAAATATTATTTGAAAAACAAGTTTGCATGGAAAATAACTGAAAAAGACATGAGTTTTTATTAGATATATATAATTTTATAATTGATATATTATTGAGAAAAAATTGTAAATACTAACTAACATTTGATCAGATATTTTTTTTATAGATAAAATTTTACATAAATTACAAATAATAATAATCTTAAGTTTTTTTAACTAAATAATACTCTTATTATATTACTAAAATTAGAATTACCCTTTTTTCCAACATTTTGTGGCCAAAATATATTTTTTAGCAACCTAAAGTTTAACCATATATGTTTCAGTAAAAAAGATAGATATCTCTTGTCTTTTTCCACTAGGACAAAATAAAATAAATGGTGGGGAAATAACCAAAGGGTAGGGACATAATGTGGTGACATGATAGTTGAAGAGTGATGAAGTGGGTTCCATGACAATTTTTCATCCCCACCATGAAAAGCATGTGTGATGAGTTTTTTTTTCAAAAAAAAAAAGCTTTTTGACTAAAAGTCCAATTGAAAAAAAAAACTTTTTGACTAAAAGTCCAATTGAAAAAAAAAAAAAAACCAACCTAAATGGCCCTCTAGGCTTTTACTTTTTTTTTTTTTTGCTCGAACTCTAGGCTTTTACTTAACTCAAACTAAGGCTTCTTTTTCCTTCAGACTGGGTTTTTCCCACACCCCACCGCCTTCCTAACAGAGGCTTGACATGTGATACAATCAGAGTCTAGGTCGTGATATTCTCTCTCTCTCTTTTTTTTTTTTTTTGCTATAAAGGTTGTGATATTCTAAGCACTCAACCGGAATCAAAGACATGCACAGTACAAAACCCTACATTGGCATTAGAGCGGTGATTTTAGTGGCTTTTGTTTTTAGTTCCTATGTTCTATTCATACTTCATTGTAACATTCTTTGACTTTCATTTTTGTTTTCTACTCGGTGTCTTTCATTATTTTTATGATGTATAATGTTTATAGAGCATTTATGCATATAGCTCATGGTATTTTGGAACCCAACACCCTGTAAAAACATCCCTATAGATGAGTGCAGGGCGTTACGTAGAATATGGTTTCACATGTTTGTATTTGGGTTTTCCGAAGACTTGCATTTTAGGCCATAAAATTGGTCAACCATCTAAGGTAAATAATATCAAGAAGGTCACTTTTGACAAGTGAAGAACTACTATTATCAAATGAAAACACTATCAATGACAATTTTTGAGGCTTGTCAATTCATTATTTCCTTTGACTATGACCTAAATGATATTCTCCCAAAAAAAATAAAGAAAACGGCACTAAGAACATATTGAAGAAAGTCAAATAGTAAAGATATAGCTGAAATCAAATGGAGTCCAGCAGACCCACCCTATAGATCCAGTCGGGTTGGACCAACCCCACTAGAGGTTGAAGATGATGTTGTTTCGTCTCATGCACAAACAAGTTGTCATTTTGGGCAAAACGAGATTCTCGTCTACTAAAGGAACTGTGCAGCTAGGAGAATAGTTTGGCTTTCAGAAATCATGGTCTATTCCAACTCTTTAGATACTTTCAACCAGGAGAATAGTTGGGCTTTCAGAAAGCATGGTCTATTCCAACTCTTTAGATGCTTTCAAAGGATCCACAACTTATTTACATTAAAACAAGAAACTCCCAAAATGCCATCCCAACCTGAAATAATACTGTATCTTCAACCCATCAACAACATCCACCATCAAGATATGAAACATGCTTCGAACCTTCAAAGAAAGACACATTCAGATTGAAAGGGGGGAAAAAGAAAAAGAAAAAGAAAAAACATCATAATCAAGCATTAGAATGCAACATGTTAGGGAAGAGAAGGGTATTTTGGGTATTAGCCTTCCCTTTCCTTTGGTATTGTCCCCTCCTCCAATAGATAGCCTAAATCGAGTTTCCATATGTGTGTGAAGATGGAGAAGAGCCGAGCTTTCCCATCATCTGTTCAAAAATCAGCAAACCAAACCGCTCCAAAATTGAATGCACATGTTAGCTTTTGCAGCCTCTATTACAGGAGATTTATAAAAACACTTTAATCAGGAGATTTATAAAAACACTTTAATCCTTTCATTCAGTGAAAAATCTTCTTTTAAAAAGAGTCAATTAAACCATAAGATCTGGTTATGGACAGAGAGAACGTTATTTTAGACCAGAAGATTTGGTTATGAAGCTTTTTGAAGGAACCTTTAGATACAATGTTACCCAAGTCATGAGCCACATTCCATTTTCAGTTCCTCCAAACAGTGCTATTTAATCAAACTTAAATATACAGCACAAGTAGCATTGGAGATTTCGAAAAAATTGAGACAAACTAAAGTTTAGAGCAATATCAATTATATACAAATATAACTACTCAAATATATGAATAGGGACTGAAGGAATGTTAGAGGGTTTCAGCTAAGTTCATAAATGTCAATACTCACATTTGTAAAGGATCAACATATACAATGCCCAACTCTTTATTCTTCACACTTGGTTCTTCCCTGTATGTGATACAAGTACTATATTCTATTTGGTGTAGCAAACAGGCCCTAAGCATCTACGTTGGGACCAGGATATGCCGGTAGGCTCATAATACGCTTGTCTAACACAGGACCTCCAACAGTAAAATGATACAGACTCTGAAAGTTTGACCCTTTCAAGCCAAGAAATTGATGCACTGCAACCAAGCAAAAATTCAGAATTTTCAGGATTATACAATAAAACAACAAAAAGAAAAATTCTTTAAAATGCCAATAAGATTCTGTAGACAAAGTTTATTCTAAACAAACATGACAGGATGACAAATGCACATTTTAGTAAAAGGATCTACTTCTCTAATCCTTAATATAAGATATATTTATCTAATTTGAGTAGATTAAAGAAACAAAATAAATTACTTAATTATAATATGTGACATGATCTCTATAAAACATTTACGTGTAACATTAGATTATATATATGTTTATAAGTTGAGCAAATTAGTTTGGAAAACAATGATAAATATGATAGATAAAATGAAGAAATGTCTTACATTTAGAACTAAAATCTACTCCCAAACTAAGTCCTACATTTAAGATTAGATGAGTATTTTAGACAAGATTATATTCAGATATAACATGCATGTAAGTTTATACCAAGCATTCTCTCTTTCCGGAATATGATATAAACAAATTTTTGTCCAAAAAAAAAAAAAAACATCAAAGTTCATATGTCATAGGATATTAATAATCCAAGAGTTTCCTAACATTCGCATTAGTAGCCTCATCAATATCTTCTATTGAAGAGCACGAACCTTTCTACTGTATTCCAGTATGTTCTCACTATATAGGCGTTGAGCAAACTAGGGGTATCAAATTGAATAACAAAAAGCCTCAAACTCATACATTCTTTATAATAGTATTGTCTCTTTCTTTCACTCTTAAAAAAAATCTTTTGTGATATATTCTTTATCTACAGCTTTCTGTTGCTCAATTCTTACATACATGAAAAAGAAAAGGCAGCATTCAGAACGGGAAAATCTCAAGGTTCTTAGAATCCATTTATTCATGTTGAATACTATTCTGAATAACATGCAGCTAATACCAAAACTGATATGCGCTGATGAACTTAAGGTAGGAAAATAGACGGCTACTTTAGACAAACTAGTTCCAGAATCTTAAAAACTTCATCATTCTAATAACCCAAAATGGAGGATCACCAGTACACTACCCATAACAGTCATGAGCTTCCCTTTACAACCTTCCTACACCTACTTAGTGACCAGTAGGCAAGTTAGCAAAACGGGCAGATCATAAACCCATTACTGAAGCAACTACATCCTAAGTGGAGTCATGCACTATTTTGATGAGTTAATCAATAACCATCCCATAAATGACCAAGTCAGCCATCTCCCCACTATTTCCATCAGAAGACCCAAATGGTATCTTATCAAGAGCATTTTGCATTTTTACTACAGGAAGTTTCAACAAGATTAACGTGCTGGTTTCCAAAAGCTGATAGCCTTGATTTATGAATGTGATTAATAGCAGAGTCTTTCTTAAATCAAAGGGAGAAAACATGGCGCAGCTTTAAGGGATATGAAAAAGCAATGTGATATTGGCAGGAATGGCAGCCACTGAGGTATAATGTGATTGGTTAACTGCAGTCCTATGATTCAAGATTCAACTGGACGAAGATTAGAACAAATCAATATTTGAAGTGGAATATTGGACAACAATGAACTTCCTGCATCAACCATGTCATAACCAAGAATGAATAACTAAAAGTGGTCTTTCTTTATTTCGATCAAGATAAAGTTTCTAACAATCTATATGGACCTTAAATTAAAAATAGAAAGGATTAGGAGCATGACATTTTAACAAATAAACCATAAAACTTCTAAGCAACATGAAGCATGAAAGTAGTGATGCAAATTATATTTACACCCAATGAATTGATTCAAAATGTAATTAGCTTAATGGTAATTTGACATAATTAAACTTTACAGATTTCAGTTTTGACATTTCTAAAGGATTCATCTTTGGATGAACTCCAAGCAACATCCGCAAAATTACCATCTGAAACAGTGCCATACCAAGAGCTTCAAAGAAATAGTTATGGAAACGAGTCATACCAGGGTCATCAAAGAAGCAACCAATTCCGGTTGCTGAGATTCCAACAGCATGTGCTTCAAGATACAACAACTGTCCAAGGGCTCCAGTCTCCCAAAATAAACGAGGATACATCCACACATTCTTCTCACGCAAAGTAGGCTCAAAACGAGCTAGCATACCAAGGCTGAAGCAACCATCACCAGCGATATCCTGCATGTAAGGAGGCACATTTAACAGGATAGAAATATGCAAAAGGTTCAGCTTATGCTTAGAAGTAAACCTTTCATTGGAAAACCAGCAAAAACTCGTTCAAGATATTAATAACGGACAGAGTGTGAACACACACCCCAAAATAATTCCTTTCCCAGAGATTTAGTAACTTCAAGAATAATAACACAACAAGAGACGTTCAGATGTTAAAATATCAGCATCCAGAATAATCAACAACAGTTTACTCACTCAATAGTTACAAAAGGTACCAGACAGATGTTAAGTCTGAATTTGCTAGCAGATTACTAATTGCAGTGAAGCATTTTGCTATGCCATTACACCTTACTATGAAGAATATAATCATCTTTTAAAATCACTCAAAGTAAAAATCCAATTTTTGAACACCTCTCCACTAAAGGATCCAAAAATCCCAAAAGAGAGAGAGAGAGACCATTTTTTTTCGTCCCTATGTAGCAACACATCCATAGATCATTATTCACCTGAAGACATGAAAGCTGCTTGGCAAGCTGTTGACAATTGTAACTATAGAGTTCATATAAAGGTAAATCATCAGGGCAGCCCTCTGGTTTGGCCCATACAAAGTCAGAGTTCATAGATTTCTTGAGCTCCTCAAAATGATTTTCATTCCTCACTAGAAAATATGAGCCCTGTGGTAAACCCATCACTCTATGGACAAATAAAGCGGCATGCACCTCAGCATCCCATGGAAAAGCCCGGAATGGCAATGTAAGCTGCCTCTGTTGCTTCTCTCCATTTTGACAACCTGAAGGAAGACACTGTGATAGAATCTGATAAAATGTATCTCTCCCCATTTGTGTAACTCCATCCATATCAACTGCACTTCTACGTGTCCTAACAACTTTCCTCAATGTAAAACCCTTGTATGAGGGTTCACTGTAAAGACAACTTTTTTGAAATGGATCAATAAAAAATCTTTGTCCCAATGTCAAAGGCTTCTTCGCAATCTCAGCAGTCCTATATATAATATCCCAACATATATGCTCTTTGCTAAGAGAATTGGGTTTTCCCTTCCACTCCAATTTTGAAAATTCAGATATAGCTGAACTTAATTTTTTATAATCCACATCAAATTCACCAATTCCGTTGGGATAAACTAGTAAAACACAATCCGGATGCTCAAACTCAATCGCTGGAATCTTTCCTTTTACAGGTCTTGATGGAATCTCAAATTCAGGGAAAATTTGAAGCCCCATAAGATTCTTCAAATCCTCATATCCCAATCCATCAAGAAGCTTCACATCCCAACCAAGCCCTGCAGCAGCCATTACAACCGCAGCAATAGCATGGCCTACGTCATGATTACAATACCTAAACGCTCGCTCACCGTACTTCCATGCCTCACGCCAGAAAATCGACGACAACCCAACAAGAAACGAGTTCTGGGGAAAGAATTTTTCAAAGAACCCTGATGGAATTTCGGCTCTAACCTCCAAACCATGTTCCTTTGGGGCATAATGAGCAACAAAAGGTGAGTCAGAGAGAGATTCTATGGGAGGGGCAATAATGTAGGCCTCCGTTGGGTGTAAATTACCACTACTTGGGTTAACCCGGAGAGACCATGTACTGAATCCAGCGGTTTTCCAAGCAGAAAGAGCGAGAGAGTCGTAGAAGAACTGAGAAATGGTGGATTTGGAAAGGGGTTTTGCAGGAGGAAGAGAAACGAACACAGAAGAATACAAAGGAGGTTCAATCGGCAACGATGGGTAGTGTAAAAGAGGAAGGAGAGGAGAAGTCACATATCTGCGAAATGGATTTGGTTGATTAGCCCAATCGAGGCCGTAAGGGCCTCTGGCGTACTTGTTGAAGAAGTGCTTGGTCTGATTGTGGTACTTGAGGACCTGCGAGAGTTTGTGTTCGTCCAAGTCTTGTTCTTCTCTAGGGTCAGCCTTGGAAGGTGAAGCTGAAGAAGAAGAAGCAAGAGAAGAGAAGGACATGATTGGGGTAAAAGGTTTTGAGTTTGGAATCGCGAAGGAGGTAGCAGGAAGAAAATGGAATAGTGGAGGGTTCGACGTCACGAAGAACCTGCAAGGGAGAGGAAGCATTTTCAACTGCTCGTTATGTCCTCCTCGTGCTTCTAAAATCTTCCATCAGCATCTCATAACGATAAACGATCAGGCGTGAGATATACGGAGAAATAGTTTTTTTTTGGGTTAAGAATTTCACAAAAAAAAATAAATAAATAAAAATGTTAAAAGATAAAAAGGTGACCGAATTTATATGATACCAAAGAGGCATGATACCAACCCGAGCAAAAAAAAAAGGGGCTATTTTTCAAAAAAAACCCTAATTAAATATCTAATTACCAAAATGTCCCTGTTTTTAAACTATTTCCCTCTCTGCCCCTGTTTAGTTGACTAAACAAAGGTTTAGTCGACTAAACAAGGTTTAGTCGACTAAGCACTGTAGTTTAGTCGACTAAATCTCGGACAGAGAGCATTTTTCACTTAAAATCGAGAGTTAGTCGACTAAGCTACAGTGCTTAATCGACTAAATTTCGGACAGAGGCTTTTTTAAAACCCCCATTTGTGCATAATGAACCCTAATCACAATTGGTTCTTTTCCCAACCGAATACTCTCTCTTTTCTCAGTTGAAGTGCGACCCATCAAAGTTTAATCTCATTCCACCTTGTTCAAGGTATTATTGTTGTATAATCATTGAAGTTTCACTTTGTTCGGATTGTTTTTTTTTGTTTGTAAGCTGAGACCCTCCCTTTTGGCAGGTAAAAAATTGTGGTTTGAAGGATGAGTTCAAGTTCAAACACGTACGTTACTGTAATCTACCACAGTGGGAGGCATTTTGAAGGCCCTGATGGTGTTCAGTTTGAAGGAAAAACAAAAATGATGAAAATCAAACGGGGCACTACGTACAACGAGCTCAAAGAAAGAATTTACCAAAAATTGGGGCTACATGGCAGCCAATGCATTCATCGGTTAATTGCGAAAGTGGAGACTATAGTGGGTAAGGATAGTATATACTACATTAGTAACGATATATGTGATGATGAAGACGTAGAGTGTGTCATAGATGCATTTGCTAATCGGAGAGCACAAAATTTTATTGAGATATATGTTGAGCTTGAATCTGGCGAATCATCAGCAAAGGCAATGGGGAGGAGCTTCCCATCCCCATCCTGTGAAGTTGCAATCAACAGAGTACCTTTGTATTTTCCATACAGGTGGGTGCCATCAACTTGAAGTATGGGCTTATAGTATTTGAAGGCTTCTATGGTTTGGTGAAATGTCCAAAAAACCCTACGAAAGACACGTTTGTCGCTATAAAAACGATGTTCGTCGAAGCACTCATCAGTATCAAGCCTGAAAACAGAACCCACGTTACACTGCGTCATGTATGTCAACCAATTGGGCAAAAATGCATATGATTCCTTCCAATCACCAAATAACTTCACAATGGCCTTCATTTTCGCCTTCCAAGCCTTCTTGTATGTTATATTATATCCATACAAATGTTGTATCCTCTCTTGTATCAGCACTGGTTTTATAGCTGGATCTTCTCTTAACATACATGGTGAAAACAAAGCAACTTCTAAATGTCAAACAATAAACAAAACGAATGTAACCTCAACAAAATAGAAAACCTACTAATAATGGCTGCACATATAACGTCTGAATCCAGTTGTCTATGATCCCGGGCAAGACTTTGGTTGAGGCAGGTGTGCTCTTGACCCCACTTGAAGTGGCAGAGGCATGCTCACTTGCTGAAATCCCCCAACTTCTTGCACGAAACCTATGCCAACTCAGAGATACACGTCAATGTGACTTGGGCAACGTATTTTTGCCAACAATTAAGGGCGTTACGGAGGTTTGATCCGCTAATGTTCCAAAATGGATTTCATAGTCCCATAACCCGTCTAAACCGAAATGGACAAACTTAAACCACATAAACCGAAAGCATGAATATTCATTAGTAAAAAAACACCAGTTTCAGATAAAGTTCACCAAGTTCAAGCCAACAAACAAAAAAAAATCAAGTCACATAGCAAACTTAAAACATAAAGTCCCTAGATCTACTCTTCATCCGCAGATGTCTCGGGATCCTCCTGGTCATCGTCCTCGGCATTACTAAATGGTCGTCCAAGCCGCAGCCGTCCAAGCGTATCCTCTAACCCCTTCATCCGACCATACATCCACTTCCACCTCTTTTTCTGTTTGGCTTCCATCTTGAACATCTGTTGCTTGTTAGCATGGATAGCTTGCATGACATCACGTAAGGAGAATCCACCCTCCGGCTCAACAAAGTCCTCCATCTGAACATCATCATCGTCACCTTCATCTGGGACCTCAGGAGGAACAATGTGTGGGGCCGGGCCACCTTCAGGGACACCCTCCTCTGCACCAGCGTATTGCCACACCCCATCTGCTACCTTGGAGATCTTGCATTGCTCCAATAGTCACTGTCCAAACCTAGCATTCCACGTTCGCACACTTACGATTTCCTCATTCTGCATTGGAACACCAAAATACTCCAAAATTTTCTGAACTAGATAGGCGTATGGGAGTGCAGCTGTATCCTTCTGTTTAGCCTTGTACATCATCCAGCAAATGTAATGTCTCCAGTTCACCCGTATGCCATGTCGAATAGACCACATCACAGGTATGTCACCCTCCAACACCCTCGAATGATTGTAAGCCCGAGGGAACAAAATGTGGGTCATGACGTAGAAGAGGATACGGGAGCTAACAGTCAGCTGGCCCACAGTAACTACAGCTCTGTGAACTCCTGGCCTCCTGCACGGCCTCATCTCGATGAAATCCCGTAATGACTATATTGCTATCACCATCATACATGTACCTATTCTCTGCATCAAAATCATATCCCAATATATCCTTCCAGATGGGAGTCGTCATCACTATGTCAATCCCGCAGACACTAGACTTCAGATCGCCATTTATGTAGCTAAGGTTATGGTAGAAAGCTCTCACCATAACCTCTGAATAGGGACAAGTCATCTCGGCCAGCCCTGTCAAATAGGAAGTCCCCAACATCGCCACTATGTCAAATCCCTCATCTACAAAGAATGTCATGTCTAATGACCTCGGCTTGATAATGGGTCTTCTAGCAAAAGTTTCCATGAAGTGTGCATGCTCTATTTCATTATTGTTAAACAGATAACCAAACCTAAGGTCAACAACGGGCTCAGGATCCCATTGCTGTTGTGACCTAGAAGAGGATGCCCGCGGTTCGCCCGGTGCTTAACCCGCCTCTCTCTTCTCTCATTGCCGCTGCCAGAAGGCTCTTCTCGACGATGCATAATTGCTCAACAGGCCTACAAATAGACATTAGAAAGTAGTTATCTATAGCCAGAGCTAAGTTTTCCAAAAATTGAACCAAAGATTGCAATATAGTACAACCTCGGGTCGTCTCTTCAAGAGCATTTTATTAGATCCTAAACTAATCTAAATGTCATGACATGCAATTTAAACAAGGGAAAAGGATTGATCATTATTGTTGAACTATCTAAATGCAAGAATGTTAAATGTCCTAAATTACAATATTTTTGGATATACAATTGATATGGAAATGGAAATCGATGAAGTGAATCTCTTGAAAATGGCTTCCAAAAGCAATCATAGTTCAAATAGTTAAGAATGCCAAAAAGATCCTTTAAGAGTTAGGTTAATTAGACACTTCCATACAGGACAAAGTTGAATCCCTCTAAGTTAAACCTAATATAAAACACTAGCAATTGCAATCAAAGTCTCTCGAAATACCAAACCTCAAATATTGTTGCGTCTAGTGCATTAATCAATGATTATTCCTAAACGTAGAAAATAGTAACTTCTTAACACACTATTAAAAATCACTTTGTATGCAATTTATGAAACACTAAGTTTTCTAAAACAAAGAGAGCAAAGGGAAAAACGCAACAACGCAAATGTGGGTTCGCATAACCGCAAAAACGACGTCGGAACATGAAAATGAAGAAGGAAACATATCTAAATCAAAGCAACAGGCACTAAATCGACCAAAAAACAATCCAATCAAATGCAAAACGTAAAAACCCAAATGAGGAATCACATAATCACAAAACCTACGTCAGAACTTCGAAATAGAGATGGGGAACATACCTAAATCGACGCAAACAGCACTAGATCGAAGATCCCCTCGCAACCCACCAAGGAATTGAGCAAGGGTTGGGCGAAAAAAACAGAGGACGAGAGCTCCACAGTGTTTAGTCGGTTATTTAGGGCTCCTTATGCGCGAATGTGGGTTTTAAAAAACCCTCTGTCCGAAATTTAGTCGACTAAGCACTGTAGCTTAGTCAACTAAATCTCGGGTTTAAGTGATAAATGCTCTCTGTCCGAGATTTAGTCGACTAAGCACTGTAGCTTAGTCAACTAAATCTCGGGTTTAAGTGATAAATGCTCTCTGTCCGAGATTTACTATTATCTAAGGTGCAGATTGGCCAACGAACTTTTACTTCAGGAGCACCCAGCACAAAAAAGTTTTACTTAGGAGCTCTCACCACAAAATTCTTAATTTCACTAAATTAATTTTTTTTTTCTCAATTGTCATTATTCAAAACTACTTGTATAGATATCTATAAACAAAAATTACTCATTTGCTAAAATAAACAAAAGTTTTAATTAAAAATATAATTATATGATTTAAATAAAACTTAAGGTGTCTTATAATTTATTATATATGTTAAACAAAAAAAAATATGATTTTTTTATTTTAAAAGAAATTTATGTGAGTTAAGAAATTCATTTAATGTTAATAAAATTTAAAAATCTAAAAAAAATCTATTATATCCGGAAAGAAATGGAATGAGTTTAATTTTTATTTTTATAAAAAGAGCTTAATGGATATCAACGTTGACACTTAATGATATAAATCTAGCAACTTAATGATATTTTTGTTAATTAAATGATCTATTGATTATATGAATATGAGATTTGTTGAAAAAAAAATTAAAAAAGTCCCATAAATAATTTGCTGAGGCTATTCCAAGATACTTAATTAATGACAATTTTTTTCAACAAGTCCCATATTGATATAATCAATAAATAATTTAATTAACAAAAATATCATCAAGTTGCCGAATTTATATTATTAAGTGTCAATGTTGATATCCATTAAGATTTTTTTATAAAAATAAAAATTAAACTCATTCCATTTCTTTCTGGATATAATAGAGTTTTTAGATTTTTTAAATTTTATTAACATTAAATGAATCTTTTAACTCACATAAATTTCTTCTAAAATTAAAATAAATCATATAATTCTTTTTGTTTAACATATATAATATATAAGAAATTATAAAACACATTGAGTTTTATTTAAATCATATAATTATATTTTTAATTAAAATTTTTGTTTATTTTAGCAAATGAATATTTTTTGTCCATAGATATCTATACTAGTAGTTTTGAATAATGATAATTTAGAAAAAAAATTATTTAATTTAGTGAAATTAAGAATTTTGTGCTAGGTGCTCCTGGAGTAAAAGTTTGTTGGCCAATCTGCACCTTAGATAACGGTCAGTTAACTTTTTCTAACGGCGTTGTGTTGACTGCACCTGTGTAAAAGTTCGTTGGCAAATCTGATCATTTTTAATTGTTTGTTGGTATTTAAGGTACGCTTAATTAATATTTGTGCTGGATGCTCTTTCTATAATAGTTTGTTAGCAAAAATACACTTTAACCCTTCCTGTTAACATAGTTAACTTTGACTGTTAACTTGTTTTTCGTTTGAAAATAAATATACACATGTCATGTCATCTCATTATCTAACCACTTCCTCCCTCTCCTCATCAACCACATCCCTTCCAACTCCTCCCCTCTCTCTACCTGCTCCAGTGGCGGACCCAGGATGTAATATTTGTGGGTGCACAATTAATAGTGGGATTCGGGGGATTTTTTTTTTAAGGAGGATAAAAGGCAACCCACACCTTCGTAAAATTTAGGATCAGAAATTAGGTTCAATTAAAAAGTATTTTCGAGTAAATCAATTTAAATAGAACAATATATTCTAATCCCATGGCATACAAATACTCAGATGTTACACAATCAAATTCCAAAGCAACATGCAAGCAAAAATTATTATGATTTCTCATATGTGATAAGATATTAAAAATAGGTAAGAAAGTTGTCTATGCATGAGTTTGAATACAGGATCTGCTGTGGGATTAGTGAAATTACCACCACACCACCTAGACAACTTATTGCAAAGTCCATTCAAAAAAATATATCTCCTTCAAATTTATGGGTGCACTTGCACCCACAAAAACATGTGTGGGTCCGCCAATGACCTGCTCTCATCACCTCTACCTCCTCTGTCCCCATCTTCCTATGAACCATCTCTTCAAACTTCATAAGGATCTGGTTCTTTACTTTATCTTATGTAATCACTGAAAGCATACAATATTATGATTGATGCTGCCTTCAATTTAAATCATCAATGGTATTTTCAAAAATCTACTTCCAAAATAATATTGCTCTTTCACGTATATTTTTGGGATGGATTTGCTACTTAACCCATTAATCTACAAATCCTTATAATTTCAACTAATTTTTAATTAAGTCTCTATAGTTTTTTTTATTAGGTCCTTATACTTTCACCTATTTTTAATTAGGTCCTTATAGTTTTTTCCTTTCAATCAAATCCTTATTGTTTCACCCGATTTTTAACTGGGTCTTTGTACTTTTTTTAAAATATATTTTAATTTATTAATTTAATTTCAAGTTAAATCAATGAATAATATTAAAATATAGTTTAAGAGTTATAAATTTAAATTAATAACTACATAATTTAAAAATAATTAATAGAATTAATTAGTAAACCTTAATTAACTAATTATAATTCAATTCAATTTTTAGAAAAAGATATTATTATTATTATTATTCAGATTTAAAAATTATAAAAATAAATAACTACAAGGACCCAATTAAAAATCTGGTGAAACAATAAGAACCTGATAAAAAGAAAAATAATTGCAAAGACCTTATTAAAAATAGGTGAAACTATAAGGACTTGGTAAAAAATAAATAAAAAACTATAGGGACCTAATTAAAAACTGAATGAAACTATAAGGACCTACAAGTTAATTATCCCTTGTTTAAAATCAGAAAGAGAAGGTGGAGGTGGAAGGAACCGCACCAAAGAGGATGAATTCCTTGGCCATACCAACTAGAGGTGGAAGGAAATGAAGGGAAATGTGTGTAGAATGGAAGAATTGGAAGAGATGGAGGTTGATAGTGAAGTAGGTGAAGCGGAGAGGAGAGAAATGGAATGTAGTGAAGGAAGATGATGGAAAATAGGGTTCTAGCCGAAATTCATCTTAGGAAGTTAGGTCAAGTGAGAAAAATGGGTTATGGTTCGGATTTGGTGTTAAAACTTAAAACGCACTTTTTCATTAAGTAAATGGACCTGTTTGGGTTGGCGGTAAGAGTGGTGGCTTAAAAACTATCTGACTTTTAAAAAAGCTCGGTAGGAAAAAAGTCAAGTTATAGATAATGATTTGTGTTTGGATTGATGGTGGTAGAAGTGGCGGGGGCCCACATCAAAAAGCTGAAAGCTTTTTAGAAAAAGCTAAATTCTGGAGTTTTTTCTTTAACTGACTTTTTGAGCTTTTTTGACTTAAAGTTAAGCTAACACTTTGAGCAATCCAAACAAGTTTCATTTTTTTTATCACTGTGTGAGCGTTGGCTTTTAGCTATTGCATTTTTTTTTTTACCTTTAACGCTTAAATTTAAGTGAATCCAAACAGGCCCCATATTTCACGCATTCGCTTGAGCGAACATTGAGCAAATGATACAGTGAGTAGAGTCTCCAGCAGAGTTGTTTGCTTTAGCGCACACTGAAGCGAATGACGACACAGTGGCTTCACATTTCCAGAGTTTTGTTTGCTTTAGCAAACATGTTGTTCATGGATGCGAATGGCATAGTGGCAACACTTTATTTTCTTATTTATTTTCCTCCTTTTTCAAGCCTTTGTTCTTTGTTTTGGGCTCCAATCTTCGTTTGACCTGCAATAGAAATTCATGTAAAAAAACATCAATTGTCTTAGAAATCAATTAACAATAATTAGGAAGAGGATTTTCTCCTCATCATTAATAACCGATTATGACAATTTTGGCCCCTTATTAACACTAATATCAGGCAAGTACACTTAGTCCAAAAATAGCTACAATTCAATGCAACAGAGCCTATAACTCATCAGAAACGCTAAATATGATATGAATTAACACATACAAAATTACTTTTATCAGTTTTAACAAGTTCAAATAAAAATTTCACATATTCAAAATCAAAATTCATGACTTCCTACGAAGGCAAGGTTTTGATTCCCACATCAGATAATTCAGGGTTTGCCAATTTTAGATAAAGTTTTAACAAGTTCATATAAAAATTTCACAAATTTAAAATCAAAATTCAAGTACTAGCTACAAAGGCAACATTTTGATTCCCACTTCAGATAAGGGTTTGCACATTATATATAAGGTTTTAACAAGTTTATATAATAATTTCACAAATTCAAAATCAGAATTCACTGCTTGCTATAAAGGCAAGGTTTTAATTCTCACTTCAAATAATGGTTTGCCAATTTCAAATAAGGTTTTAGTAAGTTCTAATAGGATTTTCACAAATTCAAAATCAAAATTCACCACTTGCTAAAATGGTAAGAGTTTAATTCCTACTTCAAATAAGGGTTTGCCAATTTTAAATATGGTTTTAACAAGTTCATATAAGAATTTCACAAATTCAAAATTAGAATTCACCACTTGCCATAAAGACAAGGTTTTTATTATCACTTTAGATAAGGATTTGCCAACTTCAGATAAAGTTTTAACAATTCCGGATAAGAATTTTACAAGGTCAAAATAAGAATTCACCACTTATTACGAATGTAAAGTTTTGATTCTTACTTCAGGCAAGGATTTGCGAATTTCAGATAAGAGTTAAACTTCAAACTCTCCTACCACCTTCACTCATCTACATTCACCTCCCTCCAAGCAAAAAAAAAAAAAAACTAGTTGCCCAAAACCCACACCCATCAAAATGAAGACACACCCTTGCTTAAGATCGAGTGATGAAGAGAACATTGTGGAATCAAAAGCCACATACCTCAATTCCTTACAGTTGAATGCCATTTTAGTAAATGCAATTTTAACCCTAGCATGTGCATGTTTACGCATGAGTTATATTGTGAGCATCCCAATAGTTGAGTGCAGCTACCTATAGATTGGCTGCTAGGTTTCCATACTTATGCATTTTTATCCTTCTAAACCTTAAATATGAAATGGGCTCTACCCTACTCGAGTCTTAGGTGATAAAGGAGAAGATTTTTATTTAATGAAGATGAGTATAATAGAGTTAATACATAAATGAGAACTGAATTTTATATGTGGCAATATAATCTTGTGGGGACGTCTTGGTTGAGAAGGAAACCAAAATAAAGGCCAATAATAAGGATGATTTGACGAAAACCTTAGTCGCCTCAGGATCAAATCATAATTTATCACGAATTAATATGCAATATAGTGCAAACAACTCAGGATCGTTCTTTTATCAAGGAGCATTTTATTTTGAATTCCTAGATTTGACTAAGTGCTAAAAACATGGTTAGAAAAGGGGTTTTGAAATTGGTTTTCTTTAAATTAAAATTAATGAAAATATAAAGAAACTATTTTTATTCTTTTTGGTATTTTTGGAAAATAATAAATAATGATTTGGATTAAAAAGGGATTAATTATGGATGCTCTTAGTAATGAAGGAAATAGCTAACATCGTTCAAAAGTATGAGAGTCAAAGTTTCATTAAGTCCTAATCAAAAAAACCTCAAGATACCACTTGAGTCCAATATTCCCAATTAATAGTAGCTCCTACTATCGTAGCTAACTACTATCTCTTGAGATATTGTTAGGAACCACTTAATGTATAATTAAAATTAGAATAATGCAATATGAGTCTTCTTAAATTTGAGTGCTAACCAGCCCCTCAAGTGTACAATTCAACCACATTAACTCGACAATATCATGCTAATCAACATAGCTTCATTGTAACCACAAAGAAATTCAAACATGTTTAATCTTCAAACCACAATTTTCAATCTCAACTACAAATATCAAACTAACGGAGCTAATTACGAAAGCGCATGTGAGCTCAAGCCATTTGTAACTCATCACCAAGAGCACAAAATTGCCTAGCCGCTCATGAAATTAGCTTCAAGAATCATGATCATTCTCTGATTCAAACAATCAGCCATTAGATACTAATTAAAATAAAAAAATTATCCCTAGAACCAGAAAGCTTGGTGGCTGAAAATAAATCCAAAAATCAGAGAAAGATAATAAACCCAGAAGCAACAGTGTTGTGTAGTGGATGGGGAAAAAATGCAGGAACAGAGGAGCCAAGAGGTGGTCTCCCATCGTGAATGGAGATGAATGGGGAATGGAGAATCGATTCAGTTCCAAGGTGTGTCGATGGTGGAGTTGGTGATCGGCGTGAAGGAGAGTGATGGAGGTGACGGTGGTGAGAGGATGGAGTCGATGGAAATAATGGAAGATGAAGGTGGTGATGGTCGGCGCTGCTCTCTCTGGTCCAGGCGTGTAGGTCGATGGAGGAGGTATGGAGGTGAAGGTGTGAATGAAGCTCTCGGTCCAGGTTCAGCGATGATGGAGGTCCCTTTGTGCGGCGCTTAATCCTCTGGACGTCCCCTGCTCACGGTGTAGGTTGGCAACGGTGGAGATGATGCTGGCGGTGGTCGACGGTGCAGCATGGAGGTGAAGGTGGAGTGGAGAGTGATCAAGTTTGCACGATCTGCAGAATCAACGGAACTCCCTTTCGCGGCGCTGGAACTTCAATTAAAATCCCTCAGCTCTGTTGGGTCCTTCTTGGTTTAATCTGTCGGGTCCTTCAATGTGTTGGGTTCCTCCATGTTTTTGTCTCAGCTGATGACCTAATCCATTTACTTCAAAACGCTGTGTTTCACTGCAGGGACCTGATTGAACAATTTGAAAAGTTTGCTTGAGGGACCTAAGTGAACTTTTGTAATTTGAGGTTCAACTTCATTTTCAAATTTGATTTAATTCCTTCAACCACCTACAATTTTTTTTTTAAAAAAATCAATCTAATATCAAATATTCTCAGAAAAATCAAAGATTGAGAGTAATAACAATTTAATGACAATTTTACCCCTTTTAGTCCTAATTTAATGTATTTACTCTTAACCTCAATTTATCACAAGAAATACATTTAAAGCTCAATAACTACGACAAAATACATTAAAAATCCCAATTTAATTATTAAAAATCATATAAAATTATGGTTCGATCAAAGGAAGTAATAATCGACTTGGTGGAAATACTAGTGACAGGGTGAGGATTAATAACTCTAAATTGAAGGATGAAAAAAATAGGGTTGGTGATCTAGACTTGGAAGGACAAATTGTTAACCTAAATGACCTAACATTGATTGTAAAATTCACTCATTTAAGAGCTGATTTGCCTAATCATCACTAGGTTATTCAACTTAATGAATTTTTCCTTCCAATACTAGATTACTGGCCTTACCTTGATCATCGTCTAATTTAGACGTCTCAATCATCAATCTGTCACTAGGGACTCTACCTAGTCGGGCGGTCTTCACTTTGGTTTCCATTTCAACCAAGACCTCATCACATGACCAAATTCAACCATACAAAATAGAATTCTCAAGTTTGTATATCAACTATGTTACACTCAGCTTCATTAAATAAGAAACCCCACCTTTATCACCTAAATAGATAAGACGGATGAAGATTACCTTTATTGAAGTGGCCTCAAATTTCATATAGATGCATAGTTGAGAAGTTTATCTTGGAAGCTGAAGAGTCTAAAACATTTAAGACTAGTGAAAAAGAAACGACAGTATCTAAAAAGATATGTACACTGGATATGTATAAGCGTTCTGTGTAAAAAGAAATTAAATTTTTAAATTTTCTTACTATTTAATACTTATTGACACCACATTACATTACAAATCGATTTTTTAAAAAATATTATTTAGACTGTGCTAAAGCGCGACTGGTGTTACGTTATATTAATATTCACAAAAATTTCACCAATCATACTTTCTAAATCGTCTTCGGCTATAGAGGTTTAGATGTGACCGTCTTATGGGTCTTTTTTTCTAGTTGTGAAACTAGCACTTTTTGTTTTTTGTTTTTTGTTTTTTGTTTTTTTTCAGATGAATGAACAAGTTCAGTTGCCAAAAGCTCAATAGGCACCCACGCCTACTCTTGTAGAGGAGGTCATTGATTCTATACCCAATGTTGCTAAGAAGGGGAACTAATTTTGGTGCCTATATGAGCTTATATAATCTGGAGCGTCCATATTTAATTTTTTTTTAACCGATAGCTTTTAAATAAAAAATCATTTTTAAAACAAATGTTAGTTAAGAAATATCTCTATTTTAGATTCTCTATCTATTAAAACAATTTTTTTTTCAAAAAATAAAAAGTAAAAAAGAAATAATAAGACAAGTTCATGGTGCCTATCAAACTGGTTCCCTAAGAAGTGGGGGAGTGTGGGATGGGTGTAACAATAAAATTTTTACATTAAAGTTGCACCTCTTCAATAAATTTAAATTATTATTCAATCATAAAATAATTTTGAAAATTAACAAGTTTAATTTCAAAAGATATTGTAGTTATTCAGTAAATATTCTTACACCATGTTTGGTACGTAGCATTGGATGATCCATAAGCCATTCTATGATGTTTGGTACATGGTATTGAGGAAGTCTTGAGATTAGACAATACCACATATGTGAGATTGGCCAAACCCACCACCGTGATGGGCATTGCTTTTTCAATCTTAAGAATGAAAATTTTCATGACAAAAATACCCTGGGTTATAATAATTTTCATACAACCCTCGAGATTTTGTACAAGTTTCATTCTATCCGAGGGTAATCGATCTCATTGCCTCTCACTCTCTAGCTCGCCATTGTCGCCCTCCCCGTCACTCCATACGTAATTTCCCACCTCAAACTCTCCTAGTGATGGCATAGTGTCGGCAACCAGCTTATATTCATTATTGTTCAAGCTAAAGTTCATTCCCTAAGTACGTAGGGACTGAGTATGCAGGGACCTAGCTCATGCCATCAGGAAAGACACAGCATATCACCGGTAACTATTGCTCCTCCATGTGGCTTTCGTTTTTATTTATTTATTTTTTATTTAGGCTTTCCTCTTTTTGATGTTGCTTTATCCGTTTGCACTTAATGCCTTTTTTTATTTTTTATTTTATTTTATTAATTTGATTTGATAAAGTTTAGAAGGTAAAAGGTTCTCACCTCTCTCAATAAGTGCCTTTTTTGGGATTCGAACTTATATTCTCTTTCTTATAGGGGTAAGGCTTCTTACCACAATACCACCCCAACCAACAACTTGTTAATTTTAGTTAGAGTAAATACCCTTTCTGGTCCCTGACAAAAAACACAGACCCAATTTTGGTCCCTTACAAAAAAATCGACCCTTATTCGTCATTTTTATGGACTAAAAAGGACCTTTTGGAAAATTGTGAGGGATCAAAATGTCAATCAATCGACCCTTATTCGTCCTTTTTATGGATTAAAAAGGACATTTTTTTTTGTAAGAGACCAAAATGGGGATTGCGTTTTTTGTCAACGATCAAAAAGGATATTTACTCTTTTAATTATGTTTCTCAAAATGGACATGCCTTGTATATATTCCCTTTGGTCCTTATTATAAGGCGTCAATTAATAATTCTCACAAACTAATAAAAACAATTAAAGTCAATAATGTTAGCCTATAATTTAAGTAACTTTCAATATTACCCGTACTAATTGCACTAAACTCTAATATTATATTAATTATTACTCTTACCTATTACCCTTATTTAATAGGGGCACATATGGAAAAGAATAATTAATGTTCCTTGGGAACAAGTAAGTGCCTTATAAAAAGGAGTAAATAAACTTGCTAGTTGGTGCCTTATAATAAGGACCAGAGGAAGTAGCTTTGATTTGTGTGGGGTAGCCTATGTATGTTTGGCTATCATCGTTTGTTTCTGGTTCTGCCATTTAATTGGTTATTTTATTCTCAATTCTTCGTTATATTAACATCATTTTATTGCCACCAATTTGTAAAATTATTTAACATAATCTGTAAATCTATGTTATCAAGAGTATTTTTTTTTTATAAAAAATAGGATATTGTCACTACCAATTTTATGTCACCACCAAGTCACTACCACTTTTTCACCGTTGGATCGTAATCTTATTTATCTTCAAAGCTATCCGAGTTCGACATCACCTTCAACATCACCTATGACCAGCTGGGCAATAGAGCTATTCGAGTTTGACATCACCTATGACCAGCTGGGCAATAGAGTTATCCGAGTTCGACATCACCTTCAAAACCCGACATGCCATCAAATCACAAGCATTGGCAGATTTTGTCAGAGAACTCACCCCGGTAGACACAACTGAGGCAGGTCAAGATAAATTGTGGAAGGTCTATGTTGACGGCTCCTCCAATTTGAAGGGAAGTGGAGCAGGAATCATAGTCGAGAGCTCAGAAGGCGTCGCTGTGGAACACTCCCTCCAATTAATGTTCCCGACGTCAAATAACCAAGCCGAATATGAAGTCCTACTCGCCGGACTGCTACAAGCCAAATAGAACGGAGCCTAGCGGGTCAAGGTTTTCACTGACTCCCAACTTGTCGCAGCGCAAATCGAGGGCACCTACTAGACGAAAGGCCCGTTACTGACGAAGTATCTCAACAAAGCCAAAAAGGTCATGGTTGATTTCCAAGAGGTAATTGTGACTCATATCCCGAGAGAGGACAACACTAGGGCGGACATCCTCTCCAAATTAGCAAGCATGAAGGGCCCGAGCAACCATAGAACCGTAGTCCAGCAAAACCTAGCCGAGCCGAGTTGCATTATGACGATCTCGGCAACAACTAATAGGAGAAAACCAATCGAGGACTATTTAGAAAGAGGCATCATCCCTACGGATCCTACCGAAGCAAAGAAGTTGGTTCGAGAAGCTGCCATCTACACCATGGTCAACGATTAGTTATACCGAAAGGGATTGCACTCTTCGATGATGCTCTGTTTGGGCACGTCCGAGGCCAAGTATGTGTTAGCCGAGATACATGAAGGCATCAACAGCCACCACATGGGGGGCAAGGCTCTTGCCAGAAAAGCACTACGTGCCAGTTACTACTGGCCAACCATGATGGCCGATACTAAAGAAGCCGTCAAGAGATGTAATAGTTGCCAGAAGCATGCCAAAATTATTTGGCCCCCGCCAACCGAGTTGAAAGGCATTTTGGTCCCCTGGCCCTTCTACAAATGGGGGGTGGACATCCTCGGACCATTCAAGGCAGCCCCCAGACAGTTCAAGTGGCTCATTGTGGCAGTGGATTATTTCACTAAGTGAATTGAAGCAGAGCCTCTAACGACGATAACCTCGGCACGCATACAAAGGTTTTTCCGTCACAATATTGTCTCCCGCTTCGGAATACCGGCCGAGGTAGTAACGGACAATGGGACGCAATTCATGGATCATAAGTTCCAAACCATGATGATAGGCCTCAACATAAGGCAGCACTTTGCCTCGGTGGAACATCTGCAGTTTAACAGCCAGGCCGAGGTGGCCAACAAGGTCGTCCTTGACGGCTTAAAGAAAAGGATGCAAGATGCAGAGTCTAGTTGGGTAGAACAACTCTACAATGTGTTGTGGGGCTACAGAACATGTAACATCCTGAATTTTGAATCTAATATCTTGAACATAAACCTATTTTGGGAAGACTAGTAGGCTCTATTTTTGGAAAGTAATAAATTTGAAATCAGTATTTTGTGGGCCCCGTGAATAGTATTTACTATTCACGTATACGTTTTTACTATTTACAAATACGTATTTAAAAATATATATATATATATATGTTATTCGCAAATACGTATTTAATACTTGAAATTTGTGAAATATGAATAGTGTTCACTATTCACAAATACGTATTTACTATTTAAAAATACGGTATTTACTATTCCAAAATACGTATTTACTATTCATGTGGGACCCACGTCAAATTATTTCTCCTCTGCCGACAGAAACTCTCGTGAAGTTTGAAAATTTTGTCAGCGGGACCCACGTAATAGTAATTTACTATTTGAATAATAATATTATATTATTATAATATAATATTATTTACTATTCATGTGGGACCCACGAAAAATTATTTCCACAACCAGCCACGGGAAGAGTCACGGGAGGTTTGAAAATTTGTCACGGGGAAAATTACGTAGAACGACCCAGAGACGAAAATTACACTTAAGGACCCATTTTCCAACTATAAATAGACCTTCCATTTCATTTCATTCTTCACAACTTCTAAGAGCTATAGAGAGAGGTAGAGAGAGAGAGAGAGTAGAGAGATATTTGCTTGAGAGTTATAATAGCTGGTTGGTGATTCGGGTATTAGCGAGTAACAGGTAACTCTGAATATTCTTCCTTATACTTGTGAATTATGTATGATTATAAATTTGTTTGTTTACTATTTTGGCAAGAATATTTAGAAAATATTTATGGTTTTAAGATCTGGTGTGGGAACTTTGATTTGCAAATCTGCAGAGGTACTATTTATACGTACGTTACTATTCACGTATACCGTATTTACTATTCATTTTTACTATTCATGTTACTATTCACGTATACTGTATTTACTATTCACGTATACCATATTTACTATTCACACCGTATTTACTATTCGTTTTACTATTCACGTATACCGTATTTACTATTCATTTTACTATTCACGTATACCGTATTTACTATTCATAATACTATTCACGTATACATACCGTATTTACTATTCACGTATACATACCGTATGTACTCTTCATTTTTACTATTCATGTATATACATCGTATTTTACTATTCACATATACGCATAGTATTCACTATTCATAAATACGCATATTGATGTATAAAACTTTATGGTATAATAATGCATTATTTTGAGTGAACATATTCATCATGGCGGTTGTATTATGATGGGTGGAGTAAGGAGGGATTTGAATGATAAGAATGATTTATGCCACCACTCGGTGCACAGTGGATGGTACTTGTTTCAGGGCCCCATCTTCCATGTTTTCCTCTGGCCGGGATTTCATTGGAGTTGTGGGACATGTGACACCTCCTTAGTTATTTTAAAGGAGGGGAGCCATAGTCCAGATTTAAGCTATATACCTTTGGCCGGGTGTATCTTAAGTTTTGGTGAGCTTGGAACAATTCAGTCAAATGAATAAGTTTCTATTGGACTATGTGTTAGCCTATGGCTCCAGTCTGCGGTATAAGGGAGGTGGTGATATAAGGGAGGCTGCATACTGCATAGTGCATTTCTGAACAGTTCAAGAATTTGATATGATGATGAATATTCTGTAAAGACATGAGATGAGAACTTTTGAGATATATATGTTTTAACACCTTCTATATTGATGACTATTAGTATAAATTATTTTGTATGATAAATTATGGAATCTATATATATATTTGAAATCAGCCCATATCTTTTTGTCATATATTATTTGCTCGTGTACGGTAGAAATATTTAGTAGTTACTGAGATGTGTAATCTCACCCCATATTAACATTTTTCAGGTGAATAACTTAGTAGAGATCAAGGGAATGCACCCATGGAGTGAGCTTTGTAGGCTCTTCTGTACTCCTTTAGTTTATGTTGTGTTATTTTATTTGCCATGAACCTAAAAGACTTCCGCATTTTAAAATAACTCTTATTTATTGGATTTATTTTGGCCCTGTATAAATGGATTTCTACCTTTGGCCATATTGTAAATATGTGTTTGAGTGTTGAATATCCTATATTTGGAGGTGTTACCATTATTTTGGCCAAGATTTTGGTATTGAAAATGAGGCGTTACATTTTTGGTATCAGAGCAAAGGTTCTGGCCAATCTGTAAATTTCCTATCAGTTTTCTAAATAAAAATTTTGAGGTCATGGCAAATTAAATATCATAACATGTGCATTTTCCTTTATAGCTTTGGATTCTTTTTACCAATTTTCTTGTGACATTCATGATAGGAGAAGAATGGGTTAATCAAAATATTCAAGTGATTGATAATGAGGATTTATGATTTGAGGATGTGATTGAGATTAAATTTCAGAGCTGCGTAGCGGAAGTTGGTAAGTAGAAAATTTATTGAATATTGGATTCTGTAGGCCTAAAATTACTTTCTAGGATGAATATTTTTATTGGTGTCTAGGAAAGTGATTGAAAGACTAAGCCCCTATTTGATGTTTATTCAATTAGTTGCCATTGTAAAAAGTATGAAGAGATTTTTGCTAGATTTTCACTTACCTAGCTAATTTATATGAGTAACAGATGACAATACCATAACAGAATACGGGCATAGTCTTGATTATACAGAATAACTGGCTTAAGTTTGAATTTAATAAGATAAAGTTGAGTTTGGCAGGAAAACTCGAAAATCCTTATGAATCCTAGAATAAGAGATTACAAACATTAGCAAGAAGGCTAGACTATATTATTTCAAGCATCAAGAATAACAGTTGGTACAATCCCACCGCAAGCTTCGACTATCTCAAGTTTAAGTCTATTAATTTCTTCCTGAGCGGCTGCTCTTGAGAGAGGACCATCAGGAGACATTGTTCTTCTCAATCTAGCTATTTGCTTCATAGTGCTTCGAATTTTTACATAAGGCCAATGCTTTATTCCTCCCCTATGGCATATTTTCATTAGAACATTTTTGCATAGACGAACTTGTTGAGCCGCTTCTTGTTGAGGTAAATGGAATAAGTCTCTAAGATCATTAATTGACATTGATGCAGCTCTAATATTTTGTTCAGCTCTTGATCGGTATGGATTACTAGGTATGGGGAGTGAAGGATTATTATTTACAACCATGAGCTCTTTTCCTTTATTGGATATATTTTCTGTATTGGTTGGAAATGAACTATTAGGGAGTTCATTTTGATTTTTAGTCCATTCCAAACCAACACAAAGGGCCTCATAGTAGGCTGATAGGGGATCTGACACCAGGACATACCCTAAAGAATTTTGATTCAAACAATAATTTTCTAGAAAATGTTTGACATCTTCTAAATTTTTCTTACCAAAGTCAAATACTTGAGGACTGGAAGAACCTCCTTGTACGTCCTGGTGAAAGACAGCGTGGCATATCATACCAATCCTCCCATGAACTTCAAGTTTATGGTATTGAAGTCCATTGGTATGAATAATCTCTCGTAGAACATGGCAGCAACCACATGAAAATGGATTAGTAGTCTCAGTCAAGGTAGAAGCAGGATTCCTTGGTTGAGAAGGTACCGTAGACTCCATAAGTTCTGCCACATTACGACACCTTTGGACAGGTCGCCTTGATGGACCTGCTTCAGATTCCTTTCTGTTAGTAGTGGTAAAAATAGAATCTTGTATCCTTGGAGGAGGAGTAGGAATGTTAATCGTTGAGGCAGATGAATGAACGTTCATACTTACGGGATTTTGGGGAAGTAAAGAAGAATAAGGGTATGATGCATTGTTTGACAAATCAGACATGTTAGTCTGATAGTCATGAAGTAAGGCTTCAAGAAAGAAAGGGTTGAATGAACCGGAGACTGGAATAGAGTTACTTGAACCGGCCATGTTTAAGGATAATGTGGAAGGTTATAGTGAAGGTTACGATCGGAGAGGAAATGAATATGTGGAGGTTTTGTGAAGTTTGAGAGAACGTGAAACATTTACTCTTTCTTTACTCTATTTATAGCTGGGCTAGCAACGTCTATATTTTGTTAAGCAGCATCGGATTCTCATCTGTCGTTAGCTCAGAATCATGTAGATTTTGTTGTTATGCGGAAAATTTTATGGCACCGCACCCTAGTGCACCCTAGCCACCGTTAGGGGTCGCAGTTTCCTAGACCTTTGCAGACAGAAATCGCTATGGCATTTATTGCTAGCTGTGTTTTCAAGAAATTAAGTTTGGACGTTTATACGCGCATTTATCTAAGAAATCTGTCTTGGATGTGCAGCTGACTCAAGATGTCGGAATTGACATTTGAAAATAGGATTTTAAGCGTAAGCGTGCTAAGGTGATAGTAATCTTGGGAAGGGTGACTTCCTAATAATATTAGATGAACCGGAGAGAATCCGAAGATTTGAAATGATGATGAGTTGTGCCAATTAACCCGAGAGCATTCTTCACTCTCCGAGTATCCGAAGAACTCTATGAATTTGTCAAAGATAATTCAAAGACTAAGGTTTTTGGATAAACATGTTGGAAGATCGATGGAAAGGTATGAAATGGTGATCCTTAGGAATGCCAGTAAGATGTTAGAATGAATATAGTAAATTTTGAGGATAGGCTTTAATTTAATCTAAGCTGAAATAGAACTCAAGAACGAAATGAGCCTTTGTGATATTGCAGGTTGAGGTAGAATTAGAACCTTGTGAATACTGCTGAGGTTGTAGATAGTCTTCATATAATCCAAGAATTAGATTAGGAATTGTGAATCATGATCTTAGTATGATGGGTATTTTTGGGGAAACACGAATTATCAGTTGATGTTGAGGTTATAAGAATCAAATTGTAAACTTGACTATTAATGTCTGGGAATATTTGAAAATAGACTTGAATTCAATCTGAGTTAAGATAGTGTGTCTAATTAAGAAAGTATGAAATCCGGTGATTTATGTTATAATATTAGTATGTTATTTGGGTGTGATTAATAGATAACTATGAGAGGAACAGATGATATTTAGTATATGTCTTTGAGATACTAAGGATTGAATTCGAATCATGTGAACAATGCTGAGGTTGTGAGAATAATATTTGAATGTTTTAAATCTTAGTCTAGGAATTGCGAAACATGAATGTTCTATGGATATTATTGAGGACACATGATATCTCTGTCTTGCTGATATTGAAGTTCTAAGAGTTGATTTGTAATTTGACAATTATCATTTTTGGGGAAAGTTTGAGGATAGTTCTTAAATGATATAAGCTATGGAGTATGATGAATCTAGTATGAATAATCGGGGTTTTAGAAATAGGATGATGAATCTGAAAGTTGGTAGGGGATCTAAAGGGTTGCTACTAGTATAAATGTAATATAACAGTTCAACTTAACAGTTGTATTGATTCTTTAGGAGACTGAATTGATTGAATAAATTGAGATATTAGAATATGGTATTAATTGATTTGAGAGAAATAGGGAACAAAATGTGATACCAACATGTATAAGGTGTTCAGAGATTGCCAACTGTTTAACTAGCATAGGAAATGATCTTGATAATAGAATCTTTCTTTAGAAATAATGAATTGAGTGTTTCATGGATGAGTTGAGTAGAATAAGTTGGAACCTGGAATGTATTCGGAGTTGGTGACTATTTAAAATAGTTGCTAAGTCCCTGAGTATTTGAATTTTGAACTTACCAATGCACTTGCTGTGTTTGGAAATTTTTACGCAATATTTACAACAGGATTTAAGACCAGTTTGTAATCGACATTTATAAACTATGATGTCTCATGGAATGAATCCTTGCGAAATCAGAACAAGAATTGACTTTTACATTATGATTGTGGTGGAAGGTGTACAAGCTAGAAGAGGTTGGAAACTGTTGTGGATATACTTAGTTTGCGGAATCTTGCCAAATGTACTTGTTTTTGAATTACTTGCCATTGGTGAAAGCTAGATTTAGTAAGTAAGTGTTTTCTTAAACTTGAATTGAGGAAGCACGGGTATAGGATAGACGAGCAGAGGCTTGAAGCGGTAAGACCCGTTGAGCTAGTTTGCATATGGTGGTATCTCTAGGCTATAAGACTTATGTGCCTAGTATTGTGTTTGTTGCCTATCATGGTAACATTAGACCTGTATGTCTAAAGTTTATCTTAAGGTTGGCAAAATAATCAGATTATATCATATTGTGGTTATTATGGCCTGAGGGTAACTTCTTAAGCTGTAAGATCTGAATATCCAGTGTCGTGGTAATACAATGAAATAAGCAGAAAGGAAGAATGAACTGGCCTGTGAGGCCAGTGTAACCAAGCGCTCAAATAAGGAACTAGTGGATCCTGTGTCTGAATATTACTTTGGGTACAGGATGAACGAAAATTGTGTTGTGTGCTTGGTGAGCATGTTTGGGAAAGAGATAGGACTTAGGGATAATATGATATATAAAGCTGAGTCGGAGCGGATTGTTGATGCGGGGGATAAGCAATTGAGGAACAAGGCTATTAGCTTGTAAAGGTTGTGTGTAAAGGAATGGCTCCCGGAGATGCTACTTGGGAAATGGAGGAGAGCATGCGACAAACCTATCCTCATTTATTTAAATAGGTTAGAATTCTTATTATAGCGAAATTTTGAGGACAAAATTTTCTTTTAGGAGGGGAGAAATGTAACATCCTGAATTTTGAATCTAATATCTTGAACATAAACCTATTTTGGGAAGACTAGTAGGCTCTATTTTTGGAAAGTAATAAATTTGAAATCAGTATTTTGTGGGCCCCGTGAATAGTATTTACTATTCACGTATACGTTTTTACTATTTACAAATACGTATTTAAAAATATATATATATATATATATGTTATTCGCAAATACGTATTTAATACTTGAAATTTGTGAAATATGAATAGTGTTCACTATTCACAAATACGTATTTACTATTTAAAAATACGGTATTTACTATTCCAAAATACGTATTTACTATTCATGTGGGACCCACGTCAAATTATTTCTCCTCTGCCGACAGAAACTCTCGTGAAGTTTGAAAATTTTGTCAGCGGGACCCACGTAATAGTAATTTACTATTTGAATAATAATATTATATTATTATAATATAATATTATTTACTATTCATGTGGGACCCACGAAAAATTATTTCCACAACCAGCCACGGGAAGAGTCACGGGAGGTTTGAAAATTTGTCACGGGGAAAATTACGTAGAACGACCCAGAGACGAAAATTACACTTAAGGACCCATTTTCCAACTATAAATAGACCTTCCATTTCATTTCATTCTTCACAACTTCTAAGAGCTATAGAGAGAGGTAGAGAGAGAGAGAGAGTAGAGAGATATTTGCTTGAGAGTTATAATAGCTGGTTGGTGATTCGGGTATTAGCAAGTAACAGGTAACTCTGAATATTCTTCCTTATACTTGTGAATTATGTATGATTATAAATTTGTTTGTTTACTATTTTGGCAAGAATATTTAGAAAATATTTATGGTTTTAAGATCTGGTGTGGGAACTTTGATTTGCAAATCTGCAGAGGTACTATTTATACGTACGTTACTATTCACGTATACCGTATTTACTATTCATTTTTACTATTCATGTTACTATTCACGTATACTGTATTTACTATTCACGTATACCATATTTACTATTCACACCGTATTTACTATTCATTTTACTATTCACGTATACCGTATTTACTATTCATTTTACTATTCACGTATACCGTATTTACTATTCATAATACTATTCACGTATACATACCGTATTTACTATTCACGTATACATACCGTATGTACTCTTCATTTTTACTATTCATGTATATACATCGTATTTTACTATTCACATATACGCATAGTATTCACTATTCATAAATACGCATATTGATGTATAAAACTTTATGGTATAATAATGCATTATTTTGAGTGAACATATTCATCATGGCGGTTGTATTATGATGGGTGGAGTAAGGAGGGATTTGAATGATAAGAATGATTTATGCCACCACTCGGTGCACAGTGGATGGTACTTGTTTCAGGGCCCCATCTTCCATGTTTTCCTCTGGCCGGGATTTCATTGGAGTTGTGGGACATGTGACACCTCCTTAGTTATTTTAAAGGAGGGGAGCCATAGTCCAGATTTAAGCTATATACCTTTGGCCGGGTGTATCTTAAGTTTTGGTGAGCTTGGAACAATTCAGTCAAATGAATAAGTTTCTATTGGACTATGTGTTAGCCTATGGCTCCAGTCTGCGGTATAAGGGAGGTGGTGATATAAGGGAGGCTGCATACTGCATAGTGCATTTCTGAACAGTTCAAGAATTTGATATGATGATGAATATTCTGTAAAGACATGAGATGAGAACTTTTGAGATATATATGTTTTAACACCTTCTATATTGATGACTATTAGTATAAATTATTTTGTATGATAAATTATGGAATCTATATATATATTTGAAATCAGCCCATATCTTTTTGTCATATATTATTTGCTCGTGTACGGTAGAAATATTTAGTAGTTACTGAGATGTGTAATCTCACCCCATATTAACATTTTTCAGGTGAATAACTTAGTAGAGATCAAGGGAATGCACCCATGGAGTGAGCTTTGTAGGCTCTTCTGTACTCCTTTAGTTTATGTTGTGTTATTTTATTTGCCATGAACCTAAAAGACTTCCGCATTTTAAAATAACTCTTATTTATTGGATTTATTTTGGCCCTGTATAAATGGATTTCTACCTTTGGCCATATTGTAAATATGTGTTTGAGTGTTGAATATCCTATATTTGGAGGTGTTACCATTATTTTGGCCAAGATTTTGGTATTGAAAATGAGGCGTTACAGAACAAGTGTGCAGACTGCAACCCAGGAAAATCCTTTCCGGCTTACTTATGGATGTGAGACGATGATCCCGATCGAGACAGGCCAACCATCATGGAAGAAAGTCAAAATTCGCCAAGAGGGAGAAGCGTCAAATGATTACGCGCTGAGAACCGAGCTGGACTTGATTGACGAGGTCTGAGTTGCGGCACACTGTCGAGAGTTAGCCGCCAAACAGCTCCTGACAGCAAAGTATAACCGGAAGGTCAGACCCCGCTCTTTCAACCGGGGCAACCTAGTACTCCGACGAGCCGATATTGGCGATAAGAATGTCAGAGACAACAAGCTAGCAGCGAATTGGGAAGGCCCCTACCGGGTCAAAGAGAGACTTGACAACGGAGCCTACATACTTGAAACCTTGGCAAGGAAGCCGGTTAAGAGAACCTGGAACGCCAACAAACTAAAGATCTATTACAATTAGATCTCGACGCAGAGTACAAAACACTACCTAGTTCGCCATGATTGGAGCTCGGTTACTTCTTTATTTTAGTACTTAATATTTATGATTTTGTCTTCTTTAGATTTCATTGAACAATGTGTTAGCTATTCGAAGCAGCTTCTTTTACTGAAGAATTCCTCAGTGGAAATTCGCCTGTGTTACTATCGATAGTCCAAGACTCTACACCGAGGTCATAACACCTAGTCAGGAATAAAATACACTGAGGCCATCAAGCCCGGTCATAAACATTACACTGAGGTTCGCAAACCCGGTCACAAATAAACCCATCTAGATGGATGACACCGGCCGTCGTACTCCGACGCGTCCAGGTTAAGAGCTCAGCGAAATTGCCATACGTGGCCTTCGTGAAATTGACGTGTCAACGCTTGCCCGAGATGAGAAGGTGATTTGTCATCCCGACCCTGATCAGGTCAAAATGTTTAAATGCTGTGTTTCGAACACACTACGGCTAGACATTGTGATACGTTGCCCTTATCTCGGTTACGATCCCGGCTAACGGAGCCGAACCTCAGGTAGCGTAGTTAAAATGAACACACTTTGTGGTTAAGGTTAAAGGCCATATGCGACCTAAATCAACACCCCTAGTGGTTAAAAAAGAAAACCCTACCATTGACTCCCAGACTTAATGTCAGGAATGAAATGTAGATCTACACAGTTAAAGACCCTGGCCCGGTCACAGAAGTTCTAACAAAGTAAAGAATTCAGGTACAGCGAAATATGGCAACCAATTGATTAATATCTATCATTAACTGAGTTGTTGAAAGTTACAAATAGCCAGGCACTGACGCCGGCAGTAAAAGCAAAGTCAAAAGGGCACATGCGCCCGATAAAAGAAAAGCAAACAAAAGCTCCTTGGAGGAACTCAACTCGGAGGAATTGCCCCTGAGGTATACTTCTCGGCCGCACCAACAGCAGGTTGTGCCTCTTCACCACCTCGCCCCTCATCCACGATCCGCTTTTCGTCCTCTACCTCCTCTAAGGACGTCGACTTGTCGTCAGGAGAGGCAAGAGTCAGAACGAACACACCGTCCTACACATAGGCCCGGTAGTCATATCCGTCGAGGTTCAGGGACACAGAGGGGTTCATAAATTGGATTTGCACTAAGGCCATCTTAAAGCAGTCCGATGCCGTCTGCTTCAGAGACTCGAGGCTGTCCAAGTGGGCTTGTTGTCGCAGCAAGAGCCTCTTTTGTTGAGCCCAACTCGATGGCCAGATCGCCGCGTTGCTGTTGAACAACCTTTACAGCATCCAAGCTCTTGGCAAGGGCCTCCTGAAGACGGTGGCACTCCAAAGTCATTTTCTCCAACACCTCCTTTGAAACCAGGAGCTCCTCGATCGCTTTCTCGGCTGAGGCCTTGGCAACCGACAATTCCTCCTCCAGGGCCTTCGCCTTCCCGGCCATAGCTTTGGCAACGGCCACCTCCTCTTCCATGGCCGTCACCTTTGCCGTGGCCTTCGTCTGAGCGAGCTTCAGGCGCCGGATCTCCTCCTCGGCTACCACATGCTTACCCCTCAGATGAAGCAGTGCCTGGTGCAAGCCAATAGATTTGCAAAGGAACTTTTGGGCTTCATGAACCACCGTCTCATCTACTGGGGGCAGAGGTACACCATTCATAAACCGAACGGGAGGGAAGAATACAAGGCTGAGCTCTTCCATCACCCCTTTCTCCTAGGAAATGCCTCGGGCAATCAGGTTAGTAGGGGGAGGAGAAGTCCAAAGCGGGGGAGGAACATCTGCTTGGGAACCAGAAGCAGCAACTTCTTTATTTTTCTGCGCGGATGATGACCCGGAGGGGACACAGGATCCGGTCACGACCGGCCCAGGCGACATCCTAGAAGGGGCTGAAGGGGATGTTCTCGGAGCAACCGGGGCCTTCGCTATTTTTGCCCTTGTCGAGCCAGAAGCCGCCACAGTTTTCCCAACCTCGATAGCCGAGGCAACACGCTTTTTTCTTGTCTTGCTCGCCGCTGGCACAGTCGGGTTCACGCAGGACAAATAGCTGGGAAGTTCTGCCATGTCTTGAGTTGCAAAAAGACAAAGGAAAAGACTTAGAATATACGCCGTAGAACTTGAAGCTCGGATAAAGCAAAAATAAGACAAAAGGCAGAATACTAAATAAACATGTGGACCTTACAATCCAAAGGCATCGGCTTGGCACCAAGCCTGGTAATCCAAAAGGCCGCTCTTAGAACGCCGTATTTATCCACGAACGAGTCCAACCGAGCTACCGAGGTGACCGTCTCCGGCAGAAGATCATCGGTCGCGACCTAGTACGAGGAGGAGCGGATGTTATGATGTTTCTGGTTCCAGTACAGAGGAAACTTCCACTCCACGTTTGGCCCCTCGGCCCCTTTCAAAAACCAGGGCTGCTCTCCAGGCTTTGCTACAACTTTGAAGAAGGCATTCTTGAAGTGCTTAAACGAATCCGAGAACGCAGTCATCAGCTTCCTGTCCGAGTCACCACGGAGGGAGGTCAGCCCCTTCAAGTCCTCATCCCCTTTGGAAGTTCGGGGAGTAAAAGGGCAAAAATAGTAGAAGAAGAGGGCAGCGGTGCAAGGAATGGGCCGGGGGAAGGAGGTGCACAAGCGTTCAAACGCCACTAAATAACCCCATCCGTTGGGATGAAGTTGTGAAGGTGCGATGGTGAGATGATTTAAGGTCGATATCTGAAACTCTGTAAATGGAAAGCGGACACCGAGTCGGGTCAAGCAGTCTCGGTGAAAAAAGAAGTTAGTATACCCCGGCTTTTGGGTTGTGCAAATAGGCTCATTGTCTTTGGGAGGACTGGCTTAGCATCCGTCCAACTCAGGGAGATGAAGACAAACAATGTTGGCCTCGGACATGAGTGACCGTGTCTTCAGGACCTCATGTGCTACCCACTTATATTTTCTACACAAAGCCTCGGGAGGACTAGAAGAGTTCGACTCCCCGGCCTCAGATTGTATGCTGTGAGGAGAAGATTTCGAAGCCATTTACCTAAAAACAAGAAAGAAAAAAAATACTAAGGTCAGCAAGTGAGGAAATACCTGACTGAAGTATAGAAGCAGGCGAAAAAACAAGCGAACTCGGATGACGAAGACTCCTGGAAGAAGAGCTAGAGGAAAGCCGATGACGGCAAGAGCCTAGGATGGAGGAAGACCAGGAATCATCATTGTGGGCAATGAGATAGGAGCTTTCAGCAAGACAATCCCAGCAAGGGCCGAGTTACCCTTCAGGATGGGCGTCCGAACTCGCACGTTGGGGAGCCTCGTAGAAACTAAGAGGCTGAGCTAAGAGGACATCGGCCTCGACACGAACCCCAGCATTAGGCCCAGCATGGACTGGCAGAGCACTCGGAATACTACGTGGCCTAACACGAACCGGAGTCGGCCTCAGAACCTCAACATTGGCAGATCAAGACCCTGTTGAGCTCCGACGACTGGACCCGCCCCGGAGCGCTGCGGCCAACCTCTCTTCCTCTGAAAGTTCAAAACCAAAGATCCAATATGTAGCCCTAGGGAAACGGGCACGCAACGCTTCTTCTTCCTCAGGAGTCAATGGTTGGTTTGAGGGGGGCAGACGGTTAGTTCTATTTATCACCAGGAATGGAGACCTAGAGAGGTGTAAAAGGCTGAGTAAGGAAGCGAAAATATCAGGAAGGGTTAACAAAGTCGCCCTCATGTAAGGGAAACCCAGAAAAGGAGACGAAGACTTAAGAATAAACCAACCCCAAAGAACTTATAGAGAAAGCCTATAGTGCCTACCCAGAAAAAGGGAGAAGTTCCGGAAATAATGAGAATCAGATGAAACATACAAGCTTTAAATTCATAATAGGAGAACAAAGGAAAGGAAGTCAGTACCTGGATTAGTGAAGGCAGAGGAAGTACGAAGATTTGAGTATGGAGACAGTGAGGAACGACGGTGGTAGAAAGATGATGAACTGTGGAGCTAGAGAGAAAAAGTAGAACTTAGAACTTCCTCATTTAAGAGAAATGGAGGGAAATATGAAACTTCATAGGCATTCGCACAAGTCATGGGTTGCCGAAACGTCAGGGACCAAAGAGTCTTTTCACCTTGAACGTGGACATGATCCACGGCAGGCATTTAATGCGCACAAGAATCGGTACATGGCTAGACGTGTCGGTTACAACCCCTCTCCAATCATGGCGAGCCAGGTGTAAATTAGCAATGATGGCAAATGTTGAAAGGTTTTTTCCACCTCGGAGGTACGCTAAACCCTTGGCAATAAAACGACGTCACTGAACTCTCGCATGGCCGACTAGACTCGCAAAGCTGAGGTCACACTAGACACCTCAGACCGATGCGAATTAAGGTGCCGCCTCGAACAAACACCTGTTATTGTGGACTCAAAGCGCAACACCTCGGAATGACATTAGAAGCAAAACACAGCAAAGATCTTTGAGACAAGACCTCGAATCTAGAGCCACTCTTACGACCACGTCACACGGGAGCCAAATCGATTATAGCAGGGACCTAGGATCACGGCAGAAGCCAGGGGCAAAGTTCACCTTGGCAGCTCAGAGGCCTGAACTACGGAGCTAGGGGCAACTGTTATGGACCTGTATAACGGCCCAATACCAGCAGGGCCCAACCCAAAGGATATCAAATATCAGCACACACCTATGATATAGGAATATCCTATATCATAGGGAGATCATATCCAGCGACAATGTAGGAATACCCACTCTAAGATACCTGCACCACAGATCGAGATCTTCTCTACGGTAAACTCTATAAATACAGAGGGCCTAACCTAAGGTGCACACGTTCTAACTCATCACCTTTACTTTCTGTCACACAGAGCACACACACCACCCCTCTGGCTAACACCGTCGTGTGTCTCCAACTACGTGGACTTTATCCCGTCACTGGGTACGTAGGCTTTAAGCTTGGCTCCTAGTCAAGTCCAAAGCACCAGCCCTTGGCTAGAAGTCTGTGTTCTACACCAGAACAATTTACATAATTTTACATAAATCAGGAAAAAAAAAACTCTATCAAATAAACTTTATCAACCAAAATAAAAAATTGAACACATTTCATATCTTATCATTATATGATGGGTTAAAGAGCAAATTGGCCAACAAACTATTACCCAAAAAGCACCCAGTACAAATAACTAATAAGTAGACCTTAAATACCAACAAACTTTTTAAAATGTTAACACAAAAACGTTAATACATCAGCAACGTCCTAGAAGAGTGACTCAGCCTAAATGCATATATACTGACTGCAAACGTTCGTTGCTCAAAACGTTGACTCAATACAATCTGGAATATATCCCCTGCCTCAACATGCCTTGTATTCTTCACTCGTCATATTCAACTCCTTTAAAGGAGGACCAAAACATTGGGTATGCAAGTTCACAAAACTTGGAGATAACTTTGGGCTACGAATTGAAAATTCAAATTAATTTCACTTCAAAATCATATTTAAAAGTGTTGAAGTTGTTATTGAAATTATTGCAAAGTATTTGTAAGCAGTCAGAGACCTACGTCATCAATTATTGATGTTGCTTATAAAGCAGAGAAATAAATACCTTCTCCATGTGATTGAACACAACCACATCATCGTAGAAGCCAGGATGTATGTCTGGAAGGTTCCTGTCGTCCTTTGGAGCCTTCAAAAATGGTACTCCCTCCCGTCTTAATTATAAAAGCTAGCTGACTTTTTTGGAGAAATTAAAGAAGCTAATTAAATTACTTTAAAGTATTTTTATTTTTATTTTTTTCTTCAAACTTATTAGTTTGACTAATAAACTAATATATAATTTAAGAATATTTAACATATGAAATGATTAAGTAACTTATTTAACTTTCTTAATCTTTCCAAAGAAAGTCAACTAGTTCTTTTAATTAGAACCGGAGAGGTAGTATCTTTTTCTTCTTAGCGTAGCGAACTGTGTCATATGAAAAATATCCCACCCAGCCACCTGTGGCAGCAGCTTACGTTGATTAGAGTTTTGAAACATAACGATTACAAGCATAACAAAATTGCACAACAAATTCACCTCTTTTACCCAAAATTAAAATAATAACTAATTAAATAAAAGGCTCATATGAGACAAGAAACAGGGCATGCCCCTAGATTTGGCAAAAAATATTGGAATGTACACAGTAAAGCCATGCTCTGTTTCCCTGATAACCTGAGACAGAGACATCCGGTAGATATGAAGTGAAAACGTCCATGTAGTATGGGAGCCGTGATCAGAAAGACCCTGTTTTAGAACACGAGTATCATAAATATAATACTCCTATATTTTTACACCTACCACAGAATGCAAGCGGTTTTCATGACCAGGAACGGACATTGGGAATGGACATTGGATCTTCAATAATTTCCTTAGTCAGATGCCCAAATTCACAGTCCATTGTTGTAACTTTATTTTCCTTTGCCACAATTTCCATGACCGGTTGAGCCCCAACCACACTATAGCGCCTCTGAAATAAAATCCAAACCTGCATTTCGATATATATACGCAAACGACAAGTGAATTCAAAGTCATGAAGCTATGAAGGCACACTCACAACTGCAACTTGGACATTAGGCTCCACAGATTCAAAAAGAAAGCTTGGAGCCTCTTGGTCGTCTTCCTTAACCAGACATTGGCACGCAACAACAGGGGTCAGCTGGTCAGAGAAAATGCACTCCACAAACCGAGGTTGCTTATGCTTTTGTGGTAAGTCAACATTTTAAAAAGTTTGTTGGTATTTAAGGTCTACTTATTAGTTATTTGTGCTGGGCGCTCTTCGGGTAATAGTTTGTTGGACATTTTTCTCTTTAACCCTTATATGATTTAATTATTACTGGTAACATAGATATTGGCCCTTTAATCCTTTTATATCATTAAGTTTTTTTTCTTGATTTATATGTGAATGAAGAGGGGGAAAAAAACTCTATCAAAAAAACTTTATCAACCAAAATAAAAAATTAAACACAATTTATGTCTTCTTTTTTTTTTTTTTTGGTAAAAGCATTTTATATCTTATTAGAACAAGTTGTGTAGGCTCTCACACACACACACACACACATATATATATGGGGTTATCGTTTATCATGTCACTTAACATAAGGTTATGTCAAGTCACCTCAAAACTACATCGTTTTTGGGGTTAGAGGAATTAATGAACTCTCAAAACGACGTAGTTTTGGGATTAGAGGAATTAATGAAGGATTTTGGTAAAATTCATATAATAAATACAAAAATACTTTTTATTAAATCCCTTAACTCCCAAAATGACATAGTTTTAGGGTGACTTGACATAATCTTATGTCAAGTGACATGACAAACGATAAACCCTATATATATACAATAAATTATAAATTTTTTATTCTTCCTAAAATTATATTTTTTTTAATTAAAGTTTGTGTCAATTTTAAAAATAAAATCATAATTTTGACAAAATTGAAAGATGTTTGTGTCATTTTTTTTCTATAAATATCTATGCTTAGAGAAATTGTGTTTAATTTAATTAAATTTTGAAATTCATACTAGTTTTAAAGATAGAATGTGAGAAAAAACGTAGGAAGTTTGATTATGGGAAATTTAGTATTTTAAAATTTTTATTTTGTTAATTGGTACTTTTAAATAATTACAACTTTTATCGTCCTTCTTAATAAGAATTATTTGTGATAGGTCCTTGATTTTTTTTTCAAGACACAATTTTTAGAGGTTAATTTCCTGTTGACATTGTTTTCTCAATTTAAATATAAATTGGGCAAATGACCTGGCATTTAAAAGCTTTCTGAGGGTAGTTTCTAATCCAACAAAACTATTAAACGAGGCTTTTTATTTTGATGGGTTAATATTAATTTAAATCTTTATAGTTTGATTGAATTTCAGTTTTGTTCTTTACTATTTTTAGTTATTGACTTCCATCCTATAATTTCATAAAAATTTGATTTGAGTTTGATGAATAATCACTTTACTAAGGGGATTTGGTTTCTAGTAACCTCAATACTTCTCCATATAATTGAGATATAGTTTAATTTCAATGTTGATTTGAATTCAGTTACTTAGATTGTTCCAAACATATGTTTTACACTACAAAAAAAGCGGTCATTTGCCGCGGTTAATTTGTAGCGGTTAGCGAAAATCGTTACAAATGAACATTTTGGCGCGAATTTGTCATGGTTTTAACCCAAACCACCACAAATTAGTAACGGAAACATTGGCGCCAAATGGTGACCATTTTGCTTCGACTTTTGTAGCGGTTACACAAAACCAAACCGCCACAAATATGGCACCAGCCTTGGCGTGTTTTGGCGTGAAGTTTGTTGCGGTTATTTAGTAACGGTTTTGTCGAAATAACTGCTACAAAAATTCATCGACACCTTAGCCACGTCTAAATGTTAAGATTTGTAACGGTTTTACATGTAACCGTTACAACATGTATTCGAAACGACATAGTTTTCTCATGGTGAGAAGAAACCAACACTTTGACCGCATCTAGATGTTACAATTTGTAGCGGTTTAGGCTGTAACCGCTACAACATTTATTCTATAAATAGGCATCCGTACGACAATTAGAAATATTCAAAAATATTCTAAATCAAGATTATCACTAAACGAACATTCTTTGCTCTGTTGTCGGGAGATGAGATAAGAGATGCAGAGCCGAGAATGTTCTTTTAGTGAAAATCTAGATTTAGTTATTCCATTCACTTGAAGACATCTCCTCTTCTGAAGATTGTCCAACATATCATCGGAGATTGGGTCCAATATAGCCACTATTCTCTCTGGGAAATATCTCTGATCAAAATGAGTCAGCGAGTTTTTCTAGGGAGATTGGTGGCTATACTGAATCCAATTTTTAATAAACTTGTTATTATTAACCCTAGCTCTTTTAAGGAAATTAAAGAAAATAATTGGAAATGTTTTTATTGTAATAAAGAAAAAATCCAAACTAATTAGTTTAGTTTGCATTTTTTTTAAAAAAATATTAAATTGGTAGCGGTTCCTTTGAAACCATTACAAAGTTTCAAAGGTTATTGATTTTGTAGCAGTTTTTATAACCGCTACAAATGTTCACGAAGAATGAGGCACAATTGTCACGGTTTATGTGGCGGTTTTTCTCAAAACTGTTACAAAATTTCAAAAGTCATGTTCTTTGTAGCGGTTATGTAACCGCTACAAATTTCCACGAAGAACGAGGCACATTAGTCGTGGTGGAGATGGCGGTTTTGATGTAACCGTTACAGAATTCATTGTTTTTGTGACGGTTTTTGGGATAACCGCTACAAATTGTAGCGGTTTTATACTTTACTTTTCACTTTTGAAATTCACGCGCGCTTTTTTAGTTACTATTCATCTCTCAATTTCAACTTTTACCTTTCACCATCATGGTTTCTAATGATAAGGGAAAAGAGAAAGTAGTGGAACCCCCAAGAAGGCCTGTCAGGGGTGGTGGTAGTAGAGGTAGGAGAGGGCGTGGGCCTCTAAATATCCCCCTTCAGCCCCCTCAGATTGGGAATAAGTTTGACGAACTCTTTGCAAATGACCCAATCCCACACCCAGAGACCCTAGAGACCGTAGGTGGAGAACGAGGCGCAAGTCTATTGCTTGATGACATCCTCAATGACGAAGATGATGGGGAGATCCGCATTGAGATTCCCATAGCGGAAGCGGAACAATTTCTTGACCAGGAGAACGAGCGGGAACAAGGGAACCCCCGACCGTCGTCTTCTCGTTCCACCGGATTTACGGTGGATGTCGAAGGTAAGTATAAGTATTTTATTGGCAAAAAATAAAATTTAAAATCCTGATGTGTAATGATTGTTTATCTAAATACAATACAACTATTTTGTTATAATTGTGCAGATCCACATGGGAACGTCAGCAGGAGGACGCTGGACGTTCCCATGCTCAGTCATGAGGACAACGTCTACCGCGTGATAGTCCCCTGGAACATGGACATGGACCAACCGATCTGCAGCGGTGGTCACCTGTTGAACCGATTCTTGTCACAGCTTGGTGGGAATTGGGGGGTTTTTCCCGATTTATTTCCAAAATTGGAAAAAGGTCCCGGATGGCAACAAGGATAAGGCGTTTAGGGACGTTGTGCAAGTAAGTTATGTTGTGTAATTAAATTTTACATGTTAATAGTTTTAAGTTGTATAAATTGTGGTTAATTTAGTTATTTATTTGTTAAATAATTATTACTTAACTACTAATTATTTTATTATGTAGAAGAAGCTTAAACTGCGAGCTGAGGCGAAGAGGTATGTAAAGATGAAAATGGGAGAAGCATGGAAGAGCCGGAGGGGTCGTCTGTACGACAAGAAGAATGGAGATGGGACTATGCCTCTGCAGGAACTGATAGAGAACGTCCCAGACGACGTGGAGGCAAATGACTGGGCAGCTTTTGTCCAATATAGGAGGAGTGCAGATGGACAGGTACATTTTTTTTATTAATCATAGTTTTGTTTTTTAATTAATCATGAGAGTATTGTATAGTTTAATATTTGTTTTAATTAAATACACTTATATTTTACCGCAATTGCATAAACAACTCATTTATTTTGCAGGCTCTATCGCAGAGGAACACCAGAAGCAGGGCAGCTCAAAGGGTCAATCCCACGGGAGGATCCAAGATGTTTGCTGTGACGTACAGTGAGATGGTATGTTAAAAGTTAAGTTAATGGCATGTTAAACGACTATTGTTTTGTTTTAGACATAACAAATTTTATATTCTTTTAGCAAGAGAAGGCTCGGGAGGAGAACTGTCAGACAGACTATGGGCAGTTGTTTACACGCACCCATAGGCACCGTGATGGGACACCGATCTCTAAGGCAGCAGAGGAGATAATAGTAAGTTACAAAAAACTAATTATATGGTTAATGTTGTATATTTAAATTTAATTAAATTGATTGATTAATGTTTTATGAAATATGTGCGTCAGGCCCGGATTGAGCAGAGCCAGTAGGAGTTGCGAGCGTCGCAGACCCCGTAGTCACAGGGTTCTATTGATCCTACGGCCGCATTGAAAGCTGGTGTGGGCCCAGTCGAGCATCCTGGCCGTGTTAGGGGCTTTGGGGTAGGCGCCAGGCCTAGCATGGTGTACGGCAAGGCCTCCTCCTCTGCCTCTGGGACCTCCGGCTCGAGCATGCCACCACCTGATGCGGTAGATGCAATGATTGCCGCGAAAGTTGCCGCGCAGGTTGCCGAGCAGGTTGCGGAGAAGGTTGCTGCAGAGGGGGCCAGGAATGAGGCCAGGACTAGGCGAATGCAGGATAGTCTCAACAGTTGGTTCGCTACTCAGAAGCATAGCTGGCAGTCACTTGCCAGGGCCTTGACAGAGTTGCTGCTGAACAGACGGTTTCCATCTCCCGAGCCTCCCCCTCCGTTCATCTTCGAGGATTCCCCTCGGCTCCGCGTCTGGAACCATATGCTGGTGAAGACGAGGATGATGTTACCTCTGGTCGAGCCCGCGTCGCCCCTGAGAGAGACCCCCCTGAGACAGGACCTGATCATCGGGCTCCTGATAGTTAGTTATTATTTTCTTTAGTATTTCCTTTTGTACGCCTCGGATGTTTGTTAACAATTTTATTAAATTTGAATATTTGTTATCTTTTTTTTTTCATTAGCTTTTTTAAATTTAAATTTTATTAAATAAAGTTTATAATTTGTGATTAAAAATATATGATTATAAATTTCGTAGCGGTTTACAAGCTAAAACCACTACAAATTTAATCCGTTTGGTAATCTTAGCACAAGTCATAGTATATGGCCAGTTGTTTTGATACCTTACGACTTGCCCCCTTGGATGTGTATGAAACAGAGCTCATTCATTATGTCCATGATCATTCCGGGCAAAAAGGCACTGGGAAATGACATCGATGTGTATCTACAACCGCTTATCAACGAGTTGGTGGAGTTGTGGAACGTAGGCGTCCAGACGTATGACGCGCACGAGAAGACACTGTTCAACTTGCGTGCGGCGTTGATGTGGACTATCAGTGACTTCCCTGGACTGGGAACATTATCCGGGTGGAATGTGCATACTGGCCTTGTGTGTCCGGCTTGCAATTTTGACTCTAACTCAGTGCGCCTCCCCCACAGTCGTAAGTGGTGCTTCATGGGTCATCGGAGGTTTCTCGATGGTTCACACAGGTTTAGGTTGCAGCGCAATCGTTTTAATGGGCAACAGGAAAGAAGAGGACTTCCTCGGAATTTATCCGGTGCAGATATCATAGAGCAAATTGTGGATGTTGAATTTGAGTATGGGAAAAAAGACGATCCAGCAAAGGCCGGGACAAAGACGGCCAGGGCTTCTGGTTCTGCGACCCAGCAATGGTGGAAGATAAGCGTCTTCTTTGCTCTTCCGTATTGGAAAGATAATTTGCTCCGACACAGTCTGGATGTCATGCACATTGAAAAGAATGTGTGCGATAATGTCTTATACACGATTATGAACGAACCATGCAAGTCAAAAGATCATCTTCAAGCGAGGAAAGATTTACGGGAGATAGGGGTTCGTGCAGACGCGTGGCCGGATGAGCATGACAGATTTCAACTGGCAAAATTCACCCTGACAAAACCGAATAAGGAAATCTTCCTTGCATGTTTGAAGAAAATAAAAGTTCCTGACGGGTATTCAATCAACATTTCACGATGTGTGGACATGCAGGCTCGAAAGGTTACTGGGCTGAAGAGTCATGACTCACATGTGCTTATGCAGAAGTTACTTCCGCTGGCCATAAAAAATACACTGCCTCTCGATGTGTCGATCGTTTTGGTAGAGCTTTGTACTTTCTTTCGGAAGTTGTGTTCCAAGGTGTTAATCGTGGAGGAGCTCGACCAGCTGCAACAGCAAATCATTCTTACGCTGTGCCATTTGGAGATGATCTTTCCTCCTTCATTTTTCACGGTCATGGTTCACCTGACAGTTCACCTTGTTCACGAAACAAAGCTTTTTGGCCCGGTTCATTATCGATGGATGTATCCTATTGAAAGGTGCAAGTTTAAAATTAATTACTTCAGCATTACATAACTTCCTAGTCGCATGTTTAACCATTGATGTATCAACATTTTTACTCATTACTTTGATAGGTTCCTTGGGAAACTGAAATCTTACCTGAGGAATAAGGCGTGGCCTGAAGGTTCAATAGCAGAAGATTATAATAGGGATGAGGTCTTGTATTTTTGTTCTAGGTACTTTGATGACATTGAGACGTCATTCAACAGACTGCCTCGTGTGGACGATTGTCCTGAGCCAGAGCCAGAGCTATCAGCTTCAGAGTTGTTATTCTATCGTGTTGGTAAACCAGTTGGCGGATGTGAGAACTTCAAACTCACGACACTTGAGAAGTTTCAAGCACATAGACATGTCTTGATCAATTGTACTAAAGTTGAACCGTACCTTCAGTAAGGATTGCGCGCGCGCGCACACACACACACACACACACACACACACACATATATGAATGTTATCCTATATGTTTCCTTACATTTTATAGGCACATTTCTTGCTCGTCATCACATGTTTAATTGCAGGGAATTCAGGAGTCATGTGAAGCGTCATTTGAGGATCCGTACACAGACATCCTCCGAAATTGATAGAAAGGTCCACAGAGAATTCCAGGGTTGGTTTAGGAGGAGAATAATGAATGACCACAACCCCCACTCACTAGAATTCAAAGCTCTTGCACTCGGCCCGCTTGACCACACCTAAAGATTTACAGCATACAATGTCAATGGCTTCAAGTTTTGCACGGTTTCACGAGATCAGGGATTGCTGATCCAAAACTCGGGTGTATATGGCACGTTTGGGACGAGGAGTTATGCAAGCAGCAGTGACAAGAACATGCAGTTCAGTGATGTCCCATATTATGGAAAGTTGCTTGATGTGGTCAGGATAACTTACCAAGGCCTTTTCTCTGTGACGCTGTTCAAGTGTTTGTGGGTGAATACGACAACGTCCCGGGGACTCACGACTGATGACTTAGGCATCACATCCGTGAATTTCTCCCGGCCTATTCACACTGGTCAATCTGAAGATGACGAGCCATATATTCTTGCCTCAGAGGCCCATCAGGTTTATTATGTCGCCGATGAGAGGCACAGGGATTGGAATATGGTGGTTCACTTAAAGCCTCGGGACCTTTATGACATGGGCGATGGTGAGAATGTCGCCTACGATAGTGAGCCGCTCCAGCCCACCAGTTTCGAAAACTTCTTCCCAGACGGCGATGACACTTTACCTATAGTTCGGTACGTCTTTTAATATCCGCAACATGAACTATAAAAATATCACTTCAAATAATTTTTCTATGTCTTATTCTATATTAACTCACATGTAACTTTTTATACAAACTTTCTTTGTAGGGAGGCCAACGAAGATTGAGAAGAAAAATTATCCCTACTCTTCATTTTACTTTTATTTTTAGAAAAAAAAGCCAAAAAAGTTATTTGTATCCCTACTCTTCATTTTACTTTTATTTTTTTTTTTAAAGCCAAAAAAGTTATTTGTCGCGGTTTAGAACCGCCACTAAAAACAATAAAACCGCTACAAAACATAAAAAAAAAACCGCTACTAGGATAAACCGCTACAAAAACCACAACCACAACCGCTACAAAATGATACGCTAAGATCAAAATAAATACCCCCACCAAATCACATTAAATATGCTCCCATTTTGATTTCTGCACACGTTTTCTCTCCATCTTCTCTCATATTTTTACGTTTTCTCAATGAGGCAAAGTGTTTGAATCGGGTATGTGTCACTCAGCTTGATCACATCTAGTGATTTTCGAAATATTTGTTTTTTCTTCTACCCTCTTGATATTAACTTCTTTTATTTTGCAGGTACATTTTTTTTTCCAATTTTCAACTTCTTTTCTACTCTTATATACTTATTCATCGATCCACTTTCTCACACTTTTGTTTTATAATTCATTTTATTTTTACTAACTCATAAGTTATTGTTATTATACTTAGATGTTCTCATTGTTTTCCATATCTATACTACCTTATACAATCAAATATTATATTTTAATATCATTTATTTTCAGTAAAAATATAAATGAGTAATAATTTAATATTTTTTAATTACAATAAGAATTGTAAAATATTTTTTAAAAAAATTTCACCAATTTGTAGCAGTTACAAAACCGTTACAAATACCAAAATAACAGCACGTGGTAAAACTACTTTTTAAATAAATCACGGGAATTTCTGTGGAATATTAAATAAAAAATGGCGCCAAAACTTTTTGTAAAAATATTGGCGGGAATTATTCTTTTTCAGATATTTGGACAATTTAGTAACGGTTATATAACCGCGACAAATGTAAAATAAAAAAATGGCGGCAAAACTTTTTTCATTTTATAACGGTTTTTTTACCGCGACAGTTGTGTATATAAGTTGTCAGCTTAGCCTTATATAGTGGCGGTCAGTTTTAACCGCTACAGTTCCAGTAGCGGTTTATGTGCATGTAGTAGCGGTTTTTTTTAACCGCCACAAATTGTTTTGTTTCATTGGATTTCGTTGCGGTTTGGCTAACAGCGACAGATGTCATTTGTCGCGCCAATAACCGCTACAAATGTGCGTTTTTGACCGCGACAAATACCCGGTTTTTTTTTGTAGTGTTAGGCATAATCATATACATGTAACACATATTTAACTAAGGGTAAAGGATTTTTCCGGTCACTAGAGATAAATTATCTCCAATGATCCCCAAAACTACGTCGTTTTATATTAATGAAGGGTGTTTCCGTAATTTTATTTACTTTTTTATCATATAAATTTTACCGAAACACCCTTCATTAATTCACCTAAAATTACAAACACACCCTTCAATAATTCAAAACGACGTAGTTATAAGGTCACTGGAGATAAATCTATCTCCAGTGACTGGAGAAATACTTTTCCCTTTAACTAATTTGGTAAAATTAAAAAAAGTCATGAAAGCTATTAATTATAATAAATATGAAATGTTTTTCGTAGAACACCTATCATATTTGGATAACTTTAAAACTTAGGTTTTGAAAATAAAACCTAAGTTTTGACAAAAATTTGTTTAAAATTTTAAAATTGTTCAGAAGCTATTATGCATAAAAACATAGAATTTCACAAAAATTTTACAAACACTCTAAAATTGTCTAGAAACTATTATATATCAAAACCTAGGTTTTGGGAATTTTTTTTTCATATTTTTCTCTCTCCTCTACCACCATTAGTATTTTTCAGTATTAGTTTGTATCCTTAAATATTTTTTTAATACCCTTCAATAGCCTGAAATATTTTTTTAAAATTAGTCACTATCCTAAAATATTTTTTCAATATTCTAAAATAAATTTTCAAGATCGTGAAGTATCTTTTTAATACCTATTAGTACCTTGAAAATTTTTTCAAGATTAGTCCGTACCCGAAATATTTTTTCAAAATTCTAAAATAAATTTTTAAGATCATAACAAGTAATTTTCAATAGTCGTCAATATTAAGTATCTTTTTAGTACCCGTAAGTACCCCAAAATACTTTTTTAATATTAGTCATTACCTTGAAATATTTTTAAATATCCTAAAACAAATTTTTAAGATAATGAAGTATTTTTTTTAGTACTAGTCAGTATTAAGTATCTTTTTAGTATCCTTCAGTACCATAAAATATTTTTTCAAGATCAGCCATTACCCTGAAATATTTTTCAATATCCTAAAATAAATTTTTAAGATCATAAAGTATTTTTTTAGTATCAATTAGTATTAAATATATTTTTAATACTCGTTAATACCTTGAAATATTTTTTCAAGATCAGTCATTACCCTAAAATATTTTCTCAATATCCTAAAATAAATTTTTAAGATCATGAAATATTTTTTAGTATCAATCAATACTCTTAAGTATTTTAATTTTGTACACAAATTTATGTAATTTTTTGTATTTATTATGAAATATAATGTTTATAATATTTAAAATACAATTTTATCCTTTATATGCAATTATACCAAAAGCTAATGTCCTTTTTAGTAAATTTGACCCTAAAAAGGAACAATATCCAAATACTACCATTTTTATCTGAAAGTTATTTTCTAAAAGCCATTTTTACCTCATAAATTCCAAAAGTTATTCTCCAAAAATAATTTTTACCTCATAAATTCCAAAAGCTATTCTCCAAAACCTAAATCCAAATAAGTCCCTAATCATCTTCCTTGATTCTTACACATTGCCTCAATGATATACTAATGATTAAAGAGAAAATTTTGATTAACTTAGATATGTTATTTTTTATGAATGACTAATTTAACTAAAATTTTAATGGGTCAATGTACATCCCACATTATCCTAAAATATTTTGTGATGCATCTAGTATTTTGAAGTTTTTTTTTTTAAATACGTCTAATACACTAAAATATTTTTTGTGTATCCAATGTTCTAAAGTAATTTTTTTAAGGGTTAAGTACCATTTTTGCTCCTGAAGTACGCAGCCAGGAGTAATTTTGCCCCTTAAGTATTTGTTGGAGCAATGTTGCCCTTGATGTTCCTAATCGTAGCAATGTCGCCCCCGTCTAACGGTTTGACCAACGTTGACTGTCAACTTGACAGCATGTCAACGGAAGAGAATAGGCTGTGACCTACGTTGGATGACACACAGACAAGTATTGTTGAGTAGGAGTGTGACTCATTTAACCGTGGTGCTTACCTTTAACCACTGGTCCAATGGATGCACTGGAAAAAGTAATCAGAGAATAGTGTTGAATCGATAAAGCTGCTTTATCTAGAGAAATTAGACTTAGGGCTCAAAAAAGGGTACGACAGAGGAATCTGGGAAAGGGTATTCAAATGCAAAGGGTGCGAAAATGGAAGATCAACGGAGAAATTGAGATCTGATTCGAGGTGTTGTGTAGCACTGTAAGTGTTCGAAAAAGATGCGACGAACAGAGGAAGTGGGGCGCATGTAATCAGCAGACAAGGACGATTTGTGTGGATTGAAGAGGTATGGAATCTCAGAGTTTTAGGGAAGTGTGTGTGTGTGTGTTATTTAAGTTACTGTGTAAAGTGATTTCACAATATAGCCCTTGTTTTGTTTATTTGTGGGTAAACTGGTGTTATTTCTTTTGAAAATACTGTAGGTGTAGGGTTTGGGTGAGATGGGTTCGAAAGGTTGTGGGGGACCCTCTGGTGGTCCTAATGGTGGGGTAGTAGTGGAAAGTCGTAGGTAGTGGATGCTTTTTGTCGTGAGGTTGATAATGCGACAAAGGTGGTCTGGGACACGAAGAACAATCTACGAGGTAATGAAGTGGGTAGTGGGAATGAAGGTGATCTGTCTTATTGGAGAGAGAAGAGAAATTACCTGGATTTGTTGACCAAAGACCTGTGTGATTTCTCCAAGAAGATTAAAGATGTGGCTCATGACGACTCAGTAAATTGTGAAGGTGGAGGGAAACCAGTTGAGGTTGAAGCTTGCTATGAAGCTCTTTTGCGTCGTCACAGGGAGGGTAATGATCTGGAGGGTGTTAATGTTGGACATGGTGACAAAGCAGTAGAGGGTGGCGGTGGTGATGCAACTGAGGAACTATTGGAAGCGTTGCATGACAATGGGGACAACGATAATTTTAGTGCAAGTGAAGGTGATGAGGAAGAGGGTGAGGATTGTGATGAAGGTGATGAGCCTGAAAGGAGTGATGATGGAAGTGGCTTTAAAGGTGAGGCCAATGAGGAAGAAGATGAGGATAGTGATGATGAAGATGAGTTCTTCAGAGATGATGAGGATGTGTTAGTTGATGATGGTGAGGATGGAAGTGACTTTGAAGATGAGGACATTGAGGATGAATTGGGCCAAAGTAGGGGACTTGGGTCTTTAGCCGAACAGAGAGGGACAATAGAAAACATTGGGCCCAATGAGATGCCCTTTTTCACTCTAGAGTTCACGTTTGCTGATAAAAAGCCATTTCTTGTAACTCTGGATCAGTATGCCATAAAGGCAAGAGTAAATATACACCTAACTAAAAGTGAGCCATTAAGAGTGAGGGCCCGATGTGAGAAGGGTTGTCCTTTTGTTGTATTTGCTTCCAAAGACGGATCAAACCCTGGTCTTGTTGTGAAGACCTTAAATCTGGAGCATAGTTGCAGTAAGGTATTCAAGAACCCTAGGGCGTCAGTAAAGTGGCTTTGTATGTACTTCAAACAGAAGGTGCAAGAGAGGCCACAATATAAGGTGAAGGACATGAGGAAGGATTGTAGAGATGACTTGAAGTTTCATGTGAGTATTTACAAATGTAAAAGGGAAAAGAAGAAGATTATGGAAGAGATGGAAGAGAGTTATGTGGATGAGTTCAAGAAGCTAGAGGCATATTGTCATGAATTGAGGATTTCTAATCCTATATCTGATATATCAGTTGAAATTAGCAAGGAGGCACTTGAAGGTGGAAGGAGAGTGTTTAGCTGCATGTATGTGTGCTTTAATGCTACAAAGGTGAGATTTTTGTTGTTGTCCATATTATATGCAAGTAGGTTTAGTTATTTACGTTCACTTCTAACAACCCTAATGTATGTGTTGTAGACTGGATAGAAGGCTGGATGCAGGCCTATTATTGGAGTTGATGGAACATTTTTGAAGGGAAATGCCAGAGGTATTATGCTTACTGCCACTGGATTGGATGCAGATGATTCTTTGTTCTCGATAGCATTTGCAATCACTCAAAAGGAGAACACTCATAATTGGAAGTGGTTCTTCGAGTGGATTAGGAGATCTTTGGACCTGGAGGATGGTAATGATGTGACGATTATGTCTGATATGCAAAAGGTTAGTTTGCCTACTAACTTGAGTTACTATGGTTTTTTCCCCCTGTGATGTGGTTTTTCTCTTGCAAACTTGATTGAGAACTTCACTGATGTACTTCTCTGCTTTATATATATGTGTGTGTGTGTGTGTGTGTGTGCAAGGTAAATTCGCAACAAAATTAATTGGTTGTGGGAAAACATTATGAAAACATTAATAAAGATACATTAAAGGGTAATCCAAAAAAAAAAAAAAAAGGATACATTGAAGGGCAGAATCTGCTTATATGGAAAATATTGATGATCACTTTGTGACTAAATTAAATATTTATGATTTTTCCATGTTTTGCTTTATAATATCAGGCTATAGATTTACTGTCATGCTACTGCAATTTTGTCTGAGTGGCAAATAGACCAATACATGTTTCCCCATTGGAAACTTAAGTTTGTTGTAATTTGCTGTTGTTACTAAACCAAAAGCTTTAACTGTTGATTTTGCATGGTTTTGCACATGACCACATTCACAAGTGAGATAATAGACACTAACATAATTACTAAATATATTCATTGTTGTTTGCTTAAACTTTTTTTCAAACTTGATTTCTTGTGATAACATAGCCTTGCAATTCATTGTTGTCTGCTTAAACTTTTTTCCTGCAACTCTCTTTTCTGGTTTAATCATTTACTGATGGTGCTTATAATTTAATTCCTGTTTTCAGTGTCTTAATGTTTATGCATCTTCTGTTCTGTTGTGTACAATTACTTAGGGGTTGATGAATGCTGTGTCCGATGTTTTGCCGCTGGCTGAGCATTGATTGTGTGCGAGACATATTTATGCCAATTGGAGCAAGGCCTGGAGGGGCAGAGAGTTGAAGAAGAAGTTTTTTTCATGTGCATGGAGCACATTTCCTGAATAGTTCAACGATAACTTGGCTGCTCTTGGTCAATTGAAAAAAGAAGCTGCAGAGTCAGTTCTGACATATCCTGTACAGGCATGGTAAGGTATTTTTTCGATGTAAGTGTTTATGTTGGATGGTTGACAACAACATCAGTGAAAGTTTCAATTCTTGGGTTGATGAATATAGGTTTTTACCTATTATAAGGATGATAGATGGCATTAGGTTGAAAATGATGAGTAAGTGGGCAGAGAATGAGAATAATGTCCATAGGTGGAGAGGTAACTATAGCCTTAAGTGTGTTAGTTTATATGAGACAAATAAGGAACTGTCAATGAGGTGTACCATGTTTTTTAATGGTGATGATGCATATGAAGTGTGTGAAGGGGAGAAATGACATAATGTATTCATAAATAGAAAGCAATGTACTTGTAGGGCTTGGGACCTAACTGGTATCCCATGTCAGCATGCTATTTGTGCTCTATTTCATGCTAATGCTGACCCAGTAACGCAAATTTCAAGATTCTACCACAAGGACACATACATTTCTACTTATAGAACCAAGTTGCAACCTGTTAGAGGCAAGGCCTTTTAGAAAGTTGATCAATTCCAGCCCATGGAACCACCTCCAGTGTGCATCCTACCTGGTAGACCCACCAAGAAGAGGAAGAGGAGAAATGAATTTGACAGGAGAAAGGGGAAAAAAATGTAGTCAGCAAGACAAGAATGTGGATTATGTGGAGACAAGCCCTGACCTTCCTCCCCCTCCTCCTGAGAAGATGTCCAGAAAAGGTTCAAGTGGAAAATGCTCAATCTGTCACCAAGAAGGTCATAACAGAAAAACATGCAAGCATGTAAGTGTCACCAACAATGTACCTTTAACTTGTGACTGTCTGGATTGTTTTATGTCTTTGACCATATCTTGTGCATTATATTCTGCCTGTCTGGACTTGAAAGTTCCTTCTCTGGATATGTGTGTTTTTAGCCATTGTCTTATATTGTGCCTCTCGGGACTTGTTAAGGTTGTGCGTTGGTGCTTATGGTTGAGTTGTTATGGTTGTGTGTTGGTGCTTGTTCCAGAAAAATCAGACCCCTACACACACTACTGAATCGAATATCAGTTCACAACAATCACAAACTACTTCAAAATCACATGGTGGATCAAGTAGTGCACGACCTTTCTATAAGAGTCGTATTGGAAGTGGCATGGGACTTCAAATTGATGAGCATTCTGGACATACTGTGTATTGTGTAAGTAATTGATCCATGCTTAACTTGTTCATTCTTCAATTCCACACTTACCAATTCTCTTTTGTTGGCATTTCATATTGGCATCATTAGGCTTATCATCTTTTTGGTATTGCCATTGTTGGCATTTCATATTGGCATTATTAGGCTTATCATCTTTTTGGTTTTGCCATTGTTGGCATTATTAGGCTCCTGTGTTGTCACAACATGTTGACCTTCTGTTGAATTTGCCCAATATATAGTTAATTCACAAATTGCAAGCTTGCTTTTGTTTGCATAAACATTATATCACATTTGCTTATTTTGCTTTAACCTTTTACATCTTAATCATTTACTTACTTTAACAAATATAACACAGTAAAATGACCAATACATTTACAGTTAAATGATCAACAACTTTAACAATTCAAGCAAAGCTGACACAGTAAAATGACCAATACATATACATCCTCAAACATTGCATTCCATCCCCAATTCCATATCATTCTCATAATAGTTGGATTACACCCCCAAATCCTCTTGAATTAACGACACAATAAAAATAAACAAAATAACCAAGTGATGAACAATGCAAATAAAGTTTGCTTCAGTCTCCTTTCATTCTTCCTCATGTTAGCATAAATGGAGGCTATGTTATCTTCAACATTTCTAGCAACTCCTCCCTCATCCATTGTCCTTAGCCCCGCATTCCTGTCATTCAGATTCTCCACGTGTCCCGGGAGCTCGTTTATCACATCTTTTGCCCTCTCTCCCATTTCACTGTCATGCCACTTGAAAAACCCACAGCCCCTTCCCTATATAGTAAAATCAGTTAAATAAACGCCCACATCATTCCATAAAACGCCCCCTCACTGAAATCATAACAACCAAATCCAGTGATTTATCCTTACCTGTTGATAATTTCTGCATTCGAAGAATCTCCTATCTGGGTTTTGCTCAATGCAGGATGTATACAGCCGTGCAAACAACCCACAGTGACACATCATCGATGAACGCCATTCTGCAACATCTCCGTCAACACGTCGTAGCATCGTCGCCCTCCTCCTCCTGGTCGATGTCGATGATGTTGAATCTGTCGACTCAGGAACTCCTCTTCTCTGGTCCATCGTTACGCGTTCACCAGTAGAAATCCTCGAAAACGTTGGCCCTTTAAACACCCATGGTTGAGACTCTTACTTGTCAGACAAGGACGGATTTGACCAGAGTTCAAAAAAGAAAAAAAAAAAAACCCCCCACTCATTTGACCCACATGTTAAGTCCCACGTGGCTGTCCATCTTGGCGTCTTAAGTGTCATATAATCTTATGTGGCAGATGACCGTTGGTCAAACCGTTAAACGGGGGTGACATTGCTACGATTAGGAACATCAGGGGCAACATTGCTCCAACAAATACATAAGGGGCAAAATTGCTCCTGGCTAGGTACGTTAAGGGCAAAAATGGTAATTAATCCTTTTTTTTTAAAGTGCTTATAACACCTAAAATATATATTTTTTTTTAATGCACTCATTTTCAAGGTCTAAAATATACTTTAAGATGCTGGGAATAACTTAAAAAAATACCTTGGGTTGAATAGAGAACAAAATAGTCGTTGGCATAATAACGATAGTAGTAAAAATAATAATAATAATAATAAATCATACAACAAAGTATTTTAGGACATTTGATAAAATATTTGCACCGCTTTAATTTTTATAAATTATTTCGATTCTAAATTAAAATTTATACTACAAATATTCTAAATATGTGATAAAGTTTATAAATTTATAATGCAAAATTTACACTAAAAATATGTAAGAGTGGAGGTAGTAATTACTATTCGTATCAAGTTAAGCTGAGGTGTCTGAGTGAGCATTCCATTACTGAATCCAATTTCCTGCTCTTTTATTCATTTCTCCAGATGATCCTCGCGGCATTTCCACATCAATTCTGGATGATGACGAAACCAAAAGCTTAGAAGCTTTGGTTCAAGCATGTTCATGAATTTATTTCCCAAAATCTTTCTCCGCCACATTTCTACCACCTCCACAACCACCACAAGGAAGCTCCTGAAATCCTCAAAAATCCCCAATAGGTACCAAAAACTCGTTGTTCGTCAAGCCCAGAAAGTCCTCACCGATTACCTCCACGAAACTCGATGCTTGCCTTTTGTACTTGCAGATCAGATTGGCAAAAACTCCCCCATTTCCCTCGTTAATCTCATTGTAAAGGTGGATTTCTCGGCTTCCGTTTTCTCGCGAAATTTCGAGAAATACCTCAGGTACCACCCCATCAATGAGTTTGAATTTTTCTTTGAAAGCATAGGCATAGACTATAACAATGGAGCTTCTGGGTTGTTGCCTGTGAATAAGGTCTTCTTTTCTGAAGATGGGTCAATTCTGGATGCAGCTTGTGCGCTTTTAGTTTTTGGGTTTCCGTGGGATAAGTTGGGTAAGTTGTATGAGGAATGTAGTTCCATTTTCAGGAGAAGTCCTGAAGAATTGAAATCTAAACTCTGTGAGTTTAAGAAGTACGGGTTTGGTAATGTTGAAGTGGTTGGTATATGTCTAGCTTTCCCCAATATCTTAGGTGAGGAAGATGAATTTGATGGTCTATTTACTGATCTGAGGTCAGTATTTTTAGATTTTGAATTGGCAAGATCTGTAGAAGAAAACATAGATTCTTGGCATGAAGTATGTAGAAAAATTCGAGTGTTCTATAATTTAAATGGTGAGAAGGGAAAGTTAGGGGAGCTCATTGGAAGGGCAAAAGCCATTTTTATTGAATATGGAGAAGATGAGTTGATTCAAAAGGCAGACTATTTCTGTAGATTTGCTGTAAAAAAAGAGGAAGTAGCACTTTTACTTTTAAAAGCCCCAGAGTTGTTGAATCTTGATTTGCAGGTTCCTTTGATTTCTGTGTCAAAGCTATTGAAACACTTTGGCTTGAGCCCTAAAATCCTGGAGGATGTTAGTAAAAAATATGATCATGTATTGGGGACAAACAAGATGGATAATCTGCCTAATGTAATGAGAGCTTTGGATTTACATGAGTGGTTCTTCAACAAAATGAAGGATGGAAATCATAACTTGTTATTAAGTTATCTTGCAAGCCATCCTAATGAAGAGCAGGATGAAGAATACCAAGCTGGTTTAGAGAAAGTTTGTGCTTCAAGGTCCCAGAATCATAGAATGAGGAAATTGAATTTCTTGCATGGCTTGGGCTTTGGAGAAAATGCTTTAACTATAGATATTGCAGCTCGCTTGCATGGTAATAGGTGGGAGTTACAGAAAAGGTCTGAATTCCTTCTACATTTAGGGTTTGAATTCTCAGATCTCTGTATCATGGTGAAAAGAACACCTAAAATTCTGAACCAGAAAACTCAAGTTATAGATAAGAAGGTGAAATTCTTCTGTCAGGAACTGGGAATCCCTTTAAAGTGTCTGACCCCTATGGCTACAGTTTTGATTTATAATCTAGAGGACCGTATTAAGCCTAGGCACAGATTCCTTATGTGGCTTAAAGAAAAGAGTCTGCTTGTAGAGAAGTATTCCATTGGAACTGTGATTTCCTGCAGCAGCAATCGTTTTGTAGATTTAGCTTATAAAATTCACCCAGCTGCCCCAAAACATTGGTTTGAGCAGTTCTATATACCACCAAACACTCATAAGTGTTAATCATTAGTTGTTGCCTATGTATTTTGAATGAACTGAGGGACATACTCTGACTGACTTTGTACAGATCATTCATTTGCTATTTCATGTGAGAGAGTTTTTCAGACAAATTGGGGATAAGTCCCCAATTGCAAAGTTTATTAGTGAGAAGGACCTAAATCAGAGTACTACCAGTACTCTATATGTACAAAATATGCAGTTCTGTTTTTAAAAATTATAAAGCCATTCTTACCAATAGAAGTTTTAATGAAGGATTTGTCCCCAATTTTCTTCTTTTTTTTCTCGGATGATGCTCCATCAATGGCACCCCAACCTCCCCTTTGCCAGGGGGCTCAAGGAGGAAGGTGAATCGCTGGATGTGCAACACAACAGCCAGGGTTCAAACATGTGACAGAGTTATTAAGAAGGAAATGGGAATATCCTATCTTGCATGGCTACGTTTCCTTTGACAAGATCGTAGGAGTTCATATCTTTGATAGATGCTAACCCCTAATGCTGTGGATCTTTGTTCATCCTTCCTCAAACAGATTATATCAGAGAAAAGATAGGTAGGCCAATGGTAGTCTGTCAGATTTTCATATGAACATCTTGCTCCTTTATATTCCTAGATGTTAATTGTCCATGTATGATGTAAAAGTTGGGAAGATTACATATTTACTGCCATGGAAGCGTCCCTTCTCAAGGAGTCGTATCTATCTTTTATTTTTTGGAAAAAGAAAGAAAATATTATTTAAACTTCAAAATCTCAAATTGATGACTTTCTACTAAAATGAGTTGTCAATTGTTACTCTCTGCGGTTAATATTTAGAGCCGGTAATTCAGGTTGAAGCCTAGTCTCGTTAAGCCCTCGGGCTGGCGGGTTGACCCGTTTAAAAATATTTTTATTTTTTTTTCCAAATTCCCTTTAAACAAGAAACACCCCCCCCCAAAAAAAAAACCCTTATTTCCTATGCTCTGATGGTTTGTTTAACTCCTTCGTACCTTTTTTCATATACTGCTTTTTATTCACTTATATTTTATATTATATTTATTTATTCAATCATTTTCATGTGTTTTTATGATGTGAGTTGGTGAAAAAGAGAGGGATGTGAGAGTGAAAATGTTTGTCTGACACCAACGTACCCAACAAAAAAAGGAGTGTGATAGTTTTTGGTTGCCCACTCGGTTCACCGAAGCTTTGCTCCAACTAATCCAGATCCGACCCACATCGAGCACCTCACTATGGTGGGAGGGTCTCTTCACGGGGTTTTTTATATTCACAAGGCTCAAACCTGAGACTTCTGGAGCCAACCCCTGTTTGATAAAAGGAGTGCAATTTGATTGGGGCAAAAGAGAAAGGGAGTGGGGGAGTTTTAAAAAAAAGAATGGTGACAAGTATTTTTTAGAAAAAATTTAATTGGCTGGCAAAAGCCTGTCATGTTTGGTCTGCAGGTTAAGGTGGGCCTGAATTATTGGGTCTATTTATATTTATACTCTTATAAGTAATAAGACTGATTTGAAATTTTGAAATTTAAATGATTTTTTTTTTGGTATTTTTTAAACAAAAAATTAGGCAACTAAGAGATTTATTCATTTGGGGAATCATTTTAGCGGTATACTCCAACGTTGATATAAGCAGTTCAGTGCTTAATTGATCAAATAAAAAGGGTTAGGAGAGTAACAACACAGGCCTAATATATTTATTGATAGAGGTAAATTCATATATTCCTAAGAATTTATAATCCAAATTTATCATGAATTTACTCAAACGCTCGACATTTTAAATTGGGGGTGGAAGGGGCTGTCGGATTGAAGGCTATTCTCAGGATAAATGTGTATTTGGTATAGTATCTTAGATTTATGAGAAATATTATATTTGTGAAGATTTAAATTTGGAAGTGGTTTTAATTACAAATAAAATTAAAAATTTTCAAATGCAAATGAATAAAAGGAGATGTTAGCCAATATAATAATTTTTCTTGCACAAAAAGAAATTGATTCCTTTTTTAACAAAAAGAAATTTATTTTTTTAATAAAATTAATTTTCTTTTAGTTCCTTTTTAAATTTTTATAAGATAAAAATAAATAAATCACGCCTATAAAAAATTTAGTTAAAATTAGTTAAAGGTAATAAATAAGTTTAAAAAAAATATTATCTAATTTTTGAAAAAAACACCTCGATTCATGGACAGGGTGGATGAGTGGGTAATTATTGTACTGGAATTAACCAATAATTAATGGAGAAAAATAAAAAATGTACTAAAGATTTTTAGACATGCTATGAGTGTATTTCATAAATACGAACAAGTTATATCTTAAATAATTTTTTTTTATTTTTTTATTTTTTTTTAAATTTTTTGCTAAAGGAAAAGAAAATGTTTTACAAAAATCGTTTTTTGTGAAGTGCAAAGGGAGAAATTACCACTTTGCCCCAAAAAAGTGTTGGACTCTACGGCCCAATAAGTAACAAATCAGCCCAAAATTCCATGTTTCCTCCCACGTTCCAGCTTAGCGAGGGTCAATTTGGTCATTCCACAATCATTTTTGAAACACGATATTTCGGGGACGTGGGCTTGGTAATGGGAGGGAAATGGATATAACCGTCTAAACCGTCACATAGAACTCGTCAGATAATACAAAACACCCTCACACACAGAGAAACACAGATATAGTTCACGCACAGAGAGAGAGAGAGAGATTTGCAGAGGGAAATGCAAGTGAAGAAGAAGGATCAAGGGCCTATAACGAAAGGGCCATGGAAAGCCGACGAAGACGAAGTGCTTCTAAGCCATGTCAACAAGTATGGCCCCAGAGACTGGAGCTCCATTCGATCCAAGGGCCTTCTTCAACGCACCGGAAAATCTTGCCGTCTCCGTTGGGTCAATAAGCTTCGTCCAAATCTCAAGAAGTATTACTCGTTCCTCTTCTCTATATACCTTCTTTTGTCCTTTTGGTGTTTGATGAAAGTTCTGTTTGAGTGTTGTTCTATGTTGTTGCTGGGATGATTTTGATTTGAGTACTTAAGCTTATAGTTGAAATTATTTGATGGGATTTTTCTTTCTTTCTTTTTTTCTTTTTTAAATTAGTGGGTGCAAATTTTCGCTGGATGAAGAGAGGGTGGTGATTGAGATGCAGGCACAATTTGGGAACAAATGGGCAAAGATTGCGTCTTATTTGCCAGGAAGAACAGATAATGATGTTAAGAATTTCTGGAGTAGTAGGCAAAAGAGGATCGCTAGGATTCTACATCCTTCACCACCACCATCGTCCAAATCAAAATCCAACAGGAACAAAAATAAAGTCCCCTGTTTCCACAATGTTCCTCCTCTGGAGGTAATAGAGGAATATTTTCTTTTCGGGTTTTTAATCAAAGTATGATACTCTAGAATCATGTATTACAGTCAATTTCTTATTCCATCAATGAGTGATTCAAATTTCCAGGGAAGTTAAAAGATTAAGTGTTTGCGGTTTCTTGCAGCAATTCCTTGGTTCTTCCTATCTTTTCCCCCCATTTATTTTAAATACAGGGCTTCAGTACGATTCTGGAATTCTGGTTCTCACCTTTGGCTGTATTTTCATTTAAACCAGGAATTATTCAGTGCAGACATATATCGGATATGATATAAACTTCTTTCTTAAAAAGATTGCTACTTCATGGTCATCTTGACTATGGTGTTAAAACTGATATACATATAAATTTATCTGTTTGGGTCACTATCTGTCTTCTTAATTCTTTTTAGAGCATCTTAGTTATGCCCATCTCCATAAATTGCTTGCGCTGAAAATGGAAAAATGTATACTGTAAATGACTATATATTGGTTAAGTTTCCTTATATTTGCATAAGACCATCTTTTTATTGATTTGTTTGTAGGCACCTAAGTTTAGTTCTTCATCCGAGGAAGGATCTTCATCAAAGGCTAATCAGCCTCGCTCATCATCATCGTCCTTTACTGAGAATTCAGAGGTCATAAAGATGGTGACATTGCCTGATCTCATGAACTCCACCACCACCAACCCCTCGACGAGTTGTTCTGAGACGGTCACTTTGATCAAAGAAGAGTTTTCGACAACACCATTGGAGAGCTATATGAGCACCGACATCATAAGTTCAGGAATTGGTTTCCCTCAGATTTTCCCATTCTCAATGGAAAGTCAGGATCTCTTCTTGGCCAGAGCAAATGAGCCTGCTGGTTTCATTGATGGATTAGGTTTCGGAGAAGACCCTTTGGTTGGTGATGCATCAGAACTTGGAATAGGAACACAGATTCCCTTTTTAGGGTTTCCAAATTACTATGATTCATCAGGAAGTTGCAGAATTGGGACAAGGGATTCAAATGTGTACAACCCCACAAACCCTGAAAGCTTCTTTGATGATTTTCCAGATGATATGTTTGATCATCTTCAGCCACCTCAAAGCCCACCATCATCATCAGAGCTGTGATTTTCTAGATGATTGTGTGTACCTATGTGCATTCTTGTACTTCTTTACACACACAAAAGCATACACATTGCACATTTTATGTCTAGTTAGTTATATATTTATGTATGTAATGTTTAGTTGTCTTTGTAGGATTGACTGCAAAATAGGAAGGTTTGTGTTGTCTTTGTTGATGTTCTTGATTTACTTGAACAATTTGTCTGAAAATGGATGGAACCTTTTGGAATATTGTCGTCTGCGAAATTCTTTATGTTTGCGCGATTTAAGTTTACTGTTATCTTTTAAATTTCATCAGTATTTTAGTTGACTAATTTATAATACTCGTATAACTTTTGATGGCAACCATCATGAAATGAATTTATATATATATATATATATTCAAACACAAAATGAAGTATAACTTTCAAACTAAAAATTGAAACTAATTATCTTAATTTGAAAATTTTAAAAAATAAAATATAAAACATTCAAATAAGATCTGGACAATTGAAAGGAACATAAAAACTTTGCAAGATTAGCAGCCATTTTCTGCTTCCAATATCACTGAGATCAGAAAAATTATACATGCCACAAAACATGAATGGAGATAGAAGATTCAAATGAATGATGAATGCCATTTTGTTTTTGGCTTCTTGATTCAAAACAGCACCCACTTTCCACATTAAAGAAATCATTTAGGAGGATTCTATATTTGTACTAATATTAAATTCTCAGATTTCAGTAGAGAATCATTATCAAACTTCATCATTGTGATTAGTGGAAGAATTTGGTAGAGAAAAAGTGACGCCAGATTCACCAGAAAGATTAAGCATCTTGAAATCTCCAGCAGTAAATGACTGGTCTTTCTTGAAAACAGGACGCCTTAGTTTCACATGAGCACAATACTCTATCTTAGCCACTTGTACATCTTTTTCAAATGCAGAAAGAGCCACTTGAACTCCTTCCCCTGCAATCCAGATACAGTTCATTTACTTGGTAGTTTGTACATACACTTCCGAAAAGAAAGAAGCATTATAAAACTGATATTCAAGTAAAAAAAAATTAATTCTAATAAGATAGTCGAGGAGAAACATGAATGTAATCAAATTATGAACTAAACTGTAATAGAAACTAGATGACGAAATATTAGTATCTCTACTAAAATAGAACTAAAAGTGCAATTAAACTGAAGTTAATTTTGTATCTGACATATTCGTTACAAGACATGAGAATTTACTCAAAATGCAATCTTTAATTTCAATCCCTTTCCACAAGAAAGTTTTGCAATTGATGTGTGCATCAAACCAATAGAATTTTACGCATTTGACATCCAAATTTAGCCTTTTGACTGGCTTAAACTAACTTAACGACCAATTTTGTCAGGGACAATCTCAAAATGCATGATAAGGTAAGAAAGGGAAATTCATCTTTTCCAGCTAGACCTTGAGGTAGTCAGTATTTTACTACATGAAAAATAACCGAAAAACTGGTACTCAGAACCAAAAGGTGTCTTTGTTAGAAAGAATTATAGCCTTCTCAAATGGGATCTTCTCTAGGAGCGAAAAAAAAAAAAGATAAATATAGAAGCATTTCAGTTGGGGCATTGGTGCTTTATGATTTAAATGCAAGGTGCATGCTTTGACAATCAAAACACACTGTTTCAGTCAAATAGAGTATCCCTGCATCTTAGATAAAATCCAATTGAAATTCTGTGTTTTCGATCTGATATTTCCCCCCTCTTTTCTGAGTTGTTTGATGAATTCAACAGCTATAATCTCACAAGGTAGAGGCTCAGAAAAGATCTGATTTAATCCTTCAAGGAATCCAACAATCTCTCGAAGTAATGAAGAGAAGAGTGTTACCATGTGTGATGAGCAACAAGTTCTCAGTAGGATATTTATCGGCAAGGCCCTTGAATACTTTCTCATATCTAGCCCTCGTACTCAAAATAGTCTCTTCCCACTTTGGCAACTGCAGTTTATCAGTAAATATGGTTTTCATCAGCAAACTACATCTTTACATTAGTATGGAACCCTTGAAGGGGATAAAAATAAGAATAGAAATAGAGATATTGGAAGAAGGCCCTGCTTGGCTTGCACTAGGGAAAATGATTTGTCTTCATCGCATGAATCATTTATGTAATCATAATTCAACAATACTTATTTCTTTTTCTTAGTAATTTTTATTTAAGAACATATATAACATTTCACATTTAAAAAATTACTTTCGTTCATTCCATTCCTTTTTTGGTTCAATTCCAGTCTGCACATCAAACAATGGGCAGAAAGTCCCATTCCTATCCATCTCTCTCTTGCTCTCTCTGTTCCCCCCCCCCCCCCCCCCCCTCTTTTGGTTCTTCTCTCTAGCCAACATATATTTTTTTTTAAGAAAAAAAAAAAAGAGATAACAATTGTCACCAAAAGGGAAAAAAAAAAAGGAGATAACTATTGCTCTCTACCTCCTTATACAATTTTTCTGCTTTAACATCTACTGTTCCCGCAGGGAGCAAGGCTTCACACTTTGATATATCCATGCTAAAATCTCCATCTTTTGGAGCCACCCGAGGTCTGATTGCTGTACTGTTCATCATCTCACATAGTCCATATTCAATCGATACCTGCAAAATTTGGTGCATGAGAGAAATATTTTTCAACTTAGTATATAAATCTTAGCTAAGACTCTCCAAGTTTCCATTATACAGACATCTTTCTTTTTGCTTGGTAACTCCAAATTTTCGCCAGCAAACCAAATCTGATGCATCGGCGTCATTCAAATATTACATATACACAAATCAAACTAATTATTCAGGGTAACATCAGACACCATTCTTATAATGTCCATTTATCGCAATCAACTACGTCGGAGAAAACAAAAATGCTCGATTAAACATTCGAAATTTCGTTTGAGCCAGAGAAAATTATTGAAATGAAACAAATTTTAAGATATTTATGAAATAAAATCAATCAAACCTTGACTTTGGACGGATCGATGAGTATGGAATCGCTGGAAAGGGCATTGGGATCATCGTGGACGGCACAGAGAGCAGTGACGACTTCGGAAGCAGTCTGAACGCAGCGGAGGAAAGGGGAGGCGAAGACCCGGTGGATCGGAAACCCGAGATTTCTTTGAAGGGTCCGGCCCGTTTGTAACGACCGGACCCAACCATCCCGAAACAATGGTGGGTCCCATGGTCGGGTCGCAGTGGAGGCCCACAAAGGCTCGAAGTTATCCATACGATCACCATGCCTCATTACGACGACGTTTTGGTAGAAATCAGGCGAATGCATTTTTGAATCCATTTCTATGGAATCTGCAAAAACAAAAGAGAGAATGAATGTGTGTGAGCAGACAGGGGAGGTTTTATAGTTCAAAGGAGTTGGAATTCTAAACAAGAGGAAGCTACTCGATAATTTCAAGGAAGAAGAATAGGATCTTTCCTACCAGAAAAAATGGTAAAAGATCCAAAATGTAAAAATATTAAAAATGTGAATTTGTATGAGATATTATTGAAAAGACAAAAATATGTCTGTAGTCCTTTAATTTTATATAATATTTTATTTTTAACACTTAATTTTGTAAATTTAAAATTAAATAAAAATATCTTATTGTAAAATACATTACCCAAAAGTATTTAAAGACCCAAATTCTTGAGAATATGCTACAATTTTTTAGTTGTGCACAATATATCTTCATGTATTTATAAATACATACTTTTCGTTTTGCACAAGGTTGAATATATGATAAGCACTGCCAAGAAAGAATTGCACTTGCTTCCAAAGATAGGTTGCACCGTTGCATTTGAGTCAACCAAATTAAGTTTTTTGGGGCAATAAATTTTGCATGGGGTTTTTTTTTTTGGCAATATTAAAATAATAAATAAATCCAAGAATGGTTTGTTGGGAAAGTAATGGATAAGGAAGTAACATGGAAAGTAATATGGTGAATAATCTTGTTATATGTACTCTATACAAACGGAGAAATATTTGTGTAAATCTAGTTTGTCATGTCATTTGTAGTCTAATTATTTAAAATATAACAACTCAACTAATATTAATCATAATTTGCTATTCAAGTATTTCATATATTTTAATTTTTCTTTAAGAAATGAATCCATTAATTAAGATTTCACAAGTAATAAAAAAGTGAATCTTGTGAAATCTTTCAATTATATTAATATGCTAATTAATATTTAGTAGGTGTCAAATCAGTTTATGAGTTATTATATTTTAATTTGTTAGACCATAAACAACGTGATAAATCAGGTACATACAAGAATTTCTCATACATATACGAATTTCAAATCAAAATCTCTTATAATCCATTTTTTCTAAAGACTTGTTTGAAATTATTTTGTGAAAAATCATCAAAAAAATCTCTTATAATCCATTTTTTCTAAAGACTTGTTTGAAATTATATTGTGAAAAATCATCAAAATGCCCTTGACTAGTAGTGAGAAGTGACAGCTACATTCATGTTTTGTTAGGAAAGTAAAGTAACCGGAAAGTACCCTTATTTAACAAAATAATTATTTAAATATTTACCAACAACAAACAAGACACGTTATCATTTTTCTGCTTTACTTGTTCACTTAACTTTCCTTTTTATCTAACTACCCCAATAATTATTATCATATATATATATATATTTATATATATATATATATATATATATATATATATATATATTGAAAAAGTCATATGTATGAGTATTTATAGAGGAAATTTCGGTGTACCTGGGACGGTGAGGGAAGCAGCCATCCTGAAGCCTCGCTGAAAAGACACAAACGTAACGCAGCAGATAAGCGAAGAAGTCAGTTTCAGGTCAAAAGAGCGAAGAAGTTAGTAGTAGTAAACGTCGTTAATTAATGAGCAGACCAATAAGGCCGAATTACCCAAAATACCCTTAGAAATGATTTTAATTTTCAAAGTCATGCACCTGCTGGGAGATTCTGCAGCGACTGAGAAACTGAGAGTGAAAGCGAAATAAACGAAGCATAATGACGCAGAACACAGAAAGATTGATCCAAAACCAGAAGAAGAAGAAGAGATCAAAGGTTCGAACTGTGAAATCGCTCTGAATCCAAGGATGAGAGAGAGTACGTCTGAGTTATGTTGAAAAGGATCGATGTGGAAGAGAGTAGAAGAAGAGGCCGGGTTCGAGGAAGCTTCATTGATGTAAATAGCTTTGAATGAAAAGTCATTGGGGGGTGAAACTTTTGACTTCTTCTTTATTTTAACCTCAAATCAATCATTCTCGTTGACTTGGACTGGTTCTTCTTGCATCAACATTTCTCTGTCTTTTTCGCTCATCAAATTTCTGAACTAAGTGATTTTGATGGACTTGGTCAGCTGCAATAAAAACAGTTACGTGCTGCCTTTTTTCCAAAAAAAAATAAATAAATAAAGGGAGAAAATAGTCACTACTATTAAAAATATATTTCAAAATAGTCATTGGTACTAAAAAAATATATATTTTATGATCTTGAAAAATTATTTTGGAATCTTAAAAAATATTTTTAGGTATTGACGGGTATTAAAATGATATTTAATAGTACTGAAAAAATACTTCATAATTTTAAAAAATTATATTAAGATCTTAAAAAATATTTTAGTATATTTAATAGTATAAAAAATAATAATTTTTTAAGGTTATGAAGTATTATTTTAATACTCGTCAATAACTTAAAATATTAATTAAATAAAAGACATCATATCAATATTTTTACTCCAAAACGGTGCAATTTCAGCGAAAATGACGACAAAGGACACTTATTACAGCAGACCAAAGCCAAGTCAGATTTTGATTGAGTTTTCGTTCTCTCATTAAAAAAGGGCTGTAATCGTGAAATTGGCACACATTTTTAAAAGGAAAGTGAGGATTAAAATCTTGTAAAAAGTTTTGGGTTAACGTCGTTGCTGTTTATTGTTTAGCCTCAGGGTAGTTCATATCCATATAATTTTAAATAATTAATTTTGATTCCTAAAGTTTTCTTTTATCTAAAATATTGGATCCTTTAATTAAAGGGTTTAAATTTCTCATGTTGTATGAGAAGAAGAAGATTTTTACACACATGAAATGGTGGGACCCACATATATATAATTAGCATTATATATATATATATATATATATATATGGGTTCCACCATTTTATGTGTGTATGACATGAGAAAACACTTCTCCTACAACATAAAAAATATTTTTCCCTTAATTAAAACAGATTCATAAGCAAAACTTATCATAGTTGCCCCAACTCGAGGTCCTTATTAAATTAAGGGCATCAACATTTTTTTTTTTGATACACATAGTAGAGGAGGGGGTAGGTTCGAACCCTGAACATGGGGGAGGGGAGCCAAGCTTCCATGTCACTGCTCTACTAAGGCGCTGGCAAGGGCATCAATGTTTTAAATAAAAACAAACTTTAAAAACTAAAATTCATGATTTGAAATTAGATGCCCTAACTCTAGGTATTATAATGATCAACGTTTTAAACATATATAAATAAAACTTTAGAACCAAAAATCATGGTCTGAAACTATCCTGTTCTGGGAACAGGACTGATTGGACTTGACTAGGTGTCAAGCCTAGAGCCTACGTACCCGATGAAGGGATCAAAGTTCACGTAGTTCGCAACACTTAGTGGCGTTAGCCAGAGGGGTGGTGTGTGTGCTCTGTGTGGTAGAAAGTAAATGAGTTAAGAGTTAGAACGTATGCACCTGGTTTGCTGTCCTCTGCTCTTATAGAGGTTATTATGGAGGATATCTCGACCCTGCATGATATCTGGGTCGAATATCTAGGTGCGAGTATCCTGGATATATTAGATGGATACCCCTCTATTATCACGTGATAGGATCTCCCTATAATGTAGGATCTTCCTCTATTTTAGGCGAGATCCGATAATGATCTTACCTCTAGTTGGGTCGCACATCGAATATGGGCCTTATGCAGGTCCATAACAGTTTCCCCCCATCTCAGTTGGTCAGGTTATTGAGGAGCCGAGATGTGCAGCAGGCTCAACTGACCTTGTCGTCCGAGCGGTGTCTGGGCGTAGCAAGTCGAAAATGTCGTCGGCCGTCCTTCTTGGATTTTCCGAGGTTATGACGTCACTATATCACATTTGCTCGGACAAAGGGTGACACATGTACCTCTTGGAGCTCTTTAAGTGCCGAGGAACTCCCTTGTTGCCCCCGGTCCTAGTGAAATGTGGAAAGGCTCTATGTCTAGGATAATGCCAGCCGTTTCTCATAATTTTCTAGGCTTGGGGCTTCGCACTTCTTTCATGATTACTTTGTGACACCTGGCGCCTTCAGACTGGCGAGGGGTTATAACCGTAGCGTCCAGCCGTCAGTGGTTTTCGTGCACTTCTTGTCTTTTTTACCCTTGACTCTTGCCATTACAACGTTTCAAACTCTGCGATCGTACTTCCCTCCTTTCACTTCATCTTGCTCACTTCCCTAGTCCTTTGTTTTTCTGCAAAGATACTACTACTTCTTTGCTATTACGCCTTACTGCCTTGCTTCAATACTTCGTTTCTCAACTTTCTGCCAAACTCAGGTATGCTTATCGCCTCCTTTTATCCTTTCTGCTTTTTCATTTCCACTGCTATAATTTATTTGATTTATGCATTCCTTACCCATTTCCAGTCCTGAGTGTTTCTGGGTAGGTTCGTGATCCTCTTGGGTAGGTTGCATCCAGGCGCTGTTCTAGCCTAAGTTCTTCGCTTATCTTAGTGCTGAAGAGTCTTTGAGGAAGTGTCATTTGTCCTTTTCCCCCCATTTTGGTTTTTTCTTCCTTATCCAACCTTCTGCACCTTTCTAGGTGATGGATAGGCCTAGCGGTTTGCCTTTCTCTGATCAAAACGTGACCTCTAAAGAGGTGGATGCCTTACGCGCTCGTTACCCCTATTTGAGCTTCTGGTTGTTCGACTCTCCACTTACTAAAGAACAGAGGCTTGCAGCCCTGCTTCGTGGCGGGTCTGGTAAGAGGAGAGTTGTGGGATCCTCATTCGTTGTCGCTCCACCTCCCCGGCCGAGACCTCGTGGTGGTTACATGCGTTCTGGGGGTAGGGTAGGTTCTGGGGCCATCTCGGCTCCACCTATAAATTTTTATCGGGCCCCCTTTAGGCGAGGTCGGACACTCACCCTGAGGGATACCTCGGCCCTTGTTGGGACTGCATTGCCTCCAGCTCCCACTATATCACCCTTAGACAAGATTCTCTAGCCAATCAGATTCTAGGTTCCTATCGACATAGGTCTACGTCAGCTTCTACCTCGGTCCCTAGCATCCCTCGTGTTTCTTTTATTAGCATGCATACATCAGGTATACTCTTCATTCGCTGATCTCTTGTCCCTTTTTCCTTTTTATAGGTTCTAGGTCTAAATGGATCTGTCCCAGTCTCCTGATAGGACTTCGTCTGTTATTGGGGAGTTTGAGTCTTCTAGCCCCCCTCAAGTCCTTCTAGCCAAATATCCCTGGGTTGCGCATGGGGTGCTGTCCACTCGGTCATCGATGTCGCCAAAAGATCTTCGCCAAATTGATTTAGGAGATGTCTCTTCCTGCACCTTACGCCCTCCTTTTGATGGGGACGACCTCTCCAATGAGGATGTGGTGTTGGTTTCTCATCTGGCGACTTTCGTCAAAGAGAATGGTGTTCAGAGCGTGTCCTCAGTACTCTCTCAACCTCTTCCTACGGCTAGAGCGGGCCCACGTATATGGCTTATGTTACTTATGCTTTACAGTTTTGCCGCTCGTATCTGGCTTACACTGACCCCTTCTTCTGTTTTGCAGGTCGACCTATGGATCCGTTGCCCCCATACCTGTCTCATGAGAACCCCTCCGAGGAAGCCCAGCTTGAGGTCCGACTGAGGAGGGAGCTTCGAAAACGTGCTGCTGCCGAGCCCGGTCTGGGACGAGGGAGGGTAGAACCTCAAGCTGCCGGGTCCAAAAGGGCTAGGACCTCGATCTAGGGTGGTTCGACTCGGTCTCCTTCAATTACTCCTTCTGAGTTAGAGAAAAATAAAGGCCCCGTAGCAGAGGAGGCTCAAGCTCAACCTGAAGGTCGTCTGGCTCCGCCTCCGCCTCCTCCTTCGTTCAAACTGCCACGTGGTTTTGCATGGGAGAGGGGATCCTCAGCCGATGAACTCAGCGTGGCCTATCTTCCTCCTCGCCGCTTGCAAGATTTTTCCCTCGATCTAACCGACGCCGACAAGTGTGTGATCCATTTGGTTCAAGATCATTTAGTGAAGGGGGTAGGTCTGACACAGTCTCTGCTTCTCCTCAAGAAGAAAGCGGCTGGTTTCTCCGCCAAGAAATGTCAAGCTGAGACGGCCAGGGACTTGGCTGCGGCGGCTAAGAAGAAAGCAGAGGATAAGTTGAGCGCCCTCCAAGCTGCTGTCGCGAAGATGTCCGAGGAGCTGAAGCTTACCTAGGACAAGTTGAAGTCTTCAGAGGATAACTTAGGCAAGCTGTAAGTGATGACTTCTCATTTTTAATAAATTTGAGATATATTTTGATATATTTTGGAAGTCATCAATACTAAATTGAAGAGATTTTATTGAGATTTAAGCGATATCAATTTGAATACATTATTTGGGGGATTTCAATTTAAAATAGAAGTTTTTGAGTTTAGGAAATAAATAAAGATAACAAGAAGCTTTCCAAAAAAGAAAAAGAAAAAGAAAGGAAGGTAGTTATTATTATTATTATTATTATTATATAACTTACTTTTGTTTTTTACCATTAGAGAAGCAAGGGAGCACAATTTGTAAGATTGATTGGATTCATTGCTTTGGCACGGATTGAATGGACTGGGGCCCACGAATTTGAATAGAAGGCCTAATTAAAGACTAAAGCTACAGATGGAAAAAAGAAGGAGTAGCAACATCGTTTGAAAGGAAAGAGGAAGACCTAAAAGCTAAAAGAAAAGACGGTGGAGGTTGGATATATTTTGGGGGACGCTGTGCAGAAGAAAAAAAGAGAGCATAGGCGGCATATATTCTGGAGACAATTTCGTTGGAAAGGAGGTGCAGCAATTAAAGGATGATTCTCTCGCTGGCAACATAGGAGGCGGCATTTTGAGAACAGCGCTGTTGGGAACAGAGGAGCTGCGGTGGTTTTGGGAGATTATTCATCATCTTCAACCTTGACCCCGAAAGCAAAGAACGCAGAAGTTGTTGCTGATTCTTGTTCTTGTTCTTGGTTTTGTCATCTCACTTGACTCTGATTCTAGTTTCTTAGTCTTTCCCAGTATGTTATTGAACTCTGAATTTTTCTTTGCTGCTGTGATGTTGATTAAAGTCATGTGTGGCTAACTTAGAGTATTATAAACTTGTTTGAGACTTAGAAATTGTTCCCACTAATTAATTTTGCTTAATATTAATTCAGTTTATTTAATCTTGTTTTTATTATTCATTGTTTAGTGATTGGCCACCATTAAACATGTTTGGGGATTTAGGATTAAACTTGACGAAGGAAATCTTAAATTGACTTTAGATTAAATAATGTGGAATTAGATTTTAATCTAATTTGCGTCTAGGATAGACATATACCTAGAAGCTCCGCATAATCAAATTAGAGTGAGCCCGATTTGAATTGCGTCTTAATTAATTATTTGAGACATTATATAATTAATTGAGATAGGTATATAAATGGACCGACAGACATTTATATACATTAATACTCTAGATTAGCTAATTAAGTTAAGCTAGAATTAAATTAGTGGGAATAAAATATAAGAAACAAACAAGGGATTAATATCTCTAAGTTGTCTTTCTTGATATTTGACTTCTCTCTCTGTTTGAAAGTTCTTGTTTTTATTAAAATTATTTTTATTATTATTGGATACAATTCTAATTTGCTCAACTTAAATGAAAAAAGGAAATTTAACACCTAATCATTAGTTTGACTGAGTCTCTGTGGGATGACCTTGATTTGCCATTGACTATTTTCATGACCCGTACACTTGCGGTGCTTAGTTAAATTTTTGTAGCATCAAGTCGAAGTCTTCAGAGGATAACTTAGGCAAGCTGCAAGCCGAGGTTCTTTCTTTGAAAGCTTAGAACTCCGAGGGTCTGGAGGCTTTAAGGACTGTCCAAGCGCAACAGGCAAATCTGGTAGACGAGCTGGGAGCCGCGAGGTCCGAACTTGCCGACATGAAGAAAGCCCCTGCTGTCAGCTTTAACACTGTAAGGGCAACGACCAAGGATGCATTCAACATGGCTTTGGCCCTGATTCATCATTTCAATCCCTCGGCGACTCTGGACCTCAGCAAGGTGGACTACCGGGCCTATATTTACCAAGGCAAGTATTTCCTACCCCCTCCTTCCCCCAAACACGCGTCAGTGTCAGAACCTAGAGATCTGGAACAAGGTCGGGAAGAAGAAGAGGTGTCGCTTAATGCCTTGCCGGAAGGCGGTCAGGATCCTCCGAAGCCTCCAGCCAACGCCTAGGTGTCCTGCCATACTTTGCTTTTGGTTTCCTTTGTTTTGGGTATTTGTGCCCGTTTGACTTTTGAATCTTTCCGGTGTCTGTGCCGGGTGTATGTACTCTTTGGACAACTTTTAATTTATCAATTAATTGTCGTTTTGTTTAGAGCATTGTTAGAGATTTATCAACCACAATGGGCGCAAATTTGGGGATTCCACCAGATTCTAAGTTTAGGAATCCATGGTAGGGTTGTATGTTTTAACCGCATAGGGTGTTAACTTAACCGCGCTACCGAGTTCCGATGCCATTGGCCGGAATAGGGATTGTAACCGAGATAAGGGCGAACTACCACTTGTTTAAGCTTGGTGTCCGTAACGCAAAACTTAAACATTTTGACTTGATCAGGGTCTGAATGATAGTTCGATAGCTTAAATCGAGTCGAGCGTTGACGCGTCAATTCCGCGAAGGCCACTAAATGGCAATTTTGCCGATCTCTTGACCGGGGCTGGTTAGCCCTGGTGTCAACTCATCTAGATGTGTCGTATTTATGACTAGGTTTAGGCCGGTGTAGTGTTCATGACCGGGCTTTGAGGCCTCGGTGTAATGCTTAAGCAATCCATAGTGCACATGTGCGAATCTTCACTGAGAATTCCTTCATTAAAATAAAAATAGTTTAGTGAAACTTTAAAAACATGAATTCTGAAATGAAACTACTGAAATTCAAAAAATTAATTGGTCTCCCAATAACCGGTGCTTTCAACAGGAGTGTCTGGGGCCGAGATCTAATTATGGTAGATCTTTAGTTTGTCGGCATTCCAAGTCCTCTTTACAGGTTTCCTAGCCAGGGTCTCGAGTATATAGGCTCCGTCGTCCAGTTTCTCTTTAACCCGGTAGGGACCTTCCCAGTTTGCAGCCAGTTTGCCGTCTTGGGCGTTTTTGTTGCCAATGTCGGCACGTCAGAGTACGAGGTTACTGCGGTTGAAAGAACAGGGTCTAACCTTCCAATTATACTTTGCCGTGAGAAATTGCTTGGCGGCTAGTTCTTGGCAGTGTGCCGCTACTCGGACCTCATCGATCAGGTCCAAATCCGTCCTCAAGGCGTCATCGTTTGATGCCTGTCCCTCTTGTCGGGCTTTGAGGTTCCTCCATGATGGTTGTCCAATCTCGACTGGGATCATTGCCTCGCAACCATAGGTTAGGCGAAAAGGAGTTTCCTGAGTTGAAGTCTGCACGCTCGTCTTGTAGCCCCACAAGACACTGTATAGTTGTTCGACCCATTTAGACTCTACATCCAGCATCCACTTTTTAATGCCATCGAGGATGATTTTGTTGGCAGCCTCGGCCTTGCCGTTAGATTATGGATGCTCGACCGAGCCAAAGTGCTGCTTAACATCTAAGTCTGCCATCATGGTCTGGAATCTCTGGTCCATAAACTGCATCCCGTTGTCTGTCACGATCTCGGCTGGTATCCCGAGGCGAGACACAATGTTATGGCGAAAAAACCTCATTATGCGGGCCGCCATAATCGTCGTTAAAGGCTCCGCTTCGATCCACTTAGTGAAGTAGTCCACCGCTACGATGAGCCACTTAAACTGCCTAGGTGAGGCCTTGAATGGTTCGAGGATGTCCATTCCCCATTTAAAGAAAGGCCATGGGGTCGAAATGCCCTTCAGTTCTGTCGGCGGGGGCCAGATAATTCTGGCGTGCTTCTGGCAACTATCACATCGCCTGATGGCTTCTTTCGTATCTTCGGCCATGGTCGGCCAATAGTAACCTGCCCGTAGTGCTTTTCGGGCCAGGGCTTTGCCCCCAATGTGATGGCCATTGATGCCTTCATGTATCTCAGTCAACACGTATTTGGCCTCAGATGTACCCAGACACCGCATCATTGGAGAGTGCAATCCTTTTCGGTAGAGTTGGTCATCGACCATGGTATAGATTGCAGATTCTCGGATCACCTTCTCTGCTTCAGTGGAATCCGTCGAGATTATGCCTCTTTCCAAGTAATCTTCGATTGGTTTCCTCCAATCTGCCGCTGCTGAGATAGTCAGGATGCAGCTCGGTTCGGTGAGATTTTGTTGGATCACGGTTCTGTGGCTGCTAGGGCCTTTCGTACTTGCCATTTTGGATAAGATGTCCGCTCTGGTGTTCTCTTCCCTTAGAATGTGGGTAACGATGACTTCCTCAAACTCGGCCATAACTTCTTTAGCCTTGTTGAGATATTTGACCAGCAGTGGGCCCTTTGCCTGATAACTGCCGTCGATTTATGCCGCGACGAGCTGTGAGTCGGTGAAAACCTGGACCCGTAGCGCTCTGTTTTCCTTGGCTTGCAAGAGTCCGACTGTGAGAGCTTCATACTCGGCCTGGTTCTTAGAAGTCGGAAACTTTAGCTGAAGGGAGTGTTCCACTGCCACCCCCTCCGGGCTTTCTACGATTATCCGAGCTTTGCTTCCCTTCGTGTTGGAGGAGCCATCTATATATACCTTCCATATTTCGCCTGGACCTACCACATTCGCTTCTACTAGGGTAAGTTCCCTAACAAAGTCCGCTAATGCTTGTGATTTGATGGCGTGTCGGGCTTCAAAGGTGATGTCAAACTCGGACAACTCAATCGCCCAACTGGTCATTCTCCCAACAAGACCTGGTTTATGTAATATCTGGCGAATTGGTTGACTCGTTCGGATGACTATCTTATGTGCTTGAAAGTATGGGCATAGCCTTCTTGCCATAGTTAGCAAAGCAAATGCCACTTTCTCAAGTTTCTGGTACCGTAATTCAGAGCCTTGAAGTGCCTTACTAACGAAGTAGATCGGTGTCTGTCCGGCCTCGGTTTCTCTTACCAGGGCGGCGCTTACCGCTTCCTTTACCACTGATAGGTACAAGAATAAAGTTTCGTCAGGCTCTGACTTCGTCAGAACTGGTGGTGCTAATAAGCACTGCCTTTTGACTTTAAACGTTGTGTCGCAATCCGAGTTCCAACCTCCATGTGTTTCCTTTTTCAGCAATCTGAAGAAGGGCAATGCTTTTTCTGCCGATCTTGGTAAGAATCTGGCCAAGGCCGACAGCCGGCCTGTCAACTGCTGAACCTCTTTCATAGTCCTCGGGGCCTGCATATCTAGCATGGCCTTGCACTTATCAGGATTGGCCTCGATTTTGCGGTTGGTCAACATGAAGCCCAGGAACTTCCCAGCCGGAACGCCAAACGCGCACTTGGCCGGGTTTAATCTGATCCGATGTCTTCTTAGCTTCTCAAACGTCTGTTCTTAGTCACAGATATGGTCTTCTGGTTGCTTTGATTTTACTATCATGTCGTCTATGTATACCTCTATGTTTCGCTCGATTTGATCTTTGAAAACTCTATTCATCATTCGCTGATAAGTAGCTCCGTATTTGCTTGTCCTCAAGCAAAAACATGTATCTTCACTAAATTTCTTTAGTATCTGTCATTGATGCATGAATAAAATTGTCCTCATTTACTGCTCAAAGAGTTATATAAAACATGAAATCAACTAAATATGCACAAATGAACACTTCATAGATTTAAAACATGCTTTTCAAGAATTTCCAAATGTGAGTGTGTGAATGGAGTTGACATGTACTCCTTTTGCTCTTGCCAAAGTTAAAAGCAACAATTCTAATCATATAACTATATTCAAACAATCAATTCCATCATTCTCTCATTTCTTCCTCTTTTCTTTTAATTCACTTCACTTGACTTAAAGATCAAAGGGACTTTTCAGCTTGTAATGGGGCTAGGGGTTAAGGTTCTTAAAAGAAAAGATAAAAGATAATCAACAAATACCTTAAGATAGATGATAACCACTTAAGGGGTTTCTTCCTTTTCACATTAAACACACTCCCCCAAACTTGAACCAAATTGATCTTTTCCATATCAAGCCTTCTTGGACTTTTTTTTTTGAATCAATTTATATATATATATATATATATATACTTTTTTTGTTTTTTTATATACACTTTTTTTTTTGGGCTTGGTTTCTATACATTATGAACCCTTTTACTTTCTACATTCCTTTCTAATCATTTGACACTCTACTCATCATTATATTCCACAACCCCAATAAATTATCATCTATCTCAAAGCAAAGGAATCATGGTTTTTCACATTAGCTAAGGTCGGTAGATGTCAGGTCTTTCAAAAAGAATCAATAATTGGTTTTTCAATTAGGCTCAAAATAAGGGTTCAAAAGGGAATAGAATCAATTAGGTAGGCTTGAAAGGCTCAATCGCATTTTATGAAGTGCCCTAATTCTTTCTTTAAATCTTATGAAATAAATCAAAAGCTTTGAAGAAGTCCATAGATTATTTTGAAATTAACAATTTGAAACAAAGCCATATAACTTAATTTGCCACAAAGCCCTTCAACAAAAACATCCAGAATAAAGTTACCTCCAATAGTGCTTTCTTAATTTGAAAATTCCTGAATAACATGATTCATCACTATAATACATCCATCAATGCATATTAAACAAAATTTCCTATAAAACATAAAAGGTTGAACATTAATATCTATCATCGGATCATTCAAGCAACTTTGGCAAATACCTAGAATTTCAGTTCATTTCAACATACTTCACAAACAAAAATTTAAGCATGAGAAATCTCAAACATTCCATCAATTTTTTTTTTCCAAAATCTGTTCAAATTTTTACTGTGCACTCATCAAAGTATCAAAAATTTTCAGAATTGCAGCAAACCACTTTCACCCCCAAACTTAAAACAGACAATGTCCTCATTGTCAACTAAAAGAATGGGAAAGCAAAGAAGTGGCACCTGTACCTGATTCAGCTCATATCCACAGCATTTACAAACTAACAACTATGCCTTCAGTAGACTAGCCACAACATTTTCAAAATTGCTTCTATTACTAGTTATCAGTAGTTAGGATATTAACAAACACAACAGGCAATTCATGGAAAGAGAAAATTGTCTAAACCACTCAAACTAGCCATCAGTAGCTAGGAAAGTCAGATTCACATGCCAACAAGAGTGTCAAAGAGCAGTGGCCATCAGTAACCATCAGGAATCAGAATCAGATATCCACATCAAAAAGCTATCAGCAGCATAATCCAACCTAGAGGAAAGCACCAGCTATTAATCATTAACAACAACAAGATTGGCACAATAAAGTAGAAATCCATTAGCAAAAATTGCAGCACAATCTAAGTATAAGCCCTGCAGTTGGATTTCCTAAACCTATGCAAAAGTCTAAATAACACAAACAAAAACACAAAAACAATAAAGCACACTCAATAATAAACACATAAAACGGAAAGTAATTTATTTAACCTATCCTAAAAAGAAAAGAGAAGATCCCCCTGATAACCTTAGAATTTAAGATATTTTAATTAGCTAAAAACTCTGTCATTGTCATGGTTTAATGGATCAAAATAGTTAAATATGTAGTTTCATCTTCATAATTAGTTTTTAGACTTCATTTGTATTGATCTTGGTTATATTTGAAATTTGGATCAAAACTGGGCTCAAATCACATCTCTTTTTCAATTGGGTAATGAACACTGTTCAGTATTTTGATCATAACTTACGTTCTAGACCTCCAATTGATCCAAACTTTATATTTTAGGAAAGCTAAGAGACATACCTACAACTTCTATGAAAAGCCCAGAAGCTAAATCAGACGTTTAGAGGACCAAAATGGGCTTGGAACACAAAACAATGTGCTGTGACGGACTCTGGACCAACATGCAGTGTTTGGCCCATAACTGGAGCTACGGATATCCAAATGAGGTCCTGTTTGAACGACTGGAAAGCTGACATCCGGGGCTACAATTCATATGAAGACAAATTCACCGAAAGCCACCGAAATCTTGGTGTAAACCAGGCTGTAATTCGGACGCGTTTTTGGAGCACAAAAGTCAAGAATTGTGGCTCAATAGTTCTCCCAAGTTTTCTATAAATACAAGGATGTTTAGAAGATGTAGACACACTTGGAGCAGACCAAGATCTCTCCATTTTAGGTTCTTTCTTTCTTAGTTTCAGATTTCTCTTCATTTTATGTTCTTTCCTTCTTGTTCTTTGCCTCCTACATGGAAGGCTTAGTTTATTCTTATAACTTTCATGCAATTTATTTTCCATTGCTTTCCTTTTTGATCATTGCCTCCTACATGGAAGGCTTTAGTTTTGCTTATTTAGTTTTATGTATTGTCTTTAATTCTTGTCTTTAGTTTCTTGCCTCCTACTTGGTACGGCTTAGTTCTAATCTTTCCTTTTATGTATTGTTTTTCTTTTGTATTTCTTGCCTCCTTCTTGGTATGGCTTAGTTGTAATCTTTCCTTTTTGGTTGTTTTAATTAAATTTCATGTTCTTCATCTTTTACCATTTTTATGCTTGGTCATGATTAGCATGAACTAAGTATCTTTCTAAGGTCATGTATGGATTCTTTATGAAGTTTAATTGTGATTCTGTTTTTAATTACATAATCTTTGTCTTGGATATGTTTCTTTAATCCATGCTTAATGCCTTGGTTGGTTTGATCATCTAATTAAGGAATTGAAAGATTAATTAGACCTTGGAAAAGGCTAGTTAATTCTAGGTTCAATTGATTAAAGAACATAAGGTACTAGCAAGGGAACTTGACATAGGCTTTATGCAATCATAAAGAATTCTGGGCTTAATGCAAGAATTAATTCTAATGAGCATGGGAACATGACTTTAGGATTAAGGATTAAGCTAATTGACTTAGGAATAAGCAATTAGATTAAAATCTGAAATTCGATTGACTTACTCCAATTCAACGGTTAAGTAGTTAAACTCTACCTTAAAAAGAAGATTAGGTCTTAATCTAGCTTTTGGTAAAGGAAGAACATTTAAATGGATTATTGATGATATACATGACCCTAGGCTTTTGTTAATTTCATTTTACAAAGTTTAATTCAATTTCTGTGTGATTTTACTGTCTTTTAATATTTTCATCAAAAACTCTTTCGGTTACATCAACTATAAATTAAAGTGATTTGGGTTGGTAGTTGGAACTTTGGTCCCTGTGGGAACGATATTTTATTACCTTGGGATACTTGCCGGTATTACATTGATAGTGTATACTTGCACTGGTTACCCCTTCATCAAGTTTTTGGCGCCGTTGCCGGGGACCAAACTTGTCCCAATATCAACTATCTTTGCTTGTTTATAGATTGGTGCTTGTTTTATTGCAGTTTTTTATTTTTCGTTTTGAGTTATTCCTTGTTCATTTCAATTGTGTGTTATTTTTTTTTTTAAAAAAAAAAGCCATTAAATTAAGTGTGCCCTGTTATTATACTTTTAAATTTATGTGTTTTGTATATTTTCTAAGGTGTGATAATTGAGCTCTTGGAAATTCATTTTCTACAGAATTTCAATTAAGTATAACACAAAAAAATTTAGTAGTCTATCTCTCTTCTTGAATTTCAGGTCCTTAAGAACTGATTTCTTGATTAAAGTGTATGCAAGACGCAAATCTTTTATTTGATCAAGAAATAGAGAGGACATTGCGGCGTTTGAGAAGAGAACAAAAAGCTTTGTTACAAGTTCAACAAGCTTCTTCATCCATAAATACTACCGAACCTGAAAAGATCACAATGGCAGAAGCAGCTGGGAATCATAGAAGTGTGGGAGATTTTGCTATCCCAAGGGTTAGTGAAATTGCTTCCAGCATTGTTAAGCCAAGGGTGGAGGCCAACAACTTCGAGATCAAGCCAGCAATTATTCAGATGGTACAAACAGCTGTGCAATTTTATGGCCTTCCCTATGAAGATCCAAATTTGCATCTGGCAAGTTTCTTGGAGATTTGCGACACATTCAAATTTAATGGCGTTACTGATGATGCCATTAGACTGAGGCTCTTCCCATTTTCTCTGAAAGATAAAGCAAGAGTCTGGTTGCAGTCACTTCCTCCTGGAGCAATCACCACTTGGGATGAATTGACAAAAAAATTCTTGGGCAAGTATTTCCCTCCTGCAAGAACTGCAAAGTTAAGAAACGACATCACCTCTTTCCATCAAGCTGACGGTGAATCACTCTATGAAGCCTGGGAGCGGTTTAAAGACTTACTTAGGAAGTGCCCACATCATGGCCTTCCTGAGTGGTATCCAGTCCATACATTCTATAATGGGCTACAAGGGAACACAAGAGGCATTGTCGATGCAGCTGCAGGTGGTGCTTTGATGGCAAAATCCGTGGATGATGCCTACAACATTTTGGAGAACATGGCTAACAACAATTATCATTGGAACGGGGAAAGGAGTAATACTAAGAAAGCAGCAGGAATTCACGAACTTGATGCTTTATCAACACTTTCTGCTCAGGTAGCTTCTATGACTAATCAGTTGAATAAGTTGACATCTGCTAATGTACAAGGAAGTAGGTGTGACTTATGTGGAGAAGGACACATTACTGAGAAGTGTGCTACAAGTCAGGAGAGTGTGCAGTATGTTGCTCATCAACATAAGCAACAGTACAATCCGCATTCTAACTATTACAATCCAGGTTGGAGGAATCACCCCAATTTCTCATGGAGTAATCAAGCAGGTACACAACAACAATCTGAACAGCCACGACTTCCCCACAATCCTCCTGGATATGCAGCACCAATCCAGCCACAAGAGAAAAAGAGCAGTCTTGAAGATATTCTTGCTCAATTCATGACTAGAACCGGCTCCATGCTACAGAACCATACAGCCTCTATCAAGAATTTAGAGGTACAGGTAGGACAGATTGCCAACTCTCTAAATGTCAGGCAGCAGGGTACCCTTCCCAGTAATACTGAAGATCCTAGAGGTAAGGAAACTTGTCAAGCCATTGCTCTTAGAAGTGGTAAAGTATTGAAAGATGCTGAACCAGTGGCAATTGAAGCCCAAACGAATGAAGAAAATCAAGGTGAAAGTAGGGCTGAAAGTCAAACCAAGCAACTACACCAACATGTTGAAACTAAAAAGAAAGAAGTTCAACCTCCTTTTCCTCAACGGGTGAAATTTGATCCAAAAGATAGGCAATTTTCTAGATTTCTGGATGTATTCAAGAAATTGCAGATCAACATCCCATTTGCAGAAGCTTTAGAAAATATGCCATCTTATGCAAAATTTATGAAAGAGTTGTTGTCCAAAAAGAGGAGATTGGTGGAGAACGAACTAGTTGCACTTACTGAGGAGTGCAGTGCGGTTTTGCAGAAGAAGTTGCCACCAAAGTTGAAGGATCCAGGAAGCTTCACCATCCCTTGCACAATAGGAAATCAGTTCGCGGGTAACGCCCTTTGTGATTTAGGGGCTAGCATCAATTTAATGCCCCTAACCATATTCAAGAGACTCGGCCTTGGGGAAATCAAATCTACATCTGCAGTTCTTCAGTTAGCTGACCGAACATTGGCATACCCAAAAGGTATAATTGAGGACATTCTTGTTAAAATTGATAAATTAATCTTGCCTGCAGATTTCATCATCTTAGACATGGAGGAGGACAGAGATATTCCTATCATTTTAGGAAGACCCTTCCTAGCCACTGGAGGAACATTGATAGATGTAAAAAAGGGTGAGTTGACTATGCGGGTTGAAGATCAACAGGTTACTTTTAATGTTTTTAAGGCGGTTAAATTTTCTGATAACTATGAGAATGTTTTCTCAATCGATGTGCTTGATAACTGCCTTAATAATTTAAAAGTAATGACACTTCCTTTAGACCCTTTGCAAGCAGCATTGGAAGAGACAGAGTCCTTTGATGGTAAGGATTATTAGTTTTGTTTAGATGATCTCTCTCCCTCTTTACAAGAACAAAACTTTGAAACCTTGCATGTTGTTAAAGGAAAAGAGGTAAGTGAACCACCTTCTACTCTTAACGATGTTCCTAGTCTTGATTTGAAACAGCTTCCATCACACCTTTCCTATGCCTATCTAGGAGAGGATGCTTCTTATCCTGTTATTATTGCAGCTGACTTAAATCAGGTTCAAAAGGAAAAATTATTGAGGGTGTTGAGGGAGCACAAGAAGGCAATAGGTTGGACTCTAGCTGACATCAAAGGTATAAGCCCTTCCTACTGTATGCACAAGATCATTTTGGAAGAAGGGAGCAAGCCTTCAATTGAAGCACAGAGGCGTCTAAACCCCCATATGAAGGAAGTGGTGAAGAAGGAGATAATCAAGTGGTTAGATAATGGAATCATCTATCCCATATCTGATAGTTCTTGGGTCAGCCCAATACAATGTGTTCCAAAGAAAGGAGGAACAACAGTGGTGAAAAATGGCAACAATGAGCTGATTCCCACAAGGACCGTGACTGGTTGGCGGGTATGCATGGATTACAGGAAGTTAAACAAGGCGACCAGGAAAGATCATTTTCCTCTCCCATTCTTGGATCAGATGCTAGACAGGATAGCCGGGTATGATTTTTACTGTTTTCTTGATGGCTATTCAGGTTACAATCAGATAGTAATTGCTCCTGAGGATCAAGAGAAGACAACTTTTACCTGCCCTTATGGTACATTTGCATTTAGAAGGATGCCCTTTGGCCTTTGTAATGCCCCTGCCACGTTTCAAAGGTGTATGATGGCAATCTTTTATGATCTTATAGAAGACATAATGGAGGTATTTATGGATGACTTCTCTGTCTTTGGTTCTACCTTTGATGCATGTTTAGCAAATTTGACAAAAGTGTTGCAAAGATGTGTAGAAACAAACTTGGTTTTAAATTGGGAAAAATGCCATTTTATGGTACGTGAAGGGGTGGTATTAGGCCACAAAATTTCAAAAAGGGGAATTGAGGTAGACAAAGCAAAAATTGAAGTGATTGAAAAATTGCCCATTCCCACTAATGTCAAGGCCATTAGAAGTTTTCTAGGACATGCAGGTTTTTATAGGCGCTTTATAAAAGATTTTTCCAAAATTAGCAAACCTTTGTGCAATTTGTTGGAAAAAGATGCAATTTTTAAAATTGATGATGATTGTGTGAAAGCTTTTGAGACTCTAAAGAACAAGCTAGTTTCAGCCCCTATTATGTGTGCTCCTGATTGGAATGCTTCATTTGAACTAATGTGTGATGCAAGTGATCTTGCAATTGGGGCTGTTTTAGGTCAAAGAAAAGAGAAAATTTTTCATGCAATTTACTATGCTAGTAGGACTCTTTCAAATGCTCAAAAGAATTATGCAACAACTGAGAAAGAATTACTAGCTATAGTTTTTGCATTTGATAAATTTCGCGCTTATCTGTTGGGGTCCAAGGTAGTTGTTTACACAGATCATGCTGCCATTAAATACCTGCTGTCTAAGAAAGATTCTAAGCCGAGGTTGATACGGTGGATCCTCTTGTTACAAGAATTTGATTTGGAAATCAGAGACAAAAGGGGGTCAGAAAATCAAGTGGCTGATCACTTGTCAAGATTAGAAGGTAGTAATGAGGACAAGACGGAACCTGTGCATGGATTCTTCCCAGATGAACAGCTCTTTAGAATTGCAACTTCAATCCCCTGGTATGCTGACATTGTTAACTTTCTGGTATGTGGTATTCTACCTTCTGATTTTACTTTTTAACAAAAGAAAAAGCTCATGCATGATTCAAAATTCTATTTTTGGGATGAGCCTTTTCTTTTTAAGAGATGTCCTGATCAAATAATTCGGAGGTGTGTACCACAAGAGGAAATTAATAATATTCTTGTTCATTGTCATAATTCAGATTATGGGGGGCATTATGGGAGCACTAGGACAGCTGCCAAGGTCCTAGAAAGCGGATTTTATTGGCCATCTTTATTCCATGATGCTCGTGAGTTTGTTGTTTCTTGTGACAGGTGTCAAAGAACAGGTAATATATCAAGGAGGAATGAGATGCCCTAACATGGTATTCTTGAAATTGAACCATTTGATGTGTGGGGAATTGACTTCATGGGGCCCTTTCCATCATCCTCCAACTGCAAGTACATCCTGGTGGCAGTTGACTATGTAACCAAGTGGGTTGAAGCGGTGGCTCTTCCTACCAATGAAGCACACCAAGTGACCAAGTTTTTAAGGAAGAATATCTTCACAAGGTTTGGTACCCCAAGAGCCATAATCAGCGATGGTGGTTCTCACTTTTGTAACAAATGGTTTGAGACACTATTAGTGAAATATGGGGTCAAGCACAAGGTGTCTACCGCTTACCACCCTCAAACCTGTGGCCAAGTGGAAGTATCAAATAGGGAGATCAAGCGAATCTTGGAGAAAGTGGTAAGACCTACAAGGAAGGATTGGGCTATAAAGCTAGATGATGCTCTTTGGGCCTACAGAACAGCTTACAAGACCGTCCTCGGAACATCTCCCTACAGGTTAGTATATGGTAAGGCTTGTCACTTACCTGTTGAATTAGAACATAAAGCATATTGGGCCATAAAACAGCTTAATCTTGATCCCACTGTGGCTAAAGAACATAGGCTCCTTCAGTTGAATGAATTAGATGAGATTAGGAAGGATGCTTATGAAAGTGCAAGAATCTACAAAGAGAAGACCAAAGCATGGCATGACAAGAAGATTGCTCCACGTCACTTTGAGGTAGGCCAAAAGGTATTGTTATTCAATTCAAAATTGAAATTGTTTCCAGGAAAACTCAAATCAAGGTGGAGTGGTCCCTTTAAGGTAACAAAGGTCTTCCCTTATGGAGCTGTGGAATTGGAAGAGGAGAGTTCCAAAAGAACCTTCATTGTGAATGGCCAAAGATTGAAGCATTATTGGAGCCAAAATGTGCACCTGAGTGAGATTTCTCATTCACCCCAGCATCCCTAAATGAATATGGGTAACATGTCTGCTAAAGACTATAAACTTAGCAAGGTGTACTACTGTCTGTATATAATTTGCTGCTGATTGTGGTTCTGTTTTTCAAAAAAAAAAACATTAAAAAAAACATTAAAAAAAAAAAAACAACAACAACTTTGGTTTGCTGTTCCTTATTTTCTATTTGCAGTTTTTTGGATTTTGTTTGCTGTTTGTGCAGAATTGTCAGCTTCAAACCTTTAGCGGCTGCCCTTACATTAAGCTTTGGGTGTCTTCTAAGTTTGGGGGAGTCCCTTTAACCTTTCCCTTTTATTTATGTTTTTCTCTAACTCCTTATTCACCTCACATGTTTAGATAACATTGAGGACAATGTTGGTTTTAAGTTTGGGGGTGTTGTTTGGAAACATGCATTTATTTTCTTTAAGGATAGGTTTTAAATACTTTTCCCCAATAAGGTTTGGTGTTTTCATTTTATGATTAGGTATTAGATGTTTTATTCAAAAAAAAAAAATCTTTTAAAACATGACATGAATGAATTCTAAGGTAGAGTAGATACCGTGAGATTGGAAAATAAGAATCATGTGTTTTTGGCAATGCAAAATGTGAATATCAAATACGCTATTCTTGAGTGAGTATGATCACATGTTTGAATAAACAAGTTACTGAATTTCTGGAGTAGTAGTTTATAGTTAATGATCTTGAGGATAGTGTAATTGATTCCCATATCCGTGAGGGATTGAGCTTCATATACTTATATTCTTTTGCTGTGTGCACCTCACTATTTTAGCACTCTAGAACTTGTTCTGTTTCTGGTTTGAGATGGCAAGTATTGCATGCATATTCTGAAATGATAAAAGGCAATTTATTTCTTGTATAAACCAGTTGGCTAAATAGCCCACCTAGCATTCTCCATTGATTAACCCTTTTGAGCCTGAGGCCTTGTTTGTTCTTATTATTAACCACTGTTATATAACCATTCCATACATATCCTACCTCACAATCGAAAGCAGAGTATGCTACAGGTGAAAGTATGAACTTAATTGATGAATTTTGGAATTGTATGACGGTTATGATCTGTATAATGAATATATTAGTGTAAAAAAAAAAAAAAAAAGAGTAATGGTACTGGTAGCTCAAAAAAAAAAAGCAAAAAAAAAAAAAACAAAAAAACAAAAAAAAAAGAAGAAGAAGAAGAAAGAAATGAGTTAGTGAAGGATGAAAACAGTTATATGAGACACAATTTGGGTTTGACTGATGATTCATATTTTCTGTTTTCCATTGTTAAAGCTACTTATCCATATATTATCCTTCCCTAACCATAGCCAACCTTTGAAAGACCTTTTGATTGGTTTATGCATGTATTACAGAGCAGTGGAGAAGTAGAATATGAACAAGCCTATGGTAGTGTTATTAGAGTGATGGTTGATTGAGTGAAATACACACCCTAAAATACTTGAGAGTTTGAGTGGATTGAATATCCAAGTGAGGGGTTATTCCAATTTACTATTTTCCTCTTGATAACTCTACTTTCTACTACTCTGGAAATTAGTGAAGTGTTGATACAAGCATAATGTATTACTCATTTTTGAACTGTGCTTTCATTGATTGATATATCCATTTGCAATGCTAAGTTGAAAAAAAAAAAAATTGGTCTAATGAGTTATCTTATTTTCCTCACTCACATCGATCTGCACATCCCCTTGTTTTTAAACTATATCTGTTATCTTTAATTGATTTGCTTGAGGACAAGCAAAGATCTAAGTTTGGGGGAGTTTGATAACCTTAGAATTTAAGATATTTTAATTAGCTAAAAACTCTGTCATTGTCATGGTTTAATGGATCAAAATAGTTAAATATGTAGTTTCATCTTCATAATTAGTTTTTAGACTTCATTTGTATTGATCTTGGTTATATTTGAAATTTGGATCAAAACTGGGCTCAAATCACATCTCTTTTTCAATTGGGTAATGAACACTGTTCAGTATTTTGATCATAACTTACGTTCTAGACCTCCAATTGATCCAAACTTTATATTTTAGGAAAGCTAAGAGACATACCTACAACTTCTATGAAAAGCCCAGAAGCTAAATCAGACGTTTAGAGGACCAAAATGGGCTTGGAACACAAAACAATGTGCTGTGACGGACTCTGGACCAACATGCAGTGTTTGGCCCATAACTGGAGCTACGGATATCCAAATGAGGTCCTGTTTGAACGACTGGAAAGCTGACATCCGGGGCTACAATTCATATGAAGACAAATTCACCGAAAGCCACCGAAATCTTGGTGTAAACCAGGCTGTAATTCGGACGCGTTTTTGGAGCACAAAAGTCAAGAATTGTGGCTCAATAGTTCTCCCAAGTTTTCTATAAATACAAGGATGTTTAGAAGATGTAGACACACTTGGAGCAGACCAAGATCTCTCCATTTTAGGTTCTTTCTTTCTTAGTTTCAGATTTCTCTTCATTTTATGTTCTTTCCTTCTTGTTCTTTGCCTCCTACATGGAAGGCTTAGTTTATTCTTATAACTTTCATGTATTGTTTTTCTTTTGTATTTCTTGCCTCCTTCTTGGTATGGCTTAGTTGTAATCTTTCCTTTTTGGTTGTTTTAATTAAATTTCATGTTCTTCATCTTTTACCATTTTTATGCTTGGTCATGATTAGCATGAACTAAGTATCTTTCTAAGGTCATGTATGGATTCTTTATGAAGTTTAATTGTGATTCTGTTTTTAATTACATAATCTTTGTCTTGGATATGTTTCTTTAATCCATGCTTAATGCCTTGGTTGGTTTGATCATCTAATTAAGGAATTGAAAGATTAATTAGACCTTGGAAAAGGCTAGTTAATTCTAGGTTCAATTGATTAAAGAACATAAGGTACTAGCAAGGGAACTTGACATAGGCTTTATGCAATCATAAAGAATTCTGGGCTTAATGCAAGAATTAATTCTAATGAGCATGGGAACATGACTTTAGGATTAAGGATTAAGCTAATTGACTTAGGAATAAGCAATTAGATTAAAATCTGAAATTCGATTGACTTACTCCAATTCAACGGTTAAGTAGTTAAACTCTACCTTAAAAAGAAGATTAGGTCTTAATCTAGCTTTTGGTAAAGGAAGAACATTTAAATGGATTATTGATGATATACATGACCCTAGGCTTTTGTTAATTTCATTTTACAAAGTTTAATTCAATTTCTGTGTGATTTTACTGTCTTTTAATATTTTCATCAAAAACTCTTTCGGTTACATCAACTATAAATTAAAGTGATTTGGGTTGGTAGTTGGAACTTTGGTCCCTGTGGGAACGATATTTTATTACCTTGGGATACTTGCCGGTATTACATTGATAGTGTATACTTGCACTGGTTACCCCTTCATCACCCCCAAACTTAGATTTTATCTAATACCAAGCAGCCAAGCAAGATTCCAAGCCTACACCTACTCCGCACTGCCTCTTAAAGCTACCAATTTAGCTCAATGATGTCACTCTACAATATTTGGCTGAAAACTTTTTGAAAATTTGGCACAACTCAAATTTTACAAGCATGAAGTACCCGTTTCTTTACAATGGAAGTCACTAACCAAAGTTTTTCATGCTGCAAAAAAAAATGGAGTTAAACTCTTTTCATTTGAAATCACTAACCAAAGTTTTGTGGAGCATGTAAAAGTGCTTAATGAACCATTCAAGCTAAGAACATTTTGGACAATGCATCAAAATGCAGCAGCAAATTACTCAAGATGAAGCATTTGAAGCCATCCAAGCCCATAAGGGCACACATGTACACATATGCATAGGGAATACCAGAACACATCAAATTTGAGCACTCAAGTTATGGTCACAACTGAATTTCACATAGAAAATCAACCAAATAATCATAATAATCACAGTATTACTCAAAATTGACTAGTCATCATAATTTCACCCTAGAATCATGTATGTATGAGCTTAGAGTCAAATGAACTTCCCTCAAAAGCATTTCCTTTATAGCTCATGAATCCTTCTTCCTTCATAAATACTCCTCTCAGCTGCAACAGTCCAATTCCAAGTTGGGTACCCTTTTCTTCCTACAAAACAAAAGATCAAACATAAATCTACTAACAAGACACACACACACAAATTGAAAAGATTTAGTTTAGAACTTGGGTTGCCTCCCAAGAAGCGCTTAGTTTATAGTCTTTAGCTTGACTCTTCATTGTGGTTACTCCTCATTGACTAAGTAAATAGTGGACACAAGCCTATCCACATCTCCACCCCAATAATGCTTCAATCGTTGACCATTAGCCTTGAATCTTTCACCTTTCTCATTTTCCAGCTCCACATCACCAAATTTAGATGCTTGAACCACAGTGAATGGACCGGACCATCGAGATTTTAGCTTACCCGGAAACAGCTTCAACTTGCAATTATAAAGGAGGACCCTTTGACCAGGTTCCAAACTCTTGGGTATAATTTTGCTGTCATGATCCCGCTTGATCTTCTCCTTGTATACCCTTGCATTCTCATAGGCATTTAGGCAAAATTCATCTAACTCATTGAGTTGAAGTCACCTTTTCTTCCTCACAGCTTTAGGATCAAAATTTGGCTTTTTGATAGCCCAATAAGCTCCATGCTCCAATTCCACCAGTAGGTGGCGTGCTTTCCCAAAATAAGCATACTTGAGATGAGAAGGTAATGGCTTCGACTCTAGAACCGGATGAACTTCAGTAGAAGGCTTCAATGGAGTATTTAAGGCATTAGACACCTCAAGTGGTTCAAAAGTCCTTGGTCTAGAATGAGGAATTGGGTCAAACTGAAAGATTTCTTCAACAAGATCTTCATCAAACTTCTCAAAGCTTTTCTCACCAATCAAGAATGCCCCTAAAGGGTCTTTGATCATAGAAGCATATGATTCTTGAGGAATAATTATTGGGATTTGTACACACAGCGGATTAAAATTTTCTACGAATCCCGTCCCGAGGATCACTCAGGTGCGTTTAAATCAAGGTTAGGGAACCCGAATCATACCTTATAGAGAACTCGGAATCATCTGGAGCCGGAGGTTTTCCTTTGATTTTAGCGAACTAGTAGCTCAAGAATCTATACAAACCCTTTGCGCACATTTTCTCATGGCGATCAAGAAAACCCAAACTGTAGTGAATTCGTCCGTGTCTCGTTCTCTTTGAACTGGTAGGCTACCTTCTCGATCAGCAGAAGACGACTCTTAGAATCGGCTTCCTCTACCGGTATCCACACGAACAATCTCCGAACACGGACGCGGCAGCGTGCTAGCGCCTCAGACTGTGCGTCTCTCTCTTTTTCGCTCTAGGCTTTCTCGCGGCTTTCTAATACGCTCGATTAAAACTCCCGTAGGTTTTTCTAAACTCATCGGCGTATTATATTCAAAATTAATCCCCAATAATTTTAAATTTTCAATTTTAAATTTTAAATAAAAAATATTAATTAAATCTATCTGATAGATTTAATCTAATGTATTTATTTAATTCAAATTAAAAGCCTTCTGATTTAATTTATCTCTATAAATTAAATCCGAGAAATGATATCTATCTATTTAATTAAATCTGAGATACAATATCTCAATTTAAATTAAATAGATAATGATATCTTTATTCGAAAATCAAATGAGATATAATATCTTTATTTGTTTTAGATATTTAATTTATCCGATAAATTAAATATAAAACAAATATCATATAATAATATTATAATCTCCATTAAATAATATTATTATATTATTTTCGGATTTAATATATATACACATATATATATTTACCCCAGATTAAATTCAGTATTCATTTAATCTCAGATTAATCTGAGATTCAATGAATCTGGACACTTTTACCCGTGTTGGATTATTCTTGTATGCGACCCCGTAGGCCCATATGAGATTGGCAGTGGGTCAAGACTATATCAGCCCACAAGTCGCAAGCGGCCTCTAGCAAGACATTGCGACTACCCAATTCACATGGGGATCGATGACACGATACTACCTATCGTAAAACCATGTCACGTCCCTTTTGTCACGCGATAATTCGGTCAAGGATGAAGCATGGATAATGTCAACTTCCTGTTCTTGACCATTACTTTCTCAATTCTCGAGCAATCTAATAAGTGAAATCGAAACTCTTTTCCATCACAGTATGGCCATACATTTCTTAGACTCACTCATCGAGGGGCCCAGTATTATCTCTCTACAAATGTGAGGGACAAATTCCATCTTGACCATTCACATTCCTCCGCATGAAAACCACTGATCCCGATCCCAGCCTTTATCATCACCCGGTCAAATTTGACTTTTGACTAGGTCAAAGGTCAATGACTCATCATGTAGGAATCCATGATGATCTCAGGTCATAGGGCATTGTGACGCGGTTATACATGAGATAAGCTTATGACTTAATCCATGCAGCTTTCTCATAGTGGGTCGATCCAGCACCTTGTACTCTTACAAGTGCCCATGACTTTGATTCGTATCTCCATACCTCATCAAAGTCATACTGGTCTTAACTCATCTTCGCTCCCGCGTAGATGACCGACCAGGGACATTTAGGATAATCTATAAGATATATCCAGGGATATAGTTATCACCATAAACATGCGTATGAAATGATAACTTAATGGAGAACAATGACTTGCCCCTAGGGCATAATTTTCAACAGACTCCCACTTGCACTAGGCGCAATCATTAATTACTCTAATTCCCATTGCCCTAACATGATGCTCATGTTTTGCTTGTGCAAACGGTTTAGTAAGAGGATCAAATACATTGTCTTTTCCTGGTACTTTGCATATTTTTATATCACCTCTATCTCTGATTTCTCCGAGAAGTTGCCTGAGTACATGCTTGGTGAATTATTGTGACCTAGGCTCCTTGGTCCGTGCAATAGCGTTACTATTGTCATAGAACAAGTCTATTGGATTTGAGATAGTTGAAACCACCACAAGTTCATAAATGAACTCTCTAATCCAAATGGCCTCCTCAGCTGCATCCGATGCGGCTATATACTCAGCTTCCGTTGCAGAATCAGCTACAGTGCTCTACTTAGAGCTCTTCCAGCTCACCGCACCACCATTCAACAGGAATACATATCCTGATTGTGATCGTGAATCATCTTGGTCAGTTTGGAAACTCTCATATGAGTAACCTGTCACACAGAGCTCATTCTCCAAGCCACCATGTACCAAGAATAAGTCCTTATTCCTTCTTAAGTATTTAAGGATATTCTTGATAGTAGTCCAGTGACCGTCACCGGGATCTTAGACGTATCTACTGGTCATACTCAAGGCAAATGACACATCCAGTAGAGTACATAACATGACATACATGATAGATCCAATGGCGGAGGCATATGGAATCTTACTCATGCGGTCTCTATGATCTGGTGTACTAGGACACAGATCTTTACTGAGATGGATGCCATGAGACATGGGCATGTTACCCCTTTTAGAATCCTGCATACTGAACCTATGCAGTATCTTGTCTATATATGTGCTCTGACTTAGGCCTATCAGTCTCTTGGATCTATCTCTATAGATCCTAATCCCAAGGATATAAGTGGCTTCGCCTAAAACTTTAATTGAGAAAGACTTTCCTAACCAAGACTTGACACTCTGCAAGGTAGGAATGTCATTCCCAATGAGTAGGATGTCATCAACATAAAACACTAGAAATACAACTGTGCTCCCACTAACCTTCTTGTAAACACAAGGTTTATCCATGTTTTGAATGAAGCCAAACTCTTTGACTACTTCATCAAAACGATGATTCCAGCTCTGAGATGCCTGCTTCAATCCATAAATGGATCTTTGAAGCTTACAAACTTTACCAGAGTCCTCTGGACGCACAAAACCCTCAGGTTGTGTCATGTACACATCCTCAAGCAGCTTTCCGTTAAGGAAGGCTGTTTTGACATCCATCTGCCATATCTCATAGTCATAATATGATTCAATGGCAAGAAGGATTCTGATTGATTTGGCCATTGCAACTGGCGAAAAGGTTTTGTCATAGTCGATACCATGAGTTTGAGTGAATCCTTTTGCAACCAATCGTGCCTTGAAGATATTTACTTTGCCATCCATGTCAGTTTTCTCTTTGAAAACCCACTTGCGCCCAATGGTTTTTACACCTTCAGGTGGATTGACTAAGGTCCATACCTTATTGTTGTACATGGAATGCATTTCAGACTTCATAGCATCAAGCCATCTTTCGGAGTTTGGTCCCACTACAGCGTCTCGATAGGTCGTTGGCTCATTCTGCTCAATGAGCAAAACATCACGACTTCCAGTTATCAGAAATTCATATCTCTAAGGCTGTAGCCGTGATCTAGCAGACCTTTGTGTGCCTTGTGTTACTTGAGTAGACTCAACAACTTGTTGTGAGTCTTCTCCAATTTCCATCTGTGGTTCTACATTGTCCTGTGACTCTCGAACTTCTTCGAGGTTCACCTTACTCCCACTGGTTCTTTTAGAGATAAACTCTTTTTCCAGAAAGATACCATTCCGAATGACAAACACTTTGTGATCGGTGGGATTGTAGACGTAGTATCCTTTAGTTTCCTTAGGATATCCCACAAAAGGCATTTTGAGGATCTGGATGATAATTTATCAGAGGCTTGATGTTTAACATAAACCTCAATCCCCAAATCTTAAGAAATGATAAGCTGGGTTTCTTCCCAGTCCATATCTCATATGGTGTCTTTTCAACTGCCTTTGATGGAACACGCTTTAGTATGAACGCAGTTGTTTCTAGGGCATGACCCCAAAAGGAAGGTGGAAGATCTGTTTGACTCATCATAGATCGAACCATATCAATAGAGTTCAATTCTTCTATTCAGAAACATCATTCCATTGAGGTGTTAGTGGAGGAGTAAGTTGTGAGATAATCCCGAAACTCCTAAGATGGTCAATGAACTCTTGGCTCAAATGTTCACCGCCTCGATCAGATCAAAGTGCCTTAATTGTTTTGCCAAGCTGGTTTTGCGCTTCATTTTGAAACATTTTGAACATTTCAAAAGTTTCAAACTTTATGTTTCATAAGACAGATATACACATATCTCCTGAAATTGTCTATAAATGTAATGAAGTGCAAACGACCTCCTCTGGCAGATGTATTCATTGGTCCGCACACATCAGTATGTATGAGGCCCAATAAATCGGTGGCTCTTTCACTGTGTCTAGTAAAAGGTGCCTTTGTCATCTTTCCCAATAAACAAGACTCACATGTATCAAATGATTCAAAATCAAATGACTTCAGAAATCCATCTGTAATGGAGTTTCGAAATGCATTTCTCATTTATATGGCTTAGACGACAATGCCATAGGAAGGTAGAACTCAAATCTTTTGACTTGATCCTTTATGTCACAGATGTCCATTCAATTTTCTACTATCCTTGAGATCCTAAACATTTATACAAATGCGTGAACCACATGTAGTATCTAATACCCATGTTTGAGGAAGTAGAAAAGCGAATGTCTATGACATAGATACCTGAAGCGATAGCCCGCTATCCTTCTTGTTTTTTTCAAATCTTCGAGGCAGAGTGTGCGATTCTTCTTCCAATGACCAATTTCATTGCAGAAGAAGCAGACCCCTTCCTTCGGAGGTTTTGCCTTCTTGGCTTTCCGTTTCATACCCCTTCCTCTCTGAACAGACAAAACAGTACTGGGCCTCCTCTCAAGGCTCTGCTCAACAGTTTTGAGCATCCCATGCAGTTCAAAAATTGATTCCTCCATATTGTTCATGTTGTAATCCATGACAAAGTTATCATAACTTTTGGGAGTGAGATCAAGATCACATTTGTACCTAACTCCTAGGATATGGGGAATCCAAGCCTTTCAAGGTGATCAATGTAGCCTTTCATTTTCAACAAAATGAAGACTAACTAATTCACTTTCAGCCATCTTGCAAGAGAATAAGGCCTTTGTGGTTTCATACCTCTCTTGACTTGCCTGCTGCTGGAACATTTCCATAGGATGATAAATCATCTCAGACACCTCCATATGTTCTAGATCTCCATCGAGGTTTGGAACCACAGTGGCAGGCTTCAGGCATCCTTTATCCATAGAGTCATCCTGATGCTTCTATAAGCATCAGTCTAATCTCTTGGATCATCAGCTGTAGGCTCGTCAGGAATGGGTTGATCGATGAGATACTCCTTTCTTTCGTGTTTAGGATCAATGGTTAAGTTCCCAAGCATGTCAAGAAAGTTCATCTCATTGAGTTCGTCCTTCTCAAGGACTGATCGCATTGATGGTGTTGAGGTGTTACTATTCTACATGATTCTACAATTTAAAAGATATGCAAGGTTTAATCAGTAACCTCCCACTGAATTAATAACCCTCATTATAATTAGTGGGCTAAGATCCAAATTTAGCTTAATCTTAAGTCCGCTTTGGCAGGACGCTTAAAATCAAGTTATTTAGGTAGGCAACTTAACCTCCCACTGAATTAATAACCCTCATTATAATTAGTAGGCTAAGATCCATATTTAGCTTAATCTTAAGTCCGCTTTGGCAGGACGCTTAAAATCAAGTTATTTAGGTAGGCAACTTCTTTGCCAATTACATCATATGTAACTCTTAGATCTTTATGGGATTCGATCATCATATGACCTAGCATGTTTAATCTCATCTAACACCTTGAGATCCAAAACCGTTTTGATAATCTCAATTAAGTCAAGACAATAATGAATGTAGAGTATCACCATTACTCTCTCTTGTCTCCCCAAGATTACTCGGATGCATCCACTTTGGTGGAACATACAAATGAGTGATCGAGGTTTTAACAAGTATTCATTTATTGATGGCATTGTGACTTAAGATTTTATTTAGAAGGTATTATTGGATATAATCAAATTAATCCTATTCATTTAATTCTAAATTAATTATGAGTGATCTAATCAAATCATAATTAAAACTCTAAATTAATCATAACATATGTTAATTCATACAATTATGAAATAAATCATTATGATTAAATTATTGAGACTTCCGGCTGTCGCTTCATTTTAATACGACTAGATCTATATCTTATAGGATTTCTAAAACCCTAATTGGCCTATTAAAATATTCAAAATTATTCTCAATTAATCTTGAACTCAAATTTTAGATTTAAAATAATATTAATTAAATCTGTCCAACAGATCTAATCTGATCTATTTATTTTAATCTAAAATAAAAACCTGCCGATTTAATTTATCTTTATTAATTCTACCTATATGAAAGCAATCATTATTGTATATCTCATATAGAATCTAAATTAATCATGCAGTGATCATATCAAAACATAATTAAAACTCGTGAACAACATGGCTCATCTAACCTGTAGTCCCCTCAAGCCAATGAGAGGACTTCTCTAAATAATAAGAGAAAACACATATTTAAATTTACAACACTAGTAAAATCTAGAGCCATGTTGTTCACTATACCCAAACAACACTTTGTAAGGTTATGAACATACTTTAATTCATACATTTATGAAATAAAATATTACTCATGATAAACTTCTCTAATCTTATATTACTTTATATCATGATTTAAATTCTCACACTACAAACAATTTCATTTCTCGCGCTACAAACAATCAGCCGGTCCCTACGGCGGTCCCGCTAGCCGGTTAACAGGAGCGCCCCCAGAGCTTTTGAAAACATCATATTCTTTTAGAAAGAGAGTTTCATAAAACTTAATTTCAAACCCCCAGGGGCATTGTCCGAGCATGATCGAAAATTCAGAACGTCTTCGATGCGCACGAATGTGACGAACGATTCCGAATATCGTGCACTCTGAACAATTCAGAACTGTACGAAGCAACCGCAACATAATTCTAGAGACCCGTCTGAAACCCTAACGCGAATTTTCAAATTAAAGTATTCAAGATTCGATTTCTTGATACAAAGATTCAATTTCTTGCATACAACGATTCAAATTCTTGCATACAAAGATTCAGATTCTTGCATATATATCACATATAATAGCATGTAAAGAAACCCAATTTAAACGCACGTTGAGTTGGCTTTGATACCACTATTGGGATTCGTACACGCAACGGATTAAAATTTTCTACGAATCCCATCCCAAGGATCACTCAGGTGCGTTTAAATCAAGGTTAGGGAACCCGAATCATACCTTATAGAGAACTCGGAATCATCTGGAGCCGGAGGTTTTCCTTTGATTTTAGCGAACTAGTAGCTCAAGAATCTATACAAACCCTTTGCGCACATTTTCTCATGGCGATCAAGAAAACCCAAACTGTAGTGAATTCGTCCGTGTCTCGTTCTCTTTGAACTGGTAGGCTACCTTCTCGATCAGCAGAAGACGACTCTTAGAATCGGCTTCCTCTACCGGTATCCACACGAACAATCTCCGAACACGGACGCGGCAGCGTGCTAGCGCCTCAGACTGTGCGTCTCTCCCTTTTTCGCTCTAGGCTTTCTCGCGGCTTTCTAATACGCTCGATTAAAACTCCCGTAGGTTTTTCTAAACTCATCGGCGTATTATATTCAAAATTAATCCCCAATAATTTTAAATTTTCAATTTTAAATTTTAAATAAAAAATATTAATTAAATCTATCTGATAGATTTAATCTAATGTATTTATTTAATTCAAATTAAAAGCCTTCTGATTTAATTTATCTCTATAAATTAAATCCGAGAAATGATATCTATCTATTTAATTAAATCTGAGATACAATATCTCAATTTAAATTAAATAGATAATGATATCTTTATTCGAAAATCAAATGAGATATAATATCTTTATTTGTTTTAGATATTTAATTTATCTGATAAATTAAATATAAAACAAATATCATATAATAATATTATAATCTCCATTAAATAATATTATTATATTATTTTCGGATTTAATATATATACACATATATATATTTACCCCAGATTAAATTCAGTATTCATTTAATCTCAGATTAATCTGAGATTCAATGAATCTGGACACTTTTACCCTTGTTGGATTATTCTTATGTGCGACCCCGTAGGCCCATATGAGATTGGCAGTGGCCAAGACTATATCAGCCCACAAGTCGCAAGCGGCCTCTAGCAAGGCATTACGACTACCCAATTCACATGGGGATCGATGACACGATACTACCTATCGTACAACCATGTCACGTCCCTTTTGTCACGTGATAATTCGGTCAAGGATGAGGCATGGATAATGTCAACTTCCTGTTCTTGACCATTACTTTCTCAATTCTCGAGCAGTCTAATAAGTGAAATGGAAACTCTTTTCCATCACAGTATGGCCATACATTTCTTAGACTCACTCATCGAGGGGCCCAGTATTATCTCTCTACAAATGTGAGGGACAAATTCCATCTTGACCATTCACATTCCTCCGCATGAAAACCACTGATCCCGATCCCAGCCTTTATCATCACCCGGTCAAATTTGACTTTTGACTAGGTCAAAGGTCAATGACTCATCATGTAGGAATCCATGATGATCTCAGGTCATAGGGCGTTGTGACGCGGTTATACATGAGATAAGCTTATGACTTAATCCATGCAGCTTTCTCATAGTGGGTCGATCCAGCACCTTGTACTCTTACAAGTGCCCATGACTTTGATTCGTATCTCCATACCTCATCAAAGTCATACTGGTCTTAACTCATCTTCGCTCCCGCGTAGATGACCGACCAGGGACATTTAGGATAATCTATAAGATATATCCAGGGATATAGTTATCACCATAAACATGCGTATGAAATGATAACTTAATGGAGAACAATGACTTGCCCCTAGGGCATAATTTCCAACAATAACTTCATCTAATATATCTACAAAAGAACATTGAGTTGAATTGTCATGAAATTTCAAGCCCTTTTGCATGTTGAATATCACTTGCTCATCATCAACCCTCAAAGTGACCTCACCCTTCTCTACATCAATGAGAGTCCTTGCAGTGCCTAGGAACGGACGCCCAAGGATTAGAGGAATTTTCCAATCAACTTCACAATCAAGTACTACAAAATCCGTGGGGAAGATAAACTTGTCCACTTTAACTGGGACATCTTCAATGATTCCTCTCGGCTTAGAAATGCTTCGATCGGCCAAGAGCAAAGATACTGTAGTAGGTCTTGGCTCTCCCAAGCCCAATTAGTTGAAAATAGCTAGAGGCATCAAGTTAATACTTGCACCCAAATCACAAAGAGCTTTACCATTAAAATTTGTCCCAATGTTGCAAGGGATGTAGAAGCTTCCTGGATCTTTAAGCTTAGCCGGTAACTTCCTTTGAATGACCGCACTACACTCTTCGGATAATGCCACAGTCTCAAATTCATTGAATCGTCGCTTCTTAGACAAAACATCTTGAAGAAACTTAGCATATTTAGGCATGCTCTCCAAAGCTTAAGCAAAAGGAATATTCACATGGAGTTGTTTGAACATGTTCACAAACCTTTTGAACTGAACATCTTCCTCTTTCTTCTTGAATCTTTGAGGAAAAGGTAGTGGTGGCATAAAAGTAAGAGCGGTTGGCTTTCTCTTTTTCTCATCATTCATCTCTTGCTCTACCTTCTTTTGTTTTCCAAAATCTTGCAAACTTTCTTCAATTTGCTTTCTCTTCTTAGTGACATCTTCTTCCATTGCACTTTCTTCATCAACATCAACAATCACTTGATCATCTTGCTTTGGTAGAGCAGTAATTGAGCTAGGCACATCCGGTAGCACTTTTCTGCTTCTCAAGTTAATGCTTTGCACTCCTCTTGTCCAACTCGTTTTGGATTAGGAATGGTATCACTAGGAAGACTGCTCTTTGACATAGCATTCATTTGTGTTGCTAATTGCCCCATTTGTACTTCAAGATTTTTAATTGCCGTTTCATGGAGAGAAAAAGTAGCCTTAGAAGATTCCACTTCAGACAAGATTCGAGCTAGCATCTTGTCCGTTTTAGACTCCTCTTCCTTAATAGGAACCTACCTTGATTGCATTTGAAAACCAGGTGGAATAGGCTTAGTACCATATGAAGATCCATGTGCTTGATTCAAACTATTACCTTGACTCCAAGAAAAATTGGGATGACTTCTCCAAGCACTATTGTAGGTTTGTGAATAAGGGTTGCCTTGAGGATGTTGAAACTTGCCCATGTAGTTGACAGATTCAGCGTCCATGTAAAGAGGACAATAGTCCGGCATATGGACATCATGGCATTGATCACATACAATTGGTGTGGCATGAATAGAATGCACACCTTGAGAAGTGCTCTTTTGCATTTAAGACTCAAGCACATCAAAACGCTTATTCATAGCGGATAAGAGAGTTGCAATTGTGAGGAAGAGTCTTCTTTTGCATTAGGCATAACTTGGTTAGTCCTTCTATCATTGCCTTGAATATTGTTTGCAGACAACTGATCCAACAATCGAATCACCTCATTCACAGGAACATTCCGGTATCCTCCATTGGTCATAGAATCAACCATTGCTTTAGATTGAGGATTAAGTCGAGTACAAAAAATTTGGACTACAACCAATTTGTCCACCCCATGATTAGGGAATTGCTTCATTAACATCTTGTATCTCTCCCAAGCAGCATAGAGATGCTCATCTGGATGTTGTCTAAAGCTTAGAAATTCATCCCTAGCTTCCATAGATTTGTCATCAGAAAAGAATCGAGCTCTAAACTTAGCTTCAAGATCGGCCCAAGAATGGATAGATCCTTCCAGGAGATTGTTGAACCAATCTCTAGCCTTGCCTTGTAGAGAAAGAGGGAATAGCCGTAGCTTCAAAACATCTTGGGGAACTCCATTTTGCTTAAAAGAATCACACACTTCCAAGAAGTACATCAAGTGCTTGTTGGCATCTTCATTGTAAAGACCATGGAACATCCCATGCATTTGAAGCATTGTTATCATAACCGGCTTGATCTCAAAGGTACATGCTTGTATTTCCCGGCATCCAAATGCAAGATTGAGGACCTAGCATATTCCGACTAGCAAAGTCATTGATGGTAGCTCTATCATATTCATCGTCTGCCATAGTTTCAAATGCAGATTCAGTCGCTTCTTCAATAAGAGGCACTTCGTCAATGAGAGGCACTTTGTCAAGTACCACTACCAGTCCATCCGGATGTAAGTTTTGCATATACTGAGATGGTACCTACAAGAGAAACAAGCAAGAGCGAGTATCAAACTAAAACAAAAAATCAAAAAGAAAAGAGAGAAACAAAAATTGCAAACCTAACTAAAAGCTCAAGTGAAATTTACTAACACAAGCCTAAGGTTGACCAAAGGATTTGTTTGCACAAATCCCCGGCAACGGCGCCAAGAACTTGTTCACCTCGCGAGTGTACGAGTTTCGCAAGTAATAAAGTGATTAGTAAAGTATCGTTCCCATGAGGATTTGTTTAACAAATTGGTCAAATAAGAGGTTTAGTGAATTCAATCAAGTTGAGCTAGAACAAAGTTTTCATGTGGAATGGGGATTTTTAAAGACTTTTTCTAAAAACTAAAAATTGCTAAAGGAAAATGACTTTTGACTTCAAGGAAAATGGAGCCGAGGGTTCTTCTTCCCCTTTTGCATTTCATAAAACTTGGTTAACTTCCTCTTTAATAGCATTTTAATACATATATGTGTTAGCCTAGGGTTCGAAAACACTTGAAACGCTCTCTCAAGTCAAAATCAAGTTTCTCTTCTCATTAGAATGCATAATCTCTTGCTACAATTAGTGAGAATCAATATTTAAGCAACAACCCTAATGTGACAATGCAAGGTTAGTAAATATATCTCTATTTTACCAACAAACCATCCATTTATCAAGAAAACTTCAAGACAAGCATGATTTCAATCAAGTTCTACACTTAGATTAGCTTTCTCGAGTCAAAACCTATGTGAATAAATCATCTAAATGGAGGCCAATCACTTAGAAGCATTAAGCCAATGTTGAAATCAACACACACACACACACACACAGATATATATATATATATATATATATATATACCGAAAGAGAGGAAACTCCAAGTATTAATCCATACAAAGGGTCAAAAGAACCCCAGAATGAAAGGTTTAGCTACTCATGTTCAAATACAAAGAGATTCTAAGTAAAGAAACTGAATACATGAAGAAACTAGGAAGAAAAGAGAGGAAAAGAGGAAGAACCAAGGTGAAATCCCCAAAATCTCTCTTAGGTTGAGCACCCAAGCCTCCAAGATTGTCCAAATCTCTCTCCCAAGCTCTTCCCTTGTGTGCCCACTTGTTTCCTTAGGTCAAGAGTGTGTTTTTAGGCCCTTCCCTTTGGGTTAAATAGGGTTTTTCTGTTTCTGAAAAAACGCGCAGCTGTACTTCCAGCACTTTTTCACGACTGGCCACGGCCAGTGACACAGAAAGCTACTTGCTGCGGCCAGTTGTCAACTTGCTGCGACCAGTTGTACAGGTTCTTCTAATTTTGCACTGTTTCACATCCTTTCTTTCTTTCTTTGTTTCTTGGTTCTTATAGAGCTTCAAAACTTGTCTCCACCTTCCTACAAAAGAGGAAGGAATTATCAATTCTCAATTGAATCACAAACTCTATAGGATATAACAAGAATTTCTTTGATATTTGCCTCATACTTTGATATGCACATTTTCCTCTATAACTTCATTTCTATGCACATTTTGAACCGAAAATAGATAAAAGGAGAGAGAAAATGTGCTGGAATGTTGTCAATTTCTAGGAGTTAACACTCCAGCGTTCTTCAGTCCGAATGGCATAACATTGTGGCAGTAGTTAGCCTTGTTGGTCATGAAAGCGATCTTCTCTTGATCGTCTGGGTGTATGGCTATCTGGTTGTAGCCGGAATAGGCGTCCATAAAAGATAGCAGTTGGAATCCGGCTGAATTGTCCACCAACTGGTCGATATTTGGCATCGGGTAGGAGTCTTTGGGGCATGCTTTATTCAAGCTGGTGTAATCCGTGCATACCCTCCACTTGTCGTTCGGCTTTAATACCACTACCACATTGGAGAGCCATGTGGTATATTGAACTTCCCTGATGAACACAGCTGCCAAGAGCTCAGCCACATGGTCTTCGAAGGCCTTTTGTCTGTTGGCCGCAATATTTCTCTTTTACTGTGCTACCGGGGCCGACCCCGGCCGTATGCCAGATGGTGACAACAGAAACGTGGGTCAATTTCAGGTATTTCAGAAGACGTCCATGCGAAAACATCTTGGTTCTTTTTCAGGAACGCAATCAGTCAGGCCTTCAGGTTGCTATTCATTGCCCCACCTATTTTGGTGGTTTTTGAAGGATCTTCTCCCAGGACCAAGTCTTCCAATTCCCCTTCAGGTTCTGGGCGTGGGACCTTGAGTTCCCTGAGATCGAGTTCTACCATGTTTATTGGTCGTCGAGGCTCGTTATCCTTTTCTGTGTCGGCTGAACTTTCCCGTTTGTTGAGTTGAGGCGGAGATGAAGGTCCCGACTCACCGATTCGGAGGGTTTCGAAGTAACACTGCCGAGACTCTTTCTGGTCGCCGGACACCACTATTATCTGGTTCTCACTGTTGACCATCTTGAGTTTCTAGTGTTTTGTTGATACCACCATGTCCCAATTGTGGATGGTTGGTCTGCCTAATATAACATTATACGGAGACCGGAAAACGGCTACTACAAATCTTACCCGCTCTGATTTAAATGCCTCCTTTGTCCCCAAAGTCAGTCGGAGGTTAATGTAACCTTTAGGAAAAGAACGCTCACCATTGAACCCAATGAGGGTCGTTATGGCTTCAGGTCTTCCGCATCTATGTGCATCCTTTTGTAAGCATCCTAGCTAATGATGTCAGCCAAACTTCCTAAATCCACGAAGATCCTTTTAACCTGGCAATTCACCAGGGTTCCTGTGATGACTAGCCCGTCTTGGTGTCCCGGGACTATGTCGTTTAGCTCCTCTGGGGTGAATACTAATGGTGGTTGTATCGGTTTTGCTAGGTTGTCGTTGAATTTCGAGAAGTCTCTCATCGATAGGACTTCCCTCAAGCACTTCTTATGTTGGCTCGGCGTATCACCGCCACCACCGAAGCCCTCGCTGACAACATTGCAATGGAACTCGGCCTCGGGGAACTCATCTTCGCAATTTGACTTTCGCCTCTTCTCTTCCTTCCTTGGTTTTGTGACCGGGCTACGACTTCGTGCATTCTGGTAGCGTTTGCCATTTCTCCGCCCTTGGGTTTTAATCACGTACTGACGTAACTTCCCTTCTCTTATGAATTTCTCTATGGCTTCTCAGAGTTCATAACACTCGTCAGTAGTGTGCCCCGTTCCATCATGAAAAGCACAAAACTTTGACTAGTCAGTTGTAGGTTGGTTTCTGAGGGATCTCGGCTTCCCAACCTTCCTCATCTCAGTCTGTGCCACTTCATTCCAAAGCTGTGCCCAAGATACGTTGAGTGGGGTGTAGGTATCATACCTCGTCCTTCCTTCAGACCTCTCTCCTCGAGGTCGGTTATATCGGTTACGCTTTCGGGAATCCCCTTTTCGTCTGGTGGTGGGGTTTTTGCCATCCAGAGAAGTGTCCTTCCTTGTCTCAGGCTCAACAGCATTGGCCAGTTCCATTTTCTCTACATCTAGGTACTACTTCGCCCAGGTATAGAACTCAGTCAGTGTGTAAACTCGGTTCTTACACACATTTTTTGCCAATCTCAACGATGGATCCATGCCATTAACAAGGTAATGAACGTGGATGTCTTTAGGGAGCGAACGTACTTCCAAAGCTTCATCCTTGAAGTGGTCTAGGTATTTTTGTATTGTCTCTCCCTTTTTCTGCCTTATTCTGCTCAACGTGAATTGCGACTTCGAGTGTTTTCTGCTGGTTGCAAAATGTAATTCAAACTTGCCGCCGAGGTCCTCAAAATTGCGTATGGAATTATTCAGCAGAGAATTGAACCACTTCTGCGCCGATCCGGTCAACATTGCCGAGAAAAGTCGCATTATGACTAGTCCCTCGATCGACCGGACCCACATTAGCATCTCGAACGCCTCAAGGTGAGTACACGGATCCTAAGTCCCATCGTACTTCGGGAGATCGACCATATCAAAATTCTTCAGATAAGGTGCCGCGGCGGTGTCTCTCGAGAACGGGGTCCTGCCCGATCTTGTCAGGTATTTCATCCTGTATTCTCTAGGTGAGTCATGTGACCGGGGAGTTTCTCCCGATATTGGTCCTCATCATAATATCGATCATCCTCAGTATATCGGTCTTTCTCGTCCGTAATTCAGGAAATTCATAGTTCTTTTAAGGCCGAGGCAGACTTGCGTTCTCGCCCAGAGCTCTTCCCTCCCTTCGTCTTGTCGGGGTTCCGACGTTTTGACTTTGACTCAGGGTTCAGGACGGACTACTGTTGCTGTCGGAGATTGCTTTCTTCTTTCTTTCACGAGAGTTCTTCCGATTTCCGCTTTGAAACAAGTCCTCGAGCTTTTTGTACCGGTCATCCATCATCTGTTCGATAACTCTGAAATCTTCTTGGCGTTGGAGGTAATCCCGCTTTTCCTTGTTCTCGAACCTCTCTAGCATCGACTACTGTGTTTTTTGCAAAGTGCGGATGCCGGCGTCTGGGGCCGAGGCGTCTGGAACCGGAATCTCCTTTGTTGTTTCCTCTAATGGTTGATCGGTGGCAGGAGGGGAGGACGCCGTGCCAAAAACGTGGCCCTCCAGGGTATCTTCACGCAGTGGTTGATTCTGAGCATGATGTTGGCTTGGCCCAGCCTGGGGTTTGCTTGGTTGGGGATTCTTACTGCTACTTCCGGTATTTGCCATCGGTGGTCATGGGGATCGAAATTTAATGTTCCCCACGGACGGCGCCAATGTTCTGTTCTAGGAACAGGACTGATTGGACTTGACTAGGTGTCAAGCTAGAGCCTACATACCAGATGAAGGGATCAAAGTCCACGTAGTTCGCAACACTTGGTGGCGTTAGCCAGAGGGGTGGTGTGTGTGCTCTGTGTGGTAGAAAGTAAAGCAGTTGAGAGTTAGAACGTATGCACCTGGTTTGCTGTCCTCTGCTCTTATAGAGGTTATTATGGAGGATATCTCGACCTTGCATGATATCCGGGTCGAATATCTAGGTGCGAGTATCCTGGATATATTAGATGGATACCCCTCTATTATCATGTGATAGGATCTTCCTATAATGTAGGATCTTCCTCTATTGTAGGCGAGATCCGATAATAATCATACCTCCAGTTGGGCCGCACATCGAATATGGGCCTTATACAGGTCTATAACAGAAACTAAAGCCAAAAACTGGATTGAATCCCTCAGGCTTACCCATCTAAGCTTGTTTAAATTAAGGGCTAGGCTTTCAAAATAACATGATTCTAAGTAATCAGGGTTTTATGCCCAAACCCTTTTATGAAATATTTTGTTTTTAGTTTATTTATTTGAGAATTGTAGAAAATGTTAAAAGAGCCTAAAATCCATGGGCCTAGCTTGAGCCTGCAAATTGGAGGGCTGGGCTTCAGCTTTATGGGTGTTTTAGATAAACGGGCTTTTTAAACCCGAGTCCGTCAAATGTCAGCCCGTTTTCTCATATCAATTTCAAATTATAAGATTAAAATTAAAATAATGTCAAACTGTAGTTATCAACAATGACAATTAAAAAAAAAAAAGGATAGAATGAGGGGTAGTTTATAATTTATACTTTAAAATTTACAACTCATACTTTGATATTTATATTTTATACTACCTTCCCTTCTAAATATAAGACTGAGTTAACTTTTTTGAAGATATAAAAAACCTAATTAAATTATTTTAAAATATATATATTTATTTATTTTCTCCAAACTATTTTGTGTAATTTATAAAGTGATATGTAGTTTAAAAATACACAACATATGATATACATCTTATAAATATTCTTTTTTTTTTGTTGGGTGATTGAAATAATTGTTTGGAAGATGAGTATGTTTTTATATAAAACAATTGTTTAGAGAATTGATATGAGTTAACTTCTGCTCTACCTCTTTACTATCCTTTTGCTTCTTTTTTGCAAATGTTGCCATTCCCAATTGTTTTGCTTCTTAAAATAGTGGTTTTAGAAGCCATAGTATCTTTACGTGTTGTAGTATTAATTCTAAAAAGGACCATAAAACCTTTCTTCAAAGTGTCTTATATACTGGATAGTAGGGATAGTGGCATTCTGTTTTAAGTCTATTGAGTGCCTTATAATCAATTCTGGTTCCAACACTCTTCTTCCATGCACAACTTCATTCTGTTTTTTTCTTAGTAGGTTAAGCATGATAATAAAGGCTGACTAGGTGCTTGCTGAAGTCTTGATTGTAATCTCTAGTCAAATTAGATATCCAAATTGTTTTTTTTTAAAAAAAAACTTGATTGGATATAACAATAGTTTTAATAGAAAGTGTAGCAAACTAGAATGCCTTAACAAGATTAGAGATTATAGGTGCATGTTAGAAATAGCTGAAACAATGGTTTTCAGGTTTTTGTTGAACTTGTGAACCGTAGTTTAGTTTAGTGTACTACTACAAATATGTTTTTTGTGCTAAATTTCCATTGGGTTAAATATCAAATTTGCCACGGAAGTTTCCCAAATGGAGCGCCCAGCACCCGGAAGTTTTTTGAGTACCAAATTTACCCTGGAAGTATGAAAAAGGTAGCAAATTTTCCCCAGAAGTATGAAAAAGGTAGCAAATTTGCCCATCCGTTAATTTTGACCGTTAAGTTTGACTAACTGTCCACGTGGCATGCCACCTCATCACACGTGGCATGCCACCTCATCAATCAATAAAAGTTAAGTATCATTTTTGCCCCGGAAGTTTTCATTGAGGAGCAATTTTGCCCTGGAAGTTTTCATTGAGGAGCAATTTTACCCCGGAAGTTTACAAAGGTAGCAATTTTGCCCTTCTTTCTTCCAATATTAAATTTGACTATTAAATCAGTCAGAGACCACACATGTCATGCCTTGAAAAATTTGAATATTAAATCAGTCAAATGATCAGCCTATACAAATTGCAGGGCCAGCCTAATTAAGCCCGAGGCCCTCCAGGGCCGACCCTGCAGGTCCAACTTCAAATTTCTGGCTTATTTTTCAAGGCCGAGCCCTGCAGGGCCAGCTTGATTAAGCCCGAGGCCCTCCAGGGCTAACCCTGCAGGTCTAACTTCAAATTTTTGGCTTATTTTTCAAGAGCAAGCCCTGCAGGGCCAGCCTGATTAAGCCCGAGGCCCTCCAGGGTCGGCCTTGCAGGTCCAACTTCAAATTTCTGGCTTATTTTTCAAGCCCGAGCCCTGCAAGGCCAGGGCTTAAACGGGCCCGGTCCGATTTCCCGGCTCTAGTCCCTGTGACCAGTTCGGCTTCACAAATTCTGACTGCCTTGAGCTCAACATCTCAAGGATCTCCTTCTCTAACTCCAAGTTCCACCTTTTCAAGGCATGACATGTGTGGTCTTTGACTGATTTAATAGTCAAATTTAAAAGAAGGGCAAAATTGCTACTTTTGTAAACTTCCGGGGCAAAATTGCTCCTCAATGAAAACTTCCGGGGCAAAATTGCTCCTTAATGAAAACTTCCAGGGCAAAAATGATACTTTTGATTGATGAGGTGGCATGCCACGTGTGATGACGTGGCATCTACGTGGACTTTTGTCACTTTTGGGTAAATTTGATACCTTTTCAATACTTCCGGGGCAAATTTGGTACCCAAAAAACTTTCGGGTGCTGGACGCTCCATTTGGGAAACTTCCATGGCAAATTTGATATTTAACCCATTTCCATTCATACCATTGGATTTTGGATACAAAACCTCAATTGAATTTGTTTGTCACTATAGCAAATAACGTCGAATTCTGATTTATGTTTGCTGGAATCACTTGTATTGTATTGCACATGAAGTTAATTTTAGACTTCAAAACTGTGAAATTTAGTTAATTATGATCAAGGGTAATTTTAAATGAACTTCATTTACAATTGTTATAGGTACATGAGCAAGAAGGCTGAAATATAAGAAGCAACAACATGTCGAAATCTTCACAAAGGGATCCAAAGTTCTTTGGATACAATCTATTCACTGAAGAATTCGTCAAGCAATATGAGCAACGGCATAAAGGTAAGGACAAGGGCAAGGCTAAGTTAAAAGGATGGAGTGTATAAATGACAGAAGCCTGGAAAAGGCTAAGTTCGAAGGAAAAAGCTGAATACACAAAGAGGGCTAAACAACTAAGAGTCTCGGTGAAAGTGAAGAAGCATCTGGTGCCCTCCCTAACTAGATGTGCGCCAAACACATTCATCCAAGCTTGTAATAACTTGAAGGGAAAACCCAAGGCGATGACAAGGCTAAAGGCAATCGAGTTTGATAGGTTGGTCAATATTAGTTGCCGACATATTAACCGTTTGTTTTGTGCACAATATATGAGATGTTTTGATCCCCCTACAAAGGAAGTGTACATTAGGGGGAAGACCCAAGTGATAGGGGCTAAACACATCCATCAATTGATGGGTCTTCCTTTTGGAGGAAAGGCCATAAAAGTTAATGTCAACGGCCACCACACTATTTTCAAGGACCTTAGGAGCGTTTATAAGGTCAATTACAAAAACATTGGAGAGTTGTTGGTAGAAAAATTAGACAAAAATTTTGAGTTTCTATTCATCTTATTCACTTTAGGTACCCTATTGGTGCCCAGTGCATCTATTTATGTCAGTGACCGTCTTTTGAAGCTGATGACAATCACTAAGGATGCACTTTAGAGTATTTTTATTTTTATTTTTTTTCTTCAAACTAATTAGTTTAACTAATAAATTAATATATCATCTAAGGATGTACAACATATGAAAGGATTAAGTAACTTATTTAACTTCCTTAATCTCTCCAAAGAAAGTCAACTAGCTCTTATAATTAGGACCAGAGGTAGTAGTACCTTTCATTGCACCTTTGCATCTATTCTTCTAAAGCAACCAGCAAATGAGGCTAAAATTTTAGAAAAATGATAACAAGGTCCAATTAAAAAATAATAATAATATTAGAAAAGTTTTATAATTTGTCTGTAGCTCATTCACTTATTAATAATCGCTCTTTTACTTTTTATTAACAAAATATCATATCTTTCTGATATTAATTTTTTTAAAAAAAAATCGAGAACATAATGTGATTTTCTCTAAAGAACAATTTAAAGACATTAAGTCATGCTCGCCTTTCAAATTTCAATCTCCTTAGTCGTCCTAGCTCCTGCAAAGAGTGTGGGATATGTTATGGTTTCCTTTCTTTCAAATATTTTGTTCATATTATTTTCTTCAAAATTTACTACTTAACACATATATATATATATATATATATATATATATATATATAGGATTTATTATATATCCTGTCACTAGATATAAACTTTTGTCCAGTCAACTATATATATACTACATAGTTTTGGTGCTATTCAGGTCCTTATCTTTGTTATTATTGCCCTAATACAGCGACGATAGTGTTCGTCTGGAGTTAGAATTGGAGGCAGTGGAAGCGGTCTTGGTTACTGCTCCAATCTTGCAAGGGTGAAACCTCATCGCATTCATTTGGCCCACGTTGATTGAAGCAGGAACCCCTCAACACTGAGGCAACAGTCTTCACATGTTCGGCACTTTGTAACTCTCCATCCTTCTCTATTCATTCTTCTCTGGATCTGTTTGAATATTTCTGATGGGGTTCTCATCACTCTATTTTTTTGTTGATAGACAACAACAACAAAAGTTAAAAAAGCACAAAATACTAAACAGTAGTGACAGGGCACACAGCCTGGTCCACCATTGAAATCTGTTTCCATTATCTTGCAATATTTGCAGTAATCCCTATGACCCAATATAAGCCAATAACCATATAACATAGTTCTTTCAATCACATGGATGAAGCATTAAGAAGAACATTGAACAAAATAGAGTAAAACGAAAGAAGGCCAAATATAACTTGCAGATCACATCTAGAGATTTATATCTTCCCACCCAAATCCTTCCATTGCAGAGCCAACTGAAGAAGTGTTTCGGTAGAAGAACCATCTTCTTCTTTGAGAGCATTAGCTGAAGCATCTCTTAAAACACTCATTCTCTTACGAATCTCATTACCTTCTTCACCTTTCATCAAACTCTTCACCAATTCAGCAATCTCTTCTCTTCCCACTATGCCATTTTCATCACCCTTTGGCCTCAATGCCACTTTCAAACCATCAGTTAACAGAACAGCATTTGTCCTCTGCTCTGCAAATAGTGGCCACGCCATTAATGGCACTCCGTTCTGTACACTCTCAAGAACAGAGTTCCAACCACAGTGACTCAAAAACCCACCCGTAGAACTATGGCTGAGGATTTGAATTTGAGGTGCCCATGAAGGAATCACAAAACCCTTCTCTTTAGTTCTCTCCAAAAACCCTTCTGGTAAGAAATCTAAAGGATTCTGTTCATTTGAATTATCAAGATAAGCAGCACTGGGATTATTACTTGGTGGTCTCACTACCCATAAGAATCTTTCACGACTCAGTTCCAACCCAAAAGCTAGTTCATTGAGTTGTTCTTGACTCAGTGTCCCTCCACTGCCAAAAGAAACATAAAGAACAGATCTGGGTTGTTGATTGTTGAGCCAGTTTAAGCAACCCGACCTGTCTTCATCACTACCTGATCCGCTATGTAAAATGGGTCCAACGGGATATATCCGAGGCTGCTTCTTCTCTTTTGCTTCTTCTTGTAAGGCTTTTATTGTCTGAGCCTCTAATTCTGTGAAGCTATTGACCAGAACTCCATCAGCAAGACTGAGTCTTCTACAACGCTCTAGATATTGTTTGTAGACTACACTGCTTCGATCATGAACTGAATCTGAGAGATCTCTGCCATGAACAGGGACACAACCTGGTATCTCTATGGGATCTTGTAAATCTCTGAACTCTGAAGAAGAAACAATCTCATAATCCAACTTGGGAAGATATAAGTAGAAAGATAAAACCATAGCAGATAAAGGGACGTACATATAAGATGAGATGTTGAGTTCTGAAGCAATATCTAACACTTCCACAGCAAAAGTATCAGCAATTAAAGCTGCTATAACGTTATTATTGCTTGAACTCATCAAGGACTTTAATGTCTCACGAATGTGAGGTAGTGAGAGAGTCACTGTATGTTGAATTTGGAGGCCAAAATGAGGCATGTTGTTGATAGGTACTGGAGGGAGGAAAATAGGGTTTATGTTTGGAGGGAGAGTTTGAAGGTATGATTTTGAGGAAGAAGAAAGAGAGCCAAGTGAAGGAATTATGCAGGTGACGTGGAAATCTGGGTGGAGATGAACCAGTCGCTTTGAGAGCTCAATAATGGGGACGAGATGGCTGAAGCCAGCACTAGGAATTACAACTATGTGAGTTGTTTTCGCCATGGAAATGAATTAGAGCTTAATTTAATTGCTGAGTTTCTGGTACTAATTGTTTTGGAAGGAGAGATATGAATATGGATTTATCATTGAGGAAGAAGAAAAGTGGTTTTGCCTGCAACTTCTCTGCATCTTCCTCAAGGGCTGGTGGAGTTTGATTTGACTTCCACTTACCCATTAATATCACGTGAAGGCCTCTTTAATCTTTATACTCGAATTCTAGGACATTATACTTGAATAATATATATATATATTTTTTGTTGATACATTCTCTTTTTTTAAAAAAAAAATTTGATTTCACAAAAGTTAAAACCATAAAATTTAATCCTTTAATTTTTCTTCTATTCAAAACATTGTTTCTTGTAATTTAATAAAAAAGATTATTTTACTCCTTGAAACATCAAAACTCTCAATTTGATATTTAAGGAACCAAAATCAAAAAAGACAAATTTAAAAACCAAATTAGTAACCCTTTGTATTACTCCATGACCATCTTGGGTTTGTTTGGGTTGGCAGTAGGAGTAACGATTTAAAAGCTATCTAACTTTAATAAAAGCTCGATAGAAAAAAAGTCAGGTTATAGATAATGATTTGTGTTTGAATTAATGGTGGTAGAAGTGGCGGGCCCATATCAAAAAATTGAAAGCTTTTTGGAAAAAGCTCTTTAGTGGAGCTTTTTCCTTAACGGGGGCTTTTTGAGCTTTAAGTCCAATGAATTTAAAGCTCAATCTAAATGGACCCAAAATCAGTTAGCAACATTACTAGACTTTTTTTAAAAAAAAAATTACAGCTCCTAACATTCCTAACGCTGCACTCCAAACAGGCCCTTGTATTAGGCACTTTTTTTTTAATCTCTCTCCATCAGCTTTTTTTAACAAGTCGGGATTTAAACTTAGTTCTCCTCATTTGTATTTTAACTGGTCCACCATTAAACCAAAGACCTTGGTTGTCATACTTGAATAATGTATTTCATTGTAATGTGCCACGGTTACAAAGAATACTGACATATTATGTTTAATTTGAAAAAATAACAATGATCGATACCCAAAAAAATTAGGTTAAATTATACAAAACATCTTAAACTTTGGGTTAGTTGATATAACGATCTTTTATTTTTTTTATTACAAGCATCTTACTATTAATTGACCGTTATCTTTTTAACAGGAATTGCCACATTAAATTAACAAGTGACATGTGGCATCTTATGTGAATTGCTAATTTTACAAAACTTCTTAAACTTTGATAAGTTATAAATAACCCCGTGAACTTTGACAATTACATATAATCCCATGAACTTTAATTGGTTACAAATAATCCCTATTATATTTTAAAATTTAAATTTAACTCCCTTAAAAATTTGATTTAAAAAATTAACCACATGTCATTACTTTTATCATCTTAATAATTTTATTAATATTTTTACTATCATTTTTCAATTAATATATCTTTTTATTGGATAAAAAATAGAATAATAATATTTTAAAAATATAAAAATAAAATTTTGTAGACTTTTTCTCAAATAACAGGTTCAACATTTTATTTTTAATTTTTTTAATTATTATTCTTCTAGTTTTTTTCCAGAAAAAAGCTATTTCAATTGACAAATGATAGTAAAAATCTTACTAAACTTATTAAGATGATAAAAGTAATGACACATGGTTTAATATTATAAATCAAATTTTGAAGGGAGTTAAATATATATTTTGAAATGTTAGGGGGTTATTTTGAATAAATCAAAGTTTGGGGGTTATCTGTAACCAATCAAAATTTAGGTGGATTATCTGTGACTAATCAAAGTTTAAGGGGTTTTGCAAAATTTGCAATTTACATAGGAGGCCATGTGTCACCTGTTAATCTTATTTGACAATTTTTGTTAAAAAGATAACAGTTAGTTAGGACAGAGTGCTAATAAAAGATCATGGGGGTTAAATTTAAACTTTAAAATACCAAGAGGTTATATTTAATTGACCTAAAATTCAGGCGGTTTCATATAACTTAGCTAAAAAATGTATCATTTTGAGATGAATGGTTTAGCATTAAAGAATTATATATATATATATATATATATATAAAATTAAGATATGAACCTTGTAACAAGTTAGAGGTCAAAATTTTTCTTTTTTCTTTTTTTTTTTTTAAATGCTAGACACAAGGATCTTGTCTATGGGAAGCAATCTTATTTGAGAAATTGTTGATTACTAATGTAGACATCTCTTAGCAGGGAATTCAAACCTTGTTCGCCATGTTGTGAGGGACTAATTCCTTTTGTTAGTCCCAATCCCATTGGTAAAAGTAAGTAAGTATATATATATATATATATTGCTTAGCATATGTATACTTTTTTTTTTTTTGGTTCAAAGATATGTATACTATTATTGGAGGTAACCTGATTTAAAACATTGTCTAACATTAAATATGGACACCTCTTTAAGATACTTTTGTCTTTAAGCTAGATTTTAAAAATACTATGCACAATTGTTGTGCCTGGGCTAGTCAAGTTGAGCTAGAGTCAAACCTCAGACCCACCCAATTGTCCATAATTGTAACAACCATTTTTTACAATAGTAACAACTTTTTAAAATGTGAAGATTAACAAAAAAAAATTTCTAGCAAATTAAATCTTTTAAGACTCTTAAAAGCCTAAGTTTAAGTCCATCAAATAAATTACTAAAGGCCAAGCCATGGCCCAACAACAATCAACAATTAGTTAACAATCCATCATTTACCAAATACGGCAATAGATTAGAATCCACTAATTAAGTTGAACCCAATTAACAAATATCATTCTAATCATTAACAATCTGTTTGGACTTTGGATGAGAAGAAATTAGGAAGGAAAAAAAATATTATGAGAGAAGAATCTACAAAACAGTAATTTTTAAAAAAATATTTATAAAAAATTTCCTTCCCTACTATTTTCCTCTCGTTTTATTTTCATCTAAACATGGTCGGATGATCAAAAACTAATCAAGCCATGGAGCGAGGGAAGCTCTTCTCATCTGGACCATCCAAATGGGATTTGGACGGTCTATATTTATTTTTTTCCTTTTTTATTTTTTAAAAAGAAGTTATTTTAATGGGTAGTAATTTTTTTAGCTACTGATTTTTAAAAGAAAAAAAAATCATTTCTTAATAATATGTTAGTTGATAGAGATGGAAATAACTCCCCTAAAAGATGAGTGGGGAACTTGGTTGCATCAAACTACCTAAAGATAATATCGGTACTAATTCCAATGAAATGATGCCAGGCCATGAGAGATTTGGCTCCCATACTCTTTCCTTCCCATCCACTTCCCATCATCTTCTTTATCTCAGCCGTAGGATTGAAATTTGAATGGTTCAGATTTAATTTTTTATGAAAATATTATAAATTATTAAATGATAAAAATATTTAAAAATAACATTTTTTAAAGAAAAGATTAAATCTAAACTGTTTATATTTCAATCCAACTGTTAAGATAAAGAACATGATGGGAAGTGGATGAACATGGCAGAGGATAGGAGTCAATCCCCTGAGAACAAAGCATACTGTATCATAGGTGCTTACTGAGGGATCTAGAAGGCTATTGGCTTTCTTATGGCTTTGTTTGTTTATTTGTTTTTTTTTAAAAAAAAAAAAATCAAGTCTATATGTCAATTTAGTTAAGTCAAATTGCTGAATCAGCATCTAAATTTGGTTCAACTAGCATATTCTGTTAAATAAGACAAATGATGTTAAACTTAAGAGACAATAAATAAATAAGAGACGAAAAATGGGGAAAAAAAAAACCACTTTGTAACATAATAATGTTTCAAAATTGTTTATTTTGGACTCCATTACCCTTCACAATTTTCAAAATCTAGGAGACAAAAATAAATAAATAAGAGACAAAAAAAAGAAAAAAAAAAAAGAAAAAAACACTTTATAACATAATAACGTTTCAAAATTGTTCATTTTGAACTCTATTACCCTTCAGAGTTTTCAAACGCATTAAGAGTGGAAAGTATCCAAATATTTATAAGATGTCATTTATTCCTCTTCCTAACTAATGTAAGACTTTACACATCTTATAAATTTATAAGATGTCATTTATTCCTCTTCCTAACTGAAATATAATATAAAATTAAATGACTAATATATACTTTATCCAACTATTTATTCCCAATCATTTAATTTCTCATTTTAACAGAGTTACCATCGTTTGCATGTACACTTCTGATGGCTTCACATCTCCCCTTTTCTTTTCTTTTCTTTTCTTTTTATTTTGACAGGAACAATGATATAAAAACACATTATACTAAACAGTAACAGGGCACACAGTTATTCCATTGTATAAGAAAAAACAGGGCACACATCCTGATCCTCCATAACCTGTTCAAATGATCTTGCAAAATTTGCAGTAATCTCTACGAACCAATGAAAGTCAATCCATCCCCATATAGTAATGCTGTTCTTCAAATCATATCGATGAAGAATTAAGAAGCACTTTGAACAAAATAAAGTAAAATGAATTAAGAAGGCCAAATATAACTTGCAGATCTAGAGATTTATATCTCCCCACCCAAATTCTTCCATTGCAGAGCCAACTGAAGAAGTGTTTCGGTAGAAGAACCATCTTCTTTGAGAGCATCAGCTGAAGCATTTCTTAAAACACTCATTCTCTTACGAATCTCTTTACCTTCTTCACCTTTCATCAAACTCTTCACCAATTCAGCAATCTCTTCTCTTCCCACTATGCCACTTTCATCACCCTTTGGCCTCAATGCCACTTTCATACCATCAGTTAATAGAACAGCATTTATCCTCTGTTCTGCGAATAGTGGCCACGCCATTAATGGGACTCCCTTCTGTACACTCTCAAGAACAGAGTTCCAACCACAGTGACTCAAAAACCCACCCGTAGAACTATGGCTGAGGATTTGAATTTGAGGTGCCCATGAAGGAATCACAAAACCCTTCTCTTTAGTTCTCTCCAAAAATCCTTCTGGTAAGAAATCTAAAGGATTCTGTTCATTTGAATTATCAAGATAAGCAGCACTCGGATTGTTACTTGGCGGTCTCACTACCCATAAGAATCTTTCACCACTTAGTTCCAGCCCAAAAGCTAGTTCATTGAGTTGTTCTTGACTCAGCGTCCCTCCACTACCAAAAGAAACATAAAGAACAGATCTGGGTTGTTGCTTGTTGAGCCAGTTTACGCAGCCCGTCCTGTTTTCATCACCAGCTGACCCGCTGTGTAAAATGGGTCCAACCGGATATATCCGAGGCTTCTTCTGCTTCTCTTTTGCTTCTTCTTCCAAGGCCTTTATCGTCTGAGCCTCTAACTCTGTGAAGCTATTGACCAGAACTCCATCGGCGAAACCGATCCTTCTAGAACGTCCGAGAAATTGCTTGTAGACTTCACTGCTTCGATCTTGAAGTGAGTCTGGGAGATCTCTTCCATGAACAGGAACACAACCTGGAATCTCTATGGGGTCTTGAAGATCCCTGAAGTCACAAGAAACAATCTCACCCAACTTGGGTATGTAGAAATAGAGAGATAAAGTCATAGCAGATAAGGGGCAGTACACATGAGATAAGATATTGAGTTCTGAAGCAATATCCAACACTTCCATGGCAAAAACATCAACAATTAAAGCTGCAAGTTTGTTATTACTTCTTGAACTCATCAGGGACTCTAATTCCTCACGGATATGTGGTAGTGAAAGAGTCACCGTACGTTGAATTTGGAAGCCAGTATGATTATTATTTTCTTGAGGCATATTGTTGTGAGGTACTGGAGGGAGAAAAATAGGGTTTATGTTTGAAGGGAGAGTTTGAAGATAGGATATGGAGGTAGAAGAAGGAGAGCCAAGTGAGGGAATGATGCAGTGAACCTGGAAATCTGGGTGGAGATGAATAAGTCGCTTGGAGAATTCAATGATGGGGACCAGATGGCTGAATCCAGGACTGGGAATCACAGCTATGTGGGTCGTTTTCGCCATGGAAATGAATTAGAGCTTTGATCGGTTATAGTTTCTGATCCGCTTCTTGTTTTAGATGGAGTCAGGAGAGGCGATATATATATTAAAACTTATTTTAATATAACTTTTAATTAAAAAAATATTTCTATTATATTTATTAATTAAAATTTATATATATGTTTTATATTAAGTCAAAGCATTATACTCTTATATTTTTTTAATCATCACAAGCAATATAACATTATAACCAAGGTTGTCAAACTCACGAGTTTAAACAAACTCGTGATAATAATATAAGCCTGTATCGTGAACTTGAATCGTAAACTCGTAAGAGTTTACTTTTATTATTAAATAGGTATTACTAGTATATAATTAAATAATTAAAATATAAAGATGACAATAATTTGATTTAAATATATTTTAAATTCAAATAATTGAAATTAAATCCATTAAAAGTCATCATTTATCATATTTAATAAAGAATTTTCTACAAAATTTTTATATAAAGCCGTTGAGCAAGATCAAATAAAAAAAGTTAACACGAGCTTAAGAGTAAATTAACACAGTTTTATAAGCTAGAAACGTAAAAACGGTAAACTCGGTATATAAAATCGTAAGTTTAACCAAGTTTATGATTAACACGAGTTTACCACTGACTTGATTCGTTTTTGTAAAGTAGAAACATAAAAACGTTAAATTCATAGAGTCAACTCGTGAGTTTGACAACAATGATTATAACCATAAAACATTACCAGCTGTAGAGTTGACCATATTAAAAAAAAAAACATGGCAAAAATATGCTCACTCCTTGCCCTAATTGAATCAGAATGTGGACTGGACCTTGTTCTTTTTCAATTGCATAGACTTGAAACTAATCCTGACATTTCATATTCCATGTCAGATGAAACTTATATATATATATATATATATTTTTCAGTACTACATGAAGAAGAACATCACTCTTTGATAGTCTACTTCCCAAGCCCAAGTTGCAGCTTAGGTAAAGGATTTTGAGTGAATTAATTAGGTTCTTAGGACGGAGATATATTTTTTAAAAAAACAATGAATCTGGTACTCTATGTTTGCATTTTGGTTTCTAGGTTTGTGAGGCCGATTGGAGTGACGAAATAAGAATGGTAGCTGCAGCTTAATCTGCTGATCTGGAATATGAAATATTTGGGTTAGTTTTAAGTTTATGCAATCGATGAAAAAAAGAACGAGGTTATTTGAATTGGTCTCTATTTGTTATTATCCATCAATCACTTTAAATTCTGATTCAATGAGGAAGAGTATAGGAAATTCAGTTAAGAGCAATTTAGTCTTTCTATTTTAATATTTTAGTTTATGGCCCTTTGAAGTTTGAAGAGCTGCTTTTGTCACCAAAGCAATCAATTAAACTAGGTTTTAATTAATTATGCAATATAGGATCAACCTAGGTCATTTTTCCAAGGAGCACTCTGTGGGGTTTTTTTTTTGGATACAACTGGCAGGGATCGAATCCCTGAGGGGAGAGGGGAGGCCAAACTCCTAAGCTTGGCATTAGTGCTAATGCGCTACAAGGCGCTCGGCCACTCTGTGGGTTTTTCTTTAAGTTGAATTTAGGTGATGAAAAAACATGCAATAAAATAAAACTAAACTAACTAAATGCAAAATGATAATGACTCTAAAACCTATATGAGAATGAAACTAATCTAGATGAATTCGAATGCATTTTTTTTTTTGGGGGGGGGGGTTTGTTGTGAGAAAAATAATCAAAATCCTAAGAAGAATTTTAAATAAAAGCAAATCAAACAACGAAAATCTAGTTCAGTTATGAAGATAAAGGAGACAACTTAGAAATTGCATAGAGTTAACTTCTGAGCCCAATTTTATTAATTAGATCAAGGGAAATTAATGAATTTAACTACCTAATTGAATATAGGAAACCCTCTAGATCAATAACGTATATTCCACTAGAGAACTCATAATGAAATAAGCTGTGACTAATTAAACTCATTAAAAACCAATTTGGAAATCTTGTTCGCAATTATCCAATTGAACAACTAGATAATTTATCAACTTAATTAAACAATTAAATCGATAAACCCAATTGACAATTAAATTAATAATGAAAACTCAATTATTAATTTAATCGACAATCCAAGGGTTGCAAACTAGAATCCAGCAATAAGCATAAAAAACTTTAATTTATCAGTCTAATAAAAAAAAATTAATAAGTTTACAATCTAAAACTAGATTGTTCTCAATTAGTACAACTTGAAATCATTTAAAACTAAATTATCTCAAGTCTTGAATTAAAAAGATAAAATGAACAAAACTCCATGGTCTTCAAGTGCAAGCTCCTAGGCTCTAATTTTCTTCATACTCTTCTCAAGTTGCCTCCTAAAGATCTCAAACTACCATGAAAATCTCCTCTTCAGACTCCTTCAAGCAAGTCACGGCCATTAAAGGGAATAGTGGATTATTGATGGATGAAGGCTTTCACACACACTTGCGTGGAATTCCCTGTAATTCCCTGTGCGTGTGAGAAAAGTGGAATGAATTGATGAAATCAATTCAAGGTGGTGGGCCCGCGTGTGGTCATGAATTAATGGATGAATGAATTACAATTCCCTCTGCGTGTTGCAGCTCTCCTCAGCGTCTTCGTATGCGTCTATCTGCGGCTGCGTGAGAATCTCAACGTCTCCAGCTGCTAGGTTCAATAAATGGGGAAAAGAGATTTGGGTACCAACTTAGGCCCAATAAAATTCAAATAGACCAATAAAATTCAAGTAGCCCAATAAAATTTTATCATGGGATTTCCTTTTCTGCACCATAGGATTTTCTAATATGATAAAATCATGATCTATCATATATTAAAAGATATTATTTAATCGCAAGATATTAATCAGAATATTAATAATTTAAATCCAATATCTCATAATTAATTCAGATTTTTTTGATTTCTTAAAATTGGCTAACAATCCAAATATTATTTAATATATCGAAATTAGCCTAAAATATTTCCAAAATAAATGAATAAAGCGGGATAAAATATATAAAAATTGGGATTTATCACCTTCAAAATAATTACCATTTTTATGGTCATTCTTAATAAATATTACTTTGCTTAAGTCATTTATTATAATTTTTTCTAATTATTATCATATATATATATATATATATATATAGTTTAGAAAGGTCAAACGTATTATTTATAAACAAAATTTGGATGGACCTGGGATTGGGGGGAAGCCGCCATCCTGAAGCCTCGTTGAAAAAACACAAACGTAACGCATCAGTTAAGCGGAGACGTTAGATTCAGTTCAAAAAGGCGAAGAAGCGAGAAGTAAACGTCGTTAATTAGCAGACCAATAGGGTTGAATTACCCAAAATACCCTTAGAAATGATTCTAATTTTCAAAGTCATGCACCTTATCGGAGATTCCGCAGCGACCGAGAAACTGAGAGTGAAAGCGAAACAAACGAAGCATAATGACGCAGAACACAGAAGATAGATCCAGAACCAGAAGAAGAATAACAGATCAAAGGTTCGAACTGCGAAATCGCTTTGAATCCAAGTGATGCTAATAAAGAAGGGATTATTTTAATTTAGTGACTTATGTTGAAAAATTGGATTGATGTGGAAGAGATTAGAAGAAGAGGGTTCGAGGAAGCTTCATTGAAAATCCATGGTGGCTGCAACTTTTGACTTCTTTATATATATATATTTTTTAATAACAAAGTTTTAGGAAAGTTTCCTATGACTTAGAGGCATGACGAAATCTCTCTTTCTCTTAAGTAATATCGATGTTGGACAGGTGAGTCGTTTATTACTCTCAGGCGTTAATCTAAGCACCTAAGAGTTAGGATATCTCCCTTAGCGCTTTGACCAAACTCTAAGATCGAACCTCTGTGAGAGCGTCTGACTGTTTTGCCTGTTGAGCCAAGGATGAGGTTTCAACCTCAAGTGGACGACATCTTCTTGCATGAAACCGATTTACAAGCTTGGGAACACATCAGATTTAGATCTGAACGGCTCAAATCATATTTTTTCTTTTTTATTTTTAATAAAAAATAACTTTTATGGATAAAAAACCTAAAATAAAATTAATATCTTAACAAACATTTTTTTTTAAAAAAATGATTTTTTTAATGTAGAAAAAATAAAAAGAATAAAATAAAATTTAGACCACTATATCTAGATCTAGTCAATTGAAAGTTCGTCATTAGCACGATCTCGGACGAGCAGACAATTTTTTTTGATATAACGAGCAGACAAATTAAATCCCTTTTTCAATTAACATTTCTGTCTTTTTCGCTGTTACGTCATCAAATTTATGTATTAATTGATTTTGATTGAGTTTCCATTCTCCCTTATTAAGAAAAGGGTTGCCACTTGCCATTGTGAAATTCGCACACATTTTTAAAAGGGGAAGGAGAATTAAAATCTTGTAAAAAGTTTTGGGTTAATATGGTTGATCTTTATTATTTGTCCTCAGTTTAGTTTATATCAATATAACTGTTGCGGATCTAAATATTGGGCTTAATATAGAATGGCCCGGAAGGAGGAAAAAGCCCGCTAAAGAGGTGTCACCTTATCCACAGCTCCAATACTAGTCGTACAAGTAGTGGAGCAGAGAGTAACAACCTCAAAGGCACTCATGACCTTCAGAATGGAACCCTAGGTAATCTTTATAAATAAGAGGTTACTCCCAGGCAGTGTTGTCAAAAACTAGTGTAAAGACGTAAAAACTTACGTTTTTACGTCTTTACTGGGGTCTTCAGTGCTAAAACGCAAGTAAACACTGTCCGAGGTAAAAACGGGTAGACACTAGTGTAAAAACGTAGAAACTAGTGGAAACTTAAGTTTTTACCGTCCTAACAGTTTTTACTTAAGACCCAAAAAAAAAGGAAAAAAGAAAAAAAAACTGAGTAAGTCACTAAGTGAGTAATAACATCGCGCAATTTTTGTATCTTTACCTCACCACATTGTTTTGAATCTATACTCAGATTTATCTAATAAGTAGTGCCAAATTTTAAAGTGAAAAAAGGCAAAAACATTGGGTTTAGTTCATCACGAATGTTGTTTTACTCAGTATTATTTATGCTAGAGTTGTCCCTATAATCGAAATGTTTGTAATTCATATGTATCCTCTTCATCGCTGTAATTCCTTCATGATAATTAATGCATCTGATAGGCAAAAACAATGAGACCTCACTTCTTGTATGATTTGTCTGTTTTTTTTTAAGAAAAAATTGAAATCATTTTGTAATTTTTATTTTATTGTGGTAGTGATAAGTCCCTAGCACTGATTTTTTGATTTTCTCATTTAGTAGTGATTTACTAATTTATGATTTTTTTTTCTCCATACATATATATATAATTTTGAACTCTGACCTAAAGCAGTAGAAAGTAGAAACTTTACATGCCGTGTCGTTTCTACGATTTACGTTTCTACTATCCATTTCCGTGTCTACGTAGAAACTCGTTTTTGACAACATTGCTCCCAGGTATGCACTCGGTTCATATATTTTCATTCGTCGGTAACACTGTGCACACACACACCCTCTCTCGGCTAAAATGCCATTCCAGTGTTGCACAGAGATCATTGAGCGCTTTCCAGTGTCTTCCTCATAGATATCTGGGGGTTGCCACCTTTTTGGCTCTACAATTTCCCATCCCAGTGAGATTGCCAAGATCCGACATTAATCCGATACTAATCCTTGGAGATTAGACACTTATGTTCTTTGAACTGAACATTGGCGCTGACCGTGGGGAGAGATAAATTTCGATTCCCAATCGACCACAATGGCAACAAATGAGTGCAGTGTTATTAGTGGGGGGTTTGGAGGCGGAAGAGATTCCACGAATTCAAGAAAGAGATATTTGAGAGAAGTTCTTGCCATCAGAGACCATCTTGGGTTCAAGAAGACTTCTTTTTTGGCAGAATCGGATCCCCCTATACTCAGTTTCACCAAAGAGGATTTGGAAGACGTGCTCCTGGGTCACCACGATGGTTTGGTGATTATTGGGATGGTGATGAATTGCCGGGTTAAAAAGATATTCGTGGACAATGGAAGCTCAGTTGACATCCTATTGTGGGACGCGTTTAAACGGATGAAGCTCGATCCGGATGAGTTGAAGCCGTGTAGAACGACCTTGACGGCCTTTAACGGGCAAGATACCCGCCCGAAGGGATATATAGAGTTGATGTTAACCTGGGTTCCAAAGAGGCGTTTAGGTCGGACCAAGTCAGGTTTGTGGTGGCCGACTTCCCATCATCAACATCATTTTGGGACGACCAACTATATATGATTGGGACATGTTGGTATCCACAAAGCACCAGAAATTGAAAATGGTAAATAGTAAGAACGAGGTAATCACCATTAAGGGTGACCAGAAGGCATCTCGGCAGTGTTATTTCATTATGGTCAAAGAACGAAGGGAGGATTCTTCATCCTCAAGGGGGAATGATAAGGGAATTATCCTGGATAAACAGGAAAGAGGGCTTCAAGGGAGACAGGTCAGTGTGGTCGAGTTAGATTTGTGGGAAGAAGAGAAAATGAGGAGAGTAGAACCGAATGGCGAGTTGGACGATCTTATCTTACGACCCGGAATAAAGCATATGACCAAAGTTGGAAAGTCGCTGACGATTGAGGTTCGGACAGAGTTGGAAGACTTTTTGTGCGACAACAAAGACGTGTTTGCATGGAAACCGTCCGAAATATCAGGGATAGACCCGGAGTTCTGTTGTCACAAATTGGCGGTGAAACCAGGGTCAATCTCGGTGGCATAGAAAAAGAGGAATCATGGGAAGGGGCGTGAAGAAGCTCTAGAAAAGCATGTGGACGAGTTGTTAGAAGCCGGTTTTATCCGAGAAGTGTACACCACGTGGCTATCTAATGTTGTGATAGTTAAAAAACCTAATGGTAAGTGGAGAGTGTGTACGGACTACAAAGACCTGAATAGGGTGTGTCTTAAAGACGCTTACCCGATGCCTAGCATAGATAAGTTAGTGGATAATTCTTCTGGATTTCAACTCCTCTCCTTCATGGATGCGTATTCCGGATACAATCAGATTGCAATGCATCCCGAGGATAAGGAGAAGACGGTTTTCATTACGGAAAAGGCAAACTACTGTTATAATGTGATGCCTTTCGGATTAAAAAAATGCGGGCGCGACATACCAAAGAATGATGAATAAGGTCTTTGAGGAGCAGTTGGGGAAGAATGTGGAAGTATATATTAATATTATGATCGTCAAGTCAATTGATCAAAAGAACCATGTTGAGGATTTCCGGCAAACGTCTGACAAGTTGCGGAGTCATCAAATTCGGTTAAACTCGGCCAAATGTGCATTTGGCGTCCCATCTGGAAAGTTTTTGGGTTTTTTGTTGACAAATCGAGGAATCGAAGCAAACCCGGATAAATGTGAGGCAGTCTTAGACATGGTGGCACCAAAAAGCAAGAAGGAAGTTTAGCAGCAGACAAGAAGGTTGGCGGCCCTAGCGAGATTTCTACCTAAGTCGGTGGAAAAGTCTCAGCCCTTTTTTAAGCGAACCAGTCGAACAAGTAATAAAGTGAAAGTAGAGTATCGTCCCATAGAGAATGAGATACCAAGGAATGACGCTCAATTGCTATGATAGTTGTGAAAGTAGAAAGTAAATAAAATCAAGTTGAGGGGTTGTGGTTACTATGCTACTAGCAAAAGTAAACAAAATAACGGTAAAAGTGAGCAGATATCAGTAAAAGGTTAGGCTGGACTCAGAGTCATCCTTAAGTGCGTCAATCCCCCAGTTGCTCTACCCAATGCTACAGCATCTACACTGTACAGCTTCCGCAATTGCTACAGCATAACTGCTACTCACAAAGCTATTTGGTTAACCCACCTCTATAGTCTACTGAAGCTTCCGCGTCCAATAAATAGGATGCTAACTATTCTCCTTCCATATTCCTATGGCAGCTTTCTAGTTTAGATCTTTACTATGCTCAGGGTGTTATGGTTATGAGAGGTAGACCCATTCCTAAAGCCTACAACAATTGGTCAAGCCGTGCACGGGTTGCCTGGCAAACACTGTTTCTCAAAGGTCTAACCCCAACTCCTTGCCAGTAAGATGAGGCCACAAATCTAGCCCTTAACTTCCGTTAACCGACTAGTAATTAAAACACCGATACGCAAACCAAATTTATTGAATTAAAAACTTGCAACTGTGTTCATTTGATACTTAAAGATTCATCCTCGTCCAGCCATATAAAAATCAGTTCATGATTGACGAGGAAGACACGAAACAAACATTAACAGAATGACCCATGATCAAAATACGAAATAAACAAAAGGAAAACAGAAAGCTTGAACAGAGTTCCGGGGCGTGGATGAAGTCTTGTCACTCACGACTCCACGTCGTCTTCTCTCCGTCATACTGCAGGGAAGGATGCTGGGTTGTCCTGGAAATAGCGTGCTTTGTGATCTTTCTCACTCTTCTCTTGAGTCTGTCGAAGATAGAATTCTGTCTAGGGCTCTCCGACTGCTTTAGGGTTCGCTCGGCTGCCTTTTATAATAGAGCTTTCTTGCGACGCAAGTTGCAGCGAGTTGAGATTTTTCTATTCCGTCGGGATCTATCGTATCTTCTGATTAGATTGCTTCTGCTGATTCTACGGGATTTTTCAAATCTTTTAGTTCCGATCCTCCGCATCTTCTATTCCGCTACGTCAGCAACCTATATGTCAATATCGCCCTTTTCTTTAATTCTTGAAATCATCTAGATAAAAAGGTCAGAATATAAGCCGCATAGCATTACGTCATCTACTTTGCTATAGCATTCATGTGCCTTGGATTGCCCTTCGGTTTGCAGTCCGAATGCTATAGCATCGTATCAACTCTGCTACACAGTTTTCTTCAAAAGCATCACAAATTATGCTGTTCCTAGTACATGTGGATGATTTCTATTTCTCAGTCCCTATATCATGAATACATGCCTTTTTGCTTGTTTAAATGATAGTTAAGCTTATTTTTACCATTTAATTGAGTCATGATGTATAGGGAAAATATGATATTATTTGTGCTCATCAAATACCCCCACACTTAGCTTTTTGCACTCCTGGGCAAAATAAGATGAAGAGAACAAAAACTCATAGCCGTAGTACTCCTATCCGTATAACCTTGCTTGCACGCCTGCTTTCAGTTTCCATCCCCTCTTTGGCAATCCCACTACCCAGTGCCAATCGCTCATACAGCGTGGTATTGTTTGGATGAAGAAGTTTCAAGGGGCTCTCAGGGTTCAGTGTTTGCACTCGCTCACCCAAGGGGTTTTGATTTCTCTCTTGTCCAGCGGGTCCAGAAGATCCATAGCCTTGTCAAAGTTCTAAGATTACCCCCTAGCATCTGAGTATTCATTCATCAAAAAGACTTTTTGGGTTGTAATGTGAGGATGGCCTAGTGTTGTGAGGTAGGAAAGGATGGTGGATGCTATAGCAGCTCGGGCAGATAATTCTTTTGGCTTCAGCCAAACGTTTCTCCTTGCACTTTGCACTTCATGCTGCTCCTGTATTCCAAGTTTTCTCTTGGGTTTTTCCTTCTTTCTTTCTTTCTTCTTTCTCTTTTCTTTTTTTTTTTTACGCAAAAGCCATCAACAGCTCTTCAGTCTTTACTTTATTACTTTTTTTTTCATTTCTTTTTCTTTTGCTTTTCATGGAAGCACTCTGCTGTAGCAACTTTTTCACAGTTTCCTTCAGCTTTCTTACCTAACCTGTTCTCCTATAGCATACTTGTGTGGCTCAAGGGTTGACAATATGGAGATGATGACAACTGGGTTGTGTATGGGAACAATGGGTATGATATGACTGCCTCTATCCTATGAACTTCAACTCAGACGCCAAGTAGCTTATCGAAGAACTAGGACAAATCAAGGATCAAACACAGGCTGGTAGACATGCACACAGAATAAAACAATTAGGCTCAATTAATCCTTCCATTGGGGGTTCTTCCCTTTAAACTTCCTCATTATCACTCTACCCCGCATCAGGTTGGCTAGCACCATCAATTTCCCAAGCCTAAAGGTTCAGTTCCCTTTAGCCCTTGTGTCGTGCTCAGTTATACAAACATTCATTCCATTGCTACAAGATTCTATTCATGCTCTATCATGCGATTTGAGAAAAATTTCAGTCTATGCAATCACAACTAAATGCAGGGTAAATCAGATCACACATTCAAGGCAGATTATATCTAGTCAATTCCCTCCCCCCCACTTGAATGACGCAATGCCCACAGTGCAATAGAATAATAAAGAAGATTGAAATGCCCCGGGATTCGCAGCAAGGGGGCACGAAGAGAAGCAAATTATAATATCATTCACAAAAGGGGCCCTGGGGAGGACGCCCAGGGCCGGAGCAAATGGTCAGCAAATCTAAAAAAAAGAAACAACGATACTAAAAATGAACACAAGAAAACTACAGGGTAGGAGGGTTGGCCGGGGCTGGGGCACTGGTGGCCGTGTCGTCCTCGTTCGATGAGTCCCTGAGGGTGTTGACCATAGGGATTGCTGAATGGGAGCGAGAGAGAGAGACGGCCGCTGGTAGGTGACGGCGATGGGATTCCAGTTTCTCCCAAGAATCTCTCCGGAGGGTCTTACGTTCCTTGCGGAGGCGGCCGAGGCGATGGAGAAACTTGCGTGGCGACTTTGTGTCAGTGTCTGGTCGCCAGTACAGGGGGGCATGGATGTTATTGTAGGCACGGTCTGAGGAGTCGGTGCTGCCTGACACCGTAGAGGGTTCCGTGGATGAGGACGAAGGGGAGGAGACTTATATAGGGATGGGTGGTGGAGCGCGATAGAATGTTCGGCGAACGGAGGCCGGTGGGGGCACCCGGCCACGCCGTGCCGTACGCTTTGTCTTGACCATGGTTGGTTGTGGGTGAGGGAGGGAAAGTACAGGGTGAGTAGGTGGGTATGTGAAAAGACGCGAGAGGTGAGGCTGAGAATAGGTGGTGTTTTGGAAGCAATTTGAATAAGGGACGGTACGATTTTCTTAGACGAGTAGATATGTCCCGTAGTTGATGTGCAGTGGGCCCATCGAAGTGGCCCACTAACAACGTCACATGCGTGCAGTGTTTATATTAGAGATGAAGAGCGTACTTGACTGCATTGGGCCTATGCCGTGTTCGTTGACTTGGGGCCTTGATGCCATGCTGTAACATATACCAAGCTGGGCTCGTTTCCTCCTGCGTTAATGCTAAAGAACCATGACCTTGTGCTGCCTCCCAATAGCGTTTGCTTTAAAGTCTTCAGCCGGACTTTGCTACAGCAAATTAATGCTGTGGCAGTGCAGGGAGCTCCCCTGCCTCTGTAGTGCCTTTGCTGATATCTGAACAAGTCAGGTACTTTTCAGTTGAGTCTTTGAATCTCGCAGTCTTCAGTATTGAAAAGGTGACCTGATCATTGTTGACCCGCATAGTGAGGTCTCCTTTTTCCACATCAATCAGTGTACGACCAGTTGCCATGAAGGGTCTTCCCAGCAGAATTGGGACATCATGATCTGCTTCAAAATCCAGGTTAATGAAATCCACAGGGAAGATGAACTTATCCACTTTTACCAGTACATCTTCGATCTTGCCTTTAGGCAGTACTATTGAGCGATCGGCCAGTTGCAATGTGACTGTCGTGGGCCTGGCTTCCCCTACGGCCAACTGTTTGAAAATCGACATAGGCATGAGATTAATGCTAGCGCCTAGGTCGCACAGAGCCTTACTCGAGTAGTTGGGTCCGATCGCACAAGGGATTGTGAAATTACCAGGATCTTTTAATTTTGGAGGCAGTCGATTGGTTAACATGGCACTACACTCCTGGGTTAATGCCACCGTCTCGAACTCCTCTAGTCGCCTTTTTTTAGACAAAATTTCCTTCATAAATTTCACGTAGCTGGGCATCTGTTCCAAAGCTTCCACGAGTGGGATGTTAATGTGTAATTGCCGCAGCATATCGGGGAACTGCTTGAACTGTTTCTCCTATCCTTGTTTCTTTAGCCTTTGTGGGAAAGGCAGAGGTGGTTTTGGCATTGCTGGAGGTTTAAGGTCAGAATTATGCTTTGGTAAAGAGGTAGCATTTGTTGTTGGGCATTGAACGTGATCTTCTAGAACTGTACGTGGAGGCAAAGTTGCGGCGCATGGATTTTGTTCTGGTGGTGTCGGTCTCAGTTGCCTTTGTTTGTCTTCAAGGGGCTGTTCAGTACCTTCTTGCCCTTCCTTAGATTTCTCTGGTCTTGGATTAGTTATCACCATCGGTTGCTTGGCTGCTGTTATGGGTGTAAGGCTTTTACCACTTTGTAGCTCGATCATTTTGACTTCTTCTCTTCCTTGGATCCTGGGGACTTCAGTGTCACTAGGTAGGGCTCTTGAAAGTCAGTTGTTTAGAGCAGTTGTTAGTTGTCCCACTTGAGTTTCAAGATTCTGCAAAGTCACTTGTTGATTCTGGATGATTGCATCGTTTTTTGACATATAGTCCTTCAGAAGGTTCAACATAAAGTTCTGTAGGTCTGAATCCCCACCTTGCTGCCGTGCTGGCTAGGTGAACCCCAGCGGGTTTGATGTACGGTTTGAGAATTGCTGGCTCGAGGATTGCCCTGTTGCTTGTGCACCCTGGGGGTTCCATAAGAAATTGGGATGCTACCTCCATCCAGGGTTGTATGTATTTGAATACGGGTTGTTAGCATTGCTTTCCCTGTTAAAGTTATTGACGAAGTTTACAGCTTCAGGGTTTGCGGAGCACTGAGCGTACGAGTGCTCACCACCACAATACACACAAGCAACTTGTGATGGTTGCATCGACGGAAGAGTCAGTCCTTTCACCATATTGGTCAGAGTTGAAACCTATGCTGTGAAAGCAGTCATAGCATCTAGTTCATGTATTCCTGCTGTAACACACCTACCGGCCTCGCCCTTTCGGGTGGCGGGAAGTGTAAACCTTTACTTTCATTTAATTTTTGCTTATATTTCTCCGATTAATTTACGACGCACATCAGAGTATAAGCAGCAGATCACACACCGGTTTGGACAAAAATATACTGATAAAAATACGGAAGGATAAATTTTCCCCCGGAGGGATCAAAATATACAGTCATCTGGATAATGATGTCTAACAGGCCAAAATAAAATATTACAATCATCCGATAACCAAAATAAATATCCAAAAATAACAGTCGCCAATGTCCACCTCCACACTACTCCAGCTTCGAAGCCTTACCTCTGTCTCCATTCTCCGGTCTCGATGAACTGCCAATGGGCTTAAAAGGGACTCGGATCCAAAATTGAATCCCAGAGTAACTTTTAATCTCATATAAAATGTATAACAATGCATGTAAGAAAAAACCATAAATAAACAAATACCACAAAACGTTCAGTATCAAGGCACACAGCCAAATCTGGAACTAGCAGTCCTAATAGCACACAGCACAAACTGCAGTGGTCCTAATAGCACACAGCACAGACCATTGGGCACAGCACACAGCAAAGCCCTTAATGCACACAGCATGTTCCGGTTCCATAGCGCTTGAAAAATAAATGATAACTAAATGTATGTAACATAACATGGTAAAACATACATACACAAGTCACACAAATTATATGAGTATTAAGGTTACTACCTGGCAATCGATTACAGATAAAAATAACCTTCCTCGTGCAAAATATCACAATTATCCCTAAAATAATAAAATGTAAATATAATTAAATTCCTTCAATAAATATTCCTTTGATAATTTAAAATAAGCCTAATCAATGTGCCCATATTCACTAAATCCCTTTTCTTATTAAGGAATTTAATATGAGCTTAGATTCCCTTAATTTGTGTCATTTTCCAGGAATTTCCAGCAAGAAGTGATTGATCTTCAAAAATTCATAATTAAATTTAGAAAAATCATTTTTGGTTGATTCCAAAACCCAAATGACCCTTAATATGTCTACTTCAATCTTATGAAATTTCATGGCAATTAGACATCATTTACTATCCCAAAAACGTGCTACAACATTGCTGTCCGCACAGGATTTTTCGAGCAAATTTCAAAGTTTCGGTATAATCCAATTCCGGAGCTCCCGAAATTCCTACCGAATCTTTACCCCATACAATTTTGCATTTTGAACACAATGGAACTATCAAAATGACCAAGTTTCCACTCCTTTATACTGAAACAGGGGCTGGCAAAAAAATAGAACATAGAGAACCATTTATTTAATTCACCTATATTGCTTCCAATGTCACATATCTCACTATTATTGTTATCTATTGAGCAATTATGCTTCCTTTAACCTTTGCTTCAAAACATATGAGATTGTAAAGAGGTAAGAAATAAGTCATAGAGTCGTTAATCATCAAACAACCGAAAGGCAACATATTTCTTTAAATTCCAACTATCACCTATTTCTTTACCTCCCTTATTCCCATTTCCACCTCCTTCCCAACTTGAATCAGACTTTAGTCTTTTAGCTTCCAAATCCCAAAGGCAGCCACGAAATATTTAAGAGAAAGAGAAGGATTTTGGATCTTACCTTAAATGTTTAGGTATGGAGCAAGCAAGATTCCCAATCTTCCTTCTTCACCTTCTCCCGGTTCCTCTCTTTGTCTCTCACGTCTCCACTCTTAACTTTTGGTGCTTCACAATGGTCTGATCGAAAACGAGTTTAATGGGAATAAATATAATGAATATCAAGTGTTTTAAGTCGGTGGGTACATGGAAAAATATATAGGACATTGATTTTCTACTTAATTACCTTCATACCAATGAGTTTAATCACATTTTTTTGCTGCTCGAAATTCAATGGATAGAAATAGGCTTCAATGAATGCTAGCCGACTTCAATTTAATGAGAAGGGAAATATTGGTCTTGAGCAAAAAAAGAGAAGGGAAATATTGGATATCAAACTTCCATTTTTTACAAGCATGCCATCCATTAACAATTCCACTTTTCCTCTTTAACCGTGATTTCCATTAAAAAAAAAAAAGGTGATGATGTGTGCTTGACTAATTAGAATAACCATATCTTTGCATTCTAAATTGTTATCCGAAGTATGTCGGTTTGGGCTTTTAATTTTGACATCAACAGTTTACATAATTACCATTCCAATCCACCATTAGGATTTCCCATTTTATCACTTTCTCTTCCTCTTGTCTACATAGCCGGATTTAATAAACCAAAATGAGACAAAGAAGTGCTAATTCCATATGTTCAATTGGTGCCAATGTATGTCTTAAAATTTTAGGTTTCAGTAAAATTGTGAATTTTAGATATAGTTGACCTTTCGTTAAAATTTCACTATTTCTTTTCTTCAAATGCAAATACTTCATACTTGGAATTTGTTGGAGAAAATTTAGGATATTACACCTGCAATAGTGCGGGAGGAAGTAGCTCTGTTTGCTTGCCACTGGTGACTGTTCATGGCCATGCGTTCCAGTAAATTGTAGGCCTCTTTAAAAGATTTCATCAGTAGGGATCCTCCCGAGGAGGCGTCTACTATTGATCGTGTCTGCGTGTCGAGGCCCTTGTAGAACATTTCAATCTGGACCTAGTTAACTAGTCCATGTTGGGGGCATCTTCTCAAGATATCCTTGAATCTATCCCAGGCATCATAAGTAGATTCACCAGGCTTTTGTTGGAAGTTGGTGATTTCTCCTCTGAGTTGTGCGTTCTTAGTAGGTGGAAAGAATTTTAATCAAAACTTACTTCCCAGATCATTCCATGTGGTGATGGAATTAGCAGGCAGGTTGTTGAGCCACGTGCGCACCTTGTCCCTTAGTGAGAATGGAAATAATTTGATCCGGACGGTGTCGGGAGGTATACCAGGGATTACAAAAGAATCGCACACCTCCAGGAAGGTCTTGAGGTGAAGGTGCGAGTCTTCGGATGGGAGTCCTCTAAATTGCCCAGCTACATTCAGCATCTGAATCATGACACTTTTAATTTCAAAGTGCCCAGCATTGATAGTTGGTGGAGTGATGGCTGAAGTCACTTTGTTGAGATCTGGGATCCCGAATTCCATAGTGGCCTTGTTCTCATCTGGGTCTGGTGGTGGAGGTGGAGGGACCTGGTTATCCCTGTGCATCTCTATGTGCTCTCGTTGTTCTCGCTCGTGATCGTCAGGTATATCCGCCATGCTTACTGTGCCAACGGATTGACTTCTTCGCTTCTGCCTTCTGTGCCTGTGCTTGTAGGTGCGTTCTATCTCAGGGTCGTAAGGCTCTAGATTGGCTGGAGGCGAATTGCGCATGCACTACAGACTGTACCTGAAGAATCAAGAACAGAGAAAAGTGAGCTTGTTACTAGGTAAGTCACAACTATTAAGCAAAGGGGCGTCGTCACTAGGGGTATCAGCAGTCCCCAGCAATGGCGCCAAAAACTTGTTGGTCAAATTCCCTTATGGCAAGTGAACCAGTCAAACAAGTAAGAAAGTGAAAGTAGAGTATTGTCCCACAGAGACTAAGATACCAAGGAATGACGCTCGATTGCTATGATAGTTATGAAAGCATAAAATAAATAAAATCAGGTTGAAGGGTTGTGGTGATTATGCTACTAGCAAAAGTAAACAAAATAACGGTAAAAGTGAGAAGATATCAGTAAAAGGTTAGGCTGGACTCAGAGTCACCCTTAAGTGTGTCAATATCCCAGTTGCTCTACCCAATGCTACAACATCTACACTGTACAGCTTCCGCAATTGCTACAGCATAGCTGCTACTCACAAAGCTATTTGGTTAATCCACCTCTATAGTCTACCGAAGCTTCCGCATCCGATACGTAGGATGCTAACTATACTCCTTCCATATTCCTATGGCAGCTTTCTAGTTTAGATCTTTACTATGCTCAGGGTGTTATGGTTATGAGAGGTAGACCCATTCCTGAAGCCTACAACAATTGGTCAAGCCGTGCACGGGTTGCCTGGCAAACACTGTTTCTCAAAGGTCTAATCCCAACTCCTTGCCAGTAAGCTGAGGACACGAATCTATCCCTTAACTTCAGTTAACTGACTAGTAATTAAAACATCGATATGCAAACCAAATTTATTGAATTAAAAACTTGCAACTAGGTTCATTTGACACTTAAAGATTCATCCTTGTCCAGCCATATAAAAATCAGTTCATGACTGACGAGGAAGACACGAAACAAACATTAACAGAATGACCCATGACCGAAATTCGAAATAAACAAAAGGAAAACAGAAAGCTTGAACAGAGTTCTGGGGCGTGGATGAAGTCCTGTCACTCACGACTCCACGTCGTCTTCTTTCTGTCGTGCTGCAGGGAAGGATGCTGGGTTGTCCTAAAAATAGCATGCTTTGTGATCTTTCTCACTCTTCTCTTGAGTCTGTCGAAGATAGAATTTTGTCTAGGGCTCTCCGACTGCTTTAGGGTTCGCTCGGCTGCCTTTTATAATAGAGCTTTCTTGCGGCACAAGTTGCAGCGAGTTGAGATTTTCCTATTCCGTCGGGATCTATCGTATCTTCTGATTAGATTGCTTCTGCTGATTCTGCGGGATTCTTCAAATCTTTTAGTTCCAATCCTGCGCATCTTCTATTCCGCTACGTCAGCAACCTATATGTCAATATCGCCCTTTTCTTTAATTCCTGAAATCATCTAGATAAAAAGGTCAGAATATAAGCCGCATAGCATTGCGTTATCTACTTTGCTATAGCATTCGTGTGCCTTGGATTGCCCTTCGGTTTGCAGTCCGAATGCTATAGCATCATATTAACTCTTCTACACAGTTTTCTTCAAAAGCATCGCGAATTACGCTGTTCCTAGCACATGTGGATGATTTCTATTTCTTAGTCCCTATATCATGAATACATGCCTTTTTGCTTGTTTAAATGATAGTTAAGCTTATTTTTACCATTCAATTGAGTCATGATGTATAGGGAAAATATGGTATTATTTGTGCTCATCAGACTGCATATTTGTTTAACGTCCGGTCCTAAAAGTCTTTGTTTAATTATAAAAAAAAATGGCGAGACTTTTAGGACTGTATATTTGTTAAACGTCCCGTTCTAAAAGTCTTTGTTTAATTCTAAAAATATGGTGAGACTTTTAGGACTGTATATTTGTTAAAAGTTCGGTCCTAAAAGTCTTCGTTTAATTTTAAAAAATATGGTGACTTTTAGGACCGTATATTTGTTAAACGTCCAGTCCTAAAACTCTCATTTAATTTTTTTAAAAATATTGTGATGCTTTTAGGACCGTATATTTGTTAAACGACCAGTCTTAAAAGTCTTCGTGTAAATATAAATAATGGTGACCTGTTTTTCAGACAATTCATTAAGGTTCAAGACAACCGTGGTTCTGCTCAAGCTAGGTCCCTCCTTGTCGTCGTTTTTACCTCTCTAGATTTTGAGCAGCATTATCGGTCTCCCTTTTCTTTGTCTTTTTTTCTTTTTATCGGAAAAAAAGGAAGATAATGAAAAGGACACTGAAATTATTCAAATCTGGGCGAGGTAAAACTGACAACAACGACAGTCCAACCTTGAGAAAAATTGTCACTGTGTTTGTTTTTGTTCGAATAAGGTAAACGATGTTTTTTGTTTTTGTTTTGTCTGGTCTTAACATTGTATTCTACGAATTTTTAATGTTGATCACACATGAGGACAATGTTTTGTTTGTTTTCTTTTTGTTGGAAAAAAATGAAGATAATGAAAAGGACAATGCGATTGAAGATGGAAACTAAAAAATTTACTTATTATATTTTTTTATGCTGCCCAGTGAGGGGCAGCAGTAGTACAGACAAAACCAACATAAAAACATCTAATCCTCCCCATCATTGTTGGAGGGGGAGGAGGGGTCGGAGACGTCCTCATTAGAAGGATGGTACTCAACATCATTGGCATCAAATACCAAGTTCAACTTGTTGTTGAGGCCGTGAAAAAGCTGAAAGAGTTGGCCCAAGCGTCGGTCGATATGCTCGATGCGGGCCAGCATGTGCTGCATCATTTGGTAGAATGTAGGATTCAGAGGCAAAGGAGGAGGAAAAGGAGGACATGGATTAGCCATTATGGTGGAGGCTAGGCGGTAGAGGAGGCCGTGGAGGTTGTAGAAGTGATGGAGAAAAATGTGAAGAAAGTAAAGTAACAACGAGTTTAAATAAAGAGCCCATCGTGAACAATATGAAACGCCGGAAACTTTAACGAGGAGATGCATAATTCCTCAGAATACGAGGAGACGCATAGTTGGGAAGTTTATTTGGAAGCCGAAGAGACTTTGAATCATTCATTTGAACAGAGTGTAAAGATACGACTCTGCTCTTTGAGTGACTTGAAAAGAATGAACTTTTAATACCGGATATTGTAAAAGATCTGTTCTTAAAAGTAATAATTTTTAAGAAAAAATTCTTACTTTTAAAAAAATTGAATTGAAAAAAAATAAATGAATTTTAGGACCGGATACAAGATAAAAAGACGGTCTTAAAAGTAATTGAAATGATTGAAAAAATAAAAAATAGAGTTTTAGGACTGGATATATGTTAATAGGACGGTCTTAAAAGTAATTGAATTGAAAAATAAATAATAGACTTTTAGGACGGGATATATTATAAAAGGTAGATCTTAAAAGTAATTGAATTGAAAAAATAAATAATAGATTTTTAGCACCGGATACTTATAAAATATGCTCTTAAAGTAGAAACACTAAATTTATTTATACCAATTGAATCCCAATTAATTCTCATCATCAATTGTGTATCTCTCCTCCTCTCTGCCCTTATTAACTCCTCATGCTACTTTTCTACCCTTATTAACTCCTTACTACCTCATAACTCCACACTACCTAGCTCTCTGCCCCAACTGCTCAAACCGTGATTAGATACAAGATAATCGGTTGTAGGGGTACTCTTCAAGCTCGTGCCTTCCTTAGATCGTTATACGGGTTGCCTCAAGCAAGGGTGCGTTTTATTGTGACCGAAGAGTTTCGGGTCGTTGGACCCATTGTTATTTTGGATGATGAAGAGATTGCCACACCGCCTCTCCAACCTCCTGGCCCCACACGCCTACCGCTGACCTTTCTCCTCTTTCCTCTAACGATGCATTGTTGCTTATGCGAAGAAGATAGGAACTTGCTGATCTCCGACGGGAAGTTTATGCTGCTCACGCTATATCTCCAGGGCATTAGAAGATTATAAGCTTTAGGATGTTTAGTCAGATTCTTGTCATTGATAATGTTCAGTTTGTTTTTCTTTCTTTCTTTTTTTCTTGTGTACGTGCATATTCTTCAGTAATGTATGAAGCATTAAGAACTAAGCTTGTGTCTTTTTTTTGTTCATATTTTCTAGTAATTAAAGTAGCTTATTCTGCAGCTTTCCTTTATTTTATTCATTCAGTTGCTGTTGCGCTCGTCAAAGCCAATCCTCTTTTTTTGGTTAATAAATGAGGACCTTTAGGACCAGATATTTTATAAGTAACTAGTCTAAAAAGTATTTGACTTTTAAGGCCGGATGTTTTATAAAACTCTGGTCTTAAAATTAAATGAATAGTAAAAAGTTAGGACCAGAGTCTTCTAAACCTCTGGTCTTAAAAATTAAATTAATAAAATGCTTATCTTTAGGACTGGATACTTTATAATTAACCGGTCTTAATAAAATCCAAAATACTAAAACATATCTCTATTGCGCGGAAAATTAAATTTCCCTATCTAAACTTCTCTTGTCATGTCGAAAATGATTACTCAGGTTCCATCTCCAATGTTTGTGTGTTGCTTCGTCGCTGCTTTGCGTTGCTCTCTCGACAATCACTTTTTGGTTCCTTAGCTAAACGTTTATAGACCAAGCTGTAAGAGGTGTTTCGGTTAAATAATTTTATATTTTTCTTGCTTATCGTTCTGGGTTTTTTATGGGTTGAATGAAATCAATGAAATGTTCTTGTGGGTTTCCCTGTTGTTAATGAGTATTGTAGTTTGAAGATTATATTTGCACTTTAGACCCACCCAACTAACCAAGTGCTTTTAGGTTACTCTTGTTGTTTGCAACATCAACGTTCATGGCCAGAGAAGAAAGACTCAGCAAACGCATTTGAATTTATATGCTACAGGTGAGTCCACAAGACCTTCATGCGATGCATTTAATTTCCTTGTCATGCATTTATTTTGCCTTTTGGATTCAATGTGATACATTTATGACTAAAAGTGATTCTTCGTTATGCATTTGATGGGCAAGTTTCTCCTTAAAATTAAAAAAAGAAGAAGACATAACCGACATTGAGCATATATATGCATTTAGAGTTGGCTTATTTTATATGCAAGTTTCAATTTTTTTGGATTATGTATGTTTAGTCTTTCCGTTTATAGGAATTCTACTATGGATCACAGTTGGATAAATGTTTTACGGATGAGTGTTGAATATCAGGATGGGGTGAGAGAATTTATAGAATTTGCTAAACAAAATGTCCATGATGATAGTGGGAAGTTTTATTGCCCTTGTGTAAAATGTCTGAATAAAAGGCGACTAAGTCCTGAAGTTATACACACATATTTAATTTGTGAAGGATTTTGTAAGACTTATACAGTATGAGTATGGTATAGTGAAAATATGCCAAGTGGGTCTCAACATGGGGAAGTGGCATTTGATGATAATGACATGGATATGAATGATCGCATAGAGGACATTATTCATGATGTAGGAGAAGAGGCTTTTGATCAATCACATGCATATGGTAATATGTGCAATGATGCAGAGACCCCGCTATACCCTGGGTGAAAAAAATACCAATTGTTGAACGCTGTATTGAAATTGGTAAGCTTGAAGGCACGTCATGGATGGAGCGACAAGAGTTTTTCTAAAGCTTGAGGCTTTTAAGGACATGCTTCCGGATGATAATGTGTTGCCGCATTGATATTATGATGCTAAGAAAATACTTTGTCCACTAGGGATGGAGTACAAAATGATCCATGCATGCCCGAATGATTGCATATTGTATAGAAAAGAGTTTGAAGAGAAGCAGAATTGTCTGATATGTGAAACCCTAAGGTACAAGTCAAATAAGGGGCCTACAAAAGTGTTGTGGTATCTTCCGATATACCAAGGTGCAAGCGTTTGTTTGCTAATGAAAATGATGCAAAAAAATTTGAGGTGGCATGCAGATGAGAGGATTTCTGATGGAAAGCTTTGACATCCGACCGATTCTTCTCAATGGAAGAAAATCGATCAATTATTTCCGAACTTTGGCAAAGAACCTAGGAACCTTAGGCTTGCCCTTAGCATGGATGGCATGAATCCCAATGGAAGCTTTAGCAGCATACATAGTTCATGGCCTGTACTCCTGATTATTTAGAACTTATCTCCTATGTTATGCATGAAACGAAAGTACATCATGTTATCTATGTTGATTTTGGGACCAAAACAACCTAGAAATGACATTGATGTTGATCGAAGACTTGAAGGAGTTGTAGGAAGAAGGTGTCGATGTTTTTTACTCTTTCAAGGTGTTTAAAATGCGAGCCATGATATTTTGTACTATAAATAACTTCCCAGCATATGGGAACTTGTCAGGGTATAGTGTAAAAGGTCATAAAACATGTCTGGTTTATGAAGAAGGCACATGCTACCATCAACTTTAACATGGAAGAAAGATGGTTTATCTTAGACGTAGGAGATTTCTTAGACGAGGCCACCCATATCGTCAATTAAAGAAAGCCTTTTTTGATGGCCAAGAGTATGAAGATGTTTCAGTGGCATTGACTGGGGAGCAAGTTTATGAAAAGGTGAAAAATATTATTGTCATCTTTGGTAAAACCAAAAAGAATAGAAAAGAAACAAATATATGGAAAAAGAGATCTGTATTCTTCGATCTTCCATATTAGCGCAATCTTGATATGAGACATTGTATTGATGTCATGCATGTGGAGAAAAACATATGTGATAGTATTGTTGACACACTTCTCAACATACAAGGTAGTTCCAAGGATGGTGTGAAGGCAAGATTGGATTTGCAAGCAATGGGAATACGCAAAGACTTACATCTAAGGCCATATGGGAAGAGAACTTATTGTCCCCCAGCTTCTCATACTTTGTCTAAGGATGAGAAACGAAGTTTTTGTGAATGTTTACATGGCACAAAAGTTCCCTAGGGGTACTCTTCAAATTTTAAGAGGATTGTATCAATGAAGGATTTGAAATTAGTAGGTCAAAAGTCTCATGATTGTCATGTCTTGATGCAACAGCTACTCCCAGTAGCTATTCGAGGCATTGTCGAATATGATCTTCAACAGTTCCAAGGATGGTGTGAAAGCAAGATTGGATTTGCAAGCAATGGGAATACGTGAAAACTTACATCTAAGGCCATATGGGAAGAGAACTTATTGTCCCCCGGCTTCTCATACTTTGTCTAAGGATGAGAAACGAAGTTTTTGTGAGTGTTTACATGGCACAAAAGTTCCCTCGGGGTACTCTTCAAATTTTAAACGGATTGTATCAATGAAGGACTTGAAATTAGTAGGTCAAAAGTCTCATGATTGTCATGTCTTGATGCAACAGCTACTCCAGTAGTTATTCGAGGCATTGCCGAATATGATCTTCAACACATTTTGACTAGACTTTGTTTCTTCTTCAATGCGGTTTGTAGTAAAGTTTTCAAGATTGAAAAGTTGGACGATCGGAGAATGAAGGATATCTTATCTTGTGTCACCTTGAGAAGCTTTTTGTTCCTACATTTTTTGACATCATGGTTCATCTAATTGTTCATCCAGTAAGGGAGATAAAGTTGTGCGGCCCTATCCATTTACGGTGGATGTACCCAATTGAAAAATCTATGAAATCCCTAAAAAGGTATGTGAAGAATGCATACCGGCCAGAAGCATCAATTGTTCAGAAATATATTTCTGAAGAAGCCATGTAATTTTGTCAAAATTATTTGGCCAAAGTAAGACATATTGGGCTTCCTAAACGTCAGCATGCTGAAGGGGGTAGACGAGGGGCTTCAATAAAGAGTATGGATCCTCATGAATTGTCACAAGTCCACTTATACATATTGAATAATGTTGATAAAGTTTAAGCTAGTATAAATGCAAATAAATAAGTTTTAAGGAAAGGAAACCATCGAATGACCGAACAAAGGTTGATTAGGGAGCATAACAAAACTTTTGCAAACTGGTTCAAATAAAAGATCGAGGGAGAGGAATGTGTTTCTGATACAGTCAAATGGTTAGCACGTGGTCCTGAGGTTGATGTCATAAGTTGGAATTCGTATGTAATCAATGGTTATACATTTTACATGAAGTCCCTAAATGATAGGAGCACCGTCCAGAGCGGTAGTATTATGTTAGAGGCTGAATGTATGCACTTCTCCAATTCAAAAGACAAGAGGCCTAAATTGGCAATCATGCCATATTATGGGGTTATTGAAGAGATTTGGGAGGTGGACTATGTTAAAATTAGATTTCTCATTTTCAAATGCAAGTGTGTCAATGTCAATAATGGTGTTCAGATCGATCGGCTAGGATTTACATTAGTCGATATCAATAGTAGAAGTTTTGGAGATGAAGCTTTTATTATGGAAGACCAGGCGAAACAAGTGTTCTATATCACCGATCAGGAAAATAAAATGTGGTCTATAGCTTTCTAAAGAAAAAGGGTCATGGATATTGATGAGGAAATTTACTCAAATTATGGTCTTCCTGAAAGTACTCCTTTTTCAAAGGGTTTACCGAACATGAACAAAGAAGATAAAGCGGATAATGAACCCGGCATAAGAAATGATCATCAAGAAGGGATATGGGAGGATGTCTCTTTATAAAACAGTCAATTCATAAGGTAATATTTATATGCAGAATTCTTTGAAAACTGATAGGGAAAAACCTTATATTCTTTAGACTTTGCAAGTGTAAGGGCCGTATAGGTAATAGAGTGATGAGAAAAAGTATCATTCCCACGAGGACTCAATTTTACTAGCAATTAGATATTAAATTTCCTTGTTTCGTTTAAGTTGAGTGAGTCAGAATTGTTTCAAAAAGAAAAGTAATAAGAACTAATAGTAGCAAAAGACTTTTCATAAAAGAGCAAATTCCAATATCAAAAAATACAACCTAAAGTTACTAATCCCTTGTTTAGTTTTTAGATTTTATCCCCACTAAAATAATTTCGACTTAACCTAAACAGCTAATCTAGAGTATTAATATCTATAAATGCCTTCCGGTCCATTTATCTACCTATCTTAGTCAATTATGTGATACCTCACACACCTAAATAAGATGCTTTTTAAATTGGGCTCACTCTAATTTGATTATGCGGAGCTTCTAGGTATATTCCTATCCTAGAAGGAAATTAGATTAAAATCTAACTTCACGTTAAATTTAAATCTAATTCCACATTATTTATTCCTAAGGTCAATTTAAGATTCCCCCTTCCAAGTTCAATCCTAAATCCCCAAAACATGCTCAATGGTGGTCACTCACTAAGCAATAGCAATAAACATAGGATTAAATAAACTGAATTAAAATTAAGCAAAACTAATTAGTGGGAATAATATCTAAAACCCAAACAAGTTCATAGGTTCTCTAGGTTGAAAATAAAATTAGCCACACATGGCTATAAGAAAACCCATTACAAAAATAAGAAATTCAGATCCCTTCATAAAGAGAAGAAGAAGAAGAAAGAAGAGCTCGCAGAACAACTCTGCTTCTTTGTTTTTCGTCTCCAGCAAAATCTCAAGTTCCAGGTTTTTTCTTCACTGCCCGTGCGTCTCCAATTTTTCTTCCTCCTCTTGTGCGTGCTTGTTGATCCCTTTTTTTTATTCCATTCAGGGCTTGGGTTCCACGTGCTTCATTCTCTAATATTGCCAAATCAATCAATTAATGCTCTGATTCCTTTATTCCCTTCAATTGTCGTGATTGCCTTAGGAATCAATTTGATTCAAATTGATTCCAATTGATTTCAGCCCAAAAGTTGTCGTGATGCTCTACTTATTTTGATTGTCAAAAATAGAAAAGAAATCATATAATAATAACAATGACACAATAAAATCTGAACTTTTATTTATTTATTGAAAACTTCCTATTATTATTATTATTATTATTTATTTCCTAAACTCAAAAGCTTCTATTTTAAATTGAAATCCCACAAATGATGTATCCAGATTGAAAACTTTTCAATGCAAACTTTAGAAATAGGAGTCTCGAGTTTTTAAGTATTTTGAAATCAAAATGCTCTCTGTCTCTAGCAAACTCGAGGTTGCTATGTGTAGCCTCGAGTATATTCAAAGTATGAGAAAACTTTGGAAAACTCTTAAGTTCATTTCAAAGGTCTAGTCTCAAGTTTAAAGTTCAAACTGGCGAGTTTATATCTTCTGTAAGTGGCAAACTCGAGGTTGCAAATTCTAGGCTCGAGTTTGTCGCAGACAGAGTGTTTTTGCTTGAAATTGACAAGTTTCAACCAACTCTTACCTTGCTCAAAAACATCTCCACATTGTTTACAATTGTTAGTAATAATCAAAACACACAGGGAACTAACATCCTCATTAAACTGAAAAGGAGTAACTTTCTCCAACAACTATGAAAGGGGCGTTGAAATCTTGGAAAATTTTTTAATAAATCGACAATAGAAACCAGCATGGCCCAAGAAGCTTCTCACATCTTTGACATTAGAAGGAGGGGGAAGCTGCTCAATCACAGAAATCTTGGCTCTGTCAACCTCTAAACCATTTTTAGAAACTTTATGACCCAAAACTATGCCTTCAGTCACCATGAAATGACACTTCTCCCAGTTAAGCACTAAGTTTGTCTCTTCACATCACTTCAACACCTTTTCCAGATTGATCAAGCACTCCTCAAATGATTCACCAAATACCGAGAAATCATCCATGAACATTTCCATTATCTCTTCTATCATATCAGAGAATATACTCATCATACATCTTTGGAAAGTGGAAGGAGCATTGCATAAACCAAATGGCATTCTTCTAAAGGCAAAAGTGCCATAAGGACAAGTGAATGTTGTCTTCTCTTGATCTTTAGGGCCTACCACAATTTGGTTGTACCCTGAATATCCATCCAAGAAACAAAAGAATTCTTTACCAGCAAGCGGTCTAACATTTGGTCAATAAAAGGAAGTAGGAAATGATCTTTCCTTATAGCATCATTCAACTTCCTATAATCCATACAGATACGCCAACCAGTCACTGTGCGAGTAGGGATAAGCTCATCTTGTTCATTAGTAATCACTGTCATGCCCCCTTTTTTAGGAACACATTGTACTGGGCTGACCCACACGCTATTAGAAATAGGGTAAATAATCCCAGCATCTAACCATTTAATAATTTCCTTCTTGACCACTTCTTTCATCATAGGATTTAGCCTTCTCTGATTTTGGACAGATTTCTTGTGATCATCATCCAAGAGTATCTTGTGCATTACAATTGACGGGCTTATACCTTTTATGTCTGCAATTGTCCAACCTCAAGCACCTTTGTGGCCCCTGATCACTTTCAGCAACCGTTCTTTTTGATCTTCAGATAAGGAGGAAGAAATAAAAATGGGTAGTGTCTCAGATTCACCCAAATACGCATATTGAAGATGTGGTGGTAGGGGTTTAAGCTCTAGTATTGGTGCATGTTCAATAGAAGGCTTCAACGAAGTAGTTTGCCTTGATTCAATCTCTAACAACTCAAACTGCTGTAATGGTTTGCTATAACAAGGAGAGGCTTCAAGTAACTTCTTACATTCAACTATATTCCCTTCTTCAATCTCATCTGTCCCTAGTAAAACAGCAGCTAATGGTTCTGTTATAGAAAAGGACTCTAAAGTCTCTTGAATAACCTCATCAAACGTGTCAATCCTGAAGCAATCTATAACATCCCTAGGATACTTCAATGCCTTGTTCATGTTGAATACAACTTCTTCATCATTTACCCTCAACTTGATCTCTCCCTTTTCAACATCAATTAGTGTTCGAGCTGTAGCAAGGAAAGGTCTTCCCACAATGAGAGGTAGATCTCTATCTTCATCACATCCAAGACAATAGAGTCAGCAAGGAAAATAAACTTGTCAACTTTAACCAAAACATCTTCAATGATACCCTTTGGAAAAGCTAAACTTCGATCAACTAGCTGTAGTGTCACAGAAGTTGGTTGAGCTTCACCTAGTTGCAATTTTCTGAACACAGATAGTGGCATCAAGTTAACACTTGATCCTAGATCACATAATGCTCTTCCCTGAAACTTTTCTCCAATTATGCAAGGTATGGAAAAATTGCCTGGATCTTTTTGTTTAAGAGGTAGCTTGTTGAGAAGAATAGCACTACACTCTTCGGTTAAGGTTACAATTTCATAGTCATCAAACCTCCTCTTCTTACTCAACATCTCCTTTAGAAATTTCACATATTGAGGCATCTACTCTAACGCCTCAAGAATAGGGATGTTAATATGTAGTTGCTTGAAAATCCCCAAAAACTTCTTATACTGCTCATCTAAAGCTTTCTTTTGAAATCTTTGAGGGAATGGTAAAGGCGGTACCCATTTAAGATTATCCTGGTTAGCCTTCTTTTTCACTTCTCCCTGTTTAGACTCAATCTCAACTTTCTCTTCACTGACTTTTTCATTCACCGTCTATGCGACCTCTTCATTATCCTCTATAGTGATTGTAGGATTTGTTTGATCATTAGAAGCTGGAGGTTTCTTCATTGGTTGCAGAATCTCAGGCAATTCCTTTCCACCTCTCAATGTAAGAGCTTTGCATTCCTCTCGCCCATCTCTGCGAGGATTAGGCAAAGTATTACTTGGCAATTCTCTCTGTTGTAAAACATTCACAACATTTGCAAGTTGTCCCATTTGTATCTGAAGATCCTTGATAGATGAGGTCAATCCTACAACAGTGGCATGAGTATCCTTGACTGATGAGGCCATCCCGGCAACAGTGGCGTTAGTAGCAGCTTGATCTTGAGCGCTCTTTAGTTGAAAACTTGCGAGCTGAGATATCACTGCTTGTAGATCAGACTTAGGTTCTTGGGTGGGAACGACTTCCCTTTCCAATTGATGAAAGCTAGGAGGTGACACTTGTTTCGTATCAAAACTTGATGCTTCATTAAGAGTCGCCCCATATTTCCAAGAGAGGTTGGGATTTTTTCGCCACCCAGAATTGTAGGTGTTTGAGTAGGGATTATTCTGGTTGTTGCCACGGTAGTTACCTGCATAGTTTACTGGTTCCATTTGTTGAGATATGAGGCATTGTCCATTATCATGGCCATCTCCACAGTAATCACAAGGGGCATGAACAACATTTACCCCCACATGTCTATTATTAGATCGATTGGCTTGAGCTTCTAAGTGATCAACCTTCTTATTGATTGTATGTAACATTGCCATCAGCTGTGAAGAAGGGTCTTCAATAACTTTATCAACTGACTTCATCAACCTCTTATCATTATTGTTCTGTAGAAAGTCAGTATATAAGTCATCTAGGTATTTCCAGACACGATTTACCGGTTGCTTTGTAATCCCCCCATTAGTGACAGCATTTAATTTTGATTTAGATTCAGGAGTCAACCGAGTACTGAATATTTGAAGCAAGACCCATCTCTCTAGATTGTGACCAGGGCTCTGCCTGACAAGCAACTTGAACCTCTCTCAGGCCTCATACAGATGTTCACCAAATTGTTGACAAAAATTAGTAAGAGCGGCTCGTGCGTCCACAATCTTGTTATGAGGAAAAAATCTTGATCTGAACTTTTCTTCCAGTGTCTCCCATGAGGTTATGCTGCCCTCGGCCAAGTTGTTGAGCCATTCTTTAGCTTTCCCTTGTAGAGAGTAAGGAAAAAGCCAAAGGCGAATCACATCATTTGGTACTCCATTTTGCTTGAATGAGTTGCAAACATCACGAAATTGCAGCAAATGTTGATTAAGATCTTCTGAATCGTTCCCTGCATACTGACCCTGGAGTTCAAGCATCTTAAGCATAGTTTGCTTGATTTCAAAATTGTTAGCTTGAAACTCAGGCACTCTGATTCCTGATTGATACCCTTGAGATTGTCTTCCTAGAAAGTCATTGATACACAAACGATGATTTTCATCCTGAGCCATTTCTTCAGTGTCAGATTGTACTGCTGCCTCCTCTTGGTTTTGAGATGTTGTAGCTGCCAGAAGCTCTTGGATATTCCTTATTTTCTGTGGTGTTTTAGTAGCTCTGGGTCTACCAGTCATGTACCAAAGTACCTGCAAAACCAAGTAAATCTCAAAGTATCACACTAACACCCAAACCTAAAAAAACGATAAATAAAATAATAATAATAATAATAATATAATAATAAATGATTTTTTTTTTAAAAAAAAACTCAAACTAAAACTACTAAAGGATTTCTAATAATAATCACCAATTGCCTTGAGTCCCCGGCAACGGCGCCAAAAACTTGATAGGGAAAAACCTTATATTCTTTAGACTCTGCAAGTGTACGGGCCGTATCAAGTAATAGAGTGATGAGAAAAGTATCGTTCCCACAAGGACTCAATTTTACTAGCGATTAGATATTAAATTTCCTTGTTTCATTTAAGTTGAGTGAGTCAGAATTGTTTCAAAAAAAATGTAATAAGAACTAATTGTAGCAAAAGACTTTTCACAAAAGAGCAAATTCCAATATCAAAAAGTACAACCTAGAGTCACTAATCCCTTATTTGGTTTTTAGATTTTATCCCCACTAAATTAATTTCGACTTAACCTAAACAGCTAATCTAGAGTATTAATGTCTATAAATGTCTTTCAGTCCATTTATCTACCTATCTTAGTCAATTATGTGATACCTCACACAAATAAATAAGATGCTTTTTAAATCAGGCTCATTTGATTATGCGGAGCTTCTAGGTATATTCCTATCCTAGACACAAATTAGATTAAAACCTAACTTTACGTTAAATTTAAATCTAATTCCACATTATTTATTCCCAAGGTCAATTTATTCCCTCTTTCAAGTTCAACCCTAAATCCCCAAAACATGCTCAATGGTGGACACTCACTAAGCAATAGCAATAAACACATGATTAAATAAACTAAATTAAAATTAAGCAAAACTAATTAGTGGAAATAATCTCTAAAACCCAAACAAGTTCATAGGTTCTCTAGGTTGAAAATAAAATTAGCCACACATGGCTATAAGAAAACCCATTACAAAAATAAGAAATTCAGATCCCAGCATAAAGAGAAGAAGAAGAAGAAGAAAGAAGAGCTCCCAGAACAACTCTGCTTCTTTGTTTTTCGTCTCCAACAAAATCTCAAGCTCTAGGTTTTTTCTTCACTGCCCGTGCGTCTCCAATTTTTCTTCCTCCTCTTGTGCGTGCTTGCTGATCCCTTTTTTTTTATTCCATTCATGGCTTCGGTCCACGTGCTTCATTCTCTAATATTGCCAAATCAATCAATTAATGCTCTGATTCCTTTATTCTTCCCTTCAATTGTCGTGACTGCCTTAGGAATCAATTTGATTCAATTGATTCCAATTGATTTCAGCCCAAAAGTTGTTGTGATGCTCTGCTTATTCTGATTGTCAAAAAAAGAAAGGAAATTATATAATAATAGCAATGACACAATAAAATCTGAACTTTTATTTATTTATTTATTTATTTGAAAATTTCCTATTATTATTATTTATTTCCTAAACTCAAAAGTTTCTATTTTAAATTGAAATCCCACAAATGATGTATCTAGATTGATTTCTCTTAAAATCTCAATAAAATCTCTTTAAATTAGTGATAATGACTTCTCAAATATATCAAATTATATCTAAAATCTATTAAAATTAAGAAGTCATAAAAAACTTTAAGGTTTTAACTATATTTCTTCTATGTTCTTAAACAATGCCACTTACTATAAAGTTTGTTCTTATTTTATTTCTGTTGCAGTATCCGATCGAAATGGGATGTTATAAAAGAGGATGTTACGTTGTTGGGTGGGAATCAGATGAAGGCATGGTGAAAATTATATTGGGCATGTATGTTGATTTTCGTGCTGTATTTTTAACTTATTGTACTTGTAAGTTATCTTATTGTATAAATTAATTTATGTGTTGTATTGTCATAATATAATCATTAATTAAGAGGCCACATAACTTATGGTGAATAATATTTGTATTCTTTTCCCAATTTAATTTATTCATAATGGATTGTTCATAGCTTGTAGTAGAAATATCGACTTTTATGTGCTGGATTGGGTGATGCATTTGTGTATATATATGATCAAGAAGAACAAAACAAGGAAAAAATTCGAGAAAATTTAAATTGAAAATAAATATGCCAGTCTTAAAAGTTCAAATTTTAAGACTAGATGTATTTATATATCCGGTCTTAAAGGTCGATACATTAAGACATATGCACATATTTCATATTAGTCTGGTCTTAAAAGTTGGTCTTTTAAGACCGATGTATTTATACATCCGGTCTAAAAAGTTCAATTTTTAAGATCGGATGTATTAATTATTCAGTCTTGAAAGTCAGTCTTTTAAGACCAGTATAATTAGTTGTCTAGTCTTAAAAGTCGTAATTTTTTAGACCGGATTTATTTTTGTCCGGTCTTAAAATGTCGAACTTTTTAGAGCGGCCAATTTTTTGTCCGGTCTTAAAAATTGAGTTTTAGGACCGAATAATAAATATATCAGGTCTATATAGTAAAACTTTTAAGACCTAATTTTTTTAAATGTCCGGTCTAAAAGTTATTCTTTAAAATCGGTTTGAGTGTGGTCTTAAAAGTTACAGACTTTTAAGACCTTCTGGAACAAGACTGGTCGCGGGTCCGGTCTTATGATGCCTCTTTTATCCGGTCTTAAAAGCCTCTTTTGTACTCATGAAAGCCAAGTGGGTTTCCATAGTTATATGAGTATATTGATATTCTATAAAATATATATATATGATTCTTCGTCGTTCTCCATAATATTTCTTTAATCACTCTGGTTAACATGATCTTCTAGTGGTAGTCGCGATTATTTCTTCTCATACTCCCAATTGAAGTTGAGAAAACTTAAGCAACAATACCTGATGGCTATATTGAACATCAGTCAAGCATGTTAATTATAGTTGACAATAGTCAAAGATAGGGGCGGAGCCAGGATTTTAGGTTTATGGGTGCACAATTAGTGGTGGAATTCGGGGGTTCGGGGGCAGCACCCCCGAAAATTTTTTTTAAAGGAAAGTTTTAACAAATCAGACGGCTATCACTAAAGTGAAAAATATTCTTTAGCAGCAAAATTTTAGCAAGTTTGAATTAGATTTAGGTTACTGAAACTAGCCCAAAACAGCAAACAAAATACCACTATAACATCAAATTTTTCTCACATTTGGAGGTAATTAATCTCCAAAATTTCACAGCAGCTTTCACAATTTAATGCAACAATCAGATAGCATTAACATTACCTTCAATTGCCAATAACACCAATATGCATTAGGAGGAAAATATATAGCAGCCATGACTTTTGTACACAAATCTCAACAGAATTTCAAGGTTCTAGCATACAGAATTTAGCAATTCTCTAATGCTAAAGTGAATGAGAGCAACTTAATAAAAATCAAATGCAGTAGATATAATAGCAAAATCAAACCACATATGGCAGTAACTATTCCGAATTTTAACTTGGAGTCCAAACTTGAAAAATAAACTAATAAAATCAAAATGATTGCCAACTGAAAAAATAGATAGACAGAAAGAAAATCAAAGAAGAGAAGCTTGAAATTTAGAATTCGTATGAGTGAACTAACCTGAATTAGGGAGGATACAACTCCCCAGCATGATCCATGATGTGGTACAAGGTACCAGCAACCACCTGCTGTTTTGCGTTTATCACCCTCCCAAACTCCAGAAGAGCATTCTACATAAACACGGCAAATTTAATTGGAAAAAAAAAATCAATTAGGAAAGGATAGAAAATTTACAATTGAAATTACCTAGTCTCAGATATTAGATATCCAGAATTCAATAATACATTACGATATATGCAAGCTAATATTGGAACCTGATTCAAGTTCAAAAACGCTCAAAACAGCCATTAACATCGGCAAATCAACCTGATACAACATGAACATATAAAATAAAAGTTTACACCTCAAATTTAACTTTTCCCCTCCGATTTCTCAGGAAACAAACAAATGAAAAAGGAATATCGATCGAAGGCAAAAGGAAAAAGGACTATTAATTCAAAAGTGAGAGAGATGGAAGAGGAAGCAGAAGAAGAAGAAGAATAAACCTCTTTTTTGTTGTGTTCGTCGACGGCGAAGCGGGCAAGATTGTCGATCTCCTGGCTGTTCTAGCTTCCTTCAACCTCACGACAAGAGACAAAAATTACCGAGAAATGGGGGCGGATCGAAAATCACGATGCAACAACGAAGGAGCAGCGACGTGGCTGGACGATTTGAGGGCGGAGCGTGAGAGTTGAGAGTTGAGAAAATGAAATTGGCGGATTGATTTGTGGGAAAATGAAATTGGTAGATCGATTTGTGGGAAAATGAAATTGGAGGGGAAAATGAAATTGGAGAAAGCTTTACAAAGATTTGGCAGATGGAGTTGGAGCTGGAGACTGCGTGAGAGTTGAGGGCGGATCGAGTTGGAGCCGGAGACTACGTGAGAGTTGAGGTTGCGTGAGAGTTGAGAGAGTTGAGGGTTGAGAAAATAAAATGGACAAGGCTGCGTGAGAGTTGAGGGAGTTTAGGGTTGAGAAAATGAAATGGACAAAAAAAGAGGGACAAGCAACGGTTCGAACCTAGGGCCTTTAACACAGATGGCAAAAGCCTTTACCAATTAGTCCAACCAAATCTATTGCAATATGATTCCTTCACAAAATATATATTTTTTAAATTTTTTATGGGTTCACTTGGCCCCATAGGCACTAGTGTGCCTCCGTCCCTGGTCAAAGAAACACTGTCCAAAATTAATATCCATTTGGGTCACTTGGCCTTTACTAGAAGTTATTATACATAACGATTTTCATTAAATATGGGAACACATATTGTGGTGGCAATTTTGACCCAAGAGAAAAAAAAAAAATTAGCGGTCGAAAAAATGGTTTTTCTTTATGCTGACTTTTGCAGACTTAAGACTATGGGTAAAAATAATTAGTCGGGATAAAAGTGACTTTTTTCCATTCCGACTTTTGAAAACTTGTTTAGATGATTATATTAAAAAATAAGTTTATATGAAAAAAGACTTAAAAGGACATAGATCATATTAAATAATGCATATATATTATAACTATCTACAAAAACTTTAAATAATAATACTACCTCCGGTCCTAATTATAAGAGTTCGTTGACTTTCTTTGGAGAGATTAAGGAAGTTAAATAAGTCACTTAATTATTTCATATGCTGTGTATCCTTAAATTATATATTAGTTTATTAGTTAAACTAATTAGTTTGAAGAAAAAAATAAAAATAAAAATAAAAATACTCTAAAGTAATTTAATTAGCTTCCTTAATCTCTCCAAAAAAGTCAACTAGCTCTTATAATTAAGACTGGAGGAAGTAAACTAAATCAGAATACTGAGTGTGTGCTAAATTTCTAGGTAGTTTGTGTATAAAGATTTATCAAGTCTTTCAAGCCAATTAAGTTTCTCATATTTTTTACCAGCAAAAAAAATAAAATAAAATCATATAACATAATTTGAAGGGAAAATTTATCATCCAACCATTATACATTCTTTCTCCTCTCTTTTCTCTTCCCCCCTCCCCTCTCTCACCTCTCTAAGCAATAGTAGAAAGGACGCGGTTTTAGTCCTTTGTGGGTTCCCATTCGCTATTGTCCCCTGCTTAAAACAGCACTGTTAGGCACAAAACTAAGCTAGTTTCCTCTCTCTTTTTTTTCCTTTTTTTTCTTCTTCTTTTTTGAAAAAAATATTTCAGACATTGACTAGTACTTAAAAGGTACTAAAAAAATTATTTCAGGATATTGAAAAAATACTTCATGATCTTAAAAAACTATTTTATGAAATTGAAAAAATATTTTAGCTTACTGACTGGTGATACTAGTCAGTGTCTAAAATATATTTTTTAAAAAAATAAAAGGATAAACAACTCAATTTTAAACAAAAGACGGTAGTGGATGGAAACTCGCAAAGGAGAAAAGCTGGGTCCTAACATAAAACCAAAAGCAAAAAGTGATTTGATCATGAGCCGTTAAATATTTTCTCTAAAAAAAAATACATGACACATCATTATTTAACAGTTTTTTTTTTCTCAAGATTATTTAACAGTTCAAAACTGTCAAATATAGGCAAGAAAACAACCTAAAAAATAGGCCAAAAAATAACCCCAAATATCAACAATTTTGTAGCAGTGCTGTTACTCCCAGATAAAGCAGAAAATCTTATGGTTAAACCTTACCTTTATACGATGCATTTAATTTTCTTATCATGCATTTGAATTATTTTAGAGTATTTTTAGTTTTTTAGTTTTTTTCTAAACTAATTAGTTTAACTAATAATTAATATATAATCTAACGATACGATTAAATAATTTATTTACCTTCCTTAATTTCTAAAGGGAAAAAAAAATCTACTTAATTATATAAAAGCACAAAATACTAAACAGTAGTAACAGGGCGCGCAACCTGGTCCACCGTTGAAGTCTGTTCCCATCATTTTGCAATATCTACAGTAATCTCTATGAACCAATGTAAGCCAATAACCATATAGTAACATTGTTCTTTCAATCACATTGATGAAGAATTAATAAGAACTTTGAACAAAATAAAGTAAAAATACCTTAGATGAAAAACATTAACTTGCCGATCTAGAGATTTATGTCTCCCCACCCAAATTCTTCCATTGAAGAGTCAACTGAACAAGTGTTTCGGTAGAAGAACCATCTTCTTCTTTGAGAGCATTAGCAGAAGCATCTCTTAAAACACTCATTCTCTTACGAATCTCATTACCTTCTTCACCTTTCATCAAACTCTTCACCAATTTAGCAATCTCTTCTCTTCCCACTATGCCATTTTCATCACCCTTTGGCCTCAATGCCACTTTCAAACCATCAGTTAACAAGACAGCATTTGTCCTCTGTTCTGCAAATAGCGGCCACGCCATTAATGGCACTCCCTTCTGTACACTCTCAAGAACAGAGTTCCAACCACAGTGACTCAAAAACCCTCCCGTAGAACTATGGCTGAGGATTTGAATTTGAGGTGCCCATGAAGGAATCACAAAACCCTTCTCTTTAGTTCTCTCCAAAAACCCTTCTGGTAAGAAATCTAAAGGATTCTGTTCATTTGAATTATCAAGATAAGCAGCACTAGGATTATTACTTGGTGGTCTCACTACCCATAAGAATCTTTCACCACTTAGTTCCAACCCAAAAGCTAGTTTATTGAGTTGTTCTTGACTCAGTGTCCCTCCACTGCCAAAAGAAACATAAAGAACAGATCTGGGTTGTTGATTGTTAAGCCAGTTTAAGCAGCCCGACCCGTTTTCATCACTACCTGACCCGCTGTGTAAAATGGGTCCAACGGGATATATCCGAGGCTTCTTCTCCTTCTCTTTTGCCTCTTCTTGTAAGGCCTTTATCGTCTGAGCCTCTAACTCTGTGAAGCTATTGACCAGAACTCCATCAGCAAGACTGAGTCTTCTACAACGCTCTAGATATTGTTTGTAAACTACACTGCTTCGATCTTGAACTGAGTCTGAGAGATCTCTGCCATGAACAGGAACACAAGCTGGTATCTCTATGGGATCTTGTAAATCTCTGAACTCTGAAGAAGAAACAATCTCATAATCCAACTTGGGAAGATATAAGTAGAAAGATAAAACCATAGCAGATGAAGGGACGTAAATATAAGATGAGATGTTGAGTTCTGAAGCAATATCTAACACTTCCACAGCAAAAATATCAGCAATTAAAGCTGCTATAACGTTATTATTGCTTGAACTCATCAAGGACTTTAATGTCTCACGAATGTGAGGTAGTGAGAGAGTCACTGTATGTTGAATTTGGAGGCCAAAATGAGGCATGTTGTTGATAGGTACTGGAGGGAGGAAAATAGGGTTTATGTTTGGAGGAAGAGTTTGAAGGTATGATTTTGAGGAAGAAGAAAGAGAGCCAAGTGAAGGAATTATGCAGGTGACGTGGAAATCTGGGTGGAGATGAACCAGTCGCTTTGAGAGCTCAATAATGGGGACGAGATGGCTGAAGCCAGCGCTGGGAATTACAGCTATGTGTGTTGTTTTCGCCATGGAAATGAATTAGAGCTTAATTTGATTGCTGAGTTTCTGGTACTAACTGTTTTGGAAGGAAAGACATGGATATGGATTTATCATTAAAGAAAAAGAAAAGTAGTTTTGCCTGCAACTTCTCTGCATCTTCCTCAAGGGCTGGTGGAGTTTGATTGGACTTCCACTCACCCATTAATATCACGTGAAGGCCTCTTTAATCTTTATACTCGAATTCTAGGACATTATACTTGAATATATATATATATATTTATTTATTTATTTATTTATTTATTTATTTGTTGATACATTCTTTTTTATTTTTAATTTTGATTTCACAAAATTTCATACCATAAATTGTAATCCTTTAATTTTTCTTCGGTTCAAAACATTGTTTCTTGTAATTTAATAAAAACATAGATTATTATTATTTCTTACCAAAAAAAAAGCATAGATTATTTTACTGCTTGAAACTTCAAAACTCTCAATTTGATATTTAAGGGAAAAAAAAGACAAATTCAAAAAAAAAAGACAAATTTAAAAACCAAAGTAGTAACCCTTTGTATAACTACTTGACCATCTTGTATCAGGCACTTTTTTAGAATCTCTCTCCATCGGTTTCTTTTAACAAGTCGGGATTCAAACTCAGTTCTCATCATTTGTATTTTAACTGGTCTACAATTAAACCAAGGGAATATGATTTCTGCATTTACTGCAGAAAAACTTTTCTGCAGCAAATCAGATACGGCGCCGTTTCATCCCTTTTGGTGTTTGTGTGTGTATATGGCCTGGTGATTTATGAGGTTTTACAAGAACACGAACAATTTATGTCTATGTGTGTATATGGCCTAGTGGGACAGGAGGCCCTTGTGGCTTATGTAGAAGCAGATCGAAGCAATAATGGAGCATCTATTGGTTCATCAAAAACAATTTCGGAAAAGAAAAAGGTGGTAGTGCTTGGAACTGGCTCGCAGGAACAAGTTTCTTGAGGAACCTAAACAACCCTAGATATGAGGTTATGGTGGTCTCGCCTTGCAATTATTTTGCTTTCACTCCTCTTTTGCCCAGCGTCACTAGCGGTACTGTCGAAGCGTGCAACACCATTGAACCTATTTGTAATATTTTTCGGAAGGTATTGAAACAAACACCATGTAGTTCTTCTGTTTCTTTCTTTAAAACAGAGACTTCTATTTGGGATAACCATCAAATAAATATTGAGGAGTTGAGGAGCATTGCCATTTCTTAAAGGTACCTTCCACTTATGTTTTTCCCTTTTAAAATAAATTTATGGTATCAAATGTCAGAAATGATCTTGAACTTCGCCACAAGCTTACTTTGTATTTTCTCCGAGCAATCTTAAGCAAACTAATAAGATATGCCATCTCGTCTTAAGCTAAACCCTTTGGATTCATCATGTTTTTGGCTATGCATGATTTTGTTTTATTGATAATCTTGCCGACATTCATGTTCCGAAAGTAGAAGATGCCCAGAAGATTAGGAGAACAATCATTGATTGCTTAGAGAGAGCAAGCTTGCCAATTGTAAGTGATGAAGAGAAGAAGAGGATTCTTCATTTTGCAATAGTTGGAGGTGGCCTAACCGGGGTGGAGTTTGCAGCCTCCCTTCATGACTTTGTTAATGAGGATTTGGGCAAGTTATATCCTAGGGTAAAAGATTTTGTTAAGATCATGCTTCTGGAGGCTGGAGATCATATTATGAGCATGTAAGTCTCCGAATCTCTAATCATGAAAGTGGATCAGTGTTTAATAATCTAAACTAGCTATTAAAGTGTCATACTATTTGATTTGTTAAGTTAAACAGCCATGAAATTAAACTAGTTATATTCTTATGTTCTGTTTTGCAGGTTTGACACGAGAATTACTGCATTTGCTGAAGCCAAGTAACAGGATCCATGGTGGTGAAACGGGATGAAACGGCGCCATATTTGATTTACTACAGAAAAGTTTTTCTGCAGTGCAGAAATCATATTCCCTTAAACCAAATACCTTTGGTTATCATACTTGAATAATGTATTTCATTGTAATGTGCCTCGGTTACAAAGAATACTGACATATTATGTTTACTTTGAAAAAATAACAATGATGGATACCAAAAAAAATTAGGCTAAATTATAGAAAACACCTTGAACTTTGGGTTAGTTGATATAATGACCCTTTTTTTATTATTATTATAATAAGCAATATGCTATTAATTGACTGTTATCTTTTTAATATAAATTGCCACGTCAAATTAACAAATGACATGTGGCATCTTATGTAAATTGCTAATTTTACAATACTCCCTGAACTTTGATAAGTTATAGATAACCTCCTGAACTTTGACAATTACATATAATCTTATGAACTTTGATCGGTTACAAATAACCTTTATTATTCAAAATTTAAATTTAACTCCCTTTAAGATTTTATTTATAATATTAACCACATGTCATTACTTTTATTATCTTAATAATTTTATTAAGATTTTTACTATCATTTGTCAATTAATATAGCTTTTTATTGGACAAAAAATAGAATAATAATATTTAAAAATATAAAAACAAAATTTTGTAGACTTTTTCTCAAATAAGAGGTTCAACATTTTATTTTTTATTTTTTTAAATTATTATTCTTCTAGTTTTTTCCATAAAAAGGAAAAACTATTTTGATTGACAAATGACAGTAAAAATCTTAATAAAAATTATTAAGATGATAAAAGTAATTATACGTGTCTTAATATTATAAATCAAATTTTTAAGGGAGTTAAATATAGATTTTGAAATGTTAGGGGGTTATTTTGGACTAATCAATGTTTGGGGGTTATCTATAACCAATCAAAATTCAGGAGGGTAATCTGTGACTAGTCAAAGTTTATAGGGTTTTGCAAAATTAGCAATTTACATAGGATACCCTGTGTCACCTATTAATCTAATTTGACAATTTGTGTTAAAAAGATAATGGTCAGTTAACAACAAAGTGCTTATAAAAGATTGGGGGTTAAATTTAAACTTTGAAATACGAAGATGTTATATGCAATTGATCCAAAATTAATATAAAGAATTAAAAGATGGGGGGGTTTTGTATAATTTAGCTAAAAAAGTATCATTTTGAGAAGAATGATTTAGTGTTAAAGAATTAAAAATATATATTTTTTAATATAAAATTAATATATGAACCTTGTAAGAAGTTAGAGATGTTTTTTTTTTAAAAAAAAATAATACTAGACACAATGATCTTCTCTATCGGAAGCAATCTTGTTCGAGAAATTGTTGATTACTAATGTAGGTATCTCTTAACAGGGGATTCAAACCTTATTTGTTACGTTGTGAGGGACTAGTTCATTCTACTAGTTCCAGCCCCATTAGTAAAAGTAAACTTTTTCTTTTTTTGCTAAGCATATCTATGCTCTTATTGGAAGCAACCCAATTTGAGCTATTGTCAGACACTAAATGTAGGCACCTCTCCAAGATGCTTTTGTCTTTGAGCTAGATTTAAAAATTGTGCATGGGCCTAGTCAAGTTTAGCTAGAGTCAAACCTCAGACCCAGCCCAATTGTCCATAATTGTAACAACTTTTTTTTTTTTTTTAACAATTGTAATAACTTTTTAAATTGCGAAGGTTAACGAAAAAATTCTAGCAAATTAAATCTTTTAAGACTCTTAAAAGCCTAAGTTTAAGTCCATCAAATAAATTACTAAATGCCAAGCCATGGCCCAACAACAATCAACAATTAATTAACAGTCCATCATTTACCAAATACGCCAATATATTAGAATCCACTAATTAAGTTGAACCCAAGCACCAAATATCATTCAAATATTTAACAATCTGTTTGAACTTTGGATGAAAAGAAAATTAGGAAAGAAAAATTATTATGAGAGAAAACTCTAAAAAATAGTAATTTTTTTAAAAAAAATATTTCTAGAAGATTTCCTTCCTCACTATTTTCCTCTCATTTTATTTTCATCCAAACATAGTCTCATAGTGATCAAAAACTAATCAAGCCATGAAGCTGGGAGCTCTTCTCATTTAGACCGCCTATATGGGATTTGGAAAGTCCTTTTTTTTTTTACTTTTTATTGTTCAAATAAAAATTATTTTAATAGGTAGAGATTTTTTTTAATTACCGATTTTTAAATGAAAAACTTATTTTTAAAAAATATATTAGTTGAAAGATTATTTTTATTTTAAATTCTTTATCAATTAAAATATTTTTTCTTTGAAAAATTAAAAATCAAAAAATCAAAAGGAAAAAGATGAATAAATACCATGCGAATTTGTAAAACCCCCAGAAGCCTACCGAATTTGTAAAAAGACTAAGAGGTGACATAGACTTTTAAGGGTTATACAAATTCATGCAAAATGACCATAATGCCTTTCAGAGATAGGGGCTCCATTTGTCGTGTGAACCAGGGCTCCATTTGTCGTGACTGCTAAAGCGCACGTTCGCCGTCTTGATCCTCAGCCGCAGTCGACACTGCACCCGCTGCCTTGGACACCGCACCGGATGATGGTGAAAACGGAAAAAAACCATAACCATAAATTTTTCGATCGCGTTGAGAGATTGGAAGAAGAAGACGATTTACATAATTTACATAGTGATGGAAGAAGAAGAGCCATAAATTTTTCGATCACGTTGAGAGATTGGAAGAAGAAGACGATTTACATAATTTACATAGTGATGGAGAGATTGGAAGAAGAAGACGATTTACATAATTTACATAGTGATGGAAGAAGAAGAAGAAGACGACGAAGAGTGCGCACTAAGAATTGGCAAGGCGTAATGCCTAAGGCATTCTCTCAAGAATGCCTAAGGCTAGGGCTGGATATATCAGCCCGAGGTCTGGTCTGGTCTGGTCCAACACTAGCCCAAGCTCGGATTGGACCAAATCAGTCTACTAAACTACCTGGTATATATATATACACATTTTTTTTCCTTTACTTGGTCCAATGAGGTTAACAGTGGACGGATCACGTTTTGGCCACACAAAAAAAGTGGATCACGTGCTCCCCTACTTTAGCAAATCACTTTATGGCTTTGCCTTTTTTTTTTGGGCTCAAAATGGCTATGTTATTGGTTATGGAAGAAAATGACTCTCTCTCTCTCTCGTCTCCCACTCTCAGACATTCGGTTTTTTCCTCCCATTTTCTTCTATCTTCTTCTTTTGCTTCACCACAACAACGTCGGCGACACTTCCGACGAGAAACGTGAGAGCGAGATAAGGGACCAGAGAGCGGTGGTGATGACGCTTCCTCTTCCATCTTCCCAACTCGATTGTGTCCTCACCGAAGATATTCAAAAAATGGAGATCAAAGCTAGAGATCTGAACTTGCAGATCGAAGAGTAGATATGGGGATTTAAAGTTTATAGATTAAAGAGTGAAGTTGACATCTTGTAGATCTGAGCTTGTCGTTGACACTGAGGAGTTTTGTCAATGGATGGGTGTGTGTATCTATATATATATATATATATATCGGGCCAGACCAAACCAGACCCTTTGGTTTAAGCCCCTGGCCCGAAGTCTGGTCTGACCTGAGCAAACCAGTTTGGCCTGCTTGAAATTGTCTCATACCAATTTTTTTCCAACAAGATCGGGTTGGATCGGATCGGACTACTTAGACTATGGGTTTTTTGGACATCCCTACCTAAGGCATTCTCACATTCTCGAGAATGCTTAAGGCATTATTCTCTCTAGAATGCCTTAGGCATTCTCACTTATGTCTTGCCAATTCTCAGTGCGCACTCTTCTTCTTCTTCTTCTTCTTTTGTTCTTCTTCTTCCATCACCATGTAAATCGTCTTCTTCTTCCAATCTCTCAATGCGAACAAAAAATTTACGGTTATGTTTTTTTTTTCCTTTTTCACCATCATTTGGTGCGACGTCCAAGGCGGTGGATACGGTGTCGACTGTGGTGGAGGGTCAAGACGACGAATGTGCACTTTGGCAGTCACGACAAATGGAGCCCTGGTTCACACGGCAAATGTAGCCCTCTCTGAAGGGCATTATGATCATTTTGCATGAATTTGCATAACCCTCAAAAGTCTATGTCACCTCTTAGTCTTTTTACAAATTCGATGGGCTTCTGAGGGTTTTACAAATTCAGATGGTATTTATTCGTCTTTTTCCCAAAATTAAATCTAAAATGCCTAAATTTCATCTAGATGATTCATATGGAAAAAGTTCCTTCTAAAAGATGAGTAGGGAACATGGTTCCATCAAGGGTTCTAGCTTGGATCGGCTACAAGGTGTGGTTTGCTGCAACAAAACTGTGTTGTTTTAATTCAAAAATTGTGTAGCTTTACCCCTCACCTTTGGGCTTAACTGGCAAAGGGTCGGACACTCACTAAAGGGAGGGGGATTCGATCATGGAGTTAGTCAAGGTGCTGGGAGAAGCATCCTAACTTCTAGGTGCCTAGGTTAACGCCTGAGGGTAATAGACGGCTCGCCCTGCTCAACATCGGTATCACTTAGGAGGAAGGGAGATTTTGCCCTGCCCTTGGATCGTGGGTGAACCCAACTCCTTTCCTAAAATTTATGTATAAAAAACAAAAAATTGTGCACCTTTGGACTTTCTTTTTTAAAAAGGAAATATTTCAGAATACTAACTCGTACTAAATGATATTTCAGGATACTAATCAGGGCTAAAAAAATACTTCATGATGTTGAAAAAATATTTTAGAATCTTTAAAAAATATCCTACAATATATTTTTAGTACCAGTCAGTACCTTGAAATAATTTTAGGATCCTGAATGGTATTGAAAAAATAGCATCTTGAAAAATTATTTTAAAATCTTATAAAAAAATTTCAAGATACTGACTACTATTAAAATGATACTTTGGGAAACTAATTAATACTGAAAAATATTTTCAATGATATCTTAGGGTTTTAAAAAAATATTTCAGATACTGTGACTGGTACTAAAAATATATTCTATGATATTTTTTCAAGATCCTAAAATATTTTTTCAAGATCATGATTTATTTTTTTAGCACAGGTTAATATCCTAAAATACCTTTTTATTATAAGTCAGTATTATAAAATATTCATTTAAAAAAACAAACAAACAAAGTTGCACGATTGTATATCAAAATGACGCAGTTCTGTTGCATCGGACACAGCGAACCATAGCTTGCAGCGGCTGCACGCCAGATCCTCCATCTCCGGATCCTGCCACCTAGAGATAATGCTCGGTGCTAATTCCAATGAAGTGGCGCGAGGCGATGAAAACAAATCATACTGTACCAGTGGGTGCTTATTGAGGGATCCAGAAGGCTATTGGCTCTCTTATTGCCTTTTTTATTTTTTAATTCAAGTCTAATTGCTGAATCAGCATTTAAAAATGGTTTAACTAGCATATTCTGTTAAATAAGACAGATGATGTTAAACTTCAGAGGGAAAAACAACAACCTGGTAACATAACAGGGTCTCAAAATTGTTCATTTTGGACTCCATTACACCCTCACATTTTTTAAACCCATAACGAGTTAAAACGTATTCAAACAATTTTAAGACGTCATTCATTCCCTTTCCTAACTAATATAAGACTTCACATATTTTATAAATTTAAGGGATTAAACTGAAATTTAATAGAATATATTAGTTGAACCAAATTTAAAGTAACAGGGCACACAGTTATTTCATCGTATAAGAAAAAACAGGGCAGACATCCTGATCCTCCATAACCTGTTCAAATGATCTTGCAAAATATGCAGTAATCTCTATGAACCAATGAAAGTCAAACCATTTCCATATAGTAATACTGTTCTTCTAATCAAATGGATGAAGAATTAAGAAGCACTTTGAACAAAATAAAGTAGAATGAATTAAGAAGGCCAAATATAACTTGCAGATCTAGAGATTTATATCTCCCCACCCAAATTCTTCCATTGCAGAGCCAACTGAAGAAGTGTTTCGGTAGAAGAACCATCTTCTTTGAGAGCATTAGCTGAAGCATCTCTTAAAACACTCATTCTCTTACGAATCTCTTTACCTTCTTCACCTTTCATCAAACTCTTCACCAATTTAGCAATCTCTTCTCTTCCCATTATGCCATTTTCATCACCCTTTGGCCTCAATGCCACTTTCATACCATCAGTTAATAGAACAGCATTTATCCTCTGTTCTGCGAATAGTGGCCACGCCATTAATGGTACTCCCTTCTGTACACTCTCAAGAACAGAGTTCCAACCACAGTGACTCAAAAACCCACCCGTAGAACTATGGCTGAGGATTTGAATTTGAGGTGCCCATGAAGGAATCACAAAACCCTTCTCTTTAGTTCTCTCCAAAAATCCTTCTGGTAAGAAATCTAAAGGATTCTGTTCATTTGAATTATCAAGATAAGCAGCACTCGGATTGTTACTTGGCGGTCTCACTACCCATAAGAATCTTTCACCACTTAGTTCCAGCCCAAAAGCTAGTTCATTGAGTTGTTCTTGACTCAGCGTCCCTCCACTACCAAAAGAAACATAAAGAACAGATCTGGGTTGTTGCTTGTTGAGCCAGTTTACGCAGCCCGTCCTGTTTTCATCACCAGCTGACCCGCTGTGTAAAATGGGTCCAACCGGATATATCCGAGGCTTCTTCTGCTTCTCTTTTGCTTCTTCTTCCAAGGCCTTTATCGTCTGAGCCCTCTAACTCTGTGAAGCTATTGACCAGAACTCCATCGGCGAAACCGATCCTTCTAGAACGTCCGAGAAATTGCTTGTAGACTTCACTGCTTCGATCTTGAAGTGAGTCTGGGAGATCTCTTCCATGAACAGGAACACAACCTGGAATCTCTATGGGGTCTTGAAGATCCCTGAAGTCACAAGAAACAATCTCACCCAACTTGGGTATGTAGAAATAGAGAGATAAAGTCATAGCAGATAAGGGGCAGTACACATGAGATAAGATATTGAGTTCTGAAGCAATATCCAACACTTCCATGGCAAAAACATCAACAATTAAAGCTGCAAGTTTGTTATTATTTCTTGAACTCATCAGGGACTCTAATTCCTCACGGATATGTGGTAGTGAAAGAGTCACCGTACGTTGAATTTGGAAGCCAGTATGATTATTATTTTCTTGAGGCATATTGTTGTGAGGTACTGGAGGGAGAAAAATAGGGTTTATGTTTGAAGGGAGAGTTTGAAGATAGGATATGGAGGAAGAAGAAGGAGAGCCAAGTGAGGGAATGATGCAGTGAACCTGGAAATCTGGGTGGAGATGAATAAGTCGCTTGGAGAATTCAATGATGGGGACCAGATGGCTGAATCCAGGACTGGGAATCACAGATATGTGGGTCGTTTTCGCCATGGAAATGAGTTAGAGCTTTGATCCAATTCCGTTGTAGTTTCTGATCCGCTTCTTGTTTTAGAAGGAGTCAGGAGAGATGGGATATATATTAAAATTATATTTATAATTATAATTTATATTAAAAAATTATAATTTATATATATATATATATATATATATATATATTGATACATATGCGATAGGGGGAGGGGGGATCGAATCCAGTATAGAAGGATGGGGAGACTACTCCTAATACCACTGCACTACTAGTAGTGTTGGTTATAATTTTTTTATATTAAGTCAAAGCATTATAATCTTTTTTTTTTAGTCATCACAAGCAATATAACATTATAAGTTTATAACCACAAAACTTTGACAAAAAAAAAAGACCATAAAACACCACCAGCTGTAGAGTTGACCATATTTAAAAAAAACATGCAGAAATATGCTCAGTCGCTCCTTGCCCTGTTGTTTTACAGACAAGAACAAACAAGACACGCTAACATTATTTCTACTTTACTTTTTCTCTAACTACCCTAATAATTATTAGGGAAAATTATAATAAAAAACCTAAAAAAATAATATATTAAAAAGAACCATGATAATTATTTTGAAGGATCAGAAATTAAAATATTAAAATATAAAGACTAAATTGTCCTTAGTCAAATTTCCTATATTCTCTCTAATTGAATCATAATCTGGACTGGACCTCGTTCTTTTTCAATTGCATAGACTTGAAACTAACCCTGGTATTTGCATAGACTTGAAACTAGCCCTAGTATTTCATATTCCATATCAGACGAAACTTGATATATATATATATTGGTACTACATGACGAAGAACATCACTTTTCGATTGTCTAATTCCAAGCCCATGTTGCAGCTTAGATAAAGGATTTTGAGTGAATTAATTAAGTTTTTAGGATAGATATATATTTTTTAAAAAACAACGAATCTGGTACACTTTTTCTGCATTTTGGTTTCTAGGTAATCTGATATGGAATATGAAAAGTCTGGGTTAGTTTTAAGTTTATGTAATAAAAAAAGAATAAGGTTATTTGAATTGGTCTCTATTTATCATTATCCATCAATTACTCTAAATTCTGATTCAATGCGAAAGAGTATAGAAAATTCGATTAAGGGCAATTTAGTCTTTCTATTTTAATGTTTTAATTTATGGTCCATCAAAATAATTACCATTTTTATAGTCATTCTTAATAAATATTATTTTTTTAGGTCATTTATTATAATTTTCCCTAATTATTATCACACACACATACATAATATTTAAATACATATTATTTATAAACGAAATTTCAATGGACCTGGGACTGGGAGGGAAGTAGCCATCCTAAAGCCTCGTTGAAAAAACACAAATGTAACGCAGCAGTTAAGTGAAGACGTTAGAATCAGGTCAAAAAGGCGAAGAAGTGAGAAGTAAACATCGTTAATTAGCGGACCAATAAGGTCGATTTACCCAAAATACCCTTAGAAATGATTCTAATTTTCAATGTCATGCAGCTTCTCAGAGACTCCACAACGAAACTAAGTGAAAGTGAAACAAACGAAGCGTAATGGGACTTGGCTTCTCTTATTTTCTTTTCTGATTCACTCTCATCCTTTACCCCCTTTATGACCATTGGATCAAGATCTAATGGTGCACATTTAATGCTATTAATGTTTCTTTTCCTCTTATAAAAGGAAGAGAGAGAATAATAGGAAGGAAATGGAGAGAATGGTGGGAATGAAATATTAAATATACACCATTAGATTTTGATCCAATGGTCATAAAGGAGGTAAAAAATGGGAGTAGACCAGAAAAAAAGAGAAGCCAAATCCAGCATAATGACGCAGTACACAGAAAGATAGATCCAAAACCAAAAGAAGAAGAAGAACGGATCAACTTAAATAGCTATGAATGAAAAGCCATGGTGGGTGAAACTTTTGACTTCTTTATTTCAACCTTAAGTGGAAAGCTTCTTCTTGAATTAACATTTCTCAGTCTTTTTCGTTGTTACTTCATCAAATTTCTGTACTAATTAATTTTGATTGAGTTTTCATTCTCTTTCATTAAGAAAAGGGTTGCCATTGTGAAATTAGCACACATAAAAATGGAAAAGGATAATTAAAATCTTGTAGAAAGTTTTGGGTTAACATGGTTGATCTTGTTATAAATATCAAGATATATATGAGATAAGCGATAGAGAATAAGAACAAGAGAAGAGAGAAGAGAGAAAGAAGAGAGTAATTCTTATTTTCGTGTGTCTCCAATACATAACATATGCTTTCTATTTATAGGCACAACTCTCTAATCTACAATTAATGTGATTCCATAATCATAATATTTGAAATTGGAATATCTTATGGAAATTAAATTTGAAATTTTGGCTTAGAAATAATTATGAGAATAATTATTTGAGATAAAGGCTTATTTTCTTTCTTTTCTTGAAATTTCCAGGAAAGGAATAAATTCAAGGAAGGAATAAGTTAGGCCTAAATATTATGGAATTGATGTTTTATGGCCTAAAAGAAATTTAATTGAGAAAGAAAATCCTTAAATGAAATTAAGGATTTAATTTCTTTAATAATTCTCCAATAATTACAATTATATAAGTAATAGACTTAATTGCAAATAAAAGCCTTGTTGAGAATTAGGCGGGATAATTTTACAATATCATGCAAAATGCCTATTTTATTTCTATCTCTTAATTTAAACCACTCAATTTAGGCCCAAACCCATTTCATTATCTGCAAAGATTCATTCCCTTTCATCTCTCAAGTTTAGTCACGTACATATGCACAGAACTTATTTTTTTAATTTTTTATTTTTGGTAAGATATGCACAGAACTTATTTTCTTTTCATTCTTTTTTTTTTTGATATAAAAAATTTTAGGAAAGGGGTTGGGCTCACCCACAGTCCAAGGACAGGGCGCTTGGAGCCCAGTGTTCGCAGGGAATACTGACGCTCTTTTACCTGCCCAGTGTTACCACAGCTACCTAAACCCCTAGGATGACTCCCCCAGCGCTTTGACCAACGCAGGGATCGAACCTCCTCCGGTGAGAAAGACCGAGAGGCCAGTTGAATTTTCTTTTCATTCTTCAATCATTCATTTCGAGCCTGCATATATGCATCCCAGAAGCTACAACATAAAGCCCAACTCATCTTAATGTCTTATCTTCAGCCCATTGCTCAGAAAACACCCCGATCTATTATTTTATTTATTATTTATCTAATACTCCACATCTCAACAACGCATTAAGCTGTCAGCAAATCTAATAGCTATAATTCTAGAAGGGTTAAATACCAAATTTACCCCGGAAGTTTTGATAAAGGGGCGCTCAGCACCCGGAAGTTTTTTTGGTACCAAATATACCCTGGAAGTTTTAAAAAGGTATCAAATTTACCCAAACGTTACGGAAGTCCACGTAGACTGTTAAAATCTGACGTGGCATGCCACCTCATCACACGTGGCATGCCACCTCAGCACACGTGGCATGCCACCTCATCAATCAAAAAGTATCATTTTTGCCCCGGAAGTTTTTATTAAAGAGCAATTTTGCCCCGGAAGTTTTCATGGATGAACAATTTTGCCCTGGAAGTTTTCATTAAGGAGCAATTTTGCCCCGGAAGTTTACAAAAGTAGCAATTTTGCTCTTCTTTTTCCCAATATTAAATTTGACTATTAAATCAGTCAAAGACCATACATGTCTTGCCTTGAAAAGGTCAAACTTGGAGTCAGAGAAGGAGATCCTTGAGATGTTGAGCTCAAGGCGGCCAAAATTTGTGAAGCTAAACTAGTCACAGGGACTGAAAGGTCTGTCGCAACACTCAGAGGAAGCATCACTTATGATCTAAGCAAATGAAACGCAAAACGAGAAATGAATTGTTCCAAAAATTGGTTTAGTAAAACAAATCAATAGTGATAATATTTACGTTTGTATAGACTGATCATTTGCTTAGATCATAAGTAAAGCCGGAAAATCAGGCCGGGCCCGTCGGGCCGGCCCGTTTAAGCCCTGACCCTGTAAGGCTCGGGCTTAAAAAATATGTCTAAAATTTGAAATCGGTCGCTCCAGTTGCTACTCACCGTCGGCAGTCACTAGCTACCACATCGTCGGACAATGGTTTGTTTTTTTATTACGAATTAATGAATGTGTTTATTTGTTTGATGATTTGTATTATTTAGATATTAATGTTGATAATATTTATTTGATAGATTAGAACTTTAATGGTTTCAATTTACTAATTATATTTCTTTGGAAAAACCTAAAAGAAAAATAATTAAAATTTGGAATAGTAATTTCTAGGTCCTATAGGGCCGGCCCTGGCCCTAGTACTATTAGGCCGGACTTTGAAAAACAAATGTTTTCCTTATTTCAGGACCTGGAGGGCCGGCCCGGCCCTGATTCCCAACTCTAATCATAAGTGATGCTTCCTATGATTAGTTTGGCTTCACAAATTCTGACTGCCTTGAGCTCAACATCTCAAAGATCTCCTTCTCTAACTCCAAGTTCGACCTTTTCAAGGCATGATATGTGTGGTCTTTGACTGATTTAATAGTCAAATTTAATATTGGGAGAAAGAATGCCAAAATTGCTACATTTGTAAACTTCCGGGGCAAAATTGCTCTTCAATAAAAACTTCCGGGGCAAAATTGCTCCTCAATAAAAACTTTCGGGGCAAAATTGCTCCTCAATAAAAACTTCCGGGGCAAAAATGATATTTAATTCTTATTGGGTTGATGAGGTGGCATGCCACGTGTCATGAGGTGGCATGCCACGTGGACAGTTAGTCAAACTTAACGGTCAAAATTCACGGATGGGCAAATTTGCTACCTTTTTCATACTTCCGAGGCAAATTTGGTACCTTTTGAATACTTCCCGGGCAAATTTAGTACCAAAAAAACTTCCGGGTGCTAAGCGCCCCCTTATCAAAACTTTCAGGGTAAATTTGGTATTTAACCCATTCTAGAATGTGTTCCCTCATTCTTGGACCACTGTGTTTAACCCATTCTCTACTATTCACGCAATCAGTGGACCATACCTCTCGAGCTCCACAACTCAGCTATCATCTTTCTCGAGCTCCATGCGAAATACCCACTGTGCTTTCTTTCTTTTTTTTAACCGTCAGCTCTTCTCTTGGACTGGACCTTTTGGTCCTTATATAAGCTATACTCCTTGACTCTAATCACCCACGATAGCTTAACAGAACTAGCAGGGTTGAGAGTGAAAGAAAGAGAGCACGAGAGAGAAGTAAAGCTGAGATGGAAGCTTGATGGAAAAGTGGGGGATAAAACTTGATTCCCAACAAGAAACCTTATATTTCGATTTAAGGTAAGCCTCTCCATTCCCTTCCCATCTCTGGTTTTCTGAAGTTGTTGCTGATTGGGATTTAGGGAAATAGTGAAACACTAATTCTGAAATAGAAAAACATTGAAGTTTGCGGCTTGTATACCTCTGTTTTCTTGCTCAAAGACAGAGAACCTATCGCTGGTTGGAAAATGATCATGGTTGCTGATGCGCACACACAAAGATGATATATATGAAAAGAAAAGGAAAAACGCTATATATATATATATATATATATATATATTAAAGTTGCATGATGAGCGCGTGTGTGTGTATATATATATATATATTATGAATATAGTTATTCTCTTCCTGAAACGTTGCTACCTTAGAAAAGGAAGGAAACCTATGTCATGTAAATGATAATTTCAAATTGAAAACTTGCTTATATATATATATACACACACACACCACGTGCATGGAGGTAATAGGAAAAAAAAAAAGATAAGAGGTCTCATATATATATATATAGGTACAGGTCACTGTACATGTACATGAAAATTAAGCTTTACTGATTGATACATATATATTTATTGTTGCATATGGAAAAGGGCCTACTGTGTATGTGTGTATATTTATATATAAAGCAAAATAAAAGGAAGCTGATTTATATAGGAGTAAGTTGCATCTGATTCTGTCTTCTTCTTTCTTTCTTTTTTTTTTGGTTGTTCATCCAGTATCCAGAGCTTCGCCCTGACTAATCCGAAGCTGACCTGGGTCGCACACCTGGCTATGGTGGGTGAGTCTTCTAGTGGGGTTTTTCTGCATTCATAAGGCTCGAACTCGAAACCTTGCTTAAGCGACACAAGCCGCTTACCACTTGTGCATCTGATTCTATCTTTTTAAGTTTCGAATTCTCTAGATGCTCTTATATATTTATATAACTCCTATTATTTCTAAGAGCAAAATCATATTTTCCTTTCTTTTCTTTATATAGCGTCTTGGACTCTTTTATTTATTTATTTTATTACCTATTCCTTTTTCCTAATACTAATAACATTTATTTACTTCTTTATTATTATTATTATTATTATTATTATTATTATTATTATTATTATTATTATTATTATTATTATTATTATTATTATTATTATTATTATTATTATTATTATACAATTAATTTAAAACTCTCAGAGTCTATTTCCACATTTTAAATTAAGAGTTTTATAAATACCAATCATCATGCTCAAATGCATTACATTGTTGTTAATATTTATTTAAGCCCCTAATTTAAAGTGTTGATGACGTATTTAATCTTGGAATAGTCTCTAAGAGTTTAACCTAACTCTAGAGTAATAATAAAATAAGTAATGGAAATACCAATAAATAGTAAAATAATAAAAAAAAAAGATAATAATTATTATTATTAAGAAAGGGGAATAAACAATAAAAGGGAATTATTAATAAATAATAGATAAAAAGGGGGAATTAATAGTTACATTGGTCTCCCTAATTTTTCAATCCCGTCATAATTTACCCACTTCAAGCATTCCAAATAAATTTATTATTAAAATTTGTATATTTTAATTTTATGAAATTATAGGTTATAATTTTTTATGTGGAGTTTTAGAAAAGTTATTAACGGTTAGTAAATTATTTGTGGTAGATTGATTTTTTCTTTTTTTTTTTTGCGTGTGTTTGAGCTCTTGGATTAGGAGCAGTGTGATAATAGTTAGCTTCAGCGAGAGGTAACCACTTTCCACTTGTTATGTGTATTAGTATGTTGTTTGTGACTATTTTGTGAAATGATTATGAATATCTTAATATAAATTACTTTGTGGAACTTTATGAGTTGAATTGTGAATATATACATTTATTTATTTATATATGTATAAGAATTGAGAATTGAAATATTATGACATATATTTGAGAACGATTTTAATTACATAATATGAACAGAAAATCTTGAAAAATCCCTATTAAGCTATTTATTTATTGTGATAATTATAATAAGGTTGAATTGGGAAGAAATGGAGTAGTTATTCCACCACGTGGTGAGGCCTCCATTGGTGCACGATGGTTGGCTTTCTATTGTCCCACCTATTCAATGAGAGACTGGCCCACTAGTTCAATAGGGCTTATGACACTCCACTAGTCCAATGAGGGGAAAAGGCCCATGGTCTAGGACATGTGCTCTGAGGATTTTGGTCGGTCCTCATCACATGACCAGTGAGCTTTTGAGTAACCAGTAACATGGATGTAACTTAGCCCATGGGTCTAGTCAGAGGTGTAAGTTCCGGCTATCACCCAAGAGGGGGGGTGAATTGGGTGAAGTATAAGAATTTCCACTCTTTAAAACATTTTCGCAATTCAGTGTTTTCATCTTGAGTAACAAAAGTAAGTTTTCAAACAATTGATAATTGCTCAAATGTAAATGCTGGGAATGCAAAAGATAAGGAAGAAGAGCTTGCAAACAGATTTATACTGGTTCAGCCCTCTCTGACCTACGTCCAGTCCCCAAGCCTCACTTGGGATTTTCAATCCACTATCTCATTCAAGCTTTAATCGAGTACTTGAGAACCGCTACAATCCCACAAGTTTAGTCGGGCACTTGTGCAGCCTTTTACAAATCTCTTACTGAGATACTCCCCCTTACACACCGTAAGGATACATTGCTTGATCACACACTTTGTACTCGAAGTAATCCTCTCTCTCTAGGATTCACTCCCCCTTACAAGTTGTAATCAACACAATGTATAACCCACTCAAGATTACCCAATCTTGAGTTTCTCTCAGAAGGATAATGTGTTTACAATGAATTTCCTCTCAAAGGAATGGATAAATAAACACTGAAGTCCAGAAACAATTCATTTCACACTCTTAAGCTATTTAGATATGAAAAACAGAGTGAGAATGATGTAGAAGCAGAGCATCAGCATTTTGGCATGGTAATCATATGTCTCCTCGTTTTTCTGCTTCAATCCATGTCTTTTATAGGTAGAGAAGAGTCTGTGACCGTTTTTGACCGTTGAAGAGTCAATTAGACCGTTGTAGCCGATTAACTTTAAGTGTGGTCAGCTTCTCTCTCTAATCTCCAATTAATCCAGTTGTATAATTGGTCTGAGTTGGCTTTCTGGCAATAGATCCGTTAGAGAGGATGTTTCTTGTTGTAGTAAACTTCCTTTAATCCTTTTGCAGTCGTGTATCAGTGGATTAACCAAAGGAAGCAACTTTCTGGGCTGAGCATTAAATGTTCTGACAGCTTTTTGCTCTTGGCTCTAATCCTTCAATAAACCTTCGTTAATCTGTCTGAAACTCACTAGAAAGATGGTTAAACATATCTAGAATCAATATAGAATAATCATGAAAAGCATTGATATCAAACAAGAAGATATTACAGAATTCCCAATTTCAAATTTGTAGTAACGGCCACAAACCTTGAGGTTTGTTCATCCAACCTCGAGGTTTGCTTGAAGGTTTCAGGCAAACACAGATTTTAAAACATGTAACCTCGAGGTTGGGATGTGAACCTCGAGGTTTCCCTTTAAAAAGAAACCTTTTGAAAATTACAGAGGCTCACCAACCTTGAGGTTCCAAAGGTAACCTTGAGGTTAGAAACTTGATTCAAAATTTCATTCTTCACTAGAGCCCGATAACCTCGAGGTTGAAATTCCATACTCGAGGTTGCCTCTGAAATTACACAGTTCAGTTTTTGAAAACAAGGCTCAACCTCGAGGTTGTAAACTTAACCTCGAGGTTTTCAATATTTTGAAAACCAATTTGCTCTCTGTAAGCCATAATACTCGAGGTTCAAAAGTGATACTCGAGGTTTGAAGTATTTTCATGAAATCTCAAGTTTTAAGACAGAATACCAAACCTCAAACTCAAGTTTACATGTCCAAGCTCGAGGTAAGAATCAAATGCAAGAAGAATCAGCTCCAAACACATTGTATTATGTCCGTTATGATCCAATGAATGAAGGCTGTTCTTGATCAGCATTTTTGCTAATGTCCTGAACTGACCGTCAACTTTCAAAAGTTATATCTCCCTGGTCTGAACTCCGTTTTGGTCTGTTCTGTTGGAAATTATGCCCTAGGGGCAATTCATTGTACTTTGGATATTTAAGTTATTTAAAGTATTCTCTTTTGTTATCATTTTCGTTTGCATGTTCGTATTGATAACTGCATCCCTGGATAATCTTATAGATTATCCTAAAAGTCCCTGGTCGGTCATCTACACGGGAGTGAAGATGAAATAAGATCAGTATGACTTTGATGAGGTATGGAGATACGAATCAAAGTCATGGGCACTTGTAAGAGTACAAGGTGCTGGACCGACCCACTATGAGAAAGCTGCATGGATTTAGTCATAAGCTTATCTCATGTATAACCGCGTCACGACGCCCTATGACCTGAGACCATCATAGATTCCTACATGATGAGTACTGGTCTTTGACCTAGTCAAAAGTCACCTTTGACCGGGTGATGATAAAGGCTAGGACCAGGATCAGTGGTTTTCATGCGGAGGAATGTGAGTGGTCAAGATGGGATTTGTCCCTCACATATGTAGAGAGATAATGTTGGGCCCCTCGATGAGTGAGTCTAAGAAATGTATGGCCATACTGTGATGGAAAGGAGTTTCCATTTCACTAATTAGACTACTCGAGAATCGAGAAAGCATTGGTCAAGAAAAGGAAGTTGACATTATCCATGCCTCATCCTTGACCGAATTATCGCGTGACAAAAGGGACGTGACATGGTTGTACGATAGGTAGTATCGTGTCATCGATCCCCATGTGAATTGGGCAGTCGCAATGTCTTGCTAGAGGCCGCTTGCGACTTGTGGGCTGATACAGTGTTGGCCCACTGCCAATCTCATATGGGCCTGCAGGGTCGCACACAAGAATAATCCAACACGGGTGAAGGTGTCCAGGTTCATTGAATCTCAGATTAATCTGAGATTAAATGAATGCTAAATTTGATCTAGGATTTATATATATATATATGTATATATATAATTCGAAATTAATATATATATTATAAATTGAGATTATAATATTATATATGATATTTGTTTAGTATTTAATTTATTTGATAAATTAAATATCTGAAACAAATAGAGATATTGTATCTCATTTAATTTCGAATAAAGATATCGTATATCTGTTTAATGTTAAATTGAGATATGGTATCTCAGATTTAATTAAATAGATAGATATCATATCTCGGATTTAATTTATGATGATAAATTAAATCAAAAGGCTTTAAATTTAGATTTGATTTAAATTTAAAAATTCGAATTTCCAAATCTGGCTTTTAATATATTCAATTACATTTATGAGATAGATGTGATTGATATGCTGACCAGATTCAAAATCCGAATTTCCAAAATTAATAAAGGATTAATTTTGGTTATATAATACGCCTATCGGGTTTAGAAAAACCTACGGGATTTTCAGTAGAGCGTATTGAGAAAAGCCGCGAGAAACCCTAGAGCAATTTGAGAGAGAGAGACGCACAAGAAGCGCTAGCACGCTGCTGCAACCGTTTAGGGGATTGTTCGTGTGGATACCAGTAGAGGAAGCCGATCCAAGAGTCGACTTCTGCTGATCGAAAGAACGAGACGCGGACGTGTTGATCGCCCACCTGATCAAAGGAACGAGACGCGGACGTGTTGTTCGAGAAGGTAGCCCACCTGATCAAAGGAACGGAACGCGGACTGGTTCAACAAAGGTATGATTCGGTTTCCTTAACTCTGATTTAAACGTCGTTGAGTGATCCTTCGGAAGGATTCGTTAAAAAAATTTAATCCGCTGCGTGTACGAATCCCAACAGTGGTATCAGAGCCAACTCAGCGTACGTTTAAATTGGGTTTCTCTACATGCCGATATATGTGATATGTATGTAATAAACCGAATTTTGAATCAAGAAATTAAATCTTGAATGTTCTATTTTGATAATTCGCGTTAGGGTTTCACGGCCGTTATTCTTGTGGTTCTGAATCGTAGAGGTCGGATGATCTTGATGAGATCAGAAGATGATAACATAGGGGTCAATCATGTCGGAGACGTCATATGTTTCTGGATGCATTTGAGTAATCTTGATGAGGCAAGAGAGTAATGGTGATACTCAACATTCATTGTTGTCTTGACTTAATTGAGATCATCAAAACGGTTTTGGATCTCAAGGCATTGGATGGGATTAAACATGCCAGATCATATGATGATCGAATCCCATAAAGATCTAAGAGTTACACGTGATGTAATTGGCAAAGCAGTTGCCTACCTAAATAACTTATTTTAAGCGTCCTGCCAAAGCGGACTTAAATTTAAGCTAAATATGGATCTTAGCCCACTAATTATAATGAGGGTTGTTAATTTAGTGGGAGAATATTAACTGACTTTGCATATCTTTTAATTGTAGAATCATGTCGACCACTAACACCGCAACAACATCAATGCGATCACTCCTTGAGAAGGAAAAACTGAATGGGACAAACTTTCTTGACTGGTTTAGAAACTTGAGAATTGTTCTCAAGCAGGAAGGAAAGCAATATGTCCTTGATCGACCCATTCCTGAGGAGCCTGCAGCCAATGCTCCAAGAGCTGAGAAAGATGCTTACACGAAGCATTCTCGTGACTCTGTGGATGTAGGATGTTTGATGCTTGGCACCATGGTTCCAGAGCTCCAAAGAGATCTGGAACATGTGGAGGCTTTTGAGATGATTGCTCATCTCAAGGAAATGTTCCAGCAACAAGCAAGGCAAGAAAGGTATGAAACCATGAAAGCCTTAAATTCCTGCAAGATGGCTGAAGGTGCGTCAGTTAGCCCTCATGTTTTGAAGATGAAAGGCTACATTGATCACCTTGAGAGGCTGGGATTTCCCATGCTTCCAGAGTTAGCCACAGATATGATCTTAAACTCACTCCCGGATAGTTATGACCAGTTTGTCATGAACTATAACATGAACAACATGGAGAAATCAATTTCTGAACTGCATGGGATGCTTAAAACAGCTGAGCAGAGCATTAAGAAAAAGCCTAGCACTGTTTTGATGGTTCAGAAAGGAAAGGGTATGAAAAAGAAAGGCAAGGGCAAGAAATGGGGTAAAGGCTCAGCTGGTAAGACCAAAGAGTCGAACAAACCTGAATCTAAGCCTGCAGCCAAGAAGGCAAAGCCTCCAAAGGATGGGGTCTGCTATTTCTGCAATGAACCGGGTCATTGGAAGAGGAACTGCAAACTCTATCTAGAAGGTCTGAAAAAGAACAAGAAGGATAGCGAGGCTATCGCTTCAGGTATCTATGTCATGGATATTCATTTTTCTACTTCCTCTACATGGGTATTAGATACTGCATGTGGATCTCACATTTGTACCAATGTGCAGGGTCTCAAGGAAAGTAGAAGATTGAAGAAGGGCGAAGTTGACCTACGAGTTGGAAACCGAGCAAGAGTTGCTGCTTTAGTCGTAGGCACTTATGAATTAGTTCTGCCCAATGGGCTTTTGTTAATTTTGAACAATTGCTTTTATGTTCCTGCTTTGAGTAGTAACATTATTTCACTTTCTTATTTGGATAAGGAAGGTTTCACTTCCATTACTGGGAACCGTAAATGTTCAATTTATCTTAATGATGTTTTTTATGCTCATGGAGATTTGCATGCTGGTCATTATGTATTAAATTTAGAACATCCTAATAATGGACGAATCTATGGCATAACTACTAAAAGGTTCAGGTCAAATGACTTGAATCCAACCTACCTATGGCATTGTCGTCTAGGCCATATAAATGAGAAACGCATTTCGAAACTCCATCAAGATGGATTTCTGAATTCATTTGATTTTGAATCATTTGATACATGTGAGTCTTGTTTATTGGGCAAGATGACAAAGGCTCCTTTTACTGGACATAGTGAAAGGGCCACTGATTTATTGGGCCTCATTCATACTAATGTATGTGGACCAATGAATATCTCTGCCAGAGGAGGTCATTTGTACTTCATTACATTCATAGACGATTTTAGTAGATATGGCTATATCTATCTAATGAAGCATAAGTCTGAATCTTTTGAAATGTTCAAAATATTCCAGAATGAAGTACAAAACCAACTTGGCAAAACAATTAAGGTACTTCGATCTGATCGAGGTGGTGAATATTTGAGCCAAGAGTTCATTGACCATCTTAGGAGTTGTGGGATTATCTCACAACTTACTCCTCCAGGAACACCTCAATGGAATGGTGTTTCTGAACAGAGGAATCGAACTCTACTGGATATGGTTCGATCTATGATGAGTCAAACAGACCTTCCACCTTCCTTTTGGGGCCATGCCCTGGAAACAGCTGCGTTCACACTAAATCGTGTTCCGTCAAAGGCAGTTGAGAAGACACCATACGAGATATGGACAGGGAAGAAACCCAGTTTGTCATTTCTTAAGATTTGGGGATGTGAGGTTTATGTTAAACAACAGGCCTCTGATAAATTATCATCTAGATCCTTAAAATGCCTTTTTGTGGGGTATCCTAAGGAAACTAAAGGATACTACGTCTACAATCCCACCGATCACAAAGTGTTTGTCATTCGGAATGGTATCTTTCTGGAGAAAGAGTTTATCTCTAAAAGAACCAGTGGGAGTAAGGTGAACCTCGAAGAAGTTCGAGAGTCACAGGACAATGTAGAACCACAGATGGAAACTAGAGAAGACTCACAACAAGTTGTTGAGCCTACTCAAGTAACACAAGGCCCACGAAGGTCCGATAGATCACGGCTACAGCCTCAGAGATATGGATTTCTGATTACTGGAAGTCGTGATGTTTTGCTCATTGAGCAGAATGAGCCAACAACCTATCGAGACGCCGTAGTGGGACCTAATTCCGAAAAATGGCTTGATGCCATGAAGTCTGAAATGCAATCCATGTACGACAATAAGGTATGGACCTTAGTCGATCCACCTGAGGGTGTAAAAACCGTTGGGTGCAAATGGGTTTTCAAAGAGAAAACCGACATGGATGGCAAAGTAAATGTCTTCAAGGCACGGCTGGTTGCAAAAGGATTCACTCAAACTCATGGTGTGGACTATGATGAGACCTTTTCCCCAGTTGCAATGGCCAAGTCAATCAGAATCCTTCTTGCCATTGCATCATATTATGACTATGAGATATGGCAGATGGACGTCAAAACGGCCTTCCTTAACGGAAAGCTGCTTGAGGATGTGTACATGACACAACCTGAGGGTTTTGTGCGTCTAGAGGACACTGGTAAAGTATGTAAGCTTCAAAGATCCATTTATGGATTGAAGCAGGCATCTCGGAGTTGGAATCATCGTTTTGATGAAGTAGTCAAAGAGTTTGGCTTCATTCAGAACATGGATGAACCTTGTGTTTAATAGAAGGTTAGTGGGAGCATAGTTGTGTTTCTAGTGCTTTATGTTGATGACATCCTACTCATTGGGAATGACATTCCTACCTTGCAGAAGGTCAAGTCTTGGTTAGGAAAGTCTTTCTCAATGAAAGATTTAGGCGAAGCCACTTATATCCTTGGGATAAGGATCTATAGAGATAGATCCAAGAGGCTGTTGGGCCTAAGTCAGAGCACATACATAGACAAGATACTGAATAGGTTCAGTATGCAGGATTCCAAAAGGGGTAACGTGCCCATGTCTCATGGCATTCATCTCAATAAGGATCTGTGTCCTAGTACACAAGATCAAAGAGACCGCATGAGTAAGATTCCATATGCCTCTGCCATTGGATCTATCATGTATGCCATGTTATGTACTCGACCGGATGTGTCATTTGCCTTGAGTATGACCAGCAGATATCAACAAGATCCCGGTGAGGGTCATTGGACTGCTGTCAAGAATATCCTTAAGTACTTAAGAAGGACTAAGGACTTATTCTTGGTATATGGTGGCTTGGAGGACGAGCTCTGTGTGACTGGTTACACAGATGCGAGTTTCCAAACTGACCAGGATGATTCAAGATCGCAATCAGGATATATGTTCCTATTGAATGGTGGTGCGGTGAGTTGGAAAAGCTCTAAGCAGAGCACTGTAGCTAATTCTGCAACGGAAGCTGAGTATATAGCAGCATCGGATGCAGCTAAGGAAGCTGTTTGGATCAGAAAGTTCATCACTGAACTGGGGGTGGTTCCTACCATCTCAGATCCAATAAACTTGTTCTGTGACAATAACGGCGTCATTGCACAGACAAAGGAGCCTAGGTCACATCAAAGGACCAAGCACATACTCAGGCGTTTTCATCTCATCAGAGAAATCAATGAAAGAGGTGATACAAACATATGCAAAGTACCAGGAGAAGACAACGTAGCAGATCCTCTCACTAAGCCGCTTGCATAAGCGGCACATGAGCGTCATGTTAGGGCAATGGGAATTAGAGTAATCAATGATTGCACCTAGTGCAAGTGGGAGTCTGTTGGAAATTATGCCCTAGGGGCAATTCATTGTACTTTGGATATTTAAGTTATTTAAAGTATTCTCTTTTGTTATCATTTTCGTTTGCATGTTCGTATTGATAACTGCATCCCTGGATAATCTTATAGATTATCCTAAATGTCCCTGGTCGGTCATCTACACGGGAGTGAAGATGAAATAAGATCAGTATGACTTTGGTGAGGTATGGAGATACGAATCAAAGTCATGGGCACTTGTAAGAGTACAAGGTGCTGGACCGACCCACTATGAGAAAGCTGCATGGATTAAGTCATAAGCTTATCTCATGTATAACCGCGTCACGACGCCCTATGACCTGAGACCATCATAGATTCCTACATGATGAGTCACTGGTCTTTGACCTAGTCAAAAGTCACCTTTGACCGGGTGATGATAAAGGCTAGGATCAGGATCAGTGGTTTTCATGCGGAGGAATGTGAGTGGTTAAGATGGGATTTGTCCCTCACATATGTAGAGAGATAATGCTTGGCCCCTCGATGAGTGAGTCTAAGAAATGTATGGCCATACTGTGATGGAAAGGAGTTTCCATTTCACTTATTAGACTACTCGAGAATCGAGAAAGCATTGGTCAAGAAAAGGAAGTTGACATTATCCATGCCTCATCCTTGACCAAATTATCGCGTGACAAAAGGGACGTGACATGGTTGTACGATAGGTAGTATCGTGTCATCGATCCCCATGTGAATTGGGTAGTTGCAATGTCTTGCTAGAGGCCGCTTGCGACTTGTGGGCTGATACAGAGTTGGCCCACTGCCAATCTCATATGGGCCTGCAGGGTCGCACACAAGAATAATCCAACACGGGTGAAAGTGTCCAGGTTCATTGAATCTCAGATTAATCTGAGATTAAATGAATACTAAATTTGATCTAGGATTTATATATATATATATATAAAATTCGAAATTAATATATATATATATATATATTATAAATTGAGATTATAATATTATATATGATATTTGTTTAGTATTTAATTTATTTGATAAATTAAATATCTGAAACAAATAGAGATATTGTATCTCATTTAATTTCGAATAAAGATATCGTATATCTGTTTAATATTAAATTGAGATATGGTATCTCAGATTTAATTAAATGGATAGATATCATATCTCGGATTTAATTTATGATGATAAATTAAATCAAAAGGCTTTAAATTTAGATTTGATTTAATTCAAAACTCGGATTTCCAAATCTGGCTTTTAATATATTCAATTACATTTATGAGATAGATGTGATTGATATGTTGACCAGATTCAAAAATCCGAATTTCCAAAATTAATAAAGGATTAATTTTGGTTATATAATATGCCTATCGGGTTTAGAAAAACCTACGGGATTCTCAGTTGAGCGTATTCAAAAAAAGCCGCGAGAAACCCTAGAGCAACTTGAGAGAGAGAGACGCACAAGAAGCGCTAGCACGCTGCTGCAACCGTGTTTTAGGGATTGTTCGTGTGGATACCAGTAGAGGAAGCCGATCCAAGAGTCGACTTCTGCTGATCGAAAGAACGAGACGCGGATGTGTTGATCGCCCACCTGATCAAAGAAATGAGACGCGGACGTGTTGTTCGAGAAGGTAGCCCACCTGATCAAAGGAACGGAACGCGGAATAGTTCAACACAAGGTATGATTCGGTTTCCTTAACTCTGATTTAAACGTCGTTGAGTGATCCTTCGGAAGGATTCGTAAGAAATTTTTAATCCGCTACGTGTACGAATCCCAACAGGTTGGTCCTCGATCGTTCAAGAAAAATGATTTACTGCTTCGGAGGGCCGACATTGGCAATAAAAATGCCCGAGATGGAAAGCTGGCAGCCAATTGGGAAGGTCCTTATAGAGTTAAAGAGAAACTCGGAAAGGGAGCTTACACTCTGGAATCACTGGATGGAAAAGCAATCAAAAGAACTTGGAACGCCGACAAGCTCAAAGCTTATTACAGTTGAAGCTTTTTGTCTATTTCCAGTTTACTATGTTCTATGTTTTTACTAAGTTCTTGTTTTACATTTGTTTTCAAGCAGCTCGGTCGCGGGATTTTGTTATTGAAGTCTCGCTTAGTGTTGTATCAATGACTTAATGAATGAAGCTTACGGGATCATAGAGCCCGAATTTCAAGTCAGTATAGAGCTCACCGATACATGTGTGAATTCCGAGTTAATTCATAAATCATGTAGTGATAGAATCGCCAGCGGAATAATCCGCCAAATATGAATCTAAAAATAGATCATATAGTGGCAAAGCCGCTGAAAATATAGCGAGCAGAAACTCGGGTTAAATAATTCGCGTTTAACGTATCGCGATAATGGCCATAGTAAAAAACATGCACGAATAATATTACAAACGCGTGTTTTCATGAATCATGTATACAAATTAATGTTCGTTTGTATATTAGCCGACCTTGATCACGTTGGCTTTGCACCTTCATCTCGGAAAAAGCAAAATCGGATAAACAGGATAAACGAAACTCGAAAATTCTTGATATAGTCAAAAGTAAAAGCCCAACACGGGCGTTACAATTTAGCTGTCCAAAATAAGCAAAAAGAACAAGAAAAAAACAAGTCGGACTAAGCATCGGCGTGATGGTCTTCACCAGTCTCCTCGGGACCTTTGCTGGTTGAAGGAACAGCTGGAGGAGGAGCCGGGACAAATACCTCGTCTTCAACATAGGCGTTTACGTGCACCCCTTCCAAGTTTAAGATCACCGTGGGATTCTGGAACTGGATCTGCTCCAGGGCGTTCTCAAAGGCGTCCACCACACCCGACTTCAGCTTCGCTATGTCATCATTGGCGGATGCATTGGCCACTTGGCTAGACTCAAGCGATGATTTTAGCTTGGTGATCTCGTCTTTATACTTCTTAATAGAAGTCATGTCTTGTTCATGGATCTGTAGCTAGTGGGTAACCTCAGATTTAGCCTTATGAAGCTTGTCACGCAGTGCGATGAGCTCGTCAGACAAGCTTTCCTTCTCAGCCTTTGCTATCTGTACATCTTCTTGGGATTGGGCTAGTTGGTCGTCTGCCTTTTTCTTGTCGGCCTCCAAAGCATCCAAATCCAACTCACACAAGCCGACTTTTTCCTTGAGATGAGCGGCGAGATGGCAGAGACCGGCATTCTTCAAATTGAGGTGCTCCATCTCTTTGAGTTCTTTGGCCTCCAACTTCGAAAGCCGCTTCCCATCATAGTAGTGTGAAGGAGGGCGTAGAGCTGTACGCAGGCTGGCGGAGACTTTGTTTTCCCAAATGTAAGATTCGGGAAGTCGGATAATAGGGCTTGAAGAAGCTGTTGGAACCTGGGGTTCCACGCTCTCGGGCTCAAGGACTGGAAGAGTTAAGGGGATGTCGACCTCGTCTGTGCCAGAATCGATAATCTTCTTCTTCCTCAAAGTCTTGGTTTTCTTGGCCGGTGGTTGTTGGGATGGCTCGGTACTGGGGGTTGTTCTTTTCACGCCAGGGGTCAGAGGACGAGGTGTTGGTATCACCGCCTCTGGATGGCATGTTACGTCCATATAAACGGGCCTTTTCCCATTGGATCACCTGCGAAAGAGAAAAAAGAGTTAAGTATTGAGGTTTTGACAAAAAGAACATCATGACTTATGAATTAAAGATGTCATACCCGTAACGGGTTGTTTCCAAACAAAAGAGACTATGTATTCTGCCGAGTCTATTAAGGGGTCCTTATTAGTTAAGGTAGAAATGAAAGCAACAGTGTCTTTCTCGGAGGTGGTTAGTTGGGATACAGGTGTCAAAAAATCTTTAGCTTCCAATTTATGGTGTTCTTTACACCAATATAAGGGGAAACGCTCCTCAAGTTCCACAGAAGCAGAGGTTTGAAGGAACCAGGGAGTACACCTGGGTTTGGCTACAACCTTGAAAAAAGAACTTTTTTTGAAGCCCTTGCAAGAATCAGTAAAAGCCTTAAGAAATTTACGACCATGCGAAGCCCGGAGTGAAGTCCATCCGAACCTTAGTTGGTCTCCATCCGTGGTCAAGTTGGTTTCTAAGAGGGAAAAAAGTGGCAAAATACAGGCACGGAGCATAATAAATCATATATATGGCAAAAACTTTCGAAGGCCATGGCAAAGGCCTAGTCGTTGGGATGAAGCTGAGAAGGGGCAAGGTGTAAGTGGCGGAGAAGCTGCATTTGAAAGTCAGAGAAAGGGAATTCCATCCCAAGACGAGCAATTAGGTCTTTATAAAAGAAAAAGAAGTTACATTCGTTGTTGTTTAATCGCGTAGAGGCTACTGACTCATTTGTCGAGGGTAGACATATCACAAATCCATCTCCACCCCGTACAATACGTGAAACAGCTTGAGACGACATTTTGTTTCTCATATCGGTAACGGCATTACTCACAGCATATCCTTTAATTTGAGACATTCGTGAAGACCCAGAAGGGGCAGATTCTCTGGTCTCGGATTGATTTGTTTGGTGAGAAGGGGAAGACATTAAATACCTATAAAAGACAAAAACAAAAATAGGCAAGGCCAGAACTCGGGTATACCTGAAATTACAGGGTTTACAGGATGAGTTTGGAGTGTTGAAGGCAATAAAGTAGCATTAGTGGCTGAAGAACTCCGAGGCCTTTCATTACAACGACAACAGTCTAAAATTTGTTTGGCATCTCGGTCATGGCCCAACCGAACAAGTTCAATAGCTTTGTAGGTACATTCTTCGCATGGAGCAGAAATCTCAACAAAGTAAGTTGGCATGGAGACCTCGGGAATTACGCCGTGAGTTGCTAGGGGAGGCGGAGGAACCACGGTTGACGGTGTAGGTTGAACACGACCTCGGCTAGACCTCCCACCTCCACTACCCCGGGAAGAGCGGAGCAGATCTTCCATTTTCTCTTCCTCGGTGGGAAGGATGGACCACAGCCAAAGTTTAGTTCAGCCGGGAACGCGTTGGAGTAGTTCTCTGTCTTCCTCAGGGATGGGCCTACCATACATATCTACTAATGGGGGTCTCGGATCCATCTCTTGGGGAACAAGCGACGTGTTAAAGCCCAAGTAATTTGTGCATATAAAAGCAAGTCATCCACAACACAAGATTCATGGCATGGTAAACAACAGAGGTAGTACATGAAATTATCAATGAATGCAATGAATCTATGAAGAATATAATCCCAGATTTCCCAACATTACAAGAAGAGTATAGTCTCAGATTCCCCAGCATTGCAACGACTCAGACAAAAACGTTTCACAATTGTTCTCAACATTTTCTCTTTTAGAGAGGAATTCGGAAAAGTCATCACCGTCGTTTGAATAATCCAGCAAAAATAACAGTATGTATTCCAACTAACAAGGAACCCAGAAAGAAAGATGAAGAACAACAATGAGCAGCAATGAAAAAATGAAACAGAAGATACTTGAAGACGAAACTGGAGAAAAGTGGAACGTTGCAGAAGAGAATGGCTCTGTTAGCGATTTCTTCGTTTGAGAGAGAAATGAAGCAGATAAGTGAAAATAGATGGAGCTTTGAGAGGCATTTTATAAGTGCGCCAAAACGTGTAACGTTTCAAAACCCAAGCGTCTTACCGGTTACGAGGTGCCAAAAGGGTATAACGATTGGGAGCTCAAACGTTTTGTTGGTACAGGATGCGAGAAATCAAGGCTAGAACCCTAAAAGTAATAATGAAGACTAGGGTATGACGTAAGGCATTAATGGGCGCAGTAACCGAAGGCGGCTTTTTGGGAAACATGTCGCTTCAAATTCGGGAATGGCGGTTATGCGATACAGCACCAAAAACAGAAGAGACGCAATGTCAGATGAATGGTCACATTAGTTAGTACGGCAATATTTGCGCGAAACATCTCGGTAAGGATCCCAAAAGGTTTAGAAACTCGAGACCATGGGCTAGAACAAACTCGGCGACTTACAGATCGAAACAGCCGACTTTGGGGAAATGCAAGGCTGGATGTTAATTCACAGATTGATGAAAGCAAGCAAACTATAATACCTCTCAGACAAGTCGGATAGGATGAATATATCTCGGCCAATTTCATGTCTCATGAAGCGATCAATCAATGCATCCTGGCAACCGAGAGACCTGAGCTGCCAAGCTGAGGGGCAACTGTTATGGACCCCGAAAATTGGACTTAAGAGAAGTCTGGCCCAGTTGGGGAGACACCTGTCTGCGGTTACATCCATGTGGACAATAACGGACGTAGTGGGGGCATGCTCCCACAACGGTCAGAGCAGTTATTTGCCTATATAAAGGAGAGTATCTCTTCCTGGTGAACGGTACACGGTTAATCCTCTATCACTTATACTTCCACACAGAGCACACACCCCACTCCCTTGTGGCTAAACGTCAAAGTCATACTCGAACTACGTGGACTTTGATCCCTGACAAAGGTACGTAGGCCCTAGACATTGATCCTAGTTCAAGCCCGGTTAATCTTGTTCATAACGGACGTAGTGGGGGCATGCTCCCACAACGGTCAGAGCAGTTATTTGCCTATATAAAGGAGAGTATCTCTTCCTGGTGGACGGTACACGGTTAATCCTCTATCACTTATACTTCCACATAGAGCACACACCCCACTCCCTTGTGGCTAAACGCCGAAGTCATACTCGAACTACGTGGGCTTTGATCCCTGACAAGGGTACGTAGGCCCTAGGCATTGATCCTAGTTCAAGCCCGGTTAATCTTGTTTATGGATTTAAGTCACCCAGACTAACATAACTGCTCTCCCCCTCTACCAGAATTTATGCAAACTTTATATTTCAACACACTTTTGAACCTCAACCTCTCTCATGACTAAATGGTTTGGAAATTGTTTGTTGAAAATTGAACTTTGCTGTGAAGGAAAGTTTGATAATTTGTGGGTGTTTTGAACTAGCTAGTCATTTATTATTGGAAATTGAAATCAGATTGTATTTTGCTTGTCATTTAATTTTCCGAATTCGAAACTTTGTTGTTGCACTTATCACCACATACAGGGATGCCAATTACCAAACAGGAATTTAGGCACTAGTTCTTACCTATTGAGAATAATTGTAGCCAAGAGACATTAGATGACAATGATTATTATACAATTGTTCCAAATATAACGACATTTTCTTATAGGCAAATACTACCTTATTGATTCTGGATATCATAATTTCAAAGGGTTTTTAAGACCATATAGACATACAAGATATCATCTTCCTCAATTTAGATTGGCCCCAACTTTTAGATCACAAAATGAGCTCTTTAGTTATCATCATTCAAGTTTAAGGAGTGTCATCGAAATAACCTTTGGAGTTTGCAAAGCAAGGTGGAGGATATTGCAAAATTTGACCAATTTTGAGCTTGAAACTCAATTTGCTATCATACGTGCAACCTTTGCTCTTCATAATTATATAAGGAGAATGGATTCTTGTGATATAGATATGCTTAGAAGATTTGAGAACATTGATAAGTTTGAAAATAATAATAATGATCATAGAGAATATGAATGGGAAGGGCCAACTCCAGACTCTACTAGACTGATGGAAGAAACAAGGAGTACTATTAGAGATCAATGGTTGGATAGAGGTCGAGTGCGTCGTTAGCTTTTAGTAACTTATAGTATAATGAATATTTTTCTATTTTTGGAATATGGTCCAATATGACTCTTTTTTTAATTAATGCATTAGTTATAATATAGTAGTTGACCATTTTGGGTGGAAATTACTATTCATTAGTGATAATGAAGTTTTAAGTTATTTTAGGTTATTATATACAATTTAATTTTTTTAGGATGCAATTATGATAATTACTTATCTCCCATTAATAAATTTTTTATAAATGCTAAAAATTATTTTAAATTAAACTTTCTTTTCATCTATGTACTTAAGGTTGAAGTCAAATTCATTCTTAAGAATATAAATCAAAAGAACCACAAATAGATAAGCATGGTAAGCAGAAAATAATCGTGGATATAGTGTGACCTCCATATCACAAGTGGAGCGACTAACTTTTCAAGGGAAAAATTAATATTGTTGCAAGCATTCCCTAAATGATCTATTATGTAAACAAAGTTACAAGGGCTGGATTTATTTAGTTCGGTTGGGTTTTATTCTTTTCATTGCACCTTGATATATATATATATATATATATATTTTAAAGGTTTATTTTTAATTAATGCATTGGTTATAATATAGTAGTTGACCATTTTGAGTGGAAATTACTATTCAATACTGATAATGAAGTTTTAAGTTATCTTACATTTTATATGCCGAATTCAATAATTTTACTAATAAAAAGTGCTTCTCTATTTTAACATCCAAACAACAAAATAGCTTAACTTCTAATTAAAAGACTTTTTTTTAAAAAAGCAACGGAAAAAAGTCCTTTTTTTAAAGCCTATCCAAAGGGCTCTTAGTCTTTTATTAAAATAAATAATCAAATTTTAAACTCCAAAAAATTTATGTCAGTTGTTTAAAACTACAACAAAGGTTAAATAATATTATATTTTAGTGTTAAGGTGCAACAATGCAGATGAGATTTTTTTTTTTAAATCCTGACCGAAAAATTCTTGTGTGATTGAGTATCTTATTCATATTTATACGCATACATATTCCATTATGCATTTTCGTTTTACTAAAATGGAGAAGGATATAAAACTAATTAATATTGAGATTCAATAATTTAAACTAAAAATTATTTTCTTTCTTTTTTTCATTTCTTTTAAAATTTATTTATATATAAGGACTAGGTTAACATTTGAACGATTGAGATTTAGTCATTTTTTAAATCTTCGATTACAAAAATAAATAATCCAATTTTAAATTAAACTTCCGAAATTTTATCTCAATTGTATACAACTGCATTAAATAAAAACATTTAAAGAATATTTTATAGAAGATAGAACCTGAATAGTTAAAAAAAAAAAATTAATCTTAGTGTTACAAAAGGGAGAGAGATCATGATTAAAGCTGTCATAAATGCAATACCTATTTTCCCTATGACTTGCTTCAAATTTCCAGTCAAAACCTGTCAAGAACTCAACAGCCTGGTGTCCAATTTCTGGTGGGACGAACAACATAAAACGCACTGGGTGGCTTGGCATAAACTTATACGGCCTAAGTGTGAAGGAGGCATGGGATTTTGTGATTTCATAAAGTTTAATAAGGCCCTCCTAGTAAAAACAGCTTGGCGACTGACTCAGAACCCCAATGATTTATGGGTAAGGGTCCTTAAAGGACTTTATTTTCCTAATGATGTTTTTTTGGATGCAGGAAAAGGGCATAGAGCCTCCTGGTGTTGGTCAAGCATATTAGAAGGGAGGGACTTTATTAAAGAAGACTTGTGCTGGCAGATTGGCAATGGGAAGTCAACTCGAATCTAGAAAGATAAATGGATCCCGTCCCTACCTTCCTGTGGGTTGAACACTGAGGATGAAGACATCAAAAATTCATATCAGCATGTTGACTCCATTATATCTACTAGTGGAGGCTGCTGGAACTTAACTCCAATCAGAAACGCCATTGATGATCAATCCCGGGATGCTATTGAAGCTATTTCTCTCCCTCGGACTCCTCAGGAAGACCGGCTGATGTGGACCCATGCAAAGAATGGAATGTACTCAGTCAAACTTGGGTATTACCTGACAGATGTTGATCCTACACTGCAATTGCAAACTGCAGGACCCTCAATTTACCTATCTAGTGAGGTTTGGAAGAAATGCTGGAAACTCAAGACCATCCCAAGAGTAGTAAATTTTATTTGGCGCTGCCTATCAAGTGATCTTGCCACAAACGAAGCTCTTGTCAAAAGGAAAAGAAGTCCTACAGTAATGTGCCCGATATGTCAACTTGCTCGAGAAACGCTGGAACATCTTTTCTTTCATTGTTAGTGGGTGCGTTGTATCTGGTTTGGGTGTGGATTAACATTAAAAACCAATCTCAATAGAATCCTCAATTTCCAACAATGGTGGATTGGAGTTTTGAATCCTCAAAGCCCACTGACGGATTATGATAGAGCACTCATTTGTTGGCTGCTGTGGTTTATTTGGAAAGGGAGGAATGATTTTGTGTTCAATGGAGTGCGCCCAGATCCTACATCTGTAATCAACAAAGCCCAGATATCATTAACTAACTATTGGGATGTGTGGTACCCTACCAACCTCAATCCAGGAGTTAGCAACAAGATCTCGCCAACGGTTGCTTGGGATCCACCGGAGAATGGATATTTGAAAGTAAATTTAGAAGGATCTTTTCAGAGGCCCACAGCAACTGCTGCTATTGGACTTGTTTGCCGGGATCATTGGGGTCATATGCAATGGGCCTTTGTTGATAAAGTCAAATCTATCTCAGCTTTCATGACGGAAGCCCTGGCATTGAAGAGAGCCTTGATGATCATCCAAGATTTGGGGAATAAAAATGTTATTTTTGAGACTGACTGCCAAGTACTTGCGCGTTGTGTGGAAAGTAATCAACCTTCTCTTTGTGAATGGGAGTCTCGAGGAATTCTTGATGATATCCTAAGTGCACTAAAATCTAACTCTAGTTTTTTAGTCCATTTCATTCCTCGTCAGGGGAACAAAGCAGCAAACTGGCTTGCTGCATCCACTAATAAGGAGGTGTGCCCAATTGGGTGGGTAGGAATACCCTTACCTTCTTTGTCTCAACTTCTGGAGGAAGATTTGAAGAGCATCAGATATCAGCAAGCACAAGCCTCGACGTCCACCAGTAGCATTGAACTGGGTTGAGTTGTTGTTTTATTTTAGGGTGTATGCATGTTGAAGTTTTTCCCTAGTTATTTTCTAAGTAGTATGGCTTGTGTGTGTCTTGTTTTCAACTATTATTTCCTTTGTTGGTTAAGTACTGTCCTGTGTCATGTCATTCTGCTTTGTAATAGCTGATTCCATTTTCCATAATGAATATTTTAGAAGTGTTCAAAAAAAAAACAAAAGGGATCTATATAGGCAAAAATGAATTATTTGTAGATGTGGAAAATATGTTAAATTTTCTGAGCAAGAAAATATGTTAAATTTGATTGAGATTTAACTTTTTTGAAAAAGGGGATGAATTTTTAAAAAAATATCCTTTATACTTAATTGAGGTTGAAAATTTTATAAAAAATAATATATATATATATATATATATATATATATATATATATATAGAAGGATTAGAGGAGGATCTAAGTCAAAGTTTTAATTTATATCTAACAACAAAGAGAGAGAAAAAATTGTGCAAAATTACTAGGGAAATTCTCTCTAATTTATTAGATTTATTTTGATGAGCTGATTCATCAAAGGAGCAACCAGAATTTTGTCTACGAAGTCGCTCTTGTTCTTCAGGAGTGAAGTCATTCTTTATATTGAACATCTTTCGCATCTCTTTAGGAGTCTTTCCCCTCATCGACTGTACCACAGTTTGACATACCAAATTAAACAGACCCTCAATTCCTAAATAGTCGGCTACCATTAATATCTGAAACAGCGTATCCTCCACGTTCATTTTCATGAACTCTGGGTCCCATCCCTCTAGCTCCTCCGCGTCGGAATTTGAGGCTCCATCGTTGGCCTTGGAGGCGTGCTTCTCGCAATACTCTATCACTTTCACCCATGTTTCTCTGTTCACTTCAGTTATTGGGACTTTTCAGTCAGGAGAGACGCAAACATCCCCATCAAACGATCCAGGAGTTTCCATTGTATCGCCGCTTCGACGGTCATCTCAAACTCGCCACCGTGGCTACTCACCACAGTAATAGCCTCCACAGAGGAGAACATCGTCGCTGTTGGAAGGATTAGTGAGCTCTTGATTATTAATGGCTGGGGAGAGAGAGTAATGATTCTAAAACATACATCCTTCACGTTAGAGTCTCTCTCTTTCTTTGTTGTCATAAAGATAAACTTTTAAGGATAAAGATAAGTTCTGAATATTTTAATTTAAAATAAAAAGATTTTCTTATCTTTTCTCCGAAAAAATTATTTTCTTATGATCAGTCAGTAATATTTTAATGATAATTTGTAAATATTTTAATTTTAAAGACGACACTTTCTCATGATTCCACCGAAAAAAATTCCCATCACTACTCAAATAAATTTTAAAGTTTAAACAAATAAAATATATCATCTCCGTATATATGCAATCTTGTTAGCCCTGGGATAATTTTGCACAACATTAATGAAAAATAATTTAAATTAATCTTTTAAATTTGAATTTGGCCAATAACAAATTTAAAAAAATGAAATAATGGTTCGACCTTATACTTAATGCAAAAATAATTATAGTAGACACTAATCAATTTAAGGAACCAAAGATAAATCAAAATAAAATAAAAAAATTTTGAGAAAATCTATAAGTTAACATGCAATCATGTAATTTTACCTCAATTCTAAACGGTTAAGAGGCATGGTCACCGACTCACCGTTAAAAAAGAGAGGCTTGGTAAAAGAAAAATGGTTAGGCGTTATATTTTTATAAGATTATATGACCAAAATATTAAATTAAAACATATCTTTCAAATTAATTAAATAGATTGCGTCACTTTAGTGAACTTCAAAATTCTATAAATAAGAGGCTAGCTGGGCGCTCAAGTGATAAGTCAAAATTCCATACCCACACGTAGAGCCAGGTGAGTTCTTGCTAATTTAAAACATTTAGATTTGCTTAAAACTTTCTATTAAATATAGGGGTTTAAATTTCTCATGTTGCATGAGAAGAAGAAAATTCATATACACACATGAAATAGTGGGACCCACATATATATAATACTCCCTCCGGTCCTAATTATAAGGCATAGTTGACTTTTTTGGAAAAATTAAGGAAGCTAATTAAATTACTTTAGATTATTTTTATTTTTATTTTTTTCTTCAAACCAATTAATTTAACTAATAAACTAATATATAATCTAAAGATGCACAACATATGAAATGATTAAGTAACTTATTTAACTTCCTTAATATCTCCAAAGAAAGTCAACTATGCCTTATAATTAGGACCGGAGGTAGTACTAATTTTATATATATATATACGTGGGTCCCACTATTTTATATGTGTATGACATGAGAAAACACTTCTCCTACAACATGAAAAGGGTTTTTCCCTTAAATATATGATATTAGATGTGAACCATTTTCAAGTGTTTTCTTGTTATGTGCATCGCAAATTTTTTTATATTATTTTCATTTGTGTACAGAAGAAAGAAAGTATTGGAATATTAGTTAATAAAGTTGTCAAGCCATTTTTTTGTCACAAGGGTTTGGAATATTATTTTGGGTTAAGGTACATATTTACCAACAAACTATTACAAGAAGAGCATCCAGCACAAGCATTTATTAAAGGTATCTTAACTACAAAAGAACAATTAAAGGGGGTAAAAAAAACACAATGGCCATTAATTTTTTTTTTTCACAGACATTTAACTCATGGGTTATGATGATGTGGCGAAGATAATTGATGAAGTGTCAAGATTGAGTCAGAAAAAATTGACTCTAGCTTATTTTTGCTCAAACTCTCGAACATCATGAATTCTGAGCACGACCCACAATGATCACAGAATAGCAAACACTGTCTTTCTGGGGAATTTCATAAAACACCTTGCGTGCTTCATTGAGCAAGCGGCATTTTGAGTAGAAGTCGATGAGAGCAGACCCCGCAAAGGGCTCTTCAGACAAACAAAGCTTGATAGAGAGACAATGGAGACTAAGGCCAAAGGGTAGGCAAGACAATGAAGCACAAGTTTTGAAGAGGGAAGCCAAAGTGCGTTGGTTAGGAAGAGTAGGATGGCGAAGCATGGAAACAAAATGGTGGAGAGCAAGAAGGGTGCTGGAGGAAGCAGAGATGAGAGAGGTTCATGAGACAATGTTGGGACGAGGGATTTGGTGGAAGAGACGAAGAGGATAAGATTGGAGATTGGATTTGGAGTAGAGAGCGATGAGGTTATTGAACAAAGAAGTCTCAGATTTTGAGGCTTTAATAGCTCGAGCATGTAGTATGCGAGGATCCAAGTTGGCAGGAGCAGGAAGACTCCGCAGCGAACGTATGGTATTGAGGAGATTGTCTGATATATTGTGCTCCATTTAAGGAAGCGTGAGGAATCAAATCAGCTGGTGAAATCCATCAAGTTCACTCTAAATGAAATGAAAAAGAAGACTCAATCTTTCTTAATCCCTTCCACTTTATATCATACCACCTAGTTAGAAATCCACCCCCACCAAAATTTCTTCCTCCTTTTCTTCTCTCTCTCTCTATATATATATATATATTCTTAAACAGAGTCACCTTCTTCTTCTTCTTCTCCCAGTCTCAAACCACTTTCTTAATCCCTTCCACTTTGTATCGTACCACCTAGTTAGATATCCACCCCCACCAAAATTTCTTCCTCCTTTTCTTCTCTCTCTCTCTCTCTCTCTCTCTCTATATATATATATATATATATATATTCTTACACCTTTACAAAATCATAACACCTTTCTCCAATTTGATTCAACTCACCCGCCAATTCCCTGATTTCTGACCTGTATTTGCTCAATTCAAAATGAGTTCCAATCCTCCCCCCGCCGTCGTCAACATTGGTGTTCCCATTCATACGTCCTCCCGGATACTGTCAAACTTTTTACAAAGCATCAATCTCAAGTACGTCAAGCTCGGCTACCATTACTTGATGATCCATTTGTTGACCCTCCTGTTGATCCCGCTCGTCGCCATCATTTTTGTCCAAGCTTCTTAGACCAACCCCGATGACCTTCGCAACCTTTTGCTCCACCTCCAATACAACCTCGTTGCCGTCATCATATGCTCTGTTTTTCTCATTTTCGGATCCATCGTCTACATCATGATGCGACCTAGATCCGTTTACCTCGTGGACTTCTCTTGCTACCTCCCTCCTCCTCATCTCCAGTTTACCTCGTGGACTTCTCCAGCTACCTCCCTCCTCCTCGTCTACATCATGATGCGACCCAGATCCACTTTCATGGAACACTCAAGGCTTACCGGCAATTTTGAGGAGTCTTCGCTCGAGTTTCAGCGTAAGATTCTAGAATTTCTCGGTTAGGGGAAGAAATGTGTGTTCTATAGGTCAATCTCTCTCGATTGCTCTGAAAAGTCAAATTTTTCTGATACAACATGTCCACATCTTCGCTACATCATCAAATAAATCACCATTTTAAAAAAATAATAATAACGGAGATTGTGTTTTTTACCTCTTTTAATTGTTTTTTTACTTAAGATACCTTTAATAAATGTTTGTGCTGGATGTTCCTCTTGTAATAGTTTGTTGGTAAATATGCACCTTAACTCTATTATTTTCAAGTGTTTTCTTGTTATGTAATCTTTGTCCCATCCCCCTAGCTCCTCAGTGTCGGAATCTGACGCTCCATCGACGTTGGCCCTGAAGGTGTGCTTCTCGCAATACTCAATCACCTTGGGACTTTACAGTCAGCAGAAACAGAAACATCCCCATCATATGATTTAGCAATCGACTGTATCATTAGGTAAGTTCATGCTAATTTAAAACATGTAGATTTCCTTCAAACTTTCTATCAGGAACCAAATATATGCTTCAACAAACAACTCATGGCTAGGGCTTTGCAATTTTAATAACATTCATGATGACCTTAGCGATATAGAAAAGTTGTTCCCTAGGATTCGTGTATAGAAGAAAGTTGTTGTGATAGAGTATATCTTTAGGAAATCAAAAAATAAGTGAAATATCAACTAGATAGATTTAGTCATTCGGATTTAGGATGATGAATTGTTTGAATTTCATATGTAGATATATTTTGGATTTCTTATTTAGATTTTGGATGGAGTCTGTTTCACTCTAAAGCATTATAAATAGACATAGTGTCTCATCAATAAAATATGAAATATTTCAGAAAATAAATTGATATAGGAGATTCTCCTCGAAGGGTTACTGGCTAGGCTAATTTAGAGAAAATGCGAGATTCTTGCCTACTCTCTATCTCAGAGGGGTTGTCCTTAATAAGTTAATGAGATACTTGTTGTAAACATATGAGTGAATGTGTGGGTGTGTCAAAGAAACAAGTCCCACATTGCTTGGGAAAAGGAGAGTACAAGCCTATATATAGAATCATATGATATTGGGCTTGTAAAGAGGCTTGAGGAGTAGTGGGCTCGCGGGCACAACAATGGGCCACCAAGAGGCAAATGCAGTGGAAATTCGGTGATTCCCCCCCTGCGCGCGAGTAATATATGACACCAGCACTTTTGTGAAAATATTTTGCTCTAAAGAAATATTATTTTAGTTTACTAAAATAATAATTTAATTTTTGGAGGCTTACCAAAAAGGCTCCATATTTAGGGTTTAAAAGTTGAGAACCCTTCGTGACCAATAGTTGTCAACAGCCGAGCGCCTATCCGGACGAGTTTACTGTTGTCAACGAGTAAACTCGATTTTTCATGCAACGTCTGTTGGGTCGCGAGGGATGCATCATCCGAATGGTTTGACGTCCGTTGGCTCTCTGCGAACAACGTTTACAAAAGGAAGTCGGACGAAGTGCTTGGTACAACATATACACAATCTTTTCTCCTCCGCCTTTTTTCTTCCTATCGATTACCATTATCTTTCGCCAGTTCTGCCGCCATGCCGTAGAGCGAGAAGGGTCTGTTTAATCCTGGGGAGTACCGTTTCCAGTTTGCCGGTGGTTGCATAATAACTCTATAGGACAACGTTCCCGTACGCGACTCAGATCACTCATATCGGTTTTGTTCCAGATTGCTCCTGATTTATTCAACAATCTATAGAGTTAAACAACGAGCATGGACAACGACGCTGGTAACAACGTTCCTGAGAAACACGATGTTTCTAATCTTAATGTCGTACTGGTGCCTTTGGCAATGCTGCTTCCTAGACCTTTTCCTGATACATCAAGATTGAGGTTTTCGATGGAAAGAATTTCAAACGGTGGCAAGAACGAGTTCATTCAGTCCTTGACATGCATGGTGTGGCTACTACTCTCAATCAACCACAACCTGCATTAGAATCTGACCAGACTGCGAAGGATGCATGGACATATGCCGATAAGGTTTGCAGACACACCCTCATAAGTACTCTGTCTAATGATCTGTTCGACGTGTATTGTGTGTACAAGAAGGCACAAAAGATCTGGGAGTCACTCATTCACAAATACACTGCTGAAGATGCCGGAAAACAAAAGTTCGTTGTGGGAAATTTCTATAAATGGGAAATGGTTGAAGATAAAGACATAAAGCTGCAGATCAACGAGTATCACAAACTGCTAGAGGAACTCCGGGCTGAAAATATCAATCTGCCAGATGAATTTGTGGCAGGAGTTCTGATTGAGAAACTGCCAGAGACATGGAATCATTATAAGCAGCAACTCAAGCATAAGCAGAAACAATTGTCGCTGTCAGATCTGATTACACACATCATCATAGAAGATACAAACAGAAAGGCAATACAAGCAGAAAAGGGAAAACAGATTATCGCAAAAGCCAATCTAGTGGAAGGAAAGCCGCACAACAAGAGGTACGATTCTAAACACCAATACAAAAAGAAATCTGATTACAAACCCAGTGATTCTAACCCCTAATTCAAGAAGAACGGTAGTTGTTTTTTCTGTGGCAAGCCAGGACATTTTGCTGCTAAGTATAGGAAAAAGGCCAGAATTGAAAAATGTAAAAGAGATGAAAATCCTCCAAGGCCAAATGTACATTTGGTTGTAAGAGATGAAAACAGTGATGATGAAGTTATCGTTGCAATGGTCTCTTCTCAAGCCTTATTGGTCGCTGATGTGAAAAAATGGGTGGTAGACTCTGGAGCTACCAAGCATATATGTGCAAATAAAGAGATGTTTTCCACTTTCCAAGAAGCAGAAGACCATGTTTATTTGGCTGATTCACGAACCGCAAAAGTTCAAGGGAAAGGAAAAGTGGTGTTAAAACTCACATCAGGAAAGACATTGGTGCTGAACGATGTTCTGTACGTGCCTGAACTTAGAGCAAATCTAATTTCTATGGCTCTTTTAGGAAAATATGGGGTTAAGGTGTCATTTGAATCAGATAAGATCATTATGACTAAGAACAATGTTTTGATAGGGAAGGGTTATTGTAATCAGGGTCTTTTTGTACTAAGTGTTGGTGAAAATAATGATAATGCTTCTTCTTCTACTTACTTGATTGATTCCTTTGATTTATGGCATGCTAGACTAGGACATATACATAGATCTTATATAAAGAGATTATAAAATCTTGGGATAATTTCTGGAATTAATATTAATGATATTAATAAATGCGAAGTATTTGCAGAAACAAAACAAACTAGAAAAACACATTATGTTACTCAAAGAGAAACTGAATTGTTGTCTCTAATACACACTGACTTAGGAGATTTAAAACAAACAGAGACAAGAGGTGGAAAGAGATACTATATTACTTTTATTGATTATTTTTCAAGATATACTAGAGTATATTTACTTAGAAATAACGATGAGGCTTTTGAAAAATTTCTTTTATACAAGGCAGAGGTAGAAAATCAATTAGATAAAAAGAGTAAGATCAGACAGAGGAGGAGAATACTTGTTGCTGAATGATTTTTGTGAAAAGGAAGGAATAATCCATGAAGTAACTCCCCCATACTCACCTGAATCTAATGGTGTTGCTGAAAGGAAAAATAGAACCTTAAAGGAAATGATGAATGCTTTACTTGTAAGTTCTGCTACTCCCAATAACTTGTGGGGGGAAGCTTTATTGTCTGCATATTTTCTACAGAATAAAATACCTCATAGGAAAACTAAGAAGACACCTTATGAGTTATGGAAAGATTTTATACCAAACTTGAAATATTTGAAAGTGTGGGGGTGCCTAGCAAAAGTATTATTACCTGATCCTAAAAGGAAAAAGATAGGTTCTAAAACTGCTGATTGTATATTTATTGTTTATGCTCAACAAAGTCCTGCATATCGGTTTCTAGTTTTAAAAAGTGAAATTTTAGAACATAATACAATTATTGAAACTAAAGATGCAGAATTTTTTGAAAATATTTTCCCTTTAAAAGTTGAGCACATTCCTAAGAGAATTGAACAAATCCCTGAACAAAACTCAAATGAAGTTATGGTTGAAAACTTATGAAGGAGTAAAAGACAAAGAAAAGAAACCTCTTTCGGAAATGATTTCTATACATATTTAATAGAAGGTAAACCTATGAATAATTATGAAGCTATCTCTTCTTTAGATGCAAAGTTTTGGGAAAAAGCTATTAAAACTGAAATAGATTCTTTAAATCAAAACAAAACTTAGGTTTTAGTAGACTTGCCTTTAGGAGCAAAACCTATTGGATGTAAATGGGTGTTTAGGAAAAATATTTTCGTGATGGTTCGATAGACAAATATAAAGCTAGATTAGTAGCCAAAGGTTTTACCCAAAAGGAAAATATTGATTACTTTGATACATTTTCTCCTGTAACCAGGATTTCCTCTATTAGAGTCTTAATTGCATTAGCTTCTATTCATAATCTTGTTATACATCAAATGGATGTCAAAACAGCATTTCTAAATGGTGAATCAGAAGAGGAAATTTATATGGTTCAACCTGAAGGATGTATCATTCCTGGGCAAGAAAACAAAGTTTGTAAGTTAGTTAAGTCATTGTATGGTTTGAAGCAATCACCTAAACAGTGGCATGAGAAATTAGATCAAGTTTTGATAAGTGGTGGTTTCTCTACCTTTGAAGTAGAAAGATGTGTTTATATAAAAGTTGTGAATAATGATTGTGTGATTATTTGCTTATATGTGGATGATATGCTTATCTTTGGTACTAGTCTAAATATTGTGCATGAGACAAAGAGTTTTCTTGCTTCAAATTTTGATATGAAAGATCTTGGAGAAGCAAAGGTAATATTGGGTGTAAAAATCATAAGGAATGAACGTGGTATTCAACTTTCTCAAGAACATTATGTTGAGAAGATTCTGAGAAAGTTTGAACAGTTCAATGAAGATCCTTTAAGTACTCCTTATGATAGTAGTGTACATCTCACAAAACATGAAGGAGATCCAATAGCTCAATCTAAATATGTACAAATCATTAGGAGTTTGTTGCATTTGATGAATTATACAAGACCAGACATAGCATATGTTGTGTGTAGATTGAGCAGGTATACTCACTGCCCAGGCAGTAAACATTAGGAAGCTCTCATAAGATTATTACGATACTTGAAAGGTACCATAAATTATGGAATACAGTATAGTGGATTTCCCACTGTATTAGAAGGGTACAGCGATGCTAACTGGATTCCGGATTTAGAAAGTAATGTGATGACCGTTTGACAGTCACTTTCAACCACTACATGTCTCCAACCTGCCTCCCATGTCATCTCTAGTCCCCTCAAAACTCCCCATAACTCAGCTGCTAGCCAGTTACTAGAACAATCTCGCAACAAACCCCCACATGCCGCCACCTGTAGTGGACTTTTTGAGGCCCCATCAGAATTGAGCTTCACAAATGGGGCTTCAGGGGAGGCCCAACAAACAATAGTACGTAGGATAGTGTCCTGATCCGCTATGTAATACTTGAAAAATCCCTAGTTGTTTTAAATATAATATTTTGGTAAATGATACCTATTTAAAATAGGTGAATATGTGATCTCAAATTTTGTAGTGTATTTAATTTATTTTCTAGAGCAATTTCTCTTAGAATTAAAATGAACAAAAAATTCAAAATCCCTAAATTCTTTTATGGATCATAAAATACCCTAAAGTCTCCATAATTAGGTATAATCCTAATTTAATCATAGGAGGCAATTAAATGGCTTGGAAATACTTAATTCCAATTAGAGAAAATTACCAACAAACTAATGGACAATTAAATTTACAACAATTAGGTTAATTTTCGTAATTGATTAATAATTTAATTAAGCTCAATCTTTGTGAGATTAAATGAGCCAATCATAAATCAAGGAAATGACCTAAATCCTCATGAAGTTGATTGGACCAATAAGAGACTTTCACCATGAATAAATGGGGAGGATTAAATCTAAACAAACACCAATGAATCCAATGGTCTTAGTTAATCACATAATCAAGCTTAATCCATGTAAAATGGAATTGACCAAAGAGGAAGCTTTAAACATTACTAAAACGCAAAGGGGGAATGGTGCACGGTTTGGCTAGCTTAGAGAATAAGGGAGGATCTTCTTGATTTAATAAGAGGCACATGAGGTAATAAATGATGTATCTATAAAAATCAATCTCTAAAAAAAAAAATCTAGACAATTCCAAGAGCTAGAAGAGGGCCACGGTTTCTTTCTAGCTTGGGAAGAAAGAATTGATTGTTAAATAATATAACATTAACACATTGTAAAAATAGCACATGGAAGCATTAATTTGGGGGGGGGGGGGAATTGGAAAGAGATAAAGGTGCTTTGTGATAAGATAATTGATGAAAATAGAAGAGGATAATACAAGATTTAAAATTGCAATAATGTTTTAAGATAATTAAGAGCACATGGGTTCACATGGGGTCATTTATGAATGGAAGAAGATAATATACCATGAGATACGGAATTAATTGAGAACACATGGGCTCATTAGGATAGAAATAAAATTGGATGAGGAATGAGAGGGAAGGAACACGGTTTGAGCATTGTAAGTGTGTGTATGTAGGAGAATTATAAGATACGATTCAATCTTAATTAAAATCCACCAATAGGAAAATTAAGTATAAACCCTATGTAAATTAAATCAACCAATGAGAACATTTTTATCACAAATTGAGTTTTCAAGGAAGATAAAACTCCCATGAACCATTAATTAAAAATGATCATCCAAAGGTTCTAATTAAATCATAAAATTAATCTTGATCCTTGTGAATTGAGATGAACCAATGGGAAACCTTTTTACACTAGCTAACAAGAGACATATGAAAACACATGTTGAAGAGTCAATGAAGAGAGGAATAGCACGGTTCATCTAGCTTAAAGGAGAAGAAACATAGTTGATTAAATATTAAACAAAGACCACATGGTGAAAACAAGGCACATGGAATCATTGATGAGGGAGACAAAGTGGAAGAGATAAGTGGTACTTGAGATAGGATTCTTAAATGGTATGGAAGAGGATAAGGGAGAGAGAAGAGAGGGGGGCACAATTTAGTGAGGAAGAGGAGAGAAAAGTGAGCTTATTCAAGAAGCAAGGGTAAATTGGGTAAAGCACATGCAAGGGTATTGTGTGTCATTTGGCATGTGGAGCTTCTACTATAAATAGAAGGCTTTGCCTTCACAAATAATCACACCAAAACAAGCAAGAGCAATCTGATATAGAGGGTAGCAAGTGAGAGTGAGGAGCTTCTTGAAAAAGTTGAAGCATTGGTAAGCAAGTTCTTTAAGTTTTAGTTCTTAAATCCTTAGTTAGAAGTAGCTTTGATTTTAAATATTCTAGAGTAATTTTATTTTCATGTTTTTATGGTCAAAATTGGCTTTATTTCGAAAAAATGATGAGGGAAGTAATAGAGCAAAATTTTTGGAAGAGAAACATCAAAATAATGAAGTTCTAGCGAAATTTCATCAGTTGCCGATTTCTGAAATCAGTGATTAAAATTCCAATATTTCATGTTGAAAATGAAGTTACAAAATTCTAGGAAAATTCATGATTAAAGTATACTATAGTGCTTTTCAAATATTCCTAGAACGTATTAAAATGAGCTCTGTACAGTAAGATAAAAATTCTCAAAGTTTGACTGTAAATTTCTGGAAAAATTCTGGGCAGAGGCTCAAAACGTTAAAACTAGGAATGACTCAAGTAATCTGGGTAAAAGTGAGTATTCTTACTTAAAAATAGACATCCTAAGGATTCTGAGGAATTTTACGGATTCTCATTTCAATTTTTCTAGAATTAGTTATGATTTTTCAAAATTAGGCAAAAGAATCTGCCCAAAATGTTGTACCAGCGTTTTTCAAAAAAAATAAGGGAAATAAGTTGAAAAATAATTCCACCAAAAGAAAAATGGTTATTAGTGACTAAGATATCCACTAGGATATTATTTGTGAATTAATAAATGCGATATTACCATTATAAGATAAACGTGATCACAGTCCGACCGACAAACGTACCGATATCACCAACGAAGGTACGGACGCGTACTGTAACACTAACTATGATGCTTATTGTATACTTATATGTGATAGATGTATTCATAGACTAAGACTCTGTTTTAAAGTTTTTCATACATATACAGCTATACACGGGTTATGTTTCTGATAATACCGTTGAGTTTTCTTAGCGCTAAAGACACAAATGCACATCGTGGCACTAGTGAATAGTGCAAACCATAATAACATGCATAGACAGTGGCTGTGTTCTGTTATTATCTTTCATATGTGATTACTGCTGTAATGTCATGAATATCTGTTGTACATAACTATTACATAAGCATGAGGTTAACCGTCACCTGAGGTTCAATGGGTATTGAACCTCAGCTCTTGCTATAGCCTCATGATTGTTAGATATGATTAGTTTTGATGATATCTTATATAGATGTCATTATTAAGAGCCAAAAGATTGTATAATATATTTATCTGGCTCATGGACTAATTCTTATATTTAATGTAGAATCAAAGATGTGGAATTGAGTTATCGAGAATGATCAAGAGAAGAAGAAAGAAAGAAGAGCTTGCTGAATGGAATGAGAAAATTATTATACAAGTTCTTAGATTGATTCAAGAAATCTCCATGATGACATAGAAGTTGGAATGGCTCAATTCAGACTTAAGACAAGCAAAATCAAGCTTCGGGATGAACTAACTCGAGCCAAGGGGTCTTAACTCAAGTTAGAACGTTTTTCTATAGTATTTTACGCATCTTATGGGAGTTGACTCGAGCCAGGAATTCATAAACTCGAGTTTGACTCAAAACTCCAGCCAGGGCTCGAGCCAATAGTGCTTTTCAGCACCTCGTTGTACTCTGTTTCACGTTCAGCTTGGGCGAGGTCTGGTAATTCGATGATATCTCTCAAACAGAGATCGGATTGAGGTGAAACCAATTTTGTATGAAACTAGACTCCCAATGCGTCATTTTGATATAAAATTCAAGCCCAAAAGAGTTCAGATCAAGGAGATATGAATTGAATGATTCATGAAGTGATGGACAAGACTAAGTCTTGGGTCAGACACTGTGATTAAGTTTATGAGGCTTAGGTCACCTGTTTATATACATTCAGCTTTGTATGGGTTATAGTCTTGATAATGTCGTATGTATGTTTTCCTAGCACTGAGGACACGAAGAGTTATCGACTTATCGTGGCACTGGTTAGTGCAAACGTTGCAAACATTACATTTGCTGCATGTTATGTATTGTTGTACTGTTAACATTACATTTGCTGTGTGTTATATATTGTTGTAACCTTACATCTACTGTGTACTATGTATTATTGATGTTGAAATGTAATGAATATTTGTCATATATACTACTATTACTTGAACATGAGGTTAACTGATACCTAAGATTCAATAGGTATTGAATCTCAACCTTGACTAATAGTTCAGGAAAAGAACCTAGATCTGAGAAGGCGATATGGACAGAGCCGTAAAGAGGCACCGATGGATGAAGCCGTGAAGAAGCACCAGTCGTGACGAGTCAAAAGAAGTCTAATAGGACTAGTTTCTGGCATGAATTCGATAGAGTTGTTTCAAACCATTTGGTGCTTAAACTAAGAAATGGTCGATCTATGTGGTTCAGTCATAAGTCGTCGTGAAAAACGAGAAGACTTCCACTAGACTTTACCCGGCCTGGCCAAATGGGTTGATTATTTGTATTGGATTCTAAGCCACAAATCTAGTTAAGGCTTAGTTTAAGATTATATAGTTACCATGTAAGAGTTGTAATTATACAAGTTCTTTATTATTATATCACATGAATATTTCTTCGGGATTTTTAATATACCAGCTTATGCCTGGGCATTTTATATCAGTTACTTATTGTCAAACGTAAGTATATGCTCTCCGTTCCACATAACTCTGACGTGTAGCACCTCAAACTCTATCAATTTTCCTAAAACTATGTGTCAACCGACACACTACGAAGTATAGAATTTGCGGTGTTATACTTCAAACTCTAGTCATCATGCCTTGTGAAGAATTTTTCTTCCTTTTTCGGTTGCCCGACCGATTCATGGAAACCTTTGGTTACGACTTATTCGAATTCACCCCAAGTCAGGCCTACGATCGTGGGGGAAAAGCTCTCAATACCATTTTCTCTATTCTCACACCTCAAACCAAGGATCTGATTAAAGGAGGACAAGTCCTTTTCCACTAACTCCCAACAGATGTTAGTGCTTTGAGAAGAATTAATTCAAGATGTTTCAACATATCTACGTCAGATCAGTTACGTAGCCCGCTACCTTTCTGAAAATGATGTTGGGGCATTAGCATCTCAAATCATATCTTTTTTATCAAGAAGCATCCCAACGTACCACCATTAGAACTACTCATCATAGCATAATACCTCTACTTTATGTTGATGCTTCTAATCATGGCTTGGTACCTTTCTCTTTTTCATCTTCAAAATGACACTATATATAGAGACAATGAACACATGATGAACATTATTGATGATGATGAGCGCAAGTCATTATAAATCTATCATGCCATAGACCCGTCCATTAAACAATCTTTTGATTATGACAATCAATATTTGATGAATATTACTGATGAACCTGAGTCGAGGAGAAATCAAGCAAGCCGTAGAGCAATCCATGCAGCAATTGTTCATAGTTCCAACAACAGAAAAAATTATGGCATCATTCAAGAAGATGGAAAAGTCAAGCCAAGAAATAAAGGCTTACATACAGCATTTATATTTTGATGATGAGGGTTAAGACGACATTTCAGTATTGCCTTGTGACCATTTTTTTCCACAATAATTGCATTGTAAATGGCTAAAAACAAGCCATGCATGCCCATTGTGTCAATATTTATTGGCGATATATATTTATGTGTGTGTATTATTTGGATAAAACCTTCTCCTAAAGGAGAGGACCTACACACCCAATCCTATTTGGTTTTTTAAATTTTTTGAAACACTACCCACCCCTATTTGGTAACATGGGCCATAGCTGAACTATGTTAGTAGCTAATGACGTGGCATTCACTCGATACATACTTGGACTCATCTTGTTACATGAATATAAATAAAATCAAAATAAATCATATCATAGATTATTTTACTTTGTCAGTAACCATATTATAGATTATAAAGATGCCCACATGACACTCAGATAATTTTGAGTATAATTAAATTTTTTTTATGTTGATATTGAGTAAATTTTAATCTATTCTCTTATTAAAAAAAAAAATCCTTATTTTTATATTTTATGAGAACATACATGTTGCTTTGTCATTGTCCACATAAACCCTAATTAACATAGTATAAAAAAACTAATAACCTAATTCAAAATCGGGTGAAACACCAGAAGCAGACTACAAACACTAACTAACGTTATATTGTACTTCTACAGCCCGAAATGTAGAAACTAATTTGTGGTGTAAATTGAACCATAAATTAGGTCCTATGTTTAAGACTGGAGATAGTATTATTTAGATGATGTTGTTTAGTTAGTTTAGAGGTTGTTTAGTTAGTTACGGAATGTAAAAATTATCTACAAAAACAAATTAAATGCTTTAGACGAATGGTCTTATTTTGAGAACTCCCGAGTAAGTCCTTATAACAATAAGTGAGGAAGGACCGGGCCAAGTAAATATCAAATTCCCATCACATTTCCTGTTTCCAGTTTCCACAGCAAATATTTAATGTACCAAAAATATGCTGGGAGAACAAAGTGGAAGCAAGAGTTAAAATCCTCTCATTTTCGATCTGAACTTTATGATAGGATAACAAGAAAGGGAAGTAAGGAACATACTGTGAGGAAATCAAACTGTATTCACAGTATCAGCCAGGTGCCGCAGTATGCAACCAAATCCTGCCTTCTCAGTCAATTTTTCATGTATCCGAAGACACTGGTCACACGTCGGTCGATCTCCAGTTGCCAAACCTTTGTACAAGTACCTATTTCCAACAGAAAAGCAAAGAACAAGAACCTTGAGAGAAAATCCAACATGCGACATGCTTGAATGTAGGAATTCCCTTGCTTTATGGACCTTTTGTATTTAATTACAACAACTAGTCCTATCCCACTAGGTAGGGCAGGCTATATGGATTGCACAATACCGTTGTGCTCTATTGACAACCGCATCTTTAGATAAATTATTAACCAAAAGATCTCACCAAGGATCTAAATTGTTAACCAAAAAATCCCGCTCAATAAATTCATTGACTATTTTCTTTGATCTTCCTCTACTTATTTTTAGAAGACTTCATGCTAGTTGATCTAACATCCTCATTGGCACATCCAATGGCCTGCATTGTAACCATTTATATTTAAAAAGTGGCAAATAACACAAAATGCAAGCATGGTGGTATGTGATTTCATGTATCCATGCATATGTGTGATTTGCTCAGTCTGATTTCTAAGCTGACAAGTCTCATGGTATTCTTGGGTGAGCATTTTGGAAAGAGTCCAAAGTGCAGTTTGAGGGCCAAACTGAGTTTGAAAAATGATGAAAGACAAACAACACCTCAGTTACTTCACCCAAGGCCCAGACTGTAACATCCCAATTTTCAAAAAGCGTTTTTAAAATATTTAATCAGAGTCGAGCATCGGAGTAATTTAAAAGAGCGAGTATCTGATAAACCTTTACTACTGGTGTATCTGGTTGCTTTAGATAGCGGTACAATTTTTTTTTTAATATTTAAAAGTATGCTAGTACAAATCCAAAAAGAAATCCTCCGACCGGGTCCTTACGCGTGCTGCTTGCCCTTGTCCTCGGTCTTGGTTCCTCCGGACCCTGAAGCTATAGTGAGGGCTGAGATTCCATGACCATAGAATCTCAGGTACAATTAACCTCATGCTTATGTATGACAAAATATGTATGACAGATATTCATTCAGCAACAATCAACAATACATATCACATGTAAAGTCATCTATGTTAACAGTACACTTCGCATGTACAATCATCTATGATATTAGTACACATCACATGTACAATCATCTGTGTTATCAGTACACACCACATGTACAATCATCTATGTTATCAGCACATATCACATGTACAAACATTTATGTTAACAGTACATATCACATGTACAATCATCTATCACATATATGTATACAATAAGCATTACGCGAACATACCTTCGTTGGTGATCGCGGTACGTACGTCGGTCGGTATGATCACGTATATCCTATAATGGTAGTATTGCATCCATTAATTCACAAATAATATCCTAGTAGATATTTAATGACCATTTTACCCTTAGTGGACTTATTTTTCATCTATTTCCCTTATTTCCTAAAAAACGCTGGTTGACAACTTTTGGTAGATTTTCGTCTAACTTCGAAAAAACATAACTAATTCTAGGAAACTCGAAACGAGGATCCGTAAAATTTCCCGGACTCCTTAAGATGCCTATTTTTGAGAAAAAAATATCAGTTTTTACCCAGATTTCAAGAACAGTTCCCAGATTTCAAATGTTCATACGCTGCCCAGAATTTCCAGAAATTTGTAGCATAAACATTGAGAATTTTTATCTCACTGTACAAAGCTCATTTCAACATGTTCCTTGCATATTTGGAAAGCTCTATATGTCTACTTTAACCATGAATTTTCCCAGAATTTTTCAACATCATTTTCAACATACAATATTAGCATTTCTGCCACAGACTTCAGAAATCGCCTAACTGACAAATTTCATCAGAACTTCGTTACTTCGATGTTTTTCTTCCAGAAATTTTGCTAAACCACTTTCTTCATCAATTTTTCGAAATAAAACTATTTTTAACCATAAAAACATGAAAAATAAAACTACTCTAGCATTTTTAAAATTAAAACTACTTCTATCTATGAATTTAAAAACCAAAACTTAAGAACTTGCTAACCTAATGCTTGAACTCCTTCAAGCTCCTTCCACTCTCTCCCACTCCTCTCTAATATTCAGATGTTGCTTGAGATTTTGGTGTGAGGATTTGTGAATGCCAATGCCCCTATTTATAGTAAAAGGGTTGGACAATTTTGTAATTAATTGAAACTTCCTCTTATCAAATTTTGGCCGTTGGATCCTACTTAACTAAGAAGTTTTAATCTCACTCATTGGATCTAACCTTCTTCAACAAGTTGTTCTTCTTCTTCAAGAAGTTGTTGCAACTTCCTCAAGAAGTTGGAGAAGCTTACTCATGAAGCTTGGAAGCTTCTACTTCTTCCATAAGTTGTTGACTCCAATTTGACATGTGTTGAACAATTTTCCTTGCTCTTCACTCCTCTAAAAACCGTGCACTCCTCAGCTCCTTTTTTTTTAATTTGTTTTGTGATTTATTTAATTATCTAGATAGTGTGTTGGAGCCAAAACATTGGTCCTTTAATTAGAGTAAAATACTCTTAATTAGACCCTTTTTAGTTGCTATTAGATTTAGCTTAATTAAGTTTATTTGTAATGATTTAATTGATTACCAAACCAATTATGATCTTTCAAAACTCATTTGATACAAATATTGAACCCTTGTTAGGCTTTAATATTTAATTAAGCCAAAATATTCCAAATTGCTTATTAATATTTGTCACTAGATTAATTATGAATTTTAATTCAATTAAGATTAATTTAGGTGTCCAATAATTATTTTTTAGTATCCCCTAGTTACTTTAAACCTCTTCATACTCCTTTATGGCTTATTTTTGACAATATAAGAATTAAATGTCAATATCTTTTTAAATGTAGATTTAATTGTTCTTTAATTGTTGGAAATTTTATCTAATTAGTTTAGGTATTTTTATGACATTTTATGACCCCTAATTAAATTTAGAGAGTTGGATTTGCCTTATTAAGTCTTAAGAAAAACTTGCCCAAGAGATAAAATAAATGCACTATAAAATTAGAGACAACATATTCTCCTATTTTCAATAGGTATCATTTATCGAAATACAGTGGTTATGCTAAATAAGATTTTTAGGGTATTACACAGACCACACGGCCATGTTCCATTTGTCAAGGAAAATATGACAGTCAATTTTATAAGTCATAACTAAAGGGTACTAAATTAAAATTCCCCTCGGAGAATCACAGATGCATTACCAATCATAGTTTCTGAAGTTATAACTCATGCTTTCTAAATATATGACTTGGTCCTCTAGGTATTATACGAATCTTTTAACTTTGTTAATAACTTTGGATGAAAATGTCCTTGTAGTACTACATCTTGAAGATCAGGCTTGCAATTTTTTTTGAAGCATGAGCAATAATTTTACAAAGAACGATTCTTAACATATTTCTTATGCTCTTAGAGAGGAACTTTGATTTTTAAGGTCCTTAGATGTCATTAATACAAGTTATGGTTCTGTGGATTTCATTTTTTATTTTTCTAGAACATTGAAAGGAAATTCAGGGGAAGCCCTGCAACAATAACAATACAATGCAAAGCAACAGTTATGAAAGTTTTGTTTAATCAGGTAAACCTTATCCAAGGACCACAATAGTCTTCTTCAGGCACTATGCACTTAGCATAAATCATAAGGTTTCAATCATATATGTTTCTTAGGTTCATAAGATCAATTTTTAGGCCCCAATGATTCTGACATGAAATTTTTTTCCGATTTTAGAAGCACCATTCCCTGAATAAAACACTGACGTAGAATGCAGTCAACTTATTTCAAAACCAAAGATCTTTACGAACACTCCCCATTGTTATAAATTCATGACTAATAACTCAACATGTCAAGTTCTTCAAGCAAGCCATGACTGATAACCAGTGGCAAAGTATAAGAAAGCTGTATTGCGATCTCTTGAGGCAAGCTTTTTGGTCACAAATGCCTAACTAGAATTCACTAAAAGATAATTAAATAATTTGTATAAGGAGATCTGTTCTGTTCAGCAAGGCAATCTGGAACAACCACACAAGACTTCACTTATATGCAAAACAGCAAAATTAGGCTAGTCATTTGCCCCAAGAGTACCTCACAAGCAATAAAGCTAAGGCACAGGCAATGGATAATAACACATGAATAAAAAAATACTTTTTAATATGAAGCACAGACCCTTCAGAAAAAGAAGCCAAAGCCATGCTATTTTAATATACCACAAAATAACGATTTAATTACATGCAAAAACTTCAGATTTTGTTGTGTCATGGAATTTGTGTCAGTGTAGTAGTGTCTGTGTCACGAACTTAATATCTATTACTAGATTTTTATCATACTATGGAGACTAAATGGGTGAGCAGAAGAGGCATTTGGAGCTTCTTTACAAGCCAAGCAGCAGTGATACACATGCTTCTATTTCTATCAGTACTATTGCAAACAAAAATAGATAGAACGTGTTTATAAACATAATCATTATATCATAGAGCTCCAAAAAGGTATAAACTGAAATTTAGAAGCGGAGAGCAATTGCTTGGCTTATATGTCCCACAAGTTCACAACCATTAGACATACGAACTGAAGAAATTAATGGTACAGGGCTTTTTAGATTGAAAGAAAGGAATGAAGAAGCTAAATCATAAAAACAGGAGAAAGGATAGATAAGTCAAAATCTGTTGGAATTCAGGCCCCAAAAAAATTAGAGTTTGGACGAGTACATTTAAACAATATATAAGAGAGTAAAATAACAAGTTAAAAGTAGTAGGAATTTCACCTGAAATCAGTTTGCTACTGTACGGGTTTTTTTTTTTTTTTATCACTTAACCACCCTAAGGTATTCTATGTTCTAACTTAACAGAAACAATAACATGAATAGAGTACAGTTTATTACATGCTTATATAACATGTATCGATGATATATAGTAATATAATAATATTACATGACAGTTAGAGGAGTCCTAGGAGTTAGTTAGCATAAGGTTAAGGTAAATACAGAAACCGTTAGGAATATAGCCATTGTGATTAGTATTGCGCCTACATATGTACAGACTTGTTGAATCCATTGCAGCCCATGGTGATTCGAGTAATACAGAGAATTGTTCTGTCCTATCACTTCTGTTATCTTTACTCCCCTGGTCTTCTCTTTTCCCCTCTGTTCCCCTTTCCCCATTTCTTCTCTCCTCTTTCCCTCTCTTTCTTGTCAGGATTACAAAACTGTAACATATTGATTCAAAGTCTATTTTTCAGGTTCTTCTCAATCTTTCTGTCTAAATCATTCAATTTATCGTTCAGGGCTATACCTCTATGATCTATGCCCAAATGATCACCCTGTAGAATGTTCCAACAAATTTCTGTCAAATGTTGAAAAGATTATACTAACTCATTATATGTATTATTATTTCCAGCTCCTATTGTTCTTGTTAGGAAGCTCAAATGATAAATAAATTAATTAATTTTCTATTAGTCTTCTGTAAGGGGCTCTTGTCAGTTCTGGTGTAGCACATGTAACCCTAGGGAAGTTCAACTTCAGCAAAGCAGTATGGTATGTACCACTATTATTTTTATTTTCCTTTCACAGGGAAAATGCGGAAGAAACAAAAATTGTTGGGGCAATTAGCTGTCATGCTATTTTTCTTAGTTAACAATTCAAATGCGTAATGCAGATTATGAAAAGAATACTAAAGACGAGGGAGAAATGAAATATTCTTTAGCCCTTTTTGCAGATGGAAAATTCTGGGCAACCCAACTAAAATAATTGTTGACTAGTAATTGCAGAATGTTAACATTGTCCAAATAATTCATTATTCAGACATAACTCCAAGATACTGAACTCAAAACTCAAATATACAAAGATTTGAACAAAACACTCAATCACTTACTTCATTAGGATGTCATAGTACTCAGGGTCCAAAGAAGAAAGCATTCCATCTACATCTTTTATAGCCATTAAAGCTCTATGTACCACAATCCAATGCGCAGACTGCAAATTGGACAGCACCGTATCAAAAAAAAATTGGTTTCAGGATTAGGAACACGAGATGATCACTAAAATAAATAGTTCAAACTAAGCAGAAGAAATCGACGACATGTTAATATGTCTACTTACCATAACTGGGACTGTATGAAATTCTAAGATCACATAGTCTGAGTCATACCAAAATTTAGGAAAGCCAGGCAAAATCTAAAACTTCACACTCTAGTCGTTCAATGAATCAAGAATAAGATGATTTTCTATTATCAAACAAATAAGCACTGAATGAAAAATGATCAAGTCCCATTTGCCTATGGAGGTAAGCTTCAAGATAGCAGTATGTAAAATCCACAAAAAAATGTGGGTTTAATTCGTCCTTATAAACCCTGATGTACATTCAATTTTAAAGTTTCAAACAATTAACATGAGTGGAGAGGGAGGGAGAGAGAGGAAAACCTTGCAACGTTCATCTCGAGTCATGGCATGAGTTCCTTCAAGAGCAGTTTTAAGTGCTTCCACTGGTTTACACCTGAATTTGCGTCAAAATTGAATTTCTTTAGAAGCATTCCGTAAAAATAAGCAAATTTCATACGGTTCAATTTAAACCGAGTAGAGATAGACAAAAGACGACGAAGAAGCCATTACTGTTTGAGTAGGCTTTCGATCTTCCGAGTTTTGTGTTCAATTCTAATCATAATGGCCTCCGCATTATCGGCTTCAACAAATCCTTCCGCTCCTGCCATTTCCTCGCCGTAAATTTTCCGAGAAAACGTTCTTCGCAGGAAAATGCGTTCTTTAGCCTAACGACGTCCTTCCTCAGGCTGAGTTTCGATAGAAATAAAATAAAAAATCATTTCATTTCATGCTGCTCATCATGACTTTTTTTTCTTAATTTCTGTGCCCCACAACAACAAAAATAAATGAGAATTGTGTTTGATAAATTCATTCTATTTTTTTTCTCCCGGGATGAACCGGTTTATTTTTTATGTGGGGAGTAAAAAAAAAACTAAAAATTTTGACTTCTCTATTCATAGCAAAAAATCAGAATTTATTTTTCCCTCAATCAAAGCAGAAATTTATCCTCATTCACGAGCATCAACACCTCATCACCACCGCCATTGCCACCCCCCAACACCACTGCCGCCCCATCGCTACCGCCACCGCCCCACCACCGCCACTACCCCACCGCCGCCGCCGCCATCGACGCTGCCACATAAATAATTTTTTGAATATAAAAATTACATAAATAATTTTTTTAGGAAATTTAAATTTAAATTTATTTGTAAAGTATAATAATTATATTAATTATTAAAGAAAATGATAAAATGGTAAAAATAACTCATTAATCTGTCATCTTCCTCCCTTACTATTTTTTTAACCCCCAAACAAGGGGAGGAAAAATGTGTTATCAAACGTAATTCTGATTCTTGAAGTAAAAATAAAATGGGTTAACAAATGTAATTCTGATTCTCAGAACTCTTCCAAAGCACAGAATCAGAAAAAAAATGTTTCATCTCAGAAACAGTGCTGGGCAACAGAATGGTTGCCATGCACACCCTTAAGTATAAAATTTTAAAATTCCAATTAGGTATAAAATAAAAATTTTAAAATTCTTTTCTTATCTTTTTTTTTTTTTTTTTGCTCAGATTTTCTTATCCTATTGAAAACAAGAAGTATGAAGATATCGAATCATAAGTTAACTATTAATTGCTCAAAAGGGTAGGATATTGTTACTACCAATTTTATGTCACTACCAAATCACTACCACTTTTTCACTGTTAGATCAAAATCTCAATAGGAGAGAGAAATGATAAAGGTAGATGAGATTCAGATCTAGCGATAAAAAAATGGTAGTGACAACATCCTATCCCTTGTTGAAATCATATATGCTGAAAATTTAAAAGATAAGGAAATAAAGTAGAGATATCATGGACTAGACTAAGTTGGGGGTCAACTCGAGGTCTGGTCTAGGAGGGACCTCGGGTTGAACAAACCAACTTGAGGTCTGGTCCGATCTGGCACCAGTCCGAGCTCGGGCTGGACTAGACCGGTCCAGTAGACTGTCTAGACTAGTCCAGGCAGTCCAGCACTTGTTTCATTTTTTTTAAAAAAAATTTTTGCTACTTCTTTGGACCAATAATTAAACATACAAACATGCAAACATCTTAAATCCAATCATACATTTATAACAATCTCCAACAATATTGAACAAAAATACAAAAGAACAATATTTTATGGGGCCGGATTCAAGAAGAAGGGAAGAAGAAGAAGACTTCAGAAATTTTTTTGGCCGAAGAAGAAGACTCACTGATGAGTGATGAAGAATCGTAAAGAAGATCGTAAAAAAGGACAGAGGGTTAGGTTAAGTTGTGGTTTTTTTTAATATATATATATATATTGTAACACCCCAAATTTCTAACAGTTATAATAACAAAATTTAAATAATTTTTATAAATAAATTAATGAAATTCGGAATAAACAACCTTGGGAGTGTTACCGCCGCACTTGTACTGGAACAAGTGCAAGGCTACTTATTACAATAATTTTAAAAAAAAACAAACTTAAGCAAAAATGTGTTCTATTCAAAACAAAAATAAAATAAAATAAACTAGCTAGCATTCTCATTGTTCTTCCTCACTTCTCACTGCTAGCCCCAACTTCGAGACCTGTGTCACTGAAAATCTGCTCCCCCGAAGGATCGTCGCAGCCCATAAAACACACATCAGCAAACGCTGGTAATCCTAATAAACGAAAATAATACAAAAATAACCATAGAATATTCTCATGTTATAAAAATAAAAAAAAAAGTTATATATTTATATGTAATCTAAAATATTTGTTTTATATCATTTGTCATTCATTAGTTTTTATTAAATTTTATTTAGACCCGGAAACCTGCCAGTCCATTTAGTTTAGTGGGAAGAGAACCATGGTAGACCCGGAAACCTGCCAGTCACAATCAATTGGCCATAAACATAATAATCATAATCATATCTTCCTAGTGTGCACACATCTTCCCAAAATTGCTACTAGTGTCCCGGAAACCTGCCAGACACCACTTTGGGAAGAACGGATTCTCAATTTTCTCATCACATAATATTTCGAGGCATAAAGCCTAAGGGTTGTGTTCATCACTTTGGGGGTACCATCCCAAAGCTATCCTCCCACTATTAAGTTATTTAAACATACACAAAACAATTCCTAAATTATCTCTATTATTGATTATCTTTTATATATATATATATATATATATATATATATATATATATATATATATTATTTTAATGAAATATAAATATAAAAATACTTTGACCTAAAATCTGTTCATGACTTATCCTATTGCGTAGGAAGTATTATATAAAGAAAACAAAATCCAATAGTAAAAGAAGATAACAGGGATAGTACATGCATTTTAATCAATTCAAAAAAACGCCCAAATTCGAACCAAGGCAATACATAAAGAATAATAAAAAAAACGCATGCAAACCGAAAAGAACAGAACGCGCACAAGGGAATTATCTATCTGGTTGCAATTCATAATGAATAAAGGAACCACGTACAGGGTGTATGCAATAAAAAACGCACGTAACCCAAAAAAAGTTTTTCAATCAATACACAAGAAAAGGAGCACAGGCATGATATATGTATATATATATTTCGCACGCAGATCGAGGGGGGAATATGCACATATATTCCTAATTCCATTATTCAAATTGAAACCTATGAGTATGGACTTATGGGAATTAGAATTACAAACCTAACCTAGGACTTATGGGAATTAGGATTACAAAATTTACATAAATCTAACCTACTCATGGGGATTAGGATTACCTGGTCTCCGTGTTTGCTAATCTCCTAGAAGAACGAGGGTTTAGCCGCAGAGAAAAGTATCGGGTGTCTTCTAGGTTTAAGCGGCCAGACCTGGTATTTATAATTAAATTTAGGGTTTTGACTATGGGCTGGACCTTTTAATTATTAGATATATTTTGAATCCGATAATGAATTCAAAAAGATTAAAATTATATTTTGATATAACTAACTCCTAGAATCTAGGATCTAATCTTATAATATTATTTACAAAATAATATGGTTATCACCGGAACGGTACAATATTATTTATTTATTTATTTTATTTTATTTTTTGTATTATTTTAATCTATCATTATCATTCCTATTTATATTATTATTACTACTATTATTATTATTATCATTAAAATCCGGGGTATTACATTCTACCCTCCTTAAAATAAGTTTCGTCCTCGAAACTTGAATGCGTACCTTCTTCAAATAAGAAGGGGTGTTTATGGCGCATATCGTCTTCTGCCTCCCACGTTGCTTCTTCTATCTTTTGGCTCCTCCACAAAACTTTAACTAATTTGACTAACTTGTTTCTTAATATTCTTTCACTTCTATCAAGAATCTTTATGGGACGTTCTTCATAGGTGAGATTCCGATCTATCCTGATAGATTCAGGTTGTAGCTTGTGCGAAGGGTCTGGTACATATTTCCGGAGCTGAGATATGTGAAAAACGTTGTGTGCATGTTCCAGTTCCATTGGAAGAGCTAATCTGTATGATACTTCACCAATTCGTTCAATAATATCGTATGGGCCAATATACTTTGGGCTCAGCTTGCCCTTCCTTCCAAATCTCGTTACCCCCTTCATCGGTGATACTCTTAAGAATACTTTTTCTCCTGTCTTAAATTCTATTGGCCGTCGTCGTTGATCTGCATATAACTTTTGCCGATCCTGAGCTGTTTTCATTTTCTCTTGGATTACCTTTACTTGCTCCATTGATTCTTGAATCATGTCCGGGCCGACAATGCCAGCTTCTCGAAAGTCGTTCCAACACAATGGGCTCCTGCACTTCCTCCCGTACAGTGCTTCATAAGGTGCCATGTTGATGCTCGCATGGTAGCTATTGTTGTAAGAGAACTCAGCCAAAGGTAGACACTTATCCCATGAGTGATTGAATTCCAACGCACAGGCTCTTAGCATGTCCTCCAGAGTTTGAATTGTCCTCTCCGTCTGTCCATCTGTAGCAGGATGAAAGGCTGTACTATATTTGAGTTGGGTTCCAAAGGCTTGCTGAACCTTGATCCAGAAGTTTGATAAAAACCTCGTGTCTCTATCAAAGACTATGTCCTTTGGGACTCCGTGCAACCTCACTATTTCTCGCACGTAGGCATCGGCTAATTGGTTCAAACCCCATGTGTTTTTCATCGCAATAAATCTTGCAGTCTTAGTCAACCTGTCAACTATGACCCAGATAGCATTCTTATCCCCTCTAGTTAAAGGTAAACCCGTGACAAAATCCATGGAAATTGACTCTCATTTCTCTCTCGGTACTTCCAGTGGTTGTAACACTCCTGCAGGTCGTTTGTGTTAGATCTTCACCTTTTGACAAGTCAGACATCTGGCCACAAATTCCGCTATTTCTCTCTTCATCCTAGGCCACCAAAAGCTCTTCTTCAAATCCTTGTACATCTTCACTCCTCCTGGATGAATTGAGTAGGGCGTATTGTGGGCTTCCTCTAAAATTTTTCTCTTTATGCCTTCATCGTTGGGCACGCATAATCTACCCTTGAACTTCATTGTGCCACCTTCATCAACTTCAAAGTCTATAGCTTCTCCTTGGCTTTTCTTCTCTTTAATTCCTTGCAACAAGGAATCAGACGCTTGCGCTTCGCGGATCTCATCAAAGATAGTTGGTTGAATGGTGAGCGCATTAAGCATGCCTTTTTGCTCTGCAGGTAACAATACTTCAATCTCCAACCTCCTGAACTCTTCGCATAATTCATTGGGTATCACAAAAGCATTGAGGGTATGTCTCGATTTCCTACTAAGTGCATCGGCCACCACATTGGCTTTTCCTTCATGGTATTGGATTTCGAGCTCATAATCCTTAATCAATTCTAACCACCTCCTTTGCCTCATGTTAAGCTCCTTCTGGGTGAAGATATACTTCAAGCTCTTGTGATCCGTGTACACCTTACAAGACGAACCATATAAATAATGTCTCCATATTTTTAGAGCAAAAACCACGGCTGCCAACTCCAAGTCATGGGTGGGGTAATTTTCTTCATACGGCTTCAATTGCCTTGAGGCATACGATATCACCTTCTCATGTTGCATCAGAACACAACCAAGTCCATTTTTGGATGCATCGCTGTAGATCTCAAATCCGCTCGTTCCCGATGGTAGTGTTAGTATCGGAGCTGTAGTGAGTCGTTTCTTGAGTTCTTGGAAAGAGTCCTCACAACCTTCATCCCAGTGAAACTTCGTCGTTTTACATATCAACCTTGTTATTGGTAGAGCTATCTTCGAGAAATCCTTCACAAACCTTCTATAATAACCTGCCAAACTGAGAAAACTCCTGACTTCCGCAACATTTGTAGGCCTAGGCCACTCAGTAATAGCTTTAATCTTTGCTGGGTCAACAGAAACTCCTTCCTGAGATATTACATGACCTAAAAAGGCCACTTTCTCCATCCAGAACTCACATTTTGAGAGTTTCGCATACCATTTCTTCTCCTTTAGAGTATCCAACACAATCCTCAGATGTTGCTCATGCTCTTCCCTCGTCGTGGAATATACCAAAATATCATCTATGAAAACCACCACGAATTGATCTAAGTACTGCTTGAAGGTCCTATTCATCTGGTCCATAAAGGCTGCTGGCGCATTCGTTAAGCCAAAAGGCATGACTGTAAACTCATAGTGCCCATATCTGGTACGAAAGGCCGTCTTTGGGATGTCGTCTTCCTTGATTCGTACTTGATGATACCCAGTCCTCAAATCGATCTTTGAGAACATACCTGCTCCCTTTAATTGATCAAACAAGTCTTCAATCCTTGGCAATGGGTATCTGTTCTTTATAGTCACCATGTTCAGTCCTCTGTAGTCAATACACAACCTCATACTCCCATCTTTCTTTCGCACAAACAAAACTGGAGCTCCCCATGGTGAAACACTCGGTCTTATGTAACCCTTGTTCAACAGTTCTTCAAGTTGGGTTTTTAACTCCTTCAATTCTGCTGGAGCCATCCTATATGGTGCTTTTGATATCGGAGCAGTGCCGGGCATAAGATCAACAGCAAACTCGACTTCTCTAATAGGTGGCATGCCAGGAATCTCTTCGGGAAAAACATCGGGATATTCTCTAACCACAGGTATTTGCTCAATCTTCTCCTCGAGAGTTAGGTCACGCACGTTACATAAATAAGCTGGATATCCCTTTATAAGGAGACTCTTAATAGTCATAGCAGAGACTATCTGAATGGAGGGTTTGGGCATAACACCTTTATACGAAAGGTATTTCCCTTTTGGTGTCTTAAATGATATCTTCTGCTCCCTACAATCTAGCCTAGCACTATATTTTCTAAGCCAGTCCATTCCTAAAATAACATCGAAATCGGCCAAGTCAAATTGGACTAGGTTGGCTGGTAAGTCGGAACCAGCTATACTAATCGGAATGTTTTCATAAACATTGGAGCAAGAGACAACAGCTCCAGAGGGTAAGGTAATGTTCGTTAAGGAGGTCGATGATGGTACCATTCTCGTCTTCTCAACAAAAGAAGATGAGATAACCGAGAGCGATGCACCGGTGTCGAATAAGATATAAGCAGGTACAGACCGGAGTAAGAAGGTACCTGTAATAACATCTGGGTTTGCTTCAGCTTCAGAGTGGTTCATGATGTAGATCCTTCCTTGATTCACTGCGGTTTGATTAACCACGGCATTCTGACCAGCTGCTCGATTTGCTCCAGCTCCGTTGTTGAGGTTTCCAGTAGTGGCATATGGTCGGTTCCCTCCACTTCCATTCTGAAAGTTTTGTCGATAGCGCGGTTGATTGTCATTGTTCCTACCCCCTTGGTTATTGTTTCCATTTCGTCCCCCATCTGGTTTTGGTTGTCCTCCTTGAGAGACTGTTTGCGGATTAAATCTCCCGGCAGTACATCGATTCGCCTTATGCCCCTTGCCACCGCATTGAAAGCAAGTTATAAGTTCTCCATTGCACTTCCTCCCAGGGTGTGGCTCCTTGCCGCATCCTCTACAAGGATTTGATCTTGTTCCTTGAGCTTGGGTCTTGAATTGATTCCCACCATAATCGCCTCTGTCAGCATACTTCTGTCCTTGTGGTTGTTTGCCACCCCAGTTGTTGTCCTTGTTATCATAACGAGGCTTCTTGTCGCCACTAGCTTGTTGAGGGCCGCTTCCAAACTGCTTTCTCTTGTTCCTCTCCAAGACTTCCTCTTCGGTTTGTAGGATATCAAAAATGTTCAAAGCTCGTTCGTAAGCTTCCTGGAAGGTCTTCGATGGTATACCTCCCAAGGACTTCTGAATTTTGAACGTCAGCCCTTTTTCGTACTTCCGTGCCTTTTCCCTCTCTGTAGGAATGAGATTTGAAGCAAAGCGCGAGAGTTCAATGAACTTGTCCGTATACTCCTGCACTGTCATCTTTCCCACCATCCTGAACCTCACAAATTCCTCCTGGTTTTGCCACTTAATTGCGTCGGGGTAGAATCTATTGCGAATTCGTTCCTTAAAAGTTTCCCAGTCAAATCCTTCTTCAGCTACGTAGCCCGTCTTTACTGTGGACCACCAACTATCTGCCTCCTCCTTCAGATAAAACGAGCCTATGCTAATCTTCGTGTTCTCAGGGCAATTTGTCACTTCATACAGCTTTTCCATATCGCGAATCCAGTTTTCCAGAGCGATTGGATCAATCGTCCCTTTGTAAGCAGGCGGATGATGAGACGCCACTCTCTTAAAGATGGTATTCTCAGCATTAGCTTGTTGGACATTTTGTTGTCCAAGAGCCAAAGCAAGATTTTCGATGGCCCTCAGACGTCGATCCATGTCCTCAGCAGCACCATTGTTCGTGGCCATTCTAGGGTTACGACGGGTATAATACCTAATCATAGGGCATACGCTTTTAGAATTCTATGTGCGGGTCAACACTAGCTATCACTTACAACACATATTTGTTTTATATATATATCAAAATCAATCATCAATTAATGCAATATAAATTCAAACAATAACCAATATAAATTCAAATCGCAAATCAACATCTTGTATTTTAAATTAAGAATTCTATCATTCTTCATTATTCAAAATAATTCACAAAATAAATTCTAATTACCCCTTTATCATCTCTTTTTAAATAAAATTCACAAGTCAATAATAATCACATAACGAATAACAAAATAATTTTAAATATATAGTTATTAGAATTTCAAAGAAATAAATCATTTTTAAAATACAAAGAAATAACCCTTCACTATGTTGGGATTCGTACACGCAGCGGATTAAAAATTTCTTACGAATCCTTCCGAATGATCACTCAACGACGTTTAAATCAAAGTTAAGGAAACCGAATCATACCTTTGTTGAACTAGTCCGCGTTCCGTTCCTTTGATCAGGTGGGCTACCTTCTCGAACAACACGTCCGCGTCTCGTTCCTTTGATCAGGTGGGCGATCAACACGTCCGCGTCTCGTTCTTTTGATCAGCAGAAGTCGACTCTTGGATCGGCTTCCTCTACTGGTATCCACACGAACAATCCCCTAAACGGTTGCGGCAGCGTGCTAGCGCTTCTTGTGCGTCTCTCTCTCTCTCAAATTGCTCTAGGGTTTCTCGCGGCTTTTCTCAATACGCTTGACTGAAAATCCCGTAGGTTTTTCTAAACCCGATAGGCGTATTATATAACCAAAATTAATCCTTTATTAATTTTGGAAATTCGGATTTTGAATCTGGTCAGCATATCAATCACATCTATCTCATAAATGTAATTGAATATATTAAAAGCCAGATTTGGAAATTCGAATTTTAAATTTAAATCAAATCTAAATTTAAAGCCTTTTGATTTAATTTATCATCATAAATTAAATCCGAGATATAATATCTATCTATTTAATTAAATCTGAGATACCATATCTCAATTTAATATTAAACAGATATACGATATCTTTATTCGAAATTAAATGAGATACAATATCTCTATTTGTTTCAGATATTTAATTTATCAAATAAATTAAATACTAAACAAATATCATATATAATATTATAATCTCAATTTATAATATATATATTAATTTCGAATTATATATATATATATATATATATATATATATATATAAATCCTAGATCAAATTTAGTATTCATTTAATCTCAGATTAATCTGAGATTCAATGAACCTGGACACCTTCACCCGTGTTGGATTATTCTTGTGTGCGACCCTGCAGGCCCATATGAAATTGGCAGTGGGCCAACACTGTATCAGCCCACAAGTCGCAAGCGGCCTCTAGCAAGACATTGCGACTACCCAATTCACATGGGGATCGATGACACGATACTACCTATCGTACAACCATGTCACGTCCCTTTTGTCACGCGATAATTCGGTCAAGGATGAGGCATGGATAATGTCAACTTCCTTTTCTTGACCAATGCTTTCTCGATTCTCGAGTAGTCTAATAAGTGAAATGGAAACTCCTTTCCATCACAGTATGGCCATACATTTCTTAGATTCACTCATCGAGGGGCCCAGCATTATCTCTCTACATATGTGAGGGACAAATCCCATCTTGACCACTCACATTCCTCCGCATGAAAACCACTGATCCTGGTCCTAGCCTTTATCATCACCCGGTCAAAGGTGACTTTTGACTAGGTCAAAGACCAGTACTCATCATGTAGGAATCTATGATGGTCTCAGGTCATAGGGCGTCGTGACGCGGTTATACATGAGATAAGCTTATGACTTAATCCATGCAGCTTTCTCATAGTGGGTCGGTCCAGCACCTTGTACTCTTACAAGTGCCCATGACTTTGATCCGTATCTCCATACCTCATCAAAGTCATACTGATCTTATTTCATCTTCACTCCCGTGTAGATGACCGACCAGGGACTTTTAGGATAATAAGATTATCCAGAGATGCAGTTATCAATACGAACATGCAAACGAAAATGATAACAAAAGAGAATACTTTAAATAACTTAAATATCCAAAGTACAATGAATTGCCCCTAGGGCATAATTTCCAACACACTACCCATCTCTCACATTTTATTTATTATTATTACTATTTTACTCATTTATTTACTTAACTCTGGGATCTTTGATCCCTTGAGTTAGTATCAAAAGCAGACCCAAGTCGAAACCTAGGGCTCTGATACCATTTTGTAACACCCCAAATTTCTAACAGTTATAATAACAAAATTTAAATAATTTTTATAAATAAATTAATGAAATTCGGAATAAACAACCTTGGGAGTGTTACCGCCGCACTTGTACTGGAACAAGTGCAAGGCTACTTATTACAATAATTTAAAAAAAAAAACAAACTTAAGCAAAAATGTGTTCTATTCAAAACAAAAATAAAATAAAATAAACTAGCTAGCATTCTCATTGTTCTTCCTCACTTCTCACTGCTAGCCCCAACTTCGAGACCTGTTTCACTGAAAATCTGCTCCCCCGAAGGATCGTCGCAGCCCATAAAACACACATCAGCAAACGCTGGTAATCCTAATAAACGAAAATAATACAAAAATAACCATAGAATATTCTCATGTTATAAAAATAAAAAAAAAGTTATATATTTATATGTAATCTAAAATATTTGTTTTATATCATTTGTCATTCATTAGTTTTTATTAAATTTTATTTGGACCCGGAAACCTGCCAGTCCATTTAGTTTAGTGGGAAGAGAACCATGGTAGACACGGAAACGTGCCAGTCTACCCTGTGACCCGGAAACCTGCCAGTCACAATCAATTGGCCATAAACATAATAATCATAATCATAATCATATCTTCCTAGTGTGCACACCTCTTCCCAAAGTTGCTACTAGTGTCCCGGAAACCTGCCAGACACCACTTTGGGAAGAACGGATTCTCAATTTTCTCATCACATAATATTTTGAGGCATAAAGCCTAAGGGTTGTGTTCATCACTTTGGGGGTACCATCCCAAAGCTATCCTCCCACTGTTAAGTTATTTAAACATACACAAAACAATTCCTAAATTATCTCTATTATTGATTATCTTTTATATATATATATATATATATATATATATATATATATATATATATTTATATTTATATTTATATTATTATTTTAATGAAATATAAATATAAAAAAACTTTGACCTAAAATCTGTTCATGACTTATCCTATTGCGTAGGAGGTATTATATAAAGAAAACAAAATCCAATAGTAAAAGAAGATAACAGGGACAGTACATGCATTTTAATCAATTCAAAAAAACGCCCAAATTCGAACCAAGGCAATACATAAAGAATAATAAAAAAACGCATGCAAACCGAAAAGAACAGAACGCGCACAAGGGAATTATCTATCTAGTTGCAATTCATAATGAATAAAGGAACCACGTATAGGGTGTATGCAAGAAAAAACGCACGTAACCCAAAAAAAGTTTTTCAAATCAATATGCAAGAAAAGGAGCACAGGCATGATATATGTATATATATATTTCGCACGCAGATCGAGGGGGGAATCTGCACATATATTCCTAATTCCATTATTCAAATTGAAACCTATGAGTATGAACTTACGGGAATTAGAATTACAAACCTAACCTAGGACTTATGGGAATTAGGATTACAAAATTTACATAAATCTAACCTACTCATGGGGATTAGGATTACCTGGTCTCCGTGTTTGCTAATCTCTTAGAAAAACGAGGGTTTAGCCGCAGAGAAAAGTATCGGGTGTCTTCTAGGTTTAAGCGGCCAGACCTGGTATTTATAATTAAATTTAGGGTTTTGGCTATGGGCTGGACCTTTTAATTATTAGATATATTTTGAATCCGATAATGAATTCAAAAAGATTAAAATTATATTTTAATATAACTAACTCCTAGAATCTAGGATCTAATCTTATAATATTATTTACAAAATAATATGGTTATCACCGGAACAGTACAATATTATTTATTTATTTATTTTCTTTTTTTGTATTATTTTAATCTATCATTATCATTCCTATTTATATTATTATTACTATTATTATTATTATCATTAAAATCCGGGGTATTACATATATATATAAAATATTGGGCCAAATTGGACCAGTCCAAAGGGTCTTAGCCCTTGGACTGAAGTCCGGTCTAGCCCGTGTAGACCAATCTGGTCTAGTCCGCCTCATATGGCCCCAGACCAATTTTTTTTCCAGATATCAGGTTGGGTCAGACTGGGTTAGATCGGACCACCTGGACTATCGGGTTTTTTGGACATCCCTAGAAAAAGGTATACAAACTACCACTCTGGTCCTATTTATAAGTCCCTTTTGACCAAAAAATTTAGTCCCATTTATAAGTCCTCTTTCACGAAATAGATAAGATAATAATTTTGCCTATATTAATTATACCAATAAAGATAGAGAGAGAATAAAGAGTTGAAAGATACCCAATGATAAATGATGGAAAAGTTAAAATTTTATCCCATAATCATTAAGCTAACTACCTCTCCTTAGTATATGTGTTTTGGTCAAAAGGGATTTATAAATAAGACTAGAGAGGTATGATTTTTCTTCGTCCTCAATGACCTAGGTCAAGTCCTAGGCTCCTCTTGGGATTTCAATGTACTATCTCTCTCAAATTTAAATGGAATACTTGAGAATCACTATAATCTCACAAGTTTAATTTGGACAATTGTGAAGCCACTTACTTACAGTCTTCTCACCGAGATAACAACCCCCTACACATTGAAAGGTTACAATCTCTCTTGATAATAAATGATTGCAATTAATATTTTCTCTCAAAAGTGAATGAGATGAACACTAAAACACAAACAAATAATATCTCTCTAAAATATATTATGTAAACACAAAAATAGAGAATATGTGAGATGAAAGTTGAAATCAAATTTTGGCATTTTGATGATTTATGCACTGGCCTCTTCTACTTTGGTTTTGAAAGCTCTTCTATTTTTAATTAATTAAGCTTGATGACTGTTGAGCTTTTCTTCTTCCCATTGAGGCTTACAAAATTTGTTGAACTCACTGTTAGAGCTTTGGAGCTTTTATGACACAAAGTGCTTTCTACCCATTGAAGCTCTAATTCAAGTTTAATCACATGTAATCTTCATATAAACTTAATTAGTATTGATTAGGAATGATATAATTAAGATTTATATGATGTGAAATATATTAGAAATTAATTAATTTGAGATATTGAATATCAAAAATATATGAGGGTGCAACATACTACTTTTCCAATAAATAATAAGAATAAATTTAAAATAAAAAATGGGTTCCCTCACCCCAAAATTGGGGATTGAGCATGCCCTCCCATGGATGCGATTGGCAGGGTGTGCAAACCCATCAAAGTGGTCAGCCTAATGAAAAAGCAAATCAAAATCAAGACTTCCAAATTCCAATAAAGGAAATATGGAACTGTAAAAGTTTATTATTGGTCAATGATAAACAAAAATGGGATGAGACTTTTCTAATATTATATTGATTATTAATATAAGACATATTTATCTAATTGAATTAAATTTAAAAAGTTCGTTAAATTAGTTAATATGACATATATTTTTTAACACACCCTAGTCATCTTTCTTAATTCTTACATTTCTTTTCTTCTTTGATTATGGTTGAGAGAGCATCGATAGAAGTAAATTATAAAAAAAAAAAAAAAGACAAATGTGAAACATATATCTTATATTTAGGATAAAACCAAATCCTCAAAAAATATCTTATATTAAGAACTAAAAAAAGTATTATTTTTCTTGGTTGAGCTTGATTTTCCCTTTCTTCTTTATATATATATAAATATATATTCACCTCAAGTCCTTATTATAAGACATTAACTAACAATTGTATTTAATCCTTTTTATAAGGCACTTACTTGTTTCCAAAGCACATTAATTATTAATTTTCCCATATATGCCCATAATTAATAAGAATAGTGGGTGAAAGTAATAATTAATATAATATTAAAGTTTAGTGTAATTAAAAAAAAAAGTAATGTTGAAAGTTACTTAAATTTTAGGACAACTTTATTGGCTTTAACTGTTTTTTTATTGGTTTATGAGAATTGTTAGGTGACTTATAATAAAGACGGGAGTGTGTGTGTGTATATATATATATATTATATTTTCTAATTAAAAAAAGGGTTTAACGTTTCTGTTTTTGGTGCAGAAATATTTTTATGTAAGTGTGGTAGAAAAAATATTTTTGCAGCAAAAGCAGAAATATTAAACTCTTAAAAAAAGGGAGAAAACACTTCTCATGTTGTAGGAAAAGTGTTTTCTTATGTTACACACATAAAAAAGTGAGACCCACACGCATACACATATATATATAATTAGTATATATGTGAGTCCCACTATTTCATATATGTATAAGAATCTTCTTCTTCTTATGCAACATGAGAAGTTTAAACCTCTAAAAAAAAACTATAAAAACCTACTTAAACATTTTGTAGGGAGACATCCTCATTTTTATGTTCATTTAAGCGTATTATGTTCATTTTATGTTCATTTAATAATTTCCATCCATGAGTGTAGATTTCTGATGTATAATCCTTTTTCTCATTAATGCGTTTGACATTTATAGAAAAAAGTTTGAGCACTTAAATTAATTTTCCTAATAATTTTCTCAAAGTAGAAATGTAAATGCAGAGGAAATTACACCTTTGAAGTCTTCTATTCCATGGGGCGTCTTTTTCTTTGCCCGGTGTCCAAGGATGCACTTTTCCTTCGCCTCAAAGTCTTCCTTCCTTCATTCCCATCTAACTTGCCCCCGAGAAGCTCACTCTTTCTCTCTCTCTTCAGCAATGGCGGATTCGAGCCCTTACACCAAACCACATTTCACATTATCTCAGGCCAACTCGCCGATCCGACCAAAACCCGATATTAACAAAGGTAAGTCTTACTCGGGCTTCCTCTTCAAATCTCTTCTCTTTGCCCTATTTGTCGTTGTTCTTCCACTTTTCCCTTCACAAGCTCCTGAATTCGTGAACCAAACTATAATCACCCAGTTTTGGGAGCTTCTTCACCTTCTCTTCATTGGCATTGCTGTAGCTTACGGGTTATTCAGTAGAAGAAATGTAGAGCCTGACTTAGAAATAGAAACTCAATCCATTGTTGACAACACTTCTTGTTATGTCTCCACAATGTTTCCTGTTTCGTCAGTGTTTAGCGATGAGAGTGAAAATCCAAGTGGGTATGATGAGAATAGGATGATGATGATGCATTGTAATTGGAATTATTCGCAGTACTATGAAAGTAACGCTCTTATGGTTATGGATGAACAGTGCAAACCCCAATTACCTCCTGAAGAAGATAACTTCTCCGATGTTAGATATGATGGAACCAATGTGGTTCAAGCATGGAATTCTGAGTACAATCACAGACAGCCAATGGTTGTTGTGGCTCATCCATACTACACAATTGGTGAATGTGATGAGATTGTTGGTTATAAACCATTAGGATTACCAGTTCGGAGTCTAAGATCAACTGTTGGAGACTTAGACAGTCCTAGTAATACCAATGAAAGTGATTCAAGTTCTGGTTCGAGGGGTTCATCGAGGAGTTCAGTTAAGAGTAGAGATAGGAAATTTGGGGATCTGGGTCATTATGATTCGGACCAAAAGTTTAATGATGCTGCTGGATCTTCTTCTCCTGATCCATGGCGTTCAAGGTCTAGAAAGATGAAAACTGAAGAAAATCATGGAAAGTTTAGTGATGCTACTGCAACAGTTTCTTCTATTCCATGGCAAGAAAGGTCCGAAGGGGTTGAAATTGGAGAGAATTATGGAGAGTTTAATAATGTTGCCGGATCTGCTTCTCCCATTCCATGGTGTTCAAGGTCTAGAAAAATGAAAACTGAAGAAAATCATGGAATGTGTAGCGATGCTACTGCAGCAGTGTACTCTATCCCATGGCAAGAAAGGCCTGAAGGCGTTGAAATTGAAGAGAATCCTGGAGAGTTTAATAATGTTGCTCCATGGCGTTCAAGGTCTAGAAGGATGAAAATTGAAGAAAGCCATGGAAAGTTCAGTGATGCTGCTGCATCAGCTTGTTCCCTTACGTGGCAAGAAGAGTCTAAAGGAGTTGAAGTTGAAGAGAAAGACGGAGAGGCTGATGATGTTGCTGGATCTGCTTCTCCAATTCCCTGGCAAGCAATGTCTAGTTGGATGGAAAGTGAACGAAATCATGAAAAGTTTGATGATGTTGGATCCTCTTCTATTCAATGGGAAGAAAGTTTTAGAAAGATGGAACATGAAGAAAATCAAAGAGATTTTTCTGAATCTGCTTCTCCGATTTCCTGGCAAATAATGTCTCAGGCAATGGAAAGTGAAGAAAATCACGGAATATTTAATGATGCTCATGGATCAGCTTCTCCAATTCAATGGTATTCAAGGTCTAAAAGGATGGAAAGTGAAGAAAATCATGGTAGCATTGCCCATCCGTCGCATCATAGGCCTCTTTCAGCTGCTGAAACCAAATCAGAATCGTTCAATTCACAGGCTTTCCAGAGTACAACATCTCTCTCATCCAACAGAAGCACATATTCTTCAGATTCTGTTCCGTCAGACAACATGAATTTAGAGTCAGAAGAGATGGGACAAAAGAAGATTTCTGATGGATCTTCCTCTGATATAATGAACTTCCAAGAGGAAGATTCAGGGGGTAATATGGCTTACCATGGGTCTTCTCCAAGACTCAAAAAGATGGGAACCAGGGAAAATTATGCTATTGTTTCTCATCAATCACATTATGGATCTTCCTCTGAGAAAATGAACCTCCAAGAGGAAGAGCCAGGAGCAAATATGGCTTCCCAGCGGTCTCCTCCAAGACTCAGGAAGATGGCAACCAGGGAAAAATATGGTACTGTTGCTCGTCCATCACATTTCAGGCCAATGTCAGTTGATGAAACTCAATTCGAGTCACTTGGTTCACAGTCTTTCAAGTCTACAGGGTCTTGCTCATCACGAACTTTATTGTCTTCCTTGGACTCTGTCCCATCAGAAAACTTGAACCTGCCCAAGGAGGATTCAGGGGAAAATAAGAGTTCTCATGGTCCTTCTTCAAGTTCACCATCGCCACCAGCTAGAAGAAGGACTGAAAAAGCTTCTTCACAATCACTTCATTTTCGTGGATATAGTGTTGGCAACTTGCTCCAGGATGGCTTGAAAAGTAGCCTGAAGGATGAATGGATCGATTTGAATGGAAGTGAGGTTCAATCCCACAACAAAGATGCAGGGTTGCATTTGCAGTCAGACACTGAAAAACATGAAAGTTTGGCCAAAGCCCCAACAAAGGGAAAATCAGTTAGAACTAGGAGAACTAGTGGACTGACTTCTGAGACAATGAGAACCGGAGATATGTGCAGTAAGCAAACTGATGAGAAGGTGGAAAAGATGCCCAATAATGTTGAACCTGTACTGATTAGAAGAGAGAAATTGAGAAAAGGAGGACCTGATCATCCTTCGAAAGTCATCAATAAACAAGGCACTGATGAGAATGTGGAAAAGATGCCCGATAATGTTGAACCTCTATTGATTAGAAGAGAGAAATTGAGAAAAGGAGGACCTGATCATCCTTCGAAAGACGTCAGTAAACAAAGCACTGATGAGAAGGTGGAAAAGATGCCTGATAATAATGAACCTGTATTGATTAGAAGAGAAAAATTGAGAAAAGGAGGATCCGATCATCCTTCGAAAGGCGTCAGAAAACAAAACAATGATTGTCCCTGTCCTAAGTCCGAGGGAACATTTTCTAGTTATCCTAAGAGGGATAAGGAAGAACCATCAAAGAATGGGGCTAAAGAAGACTTGCTTATTGAGCCTGAAAACTCGAAGATGAGCTCAGATGAAGATAGGATGTCTGAATGTGTCAATGATTCAGGACTGGATTCTGAGGTTGATAAGAAAGCAAGCGAGTTTATAGCCAAGTTTAAAGCACAGATTAGGCTTCAGAAAGAAGCATCAATGGACAGATCAAGAGGGCTAAAGACAATGAAAAGAGTATTAGGTGATACATGAAACTTCTGCAGCTTCAATTCCATTGGTTTCTAACAAGGTGGCATCTGAGTTTCTTAGAGATCATCTAATACATTACCGTTTCATGGAGCTTTCTCCTTTTTAACATTGCTTTGGGCGGTGCAGTTTCTTTCAATTATTTATTTGCTATTCACATTTTTTTCTTTCTGCTCCTCATCACGGTGTATAAAACTTGTGTTCAAGTTGATTCTGGAAACAAGACATTTGATTTCTTTTAAGATTAATTGCTCCAATACCAGTGAGCAGCCTAGAGCTTTAAATATCTATGTAGCTAGCGTCTTCATTTCAACCATGTAGACCATGTATCAGGTCTTTTAACTCAACTGTTTTTACCATCAAAGATTTGTGAGAGGATTCTCTCCCCATCAGCCCTCTCCCTATCACAATCTGGATCGTCTAAATCTTGATCCAACGGTAGAGATCTGGAAAAAAAAAATGTTACTCCAAGAAGATAAAATTTTTTTTTTTTTTAGATCTAGACCGTTTGATCAAGATTTGGACGGCCCAGATGTATGATGGGGAGAGATGGGGAGGAAGCCGATGAGGAGACAAACTGGACCCCAAAGATTTTGCTTCTTGGCATGTTTCTGCCTTTCTAGTTATGGCCTTTTATTTTTATTCTTCTATTACTGGTCAACACGTGTACCTACAAAGCAAATGTTATGACGAGAAAACCATAGAGTCAATTATGTCAAAAAAGAAATAGATGTGATTCTGCAGCTTGGTGAGCTGATGGATTCAATAACCAACCGATTCGACATCTATAGAACGGGAAAGAATCAACTTTCAGATTCAAGGGTGAACGAAACCAGACTGCTTTGGCAAAGGGGCAGAAGATAAACAGGTAAGGGATTCCTCGTTTTCCTTATAAACAAGTTGTTGGAGGAGTATGTTTCAAAATGACAGCATCACAACAACAAAAGAACAGAAAAAAAAATGCTTCAAAATTTTCCAAACATGTTGGTTTGATAGGAGGAAGGACCAAGATATGTATGCCAAACTTGTGCCCATGAGACGCCTCCATGCGTGTGAGATGAGCCAGTTTTGCATACAGAATGATGATTACAAAGACGTAAACAAGGAAAAGGGGAAAAAACTCTTCTGAGAGATCCATTGAGAGTAAATATGATGATTACATAGAGGTATTATGTAGCGTGAGATTCCAGGTCTGATGAATTTTAGGATTAGGATCACCTTACTGAAGCATAAGTAGACTTTGTAAACTGACCAACTCGAAGCATCAATTTGTTCTATAACGATGGAAAATATTGACTTGATCAATTTATGAACTTAAGTGACCAAAATGAAATATTATACAAATTTAAAGAATTAAAAGAATATTTTAGCCTTCTATTTTTTTTATTCTGTAAAATCTAGCAATAATAGAAGAGTCTTTTCTTTTTTTGTTTTGTTTTGTTTGGCTCAACTGTTTGACACTCTCTAGTCTTAGTCTCGTCTCGTCATCTCCACTTTATAGTCTGCTTGGCATTTATTGAAATTGATTTTAAGCATAATTATTTCAAACAAGTTTTTATATTTTTTCTCAAATATAATTTTTCAGAACCATCAACCAAATATATGTATTTTTTATGTATTCTTCTCAAAACTTGTTTCGAAAATCAATTTCATAAACTGTTTTTTGAGAACAAAAAAATAAAAAAATAAAAGCAGAAACATGCAACGCCTACATGTCACACTAAATGAGATTGGGTGCATAATTTGCACAGTGCTATTATATTTCTGTATAGAGCTGACTCTGTACTAGTTATGTTAACTCATATTTTATATTTGGTCTCAAGCTTGGATAAAGAAGGGGATATATTACCATCAGGGTTTGACACAAGTGGTAAGCGGCTTGTGTCGCTTAAACAAGGTCTCGAGTTCGAGCCTTGTGAATGCAAAAAAAAGCCCCGCTAGGATATTCACCCACTATAGCCAGGTGCATGATCCAGGTCGGATTCGGATTAGTCAGGGCGAAGCTCTAGATACCGGATGAGCAACCCCCCCCCCCCCAAAAAAAAGAAGAAGAAGAAGGGGATATATTACAAGGAAAATCCCCCTCAGGTGTCTAGGGACCAATAAAATCTCAAAAAAGTTCCTAAGCAAAGTCACATATCAAAAAAGTTCCAAGAAGTTGTTAACAACGGATGAACAACTTTTTGAGATTTTTCTGACACATCAGAATTCTTTGTGAGATTTTTTTTGAAATGTTGTTGATCCTTTGGGACATGAGAGAAATGTTCCTTATATTATACTTTCAACCGTCAACATAAAAAGATATATTCACATGTTATCAACAGTGAATACATATATTAGATTTTGTACAACTTAAATATGATACATTTCTCTGGGAGCAGTTTGGTGAACTATAAACACAAATTGTACTATCAAATGATATTGGCATTACCAATGAATCTTAATTAAGCTATTGTAAAAATGTATAGAAGAATGGTTACTTTTCTTGAATGGAAGATGCTTTAATTTGTGGACTTGGATTCCCACCAAAGAAGAAAGGTGGAGATGCCTATATATGAAACATAAGAGGCTTGTGGTTTCCATGAAGTGTAACTAGTGCACACCATTGATGCTTAAAAAGCACTTTTAAATTTTAATACATTTGTCATATTTTGTATTTCCGGGGAAGTCTATATTTAATGTCTTGATAATGTGCTTTAGAGCCCGATTTTCTTAATGGTAGAAGAAATGACTTTTTTTTTTCTATCTGATTTTTGCAGAAATAAGATAGGATAAAAAATCAGATTGTAAATGTGATTTATGTTTGAATTAACTGTAGCAAAAGTCTTGATAATGTGCTTTAGAGCCCGATTTTCTTAGTGGTATAAGAAGTGATTTATTTTCTATCTGACTTTTGCAGAAATAAGATAGGATAAAAAATCAGATTGTAAATGTGATTTGTGTTTGAATTGACTGTAGCAGAAGTGGTTTCTTTCCAAACTGAAACGTGTTTCGATTATTATTTGAAAAAATTAGTTGAGATGGAAAATGACTGAAAAAATATGAGTTTTATTTAATACTATATATATTATTTAGTTGTATATATTGCGATAATTTGATAAGAAATTAAATTTAAATTTGGAAAAAATTTAAATTATTATTACAAAAATTATCAAGTCAAAGAGAATAAGTCTAATTACAAAAAAATAGGGAAAAAAAAAGTAATACTAATAAGTCTATTTATAAGAAAATAGAAAAATGCTCTATGAAAACAACAAAAAGGGGCCCTATTCCTGTCATCCTTCTAACATATTTTTTGGGTATAAAAAAATAGCTAACCCAAATACCTCTAAAAACTCCAAGCAAAAAAATACCTCTAAAAACCTCTAACTGAACTTTTTTTTTCACTGAAATTATTTTCCTCTTCACTGCTCTCCAACTCTGCCTGGAGGCGAACCCAAACATACTGATTTAGTTTTCATGACAAAATTGGTTACTGAAGAGAAGACAAGTCATGAAAAGTTGAAGGATTAATTATTTTGTTCATAATCAATTAAAAAATAATTCTAGGTAACATTCAAAAAATAGCATGCACAAATCAAGACTAGTTAGAGTCTAATATGTTTTCTATATTTCTTCTTCTTTCATGTAAAATCTATAAACTAGCACCATTTTTTTTTTCATTTACATTTTTTGGTATCAAACTAGCATGAAAAAATCGCATTAGACCTGTCAATGTTTAGCATGGCTTTTGTATACCAAATGATTTTAAGCTACAATGCAAGAAAGAAAATGCCTTTTTTAATTTTATGCAACATTATACTTCTCTTATCCTAAATGGAGGACAAGAAGGTTTTACAACCACTTTAACCAGAGATGGTACTAGGTTTTTTGATAAAGCAACACAATTGAAAAATAAAATTTATTTTAAAAATTAATTAAGAATTATTAAAAACTTTTGACATCTTTAAATTAAATCCATTTTCATTTGGGGATGATTATTCTAACAATTACATTTGAAAAATAAAAATAAAAACTGTTTATAATAATTATTCTTAAATTAGCTTCGGTGCCACGTATTGTCCAATTTTAAGGGGGCAAAAAAATAAGAAAACATATAAAATTTAGGACCATACTGAGATAAACTTCAAGCCCTTCCAAGTTCCTTTATGAGCTGTATCTATTACGTAAAGTTGTCCAATCACATATAAGCATATATCATATATTTTTATATAGGTTCATAGTTTAAAAAAAATATTTTAAAAATATGATATATGGTCATATATGATTAGAGAACTCTATATAATTGATATAAACAACTTCATCTAATTATTTTTATTGAATTTATGAGCGGTAAAAATGAAAAAAAGAAAAACATGAAATGTTCTACAAACTCTTGTTAGACTTTTATAAAAATGACCAAAACAATTCAAATTTTAGGCTTTTATAAAAAGGATCAAATGGAGTATATTATTGAAAAAAAAATTTGTTTAATACTATAATTCATTTTCAGTTAAATGTTTTGTTAGAAATACCAATAAGGGTAATTGCATTGAAGTCCCAAGTAAAATACAACCAAATGTCCTTTGAAATCTCTAATTTTCAGCCAATTGCCATGGACATTTAGGTAATATAATACAACTGTAAAAAGACCAAAATAACCTCATTGATTAGTTTAATTTGTCCACTTTTTTCAAACAACCCAAACCCACCCCCCTCAGCCGGACTTAGCTTCCATCCTCTTTTCTTTCCGTCCTCTTCTTATCATCTTCTTCATTTTAACCGTTGGATCGAAATCTCAACCGTTCAGATTTAATATTTTATAAAAATATTATTTTCAATATTTTATTAATAATTTAATTTTTATTAATATTTTTATAAAAGATTAAATCTGAACCGTTGATATTTTAATCTAACGATTGAGATAAAGAAGAGGATAGGAAGAGAATGAGAGCCAACTCCCCCTTAGCCACCACAATCCACTGTAAATGGCAGCCACCCGTGTTAGAATACATTCAAGCGACCCATGGAAGGCGAAGACGAATAATTATTTTTAATGTGAAAAAGAAAACAAATTGACACTCCAGCATAACACTAAACCCAAGTTGAAACTGTTTTCCCCCCTTTCTAATGGAAAAGGAAACAAATTCAAAGAAGAATTTCTAAATAGAACACTTTATTCTCAATATTTCAGTGTATAATTCCCAAGTAGCTTTCAATAGTAAGATGCTAATTGGATCAATGGAATTAAGCTTAGCCAACGCTGCCCGATGCTTTCCCACAGCTTTTTTGCAGATGACATGCTGTTATACATGAATGCTAGTAAAGAGAACTGTAATCAACTGGCTAGGATCCTATACCAATTCTATGTTGTTTCTGGCTGAGTTATCAATATGGATAAATCTAGTATTTTATTTTTTGCGAATACACCAGGGGATATTAGAGCTATGATGGGAAGCATCCTAGTTGTTCATACCATTGAGGATTATATTGGTATTCCGAGCATCTGAGGGAAGACCAAACATCAAGCATTGGCATACATCAGGGAACGTGTTACTAAAAAGCTTTAAGGGTGGGGGCAATCTCTTCTTTCCTTTGCTAGGCACGAAGTTATGATCAAAGCAGTCATTGAGGATATTCCTATATACCCTATGAATTTCTTCCAATTTCCGATTAAAACATGCAAGGAGATCCACAGCCTAATTGCTAATTACTGGTGTCTCATTCTGTTACTTTAATATGCTGGGTTTTATAGTTCATTTGGAAGTAGAGGAACGATCTGGTTTTTAATCTCAAAGAACCTAATCCTCTCGCTGTCATTGAGTTAGCTAGGAAGTTTAACTGTGAATTCTAGTCTACTATGAAAACTAAACATCCTCTCGCTATCATTGAGTTACCGTCACTCTTGTTTTCTTCCTTTCTTTTTGTGTCGTTTGGTTTTGTATTTCTCCTTTCTGTAGATAGAGCAAAATCACCAAGAGGGGGTGAATTGTGGATCTTTAAAAACTTTTGAAAAATACTCTGTTTTTGAACAAAAAAACAGAGATAAATAGAGTGCAAAGGAGAAGAGCAAGACACGGAGATTTATACTAGTTCGGTAGAACCACTTGACCTACGTCCAGTCCCCAGACTCTCTGGTATTTTCCACTATCTCAAATGATTACACACTCTGTACTCAAGAGTAATTCTCTCACTAGAACTTACTCCCCCTTACAAGTTGTAATCAATGAACTCAATCACCGAGTCCCCAGACTTGTGATTTCTCACAATAAATGATTTACAATGAAATAACTCTCTCTAAGAGTAGGTAAGAATGAACACTGAAGCTCAATGTATCAGAAGATACTTTACAAGTGAAAACTTAAAGATATAAATGTAGACTTGAATGTAATTCGTTTTCAGCAGATGTGTTAGTTGAGAAGACTTGAATGCAACTCTATTTATACCAAGAGAGTATTAAATGACCGTTGGATTCTTCAATATAACTATTGCCTTCATTATACAAGGTTTTGGTTAAGCTTTGGTCTTCTTCTCTCACTAATCTTCACTTAATCCAGCTGGGCAGAAGTTCAGAGTTGACTTCTGGCAAATTAATCCATTGGAGAAGCAGTTACTGGATGTAGGAAGGAATCTTTAATTCTTTGTAAACGTGTGCAGAAGGATTACCCAAAAGTATGCAACTTTCTGGGTTTAGCATTTAATGTGCTGACGTCACTTTTTGCTTTTGCTTTAAACATTCAATAAACATTCTCTAAAACATCTGAAATTCACTAACAAAGTCGTTAAACATAGCTAGGAATATTAGAGAACAAAAATAGGAAGTATTAAGATCAAATAAGAAGGTTTTCCAAATTCGTCAGATTTGAATTTCAAACTCAGCGATGAAAACTCGATCAAAACTCGAGTTTTGGACTTTAACATGAAAAATCGATTTTAGTCCAAAATATCAAAACTGGAGGTCCCCCCCCCCCCCAAAAAAAAGAAAAAAGGCAGTTTTCAAAGCATTAAAACATCGAGGCTCTCTGCTTGGCCAAAACTCTATTTTTCATACCAAAACTCGAGTTTTCATTTAAATATGAAAACCTGAAGATTTTGCGCCAAGTCAAAACTGGAGGGTTTTCATGGAAACTGACAGTTTTCAAAATCTAAGGAAAACGTGAGTGCTCTCTGCCAGACTAAAACTCGAGTTTTGAAATCAAAACTCGATTTTTCATTTAATCATGAAAACTTAGAGAAAAACTATGTAAAACCAAAACTGGGGGTTTTCTCTAAAACTGACGATTTTGAAACTTAGTTAAAACATGGATCCTCTCTGCCAATTTAAAACTCGAGTTTTCAAGTAAAACTCGAGTTTTCCAAAATCTAAGGAAAACTCAAGGAATTCACATTAAATTGAAAACTGAAGGTTTTCAAATGTTCAAAACTTTAGAGGCTCTCTGTATGACCAAAACTCGAGTTTTCATGTAAAACCTCGAGTTTTGCAATTTTCAGAAAATTGCTGGGAAGTCTCTGTGTAATAAAAACTTGAGTTTTCTCTGAAAACCAGCGGTTTTGCTTGGTTCAGAAAACTTGTGCTCTTCTCTGTAAAGTCAAAACTCGAGTTTTGAAACCAAAACTCGAGTTTTCCTTTGACAGCAAGTTTTTCAATTTATCTAAGAAATACTTCACACTTTGTTTGCAATTGTTAGTAATCATCAAAACTCACAGAGAATTAACATCTTTCAATGTTGTATCTAGAGTTTTTTCTTGGGAAAATTCCATATGGGGGCCCTTTTTGGAGGAAAAAATCCCAAAAAGAGTCCCAAGAATCTGAAAATCCCAAGGGTCTTTTTTGGTATAAATTCATTAAATTTAACAACTAAATTAGTCAAATTAATAACAAAATCAATACCCGTTAACAATTAAAGTAGTCGCATTAACAACAATATTTCAACAACTAAATCAATCACATTAACAACAATATCAGTCTCAGTTAACAATTATATTAGTCTCATTAACAACTCACGTAGCTTCTAAAAATCCCAGAAAAGACCCTTTGGCCATTTTTGGGATTTTCAGAATCTTAGGGCCCTTTTTGGGATTTTTTTTTTCTCAAGAAAGGGCCCTTAAATGAATTTTTCCTTTTTATGTCATGTATGCGTTGTATTGTCTTTTTTTATAGTAATACAAGTAGCTTTTTTGGTGCAAGAAAATAAAAAAAAATAAAAACATACTTAAAAAAAATATATTTTTGACATATTTATTATTTTTAATTAATTTTAACTATTTTTTTAAACTACCTAATTTAATTTAGGGAAAATTACATTTAAATACCATTTGAATTTGCAAAACCCCCAAATGTCTGTTAAATTTTTTAAAGGACTTAATGATACCAAAGACCATATTAGGATTTTTAAATTTGGGTGAATTTACCCTTTCGCCCTTAATTTTTAAATAAATTTTTTTTAAAAATGACCCTAACCAAAGGGCCATCGCGCCGGTCACCGAAAGACCGACCGTCGGCTGACCTACAACCACTAACTCTTGGGCTTTGGCCTCCAGCAGCTTGAAATCTAGTGATGGTTTTTTTTTTTTGGTGGGGTTGAATCCTTTTTAAAAAAAAATATTTAATGAAAGTGAGATGGGTGGGAATCGAACCCAACCCACTTTAATGGGGGCCAAGTGGCTCAACCACTGGGCCACTTGGTTCCTTTAATATATATATACATTTACAAATTTTAACATTTTTTCCACCAACAAATACTTTTATAAATCTCATTACTAAACTTATAAATACCATGGAAGAATTGGTAATTGCTATTGAAAGATTTGTTATAATTGCACTTTTTTTGTTTCATCAGACACACATGTGGTAAATCTTAAAAACGAACTAGTAAATACAATTACGAAACTAGTAAATGTCATTGAAAGATTTGTTATAATTGCATTTTTTTTTTTTGGTTTCATTGGACATACATGTGGTAAACTTAAACAACGAATTGGTAAAGACCATTGCAAAATTAGTAAATGTTATTGAAGAATTGGTAATTGCCATAGAAAGATTTGTTATAATTGCACCCTTTTTTTTTGTTTCATCAGACACACATGTGGTAAACCTGGACAATGAATTGGTAAATACCATTGCAAAACTAGTAAATGTCATTGAAGAATTGGTAATTGCCATTAAAAGATTTGTTATAATTACACTTTTTTTTTTGGTTTCATTACATGTGGTAAACCTGAACAACGAACTGGTAAATACCATTGCAAAACTAGTAAATGTCATTGAAGAATTGGTAATTACCATTGAAAGATTTGTTATAATTGCACTTTTTTTTTTTTTTGGGTTTCATCATACACACATGTTGTAAACCTAAACAACAAACTGGTAAATACCATTGTGAAAATATTAAATGCCATTGAAGAATTGGTAATTGCCATTGAAAAATTTGTTATAAATCATTTATTTTTTGTTAATCTCATATCCTTCATTGAACATTACATTCCTAATTTACAAACATCATGCACAACAAATTTTTGTTAATCCCATATCCTTCATTGAACATTGCATTCCTAATTTACAAATATTATGCACAACAAATTTTTCAATGGCAATTACCAATTCTTCAATGTCATTTATTAGTTTAACAATGGTATTTACCAGTTTGTTGTTCAGGTTTACCACATGTGTGTCTGATGAAACAAAAAAAGTGCAATCATAACAAATCTTTCAATGGTAATTACCAAACAATAGCATTTATTAGTTCCACAATGGTATTTACCAGTTCATTGTTTAGGTTTACCACATGTGTGTCTAATGGGGGGAAAAAATGCAATATAACAAATCTTTCAATAGCAGTTACCAATTCTTCAATGACATTTATTAGTTTCGTAATGGTATATACCAGTTTGTTGTTCAAGTTTGCCACATGTGTGTTTGATGGAAAAAAAAAGGGGGTACAATTATAACTAATCTTTCAATGGCAATTACCAATTCTTCAATAGCATTTATAAGTTCAGTAGTAGGATTTACCAATTCATTGTTCAGGTTTACCACATGTATGTCTGATGAAACAAAAAAAAAAGTGCAATTATAACAAATCTTTCGATGACAATTACCAATTCTTCAATGACATTTACTAGTTTTCTAGTGGTATTTACCAGTTCATTGTTCAGGTTAACCACATGTGTGTTTGACGAAATAAAACAAAAAAGTGCAATTATAACAAATCTTTTAATGAGAATTACCAATTCTGTAATGACATTTATAAGTTCAGTAATGAGATTTATAAGAGTGTTTGTTGATGGAAAAAATATTAAGAAATATATATATATATATATTGGTTGCCCACCCGGTTTATTAGAGCTTTGCCCTGACTAATCCGGATCCGACCCGCGTCGCGCACTTGGCTATGGTGGGAGAGTCTCCCAGCGAGGGTTTTTTACATTCACAAGGCTCGAATTCAAGACCTTTATTTAAGCGACACAAGCAACTTATCACTTGAGAGTGTTTGTTAATGCATATATATATATATATAAAAGAAACTAAGTGGCCCAGTTGGGCCACTTGGCTCCCATGAAAGTGGGGTGGGTTCGATTCCCACCCACCTCACCTTCATTGAATTGTTTTTTTTATAAAAAAGAGATTCAACCCCAGCCTCCCCCCTCCCCCCTCCCCCCCCCCCCCCCCCCCCAAAAAAAAAAAAATCCTCGGATTTCAAGCCGCCAGTGGCTGGAGCCCAAGCACCAGCTGACGGTCAGTCTTCCGACGGCTAGCGTGATGGCCCTCTGGCGAGGGTCTTTTTTTTTTAAAAAAAAAAAAATATTTTAAAACTAAGGACAAAAAGATAAATTCACCTGAATTTGAAAATGTCAATATGATCCTCTGTACCTTTAAGTCCTTTAACAAATTTAATAAATATTTGAAGGTTTTACAGATTCAAATGGTATTTAAATGTAATTTCTCTTTAATTTAATTACGTGTTGTTATAAATTGAGCAAAATAGAGCAAAGTGGAATAATTGTTTTGTAAATTGGAAATCTCCATGTCACTTTCGCAAGCATGTAGAGCGGACTCAGGATAACAAATGCAGCAACTGGAAACGGCGATTTCGTGCTTCTCGGCAGCCATGCTAATGGCATCGTCTGCTTCCTGTCTCCTACTGAAGCCATCTTTCGCCTGTATGTCTTTCTTTCTCCCTCTCACACACCACACACTACCTTAATTTCACTCCGGCTTTCATTTTGTTCCTGGAAAATGAGAATTCTTATTCTTCTAACTTTCGTCTTTGATTTTAATTTGTATCCATGTTGAGCCACTTGTTACTCCCTTTTATCACATTTCACAATGTTTAGCTATCAATGCTCTAACGGCATGCCATAATTGGTACTGTATCAGTATCCTCAGACTGTTTTATCCTTACGAATTATGGGTTTGCCTCCACATTTCGGCCAAAGAAATTGGCAGCGTATTTTTCAGCAATGTCTCAAATTTAGGCAACGCATCTTTCTGTTTGGATAATAAGGCTTTTGCTTCTCAGCGTCCAAGATAAAGAGGAAAAGTTATATGAATTAGCTAGATACCTTGAAGTAGTCGGAGCTGGTAGTTTTTCTGCAAGGTTCCGGAATTTATTGTGTGGCAAATTAAAGAATTTGATTCCCTTTGGTAACTTCTTAAGTATGGCTTTTAATTTTCTTGCAGCAATCTTCTCTTGTTCCTCGCAAAGAACTTTCTTCTCTCGAAGGAAACAACTGATTCATGGCTCTACAAATCAGATTTCCAAAGATTACCCGTAAGAGTCTTACCAGTTGATTGACAGCTTTTTTGTGAAATTTCATGAAAGAACCATTTAGCTTCTTGGGTTTCTTGTGATTAATAATATCTGTATGGATAGAGTGCAGGGTAGTGGCATATTACATTCCAATGAAACATTGAGGCGGAACTTCATACTCACTGTTTTGGTCTCAACTAGCGTTTTTCCAAGTTTACCTTCTTATGGGAAGACAAAGAGTAAGAACCCATTTGATGAAAGACGCTTGCTAGAACAAAATAAGCGGGTACAGAAAGAAAATAATGCACCTGAAGACTTCCCAAATTTTGTTAGAGAAGGTACCAATTATAGTAATTCCATCTCTTTAAAGATCTACTGGTATGATTATGATATATATGTATGTGTCCTAGCTAGTAAGTAGTATATAATGTAACTTTTTGTACCATTCTTTTGCCACTATGTCACTTCCACTTCCAAAAGTGAAAAGGGAATGCTCTAATATTCTACGCCTTGTGATCTATCAGATTTTTGTGTTAATCTAATGAAATTAATTGTGAAATATTTATCTCTGAGCTAACACAGTGCAAACCCAGGAGGTTCATCCGAAATCGGTTTATAATAAATATCTGAAAAATTTGTTGACATTGATTAATTGGTATATGTTTCAGGTTTTGAAGTTAAAGTAGTAGCATCTGATAGCTATGTAAAGAGTGATTCAGGGCTCATATACCGGGACTATGAAGTTGGGAAAGGTGATTGCCCAAAGGATGGTCAGCAGGTTTTTCTTTAAATTCTATTGCATCTTCATGAGTTTAATCTCATGTCAAATTTTCTTTCCTTGAACTATCTTGATTATCTAAATTTTTGAGTCAAAAGTATTGTTAAAAGAACTCAGAAAGATTTGACAACAAGCATTGGAATGAGAACTAGAATTATCTTGTAAATTCTGGCAATGGCTACAACTCTATGTATGAATTTTAAAAATAGATAAAGCCTTGGTTCCTTTTGATATGAAAAAAGATTCCTTGATGCTGAGAAAAGCTGCAAGGAAATTTGTTATCAATATATACATTGAGACTATGAAAAATAGTCTTAAGTATTCACCTAATAGCTTAAACTTTTCACCCAGAACAAATGTCAGGTCAAGAGCATCCTTCTTTCCATATAATAGGAGAATGGTAGATGTAAGAATCCATGTCTAATCAAATTATGCCATTAAATAGCACCTTGCTTCTTTTAGCATTGTTTTGAATGAAGTTTATCATAATGATCCCCTAGTTTGGAGCTAGCATGTAATTGATTCGCTTATGAGATGAAGTATAGGCATTTATTCAGTTGATACATAATAATTCATATATGTATGTTTTTCAATTGAATTTGCTCTTTGACCAAGTGATCATCCTTTCCATTCTTAGTCTCTTAATTAAAGATATGTTTTGGTGTGCGTTTTAATCTTTTGTTCTGTTTGTGCTTTCATGTGAAGCAGTATATTAGATTATAAAACTATTTGAGTCTTCGCTTGATAATTTAAACTTTTAAGCTGAATCAGTCATTTACATATACAAGATAAATAACTATGTATTAAGTTGATTGAGTATGTTGAGAAGGGGAGAGGAATAAAAAATGATGACCAATTGTTTTTATTGATGAGGTATAATGTTTACCAAAATGAGTATGATGATAATAGTAAGAAAATGCTCCCTTCCCTCTGGTCTTTAATATAAGACATATTTGGGGAATTGATCTTAGTCCTAAATATAACATATTTTTCATTTTCATATTGTTAATCTTTTCCTAATTTACCCTTATTGATGCTCCCTCAACAATAATCAAGGAGGCGAGATAAGGAGGGAATTAAGGAATATGACTAGAGTGTTTCAGAAAATACATATCATATTAATTAACTTAACTAATTTCCTTAATCTAATCAAATTAGGTAAATATATCTTATATTAAGGACTTGTGGGAATAGATTATTTTTTGAATACCTTGTTCCTGTTAGCTGTGCAACCTGTCTTCACTCCACAATGATCATTTTGAAGTTCTGAGATTCTGAAGTGTGTCTAACTATTCAAGGTTAGGGGGTCAAAAGTCATTCTTACTCCCCACATATATTGAATGATGAAAGTGCCGTCACCTGGAATCTGGAGTTTCTCACTGATCATTTGCTTAAAAAGGAAATGAAACACAAACAAAACATAGGATATTGTATCGAATTTATTGGCATTTTGTTTTGTTCAGATCTGTGTATTAAAAGATTTTCTTTATCACCTTTGGTAAAAGGACCATTGTTTTTGCAATGTTCTGCTAGCAGTCTTCAAATTTTTTTTTTTTTAATTTTTAAATTACCAAGGGTTTGAAGGATTCCGTTATTAGGAGAGTGACTTGTTGGTGCTACTATGTTCTTTAGCTTATTTTCATTTTCTTTTTCTAATCTACTATCATTTCTTTTAAGAATGATGAAGCAGATGCATTTGAAAAATTGAATGGTGTATATGTCAGGTGTTCATATAAATTTAGGATGCAATGATCAATATAATACTTAGATACTTAAGTTTGCTTGTGTTGCCATGCGTGGATGCTTCCTTAGCGTTTGATAAAATACTCCTTTACGTGACATCCTTAACGGATCTTTACATGAAGTTGTTATACACTGCATGGTCCCTGTCTTTTTTTTTTTTTTTGGACATTTTTTTGTTTGTCCATACTAGATTGGGATTTGACCCTTAGGTATGATCAGTTGGTTAAGTAGGCTATATTAGATTTAAATCAATGTCCAATATCAATTTCAGCTGTGTAACTCGAGTTAAATTGTTACAGGTCAATAGAAAATTGGTAGTAGTTGGTAGAAATACACGTGGCTCTAACCACTTCAGTTGTAAACTATTCGTGGTTAGCATAGGGATTAAGATATAAATATCCCTTAGCTGTAATAATTGAGAATGATTAGTGAATAATACAGATTTTCTCTCTCTTTCCTTTTGTCTCTCTGGATATTTCTCTGGCCTGTACCATAAATGAACAGATTACATTCAATAATCTGACTAAATATGTGCTAAATGCAATAAAGATTGTAGTGAAATAATAGAGAGAAATATAGAGAAAATATACTCTCAAATGAATGTGTTTATTCATATGCTCAATAAGGTATTTATACATAAGAGAGAAGACAAGAAAGTAATGACTCATTATGATGATTGATTTCCTAATTACTCATAATTTTTATAATCCCTGATTGTGTGCGAATATATTTTTACTTATATATTTCCTAACACTCCCTCTCAAGTTGGAGCATAGATGTTGATCATGCCCAACTTGTTACAAGAAAACATAATATAAATAAATTCAAACAAAATAATTTTCTTCTTCATGAGATCTTGAATCAACCAGCAAGTTCGAGCTACATCCAAGAAACGATCCAATAACTTCACCAAGAGTTCGAATAACAGAGTACCAAACCAAAGTAGAAGCTGCAGCAAACAGCAAATGGTTTCTCCAGGTAGCAAACGATACTCCAAATGTCTCACCAAAGACAAAGCAACAATGAACATCTCGTCAGGGACGAATACCAAACAGTCTCACCAGGGACAAAACGATACTCCGAATGTCTCACCTGAGACAATCACCTCACCGGAGGCAAAGCAACGAACGAGCCAACAAAATTACCCAACCACAAGCACGACATTCAAGACAAAAGAGCACTTCACGAACGTGCTGAAAAATGAAACAAACCAAGAGCCCAACCACTAGAGACAAGTGAACGTGCACGAAACAAAATGCCAACTGTGCTGAAATAGTAGAAACCCTTGAACTCATTCTCACGACGCAACCTTCAAAGCAAAGAACCAGCCTACACACACTGGGAATGAAGGCTCGACGTCGGAGAACAAAGCAAGGCCAGAAAATAAGTGCAGCAACCAAATAACAACAAATGTCACATTAGTGACCAAATAACACTTCCACAACCAGAAATCAAAGAACCCCCAAACAAGGAGGTACACAACTTTCTTCTCTCCCCTTGTGAATAGTGACAAGACGGTCACTATTCACGAAACAACACCATGTAATAGTACCAAAATAGCAAATTGACACAAACTGAGAAGAAGGAGCACCACCAAAGGATAACAAAAAAATGGACAGAAATTGAAATGGCACAAACACACATGCCAGAGTTGAGAGGCTGGCCACTGTCACTGTACAGTGACAGCAGCCACCGGGAAACTCAAATTGGCCCAGAATTAACCAAGCTCTGATACCATGTAGTGAAATAATAGAGAGAAATATAGAGAAAATATACTCTCAAATGAATGTGTTTATTCATATGCTCAATAAGGTATTTATACATAAGAGAGAAGACAAGAGAGTAATGACTCATTATAATGATTGATTTCCTAATTACTCATAATTCCTATAATCCCTGATTGTGTGCGATACTAATTAATTGTAATATATTTTTACTTATATATTTCCTAACACAGATCATGCTTTGCAGAGAGGATATGACTAAATGTGATTTTATCTAACATAAAGGTTTTTTATTTTTCATCATAACCTGCCTTCTAAAGTTTACTACTTATGCAGGTCACTTTTCACTATATTGGCTATAATGAATCTGGCCGTCGTATTGACAGCACTTACTTACAGAATTCTCCAGCCAGAATCCGCTTGGGCACAAAGGCCTTAGTTCCAGGTCTGGAGTTCATCTTTTTATTTTATTTTCTTTTATCAATGAAGTTTAACATGTATTGCTATTGTTACATTTTAAATTTTTGTAAATTGCACTTTAGTATCTTGTGTTTTGAAATTTTGCACTTGCTAGCCGACTCCACCTAGTAGGATAAAAGTTTTGTTGTTGTTGTATCATATGATTTAAACCTTTAGTTCACAAGTATCTCTTTCCCCTTCTAGCATTTTGCTACTTTGCAGCAATTGTTCCAAATTTTCCCTAATTTCCCAGTTTTTATGAAATTAGAAGTTTCAATGAGCCAATGAAATGATCTGTGTTTTGATTGCATATAAAATTAGAGATTTTACAGGGAAGTCGAGAATTTGGGCAAGATTAAAGATTTTGTGTAGGGGAATTTAGGAAAGATATGGTGTGAGTCATATTCCAGATTTCAATTTGACTGGATGGAGTTTGGGTCTTCACCGTCTAGGAAATTTGGAGTTTAGGGTAAAAATTAGAGATAAAATTAGGTACTTTGTCTAGAGGCAAAATTTGGGGGATACTGTGTTGTGTATCAACTTCGCAATTCTAGCTGGTCAATATTTTGTTCCTTTTTTTTTTTTTTTAAAGGCTATATGTCTGGGTCAAATTCAAGTGTTGTTTGGCTCAATTGGGGGTAACCAAACTCAAACTTGAGACCTTGTTTTAAAGTTGTTAAAGCCTCTTCTACTAGGACACACGGCTATTGGTAATATTTTGTTTTTCAATGCATATAAAATTATAATTTTTGTTAGGAAATTAGGAATTAGGGTAAGAAGAATTCCATCTACAAGATAATAGAAGAACTTACACTTCTACTAATGTGTCAATGATTTAAACATAAGATCGCAGAATGCAAACTTTCAAAATACAGGGTACTTGAGTCCAAACAAAACAAACCATAGGGTATTAATGTGTAATTTATTCTTCATATTAACTATACAATGAAGTGAATTCATCCTTTACCCAGTTTTTCTTTTATCTATTAAAAAAACCTGAAATAGATTGAGTGATACACTGACTAATGCAGGATTTGAGGAAGGAATTCGAGACATGAGACCAGGTGGGAAGAGAAGAATCATCATTCCCCCTGAGCTTGGACCACCGGTTAGCTTTGACATCTCTCTCTCTCTCTCTCTCTCTCTCTCTCTTTTTTTCATTTTATAAATTTGCTGCATTTTTTCTTTGGTGATGACTGCTCTTGGAGTGTGATCCTTGCATAATTACTATGAAATTTTTCATGTGTCATGTGCACACGATATTGTTGAGTATCGACAGTAAAAGGCACAAAATTTTTCACTGAAACTTGGATCCAGCTGAAAGAGATAATAGGCAGGAAGAAAATATATGTATGTGTGTGTGTATATATATTAATCTTTTGGAAACTCCTATAGCGTCTCTGGTCTAGAAAACAGAATTCGAGGTGGAGGACTAATATTTTCTTCAAAAAGTATTGGTTTTCAAGTTTTAAAACTTTTTTGCTACATCAAGAGGATATAAAACATTTGGCCTATATTGACAACCCACATCACTCTTACTATCCGACCTTTGTTAGATTGATAGATATCTGACTTCCAGTATAAGCAAAAATACGTGCAGTAGAGAAAATTCTGTCCACCACAGTTGCTAAGTTCATTCTAGCATCCTAGATTCCTACTTCCTTTTGATTTAATCAAAGGTATTCCCAAGTCACTCTGGGGTTGAGACTAGTTTTTCTTGAGGTTTAGAGCGCAAAAGGTTTTAACTTCTTCCAACAAATATACTTTTCGGAATTCGAACTTGTGCTCTCTTCCTTATGGAATTCCAATAATGATCAAATGCAGCACTTTCTAAGAATCAAATACCTTAAGATGCACAATCCATGTGTTGGGAACAGGGTCTAGAACATTTTATGAAATATGATCACCCAAGATCTATTCCTTTAAGTTGGTGAATTTTTGCTCTTCTATGGCTCTATATGCAAATGCCAGTAATTTTTTAATTGTTTGATTACACTTGATTCAGTTTAATTTATAGTAGAAAATAAGAGTATCATTTCCTAATTTTTTCCCCCCAATTTTTATTACATTCTCACAATCATAACTCAGTGGTGTCTAATTCTCGTTTTATCAAAGTTCCTGAATGTTTAATGTGTTTTGTGATGCTATTTTCTAATACAATTACAATCCATCCAGTGGTGTAATAATCAATTAGATTGCGCAGAAGGTGAATATTTGATAACCCAAATGAACTTAAATTTGTTTTTATTGTACAAAATGCAACATCTAAACTTATAAATACAGCCTTTAGAATTGATATAGAGGTGTAGCATGGCAAAATGCATCAGACACTCTGATTCCATATTTTGCACATCATATGATGAGTAGCACGCCATAAGAAGGGAAACTCATTCTTCAGGTACCTGTAGTTTCCTTCAATTTTTAATTTGGTACCGGTGTGTTTTTCTCTCCTTATTAAATCCTTTTAATTAACTTCTATACAGGGGCTAACAATGCTAACAGAGCAAAGTTACAAGGGTTAATAGTGCTAAGAGAGTAAAACTAAAAGATTTGATAAAGAGAAAAAACACAGTTTGAAGTTACGGGTACCTGAAGAATGGTTTTCCTCGTAACAAAACTCATGTTGTATTTAAAAGTAATTTGAAATCTCATATTGTGGTGTGTAGGTAGGACCTTCAACGTTTTTCAGCTCAAAACAGTTCGAGGTTTTTGATGTTGAATTACTAAGTATACAAAACTGTGAAAGGAGGACCATAGCCTTTTACTCTGATGTTGTATGCAAGTAGGTTAAAAGCTTTCTTAGAAAAATTGCAAGTGTGGAGGAACCTGACTATATCTGAGCCATTCATCATTTACCATTTACATTGTAGATTAATATTTGATTTGGTTTATTTTTTTTAACCAAATATTTGTCTTGTAAATTGTAAACACATGAAACAAACTTGAAATTCAGAGCTTGGTGGGCGGGAAAAATACAAGGCAAAACTGATTTCCTCAGCAGCAAAGACATGAAACATCTTGATTGAGAATGTTGAAGTTGAGTAAATGGGACTGAAAATTGACCATATTAGACTTGTAGAATACTTCTTCCGGTCCTAATTATAAGACTAAGTTAACTTTTTTAGAGAAATTAAGGAAGCTAATTAAATTACTTTAGAGTATTATTATTTTTATTTTTTTCTTCAAACTAATTAGTTTAACTAATAAACTAATGTACAAGTATAATATAAGGATACACAACATATGATATGATTAAGTAACTTATTTAGCTTCCTTAATTTTTCTAAAAAAAAGTTAACCTAGTTTTATTATTAGGATTGGAGGTAGTATTAAGTACTACATCTAGCCTTTAGTATAAGAGTCAGATAATTAATTTTGATATATTAGAGAAATTATTTAAGTTACTTATTTGTAACAAATGTTAGAGGAAAAAAGTTATATGTAACAAATGGTGTTGGTTTCTCTAGAATAGTCACAAACATTTCTAACATAGGAAACGTTAGCTGACTTGCCATAATGAATTGAGCAAAAAGAATTGGGTTCATACACACGCTTCATGTTATAATCTGTTGCAAGAGATTCCAATCTTTCCATTGTCATTAGCGATTAGCCCTTACAGTAATGATTTGGGAATTGTGAACTTAGTTAATTTTGATTTTCAAGATTTTGAAAATCATATAAAATAGAGTTGTGAATAAGAGAAGTTTGGAAAATTATTTAGAAATTTGCAAAACAAAATGAGCTAAATTATACGGAAACACCTTAAACTTTATGTCACTTTCATATAACCTCTTAATATTTTAAAGTTTAAACTTAACACTCTTAAGTTTTACTTTTTATCTTGAACCGTTAATTCATTATTATTTTGTTAATAAAAATTGCTGTGTCATATCGATATAAGACACATGGTATATTACATGACGTGGCATCCTATGTAATATGATATTCTCATAGTAGTTTATATATATATATATATAAATAAAAGTTTAGGTGAGGGTAAACACCGGTACCCCATCAAGGTCAAGGCATGCCTCTAGGTTCAAAGAACGCTTACAGAGGTACCTTCGTAGTAGTTAATGTGGTTCGGGTTGTCACATGCTTCAAATCGGTTCATAACGGGCTTTATCTTAAAAAGAGTAAAAGAAAAGGGGCCAAGCTCAATTAAGCCGGTATAAATGAAGGGCCGAGCCTAAAAGACAGTACATTTTGGGGTGAGCAGGATTTGGGCTCGAGCCCGTCAAGTGATGGTCCATTTAAGCCTACATAGTCTTCCCCCCCCCCCCCCCCCACCCCAATCCTTACTATTATATTTGTTCATTTTTTTAACTAGTATTTATTTGAATATTTCTTTTTGATCCATTTTTAAATCATGTGAAGGTGATGCAAAACTAGTATTTATTTATTCTAGAGGTAATCTATATTTATTTTATCATACTATTATTTATGCTTTTTATCACAAGTACATTATAATTATATTATGTGTCTATGATTTTGATTTATTATTTATGTTTTTTACCAACTCATTTTAGTATATCTAGTTTATTTAGTTTTAGACAAAAATTTATTAAGATATTCAGGGTAATAGCTTGATTTGGTTTAGTTTTGGATATTTGAAGATTAGTTTGACACTTTATTTATTCAATGTTTATGGTTTGAATTATGATTTTTTTTATTTCATTGTTTTACTTTGCTTATTAAAAGATATGTAAAAAAAATTTAAAAATGATAAAAGGGCCTAAAGGCTCGCAGGCTGGCGAAGCCTACTTATAAAAAGGTCGAGCTTAAAAAAATTGGGCATTTTAGGGAAATGGGTCTTTCAAGCCTTTTGCATTTTAGGGAAACAGGTCTTTCAAGCCTTGTCCTTTTAGGTTTAAAGCTGGAATATCGGCTAGCTCACAGGTTACGAGCTGGCAAAGTACCAACCCTAACCTGTAATGGTGAGTTGGTGGGCTACTACTTTTTTTTTTTTGCCCCTTGGGTCTTTCAAGGTACTTTTTTTTTCCCCCTTGGGTCCTCCTCCTCCTCTTTTTTTTTTTTTTGCCCCTTGGGTCTTTCAAGGTACTTTTTTTTTTCCCCCTTGGGTCCTCCTCCTCGTCGCAAAGTATCTTCTTCTTCTCCTCTTCCTCCTCCTCCTTCTATATATATATATATACTCCTCCTCCTCCTCCTCCTCCTCCTTCTATATATATATATATAGTAACCTGGCAAAGTATCTTCTTCTTCTTCTTCTCCTCCTCCTCCTCCTTCTATATATATATATATAGTAACCTGGCAAAGTATCTTCTTCTTCTTCTCCTCCTCCTTCCTCTTCTTCTTCTATATATATTTATATATAGTAACCTGGCAAAGTATCTTCTTCTTCTTCTTCATATATATATATATATATATATTCTTCTTCTTCTTATTATATATATATATATATATATATATATAGTAACCTGGCAAAGTACCAACCCTAATCAACAATGGTGAGTTGGTGGGCTACGCTTTTTCTTCTTCTTCTTCTTATATACACACACACACACACACACATGTATGTATGTATGTAGTCATCAAACTTACTTTCCTAGCATCAATTAATCCACTTACAAAATGTCATAACACAATCTACAATTCAAGAGATAAAGTCATTAAATTTGTCAAAGTTTACACCCAAAAAAAAAAACATTAAATCATCGTCAAGCAAGATATAATAATTTTATTTAAAAAAGGAGGAAGGGGGTTGTGATTTTTTTCCTTTAGTTCTGGGAGCTACCAAAGTGAAAGTGTGGGACTCTAGAATTTTGTGACACTTCCATATTTTTTTATTTAAAAAATTAGTGTGGGCCAACCTACCGACCCTACATGGTTTGGGCTACAAAGTTGCCAACATTGAGCTCGCACTACAGCATATAAATTGCCACTACCTATAATTCATAGAATTTTTGTATAATTTAGCCACCAGAAAAAAAAATGCATCGAATTAATTTGTAGGAAAGGATGTAAACGCTCACAACACTATATAAAAACGATCACAATCATGACATCCTCTCACGTTTTGATTTCTGAAGGTTGATGGAAGATATGTTCGAAATCAATTTTATTATCATTCAATGTGGGATTTTACCTAACACGGGGCGTCTTCAAATGACACCTTTTGAAGTGTTTTAATCTTCATTTACCATGTCTTGTGAAAAATTAATTCAAGCTTTTCCAACATTTTTACATAGAAATGTAGCCAACTATCTTTCTAAAAATGATGTTGGATTATTAGCATATGAAATCACATCTTCCTACCCAAGAAGTAATGCATTGTACCAACGTACCAATAGAACTACTCATCATCGCTTAATACCTCTAATAGTGTATCTTCATGTTGATACTTTTGATCATGGCTCGGTACCTTTGTCTTTTCATCTTCAACCAATCACTTTATTCGCAGACAATGGATACGAAGAATACATGATGAATACTATTGGTGATGATGATGATCACGATTGAACATAAATCTATCATGCCATAGAGCCATCCATTCAACAACCTTTTGAGAATGTCAATAAATATCTATTCAATACCAATGAAGATCTTTAGTTATCAAAAATCAATAAAGATAGAGTAATCTGTGCAACACTCGCATATAGTTCCTACATCAGAGAAAGCTATAGCATCACTCAAGAATATGAAAAAGTCCAGCAATGAAATAAAGGCAACCTGATGTAGCATTGGCTTAGAAAATTTTGATGATGATGAGGTGGACGACTACATTTTAGCATTGCCTTATGACCATTGTTTTTTCAAAATAATTGCATTGTAAGATGGCATAACATAGGCCATACATGCCTTTTATGTTGCTTTCAATTGTCTGTATAAAATAATTTTCATGAAATACATACATTGTATTGTTTGTTGTTGGTCAGAATCCCCTTATGGCAAATGAACAAGTCGAATAAGTAATAAAGAGTGAGTAGAGTATCATTTCATAGAAATTGTAACACCGAATATGCAGCCAGTAATCGAATGAAAGCTGCGTGATGGTAATGATTATGATGGTTCTTTTAGCTACTATCTAATAAAATAAAACAGTTGATCGAGAAGTCATTTGAGACAATTAGATTTATAATAGGTAGAGCTCAGATTTCATCTTAAGTCGCATTACTCCCCAAGTTTGCATCTATCACATTGCTATAGCAATCTACACCACAGCTTTCATAATGCTACAACAAAATGCCTATCGCAACGTTATTTAATTAATCCACTATTAATTTATACAGAAGCATCCGCATCCTATAAGTACATCCCTTACTCTACTGCCCCCATATTCCTATGGTGATTTTTTGGCTTAGAACGTCAATTTAACTTAGGTGTATTGGCTAGGTGAGGCAAACCCATTTTTGTAGCTTACAATTTAGATCGAGCTCTACACAAGCTCGCCTAGCATACACTGCTTAACAAAGGTCTAACCTTAACTCCCTTCTAGTAAGCTAAGGCCATTGACCTTGCCTATTAGCGGCCAACTAACAGACAAGACGATATATCACAATTAATCAAACTGAATTTAAGTTCGTACTACAACTCAAGAATTATCTTCACTCAGCCAATGGAATTTATATCATAACTGATGACAGAAACAAAATCAAGATTGTAGAAAAACAACCCATGGAAAACAATAAAGAAAAGCTTAAAATAGAGAGGGTTGCCGGAGTGTTCGATGGTGTAGGGAACTTCCTGTAACCCGACATCTCTACATCTTCTACAGCTCCATCTAACTTCTGATATGAATTAGTCTTTCTGCAGCTCTCTTAATGGATTCGGATCATTTTTCCTAAGTCGTATGGCTATACTACTATGGAAATGAGTTTTCATTTCTATTAGACTACTCAAGAATCGAGAAAGTAATGGTCAAGAATAGGAAGTTGACATTATCCATGCCTCATCCTTGACCAAATTATTGTGTGACAAAACGGACGTGACATGGTTGTATGATAGGTTGTATCGTCTCGTCGATCCTCATATGAATTGGGTAGTTGCAATGTCTTGCTAGAGGCCACTTGCGACTTGTGAGCTAGTACAGTATTGGCCCACTGCCAATCTCATGTGAGCTTGCAGGGTCGCACACAAGAATAGCCCAACACGAGCAAAAGTGTCCAGATTCATTGAATCTTAGATATGTTTAAGATTTAATGAATACTGTATTTAATCTAGGATGAATATATATACATACATACATATATATATATATATATATATATATATATATTATTAAATTCGAACATAATATAATAATATTATTTTAATAGAGATTATAATATTATTATATAATATTTGTTTTATATTTAATTTATTTGATAAATTAAATATCTAAAACAAATAGAGATATTGTATCTCAGATTTAATTTTCGAATAAAGATATCATATATCTGATTTAATTAGAATTGAGATATAATATCTCAGATTTAATTAAATAGATAGATATCATATCTCAGATTTAATTTATAGAGATAAATTAAATCATAAGGCTTTTAATTTGGATTAAATAAAAGATTAGATTCGATCTATTGGATGGATTTAATTAATATATTATTTTAATCCAAATTCATATTTCAAAATTAATAGGGATTAATTTTGTATATATAATACGACTATGGGTTTTAGAAAGATCTACGAGACATTTAGTCAGATGTATTAGAAAAGCCACGAGAAACCCTAGAGGGAAAAATAGAGAGACGCACAGTTCGAAGGCGCTAGCACGCTGCTGTCCGTGTTCGAAGGCTGGTCGTGTGGATACCGGTAGAGGGAGAAGATTCGTAGAGTCTGCTTCTGGTTGATCGAAAAGGTAGCTCACGAGTTCAAATTTGAACGAGACGCACTCCAGTTTTTGTAGGTACGATTCGGTTCTTTTAAACTTGATTTAAACGGCGTTGATGGATGCTCCAGTGGGATTAGTAAGTTTTTTTTAATTCCGCTGCGTGTATGGATCCTAATAGTCGCATCATACTATTTTTGGACTGTTAATTCTCGACTCCTTGACTCTCAATCCCCTTTTAGGTTTAGCCATCTTTTCCTTTTATAACTAGGTCCTTCGCGCTGTATGTCTAGTAAGCTAGGCTTTCCAATTCTATTAGGCTTAACTCCTAAGATTTGGTTTATTGATCTTTTCTTTAATTTTGCGGGATTCTGCAGATCTTCTATTTGATTCTCTACGTCTTCTATTTCTATCTTTGTCAAGTTAATTGCCGTTTTAACGGCCGGCTCAATTACCTGTATTTATTTTCTTAAATATTCTCGAGAAAAGATCTGCGTAATGTAACGCATAACAATTCATCACTTATGATGCTACACCATTGGGGTCGTATTGTGGTGCTAGTTCAGAGAAAGATCCACAGTTTTGTAGCATTATATCGCTTTGTTATGTGATTTCATAATGCGATAAAATGCAACCTTTTCTTCTGCCTACATGCAGGATATTATTTAAAATGCAACAACTTACTTTATCTATCCCCTATTTCCATCTGTGCATGATTTCTAACATATTTCATCATATCAACCACATTCAAGCTCAGTTTTACCATACAAAATAGTCATAACACATAGGAGATATATGGCAGAAATATGACTTATGAAACTCGCCTCACCTATCTTTTTGCACTCCTGGGCAAAACAAAGATAGAAAGATAGAGCAGAATAAACCATACAGCTTTGCCCCTGCCCTAGGAATCATGTGTCTTGTTGTCATCTCAAGTTCAACTCTCCGTGTAAACAATCCCACTGTCTAGCACTAATCTGATGTTATATAAGGTGTTGCTCTAGCAAAGGAGCATCCAGAAACTCTTAGGTAAAGTGTTTAATTGCTCTCTCACCTTTGGGGATTTGTTTCACTTAGCTCTGCTAGTCCAGGCTATCCATAGGCTTGTCAAAGTTATACAGTCTATGTCTAACATCTAAGTTTACTTGCATCAAAAGTATTTTCAGGGGTTATGATGTAGGGTGTGGTCAGATAAGTGGATGACAGTTCATATGAAATGATATTTCTATAACAGGATGGCAGACAGATACACTATGAATGTAGTTCCTTATATAGCATTTCTCTATACGGCTACTTGTGCGCTTAGTTCTTTTTGTATTATATATATATATGGGGAAATCATTTCTGCATCTAATGCAGAAAAGCTTTTCTGCAGCAGCCACTAAACATTACAGTTTCAATTATTTTTTTTCCCAGCCTAACTCTCCTTCTCGAGTTTCTCGTAGAGTACCCACTGTGTATTGCTTCTCGGACCAGCGTTCTTTTCTCAGTCAGACTGCACCGTGGATCCTATTTAACCATTGCTTCTTGTTTTCCAATGACCCAAAGCCACAGCCATGTCCTAACTAAGAGAGAGTGCTGAGGCGAGGAACCGAGAGAGCATGGGAGATAGTTTATTGTAATTTTTCTTCCTCTGCATAACGTTGCCGCAATAGGGGTGTTAGTGTTGGTGAACCTCGCAAAATGGAACTGAGTGTAAGTCCTTTCCTTCTAGCTTCCTATTTGACTAACGCAGATTCTTTTTGTTTTGATGTAGGAAGTAACATCATGAAACCTCTACTTGATAAACATTGAAACATGGATCATATTTTTAGCTTGCGTTGCGTTTTTGAACCTCTTTCCCTCACTACACAATATGTATATAGATAGACATGCGTCACTGTACTTTGGAAAAACACTTCACTGGTTTAGTTTGCTGTCATATTTTTCTTTATATATGTGTTGCGTCTGCGTTTAACTGGAGAAGAAAACAAATAAGTGTATATGTGTGTGTGTGTGTGTGTGTTGCTGTAAGTTAGAAGAATGAAAACAAGGGCTGTTATAATCATTGGAAAACAAGAAGCAATGGTTAAATAGGATCCACAGTGAAGTTCGAGTGGAAAAAGAACGCTAGTCCGAGAAGCAATACCCAGTGGGTACTCTACGAGGAGCTTGGGAAGAAGAGTTAGGGTGGGGAAAAAAATAAATGGAACGACAGCGTTTAGTGGTTGTTGCAGAAAAACTTTTCTGCATTAGATGCAGAAATGATTTCCCTTATATACTAATGCTATATATATATATATATGTTTTTTTTTGTAAACAACGAGTATCTTTTTGTCACATCAATTGCAATGGGGGCTAGTATGCTACAACACTTTCAAGGCAATTTTTGAATACGCTATCTGCCGATTCCTGTCATAGCAATAAGCAAAGGCTCAAGGGGGTTGACAATGGGAGTGTGATGTCAGTGGTTGGTGTATGGGATTTGGGGCGAAAAAAGAATGCCTTGATCACATGCACTTCTACTCAAATGCTAAATGGCTCAAACTTAAGATGTAGGACAAATAAAAATAGTGCTAAATTTAGTGAGCATGATCACATATTTAAAAATTTTAAACTAAAAAAATCCTTCCATGTGGCTTATGTCTATATTTTCCCTAATTATCGCTCTACCTTATTCATTGCTCAGCCTAGTACTATCAATTTCCTAAGTCTACATAATTCACATTCCTTAAGACAACTCTAATCTACATGTTTTTGTAGACGATTACTCTGCTGCTAAGTTAGTTTTGCTAAATTTTGAAGCAATTTAAATTTTTCTTAGGACTTACAAAAATTTAATTAAGAGAAAGGAGAAGTTGTACATTATGCACACGGCACACATACCAAGTATACAACACTCATATCAGCACGCCCAAAAGGCTTATACCTCCCCACTCTTAAAGTTGTGCATTGTCCTCAATGCAAAAGGGAAGACAAATCGAGAGGGGGCGTCTGGCAGGACAAAGCAAGTATAGTGTGTGTTGTGTGTGCAGGTATAAACAGAGCAAGAGAGATGCACAAATGAAGAGCATGGAAAAACAAAAAAGACCAATTAACAAGGGAAAGGGGAAATTTTTATATATTGTTGTGCAAAGTCCTTGCTGCTAGTCGATAGTGGAGAGTTACACGAAAGCAACAAAAAGAAAGAAAAACAAAATGAATACCTATAGAATAAAGATCAAGGAGGGCTAGGATGGAGAGGAGTAGTGGTGCTAGCAATGTTGTCCACCGAAGAAGAGTCTGAGGCCAGGTCCATGTAGGGGATGGCCAAGTGAGGGTCGGAGAGGGAAATGGTGGTGGGGGCGCCACGACGGTGCGCCATAAGGAACATGTTGACCTCATTGCATATGGCCGAAAATTCGATCTGAAGGGCGGCGAGGAGAGTAGCACCATTAGGGGCAGGGACTGAATTAGCCGAAGGTCGCTTGTACAAATGGGTGTGATAGTCTAGATAATCCCTCCAGTCAATGTCACTAGAGGAGATGGAAAGCGGGAATCCGGTGGAGAAGGATATGGAAAAGGAAGGGGTTGGGGTTGGGGTTGGGGAAGAACGGGGGTGTGGTCGTGGGTTCCATGCAATAAGCACTCGAGGAGGTGTCGACAGCAAAGGAGGTGGAGGAACCTAGTGAAAGGGTCAGGGTTTCACCATAAACGGGGCATGACGGCCATGCCGGGTTGTCTGCTTAGTCCGAGGCATGGCAGAGAGCAAGGATGGAATTAAGGTTGAGAGGTACGAGGAGAGAAGTCATAGATTAAGGTGAAGGAAGGGTTAAGGTTCTGGGAAGAGGAAGTACCGAGAGGGTCCAAGTAAGGAAGGAGGGGAATTTAAAGGTGAGGAAGGGCTTGGGAAACGAAAAGGTGACATGATGGGGGTTTGGTGGTTAGTGGAAGACGAGGAAGCCGTAGGGAACAACAAAGATGCTTAAGGATGGGAAAGCATACGGATTGAGGAAGAAAAGATTACAATTATGACTGGGCCAAAATCAAGAGAGAGAAAGTTGGCGGCATGAGTATGTTGCTGTGGCTTTTGTGGGCCAATCAAGATTAGGCTGTGACTCAAATAAGATTGTGGGGATAATTAAAAATTAATACCTATGTGGGAAAATGAAATACAAGGTGAGTAGGAACTAATTTAATGCTTGGTGCAGAGAGTTGCTAGAGCAGAGCTACATCATAGTAATGAGCATTAGGTGGACATAGTGGCACCTTGTGACAACTGCTTGGTAGAGAAAACACAATCGGCCCCCCTTAATCTCAATTCCATCCTGCAAGATAAAAGTTAAGGGAAGAAAAAGAGAAAGACTAGGACAGATGAGAAAGAACTCTAGGATGCCTCCCAGCGGCGCTTGGTTTTAAGTCTTCAGTCTGACTTTGTCCTGACATCTAGTATAGCTATTGAAAAGGGGTATTGGCTTTCCTCGTATCCTCATTTCCATCCCAACATATTTTGAACTTCAATTCATTCAGTGGCTTCAATATTAGCATTTGATGTCCTCTGATTAGGACTACATGCCTTGATTGAGTTATAGCTATAGTCTTTTTTCACTCAAATCAACCACATTATCATCCATGCAAGATTCAACCTTTTCACAATTGGCATGCTTACTATCATCGAAAGTACTAGAGGGTGCATTATGATCAATGGTAGAATCAACCACTTCACTAATTGCTTTCTTTTCAAAATCAATAAGTAAGTGGCATTTTTCATGATAACAGTCTACACATATTCGATATTCCGCACAAGAACATGTAAATTTTTCATTTAGTTCATCACAAACATCCCTAGTACTATAAAGAGAAGCATTTTCATCAGTTAAAGCATCACCTAAAGAAGTAGAGGCACAATCATTAACAAGTACAATCGAATCACTACTACTAGAGCTAATGGTTTGAGCAATTACATTTTCCAAAATTTGAGGGGATTCAACAATAATTTCCTCATCCACCTCATCATCACTCAAATCATGAATTGCTTCATTAGTTAAAGTAGTAGGAGAGTCTACTTCTATTAGGATAGGATCATTACCGAATGGTAGAGAAGACTCTTCAATGCTCTTTTGTACTTGCTTCACTTCTTGTGCTTGTGTGGGAATAGGTACCGAAGAATTGGAAATTTCCACTTGTGAAGTGGCATTTAGGTGTTGCTCTTCAGTTTTCTCATCATTGTTGGAGGTACATGACCATGGAGCTCCTTCTTCTCCTTCGGTTTTTATCCACAGCACATGGTGAATAAAATCCTTAATGAATTTTTCAATGCCCTCCATTTCCTCTTCCATTTCCTCAGAACGAGGAAGAGCCTCTTTGAGATTGAATAAAAATTGATGCCGAACCTTTACTTGGTCATACATTTTTCTTAAGGTAAGGGTTTGAGCGTCCATATAGGGCAAGGTGAGGAAGGCATCAAGTCCGGAAGGTTGAGGAGTAGAGGGTTGTGATGGATGTTCCTGGCATTGTGGAGTGGGTGGCTCATAATGAAGTGCATGTGTTGAGTAAGTCTCTTGTGGAGTATGGCACTTAGGAGACTCTTGTGCAGGCCACTCCATTGCTTTCTCCAACTTCTCATTGCTTTCTTCTAGTTGCTTCACTGCTTTTGTATGGGTGATCATGGGAAGAGGGTCTTCTTGGAAGTTAGTCTTCAACACTTGTGATTTCTGAGTGAGACGCTCAATTTCCTTTTCATTTCTCTCATTCTCTTTCTCTTGATGTTCCATTCCTCTCATTATAGAGTCCATTTGATGGTCAAAATTGGCTTTGTGTGACCGCTCCTCATCTACAGTCTGATTCACTTGATTCTACAATTTTCCAAGGACTTCACGAATGGTAAATTTTCTATTTGGCACACATGGTTGAGAATGGGGTCCAGAAGATGGCTCAAATGAGTTTAGGAATTCATGAGATGGATGATATGGTCGGGAAGTGGGATGGAATGAATGAGGGGGTTCATGGTATGGCATGCGGTTGTATGGTGGAGGATTATGAGAAGGCTCATAATATGGGTTGTATGGTGGTGGAGAAGGCTCATGGTATGATCTATAGGGTGGGTGTGGTGAGTGATTAGGTTGAAATGGAGGTTGGTGATAAGGTTCATGATACGGGTGGTGGAATGGACCATGGCATGCTTGACCAATTGGATTCTCATCTTGAATTCCCAAGTTAGCTTGAAGAGCTCGTATTGTTTGTAGAATGGAATCAATACTCTGAGAGATAGACTCTTCCCTTCTGGTTGAATCTCCTACAAAAGAGTGGGATTGAAAAGGTGAATTTTGATTACCGTTAAACCAAGCCATGAAAATTCGACACAATAAATTCCCAACGAACCACAAGATCACTATTTAAACTATAACCTATTAAAACTAAGAAAAAAATGCAAATGCAAAAGAAAAAAAAATCAAAAATAAAATAAAAGTGCAAGTATGCTATGAATTAACTTGGAGACATGGTGAATTCCATCAAGTAAGCTCAACATCATATCAATTTTAATGTCAATACACCACACAGAAGCTACCAAGTCAAGACAATGCAATAATGCAATGAATGCTATGCTAGTTACCTAAATGCAAAAATCCAAAAATATGTGTAATGGATTTTTTTTTAATGCAAATCTATTAAGCTTCACACGAGAAACCCCTTGTCAAAAATGAATTTGACAATTAGATTACCCTAGGGAGCCATTACTTAGCTTCCCGGCAACGGTGCCATTTGATGAGGGCCTTTTTGTCTTTAGCCTTGGGGTCCACAGTAAAAAATAAACCAAGGATTGCGTACAGGCAAACCAAGGATCGTTCTCTCTTCTCGAGGAGCCTTTTATTGAGTCCTAAGTAATCTAAATGACATGCAAATGCAATTAAAACAAGGGGAAAAATAGGTTTTGGATTTTTCAATTAATTAACTAAAATAAGATTGCAATTAAATTAAATGCTAAACTAATGTTTTTGGTATTTTTTAATGACATGCATGAACGATTGCCCTTGGAATGGAATAGTGACTATCATAGTTCAATTAAATGTGGGAGTAAATTTTCACTAAGTCTAGATAAAAACCCCAAGATAACACTTGAGTCCAATATTCCCAATTAGTAGTAGTTCCTACTAACGTAGCTAACTACTACCTCTTGAGATATTGTTTAAAACCACTTAGTGTGTGATTAGGATTAAATTAATGTAACTTGCTTCCTCTTGATAAGAGTGCGATAATACGCCACTCAATTAATCCAATTCAATCATACTATCTAACAATAACTCGTAGAAAGCATAATTTCACTGAATCAATAAGGAAATTCAAATTTATAAATCCAACAAGCCACAAAATTCAATCCAATCACATAGGTTCAATCCACAAAGTTTTCCAAACGGACAAACTAAGTCTCAAAACAAAATACAAAATAATATTCCTAAAACTAGGAAATTAAAATGCAATAGAGAAAATAAATTGAACAAAATAAACTCCCCTATTTTAGCTTTGGAACTCAAGTCAAATCCACATCCAAGAAGCAAAGGGATTTAGCCACTGCCAACCATCAAAACAACTCCTCCAAGCACAAGCACAAGTGAACCTTCAGCCATGGTTGATTAATGAAAGGATGGGTAAATTAATGGAAAATCAGCACGGCTTGGAAGATTTCAGAAACAGAGGGGAACGTGAAGGTGGTTGAGGGAGGTTGCTCGCCGGCGATAGTGGAGAGAAAGGAAGTTGCCGGCGAGAGAGGTGAAGGGTGAAGGAGAGAGAGCGAGGGTCTGAGGTCGTGCGTCGATGATGGCGTGGTCGTTTTTTTTTTCTTCTTTGTTCAGTTCTGATTTCACGTGATTCCCCCGATCAAGACTGATTCTTGCGTTCCTGCTGATTCTCTTTTTTTTTTTTTCCTGTTTGGATTCTGTTTTGATTTCCTCTGCTGTTCCTATTATCTCGTTCAGAATCCGAGTGTGTAGGCGTGAGAAGATGATTCCTCCAAAAAGCTCTCCACGCGGCGCTGTGAATCCAAGATTTAATAACCCTCAGCTCCTACTATCTCGGGTCAACCATCAGCGTCCTCGGGTCTCCTTGGTTGAGTGGATATTAATTCAATAAAAAAAAGTCAGCTTCCCTAGTTGCAAAACGCATGGTTTAAGTTAGGGACCTAATTGCAACTTTTAAAAAGTTTCACAGAAGGACCAAACTGAAAAGTTAAAAACTTGATTTAAAACTTTCATTTTAAATTTTGATTTAATCTTTTCGGTCACCCACAAATAAAATAATTAGTCTAACATCAAATACTCATAAAAATCAATAATTAAGAGTAATTACATTTTTTGACAATTTTTCCCCTTTTAGCCCTAATTTAACATATTTACTCTTAATGTCAATTTATCATAAGAAAGACATTTTAAGCTCAATAACTATGAGAAAATACATTAAAAACCCCAATTTAATTACTAAAAATCATGTAAAAATACTTTTAGATCACCCGTGTTCACATCATTTATAGTTGTAAGGACAGAGCAGCCTTTCCCATCATCTGGATATTGTATGGTCCTTAAGACTTTGAAAGTCAAGTGCTCACCATTGACTCTCATCATGAGTTCTCTTTTTTCAACATCAATCAATGTTCTGGCCATAGTCATGAATGTTCTTCCCAGAATGATTGGTACTTCACGGTCATCTTCGAAGTCCATAACGATGAAATTGACAAGGAAGATAAATGTATCCACATTTACCGATACATCTTCAATTTTTGCTTCTGGGTAAACAATTGATTTGTCAGCCAACTGTAGAGTCACCGTAGTAGGTCTTGCTTCTCCAATTGCCAATTTCTTGAATACCGACATTAGCATCAAGTTGATGCTTGCTCCTAAATCAAAGAGTGTCTTACCATAATAATTTGGGCCAATGGCACATAGGATCGTGAAATTTCCAGTTCAACTTCAGAGGTAGCTTGTTTAGTAGTATAGCACTGCTCTCTTCAGTCATTGCCGCGGTTTCAAACTTACCCAGATTTTGCTTTTTCGACAAGATGTCTTTCATTAACTTAACATAACCAGGGATCTGTTCAAGAGCTTTGACCAAAGGAATGTTGATATGTAGATTTTTGAACACATTCAGAAATTTCCTGAATTGCTTTTCCTGGCTTTGCTTCTACAACCTTTATGGAAAAGGAGGTTGCTACTTCAATACCTTTGATGAAACTGGATTGGTAGCATGCTGCGAAGGCTTTGCTATCGCATTATCTAATTTATCGAGAGTGTGCACTTCTGGCATAGCATATTGTGGGCATGTTGTAGCATTGTAGGCACCTGTACTCTACTGCAGCATAGGAATGCGCTGCTTTGTTTCTTGTGCTTCTTCAATAGCTTCTCGCCCTTCTTCATTTATCCTAACAATGGCTTGGCATCTTCTATAGGTCTTTTTGTGACCTTATGTTGCTTAACATTTTTGCCACTCCTTAGCTTTATTGCCTTGACTTGCTCTTTCCCATGGTTCCTAGAGAATTTAGTGTCACTAGGTAGAGAACTTGATGGTCTGTTATTAAGCATAGTAGCAAGTTGTCCGACCTGATTTTTGAGATTCCGTGGGGACACTTGTTGGCTTTGTATGATGGTATTATTCTTAGCCATATACTCTTTGAGTAGGCTTTCCAAGGAGGATTGAGGTGACTGTTCCATACTCATCTATCTAGGTTGTTGAGTGAATCCAAGAGGGTTTTGTGGCCTATTGGAGTATGAAGGACCTACAGATTGCTATCCTTATGGATTCTGTCATCATCCTAGATTATAGGTGTTTGAGTACGGGTTGTTGTTATTGCTACCCTTGTTGTAATTGTTCACATAATTAACAGCTTTGGGATTAGCAGAGCATTGAGAGTAGGGATTTCTCCTCTGTAGTAAACACAGGCTATCTATACGTTTTGCATTGACGAGGTGCTAACAAGGAGACTCGTCGACTTGGGCACCATATATGCATGGATAAGAAGCAAATTTTTATTTCATAATATATATACTACTTGAATCAATTTTATGGATTACTAGTCAATTCTTTTATTTTCAATGATCATTGGTAGTTGGTGCTTTTATGCAAGAAGAGCTATATTGTCATCGTCTTATTCTCCCTTCACTACAAACCATAGAATGAATTGAAGAAGACCATGAACTTGTAATTTTTCTTATTACTAAATAAAGTAGAACTAGCAATGTCATTTGAATAAGTAAGCTTTGTGATTTTGATGATACGGTAGTGAGGACATACCGACACGCTGGTGGTGGTGGTAAGCATGTGCATGAGGTAAAAGACCCTAAAATGGATCACGCCGAAGGTTAGAACATATTTGTTTGCTTTATGAATCTCTTCAATAAGTTATGTTCTATAAAATGTTTGATCTTACTAATTTCTTTCCTAAAGAAGATATTGATTTTGTTCGCAAATGTTGTTGTGAATTTATTTATGAGCTCTTAGAATAATAGTGAGTTTATGTCTTATGTACTTCATCATGTATGCACTAGTGCAAAAATCACCTTCTAGAGCAGGTAAAAATCATTTTTTAGATCGGTTTTGGATTTGGTCTCGATACAGCATATCTTAAAAGTCTTTTATTTTTAAGACCGGTTGAGCAAGGTCTTAAAAAATATTTTTTAGACTAGTTATTTAAATATGAGTAAATACCCTTTCTAGTCTCTGACAAAAAACACGATCCCCATTTTGGTCCCTTACAAAAAGAAGGTCCTCTTTAGTCCATAAAAAAGACGAACAAGGGTCAATTGGTTGACATTTTGATCTCTCACAAATTTTTAAAAGACCCTTTTTAGTCCAAAAAAAGAATGAATAAGGGTCGATTTTTTTTTAAAGGACCAAAATAGGGTCCGTGTTTTTTGTCAGGGACCAAAAAGGGTATTTACTCTTTAAATATTATGTCTAAAAAGTTAGACTTCTTAGACTCGACATGACTTATATTAGGTATAAAAAGTCAAAATTTTTAGACCGGTTGAAAGAAAGACTCGGTTTTAAAAGTCTGGTTATTTAGACCAATCTTATACAATATCTGGTCTTAAAAGTCTAACTTTAAGGATTGGTTGTGTCAAATATCTAGTCTTAAAAGTCTCATGTTAATTCTTTTTAGAATTGATATTTTTAACATTTGGTCAAAATTTTTCATGGTTTTTCACATATCCACTTTAGTTCTTCCTCTTACCCACTTTCCAATCTAGCACCTAAAAGACTGTACTTTAAGCCACAAACTCTAAACAACTGAATATGAGTTACAAATTGAATTATTGGAAATGAATATACGAATTAAATGAATATAATGTTAACAATATTCCAATTCAAATGGGAACAAAATTGATATCTAACAACGCTTATTCATCACAGACCACAATCCAAGATACCTCCATATTTATCACCATGTCTTGATCAGATTCTCACCCAACAACGTTCATCTTTTATCATGCCCCTTTGGTCTCTCCAGAGGATCCTGCTAAAAAAACAAAAGCAAAAGCTTCACTATCTCAATCATAATTCACAGAGCTATAATTTATGTCTTGATAAGATCTCGAGGCAATTCATGGAATTACTAGTGGTTTATGTCTGCTTAGCATGAGATGATTGAAAGCTGGTTGTTGATGAGACACAACATAGTCTATGATATCACCATCAGGATTTTGCAATAAAAGAACAAAATTAATGATATTATATTGTTTAAGAACAGAGGAAGAATGTTGAAACCTTAAATTTTTAAATAATTCTGCAAATGAATATTACCTAAATTCTCTCTTTTATAAAGGGATATCCTCCCGTATCCCTTTATGATGATAATTTCTTATGTCGTGTTCATTATCCGTTTCATCTGCTTTGTTCAATTTCGGTAGACCCCTTGAAAAAGAAGGAGTCTCAGGAAGATTATAATTTAAATGACTTTTCTCATCAATATCAATAACCCTTTTTCCTTGGGCAGGTATAAACCATATTTATTTACCTGATAGGTGATATAGAACACTTGTTTCGCGATCTGCCATAATAAAATGTTTATCTTCAAAACTCCTACTATTGATATATACTAATATAAATCCTGGCCGATCAATCTGAACACCATTATTGACATTAATCTACTTGCATTTGAAAATGGAAAATTTAATTTTAACATAATCTACCACCTAAATATCTTTAATAACCCCATAATAAGGCATGATTGCCAATATAGCCTTCTTATCTTTTGAACTAAAGAAATTCATAAATTCAACCACTAATATAACACTACCATTCTGGACGTTGCTCCTATCATTTAGGGACTTCATGTAAAAGGTATAACTATTGATCACATATGAATTCCAACTTATGATATCAACCTCAGGACCACATGTTAACCATTTTCTTGTATCAGAAACACATTCCTCTCCCTCAACCTTTTGTTTGAACCAATTTGCAAAAGTTCTGTTATCCTCCATAATTAACCTTTGTTTAGTCATTCAACTATTTTCTTTCCTTACATCTTCTTTATATGCATTTATGCTATCTTAAACTTCATCAACATTATTCAAGATGTATAAATAGACTTGTAGCAATTCATTAGGATCCACACCTTTTATTGAAGCCCCAAGTTTACCCCATTGTTCATGATAACGTTTAAGAAGCTTAATATGTCTTACTTTGGCATTATTGCATGGCTTCTTTAAAAACATATTTCTGAACAATAGATGCTTTGGACCGATTTACGTTCTTCACATACCCTTTCAGGAATTTCATAGTTCTTTCATTGGGTACATCCATTGTAAATTGATAAGGCCATAGATGAACAATTAGATGTACCATGATCTCAAAAAATGTAGGATGAAAAAGCTTCTCAAGCTGACATAATAATATATCCTTCAATTTTCAATTCATCCAATTTTTCAATCTTAAAAACTTTACTACATGTAGCATTGAAGAAGAAACAAAGTCTAGTCAAAATGCATTGAAGATCATATTCGACAATGCCTTGAATAGCTATTGGGAGTAGTTGTTGCATTAAGACATGACAATCATGAGATTTTTAGCCTACTAATTTTAAGTCTTTAATCGACACAAGCTTCTAAAAATTTGAAGAATACCTTGAGGGAATTTTTATACCATATAAACACTCAAAAAAACTTCTTTTCTCATCTTTAGACAAAGTATAAGAAGCTGGGGGATAATAAATTCTCTTACCATGTAAATACTCACAAAAACTTATTTTTTAGCATTTTCAAAACCATTATGAGACATTGTATGAGGGAAATCATTCTTTTTACCATTCTCTTGTGCTTTTCCCTTTTTTGTTGTGAATAAGAATTCAAAACAAATATCAATTATAAATTTTAGCCAAAGCTCACTAATATATCTAGATTTGGAAAAGTAAGGAGGAACATTTTTCATAACAGACTTAGAAAATGTAAGTGTCCTTGATTTAACTCATTCCGTTCTTTAAATTGTGCAAATGAATTCCAAACTGAGTTCAACAACAGATTCATTGAGGAAACTAACTAAAATGGAACTTAAATAAGATAGAAATGCCAAGATGAGCTCAATATCAATTAAATTAAAATGGAACAAAAATGAGACACCATTTAGATGGAACTTAAACTCAAATTAACATAATACATGCTATTTGTATCCTTTATTCAAAAGAGAAGAATCACAGAGAAACCCCTCAAAAAGTGTGCAAGTGGGGGCTGAACATAATTGGCTCATTTAGCTCTTAAGGTCCTTGTGGATTTTCCAGATAAATCAGCCCAGTTTAATTAAGGACTTAGGATTTAGATTCTTAAACAGCCTAGTTGTTGTGAGATTAAGTGTTGGTGAGTGTTTTACATTAATGAGTCTCCTAATTATTGTAGGAATTTACTGTTATAATCGTACTATGGCCACATTGCCTAGACTGTTGATCTTTTGTAGCTCCTTTTGTTTCTAGTGTCATCACCAATGCAATCAAGGAAAAAACAATGTATTTGGTAGACTCTTGATCTTTTATGGATGATACAAAATAGTGAAAGCAAGTTATGCAAGAGATTTGTAGACTTACTATAGGTTTTAATGCAGATGCTGATAAAGTGTTGCTAATGCTGATAGAGAAATCCTAATTAAGATGTGCTACGTATAATAATACTATAGGTTCTAAAATCAATATTTAAGAAGAAAAAGAATTGGAAACAGAAGAAAAAGAAACAAGACACTAACCTTAATTCACATAGCTTTGCTTTGCTCAATACTTACTTTCATTTTGATTTGTTTACACAAGACCAAACTATAAGCCCATCCTTTGCATAAAATTTTTTTAGTATAGATAGCGATGATTAATATGGTAGCTACATAAACTTACAACCCAAGTCAGTACCAACCAATAACTCATAAGTTTGCATATTTATTTAGATATATTATATTACATATCATATGCTATATTTTTCTCTAAAGTAACAAGAAGTAAAACCAACAAAAACTACACACTTTGCATTGGATATGATGGAATCTTATTTCTACCATCATTCTCAAAGGAATCAATTAATCCACTGCACATGTTTCCATCACGTAAGCCAATAAATGTCCCTTACTCAAGAATATATAGCAAAAGGGACCTAAACCACATGAAAAAATAATATCTAAAATTACTTCTATAGGCATAATATTAGAAACAGTAATCTCCAGCAATAGACAATGCCAATAAACCTTCATTGTGTGTGTGTATTACTTTGTGCCAGAGTTTGGTACTATAGAATATAAAGAAATCCAATAGAAATTGCAACCATATTGAAATATAAAACCAATTTCCTCAACTTTTTTTCTTTTTGCTAGAAAAACCAACTTCCTTTACAAACAAGGCAAATTGCTATTTTTTTATCACACTCATGGTTATAAACATTCTAATGTAAAAAAAAAAAAATTGGATGTTATAGAAATTAGAGAACTTCTATTTAAGATGAACCTCAAACACTAGTTACTAACAATGCCTTATTTAATAAATTAAGGAAATGAGAAAGAGTTCCAAAGCACCAAGAATGACATCAAGATTACACATAGAAAAATAAAGCTAGCTAGATAATTTCATGAAGTTGGAATTAACAAGTAGAAAGAATTTATTTTTCTTCCATTCATACACCAAAGCGTCTCAGTAAGAGGATTAGATGAACATAAGAACATATTGCATATCTGGTTATTAACCAAAGCAAAAAGGGCAAAAAAAAAAAAAACTAAATATGAACTCACTAAAGGAGTAGTATGAATCCGACAAAATTGTTGCCAAGTTTCTTCATCAATATATGAATACTTGTTGCAAGGATTAGAATGAGGCTTACCATCTTTAACCTTGATGTCCATATATTTATTAAATAGGTCTGTCTTAAACTTCCTCCAACTTTCAACACAATACGACATTGAAACCGGGAGGTCTGTTGATTGAGGCTCCATCAAGTAGAATACCTTCCATGTTGATCCTTCTCGAGATGTTAAGCTCTCTTGAGAAGACCAGGCTCTGATACCAAATGAAAGTGAAGCTAAATATCCAAGAGGGGGTGAATTGGGTATTCTCAAAAATTTTCGAAAATAACTCTGTTTTGTGACAATAAAAACAGAGGTGAACAAAGTAAAGGGAAGAGCAGTTGAACACAGAGATTTATACTGGTTCGGTCCTAACAACTTGACCTACATCTAGTCCCTAGACTCTCTAGGATTTTTCACTATATCAAAGATTACACACTCTGCACTCAAGAAGTAGTTCTCTCTCTAGAACTCACTCCCCCTTACAAGTTGTAATCAATGAACTCCCAAATCACCAAGTCCCCTTGACTTGTGATTCTTTACAATAAATGTTTTACAAAGATAAACTCTCTCACATAGTGGATAATAATAAATACTGAAGCTCAAAGTATCAAAAGATACACTACAGTTGAAAACTGAAGAAATAAATGCAAGACTTGATTGATTTTCATTTTCAGCTATTCTAGTTGTTGAGAAGACTTGAATGCAACTCTATTTATACTCAGATAGCATTAAATGACCGTTGCATCTTCAATCAAATCGTTGGAGATGATCTGCAATGGTCTGGAGTAGGTTTGGTCTTCTTCTCTCTCTACTCTTCACTTAATCTAGTTGTTCAAGTTTCAGAGTTGACATCCTCAAGATTAATCCGTTGGAAATACAGTTGCTTGTTGTAGAATTCATTCTTTAATGCTTTGCAACCGTGTACAGATGGATTACCCAAAAGTATGCAACTTTCTGGACTTAGCATTTAATGAGCTGACATCACTTTTTGCTTTAACTTTTAACCTTCAATAAACTTCTTCTAAATCATCTGAAACTCACTAACAAAGTGGTTAATCATAACTAGGAACATAGAAGATTAATACTGAAAAGTATTGGAATCAAACAAAAAGATTTCACAAATTCGTCAGATTTGAATTTCAAACTTAGTGACTGAAACTCGAGTTTTGTTTTGCTAAACTCGAGTTTTGAACTGTGCACTTAAGCATAAACTCGAATTTCCATTCATAAACTCGAGTTTCCTCCTTACAGAGAGGAAAATCGCAATTTGAGCTTTTGGAACACTGTTTGATTCAAACTCAAAACTCAAGTTTCCAAAACCAAACTCGAGTTTTGGACTTTTAATGAAGTGTAAGTGTTTTAGTCCAAAACATGAACACTTGAGTTTTCAAAACATTGAAAAACTTCAAAGCTCTCTGTTTGACCAAAACTCGAGTTTTTACTTTAATGTGAAAACGTTGAGAAATTTAAGTCAGGCCAAAACTTAAGTTTTAAGAGAGAAACTCGAGTTTTCAAATCATTGATAAAATGCATTGCTTTCTGCCTAATCAAAACTCGAGTTTTCATATAGTTATGAAAACCTTGAAAACTTGCAATGCTCTCGGGTTGGCTCAAAACTCGAGTTTCCAAATCTAAACTCGAGTTTTCATTTTAAGATGAAAACTTTGAAAATCTGTTCAAGTTGGAAACTTGAGTTTTCTCTGAAGACTCGAGTTTTCAAATGCTGAGTGAAAATTTGAAAACTCTCTGTCAAATCAAAACTCAAGTTTTGAAATCAAAACTCGAGTTTTCTCTTAACTTAGAGAAAACTTAGGAAAGCTTAAAGTAAGTTGAAGTTCTGGAGTTTTAGCGCAAAACTGGGTTCAAAAGTCAGAGATTCTCTGTATGGGCAAAAATCGAGTTTCCAAATCAAGACTCAAGTTTTGTCTTCAGTTGAAAACATTAAGAAGTCTCTGTATGATTCAAAACTCGAGTTTTAAAACTAAAACTCGAGTTTTGTCTTGAGGTGAAAAACTGAGTGCTTTCTGTAAGTCCAAAACTCGAGTTTCCTGAGTTTTGCTTTGTTCATTGACAATGAGCAGCTCTCTATCAAATTCAAAACTCGAGTTTTGAAACCAAAACTCGAGTTTTGTCTTGACAGTAAGTTTTTCAACTTACCAAGACAAAACTTCATTTTGCGTTTACAATTGTCAGTTATCATCAAAACACATAGAGAACTAACACACCTTTTAGACTAGTTATTATTAACAGCAAGTTTTAAAAGTAATAAATGTATTACTTTTTTTATTCCTCATCTTTTAGAGCAGTTATTGTTAACAACCGATCTTGAAAGTTTCATCTTTCAAGGCCGATTAAAAAAGACAACCAATCTTAAAAGTAATAGACATTTTTTTAAAAATTTTTTTAGACCGGTTGTTTGGAAAATCAATCTAAATAATATCTATTAAATATGATATTCAAAGAACCAATCTAATTTTTTTTTTTATATTTACAAAACTATAATCGATCGTACTTTTAGACTTGATCCTCTATATCTGTCTAAATGTGGTGGTCTAAAAGCCCTTTTTTGTATCAATGATGTATTCATCATTTGAGGGTTGTGAAATGCTATATATGAATAATAGTTATTAGGTCGATGTTGTTCCCATTTTAATTGGAATATTGTTGGTATTATTTTCAATAATTAATCGATTTATATATTCATTTCCAACAATTTATATTCTTTTAGTTGCTTGATATATTGGATAGTGGGTAAGAGGAAGAAATGGAGTGGATATGTGAAAAAAACACAATTTTTTTTTTTAGACTAGATGTTATAAATGTCAGGTATAAAAAGAATTAAGATGAGACTGTTAGTTCTCTATATTTGTTTTAATGATAGCAGACAATTGTAAATGAAATGAACTTAATGATTCAAGTGAATATATTTTATCTTGATCAAATTTTGAATTAGTAAGGGGTTTAATATGTCTGTCAAAAACTGACTTGAGTTAAGGTTGAAAGACTCGAGTCAAGTGTTTTGAAACTTCAATCAAAATAAGTTTTAGTTTTTGACTGACTTAAGTTATTCCTTTATGACTCAAGTTAAGACTTTGTGAAATGCTCTTATGAAAAGCATCAACTTGAGTTAACAGTGTTAGACTCGAATTGACCTTGAGTTGACTTAAAGTTATCTTTTAAAAATCCTAAGTCTCACATTCAAATATTTTTTCAACAGTTAAAAGATTCAACTCGAGTTAATTTTGATTTACTCAAGTTACTCGTTAGAGTTGGCACTTTTGCACTCGAGTCATCACTTGTTCAAATCACTGTGAAAAGTATTTCTCAAACTTATCCTTGAACATATTTTAACAACTCGAGTTTAGATATTGTTGAATCGAGTCATCTGTTAGAGTCATCACTTGAAGACTCGAGTGTCTCTGTTTTAAAGCATTTTCAAATTCAACTCGAAGTCATCTTTTGTGAAAGAATGATATTAACTCAAGTTAGAAACACGTGACTCGAGTGACCAACTTCAACTGAGTATTTTAGATTTGAGTTATGCTTTACAGACCTATCTTCTCCTTTTTAACTTCTGCTTTCAATCATGTCTTTTAAATTCTCGTGACTCGAGTGTTAAATGTTCAACTCGAGTCAGTTAGTGATTAACTCGAGTTGACTTTTCTACTTCTGTAAATCACTGTGTTCGTAAATTAAAGAGTAAATACCCTTTTTGGTCTTTTACAAAAAACTCGATTCCCATTTTGGTCCCTTACAAAAAAAGACCCTTATTCGTCCTTTATATGGACTAAAAAGGGACTTTTTGGAAATTTGTGAAGGATCAAAATGTCAATAAATTAAGTGTATTTTGAATTTGTAAGGGACTACGAGACTTTTTTTTTTGGGTAAGAGATCAAAATGGGGATCGCGTTTTTTGTAAATAACCAAAAAGGGTATTTACTCTAAATTTAAAATCATTGACTTTGATTTCATAACTTCTTATCATCACTCATTACAATTCCTAACCATCTTTAATTAGTATATCAATGAGTTTCAGATGATTATGCAAATGATTAACACACAAATATCAAAAAACATTGAATATGTCAGAAGCATTAAATGTTGTTGTAGAAAACAAGACGCAAACTTGGCAAGCATTCTTTGAACAATCAGTCCTTGCTATTCCTATTCCACATCACAACAGGTAAAAGGAATGAATGAATAACAAGCGGCAGAATAATGATGATTATCCTGAGAATTGAAGTGTGTGAGTAACGAACAAGTTCAACTGTTTAATGGCTATATTTATTACTCACAACGGCTTCATTGAAGCTTCTCAATGATCATAAATTCCAACCACCAAATATAAGCAGAAGCATTGAATTCGATTCAACCACCGAAACATTTACGCTCAAACAAATTTATTGTAAATACTGTTTTCATTCATTTCTGTGTAATATCTTCAAACATTTGTACTTCAATGATTCTAAATCTAGTCTGTAAGAGAGTTATTTTCTATTCAATATTTCTGTTAGAAACTCAAGGTAGAGAGGCCTTGAGAGTAGTTGTATTGATTATAACTTGTATGAGGGAGTGAATCCTAGAGAAAGGATTACTTGAGAGTTACAGAATGTCTAATCAATCAGAAGTGGGAGTGAAAAACCCAAAGTGTTTTGGGACTAGACTTAGTTCAAGAGTTTTGGCCAAACTAGTATAAATCTATTGTGTCTATTATTCTTCCCTTCTTGCTCTATCACTTTAGTTTTTGGGGGTAAATTGCAAAATAGTTTTTCTATCACCCAATTCACCCCCTCTTGAGTGATATTCCGTCTTTTAGAGACTTTTAAAATCGGTTTTAAAAAATATGAGGTCTAAATACTATTTTTAAGATGTGTTTTCAAAACAACCGGTATAAAAGTGAGAACCTGAAGATCGGACATTGTACACAACCGGTCTAAAAAGTGAGATTTTTAAGACTGGTTGTACTAAAGTCCTGATGTTTTACACAACCGGTCTAAAAATTCGGATGTTTTAGACCTAATATAAACCAAGTTAAGTTAAAAACCTCAACTTTTTAGACCTAATATTTGAGTAATCATTCTAAAAAGTTATTTTTAAGACCATTGCTCAACCGGTCTAAAAAATAATAGACTTTTTAGACTGGTTGTATCGAGACTTAATCTAGAATTGGTCTAAAAAGCGATTTTTACTTGGTCTAAAAAAATAATGTTTGCACTAGTGAATAAGACAGTTAAATGAAAGGAGGCAGCATGTGTGAGCGTTGTGGGGTGGTAAAAAGACCACTTTGCCTCTCTACAAATTTTTGTTTGCAACTTAGTTCTTTTCTCAATCAATTGAAGACACTAAATAATTGTTAGAAATTAATCCTTAGTACCATATAAGGATGTTTTTCCTCAATTAGCTTTTTTAGGCCATAAAATATCAACTCTAAAATTTTTAGACTAAAAATTATCCTCTAGCTATTTTTCCTTGAATTTTCGGGAAATAGACCTTAAATTCCAGGAAATAAATTTAAAATTATTTAGGCCAATTTTTCGGAATTAAATCTCTTCATAAAATTTCTAAATCCCTAAAATAATATTTTATAATTTTTCCCTTAATTTTGAAAGTTCAAAAATAATTTTTAATGATTATCTTAAATTTTTTCTCGTGACATTCTTAAAACTTTTGAATCAACAAACTTAATATTCTTTTTAACTCTGTCTTATTTCTAAATCCAAAATTTGAGATGTTAGAATAAAAGTTAGATTAAGTTACTCATATTCATTAGGTAAGTCCTCCAATCAAATCTTTTCAGGGAGATTTTTCTTAAAATAAAAATTCATATTGATAACATTTTAAAATTTTTGTCAGACAATTATGAATAATAAAATATCACACATGACAAATTGTTACCGGAGAAGTTGATCTAAATTTCATCCTCCGTAAATTCTTTTAAAGTTTAAAGACCTATTTAGAAATATTTTTATTATATTTGACGTACAAAGACAAAATTTTCTGGAAAAGAAATCCCACAATAATCACTGCTTCATATAAATCATGGGGTTTTATTCAGCCCAACGTGATGTGTGTGTATATATGTAAAACAAGGGGCTTGATGCTCCTCATATGAGCTGGAGTTTCAAACCATTCTTCCCCGTCCTGCGGGCTTTAAATGCTGTAATTTTCTTTCCACGTTCTCTCTTATGGCCACAACAGCAGGATAATAATCATCTTTCTCTTCCTCTAGTTCATTGTAGAGAAAAGGAAGATTGGCGAGAGATAGACGCAATCTTTGAGGGTTTGGTTTTCTCCTGTTCGTCCATCTCAATCTCCTTTGTGCTCTCTCCTCTCGCCTCCATTGCAGCTGCTCCTTTTGAATTTGCTTCAATACAATTCTGAAAAGTTCGTTTTGATTCGAGGTTGCGTGCTTAAACTAAACTAGATAGCCCGAGCTTACGACTTTGAAACCGTCAATGCTCTTTCCTTCGGTGCATTTATGATCTAGATTTTCTTTGCGTTTATGTATTGGCGTTTTTGGGTCATTGAATGCTTCGAGTTTTCGGTTGTTTTTTATGATGCAATTTCGTGGCTTTGCTTGAAGACTAGGGTTTTTTAGGTGAAAGTTTATTGTTTTCTTGGACATCTTCTCAAGGGATTCTGTATTTCGGTATTTGAGGTTGTTTTCTTGGTGAATTGCTTCAGAGGTTGAGAGTCGGCTATTGGAGTCTGAAGGGTATTGGTGTCGGCTATAGTGTGAATATCGTAAGGATATGAGTCGCAGGGTGAGGAGGAAGGTTGCAAGAAAAGGAAAAGGGGTGGTGGTCTTGCCAAGTTACCCTGAAATTCGAGATGAAGTCTCGGATTCAGAGCCTGAACGGGTTGTTGATTGGAGGGGCTTGCCTGATGACACAGTAATTCAACTGTTTTCATGTCTTAGTTATCGTGACCGAGCAAGCTTATCATCAACTTGTAGGACATGGAGACTTCTAGGTAGCTCCCCATGTCTATGGACTTCTCTTGATCTTCGCTCTCACAGGTTTGATGGCTCCATGGCGTCTTCACTTGCTTCAAGGTGTGTGCATCTTCAGAAGCTTAGATTTCGTGGGGCTGAATCTGCTGATGCGATCATTCATCTTCAAGCTAGGAATTTGCGTGAAATAAGTGGTGACTACTGCAGGAAGATTACTGATGCGACCCTTGCAGTGATTGTGGCCCGGCACGAGTTGCTTGAGAGCCTTCAGCTTGGTCCAGATTTCTGTGAAAGAATCAGCAGTGATGCTATAAAAGCAATTGCTCATTGCTGTCCTGGGTTAAGGAAACTTAGACTCTCAGGCATTAGGGATGTAAGTTCTGATGCCATTGATGCATTGGGTAAGTATTGTCCCAATTTGACTGATATTGGATTCATTGACTGTTTGAATGTTGACGAGCTAGCATTGGGAAATGTTTTATCAGTTCATTTTCTTTCCGTTGCGGGGACGTCTAGTATGAATTGGGGTTTAGTTTCTCATCTCTGGCATAAGCTTCCTAACCTTACTGGAATAGATGTTTCAAGAACTGATATTGGTCCATCTACTGTTTCAAGATTGTTGTCATCACAGAGCCTGAAAGTTTTGTGTGCTCTAAATTGTCCTATACTTGAAGAAGACACCAGCTTCTCCACAAGTAAATACAAAAATAAGCTTTTAATTGCCCTTTCTAATGATATTTTTAAAGGACTGGCCTCTTTATTTTTTGATGATACAAGGAATGGCAAAAATGTGTTTTTGGACTGGAGGAGCGTTAAGAACAATAATAAGGATTTAAATGAACTTATGATCTGGCTTGAGTGGATCCTATCCCATACACTTCTGCGATCAGCTGAGAGCTCTCAACAGGGCCTGGAAAATTTCTGGGTTGATCAAGGTGGAGCACTCTTGCTTAGTCTAATGCAGAGTCCACAAGAAGATGTTCAGGAAAGGGCAGCTACAGGTCTTGCAACTTTTGTTGTCATTGATGATGAAAATGCCAGCATTGACTGTGGAAGGGCTGAAGCAGTTATGCGAGATGGTGGCATACGGCTACTTCTTGGCTTGGCAAAATCATGGAGGGAAGGGCTTCAGTCTGAGGCAGCTAAGGTGAATCTACTTTTTTTTCCTAGTCATTCTGATATACACTTCTTCTTAGTTTGATTGATATGTCTGTATCAAAAAAAAAAAAAAGAAGATTGATTGATGTGTAGTTTTTGAACATGTACCCTGGGTATCACATATTTTATGCATAATTTTACCCTGTACTTGTCCTTTCTGTTGCCTTTAAATGTTTACTTATAATGCTGAGAGAAGAAAAAACTGACCTACACATTGTTTGTTCAAACTTCCCAAATATGCAGGCCATTGCAAATTTGTCTGTCAATGCTAATGTTGCAAAAGCTGTTGCGGAAGAAGGGGGAATTGATATTCTTGCTGGTTTGGCAAGATCCATGAACAAGCTTGTGGCTGAAGAGGCTGCTGGAGGATTATGGAATCTCTCTGTTGGAGAAGAGCACAAGGTTTGACTTTCTTGCTAATCTGGATTTAAGTTTTTTTTTTTTTTTTTGGCATTTCATATTTGAAGTCTTAGTTATGAACGAAGGAGTGTTTTGTTTTAGGGTGCAATTGCTGCGGCTGGTGGAATACGAGCTTTAGTGGATCTAATATTCAAGTGGTCATCCAGTGGGGATGGAGTTCTGGTGAGTTTCTTCTATTTTAGGTATATATGGGCTTTGAATGTTGCCTGGTCTTTCTGTGATTGGAGTTTCTTTCTTAAAACAAATACAACAGTTGGCTAACTTATTATTTGTGCTCCAGGAACGTGCAGCTGGTGCATTAGCTAATTTGGCAGCTGATGACAAGTGTAGTACAGAAGTTGCACTGGCTGGTGGTGTACATGCCTTAGTGATGCTTGCACGCAGCTGCAAATTTGAGGGAGTGCAAGAGCAGGTAGTACAGTAATAGTTTATATCGTTAAGGCTGTGTCATTGCCAATAACGAATCTCTTCTAGCATAGAGTTGCTTTTCTTTTCTATATGTCGTGTGTGCAGTTTCATTTTAGCCAGTTAAGATGTGTCATGTGTAATGTGTATATTCTTTTTGCTAAAGTTCCAAGCTCCGATTCTCTAATTGAATGCTTCTTAAGCTTTGGTCCATTTTATTGAGTAAAATGCCAATAAAATGGCATTGAATAGTTAGTTTCACTTCTCTTAAATGTTAGGCTGCTCGTGCATTGGCTAATTTGGCTGCTCATGGAGATAGCAACAGCAACAATGCTGCTGTTGGACAAGAAGCAGGGGCTCTGGAGGCACTTGTTCAACTTACACGCTCTCCTCACGAGGGTGTCAGGTAAACTTAAGTCATTCTACTCATTCTCAATACATGTCTATAAATCTATAGTTGGTACCAAAGTCTAGAAATTTTAAGAACCATATAACTAAGCTGAAAGTGGAGAAAATAGGAATTAGAGGCACTTCTGGGCTCTAACCAGTATTACAACCTGAATCCAGAATGGTAGTTACAGCAGAAGAGAAAAATATTACTCAAGTCTTGACTGTTAGATGATTTGGTAAACCATATCTGAAGGATTTCTTGCCTTCTCGCACTCCTTTCACCTTTTCTGTTCTTTGAGAACATGCATGCCTCACCTGCCTTGTCGGCCCCTATTTTTTGTAGTCACAGATTTTTTCATCTCTACTCCTTTTCTTCCTCTGCCACACTTCTCTTAATACAGTCCAAAATTCCAATATCATTCCCCTGATTGTCTTACTCCCTGCTTTGAAGGGTATTATAGGTACTTATAGTATAACTCACGGATGTGTCTCTCATCTTTGCATATTGTGTGTTCATTGACCTTTTTGTTGTGGGAATATTATGCATTTATTATTATCTTATTATTATACTAGATATAGGTATATTATATCTGAAGATGTTTCCTATTATATCTCAATCAGTTTGATTGATTTTGATTTGATTAGATTTTATTAGATTCTAGAGTTATCTCTAGGTTTGCCTATATAAAGGCTTATATTTACTCTTTCTGATTAGGAGATTAAGAATAATATTTCTCTTTCAAGTTCTCAACATGTATCACAGCTAGGTTAAAATATTCAAAACCCTAGTAATGTAGAGCACAGTTCTTCATCAACGACCCATCTCCTCTTCAACACTGTCATCGTCGTCGAGCCCGTCATCGTTGTTGGTGGTAGTTCCTCTGTCATCGTGCTCCTCAACTCGTCTGATAACTGATCCCGTCGTCCTCAACTCGTCCGACGAGTGGTCCCGTTGTCCTCAACTCGTTTGACAACTCGTCCTCAACTCAGCCTATGTTTTTTTTCCCCTGCAGTGCGTAATGTTCATACAGAGAGTGAGATTGCGTTGAACCTTCGGTTGAGGTCCTCCTTTTGCAACACGCCCCACCATCGGAATCTGCACCCTCCAATCGGCCCATCCCCAGTGGTCTGATCGCATTTCGACAACACGCGTGAATTCACATGCCTCCCCAACACTCGCTGCCAATTACACGCGCCGGCGCGTGAGGCTTTTTTCGGACGAATTTCGCGACGCCGCTTACTCCTCTGTGATCGTCTTGGTGAACCCGACCTATTCTAGGTGGTCTTGTGGTGTGGGTCTCTTTGTTTGACTATTAGATATTATTCGATTTATCACTCTTACTGTGCTACATATATCTACAACGACCAGTATGTCTACAATGTCAGTTGCCTCGTCCTCCGTGCCACGATTTAGGTCTAGTGACATCTCCACCATTCTTATTATTTCTGAGAAACTTACCTGCGAGCCATGGTAGCCACAGTTTTTAGAAGAGAACCAACATACGTGGGCGACGAGTGGGTGTGGTAAGGAAGTTGAGAGTTGTATAAGTAAGTTGGACATGATTCATATCCATGATCTAACTTGAGGGAGAGTGTGGGAATATTATGCATTTATTGTTATCTTATTATTATATTAGATACAGGTATGTTATATCTTAAGATATTTCCTATTATATCTCAATCAGTTTTGATTGATTTTGATTTGATTAGATTTTATGAGATTCTAGGGTTAGCTCTAGGTTTGCCTATATAAAAGCTGATATACACTCTTTCTAATTAAGAGATTAAGAATAATATTTCTCTCTTAAGTTCTCAGCAGTAATTATCTTATTTTATTTGATTAGCTGCTGTTGTATTCTACCTTTTCCTTGATATGTTAGTCATAAATAATAAAGGCACAATATTAATCCTATGAGGCCTTAGGACTCTCCTTAGGACTGATTAGGAATTATAACAAGTAGTAAAGGGTAGCATCGGCATAATACTATTTCTATAAGGCCCATAGGAATGTAAGTTGCATGTTATCTGTATTAGTGGGTAAGTGCTATTGGTCCTTGAGAGCCTAGCCGTGTCTATATATACAGGAGGCTAGACTAAGGAAAGGCATATATGTTCAATATTGTGTATGAATGGAATGAACAAGTGCAACAGCACTTGTTTCGAATGTGTTTCTCTCCCAATCTCTCTAATTCTCTACAACCTTCACAACAGTGGTATCAGAGCGAGTCATCCTCGGCTCCCCCGCTGTAATCTTTGTAGTTCTTGAATCAGTTCAGAGTCATTCTTTCCTTCACTCACGGCTCAGTTCTGATATTCAAGACGTTTTGACACAAATGCAAGGTGAACTAGGAGGAGTCATGACCCTAATGGTTTAGTTGGCATTTGCGTCAGCCTAAAACTCCAAAAAGAAATATCAAGAACATCGAAAAGATTATCAATTTCAGTCTAGAATCAAAGTCAGGTCTGTTTTCTGTAGTTGGCAGTCCCTCTGGTGCAATTTTTAATTCTGGGTTCACCAGAAATTTCAACGCAACTCAAGAAAAGATCGAGCTTTTCAGTCTGGGCTCTGTTTCAGTGATTGGGAATCAATTCTGTCGGTCTGTTCAGTGGTTTTGGCTGTTTTTGGATATTCATTGGTCTTGTTTGGGTCGACTGGGTTTGGTATCACCGTTCATAAATTCTGTTCGGTGGTTTCGGCTGTTTCTGATAGCTAGTGCTCTCTGTTTCGTTGACTGGCCCAAGAATTCGTTTCGGTCTTCGCTGTTCGTCATCACTGTACGAGTCGACTGGGTCGACAAGTTCAAATTGCCGCTTCTGCTTCGGTTTCCTCGTCGAGCTCCGTGGGCATATTTGGCAATCAAGAAGTCCCGAAATCAAAATTCAGAAATCAAGGAAAAGACAGCACCGACCGAGTCAACCTCTTGCATCGTCAGAAATATTCAAGATTGCCACGTCGGGTCTAGTTGGTAAATTAAGAACTTTATTACTGCCATAAAACAATATAGCACCGACTCATTTGTGCCCTCTGTTCGGTGATTTGCGGGCCAAAGATCATCTAATTCTTGTTTCTGATTTCCACCGACTGAGCTTGTGTATTCGTCATCATCGCTGGGTCCCACGTTCTGCCATGTTTTGAGTCATTTTTTTTTATTCTTGACCACCGCTACTCTGTTTCAATTCAGCGTTCTGGTTCTTGCCACCACTGCTTTGTTTTCAACCCAGGTTCTGCATTATCTTTTTTCTACTTTGGTTCTCCGTCAGCCTCTGTTTTCTTTTTTTTTGGGTTCTTGGTTTCTGTTTCCATTGTCTTTCAGGTCTAGTATCGCTGTGCAGCCTTGTATACACCTGGTTCTGCATTTTTCAATTCTGATCAGGGGTCTGATTAATTCTGGGTCCTGATTTTCTGGCCACCCCTGCATAAAGTCAGCCTTGAATGGTTCATACAAGAGCTCAACTAGCATCAATGGCTGATCCTACCGAAACTCGCTTTAAGGCAATTGAAGATACCTTGCATCCTATTGAAAATCGTGTTACGGCAATTGAAGAAACCTTACAACATGGGGATACTCTTCAAACTATCACGGCTCAACTGGCTACTCTTGTTGCTCGCCAACCCGAACAGCCCCAAGTTGTTGTTGGACACAGACTTCACGACCAACGAGAGTATCAACAGCCGCGAAATGAGTATACTCCACCTACCCGGTTGACTAAGTTTGATTTTCCCAAGTTTCAGCGTCAAAACATAGAAGGATGGCTTGACCAATGTGAGAAATATTTTGAAATTGATGGCACACCGGAGGCTTGGAAGGTTCGAATGGCTAGTGTCAACCTTGATGATAAGGGTTACTTGTGGCATCAGTCTTATATGCGTGAAGAACATGGGCGTAACATTGCTTGGGCAGAATACCGTTTGGCTCTTTTAGCACGATTTGGACCAGCGTTTGAATAGCCAATGGCCGATTTCAAACGCCTTTATCAATAGGACTCCTTGGACGATTACAATGATGAATTTGACACCTTGCAATGCAAACTTCACCTTAATGAAGATTATGCAATTCAGGCCTACATTGAAGGTCTTCGTAAGGACTGTGCACATCAGGTTCGACTCCAACGACCACGTTCGTTGGTAGAAGCAAGGAGTATTGCTAAGATATATGAGTACAATTTGCAAGATGAGGCCAACAATAAGAACCTACCGCGTCGTGGGAATGGTGACACCTCGGGTTCGTCATCTCGGTGGAAAAACTCCACAAATCAATTGGGATCCAATACCGGGGCTGCCACACGAGCCAGTTTTTTGCCTAGACCCACTGGGTCGTACGCATCAGTCAATCGTAATACCGGTCTAGGATCCTCCACCCTCTCCACAGCTCGTACGGGTATGTCACAAGCTAAGGGATCGTCGACACGTAAAGGTGACGATTTTGATGAACTTAGAGCAAAGGGTCTTTGCTTCTATTGTCGCAACCCTTATTCTCGTAACCACACATGTCCGCAAAAGCAGAAACTCCAATTACAGATGATAGAATTGGATTCGGATGAAGTAGAGGAGGATGAGGAAACTCCTGAGGAGGATCATGCACCATACCAAGAGCCTTCTACTGGTAATGAGGAATGTTTACAGATCTCACTTCATGCGATTCAAGGCAATGTGGGCATTGTTTCCATGAGGATTTCGGGTTATGTGGGACGTCGACCAGTGCAAATTCTGATTGACAACGGGGCTTCACATGGATACCTTGATTATAAATTGGCTTGCCGATTGGGATGGAAAAGTAATGCACAGTATGAAGGTGAGATAGAGGTAGCTAGAGGAGCTAAATTGAAGCTCTATGGCATTTGGAAGAACTTTACATGGAAAATGCAGGGTAGAGACTTCTCATTTGATTTGCGAGTCATGGAGATAAACACCTATGACATAGTTCTTGGATTGCATTGGCTACAGAATATTGTGCACCATGCCTCTTGGGATTATGATGATTTGTCCATGACATTCATGTATAAGGGCTCTAAGTGTACCCTAAAACCGGCCTCTACATCTAATTGTAAGGTGACTCGAAGAATCAATAGTCATATGGCAAATGGAGGTCAGCTTTTTATGCTACACACTCGGACTGAATCTGAACCACAGCCGTATACCTTGAAAAACAGTTATGGGGAAGCAACAAGTGGCATTCAACAATTGCTAAGGGAGTTTAAGGATGTTTTTGATGAACCTCATACTTTACCGCCTCTAAGAGAAGGTCACAACCATGCTATAGTTCTGAGTGAAGGGGCAGATCCGGTAAACTTACGTCCTTATCGTTATCCTTCTATACAAAAAGATGAGATAGAGAGGCAAGTAAAGGGCTTGCTAGAAACAGGGGTAATTCAAGAAAGTTCTTCTCCTTTTGCTTCTCCTATTGTGCTAGTAAAGAAAAAAGATGGTTCATGGCGTATGTGCATAGACTACCGGGACCTTAATAAGGTTACAGTAAAAAATAAATATCCCATTCCTTTGGTTGAAGAATTATTAGATGAACTAAAGGAAGCTCGTTGGTTTACCAAGTTGGATCTTAGGGCTGGTTATCACCAGATTCGTATGGTACCGGGTGATTCATTCAAAACAGCGTTTCGAACTCATTCGGGACATTATGAATGGCTAGTAATGCCTTTCGGCCTCACTAATGCCCCTGCTACTTTTCAGGGTGCCATGAACTCCATTTTTAGGGAGCATCTAAGAAAGTTTGTACTTGTATTCTTTGATGATATCTTAGTCTACAGTCCTAGTATGGTTTTACACCTTCAACACCTTAGAACTGTGCTGGAAACTCTAAGGCAACACCACTATTTTGTAAAAGAAAGTAAGTGTACGTTTGCAGCCTCAACGGTAGAGTACTTGGGCCATATTATACAGAATGGAGGGGTCTCTACTGATCCTCAGAAGATAAAATCAGTAATCGAATGGCCTGAACCAACAACAGTTAAACAACTTCGGTCCTTTCTAGGGTTGGCTGGGTATTATAGGCGCTTTATTCAAGGGTATGGGGTGTTGGCAAAACCTCTAACCAATTTATAAAGGAAAGATCAGTTCAAATGGACCCCAGAAGCGGCTGCATCCTTCCAAAAACTGAAGGAAACATTGAGTACAGCACCTGTTCTTGCTTTACTGGATTTTTCCAAGCCATTTGTGGTTGAAACAGATGCATGCAGCACTGGTATAGGGGCTGTACTGATGCAAAATGGGCAACCTCTAGCCTTTTTCAGCAAAGGATTGGCTACTAGACATCATTCTTTGTCCATCTATGAAAAAGAACTACTAGCTGTGGTGCATGCTATTGAGTATTGGCATCAATATCTGGAAGGTAGACACCTTATTATCAAAACAGATCAGCAAAGCCTCAAATATTTGCTGGACCAGAAGCTTAAGACCGCATTTCAGATGTATTGGGTGTCCAAGCTGATGGGATACGATTATGAAATTCAGTACAAGAAGGGAATCAATAATAACGTGGCTGATGCTCTTTCGAGAGTAAGAAAAATGGAGGTATTTCAGATTTCCCTTTCCACTTGTTCTGATAATTTGTTGCTGGAAATTCAAAACAGTTGGCAAGCTGATTCAGAATTGATAACCTTGATTGATATGCTCAAAGCTAATGGGGGCGTTGCTGGAAAATTCTCTTGGCATGAGGAATTATTGAGACGAGGCAGCGGGTTGGTAGTAGGAAATGATCCTCTAGTGAAGCATAAAATTCTAGAATGGCTTCATGCTTCTTCCCAAGGGGGACATTCTGGGATACATGCTACATATCAAAGGGTTAAGACTATTTTCTGGTGGAGACACTTAATGGATGATGTGAAAAATTATATTAAGCATTGTGATGTTTGTGCTAGGTGTAAATATGAGAACGTTGCCTACCCAGGTCTCTTACAACCATTGCCAACTCCTAGCAAGGTTTGGGAAAGTATTTCTATGGATTTTATTGAAGGTCTTCCTAAATCGCACGGTAAAGACACTATTTGGGTGATTGTCGATCGCTTGAGTAAATATGGGCATTTCATTAGCCTATCTCACCCATTTTCAGCGTCTACTTTAGCTCAACACTTCATGGATCACATCTACCGATTGCATGGAGCTCCTGTGGAAATTATATCAGATCGTGATCCTATTTTTGTTAGCAACTTTTGGCAAGAATTCCTTAAGGTGCTTAAGGTGGATCAAAAACTGTCTTCTTCCTATCATCCACAAACCGATGGGCAAACGGAAGTATTAAATCGCTGTTTGGAGACTTATTTACGCTGTATGACGTGGGAGCTTCCCAAAGAATGGTCACGGTGGTTACCTATGGCGGAATGGTGGTATAACACCACTTTCCACTCGTCTACACGAACTACACCACATGAGTTACTCTATGGGCAGCAACCACCAGTGTATGTGCCTTATCTTCCTTGATCTGCAATTGTTGAGGCAGTGGATAGATCTTTTGTGGCTAGGGAAGAAGCTTTGTTAGTGGCTAAACATCATCTAGCACGTGCTATAAACATGATGAAACAGAAGGCTGATTTGCACCGCACTGATCGTGAGTTTCAAGAGGGTCAATGGGTGTTTCTGAAACTGCAACCGTATAGGCAGATTTCAGTAGCTTCTCGGTCTAGTCAGAAGTTAGCTCCAAGATTTTTTGGACCCTATCGGATTAAGCGACGTGTTGGAGCAGTTGCTTATAAGCTAGAATTGCCGAAAGAGACGCGTATTCATGATACATTTCACATTTCATTGCTGAAGTTGTGTCCTGATCCCTCAGTCAAAGTTAGGCATCCGCCTGAAAATTGGCCAGAATTACCAAATTGCAAAGAACCTGATCAGATTCTGCAGCGTAGGATGGGAAGGCGGAAAGGGAGAATTGTCACTGAAGTATTAGTCAAATGGAAGCAGCTAGCTGAGGAGGAAGCAACTTGGATGCTGTTATATCAGTTTCAAAGGCAATTTCCCAGTTTTTCATCGCTGACCCTTGAGGACAAGGGACCTTAAGGGGGGAGTATTGATATGTTAGTCATAAATAATAAAGGCACAATATTAATCCTATGAGGCCTTAGGACTCTCCTTAGGACTGATTAGGAATTATAACAAGTAGTAAAGGGTAGCATCGGCATAATACTATTTCTATAAGGCCCATAGGAATGTAAGTTGCATGTTATCTGTATTAGTGGGTAAGTGCTATTGGTCCTTGAGAGCCTAGCCGTGTCTATATATACAGGAGGCTAGACTAAGGAAAGGCATATATGTTCAATATTGTGTATGAATGGAATGAACAAGTGCAACAGCACTTGTTTCGAATGTGTTTCTCTCCCAATCTCTCTAATTCTCTACAACCTTCACAACATTCCTCTTGTAGGCAGACTTAAATTTGTTTAAGCAACTTCATCAGGAAAGTTGAACTCTCTGCAATTCTTAGTTGTCATGATTCTTTTGACTTGCATAAAATGTTTGTGTTGATGATACTACATAAACAGTAGAGAATTTGGGGGGGGGGGGGGAGAGAGTAGGAAAATAGTTCTGTTTTTTTTTTTTTTGGGGGGGGGGGGGGGGTGGGGTTGCAGAATTTCAGTATTTGATCTCAATTTCTTTTATGAGAGCAGAAGAATTTTATCAATAAATAAAAAATATACAAGTGAGGATTACCAAATCTCTATTATAATATAATGATCTACTTAATCTTCATTGCAAAGAAATGCTTGAAAAGATAGTCCTACCTTATTAAATAACCAATAATGTGAACTATAATAAACTATCCATTCATAACTATATTGTTTACAGATAAATAACTATATCATGATGATGCATCGCCTACCTAGTAGTCTTATCCTATTCTTCATCAAGTATTATCACAGTCTCTTTGACCAAATGATGGTCTAAAGTTCATTACTTGCTGTCTCATATTGATTTGTCACTGTAACACAATATTTGGTTTCATTTAAAGGCAGCTGTTAGGTTGTGTTATCTCAATGTTTGAAGCTTAATGGGCTTCATAGCAGCGGGTTTGTTGAAAATCATACTCAGTTTGTTTCTATCGGACTCAGGCTTTTAGGTCAACTAATAAATTGAAAAATATGTTTCCAGATTTACTTTTGAATAATCATTATCTGAAACATCATGCTATTGTGTTGGTTGGAGTGTTTCAATAATGTTTGATGTTAATCATCTTTCACCATATAATCTTTGAAAACAAGGAGGATCAATCAAAATTTATCCTCACCTCACTGGTGGCTCCCCCTACCAAAAATCTGAAACACTAGCATTACTTGTCATGTGGAAAACAATTATAAAGAAAATATTTGATACACTGTTTTCTTACATTCTATTGTACCTTGGATTTGGTGGTATAGGGAGCCAAAGTATTTTAAGGTACTTCTTATTTGTATGACAGTTCATAAGTGCCACAGAATAAATACAAGTGGTATTTTGCAGTAGCTAGCAAAGCTCAAAAGGATGTGATGTGAGAGTACTTTGTTTTTTTTAATGAATGTCATGACTGACAAGATACCCCAAAAGAAAGTCATTCTATTACACCTTGATATTTTGGATGATACTGTTAAATTAAAGAGTAGTGTCCAAAGACAAATATCTTTGATGTTGGACATCTAAGATGTTAGTCAAGATAACAATATGCCAAACAACTCCATAATTTGATGATTTTGTCATTGTGTAATGTTATATGTTTGAAGCTTAAAATATGGTCGAACACTTAAAATCTTGTGTATAATAATATAGAAAATTAAAATTACACCTTGATTAGGAAATGCAATTGGATAAAAATGATAATCATGGTTTTGGCTTCTGTCTACTAGGAGTGCTACTTAGCATTTTCCAATTTTTTATTATGTGGCTGGGATAATGAAAATTTATTATTTTGTTCTAGCCTATAGATTGAAGTGGTTTGAGAGTCCGTTGATAATCTTCTTTGACGTTGTTAGGTTGCTCATTTGTAGCCCAGTTGTCCTATTGCCAGCACTTAGTGGAGTTGGAAATAGAATCTGCTATTAAGTGGGATATAATCTGGAGTAGGCTTGCTACCTATCCCAACCAAGGGAGCCCTGGTTGAACATTTGTCCATTTTGTTTCCTTGGAAAGCTTTCTCCTTCCATGTTTTAGATACTCTACGTCTGAATTTAATTTTACCGCCTTTGCAGTTATTTTTTAAATTTTTCTCATATTGTAATCCTTTCTTCTATTTGATCTCTACCATTGTACTCTCCATAATGTTAGACGGGTTCTACTTATGAGTTGACCTTTTATAACATTTATCTCATTTTATAGGCAAGAAGCTGCTGGTGCGCTTTGGAATTTGTCATTTGATGACAGGAATCGAGAAGCCATTGCAGCTGCTGGTGGAGTTCAGGCCTTGGTATGCTATTTCCCTTATTTATTTGATGTTCCTGGTGCTCTGTATATACACGCATAAATTAACACTGCTTCCATTTATGCACCCAAATTTTTTTTATGTGACATTTTTTTCATATTATTTGCCTGTGAATGTTTGCACGGAAGTGGATTTTCTTTTATTCCTTTCTCTCCCCTTATTAAAAAGAAGAAGAAAAAGAAAGAAAGCAAAGTAGTGAATACAATATGTTCTCGTAAACTTGCTAAAATGATTTGTTCCCCTGTTGTTGGTGTAATGATTCTGATTTCATTGATCTTACGAAAACTGGAGTTCCTCCAGGCTTTAGAATTGATAGCTAGTTTCCTTAAAGCAGAAACATTTGGCTGGTTCCACTGGTAATATGGGGCATTAGCGATATTGCAAAATTTAACTCCTTGTACTTGATATCTGAATTATTTCTGATCAGCCCATTCCCTTCATAACTGGATATTTTATTTGCATAAATAAAGTGAATGCTTTGATCAAGTTGATTATGTTTGTTGAAGAAGTTTTGAGGAAGTTAACCCTGTTAAGTATACAAATTTCAGTCGCAAATCTGTTTTCAAGCACAAACGATACACTGTTGTAACTCAATTGGAAAATATTTTGTATTTAGCACCTGCTTCTTTTATATGTGTAGATTATAGTAAGATGTCTTCTAGCCATTTTCCAACTAGAAACCCATGTCTATTTATTTTGCCTTATCTGACAAAATATTTATATGCATCATAGATGAATTTAATCAGACAATCTATTATTTTGTTAGCATGAAAGCGTTTAACATGTTTAAGGTTTTGACGTGATTTATGTAGGTTGCTCTTGCACAATCTTGTTCTAACGCCTCCCCTGGACTTCAAGAGAGAGCTGCTGGTGCTCTCTGGGGATTATCAGTTTCTGAAGCCAATAGGTAAGTGAGAATTTTCATTTATCTGGAAATTTCGAATCAAGATTCATAGACAATTTATTATTATCGTATTTCTGAAGTGCTCCTGCAAATTGCTTTGTGCCATAATTTTAACTGATAATATCTGAGACAATTTATTATTTTATTACTGTAGAATCCCGTAGTTATAGGAATCTCATGATTATAGGGACTGATTAAATCCAAGATTATAGCAAATAATTAGGATTATTAATTCAGATTCTTTCCTGATTATCTGGTGATTGTATAGTATCAAATCTGGATCTCATTAAATGATCCGATTCTCTCCTTGTACAAATGTAATCATCCCCCCTCTGAATAATACACACACGAATTATTCTTCTCTAATTATCTTCATGGTATCAGAGCTTTGAAGAAAATATTCATAGTTTTTTGTTTTTCCGACGCCGGTGACTCCCTCTTGCTTGAAATCTCGTTGCTTCTGCTCAACGTCCGATCTTGTCAAGCATCGATTGCTGATCTCCTTGCCTTGCTGCTCCTGGTGATCGCTGACTGATCCATCTGGTTCGTCAACCTCCTCGTCTCAATTTCTAGCGCTATCATTGTCGACCCATCTCGCCGGAGGTATACAGTCTGTAGTTTTCATCTGCAACGTCATCGTCGACTTCTTTGTCTCGATTTCTCAGCGCCATTAACGTCAACGTTGGTGTGCACATCTAAGCCTCACCGTTGATCTTTCCGTTGCTCTTCAACGCCTCCATCGTCATCGAGCTTGTCATCGTCAAACTCAAGTAATGGTCCGCCTTGGTCTATGATCGTGGACTGTCTACCATAGTTCGAAGGACATTCTCTGTCTCAAACTCGTTGTCTTGTGTCGACTGTCTACCATAGTCCGATTATGTGGTGTCTCAGCCAGCATGTGTTCAGACTGCTTCATCGATCAGTGTCCCTGTTCGATCAGTGTGCCTGTTCGTGGTTCTCAATGTGTTTTTCAAGTGTTCTGGTATTTTATAGCTCTCAAGTCAGATTGCTCAATTTAATTCCATCAGTATGTCATCTGAATGATCTTCCTCTATTTCATGGTTTAATGATATCTTTATTACCCTTATTGTCTATGAGGAACTTACTAGTGACAATTATTGAGAATGGTCTCAATCTATAATCCTCAATCCTCGCCCTCGATGGAAGGGACAAACTTAAATATATCACTAGTGAAGCAAAAAAGCCCCCTGAATTAGAAACCAAGGCATTTTGAATATGGAAGTCTGAAATGCATTGGTATCATCCTGGTTGATCTATGCGATGTGATCATCAATTAAGAAGTTTCATGTATCGTCCTTCAGCCTGAGATATTTGTGAGGCCCTTTGAGAGACATATAGTACTGTAGGGAACAAGTCCCTCATATTTGATGTTAAGAAAAAGTTGTGATAGTTGAAACAAAACCACATGTCACTTGATGGTTACTATCTTGATTTGGCAAGAGTTTGATGCCCTAAAGAATAAACTCAATATTATCGGGCTTATGCTTCAAAAGATCGCAAAGGGAAAGAAGAGGAGAGAGTATATGAGCTGCTGGCTGGTCTTAATGTGATTTATGATGATGTTCGGGCTCGGATTCTCAGTCAAGACCCCTTGCCTTTTGTGCATGAAGTCTATTCCATTTTACCTGATGAAGAAGATAGGTGCAAATCAATGCTTCAGAATAATTTCGTTGTTGCTCCTGCACCTCATGGGGCCTCAGCTCTTGCTTTTCGATCCAAAGAATCAAAAGGTTCCAAAAGTCAACCACTTTGTGACCATTGTAAGAAATTGGGGCACACGAAAGACACTTGTTGGGACCTACATGGTAAACCTGTTGATTGGAAGCTAAAAAAGGGGAAAGGAAGAGGCTATATGGTTGATGCTTCGAAAGGTGGTGAGACCTCTCAAAGTGATCAACTGAGCAAAATCATGGAAATGCTTGTAGCACTTCAGACTACAAAACAAGCTACTGCTATAGTAGTGAGGAGCGGTAATTTCTTGCAAACCTTAGCTGTAATAAAAAGTCTGTGTATAGGTAATTGCTGAAATGTTGACTCAGGTGCCTCGGATCACATTACTAACAATAAGACTCTTCTCATCCTATACTCCCATTTCTAAAGGAATGACCGTATGAATTGCTAATGACTCTGAATCTGTTGTGACTGGAATCGGCTCTGTTAAAATCTCTGCTATACTTACTCTTCACTCTATATTGCATGTTCTGAAGTTAAAAGTGTAACTTGCCATCAGTGAGTCAATTAGCAAATGATGAACAATGTCATGCTAGCTTCTTTGCTACTTGCTGTCTTTTATAGGATCTATTGATGGGGATGACGATTGGGAGTGCTAAGGAGCATGATGATCTCTATTTCCTTAACTTCCACAATATAATCCAAACCCAAACCTAGATCTTACACACTAGTAATGGGATTGAATACTTCAATTAGACCTTGTTCACCTTCCTAACTGAAAATGGCATTGCTCGTAAAAGTACTTGTCCCAATACATCCTAGCAAAATAACATTGCCGAACGAAAGAATCATCATATTATCGAGACTGCCAAAGCCACTAGCCATTATGTTTTGCATCAATGTTCCTAAATATCATTGGGATGATGTTGCCCTCCCTGGCACCTTCCTCATTAATTGAATGCCAAGCCGACCGTGGTCTTAAAAAGACTACTTGAGCTCTTGCATAAATATTGTAACTTCTCATACCTTGAAAACACTTTGTCACTCAAGGTGTTTGGATGCACATCTTATGTTCACTTCCATCATGACAACAAACTTGACCCCAAAGCCCTTCGCTATATCTTCCTTGGCTACTCCAATTCCCAATAGGGATACAGTTGTTATGACCTGTTCTCCAAACGTCTTTGTTTCTTGTGATGTCACGTTCCATGAAAACAATCCCTATTATTCCTTATTTGCAATTCAAGGGGAGAGGGATGGTGAATTCCCAAACAAAATAGATTCCAGAAGATGGTTACACCAGAACCTAATCTTACCTTGGATAATCATGATACCTCTGATGATCTGGTTCCAGGGGAGATACAAACAAGTGGGGTAATACCTATATATGACGTCACAAAAGATGTAATGAGTCACGAGCTATTAGCATTCACCAAGAGTCAGAGCCGGAGGTGGGTCATTAGGAAACAGTGGTAACAGAGGGTTTTGACCTTAATGTTCCCATTGCAGTAATAAAGAAACCCAGATCATTCACTCGACATCCCATTGAAAGGTTTGTTTCCTACAAGGTCCTTTCATCTAAATACAAGGTATTTGTCTCTCATCTTGATAGTATCAGAGTACTAGATACAATTGATGAGGTCATGTCTATACCTGAATGGAGGCAAGCCATCTTGGAGGACTCCTAAGAAATACAAAGCTAGACTGGTTGCAAAAGGCTTCATGCAAGTATATGGGGAAGATTACATTGAAACATTTGCGCCAGTAGCCAAGCTGAACACAATCATAATCCTTTTATCCATTGCACTAAATCTACATTGGGGTATGCACCAGCTCCATGTAAAAAATGCTTTCATGAATGGAGAACTCAAGGAAAAGGTGTATATGAAATTACCTCCAGGGTTCCCAGGGAAGAAAGCTAATCAAATTTGCAAGTTAAAGAGGTCATTATATGGATTGAAGCAATCTCCGCATGCTTGGTGTGTGGTGTGATAGATTCACTCGAGTACTTAAGAGACATGGATACACTCAGGGGTAGAGCAATCATACCTTGTTCTTTAAACATTATAAGGGTAAGATGACTGTTCTAGTAGTATATGTTGATGATATAGTCCTCATTGGAGACGATGAGGTAAAGATCAATCAAATCAAGGGAGCCCTTGCATGAGAATTCCAAATCAAAGACCTTGGAGAGATGAAGTACTTTCTTAGATGGAAGTTTCTCTGTCAAAGGGAGGAATCTATATTTTCCAAAGAAAATACTAGATCTTCTAAAGGAAACAGGGATGACAGGCTGCAGACCTAGTGACACACCTAATTCAGGTTGAATGGTTGATAAAATAGATAAAGAAGCAAACCTTGGCAAGGCTGTTGACATAGGGAACTATCAACGAATGATGGGCAAACTAATATACTTGTCTCATATTAGACCAAACATTGCATTTGCTATTAGTGTAGTCAACCAACACTCCCATGATCTTAAACAGAAGCATCTGAATGAAGCCTACCGGATCCTTTGTTATTTGAAAGGATCTTTGTGACATAGCTTACTATTCAAGAAGATTGATAAATGGAATGTAGAATTTACAGATGCTGATTAGGAAGGTGATCAAGATGACAGGAAATCGATATCTGGATACTGTACATATGTGTGGGGTAACTTGGTCACATGGAGAAGTAAAAAGCAAAGTATAGTTGCAAGGAGCTGTGTTGAGGTTGCATACAGAGTTGTAGCACTTGGAATCTATGAAGGCATATGGATAAAGCGTGTTCTTGAAGACTTAAGGAAATGCGTTAATCTGTTAATCAAGATCTATTGTGATAACTTGGCTGCAAGCAATATTGCCGGTTCAACGTAAGGTGGTTTGGAAGAGTAGGCATGGCACCTATTGAAAAGAAAATGGTAGAAAAACATTTGAGGTGGTTTGGATATTTACAAAGAAGGTCGTTGGAGGCATTGGTAAGGAGGATAGATCAAATGGTATGGAGTTCTCTAATAAGGGGTAGAAGAACACCGAAGAGAATGCTAAATGAAGTCATTGAATGTGATCTTTTGGTTAACAATCTATCTAAAGATTTGGTTATTGATAGAATATAATGGTATCATCCGATCCATGTAACTGACCCCACCTCATGGGATAAGGTCGTTGCTTTTTTGGGTTTATTTGATGGCTTGTATAGGGTTTGAAGTTGATTACATGACACTTCCTTTAATTTGATTTATTTTCATTATTTTTTCCTAAATACATTCATTAAATGGATTTGTTCTCATTGACCTTATAGTTTGAATTTGATTATTGATGAGACTATTTTCATTATGTAGTTTTAATTTTTACTCTTCCCTTATTCATGTGTTCATTGATCTTAATTTGTTTCTTAGCATTGCAATTGGACGAGAAGGAGGTGTTGCACCTTTGATTGCTCTGGCACGGTCTGAAGCTGAGGTAATTTATTTTCTTGTTTGGTTAATGTCTAGGAATATATATATCTATGATGAGCAACTTTATTATAATGCTAAAATAGTTCCTGTATTTTGGTATGGGTTTTCTTATTCTATGAGTGATTCATTGTTATCAATAGTCTTCTGAGTTGCTTTGCAGTCTTCCCCTAATTATATTTTTACCTTCGAGTCATTTCTCCTTGGTTGCTTCCATACACAGTGATGTTGAATTATGCTTCAAAAACTTTATCATTTTTTAAGATGCTAATTGGATGCGTATACAGACTACATTTATTACAGGAAAAGCTCCAGCACCATGTTGAACTAAGATAACTTCTATGTGGTGCTAGGCTGTTGTAATGATGTCTGCCTTTTGTTTTAAAGTGACTGATAGTTAAAGCTTCTAGCCCTATGGTATGCATGGGTTGTGCGCCTTTCATACCTCCTTTATAAGGAGGATTTTTTCACCTCACAAGTCAATTAGATAAATTTCAATTCTGTCTTTTTTACACATTTCTTTATACAAGTGAATTTGTCGCTTAATTTCAGCCTACCTTCTGCCTTCAGGATGTTCATGAGACTGCTGCAGGAGCACTATGGAATCTTGCTTTTAACCCTGGTAATGCTCTGCGCATTGTCGAGGAAGGAGGAGTCTCTGCTCTTGTTGATCTCTGTTCTTCATCATTATCAAAGATGGCACGTTTCATGGCTGCATTAGCGTTGGCTTACATGTTTGATGGGAGGTAACTAGGCCGATTAAAACTTGTATCCTTGCACTGTTACCTTCTTCATTTTATTTATTTTTGAGAATGCTTATAATCTTTGCTGTACATGCTATTGTTGTCCTTTACTGATGCTTCAATGAAAGACCTTTTTAGGTTAAAGTTTATGGCCGGATGCGTTTGACTCCTAAACAAGTATAGAACTTTTGTAGTTAGTGGGAATTTTCATTGTGAGATATATCATTGCTATGCTTTTTTTTTTTTTTTGGTCTTTCTAGTTGCTTCCCCTCCCCCCCCCCCCCCCCCCCCCCCCCCCCCCAAAAAAAAAAAAAAAAGTCATTGTGTATGAGAATAACAATAGTAGATATGTGAAGTCCTCATTGCAGAATTGGTTCAATGTACAAATTGATGTGGACTGTTGAATTTACACAAACAAAGCATACAAGGTCCTAGTTTTTTTTGGTCGAAGTACAAGGTCCTAGTTGTTCCATATGATTCCAAATCTTACCAAGGTTTCATAATGGTGAAATACGAAGCTTATTCTTTTGTACTTTTGAATCTGGCAATATGCTTTTCGAGCAAAAAAGAAAAAATCTGGCAATATGCTCTCTATTCTCAGTAGCTAAATATTGATCAGTAGGATTTTTTTTATTTTTTATTTTTAAATGATAGGTATGTCTTTTATTGAAAGAAAATACATTAACAATATCAAATTATTTTGTCCTTCATTTTGAGAAGGTTTTCATTCATTTCAAATTGAATCTTATTATGCGTTGTGCAGAATGGATGAATTTGCTTTGGTGGGAACCTCATCAGAAAGCATCTCCAAGAGTGTGAGCTTGGATGGAGCTAGAAGAATGGCTTTGAAACACATTGAAGCTTTCATCCTTATGTTTTCTGATCAGCAAGCATTTGCTGCTGCTGCCACTTCAACAGCCCCTGCAGCCTTGGTTCAGGTTTCTGAAGGCGCACGAATCCAAGAAGCGGGACATCTTAGATGCAGGTTTCTCTCTCTCTCTCTCTCTCTCACAGTTGCTAGAAAAACAAGCCTCTTTTTTAATAGGCAACAGTGCACATCTAGTCATTTTTATAAAGCGTCTTTTTTGTCCTTTAATCTTCACTCTGCTAACAAAATGCTGACATTAAAATTTTAAATTTTGGCAAAATATCATCTAATGTAGGCATATTAAGTTTAATTTTCAAAATAACAACGATTATATAAAAAATCATATGATACTAACGGTGTTAAGATTATGAAATTGAAAAAATATTTTTAAGGGACCAAATTGAGACTTTGTATAAAAAAGGATGAAAGATGCACTTTTGTCTTTTAAATATTACAAAAATAAAATTGAATACCTCCAAGGCTTCAACTTTTAAGTTTATGTATGGATTGTATGCATACAGTAAAAAATACCTCCTGTTATAATAAATGCACGTTTCTATTGAGTTTCTGCCTTTGGGATTTATCATTAGTTGTTAATGGGCTATTTTATCCTTTGTTTCTTAGTGGTTCTGAGATTGGAAGATTTGTTACTATGCTACGAAATCCATCATCTATTCTAAAAGCTTGTGCTGCATTTGCTCTTCTACAGGTAACTGTATCCTTTAATTTTTTGTATTAGCGTCTCAAATCAGTATGTTGGTTTAGTATTTTGTATCTTAGCTGATAAAACAAACACTTAAAAAAAATGAAGTCATTCTTATGTCAGCCAGTGGAACATCGGATTATTTTTTTTCTTTTTCTTTTTTTTTTTAAATGTTGATAATATCCTTTTCGCTGTTGAAGTTTTGTTAGCATTGTCGCTTCTTAGATTTGAACAAGCATTTTATTTCTTGTGTTAATCTTTCAAATGCAGTTTACAATTCCCGGTGGGCGACACGCCATGCACCATGCTAGCCTCATGCAGAATGCATGTGCGGCAAGAGTTCTTCGTGGGGCAGCCGCCTCGGCAACTGCCCCACTTGAAGCGAAAATATTCACCAGAATTGTTCTCCGCAACCTTGAGCATCACCAGACAGATCTGCAAACCATCTAGAATAATTCTGACATGTGGTAGCTATCCCCATGTCTGAAACTATTCTAGAGTTTGTGGTATATTTCATTCGTAGACAAAACTCTGCTCCCTGTTCCATAAGAAACATTGCTCCTTGATGTAAATGAAGGAAACTGATAGATTCTCCAGTATACTTTATTATCCTGCCTCAACAAACTGGTTAGCTGATAGTTTCTTAGCTCTTTGAGATGTATTTCTTTCTCTTCTCTTCCTTGTATCAATCTTTTCAAATCAAGGCTGCAGAAGATAGGAAAATTTCTATTAATACTACTTGCCTTGGTGCTTTTCCTTTGTATTATTCTCTTACATATTATAGTCTGTATAATTATGACCTTAGGCTATTTTTATGACACTTGTTGAAGACTGGCTTGAGTTCCATTAATCATTTGAGAAAAATAAGGCATTTGATTATATATGTTTATTCTGTTCATGATTTGGTTTGTGTTTTCGCCAAATCTGGAGTCAGGACATACATTTTGTTTGTTCTTCTGCATTTTGATTTTGGCTTCATTCAAAATTGACCCTACAGTTTATAATAGCATACAATCAACTAGAGTGACTTACATGAATTCTTGCTTTACCCAATGTCGTTTGAACATGTGACGTGGTGAGGAAATTGTTCCTCTCAACTGACATGCTTACATGTATTCTTGCTTTACCCAATGTGGTTCGAACATATGACGTATGGTGAGAAAATTGTTCCTCTCAATTAACTAACATGACATTCAAACATGTATTATCATAAAATTTGATTTGCACTATATTTGTGGATAGTATTACTTTGGACAACATACGTACATGCATAAATGTTAATGAATGGTTTCTTCATATTTTGCACTTGAGTTCTAAAGTTTCTTTTATAGTTGAATTTGAAAATTTTGTTGGACCAAAAAAATTCTTAATTTTCATTTTTTTAATGAAATATTTGTTACAAAACTCATATTGGCTTGTGATATATTGGTAAATTGAACTCTAGCGGGTTTGAAATAATTTTAAAAATAATTTGAAAAGAAAAAGAATTTAGTCTGTATAATATTTATATATTAGCTAGACCTGATTCAGGGGATGTGAGATTTGAGATTTAGTTTATGACAGGCAGATGACCAGATCAGGTTTAGAGGATGTGGAAAAATGGAAGATTAAGAAATATCATGTAATATACAATGGATATGAGAGTATAAACCAAAGTCAAGAAGTGTATTAAATAAGTTACAAGTACATGATTTTGATTTGTTTCAAGTGTACACAAGATAAGGCATAAGAAGACAATGGAAAATTCAAGAAAGAGCATACATGGCAAAAATAAGAAGATTATCAACAAATATCCTTTAACTTTGAATATGCTTATATCATATGATGTCATCATAAATTGACATGTGAACATAAGTTCAAATGAGATCAAACAAGCATAAAATATCCATTGATTCCTGAAGAATGGCACGTGGCTAGGAGAAACAAATGAAAATAGAGCAATTTACACAAACTTGGAGATAAGAATCACGTAGAAAACCCTAGAAAGACAGGTGTCATGATATGAGGTTATTTAGCTTCATGGAAAAAAAAAAAAAGACACTTATCTATCTATAATTAATACAAGTTGGAAGACATAATTATCTCCCAAAAAGGTCAATAATTTTGAATTAGATAAGGCAAGAGGAAAAGAAATCGATTTATCACATGTTAATAGGAAAACCATCTATAATATAGCCATTTGTATTTATATGAATTAAAGATTGATTTTTGGGGACACATGGACACCTTCATTTAATAAAGATTGAAGACATAATGACTCCTCCAAAGAAGTCAAAAATTGTGTCTAGGTGAAGACAAGAGGAGGAAAAATACAAAGACACATGTGATAATATGGATTAAAGAGGAAGACACTTAAGATGCCAAGTGTTATCATAATATTTAAAGAGGATTATGATAAAGACACTTGGACATGGCTTTTTTCCCTATTTGCCACTTTTTAAATAATTAATTACTATTTTGCCACTGTTTTCAAAATATTTCCCAATGTGCCACTATTTAGTCGACTAAACCAAGGTTTAGTTGACTAAAACGCGGGGAACCTATTTTTTTTTAAATCCCCCGATATTTAGTTGACTAACCCAAGTGAGTTAGTCGACTAACCCAATTGGGTTAGTCAACTAAATGTCGGCAGGAGGGTTTCTTCCCCATTTACGTCATAATGGAGCTCTTATCCTATAGCAACCCTTCCCCCCCCCCCCTAATGCTCTCTATTTTCTTAGTTTTAGTGCGACCCATCAAAGTTTAATCCCATTCCACCTTGTTCAAGGTATTATTGTTGTGTAATCGTTGTAGTTTCATTTTGTTTGGCTTTTCTTTTTTTGTTTGTAAGCTGAAACCCTCCCTTTTGCAGCTCACAAATTGTTGTTTGAAGGATGAGTTCAAGTTCAAACACGCACGTTACTGTAATCTACCATAGTGGGAGGCATTTTGAAGGTCCCGATGGTGTTCAATTTGAAGGAAAAACGAAAATGATGAAAATCAAACGAGGAACTACGTACAACGAGTTCAAAGAAAGAATTCACCAAAAATTGGGGCTACATGGCAGCCAATGCATTCATCGGGTAATTGCTAAAGTAGAGACTATACTGGGTAAGGATAGTGTATACTACATTAGTAATGATATATGTGATGATGAAGACATAGAGTGTGTCATAGATGCATTTGCTAATTGGAGAGTACAAAATTTTATTGAGATATATGTTGAGCTTGAATCTGGTGAATCATCGTCCATACCCATGCATACAAGATCTACACAGTATTATGGTCAAGAAGATAGACCTGTCGGTGTATCTACACGTCCACAAGTCTTAAGTCAGGTAACATTGACAGATGAAGAGGAAGATGAGAATATGCACAGCGATGAGAAGAACGATTTTGAGAGGTTTATTCCACTAGATGACACCTCAGATACTGATGTAGAGGGTGATTTTGATGCTCGTATGGACCCAGTAAACTCGATGACCGCAACCCTGCCACCGCTTCGTGTTGACCCAGTTAGAAGTGGTAAGTTAGTAAACTTGTATTTGTAGTTGTATTTGTAATATGTATTTAGTGGTTTTGAGGAAAAAATCATATTGGCAGATGCAGGGCCTGAGAGTGAGCCATTTTGGAACGAAAGCCCGCACTATTCCTCAATTAATTGGGCGCATTGTGACGATGACATGGACACGTTGTATGGTGATGATGACAAGCAAGGTGGTTGGCAGTTAGGTGATCCATTATATTTGTATCAGCAGTTTCCTTCTAAGTCTGAATTGCAACATGCCGTGAAATTGCATTGCATGAAGTCTCATCGTACAGCCAAAGTTTATAAAAGCGATGAGCGTAGGTTGTTGATAAGGTGTCAAAATCATGCTAACGGTTGTCCCTGGAATATGAGGGCAATGGTCCCAAATAATGGAAATAGTTGGGTGGTCCGTAAGTGGGGTAACGATCACACCTACCTGAACCAGAGTCTTACTCGAGATCATAGGCAACTGGATTCAGATGTTATATGTGCAGCCATTATCAGTAGGTTTTTTTTTTTTGAGTAAATACCCTATTTGGTTCCTGAAAAAAAGCACGGACCCCTTTTTGGTCCCTCAGTAAAAAAAAACTCATTCCATAGTCCCTGACCACGTTTGGGATACTTCACTGCATGTGTCCACTTCAACCTAGAAGGGCTAACGTGGACGGTTTTTGGATTTTACAGGGATTACGGGATGAGTTTTTTTTTTAGGGACCAAAAAGGGGTCCGTGATTTTTTTCAGGGACCAAATAGGGTATTTACTCTTTTTTTTTTTTGCAACTACATTCGGTTAAGAGAAGATCATTTAGAACTTGCTTTGTTTTCACCAGGTATGTTAAGAGAAGATCCAGCTTTAAAACCAGTGCTGATACAAGAGAGGATAAAGCGTCTGTATGGATATAATATAACGTACAAGAAGGCTTGGAAGGAAAAAATGAAGGCGATTGTGAAGTTATTTGGTGATTGGGAGGAATCATATGCATTCTTGCCCAATTGGCTACATACATGACGCAGTGTAATGTGGGCTCTGTTTTTAGGCTTAATACTGATGAATGTTTCGACGAATGTCGTTTTTATGGCGACAAACACGTCTTTCGTAGGGTTTTTTGGACATTTCACCAAACCATAGAGGCCTTCAAATACTGTAAGCTCATACTTCAACTTGATGGCACCCACCTGTACGGAAAATACAAAGGTGTTCTGTTGATTGCGACTTCATAGGATAGGGATGGGAAGATCCTGCCCATTGCCTTTGCTGTTGTTCCTCCCAGTGAGAAGTATGATGATTGGTGGTGGTTTTTGTGTCTCCTATGTGATCATGTGACGCAAAGGCCGGGCATTTGTTTGATATCTGATCGTCATGCCAATATCATAAGGGCGATTAAAGATCACCGGAATTGGCAGCCTCCATATGCCTATCATGTGTATTGCCTACGTCATGTCGGGAGCAATTTCAATACTAGATTTAGGGATATAGCATTGAAGAAAACAGTTATGAAACTAGGTAAAAAAGATTGATTTGTTCCCATTGTTATGAGTTTACATTTTAATTACTTCTTGGACATATTTGTAATGATTGATTTGTTCCCATTGTTATAAGTTTACGTTCACTGTTATTCAGGGTACATGAGTTCAAAGATCCAGTTTGACATGAGGTTTCAAGAGTTTATTGACGCAAACCCATAGTGTGTCACTTGGTTTGAACGGCTTCCCAAGGAGAAATGGTGCAGGTCCTACGATCAAGACAGACGGAGGTTTGGTCATATGACCACTAACCTAGTCGAGTGTGTCAACAAGGTCCTAAGGGGTGCACGTAATCTGCCGATAACGGCGTTGGTGAAGATGACTTGTAGTAGACTTGTCGAATATTTTGTCACCAGACATGTTGAGATTGACAAACATATCGTTGCAGGTAGGATAGTCTCAAAAAAGGTCGAAGAAGAGTTACAAAGGATGGACCAGTTGACAGTCACATACCGCGTGCAACTTTATGACAAAGATTTACAGTTATATGAGGTTGAGGACGCTTACAATCAATCGACACATGTCACGGGTGACATAATGAGGGTTGACTTGATCAATCGCAAATGTTAATGTGGGAGGTTCTCATCAAGAAGGTATCCCTGCAGTCATGTATTAGCAGTATGCAAGATGGAAAATTTGAACCATTACGATTATGTTGACCCGGTATTCACTATCCCTTACATTAGTCAGGTATATGCAGCACACTGGTATCCGATAGGCAATGAATTGTTGATTGAACAAGGAGAGGGACCCACCGTTTTCCCAAACGCAACTTTGTCATGCACACGAGGAAGACCAAAGTCTACAAGGATACAGAATGAGATGGATTGGGTGGAGTCTCAACCCTCAAGCAGTCGTTATATTTGTAGGACTTGCCACCAAGCCGATCATAATAGCCACACATGTCTAACGAGGATTAGACCAGCTTGAATTCTATGTCACGTGTTTTTTATTGAGTGTATGATGACTTTTTTGGGTCATGACTTTTTAGTGGACCAAACCTATGTATCACCCTTAATTGTTGCCAAAAACGTCTTTCCCAAGTCACATTGACATGTTAAAATGAGTTGGTAATGATTTAGTGCAAGCAGCCAACCTAAATCAGCAAGGGAGTGTGCCTCTAGACCTGGTTTAGTCGACTAAACCAAATGATTGTCGACTAAACCAGGTCCAGAGGCACACTCCCTTGCCTCTGGACGTGATTTAGTCGACTAAATCAAATGTTTAGTCGACTAAATGAGGTCCAGAGGCAAGGGAGTGTGCCTCTGGACCTGGTTTAGTCGACTAAATCAACTGATTTAGTCGAATAAATGAGGTCCTGAGGCACAATTCTAGATCAACCAATAAAACATCAAGTCGACCCTGCAAGTGAATCCACCATACATAAAACAATAAAGTCAGAGCGCCTAAACTGAAAGCATCAACATTCATCATCTAAACTGAAAGCATCAACATTCATTACCAAAAAAAGTACCAATTCCAGATCAAATTCACTAAGTTTAAGCGGACAAACAATAAAACATCAAGTGAATCCACCGTACATAAAACAATAAAGTTAGAGAGCAAACATCAAACATAAAATCCCTACATCTAATCTGCATCTTCAAGTGTCTCGGAATCCTCGTCTTCCTCATCTTCCGACACCGGGCGTCCAATCCAAAACTTAGCAAGCGTATCCTCTATCCCCTTAATCCGACCCTGCGTCCACGTCCACCTTTCATCCTCTGTCTGTCACCTCTTCTTTTGATTGGCTTCCATCCGGGACATCTGTTCCCTGCTAGCATTGATGGCTTGCATGAGATCATGAAGGGAGAATCCACCGTCCGGCTCAACAAAGTCCTCCATATGAACCTCGGCATCATCATCATGGACCTCAGGAAGAATAATGGGTGGATCCGGGCCAACATCAAGTACATCCTCATCGACACCAGTGTATTGCCATACACCATCTGCCACCTTGGCAATCTTGCACTACTCCAATAGCCGCTATCCAAACCTAGAATTCCACGTCTTCCGGTTCACCATCTGCTCAGTGTGCATAGGAACACGAAAATGCTCCAATATCTTCTGAACCAGATACGCGTATGGGAGTGGAGCTGTACTTTTTTGTTTGGCCTTATACATCAGGTAGCAAATGTAGTGCCTTCTTACCGGAATGGCATGACGAACAACCCACATAACAGGGATGTCACCCTCTGCCACCCTCGAATGATTGTATTGCCAAGGGAACAATATGTGGGTCATAACGTAGAAGAGGATATGGGAACTAACAGTCAGCTGCCCCACACTAAATATAGGTCTATGAACTCCTGGCCTCCTTGCCTCCTGCACAGCCGCATCTCGGTTAAATCCCTCAATGGCTACATTGCTATCCCCATCATACTAGAATCTATCCTTTTCATCAAAATCAAATCCCAGTAGAGTCGTCCAAATGGGAGCCGTCATCAGTATGTCAATGCCACAGACGTGAGACCTCAAATCGCCATTTATGTAGCTCAGGTTATGGTAGAAAGCTCTCACCATAACCTCTGAATAGGCACAACTCATCTCTGCCAGCCCTGTCAATTGGGAATTCCCCTATATCGCCACTATATCAAATCCTTCTTCTGCAAAGAATGCCATGTCTAATGACTTTGGCTTGATAATCGGTTTGGTAGCAAAATTTGCCAGGAATCGTGTATGCTCTGCTTCATTATTCTCAAACAAATAACCAAACCGGAGGTCAACAACGGGCTCAGCCTCCGGTGCCTGATGTGTCCTAGAGGAGGATGCCCCGCGGCTCGCTCGGTGCTTAATCCGTCTCCCACTCTCATTGCCAGTGTTTGAAGGACCTTCTCTACGACGCATGATGACAATAAAAACCTACAGGTAAAACACAACATAATCTTTAGAAGACAATGGATTTGAGACAGTTTAAACAACAAATCTTACCAAAAAACCACAAAAAAACACAAATTTTATCCCATTTTGCCTTGTTTAGTCGACTAAACCACTTGGTTTAGTCGACTAAATCTTGGGGAGTTGCTTCTTTTGACTGACCTAGCGATTTAGTCGACTAAACCAAGTGGTTTAGTAGACTAAATGGTGACAGGGCAATTTTTTAAACCCCCATTTGCGTCATACTCTGTCTCTTATCATATAGCAACACCAAATCAATCACAACAACCCAACAAACCAGCCAATAAACCAGCCAATGAAAGCACAAAACGGAAACAAGCAAATGGATTTAGCATTAACGCAAAAACTGTAAGAACCGGCTGAACCCAAGAGGGGGGTGAATTGGGTGAAGTATAAAAACCTTAGTTATTTTGAAAATCTTTTCGTAACTTACTAAAATCAGTTTATAAAGCAACCACCAGACATTTAAGTATGTATACACATTCTAATATATATGCTAGAAATGTAAGAGATAAGGGAAGAGAATGTGTAAATTGATTTATACTGGTTCAGCCTTATCCTTGACCTACGTCCAGTCCTCAAGCTCCACTTGAGATTTTCAATCCACTATCTTCTTTCAAACTGATTACAAGTTCTGTACTTGAAGTAATCCTCTCTCTAGGATTAACTCCCCCTTACAAACTGTAATCAATACACTTGCTTGATTACACCCTCTGTACTCGAAGTAATCCTCTCACTAGGATTCACTCCCCTTACAAGTTGTAATCAACACAATGTGTTTCCCACTCAAGATCACCCAATCTTGAGTAACTCTCAGATAGATAGAATGATTACAATAAATCTTCTCTCTTAGAAGTGAATAAATAAACACTGAAGAACAATACAAATCATCTCACTCTCTAAGCTATCTAGATATGAAAAACAGAGTGAAAATGATGTGAAAACAGAGTTTCAGCATGTTGGAAGTGTAAGCTTGTTTCTCCACGTTTTTCTGCTTGAATTTGTCTTCTTTTATAGGTAGAGATTAATATATGACCGTTGAGAAGATCCAATGACTGTTGGATAAAGAAATATAGCCGTTAGAACTTTTGCACAGCTTTCGATGTTCTGATACAAATATGATATTTTGAAGATTTGCTTCTAATCCTTTGTTTTAATCATCTGAAACTCACCAATAAAGTGGTTAAACATATCTAGGAACATTAGAGATTAATCATAGGAAGTATTAAGATCAAACAAGAAGGCATTGAAAATTCGTCAGATTTGAAATTCTGAAGTTGTAAAGAAACCTTGAGGTTTGTTCTCAAACCTGGAGGTTTTCAAAAACCTTGAAAGTTCATTTCCTCTCTGGTACTTAGAAACCTCGAGGTTTGTGGCAATACTCGAGGTTTTGCTAAAATCATTGAAAATCTGAGTTTTCATCCAAAGCCAAAACCTGGAGGTTTTGTTGAAAACTTGGAGGTTTTCAAAGTCAGAAAAAGTTGTTTGGTCTCTGGAAGCCAGAAACCTGGAGGTTTCTCTAGAAACCTGGAGGTTTTCAAAACCAAGAAATGTTGTTTGCTCTCTGGATGCCAGAAACCTGGAGGTTTTCAACAAATACTCTAGGTTTCATCTATTTTTCAAAATTCTCAGTTTTTCGCCAAAACAGAAACCTGGAGGTTTGGTAACTTGGAAAAATGAAGAACCTCTCTGCCTTGACAAACCTCGAGGTTTGTCCATAAACCTCGAGGTTTGTCCATAAACCTCAAGGTTTCTCATAATTATGAGAAACTTGAGAAAACACCATTTGAGATCAAACCTGGAGGTTTCCCCATAAACCTGGAGGTTTCACTTTGTTCAGAAAAACTTGGAAAATTCTTGGTCAATTTCAAATTCAAGTTTACATGTCCAAGCTTGAGGTAAGAATCCAATGCAAGAAGAATCAACTCCAAACTCATTGTATTATGTCCGTTATGATCCGATGAATGAAGGCTATTCTTGATCAGTGTTTTTGCGATGTCCTGAACTGACAATCAACTTTCAAAAGCCATATCACCCTGGTCTGAACTCCATTTTGGTCCGTTCAACTCTTGATGGAAATCTCTATGAGTATACTTTCATATGCCACTAATTTCAGTCCAATCAGATTTTCCGTTTGTGAGATATACCCAAAATACCGAAGGTGGGTCAGGACTGTGACGTTGATTCTTGTGGCAACTTGTAAAACTCATATCTCCTTGATCTGAACTCCTTTTGGCTTGAATTTTATATCAAAATGACGCATTGGGAATGTAGTTTCATATGCCATTGGTTTCACCTCAATCCGATCTCTAGTTTGGGAGATATCATCGAATTACTAGACCTCGCCCGATCTGAACGTGAAACAGAATAGACCAGAGTTGCTGATTAGTGCTGAAACCTTGAGGTTTTGCTAGAAACCTCGAGGTTTGCTAGTTCAGAGACACCAGAGATGCTGAAGACACTCAAACCTCGAGTTTTCTCGTCCTAAACCTCATATTTGCTTGATTTAACTCTGAATTGAGCCATTCCAACTTCCATATGATCTTGGAGACTTCTAGCATCAATATAAGAACTTGAATAATGATATCTTCACTCCATTCAACAAGTTCTTCCTTCTTCCATCTCCCAACATGATCATTCTTCATCAATTAACTTGGGCTCATCATTATTTGCAGCTTCTACCTTCTTCAACATTCAGAACATGATGAAGCTTCATTCGAACTTCTGCTTATCATAGAGACTCCCAGTATCACAAGAACTTGAATGTTGATATTTTTATTATATTGTGCAAGTTCTTTTGATAACATCTTTCTCTAGTCTCTTCTCTTCTTCTTGGTTATCCTTCAAAATCCATTGATAACATTTTGTTTTCTTGACAACCTCTGCAAATACTTCTTTCTTTCATCTCTTATCTCCTTCTTGATCATCCTCCTTAATTTAACTTGGACTAATCTACATTAAACATAGTAGTTAGTCAAAGTAGGAGATAACTATATTACTCAATCTTTTTGCTTTTAACAATGGAATCTATATAAGACATCATCAAAACTAATAATAACCAACAAAAACTACGATGGAAATCACAAAATGGAGATGAAAACATACTGATTACGACGCAAATGCCACTAGATTGAAGTTTCCTCTGCAACCAACTAACGGATTCAGCAACGATTTAGTCGGAAAAATAGAGGGGGAGAGGTTTGGGGAGCAATTTAGTCGATTAGGGTTCCATTAAGCTGCAGTTGGGGGTTTTTAAAAAACTCCTCTGTAGACATTTAGTTGACTAACCCAAGTGGGTTAGTCGACTAAATGTCGGGGTTTTTTTTTAAAAAAACCTGGTATATATTTAGTCAACTAACTCACTTGGGTTAGTCGACTAATGTAAAATTTGGGGTATTACATTTTCCCCTCCTTAAAATAAGTTTCGTCCTTGAAACTTAATTGCGTTCCTTCTTCGAATAATTTTGAAAATACAATTATCAACATTAACTATCACTTTTCTCACCACATATATTTATATCATAAAGCAATCATCAGATAATGCAATATAGATTCAAACGATAAATCAATATAAATTCAAACGACAAATCAACATCTTGTATTTATAATTAAGAATTCTATAATTTTTCATTATTCAAAATAATTCACAAAATCAATTCTAATTACCCCTCTAACATCTCTTTCTAAATAAAATTCACAAGTCAATAATAATCACATAACGAATCACAAAATAATTTTAAACATACAATTATTAGAATTTCAAAGACATAAATCATTCAAAAGACAAGAGAATAACCCTTCACTACCCATCTCTCACATTTAAAATAATTTATTATTATTATTATTATTATTATTATCATTTTATTCATTTACTTACTTAACTCTGGGATCTTTGATCCCTTGAGTTAGTATCAAAAGCGAAGCTAAGGAGAACCTTAGGCTCTGATACCATTTTGTAACACCCCCAATTTCTAACAGTTATAATAACATAAATTTAAATAATTTTTATAAATAAACTAATAAATTTCGAAATAACAATCTTGGGGAGTGCTACCGCCGCGCTTATATTGGACAAGCACAAGGCCACTTATTACATTAATACCAATTAAAACTTAAATAGAGATGTCTTATCCAAATACTAAAGTAAATTTAAAAGGAAAAAAAAAACTAGCTAGAGCTTGTTATTATTCTTCTCACTTATCACTGCTAACCCCAGCGGCCCCAGCTTGAGACCTGTTTCAATGAAAATCTGCTCCCCCGAAGGATCGTCGCAGCCCATGAACACACATACATCAGCAAAAGCTGGTAATCCTAATAGTTAAAGATAACACAAAATAATAACAATAGTAACCAATAAACAAATAAATAATTAAATTAATTACGTAATGATAGGGAAAAATATATATTTATAATCCACAGAATCAATTTCTCATACTCATCATAACTATACATTAACATTGACTCAGATATTATTATTTATCATCTTTTAAAATTTCTTTAGACCCGGGAAACCCTGCCAGTTTACCCTGTGACCCGGGAAACCCTGCCAGTCACAATCAATCAAATTGGCCATCAAGTATATCTAGTATTTCTTCCTAGTGTGCACACCTCTTCCCAAAGTTGCTACTAGTGTCCCGGGAAACCCTGCCAGACACCACTTTAGGAAGAACGGATATCATAATTTTCTCATCACATAATATTTCGAGGCATAAAGCTTACGGGTTGTGTTCATCACTTTGGGGGTACCATCCCAAAGCTATCCTCCCACTATTAAATTGTTTTAAAACACACACAAAACAAACTCCTAAAGTATCTCTATTATTTAATTATCTTATTTATATATATTTTTATATTATTATTTTAATTAAATATAAATATAAAGATATTTTTGACCCAAAACAAACTACTAAATTATTCATATTACTTACTTATCTTATATATATATATATATATATATATACATATATCTCTGACCTTCGGGATTGAATCACCAAGAAAAGAAAAATAGAAAACAAATAAGTACAGAACGTACAGGTTTGCGGAATGGGAATGTCAATGAATGAAAGAAATTCAAATGATTCAAACACGATTCCCGAGGCGAACAATTATACTTATTTAGTCACAAAAGAAAAACGCACGCACAGGGGGAATTCATTGGACATATTTCATCATATATATATACAAGACAAGCACGCACAAAGTCCGAGGCGAAAATGTATTCAATTGATTACAAAAACGCACAGGCAAGCAACAAGTCGAAAACGCACAGGCATTACAATGCTTATATAGATATATATCTCAGAAATCAAATAATTTCTATAATCTAGGCCTCAAGATCACCTATCAGGATTAAAATTAACCTAACCTCATAGGAATTAGAATTATCTGATCTCCGTGTTTGCTAACCTCCTAAAAGAACGAGCAGAGAAAAGTATCGGGTGTTTTCCTATGTTTAAGCGGCCAGACCTGGTATTTATAATTAAATCTAGGGTTTTGGCTATAGGCTGGACCTTTTAATTATTAGATATATTTTGAATCCGATAATGAATTCAAAAAGATTAAAATTATATTTTGATATAACTAACTCCTAGAATCTATGATCTAATCTTATAATATTATTTACAAAATAATATGGTTATCACCGGAACAATACAACACTATTAATTTAATTTATTTATTTATTTATTATTTTATTATTATTATTATTTATTATTATTTTAATCTATCATTATCATTTCTATTTCTATTATTATTATTATTATCATCATTAAAATCCGGGGTATTACAAGTGTGAAGTCCCACATCGACTGAGAAGGCGAACGAAGCATGCCTTATAAGGATGTGGAGACCTTTCCCTTGTGGACGCGTTTTGATGGGTTAGGCCCAATCAGAAACAAAACAGTGAGGCCTAGTGTGTGCCAAAGCGGACAATATCCACAAGCGGGCACTTGGGATGTTACAATTGGTATCAGAGCCAGGGCTTGGGTCGATGTGCCAGCGAGGACGCTGGGCCCCAAGGGGGGTGGAGTGTGAAGTCCCACATCGACTGGGAAGGCGAACGAAGCATGCCTTATAAGGATGTAGAGACCTTTCCCTTGTGGACGCGTTTTGATGGGTTAGGCCCAATCAGAAACAAAACCGTGAGGCCTGGTGTGTGCCAAAGCGGACAATATCCACAAGCGGGCGCCTGGGATGTTACAACTAATTATCGGGGGCATTTTAAAAAAAAAAATAGGTTCCTCGCGTTTTAGTCGACTAAACCTTGGTTTAGTTGACTAAATGGTGGCATATTGGGAAATATTTTGAAAACAGTGGCAAAATGGTAATTAATTATTTAAAAAGTGGCAAATAGGGAAAAAAGCCCTTGGACATCCATAATTAAAGGGTAATTGACACCTAATTATCTTCTTTCTTAAGCAAGGGATTTCAACCACAAAGGAGGCATATAATTGAAGATATTTTTGCGCCCTAGGATGACACATGGCGTGACCAAAGAGAAGTAAGAGAAATCAAGATTTCTCTAGAAAAAGGAAGAAAACCCTAGAATTTTCACGGATAATTACAAGGGGTAAATTGGTAAAATTGTAAGGAGATATTTTTTGCCAAAGACCTCTATATAAAGAGAGCTTCACCCCTCATTTGACAAAGTAAGAAGGTGCCACACACACATAGAAAAGAAAAAGAGAGTAGTGAGCTTGAGAGACAAAACCAAGAAGAAGAGCAAGAAAGTTGAGATAAGATAAGGAAGTTATGAAATTTATTCTACTTCCTTCAAATGCATGTAGTTATGTTTGAAGCCTTAGTTAATACCCTTGTATGATATTATTGAAGCCCTAGTCACTCTTACAAAGGAATTCAAGAAGAGGTGGTGAAAAAAGTAAGGATTTAGAACAAATAAGTCATCTTCCTAATCTGTTGTGATTTTGAAAGGGATTTTGGCCAATAGCTAGAACATGGTGATATAATTTTATTTTGGTGATTTTGATGGTTTTAAAGTGTTTAAAATGGAATTTTGTATAAGGAAGAACATGGAGTATATTTTGGAAGTATTAAGGTCAAAATATGAAGAAATACAAGTTAAATGGCTTTAAAATCAGCAAGGGCATTTTCGTAAACTGGGAATGTTTTGTGTGGATCTGGTCTTGGCAAGTATTTTTAGTCAAAAATAGACATGTCAAGGGTCACATAAATTTTTGGAACAGCTTAATCGAATTTTCTATAATTAGTTATGAATTTTTGAAGTTGGGTAAAATTTCTAGAATTTTCTAGGTTTCATGCAAAAATGAAAAGGGAAAGATAGTGACACCACTTATAATGTATTACTTTAGGTCTAAAATTCCTCCCAAGTTGTCGAGAACTAGTTATTTGACTAATCAGCTATTTGTAGATAAGTACCTTAATCTCATATGCTTTGTATGACTTTGTATGTATGTTTTATTATGATTGTGTATGTATTCGGTGTTATTGTGTTTTCCAAGCGCTTTGGTATCGGAACCTGCTGCGTGCGACTAGAGCCTTGTTGTATGCTGTGCCTTGCAGTCTATGTTGTGAGGATTGCTTGTTTCAAATTAGGCTTTATGCCTCGCTGTGTGCGACTTACTGAATGCTTATGGTTTTCTTATATACTCTGAATATGAGATTAATGGTTACTCTAGGATTCAATTATGAATCCTAGGCCATTATAAAGATACAGGTAGTTTTTTTTGGAGTTGATCAAAGGGCTAAAGGAAAGGACATGGAGCATAGATGAGAAGTCTGAAAAGGTTGTCGGTGAAGACTTGATGTTATTATGTTTTATATTTTGGAAGACTATATATTATTGTTGCTGATCTAGTATTCATTTTGGGATAATTCTATGATAACTCTATGGAAATTTATCCTTTAAGAGAATTATTTACTTTTACCAATATTTATTGTCCAAATCGCTTATATGATGTGCTAAGCAAAATTACATGATATATGACGTTAAGTAATTTGATTTGATAATAAAGATCAGAATTTGAGAGTATCACACTACCTGCCACTCAAAAGGGCAAGACTGGTAGGGGTGTAACATCTCTCTGAGGGAGAACTGGAAATGCATCTCATCTCAAAGGTAAATGATTCTCCATGGAGAATATTAAGACCCAGATAGGCTCTCTTCTTGCTGAAATTCTAAAGCCAAAATATATTGATTTTAATGGTGATTAATTTGTGAAAAACTTTATAATTCTTCATGGATATGGAGAGGGATATATCAAAGTGCTAATATAATTAAAGATAATTTAGGTTGGAAGGTGGGATCTAAAAATTCCATTTCTCTAAACCACCCTTTGTGGTGTGGTCCATGCAGTTTAGATCCTCTAGCTAGTTCTTTATATGTAATAATTGTTGCGGATTTATTGATGTATCTTCCCTCTAACCGATGTCCGACTAGGTGAAATCACAACTTACTTATGGTCAAGATCCTTGTCTCTTTTCTAAATGGTCAAGATAAGTTAATTTGGCCCTTCAGGAGAATATAAGGTCTCACTTGGGTTCAAAACAATTCCTCATCTACACAACAAAGATCAAATGATAATTTTTTGAAATTTTTATGGTATACCTCTTTACGTCTAAAGGATCTTCTATTAATTTGGAAGATTTTGAATGATGCAATCCTGATATCCTCTATAAGTATCATCTTCTTGTCCAAGGTAATTGTCTATTTGGATGAAACCAAGAAGAATCATTAGATAATCTTTTGGTGAAATTGTCCTTTCTCAAGTGTAGTTTGGTTTGGAGTTCTTTCAATTATATTTCCTTTCAATAGTTTGATGGCTTTCAAATTTTGGCTAAAAAGGGTCTTAATCAAGCTTCACAAGGGTGATTTTTTTTGGAGGAAGTAACAGAGATTATCAAATTCATTTTTGTTTTATGGATGAAAAGGAATCAATTGCTTCACAAAGATAAGAAGGTTGATCCAGCTATAGTAATCAAGGAAATTCATTTATCATCCTCCCTTAGTACTACTGCAGCTTTCTTGTCAAGGGAATATGCAAACTTGAACATCTCTCATATTCCAAATCTTAATTCTCCATTCAAAAATATCCCCTCAAGTGGTCGGTGCATCATTGTGTACTCCCAAGTCACAATGCTCAGGTAGCTCTTGTCCTTGGGTTTAACTGATAAAGGGTCGGACTTTCCCACCTAAAGAGAGGGGATTCAATTTTAGAGTTAGTCAAGGCGCTGGGGGAGGCATCTTACGGGTCTGCGAAGCAATGGAAATGCTGGGAAGAGGTGGAGGCATGTGTCTTCTCTAACCCAATATATTCTGTGAACTGAGCTTTAAGCGCTCTGTCCTTGGACTATGTGTGTGTCCAACCCTTTTCTTAAAATTTTTATAGCAAAAAAAAAAAAAAAAAAGAGTCATAACGCTCAAGTATTTCTGGGATTCTTCGTTTTTTTGTCTGCTATATTTGTCAATCAATTTAGTGTTTTTCAGTAAAAAAATTTGAATTCAATTGTTAACTTGGATTAAGAGTATCGATGTTTTGATTATTTAATTCGGACGTCAAGGAGCTTCTAACCATATTTTGCTGCGTGAAGAAATGGTATCATAATGTCAAATTAAGTGCTTGTTTAGAAACTTTTAAAAAGTTCTTATTAATGACAGTTTTCCTTACCAATCTATTAGGTCTTATTTTCTAATAAAATCATGACATGTTGACGTACTTTTCTTAATATTAGTAACAATTCATATGGATTAAATTTCAAAATTATGTAATAAAAATCATATATAGAAAAATGGGAAAATTATAATAAAGAACCTAAGGTAGAATTGTTTGATTAAAAACAAAAAAGGAGCAGAAAATTAAAACAACCTAGAGATTTAGATTAAACACAGAGAGTGAAGTAATTGAAAATAAATTCTTTCTATTACTAATAACACCAAAAATCTGTTTCAATTTCATGACGTTGTTTCATATGAGTTCAAACTATTGTCAATTTCAGTAAATCTCTATCTTCAAATCTTTACTTAGTTTTAAAAATCTTAAATAAAGGTCAAAGAGAATTCATCACCTATCTAAAACTTATATTATAAAACCATTGTATCATCGAATATCAATGCCACAGCAGGTCGCAGGCGACAGAGGTTCTATAAATGTTAACTTGAAGGTTTTGTAGAGACGCTAAGTTGGAGATGATTTCGTTGCAGTAGAGACACTAAGGGTGTGCATGGCAACCATTCTGTTGCCCAGCACTGTTTCTGAGATGAAACAGTTTTTTCTAATTCTGTGCTTTGGAAGAGTTCTGAGAATCAGAATTACGTTTGTTAACTCATTTTATTTTTACTCCGAGAATCAGAATTACGTTTGGTAACACATTTTTCCTCCCCTTGTTTGGGAGTTAAGAAAATAGTAAGGAAGGAAGATGAAGGATTAATGAGTTATTTTTACCATTTTGTCCTTTTCTTTAATAATTAATATAAGGGAAAATGATATATCCAGTGACTGGATATAAGGTTTTTTTTAGTGAGATATATACTACGCCGTTTTGACCAATTCACACGCTCTATCACTAAAAAAAAAAACCTAGAATAAATTGAAAACAAAATCCAATAGGAATCAATTTCACATCGAGCTTAAAAAAAATCAATATGACCTTCACATTCAAACGATTAAAATAAAACCTAATTCCTAAATTTAAAAACAAAATCTAAGACAAAAATTGGAATCGGTAATTCTCTATTCTTTATTCGGTGATTCTTTACAGACTATCAATTAATCCATGGCAACAATAATTCATTGTAATTTCAAATCGGAATTGGTGATTCATCGCAATTTATCGCAACAATTCATCGTATTTGGAATCACAACAATAATTCTCTGTAGACTATCAATTAATTAATCGCAATTTCAAATCGGAAACGCAACAATAATTCTATTTTTTTTTGTGTGTATTGTTTATGTTTTTTTTTTCCAATGATATAGCGCGTGAACCGGTTAAAACGACGTAGTATATATTTCACTGGAAAAAACCTTATATCCAGTCACTGGATATATCATTTCCCCTTAATATAATTATTATACCTAACAAATAAACTTAAATTTAAATTTCCTAAACAAATTATTTATGTAATTTTTATATTCAAAAAATTATTTATGTGGCAGCGGCGATGGCGGCGACGGTGGTTGTGGTGGGGCGGTGGTGGTGGGGTGGTGGCGGCGGTGGTGGCAGCGGTGGAGGTGGGGTGGTGGCGATGGCGGCGGCGTTGGTTGTGGTGGGGTGGTGGTGGTGGCGGCGGCGACGACGGTGGAGATGGCGGCGGCGGCTGTGGTGGTGGTGGTGGTGGTAGTGGTGGCAGCGAGGGTGGGGTGGTGGAGGTAGTGGTGGCGGCGACGGTGGAGGTGGTGGCGCTGGTGGCGGCTGAGGTTGTTTGCGTGAGAGAGAAGAGAGGTGTTGTGTAAAATAGGTTTTGATTTTTTGCCCTGAAATAGAGAAGCCAAAATTTTTAGCTTCTTTTTTTTACTCCCCAGCACAAAAAATAACGCTCTCAGAATGACTTTTTTCTTGATTTCTGTGCCCCGAAACAAAAATGGATGGGAATTGTGTTTGGTAAATCCGGTTTTTTTTTTCTCCCGGGATGAACCGGTTTATTTTTTGTGCTGGGGAGTAAAAAAAAGAAGCTAAAAATTTTGGCTTCTCTATTCCAGGGCAAAAAATCAGAATTTATTTTTCCTTCAATCGAAGCAGAAATTTACTCTCATTCACCACCACTACCGCCCTACCACCACCGCTGTTGCCACCCCCAACACCGCCATCGCCCCACCGCCAATGCCACCGCCCCACCATCACCACCACCACCGCCACCACCACCACCACCACCCCACCACCACCACCGCCACCCCCACCGCCCCACCACCACCACCGCCACCCCGCCACCACCACCACCACTGCCCCACCACCCCCGCCACCACCCCGCCACCACCACCACCACCCCGCCACCACCACCACCACCCCACCACCGCCACCGCCATCGCCCCACCAGCGCCACCGCCACCGCCACCGCCCCACCACCACTGCCACCGCCCCACCGCCACGGCCCCACCACCACCGCCCTACCGCCACCGCCACCGCCATAGCCATCGCCCCACCACCACCACCACCGCCGTCACCACTACCACCCCACCCCCACCGCTGCCACCACACACCGCCACCGCCTCACTGCCTTCGCCACCACCATCACCACCACCGCCACCGCCATCGCCACCACCCCACCACCACCACTGCTATCGCCTCCGCCACATAAATAATTTTTTGACTATAAAAATTACATAAGTAATTTTTTTAGGAAATTTAAATTTAAGTTTATTTGTAAAATATAATAATTATATTAATTATTAAAGAAAAAGACAAAATGGTAAAAATAACTCATTAATCCTTCATCTCCCTCCCTTACTATTTTTTTAATTCCCAAATAAGGGAAGGAAAAATGTGTTACCAAACGTAATTTTGATTCTCGGAGTAAAAATAAAATAGGTTAACAAACGTAATTCTGATTCTCAAAACTCTTCCAAAGTACAGAATCAGAAAAAACTGTTTCATCTCAAAAACAGTGCTGGACAACAGAATAGTTGCCATGTACACCCTAACTTAACAGATTCTGATTTGACTTCTATTTATTATTATTTATCAATCACTTCAAATTTTGATTCAATTAGTGAGAGTATAAGAAATCTGGCCAAGGGCAATTTAGTCTTTATATTTTAATATTTCAATTTTTAGTCATTCAAAATAATTACAATTTTTATAGTCCTTCTTAAATACTATTATTTTTCTTAAGTCTTTTATTATTATTTTCCCAAGAAAAATTTAATTGAATAATTATTCTAGCAAAATTAACTAGGTTTAGCCGGAGGAATGTGGAATGTGGAATGTCTGATTTGTCAATCCCAGGCCCACCCATGAGTTCAGCGGTAGGGCCGAATAAAAAAGGAAAAGAAAAAAGAAATTCCCGCCAAAAAAATCTTCCCGAACTTGTGTTGAGGAAGAATAGAAAAGGGAACTTGAGCACTGTCGTGATTCAGTGCCATATTTGGAGGTAATTACTGAATAAACCCGTGGCCTACCCATTCTCTTCGTCGCTGCTACTGTATGGCCGGCGCTTGATCGTCATCGTGAGCCGGAGAATCTGTAACTGGTGAGCGTCTCATCTTTCCTCACCCTCTCGCCTTTGCTATCTAGTAATCTCTTAATATTGCCTTTGTCTCTGCTCTCATTTTGCCCATTTCGATACGCGGTATTCATGTTTAATAAAGCAAGGCCTGGATGTCATGCATTGGCGGAGCTCCGCCACAGTGAGTCACCACGTGACCGCAAGTGCAGACATTAATTCCCCTTTTTCTTTCTTTCTTCTTCTTGTTTTTTTTTTTTTTTGAAAATGAAAAAATCAACGAAACCTTCCTTCCTATGTGCAGACATTGTGACCTAAATCTCGATTCGTCCCCCATCTGTTCCTTCCTCCAACTCCGGCGACCTTCCTTTTCCCATTATCGATGGTGACAGCGGCGAGAGACAGAGTTGCGGATTGAAATAAGAGTACCACGATTTCGAACCAGATCGAGCGAGGCCTTCGTTCTCCTTCTCCACCATCTCAATTCGATCCACCACCGTCCGTACTATAGTCGCCGACCGTCTCATCCTTCTTCCTCCACTCAAGGTCCCTCTACTGCTCCCCCCCCCCCTTTCTCTGTTTTGTGCCGTTTTGTGTGGGTGCAGGGGAGGTATGTGCAGTTGCGGAACTGTGTTTATTTATTTTGCAATTCTAATTTTTATCTCAATGTGAGCAAAATTTGGGGATGCTTTCATCTCGCATAACCGGTTTCGAAAGTTGTTAACCTAGTGACCAATGTCTACTCAGTTAAACATTGATAAAGACGATACATTTGATGTTCATGGTCTTTAGTGAACTTGTAGTATAATAATAATGTTTCAGGAACCAATTGCAATTAGGATGTGTAAAGAAATTTCAAAATTTTATATTGAATTTTCGCAGACAAGTGAAAAACAGTTTCCCTGATAAGCTACTGTCCGTGCTTTTTTCATTGTAGTGCCGTTCAGTTTTTGTTCAGTTTGCTTACTTGTGACCATAACATCACATGCCGATGAGGAAAGCCATATATTTCAGTCTTTTGAGGTCATAACCCTTTGTTATTTGTGATTCTTGCATGTTATGGCAGGACTTCCTTGTATGAACAAAAAAAATTTGTGGTTCTGTTCAATATTTTTTCTACTACATGATGATTGGATTTTTTTCTTCACTGCAGTGATCGTTATAAAACTATGTTATGAAGAAATTGGTGATTCTGTTCAATACTTTTGTACTACTGGTGATTCTGTTCAATACTTTTGTACTACATGATGATTGGACTTTTTTCTTCTTCACTGCAGTGATCATTATAAAACTATGTTTGAAACACTATATCAATAGCATTCACTTGAGGATGCTTGGATTTTTTTCTTCTTCACTGCAGTGATCATTATAGAACTTTGGCTGTTCGCAATCTTGTGTGGAAGAAATTCCCATATATCGGAAGTTTAGAATTTTGGTTATATCTGCAAATTGTAAGGTCTAGGGAATGGGAAGAAAATCTTATGATTATATGTGAGGAAAACATTGTAATTTATTTGTTGTGGCATCCACAGTAATCTTCTTTCAAAGTTTAGATTAAAATCTGTTTGACCTCAGCTATTCATTGTTCCCCCTATTTTGCTCTCCCTTTCTCTGCTCTTTGCTTTTATTGATCAACTGATTTGTCTTATTCGTTCTTTATGGAGGAGTTAAAATGTTATGCAATCTTCATATGCTGTATTGAAAACATCTGGAATTTTTTTAATTATTTCATGTGTAGTTTATTTTGATAGTTTTGAACATGATTGGTTTAACTCATGCATGCTAACTTATGTTGAACGTGATATGTTTGATAAGATTGATGATGAAGATATAATACAATATTTTCAAAGAATGAAGAATCGAAAAATGTTTTTGTAATCGTTCTATTGTAATTGCTTAGTTAACCCTTGATTATTACTTTTCTATGTTAAGTTGAAGTTTTTTTTCTTTTCTTGTCTACATTCTTTTATTTTTTAATGCATTGTGTGGACACAAATACAAAATCTTGGCTCCGCCACTGATGTGATGTCCTTGTTGAAAGTCTAGCTCGAGTTCTCCAAGCAATCTAAGGTAACCCACTAGGGCTAATCGTGACAAAAGTTTTGTTGGGTTTTTACTAGGAGTCTGCGATCTTCTTGATTATTTCTTTTACTTCACATTGTTGCTATCTCTCTTTCAATAGTTAGGGATGAGCTATCTCTATTTTCTGCCCCGACAACTTATGAGTTAGGCCTTCTTCTCTGTGTTTTCTTTCTTTAAGTCAACTGAATATTTGGTCTGCATAAATTTGCAAAATTTTGCTGCCCAATAATCTGCTGGGGAAAACCCTGATGACTGAAAGCCATATGTTGTGTTTAGGTCTTGAATGCAGGTGACTGTATTGGTTAAATGGCTGGTTCTTTAGCTCTCTTTTAAAGACGAGAAAGGACGACGAGCTCAGGTGTTGGACAGCTTTCCACTCGTTGGCTTCATGATCTCAGGTGCGTCGGCAGCATCCTCCCATTTTCTTTCCAGATCCCGGCATCCTCCCAAGTGAATTTGTTCTTTTTAAATCTAATTTGTGCTTCTTTTTTTGGTGTAGGAGAGCTTGCTTAAGGAGAACGCTTTGCTTTCCAATACTGTGAGGAAACTCAATCGAGACGTCTCCAAGGTGCCCATTTGCCTAGCCTTGTTATAGAATTCAATTTCTGAATCCTGTTTGTACCTTGTGGCTTTGAAATTGGGTGTCACGTTTCTAACCTCGAATCTGCTTGATTTAGTAAATTTGTTGCCCTTTCTGGTAATTGAGAAATTGTGTAGCCTGTTGTTTCTGTGAGGTTTTGAATGAAATGGGAAGGGGTAGTTGAATGATTTACACAATTTCCAGTAATTCAGAAATTGCATAAATTTGTTGCTTTATTTTCTGTGATTTTTAGAGTTCAAATATAGTTGAATTTTGTTTCTTATTGCGTTTCCCTACTGTCTGCAATGTATAGTACTGGCATTTTGTTTGGACTATATGAACTTATGGCTTGTCAAAGCAAACAAGCATTTCTCTAATGGACATAATGCAGATTCAGACTGTCAATTACCGAATTTATTTTTATATGCAAAAGGATGGCTATAACTGTGAAATTATTCTCAGATCTTATTTAATTTTTCCTTATCTCTCAGATCACCATTTGATAACTTGAGGGAGAAAGTTATGTGAACAACAATAAATAAGCATCCCTAGTCAGTTAAATCTATCAGAAGCCAAAGAAATGGCTACTTCTGGAAAAAAAACTGCAAGCTTAATGCCCCTTAAGAAAAACTATACTTATTCACCTAATCCATTCTACAGTAAGTGCAACTTCCCATTAAACACCATAATTAATTTCCAACCCAAGCAAACTTCTGTCTCAGTTTAATGATTGAGCAAAAGCTTCAAAATTAATGCCTATTTTAACATAAAATGAGAGATTACTAAATATTGGGAAAAAGAATAGGCAATCAGAGTAACAAAATTATTCAAGCTGTATGGAAAATTGATGATTTTTCAGATTACATGGGAATGGGGATTATAAGACCGTTTCAGGGCAACAAGTTCAACAGGTGAGGAAGAGTTGGTGTTTAACCCTCTAAATTCTCATCAGAAGACTTTGAAAGCTTCAAAATAAAAATATACGCCCACAACAACCGAGTTCATAGAGCAATTGACAACAGAAGCAAGAAAACCAAGAAAACTGAGTTCCACTTGTACTGTCTTGATTTGTCTTAAAATAACTTGTCTGGCGAGTGACCTATAAGAGCCAAATCAGCAGTAATGAATTGTGGAGAAGTTTCTCAAATGCATATGTGCTTATCAGACTCCATTGTCAAATGTGTAAAAGTGATGAATTGCGGGTTGATGCCCACACTTGGCAGCTGCAATAATAAGCGAGGGCACTCGAGTGTAAAATGGTACACTCGAGTGTTCCAATTTTACACTCAGGTGTGGTTGATTTCCATAGTGTTGCACAGGTGAATTTGGTGATGCACACTCGAGTGCAAAAAATTGACACTCGAGTGAGTGTGAAGGGTCTCTTAATCTCGTTTTAATTTGACATGGTTCAAAATAATATTTTCTCATTAGGTGCAAAATGGTATTTTTTGCCTCATTTTCTTATCTTATTTTCTTTTAACTAAACAAAAATTTTCCTGTCAACCCATTTTCTTTTTTTTATGGGAACCAAACGCATTGAGGCAAAGTATTTTCCGTTCCATTCCATTCCTACCTTTTCTTCGATCCAAACAGGCCTACTTTCCTTTGTTTTTGTGTGCCTTGGATGATGGATTGGCAGTTGCGTCATTGTTATATTCATTGGGATCCTCTTGCAAGCATTCTGCACCAACTAGAAGTTTCTGCCTTTTGTGTCAGAACATCGTTTTGAAGTGACTGTCGTTGATTTTATTCATGTTTTCTTAAATTTTCAAGAATATTTGAGCCTTCGATAACCCTTCAACTTGCAGATGCCCTACTCTTTGCAACATGTAACTTGTGACTTTTTTGAATTTCACTGTTATTCATCTAAGCTAGTTTCCAAAATGCTTCTGTGATTTATTTTATATATATGGACAAAGTTACTATATATTTTGGGAAAAATACACTATTTTAATTCATTAGATATATATTTACAGAGGTCATTTTGTCACTTTATTTATTATTTCTATCTATTCCCATGTTCTTTGTAATCCAACCAGTACTGTTTGTTGACCATAATTCATGAACCCAATTATCATAAGAAACGTATGGTGAATATCTATGAATATTTTTGTTTTGTTTCGTTTCTTGTTTGAAACAAGTTATGAATATTGAATATCAATCTTCTACAATGAAAATAGTCAAAATGAAGTTGTTAATAATAGATGACCCAAAGAAAGAGGTAAAAAAAATATCCATCCAAGATTTAATAATTGATCCAATCTTTTTTAATGAAAAACCAAACAGAATATGTAAACATTATGTTCCATTTCATTCCATATCATTACATTTCATTATATTCCCTACGATTCAGTATGAATGGTCTTTAGGGTTTATTCTTGGAGAAATATTGGAGGAGACTATAAGGATCAGAGACGAAGACGGCGAGAAGCATTAGAAACAAAAAATCAGAACAGAGCCGATTGGAAGACAAAGCAAACAATTGGAAGTTTCTTGAAGGTAATCCTGTTCATTTCACTGAGTTTTAGTCTTCTGAGTAATCTGTTAGTGATGCAAAAGCAAAATTGATTTTGTAGAAAGTGCGCCCAGAAGAGTCGAACCCTTTTGGATTCAAAAGAGATGGCTGGACAATCTGATCCTCACTTCTCTCTGTTTTCAGCTGAAGAGGTATCTTTACTTGAATAGTTAAAGAATTCCATCATACTTTTGTTTAAATTAGCTGCTGACAATAATTAATGGGTGTGATTTTGTTGCTAAGCTTGAATTTGTGGCGGAGGATGACATGGTTGAGATAGTACCCAATCTCAAAATGGATGCTCTCAATCTGATAAGTGTAAGCATTAGTTGTAGCTTATGCTCTTCCTGCTCTTTGTGAGGGAGAAAAGACAATTGTTTATTAGAGGTAACAACACTGGGATCTCAACTTCATTTTGGTGAAAATGACAGGGAGATTTTGGTCCATTTGTTCCCCAAATTGCAACTCAAGTGCCGTTGTGGTTAGCTGTGGCTTTAAAGAAGAGAGGAAAATGCTCCATTCGCCCTCCCGAATGGATGTCAGTTGGTGAGCTGCTTTTATTTCTTGTCTATCAAGTATCCTTGATCATTTTGATGATGATATTCCATTCTTTATTTCTGTTAAGGAAGAACTCATAAATTTGTTGCTTGCTATTTAATGAGAAGAAAAGAAGGGAAAAAGGGAAAGATAGTGAAGAGGTCCATGAGTCAGATTTTCTTAAGATCTACATTATAAACTGTCTCCAGAAAAAAACAAGTTCTATTCTAATGGATCTAGGTATTGCTAAATTCTTATTCCTTAATCCCAATTGAATGTTGTGGTTATGTTACCTTGCTTCTGATAGTTTCAAACCTATGCATTGTTTTTAAATATTTCTTTCTGTGTTATTTATGTTCCCAAAATTTTTTCCTGCCATAGCCTTGTGCGACATTGAATTTGTTTGGAGTCAGACAAATATGAATTAATGTTAAAAGTGAGCTGGTAATTTCTCACTAGAGCAATATAAGATCTCCTCAATATTTAGAGTGCATAATATGCAATGTTTCATTGTACGTTTTCTTGCAGAAAACAAATGATGGATTTTTTTGTAAATTATCAAATGTTTAAGAACAAGGAATTCTATTACTAAGTTGACAGTGGCTTTATGAAATATAGAAGGGCTACATAATTTTGGTGGTCTCAGTATGCCATTGAAGCATTCTTATGCAGAATAGAATTGTACTGGTATTTTGTTCTCTGTTAAATAAATAGTATTTTACGTTTGAATAAGTATGCATGACTTATGGTCTATAAGCGGAGTTGATACTCATAGCATATACCTGAAACACTATAGGTTGATTCTGAAATTTTTCTTCTTCAGATTGTTTGTGTTAGAGTTAATAAATGTATTATAGGCTGTGCAATGGTGTTATAGAGTTTGCCTGAAGGAAATTAACAAGCATCCTCTATGATAGATTATATATGATAGGCTATGTAACTACTCCTCTGGTCCTTACTATAATACATAGCTGACTTTTTTGAAAAGATTAAGAAAGTTAAATAAATTAATTTAAAGTATTGATATTTATCTTTTTAATACTGAATTAATTTGTCTGACTTATGAACTAATATATAATCAAATGATACACAACATATGCTATAATTAACTAACTTATTTAGTTTCATTAATCTTTCCGAAAAAAGTCAGCTATGTCTTATGGGAATATTAAGGAGTAAGGACTAGAGGAGTATGTTAATAGGCACTAGATTGAGCCATAATTACGTACGCTCATCCTCTTCGTATATATACCCATTTCTCATATAATAAACTAAGCATTCTGGCTCACGTTTGTACATGGTATTAGAGCTTGTTGTGCTCTAGTTCTATGATCGTGTTCTTTGTATGCAACATAGTGTGTGAGAGTTGTTTTTTGTGGTATTTTTATAGGGGGTATTTAGCATTTTGCCATGGCAAGACACCTTGGCATCGTCCGGTTGGCAAATCGCCTGAATCCGATGACCATTTGATTAGCACTTGAGCTTCATGTGCCACCCCTAGTCTCATTTTTTCACATGTTGGCACATGGAGGCACTTGTGGCAGTAGTTTTGATAGTGTTCTTCTCCTTCCGCATTAATACTTCATTTCTAGCCTGAATTTTCTTGTCTCCAAGTTTGGTTTCACATTTTCGAACATCTTCTTCACTTGCTTGGTCCCTATGAATCAAGTGTTGGCCTATGGTTGGTGACCATGTGCTTCTAGTTGAGTTTTTTCCCCCCCTTTCTGATAGTCCCTAGTGTGACTTTTTGAATCGCCTTGGGTTGGTTCTAGTTGGCTTATGACTGCATTGATGTGACCACTATTAATTTTGTATTTCTATTTGTGCTTGCCCGTTGTCTTATGTGCCAGGTGCATTTTACTTGGTACTATTATTCACTATTAAGTTGTGATGGCAGATAACAAAGCTATAATGATAACTGATGTTGTTGATCATAAGCTCAACTGGACAAATTATTTGGGTTGGACTAATGTGGTTCGTATCTATCTACTATGCATTGAAAAAGGAGACCATTTGACAGAGGATCCCCCTAAAGATGATTCTCTCCAAGATTGGTTATGGGATGATACATGACTGCTTTTGAAGATTCATAATTCTATTGAGTGTGAGATCATTGGTTTGATTAATCATTGTGAATTTGTCAAAGAGTTAATGGAATATCGAGAGCTATTGTACTCAGGAAAGGGCAATATTTCTCAAATTTATGAAGTCTGTAAAGCTTTTTATGGAGCAGATATGTAAGACAGGACTCTTATGGCCTTTTTTATGGACTTTAAGAGGACATATGAAGAATTTAAAATGCTTTTTCCTTTGACTACTGATTTGAAGGTACAACAAACTCAATGGGAGAAAATTGCCGTCGTGAGTTTTCTTATGGGTCTCCCATCTGAATATGAAATAGAGAGGTCTCAAATCCTATCTGGAACTGAGGTCCCTAATCTTCAGGAAACATTTCCTAGAGTGCTAGGTGCTGAGAGCCTCCAGCCAAAGAAGTTTGTTGGCCAAAATAGTGCACTAATCAATCTTGGTCCTCCTAATTGTGTAGGTTCTAGGTCAAGTGGAGCTAATAATCGTAACCAGAAATCTGGATTAGTTGTGTGCTATTATTGCTGCGAACCGGGCCATACAAAACATACTTGTAGAAAGCTTCAAAGCAGCAGCAAAGGGCTCAATTTGCATGTGTCACATCCTCTTCCCCTACACAATCTGATGAAAAGGTTATGGTTTCCACTGCTGAATACGCCAAGTTCTCTAAACATCGGAAACCACTAGAACCAACAGCTTCTTCTATCAGTGTTATTACTGAGATGGGTAACTCAAATACATGCCTTTCCTCTTCATCCAAATGGATCATAGATTCTAGTGAGATAGGCCACACATGACAAGTAACCAAAGTCTTTTATCTACTTTCCAATCATATCCCAACCTTGTGTTACTATAGCCAATGATTCTGCCTCATGCTATTGGTTTTGGAATTGTTCAACCCACCCCATCAATTTGGTTGTTATTAGTATTAAGTGTGCTTAAATTGTATTTGATATTCTCTCTGTTAGTGAACTCTCACGTAACTTGAATTATTGTGTCTTACTCTTTTCTGATTATTGCTTGATTCTGGATCTTACAATGAAGAGAATTATTGGTAGAGGTTGTGTGTCTGGAGGTCACTATATTCTTGATCAGGTGCATCACCCAATTGCTTGCTCCAGCATTTTGACTACTTCTAAGATACGCCATCGTTTGGATTACCCATCTCTATGTTCTCTGAAGAAGCATTGTCCCCAATTTCAACACTTGTCATCCTTGGATTTTGAGTGGTGTCAATTTGCAAAGCACCATCATCCTTCCTTTTTCTAGAGTCAATACACGTGTGGTGTATCCCCTTTTGAGTTAGTTCATTTTGATGTTTGGGGTCCCTATTTTATGGAGTTTTCGTTTGTTTTCAAGTACCTTGGTTACTTTTTTTTATTGATTATTACTCTCATGTCACTTGATTACATTTAATGAAAAGTTGTTCTAAGATATTTTCTCACTTTTGTACTTTCTATGTTGAGATTAAGATTCAATTTGATGTTTCCATATGAACATTATGCAATGATAATGCTAGAGAGACTCATTTCAGTCATATATGTTTTAGAATGGTACTCGTCATTAGTTCCTTAGTGTTGGTAGCGCAAAATGGTGTAGATGAGTGTAAGAACATAAACTTACTTGAAGTGGCACGGCACTTTTATTTTAAATGAAGATTTGAAAACCCTTTTAGTCATATGCGGTTTCTATTGCATGCTTCCTGAACAATATAATGCCTTCCTCAGTTCTAAATGATAACATGCCTTATACTACCGTTTTTCCTCAAAGCCTTTGTTTCCTATTGAGCCAAAGATCTTTGGTTGCACTTGCTTTGTTCAACACATGTTACCAAATTGGATCTAATGTCTTTCAAATGTGTATTTCTTGGGTACTCTCTTCCAGATGGGGATTTGATGTTTTTCTTCCTTAGTTAATCGATATTTGGTGTCTCTCGATGTTGCATTTCATGAGTGCACTCCTTTCTACTCTTCATCACCTTCCCAACTTGAGGTGGATGATCTGTTAGTCTATAATGCCTTTCACCTGCAAACTCTGTTGGATCCCCGTCGGCTGAAGCATATGATTGACCAATTGTTGCTTGTGCTTATTCTAGACATTGTAAGGAGAAGATTGTTGCCAATTCAAACCCATGCCCTCCACCATCTGCTTTGTTGTCAAATCCAATTTTGTACCATCTAACTTATACTAAGTTTGATCCTAATCTGCCTGCTATCCTAGTCTTGCTCAACCTATTGCCTTTCAAAAGGGGGAAAGGAAGTGTACTTGTCCTATCTCATTCTTTGTTTCTTATGATCATTTGTCTCATCTTTCTAGTTCCTTCATTGCTTCCCTAGATACCATGTCTATTCCTAAAATTGTCCATGAAGCATTATCTCACTTGGGTTGACGTGTTGCAATTGAGGAAGAGAAGCCAGCTCGTGATGGCAATGATACATGGACTAGTAGATGCAAGTGGGTGTTCACTATCAAAATGAACCTTGATGGCATAGTTACATGAATCAATGCTTGCCTTGTTGCTAAAGGATATGCTCAAACATTTGGTGTGGACTGTTCAAATGCAATCACCTGTGGCAAAATTTTTCTCAGTTAAACTCTTCATTCCAATGGCCATCACTTGTGGATGATCTTTACATTAATTAGATGTCAAAAATGCCTTCTTACATGGTGATCTTTATGAAAGTCTATGCATAGCTTCTCGTCTTGTTTTTCACAAATGCACCAAGCATATTGATATTGATTGACCCTTTGTTTGTGATAAGATTCGAGAAAATTTATCCCCATAGAACATGTCAAAACAGGAGACTAATTGGGTAATACTTTTACAAAAGTTCTTAATGGGGCTTGGATTGAATATATCTGCACCAAGTTCGGCATGGTTAACATCAATGTTTTAACATGAGGGGGAGTGTCGAAGTTAATAAATGTATTATAGGCTATGTTATAGGTTATATTACAGAGTCTGCTAGAAGGAAATAAACAAGCATCTATGGCAGGTAATATAGGATAGGCTAATGTTGGTAGGCACTCAATGAGCCGGAATTACAAAGCTTATCCTGTGTCTCAAATGAAACAAATTGAGCATTTTGGCTCACACTTGTCTATAATCTGAAAAAGGTGTGTGTGTGTGTGTTTTTAATATATTATCAGTATATGGAAATTTGTTGTGAATCTGATTTTCTATTGTTGCAAAGTGACAAGATGAGAGAAATATTAATGTTTCCGCACACCTTTGTCTGTGAATAGATAATTTAACTCAAGTTGTGGAGGCTGAGCGAGAATCTCAGGAAATGTCTGAAAAATTACCGTTTCATTATGTTGAAATCTCAAGACTTCTCTTTGATCAGTAAGTTTAGTGACATTAACTTATTCTGTTTGTTATTTTTACGTGACTAACTAATATCTTTGTGGATTTTAGTGCACGAGATGACATTCCTAATGTATATATGGTTAGTTTAAGAATCTTTCGCCTTCTGCAATTGTGCCAAACGTTTCTTCTTGATCTTTGACTTGTATGCCATTTGTTAAGGTGAGGTCTCTAATTGAGGACATACGAGATGTAAGATTTCATAAAGTAAGGACTGACTTGGAGGCATTCAATGGTCGTACAATTGCTGTCAAGGTAATTTTGTTATATATTTGAATGGTATCATTTTTTAATGTTTTTCATTTTAAACTTCCAAGCCAATTATATGAACACTCTCAATTGAGTTATCCAGGAAAGCTGCTCCTTACTGATTATGGGAACACAAATATGAAAGATGAAGAAAAGATGTAGACCAAAAAACCTTGTTTGTAATATACACCAAATTTCAACATATTTAGTTCGGAGTGAAGGATAGACTTTATGTGTATTTTTACTTTTTGTTTCGTGCCTTTTACATAATGTAAACGTTCAAATGAAAGCACCTACTTAGGCTCCTCCTTTTTTTAAAAAAAAAAAAATTAAAATAAAAAAAATCATCTGGTATCAAGCATTGCTCTGATTAATCCGGATTAAATTCTAGTTATGTTCCAATTAGAAGGTTCTCTCAACAGTATTTTTTTTCACAAGACTCAAACTCAAGATTTTGGCTTATTATGACTTTTCCCCTCCAGAAAGCTCGAGCTACTGCAAATATTTTCTACTCAGCCATACTATTTGATGCTACAAATAGGATATTTGGCATTAAGTTATTATCCTTTTCTTGACTTATAACGATAGCATTGGGAATAGATTCTCTTGACTCCAAAAAATTGTATATTGTTTTAAGAATGTTAAGTGTGTGAGGTAGAGAGATATGGACACCACACACAAAGGCCCTATGTTCCATTGATTTTCTCAAGTTAAAGCTCAGTCATGCCAATGGCTTTTGAGATATTGCAGATTAAGAATTTGTCGGCGATGGAGGTGAATATCGTTCGCCCATTTATTAGAAGAGCTTTACAGGCATTTTGTAAGCATGATAGTCCAGAGTTGATACCAGAACCAGAGAGAGTGGCTGACAAACGTCCACAAGTAGTCAACAATGCTCCAAGAGTATGTTTTCACTTCTGCTACATGCTTATAATCATTCCTTATATTAATCATATCATTTTGCATATACTTTTGTGAAGCTATGCGTTTTCCATCTGTTATTTGACCATCTTTTACAGAAGAACGAAATTAGTGATTAAATCTTATTATTGTAAAAAGATGTTCTAGTCTATCATGAGCATTTTTCACCTGACAAACGTTTTTCAATTTATCCTTCTATTTTTTTTAAAAAAAAAAAATTACAGAGGCAATTGCGACGATGATGATCAACAACTCATCAAATATTACCAATGGCATGTGGCTGGCTTTGAGGTGCTTGCAGCTGAATGTGTCTTTACTACTGTGTTCATCATCATGTATTGGGGATCTTGAGCTGACTCTGTAGAATATTGCTGTTATCTGTAATTTTCTCGTCGTAGTTAAGAATCAAAACACACTTTCTTGACAATTAGCACTTATTCATGCTCCTTCTGTTGTGTAGTCATTTGTGCCTATCATTATCAACAGAGAATGTGCTTTGCTACTCTAAAATGTTCTCATCATTGTTGAGAATCTATGAACATTTGAAGGGTCAGTCATAAGTTTTAATGTGGCACTGTGAAGGATTATGAAAGGCAGATAAGTTGGAGTTGAATTTCAGTTTAGTAGATAGTTCACAGAAATTTCTGAGGGCGTAGTTTGATCAGGATAAAATACTTGGTTAAATTAGAAGTTTTTTCCAATTTTGGAGGATAATTAAAATCATGTGGCCTTGTGTATTTTCAAACCTGGTACAAATGTCGGTTAAAAGTTCTATTTTTTTTTTCAAAAAAATAAAAATAAAATAAAATTATGTAAGGAAAAAGACGAATAAATAGAATCTGAATTTGCAAAACTCCCAAAAGCCCACCGAATTTGTAAAAAGACTAGGAGATGACAAAGACTTTTGAGGGTCATGCAAATTCATGCAAAATGACCATAATGCCCTTGCACCTTTTGAGAGAGATGAACAAGAGAACGAGATTCAGGCTCCATTTGCCGTCGCACGTTCGCCTTTGCCGTTGATGCCGACCTCTGCCGTCGACATCGATGCTGCACTCATCGCACCGGCTGGCACCGATGAAAAGAAAAAGAAACTAAAACACAAAACAAAATGCATGAAACAGTAATTTTTTTTTCGATCAGTTGATCCGGAAGAAATTAGAAGAAGACGTGAAGGAAGGAAGGAATCGACCGATAAAAAAAAAAATTCCTATTTTGTGTGTTTTGTTTCGTGTTTCAGTTTTTCTTTTTCTTTTTCACTGGTGCTGGCCGGTGCAGCATTCAAGGTAGAGGGTGCAGCGTCGGTGTCGGCATCAACGGCAGAGGCAAACGTGCGACAGCAAATGGAGCCTGAATCTCGTTCTCTCGTTCATCTCTCTCTCAAAAGAGGCAAGGGCATTATGGTCATTTTGTATGAATTTACATAACCGTCAAAAGTCTTTGTCATCTCTTAGTCTTTTTACAAATTCAGTAGGCTTCTGGGGGTTTTACAAATTCAGATGATATTTATTTGTCTTTTTCCCATTATGCAAACCTTTTTTTTAAAAAAAAAAATATTAAAATTATACAACTTTTTTCTGTATTTAAAATATATAAAATATATCGTGAAAAGAGAAAAAAAAAATGTTAGTGTATTCTCAGTAAAATTCAAGATGACTTTGGACACAATTTAAACTAAGTTTTGAAAATCAAAGGGAATTTTATGTAATGTAACAAAATTTAAGAAATATTTTAATTATTAAATTTACATTTCGTTGCAATGGACTATTAGTTGTCTCATCACATCAGGCTGAATTGGATATTACTTTTTTTTTTTTTTTGCAGATATAAAACAACAATACCCAACGGTATTAAACAGTGGATTAAATAAATAATAGATATATGTTACAAGTATAAGCAATCAGATGCAAACCAGGTGAATCTATCCTTGATGGACAGTTTTAAAACTTGAGTGTGATATGGTTAGGCCAGGTTCAGTGAGTAAGGGCTAGTCCATTAATACATATATACACATATATACAGATACACTCATACACACACACATAGACACATATATATACATACATACATGTACATACGTACATATATGTACACTCACATGTATATATACAGAAGAAAAGAAGAAGATAAAGAAGTGTTTGCCGATAAGTTAATAAGAGAAACGTGTGGAAGATGTAATAAAAAAAGTCTTCGAAGATACAAGGTACAATTTTTAAGGTAATATTAAGTGTCTTGTAACTTGTAAGGTATAATAAATGAGTGACAAGCCTTTGTAAGGTACAAGTATGCAAAATTCTTTGCGTAAAGGTTGTAAGATGGAAGTGGACAAAGTCTTTCATAAGGTACAATGATAAAAAGATGCTTTAATGCTTTACGCAAAGGTGACAGATATCAATAAATAGAGTTAAAAAAATTAATCAATTATATAATTCGGGTTAGAATGCCAACTCTATAGAAAACTTTGTAAGTGTTCGAAGATGAACACACCGAGTTTGAACTCTTAGCTCAATTCTCTTCTCTCTTTTGTACTTAAAATTTTCTGAGGAATATATAAACTAGCCGTGACTCACTAAAACAAGCGGTAACGTAAGAGCATTTAATACTATTGTTTGTTTGTCTTTTTCCCCTTAATTTTTTTAAGAAAAGCATTTCAAGCTCAGTAGACAACTATAACCCAATAGTGGAATGATAGCAGATATGATCATACCAATTTAAAACATCTCATGTTATTCAGCCATTAATTAAAAAAAAAAAACGATTGTTCTAACTCAGGATAACATAGAAACATAAGTAGTCACATTATAAAGAGACTAAACTAATCATAATATGATCTTTAAATTTCCCCAAAAAATGAGTAGTTGACTAGCATCACATAGACATTTATTAAATTTCCAGAAACATGGTTTAGCATAGGCAGACGATTAATAACTCACTAAACGAATATTCAGTAATTCCAAAAAGCTTTACTTTTAAGATCAATAATCAGATAATAGATTAGCTCCCAATAAGCTTCTATTAATTGAGTATTACTGCATTTTCTCCATCAAAGTCACAAGAAGATGTTGTGTTCCATTCTCCTAAACCTTATCATCCAATAGTTCCATAGCACTCCTTTTCAAACATAGCTATGAGGATTGAACCAATATATCAACAACTACTCATCTATAGTTAAATAGATAAATTATGGGATGTGTGAAAACCCAGTGGTGTGGTATGACCTCGTTTGATTTGAAGGAACTTGGTCCAATTTGAGAAGAAAAAAAAAAAAACTAGCACAAAACAAAAAAGGATTGGACTAGACTGTTCCCTTCGGGTTCGACTGGACTAGAACTGGGGTCAGACCAACCGGTCTGGTGTAGTCTAGCCTAAGTCTTTTTCTTTAAAGGGTATGAGTCTTTTTTTTTAAGGGTCAAGGAGCAAATATGTCAATGAACCTTTTTCAAATGTTTTTAAATGCCTATTAGTATTAGAAAAGAGCTAAAAAATGTCATGTCCATTGTAAGGTGGGACTCACTTTTTTTATTCATTTGTGCATGAATACCCATTTTGACCGTGATGATGTGGCAAGGGGAAAACTTATTGATTCACCATCCACCCTTAAACCTGACACCTACCTCCTTTTGATTGAAGACAAGCATGGTTATGAAACTCGGAATGGACTAGCCGATTTAGACTAGAAACCAGTGAATCAGCCGTAGAATTGATCCGGTCTGTCAAAGAAACTAGGGTCACCTCGTGATCCAGAGTTCATCGGTCAACTCAGTGTGACCCGGTGAGAACCGACATGACCTATTGAGTTGTATATTTTTTCCTCCCCAAAATGACGAAATGATGTGGTTTCATAGGTGAATTTTTTTAAAGACTAAAATGGCCAAAAAAACGCTACAGTCATAAACAAAAACTCAAAAAGCAACTTTTTCTCTAAAGGAAAACCAAAATAAAAAATTCGCTTGCACAGTTCACACGACCGCTTGCTATGCTTTGCTCCCTCCATGGCACCAAGCTTTAGGTGCTCAGTTGAGCCCTAATCATCACCATCATGGGTTAAAGGTCGGAGCTTTTGGTTGTTCTTCACTTCTCGTCACCTTTCGTCGCTGGTCTAGAGGCGTTTTCGCTGTTCGTCATGGGTAAACTGTGCAAGATGAAGATTTGGGTCTTCAAGCTCGACCTTTGTAGAGTTTTCCTTCGATTTTCAGGTTTGCTTTCTGGATTCGTTAATCTCAATTTGCATTTTATTCTTTCATTTGTTTTATGTATTTCGGTTTCCATTTCATGGCTTGCCATTGCTCTGTTTCACTCTGTTTAAGCAGAGGTTCGGTCAAAATTTCTTCTATATGAACTTTTTCTTTAAGCAGTGGTTCTGTTTCATGCATTATTTTTGAAGCTTTGGGTCTTGAAGCTCAATCATTGCTAATATATAAAAAAACGAAAAAGATAAAAGATTGAGTAGTCAAAAGTTTGGAAACTAGAGTCACATCCTGTCATAATTGAGAAACTGGGTCATCGATGAGTCAAAAGTTCAGATTGACTCGCATCAAGTCAAAATTTATTGTTCTTTTAGGGGTAAATATGCACTTAGCACTCTAAACTATTATTAGAGGTACAATAAGCATTTAAAGTATTTAGTGGTGCAGTTTTGTCTCCGATGTATTAAAATTGGAGCAATTCCAACCCTAAGAACCCTAACTCCATTTGGCTGTTGGACTTTTGTTTTTTTAAATAAAGGTTAAGGTGTAAAAATACATATGTACTTTGTTTAAAGGAGCGTTCAACAACAAGTGTTTTTTTGAGGTACAAAAGTGATTACGTGGTTACATATTAGGTGTAAAAATACTGTTTGACCGTTAAGTTTGACTTTTTTTGTTAATTGGACGATGACGTGGTTTTCAAAGTGCAAAATATACATATGGTTTGGCCAAAATAGCATCCAACATTAAGTGTTTTTTTTGTTTTTACTTTCTAGAAAAATTTAGAATTTATTTGAAGATTTGAACATTTTAATAATCTTGATTTATAAGATAAGAAAAGTTTTACCGTGTGAATCCTATTATATGCACTTTTTGTTTACACAGTAGTGATATCTTTTGTTTCTCTTTTCATCTTCGGATTCCTATCTAACGAGCGTGGACTTAATCTGGGACATGAAGAATAAAAAATCATTTACTTCTTTTTATTCTTTTGTTTTATGTGTTTCTTTATTTGTACTTAATTTTGAAATATTCTTATTATTCATTTTTCAATATAGAAATATGAATGGAATATAGAAATATAAATTAGAAATATATTTCTAAATTTATTAAATTCAATATAGAAATATATTAAATATATAAAAAGATAAATATAAATGAATTAGAATCAATATTTATATACTATTTTCAATATTTCAAAAATGAAAAAAAATAAATAAATAATTATATTCTATTTATTATAATAATAATAATAATAATAATAATAATAATAATAATAATAATAATAATAATAATAATAATAATAATAATAATAATAATAATAATAATAATAATAATAATAATAATACTGTTAACAAAAAAATTCACACAAAGAAAAGAAACAAAAGAAAGCTAGTTCAATAAGCAAAAAAAAGTCAAATTAATAGTCAAACAATACTTTTGCCCATAAAAAAATCATTTGGTGTTGGGCGCTTTTTTAACCAAACCACTTGTGTATTTTTACACATTTAAAAGCTACGTCATCAGTCAGCAAAAAAAAGTTAAACTTAACGAGCAAACAATATTTTTACACCTAATTTGTAACTACATAGTCACTTTTGCACCTAAAAAAAATACTTGTTGCTGGATGCTCTTCTTACCAAAACATATATGTATTTTTACACTTTAACCCTTTAAATAATCACACGAAATTTATAAAATCTCCACCCGTTATGTATTTCCAGGATTTGACCGTGGAGCTTGTTGCCAGTGATTATGGCGACGAGACCTTCTAGATCTGACTCCCATTTGCAATACAATAGAAAAAACGATATTCACAATAAGAAGTGTTATATTTACAACAAAATTTAAAAACTAGGATTTTGTTTCAATACAAATAATATCAGAAAAGTCCCTGGGACTTTTTTTATATGTGAATTTCTGTTGGAACTTTTTTATAATTTTTTATGGTCTTTGGGATCTAGCTATGATCCCCCCCCCCCCCAAAAAAAAAAAAAAAACGGAGCTGTCGAGCAGAGCACGTTAGAGTTCTATTAGCGTAGGGCTGAAAATTGCTCCAATTCTAATGCATCGGGCATAAAACAGTACCACTATATATATCATTGCTTCTTTGTGTCCAGAAAAACTAGTAGAAATATATTTAGTGTTGGTTAAAAATGCATTTTCCTAATTATTTCTGGACTGTAGTGAAAATTATAGTATGAAATAGTAATCACAATGTTTGTTAAAAAGCAATAGATGTCATAATTCAATACTTAGCAACAAATACCGTAATTGATCTATATTATTGCGTCGTCTATTACGTTTAGCAACAACATAAGTTGTAACTGATCGATTTCTTGAATAACACTATCATTTTGTACTTCAACATGATTGAAAGATTAGGGGAAGCTCCTTTTAAGAACTATCTGCCTTTGTTCATCATTGATTGGCTACATAATAGTATGGTTAGCAACGCAACGGCTCAATTTATATCTTGTACAACACTATGATTTTGAACTTAAAGATGAGAGATTAGGGGAAGCTTGATCTTGAAGAGCCATCAGCGTTTGTTCTTCCACTTCCTGGCTACATATATACAATTGCAACGCTCTCCAGTTTCATTCTTTTTGTACCCTCTCAAGTACACGGACTTCAGCTGGTTGTTGGCACAATTGCAAGCGTATCAAAAATTCCTGTAACCAAATATTTATTCATCAAATCATCATTAGGAACTTCCTGTATATTATTAGTGTACACTTTGATCATTAGCTAATACAATAATCAGGAAATATACACGCACACACCTATATAGAATTTTTATAAAATGTTGCAGTACTATTTACGCGTTCTAAATATCACTACAAAAAACATGATATTACCAACGGAAATTAGTAACGAAATTCCGTCGGTAATTCAGTCTACTACGGAAATTAAAAACAGAATTCTGTTGGTAATATATTTTCGATAGAATTTCCAACGGACCAAAGTCCATGACAGAAAAAACCATGGGAAAGACTTTTTCTGATGGAATTTTAGTCTATCGCTATTTTTCCACGGAACAAACACCAAATTATCTCAACAGCTCAATGAATATCCAAAATTGTCAATTAAGTTTCCTTTATTATAACCCTCAGTGACATTTTCCTCTCCCTTGACCTCTGTTTTTTAGCCCATATAACTTTAGCTCCTGGTTACAAACTAATCTTCATTGTCTTCTTGATTAGATTTTGTTCATCATAGAATCAAAACCACCAAAAGAAAAGGATAACTTTAGAGAAAATAATAATCAAAAGAATATCAAAGACCTGAATTGCATTGTTTAGCTAAATAAGAAGATATTAGTTTTCTATATCCATTTTCAGCTAAAACGTACAAGCTCATCAAATAGTGTTGATCCAGAACCACTGATCATACCCCAAGCGTACTCATCAACTCTTGCAGCCAACTCTTGCAAAGGGCCACCAATTGGTTTAGTTACTTCCTGCAATAATGTCATTTTGTACAGAATTAATTTTAATTAGACTTCAAAGAAGTGGTTACCCATCACCAATATACTCAACCTCAAAATCTAATACTCACGTTGGCAACCTCTCAATTCTCTCAGAGGCCTATTGACTGCAACCTACTAAGAGCACTACTTAAAGCCCCAACTGGTGGATTGGGACCATCAAGAGTAGCAGTTGGTAAAGAGACCTGTATGTTGTCATTTAGAATTATGATCATGTCAGAATTGAGATATCCAACATTGTTCATGGCTTCATAGGCTTGCCCTGCTGTTGTAGCACCAAGTCCTATTACGGCAACCACATGATTTTTCCCTCTTCAGGTCCCTTCCAACAGCCATTCCTGGTTGATTAATGAAAATTCAATAAAGCCAAACCACAAAAGAGAAAGAGGAATTGCAGCAACATAGATGATTGAATAAAAACTGCAATTTCAATTTCTGGACCTCTACCAATAATTGCTATTTATATCCAGGAGACACGTAGAAATGAATGAGTTGAATTCCAGAATCAACCATTTTCAATCCTCTAGATAATTACATAGGTGTGGCAGTATTTCGAAATGTTTTAGGAAACCTAGAACAGCTATAATTCCATAAACATGATGATAAGCACAATCTTTAATTGATATAGACATGCTATAAACTGGAAGAATAGAGAGCCCATAAATCTTTTGATTCCAAAACAAAAATATTGTTTGAGTTCATGATCTTCAACTTATGACCAAAAATAAATCAATACATAAAGCTCCCAAACTCGTAGCAGAGAAAGAGCTCCCTAGTCTTGCTGATATAGTAGTTGAGTTGTGACCGGTGCCAAAGCAATCATATTCACTCTCAAAATGTTTAGTAAACCCACATAATCCATCCGTCTATCTCATCGTGTCCATCATAATCCTCCTACCATTGAGTATCTTATGTGGAAATTTACAAAATTAACTTGTTTAGAACAAAGGTCATCGTCTTCACCACCAATGGCTCTTTATAAATTATGATCTAGAGTCTAGTTTAAAATTTATAAAAGGAATAGTTTTTAAGATCAATTGTTTAAAACTTCTAAGATCAAGCATTTGCTAATAAGTCACTAGACTGGTGAACTCTTTTACTCCTTCCTTGTTAGGCATTCCACAAAGTATCTTTTTGTAACAAAACTAGGAACACAGTAATGATATGATACTGCAGGCGCTGACATTGAAATATATATATATATATATATATATATATATATATGTAAGTATGTATATGTGTGTATAGATATATGTGTGCATATACATATATATATGCATGTCCACACACACACATATATATGCATATCCGCGCACACACGTGTGTGTGTGTCAACATACATACATACATATATATATATATATATATATATATATATATAGATATTGATACACACAGGAGCGGACCCAGAAAATTATTGAAGGGGGCACCATTGCCTGTGGGGAATCGGGGGTTTCCCCCGATATTTTTTATTTTATTTATTTTTTTAAGGAAAGTTTTAAATATATTAAAAAAAAGAATATAAATAAGAAAAGAAAAAAATATCAAAAAAATCAAGTGAACACTGATGATGTAATAAGAAAGACAATTATTTTATAAACATCATTTAGAAAAGTAAAGCTAAGTGTTATTAGAAATGCAGTTACATAAATTACAATGAAGGGTAGGCACTAAATAAGTTCAAGTATATATATTTTAATAACAAAAGTATATTACAATAAAAATAATAATAATGTCATCATTTTTTGCCTTTTTTTTTTGGAATTACATCATAATTGTCTTATTATTAATACTATTAAATACATCTTTTTCAATATAAGGCACTAAATAATCATTCAACCATTTATCACCCATCTGATTACGAAGTGTAGTCTTAATGTATTAAGGGTGGACAATCATTCAAATATGTATTAATATATATAGACACACATATACCCCCTTTTTTTTTCTTTTTCCTTCTTCTTCTTCTTGTTTTTTTTTTTAAAAAAAAGAAAAACTCAAATTTAAGGGTGCCCCCCTTACATAACCTCGGTCCGCCTTTGGATACACATATATGTACAAATATATGTATATATGTGTATATGTATATATATGTGTGTATCAATATATATGTATCTGTGCATATATATATATGTGTGTGTACATATATACATATATGTAGGTATGTATACATATACATACACGCTGGCGCACACACACAGAGATATATATACGTTTGTGTTCGAAGTGTTTCACAAAGTTTGCATATAACCCAAATTTTTACCCATAAAACACTAAACCAAAGTAAATGAAACTCAAAACTGATTTCATTCATAACAAACTCAGTCTATATATATATATATATATCACATGAAAACAACAATGATATATGGATGTAAGATTCAAAATATTATGTGAAAGAGACATATAATAGTGAATTCTAAATACCTTGAGTTAGTATTGATATTCCATTGATATGATTTATGCAAGTCATAATAATCATAATCTTTTCTTGTGCTTTATCATCGTCTTCTTCTTGATCATACAAAGTTTCCATGGATAACATCGCTACTCAAACACAACGAAAGAAAAACCTTATGCTCTGAATAAAATTTGACGGCCGCTTCTGAGAGCTCATGTAGCATTTATAAAACGTGAAGAACTAGGATTTGCAAGTTGTGTTTTTTAATGTCCAAAAAAATCTCAGCCTTACTTCTGATCTAATGGTCTAAACATTGTGGTTATTTAATGTACATTCACGCATTTCATATGTATAGATTCAACGTATTTGAGCATTTTGTATTTATTTGAATCCAATAAATCTTAGCCTTATATTTGATCTAGTGGTCTAAATATTGTGGTTATTTAATCTGCATATATGCATACACACATTTCATGTGTATATTAGATTCAATGTATTTAAACGTTTTACATTCAGCTGAATCCATCAAGTTTCAGCACTAGTTTAAATATTGTAGTTATTTAATGTACATACATGCATTTCATGTGTATAGATTCAATGTATTTGAGTGTTTTACATTTAGCTGAATCTAACAAATATGAACCTTACGGGTATGTTTGGTTGGGGGGAAGGGGAGGGGAGGGGAGGGGAGGGAAAATGTTAAAAGGGGAGAAAATTTTTGTGGACTCCACCACTAATTACTTTTCTCTCTCTCCATTTTCTCTCCCCTCCCCTCCCCCAACCAAACATACCCTACATTTGATCTAATGGTCTAAATATAGTGGCAATTTAATGTGTAGACACACATTTTATGGTATAGATTCAATGTATTTAAGCAGTATACATTTAATAGTGGCAATTTAATGTGTAGACACACATTTTATGGTATAGATTCAATGTATTTAAGCAGTATAAATTTAATTGAATCCAACAAATCCCAACCTCATATTTCAGGGAGGAATCTGTTATTTTTATTTTCAATGCGTAGAATCGTAACTACATTAGAATAATTAATAGAACAATAAATTAATATTAATAATCAATACTACCCCCCCCCCCCCCCCCAACACAAACACAATATTAATAATCAATACTAAAACACACACACGCCCCCAACACACACACACAATATTAATAATCAATACTAACCCCCCCCCCCCCCCCCCCAAAACACACACACTCTCTCTCTGATTGTAAAAAAGAATTAAAAGTTAAGTTGAATTATATTGAAGTTTTGCATAAGATTATACTCGTGAGACACTCCTTAAATATTCAATTCTAGAGCTAGTATGGTTAAAAAGGGATCTATACTGCCGATCCTATCAAGCGAGAGCATGAATACTAAGGTGGCGCCATTCGTGTCACTTTTGCTATATTTTCAGCCTTAAATATCTTTTCCTTATTTTTATGGGATAAATACCAATTTTACCACGGAAGTATTAGCTATGGAGCATCCAGCACCCAGAAGTTTTCTTGGTATCATTTTTGTCCCGGAAGTTTACAAAATGGAACAAATATGCCCCGGAAGTTTTTTTAGGAGCAAATTTGCCCTGAAAGTTTTGTTTAGGAGCAAATTTTTGTAAACTTCTGGGACAATAATGATACCAATTCAATGGTCAAGATCAACCGATGAGTAAAATTGCTATATTTGTAAACTTCCGGGGAAAAAATGATACCAAAAAAACTTTCGGGTGCTGAATGCTCCCTAACCAATACTTCCATGGTAAAACTGGTCCTTATCCCTATTTTTATTCTAGTTCCCTTGGAAAGCAATTCCAAATCTTTATACCTCTCCTAAACAAATCTAAACTGTTATTAGTATAATATTTGTTTTATCATGGAAATTTATGATTTCTTGACTTACTTATTGTGGTGGTATTTGTTAGTGTGGATATTCAATTCATACATTTTATGTTCCACCTTCCTACACCTTTATTATAAGGGTTAAGGTGCAGATTTGCCAACCAACTATTACCCGAGGAGCGTCTGGCACAAATAACAATTAAATAGACCAAAATTGCCAATCAACAATTAAAAAGTGAAAAAAGACACAATTTGGTGCAGATTCACTAACAAACTACCCCGTCACTGTCTTGGTGTCTCCGTCTTCCATTGACTGTCACAATGTCAACGATGTCAGCGTCTTCAAAGCTTCCATTGTTACTGGGTGTTTCACTCACCCTCTTGAACTCATCCAGCAATCCACAGCTTTTGACCGGCACGCACCTTGCACCCTGGTTCCATCCTTCAGATGCCACAAGCAGCAATCACTGCTTCCACAACGCCTGCTCCCATGGGTCCTATCTCTGTTGGTGTTTGCCTTATCTGTAACATCCTGAATTTTGAATCTAATATCTTGAACATAAATCTATTTTGGGAAGACTAGTAGGCTCTATTTTTTGGAAAGTGATAAATTTGAAATCAGTATTTTGTGGGCCCCGTGAATAGTATTTACTATTCACGTATACGTTTTTACTATTTACAAATACGTATTTAAAAATATATATATATATATATATATGTTATTCGCAAATACGTATTTAATACTTGAAATTTGTGAAATATGAATAGTGTTCACTATTCACAAATACGTATTTACTATTTAAAAATACGGTATTTACTATTCCTAAATACGTATTTACTATTCATGCGGGACCCACGGCCAAAATAATTCTCTGCAAACTTTCCCGTGAGTGACAAACTTTCTTGTGACTTTGAAAAAAATGGCCGCGGGACCCACTCAATAATAATTTATTATTTAAATAATATTATATTATATTATTAAAATATTAAAATATTATTAAAAATTTTTAAAACTTTCACGAGGGCGGCTGAGAGTAGTCACGGGAGGGTTTCTTTTTAATTTTTGGAAAAATTACGTAAAATGACCCAGAGACGAAAATTACACTTAAAGACCCATTTTCCAACTATAAATAGACCTTCCATTTCATTTCATTCTTCACAACTTCTAAGAGCCATAGAGAGAGGTAGAGAGAGAGAGAGAGAGAGAGAGAGAGAGAGAGTAGAGATATTTGCTTGAGAGTTATAATAGCTGGTTGGTGATTCGGGTATTAGCAAGTAACAGGTAACTCTGAATATTCTTCCTTATACTTGTGAATTATGTATGATTATAAATTTGTTTGTTTACTATTTTGGCAAGAATATTTAGAAAATATTTATGGTTTTAAGATCTGGTGTGGGAACTTTGACTTGCAAATCTGTAGAGGTACTATTTATACGTACGTTACTATTCACGTATACCGTATTTACTATTCATGTTACTATTCACGTATACCGTATTTACTATTCATATTACTATTCACGTATACCGTATTTACTATTCATATTACTATTCACGTATACCGTATTTACTACTCATTTTACTATTCATGTATATACCGTATTTTACTATTCACAGATACGCATAGTATTTTACTATTCATAAATACGCATATCAATGTATATAATGGTATAATAATGCATTATTTTTGAGTAAATACATTCATCATGGCGGTTGTAATGTGATGGGTGGAGTAAGGAGGGAATTGAATGATAAGAATTGTTTATGCCACCACTCGGTGCACAGTGGATGGTACTTTTCAGGGCCCCATCTTCCATGTTTTCCTCTGGCCGGGATTTCATTGGAGATGTGGGACATGTGACACCTCCTTAGTTGTTATTTTAAAGGAGGGGAGCCATAGTCCAGATTTAAGCTCTATACCTTTGGCCGGGTGTATCTTAAGTTTTGGTGAGCTTGAAACCATCCAGTCAAATGAATGAGTTTCTATTGGACTATATGTTAGCCTATGGCTCCAGTCAGCGGTATACGGTTGGAAGGGGATATAAGGGAGGCTGCATACTGCATAGTGCATTTCTGAATTATTCAATAAAGAATGATGAGTATTTTGTAAAGGCATTTGATGTGAACAACGGTATATCTAAAAATATCTGAGTATATTAAATTCACATTATATTACCTTTTATTTTTGTCATATGTAATTTGCTCGTGTAAGGTAGAAATATTCAGTAGTTACTGAGACGTGGAATCTCATCCCATATTAACATTTTTCAGGTGATTATTCTAGTAGAGAGCAAGGGAAGGCACCTATGGAGTGAGCTCTGGAAGCTCTTTTAATCTCCTATAAATTATGTTATGTTATTTTATTTGCCATGAACCTAAGACTTCCGTTTTGTATTGAACTCTGAAATATTTTCTGAAATTTATTCTGATTATGTATAACGGGTTTTATTCGAAATGGTAACATTGTAAAAGGATTTGGATATTGTTGAACTCTTTTGAAGGTATTTTCAATATTTTGACCGAGTTTTTGGGTATTAAAATTGTGGCGTTACATTTTTGGTATCAGAGCCAAAGGTTCCATGGCAATTTTGTTTATTTTCTAAAGTGATTTCTTAAAAAAAAATTTAAAAGTTCGTGGCAAATTAAATATCATAACATGAGCACTTCCCTTTGTTAGATTTAGAATTTATTTAGCTATTTTATTTGTTTAGTGTCCTTATAGTATTAATCATAGGAGGAGATAATGGCAAGAACTCGAAGAACTAATTCAACCCCTGCCTCATCCCAAAGAGGTCTCCCTCCGCATCAAGATGGTTCCCATCCTCAGGATAACAATGCCCTTTTGGCAGAATTACGAGACGTCATCTTGGAGATGAGAGAGAAAGTGAATAGACACGAGGATGAACTAGCAAAAGGAAGAGGCCAAGGTGGTAAGGAAGGAAAGGAGAAGGCTCTGGAAGTCACACCTTCTGACCATCAATCAAGGGGAGGAAGTCATTCTCACACTGAAGATGGAGGTAGTAGCGGTTCTCATTCTCAGTATCATCCCTTACCTATTACTGAGGTTTGGGAAAAATTTCGGAAGTTTACTCCACCGATGTTCGAGGGGAAGCTAGATCCGATTGCAGCACTGGAGTGGCTGAAGCGTGTAGAAAAAATTTTCAGAGTTATCGAGATTAGCTCACAACAAAAGGTGGTGGTTGCTGAACAATTGTTGCAGAAAGCAGCTGAAGAATGGTGGGAAAGCACCAAAACAAAAGGAAATGCTGAGATGACGTGGGAAGAGTTTAAGGAAAAGTTCGAAAATTATTACTTTTCCCCTTCAATCAGAATAGAGAAAGAAACTGAATTCCTCACATTCAGGCAAGGGGAATTACATGAAGACGAATTTATTACTCGCTTTTTAGAGTTGTCTAAATTCTGCGGATATTCACAGAACAACTCTAAATGGTTGAGTGCTCGATTGGTTGAAAAAGCTAGACCAGACCTAAAAACAGCTCTATCACCGTTCCTTGATGAAACAAGGGATTTTGAAGAAATATGCGACAAACTGCGCACGATAGCAAGGAACAAACGAGAAGAGGAAGCTGAGAAGATGAAGGGTTTTCAGGCCAGATCTACACACCTCATGAGACCAACGGGAGGAGTTACTAAGAAGCAGAGTCACAACTTCAGTAATACGCGGTTTAGCCAACCATCCAGAAATCACTTTGGTGGACCATCGAGGAGTTATTTTACTGGACCCCAAAGAAGTCATTTCAGCAGACCACCGAGGAGTCAATTCAAAGGACCTCAAAGGAGTCACTTCAGTGGAGGTCAGAGTTCATATAGGGGATCCACAGCTCCTGTTGCAAGCACCGCTAACAATCAGATGTGTGCCAAGTGTGGAAGAATACACCAAGGACCATGTGTGACGTGTTTCAACTGTGGAAAGCCAGGACACATTTCCAGATTTTGTGAGGAGGAGCCTCGAGGAGCCAAGGATGCTAGAACTGCAGTGCCAGGGAAAGTGTTTGCACTATCACATCAGGAGGCAAGTGCTTCACCAAATCTGATTAAAGGTATCCTCAAACTCCAAGGTCTTGAAGTAGAAGCCTTATTTGATTCTGGTGCCACACACTCTTTTATATCATACGACTGTGTGCCTCGATTGAATTTAAGAGTGAGTGAATTGCCTTATTATATGATTATTTCTACACCGGCGGGAGCTTCAGTAAAAACTTCTAGGGCTTGCTTAAATTGTACGATTGAGATTGATAATAGGATCTCAAATATAGACCTTGTTTGTTTACCCACAAAGGGTATCGATGTAATAATAGGAATGGATTGGTTGTCAGCTAATGACATCATCCTTGACTGCAAGAGGAAGACTATCTCTCTTGCGGATGACTCTATGAGTCATAGTAGACCACAATTATTGTCTATAGTACAAGATGAAAAGCCTGTTCATCATGGTTGTCTTGCGTACATGGTGTTTTTCTCCATTCAAGCAGAAGTAGAGGAAGGGATAGAAGATATCGAAGTGGTAAACGAGTTTCCGGAGGTATTCCCGAAAGAAATGACAGGTTTACCCCCAGAGAGAGAAGTAGAATTTTCTATTGATCTCGTACCTGGAACAGAACCTATATCTAAAGCTCCTTACCGAATGTCTCCATCGGAACTAGCAGAATTGAAGAGGCAGATCGAGGAATTGTTAGAAAAGGGTTTTATCAGACCCAGTGTATCTCCTTGGGGATCGCCCGTACTCTTTGTGAAGAAGAAAGATGGGAGCCTGAGACTATGCATTGACTATCGCCAGTTGAATAAAGTGACTATAAAGAATAAATATCCTTTACCCAGGATCGACGATCTACTTGATCAGTTGAAGGGAGCATCCATATTCTCCAAGATCGACCTCAGATCAGGTTATCACCAACTGAGAGTCAAAGCTGAAGATGTCTCAAAAACTGCATTCAGAACTAGATATGGCCATTATGAATTTCTTGTTATGCCATTTGGGCTAACAAATGCTCCAGCAGTATTCATGGATTACATGAATAGAATTTTCCGACCATATCTAGATAAATTTGTAGTGGTTTTCATTGACGACATCCTTATCTACTCTAAGGATGAAGAAGAGCATAAAGAGCACCTTAGAATCGTGCTACAAGTGTTGAAGGAGCACAAGCTCTATGCGAAACTATCTAAGTGCGAATTTTGGTTGAAGGAAGTAAAATTCCTAGGCCATGTCGTATCGGCTGAAGGTGTTGCAGTGGACCATACTAAAGTTGAAGCAGTACTCCAATGGGAACGACCAAAGTCCGTGACTGAGATCAGGAGTTTTCTAGGTCTAGCTGGCTATTATAGGAGATTTATCAAGGGCTTTTCGCAGATAGCTATGCCCTTGACAAAGTTAACTAGGAAGGGTCAACCATATGTATGGGACGAAAAGTGTGAAGCAGCTTTTCAAAATTTGAAGACTAAGTTGACTACGGCACCAGTACTTATAATTCCAGATCCTGCTCAGACCTTTACTTTGTACACCGATGCTTCTAAGAAAGGTCTTGGGTGTGTGTTGATGCAAAATGGTAGGGTAGTGGCTTATGCTTCTCGACAGTTAAGGCCACATGAAGGGAATTATCCTACTCACGACTTAGAACTGGCAGCAGTAGTGTTTGCTCTGAAGATTTGGAGGCACCACCTCTACGGTTCAAAGTTCGAAGTTTATAGTGACCACAAAAGTCTAAAGTACCTGTTCGACCAAAAGGAGCTCAACATGCGACAGAGGAGATGGATGGAGTTTATCAAGGACTACGACTTCGAATTGAAGTATCATCCAGGAAAGGCGAACGTTGTAGCAGATGCCTTAAGTAGAAAGACAATCCATGTAGCCCAGATGATGATCAGAGAACATAAATTGCTCGAGGAGATACCAAGTACATCTATTGATGTAATGTCAGGTTTGGTCGCTACCATGGAAGCATTAACTATTGAAAGCACAATTTGGAAAGAGATTAAATTCGCTCAGCTCGAAGATGAGTATCTATTAAACGTGAGGGAAGATATTGAAGAAGGAAAAGAATCGAAATTTGGGATCGATAGAGATGGGATATTAAGGTATAAAGGAAAAGTGTGCATACCTAATGATGGAGAAATAAAAAAGCTCATACTAGAGGAGGCACATCGGAGTAAATACACTATCCATCCCGGAGCAACCAAGATGTATCATGATCTCAAGCGGAATTGGTGGTGGCGGGGCATGAAGAAAGATGTGACTGACTTTGTCACTTGTTGTTTGACTTGTCAGAAAGTCAAGATCGAACATCGGAAACCTCCTAGATTATTAAAGAATTTGGATATCCCAGAGTGGAAATGGGACAGCATCTCTATGGATTTCATCATGGGGCTTCCTCTAACGACATCCGGACATAATGCCATTTGGGTAATTGTCGATAGGTTAACTAAGTCAGCTCATTTTCTAGCAATTGCAGCAGAATACTCATTGGAGAGACTAGCAAAGATCTACATGAAGGAGATTGTCAGATTGCATGGGATACCGAATAGCATCGTATCTGATCGTGATCCACGATTCACTTCACGATTTTGGAAAGCATTGCAGAATGCTATGGGAACTCGGATGAGTTATAGTACCGCTTATCATCCTCAAACTGACGGGCAGACAGAGAGGACTATTCAAACTCTGGAAGACATGTTGCGGGCTTGTGCAATCGAACTAAAAGGAAGTTGGGACGATCATCTGCATCTTGCGGAGTTTGCATATAACAATAGTTATCACTCCAGCATTGAGATGGCACCTTATGAGGCTTTGTATGGAAGAAAATGTAGATCTCCTATTTGCTGGACGGAATTGAATGAGCGAATTTTAATAGGTCCAGAACTTGTGGACGAGACGACTCAAAAGATTAAGGTGATTCAACAGAAACTTCTCACTGCTCAGAGTCGACAGAAGAGTTATGCTGACAAGAGAAGACGACCGTTGGAGTTCATGGTGGGCGAACATGTATTCTTAAGAGTCACACCAATGACTGGCATTGGTAGAGCAATACGAGCAAAGAAGCTTTCACCTCGTTTTATGGGTCCTTATGAGATTTTGGAGAAAGTTGGACCGGTAGCTTACAGAATTGCATTACCTCCACAGCTTGCGAATCTTCACAATGTCTTTCATGTATCGCAACTGAAGAAATACCAACCGGATCCTTCCCACATTATAGAAGTAGAAGAGGTAGAACTCAAGGATAACATGACGTATAAAGCCGAGCCGGAGCGGATTGTTGATGCAAGGGACAAGAGATTAAGAAACAAGACCATTAGACTTGTAAAGGTCGAGTGGAAAGGAATGGCTCCCGGAGATGCTACTTGGGAAACGGAGGAGAGCATGCGACAAACCTATCCTCATTTATTTAAATAGGTTAGAATTCTTATTATAGCGAAATTTTGAGGACAAAATTTTCTTTTAGGAGGGGAGAAATGTAACATCCTGAATTTTGAATCTAATATCTTGAACATAAATCTATTTTGGGAAGACTAGTAGGCTCTATTTTTTGGAAAGTGATAAATTTGAAATCAGTATTTTGTGGGCCCCGTGAATAGTATTTACTATTCACGTATACGTTTTTACTATTTACAAATACGTATTTAAAAATATATATATATATATATATATGTTATTCGCAAATACGTATTTAATACTTGAAATTTGTGAAATATGAATAGTGTTCACTATTCACAAATACGTATTTACTATTTAAAAATACGGTATTTACTATTCCTAAATACGTATTTACTATTCATGCGGGACCCACGGCCAAAATAATTCTCTGCAAACTTTCCCGTGAGTGACAAACTTTCTTGTGACTTTGAAAAAAATGGCCGCGGGACCCACTCAATAATAATTTATTATTTAAATAATATTATATTATATTATTAAAATATTAAAATATTATTAAAAATTTTTAAAACTTTCACGAGGGCGGCTGAGAGTAGTCACGGGAGGGTTTCTTTTTAATTTTTGGAAAAATTACGTAAAATGACCCAGAGACGAAAATTACACTTAAAGACCCATTTTCCAACTATAAATAGACCTTCCATTTCATTTCATTCTTCACAACTTCTAAGAGCCATAGAGAGAGGTAGAGAGAGAGAGAGAGAGAGAGAGAGAGAGAGAGTAGAGATATTTGCTTGAGAGTTATAATAGCTGGTTGGTGATTCGGGTATTAGCAAGTAACAGGTAACTCTGAATATTCTTCCTTATACTTGTGAATTATGTATGATTATAAATTTGTTTGTTTACTATTTTGGCAAGAATATTTAGAAAATATTTATGGTTTTAAGATCTGGTGTGGGAACTTTGACTTGCAAATCTGTAGAGGTACTATTTATACGTACGTTACTATTCACGTATACCGTATTTACTATTCATGTTACTATTCACGTATACCGTATTTACTATTCATATTACTATTCACGTATACCGTATTTACTATTCATATTACTATTCACGTATACCGTATTTACTACTCATTTTACTATTCATGTATATACCGTATTTTACTATTCACAGATACGCATAGTATTTTACTATTCATAAATACGCATATCAATGTATATAATGGTATAATAATGCATTATTTTTGAGTAAATACATTCATCATGGCGGTTGTAATGTGATGGGTGGAGTAAGGAGGGAATTGAATGATAAGAATTGTTTATGCCACCACTCGGTGCACAGTGGATGGTACTTTTCAGGGCCCCATCTTCCATGTTTTCCTCTGGCCGGGATTTCATTGGAGATGTGGGACATGTGACACCTCCTTAGTTGTTATTTTAAAGGAGGGGAGCCATAGTCCAGATTTAAGCTCTATACCTTTGGCCGGGTGTATCTTAAGTTTTGGTGAGCTTGAAACCATCCAGTCAAATGAATGAGTTTCTATTGGACTATATGTTAGCCTATGGCTCCAGTCAGCGGTATACGGTTGGAAGGGGATATAAGGGAGGCTGCATACTGCATAGTGCATTTCTGAATTATTCAATAAAGAATGATGAGTATTTTGTAAAGGCATTTGATGTGAACAACGGTATATCTAAAAATATCTGAGTATATTAAATTCACATTATATTACCTTTTATTTTTGTCATATGTAATTTGCTCGTGTAAGGTAGAAATATTCAGTAGTTACTGAGACGTGGAATCTCATCCCATATTAACATTTTTCAGGTGATTATTCTAGTAGAGAGCAAGGGAAGGCACCTATGGAGTGAGCTCTGGAAGCTCTTTTAATCTCCTATAAATTATGTTATGTTATTTTATTTGCCATGAACCTAAGACTTCCGTTTTGTATTGAACTCTGAAATATTTTCTGAAATTTATTCTGATTATGTATAACGGGTTTTATTCGAAATGGTAACATTGTAAAAGGATTTGGATATTGTTGAACTCTTTTGAAGGTATTTTCAATATTTTGACCGAGTTTTTGGGTATTAAAATTGTGGCGTTACATTATCCAACAAGAAGGCTTAATCGCACTTTTCTCCAGCGTCTCCGCCACCGTTCTACGCCTGTGTCTCATATTTTAACTTAATTGTGATAGTTGTTTTTTTTAAAATAGTTATTTGGTTTTTTTTTTTTTCACTTTTTAATTGTTGATTGGCAATTTTGGTCCCCTTAATTGTTATTTGTGCTAGATACTCCTCGGGTAATAGTTGGTTGACAAATTTGCACCTTAACCCTTATTATAAATTTCATTTGACATGTATTTTCTTACTTTTTGTCTTGCTAATCAGCGCTCAAGTCCTCTTTTATGTTTTTCAAAATGTTAAATTGATTTCTTTTTCTTTTTCCAGGAAAAAAAACATTTGTAGTTACTAATTTTCTTACCTTCTTTTCAACCTCTTTGTTTGATTCATTAATTTGATTTCAAACTTTCTTTATCATTTTAAAAATTTGACAAATTTATTTTTATGAAGGAAATTATTTTTGGGAGGTGTTATTATATATATATGTTTTTTGGCCAATACTTAGCAGAATACGAAAGTGAATATGTGTCTCAAGATTTTTAATCTATTGATTGTTTTTTTTTTCAATCAGAATTTCAATTCGAAATTAATTGACAATTGTTAAATATGTAATTACATTTAGTGTCTATAAACATGACATAAAAGTCATATAAAATAATGATTATTTTCAATTCAAATGAGACAAGAAAGGGGAATGGAAGCTACTTAGTGAAATTGATACATGTTCACAACAAATTCTTGACATATGAACTTGCACTAATAGAGATTAAAGGAAAACACATTTAAATACCTAATAGGGCTATATTTTTGGCCTAAAGATAAGAGGTAGAAGACAACGAAAATTAGTAGTTGTCAAAGATAATAAAAGACATTGAATTTAATACTTTTTATGTCAATATTTCACATGTCAAGCAAGGGATAAATATCTAATTCATTTTTATCCAACTTGTGCATTTGTCTTCAAGTTGTGAGAGGCAATAAAGACCTCCTAGAGGGGCCTATATTTTCGAATCAGTTGGGCCAAGGAAGACATAATAAAGCTTGATGATTAATACAAAAATACCCTTGATAAAATAGCAAACCAAACTACACATTGACACTTGGTATTAAGAGACACCTAAGTCTTTATTTGTGTCATCAAATAACATCATCAACTTGCCCAAGATGTCCTCAATTTTGGCTGGGCACATGGAGTGACGATTAAACCACAAGATAAGATCACATGTCAATTAGGCCTAAAGCTTCTAGAATCTTCTAGAACTTTCTTGAGCAATAAAGGAAATGAGACCATAGGAAGTTAACACTTGGCAAAGCCATCCAAGGGCTAAAAATGGGCAAGGAGGTCGGCCAAGAATGAAGGGAGGAGGGAGAGATGAAAAACTTGAGATAAAGTCAAGAAAAGGAGATATTTTGCAAGGGTAAGATGGTCATTTAACATATGGGACCCACAAGAGGCTAGTCATCCATTTATATAAGCACATGGTCCCTTCTTGCATGTCATCAAAAGTTAAACACAAATCTGAACCTAAGAGAGTGAGAGTGAGATGAAAAAAGAAAGAGGAAGGAAATAAGGAGACAATTTAAGTCAAACAAGGTAAGTTTCTTGTGAATATGATGCATCATTTCCTTGTGTTTTTCCTTAACCTTCAACCTTAGTAAGAGAACTTTTTCATCGTGATTTTAGTAGTGAAGTTGGAAATTAAGAGGAAGAAGAAGTGCTACAAATCACAAAAAGTTAGTAAGATCTTAGTTCAACTTTGTGATATTTTATGTTCAAAGCATGAAGTGGTTAGATCATATTTGTCCTGGAATTTGGAGGCATGGGACTCTAAGGGGACATGCTGTGAAAGATCTGATCCTAAGAACAAGATTCTAGATCATCAAAGTCCAAAAGATTGAGTTTTGAAGTAAACGTATGGCTAAAATCATGAAGTTGGTTAAAAGTGATTTTCTTTGTTTTTAGCGAATGATTTGGCCTAGGAAAGAAAATGGTAAAGCAAAATTATTTGCATAATTTTAAGGTCACCAAGAGGCTTAAAACGAAAAAAAAGGAGTGAAAATGTGGTGGAGAATGATTTTTGGAGACAAAAGATCAAAGTGGTAAAAGTTGAGAAAACTGCTAGATTTGAGTTCATCGGAGAAAATTGACTTGTGAACAGTGTTTTACTAAGTAAATGATATCTAAAAAGCATGAGCTTTTTCAGAAAGAAAGTAGACATATATAGATTTATTTTGATATATAATAGGTAATTTTTAGAGCTTTGTACAAGAAGTTATAGATTTTTGAAAAAGGGTTATGTTTCTGAAAGTTCAATCTAAACAGTAGTGATTATGTGTGGATTTTGACTAATCAAATGGTGTCTAAGAATCCTGAAATTTTTCATAAATATGGTATTAAGAAAGATATTTCTTTTGATAGGTCACAAACAATTTTTAGAGTTTTATACAAAAAGATATGAAATTTTTCAAACTGATTCATGTTTTTGTACACATGATTTGAACAGTGGTAAAAAATAATAAAATTGGGAATGACTTGGATTTTTCAAGCTTCTGGAAATATTTTCCATGAAAATAGACATGCCAAGGGACATTTGTTCTTCAGAAGCACATCATTTTGATTTTTTTGTATTTAATTATGATTTTTCAAATTTACTAAAAAAAAATCGTGGTAGAAAAGTAAGAAATTCGAATTTAAGAAAAAGTGAAGTTAAAAATTGGATAACTTATCCACTAGAGGTAAAAAGGTTAAAAGAGATGAAAATAACCCTTTGGATATTATTCTAAGTAATATTGTATTTATTGCAATATCATATAAAATATAGAAAAAGTAATAATGCGATTGTAATATTATAGGATTTCCGAGACGTCTGGGATTGTATTCAAAGTACAAGCGTATTACTGACTATGCGAGGAAAGGTATGGCAACATACAAGTAACTCTAGTCTCCTGTGTCTTGTATGTCTATATATGCTTGTTTGATTCATGCTTGTGAACAAGACTGGGTCTTAAGTCATACATTTTTACATTCAGTTGGCTATAGATTATTGTTTTATATGATAATGATACATGCTTATTTTCCTAGTGCCAAGGATCCATTTATGGGACAAGTAGCACTTATGTGTGCTTTCGCCGTTAACATTACTTTGCTATATGCTATGTATTCTGGTTGCGGTGCGTTTGCTGAATGCTATATTATTTCCAAATTGTGAATATTTATCATTTATACTTACATATATGTAGTTAACTGTTATTTTGAGATTCAATGTTATTAAATCTCAGACTTAACCATGGCTTCATGGTCAAGAGCTGGAATAAGGGGTAAACAACACATGTAAGATTGTGCAAAGACTTGGAAGAAATTTTAAATATTTTGGAATGTATTATACTATTACCTGTTTAGTTATCTGATTGCTTGGATAACTGTACCGTTATTTTCCCCAACTGGATTAACCGCAATTCGTTTTAAATTTTAGCCACGTACTATCAGTTATTTATCCGCTCAAACCATATCATCTGCTTTATCGCTCTGTAAACTCTAATGAGATTCTTACCGACCGGATTAATCGTGATTAGTTTTAAATTTTAGCCATGTACTATTAGTTACCTATCCACTCAAACCATATCATATGCTTTATTGCTCCACAAACTCTGATGATATTTTTAATTAATATATGTGTGTTGTGTGTGTGTGTTTTTTTTTTTTTTTGGGGGGGGGGGGTTAATATATGAAATAGATGGATATATAAATATAGGTGAGACAATTATTCCCACCAAAAGTTATATGTGTGTGTATATATCAGTGAGATGGTTATTTCCAATGTTTTGAAAGGTTTCACCGAACAGGCCGGTTTGGACCGGAAACCGGTGAAATGGCCAGGAATTTGATTCGAGTTAAGGGGTGACCCCAGGTTTCGAGTTGACTCAGGGTCAACTCGGCCAACTCGGTCTAATCGACTGAGTTGACCGAGTCTTAATGATTTTTTTTTTTTAAATGTCGCCTAAGAAATAGAAGGAGAAGAAGAAGGGATCTGAAGATTGAAGAAAGTTAGAAATAAATAAATATAGTTTATTTCTATAATTTGTATTTTGCATTATTTCATAATTATTTGTATATAATATTCTAGAGTATTCTATCATAGTCTAGAATAATTTCATAGGGGCACTTGTCATTGTATTATTGAATACATATTCTATAAATAGAGCAATAGGCTCAAGCTATCCCTTTTGAGAGCTTGACCTAATTTTCTCAATTTCCTAACTTGGTACCAGAGCAAGAAAAGCCAGAAATGGCATCTTCAAATCCTTCTACCTAATCAGAACCTGAAAACCCTATTCCCACAGTCAATACTCAGTCTCCAAGAGACTCCATTATTACCTCTGAGCTTCCCACGTCACTCCCCACTATTCATCACCCTTCACCATCAGCTTTTTCCCTTCCCCAATTTCCATCTCTCTCACACGCTTCCCCGACACCTCAGTTTTTTCCCCATTTCCCGTCATATCCTCCTCTTCCTCACTTCGACCCCCACCATCTCAGTTTTTCCTCTTACATCGCCGGCCAATCCTACTCCCAACCTCCGATCCACCCCACCGCCGCTGCTCACTCTCAAATTCCGACACCCACCTCCGCTGCCATCTACACCCAGCTTCCGTCTCACACAGTCGGCACCTCCACACAGGCTCCTTCTCTTTCTTCGATCTCCCACCCCTCTTCCAGCCTGCCTCCGTCCTTCATTCCACCCCTTTCGACCTATCCTACTCTCTCTTCACCACCGTCAGCCTCAGCTTTCCACTATCTCCGCCAAGATGCTTTCCCTTCTTCTTCTCTGCTTCACCAAGGTCCACAGGTCTCCACTCGCTCTACTCCCCTACTCAATTCTCTGAACTAGGGCAATCCCGTCAAGTTGGACGGTGACAACTTCCTGACATGGGAATCGACTGTTCTGCCTATTATTAGAGGGCATCGTCTCACTGGTCACATTCTAGGGACTCAACCAATTCCTCCAGAGTACGTTTTTGACAGTGCCGATCAGATTTGTTCCAATCCACTCTATGAAGATTGGCTAGCCACCGATCAGATTCTTCTCGGTTGGCTATTTGGCACAATGACTGTTGAAATTGCCAGTCAAATGACAGGATGTAAGACGTCCTCCTCCCTCTGGAAATGAATTACTGAATTCGTTGGTGCAAATACTAAGTCCCGCATCACTTTTCTGAAAAGTGAGTTCCAACAGCTTAAGAAAGGCTCTATGAAGATGAGAGATTATTTGGCCAAGGTGAAGTTTATATCTGACCATTTGACTCTTGCTGGCTGCTCTCTGTCCTTGACTGATCTTGTTACACAGACCTTGGCTGGTCTAGATAATGAGTATACACCTATTGTTGTGCTTCTCTCTGAGAAAGATAATTTGTCTTGGTCTGATCTTCAATCCAAGTTACTCACATATGAGTCTCGCATGGAGCAATACCACACCACAACTACCACAACTCTGTCACACTCTTTTGCTGGCTTAACTTTTCAGTCAGATAATAATCAGCCCAGTAGAGACTGAGGTCATGGTGGCAGAAGAGGGAGAGGCCGTTTTCACAGAGGAGGCAGAGGAAACAACTCCTAGTCTAAGCAAGATAGACCATGGTGTTATCTATGTGACAAATTGGGTCATGAAGTGGCTAATTGTTTTAAGCGTTTTGACAAGAATTTCAAGCCTCCCACACGCAAGTCTGAAAATGCATCTGTCTATGTCACTACTCCAGACACAATCACTGATCCAGCATGGTATTTGGACACAGGGGCCACACATCATGTTACTAATTCCTCAGATGATGTTGGAACAATTGTGAATTCAGGTATTAATTCCATTTCTATTGGTAATGGATCCTTCGTATCTGTAATTGGTTCTGGTAATGCCAAATTACTTTGTGATAAATCTGCTGGATTGAAATCTTTGGCTTTGAATAATATTCTTATTGCTCCCAAGATGTTGAAGAAATTGTTAAGTGGTTAGAAATTGACTAAAGATAATAGTCATATTTCTGTTGAAATTAACTCTAATGGTTGTTTTGTGAAGGACAAGAGTCTACCTAATTTCTTGCTACAAGGCAAAACCACCAAAGGTTCAACCCCAGGTCTCTATCGGATTGACAACCCAGTTGTTCCAGTGAAGGATCCTGCTACTTGTTTTATTTCTGTTGAAAATAGTCCAGTTAGGACAAGTAGGAGTTTGTCTTTTTCAGAATCTTGGCATAGAAGACTAGGACATCCTAGCAAAGTCATTTTGCAAAAGGTGTTTACTGATTGTAATATTTCTTTGCCATCTAATGAAAATTTTCAGTTTTGTGAATCTTGTCAATTAGGCAAATCCCATAGACTCCCATTTACTGTTTCTCATTCTTGGTCCACTCATGTGCTAGACTTCATCCACACAGACCTTTGGGGTCCCTCACCTATTAAATCTATTGAGGGCTATAAATACTACATTAGTTTTCTCGATGACTATAGTAGACATACATGGATTTATCCATTGAAAACAAAAGGAGACGCTCTTTCTGCCTTCAAAGTCTTTAAGAACATGGTTGAGAATATGTTTGAAAGGAAAATTAAAGTTCTTCATAGTGATTGGGGTGGTGAATTCAGGAATTTTCAGAATGTACTTGATGATAATGGTATTTTGTTTCGACACTCTTGCCCTCACACATCAGCTCAAAATGGTAGGGTTGAAAGAAAGCATCGTCACATTATTGAAACAGGTTTAACACTCTTGGCTCATGCATATATGCCTACTTTTTATTGGTAGGAGGCATTCTCTACTGCTGTTTATCTCATTAACAGGCTTCCAACTTCTGTTTTACATAATTTGTCACCTTTTGAAGTTTTGTTCAACAAAAAACCTGATTATAAGAGTCTCAAAATCTTTGGATGTGCATGTTTTCCCTGCCTTCGCCCTTACAACCGGAAGAAGCTTCAGTTCCATAGTACTAAATGCACTTTTCTGGGTTATAGTGGCTCTAATAAGGGCTACAAATGCTTAAGTTCTACTGGCAAGATCTATATATCACGGCATGTTGTTTTTAATGAGGCTGATTATCCATTTGCTAACAATTTCTTGTGCTTTCAGAAACCATCAGCTGCTGAAAGGGTTAATCTCTCAAGCTTGTCTCCCTTTATTTGCAAACAGGGCTCATTTGATGAATCTGATTTCCTGATTAAGTCACCCAACCCATCTGTCCCTCGGCCTACTTCTCCAAATCACCTTTCACCAACATCTCCATCTCATTCACCAGTCACGACATCTTCTCCTTCTCAACCATCTTCTCCTTCATCCTCCAATCCCTTATCTTCTCCCTTATCAGCCACGACACCAGTCTCCTCCTCAACCACATCATCACCAAATCATCTTTCTTCCACTCCTCCATCAGTTCCATCTTTCCCCACACCAACCTCTCAGCCCCTCTCCCAATCAGACTTCACATTAGCCTCTGATTCTGCTCCTTTATAGCCACCAACAATCCCTTCTCATCCTCCCATGATCACTCGGAGTAAGCTCGGGGTCTCCAAACCCAAGTTCCCTTATGTTGGGATCACAATTGCCTCAGATTCTGCTCCACAAACAGCCAAACAAGCTCTAGCTTCGCCTCTTTGGAAGCAAGCAATGGTAGAAGAATTTTCAGCCCTCCGAAGAAATGCAACCTGGACTCTAGTTCCTAGACTTAAGACTCAGAATATTGTTGACAACAAGTGGATTTTTAAATCCAAATTTAATTCTGATGGTACTTTAGCCAAGCGGAAAGCAAGACTTGTGGCAAAGGGATTTCAACAAAGTGAAGGTATTGACTTCTATGAGACTTTTAGTCCAGTCATTAAAGCTTCAACTATTCGCATTGTTTTGACTCTTGTTGTTTCTTTGAACTGGGAAATAAAACAACTTGATATAAACAATGCTTTTCTTAATGGTTTCTTGTCTGAACCTGTCTTTATGAAACAACCGGAAGGTTTTGTTGATCCCTCTAAGCCTGATTATGTGTGCAAACTGTCTAAAGCTCTCTATGACTTGAAACAAGCTCCAAGAGCTTGGTTTGATCGACTTCGTAATGTTCTTCTTTCTTGGGGGTTCATAAATTCAAGGAGTGATATCTCTTTGTTTGTTTATTCTGACAAGACTCAGATTCTGATGATCTTGATATATGTGGATGACATACTAGTGACTGGTAGTAATGCATCTAGTCTTAACCGCTTTGCTATCAAACTACATTCCATTTTCTCCTTGAAGGATCTTGGTTCTCTTCACTACTTCCTTGGAATTGAAGCACATAGAGATCACACAGGTCTGTATTTAACTCAAGCAAAGTATATATGTGACTTGCTTGATGTTCAACATAAGTAATGCTTCACCATGTGACACCCCCATAACTGCCACCAAATCTTTATCAGCATATTCAGGTGAATTACTTTCTAATCCCACTGAGTATAGAAGTGCAGTCGGTGCTCTCCAATACTTGTGTAACACAAGACCAGATATTAGTTTCAGTGTTGGTAAGTTGAGTCAGTTCCTGTCCCAACCAACTACGAGCATTGGAAAGCAATGAAGAGAGTGTTACGATATCTTAGGGGCACAATCCATTATGGGATTAATGTGAAACCAACAAATGTTCTTGATCTTTCTGCTTATTCTGATGCTGATTGGGCATCTTGCCCGGATGATAGACGTTCGGTTGGGGGCTATTGTGTTTTTCTAGGCAACTCACTAATGACTTGGTCATCTAAGAAGCAATCCGTTGTTTCTCGCTCTAGTTGTGAATCTGAATATCGTTCTCTGGCTAACACTTCATGTGAATTGAGTTGGATCAGATCCTTACTATTCGAGTTGCATGTGAGATTAAAGCAGGTTCCGACTATATGGGTTGATAACACTAGTGCTGCCGCACTTGCCTCCAATCATGTTCATCATGCTAGAACAAAGCACATTGAAATAGATGTACACCTTGTCAGAGATCAAGTTTTGTCAAAAGCCTTGAAAGTCTCTTATGTTCCCACAAAGTTTCAAGTTGCAGATTGCCTTACAAAGCCATTGCATCGTGCTCGTTTTTGTTTTCTTAGAGATAAGTTAGGAGTCACTATTGCTCCTATTAAAAGACCTCAACAAGACCTCACTTTAATGAAGACCAAGAGGAAGAAGGAGGTTCAAAGTGAAGGAGGGAGTTAGAAATAAATAAATATAGTTTATTTCTATAATTTGTATTTTACATTATTTCATTATTCTTTGTATATAATATTCTAGAATATTCTATCATAGTCTAGAATAATTTCATAGGGACACTTGTCATTGTATTATTGAATACATATTCTATAAATAGAGCAATAGGAGCTTGACCTAATTTTCTCAATTTCCTAACTAAGAATCACTTCATTCGTGAAACCTTGTTTAACTCCATTGCCATCCAAGGTCGTCTCTATCATCTAAATCCTGCCATCACCGGTCATTTACCTCAAAGATCATCTCCATCAAGTCAATCAAAAAAAAAGATGGAGAAGCAGAAGAAAGCAGAGATAAAGTGCGACGATGGCGGTGACAACAAGCAAACCAAGGGTATGTTTTCCTTCTTCACCGACCAGGGAGAGGTCGCTAGCGACAAATGTTGAGGGCGATGAGGCTATGGGCATGGAGGTTGTGCCGGCGATAGAGGGAGTTTTTCTTTCATGAGTGAGAAAGATGAGAATGAGATCGTCGTCTAAGTGCTTGCTGAGTCAGGAGGGAAGAGGAAAGTGGGAATGGTTTCACGTATGACACTATGACTCCGTTTCAAATTCAATATTAGATAATAAATATTCACCAATAAACTTGCCTTGGGATATGAAGGGTAATTGAAAACCTTTCAGAAAGCTTTTGTCATTTCCAACACTAGCCACCTAAACCTATTCTGCTATTAGTCACATCAACCACGGCATAATTGATCTTTCTTTCTTTTCTTTTTTCTTTTTTTAAAATATCAATATAATATTATTTATTTTAATTCAATTATATTTTTTAATTAATATCGATTTAACTCCGGTCTAATCTACTGACCCTTAACCCAGTACCTCTACTGGTTCATTGACTAGTCCGGTTTTCAAAACCTTGATTATTTCTCACAATGAATATATGGTATATGAAATAGAATATAGGAGAGATAGTTATTCTTCACTATGAGTTATTGAGTTATATGATTATGACGTATATAATATATGTGTAACATCCCAATTTTCTAAAACGTTTTCGAACTATTTGATCAGAGTAGAGCATCGGAATAATTTCAAAAGAGCGAGTATCTGATAAAAACCTTCACTGTTGTAGTATTTGGTTGCTTACACAGCGGTACAGTAGTTTGAAAATAGTACAACAAGATAACGCTGAAATAAAAATTTCTCTGTCTTCGTCCTTGCGCTAGCTCCTTATCCTTGTCCTTGGTCCTGGTTCCTCCGGACCCTGACGCTATGTTAAGAACTGAGGTTCAATTACCATTGAACCTCAGGTAACGGTTAACCTCATGCTTATGTATCAAATATGTATGACAGATATCCATGGCAAAACAGCATTTAATCACATACAATATTCATATATTCACGTAATAACATTACACGGCCACTGCAACATGTATGTTATTACAGTCTGCACTATCTCCAGTGCCACGACGGCCTATCGTGTCCTCAGCGCTAGGAAAACTTAACGGCATTATCAAAACCATAACCCTATCAAGTTGTATGTGTATGATCAATTTTCAAAATAGAGTTTCAGACTATCTATCACATATAAGCATACAATAAGCATCAGAGTTAGTGTTACAGTACGCGTCCGTACCTGAATCGGTAGTTCGGTACGAAATCGGTTGGTCAGCGTTCTTCCGGTCAGCCTATCATAGCCATATTGTTCTATTAATTTAAAGATAATATCCTAAAACATATTTTGGCCACTACTGACTACTCTACCCTTGATACATTAAACCATCATTTTATTTCCTCAAAATTCGTTGAAAAACGCTGGACAATATTGGGCAGAATTTCGTCTATCTTTGAAAAATCATAACTAATTATAGAAAAATCGAAACGAAGATCCGTTAAAATTTCTGGACTCCTTAGGATGTCTATTTTCCAGAAAAAATATCAGGATTTTCCCAGATTTCAAAAATCATTCCCAGATTTCACGTGTTCATCCTCTGCCCAGAATTTCCAGCATTTTCGCAACATAAACTTTGAGAATTTCTTTCTCACTGTACAGAGCTCATTTCAACATGTTCTTTACATATTTAAAAATCTCTATATGTCTAGTTTCATCATGAATTTCATCAGAATTTTTCAATATCATTTTCAACATGAAATATGAGTGTTTCTGTTACTAGTTCAGAAATCGCCTAACCGACGAATTTTCGCCAGAACTTCGTTACTACAGTGTTCTTGACCTGGGAATTTTGCAGAACTACTTCCTTCACTAAATTTTCGAAATGAAGCTATTTTAAACTATAAAAACATGAAACTAAAATTATTCTAGAATTTTAAAGATTAAAACTACTTCTACCTATGAATTTAAAACTCAAAACTAAGAACTTTGCTTACCTAAAGCTTGATCTTCTTCAAGCCTTCCTTCAGCTCTCTCTCAACTCTCTCTCAATAAGCAAGTGTTGTATTGCTTGGTGTGAAGAAAAGTGAAGAGCTTGGGTCCCTATTTATAGGAAAAAGGTTGGGCAATTTGGTAATAAAATGCAACTTTGCTCTTGTCAATTATCCACCATTGGATCTAGGGCTTTATTGAAAAATTAAATCCTCACCATACACACACTCATCTGCCCTCTCTCTCTCTCTCCTCTCTTCTCTTTCTTCTTCCTTCTCCAAGAAGCTCAAGCAAACTTGCACTTTAAGCCATGAATAGTGATTTGTGTTCTACAAGCCTTTGACTAATTTGACACATGTGTTGAAAACTCAATTCCTTCCCTTTGAAGCTCTAAAAACCGAAATGCCTCTGGTCCTTTAGGTTGGGTTGATGTTTTGGGCTTTATTGGTGGTTTGGCAATTTGTTTGGGTTACCAAAAATGATCCAATGAGTTTTTGTTGTGCCAAAAAGCCCTAAATTAATTTCTTCTTGTTTATTATTAGGTTAAGCTTAATTAGGTTTAATTTGAAATGATTTTATTGGTTACCAATTAAATTTTGATCCTACTAAGTCCAATTGTTACAATTGTGGATCCCTTGTTAGGCTTTATTGTTGAATTTAGCCAAAATATTGCAATTTGTTTATAAATATTTATCATTAAATTAATTTTGCATGTTAATTCAATTAAGATTAATTTTTTGATGTTTACTAATTATTTTTAGTGTCCTCTAATTATTTTAGACCTCTTCCTACCCCTTTACGGCTTAACTTTGCCAATATGCGAATTATATGACAATATATCACTAATTGTGAGTTTAATTGTTCTTAAATTGTTGGAAATTCCATTTAATTGGTTTAAGGGCTTTTATGGTATTTTACAATATTTTATGACTCCTAATAAAGATTTAGGGAGTTGAATTTTGCCCTATTAAGTTCTACCGACAACTTATTCAAGAATTAGCATAAATATACTTCTACTTTGGAGCCAACATACTTTCCTATTTTCATGACATCTTATACTATTTTAGGAACTCCATTTTAATTTTAGTCCTTAGAAATTCATTTAAATAACTCTTAATTAGTCATTGGCTTTTGATTGGGATTATCCATCTTTGATTATGCCTATTTTAATTTAGTTAAATTTAGTGTCTTCATTGTTGTAATTTCAATCGCTCATTGCTCTTTTTAATTCCATGTAAACCATAACTTAATACGGTAATTATTTGTATTTTATGATATTTTATGGTTCCTACATGAAATTTGAATATTTGAGTCTTCTTGGTTTATTTGATTCTAGGAGGAAATTTCCTAATTTAAATTAGATAGGTTATAATATCTTTGAGACCACATATTCACCTATATTATTATGTATCATTTAGTGGTTATGCTAAATAGGATTTTTAGGGTATTACAATATGGAATAGTATCAGAGGCGGAGCCAGAAATTGTAGTTAGGGGGGGCGAATTGCCGAATTTTATAAAATAGAACTCAAATGTTTATGAAATTACATTTCAACCCTATAAACATTTCAATATTTCTATTCTAGTCCCTTCACTATAGAAATAATAGGGACTAAAATGAAAACAATAGAATTTTTATCAGGCTGAAATATAATTCTATAAAAATCTGAGTCGTCATCTATAATTTTTTGGGGGGGGGCCACCCCTAGCACCCCCCTCCCTCCGCCCCTGAATAGTATACAGGTGGGACGGTTATTTCCCACCAGGATTGATGTTGAGTGATTGTGTTAGAGTGAATTATTGTGGTTGAATAATTGATTATAATTATTTTTGTATTTATTCAAATAATGAATTAGTGAACCTTTACCCTCACTTTTGGTTTTTAACTCAACATTTGAATTTTGTTATATTTATATATATTAAGGAAAACTTTTTGCGAAAAACGTTGTGCGCCTTTGCTTTCCTCCATGCACTTTGTTATTTATCTTCTTGTTGAGTCAATGACAGACTCATTCCTTTTTCTGTATTTTTTCTCCAGATAAAGCAACTAGTCAGGCTGATTGTAATTTATGTTTCATAAACTTATGAAATATATTGTAATGTATTGGTGTTAGAGTCATTTTGTTGTGTAGTAAATGGGATACCATAAGTTGAGCAAAAAAAAAAAGGGATACCATATGTAATGGCGGACTCAAGAATTTTAATGACGGGGTAAAAAAATATTATATCATAAATAAAAGTATTTGAAATATAATACAAATATAATATGCAAAAATTGAAAGAAATCTATTACAAAAATTAAGATCATTTCACTTGACTCTTATTTTATGTGTTTTCATATTGTTAAACTCATCTATAATTGAATCCGTACTAAAATTCAAAATAATTTCTATTTCAATATATGTAATCAAAGAATCATCAAGATATTGGTTGTTCGTTATATTTCGAAGTTTGTTATTAATTATGTTCATAGCAGAGAAAGATCTTTCAATAGTTATTGAAGAAACTGAAAGAGTGAGTATAAGTTTAGTCACTCTATCAATAAGGGGATAAATGATTGACTTTCCAGTTCTTGGTAGCCATTGACCTTTTTTTTAAAAAAAAAAATTCCAGTTGATATATAGACACACACGCACAAACACACATATACATATACACATATGAATATATAGACACAAATATATGTCTTAACTCCATATGAATATAATACACACACATAATTTTTTTTGTATAAATTTTAGGTCCGCCCATAGGCATATGTATCCCAAATTTATTTGTTGAGGATTTGTTCTCTCATTGCAATTTTTATATGGAAGTACAATAAGTATTGTTATTTTTGTGTAAATGTTTTTTTTTCAATTAGTGTACTTTGTTTAAGGTTTTATACGGTAAGTGGAATTATTTGACTTTGACTTATCATACACGTTGATCACGACTCGAATTTTAGGTCATGATACACGTGCACGCTAAGTCAATATACATATTTGATTGAAAATGCAACAGTAAACTAAGAGGATAATGGTCTTAATAAATCACACAATTAATCTTAATCCATGAGATAATAAGAGAACTAATAGGAAGCTTGGGTTGTTATTTATTAGAGACAAAAAAAAAACACACACACACACACAATTTGAAAGCCAATAGATAAGGGGGGTACGGTTTTGCTTGCTTGATGAGGAAGATGAGTTTTATGTTAATTTAATTAAATCAAACACATGGGATAAAGGAAGGGGGGACAAATTGAAAGAGATAGGATAAGGCAATAAAATTAACTGCATGGAAGAGGATAAGGAGAGAGAGGGAGAGAAGGACTGATTTGAAGATGGGAAGGAGTGATGAAAAGAGAAAACTTGTTGAAGAAGTTAAAATGAAGAGCAAATGGAGTTCTTGTAAATTACCATTGTTGCCATTGAAACTTTCCTATAAATAGCCATGTGCTCCTCCTCAATTCTTCACACTAAATCAGCTCAAAGCATCTTATTTTAGAGTTAGAGAGTAAGTAGAGTGAAGTTCTTGGAGCAAAGAAGAGAAAGGAGTAAGAGCTTCAAAGGTAAGTTTTTAAGTTCTTGAAATTGTAGTCTTTAAATTCATAGTTAAATTGTGCTTTGATCTTGAATCTTTCAAAGTAGTTTTGTATTCATGTTTTTATGGTTAAAAATGTCTTTATTTTGAAATTTTGATAGAGGATATGGTGGAGCAAAATTTTTAGAAGTTGAAGATCAAAGTAGCGAAATTTTGACGAAATTTACGGTTGAAAGTTTTTCTGAAGTCAGCAACATAAAGGCTATGATTTTATGTAGAAAATGCAAAGTTATAAAATTCTAGAATTTTTCATGGTTAAAGAAGATATCTAGGGCTTTCCAAATATACCTAGAGTGTATTATTGTGAGTTTTTTGCAAGGAGATAAAAATTCTTGAATAAAGGCTACGTTTTCTGGAAAAACTTTGGGCAAAGGTTGGAAAACATTAAACTGGGAATGATTCTTGGTGTTCTAGGTTCTTGGAATATTTTTCTTTGAAAATAGACATGTCAAGGGTCATGAGAAATTTTACGGAACCTTGTTTCGATTTTTGTAGAATTAATTATGATTTTGCAAAGTTAGTGGAAAATCTGGCCATAATGCTGACGTAACGTTTTTTCAAGAAATGTAAGGGCAAAATTGTAATAATAAATCCACCAGGGGTAAAAAGATCAATAGTGGCTAAAGTATCTCTTAGAATATTATTCTAAGCAATATGATATTTATCAAATATCATAAAATAATCCGACAGTGACATTATAGGATATCCGGGAGGTTCGGAGTCGGATTCAAGAGTCGGGCATGTTGGTAACTACACGGTGAAAGGTACGTTCGCGTACAAGTAACTTTAACTCTGATGTGTCTTGTATGCATGTATGTGATGGAATGATTCATGAAGTGATGGGCAAGACTAGGTCTTGGGTCATGCACTGTGACTTAGGTCACCTGTTTATACATTCAACTTTATACGGGTTATAGTCTTGATAATGCCGTTGAATTTGCCTAGTGCTGAGGACACGAGGAGCTGTCGTGGCACTGGTTAGTGCAAACGTGGATAACATTATATGCGTTGTGTGCTATGTATTGTTGTGTTGTTAACATTACATCTGCTGTGTGCTTATGTATTGTTGTAACCTTAATACTGTAATGTAATGAATATCTGTCATACATATATTGTTTATACTTTTCATATGAGGTTAACTGTTACCTGAGGTCCGATGGGTATTGGACCTCAGATTTGTCTAAGGTTCAGGAAAGAAATCAGGATCAAAGAAGGCACCGGTAGATGGAGCCGTGAAAAGGCACCGAAGGGAGGAGCCGATAAGAGGCACCTGTCAAAGCAAATGCCGGAAGAGCGTCCATAGAGCATTATTTTTGGCACGGATTTAACGACGTTACTCCAAACAATTTGGTGTCTAGGCAGGGTTCGTCTTTGTGGTTCAGTCAATAAGTCGCCGTGAGTTCGGGGAGACTTCCACAAAGATACCTACCTGGCCAAATTGTTTAATTAACTGAGTTAGGTTCATTGCCTCAAGTCTACCTAAGGCTTGGTTTAAAATTGTATAGTTATCATGAAGAATTGTAATTATATAAGCTCTGCATTATTGTATTACACGAATATTCCTTCGGGAAAGTTTTAGTATATCAGTTTATGTCGGGACATCAGCATATGTCTGGGCATTTTATATCTGTTACTCATTGTCCAAATGTAAGCACATGATCTCCCTTACTCTGAGTAGTAGCACCTTAAACTCTGTCAATTTTTCTTAAAACTAAGTGTCAACAAACACGATTTCAATTATGGAATTTGGGGTGTTACAATCAATAGTTAGATAATAGATTAGCTCCCAATAAGCTTCTATTAATTAAGTATTAGTGCATTTTCTCCATCATAGTCACAAGACGATGTTGTATTCCATTCTCCTAAACCTTATCCAATAGTTCCATAGCACTCCTTTTCAAATATTGCCATGAGGATTGAACCAATACATCAACTACTACTCATCTATAGTTAAATAGTTAAATTATGGGATGTTTAAAAACCCAATGGTCTGGTATGACCTGGTTTGATTTGAAAGAACCTAGTCAGATAAAAAAATCTAGCACAAAACAAAAAAGGATTGGACAGGACTATTCCCTTCGGGTTCGATTGGACTAGGATCAAGGGGTCAAACCAATTGGTTTGATCTAGTCAGTCTAACATGAGTCTTTGTTTTTAAGGGTTAAGGGGCAAATATGCCCTAAACTTTTTCAAATATGTATGTGTGTAAATTTTCATTATTTTCAAATTTTAAAATAATTGGTTTATACTAAATCCATACTTTTAATAACTGTTAATAATGTAATGAAAATAATAAACATAGTTGATTTTTCATTCAAATAGAAGTAATTATTAATGTGCGTGAAGGAATGACGGCAAAAATTTATAAATCATCCAACAATTTAAATATAGATTAAAAATATAATTCGTTCTGAAGAATAAAAATAATTATAAAAGTATTAAACTACTATGCCTTCACGCGTACGGTTCACCATGTATGACAACCTCAACATGTATTATGGATCATGAAGAGGCCACGAGGAGGAATGTTGGTGGGAAAGTGTTGGGTACTTTTACTAGCATGTTTTGCTCAAGGATTGCAACAGATGATTTCTAGTAATATTATTAAGTATAGCCAGATTTGTTATTTTATAATTCTTGTGAAACTAATTTGGATATTATAATTAAATCTGGTTTCTATATCATTAATCTGGAATGCATTGACCTGTTAAAAAAAGTTAGGAAGTTGGTCAAGTTGTATTGCGTTGTGTTGTTGAATTTGTATCCTCTAAATGTTCAGTTAGTGACACCAAGTTATAGAAGGGGTTGAAGCAATTTATAGGGGTTGGAGTAATCAGAAATTCTGTGGGTAATTAGCCACAGAATTCTGTCTAAAATTCTATTTGCAATCAACCACGAAATTCGGTCTGCAATTCTGTGGGAAATTATTTATGAAATTCCATGGCTAATTTTCCCATGGAAATCTGTTGAATAAGACAACGGAATATTCCGTGGCTACTTTCTATCCCAAATTTCCAACAGAATCATTCCGTAGGAAAATAACGACGGACTAAAATTTCATCGGAATAGGTCTTTCACATGGTTTTTTTTTTTTTTTGGCCACGGACTTTGGTCCACTGGAAATTCTATCGGAAATATATTACCGACGGAATTCCGTCTCTAATTTCCATGGTAAATTGTATTACTAACAGAATTCCGTCAGCAATTTCCATTGGTAATATCGTGATTTTTGTAGTGCTATTTATAACATGTAAATAGTACTGCAACTTTTTATAGAGTAGATATCCTTTCTGGTCTTTGGAAAAAAAAAAAAAACACGGACCCCATTTTCGTCCCTCATACAAAGAAAACCCTTTTTTAGTCCTTGAAAAGAACGAATAAGGGTTGATTAGTGAACATTTTGATCCCTCGAAAATTTCCAAAAACCCTTTTTTAGTCCATAAAAAAGTCATATTTTAGTCCCTAGGGACGAAAGTGGGGTCTATGTTTTTTTTTTAGGGACCAGAAAGGGTATTTACTCCTTTTTATAAATTCTATATAGATGTGTGTGTATATGTTTCTTGATTATTGTATTGGCTCATGATCAAAGTGTGCACTTATATATAGGAAGTTCCTAATGATGATTTGACGAATAAATATGTGATTACAGGAATTTTTGATGCGTTTGTAATTGTGCCAAAACCCAGCTGAAGTCCGTGTACTTGAGACGGTACAAAAGGAAAGAAACTGGAGAGCGTTACAATTGTATGTAGCCAGGAAATGGATGAACAAACGCTTATGGATCTTAAAGATCAAGCTTCCCCTAATCTCTCATTCATCTTTAAGTTCAAAATCATAGCGTTATACAAGATATCAATTACAGCGTCCTTCATTCCTAACCATACTATTACGTAGCCAATCAATTGCTGAACAAAATGATAGTATTATACAAGAAATCGATCAGTTACAACATATGTCGTTGCTAAGTATAATAGACGATCAATTACAGTATTTGTTGTTAAGCATTGAATTAGGACATCCATTGCTTTTTAACAGACGTGGCAATTACTATTTTCTACTACTATTTTTACTCAATCCTATATAATTACAAAAATGCATTTTTAACAAAACTTAATATATTTCTTCGATTAAGATGCAAATCCACCACGGAAGTATAAACGCAGGAGTAATGTTCCCTTGAAAGTTTTTCTTATCTTAATGTTGCCCTAAATGTTTCAAAACATAGCAATGTTACCTTATTCCGTTAAGAAACTAACATTAACCATCAACCATCAACATTCCTCCTCATTTGCTGTGTGTTATAATGACTGTTTTTAAACAATATGAACAAAAGTAGTTGTAAGTGACTTACAATGACCTTTTTGAAAAAGAAGTCTTGTAAGTTTGCTATATAGAACATCGATTGTAACTTGCTTAGAATGACGGTTTTAACCAAAACTGACGTTGTATGTAGCAAACTTACAATGACTACTTTTTCAAAACAATTGTTATAAGTTACTTACAACTATGGTTTTGAAATAGAAGCTTATTTTAAAACTTTCAACGACACTTACATATACATTCCCTGAAAACGGTCGTCTAAGGGTCTTAAAAACGGACGTTATAAGTGTCTTTTGTAGTAGTGTACATTGAATCTATACAAATGAAATGTGTGTATGTACATTAAGTAACCACAATATTTAGACCATTAGATCAAATGTAAAACAAAGATTTTTTGGATTCAAAGTAAATGTAATATAATACGTTGAAATACATTCAATCTATACTCGTGAAATGTGTGTATGCACATTAAATAACCTCAATATTTAGACCACTAGATCAAATGTAAGGCTGAGATTTGTTGAATGCAATTAAATGGAAAACGCTCAAATACATTGAATCTCTACATATGAAATGCTGGTAAGAACATTAAATAACCATAATATCTAGACCATTAGATCAAATGTAAGGCTGAGATTTGTTGGAATTTAAATAACCATAACTTGCAAACCCTAGGCCTCATCATTTTATATATACTACATGAGCTCTCTAAAGCGGCCGTCAAATTTGATTTAGAGCATAAGGTTTTCCTTTAGTTGTGTTGGCGAGTAGCGATTCAAACATATGTTATCCATAGAAGCTTGGCATGATCAAGAAGAAGAAGATGATAAAGCACAAGAAGAGGCTATGGTTATTATGACTTCCATAAATCAGATCAATGGAATACCAACTCAAGGTATTTATAATTCACCATCATATACCTCTTTCATATAATATTTTTAATCTTGCATGTATATATCATTGTTGCTTTCATGTGTTTATATATATATATATATATATATATATATATATATAAAAGAGTGATTTTGGTATCAATTAAATCAACAAATGTTTTGAGTTTCCTTTACTTTGGTTTAGGGTGTATGCGTAAGAATTTGGGGTTATATGCAAACTTTTTACTATATATATTTATGTGCATTTCTATCTCAACTCTTACAATATCAAATTATAATTGTGCTCCTAATTTTGTTGTAAATAGTTTTGCAACTTTTTTATAAATTCCATATAGATGTAAATACACACACAGTGTACACTTATATTCAAGAAGTTCCTAATAAAGATTTGATGGATAAATTTGTAAATGCAGGAGTTCTTGATGTGCGTGTAATTGTGTTAAGAACCAGCTCAAGTTCATGTACTTGAGAGGTTACAAAATGGGAAAAACTGAGGATTATAGTTCTATGGAGCCAGGAAATGATGGACAAAAGCTGTTGGCTCTTACAAGATCAAGCTTCTCCTAATCTTTCATTCATATTTAAGTTCAAAGTCTTAGTGTTATACAAGAGATCAATTACGGTGTCATTTAATTTGTTGCTAATTAGCCATACTATTATGTAGCCAAGCAACTGATGAACAAAGGCTTATGGCTGTCAAGAGAGCTTCCCTAATCTTTCAATCATGTTGAAGTTCAAAATCAAAGTGTTATACAAAAAATCGATTAGTTACTGCGTCTGTTGTTGTTAAGTATAATAGACACCGTAATAGATCAATTATGGTATTTGTTGCTAAGCATTGAATTATGATGTCGGTTGCTTTTTTAACAAATGTAGTAATTACTATTTTCTATTACTATTTTTACTGCAATCTATATATATAATGGTGAAAAAAATGCATTTTTAACCATTGTTGGATATATTTCTACTAGTTTTTAGGACACAAAGAAGCAATTAGAAAAATCATATAATAGGGATGATGGAAGTGACGATAACCATCCAAGCAAAGTGAATTGTTTTCTAATTGCCGTGGTGGGGAAATTGCCTCGTAATAGTAAATAAGGAACCAGATGGGGCTTGGGCGATCCTACTCATACTTCCTGCAAATCCAGTTGTGATCAAGAAGCTTCAATTTGAGATTGAGTCACGGTGGTTGCAGGATCAGAGAAAAAAGAGAAGATGACTGTAGATGAGGGAATGGGGGAAGAAGACAAGATGAACAGGGTGAGGAGGGTACTTCAGTCAAAAAGAGACAATTTTGTTCCAAATTTTTTCAATCCAGTACTGCTTCACCAATACCATGGGGGTGGTTGGCTGGTGTTCCAGGAATCCCATTTTGGTAGTATTCCTCTCTAGCTATCGCCAATTCCTCGTATCAAACATGGCAAAATGGGCAATCCAATGTCAAGTCCAGTACCGACCTCTCCAATACCACATGCCAAACATAGCCTATGAGTTTTCAAAAAATAGGGGAAAATATGTAAAATCAAGACAAAACAGAAAAGTGGTTACAATATTTTACTCATCATTAAAAAAAAAAAAAAAAACACAGCCTAAAACTTAGACTGGTAAGATTTAAAAGAACTAACTTGCCCTAATTAAAATGCCATCATCCTTTCTGTTTAAGCTGCTACCTGCTATTTAAATACAAGGCACTTCTTGGAGTATTTTAATGAGCCGCATCTTCTTTTATGCTTGTGGAGAAGTGTATATCACTGCTTCTTTGTGTCCTAAAAACTAGTAGAAATATATCCTACAATGGTTAAAAATGCATTTTTTTTCACCATTATATATATAGATTGCAGTAAAAATAGTAATAGCAGTACAAAAAAAAAGGTTAATTAGTAGCGGTTAAAATAAACCGCTACAAATATGCACATTTGTAACGGTTTATACCGAAACCGCTACAAATTTGTGGCGGTATTTCATGAACGACATTTGTAGCAGTTATCATAAACTAACCGCTACAAAATATGGTGCCAAGTTGGCGCCAAATTTGTGGCGATTATTTTGTAGCGGTTTAGTTATACAAACTGCCACAAATATGGCGCCAGTTTGGTGCCTTATGGTGCGTCATTTAATAGCAGTTTATTTGTCGCGGTTTATATCAAAAATCCGCTACAGAATGCCAAGAGTTTGAACTTTTGTAACAGTTATAGAAAGCTGCTACAAATTTTCAGTTTGTAGCGGTTTTTTTAGTTAAACCGCTACAAATGTGATATTTTTAATTTTTTTAATTTTTTAAAAAATACCAATAAATTTTGTAGCGGTTCTGTAACCGCTACAAAACGTAAAAAAACCGCTACAAACGTAAACTACTACAAAAACCGTCGCATCAACCGCTACAAAGTATATAATATTGGAATTTGAATATTTCGAATCCCGCCAACGTTCATTAATTTGTAACGGTTTTTAGTATAACCGCTACAAAATGTGATATTTTTACATTTTTTATTTCTTAAAAAATATCAATGAATTTTGTAGCGGTTTTGTAACCACTACAAACGTGAGCCGCTACAAAAACCGTTGCATCAACCGCTACAAAGTGTATAATATTGAAATTTGAATATTTCGAATCCCGCCAACGTTCATTAATTTGTAACGGTTTTTAGTATAACCGCTACAAAATATAATATTTTTAAATTTTTTTATTTTTTAAAAAATACCAAGGAATTTTTGTAGCGGTTTTGTAACCGCTACAAAACGGGAAAAAACCGCTACAAACGTTAAACCGCTACAAAAACCGTCCAATCAACCGCTACAAACGTTAATATGCATATCCGTATAAATATCCCCACCACACCTCATTTCACACACTCTCAATTATTTCTTCCCACTCCTTCTCTCTCGTTTTCTCTCATTTCTTCCCATTCCTTACAAATTCTTTGTTTTTAATGTTTTTTTTCCTTGTTATAATATTAATACTATTTTTTTTCTTATACAGAACTTTAAGAATATTTCCTCAATGTTTATTCTATCATCATCAACATTCTTTCCTTAATCAAATATCATCTAATAGACAACATAATTTTTTTGCTCAGAGGTGGACAACACAATAAACCCTTATTATCTACATATTCTCAGTATTATACCTACATAATATTTATACTTATCTAACTTGAGTTAATCATTTTTTTAAATATTAACTATTATCATTTAATTTGTCACTTAAATAATAAAAATATTCAACAAAATATTATAATAATGGACTCAAATTATGATGATTTTTTTATTATTATTTTGTAATATTTTGTAGCGGTTGTAAAACCGCTACAAATTTTAATTCAAATTTAGCTTAAATATTTGGCGTAATTTATGAAATTTTATCCAATATTTGTAGTGGTTTTACAACCGCTACAAAATTTTGGCGACATTTTTTTTGAAATTCGTTATCTTGTAGCGGTAACTCAAAACTGCTACTAATTCAGTAACGGTTTTATTACATGAGTAGCGGTTTTAGAAACCACTACAAAACATCTTGTTTCGGTGTATTTTGTAGCGGTTCTTTAAACCCCTACTAATGTCATTTGTAGTGGTTTTTAGCGGTTAAAACCGCTACAAATACGTATTTTCAACCGTTACAAAATGTCATGTTTTTTGTAGTGTAGAAAATAGTAATTACTACATTTGTTAAAAAAGCAACCGACATCATAATTCAATGCTTAGCAACAAATACCATAATTGATCTATTACGGTGTCTATTATACTTAACAACAACAGACGCAGTAACTAATCGATTTTTTGTATAACACTTTGATTTTGAACTTCAACATGATTGAAAGATTAGGGAAGCTCTCTTGACAGCCATAAGCCTTTGTTCATCAGTTGCTTGGCTACATAATAGTATGGCTAATTAGCAACAAATTAAATGACACCGTAATTGATCTCTTGTATAACACTAAGACTTTGAACTTAAATATGAATGAAAGATTAGGAGAAGCTTGATCTTGTAAGAGCCAACAGCTTTTGTCCATCATTTCCTGGCTCCATAGAACTATAATCCTCAGTTTTTCCCATTTTGTAACCTCTCAAGTACATGAACTTGAGCTGGTTCTTAACACAATTACACGCACATCAAGAACTCCTGCATTTACAAATTTATCCATCAAATCTTTATTAGGAACTTCTTGAATATAAGTGTACACTGTGTGTGTATTTACATCTATATGGAATTTATAAAAAAGTTGCAAAACTATTTACAACAAAATTAGGAGCACAATTATAATTTGATATTGTAAGAGTTGAGATAGAAATGCACATAAATATATATAGTAAAAAGTTTGCATATAACCCCAAATTCTTACGCATACACCCTAAACCAAAGTAAAGGAAACTCAAAACATTTGTTGATTTAATTGATACCAAAATCACTCTTTTATATATATATATATATATATATATATATATATATATATATAAACACATGAAAGCAACAATGATATATACATGCAAGATTAAAAATATTATATGAAAGAGGTATATGATGGTGAATTATAAATACCTTGAGTTGGTATTCCATTGATCTGATTTATGGAAGTCATAATAACCATAGCCTCTTCTTGTGCTTTATCATCTTCTTCTTCTTGATCATGCCAAGCTTCTATGGATAACATATGTTTGAATCGCTACTCGCCAACACAACTAAAGGAAAACCTTATGCTCTAAATCAAATTTGACGGCCGCTTTAGAGAGCTCATGTAGTATATATAAAATGATGAGGCCTAGGGTTTGCAAGTTATGGTTATTTAAATTCCAACAAATCTCAGCCTTACATTTGATCTAATGGTCTAGATATTATGGTTATTTAATGTTCTTACCAGCATTTCATATGTATAGATTCAATGTATTTGAGCGTTTTCCATTTAATTGCATTCAACAAATCTCAGCCTTACATTTGATCTAGTAGTGTAAATATTGAGGTTATTTAATGTGCATACACACATTTCACGAGTATAGATTGAATGTATTTCAACGAATTACATTTACTTTGAATCCAAAAAATCTTTGTCTTACATTTGATCTAATGGTCTAAATATTGTGGTTACTTAATGTACATACACATTTCATTTGTATAGATTCAATGTACACTACTACAAAAGACACTTATAACGTCCGTTTTTAAGACCCTTAGACGACCGTTTTCAGGGTATGTGTATGTGTGTAACACCCCCAAATTTCTAACAATTATAATAACATAAAATTGCAATGATTTTTATAAATAACTACTGAAATTCAAAATAACTAAAATTTGGGAAGTGTTACCACCGCACTTGTATTGGAACAAGTGTAAGGCTACCTTATTACATTAAATAAATCCACACTTAAATAAAAATGTCTTTTTTTCTCCAAAGCATGAAATAAAGACAAGCTAGAATTAGCTAGAACTAGCCGACTATTCTTCCTCACTTCTCACAGCTAGCCCCAACTTTGAAACCTGCTTCACTGAAAATATGCTCCCCCGAAGGATCATCACAGCCCAGAACACAAACATCAGCAAAAGCTGGTAATCCTAATTAACAAAAATAATATGAAAATAATAATAATAATAATAATAAATATTCATAGGATGAAAGAAAAACATCATATACATATATATAATCTAAAGTATCAATTTTAATACTCATCATATCTATATATTCACATCAAATCAAATATTGTTCATTATCTTTTTAAATTTATTTAGACCCGGGAAACCCTGCCAGTCTATTTAGTTTAGTGGGAAGAGAACCATAGTAGATCCGGGAAACCCTGCCAATCTACCCTATGACCCAAGAAACCCTGTCAATCACAAATCATCAAATATCAAATTGGCCATAAAACATTTCGTCCTAATGTGCACACCTCTTCCCAAAGTTGCTACTAGTGTCCCGGGAAACCCTGCCAAACACCACTTTGAGAAGAACGGATATAATCAAGTTCACATCACATAATATATCGAGGCATAAAGCCTAAGGGTTGTGTTCATCACTTTGGGGGTACCATCCCAAAGCTATCCTCCCACTGTTAAATTATTTTAAAAATACACTCATAATGAATGGATTTCTCAATAATATATATATCTATATATATATGAAAGCATTTAAAAGTTTCAATAAAGGGTTTTGCAAAATAGTTAAACTTAAATCAAGAAGAAGAAATATATGTATACAAGCAGGTAAAGTGTTTTGCTTTCATAAAGTAATTCGAAAAAGGAAAACATATATATATACATATAAAAGTGCAGTATAGTTTTTCACAAAAATCGAGACCGACATGCAACAACTAACTCCTATTGTTTTGGGGATTAGGATTACCTGGTCTTCGTCTTGCTAGCCTCTTAGAAGAATAATTGAGACCGAGAAAGAATAGAGGATGTAGTAGAAGAGAATCGTAGAAGAAAAGATGAATATTCAGGGTTAGGCTAGACCTCTATTTATAACTTAGAATTAGGGTTAGCTATGGGTTGGGCTCTTTACTATTGCCAACTCATTAATAGGATATATTAAATTAAATCAATCAACCATGATGTACATTTAATGTGATCGAGTATATTAAATTAAATCAATCAACCATAATGTGAATTTAATACGACTTGATTGACAAGTAGAGGACTTATTACCTAAAACCTCTTTCTTAGAGCATAAGCAGAAAATTCCTAAGGCAATTAGAGTTGGGAGAATTTGGCCCACCAAGGTTATATAAAATAAAATAAATGGGTTATTTCTATTAATAAAAATCTGGGGTGTTACATTCTACCCCCTTAAAATAAGTTTCGTCCTCGAGACTGAAATAAAATTCACATGTTAATAACAATCACATAATAAGTCACAAAAATAATTTAAATATGCAATTATCAGAATTTCAAAGAAATAAATCATTTAATAATAATCAGGGGTATTACACTCTACCCTCCTTAAAATAAGTTTTGTCCTCAAAACTTAATTAATTTTTTTTTATCAACTCTAACCATCACTCACCGCATATATTAGATATCAAAAATCAATCACCAGATAATGCTACATAGATTCAAACGATAACGAATCATGAATTCAAATAATCATTTTAATATAAATCCAAAGGATAATCTAACATCTTTAAAATTAAGTAAACAAAATAAGAATCAAGTTATTCAAAAGATAACTACAACTAAAAGGGACTCTTTAGCCTAAAAGAAATTCTACCTATCTGCTCCAATAAAATAAAATAAAAGGTACAAGTCAATAAAATCCTAAATCACATAATGAGTCAAAGTAATTTCAAGCATACAATTATCAAAAATTCAAAGAAATAAATCATTTAAAAGACAAGAGAATAACCCTTCACTACCCATCTCTCACGTTTAAAATTATTATTTTTATTTTATTTTTTTACTTATTTATTTATTCTATTATTATTATTATTATCATTTCTTTTCTAAACTCTGGGATCTTTGATCCCTGAGTTAGTATCAAAAGCGAAGCTAAGGAGAACCTTAGGCTCTGATACCATTTTGTAACACCCCCAAATTTCTAACAATTATAATAACACAAAATTGCAATGATTTTTATAAATAACTACTGAAATTCAAAATAACTAAAATTTGGGAAGTGTTACCGCCGCACTTGTATTGGGACAAGTGCAAGGCTACCTTATTACATTAAATAAATCCACACTTATATAAATTTTTTTTCTCCAAAGCATGAAATAAAGACAAGCTAGAATTAGCTAAAACTAGCCGACTGTTTTTCCTCACTTCTCACTGCTAGCCCCAACTTTGAAACCTGCTTCACTGAAAATCTGGTCCCCTGAAGGATCATCACAGCCCAGAACACAAACATCAGCAAAAGCTGATAATCCTAATGAACAAAAATATGGAATAATAATAATAATAATAATAAATATTCATAGGATGAAAGAAAAACATCATATACATATATATAATCTAAAGTATCAATTTTAATACTCATCATATCTATATATTCACATCGAATCAAATATTGTTCATTATCTTTTTAAATTTATTTAGACCCGGGAAACCCTGCCAGTCTATTTAGTTTAGTGGGAAGAGAACCATGGTAGATCCAAGAAACCCTGCCAATCTACCCTGTGACCCGGGAAACCCTTCCAGTCACAAATAATCAAATATCAAATTGGCCATAAAACATTTCGTCCTAATGTGAACACCTCTTCCCAAAGTTGCTACTAGTGTCCCGGGAAACCCTGCCAAACACCACTTTGAGAAGAACGGATATAATCAAGTTCACATCACATAATATATCGAGGCATAAAGCCTAAGGGTTGTGTTCATCACTTTGGGGGTACCATCCCAAAGCTATCCTCCCACTGTTAAATTATTTTAAAAATACACTCATAATGAATGGATTTCTCAATAATATATATATCTATATATATATGAAAGCATTTAAAAGTTTCAATAAAGGGTTTTGCAAAATAGTTAAACTTAAATCAAGAAGAAGAAATATATGTATACAAGCAGGTAAAGTGTTTTGCTTTCATAAAGTAATTCGAAAAAGGAAAACATATATATATACATATAAAAGTGCAGTATAGTTTTTCACAAAAATCGAGACCGACATGCAACAACTAACTCCTATTGTTTTGGGGATTAGGATTACCTGGTCTTCGTCTTGCTAGCCTCTTAGAAGAATAATTGAGACCGAGAAAGAATAGAGGATGTAGTAGAAGAGAATCGTAGAAGAAAAGATGAATTTTTACGGTTAGGCTAGACCTCTATTTATAACTTAGAATTAGGGTTAGCTATGGGCTGGGCTCTTTACTATTGCCAACTCATTAATAGGATATATTAAATTAAATCAATCAACCATGATGTACATTTAATGTGATCGAGTATATTAAATTAAATCAATCAACCATAATGTGAATTTAATACGACTTGATTGACAAGTAGAGGACTTATTACCTAAAACCTCTTTCTTAGAGCATAAGCAGAAAATTCCTAAGGCAATTAGAGTTGGGAGAATTTGGCCCACCAAGGTTATATAAAATAAAATAAATGGGTTATTTCTATTAATAAAAATCTGGGGTGTTACATTCTACCCCCTTAAAATAAGTTTCGTCCTCGAGACTGAAATAAAATTCACATGTTAATAACAATCACATAATAAGTCACAAAAATAATTTAAATATGCAATTATCAGAATTTCAAAGAAATAAATCATTTAATAATAATCAGGGGTATTACACTCTACCCTCCTTAAAATAAGTTTTGTCCTCAAAACTTAATTAATTTTTTTTTATCAACTCTAACCATCACTCACCGCATATATTAGATATCAAAAATCAATCACCAGATAATGCTACATAGATTCAAACGATAACGAATCATGAATTCAAATAATCATTTTAATATAAATCCAAAGGATAATCTAACATCTTTAAAATTAAGTAAACAAAATAAGAATCAAGTTATTCAAAAGATAACTACAACTAAAAGGGACTCTTTAGCCTAAAAGAAATTCTACCTATCTGCTCCAATAAAATAAAATAAAAGGTACAAGTCAATAAAATCCTAAATCACATAATGAGTCAAAGTAATTTCAAGCATACAATTATCAAAAATTCAAAGAAATAAATCATTTAAAAGACAAGAGAATAACCCTTCACTACCCATCTCTCACGTTTAAAATTATTATTTTTATTTTATTTTTTTACTTATTTATTTATTCTATTATTATTATTATTATCATTTCTTTTCTAAACTCTGGGATCTTTGATCCCTGAGTTAGTATCAAAAGCGAAGCTAAGGAGAACCTTAGGCTCTGATACCATTTTGTAACACCCCCAAATTTCTAACAATTATAATAACACAAAATTGCAATGATTTTTATAAATAACTACTGAAATTCAAAATAACTAAAATTTGGGAAGTGTTACCGCCGCACTTGTATTGGGACAAGTGCAAGGCTACCTTATTACATTAAATAAATCCACACTTATATAAATTTTTTTTTCTCCAAAGCATGAAATAAAGACAAGCTAGAATTAGCTAAAACTAGCCGACTGTTTTTCCTCACTTCTCACTGCTAGCCCCAACTTTGAAACCTGCTTCACTGAAAATCTGGTCCCCTGAAGGATCATCACAGCCTAGAACACAAACATCAGCAAAAGCTGATAATCCTAATGAACAAAAATATGGAATAATAATAATAATAATAATAAATATTCATAGGATGAAAGAAAAACATCATATACATATATATAATCTAAAGTATCAATTTTAATACTCATCATATCTATATATTCACATCGAATCAAATATTGTTCATTATCTTTTTAAATTTATTTAGACCCGGGAAACCCTGCCAGTCTATTTAGTTTAGTGGGAAGAGAACCATGGTAGATCCAAGAAACCCTGCCAATCTACCCTGTGACCCGGGAAACCCTTCCAGTCACAAATAATCAAATATCAAATTGGCCATAAAACATTTCGTCCTAATGTGAACACCTCTTCCCAAAGTTGCTACTAGTGTCCCGGGAAACCCTGCCAAACACCACTTTGAGAAGAACGGATCTAATCAAGTTCACATCACATAATATATCGAGGCATAAAGCCTAAGGGTTGTGTTCATCACTTTGGGGGTACCATCCCAAAGTTATCCTCCCACTATTAAATTATTTTAAAAATACACTCATAATGAATGGATTTCTCAATAATATATATATATATATATATATATATATATATATATATATATATATATATATATATATATATATATATATATATATATATATGAAAGCATTTAAAAGTTTCAATAAAGGGTTTTGCAAAATAGTTAAACGTGAATCAAGAAGAAGAAATATATGTATATAAGGAGGTGAAGTGTTTTGCTTTCATAAAGTAATTCGAAAAAGGAAAACATATATATATATACATATAAAAGTGCAGTATACATTTAAGGGTTTTTAACAAAAATCGAGACTGACATGCAACAACTAACTCCTATTGTTCTGTGGATTAGGATTACCTGGTCTCCGTCTTGCTAGCCTCTTAGAAGAATAATTGAGACAGAGAAAGAATAGAGGATGTAGTAGAAGAAAAGATGAATATTCAGGGTTAGGCTAGACCTCTATTTATAACTTAGAATTAGGGTTAGCTATGGGCTGGGCTCTTTACTATTGCCAACTCATTAATAGGATATATTAAATTAAATCAATCAACCATGATGTACATTTAATGTGATCGAGTATATTAAATTAAATCAATCAATCATGATGTGAATTTAATACGACTTGATTGACAAGTAGAGGACTTATTACCTAAAACTTATTTCTTAGAGCATAAGCAAAAAATTCCTAAGGCAATTAGGGTTAGGAGAATTTGGCCCACCAAGGCTATATAAAATAAAATAAATGGGTTATTTCTATTAATAAAAATCTGGGGTATTACAATGTGAGTGTCGTTGAAAGTTTTAAAATAAGCTTTTATTTCAAAACCATTGTTGTAAGTAACTTACAACAATTGTTTTGAAAAAGCAGTCATTGTAAGCTTGCTACATACAACGTCAGTTTTTGTTAAAATCGTCATTCTAAGCAAGTTACAATCGATGTTCTATATAGCAAACTTACAACGACTTCTTTTTCAAAACGGTCATTGTAAGTCACTTACAACTACTTTTGTTCATATTGTTTAAAAATAGTCATTATAAACCTTTTACAACGACTATTTTGTAGAAAATAGACGTTGAAAGTCAATTTTTTTTAAAAAAAATGTAATTCATATTTTGTACCCACAGCATTTAAAAAACAACCCAAAATTGAGTAAAAAACAATCAATTTTCATAATGGAGAATATAAATAAAATTAATGTCCACAAATTCATTTCTATAATCAAGTACTTGCTCTAAAACTAAACATGGTTAATAAAAATCAAATTAATGTTTATAAGTTCTCTAAACCACTACACTGTAAAAAAAATAAAAATAAAATCTTTTATCTCTATACATCATCTATCTATTGTAGAAGATGTCCTACCAAAAGGTCTCGGATCAAATTAATGTCTTCAATTGTGTAGGCATCCTTATTGCCAAAAATCTGCATGCAAATTGAAGAATAAGTTAATATAAATCAATACTTTTAATGAAATAACTAACAATTCAATTACAAGAACAAAAATGAAAATCATTTGAGAATCAAGAAATGATCACTTGTTCAAACTTTGTAGTAAGTCCACTAACAATGATGTTATGCATATAAATTAAAATGTAGTATTCACACTCAGTTTTCCCTGGTTACCAAGGGCACTATACATCGAAAGAAAATAGTAAAAATAAATAAAGAAATATATAAAGTGATTGTCAATTAAAGAACATGAATTTAAATAACTTACTTTCGGCCGAAATCACTCCGTATTACCACTTTTACCTTTGCTCTTCCCACCCATTAATCAATATGTCTTGAGTGCACTTTCATTAAAATAAAAATTAGAAGACATTAAAACAATTTATTCAAGTCAAAAACCAATTATTTACAAACAAATTAACTTAAGTGTTGAAAATGGTTTTTATCTCTTCATTTAGTTTGCGATCCAAGGAATCATTATAAACTTAATAGCAATAGCACTTTAAGCCATGCACTATTACTTCTCTCACAAATCACTATTCAATTCAACAATACTGGCTCAACAGTCTGGCTCAGTCTTAGGCTTTAGGTTTCGTGCAGAAATGAAGGTGTGTGTTAAGCATCTTCTTTTTGAATTTTCAACAATGCGGATTGTGACTTCTGACCTAGTCCCTGCACACTACTTTTGATTTTCAAATTTGAATGTCTCCCCGTTATCATCGCAATCAATCAATCCTAAGAGCTACGAAGATATTGAGCTACGACCCTCTTGTCCCCTGCAAGAACGGAAGCATTTGAAGAAAGTTAGGCTTCCGGAAGATCCTTGCCCTAATTGGCGAAGACGCTTCTTTGCCTTTGCCTATCGATCATTTTCCTTCTTTAAAGAACGAGCAATTGGATTCAATGGATGAAAGAAAAAGGGTCTGAATTTGCGTTCTCGCTAATACCTCTAACCAATTTTTGTTGTTGTTACCTTTAATTTTCATAATTCATTTATGATCTTCCTGCCTTCCTTCAAGTTTAAGCTTATATAAATTTTTAATGGATTATGAATTACTAATTTCCATTCCATTCTATTCCATACTAACAAAAATCCAGTATCATCACCGATATGGATGAGTGTAGCAGTAGTCACGGTGCCACCGTCACGGAGGTCGGCGAAGGGGAACCGCTTCTTCCATTGTCGAAAGCCAAGTCGCCTAAGCCTTCTTCTTCAATGTCCTAGAGGCTCAATGTTAAGGAGTTTCATTTGCCCAGGCACAGTGGCGACCATCCTAATCACCATTCTTTTGGTTTTGAACGCCTTCTTCGTAGACCCCATAATTCTTCTTTCCCTTCTTTTCATTGTCATTAGGCTTGAATGAATCAAAAATAAAATGTCTCTGTTCTATGAGATTCTTGATTCTTGCTTATTATAGTAATATCGGGTATCTTGGCTGGCATGTTTGTAAATCTGATAATCCTATTGGTTTTAGCTTTGATTCTTTGCTTATAAACTACTATGATTTCATTTGAGGAAAATAATATGTTGCATGCGGCCGAACTTCATCTGAAGCTAACTGTTCATGAATATCTTGCCTATTTTTCTCCTTGGTTCAGTTTGAAATTATGTTAACGAACTGTTAGCTATATTTCTTATGGCAACCCTACAGAATATACGGGTTAGATATCAAGTCTTCTATGTTATGTATTGGCATATGCTGTTTGGGTATTGCAGTAGCCAATTTTCTGCAGACATTTGACTCAACTGGAGAAAGATTTCGTGCAATCTCTTCAAGCTGAGGCGAGTCAACTACAATACTTTAGTAATCATGGTTTCTATTGATGCACAGTTTCGGTTTTACCTTGCCTTTTGTTTGGGTATTGCAGTAGCCAATTTTTTGCAAACATTCAACTCAACTGGAGAATGATTTCGTGCAATCTCTTTAAGCTGAGGCGAGTCAACTACGATACTTTAGTAATAATGCTTTTACTGTCATTCTTTGTGCATAGAATCTGTGTTTTGGCTGTTAATTATTCACTGCAGGTTATTGAAGCAGCGAGAGAGAGGCTATTAGACCATTGTTGTGGTTCATGTTGTGTTTAGCTTTTGAGTTGAGGTAGAAGTTACTAAACATATAAAAGTACAACCGATGCGGTTGTGGTTCATCTTGTGTTTTAAGTAGTGATACAATTTTTAAGAGTGGAGACACAGGTTGCTCCATGAAAGCTCATTCAATTGGTGACAAAAACTTGATGATCTCATTCATATGCTATTTGTTGTTTACATGTGCAAACAGTGCTAGACAACATTCCTATCTCAGGTGAGTATCTTCTGCAAGTCTGGACAGTAATGCATGGCGCTAAAGAAATTCAAAAAGAAATCTTATTGTTCCTTTTGTAGATGGATTCTCGGTTGGTTTAGTTTTTGTTTTGTTTCCAGGTCTATGTTTTTAAGCAGTGGGCAAGAATGTTAGCTTCCCTTAATGACAAGTTGATTGGCAACAAAGTGGGTGACCTCTGGTAAGCTTAATAGACTTTGTGTATTTAATGTTCCTATTTGGTTGTTCTTGAAGTCATGATCATGTTATAAATAAATTGTTTCCCAGCTATGTTAAGGAAGGACTTCTTGGCTAAGCTATATGAGCACCTATTTACAATCACATTATGGTGAGTAAGTTTTCTCACTTTCTTTTTAAAAATAATTTGATTTTTTGGGGCCATAAGTTGATGGAAATTCAGATGGGTTTGACATAATACTAACCAATCATAGGTTTAACATTACATATAACGAATAGAGTTTAATGATCATGGTAGGTGTTGGTCGATTTCCTTGATGGCAAGTAAACCAATCGAACAAGTAATAAAGTGTAAGTAGAGTATTATCCCACAGAGACTGAAATATCGAGGAGTGACGCTCGATTGCTTTGATAGTTGTGCAAACAGAAAGTAAATATAATGAGTTTGAGAGATTTTTGTAGTTATGCTAATAACAGAAGTAAATAGAGTATCGTAGTTTGAAGAAGATATCAGTAGAAGTTAGGCTGAACTCAGAATCACCCTTAAATGCATCAATCCCCCAGTTGCTCTACCCATTACTATAACATTCATGCTACATAACATCTGCAATGCTATAGCAAGCTACTAACTACAATGCTATTCGGTTAACCCACCACTATAATCTATCGAAGCTTCTGTGTCCGATACATATGATATTAACTATACTCCTTCCATATTCCTATGGCAACTTTCTAGTTATATCTGCATTACACATAGGGTGTCATGGTTATGAGAGGTAGACTCATTCCTGAAGATTACAATTAATAGGTCAAGCCTTGCACCGGCTGCTTAACAAACACTTTTTCTCGAAGGTCTAACTTCGACTCCTTGCCAGTAAGCCGAGGCCACAAATGTAGCCCTTAGCTTCCGCTAACCGACTAGTAATTAATTCACTAATAGGCAAACCGAATCTATTAAATTAAGAACTTGCAACTGGGTTCATTTAACACTTACGAATTCATCCTCGTTCATCCAAAGGTAAATCAGTTCATGATTGACGAGGGAAGCACAAAACAGATAGTAACAGAATGACCCATGATCTAAATACTACAAATAAAGAAGAAAACATAAAGCTTGACATAGTTCCGATGGCGTGGAAGAAGCCCTGTCACATCACCACTCCACGTCTTCTTCTCTCCGTCGTATTGCAAGGAAGGATGCTGGGTTGTCTTGGAAGTCTCGTGCCTTGTGAAATCACTCACTCTTCTTTTGAGTTTTCCGAATGTGGAATCTCGTTCTAGGCTTTGTGCAACTCTCCTTTAGGGTTGTCTTGCTGTTTCCTTTTATAATCAAGTTTTCTTGTGGCGCAAGTTCCAGCGATCTTGGCTTTCCAAATCTATTGAGGTCCATCGAATCTTCTGTCCTTGGTAGATTGATTCTGCTGATCCTGCAGGATTCTTCAAATCTTTCAATTTTGATCCTCTGCATCTTCTATTTTATTACATCAACAATCTACCTATCGCTCTCGACTTCTTTATTCCTGAAATTATCTAGATAAAAGGTCAGAAAATATACCGCATATCATTGCGTCCTTTACTTTGCTATAGCTTTCGTGATGTCTTTTATTGCACTACGAGTTGCTGTCAGAATGCTATAGCATAGTATCAGCTTTGCTATACGTTCTTTCTTAAAAACCATGTAAATTACTCCTTTCTTAGTACATGTTTAGGATGTAAATGGCTTCTATCCTTCAGTTCCCTATATCATTAATATATGCCTTTTTGACGGGATTGTTTGCAGTTAAGCTTATTTTTATCATACAATTTAGTCATGAAATATAGGGAAAACATGGCATAGTTTGTGCTCATCAGCAGGTTTGTGCTAGACGACATTCCTATCTTTCAGGTGTTGACATAGGAAACATATATAAAGAGAACAGGAAAAAATGGAAGAGGGGGAGTGTTGTTGAGAATGAGAAAAGTACATGCATGCTTTCATTGCCTGCCTAGCCAAGAATTTTTTGAAGCCTGTCATAGTAATCGAGCAAGAGAAATTCTACTTCATGTTGATGTGTTATAATCTGGTCTTTCATATTAATGTTTAGTTATGACTTTGTTTTTTGTATGATCCTAGCGGCAACTAGAACTATCTAGACCTGTACTTTGGTTGTAAACTCAAGCAAGACTACACTTTAGAGCATAAAAATTTGCTAGATATACAAGAATACAAGGATTGATGTGGTTGTGGCCCATCTCATGGTTTTGGGTAGTGATATAACTTATATTTTGTGTTGGTATATTTGAAATCCAATTATTACTTTATGTTCATATGTGTTTTATTCAATTTCTTAATCATTTGGATGAGTGAAAGGTTTCGAGATGTTTTAATGTTATGAAACTATAGCATCCACGCAACGTGCGGGGGGAATTTTTGCTTGTTAAACCAAAAGATGACATTGATGAAGGGGCAAGCAACACACAGACTCCAATGATAACTATAATAACATATATAGATTAAAATGAGTTTAGATAACATGATACTTCTTAACTTAACAAACTGAATATGCCTTAAATAGATAAAATTAAGTTACTTTCCTTTCAATAATTGGTGCTACATAACATAGCAACTAAGTCTCTCCGATTGTATAGCCCAACTTGCTCATCCTCTCTTCCAACTTATTATTATGCCTTGCTAAATGTTTAGGACATAAGAATCCATACAAAGTGTTTCTCTCCATTTCGACACATATTTTGGGGAAGCTCCACCATAGAATTAAAATGAGAAATGATTTAGTGAATATAGAATCCTAAAAATCAATACATTAATTAAGGTTAAAAATATAAAATATAAAATCACATGATTGCAAATGTTGCCTATCATTCTTCTATCTCCTCAAAAGATAAGAACTCTCTAATATCTTTGCTATCAATTATAAAGGTAAACGAGATTCTATTACCCACAAGGCATTTGCAGGTTGACCTTGTAAACTTTTCTGTGTGGATATTTTTCAATTATGCCAATAAGGAAAATTTTTTCGCTTCTTCTTGATCCTAGAAACACATAAAATAAAGATTATAAGTAGGATGTAAAAGAAAATTCAAATAATAGTACGTTGTTTCCTACCATTGGAGGTGTTATCGCCATGTGAACATGTTGACTCCTGCTTATATGCATTAAATACATATATATGTGTCATCCTCCCACAACTTCTTTAAGTCCTCCATTAAAGTTTCCAAGCAGATATCGATATCATTATGTGGTTGTTTTGATCCCAAAATCATCACAGAAAGTATCATATACTTACGTTCCATATATAACCAAGGAGGTAAGTTGTGAATTGTTAGTGCCAATATTTTACCCAAGAGGGGACGAATTAGGTGATATTAAAAATTTTAAAACAAAGATTATAAATAGTTATATCGAAGAACAAGAGTTAAAAGAATATCACCAAAGTGTGCATAACGGATTATACTAGTTCAGTTTTAACTTTCTAACCTACGTCCAGTCTCCAGAGCATCTCTGAGATTTTAACTATTGTTGCAAGATTTCACGGGTTCTTGACACTAAAGTATAGAAGTAATCCTCAACAATTGGACTCACTCCCTCTTACAAGTTGTAATCCAACAACCACACTAAAGGTCTCACTACCTTGAGATTTTACAAAGATTGAAAACATTTGTAAATGACTCTCTCATATAGTAGATATATAATCACTGATGAACATAAAATATCAAAAGATATTACAAAGAATGTATATGATCAATAAATGAGCAAAAGATTGATCGTAGGCTTAGTTGGTTCTCCATATTGAATGCTTGGCTATTTATAGACGAACTCCATTAATGACTGTTGTGAGCATTCAAACTTACCGTTAGAGAAAGATTTGAGTTGTTGGAAGAATTCAAGGTTCAGTCACTTTCATCTTTGTTACAATAAATGTTTCAGACGAAATCTCTTTGGTCTGTCCGTTGTGTTTATTTAAACTTGGGTTAATGAGCGAAAATACACACGAGCTTTACCTCTAGGAGCGCTCAGCACCACGTGCTATTTTCTGGACCAAAAATATGTTAGTTCTCTGATGGTTTTGATGATTGCCAACAACTACAAACAATTAAAGAGGTTTTGCTCTTAAGTGTCAAAAAGTCTGTTCAAGAGCAAACCTCGAGGTTGGTATTGTAACCTCGAGGTTTGACCTTATAGAAGCTTTAAAAAGTCAAGTGTTTTCATGTTACAAAACTTGGTTTCACAAAAACTATGTGAAACCTCGAGGTTGGAAAGTCAACCTCGAGGTTCTAGTCTTCTTGAAAAACCCAAGTTTTGCATTAACACTTGCAACCTCGAGTATGAAAAGCAAACCTCAAGTTTTAACCCATACAGAAAAGTCATGGTTTTCATCAAGCATGGAAACCTCAAGGTTCATGTTTCAACCTCAAGGTTGGACACTTTGATTTAAAACTTAAATTTGAAGAAAAACCTGTTGACCTCGAGTATGGTATTACAACCTCGAGTATCATCCTTTACAGAGAGCAACTGGTTTTCAAAGGATTGAAAACCTCGAGGTTAAGATTGTAACCTCGAGGCTGAGTCTTATGTTGATAAACTGAACTTTGCTTTTTCAAAGGCCAACCTCGAGTATGGATTTACAACCTCGAGGTTGTCGGGCTCCAGTGAAAATTGAAGTTTTCGAAACAAGCTTCAAACCTCGAGGTTACTATTGGAACCTCAAGGTTTGTGAGTTACTAAGATTTGCCAGAAGGTTTCTGTTTAAGAGAAACCTCGAGGTTCATATCTCAACCTCGAGGTTACATGTTTTAAAAAACTGTGTTTGCCTGAAACCTTCAAGCAAACCTCGAGGTTGAATGAACTAACCTCAAGGTTTGTGACCGTTAGTGCATTTTCAAAATTGTGAAATCTGCTATATCTTGTTGTTTGATCTAATTGATTTCATATATCATTCAATCATGTTCCCAGATATGTTTAACAAGTTTGTTGAGTGTTTCTCAGTTAGCACAGATCAAGATTATTGAAGATTTGTGAGAAAAAGCAAAAAGGTGAACAGTGCATTTAATGCACCTACACAACCTCACCCACTTTCAGCTAATCCATCTGAGCACGTCTAATGAACGTTAAAGGAAGCTTACTACATCAAGTAAAGTCAATTCCAACGGGCAGAAACTCAAAGAGCCACATCAGACAACATTAACTCTTGGATTAGCAGAAGCTTAGAGAGAGAAGATGACCAGACCTTAAGCAAATCACTTCCAACGGGTGGAATTATCTCACAACGGTCATTTAATGCTCTCTACCTATAAATAGAGAGCATTAACTTCATCTCCAGCTGATACACCTACTCTGAGCGAAAATTTACTAAATTCATTCATTGTGTATTAGTTTTTCACTTGTAATAGTATCATTTTGATACTTTGAGCTTCAGTGTTTATTCTATCTACTCTTTGAGAGAGTTTCACTTGTAAAATCATTTATTGATTATAACAACTACAAGTCAGGGGACTTGGTAGTTGGGGTGTATTGATTACAACTTGTAAGGGGGAGTGTGTTCTAGTGAGAGAACAACTCTTAGTACAGAGTGTGTAATCAGTTTCATTGAGTTAGTGGATTGAAAATCCCAAGTGAGACTTGGGGACTGGATGTAGGTCAGAGAAAGGACCGAACCAGTATAAATTTCCTGTGTCAAGCTTTTCTTCTTACCTCCTCTGTTCTGCTCTGTTTTGAGTGTTTAAATACAGAGCAAGTTTTGAAAATTTTAAAGATACCCAATTCCCCCCCCTCTTGGGTATCAAGCTCCAACTTTCAAAATATACATGTGGTTACCTGATTGGAGCAAAAGTCACACACTTCCTCTAGAAACTGGATGTTGACCATTAGCCTGGGTTAGTTGACTGTTAGTGATGATGTGTCTGCTGAGTTGGCGATAGAACAAGCCAAATGGGAAAGGAAACTGGTGATAAGGATGCTGACCAAAACCAAAAATAGAAAAATAAATTGGGGCAAAATTAAAAAGAAATTAGGGCTTCAAAAATCGATATCAATGGTTGGTTTGTTTGAATCTAAAGCACTCAAGCTAAGAAAATCTGCAACAATCGCTTCAGAGACTGATGAATCCAGAGCAATAGGAGACTCAATGAGCTTTAGCATCTTGTGAACAGCGCCAACTTTGACAATGGCTGCTTTATTTCTGTACAAGAAACAGTCCAAACAAACACAGTCAGAACAAAAGTTAAGAGCCTAGAATCAACCAGGAAGCCAGAAAGTTCTATCAGAATGAAAATGGCTGGTTTGTTGAAAAAAAAAATAGTTTAACAACAATTGAAGATGAAGGTGAAAAACAGTAAAAGAAAAGCATGATGAACAGAAAATGACAACTAAATGCTAAATGGATCATGGGGAGAAAATGATGTAACACAATTTTAAGAAAACAGGGGACTAAAACCATATAGATGGAACCAGAAACTCACGCATCGTTGCTGATTCCAAGATTGAGCAACGCATACAGACAAGAACCAGGCTTCAGATCAGAAAGCGTTGCTCTAATCGTCTGCTCACTCACTCCACTCGATCGTCATTTTAATCGTCTACTCACTCACACACAGTCATGCGATTCTTAGCTGTGATGGTCACACGATTCTGTGCAACCCAATGTCAACTCCCTCATCCGCAATCGATCGTCCTTCAACCCACCCTGGAAACCAAGCTTTTCCTTCCTCAGCTCAACGATTTCAGATCACTTTCGATTCTTTGTAAGTGAGCTGCATTTCGATTTCCCAGCATTTCACTCGATTCGATTTATGGTTGCTTTTTTCCCCAATTTCAGATCACTCTCAGATTTGCTGTAGATCGAACCTTAAGAACCACAAGAACCCTAGGTCGATTTCCTTTGATTCGATCTGAAGCCGTGGCGTGGATTTGATATCGATTTCTGAAGCTCTAAGTTCTTTTTAATTTTGCCCCAATTTATTTTTCTATTTTTTGTTTTGGTCAACATCCTAATCACCAGTTTCCTTTCCCATTTGACTTGTTCTATCGCCAACTCAGCAGACACATCATCACTAACAGTCAACTAACCCAGGTTAACGGTCAACATCCAATTTTTAGAGAAAGTATGTGACTTTTGCTCCAATCAGGTAACCACATGTGTTTTTTTGGTCCATAAAAAAGAACGTGGTGCTGAGCGCTCCTGGGGGTAAAGCTCGTGTGTATTTTCACTCCTTAACCCTTTAAACTTCCTGTTAGAGATAGATTGGAGTCGTTGAAAGAATTCAGGGTTCAATTGCTTTCGTCTTTGCTGTAATAAATGCTTTAGATGAAATCTCTTTGGTTTGCTCTGACATTACTTTCTTGTCCTCTATTTCCTACCAAGCATTTAATGTTCTGACACAGAAAATGTTTTCATGCTTTTGGAGTTAATCCATGAATTTAGCATCTGAAACTTGTATACAAACAATATTAGTAGCATTAATAGGTAGTATGAGTAATAATCAAGTATAAACAATTGTTAATCACAATATTTGAATTCTTAAAGACGTTGTGAATTGAAACAAGAGCATTTACTCAAGTGTGATTCTAGAATCACTCAAGTGTGTATCCATCACTTCAGTGCTTTTATAATTCAACTCGAGTATCTGATGAACTTTGAGTTTGATAATGAAGTGCTGCAAGTGGGTCACTCGAGTGATTGATAACTTGACTCGAGTGTCTTATGTTTTGTTAGAAAATAACTTCAACTCTACCATTGACTCAGTGCATATTGCAAGTTGTTTGGTGCACTTGAGTGACTTTCAGGATCACTCAAGTGGACTCCAGAAGAGAAGTCTTGCACTCTTGGTTCATCAGCAAGTGACTTGCACTGAACTCTCAAGTTTCTGGTCTTCACTCAAGTGAGACTAGTTATAACTTGCATTACCATCGTGACTAACTTACTGTTAAGTCACGAGTTGCTTACTATCACTCGAGTGAGCATCTATACACTTTCAAAAAAATGGGTAAGTAACTTGAAAAATCTTAGCGAGTGATGACTAGCACTTTAGTGGTCACTTATCCACTCGAGTGATGAAACCCATCACTCAAGTAATCTACCATAACTTCCAAAAATCCTACGAGTAACTTGTTAATTTGCTACAAGTGAAGGGGGATCACTTGAGTGCTAACTTAGCTACTCGAGTGATCTTGCATCACTCTTCAAATTTCAATGAGTGACTTACAAAATCACTAGAAGTTAAGGTTCATCACTCAATTGCATTATCAGCAACTCGACTAATCATCTCAAATCACTTGAAGTGAATTTTCTTATTGATTCAAGTTTTAATTCAAATAAAGTTTTATCACTCGAATGTCTTGAAATACAGATCTTGAGTGACTTGAATCATCAAGTCCTCATTATTTTCCAAGGTTTGTTATCATCAAAATATAATTCGAGAACTAACATTTCCCCCTTTTTTGATTATGACAAAACTTAAGTATGTTTGAAAGAAATTTTGAAAATCACAAAGAAAGAATAATTTGCACATAGTGAAAATAACATAATCATTGATAATTTAAAAGGTACATAGCAAAGATAGTTCAGTGCACATTACATTAGAAGTAAACACAATACATTAAACATATTAGACTATCAGACACTACTCTTTTCCCACTTTGCCATTAGGAAAAAGGGTAGGGAAGGTGATATCTAAGGGTGGAGGAGGAAAGACAAATGGTGGTATGTAAACAATTATTGCATTCGTGGGATTAAAGTTGGGAGAAGTAGTGGTAGAGGAAAAAGAGGTGGAGTGAGAGGAGAAGTAAGGTTGATTATAGGTTCTGGCTCAATAGAGCTAGAGGTAGAAATATGAATAAGAGTAATAGAGGTTGGATGAATGAAGGAAAGGAGAGGATCCGCAGAGGTAGATAAATCAGAAATAAAAGTGGTAGTGGAGTGGGTGATAGTGGTAGGGATGTCAGTGGGTTCAAAGACAGGAGGTGTATCAAAAGGGATAGAAGGCTAGGGATCTGAAATTAGTAAGGCCCAAGAAAGGAGAAACCCAAAATGCTCATATCCTTCTCTACCTTTCTAATCCTCCAAGTAGAGCTAGGAAATCGGGCCAAGCCTGTCGGGTTGGCCCATTTAAGCCCTGGCCCTGTAGGGCTCGGACTTGAAAAGTAAGTCAGAAATTTGAAATTGGCCCTGCATGGCTGGCCCTATAGGGCCTCGTGCTTAATCGAGCTAGCCCGTTAGGCCTGTTTAACAGTAGCTTTTAAAAAAAATTAATTATTTAGACTTCTACTTAATGAATATGTTTATTTGTAATTACTTTTTTTTTTTTAGTTTAAACCAAAACCCTCTTTTTTGTTTATTATTATCCTGTATTAAAACACATAATTAGTTATAATAAATTTTAAAGAAGAGACATTTTCATATTAAATAAACCCATACTTTGGTATTACAATATTATATAAGTAATAAATTATAAATATATTTTGTGTAAAATAAGTATAATTGTTTTTACTTGTCAGTAAAATCATGCATGAACCGAAGGAATCTGTAGACACACACAAAATTACGAGAGGAAAAGGCATTTTGTCGTGGGCATACATAAAGTAGTTCCTTTGTTTAATATTTTTATTAAAAAAAAGGAAAGAAACATATTCTTTGTGTTTATTTGTTTTTTATTACGAATTAATGAATGTGTTTATTTGTTAAATGATTTATATTATTTAGATATTACTGTTGATAGCATTTATTTGATAGATTAGAACTTTAATGATTGCAAGTTACTAATTATATTTCCTTGGAAAAAATTAAAGGAAAAATATTAAAATTTGGAATAGTAATTTTCAGGCCCTGTAGGGCCGCCCTGGCCCTGGTACTATCGAGCCGAGCTTTGAAAAATAGATGTTTTCCTTACCCCAGGCCCTGTAAGGCTGGCCCTAATTCCCAGCTCTACTTCCAAGTATGCTCTTCCTGCTAATCGAAGAGAACCTGGAAATTATGATTGATTTGTTGAACCAGGGTCCTCATCTTCTCCTCTAGTGTGTTAACCAAGGATCATTGGAGGCCTCCATTATGCTAAGAAATGTCTTATTTGCCTTCAAAATAGTGGACATAGAAGACTCATTAGATTGAAGGATGGTGCAATGGCCTTTTGAAAAGCATCCTGAATGTAGGTCTGTATTGTAGCCCCAACGAAAAAAAGAGCAGAAGTAGGGGCTCTTGCCTGTGAAGACTGGGTCTTATCTGCCCTAGAGGGTGAAGGTTCCATTCTCTTTACCTTCTTTGGCCTTAACTGTCCAAAAGCCTTTGTAAAAGATATCTTCATCCTCTTTGAATGAATATTCCCAAACTCTTTATCTTGATTGGCTTTTCTTTCGGAACCACATACCACACATTGTTGAGGTAGAGAATTTAGGAAACCAAAGTAGTAAAGGGATAATAGATGTGACATTGGAATGAATCCTGAATTGTCGCATCTCATCGAGAATCCAAGCACCCACACTCCTTGGCTTCTTGGAAATGATAAAGGCAAACAGATGGAAGTCCTTAGTTGTGAAGTAAGATAAGTTTTTCCCTTTATTGACTATACTACTCAAGTAGATATACCATATAGCTTGGAACAAGTCACTCATAAACTTTAGAGAAAAAGTTGGAGGCCTCAATTCTTCTCCTGACTTCAAAATATTGAAAATCTCAAGTTCGGAGAGTTCTTTTACAGGACTAGAAGGGACATTCACAATCCCCAAGTATGTAAATCAAATCAGAAGTTACACAAATGGTTTTCCCTCTAGTGGTGGTCTCAAATATCTCTTCAACAATATTATCCTCATCATCAACGTCATCAGCTATTTTTCATATGAAAATAAAATGCTTTGACTATTCTGGGAGAGCATACAGTCTTAATCCATAGCCACAACGTTCTAAATAAGGAGATAAATTCACATTGCACTCAGTTTTTAACTTGTCTAAGTCAAAAAAACAAAAATAGAAGGGCAAAAGGACTTGTTACTGTAATTGGCCTCGAAAGCAACCTCATTAGATATCACAATATTTGTTGTAATGAAGTCTGAAGGAGGAATCAATAACTAGTTTCCTCAAGTAGTTGGAAAGGCTTGTAGAACTAGAGGCAACTAGAGTTGCCATACTACCAGTGGCCTTAGGGGATGCTATATCTGGACTTTAGAGGAATGTCTGAGCCCTGTGTGATTGTTAAATACATCTTTGGAAGGCAGTGTTGAGAGAAGCCATAAACCGTCTGGCTTGTAGATATGCTTCTCAAACATGAATGTCCTTCTCCTTGCCTTTCTTGGAAAGTACTGGCTTCAGAGTTGGTTGAGACAAAGTAGGTCCCTTGATCGCGACTCCTTGGGCTTTGGGATGAGGTTTGAAAGTTTGGACTTTACGCTGGAACTTAAAACCTTGCAATGATTTTGAAGTATCAGTTGTTTTGGCCTTCTTTGACGGAGGAGGTGAAGATGAATCCTTGCCAACCATCAGCCTCTTTGTTTTCACCAATGTTAAATGGGAGAACTCGCATAGATTGTCCAAGGAGATTAAGAGAAATCTGGAGAATGAGAGAGTAGGGTTGAGAGCTGAGAGTCGATTAAGAGATTGAAGCCGAGAGGCTGATTGTAATTGAGGGGAACAGATGGAAATGGGGAGTTGAAGAGTCCGATGAAGTGAATCAAACAATAACGGTTAAACAGTTACAAATTTGAAGAGGAAAATTTGAAAGGTTAGGAAGTTTTTTCAAAAAGAAAAAGAAAACGACTATTGAAACAAATGAGAGTAAGTGAAGCGTTGCGAGTCTAATATAATCTATATTTCATAAGTTTCTACTCAAGTAGACTAAAGTGTTACTCAAGTGAAGCAACGCCACTCGAATGTATAATATGTCACTCGAGTGTTATCCTGAAAATACAAAGCAACTATATATACTTCACTCGAGTGATAAACTATTCCACTCGAGTGCTAAGCAATAAAATTACATCACTTGAGTGTGTACTGTGAATTCTCAATCCTATTTGAAAGTTGGCTTTGATTATCACTTGAGTGATGTCTCCTTTACTCGAGTTGAGACCTTTGCCTATCATTATGACTTCCTTCACTTTGTCTGTTCGGCTAATTTTCTTTCATAGCACTCAAGTCCAAAATTGACTCACTCGAGTTATCAACTCAAGTTACCCCTTTCATCACTCGAGTGTATGCTTTTGTTGGAGTTCTAACTTAGCTTCATGTTCTCAACACTCGAGTGCTCAATAACCATGGTTTTGAAACCCGTACCGGACCGGCCGGTTTGGACCTGAAACCGGTGAATCGGCCAAAAAACCAGTCCAATTGGGGACAAAACCGGAGTCCCAAGTTGAACTGGGGTCAACTCGGCCTAAACCGGATGAATTGACCGAGTCAAAGGCTTTTTTTTTAAAAAAAATCAACTAAACAAGAGAAGGAGGAGAGAGTGCTGGCGGTGAGTTTCATATCCTCCCACAGTGAGAAAATAGCAAGTAGAGGCCAAAGGAGGAGCAACGATGGGAGATCTGTGAAGGAAAGGTGAACGAGAAGGAGCCAAGCAGGGGAAAAAGAGGATTTGAAGTGGTGAAGATGTGGAAGAGATAGATCTGAAAGTTTGAACTGAAGAGTGTGTCGGTGTTCATGTGAGAGAGATGAGACCCTGGCACTTGATACTGAGAAGTGAGAACAAATATTGAAAGAGCCAGACTATGCGGCGGGATATCCAATTGACAATGCTTTTTTCTTTTTGTGTTGGGATGAAGTAGCACATGGGAAAACCTATTACGTGGCAATATCCCATCCATGTAAAAACTGATTGAAGACATTGATGAGTGAGAAAAGAAAAATCAAAAGAACCACTGGATATTTGAGGGAATCACTCATGGGTCACGTCTTATTAATTGATATCTGGTGTGCAAGTCCTACTTGTAGGAGGAAGGAGGTGCCATTTTTTAAAAAAAAAAATTAAATATAAAAAATAGAGGATATGAGTTAAAAAGAAAAAGAAATTAATTTCTTACCAGTTTGACTTTGGTCTGACCCACTGACCCTTAATACCCCGACCGGTTCACTAACCGGTCCGGGTTTAAGAACCTTGTCAATAACCCACCCGAGTTATGCTTTTCATCACTATATTGCCTGCTCTTATTTGTGATATGGCTCTTCTTCAATAGTCCAACACTCGAGTTACCTAAACCTCAACTCGAGTGCCTCACTCAAGTGCTCAGTAACCTACTCGAGTGATGATTGATCTTTTAATGAAATGCGGGCAGTTTTCTCAATACTCCCTCTGGTCCTTATTATAAGATACCAACTAGCTTTTCTCACAAACTAATAAAAATAATTAAAGTTAATAAAGTTGTCCTAGAATCTAAGTAATTTCCAATATTATCTCTACAAATTGCACTAAACTAATATTATATTAATTTTACTCTCACCCACTATCCTTATTAATTATGGGCAGATATGGAAAAACATAAATAATGCTTATTGGGAACAAGCAAGTGCCTTATAAAAAGGACCAAGGTTCTTAAAACTTGACCGGCCACTAAACTGGTTGGGGTAATGGGTTAAAGGTCAGTGGGTCAGATCGGAGTCAAACCGGAGTTAAACCGGGACCAAACCAGTGAGAAATTGATTTTTCCCTCTTCACACCCTCCATTTTTTATCTTTAAAAAAATAAAAAAAATGTTGGGAAAATTTGTTTAAGGGCCCCTATTAGGCAAAGAATTCCAGAAAAGGCCCAAACATTCTGACAATACGGAAAAAAGCCCAGAGTTCTGACTGTAACACCCCCAAATTTCTAACAATTATAATCACTTAAAACTACGATAATTTTTAAGATTAATTATTGAAAGTCAAAATAAACTACTTTGGGAAGTGTTACCGCCGCACTTGTACTGGACAAATGCAAGGCTACTTATTACATTAACATAAATCAGAACTTATACATATGTGTTTTATTCAAAACAAATAAAATAAAATAAACTAGCTAGAATGATGATCTTCCTCTCTTTTCACTGCTAACCCCAACTCTTGGAACCTGTTTCACTGAAATTCTGCTCCCCTGAAGGATCATCACAGCCCATGAACACACACATCAACAATTGCTAGTAATTCTAATAAAACGCAATCTATATAGCTCAAATATATTAGTCAAATCAAATATACAATCACATGGCGATTGAATCAACTATTAATTCCAATAATCATCATGTATACATACACGTACATATATTCACACCAGATCAAATATTGTTCATTATCTTCATTAATTTCATACAGACCCGAGAAACCCTGCCAGTCTATTTAGTGGGAAGAGAACCATGGTAAACCCAAGAAACCCTGCCAGTTTACCCTGTGACCCGGGAAACCCTGCCAGTCACAATCATCAATTGGCCATAAACATATCTTCCTAGTGTGCACACCTCTTCCCAAAGTTGCTACTAGTATCCCGGGAAACCCTGCCAGATACCACTTTGGGAAGAACGGATACTATCATTTTCACATCAGTGGCATAAAGCCCAAAAGTTATGTTCATCACTTGGGAGGTACCGTCCCAAGCTATCCTCCCATTATTAATTCATTACAATCACACACAATCAGGAAATTCAATTTTGTCATAATTATCAATTTCTTTATTGAATGTACCGGTTACTCAAGGGCATCATGACTTTCCAAATTATTCAAGAGTATAACCATTCAAATATTCGATACAATAGCCAACACATATTATAACTCAAATACCTATCTGAGTAAAGTCTAATTATTTAAAATACACACATAATCAAATTCCCTATTTAAACTATAATTTAATTACTCACTACAGGTTCCTATAAGGTTGTCATGAGAAATTCCCATGACCATCGTTTAAATCCCTGGCTATACTCATTATCCCTTTTTCTCATGGGTTCCTATGAGGTTGTCATGAAAAGTTCTCATGACCATCATTTAAATTCTTAATTTTTCATTATTCATTTTACTCATGAGTTTCTATAAGGTTGTCATGAGAAGCTCTCATGACCATCATTTAAATTTCTGGCTCTACACATTATCCATTTTACTCATGTCTTCCTAGAAGGTTGTCATGAGAAGTTCTCATGACCATCATTTAAATCCTTAATTTTTCATTATCCATTTTACTCATGAGTTTCTATAAGGTTGTCATGAGAAGCTCTCATGACCATCATTTAAATCCTATGAACTTCTACTCATCATCCCTTTTTATATTAACCTAAGACTCATGAGGATTAGAATTACCTATCAAAGTTTTCATAAATCTAACCTAAGACTCATGAGGATTAGAATTACCTATCAAAGTTTCATAAAGCTAACCTAAGACTTATGAGGATTAGAATTACCTATCAAAGTTTGGATTAGAATTACCTATCAAAGTTTTCATAAAACTACTCATGGGGATTAGAATTACCTTGGTCTCTGTTTGCTAGCCTCCTAGAAAAATAAATTGATGAGAGTCCGGAAGGAGGATTTGAAAAGAGAAGGCAGCGGAGAAGAAAACTATCGAGCGTTGCTAGGTTTAGACGGCTAAACCTAAGTTTATAGTTAAAATTTAGGGTTTAGCTATGGGCTGGGCTTTATTTTATTATTTCCAATTATAAAACAATACAATTAAATATCTAAATTTCTATTATTACTATAATTATTTCCAATTAATAAATTGTGAAATAATACATACATTATTAAATTCTAAATATTTATTTACTATCTTATTATTATTATTATTATTATTAAAAATCCGGGGTATTACACTGACAATACCCAAAAAGGCCCCAAGATTCTGACGGGGGGCTAATATAGTTGTTAATGGAGCTGATATAGTTGTTAACGGGGGATGATATAGTTGTTAACTGGGCTGATTTAATTGTTAAAATTTTTTTTAACAACTAAATCAGCCCGGTTAACAACTATATCAACCCCCCACTAACAACTATATCAGCCCCATTAACAACTCTGTCAGAATCTTGGGGCCTTTTTCCATATTGTCAGAATCTCTGGGCTTTTCTGGGTATTTTCAGATTGTTTGGGCCTTTTCTGAAATTATTTGCCTAATAGGGACCCTGAAACGAATTTTCCCAAAAATGTTGCATCCCCCTCAGCAATGTGTCAGATCTCTTTGTGGGTCTCGTGATTCTTCCAAATGATATCCAGCGTTTCTTCATTTACTTTGATGCGACATGAGTGACATGACCTTGGCTCCATTGTTTTTTTTTTCACACTTATCATTCGCATCAACAAAACCTCCTTCCACAGCCAAAGTTTCATCTCTCTCTCACACGTTTCACGCACCGACAAAGCCTTTTCAATTCAAACTTTATTTTCTTTTTCAGATCTCTCTCTCTCTCTCATAGTCTCACCCTCTTCACCACTTCAGATCTTTTTTCTCTCTTCGGCTTCCACAAAACCATCCTCTGCGTCTTCGCTACAAGTGGAGAACTTCGACATTGAAAAGCATGGAGGTATAGAACTCGCCGCCAACCACAGCCAAGATCCACGGCGTCTTCCCTTCAAACCTTCACCTTCTTCTTTCTCCATCACCCGTTGCTCCACTCGCTTTTTTCTCACCGTTAGAGGTATGAAACTCCTGTAGCCACCGCTGACGCCTCCCCTCCTTCTCTTTTAATCGATTTTTTTTTCAAGGAAAAAAAAAATTACTCTGACTCGCCAACTCGTCCGGTTCATACCAGGTTGACCAAGTTAACTCCAGGTCAACTCGGGACTCCGGTTTCACTCCTAACTCGGACCGGTTTTCCGGCCGATTCGCTGGTTTCCAGTCCGAACCGCCCAGTCCGGTCCGGGTTTAAGAACCTTGAAAAAGACCAAATAAACTTGCTAGCTGATACCTTATAATAAGGACCATATCACTTAAGTTCTCTCAGATTCACTTGAGTGATGGCTTGCAATTTCCACTTTCACTCAAGTTCCCTTGCAAGTGATCCCTTCTCTGTTTGACTCTGTTTTTCAGCATAAGAACAGGGGATCTTACAAAACAAAATACTAGGAACTCTATGCTTAAGTTTATAATTAAATCATCAAAACATACCTAAAATTAATTAGGATGAAGGAAATTACTCAAGTTCATTGAGATCTATCATTCCCAATTCTCTTCTTATATAGAGAAATTGATCCTTTGCTAGTGGGTTCGTGAAAATAAAAGCTAACTTGAGATGAACTTCTTACTATTCCTATTTTATTATCATTCCTCAATAAATTATTTTCTATATTGTTGGTGAAAACTAAAAAAAATAACTGTGTGAGATATCACTTATGTGATAGTAATTATAAATATGTGATAATTATGAAAATTTTAATTATTTTTTAATTTAAAGATAATTATTTTATACTAAATGCATATTTTAAATAATTGTTACTAATATAATGAAAATAATAAACATATGATTATTTTTATTCAAATAGAAGTAATTATTGATGTGTATACAAATGATCCTACAATTCAAACACCGATTAGAAAAATTCATTTTGAAGAATGAAAAAAACTAACAAAGAATTAAACTAAATATTATATTTGACTTGGTAGATAATAAAGCCAAATCACAAACCCCTGCTTTAGGAGTGTTTTGAGGAGACTCTTCAACAAACTACACTATCATCATCCTTCTTCCCATTATTGCCCATTTTGGCATAACCATCTTCTTCTCATTCAGGTAATGAAACTATATCCAATTAATTTTTACATGATCCAACTTTGCATTTTTTTCCCATCATTTGATTAATTCTATCACTTTCTCAGCTATGTTAAATTGAATCAATTTATTATATTGCGAATTCTGGATTCTCATACACCAAATTGTTCAAATAGGCGGCTGGAAATTTTACCGCTCGAAAACATGCATCCATCATAAACAGATTCATACGATAAAATAATTCAAATGGTTTAATACTATAAAGATTGATATTTGGAAGTTTCATCGTTAATTTCTTAGTTTCTGTTACCAATTATATATTTAATCTCATCGTCATGTTTGTGTCATGTGTTTTTCAGGCACCATGGATCCATTTAGAGGACAAGGGGGAATTCAGATGCTCTTAACCGCAGAGCAAGAAGCTCAACACATTGTTTCCAGTGCAAGAAACTGTGAGATCCAATGGCCTTAATCATACAAATCTTAAAGTTGTTTCTTATCAGTTGGATCGATTCATACAATAGTTGTTTTTCTTTTTATTCAAATATTCAGAAATATAAACCGTATCATGAATCAGAATCACAATCTGTATACTGTATAGTTTCTTTTTTCGTTTCTCCAGATAATGTGATGATATGCATATTACGTGTTTGTGTTAATTCCTCAGTGAGAACTCAAAGATTGAAGCAGGCAAAAGAGGAAGCTGAGAGAGAAGCAGCTCTGTACAAATCCCAGATGGAAAGTGAATACCAAAAGACTCTCTCAGAGGTGTTGTCAATATAAAATGTGAAAAGTATAGCAGCCATCATAAGATTTACAAGATATAAACATTGCAATTTATTTTGAGTTTGATGCAAATGCACGCAAGGTTTTCAAAACACTCCTGCTTCAATCTTAACATCAGATATAATTAGGGAGTTAATTATACTCTTAAATGTAAGACCTATTTCTCATATTTGTTAATTTTTTCTTAATTTATCTCAATTGATACTCCCTCAACAATAATCATTAAGAGAGAGATGGAGGAAATTAAGGAAAATGAATAGAGTATTTTAGAAAAAACATGTTATATTAACTAACTTAACTAATTTCCTTAATATAATCAAATTAGAGAAACAAGTCTTGCATTAAGGACAAGAGGAGTAACAAATACATTGCACACAATGCTTTTATCTAATGTCAAGTGATGGATTAAAAGAATGTGTGATGAGATTTTTCCTTGGGAACTTAATGATTTTTGAGGAAGTAATGCTGCATAACCTCAAGATTTCAATATCTGAATCATTATTTCCTGTTTTTATTCTTATTTTTTCTGTTTGCTTATGTTTCTATAGACTAGTGGGAACTCTGGATCTAATGTAAAAAGACTTGAAGAAGAGACTCAAGACAAGATCAATGATCTAAAAGCATCAGCTCCAAACGTTTCTGCAGAAATTGTTGACATGCTGCTCAACCTTGTTACTTCTGTCAAAGTTTGATGCCTTACAAGGTCAGTAAATTGACTTAGACACTTAGTTCTTCTGAGCACATAAACTTTTTTAGCAAAAGTATGTGAAGGCGTGACTGTACGCATAAGGCTCCCACCATATGTGGGAGGGATACCAAGTGGGGAGAATGTTTCCTGAAGGTGTGATTGTATAATTTCAACCAAAATTCGAAGAATATAAATGTAATTTACTTTTAAATCATTATGCCAATTATGAAATCTAATTCAATGCACATACTTGATTGCTTCAAGAATATCAATACAAGTAAAAACAAGACGTAATGCCTATAGGCGTAGAGTACAAAATACTGCAGTAAGTAATCAATTATAACATATCAGATTTCCAAGCGATACAGTTTGACATTTCAATTATATAATCAAAGAATCTATATATAGAACACTGGATGAAGATAGATAGAAGATAATTTGAGAATAAAATTGTATTATTCATTTGACAGTTTTTCCATTTACTAATTCCTATTGTCTGATTCAATAAGAGTGCATGAAGCTCCCTATTCCCTTAACCAATTCTCTTGATATCCCTAATCACCATGTAAGAGTTTGTGTTTTCTTGTGATTCATAGATTGACAAAGAAGCCAATAGAAGGAGTCACCAAGAATAAAAGCAGCAAAGCTTTTGAAATTCAATTCCAGAAGAATTTGCTACTTCACTAATACAGTGTGTTGTTTTGGCAGAACCCTGATTACAGGGTTTTGCTTTAATCTTAACTCTTAGTAATATCAATCTCCATTTTATTTTTTTTAAATACTTTACTCAGGTTATAGTTCTATAAGTAAGTTTTAGTTCCAGAACCAATCAAGGAGCCACATAAATTAATCTGGTTTTTGTACTCGTTTATAAGTTGAGCAGCAGAGAGTGAATAGGCTAATTATATGGAATTCTATAGCACAAAAGAACATCAGCTTCAATAGATAACAAAACATTGTTACATGTACACTTTTTCAGACTAAAATCAATATATGAACTCAATATATATAATACACCGACACACACACATATATATAAGCCAGCTAACATTTTCAAGTTTCGTCTCACTAATTCAATCCCAGACCCATTCCTATGACTAGGTCTCACTATCTTTCAAAATCCGAATGATTCTATAATTTTTCTTTCATAAAGAAGACCGAAGAAAAATAAGGGCTCATTTAATGATTACTATTGCGATGTTGCTTGTATCAAAGATGTCAAAGATGGATGAACACGGGCCCGCTTTATGGAGGGAGCTTCACTTCTTCCTTCAGCATACTCTTCCCCTAACGGCCACCGTGGACGTACATCATACTGTAATGGAAAGTAAAAGCAAAATTTTAGCTGCTAATCCAATGTCAGATAGTGATACTACAAATCGAATATTTTACATTGAATATGACTATATGTCAAACTCTTGTCTCATTTTTGCATCAGCCACCACTTCTTTGTTTCTCTTTAATGCATTATCTACATTTATTTTTATGAATAATATCTGGACTGACAAAACACAAGTATAATAATGCCTATTCAAGTTCAGAGGAATCCTATCTGTTCAACGAGAATCCAAATGTAGAGTTTATCCAAGAAAAAGAATGAAAAGTAGAATGGAAAAGAGATTTTGAGGATGAAAGAAGAAAATTGTCATTGTCTTAGCCAAAAAAACCAACAAAAAAAGGAAGATAAAAACTGTTGAATAATGATCACAATAATGTAACAGACACTGCAAAATGTGAAAGAGTGAGCATTTCACTCTCCAAGAAACAAAACGAGGCATCAAAGCCTCACAGGTACTATGTAATTTCTAAACTATATATAAATGATCATTCTAGGTTTGAGTAGAAGAGGAAAGTCATATTGGGAAATCAAACTACAAGGGAAGATGGGAGGAAATTGACTGATGCAACACCTTTTTAAGTCAAATTAGGTTGGCATTAGATTAATATATTGTTTAACATCATGACATCTTACTCAGAAAATTATGAGTCCCAATAAATCAGTTCAAGTAATTTCACTGTTTGCAAAACTTACCACAAATTCTTCTGGTTCTTGTGGAGGAGGAGGAGGGTCATATCTTCCCATGCGAAAGTGCTCAATGCCAGTCCAAGCAACCATTACCCCTAGTCAGTTCAAGGGCAAGGCCTCTTTGAGCAATTGGATCAAGAAAGGTAATGAATAAAATTGAAATCTTCTCAACCAACTAGTTTATTGAAGAATTTTCCATTCCGTAGGTTTTGACTCAGGAAAAAAGGCCACTTTCATATCTTCTCTTTTCTATTCTCCCTTTTTTTGCAATCCCCTTTACATCTTTATAATCAATGATCAACAGTGTTTATTCTTTCTTTATTGTTTTCCAAAGCATGGATGTAAAGGTCATTTTCTATCTTCAAAATCAATTTTAAATTGTATTTTCCATTTTATTTCAATTCATTCTATGTTCCAAACGAATCCTGGATTCTAGAGGACAATTATAATTTTAGTTCTTGTCTTCTTGATAAATAGATGAATGTTCAATCTATTCCTTCAATCATCAAAATGTTACAAGATTGCCCCTCCACCCCATTTTCATGAGTTGTCAGTGTCAAGTAAACAAAAATAGTCCAAGTCAACAAACAGTTTGGGAGACAATGTGAGCATTTAAATGATTGAGACCAAAATGTAAAAGAATATTGGCATAGACAAAATTGAAAATTTACATATCTGTTAAAAACAAAAGCTAGAAATAAATTATTACCATTGTCAGTACAAAGGCTGGGAGGAGGGCAAATTAGTTGTAGGCCATTCTTCTTTACAACCATATCGAGCCGAGACCTAACATACTGATTTGATGCAACGCCTCCTGAGACTACCTGCAATTAAAAGTATAATAATGAACAGTATTCCACTTTCTAAGTTAACTAACCAAAATGCATTGACATTGTTTGACAGAATAAGCCATAAATTTTGACTTCTAACTACCAAGTATTTTATAGAAGGCTCCATCTTCAATGCCCATTCTATCGCTCGTTCACATCTTTCCTCAAGATGTAATACTGCAACCCGCTGCTTGACAAACCGTAAGAGTCAATTAATAAGGCATAAAAAGCTAAACCACCAAAGTTAATGGGATATAAAAAGATGGAAATCATAAAAGTGAGATCCAATATACTAAAGTCAATTTACTAGAATCAAGCAAAAGGAAGAGATGTTTACATTTTACTTTGCATAACTTATAAAACATAATAACTAACCTGAAATGATGCAGCAATATCAGCTCTAGAAGCTCGGTCCTCATTACTTGCAGAAGAAATAAGAATTTTTGCATCACTGTCCATGGCCCACGTTATAAGTACAAGGGTTGACAAATGACAAGAAGCAAAATGTGTCTTTACATATTATTATTATATTACTCTTTAAATGAACATACTAAATCATGCAATATTCGCTCATCCGTTAAAAGCTATGGCTCTGATAAGTAATCTTAGAGTCAAAGCGATTATATAGAGCAAAAAGTAAATACTACATATGTAAAGTACTCAAAGCATTCAGTCCATCACAACAGAAAGGACTTGTACTAGGACACCTAAAAACCACATTGTCCAGAATGCCATGTGACAAAATTAAGTAGATAACACATGCTAGGCCTCAGTCAATCATATTTTTTTCCATTAAATAAAAGATATTAATAACCATAATTTGAAATATTTACATACATCTTTCTAGATTCAATCGCTAGCCTCACTTGGGTTTTCAGACCAGCATATGAGAAGTTGCAATCCTTGTGATGCTTCATTGGAACCTAGAAACAAGGAGGTAGCAAATTTAAGTGACCACAAGGTAAGCCATAGGCATAGTAATTTTTGAAAAGGATCAACAATACCTTTTACACATCACCAGTTAATAGTGAGGGAAGCAAGTAACTTCAAGCATCTATTATCTACTATGCACATATGTGGACAAGACTACAAGCTTTGCGTAGCTTTTTGACACTTGACAATAAGATGACACAAGCTACACAGCAAGTTTAGTTTTTCTTTATATTCTTTATTTAAAGAGGAACTAAACTATATTCATTAAATATGAGTTAACATCTTATAATACTAATTGAAAGATAAAGAAAGAAAGAAAGAAAGAAAACAAATACAAACTGTCATCCTCCCGTTTTTGTACCTAAAAATATTGCTTAAGATTGTGTATGCCGAAAATAACAGCTCAACACTCTAATCATGCACTTCTGGATTTTTATTTTTATTTTTATAATAAAAAGGGGTTACAAAGGCCTAATGGCAATTATCATCAATAATTCTGGGAATATCTATCACATCCCAGAACATCCTCAAGAAGAATACAGATAAGACCTGTAAGAAGAGAATGGACAACATGGCAACCAATTTGCATATCCTGACCGTAGTTAGCAAGGAAGCCATCCCTTCTATTACTTTCCCTACACACGTGGGATATCTGCAGTTAATAACTCATTGGGCGGCCTTACATCTTTCACTGAATCATTGTCACCCCTTTACTATCGCTTTGTAGCTGAACATGCCAGTGACCCAAAGGACATGCAAGCTGAAATACATCATGAGTCGCTCATAGCTCAGCCTGTGAGATACTCCCATGGCCAATATTGTGGCAAACTCCAGCAATCCAGCTCCCTTCATTGTCTTCTGGATAAATTACTTACTCTTACCTATATTCCCAATCTGTCCTTCTGCCAGCTCACCAATAATATTCTTGTTGGCATCCTTCATATTGCATTAAGTTTCAAGTCCATGATACATGCTTATAATGTTTTCATTAGAGAATTAGACAGTGGCATGAATAGTTTCATAGAAGTCTACTCCTTGAATAAATTGGCCATGCACGTAATGGGTCATAAACTAGTGATATGATATAACTTACTGAAAAACTAACTGATTCTGCATTACCCTCCCGAGCAAGCTCCTCTATAGCAGGACCACCACTCCTCCTCATATCAAGACCAAGCCACTTAGCTATTTTGTCATATGCCTCCCCAATAGCATCATCTATGGTAGTACCAAGTTGTATGTATTGCCCAACATCACGAGCAAGTATGAGTAGATTATGTCCTCCTAGGAATTGCATAAACTATTTACCATTAACAGAGCATATTAACAAAGACAGTAGAATATATTCAATAGTAGTTGTGTCCATAGAAAAGTTAGCCATTGACTGGACTAATCAGAAAATATGCAACAAAAACCATCTCTGTACATGTCATCACTAATGGGAAAAAAAGACTCTAATCTGCCAAGTATAACCTGTTTGGACTAGCTTCTTCAGGAAGAAGTTGCTTATTTTTTATCAAAGTACTTATTTTGATATTTTGTGCCTAGTTTGTTTCTTAAAAAAAAATACAAGTTGCTTCTGAGTGAAATTCCTGCCCCAAGAAAGAAGAATAAAATTGAAGCTTCACCCTGGAAGAAGAAAAAGCGGATTTTTTTTTTTTTTTTGGAAGAAAAATAATATTCTATATTCTAACTCAAACTCATCAGTTATGATGTTAGCCCTTACCATTTAGACAATTCTTTTCCATTCACATTTGCTCTATTACCTTACTATTCATTTGGATTAAAATGTGTGATATGCTTATTGTGATATTATTTTCATTATTATATCACTTCTATGATTTCTACACCTCAGAAGGGATTAGTCTTTGGCTATTGACTTAGGGACACCCTTGGTACACCCAAAAATAAAAATAAAAAATCAGAACTAAATAAAAATTAGGGTTAAGTCTATTTTTGCCTCGGAAGTTTTCACTGAGGAGCACTAGGCATCTGGAAGTTTTTTTAAGAGCAATTTCGCACTAGAAGTTTACAAAATGTAACCATTTTGCCTTGCCATCATCCAATGTTAATTTTGACTTTTAAGTTAGTCAAACATCCTACATGGCAAGCCACCTCATCATCCACAACATTAGTGGACCCAATATGTTGGCATGACACGTCATCATCTCTCTCTTCCTCATTAAAAAAACTCCTTCCCTGCTTCAGATCCCCATCCACCACCTCAATGGTGAGCTTTCGCTTCCTTCATCACACTTCAACAATGGCATCCTATTTCACTGGCTATTTCTTCATAAGATGGTGGTTCCTAGCTTGGATCAACTTCTGCGGTAAGGAGTCAAATGAAGCCCAGCACATGACCTGAAGATTCAACTAACTTGGTTCCTCAGCAGTAGTGATTTTGACCAAGACACTACTTAATATCTCTCAAAGCCAAATTCAAACAGTTCAATTCTTCGTAGCACTCTGCTCTTCTCAACAGAATTTCTTACCTTCTTCCTTGAGTTCATGAGACATGTGGATGAACATAGCTGTGTCTTCACCAACAACAGCTTTGGAGGAATCGGAGGTCACTGTTGATAGATCTCTGCAGTTTTTTTATTTTACAAATTATGAACTGGAGTTGACCCTTCCTTTGTTCTTTGTCCAGCTACTCGGTCTCTTCTGAATTTTGAGAAATAAGATGCCATTGTTGAAGTGTAATGAAGGAAGCGAAAGCTCACGATTGCAGGTGGGGGCTGGGGATCCAAAGCAAGGAAGGAGTTTTTTGTCTTTTTCTTCAGAAAATGTGAATGAGAAAGAGAGAGATGACGAGGTGTCATGCCAGCATATTGGGTCCACTGACGTGGATGATGAGGTGGCTTGCCATATAGGATGTTTGACTAGCTTAACAGTCAAACTTAACATTGGATGATGGCAAGGAAAAACTGCTACATTTTGTAAACTTCCAGGGCAAAATTGTTTTCCTAAAAAACTTCTGAATACCCAGTTCTTCTTAGTGAAAACTTCTAGGACAAAAATGGACCTTATCCATAAAAATTAACCAATTATTAAAGTCATTTATCCAATGGTGTGCCAAGTATGTTGATGCCATATAGAGTTCACTCAGATTATGGGTCATCAAAACTTGATTAACAATGCAATTTTACCATGCAGCTCTTATTAGCGTTAATCTAAGATGGCCACATCATTGACTAGAACCAAGATAATGATGTCATGATCAAAGTAAGAAGAAACAAAATGAAAGGTGTAGCCATTAAAGGAAGTAAAAGGAAGAAAACTAGCATGATAAATAAATTTACCAAAACATAAAAGAATTATTACCAGAAATAAGAAGGGCCATGAATGGAAACTGCAAATCCCGCTCAACTAACCTAAAAAGAAAAAATATGCATATATCAAAGAAAAATAATATCTTCCCATATAAAATTGACAACAAAAAGACAACCTCTGAAGCATATTAACATGTAACAATTAAGTTCTCAATTCAAGCATTATAATTTGCAAGTGCACATCATCATATGCAGAGCAATAAACTAAAGGCTAATATGAAGCCATTGTACCTCTACCTGGCCACTAGAGCATGAGCTTCCATGTGATGTATGCCAACAATTGGCAAATCAAAGGCTCCAGCAACTCTCCTTGCTTTTTGCACGCCCACTGCATTATGCAAGAAGTCGACCAATGGAATTCATGATTGATATCAAGAATTTCTACTAAAGCAAAGCAATGGCCTAATAGCAAAGTCATGCCAGTTCTAGAATTGTCATGAGCTATATTGAATGGCATTGCTTCAAGTCTGAAGAAGACTGAACAGATAATCTTACCACAGTTGAACCAAACGTCTAAACTCACCAACTTCTTTGCATTACTCAGCATGCAGTACCCAACAAGTAGCATGTCTCTCTTCTATAAGTTAATGCATAAACAAGCTAACAAAAAGTAGTGTCTAGTGTCTTACATTCATTTTATTAATCTCCTCATTTATAAAATTTTGGTAATATAGTATGTCTGACCTGCATTTTAATTATGTTTACACAATGATATTGTCTTTTCATGTAGGAGGTACCTCATTTGTAGTAGACCTTCCATCAGACTCAATAGGGTGTAAAATCACATACATGGTGTAGAAATCAGAGAGAGAAAGATAGAGAAAATATACTCTCAAATGAATGTGTTTATTCATATACTCAATAAGGTATTTATACATAAGAGAGAAGACAAGAGAGTAATGACTCATTATGATAATTGATTTCCTAATTACTTACAATTCCTATAATCCCTGATTGTGTGCAATACTAATTAATTGTAATATATTTTTACTTATATATTTCCTAACACTCCCCCTCAAATTAGAGCATAGATGTTGATCATGCCCAATTTGTTACAAGAAAACATAATATAAATAAATTCAAACAAAATAATTTTCTTCTTCATGGGATCTTGAATCAACCAGTAAGTTCGGGCTACATCCAAGAAACGATCCAACAACTTCACCAAGACTTCGAATAACAGAATACCAAACCAAAGTAGAAGCTGCAGCAAACGGCAAATGGTATCCCCAGGTACCGAACGATACTTCAAACGTCTCACCAGAGACAAAACAACAATGAACGTCTCGTTAGGGACGAATACCAAACGGTCTCACTAGGGACAAAACGATACTCCGAACATCTCACCTGAGACAATCACCTCACCGGAGGCAAAGCAACAAACAAGCCAACGAAATTACCCAACTACAAGCACAACATTCAAGACAAAAAAGCACTTCACGAACGTACTGGAAAACGAAACAAACTAAGAGCCCAACCACTAGAGACAAGTCAACGTGCACGAAACAAAATGCTGACTATGCTGAAATAGTAGAAACCCTTGAACTCATTCTCACAACGCAACCTTCGAAGCAAAGAACCAGCCTACACACACTAGGAATGAAGGCTCGATGTTGGAGAACAAAGCAAGGCCAGAAAATAAGTGCAGCAACCAAATGACAACAAATGTCACATTAGTGACCAAATAACACTTCCACAACCAGAAATCAAAGAACCCCCAAATGAGGAGGTACACAACTTTCTTCTCTCCCTCTCCCCCTGTGAATAGTGACAAGACGATCACTATTCACGAAACAACACCACGGAATAGTACCGAAATAGCAAATCGACTCAAACTGAGAAGAAGGAGCACCACCAAAGGATAACCAAAAAATGGACAAAAACTGAAATGGCACGAACACACATGCCAGAGTTGAGAGGCTGGCCACTGTCACTGTACAATGACAGCGGCGGCCACTGGGAAACTCAAATTGGCCAAGAACTAACCAAGCTCTGATACCATGGAGAAATCAGAGAGAAAAAGATAGAGAAAATATACTCTCAAATGAATGTGTTTATTCATATGCTCAATAAAGTATTTATACATAAGTGAGAAGACAAGAGAGTAATGACTCATTATGATAATTGATTTCCTAATTACTTATAATTCCTATAATCCCTGATTGTGTGTGATGCTAATTAATTGTAATATATTTTTACTTATATATTTCCTAACACATGGAAATAAATTCTATCATTTATTACCATGAAGACAGCTTCAGCAACCAGAGAGAGGGAAATCATTCTCAGCCAAATAAGCTTTTATCAAGTGCTATGTTGCTTACTTCTTCTCTTTTTAAAGGAAGAAATAGAATGTCAAAAGAAATATGCTGAAAAAACATCATGAATTACCACGAAGGCAGAGACTTAAACCAGGACCAATAGTAACAGCAACTGCAGAGAGATCCTTCTCAGTCAAATGAGCTTTATCAAGGGCATCTTGCACAACCTGTAATACGTAATCTGCCAACTTAATTCTGGGGCCTTAAATTAACCCAATAACTACTTTTCATTCTACCAGAACTACATTTGGGAACTTCCACTGAATCCCAAAAAAAGTCACTCGGTAGACCATGACAATTGAATGCTTTGAACAGAATATCCACAAAAGAAGGAAAATACAAACTCATACAGGTGACTAATAACTGTGGTTACTTATACAGCTTGTTTGGTTCTAGTATGTGAGAAAAGCAAGAATATCTCTCTACTAACCTATATGAGAGATATTGAAACTGGGATATAAGTAAGAAAGTCAATGCATGTGGGGATAGAACACCAGAAATCATGAACTTAATAGAATCAAATGATTGATCCATGATAACTGCTGTCAGCCTTTTTATTGTTGATTCTGCACATTTATTTTCTGCAATGATTCTTTCAACTCACTGAGTATATAAACAATGTACATTAACAGAGTAAGAATGAAAAAAGGCCTCAAATTTTCCATGCTTCTCATTCCCATGTGTTTTCAATATTTCTGTCAACTTCCCTTTTACAATAAATTACCTACAAATTTAACAGGCTCAAATACAAGTAGAGGAATACTATACCTGATCAATCACTTGTGAGTGAGCTTCTTCTGCCATTTTTGGAGCAACACCTCCATATTTTACAAGCAGATCAGCCTTCATTTGGTAAATAAGTCAGATACAAACAAATGCCTATAAGCAGGAAAAAAAACAATAACATAAAACATGTCATATAAAACCAAGTGGCAAGTAAAAGTAAACCTATGCCTGCCCATTATTTAAAGGGATTGTTAGTACCAACAAACTTTAGCAGTATGGACAACATTCATAGTAGTGAAGCCAGAGTATTTTCCTTCCATTTATATTTGCAACTATTTCACATCACACTCTTGATGAGCAGATGTGAATGATATTTTCGCTGTAAAATATCACAAGGATGCTTGAATGAAATCATTGCAATTTATACAGACTATATCCAGTAATTTTAGCTCTAACGGTATTATTCTTGAGTCCATGATTATTACAAGAAAGTTATGCAAGCTAACATTTATAAAAATCAATGTATATTCCATTTTTTCTCTTCAATGAAATCAAACAGTTAACCTAAAACTTTTTCTTCAGACCACTGTGAATAATGAAGAAGCAGTTAGAGTATGGTACAAGGCTCAACACATTAAATTCCCTTGGCGGAATTCTATTATAAAATAAAAAACAAGACCTTCACATTCCCTGAGCTCATAGTTAAACCAGGGAGTAACCACAGGTTACTGTTACATTCTGTTGTATTTTACTAACTATACTAACATCTTTTAGGTAACTCTTATTCAGAGGTCAACTAGCCCATTTATTCATCTAGCTAGTTATTTATATGTATCAATAATTCCACCCAACTCAGGCACACATGCACAAATGCCCAAGCAGCCTGCTAGTATAACTGCTGTGATAGTACCCTCCCCAGTCCAAGTACAATTTATATTCCCATCACTTTCATCCAATGCTATAGCATTCATTGACTTGAGCGGCATAGTGATTACAGAGGCCTTGTTCCCATTGGCCTGCTGTAGAAATTGCACCCCAATAACAAGAAGCATGCATGTTCATAATTCATCAAAAAGCTATGCACTAGAGTTTGTTCGAATCCATAGTTTTCTTATCTATTCCTTGATGACCAATGGAAAAATCAAAATACATTTTTCCATTTCAAAAGGGTTCTAATTAAGATAACAGCTATGGAAAGTGGAAGAATTTTCATCTAAAAACAACAAAACTAGTTGAGTGTACGCAATACCTGAGAAGATATTACTTGGCTCAGGATTTCACCATTGCTTCTCACCTACACAACAGAAACCATAAATTTACAAAAGAAAGAAACATAAACAATTCCACATAAAACACTATCACAATAATGAATCCACGCCAAAATATGGATAAAATGAATTTCCCCTGGAACTAAAACTTCACTACGAAACTGGCATATCTTCTCTGATGTATGACAGAAAATACCCATGAAGTTAGACCATTGCCATTAGTTTTAACTGGATTAACATTTTTTTAGTAAAGAGTTATCTTTGACAGTAGAATACCAATTTGAGTGATTAGGGCTTAGTTAGAGGTAGCAAACACAGTTTACCCAAAGAAGAAAAAACCCGAAAACTTACAACAGCGGCGGCAGTGTCATCGCAGCTAGTTTCAATGCCCAGAACGACTAAATCGCCGCCGTGCTTCGAAACATCATGAGAGGTCAAAATGGAAGGTGATGAGGAGGAAAGGCGGGCAATTATGGAAGAGGAATTACTGAGCGAAGAAGTGGGAAATGACCATTTCGGTGGAAGTTGGGTTCTTTGAAAATTGATTATTGCTCTGAAGGTGGAAGGTTTTGGGAGAAAATTTAGGCGCGAAAATGCTGACGGAACTGCCATTTTGGAGAAGGATGGCACCTTACAACGGTAAGATGAATGTCTTACAGTAGAGGTCTGGCTCCCGCTAACTCTAACCAACAACTCTACCAACCAGTGGCTGAGGCGCCAGCTGATGATGGCCGTGGATTCTTTATATTTATGAAAATTTACTTTTTTTCTTACCTCAATATTTATCAAAATTTAAGGCCCTCAAAATTTTAATGTCTCAATTGTTATTATTATTGATATTCAAAAATATTTTGTTTGTGAAATCAATTGTTATTGTATTAACTGCTATTGTGAAGATAAGTTACATTAAATTATTACCATATCATACATTATGATATGAGGAATGCTTGTTAAATTGTCATTGTCATTTTGTATTGAGTTATTCAAATTTTAAATTTCTTAGCAAAATATTCAAATTTTAAATTTAAAAATATTATATAATGCGACCTAAAATAAAAAAATCTTATATGAGATTGATAAATACAACAAATTCTTAATTGAGTTATTAATCAAATTTTAGATTTTAAAATATTGGTAAAATGACTTTGCTCTCTTCTCTATTCTCATAAAAGATTTTTATTGTTCTATGACTTTTTTATAGTTCTATATATCAATATCAATATATAATAAAATAAAATATAATTCGCTAAAAGAATCATCAAAAACTATTCAAGTAAAAAAGAAAGAAAGAAAGTGTAGCACATGCCATGAGCCCATGACATATAAATTGATAATTAAATGATTTTTAATAGTGAAATCAATTCCTTGACATTAGTGATACAAACAAATAAATATGAGTTTTCTCAACAACAAAAACTAGTGTAGTTATTTTTATCAAGTGACAAGAAAAGGAAAAAAAAAAAAAGCATAATACTTGCCAACTTCAGTTTACAAAATCAATTGAAATAAAAATCACTTTTAGCAATGTTAATCTAATCAAGCTTTGAATAATTTTATTTTTTGGGTTAATGTTAAAAGAAAAACTAAAAAACTAACGTAAAAAAGAATGATACATGTCGGGAAGAAGAAGATCTTTCAGAAAGTCCGGAGTCTCTGAAGAGCCAGAGAGTCCAAGATGTGATTACAGAGTACGCTTAGCAAGAGAGTCGGGGACGCAATTCTGATCTCAACATCACGAAGAAACCGAAGCAGCCCAATCCTGCTTCAACAGGTGATGAACCCAAATGTACCATGAAACCTCTCGCAGCACTTGACCGTTATAATCACGTTCACATCCATGTAACCTCATTGCGAGCTCCATCCACATTCACCTTAATCCTTTCTTCATATGGTGCTTTCCACCACTTCGTTCCATCCTCAATACCATCCAGCAACTGCGTCAAGTTAATTCTTACCCAGGAGACATAGGATCGTCTACGTGCTTTGAATTCCTGTGGGGACTCCGATGACCTTCAAACACTTTTGCATTCGATCCTCCCCAACCAAACATTTCTATAAGCCACAGCTAACTGAGTTTATCTGATCCCTGCTACCAAGATTCCATTTAGGTCATTGAACCACATTATCTAAGTGCTTCTACTGTTGAAAACGATGCCTCGAAACAAGGTTGTTACATCGCTCTATAGCGTAATCACAAGAACAGAGGGCATGCATGATAGTTTCTCTCTCCTTGTGACACAGTGGGCAAAAATCAGACTTGGCAAAGCCCCTGTATTGTTTGACCAAATTCGTGAGAAGCCTCCCTGTCAGGGGAAAGCAGATCTTATCTTCATCTTTTTTTTATTATTATTATCTCTCATCAGTCTATTTAAGTGAAAAGATGAGGGAAAAATTAAAGTAATATTGTGTTTGATTGTATTTAGAAATTATAAGGGATAGTAACATAAACCAATAGCTAACCACAAGAATGAGCGGCAGCATTGTGGCACTTTCAACTTTCGCACTTTCCTCCATAGGCCAGCTAAATCCCTATCTACTGTAGTAACTATGTTCATGTACGCTGATTTTAGTGTAAAATCACCATGAGAAGACAGTCACCATAATGGTGTATCCTGTACCAGATTATTATATATCCTCATCTTTACAATAGCCTGTAAGATGTAAGAGAGCGGGAAGTTAATGCTTGCAAGTTGCAACTCCCACCCCTTGAAGCCGAGATAAAGTCTGAAACACTCTGCTCTAGCATTGACTCCGGAACTGTTACCCTTGCATACAACAACATGGTCTCTTGTTGAGGAAGCCAAAAATCTCTCCAGAATTTCGTGTATCGCCCATTACCAATATGCCACCCGATACCAGTTCAAGTTTTCTCCCAAGTTTGCTTAATCCCCCTCCAAACTTGAGACCCATTTCGTCGTTCATCCATGATACGCACTGTGTCCTCACCACATTTGTATTTCTCTCTGACAAAACGCTCCCATAGTGCACCCTCCTCTTAATCAAACTCCATCCCAACTTCATCATAAATGCATCATACTACCCCATAAAAGAGATATGCATTTCTTATCTACCTCAATACACACTGAAGATGTATAACATATGAAGGAATAGAAGCTACCGCTGAAGCAACTAGCCTATATACTGACTCGCTAGAGAGAGAGCTGAAGATTTCCAATTAGATAACTTTTTATCCTTCCTCTCTAATACATTGTGAAACGTTTGTTTCGCCAGCCAACGATGATGCAAGGGAACCCCTAAGTATTTACCGAGATCACTAGTGATCGTGAATCCCAAGAAATCACTTATTTCTTGCTTCCTAACAACATTGGCAGAGAAAAATATACGAGATTTAGGAGCACTAACTTTCTCCCCTGACAGATCACAGAAATCATATATCTAGGCATGCTTTAATCACTATCCTGGTCCATATTTGTTTTCGCAAGAAGAAGAAAATCATCCAAAAAGAAAAACAGATGAGATATCATTACAGAAACTTATGGGGCAAAAATCTCTAAATGTTTCAGGTGCGTCAACCTTAAGTAGTATTACCATAAATCATAATTGTAGTGTCATTTATTTGTCTCACCTACTCAGGATGTTGCATGATCATCTTAACCATGTACACTACTGATTCACCCAAGATGTCCCATTAACTTCGATAAAACACAGGATTTAATCCATTAGGGCCAGGAGCATTCAATGGGCCCATATCAAAGAGAGCCCTCCTAATTTCCTGGTCAGTCACCTGTACATTGAAGGATATGTAACATTAAAAACCAGCGCATTAACCCTGGCTCCCTCATCTTCATATAACTTCTGTTAAAAACGCATCCCTAACTCCATTATTATGTTCTTATCATAGCACCATTCGCCATTATGAAGATTGATAGCTTCTACAGAATTCCTTTTCCTCCACCCATTAACCATCGTATGAAAATACCGGGTATTATGATCATCTAATTAACATTACACATCTAGACTTCTGCAACCACATGATTTCTTCTTGCAATCCTTCCAATTTGTGCTACGCATCATCACATTTACTAAGCAAGTTTTGATTGAAAGGGTCACCTGCTAGATCAGACTCTAGTTGTTTGAGCGTTGCAGTCACTCCACTCTTCTAGTTTCCAATATGCCTGAACACATCCCTTCCCTATTTTATAACTTAATTAGCAAACCAAGCCACTGCCTCATTCCACCCACAACCTCTTGTCTCATACCTCTCTAACAAAGCCTGAAAACTCTTTATATGTGTCCCATGGCGCGAAGAACCTGAAAACCCAATTCCTCTTTTTCCCTAACTCAGGCTTCACACTTCTCACAATAACAAAGTATGATCTGATTTGAACTTCGGGAGTTGCAAAACATATGCATCAGGGAAACGTTCTCTCCAATCAATATTACAAAGTGCACAGTCAATCTTACTATAGTTGCTGCCATTACTCCAAGTAAACTGAGGTCTATACGTCAAAACCACGGTAAGGTCTCCAACAACACACCACGGTTTGGATATATGGTGAGCTAAGACTCTGAGGTCACTCCACAATTGATTACTCAAGCTTCTGCTAGGTTTTCCATAAACCACTATAAGGAAGCATTCTTCTCTTATAACGGCATTTAACGCCCCATGCAGTGCCTGTTCAGATTTATGAGCCACAGAGATATTAAATGTGTCATCATCCCAAAAGCACCAAATGCCCCCATTAAATCCATGAGCTTCCACCACATCAAAGTTCGAAAACTGAAGTCTTCCTGCTGACACTGCCACCTTGCCACCATGTTGGCAAGGCTTCAAAAGGGCCAAAAATTTAAAGTCGTATTGCTTTCTTGAATCCTGCAATAAACGAAGGAAGGAACAGCCCCCAGCACCCTTAACATTCCAAATTAGACAATCCATAAAAATCATGAAAAGAGAATAATATATTTGGACCCAAATTAACAATCCATTGAATCATTGGAGGCAACCCGCAAAGACACCATTTCATTGATCTGCCCATCCAAACATGAGACCAGGATTATGCCTGATTACATTGTCACCTCCAACGTTGACTTGATCTCTTGGGTCACTCGGATTAGACACCCCATATGTCATAGGGCTGGATCCAGTTTCTCTATTCATCCTTGAGAATCTTTTCTTATTTAGGCCAAATAGGATCTGCATGATCCAAATTTATTTTTTTTTTTAATGTTGATTTTTTAAAGAAAAAAATATTAGTTGAATGATTATCTTTATTTTATATTTTCTACCCATTAAAATATATTTTTTTGAAAAATAAAAAGTAAAATATATATATATATATATATATATATATATATATATATATATATATATGAACTGTGAAGATCTCATCTAAACGATCCAGATTATATATGACCAGCCCAGCCACCACCGTGCCGTATTTCATCCAGAAAGAGAGCCAACTTGTTTTTAACATCTTCATACTGTGTGCCATTGGGCTAGGCCCAACCTTCTCCTTCCTTATCGCACCCAAGCGTTGACCCACTTTTGTTTTCTCAACCTTTTTTCCGAGTTTATATCCAAAAAAAAAAAAAAAAAAAAACCTTTTTTCCGAGCCCTTCCCTTTTTCTTGGAACTGGATCCTCTCCCCATCAATTTTTCTCCCCATCCCTCATCAGCGCGATCCTGACCGTCCAATCCAAAATCCAACGGTCCAGATTAAAAAAAAATATTTTTTTGTTTTTTTGTCTTTTTCGAAAAAGACAAAAAAACAAAAAAATATTTTTTTTAATCTGGACCGTTGGATTTTGGATTGGACGGTCAGGATCGCGCTGATGAGGGATGGGGAGGAGGGTGCTGAGGAGAGGAACAGGACCCCTTTTTCTCATAGTACTTGTGATCTCTATGAGTAGGCCCGTTTGACCACCTGTAAACACTAAAACTGGGCCTTCTGCAGCCATATGTTATCAACAATATTTTAAACTTTTAAAAAATATATATATTTTAAAGTTCAAATGATTTTTTTTGTCATTTTTTAGATTTAAATTATAAATTAATCATATTATGTTTTATTAAATTAATCATAGTTATTAAAATTGAATCAGACTGACCAGTTTAACCATGAAACCAACAAACTTGTCACCTAATTAGTCCAATCCGGTCTGATCAGTTTGACCGGTTCACTGTTTATGCATATTTTTAGAACTTCAAAAATTTATATATAATTCTACACATTTCAAAAAATTACAAATTAAAAATGAAAAGGTTGAGATGTCTACTTTTTAATTCAAAAAGAATCACTCAAAATAATATCATTTGATCCTTGAAAAGCCTACTAATATAATTTCTAATGACTATTCTTAGTGTTTCTAAGTCTCAAACATTCAAATTCCACCTTGTTATCCCTCAATCTCACAATAATTAAATCTCTGTTAACTCTAAACCTCAATATTAAATTTTGGGATGCTATAATTGAAAACTTGAGTATTGTAGTTAGTGACTACCCATCTATGTTTACTTCCTCACTGGTCTGACCTTGTGTTAGCTCCAATTTGACCCACTAACCCTTAATCCATTATCCTGACTGGTTCAATGACCGATCTAAACTTAATAACTTTAGAAAAAACACAAATTATAGAGTAATAAAATTCCTTAATAACGAGATCAGAGCAGGCATTAAAGTTATTTAACTCATATTTTGAAATATCAAATTAGGTTAATGACTCAATGAAGGATTTATTAAATTCGTCAACATTATTTAAGACGCTCCTATTTTAAGTAGCTTTATAAGAGATCTTCTTCCCAATTTTAAATTAAAGGAACTTAACTAATTTTATCATAAAATTTAATTTCAAATTAGTCTTTAATTACATCAAATATGACTATTTTAAAGTTTTGAATTATGATTAGTAAATCTGAGATATTTTTGTCTTTCTCCCTCCATTTTTTGAATTATGACTATTCAAGGAACTTAACTAATTATGATTCGCAACATGTATCATATTCAAATGACTCTTCACTTGCAAAATCAAAATTCAAGCACTACCCCAGACAAAACAGAACAAAAAAGAACACATCTCTCTAAACTGCCTAACCAAACACCATAAATATAATACAGAAAAGTCTCCAAATCCTTCACGACGCATGCATACCATAAAATCTTGGGCTGTCCCATTAATTACACCTTTATTGCCTCATGATCTTCAACAACAATTTCTTTTGCCTGACCTTGAGCCTGAACCTGCTGGGCTTGACCTTCACGTTGCTTGGGACAGTGCCTAAAACGACCGTGAGTTTGGTGATGAGGATATTGTTGATGATGATGAAGATAAGCTCGACTGATCATGATCCCAAACGCAGTTCCGAACCCAAATACGAGAGCTGTCCTGAACATAGCCATAAGATGAAAGTATGAGCAGAGCAAAAACAAGTGATTAATTTTATGTGAGACTGTGGGCGCTTGTTGTATTTATAGTGCAAGCAGGAGATTATGTGTCCACCACGTTGCCTTAATGCTCACGTCTCTTTGTTTGACTGTCCACTTGCTTAATGCCCCCTTCTCCAAGGGTCAAACTCTCCCACCTTTCACGATAAGGTTTTTTTTAAAAAAAATAAAAAATAAAATAATTGTGGTCTTGACTTGACCTGTCAAAAGAGTCTTAAGATTTTACATCAGTGACGTTTGGAAGAAGTTTTAACTACATCATAGCCCATTCTTATTACTCCTCGGTCATTAATAATATACTCCTTTCGGTTCTAATTATAGGAATTATTTATTAGAATTTGAAGAAATTAAGGAAAAAAGTTAATTTAATTAATTGTAATTATTTTCCAAAAATACCCTTCCTGAAAATAGAATTATAATCTTCCGTATATAGACTTTTTGTGGCACTCTGTGCCCATGCTATTCCCATCGCGCTCACCACGCACAACGTCCACACCAGGCTCCTCATCCCCATTATAATCTTATATTAATGTTTTATTTGGTTATTTTAAAGAAAAATAGAATTATAAATCTTCCGTTTATAGATTTTTTGTGTTTTAATTTTGTAATTATTGCCATTAATAGGTAATGGGATGCTCTTTATTCATTTCAAATTATTTTATTTAAAAATAAAAAATAAAGTAGAATCTCGCATTTGATAGAATATAAGCGTGTTGTTAATTTTTAGAGTTGATCTTGTTTATGAAAAAAAGACATGATTTTTATATTTTTTAATATTTTTTAAATTCACCCTTATTAGTGCTCCCGTAATAATAATCAAGAAGGAGATAAAATAAGGGAACTAATTAAGAAAGATAATTATAGTATTTTTTTAAAAAAAAAATATGTCATATTAACTAACTCTCTTAATTTAATCAAATAAATTAAATATGTCTTATATTAAAAACCAAAAGGAATATTACTTATACTCAAATTAATGAAGTGCGTATGATTTTTATATGTTTAGTCTGACATCTTTCTTATATATTACTCCTCTAATTCTTAATGTAATAATATCTAATTAGCTAATTTGATTAGATTAAGAAAGTTAGTTAGATTAATTAAGATGGCATGTTTTTTTTTTTTGGTAAAACATCTTAATCATCTTCCTTAAGTCCACTCTCTCTTTCTCTCTTATTTAATTATTGTTAAGTGAATATCAATAAAATTAATTTAGGAAAAAATAATAAATATATGAAATATATCTTACATTTAGAACAAATATTAACTACGCACGCAAATAGGTTTTATTGAAGGAGTAAAAATATCCCAAAAAGAAAACTTACGAACGAGGATCTCTTGAGCAACATAATGATAAATAAGGATCATTAAATTAAACTTGTAAAATGGTTTATCAAAGGTTTCTTAAACTAAAAGTCAAAGAGGACAAACAAACTATTATTCATAAGGATTGGCATCTAGAGATTCATCATAAATATAGAGAAAATCTCCGTTATATATTCTAATTATGATATAACTAAGTTCGCTTATATTATGATGACTGAAAATTTTTGTATGTTTATTTATTTTTTTTTTTTTGGGCTCTGATTTTGTATGTTTAATTAACATCCACTAATTGGTTAGTAGGTGGCAACGTGATAAAGGAAGTTTAGTTGATGTTGTATCGTTGATCTTTAATGGGTTCAGTATATACTATCTTCAGTCCTAATTATAAGACATAGTTGATTTTGTTTGAAGATATTAAGGAAGCTAAATAAGTTACTTAATAATTTTTTATGTTGTGTATCTTTAGATTATATATTAGTTTATTAGTCAAACTAATTACTTTGATAAAAAAAATAAAAAAAATACTCTAAAGTAATTTAATTAAATTCCTTAATTTCTCTAAAAAAAAATCAAATATGTCTTATAATTAAGACCGGAGGGAGTATTAAATAAAAACACCAAGCCCATTTCATGGTTGGCTTCTCTATGCTTCACTTTCCATTCACGCATTTTCTTTACTTGAAACGACGTCGTTTTTCAATGGAAATGTGATCTGGGCCATATGCTTATAACAAGTAGATGGACGGTGATGGGAGCACACTAATTATATCCACGTCCATGCGGTTTTGCATATTCCTTTTTTACCATCCACTTTTCTATTAAATCTCAACCTTACAAATGCATTTCATATTTTCTCGCTTTTAAATATAAGACAATATTAATTTGTTTAGAGAGAGTACAGAAGCTGATTTGATTTAATTATTTTAAAGTATTTTTATTCTTATTATTTTATAAACTATTTAGTTTGACTAATAAACTAACATACAATATAAGTATACACAAAATATTATATCATTAAGTAACTTATTTAATTTCTAAAAAAAGTCAACCTTCTCTTATATTTAAAAACTTGAGGGAGTATTAATTATTCTCTACATTTTTATTTTTATTTTTTTTTTAGTTTTTTCTCGACATTCAAAGCCATCAGTTGGCTGTCGGATCCTCCCGCTGGTCTTGTTCTAACAGCACAAGAAAAGTCCAGGGCAATGCCCATGGCAAAATAGGTTTCAACAAGAAAATAGTTTTAGGGAGGGTACATGGATTTTAAAGATTGGGGAATAAAATAACCACAATACTAATAATTGTTAGTTGATGTGGTAAAGAACCTCTACTCATAAGGAAAAGGATATAAATTTAAATTTTCGGAGGTGCATTATTTACTGAGAGAGATGAGAACCATTTAGCCTTTAAGTCAATTAAGAAAAAAGAAAAAAAACCCCACTATTTTTTATAAAATCAAAAAATTTGTTAAGAAAATCGTTGGAGGATTTGTGCAATTTTTTTTTTTTTTTTTGGTTAAAGAAGATTCTATTCATAAACTTTAAAGAAGAGACAGTTACAAAGAGAAGGAAAACAACAACCTGATTAGCAAACAACAAACAAAATAGAAACAACCAAATATAATAGGAACAAAACAAATACAACATAAACAAACCAGAAAAGGAAAAAAAAAACAAGTAAACTAGAAACAAACAAACTAGCTACCATCTAAAGAAGAACTAGAATGCGAAGGATTATCAACACCAATATAAGTCTTTTGAACCTCTAGAGTTAGAAAAAATAACAAAGCAAGTGTTAGTCGCAAAACCCACCCAATAGGACACACCCTTTTATAAGCATCAGCTGCAAGGAAATTCACAGTACGGTTACTCTCTCAAAGGTAAAGGATAAGAAGAACACAACTTTAGAAGACAGAAAACAAAGAACATCCTAAATAAAACATATACATCTCCAAATCTCCAATCTTACAAGTTTGGTGACTTAGCCTCAACAATAGGTAGGTAGAGCGAGGCAATCAGTTTTTTTTTTTTTTTTATATGAAGAAAGTTTTGGAGGGGTTCGGCATCAGTCCCCCACTAAAATCAGGGCATAATCCCAGACTCTATAAACACTTACTGCGATGCAATCAGTTGAAAAAAAGTGATTTGCGCAATTTGCTCTTAGTGCAAAGGAGAAATTAGTGGGCCGCTCACATGCGGTCATTAATTGCAAAGAAGTTATAGCTTCAAGTAGTACTTGCTTATAACACATTTTAGTAGTTTTTTCTTATAAAAAGTTTGAATGAAGTATACCTCAAAATCCTAATATTTGCACTATAAAAATATTCTTATAATTAAAATTGGAGGGAGTATCAATTTTGAATAGTTACTAAAAAATAATTAATGGCACCTTACTTAAAAATCAAATCAACCACTAGTACAATAATTCTATAATTAATATTGCATTGCATCATTTTAAATTAAATTAAACTGGCCCGATGGACTAGAGGAGTATTACAATGTATGGATGCCTATATAATCCGTGTATCTTTTAGAACTCTACACTTAAAAGTCTATCAAGATGGTTTATAGGAGTTTTCATTATGTTTAATATTGATAATTCAAAAGTTACATATTCTACACTTATTCAAATAAATTTGTTATTTATTTCATATAATTCTTGATGCAATAAGGTTGGAAGTTAATGAGTTGTGGCTATGTGATGCATATTTAAGACACCTACAATGAACGAGATTCTTCCCATTTCTTATCTCTACAACCCTCTCTCCGTACGTAGTAATATTTTTATAGGGAAAAACATTTCTTATGTTGTAGGAGAAATGTTTTCTCATGCCACACATACATAAAATGGTGGGACCCGCATATATATATAATTAATACTATATATATGTGGGTCCCACCAATTTATGTGTGTGTAGGAATCTTGTTTCTCTCATGTAACATGAGAAAAGTAAACCTCATTTTTATATGCCAATTTATTTCATAATAGATTTAAAATTTTTATATTTTTAATAAAAAACAATATCAGTTACTCTATTGTTTCGCCATTCTAACCATATAGAAAAATTGTACTAGTGGAAAAAAAAAAAAATTAGCACTGGCATTTTCAGTAAAATGTAAAGCCCTAAGCATCATCCTCAATTAATGTTGGAAATAATGAGTGGATGTGTCATAAAAAACAAGTCTTATTTTATTTGGGATTGTAGGGTCCAAGTAATAAGTGTTATTGAACTATTATAAGAGCTAAAAGGAGGAGTGAACTCGTACAATAATGGGCCACGTAAAAATCTAACAATTTTCTTTACACGCGAGTTAAACATAGACTTGACATTTTTTACAAAATTCTTTTGTGGAAATTCAAAATTATTTTTGAGATAAAAGAGCTTATCAGGCTATGCTTTAATTGTTAGCATTATTTTGGAACCTGAACGTTGGAATTATTCAAATTCTTAAACGGTTTTGTAGAATGACCTTAATTAATGACATTAAGACAATATATTGACGACATTGAATCGTTTTACTCTCAACGGGTCAAATGGATCTGTGTCTTATCTCTTGAAGTTTATATACAAGTGGCTTTAAAAGGGTTTTTATTGTTAATGAGGATTGGCATAGTTGGCTAAGTTGTCGGCCTCCATCTCAAAAGGAAGAAGGTTCGATACCCGCTGGTCGATCTGATGGCTTCATTGGTAGGCGATTTGTAAGTACCTCTGTAAGTGTTCTTTGAGCCTGAAGACATGCCTTAGCCCTGATAGTATACCGTGTCTAACCCCACCCAAACTTTTACATATAAAAGAAAAAAAGGGTTGTTATTCCCAACGCATAAAACTTCAGGATTTGGTTAAAACATTTTATGGCTTTTTTAAGAGTTAGAGTTTCTCTTTTCATGTTTTTTCTCATCACTTCTTAGAATATCTAAATCATAACTGTCTAATAATCCAAAAACAGACACATTATGTAGACATTAAGAGTGCATCTCCTCCATCCATTTTATTATAATCCCGACCGTTGGTTTTTTTCCCATTTATGCCAAATCGCCAAATCCCTAGCCCTAGCCGTTAGAGAAGGTATTTTCCATCAATATATCCTTCTAAACCTCCTAGCCCTTCAATTATTGGACCACTTGTAATGTCTACGTGTCCTTTTCCTCATCTTTCATTGGATCTGAAATGGAACACCCATTAGTTTGTACACGTCGACCACCAACTCATTGGAAACAACCGATGATGGTCACAACTGTCAATGATATTTACTCTGGAAACACGTCTTCAACCTTTCTTTGAATTCCATTGGCAGCTCCAAACGACGGGTCAAGGGTGCTATTTAATTCTTTCCTATTTCCAATGAAATATGAGTTGAAGAAATGGTTTTTTTCAACGTTGATGCATTACTAGATTGAAAAATTAAATCGTAGTTGGCGGATGGGAATGATGACCATCATTTAACGTTAACTACTCATCAGAAAAATGCAAGAATTAAGGGTATGTCCTTTAATGGTTATTATACTTGGTGTTTCGTCATTTCCGATGTTCATTGCTCAACGTTGGTGCTATTTAAATCTCATCGTCTTCAAAGTTTCACAGTCAGAGTCGAAAATTCTAATTCTGATCTTCGTCGTCAATATGGCATCACCATCTAGCATGTCAATGGAAAATGTCCTATCATTCCTTGCCCTGAATGGTTCTACAAACACCTGGTCCACTACGTGTAAGGTAGTGAATACTTTTTGGGACATATCGTACACAAATAGACGTCGTCCTATATCATTCAATGTCGTCCTTTGTGATTCAAAGGTATAATCTCAGTCTGCATCTCAGTTAGATTCTGTCATTTTCTTTATCGGTCCTGATACATTCTTTGTGTAATATAACATGTTGCAAGGTTATGTGTGCCTTGCTGTCTTGCGCCGCAGAGACATCATTCGGAAACTTAATTTGTGGCGTTTTCCTTCCTGGATTGTGTTTTGTGTTGTCTCATTTTTCTGTGGAACACAGAACCAATATTATCAACCCAGATCTCAAGATTGTCCTTGAAGCTTATACTCAGATCAAATATGTCAGCAATATTATATCGACGCCCGACACCATATTTCAAACACTACTTCCCTTAGCGGCTACAACATTGGTTGAAATAACTCTAATAAGTATTGGAATGATTTTCAACTTTACTCATCTCCTATTCAATTGTAAATTTTTTAGCGTATTGAAATGCCATTCTATCATTTTGCAGATGTTGTTGGACTGGTGTCTGATTTTCATGAAGTATGTGATGTCATCGATCAAGGGGAAACTATCTATCAGCTTAATTTTCAGATTATGGATGAGTGGTTTGAAAGAACATTACATTCAACTTTGATCATTCTCCTACTACTTTAACGTACGTATTAGTTTACTTCACTTTTTTGTAGTGGCAATTCGTTCCATGTCTGCTTTAGGGATACACCTGCATTTTCGGCACGAGTCAGTTATTCCAAAGTCCTGAACAAAGAAGACGTCGTGGTCACACTTGTCTTTGTGGAGATGATTAGAGTCGGAGGTTTTATTCTTCCCATTCTTCCAGTAGCTGAAGTCATTTCTCTTTTGTAGCTTCTATTTTCCTTAAATAAAGTGTTGTATTTTTTTTCTTTGTTCACATTACAGATGGAGAAGTTATCTTTCTAAGTCACTCTGACCTTTCTGAGGCCATTTTCAACAATAACCACCCAGCTGTTGTCGATTTTCGTCTCAAGCTTACTCGTGAGTCCAAGGCAAATCAGACAGAAGAAAATTAATGTGGAGGATCATCGCGTGTTTTAAATTCCATAGTTAAATTTGCCCTCTGTTTTTGGGAACTTCTGGACAGTTTCATCATCGTTTTTATTCACGGTTGTGAAGACTTTATTTGTTTTGTTTTGGTTGTTTTTTTAGTTTTTTTTTTTAATGTAATTTTCGCAAGGTTCTGTTCCAATAGTCTGTCTTAGTAGATGTCAACTCTGTTATTCACTGATGTGTCCGTTTACTTTTTAGAAAAAGAAATTAAAATAGTAGTTTTAATTTCCATTTGGCGGATGTTCATCTGTATGTTTGCACGTTAGCTTTTCTTTATTTCTTCATTACGTATCAGTTTGGGTGTTATCATGGTGCACATTAATCCCTTTGGCTTAACTCATTTTTTCCCCTTGAACTGTAAATCTAATTTACAATAAATTTAATCTATTAGTATACTTTTTAAAACCATTTAACTATATATCTTGCCCTTATTTTCAAATTATTTATTGTGCACATGAATTAGTAATTAATATAATATATTCACACGAACCGGTATGGTCCAAAATGAAGTTATTGCAATTTAACCAATATTCTTATTGACTATTCATAAATGTCTATATGTCTACAAATCCCTTTGCATATATATATATATATAAACAACAACAAAAAAATACAGATATTGAATTAAATACTTTAATTAGTCATGCAGTTTGTTAACTCATATAAAGGGCCTATTGTATTTGTTTCATTTGATGTTTACTCTTTTATCGAAACCCCATGTTTGTAATATAGAATTGCGATATAACCAATATTCTGGCTAACAATTATTAGTTATATGCATTTCTATACATTCATGCATTGAAAATATAAGAATACAACTGTTATCGCATTAAAGAATGGAAACCGTCCTGCAAAACTCATCGGAATTGATTCTTTTCACGTTAAAATATCACTGTATGTTGTGATAATAGGTCTTTTTACTTATTTCCTTAGACATTGGTGTAAGTTATGTAGTAAGTGTCCAACAAATATGTAAACATAACGTTCAAGTTATATCAGTTATCCAAAAACATTGAGTAATCCTTTCCTGTGTAAATAATATGCAATCTCAAATTCATTAGTTAGTATTTTACGTAGAAAGTCTCTTCATTTTCCACGTCCATCTGTTTGTAGTAGTAATTTTATGAGAAAAAATGGTTGGGTATTTTGATAAACTACCACCGATTACTTCTGTTGTGAAACGTCATTTCAACTGCCATATGTAACACACCTACCGGTCTCGCCTTTTCGGGTGGTGGGAAGTGTAAACCTTTACTTTCATTTAATTTTTGCTTATATTTCTCCAGTTAATTATGACACAAAACAGAGTATAAGCAGCAGAGCACACACCGGTTCGGACAAAAAAATACTGATAAAAATACGGAAGGATAAATTTTTTCCCCGGAGGGATCAAAATATACAGTCATCCGGATAATGATGTCTAACAGGCCAAAATAAAATACTACAATCATCCGATAACCAAAATAAATATCAAAAAATAACAGTCACCAATGTCCACCTCCACACTACTCCAGCTTCGGAGCCTTACCTCTATCTCCCTGCTCCGGTCTCGATGAACTGCCAGTGTGCTTAATAGGGACTGGGATCCAAAATTGAATCCCAAAGTAACCGTTAATCTCATATAAAATGTATAACAATGCATGTAAGAAAAAAAAAACCATAAATAAAAAAATTCCACATAACATTCAGTATCAAGGCACACAGCCAAATCCGGAACTAGCAGTCCTATTAGCACACAGCACAGACTGCAGTGGTCCTAATAGCACACAGCACAGACCACTGGGCACAGCACACAGCAAAGCCCTTAATGCATACAGCATGTTCCGGTTCCATAGCGCTTGGAAAATAAACGATAACTAAATGTATGTAACATAACATGGTAAAACATACATACACAAGTCACACAAATTATATGAGTATTAAGGTTACTACCTGGCAGTCGATTACAGATAAAAATAATCCTCGTGCAAAATATCACAATTATCCCTAAAATAATAAAGTGTAAATATAATTAAATTCCTTAAATAAATATTCCTTTGATAATTTAAAATAAGCCTAATCAATGTGCCCATATTCACTAAATCCCTTTCTCTTTTCTTATTAAGGAATTTAGTATGAGCTTATATTCCCTTAATATGAGTCATTTTTCAGAAATTTCCAGCAAAAAGTGTCTGATCTTCAAAAATTCATAATTAAATCTAGAAAAAATCATTTTTGGTTGATTCCAAAACCCAAATGACCCTTAATATGTCTACTTCAATCGTATAAAATTTCATGACAATTAGACATCATTTACTATCCCAAAAACATGCTACAACATTGCTGACCGCACAAGATTTTTCAAACAAATTTTAAAGTTTTGGTATAATCCAATCCCGGAGCTCCCGAAATTCCTACCGAATCTTTACCCCATACAATTTTGCATTTTGAACACAATGGAACTATCAAAATGACCAAGTTTCCACTCCTTTATATTGAAACAGGGGCTGGCAGAAAACAGAACATAGAGAACCATTTATTTAATTCACCTATATTGCTTCCAATGTCACATATCTCACTATTATTGTTATCTATTGAGCAATTATGCTTCCTTTAACCTTTGCTTCAAAACATATGAGATTGTAAAGAGGTAAGAAATAAGTCATAGAGTCATTAATCATCAAACAACCGAAAGGCAACATATTTCTTTAAATTCCAACTATCACCTATTTCTTTACCTCCCTTATTCCCATTTCCACCCCCTTTCCAACTTGAATCAGACTTTAGTCTTGTAGCTTCCAAATCCCAAAGGCAGCAACGAAATATTCAAGAGAAAGAGAAGATTTTGGATCTTACCTTAAATGTTTAGGTATTGAGCAAGCAAGATTCCCAATCTTCCTTTTTCCCCTTCCTTCTTCACCTTCTCCCAGTTCCTCTCTGTCTCTCACGTCTCCACTCTTAACTTTTGGTGCTTCACAATGGTCTGATCGAAAACGAGTTTAATGGGAATAAATATAATGAATATCAAGTGTTTTAAGTCGGTGGGTACATGGAAAAATATATAGGACATTGATTTTCTACTTAATTACCTTCATACCAATGAGTTTAATCACATTTGTTTTGCTGCTCGAAATTCAATGGATAGAAATAGGCTTCAATGAATGCTAGCCGACTTCAATTTAATGAGAAGGGAAATATTGGATATCAAACTTCCATTATTTACAAGCATGCCATCCATTAACAATTCCACTTTTCCTCTTTAACCGTTATTTCCATTAAAAGAAAAGGGTGATGATGTGTGCTTGACTAATTAGAATAACCATGTCTTTGCATTCTAAATTGTTATCCGAAGTATGTCGGTTTGGGCTTTTAATTTTGACATCAACACTTCACATAATTATTATTCCAATCTACCATTAGGATTTCCCATTTTGTCACTTTCTCTTCCTCTTCCTCTTGTCTACATAGCCGGATTTAATAAACCAAAATGAGACAAAGAAGTACTAATTCCATATGTTCAATTGGTGCCAACGTATGTCTCAAAATTTTAGGTTTCAGTAAAATTGTAAATTTTGGATATAGTTGACCTTTTGTCAAAATTTCACTATTTCTTTTCTCCAAATGCAAATACTTCATACTTGGAATTTGTTGGAGAAAATTCAGGATATTACACCATATATTTTAGATGTCCTTTGCTCCATTGCATCAAACTTGTCGTTTCAGATATCCATTGCACCATTATTTAAACCTTTCTCCCCTGCCTTCTCCAACAAATACATCCAGACAAACGACGTTTAATAGTGATTCCACTAAACAACTTCCTGCATCATCAAATGGCTAACAAACGCGTTTCAAGCATGGAAATTCTGAAAGAAGACCCTTCTGAAGTCATCTTGAAGGTCATTGTTGATTGTATAATCCACAAGTATCAGGACAGTGGTTGCAGCCGTCATAAACATCCAACACGTGAACTGCAGTCTGTTGATCTGATTGTATACGACAATACGGTGATTGAATTCTTAATGCATATCTCCTTTTGGGTTTCTCCATTTTCTTCCATAATTTTTTCCTTTTAACCCGTTGTGACACTATCTCTATTTTCTAAAAGATCAATACACAAATGGTCGTTAGAATTATCTTGCTGGATCTTATGAACAAATATTGTTGGAAACTGGTTGAAGGTGGATATTATGAAATTTCACGTTTTATCGTCCGAGACCGGGCCCCGGGGGGGGAGCCATTCATGAATCTATCCACATTGTCATAACTAACATGTCCAAAATAGCTCCTATATTCAGTGACGATCTACCAAAACGTTTCTTCTTACTTCATTCTGTACATGATACGAACTAGTGGGGTCACCCAAACAACAATAGGCTTATTGGTGTGTTTCCTTTAATTCTGTTCCTCGCTATAATTTGTAATTTTTTTGTTTCAAATATTTATCTACATTTCGTATAATTTTATCCAAATGAGTGTCTTACTTACGAGTGCAGATGTTTGCGGTATCTTGAAATTGTTTAGTCCAGTATCTAACTATATATGTAGGGGTTTATACATAATGGCATTGACGATGGACCTAGAGGACAAAAGGTATGTTTATTTAATTGAACTAAAATATTTATTTGTCGTCCTACAACATATGTATTTTTCACTATATGGAACGTATCATTGATTGGAGAATTTCATTGCAGGAAGCATTATGTTGTCAGATGTATGTTGTAGGGACAAGCACTTGAAAGTGCTCTACCTCAATTGGAAAATTTGAACGGACGATCTGGTGTTTTTGTTGTTGTTCAGTATGTAGAGATAATGGGAAAACCGAAAGAGGTGAAGAAGAAATAACTTCTTCAATTATCGATTTCCTCATACGTGTTTTCAACAATTTTGTTCCCTCTGTCATTTATAACTGTTTTTGTTCGTTTGCCTCACATGTAGGTGTGGAGATTTCTTCAGTTGACGGTGCAACTTGCGTTTCCATAGATCTAAATTTTCCTGAAGTGGCGTCAGCCAAGATACATGAACTTGGGAATGAAATTGTTTATCTCTTTGTTTTTTCTTTTTAAGTTGAACTTTCATTTAGTGCGAATGTATTTTTTTCGTGGATGATATATTATTGTTAAACGGTACATGGTTTTACAGCAGGCAAGATGTTTAGTCTATTTAGTTTGTGATTTGATTTAGAACTATTTGCAGTTGAGTACAGTAGCTATATTCTTCTTCCCTGCTGTTCCAACTCTTACCAGTATATTTAATGAGTGTTTTATTATCTGCTCAGTCTGATAAATATCATGTTCATTCATTCATACAGATAGTAACCTCGATGCTAGAAGAGCATCATTAGCTATAATTAAATAAGGTGGTTGGATGTACTTCAATAGGATGCTTCCTAATTCTAGAATCAAGTGGCCAACAAAGCATGGTGCTAATGGTCAGTGTGCTATCTTTTTAAGTCAAACGATATTCTCTGTATTATAGTTTCAACGTAACTAGCATCTACTAGAGCCACATATGTCAAACCTATTAATTGATGAAACACTTCTTCAACCCTATTATGAATTCCATTGGCTATTTCAAACGATCACTCCAGGGTCCTATTTAATTCTTCGCATATTTTCCATGAAATAATACAATATTTTACCCATGTTTTATTTCCACCCATGCATTATAAGATTGAAGAAGTGTCTCCCTATTGGCGGAACCTATCTGTCACCTTCATCGTAAATACACTTAGGATTACTTTTATCGTTTATAACACGCACACATCAACGTCTCAAGAAATGGTAAGTTGTTATATAGTTTTATACATCTAAGTAATACACATTTTCCATAATATGCGTTAATAGTTATTGTCTTCTGACTGAAATTTTTTGGGACCACAATTTTGTTGGTTTTTTTTTTTTTTTGGTTGTATATGTGTTAGGAGACAAGAATGGAAGTTTCGACGACACACAAAAATGTCATTCCAAAATTGCTTGATGATCCCAAGGAAGGTATGGTGTACAACTTCCAGAACTTTGAGGTAGTCCAGAATGATGATATCCAACATATCGAAGGAGAAATGATGGACGTAGGGTGTCTAGGAAAGGTGTTCATCTAGATAACAAATACGTTGTCCCTTATAATGCTAGGTTGCTAAAGCTATTTTCTGCTCATTTAAACATTGAGAAGACAAATTAATCACAAGCTGTGAAATACTTATTCAAATACATAAGCAAAGGGAATGACCGCATAATCGCAGGCATATATAGCAACAACGAAACTCCAGGATCTCAACAATCATTTGATGAAATTTCTCACTATCTCAATTGTAGGTATGTATCTTCATGTGAGGCATCGTGGAGAATTTTTGGCTTTAATATCCACCATAGACAACCACTTGTTGAGAGACTAAGTTTCCATCTTCATGAACAACAAGCAGTTTATTATTCTCAAACTCAAACGATGTCATCCCTTATCAACAATCTTAGAGTTAAAGAATCAATGTTCCTTGCTTGATTTGAAAAGAATAAGGATGACCCTTTTGTAAGAACTCTAACTTATTCTCAATTCCCTAACTACTTTACATTTGTTAGGGACAAAAGAATTTGGAAGTATCGTGAACATGGTTTCTCCGTTGGAAAACTTAGTCATTGTACACCTACTCAAGGAGAGTTATATTACCTTTGTTTGCTTTTGAACAAAGTGCGAGGTCCAAAGAATTATGAGGATATTAGGACTGTTAATAATGTTGTCTACCTGACATTCAGAGAAGCATGTTACACGCTTGAATTGTTAGACAGTGACAATGAGTATATCAATGTTATTAAAGAAGCATCATTGTGGGCATCAGGTAATTAATTACCTTCGTCACTTTTTCACAAGTATGTTTTTAAGTCATTCCTTGTCACAACTGGGTATTGTTTGGAAACAAACTAAAGATATCATATGTGAAGATTTGTTATACATCACAAGGGGCAATCAGCTCTTTACAGGTACATTTTCGTATTAATTCTTCATTCTAATGTGAAGATTTCATTGTTTTAACAAAAACCAAACAAGCCGCTGATTAAATTGATATTTAATGTTACCTTTCATGTTCCAGAATTTCATATCTCAAGTGCCAATAAAGAATCTGTTGGACTATTGGAAATTGAACAACTTTTGTTACGCAACGGTAAAAGCCTCAATGACTATCCATCGTTGCCGAAGCCAAACGAAGGAAACATGATCGACATGTCTAACCAACTAATACTTCAGGAGTTAAACTACAATAAAGAAAGAGAGAGAGAGATGAAGCTATTAGGCTGCAAAATCTGATGACTGATGAGCAAAAGGAAGTATTCCATAAAATAGTTTCCTCTGTTTCTTCACATAAAGGTGGATACTTTTTTTTGCATGGATTTAGTTGTACTGGGAAAACCTTCATGTGGAATGCATTGACAGCTTCCATACGATCTAAGGGGGGTATCATACTGAACGTAGCATCCAGTGGAATTGAAGCTACTTTACTACCTTCAGGCAGAACTGCACATTTAAGGTTTTCAATTCCTATAGACGTAAATGAAGATTCTATTTGTTCAATTACTCAAAATTCACCAACTGCAAACTTGATCAAAGCTGATAATCTAATTGTTTGGGATAAAGCTCTAATGGTGAAAAGACATTGCGTTGAGGCTTTTGACCGAACCTTAAGGGACCTAATGAAGACCAATAATATATTTGGAGGGAAATGTATTGTCATGGGAGGTGATTTCAGGCAGATTCTTTCGGTCATTCCTAAAAGTGGACGAGCTGATATTGTAAACGCATCTATTAATGCTTCTCCTCTCTGGAATGAATGCGAGCTATTGCAATTAACCAAAAATATGAGACTCAAGTCTTCCATAGATCTAGCTGAGCAAGAGAAAATAAAAGCATTTTTTGAATGGCTGCTGCTTGTAGGAGAGGGTGTTATTGGATTACCACACGATGGTATTGCAAACATAGCATTACCATCTGATTTGTTACTTCATGATGATGAAAATCCAATACGTTGTATTGTTGGATCTACTTACCCAAATTTAGTTGAGCGTTTGTTCGAGGAAGATTACCTAAACAACAGGTCAATACTAACACCAACTACGGAACATGTTGATTCCTGGAATGACTACATTTATTCTTTGTTGCTAGGAGATGAAGCAAAATACTTTAGTGCTGACTCTATAAATGGTATAGATCATGCAAATGATACTATCGATGATCTATACAATACAGAGTTTCTAAATTCAATTAAATGTTCTGGGATTCCTCATCATAAATTGATTTTGAAGGTGAGAGTGTTTGTTATGTTAAAAAGGAACATTGACCAAGCATCAGAATTATGCAATGGTACGAGGCTTCAAATAACACAACTAGGCAAGAACGTTATTAAGGCAAAGGCGTTGAATGGAACGAGCGCAAGCCAAGACATATTGATACATAGGATGGACATGAATCCATTTGAATCTAAACTTCCATTCAAGATGACTAGAAGACAATTTCCAATCATCATTTTATTTGCCATGACAATTAACAAAAGTCAAGGACAATCGATGTCAAATGTAGGTCTTTACCTACCAAGTCCAGTCTTCTCACACGGACAACTTTATGTTGTTTTATCTAGGGTGAAGAGTTTCCAAGGCTTAAAAATATTGATTTTGGATGAGTTTAACAAGTGTATTGACAACACAATTAATGTGGTATATAGAGAAGTTTTCCAGAACATTTTACCACATTAAAAGTTGTTTAGAGAAAAATTGTACCACTTTGCCATTGTTGTCCTTTCAATTTCATTGTAATATCATTTCATCATTTTTTAAGTTTCAATTGTGTTTTTTAAATGGTCCACAATTTATGTATTGTTTATTAAAAGTACTTTTTTATTTCATTTATGCCTGAATTGTTCATATTTACAACCAACAACAATTCTACCCTTCCGTGCAACGCACGGGTCTGAAGTCTTGTTCGCTGCTAAACCAACCGCCGTTCCTTGTGGCTTTTCATCTTCTAATATACTGTGTTTGCGCCAAAGATCTGCCCTTTGTTATTTCAACGTCGAGAACATACATCCTATTGATCTTGCAACATTTTTGGATGAACAAGTAAACGATTGATTCCCGGCTTACTGTGATTTATATATACTTATATACATAACAAATTCAGTTTATAATCAAGTGGGGATTGCTATTTTGTCCTCCGCTGGTAATTTCTTTCAGTTTAGTCTCAGCTGTTAGAGTGCTTGTTTTTTTTAGTAGTGATTTTTTACTCATCTTCTGTTCTCACTTTTAAAAGCCAGAATGGCATTGGCTGTGGGAAAAGAAATCCAAAAGATAACTTCTTTTATTAAAAAGATTAGTTGTTCTCATCTTATGCTGCCTCTTGGAATGAAGACTGCAATTGTTGAACCCTTCCCCTCAAGAATCGATAGCTCCTCCACCTAGATAGTCCTCACTGCAAAAAAAATCAGATTTTGTGACGGAACATTTCCGTCGCAAAATAGGGTTTTTCCGTCGCAAAACAAGTTTGCGACAGAATTTGCGACGGATTTGGTCCGTCGCAAAAATCGGCATAGCAATTTGCGACGGGCACTAAAAATCCGTCGCAAAATCCGAAGTTTGCGACGGAATAAAAATCCGTCGCAAATTTTCTGGATTTGCGACGGAAATTTAATCCGTCGTAAATCCTCTGAATTTGCGACGGATTTTCATTCCGTCGCAAATTTCGGATTTTTTAAAAAAAATAATTTTTTTTAATTTTGATTTTTTTAAAAAATATTTATTTTTCTTTTTCTTAAGGAAGCTAATTTTCATTTTTTTAATTTTGATTTTTTTAAAAAATATAATTTATTTTAATTTTTTTAGATTAGTGACTAATTTTAAATTTTAAAAAATATTTTTAAAATATTTTATTCCTATCATGAATTTTCATATACCTTCAGGATTATACTCTACTGATCAGTTTAGGCCAAATTATAAAACAGAAAACCAATTACAAAATTCAAATTCTATAATTTACTTATCGTTTAGGCCGATCCTAATATCTAGGAATTATAAAACAGAAAAGCAATTATAAAATTCAAATTCTATACCTAATATCTAGTAATTATAAAAGGCAAATCCTAATATCTAGGAATTATAAAATAGAAAAACAATTACAAAATTCAAATTCCATAATCCGATTAGATCCTAAAATATCTCTAACTACCAAATGCAAATAAACAATAATACAAATCAGGTAATCAACAGCCAACCAAAAACACGAATTCTTCTAGGATAAAAAAAAAAAAGATAATCGGTCATACATATAATGCAAATTCGATTAGATCCTAAAATATCTCTAACTACCAAATGCAAATAAATGATAATGCAAATCAAGTAATCAACAACCAACAAAGCACAACAGCTTATATGAACCAGAAAAGGCAAAAACAGAGCCAACCACGAAGCTTCAGGGAATCAAAAAAGGAACCCAATCAAACCAATATGACATCCAAAAGAAAAAATTTATACACAAGAGCAGCAGAACATAACGAAGAACAAAGAACTAAAATATTAAAAAATAAATAACTAAAAAACCTGAAGCTCGAAGGAATGATGCTCCGTAAATGACTAAAGGCATGAACGAAGCTCTGTAAAGGTAAGAACAGCAAGAAATTGAAGAAAAACTAACAGCATTGAGGCAAGATTTCAAAAAAAAAAGTCAAAAACCTAAAACGGGACTTATCGGACGAAGGGAGACGTTCCTTACCAACGACGATGCCAAAAGAGAGCTTGTCAGAGACTGCAACCTTGGGCGACGGGGTAGGGCCTGTCAGACGGAGGGAGACGTTCGGTCGGACGGAGGGAGAAGAGTCGATTAAGTTGGGAAAATTCGCTGCCCTGAGAACTACGAACGAGTTTGACGAAAAAGTCAGATTTGATTAAGTTAAAAGAGATTTTGCGACGGATTATTAATCCGTCACAAAATCTCGCTTTTTGCGATGGAAATAAAATTCCGTCGCAAAAAGCAAATTTTTTTGCGACGGAACCTGAGTTCCGTAGCAAAATAGGGGGAATTAAAAACCTTTTTTCCCGCCGATTAGCGAGAATCCGTCGCAAAAACCTTGCTTTTTGCGACAGAATTAGAATTCCGTCGTAAAACCCAAAAAGCAATTTGCGACGGAATGACAATTCCGTCGCAAATAGGAAGATTTTGCGACGAAAATACAATTTCGTTGCAAAACCCAAAAAGCAAGTTTGCGATGGAAATACAATTCCTTCGCAAAAACCTTGGTTTTGCGACGGATTTGCAATTCCGTCACAAAATACCCTAAATTTGCGACGGAAAATATTCCGTCGCAAAATCCGTCACTAATCTGCATTTTTCTAGCAGTGCCTTAAAATGAGAAGCAGGGTCTTCTCAGATAGTAGAACGTTGACGGTTTCTTATTTTAAAGCTATCAAATATTAGCGGCCTCATTATAGTGAGATGGACAGAGACGTGGCTTTCTGTGAGTGCTCGGAGGGATTGGAATGCTAGGATTTAGAGATTCTAAGGGATGAGGAAAAAACAGCATCTTAGAGTTCCTGCTTTCAATTCATTGTTTCAAAGTTTTAAAACTGATTCTTTATTGTCATTAAGAGGCAGCCAACGTTCACCTTTCTTGAAGGTGCCTTTGGTCACACCGTTTTAAACAAGAGTAAATACCCTTTCTTTCTTTCTGATCCCTGATAAAAAATATGGACCCCATTTTGGTCCCTTTCAAAAAAAATCAATCCTTATTCGTCCTTTTTAGACTAAAAAGGGTCTTTTAGAAATTTGTGAGGAATCAAAATGTCAGCCAATTGATCATTATTTATCCTTTTTATGGACTAAAAAGATTTTTTTTTTTTGTAAGAGAGACCAAAATAGGGATCGTGTTTTTTGTCAGGAATCAAATCGAAAGGGTATTTACTCATTAAACAACTTGCTCTTGAACTCTCAGAGCACCTCTCTTCCTCCTCTAACATATTTTTATACCTTCGGACTTCTATTATTTTTCTTAGTTTTGCTCACCTTGTTCTGTAGGAAGTCATTTAATCCTGGAGAATGCCGCTTCTTATTTGTTGGTAATTGCGAAATTACTCTTAAGGACAATGTTCTTGGGCACGACTTGAATCACTCAGTCTTTTGCAGGCCTTGCTCCTAATAGGATCTGTATAGCACTAAGAGGAGCTGGAAGACTCACTAAATTGCATGACAATCTAGGAGCTACTGTCAACAATTAATTCATGATATGAGCAATAAGAACAATAATAACAAAGTCTTATTTCACTAGGTGAGATCGATTACATGGATTACAAATGTCATTGTGCTCTATCAAAAATCACGTCTTTAAATAGATTATTAATCAATAGATCTCGTTCTATAACCTTATTGAGTGTTAGCTTCAATTTTCCTACACCACTTTTTGAGGACTCCACAATGATTTATGACTCTTCGCACCAGTGCACCTAATGTCCTTTTTTAGATGTGTTCAAACATCGTCAGACAATTTTATATTATTTATTTTCTCCTTAATAGATGTCACTTCAACTCATTAACGTATATGATTATTACGAATGTTATCTTTTTCTTATATGATTATACATTCATATTAAAATCCTCATTTCAGCACCTCCCACTTTATATTCTTATTATCCTTTTAAAGCCCAGTATTCATTTTCATATGGTTTTGTTAGTCCTACAGCAGTGTGATAAACTTTGCCTATGTTTTACAGCCACTTCCAAGCACAAGTAAAAGAAAAGGGTTGTATTAAGCCCTCGACAATCAACATAAAATTCTATCGAATCTTTTATAAATTCGTGATATGAAGAAATGATACAAAATTATGATGCCCAATCTAAGATGGGCAAGGATGTGTCCTTTCTCGTTGGAGTCTCATTGTTGATTAATGGAAAAGAATCAAAGAAAGGGTCACTTCTACGAATCCTAATCCAACAGTGCCCCAAAAAGCAGTCTTGGAAAAGGAAGGCAGACAAAGACCCTTTAAAAAACAATGTTCTTTAATTAAAAAGTGGTCATGCGATTATTTACAAAATTTCATTTAATAAATTGATCGATGTGAATATCTTTTTTTTTCCCCTCAGAATTTGAATATCTTTGTTGATAGATAATTTGTAAATAATATATAGATATGCTTGGAATAATAAAATATGTAATTCATTTTCATGAGGCATATCCTTAAAAAAAATTAAAGAAAAAAAGTTGTACCTTGCTTGTGTTAAAAGTCAGGTGCACGATCTGTACCATTGAACCAATTGCATTAGATCTAATAAAAAGGGTTAGTCTTTTATAACATGACAAATTGAGATTTGAATCACTCTTAAAAGAGAAGTCCAATTTTAATGCCTAACATTAACTTGAATATGATTGCCTCTAAAAAGAAAATCATTTGCTTATAAAAAAGATACAAGTCCCCACCATTGTACATATACTACCTCCGGTCTTAATTATAAGAATTAGTTGACTTTCTTTAGAGAGATTAAGGAAGCTAAATAAGTTACTTAATCATTTTATATATTATGTATCCTTAGATTATATATTAGTTTATTAGTTAAACTAATTAGTTTGAAGAAAAAAATAAAAATAAAAATACTCTAAAGTAATATAATTAGCTTCCTTAATCTTTCTAAAAAAGTCAACTAGCTCTTATAATTAGGACCGAAGGGAGTATTTTGTTTTAGTATTTTAAGTATGATAAATTAATTAAGGGTTAAAGGACAATTTTACCCTATAAGTTTTTCGAGAAGTAATTTTGCCCCAAAGTGTAAAAAAGGAGTAACTTTCCCTAATAATTATCCTAATTAATTTTGACTATTAGTTGATTAAATATATTAAGTTAATAGTCTACATGTTATCCACGTCATTTTTGTTAAGATGCAAATTTCTCTGAAAAATCCTTCATTTTTTTTTTCACATTAACAAATATAATGTGGATGACATGTGAACAATCAGCTAAGTATATTTAATCAACTAATACTCAAAATTAACTAAGGTATCAACAGGGCAAAATTGTACCTAAAAAACTTCCGATGCAAAATTGACCATCGGTGACAACTTTAAGATAAAATTACCCTTTAGCCTATTAATTAATCATTAATTAATTTTTATTAAATTAGCGCCTATTTTTATTGGAACAAGGGTATAATCGTTTCGTGAGGCAAAAGGTTTTTGCCCCTAATTTTTTTGGTCCAAAATTTTGCCCCTTATTAGCAGTTTAGCATCCCCTTTTAATTAACGAAGGAGAAACATTAGGTATATTTATTAGCAAGTCCAACTTGTACTATGTCTGGTCCTAATTATAAGAGTTAGTTGACTTTCTTCAGAGAGATTAAGGAAGCTAAATAAGTTACTTCATCATTTTATATGTTAAATATTCTTAGATTATATATTAGTTTATTAGTCAAATTAATAAGTTTGAAGAAAAAATAAAAATAAAAATACTTTAAAGTAATTTAATTAATTTTTTTAATTTTTTTTAAAATATCAACTAACACTTATAATTAAGACCGAAAAAAAATATTATTTATCATTATTGTTAGAACCAACGGCAATAACTGCATTTATGAAATAGCCGCTCTAGCTGTTAGCGAGAGCGTGCCTCTTTCTTTCCGTTAATTCTTGAAAAGTCAGCACCGAGTCATCAAAGGATGAACAAAGTCATTATTAAAAAAATTGTAAAGACAAAAAGAGAGTACAAAAGCATGTAATAATTAAAGTTTGCTGCCCAGACTTTAATGAAAATTGCAATAGAAACCCAGAAAACTTCAATCATTCTAATGATGAGTTCACATTAGATGCTTCTATTTTATATATTCATTTTTCTAATTTTGGGATGGGGGCATTTTTTTAAATTTTTTTTATATATTTTTTTAATTTATATTAAATTATATGCCACATCTTGAAATATTTTTTATACAAAGTATCTCAAATTAATTAATTTTCAAGATACTGGTGTTATCGAAAAAATATATTTGAACGTAGGATTCAAAATTAATTAATTTGAGATATTAAGTATAAAAATATTTTATGATTTAACATATAATATAAATAAATAATATATAATTTTTTTAAAAAAAAATGCATCCACCCCAAAATTAAAATGATAAACACATAAAAGATAAGTAAGTAATGTGAACTCAATATCGATTGCTTTTTTTTTGCTTTCCAAAAGATTATAACCTAAACTTTGCATAGTTACAAAAATAATTTCAAAACTGTCCTTACCAATCCTAATTTTTTTATTCGTTATTTCCAAAATTCTCATTGTACAAAAATTACAAACTCATACTTCCATAATTATAAAAATATGATGATTAGGTTTATTTAGATTATAGGCTTTATATTACCTTACCTTTAAACCCTCATCGTTAAAAGGTTATCCATAATTAGTGGCTATCTCTCGCAATTAGTTTAGGTCCATTATAGTTGTAATTTCTATGACATTTCAAAGTTTCTTGACCTAGTTACATATTGCAACCACATCTTATATATGACTCAACCTCTATTCCTTTGTTTTGTAAACTTGTTAAAGACTCTCATATCAAGATACTACTTATAAATAATAGCATGGTCTATTGGTAACTTAGTTATCTATTGCACAATGTTCAGACCATACTTAATTAGGAGGTTTGCTTGTTATACATTTTGGTTTTTTAATGTGAAATTTCTTTTCATAAAAAAATAATTTTTAGATTTAATTGATTCTAATTCCCCCCCCCCCCCTAATTGTGAATATTTGAAAGGATGTACCTATTTTATGATTATTATCTTTTCTAAGGTTAGAAGGGTTAGAATATTATACTATCAGGTTCTAAGTTTTTTAATTTATTTCCTTAACTTTAAATATTAAAAGTTATAATCGACACTTATATATATATTTTCATCCTGTATCTATAAAATTTTTGTTTTTCTTCTGAGCAAAAAAAAAAAGTTTTTCCATTAATGACAAAAAGTCTAATTTTTTATGGTATTATCTGGCTTGTGGTTTTGTGATTACATCTCTTAACATTAGAGTTGGAAATTAAGATCGGTCCGACCCTTCAAGACTGGCCTTTGAAGGGCTAGGGCTTAATAGGGCTGAGGTAAGAAAAACATATGTTTTTCAAAGTACGGTCCAAAAGCACCAAGGCTAGGGCCAGCCCTGCAAGCCTGAAAATTACTATTCTAAATTTTAATTATTTTCCTATGTTTTTTTCCAGAGAAATATAATTAGTAAATTACAATAATTAAAGTTTTAATTTATTAAATAAATATTGCCAACATTAATATCTAAATAACACGAATTATTCAACAAATAAATACATTTACTAACTTATAATGAAAAGCAAACTGTTGTCCACAAATAATTCACATAAAATATAAGAAGCATACCTAGGTTTTAAATTTAAACTATTATACAATATTTCTATGGCAAGATTGACCCTGTGACTTGTGATGAGAAGGCTGCCAATATAACGAGCAAGTTGACTTTAATTTACAATGAATATTCGAATGTGAGAATGTCTCTTCCAACTTATAATTAAATTAGAAAGAAATTAACAGGGCCTGACCGGCTGACCTGAGGCCCTACAGGGCTTATCTCATTTAATTCTTCTAATTTTTATTTTAGCTCTTGAAGGGTCAGGGCTTAAAAGGGTCCGCGTAACAGGCCCAACCCGATTTATTGACTCTATCTAACATAAATGAATTTTATGGGACTCAAACTAAAGACTCAAAGAATCTAGTGAGATCTTCGTACACCGCTAGATTAATGACAATCATTTAAATGTCCATAAAAATAACTTTAAAGTTTAAAGTGTAAGGTCTTTAAAAGTAAATTTAGTCAAGTTTCCGGCAACACAATTGTAATTTTCATTCTATTTGGGTAATTTATTGTAATATTTCCCAAATAAAAAAAAGCAAAAGTGGGGGCATCACTAACTCCCCCAGCTGGCCCAAGCTCACATACCTTTCTTTGAAGACATCCAAAGCGAAGAAAAAGCTGTGAAATTCTTATTCTTCCCTTCCGTTAGATTCATACTCATTTGTTCTTGATCCTTCTTTGCTTTCACTCCTTCAATTTGAGAAGTTTAATTCGCTCAGAATATGCATGAAATGGATGGTTCCTCCACCAAACAGCCTCAAATCTCCGAGATGTTCCAGAAATTTGCCCTCGCTTTCAAGACCAAAACCTTCGAGTTCTTCGCCGACGAAGATCACGCCGCCGCCGCCGCGGCTGGTGAAGACTCTGATGGCTTCTCTCTCTTGGATTCTGCCGAAGATTTTATCACCGATCAGAAAGTTGTGGTTATCAAACCAGATCCAGCTTGCAATTTCTCTCCTGAAACGACGCCGTCTCCGCCTGACCTGCCTGTGGCGAAGCCTCCTGTTCAGAGCGAGGTGAAGAAGTTGGAGCAAACTGAGAAATTATCGTCGCCGGCTCAACAAACGACGGTGACGAAGTCAATGAGTGAGAGTGAGATCAGAGCATTTAATACTCAGATGAGCCACACGGTGATTTCCTCGATGCTCGCTACGATTTCGTCATTTGAAGCTTCTTATGTTCAGTTGCAGACGGCTCATGTTCCGTTTATTGAGGAAAATGTGAAGGCGGCTGATAGAGTTTTGGTTTCACACCTCGAGAGACTATCCGAATCCAAAAAATTCTATAGAGATTGGCAAAAGAATCCTCATTTTGATACTGAACTTCCTATCAGGTCTTGCTTAGGAGCTCAGGTGGAGGAAAATCAGAACAAGCTGCGTACTCTTGGGACTGTTTCAAACCGCTTACAGTCAGAGCTCGAACAGAAACATGATGAGGTTTCAGCTCTGAGGAAAAAGTTGGATGAGATTCAAAAGACTAATGTCAAGTTGTCCAAGAAGTTATGCGGTAATTTGAATTCTTCTACTGATGTTTTGCTGACTGTAAGAGTGTTTGATTCTGTCTTGCACGATGCTTCTAGAGAAACTCACAAATTTACTAAGATATTGATTAGTTTGATGAGAAAAGCTGGGTGGAATTTGGATGTAGTGGCTAATTCAGTTCATCCAGATATCAACTATGCTAAGAAGGGGCACAATCAGTTTGCTCTTTTGTCATATGTCTGTTTAGTAATGTTTCAAGGCTTTGATTTGGAAGATTTTGGGCTGAATTCCAGTGAACTCTTGTCCGATGGCCATGATTCAGATTCAGAGAATAAAAGTAGGTTTTTGAAGCAACTGCTTGAGCATGTATCTAGCAATCCAATGGAGTTGCTCAGCATTCATCCTACTTGCGATTTTTCAAAATTTTGCGAGCAACATTATGAGAGACTTATCCATCCCACAATGGAGTCATCCATTTTCATTGATTTGGATGGAAATGAAACGGTATTGAAGTCATGGAGGTCAATAAGCATGTTCTATGAGGCATTTGTTAGAATGGCTAGCTCCATATGGACACTACATAAGTTGTCCCTTGCCTTTGATCCTGTGGTTGAAATTTTTCAAGTGCAAAGAGATGTAGACTTCTCTATGGTATACATGGAAGATATTACAAGGAGAGTTACTTGGCCAAACAAGAGAAGGGCAAAGGTGGGATTCACAGCGGTCCCAGGATTTAAAATTGGGGGGATAGTTCTTCAAGCACAGGTTTATCTGAATGACTTGAAATGTACAGACTAGTATCAGTAGTTGCTCTTGTTCAAGATACAATATAGGCAGTGTTATCAGATGAGACTATATTTGTAAGTTACTAAACCTGTTGGCGGCTCTGGCAGTACATACCCTGCTTGCTTTTCATTGTAAGTGAAATCAACTGACTTTCCTGGAACTTATACGACGAAGAAGCCTGTTACAGATTGAGAAAGACACTATGTATGCCAGAAGATGTTTGGTTCTTCTGCTGCTGAAGTGGGAGCAAGGCTAGTTGTCTCAAGTCTTCTCATCTATGTATTGGCAAAACTCATGTGCAATAGGTAGCTTGCGGACACTTTCCTTGTTCTATCTTTCTTTACTGTTTGTCAGTTTTGTTTTGATCGTTTATAGGTTACTTGTGTAGAGCTTAGTGTACAGAATACTCCTCCTGTCTGGGGAAAGCTGATCAGTCAATTGTGTATCCATCACTCAAAAAACAAATAAATGTTTCCTTATAGTAGTTATCAGTAACATTTTAGCTTTATTTATGTTTTTTTGCTCTCAAGTAACGTTATTCTGTGGTTAGTAATTTGCTAATATTGTCTCTTTTTGTTCAGTTCTTTTTTTTTTTTCCTGGGAAAATAAAGGTTCAGATTCAAAATGTTTCCCAGGTCTGGGTAGCTGAAGATCTTGCGTTTTTGGATTTGCACATTTTTTTGGGATCATTCTGTTGCATCAATACCTTTTGTCCTGTTTTTGCCTGCCAACACTCTCCACTAAACCTGGATTGGACTATAGGTATCCTATGATGAAAAAAGTGATGAGAGTGATACGTAGAGCCAAAGATGAGACCCACAAGATAAATTCCACCTATTTCTCTATATCATCATTTTCCTGGAGGAATCCACTCCACACAAAAAGCACTTTGGCCATCTAATGATTGCTAACTTGCTTTAGGATGCTTCAGGTTGTTGTAAAATTGGATGTGTTGCCTTAAAAAAAAAAAAAAAAAACTATTTTTAATCATGTTCTACGTTGGTGGAATATGATCTGGTAGAATCAGATATTAAATAATTCTATCAAATAAAAAAGTAATGGTTTCTTGGTCATTAGTTGAAGTTGAAGGACCTAGTCAAGTAGTCAGCCTTCTCTTCCAACCATTCCAGAAAAGTGCCTTTTTTTTTTTTAATATTGCAAAGCCATAAACGGTTTCCTTTGACCCAGTTTGCATTATTTTTCTTTGATATCATTTTGCAAATGAACTTCCAAGGGCTATATATAATTTCCTGCAACAAACAAGTTTATCTCCAGCTATGCACCGAAAAGCGTAGCCAAGATCAGGTAAGATTTTTGTTTTGGAACTTATTGTAGCTTTAGTTGACTGCGTCTGTAACATGAGCAAATTATGTTCTCTCTTGTTTTATTTGAACTTCACATGGAATGAAAATGAAACAAAATGTAGTTTTTGCAGGTAAAAAACTAAATGTAGTAAGAAACAACAATACATGGCAGTCCTAAATGTAGTAACAAGATACCACTCAAGTCTTATTTATAAGTTTCAATTAACTTAACTCTCACATAGCATAACTAAAAAAATTAGTTAACTCATTAATTATGAACTAAATTTTTTATTGTGCCCTCATTTATAAATGATTATAAGAGCTGACAAGAATAAATTTTGTTTTTTGTTTTTTTTTGTCTAAACTTATATTCCCTCCTATCTTTTTTTATAAGAGTTCAACACTTGAATTGTCTTGGTTTTACAAGAGTTATCTCAACATTTAATAAGTATTTTCCCCCCCTTATCCATTTGTGTTTCTCATCAATTATATATGTATTAAGTTAATTACAGGGTTGGTAATACTTGTTTACTCTATTTCTCTCTCTTATTTAGCCATTGTAAATAAGGGAATGCTTGAAAAAAAGTTTATTTTAAGATATATTTATTATTTTTAGTTAATTTTAATCACTTTCTTAAACTGTATAATTCAGTTATCATACTCCTATACAAGTAAGTCCTGAGGAAGTATCAAGTTAGTTAGGTCATGTAAATCCGGTTGACCAATCAAATTGAGCTAACTTTACTAGTTTGGCACATCATCATTTACCCCAAAAAAACAACTTTTAAACACCGTTGAAATAAGCCTGGAAAAAAGGTCCTTTTAAAAATAAAAAATAGAGCTTTAGGGCGACCGTGAAAACTGAAAAGTGCAGGCTGTGATCGTGAAAGAGAACATAAGGGGCCAGGGATTGAAGGAAAGGAATAAACTTTTCAGCAATCTGTTTGTTTGGGATCACGTTTAAGGTCGTTAAAAGTGTTTACTCACATAACTCAAAATAACTTCTCTCATATACCTACTTCGTATATAGTAAATCATGATTGAAAAATTGTTTATAAATACTGCAATCTCCGTTATAAACAAACACATTTGTTGAACACAGCCACAATATGATGATATTAGATCACAGCTACTCCATACAACCAAACAATCCCGTTTTGAAGTTCACCTCAGTAGCAAATTTGTAGAACAGCAACCACACTCTTGGAGTGCCTGTCGAACAATCCGTATGCTCTCCTTATCTGTTTATGTTTTAATTTTTTTTAAAAGGCTATTTGCCAGCTGTTATGGGGTAAAATGATGACGTGTCAAAAATACAGCTAGTTCAATTTCATTCGCTAAATGGACAGACTTGACAGCGGCAAAATTGTAAAAAAAGGCATTTATTACCTTAAATTGAATTTATAAATAGAACTAGGGTGATAACTAATTTGTAGAGATTTAAAAGATTAGTTTAGTTAATTATTTGTGAAAAATGTGTATTTGTTCCCCCATAAGTGCTTTTGTTTTAAGATTTTTTCATTAAATACTATTCCCTTCATTGAAAATTCGCAATCAAAAGGAAAAATTAGAGTAAATAATCTAGGGTTAAAGACCATTTTTGTCCCGGAAGTATACCCCCAAGACCAATTTTGCCTTGAAAGTTTTTCTTGGAGTTATGTTGCCTCAGAAGTTTTTTTTTGGAGTAATGTTGCCCCTTCGTCAACGGTCAACTAACGATCAATGGTCAACTAACCGTTGACCGTTAGGGTTGTTAATGGAGGGGCAAAATTGCTCTAAAAAAAAAACTTCCAGGGTAAAATTGCTAAAAAAAAAAAACTTCCAGGGCAAAATTGCTCCTTGAGATAAAAAAAAAAGTTAAAACTGTTATTTATGATATCATATATTTTTAATTCTTATTTATATAATATCTAGGGGTGGAAACAGACTAGCCAGCTCAGGCTTCACCCTTAATTCGACGTGTTTAAAGCAGGCTTATTTTTAGTCTGTTTGGAGTAGACTTATTTTGCAGTGAGGCCTATGGCCTATTAGCCTAATTATAAAATTTTAAAAATATAGGCCGCCTTAACAGGGCACATGCTAGGCTCAGGCTGAAAAAATGGCCTTTAACAGGCCACAGGCCAGGCTCAGGCCACTTTGTTATTAATAGGCTTAGCCTGTTGAAGGTGAAGTTTGGGCTGGTCTAACCTATTTTCACCTCTAGATATTATGTAAATAAGAATTAAAAATATATGATATCATAAATAACATTTTTAACATTTTTTTGGGTTAAGTAGCAATTTTGCCCCCAATTTTTTTTTGGAGCAATTTTGCCCTGGAAGTTTTTTTTGGAGCAATTTTGCCCCTCCGTTAAAGGTCAACTAACCGTTGACTATTAGTTGACCGTTGACGGAGGGGCAACATTGCTAAAAAAAAAAAAAAAAACTTCCGGGGCAACATTGTTCCACGAAAAATTTGCAGGGTAAAATTGGTCCTGGGGGTATACTTCCGGGAGAAAAATGGTTTTTAGCCCAATAATCTAATGAGGATGTCGTTTATGGGGAGGGAACTAAAAAAAATAGGAAATCCATCTCAGGGCCTAAATTAGTAAAAAAATTGTCAAAAAAAGCCTAAGAAAAAGTTACATGTCAAAAAATGTCCCAAAGCCTTTTTTTATATTATTTCATAAAACGTTAGTTATTAACGGGTATTGATATAATTGTTAACGGGTACTGATTTAATTATTAGGATATTAGTCGGGGCGAAGCCCAGATGAACTGGGTGGACAACCAAAAAAAAAAAGTTAGGGTATTGTTAACGTCTACTGATTTAGTTATTGATATTATACTAATATAGTTATCAACGTTTATGAAATAATAGAAGAAAAGACTTTGAGGCCTTTTTTGACATATGACTTTTTCTTGGGCTTCTTTGGACAATTTTTCCCCCAATTTAGGCTCTGAGGGAGATTTTGCCTTAAAAAATTGAAATTATTTGGAAGGACCAACTATCAAAATGATTTTTTTTTAAAAAAAAACTAAATTACCCCTAACAAAACTCCTACATTCTCTCTCACCTCTTCCTCTAATTTTCTTATTATTTAATGAAATGACCAAGGTTTATTTGAAATAATTCAAAAAAAAAATGAATTTTATAATTATGAACCACTTTACTAACTAAATTACGTTAAATTAATAACCAACCCTAATAATTTATTTTTATATCATTTTCTAATTAATAAACGCTTTTTTCAGACCTTCTCGATAATGTGCCTTTTATATATATATATATATATATATATATATATATATTTCTTACTCTCATTTAGTCAGACTTTTATAATATTACCATTAAGATTAAAGAGAATATTATCAATTAAATACAAGGAAGAATGATAGAAAAAGGACTTTGAAATTGAAAAATCTCAAATCAGGTTTGTTACCAAGAATTGAGAAACTTGATAAATAATTCACAACTCATGAGAAATATTTTATTTGAGATTTTGTAATTTTAATATTTTTCTCTCATTCTCTTCAATTACAATTCCGAATTTTTAAAAATAGTATGAAAAAAGGACTTTTATTAATGTTTCTTAATTACATGGGGGGTGATATTTGTATTTTTCTTTAGAAGGGAATAGATGGATGGAATTTGCGGAAAGAAATAATCTGTAACAGAGAAGGCATGCATAACTGTATCAAGAAGGAAATGAATGGAATTAAGCTGAGAAGCCATGACTATAATTTCTGTTGTTAATGAGAATGAATGAATTTGTATTTGTTGTTAATCTTGGTTTTGTAATTTTCTTGGAGGGTCCAAAACTCCACATGTTTCCACGTTGCTGTTTAAAATTTCTGGGAGTATGCAGTTTTTTTTTTTTTTTGAGAAATAAAAGTTTTGAAAGGGTTCGACATCAGTCCCCCACCAAGGTCAGGGCACGGCCCCAGGCTCTATGAGCACTTACTGGGGACTTACGAGATCGCCTACCAAAGGAGTCTCAGTGACGGCAGAGGGGATCGAACCCACGAGCCAAGGGCCTAGTCCTGGATCCCTTACCATCTATGCCAACTCTCATTGACCCTAGGAGTATGGAGTTCTGTAGCCGGTCAATGTTATGAATGCTTCTTTGGGAGTTGTTTCATGTAACGACTTTTTTTTGTACTATTACTGTGTGTATGGTTCCTTGGGCCTATTGCTTTGTGTACCAAAACTGGTTCATTGGGCCTACATACAAGGTGAGCCCAGTAAGAAAGTTCTAACCTAAAGAGAGGCGAAACCATTGGAACCCTAATACTGAGCTCATAGCTCCTCACGAAACGCTGAATCAAACCAATCAATTGGAAGAAGCTCCAAGCCTTGCAAAGATAGGAACGAACGACCTATCTTTCTTTGTCCTTTTCTTTTCCTTTTTCTTAGTGTTACTAACCATGATAGAAGCAACTGCTAGTCGTGAAGGGAGCATCGTCGAACTAGCCGAGCTGATGAGAAACCAAATCACATGACACACAATTTGATGCTCATGGGCAAAACTCTTTATTTTATACCCTACATTCCCATCTCTTGAGGCATATAACCTAAATCCAATGCCCAATTCACATGTTGATATCCATGGTTACTATTCACCATTTTTCATGTTAACTGCATTATGACGAGCATACTTATCAATGGCCATCCTTGAGGCTTTTTGGTCAACAACATATTACCCAAAATGAAGCATGGCCCGTTTAGATTCCCATTTAAGTGATCGATCACGCCCATATTTTTGCTCATTGCGCATATCAACTTCATTTTGGCCCAACTCATCCTCATCACAAGCACTTTCATCATTCCCAGCCGAAACTTCATTCTCATTCTCCAAACTCTCCTTAGTATCTGAGCTTCCACTCACAGCCACATAGCTCTGATCCTCACTGTCTGAGTCGTCTTCATGTTCTCTTTCCGACTCATTCTCACTATGATCCCCATCATCATCATCCACACCCATTTCTCCTACCACTTTCTGTCCAACATCACCCAATTCACTTTCATCAAGGTCATCAAGTCCAGTTCCATTATCAAATATTTCCACAATTCCTTCTACATCATCTATATTTCATTTAAGCCTTTTAACTCGATCTTCTGCACACTCAATGGCTTCTTGTTCTGCAACTCTCTCATTCCTTTCCTGTTCAACCTCAGCTTGTGCTTTTGACTCTACTCTATCTATGTTGTTTACATTTCCCACAGCTCCTTTTAACCATAATTCCTCCTATCCTTCTAATACTTTATTCATCTTCTTCATTAGCCTCTCATACTTCACTTCCACTGTCTCAACCGTTTTGCCCTCAGTGTTGTCGCGCCTATCATGTTCCCGTTATCCACAGTAACATTAGCCTCCGTATCTTTCTCCATTTATTCTGAAACAAAATAACAGAGAAACATAAATTACCAAAGGGCTTCGTCGGGACTTCACTATTCCCCCCCCCCCCCCCCCCCAAAAAAAAAAACCCATTTTTCATGTTAATTGATGCTTGCCTTCAAAAAATCTTCTGTCTCTTTTATGATCACTGTGGAATAATCTTTCGAATGCAGGACCACTTTCGCTTTTGTATATGCCTATCGCAGGACCACTTTCGCTCCCCCCTCTGTATATTTTTGCCTTAGTCGCTTTCCCCCTTCAAAGCCGCCATAATAACCTCTCCCTTTATCTCCTCACTTACACCCGCTATGGCAAAAATGGATTCTCGGACTCCACCACCTCTTTCACCTCATTCAACGAATATCAGGCGTTAGCTCCAATTTGTCCCGCCAGTATAAGTTTAATCAGGGAAAATCCGGTTCTAATAACTAAGATATTGTCAAAAAATGTTTTAAAAAAAATCAAATGTCAGAAAAAGCCGTAGTTGTTAATGTGTACTGATTTAGTTGTTAATGTTGTACTGATATAGTTGTTAATGTGTACTGATTTACTTGTTAAAATATAATTGTTAACGTGTACTGATTTAATTGTTAATGTTGTATTGATATAGTTGTTAACGTTTTCAAAATAATACCTAAAAAGGACTTAGGACCTTTCTAATATCTAACTTTTCCATGAGTCTTTTTTTACAATATCGTAGTTACTTGGGCCTTAAAAGGGATTTTTCGTATAAGTTTTACAAGGCTTCAATTTTAAGATTTACAAGCCTTTTATTTTATTTTAACAATTACATTTATAACTATTAAGATTTTTCTATTTTCTTTTTCTTTTTTAATTACTTGATGGCATTGCCCCTTTCTGCCCTTTTTATCCACCACCTCACATAACAAATTTAGCCACATCAACATCCAAAATTTGGCATGTGATCATATTCGGTCAAACTTTTATGCACATGCATGATTATAACATCCAATGTAGTCAACATTCATCATTCTCATTTTAACTACCTTCAAAATTTATGATTATATTTGCACCTAACAAAAGGTAATTCGGTTGGGTATTCAAGATATAAAATATTATTACTATTTCTTGTACCTCCACCGGTTTTTTAAATTTAACTCTTTTTTTTTTCTTCCCTCCTTTCCCCTATAAATCCTTCATACCAAATAGCCCTTACGGGCTTGGCATAGTGTTTTTTCAGAGAAGAAACTTTCTCCTTCATGTGGTCTGATTTAGAGGATTGAGTGAATGACAATAGTGGAGGCATAAATTTGACTTCTAAATTCTAGAAGGTTCCGGTGGTCCCTAACTTAATTGCCACATTTTTACCTATTCTCTCAACCACCCATGCGCTTCTTTATTGCATATTGTTGGTTTTAGATTTTATTGTTGATGGCAAAGTTAATGGAATCCCACTACAATACACTTGCTTATTGACCAACAGAAAATTAAAGATGCATTCTTTTTATTCTTATTTCTACTTTTTGAGTTTATTGTGTTGGGCAAAAGTCAATGGTGTTTATGGGATGGGATGGACCAGCCTACATCTTTTAGCAGATGCTCAGTTCAATGAACACGTGAAACAAGCCAGCAAAATAAAGTTGGACTGAGTTTTGCCTCAGATGCGAGAACTTAATAAAGAATTCAAAATTAAATTCACACCAAATATATTTTTATAAAGTAATTTTATGACAAAAATAATGATTTCTTAAATAAATATGTATGAATTTTAATATTTAATAATTATACATTATATATTGGCAATATATATATATATATATAGCTAGGCTAGAAGGGGGCATGTTGCCCATGAATGCGCCTGAATGGCAAACTATTCAAATTTCCACAGTACCTATATTTAGTACCCGATAGTGTCTTTCTTGAAGGCAATTTAATTGGTACTACTAAGTGTCCGTTTGGCCTAGCTTATTTTCAGCTTATCTTATGCTTATAAGTAAAAGCTAGGCCAAACAGAATTTAAAATAAGCTCTTATTATTATAAGAGCTTATTTTACAATGAAGAAAAAAACTCTTAAAAAACAAGCTGGTGAGAGGAGCTTATTTTAAGCTCTTTTTTTTAAGCTCTATTTTTTCAAGGGAAAATTCCAGATAAATACCACCACTGTCGGCCGACCACCACCACCACCGGCCGGCCACCACCACCGCCGGCCGGCCACCACCTCCGCGGCCGGCCACTACCACCGCCGGCCGGCCACCTCCTCCGCCGGTCGGCCGGCCGCCACCGCTGGCCGACCACCACCTCCACCGGCCGGCCACCACCACCGCAGGCCGACCACCACTGCCGGCCGACCACCACCACCGCCGACCACCACCACCGCCGGCCGGCCACCACCACCACCGCCGGCCGGCCACCACCACCACCGCCTGCCGGCCGACCACCACCACTGCCGCCGCCAGCCCACCACCACCACCTCGGCCACCACGGTATATTTTATAATATACCTTTTAAATTAATTTTTATTAGGAAAAGTACTTATGACAGAATTTTTGTCAAACAGCTTATTTTAAATTTCAACTTTTAAGTAACTTTTAAGCTGAAAAATTTATATAAGCACCAAACAGCTTTTAGCTTTTTAAAATAAGCTCTTTTTTTTAGCTTTTGCTTAAAAGTAGCTTAAAAACTAAAAATAAGCTAGGCCAAACGGGCTCTAATAGTGTGTGGATCATTATTCATTGAAGGCAGTATATCTCAGAGCATATCATGGGATTTGATATTATAATGTTATCATTATATTATTTGAATGTTAGTTTGAAGATTTGGTTGTTATGATATTCTCCATTAAGGCACTAATGTACTAGCATGTGTGTGTGTTTCTACGCACACACCCTCTAATTTATTAATGAAATAAATACAATTCATTCTTATTTCAATATTTCATGTGGTATTAAAGTATAGTCTCCTAATATCCTAACTATATTAAACGAGATAATGAAAAGCTCAAGCACATCAAACATAAGCCATTATCAAGAGAATGAAGATAAGCAAGATAGCAAACAAAAACTATCAAAGTGAAATTATTGTGGGAATCTTGAACACACTGAAGATTGATATTATGAAATCATAGGTTATTCACAAGATTTCAAGAAGGGAGGATGTGACAAAGAAGAATAGAGGGAAGGTTTGAGAGTGACGTGGGTGAGCTCTTCAATGAAAGCCTCATTCCTAGTCTCACGCCTGAATAGTTTGATCGATTGGTGCAATATATCACCAAAGAACATAGTCCCTTGAATCTTGAAAGAGACAACTCGTGCTAGATACGACATGTAAATTTATTCCTAATGAGCCATGTTGATATAGGAGCAACGGTACATATAACATTTGATGAGAGCCTCTTGCAGAATGTGACTTGCAAGGCATCACCTTCCGGTAAAACTGCCAAATGCATAAACATTGTCATTCAAAAGCGAACGAGATGTTCACTTATCAAATGGGATGACACTTATAAATCTTCTTCATATACCAGAATTTAAATGCAACTTGCTTTCAGTTAGCAAGCTAACCAGAGGTTTCTTGTGTTCAATAACATTTGTTAGTGACATGTATGTGATACAAGATTTGCATTCAAGGAGCCTGATTGGAGCAGGTAGAATACATGATGTGAAGATTGGAGCAAAATACCCAAGAGGGGGGGGGGGGTGAATTGGGTATCTTTATAAAATTAAAGAGTCTACTCTGTTTTTGACTAATGAACACAGGGTAAAATAGAGGAGAGAGGGAGAGAAGCAATGCACCACAAGATTTATACTGGTTCGGTCCTTTCTCTGACCTACATCCAGTCCCCAAGCCTCACCTGGGATTTTCAATCCACTATAATCAAATATTGATTACACACTTTGTACTAAGAGCTGTTCTCTCACTAGAACACACTCCCCCTTACAAGTTGTAATCAATACACCCTAACTACCAAGTCCCCTGACTTGTAGTTATCACAATCAGTAAATGATTTAAAAGATGATAACTCTCTCAAAGAGTAGATAGAATAAACACTGAAGTACTAAGTATCAAAATGATACAATACAGAGGAAAGCTTGATACAATAAATGACTCAATAAATTTTCGCTCTAAGTAGTTGTATATGCTTGAGAAGAAGTTAATGCTCTCTATTTATAGGTAGAGAACATTAAATGACCGTTGTAGGATGATTCCAACCGTTGGAAGTGATTAGCTTGGGTTCTAGTCATCTTCTCTCTCTAAACTTCTGCTAATCCAAGACTTTGATGAAGTCTGATGTGGCTCTCTGAGGATTTGCCCGTTGGAGATAACTTTACTTGTTGTAGTAAGTATACTTTAACGTTTAGAAGGCGTGCTCAGATGGATTAGCTGAGAATAGGTTAATTTGCAGAAGTGCATTTAATGCACTGTACACTTTTTGCTTTATGGCTTTGACCTTCATTGATCTTCATCTGTGATTGCTGAAATTCACTCAACAAACTTGTTAAACATAGCTAGGAATATGATTGAATGAATTATGGAAGCAATAAGATCAAACAATAATGATTTGCAAATTCGCGTAATTCAAAAACCAATTTTGACCGTTGTATACTGCAGTATGTTTCTCTATACTGGAGTATGGCACTTGTGCATAAGTGTCCATACTGCAGTATCCAAAGTCATACTGCGGTAAGCAACTTCCAGAGACAAAAACATCGTGATTGATTTTGAAACATATGCTCTATACTGCGGTAAGCAACTAACATACTGCAGTATGCGAGTTTTTGTCAAAGTTGAGAGTCCCCGTGATTGCCCAATACTGCAGTATGAAAACCTATACTGCAGTATGCAATAGTTATAAAATTTTGAGAGCTTTCTGTAAGAGCCTATACTGCAGTATCCAAATACATACTGCGGTATTGACTTGGGTGAGAAAATTTGATTGCTCTCAGGTTGGCCCTATACTGCAGTATACATGCCTATACTGCGGTATTGGCTTGACTTAGAAATTTAGTTGCTCTCTGGATGTCCCTATACTGCAGTATACATAGCTATACTGCGGTATTGGCTTGTTTTGAAAACACGGTTGCTCTCTGGATGTCCCTATACTGCAGTATACATAGCTATACTGCGGTATTAGCTTGTTTTGAAAACACGGTTGCTCTCTGGAAGTCCAATACTGCGGTATGTCATCCTATACTGCAGTATTGACTTTACTTCAAAAATTTGCTTGCCTTCTGTAAGTCCAAATACTGCGGTATAGCATTCCATACTGCAGTATTGACTTAACTAGAAAAATTAGATTGTTCTCTGGAAGTCCAATACTGCGGTATGTCATCCTATACTGCAGTATTGACTTAACTTCAAAAATCTGATGACCTTCTGCAGGTCCAATACTGCGGTAAAGAAACCTATACTGCAGTATTGATTTAACTTGAAAGATTATTTCCTTTCTGGAAGGAACTTTACTGCAGTATGCAGACCCATACTGCGGTAAGCAACTATCAGATGATTTTTAAACATCTTGGAAACTTCAAAACATGTTTTACACTTGTTGTTAATCATCAAAACACATTGAGAACTAACATGATGGACTCTACCTAATAGAAGAGGGCCAACTGAATAAGACTCTTCATGTGCGGCAAAGCTAGACAACAAAAATTTAGCACCAAAGACTTGTGCACTCTTATAAGGAGAAGCTTAAAAGAATTAGCGTGCCTCACAATTCTTTTAAATCAATTCATTGTGATTTTTGCATAAGAACCAAACAGACTAGACTTAGTTTTTCTATTAGTTCAATAAAAAACTTCATCTTTTGAACTGGTACATTGTGACATTTAGGGTAATTTTCATAAGGCCTCTTTAACCATTGTAGATGATTATAGCAGGGGAACATGGTTCTATATGATGGAGAACAAGTCCAACGAAGCAAAGTAGTTGATAGATTTTTTAAACATGGTGGAAATACAATTTCACAAGCGGGTCTAATGAATTAGAACAAATAATGATCTTGAATTCAAATCTGAGCAAATGATGCAATATTATTCCGATAAAGGAATTCTGTTATAGAATAGTTGCCCCTATATGCCACAACAAAATTGGGTTACTACTACAAAAAGGCCTTTTAATGTATGTTCTTTGGCCTGTTTACATCCATTTTTAGGAGGACACCTATGTGAGGGATTTAGTAAGAGAGACTTAAGGTGTTCCAAAAAAATTGGGGATGTAAGAGATTTAAGGCGTCCCAAAGACATTGGGGACGCATAATTTTTTTTTTAAATTCCAAAAAATTGAGGCACCGTGGAGCTCCCAACTGAGCTTGGACCACCACCACCTTCGGTCTCCTTCCACCACTGACCTATATTCTCGGCCACATGCTTCCTCTATCTCAGTCAGTCGTTCTCTATCAAGAAAATAGAGCCACGATTGACGAACTTTGCAAGCTTCTCACTAGACAATCTAGTCGTGGTGGCACCGTCTTCAATTCCACCTTCACCGTCTTCCTTCTTCCATTTTCTCTACGGCTAGGTAGTCTTCAGGAATAGAGTAGTTTAACGGGGAAAAACAGAGAAAAAAAGTTGGCACCTTACATGAGTGTCCTCACAGATGGAGTCTAAGGCATCGTTCTAAGAGTCCTCACCAATGGAGTCTAAAAGGGAGAAAACAAAGGTGGCACATACCAAAAAAATAATGAAGAAAGGTAGTACATTTCAAGACTGAAACTGAAGAACAAAGAAAAGGCAGCACCTTTCATGGTGAAATGACGACAATTATGGCTAATGAGAACTCTTGAAACTTGGGCTCAATTGGCAGCAGCGCCGGCTAGGAAAAGGGCGGTGTGTTTGGGCACAAGTGTAAAGATAGCAAGCGGATGTTTCAAGAGCTGAGGAGTTGCAGAGAGAGAGAGAGAGAGAGAGAGAGAGGCAGTTGTAGAGACTGAGAGTCCTGAAGGAAGAGGGAGAGAAGAGAAGCGAGAAGACAATGTTTGTTGGGTGGGTTGTGCTGGTTTAATTGGGATTATATGGGATACTTTATACATCCCAATTTTGAATTAGGGACATTGAAAGACTATTTTTGGCATTCCTTTACTTAAACTTTTGGCATCTCTTTTAAAATTGGGATACTAAAAGCCTCCACATAATTATATAAATGCCATTGCCTTTATTTTTTACTTCCCTTTTTGAAAAAGGACTTTTTTTTTTTGGGAAACAAAATCTATATTTTGTAGTAGTGGGTTGTGGAGCAGAAACATAAACACATACAAAAAGTTGCTTGTGCCCTACATTTTCAAGCAAGCTTATCGATTAAGTTTTAGGGTGAATGTATACTCACAGTAGTGTATCTAATCAGTCAACTACCGTCCTGCACTTAGGGACACAAGACACCATATGAAATATTACTTGGAAGACAACTCTAGTATTATCACATGAAGGTCTTTAGTTATTTGTTCTATGCACATAACAAAACCAGGAAGTAGAGTCGATAAAATGGGTTATGGCTAGCCCATTTAAGCTCGTTTAAGTAAGGCCCGGGCTTATGATCTAGAGCCTCAAGAAGGAAATGGTCCTAAAAGGGCCATCCTGTAAGGCCAAGGCTTAAATAGGCTGGCCCGTTTAAACTCACAAATTTTTTTCCCTAATATTTATTAAATGACTACAAGTTAAGTTTCCTTTTAGGCTAATGATTTTTTAAAATTTGGAAATGTTTTTCAAATTATATAGTGTTGCTATTTGAACATTTTTAAAGAAAAATTGATTATATTCTTATTAAAAAACTAAGATAAGTTTGTTGATAACATTATAATTAGTTAAAAGTCTTCTAATTAATTTTTTTAATAAACGATTACTCAATTTTTAAGAATATTTCATTTGGTTCTCAATATTTCTACAAAGAAAATTTTCCCTATGAAATATTGAAAGAATGAATTTTTTTTTTCATGTAATGTAAACAAAGAGTTTTTTTTTTGTTTTTTTTTGTTTGTGGAGGTCCAAATATTATGCAAACCATATCAAAAAGAAAAACTAATAACCACTACTACAAAAAAGGTCTTTAACATTTGTGTTTTTGCACATTCTATGTCTATTTACTAAGGGACACCTATCTAGGGGACATAGTACTTATAGCAACCTTAAAAAAGGAGGAGCTGTAAGTGGCACTTACAGCGTCCCAAATTTAAAATAGGGATGCCGTAAGTGGTACTTACAACGTCCCAAATACAGAATTGGGACACCGTAAGTGGTACTTACAATGTCTCAAATAATAAATAGGACACTTTAAATACCACTTACAACATCCTTATATGAATTTAGGATGTCATAAGTCCTTTTTTAAAAAAAACAAAAAAACCAAAAGGGCAATGTTCGAGAGGAGAAAAACATTTTCACATCAAACCAAAGAAATGTTATCGAAAAATCAAATCACAAACACTTCTTAATCAAGACATTCGAACACCATTGTTATGTGGAGATCTGCAAGTTAAAACTTGGGACAAATAACCTTAAGTGAAAGTCTAGAGTTTAAAGAAAACTAATGAAGTAGGAGAATGAACCCAAAGTTTAAAGGCATCTGTCAACGAGGAAAATCAAGGGCGCCAGAAAGCAGATTAAAAAAAGAAATTAAATAATCGATAGCAGTGGTTAGGGATCTGAGCAACCCAAAGGAAATCATAACTAGGATCTCTGAGGAACCCAAACAAAATCATGAAATTGCACAAGTTAAGTGAGAAAGGAAGAGTTAACAAATAAAATGGAATTACCACACTAAGTAGATTTTACAAATATATATGTATTTTTTTAAAAAATGCAAGCTTGCCGTCAAGCCTTTTTGTTCTGCCTTTGCCTTAATAGTCGCAAATGGAATCAACTTAAATCTCGTCGTTGACAGTGTTTTTCCATTGATTTCATTTTCTTAGACCTCAGACCTTGCCGCCGCTGCCTTTTTGTTTTGCCATCGCAAATCTAAGGAGAAAATCAACCTCTTTGTCACCATCCATAAATTGCTGAAAATCGTCCACCATCATTGGAGGAGAAATCACATATAAGCTCAATATAAATCTGTTACGGACCGGCCCAATAGGCCCAGGTCCGGACCTCGGCCCAACTACGCCTACAGCGGGATCTCCACTATATTAGGAAAGGATCCAAGATCCCACAGATTTAGGATCTCTTCAATGAGGATTCTCCCTCAGTCATAATCCCAACAAATCAGCCCATGATCTATCAATCAGGGATATCGCCCATCAATATGAAGATACACGCACCAGACTCCTCTATAAATAGAAGGAAACCCTAAACAGGTGCACACGTTCTATCTTATGCTCTATTTACATTCCGTCACACAGAGCACACACCCCACTCCCCTGGCTACGTGCCTTCCAGTTTATCACGAACTACGTGGACTTTGATCCCTTCAGAGGGTACGTAGGCTCTAGGCTTGACAACCTAGTCAAATCCAATCTCTGTGTTCTTAGAACAGAACATTGGCGCCGACCGTGGGGATCTATAAACTTCAATCCCCGTGACCACTGATGGTGAGCACTAGAAGCCACACCAGAAACCCCCAGCCGAGCCAACCACCACCGGATCAGCCGCCGGAACAACCACGGCGACAAAACACCCCCGAAGGGCATGTCACTGACACGGCAACCACCCCTTCAGTAGAGGATCAGTAGCCACTAGGAGCACTCACAGTGGCTCCAACGAGAGACGTCCAGGCAGTTGAAGCCGACGTCCGCATCATTTGGAGGACGAAGGAGTCGTTCCTCCAATGGCTATAAAACAAGGAGAAACGAGACGACTTGCAGAGGCGGGCCGACTTTGAAGCCATTGGCCGAATGATCCAGGAAGCGCTCGAAAAAGATTGCCGGCAGGGAAACCGCCGGAGGAACCATAGGCGTGGAAGGAGAGCCCCCGTGGATGATAGCAGTTCCTCGAGCAACTTAGAGCCGAGGAGCACGCGCCGCGGCAACCGCGAACTGGGTCGGAGGACCAGTGAAGAACGAGGTAGACCACGGTCCCCGGAAAACAGAGAGAACCACGGTGTCGATCTTAACCGCACTGATCGGCCTGCAAGAGAGGACCGAGACCGAGAAGAGCCCCGTGTGGAGGATAGAACTCCCCGGACCCGCAGATCACCTCGCCATGGATCCCCCCGTGAATATCGAGTCACGTTCTTGTCAGACTCTAGAAGATCCCCGTTTTCAAGGGAGGCGGCCACGGCCCGTTATCCGAAGCACTTCGATTTGGCCGACCTTCCGAAGTACGACGGAACCCAAGATCCACGCAACCACCTTGATGTGTTCGAAAAGCTGATGTGGGTACGGCAAATTAGCGGCCCAGTCATCCAGCGTCTTTTCGCGGCCACCTTGCACAGGCCCGCACACAGATGGCTGACCTCTCTCCTGGACAACTCGATCCGGAGCTATGAAGACCTCAGACGCAAGTTCGAGTTGCATTTCGCCACTACTAAGAAACAGTCGAAAACCACATTCACGCTGAGCAAGGTACGACAAAGGAAAGGGGAGGCCCTACAGAAGTACCTGGATCGATTCCGCGATGTAGCCATGCAGGTGCGATCGCTGCTCGAAGATGTCCACGTACACTGCTTAGTCAATGGATAGGATCCTTCATCCCGGTTGGCCCGACACCTATGCAAGAACTCGGTGTACACCTTGACTGAATTCTATACAGAGGCGAAGAAATACCTGGAAATGGAGCAAATGGAGGCGGTCAATGCCGACGAACCTGAACGGACTAGGAAGAGCCCGCCCAGTGACGAGGAACGGCCAGGAGGGACGAAGGCCGGCCCCAGAAGACGGAACCGAGAAGGCCGGGCCAAGCCTGACCGAGCCAATCAAAAGGCCAAGTACGAAAGCTATACCTCGCTGAATGTCCCTCGGTCTCAAGTATGGAAAGAGGTAGCCCAGACCGAGATGAAGCGGGTGGACAAGCCGAGGCCGATCCGAGGGCGCTCCAGCATGGATCGCTCCAAGTTCTGCAACTTCCATGACTGCCACGGCCATACGACTGACGAGTGCTATGACCTCCGCGATGCTATCGAGAAGTTCGTGAAAGATGGGAAGCTGCATCAGTATGTGATCAAGACTCAGGGAAGGACGAGTGGCAAGCGCACTGACCGCGGCCGCAGTAGAAGTCCGCCCAAGGAAACTCGGAAGCAGGGGAAGAAGCAGAGGACGGCCTCAGACGACGAATTTCCCGACGTAGATTTCCAGTGCAACATCGTCAGCGGAGGATTCGGAGGAGAAGGAGACACTGTAAGCCAGCAGAAGAAATACCTCCGCGAGGTACTGACCATCTGAGACCTCCCCAAGTTCAAGGAGGACCCCAAGAGGCCGAGGCCGCCTACCTTGACCTTCACCGACGAGGAGCTGAAAGGCGTCATACCCGGCCACCTGGATGGACTGGTAATTACTGGAACCTTGGTTAATTGCCGAGTTAAAAGAATTTTTGTGGATGCAGGGAACTCGGCCGACATTATAAGCTGGGATGCCTACAAAAGGATGCACCTCGATAAAGAGGACCTCAAGCCATGCAAGACCACCCCGGTCGGGTTCAATGGCGAGCAGTCTTTCCCAAAAGGCTACATCGACCTCTGGTTGACTCTCGGCACCAAAGAAGCCTTCAAATCTGAACGAGTACGATTCGTAGTCGCCGACTTTCAGTCCCCCTACAACATCATCCTGGGCCGACCAATGATCCACAACTGGGATATACTAGTATCCACCAAGCATCAAAAGCTGAAGATGGTCAATAGTAAGAATCAGATAGTCGTGGTATCCGGAGGCCAGAAGGAGTCGAGGCAATGCTACTTCGAAGCTCTCCGGGTCGAGGAAGGAGGACCCTCGTCTCCACCTCGGCTCGGATCCAATGAGCAAGTAGCCGAAGCTAGCTCGCACGAGCGCCCGCGGCAGCAGGTCAACATGGTAGAGCTCGACCTCCGAGAACAGGATAATCCGAGGCCTGAGCCAGAAGGAGAGTTGGAGGAAATAGTGCTAGGCGAAGACCCGTCCAAGACCGCCAAAATCGGCTGGGATATGGAGGATAGCCTCAAGGCTCTTATGATTCGCTTCTTAAGGCAGAACCAAGACGTATTCGCGTGGACCTCGGCGGAAGTACTCGGCATTGACCCCCACTTCTGCTGCCACAAGCTCGGCATATGGCCGGGGTCAAGACCCGTGGTACAGAAGAAAAGGAACATTGCGGACAACTGGCAGAAGGCCCTGGAGGACCACTTGGAGTAGCTCCTAGCGGCCGGCTTCATCTGAGAGGTGCAGTACACCACCTGGCTCTCCAACGTTGTGATGGTCCTCAAACTCAGCGGCAAATGGAGAGTCTGCGTCGACTACACCAATCTCAACAAGGCCTGCCCAAAGGACTCCTACCCGATGCCTAACATCGATAAGCTTGTGGACAACTCGGCCGGGTACTAGCTCCCCTCCTTCATGGATGCCTACTCCGGTTATAACTAGATCGCCATGCATCCGGACGACCAAGAAAAGACCGCCTTTATGACTGGTAAGGCGAATTACTGCTACAACGTCATGCCTTTCGGACTGAAGAATGCCAGGGCCACCTACCAAAGGATGATGAACCGGGTTTTCCAGGATCAGATTGGGCGCAACATAGAGGTCTACATAGACGACATGATCGTCAAGTCGAAACTGCCAGAAGACCACATCCGGGACCTAGAACAGACGTTTGAAAAGTTAAGAAGACATCGAATCAGGTTGAACCCGGCCAAATGTGCCTTCGGAGTTCCGGTTGGGAAATTCTTAGGCTTCATGCTGACCAACAGAGGGATCAAAGCCAACCTGGACAAGTGCAAGGCCGTGCTCGACATGCAGCGCCCGAGGACCAAGAATGAGGTACAGCAGCTAACAGGCCGACTAGCCGCCCTGACGCGTTTTCTACCAAAGTCGGCGGAGAAAGCCCTACCTCTCTTCAAGTTGCTGAAGAAGGAAACCCGAGGCGGCTGGAACCCAGACTGTGACGCCGCCTTTGCAGAAATCAAGAGATGTTTGGCAACCCCGCCGGTTCTTACCAAGCCGGATAACGGGGAGACCTTATTCCTCTACCTGTCAATCGGCAACGAAGCCGTAAGCGCCGCCCTAGTGAAGGAGTCCGAAGTCAGGCAGACACCCATATACTTCATCAGCAAGGCCTTACAAAGCTCTGAACTCTGATACCAGAAACTGGAGAAAGTAGCTTTTGCCTTACTCACCGCGGCACGAAGACTCCGGCCTTATTTCCAGGGGCATCGGATCGTGGTACGAACTAGCCAGCCGATCCGACAGATTCTCCACAAGCCTGATTTGGCCGGAAGAATGACCAATTGGGCCATAGAACTGTCCGAGTTCGACATCACATTCGAAGCCTGACAGGCGATTAAGTCCCAGGCACTCGCGGATTTCATCAGGGAAATCACCCCGGCCACCTCCAATGACGGGATTTGGAAGGTCTACGTGGATGGTTCGTCCAACGCAAAGGGCAGCGGTGCAGGAGTCATCGTGGAAAGCCCGCAAGGGGTAGCCACCGAGCACTCTCTTCAGTTAAAGTTTCAGACCTCCAATAATCAGGCTGAGTATGAGGCCCTGCTGGCCGGACTGCTTCAGGCAAAGGACAATGGCGCCTAACGGATAAAGGTTTTAACCGACTCACAGCTCATCGCAGCTCAGATTGACGGCACCTATCAGGCAAAAGGCCCACTCATGGCCAAATACCTGAACCGGGCTAAGGAACTCATGGCCGAATTCGAAGAGGTGACGGTTTCCCACATCCCAAGAGAGGAGAACGCCCGGGCTGACATCCTTCTAAGCTGGCAAGTACAAAGGGGCCGGATAACCACAGGACCGCGATCCAGCAAAATCTGACCGAGCCGAGCTGCATCATGGCCATCTCAGCAGGCCTCGACTGGAGGAAGCCGATAGAAGACTACCTCGAAAGGGGAATCATCCCTACCAACACCACCGAGGCCAAGAAGCTGATCAGAGAGGCCGCCCTCTACGCCATGGTTGATGACCAACTATACAGAAAGGGGCTCCATTGCCCGATGATGAGGTGTCTCGGCGATTCTGAAGCAAAATATGTGCTGGCCGAACTCCACGAAGGCAGCAACGGCCATCACATGGGGGGCAAGGCACTCGCCCGGAAGGCGCTACGCGCCGGCTACTACTGGCCCACTATGAAGCATGATGCCATGGAAAAGGCTAAGACGTGCGACAGTTGCCAGAAACATGCTAGGATCATATGGCCGCCGCCCTCAGAATTGAAGGGGATGCCAGCCCCCTGGCCCTTCTACAAGTGGGGCATGGACATCCTCGGACCGTTTCGGCCAGCGCAGGCACAATGCTGATGGCTCATGGTCGCGGTAGACTACTTCACCAAATGGATCGAAGCAGAGCCCCTCGCCACCATAACCTCAGCCAGAGTGATAAGGTTCTTCCGGCACAACATCGTCTCCCGTTTCGGAATACCAGCCGAGGTCGTCACAGACAATGACACCCAGTTCATGGACCATTGATTCCAAGCGCTAATGTCCAACCTAGACATCAAGCAGCACTTCTCATCCGTGGAACATCCCCAGACAAATGGCCAGGCCGAAGTCGCCAACAAAGTCGTCCTGGACGGGCTCAAGAGACGAATGTTGCAAGCCAACACCAGCTGGACCGAGTAGCTCCACAGCGTCCTATGGGGATACCGGACAAGCGTACAGTCTTCGACCCAGGAAACCCCCTACAGGCTAACCTATGAATGCGAGGCAATGATCCCGGTCGAAATCGGACAGCCATCTTGGAGAAAGGTCAGAGCCAGACAGGAAGGGCAGGAGTCGAACGACGACGCCTTGAAGACAGACTTGGACCTCATTGACGAAATCTGGGTCACGGCACACTGCCGGGAACTAGCCGCCAAGCAGCTACTCGCGGCTAAGTACAATAGAAAGGTCCGACCCCGGGCTTTTAACCGAGGCAACCTAGTACTCCGACGGGCCGACATAGGCAATAAGAATGCCAAGGACGGGAAGCTGGTGGCGAACTGGGAATGGCCATACCGGATCAAGGAAAAGCTCGACGGAGGAGCATATACCCTCGAGACTTTGGCACGAAAGCCAATCAAAAGGACTTGGAATGCCGACAAGCTGAAGATCTACTATAGCTAGACCGCTTTTCGGCAGTGTTTGTTCACTTTATGATTTTTCCATTAAGATCCCACAGAGGAGAAGTTTGAATGTGCACAAAATTCGCTTATGCATGAAGCCGAAGCCATGAAGCTCGGCCTACAACAAAAAAAGACCGAGGCAAAGAAGCCCGACCAAGAAACCAAAAGCTGAGGCCATTAAGCCCGGCACCGGTAGAAGGCTCCAAGGCCGCGAACCCGGCCACAAACAAAAAACATCTAGATGTATGAAAACCGGCCGTTGTACTCCGACAGGCACTGGTTAGAGCTCGGCGAGGGCGCCACCCAGGGCCCCTCGTGAAATTGATGCGTCAACGCTCGCCCGACTAAGTAAGTGGACTGTCATGCCGACCCTGATCAGGTCAAAATGTCCGACTGGAGGCAACCGAAGCCTCGGTTAGACACGTGGTAGTCTAGCCCTTACGTCGGTTAAACGTGATCCGACTAAGAGAAAAGTTGGAGTCCGGTTATTCGAAAGCTGGGCCGAGGCAGTACGGTTAGTTATGCCTGACGAGGCTGAAACGAGACAACCTTGCCCCAACCTCCCACACACTAAATGTGGTAGAGTACCTAAGGCCTGCTCACATGCAGCCGGTAGACACTAAGACTTAGGCAAAAGAGCAAAATCACCCATTGCCTAAGTTATGCATAACGGCACATACTCATGCGGCCGACCTACGCATGAGCTCAGACCAAAGGATGACAGAGTTGTAAGCCATCCATAGTCTAGAGCATCTAAATGGTTCATACTCACATAACCGACACATACACAAACCGAGGCAAAAGGATGACGACGGAAAATAAACCATTCATTGCCTAAGGTAGATAAACAAGCTCGGAGTCGCACGAAAAGGGTATAAGGATGATAACAATTCAAATCATTCATTACTCCAAAAATTATTTACAATGGCACAAGGCCAGAATTGTTCAAACAAGATTACAAGGGCACCAACGCCCCAAAACTTGTAAAAAGCAAAACAAAGCTAGGACTGGGAGCCAGGTGCCACGTCGACATTCTCCACCCCGGGATCTCCGGCGTCGGCTCCATCCCCCCCAACTCCTCCTCCACGTCCTCGGCAGGACCCTCGGCCACCGGAGCCTCGTAAGGGAGCAAGGACCCATCCTCCCGAACAAAGGCACGATGATCGTACCCTTCCACGTTAAGCTCGGTCCCGAGGTTGAAGTGCCGGATCTGGAGCAAGGCCTGCTTGAAACATGCCTCGGCAGTCTGGACCAGGGCATCAGTGAGCTCTTGGGAAGCCGCCTTCTTGGTGGAGAGGGCCTTCTCGAGCGCCTCCTTCTCTGCAGCAGCCAGAGCAGCCTGCTCCACTTGCAAAGCCTTGGCCGTAGCCAGGCTCCCGGACATCTCCTTTTGGGCCCGAGCATACTCCTCGGCCGCCTTATCAGCATGCTGATAAGACAGCTGGAGCTCCTGATCAGCTTTTACTGCTGCAGCCTTGGCGGCGTCCCGCTCCACCCTGGCCGCATCCCGCTCCGCCTGGGCCTCCCCTAGCTCTATCTTCACGGCCCCCAGTGCGGCCTTAGCCTCATCCCGCTCAGCCCAAACCGCGATGAGCTCGTCCTCGGAGGAACTGGCCCTCTCCCTGATCTCGGCCAGCTCCTTCCTCAGCTGCCCGGTAGCAGCAGCCTCGGGCCTCAGCTCGGGTTCCACCTTCCTCAGCTGTACACACTCAGCATCCGCCCGAGCATAAAGGTTCCGGACCATTCTGAGCGCTTGAAGGTACCCCACCGACTTGATCAGCTCCTTCTGGGCCACTTGCAGACGGTCTTCGGCCGAAGGAGACAGGGGATGACTACCCTCCAGGAAATGTCGGGGCGGGAGGAACGCCACGTCCACCTCAGGGGCCACCCCGTTATCCCACAAGAAGCTACGGGGAAAAACTGAAGAGGGACCCGTCGGCGGAGGGGGCGGAGGGGGAAGTGGCACTGGGGAAGTTGAAGGCGATGGCGAGCCAGCAGGAGAGACCGTCCCTTCGACGTCATCATCAGAAATGACGACATCCGTCCCCCTCGAAGCCTCAGGAACCTGGGACTCAATGCCTGGGAAAGGGCCAGCAGCAACAACGACCTCCCGACCCTCCAGGGCCGGGGTTTCCACCACAGGAGCAGGCTTGGAGGCCGTGGCAGAAGAAGGATCCTCGGCAGCAGGACCCTTCGCCTTCTTTGAAGCCGGGGCAGTAGAGGCACCGACATCAGCAGAAGCCGCCCGCTTCTTCGGACGATTGGGCGGCGCCGCAGTAGCCCTCGACAGACGAGCATACAGGGGCAAAGCGTCCATGGTCCTAGCTGCAAGCAACAAAGACGAAATAAGTCAGACAGGTAAAAAGAAGAATTCGAAGACAAATTCAAAAACTCAAAGACCTACAGGTGGGGGGCAACGGCTTCAAACCCAACCCCGAAATCCAGAAGGCCGCGCTTTGGGTCCCGTACTTCTCCATAAAGGTGGCCAGCCTCGTGACAGAAGGGACGGTCTTGGGCAGGAGGTCGTCGACACCTACCATATAAGACGTCGGCGGCTTGTCATAATGCCTCCCATCCCAATAAAGGGAGAACCTCACCCCTACACCTGAACCCTCGGCCCCGTCCAGAAACCAAGACAACTGGTCGGGCTCAGCCACCACCTTGAAGAATGCGTTCTTGAAACGCTTGAAGGAGTCGGAGAAGGGCGTCATCAGTTTGCGCTCCGCATTAATCTGAAGCGACACCAACCCTCTTAGCTTATCGCTTCCCTTCGGCGGGCTAGGTGTGAAGGGTTCAACGAAATAGAAGAAAAGGTTGGCCATGCACGCAATGGGAGGCGAAAAATGGGAGCGCAGCCTCTCAAAAGCAACAAGGTACGCCCATCCATTTGGATGGAGCTGGGACGGGGCCAGGCGAAGATGCCGCAAAGCCTCCATCTGGAAGGGGGTGAAAGGAAAGGAGACTTGAACCCGTGTCAAACAATCACGATAGAAAAAGAAAAACTCAGGGCAACCCTCTGGCCGAGCCACACAGATAGGCTCGTCCGCCGCCGGACACCTCGGAACACACCCCGGCATGTCCGAGACCTTCAGTCTGGTGATGTCCACGTCCGACATCAGCGAATGGGTCTTTAACACTTCGTGCGACACCCAATTGTACTCCCGACAAAAGGCTTCAGGCGGGCTGGAGGAGTCCGAACCCTCCGGCTCAGAACGGGACTTAGAAGGCCGTGACTTGGGAGCCATAAATAAACCTATACGAAGATAAACAAAGTTGATATTAGCGGAAGGCGAAAATACCTGGCACACACACAGTAACAGGCAAAAAAGACTGCGGACGCGGACGAACGGGGGTACGAGAAGGAACAACCGGGGCGGACCAATGCCGACACGAGCCGAGTACGGTAGAAGCCTCGACATCTCCACCACGAGCCATCAGCGCAGAAGCCTCCGCCAGGCAATCCCAGCAAGGCCCGAGATATCCTTCCGGGGTAGACGCTGGGCGGACGGCGGAAGGGCCCTCGTAAAAGCTAAGAGGCTGGGCTACCACCACCGGGGCTTCGGTCCCGGAAGAGGAGCCGACGCCGGCACCACCGGGCAACCCGAGAGGAAGAGCGCGTGCAGACGGTCGGAAAGGATGGCGAGGGATTGAGACCGAAACCCTGGCTAAAGAAGAACAAGCTCCAGTCCGTCCCGGACAAACTTCACCACCTCGACCCAGGGGATCTAAAACTCCTGTAGCCGACGGCTCACCCCCGAAAACCCAATAGGTGGCTAGCGGAAGACGCGCACGGAGGAATATTTCTTCCTCTGGCATTAACAATGCCCTTGGTCTAGGGACACCTCTGCCTCTCACCATGATTAGAAGCCTATGGAACCAAGGGCCAATGTTTAAAGAAATTTTGGAATTTCGGGTACTATGACACTAACAGAAGCCCAGAAAAACCCAGAAACGCGGATGAGCGACAGCACACGCAGCAATCCCAGGAATAAAACAGAAAAATGCGAGAAAATACCGAACAAAATGTCAGAAGGGAGATGGAATACCTGTGTTTAGTAGATGAAGGGAGCTGGAACACTGGAAAACGGTGAAAGCTCCACACAAGAAGAAAATCTCTCCGTGGACCCTAGAAGAAAACTGGGAATGCCTGAGGGGAGTATGAGCAGTAGGAAAAGTGAAAAAGAAGCACAAAGAGGGCTATTTAAACCGAAATCCTAAAACGAAAGGGACACAACGGTCTATTCCCGTACAAAGGTGACAGGATTGGCGCAGCGCGACGCTAGCATAATAAATGCATGCAGGCCTCGAAAGGTGGAAAGACGCGGTGGTTGCAGACCTAAGCCACTAAGGGCCTGACAGCTGTAAAGCCACAATTATGACACGCGGGGGAGGGGAGGCCCAAAGCGCTCAACGAATTCCAAAAGGCGGAAGGCTTGAATCCGGGCTCATCAACGGGCACTAAGGACCGGGATAAAACGGCAAGCCACCCTGACAGGATGAACTCGGCACTTTAGGCAGGACGCCGGGACGGAGGCAAGACAAGCTGACCATAGATCCGAACCGGACTGATGGCCACGGCAGCCACAGCCTAGGGAGAAGGCCTCGGCCACACCCAGGACTGGGGGCAATATGCATCTCGGCCGTCCAGAAGCCTGAACAACCGAGCTGGGGGGCAACTGTTACGGACCGGCCCAATAGGCCCAGGTCCAGACCTCGGCCCAACTACGCCTACAGCAGGATCTGCACTATATTAGGAAAGGATCCGAGATCCCACAGATTTAGGATCTCTTCAATGAGGATTCTCCCTCAGTCATAATCCCAACAAATCAGCCCATGATCTATCAATCAGGGATATCGCCCATCAATATGAAGATACACGCACCAGACTCCTCTATAAATAGAAGGAAACCCTAAACAGGTGCACACGTTCTATCTTATGCTCTATTTACATTCCGTCACACAGAGCACATACCCCACTCCCCTGGCTACGTGCCTTCCAGTTTATCACGAACTACGTGGACTTTGATCCCTTCAGAGGGTACGTAGGCTCTAGGCTTGACAACCTAGTCAAGTCCAATCTCTGTGTTCTTAGAACAGAACAAAATCAAATCTAAACAAAAGTTAGCCTATCAACTCAAACAAAAAGAGATCGAGAAATGAGGACCAAAATCCACAACCGTCACTTCCTCCTATCAGATCTGAAGTCTATGACGAGCTCTCCTTCCCATCTTCTCCTTCCTCGCTCTCCTTAGCCTCCTTGTCCTCGCTGTCATCCTTATCATTATCCTCGTTGTTAGGGACAATAAGCCTCGATTCGAGCTTCAACAAGTCTCAAGGGAGGGAGCGACTAAACATCAAAGACGGAAGACGATGAAGGGGATAAGATGCAAACACTCACTGACCTAGAGAGAAGACTCAAAGACGGCGAAAGGGACGATGCCTAGAATGCGAAGTGAGAGAATGAAGAAATTGAAGTGAGAGAACGAGAAGGGAGACGATGATAAAAAAAATGGGACAAGAACGAAGACGGAAGTGCCTCTTAGGGTTTATATATATATATATATATATTAAAAAAACTAGTGCTTTAGTGCCCCAATTTAAAGTTGAGAAGCCTGAAGGATCACTTTTGGCGTACTAAACTCAATATAGGACGCCAAAAACACTGCTTTGGCGCCAAAACATGGCACCAGGGTTTACTTTTGGCGTCCTAAATTCAATTTAATTAAGACGCCCAATATTCTGCATTTGGCATCTCAAATTTAATTTAGGACACCTAAAGTTCACTTTCTGCGTCCCAATTATAAAAGGGACATCCTATATGTCAAATTTCCTCCACATAATTATAAAAATGCCACCGTCTTTATATTTTACTTTCTATTAAAAAAGTGGACATTTTTGGGGAAGTAAAACCACTTTTTTGTTGTAGTAGTAGTGAACATACATTGAAAAATGAGAGTGTACAATCTCCTTTTTTCATGGAAGAAGGTAGAGTCTGTATCTCATGAAGATTTCTTTTTTTTTTTAAAGACAAATGATGACTTATTCTATTTATCCAAAGATGATAAAAAATTTAATACTTTAAAAATATTTATCGTAAATGAAAAATTTTAGTGTTTTAATCAAATTTCTTTAAGAAAATGAAAAAAAAAAATTTTTTTGTTAAAATACTATGAAAAAAGGACTTTTAGTAGCGGTTTTTGCCGCTACTAATGACATTTGTAGCTGTTAGACAAACCGGTACCAAATACACCAAAACAAACAAATTTGTAGCGGTTAAAAAAACCCACTACTACATCTACCTTAACCGCTACTGTATTTGTAGCGGTTCTAATTGACCGCCACTATATGAGGCTGCGTTGACTTCTTGTTAACACATTAGTCGCAGTTCGAAAACCGCTACAAACTTAATCTGATAATTTTTGTCGCGGTTACTAACTGCTACTAAATATTTCAAAATATTTTGTAGTGATTAAATAACCGCTACTAAATAGTCCAAATTTTTGAAAAAAAATTTACCACCAAAATATTTGTAGCGGTGGGTAACCGCTACAAATAATTCTTGCCATTTTTTCTAAAAGAGGTTTTGCCGCCATTTTTTCATTATATTGGTAGCGGTTGCCAAACCGCTACAAATCATTGTCGTCATTTTTTTGGAAAGTCGTTTTGGCGCGTACGTGGGTCAATTTCTGGTATTTGTAGCGGTTTCTTAACCGCTACAAATGTATGAAATTGGAAATTTTTTTAAATTATTATTGTAATTAAAATAATATTGTATTATTAATAATTTATATTTTTAGTGAAAATAAATTATATTAAAATATGATATTTGATTGTATAAGGTTACTATATATGTGTAAAACAATGAGAATATGTAAGTATAATAACAACTAATTATGAGTTAATTAAAATAAAATTAATTGTAAAAGAAATGTGTGTGAAAGTGGATCGAATAATGTATGTGAAAGTAGAAAGAAAGTTGAAAAATTGACCTAATGCAACTGTAAAATAGCAAAAGTTAATATCAGTTGGGTAGAAGAAAAAGCAAATATTTCGATAATATCTAGATTTGGTTCGGTTGAATGACACTTACCCCCTTCAAACACTTAACCTCTTTGAGAAATCGTAAAAATATGAGAGAAGATGGAGAGAAAACGTGTGTAGAAAATGAAACTGAAGCATATTAAATGTGGTTTGGTGGGGGTATGTCTTTTGATATCTGCGCATCAGTTTGAAGCGGTTGAGGTGTTGCTTTTTGTATTGGTTTGAATTAGTAGCGGTTAGTATGAGTCTTTTGTAGCGGTTAGCGTTTTGTAGCGGTTAAGAACCGCTACAAATACTATTGTGGGTTTTTTTTTTAAAAAAAACAATAATATGAAGATTACATATTACAACGTAGGGAAAATTTTTCTCTTAATCTTCGTCAGCATCCCTACAAAGAAAGTTTGTATAAAATGTTACGTGTGAGTTGAATATGTAATAACACAAATAAAACTTCAGTTAAATGTTATTATTTCATAAAGCGTATATTAAAAAATGTACCGAACTATAGGTAAAGTGTCATCACCGTCTAGGAAGAAGTTTTTGAAATTGGCGGGCTGGAGTGGCTCAAAATCGTAGGTGCCGTTCTCTCCATCGCCCATGTCGTAAAGGTCTTGAGGTTTTAAGTGAACAACCATATTCCAATCCCTGTGCCTCTCATCGGCGACATAATAAACTTGATGGGCCTCTGAGGCAAGAATATACGGCTCGTCATCTTCAAACTGACTAGTGTAAATAGGTCGGGAGAAATTCATTGAGGTGATGCCTAAGTCGTCAGTCGTGAGTCCCCGAGACGTTGTCTTATTCGCCCACAAATGCTTGAATAGCGTCACGGAGAAAAGGACTCGGTAAGTTATCTTGACCACATCAAGCAGCTTTCCATAATACGGGACATCACCGAACTGTATGTTCCCATCACTGCTGCTTGCATAACTCCTTGTACAAAATGTGCCATATACACCCGAGTTTTGGGTCAGCAATCCCTGATCTCGTAAAACAGTGCAAAACTTGAAACCATTGACGTTGTATGCCGTAAATCTTTGGGCGTGGTCAAGTGGGTTGAGTGTGAGAACTCTGAATTCTGGTGAGTGTGGGTTGTGGTCATTCATTATTCTCCTCCTAAACCAACCCTGGAATTCTCTGTGGACCTTTATATCAATTTTGGAGGATGTCTGTGTACGAATCCTTAGTTGACGCTTCACATGACTCCTGAATTCCCTGCAATTAAACATGTGATGACGAGCATGAAATGTGAGTATAAAATATAAAGAAATATATAGGATAATATATATATATCTGTGTGCAATCCTTACTAAAGGTACGGTTCAACTTTAGTGTAATTAATCAAGACATATCTATGTGCTTGAAACTTCTCAAGTGCCGTGAGTTTGAAGTTCTCATTTCCGCCAACTGGTTTACCAACACGAGGGAGTAACAACTCTGTTGCTGATGGCTCTGGCTCTGACTCAGGACAATCATCTACACAAGGCGGTCGGTTGAATGATGTCTCAATGTCATCAAAGTACCTGGAACAAAAATACAAGACCTCATCCCCAATATAACCTTCTGCTATTGAACCTTCAGGCCACGCCTTATTCCTCACGTAAGATTTCAGTTTCCATAGAAACCTATAAAGTAATGAGTAAAAATGTCGATACATCAATGGTTAAACATGCGACTAGAAAGTAATGCTGAAGTAATTAATTTTAAAAGAGTACCTCTCAATAGGATACACCCATCGATAGTGAACTGGGCCAACAAGCTTTGTTTCGTGAACAAGGTGTACTGTCAAGTGAACCATGACCGAGAAAAGTGACGAAGGAAAGATCATCTCCAAATGCCACAGCGTAAGAATGATTTGCTATTACAGCTGGTCGAGCTCCTCCACAATTAACACCTTTGAACACAACTTCCAAAAGAAAGTACAAAGCTCGACTAAAACAATTGACACATTACACATTGAGAGGCAGCATATTTTTGATGGCCAGTGGAAGTAACTGTTGCATAAGCACATGTGAGTCATGACTCTTCAGCCCAGTAACCTTTCGAGCCTGCACATCAACACAGTGTGAAATGTTGCTTGAATACCCGTTAGGAACTTTTATTTTCTTCAAAGTTGCGAGGAAGATTTCCTTATTCGGTTTTGTCAGGTGAATTTTGCCAGTTGAAATCTGTCATGCTCATCCGGCCACGCGTCTCCACAAACTCCTATCTCCTATAAATCTTTCCTCGCTTGAAGATGATCTTTTGAATTGCCTGGTTCGTTGAGAATCATGTACAACACATTGTCACACACATTCTTTTCAATGTGCATGACATCCCGACTGTGTTGGAGCAAATTATCTTTCCAATACAGAAGAGTGAAGAAGACGCTTATCTTCCACCATTACTGGGTCACAGAACCAGAAGCCTTGACAGTCTTTATCTCGGCCTTTGTTGGATAATTTTTTTTCCCATACTCAAATTCAACATCCACAATGTAATATCCCGAATTTTAGGTCTAAAGACTTGAAGATTAGCCTATTTTTGGAAGACTACTAGGCCCTATTTCTGAAAGTGGTAAATTTGGAAACGGTATTTTATGGGACAAGAATAGTATTTACTATATATAAATACTGTATTTACTATTCAAGCGGGACCTACGACAAAATATTCTGACACATTTACTCATGAATTCTGAAAAATTTAGCACGCAGGACCCATGCAATAGTATTTACTATTTGGATAATAATATAATATATAAAGGTGTGGGACCCACAAAAAATTATTTCCTCATTCAGTCACAGGAGGTTTGAAAATTGTCACAGGGAAAATTACATAGAATGACCCAAAGGGGAAAATTACACTTAAGGACCCATTTCCTTTTCTATATAAACTCATGCAAAGGAGCGACATGCGCGCGGAACAGAAAGGAAAGAGAAGGAGAGAAGAAAAGAAAGAAAGAGAGAGAAAGAAAGGAAGAAAGAAAGAAGAAGGCCAAATGGAAGAAGATGAAGTAGAGATCCATGAAAACAGAGGTAATCTCTTAAGCTAAGGATTTATAATCCCTAGTTCTTCTCCATTTCTACTTCCTAATTGTGGATAGCTCTTATGTTTAGTATTCGTGAGCTCTGGCCGAAGGTTAAAGAAGATAAGGAAGAGGAAAATCTGCTGGATTTAATGAATAAAAATTAAGGTAAATCTTATAATGCTCTTTCTATCTTAGTTCTATGCATTTTTCTGAGGATTAGAGTGCATATATGATGGAAATTGGACGGAAAATGCAAGTTATTATCCATCAAAATCAGTTGCTACAATAATTTATGTGTTTGGAATAATAGTAATTTGCTACAATGCATTTATTTACTAATGCAATAAATATTTATTTATCATCACAGTAAATATTATTTACCGGGTTAGTAAATCAATAGTAAATTACTATTCATAAATACGACACTATTCATGTATACGGCACTATTCATGAATACGGTACTGTAGCATCTGGACGTATTTTGCTAGAAAAGAGAAAAATCATATATGTGATGTAATTGTAACTATACAACGACACTTTTCGTATATACGTTGTACTGTAGTAGAGTTACTATTCAAATATACGGTGTACGAAAATAAGTTTTGTGAGAAAAGAGAGATTTGGATAAGTAATAATCATAGTCTATAAATATATGTTTATAGGACTTGACAAATGTCCGGAACAACCAAAGGGTTGGGGAGCCGTAATAAGGATTGGTAAAGCGTCCAGGTAGTAACTTTAATCTTGCATTCTTTGTATGTCTTTATATGATTGTATGTACCGTTTTGTAAATAAATATGTATTGAATGAGTTGATTGTGCTGTATGTGTTAAATGTATAAATGATGGTTAACTGTCATATACTGTTTTATACTTTGAATGTGAGATTAACATGTTACTCTGGGAACCTTTGGGGTCCCAGTATTTGTTGCTGCCTATGATATGTATAGCATATTGGACACGAGTCCCAGGACAAGATGTTGGGTATCGGTGAACGAAGGTTTTCGACTAGTTGAAGACCAGATAAGGGTTATCCATATTAGTGTAAAGGTATATTACAAGCTTTTATTTTGTTAAGAGTTTGTAATACTATGGGATGTGTGTTATGTAATCAGAATTTACTATCAGTATTACTATGCTAGAACGGCTATGTTCATTAAGCTGTGCGTTACAACTCTGATAAATGCTAATATATTGATGGAGACCTTTTTGTCATTAGCCTTGGGGTCCACAATCAACAATTAACCAAGGATTGTGTATAGGCAAACCTAGGATCGTTCTCTCTTTTCGAGGAGCCTTTTATTGAATCCTAAGTAATCTAAATGTCATGCAAATGCAATGAAAACAAGGGGGATTGGGTTTTGGATTTTTAAATTAATAAACTAAAATAGAAATGCAATTTAAATGAAGCAAAGATAAAATAGAATATAAGAAAACGAGAAGAAACAGATTAAAATCGATCAACCCAACGTTTAGATTCCAGAGACTTCCATTATTGAACGAAATATAAATAACCCACGTTTGGCTCTGGACGAACCGAGATCTCTGCATTCGCCCAAAAAATCCCTCGACTAGACGATCACCTAGAATATGTCCGAACAACGGCGTCCCATCGTGCGATCGCACAGCAAAACTTAAAACCTAGTTCGAACTTAGTACTTGGGATAACCAAACTGAATATTAAATCTAATATTCGAACTATTTCCAGAAATCGGATCCGATAAGATGAAAATAGAAACGAGTTAAATTACCGATAAAGCACAAGTTCTCTGGACGAATCATGGAATTCGCAATGTTGGATCAATCAAAGAAGCTTAGCCAAGCATGGCTAGGAAAAACGCAGAAGAAAAGATGAAGAAGAACATGAAGAACAACTAAGAGAAAATAAAAAGCTTCTAATTTAATCCGGAAATCTCCTACAACGTAATTGAGAATATGTTTGTAGCCACCATCTAATTTTCCTTATATAGGAAAGATGACTAAAAATAGGAAACCTCTAATAAATAGGAAACCCCTAATCAATAGGAAATCCCTATTAAAAAAAAAAAAGGAAACCTCTAAAAATTGGTCTTTTATCACAAAATTCGAGCAAAATAAAAATCTAGAAAAATGCGTCTGTCTTTAGCTCCAATTTCGTCCATCTTCTTGTCCGCATCAGCCTCCCGAGTCTTCATAACAATTGTAGCTCTCTTAATCATCTAAAAAAGGAAAGAAGAATCAGGCTAATTGGATATCTAGATCAAAAGTTATGGCGAAAATACTAAATCGCTGTAAATCTGGAATTTAATCATAAAAATGAATTAAATCCAATTAAAAACTCAAAACTCGATTAGGTAATAAAATCCATTATTTATTAACTAAACAATCCTAAATTTATTCACCAATAGATACAAATAAGTATAATAATATTCAATTATCATATATTAGGGGTGTTACACACAAGCTGCTCTATGATTTCTGCACCAGATAATATGCGAGGAGGTCCTCTTTTTTCCTATTGCCCATTCAAACGATTGTATTGCAACCTAAACCTGTGCGTATCGTACCATCAAGAAACCTCCGATGACTCATGAAGCACCACTTACGATTGTGGGGAAGACACATTGAGTTAGAGTCAAAATTACAAGTTTGACACGCAAGGCCGGTATGCACATTCCACCTGGATAATGTTCCCAGTCTAGGGAAGTCATTGACGCCGCACGCAAGTTGAACAATGTCTTGTCGTGCATGTCATACGTCTCGACACCTACATTCCACAACTCCACCAACTCCTTGATTAGCTGTTAGAGATACACATCGATGTCATTTCCCGGTGCCTTTTTGCTTGGAATGATCATGGACATAATGAAGGAGCTTTGTTTCATACACATCGAAGGGGGAAAGTTGTACGGTATCAAAACAACTGGCCATATACTATAACTTGTGTTGAGATTCCCAAATGGATTAAAACCGTTGGTCGCCAAAGCAAGACGAACATTTCTAAGGTCCACCGCGAAATCAGGAAAGTCTGAGTCAAACGCTTTCCACGCTTCAGCATCCCGTGGATGTCTGAGTTTACCATCTTTGTTCTTGTCGGCTTCATGCCACTTCATATGCTCAGTTGTCTTAGACAATATAAACAATCTTTGTAAGTGAGGTTTTAAAGGAAAGTACCTTAAAATCTTTGCGGGTTTCTTCTTCTGCTTTTTTCCTTTCCGAACTGTACTAAACCTCGAAGTGTGACACTTCTTACAAGTCTCCCTTCGAGCATCCTCTCCCCAATAAAGCATATAGTCGTTGGGGCAGCCATTGATTTTTTCGCAGTTCAAGCCTAATCTGTTGATTATCTTCTTAGCCTCATAGAAGGTTATGGGAATGTCCGCATCAGAGAAAGCATCTCGTAGTAATTCCAAAAACATCGACATTGCCTTGGCAGTGATCCCACACATGCACTTGAAATGGTACAATTTGATCAGAAAAGATAATTTTGAGTATTTCTGACAACCTTGATACAAAGGATGATCGCTCTCATCCATGAAACTAAAAAATTCCCGAGCTGCATGATTCCTAAAGAAAACTAGTTCTAGACCCTGCACTTCTGCCGTGAAGTTGTTGTCTTGAGCACAAAAAGCATCGCAAACAGCTTCATTAACTGGATCATCTTGATCTAGTTGATTTCCTACTTGTGAGGTTCAAAGAAGATGATCCCCATATCTCATATCACGTTTCTCAATTTTGCCCCTGAAGTACGCGCCCAGAGCAATTTTGCCCCTGAAGTTTTTGTTGTAGCAATGTTGCCTCGAAAATCTCAAAACGTAGTAATGTTGCCCCTCCGTTAACAGCTCTGAAGGTCAAACATTAGTTGACCGTTAGGGCAATTAACGGAGGGCAACATTGTTACGTTTTGAGACTTTCGGGGCAACATTACTACACAAAATACTTTAGGGCCAAAATTGCTCCTGTGTGTATACTTCGGGGGCAAAATTGATACTTAACCCATTAAGCATTAATGATCTTGGACCCTTGAACTTTCTTAGGCATTGAAGTGGCTAGGCCTCTTGAAGGCATGGTATTGGATATCTCAAAAGAAATGGGAATGATGACATGTAGGTCTAACAAGTTTCCTGTTGAGCAGAATTATCGTCTTAGCAGTACTGACGTTGATCCTCACCCAAACCCAAGACACTATCGAAGACTAGTTGGTTGGCTCTTGTATCTCAATCATGGGACACGATCTTACATATATAGTAAATCTTCTTAATTAATTTGTAGCTGATCCTTGGGTCTCCCACATGCATGCAGCAGAATGTGTCCTACGGTACCTTAAGTCCATTGTGGGACAAGGCATCTTCTTACTAAGTACAAACTCTCTCGACTTGAATGCATATTGTGATGCAGATTGGGGATGCTGCCATGAGACTCGATGTTCTTGCACTGATTATTTTATTAGCTTAGGTGGGTCTCCCCTCTCATGGCATAGCAAAAGGCAACATATGGTTTTCCTTCCTCAACAGGAGTTGAATACTAAGCAATGGCTAGTACAATTAAAGAAGTCGTATGGTTACGGTGGCTCTTTCATGACATTGGGGCAACTCAATAGTTGTCAACTCCACTATATTATGATAGTCAACCGGCCAAAAGAACCCTGTCTTTTATGGTAGGACTAAGTATGTTGAAATGGATTGCTACATTAACCATGAATGAGTCCAACTTCAAGACATATCTCTATTAAAGATCTAAACAAAGTATCAAGTTGCTAACATCTTCACAAAGGCACTCGAAGCTAATCGATTTCAAGAACTTTCAAGCAAGTTGGGCATTCGTAATCTTCATGCACCAATTTGAGGGAGAGTGAAGACAATATATCTCAGAACATATCATAATGTTTGATATTATAATATTATGATTATATTATTTGAATATTAGTTTGGAGATACAATTGTTATAATATTCTCCATTATAACACTCATGTACTAGCATGTGTGTGTGCGCACCTCTAATATATTAATGAAAGACGTGTAATTCATCCCCATTTCAAAATTTTACATTCGTTGTTGGTGAGAGGCTTGGAACATGTTTGGTGTTTGAGAGTTCCTCGAAAGGTAAGCATTTTCATATGGTGGTTGTGTTTGATTATATCAAATTCAAATATCATCAAGCTTAATTGAAAGTAATTCTCCCAAAAATATTTTCTTCATTTACACAAGCCTAAACAGTTGATAAACCCTAATTTTGTATATTTTATCCCACCTTATTCATTTATTTTGGGTATTATTTTAGGCTAATTTGGAATTACTAGATAATATTTGGATTATTAGCTAATTTAAGAATTAATATAAATCAAAATTAATTATGAAATTATTGGTCTTAAATTATTAATATTCTAATTGGTATCTTGTGATTGAATAATATTTTTAAATATATGATAAATCACGATTTTATTTAATTCTTGTAGGACAAGGAAAAGCATATTAAAAGATCCTATGATGTATAATTAACCTTACGCTAAAAGAAAATCTAATGGTAGAATTTTATTGGGCTTGTTAAACTTTAATGGGTTCAAATTGGTGCTCAAAACTCTCCACTCCTTTCATAAAATTAACCTAGTCGTCAACATCAAGAGGACGCTCTCATGGAGAGTCGAAGGGCTCTCTCTCACTCTCACGGTCACGCAGGCTGGGAGACGCAACCACATGAATGATTCATTCACTCATGGAAGCTCATTGATAATCACCTTCTAATTGTTTCTTGGAGCCGAGCCACTCACGCACACCTGTGCATGGTATATATTAATCAATTCTTCTCATTCTTCCCTCATGGCTGTGACGGAGTGCTTGGAGTTTGGAGGGAGGAAAATTTCCATGGCAGCTTAAGCTTATTTGGGAGGTAACTTGGGAGGAGTATGGAGGAAGCTAAATCCTAAGGCTTACACTTAAAGATTACAAGGGAGTGTTTTTCTTTTTGTCGATTTATTTCAAGACTTAAAATCATTTAGTTTTAGATAATTCTGAGTTGTTTTTTTTAGAACAATCTAGTTCTAGGCTGTAGACATATTATTTAATTTGGATTGAATTGATAGTTTGGATTTGAATTGTGCTTAAGACAATTGCTAGATTTTTATTTGCAACCTTTGGATTGTCAATTGAATTATGAATTGAGTTTTCATTATTAATTCAATTCTCAATTTGGTTTATCATCTTAATCATTTAATTGGGTTGATGAATTGTCAAATTGTTCAATTGGATAATTGTAAAGAAAATTCCAAATTTAATTAGATATTAATTGTGATTAGTTTTTAATGAGTTTAATTAGCTATAGCTTATTTCATTATAAGTTTTCAAGTGTAATAAGTATTATTGAACTTGAGGGTTTCAATGTTTTAATTAGGTAATTAAATTCATTAATTCTAATCTTTCATTAATTTTCCTTTGGTCTAACTAATTAATTTGGGCTAAGAAAGTTAACTCCATGTAAATCCTGAGTTATTCTCTTTACCGTATCTAAAGTAAACCTTCTTTATCTATTCTTATTTGAGTTTCTTAGTTGTTAGTTAATTTTCTTGCTTAGGATTTTAATTCTCTTTTCATAAAACCCTCTAAAATTGCATTTGCATCTAGATTAGTTCCATTTTCATATAAATTTTAGAGTCATTTTTTTCTTGTATTTAGTTAGTTTAATTAACAGTGTCTTATATTTTAGTTTAGGTTTATTTAATTGCATTTCTTATTATTTAAATTCAATCTAAAGAAAAATTCACAGATTCCTCCTTAAAAGAATGATCTAGATTAACTCAAGACCTAGTTTAAAGGAATCCTTGAGTGACAAAAGTAGCACATCAATGGTCCAGGATCGATTCGATAATTAAAACCTAGCCTGCTGGTGGAGTGTGTGTACCTCCTCTGCTGCTATTTACGAAAATTTATGGCGTCGTATGAGTAATTCTGATCCCGCTTGTGTTTGCTGTGGAAATTGGAATGTGGAACATCATTTAAGTATAATTGGGTTTCATATGATTTGAACTGTCCATCAAAATCTACCCATCTATCATTTCACGTACGGATGTTTGTCTGTTCCAAATCTGGCATTATCTGAATTTTTATTTTGAGTAAATATTTTTTCTGATCCTTTAAAAAATAACACGAACCCTATTTTCATCCCTCATATAAAGAAAACTCCTTTTTGATCCCTAAAAAAGACAAATAAAGATTGATTTGTGAACATTTTGATCCCTCGAAAATTTCCAAAAACATATTTTTAATCCACAAAAATGTCTTATTTTAATTTTGAGGGACGAAAATAAGATCCGTATTTTTTTAGGGACGGTATTTACTCTTTTATTTTTATTACTATAATTATGTAATCTGTCATTATTATTAATATTTTTTTTTTGGGGGTCTAAAGAAGATGTTATCCAGTTTAGTAAGACATTTTTGCTTTCTGCCAAGATTGGAGTTCCTCCTCATTTGAACACGGTCGTTGCTCACTAACTAGTTGGGCTGATAATAAGTATGTCTGTCGGGGGATTTTTATAAAATTATAAAACTAATTTAAATTTGTTATATAAATACTTGTAATTTAATTTAAAATTAAAAAAATATATTTGAAAATATTAAAGAAAAAAGGAGGTGTGGTAAACTCACCATTCCACCATTGACATGTTAGGGGTGTGGCTGAATGTTAAGGCGGACTCTTCCAACTCAAACAGGTATAACCTGTATGGTATTGCAAATCTATATAAATAATTTTTGCAGGTTAAACAAATTAATTTAGTAATTTGTAAAAAATATGTATTGATTTTCCTAAAACACCTCCATTTAATCATTTGTATTATTTATATGTAGGAATTAGAGTATTATCTTTAGGATCAGAACAAACTTCCCAACTAACTCATACATATATGACCAAAGGGAGAATTTTTTTAAAAAAAAAAATTAAAAAGGAAAAAATATATTTTTAGATATTATTAAAAGTTCTTAACTTAAAATTTTTAATTTGGCCAAAATGAACACTTTACACTTTACAGGATGGGTTCAAGAGATTCTAAAATGAGTGACTTAAACTAAAGCAAGTTCCGTACACTTACATAGAGTTCAAAGTGAGTTATATATCCTATAAAGCATTAGTACTTTAGAAAAAATGTAGCTTTACTTCTATGATATATATGTACGATGCAATACAATACACATTCTATATCTATGCATCTGTGGATCAATATGTATAGATATCAAAGTATTTTTGCCATATTTAAGGTGTCTAATAATTAAAATTAGACATCTCAAGGTAGAATTAAGACGTCTAATTTTTTTTTTATTAGACGCCTTAACTATAGACATTAAAGTTTTTTCTGCCATACTTAAGGTGTCTAATAATTAAAATTAGATGTCTTAAGGTAAAATTAAGACGTCTAATTTTTTATTAGATGCCTTAACTATAGATATCAAAACCATTTTTATCATACTTAAGACGTCTAATAATTAAAATTAGAAGTCTTAAGTTTGAACTTACGGCGTCTAATTATAATAATTATATTAGACACCGTAAGTTTTCCCTACAACACCTCCCAAATAGATGTCTTGTGGAAAAATGACGTTAAATGTGCCAAAAATAGAACGTCTTAGCCCTATTTTGTAGTAGTGAATTCATATTTTACAAATAAACTAGGAATTTTGGGGGTTTAAAAGGTAAAATAAAAAGTTCTCATGATTGTTTATAGGAATATGATGTTTGTATGTTATTTTTCAGTATAATAATATTTTTGTGTAAAGAAGAACTGAAAATCTTTATTTGTAAGTTATCATGCTCATTTTATTCAAACATGTATTTTAGCATTTGCATACTACAACAATTAGGTTTAATATTTCTGTTTTTACTGTAAAAATATTTTTTCAGCCACTCTCATATAAAAGTGAGTGGATCCCACTTATATTTATCTCTTTTCTCTTTACAATGAGACTCACTCACTTTTATGTGAATATGACAAAAGAAAATTTTCTGCAATAAAACCCATAATAATTTTTAAAATAAAATACACTAATCACTCATTTATTTTACCTACATTACATAAACCCCTTTTGAAAACATATATAAACATTTCTTAAAATTAAAAATGTATGTTGCACAGATTTCCTCTATATGTTTTTTATATTTAATTTTCATCCACCTAATCATTATTTGACTGTCAAATTTGACTCTTAAATTTTTAGTTTAACCAAAATACCCTAACGTACGAAGTGTTTAAACATGTTTGTTGTTGTTAAACACAGTAATTTTTATACAACAAAAACATTCTAATACTATTATATATATGTTTGTGTGTGTGGTACTCTTCTTTTCTTTTAAATGATGAGTTAATTTGCGAAATCTTACGAGATGAACTACTCCATTAGTTCAAGACATATGAATATATTTACCCCAAAAAAAAAAAAACATATGAATATGTGTTTTATATATGACTATTCCCTCCCTCTGAACCACATTAACTGGATATATTAAGAAAATGAAATAAATTGGTAAACTTGAATAAATGTGACATTATCTCCCTAAAATATACATATGTCACATTAGATTAAACATTTATTTATAACTTAGGTAAATTAGTTTGAGGAAAAATCATAAATATATGAGATAAAATGGATTATAAGATATTACTCCTTCCAATCCTTAATAATATGACTTAATTGTGGAGTTGATTTTAGTCCTAAATATAAAATATATTTCCCATATTTTTCAATCAATTTTCAATTTATCTTTATTAATGCTCCCTCAACTCCAATTAAGTAAAAAAGAGATGAAGTTAATCAAGGAAGATGATTAAAATGTTTTAGAAAAAAACATGTATATAATCTATTTTAACTGATTTCCATAATTTACTCAAATTATATAAGTAAATAGGTTTTCTATTAAGGATAAGAGGGAGCATATTTTGGACTAAATATAATCACACAACTAGCTTTTATAGAGTTAACATTAATATTGATTCTTATCACACTTCTTTTTTCCTGGCCTGTTTGGATTTCTCGTACAACCAATCATGAGAACTAAAACTATATATATATGGTGCTGCTGCTGCATGCTTCTCTTGAAAAATATCCATACACCCCTATAAAAAAGAGTGTTTGGATATTGTTTAAGATAATAATGACTTTGACTCTTATACTTCATCCATTCCTCTCGTGTATGTGTGTGTGCGCACATCTCTGAAACAACCTATAATCTCAGAGTTTTCAACATACGAAGTCATTCAGGTCTCCAAAAAAATGAAACATACAAAGTCATTTTCATAATGTTGGGAGCATGGTCAATTTTACAGAAGAAAGATCGAGCTGTCACCTTCATCGATCGATGTTCAAAACAAGCTACACTAAACACTAGGCTTCATATCAATAATATCCAAATATCCTCTTCATATTTAACACTAAAAGAAATTACGACGACGACACACAACACAAGAGACAGAGGCAAAAGATTATTAATACATCTTCACAGACCAGCAGAAACCCTAACAATTACAGACACTGATCGCTTAATTAAAAGGGTGATATACCAACGTTTGTGGGTGCCAAATGCCCTTCTTTCATAAGCACGGCTTCTCCTTCCTACACGCATGACATTCAGAATTCGAGATCAGAAACCCTAGAAATTACACATGCATGCCCATGTGTGTGTGTATATATATATATACACATGTATGCCCATATATATATATGTATGTATCAGTCAATATACTCATACTTTGTTAATTTGTAAGAAAAACAATGTTGATTGTTGATAACATGACTCTTATTCAACATGTATTTGGATTAATTTTGCCACTTACCTTGGATTTAAATAATATCAAAATGAACTAGATTACGCATTCAACATAGATGTAATAAAGAGACAGTTATACGCGTAATAATTTCTTATTATTATGTTATTAATAAATAAATAAATTTAAAAACTCTTTATGTTGTATTCATTACTACTTTCAACCAGTTTCACACCAACCAAAATTAAAAAACCTTAAACTTCATTAATTCAGCCCTTAAAAGTCAACAACTTTATAACTTTATTCCTATATAATATACATTATTCTCTAAAAAAACAAAGCCTACTCAATAATAAAAGAATGGTAAAATTGAATATTCATAGAAACATTTAATAACGTGACTTATAAATAGAATAAAAATTTTATTATCTCTCTGCCTTATAAATAGGACTTAACATATTATTTAGTTAGGAATAGGAATCATGAATCCTAATTAATTAACATATAATTATAACAATCGAAACTAATGTCCAAACTATAATTGAAGAAACTACAAAGAGTCAAAGAATGAAAAAGAAGAAAAATCCTATATTTTTTTTTTATACATCATATATATCATGATAGGGGAGGAGGATAAGGTTCGAACCCTGGACATGAGGGAGTGAGGCTAGTTAATATTGGCTCCCATGTCACTGCACTACTAAGGCGCTGACTAGAAAAATCCTATATGGTTAAAAACCATGTGAAATCATAACTACTCACGAATTAAGGTTTTCTTCCTTAATTTAAAGAGTTTTATCTGCTAAGGTTGATCTTTTGCTAATTTGTTGTGCTTCCTGAATCAAATGAAGTAATTAATGACTCTAGATTATTCATACTCTTGTTAGAGTTGGCTAAAAAGTTCAAAATTTGAACTGCGATTTAAGATTTTTTTTTTTTTTAAGAAAAAGAAACATAAAAGAAAATGTACGAGCTAGTTAGGGTTCTTAAATGTACCTGGCGCACATTTGCTTTCTTCACGGGTTGATGATCAGGCATGAGTCCGAAGTGTATGTGAGGGAAATGGGCCCACTGAAAGAAACAAGTCAAAGGGACTCGTTTATCAAAACATAGAACCACTTTTTAAGCATATCCCAGAGTATATCACATGAAAAGGGGGAAAAAAACAAATCAAATGAATTAATGATATATTAAGAAAATATATAGTTATGTATAACATTTTTATATCTTTTACCTTCTTTATTTCTTCTTCTTATTATATACGTATTCATTGTCATGAATATATTGAAAATTCCAGTACCCAAATAATATATAATGTTTTAATTTTAAATGATTAAAATTATACACACACAAACACTCCTATATATATAATAGAAGAAAACAAGATTTAGAATCTTCTTGGATCTCACATTCTTTGCAGCTGCACTAAAGGCCTCTCTGTGGCTTATATCAGGATTCCCAGCTTTGATGCGTTGGATCTCATCCCTGAAATTCAAATCATAATTATTATAATTCAAATATATAATCATCAACTAATAATGTCAAAGTCATCATTTGAAATCATGCCGTCATAAATATTACGTACTGATCTTGTTCTGTCACCATGACCCCAAAATTCTACAAGTTATTAATTAGTTGTAGAAATAAATACATGCATGAATTAATACAAGTGATACTAAGCCTTTCTCTATATAGGCCGTAAAAAGAAGAGTTGCTAAAAAAATATGAACATTCGCAAATTAAAGCTATATGTCTAGCTTTGAATTAATTTTCAGAGTTAATAATTAAATAAATTTATTTTATCAACTATTTTTCATTAGGTGACATATAGAATAATATCTCTTACTTAATTAATTGGTTCATGGCAACTCTATTAAGTCAAGACAGATTAGAATTGAAATTAACGAGAGAAGTACTATATATAATTGAGCTAAAGAACATGTATTAATACAAATATTGTCAAAGGTAATAAATTAAACTTACTTGATGAAGCGGTTGTAAGCAGATGGAACTCTCTGTCTCTTTTCTGGAGCTGGACATGCATGCAACAACAAGGACAATGCTCAGGCTAACAGACAACAACATTAATTCACTTCTCTGACCTTTTGTCTAAGTCATTCAAAACCTCTCTCTCTCTCCCCCTCTCCCACCTCCTCATCCTCCTTATCTATCATTGCCTCATCATTATCAAATTTATCAGTAACAATCACCAATGGATTCTGCACTATATTTTCGGGGGATAATAATCTCTCACTCTCTCTCCCCCCCCCCCCCCCCCCCCTCTGTGTCTCACTCTCAATGTGTGTTCTTGCATGTCTGAGAGCATTATAAACTCCATCAACTCAAACAGAAAAAAAAAATAAAAAAGGAATTGTACTTCCCAAGGTAAAAAGTAAAAGCTATTGCTTTCATGATTCCACAGTTGTACTATATATTGTTATGGGAATTGATATTATATTGCATGCAATATGGGGCCTTGCTTGATTCAAATTTTGAAAAATTTAGGAAATTTAATGTTGTTGATCAAATTGAAGAACGAAAGCTGGCTTTCTGGAAAGCGCTAAATAAAGCAGAAGGAAAGAGAGAGGTGCGTATATGTGTGGTGGGAAAAAAGTCAGGCATGAGATATATGAGCTAAAGATTCTTTCTTTTATTTGCCTCTTACATTGCTGTATAATACCAAGAAACCATGTTCAGATTGATAGAGATACAACATTATTTTTCTTACTTTTCTTTCTTTCTCTTTCTTTTTACCTTCCACTGGTTACAAGTGATTTCACACTACTTTATCTGAAGGATCCCCTTTTTTCAGTTCTTCTATAATCTCTCCACATGACTTGAGAAAAACCATTGGTCAACTCAAGGAAATATGGGAAAGCAAATTAAAAGAGATAACAAACCTATGACAAAGGCTTCATTATATTACACACACAAACACATATACATAGATGTACAAGAACTTTCTTGCATCGGATAGATTCAGACTAAAGGATCGAAAATAAAGCTTACGTCTGTTAACTGGTGGCGGTGGAGGTTTAGGGATTTCCTCAAGTCCTACTCCTCCTGCTCCTCCTCCTCGCATGGTGCTGATCATAACTGAGTCATTAGCGTGTGGAAGCTGATGATGATGGCCCATCATCTGTATGTTTGAAGATGGTACATTTCGCATCTCCTCCTAGATTCAATCCCATAACAATAATTAACCAGAGTTCTTTAGTCATCCCAAACACACACACACACACACACATGAATGCATATGTAATTCAGCAAAGTAAAAGCTCATTTTGGTTCATTCTTATCAAGAGATAACCCTGCCGTCTTTTGGATCTGTCACAGCTAGCTAGTTTTATCTCAGTAACTGGATGATTTTGTTACTATTTCACTCTCTCATCTTGGAATAAATTGGACCATTAAATGATAAATCTAAAGCCGAAAATTACAGTATGTGAGATAGCTAAGTATCTCTAGTTACTAGAGACAAACTCAACACTAGGTCCTCTTCTTTTTCTGTGGTTACCTCTTGAGAATTTCTTTGGAGGACTAGCAGATTATGTTCTTACTCATCCATTTCACATGATTCGAGAGTATGACAAGGAAGAAGATAGAAATTAATGAAAACCCTAGTTTTATATATGAGTGTGTAGTGTGTACATATACCAGGAGATTCTGAGGAGGGAAGAATGTGTGACCGAGGTGAAGCTGATTGGAAGAAGGAAGAAGGCCACGCATATTAACAGACAGAAGGTTGGTGCAATGGCCGCATCTCACGGTAACAGTCTTGAACAAGCTGGTGCAAGGAACACTCACCTGTACGCAGATACCAAAGAAGAAGAAGAAGCTTAAAAAAATGAGGTTTAGGGCATAGAAGAAGACGAGAAAGAAGAAATATATATATAGAGAGAGAGATGTGTGTATTATACCGCGAGAACAGTGTCACAGAAATGGCAATGGACATAGCAGAGCTGGTCGGAGGGAGAGAGGTGGTGGTCCGGTGAAAAGGAAGAAGTGATTGATGATGAGGCCGACATGTTGATGAGGATAATTGATTTGATGATGATGAGTCGATGATTCTTTGATTTGATTTGATTGATGGGGATTGACTACTTATCTATCTGTGTGTTTGTTTGGTGATTGTGATGATGGAAAGATGAAACAACTTATATATGGATCTGATCTTCTTGGTTATGAGGAAGAAAGGGATGAAGAGAGAGAGAGAGACAGATCCCGCTAAAGTAAATGAAGGATGGAACAGAAAGAAGCAGAGAGAAAGAGAAGTGTTTTGTCTTCTCCCTTCATTATGTGACCTTTTTAATGTATTGTTCTTGTACTTGTACCTGTATTGTGGTTTGTACAAGTTGGGTGATGTATCATAACTCAACACAGGTCTACAGCCTACACTAGCAACAGATAGGTAGGAAGATAGATATATATATATAGATATAGAGAGAACAGTCGGTTGACCTTGAAATTAAAGGAGTGAAATTTATCATGGGAAAATGTTTTTTTTAAAAAAAAAGTCTCAAACTTCTCCAAAAAAAAAGTTTCAGCGTAGAATCCTCCCTAAAAAGTTCCCTAGTGGATCTCAGTAACATAAATAGACTTATTAATAATTACTCTATGACTTGTCAATATCGTCATCCACCCTTGTGAACAAAAGCTATTTAGTTGATATAGATAGATTTGTCAATTGTCACTCTTTGACCTGTCAATATAGTGACATACATTTACCAACGAGAACAAATTTAATTAATATAGATGGGTTTGCCAATGGCCACACTATGAATATAGTTATATATACTTGTCAATTGGAGCTGCTTTAGTTAACATATATATGAGTTTGTCACGGTCACTCTATGACTTGTCAATATAGTCATAGAGTGACCATGACACTTGTCAATAAGGTAAGTTTGCATTTGGAATCTATCTCACTAGGGTTCTTAATTTTTTTATAGAGGATTCCACACTGAGGCTTTTTTTATAAAGGAATTCAATCTATCTTTTTTTTCCCCCTTGAGAAGTGAGTGAGATTTTTCCATTTATTTATCTATAAAGTCTATAGTATCAACATTTTCTTAAAATTGTTGTACTCCTTTTGGATCCCGTATGTGTGTGTGTGTGTGTATATATATATATATAAAGTGCCTTTTAAAAGTATTTCAAGAACCAACTAGAGGAATCAATTGAGAAGGGTTTTGCCCAACAAAGGAAGAAGGGTCAGAGATTAATAAGGTTGTGGATCGATTATTGGTTTATAATATAGATCACTCGACGTTGTTAGTCATTAATGAACTTTTTAAAAAAAATATTATCCCTATTATGATTTATTAGAAGAGTAAAGTCTAATATATAATGTTTTCGTATGTTCATGAATATGGATAAAATTGGAAAAAAAAAATTATTTTTAGAAAAAATTAATGAGTTAACTGTTAACTAGAAGTAACTTATAATATGAACCGAAGTTGAGTATATACTACTACCTTTTCAAAGGTGTTACTGCATCTGGTATTTAATATATAAGATATGCTCCCTTTAGTTTTTAGTAGTGTTAGAGGCAAAAAAAAAAAAAAAAAAAGTAGTTGCTAAAATTACACCTTAACCTTTTTAAAAAAAAAACTTTCTTAATAATTGTGAAAATTTTTATTGCTTGTAATATAAAACCGAAAATTATTGGTATTTATATTTTGTTATGCTGTAAGTGGACCCTAACCATTAAAGGCATGTTTAAATGCAAAGTAACTAAGAAAAAGAGGGAAGGGTGAGGACAAATGGACATGAAGCAAGAAAAAATTAGACAGAAGAGAGACACGTACAAGTTTAATTTAACTAAATTAAAAAGTAGAATACATGTGTGTTGAGTTTAGTTAATTTTGTGTGTTCAATATAAATTTTAAATTTTAAGAGAAGTAACCGTATAATATATTTTGATCAAGTGAGACAGGTTTTGAAATATTCTCTTATCCTTAATATAAGATCTAATTGAAGAGTTGATCTTAATTCTAAAGATAAGATTTATTTCTTATATTTTCATTTTCCCCACATTATCTCTATCGATATATACTTCCTCAACAATAATTAAATATAACAATAAAGTTTTTCTTCCCATTAACAACTTCACAATTTTGCACTAGGATTGAAGAAGTAGTTTCTTCTAAGCTTTCTTCATAAAAAGAATATCTGTCGTTTTAAGAACTGCGAAACTTCACAGTATCAGATAGATCTTGATCTAAGAAGGGTTGGTGTGGGTATGTATATTGTATGCAATAAAGCACGTGGAATACAGTAATTTTCAAAATTTTAGAACATACAGGTGGAAGAGAATATATATATATATATATATAGGGTCAGAGGCAGAGTTAGGAATTGTAATTAGGGGCGCAAATTACAGAATAGAACTTAAATGTTTATGGAATTACATTTTGCCCCATAAACATTTCAAGATTTTCATGGTAGGTTGTAAATAATAAATTATGAAAACAATCTACACCATTTACTCTTGTAATCTTATTTATAGGACATGGAGATTTTTTTTGCCTTAATATAAGTCACCTCATTAAATTATTATATAAATGAACATTTTTATCCTTGAAAAATATATATAGGATTAAGGTACAGATTGGCTAACGAACTTTTACTCTAAGAGCGCTCAGCACAAAAAAATGAAATCTACTTAGGTCCACTTAAAAAAATCACAAATATAACGAGTAGATATTTTAGGTCCACTTAAAAATTACAATCTGTACCTGTACTTGTTCGGGTAAGTTTGAAAACTTACCACCCTTACTCAAAATGAAATCTACTTGTCACATTTGTGATTTTTTTGTTGCTTCACTCTTCCTAATCCTAATGCACGTGGTTGGGGGTCTGGGTAAAAATTTGCAACAGTAAGATTTTAGGTGGATTGCATATGGAGTTTTTTGTGCTAGGCACTCCTGAAGTAAAACTTTTTGTGCTGGGCGCTCTTAGAATAAAACTTTGTTAGCCAATTTACACCTTAACCTTTAAAAGTTTACATTTTAACGGACATTGATTTTTTTTCCTAACAGCGTTATGTTGACTTTACATTTTTAAAAGTTTTTTATGCTAAGCATTTCTGGAGTAAAAGTTTATTGGCCAATTTGCATCTTAACCAAATATATATATATTCTCCAGATACTTTTTGAATTTGTATAATAAATAAATTTTTTCATAAAAAAGAAGTGTTGAATAACAAAATAAACTTATGAAAAAGATAAGAATATGACCTGTACCTAGAGTCGTAAATTTCTTTTAACATGTACTTAGTCCAGTAGAGAGAGTAGAGACTAGAGAGCATATATAAAGTACAAAATGAACTTAATATATTCATATATAGCTCAAAATGATAGGTGAATGATATGCAATTTCTCCATTTTACATTGAAAATCGTAAGTAGGTGGGATTACTCACTTTTGGTTCAAAATATAAAAGCCAAGCTTGTGAGGATACGTGATTTTTTTTTTTATATAAGAGTCACTTTGCCTTTGTTTCATCATTTAATGTTTTTCTTTAAATTTTACCCCTAATTAATTAATTAATTATATATCTCTCCCATTTATTTTTCCACTTGTAATAAGCAGTAATCGAGGGTAAATACAGTTGTGAGAGAGAGAGAGAGATGGAGGAAAGGGACGGGTGCATGGGAGTGATTAGCTTTCTTTCATTCATACGTTGTTTTCACACTTATTGACCCCCACACCTTTCCTCGGTTTTCTACAATTCTGCTTCTGCTTCATCTCTACATTATAACTAAATTTGAGGATGATAGGGTTTAAAATCAGCCCTATAGCCGGAGCTACAGAATAAGTTGTTTATAGAATAATTGATGTTTATTTATTAATTTTTTCTTTATAATTAATGATTAAGAGACACATAATTAAATCATCAAAATTTAAAAAAAAATAAAAAGGTTGAAATTAGTTATACTTTTAAAATACTCTGTCCCGTTTTTATTATAAGCCATTTTTAATTAACTAACTCATCAAAACCAAAGATGAGTAGTTAAGTCATTAATCATTAATTTGATATGAAAACGAAATAAAATTACATACTTCAAGTTCCTTATTGAATACCATGAATTATATCCTAGAAGCCATATAATGTTACATTAATGAAATTTATTCAGGGAATCAATAGGCTAAACCAACACATCAATCACAATTTGGTGAATTAAACAAATAATTAGTTGTACGAACATAAATACCTCAGAGACGAAATGGCTTAGGGATGAGATGATGAGGAGCCAAAACAACCGTAAATGACAGTGGCAAAATTGGAAGGGGAAGAAGTTTTGGGTACGACGAGGCATTTCATAGGTGCTTTGCCGGAGTTTATGGATATGTTGATGGCATACAAGGATGTGTGCAATATGGAGGTCATAAAGCTCAAGGAGCACTCATCTAGTTAGAGGTCCAAGAACGAGCCTTGAAAGTTATTCAAGGATAGAAGCATGACTCAAATTTTGTTAAGATATAAAAACTTGAGATTACTTACACGAAGGAAGACATGAATTATTGCTTGGATAATGACATGGACAATTACATATGTGGAGCTTGAAGTAACACTTGACAAGGCACCTCTGAAGCCACCATGGCATGTAAGTCATTGGTGTACGCAAAACTCAGATGTTGAGAAAGACAAAACGACATGATTTAAGTGTCCGAATGAAACATTGGAACTTAATACTACCTAAGTTATTGAAGGTCTAATACAATAATGGAGCTATAATCTTTTAAATTGGACCCACATGCATTATTTAATGGACCACATGGGAGTTTCAAAATGTGATTCAATCATATTGAAGTCCAAAATAGACATCTAAAAACCTATGCATGTTTATGATATGAATAGTAAGACGACGATTCATTTAGAAGATCCAAGAAACATCAAGAATGACCTTTTACATATGGCATTAATTAGGATTATATCAGTTTTAATTAGTTTCTTTTTTTTTTTTTTAGTATCCTATTTTATATTGATTGCTTCTTAAAGGCAAATACTTATTTACTACCTATTTATAAGTCACTTGTACCTCATTCTTGCAAACTTAGAAAATATTAAATGAATAACTTTTTCAGATTTTGCCCTCATTTATGAAAAGGTGCACATTTTCTCTCACATTTCTTTCTCTCTTTGCATTTACACCTCTATGCATTTATTAATATAAGTCAATAGGGGCAAAATTGACAAAACACATTTATTATCCTACAAGTGACTTATATTTTGAACAAATTAACTTTTTTATTAAGTATGATATATTATGAATGTTTATGGACTCAATTTCAAATATTTTAATTTAAAATATATTTAAAATCAATTTTGTGTCATTCTTGTATTTTAATTATTTAGTTATACACTTTAATGCTTATTTAATGATAAAAGTAAACTTTTATGAGTTTACGATTCAAGTGTAAGATACAAGTTTATGTCACTGTTGTGAGTTTGCTTAAACTCGCAATTTTAACAACCCTGTGTGTGACCTAGATTATTATATTTTAACTAATAAGCTAAAGTATTATATAAATTTTTTTGACTAATAAATATTCTATAAGGGGGGTGAATTTGTAAATAATGAACCATAAATGCATACTAAATTATTCAATCACAAATGCTAGAATTATAAGAGATATGGGAAAAGAATATGCAAACACTAATTTATATTGGTTCAATCCAATTCCTGATGACCTACGTCTAGTTTCTAAATAAGCTCCACTTGAGATTTTCATCCACTATCTTCTTTTCTAATATGGGCATAAGAGAAGTCGCTACAATCCTACAACTTTAGTCGGGCCTTATGACACCTTCTACAAATCATAGATTTCAATCTGTTCAACTTCTACTTCCTCACATCAAGGCATGAACTCCCTTTACACACTATAAGGATACAACTTTTTTACAATGAATCTTTTCTCTCAGAAGTGAAGTTGGAATATTTAATTCAGTAATTAATATTTTGTTATTTCTATTTATGACCCACATTATTGCTGGTTTTGTAACCGCTCATTAATACTGTAACGGCCCAATTAATACACAGTTAATACGCAATAAGTGCGTATTGAATTCGTTTCCTTTTATAGCTCTGTGATGGCCAGAGGGGACACGGTGAAACTCTGTTTGGTCCCCTGAACCTGCTCTGACCTTGAGAAAAGCACACCATCTGCAAATTCAGAGAAAAGGGTAAGAAAGACAAAGACTCGGTGCTCGTTCCTAGTTGCTGGCTTGGATCTGTTCCTATCTGTAGACTCGAAGTTCGTCCCTACTAGCTTCTGGAGACAAATCAATGGTGGGAGGTATTTGTAATCTCTATTACTTTTTCCGCTTTGATCTTATGCTATTCAGTTGTTTAGCATGATAAGATCGCCTAAATTTCTAACATTTGGTATCAGAGCAATTCTATATGCCTCTGCCTTGATTTTTCACCGATGATAATTCTGTCCATTTATCGGTTGTGCTTTCAAAAAATTATGATACATGTATGGGTTTGTCTTGAAACCTTGTTCTCTATGTGTTGATAATTTTTCTTGTTCGTCGATGATTTTTCAAGAGTGTAATCCATGGTAATTTGTTTCATTGAGTTCTTTGAAACTTGATTATATCTAGTATTTTTGGATGCCCTAAATCAATGTTACATTTATACTCATGTGCAAAATCCTTTTATTTCGATTTTGTGGTTGGGAGTTAAATCATTGGTGAATTTGTGCTGGAGTATAAATTTTCGCTTGCTAATGCTCATTATGTGGTTCTCGGATGAGGAGTTTGGGTTTCTGCTCTTCAAAATCATTACTGTGGTTAATTTTCTTAGGGTTCAGTCGATTGTTGTAATTTTCGATTCATCTGCTATATGTGGATTTAATATCCTTGTGCAACTACTCGGATTGGTTGCTTAAACCATTGATGAATCATGCTTGGATTATTGCTTTGCTAACGACGTTCTCTAAGTTTTAATTTGCTGTGGAAGCTTTCAATTCTTGATTCAATTACACAAATATTTTGAGTTTAATTTGACTTTGTAATTGATCAATGAAACGAGTTTGGATTGAGTTTTCAAAAACAACGCCTGCAACGTCACCGTCGGTCTTTCATCGGATTCAAACGGTGGAAATTAATCACGATTTCATTTTGATTTCCAAACTCAAATTATTATTTTGATTTTGAGGAGATCTTTGGAGATTGTGTGAAATCTATGTTCAGAATCTTTTTCCCGTGATTATACCGTTGAAAACGGAGGATTTGAGCTATCCGATCACCTGAAGAACGCCAACGGAAATCGCGGTTCGCGGCATTAGTTACCAGGTTGAAACCGAGTCGCGGGTCGGGTAGGGCTTCACAAAAACGAGTGAAGCAGAAGACTGAAACGACGTCGTCGAGCCTTTAGTGAAACGGTGCGTTTCACTCATTAAGGATATGGGCCAGGCATGTTTTTGGGCTCAGAACGTTGGGCCTGGCACGTTTTTGTTTTTTAAAAATTAAAAAAAGGAGGAATCTGAATTGTTATAAAAGGCACAAAGTGTCTCGGCCAGGATTCGAACCAAGGACCCTGAGCGCGCCTAAGTGCTGACGCTCTGCCAGCTGAGCCACAGGCACTTATCTGTTTCTAGGAGAGTGTTTATTTAATTTAAATAAATTTCCAGCGAAAAATTGTTTTTAAAAAAATACACAAGTGCTCTTGCTAGGATTCAAACCTAGGACCGTTGAGCACGTGGGAGTCTTAAGACCTGGCGCTTTGCCAGATGAGCCACACGCTCCTATCTAGTTCTAGAATGGCATTTATTTAATTTAAATGATTTTTCAGCAAAAACCAAAATTTTTTAAAGTATTGTAAGTGGGATTCGAACCCACATTCTATGGGTCCAAAATCTTAATTAGGCTTTCTGGACTGTCCAGCAAAGGTGACACTTGATGATATGTTTGAAAAATTTAGTTTTTCATATTGTGCCCTTTTGGATTTAAATTTAAATCTGAAATTTTATTTTAAAATTGGATTTTCATGTGATCATGAACTACATATTGTGTTACTTGCATGAATTATTTATTATTTAATTATTCATGCAATGTTGTGTTAAATAATATGTAAATATCCAATTTTATTTTAATATTGCTTATAGTTTAATGCAATATTATATAGTAATGTTAAGTGATCCTTATGTTTTTAATTAATTAGAGAGTAGCCACAGCATCTTTAATTAATTGAAAATGTAAATAGAATTGTATGATCACATAATGACATTAGTTGTAATAAATCATATGTAATATAATAAGATTTTATCCCATAGGAATATTTTATTATATGTTTTGTATGATTAATTAGGATAAAATGTCAAATTATATTATTAATTTACCCACAAGTATTAAGAATAAGGACATAATTTGATAGTTTTATCATACAGTTATGTATACATCTAATTGGATACCTTAGGTCATTGGGCCAATTGTTCATATGGGTTGAGCAATTCTTCAGGGCATTTAACTTTTTTTATTTCCTTCTTGGAAAATTATTAGACCCTATTGCAATTTTTAACCACCTTGGCCATATTTATTTTCTTGGCAACCTGTTTTATGTGAAATGTACTTTATTAGATTAAATTGATTTGTTTAAATTGAGAAAAGATAATTTTGGCAACTTTCACATTTTGGAAACTTTTTGAAAAAATTATTATCGTTAATTTGAGTTGTTTAATTGTCTAAATATTTGGAAAAATTTACTTTAGACAATTATATATATATCTCTTTCAAATTGTTGAACCCAAATTTGGGGTGAATTATGCCAAAATTAATTCTTTAAACATTATTTGAATACATAAAACAGTAGGAGGATTTTTCTTTTAATCTGATTATTTGGTCACTTTTTGGATCAAATTAATCAATTAATCCTTCCATTAAGATGTGCATATATTAGATTTATTTTTGAATGTACAAAATAGTGGGAGAATTTGCCTAAGCTGATTATTTAATCACATTTTGTTGATTAAATTAATCAACTAAATTCTCATTAAAGATTTGTGCATATTTTGGAATCCAAATGCAAAAGATTAATTTTGGTGATTAATATTGGTAATATTAATTTAATCAAAGTGGGAGGATTGTATTTAGTCATTCATGTTGATTAAATTAATTGGTTAAGTCCTCCATAAAACTGTGCATAATATAGATTTTAAGTGCACATTATTGATATTTGTGATGAACAAAATACATCACATTAGGGTGGAATGGAAAGGCTTTATATCTTCTAAGTAGCCCACAGGTATTAGGAGATATAATTGCATTCTATTTTCATCAATTCGAGATAAATTCATGCTATGCTAATGTCTTTGCCCACAAGTAGACTTTAGTGATACGAATTTATATGTATATGATTAATTGAAATAGAATATCAAATTATATTCTTAATGTACCTGCAAGAATTAAGAATAAAGGAAATAATTTGATAGTTTTATCATAAAGTTATATATGGATCTAATTAAATTATAACTTTAGCCCACAGGCAAGTTATATGTCAGTAGATTCATATTTTTAAACATGATTTACATTGGTAAATCATGATATGATTTGTTAGTCTCAAATTTTAGTTATAAGCATGACTATGTAGTCATACAATCTGCAAATCATTAATATTATTTACATGCTTAAGTACAAATGAATCAACAATTTGGAAGCGACTGGTTACCATGATTCAGGTTATACTGGCTGCATTGACTTAAGAAAATCCGCTTTAGGATATATTTTATGCTAGCCAATAGAGCTGTATCATGGAGTAGTAAAAAGCAATCTATAATTGCTACTTCCACTATGTAAGTTGAGTTTGTATCTTGTTTTGAGGCTACCTCACATGGTGTATGAATGAAGAGTTTCATTTTTGGGCTTAGAATTATGGATCCAATTTCTAGGCCATTGAAGTTATATTGTGACAATTCAGTTGCTATTTTATGGCTAAGAACAATAAAGGTGGTAGTCAAATCAAGCATATCGACATTGAGTGTTTAGCCATAAAAGTGCATGTTAAAAATAAAACAGTGGTTATTGAACACATGAGCACTGAATTGATCATTGCTGATCCTTTAACTAAAGGCATGCCTACATTGAAATTTCAGGATCATGCAGAAAGAATGGGACTTGGTTCCTTTATGTGATTTTCGTTGTAAGAACGATATTATTTATGAAATTCTATTTGCGATATTTTCTCATTTAGTATTGCGCACATATTCATTTTGAGAAATATCATTAAAGTTTGGACCTAGAATAAACGTAGGGTTTATTCATTAAGCTACTTGGGCTTGGAAAACATGGTGCACTGTGATACATGGAAGATATTACTCGCTTTAAGAGGACCTATCGCCATGATCCATGCATTTTGTTTTTCAGTGGTATATACTGAAGTATGTGGGCCAAGTGGGAGAATGTTGGAATATTTAATTCAGTAATTAATATTCCGTTATTTCTATTTATGACCCACATTATTGCTGGTTTTGTAACCGTCCATTAATACTGTAACGGCCCAATTAATACACAGTTAATACGCAATAAATGCATATTGAATTCGTTTCCTTTTGTAGCTCTGTGATGGCCAGAGGGGAAACGCACGGTGAAACTCTGTCTGGTCCCCTGAACCTGCTCTGACCTTGAGAAAAGCACACCATCTGCAGATTCAGAGAAAAGGGTCAGAAGGACAAAGACTCGGTGCTCGTTCCTAGTTGCTGGCTTGGATCTGTTCCTGTCTATAGACTCAAAATTCGTCCCTACTAGCTTCTGGAGACAAATCAATGGCGAGAGGTATTTGTGATCTCTACTACTTTTTCCGCTTTGATCTTATGCTATTTGGTTGTTCAGCATGATAAGATCGCCTAAATTTCTAACAGAATAATGATAATCTCTTAAACACAAAAAGATAATCACTCTCTAAAGTATATTATATAAACACATAGAAACAAAGAACATGTGAGATGAATGTTGAAATCAGGGTTTTGGCATTTTGATGATTTATGCACTAGCTCTCTTCTACTTCGGTTTTGAAAGCTCTTCTATATAAAGATTGATGATTGTTGAGCTTTTCTTCTTCCCGTTGAGGCTTACAAAATATGACCGTTGAAATATCTATTGGAAGCTTCTGATACAAAAGTACTTTTTCCAATTTGTGTGCTAATCCTTGTTTGATCACCTAGAAATACTTAAGCACCAATAGAAAGAGTTAAAGTGATTAGAAGCAAGAAGAGCAAGTTACACAATCATTTCAATGATTTTTAGAAGTTTCGAAGCAATGCTCTATTTTTTGGGAAAGCATAGCTCAAGTGATCACTCGAATGATCTTCTCTTAGCAATTTGAAAAACCTTATAGAGCACTAGGTAGATCACTAGAGTGATGTGCTAGTGATGCACAAAATGGGATCACTAGAGTGATCTTGTAGATCACTTGAAACATTACTTGAGTGATCAGGTAGTGATCAACTCATTTTGAATCCAAATATTTCAATTGACCTATCATCATAAAACTCTTGAAGTCTACGTTTCAATGCAAAGAGAATCAACTCAAAATTCGTTATAGTATGAAAGTTACAATCAAATTCATAGCAGCTGGTCTAGAGCAGCGTCTTTATATGATTGTGAAATTTTGAAATTCATATCTCTTCTAGATGACCTTTTTTGAAGGTGATCTTTATGTCTTTGAAATTTCTCTGAGTCTACTTTTATGTGCAATAAATCTCAATACTAAACTCATTGTCTTTTGAAAGTTATGATCCAAAGAATGACAGATGTTTTGGAACATCGTGAGAACATCGAACATCAACTTCTGACTTTTCGTTGGAGCCTCTTTGAGCTTGATATCAGTTTTTGTAATGCATTTTAAGTGTCATTTCATATGCAACCAGTTTGACCTCATTCAAAGTTTTGGTGTAAGAGATATGCCCAACTTACTGAACCTGTTCTGGAATAACACGAGAAATTCTAGTGTCAATCTTTAAAATTGATATCTTTTTCATCTAAACTTTGTTGAGCTTGAGCTTGGTGTTTGTGTGTTGCATTTGATGAAGTCTAGTTTCATATGGAATAAGTTTCATCTCATCAATCAAATATGTGATTTGAGAGATACGTCCAAAACACCAAATTTATATCATGTTGAACAAAAACAGAGCACAACAGAGTGGTCATCACTCGAGTGATCATCTCTGGAGGTGCCACTCAAGTGATCACTTGAGTGGAGTTAGTATAATTTCCATATAAGGTATCTTAGGTTCAAATTGAGCCATTCCAACCTCCATTTAAATAGAAACTTCCAATATCACATCTAAGGACTTGAATCTTGATATTCCCATTATATCTTGCAAGTTCTTCCTCCTTCAATGATTATTCTCCTTAATCCTTTTGATAACTCCTTGATTTTCTTGGCTTATAAGTTCTTCTTTCTTCCTTTTAATCCTTCTTCATAATCCAACTTAATAGTTTCTTCCTTTCTTTGACTAATATGATTAATATTCTTCTTTCTTCACTCTTTCGTCTTCTTTTTCTCTTGATGATCATTCTCCACAATTTAGCTCAATAACTTCTTTCTTTTATTTATTGCTTATCCCCATAGTTGATATATAACTTCATTCTCTAATACCCTCTTACTTTTCCTCTTGATTAGTCTCCATATGCCAACTGATATCTTCTATCTTTGTTCAACTCATTTACATTAAATATAGTAGTTATTTAATATAGAGGATAAATATATTATGCAAATTTCTTGCTCTTAATATTTGACATCTATATTTAACATCATCAAACTAAACATATCTAACAACTAGAAATATTCTATAAGGTCCTTTGCCCTTCACACTTTGTTTTATGCTTAAGATTTAGTGATTAATTCTTATTTAGGGTTCTAGATTATCCTACTTTGCCTACTTATAGTCCACTATGATGTACTTTTGAAGACAGAGTTGAATAAATAATATTTTTGAGAATTTTGTTCCTCCTTGTGTGAGTATTGCTTGTATCCTCGGATTCTTTCTAGAACATTATGACAATATCAAAAGACTAATCAACCTTATAGTGTCTTTGTAGTTGTTAAGAATAGAAAGTTTAGAATTAGGAAATTAATATTATTATTATTGATGTTTATTACTTAATATATATTAGGATTTGATATGAATATTTTATCATTATGATTTGATTTGATTATATTTGATTAGATTTGTTTCTTGGCTTATGGATTAATCTATTAGGTTGCCTTTATAAAGGTGTTTTTGTATTCTATTTTATTATAAAGGACCAATAATATTAGTATTTTTACTATGCTTCAATGTGATCCTTCCATCTTAACATGGTATCTGAGCCTTAGGCTTTTCCTTTTTATTTTTTTATATATATCCTTGGTGATTTCGTTCTCATATCTCATGGTTTCATATTTAAGTTTGTGAGTTTTGCTTTCTTTTGGTTGTTTTCTTTTGTTCGGTCCTTGGTGAGACCTTTGATTTTCGTCCCTGGTGATACTTTATATTTGGAGTGTTTTGGTTCCTGGTGACCTTTGGTGGTTGCCTTCTTGGTCCTATGTGATATCGTTCAGACTTCTACTCTGGTTTGGTCCATTTTGAGGCCTTTTAATTGCTCTTGGTCCCCAGTGAGATCTGAACTTTTATTTATCAGATGACGTGACATTTGGTGAAGCTTTCTTTGATGTGCTCAAACTTGCTACTTGATTCAAGATTTCATGAAGAAGCAGATTATTGGTGATCCTACTCACATTCAAGCTACTTCCAACTTGAGGGAGAGTGCTAAGAATAAAAAGTTTAGAATTTGAAAATTAATATTATTATGATTGATGTTTATTACTTAATATATATTAGGATTTTATATGAATATCTTATCATTATGGTTTGATTTGATTTAATTATATTTGATTATATCAGTTTCTTGGGTTATGGGTTAGTTTATTAGGTTGCTTATATAAAGGCCTTTTTGTATTTTTATTATTCTCAAAAATCAATAATATTAGTATTTTCTTTCAATATGATCCTTCAATCTCAACTGTAGTTAGGGTTGTAAGAGACATGTTCTCTTCAGAATTTATCTAAGATCATCCTTCCAGCCTTTTGTAGTTGAAGTTACAAGAGGTGGACTCTCTTGGGTCCCATTCCTAATGTTCTCACTTATTTTTTAGCCGGTCCGTATTATCCTATTGGTATTCTATAAGGGCCTTTGCCCTTTACATTTTCCTTTATGCAGTGATTAATTCTTAATTAGGGTTCTAGATTATTCTACTTTGCCTACTTATAGTCCACTAAGATGTACTTTTGAAGACAGAGTTGAATAAATAAGATTTTTTTAGAATTAAGAGACTAATCAACCTTATGGTAGCTTTGTGGTTAAAGTCGTAAGAGACATGTTCTCTTACTATATATTTAGATGGAGAGAAAAGTGAGGAAAAAAATAGGAGGGAAGGGAATACTAGAAGGGGGGGGGGGGGGGGGGAACTTCTCAAAATGGTAATTTTTTTAAATACTATTTTTAAGAGTTTTCTCTCCTAATATTCTTTCTCCACCTCATTTTCTCTCTATCAAAACATAGGGTCAAGGTTCTATCTGAGATCATCCGTCTAGCATTTTGTGCTTGAGGCTACAAGAGGTGGGCTCTCTTGGTTCTCATTCCTGAGTGTCTCACTTGCATATTTTCTAGGCGGTCCGTATTATCCCCATGTCATGGGTCTACCCAAAAAATGGTCTTCGATGGCAAGGAAGAGAGAATCTCAAAGGAGAAAGATGGCGTGTTTGAGAAAAATAAAAGAGCACAAGCATTCAAAATATAAATTGAAATGAGACTACTAGAATTATTTAAAAATGAGTGACAAATAAAGCTTGTTGGAAATATTAACTTCAACTATTTGAAAATCATTTTGAGGGAAAAAAAACCGTCAAGAAGTTATGCAAGGCTTGAAAAATAGACAAGTCTATCACTGTAAAAGCCTGTAAGAACACACACAGTCACGTAGACTCTCACTCCCACACATTCACATCACAAATGGCTTTGTGTGTGTAGAAATCCAATGAAGATGACACTATTTATGCAATATCTTTCACTGTCGAACCTAGCATCATAGTAGGTAGGCCACGTATATATTTGAGTATTATTCGTACTCCTGCATGCACAGAATCTCTCTTCTCACTCTCTCTCTCTATATAGATCAGCCTCTTGCATAGCCTTCAAGCTGTATCACATATTGCCTTTAATTTCGTCCCCAGGCCAACAATAGACAGATTTGTGTCCTCGTGTTTTGCAACAAAATAACAGCTTCATTCTCTCTTTTCTGCTTCTTAACTGCACGCCCATGTCTTCTTCTTACTATAACTTTATGTATAAATACTCTGAACTCCTCAGCTCGGTATGTATATAGGATTCTAGGGTTAGGGTTATCTTTATAACAAAAAAGCTTGCCCAGAAAGATCATGTTTGTTTGAGTTATTTTTTATTTGATCATTTTGGACTTGAGACCAATTTCTTTTAATGTTTAGAAGGCAAAGGATTTTAGTCTCTCCTAACAAATATGCTTTAGAGGTTTAAGCCAATGTTTTCTTTCTTACAAGGACGAGGTTACTTACCACCTCAACTAACAGCTTGATGATTTTTTGTTTTTATCTAACACACGTGAATTATTTTAATTAATTAATTACTATATTGAGATTTCCTTTTGAAAAAAAATCATATATTAAAGCACTTTGTTGACAAAAATGACAAGTCTGAAGGTTTTTATAGCATGCATATCAGACACAGACACAGTGCTTAAATATTCATATAGTGGGGTTTGACAATCGAAAGAATAAGCGACAAGGACTTGAAAACAATTAGAAAGAAAACAAAGATATGATAGCAGTCACAATATCCAATAGAAATTCAAAGAGAATATATATATCTGATAGATCATCACAACAGTACCATACCTAACCTAACTCGTATAATTAATAATATATGTGAGATAGTGCGCTGAATCAGCACCATGAGTATCTTTTATCGAGGGGGAGACTGATTTCTTGCCGATTTTGAAGAGTCAATGATCAATTCCTTCAAGCAAGATAGATATAAAAGCGCTAAGGTGACCCAAAGGGTTATAAAAAAAGTTTGTTCTCTAAAATCATTGTCATTGTATCAAAAAAGAAATATTTATTTAAATTTTCATAAGAACTTAATTATGTGTTTGTTCATATACTTGGTTAAACCATATGTACGATGTGATGTTTCTTTTGAATATTATTCATATATATGTTTCTTCTAATTTTGACCAAAATTATGTGATCAATCTTTGGCTAAAAAATGAAATATAATAGTAATTCATATATGCCTCTATTTGGAGTTCCCTTTGTTCTCTATTTGGAACTCCCCATCATATACATACATATATATGTGTGTGTGTGTGTATATATGCTGTTGCCGATGCATAGATGTACATTAAATTTAGGAGGACCAAGTTAAGATGCAGCAGTGTCCTCTCCCACTAATAATGAGGTTGTCAAAGTAGTCAAAGCGAAAGGAATTTCATAACGTGGCTGATGAAAAGGCTTGTTGAAACACATACAAAGACAACAATGGCAAAGGTTTTTTTAAATAAAAAATAAAAAATTAAACCACCTTATTTTATAGTATTTCCCAACTTCCATCAATTGACCTAAGAGCTTATGTGGATTTTCCTCGCTTGGCACAACTGCGGGAGATTGAAAATAAAATAACAACACCATTAAGTGTTAAAATGGCTTTAGGGATTGCGGGTCAGAATGTGTGGTATGACCTTAAAGTTGACAAGAAGGTTCTCTTTAAATGTGTTTGGATTAGCAATGGTAAATCATTCTAGTTTTATATAGTTAACTCATTAATTATGAGCTAAATTTCTAATTTTGTTCTTATATATGATTGGTTTTAAAAAACCAAAATGAATAAATTCTATTTATTTATTGCAATTAATAAGAGTAAAAAAAGTTTAAAAAAAATGCATTTATTACTTTGAAACTAGACTTATAATAAGGATCAAAATTTTCGGTCAAAATTGGCTTATAATTAGAACTAAATTCATTTGACTTTTGAAAACTGAAGTTGAAATAAAAGTGGTAATGTGTAATGTGATTTATATTTTCGATAGACCTTTATAAAAATGGTCAGGTTGATGAACGGAAATTTATTTAGACAATATAATTAAAAAGCAAATTTAGATGCAAAATGACAAACAAAAAAAAAAAGATGTGTTTTGTGTAATTTACATGATTTGTCGTTATTTTAGAAGCAAGGTGGACTTCATCTCCATGTCAGTGGTTGCTTCAATGTTAATGCACGTTGGAACCCAAGTGCATTTTTTAAAAAATGCTATCCCAAACAAGTAGTTAAACATGCTTATGGTTCTTAACTTTCCATAAAAAGCCACGTTATGATGGCTGATATGTCATCCCAAGCAGACACGAAGGAGCTGGACACAACTTTTTTTTTTCAATACATCATGGTAGGGGAGGGGGTAGGGTTCAAACCCTGGACATAAGGAAGGGAAGTCAGTTAATACTGGCTTTCATGCCACTACGCTACGAAGGCGTTGACAAGCTGGACACAACTTTAATTTCTTGAAACATGTAATCTTTATAAGTTGTAACTTTTCATTTATTAGTTTACTTTCATTCATATTAATTACTCTCTTCGGTCCTAATTATAAAAGTTAATTGACTTTTTGGAACGATTAAGGAAACTAATTAAATTACTTTAAAGTATTTGTATTTTCATTTTTTTCTTCAAACTAATTAGTTTAACTAATAAACTAACACGTAATCTAAAGATTCACAATATATGAAATGATTAAGTAACTTATTTAGTTTCCTTAATTTCTCTAAAAAAAAAAAAGTCAACTAAGTCTTATAATTAGGACGGGATATAGTATTTTCGTACATTGATTTCTATTTCTTTCCCATGATAGGCTTTTCCACAACATCACCAATTAATACACAGTGAAAAGGGACAAATATGAATTCTTTTGTCCACTGAAAGTGCAGAAGGCATAAGACACTGTGGATATCACGTAGTTTATATGCTATTGCTATGAATGAAAAGGTAGAAATCAAATTGCTATTTTATCTATCTCAATTTAATGGTAACAAGTTTTTAATATATATATATAGTAGCGTAGAATGTGTTATAACTGAAACCCTTATACCTTGCAGATACTATTTGCCCTATGGAGAACACTTGCTTCTAATTTGATTCCTTAGGTAAATGCCCAAGTACTAAATTAAGAATCGTGTTTGATGTGTAATTTTTTCATTATCTCTTATGGTATTGTGATATTTTAGATTGATGGGACATTTAAAGATTATAAGAGATAATGAAAAAATGATAATGAGAGACTCAATCCATAAAATTGACCTATAACACACAACCTATGTCATTTAAGAAAATCGGTGAAGATTGTGCATTCCATTTTTTTTTTTTTTGATACAAGGCGATAGGGGAGGGGGGATCGAACCCAGGATCGGGAGGGGGAAAATTAATCCCAATACCACTGCACTACTATATGTCGGACATTTTACCGAGACATACTACTATTCACTTATATATAACTCTTCATTAGCCAATGTATAAAGCTCTGCCTAATCAAAGTTAAAAACCCTCTGTAGCAAACGTGGGAGGACAAAATTTCATAACTAGATTTAATAAATAGCAAAGAAACATATATTATTTCTGATCCTAATTATATAAACACTTTTATAATGCAATTTTTAAATACTTGGCTTAAAAGTGTTCCTATAATTAAAACCGGAGAGAGTATAAAATACTTGGCTTAAAATCAAAATACATTAGTGTCCTTCAAGAACATAAAACTCAAGCTCCCACTATATCAAGACATCGACAAAATTTCACATCATCCAAGGATCACCAATTTTCTCATAATTAAGCTCCGATGGGTAAGCTTTTGCTTAATAAACACACCAAAAGTTGTCACAAGAAGATGGCAAGAGCCAAAGTATACGAACTGTGTATAATAACAACTAAAAAGAATAGAAAAAGGACAGACTACAGAGTACAGACCAACAAAAAAGGTAATAATCACAAAGTTCCAAAAGACGGAGGAAAGTAAAGAAAGAGTGCAGACCAACTAAATTAAATGTCTCATCCAAATCAATTTTTTTAAAAAAATAAATAAATAAATAACAATTAAGGGATCATTTAGTTCCACGATGAGCACATGCAAACACAAAATGTTAACAGCCACGGTGGTCCCTATAGAAGGAAAATCACTGATGCAGTGATGCTTGATAATAATTAACACTGGCAATTAAGTCAAAATGACCAAATGAGGAAAAAAAAATCAAAATAGCATAATCCTCAAAAGGAACCTCCTACTTACTAAATAAAAATAATGAGAATAAAATATTTCACATGGGAGTTCTATGTCAGGATGAAATTAAATGGGCAAAATCATTCAAGAGGTAGCTACCTATAAACATGAATAGGAAATAAGTCTGCCAAAAACTGAACTACAGTATTATTTAGCATAGCAAAAATCAAAGTTTGTGACTCACGAGTATTTTACTTGCTTGATAATGGCTGGAGCAATTTTCTTGTGAAGAAAAATCAACAGAATTGAGTTTATAGACTCTATCCACTTGAAAGAGAATTACTTTCATCTATTCAATTTTGTTCTGCTGTATTACATCATTCTGTGTTCTGACAATTGAACTAGGAGGATTTGTTTCTCTTAATTCAACAAATAGGCTGAAGTTTTCACCAAAATACCAAGAACCTTGGCAAAGATTCATACCTAACGTGGAGAAGAGCAAATGTGGATTCAGTAAGTGGCGAATTCAGCAAGAAGCAATAAGATCCATCCTAGCCATCTATTCACGACTCACAAGGTAGATGGATGGCTGGGATGAAAATGACATGATCTTATTGAATCGAAATCCAGACAAGGCCCTCGACAGTGTGTTGTCTCTTGACTTTGACAAAGAATATGGATTAGCATTGCAGACTGATCACCATATTCTGGTGAGCAACAAGAACAAGAAACAAGGCTTTGTTGAGCAACATGATTTAAGCTGCAATAGTTAGATGACTTGCCCACCATTAATCAAACAGACTGTAAATATTTGCCAGCCATTTGCACAAAGCTGTCAACTTTGACCTGAACATAAGCCAAATTTTCTTAGTAGTTCTATATTTTCAGAAATAGTTGAACCAGCAGTTCCAACAAAGCCTAGTGTCGCACAGCTGCATACAGTCTGTTCCACATAAAGGAGTGCATCAGGTAACCTTTGATTGAAACAATACTTTTTATCAGCTGCTTTATCGGAATATGGAACAAACCTCTGCTCATAACCAGCTTCCTTGAGCTTTTTGGATGCCTGTCTGACCAGCTCATCATCCTCTCTCAAGAAATATACCTTATAGTGAAGTGAATCACTTATTAGATCACCTAAGTAAGTGTCAGCCCAATTTTCTCCAGGAAGATCAGTCATTAGAAATATATGTATGGGTAGAGGACCTTTCTGCTGTAAAGATTCTAATTTTTGTTGCAAACCGTTAAATGCAGCCTTCTGATGATTCTTGAACTGCCCATCCAACAATCGCAATTGTGCACAAAGAAATGGAGCTTTTATGGTCGCATTTGCAAACTCCTTTCCCGCACTTACAATTTCAGAGACAAATGGAAGAAATTTAGTTTTATCAATCAAAGATCGAATCCTTGGGTCCTGAACAGATTCATGTATATCCATATATGACTGAGAACCTTTGTATGGTGCTGTAAAAAGGCTTCCAAATGCAAGCAGTGAGGCTGATTCAGCCCCAGAACCAGGTCCAAGAGTCTTGAATACATCTCTACGTCTCCTAATATATGTTACATTCTTTTTCTTCTTCAGCTGCTCATTGGGTTGGAACGAATCTAACATTCCATCCTCATTACCACTATGGTGAGTCCACACTGTAGTTCTGCAATCATCATTCACAGCATATACGCACTTGTCAACACTCCCATGGACCCCAGCTAATAGGGAACCACATTGCTTTTGTCTGAAATTAAAAGAGGACTGAACCTTTGAATCATTTAAGCAAGCCAAATCTAAGCTGATACCACACCATATTGACACAAAATCCCTGAGATCAATCACACGAACCAGTGAGGAGGAAACTAATGGTGAGATGTCTATAATTTCAGCAATGGAAATGTACCTGCAAGAAACAAAATTAAATGAAATTCTTAATTCATAAAGATGATCGCATGAAATATAATATTGAATACACCTTTTCTATGTCACAAAAATTAAGGAAGGATACTATCTCAAGCCTTTAGAGCTTAATTTCTGGATAAAATCTCCTTAAATTCTTGTATTCTAAGATAAAAAGGCAGTACATGGTCATCTGCAGGTAATCATGGAATCTGATAACCAAGCTGTAATGCAACTCATCACACAGGATTGCATACAAAACAATGCAATTTACAGTACAGTTCGAGCTATTCAGAAGCTTCTCTCATAAGAATGGGGAGTGGAGGTGCTTCACATCTACAGGGAGACCAAGAAGTGTGCATATTTCTTAGCTTCATATATTTTTTGGTAATCAGCTTCATAGTTTTAACCTTACTTTGGGAAAGCAATATTTTCCTGAACTTGCTTATAACAGACAAAGATCAGCCACCACTCCCCACCTCTGCACTATTTGATGTAATACTTTCTGAATTATAACCCTTTGTCACCAAAACAAAATCTCAATACATGAAAAGATAAACTGCCATTTTAAAAAGATAAAGCAGTCAAACGGCAAAGTCATGCGATCGGAGAGATAACATTTTGACAAGTATATAGAATATATCTTAGCCTCACTATACCATTCTAACAATTTAACCAGTCCATCAAAGGTTAACTGAATTCGTAATATCTCATCTCAATCTCAACAAGAATGAGGCATCATATACTTCTTTCTTGGCCACTTCTACAAACACTTATAGGTAGACTAACAGAATAACACAGCTTACTAACCTTCCGCCCTGAATGAGCTCAATCATGTGATCCCAAACAGAAATTCGAAGCTCCTTGGGATCCAAAACCCTAAACTTGGGACAGCTACCAAGAGCAACAGCATGGTGATCCAGAATTGGAGGAACAATCAAAGTTCGATTTAATATTCCCGCCATCAAAATAGCATTCTTAAACTCCAGAAGCTGATTATTGAAACCACTGTGGGGTGCATACCACAGGAATTTCTCACCTAAGGCTACTATTTGGCTAGAACATTGATTCATATTTGATTTTAATGTTTTGGATGATACAGGAAAGTGAGCATTGGTGGTCAGAGACAGAGAGTAGTAATAAAAAATCAGGAAAGAAAGCAAAATAATGACAGAAACAGGAATAAGAGGCCATCTATAATTTGGTTTCTCTGAAATCAAAGTTTGAGGTGATGTACTACGATGGATGTTATTCATATTTGTTTAGCTATACTAGGCCCTGAGGAATGTTTATGATAAAGAAAATACATAAAAGTCGATTTCCCCCCAAATACTACAAATGTGAGATGGAGCAAAGGTGAATTTTGCAAGGTAGTCTTCAGCAAAATCACAATCCTTGCACTGCATCAGGCAGCAAGCTTTCCTGCTTCTGAAATGAAAGAATAAACATAAGTGCCCATCTGCAATAACCCTGTGAATATCGAAGTTTTGAAATAAACACAAGTTATTGCAAATGTCGTTACTCACCCATAGACTCAGAATTTTTCTGGGTTTTGACTTCATTTTCTCTATGAAATTTCTCCTATTAACTAGTCCATTGTACCCAAAAAGATAACACAGTAAACACTTCTTATCGGAAAATGATTAAACGAAAAAGTGATTTCCATAGGAATAAGCTAACAAAACATAGAAAGATAATGAATGCTAGAGAAACGCTCATTTTCCTTAAAATTTGTTTTAGAGGAGAAGGTTTGGATACGATCTCTCAAATACAAAAACTCTTCTTTAATTTTGCATGATATTCATTAAAAAATAATTCATTTCATTTGGTTTACAAATGAGATCCATTGTTTGGAACACATTTCAAATTTGATAATTTCAGTTAATTCACAAAATGATTGCGTTGTTGGAAGTGCAATCTTCCGCTTTCTAAGCATGTCAACTCTCTCAGCACCCATGAAAACCGTAAGATTACTCTGTATGAAACATGTGCACAATGAAGTGCAAATTTCTTAGTCATGCATTTCTTTGGGGCACAAGAAGAAAGAAATACAGACAAGTATCAGAAATCAGAAACTATACTCAAATACTCAGTGAATCTAAATAAAATGCTCACAACGATTGAAACATAAAACATCTCTTTAAAATATGAGAACGAAGGTCAACGACAATATGTAATCGCTCATCAAAAGGAGCCGCGGTTTAACAGAATTGAAGGAAAATATTTCCCAAATTTGCAGTAATCCCCAAGATATACACAGCTTTTAAAATCAGAAAAGAGAAAGACAAGAAACACATCAACAACTCAAGTTTATTTTACTCAATTTCTCAACAGAATCATTCCAGTTTAATGTTCCAACGCATCAAGGACTCCATGGGTAGAATAGAAGTTTGAGAATCAATACCAGTAAGGACAGAAGCAATGAAACGAGGAAAATATGCGGTGGATATCGGAGATACAGGTCCGATTCGGTCCGACCGGGTCCAGGTCAGCGTGATTCTTCTTCTACAGAGCTCTGCCTCTTGCGTCTCAGACGGGGAATTTCTGCAGAAATAAAGTTATTCCAGTTGGGTTTGGCTTTCCTCCAATGCACATATTCGTCCGCTGCGTCCGCTGCATCCACACGGTGCCGTTTTGGTGCCAACCACACACACTGATCTCCTCTTCTTAAAAAAAAAAAAAAATTGAAGCAGTGCCAGGTAGTAAAAAAATAATTCAAGATACTGAATCGTACTGAAAAAAATCCTTGATGATCTTAAAAAATTATTTTGGAATCTTAAAAAAATATTTTAGGTACAGACTGGTACTAAAAAAATCCTTGATGATCTTAAAAAATTATTTTGGAATCTTAAAAAAAAAAATTTAGGATACAGACTGGTACTAAAATAATACTTCAGGATACTGAATAATACTGAAAAAATAATTCATGATCTTAAAAAATTATTTTAGGATCCATAAAAAATATCCTAAAGTATATTTTTAGTAGTAGTCAGTACCTGAATTATTTTTTTAAGATCCTAAAATAATTTTTTTAAGTACCAGTCAATATCCTGAAGTATCCTTTTAGTATCAGTTTGTATACTGAAATATTTTTTTAAGACCCTAAAATAATTTTTTAAGATCATTTAGGATTTTTTCAGTACGATTCAGTATTTTGAATTATTTTTTCACTACCCGGTAGTGTTTTTTTTTTTTTTCAAAGAAGAGGAGACCAGTGTGTGGTTGGAACCAAAACGGTGCCGTGTGATGCAGCGGATGAATCTGTGCATTGGAGGAAAGCCAAATCCATTTCGGTTCCGGTAACATAAATAAATAAATGAATGAATTGAGGCTAAAATAGGCATGAGATTACTTTAATCCTAAATGTAATGTAAGAAGTCAGTGTTGTGTTCCAAATTTATGCTTTTTTTAAAAGAAAAAAAATTATATTAACTATATTTCACATGTTAAGTGATTTTTTTTTATCAAATGAATAGTTCCAAGTTACAACCCAAATAGTTAAAAGGTATTTTAGATACGTTAATAAATAATGTATCTAAAATACCTTTTAACTATTTGGGTTGTAACTTGGAACTACTCATTTGATAAAAAAAAAATCACCGAGGACAGCAGTGTAGTGGCACAGCTGGTGGTATTGAGATGCCTTATATCTCCCCTCAGGTCCCATATTCGAATCCCCTCCCCTCGCCTTGTAACAAAATATATATATATATATATATATATATATATATATATATATATATATATATTTAATTTTTTTTGTAAATAACTAAATTAACTATTATTATTAATATTTAAAATTAATTATTTAACTTTTGCATTCACAAGCGAAGAGTATTTAAATTTAAATAATACAAATGAGAGGAAGCGACTATTCTGGGTCAAATTCTCAGTCAAACGTTTGCGTGGATTCCACACTATTTTCTGAAATTGATGAGCTGTTCAAGATCCCATGGGTACTTCTTTCTTTCTTTTTCTTTCTTTCTTTCTTTCTTTTTTTTTTTTTTTTCCATTAGCATCCAGTATCTTGGACCTACCCTTTAAACTCAGAAGATTTAATTGGGTTTAGACTAATTTGAATTTGTCCAAGGTTAGTCTCCACGGTAGGAGGGAAGAGCTACCAATACCACATGCTTCATTCACAAACCTAAAACTGAAGACTTTCTCAAAGGAAAATGAGTATCTTAGCACTTGATCCCAATGGGTGGGTGTTGGTCCATGAGTACTTATTTTTCTTATTCTGTGAGTATTTTTATTTTTACATCTACAACAAAAATATCCTTAAATATAATGAAAGATTGAAAGTTACTTCAACCAAGGAATTTTTTGTTATAAATACATGTTTTCTTTTATAGGAGACAATCATATTTAAAGCACTGTTGACCACTAAATATAGACACGACTTCCGCTACTTTTAAACTCCGTTGTTTAGATCAAGTAAGAATTTGATACTGCTAGTTAAAAAAACAAAACAAAACAGTAAGAATTTGGGGTTTGGATTCTCTCAGTATCTCTTCTCTCCTTTTCTTCTCAGTATCTAATCTCCACCCTTAGATTTAAAAAAATAGATGGCCCAGATTTAATATTTTATAAAACTAGTATTTTAAACCTGAATAAATAAATTTAAACTATTAAATTATGATCTATACAATTTATACCTGTAATACAAACAAAATTAATAAAAATAATAATAATTTATAGAACACCATCATAATTGTTTTAGAAAATATTAAATCTGAATCGTCCATTTTTTCATCCAAAAGTGGAAATAAGATTCTGAAAAGGGCTTTTTTCCCTATTTGCCACCTTTTAAATAAATATTTACCAATTTGCCACGGTTTTGAAAATATTTCCCCATCTGCCACTTTTAGTCGACTAAACCCCGGTTTAGTCGACTAAAAGTCGTCGGGTCTCTTTTTTTTGGCTGACCACGAAATTTAGTCGACTAAACCACTAGGTTTAGTCGACTAAATTTCGTTTGAAGGGTTTTTAAAAAACCCGCAATATTTAGTCGACTAACCCAATCGGGTTAGTCGACTAAATGTCGCCAGTAGGGTTTTTTAAAAAACCCCAATCGCGGCTTCATAACCCTAATACTGTTGCAATCGCCAAAAACCTCTCCCCTCTCTATATTCCGAAGGAAATCGCGGCTGGGGCTGTGAGTGGGCTGTCAAGGAATCCTCACTTTTGTGTCATTTGCGTCGTATAGGTATGTGTTCATCTACATTTTGTAATTTCGACGGTAGTTTTTGGTGAAATGCGAAATCCTTTGCTCATTCCCGTTTTGTGCTTGGTTTGTCTGGTTTATTGGCTGGTTTTTTGAGTTTTTGTGGTTGATTTGGTGTTGCATACGGATAAGAGACAGAGTATGAAATTGTGACTGGGTTTCAAAAACTCCCCTGTCGCCATTTAGTCGACTGAACCACCTGGTTTAATCGACTAAATCAGTTAGTCAGACAACAGAAGCATGGCCTTCTAATTTAGTCGACTAAACCAGACCATTTAGTCGACTAAATGGCTAACAGTGGGAAAAATTGATATTTGAAGGATATTCTCAGTGTGTGTAAAAGACATATCAACATTTATTTTGATATTTGAAGGATATTCTGAGTGTGTGTAGACTAAAAAATTGATATTTGAAGGATATTCTCAGTGTGTGTAGACTAAAAGATTGATGTGTGTGTAAAAGACATATCAACATTTATTTTGGCCTTTGATTCTCTCATTCTTTCTCCCACTATATCTAATCTACACCACACTATTTCCAATTGCGAATACTTTCCCTATTTGACTCATCCTTATGATCTCTTAAATGTTCATAGGTTTTTTTTTTTCAATAATTGTTCATAGTTGTGGTCTTGCATATATTTTCTTACGTATATTTTTGGTGATTGGGGACATCACATATACAATTATCTTCTAATGCTATCCTAATAATGTTTTGTTTTACTTGTAGGTGTTTGTTGTCATCATGCGTCGTACACAAGGTCCGTCAAACACCGGCGCTGATAGTGGGAGACGGGTTAAGCACCGAGCGACCCGCGGGGCTTCATCGTCTAGAACTGGACAGGCACGAGAGTCTGAGCCTGTTGTTGACTTGCCTTTTGGTTATCTGTTTGAGAACAATGTAGCAGAGCATACAAGATTCGTGGCAAACTTTGCTACCAGACCGATCATCAAACCGAAGTCATTAGACATGCCATTCTTCGCCGAGGAGGGCTTTGATATAGTGCCCATTTTGGGGAATTCGCACTTGGCAGTGTTGGCGGAGATGAGTTGTCAATACTCAGAGGTTATGGTGAGAGCCTTCTACCATAACCTAAGCTATATAGATGGCGATTTGATCTCTCGCGTTTGCGGGATTGACATAGTGGTGACGGCTGCCATTTGGACGACTATACTGGGGTTTGATTTTGATGATCAGGATAGATACATGTATGATGGGGAAGCCAATATAGCCATTGAGGGATTTAACCGAGACGCGGCTGTGCAGGAGGCAAGGAGACCAGGAGTTCATAGAGCGATAGTTAGTGTGGGCCAGCTTACTGTTAGTTCACGTATCCTCTTCTACGTGATGACCCACATATTGTTCCCTCGTCAATACAATCATTCGAGGATGGCAGAGGGTGACATCCCTGTTATGTGGGCCATTCGTCATGCCAGACCGGTGAATTGGAGGCACTACATTTGCAGCCTGATGTATAAGGCCAAACAAAAGAGCAGAGCTCCACTCCCATATGCGTACCTGGTTCAGAAAATATTGGAGCATTTTGGAGTTCCTATGCAGACTCAGCAGATGGTGAGCCAGAAGACGTGGAATTCTGTTTTTGGGCAGAGGCTACTGGAGCAGTGCAAGATTGCCAAAGTGCCCGATGGTGTGTAGCAGAGCACTGGTGTCGATGAGGATGCACCTGATGCTGATGTTGGCCCGGATCCACACATTGTTCCTCCTGAGGTCCATGAGGATGTACCTGAGTTTCATATGGAGGACGTTGTTGAGCCAGACGGTGGATTCTCCCTTCGTGATCTCATGCAAGCCATCAATGCTAGCAGGGAACAAATGTCCTGGATAGAAACCAATCAGAAGAAGAGGTGGCAGACAGAGGACGCAAGGTGGCAGGCACAAGATGCGAGGTGGAAGATAGAGGATGAGAGGTGGGCGTGGACGTGGATGTAGGATCGGATTAAGGGGATAGAGGATAAGATTGCTAAGTTCCGCATTGGACGCCCTGTGTCGGAAGATGAGGAAGATGATATAGACAAGGGAGACGAGGGTTCCGGGACACATGAAGATGCAGATTAGATGTAGATATTTTTTCTTTCATGTTTGCACTTTGAATTTGATCTGGAACTGGTCCTTCGACCATTTTTTGTAATGACTGTTGATGGTTAATGGTTAGGCTTTTACATTGTTTCTGGTTTGTGGTTCGTGGTTTATGGTTTCTGGTTTCTGGTTTATGGTTATCTGTTTTTGTTGAATGTGTGTTGATGGTTATTTAATTTGGTTTCTGGTTATTCTTTAGGATGCTACTTTTGTTGGCAAATCAGGTTCGAGTTCGAATTTGGTTTGGAATTTGGTCTCTGGAACTGGTTTAGTCGACTAAACCAGGCCATTTAGTCGACTAAATGGGTTCCAGAGGCGAATGAGTTTGCCTCTGGAACTGATTTAGTCGACTAAATCATCTGATTTAGTCGACTAAATGGGTTCCAGAGGCGATGAGTTGCCTCTGGAAGTGATTTAGTCGACTAAATCAGATGATTTAGTCGACTAAACCACTTCCAGAGACCTAGTTCAGTGTCTCTGGAAGTGGTTTAGTCGACTAAATCAGATGACTTAGTCGACTAAACCAGTTCCATAGACACAAACCAGTGTCTCTGGAAGTGGTTTAGTCGACTAAATCATCTGATTTAGTCGACTAAATCACTTCAACAGGCACATTCCCCTGCTGCAGCAGCTTGATTAATTGCACTAAATCATTACCAACTCATGGAAACATGTCAATGTGACTTGGGAAAGGTTTTTTTGGCAACACTTAAGGGTCATACATAGATTTGGTCTGCTTAAAAGTCATGACAAAACAAAATTATCATACACTCAAAACAAAACACGTTACATAGAATTTAAGCTGGTCTGTTCCTCATTGGACATGTGCGGCTGTTATGATCGGATTGGTGGCAAGTTTGACAAATGTAACGACTGCTTGAGGCCTGAGACTCCACCCAATCCATCTCATTCTGTATCCTTGTAGACTTTGGTCTTCCTCGTGTGCGTGCCAAAGTTGCGTTTGGGATAACGGTGGGTCCCTGTTCTTGTTGAATCAACATCTCATTGCCTATCGGGTACCAGTGTGCTGCATATACCTGACTAATGTAGCGGATTGTGAATACCGGGTCAACATAGTCAAAATGGTTCAAATTTTCCATCTTGCATACTGCTAATACGTGACTGCAGGGAAACCTTCTTGATGAGAACCTCCCACATTGACATTTGCGATTGATCAAGTCAACCGTCATTATGTCACTAGCGACGTGCGTCGATTGATTGTAAGCGTCCTCAACCTCATATAACTGCAAATCCCTGTCATAAAGTCGCACACGGTATGTGACTGTCAACTGGTCCATCCTTTGTAACTCTTCTTCGACCTTTTTAGAGACTATCCTACCTGCAGAGATATGTTTGTCAATCTCAACACGCCTGGTGACAAAATATTCGACAAGCCTACTACAAGTCATCTTCACCAACGTCGTTATCGACAGATTACGTGCACCCCTTAGGACTTTGTTGACACATTCGGCTAGGTTAGTGGTCATGTGACCAAACCTTCGCCCCTCTTCATCGTAGGACCTGCACCATTTTTCCTTGTTTAGCCGCTCAAACCAGCTGACACATTGTGGGTTTGCGTCGATAAACTCTTGAAACCTCAAGTCAAACTGGATCTTTGAACTCATGTACCATGCGTAACAGTAAACGCTAAATCATAACAAAGGGAACAAATATATGTCAAAGAAGTAATTAAAATGTGAACATTTTTACCTAATTTCATAACTGTTTTCTTCAGAGCTATATCCCTAAATCTAGTATTAAAATTGCTCCCGACATGACGTAGGTAATACATATGATAGGCATATGGAGGCTGCCAAGTCCGGTGATCTTTAACCGCCCTTATGATACTGGCATGACGGTCGGATATCAAACAAATGTCTGGCCTTTGCGTCACATGATCACATAGGAGACACAAAAACCACCACCAATCATCATACTTCTCACCGGGAGGAACAACAGCAAAGGCAATGGGCAGGATCTTCCCATCCCCATCCTGTGAAGTCGCAATCAACAGAGCACCTTTGTATTTTCCATACAGGTGGGTGCCATCAACTTGAAGTATGGGCTTACAGTATTTGAAGGCTTTTATGGTTTGGTTAAATGTCCAAAAAACCCTGCGAAAGACGCGTTTGTCGCTATAGAAACGACGTTCGTCAAAACATTCATCAGTATCAAGCCTGAAAAAAGACCCCATGTTACATTGCGTCATGTATGTCAGCCAATGGGGTAAGAATGCAAATGATTCCTCCCAATCACCATATAACTTCACAATCGCCTTCATTTTTGCCTTCCAAGCCTTTTTGTATGTTATATTATACCCATACAGACGCTTTATCCTCTCTTGTATCAGCACTGGTTTTAAAGTTGGATCATCTCTTAACATACCTGGTGAAAACAAAACAAGTTGTAAATGGTCTTCTCTTAATGGCTGAAACAAAAAAATAAAGATCACCTACTGATAATGGCTGCACATATAACATCTGAATCCAGTTGCTTATGATCTCGGGTAAGACTCTGGTTCAGGCAGGTGTGATCGTTAGCCCACTTACGGACCACCCAACTATTTCCATTATGTTGGACAATTGCCCTCATATTCCAAGGACAACCGTTAGCATGATGTTCACACCTCATCAACAACCTACGCTCATCGCTTTTATAAACTTTGGATGTACGATGAGACTTCATGCAATGCAACTTCACGGCATGCTGTAGTTCAGACTTAGAAGGAAACTGTTGACCCAAATATAATGGATCACCTAACTGCCAGCCATCTTGCTTGTCATCACCACCATACAACGTGTCCATGTCATCGTCACAGACCGCCCAATTAATTGAGGAATAGTGAGGGCTTTCGTTCCAAAATGGGTCACTCTCAGGCACTGCATTAGGAAATATTATTTTTGCATCAAAAACAATATATACATATTACAAATACAACTACACATTGCTAAGTTTACTAACTTACCACTACTAACTGGGTCAACACGAAGCGGTGGCATTGTTACGGTCCTCGAGTTTATTGGGTCCATGTGAGCATCAAAATCACCCTCTACATCAGTATCTGAGCTGTCACCTAGTGGAATAAACCTCTCGAGATCGTCCTCGTCATCGCTGTGCATATTCTCATCTTCCTCCTCTTCAACCTCATCTGTCAAGACTTGTGGAGGTGCAGATACACCGACAGGTCTATCTTCTTGACCATAATACTGTGCAGATCTTCTATGCATGGGTATAGACGATGATTCACCAGATTCAAGCTCAACATATATCTCAATAAAATTTTGTAGTGTCCGATTATCAAATGCATCTATGACACACTATATATCTTCATCATCACATATGTCGTTCCTAATGTAGTATACACTTTCCTTACCAACAACAGTCTCCACTTTGGCAATTAATCGATGAATGCTTTGGCTGCCATGTAGCCCCAATTTCTGGTGAATTCTTTCTTTCAACTCGTTGTACGTAGTTCCCCGTTTGATTTTCATCATTTTCGTTTCTCCTTCAAATTGAACACCTTGAGGACCTTCAAAATGCCTCCCACTATGGTAGATCACAATAACTAACATGTTTGAACTTGAACTCATCCTTCAAATATCAATTTCTCAGCTGCAAAAGGGAGCATTTCAACTAACAAGCGAAAAACAAAAGTCGAACAAAATGAAACTACAACGATTACACAACAATAATACCTTGAACAAGGTGGAATGAGCTTAAACCTTGATGGGTTGCACTAAAACTGAGAAAATACAGAGCATTGGGGGTGGAGAAGGGTTGCTATAGGATAAGACCTCCATTATGACGCAAATGAGGTTTTTAAAAAACCCTCCAGACGATATTTAGTCGACTAACCCAGTTGGGTTAGTCGACTAACCCAACTGGGTTAGTCAACTAAATGCGCAGTCAAACAAAAAAAAATTGAAACCACGACTTTTAGTCGACTAAAAGGTGATTTAGTCGACTAAACGTGGCAGATTAAGAAATATTTTGAAAAGAGTGGCAAATTGGTAAATATTTATTTAAAAGGTGGCAAATAGGGAAAAAAGCCTCTGAAAAGAAAATAAGAAAAGAGATTCTGAGGAAATCCGCTCCCAAGAATTTGATAGTCACTGCAATATAACTCTCAATCCTACAATTATTAATACAAAATTTTTTATTAATAAATAATTATAAACATTTTGAATTATAAAGTCTTGTATAATGAATGCCTCCCTGTTAAAATAGACTTTGTCGTTAAGGTCCAAGTTTTGGAAAAATAACGCGCAAATCAACCCAAACTGTACGTGTAGGTGGACATGGATCAATACCATGCGAAGTTTGAACATGCCACAACGTGGTAGATAAGGTAGTTCTAGTGACTTGTGACGGGCATGTGGCTTGACCTTTGCGAGAGAGGATGGGTCAAGATCTATTTAAAGGCTTGCTTCACTTAATCATTACTAGGCTAATTAAGAAGCCTATTAATCCTGTCAGGTTGGCTTGGGCCTTTTATTTTTGTTAGAAAAAATATTTATAATATTATGTAATAATTAATAGTTATAGACAATCTGTTCAAAGTCTATATGTTTTTTGCCTATTTAAAGGTAGCTTGTGTAAAGGTCTATGCCTATTTTCCAATGAAAGCCTATTGGCATGTTTGACTTATTAGCCTAGTTAAAGTCTTTAAAAATGCATGACTTTTTAGTAAACCTTTGCAAAGGTCAGACTTAGGCTAATCTATTACATAACAGGTCTTTTCTATTAAGAGTGAAATCTAACTTGACCTAACCTGTTTTCACTTCTCTTAGTAAATCCAATAAAAACTAGTTAGTGTGTATGGGTGATCAGCATCATTAATACAGGCCCAAAATGGAGATTGTTGTTGCTTGGGATATAGTTATAGGTGTTTTTATAAGTTGGATGTTTTTTTAAAAAAAAAAATTAGAAAAGTAAGGTCAAAAGTTTTTTATTAATAATTTTTGTCATTATCTTATCTTACATATTCTTTTTATTTACATCTTATAACCCCATTTCTCCAATTTTTTAAATCCAATTCATAAAATTTCCCCTACCCCAAAATCCTAATACCAAACATGCCAACAAGAACATAAACAATAATCTCAAATAAAAAAGATTTCCACAAGGCAACTGAATTAGCTATTGGGCCACTTACAAGAGGCACACCACTGGGTTATCAAGACAAAGGTCATCCATTAGAAAAACATCATATGTACAGTACCTAGATGGTGCCCATTAATTGATTAAAATTTTTAAAGTGAATATAAGGAATAAGGTGAAAAGTGACATTATCTGAGTATCAAAAATGTATATGCAATGATGCAATTAATTTCTTTGGTCAAATTTCTTCTTCGATTTTGTTTGCAAATGAGTGGCCAATGTAGTTTGTAGACCCAGATTGGGCTTCCTTGATTTTGGCTTCAATATTGGCATCACCATCCGCTGGAAATGATGAGGTCACTGGTGGTGTAGTACAGTAGCAATCTCTGAGGTCTGAAATCTGTTTGCAATTCGATCAAAGTTTCATATGCTGCACACTCACTTTTGGTGTTGAAAAAAGAGTGGAGTCTACACTGCAAAAAATTTTGGATTTTGCTACGGAAAAATTCCGTAGCAAAATCCGTAGCAAAATGATTTTGCTACGGAAAAATATGATTTTTCCGTAGCAAAATCATTTTGCTACGGATTTTGCTACGGAATTTTTCCGTAGCAAAATCCTTCGTAGCAATTTGCGACGGATAAAGAAAATCCGTCGCAATTTGCGACGGAATTTCTCTTCCGTCGCAAAATTGCTACGGAAATAAATTCCGTAGCAAATTTGCTACGGAAAATTTTCCGTAGCAAATTTGCTACGGAAAATTTTCCGTAGCAAATTTGCTACGGAATTTATTTCCGTAGCAATTTTGCGACGGAAATAAATTCCGTAGCAAATTTGCTACGGAATTTATTTCCGTAGCAAATTTGAATTTTGCTACGGAAAATTTTCCGTAGCAAATTTGCTACGGAATTTATTTCCGTAGCAATTTCCGTAGCAAATTCTTTTTTTTTTTAATTTTTAATTTTTTCCTTTATTTATTTATTTTTATTTTTTTATTTTTCCGTAGCAAACTTGAAATTTTGTAAATTTCCCCATATTTGATCGTTTGTTACAGAAACAATTTCTTAGCAAAACTAATAATTATTTTTAAATTTTTGCTTTTTAATTTTAAAAAATTGATTACAAAAAATAGTGATTCATGGATATAATAATAATCATAAGGAGCGCACATTAAGAGTAATCTAACAAATACCAAATACTAAAAAGTAGTCTAACAATGTAACAAAGGGCAAATTCTAAACAGTAGTCTAAACAGCAGCATTGTGATCATCATCATCATCACCAGCATGGTCATCATTACCAGGAGCCGACCCCGAACCCTTGTTCATTAGGGACTTGAGTTGAAGCTGCATCTGCCTCATCATCTCCTCTTGCATCCGCCTCATCTGTTCCTGCATCATCTCTCGTTCCTTAGCCATCCGCTCCTCCATCATCTCTCGTTCCTGAATCATCATCTGCCTCATCTTCTCTTGCTCTTCAAGCATCCGCTCCTGTTCCTGAGTCATCTGTGCTGTCAAAGCCTTCATCTTCTTCATCTCATCTGCAAAAACAATATCAAGTACATTTATTATTTGGACTTCATTTGAATGGACAAGAGAATGGAAATTATCAATATCAAATACGTTTACCTGCAGAAACATCTTCAATGCCGGATGAGGAGCGCTTTATTGGCTTTAGTCGGCTAGCAGCGGCACCATATCCAAAGACTCTCCCTTTCTTGTCAAATCCACCTACAGCCTCAAAGAACAGACTATCATTATCGGACACAGAGGATGAGGGGTCAGTCTCACGCTGTGAGTCTCTCTCCTGCGACAGCTTCGTATAATTTTCCTACAAAGACAAAAATACATAACAAATAAGACATGTAAAATGAAATAAATATTGTGGTGCATAAAACAAGTAATAAATGCAATAAATGTCTAACCGCTACTGTGTGAGCCCTTGAGTTAATCCATTCCCTCTCATCACTTCCTTCAGACTGCCGGGAATGGGTCCGCTCAAAGGCAGCCCAACCTACCGACTCTGGAGGAACCCCAGTCTCTGCCTGCAAACGCAAATGATGATCATAGTTAATTACTTCAAAGTACAAAATATTGAATACCTAAATAGAAAATAACGTGTACTCACAAGTTTCTGTCTCCACTCAGTCATCGGAATAGAGCCGCCAATATATGACGGGCCTTCCATTTTGGCCCTATTTTGCTTATTTTTCGCACGCTTCTCTTGAAACTTTTCATTGGTGGCCCAATTGTCAAGTAATTCGTTTGCAGTGTCCTGTGGAAGCCAATTTCTCCTGCCTCTTCCCTCTCTCAAGTTATAAAGCCTTTGAGACAACCACCGGGCTGCCCTGGCGTTATAAGATTTCCTCAGAGCTTCACGATGTTCAGGCAACGACATATGCTTCCTCTGAAAATCAACAACGAACAATTAGTGCGATAATTTGTAAAAGTACTTAATTAATAATCATAAAAAAATAACTTACCATAAACTCATCGAACCAAGCATCTCGATTTTCCGTAGGAATCACTGTCCAGCTGGTCCAAGCTTGATTGTAGTTACGGAATAATTGGTCCGAGATGAAAGCCATCACCGGATCATGAGGCACAAAGCTAAAGACAGAGGACATCATGCAAATATTATTAGCATACAAACCAATTATAGAAGGGATTAGTAACATTACTGGTAACTTAGCATGACTTACTACTCGTTGTCAGGACAGATCCAAAGCATCCCTGTCTCAGGATCTGTTGTGCCCCAGATCGGTGTATTGGAGGAACTACCTTCTTCCCCGACGTGGCTTTGAGGCGAGGGGGTGTGCTAAGCAAGGAATGTGAAATATTAAAGATGTTTGTACGTAGATGGTTTCATGAAACTAAACATATGTAAATCAATCAGAATTAGGCTAGTAAACCTGTTGTCCCATTTGCTGCGGATCAGTGGGGGTAGAAGGCGACGACGACATATACAGCGACGGTGAAGATGCCAAATAGCCCGACGGTGACGATGCCATGTTAAACGGTGGCACCTCTGCAAATCCGCCCCGCCCTCTGCCTACAGAAGGGGCAGATGACGACGGCCTACCCCCTCTGATAGGACGGGGCCGGGATCGACCACCACCACGCCCACTACCTGAAGATCCTCCTTGATGCTCCATCTTTGAACACTTATAGACATTAGGTCAAAGAATTAAAAAAAAACTACAAAGATATTTAGGGTTGATTACAGTAGTGAAGTAACAAAGTATGTAGTATAACAGATCGTCAAAAACAAAGAACTAACAAATCTCAACCGGACGATTCCTGTTCATCGACTTCTGCTTGCTCGTCTTCCTCTGAAGTCTCATAGTCGTCGAACTCAGATTCACTGTCAGAGTAAATCAATTCTGCCTCATCGTCTGATTCCTCACCATCAATTTGTATAGGAATCAATTCTAAATCCGCAGCTGAATCAAAGAGATTGCTTGGTATTTCGTTGTCTTCGATGTTTATGGGCAGTAGATGTTCCACATCAGCTTGGAACGGTTCAGCCATACCGTCATTTGAATCCGACTCTTTCGACTTCGGTATGATATTTCGTGCTTTGGTTTTAATAACCCCCCTCCACCCTTGGCGGGATGTGGGATATAATGTATAGTAAACTTGTTCTGCCTGTTGAGCAAGGATGAATGGGTCATAACCAACCGCATATCTCCTTGTCCAGTGGATCTCAATATTTCCATGCTTGTCCATTTTTGTCCCACGCGGACTGTTATCCAACCACTCACACTTAAAAAGGGTCACCACATTGTCCCACGGATATTTCAATTGAATTATGTCACGTAACTTCCCGTAGTAGACAGTCTCCACCCCATCAACTTGGTCACCTCGACAACATACACCGTAATTGCAACATTGTGTACCTGCATCTGTATCAACAGTTGAAAACCGATACCCATTGATTATATATTTGCTGCATTGAGTAACACTAATTGGAGCTCCATAAGATAAACTCCACGCAACTTCATTGGGATCTTCTCGATGTTTCGCGAAATAAGTTCGAAACCATTTTGGAAACTCAGAGTTCGTGAATTGATCAACCTGGGACACCGACATTGAAGGATTTTCCGATCAGACCCAATTAGAAAAGTAACTGCAAAAAGATATATATATATATATATGAAGTTGATACTTTAATACTTATCGTAATAATAAAACGAAAAAACAAAAATTTTACTTTAAGTACTCGGCGACTTCTTCACAGTTGTTTAGAATGTACCACTCCGCTACTTGCTTATCTCTTCCGTCAAGAGTTGATTTCCAATGTTTTCCCACGACTCGCCCTGGATAATTAAATATTGATTTTTGATCCCTTGTATCACCGGCATCGTTGCGAGGTACCCTTCTCCATCTTGACATCATTTCAGGGGGATGATAGTATGACGAAAATTTAGCAGCCTCTTCGACTAGATATGCTTCAGCGATAGATCCTTCAACGTGGGTTGGATTTTTGATCTTCTGCTTAAGTGTGCGTAAAAACCTACAATAGAATATCATAGGGTATTTATAAACTAAAGTACCATGTTTTTCAATTAATAACAGATCGAAAGACATATATATTACCTCTCAAACGGATACATCCATCTATATTGTTGCGGGCCTCCTACCCTTGCTTCGTAAGCCAAGTGAACGGGCAAATGTTCCATTGAGTCAAAAAAGGTAGGAGGAAACACCGTCTCTAACTTGCATAGCGTTATGGGCATACTCGCCTCCAGGATCCGTAACTTTTCAATATTAAGCTCTGAAGCACAAATTTCTCTAAAGAACACAGAAAAGTCTGTTAGAATAGACCATACTTCCTTCGGTAGTGCTTTGAAGGCCCAAGGCAACAATCTCTGGAAGAAAACATGACAATCATGACTCTTCATCCCGAAGAACTTCCCCTCGTGCATGTTGACACATCTTTTCAGGTTTGACGCATAACCGTCCGGGAGTTTCAATTCTTTTACCCATTGCAACAATTCTGAATTCTGCTGTTTGTTTAATGTGTATGGTGCTTTAGGTTTGGAAATCCGTCCCCTGGCATCCTGCACCAAATGTAAAGCAGGCCTTCTGCAAATCTCTTGTATGTCCAGTCTTGCATTGACTGTGTCCTTCGTCTTGCCCTTGGTGTCCATCACGGTATACAGAATATTGTCAAACACATTCCGCTCAATATGCATGACATCGAGGTTGTGTCTTAACAGTTGATCTTTCCAGTATGGTAGTTCCCAGAAGATGCTGCGTTTGTTCCAATGATGATCAACACCATATCCCTCAGGTTCGCTAGAAGCAGCCCCCTCTTCGATACTTGGAATGTACTTAACCCTATCCCATATTTCTTGGCCACTTAAACGAAGAGGTTGATCTGCTCGTTCGACAACATTCCACGTGAAGTCTTTTCTATTTGTCCTGTACGGATGATCAGGAGGTAGGAATCGCCGGTGCCTGTCAAACCAACAGACCTTGTGACTGTGTTGCAAGCTATAACCCGTATTCTGTTCAAGACATACTGGGCATGCAAGCTTTCCCGACGTTTGCCAGCCACTCAACATCCCATATGCAGGGAAATCATTTATCGTCCACATTAAGGCAGCACGCATTGTGAAATTCTGACTCAATGATATATCATACGTAAGAACCCCTTCACTCCACAACATCTTCAACTCGTCTATCAAAGGCCTGAGGTACACATCTATCTTCTTTTTTGGGTTGGATGGCCCAGGGATTAACGCGTTCAGGAACAAAAACTCTCTTCTCATGCACATAGAAGGTGGGAGGTTGTACGGTGTCACAATGACAGGCCAACAGGAATAATTCCTGCCCGTTTTATCAAAAGGAGCGAACCCATCCGAACATAGACCAAGACGGACATTACGGGGATCCATAGCAAAGAAAGGATTCGCCTCGTCAAATTTACGCCAAGCTTCGGCATCCGAAGGATGCGTCACAAAATTTTCATCCCTGTGATGCTCCCGATGCCATCTCATGTGAGCAGCTGTTTGTTCTGAAGCATACAATCTCTGAAGTCTGGGCACCAGAGGAAAGTAGTGCATCTTGCTTAACACTTGACGGGTCATTTTCCTTCCTTTCCTCACAACTTTATATCTGTCATGGCCACAGAATCTACAATTGGTCAGCTCAGCATCGTCCTTGTAATACAACATGCATCCCCTAGGGCAGCAATGAATTTTTTTACATCCAAGCCCAAGCTCTTTCACCTTTTTTTTCGCTTGGTAAAAATCCTTCGGCAAATTACTGTCGTTGGGAACAACCTTGCTTATGATCTGCATCATTTCGTTGTAATTCCTCTCACTCATATGGTGATCAGTCTTCAAGCTTAGTGTTGCTAGGGTAGCCGATAGCGATGAATATTCACTATTTTCAAAGTGTTCACAACCTTCCCATAACGGACGTTGCGCTTCTTGAAGCATTTTATAGAACCTATTGGCTTCCGGATGAGGATCCTCTCCCATGTATGATGGTTGAGAATGTGTATCGGTCTCCTCTCCCATATATGACGGTTCAGCATGAGTAACAGGATCGAAATATCGGCCAATCGACGGTCCCGCAGCGTCCATAACCAACTACTCATATTGATTAAGGTTGTCTCGATGACTACTGTCCCCGTAATAACCACTAGGTGTCGGTGTCGGTCGGACTTCGCCATGATATTCCCAACACTCATAATGCTTTATGAATCCCCTTCTACACAAATGGATTTTGACCTCCTCAAAATCTTCAAATCTTATACACCTACATTTGACACACGGACATCTGATCTCCCTACTTGAATTATTTGAATGTGCCAGAGCAAAATTGATGAACTCTTGCAAACCCGCCAAGAATGCTAGAGTTAGTTCTCTTTTCTCAGTTAGGCGATTGTACATCCAACTTCTATCATGGTTGCCATCCATATTTCCTAGCTAGTTCAGTTACTAACTTAATTAACATCTCAACATGTCACAAATATATAAAAGTGGTCAATTCAACAGAATAAGTATTTAGTATAAAATTTATCAATTTACAAATTATTTTAATAAGAAAATCATTGATTTGAAATGTTAAAGTGCAATTGGTATTTTTTTTTCCATGTATACTTTTTAGTAATATTTATAATTGGATTTGAAATTTATCCCTTTTTTTTTCAATTTTCATTTTTACTAATAATTTTTATTGCTATTTTCAAAAGCGAATAATTTTTACCATTAGGATTTACAATTGTTCTGTTTCATATGTGTTTGTTTATTCCTTAGCTTATATATATATAGTATAGTGGCTATTATTGTTTTATAGTATTAGCTTAAAAGGGATTGTCTTTTACTGCCTATAGATATTATGATAAGTGTAAAATATGGCAAGTTTAATTATAGTAGTCACTTTTATACTGTAGTGAGTTTTGTCTCGAATAGGTTTCAATCCAAGAAGATAGACCCTCTTTATGAACGTAGTTATCTTATACGTAGTATCAAATATTTTGTTTTTCAAATTTAAGATCTCAATCCCCTTAGGGTATTTTGGTAATAAGCTAAAGAGGGGCTCCTATCTAATGCTTTTTTAAGTGACGGACTCAAATCTATGCTTTTGAAATATTATTGTATGGGAGATAATTCCCTTCTAGTTGATTCTAATAATATACAATGGCTGACGCCTCTCTTTTACCCCAAAAAAGAAAATTGATAATTTGTCATTTTGCTTTTTACAATTCCAAATTAAACATAACCGAGGGGAAAATATTTCACCATCCTCTTTGGCTCCTTCCTTTGTTGCATTATAAATTAATTAAGCATCATCCAATCCTAGCTACTTATAGATTTGGACCATCAAATTTACAATGACTAGCTTAGACTTGTTATTTTAAGTATATCATCCCCATCAAAATTATTAATAATGCAAGAAAATAATAACTAAATCTCAAATGTTTCCTAACTATCTAATACTAATTGACATGATACAAACGAAGTGGAAGCCGGTAAAAGGTTCTAAGCCTCTTAATTTTAAAAACAAAATCTTTTTTTGTAAAAAAAAAAAAATAGACGGGGCCATGAATACATCCAATGGAGTAGTTGAATTTGTGAATTACACCCTGGCAATTTCGTAGTATGACGTAAGTGGTGACATCATTCGACACTAACATATCATTATGGATACATGCGTACACACCGGTATGCCTACATTCATAGGTTTGTTTGAATTGACGGTGGAAAAAAAAATACATTCATGCATGCAAGTCGAGGCAAAACTCTAATCATAAATTTACCTCGTATACTATAAATCACGTTGGAAAAACAGCTTCTACCATTAATCAAATATTTTATATGTCAACTAAGTCACTACTCATTTCTTACAATTGGTTTACAAACTTATTGTGTTAAATACTTAAATTACAAGTAAAATAAATTAATAAAAACACAATATATATTGTATATATAGAGTTTAGAAAATGAATGGTCCTATAAGTTTTTAGAAACCAATTTTTAGAAAAAAAATTTCCCTTTATTGATGAACAATAGTTTAACAATCTATATATAATTATCAGATATGTAGGAAACTATAGGAGAAAATTTGCTTCTAAGTGTGGAATATAAGAGGTCATGTGGTATATTTAATGTACTTAGAATAAAATATAAGTGAAATTAAAAATGATAACAAAAAAGATCATTCTATATGAAACAAGAAAAAATATTCTCTGACTAAAAAAAAAAAGGAAAATCATATATCCCTATAAAAGAGATAGAAAAACTATAAGTTTAATCCAAATTAATAAACACATTGAACATCAAGATCTTCATGTAATTAATAAATTCAGCCAAAGTTGCAATTAAAAAATAAATAAATAAACTCATGTAATTGATAATCTTCTGCCAACATACATATATCTACTATGTACAATAATAACCAGTAATGAATAATATCATAATTTTAACACACAATTTTTTCATCATACAAAAGAGACTATAAAAAAATAATGCAACATTAATATTCTTACACATACTCACAAATCAACATTCATAACCAATGATAAATAATTTAATCAACAGTAAAGGAATAACACAAAATATTAAAAAAGATATGTCATGTAGAAATTTCACTCAGGAGAACCAATAATACTTTTCATATCATTTTATTACAAATAAAAATAATACTCAAGAAAATAATAAATATTAAAAAAACGGTAGTGCAATCAAAAGAAATAAGAGAGGAAGCTTACTTGGAATAGAGGTGCAGACAGTAACTAGTAAGGGAAGAGGAGGTGGAGATACTCCCAGAAAATCACTGACTGGAACACAAAAATACACAAAATGGAAGATAAGCTAACTGTGCTTAATAATGTCAAATATCAAATAGAAAAAAAAAGATGGCCGAAAATTTAAAAAAAAAAAAAACCCACGCCTGCCCTGCCGGACCGAGCTGGGGGCGAAGGGGGAAAGGGGAGCCGCGGGAGCTAGGGGTGGGGGGAGCTGCCGGCGGAGCTGGGGGTGAAGGGAAGGCCGGCGGGAGCTTGGGGAAAGGGAAGTTGCGGCGGAGCTTGGGGTTAGGGGTTGGGGAGCTGGGGGAGAGGGGAGGGGGGAGCTGCGGGCTGGGGAGCTGGGTTGAGGGATGAGGGGGCGGCGGAGCTTGGGGGATGATTGCAGGGGCGGCGGAGCTGTGGGAGAATTATGAAGAAGAAGAAGAAGCTGGAACGAGCTGTCGCGGGGGGGGGGGGGGGTTAAAACGTAAATTGCGACGGAAAAGCATTTCCGTCGCAAATTTACTTTTTGCGACGGAATTGTGTTTCCGTCGCAAAAAGGCACAACTTTTTGCGATGGAAAAGCTTTTCCGTCGCAAAAAGCATTTTATTTGCGACGGAAAAACTTTTCCGTCGCAAAACGGAGCGAACGGCGGCCCTTTTAGGCCGCCGTTTTGCGACGGAATTAGTATTCCGTCGCAATTTTTTGCGACGGAATCCTAGTCCGTCGCATGGGTAATGAAAATGGCGGCCTTCTTGGCCGCCATTTTGCGACGGAATACGAATTCCGTCGCAAATTTGCGACGGAATTATAATTCTGTCGCAAATGTGCGACGGAATTCCTATTCCGTCGCAAAACTTGCGACGGAACTCTTATTCCGTCGCAAATTTTCGACGGAATAAGAGTTCCGTCGCAAAATGATGAAATTTGCGACGGATTAAATTCCGTCGCAAATTTCGTCGCTATTCTCATTCTTTCTAGTAGTGCTATACTTAGCTGTTGGTTGAGGTGTTATTTGACCCTTGGAAATTACACTTCTTTAGAAAGACGAAAACAATTTGGGGAAAAGCACCAATATAGGAATTTTTTTACAAAAATTGTACCCAATTAGAGTAGTTGAAAAAAGTTTTATCGATCTAATGCAGTTAAAAGCGTTGGTTAACTGACGCAACCCTACTTGTGGACGTCACTAGTGGTGTCAATTAATTGATGCCATAAGGCGTCAATTGTTGAAGTGACGCCACTAGTGGCATCCACAAGTAGACGCCACTCTGCAGTAGCATCAGACCTCTAACACCATTGTAGAGTGGCGTCAGAGGTGACGTCAGTCAACCAACGCCTTTGACTGCATTAAATCGGTAAATATTTTCAAAACTACTCTAATTCGGTACAATTTTTGTAAAAAGTTGCAATTTTGGTGCTTTCCCTAAATAGTTTGTATAAGCTTTGAAAATGATTAGTCTCAAGTCCAAAATAACTTTTGAACACCTCTATCAAATCAAATCCAAAATAGAGTGGAGTCTGGATGTGAAACAGTCATATCAATAAACAAAGGCAACCAATTGATTGTGTGGGTTAATTGAGTAATTGTTTCTTTAATAGTCTGAATCGAGGCTGCCTAGTTGTCCAGCTGAGCGTACATGAGAGTCCATTTTGGTTTCCCATATTTAGAAATTAACACCAATTGTTTGACCGCAGCTTCAAGCTCATCAAGTTCAGCATATCAGAAAAACTCATTAGCCATTGGATCAGTTGATGCTCCGTGAAAGCACCAGTGCAATGATCACTATCGGTAATACAGATGGAATATAATTGAGTAAAAATAACAGAGATTATGTAAAAATATGAAGCGAACTGCAAAAAACCATTGAAATAAAGGAATAAGTATCATTCTTACCCTAGAAGTTTAGCTTAGGAACATTGAGCACCTGGATGTTTTTTCTGGAGCAAAATTCCCCCGGAAGTTATTAAAAACAAGCAATTTTGTCCCGAAAATTTTTTTAAGGAGCAATTCTGCTATGAAAGTTTATTTTAAGGGCAATTTTTGTTGTTGAAAATGTATTGAATATGTAGAAATTGAATATACAGTAAACAGATACTATTAATGTAGTATAACAAGAATCTGTGTTATTGAAATAGCACATACAGAGATCATACAATAGGTCTGTATAATATGAAAAAGCTATAACCGAACTCACAAGACTTCCGAATATAGTAATAAACTATGCAGAAATCCAAGTCCAATGTATGTTATTGCCTTCAGACAATTTTGCTCTTTAATATGGATGCCAAAGGTTTCTGAGCAATTGCTTCCTAGAATAGAGCGGATTATTCGTCTTCAGAAAAATGGCTCTGTCAATCTGAAGCATAAACGAATCTAACGAGTCTGCTTTCAGAACATACAAAATGTTTTGTATATGCAGTATGCAGAAGGAGTGTATATAAGAAAAATCGGATCTGATTTTGTGACTAGGGCACCTTATTTATAGACAACGAAAAAACTTGATTAGATGGACTCGTCCGTTGCAACGAAATGGTGCGTTGTGCAAACAGACGCACCAAAACGAAACGAACAGAAGCAACCAGCGTCCCTTGCTGGTGAACTAGTGCGTCGCACAAGTAGATGCACCAGAACAGATCGATCGATACGAACGGATCGCAATACGTAGCTGCTGGTTGGAATATCTCGGAGGGAAAAGCGGAATTATTAAATATTCGGGGTCAAATTGGAAATTCAAAAAAATTATTTAATAAAAAATTATTTTTTATTTCACACATGCAAGAACCGGACTGGATCGGGCCGGCGGCGCGCGACTGAACTAACAGCCTGCGTGTCTATGGTAGACCAAAAGTCACCTAAGTTATCACCCATCCACAAAAGTGGGTTGGCCCAGGGGCCCATTTAGTAGGAGCAAAATTGATGTTTATATACCTTCTAACTTCTCTTCAACTAATTAATGTGGGACTTTTATCCACACACACATTCTTTCTTCCTTTTTCCTCTTCTTTTCCATCATTTTTCTTATTCATAACCCATGGGATTTTATCCTAAATTCTAACAATTTTCTCACGGGAAGTTTACAAATTTGAGCAATAATTTAATGGTCAAGATTAACAAAATGATAAGATTGCTACGATTTTTAACTTTTAGGGCAATTTTGCTCCATAAAAAACTTTTTGATACCCAATGTTCTTGAGCCAAAACTTCCAAGATAAAAATGATATCCCTCCAAATATATGTAACATATAATATATAATTAGTCATCTATCTTGATACAAGTATGAAATTAAACCAGAAACACCATGAAAATCTAATTCTGATGTAAACAACAATAGAAGAAAATTTCAAAGAGAAGGAGAAAAAAGATTGCAGGAAGAGACATGCAAAATTCATCATCCCCTAGCCCCTCCTTTTTTTTTTTTTTTGGATATAAAAAATTTTAGGAAAGGGGTTGAATTCACCAATGATCTAAGGACAGGGCGAAATCTCTCTTCCTCCTAGATTATATCGATGTTGGGTAGGGCGAGCCGTCTATTACTTTTAGGCGTTTACCTAGGCACTTAGGAGCTAAAATGCCTCCTCCAGCGCCTTGACCAATTCCAAGATCGAACCCCCTCTTTTTAGTGAAAATGTCCATTCTTTTTACCAGTTGAGTCCAAGGACGAGAGGCTTGACCCATTCCCTCCCGAAACCATATATCCCCAATCTTCTTGCCCAATAATAAACTTTTATAGTATCATGATATATATAGTACAAGATTGTTTTAAAAATGATTGATTGTGGGAAGATTGAACCCTTTAAATCTCTAATAAATAAAATAATTTTGCCTTTCCTAACAAGTTTTGAACAGGAAATTTTATACACGAAAACATTGTCATAATCAAGTATGAACCGTCAAGTGAGCCTAATTCTGTAGTAGTTATAAAAAAACTGAATAATATCTTTCTCAATAGATGGGTCAATTTTTTTATATAAAAATAAATATATTTATTTAACGATGATAAGAATGGTAGGGACTGACTCTTTTTCCTCTGCAACACTTAAAAAAAAAAAAAGGCATCACATGAAAACTCAGGAAGACCAAAATAAGACCCAGGTTCTCTCTCTATCTATCTACTATCTATACGCATATCGTCTTTACTCTTTATCAAGCAAAGAAGGCATCAAACTGCTGAGAAACCAAGCTAAGAAAAAAAAAAAAGATGCCGCTGAAATCCCTTCAACAACGAACCTCCATTAACGACATAACGTTCATTCTCTTCCTGAACTTGTCTTCACCTCTCCTCCTCTTATTCTTCTTCCTCTTCTCTTCAACAATCCCTTTCTCTTTCGCCTACCAACCTCACAGATTCATCTATGGAGGTTGCTCCCAAGACAAATACCAACCAAACTCGCCCTTCGAATCCAGCCTCAACACTTTCCTCTCCTCCGTCTCAAGCTCCTCCTCTCAATCCTCCTACAACAGCTTTGCCATCGGAAACTCCACTTCGACCCCGTCCGATTCCGCCATCTTTGGCCTTTACCAGTGCAGGGGTGACCTACAACTAAAAGATTGCTCAAAGTGTATATCAAGTTGTGTTAACCAAATTGGCTTAATTTGCCCTTATGCCTTAGGTGCTTCTTTACAGCTTGAAGGATGTTATATCAGATATGAACATTTAGATTTCTTAGGAAAGCCTGATATGAACGTGAGGTTCAAGAAGTGTAGCAGGTCGTCAGCGACTGATAGTGAGTTTTACCGGCGCCGGGACGACGTGCTGGCCGACCTGGAGGCGTCGTCAGGGTTTCGGGTAAGCACGTCGGGTTTTGTGCAAGGGTTTGGTCAGTGCTTGGGGGATTTGAACTCGGAGGATTGTTCGGCTTGCCTTTCGGATGCTGTGGGGAAGTTGAAGAGCTTGTGTGGATCTGCTGCTGCTGCGGATGTGTTCTTGGGACAATGCTATGTTAGATACTGGGCTTCTGGCTACTACAATGAACCAGGTTTGTTTTTCATTATTGTTCTGATATTTTCTTTTCTTGCTTGTATTAAAAGAAAATAATAATAACCATCGGAGAATTTTCAGTTTTAGTTTAATTACGTTAGAAGAAAAAATAGGTTGATGTAGTTAAGGTGGCACGTACATATATAGTGACTAGTTAAAATGTATTCTTGGTTTAATTCTAAATATATGAGCTAGCTAGATGACTAATTTGTATGGATTAAAAAATTGTTAAGTTAATTATTTGTAAAATGTGTGTTAATTTTTTTAAAGTACCCCTTTTAATTATTTGTATGGGAAATTACTCCTTTAATAAATACAAAGCCCCCTTATTATACGCAATTGTAAAGAGGGTTTAGTGGAAAAAGATTATAAATTTTAAAAAATAGAGTGGATTGATGGAAATATTTAATACGAAACAAACCTTTTAGCTCTACTTTTAGACTGAAGAGGAGGGAGTATAAAACTTCGCGATAAAGTGAGGATCTACTAATATTCTATTCTTGAGTTCTTTTCTGGTTTTACTTTAATTTGTAGCCACATGTTTTCGAACTTAGGCTATGTATAATCAGATATAGTGTATCAAAAAAAGAAAATCATCATATATCTATAGTTGAAGCGGATTTAAGAACAAAGGAAGGAAAAAAAATTGTGGGTTTTTTGTTAATTATAAATAAACTAAACTCGTTAGCCAAGACTAAAAGAAGGAATTAGTTGTATTAGAATAACTATATCTCAAGCCACACTGCATTCGGGAAAGGAAGGCTCTACAATGCTTGATCTTCTCCCCTCACTAGCACCTTTAGCAGAGTTTTTTTTTTTTTTTTTGGTATATGTATACATAGTCTCAAACGATTTACTATTATGTTCTTTATAATAGATGTCACACCACTTTTATACTGTAGAAGTTCATTCTGAATCTTATTCAACTATCCAAATTTTTGCTCTTTCTTGCCTTTTAAAATCAAACATTCTCTACAAAATTCTGTATTAATGCTGGTCATGTAGCAGTTCAATAAAAAAAATTCTCTTTTATCTTATAAGTTACTCTACTGTTCATGTCAAAAAATCACCAACACATACATACATACATAAACACGCGCGCACACACATCTCCATCCAACACAAGAGGCCCTTGGAAAAGCAAAATTATAAGTAGAAAGAAAGGGAGGTATGGAGGCAGAAAGTACTAAAAGTTTGTCAAACATACTCGTCAACTAGTAATCTTTTTAAAGTAAAGCATGGAGAATATATGCTTTACATTAATATTTGGGAAAATTCACTGTTTCTGACAATGTTTTTACCCCTTGTCTTCTTTATTTACTATTGAAGGGTTTGATCTGTTTTTCATTTCAGTCTCTGCCAGTGTTTATCTTTATTTTTCAACCACAACACATTTGTGAGCCAGCAGGCCCTTTATATATTCTTTTCATGCATGTATATGGCATAAAGCTCCATATGTATTTTTTTCATAAAGGAAAAGATAAATAGGGAATCTCAGAATGATCTTTTAATCCAAAGTGCTCAAAAGTTCTATATTCTCCCGCCAACTTCTCCAACATATATATCAGGACAATGTTTTACAAGAGTATAAATTTGAGTGTATACTAAAATCAGAAGGACTAGAGATATATGCCCAGTAGTAAAGAATGTAATTGGCTCAAATGTGGTATAAATAGGGAAAAAAAAAATCAAGTGCAAGAATTTAATTATGCAATTTATTTCTGTAATACTTTATTAAGAATTAATTGGTAGTGTTAAACACTAAATTTTTGTTACTCTCGTATAAGAGAGAAAGTATGAGAGTACCATATGGTATTAAATACTTGAAAAGTTGTTAATTAAAATAAAATTATGGTTTAAAGTTGTTAAGTTTTGGTAAAAAGTATTAAACATCACATGTAAAAAGTAGGGGTGTACATGAAGCCGAGGAACCCAGTGCGCTTGCCCGAGCTCGTCAAAAAGTTGCTCTGCCTAGCGCAGAAAAAATTGAGCACAATCGGGCTAAGCATTTTTGTGGGCAGGGTTTGCCGCTTTACCCATTTATCGCTGACCGCCAAGTATATATTTTTATCTTTCATATAAATATTTTTTATATAATAGTTAATATACTTGTATTATATATTTATAAATACTCTAATGTATTCATTGAGTATTTGACTACGAGTCCATTAGACCATTATATTACTAATAATGTTTTGTATTTAATGGACTATGGATATTATAATTAATTCTTCATGTATGTGTATTTGACTATTTGTTAAGACGTATAATAGTCTTTTTAATTTCAAGACTCAAATTATAGACTTATTTTAGAATATTCTAAAGTGTATAACTATAGATTACATTTGAAATTTACAATATTGTTGATTAGGTATGATTGAAACTTTTTTTTTTTCCCCATATAGGGTGTGGTATAGTATCACCATTTGGGTAGAGAAGCTCGCCCTGCCTAACCCATTATTACCTAGCCTGAAAGTGTTAGGGCTTTTATCAGACAGGGTTAGACACCAGATTGCATTTTATTGTCCAATAATCCTTCGGGGAGGGGTCTCACCTGGCCCAACCCTGCCCATATTCACCCCTAGTAAAAAGGATTAGGATGATTTTTTTTTTTTTTTTTTGGTTTTAATGAGCAGTTGGATTTCCAATGCCACTAACTATGAATGCTTTCTTTCTTTTTTTTCTTTTTTGTTGTTGAACTTGGAACATTGCGCAGAACCCTCTCACGAGGACCAAGTGGGAAAATCTGTGGCCATCATTGTTGGAGTGCTTGCTGGTCTCGCCATTTTAATTGTTCTTCTCTCCATCTGCAGAAAAACTATGGGTTCGTAATCATACTCTAATTATTGTCTCAGTCTCATTTTCTTTTATTATATTGCTGAATTAATTACTAAATATATAGTCATTATGGCTCCAAAGAAACAAAAAATTAATTGATCAACCTAGCTATATATATTGCAGATTGATGTTTGGATGTTATTTGCACTATTGCAGATTAAAAAGGAAGCAAGGTGGGGGCTATGTCTCAAAGAAAGGGCCTAATCATTATGAAAGGTCCACAAATATATTTTTATTTTTTTTTCCTAAAATTTGTGGAAGTTCTCTGCTGATTCTACTCTTTTTTGTCAAGCTTTTAATTGATACATGATCAACAACATCGTTTTTATATGTTTACCCTCGAGGTCATTTTCGGAAATTCATTAATCAACTTCAAAAGGGCTGCAGATTCTCCTTCTTTTTGACGGAAAACGTTTGTTTCAACCTCGCTCTTATGAAGTTCTACCATCTCAATTTGAATCAAAATTGGGCAAATGACTTATAATTGAAAAACTTTCTTAATCTAATTTCTAATACAAGCCCATTCAAAGACTCTTTGTTTTTTCGAAATATATTATCAAAATAGTGAGAAAATTAAAGGTCTTGAGCTTTGCACTAACACAAGAGACTCTAGCGATCGAACACAAAATCTCTTAGATGTCCTAATTCAACGATGGCTGAGACTTTTCTATTGTGCTGTTTAAATTTTTCTTTAAAATCACTCAAGTTACTGGGCCCTCAGAGTTAACAGTGTTCATGTCAAAGATGCAAAGCTAACACCATTAGGCCACGATACTCCGGAGGAAGCGGGTGTGGTCTTAGTGCCAACTGTCCCAAGCGGCTGTATTCATATGTTTTTGAATGACCATTTGGTCTATCTGCCATAGCTTTTGCTTTTTGTACTGTATTTGGGATTAGACTCTAGTAGTCTTTTCCCGTTTCCTTTTTCAAGCCTCGGCTTGCCTTTTCTTATTTTAAAAAAAAAAAAAAAAAGCTAACACCATTAAATCCAAGTCCTGCTTCTTATGAATTATATATAGAGACCACCAATGTTAGCGTTGGAATAAAGATGTGCAACCAAAAAACTGGAATAACAAAAGTATAGAAGGCAAAAGCAAAACTAGATCAAACTAGAAAGACTTGAAGTGGGTTTAATCCAAATAAATCATTGTTATGAATATGCTAATACATGGAAAATCTCATGCACATGTTTATGTGGCTTTATTGTATTATTCTATGCCATAATAACCACACTCTATAGAACATATCAACATCACGAGGCTTCAGCTTCAACGATTTCCTTTCACCTTTTTCTTACACTTCAAGTCTTTAAAATCCATTAGGCTGCCACTTATAGTCCACACTCATCTCTATATTCTCCGAAAAGGAATCATCAAACCCAATTTTCTCTTCATTCTGCCATGCAAAAACCAAGTAATAATTTTAATTTAATTAAGATGAAATTGAAGTGTTAATTGATTTAAAATAAGAATTATGCAATAACAATGTAACGTAACCTTGGGGAACAGGTTTAGTGTCTTCTTCTCCAGCTTCATAGGATGAGAGAAATAATTCTCGAGCATTGCATGTAAACAAGGAAATGCACAGAAGGAGAGTAAGAATGTGTGAGATATATATCGACATACTCATAATAATATGAGAGACAATCTAAGACTTTGGATAAAGACTATTGAAATTCAAGGAGGGGTTTTATATATATGTGTGTGTGTGGAATCCGATTAAAAGTGTGTAAAAAAGGAAGTATATTGAAAGGATAATGTAATCAACTTTAAGTTCAAATTAATGTAGCATTCGATTTGAAATTCATGTATCCAACTATATTAATTTCAAATCGGATTCTCTATTAATTTCAACTATATATATAAAGTTGGATACATGAATTTCAATTCGGATTATAAATTAATTTCAACTTAAAGTTAGTTAAATGAATTTTTCTATAAACTTCCTTTTTTTACACACTTCAAATCGCATTTTATATTGATTTTAACTATATATATATAGGGAGAGAGAGGGTTACATCAATTTTTCAATACACTTCCTTTTCTACATACTTCAAATCAGATTCCATATATACTCCCTAAGGTCCTTTTCATATAGAAAAATCAGTGGAATAGTGATAAACATAAGAAACAATCCTTTAAAGGAATATCTAACACCTTAAAGTATTTTCTCAGACACATCAAGAATTCTAAAGCATTTTGTGGTGCATTCTAGAACCCTGAAATATTTTTTAGATGTATTCAACACTTAAAGCTTTTTGTAGTGTATCCAACATTTTGAATTAATTTTTCAAGTGTGAGCTACATCCTAAAATAATTTTTGACACATGTAACACCAAGGCACAAGAAATATTTTAGGGTCCTGAACTCGATCACCTAAGAAAAATATATACTTTAGAGTGTTGAATGTACCTAAGAAAATACTTTAGGATGTTATATGCACCTTAATTAACCCAATCCTTTTTGTCAGAAGTTTTAACAACATAGTCAACATTTTAAACTAAATGATTTTGATAGTTGCTCTTTATAAAAAAGGTTGGAGGGAGTACTAGATAATCATGTTGTATTTGGGACACAGAACGGATCGATCCCAAAGTTCACAAGTTTTTGTCTCTATTCAAGTTTTACGTATGAAGACTATATATTCTGCTTCCTCATCAGTCACTTGTTTATGTAAATTCTAAAATATACCTTTCCCTGTCTTTTAGTTAACATCAACATACGATCATTCTATTCTCTGACCTCCAAATCTTCTTTTAATTTTCTTCCTCCATTCTCAGATCTCGGCTTGTCTTCAACTTCGTCTCAGATCTCAAATGGAGACAACAAACCCACTAAAAAAAAAAACAGAAACCTTGCATCTTGAATATCATCGTGAAGGGGTGGAAGAGAAGAGAGGAGAGGGGTTTGCCGATTGACATATGCCTCTAATTGCAAAAAGGAATTAGTGTGCTTTTACCACTTAGCAAATAGGTTTGTGTTTGGGATGGGCTTTTCAATTTGTGTTTTTTTTTTTTTGCTCCGTTATCTTTTTAATTGGGACCAACCTGGAAGTCTGGTATAATCCAGTCTGGTCTAGATAGAGACCGGGTTATGTTCGAGTTAGACTGGACCACAAGCAAGTTTTTCTAACCTAATGATATTTTAGACCAGACATCGATCCAGGGTGTAACCTGGTTTAGCCCAGTCTTTGCGAACCCCTAGTCCAAGGGCGGAGCTTGAGACAAAAATTTGGGGGTGAAATGTATACTCATTAACTAATTAAAATTTTTAAGATTATATAACATTTTTAAAATATTCAGATTTATAATAAAATTTTTTTTAACAATTCTAATGTATAAAATGACATGTCTATCTCTAGTATGGATGTCATATCAATTATAAAATGAGAAGATATCATGAAATTCCAGAAGATTGCCTGTTATATAATATATCAAAATATTAAAAGTTAACAATGTAATTTATAATACAAAATTAATAAAACACTATACTAAATGATATAATTAAAAATTACTTCCACTTAAAGTAATTTAGTTCTTTCTTCTTTTAATGACTTGAAATCATCAATAACTAAATCAATAGTGAAAGTGTCAGTTATTTCTTTTTCAGAATTACCATATTATCTGTAGTAAAATCATCTTCCATCTTGTTACGCAACCTTATTTTAATTATTTTCATCGCTGAAAACGATTGGTCCGTGGTAGTTGTTGAAACTATAAAAGTTAATAAGAGGCAAATTAATCGATCGATCAAGTAATACACCTTAGATTTCCCTGTTTTCATCAAAAGCACAACATAATTCAGGTAGAGTTAATATGTTGTTCAAATTTGGATGACTAGAAGCATCAATAATAAAATGGTGAAGTTGAGGCTTCAAAATTATCTTCTCTTACTCAGTAAAATCAGCAGAATATATCTTGTAATAAGAGTGCAAATATCATTAATGTTGAAAGTTTTACAAGCATCCTTAGGAATTAAATGAGAGCTAAGTATAAAAAGCTCCAAAATTTTAAGTTGCCAACGTCAGAGGGAGGGAACGATAAAAAAAAAAGGAGAAACTGTATTTAAAAAATTTTGGGGGGGGGGACCAAAATTAAATTTTACATCATATAAATTTTTTTATAAAAAAAATTGTAAACAGTTTTTTTTTTTTGGGGGGGATGACTCCTATGTCATAAAGAAGCTCCGTCCCTGCCCTAGTCCTTACAACACCATCATAGTATATCGATTCAGGGGCATGGCTTGCTGGTTTTTGTAGATATATTGGAATCTGTGATGCCCAAAACGCTGAATTTTGGGCTGTTGCTGATGGCCTAATGTTAACTTGGGAGTTGGGTATCAAGAGATTGATCCTTGAAACAGATGCTGCTGATGTGTTTGCTATAATTCAGAAGGAAGTCTCGGCCACTGATTGTTTGCTGGTCTGCAAAATTAAAGAGATACTGATGTGGAATTGGGAGGTGTCTATCCTTTTGATTCATCGGAAAATTAACCGGGTGGCGAATGCGTTAGCAAAAACAGGCTTATCTAAGTCTTCGCTTTTTGATGTCTGTCCTGCCTTTCTTAGGGATTGGGTAGAATAAGAATGTTTGGAATTAATTTCTCTTTAATGTAATTGCTGTGTTTTATTTTTAGGCTTCTCAAGCCTTCTTATATATCCAAAAAAATAAAAAAACAATCATAGTATATCAATTCTATCAAACCTCTGTATTTTTATAAAACAACAATATTTGCGAGAGGCAGAAACAAACGTCATATAGAAACACAATGATTAAAAAAAAAATGTGCATACGAGTTACTATATATATATATATATATGCTCCTTGATTCTTATTATAATACACCAACTAATAATTCTCACAAACTAATAAAAATAGTTAAAGTCAACAAACTTAGCTTATTGTTAAAAAAATAAAATAAAGTTAGCTTACAATTTAATAACTTTCAATATTACCTTTGCTTATTGCACTAAACTCTAATATCATATTAATTATTACTCTCATCCACTACCCCTATTTATAAAGGACATACATGGAAAAGAATAATTAATGTTCTTTGGAAACAAATAAGTACCTTATAAAAAAAATCAAATAAATTTGTTAGTTGGTGCCTTCTAATAAGCACCAGAGGGAGTAGTACACTCACAAACAAACGCTGCAGATAGAAATCACACATTTGTTTGGTATAAGGGGAGGGAAAATTATTTTGAGTTGAATTTAAAAAATTAGAGAAATGAGATTAAAAAATTTTAATTTATTTTTCTTACTATTTTATCTTATAAATTCTTTTTATTAAAATTTTGTAACCTTATTTTTCCAATTTTTTAAAACCTAATCCATAAAAATTTCTCCACCCCTCCAAATCACTCTACCAACACAGAAGAGACAAATTAACGCTACACCAACACCAGGAATCACTACAAGTATAACTTATGGAGCTTACTCATCAGTGCTTTAAATTAGGGACTTTTTTTATATTAATTATGGAATTCTAGTATAAAAAAATCTTATTGTCGAAATAGTTTTTCATGTTGTTAAAATAGTTTTTCCTATTTTTAAAATATCTTATAAAAAATTGTTGTCAAAATGGCTTTTCATATTGTTAAAATAATTTTTCCTATTGTTAAAATTCTATAGGCCGGAGAAAAACTTGAAAAATTTTTAACAGCAGGAAAAGCTATTTTGACAACATGAAAACCCATTTTGACAACATTTTTTTATAAGAAAATTTTAACAACATGAAACGCTATTTTGACAACGAGAATTTTTTGATATTTTTTCTCTGTGATTAATATCAAAAAAATCCTTATGGACTTTTTAGATAAAGAATTTAGGGTTGATATTTTTTTGATATATTTTTTTTCCTCCTTAAGACCTGAATGATATTTTCCTTTTAAATTAAATCCTCATCATTGTTCAAAACATAGGTCTTAGCAGGAATCATCAGTTATGACAATTTTCTCATAATTCTGCAGCAAGCAATTTCAGAAGATTATGTATATTTACAAGCCAATATATTTTTGTTAACTCTCTAGTTTATCTTGTGAATATCTTCATTTATCTGGTAAATAGTTAAAATATTTTTGTTAATTCTCTAATTTCTTTTAAATCCCTTTATTTATCTTGTAAAATGCTGTTTTGAAAAAATTAAGGAAGGGTGTAATTGTCTTTTCCCCTATAAAACTTAATTTCATTTTAATCCAAAGGATGCAATGAAGTTTCAAATGTCGTTTTCAGGGTTGACTGAAATAAAGTCTAATATGCGAGGTTAACTGAAATTCTCCCCCTTTTTTTCAATACCATGTATTCTTGGGGAAGCAGATTTTCTCCTTCTCCCCTTCCCTCAGAATCCCTCAGTATCCCATCTGGACCATCCAAATCTTGATCCAACGGTCCAGATTAAAAAAAAAAAATTTTACTTTTATCTTTTTCGAAAAAGACAAAAGTAAAAAAAAAATTTAAAAATCTGGACCGTTGGATCAAGATTTGAACGGTCCAGATGGGATACTGAGGGATTCTGAGGGGAAAGGACAATGAGAGAATCCGGATCCGTATTCTTGGCGCCATTTGCTTTTCTATTTGGCGCTCATTTTTATAAGGTTTTCAAAGGATTTTCGATTCGGCGGTCTCCATTTGTATCGTCTGAAGCTACGCGTGCTCCGTCCCTTCGTGGTTGCCCGATGTCGATCTCTCTCACTATTTGATGTCCCATCGGTTCGTGGGCACTCAGAGTTAGAGTTCGGTGTTGGTGCTCACTCAGTCCCACCATTTTCATCTTGTTCGTTTAGTTCTGTTAAATGTAAGTATAGAGTCTCTGTGGCTTCTTCTTTTTTTTTTTGGCCTCTCTGATTTTGGGGAAACGTTAAGAATTTAGCGCTTCCTATACTTTCCACTTTTTGCTTAGTTGCTGATTGATGGCTTTTTTTTTTTTTCCTGAATTGTGGGGCTTGTTTTGCTCAAAAATGAATTTAGCACTCATCTTTTTGTCTCTCCCAATTTGTGGGATGTTTTGTGTTTGGAAAGGATTGTTTAGTTGTTATGTGTGTGTGCAAAGTTTTCTTCTTCCTTTGAGTTTTAGGTTTGAAAGATGTGGTCGTGGTAGCAAAGGATTTTACAATGTCACAGCTTCTTCAATGATGACAACCTTTACTTGGATTTACATTTACAATTGATTTCTATTCAAAATTTTTGTTTTCAGGTGTGGGGGCCTTGGACTTTTTCCAAATCGAATGGATGTTTCCTATATATCCCCAGATTATAAGTTTCTGTTATTATCTTTTAAATGTATCAATTTCTTTTGTCTTTGACTGAGCAAGATTCACTAAGGCAAGACTAAAGAAAGGTTGAATTACGAATAACTACATGCTTGTAGATTCTGATCTGTTCTCTTCAAACACCTATAAAGCCTCCTGGATAACTTGGATCGAAGGAGCATTTGACCCCACAGATAAAACTATTTCTTGATTTGTTTATGATTTTTTATATAATAAGATCACTACTTGAATAGAATGCATATATGTTGAAAGGTTTACTTTTTAGTTGACATATATATTTATATCTTGGAGCTATGTAGTACACAACTTTGGGAAATTATGAATGCTGATGTGAAAAAAATTGCACAAGAAGAAATTTAGACAAATATGAATTCTTTACTACTTTTGACAGTGTTGTTTCTGAGAAGCAAGGCAAGGACTTGAAACTTGGATTTGATTCTCGACAACAAATGCCTTGTTTCTGAGTGCGCCTATATTGCGCCAACTTGTGCAAATTTATACCCCGATGTGTTTTACATGTTCCATAAAGAGTGGGATTTCCAATTCTGTGTGATGTTAACTCAACGTGATGAAAAAGGACCATTATATAAATACATTGCCCACATGATTGATGTTGAAGGAGAATGGAGAGTTGAGTTCAAACCTGACACACATGAAATTTCTTGCACCTGTGGAACGTTTGAGAATATTGGGGTATTGTGTTGTCATGCATTGAAAGTGTACGAGGTAAATGATGTGAAAATTATGCCTGAGCAATACATTATGGAGCGATGGACCAGGGGAGCAAGGAGTGAAGTTGCATATGATGATAAGGGGAATGAGATACAAGTAGATCCGAAACTTGAAATCCCACGAAGATATAGACAATTAGTGCAAAATATAGAAAGATTAGCAGAAAAGGCAGCTAAGTCTCATGAAAGTTATGAGCGTGTTCGGAGACTCATCATTGAGTTAGAGAAAAAATTTTCAAACGATGATGAAGATGATGTTCCTGAACCAAGTAGAGCACCAGTGGTAGAGTCACAAAATATTCCTAAGGGATTCAAAAAGAGAGAAGGAAGAAAAGGAAAGCAAGGTTGGAAGGGAAAAAATTTGAAGATGAGAAGACAACTTGCAAAAGAGCCAGAGGTATTAAGTTTTCTTTAATTCACTTTTATACAAAAACAAATTGTTGCTAATTTTATATTTATCTTGTGTAGGGCGTTCAAGGGGCTTCATCATCTAAGAAAAGAATACAAGATTCAAAAAACAAAGATACACAAGCACAGGCTGTAATGATTTCAACAAAACCTGTGCAAACTCAAGATTCAACATCTCCATGCTTAGCACCTTCAACTCAGTATGTTTTTCGACCATCTGTATCATCTATAAATTAGTTTGTTGATGGTATGAATCAATAAATTAGTTACTACTAATAGTTACCGTGATGATATCATCAACTCACAGCCATTGACATTTGAAATCTATGCAGCTGAAGAAAAAGTTGTTCTATCACTTGAAGCCATAGAGATTACAGCAAATTATTCACAAGGTAATGAATAGAAGAATGATTGGATACGATTTGTTCAAGAATAATCTTTTATTCATTTCAATCATAATACACTTCATCATTTGCTTGCTATATACAAAGATTGTCTCATCACATGACATTAACCTAACTGGTTACAATTTCTTCATTCAGGACGGTAAAATGGGCACAAGATAGATTTTGCTGCCTACTTTTTTTTGGATGCACTTGCAATGATAATTTACAACAATGTCCAAAAGAACTTGTAGAATTAAGATAGTTTGACACTGATTCTCTTACTTTTTGCAATCCTTGTGGCATCAAGTGAGACTTTGGGTTACTTGTCATTGAAATAATGTATAGAGGAGAGCATTCTGCAACCACCAGGGACTAAAGAAGTTGGTTACTATGTTGTTTAACTTGTCCAAAGCTATGGCTTTTTTGCCAAGCAACACCCAATTCATAAATTCATCTTGAAACCACTCAAGGTCTTCAAGTCAATGGATAAAGTAAATATAAATCAGTCACCGTGATTGACCTAGAAATAATTTGGGCTAAAACAGAGGAAGTCTGGTTAGTTTGGAAAGAATGGGTGCTGGTTGCTCAACTTTGAAGTTTTGGAATCAACTTTCATTAATAAAGTATGGAAAAAAGATGAGGAAACAGAATAGAATTAATTACAGGCAAAAATGATAAAAACATGTTAAATACTTAGACAAGTTCAAATGAGATATTATAAAAAGGATTAAGACAATTCAAATTTAAAGTTGTTTGTGTGTGAAATTTTGGATATTTTGAATGTGAGAGGGGGAGAAAATCAAGCACATTAAAAGTTTATACAACTACAAGTGAAATCATAAAAAAATAATCAAAGCAATTCAAATTTTAAGTTTTTACAGAAAGGATCGGGGTGCGTAAGAGAGATAAAATTAGGGGACAAGCTCGTATCTCTCTTGATAAAATGATTTATAGCCACTCCAGGAAATATAAGGCCCCTTGGTTACAAATAAATGCAATGGTATAAATATACCACTACCCGAACTTTGATTGATCTATTCCTTATATAAAATCAATTATAATACAATGCATAAATATGGCTACCATCATCATTTCAATCCCATTTAAGATTACAACACCTGAGGTCACAATTCTAACATTTATTTTTACCAAGCCAATCACTTAAACAAAGAGAGACTATCCGGGTCACAATTCTAACATTTATTTAATCTTTTTTGTACCTTACGATGTGAGGGTCTTGGACTTGGTCCAAATCGAATCGATGTTTTCTATATATATCCTTAAATTATATGTCGTTATTCTTTCAAGTCTCTAATATAAAAGTTAGATAATATGTTTATTTTGGTTCTAAATAGAATACCTTAATCTATTTTTTCTCCTAAATTTATTTTAGCCTCAAAGTATCCATATTAAGGAAGTTTTCATCCAAAGGTAGTTCCGATAAAGCCTTACACTAGGTAGCAGCATGTTTGGGGAACCGTTCAGACCCTTAAAAAGTTCAGTTTGGGAAGGAAAGAACGTAGGGCAAAAAAGGTCCAGTTTATGGTGTTTGGGTAACTTTCTCAAGTTATTAGGGGTGTGCATGGTAACACTCCCAAAATGACTTTTTTCCTAATTTCTGTGTTCCATAACAAAAATGGATGGAAATTGTGTTTGGTAAATCCGGTTTTTTTTCTTGCTCCCGGGATGAACTAGTTTATTTTTTGTGCTAGGGAGTAAAAAAAAGAAGCTAAAAATTTTGGCTTCTCTATTCCAAAGTAAAAAATCAGAATTTATTTTTTCCTCAATCGAAGCAAAAATTTACCCTCGTTCACCACCACCACTGCTCCTCCACCACCACCGTTGCCACCTCCAACACCACCCCCGCCCCACCGCCACCGCCTCGCCACCGTCGCCGCCACCACCGCCACCACCACCGTCGCCACCGTCGCCACCATCACCACCACCACCACCGCCCCGCCACCACACCACCACCACCGCTGCCACTGTTGCTGCCGCCACCACCACCGTTGCCACCACCATCACCGCCCCCCCCCCCCCCGCCGCTGCCGCTGCCGCCGCCGCCATCGCCGCCACCACCACCGCCACTGCCCCAACCACCACCACCCGCCGCTGCCGCCACCACCACCGCCGCCCCCCGCCACCACCACCACCACCGCCACCGCCACCGCCACATAAATAATTTTTTGAATATAAAAATTACATAAATAATTGTTTTAGGAAATTTAAATTTAAATTTATTTGTAAAGTATAATAATTATATTAATTATTAAAGAAAAGGACAAAATGGTAAAAATAACTTATTAATCCTTCATCTTCCTCCCTTACGATTTTTTTAACTCCTAAACAAGAAGAGGAAAAATGTGTTACCAAACGTAATTCTGATTCTCAGAGTAAAAATAAAATGGGTTAACAAATGTAATTCTGATTCTCAGAACTCTTTCAAAGCACAGAATCAGAAAAAACTGTTTCATCTCAGAAACAGTGTTGGGTAATAGAATGGTTGCCATACACACCCTAAGCTTCTTCCAAAAATGCTCCTTATTTTAGAAGCAGAATCCTAAGCGTTGAGTGGAGGCTGGCGAGGCGAGCGTTGGGCATTTACACGACTGATGTTCTCACACCTTTTAAGTCTAATAAAGGGCAAGTTTTTTAATAAATCAAGGGAGGTGAGGGTATTTAATACCCTCTGCCCACTATTAAATGGTTAGGCCGGCACATGTCCCCACCATTTAATGAAGGGTTAAGGTGCAATTTTATTAATGAATTATTGGTCCAGGAGTATCTAACATAATTAATTATTAAGTTGACCAAAAATATCAAAAAAAGTTTTACTCAGGAGCGTCCAGTACAACGTCGTTAGACAACAGTTAACGTTCATTATCTAAGGTGTAAATTAGCCAATGAATTTTTACCTCAGGAGCGTCCGACACAAAATTCTAAATTTTACTAAATTAAGTAAGTTTTTTCTCAATTGTCATTATTCAAAACTACTTGTATAGATATCTATGGACAAAAATTACTCATTCTTCAATTTTGTCAAAATTATAATTTTCTAAAATAAATAAAATATTTAATTAAAAAATTTAATTATATGATTTAAATAAAACTCAAGGTGTTTTATAGTTTAATTTATATGTTAAACATAATATATATATATATATATATATATATATATATATATATATATATATGATTTATTTTTAATGGATATCAATATTAATACTTAATAATATAAATCCGGTAACTTGATGATATATTTGTTAATTAAATGATCTATTGATTATTTGTGGCTTTTTTTTTTTTGAAAAAAAAGATAACTTAAGAGGCTTGATGAAGGACAATTTAATAATAGGTTAAGGAGTAATTTTAATTGGTTAAGGAGTAACTTGGCCTACGAAAATTTTATTAACATTAAATAAATTTTTTAAATCACATAAATTTCTTCTAAAATAAAAATAAATCATTTTTTTTTTGTTTAACATATACAATAAACTATAAAACACCTTGAGTTTTATTTAAATCATATAATTATATTTTTAATTAAAAATTTTGTTTACTTTAGAAAATTATAATTTTGACAAAATTAAAGAATAAGTAATTTTTGTCCATAAACCATAGATATCTATACAAGTAGTTTTGAATAATGACAATTGAAAAAAAACCTATTTAATTTAGTAAAATTTAGAATTTTGTGCCGAGCGCTCTCGGGGTAAAAGTTCGTTGGCCAATTTGCACCTTAGATAACGAACGTTAACTTTTGTCTAACGACGTTGTGTTGGACGCTCCTGAGTAAAATTTTATTTGGTATTTTTGATTCACTTAATAGTTAATTGTGTTGGACGCTCCTGGACTAATACTTCATTGGTAAAATTGCACCTTAACCCTTTAATGAAATGTTTCTTTTTAAAAAAGCAAATTTATTTTTCTCTTTTTTTTTCCACTTTTTATTTTGGGAAAATTGCACCTAGGTCTTGAGTAAGAGAATTTACAACAAAATGATCTTTTAAAATCTCAAAATTGAAGGTGAAGTCCTGAGGTATTTTTTTATAATATTTTTCATATGTGAAAAGATACAAATGCCCTCATGTGCCTGTGTTGACAAGTCCATGAGCCTGTTTTGACAAGTCTATATGCATATTTTGATAAGTTCATGTTCATGTGTTAACAAATGTGCATATTTTGACAAGTCCATAGGTATGTTTTGATAAGTCCATGTGCCTGTACTGACAAGTTCATGAGTCTCCATTCGAGCATTTGTGTCTTTTAACATATGGAAAATATTGCAAAAAAGTCCCACAGGACTTGACTTCAATTTTGAGATTTCAATAGACCATTTTGTTGCATTTTCTCTTGCTCAGGACCTAGGTGTAATTTTCTCTATAGTTTTTTATAACTTTTTTAATAAATTTTTTTATTATATTTATATGATTACAACATGTCCTATTGGAATAATACCCTTATTTATACCCTTATCTTCAATTATCATAATATATTTAATAAGATTCATGCCTTTTTCAGTCATTTTGCATCTCAACTGACTTTTGAAATAATAATCTAAACAAGTTTCAATTTGGGGGAAAAAAAAACTACTTCTGTTACCGTCAATCTAAATATAAATCACATTTATAATATGAATTTTATCCTATGTTACTTTTATAAAATTCAATTTTTTTTTAAAAAAAAGTCATTTCTATCACCATTAACCCAAACAAACCGTAAGTGAAAAATAACTAAAACTCTACTCACTAAACAATATTCCCACATCTCTCTTGCTACAATGCCCTTGAATGTTAGGAATACTAAAATGTCAATGACCCAATTCATATATCACATTCTATCTTTAATATAAGAGTTAGATAACTAATTTTAGTAAATCAAGGAAATTAGTTTAGTTATTTATATATAATAATGTACGTCGGTTTTTCTAGAATATCATTTCTAATAATGTGCACTGTGACTACCTCTTCAATGGGAGCCTCTTAAAATGTGCAATTAATAAAGATACTTTGGAGAAAAATTATTATTTTGACAAACTTAATGGATTGAGATATTATATTTAGGATCAAAATCAACTTTATTAGAACTTATATTTAAGACCGGAGGTAGTATATTTATGTTTGTGCCTACTTTGGCGAAGATTGTGAATAATTCAGTATGCAGCTGTTCCTTGCTGCCTAATGTTAGGAAAGTGAGAACCAACTTCTCACCAAGTCACAACTTGCAATGCATGTTAAATTCATGAATGTGTACTTAAGATTGTGTGATTCAATAATGTTAAAAACAATTGAAGATGCCATGAATTGATATGCAAATTTAGGTATAGAAATTTGGATATTAGCCTTCTCTTGTTAAAGCATATATGAATTCAGAATTCATGTGGTCCACTTTCCCTAAGTTGTGAAGCATGCTTTTAATGGCCTGTAAGAAAGGGATAATGATAAATTTGAATCCAAGAGCTATAAAGTTTTACCTCTAAAACATTTCACCAGAGTTTAAAAAAAATCCTTAAACCTTTATGGATATCCCTGTCAACACAAATGTCTCCTCTAAAACTCAAAATCAAAACCCCAAAAAAATTTAGCAAGGCCTTACTATACTAGATCAACTCTGTATTGTTGTCAACATATGTGTTGTTATCTTATATATAGAACTTTCTTTTTGTAATTATCCTTTTACAATTAATATAATTGATCATTTTATTAAAAAAATAATTGTGACAACCCATGCTTGCCACATTCTCTCTCTGATTTGAGTCCAGACTATAAAATGTTAGAAACCTAAAAAGCTAAAGCCCACCACTTATTTTACACACAGAAAAAACATTCACTCCTGTGTTTACTTGAACATGGTAAGTAAAATGATTTATTGGCACATATATATTAGCAGCAAAGAATTAAATCTTCTCTTTCTTTTCTTATTTCTATAGATCATCCAATCAATTACATTAATTTCAAATTTTGTGAAAAAATATAGATAATGTGCCTATGCTGTCATGAGCTGTTAATAGTGATAAAATCTATGTTGAAGATTTTTTTTGAGTTTGAAGTAATTGCTGCAGAAAACGAGCCGCAAGGCGATGAGTGATCCCACCTGCCACATGCCCCGCAAATCTGCGTGACTCTTGTTGTTGAAGGACCTGTTCATACATAATAACATCAGCCTCTTGTGTCATTTGCATTATCCAACAAAGTTAAATCATCTTTCAATCCAATAAAGTTACTTTAATGCAATGTTGGATGGAGAGAAAAGTAAGGGTGGAATATAGGGGAGGGAATACTAAGTTTCAAAACTTCCATGAATGATTAAAAACAATTACTATTTTTAGGAGTTTTCTCTCCTAGTTTTCCTTCCCCCTAATTTTCTCTCCATCAAAGCATAAGGTAAATCTACTCATTCATGCCAACAAGTTGTAAGTTGATAAGGTGAGTAGCTTCATCCCACAAGGAGAAGAATACAAATTTAAATCCTGGGAAACGTACAACTTGGAAGAGACAAAAACTCTTTGCCCTTCAAACCTGGAAAAAGATTATACCTACAAAATATCTACTTGTTCATTTCCTCTAGTTGTAACTTTTTCCTTCACATTCTATAGTTCTTCTGGGTTGCTTGTTCAACAGTTATTCATATTCGGGACAAAAGTATTCACTCTTTTGGTTTTTTTTTTAGCTGTTAGACTATGCCTGCTTATAAGACAGCCTAGACATAGGTTCATTTATAATCAGATTTATAAGTTTTATTACAGAGTGTTGTGTCTCCTCTTTTCATTCTGCACCACATGGCCTATGGATGAAAGTGAATTCAGGGCTATACTATGATGATTTCAAGAACGTGTATTTCAATTATGTAGTCACTTGATTCATTATCCTTTCCCTGTTCCCCTTTCCCACAAAATATATCCATGGCCAGTGAAGTCTACCAATAAGTGCAGCTTCTCTATCTAGGACTCACCAACACTCTAATAGGTATATAAACTGAATCACTTTAGATTTATTTTATAATGATCATATATAATGAAGGCTTTCATGGAAATGTGCAACAAATCAAGAGTGACGGCATTTTTCCTTCTATAAAATCCATTATTTGATATTATAGTTAATTGAATGATCTAGAGTATTTAGCAATAATGGAAGGGAAGAACCAGAAGAAAGCATATCAAGCAAAGGAAAAAAAAAAAAAATTATACAGGAAAAGGATGGCACTTACCTCTAGTATAGGTAGCAAAAAAGATGGATCAAAATCATTAGAGGATAGAAGTCCCCAGATCCGAAGAACTTGGTCTCTAAGCTCTATCATACTTTCCAATTCAGAGTCAGATATCATAAGGGGTCCATTAGCACTTCCATTGAAAAGAAGAGATCTCATGAATCTGGGAATAGACTTGTATGTGTCAGACATAGTGCTTAAAATAAAAGCTTCAGATACAAGGGCAGTCTCTTTGGTAACCAAAGTCCTCAGATATTCACCATCTGGCATCAGCAATAGCTTCAGGACGGGTTGTAAAACCTCTTTGGCAGAAAAATCTCTGTCCTTTTGCCCCTGAATCAGCAGGCTTTCAAGTCTATTCCATCTGCAATGGACCAGATCAACCGATATTACAGTGAATTTGCCTTCAGTGGGGGGAAAAAAAGAAAAAGCTCTTTTGCACTTTACAAGATAAATCCTCTAACATGTTTACCTCGTACAATACAAAATCACTTAAATAGATGACACCAAACAAGCATTATACACTTACACCAAATTATTCTTACATTGAAAGTTCAAAGGATTCAAATATACAAGCAAAGAAAGGGAAAGTTACACTTTTAAAATTTCAAGTTGAAGATAAAAAACTTCAAATTTTTAAATTACTAACTCTGAGGAACCATTTCCTGAACAGTAGTTAACAAGGATTACAGGAAGAACTGGACGAACAGTAAAAAGAATGAATTTTATACTATGAAGTGTAGTTTTTATTCCCAGTTCAAATTTTTTACTTTTGCAATTTAGAGTTTTGTCTTCACTATTAAAATTCTTATTCTTAAAATCCTAAACTATGATTTTATCCTTGCTATACTTGTCGAATACACACCTGAACCTCCCGTCCTTGAAAAGCAACTTAATAAGAGACCCTCTAAGATATGGATTTGGATCTGTAAGGAGCCTTTTAGCAAAATATGGGTATGAAGCTGCTAGCAACTTAAAATTAGGATCAGCATAAAGAGCTAGACCTTCAAGAACAGTGAGAGATCTCAATATTAAAGCGTAGTATCCCGGGACTGCAAAAACGGAATGCCAAACCATCAGATTCTACATAGAAGTGCAGTAATAGAAGTGTCAATATTTATAAAGTTCATAATTACACTCTTCAAACGTAGGAGACATAATTTGGAAAAAAAAAATAGTTACATTTCATTTCTATTATTCTATGTTATAGCAAAAAGGGAAAATAATAAAAACACTAGCAGAGTGAGTACCTTTAAATATTTCTCAAACACATGAATGAACGACAACCAAGTTTCTATCAAATAGGGAGAAGCATCTTACCATTGAATGGATATTGATACATAACATTTCCCAAACCATCAACTATTGTCTTGAAGTTCATTTCTTGCACAGTATAACTAAGTGCGTCATCGAAGAAGTCTCTCAGCGCTGGTATAATTGGAGTTATATCAACATTAGGTGACAAAAAATTGAGTGCATAGTAGTCACGCGCCATAGCTTCATAATCCCGGTTAACCAAGTGAACAACATGACCAATTATGGCCAATCTTGCTTCTTCTGGAGTTTCACTCATCATCCCAAAATCAATAAAGGCAAGCTTCCCCTCAGGAGTTGCCAAGAGGTTCCCAGGATGAGGATCTGCATGGAAATATCCATACTCAAGTAACTGTCTGAGGCTGCACTGTACGCCTATGTTTACAAGATCCACCAACTTTAATCCTTGTCTTTCAATAGCCTCTTTCTCATTTAGTTTGACTCCATGAACCCATTCCATTGTAAGTACTTTGCCACTTGTATGATCCCAGAAAACATCTGGAACAAAGATATCTTCCTTGTCAGCATACAATTTTTTAAACCTGTTTGCGTTCTGTCCCTCCTGCAGGAACCTGTCAAAATTAACATCAAATAGAAAAAAATACAATATTTGCAAATATTTAGGTTTTTGGTTCGACAAATAAGACATGCACCATGCCACTAACTCAGGTTCAAACAACAAAAGCTGCAATCACTAAATGGTTGCCTTCTTAAACAGTGAAGGGCAAAACACACAGTTCCCTACGGTCATAAACTTTACCTTCTTGGTTCTGCATGGATATATGTATAGATAAATGTAAGATCCCCACTATGCCTGACCCATATGGTATAATTAATATTTATTTATTTTCCTTTAATATATAATAGTCAATTTCATATTCAAAAACTTGATAATACCATCCAAATAACACTTTGTTGGTTATGGATCATATTATTCACGCTCATGGATGCCTGAGCTAATTTCTTTCTGGTTGTTCTCATGGTTGTATTTTAAAAAGAAAAAAAGACACACACAGAGGGGGAACCAACCTGCACATAATTGAGCTCTTGAAATACTTTGGATCCGAAGTCATCAATAAGGGCAACAACATCAGAGGTAATCACGTCAACATACTCATTTATGAGAAATCCAAGAGCTCTTAAAAGATAAAAGTCCAATCCTATAACTTCTTCAACGCCAGGGCGTTGCACCTTGACAGCCACAAGCTTCCCCGAGCACTTAAGCCGAGCTTTGTAGACTTGACCCAAACTGGCTGCTGCTATGGGTGATGGAGATATATAAGAGAAAATAGAGTCAAGAGATGCTCCTAATTCCCTCTCAATGCACGAGAAGGCTTCATCATTAGGAAACATAGGCAAGTCATCCTGTTCAAGCACAGAAGTGGTCAGGTCATCAAGCACAAACATAGGTATCCAACTTCCTCACACAAATATGAGATAAAAAGGGCAGCCAAACCCACAAGGCTCCCACCAGATGTATACAGTCTTATCCTACAAGCGGAGGTTTCCAGAATTTGAACCAATGACAATGACCTGGATCACATGTACCATTGTGCCAAGGCTCACCCGCTTTCACACAAATATGAGATACTAGCACAAAAAGTATATCTTAAAACACACTCATAGATTAATAAATGTTCACTTCATTGATTGAACTTTGTTCATGTCTACCAAGAAATCAACCAGCCAGCAATTAAAAGACAGAATGTACTAAGATTTGTAGTGTCAAATACTGTTTAATGCCCATTGGAAATCATATGACTCCGTTTATCAAGTATAGATGCTTCATGGATTTTGCATTCATGTAATGAAAACAAGTTAAATTAAATGGGAAGAAGACGAAGTACTTGAAGTTGTGAGAGCTCCTCCAGATACTCAGGTGGGCAGATGTCGGGCCTTATGGACAAACCTTGACCCAACTTCACAAAAGTCGGCCCTAGCCTCGTGAACAAGTCCTTCAGTTCTGCTGCACGACGCCTCTTATTTTGATCAACCACTCCATTTCTGTGGTCTAACAATTGTTTAAACGCGAACCAACCCAACGAAATCAGAATTTGCAAAGCCCTTCGCACAACCTAACCAAAACACAAGAAAATAAGGTCAAGTCAATTCTTAATCCCATTGCCTCAAATACTAAATCCCTTTCCAAAAATTTAGGGAATGAAACAGAAGAACCTTGACTGGTTTCGACCCATATTTGGCGGCAAGAAATTGAGGGCTATAAACTGAAGCATTGGCAACACGAGCCGTGGCTCTAACTTTGGCCTCTACATCGCCACCGGCGGCGGCTTCACCTCCTTCCAACGCCGGAACCCGTACAAGGGCAGCTTTTAGTGATGGTGTGAGCCTCGTTGGAGTGGTTCTGTCATTGAAAGAACGTATTGGGGCGCTTTTGATTGTGGGATGAGCAAGAGAAGAAGTCCAAGAAGAAAACGAAGGAAACAATTGAGGCCAAGAAGAAGGAGGAGTAGATACAGACAACGAAATTGGGGTCATGATGCTCATTGATCTGCTCCTCTAGGCCCCTTCTCTAACAAAGCTAAATCAAAATCATCATTCTTTTCGTAGAAAAGAACCGGCTTTTCATTTCAATGCGATGAACTGATGGAGAAAGCAATGTACTCCTAATTTTTTGCTGCACTTCAAGTAGAAGTCAATAAATGTATGTTTCATGAAGCTCAAATACATGAAACGTTTTCGGCGTGAGGTAATTAAAAATGTACTCTGCCCTTTTTATTTTCGCCAACTTTCTCTGCCTAGAATGTGAGTTGTAATAGATATATTAGTTAGAGAGAGTTAATTGAATTTCGTGGATTCAAAACTCGGTTAAAATTGATTAAATATATTAAAATAGTAGAGTTATCTCCAGTGACTCCAAAACTACGTCATTAAGGAATGGTGTTTCTGTAATTTTGTTTATTTTTTAATCATATACATTTTACCAAAACATTCATCATTAATTTACCTGAAATTACTAACAAACTCTCCTTTAATTAAAAACGACGTAATTTTGGGGTCACTGGAGATAACTCTATCCCCAGTGACTGGAGAAATACTTTTCCAATATTAAAAATATAATTTTTTAAAACCCTGTTCCCATAATTCTCCTAAACCAATAAAAACAGTTAAAGTTAATAAAGTTGTTATAAAATTTAAGTAATTTCCAATTATAATCTTACTAATTGTACTAAACTCTGATTTCATATTAATTTTTATTCTTACCCACTATACTTATTAATCAGGGGTATATATAGAATAAAATAATTAATGATCCTTGTGAATAAGAAAGGGTCTTATAAAAAGTATCAAATGTATTTATTAGTTGGTGTCTTATAATAAGGACAAAAGGAGTATTATTCATGAGGAAAGAGTGAGTATGTGAGGGAGGAAATGCATTATTAAACAATTTTAATGAGAATGAATATGAAATTAAATCAACACTTTAAACATATCTTTCACTTCAATAGCTTCTTAGTTATTCACTTCTTCTTATCTTTGGCTTTTGTCACTCTTTTAGACCAGGGAAGAAGAATATGTTAAAACTTCGAATCACAAGGGGGGGGGGGGGGGGGGGGAGTTTGTTAGTTTATCTGTGTGTGTACCTCACTATTGACGTTGTAATAAAATAAAATTAAAATGAGCCAGAATCACTTTTTGGAAAATAATAATAATAATAATAAATTTGTTTTATTTTGTTACAATGTGATTTCAGCCAGTTCTGACATTCTTAAAACATGACCTAAATAAAGATGGTATGATCGTATGCAGATGCATATTAATTTTTTATGCATGTAACCTGTTGATAATTTTTGTCAAAAAAGGATGAATTTTTAAAACATGAGTTTACAAAAGATTTGATTCATGTAACTAAGGGACCTAATTATGTAATATCCGTTTATGAGTATATTCTTTTTGGCAATAAATGTGAAGCACAAGCAATAATTAAAAGCTATACGTGGTATTTTTTTCAAGGACAAAAAATAAAGAGCTTTATTAATTAACTAATTGAGTATTGGGTCTGTTTTGGCTGAGGGAAATGGAGGAAAAGGAATGCGAGGGAAAAATTTTAGGGATAAGGAGCAATTTTACACATGTGCTTTTCCTCCAAGAACGCCCAGTACCACATGCTTTTTTTTGGACTAAAAATATACATGTAGTTACGTTTTGGGAGCGCTCAGCACCACGGCCGTTAGTCAATTGTCAGTTGACCGTTAACGCTGACGTGGACGATGACGTGGTCACTACTACAGAAATTGCTTTTAGCGTCCCTGATTGGCGTCCTATTATAGAAAAAGGAAGTTAAACAAAACGCGGTGGCATTTTTGTAATTAGGAGGTGATTTTTGGAGTCCAATTTTATTTTTTGAACGCCAAAAGTGCGCGAAAAGGAGTCTAAGTTTGTGAATTAGACTCCCTAGGCAAGCGAAAAGGAGTCTAACTTTGTGAATTAGACTCCCTAGGTCGGAAAAAGCAAACCATTTGGAGTCTAATTCTAAAAATTAGACTCCAAATTAATAGAATTAATTGATCTAGGGAGTCTAATTAGACTCCCTAGGCCATCCCAAAAACACCAATTCTCGCCAGCCATCGACTCTCATTCTCTCGGAGCTGCCATCACTCTTTCTCTCGAAGCCATCGATCATTCTTATTCTCTCATTCTTAACCCTGGTTCGCCTACCCTCACTCCGTCGTTGCTCCATCGTCGTCCCCTTCTCCACCGTAGGTCCTCCGATCTCCGTCAAAAGGTACTCTCTTCTCTTCCAAATCTCCTAATTTAGGGTTCCTTCGTTATTGATTCTATGCGTTCCTTCAAACTAAGCACATGGGATTCTATCTCAACCAGTGGCAGAGCTACATTGGGGCAAGGGTTGCATAGGCACGGCTTCGTCTTCTTCTCATCTTCCTCTCCGCCTCTCTTGGTGAGTCGCCAACTTCTTTGTCCTCAAAAAACTCAGACCCCAACCTTACTCTGGCGCTCTGCTCTGCCATCTATTACTGTTGAGCACAAGGGAAGTTTTGTGAGTCCATCTTCTCGCTTTCCCTTCTTTTGTTTCTTCTACTTCAATCCTTAGCTTCTTAGAAATTGCTTTTGTTTTCTATGATTTTCTTCTTCTTCTGGAGTTTAGTTGATTTAATTGCTGAGCTACTTTTGTGATTCAAGATCCATGTAGCACGGAAACGCAAAAATTCCAGATTAGAACGTTTCGGAAACACAAATTTCACCGAAAAGCAAGGATACGCTAAAACCACGAATCAGATTAAGTTTATGGTTTATTATAGATGAAATTGTTTCCATTCCTTCATATGTTGTTTTATCGCTGCCGCTGGTTCTGTATTTTTGCTGTTGGTTTTTATGCTGTATTGTTGTTGTTTTCCTCAGATGCTGGACTTGTTGTTGTTGGGTTGCAAGAGGTTGAAATGGGTGCTGGATTTCTTGCAATGTCAGCGGCAAAAGAAACTGTTAGTCATCATTCTTGTTTTATACTAGAAGATAATGTAAGCTTTGGAGCTTCAAACTCTGAATCAAGTTCTGGATCTGAGAATGCTGTTGTGTCATCTGTCTCTATTGCTGATCCATATGTATTACTCAGAATGAGTGATGGAAGTATTCGACTTTTGTTTGGAGGTAAATTCTTGGTTAGCATTTTTTCTCCATAGTTATAATACATTGTAGAGTATGGCGTTGTGCAATTCATGAAATGTACCTTGCTTGGTGGGATAAAGCTTGTTGTAGTGTAATACTTGGCATATAATTTGTTTTTGTAATATTTATTGGACACTTACCACTGGTGAGGACATAGGACTAGCATCTAAATATGATTTGTAAGGTCTCTGTAGTTGCTGCCTGGTTTCATCTTATGCGCTTTTTCTGTATGTCCAAATTCAGATCCTACTACCTGCATTGTTTCTGTTACAACTCCTTCATTTGAAAGCTCAAAAATATCAGTATGCGCAAGCTCAAAAAAATCAGTATCTGCCTGCAGAATAAGTACTTATCATACTCCATCCATTGCATGCTATGTCCTAGGTTTTTGTGGCCATTTATTAGACATGGTTTATTTCATTGGGTCACCTTTGCTGTAGTTATTGCTTGATGCTTTTTATCACGCCTCTTTCAGATCGATTTAGTTAGTCTCACTGGCTTGAAGCTTGAATTCAATGCCATTATTGCCCAAATAAGTATGTGATGTTGATTGAATAGTTGACTGTATTTCAGCATTATGGTCAAATGCATCTTTCTGTCTTGGTTTTAGGCACAAGAACAAATTGTTGTTGTTTTCTTGTTGGTCATAATTTGACATACGACTCCAAATTAGCTCACTTGTCTCTTCCATGTCAACTGTGCGATGGGTCTATTGTTGCTTTTACCGTCCTTCACAATGTGAACTGCAATCATGGTCTCATATATGTTACGTCACAGGTAAATCTTATAACTCTGCGTTGTGTGGATAATTTATTAATAACCAAATCTACAACTGTGGCTGACTTTTATGGTCAAAATATCATCTTCTTTAGGGTGTTTTAAAGATCTGCCAACTGCCTTCTGACTCAAGCTGTGATAACTACTGGCCTGTACAGAAAGTAGGGATCTCTTCTTGCAAGTCTTAGTATGCTTTTCATATAAAAAATTAATTTTATGCCATCCTCGTTTTATTATATCCTCAGATTCCTCTAAAAGCTACTCCTCATCAAGTAACCTACTATGCAGAGAAGAATTTGTATCCGCTTATAGTCTCAGTTCCGGTGACTATACATTGGCTTATTTTTGGGGGCTCTTTTTCGTCTATAATATTCAAGTGAAACATTGATTGATGCATACAATTATGTTTCTTGCTTGAAAGTGAGTAGGATTTTGTTTCACGGTAATATTATTCTATTTCGCAAAAATAATTATAGGCCATCTCATAGAAAATTCAAGTTCTTTCTTTATTCCAGCCTTTGAAAAATATGTGAATGTAGTATGTATGGTTTTTGTTATTTCCTATTCTTAGTCTCTGCTCTTAAAAGTTCCCTCTTTCGCTACCAATTGATTAACATGTGGTATCTAGTGTTCTCTGGTTCCTTTCATTGTTTGTGTTCTGTTTGTCTTTCATATAGCCCTTTATATATACACATATAAGAAATACAACGTTGGGTACACATCTGAAGTAATTACTTAAATCATAGTGCTTCTTTAAGTTGTTAAATTGTCTGCCTCAGAGATGCAGGCCCATTTATCATTTGAGTACATATTTGTTTGGTTATGTACTGTGTTTTCTTGTCATGTTATTGAACTGATTATGGCCTACAAGTAGAGGATGATATACATATATTGTTTGTTGCTCATAGTACAATAGAGATGGAACACATTGATTCCTTGTTCTTCTCTTATTTTTTTTCCCAATTTGTCTCTGCTTGTCCATTCAGGTAGTAATGCATTTCTGTCCATTTTTGACAGGTTCTCAAGCCACTTAATCAAGTTATTTCATCTTTGGGTGATCAAGACCAACAAACTGAGAATCAAAATCTGGGCTCTGATGAGCAAACCACTTTTACACTATTGATGAATTTGAGATCCGTATTATGGAGCCAGATAAATCTGGTGGCCCTTGGCAAACAAAAGCAACTATACCTATGCAAAGTTCTAAAAATGCCCTTACAGTGAGACTGGTTACACTGCTGGTAAGTTGTCTCTCTTTAGTTTTTTAATTGTATATTTCTTTGTTGCTTGTTTTCATTATTTTTCTTCTTAAGATCTTATTGGTGCAAGTCTTCGTTGCAGAATACGGAAACAAAAGAGAATGAAACACTTTTAGCTATTGGCACTGCTTATGTGCAAGGAGAGGATGTTGCTGCAAGAGGGCGTGTCCTCCTGTTTTCTTTGGGAAAAAACACCGATAGTAGACAACCTCTGGTAAATTTAGAACTTCTTTTCTAGAAAGTGATAAAATAGTTAAAGCCCTTGATTTTGATTTAGCTTAATGTTTTATTTAGGATGTCATATAGCTTATTCTTCTTTGCAGGTTTCAAAGGTCTACTCAAAAGAGTTGAAAGGTGCTATATCTGCTTTGGCCTCGCTACAAGGTCATCTATTAATAGCTTCTGGCCCTAAAATTATTCTGCACAAGTGGACTGGTAGTGAGCTGAACGGTATTGCATTTTTTGATGCTCCACCATTGCATGTTGTGTTGTGAGCTTAAACATTGTAAGTGATATTTTCTCGAATCTTTTATTATTGGTGACGAGATGGCCAATGAAAATAACTTCGAAATTTTAGCTTGCATCTATTATCAACCTCCATGTGCACATACTTTGTTCAATTAATGTTCAATAATGCCATTTCAAAATGTTTTGTGCTTCCTCTTATTTTATTTATTTTCTAGCTCTATCTATGGATTGTTATATATATATATATATATATATATATATATATATATATATATATATATATATGGATTTTTAATATTCAATAATATTTATGGATGCTTAAATATGACAAAGTTTACAAGTTAGAAAGCTAGAGAAAGTTTGCCTAAAAAGGAAAAGAAAGCTCGAGAAGGACAGACTGACAGAATAATAATGGAGAAATTCAGATAGCTGGATATCATCAATTGCTTATTTCTAGGTTTTAGAAAGAATAGAGAGGCCAAAGTTTTGTTTCGACGTGCATATTTTTGGGCTATCTCATGTCGTTGGTTTGAGTAGTATCTCTTATTCATGTCTTTGCCCCTATGTATGTCATGGGATAAGGTTGTGCATATGGCTTTTATAATTTACTACTCATGGTGGTGTCAGCACAACTTCTATTGAAGATATGCCTCAGCATTATTACATACCTGTGCTTTTTTGGCTTTTTGTTTAGTTTTAGCTGTCTTTTGAATGAATAAGATAGCTTCCCCTAGTTCCTCTTCTCTTCCCCCCCCCCCCCCAAAAAAAAAGAAAAAGAAACTTTCTTCTTTATGTTGCTTGTAATTTATTCCTGATCTCATTGCAGGTCAAAAACTTTATACTCATTGGTGACATCCACACAAGCATTTACTTCCTTAATTGGAAGGAACAGGGTGCTCAACTTAGCTTATTAGCGAAGGACTTTGGTTCTCTTGATTGTTTTGCAACCGAGTTTTTGATTGATGGAAGCACTCTGAGTCTCACGGTTTCAGATGATCAAAAGAACATCCAGGTTTGCCTCATGATCATGCAGCAACATCTTGTTGTTTTCAATTACTTGTTTTTATCTATGCTTTCGCAATACTTAATTGGTCAAATATGTCAAGTTCTTTCAGTCTAAAGATTGTCTTTCCATGGTTGGCATGTTTTGGTTTTGGAAAAGAAAAGGAAAACGAATACAGGCCAAACTTATATCTTCTATAATTAGTGAGAATTGAAAGTTATGTGATGCAATTGAAAGTAGTATATTACATAGTGCTATCTTCTTTTGTTGTTCCTTTTGTGAGAATATTTCTTCATCTAGCTTTATGTTCAGTTCATTTGCCTTTTCTCTGTTTCTGAAGTAATGCTATCCTCGGAGCACATCTGACTAAATTCTTGCGTTTGCAGATGCTGTCCACTGCCTCTTCTGACCGGACTGGCACTGGTCCAGGCTCAAATAAAACAAATCGTTTTGCTTTGTTATTTGGTACCCTGGATGGCAGTATCGGTTGCATTGCACCAGTGGATGAAATCACATTTCGGAGGCTGCAATCTTTGCAAAAAAAGCTTGTTGATTCTGTACCTCATGTTGCTGGCCTAAATCCAAAAGCTTTCAGACAGTTTCGTTCCAATGGCAAGGCTCATCGACCGAGCCCTGACAGTATAGTTGACTGTGAGCTGCTATGCCAGTGAGTTTTATACTCTATGCTATAGGGAGAAATAATTTCAAGCTGTGTTATTAACTCAACCAATTGGATAGCATACCTCTAATTTGATCTAATGAAAAATCTCAAGATTATTGTTTGATACTGAAACTTAATCTTGAGATCATTATCCAACACTAACGGTTAGCACCTTGCTATATTCTATGTAATTATCTTCATTTTTTAAAGCTTAATCACTTATTGCTTGATGGAGGGAAAGGCATATATTGGGAAGTTATAGACTAACCTTGTTATGGATAATTATTTACACCTGTTTCCTACTTTTTATTTGTTGATTCCCAGTTTTGAAAAGTGTAGTCACTTTGGTCTACGGTGTAGTCACTTTGGTCTACGGTTTTTGCAAGGAATTGTGGGATAGTGAATATACAAAGCAAATATTTTTTTAAAAAAGAACGCTTAAGGAGTCTAAATACTGGAATTGGACTCCTAAAGTGAGACTTAAGGAGTCTAACTATTGGAACTAGACTTCTAAAGTGAGACTTAAGGAGTCTAAATACTAGAACTAGACTCTTAAAGTGAGACTTAAGGAGTCTAAATACTGGAATTGGACTCCTTAAGTGACATTTAAGAGCGTAAATGTCATGACTTAAGGAGTCTAATTATGGAATTAGACTCCTTAAAGTCATGACTTAAGGAGTCCAATTCCAAAACTTAGACGTTTTATATTAGGTGTCTAATTTTAAAATAGGACTCCTTAAGTTTTCCCTACTGCGCCCCCCAGATAGACGTCCCCCCCGAATTGGACGCCAAAAATACAAAAAATATGACTCCATATCCCTGTTTTGTAGTAGTGGGTGCTGATGTGAACTGACACGCTGACGTGGCGCTGACGTGGACGAAGACAGGGAAGTTGACATGGAAAAAATTCAAAAATTTCGAAAAATTATATTAAAAAATTCAAATAATTACGAAAAAAAATTCAAAAAATTAAGAAATTTTTTTTAAAAAAAAAATTAGTGAAAAAATCAAAAAATTATTTGAATTTAATTAAAAAAATTAGGAAAAAATTAAAATAATTATTAAAAAATTTAAAAAATTAGGAAAAAATTAAAATAATTAGCAATAAATTCAAAAAATAGAAAATAATTAAAATAATTAGAAATAAATTCAAAAAATGAGGAAAAAATTAAAATAATTATAAGAAAATTAAATACCCCCGCTAGTGAGCCCCACCATCGGCCACCCTACCGTCAGCCACCGTCGGCCGACGACGGCGGTCGGTTGCTGAGGGCCGCCACTCGGCAGAGGCAGTTGGTTATTTTCAGAAACAGGAATGTATTTTTAGTCTTTTACGGAATTAAATTTTTATATGAATATTTTTACTCTTCATTTATTTTATGTAGATAATTATTTTTTTGAAAAAAATGTATAGTTAAATAGGTTTAAAGTTAAAAAATTGTTAAATTTTGTGATAGAATTAATAAAGTTTAAAATTTTGCGGTCGGTCCCCACCATCGGCAACCGACTGCCGTCGCCGACCGGCGGTGGTTGACGGTAGGGTGGCCAGTGGTGGGGCCCACTAGCGGGGGGTATTTAATTTTTTTTTTAATAATTTTTTTTTCTTAATTTTTTGAATTTATTGCTAATTTTTTTTAAAAAAAATCTAATTTTTTTAAAAAAAAATCTAATTTTTAAAAAAAAAAGATCTAATTTTTTGAATTTTTTTGTTATTTTTTGAAATTTTTTTGAATTTTATTATAATTATTTTAATTTTTCCTAGTTTTTTTTAATTAAATTCAATTCAAATAATTTTTGAATTTTTTACTAATTTTTTTGAATTTTTTCATATTTATTTTAATTTTTTTCTAAATTTTTTTCGAATTATTTGAATTTTTTTAAATAATTTTTCGAAATTTTTTCCTAATTTTTGAATTTTTTTTTCCACGTCAGCTTCTCCGTCATCGTCCACATCAGCATTAACGGTCAACTGACGGTTGACTGGCGGCCGTGGTACTGAGCGCTCCCAAAACGTAACCACATGTGTATTTTTTGTCTAGAAAAAAGTACGTGGTGCTGGGCGCTCCTGGGGGAAAAGCACATATGTAAAATTGCTCCTAAACCCAAAATTTTAGGAATTAGATTTAAGAAAATTAAAGAAGTGGGGTTATAAAATTATAATAAAGATAAGATGTATTTGATTAAAAAAAAAAAGATAAGATGTAAAATAAAAGATTTTAAAATAGTAATTACAAACTTTCAACCCTACTTTTAAAGTCGGGAAATTGAGCTGCTCGTTTAAGCCTTGGCCCTTTAAGGGCCGAACTTATAGATTGGAGCTTTTAAAAATGAAGTTGGTCCTGCAGCGTCAGCTTTGTAGGGCTAAGGGCCTAAAAGGGCCGCCCCGTTAGGCCTTTTAATTTTTTTTATTTCATTAATTTGACTTGATTATTTAATTTACTAATTTATATGTATTTTGTAAGTGCTATAAAGTTATTTATCCATTTAATTACAAATACATAATAACTATACTTTAATTTTCTAATTTGATGTATTATTTATTGCAAATAAAGATTATGGATATATTCACGATGTGGAAGAATATATTCCTGATAGTTTTATGTATGAAGCAGAGCCTACTACTTAAAGTGAAACACAATCAAATGTCTTTGAAATTGATGACAGTGGTGAAGAAGATAAAAATAATAGTTATCATACGTATTCATGTTGTTTAGTGGTAAGCTTGTTATGCAATTTGTGTGAGTTACTTGTGGACAATAATTTACTCTTGATTATGAATTAGTGACTACGTTTATTATTGCATTAAGCATCTTGTGTAAACATCAATGTTGATGACATTTATTTAATAAATTAGAACTTTAATTATTGTATTTTACTAATTATATTTATTAACAAAAGTAGAAAAAATAATTTTAATTAATAAAAATGTCTTCTAAACCTGTAGGGTTAGCTCTTAAGGAACAGACGTTTTTCCTACCTCGAATCTATAAAGGCCAGCCTTTTTAGGCCCTAACCCTTTAAGAGCCGGTCCTGTAAAATTAGACCAGCCCTGATTCCTAGCCCTATCGACTTCTCTAGATTTTTAAAATCCAAGTTATAAAAGTTCTCTCCTCTCTCCTTTCCTCCAAATGCATCATATAACAAACAGATTCTTAATGGCAACAACCTTAAAATAGCATGCAATTAATTAGGTAGAGAAATTGAAGCACATGTGGTAGTTGGTAAGAAGAGGGACGTGATCACGATTTGTGGATGGGGCACGTGGCAATGAGCGTGAATTATAATTTATAATTCACAATATTTGTATTATCATATGAAAAAAAGAGGAAAAAAATTATAATTGTGATGAAATACAAAATTCACATACTTAATCAAGTATGTAGGAGCTAAAGTGCGTTACAGGGTGATTGAGCCTGCAACCCCCACATATAAATAAACTCTTGTCATTAAGGTATAAGACTATTAGTAGTTAAAATTAGTTAAAAACAACAAACACATAAAATATCCACTTTTTTAAAAAATATGACATTCCTCGTAAAGGGAATAAGTGAAAGAGATAATAAATATTACTCTGGTCCTATTTATATATTTTTTGTAACTAAATTACATATACTAAAGAGAAATAGTTAGTTCAATGATTACAGTTTTACAGTGTAAATTTTCAATTTTATCCTCATTTATGAATATATATTTTTCAACTCTTTCTTCTCTCTTTATTTTTATTGATACTATTAATATGGGTAAAATTATTATAATTTCACTTTTATTTTGAAATTAGACTTATAAATAGAAACAATTTTTTTTTTGGTATAAAAGATTTATAAATAAAACCAGAGTTGTAAAAAAAAGGAGGGAGAACATAAAGAGAAAAAAGAATAAAAGTGGAGGTAAGTTTAAATTTTAGCTTCAATAAAAAAAATCATTTGAAACAGCGAGAGAATAGGGATCTACTTTCCCTGGTCGTCTAAGGATGAGCAGGGGGAAGCTCGTCCATCAGATCTGAGATTTGACAGCTTTAATTTTTTTTAAATTTTTGTTTTTATTTTTTTTTCTATATGAAAAAAATCATTTTTTGAAAAAATATTAGTTCGGAGATTAACTTTATTTTAAATTCTCTATCTATTAAAATTATTTTTTTAATTAAAAATTAAAAAAAAAAGATCTAAGCCATCAGATCAGTAAATCTAACGGCTGGTAGTTCGTTCATACTTCTGTTCGTCCAAAGGACGAATAGGGAAAGTGGATCCGGGAGAATAGAAAGCTAAACGTGTATAAAATAGTGAGTATATAAAGGCAATACCGCAATAATGAGAAAATGCCACGTGTTATCCAAGGGAAAGAGCAAAAAGAAATTGAACATGTGGCCCTAATTAAATACGTACATCATTCCATATAGTATTAAGATATTGGGCGACCAACTTAGGCCGTTGGGTTGGAACATAGAGTTCTAATTGCTAGGGACGTGGACGTGGCCGATTCAATACCAAGTACAAGAACCTAAATGAAAGTAAAGTAATGAATAAATTTGATTATAATTAAGAAACAATTAATCATGATAAATGGATTTATCATAACATTATTAAAGTAAATAATGATATATTACTATTGCTATTAATAATATTATTACAAAAATAAAGTGGAAAAAAATATGATTAGAAAATAGAAAGTAAAAGGAAAATAATAATAATAATTAGGGAAAATGCCATTAAAATACCATTTGAATTTGTAAAACCCTCAGAAATCTCTCGAATTTGTAAAAGGACATAGAGGTACCAAGGACCTATAGGGGATATACAAATTCGGATGAAATTACCCTTTTATCATTAGTTTTAAATTTTAAAAAAAATTAAATACCCTCGCTGTCGACCTCCACCGACCGACGACCGGCTTGGCAATTCTCGAGAATTGCTTGCCGGCCGGCCGCTGGTGCTCCAGTGGTCGGGGGCGATGCTCCAATTGCCGATGTGAGTCTATTTATTTATTTTTTATTATTTATTTAAAACTAAAGGTAAAAGGGTAATTTCACCTGAATTTGCATATCCCTCATTAGTCCTTGGTACCTCTCTGTCCTTTTACAAATTTAAAAGACTTCTGGGAGTTTTACAAATTCAAATGGTATTTACTTTGAATTTTATTTAATTATTATTATTATTATATATATATATATATATATAAAAGATCTCGAATTCAATAGTGTTGGTGTGTGCATGTGATATGTATGTTCGCTAAAGGGGGACTTCATAAATGGGGTGTCATAAAATCTCCATCAATCAAAGCCCATCACTTCAGCTACAGTAGCTGTTTAGGCAACGTGATGGAGAGAGTTCGATGGTTTGAGTAGCGACAGCTTCTTTGTTTTTTCATATTTTAGGCTAAATGTTGAGGATTCTAATCATGAAATTTCCTTTATAGATATTGTTCTAAATAATTTTTTTTTTAAATCTCTTATGATAGTAATTTTGAGCTGATTAAAGACTATTTTTAGAGTAGACTTAGATAAATTTTGAGCTTTGATAATAAATGTCTATAAGAATGTAGAAAATGATTAATAGTTAATTTTAATTAGTTTATTTTTATTATCTAGTTTGTATAGAAAATTATAATCAGCCTATAAATAATTTTATATTGGACATTTTTAGCCAATTAAATTTGGGCTAAATGGTTTTATTGGACTATTGGAGATATTTTTAAAATTTTAATCGGTTTAAATTTTTTTTATTAAAGAGAATATTTATAAATTACCAATTTTATGCTCTAAACTTTAAATTGAAATTTTGAGAAATGAAATTAATGATAACGAATTACTTAAATGAGTTGTTTGGATTAAGAAAAATATTTGAATTAATGTTAAACTAAATAATTAAAATTTTAGTAAGAAATTGAAATTTTTGAGTAATTAATTCAAAACTTTAAATTTATAGAATTACGTTAATTGTTCTAATAACTCAAAGAGTTATTAATATGTAGTAAATTGATTGTTGTATATTTGAGCTCTTGGATTAAGAGCATTGTGGTAATATTTTGCTTTGGCGAGAGGTAACTACTTTCCTCTTATAGTGCATACTTGTATGATATGTGTGAGTGATTTTTAATTATATAGAACTATTAATTTGCTATCAATATGTGATATAGACTATGAAACTATATTGTTAATAAAATTGTCTTGTAGAACTTATTTTCTTTGAGAAATGACTAGTGATATTATATTATATGCATTGGTGTTGCTTTATGATATTGAAAAGATTCCCTTGATAGCTTGTGAATAAATAATGGCATGTGATAATCAATTGTCATTATATTTCTTGATCATTGATATGAAAGGGAACATGGATGTGGATTTGATGGGAGGTTATTTAAAGAAGAAGTAAGGGGTGAATTGTTGTACAAAAAAGAGAAAATGAGATGGTGGGCTTCCAGGTGTACCTTAGTTAGTCCTTCAGCCCAACTGTGTTTAGTAGGGCCCTGATACCCCACTAATATATTAGAAGGGTAACCCATGATCCGATCTTGTGCTCTGTGAATTTTAGCCGGTTCATATCACTTAATTGATGAGCTTATTGAGTTGAATTACTAGTCATAAGGTTGAGTACTAATTCATGGGTTGACTCCGAGGAAATAAGGCAAGGAAAATAGAGAATAAATTCTTGTGTTTTGATTTTTGTGCACCCATGTATTAATATGAAAATGAGATTTTGATATTATGAATTAATATATGTGTGTATGTAGCCATATGACATTTTTAACAACGCTATGATTTTATAATTATTCCACTTGACACCTCACGAGTACTTACTTTTATGCCTAATGAGATGGATTATTGGTTGTTGAGGCTTTTGTCTCACCCCCTTAATTTAACATTTTTTTAGGTGATAATTCTTGTGTAGGTCCATCAAGGAAGACTTTGGACGCTTAATAAGCTAGTTCTTTTAATAGTAGTGCTTCCATCTTTTTTGTATATATTGTTTGATTGTGTTTTGCCACGTTAGGGCTCATTCTATATACTTTTATTTATTTTGGATATTTGGTACATTAACTATATACTTTTGATTTCTCTATGACTAGATTACTCTTGATGATTTTGGGTGGCCTAGAGGCCTTGTGACTTATTTTGAACTTGTGGATCTTCAACTTGGTACGATATGGATATTTTGATATATGATGAAGTATTTTATTCAACTAAAGAGTTTGGGCTTGGTAGTGAATAGTTATTTTGGGCCTTGTGAAGTCCGAAGCCCAACTGTTACTAGTGCAAAAAAGAGCTTTAAGACTACTTCATTTAGACTGGAGTAGTGACGCCCCGGTTTTAAAGGAATGACTGGTGGCAGTTCTATAAATATAATGAACATTTTGAACCGGATCATTTTTTATAGGTCTTAAATATATTATTTAAACCGGACAAAAAAACAGCCGGTCTTTTAAATTTTATTAAGAAAATTGAAATATCAATTACCTTATCGACAAATGTCATACAGCCGGACCAATATTTTCTACGGTTCAAAAATAATAAGGAAAAATTTAAATATTAAGGTATTAAGCTTTTAAGATCGAACGTGTTTATTAGCCGGTTTTAAAAGTTATTCTTTTAAGATCGGATATAAAATGAGGCCAGTACAAAATATAGAAAACGATTAAATAAAAAATTAATTAAATTTAAGACCTGATTTATATATGGATCGGTCTTAAAGGTTAATGTTTAACACCGGGTATTAATTTATCCAGTCTTAAAGTTAAATAGTTTAAGACCAGACTTAAATTTTGGCCGGTACAACAATATTGAAGAAAATCAAACAAATAATTAATTAGTTTTGTTTAATTTAGTAAATATTTGTCTAGACTTTTAGGACTGTATGTTTATTAAACGTGCGGTCTTAAAAGTCCCCAGACTTTTAGGACTGTATATATATAAATTGTCCGCTCCTAAAAGTCCTGAATTTAAAAAATCACTTTAACTTTAGGACTGTATAGTTGTAAATATCCGGTCTTAATAGTCTTCCTTTAAATATCTGGAAAATCATTAATTGTTCAAGACAATTGAGGTTCTGGTGTTCTTCTCAAGCTAGGACCTTCGTTGTCGTCGTTTTTACCTCTTCTGATTTTGAACAGTATTATCGGTCTGCCTTTTCTTTGTTGGAAAAAGAATGAAGATAATGAAAAGGACACTGAAAATATTCAAATCAGGGCGAGATAAAACTGATGACAACAACTGTCCAACCTTGAGAAGAATTGTCACTCTATTTGTTTTTTTTCGAATAAGGTAGACGATTTTTTTTTAAATGTTCTTAACTGTATTCTGGGAATTTTTAATGTTGATCACATGAGGACAATGTTTTGGTTGTTTTATTTTTGTCGGAAGGAAAAAGAACAGAATGAAAAGGACAAGGCGATCGGTATCGTTTCTTTGCCTTCAAGAGATGCATCAATATTACTTGTGAATTTCCTTTTTTGTTTCTTTAGAAAAATTATATTAAAGTTCGTAGGCGTCGAGTACCATGGTCAGCTTGTTGTTGAAATTGAAATAGAAATAGACATGTATAGAAAATGAAATAAAAATTTTATTTAATAATTTTTTTATTTACATAAAAAAACATAAAATCTAATCCTTCCCATCGTTGTTGGAGGGGAGGGAGTCATCAAAGAGGTAAGACACGTCATTATTAGAAAGACAGTATTCAACGTCTTGGGCGTTGAGTACCGCCTCACCTTGTTGTTGACGGCGTGATAGACCTGAAAAAGTTGGCCCATGCGTCAGTCTATATGATCGACGCGGGCCAGGAGGTGCTGCATCATCTGCTCCAATGACGAGTTTAGAGGCAGCGGAGGGGGTACGGATTGTGAAGACAGAGCAGACGAGGAGGACTTGGTGGCGGTGGAGGACCTGGTGGTGGTGGAGCAGCCATTATGGTGGTGGAGGTTGTAGAAGTGATGAAGAAGAATGTGAAGAAAGTAAAGTAACAATGGGTTTAAATAGAGAACTCATCTTGAACATTGCGAAACACCGGAAACTTTAACAAGGAGCCGCATAGTTCCTCAGAATACAGGAGTCGCCTAATTGGGAAGTTTATCTGGAAGCCGATTGAAAAGACTCTGAATCTATTCATTGAACAGATACAACTTTTAATACCAGATATTTTAATAGACCCGTTCTTAAAAGTAATATTTTTAATTGATTAAAAAATAAAAAAATTTTAGGACCGGATGCAAGATAAAATGTCGGTCGTAAAAGTAATTGAATTGATTAAAAAAAATAAATAATAGCGATTTAGGACCGTATATATATAAAAGGTAGATCTTAAAAGTATTTTAGGACCGGATATGTATAAAAGGTAGATCTGAAAAGTAATTTAAATTTAATAAAGACATTTGGACCAGATATTTATAAAATGCACTCTTAAACTCTCTACCCTTATATGAATTCCTCACACTACCTCTCTATCCTTATTAATTCCTCACTGCCTCCTAACTCCTCATCGGTAATTAAAGAAGCTTATTAATTCTCCAGTTTTCCTTTATTTTATTCATTTAGTTGCTGTTGCGCTAGCCAAAGCCAATCCTTTTTTTTTTTGGTTTGGTTTAATAAATAGACTGTTAGGACCGGATACGTTATAAGTAATTGGTTTAAAAAGTATTTGACTTTGAGGACCGGATGGTGTTTAAATCTCCGGTCTAAACATTAATAAAAATTTAGGACCGGAGACTTTTAAACCTCCGGGCTTAAAAATTAAATTAATAAAATCTTTAGAACTAGATGCATTATAATTAATCGGTCTTAATAAAATCCAAAATCCTAAAAGATATCTCTATCGCGCGTAAAATTAAATTTTCCTCTCTGAACTTCTCTTGTCGCGTTGAAAGTGATTACTAAGGTTTTGTCTCCAGTGCTTGTGTGTTGCTTCGTCGCTATTTCGCGTTGCTCTCTCAACAATCACTTTTTGGTTCCTTAGTTAAACGTCTATAGACCAAGCTGTAAGAGGTGTTTCGATTATATAACTTTATGATTTTCCTGCTTATCGTTCTGGGTTTTTCATGGGTTTAATGAAATCGATGAAATGTTCTTGTGGGTTCCTCTGTTGTTAATAAATATTGTATTTTAAAGATTATATTTGCACTTCAGACCAACTCAACTGACCAACAAATGTTTTTAGGTTACTCTTGTTGTTTGCAACATGAACGTTTGTGGCTAGAGAAGAAAGACTCAGCAAACGGATTTGAATTAATATGCTACAGGTGAGTCCACTAGACCTTTATGCGATGCATTTAATTTCTTCGTCATGCATTTATTTTGCTTCTTGGATTAATTGTGATACATTATATTTATGACCAAAAGTGATTCTTCGTTATACATTTAATGGGCAAGTTTCTCCATTAAAAAAAAAAAAAAGAAGACCTAACCGACATTGAGTATAAATATGCATTTTGAGTTGGCTTATTTTATATTCAAGTTTCAAATTTTTCGAATTATGTATGTTAAACAAAATAGGGCGGGGGAATTTATAGAATTTGCTAAACAAAATGCCTATGATGATAGTGGGAAGTTTTATTGCCATTGTGTAAAATGTTTGAATGAGAGGCGATTAAGTTCTGAAGTTATACACATACATTTAATTTGTGAAGAATTTTGTAAGACCTATACAGTATGGGTATGACATGGTGAAAAAATCCCAAGTGGGTCTCAACATGGGCAAGTGGCCTTTGATGATAATGATACGGATATTGATAATGTGTGCAGTGATGCAAAGACCTTGCTATACCTGGGTGTAAAAAATACCAATTGTTAAACGCTGTATTGAAATTGGTAAGCTAGAAGGCATAACAACAATAGTTTTTCTGAAATGCTTGAGGCTTTTAATGCTTTCGGATGATAATGTGTTGCCGCATCGATATATATATATATATATATATATATATATATATATATATATATACACGTACTATGATATTCCTTCTATATATGTTCTTAAACAATGTCATCACTGACTATGAAGTTTGTTCTTGTTTTATTTCTGTGGCATGATCTAATCTAAAAGGGCATTTTATAAAAGAGGATGTGTTTACGTTGTTGGGTGGGAATCAGATGAAGGCATGGTGAATAAATTATATTTGGCATGTATGTTGATTTACGTGCTGTATTTGTAACTCAACTCATTGTATTTGTAAGTAAGTTATCTTATTGTATAAATTAATTTAGGTGTTGTAATCATAGTATAATTATTAATTAAGAGGCCACATAACTCATATTTGTATTCTTTATCTCAATTCAATTTATTCATAATTGTTCATAGCTTGTAGCTTAAAGTATCGACTTTTATGTACTGGATTGGGTGGTGGATTTGTGTATATATATATATTGATCTAGAAGAACAGGGAAAAATTCGAGAAAATTTAGACCGGAATAAATACGCCGATCTTAAATATTCAACTGTTAAGACTGGATTTATTTTTGTCTCGTCTTAAAATTCCGATCCTTTTAAGACCGGCTAAGTTTTTGTCCAGTTTTAAAAGTTGGGTTTTAGGACCGAACAAAAAATATTTTAGGTTTATTTAGTACGATTTTTAAGACCTAATGTTTTTAAATGTCCGATCTAAAAGATTTTCTTTCAGACCAGTTCGTGTTCAGTCTTAAATGTTAGACTTTTAATACCGCCTGGAACAAGACCAGCCGTGAGTCTGGTCTTATGGTGCCTCTTTTGTCCGGTCTTAAAAGCCTTTTTTTACACTAGTGTGTATGCATAATAAGCTTTGATGAAAGACTTAATCAAACCCTTAGTTAATTATTGTTTTAAAGAAGGTATTCTACAAACTGGTATCAAATTCAACGATTCTCTGAATTGTGTTACATTCACTACATATAGTGACAATATATAATATTGACACATACCGTTCGTTTTTAGATGTCTCTGTTGTGTTTTATTTGACTATTCACTTGTTATGGTAGGTTACATTCTTAGGCAGGGGGAGATGGTATAGACTCATTGTACTAGCTTTGGGAATAGTAGGCCCCACACCGACATGTTGAACCACAACAGGAACATCAACTTCCATTTGAAAAGGATGCTTTTATGCAACAGTTGAGGGAACTAGTGGTAGATGTTATAGAGGAGTGATTTAAGAAGTTTGAGAAAGATAGTTGAAAGAGAGTAAGAGACAAGACTTCTATAGAGAATGGTTATGATCATCATAGTGTGGAAAAATCTGAAGGACCGCCTGGAACTCCTAATGAAGGCCATAGTGATGATTATGCACCTGAGCAGCCACCAGTCTCTGCTCCTCGCTCTATCTCCAATGTGTATAAAAATTTGGCTCAACATTGCCCTCCCACATTTAATGGTGACATTGATCCTGTCAAGGCAGAGATGCGGATCGAAGACATAACGACACTATTTCAGGTTGTGGACTGCACTAGTGAGAAAATGGTACATCTAGTCACTATTCTTCTTAAGGGTGAGCTGAGGAGTGGTGGTGTGAGCCTCGTTTGAGTGGTTCTGTCAATGAAAGAACGTATTGGGGCGCTTTTGATTGTGGGATGAGCAAGAGAAGAAGTCCAAGAAGAAAACGGAGGAAACAATTAAGGCCAAGAAGAAGGAGGAGTAGATACAGACAACGAAACCAGGGTTCTTAGTTCTTCATTTCTTCTTATCTTTGACTTTTGTCACTATTTTAGACCAGGGAAGAAGAATATGTTAAAATTTCCAATCACATCGGGAAAAAGAAAAAGGAAAAAAAAAGTTTGTTATGGTTTTATCTGTGTGTGTATCTCACTATTTACGTTGTAATAAAATAAAATTAAAATGAGCTAGAATCACATTTTGAAAAAAAAAAGTAATAATAATAAATTTTTTTTAAAAATTTTGTTGAAATGTGATTTCAGCCAGTTCCGACATTCTTAAAACATGACCTAAATAAAGATGGTATGCTCGTATGCAGATGCATATTAATTTTTTATGCATGTAACCTGTTGATAATTTTTGTTAAAAAGGATGAATTTTTAAAGGGTTAAATGCCTAATTTGCCCCGGAAGTTTTGCTAAGGGGGCGCTCAGCACCCGGAAGCTTTTTTGGTATCAAATTTGCCCTGGAAGTATTCAAAAGGTACCAAATTTGTCCCAGAAGTTTGAAAAAGGTAGCAAATTTACCTCTCCGTTAAATTTAACCGTTAAGTTTAATTGAGTGTACATGTGGTATGCCACCTCATCAACCCAATAAGAATTAAGTATCATTTTTGCCCTGAAAGTTTTCATTAAGGAGCAATTTTACCCTGGAAGTTTTCACTCAAGAGCAATTTTATTCCGGAAGTTTACAAAAGTTGCAATTTTGCCCCTTTTCTCCCAATATTAAATTTGACTATTAAATCAGTCAAAGACCACACATGTCATGCCTTAAAAAGGTTGAACTTGGAGTCAGAGAAGGAGATCCTTGAGATATTTAGCTCAAGACGACCAGAATTTGTGAAGCCGAACTGGTCGCAGGAAGCATCACTTATGATCTAAGAAAATTTGCTTAGATCATAAGTGATGCTTTCTCTGAGTTTTGTAATAGACCTTTCAATCCCTGTGACCAGTTCGGCTTCACAAATTCTGGTCGCCTTGAGCTCAACATCTCAAGGATCTTTTTATTTGACTCCAAGTTTGACCTTTTCAAGGTATGACATGTGTGGTCTTTGACTGATTTAATAGTTAAATTTAATATTGGGAGAAAGAAGTGCAAAATTACTACTTTTGTAAACTTTCGGGGCAAAATTGCTCCTCAATGAAAACTTCCGGGGCAAAATTGCTCCTTAATGAAAACTTTCAGGGCAAAAATGATACTTTTTGATTGATGAAGTGGTATGCCACGTGTGCTGAGGTGGCATGCCACGTGTGATGAGGTGGCATTTTAACGATCTACGTGGACTTCCGTCACGTTTGGGTAAATTTGATATCTTTTTAATACTTCCGGGGCAAATTTGGTACCAAAAAAACTTCTGAGTGTTGAGCGTCCCCTTATCAAAACTTCCGGGGTAAATTTAGTATTTAACCCATTTTTAAAACATGAGCCTATAAAAGATTTGATAAAAATTATTTAAAAAGTATAAAAAAAATATAAATACAATAGGTGGTATTTTCTTTTTGGTAGTAAATGTGAAGCACATGCAAGCAATAAATTTTTTTTTTCGGTAAAAAGAAATGTTTTCTGACATTATAGAGCTGGCCCTTAAGAAACATATGTAAACATTAATGTTAATAACATTTTTTTATAAATTGAAATTTTAATTATTGTATTTTACTAATTATATTTCTTTAAAAAAATGTAGAAAATTAATTTTAATTCATAAAAATGTTTTATGACCTTATAGAGCTGGCCCTTAAGAAACATATGTTTTTCTTACATGGGTTTAAAAAGGTCAGTCCTTTTAGGTCCTGACCCTTCAAGAGCCAGTCCTATAAGGTCAAGCCAGCCCTAATTCCTAACTCTACCTACTTCTCTAGTTTTTTAAAATCCAAGATATAAAAGTTTTCTCTCCTCTCCCCGTTCCTCCAAATGCATCATATACCAAACAGGTTCTTAATGGCAACAACTTTAAGATAGCATGCAATTAGGTAGAGAAATTGGGACGCAGCTTTTGTCCATTGCATTTTGCCTCCGTTGCACACAAAACGCGCCCTTTTTGGTTATAAGTATTTTTTTTTTAGTATCAGTCAGTATATTGAAATATTTTTTTTTAAGATTCTAAAATAAGTTTTTAAGATCATGAAATATTTTTTTTTCAGTACAATCACTATCTTGAAGTATCTTTTAAGTACTAATCAGTGACTAAAATATTTTTCAAAAAAAAAAAAGAGAAAAGTGGGAAAGACCAGTCGTTTTGGACCAAAAAGGGCGCGTTTTGTGTTCAGCGGATTGCAGGGGAGGCAAAGTGCATTGGACAAAAACCAGGTCCGAGAAATTGAAGCACGTGTAGTAGTTGGTAAGAAGAGGGACGTGATCATGATTTGAATGGGGCCGGGGAGGGGCAATGAGCGTGAATTATAATTTATAATTCACAATCTTTGTATTATCATATGAAAAATAGAGAGAAATGTTGTAATTGTGATGAAATACAAAATTCACATACTTGATGAAGTATGTAGGAGCTAAAGTGCGTTACAGGGGATTGAACCCGTAACTTTCCACATATAAATAAATTTTTATCGTTAAAATTAATTAAAGACAATAAACACAAACAATCATATATAAAGACGATTGAATTGCCCAAATTTTAATTTGAGTTATTAAATTTAATAAATTATTAATTAGGTTATCTGACGCAATTAGGGATTTAGAATTTAGGCTAAATTACCTCTATATCCCTTTATTTATTTATTTTTTTTAAAAAAAAAGAGTAAAATTTGAGACAAAACAATTTTGTTTATGAGCGATGTAAGAAATTAAAGGATAGAAAATTCATTAGAGGCCTCCGCGGCATCGTTGGCAAAAAAGGCTAAATCTTCATTCCTTAATCCCTTTCCTCTTTTCCCATGAGATCGCAAACGAATCCAAAAGATGAAGATATAGACACCTGAGATGAAGTAAAGGAGCCTCTGGATTTATCATATGGAACCCAGTATTACTCCAAATAAGTAGAAAAAGAAATATAACCAGTAATCTATTCTTTTCAGAATTAACTTCACCTCGATTTCTTCTCTAACATGAAGAACCTCATGATCAAACCCCTTGTTGAACTATGATGGACTCTTACTGCTTCTTTGTGGGTTTGCCATGACCCCATCCAGTTGTTGATCTTCTGCAATATTGGAATGGAAAAAAAAAAAGGCAAGAGAAAAGGACAAGATTTTTCTTCTGCACATCTCTGGCTCTCAGAATGTAGCCAAATCTGAATACTATTTTTTTTAAAAAAATCAAAGTCCGATAGGTCAAAATGCTTCAATTTGATAGCTACATTTTGATTCTTTATCTAAAATCTAGGAATTAAAGAAACCGGGGAGATTATTCCTTTAATAATGAAATCCTTCGTGGATTTATGATTCCTTTTCTCTATTCTTTAGATTATGGAATAGGGGTATTATTGAAAAAAAACCAACATTTAAATATTCTACATTGAGTCATTGACCCAATTTAAGATTTATTGAGTTTACTAACCTTATATAGGATTTTCTTATTTCAACCGTCTTTTTTTGGGATTCTCCCTTTTTTTAAAAAAAATATGACATTCCATATAATGGGAATAAATGAAAGAGGTAATGAGTAAGAAAAAGAATGATGGAAAATGTGTGAAAGAAAAAATAATAAAAGAGGATTTGACGAAATTAGATAGAAGGAAAAAGTCATTAAATAATTAGATAAGTTCAAATTTTAGGTTCAATAAAAAAAAAAATTCATTTGAACCAGCGAAAGTATAGATTAGAAAGGTAAACGGATATAAAATCGTGAGTAAACGCATTGCAAGAATGAGAAAATGCCACGTGTTATAAAAGTGAAAGAGGAAAAAGAAATTGCACGTGTAGCTCTAATTAAATACGTACATCATTCTATAGAATGTTAAGATATTGGGCGAACACCTTAGCTTGTTGGGTTGGAACATAGAGTTCTAATTGCTAGGGACGTGGCCGCTTCAATACCATAAACAGGGGTGGATCCAGAAATTTTAATGACAGGGGGCGAAAATAAAAAATACTGTCTCATAAATAAAAGTATTTAAAATACAATACAAACTTAATATATAAAAAATTGAAAAAAATCTATTACAAAAATTAATATCACTTCACTTGGCACTTACTATACGTATTTTTATATTGTTAAACTCATCTATAATTAAATTTATGTTAAAATTTAAAAAAAATCTTTTTCAATGTATGTAATCAAATAATTATTAAAAAATTTGTATTCCATTCTATTTTGAAGCCTATTTTTATTGCAGAGAAAGATCTTTTAGTAGTTGCTATATAAAAATTAGAAAAGTGAGTACAAATCTAATCTCTTTATCAATAAGAGGGTAAATGATGAATTTTCTAGTTCTTGCTAACCCTAATATAATTCAGATGTAATTGATAAATTAATCGAATTTGGATGTTTAAAAATGTCAAACTCAAAATATTATAACTCCATATTCAAATGTAATCCTTAGTTTAGTTCTTGTATGTATCATTCCTTTACTTGTGAAAAGATTTTTTTTAGAAAAAAATAATTATTTGAGCTGATGGTTTAACTAAGCTTAATTAAACCATTAGATAAAACAATAATTATCATAAATGAAAACGTTAACAACTTGAGTGTGTGTGTTTCGAAATGATCATTAAAACAAAGTTAATAAAACATAAAAGAATTATGAAGTTGGGGAACATATATAGAAAACGCCTGTAAAAATGAAATACTAAAACGAAAGGGAAAAATGAACATGGCTCATTTCTCTTGTATTTTTTTTTAAAAAAAAAATTAGGGGGGGGGGGGGGGGCGGGGGGCGGGGGCCACCCCTAGCCCCCTTGAGTCCGCCTATGACCATAAAGAAGTACAAGAACCTTCTCGTGGCCAGGGACAGGGGATTAGTCTCATGACTACCGGCTATGGAGATATCCTGTTGAAGAAAAAAAAAAAGAAGTACAAGAACCTAAATGAAAGTAAAATAATGAATAAATCATATCTTAATTTTTATATTAAGATTTGATTATAATTAAGAAACATTTAATCATGATAAATGGACTTATCATATAATTATTAAAATAAAAAAGGTTTCTCTAAAATATGATTTATAATAGTAAAATAAATTATTGGAATATGGATGTAAAAATAATGATATATTATTATTGTTAATAATAATATTATAAAAAAAACTGGAAACAAAATAATAATATGATTAGAAAATAGAAAGTAAAAGGAAAATAATAATTATATGTATGTGTGTGTGTGTGTGTATATATATATATATGGGTTATCGTTTGTCATGTCATTTGATATAAGCTTATGTCAAGTCACTCTAAAAATACATCGTTTTAAGGGTTAGGGGTTCATTAATTCCCCTAACCCCTAAAACCATGTAATTTTGAAATTAGGGGAATTAATAAAGGGTTTTTTAGTAAAATTCGTATAATAAATACAAAAATAAAAATACCAAAACAATTTTTATTAATTTTATTAACTCCCAAATTTTATTGTGATTTAATAATAATTTATATCAAGTCACATGACAATCAATAAACTCATATATTTTGTGCGCCTATATATATATATATAAGGTCTTGAATTCAAAGTGGTGGTGTGTGTGTGCATGTGCTATGTGTGTTAACTAAAGGGGCATTCAACACGTGATGGGGTGTCACAAATACCCCATCAATCAAAGCCCATCACTTCAGCTACAGTAACTGTTCCGGTAACGTGATGGAGAGAGTTCGATGGTTTGGGTTGCGACAGTATCTTTGTTTTTTTTATATTATATGGCAAATTTTGGGGTTTCTAATAATAGAATTTCCTTTGTAGAAATTGTTCTAAATAATTTTTTATTTCTTATGATGGTAACTTTGTGCTGATTAAAGACTCTATTAAGATTAGGTTTTAGCCAAGTTTTGAGTTTTGACGATATATATAGCTACAAGAATATAGATGATGATCACTAGTTAATTTTAATGGATTATTTTTGTTATTTAGTTTTTATAAAAAAAAATTATAATCAGCCTATAACTAATTTTATATTGGACAATTTTAGCCGACTGAATTTGGTCTAAATGGTTTATTGGATTATTGGAGATATTTTTAAAGTTTTAATCGGCTTAAATTTTTTTATTAAAGTGAAGACTTATAATTTAACAATTTTATGCTCTAAATTTTAAATTGAGATTTTATAAAATGAAATGATATTAATGATAATAATTACTTAAATGAGTTGTTTTGGTTAAAAAAATATTTGAGTTAATGTTAAAATAAATAATAGAAATTTTAGTGTGAAATTGAAATTTTTGAGTAATTAATTCAAAACTTTAAATTTATAGAATTATGTTAATTGTTCTAATAACTTAAAGAGTTATTAATATGTAATAAATTGGTTGTTGTAAATTGATTATAACTTTTGTTTGAGCTTTTGAATTAGAAGTATTTTGGTAATACTTTGCTTGGACAAGAGCTAACCATTTTCCTCTTATTGTGTATGCTTGTCACTACAAAAAAACTCTAAATTACTCACGGAATTGAGACGGAATTATTTCCGTGGGTAATTAGCCACGAATTACCCACGGAATTCCGTGGACAATTCCGTGGGTAATTTGACGGTTTGAATTACCCACGGAGTTCCGTGGCTAATCCGTGGGTGATGTTACATGTTTTTAAAAAAATTAATGCAAGCTGTATGGTTCGAACACGGAACAAGTGAGAAGATATAAAGTCGCCTAACCAACAGAGCTAGGAGATTTAGTTCTCTATTTTGTGAAATTTATTTGTTTTAGATTAATAATTTGCAATCCCTAAATCCTTAATAAAATTTGAGCCCTTTTTTTATTTCCAGCGCCTCTTCCCTCCATATTTTCTTCCTTTCCCGCGCGCTGTGCCAAAACTCAACCCTAAATGAGCTTCCCCTTCTCCACTCCTTCAGTCCTTCACCATCGACGCAACCGGTGATCTTTCCAGCGCCTCTTCCCTGCAAGGTTTATTTTTAATTGTTTGCCCTATTTATGTGCGTGGGTATATGTTTGAAGAAGACTGTTTGTAACAACATTCAAACTCTGTTTCCAGAATGTTTCGTGCTAATCCAAGGCGCTGGGTTTGGAATTAACTACGGACAGATAGCCAACAATCTGCCTTCTCCATCAACCTCTAGAACCGACCATGACCTTCGATCCTTCCTCCATTTTCCAATTTTTTTTTCTAGCGACCTTAACTCTTATCCCCAAATCATCAGCTCTTCCCTTCACCTCTCTCAAGTTCAACAAACCCTAAATCTCGATTCGTCCCCCATCTGTTCCTTCTTCCAACTCTGGCGACCTTCGTTCTCTACCATCTCACCGTTGTGCGTGCTATAGTCGTTGAACGCCCCAGCCTTCCACCTCCAGTCAAGGTGCGTCTGCTGCTTTTTTTTTCCCCCTTCTCTATTTTGCGCCGTTTTGTGTGGGTACAGGGGAGGTATGTGCATTTGCGGCACTGTGTTTATTTATTATGCAATTGCTTCACGGGCGGTAGATTTACTTCTCTATCTCGTCCAATCTGTTTCTTTTCATAACACAGTAAAAATTCCTTCACGGGCGTGCTGATTTTGCCATTGCAAAGTTAGGTGAGTGAACACAATTATAGATTGCTGCTAGTGGCACATACACAAATTTAATACGGTTAATTCTGTATCCATGTCCTTTTATAGAGATCAACAACATTTCAAACTAACAAAACTTAAAGGACAAATATTCATGCTTTAAAATCTCATGGACCCAAACCGAAATGATGTAAAAGTTATAAGGTCCGACAATAGTAATAACCCATATTTTTTAGATAATTCCATTTATATATTGAGCACGTGATAGTATGTGAAATGATAATTGGTTGTCTTCCATTCTTTCTTTTATTTTGTAAAATGAAAAACAAGAATTTCACATCTTTGTCTTTGTAACTTGCACAAAAAACATGTTGCTGTACTATGATTAGTGAATTTATTTGGCCAAAGTCCCAAATTTATATTTATCTCAGAGATCAATATTGTTGATTTATGTGCACCTCATACCAAGTTCTATATATTGTTGATTTTAATTTTCTTTTTTTGGTGAGCACAAGGAGTGTGCTAGGATGATGTTAGAGTCTAGTCTCTTTTGGTTATTGAGGCCATGGTAGACCCCTCTAAACTAGATTGCTACATACAAAAGTTGAGATTTGAATTCCCAACCTTTATTTAAGTGGTGAGAACCCTACCACTCACGTACGTCAACCTGAGTTGGTTTATTATTGATTTGAAATCTCAAGCTTCATATTTTTTCCTCTAGTCTTTAATTATTCAGAAATTTAAGAACTGTTTTTTGTTTTCCTGTGCTGCTATGAGGGCACAAATCTGGACTGTTCTTGCTGGACTTGAATTAGGTATCAAATATAATTGTCTTAAAATAATTGTTGAGTCTGATTCTTTGGCGGTAATTAGCAAATTGAAGGTTCTGCAGGTGGATGACAAGCCTGTATGTAATCTTTTGCAGAAAATTGGTAGAGTTTTATGTCATTTCTCTAGTATTGAATTTGTGCATGCGTATAGGGAAGCAAACTCTTGTGCTGATATGTTGGCTAACTATAGCCTTGTGCAAGAGGAGGATAGAGTTGAGTTTGATAGTCCCCCTGTAATTACAAATAGCTGGCTGTTCAGTGACTGTATGGGTACTGTGTGCCCAAGACTTGTGTTGATTTAGGAATAATACTGGGCTGTGGCCCTGTGCTTTTTATCGAGAAAAACAAAATAAAGATATATGGCTTGTTTAATTCTGAAATATATTTTTATGTTCTTAAAACAATTATGTAAAATAAGTTTTGGGGAAAAAAATTGTTTGAATAATTAAAAATATATCAAAGATGGTTTTTTTCACTATTTGAATTTTTTTTTTGGTGGATTATTAGCATGTTTTTTGTTGTTGCCCTTTTCCAACTGACACATGTATATATTTCTGATTACATAGGTTTCTTTGGAGTTTTCATTGTACCAAAAGTCTGTTCCTCCTACTCTGTTCAGTTAACTGCAAACGGTAATTTCTTGAATGTGATGTAGCTTTGCTTGAATATTAGTTGAAGGTTTCTGAATATGTTTTAGAAATGCAAAGAATGGCCAATTTAGATAAGAGGATAAAAAACTAGTGGATTAATAAAAAAAAAGGTGCCTGATTTATGATTCTATAGTATAGGATTTTTCTTTGCTTCTACACAAGAATTGGTTTCTTGTATCTTAAGTATATAAAAGTAACACTATTTACTTATTATTTTTAATTTATGCATACGATTTCTCACAATAAACATTTCGACTTGCACATGTAGCTTGACTTTTTGCATGACATTTGCTTTTTGCTCTTCTAAAATAGAATGCTTGCCTTTTAGAATGGACGAAGTCCCAGAACATCGAAGATGGATGTATAATAGAATTAATCCAAGTACTAAATGGGTGACGAAAGAGTTTGAGCAAGGTGTTGATGACTTTCTTGCATACGTATATCAATCACCTTATTCTCAAAAATGGGGAGAGCTTAGGTGTCCATGTGTGAAATGTAAAAGTAGGTATTATCTAAAGTTTGATGAGGTGAAGGTGCACCTTTATAAGAAGGGTTTCATGCTGGATTATTATGTATGGACTAGTCATGGTGAAACACGAGGTGAAAATTATCGGTCCATGTCTCCAATACCAGGTGGCTCACATTCCCCACTTAGGGCATTTGATAACCATCCAAGTCAGTATGAGACGATGGTGATGGATGCAGGTGGGCCAAGTTTTTGGGATGATTTTAATGAAGGTGCTGAAGAGATGCCAAATGATGACGCAAGAGAATTTTATGACATGTTACATGCTGCACAACAACGGTTATGGGAAGGTTGTGAAGAATCTCAGCTTTCCACAACATTGCAATTATTAAGTATTAAGGCAACAACTAACATGTCTCAGCATGCCTTTAATTTAGTTTCCCAACTCATGAGGAGGACACAACCTAAAGACACCCTTATGCTTCCAAACTTGTACCAAACAAAGAAGTTAGTGTCTAAGCTAGGTCTAGCTTATAAGAAGATTGATTGTTGTGTGAATGGGTGTATGTTGTATTATAAAGATGACGCTGACGCCACCCAATGCAAGTTTTGTTGTGAGGATAGATATTCCGCTAGCAAGTCTCGTGGAAGAAAAAAGAAAGTTGCAAGGAAGCAGTTGTTTTTCTTACCTCTCATTCCAAGATTGCAAAGATTATTTGCTTCTGAAAAAACGGCAAAGGAAATGAGATGGCACTATGAGAATCATCGAGATTCTAATGTTCTCTCTCACCCGTCTGATGGTGAAGCATGGAAAGTTCTTGATAGAACATATCCTGATTTTGCATATGATCCAAGAAATGTGAGGCTTGGCTTGTGTTCAGATGGCTTTACGTCGTTTGGGCAATGTGGGAAGCAATATTCTTGTTGGCCTGTAATAGTTACTCCTTATAATCTACAGAGATATGCATGACACATGAATATATGTTCTTGACGTTGATCATCCCTGGTCCTAATAATCCAAAGGGAAAAATAGACGTGTACTTGCAACCATTGATAGATGAATTAAAGTTATTGTGGGATGTGGGGGTGTCAACATATGATGCCTCTTTGAGACAAAACTTTTCTATGCGTGCTGCACTATTGTGGACAATTAATGACTTTCCAGCTTATGGTATGTTGTCTGGTTGGATGACAATGGGAAGACTATCATGTCCTATATGTATGGAGAAGTCAAAATCGTTCCAATTGAAGTATGGGCGGAAAACAAGTTTCTTTGACTGCCATCGGCAATTTCTTCCCCGATACCACCAATTTCGGAAAGATAACTCTGCCTTTTTTAAGAATAGAATCGAGAGATCAGCGCCTCCTCCTCGGTTAAGTGGAGAGGAAGTTTGGGAAAGAGTTAAATATCTGCCAAAGGTCTCTGAGCATGGAAAAGCTATGCCAATTGAAGGGTATAATGACACGCATCATTGGACAAAACAAAGCATATTTTGGGAATTGGCTTATTGGAAAACCAATCTCATTCGACATAATCTTGATGTCATGCACATTGAGAAAAATGTGTTTGAAAATTTGTTTCACACTGTGATGGACACAAAAGGGAAAACAAAAGATAATGCACAAGCTCGAATGGACGTGAAAGAGTATTGCATGCGGCCAGATGATGAACTTGTTGAAATACGAGGGAGAATGGTGAAACCGATTGCAAACTATACATTGAATTTAGAACAAAAACGACATATTTGTCAATGGGTGAAGAAGTTGAAGCTCCCTGATGGATATGCATCGAATCTATCTCGATGTGTGGACATGAAGGAAGTAAAGTTGTATGGAATGAAGAGTCATGATTGCCATGTGTTCATGCAACGTTTGCTTCCTATTGCCTTTGCGACTTTGCCTGAAAATGTCTTGAATCCTATAGTTGAGCTGAGTCAATTCTTTTCACAAGTTTGTTCAACAACCTTGTTGCGCGATCAACTAGAGTTGTTAGAGAAAAATATTGTTGTGACACTATGCAAGTTGGAGAAAGTCTTTCCGCCAGGGTTCTTTGACTCAATGGAGCATTTGCCCATCCACCTTCCTTATGAAGCTAAGGTTGGAGGGCCTGTCCAATACAGATGGATGTATCCATTTGAAAGGTATTGAACATTGTTTATTTAAGTGCACAATGATTTTAAGATAACAACATTAAATAATCTGTTGTTTGGAATTCTCTATATGTAGGTTCCTCTATACCTTAAAACAAAAGGCACGAAACAAAGCTCGAGTTGAAGCATCTATATGTGAAGCTTATATTGCTGAAGAGACAGCCATATTTTGCTCGCATTACTTTGAGCGAGGTGTTCCACCAGGAATAACAAGACCTATAAGAAATGCCGATGGTGGAGAACCAGAATTCCCAACAATTTCACTTTTTAATCATCGAGGAAGACCTTTTGGGGCGTGTAGTTTACGTTTCTTGTTGGATGATGAAGTGAAAGCCGTGACCACATTCATTTTAATGAATTGTGATGAGGTGCAACCATATATGAAGTAAGGGATGTTAAATTTTCATAAATCCGGTTCTGTGTTGAATATATGCATGATTAACACATAACTTGATATGCAGTTCTTTCATCGAGACATTAAAGGAAGAGAACCCTCGAATTACAGACAATGAGATAGAAGCTCAAATCAATAATAGATTTGCCATATATTTATATATTATTGATGTTAATTAGGACGAGATTACTGTTTGTATGTATGTATTTACTTACTTCTGCGGTAGGATCAATCCATGTGATCCTCATAGGGGTGGGTATCCCATAGGATTTGGACCAGGTTAGGTTAAGAGACAAGTTGGAGAGGATGGAGAGGAGGGTGGCCTACGTTGCTTTAAATTGATTAAAAAACATTGGAGGTCCCTTCTTAATTAGTCCCCATTAATCATTATGCCTCATGAATCTGCCACAATCCATTAATTATCAATTATTAGCTTCTCTTTTTCATTTCATTCATGTATTGGCCCTTTTATCTTTAAATCTGAATTGGAATATTTGTTGGCATCCGTGATTAATAATGATGAACATGCATGATGATCGATGATTGGAACCTTTACTCCTTTTTATTCTTGTATGACGACTTTGTTCTTTCTTTAACATAATTCATCAATACCAAAAAAAATTGACACAATTGATAGAATATTTATATAGTTATGCTCTTATCATTATCCATTCAAGAGTATAATTGTCGGAATGTTGAATTAATTCAGAGTGATTACTTAATTAGTTAGTTATTGGTTGTGTTAATAATTTAGTTACTGACTGGAAGCTGGTTTTAGATGTAAGCGGTCTACAATAATAAATAGCTCTTAGTACTCATCATAATAATAAATAGGTCTTAGTACTCATCATTGTCAATTCTTATTCCTATCATTAACATGTAATTTATGTATTTCATTTGTAGGATGAATTTCTGAAACGGAAGGAAGCTATCAATTCTGAGGGAGGAGATATCATGTCTAATCAAGATGAATTTAATTTGTGGTTAGAGGTTACTGGTGGTAAGAACAAAAAGGGGCGAATATATGGGTTGGGATCTGAAGATGACATTGGTTCTTCTTCCACACCTCCTTCTGTCAACTCTGCAGTGGATCCAGAGATGACTCAAATGAAAGAAGAAGTTGCAAGCTTGAAATTACAGAATGAAATGATTATGTCAGCAATACAAGCATTTGGGATTCCCTTACCTAATATCTCTAACCCTACTACTAATGATGAGGCTCTCCATAGAGACAATGAAAATGATAGTTGAATATTTCTATTGCTTTTGTAAAAGCTAACTTGGTAACTGTTTGTATCTTTTTGGTAAATTATAAGAATATGTCTTGAACTTGTTTAGCTTTTTATGTTTTAGTGCATTTTAAATTATAATATATAAAAAAAGGCCTAAAAAAACGTTCAGCAAAAAAATAATTAAAAAAAAGTACATGACAAAAGTTGCTTAAATTATCCACGGAATTTTCTCATTACCCACGGAATTCCGTGGGCAATTAGCCATGGAAATTACCCACGGAATTCCGTGGACAATTAGCCACGCAAATTAGCCACGGAATTCTGTAGGCACTTAGCCACGCAAATTAGCCACGGAATTCCGTGGGAAAGTAGCCACGCAAATTAGCCACGGAATTCCGCGGGTAATTACCTACGGAATAATTCCGTGGGTAATTAGCGACGGAAACTTTCCGTTGCTAATCTGTGGGTACTTTACCGACGGAAATTTTTCCGTCGTTAGACCAATTAGTCACGGTATTTTTACCCACGGACACATTCCGTGGGTAAATTCCGTGGGTAAAATTTTACCCACGGAATTCCGTGGGTAATTCCGTGGGTAATCTACATTACCCACGGAATTCCGTGGGTAAATTCCGTGGGTAATTTGGGTTTTTTTGTAGTGTGTATGATGTTTATGAGTGATTTTTAATTATATAGAATTATTTAGCCTGACCCTTGTAAATTCAGGGTCTAAAAGGGCAGGCTCAACGAACTCGACTTGTTTTTCTGGCTCTAACTACCCTCCTTTGGAAAGTGGAATTTGAAACTTTTGTCCTCACCCTACCCTAGGCAAGTGGTGTAGTAATTTGCAAAATATCCCGTTCTTTTATCTTCAGTTCTTAATATTATCAAATGGTCAGATAAGATATAGTTCAGGTATATATTATGTCAATATGTTGATTACTGGTTGGTTCTATGCACTCATGGACGTTCCAATTTAGCACAAAATGAGGTATATAAATTAATTTAGAAATCTATTTTCACCTCAAGAATTAAATTATTGATGTGGAAACTGGTAAGGCGTATTTTACCAACAACCCAATCACTCTGAGCTAGACATTTGGTAGCTTTTGAGGTTTGTTATTTTTGTGGTAACAATGATGAATCATTGGAATACTTGTTCTTATATTTTCCTTTTTCTAAAGCCTGTTGGTTTGGAACCCTTGCAGGTTTTAGAATGGATGCTAATTCTAACATTAACCTTAATCGATGCATAATTTAAGTGGTTATCAAACCATAACAGTTCTAGTAATTTTCTAACTTTTTTGCGTTTTCAATTACTAGAATCATTATGGAACTAGATTTATCATATTCAAGGACACGAATAATTCACATAGCAAGTCATTAAGGAGGTGCAAGCTAAAACGATTGATGCTACATCTTTATTGTTGCATCAACAACTTCAGGATAACCAACTCCAAGAAGATTGTGTCTCATTTCTTACTAGTGCACATCATGATCTATAGAATTCCTCCTTTAGATGGAATGTTACTTTCAATACTCAAAATCCCAAAAAAAGCACATGGCATCTACATATCAAAGTCTACTATGCAAACGTTCATGAATGGATATTGTCTCCATCAATTAGACTTGGATTCTTTCACTTGTGATGTAATACCCAATTTTCAGTTTACTGAAAATCTTGTATTTTAGGAATATGTTATCGATCATATTAAATTGGTTAACATTTGTAACACATAATCATATAAAATAATGACTATTTTAAGTTTATATGAGCCATGGAAAAGTTATAAAAACACTTAATCAAATTAAGTGTCAATTAGCAAATAATAGGCAAATTAGCTTGCATTAATTAAGATGAATTGCATACTTGTTCTAATTAATTAGAGACAAATTAAAAGCAGGGCTGATTATATTTGAAAGTAATTAATCCAAAGAGAATGAAATAATGCTTGTCTAAATAAGCACTAATTACCATGGTTAAGCTAACAAATTAATTATGCAAGGGCACATGTAATTAGTGGGCATTTAAACACCTGATTAGGGAGTTAATTAAGCTTCTTAATTAGCCCCAAAATTTAGCAAAAGCGTGCAGCTGATGGGAAGGAAGAGAAGACATAATAAACCTTGCGAATAAGTGTTGAAAAGTCAAATATTTCAACTAGCCAATAAGAGGATTGAACAATAGGATAATTTGCTAATGAAAAATCACATTAAGTGGTTAAATAGGAGCATGGATTTCGAGCACACAGCCAAGGGTGAGGATTTGGTTTGATAAAGTAGTTTTAATCTAAAGGTTGTAAAGAAGGAAGAAACTTTGGATGACTTGGGTAATGACCATTTTAACCTTTGAAATTTGCCTATAAATAGAGATATTCCCTCTTCATTTTTCTTCACACCAAAACCAAGCTACATCTGATCCTAACTGAGGGTGAGAGTTTCTTGGAGCAAGAAGAAGGAGTTTCAAGAACTTAAGGTGTATTCTTGAGCTTTAGTTTTATGATTTTTGGTAAAATGTTAATTTAATCTAGAAATTGAAAGGTAAATTCCTTTACATATTTTTAGGCCTTCATTGCAATTAAAATTCTGAAAGAGGTATAAACATATTGGGAAAATAATTTTAGATATTAATGGAATAAGATTGTGAAAATTGTAGAATTTCCAATTTTAAATCCTAAGCTGGCAGCAAACATTAATGCTATTATATCAAATAAAGTCATAAAATCAATAATTTTACAGGAATAAAGTAGACATCTAGGGCTCTCTAAATATATAAAATATGAAACGTTTAGATATTAATGGAACAAGATTGTGCAAATTGTAGAATTTCCAGTTTTAAATCTAGAGCTGGCAGCGAACATTGATGCTACTATTTTATATATCAAATAAAGTCATAAAATCAATAAATTTTACAAGACTAAAGTAGACATCTAGGTATTTCTAAATATATAAAATATGAAGTGTTTTGAGCTCTGGACAAGGATATATGAATTTTTGAAGATAAGCCTTGTTTACTGATTTAAATCTGAACAGTGTTTGAAAACTTAAAAATTGGGAATGATTTTTGATGTTCTAGCTTCTGAGAATATTTTTCCTTGAAAATAGACATGTCAAGGGTCATGAGGCATTTTGAAGCACTTAAACATTATTTTTGTAGAATTAATTATGATTTGTCAAAGTTTCTGAAAAACTTGTCTAGAAAATCCAGCCATGCGTTTTTGAGAAAATGTAAGGGTAAAAATGGGATAAATAATCCACTAAGGGTAAAAAGATAAAAAGATATGAAAACAACCCTTTAGGATATTATTCTAAGCAATATGATATTTATTACAATATCGTATAATAATTTGACGATAATGTATAGGATATCCGGGAAGTCCGAAGTCCGATTCAAAGGTCGAGCATGTTGGTAACTACGCGGTGAAAGGTGTGTTTGCGTACTAGTAACGTTAATCGTCTATATCTTATATGATTATATATGATTGAATGATTCATGAAGTCATGGACAAGACTAGGTCTTGGGCCATGCACCGTGACTAAGTTATGGGGCTTAGGTCACATGTTTATATATATTCAGCTTTATGCGGGTTATAGTCATGATAATACTGTAGGGTTGTTTTCCTAGCGCTGAGGACAAAGGAGTTGTGGCATTGGTGAGTACAAATGTCATGAACATTACATATGTTGTGTGTAGGGTGCTATGTATTGTTGGGTTGTGAATCTTACATCTATTGTGTGCTATGTATTGTTGGGTAGTGAATCTTACATCTACTGTGTGCTATGTATTGTTGGGTTGTGAATCTTACATCTACTGTGTGCTATGTATAGTTGATGCTAATATATAATGAATATCTGTCATATATTGTTATATCTGTTATAGAGGTTAACTGTTACCTAAGATTCAATTCAATTGAATCTCAGTCTTGACTAAAAGTTTAGGAAATGAATCTGGATCTGAGAAGGCACCGATAGACGAAGCCGTGAAGAGGCACTGGTTGACGGAGCCAAGAAGAGGCACCGATGGATGGAGTGCGTGAAGAGGTGCCGGTCAGAGCAAATGCCGGAAGTTTGTCAAAGCATAGTTTTTGGCATGAATTCAATAAAGTTAGTTCATACTATTGGTGCTTAAAATAAGAAAGGTTTGATCAGTGTGGTTTCAATAATTAGTCACCGTGAAAGACGTGGAGACTCCCACTAGACTAACACCAGCCTATCCAATAGGTACAATCAACTGTGTTGGGTTCCGAACCACAAGTTTAGTTAAGGCTTGATTTAAAATTGTATAATTACTATGTTTAGAGTTATAATTATACAAGTTCTAGATAATTGTATCACATGAATATTCCTTCGTGATATTTAATTTACCAGCTTATGCTTAGGCATTTTATATCAGTTACTCATTTTCCAAACGTTAGTGCATGCTCTTCGTTCTGTATTACTCTGACCTGTAGCACTATATTCCTAAGTACCACGTGTCAACGGCCACAGTAAGTGGTATGGAATTTGGGGTGTTACATGCGATGTCGTGACCTTCGTTCTCTGGTAGAAGTCAACCTTCCACACCGCTACCCTTTACAATGTAAACTTATTAGGCCATCCCAAATAAAAAAAATACTACCTCCGGTCTTAAATATATGAGAAAGTTTGCAGTGCAAAAATTGCACTACAAACTTTCTCATATATTTAGGACCAGAGAGAGTACTTACTAAGACTGAAAATGTCCCATGGTATCTATCTTACCTTATATAGGATGTATGTCTATTATTTAAATACTTTATAGTTTTGAATGTTTCATTAATGCATAGTCATTACCCAAAAAAAAAAAGGTGTTCACTCTTTTTTTTTCTCCAAGTGTTTGAATTCTTATCTCTACAAGTATTTTCAATTGGTCCTCTACTTCCTCCAAACATGTCATTTTTCCCTTCAAACCCCTTTATTATTTTAGAGGACGTACTCATTTTCTATCTTAGTATCTGTTGGTTGAATTCCCTTATGGCAAGTGAACTAGTCAAACAAGTAATAAAGTGAAAGTAGAGTATCGTCCCACAGAGACTGAGATACCAAGGAGTGACGCTCAATCATTGCTATAGTCGCGCAAAAAGAAAGTAAAATACTTGGTTTGAGAGGTTTAGATGGCTATGCTACTAGTAGAAATAAACAACGTAAATTAACTTGAGAAGATATCAATAGGAAGTTAGACTAGACTCAGAATCACCCTTAAGTGCATTACTCCCCCAGTTGCTCTACCCATTGCTATAGCATCTATGCTGCACAGCTTCCACAATGCTACAACATAGCTACTATCTACAAAGCTATTTGGTTAACCCACCACGATAATCTACCGAAGCTTCTGCGTCCGATACATTATGATGCTAACTATACTCCTTCCATATTCCTATGGCAACTTTCTAGTTAGACCTGCGTTACGCTCAGGGTGTTATGGTTATAAGAGGTAGACCCATTCCTGAAGCCTACAATAATAGGTCAAGCTGTGCACAGGCTGCCTAGCAAACATTGTTTCTCAGAGGTCTAACCTCGACTCTTTGCCAGTAAGCCGAGACCACAAATCTAGCCCATAGCTTCCGCTAATCGACTAGTAATTAATGCACTGATAAGCAAACCAAATTTACTTATTCTTTATTGATCAGATTTGAATTTGTTGAACTTCTTCGTTTCCTTGTCTTTATTGATCATTGGGGGCATTCAGATTTGATATGGCCAGGCTTCTCACATTCGTAGTGTTAGTAGTATAAAGTTGTATAAGCAAGTTGGACATGATTAACATCCATGATCCAACTTGAGGGGGAGTATGAGAATATTATGCATTTATTATGATTATTATCTTATTATTATGATTAGATATAGGTATATTTCTATCTTAAGATATTTTCTATTATATCTCAATTAGTTTGATTTACTTTGATTTGATTAGATTTTATGAGATTCTAGGTTTAGCTCTAGGTTTGCCTATATAAAGGCTTATATGTACTCTTTCATATTAAGAGATTAAATAAGAATTATATTTTTTCTCTCAAAGCTCACACATAGCAAATAATTGGCTTCTTCGCCTCATAGCTTGAGCTACCCTTGTGAAGTTTCTTGAATCCTTGGTCTCTTTTGTAGAATTTCTTAAACCTTCGGACCATCATGCCTATCTCCTCATCTTTGTCTTCATCATCATCTGACTCTTTATCCTCCTTGGCAGCTTTGAGTGCAACTCCTTTATTCTTGCCATGTACTTCATCATGTCCCTTTTTGAACTTGATTTTGCCTCATATTTAGAGAGGTTGCCGAAAAGAGATGCCACTGATGCCATTGAATCTCCTTGAGCTTATTTTTAGCAGTGGTCTTTGCTTCCCATTTCTTGTTAAGAATATTCAGGATTTTCCTCACTTGGACTGGTTGGTCATACTCTTTCCCCAAAGTAGCAAGTTGACTGATCAGATGAGTGAATCTCAACTGGAATTCGCCAATGGATTCACCAGGCTTCATGCGCATAAGATCGTATTGGTCATAAGAGTATTGACCCGATTTTGCTTGACTCTAGCTGTTCCCTCATGAGCTATCTCTAGTGCATCCCACATGGCTTTAGTAGATGGTAGAGTGCAGATACGAAAGTATTCTTGTTGACTCAGAGCACTTCGTAGTAGGAGAACAGCTTTACTATTGAGGGTGACATTTCTTCTGTCATTTTCATCATATTCTTCTTCTAGATTGGGAGTTCTCATACCATCTTCAACAGATGAGGGCACATAATCTCCTCTTTCGAACACTCTCCATAGCCCATACTCAGTAGTCATTACAAAGACTTTGAACTTTGCTTTCCAGAATGAATAATGCTCTCTATTGAAACCGGGTGGTCTGTTGATTGAAGCTCCATCTGGTAGAATACCTCCATGTTGATCCTTCTCGAGATGTTAAGCTCTTTTGAGAAGACCTTGCTCTGATACCAAATGAAAGTGGAGCTAAATACCCAAGAAGGGGGTGAATTAGGTATATTAAAAATTTTCGAAGATAGCTCTGAATTTAAAACAGCAAAACAGAGATGAACAGAGTAAAGAGAAGAGCAGCTAAACATAGTGATTTATATTGGTTCGGTCCAACCACTTGACCTACGTCCAGTTCCCAGACACTCTGGGATTTTCACTATAGCAACTGATTACACACTCTGCACTCAAGAGTAATTCTCTCACTAGAATTCACTCCCCCTTACAAGTTGTGATCAATGCACCCAATCATCAAATCCCTTGACTTGTGATTCTTTACAATAAATGATTTTCAAAGATAAACTCTCTCTAAGAGTGGATAATAATGAATACTGAAGCACAAAGTATCAAAAGATACAATACAGTTGAAAACTTGAAGGAATAAATGCAAAACTTGAATGTATTTTGTTCTCAGCAGTTGTGTTAGTTGAGAAGACTTGAATGCAGCTCTACTTATACTAAGAGAGCATTAAATGACCGTTGGATTCATCAATATAACCGTTGCCTTCATTAGACAAGGTTTTGGTTAAGCTTTGGTCTTCTTCTTTTACTAATCTCCACTTAATCCAATTGTGCAAAAGTTCAGAGTTGACTTCTGATGAATTAATCCGTTGGAATGGCAGAAGCTGGAAGTAGAAATCATTCTTTAATTCTTTGCAAGCGTGTGCAGAAGAATTACCCAAAAGATTGTAACTTTCTGGGTGTGCATTTAATGCACTGACGTCACTTTTTTGCTTTTGATTTAAACCTTCAATAAACATTCTTTAATTCATCTGAAACTCACTAACAAAGTGGTTAAACATAGCTAGGAATATAGGAGAATGAAAATAGAAAGTATTAAGATCAAACAAGAAGGTTTTCCAAAATCGTCAAATTAAAATTTTTGAAACACCGATGAAAACTCGAGTTTTGTTTCTCAAAACTTGAGTTTTGGACTTGAACATGTAAAATCAATTTCAGTCCAAAACATCAAAACCTAAACTTTTCTATTGAAACTGGAGGTTTTCAAAGCAATAAAACATCGAGGCTCTCTGTATGATCAAAACTCGAGTTTCCATATCAAAACTCGAGTTTTCATTCAAATACGAAAATTTGAGGATTTTTGCGCCATGTCAAAATCGGAGGTTTTTTGTGGAAACTTGCAGTTTTCAAAGTCGAGAGACATTGGTGCTCTCAGCCTAGTCAAAACTCGAGTTTTGAAATCAAAACTCAAGTTTTCACTTATTTGTGAAAACTTAGAGAAAATCGTGTAAAACCAAAACGGAAGGTTTTCCCTAAAAACTGACGGTTTTGAAAACTGGTTAAAACATGAATCCTCTCTGTCAAACCAAAACTCGAGTTTTGGTGTGAAACTCGAGTTTTCCAAAAACTGAGGAAAACTTAGAGATTTTCAAGTTTAATGAAAACTGGTGGTTATCAAAGTTCAAGACTTCAGAGGCTCTCTGTATGATCAAAACTCGAGTTTTCAACCCAAAACTCGAGTTTTGCATTTTCCAGAAAACATTGAAGAGTCTCTGTGTGATTAAAACTGGATGTTTTGCCGGAAAACTGTAGGTTTTGAAATGTGTAGAAAACTTGAGTTTCTCTGTGTAAAGTCAAAACTAGAGTTTTGGAACCAAAACTCGAGTTTTGCTTTGACAACATATTTTTCAATCTTTCAAAACAAAACTTCATACATTGTTTGCAATTGTTGGTGATCATCAAAACCTTTAGAGAATTAACAGTAATATCCCAAATTTTGGGATTTGAAAATTTGAATATTATATGGGAAATTGAATTATGAAAGTTGCCTTAAAATAATTATGAAATTAATTATTGGAATTTAAGGTACATTTTCCCATAAATTAAGGACAAATAATTAGGAAATAATTTTTGGCATAAATATCTTAAAAATAATATCTTAAGGCCAAAAGAAATTTGATTGAGAAAGAAAATTCTTAAATAATTAAATTTTAATAATTATCCAATACTTACAAATGTAAGTTTTAAAGAAGATCAAGTGGGATAATTTGTTTTAGTAGTCCTACAATATATATATAGAACCAATTCTCCATTCCTCATTCATATTCATTTTGGGCCTATAAATACATATTAAGCAAACCAATCCATTACTCCTCTTTGGCCCAATACGTAAACGCAGACTGGGAATGAGACCACAGCAAAACAATTTCAATTCACTAATCCATCAGCCCATATACTATTTCATGTCCATCTCCAAGCCCAACTCTCACGACCCATGGTTTAAAACCAAAAGCCATTATAGCAAAATATCAAAAAAAAAAAAAAACCATTATATCATTCATTGTTTAAACCTGACTTGCACAGTACCTGTTCTCTGATTCATTCCGTCAAAACAGGATCCGGTTTCAGAGCTCGTCCGTATAGACGAGACCTGAACCGTCCAAATCTGATATAGATGGTCCAGATCTTTTTTTTAATTAAATTTTTGTTTTTATTTTTCTCTACATAAAAAAAAATCATTTTTTCAAAAAATGTTAGTTGAGAGATTATTTTTATTTTAGATTCACTATCAATTAAAATTATTTTTGATAAAAAATACAAAAGTAAAAAAAAAAAAATCAAATTTAGACCGTTCAGATCGTCCAGATCTCATCCGTACGGACGAGCAGAGAGAAACCAGTTCCATCAAAACATGCAACATAGCAGGAAAGAAAAATACATCAGCGTCATCACGTTAACGCTGAGAACATAGAGTCAAGGAGAGATCTTACCTGCTAGAGCAACCTCGAGCCACACACCATCTGCCCACATGCAGCTGAGCTCCATACCTCTTGAGCCAAAACAAAAATAATGATAATGTGTTCTCCTCTATGTAATTCATCGGACCAGTGTTTTCATGCTTCTCAGACCAGACCCTTAAGTCCTTATATTCACTCCCTTCGTCTTTATTCATCCAGAAAAGAGAGCAAAGGGCAGAGATAGAGAAAGAGAGAGTCTTAGAAAGAGAGAGATTCAGCTGTGTTAATCTTTCTCTGCATATTGGTTCTGAAACGGGGGTGTTGTTGCTGAAGGAAGTCTGAGCGAAACAAGTTTGAATCTGGAAGTAAGTCATCGGATAGCTTTCCTTCTAGTTTTCCATCGTTTCCCAACGCAAACTTATGAGTAATAAACCATAGGGAATAAGTTATAAGTTAGCTACTATATGAGCAATGAAATAGAGATTCTTGACAGCCTGCATAAGTCGTTCCTGAGCATGTGTATCCGCTGCAACTCAAATCCAAAAGAAAACTTATAGGATAGTTTATATATGTATATACATCGTTGCCATGGTGGGTGGAAATAACTAAGTTAAAGGCTACTGAACCATATCCACGTGTGTGTGTGTATATATATATATGCATGTATGTATTTCAATAAGGCATTTGATAACTAGAAACTTGCTGGTTAAGTTTTGCTGTCAAAGTATAGGGAAAAGCACCAAAATAAGAAGTTTTTTTTAAAAAATTATACCGAACTGAAACACTTTAGAAGTAATTACCGAAATAATACAATCAAACACGTCCATTAGTCGCATCAGAAAGGGTTACGCCACTGGGTAGTCGCATAAGAGGGTCTCATGCCACTGGTGGTGTGATACTTTATCACGTCACTAGTGGCGTGATATATATTCATGCCACTAGAGTGGCGTGATATCACACCACTGGTGGCGTAAGACCCTCTTACGCAACTACCTAGTGGTGTGACCCTTTCTGATGCGACTGATGGACGTGTTTGATTGTATTATTTCTTCTTCTTCAAACTTCCGTCGACGAAAATTGGAGTGAGGATGGAAGGAACTCCGATTTGCCCTCTCTTTTTTCTGAATCTTTTCTACTTCTTTGATTTGCATTTTACATATATAATATTTTTGTTCCTTAAAATTTTTTTTGGGGGGGGGGGGGGGGGGGCGACGGCCACCCCTCGCCCCCCTTAAGGTCTGTCCCTATGTATAATGCTACATATGAGAAAAGAGAAAGGCTTTACTGTGTGATGTTATATATATATATATAAATATATATATATATATAAATATAAAAGAAAAGAAAGGAAATAAGATTTATATATATATAAGAAAAGACTTGTTTCAAGTCTTTTCTTATATATATATAAATCTTATTTCCTTTCTTTTCTTATATATATATATATATATATATATATGAAGAACAAAAACGATGCTGTCATGAATAGTTATAGGGAAAAACATTTCTCATGTTGTAGGAGAAATGTATTCTCATGTCACACATATGAAATGGTAGGACGTATATATATAATTAGCATTATATATATATGTGGGTCCCACCATTTTATGTGTGTAGAAATCTTCTTCTTCTCATGCAACATGAGAAGTTTAAACCCCATAGTTATATATGTATATTGCTGTGTGTATATAATAAAAGAAAGCTTTTGCTATTAAATACTTCCTCCGGTCCTAATTATAAGAGCTAATTGACTTTTTTGGAGAGATTAAGGAAGCTAACTAAATTACTTTAAATTATTTTTATTTTTATTTTTTTCCTTTAAACTTATTAGTTTGACTAATAAACTAATATATAATTTAAGAATATTTAACATATTTAACTAATTAGGACCGGAGGTATATATACTCACATGCAGGGCATATGCATTGTTTGGTATTTATATATAGAAAGAAAAATAAAAGTAAGCTTTGTTGTTTTCTATATATATATATATAGACTTAAAGCATATTTTACATAGTATTAGTATTTATTAAATCCAAGCGATTTTTATTTTTATAATCATATATGATGAAACATTATGCTTTGGAAAAATCATGAGAAACATTATATCCAATGCATTAAAGCATATTATATATAGTGATTGATATTTAAAAACTCCTAATTTAAAGTGGTAGGATAGCTTTTGAGATTTTAAAATAATTGTAGAGAAATAATAATAATAAATAATACTATTATTTATTAAAAAGAGTATTATTACTAAGGGAATTTTTAGGGGTTAATTTAATCCTTTAAAAATAATTCACGTAGTTAGATACTTTGAGATGTAAGAAGTGACTAATGACAATGATAAACGTTTATAGGCATACCTTGACATCTCTACTGATCCCAACACCTTCGGACAAAGTTAAGGATTTAAGCTTGAGGTGGGTAATTGTTATCTTATTAGCTTGTATGCATGTATTCATGTATGACTAATTATGTTTGTTAAATAATTTGCATATGTGTATTCTAGCTATGGATTGAGGTTTCGTGTATCATAAGGCTGCGTGTCCTAAAAGGCTGCGGTTCTTGGTCGATAACTGCGGTTACGGTGCAACTTGTTTACTATGAATTATTCTATGCTTAACATATGATATGTTGTCATTTATATTTTATACTTGCATATAAGATTAACTGTTACCAATGGGGTTCATTCATTTGAACTCCAAATCGCATGAAAGAGACAGGTAATGGATCAGGATCAAGAAAAAAGACGCAGCTGTATGGGTTATAGCAAAAGAGACTTTTGTGACAGTATACATAGTTTGACTGTACGAATTTGTTTGTGATTTGTTTATTTTTGATTAATGTATTAAGATCCTTCTATGGGATAAATATCGCTCGCGAAAAATTTATCTTCACGTTTTCAAATTAAGTTCTTTTATGAAAGTTTTATTTTGCAATTAAATTGTTCAAACTAATTCTATGCATGTAGACTTAAACTCTAATAAATATAGGCGTATTAAGTATGGGTATTACAATTAACTTTTGCGTAAAAATATGCCAGGTTTAAATTGGGGGAAAAAATCTAGGGAAAATTAATTCCTTAATAGTCTTAATTTCATCTAATTTTAAATTAGGTTCCTGCATTTTTTTTTAATTGGGTCCTTAATTACCTTTTTTCTCAATTATATGGGTTAGTTCATATATTCATAATCTATTACTTAAGATTAATGTAGAATCTAACTAAACTACATCTAAGTTGCTACAAATTAAAATACAAAATAAAAAAGAAATTTTATTTAATATCAACATAAAAATAATATATTATATATATGCTAATAATTTTCTTCTTGCATCTAAATATAATCCATAATTTGATTGATTTTGATTGATTAGATTAGATCCATGTAGCAAAATTAATCAAGGATATTAGTTTTTCCAAAACTCTAATAGTCATAATATGACATTAATTAAATTAAGTTAAACTAAAAATATAAAACCCTCTTTTTCTGGATTAACATATTCAGAGTCTTCCCTCTATTCCTTGCATAGACTTCACAACAATCTACCAGTTTCTAATAATTGTGTAACAAGTAATTAATCTAAATGTCTTTTGCTTTCTTAATCCATTGCAAGTGACATTAATGTTGTTAGATCTGTTCAGATTCACAAATGCATTCTTTCTTATAAAAAATTGTTATTTTTTGTTATCATTATTTTATGTTTATCTTACCATCTTCATTAATTTAAATTATCTTCAACCTCAACCTTTAATTATTCTATATATAAATTTATATTCAGTCACCTCTAACAAGATGCAGCTTTGGTGCTTTCTTTTCCTTACTAAGGGCCCATTTGGATGGGCTTTTTAAAAAAAAGTTCTTTTTTTTCATTGTTTTTTAAAAAAGTGTTTTAATTAGAAATTAAGCTATTTTACGTTTGGATACACAATTTAAAAAGGCCTTTTAAATAAAAAAGCTATTTGGATGTTAAAATAGAGAAACACTTTTTTATTAGTAAAATTACTGAAATGGATATATAAAAGCACTTTTTCTTTACATTCGTTTGGATAAGAAAGCACTTATGTTAAAATTTTAGAAATATTATATTCAATAATTGAATTTAAAACTATAATATAATTGAATTTTAATAATATTGAAATTAAATTGTTGATATATTTTTTCATACATCCATATAGATCAAAGTTGTTATCAAATATTTTTTTAAAAAAATTTATATACTGAAATGACTAAAAAACAAAAATTAAATAGTATGTAAGATATCATAAAACTTTTATTAATAATATTCCAAAAATTTAAAAAATAACTAAAAGCTACAAAGAACTAAATTGCACCATATTGCATTAATTAAAAAAAGAGTCATATTGCACCATATTCCAAAAATAGAAATAATATTCATTATACTACAAAGAACTAAAAGCTAACGACGCACTCGACTTCTATTGGACAATTGATCTCTAATAGTATTTCTTGTTTCTTCCATCAGTCTAATACATCCTTGAGTTGGCCCTTCCCATTCATATTCTCTATGATCATCATTATTACCTTCAAAGTCATCAATGTTCTCAAATCTTTTAAGCATATCTATATCACAAGAATCCATTCTCCTTATATAATTATGAAGAGTAAAGGTTGTCATATGATAGCAAATTGAGTTTGAAGCTCAAAGTTGGTCATATTCCGCAATATCATCCACCTTGCTTTGCAAACTCCAAAGGTTCTTTCAATGACACTTCTTAAATTTGAATAACGATAATTGAAGATTTCATTTTGTGATCTAAAAGTTGGGGCCAATCTGAATTGAGGAAGATGATATCTTGTATTTCTATATGGCCCTAAAAACCCTTTGAAATTGGAATGAAAACAAGAGATTTGGTTACAAACAGACCCAATTGTTCTTAATAATTGGATAAAGTCAGTGCCTCCATATATAAATCCAAAACTCAACTTCAAGAAGATACAAGTTCTTTCCTTCTAAAACAATTTGATTTATGGTTAAGATTATACAAACAACAGAACAAAAGTGCTTCAAGTTCTTTCCTTCTAAAACAATTTGCTTTAAGGTTGAGATTATACCAACAACAGAACAAAAGAGCTTATAAATTACCCAGATGCAAAGTGGGAACCTAGAAGAAACAATTAGCCACTTTAAAAGCAAATTACGGATTAACATGTAAGCATCTCCAAGTTGACAAGAAAAAGTTTGCACCTTGTTAAGAAATAAATATAATATATCAAAATCCTGTGTCACATGGTGCTGCTGTTCTGTCATTACTTTTCACTGAAATATTCCTTCTGCACAGTCCACAATATTCTTTCTATCCTGTCTGCTCAGTCCATATTATTCCCTCCATCATTGTGTATTTGATGTCCATAATATTCTCTCTTTCTTGCTGTAATATTCTCGCTGTCCATGCTTTATCAGCTTTGTACATGTATCAATTATTCTATAAAGGAAATGAACAATCTGCCTCAAACATCAACTGAGGCTTTCATCAATTTCCCTCTTTTTCTAACTTGGTATCAGAGCCAGCAACACCACTTCTTCATATCTTTCACAATGTCTGCCTCTTCTACTCCCTCACACACTGAATCAACTACCGTGGCTGCCTCAACAACACCAACTACCACTACTGTCAACAATATCTCCAGAATTAGTCCAATGTTCAACTCATTCAATCAAGTAAACTCAGTCAAGCTGGACCGTGGAAATTACTTGATTTGGGAATCGATTGTCTTACCAATTATAGAAGGCAATAAGCTAGAAAGCCACCTTGATAGTTTAACAACACCACCTCCTCGTCTCATCTCAGATGGTGCTGGGATGAAGATGAATCCAGATTTTGAAGATTGGAATGCTACTGATCGTCTTCTAGTAGGTTGGCTTCGTAATACCATGAGCGTCGAAGTTGGAGCTCAACTTTTGCACTGTCAAACTGCAAAAGAAATATGGGCTGAAGCACGTTCTCTTGCTGGTGCTTCAACCAAAGCCAGAGTCATGGTATATAAATCAGATTTGCATCGAACAAGGAAAGGTGGAATGAAGATGGAAGATTTTTTAAATAAGATGAAGTCTATTGCTGATCAGCTAGCACTTGCCGGAGCTCCAGTGCCACATGATGAACTTATCATTCATACTTTGAATGGTTTGGATACTGAATATAATGCTATAGTAGTTAAATTAATTGATCAAACTCATCTTTCTTGGGTTGATATTCAGGCTCATCTACTTGCCTTTGAAAGCCGGCTTGAACAACTACATCATTTTGCTAGCCTTAGTATTGAACCAACTGCAAATATAGCACACCGTGGTGCTACTTTTGAACGAGGAGCTACTTCCCGACAGCATTTTTTGTCCAGGAATGATTCCAATACTACACAAGGAAATTGGCGAGGGAGTCAAGGATCTCGTGGAAATTTTCAAGGTTCTCGTGGAAATTTCCGAGGACGTGGTCGTTTTGGTCGTGGACGTCATCAAGGTCGTCCTTACTGTCACTATTGTAAACGTCCTGGTCATGATATCTCCAAGTGTTACCATTTATGCGATGATGGAGGTCAAGTACATTATGCTTCTGTTGGCAATGTTACTGATCCAGCGTGGTACATGGATAGTGGAGCCAACTATCATGTGACTCCTTCTGCTGAGTATATTGATCAAGTCTCCGCTGTTGGTAAGTTTCATATTAACACATGTACTGGTGAAAAGACCTCTGTTCAAGCAATTGGATCAAAGAAATTATCCTCTAATATAAATCTTAATAAGATTTTGGTAGTACCATGTTCTACAAAGAAGCTCTTGAGTGTGTCTCAATTGGTAAAAGATAACCCTGTTATTGTTGAATTTAATGACATTGGCTGCTATGTGAAGGATCGAATGACAGGACAACTTCTGATGCAAGGGAAATCAAAGCAGGGACTATATCAGGTGGTCAGTGATGAAGCGCGAAGCAGTAATCACCGTGCTCAAGTTCATTTTGCTTCTGTTGAATCTAGTCATGATTTTTCCTTATGGCACCGAAAGTTAGGACATCCTGGTAAAACAGCACTTGGTCACATTTTGAATAAATGTAATGTCAAGCTTAAGCATAATGAGTATGATTTTTGTGAAGCTTGTCAATATGGAAAATCCAAGTATCAACCATTTTCGTCATCTAGTTCTCATGCTTTGGCTCCCCTTGATCTAATTCACACTGATTTATGGGGTCCTTCTCCTGTTCAATCCACCTCTGGACATCGATTTTATATTCATTTTATTGATGATTACAGCCGATACACCTGGTTATATCCTCTTAAGCATAAAGGTGATGCAGTTATAGCATTCAATCATTTTCGAGCACTTGTTGAGAACCAATTTAGCACCAACATTAAAGCAATTCAATGTGATATGGGTACTGAATTTAAACCTTTTGTTCCAATTGCTAGCTCTAATGGTATTCAGATGCGATATACTTGCCCTTATACTTCTCAACAAAATGGAAGGGCCGAAAGGAAGCATCGACATATTGTGGAAACTGGTTTAACTTTACTAGCTCAAGCTAAAATGCCACTTAACTACTGGTTGGAAGCCTTCCAGACTGCTGTCTTCTTGATAAACCGAATGCCCACACCAGTGCTGAAAGACTCAACACCTCTGTTTCAGTTATATAAAACAGAGCCAGATTACAAAAATCTTCAACCTTTTGGCTGTGCTTGCTATCCCTGTCTAAAACCATACAATGATCACAAGTTTTCCTTTCACAGTCAACAATGTGTTTTTCTCGGGTATGCATCCCAGCATAAAGGTTTCAGATGTCTAAGTTCTTCTGGTCGCATATACACTTCTCGCCATGTTGTGTTTGATCCAATGGTTTTTCCTTTTGCTAATGGTTTTCTTCCAAGAAAAACCAATCTTAATGATATTGCAACTATTCCTCTAGCCATCAATCCTTCAATGGATCTCTCTGCTTCACCAAATACTTCTTCAGAGACACAAGCTGCTGAAAGTGATGACAACACCGTGCCACTGACTACAGTGGTTCCATCATCTCTAAACAGTCCAGGTTCTTCACTTAATTTGATAGATGAATCTGTTGAAAATTCATCTTCATCATCAGCCAGCCCAAGATCATCACCAGTTCAAAATGTCCATCCAATGACTACGAGGGCTAAAAGTGGAATTTACAAGCCAAAATACCCATTTGTTGGGCTTTTACATTCTGAGGATAACAATTCCTTGAAACGCATAGCTGAACCTCTAACTGTCAAAGAAGCCTTGTCCTCTTCAGATTGGAAAGCAGCCATGACAGAGGAGTTTGCTGCTCTCCAGCGAAACCAGACATGGCATCTAGTTCCATACAATGGTACACAGAAAATAATAGATTGCAAGTGGGTGTTCAAAAACAAATTTCATCCCGATGGTTCTCTTCAGAAAAGGAAAGCTCGGCTTGTGGCTAAAGGGTTTCAGCAATCTCTAGGAATTGATTATCACGAGACGTTTAGTCCGGTGGTTAAAGCAACCACGATTCGTACTGTTCTTACTGTTGCAATCACATTCAATTGGGATGTTCGACAACTCGACATCAATAATGCATTCCTGAATGGGTATCTTAAAGAAGATGTCTTTATGCGACAACCCGAAGGTTTTGTGGATCAATCCCGACCGACTCATGTGTGCAAACTTGATAAAGCACTCTACGGACTTAAACAAGCACCACGCGCCTGGTATGATCGCTTAAGACTCACCTTGATCCAATGGAATTTTAAAAATGCTAAGAGTGATAGCTCTCTATTTGTGTTGAAAAAGGATAATCTGCTTGTTTATGTTTTGATATATGTCGATGACATACTGGTAACTGGAAACAGCAAAGAATACTTGAATTCCTTTGTCAGCAAATTGAATTGTTTGTTTTCCTTAAAAGATCTTGGTGCAATTCATTACTTCTTGGGCATTGAGGTTTTCCGAGATAGTTCTGGCATTTATCTCAACCAAGGAAAGTACACTCTGGATTTACTTCGAAAATTTGGAATGCTTGATGCTGCACCAATGCCAACACCTATGGTATCTGGAAAACATTTTTCCATTAATGATGGGAAATTGCTGCCTAATCCCACTGTGTTTCGGCAAGCAATAGGAGCCTTACAATATCTTACTACCACTCGGCCAGATATAGCATTCTCAGTAAACAAGTTGAGTCAATTTTTATCCAAGCCTACTGATATTCATTTTCAAGCTGTAAAAAGGGTACTAAGATATCTTAAGGGAACATATCATTATAGCTTACATATCAAGCCTTCTCCTGGATTGAACCTAATCGGTTTTTCGGATGCTGATTGGGCAACTTGTGTTGATGATAGAAAATCAATGTCTGGTATTGGTATCTATCTAGGAGGCACTTTGGTTTCATGGTCCTCCCGAAAACAACGTGTGGTATCTCGTTCAAGTGCAGAATCTGAGTATCGATCATTATCTGATTCATCCGCTGAAATTATGTGGCTCCGCTCATTACTATATGAGCTTGGTTTTAAATGTAGAAAACCACCTATTATCTGGTGTGACAACATTAGTGCAAAGGCGCTAGCTACTAATCCAGTACAACATGCCCGATCCAAACATATTGAACTCGATGTTCATTTTGTACGTGATCAAGTTTTAGCTGGTCAGTTGGAGATCCGATATATTCCTTCTACACAACAAATTGCAGATGTTTTTACAAAGGCTTTAGCTCATCCTCAGTTCGCTGATTTTCGAAGCAAGCTCGGATTGGTGGTCACCCCTTCTCGCTTGAGGGGGAATGTTAAGAAATAAATATAATATATCAAAATCCTGTGTCACATGGTGCTGCTGTTCTGTCATTACTTTTCACTGAAATATTCCTTCTGCACAGTCCACAATATTCTTTCTATCCTGTCTGCTCAGTCCATATTATTCCCTCCATCATTGTGTATTTGATGTCCATAATATTCTCTCTTTCTTGCTGTAATATTCTCGCTGTCCATGCTTTATCAGCTTTGTACATGTATCAATTATTCTATAAAGGAAATGAACAATCTGCCTCAAACATCAACTGAGGCTTTCATCAATTTCCCTCTTTTTCTAACTCACCTCGATCTCCCCTATCCTCTTGAGATCTCCACCATGCTTAAACACTTTGCTGGAGCTACTGTGACGTTTGGGGAGAAAACCTCATGAAAGTAGGATGATTCTTTTATTTACTCAATTTCTTGCTCTAAGGTAACAAACTAGTGTGTTTGGTTGGACAGGGAGCCTCTCGATTGGAAGATTTTGTTCACATTGAAAGCATAAAAAATCAAAGTTAGGTTGATTAACATTAAAGATCTTGGATTAAATTGTGGGCATAGGACATCGTAGCTCGATCTTCATAATTTAATTCAATTGTTTTTATTTAAAATTATTTAATTTAATTTTCTTCATTTTTTATGCAAATCCCACAATTTACCTGATTGATCGACCAACAGTAGGAAGATAAAAAATATTGTGAATAAACGTTCGCATTCTCTACCTTATATAAGTGTCCAAATTCCTTGCATTAGAAAGTTTTGTGTAAGCTTGTTACAAGTGTTTAGATTCTTTGTGATACAAGTGTTCACATTTTTTTTTGGTTCACTTCAATCTAATCTATGCTTAGTGAATTCGGGCACAAGCCTATTATTATAAATGGGACACAAATGAAAATAAAGAAAAGTATACCCCTCGATCGTCTAAATGAAGGGATCTACAACTTTTGGATTGCATCTCACACACACTTTTGGATTGCATCTCACACACACGTATACTTCTTCTGGTCCTTATTATAAAACACAAACTAGCAAATTTATTTGATCCTTTTTATAAGCTACTTGCTTTTCCCCGTGAGCATTAATTATTTGTTTCCATATCTGCCCATAATTAATGAGAATAGTGTATGACAGTAATAATTAATATAATATTAGAGTTTAATGTAATTAGTAGGGGTAATATTGGAAGTTATTTAAATTGTAGGACAAATTTATTGACTTTGACTGTTTTTATTGATTTGTGAAAAAAGTTAGTTACTACGTTATAATAAGAACTAGAGGGAAAATATATATATATATATATATATATATATATATATATATATATACATACACTTTTTTTGGCTAGTCACATGTATCTTCTTATTATAGTCAATTCTATTTGAGAGACTGGTTATATTGTGAGGGATTAGGCTCTCTTGCTCGACCAAACTTGTTGGTATATAAGTGTACAACTTTTTTTTTAGTAAACCATTTGGTATTCATAACCATTGATTTCGGCTACTCTAAATTCATCTAAAGTCGGATCCACGATCGTGGGGTAAAGAACTTTCAAACCCATACGCTTTAAAGCGAAGATATGTTTAAGGAAGAACAAGTCCCTTGCCACTGTGTGTGTGATTCCAATAGATGTTGGTTTTTTTTTTTTTTTGGGGTCAAACAGTAGATGTTGGTTATATAAGCGTACAACTGCACATATATTGCATGGGAACATAAGACACAAGCAGCTTGTTTGCTTCTCAAAACAAAAACTTCTTTGGACCCAATTTTTTTGGTCTCTTCCTTGTTCCATGATCCTTTTGTTACAGTGCTGATCATGTTAAATTTTTATTAATAATATGACCATTAATTATGTTTCAAGTCCACAAAGCCCAATGGGCTTTGTAAAATTCAGGATAAGAAGGAAATGGGCTTTACCCTCCTAAAACTTTCACTTGCGTGGCACCTCCTTTCCTTTCCTTTCCTTTTTTTTTTTTTTTTTTGCTCGACGCACCTCCAATCCTTTCCTCTATTATTTTTACTTTACGAAAATGTCATCCTAAAATTAAAATTATTTGTAAATTTATCATAAAATTTAACTAGTTTCGAATATTACACTTATTAATCATAGTAAGATCTAACATCATATTAATTTTTATTGTCTCTTCCTACCCTTATTTTTTTTTAATTATCAAAATTACTATCATCATTAAATATATGCATGTAAAGGAAAAAAAAATTAATGCCCATTTAAATTATTAAAAATCAGATAAAAATATATAGAAATACGTTTTAAAAGATGTATTATAAAAGGAACCGGAGAGAAAAGTCATAAGCAATTTATAATAAGAAAATGTTGCATGTATAAACTTCAAAATAGGCTTAATAGAAGATAGGTTCATATTTTTATGTTGAATGATTTGTTAGCCAATTTAGTTCAATTAACTTAACAATGCCAACTCTCTTTTTTCTACTACCTATATTCCTCTCTCTCTCTCTCTCTCTCTCTCTTAAATGAATAGATTAATTCTTAACTCTTTATTTTATAAAGCTTTTGAAATCTAATTTTCAATCAAACATGCATCACATCAGAAAGTCATTTATATTATGAAATACTCCTCCCATATGTAGAACCTAAATTAATATCGATTTGATATTGGTTATAATGTAAGATCTATTTAATATATTTATCATTTTTCTAAATCAACTCTATTAACATTCTTTTAACAATAATCAAATAAGAGATATAATAGAAAAATTAAAAAAGATTATTATGATGTTTTAGAAAAATTTGTCATATTAAATAAATAAATTAATATAATCATATTAGATAATTAGGTCTTATATTAATTAATGAATATAGGAGTACAATAAAAATATAAATAAAATAATGACTGGAAGTTAGAAAAGCATTCTGGACCAAATACATATAACCAATATTAATTTTAATCTATTTTGAATAAATAAATCATCTTTGATATCATCAAAACTTAATATCATATTATACCCTTAGATCTCATATAGTTTATTCTAAATAATAACTTATAACATATAAGTGGCATGTGGCAGAAGCAAGTGTAAGGTTTTAAAATGCAAAAAATTATGAAATACATTTTGGATAATTAAATTAATCATATTTAATGATAAGGGTTGTTACAAAAAAATAAAAAATAAAAAAATGATCCCGTGTTTACTATATACTAACACATATAGAGAAGCCACCGTTTTAGTCCATTTTTCTAATCCAATGCCTCCACCTTCCCATGTGATTCATTTCAACCCTATTTCTGTTTATATGTCTCCTTATGTTATTTATAATCATGTCCACACATTTTTATTTCAAGAAAATAAAATAAAATATTCAATCAAATAAATAAAAAATGTAGCCCGAACAACCATGTAACATAAGGCAGTTGAAGATATTTAAATAAAAGGAAAATTAGGAAAAAGTCTTAGATTGAAAATTTTACTAGTGATAATACTTTGAATCAAATACTTTGAGTACAAAATTTACAAAGTATGATTTTGTTTATGTATAAAATTTATCAGACTCAATAAAATTTTCAATATACACATACAAATAGAGTTAAGGTGTAGATTGGCCAGTACAGTGTTACAATAGGAGCACCTAGCACAAAAAGTTTTGAAGGGACCAAAAGTATCAATCAACAATTAAAAATGGGTAACTAGCATAATCAATAATTAAAAATATGTAACTAGCACAATGATATTAAAAACAAGCTAACGACTATTTGGTGCAAAATTGAATATTGTGTAGTTGGTTGGTGAGAGTATTAAGGTGACATAGATTTGGTTCTTTGCACAGACTTATCTCTCAGCCTTAGATCTCCACCTCAAACATGCAATTCAAGAACCTTTGTCTCTTCTTCATCCCCTTCTCCTTCCAGATCCAACAAGGGAGCAAGAACCTGAGGGCGGTCCAAGTGGGTCAAAAGCGAATTTTCCCATTCAAGAACAACTCATCTGTCGAGCTCATGGAACCCCAGATAACCTACTCGTTAGAGCCAAACCTCGCCGAGTATTCAAACTTGTAACCCAGAGGGATAGAAGGAGTACTATTTTCATAAGAAGAAGAGTGAGTTGGAGATAGGGAAGAAGTAGTAATACCAAAGTGCATTGGGCTGGCTAGAGTGCTGTAGAAAAATCCCTTCTTCACCGGACCTCATTATTATAGACCTTTGGTCTTTTCCACATCACCACTGGTTGTTTCCCCGTTAGAAAACAGAGACGAAGCTCGAGAAGGCTGTGGAGCAGAGTTTCATTGATTCACCACCATCACCTCCCTCCATTGTCTGCCAGTGAGTAGGAGAGCTTGGGATGCCATGGGCTTCATACTAGGAGGATCACATAAAAAACTTGGACCCTCCTTCGATGTCCTTTGCTAGGTCAATATTTACTAACATTGGCTTGTTCCTTATTCTTCACAGCTTTCATCAGCGAATTTCAAGTAGACCCAGTTTTGTTCTTTGGCTTTCTCTGATTTGTTTGTGTTGAAAATTCAGTCGCCAAGCTCCATTGAAGATTAGCCTAATACCAAACAGCTGTTGGCTTGATTTTAACGTCATTATGCTAGTTATATATTTTTAATTGTTGGTTGTGTTAGTTACTCACTTTTAATTGTTGATTGATATTTTTGGTCCCTTCAAAACATTTTTTGTGTTAGGTGCTTATAGAGTAACACTTTGTTAGCTAATATATATATGGGGTTTACACTTCTCGTGTTACATGAGAAGAAGAAGATTCCTATACACACATGAAATGGTGGGATCCATATCTTTTTAAAAAATAAAAAATAAAAAACTCAAGAATGGAAATCGAAGTAATTATGACATAAAGATACATTTCTTTTTACAATAGGAGAAGTGTATTTCCCTTTATATATATCTATCTATCTATCACAGGGGAGCCACCGTTTAGTCCGTTTTTCTAATCCAATTGCCTCAACCTTCCCATGTGATTCATTTCAACCCTATTTCTTTTTATATGCCTCTTTATGTTATTTATAATCATAACCACACATTTTTATTTAAAGAAAATAAAATAAAATATTCAATCAAATAAATAAATGAAAATGTAGGCTGAACAACTGGTCTATGTAACACAAGGCAATTGCAGATATTTAAATAAAAGGAAAGTTAGTAAAAAGTCTCATATTGAAAATTTTACTAGTGATCGATAATAGCCTGAATCAGGTACTTTGAGTATAAAGTTTGCAAAGTATCGATATTTTTTATATATAAAGATTTATCAGATCATCATTTTAACCAATAAAATTTTCAAAATCATTACATTTCGGTGAAGATAAGCACTAAAGTTTATTTTTCTTAATGCTACTCTCGTACGTACGTAGACCCTAATCATGATTGAAATTCTATGAAGTATACGTTGAATTTTATGATTTAATTTATTTTATAATTTAACAAAAATGAAATGAACACCATAATTTAATTTGTGTCATTATTAACTCATCAATATATAATTCCTTTTATATTATACTACTATATGTTATGAGGTCTAGATTTAGTGGTTGTAGATTTGCAGGCATGCTTGGTCTAAACTTTTTGTCAACTAAAGCTAAAGGAGGTTATAATTAATTAATGTATATATATTATAATTAATGTTTATATGTTATGTCATAGCCCAACAAAATAATATACTTTAATTTAAATAATAATAATAATAATTGGTTTACGGCATCGGTGCCTAAGAGAAAGCTTTGTCGCCTGGTTGCTTGAGGTGTGAGGTGTCTTGAGATCAGAGGAAACATCAAAGCAAAAACTACATAAAATGACCCAAATCTAAACATATTTACTTTCATCAATTTTAGTATTAAAATTACTTTTAAGTATCAAAGTTTCTAATGGTACATTTTCGAGAGGGTTATTAATTGAATTCCATAAAATTTGTTACCAAAAAATTTAAAATTATGGAATAAAATACCTTTGAAATCCCTTCAATTTTTCCAAAATTATAAAGACGGCTTCTCTATTTTCAGAACCTATACCCCAGTCCCAATTTTAACCCAACTAAAAATATATTTCTTAAATATTATATAATATAAGAAAAAACTATTTTAATCAAATATATGAAAAATCTACAAAATATATACCAACAACAACATTTGCAATTAAGTAGTAAGGATTCGATATTTCTTTAACGAAGGTTTTGAATTTTGAGGCCTAACTCTGCTAAATTTAAATAAATAATCAATAATACTAAATAGTGAATATCAAGGTAGCAGTTTAATATATAAAAAGAAAAAAATAAATAAGATTTTGTTTGAAATCATTTAATTTTTAATATCCTTCTTCATTTTTTTTTAAAAAAATTATGAGTCCTTGATCAAATTTTATGGAGGTCACTTTGTAAACAAACATAAGCTTTAGGAAAAAAACAAAGTAAAGGTTTATATATATATATAGCTAGAGAGAGAGAGAGAGAGTTGTGAACTTGTATGTTAGGCATCACATGGGAGAGCAGCAATATTATACAAAGACTTGTCTCTCTCATGTCCATATCAAAACTCTGCATTGTCTCATCTTTTCTAGCTCCCGCACGCCTCTCAGCTAATTCTTATTAATTAATTCACTTTCCCAACACAATACATTAACTTATTAAATTTTATATTATTTGGGAACATCCCTTGAAATTTTGTAATATTTATAATTAAATTCATAAAATTTCACATTTTAATTAATAGTAATTTTTTTAATATATATATATATATAATATATGTATTTCTTTTTACTTACCGAAACATAGTTAATTATGACTCTAAATATCTTTGTAATAATATTAGATATACAAAAAATTGGAGGGGATAGAAATCTTGAATGAAAAAAAAGATAACATTTTCAACATAAAATAAATTGAGATAAGATAGATTTGTCAGAATGTAAGAATTCAGGGCTGCCATTGTTAACTTTTAAAAGTTTATGGGGTTATTTGCAAATAATTCAGATTTATAGGGCCTTCTTGCGATTTCGACTTTCTTTTTAAATGTTCCAATCATGCCACTCAAGCAGCTTGCCCCACACACTCAAACATCTTCATGTCCATGCTCAATTATTAGAGAGATTTTAAACATGCATATGTTTGTTTATTATTAACTCATTTAATTATAAATTGACGTACGATTTTATTTTAAAATTAGGTCATTTTAGTAATTTAGTCCTTAAAATTAGAGAATGCAATAATGCATAAATTAGTCCCTCAAAGTAATAATATTTTGTTTGGAAAATTATAATAAATGACCTAAGAAAAATAATATTTATTAAGAAGGACCATAAAAAATGGTAATTGTTTTAAAGGACTAAAAATTAAAACATTAAAATAGAAAGACTAAAATCCCTTGGTTAGATTTTCTATATTATATCCAATTAAATCAGAATCTAAAGTGATTGATTAAAAATGATAAATAGAGATCAAATCAAAATCTGGAATATGTAAATTAGAGTTTCTACTAGTAATTTTTTATCTCTCCGTGGAGGAACCATAGGTTATTCCATTGACAAAGATCTCCCAGGCCTCCTCCCCCTGTGTTCTATGAATTTATGAATTTTTATGAAATTATCTATTTTCAAGACCTGGAGCAGTGTATAGTAAGCACGAAGACTTGAAATTGTAAAAGTAAAATGTTTTTTTTGGATTTCTTACCTTTACACAAAAATTGTAGAACCAAGAGCAATTTAGTCTTTTTATTTTAATGTTTTTAAGTTTTTGTCCTTCAAAATAATTACTATTTTTATGGTCCTTCTTAATAAATATTATTTTTCTTAGGTCCTTTATTATAATTTTCCCTATTTTGTTCTCTACTCAAATTACTTGACAAAATAGCCAACGTATGAAAGTTTTGTTTATTTTTTAAGGACAAACTTATATACCCAATATTTTTTTAGGTATTAAAAACACATTGATAAAGTTGTTATCAAATTATTTTTTATTTTAATAATAGTATGGGAAAGTTGAATGTTATTATTCAAAATTTAACTATATAATAAAAAATTCATAAAATTTTAAAAAAGACGTTATTATAAATTTCATAAAATTTATTATCAAAGTACACAATTATAATTTTTCTCAAATCTAGTAGTAATCATATTTAATGTTTACTTTAAATTTTAAAATAATCTTGATAATTATTCAAACACAATCTGAATATACAATACAAGTTTTTTTTTTTAAAATTGTTATGACAACAATATAAAACCAAATCATGAATTGGTAGGCATACCCTAACTTTTTTAGTAATCATTTTTAATTTTGATTTTAAGCCCCATAAATTTTAAAATAATTTTGATAATTATTCAAACAGAAACTTAATATATATTATACAAAGTTTTTATTGTTATGACAACAAAAAAAAAAAAGGAGAAAACTTACATCCAATACTTTATTATAATGAATATCATGCTTTCATTATGAAGTGTAGCTGGAGGTTTCAAAATGAGCACAATGCCCTATGGATTTGTTTTTTATAGGGTAAATACAGGGTTTAGCCAGGACATGTACATATTCTTAAAGTTGGTTGTTCAAACTTTTGGATTGCTTTATGTAATATTTTTAACAATATGAAGAAGGATGAGGCGGTGTGAGAAATTGGTGATGGGCCTTCAACCTTTTGAAAAGATAAATGGGTTTCTCCTTCACTTTGCCTTCAAGATTATGCATTGAGTCCTATTCCGAAGGAATTACAAGACTGCCTGATTACTAGGTTTGTTAGACAAGATGGCTAATGGGATGTGTCATTATTACAATGTTTCCTTCCTCAAAATGTGATTGGTTTAATTAGAGGTTTGCTTCCCCCCTTTGTTGACAATAGACCAAATCGACCTTTGGCTGGTTGGTGATTCGACTGGTGTTAGTGTCAAGAGTAACTATATGTTCTTAGCTGGATCTGACTTTCAACAGTCTTCTATTAATTGTGACTTGTGGACTAAGTTATGGAAGTGCGAGGGGCTGCATAGAGTACAGATCTTTGGTTGGAAGTTATTCCATAATAGACTTCCTTTAAAAACTTGGATTCGATCTTAGAATGCTAGTGATGGACTATGTCCAGTATGTCATCAGGAAGAAGAAACTAGCTTGTATGCATTTGGGGACTATCTTATGGTTCGACTTCTCTAGTTTGAGTTATTACATGATGTTTGCTTACACTTATTTTTTCATTGTGACTGGAATGTTTGGTTAACGGAAAAACTGGATGTCTCACGATAAAGAAGTTGACGGATATTGTTGGAATGTTTCATGTTAGTTCTCTATGTGTTTTGGTGATAACTGACAATTGTAAACACAAATTGAAGTTTATTTTTGGAAAGTTGAAAATTTACTGTCAAAGACAAACTCGAGTTTTGGATGTAAAACTCGAGTTTGGACTTAACACAAAGTAGCTCAATTTTCATGAACTAAGCAAAACTCTAGTTTGCGTAAGCAAACTTGAGTTTGTGAGATATAGAGAGCACTCCAAGTTTTTCACAATAAGACAAACTCAAGTTTAGTTTTACAAACTTGAGTTTGTACCAAACAGAGACCCTTTAATATTTTCTAAAGCTTGCAAAACTCTAGTTTGCGTAGGCAAACTCAAGTTTTGGTCATACAGAGAGCTTCCAATATTTTGAGTATAAGAAAAATCTAGTTTTTCCTTGGCCAAGTATTTCTCAATGTTTTTCAAATTTCATGGAAACTCAAGTTTATGGTAATAAACTCCAGTTTTCACTTGGCCGAGAGATCTCTAAGTTTCCCTCTTTGAGAAAACTCTAGTTTTGCATAGTAAATTCCAGTTTTCATTTGACAGAGAGTTTTCAAGATTTTAAGGAAACTCGAGTTTAGTTTAACGAACTCGAGTTTGTATCAAGCCAAGAGCTTTGCACTATTTTGAACTTTTGAAAACTCTAGTTTGCTTGTGAAAACTCCAGTTTTGAGATTTTGGACTTACACGTATTTTTCATTATAAAAGTCCAAAACTCGAGTTAGTCAGTAATGGACTCGAGTTTTGCTCCTTCTCAAAATATGCTTCAAAAATCAAATCGCGATGTTCCTCTCTGGATGAAATAAACTCGAGTTTAGTTTATAAACTCCAGTTTAGGCTTCTGAAAGAAAGTTGCAAACTCTAGTTTGGATGAACAAACTCGAGTTTGTGTCACCCAGTTTGAAAATCAAATTGCTTGAATTTACGAAATCTTTATGTTTGATCTTAATACATAATCACTTATTACTATTCATAACTATGTTTAATCAGTTTGTTAGTGAGTTTCAGATGGTTTAAGGAATATTAAATGAAGATTTATCTAAAAGCAAAAAGTGACGTCAGCGCATTTATTGCAAAGTCCAGAGATCTTGCATCCTTTTGGATAATTATTCTCTACATGTTGCAAAGGGATTAATTTTGTCTTTCCCTATCAAGTAGTTGCCCTCCCAACAAATTTAATTCAAGAGAAGTTGTAACATCCTCATTTTCGAAATCCGTTTTCAAAATATTTTAATTAGAGTAGAGCATCGGAATAATTTAAAAGAGCGAGTATCTGATAAACCTTCACTGTTGGTGTGTCTGGTTACTATTACAGTGGTACAATTCTCCTAATATTTACTAATATAGTGATACAAAAATTCATAACTATCTTCTCCGCCCGTGTCCTCTCACGTGCTGTTTATCTTTGCCCTCGGTTCTGGTTCCTTCATAATCTGAGACTATAGTAAGAGCTGAGATTCAATTCCCATTGAACCTCAGGTAACGGTTAACCTCATGCTTATGTATCAGTTATGTATGACAGATATTCATGACAATACAACAATATTCACATACGATATGCACATACTCAAGATAATAACAACCACAGTCTCCACATATTCATGTCATTCTAGTCTGCACTATTCACCAGTGCCACGGTGTACATCCGTGTCCTCAGCGCTAGGAAAACTCAACGGCGTTATCATGACTATAGCCCGTATAAAGCTGTATGTGTATAAACAATTTTTATAACGGAATCCAAAACTTTTCAAAAATAGAGTCTCAGACTATCCATCACATATAAGTATACAATAAGCATCAGAGTTAGTGTTACAGTAAGCGTCTGTACCTTCGTCGGCCATATCGGTATGTAATACCCCAAAATTATTATTTCCCATAAATACAATATTTTGATAAGTAACACCTATTTAAGCTAGGTAAATATGTGGTCTCAAAATTAGAGATGTATTTATTCTATTTTCTAGGAAATCTTCCTTTAGGATTAAGGTAACCAATGATTGAATTTTCTTAGGAATCATAAAATGCAAATAATTACCATAGTTAAATTAGGGTTCCTAAAATATTATAAAATATCATGAAAATATCTAAAACAATTAGAGAGAATTTCCAACAATTTAAGAACAATTAAATCTACATTTAAAAAGATATTAACATTTAGTTCTTATATTGCCAAGAATAAGCCATAAAGGAGTATGAAGAGGCTTAAAGTGATTAGGGAATACTAAAAAAAATAATTAGTGGGCACCTAAATTAATGTTAATTGGATTAACATTTATAATTAATCTAGTGGCAAATATTAATAAGCAATTTGGAATATTTTGGCTTAATTAAATATTAAAGGCTAACAAGGGTTCAATATTACTATCAAATGAATTTTGGAAGATCATAATTGATTTGGTAACCAAGTAAACAATTACAACTAAACTTAATTAAGCTAAATCTAATAACAAATAAAAAGGGTTTAATTAAGGGTGTTTTACCATAATTAATCACCAAAGGACCAATGATTTGGCTCCAAAATGCTATTTAAGCAATTAAGTAGAATACAAAACAAATAAAAAGAAAAAAAAACTGAAGGAGGGGGGATGGTTTTTTTTGAAGATTGGAGGCCAAGGAATTCAATCCAACACATGTGTCAATTGTGGTCAAAAACTTGTAGGAGAAGTGGCACTATTCAATACTTGGAGGGCAAGATCTTCAACTTCTTGAAGAAGGGAAGAAAAAAGATGAAGGGAGAGAGAGAGAGGGAGGTCGGATGGGGGAGTATGTGTGGTGAGGATGAGAGTTTCAATTTTGCTTGAGATCCAATGGCCAAGAATGGATAAGTTGAGGCTTGTGGAAGGTGTTGGATTTTTCCTATAAATAGGAAGCTCTCCTCTTCATTCTCCTCACACCAAATCAAACTCCAAGAGTTGATTTCTAAGAGGAGCAAGAAGGAGGAAGGAGAGCAAGAAGCTTCAAGAGGTAAGCTTGTTCTTAGTTTCATAGTTCTTGAGTTTTGGGTTTTTAAATTCATAGATAGAAGTAGTTTTAATCTTAAAAATACTAGAGTAGTTTTATTTTCATGACTTTATGGTTAAAAATAGCTTTATTTCGAAAAATTGATGAAGAAAGTGGTTTAGCAAAATTTCCGGAAGAAAAACACCGAAGTAACGAAGTTCTGGCAAAATTTGTCGGTTAGGTGATTTATGGAGTCAGTGGCAGAAATGCTTATATTTCATGTTGAAAATGATGTTGGAAAATTCTGGAAAAATTCATGGTTAAATTAGACATATAGAGCCTTCCAAATATGCAAATAACATGTTGAAATGAGCTCTGTACAGTGAGATAAAAATTCTCAAAGTTTATGCTACGAATTTCTGGAAATTCTAGGCAGCGTATGAACACTGGAAATCTGGGAACTGTTCTTGAAATCTGGGTAAAAGATGATATTTTTTCTCAAAAATAGACATCTTAAGGAGTCCGTGGAATTTTACGGATCCTCGTTTCGAGTTTTCTAGAATTAGTTATGATTTTTCGAAGTTAGATGAAAATCTGCCAAAAATTGTCAACCAGCTTTTTTTTTAGAAAATAAGGGAAATAGATGAAAAATAAGTCCACTAAGGGTAAAATGGTCATTAATGACTAAAATATCTACTAGGATATTATTTGTGAATTAATGGATGCAATACTACCATTATAGGATATACGTGATCATACCAACTGACGTACGTACCGCGATCACCAACGAAGATATGTTCGCATAATGCTTATTGTGTACAAATATGTGATAGATGATTGTATATGTGATGTGTACTGTTAACATAAAAGTTTGTACATGTGATATGTGCTTATAACATAGATGATTGTACATGTGATGTGTACTGATAATACAGATGATTGTACATGTGATGTGTACTGATATCATAGATGATTGTACATGCGATGTGTACTGTTAACATATATGACTTTACATGTAATATGTATTGTTGATTGTTGCTGAATGAATATATGTCATATATATTTTGTCATACATAAGCATGAGGTTAATCGTACCTAAGATTCCATGGTCATGGAATCTCATCCCTCACTATAGCTTCAGGGTCCGGAGGAACCAGGACCGAGGACAGGGGCAAGCAGCATGCGTAAGGACCCGGGCGGAGGATTTCTTTTTGGATTTGTATTGGCATACTTTTAAATATTCAAAAAAAAAATTGTACCGCTATTTAAAGCAACCAGATACACCAGCAGTAAAGGTTTATCAGATACTCGCTCTTTTAAATTACTCCGATGCTCGACTCTGATCAAATATTTTAAAAACGCTTTAGAAAATTGGGATGTTACATGGTACGCTGTCGTTCGGACCGTGATCACGTTTATCCTATAATGGTAATATCACATTTATTAATTCACAAATAATATTCTAGAAGGTATCCTAGTCACTAATGACCCTTTTACCCTTGATAGGATTCTTTCTCAACTTATCATCCTTAATTCTTCAAAAAACGCTGGTCCAGAATTTTGGACAGATTTTCGCCTAACTTCAGAAAATCATAACTAATTCTAGAAAAATCGAAACGAGGATCCGTAAAATTCCATGGAATCCGTAGGATGTATACTTTCAAGGAAAAATAATATATTTTTCCCAGATTACACGGTTCATTCCCAGGTTTTAAGTTTTGAGTATATACCCAGCATTTTTCCAGAAATTCGTAGCCTAACTTTGAGGATTTTTATCTCACTGTACAGAAATCATTTTGATATGTTCTTGGCATATTTAAAAATCTCTACATGTCTACTTTAACCATGAATTTTCTAAAAATTTTCCAACCATGTTTTCAACATAAAATATAGGCATCTTCATCACTGGTTCAACAAGAGCTTAACCGATGAGATTTCGCCAGAACTTCGTTATATTGATGTTTCTATTCCGGAAATTTTGCTAAAACATCTTATTCATCAATTTTTGGAAATAAAGCTGATTTTAACCATAAAAACATGTAAATAAAATTATTCTAGAATATTTAAGATCTAAGCTACTTCTATCTAAGAATTTAAACTAGAACTTCAAAAACTACAAAAAGCTAAAGACTAAAAACTAAGCTTGCTTACCTCTTGAAAAACTTCCTCCTCCTTCCTGCTTCACTCTCCTGTTAAAATCACCTATTTGGTTTGAGTTTGGTGTGAAGGATGTGAAGACCCAAGGCTCCTATTTATAGCAATTTGTGGGTTAACTTTCTAACAACTCTTGCTCATTTCTAGCCCTTGGATTTAGGGTAGTTGGAAGCATAAATCCTAGCCCTACACCTCCCCCTTCTAACTTCTTCCATTGCTTTATGATTCATCCTCCTTCTTTGACAAGTTTATGATGTCATGGATGATTCAAACAATGCTTACCTCCTTCTATTCTTTGCATTTCACTAGATAAAAATATTTTTGGGGATCCTAATGAAGTTGTATTCATATTTTCTCATTAGTTTTGAAATCTTGAAGTTCTTGGCTTCATTTTGAGACCACAAACACCCAATTTCTCAATTGGTATCAATATTCAGAAGTTGAGGAAATGACTTTGGTTATACTCATTCTCAAGCTTAAATTATGCTGGTTCATAATCTTTTCTTATATTTGATCTATGGTTAATGGATTTCAAGATACAATTTAGTTTGTATAGGTTCTTATTTGCTTAATTATATCTAGAATTAATTTCATAGATTAATCTAATTATTCAATTATCTAATTTCCTATTGGTTATTACCTTGACTTCTCTTTCCTTCTTCATACTAGACACACACATATGCACAACAATTGCACACACACACACTCACAACACTCTCTCTCTTACACACCTCATCTTATCCTCTTCCATTTTCCGTTAGAAATCTTCATGCATTTATGTTTGCTCATGACTCATTCTTTGCATGTGTTTGTTTAATTACTTTAGCAATTTTTCCTTCTTCCCTTTTCCTCCAAAAACCGTCCCCCCTCCCCCATATTTTAATTTTTTATTTGTATTTTATTTATCTCATGTTATTTAAAAGAAAATCTCTCATTGGTTAATTTTGGGTCACAAGGATTGTGTTTTGTGAGAGTTAATTCACTGCTAGAAAAAGAGTATTCTGCGACGGATTTTGCTACGGAATGAATTCCGTAGCAAAATCTATGAAATTTGCGACGGATTAATAAATCCGTCGCAAAATAGGAAAATTTGCGACGGAATTTTTTTTCCGTCGCAAATTTGCGACGGAAAACAAATTCCGTCGCAAAGAAAAGTAAAAAAAAGGTCAGGGGAATTGGATTTGTGACGGAAATATATTTCCGTCGCAAATATTGCGACGGAAATATTATTCCGTCGCAAACTGGCGGCTAAAATGGCCGCCAGTTTTCGCCTTTTTGCGACGGAAATATCTTTCCGTCGCAAAAATGGCTGCTTTTTGCGACGGATTATCAATCCGTCGCAAATTTGCGACGGATTGGGATTCCGTCGCAAAAAAAAAAAGCCATAACCCTCAGCTCAACCCCGTCATTATGTCATATTTTCGCCCCCAGCTCCGTTAGACGACGCCGCCCTCAGCTCCGCCGCCGGTCCGCCTCCCCCAGCTCGTTCCCCCCCTCAGCTTCACACCCCCAGCTCGGTCGTCCCTACACCCACAGCTCAGCTCTACCTCGGCACATTCCCACGCCCACAGCTCGACCTCGGCACTCCCCACACCGCCAGCTCCGTCTGCCCTCAACCCACAGCTCTACCACACCCCCAGCTCCGTCCGCCGTCAACCCACAGCTCAGCCCCCAGATCCGGTCGCCGTCAGCCCCCAGCTCCCCTCAGCGCCGGCAGATCTGAAATCTCCACGCCCTCAGCTCAGAAAAAACGCGGTAACTTTTTTTTTTTTAAAAAAAAAATTCCACATTAGTTAGACTGATTGGTTCGATTTTTTTATTCTAAGTCATGAACATATTAAAGGGTGTATATATTATTGTTTCACTTTATTCAAAAATTCTTTTGATTGGCATAAAAAAAAGAATAAAAATTACATTGGATAAATTATAATATTTTTCAATTAATCAAAAAAAAGAAATAGAAAGAGAGTAGGTTATTGCCGTTGGAACAACTTCATTACATGCATCATCGGTCTTGAAGTAGTTATGTATCTTGAATAATATTCTTCGTGTCATATCAGATTTCAAAGTTTGAAAGAATGTTCGTCATAGAAATAAATAAATAGTAATATTTCCTTAAATTCTTAATTCTTATTTATTTTCTCTTTATATTCTATAATTTTAATTTATTTAATATTTCTTTAAATTACATAAAAAATGTATATAACCACAAGTTAATATTTTCCTCTCTTAGCTTCAAATTCTTAGTATATATATTATCAAATAAAAATTATGACCCACCTCTTGTATACGTGATACAAATCTGCTCCTCACATCAATATGAATAATGTGTTAAACATATAATTGATTAATAAACATTATATAATATTTATTTAAAAATTAAAATGGTTGTAAATCGATTGATCTTGTAAGATATTTATAATCTCATTGCGAATGTATTTATTTTGACTTAAAAAAGCATCAAGAATTTTCACCTGATCTGTAAATTGATATCTACACATATTTAGATTAAAAAATTGAAATTGATTATTTGCAATATTTTTTCACCTGAATGTATTTGCAGATTGTGCTGCATCGCTAGCCTGATCCATCAAGTTGCAAATCACTTCATATTGATTTATTGGTATGTTCGGTTTGCTAATCTGGAGTGCGAAATTAATTAATCTCTAATCTTTCATATTCATATGATCATATATATCTGAGTGAAGCAAATAAAGATTAATTAATTAATTAATTAATGTCTAATCTTTCGTATTTGTAATACCCCAAACTTATTATTTCTCATAAACACAATATTTTGGTTGATGGCACCTATTTAAAATAGGTGAATATGTGGTCTCAAATTTTGAGATATATTTACTTTATCTATTAAGTTATTTTCCCTTAGAATTTAAGGTAGCTAATGTTTCATTTTTCTAAGTTTTGTTTAGAATCATAAAATACCATAAAAATACCAACAACTCCCAAATTAAATTAGGGATTTTATAGGATCCAAAGAAAACAAGGAAAAATTAGGGAAACACATCAAATAAATAGGGGAGCATAAGAGGAATTAGTAGACACTTGAATTTTCACTAAACAAAATGATTATGTAAATTTTTATAATTAATCAAGGGATTAAATTAAGAGGACATAAATCTTAAAATTCATAATTAAATAAGAAACTATATTTTCTAAAACCGTAGAATCTGGGCAAAGGCTATCATTTTTTATTGGAACTATACATCCTAAGGATTCTGGGGAATTTTACGGATCCTCGTTTCGATTTTTCTAGAATTAGTTATGATTTTTCAAAGTTAGGCGAAATTCCACTGCTAGAAAAACAGTGAAATATTTATTTATTTGATATTAATACATCTTTGTGAAATGTTGAGATGTTAATTAAGTTGAGTAACTGAACTAGCTAGGAAATATGGATGACAACCATGATAGAAGTTAGATGTACAATCGCCTAACTGAGAGAAGAGAACTAACTCAAGCATTCTTGGCGGGTTTGCAAGAGTTCATCAATTTTGCTCTCGCACATTCAACTAATTCAAGTAGGGAGATCAGGTGTCCTTGTGTCAAATGTAGGTGTATAAGATTTGAAGATTTTGAGGAGGTCAAAATCCATTTGTGTAAAAGGGGATTCATGAAGGATTATGAGTGTTGGGAATATCATGGCGAAATCCGACAGACACCGACACCTAGTGGTTATTACGGGGACAGTAGTCATCGAGACAACCTTAATCAATATGAGCAGTTGGTTATGGACGCTGCGGGACCGTCGATCGGCCGATATTTCGATCCTCTTACTCATGTTGAACCGTCATACATGGGAGAGGAGACCGATACACATGCTCAACCATCATACATGGGAGAGGACCCTCATCCGGAAGCCGATAGGTTCTATAAAATGCTTCAAGAAGCGCAACGTCCGTTATGGGAAGGTTGTGAATGCGGGTTAAAATTGATCTAGCTTGACGTTCAAGCAACATGTTTACGAGGTTGAAAAACAAAATTTTTCAGTATTTGCGGAACCCACATTGGATATTTACTATTCATGTGAATAGTACCAGTAAAAATATTTTTACCGTGCCGGTAAATTATTTTTACTGTGCCAGTAAATAATATTTACTGTGATGGTAAATAATTTTTACCGTGCCAGTAAATAATTTTTACTACACCAGTAAATAATATTCAGCGTGAACAGTAAATAATTTTCACCACGCCTGTAAAAATATTTTACGACGATAAATAATTTTTACTATGCCGGTAAATAATTTTTACTGTTCGGTAAATAGTATTTACTGTACTGGTAAATAATATTTACTGCTCAAGAATAATTCTTTTCTGATGTGACAGATCAGACTAAGCTGCAGCCACAGAGCATACTCAGAAGAAACTCTTTGGTAAATAATATTTACCGTACCATGTGGAAATACTAACCTCATGAGTCATGTACCATGTACCGTAACTCTTACAGTACATATTTAGGATCTACTCGTTAAAACACATACAGGGTTTCAGGAATACCTGTGATCACTTGAAGACGTCAAAGAGTATGATGTCCTCTAACGTTGATCCACACGACTATCTCCTGATTGCAAATGAGAACACCTTCTCCTTGAATCCCCGACTCCTTGAATGCTTGCTAGGCAGTAACAAGGTGGAGAACTTCAAGAGTTCGGATTTCTTACTCAAGACTAAGAGAACTTCCTTAAGAGGAAGAAAGAGAGAGAAAGAGAAAGAACTTCCTTAAGAGGAAGAGAGAGAGAGAGAAGCTTAAGAGAGAAGCTTATGAAATGGTGTGAATTGAAATGAAGGAAATGAGTGCTATTTATAGAAACAAAGAGTGAACCATGGCCACATGTTCTTCTTTCAGTGTGAGCCACATGTTCTTCTTTTAATGTGAGCCACACATTCATTTCTACTTCAAATCCAAAGTGCTTCTTGAAGAATCAATTATTCCAAGAAGTGATTCTTGAACAATTAATTATTTCAAGAAGTGCTTCTTATAATTAATTATAATAATTGATTATTCATGAATAGTAAAAGATGAATAGTACTTTACTATTCATTTGACACTATTCACATGAATAAATAATTACTAATTAATTACTCTCTTTATCCAATCCTGATTGGATACAGCCTTGGTAAATTCATAAATTACCTCAATCTCTTAACCTCTTAATAATTGGGCTTGAAGTACTAACCCAATTACATCAATAGTCTTGACAAAGCCCAAAAACATTTATTGGTCCAAACTAACTAAATTAAGCAATCAAGAATAGTCTTTAGTGTGTGACCCATTAGGCCCAATTAGTTACTGACATAGATAAACTTGAACCAATTAAACTCCTTTAAAAGGTCAATTTATCTAATGACTACATAAGACACTAGCAATGCTCTGCAGTCCCAGAACTAATCAAGTTGATCAAGTGATCTACCTTATCTAATTTGGATACTGTGCATATATCATCTCTTACAATGTTGTTCATATTTAGTCGAGAGCAAGGATAGAGTATCATCTCTCTTGATTGACTAAATGTAGCTATTTCACAGAACCAGGAATATTCTTCTATTGACTCTAAGACAGATCATGACTCTTCATGATCACTTACTATGCATAGATTCTCGAATCAACTAGAAGTCATCCAAGCTCTTACCGGTCTTGTGAACAACTAATCCCTTGTAGAGGATTGTAAGTCCTTTCGGCATGACCATCTATACTCATGTATTCAGGTAATACCCAAGAGTACACTGTTCTCCCCATTTTTCAGGCGGATAGAGTTGTACAGTCAAAGTATAACCCTAGGACATAGTGGTCGATGACATCCTCAAGTCTAAGATGATCCGCACTACCAAATGATAAGAGACATTACAAATCCAATGATACTCTCTACAATGTGTAACATCCTGAATTTTGAATCTAATATCTTGAACATAAACCTATTTTGGGAAGACTAGTAGGCTCTATTTTTGGAAAGTGATAAATTTGAAATCAGTATTTTGTGGGCCCCGTGAATAGTATTTACTATTCACGTATACGTTTTTACTATTTACAAATACATATTTAAAAATATATATATATATATGTTATTCGCAAATACGTATTTAATACTTGAAATTTGTGAAATATGAATAGTGTTCACTATTCACAAATACGTATTTACTATTTAAAAATACGGTATTTACTATTCCTAAATACGTATTTACTATTCACGTGGGACCCACGACCAAAATAATTCTTCCTCCCGACAGAAACTCTCGTGAGTTTTGAAAATATTTCACGCGGGACCCACGTAATAGTAATTTACTATTTGATTTATAATATTATATTATTTAAAATATTAAAATATTATTAAAATTTTTTAAAAATGTTCACGGGGCGGCTACTTAGTCACGGGGGGAGATTTCTTTTTAATTTTTAGGAAAATTACGTAAAACGACCCAGAGACAAAAATTACACTTAAAGACCCCATTTTCCAACTATAAATAGACCTTCCATTTCATTTCATTCTTCACAACTTCTAAGAGCCATAGAGAGAGGTAGAGAGAGAGAGAGAGAGTAGAGAGATATTTGCTTAAGAGTTATAATAGCTGGTTGGTGATTCGGGTATTAGCAAGTAACAGGTAACTCTGAATATTCTTCCTTATACTTGTGAATTATGTATGATTATAAATTTGTTTGTTTACTATTTTGGCAAGAATATTTAGAAAATATTTATGGTTTTAAGATCTGGTGTGGGAACTTTGATTTGCAAATCAGCAGAGGTACTATTTATACGTACGTTACTATTCACGTATACCGTATTTACTATTCATTTTTACTATTCATGTTACTATTCACGTATACTGTATTTACTATTCACGTATACCATATTTACTATTCACACCGTATTTACTATTCATTTTACTATTCACGTATACCGTATTTACTATTCATTTTACTATTCACGTATACCGTATTTACTATTCATAATACTATTCACGTATACATACCGTATTTACTATTCACGTATACATACCGTATGTACTCTTCATTTTTACTATTCATGTATATATATCGTATTTTACTATTCACATATACGCATAGTATTCACTATTCATAAATACGCATATTGATGTATAAAACTTTATGGTATAATAATGCATTATTTTGAGTGAACATATTCATCATGGCGGTTGTATTATGATGGGTGGAGTAAGGAGGGATTTGAATGATAAGAATGATTTATGCCACCACTCGGTGTACAGTGGATGGTACTTGTTTCAGGGCCCCATCTTCCATGTTTTCCTCTGGCCGGGATTTCATTGGAGTTGTGGGACATGTGACACCTCCTTAGTTATTTTAAAGGAGGGGAGCCATAGTCCAGATTTAAGCTATATACCTTTGGCCGGGTGTATCTTAAGTTTTGGTGAGCTTGGAACAATTCAGTCAAATGAATAAGTTTCTATTGGATTATGTGTTAGCCTATGGCTCCAGTCTGCGGTATAAGGGAGGTGGTGATATAAGGGAGGCTGCATACTGCATAGTGCATTTCTGAACAGTTCAAGAATTTGATATGATGATGAATATTCTGTAAAGACATGAGATGAGAACTTTTGAGATATATATGTTTTAATACCTTCTATATTGATGACTATTAGTATAAATTATTTTGTATGATAAATTATGGAATCTATATATATATTTGAAATCAGCCCATATCTTTTTGTCATATATTATTTGCTCGTGTACGGTAGAAATATTTAGTAGTTACTGAGATGTGTAATCTCACCCCATATTAACATTTTTCAGGTGAATAACTTAGTAGAGATCAAGGGAATGCACCCATGGAGTGAGCTTTGTAGGCTCTTCTGTACTCCTTTAGTTTATGTTGTGTTATTTTATTTGCCATGAACCTAAAAGACTTCCGCATTTTAAAATAACTCTTATTTATTGGATTTATTTTGGCCCTGTATAAATGGATTTCTACCTTTGGCCATATTGTAAATATGTGTTTGAGTGTTGAATATCCTATATTTGGAGGTGTTACTATTATTTTGGCCAAGATTTTGGTATTGAAAATGAGGCGTTACATTTTTGGTATCAGAGCCAGGTTCTGGCCAATCTGTAAATTTCCTATCAGTTTTCTAAATAAAAATTTTGAGGTCATGGCAAATTAAATATCATAACATGTGCATTTTCCTTTATAGCTTTGGATTCTTTTTACCAATTTTCTTGTGACATTCATGATAGGAGAAGAATGAGTTAATCAAAATATTCAAGTGATTGATAATGAGGATTTATGATTTGAGGATGTGATTGAGATTAAATTTCAGAGCTGCGTAGCGGAAGTTGGTAAGTAGAAAATTTATTGAATATTGGATTCTGTAGGCCCAAAATTACTTTCTAGGATGAATATTTTTATTGGTGTCTAGGAAAGTGATTGAAAGACTAAGCCCCTATTTGATGTTTATTCAATTAGTTGCCGTTGTAAAAAAAAGTATGAAGAGATGTTCGCTAGATTTTCACTTACCTAGCTAATTTATATGAGTAACAGATGACAATACCATAACAGAATACGGGCATAGTCTTGATTATACAGAATAACTGGCTTAAGTTTGAATTTAATAAGATAAAGTTGAGTTTGGCAGGAAAACTCGAAAATCCTTATGAATCCTAGAATAGAGATTACAAACATTAGCAAGAAGGCTAAGAAGAGTAGACTATATTAATTCAAGCATCAAGAACAACAGTTGGTACAATCCCACCGCAAGCTTCGACTATCTCAAGTTTAAGTCTATTAATTTCTTCCTGAGCGGCTGCTCTTGAGAGAGGACCATCAGGAGACATTGTTCTTCTCAATCTAGCTATTTGCTTCATAGTGCTTCGAATTTTTACATAAGGCCAATGCTTTATTCCTCCCCTATGGCATATTTTCATTAGAACATTTTTGCATAGACGAACTTGTTGAGCCGCTTCTTGTTGAGGTAAATGGAATAAGTCTCTAAGATCATTAATTGACATTGATGCAGCTCTAATATTTTGTTCAGCTCTTGATCGGTATGGATTACTAGGTATGGGGACTGAAGGATTATTATTTACAACCATGAGCTCTTTTCCTTTATTGGATATATTTTCTGTATTGGTTGGAAATGAACTATTAGGGAGTTCATTTTGATTTTTAGTCCATTCCAAACCAACACAAAGGGCCTCATAGTAGGCTGATAGGGGATCTGACACCAGGACATACCCTAAAGAATTTTGATTCAAACAATAATTTTCTAGAAAATGTTTGACATCTTCTAAATTTTTCTTACCAAAGTCAAATACTTGAGGACTGGAAGAACCTCCTTGTACGTCCTGGTGAAAGACAGCGTGGCATATCATACCAATCCTCCCATGAACTTCAAGTTTATGGTATTGAAGTCCATTGGTATGAATAATCTCTCGTAGAACATGGCAGCAACCACATGAAAATGGATTAGTAGTCTCAGTCAAGGTAGAAGCAGGATTCCTTGGTTGAGAAGGTACCGTAGACTCCATAAGTTCTGCCACATTACGACACCTTTGGACAGGTCGCCTTGATGGACCTGCTTCAGATTCCTTTCTGTTAGTAGTGGTAAAAATAGAATCTTGTATCCTTGGAGGAGGAGTAGGAATGTTAATCGTTGAGGCAGATGAATGAACGTTCATACTTACGGGATTTTGGGGAAGTAAAGAAGAATAAGGGTATGATGCATTGTTTGACAAATCAGACAACATGTTAGTCTGATAGTCATGAAGTAAGGCTTCAAGAAAGAAAGGGTTGAATGAATCGGAGACTGGAATAGAGTTACTTGAACCGGCCATGTTTAAGGATAATGTGGAAGGTTATAGTGAAGGTTACGATCGGAGAGGAAATGAATATGTGGAGGTTTTGTGAAGTTTGAGAGAACGTGAAACATTTACTCTTTCTTTACTCTATTTATAGCTGGGCTAGCAACGTCTATATTTTGTTAAGCAGCATCGGATTCTCATCTGTCGTTAGCTCAGAATCATGTAGATTTTGTTGTTATGCGGAAAATTTTATGGCACCGCACCCTAGTGCACCCTAGCCACCGTTAGGGGTCGCAGTTTCCTAGACCTTTGCAGACAGAAATCGCTATGGCATTTATTGCTAGCTGTGTTTTCAAGAAATTAAGTTTGGACGTTTATACGCGCATTTATCTAAGAAATCTGTCTTGGATGTGCAGCTGACTCAAGATGTCGGAATTGACATTTGAAAATAGGATTTTAAGCGTAAGCGTGCTAAGGTGATAGTAATCTTGGGAAGGGTGACTTCCTAATAATATTAGATGAACCGGAGAGAATCCGAAGATTTGAAATGATGATGAGTTGTGCCAATTAACCCGAGAGCATTCTTCACTCTCCGAGTATCCGAAGAACTCTATGAATTTGTCAAAGATAATTCAAAGACTAAGGTTTTTGGATAAACATGTTGGAAGATCGATGGAAAGGTATGAAATGGTGATCCTTAGGAATGCCAGTAAGATGTTAGAATGAATATAGTAAATATTGAGGATAGGCTTTAATTTAATCTAAGCTGAAATAGAACTCAAGAACGAAATGAGCCTTTGTGATATTGCAGGTTGAGGTAGAATTAGAACCTTGTGAATACTGCTGAGGTTGTAGATAGTCTTCATATAATCCAAGAATTAGATTAGGAATTGTGAATCATGATCTTAGTATGATGGGTATTTTTGGGGAAACACGAATTATCAGTTGATGTTGAGGTTATAAGAATCAAATTGTAAACTTGACTATTAATGTCTGGGAATATTTGAAAATAGACTTGAATTCAATCTGAGTTAAGATAGTGTGTCTAATTAAGAAAGTATGAAATCCGGTGATTTATGTTATAATATTAGTATGTTATTTGGGTGTGATTAATAGATAACTATGAGAGGAACAGATGATATTTAGTATATGTCTTTGAGATACTAAGGATTGAATTCGAATCATGTGAACAATGCTGAGGTTGTGAGAATAATATTTGAATGTTTTAAATCTTAGTCTAGGAATTGTGAAACATGAATGTTCTATGGATATTATTGAGGACACATGATATCTCTGTCTTGCTGATATTGAAGTTCTAAGAGTTGATTTGTAATTTGACAATTATCATTTTTGGGGAAAGTTTGAGGATAGTTCTTAAATGATATAAGCTATGGAGTATGATGAATCTAGTATGAATAATCGGGGTTTTAGAAATAGGATGATGAATCTGAAAGTTGGTAGGGGATCTAAAGGGTTGCTACTAGTATAAATGTAATATAACAGTTCAACTTAACAGTTGTATTGATTCTTTAGGAGACTGAATTGATTGAATAAATTGAGATATTAGAATATGGTATTAATTGATTTGAGAGAAATAGGGAACAAAATGTGATACCAACATGTATAAGGTGTTCAGAGATTGCCAACTGTTTAACTAGCATAGGAAATGATCTTGATAATAGAATCTTTCTTTAGAAATAATGAATTGAGTGTTTCATGGATGAGTTGAGTAGAATAAGTTGGAACCTGGAATGTATTCGGAGTTGGTGACTATTTAAAATAGTTGCTAGGTCCCTGAGTATTTGAATTTTGAACTTACCAATGCACTTGCTGTGTTTGGAAATTTTTACGCAATATTTACAACAGGATTTAAGACCAGTTTGTAATCGACATTTATAAACTATGATGTCTCATGGAATGAATCCTTGCGAAATTCGAACAAGAATTGACTTTTACATTATGATTGTGGTGGAAGGTGTACAAGCTAGAAGAGGTTGGAAACTGTTGTGGATATACTTAGTTTGCGGAATCTTGCCAAATGTACTTGTTTTTGAATTACTTGCCATTGGTGAAAGCTAGATTTAGTAAGTAAGTGTTTTCTTAAACTTGAATTGAGGAAGCACGGGTATAGGATAGACGAGCAGAGGCTTGAAGCGGTAAGACCCGTTGAGCTAGTTTGCATATGGTGGTATCTCTAGGCTATAAGACTTATGTGCCTAGTATTGTGTTTGTTGCCTATCATGGTAACATTAGACCTGTATGTCTAAAGTTTATCTTAAGGTTGGCAAAATAATCAGATTATATCATATTGTGGTTATTATGGCCTGAGGGTAACTTCTTAAGCTGTAAGATCTGAATATCCAGTGTCGTGGTAATACAATGAAATAAGCAGAAAGGAAGAATGAACTGGCCTGTGAGGCCAGTGTAACCAAGCGCTCAAATAAGGAACTAGTGGATCCTGTGTCTGAATATTACTTTGGGTACAGGATGAACGAAAATTGTGTTGTGTGCTTGGTGGGCATGTTTGGGAAAGAGATAGGACTTAGGGATAATATGATATATAAAGCTGAGTCGGAGCGGATTGTTGATGCGGGGGATAAGCAATTGAGGAACAAGGCTATTAGCTTGTAAAGGTTGTGTGTAAAGGAATGGCTCCCGGAGATGCTACTTGGGAAACGGAGGAGAGCATGCGACAAACCTATCCTCATTTATTTAAATAGGTTAGAATTCTTATTATAGCGAAATTTTGAGGACAAAATTTTCTTTTAGGAGGGGAGAAATGTAACATCCTGAATTTTGAATCTAATATCTTGAACATAAACCTATTTTGGGAAGACTAGTAGGCTCTATTTTTGGAAAGTGATAAATTTGAAATCAGTATTTTGTGGGCCCCGTGAATAGTATTTACTATTCACGTATACGTTTTTACTATTTACAAATACATATTTAAAAATATATATATATATATGTTATTCGCAAATACGTATTTAATACTTGAAATTTGTGAAATATGAATAGTGTTCACTATTCACAAATACGTATTTACTATTTAAAAATACGGTATTTACTATTCCTAAATACGTATTTACTATTCACGTGGGACCCACGACCAAAATAATTCTTCCTCCCGACAGAAACTCTCGTGAGTTTTGAAAATATTTCACGCGGGACCCACGTAATAGTAATTTACTATTTGATTTATAATATTATATTATTTAAAATATTAAAATATTATTAAAATTTTTTAAAAATGTTCACGGGGCGGCTACTTAGTCACGGGGGGAGATTTCTTTTTAATTTTTAGGAAAATTACGTAAAACGACCCAGAGACAAAAATTACACTTAAAGACCCATTTTCCAACTATAAATAGACCTTCCATTTCATTTCATTCTTCACAACTTCTAAGAGCCATAGAGAGAGGTAGAGAGAGAGAGAGAGAGTAGAGAGATATTTGCTTAAGAGTTATAATAGCTGGTTGGTGATTCGGGTATTAGCAAGTAACAGGTAACTCTGAATATTCTTCCTTATACTTGTGAATTATGTATGATTATAAATTTGTTTGTTTACTATTTTGGCAAGAATATTTAGAAAATATTTATGGTTTTAAGATCTGGTGTGGGAACTTTGATTTGCAAATCTGCAGAGGTACTATTTATACGTACGTTACTATTCACGTATACCGTATTTACTATTCATTTTTACTATTCATGTTACTATTCACGTATACTGTATTTACTATTCACGTATACCATATTTACTATTCACACCGTATTTACTATTCATTTTACTATTCACGTATACCGTATTTACTATTCATTTTACTATTCACGTATACCGTATTTACTATTCATAATACTATTCACGTATACATACCGTATTTACTATTCACGTATACATACCGTATGTACTCTTCATTTTTACTATTCATGTATATATATCGTATTTTACTATTCACATATACGCATAGTATTCACTATTCATAAATACGCATATTGATGTATAAAACTTTATGGTATAATAATGCATTATTTTGAGTGAACATATTCATCATGGCGGTTGTATTATGATGGGTGGAGTAAGGAGGGATTTGAATGATAAGAATGATTTATGCCACCACTCGGTGCACAGTGGATGGTACTTGTTTCAGGGCCCCATCTTCCATGTTTTCCTCTGGCCGGGATTTCATTGGAGTTGTGGGACATGTGACACCTCCTTAGTTATTTTAAAGGAGGGGAGCCATAGTCCAGATTTAAGCTATATACCTTTGGCCGGGTGTATCTTAAGTTTTGGTGAGCTTGGAACAATTCAGTCAAATGAATAAGTTTCTATTGGATTATGTGTTAGCCTATGGCTCCAGTCTGCGGTATAAGGGAGGTGGTGATATAAGGGAGGCTGCATACTGCATAGTGCATTTCTGAACAGTTCAAGAATTTGATATGATGATGAATATTCTGTAAAGACATGAGATGAGAACTTTTGAGATATATATGTTTTAATACCTTCTATATTGATGACTATTAGTATAAATTATTTTGTATGATAAATTATGGAATCTATATATATATTTGAAATCAGCCCATATCTTTTTATCATATATTATTTGCTCGTGTACGGTAGAAATATTTAGTAGTTACTGAGATGTGTAATCTCACCCCATATTAACATTTTTCAGGTGAATAACTTAGTAGAGATCAAGGGAATGCACCCATGGAGTGAGCTTTGTAGGCTCTTCTGTACTCCTTTAGTTTATGTTGTGTTATTTTATTTGCCATGAACCTAAAAGACTTCCGCATTTTAAAATAACTCTTATTTATTGGATTTATTTTGGCCCTGTATAAATGGATTTCTACCTTTGGCCATATTGTAAATATGTGTTTGAGTGTTGAATATCCTATATTTGGAGGTGTTACTATTATTTTGGCCAAGATTTTGGTATTGAAAATGAGGCGTTACATTTTTGGTATCAGAGCCAGGTTCTGGCCAATCTGTAAATTTCCTATCAGTTTTCTAAATAAAAATTTTGAGGTCATGGCAAATTAAATATCATAACATGTGCATTTTCCTTTATAGCTTTGGATTCTTTTTACCAATTTTCTTGTGACATTCATGATAGGAGAAGAATGAGTTAATCAAAATATTCAAGTGATTGATAATGAGGATTTATGATTTGAGGATGTGATTGAGATTAAATTTCAGAGCTGCGTAGCGGAAGTTGGTAAGTAGAAAATTTATTGAATATTGGATTCTGTAGGCCCAAAATTACTTTCTAGGATGAATATTTTTATTGGTGTCTAGGAAAGTGATTGAAAGACTAAGCCCCTATTTGATGTTTATTCAATTAGTTGCCGTTGTAAAAAAAAGTATGAAGAGATGTTCGCTAGATTTTCACTTACCTAGCTAATTTATATGAGTAACAGATGACAATACCATAACAGAATACGGGCATAGTCTTGATTATACAGAATAACTGGCTTAAGTTTGAATTTAATAAGATAAAGTTGAGTTTGGCAGGAAAACTCGAAAATCCTTATGAATCCTAGAATAGAGATTACAAACATTAGCAAGAAGGCTAAGAAGAGTAGACTATATTAATTCAAGCATCAAGAACAACAGTTGGTACAATCCCACCGCAAGCTTCGACTATCTCAAGTTTAAGTCTATTAATTTCTTCCTGAGCGGCTGCTCTTGAGAGAGGACCATCAGGAGACATTGTTCTTCTCAATCTAGCTATTTGCTTCATAGTGCTTCGAATTTTTACATAAGGCCAATGCTTTATTCCTCCCCTATGGCATATTTTCATTAGAACATTTTTGCATAGACGAACTTGTTGAGCCGCTTCTTGTTGAGGTAAATGGAATAAGTCTCTAAGATCATTAATTGACATTGATGCAGCTCTAATATTTTGTTCAGCTCTTGATCGGTATGGATTACTAGGTATGGGGACTGAAGGATTATTATTTACAACCATGAGCTCTTTTCCTTTATTGGATATATTTTCTGTATTGGTTGGAAATGAACTATTAGGGAGTTCATTTTGATTTTTAGTCCATTCCAAACCAACACAAAGGGCCTCATAGTAGGCTGATAGGGGATCTGACACCAGGACATACCCTAAAGAATTTTGATTCAAACAATAATTTTCTAGAAAATGTTTGACATCTTCTAAATTTTTCTTACCAAAGTCAAATACTTGAGGACTGGAAGAACCTCCTTGTACGTCCTGGTGAAAGACAGCGTGGCATATCATACCAATCCTCCCATGAACTTCAAGTTTATGGTATTGAAGTCCATTGGTATGAATAATCTCTCGTAGAACATGGCAGCAACCACATGAAAATGGATTAGTAGTCTCAGTCAAGGTAGAAGCAGGATTCCTTGGTTGAGAAGGTACCGTAGACTCCATAAGTTCTGCCACATTACGACACCTTTGGACAGGTCGCCTTGATGGACCTGCTTCAGATTCCTTTCTGTTAGTAGTGGTAAAAATAGAATCTTGTATCCTTGGAGGAGGAGTAGGAATGTTAATCGTTGAGGCAGATGAATGAACGTTCATACTTACGGGATTTTGGGGAAGTAAAGAAGAATAAGGGTATGATGCATTGTTTGACAAATCAGACAACATGTTAGTCTGATAGTCATGAAGTAAGGCTTCAAGAAAGAAAGGGTTGAATGAATCGGAGACTGGAATAGAGTTACTTGAACCGGCCATGTTTAAGGATAATGTGGAAGGTTATAGTGAAGGTTACGATCGGAGAGGAAATGAATATGTGGAGGTTTTGTGAAGTTTGAGAGAACGTGAAACATTTACTCTTTCTTTACTCTATTTATAGCTGGGCTAGCAACGTCTATATTTTGTTAAGCAGCATCGGATTCTCATCTGTCGTTAGCTCAGAATCATGTAGATTTTGTTGTTATGCGGAAAATTTTATGGCACCGCACCCTAGTGCACCCTAGCCACCGTTAGGGGTCGCAGTTTCCTAGACCTTTGCAGACAGAAATCGCTATGGCATTTATTGCTAGCTGTGTTTTCAAGAAATTAAGTTTGGACGTTTATACGCGCATTTATCTAAGAAATCTGTCTTGGATGTGCAGCTGACTCAAGATGTCGGAATTGACATTTGAAAATAGGATTTTAAGCGTAAGCGTGCTAAGGTGATAGTAATCTTGGGAAGGGTGACTTCCTAATAATATTAGATGAACCGGAGAGAATCCGAAGATTTGAAATGATGATGAGTTGTGCCAATTAACCCGAGAGCATTCTTCACTCTCCGAGTATCCGAAGAACTCTATGAATTTGTCAAAGATAATTCAAAGACTAAGGTTTTTGGATAAACATGTTGGAAGATCGATGGAAAGGTATGAAATGGTGATCCTTAGGAATGCCAGTAAGATGTTAGAATGAATATAGTAAATATTGAGGATAGGCTTTAATTTAATCTAAGCTGAAATAGAACTCAAGAACGAAATGAGCCTTTGTGATATTGCAGGTTGAGGTAGAATTAGAACCTTGTGAATACTGCTGAGGTTGTAGATAGTCTTCATATAATCCAAGAATTAGATTAGGAATTGTGAATCATGATCTTAGTATGATGGGTATTTTTGGGGAAACACGAATTATCAGTTGATGTTGAGGTTATAAGAATCAAATTGTAAACTTGACTATTAATGTCTGGGAATATTTGAAAATAGACTTGAATTCAATCTGAGTTAAGATAGTGTGTCTAATTAAGAAAGTATGAAATCCGGTGATTTATGTTATAATATTAGTATGTTATTTGGGTGTGATTAATAGATAACTATGAGAGGAACAGATGATATTTAGTATATGTCTTTGAGATACTAAGGATTGAATTCGAATCATGTGAACAATGCTGAGGTTGTGAGAATAATATTTGAATGTTTTAAATCTTAGTCTAGGAATTGTGAAACATGAATGTTCTATGGATATTATTGAGGACACATGATATCTCTGTCTTGCTGATATTGAAGTTCTAAGAGTTGATTTGTAATTTGACAATTATCATTTTTGGGGAAAGTTTGAGGATAGTTCTTAAATGATATAAGCTATGGAGTATGATGAATCTAGTATGAATAATCGGGGTTTTAGAAATAGGATGATGAATCTGAAAGTTGGTAGGGGATCTAAAGGGTTGCTACTAGTATAAATGTAATATAACAGTTCAACTTAACAGTTGTATTGATTCTTTAGGAGACTGAATTGATTGAATAAATTGAGATATTAGAATATGGTATTAATTGATTTGAGAGAAATAGGGAACAAAATGTGATACCAACATGTATAAGGTGTTCAGAGATTGCCAACTGTTTAACTAGCATAGGAAATGATCTTGATAATAGAATCTTTCTTTAGAAATAATGAATTGAGTGTTTCATGGATGAGTTGAGTAGAATAAGTTGGAACCTGGAATGTATTCGGAGTTGGTGACTATTTAAAATAGTTGCTAGGTCCCTGAGTATTTGAATTTTGAACTTACCAATGCACTTGCTGTGTTTGGAAATTTTTACGCAATATTTACAACAGGATTTAAGACCAGTTTGTAATCGACATTTATAAACTATGATGTCTCATGGAATGAATCCTTGCGAAATTCGAACAAGAATTGACTTTTACATTATGATTGTGGTGGAAGGTGTACAAGCTAGAAGAGGTTGGAAACTGTTGTGGATATACTTAGTTTGCGGAATCTTGCCAAATGTACTTGTTTTTGAATTACTTGCCATTGGTGAAAGCTAGATTTAGTAAGTAAGTGTTTTCTTAAACTTGAATTGAGGAAGCACGGGTATAGGATAGACGAGCAGAGGCTTGAAGCGGTAAGACCCGTTGAGCTAGTTTGCATATGGTGGTATCTCTAGGCTATAAGACTTATGTGCCTAGTATTGTGTTTGTTGCCTATCATGGTAACATTAGACCTGTATGTCTAAAGTTTATCTTAAGGTTGGCAAAATAATCAGATTATATCATATTGTGGTTATTATGGCCTGAGGGTAACTTCTTAAGCTGTAAGATCTGAATATCCAGTGTCGTGGTAATACAATGAAATAAGCAGAAAGGAAGAATGAACTGGCCTGTGAGGCCAGTGTAACCAAGCGCTCAAATAAGGAACTAGTGGATCCTGTGTCTGAATATTACTTTGGGTACAGGATGAACGAAAATTGTGTTGTGTGCTTGGTGGGCATGTTTGGGAAAGAGATAGGACTTAGGGATAATATGATATATAAAGCTGAGTCGGAGTGGATTGTTGATGCGGGGGATAAGCAATTGAGGAACAAGGCTATTAGCTTGTAAAGGTTGTGTGTAAAGGAATGGCTCCCGGAGATGCTACTTGGGAAACGGAGGAGAGCATGCGACAAACCTATCCTCATTTATTTAAATAGGTTAGAATTCTTATTATAGCGAAATTTTGAGGACAAAATTTTCTTTTAGGAGGGGAGAAATGTAACATCCTGAATTTTGAATCTAATATCTTGAACATAAACCTATTTTGGGAAGACTAGTAGGCTCTATTTTTGGAAAGTGATAAATTTGAAATCAGTATTTTGTGGGCCCCGTGAATAGTATTTACTATTCACGTATACGTTTTTACTATTTACAAATACATATTTAAAAATATATATATATATATGTTATTCGCAAATACGTATTTAATACTTGAAATTTGTGAAATATGAATAGTGTTCACTATTCACAAATACGTATTTACTATTTAAAAATACGGTATTTACTATTCCTAAATACGTATTTACTATTCACGTGGGACCCACGACCAAAATAATTCTTCCTCCCGACAGAAACTCTCGTGAGTTTTGAAAATATTTCACGCGGGACCCACGTAATAGTAATTTACTATTTGATTTATAATATTATATTATTTAAAATATTAAAATATTATTAAAATTTTTTAAAAATGTTCACGGGGCGGCTACTTAGTCACGGGGGGAGATTTCTTTTTAATTTTTAGGAAAATTACGTAAAACGACCCAGAGACAAAAATTACACTTAAAGACCCATTTTCCAACTATAAATAGACCTTCCATTTCATTTCATTCTTCACAACTTCTAAGAGCCATAGAGAGAGGTAGAGAGAGAGAGAGAGAGTAGAGAGATATTTGCTTAAGAGTTATAATAGCTGGTTGGTGATTCGGGTATTAGCAAGTAACAGGTAACTCTGAATATTCTTCCTTATACTTGTGAATTATGTATGATTATAAATTTGTTTGTTTACTATTTTGGCAAGAATATTTAGAAAATATTTATGGTTTTAAGATCTGGTGTGGGAACTTTGATTTGCAAATCAGCAGAGGTACTATTTATACGTACGTTACTATTCACGTATACCGTATTTACTATTCATTTTTACTATTCATGTTACTATTCACGTATACTGTATTTACTATTCACGTATACCATATTTACTATTCACACCGTATTTACTATTCATTTTACTATTCACGTATACCGTATTTACTATTCATTTTACTATTCACGTATACCGTATTTACTATTCATAATACTATTCACGTATACATACCGTATTTACTATTCACGTATACATACCGTATGTACTCTTCATTTTTACTATTCATGTATATATATCGTATTTTACTATTCACATATACGCATAGTATTCACTATTCATAAATACGCATATTGATGTATAAAACTTTATGGTATAATAATGCATTATTTTGAGTGAACATATTCATCATGGCGGTTGTATTATGATGGGTGGAGTAAGGAGGGATTTGAATGATAAGAATGATTTATGCCACCACTCGGTGCACAGTGGATGGTACTTGTTTCAGGGCCCCATCTTCCATGTTTTCCTCTGGCCGGGATTTCATTGGAGTTGTGGGACATGTGACACCTCCTTAGTTATTTTAAAGGAGGGGAGCCATAGTCCAGATTTAAGCTATATACCTTTGGCCGGGTGTATCTTAAGTTTTGGTGAGCTTGGAACAATTCAGTCAAATGAATAAGTTTCTATTGGATTATGTGTTAGCCTATGGCTCCAGTCTGCGGTATAAGGGAGGTGGTGATATAAGGGAGGCTGCATACTGCATAGTGCATTTCTGAACAGTTCAAGAATTTGATATGATGATGAATATTCTGTAAAGACATGAGATGAGAACTTTTGAGATATATATGTTTTAATACCTTCTATATTGATGACTATTAGTATAAATTATTTTGTATGATAAATTATGGAATCTATATATATATTTGAAATCAGCCCATATCTTTTTGTCATATATTATTTGCTCGTGTACGGTAGAAATATTTAGTAGTTACTGAGATGTGTAATCTCACCCCATATTAACATTTTTCAGGTGAATAACTTAGTAGAGATCAAGGGAATGCACCCATGGAGTGAGCTTTGTAGGCTCTTCTGTACTCCTTTAGTTTATGTTGTGTTATTTTATTTGCCATGAACCTAAAAGACTTCCGCATTTTAAAATAACTCTTATTTATTGGATTTATTTTGGCCCTGTATAAATGGATTTCTACCTTTGGCCATATTGTAAATATGTGTTTGAGTGTTGAATATCCTATATTTGGAGGTGTTACTATTATTTTGGCCAAGATTTTGGTATTGAAAATGAGGCGTTACATTTTTGGTATCAGAGCCAGGTTCTGGCCAATCTGTAAATTTCCTATCAGTTTTCTAAATAAAAATTTTGAGGTCATGGCAAATTAAATATCATAACATGTGCATTTTCCTTTATAGCTTTGGATTCTTTTTACCAATTTTCTTGTGACATTCATGATAGGAGAAGAATGAGTTAATCAAAATATTCAAGTGATTGATAATGAGGATTTATGATTTGAGGATGTGATTGAGATTAAATTTCAGAGCTGCGTAGCGGAAGTTGGTAAGTAGAAAATTTATTGAATATTGGATTCTGTAGGCCCAAAATTACTTTCTAGGATGAATATTTTTATTGGTGTCTAGGAAAGTGATTGAAAGACTAAGCCCCTATTTGATGTTTATTCAATTAGTTGCCGTTGTAAAAAAAAGTATGAAGAGATGTTCGCTAGATTTTCACTTACCTAGCTAATTTATATGAGTAACAGATGACAATACCATAACAGAATACGGGCATAGTCTTGATTATACAGAATAACTGGCTTAAGTTTGAATTTAATAAGATAAAGTTGAGTTTGGCAGGAAAACTCGAAAATCCTTATGAATCCTAGAATAGAGATTACAAACATTAGCAAGAAGGCTAAGAAGAGTAGACTATATTAATTCAAGCATCAAGAACAACAGTTGGTACAATCCCACCGCAAGCTTCGACTATCTCAAGTTTAAGTCTATTAATTTCTTCCTGAGCGGCTGCTCTTGAGAGAGGACCATCAGGAGACATTGTTCTTCTCAATCTAGCTATTTGCTTCATAGTGCTTCGAATTTTTACATAAGGCCAATGCTTTATTCCTCCCCTATGGCATATTTTCATTAGAACATTTTTGCATAGACGAACTTGTTGAGCCGCTTCTTGTTGAGGTAAATGGAATAAGTCTCTAAGATCATTAATTGACATTGATGCAGCTCTAATATTTTGTTCAGCTCTTGATCGGTATGGATTACTAGGTATGGGGACTGAAGGATTATTATTTACAACCATGAGCTCTTTTCCTTTATTGGATATATTTTCTGTATTGGTTGGAAATGAACTATTAGGGAGTTCATTTTGATTTTTAGTCCATTCCAAACCAACACAAAGGGCCTCATAGTAGGCTGATAGGGGATCTGACACCAGGACATACCCTAAAGAATTTTGATTCAAACAATAATTTTCTAGAAAATGTTTGACATCTTCTAAATTTTTCTTACCAAAGTCAAATACTTGAGGACTGGAAGAACCTCCTTGTACGTCCTGGTGAAAGACAGCGTGGCATATCATACCAATCCTCCCATGAACTTCAAGTTTATGGTATTGAAGTCCATTGGTATGAATAATCTCTCGTAGAACATGGCAGCAACCACATGAAAATGGATTAGTAGTCTCAGTCAAGGTAGAAGCAGGATTCCTTGGTTGAGAAGGTACCGTAGACTCCATAAGTTCTGCCACATTACGACACCTTTGGACAGGTCGCCTTGATGGACCTGCTTCAGATTCCTTTCTGTTAGTAGTGGTAAAAATAGAATCTTGTATCCTTGGAGGAGGAGTAGGAATGTTAATCGTTGAGGCAGATGAATGAACGTTCATACTTACGGGATTTTGGGGAAGTAAAGAAGAATAAGGGTATGATGCATTGTTTGACAAATCAGACAACATGTTAGTCTGATAGTCATGAAGTAAGGCTTCAAGAAAGAAAGGGTTGAATGAATCGGAGACTGGAATAGAGTTACTTGAACCGGCCATGTTTAAGGATAATGTGGAAGGTTATAGTGAAGGTTACGATCGGAGAGGAAATGAATATGTGGAGGTTTTGTGAAGTTTGAGAGAACGTGAAACATTTACTCTTTCTTTACTCTATTTATAGCTGGGCTAGCAACGTCTATATTTTGTTAAGCAGCATCGGATTCTCATCTGTCGTTAGCTCAGAATCATGTAGATTTTGTTGTTATGCGGAAAATTTTATGGCACCGCACCCTAGTGCACCCTAGCCACCGTTAGGGGTCGCAGTTTCCTAGACCTTTGCAGACAGAAATCGCTATGGCATTTATTGCTAGCTGTGTTTTCAAGAAATTAATTTTGGACGTTTATACGCGCATTTATCTAAGAAATCTGTCTTGGATGTGCAGCTGACTCAAGATGTCGGAATTGACATTTGAAAATAGGATTTTAAGCGTAAGCGTGCTAAGGTGATAGTAATCTTGGGAAGGGTGACTTCCTAATAATATTAGATGAACCGGAGAGAATCCGAAGATTTGAAATGATGATGAGTTGTGCCAATTAACCCGAGAGCATTCTTCACTCTCCGAGTATCCGAAGAACTCTATGAATTTGTCAAAGATAATTCAAAGACTAAGGTTTTTGGATAAACATGTTGGAAGATCGATGGAAAGGTATGAAATGGTGATCCTTAGGAATGCCAGTAAGATGTTAGAATGAATATAGTAAATATTGAGGATAGGCTTTAATTTAATCTAAGCTGAAATAGAACTCAAGAACGAAATGAGCCTTTGTGATATTGCAGGTTGAGGTAGAATTAGAACCTTGTGAATACTGCTGAGGTTGTAGATAGTCTTCATATAATCCAAGAATTAGATTAGGAATTGTGAATCATGATCTTAGTATGATGGGTATTTTTGGGGAAACACGAATTATCAGTTGATGTTGAGGTTATAAGAATCAAATTGTAAACTTGACTATTAATGTCTGGGAATATTTGAAAATAGACTTGAATTCAATCTGAGTTAAGATAGTGTGTCTAATTAAGAAAGTATGAAATCCGGTGATTTATGTTATAATATTAGTATGTTATTTGGGTGTGATTAATAGATAACTATGAGAGGAACAGATGATATTTAGTATATGTCTTTGAGATACTAAGGATTGAATTCGAATCATGTGAACAATGCTGAGGTTGTGAGAATAATATTTGAATGTTTTAAATCTTAGTCTAGGAATTGTGAAACATGAATGTTCTATGGATATTATTGAGGACACATGATATCTCTGTCTTGCTGATATTGAAGTTCTAAGAGTTGATTTGTAATTTGACAATTATCATTTTTGGGGAAAGTTTGAGGATAGTTCTTAAATGATATAAGCTATGGAGTATGATGAATCTAGTATGAATAATCGGGGTTTTAGAAATAGGATGATGAATCTGAAAGTTGGTAGGGGATCTAAAGGGTTGCTACTAGTATAAATGTAATATAACAGTTCAACTTAACAGTTGTATTGATTCTTTAGGAGACTGAATTGATTGAATAAATTGAGATATTAGAATATGGTATTAATTGATTTGAGAGAAATAGGGAACAAAATGTGATACCAACATGTATAAGGTGTTCAGAGATTGCCAACTGTTTAACTAGCATAGGAAATGATCTTGATAATAGAATCTTTCTTTAGAAATAATGAATTGAGTGTTTCATGGATGAGTTGAGTAGAATAAGTTGGAACCTGGAATGTATTCGGAGTTGGTGACTATTTAAAATAGTTGCTAGGTCCCTGAGTATTTGAATTTTGAACTTACCAATGCACTTGCTGTGTTTGGAAATTTTTACGCAATATTTACAACAGGATTTAAGACCAGTTTGTAATCGACATTTATAAACTATGATGTCTCATGGAATGAATCCTTGCGAAATTCGAACAAGAATTGACTTTTACATTATGATTGTGGTGGAAGGTGTACAAGCTAGAAGAGGTTGGAAACTGTTGTGGATATACTTAGTTTGCGGAATCTTGCCAAATGTACTTGTTTTTGAATTACTTGCCATTGGTGAAAGCTAGATTTAGTAAGTAAGTGTTTTCTTAAACTTGAATTGAGGAAGCACGGGTATAGGATAGACGAGCAGAGGCTTGAAGCGGTAAGACCCGTTGAGCTAGTTTGCATATGGTGGTATCTCTAGGCTATAAGACTTATGTGCCTAGTATTGTGTTTGTTGCCTATCATGGTAACATTAGACCTGTATGTCTAAAGTTTATCTTAAGGTTGGCAAAATAATCAGATTATATCATATTGTGGTTATTATGGCCTGAGGGTAACTTCTTAAGCTGTAAGATCTGAATATCCAGTGTCGTGGTAATACAATGAAATAAGCAGAAAGGAAGAATGAACTGGCCTGTGAGGCCAGTGTAACCAAGCGCTCAAATAAGGAACTAGTGGATCCTGTGTCTGAATATTACTTTGGGTACAGGATGAACGAAAATTGTGTTGTGTGCTTGGTGGGCATGTTTGGGAAAGAGATAGGACTTAGGGATAATATGATATATAAAGCTGAGTCGGAGCGGATTGTTGATGCGGGGGATAAGCAATTGAGGAACAAGGCTATTAGCTTGTAAAGGTTGTGTGTAAAGGAATGGCTCCCGGAGATGCTACTTGGGAAACGGAGGAGAGCATGCGACAAACCTATCCTCATTTATTTAAATAGGTTAGAATTCTTATTATAGCGAAATTTTGAGGACAAAATTTTCTTTTAGGAGGGGAGAAATGTAACATCCTGAATTTTGAATCTAATATCTTGAACATAAACCTATTTTGGGAAGACTAGTAGGCTCTATTTTTGGAAAGTGATAAATTTGAAATCAGTATTTTGTGGGCCCCGTGAATAGTATTTACTATTCACGTATACGTTTTTACTATTTACAAATACATATTTAAAAATATATATATATATATGTTATTCGCAAATACGTATTTAATACTTGAAATTTGTGAAATATGAATAGTGTTCACTATTCACAAATACGTATTTACTATTTAAAAATACGGTATTTACTATTCCTAAATACGTATTTACTATTCACGTGGGACCCACGACCAAAATAATTCTTCCTCCCGACAGAAACTCTCGTGAGTTTTGAAAATATTTCACGCGGGACCCACGTAATAGTAATTTACTATTTGATTTATAATATTATATTATTTAAAATATTAAAATATTATTAAAATTTTTTAAAAATGTTCACGGGGCGGCTACTTAGTCACGGGGGGAGATTTCTTTTTAATTTTTAGGAAAATTACGTAAAACGACCCAGAGACAAAAATTACACTTAAAGACCCATTTTCCAACTATAAATAGACCTTCCATTTCATTTCATTCTTCACAACTTCTAAGAGCCATAGAGAGAGGTAGAGAGAGAGAGAGAGTAGAGAGATATTTGCTTAAGAGTTATAATAGCTGGTTGGTGATTCGGGTATTAGCAAGTAACAGGTAACTCTGAATATTCTTCCTTATACTTGTGAATTATGTATGATTATAAATTTGTTTGTTTACTATTTTGGCAAGAATATTTAGAAAATATTTATGGTTTTAAGATCTGGTGTGGGAACTTTGATTTGCAAATCTGCAGAGGTACTATTTATACGTACGTTACTATTCACGTATACCGTATTTACTATTCATTTTTACTATTCATGTTACTATTCACGTATACTGTATTTACTATTCACGTATACCATATTTACTATTCACACCGTATTTACTATTCATTTTACTATTCACGTATACCGTATTTACTATTCATAATACTATTCACGTATACATACCGTATTTACTATTCACGTATACATACTGTATGTACTCTTCATTTTTACTATTCATGTATATATATCGTATTTTACTATTCACATATACGCATAGTATTCACTATTCATAAATACGCATATTGATGTATAAAACTTTATGGTATAATAATGCATTATTTTGAGTGAACATATTCATCATGGCGGTTGTATTATGATGGGTGGAGTAAGGAGGGATTTGAATGATAAGAATGATTTATGCCACCACTCGGTGCAAAGTGGATGGTACTTGTTTCAGGGCCCCATCTTCCATGTTTTCCTCTGGCCGGGATTTCATTGGAGTTGTGGGACATGTGACACCTCCTTAGTTATTTTAAAGGAGGGGAGCCATAGTCCAGATTTAAGCTATATACCTTTGGCCGGGTGTATCTTAAGTTTTGGTGAGCTTGGAACAATTCAGTCAAATGAATAAGTTTCTATTGGACTATGTGTTAGCCTATGGCTCCAGTCTGCGGTATAAGGGAGGTGGTGATATAAGGGAGGCTGCATACTGCATAGTGCATTTCTGAACAGTTCAAGAATTTGATATGATGATGAATATTCTGTAAAGACATGAGATGAGAACTTTTGAGATATATATGTTTTAATACCTTCTATATTGATGACTATTAGTATAAATTATTTTGTATGATAAATTATGGAATCTATATATATATTTGAAATCAGCCCATATCTTTTTGTCATATATTATTTGCTCGTGTACGGTAGAAATATTTAGTAGTTACTGAGATGTGTAATCTCACCCCATATTAACATTTTTCAGGTGAATAACTTAGTAGAGATCAAGGGAATGCACCCATGGAGTGAGCTTTGTAGGCTCTTCTGTACTCCTTTAGTTTATGTTGTGTTATTTTATTTGCCATGAACCTAAAAGACTTCCGCATTTTAAAATAACTCTTATTTATTGGATTTATTTTGGCCCTGTATAAATGGATTTCTACCTTTGGCCATATTGTAAATATGTGTTTGAGTGTTGAATATCCTATATTTGGAGGTGTTACTATTATTTTGGCCAAGATTTTGGTATTGAAAATGAGGCGTTACACAATGAATCCTTGTGGAGTCTCTCAGTGGGTCAGTTCAATGTTATCTGTTCTCTAACAGATCCACCCACGACATCAGCTAAGGCATCAACATGCCTGCATTCCATGAGGTCCCTACCTTGCATCACTATACAAGTAGATGATGTCGTACTAGTCTTATTGAAAACACCAATGCCCTTTCTTGGCGATTCAAGACTAGGAACAAGTTTCAGGCAATAGACATGTAGTGTACTCGATTCCTCATGATCATGATCCCTATCATAGATCACCGAATAAACACATATTCTATTCCTTGGGCCTTTATCTTTAATCTCATATTAACTATAAAATATAGTCGAGACATAAATATGATAAAGATAAATTATGCTCAAATATATTAATCATGAAATATCAAACAGTACAAGGTGTTCAACTGATTGTCTCTAGGACACCTACATACTAACAATCTCCCACTTGGCCTAGAGCCAATCAGGTCGACGAATCAAACCCAATGACTCATAATGACTATCATGCTTTCTCTGAGAAAGTCCCTTTGTTAAGGAATCAGCCAAATTATCATCTGTGGGAACATAGTCCAATTTTATATCTTCTCTTTGAACAATTTCTCGGATGAGGTGATACTTGCGGAGCACATGTTTGGATCTCTGATGAGACCTGGGTTCTTTGCCTTGAGCAATAGCTCCGGTGTTATCACAATACAAAGGTATTGGATCAACAATGCTAGGAACCACTCCAAGTTCACCAATGAACTTTTTGATCCATACTGCCTCCTTAGCTGCTTCTGAAGCTGCTATGTATTCAGCCTCGGTAGGAGAATCTGCCGTGGTTTCTTGCTTGGAACTTTTCCAACAAATTGCTCCACCATTTAAGGTAAAGATAAAACCTGACTGGGATTTTGAATCATCTCTGTCATTCTGGAAACTGGCATCAGTGAACCCTTTCACTTTCAGCTCATCACAACCACCATAAACCAGAAAATGATCCTTAGTCCTTCTCAAGTACTTTAGGATCGTCTTTACAGCTGTCCAGTGACCCTCTCCAGGATCAGCCTGGAATCGGCTTGTAATGCTGAAAGCATAAGAGACATCTGGTCTCGTACATAGCATAGCATACATGATAGATCCAATTGCAGATGCATATGGAATCCTTTCCATGCTTTTCCTTTTATCCTGTGTCTTAGGACACATGGCCTTGGAAAGATGAATTCCATGATTGACAGGAAGAAAACCCCTTTTCGACCCATCCATGCTAAACCTCTTTAGCATCTTATCTATGTACGTGGATTGGGATAACCCAAGCAACCTTTTCGATCTATCTCTATAGATCTTAATACCAAGTATATAAGCTGCTTCTCCCAAATCCTTCATGGTGAAGTTTTCTGATAACCAAATTTTAGTAGACTGTAACATAGGAACGTCATTTCCTATAAGCAGTATGTCATCCACATAAAGCACAAGGAAAACAACATTACTCCCACTAACCTTCTTGTAAACACATGGTTCATCTTCGTTCTTAATAAAGCCATAACTCTTAACAACTTCATCAAAACGAAGATTCCAACTCCTAGAAGCTTGCTTAAGCCCATATATTGATTTTTGAAGTTTGCATACCATATGCTCTTGGCCTTTAGATTCAAAACCTTCAGGTTGTGTCATATACACTTCCTCCTTCAAAAAACCATTTAAGAAGGCTGTTTTGACATCCATCTGCCAAATTTCGTAATCATAATATGCAGCTATAGCTAGCATGATCCTAATAGATTTGATCATGGCAACAGGCGAAAAAGTTTCATCATAGTCAATACCTTGCCTTTGACGATAGCCTTTCGCAACCAACCTAGCTTTATAGGTTTGAATGTTGCCATCAGCATCAGTCTTCCTTTTGAAGACCCACTTACACCCAATAGGAACTGTTCCTTCAGGTGGTGGAACCAAGGTCCATACCTTGTTTTCATGCATCGAATCTATTTCAGATTCCATGGCTTTATGCCATTTTGAGGAGTCAACATCCTTGACAGCCTCAGTGTAGGAAGTAGGTTCGTCATCTTCAACGGTTTGTAGATTCTCAATCACAAAACCATACCTCTCAGGTTGATGACTTATCCTAGATGTCCTACGGGGTTGGGTGTCTACAGCCTCTTGTTGAGGCATTGCCTGATAAACAGACTCGGGTTCTGTTATCTGTTCTTGTTGGTCTTGAACTTCTTCAAGTTCTACTTTACTCCCACTATCTTCTTGAGAAAGCAAATCCTCCTCAAGAAATATAGCATTCTTGGATACAAACACTTTGTAATCCTCAGGACAGTAAAAGTAGTATCCCTTAGTTCCCTTGGGATATCCAACAAAATAGCACAAAGTGCTTTTAGCCCCTAACTTATCTGATGTTAGGGTCTTGACATAAGCTGGACAACCCCACACCTTGAGATAACTCAAGTTGGGCTTCCTTCCCTTCCATATCTCATACGGAGTAGTCTGAACAGATTTTGACGGAACCCTATTAAGAAGGTATATTGCCGTATCTAAAGCGAATCCCCAAAACGATTTTGGGAGCTTTGTACTACTCATCATTGATCGAACCATATCAAGTAAGGTACGGTTTCTCCTTTCAGACACACCATTTTGATGTGGTGTGTATGGAGCCGTCAACTGTGAAAGAATCCCATTCTCTCTTAAATAATCCTGAAACTCCTGACTCAGATATTCGCCACCTCGATCGGATCGAAGTGTCTTAATCATCTTGCCAAGTTGTTTCTCTACTTCATTCCTAAACTCTTTGAACTTTTCAAAGGCCTCGGATTTGTGCTTCATAAGATACACATAACCGAATCTGGACTTATCATCAGTAAAGGTAATAAAGTAGGAATATCCTCCTCTAGCCTGTGTAGTCATGGGCCCACAAACATCAGAATGAATGAGTTCCAACAACTCATTTGCTCTATGACTTACAAGCTTCTCAAGCTTGGTCTTTGTCATTTTTCCAGTCAAACAAGATTCACAAGGCCCATAGGATTCTAAATCCATAGAATCTAGATATCCATCACGATGGAGTCTAGACAATCTTGTCTCATTAATGTGTCCCAACCTACAGTGCCAAAGATAGGATCGATTATTTAATTTAGGTTTCTTATTAACTTGAACATTAAGAATTTCACTATTCGATTCTAAATCCAAAACATATAATCCATTCACTCTTGATGTGCAAGCATAAACAAGATCATTCTTAATGATAGGAAACTTGCCATCTTTTATTATAAAGTGAAAACCAGATTGTTCCAAACTGGAAATAGAAATTATGTTTCGGGAAATAGAAGGAACATAAAAACAATTATTCAAGTGCAATACAAGGCCCGTAGGCAATACAAGGTCTACATCTCCAACAGCTAATGCAGCAACTCTTGCTCCATTCCCGACACGGAGATTCACCTCGTTCTTGCTCAACTTTCTAGGATTCTTTAGTACCTGCAACAAATTGCAGATATGAGAACCACAACCGGTATCTAATACCCAAGAAGCTGAATCAACACTTGAAAAATTAATTTCTATAGTGAATATACCTGAGAGAGAAACATCACCATGCTTCTTTCCCTTGAGGCTCGCAAGGTATAATGGGCAGTTCCTCTTCCAATGTCCTTCTTTTGACAATGGAAGCATACAGCAGAAGCTTTATCATTTGATTTCCCCTTTCCTTTACCCTTACCCTTCTTTTTCTTGGGCTTACCTTTGGGTTTAAACTTGTCTGTCTGCACAGACTTGCCCTTGCCCTTAGAAGGCCTTTCAATCAGAAGAGCTTGGGTCCTATTCTTTTTAATGGCATTCTCAGCAGTGGTCAGTAGTTGCAACAACTCAGGGAGTGTTGATTCTACTTTATTCATATAATAATTGACCACAAAACCATGAAACGAAAGGGGCAAGGACTGCAAGATCAAGTCAATACTTAATTCATGGTCCATGATAAAACCAAGAGAAGCAAGCTTCTCTATTAGTCCAATCATCTTGAGAACATGTGGTCCCACCGCCATGCCCTCAGCCAACTTGCAGCCAAACAGTTCTTTTGAGGTCTCAAAGCGCTCAGTCCTCCCTTGCTTGTCATAAAGCTCTTGCAAGTGCAAGATTATAGAGGGAGCATCCATATGCTCATGCTGACGCTGGAGCTCTGCAGACATTGATGCCAACAATATACAAACTGCCTGCTCATTGTCTGCTAAGTGCTGTTTATGGGCTTCCCAGTCAAACTGATCATACCCTTCTTGCCCTTGAGTAGGTGCAACAGGAATTGGAGAATCAATAACATAAGCTTTCCTTTCAGAGCGTAAAACTATTTTTACATTCCGATACCAGTCCAAAAAGTTTGGTCCAGTTAACTTATTAGTATCCAGAATAGAGCGTAGATTAAAAGTTCCAGCCATTAGCAAAGATGCTGAAAATTAATAAATGGACTAATATGAGTATTTCATGAAATTTAAACAACCAAATACAGAGACTTTAAATGTATATGGCCCTCCCACTATTTTTCTAAAATCAATGATCCTCAGTTATTGATTTAGGGTTATCCTTCATAAAGAATATCCGTAGTGGGCTAAGAGAACGACTAGATTCATTAGTCTCCGGCTGAGCCTGCAAAACCAACTTGTCTAGTGGGTTAAATAACAACATCTCCATGTCTTCTCTTAGATCATCAGGTTGACAACACCTTGTCACTTAGTGTCACATCACTATGTAACAACCTGGCATCATTGCCTTAGATGCATAGACTCGGCTGAGCCTGCAGACTATACATCTTGTCTAACACAAACCATCATCCTAAGTGTCCTTGCACTATTACCCGATGATATGATAGGTCTTAGCTGAGCTAGAGAATACTACCATGTCAAAGGGATTTAAGTGTAATACACTTCAAATGACATTCTTACCCGACGAAACAATAGGTCTTAGCTGAGCTAGAGAACACTACCATTTAGAAGCGATTTAAATGCCATTGATGATGGGAGACAATCAAACATGCTAGATAATTTTAACGAGGGATTTTAGTCTCATCATATAATAAAACTAATTATCAAATAATTAATTTTATCTTGCATGCATAATTAGGCATATAAACTTACTAACTATCATATAGTTAATTTTAAACGGCTTTGTCTTATCATGCATACTAGTTGTAATTTCAAAATTCAAAACTTTGAAATTTAAACTCATAATTATTGTTCCTGTGAAATGTTAGAAACAAATAAACTTAAACAATTTGCAAATCCTAAATAACCATTGAATCATCTACACGAAAAGCATCAACACTTTGATGATTAACAGCATTTCATAATCAAGATTCAAAATCTTGTTCATAAAATTGTAGACTTCAAAACTCCTTTTGAAAATTCAATAAGAATAACCCCACGTGTCTGCAGTAACGAGCCTTGCTCTGATACCACTTGCGGGTTAAAATTGATCTAGCTTGACGTTCAAGCAACATGTTTACGAGGTTGAAAAACAAAATTTTTCAGTATTTGCGGAACCCACATTGGATATTTACTATTCATGTGAATAGTACCAGTAAAAATATTTTTACCGTGCCGGTAAATTATTTTTACTGTGCCAGTAAATAATATTTACTGTGATGGTAAATAATTTTTACCGTGCCAGTAAATAATTTTTACTACACCAGTAAATAATATTCAGCGTGAACAGTAAATAATTTTCACCACGCCTGTAAAAATATTTTACGACGATAAATAATTTTTACTATGCCGGTAAATAATTTTTACTGTTCGGTAAATAGTATTTACTGTACTGGTAAATAATATTTACTGCTCAAGAATAATTCTTTTCTGATGTGACAGATCAGACTAAGCTGCAGCCACAGAGCATACTCAGAAGAAACTCTTTGGTAAATAATATTTACCGTACCATGTGGAAATACTAACCTCATGAGTCATGTACCATGTACCGTAACTCTTACAGTACATATTTAGGATCTACTCGTTAAAACACATACAAGGTTTCAGGAATACCTGTGATCACTTGAAGACGTCAAAGAGTATGATGTCCTCTAACGTTGATCCACACGACTATCTCCTGATTGCAAATGAGAACACCTTCTCCTTGAATCCCCGACTCCTTGAATGCTTGCTAGGCAGTAACAAGGTGGAGAACTTCAAGAGTTCGGATTTCTTACTCAAGACTAAGAGAACTTCCTTAAGAGGAAGAAAGAGAGAGAAAGAGAAAGAACTTCCTTAAGAGGAAGAGAGAGAGAGAGAAGCTTAAGAGAGAAGCTTATGAAATGGTGTGAATTGAAATGAAGGAAATGAGTGCTATTTATAGAAACAAAGAGTGAACCATGGCCACATGTTCTTCTTTCAGTGTGAGCCACATGTTCTTCTTTTAATGTGAGCCACACATTCATTTCTACTTCAAATCCAAAGTGCTTCTTGAAGAATCAATTATTCCAAGAAGTGATTCTTGAACAATTAATTATTTCAAGAAGTGCTTCTTATAATTAATTATAATAATTGATTATTCATGAATAGTAAAAGATGAATAGTACTTTACTATTCATTTGACACTATTCACATGAATAAATAATTACTAATTAATTACTCTCTTTATCCAATCCTGATTGGATACAGCCTTGGTAAATTCATAAATTACCTCAATCTCTTAACCTCTTAATAATTGGGCTTGAAGTACTAACCCAATTACATCAATAGTCTTGACAAAGCCCAAAAACATTTATTGGTCCAAACTAACTAAATTAAGCAATCAAGAATAGTCTTTAGTGTGTGACCCATTAGGCCCAATTAGTTACTGACATAGATAAACTTGAACCAATTAAACTCCTTTAAAAGGTCAATTTATCTAATGACTACATAAGACACTAGCAATGCTCTGCAGTCCCAGAACTAATCAAGTTGATCAAGTGATCTACCTTATCTAATTTGGATACTGTGCATATATCATCTCTTACAATGTTGTTCATATTTAGTCGAGAGCAAGGATAGAGTATCATCTCTCTTGATTGACTAAATGTAGCTATTTCACAGAACCAGGAATATTCTTCTATTGACTCTAAGACAGATCATGACTCTTCATGATCACTTACTATGCATAGATTCTCGAATCAACTAGAAGTCATCCAAGCTCTTACCGGTCTTGTGAACAACTAATCCCTTGTAGAGGATTGTAAGTCCTTTCGGCATGACCATCTATACTCATGTATTCAGGTAATACCCAAGAGTACACTGTTCTCCCCATTTTTCAGGCGGATAGAGTTGTACAGTCAAAGTATAACCCTAGGACATAGTGGTCGATGACATCCTCAAGTCTAAGATGATCCGCACTACCAAATGATAAGAGACATTACAAATCCAATGATACTCTCTACAATGAATCCTTGTGGAGTCTCTCAGTGGGTCAGTTCAATGTTATCTGTTCTCTAACAGATCCACCCACGACATCAGCTAAGGCATCAACATGCCTGCATTCCATGAGGTCCCTACCTTGCATCACTATACAAGTAGATGATGTCGTACTAGTCTTATTGAAAACACCAATGCCCTTTCTTGGCGATTCAAGACTAGGAACAAGTTTCAGGCAATAGACATGTAGTGTACTCGATTCCTCATGATCATGATCCCTATCATAGATCACCGAATAAACACATATTCTATTCCTTGGGCCTTTATCTTTAATCTCATATTAACTATAAAATATAGTCGAGACATAAATATGATAAAGATAAATTATGCTCAAATATATTAATCATGAAATATCAAACAGTACAAGGTGTTCAACTGATTGTCTCTAGGACACCTACATACTAACAGTGAACACTTTGAAAATAGTGAATATTCATCGCTATCGGCTACCCTAGCAACACTAAGCTTGAAAACTGATCACCATATGAGTGAGAGGAATTACAATGAAATGATGCAGATCATAAACAAGGTTGTTCCCAACGACAATAATTTGCCGAAGGATTTTTACCAAGCAAAAAAAAAGGTGAAAGAGCTTGGGCTTGGATGTGAAAAAATTCATTGCTGCCCTAGGGGTTGTATGTTGTATTATAAGGATGATGCTGAGCTGACCAATTGTAGATTCTGTGGACATGACAGATATGAAGTTGTGAGGAAAGGAAGGAAAATTACCCGTCGAGTGTTAAGCAAGATGCACTACTTTCCTCTGGTGCCCAGACTTCAAAGATTGTATGCATCAGAACAAACAGCTGCTCACATGAGATGGCATCGGGAGCATCACAGGGATGAAAACTTTGTGACGCATCCTTCGGATGCTGAAGCTTGGCGTAAATTTGACGAGGCGAATCCTTTCTTTGCTGTGGATCCCCGTAATGTCCGTCTTGGTCTATGTTCGGATGGGTTCGCTCCTTTTGATAAAACGGGTAGGAATTATTCTTGTTGGCCTGTCATTGTGACACCGTACAATCTCCCACCTTCTATGTGCATGAGAAGAGAGTTTTTGTTCCTGAACGCGTTAATCCCTGGGCCATCCAACCCAAAAAAGAAGATAGATGTGTACCTCAGGCCTTTGATAGACGAGTTGAAGATGTTGTGGAGTGAAGGGGTTCTTACGTATGATATATCATTGAGTCAGAATTTCACAATGCATGCTGCCTTAATGTGGACGATAAGTGATTTCCCTGCATATGGGATGTTGAGTGGCTGGCAAACGTCGGGAAAGCTTGCATGCCCGGTATGTCTTGAACAGAATACGGGTTATAGCTTGCAACACAGTCACAAGGTCTGTTGGTTTGACAGGCACCGGCGATTCCTACCCCCCAATCATCCGTACAGGACAAATAGAAAAGACTTCACGCGAAATGTTGTTGAACGAGCAGATCAACCTCTTCGTTTAAGTGGCCAAGAAATATGGGATAGGGTCAAGCACATTCCAAGTGTCGAAGAGGGGGCTGCTTCTAGCGAACCTGAGGGATATGGTGTTGATCATCATTGGAACAAACGCAGCATCTTCTGGGAACTACCATATTGGAAAGAACAACTGTTAAGACACAACCTCGATGTCATGCATATTGAGCGGAATGTGTTTGACAATATTCTGTACACCGTGATGGACACCAAGGGCAGGACGAAGGACACAGTCAATGCAAGACTGGACATACAAGAGATTTGCAGAAGGCCTGCTTTGCATTTGGTGCAAGATGGCAGGGGACGGATTTCCAAACCTAGAGCACCGTACACATTAAACAAACAACAGAATTTAGAATTGTTGCAATGGGTAAAAGATTTGAAACTCCCGGACGGTTATGCGTCAAACCTGAAAAGATGTGTCAACATGCACGAGGGGAAGTTCTTCGGGATGAAGAGTCATGATTGTCATGTTTTTTTTCAGAGATTGTTGCCTTGGGCCTTCAAAGCACTACCGAAGGAAATGTGGTCTATTCTAACGGACTTTTCCGTGTTCTTCAGAGAAATTTGTGCTTCAGAGCTTAATGTTGAAAAGTTACGGCTTCTGGAGGCGAGTATGCCTATAACGCTATGCAAGTTAGAGAAGGTGTTTCCTCCTTCTTTTTTTGACTCAATGGAACATTTGCCCGTTCACTTGGCTTACGAAGCAAGGATAGGAGGCCCGCAACAATATAGATGGATGTATCCGTTTGAGAGGTAATATATATGTCTTTCGATCTGTTATTAATTGAAAAACATGGTACTTTAGTTTATAAATACCCTATGATATTCCATTGTAGGTTTTTACGCACACTTAAGCAGAAGATCAAAAATCCAACCCACGTTGAAGGATCTATCGCTGAAGCATATCTAGTCGAAGAGGCCACTAAATTTTCGTCATACTATCATCCCCCTGAAATGATGTCAAGATGGAGAAGGGTACCTCGCAACGATGCCGGTGATACAAGGGATCAAAAATCAATATTTAATTATCCAGGGCGAGTCGTGGGAAAACATTGGAAATCAACTCTTGACGGAAGAGATAAGCAAGTAGCAGAGTGGTACATTCTAAACAACTGTGAAGAGGTCGCCCCGTACTTAAAGTAAGATTTTTGTTTTTCCGTTTTACTATTACGATAAGTATTAAAGTATTAACTTCATATATATATATATATATATATATATATATATATATATATATATATATATATTTTGCAGTTACTTTTCTAATTGGGTCCGATCGGAAAATCCTTCAATGTCGGTGTCCCAAGTTGATCAATTCACAAACTCTGAGTTTCCAAAATGGTTTCGAACCTATTTCGCGAAACATCGAGAAGATCCCAATGAAGTTGCGTGGAGTTTATCTTATGGAGCTCCAATTAGTGTTACTCAATGCAGCAGATATATAATCAATGGGTATCGGTTTTCAACTGTTGACACGGATGCAGGTACACAATGTTGCAATTACGGTGTATGTTGTCGAGGTGACCAAGTTGACGGGATGGAGACTGTCTACTACGGGAAGTTACGTGACATAATTCAATTGAAATATCCGTGGGACAATGTGGTGACCCTTTTTAAGTGTGAGTGGTTTGATAACAGTCCGCGTGGGACAAAAATGGACGAGCATGGAAATATTGAGATCCACTGGACAAGGAGATATGCGGTTGGTTATGACCCATTCATCCTTGCTCAACAGGCGGAACAAGTTTACTATACATTATATCCCACATCCCGCCAAGGGTGGAGGGGGGTTATTAAAACCAAAGCACGAAATATCATACCGAAGTCGAAAGAGTCGGATTCAAATGACGGTATGGCTGAACCGTTCCAAGCTGATGTGGAACATCTACTGCCCATAAACATCGAAGACAATGAAATACCAAGCAATCTCTTTGATTCTGCTGCGGATTTAGAATTGATTCCTATACAAATTGACGATGAGGAATCAGACGATGAGGCAGAATTGATTTACTCTGACAGTGAATCTGAGTTCGACGACTATGAGACTTCAGAGGAAGACGGGCAAGCAGAAGTCGATGAACAGGAATCGTCCGGTTGAGATTTGTTAGTTCTTTGTTTTTGACGGTCTGTTATACTACATACTTTGTTACTTCACTACTGTAATCAACCCTAAATATATTTGTAGTTTTTTTTTTTGACCTAATGTCTATAAGTGTTCAGAGATGGAGCATCAAGGAGGATCTTCAGGTAGTGGACGTGGTGGTGGTCGATCCCGGCCCCGTCCTATCAGAGGTGGTAGGGCGTCGTCATCTGCCCATTCTGTACGCAGAGAGCGGGGCGGTGCCCCAGAGGTGCCACCGTTTAATATGGCATCGTCACCGTCGGGTTATTTCGCATCTTCACCGTCGCTGTATACGTCGCCGTCGCCTCCTACCTCCACTGATCCGCAGCAAATGGGACAACAGGTTTACTAGCCTAATTCTGATTGATTTACATATGTTTAGTTTCATGAAACCATCTATATACAAACATCTTTAATATTTCACATTTCTTGCTTAGCACACCCCGTCGCCTCAGAGCCACGTCGGGGAAGAAGGTAGTTCCTCCAATACACCGATCTGGGGCACAACAGATCCTGAGACAGGGCTACTTTGGATCTGTCCTGACAACGAGTAGTAAGTCATGCCAAGTTACCAGTAATGTTACTAATCCCATATCTAATTGGTTTTATGCTAATAATATTTGCATGATGTCCTCTGGCTTTAGCTTTGTGCCTCGTGATCCGGTGATGGATTTCATCTCGGACCAATTATTCCGTAACTACAATGAAGCTTGGACCAGCTGGACAGCGATTCCTACGGAAAATCGAAATGCTTGGTTCGATGAGTTTATGGTAAGTTATTTATTTGTGGTTTTTAATTAAGTACTTTTATAAATTACCGCACTAATTGTTTGTTGTTGATTTTCAGAGGAAGCACATGTCGTTGCCTGAACATCGTGCAGCTCTGAGAAAGGCTTATAACGCCAGGGCAGCCCGGTGGTTGTCTCAAAAGCTTTATAACTTGAGACATGGTGGAAGAGGCAGGCGAGATTGGCTTCCACAGGACACTGCAAACCAATTATTTGACAATTGGGCCACCAATGAAAAGTTTCAGGAGAAGAGTGTGAAAAATAAGCAAAATAGGGCCAAAATGGAAGGCCCGTCATATGTTGGCGGCTCTATTCCGATGACTGAGTGGAAACGGAAACTTGTGAGTACACGTTATTTTCTATTTAGGTAATCAATATTTTGTACTTTGAAGTAATTAACTATGATTATCATTTGCGTTTGCAGGCAGAGACTGGGGTTCCTCCAGAGTCGGTAGGTTGGGCTGCCTTTGAGCGGACCCATTCCCGGCAGTCTGAAGGAAGTGATGAGAGGGAATGGATTAACTCAAGGGCGCACACAGTAGCGGTTAGACATTTATTGCATTTATTACTTGTTTTATGCACCACAATATTTATTTCATTTTATATGTCTTATTTGTTATGTATTTTTGTCTTTGTAGGAAAATTATACGAAGCTGTCGCAGGAGAAAGACTCACAGTGTGAGACTGACCCGTCATCCTCTGTGTGCGATAATGATAGTCTGTTCATTCAGGCTGCAGGTGGATTTGACAAGAAAGGGAGAGTCTTTGGATACGGTGCCGCTGCTAGCCGACTGAAGCCAACAAAGCGCTCCTCATCCGGCATTGAAGATGTTTCTGCAGGTAAACGTATTTGATATTGAAAATTTCCATTCTCTTGTCCATTCAAATGAAGTCCAAATAATAAATATACTTGATATTGTTTTTGCAGATGAGATGAAGAAGATGAAGGCTTTGACAGCACAGATGACTCAGGAACAGGAGCGGATGCTTGAAGAGCAAGAGAAGATGAGGCAGATGATGATTCAGGAACAAGAGATGATGGAGGAGCGGATGGCTAAGGAACGAGAGATGATGGAGGAGCGGATGAGGCGGATGCAAGAGGAGATGATGAGGCAGATGCAGATTCAACTCAAGTCCCTAATGAACAAGGGTTCGGGGTCGGCTCCTGGTGATGATGACCATGTTGGTGATGATGATGATGATCACAATGCTCCTGTTTAGACTACTGTTTAGAATTTGCCCTTTGTAACATTGTTAGACTACTTTAGTATTTGGTATTTGTTAGATTACTCTTAATGTGCACTCCTTATAATTATTATTATATCCATGAATCACTACTTTTTGTACTCAATTTTTTAAAATTAAAAAAAAAATAACATTCAAAATAATTATTAGTTTTTCTAAGAAATTGTTTCTGTAGCAAATGATCAAATATGGGGAAATTTGCAAAATTTCTAGTTTGCTATAGAAAAAAAAATAAAAAAAATAAAAAAGGAAAAAAAATAAATTTAAAAATAATTAAAAAAAAAAAAGAATTTGCTACGGAATAGAATTCCGTAGCAAATTTGCTACGGAATTTGCTACGGAATTCTATTCCGTAGCAAATTTGCTACGGAATTAATTCCGTAGCAATTTGCTACGGAAAATTTTCCGTAGCAAATTTGCTACGGAAATTTTTCCGTAGCAAATTTGCTACGGAATATTTTTCCGTAGCAAATTTGCTACGGAAATGAAATTCCGTCGCAAATTGCGACGGATTTTCCTTATCCGTCGCAATTTGCGACGAAGGATTTTGCTACGGAAAAATTCCGTAGTAAATTCCGTAGCAAAATCGTTTTGCTACGGAAAATCCATATTTTTCCGTAGCAAAATGATTTTGCTACGGAATTTGCTACGGAATTTTTCCGTAGCAAAATCTCAAAATTTTTGTAGTGATTTAAGCCTTAGGATTTAACTTTACTAGATTTAATCCAAACCTTTGATTTGTGTTAATCTCTTATTGGTCCAATTGATTTTATGAGGATTAAGGACATTTTCTTGATTTATCATTGGTTGATCCAATTTCACAAGGATTTTGGCTTTATGAGGCTTAGTTAAGGCCTTTGGATTTAGCTTTATTAGAATTAATCTTAGCCCTCCATTACTAATCTTAATTAGCATCCCTAATAAAGTGGTTTAGTGAAGTTGTCAAATTATGATTGGTCTCTAACTTAAATATGGCCCTTAGAGATTCTACTTATGCTAATCTTAATCCTTATTTGACATTGGTTCTTAATTAGGGTCATAAACCCTTAATTATGCTTATTTAATTTTGCTATTAAATTTTGTGCCTCTATTCTAATTGTTGCAATTTTAATTGCCCATTATTTGTTGATGATTACCTCTTAATTGGTCTTAGTATGTTGATAATTCTTTATGACTTTTATGAACTAAATATGAACTTAGGTATTAGTTTGATAATTATAGGGCTTTAGAAAATTTAGTGTCTTAATGATTTATGAAAATTGAGCCTTAAGTCTTTATTAATTAATCCCTTGATCCATTATGAAAATTTACACAATTATTTAGTTTAGTGAAAATCTAGTTTGTTTATTAATTCTTATTAATTTCTCTTATTGGTTTAAGTATTTTCCATAACATTTTCTTGCTCTTTTTGATCATACAAGAACCCTAATTTAATTTGGTAATTATTTGTATTTTTATGATATTTTATGATTCCTAAGAAAATTAAATCATTGGTTACCTTAATCCTAAATAAAGATTTCTGAGAAAATAGAATAAATATATCTCAAAATTTGAGACCACATATTCATCTATTTTAAATAGGTGCCATTTATCAAAATATTGTATTTATAAGAAATAATAATTTTTGGGGTATTACAGAAGTCAACCATAAATATATATGCACCTAGATTAACAGAAGATTATAGAGAGAAGAGACCAACTTGTTCCTAACAGCTAGACCAATGTTCTCAACGGTCATTTAATGCTCTCTTCATATATATAGAGTTGAATTCAAGTCTTCTCAACAACCATCTGAAGAAAACAAAAAGCATTTAAGTTTACCAACTACTTTTTTAGTTTTCTACTTGTAAAGTATCTCTTGATATATTTGTACTTCAGTGACTTTCTTATATACTTTTAGACAGAGTTTCATTTATTGTACGAATCTCAAGTCGTGGGACTTGGAGATTGGGTATATCAGTTTACAACTTGTAAGGGGAAGTGTATTTTAGTGAGAGGATAACTTTCGAGTGTAGAGTGTATAACTGATTCTGTGAGTTAGTGAAAATCCCAAAGTGTCTGGAGACTGGACTTAGGTCAAGTGTTGTGACCGAACCAGTATAAATTTGCTGTGTCTTGCTTCTCTTTTATCTCCTTTGTTCTGCTTTGTTTTGTTGTTAAGTTTCAAAGCACTTTGAAAAGAATTTTTAAAATCCTCAATTCACCTCCTCTTAGTGATTTACTCCACTTTCACTTTATTCCTTGTCACCTATTGGTTTACTTAGAAATGGAGCAATATATGTCCATCTATAGCCTTGAGGACAATGGCTATAGATACAGCCCATGGTCCATTCTTGAGTTTTTGGAGGATATTAGGAGGGCACTCGCCAGGGTTGGGGTTACAAGCTCTCAACAATCTCCTATTACTATTAGTTGGTCTCATCCTAAAGCGCCTTTCATGAAGTTGAACTTTGATGGGCATCAAAAGGCCCTTCGCAGGTGGTGGCAAGTGGGGGTTTACTTCGAGATTTCTTTGGTGCATGGCTTGGTAGGTTTGTTGAAAGGTTGGGCAATTGTTTTGCGCTGCAATGGAGTGTTGGGGAGTTTTGAGAGGTCTAGAGATGGCATGGGAGGCAGATTTGAGGCATATTGTGGTTGAAAGTGATTGTCAAATAATCATTGCATTACTTTCCAAAGAAGGTATTGCAGCTCATTAGTTTCATCTGGTGACTCAGATACGAGCAATTACTAGACATCAATGAGATATAAGGTTCTGTCACATTCTAAGGGAAGGGAATCAGTCTGCAGACTAGTTGGCTAACTTTGTTTTGTCTCATGTGAAGCTTCTTGATGGAGTTCATCTATCTAATCCTCCTCTTTGACTCTATCGATTTCTCCTAGCTCACTTGATGGTAGTGAAGCACTTTAGGTGTGGTTGGGGGTCCTTAATCCTTTGTTTCATTTTTCTGGTTTTTTATTTCCCTATATAAAAAAAAAATTAATATCTAGTTCCCAATGAATTATTGTCAAATCATCATTATCTTTCAAATATATTATTGCCATCTTTTAAATATAATCGTTAACGGCGTAACCACCATTTCTCTCTTATCTCTTTGTCTAGATAGTATCTTTTAAAACATGATGATGTATTTTAAAATATACTGATGATACATTTTAAAGATACATAAAGCAATAATTTATTTGAAAATGGATATTTATTATATCAAGTATTGGAGGCAAGTTTCTCCTAAAAACAAACCATGAATCAGTACGCATACACTAAATATTTTATATTATAAGGGTTTGAATAATTAATTTGTTTTGCCCAGTAAGGCATAGTTCAAATTGCCCACTAAGGGCATATTAGCATGAAAATTAATATTTTTAACCCTACTTGCCCTATCATTATTAGTCTGAGTTCGCCGCAAGTAGCTTATTAAGGTAATATTTTGAAGTGCATGATATGAACATTATGTAATTCTTTAAGATATTGGTTTTTTTTTTTTAAATCATTTGATTCTCAACATTACTTTTAAAAGATCGAGTCTTTATATATAACTAGAAATGGTCCCCCCCCCCCCCCCCCCAAGGGATTTGTAAGACAAAATTTGACGAGTCATACTGCTCTACTTCCATCCTATATATTTGAAAAATGTTTTGGGAGTGGTGTGGTCCTATTTATGATGTATTCTTAAAGAATGTTTGGTATTTTAACCATTTTTTTTGCCTTCATTAATTACATGATATATCAATGCTTTAATTGTCTCTAACACTTTTCCCCCCCTTCTCATTATCTCTTTTATTCACTCTCTTTCCGCATAAACAAGGGTATTTTTAGAAAATAAAAGATATATTTTTACATCTAATCAATCTTGATTAAGTTTTTTGCCTACACAGTTTTGTTATTTGTATCCTATGTATAGGACTGAATGGAGTTTTCTATTATTTTGTAAGGAAACTGATGGATATGGACAGTAGTTGAGATTTTGGAAGAATGCAAAAATTAGACAAAAACCCTACGGAGAGAGAGATAACAAAAAATGGCAAAGTGAGAGCAACTTTGAGTTTGATAATGAGAACACGTCAAAATATAACAAGGCTGTAAGCTTTTACACACACACATATATATATGTATGTGTGTGTGTATAAACACAAAAATACAAATGAATCATGCTTGTGGGAAAAAAGGAACTTAGTCATATATCTGACCAAAGCTAAAGTCACTCAAACTATATGTCTCACTCTTTATGGGATTCCTTTTTTTTTTTTCTTCTCCTACACCATGCATTCCCATGCATATGTCTTTTTCTTTGTACTTTATTGTAATGTTTTCTACGTCTGCATGCTTCTTTCAATAATGCTCCTTCGGTTATAATTGTCTTACTTCGGTCACTGTTACATAATGGATTATATCTAGAATATGTGTTTTTAGTTATTTTTATACGGCATTTAATAAGGCCAGGGTTTAGTGAGAGAGAGTAGAAATTAATATGATACTAAAGTTTAGTCTAACTAATAAGGATAATATATATATTGCTGCAAATCATTTAAATTTTAAAACAAATTTTAAGTTTTGAACTGTTTTTGTTTCTATGTTTGAATTAATTAGAAGTGACATATATTTGAGGTTGTAGTGGTAGGAGCCACATAACTAATTTACAAATATTTTAAAAAATTAAATTAATTATTTCTAAGAAATGTGGATTGGTCCTAAAATACTTCCTTCGGTAGTCTTTAATATATATAAGAGTTAATTGTGAGAATGCTTTTGATCTTAAATATAAGATATATTTTCCATATTTGTTATTTCTTTTTTCAGTTATCTCTTATTGATATTTCCTCAATCATAATCAAGAAAAAAATAGATGAAGGGGATTAAGAAAGATTAATAGGATATTTTAGATCACATGCCATAATTAAAAAACTTAATTATCTTTCTTAATCAAATTAAATTAGGTAAACATGTCTTATATTAAGGATCAAAGGCATACCAATTTAATAATTTGCATTGAAAAATGACCCCTTAATGGCTTAATGGGAACCCCTAATTAATTATTATAATTAACAGTCATAATTTAGAGAACAAATTATGTTTTGCAGTCAAAGTAGATTAACATATCACATCTAAAACTAAAACAACACCTTCCACTAGCTCTTGTAAGAGCGATTACAAGTACTCCTCACGTCCTTAATATATGACAAGTTTGTGGAGTTTGATTTTTGTCCTAAATATAAAACATAATTTTTGATATTTATCAATATTTTCTTAATTTGTCCTTATTAATACTCGTTCAACAATAATCAAAGAGGAGAGTGAATGAAGAAATTAAGGAACATGACTAATGTGCTTTAAAAAATACATGTCATATTAACCACCTCAACTAAGTTTTTTAATCTAATCAAATTAGATATATATGTTTTATATTAAGGACCAAAGGCGTAGAATTAATCAAATTCTTAATTAAATTATGTGTGGGAGAGCATAATAAAAGAAAATGATCGTGATCCTAACGGCAAGCTGTGATGAAAATAGGAGGATTAGCAAGGGCCACACCCCAAGTTTTTAATATATATATATATTTTTTGGTATTAAATATGTGTTATACATTTATCGATCCCCAAAATTTATGTGTAGACTTTATACTGTATATGCTTTAAAATTTTGACCTGTCAATATAAAATTCAGGCTCTCATCATGTTAATAATGAAATCTTAAAAAGTGGATGATCCTTTTTCAAGGCGCTTTATGATTTCACACGTATTTTAATATGAAACCTTAAATATGCATTAAGTTTATGGATTATTTTATTTATATACCACTTTTTATTTAACATCTCATTATGCCTTAAAAGATATTGAAAAAATATCCATATTATACAAACACTAAAATTTCTTGTTATGAACTAGTTCATTTGTCAAGGCCTTGTAGTCCAATTAGGCAAGGAAATAGGCCAAGTCCGGCTAGGCTTCGGCTAAATAGGTCTAAGCCTATAATAGGAATCTGAAACCTGAATCTACATGTAGGCTTTTTTTAGGCTCAGGACATGAGCCTACATAAGGCCTAGACAAGCTTAAAGTCTTGTTACAGGCCTACTTTCAATGTAAGCATTGGCCTCATATTGCAGGTTTTGACTTGTTTGCATCTAATGATCCCACAAACTAATCTATCCAGTCCTATAATTCACACAAAGATCGCACAAGATGTTATTAGTCATAGACTAACAAGGTTCATACAAGTTCTTCTACTCATTCTAGACTTATGGAGTTTTTTTAGAAAAACCCACAAGTAGCACTGATAAATAAGATAGATAAGACCACATTACCTAATATTCTTTAAATTCCAACCAATGAGAATCCTTATCCCAAAGCTCATAGTAACAAGAAACTTAATTAATACAAAGTCTTTTAGCAACACTAGATGTTTATAATTTCTCCTCATCGAGTTGCTCATAATGTCTTATGAGTAAGAAATGCTATATTAGAACTCTATTAAATTTGATAATAAGGATCATAGAAGCATTATACTAGCCTTGTTTAACATTTCTACGATCTCATAATATGGGTATATATAGAAAACTTCTAAATCTATGACATAATTCCTATTTTTCAAATAATAGAGGCATCCAATTGAAGATCCAACAGTTGGTTTTCCCAACCATTGATATTGATAAGTTGGATGTCTTGGATGGGCTGACCAAATTTTAGTCTCATCCAATGGTTAACTCATACAAAAACAACATTTTACCGAGGCTGCCCCGGTTGTATACGAAAAATAGAAACATTGCACCATGAATCCACCTCACTACTCATATATATATATATAGGCTTTAAGAACTCCTTCTTCTTCTTATTTAGTCGATGTGGGACTTCATAGTCTCTTTTATTTTATGATTTATTCACTTATACACACATAATTAAAATTAAATACTCTCATTTAACCTCTACTAGCTTTGTTATTTTATTTTATTCTGAAAGAACTCAATAATAATAATAATTGCTTACTTATATTTTTATTAGACTTCATTAAACTTTGATTTAATTTAGATATATTTTCCATATATAAACCATTATTCGCTAAATTCTATTTACTGCTAAATATTTCCTTCATAAGATTATCTAAGTCTTGTGAATAAGAATTTGAAATGTTACAATTCTCTCCACCTCTCAAGAATTTTGTCCCTAAAATTTTTGTCCATAATTTATATGCCTACTCAACAAGTTCCTCCAACTCACTTGCTATGTTTTGTCTGCGCTACTCTGACAAAACACATCGTTTGGCTTGTCCATATCTAACTTGAATTAAATCACGATGATCATTTGGAACAAGTCCCTTTAACGGTATTATAACTTGAATTTCTATGTCTACTCGATCTTTTGAATATAGTTAGTTAAACTAAAATAATATGTAACCCCCTAATTATATCACTCCCAAAACCCTTCCACTTCAAAGTCCTAGCCTACACCTTAACACCCATTTCAGCCACTTTTAGCGTCCTAATTATAAAAGGGACGTCAAAAGGGCTTTTGGTGTCCCTTTCCTAACTTGGGAGCTAAAACTAGACTTTCGGTGTCCCAATTTTAAAAGGGATGCCAAATCCTCCATAAAATTATAAAAATGCAACTGCTTTTTTTTTTATTTTTCTTTTTAAAAAATGGACTTTTTCATAGGAAAAAAAAATCAATTTTTTGTAATAGTATGTACTTCATAAAAATTTATATAGCTATATTTACAAATACAATTGACAAGGACTGTGCAGATTCACAGTTACAAATATGTGACAAGGGTAACCCTAAATCTTTTCCTGCATTTGGAGACCCAACATCATTATCTGTTAGGCCAAAACACAGAAGGGGTCGAAACTGAGTAATCGGCCTCTTGAACAAATTTGGTCAAGTTATTCAAGGGAGGATGAAATATCGAGAAACCCAAAGGCAGTAGCAAACAAAACAATAATTCACACACTCAATTAGGATGATAGGGTTGTATTCTTACTTGCTTTGGAATTGTTATAGACATTTAGCCATATGTGGCAGATAATAAAGGCTCTAACATCTATCACAATCACAACTTTTGGGTACCGAAACATCTAGCACAAAACACACACATGAAATTAAAAACACACCGAAGAGCTAAAAGTCGGCTGTTGAATGAAGTAGTAAAAAAATGTTCTTCAGACAAGAAAATATTGGCAGCATCACATTGTAACACATGATAACGAAAGCTATTTACAAACGCTGATGACTTTAAAACAACGATTCAACAACAACTTACTCCAATTACTGCAACTCCATTCAGAATCCTAAGAACCAAAACAATGCAGCACGCCTCCAAAAATTACAATCCCATGCTTACATCAAAGGCTGATGAATTTTTGAAAAAAAAAAAAAAAGGCTTGTCAATTTGCACCTCCTTACCCAAAGGATTTTTAGTCTCTAAAAAGCCTCGTGTAAAGGACAATGGCTCCTGCATTGTATGAGGGAGATTAATTACCTTGTTTAATATAGAAAGAAGAACTTATTATTCACCTTTTAAAAAAAATAAAGCAAAATAAAAAAAATAAAGCAAAAAATAAAAAAAATTAATTTTTGGACATTTCAATTATTAATTTCAAAAGAATAATTTATGTAGATTTCAAATTAATAAAGTTTAATCTAACCTTTTAAAAGGACCTTTGTCCTGCCGCAACTAAGGTGTAGAAAATCATCTATGGTAAGAAGGAAAGGGTAGAATGGTAAATGAGAGGAGAGAGAAACTCAAGTCGCCTATCTCATTGGTCGCCCTGCAAAAACATTTCAGAAAGGGAAATACCATCCAAAAATCACGCGCTTGAACACCGTGTTGTTGAAATACACCATAACTAAATTTGCAAAAAATTAGGATTAAGGAACAATATCGCCAATAAACTATTGGGCCAGGAGCAATCAGCACAACAAACTATTTTATGGACCAAAAATGCAAATGATCTATTTAAAACATTAAAGGGCACAAAATCGTTAGTTTCAGTACAACTCCGTTTGGCAGTGATATTTTGAGGAAATTGATTGATCTCAAAAAGCCACGTGGGCCTTGACTCACCAAAACCTGGAACCAAAAACACGACACCTGGAGATCAACCGAGCAAGAAGCAATTAGGGCTCAGTATATTTGTGGGAAAAAAGGAATCTGTGACTCATCTTTGATAGTATTCGTTGAATAAACCTCATTTTTATTCCAGACAAACTTTGATTTATATAGGGGATTGCTCGTCGCATGAGAGACGCCACTGTACTGGACTCCATTCCAGGGGCCACACCTCACATACTTTGTTCGGCCCTGCCAGTTTACAAAATCAGGATAATTGTGGAGTACAAGCTCCGCTGAATAGTCTCCATAAGAAGGGTCATCCCAATTCTTCCATGCTGTATAACGTCGATTAAGACCCGTTCTCAGGTCCCTACCAATCTTCATTCTTGGCAAAATCGTATCAGAAGGATAGTCAAAGCTTTGCCACAAGTAGTTTTGGGGCTTTTGATTCTTCCCATCTCTTACAACCAAGTTTCCAGAGCCTAAAAGCTGCACAACTGGTCTGAAGGCCTTTGTGGTTGAATTTGCTAACCAAACAACAGTCTCATTATGGCTGAGAAGTACAAGATCTCCCTCTGTGTTAAACCTCAACTGGCCAAAGTTGTTTTTGATGGGTCTGTCTCGGTCGGCAACCCAAACAACAGTTCTGCCGGGGATTTTGTGGTACCAGATTCCAACATAGCGGTCTGTGGAACTACCTGGGCTGAAGAAACCCAATTCAAAGATTTCATTTTCAGAAACCAAGGTTTGGCCATCAAGAAGAGACTCGAACTGGGTAAGGGTATCAGCTGCAAAAGAAAATCTAGAGAAGAACAAAAGCAGATTGGGAAGAACAAGCAAATAAGGAAGGATAGCCATCGATTTAATGAATTAGTCTACACTGTAAGTAATCCACCTTTGATCATTTTCACTCCATAATATGTCCAGTACTGAGTATAATGTTTGGTTGAAGACAATTCTTGCAATCTGTGACTCATCTATGATAGTATTAGTTGAATAAACCTCATCTATGATAGGAATTCTAAAGTAATCGATTCAGAGCCCTAATTGCTTCTTGCTCGGTTGATCTCCAGGTGTCGTGTATAATACCCCAAAATTTGTATATCTCTTGAATATAATATTTTGGCCATTTAGGACCCATTTAAAATAGGAGAGCATGTTGTGTCCAAATTAGTAAGTATATTTATGCTAATTCTTGAATAAGTTGTCGGTAGGACTTAATAGAGCAAAATTCAACTCCCTAAATTCTTATTAGGGATCATTAAATATTGTAAAATGCTATAAAAACCCCTAAACCAATTAAATGGAATTTCCAACAATTTAAGAACAATTAAACTCACAATTAGTGATATATTGTCATATAATTCACATATTGGCAAAATTAAGCCGTAAAGGGATAGGTAGAGGTCTAAAATAATTAGTAAACATCAAAAATTAATCTTAATTGAATTAACATGCATAATTAATTTAATGATAAATATTTACAAGCAATTTGCAATATTTTGGCTAAATTCAATAATAAAGCCTAACAAGGGATCCATAATTGTAACAATTGGACTTAGTAGGATCATAATTGAATTGGTAATCAATAAAATCATTTCAAACTAAACCTAATTAAGCTTAATCTAATAATAAACAAGAAGAAATTAAATTAGGGCTTTTTACCACAACAATGCACAATGGACCAATTTTTGGTAACCCAAGTTTTTGCCAAACTAAGCAATAAAGCCCAAAACAATTAAAAACCCAAAGAAGTCAGATGAGGGGCACGGTTTTGTTGAGCTTCAAAGGGAAGGAAAGTGATTTCAACACATGTGCCAATTGGTCAAGCTTGTACAATACAAATTACTATTCCATTCTTGCACTTCAAGTTGTTTTAGCATCAAGGAGAAGGAAGAAGAAAGAGAAGAGGGGAGAGAGAGAGAGAGGGCAGATGAGTGTGTGTATGGTGAGGATTTAATTTTTCAATGAAGCCCTAGATCTAATGGTGGAGTTTTATCAAGAGGAAAGTTGCATTTTATTACCAAATTGCCCAACCTTTTCACTATAAATAGAGGGCCAAGTTCACTCATTTTCCTCACACCAAGCAAAGCACCATCTGCTTATTTGAGAGAGAGTTGAGAGAGCTGAAGGGAAGGCTTGAAGGAGATCAAGCTCTAGGTAAGCAAAGTTCTTAGTTTTGAGTTTTAAATTCATAGGTAGAAGTAGTTTTAATCTTTAAAATTCTAGAATAATTTTAGTTTCATTTTTTATATTTTAAAATAGCTTCATTTCAAAAATTTAGTGAAGGGAGTAGTTCTGCAAAAATTCCCAGGTCAAGAACACTGTTGTAACGAAGTTCTGGCGAAAATTCGTCGGTTAGGCGATTTCTGAACTAGTAACAGAAACACTCATATTTCATGTTGAAAATGCTATTGAAAAATTCTGAGAAAATTCATGATGAAAGTAGACATGTAGAGATTTTTAAATATGTAAAGAACATGTTGAAATGAGCTCTGTACAGTGAGAAAGAAATTCTCAAAGTTTATGTTGCGAAAATGCTGGAAATTCTGGGCAGAGGATGAACACGTGAGATCTGGGAATGATTTTTGAATTCTGGGCAAGGCCTGATATTCTTTCTGCAAAATAGACATCCTAAGGAGTCCGGAACTTTTTACGGATCTTCGTTTCGATTTTTCTAGAATTAGTTATGATTTTTCAAAGATAGGCGAAATTCTGCCCAATATTGTCCAGCGTTTTTCCACGAATTTTGAAGAAATAAAATAATGGTTTAGTATACCAAGGGTAGAATATTCAGTAGTGGCCAAAATATATTCAAGAATATTATTTACAATTAATAACGCAATATTCCTATTATAGGACGTCTGCAAACGTATACCGATCGTCGTCATACCGGAATTATCAACTCAGGTACGGACGCGTATTGTAACCTTAACTCTGATGCTTATGGTATGCTTATATGTGATAGATAGTTTGAGATTCTGTTTTTGAAAATTGATCATACACATACAACTTGATACGGGTTATGGTTTTGATAATGCCGTTATGTTTTCCTAGCGCTGTGGACACGATAGGCCATCGTGGCACTGGAGATAGTGCAGACTATAATAACATGCATATTGCAGTGGCTGTGTAATGTTATTATGTGAATATGTGAATATTGTATGTGATTAAATGCTGTTTTGCCATGGATATCTGTCATATATATTTGATACATAAGCATGAGGTTAACCGTTACCTGAGGTTCAATGGTAATTGAACCTCAGCTCTTACTTTAGCCCCAGGACCCTCAGGAGGTCAGTCCGAAGAGAAGGGTAAGCAGATAGCGTGACGAAGCGGACGAGGAGAATTCTGTTGAAATTTTTTTATTTTACCGTCTTTTTGAATATTCAGGTATTTTGGATGACTGTAACAGTACACAGATACATCATTATTGAATGTTATTCAGTTACTCATTTTCACGACTATTCCGATGCTCTACTCTGATAATTTTATTTTGAAAACACTTTAGAAAACGGGGTGTTACATCGTGTTTTTGGTTCCACGTTTTGGTGAGTCAAGGCCCACGTGGCTTTTTGAGATCAATCAATTTCCCCAAAATATCATTGCCAAACGGAGTTATACAGAAACTAACGATTTTGTGCCTCCTTAATGTTTTAAATAGATCATTTGCATTTTTGGTCCATAAAATAGTTTGTTGTGTTGATTGCTTCTGGCTCAATAGTTTATTGGTGATATTGCTCCTTAACCCAAAAAATTATTATTTTGCTTTTTAAAATCAATTGTATTTTTATTTTATTTGATAATTTCCTGCTTGTTACTTCTTTCACCTTGTTTGAGATTAGAATAGAGTTGGTAATACAGGTTCAATCCGTAGCCTGTTGGTTTTGACAGGATTAGGGTTGGGGATTTCCCAACAACAAAATTTTGGGTTGCATAGGCCTAACCCATGTGGCATGGGTTGGTGGATTAGCTCGCATATTTTTTGTTTTTTGTTTAAAATATGATAATTTAACAAAATTCATAATTCTCACACTCTTATTTGGTACCTTCCAATCCTAAAGAGAAAAAAAATCTCAACCTCATGCTTCCTTCTTTAAAACTAAATTATTATATTTTAATTGTTTGAGGAGGCTTTGATGTTTTTTGTCAGCAAATTTGATATCTTGAATTATGAATTATGTTTTTGACTTTTTGTAAGTGAAATAATTGATGCTATGAACACAAATCTGATGATTCATATATACATGTCTTGGACTTTCGACTGTCTTAAGAAAATAGGGGCGAAAAATTAAAAACCAAGGTTGACATTTTGCTAGCTCACAAAAGTGTGGGGATTGTGTGGCCTGTAGGTCGATCGGGCCAACCTATGATCCGCAGGTTGGTCCACATTCCCGACCCTAGATAAGGATAAAAACTTCAAAGGCCGAAGAAGACCCATTTTCACCAATCTAAGAGACAATTCAATCCAAAAAGGACTGAAAAGACCATGTTGTCCCCAAGAGAATGTGCAAAATATCTGATATGTTTAAAGATTTTGTTGTATTCTTTTTTATAAAGATTTTGTTTCTCATAATAATGCATAATATCACAAATTAAAAAAATTAAATTCATTGTGCTTATCGAATACAATAAAAATGGAGGAAGATACTCTCATAATTATTTTTCTCATTTTCGTCTTAGAATCTTATCTCAACCCTTTGATTAAAAAATGGAAAGCTCATATTTAATATTTTCTAAAACTATTATTTTAGTATTTTATAATTTATTTTTTTAAAAAAATTATTTGTATTGTAGTTATAATTTGTAAGGATCAGATTTTAACAATTTAAATTTCTTTATTTATATTTAAAATAAAAATTTTATAAAATAAAAAATTTGAACCATTTATTTTTTTAATAGATAAGATTCTAAAAAGAAAATAAAATAACATATTATGAGACAACTCAGACCCGCATTAAAAGTATTTGATGCATGTGAAGTTAATTAAAGAGTCATTATTGTTAGTTCTCTATGTGTTTTGATAATAACTGACAATTGTAAACACAAGTTGAAGTTTGTCTTTGGTAAATTGAAAAATTTACTGTCAAAAGCAAACTCGAGTTTTGACTTGACGGATGAAAGTGGAGCTAAATACCCAAGAAGGGGGTGAATTGGGTATTTTAAAAATTTCAAAAATAACTCTGTTTTCAAACAGCAAAACAGAGGTGAACAGAGTAAAAAGAAGAGCAGCTAGACACAGAGATTAATACCGGTTCGGTCCTAACCACTTGACCTACGTCCACTCCCCAGACTCTCTACGATTTTCCACTATCACAAAAGATTACACACTCTGAACTCAAGAGTAATTCTCTCATTAGAACTCACTCCCCCTTACAAGTTGTAATCAATGAACTCCCGAATCACCAAGTCCCCTGACTTGTGATTCTTTACAATAAATGAATAACAAATAGACACTCTCTCTAAGAGTGTATAATGATAAACACTGAAGCTTATGTATCAAAAGATACTTTTACAAGTGAAAACTGAAGGTAGGTGAAGAACTTTGAATACAATTCGTTTTCAGCAGTTGTCGTTGTTATGAAGACTTGAATGCAACTCTATTTATACTCAAAGTGCATTAAATGATCGTTGATTTCCCTAATAGAACCATTGGAGATGTTCAGCAAAGGTTAGAGAGTGGTTTAGTCTTCTTCTCTCTCTATTCTTCACTTAATCCAGCTGTGCAGAAGTTCAGAGTTGACTTCCTATGAATTAATCCGTTGGAAAATAAGGTGCTGGATGTGGAATCATTCTTTAATTCTTTGCTAGACGTGTGCAGACGGATTACCCAAAAGATTGCAACTTTCTGGGTTTGCATTTAATGTGTTGACGTCACTTTTTGCTTTTACTTTAAACCTTCAATAAACATTATCTAATTCATCTGAAACTCACTAACAAAGTGGTTAAATATAGCTAGGAATAGTAGAGAATAATACTGGAAAGTATTAAGATCAAACAAGAGTGATTTACAAATTCGTTGATTTTGAAATTCTGAACCACCGATGAAACCTCGAGGTTTGTTCTCCAAACCTCGAGTTTTGGACTGTATCTTGTAAAGTTTATTTATGTCCAAAACATCAAAACTTGAGGTTTCTATCAAAAACTGGAGGTTTTCAAAACTTTAAAAGGTTCAGTGCTCTCGGGTTGACAAAACCTCGAGGTTTCTCACCAAACCTCGAGTTTTCATTCAACTATGAAAGTTTTGAAAAATCGCGCTAAAGGGAAAACCTGGAGGTTTTCTTGAAACCTGGAGGTTTTTAAATCAGAGAAAAGTTGTTTGCTCTCTGTTTGCCAAAACCTCGAGTTTTCTCACCAAAACTCGAGTTTTGTTCAAATGTGAAAACTTTGAATTTTTGCGCCAAGACAGAAACCTTGAGATTTTGAAGTAAAACTGGAGGTTTTGAAAAATGAGAAAACATAGATGTTCTCTGCCTGGACAAAACTAGAAGTTTGTCCTCAAACCTCGAGTTTTCACTTATTGTGAAAACTTTGAGAAAACTTTGTCAAATTCAAAACTGGAGGTTTTTCACAAAACTGGAGATTTTGAGACACTAATTAAAATCTGAGTTTTCTCTGCTAATCAAAACCTCGAGGTTTCTTACCAAATCTCGAGTTTTCACAAAACTTTTGGAAACTGGAATTTTCAAGTCAAAAACAAGACCTTGAGATTTTAGATAAAACTGGAGGTTTTCAAGTGTTTAAAAATTCAAGAGACTCTCAGTAAGACAAAACCTTGAGGTTTTACCAGAAACCTCGAGTTTTGCATTTTCCAGAAAATGCTGAAAAGTCTTTGTATGATGAAACCTCGAGTTTTCTCTGAAAACTCAAGTTTTGACTTAGTTCAGAAATTTTGAAATTGTCTCTGTAAGGCCAAACCTCGAGGTTTCTGTGCAAACCTCGAGTTTTGCTCTGACAATGAGTTTTACAACATTTGACAGCAAAACTTCATGCTTTGTTTACAATTATTGGAGATCATCAAAACCCTTAGAGAACTAACAACAGAGAGTAGTTCAATTTTAATGAACTAATTAAGAAAAACTCCAATTTTCATTTGGAAACTCAAGTTTTAGTTTTATAGAGAGCACTCCAAGTTTTTCACAATTAGACAAACTCCAGTTTTCACCACACAGAGACTCCTCAATATTTTCTAAAAAAGACAAAACTCCAGTTTCTATTTGGAAACTCGAGTTTTGATCATACAGAGAGTCTCCAACATTTTGAGCATATGGAAACTGTAGTTTTGATATGGAAACTCTAGTTTTCAGTTTGCCATAAGTTTTCTAAGTTTTTCAAAGTTTTAAAAAAACTCGAGTTTTGGTTTGGAAACTCGAATTTACACTTGGCATAGAGTTTTCAAGTTTTACTCAGTTTTTGAAAACTCCAGTTTTAAGAGAAAACTCCAGTTTTGACTTGGCACAGATTTCTCAAAATTTTCATACTTGAATGAAAACTCGAGTTTAGTTTTGGAAACTTGAGTTTTGACCAACCCGAGAGCTATGCCCTTTTTCAAAGATATGAAAACTACAGTTTTGATGTTTTGGATTAAAATCCACATTTCATGTTAAAAGTAAAAAACTCGAGTTTGGAAATGGAAACTCGAGTTTTGAGTTCCTGTTCAAAACTATAGTCCAAAGCCCAAATCGTGACTTTCCTCTTTGAAAGGAGGAAACTCGAGTTTTGCTATAAGTGCACAGTGACAAACTCTAGTTTTGATAAACAAACTCGAGTTTGCGTCGCAAAGTTTGAAATTCAAATCTGACGAATTTGCGAAATCTTCTTGTTTGATTTTAATACTTCCTATTATCACTCTCTAATATTCCTAGCTATGTTTAACTACTTTGTTAGTAAGTTTCAGATGATTTAGGGAATATTAATTGAAGGTTAAAAGCAAAAGCAAAAAGTAACGTCAGCACATTAAATGCAAAACCCAGAAAGCTTGCATTCTTTTGGACAATCATTCTACACACGTTACCAAAGGATCAAAGCCTGCTTTCCACATCTAGTAGCTGCTCTTCCAATAGATTAATATTCAAGAAGTCAACCATAAACTTCTGTGCAACTGGATTAAGCAAAAAGCAGAGAGATAAGAAGACCTAATCTCACCCTAATCCTTCATGAATGTCTCCAATGGTTACATTAAGGATTATAACGGTCATTTAATGCTCTCTTGATATAAACAAAGCTGCATTCAAGTCTTCTCAACAACCAATCTGTAGAAAATAAAATTCATTCAAGTTTCCAACTACTTTCTGAGTTTTCTTGAGCAAAGTATCTGTTGATACATTCTGTACTTCAGTGTTCATATTTATCCACTCTAGAGAGAATTTATTTATTGTAAATCATTCATTGTAAGAATCTCAAGTCAGAAGACTTGGAGATTGGGTCATTGATTGCAACTTGTAAGGGGGAGTAAATTCTAGTGAGAGAATTACTCTTGAGTTACAGAGTGTGTAATCAATTGATATCGTGAAATCCCAGAGTGTCTGGGGACTGAACGTAGGTCAAGAGGTTGGACCAAACCAGTATAAATTTTGTGTATCTTGCTCTTCTTCCCTATACTCTGTTTAGCTCTGTTTTAGTGTTCGAAAACAAAATATTTAGAAAAGTTTTTAAAATCCCCAATTTACACCCTCTTAGTGATTTAACTCCACTTTTAATAATTTATTTGACTGGAAACTTGACATTAATCTTTTTGGCCAAGAAACTTGACATTAATTTGGAATATACCAGTACTTTAAACAAAGAAAATATGCATTCTTAAATAAATTTTTTATTTATGATGTTGTTTAAAAAATAAATTTCTATACAGTTTATTTGTGATGAATTCAAGGGGGGATATGTGCGCCAATAATTATGAGTTTTTAAACTATAAATTCTAAGCCTTAAATGATATGCATTGGGAAACTTAATTACTCTATATTGTGTGCTTTCAAATATTTTAGCCATTCAGGTCGAAAAGGATTAGCCGTTAACCGATTAAGGTCATCGTTATTTAGGGTTCGAAATAATAAATAAAATAACAATGATTTTTTTATTAGTTTAAGGTAAAATAAAAATGATTTTTTTCCCCCTCACACAAACTAGTTTTTGATAAAAGTTGGATTAAGGTGAAAAAATATACACGAGATTTTCTTAAAAGTGCGCATAACACTAAATATTTGTTTTTAAGGGAAAAAGTAATATGAACTTTTAAAATAGGTGTACAAACACATATTGACTTTTAGTTGACCTTTTGCTTGAATTTTTTAATGTGAATCAATAAGCAAAAAAGCACATGAGATTTTCTTAAAGTCAGTCTAACAAAAATGTTGTTTTTGAAAGACAAAAATAACCATGAACTTTTAAAATAGGTGCAAAATACATATTGACAAGTAGTTAATTGGTTGTTTGAATTTTTTGAATTAAAATGTTGATAGTAGGATAACATAGATTATTAAAAAACAACTTAAAATAATAATTTGCTGACTGAGCAAGGGAAACTAATTAATTTCCACCTCATCGATGCATTACTTTATCTCCACCTAATCCTTTCTCTCCTCTCCCTCTCTCTTCCGAAAGAAATGGTGAGGTGGAGATCAATGGTTAGATGAAAATTAATTCTCCTTGCCCAGTCAGCAAATCATCATTTCAAGTTGGAGAAATACTTACATACTCTAAAAGTATCACGTCATCTGAACTATGTCCAAATTGATGACTCATCTGAAGGGGGGGGAATCAAATTTTATCTTTTTTTAAGAAAAAAAACAAAAAAACTATAACAAAATGATCAACCAATATTTTTCTTAAAACCAAGATATAACTTAATTTTTTTTTTTAGATGAGTCATCAATTAAATATGGTTAAAATGATATGAATTGTTATATTTTCATTGGATAAAATTCAGATGACGTGATACTTATAGAGTATGTGATTATTTCCCTCCAAGTTATTTCTTAAGCATTCACGCCATCCTCAATATCACTATTTCTAGTAAAATATTTCAAATAGTTAACTAATTGTCAATACTTATTTTTACACCTATTTTGAAACTTCACATTTACTTTTGCCCTTAAAAAAACATTTATGCTGGGCACACTTTTGAGAAAATCTCATGTGTATTTTACACCTTAACCCTTAACAAATTTAAACTAACGGTGAACTAATGATTAATGTATATTTTTGCACATATTTTAAAAATTCATATTTACTTTTGCCACTCAAAAAAACATTTGATGTTAAACGTAATTTTTATAAAATCTCATATATATTTGCACCTTAACCCATAAGGGTATGTTTGGTTGGGGAGAGGGGAGGGGAGGGGAGGGGAAGGAAAATGGAGAGAGAGAAAAGTTATTTGTGGTGGGGTCCACAAAAGTTTTCTCCCCTTTTAACATTTTCCTTCCATTTTCCCTCCCCTCCCCCCCCCCCCCCTCCCCTCCCCTCCCCCTCCCTCCAAACCAAACATACCCTAAAAGTTTAAGTTAAACCTAAGCCATTTTTGAAAATTCTCTACTTATATAATGAGTGATTTTGATTAGCCTATCAAACTAAGTTTAAAATAATTTTTCATTAAATTTGAACAAATGAACCATTACTATTTAACCAGAAAGTTATTAAAAAGTTCTAATTTTACTGTGTGTGAGACTTGCCAGCAGATCTAAAAGCATTAACTAATTTTAAATTTGATAAAATTATCTAAATCCCCCTAATTCAAATGGCAACAATAATTTTAAAAACAACAATTTTAACGTATTAAATAACAACAATTGAAACAGTGATAATAACTCATCCCACGAAAAAATTTCATGGGAATAAATAACCATAAAAATTTAACAACCCACAATTTTAACCTATCAAATAACAGCAACTGTTGAGACAATGTGATAACTAAATTTTTGAAAGACAATTGGGGCCTGTTTGGAGGGAGAGATTTGGAAAGGAGTGGAGGAAAAAATTTTATGACTTGGATTAAAAAATTAGAGAAGTGTGGTTGAAAGTTTTTAATTGAGTTTTGTTATTATTCTATTTTACATATTTTCTTTAGTAAAATTTTATAACCTCACCCCTCCAATTTTTTCAAAACCAACTCATATACACCCCTCCCGAAATGGACTGTTAGGCTATATTTGGGTGATTTTTATTTGGAAAAATCAAAACAAAGACGGATTAACATTGAAGATCATGGATTAAATTGTGGGCATAGGACATCATAGGTAGATCTTCATAATTGAATTCAATGTTTTTATTTAAAATTATTTAATTCATTTTTATTTTTTTTTCATTTTTTATGCAAACCCCACAATTTACATGTCTGATCGACTAATCGTGGGAAGATAAAGAATATTGTGAATTTCACTTGTATTATTTCTAAGAACAAGAATAAGTGTTTGCATTCTCTAACTTATAAAAGTGTCCGAATTCCTTGCGTTAGAAAGTTTTGTGTAAGATTGTTACAAGTGTTTTGATTCTTTATGATACAAGTGTTTACATTTTCTTGTTTGTTCACTTCAATCTAGTCTAGCCTTAGTGTATTCGGGCACAAGCATGTTATAATAAATGGGACACAAATGAAAATAAAAGTATAAGTATGTGCAAAATACCCCTTGAAACCAGAAGAAGGGATCTACAACTATTGAACTATATATATATATAAAAGTGACATGTGTCTTCTTATTATAGTTAATTCTATTTGAGATATTAGTTGTATTGTGAGGGATTAGGTTCCCTCGCTAGACCAAACTTGTTGGTATACAAGTGGACAACTTTTTTTTTTTTTTTATCCGGTATCGATAACCATTGGTTTTGATAAATCTAGATTTATCTCGAGTTAGGCCCATAGTCGTGGGGAAGAGCTCTCAGACCCATTTTTTCCATCCATACGCCTTGAAGCGAGGACGTGTTAAAAGAAGAATAAATCCCTTTCTACTTGATTCTAGTGGGTGTTGGTTATATATGCGTACAGCTGCACATATTGCATGAGAACATAAGACACAAGCAGGTTGAAGAAAACTTCTCTGGACCCAATTTTTGTCTTCTCTCCTTGTTTTTCTCCCCATAGATAGCCCAGTTCATTGTTCTATGGATTCTTTTGTTACATTTCTTTCTTTTCTTTTTTTTTTTAATAATAAATTTTTAGGAAAGGGGTTGAGTTCACCAATGATCCAAGGGTAGGACGGTGTAACATCCCGTCTTTTAATATGTGATTTTCAAAAGAGATTATCAGAGTTTTGAATAATTTAAACAGTGTGGCATCGGAAAAGAGTTTTCATTTTAAAACAAAACGAGTATCTGATATTTAACCAACATTGGTGTGTTGATACTAATACAGTCATCCAAATATTCAAGTACTCAAAGTACATAAGAAAACAGCAACAGATAAACAATCCTCCGTCCGAGTCCTTATACAGCCTGCTTACCCTTGTCAGCAACCCTGTCTCCGCCAGAACCTGAGGCTATGGCAAGAGCTGAGGTTCAATTCCCATTGAACCTCAGGTAACAGTTAACCTCATGCTTATGTAACAATTTTATATATAATAGATATTCATGATAGTTTCAGCATAATCACATTTTAACAGCACAACCACCTCATATTTTAATCCAGTCTGCACTACCCAGTGCCACGGTGTACATCCGTGTCCTCAGCGCTAGGAAAACTCAACGGCATTATCATGACTATAACCCGTATATAGCTTAATGTGTATGCACAATTTTATAAAAACAGAATCTCAGACTATCCATCACATAAAAATTTACAATAAGCATCAGAGTTAAGGTTACAGTACGCGTCCGTACCTTCGTTGATGATGTTTTGGTACGTTTGACTAAAACGGTACTTCTAACGGAAAACAGCGGTACAAGTTCACAGATACCCTATAGGAACAATATCACATTTATCAGTGGCCATCAACTTTGCAATACTTGTGGAATTCTACGTTGAAGATTTACTATTCATGTGAATAGTATTCACTATTCATGTGAATAGTACCAGTAAAAATATTTTTACCGTGACGGTAAATAATTTTTTACTGTTTGGTAAATAGTATTTACTGTATTGGTAAATAACATTACTGCCCAAGAATAATTCTTTTCTGATGTGACAGATCAGACTAAGCTGCAGCCACAGAGCATACTCAGAAAAACTCTATCAGGCTTTTCTACTATAATTACCGAAAGAAACTACCAAATCTTAAGACTAGGGACCAAAGAACTTACCCTTGAAGTTCTTACTCCTTCTCTCCAGCTCCGAGAACTTTACTCTAAATTCTCACTCTAAACTCTAAGAATTCTCTCTCTTCTATTAAACTCGACCGTTGTGATCTGAGTTTGGTGTGAAGAAAATGAAGAAGTGAGGCCTCTATTTATAGTTGGAAAATGGGTCTTTAAGTGTAATTTTCGTCTCTGGGTCGTTTTACGTAATTTTCCTAAAAACTAAAAAAAGAAACCCGTGACCAGCCGCCCGTGAACAATTTTATAAAAATTAATAATATTTTAATATATATTATTTATTTAAATAATAAATTATTATTGAGTGGGTCCCGCTGACAAAATTTTCAAACTCACGAGAGTTTCTGTCGGGAGAGGAGAAAATTTTGTCAGTGGGTCCCACACCTTTAAATATTATATTATTTTTTACTAATAAAGTTCCCTATTCGGTGTTCTGATCGCGTGATCTTTTGCAAATTCTCAAAAATCCAGAAGCACAGCCTTGAAGCTCTATTCTTCCTCTTTAGAAATATCTGGGTCAACTGAATTTTTGACCTCATTCAGGATATTTCGTAATCTGTCAAAGATTTTAAGTCGGACACTGCCGGAAACAGAAATTACTTCGGGTGACACCAACTTCGAGACAAAAATTCACTGATTCATAATATGCCCTTACCCAAGAAACCTAGTTCACGGTTTACAAGATATAATTTTATTTCTATTATTTCCCAAAATATAAGATATTACATTTCTCCCCCCGTTAAATAAAATTTCGCCCTCGAAATTTACTCCATACTAACTAAACATTGAGCCATGAACTCCGGATATCTTTCCCTCATATCTCCCTCTGTTTCCCAAGTCGCCTCATTAGGAGATAAACCCTTCCAGACCACTTTCACAACAGGAATATTTCTGTGTCGAAGCCGTTTCTCCTGGTAATCGAGAATTCGCTCCGGCTCGACCTCAAAAGTGTTATCATGTCGTACCTCGACATCCTCATACTGAATAACATGGTCATGGTCAGGTTGGTATTTCTTTAGTTGAGAAACATGGAAAACATCATGGAGTTTACTCAAATTCGGGGGTAAGGCTAACTGGTATGCGACCGGTCCACGTTTTGCCAAGATTTCGAATGGCCCAATGTAACGAGGACTTAGCTTTCGCCGTTTAAGAGTTCTACCAACACCGGTTACTGGGGATATCTTGAGAAACACATGGTCTCCAACCTCGAATTCTAGTGGTCTTCTCCTCTTATCAGCGTAACTCTTCTGTCTGCTTTGTGCTGTTAGGAGTCTCTGTTTGATCAATGCAATTTGCTTGGAGGTCTTATCAACTAAATCTGTCCCGATGAATTCTCGCTCCGACAATTCTGTCCAGCATATAGGTGATCGACACTTCCGCCCGTACAATGCCTCAAACGGAGCCATCTGTATGCTCGAATGGTAACTATTGTTGTAAGCGAATTCGACCAGCGGTAAATGTTCATCCCAATGGCCTTTGAAATCCAATACACACGCTCTAAGCATATCTTCTAGCGTTTGTATTGTCCTTTCAGATTGACCATCGGTCTGCGGGTGATAAGCCGTACTAGGCCTTAGTTTAGTTCCCATCTCTGCATGCAAAGCCTCCCAGAATCGGGATGTAAATCGCGGGTCCCGATCAGAGACAATACTCTTAGGTACACCATGAAGTCTTACGATCTCTTTGATATAAATCCTTGCCAATTGTTCTGGTGAGTAATTAATACTAATGGGGAGAAAGTGTGCTGACTTAGTCAATCGGTCAACAATTACCCAAATCGCGTCGTGATGTCTAATCTTGGGTAAACCTACCACTAAATCCATGGTGATATTCTCCCATTTCCACTCCGGAATTTCCAGTCCTTGAAGAAGACCAGGGGGTCGTTGGTGTTCAGTTTTAACTTTTTGACAGGTCAAACATTTTCCCACATATTCAGTTACATCTTTCTTCAATCTGGGCCACCAAAACTCGGATTTCAAGTTCTGGTACATCTTGACCATTCCTGGATGTAGAGTGTATCTGCTCTTATGAGCCTCATCTAGTATCTTCTGTCGCAATTCACCATCCTTCGGAATGTAGATCCGCTTCTTGTATCTGACCAAACCACTAGGTGATAGGTCAAGGTCTTGAGTTTCACCTTGTGAGATCTTTTCTCGCGCTGCAATAGCCCATTCGTCGTGTCGCTGTGCTTCCTCAACTGTATCTCTCAGATCGTATTCCCCTTGACTAACAAGGAGACTTGCAAGATACACGTCATCGGGCGCGTAGTGTCTCATGCAAATCTGATTGGACAGGTTCAGGTCTCTGAAATCTTCAAGTAGTCTCCGCTCTTGAATCATCATGTATGCTGCGTGCACCGTCTTTCTACTTAGCGCATCTGCTACGACATTTGCTTTTCCGGGATGATACTTGATCTCCAGATCGTAATCTTTTAGTAAGTCCATCCAGCGACGTTGTCTCATGTTGAGCTCTTTTTGATCAAACAGGTATTTCAGGCTCTTGTGGTCGCAGTATAACTCTACGACTGCACCATAGAGGTAGTGCCTCCATATCTTTAAGGCGAATACAATAGCCGCAAGTTCTAGGTCGTGAGTAGGGTAGTTCAACTCGTGAGGTTTCAACTGGCGAGAAGCATATGCCACAACTCTGCCTTGCTGCATGAGAACACACCCTAATCCTTGCCCACTAGCATCACTATAGACAATGTACGTTTCGTCTGGATCTGGAATTATTAATACTGGAGCTGTAGTCAACTTCTCCCTCAAAGTTTGAAAACTCGCCTCACAATCATCGTCCCATATGAATGGTTGTTTCTTCCTTGTGAGCTTCGTTAATGGTAAGGCAATACGTGAGAAATTTTGTATGAATCTGCGGTAATATCCCGCTAATCCCAGGAAACTACGTATCTCTGCCACCGTTTCCGGCCTCTTCCAGTTCAGAACCGCTTCCACTTTACTAGGATCAACAGCTACACCATCGCGAGATACGACATGACCCAGAAATTTTACCTCTGATAGCCAGAATTCACACTTGCTCAATTTAGCAAAAAGTTGTTTGTCTCGGAGTATTCCCAACACGAGTCGCAGATGTTCTTCGTGTTCTTCCCTGCTTTTAGAATAGATTAGGATGTCATCGATGAACACCACTACAAACTTGTCTAGGTGTAGACGAAAGATTCTATTCATGTAATCCATGAATACGGCAGGCGCATTTGTCAATCCGAAAGGCATCACAAGGAATTCGTAATGCCCGTATCTGGTTCTAAAGGCTGTTTTTGGAACATCACTGGTTTTCACTCGCAGCTGGTGGTATCCTGAGCGTAAGTCAATTTTAGAGAATACACAGGAACCAGATAGTTGATCGAGTAGATCGTCAATGCGAGGAAGTGGGTACTTGTTTTTTATAGTCACCTTGTTTAACTCGCGGTAATCGATACAAAGTCGTAAACTTCCATCTTTCTTCTTTACAAACAGTACTGGGGCTCCCCATGGCGACACACTAGGTCGAATAAATCCTTTCTCCAGTAGCTCCTCAAGCTGTTTCTTCAATTCCAGCATCTCGTTTGGTGCCATACGATATGGTGCTTTTGATATTGGTCCAGTGCCTGGCATCAAGTCGATGGCGAATTCAACCTCTCTCTCAGGGGGTAACTTGGTGAGATCTTTGGGAAACACATCATGGAATTCATTCACAATGGGAATGTCTTTGAGTGATGGTTCGTCGTCTATCTTGATTGAGAAGAACACCATATACGCTTGGCAACCTTGCTTCATGCATTTTTCTGCTTCTGCACTAGATAGGAAATTCAGACTCACATTGATCTTGCTCTGGTCGTGTGGTGGTGAGAATCGTATCTCTTTATTACCACAATCAATGACCGCGTTGTTTGCCATTAGCCAATCAAGACCAAGAATGACATCAATGCCATGAAGCGGTAATCGGATAAGATCTATGTTAGATTCTCGTCCGTTCACACTCGCAATGCAATTAAGACATGCATCAGACGCTAAAGATTTCGCGCCAAGTGGGGTAGCTACTATCAAATCATATGGTAGTCTATAGGCTTGCATTCCTAGTCGTTTTGCACAATCGAAAGAAATAAACGAGTGACTAGCACCCGAATCATACAATGCCTGTAGTAGATTTCCATTAAGAGAAATAGTACCTTTGATCATCTCAGGAGATTTCTTGGCTTCCTCATTAGTCAGAGCAAAAACTCGTCCTGCGTTCTGCGGTCTCGCCTCCAAAGCTTTTTGAGGACAGTTTAAGCTAATATGCCCCGGTTTCTGACACCTGAAGCACACTGGCTTTCCCTCACAGTTAGCTCCCGGATGGAACCTTCTGCATTGCGGACAGGCTTGGGATGTCTGCATTCTTGGAAAGTTTTGCTGTCTCGGTTGAAATGGCCTCTTATTCCCTTGTTGGGAATTATTCCAAGGTGCCTTCCTCTTCTGTGCTGGGTTGTTGCGATTGAAACCGCTACGGTTGGGGCCGCTACTGCTGAAGTCTCTGGTCTTGCGAAGCTCCTTCAAGTTTCGTTCGATGAGTCGGCAGGCTTCTACAGCTTGATTTAGTTCCAGAAATTTGTGCGATACCAACCTTTCCCTTATCTCATACTTTAGTCCATACACAAGTACATTTGCAATGCTGCTCTCGTCATTATCTCGCCTCAAAAGTGATGAGTACCGAGATAAGTTGGTGAAACGAGCGAAGTAATCATCGAAAGATTCTTCCCGACCCTGACGGATATGCAGGAACTCTGTCTCCTTCATCATCTGTACTGAGGGTGGAAAGTACTGCTCGTTAAACTTTTCTTGGAACGTTTCCCATGTGACGGGACAGTTTCGGCTTCGGAGGGTTGCCGCGGTGTTTCGCCACCAACGATCGGCGTCTCCTGCTAGCTTGTAAATTGCCAATTGAGCCTTCCTGTTATCCGGACATTCTAAGACCTCAAAGATCTTTTCAAGATGCAATAGCCAATCTTCAGCTGAATCAAGTTTTCCTCGGAATACTGGTGGCTTGTGTTTGCAGAATTGTGTCACCCAGTATTGTGTATCCTTAGCTTCTCTGACAGGTTGATGTTGTTCCACCAGTACTCTCTCCTGTCGAGGAGATGACTGAGATCGTTCTGGTCTCTCAAATGCGTTGCTGCGCTCATCTTCTTGTTCATCGAAATTTTCTCCTCCCTCTCGTTGTTGTTGCTGTTGCTCTCCTTCAGCCTGTTGTTCTTCATCCCCTTGTCCTCCCTGCCTGTTGGCGAGAAGCGCATCGATGAGAGTTCTCTGTTCTTGTATTATTCTCCTCATTTCTTGAAGTTCATCTTGTACTGGTGGTGGAGGTTCACGTTGTTCGAGTTCAGGGTTTGGTACTACTCGCAGTTGCCTACCCCTACCTCTGCCTCGGCCTCTGCCTCGACCTCGGCCTCGGCCTCTAGGAGTTCCGGCGCCTCCCAAAGTTGTCATATTCTAAATTCCAAAGGTTAATAGATATAAACACTAGAAAACAAAAAGATTACACATAACATAAGATCACAAATTTCATATGAATCACACCAAAGCGTATATAGTACACCCCTTTTATTCATTAATGGTGATTACACAAACTACTATTATACTTAGTCCTACTGTTACAAAACTATTGCTACTACTACTTCCATGGTTCATTGAACTGTTGTAGGGTTGTCTTTGTCTTTCTACATGACCAGGTGAACTAAATGCTGGAGGCAGAAAATGCACGAGCACACATCCTCGATGTGGCCCTTATTCAGAATTTCATTGATTTTTGTTTTCCAGAAATGGGTGCGAGGAAAGTGATGAAGGGTGGATTTAACCCAGTCTCTAGAAGGATGCGGAAAATGGTAGCGAGAGTTTGCCTGGTAAAATTCTCTGACTCGGGTCAGATACAGTAGGTATTTGTCTTTCTCGGTCTTAGTAGTGAGAGCGGCATGGAGAAATTCCAAGTGTAAGGCTAAAGTTAAGATGGAGTTTTCATCTAAGACGTACTCCAAGTTGCCAGAGTTGGCGTCAGAATCATAGTCGAGATCTTGTATCTGAGGATAGTCAAAGTTATCACCTATTGAGGAGTGATGTGAATTGCTGGGATTTCCGGGTTCCGGTGAGTAGGGCTCTGCAAGAATGGGTATTGAGTCATATAGATGGTCGGGATACTCAGGTCCAGGATGGTATTCTGGTTCTGGATCATTATCAAGTGCAAGAGCGGGGTAGAGTGGTTCTGGTACCGGCACAGGTTCAGGCATTGGTACAGAGAGTGGATTTATCGGCTCAGGGTTCAATCTCCTACTTACTGGTTCGGGGACTATCGACCGACGTGCAATACGTCTTCTTTTCCCAAAGTAATTGATATACGGAAATTCCTCTTTGTCCATTTCTACAACAACACCAGGGTCATATCAGTACTTATACTTTTTTTTTTTTTTTGAAATATTTTTTTTTAAGAAAACCATGGCTTAGAGCCTAACTTAGTTAATCAACCGATTGGCCAGGTAGGCGTCTATCATGGGAGCCTCACCGTGCTAGGGTGACTGATTGGCTGATCCACATAGACTCGGCCCTACCTTCGGCACCAATGGTTTGTTGTAACTAAGTCGGGTTCATGCCAGATAAAATACTTTTGAAGGCTAGAACTTAACTCTGCTACTTAAACAACCTTACAAGACTGTTTAAAGTATCCTAGTTAACTTCGTGCCAGGATGCAAGCTCTGATACCAAAATGTAACATCCCGTCTTTTAATATGTGATTTTCAAAAGAGATTATCAGAGTTTTGAATAATTTAAACAGTGTGGCATCGGAAAAGAGTTTTCATTTTAAAACAAAACGAGTATCTGATATTTAACCAACATTGGTGTGTTGATACTAATACAGTCATCCAAATATTCAAGTACTCAAAGTACATAAGAAAACAGCAACAGATAAACAATCCTCCGTCCGAGTCCTTATACAGCCTGCTTACCCTTGTCAGCAACCCTGTCTCCGCCAGAACCTGAGGCTATGGCAAGAGCTGAGGTTCAATTCCCATTGAACCTCAGGTAACAGTTAACCTCATGCTTATGTAACAATTTTATATATAATAGATATTCATGATAGTTTCAGCATAATCATATTTTAACAGCACAACCACCTCATATTTTAATCCAGTCTGCACTACCCAGTGCCACGGTGTACATCCGTGTCCTCAGCGCTAGGAAAACTCAACGGCATTATCATGACTATAACCCGTATATAGCTTAATGTGTATGCACAATTTTATAAAAACAGAATCTCAGACTATCCATCACATAAAAATTTACAATAAGCATCAGAGTTAAGGTTACAGTACGCGTCCGTACCTTCGTTGATGATGTTTTGGTACGTTTGACTAAAACGGTACTTCTAACGGAAAACAGCGGTACAAGTTCACAGATACCCTATAGGAACAATATCACATTTATCAGTGGCCATCAACTTTGCAATACTTGTGGAATTCTACGTTGAAGATTTACTATTCATGTGAATAGTATTCACTATTCATGTGAATAGTACCAGTAAAAATATTTTTACCGTGACGGTAAATAATTTTTTACTGTTTGGTAAATAGTATTTACTGTATTGGTAAATAACATTACTGCCCAAGAATAATTCTTTTCTGATGTGACAGATCAGACTAAGCTGCAGCCACAGAGCATACTCAGAAAAACTCTATCAGGCTTTTCTACTATAATTACCGAAAGAAACTACCAAATCTTAAGACTAGGGACCAAAGAACTTACCCTTGAAGTTCTTACTCCTTCTCTCCAGCTCCGAGAACTTTACTCTAAATTCTCACTCTAAACTCTAAGAATTCTCTCTCTTCTATTAAACTCGACCGTTGTGATCTGAGTTTGGTGTGAAGAAAATGAAGAAGTGAGGCCTCTATTTATAGTTGGAAAATGGGTCTTTAAGTGTAATTTTCGTCTCTGGGTCGTTTTACGTAATTTTCCTAAAAACTAAAAAAAGAAACCCGTGACCAGCCGCCCGTGAACAATTTTATAAAAATTAATAATATTTTAATATATATTATTTATTTAAATAATAAATTATTATTGAGTGGGTCCCGCTGACAAAATTTTCAAACTCACGAGAGTTTCTGTCGGGAGAGGAGAAAATTTTGTCAGTGGGTCCCACACCTTTAAATATTATATTATTTTTTACTAATAAAGTTCCCTATTCGGTGTTCTGATCGCGTGATCTTTTGCAAATTCTCAAAAATCCAGAAGCACAGCCTTGAAGCTCTATTCTTCCTCTTTAGAAATATCTGGGTCAACTGAATTTTTGACCTCATTCAGGATATTTCGTAATCTGTCAAAGATTTTAAGTCGGACACTGCCGGAAACAGAAATTACTTCGGGTGACACCAACTTCGAGACAAAAATTCACTGATTCATAATATGCCCTTACCCAAGAAACCTAGTTCACGGTTTACAAGATATAATTTTATTTCTATTATTTCCCAAAATATAAGATATTACAGACGGAATCTCCCTTCCACCTAGGCAATACCGATATCGGGCAGGGCAAGCCGTCTATTACCCTCAGGCATTAACCTAGGCACCTAAGAGCTAGGATGCTTTCCTCAACGTCTTGACCAACTCCAGGATCGAACCCTCCCCTTTGGTGAGAGCGTCTGACCCTTTGCCAGTTGAGTCCAAGGATGAGGGTTTTTTTTTTATTTTTTTATACAGAATTTTTAAGAAAGGAGTTGGGCTCACCCACAGTCCAAGGACAAGACGAGGAGTTCTTTTGTTACATTGCTGATCATGTTAAATTTTTATTAATAATTATGTTTCAAGTCCACAAAGCCCAATGGGCTGTGTCAACTTCTGGATAAGAAGGAAAGGGGATTTGCAGTCCTAAAATATATCCTCCTAAAATATATACTTTTAATTATAATCATTATGAAGGACTGCAGCTTGTGATTATTATAAAACGTTTCTAACTAATTGACATATATAAATTAAAATTATTTGTAAATTTATCATAAAATTTAAGTAGTTTTCAATATTAAACTTATTAATCATATTAGATTCTAACATCATATTAATTATTATTCTCTCTTCCTATCCTATTTTTTTAAATCAAACTTACTACTCTTATTAAATATGTTCATACACAGAAAATGCCCATTTAAATTATCAAAACAATCTTACAAAAATATATAGAAATATCTTTCTAATTTTCAATCAAACAAGCATCACATCAAAAACTCATTTGTATTATGGCATTCTCCTCCCATATGTAGAGCTTAAATATGGAGTTGATATTTGTCATAATATAATATCTATTTCACATATTTATCATTTTTTCTAAATCAACCATAGTAACATTCCTTTAACAACAATCAAGTAGGAGATATAGGGAAAGAATTAAGAAATATTATTATGGTGTTTTAGAAAAACATTTCGTATTAAATAACTTAATTAATATAATCATATTAGCTAATGTGGTCTTACATTATTAACGAATAGAGGAGTACAATTAAAATATAAATGAAATAATGACTAGAAGTTAGAAAAGCATTCTGGACCAAATACATATAACTCAATATTAATTTTAATCTATTTTGAATAAATAAATCATCTTTGATATCATCGAAACTTATAACATAATATAACCTTAGGAGTTTATAACCCTGTTTGACTTTGAAGAACCCCAAAAAGGATTTTTTTTTTTTATTAAAATAAAAATCAACATCCATTTTAAACTGGGTTAAGTAATAAATTTGTCTTAAGTACACGTCTAGAATAATGTTATCCTGGAATTATTTTTAATTTCAATGTTGCCCCCAAAATCCAAAAATATAGCAATACTACCCTTAAGTGGTTGAGTTAATAACGGTTAAGTTTGACCGTTTTGTTTGGCTGAAACTCCTACATGGCATTATAATGTGGCACACAAAATCCCAATTCAATGCCATATCAGCTAACCCTCCCCGCATTCAATCTTGTTGTCTTCCTCACCAAGAACAAACCCAGCGCCCGTCGATTTCAAAGAACCAATAAAAGCCCAGAAAGTTTGATCGTAATGGAAGAGTAATTACTAATGCCCGTGTCTGATCGTCTTAACAGAGAAAGGTAAAATCATAGAGACAGAGAAGCTCAAATTGCACAAGCAGCAGTTTCTCTGTAATAAGTTGAGAAATTGATCTCTGAATTTTTCAATGGATTCAAAATGAAGCTGTAGTTAAGAATTTACAAAGAATCAGAGAAACAGAGAGGCGCAAATTACATAAAATAGCTCATCAAGAAGCTATTAGAAATGGAGCCCTAAAGATTTATGAGACTCAAAGTGAAGCCACAACCAAAACCAATAAAATCTAACAAAGAATAAGTACATTGAGCGAACAACAGCGGAAAATTCACTGAAACAGAGGCACAACAACCATGAAAAGTAGCTTGATAGGAAGCTTCTACAAATTGGAAATCAAAGATTCCAAACGAACAAACAAGTGAAACTAAGAAAAATTTGCAACAGGAGCAAAGGAAAGAGTAGATTGAGAGAGGATTATTCACACACATGGCAGTCGGCCTCTTTGTCGGCGTCTCACTCTTCCGTGTACAATTCAGACGGCAAGGAAAAGGACTTCGTAGATCCAGATTGGAATGTATAAACAGCGAAAGTAGTCCCAGCGATGAGTTCCTGATCGAGGAAGGAAGGGACGGAGGAGGGTGCGAAGGCTGCAGTGGTCCCGGCATGGCTTCGGCGGGGCTTGCCTTTGTAAATAGTTGACGATTCATGGTAGAGATCGGGGACCAGTGGTCGACGGCGCTGGGTTTGTTTTTGAAACCTGAAGCATAGATGGTAGAGAGGGTTAGAGGGGGAAGGAATTAGCTTATGTGGCACATCAGAATGCCACATCATAATGCCGTGTAGGGTTTCAGTCAAATAAAATGGTCAAACTTAATCTCTGTTAACTCAAGGGTAACATTATTATGTTTTTAGAGTTCGGGGGCAATATTGAGACTAAAAATACTTCCAAGGCAACATTGTTTTTAAGCATGGTTTACTACTTAACTCTTTATATTATGCATTGAAGGAGCTGAGAAATATATATATATATATATATATAGGGAAAAATATTTCTCCTGTCACTGGAGATAGAGTTATCTCCAGTGATCCTAAAACTACGTCGTTTTGAATTAATGAATGGTGTGTTTGTAATTTCAGGTGAATTAATGAAGGGTGTTTCTGTATTTGCACTCTTCATTAATTCACCTGAAATTACAAATACACCCTTTATTAATTCACCTGAAATTACAAATACACCCTTCATTAATTCAAAACGACGTAGTTTTAGGGTTACTGGAGATAACTCTATCTCCAGTGACAGGAGAAATTCTTTACCCATATATATATGTGGGAAAAGTTTTTCTCTAGTTACTGGAGATAAAATTATCTCCAGTGATCCCAAAACTACGTTGTTTTGGATTGATGAAGGGTGTGTTTGTAATATATATATATATATATATGGGAAAAGTATTTTTCCAGTCACTGGAGATAAAGTTATCTCCAGTAACCCCAAAACTACGTCGTTTTAGATTAATGAATGGTGTGTTTGTAATTTTAGTTGAATTAATGAAGGTTGTTTCCGTAATTTTGTTTATTTTTTATTATATGAATTTTACCGAATCACCCTTCATTAATTCACCTAAAACTACGAAAACACCCTTCATTAATCCAAAACGACGTAGTTTTAGGCTCACTGGAGATAACTTTATCTCCAGTGACTGGAGAAATCTTTTACCCTATATATATATATATATATAGGTATAAGGTAAAAGATTTCTCCAGTCACTGGAGATAAAGTTATCTCCAGTGAGCCTAAAACTACGTCGTTTTGGATTAATGAAGGGTGTGTTTGTAATTTATTATTATTATTATATGATTTTTGTCGAAACACCCTTCATTAATTCACCTAAAATTACAAAAGCACAATTCATTAATTCAAAACCATGTTGTTTTAGGGTCACTGGAGATAAAGTTATCTCCAGTGACTGGAGAAATACTTTTTCCCTATATATATATGTATGTATTTGCTTGAGTTGACTATTTCTTAAACTTCAATCCGAAAATTCTTTTATTTCTTTTTTATATTATGGAGTTTTAAGTTAAAAAACAGAATGGAGAAAAGGGTAAATGAAAATCAGAACCCAAAACTAATACATAATATTATTTTTTCTTAAAAAAATAATAATAACACACACAAATGGAAAACAATCAAGAGTGAAATTATGCGCTATTTTTTTTTTAAGAAAACGAGACATACATAATACTTCTCTAATCATTAATATATGACCTATTTATCTAATTTGAGATATAATTAAAAAAAATTATTTAATTATAATGTTTGTGAAATGATCTCTATAAAATATTTATGTATAACATTAAATTATAAATGAGTTTATAAGTTATATAAATTAGTTTGGAAAAAATTATAAATATAAGAGATAAAATGAAAAACAAATCTTATATATTTATGATCAAAATAAACCTCTATACCATGTTCTACAATTATAACCGGAGGAGTAATATTCAATTAAAAAGGCTGAAGGTTTTGAAAGTTGAAAATGTAGACGCATACATACTAATCCATTAAAGGAAAAGATGCAATGTGTTGACTAAAAACAAATGCAATATGTGCTGATGATTTCAAAAATAGTGATTAAAAATGACTCAACTATCTTGCGATAATAAGAATGGGGCGAAATTCTTGTGTGAACGTAGTTTGTCATGTTATTTGTAGTCTAACCAATAAAATTACAATAATACATAAGCTGATTTCATAAGATTTACATTTTTATTACTTGTGAAATTTTATTTAAGAGATTTATTTTTATAAAAAAAATAAAGGAAAAATTCCATTAAAATACCATCTGAATTTGTAAAACTCTCAGAAGCCGACCGAATTTGTAAAAAGACTGAAAGGTGACAAGGACTTTTGAGGGATATGCAAATTCATGCAAAATGACCACAATGCCCTTAAGGTTTTCTCATTCATTTGCCTTGCATGCGTCGTCCTCCTCGTGACCCACTGCCTCACCGCCACTCCCCCTGCCTTCGACGCCGCTCTCGCTGCCGTGGGTGCTGCTCCCGCCACCACTACCAGCTTCGTGGAGATCGAGCAAGCAATTTTGGATCACTGTGAAAAAGGCGAAAAAAAAAAACCACTGCCACAAAATTTTCGATCGCATTGAAAGATTGGAAGAAGATGATGATTTACATAATTTATAGGGTGACAGAAGAAGAAGAAGAACGCAAGAAGATGAAGAAGAAAGAAGAAGAAGGAAGGAAAAAAAAAACTGCGAGACGCACATTCTCGAGAATGCCCAAGCATTCTCCAAGAATGCCTTAGGCTAGGGCATTCTCGCAGAATGCCCAGGGCATTCTCGCAGAATGCCCAGGGCATTCTCAAAGAATGTCTTAGCCTTGGGATTCTTTGAGAATGCCCTTGCCTGAGGCATTCTCGGAGTTTTTTCCCCCCTACCTTTTTCTTCTTCCTTCTTCTTCTTCTTCCGTTCTTCTTTTTTCCGTCACGGTGTAAATCATGTAAACCATCTTCTTCTTCCAATCTCTCAACGCGATCAAAAAATTTGTGGCGGTGGTTTTTTCCCCCTTTTTCACCGTGATCCAGAATTGCTTGCTCGATCTCCACAAAGCTGGCGGTGGCGGCGGGAGCAGCACCCATGGCGGTGGGAGCGGCGTCGAAGGCGGAGGGAGTAGCAGCGAGGTAGTCGGTCATGAGGAGGACGACGCACGTAGGGCAAATGAATCAGAAAACCTTAAGGGCATTGTGGTCATTTTGCATGAATTTGCATATCCCTCAAAAGTCCTTGTCACCTCTCAATCTTTTTACAAATTCGGTGGGCTTCTGAGGGTTTTGCAAATTCATATGGTATTTTAATGGAATTTTCCCAAAAATAAATACAAAAGACGTGCCAAATCATGTTCACATAAGAATTTATAATATGGGACATGTATATACTAAAATTCAAAATCTATAAATATATATAATAAAAAAGTGATTAAACGAGAGGTCTTTTTTTTTTTTGCTCGAAATTAAATGAGACGTCAAGGAGGGTTCGTATCCGCGACTTTCTCTCCGCCAAAACCCTAGCAAACGCGGCGCCCACGCTCTCTTCGCAAAACTAGTTGGTTTCTGTCTCACTGGCGGCGCCTTTGCCGCCGGTGAGCCTCCTCTCATACCACAACCGCGGCAAAACTACAAATCGAACCTCGAAGAGTCAGGAGCAGGCGAGTTTTAGGTCGGAACAGGGACATAAAGCGGCAACCGTCCTTCTTCTTCGGCGTTGGCTCTTCTCTGGTCTCCGTCCTCATCGTCTCTCAGCGGTGGTCGTCTCTCACCTCTGGCAGTGGGAGCTTCTGTCTGGATGTCTCCCTCTACGATGGCCTCTGGCATGACGGTGGTCTCCGGCGGAGGGGATGTTTTTCTGGTTCCTTTTTTCCTATTTTCCTATTTTGTTCTTGTTCTTGTTCCTGTGCTTTTGTTTTTATTATTGTATGCTTGTGTGTTTCTTCTAATGTGGTTATGGATTTGGGGATTTATAGTGGTGTTTTTTGTTGTGATTTGGATTTGTAATTTTGGGGGAAGGGTTTTTCCGATGGTCGATACTGTTTTGTGCCTTATATATGTGAGGATCATTGGTAGGATTATTCGATGATGGCAAATCCAAATCACTATTGTTAGCCAAAATTTATTTGGTGGGTGGTCGACGTCACTAGATTTGCTTCAATGGAGGAGCAAAAGTATTTTTCAAGATTTCACTGTTCTTTCTTCTTCAGAGGTTGGGTTCTCTCTGTCCTATTTCCCAAGTCAGGGCATTTATGTAGCTGATCTATGTACAGCTTATTCTTATAAGGAGGTGTGGTTGATAGGGTGGGTTTTGCAACCAATACCTTCTTTCACGTCACTTTTAACCTTGCATGTTCAGGAAACTATTGAAGTTTTTAATGTTCCTTTTATTCTCTTATATTTTGTGGTGATTAGCTTTCCTTATATTTGTTTTGGTTTTAATTTGTTGTACTTTTTAGTCTTCTTGATCCAGTTTGTTTTCACAGTGTAATCATCATATTTTGTTGTAGCTTTTAATATTAGTATTAATATAAATTTCCTTTTGACCACACAAAAAAAAAAAAAAAGGAGGGTTCGTATGTGAAGAGATCCATTGCCATATAGAATAAGATGAAATTATATTAATGGAAGTGAGAGGTTTCTGCACCGTGGGTTATTACTGTTGCTTTTATTTTTTTTCTTTAATATTATTATCTGATATTCAATTTTTGAGTGGGGTTGTTGTGATTATTATTTTTTCACTTGCGTGGCACTGTATCCTCCTAAAATACAATCATTGTGAATTACTGCAACTTGTGATTATTATAAGAAGTTTTTCACTAATTCACACATACAAAATAAAATTATTTGTAAATTTATCATAAAATTTGAGTAGTTTTCAATATTACACTTATTGATCACACTAAACTTTAACATCATATTAATTTTTATTCTCTCTTCCTACTTTTTTTTTTTGGCAAACTTACTATCGTTATTAAATATATGCATATACAGGAAAATAATAATAATAATGTCCATTTAAATTATCAAAATATCTTATTAAAAAACATATAGAAATACCTTTTAAAATATGTATTATAAAAGGAACCGAAGAGAAAAGTCATCAGCAATTTATAATAAAATAATATTGTACATATAAACTTAAAATAGGCTAATAGAAGATAGGTGCATATTTTTATGTTGAATGATTTGTTAGCCAATTTAGTTCAATTAACTAGCAATCCCAACTATCTTTTCTCTACTACCGATATTCCTAACTCTTTTTCGTTTTTTTTTTTTAACGTGAATAGATTATATTCTTAACTCTTTATTTTATGAAGCTTTTGAAATCTAATTTTCAATCAAACAAGCATCACATCAAAAACACATTTATATTATGAAATATTCCTCCCATATGTAGTTTTTGGAAAATGATTTTCATGATTAACAAGGTAAAAATAGTTTTTAGAGAATAGCTTTTGGGATTTACAAGGTAAAAATAATATTTGGAAAATAGTTTCTGGATTATGAGTGTTTGATAACTTTAAAACTTAGATTTTGATAAAAGTTTATCAAACACACCAAAATTGTTCAGAAGTTATTCTTCATCAAACCTAGATTTTACAAAAGTTTGTCAAACACCCATATTTTTTCCAGGTATTAAAACTTTGGTTTTATCATAACCTTATCAAACACCTTTTTTCTAAAAGCTTTTTTTCATCAAAACCTAGGTTTTGAGGCCAAAACCTAGATTTTGTGAAAATCTATTTTTTTTAGCTTTTTCTCTCTCATCTGCCATCATCACTATTTTTTCAGTATAGCTAGTATCATTAAGACATTTTTTAGTACCTTACTGTACTCTGAAATATATTTTTAATATCCTAATTTTTTTTTAAGATCAGAATATATTTTTTCATTATCTTTTTAGGACCCGTTAGTACAATGAAATATTTTTTCAAGATTGTCACTACCCTAAAATATTTTTTTTAAGGTCAGTTGTTATCCTGAAATATTTTTTCAATATCCTAAAATAAATTTTTAAAACCATGAGAAATACCTTTTCACTATTAGTCAATATTAAGTATCTATTTAGTATCCGTCAGTATCAAGAAATAATTTTTTAAGATCAGTTGTTACCCTAAAATATTTTTTCAATATCCTAAAATAAATTTTTAAGACCATGAGAAGTATCTTTTGAGTATCAGTCAGTATTAAGTATCTTTTTAGTACCCGTCAGTATCTTGAAATATTTTTTCAAAATCAGTTGTTACCTTGAAATATTTTTTTAATATCCTAAAATAAATTTTTAAGAACAAGAAATATTTCAGAGTACTGATTGGTACTGAAAAAATGATTTTCACGATTTATGAGGTAAGAATGGTTTTTAGATGATAGTTTTTAGGATTTACGAGGTAAAAATAATTTCTCGAGAATAGCTTTGGGATGAAAATTGGTGTTTGATAAACTTTTACAAAACCTAAATTTGTTGCTGAATAGCTTCCGGAGAGGGTGTTTCGCAGACTTGTGACAAAACCTAGGTTTTAGGAACCTCTAAACAGGCACGTAGAATCTAAATATGAAGTTGATGTTGTTCATAATATGAGATCTATTTCAAAGATTTATAATTTTTTAAAATGAACCCTATTAACATTTCTTTAACAATAATCAAGTAGGAGATATAGGAAAAGAATTAAAAAAAGATTATTTTGGTGTTTTAGAAAAAAAGAGTCATATTAAATAATTGGGTTACGTATCAATTTTACCTGGAAGTACATGCCAAGGAGCAATCTTGCCCTGTAAGGTTTTTTTTTTTCAATGTTACCCTAGAAGTCTAAAAACGTAGCAATATTATCCTTTCGTTAACAGCTCTAACGGTCAAACGTTAGTTGATTGCATTATACTAATGTGGATTATTTAAGTGGCATCTTTATGACTTTTTTAGTAGCAATATTACCCCAAAGTACATGCCTAAGAGCAATTTTGCTTTGGAAGTTTTATTTTTGTTTCAATGTTACCTCGGAAATATGAAAATGTAGCAATGTTGCCCATCCATTAACAACCATAATTAATTGTATTTTACACTTTTTGTAAGCTTGATTTTCTCAGTTTTCTTTGCTTACAATGCATTAGAAGTTCGTTAATCATTCACGTAGATAATTCTGCAGGCAAGTAATTATTGTTGTTTGGAAAAATTCATTTGAACTGCTTGCGACGTACCCGTTTGATCTTCTGTTCGGACAAATTCGTTCTTATTTTTCTTTGATTTGTTCGAAACATTTTTTTTGGACAAATTCCGCAAGCGGGTGATTATTGTTTGATTGAGGAATGCCTGCGATGGAAGACGCTATGGGGGAAGAAGGAATAGGCTATATTTGCTTTTTTTTAAAAAAAAAAAAGTTAATTGCCACCCTACTCTCTCCTGTCATGATTATGATTATAAGACCGACTTGACTTTTTTTGAAGAAATTAAGAAACTAAATAAATTACTTATTCATACTACCTCCGATCCTAATTATAAGAACGGATTGACATTTTTTGGAGAAATTAAGGAAGTTAAACAAGTTATTTAATCATATCATATGTTATGTATCCTTAGATTATATATTAATTTATTAGTCAAACTAATTAATTTGGAGAAAAAAAATAAAAACAACTTGCAGGACAAAATTGCTCCTAAGAATGTACTTCTGGAATAAAAGTGCTACTAAAAAGGTGATAAAGATGTCATGTAGACAATCCACCTCAGCATAATGCAATCAACTAACGTTACACAGTTAGGGCTATTAACAGAGGGACAACATTGCTACGTTTTTAGACCTCTGAAGAAACATTGAGACAATAAAAAAACTTTTAAGGTAAAATTACTACTTAACTCTAAATAACTCGACTAATATAATCATATTAATTAATGAGGTCTTATATTAATTGATGAACATTGGAGTACAATTAAAATATAAATAAAATAATGACTAGAAGTTAGAAAAGCATTCTGGACCAGATAAATATAACTCAATATTAATTTTAATCTATTTTGAATAAATAAATCATCTTCGATATCATCAAAACTTATAACATATTATACCCTTGGGTCTCATATAGTTTATTCTAAAAATTAACTTATAACATATAAGTGGCATGTGGCAGAAGCAAGTGTGAGGTTATATATATATATATATATATATATATATATGAGATACAATAATACACATATATATAGGAGCCACCGTTTGGTCCGTTTTTCTAATCCAATTGCCTCCATCTTCCCATGTGATTCATTTCAACCCTATTTCTTTTTATATGCCTCCTTTTGTTATTTATAATCATAACCACACATTTTTATTTAAAGCAAAAATAAATAAAATATTCAATCAAAAAAATAAATAAAAATGTAGCCTGAACAACTGGCCTATGTAACATAGGCAATTGCAGATATTTATATAAAAGGAAAGTTAGTAAAAAGTCTCATATTAAAAATTGGGAAAATTAAATAAAAGACCTAGAAAAAATAATATTTATTATAAAGGACCATAAAAATTGTAATTACTTAAAATGACCAAACATAATAATATAAATTTTAAATTACTAACTTGCCCCTAATCAAACCTCATGATATATCTTATCTTTTTCTTAAATTAACCCTAATCAAATCTCACGATAAATTTTAATATATTATCTCTTGTATTTATAATTAAAAAAATAACTAAAATTAAAACTAAAAATGCCCATCTAATATATCAATTTTTTTAATATATCATTTAATTAACAACTATTAAACTCATTTTTTTCAGCAATTTACATAATCAAGTTTTCAAATTTACATTATCAATGATGATATCCATTAAATTCTTTTTTTAAAAAAAATTAAAACTAAGCTTATTTCAGATTTTTTTTAATATAATAGGTCAATTATATATTTTTTAAAAAAATTTATTAACATTACATGAATTTTTTAATCCACATAAATTGCTTCTAAAAGAAAAATAAAACATATAAACTTTCTTGGTTTAACATATATGATAAATTATAAAAGATCTTAACTTTTATTAAAATTTTTGTTGATTTTAAGAAAATTATAATTTTACAAATTGAGGAATGCATAATTTTTTTTATTTATAAATATATATTCAAGTTGTGAAAATGAAAACTGACAAAACTATTTTTTCATTTAATGAAAGGGTAAAGGATTTCTCCAGTCACTGGAGATAGAGTTATCTCCAGTGATCCCAAAACTACGTCTTTTTAAATTAATGAAGAATGTTTCTATAATTTTGTTTATTTTTTTAATCATATACATTTTACCAAAACATCCTTCATTAATTCACCTAAAATTACTAACAAACCCTTCATTAATTAAAAACGACGTAGTTTTGGGGTCACTGGAGATAACTCTATCTCCAGTGACTGGAGAAATACTTTTCCCTTAATGAAACTCAAAATTTTGTATTAGTTTTAAAAATAGAATGGGGGATTATTTGCATTACAAAAAAATGGTGATGAGAGAAAAGCGTCAGCAAGCGAGGGCGAAAGGTGTGGACAGTGTGAGGGGGCGGAAGCAGGGCGGAGGATCGGAGGGATCGGGCAGAAGGGATGGGGAAGGAGAGGGAGTAAAGCAGCCTGAGTCGAGCACTCAGGGCGAAGGAGTGAAAAGCTTCATGTTTGGTCGAGCACCTAAACAACAACGGACAAGTAAGGATGCATCTCATGTGAACTCGGCTGGTGTGAAGACTAGTACCGCTAAGTTGTCCTATCGTGATAGGCTCCTGTCACCGGGTTGGGCAGGATATTTGGTTCAATATTCGGAAGACGATGATATCGTCCAGGGTTGGAAGGATTATTTTCATAAGATGAATGAGCAAGACTCTCTGTGTAACCAGGAGGAATCTGATGAGGAGGATGACCAGTTAGCACGAAGGCTGGAGGGTAAACCTGGAAAGCTGAAGTTTACTGCAGAGGAGTATACTACATGGTGCATGCCTTGGATGAATTCTTTGATAATTAAGGTGTTAGGTGCAAGTCTCCCCACATTCATCATCCGGGATCGCATCAATCGTATGTGGAGACCAAAAGATCCACTGAAATTAATTCCGTTAAGTAACGGATATTATATTGTGTCGTTCTCTGATGAGCCTGCTTTCGTCGCTAAAGCAGTCAATTAAACTAGGTCCTAATTAATTATGCAATATAGGGTCAACCTAGGTCATTTTCCCAAGGAGCAAGTTGTGGGTTTTTCTTCAGGTTGAATTAAGGTGATGAAAAATGCAAATAAAATAAAACTCAACTACGTAAATGCAAGATGATAATGATTCTAAACCTAAATGAGAATGGAATTAATCTAGATGAGAATGCAAATTTGGGGGTTTTTGTTTTGAGAAAATAATTAGAATCCTAAGAAAAGAAATTAACTAAAAGTGAATCAACCAATTTATGAGGAAGAAGGGGACAACTTAGGAATTGCATGGAGTTAACTTTCTTAGCCCAAACCAATTAATTAGACCAAAGGAAGATTAATGAATTTAATCACCTAATTGAACACGGGAAACCCTCTAGCTCAATAACACATATTCCACTAGAAAACTCATAATGAAATAAGCGGTGGTTAATTAAACTCATTAAAAATCAATCACAAAATAGTTTTGAAAATCTTGTTTGCAATTATCCAATTGAACAACTAGATAATTTATCAACCCAATTAAACAATTAAGATGATAAACCAAATTAACAATTAAATTAATAATGAAAACTCAATTAATAATTCAATTGACAATCAAAAGGTTGCAAACAAAACTCCAACAATTGTCTCACACATAAAAACTTCAAATTATCAATCCAATCCAAAAGAAATATGTTTACAATCTAAAACTAGATTGTTCTCAATTAACACAACTTGAAATCCTTTAAAACTAAATTATTTCAAGTCCTGAATTAAAAAGATAAAAAGAATAACACTCCCTTGTGATCTTCAAGTGTAAAACTCTAGGCTCTAGCCTTCTCCATGCTCCTCCAAAGTTGTCTCCTAAAAGAGCTTAAACTTCCATGAATTTTTCCCTTCCAAGCCGCAAGCAATCCATGAAAGCCATCAGGAAAGAATGAGGAGACACTGCTAGAAAAAGGGTAATCAGCGACGGATTTTGTTACGGAATTTATTCCGTAGCAAAATCCATGAATTTTGCGACGGATTTAGAAGTCCGTCGCAAAATAGGAAAATTTGCGACGGAACATAATTTCCGTCGCAAACTTGCGACGGAAAATTATTTTCCGTCGCAAATAAATGTAAAATAAAGGTTTCAGGCAATGGAATTGCGACGGATAGACATTTCCGTCGCAAATATTGCGACGGAATTATCTTCCGTCGCAAACTGGCGGCCAAAATGGCCGCCAGTTTTTCCTTTTTGCGACGGAAGTATACTTCCGTCGCAAAAATGGGTGCTTTTTGCGACGGAAGGCAAATCCGTCGCAAATTTGCGACGGATTGGATTTCCGTCGCAAAAAGCTGGGTTAACCCTCAGCTCACCCCGTCATTATGTCTCATTTTCACCCCCAGCTTCGTTATAGACGACACCGCCCGCCCTCAGCTCCGCCGCTGGTCCGCCTCCCTCAGCTCGTTCGCGCCCTCATCTTCCCACCCCCAGCTCCGTCGTCCCCACACCCACAGCTCAGCTCTTCCTCGGCACCTCCCCACGCCCACAGCTCGTACTCGGCACCTCCCCACACCCCCAGCTCCGTCCGCCACCCACAGCTCCGGCCGCCTCAACCCACAGCTCAACCTATCTCTCCAGCGCCCTCAGCTCGGCCAAAAACGCGGTACCTTGTTTTTTTTTTAATTTTTTTTTCACATTATTTAGACTGATTGGTTGGATTTTTTATTTTTTATTTTTACTTTTTTATTTTTTATTTTTTCCTCATCTCCACTGATTGCTAATTAAATAGGAGAATGACAATTAGGTTTTAAAAATGCTCTTTAATTTGAATGATGAGATACAAAATGTATATATGGATAGTAATAGGTTGGGATTTTTGTTTCAAATTATTGAATGGACCTATGAGATTTGCAATTAAAATTATCATATTTTCAAATTATTAGGAATTATATACAACTTTTTTTTCTTATAATCATATTCTCTTGCGTTTCTGGCACAAACAAAATTCTATAATTTAGATTGTATGGATCAACATTGAGGCATTGGTTGGTAATTTTACCTACTAAAAAATGATTTCGTATAAAAACTATTTTGTTCCATCATAAATGTATAGATAGATAATTAATCTGCATATTTAAAACAATTATATGGTCGAAGGGTGTGAGCTCAATCAGTAAATTATTAAACAAAAATGTATGAGAAGGGAATTTTTAAGGACAAAGGGCATAAACAAGCCAGAAGTCTTATTATTACTACACAATTTCCATTTAAAAATTACTGAAAAGTTTTTTTTGCCTCAACACAGAAGTCTTATTTCTATCATCACAAAGTCTTATAGTTTACAGTTAAAAGTTTTTGAATTAATTTCGTAGAACCTAAATATTGTTCTTCCATAATGCTTTGAACAGAATTGCATTTTTTAATACTGTACTTGAAGAGGTTGAATAGAGTAAAAAATAATATTTAATAATCATTTTTCCAGTGTCATGTTGGTGTTGGAGTTAAAAATCTCTCCCAAATGACTTGTGTTCAAACATGACATACTTTACTAAAAAAAAAAAAAAATCCTTAATAATCTTTAAATAAAATCATATATGTAAATCTTGTAACTGGAACAAAATAGGGAGAAGCATACAATAACGAGTGCTCACTTTCGATGCAATAAATGATAACACAATGATTAAAAAATAAATAAATGATAATACATTCATACTACTTAGAGACTCTTTAGTTATTATATTCTTTTCTTAAAACCTCATAATGATTTTTTTCTTTTTTAGAAAAATAAACTAAAAGAGTTATTCACTTAAAATTTCCTTAAGAATTAAGTAGAATATATTTTTAGCGGGTGTAACTTTTGAATTTGTGAGCTATTTGTAGCATATTTTCAACTATTTGTGAAATAAAAGATATGTTATATATATTGGAAAATGTTTGCACCCGATAAAAAAGAGTTACACATGTTTAAGAATTTGGATCTTGACATAATACATTTTTAAACAAATTCAAAGAGAGTTTATATATATATATATATAAACAAATTTAACATAATACCCTATGGTTGGACTGATTGAAAAGGTAGCTTGACACCAGGAAACAGGAATATTTAACATCTTATTTCATGCTTAAATGTGGTTTCTATCTTACAAGTTGAGACAAATTAAGCTCGAAGAAATAGCTTATAATTTTGCTGTTTTTTTCCTCTCCACAGTCGCTGTTGTCCATTTACCGGTGCTCTTCTCCGTCGTCCGGCTACTCTGCCCTTCCGGTAAGCTCCCTTTCGTTTCCTTTTTTACCACATTATTTATTATGGTAAATTAGTATAGATAGAAATTGAAAAAATTAGTCATACTTAATACTCGTGAATAAATATAGGTGTAAATTAATATGATTAATTTTGATTTTTCAAATCAATTTTGGGTACTAGTGCATTCGGTGAAGGCCACAGGGGAAATTGTTGTGGAAAATCCTGTATATGTTTGGTGATTGTAAATTTTGTGTAGTTTTGTTCATGAACATAACTGTTATTGCGGGCTTTAATTTACAATACTGGGTTCTTACGATATTTAATTTTTTGGAAAATCCTGTATATGTTTGGTGCTTGTAAATTATTAGTATTGTTCAATTAACTGTATGATATGTGTTTTACGGTTGTAATTAACACCAAATTAAGAATGTTTTCTTCAATACTTGTATCTTTTTTGTCTCTGTGTGTGTGTGCTCTTAGTATAGATTGAAATACTTTAATTAGCACAACCCCTTGCGTAAAAAATGAAAATTGGAAAAAAATTATTCCAAGCAATCTTGTCAATATCTTGCGGATTAAATGAAAAACAAATTAAGTCAAATATACATGGAACCAGTTTCCCAGTAAGCATTAGAGAGAGCTTATCAGGTCTTGACCTTTCAAATATGATTTGGATATAAAGATCTAATTTGATTTTTTTAAAATGATGATTTTTAGATAAAAATTCATTTTTTTGGCAAAAAAGAAAGTTAAAAAGTTATCTCTATTTTATGTTTTATACCCATTAAAATATTTTTTTTAAGAATATAGACGTTTTAAGAAAAATAATATTTAGATCGTTTAAATTAATTATAGACCATCCAAATTACCAAAAAAAAAAAGTCTTCTCATTTTTAGACCTCCATTCCTTATTACAAGGATCTAGTATAAAAATCAAGTGGTTCGAATATCCATTTTTGTTAATAAAGTCTCTTTAAGAGAGTACATGAGAGATAGCGAGTGAAATATTATTGAAGAGCGATAATAAGTAGAATATAATGAGGTAAAAATAGACCAAGACCAATTTAAAGTATACATGGAAAAAAAAAACCAATTGCACTTTAAAATTTCAAATCATTGGTTTTCTTATTAAAATAATCTGCAAATTGATAAATTTTATACTAAATACTTATTCTGTTGTAGGTCACAAAAATTATTAAAGATTTTGAATTTTACATGATATTTTATTTCTTTTTTAATAAAAAATGTACATGAATAACATTAGTGTCATGAATTTGTCCGGAATTTAGAAATCACAATTCTGATTTTGGTGTGATAAAAGTATTTGTGGCATGTGTTTGTTTTTTCATTTCCTTGATTAATTGACAATTGGTTTGCATAAGTGGCTAGTTGAATTGACCACTTTTATATATTTGTGGCATGTTGAGATGCTAATTAAGTTAGTAACTGAACTAGCTAGGAAATATGGAAGGCAACCATGATAGAAGTTGGATGTACAATCGCCTAACTGAGAGAAGAGAACTAACTCAAGCATTCTTGGCGGGTTTGCCCATGTTCATCAATTTTGCTCTGGCACATTCAACTAATTCAAGTAGGGAGATCAGGTGTCCGTGTGTCAAATGTAGGTGTATAAGATTTGAAGATTTTGAGGAGGTCAAAATCCATTTGTGTAGAAGGGGATTCATGAAGGATTATGAGTGTTGGGAATATCATGGCGAAGTCCGACAGACACCGACACCTAGTGGTTATTACGGGGACAGTAGTCATCGAGACAACCTTAATCAATATGAGCAGTTGGTTATGGACGCTGCTGGACCGTCGATCGGCCGATATTTCGATCCTGTTACTCATGCTGAGTCGTCATACATGGGAGAGGAGACCGATACACATGCTCAACCATCATACATGGGAGAGGATCCTCATCCGGAAGCCGATAGGTTCTATAAAATGCTTCAAGAAGCTCAACGTCCGTTATGGGAAGGTTGTGAACACTTTGAAAATAGTGAATATTCATCGCTATCGGCTACCCTAGCAACACTAAGCCTGAAGACTGATCACCATATGAGTGAGAGGAATTACAACGAAATGATGCAGATCATAAGCAAGGTTGTTCCCAACGACAGTAATTTGCCGAAGGATTTTTACCAAGCAAAAAAAAAGGTGAAAGAGCTTGGGCTTGGATGTGAAAAAATTCATTGCTGCCCTAGGGGATGTATGTTGTATTACAAGGATGATGCTGAGCTGACCAATTGTAGATTCTGTGGACATGACAGATATGAAGTTGTGAGGAAAGGAAGGAAAATTACCCGTCGAGTGTTAAGCAAGATGCACTACTTTCCTCTGGTGCCCAGACTTCAGAGATTGTATGCATCAGAACAAACAGCTGCTCACATGAGATGGCATCGGGAGCATCACAGGGATGAAAACTTTGTGACGCATCCTTCGGATGCTGAAGCTTGGCGTAAATTTGACGAGGCGAATCCTTTCTTTGCTATGGATCCCCGTAATGTCCGTCTTGGTCTATGTTCGGATGGGTTCGCTCCTTTTGATAAAACGGGCAGGAATTATTCCTGTTGGCCTGTCATTGTGACACCGTACAACCTCCCACCTTCTATGTGCATGAGAAGAGAGTTTTTGTTCCTGAACGCGTTAATCCCTGGGCCATCCAACCCAAAAAAGAAGATAGATGTGTACCTCAGGCCTTTGATAGACGAGTTGAAGATGTTGTGGAGTGAAGGGGTTCTTACGTATGATATATCATTGAGTCAGAATTTCACAATGCGTGCTGCCTTAATGTGGACGATAAGTGATTTCCCTGCATATGGGATGTTGAGTGGCTGGCAAACATCGGGAAAGCTTGCATGCCCGGTATGTCTTGAACAGAATACGGGTTATAGCTTGCAACACAGTCACAAGGTCTGTTGGTTTGACAGGCACCGGCGATTCCTACCCCCCAATCATCCGTACAGGACAAATAGAAAAGACTTCACGCGAAATGTTGTCGAACGAGCAGATCAACCTCTTCGTTTAAGTGGCCAAGAAATATGGGATAGGGTCAAGCATATTCCAAGTGTCGAAGAGGGGGCTGCTTCTAGCGAACCTGAGGGATATGGTGTTGATCATCATTGGAACAAACGCAGCATCTTCTGGGAACTACCATATTGGAAAGAACAACTGTTAAGACACAACCTCGATGTCATGCATATTGAGCGGAATGTGTTTGACAATATTCTGTACACCGTGATGGACACCAAGGGCAGGATGAAGGACACAGTCAATGCAAGACTGGACATACAAGAGATTTGCAGAAGGCCTGCTTTGCATTTGGTGCAGGATGGCAGGGGACGGATTTCCAAACCTAGAGCACCGTACACATTAAACAAACAACAGAATTTAGAATTGTTGCAATGGGTAAAAGATTTGAAACTCCCGGACGGTTATGCGTCAAACCTGAAAAGATGTGTCAACATGCACGAGGGGAAGTTCTTCGGGATGAAGAGTCATGATTGTCATGTTTTTTTCCAGAGATTGTTGCCTTGGGCCTTCAAAGCACTACCGAAGGAAATGTGGTCTATTCTAACGAACTTTTCCGTGTTCTTCAGAGAAATTTGTGCTTCAGAGCTTAATGTTGAAAAGTTACGGCTTCTGGAGGCGAGTATGCCTATAACGCTATGCAAGTTAGAGAAGGTGTTTCCTCCTTCCTTTTTTGACTCAATGGAACATTTGCCCGTTCACTTGGCTTACGAAGCAAGGGTAGGAGGCCCGCAACAATATAGATGGATGTATCCGTTTGAGAGGTAATATATATGTCTTTCGATCTGTTATTAATTGAAAAACATGGTACTTTAGTTTATAAATACCCTATGATATTCCATTGTAGGTTTTTACACACACTTAAGCAGAAGATCAAAAATCCAACCCACGTTGAAGGATCTATCGCTGAAGCATATCTAGTCGAAGAGGCCGCTAAATTTTCGTCATACTATCATCCCCCTGAAATGATGTCAAGATGGAGAAGGGTACCTCGCAACGATGCCGGTGATACAAGGGATCAAAAATCAATATTTAATTATCCAGGGCGAGTCGTGGGAAAACATTGGAAATCAACTCTTGACGGAAGAGATAAGCAAGTAGCGGAGTGGTACATTCTAAACAACTGTGAAGAGGTCGCCCCGTACTTAAAGTAAGATTTTTGTTTTTCCGTTTTACTATTACGATAAGTATTAAAGTATTAACTTCATATATATATATATATATATATATATATATATATATATATATATATATATTTTGCAGTTACTTTTCTAATTGGGTCCGATCGGAAAATCCTTCAATGTCGGTGTCCCAAGTTGATCAATTCACGAACTCTGAGTTTCCAAAATGGTTTCGAACCTATTTCGCGAAACATCGAGAAGATCCCAATGAAGTTGCGTGGAGTTTATCTTATGGAGCTCCAATTAGTGTTACTCAATGCAGCAGATATATAATCAATGGGTATCGGTTTTCAACTGTTGACACGGATGCAGGTACACAATGTTGCAATTACGGTGTATGTTGTCGAGGTGACCAAGTTGACGGGGTGGAGACTGTCTACTACGGGAAGTTACGTGACATAATTCAATTGAAATATCCGTGGGACAATGTGGTGACCCTTTTTAAGTGTGAGTGGTTTGATAACAGTCCGCGTGGGACAAAAATGGACGAGCATGGAAATATTGAGATCCACTGGACAAGGAGATATGCGGTTGGTTATGACCCATTCATCCTTGCTCAACAGGCGGAACAAGTTTACTATACACTATATCCCACATCCCGCCAAGGGTGGAGGGGGGTTATTAAAACCAAAGCACGAAATATCATACCGAAGTCGAAAGAGTCGGATTCAAATGACGGTATGGCTGAACCTTTCCAAGCTGATGTGGAACATCTACTGCCCATAAACATCGAAGACAACGAAATACCAAGCAATCTCTTTGATTCTGCTGCGGATTTAGAATTGATTCCTATACAAATTGACGATGAGGAATCAGACGATGAGGCAGAATTGATTTACTCTGACAGTGAATCTGAGTTCGACGACTATGAGACTTCAGAGGAAGACGGCCAAGCAGAAGTCGATGAACAGGAATCGTCCGGTTGAGATTTGTTAGTTCTTTGTTTTTGACGGTCTGTTATACTACATACTTTGTTACTTCACTACTGTAATCAACCCTAAATATATTTGTAGTTTTTTTTTTTTGACCTAATGTCTATAAGTGTTCAGAGATGGAGCATCAAGGAGGATCTTCAGGTAGTGGACGTGGTGGTGGTCGATCCCGGCCCCGTCCTATCAGAGGTGGTAGGGCGTCGTCATCTGCCCATTCTGTAGGCAGAGAGCGGGGCGGTGCCCCAGAGGTGCCACCGTTTAATATGGCATCGTCACCGTCGGGTTATTTCGCATCTTCACCGTCGCTGTATACGTCGCCGTCGCCTCCTACCTCCACTGATCCGCAGCAAATGGGACAACAGGTTTACTAGCCTAATTCTGATTGATTTACATATGTTTAGTTTCATGAAACCATCTATGTACAAACATCTTTAATATTTCACATTTCTTGCTTAGTACACCCCGTCGCCTCAAAGCCACGTCGGGGAAGAAGGTAGTTCCTCCAATACACCGATCTGGGGCACAACAGATCCTGAGACAGGGCTGCTTTGGATCTGTCCTGACAACGAGTAGTAAGTCATGCCAAGTTACCAGTAATGTTACTAATCCCTTATCTAATTGGTTTTATGCTAATAATATTTGCATGATGTCCTCTGGCTTTAGCTTTGTGCCTCGTGATCCGGTGATGGATTTCATCTCGGACCAATTATTCCGTAACTACAATGAAGCTTGGACCAGCTGGACAGCGATTCCTACGGAAAATCGAAATGCTTGGTTCGATGAGTTTATGGTAAGTTATTTATTTATGGTTTTTAATTAAGTACTTTTATAAATTACCGCACTAATTGTTTGTTGTTGATTTTCAGAGGAAGCACATGTCGTTGCCTGAACATCGTGCAGCTCTGAGAAAGGCTTATAACGCCAGGGCAGCCCGGTGGTTGTCTCAAAAGCTTTATAACTTGAGACATGGTGGAAGAGGCAGGCGAGATTGGCTTCCACAGGACACTGCAAACCAATTATTTGACAATTGGGCCACCAATGAAAAGTTTCAGGAGAAGAGTGTGAAAAATAAGCAAAATAGGGCCAAAATGGAAGGCCCGTCATATGTTGGCGGCTCTATTCCGATGACTGAGTGGAAACGGAAACTTGTGAGTACACGTTATTTTCTATTTAGGTAATCAATATTTTGTACTTTGAAGTAATTAACTATGATCATCATTTGCGTTTGCAGGCAGAGACTGGGGTTCCTCCAGAGTCGGTAGGTTGGGCTGCCTTTGAGCGGACCCATTCCCGGCAGTCTGAAGGAAGTGATGAGAGGGAATGGATTAACTCAAGGGCGCACACAGTAGCGGTTAGACATTTATTGCATTTATTACTTGTTTTATGCACCACAATATTTATTTCATTTTATATGTCTTATTTGTTATGTATTTTTGTCTTTGTAGGAAAATTATACGAAGCTGTCGCAGGAGAGAGACTCACAGCGTGAGACTGACCCGTCATCCTCTGTGTGCGATAATGATAGTCTGTTCATTCAGGCTGCAGGTGGATTTGACAAGAAAGGGAGAGTCTTTGGATACGGTGCCGCTGCTAGCCGACTGAAGCCAACAAAGCGCTCCTCATCCGGCATTGAAGATGTTTCTGCAGGTAAACGTATTTGATATTGAAAATTTCCATTCTCTTGTCCATTCAAATGAAGTCCAAATAATAAATGTACTTGATATTGTTTTTGCAGATGAGATGAAGAAGATGAAGGCTTCGACAGCACAGATGACTCAGGAACAGGAGCGGATGCTTGAAGAGCAAGAGAAGATGAGGCAGATGATGATTCAGGAACGAGAGATGATGGAGGAGCGGATGGCTAAGGAACGAGAAATGATGGAGGAGCGGATGAGGCGGATGCAAGAGGAGATGATGAGGCAGATGCAGATTCAACTCAAGTCCCTAATGAACAAGGGTTCGGGGTCGGCTCTTGGTGATGATGACCATGCTGGTGATGATGATGATGATCACAATGCTCCTGTTTAGACTACTGTTTAGAATTTGCCCTTTGTAACATTGTTAGACTACTTTTTAGTATTTGGTATTTGTTAGATTACTCTTAATGTGCACTCCTTATAATTATTATTATATCCATGAATCACTACTTTTTGTACTCAATTTTTTAAAAATTAAAAAAAAAAATAACATTCAAAATAATTATTAGTTTTTCTAAGAAATTGTTTCTGTAGCAAACGATCAAATATGGGAAAATTTACAAAATTTCTAGTTTGCTATAAAAAAAATAAAAAAAATAAAAAAGGAAAAAAAATAAATTAAAAAATAAATTAAAAAAAAATTTAAAAAAAAAAATTTGCTACGGAATAGAATTCCGTAGCAAATTTGCTACGGAATTCTATTCCGTAGCATAGCAAATTTTGCTACGGAATTCTATTCCGTAGCAAAATTGCTACGGAATTCTATTCCGTAGCAAAATTCAAATTTGCTACGGAATGAATTCCGTAGCAATTTGCTACGGAAAATTTTCCGTAGCAAATTTGCTACGGAATATTTTTCCGTAGCAAATTTGCTACAGAAAGGAAATTCCGTCGCAAATTGCGACGGATTTTCCTTATCCGTCGCAATTTGCGACGAAGGATTTTGCTACGGAATTTTTCCGTAGCAAATTCCGTAGCAAAATCATTTTGCTACGGAAAATCCATATTTTTCCGTAGCAAAATGAATTTGCTACGGAAAAATTCCGTAGCAAAATCTCAAAATTTTTGTAGTGAGAATTATTGATTCATCAATCTCTTGGTCAGCGAGAGAAAAGTGGAATGAATTGATGATTTAAGGTGGTGGGTCCCGTGAGTGAATGATCAATGAATCAAAGAATCAAGAAAACTCCTTTGTGTGATGCTCTGCGTCTCCAGCGTGAATTCGTCGTGTGCGTCAATGTTCTGCAGCTCTCTCCGTGCGTGTTGCGGCTCTCCAAGAGAGCGTGCCTTCTTCTTGTAGCTGCTAGGTTAATTTTATAGGAGAAAGAGAGGATTTTTGGGTATTAATTTGAGCCAATTAAAATTCCAAAAGCCCAACAAAATTTCACCATTAGATCTTTTTTTAGCTTCCAAGGTTAATTCTGCATCGTAGGATTTTCCAATAAGCATTTTCTTATCCTACAAGAATTAAATAAAATCGTGATCTATCATATATTTAGAAATATTATTCAATCACAAGATCTCAATCAGAATATTGAAAATTTAAGTCCAATAATCTCATAATTAATTCTGATTTATATTATTTCCTAAAATAGGCTAACAATCCAATTATTGTCTAATAAATCCAAATTAGCCTAAAATAGTCTCTAAAATAAATGAATAAGGCAGGATAAAATATATTAAATTGGAATTTATCATTCTCCAAGAAAGAAGATCGGGATTATGCTTTTCAAGAGGGCCCATGGATGATCGATGATCATTATCTCATTGTCCAGAGATGGAGACCTAATTTTAACCCGTGGAAAGCGGATCTACAATGCAATATTGCGGCATGGATCCGACTCCTGGATATCCCGTTTGAATTTTACAATGTTGAGTCTTTGAGAAGGATAGGCAATATGGTAGGAAAAATGATAAAGATTGATAAGTCTACGTCGATCTTGTTGGAAATTATGCCCTAGGGGCAATTCATTGTACTTTGGATATTTAAGTTATTTAAAGTATTCTCTTTTATTATCATTTTCGTTTGCATGTTCGTATTGATAACTGCATCCCTGGATAATCTTATAGATTATCCTAAATGTCCCTGGTCGGTCATCTACACGGGAGTGAAGATGAAATAAGATCAGTATGACTTTGATGAGGTATGGAGATACGAATCAAAGTCATGGGCACTTGTAAGAGTACAAGGTGCTGGACCGACCCACTATGAGAAAGCTGCATGGATTAAGTCATAAGCTTATCTCATGTATAACCGCGTCACGACGCCCTATGACCTGAGACCATCATAGATTCCTACATGATGAGTCACTGGTCTTTCACCTAGTCAAAAGTCACCTTTGACCGTGTGATGATAAAGGCTAGGATCAGGATTAGTGGTTTTCATGCGGAGGAATGTGAGTGGTCAAGATGGGATTTGTCCCTCACATATGTAGAGAGATAATGCTGGGCCCCTCGATGAGTGAGTCTAAGAAATGTATGGCCATACTGTGATGGAAAGGAGTTTCCATTTCACTTATTAGACTACTCGAGAATCGAGAAAGCATTGGTCAAGAAAAGGAAGTTGACATTATCCATGCCTCATCCTTGACCAAATTATCGCGTAACAAAAGGGACGTGACATGGTTGTACAATAGGTAGTATCGTGTCATCGATCCCCATGTGAATTGGGTAGTTGCAATGTCTTGCTAGAGGCCGCTTGCGACTTGTGGGCTGATACAGTGTTGGCCCACTGCCAATCTCATATGGGCCTGCAGGGTCGCACACAAGAATAATCCAACACGGGTGAAAGTGTCCAGGTTCATTGAATCTCAGATTAATCTGAGATTAAATGAATACTAAATTTGATCTAGGATATAGCCAATCTCATATGGGCCTGCAGGGTCGCACACAAGAATAATCCAACACGGGTGAAAGTGTCCAGGTTCATTGAATCTCAGATTAATCTGAGATTAAATGAATACTAAATTTGATCTAGGATATATATATATATATATATATATATATATATATATATATATATATATATATATATATATATATATATATATATAATTCGAAATTAGTATATATATATTATATATGATATTTGTTTAGTATTTAATTTATTTGATAAATTAAATATCTGAAACAAATAGAGATATTGTATCTCATTTAATTTCGAATAAAGATATCGTATATCTGTTTAATATTAAATTGAGATATGGTATCTCAGATTTAATTAAATAGATAGATATCATATCTCGGATTTAATTTATGATGATAAATTAAATCAAAAGGCTTTAAATTTAGATTTGATTTAAATTCAAAACTCGGATTTCCAAATCTGGCTGTTAATATATTCAATTACATTTATGAGATAGATGTGATTGATATGTTGACCAGATTCAAAAATCCGAATTTCCAAAATTAATAAAGGATTAATTTTGGTTATATAATACGCCTATCGGGTTTAGAAAAAACCTACGGGATTTTCAGTTGAGCGTATTCAGAAAAGCCGCGAGAAACCCTAGAGCAACTTGAGAGAGAGAGAGACGCACAAGAAGCGCTAGCACGCTGCCGCAACCGTGTTTTGGGGACTGTTCGTGTGGATACCAGTAGAGGAAGCCGATCCAAGAGTCGACTTCTGCTGATCGAAAAAACGAGACGCGGACGTGTTGATCGCCCACCTGATCAAAGAAACGAGACGCGGACGTGTTGTTCGAGAAGGTAGCCCACCTGATCAAAGAAACGGAACGCGGAATAGTTCAACACAAGGTATGATTCGGTTTCCTTAACTCTGATTTAAACGTCGTTGAGTGATCCTTCGGAATGATTCGTAAGAAATTTTTAATCCGTTGCGTGTACGAATCCCAACAGATCTATGATAAAGGGGGCTTTGCATGCATTTGTGTTGAGATTGATCTGAAGAAGCCTCTTGTCCCAACTTACATGGTGTTTGGGGAAGAGAGTTCTATTGTCTATGAGGGGCTCCACCTAGTGTGTCTGGAGTGTGGCAAGTATGGCCACCAAAAGGAGGCGTGTCTGTTGAGGCAACAATCAAATCCGGTTCAAGCGCATGTGCAAACAAAGGAGGCAACTAGAAATGGAGGAAAGGATGGTGACCAGGGTCTAGAAAAACAGATGAGGACTGTGGAGGCTCCGACAGTTGTCACCGGCGAGGGGCCGTTTGGGAAGGCCAGCGGCAATGTGATGACAAACAACCCATTTGGGAAACTAAGGATTTTGAGGAGGGATTTTAGGGGCATTAATCGCATAATGGGGATTAGGGAAGAAATTGATGAGAGCGTGAAGAAGGGCGTGGATCAGGGGAATGATAATGGCAAGAGTGATTCTGGGCGGATAAATATGAAGAAAGGAGAGAGGGGAGTGTTGACCGAGGGTAATGGATTAATATCCAATCAGCAAGCACATTCAAAATCAGAGTGGGTCCCAGTTGGCTCTAAAAGGAAGAATGTAAGCAAAGGAAAATATAAGGGTAAAGAAAATAAAACTCCTGCACGTGATCAGGCCCTACAACGTCCTCATATGGGCCAGGTAAATGGGCTCAAAAGTGCTAATTCATTCACCGTGTTACATGATGTCGTGGATGAAAGGAATAACGTTGTGCAATCACCAAGCATAGATAATAGTCCTGCTACCACCGTGGAATTGGGAACGACAAGTATGAGCCTTGAACGGAATATTACCACGGTAACAGCAACGGGAGAGGGAGGTACGTCACATGTTTTGGGGGCTGGTTTGTCCTCTCAACGGAATGATACTCAGACTCAACAGGCTGATGACTTAATGGATGTTCAGGATAAAGCCGAGGGGGAGGCCGCCATACCCCAAACACCTACTACTATTTCCCAATGAATTTTTTAATTTGGAATTCAAGAGGCACAGGAGCAAGAAGCTTTCCTTCTCTCGTTCGTGATCTTAAGTCTCACTATCATTTGAATTTTGTAGCAATTTTGGAAACCAGGTGTGATAAGGCAATGTCTACAGGAAGAGCAAGTCGACTGGGCTTCCCTAATGTAGAATTAATGGATTGCGAGGGTTTTAGTGGTGGTATTTGGTGCCTCTGGGATAATAACATCATTTCTATTGTCTTACTATAACGTCATCACCAATTTATGCATTTGCAGGTTACAGGTTCTTCAGGAAATATATGGATTATTACTGTGGTATATGCTAGTCCTTCTAGTACAGCTCGCCGGATGCTCTGGGACAATCTTTCTCGATTGGCACGATCTATATAGGGGCCTTGGCTATTGGGTGGTGATTTCAATGGCACCCTACTTTTTGGTGAGAGGCGATCCTCTGTTGCCTTTCCATGCACTGTTGATCGTGACTTCCTTGCTTGGATGGATGCCCAAGATATGAGGGATGTGGGATTTGTAGGCCCGGAGTTCACATGGAAGCAGGGAAATTCGAAGGCAAGACTTGATCGGTTTCTTGCGAATGAGCAGTGGCTGAATTTGTTTCCTAATGCCTCAGTTGCGCATCTACCCTTTTTCAAGTCGGATCACAGACCTTTGCTTCTCCGTTTTGAGTCTGCTTCAGCGGCTGTAAGGCCTAATCGACCTTTCCGCTTTATTGCTGCCTGGGTTCTTCATGAGAATTTTGATGAGTTCGTCCTCCAGTCTTGGCTCCATGAGGTACCCTGGGTGCAAAATATTACTCAGTTTTCCACTGCTTGCTCGAAGTGGAACAAGGATGTGTTCCAGCATACAGAGAGAAGGAAGAAACAACTAATGTGTCGGCTTGGGCTTTTGCCCAAATTTGAAGACCTTCAGTTGACTATTTGGAAGGAGCTTGAGGATGTATTACTCCAAGAATCATTGATGTGGGCACAGAAAGCTAAAGTGGAGTGGTCCGTGTATGGTGATCGTAACACTAAGTATTTTCATGCTCGTGCCAATAGTCGACGGAAATCCCAGCGGATTGAGGCAATCAAAAATAGGGAAGGGACATGGATCTATGATATTTCCACTATTAAAAACATGGCTACTAGCTTCTTCTCGGAACTGCTTACGGAGGATGGAGGTGTTCGACCGGTCCTGTCTAGCTCCATGACATATCTCTGTGTTGAGGAAAGCCTACTCCAGCGGTGCAGTAGAGAAGTTTCAGATACTGAAATTCGGGAGGCTATTTTTAGCATGGGTGCTTTAAAATCTCCAGGTCCTGATGGTCTTAATGCTCTCTTCTACCAGAATCAATGGAATACGGTAGGTATGTCTGTTGTGAATCATGTGAAGCATCTATTTTCTAACCCACAGGATATTAGAGAGATTAATGGTACGCTGATTGTTCTTATCCCGAAAAAGGATCACCCGGAGTCAATGGGGGACTTGAGACCCATCAGTTTGTGCAACGTTATTTACAAGATTATCTCAAAAATTATTGTGAATAGATTAAAGCCGATTCTTCCTCAGATAATATGTCCCAACCAGTGTAGCTTTGTACCAGGAAGACATAGCAGCGACAATATTATTGTAGCCCAGGAGGTGATTCACACAATGAGAAGTATGAAACAGAAGAAGGGTTTTCTGGTTATTAAAATTGACCTGGAGAAAGCCTACGACCGGGTTAATTGGGATTTCCTAATGAGATGTCTTCACGAAGTTAATTTGCCCACCTGTCTCTTGAAGGTTATTGAACAATGTGTTTCGAGTTCGAGTATGCAACTTCTATGGAATGGGGATAAGGCGGAGAGATTTCTCCCTTCAAGGGGGGTGAGACAAGGGGATCCACTTTCACCGTACCTTTTCGTCTTATGCATGGAAAAGTTAGCACATCTCATCCAAGCGGCCATACATGAGGGAGATTGGAAGCCAATTCGGCTCTCACGTGCTGGCCCCCCGATTTCCCACTTATTTTTTGCGGATGATATCATATTGTTTGCAGAAGCCTCAATGGAGCAAGTCTCTATCATCAAGAATTGCTTACAAATGTTTTGTTCAAGCTCTGGACTGCGGGTTAACCAGCAAAAAACTTGGGTGTTTTTCTCAAAGAATGTGCATCATGTTCGAAGGAGTGAGATGTGTGCGGCACTTGGGTTTACCATCACAAGTGATCTGGGTAAATATTTGGGGGTTCCTCTCCATCACAAACGGATTACCAAGGAATCTTTTCGGTATGTGGTAGATAAAGTGAAGTCAAGGTTGTCGAATTGGAACGCTAAAAATCTATCAGCCGCAAGGAGGTCAACACTCATCTCGTCAGTTACCACGGCGATTCCAGGATATGTCATGCAAACTTCCCTTCTTCCTGTGAGCACATGTGAGCACGTGCGGAGTGGAGAATTTGTCCACAGGAGAGCACTTCCCAGGGGCAGGGAAGAGAGATGGAGACCCCCGCCAACAGGTTGGGTGAAGGTTAACACTGACGGGGCTTACTCGTCGGCGTCTCCGGGTGTGGCCATTGGTGGATTATTGAGGAATGAATATGGCGATTTCATTTCAGCTTTCATGTTTAAAGAAGAGGGGGGTGATTGCCTTACAGCTGAACTATGGGGATGCCTTCATGGCATTAAACTTGCGTGGGACCTGGGTTATCGCAAGATTGCTCTGGAAGTAGATTCGACAGATGTTATTGCACTGATACAGAACCCGCCAATTGAAACGCATGAGGATAGAGGGATTATAGCGGAAATTAGGAGCATTATGCAACGTGACTGGCTGGTGGAGCTTCACCTTATTAGTCGATGGACGAATCAAGCTGCCGACAGATTAGCGAAGTTAAGTCTCTCTTCCATGCCTGGATTCTGGATAGTTCCGGTTGCTGATACGGAACTTGAGCGGATAATTGCTACTGATAAAGCGTAGTTATATTTGTCTTCTATTATGTATAAAAAAAAAAAAAGAATGGGGGAAGAGAATATAAAAGAGATTCCAGAAGGTTTTGTTAGGGGCATTTTAGTACTCTTAATTTTATATTTTATATTTAGTCCTTCTAAACAATTACAATTTGTATGGTCCTTCTCTATAAATATCTTTTCCTCTAGGTCCTTTATTCAAATTTTCCCTTACAAATTTTACTAGTGATAATAGCCTGAATCAGGTACTTTGAGTACAAAATTTACAAAGTATCGATATTTTTTATATATAAAAATTTAGCATATTATTTTAACTAATAAAATTTTCAATATCATTAAATTTCGGTGAAGATAAACACTAAAGTTTATTTTTCTTAATGCTACTCTCATACGTACGTAGAATCATGATTGAAATTCTATGAAGTATACGTTGAATTTTATGATTTAATTTATTTTATAATTTTAACAAAAATGAAATGAACACTATAATTTAATTTGTGTCATGATTAACTCAATAATATATAACTCCTTTTATATTATATTAGTATATTTTATGAGGTCTAGATTTAATGGTTGAAGATTTGCAGGCATGCTTGGTCTAACCTTTTTGTCAACTAAAGCTAAAGGAGGTTATAATTAATTAATGTATATACATTATAATTAATGTTTATATGTTATGTCATAGCCCAACAAAATATTATATTTTAATTTAAATAATAATAATAATGTTGTTTTACAGCATCGGTGGCAAAGAGAAAGCTTTTCCGCCTGGTTGCTTGAGGTGTGAGGTGTCTTGAGATAAGAGGAAACATCATAGCAAAAATAACATAAAATGACCCAAATCTAAAAATATTTACTTTCATTAATTTTAGGATTAAAATAAATTTAAAGTATCAAAGTTATTCTGATGGTACATTTTTTAGAGGGTTATAATTCCATGAAATTTGTTGCCAAAAGAATTTAAAATTATGGAATAAAATACATTGAAAATCCCTTCAATTTTTCCAAAATTATAAAGATGGCTTCTCTATTTTCAGAACCTATACTCTAGTCCCAATTTTGAACCTACTAAAAATATTTTGTTTTAAAATATATTTAATATAAGAAAAACTATTTTAATCAAATATATGAAAAATCTACAAAATATATACCAACAACAACATTTGCAATTAAGTATTAAGGATTCGACACTTTTTGAAGTAAGGTTTTGAATTTTGAGGCCTACCTCTACTCAATTTAAATAAATCAATAATACTAAATAGTGAATATCAAGGTAGTTTAATATATAAAAAGAACAACATAAATAAGATTTTGTTTGAAATCATTTAATTTTTAATATCCTTCTCCATATATTTTTTTTAAAAAATTTATGAGTCCTTGATCAAATTTTAGGGAGATCACTTTGTAAACAAACATAAGCTTTAGGAAAAAAAAAAAGTATAGGTTTATATATAGAGAGAGAGTGTGTGTGTTTATATATATAGAGAGAGAGAGTGTGTGTGTGTTTGTTTATAAAGAGAAAACCTAAAAGAAGGGAAGGAAGACAAGCAAGTTAAATAAATTTGAAGCATTAGGCAACTTTACACATCACGGGAGAGAGAGAGAGAGAGTTGTGAACTTGTATGTTAGGCATCACATGGGAGAGCAGCAATATTATACAAAGACTTGTCTCTCACATGTCCATATCAAAACTCTCATCTTTTCTATCTCCCACACACCTCTCAAGCTAATTCTTATTAATTAATTTACTTTCCCAACACAAAACATTAACTTTCACTAAATTTTATATTATTTGGGAACATCCCTTGAAGTTTTGTAATATTTATAATTAAATTCATAAAATTTCACATTTTAATTAATTAATTATATATATATATATATATATATATATATATATATATATATATATATATGCATTTCTTGTTACTTACATGAGCATAGTTAATTATGACTCTGAATATCTTTATAATAATATTATATATATATATAATTGGAGGGGAAATCTTGAATGAAAAATAAGATAATATTTTCAACCAAAAAAAAAACAGATAAGATTTGTAAGAGCAAAATAAATTGAAATAAGATAGATTTGGCAGAATGTAAAAATTTAGGGGTGCCCTTGTTAAGTTTTAAAAGTTTATGGGGTTATTTGCAAGTAATTCAGATTTATAGGGGCTTCTTGAGATTTCGGCTTTCTTTTTTAATGTTTCAATCATGCCACTCAATCAGCTTTCCCCACACACTCAAACATGTCCATGTTCATGCTCTATTATTAGAGAGATTTTAAACATGTTTGTTTATTATTAATTCATTTAATAAATTGACGTAGTAGTATTTTATTTTAACATTAGGTCAATTTAGTAATTTAGTCCTTAAAATTAGAGAATGCAATAATGCATAAATTAGTCCCTCAAAGTAATAAATATTTTGTTCTCTACTCAAATTACTTGACAAAATAGCCAACGTATGAAAGTTTTGTTTATTTTTTAAGGACAAACTTATATACCCAATATTTTTAGGTATTAAAAACACATTGATAAAGTTGTTATCAAATTAGTTTTTATTTTAAGAATAGTATGGGAAAGTTGTATGTTATTATTCAAATTTTAACTATATAATAAAAAATTCATAAAATTTTAAAAAAGACGTTATTATAAATTTCATAAAATTTATTATCAAAGTACACAATTATAATTTTTCTCACATCTAGTAGTAGTCATATTTTATTTTTATTTTAAGCCCCATTAATTTTAAAATAATTTTGATAATTATTCAAACACAATCTGAATATATATAATAAAAGTTTTTTATTGTTATGACAACAATATAAAACCAAATCATGAATCGGTACGCATACCCCAACTTTTTTAGTAATCATTTTTAAATTTGATTTTAAGCTCCATAAATTTTAAAATAATTTTGATAATTATTCAAACAGAAACTTAATATATATTATACAAAGTTTTTATTGTTATGACAACAATATAAAAACAAGGAGAAAACGTACATCCAATACTTTATTATAATGAATATCATGCTTTCCTTATGAAATGTCGCTGGAGGTCCCAAAATGAGCGCAATATTCGTTTTTTACAGGGTACATATAGGGTTTAACCAAGACATGTACCTATTTTTAAATTAAAGTTAGTTGTTCGAATTTTTGGAGTGCTTTATGTAATATTTTTAACAATATGAAAGATGAGGTAGTGTGAGAAATTGGGGAAAGGGGCGGCCGGTTTCTATCTCCTTTTAGAAAGATAAATGGGTTTCCCCTTCTCTTTGCCTTCAAGATTATGCATTAAGTCCTATTTCGGAGGAATTATGAGACTGCATGATTACTAGGTTTGTTAGATAGGATGGCCGGTGGGATGTGTCATTATTACAATGTTTCCTTCCTCAAAATGTGATTGGTTTAATTAGAGGTTTGCTTCCCCCCTTCGTTGACGATAGAGCAAATCGACTCTATTGGCTGGTTGGTGATTCGCCTGGTGTTAGTATCAAGAGTTGCTATATGTTCTTAGCTGAATCTGACTTTCAACAGTCCGCTATTAATGGCGACATGTGGACTAAGTTATGGAAGTGGGAGGAGCCGTATAGAGTACAGATCTTTGGCTGGAAGTTATTCCATAACAGACTTCCTTTAAAGACTTGGATTCGGTCTTGGAATGCTAGTGATGGACTATGTCCAGTATGTCATTGGGAAGAAGAACTAGCTTGTATGCATATAGTGACTATCTTATAGTTCGGCTTCTCCGGTTTGAGTTCTTACTTGATGCTTGTTTACACTCATTTTTTCGTTGTGATTGGAATGTTTAGTTAACAGAAAATTGGATGTCTCATAATAAAGAAGTTAGTGGACATTGTTGGATTGCTTTATTCCTTGTCACCTATTGTTTACTTGGAAATGGAGGAATATGTCCATCCATAGCCATGGGGACAATGGCCATAGATACAGCCCACGGTCCACTCTTGAGTTTTTGGAGGATATTAGGAGGGTATCGATCAGGGTTGGGGTTACAAGCTCTTGGCAGTCTCCTAGTACTGTTAATTGGTCTCATCCTGAAGCGCCTTTCATGAAGCTGAACCCTAATGGGCATCAAAAGGCCCTTCACAGGTGGTGGCATATGGGGGTTTACTTCTAGATTTCTCTAGTGTATGGCTTGGTGGGTTTGCTGAAAGGTTAGGCAACTGTTTTGTGCTAGTAGTGAAGTGTTGGGGAGTTTTGAGAGGTCTGAAGATGGCATGGGAGGCAAGTTGGAGGCATGTTGTGGTTGAAAGTGACCGTCAAATAGTCATTGCATTATTTTGCAAAGAAGGTATTGCAGCTTGTGAGTCTCATCTGGTGACTCTGATACGAACAACTACTTGACGTCAATGACATATAAGGTTCTGTCACGTTCTAAGGGAAGGGAATTAGTGTGCGGATTGGTTGGCTAAATTTGCTTTGTCTCATGTGGAGCTTCTTGATGGAGTTCATCTATCGTCTAATCCTCCTCTTAGACTCTACCGGTTTCTCCTAGCTAACTTGATGGCTGTGGAGCACTTTAGGCATGGTTGGGGTCCTTAATCCTCTGTTTTTTTTTGTTTTTTTTTTAATTTCCCTATGAATATCTAGTTCCCAATGAATAATTGTCAAATCATCATTATCTTTTAAATATATTATCGCTATTTTTTAAATATAATCGTTAACGGCGTAACAACCATTTTTCTCTTTCCTCTTTATCTAGATAGTATCTTTTAAAAGATGATGATGTATTTTAAAATGGGATAGGTTATTCTGCCTACTCCTATTTTACCTACCTCTGCCTACCTCTCTCATTGCCATTAGATTATGAGATCATCCAACGGCTGAGATTTGAGGGATAAAACCCTATTGTTTTTCACTCTCACCGCTTGTTGTCTCTCTTCTCTCTTCGAACAAACCAGCCAAATCTCCGCTCTTTGTTGCCTCCTATCGGCCAAAATCATCAAAGTGATCTCAAGTTTCAGAATTACAAAATGCCAACTGCCATAGTTTTGTTTCTTTAACCAAAAATAATCGATGATTTGGATTAAGAATTAGGAACGAAATCCCAAAACCAAAAACGCCACTACCTGATTGAATCCGACTCAAGAACGATCAAAAATATGCTGGAAAATCGGTTATTATATTATGTGTTTTCATAAAATTTAAGGACTGTTTAAACCAGGATTTTTTGGATAGTGGACTGCAAGATGAAGGGCAAAAAACAAAAAACAAAAAAAGTTCAGTAGGCAAGAGTGAGATGGAAAGTTGAACCCTAAAAGGGGATTCAAAATCTCTCTAACTTAGAAAGATTGTTCCATGAGGAAGAAAGAATGATTCATAGCAGAGATTTGCATTCGCATACCTGATTTTGGCCGATAGGAGGCAGCGAAGAGCGGAGATTTGGTTGGATAGCAGCAAATGTTCGTTCGAAGAGAGACGATGAGAGGGAAAAACAATGGGGTTTTATTCCTTAAATCTCAGCCGTTGGATAATCTCATAATCTAACGACAATGAGAGAGGTAGGCAGAGGTAGGTAAAATAGGAGTAGGTAGAATAACCTATCCCTTTTAAAATATACTAATGATATATTTTAAAGATACATATAACAATAGTTTATTTGAAAATGGATATTTATTATGGGAAAAGTATTTCTCCAGTCAATGGAGATAGAGTTATCTCCAGTTACCCCAAAACTACATCATTTTTAATTAATGAAGGGTTTGTTAGTAATTTTAGGTGAATTAATGAAGGGTGTTTTGGTAAAATGTATATGATTAAAAAATAAACAAAATTATAGAAACATCCTTCATTAATCCAAAACGACGTAGTTTTAGAGTCACTGAAGATAACTCTATCTCTGGTGACTGGAGAAATCCTTTACCCATTTATTATATCAAGTATTGGAGGCAAGTTTCTCCTAAAAACAAGCCATGAATCAGTACGCATACCCTAAATATTTTATATTATAAAGGTTTGAATAATTAATTTGTTTTGCCCAGTCAACATAGTTCAAATTGCCCACTAAGGGCATATTAGCATGAATCATTAATTTTTTTAACCCTACTTGCCCTATCAGTATTAGTCTGAGTTCGCCGCAAGTAGCTTATTAAAGTAATATTTTGAAGTGCATGATATGAACATTATGTAATTCTTTAAGATATTGGTTGTTTTTTTTAAAAAAAAATTCATTTGATTCACAAAATTACTTTTAAAAGATAGAGTCTTTATATATATAACTAGAAATGGGTTCTTTTCCCCGTTTGTAGGACAAAATTTGATGAGTCATACTGCTCTACTTCCACACTATATATTTGCAAAATATTTTGGGAGTGGTGTGGTCCTATTTATGATGTATTCTTAAAGAATGTTTGGTATTTTAACCATTTTTTTGCCTTCATTAATTACATGATAGATCAATGCTTTAATTATCTCTAACACTTTCCCCCCTTCTCATTATCTCTTTTATTCACTCTCTTTCCCTAAACAAGGGTATTTTTAGAAAATAATATATATATATTTTTACACTTTTTTTTTTTTGGATCTAATCAATTCAATCTTCATTAAGTTTTTTGCCTGCACAGTTTTGTTATTTGTATCCTATGTATAGGACCGAATGGAGTTTTCTATTATTTTTGTTTGGAAAAGAAAAGGTAAGAGAGTGAGGAAACTGATGGATATGGACAGTAGTTGAGATTTTGGAAGAATGCAAAAAACAGACAAAAACCCTACTGAGAGAGAGATAACAAAAAATGGCAAAGTGAGAGCAACTTTGAGTTTGATAATGAGAACACGTCAAAATATAACAAGGCTGTAAGCTTTTACACACACACACATGTGTGTGTGTATAAACACAAATAAACAAATGAATCACGCTTGTGGGAAAAAAAGGCACTTAGCCATATCTGACCAAAGCTAAAGTCACTCAAACTATATGTCTCACTCTTTAGGATTCCTTTTTGTTTTCTTCTCCTACACCATTCCCATGCATATGTCTTTTTCTTTTTTACTTTCTTGTAATGTTTTCTACGTATGCATGCTTCTTTCAAGTAAACGTTACTTGTCTTAATCCAATCGTGTTGGGAACACACCAAATAAATCTCCTTCAATATTACTCCTTCGGTTATAATGGTCTTACTCCAGTCACTGTTACATAATGGATTCTATCTAGAATATGTATTTTTGGTTATTTTTATAGGGCATTTGATAGTTTTAAGTAGCATTAATTTTTTATTTTCTTCTTATATATGCTCATATTTGATAAGGCTAATGTGTAATGAGAGAGAGTAGAAATGAACATGATGCTAAAGTTTAGTGTAACTAATATGGATAATATTGTTGCAAATACTTCCTCCGATAGTCTTTAATATATATAAGACCTAGTTGTGAAAATGCTTTTGGTTTTAAATATAAGATATATTTCCCATATATGTAAATTTTTTTTTCAATCCTATTGATATTCCTTAATCATAATCAAGAAAAACAGAGATGAAGGGGATTAAAAAAATTATTAGGATATTTTAGATCACATGCCATAATTAATAACTTAATTAACTTTCTTAATCAAATTAAATTAGGTAAATATGTTTTATATTAAGGATCGAAGGGCGTACCAATTTAATAATTAGCATTGAAAAATGACCCCCTAATGGCTTAATGGGAACCTCTTAATTATTATAATTAATATTCATAATTTAGAGAACAAATTATGTTTAGCAGACAAAGTAGATTAAGATATCACATCTAAAATTAAAACAACAATTGCCAGCGCCTTAGTAGCGCAGTGGCATGAGAACCAGCATTAACTGGCCTCCCTCCCCCATGTCCAGGATTCGAACCCTGCCCCCTCCCCTACCATAATGTATCAAAAAAAAAATTTAAAACAACAACTTCCACTAGCTCTTATAAGAGCGATTACAAGTACTCCTGATGTCCTTAATATATAATAACTTTGTGGAGGTTGATCTTTGTCTTAAATATAAAACATATATTTTTTTTTATATTTGCCAATATTATCTTAATTTGCCCTTATTAATACTTCTTCAATAATAGTCAAGGAGGAAAGTGAATGAAGAAATTAAGGAAGATGATTAACATGCTTTAGAAAATACATGTCATATTAATAAACTCAACTAATTTTTATAATCTAATCAGATTAGGTATATATGTCTTATATTAAGAATTAAAAGAGTAGAATTAATCAAATTCTTAATTATATTATATGTGGGAGAGCATAATAAACGAAAATGATCGTGATCCTAATGGCAAGCTGTGATGAAAATAGGAGGATTAGCAAGGGCCACGACCCCAAGTTTTTAATATTTTTTTTTTGTATTAAATATGTGTTATACATTTCTCGATCCCCAAAATCTGTGTGTAGACTTTATACTGTATATGCTTTAAAATTTTGACATCTCAATATAAAATTCAGGCTCTCATCATGTTAATAATGAAATCTTAAAAAGTGGAAGATCCTTTTTCGAGGCGCTTTATGATTTCACACGCATTTTAATATGAAACCTTAAATATGCATTAAGTTTATGGACTATTTTATTTATATACCACTTTTATTTAACATCTCATTATGCCTTAAAAGATATTGAAAAAAAATATCCATTTTATACTCATTAACACTAAAATTTCTTGTTATGAACTAGTTTATTTGTAGAGGCCTTGTAGTCCAATTAGGTATGGAAATAGTGTAATATCTTATATTTTGGGAAATAATAGAAATAAAATTATATCTTGTAAACCGTGAACTAGGTTTCTTGGGTAAGGGCATATTATGAATCAGTGAATTTTTGTCTCGAAGTTGGTGTCACCCGAAGTAATTTCTGTTTCCGGCAGTGTCCGACTTAAAATCTTTGACAGATTACGAAATATCCTGAATGAGGTCAAAAATTCAGTTGACCCAGATATTTCTAAAGAGGAAGAATAGAGCTTCAAGGCTGTGCTTCTGGATTTTTGAGAATTTGCAAAAGATCACGCGATCAGAACACCGAATAGGGAACTTTATTAGTAAAAAATAATATAATATTTAAAGGTGTGGGACCCACTGACAAAATTTTCTCCTCTCCCGACAGAAACTCTCGTGAGTTTGAAAATTTTGTCAGCGGGACCCACTCAATAATAATTTATTATTTAAATAATAATATTATATTATAATAAATATTAAAATATTATTAAAAATTTTAAAATTGTTCACGGGGTGCAACTTTTTAGTTTTTAGGAAAATTACGTAAAACGACCCAGAGACGAAAATTACACTTAAAGACCCATTTTCCAACTATAAATAGAGGCCTCACTTCTTCATTTTCTTCACACCAAACTCAGATCACAACGGTCGAGTTTAATAGAAGAGAGAGAATTCTTAGAGTTTAGAGTGAGAATTTAGAGTAAAGTTCTCGGAGCTGAAGAGAAGGAGTAAGAACTTCAAGGGTAAGTTCTTTGGTCCCTAGTCTTAAGATTTGGTAGTTTTTTTTTGGTAATTATAGTAGAAATGCCAGATAGAGTTTTTTCTGAGTATGCTCTGTGGCTGCAGCTTAGTCTGATCTGTCACATCAGAAAAGAATTATTCTTGGGCAGTAATGTTATTTATCAATACAGTAAATACTATTTACCAAACAGTAAAAATTATTTACCGTCACGGTAAAAATATTTTTACTGGTACTATTCACATGAATAGTGAATACTATTCACATGAATAGTAAATCTTCAACGTAGAATTCCACAAGTATTGCAAAGTTGATGGCCACTGATAAATGTGATATTGTTCCTATAGGGTATCTGTGAACTTGTACCGCTGTTTTCCGTTAGAAGTACCGTTTTAGTCAAACGTACCAAAACATCATCAACGAAGGTACGGACGCGTACTGTAACCTTAACTCTGATGCTTATTGTAAATTTTTATGTGATAGATAGTCTGAGATTCTGTTTTTATAAAATTGTGCATACACATTAAGCTATATACGGGTTATAGTCATGATAATGCCGTTGAGTTTTCCTAGCGCTGAGGACACGGATGTACACCGTGGCACTGGGTAGTGCAGACTGGATTAAAATATGAGGTGGTTGTGCTGTTGAAATGTGATTATGCTGTAACTATCATGAATATCTATTATATATAAAATTGTTACATAAGCATGAGGTTAACTGTTACCTGAGGTTCAATGGGAATTGAACCTCAGCTCTTACCATAGCCTCAGGTTCTGGCGGAGACAGGGATACTGACAAGGGTAAGCAGGCTGCTTAAGGACTCGGACAAAGGATTGTTTATCTATTGCTGTTTTCTTATGTATTTTGAGTACTTGAATATTTGGATGACTGTATTAGTATCAACACACCAATGTTGGTTAAATATCAGATACACGTTTTGTTTTAAAATGAAAACTCTTTTCCGATGCCACTCTGTTTAAATTATTCAAAACTCTGATAATCTCTTTTGAAAATCACATATTAAAAGACGGGATGTTACATTTTGGTATCAGAGCTTGCATCCTGGCACGAAGTTAACTAGGTTACATTAAACAGTCTTGTAAGGTTGTTTAAGTAGCAGAGTTAAGTTCTAGCCTTCAAAAGTATTTTATCTGGCATGAACCCGACTTAGTTATAACAAACCATTGGTGCCGAAGGTAGGGCCGAGTCTATGTGGATCAGCCAATCAGTCACCCTAGCACGGTGAGGCTCCCATGATAGACGCCTACCTGGCCAATCGGTTGATTAACTAAGTTAGGCTCTAAGCCATGGTTTTCTTAAAAAAAAAAAAAAAAAATATAAGTACTGATATGACCCTGGTGTTGTTGTAGAAATGGACAAAGAGGAATTTCCGTATATCAATTACTTTGGGAAAAGAAGACGTATTGCACGTCGGTCGATAGTCCCCGAACCAGTAAGAAGGAGATTGAACCCTGAGCCGATAAATCCACTCTCTGTACCAATGCCTGAACCTGTGCCGGTACCAGAACCACTCTACCCCGCTCTTGCACTTGATAATGATCCAGAACCAGAATACCATCCTGGACCTGAGTATCCCGACCATCTATATGACTCAATACCCATTCTTGCAGAGCCCTACTCACCGAAACCCGGAAATCCCAGCAATTCACATCACTCCTCAATAGGTGATAACTTTGACTATCCTCAGATACAAGATCTCGACTATGATTCTGACGCCAACTCTGGCAACTTGGAGTACGTCTTAGATGAAAACTCCATCTTAACTTTAGCCTTACACTTGGAATTTCTCCATGCCGCTCTCACTACTAAGACCGAGAAAGACAAATACCTACTGTATCTGACCCGAGTCAGAGAATTTTACCAGGCAAACTCTCGCTACCATTTTCCGTATCCTTCTAGAGACTGGGTTAAATCCACCCTTCATCACTTTCCTCGCACCCGTTTCTGGAAAACTAAAATCAATGAAATTCTGAATGAGGGCCACATCGAGGATGTGTGCTCGTGCATTTTCTGCCTCCAGCATTTAGTTCACCTGGTCATGTAGAAAGACAAAGACAACCCTACAACAGTTCAATGAACCATGGAAGTAGTAGTAGCAGTAGTTTTGTAACAGTAGGACTAAGTATAATAGTAGTTTGTGTAATCACCATTAATGAATAAAAGGGGTGTACTATATACGCTTTGGTGTGATTCATATGAAATTTGTGATCTTATGTTATGTGTAATCTTTTTGTTTTCTAGTGTTTATATCTATTAACCTTTGGAATTTAGAATATGGCAACTTTGGGAGGCGCCGGAACTCCTAGAGGCCGAGGCCGAGGTCGAGGCAGAGGCCGAGGCAGAGGTAGGGGTAGGCAACTGCGAGTAGTACCAAACCCTGAACTCGAACAACATGAACCTCCACCACCAGTACAAGATGAACTTCAAGAAATGAGGAGAATAATACAAGAACAGAGAGCTCTCATCGATGCGCTTCTCACTAACAGGCAGGGAGGACGAGGGGATGAAGAACAACAGGCTGAAGGAGAGCAACAACAACAACGTGAGGGAGGAGAAAATTACGACGAACAAGAAGACGAGCACAGCAACGCATTTGAGAGACCAGAACGATCTCAGTTACCTCCTCGACAGGAGAGAGTATTGGTGGAGCAACATCAACCTGTCAGAGAAGCTAAGGATACACAATACTGGGTGACACAATTCTGCAAACACAAGCCACCAGTATTCCGAGGAAAACTTGATTCAGCTGAGGATTGGCTATTGCATCTTGAAAAGATCTTTGAGGTCTTAGAATGTCCGGATAACAGGAAGGCTCAATTGGCAATTTACAAGCTAGCAGGAGACGCCGATCGTTGGTGGCGAAACACCGCGGCAACCCTCCGAAGCCGAAACTGTCCCGTCACATGGGAAACGTTCCAAGAAAAGTTTAACGAGCAGTACTTTCCACCCTCAGTACAGATGATGAAGGAGACAGAGTTCCTGCACATCCGTCAGGGTCGGGAAGAATCTTTCGATGATTACTTCGCTCGTTTCACCAACTTATCTCGGTACTCATCACTTCTGAGGCGAGATAATGACGAGAGCAGCATTGCAAATATACTTGTGTATGGACTAAAGTATGAGATAAGGGAAAGGTTGGTATCGCACAAATTTCTGGAACTAAATCAAGCTGTAGAAGCCTGCCGACTCATCGAACGAAACTTGAAGGAGCTTCGCAAGACCAGAGACTTCAGCAGTAGCGGCCCCAACCGTAGTGGTTTCAATCGCAACAACCCAGCACAGAAGAGGAAGGCACCTTGGAATAATTCCCAACAAGGGAATAAGAGGCCATTTCAACCGAGACAGCAAAACTTTCCAAGAATGCAGACATCCCAAGCCTGTCCGCAATGCAGAAGGTTCCATCCGGGAGCTAACTGTGAGGGAAAGCCAGTGTGCTTCAGGTGTCAGAAACCGGGGCATATTAGCTTAAACTGTCCTCAAAAAGCTTTGGAGGCGAGACCGCAGAACGCAGGACGAGTTTTTGCTCTGACTAATGAGGAAGCCAAGAAATCTCCTGAGATGATCAAAGGTACTATTTCTCTTAATGGAAATCTACTACAGGCATTGTATGATTCGGGTGCTAGTCACTCGTTTATTTCTTACGATTGTGCAAAACGACTAGGAATGCAAGCCTATAGACTACCATATGATTTGATAGTAGCTACCCCACTTGGCGCGAAATCTTTAGCGTCTGATGCATGTCTTAATTGCATTGCGAGTGTGAACGGTCGAGAATCTAACATAGATCTTATCCGATTACCGCTTCATGGCATTGATGTCATTCTTGGTCTTGATTGGCTAATGGCAAACAACGCGGTCATTGATTGTGGTAATAAAGAGATACGATTCTCACCACCACACGACCAGAGCAAGATCAATGTGAGTCTGAATTTCCTATCTAGTGCAGAAGCAGAAAAATGCATGAAGCAAGGTTGCCAAGCGTATATGGTGTTCTTCTCAATCAACATAGACGACGAACCATCACTCAAAGACATTCCCATTGTGAATGAATTCCCTGATGTGTTTCCCAAAGATCTCACCAAGTTACCCCCTGAGAGAGAGGTTGAATTCGCCATCGACTTGATGCCAGGCACTGGACCAATATCAAAAGCACCATATCGTATGGCACCAAACGAGATGCTGGAATTGAAGAAACAGCTTGAGGAGCTACTGGAGAAAGGATTTATTCGACCTAGTGTGTCGCCATGGGGAGCCCCAGTACTGTTTGTAAAGAAGAAAGATGGAAGTTTACGACTTTGTATCGATTACCGCGAGTTAAACAAGGTGACTATCAAAAACAAGTACCCACTTCCTCGCATTGACGATCTACTCGATCAACTATCTGGTTCCTGTGTATTCTCTAAAATTGACTTACGCTCAGGATACCACCAGCTGCGAGTGAAAACCAGTGATGTTCCAAAAACAGCCTTTAGAACCAGATACGGGCATTACGAATTCCTTGTGATGCCTTTCGGATTGACAAATGCGCCTGCCGTATTCATGGATTACATGAATAGAATCTTTCGTCTACACCTAGACAAGTTTGTAGTGGTGTTCATCGATGACATCCTAATCTATTCTAAAAGCAGGGAAGAACACGAAGAACATCTGCGACTCGTGTTGGGAATACTCCGTGACAAACAACTTTTTGCTAAATTGAGCAAGTGTGAATTCTGGCTACCAGAGGTAAAATTTCTGGGTCATGTCGTATCTCGCGATGGTGTAGCTGTTGATCCTAGTAAAGTGGAAGCGGTTCTGAACTGGAAGAGGCCGGAAACGGTGGCAGAAATACGTAGTTTCCTGGGATTAGCGGGATATTACCGCAGATTCATACAAAATTTCTCACGTATTGCCTTACCATTAACAAAGCTCACAAGGAAGAAACAACCATTCATATGGGACGATGATTGTGAGGCGAGTTTTCAAACTTTGAGGGAGAAGTTGACTACAGCTCCAGTATTAATAATTCCAGATCCAGACGAAACGTACATTGTCTATAGTGATGCTAGTGGGCAAGGATTAGGGTGTGTTCTCATGCAGCAGGGCAGAGTTGTGGCATATGCTTCTCGCCAGTTGAAACCTCACGAGTTGAACTACCCTACTCACGATTTAGAACTTGCGGCTATCGTGTTTGCTTTGAAGATATGGAGACATTATCTCTATGGAGCAACCGTGGAGTTATATTGCGACCACAAGAGCCTGAAATACCTGTTTGATCAAAAAGAGCTCAACATGAGACAACGTCGCTGGATGGACTTACTAAAAGATTACGATCTGGAGATCAAGTATCATCCCGGAAAAGCAAATGTCGTAGCAGATGCGCTAAGTAGAAAGACGATGCACGCAGCATACATGATGATTCAAGAGCGGAGACTACTTGAAGATTTCAGAGACCTGAATCTGTCCAATCAGATTTGCATGAGACACTACGCGCCCGATGACGTGTATCTTGCAAGTCTCCTTGTTAGTCAAGGAAAGTATAATTTAAGAGATGCGGTCGAGGAAGCTCAAAAGCACGACGAATGGGCTATAGCAGCTCGAGAAAAGATCTCACAAGGTGAAACTCAAGACCTTGACCTATCACCTAGTGGTTTAGTCAGGTACAAGAAGCGGATCTACATTCCAAAGGATGGTGAATTACGACAGAAGATTCTAGACGAGGCTCATAAGAGCAGATACACTCTACATCCAGGAATGGTGAAGATGTACCAGAACCTGAAATCCGAGTTTTGGTGGCCCAGGCTGAAGAAAGACGTAACCGAGTACGTGGGTAGATGCTTAACCTGTCAGAAAGTTAAAACCGAACACCAACGACCCCCTGGTCTTCTTCAAGGACTGGAAATTCCGGAGTGGAAATGGGAGAATATTACCATGGATTTAGTGGTAGGTTTACCCAAGATTAGACATCACGACGCGATTTGGGTAATTGTTGACCGATTGACTAAGTCAGCACACTTTCTCCCCATTAGTATTAATTACTCACCAGAACAATTGGCGAGGATTTATATCAAAGAGATCGTAAGACTTCATGGTGTACCTAAGAGCATCGTTTCTGATCGGGACCCGCGATTTACATCCCGATTCTGGGAGGCTTTGCATGCAGAGATGGGAACTAAGCTAAGACCTAGTACGGCTTATCACCCGCAGACCGATGGTCAATCTGAAAGGACAATACAAACGCTAGAAGATATGCTTAGAGCGTGTGTATTGGATTTCAAAGGCCATTGGGATGAACATTTACCGCTGGTCGAATTCGCTTACAACAATAGTTATCATTCGAGCATACAGATGGCTCCGTTTGAGGCATTGTATGGGCGGAAGTGTCGATCACCTATATGCTGGACAGAATTGTCGGAGCGAGAATTCATCGGGACAGATTTAGTTGATAAGACCTCCAAGCAAATTGCATTGATCAAACAGAGACTCCTAACAGCACAAAGCAGACAGAAGAGTTACGCTGATAAGAGGAGAAGACCATTAGAATTCGAGGTTGGAGACCATGTGTTTCTCAAGGTATCCCCGGTAACTGGTGTTGGAAGAACGCTTAAACGGCGAAAGCTAAGTCCTCGTTACATTGGGCCATTCGAAATCTTGGCAAAACGTGGACCGGTCGCATACCAGTTAGCCTTACCCCCGAACTTGAGTAAACTCCATGATGTTTTCCATGTTTCCCAGTTGAAGAAATACCAACCTGACCATGACCATGTTATTCAGTATGAGGATGTTGAGGTGCGACATGATAACACTTTTGAGGTCGAACCGGAGCGAATTCTCGATTACCAGGAGAAACGGCTTCGACACAGAAATATTCCTGTTGTGAAAGTGGTCTGGAAGGGTTTATCTCCTAATGAAGCAACTTGGGAAACAGAGGAAGATATGAGGGAAAGATATCCGGAGTTCATGGCTCAATGTTTAGTTAGTATGGAGTAAATTTCGAGGGCGAAATTTTATTTAACGGGGGGAGAAATGTAATATCTTATATTTTGGGAAATAATAGAAATAAAATTATATCTTGTAAACCGTGAACTAGGTTTCTTGGGTAAGGGCATATTATGAATCAGTGAATTTTTGTCTCGAAGTTGGTGTCACCCGAAGTAATTTCTGTTTCCGGCAGTGTCCGACTTAAAATCTTTGACAGATTACGAAATATCCTGAATGAGGTCAAAAATTCAGTTGACCCAGATATTTCTAAAGAGGAAGAATAGAGCTTCAAGGCTGTGCTTCTGGATTTTTGAGAATTTGCAAAAGATCACGCGATCAGAACACCGAATAGGGAACTTTATTAGTAAAAAATAATATAATATTTAAAGGTGTGGGACCCACTGACAAAATTTTCTCCTCTCCCGACAGAAACTCTCGTGAGTTTGAAAATTTTGTCAGCGGGACCCACTCAATAATAATTTATTATTTAAATAATAATATTATATTATAATAAATATTAAAATATTATTAAAAATTTTAAAATTGTTCACGGGGTGCAACTTTTTAGTTTTTAGGAAAATTACGTAAAACGACCCAGAGACGAAAATTACACTTAAAGACCCATTTTCCAACTATAAATAGAGGCCTCACTTCTTCATTTTCTTCACACCAAACTCAGATCACAACGGTCGAGTTTAATAGAAGAGAGAGAATTCTTAGAGTTTAGAGTGAGAATTTAGAGTAAAGTTCTCGGAGCTGAAGAGAAGGAGTAAGAACTTCAAGGGTAAGTTCTTTGGTCCCTAGTCTTAAGATTTGGTAGTTTTTTTTTGGTAATTATAGTAGAAATGCCAGATAGAGTTTTTTCTGAGTATGCTCTGTGGCTGCAGCTTAGTCTGATCTGTCACATCAGAAAAGAATTATTCTTGGGCAGTAATGTTATTTATCAATACAGTAAATACTATTTACCAAACAGTAAAAATTATTTACCGTCACGGTAAAAATATTTTTACTGGTACTATTCACATGAATAGTGAATACTATTCACATGAATAGTAAATCTTCAACGTAGAATTCCACAAGTATTGCAAAGTTGATGGCCACTGATAAATGTGATATTGTTCCTATAGGGTATCTGTGAACTTGTACCGCTGTTTTCCGTTAGAAGTACCGTTTTAGTCAAACGTACCAAAACATCATCAACGAAGGTACGGACGCGTACTGTAACCTTAACTCTGATGCTTATTGTAAATTTTTATGTGATAGATAGTCTGAGATTCTGTTTTTATAAAATTGTGCATACACATTAAGCTATATACGGGTTATAGTCATGATAATGCCGTTGAGTTTTCCTAGCGCTGAGGACACGGATGTACACCGTGGCACTGGGTAGTGCAGACTGGATTAAAATATGAGGTGGTTGTGCTGTTGAAATGTGATTATGCTGTAACTATCATGAATATCTATTATATATAAAATTGTTACATAAGCATGAGGTTAACTGTTACCTGAGGTTCAATGGGAATTGAACCTCAGCTCTTACCATAGCCTCAGGTTCTGGCGGAGACAGGGATACTGACAAGGGTAAGCAGGCTGCTTAAGGACTCGGACAAAGGATTGTTTATCTATTGCTGTTTTCTTATGTATTTTGAGTACTTGAATATTTGGATGACTGTATTAGTATCAACACACCAATGTTGGTTAAATATCAGATACACGTTTTGTTTTAAAATGAAAACTCTTTTCCGATGCCACTCTGTTTAAATTATTCAAAACTCTGATAATCTCTTTTGAAAATCACATATTAAAAGACGGGATGTTACAAATAGGTCAGATTCGGCTAGGCTTTAGCTAAATAGATTTAAGTCTGTAATAGGAATCTAAAGCCTGAACCTATATGTAGGCTTTTTTTTTTTAGGTTCAGGAGTGAGCCTACATGAAGCCTAAATAAGCCTGAAGCCTTGTTACAGGCCTACTTACAATGTAAGCATTTAAAAAGGCCTCATATTATAGGCCTTGACCTATAGTTGTAACATCTTGAATTTTGGGTACTGAAACTTGAGAATACGACTAAATTAGACAGACGTCTAAGCTTAATTCAGGAGGAGTGATATTCCCAAATAGGGCCACAACTTCGGTCGAGGGACAAAAAGGGAAAAAGTATGAAATAATATTTTAAGGATATAGAATTATAATTATGGGATAATTTATGGGAACTTTGGCCTTAATTATTTTAATATTAAATAATTGGAATTTAAAAGCATGCTTTCCCAAAAATTAAGGACAAATAGATGGGAATTTCTATTAGTAGACTAAAAATGTAAATGAGTGAAGGACAAAATAGAAATTTCCATTAGAGGGTCAATGATGTAAATAAGTGGAGAAATAATGGCAATAGATGTACTCTCCCTCTTGTCCGTCATCTAATACTTAGTCAATAAAGTAAGCTAGGTTGGCAAATTGGTAAGATGGAAGTGTTCCATTGGCCAATACATATATTACCCTTCTCATTTAATTAGAGTCAGCAGAGAGAGAAAGCTGACAGCAAAAATCCATTAATCATACTTCACCAGTGTGATTAGCTCACTCTCTAAACACGTAAGACCAAAGGCATCATGCTTCTCTATACTCCCACCATACATTTTGAACTCAACGCCATCTACCTCTGAATATTTCTAGTCAGATTGGACCCTAAGGTCCTTATATATAATTCTCCTTGATCTTCATTCACTCCCTTTGCTGAGCTCAAGTGAAACTGAGAGCAAGAAGGAAACTGAGAGTGAGAACCCAAAAGGGGGAGGGGGGGAGAGAGAGAGAGTTCAAGCATTTGTTGCTCTATTCTTGATCCAGAAAACAGAGGTTGGTGTGGCATTGAGAAGGCGAAGAGAAGCAGCAAGCTTTGGCATATTTGAAAGACTAACAAGGTAATATTTGCTGCTATATATATATAGAAGTATGTATGAAAACAAAGGATAGGAAAGGTCACTGTATCGATACATATATGTGCGCTGCTGCTTTGGGAAAAAAAAAAGAAAAAAGAAAAAAAGAAAAAGAATGTGAAAGGTATTAACTACAATTGAGCGTTTATTCCAAAAAGAACTCTAGATTTTCTTCCTTAAAGAGATGTCCACCTAAAGCTTATGATGATATGGTATTAACTACAATTCCAAACTCCCAAGACATCAATCTTTATCATATACTTTAACACTATTCAGTTATCCAGTATCCATTTTCTTTCCATTACATATTTAAGTAAGTACATTTTTTTTAAAAAAATAGTTTTCTTGATATTTGAAAAGATTTCTCCTTATGACTATGAATTTCATGCTTCCGGCCTTAAGAAAAAACTATTTGCATTTCCCTCACTTTAATACCCTTGGATAAATAAAAATTTAAAATCTTCTCTCTAAATTCCACAAAAAAAAAAACATTAAGTTCATAAATAAAATTTTTAAACACATCATAATAAATCTTGTTTAATTATATTTTTATCACAGTTCATTAAAATTTGATTTAGTTTAGATCTATCTTCCTTAATTATATAAACCATTATTCTCTAAATTCTATTTACTGTTAAATAATTTTTTCATAAGATTATATAAGTCTTATGAATGAAAATTTTGGATGTTACATATGAGGTTTTGAGTTCGAATTTTCTACAAAGAGTTTAATGGGTGCGTGGGTTAGGAGAAAAAAAAGAAGAATCAATCTATTTATATCTAGGTATTATAAAAATAGTGGGTCAAGAAATTTATGTGCAATATATTTTTAGAAGATAAATCTTCTTAATATCTTGTATGTTCGAATCTTAAATTATCATCTCTAATACTTCCAATGTGATATTCTGCGTCTTGAAGTTTTAGATTGAATGATAAGTCTTTGACACCACTATCAAATAAATATATATGGTGTTATAAATAACTAATTTATGAATATTCATGAAATTTGTTAAATTAATTATTGTAAAATTATATGTTTGTATTATTAAGACACTAAAGTTAATTATTTGCAATGGAAACAACTCTATATGAAAACTTAATTTTCTTTAATATGTGCAATTAATTAATAAAGATAGTTTAAAAAATTATAAATTTAGGAAACCATACGTTCATTCGGAACACAAAACCTTTAAATTAGTTTATATGTTTTGGTTGGGGTATGTTTTATAGTCACGGAGGTGTTTTATACTATATACGTTCACCATTACATATGCATGTCCTTAATTTCAAATAAACATTCAACTAATTTAAATATAAAAAATAATCTTTGGCAATTAATAATGTCCCTATATATGGTACAACAATTTGAAAGAGATCGAGATTGTGTCTTGTTTTTTACCTGAAGAGAGATTGATTGCTTGATCCTATGTAAACTTCTCAATTTATTTCTCTTCAACTACATATATGTCTTATATATATTAATTAATTACTCCATCTAATGGTAAATGGAAGACATAGAAAATTAGTTTGTGAATATTAATTAAATTAATAAGTTAATTATTTGTAAATATATATATATATATATATATATATATATATATATATATATATATTGATTTATCTAAAATATCTCTTTAATCATTTGTATAATGACAATTACCTTATAGATAGGAATCTCCCTTTAGTATATGCAACGATAAGTATAGTTTAGGAAGAAATTTATAAATAATGAAGACAAAATGAATTACGATCTTACATTTATGATTAAAATAAGAATAAAACTTAGGTAAAATCCCTAATTATATTCATTATATCAAGTTTTGTAATCTCATATGCCTTGTATTATTTTTTATGTGGAATTATAGTTAAATGAAAATATTTGAAGTTTAATAGAAGTACCATTTGAGCCACAAAAAAAAAAGACAATAGTTCATAAAGGTGACACGTGATTATGTATGATTAGAGAACTTAACATAATCCATATAAGGAATTTAGTCTAAGTATGACACTTGAAATAATTCTGTCAACCGGCTTTACATTTAGGATAAGAAATGATGTAGAATGAATTCAGATTAATTTATTGAAAAATCTTGGTAATGAGTAGGGGTGGAAATAGGTCAGGCCCCTATCAGGCGGCCTACAGCCTGGCCTGTTTAGGGCCTGGTCAGACCTAACTTGTTTGTTAAAAAGGCCAAGCTAAAGCCTATTTAAAGGCCTATATGTATAAATAGGCCAGACCTATTTTGTTAAGGCCTGACCTGTAAGCCTTCAGACCTGGCCTGTTTAAACATTAAATATATTTATATTTATATTTATATCATATAATAATAAAATATTTATTTTTTTATTTTTATATTTATATAGATTTTGATAGGCTCAAAATGTATGCGGCCTACTTATGGCTTTCAAGGCCTAAAATATGAGGCCTTTTTAAGGCCTACATTATCAGTAGGCCTTTAAAAAGACTTTAGACTTGACCAAGCCTTATGAAGGCTCAGGCCTGAGCCTAAAAAAAAGCTTGCATTCAAGCTTAGGCTCAGGCCTTTTAACCCCATTACAGGCTCAGGCCTATTTAACCAAAGCCTGGTCTAGCCTGAGCCTGGCCTATTTCCATGCATAGTAATGAGTAAGCAGTTAGCCTCTTTACTTAATGGAAAACTATATATTGTTTAATTAATAAGTTCATTGCTTTTTCAATTTTCTTTGTATGATTCCTTTTTCCATTTATGGGTTTTGTTTGCTTCGTAGTTAATCCAACACAAAAGTTGCTTGAATCTTTATCGATCTGGTGGAATAAAATGTGACTATATAAATTATAAATTAATTAATTAATTAATGAAAATACATATGTGTCAACTACTTTCTGATTTGGCTACAAACAAGATGTTCACACTCAGAAAGAAGCCAACTTGGATTATTAATTACTATTACAAAATGAGTACTATTCATGTATGTACTAAAATATTGAAAACATGGTCCATCATTAAATCGGTGGAGACAATGGTGGGTAGTGGTCTAATTGAGATTGAATAGAAGTCAGCCTAATCATAATTAAAATAATTTAATTTAATTTAAATTTATAGAAATATTTCTACATAATCCTAAATAGTATTATTTAAATAAAAGCTACTAATTTACAAGTAAACGGAACATTTACATATAAACTATAAATAATCCAACAAAATAGAGTTATTAAAGTACAAATATGACTTATAATTTTCAAATATGATAGACTACTCCTTTAAAAAAAAAAAAAAAAAAAACTCAAAATAACGTCATTTTAAATTGAGTAAGGGACTATGAGTTGACAACTCATTCAAAACTCTTAATCATTATGGCTTGGTTGTTGACCCAATTCATCAGTCTAAGCAAGTAATTTTTTTTACTTCCCCTTTTAAAAAATGGACATTTTTTAGAGAAATAAAATTAATTTTTTTGTAGTAGTACGTGTATCCTTCACAAAAATTGATACAGCTACAATTACAAATACAATTGACAGGGATCATGCAGATTCACAGTTACAAATATGTGACAAGGGTAACCCTAAATCCTGTCCTGCATTTGGAGACCCAACATCATCATCTGTTACGTTAGAATGCAAACCGAAATGAGGAATCCTACCCTTGCTTTGATAGAGTTGTACTCTTGCTTTGATATCGTTATAGACATTTAGGCATATGTACGTGGCCGAGCTTCTCTTTCGTGGGCAGATAATAAAGGCTCTTACTTCTGTCACAATCTCAACTTCTGGATACCGAAACATCTAGCACAAAACACAGACATGAAATTAAAAAAACAGCGAAGAGCCAAAAGTTGGCTGTTGAAGAAGTAGGAAAAGAATGTTGTTCAGACAAGAAAATATAGACAGCATCACTCTTTAAAACAAAACCCCTTGGTTGGAAAATAAACGTCAAACTAACCTAGAGCGTTTAACACAATAACGAAAGATATTTACAAACTTTGATGACGGTAAAACAAATGATTCAACAACAACTTACTCCAATTACTGCAACTGTACAGAATCCTAAGAAGCAAAACAATGCAACACCCCTCCAAAACTTAAAATCCCATGCTTACATCAAAGGCTTGTCAATTTTGAACAGAAAAAGGCTTGTCAAGTTGCACCTCCTTACCAAAAGGATCTTTTTTCTCTAAAATAACCTCATGTAAAGGACACTGGCTCGTGCATTGTATGGCGGAGATTACCTTGTTTAATATAGAAAAAAGCACTTATTATTTTACATTTTGACGTTCTTTTAAAAATAAAGCAAAAAATGAAAAGAATTTTAATTTTTGGACATTTTAATTATTAATTTCAAAAGAATAATTTATGTAGATTTCAAATTAATAAAGTTTAATTTAACCTTTTAAAAGGACGTTTGTGCTGGCACAACTAAGGCCCTGTTTGTTATGCTGAAGATTCAGGAACAGGGGAGGGAAGAGTCATGATATTCCTTGCAAAAATCCGTTTGGGTGTTCCATCTTTCCAGAACCAATCTTCCGACGGCTCACCATCTTCTTTCATTCATGAGAAGATTGCTTCCTTCCATTTTTTGTGGGAACTTGATCTTCCCCCAGGGAGAAATTCATAAATGACTATCTTCTCTTTATTCAATCCATCTATCCTCCTTGTCGTTGCTGCCGACGCAACCCCCGCTTCCTCCTCCTTGTGCAAATCCCGCCATCCCTTTTGCGTTGTCGGGTTGCAGGGATAAAGAAGGAATCTGAAACCTTTTTTTTTTTTTGTGATGTTGTTTGGTTGAGGGATGGAGAAAGAGATCTGAAACTCTTTTTTTTTCTTTTTGTATCGTTGTTAGGTTGCATAGGGATGAAGAAGGGGGATTTTTTTTGTTTTTTTTAATGGTAAGGGATATTTTGGACAGTTTAAAGCTTACATCTTAATTGTAATTTTTTTAGAATTATCATCTTCCATCTCAATTTCCATGTCTACCAAACAGAATATATTTTTAAGTTCCCTTCCAATCTTCAGTTTCATTCCTTTCGCTCTTCTAAGTTCCTTTCCTTCGTTAAATCTTCCTTGTACCAAACGGGCACTAAGGTGTAGAAAACCATCTATAGTATGAAGGAAAGGGCAGAATGGTAAATGAGAAGAGAGAAAAACTCAAGTCACCTATATGATTGGTCGCCCTACAAAAACATTTCAGAAAGGGGCACACCGTCTAGAAATCACGTGCCAAAACAGCGCATTGTTGAAATACACCATAACTAAATTTGCAAACAATTAGTATTATTTTGCTTTCTAATATTAACTATATTTTTATTTTCTTTGATAATTTCCTACTTCTTACTTCTTTCACCTTGTTTGAGATTAAAATAGAGTCGGTAATATGGGTTCAATCCGTAGCCCGTGGATTTTGACATGGTTAGGGTTGGGGAGAGGATTTTCTCCCCAGCAGGCTCTCTCCCCATTCCTCATCGGCGCAATCCTGGCTGTCCAAATCTTTATCCAAGGACCTAGAATGGTTTTTTAAAAAACCACATGCAGTACCGCCACCGCATGCGGTTTTTTTTTTTAAAAAAACAATCTGGACTGTTAGATCCAGATTTGAACGGCCAGGATTGCGCCGATGAGGGATAGGGAGAGAGCCCACCAAGGAGAAAAACCGGATCCGTTAGGGTTGGGGATTCCCCAACTGCAAAATTGTTGGCCGCACAAGCCTAATTAACCCATGTGGCCCACGGGTTGGCGGACTAGCCCACATTTTTTTTTGTGTTTTTAAAATATTATAATTTTACAAAATTCTTGATTTTCACACTCTCACTTGGTACCTTTTAATCTCAGAGAAAAAATATCAATGTCATATTTCCTTCTTTAAACTAAATTATTATATTTTGATTGCTTGATGCTTTGATGTTTTTTGTCAACAAACTTTAGCAAATTTGATAATTTGATATATTGAATAATTATGAATTCTGTTTTTGAATTTTTATAAGTGAAATAATTGATGCTACGAACACAAATTTGATGATTTATATATGCATGTCTTGAACTTTTGTCTGTCTTAAGAAAATAGGGGAAAAATAAAAAATAAAAAACAAGGTTGGCATTTTGCCAACCCGCGAAAGTGTGGGGATCAAGTGACCTGCGGGTCGGTCGGGCCAACCTACAACCCGTAGGTTGGTCCACATTCTCGACCCTAGATCAAGATAAAAACTCCAAAGGTCGAAGGAGACCCATTTTCACCAATCTAAGAGACAATTCAATCCAAAAGGATTGAAAAGACCGTGTTGCCCCCAAGAGAAAATGTGCAAAATATCCTAGTGGGATTGTGATATGTTGAAAGACTTTGTTGTATTCTTTTTTATAAAGATTTTCCCCCCCTCATAATAGTGCATAATATCAAAAATTAAAAACTTAAATTCATTATGCTCATCGAATACGATAAAAATGGAAGAGGATACTCTCACAATGATTTTTCTCATTTTCATCCTAGAATCCCATCTCAATTGCCTGATTGAAAAATGAATAGCTCAGATTTATTATTTTCTAAAAATATTATTATAGTATTTTATAATTTATTTATTTTTTTAATTCTATTTGTATTGTAGTTATAATTTGTATAGATCAAAACTTTAATCGTTTAAATTTCTTTAATTTATATTTAAAATAAAATTAAAAAAATATGAACCATCTATTTTTCTAATAGATGATTCTAAGAAAAAAAAAATGAGATAAAGGATTATGAGAGAACTCAAACCCACATTAAAATTATTTGATGCATGTCAAGTTAATTGAAGAGTCATTATTTATTTGACCGGAAACTTGACATTAATCTTTTTGGCCAAGAAACTTGACATTAATTTGGAATATGAATGCTTACATAAATGTTTTATTTATGATGTTGTCTAGAAAGTAAATGTCTATACAGTTTATTTGTGATAAATTCAAAGGGGTACATGTGCGCCAATAATTATGAGTTTTTGAACTCTAAATTCTATGCCCTAAATGCTATGTATAGGGAAACTTAATTACTCTATATTGTGTCCTTTCAAATATTTTAGCCATTCAGGTCGAAAAATATTAGCCGTTAGCCTATTAAGGTCATGGTTATTTAGGGTTTGAAATAAAATAAAAAATAAAAATGATTTTTATTAGTTTAAGGAAAAATAAAAATGATTTTTAATCAAGCCACACAAACAAGTTTTTGATAAAAGCTGGGTTAAGGTGTAAAAATATATATAAGATTTTTTCAAAAATACACTTAACACTAATTTTTTTTTTAGAGGCAAAAGTAATATGAACTTTCAAAATAAATGTAAAAATACACATTGACTTTTAATTGACCTTTTGTTTGAATTTTTTAAGGGTCAATGAGGGGGAAAAAAACTATGAGATTTTCCTAAAAGTGAGTTGAACATAAATGTTTTTTTTGTTGATAAAAGTAATTATGAACTTCCAAAATATATAAGTTCAAAAATCCATATTGACCATTAGTTACGTTAAATGTTTGTTTAAATTTTTTGACTGAAAATGGTGACATGTAGGATGTCATGGATGATTAAGAAGCAACATAGAATAATAATTTGCTGACTGAGCAAGGAAAATTAATTTCTATCTTATCAGCGCATCATTTTATCTCCACCTAACCCTTTCTTTCCTCTCCCTCTCTCTCCGAAAGAAGTGGTGAGGTGGAGGTCAATGGTTAGGTGGAAATTAATTTTCCTTTCCCAGTCAGCAAATTATTATTTTAAATTGGAGAAATACTTACATACTCTAAGAGTATCACGTCATCTAAATTATACTCAGTAAAAACATAACAACTTATGTAATTTTAATCATAGTAGATTGATCACTCATATGCAATATATATATATATATATATATATATATATATATATATATATATATATATATATATATATATAAACATCAACAAAACTAAAACAAGATGATCAACCAATATTTTACTTAAAAATAAGATAAACTTCAAATTTTTTTAGACAAGACATCAGTCAACTATGATTAAAATAATATAAGTCATTATGTTTTCATGGTATAGAATTCAGATGACATGGTACTCATACATAGAGTATGTGACTATTCTTTCTAAGTTGTTTCTTAATCATCCATGTCATCCTCAATATCACTATTTTTAGTCAAAAAATTCAAACAGTTAACTAATTGTCAATACTTATTTTTACACCTATTTTAAAAGCTTACATTTGTTTTTTCCTTTAAAAAATCCATTTATGTTAGGCACACTTTTAGGAAAATCTCATATGTATTTTTGCATCTTAACTTTTTTAAAAAAATTAAACAAATGGTAAACAAATGGTCAATGTGTATTTTTACATATATTTTGAAAATTTATATTTACTCTTGCCCCTCAAAAAAAACATTTACTGTTACATGTACTTTAAAAAAAAATCTTATTTATATATTTGCACTTTAACCAATAAAAGTCGGCTTTTTTTCCCCCTCTATTTGCCCCTTATTAAATAACTAATTACCATTTTAAAAAAATCTTATTTATATATTTGCACTTTAACCAATAAAAGTCGGCTTTTTTTCCCTATTTGTCCCTTATTAAATAACTAATTACCATTTTGTCACTGTTTCCAAACTATTTCCCAATGTGCCTCTATTTAGTCGATTAAACCAAGATTTAGTCGACTAAAACGTGGGGCGTTGATTTTTTTGACTGCCCCGTGATTTAGTCGACTAAACCACAGTGCTTAGTCGACTAAATCGCGACAGAGGTTTTTAAAAACCCCAATCGCGGTATTTGGAATCCTAATCGATTATAAAACCTCCCCAAACCTCTCTCCCTCTGTTTTTTTTTTCCTCACTAAATCCTTACTCAATTCGTTGGTGGTAGCGAATGAAACTTCAAACTAAGTTTAAAATTCTCTACTTATTCTAGTAAGTGGTTTTGATTAGCTTATCAAACTAAGTTTAAAATAATTTTTCATTAAATTTGAACAAATGAACCATTACTTATAACCAGAACGTTATAAAAAAAGTCTTCTTATACTGTGTGTGAGACTTGCGAGCAGATCTAAAAGCATTAATTAATTTTAAATTTGATAAAATTATCTAAATGCCCTTAATTCAAATGACCACAATAATTTTAACATATTAAATAACAACAATTGAAACAGTGATAATAAATAATCCCAAGATAAATTTTCAAGGGTATAAATAACCACTAAAATTTAACAACCCACAATTTTAACTTACCAAAATAACAGCAATAGTTGAGACAGTGTGATTACTAAATTTTTGAAGGATAATTAGGGCCTGTTTGGAAAGAGAGATTTGGAAGGGGAGGAAAACATTTTATAATTTGGATTAAAAAATTAGAGAAATATGGTTGAAGATGTTTAATTAATTGTTGTTACTATTCTATTTTACGTATGTTCTTTATTAAAATTTTATGATCACACCTTTCCAATTTTTTCAAAACCGGCTCATAACCTCTCTCCCCCAAACTGAATGTTAGATTATCTGCCAAGAAAAAATAAATTCCGGAAGAATCTCCAAAACTTCCTAAAAAATAAGTCATTTTAAAAACAATTAAAAAATTATGGTGATTTTTATTTGGGAAAATCCCAAATGAATCCAGTTGAAATACTGAAATCCAAATCCAGACCTACACTTTAAACAAATTAATAATCAGGCGAAACCTAATTAAAATTTTTGAATGTTTTAAAAATACTCAAATGCCCTTCTGTTAATGAAAATGAAAAATTGAATCAAGAAATAAACCTTATTTCAATTTTGATTATTTCAACCGAATTTAATTAGAATCTTTCTTTCAAAATGACTTGAAACAAAACTGGTATTTCTTCTTCTTCCTTCTTCGGATGAAAAATGAAAATATGAAACAAATCGCTCGAGCTTCACTCCCCACATAAGTTCTTTGTCTCTTCGAGAACATAAAGCAAACACTCATAAAGGACAAACAACTACGGCCTGTTTGGTATAAGGAAAATTTGAGGAGGAAAAGGGACTTAGAGGAGGGAAAGGAAGATTTGAAAGATGAGGGAAGATGACTTAAGAAAAGATGAGTTGTTTGGTAAGAAGAAAATCAAGGGGAGGTAGCAGTTGGTAAAGAATTAGGAAATGTCTATTTTACCTTCAAAAGAAATTATTTCAAAACAAAAACGAAAAAAATTTTTTGTGCTAAAATATATTTTAAAAAAATATGCTCTTGTTAAGTTCGAACTTGTGTAAAAAAAAAACTTCGCCAAATTCAAACTTTCCCGCCAAGTTCGAACTTCCCGCCAAGTTTAAATTTCAAGGGTAAATCTATCCAAAAATGTGAACAGTGATGTAGGAACTTAAATTCCCACAAATTTTGGTAGGATCTAATCTTCCCACATATGAGGGAAGATTGATAGACCCAGAAACTTGGGTTTTTGGGAAGATTTATGCAAAATATGTACCAAACAGAGGAATTTACTAAAGTACCTTTCCCTCCCCATCAATTCTTTATATCGAACGGGCCTACATGTCCTTAACCATCTTAATACAGTACCTCAGTAAGATAGCCTTCAATCACCCTCTTTGTTGGTGGAGAAACACTTCTCTAATGCAAAATTTTCTAGAATGGTACCCTTTAATTTCTTGTCTGTGGTTTGACCTTCGGTTTTTAATTTCCATTTTTCAACATTGAGCCATTTCTAGCAGTTTTCTAGAAGGTAAGACGCTCAATTACAAAATTGCCTCCACCACTATTCAATTGGTTGGGGGGGGGGGGGGTTTAAAGTGAAATTTGCAAGAAGATCAAGGGTCTGTTTGGATTTAACTCTTAGAAAATAATTTTTGAGATTCATAAGGTAAAAATAATTTTTAGATCATAGTTTTTGACATTTATAAGGTAAAAATGACTTTTGGAGAATATCTTTTGGATAAAAATATAGTGTTTAGATATTGTTATCAGAATAAATTTTTCACGGGCAAATTTTAAATATTAGAAACATTATATTTCATAATAAATCCTGGTAATTACATAATTTTTTGTACAAAATTAAAATACTTATGGGTAGTACTAAAAAATACTTCATGATCTTAAAAATTTATTTTAGGATATTAAAAAAATATTTCAAAGTAATGACTGATTGTGGAAAAAAATTTCAAGATATTGAAGAGTACTAAAAAATATTTAAATATACCAACTGGTACTGAAAAAATAATGATGATGGCAGAGGAGAAAGAAAGATCTGAAAAAAAAAAAGTTTTTCTTCAAAACCTAGATTTTGATGCAGAATAACTTTTGGACAATTTTAAAATGTTTGGCAAACTTTTACGAAAACCAAAGTTTTGATACAAAATAGCTTCTGGACAGTTTTGAAATAGGGAAAAACACTTCTCATGTTGTAAGAGAAGTGTTTTCTCATGTCACACACACATAAAATTGTGGGACCCAAATATATATATAATTAACATTATATATATATATATATACATGTGGGTTCAACTATTTCATGTGTGTAGGAATCTTCTTCTTATCATGCAACATGAGAAACTCCTTTAAAATATCTATCAAATTTTTACCAAAATCTAGATTTTGTTTTTAAAACCTAAGTTTTAAAGTTATCCAAATAAGGTTAGCTATTGCGGGGTTCTAACAAAATTGAAGTTATGTACGGAACTGATTCATTTTTAAGTAGAAAAACTGATTCATTTAGATCTTATCAGATCTATCGGTCTAATTAAGAATTTATTTAAAGTGAAGGCTTAAATTTGGATTTTAGTGTTCTATCTCGATTTAATTGAAATTTTTATTTTTTATTTGAGCATTTATAAGGAAGAGATTATTATGTACTAACTATTACTATTAAATATTGATGATATATGGATATAATGAAAATGACAAGAAAGAGGGAGAGATCACATGCCTCCGCGCTGCAAGTAACCGGACCTGCTGCTGTGAGCTCACATTGAAGTCATCACAGAAACCCTACCACCAACCAAAGGGAAAGCTACGTCGTCTTCAGCCACACCACAGCCCCACGCTCAAATTAAAATTAAAATTGATTAAACATAATACTCCGTAAGTTTTGTTTTTTAATAAAAAATAAAAGTTGCAGGAGCAGGGTTAGAGAGAGAAAGAGAGAGAAAACCACGCTAGTAAGAGAGAAGAGACCACTTTACCACTTTTATACTCTGCACGCATCCTTCCCCACAGAACACAAGCAACAGAGGGGGAGAGAGAGAGGGGCTTGAGGTCCCAAGAAAGAAAGAAAGAAAACCTCATCGCAAGTTCTTTCTTTTATCCGTCTTCGCTCATCTCGCCATTAATGGATTTCTTCTCATCCTCCATATATTTTCCCGATTCTCAAGTAACATACCCACAAGCTATATCCTGAGATTTGCTCTTCAACTCTGCTCATCTGCTTCCATGTGTCAGTGTTCTTCTCTATCTCAATACCCATTCGAATCAAGACTTTGCTCTCCTTTTCTCTCCTCAAATCCGCTTAATTTCTGACCCCAGATCCTATATTTGTTACCCAAAACAAACCCATTTTCAAATTCTTTTGTGGGTGTGAAGAAAGATGCTACCTTGAAAAGCTGGAGTCTTTTTTGGGTTTTGGTTTGTTTTGTGCGAATCTCTCTGGTTTTGTTTTGTTAGATGAAGGCCATGCCCTTGCCTTTTGAGGAGTGTCAAGGGAAGGGGGTGTTCGAGTTTTCTTCTTTTGCTTCCTCAGATTTATTTCCTCTGCCTCTTCTGCATCATCCTCATCATCATCAACCACCACCACCGGAAAAGTGGGGCGGCGGCGAGAAAATTTGCTATGTGGGCACTGAGCCCACCTCTGTTCTTGACGCCAGAAGCAGCCCTAGCCCTCCTACTTCCTCCTCAACAATGGCCTCTCGTGGAAGCAATAGCGCCGCCAGCAAGGGTGGCGGTGACGGCAGCTGCTCAACCAATAGCACCACCACCGGCGCAGCCGCAACAGCCTCGGAAAACCCATCTCAGGCGGTCTTAGACACGTCCAGCGCAGAGAAATGTGCCCTGCCGGTGGAGGATTGGGAGGGAGTGTTGTCTGAATCCCCAGGTCAAGATCAGTCTATTCTCAGACTAATCATGGGCGATATTGAAGATCCATCTTCAGGATTGAACAATATCTTGCAGAGCAGTGGAGCTGGGTCTCAAATGGTAGATTTCAGTGGAGGTTTTGGGGTTGTAGATCAACAAGGGTTTGAGCTTGAACCTGTTACTTGTGGGAGTATGATGAGTCATAACACTACAGAACCCATTTTCTCTGCTTCAGCAACCAATCCTCTGATGATGTCATCTTCTCCATTGGTGTTCAATTCTCAGCCACAAGTAATTTCAACAGTTGAAGAAAAGTTAAACCGAAACCAAGTTCAATTCTCAGAGAATCCAACCTTTTTTATGCCATTGACATACCCACAATTGCAAGAGCAGCAACAGCAAGTTTTCTCTCATCAGCCTCAAGCGAAACGGCTTCTTTGTGACACAATTGGGCAAGGCTATCAGGTGCCAAAGGGTCCTCTATTGGATTCTGGACAAGAGCTATTTGCTAGGAGACAGCATCAGTTGCAGCTTCCTTCAAACCCTCAAAATGTTCATCAATGGCAATCCTTACTTGAGCCACCTGTGAAACAGCAGAAGGTGAACTCTTCAGGGGATGACTTCACAACTCAACAGCTCCAGCAGACTGTAATTGACCTGATTTTTAAGGCTGCAGAGTATATAGAAGCCGGTAACCCGGTAAGTGCGCAAGGGATATTGGCGCGGCTCAATCACCAGCTCTCCCCTATTGGTAAGCCTTTTCAGAGGGCTGCTTTCTATATGAAGGAAGCCTTGCAGTTACTGCTACATTCAAATGGGCAAAGTTTATTAGCTTTCTCTCCCATTAGTTTCATTTTCAAAATTGGGGCTTACAAGTCATTCTCTGAGATATCTCCGGTTCTTCAATTTGCCAATTTTACTTGTAATCAAGCCCTCATTGAGGCTGTGGAGAGGTTTGATAGGATTCATATTATTGATTTTGATATTGGATTTGGTGTGCAATGGGCTTCTTTTATGCAAGAATTGGCCTTGAGAAATGGTGGGGCACCTTCATTAAAGGTTACTGCAATTGTATCTCCATCCACCTGTGATGAAATTGAGCTCAGCTTTACGCGAGAAAGCTTGAAACATTATGCTAAAGAAATCAACATGTCCTTTGAGCTCAATGTTATGGACATTGAATCATTGAACTCTGCTTCCTGGCCCCTTTCGGGTCGATTTTCTGATACAGAAGCAATTGCTGTGAATTTGCCAGTTTCTTGTTTCTCAAATTACCCTTCATCCTTTCCTGTGGCCCTTTGCTTTGTGAAGCAGCTCATGCCGAAAATTGTGGTCACTTTGGATAAGAATTGCGATCGAATCGATGTTCCATTCCCCCACAACTTAATCCATGCCCTTCAGTCTTACTCAGCCTTGCTTGAATCGCTGGATGCTGTGAATGTGAACCTTGATGTTCTCCAGAAAATTGAGAGGCACTTCATCCAACCAGCCATCGAGAAGATCATATTTGGTCGCCACCATGGCAGAGAAAAACTGCCACCGTGGAAGAACCTGCTTGTCTCATCTGGGTTCTCTCCATGTTCATTCAGTAACTCAACTGAAGCTCAAGCCGAATGCTTGGTGCAGAGGGCACCTGTGAGGGGATTCCAAGTGGATAGGAAGCACTCCTCTCTCACCTTATGCTGGCAGAGGAAGGAACTCATCTCCGTTTCAACTTGGAGATGCTGAGCAGCACTTAAAGCCAAATCAGCAATCTGCATTTGAAGGTGTTTCATAACCTACTCATTTAGTTTATCTTTATGAATCTTATTGTCTATGATTGTTCTCGGTACTAATTATTTTTGTAATTTAGGTTTCATAGTCATGCAATCATCAACTCAACACTTCCAAATGTTTTGGTAAATGGATGAGATGGCATTGTACAGTTTCTATTATTATGTATTCTCTTAGTGTTTCCCCTCCTTTGAATCTGGGTATTATTCATGCCTTTTCCTACCTCCGTCTTCTGGATGGTGACTTTTTTATGTAGTCTTGATCTTAAAGCAAATTGCTTTGGAAGCAAAGAATTTGTATGCTCTTAAAGTTCAACTTTAAATCAATGGAGGCACTGATTTTATCTTTCTTTTTTGCTCAATTATTATTAGTCTTGGTCATTTTGCGGCTCATGAGGTAAACTTCAATCTTCGTAACATTTCATATTTATGTTTCGTTTATTTTAGAAATTATCAAATTCATGGTTTTGGACAAGGGGTAATAATTTTCTGACAAGAAAGGAGACCTTAATGAATCTGGACATGTCTGTGTTTAAAATGTCTTTGTGCAATGAATTGAGTAAGCAAATGTTCAATGCCTAACCATGTAAACATTTCCGGAAACATTCCCAAACATGGTGGCCAGTTATTTCTATTTAATAAGTTGCCAATGCAATAATGAACCGGGGAATGAATTTAGGTGTCTTCATGTTCTATGTTTTTTTTTTAAAAAAAAAAAATCTTGTTGAATGAAATTGTCTTTTTTTCTAATATTAATTATGAATTAATAATTAATTGTTTAAATTAAATACTTATTACGTTGACTTCCTTGTGAGGTTGAAACACAACAATCATTAGAGATTGGTGGAAAAAATGGCTGCTGACATATCGTGTGTTTTATGAGACGGAAAGCCTTGAAAATGAAGTTTGTGAAAGGAACAGAGAGAACATAGTCAATATGTTAATCCGGAGAAAGGGAGTTTTATATATTTTAGGCTTTTATACGAATTTTAACCCTTTAAATTTACTCTCATTTTAGTTTTTGTCCACTAAATTTCAAATCATGAGTTTTGGCCCATCAATAAGCAAAATAGTTCAAGTTTTTATCAAATTATGGGATAAATATTTTAGACAAAATGAAATTTAAGGGATTAAAATCAATGAATTGAAACTTACAAGACAGTTAGGAAAAAAAAAAAATTGAAGCATCAAAACTAAAATGAGAGCAAATTTAAGAGATTAAATATTATATTTAATTTATTTTGTATTAATTTTACTATTATTAAAATTTTTTTAAAAAATTATCATATCTTTTTTTGATAATATAATATCATCATTTTTCGGTTCGAAGTTTGTAATTATTTTTACTGACACAAGCATCTCATTTAGAACTTGAACTTGACATCTATTCACCATTTGGAGGTGAAGCATAGAGAGGTTACATACTATTCTGTTCTTTTTGAAACCATGGTATTTTTTCGAAGGACAAATTTTAGGTCCATTTGCTTGGCTGGATGTTCAATTCTTTAATTAAATCTTGTCATTTGTGTTGTTGTTGTTATTATTATTACTATTATTATTATTAATGATCCAATAAATTTTTTTTTTTAAAGTGAATTTTTATTTGGTATGAGAATTGAGCTTAATGGATATAAGCGAACCTAAATTCTTATATATGCTTAACAAACATCAATATTATAATAAAATACAATTTATATAAGCCATTGATTTTTCTTTTTTTTTTAAAAAAAATAGTTGAAATAAATAATTTCTATTTTATTTGTGTCATTATTACTCAACCAGTAAATATTTTTTTAATTAATTTTTAATATTTAAATACATGAAGGATGTCAATATACTAATACAATTTACAAGCAATGGAGAATTCATTGGTTTGACCAATTTCCTCCTCCCTTGTTTTCCTATTACGATGGATATTCCATTCAACAATAATCCGTTCTAATTCTACAAAAGTTTTTGCAAAGCTGAGGAGAAATTGCAAAACTTTGAAGGTGTAAAAGTATATGTAACATTTTAAAAATAAGTGTAATTTTAGTAATTCTGTTAAATTAACTCAAACATTTTTTAGAAATATGAGAGGGAATAAGTGGGTCCCACATTAAAAGAAAAAGAAAAGAGATGGATATGGTTGTCAAACTCGCGAGTTAATTCTTCAAGTTTAAAGTTTTTACGTTTTTTACTTACGAAATCGAGTCGAGTTACTCGTAAACTCGTGGACGTTGTAAACTCAATTAAACTCACGAGTTTATATATCGAGTTTATCGTTTTTACGTTTTCAGTTTACAAAATAATTTTAACTCATCTTTAAACTCTTATTAACTTCTTGGATTTGATCATACTCAGCGTCTTTTAATATAAATTTTATAGAAATATCTTTTGTTAAATATAATAAATTATAAATATTGATTGATTTAATTTTCAATTCTTTGGATTTAAAAAAAACATTTAAATCAAATTTTTGTTATTTATTATATTTAAATCATTTCATTATACATTATTAATATCTATTTAATGGCAAAAGTAAACTCTTACGAGTTCACGATTCGAGTTTACCTCACTGTTATGAGTTTACTTTAATTCATAAGTTTGACAACCTTGGAGACAGATACTTGGGTCAATTTATGGGAATTGCTAAGATTGCTTCATTTATAAAAGAATGTATATTTTTACACAATTTAAAAATTGATTGTGCAATAAGTTTATGACAAAAAACTTGGATATTAAAATTACATCTTAAACTGTATGTGACAGTGTGACACACTAACTTAAACACAGCAGCATACTACTAAACATGATATTCTCTCTGGTCCTAATTATAAAACCACGTTGACTTTGTTTAGAGAGATTAAATAAGCATACGTCATGTATTTTTAAATTATATATTACTAATCAAACAAATAAGTTTGGAAAAAAAAATACAAATACAAATACTTTAAAGTAATTTAATTAGTTTCTTAATCTCTATATATATATATTTTTAAAAAAGTTAACTTGATCTTATAATTAGGCCGGAGAATAGCTACATTCTGGCGGAAAAAAAAAAAACATGATAACTAAATTAGCACAAGCTTATATATAGAAACTTCATGCTTGTCACATAATCACAGCATCAGGAATGGCATGACTTCGATACCACCATTAGAAAGTAAATTGAGGGAGGCATCCATGCTTTTTTTTTTTTTTCTCCCTTTTTTCTCAAATATAATCTATTTCCTTCCTTAATTTCATAAATAATAAAAACTGTAAATGAAGATGTGGACCTTACAATTTTCCCCTTAAAATTTCTCATTTTGATTGATTTTCCATATCATAATATTATTATGGTTGACAACATCCCATTATATTATTAAGGCATGCCGATCGCGACTTGCATTTTCAAACGCGATCACACACTGAACAAAAAGGTGGTCGTCTAATTATTACTCCCTCCGATCCTAATTATAAGATATAGTTGATTTTTTTAGAGAAATTAAAGAAGCTAATTAAATTATTTTAGAGTATTTTTCTTTATATTTTTTTCTTCAAAGTAATTAGTTTGACTAATAAACTAATATATAATCTAAAGATATACAACATATAAAATGATTAAGTAACTTATTTAGCTTCCTTAATCTTTCCAAACAAAGCCAACTATGTCTTATAATTAAGACCGGAGGTAGTATTATTATTTTTTTATATTAATCATTATTATTATTTTAATTCATCTGTTAATGAAATCACATGGGTGGAGTCGTGTATGTGTGGGGCCCACTCACAATTAGTTTAATCCCTCCCCTCTTTTATTTAAACCTTGGAAGCCCCCTCATTTAATTACGACCTTCACAAAGCACAATAATTAATGATAATAATCCAAATATTTAATAATAGAGGCCATGTTGCAAGAGAGACTATCTGGCTTCTCATCATAATTAAATTTTTTTTCTTCAAAAGATCTATCTGTATAAAATATAAAATTTATGAGAAGTTGTACTATTCATAATTTAATTATAAGCCGTACAATTAATGTTAGAGCCAATAATTTATTTTAATATTCCTCTGATGATATATGTAAGATACAAATAACCGAATTATCTAGGCTAAAAAATTAGTTAAAATTGGTTAGGTTTAATAAATGTGTAAAAAATAATGTTTTATTTTTCAACCTTTATTTATGAAGAGAGTGAGTGAGATAATTAACACAGTGATATAATAAATCATTAATGGGGCAAAAATATAAAAAGGTTAAAAATCTTGGACAACTTTTAAGTATATATCATAAATAGAATAAGGTCATTCCGAGATAGTATAAAACAAAGCTGAACACCCCCAACTCCAAATTATTTTAGTAACTTTTTTTTTTTGGCCAACATTTCAGTATCAATTGCTAAATTCATTATGTAGTTCGAAATAATGATTTTTGATACATTTAGCAATGCTTTAAATTTTAATCAAGGGCATGAAAGCACCTACTTCATTTTCTTGTTTAATGGTTGTGGTCGTTTGAGAGCAAGAATGGACATACACATATTCAATATATCGAAGAATAATAAGACGTATGACAACTTTTATCATTTTATATCCATATATATATATATAATGCAACTTAGTTTTAAAATTGGGAAAATCCCTTATAAACTAGGGAAAATTATAATGAAAGACCTAAGAAAAATAATATTTATTAAGAAGGACCATAAAAATTGGTAATTATTTTAAAGGACCAAAAATTAAAATATTAAAATAAAAGGACTAAATTACCCTTAATCAAATTTTCTATCTTCTCATTAACTAATTAAATTTGGAATGATTTTTTCTTCCTATCTTCTCATTAACTGAATATGGAATGATTTTTTCTTACATGAGAATCTAAAGTAATTAATATATAATAATAAATAGATATTAATTCAAATAATTCTTTTCCTATCGCAGAATCACTCCAGATTATTATACTAAAGAAAAGATAGGAAAGATGGAACTTTTTATGGTTATAGCAGAAGAAGCCTCGTGCATTGTACAACCGTCTGCAATGTTAGACCTGAGATTTTTTGTACTGAGGCAACCAAAATTACCTGATATTCATTCAATATTACCAATTGTTCCATTCCCAGAGAAATAGAAAATAAAGCAAAAGGCTCTTAACTCAAAAAAAACCCCATCAAAAGAGAAAAACGTGGTTAAAGAAACCAAATCCCTCTTTCCTTTCGCTATGACCAGAAAAAGCTCCATCTTTCCTATCTTTTCTCTAATATAACAATCTTGAGTGATTCTACAATGAAAAAAGAATTATTTGAATTGATATCTATTTATTATTATCTATCAATTACTCTAAATTCTCATGTAAGAAAAAATCATTTCAGATTTAGTTAATGAAAAGATAGAAAATCTGATCAAGGGTAATTTAGTCCTTTTATTTTAATATTTTAATTTTTGGTCATTTAAAATAATTACAAATTTTTATGATCCTTCTTAATAAATATTATTTTTCTTAGGTCCTTCATTATAATTTTCCCTATAAACTAATTACCATAGTTATTTATTTACTTGGACTTTTATTAAGTAACTGGTTTTACTTAATAATTGTTATGTATCTCAACCTGGCACCTCCGCCCCCTTCGCCAATCCATCTATTGTGCCGAATGACAAGATGATACAAGAGAAAAGAGTACTAGGAAAGAGTCTTGTGGTTATGGAGGTCCAAAGCAAATTATGAGAGAGGGGATAAAATTTACTATGAGGTGGAATAAGAAAGGATAAATTGTGAACTTGTCAGATTTCAAAATTTGACCTATTTTGTTCCATCTAAAAAAGTTTTCTGCACTTTATTAATTTGCTTTATGGGGAAAGAGTCTTGTGGTTATGGAGGTCCAAAGCAAATTATGAGAGAGGAAATAAAATTTACTATGAGGTGGAATAAGAACAGATAAATTGTGAACTTGTTGATCAGATTTCAAAATTTGACCTATTTTGTTCCCCAGTGTTTTTTTCTCTTGTGTCATCTCTTCATTTGGTGCAATAGATGGATTTGTGAAGGGGGCGGAGGCACTGGCCATGCAGAGGGGACAACGTTGCTAGGATCCTCAGTACTTGAGCCATTTGTTGCTACCAACAAGCCTTAAGGAGGAGGAGGCAAGAAGTTCCCTGGGATTTTAACATGATGAATGAGAGAAGGAGGAGGCCGATAAAAAAAAAACGTAGAAAGAATCACAAGGAATAGCTGAGTTTAAATAGAGGTTTAATGGATTGTGAAGGGTTGAATCATGACTTATGAAAGTCTAACAAGATTATGATGAGTTATGATATTGAAGTTCCACATGTTATGAATAGTTGAGTTTGTTTGCATATATTAAAAAACATTGGTAGCTCAATGGCTACAATTGCTTTTGGTAAACAAGTAGTTGGGGTTTCAAATTTCACCCATACCACTTTGCCAAATAATTATTTCTGATGGTGCCAGAGCTCCAACGTTAGTGGGGCTATATTGCAAGTTGCCGAGATTTTTTTTTAACAAATATACAAGTGAACTATTTTTCTTTGACTCAAGCTCATTCATAAATTATGTTAAGGCATTCCACATATTTCATTAGGAATTAACAACTTCCAGTACCAAGTAACAAATGCACACTATCAGGTCATTCACAGGTTTTGTTATGACATTCTTTACATTTTATTAGGTTTTACCAATTTTCATTTATCTAGTAACAAATATACACTTTCAGTTCATTCACAAGTTTTATTAAGGTATTCCAAGAATTTCATCATGTTTTACTAAGTAATAAATCCACACTTTCAGTTTATTCACTGGTTTTGATAAGGCATTTCACATAGTTCTTTAGGTATTACTGACTTTCTTTTACCAAGTAACAAATCCAAGTTTTGAAAGTATGAATTTGTTACTTAGTAAATAAAAGTTGTTAATACCTAATGAAATATGTGGAATGCCTTAACAAAATTTGTGAATAGCCTAATAATGTGTATTTGTTACTTAGTAAATGAAAGCGGTAAAACCTATTGTAATGTGGGGAATGCTTTAATAAAGCTTATAAATAACCTGATAGCGTGCATTTATTACTTGGTAAACAAAAATTGTCAATACCTAATGAAATCTAGGTAATAATTTAAGATAACTTGTGAATGAACTTGAGTCAAAGATAAAGGGTTAACTTATATATTTATTTTCATTATATATATTGGAAACACTACAACAAATTTGGGCATTTATAACATCCAAGTCATAACTGTTATAGCTAATAAACGTCATGTATGTCGAGGTGGAGGTAGTGCAACGATATATAACCTTAAACATAACGGTTAATTATGTAGATCGTCATATCTTAAGATGTGGAATTCATTAAAAAAAAACGCAATAGTTGTAGCTAGCAACCCTAATTTATTTATGTAAGTGGAGCTAAATACCCAAGAGGGGGGTGAATTGGGTATTCTCAAAATTTTCAACAAAAACTCCGTTTTGAAGTAATAAAAACAGAGGTGAACAGAGTAAGGGAAAGAATAGCTGGACATAGAGATTTATACTGGTTCAGTCCGAACAACTTGACCTACATCCAGTCCCCAGACTCTCTGTGATTTTCCACTATATCAAAGATTACACACTCTGCACTCAAGAAGTAGTTCTCCCTTTAGAACTCACTCCCCCTTACAAGTTGTAATCAATGAATTCCCAAATCACCAAGTCCCCTTGACTAGTGATCCTTTACAATAAATGATTTACAGAAAGAAACTCTCTCTAAGAACAGATATTGATAATCACTGAAGCTCTTTGTATCAGAAGTTATTATACAAGTGAAAACTGAAGAAAAATGAATATAGACTTGAATGCAATTCGTTTTCAGTGGTTGTAGTTGTTGAGAAGACTTAAATGCAACTCTATTTATAGTCAGATAGCATTAAATGACCGTTGCATCTTTAATTAGACCGTTGAAGATGATCTGTAGTGGTTAGAAGCTACTTTGGTATTCTTCTCTCTCTAATCTCCACTTAATTCAGCTGTCCAAGTGTTTAGAGTTGACTTCCTCTGGAGTAATCCATTGGAGAAGCAGTTGCTTGTTGTAGAAATCATTCTTTAATGCTTTGCAACTGTGTGCAGATGGATTACCCAAAAGTGTGCAACTCTCTGGGCATAGCATTTAATGAGCTGACGTTGCTTTTTGTTTTTTCTTTAAACCTTCAATAAACATTCTCTAATCCTTTTGAAACTCAATAAAAAAGTGGTTAAACATAATTAGGAATAATAGAGAATAATACTGGAAAGTATTAAGATCAAACAAGAAGGTTTTCCAAATTCGTCAAATTTGAATTTTTGATTTAGTGATGTAAACTCGAGTTTGGTTCATGTGAACTCGAGTTTGAAGCTTCAGTTTGTAAAAGCGTTTCAAGTTCAAAACATCTAAACTGGAGGTTTGGAAACAAAACTTGAGGTTTTCAACATACTGAAAAGTCACATTGCTCTCTAATTGATCTAAACTCGAGTTTGCAAGTCTTAACTCGAGATTCCTTCATCTAGAGAGGAATGTCGCAATTTTGAGTTCTGGAGAGTTTTGATTAAGAGACAAACTCGAGTCTATTAGTAGACATGCTCGAGTTTGACACTGTTCAAGTCAAAACTTAGTTTTAGCTTTCAAAAGGCAAACCTGAGGTTCTCAATGCAAACTCTAGAGTTTTCACAAGTTGAAAAGTCTATTGCTCTCTGTAAGGTTTAAACTCGAGTTCACAAGGTTAGGCTCGAGTTTGTTCAACTTTGAAAAACTCTTAATGTTTTTGGCCTGAAGTAAATTGGAGGTTTAAGAAATGAGTCTCGAGTTTACTTTGGTTGAAAATCCTTGAAAGCTCTCGGCCAAGTGTAAGCTCGAGTTTGCAATGATGAACTCGAGCTTACTTGTTTTGTAAACTCTTGAGATTTTTCAAACTGGAAAAAGCTTTGCTCAGAATGAAACAGTGTAGAGTTTGTTAAAATCTCATAACTTTGAAAAATTCTTCCCGCCAGAGGTAAACTCGAGTTTGTCATAACAGGCTTGAGTTTACAGGTTATGTAAACTATTGAAGATTTTCTCTGGAGGTTGCAAACTTGAGGTTTGTAAGTAGAGGTGTCGAGTTTAAAAATGTTTTCAAGTCAAAATGCTCTCTGCCTTTGGCAAACTCGAGGTTGCTAATGTAGCCTTGAGTTTACACAAAGTTTTTGAAAACTTTGAAAAACTCTTAAGTTCAAACTTTTGGTCCAGTCTTGAGTTTGAAGATTAAACTGGCGAGTTTACCTCTTTTGTCAGTGGTAAACTCGAGGTTGCAAATGCTAGGCTCAAGTTTGTCGCAGACAGAGTGTTATAGCTTGAAATTGACAAGTTTTAATCCACTCTTATCTTGTTCAAAAATATCTCCACATTGTTTACAATTGTTAGTAATCATCAAAACACATAGGGAACTAACAATTTAGTGACAAAAATGACGGTTCTTAAGAAACAGCTGTCATGTAACATTTACAAATGATTCGCCTTTCAAACACTTATATCAGTGAAGAAACAAACACAACGGTCTTCAAAAACAACCGTCATCTAACTCTTTAAAAACCCTTCATAACATTCAGACTTTAAATGTCATAACTCATCATAATCCTCATAATCTCATTAGACTTTCATAGGTCATAACTAAACCCTTCAAGATCCATTAAACCTCTATTTAAACTCAACTATTCCTTGTGATTCTTTCTACTGTTTTTTTTTAATTGACCTCCTTCTTCTCTCCTTTATCATGTTAAGATCTCAGGAAACTCCTTTTCCGTCGCCACCCCCTCCTTCTCTTTAAGGCTTGTTGGTAGCAACAAATGACTTAAGTATTGAGGATTCTAACCACGTTGCCCCCTTCGCTATAGCCATTGCCTCCGCCCCCTCTGCCAATCCATCTACATATTACGCCAAATGAAGAGATAGCATAAAAGAAAAAAATATTGGGAAAGGATCTTGTTGTCATGAGGAGGTCTAGAAAGCAAATTAATAGAATGCAGGAAACTCATTGTAGATGGAACAAGAAATGTCAAATTTTGAAATCTGACAAGTTCACAATTTGTCTTTTCTTGTTCCACTTCACAGTAAGTTTCCTCTCCTCTCTCGTAATTTGCTTTGGACCTCCTTCATGACAACAAGACCCTTCCCCAGTGCTCTTTTCTCTTGTGTCATCTTGTTATTTGGCACAATAGATGGATTAGCGAAGGGGGCGGAGGAGCCGAGGTAAGATACATATATAATGGTTATTAAGTAAAACCAGTCACTTTATAGAAGTCCAAGCAAATAAATAATATTGGTAATTAGTAACTATCATATTTTGTGTTACAATAATGACAATTGTTAAGTAAAAACTATTATGAAATAACAAACATCGTAATGGTTCAAAACATTTCCTCTTCCCCATGTTGATGATAATACTCTGACCAAGCCTTCATCCCCCTCCTCCGATGATAAGGATGAGGACAAGGAAGAGGTGGATTAACAAGAAGATAAAGGACATCAACCCACCACTGCCATCCTCATCATTTTGTTCATCCTCATATTCCTTGTCCTCATCCTCATTCTCATCGTCAGAGAAGGGAGATAAAGTTAAAAACTAATATTATATGGTTACAAATTAAGAATCATAAAGTATTTTTGCTATCATATTTAATGGTTCTAATTAATATTGTGGTTCATTATGCAATTAATAGTAGACATCAATATTTTTTTAAAAAAAAAAATTTGCCAAATAATATAATATAATGATCTTAAATACTAAAAGACGTGAGGACTCGATAATCCACGGAACTCTCTCTATATAAATGTCAGACTAAACTCCATTTCTCTACTTTCATTTCAACTTCTCAAAGCCAACTTCTGATTCAATAAAACATAATGGAAAAAATGTAAGAGAACTTCTAATTCATCATCTGGCAAAAAATCGAAAGATAAACTGCCTCTGCCAACAAGCATTGAAGGTCTCGTCCATACAAACTACAAGCTCCATCATATAGTCCAGGTTTACTTGCAAGAGCAAGGATGCATGGACCAGACCTTGAATGAACTTAACTCTCTCGTTTGCTCTTTAAACGAGAAAATAGACAAGTTATTAGAGAATGAAGAATATGATGATGTATCATATTTTTAAAACATCTCTGTAAATTTTTATTTTTATTTTTAGTTTGTTTGTTTATTTACTTTTTCTTTTTTCGTTGTAAAATGGTGGTTGCATAATCAACCACCATTTTTTTTTAAGCATATACATTATGGTTATTAAGTAACAACCATCACTTATTAGAATATCATGCAAATACATAACAATTGTACTTAATAACCGTCATATATTGTTTGATGATTCTTACAATAAAACCGTCATGAAACATTAGATAAATATACAAATATATCAGAAAAACAATACTACCATGGTCCTAAATAAAAAACATAGTTTATAGTACAATTTGCACTACAAACTATATCTTAGATTTATAATCAGAAGATTAGTTTATATTAGATCAATGTCAACTAAACAGTCCAAACATGAACACTACTTCCTCACACTCATTATGAAAATACTCTATGCTTCTTTGTTCTTTGATGATCAGAATGAGAACAAAGTACCCTTTCATTACCCACCACTATGCACAACTACTTCTCTTCAACTTCTATCATGTGCAATGATGGTCTGAACCTGTCACTTCCAATCTATATAAACTCTCAATTTCCTTATGTTTATCGTCCTCCTCTATTATTTCAATCCCCAAGATGAAACACCATGTTGAAGACGTACTAAAAGATCCATGGCATCATCTTCCTCCTCCACTTACTTCCCCTTCTCTACAACCACCTCTTTCTCCCCCTTCTCTTCCTCCACAACCTCTGCCTTCACCTCAAGTAGAGGTAATCATGCAACATGCATAACACATTGACCATGCAGCCAGAAGGTTGACCGATATTTTGTGGAGTATGAACAAGAAGGACAATCTCATTCATGATGAGTATGAGATTGGCTACCATGATCTTGACACACTCCTAGATGATTCAAGCCTTTCCCTTGGTGATGAGTAGCATGATGATGTATGGTTTGCGCTTGCAAGTTTAAAAACTTTTGTTTCATTCAATTTGAATGAATAAAAAATTTCATAAATTTGCAGCAAACCTCAGATCATCTATCAGGCAACTAGTCACTAGAAGGTGATCTTCTTTAGTTTTATTTTTATCAAATATAAAAAAATGTAATAATCTGGGCACTAGCTGACCAAAAAATTTTAAAAAATAATAACATACCTCACAGTTATTAACCAATAATCATGATATATGTATGTGTTAAAACAATAACATAACTCATGGTTATTAAAACAAACCATAATAAATATAAATAAATAAATAACAGTTTTATCGATACAACCATTATATAAATTCTTCGTCACGACAACCTAAAAAACCATATCCTTCCTTTTTTATTTAAGTGTCTAAAATAGAATACACTTGGCACTTAGTCTGTTTGAACAAAATCCTTCAACATCGTAACCATTATACTCTTGTTTTTTCTGGATGTCGAGAGTCATTTTCAGTCAAACCCCACCATAAAAAGCTTTCGTCTTACTTCTCAACGATAGCTACGCTAGTGAATACCTTCACACTTCTCTTAGCGACTGCTGAGCAAGTTGCTTCTACTAGCCCTAACTCGCGTTTTCGTCGCTTATGAGCCCTGGATGGTTGCATTCCTTTTGTGCTTTGTTTTCCTTGTTTGGTTGAGGTTTCTTTGTAAAGTCACAAAGCGATAAAGCATTCAAAGTGACATTAACTTACTTTTGTGAAGTTAAGTTTTTTAGAAAACCTATTATTGATGTGATCAAAGATTCATTTTCTGTTACAGGAATTTGTCAACCCATTGTTTTGATTAAAGGTTCCTACTTTATTAATATTTTTTGACGTAACTTCTGGAGATATGATCCCTAAGGAAAATACATCTCCTTTTTTGGAAGAATTCTTATCTCTTGAAGTTACTTCAAAATTCAATAGGTGTGATGAATAAACTAGTTCACGTGTATCGATAAGAGTCTTACATGAACAAGCTTCTTGAATAAACTAATTTAGATGTCCCAAGAGTCATAGACGAACAAGCTATGTGAATAAACTAATTCATATGACATATTTAATTTATTGTTGTGAAATGTTTTTTTTTTGGAAATCTCATATTGCTTTGACTGAAGGCTCCTCTCCTATTTCTCTATTGAGCAGGTGGCACCAAGTTAAAATCTATGAAATTAAACATTTTGATCAATCATAGACTCCTCAATATGAGAGTTTCTGAGCTACTTGGTCTCATATATAATAATAGAGCAGCACTTTCAACATCGAGTAGCCATGCAATTTGGATAGATTAAGATTTTATAGGCTTTGTGACTAGAATCAATCGTACTCTTGATCTATATATATAATAATGTAAGTGTTCACCTATACCTCATGTCTCTTCAGCAATTAAACTTGTAAAGCAAAGGAAGATGGAAAAAACAAATTAATTACCCTATCAGAAAGGGAGCAGAGGTTATGCAAACCCTTGAACTCAAGGGTTTGCATATCCCTTCGCCCTTTATGATATGGGTATATGTTTTTTTCTAGAGTCTTTTCCTTTCCAGGGCTTAATTCCTATGAAGAGACACAATTATATATAGGTCACTAGTTACATTATCATTGATATATGTCAAAAGTTGCCATTGATTCTGCTCACAAAGCCTAGAATGTCTTGATTTATTCCAAATTGCATTGCAGGTACTGTTGTTCTATTATATATATAGAGGAGATCAACTAGCTTAGAAGTTCTCATTGAAGAGTTGTATATCAATACTTCATATTTTCTATATAAAAACTGTTATTTATGTACTTATTTCATAACGGTTGTCTACTTGAAATTGTTATTACAGTTTAGTAAAAGCCATGGTTCTTATGTACAAACGTTATATATATTACTGAATAAATAACAGTTGTAAAATGAGACCATTTTGTATCATGCAACAATTACCATATATTATAATGGTTGTTTATGTGTGCCTTTTAATTATTATCACAACAATGGACAGATCATGATCTTTCCAAACCTCAATACATAACGGGTATTTGTGCCAAGCTTTTATAGTGCCCGTTTATATGAGAGTTTGAAACCGTGATGTATGGTAGTTAATAACCATCATATATTATGATTTTTGTAGTAGTGAAAGCATTGGTGGCTTAATGGGAACCAATGTTTTTGTAAAACAAGTGGTGGGGATCAAATCCTACCCTACCACCTTGCCAAATAATTATTCCTATGGGTGTTAGAGCTCACTGGTATAGAATCACACATATATGATAGTTATTATCGACAACATATGATGATTCTTAATTATCATATATGAAGGCACTATATATGCTCAGCGTAGATACATAACGGTTTTGAATCGTAATATGTTGAGGGCATACATAATGACTCTTTTTTAATAAACATAATGTATTGACTTTATTATTTTTATTATATATGGTTATTTTTTATTATTATTTTGTTTTAATATTAATATTTATTATATAAGACACAATATATCATTGATAATAACAAGATAATAATATTAAATAAAAAACTTGTATGTATAGTATTCAAAAATTCAATAAATTATAGAAAAACATCATATGGTTTAAAATAAATTAATCACTTAAACACTCTCACAATAGAACATTATCTTATAATGTTTTGAATTCTAAAGGAAAATCCAAGTAATAAAAAATTTCACAATATTCTCCAATACTTTTGTTGTAGATTGTCCATAAATAATGTATTAGTGCTCCCAGAGTTCTTGTCACATATCGTTTAAATGTAAAAGGAAAATATAAATATGAAAATACGAATATATATAGTAAAAATAAGAAATATAAAAATTTAAGCAAATCTCGAAATATAACTATGAAAATCCAGAATGAAGACCTATGGTAGTGGATAAGGATAGACTTGTAGCGACAAAACAAAACCCCTGGAAAAATGAGTATGAGACTCCTTAGAGAAGTTCAAAAAATATTTGAAAATGTGTTTGAAGAGTTGCATCAAATAAATATTTTTAGAATCTCACCTTCTTATATTTGATATTTTTAATAATCTCGCTTTTTTGTATTAAAGAATACTTAACAGTTCTTAGTGAAGAAACGTAATTATTGTCAAATATTTTTCTTAAAATCTCACATTCTTAAATTTGATATCTTTTAGAATCTTAATTTCGTTTATATTAAATAATACTTAATGGTTCTTTGTGAATAATCATAATGGTTCGTTGTGAATAATCATAACAGTTCAATGTGAATAACCATAATGTATTGTCATTTATTTAAGGATCCTGCATCCCTATATATATGATGTCTTTCAGAATCCTACCTTTGTTTATATTAAAGAATACATAACATTTCTTTGTGAAGAACCGTAATATATTGTCAAATTATATTTTTTAGGATTGTATCTCCTTATATGATATTTTTTAGAATCCTACCTTTATTTATATTAAATAATACTTAACAGTTCTTTGTGAATAATTATAAAGTGTTGTCAAATAATTTTATTTTTCATAATCTCACCTTCTTATATTTGACATTTTTCATAATCCAGACATTTTTTATATGATATATCATTTTTAATTGTTAAGTATTTTTAAAGAATGTATAACGATTCTTTGTGAAAAACTAACCTATATTATCAAATAAGTTTTTTCCAAAATCCTTTCATCTATGACGGTTATCATTTTTAATTGTTAAGTTTTTTTAAAAAAAGTATTTAGGTATGATTACTTATTATTATAACGATTGTTTCATAAAAACCATCATTTTTGTCAATAAATACATGATAGTTAATAATTACAACCGATATATTTTTGTTTTTGCAAATTTCGTCTCTCAATACATGACAATGCACATATTTAACCATTAAGTTTTAGCATTATATATTCTTGCGCGAACTCCGACTCAATGTACATGAGTGTTATTTGCTAAAATTGTTATTTGTTAAGTGTCATATATGTAAGATTCTATAGTAGTGGCTCTGGTGTTGTGAGGGCTATGTTGTCTATGTTGACAAGGAGTTTTTTGTTTTTTGTTTTTGGATATATCTTTAATGGTATTTGTTTAATTTCATTTTAATTTCAAAAAGGGAAAATCAAGGCTTGCACTTCTCTGATATTTTGAATATTGTTGTTATGGAATAAAAGTATGTGTTATGGGCCTCAGGAATGGGCCTGTAAAGATCAGGCCCGGGAAAAGGTTAGTTACCCCAAGATCCTACCCATAACTATAGTAGTGCAGGAAGTGGGGGCACAGAACGTGTAGTAGTGGAAGCGTGTCATCATGGAAGTCAAACCAGTACGACCTCACTATAAATAGGGAGACATTCCCAGGTGGTACACAAGAACATTCTCCCTATCGCTCGTATTCTGCTGCACAGAGCACACATCCCACTCCATTGGGTGAAAACCCTTATGTTTGTGCTCTGTGATCCTCTATTCTCTTGGGTATCTCATCCATAGATACCTAGGAGGAAGCTATTTGATCCTATATCAACATACTAGTCCACCTAGGGCTAGACATCTATGTTCTTATGAAAAAACAATTGTAAATAATTAAAATATAAAAATAGCAACAATTTAGCCCCAGAAGTTTTTACTAAGGAGCAATTTTACCCTGAAATTTTGCAAAATGTGTCAATTTTAACCCGGAAGTTTACAAAATGTGTCAATTTTGCCCTTTTAAATCAGTCAAAGACCACATATGTCATGCCTTGAAAAGGTCGAACTTGGAATCAGAGAAGTAGATCCTTGAGATGTTGAGCTCAAAGCAGCCAGAATTTGCGAAGTCGAACTGGTCACAGGAAGTACCACTTATGATTTAAGTAAATGATCAGTCTATGCAAACCAAGGTTCTTAAAACCCGACCGGTCGTTGAACCAGTTAAGGTACTAGGTCAAGGATCAATGGGTCAGACCGGAGTTAAACCGGGGCAAACCGGTGAGAATAAAAATTTCATGTTATTAATATGAAATCATTAAAAACAAATCTTTTTTTTTAATACCACCCTTCGATTAAAAAAAACATGTCTCACTGCACTCATATACCCATTAAATAATGAGTTAAAGTATGTTGGGTACCTCTTGAGAGGGGAAAAAAAAGGTATGTTGATTTCCAGTCTGAACCGGCCGGTTCGGTCCGGTTTTCAAAATATTGATACAAACGTAAGTGATGCTTCCTTGAGCTCAACGTTTCAAGGATCTCCTTCTCTGACTCTAAGTTCCACCTTTTCATGGCATGACATGTGTGGTCTTTGACCGATTTAATAGTCAAATTTAATATTAGGAGAAAAAAGGGAAAAATTGCTCCTCAATGAAAACTTCCAGGCTTCTCAATGAAAACTTCCGAGGCAAAATTGCTCTTTAATGAAAACTTTCAGGGCAAAAATGATACTTTTGATTGATGGGGTGGCATGCCACGTGTCATGAGGTGGCATGCCATGTGTGATGAGGTGGCACTTAATGGTCAAAATTAACGGAGGGGCAAATTTGCTACCTTTTTCATACTTCCGGGGCAAATTTGATACCTAAAAAACTTTCGGGTGCTGGACGCTCCCTTAGCAAAACTTCCATAGCAAAAATGACCTTTAACCCATATTTTAAATCTAAAACATTCATAGTTATTTGTACTTTATAAAGTAAATACTAAATCCAAAAAGTTGACACGAGTTTAAGAATGGGTTGACATGATTTTGAAAGATAAAAACACAAATAATAAATTCATCATGTGAACTCACAAGTTAAACTGAATTTGTAACAAGTGTGAGTTTAAAAGTTGTTGATATATTTTGTAGACTTGACATAAAAACAGGAAACTTAAATAGTTAATCTTGAATTCCATCCCAATGAGTCTAAGTATAATAAGACAATAATAAATTAAATTGCTTATAAACCACTAATACTGTGGCTATTTTCTTGGACCTTGTAAAGCACAAAGAATATGTATAATTAAAAGTTAAAATCAATATGTTTTTTTTTTAAAAAAGGTACTATTATGATTTACCGTGTATTTTCAATGGAATCTTTTCATTTCAAAATTTTTTTTATGGCTCTGTCGTTTTGGTTTGATATATTGTGTCTAAGCTTCCAACAAGTACCGTCTTATTCTAAATGAAGGAGGTAATTCGAGGATTTATTGTGATTTTAAATACAAGGCTGCAATTCACAACTTTTTTTTTTGGGGGGGGGGGGGGGGGAGCATTCACAACGGAAGCAGATTTTCTCAGAAGCAGCTCTCTCAGTATCCCTCAGAAGCAAATCTGAGCCGTCCAAAAATGCATCTAACGGCCAGAGAGGGATGTTTAAAATTTTAATAAAGACCGCGCGCGGTAGTTTTTACCGCGCGCAGTTTTTATAAAAATGAATTTGGATCCTTCGATTAACTTTTCGACGGTTCAGATGGAATGATACTGAGGGATACTGAGGGATCCGAAACTGAGACAATCTAGACCGCATTCACAACGTTTTTAAATTTTTTAGATTTTTTCAAGTTATTCTGAATGACTATACTATATGTCAAGAAGCTTTCATAAATAGTAGTTCTATTGCAAATAATTAAAGAGGGTCTTTTAAGAAAAACAAACGCATTGTTTATAACTAATTTAACTATATATATATATAAATTACTCTCTTCAATTCTATTTATAAAAGTTTAATAACTAAATTATACTATTTTAAAAAAATGGTTAAAGTTAATTAAAAAGAATAAGCATGTTTGAAATAAATTTTGTTTTTCAAGTTTGCATTTATCTATGAAGGGTAAGTAAGAGAGAGAAATAAAATAAATATGAGTATTGCTAACATTTTAATTAATACAATACATATAATTAATGAAGGAAAAAATCATCGAAAGTTTAAATAACTCTTGTTTTGGTTCTTATAAAAAGGACCAAGGCAATTTAATTTAAACTCTTATAAATAAGACCAAATGGAGTATTTCTCTAATCCTATTTATAAGGAAGTTCAAGCATGTTTCACAAAGATCAAGAAAAAAAAGCCTCAAACTTCGTTAACTCTTTCATAAAATTCAACAACTTTTTAATTTTACTCATATTTAATATACTCCATTTGATCTTTATTGTAAGGCACTAACTAAAAATTCTCACAAACCAATAAAATTAATAAAAGCATTAAATTTGTCCTAAAATTCAAGTGATTTACAATATTACCCTTACTAATTACACTAAACTCTAATATTATATTGATTATCACTCTCTCCAACTACCCTTATTAAATATGTATATGTATGAAAAAAAAAAAAGATATTTAATGCTCCTTAGAAACTAACAAGTACCTTAAAAAAAACTAAAAACAGTACTTATTAGTTGATGCCTTATAATAAAGATAAAAAAAGTATATTATATTACCTTATGAGAACAAAGTCAATAATAACACTGAGTACCCATATATAAATCACTTGCAATCCATTCTCTTAAACCAAGAAAAGCATTAAATGGATACAACTTTTCATGTTTGTTCTTAGTTATAAAAGATGCAATTTTTATCTATCATCCCTTTATTACTTTGCATTTACGCTTCTCTTTATAGTCAATCGGGAAAAAGTTGAGAAAACCTACTCTACCAGGAGTATATAGGATTTTTATATTTAGAAGTGACAGAGTATTTAGTCATTTTTTTTTAACCTAACCATTCTAACAAAATTTATAGGGCGCAATAATTTTTTTAATAGCACAGAATAACATTACAATTAAAAAATACATACTAATTTCTTACTGTCACGACATTCCTTAATCCAACTTCAATTATTGGAATGATCAGTCAATTAAAGTCACTGCCAATTGATGTGGATTAGCCACATTTCAACGCGGCTCAATTGTCAAATCTACTGTGATAATTAAGAGTCAATGTGAACACTTTAAATTATTTGTACGCTAGCTAACTGATTGATTTTGGTTTTAGGTCCACATTAGCTGCACATTTTTTATACGCACTTTATATGCTTATCCTTCTATTAAAAAAATGATCATATATATATATATATATATATGATCATTCCTCTAATATTTCAGGTCCACAACAGGCTTAATAGTTGTTTTATGAAATATTTTTTACATATAGTATTTTAAATTAATTAGTTTTCAGGATACTAGTGTTATAAGATAAATATTTCTGTATGTAGGATTGAAAACTAATTAATTTGAGATACCAAATGTAAAAATATATTTCAAAAAACGTCATATAATTTATATATATATGTGTGTGTGTGTATATATATATATATATAATGTTCATCCCTCTAATAGACATAAAATACACATAAAAAATATACAACTTATGTGTATAGTATAGTACTCGTGGAAGGAGCTAAGAGTAGTACTGTACATTCTCCAACGTCTCAACTAATGTTCATCAATTGTTATTTATTAATAAACGTCTCGTTTATTGTGACTAATCTGATGTGACTTTTTTATTTTTAAGAAAAGGGCAATTGCATTCCACATTAAAAAGATACTTAGTGCAAAAAGACTCTAAACTTTACATTTAAGCATGGATAATGAAACAAGAGTCCAGAAAATTTTTAAAATGTACATTCTAATTATGCAGTAAAGAGTAGTGATGAAGGAGATTAGATATTGACCTTTTATGTAACTTCTTAATTAGGATGTGTACAACCCAAAAAAAAAAAATGCAGTAAGAAGATGTGATCATTTCTTTTTAGAAAAAGGCAATTGCATTCCACATAAAAAGATAATTAGTAGAAAAAGACTCTATGTAACATCCTGAATTTTGAATCTAATATCTTGAACATAAACCTATCTTGGGAAGACTAGTAGGCTCTATTTTTGGAAAGTAATAAATTTGAAATCAGTATTTTGTGGGCCCCGTGAATAGTATTTACTAATCACGTATACGTTTTTACTATATACAAATACGTATTTTAAAAAAATATATATATATATATATGTTATTCGCAAATACGTATTTAATACTTGAAATTTGTGAAATATGAATAGTGTTCACTATTCACAAATACGTATTTACTATTTAAAAATACGGTATTTACTATTCCAAAATACGTATTTACTATTCATGTGGGACCCACGTCAAATTATTTCTCCTCTGCCGACAGAAACTCTCGTGAGTTTTGAAAATTTTGGCCGCGGGACCCACTCAATAATAATTTATTATTTAAATAATAATATATATTATATTATTAAAATATTATTAAAAATTTTTAAAAGAAACATCACGGGAGTAGTCACGGGCAACTTCTTTTTAAATTTTGGGAAAATTACGTAAAACGACCCAGAGACGAAAATTACACTTAAAGACCCATTTTCCAACTATAAATAGACCTTCCATTTCATTTCATTCTTCACAACTTCTAAGAGCCATAGAGAGAGGTAGAGAGAGAGAGAGAGAGTAGAGAGATGTTTGCTTGAGAGTTATAATAGCTGGTTGGTGATTCGGGTATTAGCAAGTAACAGGTAACTCTGAATATTCTTCCTTATACTTGTGAATTATGTATGATTATAAATTTGTTTGTTTACTATTTTGGCAAGAATATTTAGAAAATATTTATGGTTTTAAGATCTGGTGTGGGAACTTTGATTTGCAAATCTGCAGAGGTACTATTTATACGTACGTTACTATTCACGTATACCGTATTTACTATTCATTTTTACTATTCATGTTACTATTCACGTATACTGTATTTACTATTCACGTATACCATATTTACTATTCACGTATATTGTATTTACTATTCATAATACTATTCACGTATACATACCGTATTTACTATTCACGTATACATACCGTATGTACTCTTCATTTTTACTATTCATGTATATATATCGTATTTTACTATTCACATATACGCATAGTATTCACTATTCATAAATACGCATATTGATGTATAAAACTTTATGGTATAATAATGCATTATTTTGAGTGAACATATTCATCATGGCGGTTGTATTATGATGGGTGGAGTAAGGAGGGATTTGAATGATAAGAATGATTTATGCCACCACTCGGTGCACAGTGGATGGTACTTGTTTCAGGGCCCCATCTTCCATGTTTTCCTCTGGCCGGGATTTCATTGGAGTTGTGGGACATGTGACACCTCCTTAGTTATTTTAAAGGAGGGGAGCCATAGTCCAGATTTAAGCTATATACCTTTGGCCGGGTGTATCTTAAGTTTTGGTGAGCTTGGAACAATTCAGTCAAATGAATGAGTTTCTATTGGACTATGTGTTAGCCTATGGCTCCAGTCTGCGGTATAAGGGAGGTGGTGATATAAGGGAGGCTGCATACTGCATAGTGCATTTCTGAACAGTTCAAGAATGATATGATGATGAATATTCTGTAAAGACATGAGATGAGAACTTTTGAGATATATATGTTTTAATACCTTCTATATTGATGACTATTAGTATAAATTATTTTGTATGATAAATTATGGAATCTATATATATATTTGAAATCAGCCCATATCTTTTTGTCATATATTATTTGCTCGTGTACGGTAGAAATATTTAGTAGTTACTGAGATGTGTAATCTCACCCCATATTAACATTTTTCAGGTGAATAACTTAGTAGAGATCAAGGGAATGCACCCATGGAGTGAGCTTTGTAGGCTCTTCTGTACTCCTTTAGTTTATGTTGTGTTATTTTATTTGCCATGAACCTAAAAGACTTCCGCATTTTAAAATAACTCTTATTTATTGGATTTATTTTGGCCCTGTATAAATGGATTTCTACCTTTGGCCATATTGTAAATATGTGTTTGAGTGTTGAATATCCTATATTTGGAGGTGCTACTATTATTTTGGCCAAGATTTTGGTATTGAAAATGAGGCGTTACATTTTTGGTATCAGAGCCAAGGTTCTGGCCAATCTGTAAATTTCCTATCAGTTTTCTAAATAAAAAAAAAATTTTGAGGTCATGGCAAATTAAATATCATAACATGTGCATTTTCCTTTATAGCTTTGGATTCTTTTTACCAATTTTCTTGTGACATTCATGATAGGAGAAGAATGAGTTAATCAAAATATTCAAGTGATTGATAATGAGGATTTATGATTTGAGGATGTGATTGAGATTAAATTTCAGAGCTGCGTAGCGGAAGTTGGTAAGTAGAAAATTTATTGAATATTGGATTCTGTAGGCCCAAAATTACTTTCTAGGATGAATATTTTTATTGGTGTCTAGGAAAGTGATTGAAAGACTAAGCCCCTATTTGATGTTTATTCAATTAGTTGCCGTTGTAAAAAGTATGAAGAGATTTTCGCTAGATTTTCACTTACCTAGCTAATTTATATGAGTAACAGATGACAATACCATAACAGAATACGGGCATAGTCTTGATTATACAGAATAACTGGCTTAAGTTTGAATTTAATAAGATAAAGTTGAGTTTGGCAGGAAAACTCGAAAATCCTTATGAATCCTAGAATAGAGATTACAAACATTAGCAAGAAGGCTAAGAAGAGTAGACTATATTAATTCAAGCATCAAGAACAACAGTTGGTACAATCCCACCGCAAGCTTCGACTATCTCAAGTTTAAGTCTATTAATTTCTTCCTGAGTGGCTGCACTTGAGAGAGGACCATCAGAAGACATTGTTCTTCTCAATCTAGCTATTTGCTTCATAGTGCTTCGAATTTTTACATACGGCCAATGCTTTATTCCTCCCCTATGGCATATTTTCATTAGAACATTTTTGCATAGACGAACTTGTTGAGCCGCTTCTTGTTGAGGTAAATGGAAGAAGTCTCTAAGATCATCTATTGACATTGATGCAGCTCTAATATTTTGTTCAGCTCTTGATCGGTATGGATTACTAGGTATGGGGACTGAAGGATTATTATTTACAACCATGAGCTCTTTTCCTTTATTGGATATATTTTCTGTATTGGTTGGAAATGAACTATTAGGGAGTTCATTTTGATTTTTAGTCCATTCCAAACCAACACAGAGGGCCTCATAGTAGGCTGATAGGGGATCCGACACCAGGACATACCCTAAAGATTTTTGATTCAAACAATAATTTTCTAGAAAATGTTTGACATCATCTAAATTCTTCTTACCAAAGTCAAATACTTGAGGACTGGAAGAACCTCCTTGTACGTCCTGGTGAAAGACAGCGTGGCATATCATACCAATCCTCCCATGAACTTCAAGTTTATGGTATTGAAGTCCATTAGTATGAATGATCTCTCGTAGAACATGGCAGCAACCACATGAAAATGGATTAGTAGTCTCAGTCAAGGTAGAAGCAGGATTCCTTGGTTGAGAAGGTACCGTAGACTCCATAAGTTCTGCCACATTATGACACCTTTGGACAGGTCGCCTTGATGGACCTGCTTCAGATTCCTTTCTGTTAGTAGTTGTAAAAATAGAATCTTGTATCCTTGGAGGAGGAGTAGGAATGTTAATCGTTGAGGCAGATGAATGAACATTCATACTTACGGGATTTTGGGGAAGTAAAGAAGAATAAGGGTATGATGCATTGTTTGACAAATCAGACAACACGTTAGTCTGATAGTCATGAAGTAAGGCTTCAAGAAAGAAAGGGTTGAATGAATCGGAGACTGGAATAGAGTTACTTGAACCGGCCATGTTTAAGGATAATGTGGAAGGTTATAGTGAAGGTTACGATCGGAGAGGAAATGAATATGTGGAGGTTTTGTGAAGTTTGAGAGAACATGAAACATTTACTCTTTCTTTACTCGGTTTATAGCTGGGCTAGTAACGTCTAGATTTTGTTAAGCAGCATTGGATTCTCATCTGTTGCTGGCTCATAATTATGCAGACTTTGTTGTTATGCGGAAATTTTATGGCACCGCACCCTAGTGCACCCTAGCCACCGTTAGGGGTCGCAGTTTCCTAGACCTTTGCAGACAGAAATCGCTATGGCATTTATTGCTAGCTGTGTTTTCAAGAAATTAAGTTTGGACGTTTATACGCGCATTTATCTAAGAAATCTGTCTTGGATGTGCAGCTGACTCAAGATGTCGGAATTGACATTTAAAAATAGGATTTTAAGCGTAAGCGTGCTAAGGTGATAGTAATCTTGGGAAGGGTGACTTCCTAATAATATTAGATGAACCGGAGAGAATCCGAAGATTTGAAATGATGATGAGTTGTGCCAATTAACCCGAGAGCATTCTTCACTCTCTGAGTATCCGAAGAACTCTATGAATTTGTCACAGATAATTCAAAGACTAAGGTTTTTGGATAAACATGTTGGAAGATCGATGGAAAGGTATGAAATGGTGATCCTTAGGAATGCCAGAAAGATGTTAGAATGAATATAGTAAATATTGAGGATAGGCTTTAATTTAATCTAAGCTGAAATAGAACTTAAGAACGAAATGAGCCTTTGTGATATTGCAGGTTGAGGTAGAATTAGAACCTTGTGAATACTGCTGAGGTTGTAGATAGTCTTCATATAATCCAAGAATTAGATTAGGAATTGTGAATCATGATCTTAGTATGTATAATGGGTATTTTTGGGGCAACACGAATTATCAGTTGTTGAGGTTATAAGAATCAAATTGTAAACTTGACTATTAATGTCTGGGAATATTTGAAAATAGACTTGAATTCAATCTGAGTTAAGATAGTATGTCTAATTAAGAAAGTATGAAATCCGGTGATTTATGTTACAATATTAGTATGTTATTTGGGTGTGATTAATAGATAACTATGAGAGGAACAGATGATATTTAGTATATGTCTTTGAGATACTAAGGATTGAATTCGAATCATGTGAACAATGCTGAGATTGTGAGAATAATATTTGAATGTTTTAAATCTTAGTCTAGGAATTGTGAAACATGAATGTTCTATGGATATTATTGAGGACACATGATATCTCTGTCTTGCTGATATTAAAGTTCTAAGAGTTGATTTGTAATTTGACAATTATCATTTTTGGGGAAAGTTTGAGGATAGTTCTTAAATGATATAAGCTATGGAGTATGATGAATCTAGTATGAATAATCGGGGTTTTAGAAATAGGATGATGAATCTGAAAGTTGGTAGGGGATCTAGAGGGTTGCTACTAGTAGAAATGTAATATAACAGTTCAACTTAACAGTTGTATTGATTCTTTAGGAGACTGAATTGATTGAATAAATTGAGATATTAGAATATGGTACTAATTGATTGGAGAGAAATAGGGAACAAAATGTGATACCAACATGTGTAAGGTGTTCAGAGAATTGCCAACTGTTTATCTAGCATAGGAAATGATCTTGATAATAGAATCTTTCTTTAGAAATAATGAATTGAGTGTTTCATGGATGAGTTGAGTAGAATAAGTTGGAACCTGGAATGTATTCGGAGTTGGTGACTATTTAAAATAAGTTGCTAGGTCCCTGAGTATTTGAATTTTGAACTTACCAATGCACTTGCTGTGTTTGGAAATTTTTACGCAATATTTACAACAGGATTTAAGACCAGTTTGTAATCGACATTTATAAACTATGATGTCTCATGGAATGAATCCTTGCGAAATTCGAACACGAATTGACTTTTACATTATGATTGTGGTGGAAGGTGTACAAGTTAGAAGAGGTTGGAAACTGTTGTGGATATACTTAGTTTGCAGAATCTTGCCAAATGTACTTGTTTTTGAATTACTTGCCATTGGTGAAAGCTAGATTTAGTAAGTAAGTGTTTTCTTAAACTTGAATTGAGGAAGCACGGGTATAGGATAGACGAGCAGAGGCTTGAAGCGGTAAGACCCGTTGAGCTAGTTTGCATATGGTGGTATCTCTAGGCTATAAGACTTATGTGCCTAGTATTGTGTTTGTTGCCTATCATGGTAACATTAGACCTGTATGTCTAAAGTTTATCTTAAGGTTGGCAGAATAATCAGATTATATCATGTTGTGGTTATTATGGCCTGAGGGTAGCTTCTTAAGCTGTAAGATCTGAATATCCAGTGTCGTGGTAATACAATGAAAAAAGCAGAAAGGAAGAATGAACTGGCCTGTGAGGCCAGTGTAACCAAGCGCTCAAATAAGGAACTAGTGGATCCTGTGTCTGAATATTACTTTGGGTACAGGATGAACGAAAATTGTGTTGTGTGCTTGGTGAGCATGTTTGGGAAAGAGATAGGACTTAGGGATAATATGATATATAAAGCTGAGTCGGAGCGGATTGTTGATGCGGGGGATAAGTAATTGAGGAACAAGGCTATAAGCTTGTAAAGGTTGTGTGTAAAGGAATGGCTCCCGGAGATGCTACTTGGGAAACGGAGGAGAGCATGCGACAAACCTATCCTCATTTATTTAAATAGGTTAGAATTCTTATTATAGCGAAATTTTGAGGACAAAATTTTCTTTTAGGAGGGGAGAAATGTAACATCCTGAATTTTGAATCTAATATCTTGAACATAAACCTATCTTGGGAAGACTAGTAGGCTCTATTTTTGGAAAGTAATAAATTTGAAATCAGTATTTTGTGGGCCCCGTGAATAGTATTTACTAATCACGTATACGTTTTTACTATATACAAATACGTATTTTAAAAAAAAATATATATATATATATGTTATTCGCAAATACGTATTTAATACTTGAAATTTGTGAAATATGAATAGTGTTCACTATTCACAAATACGTATTTACTATTTAAAAATACGGTATTTACTATTCCAAAATACGTATTTACTATTCATGTGGGACCCACGTCAAATTATTTCTCCTCTGCCGACAGAAACTCTCGTGAGTTTTGAAAATTTTGGCCGCGGGACCCACTCAATAATAATTTATTATTTAAATAATAATATATATTATATTATTAAAATATTATTAAAAATTTTTAAAAGAAACATCACGGGAGTAGTCACGGGCAACTTCTTTTTAAATTTTGGGAAAATTACGTAAAACGACCCAGAGACGAAAATTACACTTAAAGACCCATTTTCCAACTATAAATAGACCTTCCATTTCATTTCATTCTTCACAACTTCTAAGAGCCATAGAGAGAGGTAGAGAGAGAGAGAGAGAGTAGAGAGATGTTTGCTTGAGAGTTATAATAGCTGGTTGGTGATTCGGGTATTAGCAAGTAACAGGTAACTCTGAATATTCTTCCTTATACTTGTGAATTATGTATGATTATAAATTTGTTTGTTTACTATTTTGGCAAGAATATTTAGAAAATATTTATGGTTTTAAGATCTGGTGTGGGAACTTTGATTTGCAAATCTGCAGAGGTACTATTTATACGTACGTTACTATTCACGTATACCGTATTTACTATTCATTTTTACTATTCATGTTACTATTCACGTATACTGTATTTACTATTCACGTATACCATATTTACTATTCACGTATATTGTATTTACTATTCATAATACTATTCACGTATACATACCGTATTTACTATTCACGTATACATACCGTATGTACTCTTCATTTTTACTATTCATGTATATATATCGTATTTTACTATTCACATATACGCATAGTATTCACTATTCATAAATACGCATATTGATGTATAAAACTTTATGGTATAATAATGCATTATTTTGAGTGAACATATTCATCATGGCGGTTGTATTATGATGGGTGGAGTAAGGAGGGATTTGAATGATAAGAATGATTTATGCCACCACTCGGTGCACAGTGGATGGTACTTGTTTCAGGGCCCCATCTTCCATGTTTTCCTCTGGCCGGGATTTCATTGGAGTTGTGGGACATGTGACACCTCCTTAGTTATTTTAAAGGAGGGGAGCCATAGTCCAGATTTAAGCTATATACCTTTGGCCGGGTGTATCTTAAGTTTTGGTGAGCTTGGAACAATTCAGTCAAATGAATGAGTTTCTATTGGACTATGTGTTAGCCTATGGCTCCAGTCTGCGGTATAAGGGAGGTGGTGATATAAGGGAGGCTGCATACTGCATAGTGCATTTCTGAACAGTTCAAGAATGATATGATGATGAATATTCTGTAAAGACATGAGATGAGAACTTTTGAGATATATATGTTTTAATACCTTCTATATTGATGACTATTAGTATAAATTATTTTGTATGATAAATTATGGAATCTATATATATATTTGAAATCAGCCCATATCTTTTTGTCATATATTATTTGCTCGTGTACGGTAGAAATATTTAGTAGTTACTGAGATGTGTAATCTCACCCCATATTAACATTTTTCAGGTGAATAACTTAGTAGAGATCAAGGGAATGCACCCATGGAGTGAGCTTTGTAGGCTCTTCTGTACTCCTTTAGTTTATGTTGTGTTATTTTATTTGCCATGAACCTAAAAGACTTCCGCATTTTAAAATAACTCTTATTTATTGGATTTATTTTGGCCCTGTATAAATGGATTTCTACCTTTGGCCATATTGTAAATATGTGTTTGAGTGTTGAATATCCTATATTTGGAGGTGCTACTATTATTTTGGCCAAGATTTTGGTATTGAAAATGAGGCGTTACATTCTAGACTTTAGATGTTAGCATGGATGTATTTAGGATTTATTCAAAAAAAAAATGCAGTAAATAAATCCTATTGAAAACAAAGTGAGAAAGGAATATATATATATATATATATATATATATATATATATATATATATATATATATATATATCTTGGTAGCAGTTAAATGATTGGATGATTGCTCCTTTCGGTGGAAGGAAGAGTTTCTTCAAGCACATAACTTTCAGTTCATGGTGTGAACTGTCTGAATAGAAAAGATATTTGATAATCCATATTATGGCAGTTCTGAAGCATATAAGGGCAAAAATATTTGCTCTTGTTTATTTTTTCAATTTTAATGTGATTTGATGGGTATAATTAATTACTTTGTTTTTTGAATTTTATGATAGACAGCATTATATTATATTCCCTCCATTATAAGGCCTCTCCCCATTGATCTTTTCAAACAAGATAGCATTATATTAACTCTTTCATATCAATAAAAGTTAATTGACTCATTAATTATGACTAAATTTTCTAATTTTTCCTTTTATATATGATTTGTTTCCAAAAGTTAATTATAAACAAGTATTTTTTGTCTATGGCAATTAATAGAGACAAAAATATAAAAAAAAATATAAATATATTTATTACTTTGAAACTGAATATGTAATAAAGACTAAAATTTTTAATTAAAATCTTAGAATTAGAAAATAATCTGATTTAACTTAAATGCTGGAATGTCGGTAAGTTCAATGAATATAATCGTCCATCCTCAATAATTGAAATAGAGTATTTAATTTTTTACAAGTTTGACTACGTTTTAAAAGGAAAACAATTAATTAAAACAAATTGAATGTCGTCTTTGTCTTCCCAAACAGCAACATCGTTTTCGTCCTAGGTTGTAACTTGTCACGTCCGCGTCATCTTGTGGTTATTAGCTAAAAACTTCTATTAATTCTCATGCAATGTATGAAAATTTAAAACAAAATCAAATTGTAAAAATAACATGATTAATATTTACTATCATACGAGTAATATTTATATTTTATATTAATTATTATTGTTTATCCGTTGGAAACACTAAACAGCAGGCAGCTGAGAAGAGGCAAGACATGATTTACACTCCACGGCGTCCAAATTGCAGGAAAATTTGGACATGGGGCCCACCTTTTTTCAATGTCGTAATCTCATTCTGCGCCACGTGTACGGATGTTGTTCGCCTCCACTATGACAATAGTACATGATACATGTGCTGGGACGCCACCAGATCAGTGTTAAGGGCCAAAACATAAATATAAATTAATTTGGGGAAATTGACCAAAATAAATAAATAAAAAATAATAATTACCAGATTAATGCACTGTGCAAACTATTTTCCAGAATAATTTACATCCTCTACATTAAATTTGAATCCGCTAATTTATTTTTTAAATATTTTTATTCAAATGGACAAAAAAATATACAGGAAAAGTAAATTTATAATTTTAATATTTTAAAATTTTAGTTTATTATTTAAAAATAAAAAAGTAATATAAATTGGATTATTGTTGGCAAAAAATATAAGCTCGATTCCTATCTAACTTAAATAAAAGTATCCTCCTGTTATAATTTTTTAGAATCAATGAGAATTGCATGTATTAACCTCTCAAATCAAAATATTAAATTAAACCTGATATTAATATATTATTCCTTTCTATTACAGATATCATGCCGTACTAAACCGAGCTGGTATTAGAAATACATTTGATATGAATGAGCTGTCATAAATCATGCATCTTTGAGGTGATAGTATTAATCTTAAATAAATATAATTCAGATGTGTGTGTGTGTGGCTATATATATATATATATATATATATATATATAATCAAGACATCAATTCGATTACGGTGACACAATAGTATAGGGGAAGGCACAAATTGCAGTTCCATATGAGATTCACTGAATGTGTACAGAAAAGCTTTGATGATCTAAAAAAGATAGTTATGACCTATTTTAAAAATGGTGGAGAAATGCTATTAAAGGATTTTAATACAAGCTTAAAACTATTTTTTAAAAAAAGGGCAAACAAAAGTTGATTAGGTGGTATCGTAGTGGATACAAAATCCTACCCTTAAGGGTAGGCTGATTGGTGTAAGTACATATCAACAGAGTCATAGATTCTTGTGTTATTGGTGTTTAATAATAATAACCTTCTTCTACTCTCAGAGTTTGCGTTTCTTATTGATCAACCCTAGATAACCCTAAATAATGATGGTGGTTAGATTTAAACCCTTTATATATATATATATATAATCACATGACAACATTAGTTTGGTTAGGTTTCTTGTTAATATATATATATATATATATATATATATATATATATATATGGGGTTATCATTTATTATATCACTTGACATAAGGTTATGTCAAGTCACCCAAAAATTACGTCGTTTTGGAGTTCGAGAAATTAATGAACCCTCAAAACGACGTAATTTTGGGGTTAAGAGAATTAATAAAAGATCTTTTAGTAAAATTCATATAATAAATATAAAAACACCATTTATTAATTCTCTTAACTCACAAAATGACTAATTTTGGGGTGACTTGACATAATCTTATGTCAAGTGACATGACAAACGATAAACCGTACATATATATATATATATGAGTTTTGTTTTCCTTTTGGTTAGGATTTATATTAGGGTTCGTGATATTTTTATGGTATTAATAAAATGGACTCTTTTGACCAAAAAAAAAAAGCATTAAATAGCTAGATCCATTTAAATCGATCAAGTTTTTGACAGTATTATTGAGGATATGTCAATCTATCAATAATACCAGAGGTTGAGTAAGAAGATCGATGGCTCGGGAAAATTTGATCCTATCTATTTGAGTCAGGCATTCGGATAGGATCAAACTCACTTCAACCCGATTCAACTTAAGAATGAGTTTGGGAGCTCGTGACTTGAATCTGAACGGTCTAAATTAGATCAGAATAATCAAAATCTATTTTTTACTTTTATTCTTTTTAAAAAATTATTTTAATGTGCATAGTATTAAAAAGATAATTTTTCTTTTTAACTGTCATTTTGTAAAAGAAAAGAAATGATTTTGGATGGTGCATATATCACTACAACGATGAGCACCCAAACTGGGTAATATATGTGCACGTGTTCTTTCCCACATTTTGTAGGCTATGTGCCTTAGGCCAGATTAGGATGAGGCCTAACCTAGTTTGTCATATGCCTAATATGCCCTTCAAATTTCTCAACAATGCTTATAAGCTCATTTGAGATAGCTGTAGTAGAAGTGGCTTATTTTCTGATAAGCATTTTTAGATGGGTTTTTTTTTCCCAAAAAAAAAAAAAATCATATTATAGATGTGATTTGTGTTTGGGATAGCGGTAGTAAAAGTGACTTTTTTCTAGAAACTATAAATACTGGCTTCTCTTGAGAAATCACCTTTTGGCTAGAAGCCCATCACAACCCAACTCTATCCCAAATACCAAATTTTCGTCCACCAAACTTTAGATGAAGCTACTGAGCTTTTAAGTCGTTTGAATGCTATACCATAGATTTTTTTGCTACATCTCCTCAAGTCATACATGCATCCATTAGATAGGGTTATGACTTATGAACAGTTCAAATCCATCAAACCTAAAAGTCACTTCAATTTTTTTTTTCCTCTTTTCAAGTGAAGTTAAAACTTATGCCAAAAACTTGTAAAGTTTTTTGTTGTTGTTGTTGTAGCTGTGCAGTTCAAGAGTTGCATAGCTAGAGATCTTGTCCCTCATAAACAAATGGTAGGTATATGTAAATATTGAAGATTGAATGCAAATATATTATAAGAAAACTATACATATAATTATTAAAGAAGCAAAGAATAAAAAATAGTGGAACAAAAGGAATTTGGATTTTGGTAATGTCATTCTCAGTTAAGGCATAACGTTTTTGTTATACTTTTGGAAGTGGGGGATCACTTGCCCTGTACAAAATTTTGGGACCATCCCCACAAATGAAGAAGTGGCTTTCATTCAGCAATGATTAACTACAAGGAACTATTATTATTGGAGACATATTCAATTTAAATTATTTTTTTATCTAAAAAATGAGTAAATAATACTCCTCCGGTCGTTAATATAAGAACCAATTGACTTTTTCAGAGAGATTAAGAAAGCTAAATAAATTACTTAATCATAATATATATTATGTATCATTAGATTATATATTAGTTTTTAAGTCAGACAAAACTAACTAGTTTGGAGGAAAAATATAAATATAAATATTTTAAAATAACTTGTTTAGAATCCTTAATCTCTTCAAAAAAGTCAATTAAGGTCAAGGAGCTATCCATCTTAATAGACTAGTCTTTTAGGATTAGACTCTCGCTTTGAGTTTATGTTTCTTACATTGGTAATTTCGTTGAGAGTCTGATGTTCACGGAGAGGGTTACCCACAGAGGATTTTGACCACCAAATGACTTCCATATTGTTACATCTTACAATTAGTAGTGTGATTTATAAGTCAAGGGCTCTCTCTTACTATGTTAGTCTTTTTGGATTGAGTTCTTTTCTTAGGCTTATATATGTTCATCGCATTATACTCATCCCTTCATATCTAACCAATTATATATAATCATATTTAGATGGCTTATTTATATTATTTTAATTTTTTAAATCATATTATTTAAAGAAAATATGATGCAAAGATATTTTCAAACTATTAGCTTCAAAAATTAATAATTAAAAAATTCAAGTCTCTGGTGTTTGGATCATATTCGAAAAATTCATTTCTTTACCAATGATCATATTGAATAATTCAAATCTCACATCATTGTTACAATTACATTGTTATCATTTTGATCAAGATGAACAGAAGAAATACACTATACTCAAACTTAAGATCTTACTAAATAAAAATAAATACAGAACTACATGAACCAACTACATATATAGTATTAATTATAACCTTAAAAATATTAATTTTCATATATGGACATAGCTGTGGTCTTTTCGGAATAACGTTTGAGCTTAAAGTGGCCAAAGTGGGAAGAGAAAGGGAGAGATCGTTACACAAACAAAAGAGAAGAAAAAGAGGAATTTCTTTTTATCATTTTCACAATTATTAAAAAAATTCAATATTGTTGCCTTTAGTCATCTCACTTGTTCAAAGCAGATTCTCGCACAAAGAGGGTTGATAAAAAGAGACGATAGACAAAAAACAATCCAAAGCATCTTACATTATAGGTATTGGAGCCCATAAAAAGTAAGATTGTTAGGGGAAAAAAAAATTCCCCTTAAAAATCCAGCTTATAAATTCAATAATATTTAAAAATAAAAAATTCTTAAGGATTAGTGTTATTATTCATATTTTTAGATTGAATATTTTTTAAAAATTATAACCTGGTAGTATAATAATATTTTTAGGTTTCTGATAATTTTAGAAAAAAAAATGAATATTAACTTTAGAAACAATAAATAATAATTTTGAAAAGTGCAAGGAATAATTTTAATATTTGAATTGATATTGAAACTACGGAGTCTCTGTCTACTTTTACTTTTATTATTGATTGATAGCCCTAAGAAATTGTGGCCCTTGCTTGGAAAGTATAATGATGAGTACCTTTTTTATTATGTGAAGTAAGCAAAGCACTTTTGTTTGTCTGGATCAACATTCATCCTAGGAGTAAGGGATTTAGTAATAGATTATATGTTATTGGTACTAAAATAAGTAAATAAATAAATAAAGCTATAAAGACTCCACAACACATTTTGCAGCCTTTTCTTCTCAAGTTGTCATTTCTTTGCCATATGGGAAAATATTTTGGGTGATAAGTGAGATGGGGCCTTAATAATTGTAGTTTTTAATGGTTCTAAATAATATTTACATTAGAGAGGATATTTTGATTCAAAATATATAATTTAATGATTAACAAACGATTAAATGGATGAAAAATAGAAGTCAGCCAAAGAATGGAGGAAAATAGAATATTAAGAATAAAGAGAATATATGTGTTATATGTAACTTTTTTTTTTTTAAATTTCAGAAAAGGTCTATATTTGTTTTAAAAATTTGTAATTGAGATAAACTATAGGCATGGTTGGTGTATTTTATCTTAGTTTTTCTGTGCGATTTTATAAGTTGAGATAACTAATTCATATATGACATGTATTATGGGATTTTAATATATTTCTACCTCCTTTTCTTAATATAAGATATGTTTATTAAATGTGGATAGATTAAAGAAATTAGTTCAATTAAATATTTGTAAAAGATGTATATTGATTGCCCTAAATAAAATAACCTATCAAATCATTTACATTGAACCCCTTAATATATGCTATCAATAGAAATAATTTAGGGGGGAAAAATAGAGATGAGAGGTAGGGAAGCAGATCTGCTCATTACCTTTTTTCCTCACTATCCCTTATAAGTCCATCTGGGTTGTTGATGGAGAAAATGAGTAAAAAATTAAAGTAGGGTTGTGATCTTTGGATGAACATGATTATTTAAATATTATGAGGGATAATGAGAAAAAGATGATAAAACTTAACCAGCATATTTTAGTCTTATTAAATATTAGGTTGATAATATATTAGAGGTTAGTTTAATAGTTAGTAGACAGAAAACCATTCTCCATCATTATTTTAATCAAACAAAATTAAATTAAATTTTTTTAAGAAAACTGAAATTTCTTGTTGAATATCATTAATAACAACAATTAAACAAGTAATAATTTTAACTTATTAAATGATAAAAACAACTAAAATAGTGACATCTAATTTTAGTATTTTATTGAAGGCAATTAAGATTTCATAAAAATTAAGCCATTTTAAAGAAACATTATTAGACTTTGTGATCACTATTAACACCACCATACAGCTAAGAGTGACAACAAAGAATCTTTGTTCCTAGAACGCTCTGCGTTGAAGTGGACACGACATATCCTTAGTTGGGAAGTAAACCCTAGAAGTTTATGTTATAAGCTCAAGGGAATATTTTCCTTTTGTGTATAATGAAATCATCTATATGTTTATCCAAAAATAAAAAATAAAAAATCATGTATATGTAAAGCTGGTTAATTAAATTTAATAATCTAATAATTTAAAAAATTATTATTGAATCTTGACCAATATCATCAATATATAATATATAAAAAATTTCAATGTAGAATAGTTTGAATTTTCATTTGAAAATATAAAATTATCTATTATATAAAAAATAAATAATATTTTTCTTATGTAGTATTATCCGGTATCCGATTCGGGGTTTGTGGCTTCTCCTCCCAACACAAGTGTCTCCTATAAAATTCAAACTTGAGAGCTAGAGGGATCTAATGGAGCTTTGCACTGCTGGACTAACTTTATGTTGGTTAAAAATAAATAACCTAATAAATCAGTTAAATAGTCTAGATTTTAAATGAAAAGTAAATCAATTAGACAATCTAATTTTATTAAATTAATTTCCATTTTTCCCATTTAAAATGAAAAATGTAACTATGATTTTATAATGATACATCAATCCTTTGAATCTCCATTTCTGCTTCCAACTTTTTTTTGGATTCTCACCCACCCACATACATCTCCTCCAACACTTTTTCTGAAAAGAAAAATAAATTGTTTCAATCTAAAATTTCTTATAGTCAGCTTAGAAACAACGCATTCATGTCATGCCACGAATTTAATATTATCCCTAAACAGACAAAAAGGAAAAAAAAAAGTCAATAAATCACATACACACACATAATATATCATTATCAATATTGTCAAAGGGCAATATGGTCTAGTAGGTCCCATAATCCATTAACAAACATATAAAAGCTTCTTCTTCTTTATGTTACTCCATTCATCTCTCCCCAGAAAAGCTTCCTTCTCCTTTCTGTTTTTTGTTTTGAATTTTAAGTGACAAGTATAAATTTAGTCCTTAAAAAATATGCAATATTTTAATTTGGTCCCTTAACTTTAAAAATATCTCTTTAGTCCTTTAACTTTAACACCATTGATATCAATAATGACCTTTTTTTTTTTAAAAAAAAAAAGCTAGAACTTTATAATATTTTATCAACAATCAAAATTTCAATATCAACATTTTTTAATTTTAACAACTGTTAGTGGTAATTGATGAAAAAGCCCCTTTTAAAGTTCATGGACTAAATTGAAATTTTGTTAAAGTTAAATAACTAAATGTATATACTTTTATCTAATTTTAAATAATTTCTGCTTTTGTTACCTTGGTTTAGATTATTTTATTTTTGATTTATATGATCGTATTTTGTAAGTTGATAGTTAGAAAACTACTATTATTTTGCGTTTTTTCCTTAAAGTGAAGAAAAGTCTAATACAAAAAAATTAAACTATCAAAAATCAATATTTTTTAAAACAAAGTTCAATAAAAATATGTGTACATCATAGATTTATATTGTATTATCTCATATATTTTTATTTGATGTGTGATGAGAAAAATGTTCCAAAGATCCACCAAAAATGTCAAAATGGGGACAATAAGTTCTTCAGACCAGCAAATATATTTTATTTTGATCCATCACTGAACATACTCATAACTTGAACTAGTCGTCGTTGGCTATCAGTATTAGGATTAACAGATGTTCTTATGTAGAATATGGCATAAAGTGAGTTTTCAATCCTCTAACTTTATATAATGTTTTATTTTGGTCTTTTAATTTTATAGAGTATCTTTTTAGTCCTCTAATTCTAACGTCATTAACAAAATCTACTGTCATTGAAATTTTAAATGTCAACAAAATATTTTTAAATGACATATTAAGTTTATTTTTTTAAAAAAAATGATAATTGGTTTAAAAAATAATCAATAGATATTAATGATAATAGAGTTAGAGAATTAAAAAGATATTTTATAAAATTAAATGATTAAACTAAAATATTATATAAAATTAGAAAACCGAATGGGCATTTTTGCCGTGGCCACACATCTTGTCTATTTTTTCACGCAATACAAGTTAGCAATTTATTAAGACCGACCAGACCAACCCAAATGCATTTTGCTTTTGTAGAACTTTATGGGCCTCAATGGTCCTTGTGGTCATTTGTGTTTGTCTATATTGATTAACGTTCACATGTTAAACAGCACTACTAGTAGCGTTGTGGTATTGGGATTAATTTTTCCTATCTTGATCTTGGGTTCGATCTCCCCCTCCCCTATCGTCTTGTATATAAAAAAAAAATGTTCACATGTTAACCAACAGGGTTGGGTCTAAAGAAAAGAGCTAGTCTCTCATAACAGGATGAATAAAGATTTAAAAATCTTTGTTGGAAGAGGTGCTTACATTTAGTGTCCGTCAGTGCCTTAAATATGATTGTCTCTTATAAGAGGATACCCGTGCCTAACCAAAAACAAAAAAAATTCACATTTTTTAAACAATGATTTTCAATGAATGGTATGATTATATCAATGAATAAATAATTAAGTAAATCATTTATATATATTTTTTAAGATCAATGCAAAGAATTTAATATCCTTGAATTTGTTTTCCCTTTTAAAAGGGTATTCTTAACTTTATAGGGAAAAAAGGTTTAATTATTGGTTGAATTTAGCATGTTGATGGACCTATATGTCTTGCAAATTGGGGTCACTATCATAACAACCAAAATTATGAATGAATGGTGGGGTCTTCATTAATAATTACATATGGTCAAAGCGTGAAATTCTATTATCCTAATATAATAAAATTAATTAAACGATTTAATTACATTATTAATCAAGTAAGGGTTGGAAGTGCACATAATATAAAATGGGCATATATCAACATTAAAATTATCATAATGTGGAAATAACCTCATATTATATATATTACTTAATTATGCAATATACGAAATATTGATTTTTACTTTTTTTTAAAAAACAAGTACAATTAGAAAGAAAATTTCAAAATTCATGAGTAACACCATTTAATAATTAAAGAGACAGGTAACTTTACTATCATTCCCATCATTGATGGATTTTTATTAAACGAATAAATGGATTGGACAAATTGTGCACCAATTTCCAATGAATGAGTTGAAACTAGTAGGCCCATCTTTGGTAGTTGGTGAACAGGGTCACATGTAACCTTTTGAACCATGAAATTATTAGTAATACTAATAAAGCTTCGTTTTCTTTCTTTTTTTTTTTTTGGGGGGGGGGGGGGGGGGGTTTTAGGGAATGCATATGACCCATGTCTCATTTTGACTAGTTGAAGAGGTTCTTGATTGATTTGATTATTTCTAATCTATTTCTAACTTATTTGATTTTATTAAACTAATCCAGCGGAATTAACTGAACTTTTGTTTACACAAATTAATCCAATATGATTTTTTTTTGATTAAAAGCTATTTATATTATTATTGCAAACCGTGCAATACATGAAAACACATTGAAGATGAGATATAAACAAAGCCAAATAAAATATAACAAAATAAGCCAAATACAAGAACTGTCAATCACTCTACATTAAAAATTTAAGAGCAGATGTAAAAGCATGAACAAAACCGGCCTTCTTGATATCCAAGGTTAAAAGTGACGTGAAAGAAAGTGTTAGTTGTAAAATACACTCTAATGGGCATACTTCCTTATAAGCATTAGTTGTAATTAGAGCAGCTACACAGACACCCCGACTTGGGGTAAAGATCAAAGAAAACCCAACCTCAAAAGGAAGAAAACCCATGATATCTTGAAGAACACTTCTGCTCCCTCCGTTTAAGCAAATATGGTAACCTTGACCACACACCAAACAACACCTTTTGAAATCTTTCCCCAAGAATGTAGATCTGAGCCATCAGGTGATAGTCGAATCCAATAACGTTTGAACAACCATCCAACCAAGAGGATTTATATTTAGATCTCACAAATTTGTAATTTTCCTAAGAAAACAAAAACACCATCATAAGACCCAACATCATAATAATAATAATAATAAAAAAAAAGAAACAAAAGACACAGCTCTCACTGTGGTAGAACATATCTGAAGAAGAAGAGTCAAAAACTCACCACAAGGACGAGAGAAGTCCACAACCCCCATAAATTAGAGGGAGAAGGCTACAGATCAAAGATCTGGGAACCGATCTATCACTTTGATATAGTTGTGGTATAGAATGATATTCGTCAGCGATTTGTGATGGTGCCACAAGCTGCTAGTGAGAAAGAGATGAAGGAGGGTCGTGAGACAGAGAACAAAGAATTCATATTTTAGGGTTGTTATTGAGTTGTTCCTCACTCTGGTATGATTCTCATTCTCATGCTAAAATCAATATCATATGTATGTAAAAATTTTATTAGAAACCATGCAATTCATATAATAGTAAATATGCAACGTCAACTCTCTCACTTCTTGTAATACCCATGACTCAAAACCTTGGACATTTTATACCTTCAAACCCAATGTTTTGTTTTATTCCGCATTCCAAGTGCTACTGTTCTTTATGAGCAAAAAATAAACATATTTTGCTGTAGCTCCTCCCCTTAATAAACCATTTGGGTCACATACTACAATTTTCCTCAAAGTACAAGTATCCTCCTTAAATATATATATATATATATATATATATATATATATATATATATATATATATATATGAGTTACTATCGAACATTAAATACGAGGATTTCTACTCGCCCCTTCTTCTATCCCCATATTTTTCATGGAAAATTTTGAGGGAAAAAGTGGGAACGGCAGACAAAAATAGGACGCCTAGGTTGCTGTCAAGAATACTTCCTGTGATTGCAACGGCTAGCTTCAATCATAAATACAAGACTTCAGTATACTTTACCTTCCACACACATATATATTAAGTACCCCATTGATTGCACATGTTAATTAGATTTTCATCCTACATAGTTCAAATGAAAATTGAATAGGGTATTCTAAGAAAGTGAACACATTTTATTTTACAAATAACTAATTTCTTTAATATCAACAAATTAGTTATCTAATTCTTATTTTTACATAATACAAGTCCTATCAATGTAAGGGTAATTGAAGGAAATTTTAAATAGTGCCATGAATGTAACTACATTTTTGAAAGTGTTACTAGATTGTGTCTCGTACTCGTGTAACATTAACAATAGATTTGCCTTTCGAAAGTGTGGCAAATCTTCAATTAAACAACCAGTGCTGTTTACCCCACTTTGAAAGCAATTTGTTTTCCCCCTTATTATTCAGAAATTTTTTTAGTGAGTTTCTAAAATAAGAATACAAATCAATCAATATATCAGTATTTATCAACATATAAAATATAGAAGAGAATGGTATAAACACATCAAGCTTCTAACCGCAAAATAGACTAAACCCTCTCAAGTCTCAACATAGAAAGTCAAAAAGTAAATGCTGGATAAGTTGGGACATCTTCGAGCAAAAAAAAGGATAAGTTGGGACATCATATTCATTAGTGCTCAACCTCAATCAGACCCCAACTGATACTAAATCCTACATCAGCCCTTCTCAAAAGCACCTTCAATGCAAAATTTGATCTTTGGGGAACGAAAATATTGCTGATACTCTACGAATAAATACCCTGTTAACTTGTACAAATAGTTTTTTTTTTTTGGGGGGGGGGGGGGGGTGGGGGGTGGGGGACATTGCTGATATGACCTCGCCGGCCATAGATCGCAGGTTCCATCGCCACATGCTATCACTTGTGACTGCGAGGAATGAAAAAGAAAGAAAAAACAAACCTCTCGCAAGCCACCATGGCCAATTTTGGAGGTCTCCAAGGCCAACCAACAACTTACTAGCCATATCTTCCTACGCATTTCAGAGTCTATAAATAGTGAAGCAGATTAAAGAAGCTGCCAAAAAGATTATTCAAAGAGTTGGCACACTGAATAAAATACCCAAAGATACAAATGTCATCAACTTGCCCAGCATTTATGATTTTACTAATAAAGCTACCAACTACTTACACAAATCCAGATTTTTTGCCCCTTTCAAACAGCGACAATTGGCTGATACAATAAAAACGAGTTTCTGTGGATCACTCACAATCTCAATGCTTTCTACATTTTTCGTCTCTTCGGAGATCCCAGTGGTCATGTCCTCTTCAAAAGGTATCCCAGAATGATGCCAACAATGCCAACCAGAAGCACATAAATAAATGGAATGCCGCTGCGGCTGTGGTTTCTGCTGACTTCACGCCTCAAGAAATCCTGCAATGTGTAGGATTCAAGGTGATATATTTTTCAAGGGAACCATCAATCGCATTGCTAAAACCATTAACTTCTGCACCCAAAGTTAAAAAATAATGGACGCAAAGGCTACACTTCACAGTGCTACTGAATCAATGTTGATGATCAATACTAAAAGCCAAACTAGCCAATGAGCAAGAAGCATTAAGGGCCTGCTCGGTTTTGTGTTTGCCAAACTTCTTGTTTGGTTAGAATTGACTCTGCAGACTTGGTTTTAGGCAAAATTAAGGTTGGCCAAAAAGCAGGTAAATGTTACTTCTTTCCTAACCATGGTTTTGGGCTTAAATGTGTATTGGAAGAAAATTGCTATGCTTCATTTTACAGTTCCTAAATGTGGCTTTTGGAATTTTGGTCACCACTCTTGACAAAACATGATTTTGGCTTCAAAACCCATGGTTTTCAAAGCCCCTAACCTTTTTCCAAACAGGCACTACGTTCCTTGAAGATAGATATTTTCCTTTTCATTTTGTGTCATATTACATCAGCTAGGTAAAAATCAAGGAATTCAGGAGGTTATAAAACACCAGGCGACACAATAGTATTGTAAGGTTTGGTGGATATTTACAGGGGTGATGATCAGTCCGCCATGGTTTTGGGACTACTTACCTACCAAATCAATATAATTAGTTCTGTAAAATGAACAGACGAAACCTGGATTTTTTTTTTTTTTTTGGGGGGGGGGGGGGGGGGTTGACATTCTGGTTGTTACTTTGCCACAATCCCAGGATATTGGAAAATTAGCAAAGAAAAAGAACTAATGAACTTAATCACCATTTTAATCACAATAATATATTTCCCAGATGCACCCTACCAAGCTATATCAGAATGTACACATTGACAAATAAACTCTAACAAGCAAACAAAAATCAGATCATGCTTCCATACAATGTATTCCAGTTGTGCTCATGTTTCCCATCAATCCCCATATGAAAAAAAAAAAGAAAAAAAACGTACTCCTATGTTAATGGCTCCCCACATACTTCTCCTAACTTAGCTACAATCATCCAGAATAGTTGAATGGAAATGTCATGGTAAGGATATTAGTTTGTTTTCCAGCAGGCTGTATTAGAATGATGAGATGGGATAAACTATTAATAAACCAATAGAAACTTTCAAGGCATGCCAGAAAGCTGTCAAAGGTTGTTTGTATAATTACATACCAATTCTTGCTGCAGCTTTTTATTTTGCTCAATTGTGTAATTTTTCTCCTCAGTCACCTTTGAAATAAGAGTCCTCGCCTGAATCAATAATAAAACATCAATGACCACAGAGCTTTTATGCAAATATCAGCAAGAACAAGCCCAAGCTCTTCTCATAAGTAGACACTAAAAGAGGCAATATAATCTACCACCAAAATTTCTTCCAAAAGTAAAGTAAATGGCATAAATGAAACCTAATGAACCCGATACTGATGAGCTCTTATCTATTGGGCCAAGGCCAGGTCATGTTCTCGGCTCTTATCCATGGGGTCAAGGCTAGGTCATGTGTTGTGTGTGTGAGAGAGAGCTGTGAGATGTATATATTTGTGCAGAGGGTTTTAGTGTGTTTGAAGCAGACTGAGTATTGTAAGGAGAGAGGGTCTGGTCTCTTGAATGCCGGACTAGGAGGGAATTGTTTTCTCTTGTTTCTTTCATTTTTAAGTGTGCTTTAGCTTTCTCAAGGCTAGAGGAAGCATTAGGAATTGCATTCTACATTTTCCAGCGGCATTAGAGGATACAGACCATTATATTTCTTCAAATCTGTCTTAGAACTAGCTGGCCCTATCAAAACCACTTCAAACTAAATCAGTATGCGGATCATAAGGGATGCTTAGAATGGGGCTACCAACATAGTGCCTGCCTGCACAGACCTCAGTCAATAGATCTTGCCTCACAGACATGATGAGTTAAGGATGGGAAAAGAAAAATCTAATCCACACATTCTGCTACACTTCTAATAAAAAAGGGTTCCTTTTCTTATCCCCCGGCAGTTTGAAAAACACAACAGTGTTTCAGCCTATGAAGCATGGGCACGCATATTTTTCAAAGATATGCGTGACGAACGAGGACACACATGTGGACGTGGTCAATGGTCACCGACACGCATCTTTGACCGTGTCAGACACAGTCAATGGGTAAACTGGGGATAGGAAAACGTTTTTCATTAAACAATAATAATAAAAAAGCCCCATAAAAAGCAAAATGGTTGAACTCTCTGTGTCATCTTTCGCTCACTTCTCTGTGGTTGAACTTGAACATGGATTGGTTAGTATTTAGTAATGTATGCTTAGTTTGTAATTAGTTGAGTCGAAAAAAATATATATATGTATTAGGACTAGGAGGTAGAGAGCTTCATTATTTTTGTTTTTGTCGGACTTATTTACAGCATGCATCATTCAAGTTCAGCTGCTCCCACTCCCAGTGCTTCTAGTTCTATTGTTGGTGAATTACTGAGTAAAGTATGAGATGTTACCAAATTAAATGTTGGAGTGGAAGCAGGAAGGAATTTGTCTTGGACATGCAACTTCTATAAAAAATATTATAGAAGTTCGTATACTAGAGTGAGAGCTCATTTGTTAAAATTATCAAGCAAAGGAATTGCAAAATAGAGACCTGTTAGAGATGGAGAAATTGGAACAAGAAGTTACTCAAAGAATGCAATCCAATAAAGCCAGAAACGTACCTTTACCCCCTCCTCTTCTAGCTTTTCCGTTGAGTAAAAAAAAAAAAAAGGACTAAGAATCCTCTTGAGATGGCATTCAATGTTGGGAAGCGAAAATAATTAAATCATCTGATTGCTAGAATGTTTTATTTAGCAAGATTGCATTCAATTTGATAGGTTGTGTGAACCTATTTGAGAAACGTACCTTTACCCCCTCCTCTTCCAAGCTTTGTATACTTATGCAGCAAATAATAATATTGCAGGTTATTTGCCACCAGGCTATAACACGTTGCGAACCACTCTGTTGCAACAAGAGAACAAAAATATTGATAGGTTGTGTGAACCTATTCGAGAGGATTGGACTCATAAAGGGATGAGTATTGTAAGTGATAGGTGGAGTGATTGTCAATGGAGGCCATTCGTTAATTTCATGGCAGTATCTGATGGCAGAGCAATGATTTTAAAATCAGTTGATTGCTCAGGGGAGATTAAGGATATAGATTTCATTTTTATGTTGCTCAAGGAAGTTATATAAGAAGTAGGAGAGGCGAATGTAGTTCAAGTAGTTACAGATAATGCTGCAAATTTTAAGGGAGCAGTGCTACTGATTGAGCAAGAATTTCCATCTATTACCTAGACACCATGGTTTGTTCACACATTGAATTTCCATCTATTACCTACACACCACGAGATAATAGATGGAAATTCCTACTTAATCAGTTGTCCTGCTCTCTTACAATTTGCAGTATTATCTGTGACTACTTGAACCACATTCACCTCTCCTACATCTTGAATAACTTCCTTTAGCGACATGAAAATGAATTCTTTATCCTTAATCTCCCCTAAACAATCAACTAATTTTAAAAACATAGCTCTACCATCAGATATTGCCATGAAATTAATGCGTGGCCTCCTTTGAGAATCACTCCACTCATCACTTACAATACTCACCCCCTTATGAGTCCAATCCTCTCGAATAGGTTCACACAACCTTGACATTTTCTTTCTCCTATTGCAAAAGAGTGGTTCTCAACGTGTTATAGCCTGCTGGCAAATAACTTGCAATATTATGATTTGCTGCATAAGTATGCGAAGCTTGGAAGTATGGGTTCTTCGCCAAATTGAATGGCAATCCTGCTGAATAAAACATTCAAGCAATCAAATGATTTAATTCTTCTTGCTCCCCAACATTTAATGCCATCTCAAAAGGACTCTTAGTTATTTTCTTTTCTTTTCTTTTTTTTTTTTGGAGTCAGCGGAAAAGTTAGAAGAGGAGGCAGTAAAGGTGCAGTTTCTGGGTTTTATTAGATTGCATTCTTTGAGCAACTTGTTCCAATTTCTCCATCTCTAACAGGTCTCTAGTTTGCACTAATTAACATTTTGCAATCCTTTGCCTGATAATTCAACAAATGAACCCTCACTCTACTATACGAACTTTCATAATCTTTTTTACAGAAGTTACATGTCCAAGACAAATTCCCTCCTACTCCACTCCAACATCTAATTTGGTAACATATTTCCATAATGATTTGCTTAGTAATTTACCGACAGTGGCACTGTAGAACTAGAAGCACTGGGAGAGGGAGCAGCAGGACTAGCAAAAGCATTGGCAGAACTTGAACGATCCATACTGTAAATAAGTATGGCAAAAACAAAATTAATCAAAAAAATTATGAAGCTCTCTGCCTCCTAGTTCTTTTTTTTTTTTTTTTTTTTGCCTCAACTAATTACAAACTAAGCATACATTACTAAATACTAACTAATCCATGTTCAAGTTCAACCATTCAACCATAGAGAAGCAAGAGACCGACAGCACAAAGAGTTCAACCATTTTGCAATTCCTAATCCAAAATGCAAACATTCAAGTTCAACCATTCATCTTCAAGATCCACGTTCCAAAACTTCCAATAAATTAGATGGACTACCACAGAGAAGCAAGAGAGCCACAAAGGTTTGTACATGCGACGACGGAGACGCTAGAAGGTGAAGATCAAAGGCAAATGAAGAAAGATGAAAAAAATGCAGATTGAAGACTGTCGGCGACGACACGGGAATGGCAACGGACTTGGGCAAAGCTCAGGTTCAGATTTGAGAAGGAGAGAAAAGGGACATGTGAAACAAAGAAGACGATCTATCTCTTCTCTATTTCATTTTTTTTGGGACTTTTTTTTGTTTTTGTTTTTTGTTTATACTTTTTTATTTAGTAAAAAACATTTTTTATGCCCCGTTTACCCCTTGACCGTGTCCGACACGGTCAAAGACACATGTTAGACTGGTCAACATGTCAATGACCATTGACCACATCCGCCATGCATGCAGATCATGTCCTCATCCAACACTCGTCTGACACGTATTTTTGAATATTTTTAAAAAATGTCCATTCTTCATAGCTAATAAGCACATGCTAAGATGAGCTTTTTTTGGGTGAACTAAGCTGTGTTGGTTGTATATCAATTAGATGACCACTTCAGCCAGTAGTTAGTACTAACTGCTTCAGCAGAAAATTGAAGCTGGTTGAGCATGCACAAGCATAGTATAGTCAACAGTATATTTTAACTATGACTGTAATAAGTCCTTATTCGAATGAGTTCCCCATACAAAAATGGAAATTGCAAACTCAATAAAATCACAAAAAGCAGGATGGGAAGGGAAAGCAGGGGACTGCAATGCAGTCAGTCACTATCTAAACAACAGAAAAGTTGAAGTTGACATCAATAGTGAGATACTCCTACTCTTCACTCGGATAGGAAAAATGAAGCAACCAGAACTTACGCATTCCAGTAGAAGCAAGTTAGTCAAACATCAAGTCAACTGCAAACCACACCTTTAGGGTACTAAAGCCTTTTGGCATCTTGAGGTGTGGGGCTAAAAAAGTGCTCCCCAGTTGAAGGAAGACACTAAAATTGAGGAGAAAAAAGTTGAAAATAGCCAAATACGAACAACTATGATAACTATTGACATATAAATTAACTATGTAGCCACAATAAGTCAAAAATCATACAAAGAAAAGTTCAAAACAATGAACAGTGTGAGAAAGAGATGTGTTGATGAATTCTAAAAGCCTACTGGATTTAGGTGGTTAATAGAGTAAACAAAGACGACAAAGAAAAGTGTCAAGACAAAAAAGCCTAACAAGACTAAGATTTTCAAAGTATAACAACACCTAGAGGGAAGGATGTTGGACACTTGTGTTGTCTCTCATGATCTTGCTGCTTTGGTAAAAAGTGCTAATAAATAGAGGCCTTTAACTTTAAGAACGAATGACTATTCTTCCCTATTACTTATGACTGGCTGGCTTTTGTGGGTTTTCCATGTTCAAAATATTGTTTTGGAATGCTAAAGCTCAACAAAATAGTTACGAGTCATTTAATGGGCATTTAGGTCTATATCTTTGTAAAATGAACCTAGTGCATGCAAGGAGCCTAAGGCAAGAACCTTATTTTTGTTAGAAAGGTGATAAAGACACTACCAAGTGAGTGCCATGATGAAGGGCCTTCCACTGTGCCTGCAAGAGGCATTGAGGACCCTTGAAAGTTGCTGAGGTGAGCCCCTTTGGCTGCACTAAGTAGAATTTTCTTTTAATCCATCTCTCAAAGAGCCATTTTAAAAAGACCTTTAACAAGAACTCTCTCTCTCTCTCTCTCTGAGCCTGATAACCATCAGAAGAAGACACACACACTCTCTCTTGTCTTCCCATTGTTTCTTTAGGTCAAGAACATAGCATGAACAGAAATTTTAAATCTTTCAGTTCAGCTTGATAGCCATCAGAAAAAGATGGACTTTGAAAGACACCATGCAGCGGAACAGAGAGACTTAAGGTCATCTAGTCAAAACCAAGCATGAAAGTGAAATGGTTTAAGAAAGTATACATGGCTCAACCATTGAAAGAAAACCTGGTTGAGAAAAATAAAGCCCCTTATTTGTGATATCATATTCAACTATAATTGTCAACATATCATTAATGCCAGCATTTCAACAGAATATTATGTGAAATGCAGCAGGGGCAAAATAAATTTCGACGTGAATCTCAGGAATATAAGCATTCTTGGAATCAAGAGTCAAGAAAGCAACTAATGGAAGACAGTGTCTCATAAATATAGAACTCAAATTACGCATAAACAATGAAAATAAAAACACACACATCCGCATAGATAAATGAGTCGAAACTGAAAGCATCAACTTGTGCTCCTGGCACTTAACATGCAGAATCTATGAATCAGACAAATCTGTACCTCAGATGAAGTTTCTTGAGGTTCAACCCGCTCATTGAAAGCATTTGAAGCCTATATTGCATGTTCATAATTAATCATAGTTAATGAAGATGAAAAACAGTGAAGACTTGTGTTTAGTATAACAACTAATTACTCACAACTGTAAATTCAGAAGCATTTAAATGTCCATTTTCTGATACTGACGGCCGAGGAGAAGAATCTTCCTCTGATCCTTCCCGAACTGGGGAAGGTGGTCGTGGAGGAGCAACATATAGAACTCTCAATTTGAACTCTTCAACATGATGGCCTGACTCTTTATTGAACTATATGTAATGAGCACAGAAAAACCAATTATATAAAGCAAAATGTCTTTATTTTACTGAGGCACAAATGCACAATAACTTAAATGGTCAATGAGTTACCATGTCAGGAAAAATATTTTTAGTGGTAGCTTCAGGACTTGCCACCACACTCTGAAGGAGAAACTTATCCTTGCATTGCATGTCAGGAGGTGCCTCCTTTTGCGCTTGCATTGTCACTGAATCATATGGATGAAATGACGGTCAATAGGTCATTACAGAGGATGATTAAGAATTCAGATATAAAGACAGACTCTAATAAATCTGCTGCGAAGTTTATCCAAAAGAATAAACCAAAAGATTTTGTTAATTACCAAATAAAACAGGTTAACACCAATTTAAGCATATAAACATCAATACCAACTATCCACAAAAGATTAGTTTATCTTTTCATGCGCCTGAATACGTTCATGTTTTTGTTTGCATATAAGACAGTGATGAAGGAAAATAGGTAGAGGAAAACCTATAATATCACAAGTAGACCTCGGCAACACAATTCCAGTGTTAGGTCTAACACAGTATTTCCTGGGGTTCGTTGTCTTGACCTACAAACAACCAATTTTAACGCAAATTAAAAATTTAAAACTATACCACATATAAAAGCCACAAATTTACAACTTCAAAACTCGAATTGATGACAAATGGGGGGGGGGGGGGGGAACCATAAGAAAGATACTGAAGTAAAATTCGAACCTTAAACGCCACATGGTGATCAGTTTTGTTAGACAACTGCAATGAGCAGGAGATCTGCTTCCTCAACTCAACTATTTCAGGAACCGAAAAAAGAAGAAAAATCATGAAAAAGCCAAGAATCGGAAAAGAAACACAAAGGAAAGGGGGAAAACCCAAAAATAAAGAAAGAAAGAAAGCCAGATTATATTATGATTCTACTTTTGAAATTCAAGTCTTACAGGGAAATTGAAGGTCCTGCGGGTGAATATTGAGGAGCTCGCCGGTACTCATGCCGGAGTGTATCACCGGAGACCAGAAGAATTGGCCGTTCCCGTCAAACAGAAGGAGACGATTTTCGAATTCCGGAGAGAACAGCGAGCAAAGTAACCACAACGTGGGACAGACTGTTTTGTCTCTCTCCCTTCTTTGGAGAAGGCTTTGCGGCGTGCGGTATTTGATAGAAGGACAGTTTCGTCTTTTTCTTCTCCTACAAAATCTTCTAGAACTAAAGCGATATCCTTTCCTCTTATTTTATGTCTCTCTTTTTTGTTGGCTTCTCTTGTTCTAAAATTTGTTCGTAAAAGCAAAATTCATTTTGCGAAACTTTACTTTAATAATAACAATGAAATTAAAAATATGTCAATATTAATGCTAATAAATAATAATATAAATTTGATTAAAAAGCGTCTAGGCTTTTATTTGTATCAATAATCAATAATTAACCTGAAAATTGACAGTTTAAATTCAAAACGGGAAAAGATGTGAGAATAAATCTTTTGAAGTGAGATGATAGATAAAAAGTGGCGGGGAAATAAATAAAAGTGATTTGAATTTATAAGGTCCATCCTTGCATTGCTTTTATTTTCTGTCAAAATAAAACTCCTCTCAGATTTTTATTTTGTAAATTGTAAAAATTATTCCTAAAAGTTAATCCAAAGATATACAAAATATATTTTTTACATTATGAAATAATAAAGGACCTATTTGGGTTAACGGTAGGAGCGGTGACTTAAAAGCTACTGACTTTAGAAAAAGCTCGGTAGAAGCTGACTTAAAAGTTATCTGATTTGTGTTTAGATTGATAATGGTAGAAGTGGCGCGACCCACGTTAACAAGCTAAGAACGTTTTGGAAAAAGCTCCATGATGGAGTTTTGGACTTAATGGGCTTTTTGAGCGTTAGGACCTTTTTCTTAACGCTCAACCCAAACAGACCAAATAGACATTGGCAGTGTTAGTGGGATTTTTTGTTTTTTTAAATTACTGGTCCTAATGCTCCTAACACTATAAATTCCAAACAGGCACAAAGTGAAATTGGAAGATAAAGCTTTAAATACCAGTATAATGGTAACCACTTTTTCCTTTAAAAAAAGCAAAAGGATAAGGTTGAAAAGAAAGTAAAGAATTCTGGAAAATTCAGACTATATAATATGTTTTTAATCAATGTCAAATAATATAATATATAAAATTGATTAAAAAAATATCATTTTTTGGTTGTTGGCTGGAACATTTGTTTTAGTTTTTTTTTTTTGAAAAAAAAAAGCGAATAATTAGGCTCTTAACTCGTAAGTTTCGAACAAGATAAAATAATCACTTATTCTTTTTACGTAGGAAATCATCCTGTGTGTCAAACTTCAATTCATATGGCTTTGCTAATTTGCATGTGCTGAGGGGGCTGACCCTCAAATTTAAATTTTCAGGTCATTTTACTTTTAAATATTTTATTGGCTAAAATATACTTTTAATACTTTTAATTTACAAGATGTATATTTTTAGTCTCTTAATTTTATAAAATATATTTTTGGTCATATAATCTAATACTGTTAATGTTGCTAGCAGAAGGCTCTCACACAACAAACTCAGTGATGATTATATAATTAAATGTTATTAATCTTAAATTTAAAATATATGCAAATTGAAAAACATCTTAAATCCAAATGAAATCATCAATGTTAAAACCTTGATTGTAATAAAAAAAGGGATAGGTTATTCTACCTACTCCTACTTTACCTACCTCTGCCTACCCCCTTTAGAATCGTTAGATTATGAGATGATCCAACGACAGAAATTTAGGTCATAAAACCCTATTGTTTTCCCCTTTTCCCCTCCCTCCCACGGCTTTGCAGTAGTTGCTTTCGCCAGATTAGAACGGAAGTTGAGTATATTTATTTATTTAAGAAATGATGCTCTGATATCATCTTCACTAAAATCAAACGGCAATTTCTTTTCTCCATAGCCATAGGTAATATTAGCACCGTACTAATTTATTTTTGACCATCTTAGTCAAATTATTATTTGCTGCTACCACTAAGTTTGTTTATTTATTTGGAATGTTCACCTGTAGGGTTCCGCAGCTTAACGAAGATCGAAAAACTAAAGTTTCATGGGTAACTCGGAAGGAGAATTGAAGGTTTGTTGTGCAGAGACTTAAGAAAATAATAATTCCATCAAACTGAACGCCAGTGAAATAATCTTCTAACATTACAAGTAGACATATTTACAATCACATATATAGATGCGAGTAGCCTTGGAATGAATATAAAGCTGCGGCTATGGTGTTGATCACTGAAAAATGACAGATATGGGGATTATAATTAACAGCGTGTTGTTTTGAAACCCACGAGAGGGAATCATGTGTTACAGAATGATTGCCTCTGTTTTCTTTCATTTGTGGGATGAACTCAATCGAGAAAGTAGCCTTCTGGTTTACCTTTGAGAAGCTTATCTGATTAGGGTTTACAATGATCAAAATGCCTAGGGTCGGTACGGCATTGATCCAGCCCCTTTCTTTGAAATTGGTTTGCTGAAAAAAAAATTCGAAGGATGACGAGAGGGACGCCGTCGCAGGGTCGCACCACCAGCGGAGGGTTATATAGAAACGCTCCGGTCCCTTTCTTTGAACTGATTCTGGGGTGCCGCAGTCGATCGGCTTTCTTTGATCTGATTCTGGGTGTCGTAGTCGAGAGGTAGAGAGAGAGAGAGGGTGGGAGGGAGAAGGGGTAAAACTCTTGTTTTATGTGTCAAATCTCTGTCGTTGGATGATCTCATAATCTAACGATTCTAAGGAAGGTAGACAAAGGTAGGTAAAATAGGAGTAGGTAGAATAACCTATCCCATAAAAAAATTATAGTTTAATAATCTAAATGTATTAGTTTATTAAGAAATTTAGTTTAATAATTGTAAAATTCCGATTTCATTTAGAGTGACTTGTCAATTTGTTTTAGTTTAATAATCAAAAGATATTATATTAAAAATATTAAAACTTAAATTTACTTTGTCAGCTATAAAGTCATCACTTGAATTTGTTGCGTCACTATTTTTTGTCAGTAACGTTAATGGTGTTAGAAATATAGGACCAAAAGTATACTTATAAAAAATATAGGACCAAAAATATAAATTTAAAAGTTAAAGGACCAAGATTACACCTTTTGTAAAACTCAAAGGACTAAATGTTTAATTTAGCCTATTTTCTTTAACATGAATTTATCTCACAAGCCACTTCTAATATTTTAAATTTTTGGATTAGATGCCAAAAGTACTTTTCTTTTCATCTCCTAATATTTTATATTTTTTTGGTAATTTTGAAACTGTGGTTTCAGAATTCCTTTTCTACAAGTCGAGACAAAATTCTTTTCACACAGTTACCTCATGAATTATAAAATACATTTTCTCAAAACTAATCCAAACAAGCACACTAGCTGAAAATCTATCTTAAAACTCACCTATGGTTTCAAATAAGCACACTAGTTTAGATGTGGGCAAAATCTATCCTCAAAATCTATTATTTTAATTTTTTTTCAAAAATCATTCTAACATCTAATCCAAGCACACAATAAGCCTACTAATAATTTTTTTGGGAAGTTTACTCATATTTAACATCTCAATGTCGGTTTGATAAGGATTTTTTGTAATTTCAAATAAATTGTATGTAATTTTGTAGGTTTTCTCAAGTTTTTTTTTGGATACAAAAATTTTAGGAAAGGGGTTGGGCTCATCCACATGAGGGTTAAGATTGTGCTAGCTTGACGTTCAAGCAACATGTTTACGAGGTTGAAAAACAAAATTTTTCAGTATTTGCGGAACCCACGTTGGATATTTACTATTCATGTGAATAGTAACAGTAAAAATATTTTTTTACCGTACCGGTAAATTATTTTTACTGTGCCAGTAAATAATATTTACTGTGATGGTAAATAATTTTTACCGTGCCAGTAAATAATTTTTACTACACCAGTAAATAATATTCAGCGTGAACAGTAAATAATTTTTTCACCACGCCTGTAAATATATTTTACATCGATAAATAATATTTACTATGCTGGTAAATAATTTTTTACTGTTCGGTAAATAATATTTACTGTACTGGTAAATAATATTTACTGTCCAAGAATAATTCTTTTCTGATGTGACAGATCAGACTAAGCTGCAGCCACAGAGCATACTCAGAAGAAACTCTTTGGTAAATAATATTTACCGTACCATGTGGAAATACTAACCTCATGAACTATGAACCATGTACCGTAACTCTTACAGTACATATTTAGGATCTACTCGTTAAAACACATACAGGGTTTCAGGAATACCTGTGATCACTTGAAGACGTCAAAGAGTATGATGTCCTCTAACGTTGATCCACACGACTATCTCCTGATTGCAAATGAGAACACCTTCTCCTTGAATCCCCGACTCCTTGAATGCTTGCTAGGCAGTAACAAGGTGGAGAACTTCAAGAGTTTGGATTTCTTACTCAAGACTAAGAGAACTTCCTTAAGAGGAAGAAAGAGAGAGAAAGAGAAAGAACTTCCTTAAGAGGAAGAGAGAGAGAGAGAGAAGCTTAAGAGAGAAGCTTGGTGTGTATTGGAATGAAGGAAATGAGTGCTATTTATAGAAACAAGGAGTGAACCATGGCCACATGTTCTTCTTTCAGTGTGAGCCACATGTTCTTCTTTTAATGTGAGCCACACATTCATTTCTACTTCAAATCCAAAGTGCTTCTTGAAGAATCAATTATTCCAAGAAGTGATTCTTGAACAACTAATTATTTCAAGAAGTGCTTCTTATAATTAATTATAATAATTGATTATTCATGAATAGTAAAAGATGAATAGTACTTTACTATTCATTTGACACTATTCACATGAATAAATAATTACTAATTAATTACTCTCTTTATCCAATCCTGATTGGATACAGCCTTGGTTAATTCATAAATTACCTCAATCTCTTAACCTCTCAATAATTGGGCTTGAAGTACTAACCCAATTACATCAATAGTCTTGACAAAGCCCAATAACATTTATTGGTCCAAACTAGCTAAATTAAGCAATCAAGAATAGTCTTTAGTGTGTGACCCATTAGGCCCAATTAGTTACTGACATAGATAAACTTGAACCAATTAAACTCCTTTAATAGGTCAATTTATCTAATGACTACATAAGACACTAGCAATGCTCTGCAGTCCCAGAACTAATCAAGTTGATCAAGTGATCTACCTTTTTCTAATTTGGATACTGTGCATATATCATCCCTTACAATGTTGTTCATCTTTAGTCGAGAGCAAGGATAGAGTATCATCTCTCTTGATTAACTAAATGTAGCTATTTCACAGAACCAGGAATATTCTTCTATTGACTCTAAGACAGATCATGACTCTTCATAATCACTTACTATGCATAGATTCCCGAGTCAACTAGAAGTATCCAAGCTCTTACCGGTCTTGTGAACAACTAATCCCTTGTAGAGGATTGTAAGTCCTTTCGGCATGACCATCTATACTCATGTATTCAGGTAATACCCAAGAGTACACTGTTCTCCCCATTTTTCAGGCGGATAGAGTTGTACAGTCAAAGTATAACCCTAGGACATAGTGGTCGATGACATCCTCAAGTCTAAGATGATCCGCACTACCAAATGATAAGAGACATTACAAATCCAATGATACTCTCTACAATGAATCCTTGTGGAGTCTCTCAGCAGGTCAGTTCAATGCTATCTGTTCTCTAACAGATCCACCCACGACATCAGCTAAGGCATCAACATGCCTGCATTCCATGAGGTCCCTACCTTGCATCACTATACAAGTAGATGATGTCGTACTAGTCTTATTGAAATCACCAATGCCCTTTCTTGGCGATTCAAGACTAGGAACAAGTTTCAGGCAATAGACATGTAGTGTACTCGATTCCTCATGATCATGATCCCTATCATAGATAACCGAATAAACACATATTCTATTCCTTGGGCCTTTATCTTTAATCTCATATTAACTATAAAATATAGGCGAGACATAAATATGATAAAGATAAATTATGCTCAAATATATAAATCATGAAATATCAAACAGTACAAGGTGTTCAACTGATTGTCTCTAGGACACCTACATACTAACACCACAATCCAAGGATAGGGCGCTTGGAGCCCACTCCATAGGGGATACTGACTAGAGAGTACATATGCCTCCACCTCTATTAGTGTTACTATTCTGTTCAGAGAACAAGTGTTATTGGACTTAACTAGGTGTCAAGCCTAGAGCCTACGAACCATTTGAAGGGATCAAAGTCCACGTTGTTCGCAATAAACTTGGAGGCGTGAGGCCAGGGGGTGGTATGTGTGCTCTGTGTGACAGAAAGTAAATAGAGCATAAGTTAGAACGTGTGCACCTAGTTGGCCTTCTTTTGTATTTATAGAAGTGTCCGAGGTGGATATCTCAGTCTGGCGAGATACTCAGGGTGACAAGATCCGGGCTCGAGATATCAGGGGCGAGTATCTTGGGTTGTTGGTTAGAATAGATCTCATCTTGATAGGATCCTGTCGATATATCAATTATGCGTATATTGGCTATGCTTTCTAGTTATGTTGGGTCGTAGTATGGATCTGGGTCATTGGTCCGGTCCGTAACAGTTGCCCCCTCAGCTTGGTTGTCCAGAATTCTGGGCGGCCGAGATGTTCGTCGGCCCTGGCCTTTGCCGGGGTCCGGGGCCTTTGGCTTAGTCAGACCGGCTTTGTGGTTACTGCGGCCTTTTAGGTGGCTTTGATTCCGGGGTCCGGCTTCTTACGTCTCTGGAAAGCTTAACCCTCGATACTTTGCCGAGGATGCCATGATACAAGTAACCGGTGTGGCTACTCAATCTGTCCCGGCCCATGGTGTCTGCCAAGGACCTCGGATGCACGCCCCTTGCTCGGTGGCATTTGACCTGCCGTTCGGGATTCTTGCTGCGTGCGCCATAATTGCGGTTTTACACCTGGCATGCCCTGAATGGTGGTAACCTACAACCGCCGTGCCTATTTGCATCCCGATGTTCGTGCGCATTTAATGTGCTTACGTCGTACTGTTCCAATCCGTCGTGTCCATGTTGAAAAGACCTCTTTGCCTTTGTCGTTTCGCTACTTTGCCTCAATGGTTTAAGTAGCTTTTCCCTTTTCTTCATCTTCACTTTTCCCGCTCATCTAGTTTTTCTCAAGTCTTTCTCTGGTTTCTCTCTGAGTTTAGAGCATCATCTTCTTCGATCGAAACTTTGCCGTTCTTCATTTCCAGCATCCAAGTTTCCCTCATTTCATTCATACAGGTATTCCATTCACTTCCTTTTACATTTGTTCGGTATTACTCTGTATTTTGCCGTTTATTTTCTTAAGACTGTCGCTTGTGTTACTGTTCTTCCCTTTTTCTGGGTTGCTTGGCGAACCTTCTGGGTTTCTCCCTCACTGTCTTACTCCAAACTCGTTCACATTTTCGCCTTCTGACCTAATTCCCTTAGTTCTTAGGCTCCCTGTTTTCTCACATGGCTAGAGGTAGAAATTTCCCTAGGCCAAGAGCAGTATTGTCACCGGAAGAAGAAATGTTCCTTCGTACATGCTTCCCCCGAGCCACCTATTGGGTTCTTGGGGGTGAACCTCCTGCAACAGAGATATTGGCGCCTTTGCGCAGAGGCGGTGTTGGTCGTCCGAGGTAGTTTGGGCCTCGTCCTGCAGTTGTTAGAGCTCCGATGCCTCCTCCCGTCCGCCCCGCAGTGGGTGCCATTCCCTTCGCGCTTCCTGTTAGGGCCAGGGTCGACACCTCAATCGACTCCGAATCTCCTGTTTTGCTGGCTCAACCTCTCAACTTCTACGAGGGTCCTCGGCCCGAAACCTCGGATCCTCTACCCGAAGGGTACCTTGGGCCTTGTTGGGATTGCCTGGTAGAGAGCTCCCATCTCATAGCTCGTGGCAACGATGCCGGGGCTTCTTCGATACTTGGCTCCTGTCGGCACCGGCCTTCAACGGACCTTTCCTTTAATGCCCCCATTCGTCCGAGTTCGTCGTCATTTTCTCCTGCGACTGTTGTTGTGCCAGGTATTCCCGCTCTTTACTGATACTGGTTTTTATTTATTTGCCTATAGGTTTAATGGCTCCTAAATCTCGATCTTCCAAGCAACTGTCCGAGGCCGAGGGTTCGGACTCTTCTAGTCTGCCTGAAGCCTTGTGTCGGCAATATAACTGGGTGTCTCATGAAGTGCTGAAGACTCGGTCCCTTATGTCGAACGTTGATGTTGCTCGGTTGAATATTGCGGCTATGCCCGGGTGTGTCATCAGCTGCCCGGGGGCCGATGAGCCCATCTGCGCGACGCAGGAAGTAGGCCACCCGAACTTCTTCTTTTTCTACCGGGATTGCTTGACCCGGGTCAAAGTTCCCTTGCCTTTCACTCCCTTCCAAATGGAGGCTCTGCTGTACTTAAGGCTTGCCCCATCCCAGCTTCATCCGAATGGGTGGGCTTATTTTGTTGCCTTTGAGCGGCTGTGCGGTTCTTTTCCTGTCCCCATTCCATACACCACAAACCTTTTCTTCTACTACTTCGACCCCTTCACTCCTAGTTCACCAAAGGAGAGTGATAAGCTGAAGGGGTTGGTATCCCTCCACATCAACTCAGAGAGAAGGCTTATGACGCCATTCTCAGATTTGTTCAAGCACGTCAAAGGGGCGTTTTTCAAGGTTGCCGCTGAGTTCGGTAAACAGCCCTGGTTCTTGGAAGGTCCTAAGGCCGCTGACGTGGGTTGGTGTTTTCCTTTGTATTGGATGGAGAGCCATTATAAGGCCTCTTCTTCGTCCTTCCAGATCTCGCCCAAGGACCTTTGGCCGGACTCGGTCTCTGCTCTGCCTCGGTTAGAGGCCTACATGGCGGGGTATGGTTTGAAGCCCGCCAGCTTCTTTATAACCGGGGAGGGTTCTAAGCTGCTTCCTTCTACTTGTAGGGCTTTTTGCTTAGCATATTGTCTTGTATTCTGTTTTGGACCTTGGATTCGTTTTACTGACTTGTTTCATCTCTGTTCTTTCAGCCCAAGACATGAACGCCCTTCCGCTCTATCTTTGAAAGGCGAATCCTGCTGCTGCCTCCCCGAGCCGTTAGACGAGCAAGCAAGATGCCCCGAAGATGTTGTTGCGCCGAAGGCCGATGTGGCGAAGAAATCCAAGGCCTCAGTCGGCCAAGGATCTACCCCTGCTACCGTTGTCGAGCCTACCCAGGTGGCAGAGTCCCAGGCTTCGAAGGGGAAGGAGGTCGTGACTGCTGTAGAGGAGGTCGAGCCTGTGATCTCCCCTGAGGCCCCTTCAGGCTCGCTGTCCGCTTCGCCCCCGCCTCCTCCTCCTCCTCCTCTGCCGCTCGGTTTGTCTTCGGTGTTCCCACGCGGCTTTCTGTGGGAGAAGGGGGTGGTCTCGAAGGTGGATGTTGCTTTCCTTCCTCCTCGGCATTTTATGGAGAACCGGCCTATGTCTCCGCCAGCCTTGGACGAGATACATTCGGCCCAGTAGCACTTGTGCCAGTCTGTTGGGTTTCTTCAAGCCCTAGTTTTGGTGCGGGAGAAGTATGTCAAGGCCGACGCTAACTGCAAAAAGCTGAGGGTGTCCGAGGGGGAGCTGAAGAAGGCGTTAGCCACGGCAGAGGCAAAGGCCAAATCTGCGGAGGAGCTAAATAAGGCTCTGGCCATGGCAGAAGCTAGAGCCAAGTCTGCTAAGGAGGAGCGGGATATGGCCAGGGCTGAGCGGGACATTGCTAAGGCCGCGGTGGTAAAGGCTGACCAGGAGCTCCAGCTTTCTCGGGGCTTCGCTAAGAAGTTGGCCGAGGAGTGCTCCCGGGCTCAACAGGGGTTGTCCGAGAGTCTGGCTGCCGTGAAGGTCCTTCAGCAACAGCGAGCTTCCCTGATTGCTGAGCATGAGGTGACCAAGGTGGCCCTTTCCTCGGGGCAGGTGGCACATTAGGAGGCGTTCGAGGCGTTGCTGTAGACGGCCAGGGATTGTTTTGAGCAGGCCTTGGCTCAAATCTGGTTTTTTAACCTCGGCGTGGAGCTTAACGTCGATGGGTATGATTACCACGCCTTTGTGGAGGACGAGAATCTGATCCCTCATCAGTCTTCTGTCGCCGAGGAGTCCCATGCTGATGGAGCGGGGGAGGGTACCGCCGAGGGTCGGGGTCCTGAGGCTGGGTCATCCAGCTAATTTGGCCCTTTGTATTTTTTTCTTTTTTGGGCGTTTGTGCTCTTATTGCTTTTGAACAATTCTGGCCTTTGGGCCACTATGTATATAAACTTTAGACAATGAATGATTTACTTTTTTTTATCATCCTTTTGCCTATGTTATAAAATTCCAAACTTAGTTTAGATATTTGTTGACCGTAATGAATACAAGTCGTTTTACTCGACCACACTTACGCGTGGGAGGTTTGGGCAGGGTTTTATGTTTGTACCCCGGGGGTCCTTAACTTTAACCGCACTACCTCGGTCCAACTTTCACTAGTCAGATTAATGGTAACCGACGTAAGGGTTAAACTACCACATGTTCAACCGAGGCTTCTACTGCCTCCAATCAAACATTTTGACTTGATCAGGGTCGGCATGATAGTCTGCTTGCTTAGTCGGGCGAGCGTTGACGCGTCAATTTCGCGAAAGGCCACGTATGGCGCCTTCGCCGAGCTCTAACCAATGCCTGTCGGAGTACAACAGCCGGTTTCATACATCTAGATGTTTTTTGTTAGCGGCTGGGTACATGACCTCGGTGCCATCTCGTTGTGCCGTGCTTATTGGCCTCGGCTTCAAGTTTTTGACCGGGCTTTTTTGCCTCGGTTTCATGCTTAAGCAAGTGTTTGTGCACATTCGTGAATCTCCTCAGTGGGATCCTTTATTGATAAAAATAGCCCTAAAGAGATTTACAAATGAACATAAGTTGATAAAAAGTCAAAAGCAACTCAAACTTAAAAACTTAAAAGAATAACCAAATAGCTATTCCGCTGAGCCGAGCCGGGATCTAGCTATGGTATATCTTTAATTTATCGGCATTCCAGGTTCTCTTGACTGGCTTCCTTGCCAAGGTCTTGAGCATACATCGAGTTTTTCTTTGATTCGGTATGGACCTTCCCAATTAGCTGCAAGCTTTCCGTCCCGGGCGTTCTTGTTGCCTATGTCGGCTCTTCGGAGTACTAGGTTCCCTCGGTTGAACGACCGTGGCCGAACCTTTTGATTGTACTTAGCCGCGAGGAGTTGCTTGGCTGCTAGTTCTCGGCAGTGTGCCGTGATTCGGACTTCGTCAATAAGGTCCAAATCCGTCTTTAAGGCGTCGTCATTGGACGGCTATCCTTCCTGCCCGGCCTTTATCTTTCTCCATGAAGGCTGCCCAATCTCGACCGGGATCATAGCCTTGCAGCCATAGGTTAATCGGAACGGGGTTTCTTGCGTCGAGGACTGCATGCTCGTCCTGTATCCCAAAGAACACTGTGAAGCTGTTCGGTCTAGCTAGTGTCGGCCTGTAGCATGCATTTCTTGAGTCCGTCCAGGATGATCTTGTTGGCCGACTCGGCCTGGCCGTTGGACTGCGGGTGTTCAACAGAGGAGAAATGTTGCTTAATGTCTAAGTCAGACATTAAGGCCTGGAATCTATGGTCCATGAACTGGGTCCCATTATCCATAACAACTTTAGCAAGTATTCCGAATCGGGAGACGATGTTGTGGCGAAAGAATCTCATTACTCTGGCCGAGGTCATCGTGGCTAGCGGCTCTGCCTCGATCCATTTGGTGAAGTAGTCGATAGCGACAATGAGCCACCTGCACTGTCCTTGCGTCGGTCTGAATGGTCCGAGGATGTCCATGCCCCACTTATAAAAGGGCCAAGGGGCCGGCATGCCTTTCAATTCTGTAGGTGGAGGCCATATGATCCTGGCGTGTTTCTGGCAACTATCACACCTCTTGGCTGCTTCCATGGCGTCATGCTTCATGGTAGGCCAATAGTAACCGGCGCGTAGTGCCATTCTAGCAAGAGCCTTGCCCCCCATGTGATGGCCGTTGCTTCCTTCGTGTAGTTCAGCCAACACGTACCTTACTTCGGACTCACCTAGACAACGCATCATTGGACAATGTAATCCCTTTTTGTAAAGCTGATCATTGACCATGGCATAGATAATGGCCTCCCTGATCAACTTTCTGGCCCCGGTTGGATCTGTCGGGATAATCCCCCTTTCCAGGTAGTCTTCAATTGGCTTCCTCCAGTCAGTGCCTGCCGAGATGGTCATGATGCAGCTAGGTTCGGCCAAATTTTGCTGGATCACGGTTCTGTGACTATCCGGTCCCTTGGTGCTTACTAGTTTGGAGAGGGTGTCAGCTCGGGTATTCTCTTCTCTTGGGATATAGGTGACGATTACTTCATCGAACTCGGCCATGAGTTCTTTAGCGCGGTTTAGATATTTCGCCATAAGGGGTCCCTTTGCTTGGTAGTTGCCGTCGATTTGTGCGGCTACGAGCTGCGAGTCAGTTAAAACCTTTACTCGCTGTGCTCCATTATCTCTTGGTTGGAGCAGTCCGGCCAAAAGGGCTTCGTACTCGGCTTGGTTGTTGGAGGTCGAGAACTTCAATTGGAGGGAGTGCTCGGTGGCGACCCCCTGTGGGCTTTCAACGATGACTCCTGCATCGCTGCCCTTAGCATTAGAGGATCCGTCCACGTACACAGGTTCCATCGCTTGTTATTACCGGGGTCAGCTCCCTGATAAAGTCTGCCAGAGCCTGTGACTTGATCGCCTGCCGGCCTTCAAACATGATGTCAAACTCTGACAGCTCAATGGCCCAGTTGGTCATTCTTCCTGCTAAGTCTGGCTTGTGAAGAATCTGCCGTATCGGCTGGCTGGTGCAGACCACTACCCAGTGTCCTTGAAAGTATGGCCGGAGTTGTCTTGTCGCAGTGAGTAGGGCAAAGGTCACTTTCTCCAGCTTCTGGTACCGGAGTTTAGAACTTTGTAGGGCTTTGCTTATGAAGTAGATGGGCGTCTGTCCGGCCTCGGTTTCTCTTACCAAGGCAGCACTTACGGCTTCATTGCCAATTGACAGGTACAGGAATAAGGTCTCCCCTTGTTCCGGCTTTGTGAGTACCGGAGGGGTTGCTAGGCAACGCTTGATTTCCTTGAAGGCCGCGTCGCAATCTGGATTTCAGCCCCCATGAGTTTCCTTCTTTAATAACTTAAAGAAAGGTAGAGCTTTCTCCGCCAACCTGGGCAAAAACCTTGTTAGGGAAGCCCGTCAATTGTTGAACCTCTTTCTTGGTCCTCGGGGGTTGCATCTCTAGGACGACCTTGCATTTGTCTGGGTTAGCCTCGATCCCTCGGTTCGTTAGCATGAAGCCTAAGAACTTTCCCGCCGGGACTCCGAAAGCACACTTGGCTGGGTTCAGCATGATCCGATGTCTTCTGAGTTTTCCAAACGTCTGCTCCAGGTCCTGGATGTGATCCTCTGGAAGCTTCGACTTTACGATCATGTCGTCAATATAGACTTCTATATTCCAGTCGATTTGATCTTCGAAGTCTTGATTCATCATTCATTGATATGTGGCTCCGGCATTCTTCAACCCGAAAGGCATGACGTTGTAACAGTAGTTCGCCTTGTTAGTCATGAAGGCAGTTTTTTCTTGATCGTCCGGATGCATGGCAATCTGATTGTATCTGAAGTAGGCGTCCATGAAGGAAAGTAGCTGGTACCCGGCCGAGTTGTCAACGAGCTGATCAATGTTTGGCATCGGGTAGGAATCCTTCGGGTATGCCTTGTTCAGGTTTGTGTAGTCGACGCATACTCTCCATTTGTCACTTGGTTTGAGTACCATGACCACATTCGAGAGCCAAGTTGTATATTGTACTTCCCAAATGAACCCGGCCGCCAAAAGCTCTTCAACGTGGCTCTCGAGGGCCTTCTGTCTGTTGGCGGCGATGTTTCTCTTCTTTTATGCTATCGGCCTCGATCCCGGCCATATGTCAAGTCTGTGGCAGCAGAAGTGTGGGTCTATCCCGGGTATTTCGGCCGAGGTCCAAGCGAAGACATCCTGATTTTGTCTTAAGAACTGGACCACTTGTGCTTTTAGGTCCTCATTCATATCTCTGCCGATCTTGGTTGTCTTGGGGGGATCCGTTCCTAGAGTTACTTCCTCGAGTTCCCCTTCTGGCTCCGGTCTTGGGTTTTCTGGCTGTCGGAGGTCGAGTTCTACCATGTTAATCGGTTGTCGGGGATGCCTTTCCTCGTCGACGTCAGACATGGTCTCGTTATGTCCGAGCCGAGGTGGAGATGAGGGTCCTCCTTCCTCGACCCGGAGGGTCTCGAAGTAACACTGCCGTGACTCTTTTTGGTCTCCAGACACCTCGACCAACTGGTTTTTGTCGTTGATCGTCTTCAGCTTTTGATGTTTCATGGACATCAGCATGTCCCAGGCGTGTATGGTCGGCCGGCCCAGGATGATGTTGTAGGGAGAGCGGAAGTCGGCTACTACGAACCTCACGCGTTTTGACTTGAAGGCCTCCTTTGTTCCGAGGGTCAATCTGAGGTCGATGTAACCCTTTGGGAAGGAGCGCTCTCCATTAAATCTGATCAAGGTGGTCTTGCACGGCTTTAGATCTTCCGCGTTGAGGTGCATCCTTTTATAGGTGTCCCAGCTTATAATGTCGGCTGAACTCTCTACATCCACAAAAATTCTTTTGACACAACAATTTACCAGGGTTCCGTTGATAACCAGTCCGTCCTGGTCGCCGGGAATGACTTCCTTTAGCTTTCGTCGGTGAAGGTCAAAGGGGGCGGCCTCGGCCTTGTGGGATTATCTTTGAACTTGGGGAGGTTCCTCACGGTTAGGACCTCTCGAAGGTATTTCTTTCGCTGGCTTGCCGTGTCTCCGCCTCCACCAAATCCTCTGCTGACGACGTTGCACTGGAAATCAACATCAGGAAATTCGTCGTCTGAGTCGGTCTTTCACCTCTTGTCAGGCTTTCGTGTGTCCTTGGCGGGACTTTTGCTGCGGCCGCCATAGTTGCGCTTGCCGTTCGTTCTCCCCTGGGTTTTAATCACATATTGATGCAGTTTCCCCTCCCTTATGAATTTCTCAATGGCGTCGCGGAGGTCATAACACTCGCCAGTGGTGTGTTCGAAGCAATCGTGGAACGTGAAAAACTTTGAGCGATCCGTGTTGGAGCGTCCTCTAAGCGGCCTTGGCTTGTCGACCTTCTTCATCTCGGCTTGAGCCACCTCTTTCCATACCTGCGATCGAGAGACATTCAAAGGGGTGTAGCTGTCGTACTTCGCTTTGATGTTGGCTCTGTCGGGCTTAGGCCGACTGTCTTTGCTCTGCTTGCGGGATTCAGCCTTCTGTTTGTTTGACCGCTCTCCATAGTCGGGGGAGGTATTCCTCGTCTTCTCGGGTTCATCTGCGTTGGCTGCCTCCATTCGTTCCACATCCAAGTATTTCTTCGCTTGGGTGTAGAATTCGGTCAGAGTGTAGACCCGGTTTTTGCATAGTTTCCTAGCCAGGCTGATGATGGATCTTGCCCGTTAACAAGGCAGTGTACATGGACGTCTTCGAATAGCGATCGGACTTGCATCGCCACGTCTCGGAAACGGTCTAGATACTTCTGCAGTGCCTCACCCTTCCTTGGTCTCACCTTACTCAACGTGAATTGGGATTTCGGCTGCTTCTTACTCGTGGCGAAATGCAGCTCAAATTTCCGTCCGAGGTCTTCGAAGTCCTGAATGGAATTGTCGGGGAGTGAGGTCAACCACTTATGCGCCAGTCTGTTCAAAGTGGCAGTAAAGAGGCGCTGAATAACCGGGCCATCAATCGACCGGACCCACATTAGCTTCTCAAAAACCTCCAGATGATTGCGTGGGTTCTGTGTTCTGTCGTATTTTGGGAGGTCGGCTAGATCGAAGTTTTTCGGATAGCGAGCCGTTGCTGTTTCTCTTGAAAATGGGGTTCGGCCGGATCGCGTTAGGTACTTCACCCGGTATTCTCGGGGCGATCCATGGCGAGGTGACCCACGATGGGGTGATCCATGCATCCAATGGGTTCTGTCTACCACACGGTGCTCTTCTAGGTCTCAGCCTTCCCTTCCGTCTCGGCCGTTGTGGTCTGTATTACCATCTCGGCTGCTTGTGTCGTCACGGTCTTCTGGAGGCGGTGGGTGGCCTCGTTCTGCACTTGTCCTCCTGTCCGGTTTGCTGTTGTTTCCCCGCCTGGTTCTCGGTCCTGGGCTACTCGACGAGTTGCTACTGTCCGCAATAGCCCTTTCTCTTCCTGTGCGGGGTTCTCTCCGGTTTTCCTGTTGGTGATGGCGCTGGAGCTCCTCCCTTATCATCTGTGCAAAGGTTCCGAAGTCCGCCTGTCGTTGCAGGTGATCCCGCTTCTCCTTGTCTTCGAACCTTTGAAGCAATGACTCTTGCGTTCTCTGAAGAATGCGGACGTTGGCTTCTATCGCCAAAGCGTCCTGGGTCGAAACCTCCCTGCGTGTCTCCAACAGCGGCTGATCATCTGCGGGAGGGGAAGTTGCTGTGTCGGTAACGTGTCCCTCTGGGGTGTTTTCTCGTCGTGGTTGGATTTGTGGCTGGCTTGACCCGGCCTGAGTTTGGTCTGGTTGGGGGCCTCCGTCAGCCTGCGGTGGTGGATTTCTGCTGTGGCTTCTGGTGTTCGCCATTAGTGGTCACGGGGATAGAAATTTATGGTCCCCATGGTCGGCGCCAATGTTCTGTTTAGAGAACAAGTGTTATTGGACTTGACTAGGTGTCAAGCCTAGAGCCTACGTACCCTTTGAAGGGATCAAAGTCCACTTAGTTCGCAGTAAACTTGGAGGCGTGAGGCCAGGGGGTGGTGTGTGTGCTCTGTGTGACAGAAAGTAAATAGAGCATAAGTTAGAACGTGTGCACCTGGTTGGCCTTTTTTTGTATTTATAGAAGTGTCCGAGGTGGATATCTCAGTTTGACGAGATACTCGGGGTGACAAGATCCGGGCCCGAGATATCAGGGGCGAGTATCTCGGGTTGTTGGTTAGGATAGATCTCATCTTGATAGGATCCTGTCGATATATCAGCTATGCGTATATTGGTTATGCTTTCTAGTTATGTTGGGCTGTAGTATGGATCTGGGCCATTGGTCCGGTCCGTAACAGTTACCATTGCTTCCTATACCCCTAGGTTGCCTCCCTCAGCGCCTTGACCAATGTAGGGATCGAACCCCCTCCCTTAAGATGAGGAAATCCAACTCCCACGCCAGTTGAATCCAAAGACGAGGGGTTATAGGTTTTCTCAAGATAGCCTACGACTTGTTTGGCATGGCTATGAATGCTAAAAAAAGCCCAATGAACGCTCATGAAAAGAAAAGCCCATTAAATGAGAGGCCATTGCAGGATTAAATTTCGTGAGCTACCTCCTATCCGCGAATTTCCCCAAAGACAAACACAATAAGAGGCCATTGCAGGATTGCAGAATCTTGATGGCCTTAGCGTCGGAGGGAAAACGGAGCGAAGTGGGTGAAGAAACGAAGTAGTTGGAATTGAGAGAGAGAAATTGGAAGTCAGATTGTGTGCCGCTAAGAGTGTAGCAGAGGAAGATGTCAAAGACTAGGGATGGTGGAGGGCATGGCGGTGACAAAACTAGGGGTGAGAAATGATGGAAAGCCCGTGCTTAGAGACGCACTTGAATCAATTAAGGGATTTTGCAGGAATGTGAATAAGGATTTCGATGATATATAAACAATATATCTCTTATATAGATATATAAATGATTTTATCTCAAATTTACAGCTATTTCCTAGTATATAATTTAGAATTTTGATTGTCAAGAGAAAAAATCTAACCGTCTTTTTATTTAGTTAGTTCTAATTAAATTTAATAAATCAAACATGTAATATTTCTTAGTTTATCTATCTTTTCAATTTTTTATTTTGAGTTATAATAACTGGTTTTTTAATTTTTTTTATCATATATACATGATATTCATGTTCTTTTCAATCATTTTCCATCTCATCTATCTTTTCAAAAGTTATACCAAACAAGTGTCCATCAAGAAAAAAATCACTTCTGTCACCGCTATTCCAAACATAAATCACATTTAAAAAAAAAATTCTATTAGAAAAAAGTTCATCAGGAAAAAAAAAAAACCACTTTTACCGCCGCCATCCCAAATAGACCCTACATCTCAAAGTTTTACTTAAAACCTGTACAATTGTACAGTACTCTTCTTCTTCTTTGTTTTTTCTTTTTGCCTAGACAATTGAAACTTCAAGTCAAATTAGCCTACATCTCAAGTCAAATGTGTGTGTATGTGTGTGGAGAGAGAGAGATAGAGGACACAAGTGGGAAAATTCATTTTCCCCGTCATTCAAGTAGTATAAACATACATATGCTACGTGGATTTTGAGAAGTCACTTGCAAAGTACAGGAATGAAACTAATATAACTTATCCTAATACTTACAAACTAAGAAAGTATAATTCCATGATTTGAAGACTTTTTTCGAGTCAACACTAAAACAAGTTGCAACTCGCTATTTGATATCCTGAGTCCTGAGGTATAAAAACCAGATCATCAAACGAATTGTTGTCTGGCTGACAAACTGTAGATACATGAATTCATATTAGTATGTCAAGAAGCAGAGCATGGAGACAAGTCCCAGACCAATTCAGATTGTATATGCAGATTTTAAATCATAAAGTGCAGTTGCAAAAAGTCATCACTAGTAGTATTATTCACTGGTTGCAGCAACAGAAGTAGCAGAGGAAGACTGCTCCCGACGAGCTTGGGCGGTTACCCCGGCAAACCAAGCAACCCTCATGATCTGCAAACCGAGAATCAATACCCACCAGCAAACCAGCCCCCTAATTGTATGCGCCATCCATGCCGGGGTGCTGAGTTCATCCCCGAGTCTCAAACCTCTCATAAGCTGCAAGACACGGTAAGACTCGTAAATGATCGGGGTTACGAGCCAGACTGGTGACTGCCAATGCCAAGTGAGAGCCTCAGTGAGAATTTGTACTGACAAAAGAAGAAGGTAAGGACCCAGTAAGATTGCAAAAGAGATCCAAGGAAGTTGAGGTTGGAGAAAACCCTTCTTAGATCCAAATATCATCAATAGTGGAACAATAAATCCAGTAACAGTTGCAACAATGTTCCAGAATTGGTAACTAAAGGGGGCGTTGCTTTTGCAATCTCCTGTTGGGGACTTTGGTCTTGCACTAGAATCAGCCATGAGGAGAAAAAGGGTCGCTCCAAGGTTATAGATACAATCAAGCCCAATCAAAGAAAGCAAGCTCGCTATGTTAGAGCCAACAAATATTGAAGATATGGGTAACCACAATGTTGGAACCATTCCTGTTGTGAGAAGAACAGAAGGGCCCAGAATCCACATAGGCCATTTGAGAAAATGAAAGAAAACATCTGGCTGAAATTTTGTCTCTACAGGCGCATCAGCATTTTTTATTGCTGGCTCATCGCTTCTACTGGAATCAAGGGTGTCAAATATATTGGCGCCAGTCTGCAAGAACTTATCACTCTGATCATCAGTAGGAGCATATGTGACAGGAGATGGTTCCCATGGAGTCAACTCTGTGCAGCATATGCAGGATTGTTTCTTGTAAATGCGAGGAAATGTGAGTCCTTGGAATACTTTTCCGGATTTTAATAATCCTAGGCTTCTAGGATGAGCTCTCCCAAAAGTGAATGTTTGTATTTTAAAAAGAGGTTGAGCTAATGATGTCATTCCTCTATATATGTCTGTAACAACTCTGAAGTTCTTGTGCTGTTTAGACTTTGACACCTGAAGTTAAGAAAGAGCAATCTGATGATGGCACATTCATTGCTGTTCCCATAATTAAGAAACTACATTTTTGCTATGAAATTCGCAACATATAAAAAATCATCATATCCTACTTTAAGCAGGCTATGAGAAAATATAACACTAGTCAACTGAAAAGAGAAGGATTATCTAGGGAAGGTAAAAAGTAAATTACAGATCCTCCATTATGTGGTGGGACGATCTTTTGCACGTTAATACATTGATTCATTGGATATTATCCTCCACCTCTATTGAGCATCTTATAAGAATATAAGCATTCCATGTGACTAAAATACAAACTTCACAGAACATCATGAGATTGTCTTCTGGCGAATGGGGGATTAGGTGGCTTTATCAGTCGAATTGTAAGGAGCTAATCAGAGCAACTGGGAAAAAAATTAATTTCTTTGATCGATAATATGATTAATTGATCAATCATTCAATTGAATAGTATCCAACCCATTTATCATATTCCACATCCATCAAAACCATCCACCATTGAAGTGCTAACTTTAATTCGTCATATAATTTTACTATATGAATTATATTTTGGCTGCAGTGAGCGCATGTGAACTTGAAATATCAAGTAACAATTATAAATACTGTCAATAATTCCAGATAGAGCTTTAATAAACTACACTCCACAACAAAATAGTAAAATAACGTCATACAAATAATTATACTGCATATTCTTATTATTTGTATAATGTTTTCATTTTTCTCAAAAGCAAGAGTTAATAAAAGTTTAGATCTAACATGTCTTATACTGCATACATGTCAAACAAGGCATATACAAAACAGAAAACTGAATTATTCAACAAATGGACAGACAATCATGTTAGTTTTCATGATTTGTATATCTTCTAATTCTAAATGCAGCATAATGTTCCATCTTATAAAACACCACATTATAAACATAAAGAAAATATGATTTCTTCAACTTAGGTAAATTACACTTTCAACTTGAAAATAAATTTGTCCCCATCATTAAAGCATCTCATTCAATTCTCCTTGTGTTCAATCTGTTACTACTAAACCATCTTGAGGCCTTTTTGGTACAAATTTCAACAGAAATAATCTTGTAAATGTTAAAATTATGGAATTTTTTAATTATTCAAAGTATGCCCCACATAAACCTTGAACAGATTCATTGTCTTTTACTTGCTACAGCTATTATTAGGAATAAAAGGAGATGAGTTAAGTGTGTATGGTTTCAGAAGCTTTTCTCTGCAAGTCAAAAGAAAACTCCTCAAATACTTACCTCGTAAATTGTAAAAGTTATTCTCCAAAAGTTAATCCAAACACACACTAAGAGGAATTATGGTGTGAGAAAATAATAGATTCTATTGAAACTTGCAATTCGGTATAAAATCAATGACTTTCTGATGCAAGAGAAACTAAGAAAGAAACAATCAGGTAAGCGACAACACTAGTACGTATTGCAATTTATGTTAATTTCCACGTCTTTTTGCATACTTGTTTTGAAAGGTAGTTATTATGAATATGCACATTCAATTCATATCAAAGTAGGTAAATATTTATGTATGCATCGCCTCTGCTAAGGCCAAGGCTCATACTAGTGGTGCTAAGTGTATGCATGAAAGAGAACACTACCTTCTCCATAGTCAGCCCAAGGCCACAGATTAGATCTTTACTGGATCTATCAATTTGTGCCTTCCATACACTGCCACCCTATTTCTCATTAGAAATGGTAAAAGAAAGTGGGTACAGATTCTACAATTAAGTCCAGTACTCTATCCTGGCTGATTAGCACTTCTACAATCTTTGTGGTTATACTCTGATCTCTTTCACTCATTCCTTTATATGATCAACGAACTTCTACAATATTTGTGGTTTTCAATTGAAATCTTGTGCGTGTGCATATAAAGTTACTCATTTACCCACTGGCCACCAGGGGAAAAAGTCAAAACAACAGAAAAGTTTTGGGGCTTTTATAATATAACTCATCGCATGATATGTCAGATAAAGGAATCAATCTAACAATTTCAGTGAGCTCTGAAATAGTCACACATGTATTACGAACTACTCACAGGACAGAACAGGAACGAGACAACGGAAAACAAAGACACCAAATTTTTTCGCTCGTTTAAATCTACGTTATAACTACATATGATGCTCAAATAGCTTATCAAAAAGAATAAAATGGCACACGGCTCAGCTAACACTATTGCTCTTCCGAAATGAGTATGTAAAAAATCAAGTCAAATAAAATACGGCGCGCATAGACATCAGTTTAATAGAAAATTCAGGTAGGTTTTCAAGTTTTTTCCCCATCAATTCCCACCAACTAAACAGGAGATGACTGAAAAGCAAATATCTGAGAATCAGACGTTTGCTCTTCCTCTGAGATCCTTTTATGTCTCTAATGAATCAGAGACGATTTACAGAAAAAGTAGAAACATAAAAGGATTTCAGAGGAAGAGGAATCCAATAGGAAATCTGAGAATCTGAGGAAAGCAGATTATTACCTCTGGCTCCGGGTATGGGCGAACTCTTCTGCAAATCGTAAAAAATCAAAACCTATTGTTCGGCGATTACAGGCAAAATGAGAAAATTTTGCAGCCTTGGTGTCGTCCTGTAAACTTCGCAAAACACGTGGAGCAGAGAGGGGAAAAAAAGTGAAAAACAGACAAAAACAAATTAACCGGGGAGCGAGGGTGAACAGGTAATTTCAATCCCAAAACAAATTATAAAAATTTTAGAATTGATAAAGGGAAAAATAATCTTTTATGCTTGAATTTTTAATTCATTTACAATTCAGTCCTTTAAATTTGACTGGGTATGTCAGTTGCTGAATTTTTACCTCACTTCTTATTTGTTGATTTTTTTAAACTGAGTCATCCTATGTGTCAAGTGTAAGTGGTGATGTGGCTGCCAAGTCACCATCTCCATCATCATCAATCTGCAGTTCTCATAATGAAGCTTGCGGCTGTTCTTTGACTGATCCACTACTCCTCTCCTACTTTTCTGTTCATCAATCTCTCTCTTTTTATCTTTCTGCGTCTCACAATCGAGCTCTCTCCCCCTGCAAATCAGTTTATTATCTATTATGATCTATCTCACTTCATTTTTGTCCAGTGAATTTGTTCAGTTTGAGAGCATTTGGTAGCAGTCCTTTGATTAAACACCATGATTGATCAGGTTCCTACACACGCGCACACATAATACTCCTCCTCTTCCTCCTCAAAACTCCCACCCTGTTTCTGCATAACTTTAATCATTTCAAGCTCTTCAATCTTCGCCTTCTCATTCTTCTTGTCATTGCTTTCTGATTTGGATTTTAATACGCAAAATTGATTGGATCTGTGGTTGCGCTTTCGAGGAGATTTGGATGGAAGAGAACGTACATCTGGTTCGGCTGAAGAATTAAAGGTTTTTATGGAAGATGCAATCCAAAAAGAAGGTATGTTTGGCTTGGGAATGAGACGCAGAAAGAGGGAGGGATTGATGAATGGACAAGTAGGAGTAGTGGGAACTCACATAGAGCAGTCGCGAGCTTCCTTGTGGGAAGGTAGGAAGGTTGATGATGATGGAGATGGTAATTTCTGAATGTTTGATATTCAGCATAGTCGACGTCTTCTTCGTCGATTTAGGTCCCTATCATCCATAGCTTCGGAGATTAGCATTTGCAAACACTCAACAAGATATATAAAGCAGGTCTCCTATTGGAATAGATCTAACACTATCAACCTCAGGAGATTTTTAACCAAGCAGCCATTGGAATTTTAACATGAAAGTAGGTGTATTAAATGGAATAAGTCTCACATTACTTGAGAAAGAGAGAATACAAGTATATATATTACAGATTGTAAATTTGGACATGTAAATGGGCAAAGAGGAAGAGGAAGGGCTTTTTGACAAATTTGTCCCTAATTAAATAACTAATTACCGAAATGCCCCTGTCGGGAAACATATAACCAATCTGCCCTTGTTTACTCGATTACAACAGAATATGTCATATTTACAACAACATTTAAACACCTGGATTTTGAACATAGGGAAAGGTCATTTACAAAAAAAAGAGGCTATATTTACAACAAAATTTAAAATCTGGCCATTTACAACAGAAAAAAATCATATTTACAACAGAAAATTTCATATTTATAACAACATTTATGTTAGCTCCTAATGTTTTGATGATAACAAAGATTTAAAGTTTGAAAGATTGGGAATCATGTTTAATTTCTCTTGAAATCAATTCTCGAGAATGTATATGTGATTCTCGAGAATTACTGTTGCTCTTATACTCTGCAATTAAGTTTCCAGCAAGTAATTCCCAAGAATAGGTTAGGAATTCCCGAGAATGGTGTGTTGATTTAGCTACTGCAAATCTACTTGATAAGCAATTCTCGAGTATTGGAAGGGTGCACTCGAGAATGGCTCTCGAGAATGAGCAAGTCACTCTTGAGAGTGGCTATGAAAATTCCATCATCCTGTCTTCTGTGTAATGGTTCTCGAGAATGGATAAAGAGTTCCCGAGAATGATTCTCGAGTATCAGCAAGAGTCTCTTGAGAATGCCTAAGTCAGAATCACACTGAACAAACCTCTCTGATTCAATGCTTGAGAATTGGAAATCAATTCCTGAGAATGGCTCTCGAGAATCAGTAAGGGATTCTCGAGAATGGATGGTAAATGCTGTAGTCGTTATCTTTTGTGCTTCAATTTTAAAGTGCAATTCTCGAGTATGAATGCAGGGATTCTCGAGAATACTTTATCACTGACATTTGCGAGAATATCTTAAGGTGTCATTCTCGAGTATTCAAGCTATAGTTCTTGAGTATCTTTAAGACATAGCTTCTGGAAAATCAGAATATCTTAACGTGTCATTCTCGAGTATTCAAGCTATAGTTCTTGAGTATCTTTAAGACATAGCTTCTGGAAAATCATCCCCATCATGCAATTCTTGAGAATGAGAAGAACAATTCTTGAGGATGCATGCTGTCCCTCAAACCTTCACCGTCGTAAAGTGTAAATCATGGATTATGACTTGAGTACTTTATGTTATTGATTTATACTTCTTCTAACCAAGTTTAATTAGTTTGTTAGTGTTTTTCAGATATGATTAACATATTTTAATCACTAAATTTTCATGAAGCATAAATGTGTGAGAAGCATTAAATGCTAATACAGAGATGAAGCACAAAAGAGGAAACTAAGATTCTGAACATCCATAAAGCATTCCGGCTATTTCTGATCAACTTTTTGAACTAAGTCTCAACGGACAATTCGCACAAAGAATGTCAACAGAGCATTTTGACCAACGACAGAATATTACGAAGGGACATAGCAATGGATACATCTATCATTCACAACAGCTAATTAATTCTCTTCAATGGTCATTAATTGCTATCATCTATAAAAGCCAGAAGCATTCAAATCTTCAACTACTGAAACGCTGTGCATTCAATTCAAACTTATTGCATCTTGCTATTTCAACTGCTTCATTAATATCTTCGGATAAATTGTACTTCAGTGATTAACACTTATCTACTTGTGAGGAGTTTTTACTTAAACATCTATATCATTTCTGTTTTTAAATCTTAAGGTTGTGGAACCTTAAGAGTGGGTGTACAATTATAGCTTGTAAGGGGAGTGAGTCCTAGTGAGAGGATCATCCGAGTATAGTGTAATTGTTTTTGAAAGATAGTGAAATCCCAGGTGTTCTAGGGACTGGACGTAGGTCAAAGATTTTGGATCAAACCAGTATAAATTGCCTCGTGTCTATTTCTCTTCTTTGTCTTATTTCTCTGTTTCCATTTTTATTTGTCTTCGTGTGAGTTTTGCAAAAAGAATTCGAGATCACCTATTCACCCCCCTCTAGGTAATATTCCATCTTCAAATTAAACACCTGGATTTTGAACATAGAAAGATCATTTACAACAGAAAAAGGCTATATTTACAACAGGAAGTGCTGTATTTACAACAAAATTTAAAATCTGGCCATTTACAACAGAAAAAGCCATATTTACAACATTGTAATCGATTAAATAGGGGCAGATTGGTGATATGTTTCCAGACAGGGGCATTTTGGTAATTAGTTATTTAATTAGGGGCAAATTGGTCAAAATGCCTAAGAGGAAGAGTGGAGTGGGCTTAGGCACAACAATGGGCTACTAAGGGACAAACACAATGGAAATCTGGCAATTCCCCCCCTCTCGTGCGCGAGTTAAATATAGACTGGGCACTTTTTATCAAATATTTGTTTGGAAAAATGTAATTTTTCTTGTGAAAATGGCTTATCGGAAAAACCAACTTTTGATGTATTTGAATTTGAGATCTTAATGTTTTTGTTACAGGTGTTAGTTCTCTATGTGTTTTGATAAGAACTGACAATTGTAAACTTAAATGGAGTTAAAGGTTAAGTTAAAAATATTTGAAACTTGTTCAAACTGAACCAATAACTTACTATCAAGATTAAACTCGAATTTAGAGTTTCCAAATTTGAGTTAACACTAGATAGAGAGTTAGTCAAGTCATTTAGACTTAGGTTAACTCGAGTGTCTAAATGAAAACTTGAGTTTGAGCTTGGCTAAGAGTTTCTTAAAGATTTTATTTTAAAAGTAACTCGAGCCAGTCTTGGTCAAACTCGAGTTAGTGCTTGACCGAGAGTTTTTTAAAGCTTTTTCATTTTAAAGCAAACTCAAGCTAGTTATGGTTAATTTGAGTTTGTGCAAGGCTGAGAGTTTTCACAATATTTTGAACTTAAAGTGACCCAAGCCTAATCTTAAAAACTCCAATAATATTTTGTGGACTTAAACTTATTTTCAAAATAAAGAAGTCCTAAACTCAAGTTAGTCACTTAATGACCCCGAGTTTATGCAAACTCAAAACATTTTCAAAATGCTATCGCGAAGCTTATTTCAAAAGAATATCTAAACTCAAGTTTATGCCAATTGACTCGAGCCATGCACTTGAGTGAAACATTTTAAACCTGAGTTTCAATCATATAGAGAAATCTTCATTTTAACTTCAAATCTATTTTAAAAGAAGACAATCATGTGACTCGAGCCTAAATTGATAAACTCGAGTCATATACTCCAGTTTGCTTAAACAAACTCAAGTGTTAAGCGTCTCTATTTTGAAATCACCTTGTCTGTATTTGCGAAATCTTCATGAATGATCTATATACTTCATATCATCTCTCATTACTATTCTTAACTATGTTTAATCAAGTTGCTAATGAGTTTCAGATGATCAAATGAGTGTTTGAATGAAGATTAACCAAAAAGTAAAAGATGATGTCAGAGCATTAAATGCAGGTTTAGAATACTAAGCATGAATTTGGCAAATCATTCTTTGCACATTACAAAGGCTTTAATGTTTTCTTTCCTCATCTGGACTCCAGATCATCCAACAGATTTATTTCAAGGAAAGTTAACAAAGAAAGTTTGGGCATCTGGATTAAATCAAAGTGATAAGTAAATGCACCTGATTCAACCTGACAGCTCTTTTGATCTTCCAACGGTCGTATCAAGATTTCCAAGGGTCATTAAATGCTCCCTGCAGCACCCCTACTATTGTACTTGATGCATTTGTAAGAACTATTGCATTAATGAGAATATTTATTGCTGATTTAATTATCATTATTTTCTGTAGTATTTTATTTGGAATAATAATTATAAAAAGTTGTCAGAATAATGAGAGATAGGATGAGGGACCCTAAAAAAAGGTCCAAAATGTCACTCGGTGAAGACAAGGAAAAAGAAGATAATGACGGTGTCCAGATTGGAGGAAAAGCGGGCCTAGGGCAAAAGACCGATGTCTCATAAACCGGTACAATGAAGTGGAGCCCGAGAACAAAGTCAAAACATGAATTCTTGCCTCTGGACAATGACCATGCGCCATCCATGGTCAGGGAAGAGGAAAAGACACTAAAAAAGTCATATGTCAAAAGGCAAGAGTCAATATGATGATTACATTAGGACACGTGTCACTATAGGAGTAAAAGAGGAAAAGCAAGGGAAAAATGGTCAAATCCTTGCTCCTTAAGTCATCAAATTCGTCCACCCAGGAGAGAGAAAGAAAAGTCAGATGACTTTACCCATACTCAGGCCCAAACACAAAATGCGAGTCCTATAAGCGATTGGTTGGTAGAAAAGGGACCGATAAGGACTAGTTAGGGGCTTCTTTGGGACTGAATGAGACAAGTGTGGTGCCACACAGGAAGACAAGGAGGCGCCACATATGTATGTCCATTTAGGGGAAAATATCTAAAAAGTTGAAGAAAAGTACAAAAGGAAGCACCATGTTAGCTAGTGGGGCCCATCGTGGATTGGTAGAAGGAGATTGGACTGGATAAAGTGGAAAAGACGGGGGAAAAGCATGAGGGCAGATTTGGTGGGCCCAAAGTGGTGCCACCCAGCCTCTATAATTATTGAAAATCTGCTTGAAGAAAAAAAAATCAGTCCAAAAGTCAAACTGTGGGTCTTACTTTCTGGATAAAAAGGAATAATTCAGATAAATTGGAAAAAATAAAATAAAAATCAAGGGACCTGATTTGTGGGCCCAAGATGGCACCACCTGGCCCTGGAAATCATCCAGAGAGCTTGGGGAAAAAGAAAAGAATAATAAAGAAGTTTTGGGCCAAAACTAGTAATTTTCTCCATTTGAAAGATAAAAATCTGAATAAAAGGAGGGGGATGTGCCACTTGTCTAGACCCTAGATACTTCTGGATTTTCTTGAGAATTAAGTCAAAAAGCCAAATCAAATTCATTAATTACTGAACAGGATTTTACTCCAGTTATTTTGGATTGCTCAGTTACCTTTTTACTATTATTAAAAAGGACATAAGTTCTCTCTCTCTTAACCATAAGGCACAAAGTTTTCAGAGAAGAGAGAAGGTTCAGTTGAGCTTCCATAACCAAGAACAAAGTCCAAGCTACCAAGATCATCAAGCCGAACTTCAATTTCAGGTAAACACCGAAAACCCAAACATTTGAAACTTAAACTTAAGATTTTTGTTCAAAGGGTTAGGGCTTGGTGTTGCAATATGATTTTGGTGTTTTTAATGGTCCCAAAGTGTTCAAAACATGATTTTGTATGAGGTTAAGTTAAGGTTTAAGTTTTTGAACTCGAAAACACCGAAAATCCTAAAAACAAGCTTGTTGTTAGTTTGTGGAAAATTTGGGCAGTGAAGCTTCAAGCAAGTTTTTGAAGGAGTAAATGAACTTGGATTAAACTGAAATTTTACACGCATAAAGTAAACATCTTAAGGTTCACCGTGATGTATAATTTTTTGTCTTTTGGATCTTTCTACTAGAAGATAAAAATTGGTAAAGTTGGTCTAGAGAGCATCAGAGTATTTCTGACCAGAGTGTAGAAATTTGGCTACATGCCAAAATATGTGTACTTTCTCTAGAATTATTTTTCCTGAAAAATAGACATCTTAATGGTTTAGATGGTGCTGGTTTAATGTAAATATGAGTTTTTTTAGAATTTTTAAAAAATCGTGGAAGTTGGGCCAGGCTCACTGGATTTTTTGAAAAATTAATAAAGGGCTTGGTTTTGAGAAATAATGTAAGGGTAATTTTGGAAAATGTTAAAATAAGGCATTTTGATGTTATTTAGGTCTAAACCATACTTGGGAGAGCCAGTGGGCCCAATAAAATTGTAAGACGGTACAAACTCCACCAGGTAGTAATTGCTTTACTCCTGTACTCTTATGTGTTTTGATGTATGTATTGTATTGTTTTGCCATGTGTGTTTTGTACTTTTTCCAAATATGCATTCAGAGCATGTTGGGATTTGAGTCCTTAATGGTTGTGTTCCTAGCGCTGAAAAAAGTGTTAGATATGATTAGTTTTGATGATGTCTTATATAGATGCCATTATTAAGAGCAAAAAGTTTGTATACTACATTTATCTTCTACTTTGACTAAGTCTTATATTTAATGTAGATGTGAAGTTCGATATTGAAGAATGATCAAGAAAGTAGATTGAAGAAAGAAGTCCTTGTGCACAATATAATGGGAATATCAGAATGTCAATGAAGCAAGAACTTATTTTGGGGATAATCCAGAAGAAGAGAAGATTTTGAAGAAGGTAGAACTTGTTGAGAATGATGAGTCCAAGTTGAATGACAGAGAATGATCAAGAGAAGAGAAAAAAGAAAGAGTTGGATTATGAAGAATGATCAAGATGGGTGATTAAAGAAGGAAGAATTTGTTGAATGGAATAAAGATATCATTACTCAAGTTTCTAGATTGATACTAGAAGTATCTAAGATTATATGGAAGTTGGAATGACTCAATTCGGAGTTAAAACAAGCAAATACGAGGTCCAGGATGACGAAACTCAAGTCATTAAGTTTAAACTCGAGTTTATTACCTTGTTGCAGTGATTTGCCTCTTGGATATGGGCAAACTCGAGTTAAGGATACAAAACTTAACTTTAGGACTCAAAACTCGAGTTTGTCATTAACTAACTCAAGTTAGTAGTGTCTTCAGCGTCTCTGGCGTCTTTGGACTTGGAAAACTCGAGTTTCCAAGTGCAAACTCAAGTTTATAGTGTTGATCAGCAACTCTATTCTACTTTATTTCACGTTCAGCTTGGGCGAGGTCTGGTAATTCGATGATATCTCCCAGACCAGAGATCTGATTGAGGTGAAACCAGTGGCATATGAAAATAGACTTCCAATATGTCATTTTGATATAAAATTAAAGACCAAAGGAGTTTAGATCAAGGAGATATCAATTATAGAAGTTGACAGTGAAATTCACGCCACACAGTAGACTAAGCTTCGATGTTTTGAGTGTAACTCTCAAACTACAAATCAGATTGAGTTGAAATTGGTGGCAAATGAAAGTAGACTCAAAGGGCTTTCCATAAAGATTTGAACAGACCAAAAATAGAGTTTAAATCATGGAGATATGGCCTTCAAAAGTTGACATTCAGTTCAAGAAGGCTCAACAAAGTCAGAACTTGAGCCAGGCCAAGTCAGAGAGCAACCAAGGACATATCAACTTGCAAACTTGAGTTTATTAGTGACAAACTTGAGTTTACGGGTTACAGAGAGCAACCAGGTCTAGAAGATCATCCAAACTCGAGTTTGTTAGTGGGAAACTTGAGTTCAGACAAGACAGAGAGGAAACGATGGTTTTGGAGAGAACCAAATTTGAGTCATTAAGTGACAAACTCGAGTTTGGCTCAGTCAAAGAGAAATCTAGCTTTCGAAAACAAAAGGGAACTCGAGTTTACTCATACAAACTCGATTTTACATCTCTGCTTCAGAAAATCACCGTGTTGAAAATCCCGTTTCTCATCAAGAACATCCAAATGATTACCAAAATGACTTATAATACTTCTTAACATTATTTATATCATTTGTGTACATGTTTCAGATGATCAAAGGTTGTTAAACTGAAGATCAAGGGTAAAGTAAATGCTGATGTCATAGCTGGCTCAAAAAAACGAAGTTATAACGGCTAGTTTCATTTAAGTCTAACGGCTATATTTCTTTATTCAACAGTCATGGAATCTTCTCAATGGTCATAAATTGCAACTACTTATAAAAGAAGATAGATTCAAGACAGAAGAAGCAAGACACAAGCCTACATCTTCAAAATGCTCATACTCTGATCTTCATATTATTTACTCTCTATTTTCAAATGTTTACATAGCTTATCATAGAGAGTGAGATGATTTATATTGTACTTTAGTGTTTATTCATTCACTTCTGAGAGAGAACATTTATTGTAAACATCCTACCTTACTATTTGATAGTTACTCATAATTGAGTCATCTTGAGTAGGAAACTCATTGTATTGATTATAGCTTGTAAGGGAGTGAATCCTTGTGAGAGGATTACTTCGAGTACAGAGTGTGAAATCAAGTAGGTGTATTGATTACAATTTGTAAGGGGGAGTGAATCCTAGTGAGAGGATTACTTCAAGTACAGAACGTGTAATCAAGTTGAAAGAAGATAGTGGATTGAAAATCTCAAGTGAAACTTGGGACTGGATGTAGGTCAAGGATTGGGCTGAACCAGTATAAATCATAGTTTGCACATTCTCTTCCCTAAACTCTTATCTTTCCAGCATATATGTTTGAATTACTGACTATAGTTTTATAAATTATTATTGTCATACAAACTACTTTAGTAACTTGTGAAAAGATTTTCAAAGTTTCAAGTTTTTAATCAGACACCCAATTCACCCTCCTTTTAGGTGATAGCCAGGTCTTTCAGAGAGGTCCGAGGTTGGCCTTGAATGGCGGCTTTACGGGTCATGACTTCGGTAAGACGGGGGCTTGCCTTGGTAAGGCAGCCTGATGGTGCATGGTAGTCTATGGTTGTGTATGTTTTCTGTTTGCATATATGGTTTATTTGGCATATTACTTGTGATTTTATATTTGACATGGCTGCTTGCATACACATCACACATTTAGTACATGAGTATTGACAATTACTCTTGGGGCCATTGTCGGACCCTAGAAGCTTTGTATACGCAAGGGGACGAGCCTGATCTTAAAAGGCCTTTTTGGAGAGGTAGGGCATGGCAGTGCTGGTGAAGGATAAGGGATGCCCTATCACATTTTGTATTTTACTTATTGGGATGACTATATTATAACCCTTCGGGGATTTTACTTTCTGTTAATTTTACTTTTACCAGTACAGTAGTTTGTCCAAATCGATCCTACGCTCTGTTGCGCGTGCTCTGACTTACAATTAAATGGACTAATGATAAAGGAAAGGTAATTTATAAAAGGAATCCCTCTAACCCGCCACACGAAAGCACGAGGCCAGTAAGGGTGTAACACTCCCAACATATATAAGCTGAAGTATTCAATTCTCAACAACCAAGAGAGACAAAAAACGCAAAAACTCTCAACTTGCATTTACTATTCCACTTTCAAGTGTAATATCTTTTGATATTAATATTCTTCAGTGTTTATTCATCTGCTCTTTTAGAGAGTTTCATTTTTTATTATTAAATCATTGTAAGAATCTCAAGTAGTGGGACTTTGAAATTGGGTTATCAGTTTACAACTAATAAGTGGGAGTGTATTCTAGTGAAAGGATAACTTTTGAGTACAGAGTGTGTATCTGATTGAAGTGTTAGTGAAAATCCCAGAGAGTTTGGGGATTGGACGTAGGTCAAGAGTTGAGACCGAACTAGTATAAATCTCGTGTCAAGCTTTCTCTCTATCTTTGTTTTATCCTGTTCTTTGTCTGTTTACTAGGTGTATCAAAAACAATTTTTAAAATCCCCAATTCACCCCCTCTCTTGGTGATTTTCTTCCATTTACAACAAGGGCACTAACCAGATTTTATTTTGTTTAACTAGCTATCATTACCAACGTTCATGTTGTAGGCCTTTATCTCCAGATTCTAAAATTGATAAATAAAATATTTTTATGACCTTCAAATTCAAAAATCGTTGGTTTAATCATGTTTATTGCTATTGATTTTTCCCCCAACGTTTGAGTGCATGAGAGGCATATAAAAGGTATTGCATACAAGAGGTTCAAGTACCTAGCTCAAAAAACTCAAGCTATCTCTTCCTCTTTGGCTTTTATCTTTGTCTAATATTCTCTCTGCTTTCCAATTGCTTTATATTTTGTTGTTCTCTTCACCTGCAAGAAGGGTTCGTTTTATCTTGGGGAGTGCCACTTCCAATCAGCTAGTGATTATAGAATAGCTCTTAAGGACAAAGTCCTTGGATGTGACTGAGATTACACAATGTATTTGCAAGAACTTCGCCAACAATCTTTAGATCTAGTATGGCTTATATTCCTCTTGCTAGTACCAGAGCTAACAATGTTGCTGCTTTCGAAGCTAACAACACTGGTGCTTGTTTTAACCTGATGGCAGTGCCTATGTTGAGACAATTTCCAGATGTTTACAAGATAGAGCAATTTGAAGGGAAGAACTTAAACATTGGTAGGAACGTGTCTACACTATTCTCGACGTGTATGGAGTTGCAATGCGCTTACGCAACCTATACCTTCCCCAGATGTTGACCAAGCCCAAAAGAATGCTTGGGCCTATGCTACCAAGGTTTGCAAACACACTCTCATTACTACTTTATCTAACAATCTGTTGGATGTTTATCATGTCTACATAGAAGCAAATAAGGTATGGGGATCACTTATCCTCAAGTATACTACTGAGGATGTTAGAAAGTAGAAGTTTGTGATATGAAACTTTTACAAGTGGGAGATGACATATGACAAAGGCATCAAGCTCTAGATCAACGAGTGCCACAAGTTGAATAAGGAGCTTTGAGCTGAGAAGATCAATATGCCAAATGAGTTTGTGGCTGGTGTATTGATTAAGAAGCTTCTAGATAAGTTGAATGACTACAATTAACAGTTGAAACACAGAAAGAAGTAGCTGGCTTTAAATAACCTGATCACTCATATGATCATTGAAGATACCAGCCGAAAGGTAGTACATGTGCACCCCTCCTTAAAACATTTTATTGTTTTTAATTAAAGTGCAACAAAGCATGTAAACGGTTTGATCGATAAGTACTGATGTTAAAACATAAAACTATTGTAGATAAGTAATGGAACTAACCCCTAAGGGTATTAATAATACAATCATCCAGAATAAAGTAAAACAAATATAAGCTACTTAAATTATACAACTTATCAGAAATATAACTAACTACTACAAAATACCCCTTAGTCTGCAACTCCACCACCCTTCACTTCCTAATACATACCTCATTTCCCTTTGATCTGTGATCACTGCTTTAAAAGTCCTACCTAAATCCTTAATATAATATGGGATTCGAAATTGAATCATAGAGTAACAGTTAATCTCATATTCAAAATATGAATAGTATATGACAATTAATCATAATCAGGAACAATAAACAAACTAGCATTCAGCAAACAACACGCAGCCACATATCACAGCATATAAAGACATGCAATGTTGACTGCGAAATGCATGGACTTTACAAATCTTGGATCCACAGCACTGGGAACAACAATCAAACAGTTAAAAACCCACAACCACTGAATGCAACAAATGCGTGTCCAAGATATGATTCCACAATCATGGTACAAACATGCATACACAAACATATAAATGATATGAGATTAAAGTTACTACCTGATCGTTGCCCAACTGTTAAAAATTTCAGGGTACTAGAGCAATTTTCCAATAACTGAAAATTCCTAAAATAATACAATCACAATCATTATGTAAACTCTCCTTTTTATAAGATATTTAAATTTAATACCAATTTATTTCCAACTATATATTAAAAAGAGTCTCATATTAATTTAGAGCTCATAAATAACTCTAACTAGTAGGCAAATATCTTTGATCATTACTCCTTTATTTTCAGACCTATTCCCTTTTCTACCAGAATTTCTTACTGAACTTTGAAAATTCATAATTAATTGTAGAAAAATCTAATTAAGGTGATTCCAAAGATTATATGACCCTTGACATGTGTATTTGCAAAGAAAAATATCACCAATGACCAGAAAAATTCGTATAGTTTAAGAATAGTTTAAATATCACAACTGGTCAGATCAAAATTTCTAGAATCACAAGTCAACTTCAAAAATTCGTATCTCTTTGTATACAATTCCAAAAATTATGAATTACCTATAAAAGTAAATCTTATTATTCCTACTTTGATTCTGAAAAATTTTATAGCCTTTGGACACTATTTACTTGTCCAAAAATAAATTACAAGTCGACTACCACTCAAATTCTCAAAACTGCAAGTTTTGAACTTTTCATAGTTTAATCTCATGGCTACCAAAATTACGTTTCCACCTTAATTCCACACCATTTTTCATTTCAAGCACATTCAAAACATCAAAATCCCATTATTTCTTCATGTTTTGCTTCTGGCCGAAACTATACATAGAGAAGGATTCAAGTGATTCTTCAATTTAGCCTCACAAGCATCATAATTTTAAGCCTAACTTTTCTTCTTACTTATTATTTGAACCCTTAACATACTTATACCCATTTTAGAATCTAACAACACTTCTTAGGGTTCCTAGTGTTAGCTCCTAATGTTTTGATGATAACAAAGATTTAAAGTTTGAAAGATTGTGAATCATGTTTAATTCCTCTTGAAAATAATTCTCGAGAATGTATATGTGGTTCTCGAGAATTACCGCTGCTCTAACACTATACAATTAAGTACTCAGCGTTTAGCCATCGCAAGTCTCCTTGATAAGCAATTCCCGAGAACTGCAAAAGAGTTCTCGAGAATCAGCAAGTCACTCTCGAGAGTATGTATGACAATTTCATTATAACCTATCTTCTGTGCAAAGACTCTTGAGAACTAGTAAAAAATTCCTGAGAATGATTTTTGAGGATGAGCAAGAGACTCTCGAGAATGATTAAGTCAAAATCACATGGAACAAACTCTTTGATGCAATTTTTGAGAATTGGAAGTCAATTCTCGAGAATGGCTCTTGAGAATCAGTATGGGATTCTCAAGAATGAACGTAAATACACTAATCGTTCTCATCTTTGTTTCAACTTCAAAACGCAGTTCTCAAGTATAAGTACAGAGATTATCGAGAATGCTTTGACACTAATATTTTCAAAAACACTTTAACGTGTCATTCTCGAGTATCTAAGTTATAATTCTCGAGTATCCTTGAAACATGCTTTTTGGAAGAACATCTTTTCATTTAATTCTCGAGAACTAGAAGAACAATTCTCGAGAATACATATTGGTTTTTGAATCTTCGTTCTTGTAATTTGTAAATAATTGATTATGACTTGGGTATCTTATGCTATTGATTTATACTTCATCTAACTAAGTTTAATCAGTTTGCTAGTGCTTTTCAGAGATGATTAACATGTTTTTAAACACTAAATTTCCATAAAGAATAAGTGTGTCAGAAGCATTAAATGTTAAAACAGAGACGAATCACGAAAGAGGAAACTAAGCTTCTAAACAACCGTAAAGCATTCTGGCCATTTCCGATCAACTTTGTGAATCGAGTCTCAACGGACAAATCAAACAAAGAATGTCAACGGAGCATTTTGACCAACATCAGAATATTACGAAGAGACAGAGCAACAGATACATTTATCATTATGAACGGCTCATTATTTTCTCTTCAACGGTCATTAATTGCTATCATCTATAAAAGCCAGAAGCATTCAAATCTTCATCAACCGAAACGTTGTGCATTCAATTCGAACTTATCGCAATTTGCAGTTTCACCTGTTTCATTAATATCTTCGGATAAATTATACTTCAGTGATTAACACTTATCTACTCGTGAGGAGTTTTACTTAAACATCTATTTCATTTTTGTTTTAAATATTAAGGTTGTGGAACCTTAATAGTGGGTGTACAATTACAGCTTGTAAGGGGAAGTGAGTCCTAGTGAGAGGATCATCCGAGCACAGTGTAATTGTCTTTGAAAGATAGTGAAATCTCAGGTGTTATGGGGATTGGACATAGGTCAGAGCTTTTAGACCGAACCAGTATAAATTGCCTCGTGTCTATTTCACTTCTGTCTCATTTCCCTATTTCTGTTTTACTTGCCCTCGTGTGAGTTTTGCAAAAAGAATTTGAGATCACCTATTCACCTCCTTCTAGGTGATATCCATCTTCATTTGGTACTAGAGCATAGGTTTCTCAATTGGGCTTAATATCCCGAGAAAAATCATGGAAGGAATATTGCCTGATGGTGCTTCAATTAATCGACCCCCAAGATTCAATGGTGAACACTACTACTTTAAATTGTGTCGGTTGACACTTAGTTTTAGAAAAGTTGACAGAGTTTGAGGTGCTACCGCTTTGAGTAATGCGGAAACGGAGAGCGTGCACTATTGTTTGGACTATGAGTAACTGAATATAAAATGCCCAGGCATATGCTAATGCCTTGACATATGCTGGTATATTAAAAATTTCCCAAAGGAATATTCATGTGATACATTAGTACAGAGCTTTGTATAATTACAATTCTTCATGACAACTATACAATCTTAAACCAAACCTTAGGTAGACTTGGGGCAATGAACCTAACTCAGTTAATCAAACAATTTGGCCAGGCCGGTGTCTAGTGGAAGTCTCACTGAGTTCACGGTGACTGATTGATTGAACCACATAGACGAACCCTTTCTAGACACCAAATGGTTTGAAATAACTTCGTTAAATCCATGCCAAAAAGAATGCTCTGTTGACGCTTTTCCGGCATTTGCTTTGACCAGTGCCTCTTATTGGCTTCTCCCTTTGGTGCCTTTTCTCGGCTCCATCTACCAGTGCCTTCTCTGATCTTGGTTCCTTTCCTGAACCTTAAACAAATCTAAGGTCCAATACCTAGTAGACCTCAGGTAACAGTTAACCTCTATAGCAGATATAACAATATATGACAGATATTCATTACATATCAACATCAACCATACATATCAACAGTACACATCACATGTAAAGTTCGCAACGTTTGCACTAACCAGTGCCACGATGGCCCCTTGTGTCCTCAGCGCTAGGAAAACTCAACGGCATTATCAAGACTATAACTCGTATAAAGCTGAATGTATAAACAAGTGATCTAAGCCCCATAAACTTAGTCACAATGCATGACCCAAGACCTAGCCTTGTCCATCACTTCATGAATCATTCAGTCATATATAATCATACAAGATATAGATGATTAAAGTTACTAGTACGTGAACGTACCTTTCACTGTGTAATGGCCAACATGTCTGACCTTTGAATCCGACTCTGTACTTCCTGGATATCCTATACATTATCATCGGATTATTGTATGATATTGCAATTAATAACATATTTCCTAGAATAATATCAAAAAGGATATTTTCACCTTTCTTGACATTTCTACCCTTGGTGGATTTATTATTACAATTTTGCCCTTACTTTTTATTAAAAACGCATTGCTGGATTTTCTGGGCAGATTTTGCAGCAACTTTGGAAAAGCATAATTAATTCTACAAAAATCATTTTGTGGTGCTGTAAAATTCCCCATGACCCTTGACATGTCTATTTTCAAGGAAAAATATTTCCAGAAGCTAGAACATCAAGAATCATTCCCAGTTTAATATTTTATCAACGCTGCCCAGATTTAATCCTAGAAAAATGGCTTAACTTCAAAAACTCATATCTCCTTAACCGGAGATCAAAACGTTACATATTTTTATATATTTGGAAATCCCTACATGTCTACTTTATTTATCTAAAATTTCATGATTTAATGACTTCATTTACATCTTAAAATAATAGCCTTAATTTTGATGCCTTCAGCAAAACATCAAACCGTAAATTTCACCAACATTTCGCTACTTTGATCCTCAATTTTCAAGAATTTTGCTCCACCATATTTTCCATCAATTTTTCGAAATAAACTCATTTTTAACCATAAAAACATGAAAACAAAACTACTCTTGAAGATTTAAGATCAAAGCATAAATTAACTATGAATTTAAAAACTAAACTCAAGAACTTATTTGATCTTGCTTCTACTCCTTCAAGCTACTCCTCTCTCACTCTCTACTCTTTAGAAATCATCTCTTGGAGCTGATTTGGGGTGAAGAGTGAAGTGAGGATTGCTCTCTATTTATAGGAAAAATTCAAGCCCCCACTTACCTTGTAAGTTGCCTCTACTTCTTCAACAAGTTTCCTCCCTTCTTCAACAAGTTTTCTTCTTTCATCTCAACCCTTGGATCTAAACTTAATCAAGAAGTTTTAATCCTCATCCTTCACTATAAAACATGTCATCCTTGTGATGTCATCTTTATGACATAATCAAGACTTAGGTGTCATTGTTGACTTTTCAACACTAATTAGCAATTCTTAATTATCATGTTAATCAAGTGTTTACATGCTCCTTAATTATATTTTGCCATTAGCTAACACAATTACATGAAGATTTAGACTTAATTACTTGAGATATTATTCCATTCTCTTTGGCTTAATTATTTTCAAATATAATTAGCCCTCATTTGATACTTTTAATTTGTCTCTAATCATCTTGAAGAATTATGCAACTAATCTCAATTAGTGCAAGCTTATTTTGTTAAGGATAATTGTTAATAGATAACAATTAAGCTAAGTATTTCCCTATTCTCTTCTCTTGTTTTATGAGCATATAAAATAGTTATTATTTCATGTGATTTTATGTCACATTTTATAGCTCCTAATATGTGGTCTCATTAATTAGCCGTTGGTTAATTAATTTCAAAGTGAACTTTGCACAAAAATATAATCAATAGATTATAATTCTTTGAGACACATATTCACCTTTGTATTTTAGTAATTATTTTCCAAAATACAATGTTTATAAGAGTTATGAAAATTAGGGTATTACAGTGTTTGGTGATGGGACTGATGGATACCAAAGGAAACTGCACGCTCCTCATCAATATCCCTCCCAGTTATGAAGTCTCCACACCGTTGTGTCTTGGGTAGCCGTCGTAGCAGGTTTATCGAAGCCGGCCGTCAATTACTCCCTTGAATTGGAAGTCAAAGGTCCTATTCTTGAATCCTAAATCTCATATTGATTTTTCATTCGATAGGTCCATATTGTTCTGTTCGATTGTTTTGTTTTGTTTTACTTTTAAATTTTGTGAAGACATATACGGTGTATTTGTAACACCCCATTTTTCAAAAGCAGAAAATATATTTTTATCAAAGTGGCGCATCGGAGCAATTCAAAAGAGTAACTGATAAAACATTGATTGTGGCGTATCTGGTACATTTCTCCGTGTATTTAATAATATAATGATATACATCCCAAAATAAAAATCTCCAGTCAAGTCTTCACACGTGCTGCTTTCCCTTGTCATCGGCCCTCGGTCCTTCAAACCCTGAAGCTATAGTAAGGGCTGAGGTCCAATGCTCATTGGACCTCAGGTAACGATTAACCTCATGCTTATGTAATATAGTATATGTATGACAGATATTCATGACATTACAGTAGTAATCAATACATAAGCACACAGCAGATGCAAGATTATCATATCAACAGTACATAGCACAGAGCACATGCACAATCACCCACGTTTGCACTAACTAGTTTGATGAAAAATACTTTTTTTACCTAGAATTTGTGAATCATTCCAAGTTTTTCGTGTTTTCAGCCCCTGCCCAGAATTTTACCCAGAAAACGTAGCTTTTCTTCAAGAATCTTTATTTCTTTGTACAAAATTCAAAATGACACACTCTAGGTATATTTGGAAAGCCCTATATGTCTACTTTAACCATGAAAAATCTTAGATTTAATGAACTTCATCTTCAACATAAGATCATGGCCTTTGTGACACTGACTCCAGAAATCTCTAACCGAACAATTTTCGCCAGAACTTCGCTACTTTGCTTTCCAACTCCCACAAATTTTGCTATACAATATTGTCTATCTAATTTTCGAAATACCAATATTTTTAACTATATAAACATGATAATAAAATTACTCTAGCATATTTAAGATCAAAGCAACTTCTATCTATGAATTTAAGAACAAAAACTCAAAGAACTTATATTTGCAAATGCTCTAACTCCTTTAGGATACTCCTCCTTCTCTCTCACTTCACTCTATATTCAGATTTGTAATTGTTTTCGGTGTGAGAATATGAAGAACCCAAAGTCCCTATTTATAGGAAAATGCTATGGCAATTTGGTAATTCTTTCAAACCTAATTCATCTTGCATTTGGACCCTTGGATCTAGGTTAAAATGAGAGATTGCATCTCAACCTTTGTTTCAACTTTTTCTCTCTTGTTCTCTCACAAACCGTGTTCCCTCTCTCACTCCCCTATCCTCTTCCATTTTTCATTAATACCTCTTATCTTAAGTACATATTCTTCTCTGCAATCTGTTCCCTCCATAAATGTTGAATTAGCATGTGTGTTAATTAATATATTAAACAAACATCTTACCCCTTATTCAAGCTAGGTAATTCGTCCTCCCCCCCCTCTCCCCTTGTTTTCCAATTTTATGCTTCAACTATTAGTTATTTTAAGTGTCTTTGTAACTAGATGAAAATGACATTTGGTTGCTAACTAAGCAAAAATACATTTAAAGGTTAATTTAAAGTTTATTATAGTCTCTTTATTAGCCCTTGAATTTTGAAATTCATGGCTTAATTAGAAGTCTCTAGTTGCCCTTTTATCATCTTAAAATTTGTATAAGTTGGGTAAAAATTATAATGATACTTTATCCCAAGTTTAATGTAACATCCTCATTTTTGAAATCTGTTTTCAAAATATTTTAATCAGAGTAGAGCACCGGAATAAATTTAAAAGAGCAAGTATCTGATAAACCTTCACTGTTGGTGTGTCTTGTTGCTATTACAGGGGTACAAAGCTCTGAATATTTACTAAGATAGTGATACAAAAATTCGTAGCTATCTTCTCTGCCTGTGTCTTCTCGTGCGCTATCTATCCTTGCCCTCAGTCCTGGTTCCTCCAGAATTTGAGACTATGAGCTGAGGTTCAATTACCATTGAACCTCAGGTAACGGTTAACCTCATGCTTATGTATCCAATATGTATGACAGATATTCATGGCAAAACAGCAATAATCACATACAATATTCTCATATTCAGATAATAACATAACACAGCCACTACAATATGCATGTTATTATAGTCTACGATGGCCTATCGTGTCCTCAGCTCTAGGAAAATATAACGGCATTATCAAAACTATAACCCGTATCAGGTTGTATGTGTACGATCAATTTTCAAAACAGAGTTTCAGACTATCTATCACATATAAGCATACAATAAGCATCAGAGTTAGTGTTACAGTACGCATCCGTACCTGAGTCGGTGATCTCGGTACGTAATTGATCGGTCTGCGTTCTTTCGGACAGCCTATCATAGCAATATCGTCCTATTAATTTAAAAATAATATCCTAAAAGATATTTTGGCCACTATTGACTATTTTACCCTTGGTACACTAGATTATCATTTTATTTCCTCAAAATTGGTTGAAGAACGCTGGAAATTGTTGGGCAGAATTTCGCCTATCTTTGAAAAATCATAACTAATTCTAGAAAATCGAAACGAAGATCTGTAAAATGTTCCGGACTCCTTAGGATGTCTATTTTCCAGGAAAGATATCAGACTTTGCCCAGAATTCAAAAATAACTCCCAGATTTCACATGTTCATCCTCTGCCCAGAATTTCCAGCATTTTCTCAGCATAAACTTTGAGAATTTCTTTCTCACCGTACAGAGCTCATTTCCACATATTCTTTACATATTTGAAAAGCCCTATATGTCTACTTTAACCATGAATTTTCTCAGAATTTTTCAACAACATTTTCAACATGAAATATGCACTTTTCTGTTACTAGTTCAGAAATCGCCTAACCGACGAATTTTCGCCAGAACTTCATTACTACAGTGTTTCTCTTCTGGAAATTTTGCTAAACCACTTTATTCACTAATTTTTTGAAATAAAGCTATTTTTAACCATAAAAACATGAAAATAAAACTACTCTATAATTTTAAAGATTAAAACTACTTCTATCTATGAATTTAAAACTCAAAACTAAAGAACTTGCTTACCTAATGCTTGAACTCCTTCAAGCTCTCCCACTCTCTTTCACTCCTCTCAATATTCAGAGGTTTCTTTGCTCTTGGTGTGAAGAAAAGTGAATGACCTTGGCCCCTATTTATAGGAATTTCCAATGGCAACTTCTGTAAATAAATGCAATTTCTATCTTGGCAAATTTCAACCATTGGATCTAGGTTAAAATTGAAATATTCCATCCTCACCATCCAATAATCAAAACCGAAAACTCTCTCTCTCTCTTCCTTCTTCTTTTTCTTCTCCTTCTTCAAGAAGCTATTAAACTTGGTGACCAAGCAATGAATAGTAATTACTTTGGGTGCAAGTTTTTGACCCAAATTAACCCATGTGATTGAATAAACTCTTGCCCTTGAAGCTTCAAGAAAACCGTCCCCCTTTCATCTGTTTTTTTTTAAAATTATCTTGGGCTTTATTGATTTGTTGGGCAAAAGGTTTGGGTTACAAAAGTTGATCCATTAGTGATTTGTTGTGACAAAAAGCCCTTAATTAAATTCTTCTTGTTTACTATTTGGTTTAGCTTAATTAGGTTTAGTTTGTATTTGATTAATTGGTTCCCATTCAATTATAATTCTTCCCAACACCATTTGTTACAATTATTAATCCCTTGTTAAGTTTTAATGTTGAATTTAGCCAAAATATTCCAAATCGTTCGTTGATATTTGCCACTAAGTTAATTATGAATGTTAATTCAATTAAGATTAATTTTTGGTGCCAAATAATTATTTTTAGTCTCCTCTAATTATTTTAAGCCTCTTCATATACTTTTACGGCTTATTTTTGAAAATATAAGAATTACATGTTAATATCTTTTTAAATATAGATTTAATTACTCTTCACTTGTTAGAAATTCCCTATAGTTGTTTTAGGTATTTTCATGATATTTTATACTATTTTAGGAACCCCAATTTAATTATAGTCCTTAGAAATTCATTTAGACAACTCTTAATTTGCCATTGGCTTTTAATTTGGAATTATACATCTTTATTTATGCCTAATTTAATTTAGTTAAATTTAGTGTCTTCTTTGTTGTCATTTCAATTGCTCATTAATTGTTACTAATCGCCCCTTAATTGGGCTCAGTGTGATGACAGCTCTTTAGGGCTTTTTATGAATTAATTATGATTTTAAGCATTAGTGTGTTAATTAAGGGTATTTTAGTAAATTTAGTCTCTTAATAAATTAGATGATGCTTAATTAATTCCTTGATTATTTATAAAGGTCTAGCACAATTATTTAATTGATCGAATACCTAGTTGTTCATCGATTTTTATTATTTTTTCCTATTTTGTTTAAGTATTTTCCGTAGTACCTCATTGCTCTTTTTAATTCCATGTAAACCATAACTTAATACGGTAATTATTTGTATTTTATGATATTTTATGGTTCCTAAATGAAATTTGAATATTTGAGTCTTCTTGGTTCATTTGATTCTAGGAGGAAATTTCCTAATTTAAATTAAATAAGTTATAATATCTTTGAGACCACATATTCATCTATGTTATTAGGTATCATTTAGTGGTTATGCTAAATAGGATTTTTAGGGTATTACATTTAATATGTGTTTTTGTTCAAGATTAATCCTTATATTTAATCTCTGATTACAATCTCTCATTGATCCAATTAATTTACTAAGGACTTAGATTACTTGTGTCTTAAATTTTCCCTTTGGTCAATTTTACAATTTTTGAATTAAATCAATTATCCTCTTCCAAAAGCCATTAAGACCTTATCTCAAGTACTCTTAGCCATTTGCCAATTTGTCTCTCCTCTTAATGACTTGCATGTGTTACCAAAAATGTAACACCCCGTTTTCTAAAGCGTTTTCGAAATAAAATTATCAGAGTTCAAAAAGGGTTTATCAGAGTAGAGCATCGGAATAGTCGTGAAAATGAGTAACTGAATAACATTCGATAATGATGTATCTGTGTACTGTTACAGTCATCCAAAATATTCGAATATTCAAAAAGACGGTAAAATAAAAATTTCAAAAGAAATCTCCTCGTCCGCTTCGTCATGCTATCTGCTTACCCTTCTCTTCGGACTGACCTCCTGAGGGTCCTGGGGCTAAAGTAAGAGCTGAGGTTCAATTACCATTGAACCTCAGGTAACGGTTAACCTCATGCTTATGTATCAAATATGTATGACAGATATCTATGGCAAAATAGCATTTAATCACATACAATATTCACATATTCACATAATAACATAACACAGCCACTGCAATATGCATGTTATTATAGTCTGCACTATCTCCAGTGCCACGATGGCCTATCGTGTCCTCAGCGCTAGGAAAACATAACGGCATTATCAAAACCATAACCCGTATCAAGTTGTATGTGTATGATCAATTTTCAAAAACAGAATTTCAGACTATCTATCACATATAAGCATACCATAAGCATCAGAGTTAAGGTTACAATACGTGTCCGTACCTGGGTTGATAATTCCGGTATGACGACGATCGGTATACGTTTGCAGACTTCCTATAATAGGAATATTGTGTTATTAATTTGTAAATAATATTCTTGAATATATTTTGGCCACTACTGAATATTCTACCCTTGGTACACTAAACCATCATTTTAATTCTTCAAAATTCGTGGAAAAACGCTGGACAATATTGGGCACAATTTCGCCTATCTTTGAAAAATCATAACTAATTCTAGAAAAATCGAAACGAAGATCCGTAAAAAGTTCCGGACTCCTTAGGATGTTTATTTTCCATAAAAAATATCAGGCCTTGCCCAGAATTCAAAAATCATTCCCAGATCTCACATGTTCATCCTCTGCCCAGAAATTCCAGCATTTTCGCAACATAAACTTCGAGAATTTCTTTCTCACTGTACAGAGCTCATTTCAACATGTTCTTTATATATTTGGAAATATCTATATGTCTAATTTCATCATGAATTTTCTCAGAATTTTTCAATAGCATTTTCAACATAAAATATGCGTTTTTCTGTGACTTGTTTAGAAATCGCCTAACCGACGAATTTTCGCCTGAACTTCGTTACTACCGTGTTCTTAACCTAGGAATTTTGCAGAACTACTTCCTTCACCAAATTTTCGAAATGAAGCTATTTTAAACTATAAAAACATGAAACTAAAATTATTCTAGAATTTTAAAGATTAAAACTACTTCTACCTATGAATATAAACTCAAAACTAAAGAACTTTGCTTACCTAAAGCTTGATCTTCTTCAAGCCCTCCTTCAGCTTTCTCTCAACTTTCTCTCAATAAGCAGATGATGCTTTGCTTGGTGTGAGGAAAAGTGAATGACCCAAGCCTCTATTTATAGGGAAAAGGTTGGACAATTGTGTAATCTTTTGCAACTTTCCTCTTGTCAATTATACACCATTGGATCTAGGGTTCCCTCAAAACATCAAATCCTCACCACTCTCTCCCTCTCATCCGAAATCTCTCTCTCTCTCTCCCTTCTTCTCTTTCTTTTTCCTTCTCCTAGAAGCCACACAAACTTGCACTTTAAGCCATGAATAGTGTTTTGTATCCTACAAGCTTTGACCAACTTTGCAACATGTGTTGAAATTCAATTTCTTCCTCTTGAAGCTCCTCAAAACCAAAATCCCCTCTGGTCCTTTGGGTTTGGTTGTTGTTTTGGGCTTTATTGGTGGTTTGGGCAATGGTTTGGGCAAACAAAAATGATCCAATTGAGTTTTTGTTGTGTCAAAAAGCCCTAAATTAATTTCTTCTTGTTTACTATTTAATTTAGCTTAATTAAGTTTAGTTTGAAATGATTTTATTGATTACCAATTCCATCATGATCCTACTAAGTCCAATTGTTACAATTATGGATCCCTTGTTAGGCTTTATTGTTGAATTTAGCCAAAATATTGCAAATTGCTTGTAAATATTTATCATTAAATTAATTATGCTTGTTAATTCAATTAAGATTAATTTTTGGTGTTTACTAATTATTTTTAATGTCCTCTAATTATTTTAGACCTCTTCCTATCCCTTTACGGCTTAATTTTGCCAATATGTGAATTATATGACAATATATCACTAAGTGGGAATTTAATTGTTCTTGAATTGTTGGAAATTCCATTTACTTGGTTTAGGGGTTTTTATGGCATTTTACAATATTTTATGATCCCTAATAAAATTTAGGAAGTTGAATTTTGCCCTATTAAGTCTTACCGAAAACTTATTCGAGAAATAGAATAAATACACTACTATTTGGAGACAACATACTTTCCTATTTTCAATAGGTCCTAATGGCCAAAATATCACATTTAAAAGTAATACAAACTTTGGGGTATTATAATATTAGCATGTCTAGTTTGTTTATTATTTAACAATTTAACTCTTCTTCAACAAGCAAGAGTGAACCGTGAATTACTCCCTCTTTTGACTCTTCAAAGTGTGTTTTCATTGCCTCACAAAATCAAGAAGAAAAGTCTCCCATTGGTGGCTTTTTGTTTCACAAGGATTATACTTTATGAGGTTAAATTAAGGCATTTAGATTTAGCTTTATTGGATTTAATCCAAGCCTTTAATTTGTGTTGGAAAAATCCTACCAGTATTGATGATTCATATTTTATGTGCTCTTAGGATTTAAAATTTATGCAATTATCTTGCCTTCTCAAGAGTGAAATTCGCCCCTATATATAAATTAGGGAAAGTTAAATTAATCTTGGTTGTTATTCCTAACATAGTGTTTTAGACGTTATTAGACTTAATTGATTTTTAATTAAGTTAAAATATTCCTAATTGATGCTTTTAATTGCCACTAGATTAATTATGGAAATCTATACAAATATTTTAATTTCTGTAAATTTAATTGTCCATTAATTGTTGCTAATTTCCTTTAGTTGGTTTAAATATTCTCATAACATTTTATGGCTCCTTATGATTAAATATAAACTATGTCGTAATATGAAACTATAAGGTATTTTATGATCCCTAAATGAAAATTAGAAAATTAATCCTTGTCTTATTAAAATTTCAAAGAAAAGTTGCCCAAGAATTATGATAAATAAACTATACAATTTAGAGACAACATACTCTCCTATTTTAAATAGGTATTATTTATCAAAATATAATATTTAGGAGAAATACAAACTTAGGATGCTTCATCATTGGAATTGCATTTCTTCTTAAAGTAAGTGTTTACTATATCATATTTAAAACAGCTTATGTTGTATTGAAATGTAAAATCCGGGTTCATGTCTAATGGATGGGTACTGATGTTAGCTGTTGCGGGAGTGCTGGTAAGTCTTCTTCTTTACCTGTTGATAATGATATTGAATATATTCTTTATTTCCTTCTTGACTGAGGTTTGTTGTATCATCATTTTGGCCTTGCTTCTTGTATCAGATATATATTACAACATTTTCAATTGGTGTTTATGTCTTGAAGTAGGACACCTTAATAAGGCGTCCTACTTCAGCCTACGGACGTCTTAACTAAGACGTCCTGAAATAGTGTTAGGACATCAAAAGTATTGTGTCCCCAGCAAAGACGTTTCTGTAAAAAAGAACGTTAATTGGGTCTTATTTAGGACGTTAAAGAGGTTTTTTTTTTTTTTGTAGTAGTGTCATATCAATATGGAACATATGGCAACCTATGCAGCATCCTATATAATCTAATAATTTTCTAGTAATTATTATTTCGGAAAAATTGCACCTAGGTCCTGAGCAAGGGAAAATATGACAAAATGGTTCATTTGAATCTCAAATTTGCAGTGAAGTCCCTACAAAAAAAGGGATCATTTTGTAGTGGTTAAAAGTGGTTATTGGTAGAAGTTTTAACCTCTACTAATGACATGTATACAATTAAGCAAACCGCTACAAAATGCACCGTGACAAGTTGTTTTGTAGCGGTTTATAAAAACCATGACTGACATACCGAAACCATTATTGAAACTGTAGTGGTTTGGTATCACCATTACAAGATGACATCTAAATGACATATTGTGTTAACATTATATTTTTTTTTTTGGTCAAAGTGTTAACATTATATAGCAGTTAGCTAACCATATACAAGATGGAGTCGGACAACTAAACCATTCCTAATCGTTTTGTAATATTTGTTTGGGTCGAAAAAGGTTATTCAGAAATAAGATGTTAAGAGTCTTGTCTTCTTTTTACCATGAGATTTTGGTCTTTTTTTCAAAGATTATAATTTTTTGCTTTGGACACGAGCATTGTGAAGGGTTCTAAACTAGTATATATAAATACTCGACTTTTAAATGAATTAAATTAAGTGATTTAGAATATTTAAAGGAGTGTTTTTATTGTTAAAAATTATGATAAAATGTTGATTTAAAGGAAATATAATTTTTTAATTTAAATTCCTTTATATTTTTGACCGAATTTAAATTACGTTCCATCAATGTTATACAAAATTGTAATTGTATGGCCGACAAGATTGCATATGGATAATATCGTAAATTTTTATTAATTATGTATATAGGTATATAATGGAACAGAAAATGAGCGCGTGATTGATTTCTTATATAAATATTCAATGTAACAAAATATTTCACGAATAAACATAATTAAATAAAATTAAAAACTGAGCTTGGCCTAATTACAGGGACAATTAGATGGATAGAGTGTGGAAAATTAGATTATGGGGACAAAACATTATTTTTAGATAAATTAAATTAAGTAATTTAAAATATTTAAAGGAGCATTTTTAATTGGCTAAAATATACTTTAGGTCCTTTAAATTTATAAAGTATATTTTTCTGTCCTATAATATTTTTAGATTTTGAAACTAAAATAAACCTTTATGACTTCCTCCTGTTAGACCTATACTTTGCCCATGGCATCTCTAATTTAAAGAAAATATTAAAACTTAAATCAGTTTTGTTAGTGGCACAATCCTCACTTAAGATCGCTGAATCAACGTTTTTCATTAGTAAAGTTAGGTGTTAAAATTGTAGGGCTAAAAGTATACTTTGACATTTCTAAAATTGTTAAAAGTTATGATAAAATGTTGGTTAATTTTAAGATAGATAGTTTATAATCCTTTAGATTTTTGGCCGAATTTAAATTTTGTTATGGACTCGTATAAGAGGCCATGCACTATGGAGGCCAACAAGGGTAAAGTACACCGGGATCTGCCTATAATGAAGGAGGATTCTAATTAGCCTATAATTAAGGAACAAACCTAATTAGGGATGGTAGTTGTAGGGGAGGCGGCTGAAGGTAATCTCAAGGACCCAAACCCTAAAGGTAATTTTTATAAACAGGAGGTTAATCTAAAAGGTACACATTCTCTATTCATCTTATTTACAATTCAGTCTCACTGTACACACACCATCCCCTTTTAGCTAAACGCCATATACGTGCACAGTGAGCCATTATTCTTCTTGGTATCTACCTTATAGATATCCTGAGGCAATATATCATCTTCCCTTTGGAATTTGTCTAATAGATATCTTAGGGTATCTATTCTACACTAGAAAAATTCAAAAGTTAATTTAAATTACGTTGCATCGGTGTTATACAAAATTATCATCACATTGTATGGCTAACAAGATTGCATATGAATATCATAAATTTTAATTAATTCTTTATATAGGTATTATATATGGAACAGGACATGAGCGTATATTTAATTTATTATATTCATTGTAAAAAATATATTTCTTGAAAAAAATTATAGCCACAAGCAAACAAAATAAAAGATAAACAAACCGACTAGTCGTGGGAAAATATTTTGTTTTTTGTTATTTTAAATTAAAATATTTGCAAACGATCATTATCCGTAAAAGGTTTATCTTTTTCAATATAATTTTTGAGCCAGTTATTTCCTTAGGACATGTTTGGTACACGAAATAAGTGGAAGGGAAGGGAAAATGAGTAAATTCCTTTGTTTGATACACTTTTTGTGTTTACTCTTCCCAAAAACTCAAGTTATGAGGCCTACTTGGGCCCACCAATCTTACTTTAAAGGTGATAAGATAAGATCCTACCAAAATTAGTAGGAATCCAAGTTCCCACATGAACAGTAACGTTTTTAGATATATTTAACTCTCCTAAAATATTTTTCTATGATGCAAGAAAATATGATTAAATTCGAACTTATGCCATAAGTTCGAACTTGACAGGAGAATTGTAATATCCTAAAAATCTCACTTATTATAAATGTCATATTTTGACAAATAATACCTATTAGAAATAGGTGAATATGTGGTCTCAAATTTTGAGATATGTTTTCTAGTTAAAATTCCCCTAGATTAGGATAGCCAATGGTTTACTAAATTTTGGGAGGCATCATAAAATACCATAGAAATATCATAAATACCATATTCACTCATATTTCATGTAAAATTTAGAAGAGCCAATAAATATCATGGAAATCCTTAAATAATTTTAGGGAAATTAAAAAAAAAATCTATAAGAGATCAACTAAATTAAATAGTTAAACAAACTTTTATGATAAATCAAAGTGTCAATTTTTATAATTTATTAGGAGACTAAATATTCTAACAACCCCTAAATAACACCTAGTCCATATTTGATCTATAGGGGTCATAAAATATTATCTAAACACTTGAACAATTAAAGAGTAACTACCAACAACTAATGAACAATTAAATTAACACCAATGAAGTATTTAGGTAATTCTTTTCAATTAAAACCAATTGTCATCAATTAAAATTATATTGGGCTAATTAAGAGTCAAAGACCAATTAAGGTTTAAGATTAGTACAAATAAATCCCTAATGGTCATAAATTGTCCTAAACACCAATAAAGCAATAATCAAGAGGTGATTAAGCTTCTAGTTAAATTTTAATTAAGTCTTAAAGAGTTAATTATCTTAATTAGCATCAAAGGCCAAGATTTAACTTCATAAAACTTATCTAAAGGCCCTAGTTGAAGATGATTAAGCTTAATCCATGTGAAACAAGACTAGCCAATGGGAGATCTCCTTCTCATATTATTAAAACATAAATTAAAAAGATCAAAAGGGGAGGGGGGACGGTTTTGAGAAGAGGAAAGGAGGAGGAAATTTCCTAAATATCACATGAACAATGAATCATCAACCTAAAACAATGAATCACAAGCCTAAGAATGGTGAGTCATGAAATCACATAATTGCATGAAGACTTTCAAGGCATATGGTCATAAATGTTGGAAGAGGATAAAATGTTGAAGAAAAAGCTAGGGGAGGTGTATGTGTGTGTGTATATGCGCATATGTGTGTGTGTTGGGTGTGTGTGTGTGATGTTAGGGGGAGGAAAAAGTCAAGTTCATGGCCAATGAGAAATTAGGATATTAAAATAGTTAAATTGGTTCATAAAAATAATTCTAGATATAAGCTAATGAAAATCTATACAAATTAAATCATATCTTGAAATCCATGAACTAAGTATTAAAACTAAGTTGTGCTTGCTAACAAGCATAAATCAAGCTTGAAGATGAGTATAACCAAAGCTATTTTCATTAAGTGTGCAAAGTTATACCAATAGGGAAGATAGGCAAGTTTGGTCTCAAAATGAAGCCAAGAATTTCTAGATTCCAAAACCAAAGAGAAAATTTGCAAACAACTTCATTAAGATCCCCACATGAATTTTGATGCAACACCAAGGATGGAACAAAGATAGTTGGCTTAGGCAAAAAGTTAAGACACATGGAGATGGAAGAGGTTAGGGTGAGTCATGCATAAAGCAATGGAAGGAACTAGAAGGGGAGGTGTAGGGCTAGGATTGAAGCTCCAAATTAACCTAGATCCAAAGGTGAGAATTCAAGATGAAAAGGTGTGAATAGTGTCATGGCATTTGGCTATAAATAGCCACCTTGTGCTTCATGAATTCTCACCAATTCACAAAGCATCAAAGCCATATGGAGAGAGTGAGAGTGGGAGCAAGAAGGCTCTTGAGGAGTAGCAAAGCTTTTGGGTAAGTTCTCTAGCTTTAGTTTTGAGTTTCTTTAAGTTTTAGTCTTTAAATTCGTAGATAGAAGTAGCTAGATCTTAAATATTTTAGAGTAATTTTATTTTCATGTTTTTATGGTCAAAATAAGATTTATTTCGAAAAAATGATGAAGAAAAAGCTCCGGAAAAATTTTCAAAAGAGTATGATCAAAGTGACGAAACTCTGGCGAAATTTTGTCGACAGGCGATCTCTGAAATCAGTCATGAAAATGCCCATATTTTATGCTCAAAATGTTGTTGAGAAATTCTGAGAAAATTCATGGTGAAATCAGACTTATAAAGCTTTCCAAAGACACCAAGAACATGTCAAAATGAGTTTTGTACAGTGAAATAGAAATTCTCAAAGTTAGGGTTACGAATTTCTGGAAAATTCTGGGCAGAGGTTCACAATTTAAAAACTGGGAATGAACCGTGAAATCTGGGAAAAATGATGATATTTTTTCTGGAAAATAGACATCCTAATGATTCCAAATAATTTTACGGATCCTCGTTTCAATTTTTCTAGAATTAATTATGATTTTTCAAAGTTAGGAGAAAATCTGCCCAGATTTGAAGGATCAGCGTTTTTCCAAAAATAAAAAAAGAAATAATTGAAAAGTAACTCCTCTAGGGGTAAAATGGTCAATAGGGACTAGGATACCCACTAGGTTACCTATTAGAATATTGATTATGAATTAATAGATGTGATATTACCCCCATAGGATATCTGTAAAAGTGAAACGACCGACGCTTGTACCGAGAACACTGACAAAGGTACGGACGCGTATTGTAACCTTAACTCTTATGCTTATTGTTTTCTTGTATGAGATAGAAATGTTCATAGACCATGACTCTGTTTTAAAAAGAATGGTACATACAGCATTACACGGGTTATGGCATGATAATACCGTAAAGTTTTCTTAGCGCTGAGAACACGATAGGCCATCGTGGTACTGGAGAGTGCAAACTATATAGAAAAAAAAAAGAAAGGGAAATGATGAATATGCAATGGCTGTGTTTTACAATAATTGTTGTTATGTCATGAATATCTGTCATATATATCTGTACATAAGCATGAGGTTAACCGTTACCTGGGGTCCGATGGGAATTGGACCTCAGCTCTTACCATAGCTTCAGGATCCGGAGTAAACAGGATCGAGGACGAGAGTAAGCAGCGGTCATAGGAACCGGCTAAGGAAAGTGTTGTTGACTTGAACCCTTCCATGTAGACATCCGGAAAAAGAAAGGCTTGTAATGCTATTTAAAGGCTGACATACACCTTACAGGGAATATTTATCAGCTACTCTTTTTGTTTCTTAAAAAAAAAATTCCGATGCCACTCTGATTAAATTCTTTTGTACTCTGATCAATCCCTTTTGAAACCACATTTGAAAACTTGGGATGTTACAAGAATATTTTAGATAAATTCAAACTTGGCGGGAGAATATTTCAGATAAATTCGAACTTGAGGGGACAATATTTTAGACAAATTCGAACTTGATAAAAGGATATTTGAAATATATATTTTAGGAAAAAAATATTTTTCCTTTTCATTTTGAATTAATTACTTTTGAGGTAAAATAAGTATTTCTTGATTTTCTTACCACATATCACCCTTTCATTTTCTTCCTACCAAACAACTCACCTTCCATCAAGCCATTTTCTCTCATCCCTTAAAATCTTCCTTCCCCTTCCCTTCCTTTCTCTTCTCTAAGGCCCCGTTTGTTATAAAGAAGATTTAAGGAAGGAAAGGAAAGGAAAGGAAAGGAATGGAAGATTAGGAGGGAACTTTAAAAATGTGAGCCGTTTGGTACACTAGGGAATGGAAGTTAGTTGAGGGAAAATAAAATGTTTGGTATGAAAAATTGAGTGTTTGTTAAGTGGGAAGATTATGTGAATTTCTGAAAATGCCCTTGAAAAAAAATGAAAAAAAGTTGAATTTGGTTTGAACAGTGCGACATCATCGATCCCTAACCCAAATCGCATATTCGGTGAGATGTAAAATTGAAGTTGCAATGTATGGGATATGAAATTGCAATTATGATTGGCATCCTGAGGCCAAAAGTTCGACAAATAATGAAGCTCCGATATTTTAGAACAAGGTTCGAATTGTTTAGAGGTTGCCGAAGGAGTTTGTGCGTAAGGTGAGACGTAGGTTGGAAAAAAAAGTGATCGGCTCATGTAATAAATTAACGAGAACAAAGTAGCAGCAATTTGATTAAAATGAAAGTGAGCTTAGTTAAAATGGCGATACCAACGGCAAAAAAGTGCAGTTGTGAGGTTGAAGAAGAACAGTAACAGGTTGACAATATGTATAACAATATATTAGTTTTTTTTTTCAATAAAAGAGCAGTACAAAACATACAAATATCATTCACATATAGATGGAAGCAATTGTTTATTTCTTTTCATTGAACGTAAGGTGTGGAAAAGCAATAAAAGAGAAATGCAATTTGGCTTTGTCAAGTGATGTAGAAAGAGGAATTGAAAAAAAACAAAAAGGAACTTGTCTTTTCAAAATGGTGTATAACAATAATCAGAAAGGTGGACATGAGAGCAGCAAAATGCAGATGCACATAACTGATGTATCTGTTTTGTTACAAGGAAAAAACTAGAAGGAAATTTGCCTAGTAAAATGCTGCATAAAATGAAATGGAAGGCTGGACATGAAAGTAGCATAAGGCACAGTGACATAAATGAACATAGATGAAGCAATTTGGCCTTCTCAAATGCTGCTTAAACAGGTAAAGCAACTACAGGAAAAAGAACACTATAATGGAGCATAAAAGAATGTACAAATAGGCTTGAAGACACAATTGTTTAGGCCACATATAAAAGAATATATTCCACCATAAATTTGCTGGGCCATAAGTCAAAATGAGCCAAAACACACATCAATAATGGCAACATCATTTAAACCAGTTGATAAGAGGTTAATATTGAGATAGCAATCAAACAACTAAATTTTATGTTCGAACCAAATAGCCCAGTTCGAACAGAAGTCACAACAACAAAACCAATACAGCGATGGTTTAGGAGGTCTAAAAACAACATAACCTACAAAAAGGTACCTCAGCCATGCATACAACCCAAATAATAATAATAATAATAAGTGTCCCTAATTCTTCTTCCTCCTCTTAGCTGGAGACCTTCTAGCAGCGGAGCGCTTAAGCGAAGCTCTGGTTGAACCAGGGAGGTCTACAGGGACGTACATGGGGGAAACGTTCGAATTGTCCTGTAAACTAAATGGAAATGTTCGAACTAAAGAGATTGAACTAATTGTGCGTTCGAACAACAACTTTGACAGTGGGCACATCAGTTGAATCTGTCAGTGCAACATATTGATACGTGTACATGGTCCATAGTCAAACATCTGCTTTGTTCTTTTTGTTTGTTTGTTACAAGAAGCAGATACAGTAATAATTATGGCAATATTTGACAGAAACAATGGTTTTCCTCTGTTTTTTTTTTGTTACAAGCAGCAGGTACAGTAATAAATAAAACAACACTTTGACAGCAACGAAAGTTTTTTGAAATTATTTGTTACAAGAAAGATGTACATAAATAGTGAACAACTTTTATACATTGCCAAAAATGTGAGTACATATCTAAAACCAGGCATAGTCTAAATGGCCTGAATGATAATACATTGACTGAATTCAAGTATAAGAGGATGCTACACACAAACTTTATGCCATGTTCAGTTTTCCTAGAACCTTTGAACATGGTCAAAAGTTTGCGATACTGCATATAAAGGTGGCCTGTACAAAAGACAGATATAAACACCTATGTGTGGGGTATTGCACATACAAAAGACAGATGAGTGTCCAAAAATTAGTGACACACCTGACTTACCACTACCCAATCAAAAAACAACAAAAACATATAAGGCTAGCTACGTACTCAACATACATACACTACACTACTATGTATTGCTACTAGAAGGTCTATTGATTCAGCAAGGTACGGATCCATGACAGCTTAAACTTTGGAGGAATCGATCCAAATGCCTTCAGATACTTCTCAAATGCAGTTCTGTTCCCTGGGTTAAACTTCTCCTTCGCTGAAAAATGCCCACTGTTTTCCCAACCTTCTTCACTAAGAACTTCGTCCAGCTCCAAGCTTTTTCACTGACAGCTTCGCCCAACTCCAACTCGCGCCTTCCTCGTGATTTTTGATAAATAGGTACAGTGTTTTCAAGGGGCCTTTTTGTCCAACATTTTCACTATCCCAGCAGCATTTTAACATTCTCGCCTCTTTTGGAGAGAAAGCACATTCCAGCGGATGAGGGAAGATTCGAACTGACAGGAATAGTACTCAATGGAAGATGGGACAACCAAACATTTTTTTTTTATGGGAAGTCTGAAATGTAACATCACAATTTTCTAAAGCATTTTCGAAATAGTTTGACCAGAGTTCGAAAAAGTTTAATCAGAGTAGAGCATCGGAATAGTTTTAAAAAGCGAGTAATTGATAAACATTCATAGCCGGTGTGTCTGGTTGCTATTACAGTCATCCAAATATTCACATATTCAAAAGTACGGTTATACAAAAAATCGAAAAGAAATCCTCCGTCTGAGACCTCATGCGTGCAGCTTACCCTTGTCCATAGTCCTGGCTCCTCCGGAACCTGAGGCTATAGTAAGAGCTGAGGTTCAATTCCCATTGAACCTCAGGTAACGGTTAACCTCATGCTTATGTAACAGTTATGTATGATAGATATTCATGACATCACAGCAACAACCACATATGAAAGTTAATAACAGAACACAGCCACTGCATATGCATGTTATTATAGTCTACACTATTCACCAGTGCCACGATGTACATCCGTGTCCTCAGCGCTAGGAAAACTCAATAGTATTATCAGAACCATAACCCGTGTATAGTTGTATGTATATGAACAACTTTTAAAAACAGAATCTCAAGCTATGAATACATCTATCACATATAAGTATACAATAAGCATCAGAGTTAGTGTTACAGTATGCGTCCGTGCATTCGTTGACGATTTTGGTACGTTCGTTGGTCGGACTGTGATCACACTTATCCTATAACGGTAATATTGCATTTATTAATTCACAAATAATATCCTAATAGATATCTTAGTCTCTAATGACCATTTTTCTATTGTGGAATTATTTTTCAACTCATTTCCTTTATTTTCTTGAAAAAACGCTAGTCCATAATTTTGGACAGATTTTCACCTAACTTTGGAAAATTATAACTAATTCTAGAAAAATCAAAACGAGGATCCGTAAAATTCTTTGGAATCCCTAGGATGTATATTTTTAAGTAAAAATAATCACTGTTTCCCAGATCACACACATGATTCCCAGTTTTAAAGTTTTGAGCCTTTGCCCAGAATTTTTCCAGAAATTTGTAGCTAAACTTTGAGAATTTTTATCTCACTGTACGTAGCTCATTTTATCATGTTCTTGGCATATTTGAAAAGCCCTATATGTCTACTTTAACCATGAATTTTCCCAGAATTTTCAACATCAGTTTCAACATAAAATATTGACATTTTTATCACTGACTTTAGAAATTGCTTAACCAATGAAATTTCACCAGAACTTTGTTACTTTGATGTTTCTCTTCCAAAAATTTTGCTCTATAACCTTCTTCATCAGTTTTTCGAAATAAAGCTAATTTTGACCATAAAAACAAGAAAATAAAATTATTCTAGAATATTTAAGATCTAAGCTACTTCTATCTAAGAATTTAAGAACTAAAACTTAAAGAACTTAAAGATAGAGCTAGAGAACTTACCAAGAACATTGCTACTCCTTCAAGAAGCTCCTCACTCTTACTCTCTACTCTCTATTTCAGATTACTTTGTTTGTTTTGGTGTGAAGAATATGAAGACCAAGGACCCCTATTTATAGTAAAAAGCTATGGCAACTATGGTAATTTTATGGAACTTCCTCTTCTTCATTCTCCACCCTTGGATCTAGGTTAAATTCAAGCTTCAATCCTACCCCTCCACCTCCTCAAAATCGTCCCCCTTCTCTCTCCCTTATCCTCTTCCATTTTCATAAATACTCCTATCCTAAGTACATTATCCTCTTCCAAAAGTTGATTCTATTATCCCATGTGTGTTTAAATAATTCTTGGCTCCTTCTTCAAGTCACAATTTTCTCCTTCTTCTATTCTTTGTTTTGCATTCCACTAGATGAAAATATATTTAGGGGTCTTCATGAAGTTTTATTCAAATTTCCTCATTGGTTTTGTAATCTTGGAACTTATAGCTTCAAATGAAAACCTCTAATTCCCTTTTTCTCAATTGGAAATAATCTTCACAAATTTAGGAAAAGACTTTGGTTATACCCTATCTCAAGCTTAGATTATGTCTGTTAATAATAACTCCTTATATTTGATTTATGATTAATGTATCTCAAGATACGATTTGTTTTGTATAGATTCTCATTTTTTTATGTCTTGAATTAATTCCATTGATTAATTTAATTGATTTATGCCCAATTTTTCCTATTGGTAGATGCTTTGACTTTTCCCTCTCTCACACCTTTAGACTCACAACTCTCTCTACACTCACAACACTCTCTCTCCTTCTCACACACACACACACAACACACACACACACCCATGCGCCACACACACACACACACACACTCCCTCTTATCATCTTATCCTCTTCCAAAATCTTTAAGAGGCTTTATGACAAAGTACTCCTATCCTCTTCCATTTGCCTCAAAGTCTTCCTTGTCTTAATTGTTTGTTCATGACTCATTTTTGCATGTGTGTGTTTGACTTATTAAACACTTTAATTCTCCCTTATTAGGCCATAAAAAACTGCCCCCGCCCCCCTCTTCAACCTTTTTTTTTTAATTTTTATTTTGTGTTTCATTTGTCTCACAAGGTCAAGGAGGAAGGCCTCTCATTGGTCCATAAAGTTTCACATGGATTTAGCTTTATGATAATTAATTTGAGGCCTTTAGATTAACTTTATGTGTTTTAATCCTAGCCTTCACATTTAATTCTAATTAGTATCCCTAATAAAATAGTTAAGGGTAATTGTCAATTTATGATTGGTTCCTAGCTTAATTAGAGCCCTTAGAAATCTACTTATGCTAATCTTAGTCTCCATTTGCCATTGGTTCTTAATTAGGGTAATACATCCTTGATTATGCCTATTTTAATTTTGTTATTAAATTTAATGTCTTTATTCTAATTGTAATACCCCAAAAATTATAATGTCTCATAACTACAATATTTTGATAAATGACACCTATTTAAACTAGGTGAATATATGGTCTCAAAAATTTAAGATGTATTTATTCTATTTTCTAGGAAATCTTCCTTTAGGATTAAGGTAACCGATGATTGAATTTTCTTAGGAATCATAAAATATTATAGAAATACAAATAATTACCAAATTAAATTATGGTTCATGTAGAATTAAGAAGAGTAAGAAAGTATCATAAAAATACCTAAACAAAATAGGGGAAATCAATAAGAATTAATGAACAACTAGGTATTCACTAAATTAAATAATTGTGCAACTTTTCATGATTAATTAAGGGATTAACCAATGAAGACTTAAGCCTCAATTTTCATAATTTGGTAAGAAACTAAATTTTCTCAATACCCTATAATTAACAAACTAATGCCTAAGTTCATATTTAATTCATAAAAGGCCATAAAGAATTATCAAAAACACTTGGATAATTAAAGGGCAATTACCAACCATTAATGAACAATTAAACTACACTAATAAAATATTAGGATACTTATTTACATTTAATATTAATAATCATCAATTAGAGGTATGTTAAGCTAATTAAAAATCCAAGACCAATAATAGGTTAGGATTTTTTTTTTGATCAACAGTCTATTTATATTAATACTCCAAACAGGTACAATATCTGGATACAAGGAAAGTCAGATCCAGTACAACAAAATACATCAAAGACAAAAACAATAACAAAAACAGCCAAATCACCGTACATAAAATATTTAGAAGAAGAAGTAGGATCATGAACAAAGTAGTCTTCTCAATATCTGGGGTTAGAAGTGACAACGAAGAAGGTGATGGTTGTAAAACCCACCCAAACGGGCACACCTCCTTATAAGGATTAGCTGCAACGAGAGTAGCTGTATAGGTACCCCATATTGGGGTTAAGAACACAGAAAACCCAACCTCAGAGATAAGAAAACCCATGATGTCCAGAAGAAAACTTCTGCTCCTTTGATGAATCAGATCTGATGATGTTGACCATACAACAAGCAACGCCTCTTTAGATCTGCCCCCAGGAACGCAGATCCGAACTACCAAGGGAGAATCGGATCTTATAACGTTCATACCGTCATGAAGCCAAGAGGATTTGAACCCAGATCTTATAGATCTGCTTATTTCATGACACAAAAACACTACCAGAAAACCCAAAATCACAGAAAAAAACAGATAAATCTCACATCCACAAATCAGAAACAAAAAAACAGATAAATCTCACATCCACAAATCAGATCTGGAGAGGAGAGGAAAGGACTCGCCACAAGGACGAGAGAAGGCCATGTCTGACAGAACTTTGAGGGAGAGGACCATAGATCAAGGATCTGGACTCCAAAGCACCTGGACCGCAGATCAAAGATATGAACTCGCAACAACCACTCGGACTCGTCTGTGGCACAAATTACTCTAAGAACCAATAAATTAGCATAAGATGAATTATCAACAACCATAAATTACTCTAAGAACCAATAATGCAATAATCAAGAGACAATTAAGCTTTGGATTAAGATGTTAATTAAGACTTAATCAAGCTTTGAAAAGTCAATAATTGCAACTAAGATCTAAGGGCCAAGATTTAACCTCATAAAGCTAATCTAAGGGTTTAAATATAATTAAGAAGCTTAATCCTTGTGAACCAAAGTTAACCAATGGGAGATTTCCTTCTAATATTGTAGAGGAATTAAAACACAAATTTAAAAAAATAAATAAAAGGAAGGAGGGGAGGAAATTTCCTAAAGTAATCAAATAACACATGCACAATGAGTCATGAATCTAGCTAGGTGAGTCAAGAGTCTAAACATGAGTGAATCACCAACCAAGTCATGAGTCACAAGCCTAAAGATGATGAGTCATGAAGCTTCATGAATGCATGAAGACTTCTTCAAACTTTTGGAAGAGGATAAGATGATGCATGTGATGATGTCATTGTTGTGTATGTGTGTGTATGCTAATGTTGTGCATATGTGTGTGTAGTATGAAGGGAGAGGAGAAAGTCAAGTTGTGGGCCAATAGGAAATTAGATAATTGCATAATTAGGAAAATTCAAGAAAACAAATCCTAAACATAAAATAAATGAAAATCTATACAAACTAAATTGTATCTTGAAATCCATGAACTAAGTATAAAAACTAAGTTGGGATTCATAACAAGCATAAATCAAGCATGAAAACAAGTATAACCAAAGTCATTTCCTTAATTGTTGAAGATTGAAACCAATAGAGAAGATAGGCAAAATTGGTCTCAAAATGAAGCCAAGAAATTCTAGATTACAAAACCAAAAAGAAAACTAGCATAACACTTCATTAGGATCACCAAATGGATTTATAACAACACCAAAGGATAGAACAAAACATGTTAATAACACTTAAGTCTTGATTATGTCATCCAAATGACATCATGTTTTATAATGAAGGGATGAGGTTAAAACTTCTATGCTAAGTTTAGATCCAAAGGATGAGAGGAAAGTTGAGACTTTGGTTCTCTTGGACAATGACCATTTTAACCCTTGAACTTTGCCTATAAATAGAGAGCTCCTCCCTTCACAATTCTTCACACCAAAACCATTCTAAACAAAGAGTGGAGTGAAGCAAGAAGAAGGAAGAGCAAGAGTCTTCAAGAGGTAAGCTTGTCTTTAGTTTTTAGTTTTAAAGTTCTTAAAAGTTATTCTAGGTAGTTTTTAGTAGAATTGTTAGTTTTAATCTAGAAAATAGGTAAAGTAATTTCCCATAGTTGTTCTCAAGCCTTATTGCATCGAAAGATGTCTGACAAGGTGGGAACATGTTGGGAAGTGACTTTTAGAATTAAGGGAATAAGTTAGAGTAAGATAAAAGAATTCTGGAATTTCTGGATAATGGGAGTTAACTTGATAGGGAGCATTATTTTATGCATCAAATGATCTTTAAAAATCACGAAATTTTTCAGAAATAAAGTAGACATGTAGGGCTTTCCAAATATATAAAATATGTAACGTTTTGATCTCTGGACAAGGAGATATGAATTTTTGAAGATTAGGCTATTTTTCTGGGCGAATTTCTGGGCAAGGTATGAACACATGAAATCTGGGAATTGTTCTTGAGTTCTAGGTAAAAACTGATATTTTTCCTTAAAACTAGACATCTTAAGGAGTCCGGGAAATTTTATGGATCTTCGTTTCGATTTTTCTAGAATTAGTTATGATTTTTCGAAGTTAGGCAAAAATCTGTTCAGAATTTCAGAACCAGCGTGTTTTTTAGAATTAAAGTGGATAAGTTGAAAAATAATACTACCAAAGGGTAAAAAGGGGTCATTAGTGACTAGGATACCTTCTAGAACATTAATTGTGAATTAATAAATACGATATTACCATTATAGGGTAAACGTGATCACGGTCCGAGCGACGACGTACCGATATCGCCAACGAAGGTGCGTTCGCGTAATGCTTATTGTATGATTGTATATGATGGTTGTGCTCATCGACTAAGACTTACATACGTGGTTATGTTACATATGAGGTTATGTTCTAATTATTGTTGTAGCATACGTGGCTATGTTACATACGTTGTGATTATCTTACATACGTGGTTATGTATTTCTAATCATACATTTGTTATGGGCTTTTGTCTTGATTATCATTGTAACGTCATGAATATCTGTCATACATATTTGTACATAAGCATGAGGTTAACCGTTACCTGAGGTTCAATGGGAATTGAACCTCAGCTCATAGTCTCAGGTACTGGTGGAACTGAGACAAGAACAAGGATGAATAGCACGGGCAGAGAAGTAATTAGGGGTCATTGTAATCATAAATGTTCAGAGATTTGTACCATTGTAATAGCAACCAGACTCAACAACAGGAAATGTATATCAGTTACTCGCTCTTTTAAAAAAAAATTATTCTGATGCTCTACTCTGATTGAGATATTGTTTTAAAAAGAAAATCTTTTCCGATGCCACTTTGATTAATTTTTTCGAAGCTCTGATAATCCCATTTGAAAACCACATTTAAAGGCGGGATGTTATACTAATTATTGCAAATTTAATTGCCCATTAATTGTTGGTAATTACCCCTTAATTGGTCCAAGTATTTTGATAATTCTTTATGGCTTTTTATGAGCTAAATATGAACTAGGTATTAGTTTGTTAATTATAGGGTATTCTTTAATTAGAAAATTTAGTTTCTTAATAAATTATGAAAATTTGTGCTAAGTCCTCATTAATTAATCCTTTGATTAATTATGAAAATTTGCACAATTATTTAGTTTAGTGAAGACCTAGTTGTTCATTAATTCTTATTGATTCCTCCTAATTTATTTAAGTATTTCCATAACACTTTCTTGCTCTTTTTGATTACACATGAACCATAGTTTAATATGGTAATTATTTGTATTTTATGATATTTTATGATGCCTAACAAAATTTAGAAAATTCAATCATTGGTTACCTTAATTCTAAAGAGAGATTACCTAGAAAATAGAATAAATACAATATAAAATTTGAGACCACATATTCACCTATTTTAAATAGGTATCATCTATCAAAATATTGTATTTATAAGAAATAATAATTTTTGGGGTATTACATCTTATCTTCCCTTTCCAGCACCCTCTTTCTACGTAACAAACGGGTCCTAAGTTTTTTCACTCCTCAAAGCTTCCCCATATCAAATGGGCCCTTAGTGAATTCATAAGAAAATCTTGTTATTTTAAATTAAAATATTTGTAAACTATCATTATCCTTGAAATTTTATCTTGTATGTACGTACGTATCTTTTATATTTGTAACCTATCATATTGCCAAGTTTATCTTTAATAGCACGACTGGTTTATCACAACTTTAGTTTATATATCCACTAAGGGGGAAAAAATCCTTTTGTCTGTTGCCAGAAAGACAAAATACATTGTAAAACAGGCATGTGACAAAATTTACAAGGGAAAAATGATCATGACAAAAGCCCTCGTTACAAATGAAATATTTGCAACGGATTTTGTGTCATACAAAATCGTTTCAAATTGGAATGGATATATTCGGACATAAAATTGTGTAAATCGGTTAAAACTATGCATGCCTACCCACATTTGAACAATTGTGTAAATCCATCATAAATTGCGAAGCAATATGAAAAAAATTCGTCGCAAATGATGTAACAATTTGCGATGGAATATGAAAAAAATCCATTGCAAATTGAGGAATTAAAATATATATATATATATATATATATATATATATATATATATATATATATAATTATAAGGGCTTTATCACAACAATTACCAAATAAAGAAAAAAATTCGATCGCCCTTGGTATTTTCTAGTAGTGATCCAAATAATTTTAATTTAAAATCCTTCAGATTTATGACGGAATTTCAATTTAAAATATTAATTTAAATGACGTTGCATGAATGTTATCCAGAATTAGTCATTATGTATGGCTAACAAGATTGCATACGGATATCATATATATATGTGTGTGTTTTTAATTTTCTATAACAGTATTTTATATGGAATAGAAGAGAGGCTCATATATATTTAATGGAGTTTAAACTTCTCATATTACATGAGAAAAAGAAGATTCCTACACAAAAAATAGTGGGTCCTACATATATATATATATATAATGCTAATTATATATATATCTGTGTGTGTGGGTCCCACCATTTTATGTGTATGTGATATGAGAAAACACTGATCTCCTACAACATGAGAAGTGTTTTTCCAATATTCAATATCTTATATAAATATTAATTTCAAGAAAATATTTCTTGAATAAAACTATGAAAATCCATTCAAATTATCATTATAAATAAGAGATCCCTAGCCTTAATGGCTTTGTGTTTTACAATAATCCCTCCCTCGAGAGAGCAATTAATAATCGAGAGGTCCCTATTCCTTGCAACAATTACAATGTCGTCATCTGTGGAGGCGATTACTCTGGTTTGCAGCGACGGCGGCGAGTTCAAGATAACTGTCAGAGCGGCGAAGCTATCGAGTCTTTTAAATCGGTTACTGGCGGAGGATGTTTGCGTCTCTGATGATCGCAAAATCGAAATAACTGGTGGAGTGGATAGTAAAACATTAGTGAAAGTGATTGAGTACTGTGAAAAGCATGCCCCCACGGCCGACAGCGGAGCCTCAGATTCCGATGCGGAGGAGCTGAAGAAATGGGACATAGAGTTTATGAAGATGGACGTGGAGGATATACTATTTCATATAGTAATGGCGGCCAACTATTTGAATATTAAGGGCTTGTCAGATTTGGCTTGTCAAACTGTGGCGGATTTGATGAAGGGAATGACTGTCTCACAAATGCGAAAGATCTTTCACATAGAGAACGACTTCTCTTCTGAAGAACAAGAGGAACTTCGTAGACAACATCCAGAATGCTTCTTTGATTAATCAACTCATCAAACTTCTTCTCTATTTTCTTAAATTCGTATTCAAGAAAATATCTTGTTTTTCAGTTTTCTTTTTTCTTTTTACCTAGTTTTGCAGTTTTCTTTGATTCTATTCTGTTGCAAACATATTGGATGATTCATCCTTAATTCCTGAAATTTTATGAGTATTGTAAATTCTCAATGTTGATAGTCATTATCCTCCTCAAGCAGAATAAAAACGTCCGGTGAATTCTTTGAATTCGTATTCAAGAAAATATCTTGTTTTTTAGTTTTCTCTTTTCTTTTATTACCTTGTTTTTCAGTTTTCTATTATCCTTTTCCGTTGCAAAAACATTGGATGATTCATCCTTAAGTCCTGAAATTTTATGAGTATTGTAAATATTGATTTAATTTGATTTTGTGCCGTAATATATAAGGAAAGATTCCGATTTAGATATGTTCCCTCTCTTTATCCATTTTTTTATATAATTAATTTAATAATTAAATTCTTATGTCTTGAAAGAATAAATTTAAAAAGGACGAAACTTATATTAACTTACAACCAAGTATCCAATAAGATCGTGCTACGTGTATCAGACTATTAGTGGTTTCCATGTCAGCTGGTAACCCCTAACAGCAACTTAACGACAATTAAACCCAAAAATTGGTCTTTTTTTTAATAAAAAAATAATAATAGAGAGCACTGGACAATTGTTGATTCTGGTACGTGATTTATTATTGTTGGATTCTTTTGTTTTGGTTTTTTGTGCTTCTTTAATTTTGTTTCCTGAGTGATTCTGGAAAATTGGTAGTGGAAGAAAAACTAGCAAATATAATGCAATTCTTTAACGAACACAAAATATAACTTTATACGTCATTTGCTTAAAAAAGCATCTTGCTTTGGTTGCTTTACTCAGTAAGGAAGAACTTATGATATACGTATAAAATAAAGGATTGTAAAGCCAGGTGAAGTACGGATGAAAAATTGGAAATTAATGGTTTCTGAAATCAATTGATGTTGTGAATTGTGCTAGGTGAGGAAGCAGTGGTAGATCCAAAAAAATAATGAAAGGGACATTAGTGGCGGATTCGGTTTCTTTCTTTTCTTTTTTCTTTTTTTAAGGAAAGTTTTAAATTGATGAGTATATATTTTATCATTAAATATGTGTATATTTTATGAGATTTAATTGGAATTATTGATATTATATATCTATTTAATTATCTTTTATGAACGTTTCCATAACTGAATGAAACTTGGGATCAAAGAATAAATCGACATAAGATCTACTCATATCTTATTTTTATTATGCAGGAAATATTAGCTGATTTGGAAAGAAATAGAAAGAGCAATTAAAAGGATATGCAATCAGCCAAACTTGATGGTCCCCCACAAGAAAAATAGAAACAAAATCAATTGTGTGATCTGATGGAGTAAATTACAAGATATGAGATATCTTTGTAATAAGAAAAAGAGAGTCAGTGACCCAAGACCTAAATTATAAATAAGGAGGTAGAGATAAGCAAAAGGGGAGGAGGACGAAAAGAAGAAGCAGAGCGTGATATTAATTCAAGAAGCAGAGTTGTTCTGGGATTTCTTCTTCTTCTTCTCTTTATGTTGGAATTTGAATTTCTTATTTTTGTAATGGGTTTTCTTATAGCCATGTGTGGCTAATTTTCTTTTGCAACCTAGGGAATCTATGAACTTGTTTGGGTTTTAGAGATTATTCCCACTTGTTACTTTTGCTTAATTTTATTTCAGTTTATTTAATCCTGTGTTCATTGTTATTGCTTATTGATTGATCACCATTAAGCATGTTTTGGGGATTTAGGGTTGGACTTGGAAGAGGGAATCCTAAATTGACTTTGGGAATAAATAATGTGGAATTAGGTTTAAATTTAACGTGAAGTTAGGTTTTAATCTAATTTACGTCTAGGATAGACATATACCTAGAAGCTCCGCATAGTCGTCAAATTAGAGTGAGCTCGATTTAAAATGCGTCTTATTTAATTGTGTGAGGCATTACATAATTATTTAAGATAGGTATATAAATGGACCGGAAGGCATTTATAGACATTAATACTCTAGATTAGCTGATTAGATTAAGTCAAAGTTAATTTAGTGGGGATAAAATCTAGGAATCAAATAAGGGATTAGTGACTCTAGGTTGCTCATTTGATTATTGTGGTTGTTTTCTTATTTTTACTTTAGTTTTAATTTCTTTTATCTTAATTAAATTTAATTTGGTTTTCTCAATTTAAATGAAATTGTGAAATCAATGCTTAACTAAAGTTTGTAATACCAAGTTCTCGTGGGAACGATACTTTTCTTATCACTTTATTACTTGATACGGCCTGTGCACTTGCGGAGTTTTTAGGCTTAAAGTTTTGCCCTATCATAAATACATTAAAAAAATAATATAAATAAGAAAAGAAGAGAATATCAAAAAAATATTCATGAAATCAAGTAAATACTGATGATCTAATAAGAGAGACAGTTATTTTACCTTGTCATTTAGAAAAAGCAAGGTTAAGTACTACTAGTATTAGAAATGCAGTTACATAAATTATAATGAAAGGTGGGCACTCAATAAGTTGAAGTACATGTATTTCAATAATAAAATTATATTACAATAAAAATAATTACAATGTCATCCTTCTAGGCCTTATTTTTTAGAATTCTATTATAATTGTCTTATTATCAATGCTATTAAATACATCTTTAACAATTTTTTTTGGAAGAGGCAAAAATGCCCCCCTTCTCATGCATATGTATGGATCTCGTTGTTTCTCAATCGGCAATTTGTATAAAAATGAAACTTTTTCTAGATCACAACGTCAAGGAATGCCGACGACAATGATCAACAAAACGACGATTGCCTAGGGTTCTCTATTATTGTTTTTTTTTTTTAAAAAAAAAGAAAAACCTTTATTTAGCAATTTTTAGCTTAACTATGGTCAAGTTGCTATTAGGGGTTAACTGTTGACATGGAAACCAATAATACGTGTGGCACGCTTTGATTGGGTATTTAGTTGTACTTGAGCTAAGTAACTAGATATAAGTTTGGTCCATTTAATTTAAAAATACTAAATTACCGTAACACAACCTCTGTAACATCCCGCCTTTTTAAATATGGTTTTCAAATGGGATTATCAGAGCTTCGAAGAAATTAATCAGAGTGGCATCGGAAAAGTTTTTCTTTTTAAAACAATATCTCAATCAGAGCATCAGAAAAAAAATTTTCTTTAAAAGAGCGAGTAACTGATATACATTCCCTGTTGTTGAGTCTGGTTGCTATTACAGTGGTACAAATTTCTGGGTATTTATGATTACAACGTCCCCTAGGTAATTCTCTGCCTGTGCCTTCTCATGTGCTATTCATCCTTGTTCTTGTCCCGGTTCCACCAGTATCTGAGAGTATGAGCTGGGGTTCAATTCCCATTGAACCCCAGGTAACGGTTAACCTCATGCTTATGTACAGTTATGTATGACAGATATTCATGATAAAACAACAATATCCATATTCAATATTCATTTCTCAAAGATAAAAACATAACCATCATATATCCATATCATTCCATATTCATATCAAACCAGTCTGCACTCTTCACCAGTGCCACGATGGCTTATCGTGTCCTCAGCGCGCTAGGAAAACTCAAACGGCATTACCAAGACTGTAACCCGTAATAGCTGTATATATATTCAAATAATTTTTAAAGCAGAGTCACAGTCTATGAGCATATCTACCACATACAAGTGTACCATAAGCATCAGAGTTAGTGTTACAGTACGCGTCCGTACCTTCATTGGCAATATCGGTATGCTGTCGCTCGGATCGTGATCACGTTTACCCTATAATGGTAATATCGTACTTATTAATTCACCAATAATACTCTAGAAGGTATCCTAGTCACTAATGACCCTTGGTAGGAATATTTTTTTAACATATCACATTTAATCCTCAAAAACGCTGGTCCATTATTTTGGACAGATTTTTGCCTAACTTCAGAAAATCATAACTAATTACATAAAAATCGAAATGAGGATCCGTAAAATTTTCTGGAATCCTCAGGACGTCTAGTTTCAAGGAAAAATAATAGTTTTTGCCCAGATCACATGGTTCATTCCCAGTTTTTAAGTTTTGAGCCTCTGCCTAGAATTTTTCCAGAAATTCGTAGCCTATCTTTGAAGATTTTTATCTCACTGTACAGAAATCATTTGGACATGATCTTTATATATTTAGAAAGCCCTATTTTGACCATGAATTTTCCCAGAATTTTTCAACATCATTTTCAACATGAAATATAAGCATTTTTATGACTGACTCAGAAATTCCAGAACCGATGAAATTTCGCCAGAACTTCGTTATTTCGGTGTTTCTCTTCCGGAAATTTTGCTAAAACCTCTTCTTCATCAATTTTTAGAAATAAAGCTGATTTTAACCATAAAAACATGAACCTAAAATTATTCTGTAATATTTAAGATCTAACCTACTTCTATCTAAGAATTTAAAAACTAAAACTAAAGAACTAAGAACTAAAACTAAAGACAAACTTACCTCTTGAAGCTCCTTGCTCTCCTTCCTCCTTCTTGCTCCTCTTAGAAATCAAATCTTGGAGTTTGATTTGGTGTGAGGAGTATGAAGAGCAAAGCTTCCTATTTATAGGGGAAATGCAACACCTCTTACAAGCTTCATCCTACCAATTCTTGGCCTTTGGATCTAGCTAATTTTTCAAACTCCCATCCTCACCATACACATACCCAAAACTGCCCCCCTCTCATCTTCTAGCTTCTTCCATTAGCTTTTGAGTCATCTTCATGAGTCATCAAGTTAGTACCTTATCTTCTTCCATTCTTCTCAAAAGTCCTCTACTAGGTTAGTGATTCACACTTTAGAGTTATGACTCATTTCACATGTAGCTTGGTGACTCATGTAGGTTAGATTGGTGACTCACCTTATCCCCTCCTAAAATTGCCAAGTGTCCTAGTCTTTTTAGTTAGGCTAACTCTTTGTTGTTCACTAGAGAGGAATTTGTTTAGGTATCCTAATGAAGTTGTATGCTCAATTGTTCATTGGGTTTGAATTCTAGACATTTTTAGCTTCATTTTGAGACCAATTTTGCCTATCTTCTCTATTGGTATTATTTTCCACAATTAATGGAAATAGCTTTGGTTATACTCATCTTCAAGCTTGATTTGTGCTTGTTAACAATCACAACTTAGTTTTAATACTTAGTTCATGGATTTCAAGATATGATTTATTTTGTATAGGTTTCCATTTACTTATGTCTATAATTAGTTTCATGAATTATCCTAATTATGCAATTAACTAAATCCTTATTGGCTAACAAGTTGACTTCCCTTTCCCTCTTCATACTAGACACACACATGTGCACAACAATAGCATACACACACATGCACAACAATGACATCATCACATGCATCATCTTATCCTCTTCCAATTTCAACAAGTCTTCATGCATTTATGAAATTTCATGACTCACCCTTTGTAGATTGATGACTCAAGGCTTAGATTCATGACTCTTTCATATCTAGGTTTGTGACTCATTGTTTTAGACTCTTGACTCAATGTGCATGTGCTATTTGATTAACTTCCTTCTTCCCTTTTCCTAATTATGCACTATCTAATTTCTCATTGGTCCTCATCTTGACTTTCTCTCTTGGACTCACAACATTAGCATGCACAACACTCCTTTAATTTGTGTTAATCTCTTATTGGTCCAATTAATTTTATGAGGATTAAAAACATTTTCTTGATTTACCATTGGCTAATCCAATTTCACAAGGATTAAGCTCTATAATTTATTTAAGCCCTTAGATTGGCTTTATGTGGTTAAATCTTGACCCTTAGATCATAGTTGATTTTATTGACTTTTCAAAGCTTGATTAGGATTTAATTATCATCTTAATCCAATACTTAATTGCCCCTTGATTATTGTATTATTGACTTTTAGGGTAGTTTAAGATTATTGTTAATCTATTTTATGCTAATCTCATCCCCTATTGGTCTTTGATTCTTAATTAGCTTAACACATCCTTAATTGATGACAACTAGTATTAATTGTAAACAATTAGCTAAATATTCCATTAGTGTAATTTTAATTGCTCATTAATTGTTGGTAATTACTTTTTACTTGTTCAAGTGTTTTGATAATTCTTTATGGCCTTTTATGAATTAAATATGAACTAAGTATTAGTTCTAGGGTTTTAGAACATTTGGTCTCTTAAACATTTATAAAATTGATGTTTAAAACCCTTTGATTAATTATAAAAATAATACAATTATTCCAATTATTGCAAATTAAATTGTCCCGTAGTTGTTAGTAATTTCTCTTATGATTAAATCAGGATTACTCTTAGTTTTAGAGACTTTAGGGTATTTTATAATGTTTTATGATCCTTCATGTAATTTTTAAAATTGGGTCTTGCCCTATTTAAATTCTAGAGAAAGTTTGCCCAACATATTCTCCTATTTTTAATAGGTATTATTTGCCAAAATATACTATTTTTAATGAATATGAATTTTAGGATATTCCATTCCTCCAATTTTATCTATGTATTTTCATAACTCTTTCTTACTCTTCTTGATCATGCAAGAACCCTAATTTAATTTGGTAATTGTTTGTATTTTTATGATATCTTATGATCCCTAGAAAAATTCAATCTTAATCCTATATAAGGATTTCCTAGAAATCATACCTCATAATTTGAGACCACATATTCATCTAGTTTAAATAGGTGTCATTTATCAAAATATTGTAGTTATGAGAAATTATAATTTTTGGGGTATTACAACCTCATACATTCTCTTCAATATTTAGAATTAGGCTAAATTATACAAAATCTCCTCAACTATAAGTCAGTTGTATATACCCTCTGATATTTTAAAGTTGAAATTTAACCACCTAATGTTTCATTCCTTTACTATGAACCCCTTGCAATTAGTTCGCTGTTAACTTTTTTATGAAAATTGCCATGTCATATCAGTACGGAACACATGGCAACCTATGTGGCATCCTATATAATCTAATAATTTTTAAGTAATTATTATTTTGAAAAAATTGCACCTAAGTCTCGAGTAAGGAAAAATATGACAAAATGGTTTATTTAAAACTCAAATTTGCAGTGAAATGCCTAAAAAAAAAGGGGATCATTTTGTAGTGGTTAAAAGTGGGTATTGGTAGAAGTTTTAACTCTACTAACGACATGTATACAATTAAACAAACCGTTACAAAATGCACCATAACAAGTTGTTTTGTAGCAGTTTATAAAAATCGTGATTGACATACTGAAACCGTTATTGAAACTGTAGTGATTTGGTATCACTATTACAAGATGATATCTAAATGACATATTGTGTTAACATTATATAGCGGTTAGCTAACCATATACAATATGGAGTTGGACAACTAAACCGTTCCTAATCGTTTTTTAATATTTGTTTGGGTGGAAAATGGTTATTCAGAAATGAGATGTTAAGAGTCTTGTCTTCTTTTTACCATGAGATTTTGGTCTTTTTTCAAAGATTATAATTTTTTGCTTTGGACACGAGCATTGTGAAGGGTTCTAAACTAGTATATATAAATACTCGACTTTTAAATGAATTAAATTAAGTAATTTATAATATTTAAAGGAGTTTTTTTATTGTTAAAAATTATGATAAAATGTTGATTTAAAGGAAATATAATTTTTTAATTTAAATTCCTTTATATTTCTGACCGAATTTAAATTACGTTCCATCAATGTTATACAAAATTGTAATTTTATGGCCGGCAAGATTACATATGGATAATATCGTAAATTTTTATTAATTCTGTATATAGGTATTATATAATGGAACAGAAAATGAGCGCGTAATTGATTTCTTATATCAATATTCAATGTAACAAAATATTTCATGAATAAACATAATTAAAAACTGAGCTTGGCCTAATTACAGGGACAATTAGATGGATAGAGTGTGGAAAATTAGATTATGGGGAAAAAATATGATTTTTAGATAAATTAAATTAAGTAATTTAAAATATTTAAAGGAGCATTTTTAATTGGCTAAAGTATACTTTAAGTCCTTTAAATTTATAAAGTATATTTTTTTTGTCCTATAATATTTTTAGATTTTAAAACTAAAATAAACCTTTAGGACTTCCTCCTGTTAGACCTATACTTTGCCCATGGCATCTCTAATTTAAAGAAAATATTAAAACTTAAATCAGTTTTGTTAGTTGCACAATCCTCATTTAAGATTGCTGAGTCAACGTTTTTCATTAGTAAAGTTAGGTATTAACATTGTTGGGCCAAAAGTATACTTTGACATTTCTAAAATTGTTAATAGCTGTGATAAAATGTTGGTTAATTTTAAGATAGATAGCTTATAATCCTTTAGATTTTTGGCCAAATTTTAATTTTGTTATGAACTCGTATAAGAGGCCATGCACCATGAGGCACAAAAAGGGCAAAGTACATCGGGATCTACCTATAATGAAGGAGGATCCTAATCAGCCTATAATCAATTTTATAATCAAGGCACAACCCTAATCAGGGATGGCAGTTGCAGGGGAGGCGGCTGAAGCATGGGCCATAAGATCCACGAAGCCCAAAGACCTAAACTTTAAAGGTAATCTCTATAAATAAGAGATTAATCTAAAAGGTACACATTCTCTATTCGTCCTATTTATTATTCAGTCTCACTATGCACACACATTACCCCATTTTGGCTAAACACCATATATAAGCATAGTGATCCATTATTCTCCCTGGTATTTACCTTATAGTGTAACATCCCAATTTAAAAGTGGATTTTATTTTAAAAAAAAAACAGAGTAGAGCATTAGAGTGAGTGAGTAACTGAATCGTGACAAAACATTAACCATAGTGTAATAGTGTTGTTACAGTTATCCTAGTGTTCAAAAGTAAACACATATACGGTAAGTAGGTCTTTGTCCGGTCATCTATTCTGGCTGCTTTCTATCACCAATCCACACAGCTGAGATCCAATTCCCATTTGGATCTCAGGTAATGGTTAACCTTATGCTCAAATAAAACAGTATATGGATGACAGATATTTATGACAGTACAACAGCATATCAGTACATAAGCACAGAACAGATGCATGATCATAACAATGACAGAACATAAGCACAAAGCAGTATGTAAAGTCCCACAACATGTCTGCACATACCCAGTGCCACGATCTCAACACGTGTCCTCAGCCCTAGGAAAACTCAAACGCTATTATCAATACTATAACCCGTGTAAAGCTGTATGTATAATTGACGACCCTAACCAGAGCCTCAATCTATGAACATATCTATCACATATATGTATATGAGCAGCACAGAGTTAGTGTTACAATATGCGTCCATACCTTCATTGATGATATTCTGGTACGTTTGACGGAAACAGTACTTTTGATGGAAAACAGCACGTTTGACAGCGGTATAACAGCGGCACGAGTTCACAGATATCCTATAGGGATAATATCACATTTATCAGTGATCAACATCATAACAGTCATTTCAGGTACAAATTACCATTTTGCCCCTAGTTTGACTAATCGGCGAAATTTCGCCAGAGCTTCGCTTTTTGACTCTAATCTTCCAAATTTTGACATATCTCTTTTCCCAATATATATTTGAAATAAATATCATATTTATCCCTAAAACATGATATCTAAACTTACTTGGAAGATTAAAGACTAGCTAGCATTTCTACTATAACTACCGCAACAACTATGAAAACTAAAGACTAGAGACCGAAGAAATTACCCAGGGCTCCGCTACAATTTTCTTCGGGCTCCTCCTTCTCTCTATTTTTCGAAATCTCTCTTGTGTTTTGGTGTGAGAATTTCAAATGGATGAAGGCCTATTTATAGGGAAAATGTGCACTATTCATGACTTTATCATATTGAATTCTAGCCATTGGATCTAAGCTTGTACACAAGGCTTCATCTCCACCATCCAATCCACCTCCTTACCTTATTCTTCAAAACCATGATGTCATCAAGGTGATGTCACTCATTCACTTTATGAGTCTTTACCGATAAAGTTCCCTGTTCGATGTTCTGATCGCGTAATTTTTCAAACTCTCAGAAATCCGGCAATGTAGTCTTGAAGGTCTAGTCTTCTTCTTTAGAAATGTCTGGGTCAACTGAATTTTTGATCTCATTCAGGGTATTTCATAACCTGCCGAAGATTCTAATGCGAACACTGTCGGTTACGGAAATTACTTCGGGTGACACCAACTTCAGAACAAAAATTCACTGATTCATAATATGTCCAGTTGTTTATTACTTAGTTCAAGGATTTTGAGTTATGATTTATTTCCCATCAGTTCTCATTTCTACTATCTGCCCTATTTCACAAAATATCGGTTTCGTCTTATCTCTTAAACATTCCGCCGATTTCGGAAATGACTTCAGAGATAACCCACTACGAGATAAAAATTCACTTGTTTATAATATGCCCTGACCTTAGAAACCTAGTTCACAGTGTACAGGGCAAGATTTAATTTCTATTAGTTCCCCTTTATCCTACTGGTTCTTCCATAAATATCTCTTTTATATTATTATTATTATACAAATATCATGATATTTATTATTTATTTTATTCTATTATTATTATTATTATTATTATTATTATTATTCGTTTTTTTTCCCTTCTCTTTTTTTTTTTTGAAAATTTCATTCCTCCCCCCCTTTTCTTATTAATTTATTCTATATTTTAATTATCTTCCAAAATTCACAAAAATTCTTCCTATTGGTTCTTTTGTTTAAGCTTAAATAATTAGCCATTAATTACCTAACGAATCACTTTCTAATTGTTGATAATTTTCTTAATTAGGATTATTCATTTTCTCACAACTATTTCACTGACATTGGTATTTTATGTCACATGCATTATATTAAAAATCGTGGGGGCATTTTGGTTCTCAAAATACTTTTTGATTTTTGCCCATTTAATTTTTCCAAGTTTATAACTTAATAAATTACCAAAATTAGAGACAATATACTCTCTAAATTTTAATAAATATTTTCCCGCCTCTTAGGATTTATCATAATATTCTTAGGCTATTTTATGTTCCATTGGGGTATTTTAGGAATTTTGGCATATTATTCTCCCTAATTTCTAAGAGATTTTTCCTCAAGAAACTTGATAAATATAACATAGGAAATTCAGACCATATATTTTACTTATCAGAAATAGCCATGTATTTATCTTAACCTAATTTTTCAGATATACGATTATCCGGGTATTACATATAGATATCCTGGGGTAATTATCTTCCCTTTGAAATTTGTCTAACATCTTCCCTTTAGAATTTGTCTAATATACGTGCACAGTGATCCAATATTCTCCTTGGTATCTATAAATAACCTGGGCAATCATCTTCCCTTTGAAATTTGTCTAATAGATATCTTGGGGTATCTATTCTACACTAGAACAAATTCAAAAGTTAATTTAAATTACGTTGCATCGGTGTTATACAAAATTATCATCACACTGTATGGCTTAAGATTGCATATGGATATCATATATTTTTATTAATTCTTTATATAGGTATTATATATGGAACAGAACATGAGCGTATATTTAATTTATTATATTCATTGTAAAAATAGATTTCTTGAAAAAAATTATAGCCACAAGCAAACAAAATAAAAGATAAACAAACCGACTAGTCGTGGGAAAATATTTTGTTTTTTGTTATTTTAAATTAAAATATTTGCAAACTATCATTATCCGTCAAAAGTTTATCTTTTGCAATATAATTTTTCAGCCCGTTATTTCCTTAGGATCTGTTTGCTACATGGAATAAGTGGAAGGGAAGGGAAAATGAGTAAATTCCTTTGTTTGATACACTTTTTTTTTTTTTGTTTAATCTTCCCAAAAACTCAAGTTACTGAGGCCTACTTGGGCCCACCAATCTTCCTTTAAAGGTGATAAAATAAGATCCTACCAAAATTAGTAGGAATCTAAGTTCCCACATGAACAGTAATTACTTTTGATATATATTTTAGTAGGAATCCAAAATTAGTAGGATATTTTTTGAAATATATATTTTAGAAAAAAAAAATTTCCTTTTCATTTTGAATTAATTACTTTTGAGGTAAAATAAGTATTTCTTGATTTTCTTACCACATATTACCCTTTCATTTTCTTCCTATCATACAACTCACTTTTTATCAAGCCATTTTCTCTTATCCCTTAAAATCTTCCTTCCCCTTCCCCTTCCCTTCTCTTCTTTTCTCTAAGTTCCTTCCCCTTCTTAAATCTTCCCCATACCGAACGGGCCCTTAGTGAATTCATAAGAAAATCTTGTTATTTTAAATTAAAATATTTGTAAACTATCATTATCCTTGAAATTTTATCTTGTATGTACGTACGTATCTTTTATATTTGTAACCTATCATATTGCCAAGTTTATCTTTAATAGCACGACTGGTTTATCACAACTTTAGTTTATATATCCACTAAGGGGGGGGGGGGGAATCCTTTTGTCTGTTGCCAGAAAGACAAAATCCATTGTAAAACAGGCATGTGACAAAATTTACAAGGGAAAAATGATCATGACAAAAGCCCTCGTTACAAATGAAATATTTTCAACGGATTTTGTGTCATACAAAATCGTTTCAGATAAGAATTGAAGGAAATTAGGTCAAGCTCAATTATTCATCTTGAGCCTGGACACTTCTATATATAATCATCAGTAACCAATTACATAGTGATTGCTCTATACAAGGAAATGATTTATTTCCTACTCAGTGATTACTCTATACAAGGAAATGATTTATTTCCTACTCAGTGATTACTCTATACAAGGAAATGATTTATTTCCTATTCAGTGAGTGCTCTATACATGAATACAATATACAAAGAATAAATAAATACAAAACTATATTTATTTCTAACTCCCTTCGTCACTTTGAACCTCCTTCATCCTTTTGCTTGGGGTCAAAGTGGTCTCTTGTTGTAGTCGTCTAATGGGGGCAACAGTAACTCCTAGCTTGTCTCTAAGGAAGTAGAAACGAGCACGATGCAAGGGCTTGTTAAACAGTCTGCAACTTGAAATTCTGTTGGTACATAAGATACCTGCAAGACTTTAGATAAGACTTGATCTCTTACAAAATGCATATCTATTTCAATGTGCTTTGCTCTAGCATGATGCACCGGATTAGAAGCAAGGGCGGTTGCACTTGTGTTATCACACCATATGGTAGGTATTTGCTTTAATCGGAGACTCAGTTCAGATAGTAAGGATTTGATCCAATTCAATTTGGAAGCTGTATTAGATAAGGAGCGGTATTCAGACTTACAACTGGATTTAGAAACAACAGATTGCTTCTTAGAGGACCATGTCACTAAGGAATTGCCTAGAAACACACAATATGCACCGACAGACCGCCTGTCATCTGGGCATGACACCCAATCAGCATCTGAGTAAGCAGAAAGGGTAAGAGGCTTTGCTGGTTTGACATGAATACCATAGTGAACAGTACCTCGCAGATATCGTAGTACTCTCTTCACTGCTTTCCAATGTTCTGTAGTTGGTTTTGCAAAAATTGACTTAGCTTACCAACACTGAAGCTGATGTCTGGTCTAGTATTGCATAGATGTTGAAGAGCCCCCACTGCACTTCTGTACTCACTGGGATTGGAAAGTAGTTCACCTGAGTAAGCCGACAGGGATTTGTGTGCAGCCATGGGAGTAGGGCAAGGTGAGGCATTATTCATGTGGAAGCGATCTAGTAAATCAAGGACATATTTCCCTTGAGTTAAGTATAGACCAGAACTGTCTCTGTGTGCCTCAATCCCAAGAAAGTAATGAAGAGAGCCAAGATCCTTCAAAGAGAAAATAGAGTGCAGTTTGGTAGCAAAGCATTTGAGACTGTAAGGATTACTACTAGTCACAATGATGTCATCTACATAGATTAGGATCAATAGAATCTGAGTCTTATCTGAGTAGACAAATAAGGAGATATCACTCCTGGAATTTGTGAAGCCCCAATCAAGTAAAACCGTTCGAAGTCTGTCAAACCAGGCCCGTGGTGCTTGTTTTAAGCCATAGAGAGCTTTAGTTAATTTACACACATGGTTAGGTTTAGAGGGATCAACAAACCCTTCAGGCTGCTTCATGAAGACAGATTCAGATAGGAAACCATTGAGAAAGGCATTATTTATATCAAGTTGCTTGATTTCCCAATTGAATGAAACAACGAGAGTCAAAACAATGCGAACAGTGAAAGCTTTAACAACCGGGCAAAAAGTCTCATAGAAATCAATATCTTCACTTTGCTGAAAGCCTTTGGCAACAAGTCTAGCTTTCCGCTTGGATAGAGAGCCATCAGCATTGAATTTGGACTTAAAAATCCACTTATTGTCAACTATGTTTTGGTGTCTGTGTCGAGGAACAAGAACCCAAGTGCCATTTCTTTGGAGTGCTGAAAACTCCTCGATCATAGCTTGCTTCCATAGGGGGGAGGCTAAGGCTTGCTTGGCAGTTCTTGGGACAGGATCTGATGCAATAGTCAGCCCAATATAGGGAAATTTAGGTTTAGTGATCCCTAACTTACTCCGTGTGATCATTGGATGAGAGGTGGGAATGGGTGGGGGTTGTATAGAAGGAGACAGAGATGGCGTTGGGGTAGTGGATTGAGGAGGAGTGGGGTGAAGGGTTGGTGAAGTAGGAGAGTCTGGTATAGTGGGAGAGTCTGGGATGGGAAGAGTATCTGAGGTGGGTGGTGATGGCGAGTCTAGAATAGGTGAGGCTGTAGGAGACGGGCTCTGAGGTGAGACAAGTGTATCATGTGGCAAGGGAAAAGATAGACTGGGATCAATATTGAAAGGTGAGACTCTTGGAGAGGATGGCGGAACAGTTGTGGGAACTAATGCGGATGAAGGTAGGTCTTCGTTGAGGACTGGGGACACACTTGAGAAATTTACAACTTCAGATTCCAATAGTTTCTGCAACGACAAGAAACCATGAGCGATGGATATTCATCCTCATTAAATACAACATGTCTTCATATTTAGATCCTGCCAGTTGAACTGAGGCATTTTAATCCTTTATGTGATCCACTGTAACCCAGAAAAGTGCACCTGGTGCTGTGAAATTGAAGTTTATTTTGATTATAGGGACGGAGACAAGGGAAGCAGGCACAGCCAAAGATTTTGAAGTTCCTGTAATCTGGTTGTTTGTGAAACAAAACCTCAAACTGAGAAATGTTATGTAAAACAGTAGTAGGAAGTCTATTGATAAGATAAACTGTAGTAGAGAATGCTTCCCACCAGTAATATGTAGGCATAGATGCGTGAGCTAAAAGTGTTAAACATGTCTCAACAATATGGCGATGCTTTCTTTCAACTCTACCATTCTGGGCGGATGTGTGAGGACAGGAGTGTCGAAAAACAATGCCATTTTCATCCAAAAAACCCTGAAAGGCACGAAACTCACCACCCCAATCACTTTGCAGGACTTTTATTTTCTTTTCAAGGATGTTCTCAACCATAGACTTAAAAATTTTAAAAGCAGAGAGAGCTTCCCCCTTTGTCCTCAAAGGATAAATCCAGGTATGTCGACTGTAATCATCAAGAAAGCTGATGTAAAACTTGTAACCCCCAACTGATGTTATTGGAGAAGGGCCCCAGAGGTCTGTGTGAACAAGTTCTAGAGCACATGAGGCTCGCGAGTGAGATATAGGAAAGGAGAGTCGATGTGACTTACCCAATTGACAAGAATCACAAAAATTAAAACTTTCATTAGATGATAAAGTGACATTACAATCATTGAGCACTTTCTGTAAAGTGACTTTATTTGGATGTCCAAGTCTTCTATGCCAAGATTCAGAAATAGACAGTCCTTTATTTGTCCTAACAGCATTACTACCAACAGAAATGAAACTAGCAGCACGATTCTTGACGGGAACCACAGGGTTGTCAATCCGTACAAGCCTGGAGTGGAGCCTCTGGTGATTGTTCCTTTCAGCAGAATACTATGTTGACCCTTGTCCTTCACAAAACAGCCATTAGAATCAATTTCAACTGATATATTATTGTTGTCATTAGTGAGTTTGAAGCCACTGATCAGTTTCTTAGACATCTTAGAAGCAACAAGAACGTCATTTAATTTCAAAGTTTTCAGACCAGCAGAATTATCACAAAGTAGATTAGCATGACCGGATCCAATTACAGAGACAGAGGCACCATTACCAACCGAAATGGACCGAATACCTGAGTTCATTGTGGCGTCAACATTATGAGCAGAATTTGTGACATGATGAGTAGCTCCTGTATCTAGATACCAGGCAGGATCAGCAACAGTATCTAAGGTGGTAGCATAGTCAGAGGAAGTGATGTAGGCTGAGGCATTTTCACGCTTCTGTGGCGGCTTGAAATTCTTGTCAAACCTCTTGAAGCAGTTAGCTACCTCGTGGCCAGGCTTATCACATAAATAGCACCAAGGTCTATCACCTCCAGAATAAGAAGAATTACCTCTGCCACCAGGAGAATTTCTGTTTGGACGACCGCCTCTTCCTCGTCTACCGCCACGGCCACGCTGATGGTGAGGGCGTTGCTGATAGTTACCCGATTGAACAGATAAACCAGCAAAGGCATTGGAAAGATTGGTGGTGGTAGAAGTACTTATTTGCTCCAACCGAGACTCAAAGGTGAGAAGCTTAGACTGGAGGTCATTCCAAGAGAGGTGGTCCTTCTCTGATAGTAGCACAACAATAGGGGTGTACTCAGTATCAAGACCAGCGAGAGTTTGTGTGACAAGATCAGGAAGGGATAGAGGACAGCCAGCAAGAGTTAGATTGTCTGAAATAGATTTCATTTTCGCCACGTACTCTCTCATTTTGAGAGAACCTTTCCTGAGTTGCTGAAATTCACTCTTTAGGAAGGTGACTCTGGATTTGGTATTTGCACCCACAAACTCGGTGACTGCTTTCCAGAGAGAAGAAGATGTTCGGTATCCGGTCATTTGGCTAGCTATTTCCACTGTCATGGTGCCAAATAGCCAACCAAGGAGAATTTGATCAGTTGCAAGCCAGTCTTCATACTGGGGATTGGAACATATCTGATTAGCAAAATTAAAAATGTATTTTGGAGGAATCGGTGTTGTGCCAAGAATATGCCCAGCAAGTCGATGTCCACGAATGATAGGCATAATTGTAGATTCCCAAGTCAGGAAATTATCTCCATCCAGCTTGACGAGATTTCCCTGATTTAAAGAACTCAATAAGGGAGTAGACCGTGAGGTGACCTGAGGGCTATGGGGGACAAAGGAATAGTCTGATGGGAACTGAAGAGCCTGTGTTTGATTGTGAAGTGGAGAAGGTGTATAAGGTGGAATATAGGTGGAGATTGGGGTGGCCGATGTGAGGGGAGGTAGGACCGACGGGGATGAGTGTGGCGGCTGTGATGACGATGGGTTGTATTGACCAACGAGAGGAGAAGATGAGGCCTGGTGTGAGTGAGGACCGGCGGCAAGGTGAGAGAGAGGTGGAAGCGGCTGGTGACTGGTGACGAGGTGGCTAGGTGGCGGAGTGGAATTTAGGCCGGAAGAGAGAGAAGGGAAAGAGTGAGGTTGGTCGACGGTGTGAGGGTTGAAAAACGGCATTGAATGATTGAAAATGAAGGGAGGTTGCTGATGATTGCTGTCGGTGATGGGTTGAGATGAATGTGAGAGGGAATATGGCAATGAAGTGGATATGGTGGAATTGGTGATTGAGGCATCAGCATGCGTGGCGGTGATCATCAAATTGCTAGGTAAATGTGTAGATGTGGGGATGAGGCTACGGTTGTCAGAAGGGGACGTGGTGGCGGCAATTTCTGACTGAGATAAGGGTGTTGCCATTTTCTGGCTTTTACGGCTCTGGTACCAAGATAAGAAATTGGGAAGCAATATGGAAAAAATTCGTCACATTTGAACAATTGTGTAAATCCATCAGAAATTGGGAAGCAATATGGAAAAAATTCGTCGCAAATGATGTAACAATTTGCGACGGAATATGAAAAAAATCCATTGTAAATTGAGGAATTAAAAAAAAAAATATATATATATATATATATATATATAATTATGAGGGCTTTATCACAAGAATTACCAAATAAAGAAAAAAAATTCGATCGCCCTTGGTATTTTCTTGTAGTGATACAAATAATTTTAATTTAAAATCCTTCATAGTTATGGCGGAATTTCAATTTAAAATATTAATTTAAATGACGTTGCATGAATGTTATCCAGAATTAGTCATTATGTATGGCTAACAAGATTGCATACGGATATCATATATATATATGTGTGGGTGGAACAGAAGAGAGGCTCGTATATATTTAATACTCCCTCCGGTCCTAATTATAAGAGCTAGTTGACTTTTTTTGAGAGATTAAGGAAGCTAACTAAATTATTTTGAGGTATTTTTATTTTTATTTTTTTCTTCAAACTAAATAGTTTAACTAATAAACTAATATATAATTTAAAGATACACAACATATAAAATGATTAAGTAACTTATTTAGCTTCCTTAATCTCTCCAAAGAAAGTCAACTAGCTCTTATAATTAGGACCGGAGGTAGTATCTTATATAAATATTAATTTCAAGAAAATATTTCTTGAATAAAACTATGAAAATCCATTCAAATTATCATTATAAATAAGGGATCCCTAGCCTTAATGGCTTTGCGTTTTAGAATAATCCCTCCCTCGACAGAGCAATTAATAATCAAGAGATACCTATTCTCTACAACAATTACAATGTCGTCATATGTGGAGGCAATTACTGTGGTTTGCAGCGACGGCGGCGAGTTCAAGATAACTGTCACAGCGGCGAAGCTATCGAAGCTATTAAATGATTCACTGGCGGAGGATGTTTGCGTCCCTGATGATCGCAAAATCGAAATAACTGGTGGAGTGGATAGTAAAACATTAGAGAAAGTGATTGAGTACTGTGAAAAGCATGCCCCCACGGCCGACAGCGAAGCCTCAGATTCCGATGGGGAGGAGCTGAAGAAATGGGACATAGAGTTTATGAAGATGGACGTGGAAGATATACTATTTCATATATTAATGGCGGCCAACTATTTGAATATTAAGGGCTTGTTAGATTTGGCTTGTCAAACTGCGGCGGATTTGATGAAGGGAATGACTGTCTCACAAATTCGAAAGATCTTTCACATAAAGAACGACTTCTCTTCTGAAGAACATGAGGAACTTCGTAGACAACATCCAGGTTGCACCTTTGATTAATCAACTCATCAAACTTCTTCTGTATTTTCTTAAATTCGTATTCAAGAAAATATCTTGTTTTTCAGTTTTCTTTTTTCTTTTTACCTTGCTTTTCAGTTTTCTTTGATTCTTTTCTGTTGCAAACATATTGGATGATTCATCCTTAATTCCTGAAATTTTATGACTACTGTAAATTCTCAATGTTGGTAGTCATTATCCTCCTCAAGAAGAACAAAAAAGTTCGGTGAATTCTTGAATTCGTATTCAAGAAAATATCTTGTTATTTAGTTTTCTTTTTCCTTTTTACCTTCTTTTTCAGTTTTCCATTATTCTTTTCCGTTGCAAAAATATTGGATGATTCATCCTTAATTCCTGAAATTTTATGAGTATTGTAAATACTAATTTAATTTGATTTTGTGCCGTAATATAAAAGGAAAGATTCCGATTTAGATATCTTCCCTCTCTTTATCAATTTTATCAACTTAGTAATTAAATTATTATGTTTTGAAGGAATAAATTCAAAAAGGACTAACTTATATTTACTTAGGTTAAGTACACCAAGTATCCAATCAGAGCGTGCTACGTGTATTAGACTATTAGTGGTTTCCATGTCATCAGTTAACCCTTAATTAGCAGCAACTTAACGACAATTAATCCCAAAAATTGGTGATTTTTTTAATAAAATAAATAGTATAGAACACTGGGCAATTGTTGATTCTGGTGCGTGATTTATTATTGTGGGATTCTTTTGTTTTGGTTTTTTGTGCTTCTTTAATTTTGGTTCCTGAGTGATTCTGGAAAATTCGTGGGCAAATTTGATTTTGGTTTTTTAATAAATTCGTGATTTATTAATGCAATTCTTTAACGGACACAAAATATAACTTTATGATATACGTATAAAATAAAGGATTGTACGCCGACGATGATCGATGAACCGACTATTGCCCAGGGTTCTCTATTCTTGTTATTTAGCCATTTTCAGAGTTCACTGTGGTTAAGTCTGCGTTATATATGGGTTAACTGCTGACTTAGCTTGGAAACCACTAATACACATGGCACGCTCTGATTGGGTACCTAGTTGTACTTGATCTAATTAATTTTATATAAGTTTGGTCCATTTAAAAATACTATATTCCAGTGACACAACTTCATGCATTCTCTTCAATATTTAGAATTGGGTTGAATTATGCAAAATCCCCTAGACTATAGACTATAGGTCAGTTGTATATAACCTCTGATATTTTTATAATTTAAATTTAACCTCCTAATGTTTTATTCTTTGCCCAATGTCCATGAACCTCTTCAGTGGCAGAGTAAGGATTTAATGTGTGTGGGTCTACAATTAGTGGTAGGACTTGGGGGTTCAGGGAGAGCGCCCCCAAATACTTTTTTTTTTTTTTTAAGGAGGACAAAAGGCAACCCACTCCTTTTTAAAGTTTAGGGCCAGAAATGGGGTTCAATTGAAAAATATTTCTGAAGGTTCAATTGAAAAGTATTTCTGAAAAAATCAATTTAAACACAACAATATCAATATGTTGTTTTTACTTCATCAAATCTTAACCAGCTTGATAACATCTATTGTGGACACATACTCTTATGATCTCCAACATGAGCTTTGATTCTATCCTTCTTTTGCCAATTTTTGAAACCCCCACTGACAAATACTTCCTGCGTCGAACCACTACCTCCAACCTCCATAGTAAATAGATAACAATACAAGCAAAAACATGCATTTTTTGATATACTATACCGTTCAACCAAGAACCAAATTCTTCATATCACTTAGAATTGAATCTATGTATTTTTCCATACATTTCTGTTTGGGGGAATGGTTTAAGAATTGGTTGAGTTGGCCTCTTGAGCAAATAAGCTCTTCAAATATCCTCTCTTTCTATAGGATTTGACGTCAATGAATAAATTGAAGGTCTTTTTCCCATATCTGCTTCAAGATTTTCTATATTAACTTTTACTTGAGCTGGTGATTGAAAACTTTGAAATTGAGATGCTTGTAGTATAGGATTCTTGGACAGTTGGAACTAAAATACTATTTGAAGCTTCCTCACTTTAAGATTTGGGTTCTGTATATATTAGTTTTAGACGTTTGAAATAATATTGTATTTTTGACATTTTCTAGAAACAAAACAGTAAAAATGTTGATGAAACAAAAAATAAACAAGGCAACAAGGCACATTCTATTTGTATACCTCACTAACGACACATTCAAAATTCAACAGGATGACAACATAGGCATGTAAAATAGGGAAAACTAAGTACATTGCACCTTGGTGCAATCATGATATAGCTAGAACATGTTGAATTAAAAACAGGCAGCAAGATTAGAAAAGATGGACAATCCATACGAATAAAAATTTGCTATACATTATTCATTCTATCCATACGAATATCACAGTAATGAATGAAAATTTGCTATACGAATATCACAGGCAGCAAGAATAAAAAAGATGGACAATCATGATATACATTATTCTTCATTCTATTTCTAATGAATGAATCACAGTAATTCCCACAATGAATAAGATGGACAATCCATTAAAGTTTAATTTCAGTTGTTCTGTACTGGTCTTGAACTAAGACAAGGGAATGTCACACCTTTAGAATTATTATATGATATATTAATCGTTCAGGACATAAATTCTGCAGCACTATCACCTTTGCCATGCTGAGTACTAGATTGAATATATTAATTTGAAGTTTCAACTGGAAAGCAAAGCAAGTTGGTGTCACCAAATTTTGTGTTCCCAGCGCCAAGCCAATGCTTGAACAGTTGACTTATTGATTAATTACAAAAAGTGATAAAGATAGAGACATAGAATATCTTTTTATTTGCTTGATAATCTTATAAAGCAGAAGAAATTTTAGCCATTTGCATCAAGCTCAAACTTCCTATAACATCCTCATTTTCAAAATCCGTTTTCAAAATATTGGATCAGAGTTTAAAATAGTTTAATCAAAGTAGAGCATCAGAATAGTTTAAAAGAGCGAGTATCTGATAAACCTTTACTGTTGGTGTGTCTGGTTGCTATTACAGTAGTACAATTCTCTGAACATTTATTAATATAGTGATACAATAATTCATAACTATCTTCTCCGCCCGTGTCCTCTCGCGTGCTAATTATCCTTGCCCTCGGTCCTGGTTCCTCCAGAATCTGAGACTATAAGCTGAGGTTCAATTTCCATTGAACCTCAGGTAACAGTTAACCTCATGCTTATGTATCAGTTATGTATGACAGATATTCATGACAATACAACAATATTCACATTTGATATTCACATCTCAAAGATAAAAACACAACCATCATATATTCATATTATTCCAGTCTCACCATATATTCACATCAAACCAGTCTGCACTATTCACTAGTGCCACGATGTACATCCGTGTCCTCAGCGCTAAGAAAACTCAACGGCGTTATCATGACTATAACCCTATATAACTATATATGTATGCCCAACTTTTAAAAACAGAACCCACACTTTTCAAAACAGAGTCTCAGACTATCTATCACATATAAGTATACAATAAGCATCAGAGTTAGTGTTACAGTACGCGTCCGTACCTTCGTCGGCGATATCGGTACGTTCGTCGGAGGGTGGTCACGTGTATCCTATAATGGTAATATCGCATTTATTAATTCACCAATAATATTCTAATAGATATCCTAGCCACAAATGACTATTCTACCACTGGTGTATTTATTTTTTAATTATTTCCCTTTTAATTTCGGAAAAAAACGCTGATCAACAGCATTTGGGCTGATTTTCATCTAACTTCGAAAAATTATAACTAATTCTAGAAAAATCAAAACGAAGATCCGTAAAATTTCCCGGACTCCTTAAGATGTCTATTTTTAAGAAAAAATATCATATTTTTTCCAGAATTCAAGAATAGTTCCCAGATTTCAAATGCTCATACGTTGCCCAGAATTTCCACGAATTTCGCAGCATGAACTTTGAGAATTTCTATCTCACTGTACAGAGCTCATTTCAACATGCTCTTTGCATTTTTGGAAATTCCTATATGTCTAATTTGACCATGAATTTTCCCACAATTTTTCAACATCATTTTCAACATGAAATATAAGCATTTTTGCCACTGACTCCATAAATCGCGTAATCGACAAATTTTGCCAGAACTTCGTTACTTCAGTGTTTTTCTTCCCAGAATTTTGCTAGACCTCTTTCCTCATCAATTTTTCGAAATAAAATCATCAATTTTAAACTCAGAAAAACATAAAAACAACTATATCTAGAAGATTTAAAGATTAACTATATCTACATTAAAAGATACTAAGAACAACTAAGAACTATGAAACTAAGAACAAGCTTACCTCTTGAAGCTTCTTGGTCTCCTTCCTCCTTCTTGCTCCTCTTAGAAATCAACTCTTTGGAGTTTGATTTGGTGTGAGGAGAATGAAGAGGAAAGCTTCCTATTTATAGGAAAAATCCAACACTTTCCACGCACAAGCTTCATCCTATCAATTTTTGGCCTTTGGATCTAGCTAAATTTTCAAACTCTCATCCTCCCCCTCCATCCCTCTTCATCCGACCTCCCTCTCTCTCTCTCCCTTGATCCTTTTCTTTCTTGGACACCAAGACTTCCAAGCTTACTCATGAAGCTTTGACTACTTGCTCATTAAGTTGCTTCTTTTGATTTCCACATGTGTTTGAAAGCAATCCCTTCCTCTTCACACTACACCATCCGTCTCCCTTCAGTTTTTTTTTTGGTTTGCTTTGTTTTTTCTTTAATTGCCTAGATAATGTGTTGGTGCCAACACTACTACAGAAAATGGCTTTTGCGTCCCTAATTGGCGTCCTATTATGGAAAAAGGAAGTAAAAAAGAACGCAGTGGCATTTTTGTAATTATGAGGTGACTTTTGGAGTCTAATTTTAATACTAGGATGCCAAAAGTGAGCTTTGGCGCCAGAAGAAAGCGAAAAGTGCGCTCTTTGGAGTCTAAGTTTCAGTATTAGACTCCTTAGGTAAACCCTTTGGAGTCTAAGTTTGAGTATTAGACTCCTTAGGTAAACCCTTTGGAGTCTAAATCCCAATATTAGACTCCCTAGGCTTTCCCCCAAACTCAAAACCCATTCTCATGTGCATTGTCTCCTGCGAATCCATCAATTCTCAATCTCTCGGATTTCTTCTCAACCCTGGTCCGCCTTGTCTCTTCCCTCACTCCGCCATTACTCCGTTGTCCCCCTCTCCATCGTAGCTCCTTCCATCTCTGTCCTCTCTCTCACCGTCCTCCTTGCCTCCTCTCTCACACCATCGGACCTTCTGGTAAATAGGGTATAGTATTTTGGTAAAATCAATTTTTTCTTTCCCCAAATTAACAAAATTCAAAGTTTCAAACCCTATTCTATATTCTCTGCCTCTACCGTGATACATACCCTATTTTGTATTCTCTCGCCTTCTTTCTCCTCACAACTTCCAAGATCTCTTTGATTCCATCGAAAGCTTATCTGTTATCTCATACCGATTTGCTCTACAAATCTTCTCTTGTTTCTACATTGTCTTCGTCTTAGGTCATGGAGATGGAGCGCGTCTTTGAGTTTCCTCATACTCACCTGGATCGTCAGCTGAGGAAGAGGCCGCGTTTAGGTTGGGACGTCACTGAGCCCCCTAAGGTAACTTCTTTGATCCTGAACTTTCAGATCTGACGTATTTTCCTGCTGTTTTTTGCTTTCTTGTTGTAGATCTGGTGAACTTTGTATAGATTAGGCATGTATGATTCAGGTATGTACGTGATGAATTGTAATAAAGGAATGAGGAAGAAGATAATCTTACCTGGATCGATCAAATCAAACCTTCACTGGCAAACTAAGAGCAATACTGATGATGTCAGTGTAAACTAAAGCAATCCTATTTATAAGTGAAGAAGAACATTTCTGGTAAACTTCCTTTTCAATACGGGCAGTCTTTGTTAGAAAGCAAGTCTAATAATTTAAAATCGTAAGTTGGTTTCTGCACATTTAATTTCCTCCATTTGTCGAGCTCCAAAAAGAAAATAAAAAGTTAGAATAAATCTTTCCTTTGTTGACTTGATTGTTTTATAACGCCCATTGTTATATTTTTCTTCAACGAGGGCATATTCTGCTGGTTACGAGAAGCTGTACTGGCTTAACCATAAGTTTTAAGGTTTGTATCATCAATATGCCGCTATGGTAAAATATGCTTTCACACCCACACCATGTTTTCCAAATCATTATGTATTGGGCAATACTTTAGTAGGATTCATTACTGTTTTAGCCAGGAGGGCAGATGATATTTCATCTCCCAACTCTAGCCTCTCATCGAAATGGCTGAACTGAGCTGCTTTACCTTAAGTTCAATCACAGCCAACTAGCTATCCTGAGTGAAAAGAATCAAATCTGAGGCATATCTCCCAATTTTTCTCTGCTATGTTTACATGCAGACCCCTAATTTGAAACTAAATCCAATTCTGGATTTCTTGATTATAAATAACCAAAATGTCTTTGCTCCCTTCATATTTTTTTAAGAAAAAGCTCAATCACCCCCGGATAATAAAATGTCAAGGGGTTTGTACTCATGACTCTTTGGTCACCAAATGGCCATCACACCTTCAAACACACTGAATTATATAATGTAAAAAAAAAAAAAATACCGAGTCAAAACTAAGGAGAAAAGTGAGGGAGAACATAAAGTATTATTGAAAGACTCAAGAATAAATTGTATGTTATATTGGCCCTCAATCCTCCTCAATGTATAGTAATACTCCTACACTGTAACTCTTATTCCCTCTACTTTGAGTGTGCTATAAGAAATGCCCTGCTTAATTCACATGACATTTCTAGATCCAAAACTAGATTCCTAGAAAATGGTGACTTAAAGGTTAGAGGAAAGAGCTAACTTTTTTTGTCCCTCTGTGACCTAGAAATTAATGAATCTATGAAATGGTTTCAGTGACATGCGCTTTCTTCAAACTTGTTTACCGTTGCCTTTCTATTTGCAAGTTGTATAGTTTATTTGTACTCAAGTGCAATGGAGGTAACAATATGATAAGGTGACTGTCTCATGGTTAAGCTAACACAAGTTGGCTGGTGCTTGGTTTGAAATAAATGAATAGGAATATCTGGTGGTTGAGTAGTAGGATTTTGCTGGCTCTAAAAGGTTTGAGTTTGTATGGGAGGTTACTTCGGTTTTCCTAATGGTGGTTTATTTATTTTTATGATAAAACATTTTGTCAACATGGTGTTTGTGTTCTTTAAAACTAAGGAAATCATTGTTGTGACTGTGGGTATAATTTAATAGAGTCATCCTTGCGAGTAGACTTCAAGCTAGCTTTGATCATGAAAAGGCTTAAACTGCAGGGTCTCTTAGAAATTTAGCTAGTAATTTTTTTATTATCCATTCATTTGGGTCCTTTGTTTTCTTTTTGTGAGGTTACTGCTAATATATTGTCTCGTAAAGTAAAGATAGCCATTACCAATTAGAAGCAGAAAGCAATCTCAAAGAAACTGGAGTAGGGGCATTTTTCTGGTTGTGTTAGTCATTTCCCCTTCCAGTTTAAAGGTTACAGGAGTAGAAAGAAGAGTTAGCCAAAGAGGTGCTCTAGGGTAGGTCTTTGTTTGCTAGAGTCTAGAGCTTTTGGCTCTTGATCCTCCCAAATTGTATTCTTCTTTTATATAGGGCAAAACATTATATTCATTGACACATGGCATATTCTAATGCAATCACACATAACATTATAACAATTTTCAAATGGTTGTGATAGCAATGTTTTGCAATATCACCAATTCATTGTAAAATTTGTTAACAGGTTTTACCTGCTATACCTGGCAGTGTATCTGAGTCAGAACTGATGATGGAATGACAATTTTTGCTATTTGCTAAACTGTTTTTCTGTTTTCCATGATAGTCTGTTTATTTCAGCTAAAATTAACAATTTATTTCTCAGCTGAAGACCAGCTTTTTGTGTTTTCGAATGATCAATCTGAGCATATCCTAAAAATAAAAGACAATGACGCATACCATTTCTGTTGGAGGGTGGGTGGGTCTTTTCATGTTTGTTCTTTGTATTGCAGAAGGAATATGTTGCTCAATATCAAATGGAATTGCAAGCAATCTGAAGGGACCAATGAAATCTTGTAAATTTTGTTTGCTTCAAGAATGGGAATAACTTGGTTAGTATATCTACTTCTGCATTAATTGTTTATATGAATAAACTTGGAGCACCGATTAAGAAGTTCTAGAACTGTAACGTGCATGGTTTTGGCTTTCTTTGTTAATTCAGATTATCTATTTAGTTTCTGATATGAAATTAGTGCTTCTAGTTGTCACATGTATTTTCTTTTACTTTGACATGACATTAATGGATCGGTTGTTCATAAATGCATTTGAACTCATACATCTTTTCTCTCAATCTTTTGCATTTTAGGTGTTTTTTACTTTAGAAGGAAAAGGATGGGATCTTCGTATCTTAGAGGAGCTACCAAAAGGTGCATTTGTGTGTTAGTTTGTGGGAGAAATATTAACCGTCAAGGAGTTGCATGAGAGGAACATTCAGTGTGCCCAAAATGGAACATACACATACCCAGTTCTATTAGATGCAGATTGGTGTTGTATTCTGTTTCTGTACAAGGTTAGTTGAGCTAACCTTTTAGCACATAGCTAGATGTTGTATACAATTATCACATTCTGGTGGTGCATGTATTCTGTTTCTGTACAAGGTTAGCTGAGCTAACCTTTTAGCACATAGCTAGGTGTTGTATGCAATTATCACATTCTAGTGGTGCATGTATTCTGTTTATGTAAGGATGTTTTTTGCAAGGAATTCTGGTGGTGCATGTATTCTGTTTCTGTACAAGGTTAGCTGAGCTAACCTTTTAGCACATAGCTATGTGTTGTATGCAATTATCACATTCTGGTGGTGCATGTATTATGTAATAAGGATGTTTTTTGCAAGGAATTGTGGGATAGCGAATATACGAAGCAATTGTTTTTTTTTTTTTTTAAAAAAAAAGAGCACTTAAGGAGTCTAAATACTGGAATTAGACTCCTAAAGTGAGACTTATGAAGTCTAACTACTGGAATTAGACTCCAAAAGTGAGACTTAAGGAGTCTAAATACTGGAATTGGACTCCTAAAGTAAGACTTAAGGAGTCCAAATAATGGAATTGGACTCCTAAAGTGAGACTTAAGGAGTCTAACTACTGGAATTAGACTCCTTAAGTGACGTAAATGTCATGACTTAAGGAGTCTAAGTTCTAGAATTGGACTCCTTAAGTCATGACTTAAGGAGTCCAATTTTAGAACTTAGACGCCTTATATTAGGCGTCTAATTTTAAAATAGGACTCCTTAAGTTTTCCCTACTGCGCCCCCTAGATAGACGTCCCCCCCCCCCCCGAATTAGACGCCAAAAGTACAAAAAATAGGACTCAATATTCCTGTTTTGTAGTAGTGCAACTCATTAGTCCTTTGATGATTAATTATGGTAAAATACTCTTAATTTGGTCCTTTTATTTTCTATTTGATTTAGCTTAATTAGGTTTAGTTGTAATGATTTAATTGATTACCAAATCAAGTATGATCTATCAAAATTCATTTGATACTAATATTGAACCCTTGTTAGGCTTTAATATTTAATTAAGCCAAAATATTCCAATTCACTTATTAATATTTGCCACTAGATTAATTATAAATGTTAATCCAATTAACATTAATTTAGGTGCCCAATAATTATTTTTTAGTATTCCCTAATCACTTTAAGCCTCTTCATACTCCTTTATGACTTATTTTTGGCAATATAAGAACTAAATGTTAATATCTTTTTAAATGTAGATCTAATTGTTCTTTAATTGTTGAAAATTCTCTCCAATTGTTTTAGGTATTTTCATGATATTTTATAATAATTTAGGAACCCTAATTTAATTGTAGTCCTTAGAAATTCATTCAAACAAATCTTAATTAGCTATTGGCTTTAATTAGGACTATACATCTTTAATCATGCTTAATTTAATTTAGTTATTAAATTTAGTGTCTTAATTGTTGCAATTTTAATTGCTCATTAATGGTTGATAATTGCCCCTTAATTGGTCTCAGTGTTATGATAGTTCTCTATGGCTTTTTATGAACTAATTATGAATTTAAGCATTAGTGTGTTAATTAAGGGTATTTTAGTAAATTTAGCCTCTTAATAAGTTAAATGATGCTTAATTAATTCCTTGATTATTTATAAAGGTCTGGCACAATTATTTAATTTAATGAATACCTAGTTGTTCATTGATTTTATTATTTTCCCCCATTTTGTTTAAGTATTTTCCGTAGTACCTCATTGCTCTTTTTAATTCCATGTAAACCATAATTTAATATGGTAATTATTTGTATTTTATGATATTTTATGGTTCCTAAACGAAATTAAAATATTTGAGTCTTTTTGGTTTATTTAATTCTAGGAGAAAATTCCCTAAATTAAATTAGATAAGCTATAATATCTTTGAGACCACATATTCACCTATTTTAATAGGTATCATTTATCGAAATACAGTGATTATGCTAAATAGGATTTTTAGGGTATTACACTTCCTTCTTGCACATGTGCTCCTCCAAATGTTAATGGGGAACAAAAACAATTCCATGTTGCTACTTTGGCTGCCTGGCATAGTTTCTAGGATTTTTCATACTATGCTACACGGCGACATTTGCATATTTTAATTTCTAGAGCACACATGATTTTGTTGCTCTATAGTCTTTGCATATGTGAAATCTTCCCCATTTTAATTTCTAGAGCACACATGATTTTGTTGCACAGTTTGACGAGATCAAGGATTGCTAACCCAAAACTCGGGTGTTTATGGCACCTTTGCGACAAGGAGTTATTCAAGCAGCAGTGACGGCGACATGTAGTTCGGAGACGTCCCATATTATGAAAAGCTTTGTGATGTTGTCAAAATAAATTTCCAAGGCCATTTTTATGTATGCTTTTCAAGTGATTATGGGCATATACGACAACTTCCCGGGGATTCACAACTGACGACTTAGGCATCACATCAGTTAATTTCTCCAGGCTAATTCACACTGGTTAGTTCAAAGATAATGGGCTATATATTCTTGCTTCAGAGGCACACCAGGTTCATTATGTCGAGGATGAGATATGCGGAGATTGGAATATGGTGGTTTACTTAAGGCCTCAGGACCTTTATGACATGGGCAATGGTGATGATATCACCTACAATAGTGAGTCATTCTAGAGTGCTAATTTCAAAGACTTCCTCCCTGAAGGCTATGAGAGTTTACCTATCATTCGGTCAATTTTTTTAAGTTACGATTTCTAATCAATTAATTTAAGTTTCATTTGTGTTCAAACATATTAAAATCAACTCTAACATTTTCTCCCAATCTTTTTTTGTAGTGATGGCAATGAAGATTGATTTTAAAACATGCTTATCTTACTGTAATTTGTCTATGTTTATTTTTTCTTAAAAAAAAAAATTTGTACTTTTTAGAGTGAATACCCTTTCTGGTCCTTGACAAAAAACACGGATCCCATTTTGGTCCCTTACAAAAAAATCGACCCTTATTCGTCCTTTTTATGGACTAAAAAGAACCTTTTAGGAATTTGTGAATGATCAAAATGTTAACCAATCGACCTTTATTTGTCCTTTTGATGGACTAAAAATGACTTTTTTTGTAAGGGATCAAAATAGGGATCGCGTGTTTTGTCAGGGACTAGAAAGGGTATTTACTTTGCTTTTTATAGCTGTCTTAAAACCGCTACAAATAAAAGAAAACCGCTACAAATAACAACTGCTACAACAACCGCTACACGTTCTACACAGATATCTCTATAAATACCACCAAACACCTCATTTCACACATTTTTCCACTTCTTGCTCCCCAATTTCTCTCTCATTTTATTTTTTCATGTCAATCTCTTCTAAAGCTTGAGTGATGATCAAGCTTATCAAACATGGTAAAATTTTGTGTGTGTTTCATTTTACTTTTTTTTAATACTCATATTATTATTTCATACTAACTATTTTTTATTTCCAAAACGGAATTCCCTCAACATTCCATCTATAGTCATCAACATTCATTTCATAATAAAAAATCATCTAGTTGACAACATAATAATATGTCCTCTAGCTATCATTCAGTAGCGGTGACCTATTTCCGCTACAGTATCAGTAGCGGTGAGGTTACTTGAGTAGCAAATTCTTTTAACCCCTACAAAATAGCTTGCCATGGTGCTTTTTGTAGAAGTTTGTATAACCGCTACTATTGTCTTTAGAAGCGGTCATAACCGCTACAAATATACAATTTTGACCGATACTGTCAAGCACTTCAAGCCAACACTCGAGTGTTACTCTTAACACTTGAGTGTGCCCATACCAGAACATTTTGAAATTACTTTTTGATTCAAGTTTTGCTTTCAATAACTGTTGTACACTCAAGTGCTTTTTAATACACACTCGAGTGACTTGAATCATCAAGTCTATATTCATTGCACAAGTTTGTTATCATTGAAACTTATAATTTGAGAACTAAAATAGAAGAGAGTTGTGAAGATCGAGTGATAGAGAAGATTAAGCAAGGAAGAAGAAGGTCATTGCTTCAAACTTACGGCACTGTGCGATCTGGTATGCTGGTGAAAGTGAGTCAATAGATAATGGTGGAAAGAATTTAGGCCTTGGTCATGGAGAAAAAATGAGAAAGAAGGGGATCGAATGGGAGAGAGGAAGACGTTAGGGTTATTTGCGACGAAAATAAATTCCAACGCAAATTACGACTTTTTTCTCTCAAAATCCCTTACAAAATCCTATTTTTGCAACGGATTTTTTTTCTTCACAATTAGTGATGGTCTAGCGACATACTTGCCATGGACTCTAAGACGGTAGTTTCGTGTTGGAATTTTAGCCTGTTTTCCGTCAGTTTTTCGACGGCTACAAATTCTCTTGCAAAGGGCGACGAATATCTTTCCCCTCACAAATATTCTGTCGCCCTTGCTGTATTTTCTAGTAGTGTTCCAAATAATTTTTATTTAAAATCCTTCAGATTTATGGTGGAATTTAAATTTAAAATATTAATTTAAATGAAGTTGCATGAATGTTATCCAGAATTAGTCATTATGTGTAGCTAACAAGATTGCATACGGAAATCATATATATGTGTGTGTAATTTTGTATAACAGTTTTTATTTGGAACAGGAGAGAGGCTCATATATATTAAATTTCTTTTATAAATAGTTATTTCAAGAAAATATTTCTTGAATAAAACTAAGAAAATCCATTCAAATTATCATTATAAATAAGGGATCCCTAGCCTTAATGGCTTTGCGTTTTAGAATAATCCCTCCCTCGACAGAGCAATTAATAATCAAGAGATCCCTATTCTCTACAACAATTACAATGATGTCATCTGTGGAGGCAATTACTGTGGTGAGCAGTGACGGCAGCGAGTTCAAGATAACCGTCAGTGCGGCGATGCTATCGAAGCTATTAAATGGGATGCTGGAGCTGAAAGTTATCGTCTCTGATGATTGCAAAGTCCCAATAACTAGAGTGAATAGTAAAACATTAGTGAAAGTGATTGAGTACTGTGAAAAGCACGCCCCCAGGGCCAACAGCGGAGCCTCAGATTCCGATGCGGAGGAGCAGAAGAAATGGGACATAGAGTTCATGAAGGTGGACGTGGAGGATACTCTAATTGATATATTAATGGCGGCCAGCTTTTTAAATATTCAGGGCTTGTTAGATTTGGCTTGTCAAACTGTGGCGGATTTGATGAAGGAAAAGACTCTCTCACAAATTCGAAAGATCTTTCACATAAAGAACGACTTCTCTTCTGAAGAACAAGACCAACTTCGTAGACAACTTCCAGGTTGCTTCTTTGATTAGTCGACTCATCAAACTTGTTCTGTATTTTCTTGAATTCGTATTCAAGAAAATATCTTGTTTTTCAGTTTTCTTTTTTCTTTTTACCTTGTTTTTCAGCTTTCTTTCATTCTTTTCTGTTGCAAACATATTGGATGATTCACCCTTAATTCCTAAAATATTATGAGTATCGTAAATTCTCAACGTCGACAGTGATTGTCCTCCTCAAGAAGAACAACAAAGATCGGTGAATTCTTGAATTCGTATTCAAGAAAATATCTTGTTTTTTTTGTTTTCTTTTTTTCTTTTTACCTTGTTTTTCAGTTTTCTTTCATTCTTTTCTGTTGCAAAGATATTGGATGATTCATCATTAATTCCTGAAATTTTATGAGTATTGTAAATTCTCAATGTTGACAGTGATTATCCTTCTCAAGAAGAGCAAAAAAGTTCGGTGAATTCCTGAATTCGTATTCAAGAAAATATCTTGTTTTTTAGTTTTCCTTTTCCTTTTTACCTTGTTTTTGAGTTTTCTTTCATTCTTTTCCGTTGCAAAAATATTGCATGATTCATCCTTAATTCCTGAAATTTTATGAATATTGTAAATATTAATAATTTGATTTTGTGCCGTAATATATATGGCAAGATTCCGATTTAGATATGTTCCCTCTCTTTATCAATTTTATTAATTTAATAATTAAATTCTTATGTTTAGAAGGAATAAATTCAAAAATATAAATTTAAAAAGGAGCAAACATATATTTACATAGGTTATGTACAACCAAATATCCAATCAGACCGTGCTACGTGTATTAGACTATTAGTGGTTTCCATGTCAGCAGGTGAACCTTCACAGCAACTTAACGACAATTAAACCCAAAAATTGGTGAAAACATTTTTTTAATTAAAAAAATTAATAGAGAACACTGGGCAATTGATAGGACAAAATTTTAAGCCTAAAAACTCCGCAAGTGCACGGGCCGTATCAAGTAATAAAGTGATAAGAAAAGTATCGTTCCCACGAGGACTTGGTATCACAAACTTTAGTTAAGCATTGATTTCACAATTTCATTTAAGTTGAGAAAACTAAATTAAATTTAATTAAGATAAAAGAAATTAAAACTAAAATAAAAATAAGAAAACTACCACAATAATCAAATGAGCAGCCGAGAGTCACTAATCCCTTATTTAATTCTTAGATTTTATCCCCACTAAATTAACTTTGACTTAATCTAATCAGCTAATCTAGAGTATTAATGTTTATAAGTGCCTGTTGGTCCACTTATACACCTACCTCAAATAATTATGCAATGCCTCACATAATTAATTAAGATGCAATTCAAATCGGGCTCACTCTAATTTGATTATGCGGAGCTTCTAGGTATATGTTTATCCTAGACGCAAATTAGATTAAAACCTAACTTCACATTAAATTTAAATCTAATTCCATATTATTTAATCCCAAGGTCAATTTAAGATTCCCTTCGTCAAGTTCAATCCTAAATCCCCAAAACATGCTTAACGGTGGCCAATCACTAAGCAATAAATAATAAAAACAAGATTAAATAAACTGATTAAAATTAAACAAAACTAATGAGTGGGAACAATTTCTAAAACCCAAACAAGTTCATAGATTCTCTAGGTTGCAAAACCAACTAGCCACACATGGCTTTATTCAAATCCAAAACAAAAAGATAAGAATTCAGGTTCAAAGAAGAAGAAGAGAGAGGAAAGAAAGATTCTCCGTCGCCTTCACAGTCCTTCCGTCCTTCTGTGGAGTGATGAAGAGAACTGAAACGCTCAGCCTCTACTCCTCTGCTCCTTCGTTCATTCCTTCTCGTTCTGTGTCTCTCAGATCTTTTCTTCCGTCTTCCTCTTTCTTGTCTTTGCCTCCCTATTTATAATAATTTAGGTCTTGGGTCATTAATTCTCATTTTTTTATTAAAAAGATATCTCATATCTTGTAATTTACTCCATTAGATCACGCAAATTGATTTTGTTTCTATTTCTCTTGCGGGGAACCATCAAGTTTGGCTGATTGCATATCCTCTCATTACCTTTTCTACTTCATTCCAAATCAGCTAATATTTCCTACACAATAAAAATAGGATATGAGTAGATTTTATGTCGATTTATTCTTTGATCCCAAGTTTCATTCAGTTATGGAAACGTTCATAAAAGATAATTAAATAGGTATATAATATCAATAATTCCAATTAAATCTCATAAAATATACACCTATTTAATCATAAAATATATACTCATCAAACACCCCCACACTTAAACATTTGCTTGTCCTCAAGCAAAAGAAAGAGAATTTATTATCTGAAGAGAACATTGCTTATGAAACTCCTAAATAGAGAGCAATAAACCACCACGTTTGGATCATATCATCAAATCTTATTTAAGTTAATGTCTTATAAAAATAAGTCTCTAAGCCAATTGAGTGTAATAATCTCTTAACGTCCCATGACCAAAAGATCAGCAAGCAATAAGTTCAACCATAAGATTAGTAAAAGAATATTATGCTACTTAATTTCTCCAGAAAAATTCAAATGCTCCCACCAAACCAAGCTTTTCATTTAATTTATTAAGAATTCTCAGGTAGGAAATAACTTATTTTGCCTTTTTTTTTTCCTTTCCTTTTTTTTCTTTTGTTTCTTGAGCCATTGTGGGTCCCCTTTTGACGCGACCCTGCACATGGGTGATGCAGCACCGGTTACTCAGTTACTCCAACAGGCACCTCAAGAGTCTTTTAGCCCAACTCATAACCCTCTTTGACTTTACCGTTTGACGTGAGTGCCAACATTGGTGATGAAGTGCCCGGTTACTAAGTAAGGTCTAGAGAAATCATTGGAGTTGTTTTTCTCTTTTTTTTTTCCTGAGTTATTTCCCTATACAAAAGTTTTACTTGGTTAACACAGATCATCATCTAATTTTCTAAAGAAATCATGTAGCAAAATATTCTTGAACTAATAATTTGTTGATCACATTAGAAACTAATCATTATTCTCATAGTCCATCTCAAGATTGCAAAAAAAAAAAAAAAAAGACACTCAAGGCGTAGAGACTTGGTTAAAACATTTTTTTTCCTATTTTAATTTTTAACTTGATAATATTCTCTAAGATGGGGAAAGCTCAAAATTAAGGTCAATCCTCAACAATGCAAAAATCTCAAATTAACAAAAATCTTTTCAATTGCATAAGGACAAACATAATTCAAAGAAATTATATCATAACCAAAGAAATTAGGGATAAGGGTCTTAAATGCCATGAAAGTTTTCGCTCAGGAGCACTGGTAAGATGGAAGTTTTTTTTTGGGCCAAAAATGCCACAGAAGTTTTCGCTGAGTAGCAATTTTGCCCCGGAAGTTTTCACTAAGGAGCAATTTTGCCCCGGAAGTTTTCACTAAGGAGCAATTTTGCCCTTCTGCCCCAAATATTAAATTTGACTATTAAATTAGTCAAAGACCACACATATTATTCCTTGAAAAGGTCAAACTTGGAGCCAGAGAAGAAGATCCTTGAGATGTTGAGCTCAAGGCGGCCAGAATTTGTGAAGCCGAACTGGTCAAAGGGACTGAAAGGTTGACTGTCACAAAACCCAAAGGAAGCATCACTTATGATCTAATCAAATGATCATTTTATACAAACATAAATATTATCACTATTGATTTGTTTTACTGAACCAATTTTTGGAACAAATCATTTCTCGTTTTGCGTTTCATTTGCGTTTTGTGACAGACCTTTCAGTCCCTTCGACCAGTTCGGCTTCACAAATTCTGGCCGCCTTGAGTTCAACATCTAAAGGATCTCCTTCTCTGACTCCAAGTTCGACCTTTTCAAGGCATGACATGTGTGGTCTTTGGCTGATTTAATGGTCAAATTTAATATTTGGGGACAGAAGGGAAAAATTGCTACATTTTGTAAACTTCCGGGGCAAAATTACTCCTTAGAGAAAACTTCCGGGGTAAAATTGCTCCTTAGAGAAAACTTTCTGGGTAAAATTGCTCCTCAGAGAAAACTTTCGTGGCAAAATTGATACTTCCTGTGAACTTCCGTGGCATTTTTGGTCCAAAAAAAACTTTCATCTTACCAGTGCTCCTGAGCGAAAACTTCCATGACATTTAAGACCCTTATCCCAAGAAATTATATCCCTCCCCCACACTTAAATCAAACATTGTCCTCAATGTTGCAAAAAATATAAAGAGGGAAAGGAACTAATACTCCCCTGGTTTAGGCCTCTAACTTTGATGTGGAGTGCTTCCCCGAGTACCATCCATGATATTTCAAATTTTTAGGGAGAAAAGAGTGCTCAAGTAAGACCTTACAGCAACAAGAGAAGTGATTTTCTTCAAACCTGAATAAAACTAAAAGAAAGAAAGAAAAAATAATAATAATAAAATATGCAAGCAAAACCCTTGGGTTGCCTCCCAAGAAGCGCTAAATTTATAGTCTTCAGCCAGACTTCTCAGAACAAACCACTAATCATAAGTATCAAACACCATAATTACCTTGTCTTCATTTCTTTTCCAACAACAATGTGTCACTCACAAAAATTGATCATTCAAGTTAATTACTTGTACTTCCTTAATCATAGACAATCTTGGATTACAAGCAATCATTGAATTCAAATTAAGCACAACATGCATATCTTTGAAAATAAATATAGGCACATCTAAAAATTTAGAGCATCCAATAAAATCAACCTGACTCTCATCAATAAGAGTCAACACTTCAAGAGGAGGGTCATAAACAACAACAATTGGGACATATACATCAATTTGATCACCAATATTACAAACCTTAGGCTCCACAGCCGGAACCTCTTCTAGACATCCACCATGCTCATCTAAATCATTGTCAATCTCACAACCACTTTCTATATTGTCCATAGTCTCATGTAATTCCATACCTTCAACTTCCTCACAGTAATCTGAAAGTTGGAGCTTGATACCCAAGAGGGGGGGTGAATTGGGTGTCTTTAAAATTTTCGAAACTTGGTCTGTTTTTGAACACTTAAAACAGAGTAGAATAGAGGAGTAGGGAAAGGAAGCTTAACACAATGCAATTTATACTGGTTCGGTCCTTTCTCTAACCTACATCCAGTCCCCAAGCCTCACTTGGGATTTTCAATCCACTAACTCAATGAAATTGATTACACACTCTGTACTAAGAGTTGTTCTCTCACTAGAACACACTCCCCCTTACAAGTTGCAATCAATACACCCCAACTACCAAGTCCCCTGACTTGTAGTTATCTCAATCAATAAATGATTTTACAGAAAAAACTCTCTCAAAGAGTAGATAGATGAACACTGAAGCACTAAGTATCAAAATGATACTTTTACAAATGAAAGCTAATACACAATAAATGAACTTAGTAAATTTTCGCTCAGAGTTGGTGTATCAACTGGAGATGAAGTTAATGCTCTCTATTTATAGGTAGAGAACATTAAATGACCGTTGTAGGATGATTCCAACCGTTGGAAGTGATTTGCTCCAAGTTTGGTCATCTTCTCTCTTTAAAGATCTGCTAATCCAAGGCTTTATGTTGTCTGATGTGGCTCTTTGAGTTTCTGCCCGTTGGAATTGACTTTACTTGATGTAGTAAGCTTCCTTTAACGTTCATTAGGCGTGCTCAGATGGATTAGCCGAAAGTAGGTGAGATTGTGCAAGTGCATTAAATGCACTGTTCACCTTTTTGCTTTTTCTCACAAATCTTCAATAATCTTGATCTGTGTTAACTGAAAAACACTCAACAAACTTGTTAAACATATCTGGGAACATGAGTGAATGATATATGAAATCAATTAGATCAAACAATAAGATATAGCAGATTTCATAAATTTGAAAATGCACCAATGGTCACAAACCTTGAGGCTTGTTCATCCAACCTCGAGGTTTGCTTGAAGGTTTCAGGCAAATATAGTTTTTAAAACATCCAACCTCGAGGTTGCTGTGTGAACCTCGAGGTTTCTCTTAAAAAGAAACCTTCTGAAAAATCTTAGTAACTCACAAACCTTGAGGTTCCAAAGGTAACCTCGAGGCTTGAAGGTTGGTTGAAAAATCTTTTTTCTTCTGGAGCCCGATAACCTCGAGGTTGAAATTCCATACTCGAGGTTAGTTTCGAACTTTGTAAAAACAAGACTTTGATTTAAAGGACTAACCTCGAGGTTTAAAATAGAGCCTCGAGGTTGATATGTCTTTGTAAAAATCAGTTGCTCTCTGTAAGTAGGAAAACTCGAGGTTGCAAACTGAAACTTGAGGTTAATGAATTTTCCTGAAAACTTGAGTTTCAAAATAAAGTGGCCAACCTCGAGGTTGAAATATGAACCTCGAGGTTTTCATATTTGATGAAAACCATGAACTTTCTGGATGGGTTAAAACTCAAGGTTTGCTTTTCATACTCGAGGTTACAAGTGTTAATGCAAAAACTTGGATTTTTCAAGAAGGCCAGAACCTCGAGGTTAACTTCCCAACCTCGAGGTTTCACATAGTTTTTGTGAAACCAAGTTTTGTAACATGAGACACTTGAATTTCAGAAGGCTTCTGTAAGGCCAAACCTCGAGGTTACAATACCAACCTCGAGGCTTGCTCTTAAACAGAGTTTTTGACACTTAAGAGCAAAACCTCTTTAATTGTTTGTAGTTGTTGGCAATCATCAAAACCATCGGAGAACTAACATAATCATTATCAACATAAGAAGTAGTCATCAGGTTTAAAGAATTATTCTGCATCATAGTCTCAAGGGTTGAAAAAATTTGACTCGCATGTTCCTTCATATTTTGGAGACTTACCCCAATATCTTGAACACTTGAGTCAATGCTAGCAAGAATCTCCCTTTGCTCTCTACTAGATTTCTCTAATGCTTCCCCACACTCCTCAACTAATCTTTCCAAATTAGATTTTTCCTTATACTCAATGGTGTGTTCTTCAACATATGGATAAGAGTAACAAGGAGGGGTATTTTCATAAGAACAATAGACATGTGGATGCCTAAAATTTTGTTGCTCAAAACCTTCACTAGGACAAAATAAGTTATCAAAACAAGCTTGGTTCCTAGTGAAATCATCTCTCATAAAATGACTAGTTGTACTATATGGACAATATTCATATAAATGATTCCCTCCACAATAAACACAAGGCATGCAAACATATTGAGAAGAATCAACATATGGAATACAACCATCATTTATGCTTCTTTTACTTTGCCAATATTCATTCAAAGAATTTGAAATAGCAATCAATTCATCTTTTATAGAAGACAAAGAATTCATCTCCTTATCAATATTTAGACCAGTTGGTTGCCAATTGAAATCCATTTTTTATATTTTTTTCTTAAAAAAATAAAATAAAATATTTACAAACTCAAACTTAAACTACTAATACTCAATCAATTCCAACCAAGAAAGTTGTGGCACAGAAGTCCCTGGCAACGGCGCCAAAAACTTGATAGGACAAAACTTTAAGCCTAAAAACTCCGCAAGTGCACAGGCCGTATCAAGTAATAAAGTGATAAGAAAAGTATCATTCCCACGAGGACTTGGTATCACAAACTTTAGTTAAGCATTGATTTCACAATTTTCATTTAAGTTGAGAAAACCAAATTAAATTTAATTAAGATAAAAGAAATTAAAACTAAAATAAAAAATAAGAAAACTACCACAATAATCAAATGAGCAGCCGAGAGTCACTAATCCCTTATTTAATTCTTAGATTTTATCCCCACTAAATTAACTTTGACTTAATTTAATCAACTAATCTAGAGTATTAATGTTTATAAGTGTCTGTCGGTCCACTTATACACCTACCTCAAATAATTATGCAATGCCTCACATAATTAATTAAGATGCAATTCAAATCGGGCTCACTCTAATTTGATTATGCGGAGCAATTAAAATTAAACAAAACTAATGAGTGAGAACAATTTCTAATACCCAAACAAGTTCATAGATTCTCTAGGTTGCAAAACCAACTAGCCACACATGGCTTTATTCAAATCCAAAACAAAAAGATAAGAATTCAGGTTCAAAGAAGAAGAAGAGAGAGGAAAGAAAGATTCTCCGTCGCCTTCACAGTCCTTCCGTCCTTCTGTGGAGATGATGAAGAGAACTGAAACGCTTAGCCTCTACTCCTCTGCTCCTTCGTTCCTTCCTTCTCGTTCTGTGTCTCTCAGATCTTTTTTTTCGTCTTCCTCTTTCTTGTCTTTGCCTCCCTATTTATAATAATTTAGGTCTTGGGTCATTGATTCTCATTTTTTTATTAAAAAGATATCTCATATCTTGTAATTTACTCCATCAGATCACGCAAATTGATTTTGTTTCTATTTCTCTTGCGGGGAACCATCAAGTTTGGCTGATTGCATATCCTCTCATTGCCTTTTCTACTTCATTCCAAATTAGCTAATATTTCCTACACAATAAAAATAGGATATGAGTAGATTTTATGTCGATTTATTCTTCAATCCCAAGTTTCATTCAATTATGGAAACGTTTATAAAAGATAATTAAATAGGTATATAATATCAATAATTCCAATTAAATCTCATAAAATATACACCTATTTAATCATAAAATATATAGCAATCGTGATTCTGGTGCCTGATTTATTATTGTGGGTTTCTTTTGTTTTGGTTTTTTCTGCTTCTTTGATTTTGGTTCCTGAGTGATTCTGGAAAATTCGTAGTGGAAGAAAAACTAGCAAATATAATGCAATTCTTTGACGAACACAGAATATAGCTTTGAACTTTAGATTTTAGTACCTATTCGTGACTTCTAGTGAGAGATGCTTGTTCTGTTTCTTATGGTTACGTCTTATGCTTAAAAGCATCTTGCTTTGGTTGCTTTATTCAGTAAGGAAGAACTTGTGATAAAGTGGAAATTAATGGTTTCTGAAATCAATAGATGTTGTAAATTGTGGTTGGTGAGGAAGAGTCGCTGGTTGCTTAGAAGTTGCAGTATGGATCTCGTTGGTGCTCAATCGGCAATTTGTATAAAAATGAAACTTTTTCCAGATCACAACGTCAAGGAATGCCGTCGATGATCGACTCAACGACGATTGCGCAGGGTTCTCTATTACTGTTTTTTTTAAAAAACCTCTATTTAGCAATTTTTTAGGGTTAACTGTGGTTAAGTTGCTGTTAGGGGTTTCTGCTGACATGGAAACCACTAATACACGGGCACGCTCTGATTGGGTACTTAGTTGTACTTGACCTAATTAACTTATATAAGTTTTGTCCATTTAAAAATACCAAATTACCGCAACACAACCTCATACATTCTCTTCAATATTTACAATGAGGCTAAATCATATAAAACTTCCTAAACTATGGGTCAGTTGTATATTGTCATGTCATATCAATATGGTACACATGGCAACCTATGTGGCATCCTATATAATTTAATAATTTTCTGGTAATTATGTTTTGGAAAAATTGCACCTAGGTCTCAAACAAGGGAAAATATGACAATGTGGTCTCTCTCAAATTTGCAGTGAAGTCACTAAAAAAAAAAAGATCATTTTGTAGAGGTTAAAAGTAGGTATTGGTAGCAGTTTTAATCGCTATAATGACATGCATGGCGGTCAAACAAACTGCTACAAAATGCACCGTGACAAGTTGTGTTTTGTAGCCGTTTATAAAAACTGTGACTCACCTGCTGAAACTGCTATTGAACTATAGCAGTTTGGTATTATCATTACAAGATGAAATCCAAACGACATATTGTGTTAACATTTTATAGCAGTTAACAAGATGAAGTTGGTCAACTTTATAGCGGTTTATAAACCGCTACAAACTACGTCCATGATTTTTAAAAAATTAGCGGCAAAAGTTTGAATGGCGGAAAAATATTTTAAAAATTGGTGGCAAAATTTTGTAACGGTTTAAAAACCACTACAACATTGGAAGAAATTGGAAAACTGGCGCCCAAAATTGAGCTAAATTTGTAGTGGTTTTAATGCCGCAACAGGATATTAAGATTTTGGAGCGGTTGTAAAATTGCTACAAATTTAGGTGAAAATTTAAAAAGTGTGCTAAATTTTTTTCAAGATTTGTAGCGGCTATATAAAACATCTATAAAATTATTACTTTTTTTTTAAATGTACATAATGAGTCCTTTTTTTTCTATTATTTTATCATTTTAGTGTCATTATTTAAGTGATAAATTTTAATATCTTAAAAAATTATTAGTATAATACTAAGAATGTGTAGAAAATATAAACTTATATTATGATGTCCACTATAGGATGTTGGATTATGAAATGAATATTGATGATTAGAGAAGAAATGTTGAGGGAATGTCCTTAAAATTTTGGATTAAAAAAAAATTAATATTAGAGAATTATAAGAAAGTGAGAAAATGAAAAGCAAAGAAGTGAAAAAGTATTTACCATATTTGATAAGCTTATTCAACATTTAACCTCTTCAGAAAACATCGATAAGTAAAAGAAAATGAGAGAGAAGTTGAGTGGAAGAAATAAAGAAGTGTGTGAAATGATTTGTAGGGATATCTGCGTCAAATTTGTAGCTATTGATGTGACGGTTTTTGTAGCAATTAGTGTGATGGTGTTTGTAATGGTTTTTTTTTTTAAAAAAAATGTAGAGGTTTCTATGGGTTTTTTTAAAAAATATATAGAGTGATTACAGTAAAATAAATATATATTTTGTAATCAATCTTCGTCGCCATCACTATAATAAAAGTGAGGAGAAAAATGTTAATTGTGAGTTTAATACGTTTGAACACAAATTGGACTTAAATTAAGTTCTAATAAAGCATAACTTAAAAAATGCACTGAACGATGGGTAAATTGTCATTGCCTTTAGGGAAGAAGTTTTTGAAAATGGTGTTAGCTCTTGTATTTTGATGATCACAATTTCTAAGCTATTGAGTCACATAATCCAAGATCATCTGACACCTTGCTAAAAGAGTTTTAAAACTAGGTTGCTCGAGTAAAGCATTCTGAATGCTCGAGCAACATCAAATGCAAGGCAAAAACAAACATTTCAAAGAAGCCTTGCCCAAGCAGACCATATAGTCTTGCTCGAGCAACATCGGGTTCATGGTAATCACTATGATGTCTTGCTCGAGCAACCAGCATCAAACTGCCTGAGCATCATCGTATCTATGCAAAAAGTATTTTGTCTGACCCTGCTCGAGCAAAGCGTGTTGCATGCTTGAGCAACAACAAGCTCAAAAAGAAAGTTTTCCAAGACTTAATGAGTCTTGCTCAAGCAAAGCAGAAAAGCTTGCTCGAGCAGAAGGGTAAGGCTACTCGAGCAACATCGTTTCTTCCCTCTCTCACAGGCACTGAAAGAGCTTTGCCCGAGCATGATTATATCATGCTCGAGCAGTATGCTCGAGTAGAAGAAAGAGAGTTGCTTGAGCATAACATCCTTTCTGCTTTCTACTATGCCCTTGCTCGAGCATATCCTAAACCTAGCTCGAGCATAAACAGTCTATGCCAAGATTAAATACTTTTTATTTGCCTCTATCTAGAGCCTACCTGAGCATGAATATACTCATGGTGCTCGACCAGATGGATTTCCATGCTCAAGCATCAGCGATGAAGAACAAATTCCTCAATAAATAACAGAAGCTTGCTCGAGCAAGCTTAGATTGTTGCTCGATCAAAGTCATCCCTGTTTTTAAAATCTCCAATAACGGAAATCTTAAATCCTGTTATATCATTTCATTACTTCAGATCATTACACATTGCTATTCCCAAATGCTATTAACGAGTTTGTTCATGAGTTTCAGATTGTTTAGACATGGATTAACAGCAGATTTGAATAAAGCAAAATCGTGTGTCAGAAGCATTAAATGCATCTACCTAAACTGGTGATAAACATGGAAACCAACTCTGATCGAAGTAAAGCTACTCTGATATTCCGTCTGTGTATTAAATGTCATTTCACAACAGTAAAAGAAAAGGAATGAAAGAGAATCTCAACTCTACAAATTCCACCTGGAGTATTCAAACGGCGAAACTCTTAACAAAAGCCTCATCTGTCTAACGGACACATTCAAGTCTCGCAATAGCTATATCACAAGCTTCATCAATGGTCATTCATTACAACATCTATAAATAGCCGAAGTATTGAATTTTCCAACTATCGAAACGCTGTGCAATCAATTTGAGCTTACTGCTATTTGCTGTTTCAACTGTTCCATTAATATCTTCGGATAAGTCTGGTCTTCAGTGTTTATCATTTTATCTACTCGTGAGGAGTTATTTAAACATCTATTTCATTCTGTTAACTTAAGGTTGAGGAACCTTAAGTAAGGGTGTATCAATTACAACTTGTAAGGGGGAGTTGAGGCTGAGAGTGTAAGGACTATCCTTCGTTTACAGAGTGTGTAATTGTATGTGAACTTGGAATTATAGTGAAAATCTCAAGGTGTGCTTGGGGACTGGACGTAGGTCAAAGAGTTAGACAAAACCAGTATAAATCGCTCTGTGTTTATTCTCTGTGTTTACTTTTGTTCTGTTTTACTTTGTCTACATTGTGAAAAGTTTTTGTAGATCACCTATTCACCCCCCTCTAAGTGATATTACGTCTTCAAATGGTGGGCTGGAACGACTCACTCTTGAAGGTGATGTTATCACTATCGCCCATGTTGTAAAGGTCCTGAGGCTTTAAGTGTACCACCATATTCCAATCCATGTGCCTCTCATCTTCAACAAAATAAACCTGGTGTGCCTCTGAGGCAAGAATATATTACTCATCCTTTTGAGAGTGTCGGTGTGAATTGGGTGGGTGAAATTTATTCATGTGATGCCTAATTCATAGTTGTGAGTCCCCAGGAAGTTGTTGTATTTACCCAAAAACACTTGAATAGCGTCACCCTGAAACAACCTTAGTAATTTATTTCCACGGCATCAAGAAGCTTTCCATAATATAGGAAGTCTCCAAGTTACATGTTCCCTTCACTACTACTCGCATAACTCCTTGTCCCAAAGGTGCCATAAACACTTAAGTTTTGGGTTAGCAATCCTTGATCTCTTGAAACCGTGCAAAATTTGAAACCATTGATATTATATGTTGTAAACTAGACTGCACGATAAAGAGGGCCAAGTATGAGAGCTCTGAAATCTGGTGAGTGTGGGTTTTGCTAATTTAGTATTCTCCTCATAAATCATCATGGGAATTCTTTATGGACCTTTCTATCAATTTCGGAGGATGCCTATGTACGGATCCTAAGCTGACGCTTCACATGACTCTTGAATTCCTTGTAATTAATCATGAGTTGGCGATCATGAAATGTAAATATAAAATGTAAGGAAATACATAGGATAACATATGAGTGTAAAATCCTTACTGAAGGAAGGGTTCATCTTGAATACAATTAATCAAGACATTTCTATGTCCTTGGAACTTATCAGTTGCTGTCAATTTGAATCTCTCACTTCCTCCATCAGATTTACGAATATGAGGGATTAACAACTCTGTTAATAATGGCTCATGTTCAAGTTTAGGACAATCGTCTACACGAGGCAGTCAGTGGAAAGAGGTCTCAATGTCATCATGATCAGTGATAAGTGAATACTTCTTCCTGTTGTCACGGATGACAAACTTAAGCTGTATCACAATTGAATAATTAATTAATTCATTAAAAAAACCACATATTATAACTATTTACATCTATAATATAATTAAATGCAATTAAGTATTGTAGCAACTTGTTCCCACACTTTTTTTTTCCTTATGCTCTTTCAAAATGACGCATTGGGAGTCTAGTATCATATGCCACTGGTTTCACCTTAATCCGATTTCTGGTTTGGGATATATCGTCGAATTACCAAACCTCGTCCGTGCTGAACGTGAAACAGAGTAGAACAGAGTTGCTGATCAGCGCTGAAAACTCGAATTTCCACTTGGAAACTCGAGTTTTGAGTCCTAAACTTGAGTTTGTACTTGAAAACTCGAGTTTTCCTAGTCCAGAGACACCAGGAACGCTGAAGACACTGCTAACTCGAGTTTTAAGTTGGCTGACTCGAGTTTTGACTCCTAAACTCGAGTTTTGAGTCCTAAACTCGAGTTTTCTCATACAAGAGGAGCAAATCATTGTAGCGAAGCAGGAAACTCGAGTTTTGAGTTGTGAACTCGAGTTTTCTCATCCTGAAACTGATTTTTGTTGAGTTTAACTCCAAATTGAGTCATTCCAACTTCTCTATGATCTTGGAGGCTTCTAGCTTCAATATAAGAACTTGAATAATTATATCTTCATTCCACTCATCAAGTTCTTCCTTCTTCCATCTCTCAACTTGATCATTCTTCATCATTTAACTTGGGCTCATCATTCTCTACAGCTTCTACCTTCTTCAATATCCAGAAAGTGATGAAGCTTCATTCCAACTTCTGCTTATCATAGAGACTTCCAGTATCACAATAACTTGAATGTTGATATTCCTATTATACTGTGCAAGTTCTTTTAATAACATCTTTCTCTAGTCTCTTCTCTTCTTGGTTATCCTCCAACATCTTCCTTCCTTGACAACCTCTGCAAGTTGTTTTTTTCATTAATCCCTTATCTCCTTCTTGATTATTTTGCATGATTCAACTTGAACTAATCTACATTAAGCATAGTAGTTAGTCAATGTAGGAGATAACTATATTACTCAAAATATTACTCAATCTTTTTGCTTTTAATAATGGCATCTATATAAGACATCATCAAAACTAATCATAACCAACAACATTTTCTCCCCATCTTTTTTTTTTGTAGTGATGGCGATGAAGATTGTTTAAAAAACATGCTTCTCTTACTGTAATCCATCTATGTTATTTCTATGTTTTTTTAAAAAAAAAACATTGTACTTTTTATAGCTGTCTTAAAACCGCTACAAATAACAACTGCTACAACAACAATTAGATAAATCGCTACACGTTCTACACAAATATCTCCATAAATACCACCACAACACCTCATTTCACTCATTTTTCCATGTCTTCCTCCCCAATTTCTCTCTCGATTTAGTATTCTTGTCAATGTTTTTTGAAGCTTAAGTACTAATCAAGCTTATAAAATATGGTAAAATTTTTTGGTTGTTTCATTTTAAATTTTTTTATATTCATATTATTATTTCATACTAACTATTTTTTATTTCCAAAACGGCATTCCCTCAACATTCCATCTATATTCATCAACATTCATTTCATAATCAAAAATCATCTAGTTAACAACATAATAATATGTCTTGTATTTGTCATTCAGTAGCGGTGGCATATACACGCACGCTAAAGTATCAGCAGCGGTTAGGTTACTTGAGTAGCAGATTCTTTTAACCCTTACAAATAGCTTGCCACAGTGCTTTTTGTAGCAGTTTATATAATCGCTACTGCTATCTTTAGTAGCGGTCGTAACCGCTAAAAATATATAGTTTTGACCGATACTATGAGGCACTTTTCCTATGAGTATCAAGCCAACACTCAAGTGTTTAGAGTAACACTTGAGTGTGTCCGTACCAAAACACTTTGAAATTACTTTGTGATTCAAATTTTCAATGGATAATGGTGGAAGGAATTTAGGGTTTGGTCATGGAGAAAAATGAGAAAGAAGGGGACCAAATGGTTAAGAAGAAGACGTTAGGGTTATTTGCGATGAAAATAAATTCCTTCACAAATTACCACTTTTTCTGTCACAAAATCCTGTTTTTGTGATGGATTTTTTTCCATCACAATTAGCGATGGTCTAGCGACAGACTTGCCATGGACTTTGCGATGGTAGTTTCGTGGTGGAATTTTAGCCTGTTTTCCGTCATAGTTTTTCGATGGTTGCAAATTCTATTGCAAATGGCAACGAATATCTTTCCCCTTGCAAATTCCGTTGCCCTTGCGGTATTTTCTAGTAGTGATCCAAATAATTTTTATTTAAAATCCTTCAGATTTATGGCGGAATTTAAATTTAAAATATTAATTTAATTGAAGTTGCATAAATGTTATCCAGAATTAGTCATTACGTGTGTCTAACAAGATTGCATGTGTGTGTGTGATTTTGTAAAGCAGTATTTTATATAGAACAGAAGAGAGGCCCATATATATTTAATTTCTTTTATAATTATTTATTTCAACGAAATACTTCTTGAATAAAACTATGAAAATCCATTCAAATTATCATTATAAATAAGGGATCCCTAGCCTTAATGGCTTTGCGGTTTAGAAAAATCCCTCCCTCGACAGAGCAATTAATAATCAAGAGGTCCCTATTCCCTACAACAATTACAATGTCGTCATCTGTGGAGGCAATTACTGTGTTGAGCAGTGACGGCGACGAGTTCAAGATAACCGTAAGTGCGGCGAAACTATCGAAGCCATTAAATTGGATGCTGGAGGATGTTTGCTTCTCTGATGATTGCGACGAAGTCCCAACAATTGAAGTGAATAGTAAAACATTAGTGAAAGTGATTGAGTACTGTGAAAAGCACGCCCCCAGGGCCAACAGCGGAGCCTCAGATTCCGACGCGGAGGAGCTGAAGAAATGGGACATAGAGTTCATGAAGATGGACGTGAAGGATATACTATTTCATATATTAATGGCGGCCAACTATTTACATATGGAGGGCTTGTATGATTTGGCTTGTCAAACTGCGGCAGATTTGATGAAGGGAATGACTGTCTCACAAATTCGAAAGATCTTTCACATAAAGAACGACTTCTCTTCTGAAGAACAAGAGCAACTTCGTAGACAACATCCAGGTTGCTCCTTTGATTAATCAACTCATCAAACTTCTTCTGTATTTTCTTAAATTCGTATTGAAGAAAATATCTTGTTTTTCAGTTTGGTTTTTCTTTTTACCTTGCTTTTCAGTTTTCATTCATTCTTTTCTGTTGCAAAGATATTGGATGATTCATCCTTAATTCCTGCAATTTTATGAGTATTGTAAATTCTCAATGTTGACAGTGTTTATCCTCCTCAAGAAGAACGAAAAAGTTCGGTGAATTCTTGAATTCGTATTCAAGAAAATATCTTGTTTTTTGGTTTTCTGTTTTCTTTTATTACCTTGTTTTTCAGTTTTTTCTTTCATTCTTTTCTGTTGCAAAGATATTGGATGATTCATCCTTAATTCCTGGAATTTTATGAGGATTGTAAATTCTCAATGTCTACAGCGATTATCTTCCTCAAGAAGAACAAAAAAGTTCGGTGAATTCTTGAATTCGTATTCAAGAAAATATCTTGTTTTCTAGTTTTCTCTTTTCTTCTTACCTTGTTTTTCAGTTTTCTATTATTCTTTTCCGTTGCAAAAATATTTGATGATTCATCCTTCATTCCTGAAAAACTAGCAAATATAATGCAATTCTTTAACGAACACAAAATATAACTTTATACGTCATTTGTTTAAAGCATCTTGCTTTGGTTGCTTTATTCAGTAAGGAAGAACTTATGATATACGTATAAAAGTAGATGTTGTAAATTGTGGTAGGTGAGGAAGAGTCGCAGGATTGCTTAGAAGTTGCAATATACTGTATTCTTAGGAGGCATCAGGCATGTATGGATCTCGTTGTTGCTCAATCGGCAATTTCTATAAAAATGAAACCTTTTCCAGATCACAATGTCAAGGAACGCCGACGATGATCGATGAAACCACGATTGCCCAGGGTTCTCTATTCTCGTTATTTAGCCATTTTCATGGTTAACTGTGGTTAAGTTGGTATTAGGGGTTAACTACTGACTTGGAAACCACTAATACACATGGCACGCTCTGATTGGGTACCTAGTTGTACTTGATCTAATTAACTTTATATAAGATTGGTCCATTTAAAAATACTAAATTCCAGTAACACAACCTCATACACTCTCTTCAATAGTTAGAATTGGGCTGAATTATATAAACCCCCTAGACTATAGGTCAGTTATATATAACCATTTTCAGAGTTTAAATTTAACCCCCTAATGTTCTATTCTTTTACCATGAACCCCTTGTAGTTAATTCGCCGTTAACTTTTTTCCGAAAACTGCCATGTCATATCAATATGGTACACATAGCATCATATATAATTTAACTATTTTCTAGTAATTATATTTTGGGAAAATTGGACCTAGATCTTGAGTAAGGAAAAATATGAAAAAATGGTCCATTGGAATCTCAAATTTGCGGTGAAGTTCCGTAAGACTTTTTTGCAATATATTCCAACTGTTAAAAGATGCAAATACACCCATTGAATAAATAGAAAGAGGGAAAGCACCAAAATTTGTTTCTCGGGAAAATTTCATGGTGTAGGAAAATGCTTCATCCTGTTGTGTCTGAAGGATACCACACGAGCTAAAAAGCTAGAAATCTCATTCTACCTTTCCGTCAACTTTCCGTCCTGCGCTCGACTCTCGTCTCACTTTCACGATGAGAGTCTCACTTTTCAGCGCAACTCACAATCGCATCTCACCTCTCAGTTCCCTTTTTTTATCATCGTCTCTCTATTTCTAGATCTGATTAGCAACTCACCTCTCCCAGGTACCAATTTTTTTTATCTCTCTCTCTCTATTCGCTATCTATTCATGGATTTTATGCTTTATGATCAAATAAGACTACGGAAAAAAATTGAAACAAATAAGCCAATTAAAAAATCTTGATTTGAATTTGTTCCCTGCATCATCTGCTCATGCATTGTTGTTAATCCGGTGCTGGGCGCTGTCACACCATTTCCATTTAAATTCTTTTATTTAATTTGGCTTTGAATATGGTCAGGTAATCATTTGAATATTTGATGCTTTTGAATAAAGATTGAGTTTACCTTTTTAAAAAAATTATTACTACTAATTTTTGTTTCAATGCTGTGCAATAGGCTATGTACTTTTGCCTTCACTACTACAAAAAGGGCTTTTACTTCCCTAAAATTCATCCTTTTTTGAAAAAAATTAGGAACTAGAAAATAAAGGCAATGATATTTTTGTAATTATGTGTGAGAAAATTTGATTTTGAACGTCGTAATTCAAAATTAGGACGCCAAAAGCACCACCTTTAGCGTCCTAATTAAGAACTAGGACGCCAAAAATCAACTTTTAGCCTATTTTGAGGTCCTAATTCAAAATTAGGATGCCAAAAGGGTGATATTTCATACACACAGACTCTCTTGCAGACCCCACACGTATGCACCCTAGCTATCTCAGATCCGCTGATCCATTTCCCTTTCACTGCTCTCTCGCGCTTTCACTCTTCTCTCTCGCATCTCTCTCGCCTTGTCCTAGGCACTTTTGTGTTACAAATCTCATTCTCTCCTCTCTTGCCGTTTCAGATCCAATTCTCTTCTGTTGCCCCACGGTGGTCTCTCTTCCTTCTCCTCCAAACGTCACCGTTCACATGCGGAGCCAAAGCTCGAAGTGCGTTGTCCAAGCTCGAAGGTCAAAGTTCCTTGTCTCATCTTCATCAGTTTCATGCAGATCTACCGCAAGAAGCTTGATGCTCAGTGCTCCCTCCCTCTGTCATTCCAAGTCGAAGCTCGGTGCTTCCTCCGTCCGTTAGATGGTGAGATCTTTTGCGATTTTACGTTTGTTAGATTTGTTTTTGCGATTTTGCGCTTTTTAGATCTATTTTGTTTGTGTTGATGAGGCCATTTGTGATTTTTTATTTGCATTGATCTGTATTTTTGCGTTTGTTAGATCTGTTTTTGCGATTTTGTGTTTTTTCCCTCTGGCATGCAAGTCAAAATCCGTTCGAAATTCTCCATCTCTTTTCTATTTCTTTTTTTTAAAAAAAAAATTATATACTTATGGCATCGTAAATTAATTTAGGACTCCCTAAGTCTCCACTTTTTACGCCCCCCAAATAGGCATTCCCTTGGCAAAGGATGTTAAACAGGCTTAAAAATGGATGTTGTAACCCATTTCTGTAGTAGTGCTTCTTTATTTTGATTACTAGCGGCTTATGTGTTTTGGATCGTTTTGTTGTGCAATGTTGGATTTGTTATGTATTGGCATTCTGCTTATTTTCTTTTCACAAGATTTCTAGAATTTCCAACTTGTTTTGTTGCTTTTGTTTAAGAAAATCGTGTGCAAGAAGGACAATGAATAATTTTGGTGCTGATCTCGGTCTAAAGATTGCCCAGCTTGCTACTACTAGTGGTCTTTCTTGCCATACTTGATGTTTACGTTACTTATTTGAGATCCTCCTTGTGAGTTTTCATCATTTTTTAGAATTTTTTGAATGTTCTAAAATTTCATTTTAACACGATGCTTCTGATATCATTGTTTAGATTGAGCGTACTGAAAATGGAGCCAAATACCCAAGAGGAGGGGTGAATTGGGTATTTTAAAAATTTTCACAAACTCCTCTATTTTCTTACAACAAAACAGGGATAAACAGAGAGAAGGGAAGAGCAATTGGACACCAAGAATTTTATACTGGTTCGGTCCTAACAACTTAACCTACATCCAGTTCCCAGACTCTCTGGGTTTTTCACTATATCAAAGAATACACACTCTGCACTCAAGAAGTAGTTCTCTCACTAGAACTCACTCCCCCTTACAAGTTGTAATCAATGAACTCCCAAATCACCAAGTCCCCTTAACTTGTGATTCTTTACAATAAATGATATTCAAAGATAAACTCTCTCACAAAGTGGATAATAATGAATACTAAAGCTCAAAGTATCAAAAGATACAATACAGTTGAAAACCGAAGAAATAAATGCAAGACTTGAATGATTTTCGTTTTCAGCTGTTCAAGTTGTTGAGAAGACTTGAATGTAGTCCTATTTATACTCAGAGTGCATTAAATGACCGTTGCTTCTTGAATTAAACCGTTGGAGATGTTCTGCAATGGTTAGGAAAAGGTTTGGTTGTCTTCTCTCTCTAATCTCCACTTAATCCAGCTGTGCAGAAGTCCAGAGTTGACTTCCTGAGTATTAATCCGTTGGAAACACAGTTGCTGGATGTGGAAATCATTCTTTAATTCTTTGCTAGACGTATGCAGACGGATTACCCAAAAGAATGCAACTTTCTGGGTTTGCATTTGATGTGCTAACGTCACTTTTTGCTTTTGCTTTAAACCATCAAAAAGCATTCTCTAATTCATCTGAAACTCACTAACAAAGTGGTTAAACATACCTAGGAACAGTAGAGAATAACTCTGGAAAGTATTAAGATTAAACAAGAAAGATTTTCAGAATCGCGAATTTTGAATTTCTGAAGCAGCACAGAAACCTCGAGGTTTGTTCTCCAAACCTCGGGTTTGGGACAATGCTTGCAACGTTGATTTTAGTCCAAAACATCAAAACTTGAGGTTTCTGATCAAAACTGGAGGTTTTCAAAACTTTAAAATATTCAGAGCTCTCTGGCTGACAAAACCTCAAGTTTTCCAACAAAACCTCAAGTTTTCATTCAAATATAAAAGTTTCGAAAAACTGCACCAAAAGCAAAACCTTGAGGTTTCCATGAAACCTTGAGTTTTTCAAATCACTGAAAAATCATTTGCTTTCTGCTTGTCAAAACCTCGAGTTTTCTCTACAAAACTCGAGTTTTGTTCAAATGTCAAAACTTTCAAATTTTGTGCCAAGACAGAAACCTTGAGGTTTCAAAACCAAACCTCAAGGTTTTCAAATGTTAAAAAACATAGTTGCTCTCTACCTGGACAAAACTCGAGGTTTGTACCCAAACCCTGAGTTTTCACTCTTTGTGAAAACTTAGAGAGATTTTGTCAAAAACCAAAACTGAAGGTTTTGAAAAGTGAGAAAGTTTATATGTTCTCGGCCTCCACAAAACTCAAGGTTTTTCCCAAAATCTTGAGTTTTCATCCAATGTGAAAACTTTGAGAAAATCTTGTCAAGTTCAAAACTGGAGGTTTTCTACAAAACTAGAGGCTTTGAAACTTGGTTAAAATCTAAGTTTTCTTTGACAGTCAAAACCTCGAGTTTTCTTCCAGAACCTCGAGTTTTCTCAAAACTTGTGAAAAGCTGAATTTTTCAAATCAAGCCAAACCTTGAGGTTTGAAATGGAAACTGGAGGTTTTCAAAAGTTCAAAACCTGAGAGACTCTCTGTATGACAAAACCTCAAGGTTTTCTCAGAAACCTCGAGTTTTGCAATTTCTCTGAAAAAGTTGAGAAGTCTCTCTATGTGTAAACCTCGAGTTTTCTCTGGAAAAACTTAAGTTTTGACTTTGTATACAAGACTTGAAATTGTCTCTGTAAGGCTAAACCTCGAGGTTTCTGTGCAAACCTCGAGTTTTGCTCTCCTAGTGAGTTTTACACATTTGACAGCAAAATTTCGAGTTTTGTTTACAATTATTGGAAATCATCAAAACCCTTAGAGAACCAACACGTACGAGGTTCGAAAGAGAGTATTTTTGTTGTTGTTGAACATGTGAAGAATGAGATATTGTTGTTTTGAAAAGCAAAGCATGTTTCGGTGTTGTGTTGGTTAATATTTGCAGCGTCACCTGTCGTTCAGACAACTTGCTCATGAGGTTGGAAAACTATTACGTACCTTCTCTGAAAACATGTACAACCATAAACCTAGAGAACTTTCTTATACATGAATCAATCTCTATTAGAATTCTACTCTCAGCAATACCTGAACTATGCAACTGAGAGCAGATTTAAGTCCAGTATGAGAGGAGAGAGAGAATTAATTTTCACCTTAACTTAAAGCTGTAGGAACTTCACATGGTCGATGATCTCATCCAGCATCGACACGTTTAATAGCGTTGTTAACTTTACTAATGGGAAAACGTTGATTCCAGGACTTTAAGTATTAACTAAGCAACTGAGAGAGCAGATTTAAGTTTTACTTTTTTTTAATATAATATTTTTAAATTTGAAAACTAAAATAAACCTTCATGACTTCCTACTGCTATACCTATACTTTGCCCATGGCATCTCTGCTTCTCCCACCCACGCCTGTAGCCACTACAATTACGGCCCAAACTACAGTAGCCTGTTTGAGTTAATGGTGAGAGCAATGTCTTATTATTTATTTCACTTTTACAAAAGTTTGATAGGAAAAAAGTCATGTTGTAAATGTGATTGATGTTTGGATTGGCGTTAACAAAATTGTTTTTTTTTCTCAAACTGTGTATTTGGGTTAACGATTGAAAAGTAAGTTAAGATGGAAAATGACTAAAATAGACAAGAATGTTATTGAATACTGAAATACTTAATTATAATAAATATAAAATAATTAATATATTGTAAATGAAGGCATACAAAATATATATTTTAGAGCATAAAAATATTACAATTTTAACTAAATAATATTCCTATAGAAATTGAAATTAAAATTTTTTGTTTCGTTTTAGAAATCAAATACTTTTTTGAGTGAGACTGAAAAATTTTAGAAATGTTTGTGGGACCTGTGAAAAAAAAATTTCCCACTGCCGGATGCTAGTGGACATTTGGCCCAACAGTTGAACTTGTGCCTTTTCATAAAATGTCACTTTTTAGTAAAAGTCAGTTGCAAAAGAAGCTGAACCAAAAAAAGAAAAAAAAAGATCTGGTTTATGGACTAAACTTTTTAAAGTTATTAGCCCAAATGCTTCCAAACAGGAACTCCAAAGAGGCCCAATAGAAAACATTTATCAATGATAACACCCCAAGCTACTTCTTCAAAGTCTCTTTTGGGATTTTTGTTACAAGTGTTTTTGTTTTTTCAAATTATAAGTTTTATTTCTTAAGAAAATATTAAAACTTAAATCAGCTTTGTTAGCTGCACAATCCTCACTTCAGGTCACTGAGTCGCCCTTTTTCATTAGTAAAGTTAAGTGTTAAAGTTGTAGGGCCAAAAGTATACTTTGGCATTTCTAAAATTATTAAAAACTATGATAAAATGTTGGTTTTAAGATAGATAATTTAAAATCCTTTAGATTTTTGGCCGAATTTAAATTCAAAAGGTTATTTTAAATTACGTTGCATCAGTGTTATACCAAATTGTCATCAGATTTTATGGCTAACAAGATTGTATATGGATATCATAAACTTTTATTAATTCTTTATATAGGTATTATATATGGAATAGAACATGAGCGTATATTTAATTTATTATATAAATATTCATTGTAAAAATATATCTCTTGAAAAAATTATAGGCACAATAAATATATATATAAACAAACCGACTAGTTGTGGGAAAATCTTTTGTTTTTTTGTTATTTTAAATTAAAATATTTGCAAACTATCACTGTCCTATAAAAGTTTATCTTTTTCGATATATTTTTTGGCTAGTTATTTCCTTAGGGCCGATTTGCTACATAAAACAGGTGAGACGAGAAGGGAAAATGGGCAAATTCCATTTCTTGGAACATTTTTTTGTCCAATCTTCATGAAAATTATATTTCCTAGGCCTACTAGTCTTGCTTTAAAATTTATAAGATAAAACACCACTAAAATTGGTGAGAACCGAAGTTTTCACGTGAACCGTGACGCTTTTCGACATATTAAACCCTTATAATTTTTTTTCTATATAAATTTAAAATATAATTAAATTCCAACTTATGCGAAAAGGTCGAACTTAGCAGGAGAATATTTTTTGCAAATTCGAACTTGAAGGGACAATATTTTAGACAAATTCAAATTTGGTAGGAGAATATTCTAGAAAAATTTAAACTTGATAAGAGTATTTTTTTAAAAAAATATATCTTAGAAAAAAATAGTTTCCTTTTCATTTTGAATTAATTACTTTTGAGGTAAAATAAGTATATCTTGATTTTTTACCAACTATCAAACAACTCATCTTCCATCAAGCCATCTTCCCTCAATTTTAGTTTATATATACACTACAAAAATAAAAAAATAAAAACCTATAGCGAAGGACCAAATCATATATATATATATATATATATGATTTTTATGTTTCTACTTTTGCTGCAGAAACATTTTTCTGTCACAGTTACATAAAAGTGATTATGTCTCATTGTAAAGAAAAGAGAGAGAAAATATTATTTAAACCCACTCGCTTTTATGTATGGCAAAAAAAAAAAAAAAAGCTTCTACAGCAAAAACAAAAACATTAAACCTATATATATATATATATATATGTAAACTGTCATATTGCTAAGTTTGTCTTTAATAGCACGACTTGCTTATCACAACTTTAGATTATATATCAACTAGGGGAAAAAAAAAAGGTTTTAGCAACGGACAAAATTTGTAGCCAGAAAGACAAATCCATTGCATAAAAGGTCTATGGTATAATTCATGTGGGAAAAACGGTCATCGCAAAAACCTTCATTTGCAATGGATTTTTTGTCATCCAAAATCCGTGGCAAATTGTAACAGATAAATTCAGAGACGCAAAATTGTGTAAATCCATCGCAACATACATGCTTGCCCATATTTGAAAATTTGTGTGAATCCGTTCAAATTGCGACAGAATATGAAAAGAATCTGTCACAAATTGATGAATTAGAAAACAAAAATTACAATTATTAGAGATCTTCCACAACAACTACTTAAATAAACTAGAAATGAGTTCTAGTAAGATTATAGCTTAATGCAAAGGTCAAAATCAAGACAAAAGTTGTTAGTCTCAGTCATGAATGTTGACAACTTTCAAACAGAAGCCACCATCCAGATCTAGGAGCTCACATTTGGCTTAGCAAGAAATGTTTAAATGCAATTAGCCAAATTGTATTCTTGCCTTTGAGAGACTAGCCAAGCAAGGAATGCAAAACATAATAACCCTCAGATCAAAACTCATCTAGTCAAGCCTCAATTTTGCATGCTTTAACTTTAACTATTAATCAAAACCATAAAGGGATCATACTGCTACTACCATCAAACTCAACTCTATTCTAAATAAACCCAACCTAAAATAGAGAAAGGCACGAACTTTTCCTCAAAAGAAGAAGAAGAAGAAGATGAACAGACTAGAAGAGCACGACAAAGAATGATGATTAGAGAGAGAGAGAGAGACGGCGGCTAAAACATTGTTACTGCATCAACGAACCTGAGAAGAGGAAGCAGGGGAGGGTGTGAGGGTGAGGAATTGAAGGGAGGGCGGTGGCAAAGGAAGGACAAGGGTGAACACTTGGTTCAGCTTTTATTAGAGAGCAAAGGCATATCTGGTTTTGAGAATGGAAGATTTTACAAACACAGGAGATGAATGGATTTCAGTAGCTGAAGACAGAGAGAGTGGATGATGAAGGATTTGGGTGAGGGAATGACTAAAGACAAGACAAAAATAGAAGTGGGTTGTGAAGATTGGGCAAGAGAGAAGATTAAGCAGGGAAGAAGAAGGTTGCCACTTCAAACTCACAGCTCTATGTGATCTGGTATGTAGGTGAGAGTGAGGCAATAGATAATAGAGGAAGGAATTTAGGGTTTGGCCATGGAGAAAAATGAGAAAGAAGGGGAGCAAATTGGTAAGAGGAAGAGTTTATGGTTATTTGCCATCGAAATAAATTCCGTCGCAAATTACCATTTTTTTCCATCACAAAATCCTGTTTTTGCAACGAAATTTTTTTCTGTTGCAATTTGCGACGGTCTGGAGACAAACTTGCCATGGACTCTGCTACGGTAGTTTCATGGTGGAATTTTAGCCTGTTTTCCTTCATAGTTTTTCGGCATTCACAAATTCCATTGTAAATGGCGATGAATTTTTTAATTCCTCAAAAATTCCGTCACACTTGTGGTATTTTTTAATAGTGAACCAAATAATTTTAATTTAAAATCCTTCAGATTTATGGCGGAAATTAAATTTAAAATATTAATTTAAATGATGCTGCATGAATGTAATCCAGAATTAGTCATTATGTGTGGCTAACAAGATTGCATACGGATATATATATGTGTGTGTAATTTTGTATAACAGTATTTTATATGGAACGGAACTACAGAAGAGAGGCTCATATATATTTAATTCTTATAGAAATATATTTATTTCAAGAAAATATTTCTTGAATAAAACTATTGAAATCCATTCAAATTATCATTATAAATAAGGGATCCCTAGCCTTAATGGCTTTGCGTTTTAGAATAATCCCTCCCTCGACAGAGCAATTAATAATCAAGAGGTCCCTATTCTCTACAACAATTACAATGTCGTCATCTGTGGAGGCAATTACTGTGGTGAGCAGTGACGGCGGCGAGTTCAAGATAACCGTCAGTGCGGTGATGCTATCGAAGCGATTAAATGAGCTGCTGGTGGAGGATATTTGCGTCTCTGATAAGTGCAAAGTCCCAATAACTGAAGTGGATAGTAAAACATTAGTGAAAGTGATTGAGTATTGTGAAAAGCACGCCCCCAGGGCCAACAGCGAAGCCTCAGATTCCGATGCGGAGGAGCTGGAGAAATGGGACATAGAGTTCATGAAGGTGGACGTGGAGGATACACTATTTGATATGTTAAAGGCGGCCAACTATTTGAATATTAAGGGCTTGTTAGATTTGGCTTGTCAAACTGTGGCGGATTTGATGGAGGGGAAGACTGTCTCACAAATTCGAAAGATCTTTCACATAGAGAACGATTTCTCTTCTGAAGAACAAGAGCAACTTCGTAGACAACATCCAGGTTGCTCCTTTGATTAATCAACTCATCAAACTTCTTCTGTATTTTCTTAAATTCGTATTCAAGAAAATATCTTGTTTTTCAGTTCTTTCATTCTTTTCTGTTGCGAACATATTGGAGGATTCATCCTTAATTACTGAAATTTTTTGAGTATTGTAAATTCTCAATGTCGACAGTGATTATCCTCCTCAAGAAGAACGAAAAAGTTCGGTGAATTCTTGAATTCGTATTCAAGAAAATATCTTGTTTTTTGGTTTTCTTTTTTCTTTTATTACCTTGTTTTTCAGTTTTTTCTTTCATTCTTTTCTGTTGCAAAGATATTAGGTGATTCATCTTTAATTCCTAGAATTTTATGAGTATTGTAAATTCTCAATGTCTACAGTGATTATCCTCCTCAAGAAGAACAAAAAAGTTCGGTGAATTCTCGAATTCGTATTCAAGAAAATATATTGTTTTATAGTTTTATTTTTTCCTTTTACCTTGTTTTTAAGTTTTTTATTATTCTTTTCCGTTGCAAAAATATTTGATGATTCATCCTTCATTCCTGAAAAACTAGCAAATATAATGCAATTCTTTAACGAACACAAAATATAACTTAATACGTCATTTGCTTAAAAAAGCATCTTGCTTTGGTTGCTTTACTCAGTAAGGAAGAACTTATGATATACGTATAAAATAAAGGATTGTAAAGCCAGGTGAAGTACGGATGAAAAAAAATGGAAATTAATATGGTTTGTGAAATCAGTAGATGTTGGAAATTGTGGTAGGTGAGGAAGAGTCGCAGGATTGCTTAGAAGTTGCAATATACTGTATTCTTAGGAGGCATCAGGCATGTATGGATCTCGTTGTTGCTCAATCGGCAATTTCTATAAAAATGAAACCTTTTCCAGATCACAACGACAAGGAACGTCGACGATGATCGATAAAACGACGACTGTCCAGGGTTCTCTATTCTCGTTATTTAGCCATTTTCAGGGTTAACTGTGGTTAAGTTGGTATTAGGGGTTAACTGCTCACTTGGAAACCACTAATACACATGGCACGCTCTGATTAATTGAAGCAGTTAAAAATGCTTATATAAGTTTGGATAATTTAAAATCCTTACATTGCATCAGTGTTATACAAAATTGTCATCAGATTTTATGGCTAACAAGATTGCATATGGATATCATAAACTTTTATTAATTTTTTATATAGGTATTATATATGGAATAGAACATGAGCGTGTATTTAATTTATTATATAAATATTCATTGTAAAAATATATATCTTGAAAAAAAAATTATAGGCACAATATATATATATATATATATATATATATATATATATATAAACAAACCGACTAGTCGTGGGAAAATCTTGTGTTTTTTGTTATTTTAAATTAAAATATTTGCAAACTATCACTGTCCGTAAAAAGTTTATCTTTTTCGATATATTTTTTGGCTAGTTATTTCCTTAGGGCCTATTTGCTACACAAAGCAGGTGAGACGAGAAGGGAAAATGGGCAAATTCCATTTTCTGGAACATCTTTTTGTCCAATCTTCTTGAAAATTCTATTTCCTAGGCCTACCAGTCTTCCTTTAAAATTTATAAGATAAGACACCACTAAAATTGATGAGAATCCAAGTTTTCACATGGACCATGACGCTTTTGGACATATTAAACCCTTGTAATTTTTTTTTCTATAACGCAAGAAAATAAAATAAAATTCAAACTTATGCAACAAGTTCAAACTTAGCGGGAGAATATTTTTTTCAAATTCCAACTTGCGGGGCAATATTTTAGACAAATTCAAATTTGACAGGAGAATATTCTAGGAAAAATTAAACTTGATAAGAGTATCTTTTTTAAAAAGTATATTTTAGAAAAAAAAATAGTTTTCCTTTTCATTTTGAATTAATTACTTTTGAGGTAAAATAAGTATTTCTTGATTTTTTACCAACTATCAAACAACTCATCTTCCCTCAATTTTAGTTTATATATACACTACAAAAATAAAAAAAATAAAAACCTATAGCAAGGGACCAAATCATATATATATATATATATATATATATATGATTTTAATGTTTCTACTTTTGTTGCAGAAACATTTTATGTCACACTTACATAAAAGTGATTATGTCTCATTGTAAAGAGAAGAGAGAGAAAACATTATTTGGACGCACTCGCTTTTATGTGAGTGTAGCAGAAAAAATGCTTCTACAACAAAAGCAAAATCATTAAACCCATATATATATATATATAAACTATCATATTGCCAAGTTTGTCTTTAATAGCATGACTTGTTTATCACAACTTTAGATTATATATCCACTACAAAAAAAAAAAGGAAGGAAAAAAAAAAACAAAAGCCTTTAGCAACGGACAAAGTTTGTAGCCAGAAAGACAAAATCCATTGCAAAAAAGGCCTATGGTAGAATTCACGTGGGAAAAACAATCATCACAAAAACCCTCATTTGCAATGGATTTTTTGTCATCCAAAATCCATAGCAAATTGTAACAGATATATTCGAAGACGCAAAATTGTGTAAATCCATCGCAACATACATGCTTGCCCACATTTAAAAATTTGTGTGAATCCGTTCAAATTGCGACAGAATATGAAAAGAATCTCACAAATTGATGAATTAGAAAACAAAAATTATAATTATTAGAGCTCTTCCACAACAACTACTTAAATAAACTAGAAATGAGTTCTAGTAAGATTATAGCTTAATGCAACGGTCAAAGTCAAGACAAAAGTTGTTAGTCTCAGTCATGAATGTTGACAACTTTCAAACAGAAGCCACCATCCAAATCTAGGAGCTCACATTTGGCTCAGCAAGAAATGATTAAATGCAATTAGCCAAATTGTATTCTTACCTTTTAGAGACTAGCCAAGCAAGGAATGCAAAACATAATAACCACCCTCAGATCAAAACTCATCTATTCAAGCCTCAATTTAGCATGCTTTAACAATTAATCAAAACCATAAAGGCATCATACTACTACTTCCATCAAACTCAACTCTATTCTAAATAAACCCAACCCAAAAATAGAGAAAGGCACAAACTTTTCCTCAAAAGAAGAAGAAGAAGAAGACGAACAGACCAGAAGAGCACGACAAAGAATGATGATTAGAGAGAGAGAGAGACGACGGCTAAAACACTGTTATTGCGTTGTCGAACCTAACAAGAGGAAGCAGGGGAGGGTGTGAGGGTGAGGAATTGAAGGGATGGCGGTGGCAAAGGAAGGAGAAGGGTGAACACTTGGTTCGGCTTTTGTTAGAGAGCAAAGGCAGATCTGGTTTTGAGAATGGAAGATTTTACGAGCACAAGGGATGAATGGATTTCTGTAACATCCCAATTTTCTAAAGCGTTTTCAAAATAGTTTGATCAGAGTAGAGCATCGGAACAATTTAAAAGAGCGAGTATCTGATAAACATTCACTACTGGTGTATCTGGTTGCTTTAAACAGCGGTACAATTATCCGAATATTTAAAAGTATGTTAATACATATCAAAAAGAAATTCTCCGGTCGGGTGCTCGCTGATGCTATCTACCCTTGTCCTCGACCCTGACGCCTCCGGATCCTGAGGCTATAGCAAGAGCTGAGGTTCAATATCCATTGAACCTCAGGTAACGGTTAACCTCATGTTTATGTAACAGTTATGTATGACAGATATTCAGGACATTACAACAATAATCACATATGAAAGATAGTAACAGAACACAGCCACTGCATATGAATGATATTATAGTTTGCACTATTCACCAGTACCACGATGTACATTCATGTCCTCAGCGCTAGGAAAACTCAACGGCATTATCAAAACCATAACTCATGTATAGCTGTATGTGTATGAAAAACTTTAAAACAGAGTCTCAGTCTTTGAATATATCTATCACATATAAGTATACAATATGTAATATCCCAAATTTCAGGATTTGAACATAAGGAATATTTTGTGCGAATTTATTATAAAAATTTGGCCTGAAAAGATTGTAGAAGTATTATTGGTGAAATACAAGTATGAATGAGTGTCAAAGTGATGTTCTCTATTTCTATTGCATTTTCAGTGGATATTAATTATGTATGGAACACCCACATTCCTCTTCTATTTTACACGACACACTCTCACTTTCTTGTGTTAGCTAGAGCAAAAGTCATAGATGGATTGGACACCTTTGGATTTAATGGAATTTTGAATCCCACATATTTGAATAAAAAGAAACAAAAACACAAGAAGGAGGACGTGTGCATCGTGTTTGGTGGGAGAAAAAGGAGACTCACATGCATACTTTCTATACACTCACATGCACCCACTATTCTCTCATGCAAGACAACCCCACTCTCCATATTTTCCGCACATGGACAAAGTTTGAAAGACACACATCTCTTTCACCTTAATCATTCGGTCACTCCTTTCACTCCCATTTTCTCAATTATTATTATATCTCTCACACACTCTCTTATTCACTCACGGATGGATCGCATTACATTTGGCCAAAATAAGCAGAGAGAGAGTGATAGAGAGAGTGTCTGAGATATTGAGAAAGGAAAGAGATCAAGAACCAGCTGGAAGAAAGAAAAAAAAACACCTAAGAGAAGAAAGAGGTCATCGAAGAAGGAAGCAGTGTCACTTCCAGAAAATCTGTGAAGTTAGTCAGATTCATTTGAGGTTTTGATCGAGGAAATGATTTCCTTTGATCATGAAATTTGGTAAGTTGAAAGTACTCTTCTCAATATTTCAAATGAGTGCTACAACGTATTAATCCGACGTCTAGAACTCTAGTTATGATTTTTCTAAGTTTGGTTATAAAAACTGGAAAATTCTATTTCCAGATTTAAGTGGCGTTATGTTTTCGAATTTCTGGAAATTGTACAGCTATTAATTGGCTTGATGAATATTTTTCCCATAAACTAGACTTATAGAACTTCAAATAGAATTTTGAATCACCTTAATCGGAGTTCTATAGAATTAGTTATAATTTATCAAAGTTAGAAGTTGAACACTGAAAAACGCTGGTTTCCAGAAATGAACAGTGAATTTCGGATTCATTTTTAAAATAGTAAACATTTGAATTTTTCTATGAAAATTTCCAGAATTAAAGTAGACTTATCAAGCTTTAATTTGATAGGTCACAAGCCTTATTTGGATTTATATTCAGGGAGTTATGAATTTTTGAAGTCAAGTATGAAATCTGGGACGTTTTCTGAAACATCTTCTGAACAGTGTTGACATTTTTGAAATCTGGGAATTATTGGAGTATGATTAAATGTTGAAACCAATTTTCCTAGAAACTAGACTTAACGAGGAGTTCATGGATTTTTGAACCACCTGATTTGGACACCTAGAACTCCAGATATGGATTTTTCAAGTTCAGCATTAAACCTGGACGTTTTTCTGGAACAGTGATGATGAATGAAAATTCTGGGAATAGTTTACATATATTTGACAGTCAAATGTATTTTCCTCTGAAAATAGACATAATGAGGAACACGTGATTTTTGGAAGCACATCAATTGAAGTTTTGTGTAATTAAATATGAATTTTCAAATTTAATTGGAAATTCTGTCAGTTTATGGAGTTTATTCGGAAATAAGAAAAATAGAGAATTTGGACAAGTAGTAACTTGCCAACCATGAATATTTAATTATAGGATTCGGTATTTATCTGAGATGACCAGAGGATAGAGAACCGGATCAGGATTTGGAAAGGCTATCAGGTAGTAACTCTAATCTTGCATTCTTTGTATGACTTTATATGATTGTATGTACCATTCAATATGTAAAAATATGTACTGTATGAATTGTTTGTGCTGTATGTGCTGAATGTATATGTGATGGTTATCTGTCATATACTGATCTATGCTTAGAATGTAAGATTAACATGTTACTCTGGGAACCTTCGGGGTCCCAGTATTTGTTGCTACCTGTGGATTGTTCAGTTTAGAGAGCGTGGCTCACAAGGCAAGGCGGAACTCACTGTTGAATAGTGATGCTGGGACGGACCGAGAAATGCTATAGGTTATTTTTATTAGCCTATTTAGAGACTAGAAATTTATTTGTATAGCCCTATGTGGATTTTGTTATGTAATCAGAATTTAATATCAGTATTACTATGCTAGAATGACTATGCTCATTAGGCTGTGCGCTACAACTCTGATAATAATTGATATATCAAGGGGTGTTACACTTTATGGTATCAGAGCAAAGGTTCTGGCATTTTTGGAAGAGTATACTGATATTGGATTACATAAACAAATGAAATAGCACGGAAAATGGATTCTGTTGCTAACTATAGGGCTCTTAATGTTGTGTCAAAATATGATTTAGATCCCCAGATTTTATTGAAACTTTGAGGTTAAGCTTGCTTAGGCGAGAAGATTTTCAAGAAGGTAAACCCTGAGTAGTATTGTAAGAATTTGAAGTCTCTTGATTTATGATGTGAATAGTATCTATGTTGATACTTGGATAATCCTGATTGGTACCAGGATTAAGAGAATTGGAGTGATAGACAAACCCAGAAAATAGAATTTTTTCCCTGATCACTAGTTGGCATGCTAGTACAAAGGAAGATGTTGAATTATAGAAAATGAAATGGAGCATTTGTGAAATGTTCCCAGTTTAAAAATAAAAATATATGAGCTGAAGTTCTGGCATTTGGCTAGAATACTCTGATGATATGAAAAGTATCTGTATTGAAAGTTAGATAATTCTGAGTGACAAGTTGGAATTAGAATATTAATTTTTATGATAGAATTATCAACTCAGAATTTCGAAGTCCGGTTAGGACATAAGTTCTGACAATAGGTTAGATTGATCTGCTGGAGCTTGAACTTATGTGATTAATTGAAAATGGGTGAGAAAAATATCCAAACTTGAAAATTCCCGTGAATCTTAGTATAAAAGTACAAGCAGAAATTAGAATGCTAAGAAGAAAAGACAAGATGAATTCAAGCATCAAGAGCAACAGTTGGTACAATCCCACCACAAGCGTTGACCATCTCAAGTTTAAGTCTATTAATTTCTTCCTGAGCGGCTGCACTTGAGAGAGGACCATCAGAAGACATTGTTTTTCTCAATCTAGCTATTTGCCTCATAGTGCTTCGAATTTTCACATAAGGCCAATGCTTAATTCCTCCCCTATGGCATATTTTCATTAAAACATTTTTGCATAAACGAACTTGATTAGCCGCTTCTTGTTGAGGTAAATGGAATAAGTCTCTAAGATCATTTATTGACATTGATGCACCTCTAATATTTTGTTCAGCTCTTGATCGGTATGAATCACTAGGTATGGGGACTGAAGGATTATTATTTACAACCATGAGCTCTTTTCCTTTATTGGATATATTTTCTGTATTGGTTGGAAATGAACTATTAGGGAGTTCATTTTGATTTTTAGTCCATTCCAAACCAACACAGAGGGCCTCATAGTAGGCTGATAGGGGATCTGACACCAGGACATACCCTAAAGATTTTTGATTCAAACAATAATTTTCTAGAAAATGTTTGACATCATCTAAATTTTTCTTACCAAAGTCAAATACTTGAGGACTGGAAGAACCTCCTTGTACGTCCTGGTGAAAGACAGCGTGGCATATCATACCAATCCTCCCATGAACTTCAAGTTTATGGTATTGAAGTCCATTGGTATGAATGATCTCTCGTAGAACATGGCAGCAACCACATGAAAATGGATTAGTAGTCTCAGTCAAGGTAGAAGCAGGATTCCTTGGTTGAGAAGGTACCGTAGACTCCATAAGTTCTGCCACATTACGACACCTTTGGACAGGTCGCCTTGATGGACCTGCTTCAGATTCCTTTCTGTTAGTAGTTGTAAAAATAGAATCTTGTATCCTTGGAGGAGGAGTAGGAATGTTAATCGTTGAGGCAGATGAATGAACGTTCATACTTACGGGATTTTGGGGAAGTAAAGAAGAATAGGGGTATGATACATTGTTTGACAAGTCAGACAATATGTTAGTCTGATAGTCATGAAGTAAGGCTTCAAGAAAGAAAGGGTTGAATGAATCGGAGACTGGAATAGAGTTACTTGAACCGGCCATGTTTAAGGATAATGTGAAAGGTTATAGTGAAGGTTACGATCGGAGAGGAAATGAATATGTGGAAGTTTTGTGAAGCTTGAGAGAACGTGAAACATTTACTCTTTCTTTACTCGATTTATAGCTGGGCTAGTAACGTCTAGATTTTGTTAAGCAGCATCGGATTCTCATCTGTCGTTGGCTCAGAATAGTGCAGACTTTGTTATTATGTGGAAATTTTATGGCACCGCACCCTAATACAATCTGACACGCCCTAGCCACCTCTATAGGTCGGAGACTTATAGACTTTCGGTCCAAACAGAAGACGGTGTAGCATTTATTGCCGGTTGTATCTTCAAGAAATTTAGTTGACGAATACACGTTGCACGATGATTATTTCAAGATCGTGTCTCTTAGAAATTTGTCTTGGAGCGTGTAGTTGGTTCGAGATGTCAGACTGGCATTTGAAAATGGAAGTCTGATCAGTTAAAGCCATCTCGAGAAAGGAGACTCTCTGGAAGTAATGGGAATTTGAAATATCTCGGTGTAAGATCTGAATATCTTGAAGTATGAAAAATGGTGAATTTTTCAAATGCTAAGAAAATATAAGAACGAATGCGGTATGATTAAAGATAAGTTTGAATTTGTTCTGAGCCGAAACAATGTTTAGGTCAGAGTGTGATAAAGTAAATCTTGTGAACCTTGTGATTAGTGCTGCATTGTCAACAATGTTTTGTGTATGAATGGTTATTACCTCTGAGGTATAAGAATGATATTTAAAACATGTTTTGATGATATTGAGAAATGAGGTAGAGGTAGAACCTCGTAGAAATTGCTGAATTTTATTTGAATGTTTGAGGATAGTGCCTGAATATTGTAAGATATGAATCTTGGAAATGTTAGCAGGTTTATGGAATATGGTCGAATTTTTAGAATTAGGTTAATAAACCTGAATGTTGGAGAGATAACTAAAGCATGTTACCAACTGAATTGTGGCTTGGGAATGAAATTTGGTAATGGAACTAATTCTTTAGGCATTGAATCGACCAAAATGAACAAAGGTACTTGAATGTGGTACCGATTGATTTAAATGAATTAAGGCACTAGAATATGGTACCAATACGTATAAGATATTTTGCGGATGCTAGATGTTGATCTAGCATAGTGTTGGAATTTGATTTAAAAGGTCTCCTTAGAGTGAATGGTATGTTCTATAAATTGCTCAAGTAGCTAAAAATAGAACCTGAAGTGTATTTAGAAGTGAAGACCTTCTGTAATAGTTGTCTGGTTCCTGCGTTTGTTTGAAAAATTTAATTTTGAATTTTCCAATGCACCTGTTGTATTTGAGAATTTTCTAAATTGAAATTTTGAACAAGAATGTTTTCAGCTGAATTAAAGTTCAGTTTGAAGTAATTGTTTTTGAACAATATTGTTTCATTGAAGGGATCCTTTTGGAACCCAGAGCTTGAATTGAAACTTTGAATTTTATGAATTGAATTCTTGAATGAAAGGTTTTCAACAGAATTTGAGACCAGGGCAATGGTCATTTTTGAATTGATGTTGTTCCGTAGAGAGGGTTCAGTAGAACCCAAAATCTGAAATTGAATTTTGAATTTTGTGGTTTTGAAAGCAGTACAGTACTGGAAAAGGTCAAGAACTGTTGTAGAAATACTCAGTTTGCTGGATCTTACCAGGTGCTTGTGAAATATTTTTGAATCGCTTGCCATTAATAAAGCTCATTTGAATTGAAAATTGAAAGAATGATAATTGAATATTTTTGAAATTGAGAATGCAAGCTGTGTGGGTAAAGTGACTCTTAAACTTTGGATTTATCCTCAGATCCAAAGTTGAGCACTTGTGAATACTTATCTCAGCTAAATTTAGTTGAGCGAACAAATCCTCTAGAGGAGAGGCGTTATTTACCCAGCAGAATTGTAACCTTATCGCCGGTTTAGGCCGGGAGGTAGTGCCCTTGAATGTGGGGTAACCCTGAATGCCATGGCGGTTTAGGCCGGGTGTGGTAATTCGATAAGGGAAATTATTACAGTTTGTAACAAAGCGGCCAATATGGTCTGCCGTGAAATGAATGTATTTTCTTGTAATTGAGCTGGCAGCGAATATGTTTTCTCTGAAAATATGAAAGAATTATATTGTAGAGTGAAATTTTGAAAATGTACTGCTACCATAGAATTTTGAATATTTGAATTTGAAAATCAGAAAGTTGAATTTGAGACAACATAGAAAATTGAAAAGCAATGATGTGATTATCATTGCCCGTATTTTAAAATGTGAAACATTAACGTGATTGTTTTCACTGATGTTTTTGAATCGAAAGTGGTGCATTGGGTGACTATGTTGATATAGGAACAGAAACTGACAGAATGGTCCAAAAATCTATATTGATAAGTCAGATAGTAATCGCTAGCTATAATGCTAAGCAGAAGAAAGTAATCTATGAATATGAATTGAAGAAGCTCAAGCATAGAATAGAATTGAACAAGCAAATCTCTAGAATTTTAGATGTTGAAAGAATGAGAAATGAAACTCGTGACAATAATTCTTTTGAAGGATTATTAAGAGCTGGGCTAGTTTGCCCAAAGTAAAATTTGAAGCTAATAGAATATCTGAAATTGTATCAGGATATAATTGAGAAACCTATGGTCAAGGGTAAATCCCTGGACAATAAGGTCAGAATATCTAGCGCTATAAAAACAAAATGAATTGGAAGGAGAATATACCGACTGTGAGGCTTAGCGCTGTGCGGATATCGGTAGACTTGAATTTGAATATTACATTAGGTACAAGATGAATAGTAATTTTGTGTGGATGTTACATGCTTGGTAAGCATATGTAAAAAAGTGGACTGAGTATTTCGAATGGTTCCCCGAAGTGAAAATGTACAAATTTCGAGGGCGAAATTTATTTAACGGGGGGAGAAATGTAATATCCCAAATTTCAGGATTTGAACATAAGGAATATTTTGTGCGAATTTATTATAAAAATTTGGCCTGAAAAGATTGTAGAAGTATTATTGGTGAAATACAAGTATGAATGAGTGTCAAAGTGATGTTCTCTATTTCTATTGCATTTTCAGTGGATATTAATTATGTATGGAACACCCACATTCCTCTTCTATTTTACACGACACACTCTCACTTTCTTGTGTTAGCTAGAGCAAAAGTCATAGATGGATTGGACACCTTTGGATTTAATGGAATTTTGAATCCCACATATTTGAATAAAAAGAAACAAAAACACAAGAAGGAGGACGTGTGCATCGTGTTTGGTGGGAGAAAAAGGAGACTCACATGCATACTTTCTATACACTCACATGCACCCACTATTCTCTCATGCAAGACAACCCCACTCTCCATATTTTCCGCACATGGACAAAGTTTGAAAGACACACATCTCTTTCACCTTAATCATTCGGTCACTCCTTCCACTCCCATTTTCTCAATTATTATTATATCTCTCACACACTCTCTTATTCACTCACGGATGGATCGCATTACATTTGGCCAAAATAAGCAGAGAGAGAGTGATAGAGAGAGTGTCTGAGATATTGAGAAAGGAAAGAGATCAAGAACCAGCTGGAAGAAAGAAAAAAAAACACCTAAGAGAAGAAAGAGGTCATCGAAGAAGGAAGCAGTGTCACTTCCAGAAAATCTGTGAAGTTAGTCAGATTCATTTGAGGTTTTGATCGAGGAAATGATTTCCTTTGATCATGAAATTTGGTAAGTTGAAAGTACTCTTCTCAATATTTCAAATGAGTGCTACAACGTATTAATCCGACGTCTAGAACTCTAGTTATGATTTTTCTAAGTTTGGTTATAAAAACTGGAAAATTCTATTTCCAGATTTAAGTGGCGTTAAGTTTTCGAATTTCTGGAAATTGTACAGCTATTAATTGGCTTGATGAATATTTTTCCCATAAACTAGACTTATAGAACTTCAAATAGAATTTTGAATCACCTTAATCGGAGTTCTATAGAATTAGTTATAATTTATCAAAGTTAGAAGTTGAACACTGAAAAACGCTGGTTTCCAGAAATGAACAGTGAATTTCGGATTCATTTTTAAAATAGTAAACATTTGAATTTTTCTATGAAAATTTCCAGAATTAAAGTAGACTTATCAAGCTTTAATTTGATAGGTCACAAGCCTTATTTGGATTTATATTCAGGGAGTTATGAATTTTTGAAGTCAAGTATGAAATCTGGGACGTTTTCTGAAACATCTTCTGAACAGTGTTGACATTTTTGAAATCTGGGAATTATTGGAGTATGATTAAATGTTGAAACCAATTTTCCTAGAAACTAGACTTAACGAGGAGTTCATGGATTTTTGAACCACCTGATTTGGACACCTAGAACTCCAGATATGGATTTTTCAAGTTCAGCATTAAACCTGGACGTTTTTCTGGAACAGTGATGATGAATGAAAATTCTGGGAATAGTTTACATATATTTGACAGTCAAATGTATTTTCCTCTGAAAATAGACATAATGAGGAACACGTGATTTTTGGAAGCACATCAATTGAAGTTTTGTGTAATTAAATATGAATTTTCAAATTTAATTGGAAATTCTGTCAGTTTATGGAGTTTATTCGGAAATAAGAAAAATAGAGAATTTGGACAAGTAGTAACTTGCCAACCATGAATATTTAATTATAGGATTCGGTATTTATCTGAGATGACCAGAGGATAGAGAACCGGATCAGGATTTGGAAAGGCTATCAGGTAGTAACTCTAATCTTGCATTCTTTGTATGACTTTATATGATTGTATGTACCATTCAATATGTAAAAATATGTACTGTATGAATTGTTTGTGCTGTATGTGCTGAATGTATATGTGATGGTTATCTGTCATATACTGATCTATGCTTAGAATGTAAGATTAACATGTTACTCTGGGAACCTTCGGGGTCCCAGTATTTGTTGCTACCTGTGGATTGTTCAGTTTAGAGAGCGTGGCTCACAAGGCAAGGCGGAACTCACTGTTGAATAGTGATGCTGGGACGGACCGAGAAATGCTATAGGTTATTTTTATTAGCCTATTTAGAGACTAGAAATTTATTTGTATAGCCCTATGTGGATTTTGTTATGTAATCAGAATTTAATATCAGTATTACTATGCTAGAATGACTATGCTCATTAGGCTGTGCGCTACAACTCTGATAATAATTGATATATCAAGGGGTGTTACACAATAAGCATCAGAGTTAGTGTTACAGTACACGTCCGTACCTTCGTCGGTAATTGTGGTACATACGTCGGTCGGATTATGATCTCGTATATCCTATAATGGTAATATCACATTTATTAATTCACAAATAATATCCTAGTAGATATCTTGGTCACAAATGACCACTTTCCTCTTGGTGGAATTAATTTTTTAACTTATTTCCCTTATTTGTTGAAAAAACGCTGGCACAATATTTTTGGGCAGACATCTAACTTTGAAAAATAATAACTAATTCTAGAAAAATGGAAACGAGGATCCGTAAAATTATTTGGAATCCTTGGAATGTATATTCTTAATTAAAAATACTCACTTTTTCCCAGATTACACGAGTCATTCCCAGTTTTAAGGTTTTGAGCCTCTGCCCAGATTTTTTTTAGAAATTCGTAGTCCAACTTTGAGAATTTTTATCTCACTGTACAGAGCTCATTTTAATATGTTCTTGGCATATTTGAAAAGCCCTACATGTCTACTTTAACCATGCATTTTCTCAGAAATTTTCAACTTCATTTTCAATATAAAATATTGGCGTTTTTATCACTGATTTCAGAAATTTCTACCCAAAGAATTTTCGCCAGAGCTTCACTACTTTGACCATAATTTTCCAGAAATTTTGCTATACCAAATGGCTCATCTAGTTTTCGAAATATCACTATTTTTTACTATAAAAACATGATATTAAAATTACTCTAGCATATTTAAGATCAAAACTACTTCTAACTATGAACTTAAGAACTAAAACATAAAGAACTTAAATGCTAGAACTAGAGAACTTACCAAGAACCTTGCTCCTCCTTCTCCAAGACTCTTCACTCTCACTTTCACTCTCTATATCAGATTTCTAAGCTTGTTTTGGTGTGAAGAAATGTGAAGACCCAAGCCCCCTATTTATAGCAATTAGGTATGACAATTTGGTAATTCTTTCAAACCTACTCTTCTTGAATTTGGACCCTTAGATCTAGGTTAATTTGAAGCATAAATCCTCACCTTTTATTCCCCCCTAGCTGACCTCCCCTTTCTCTCCCCCATCCTCTTTTATCTCCTCTTTTATGAACCCTTATCACAAGTACATTCTCTTACCAATTAATTCCCTTCATCAATGCCCAATTATCCCATGTGTTGATCAATTCATTTCGCCTCTTCTTCAAGCCTCAAAACCGTGTTCTCTTCCCTTGCTCCTCTAGTTTGTTTGCTTCAATTTTTTTTTTTCACCAAGTACCCATGTAGCTAAGTGAAAAAAATGGTAGTTTGGTTAACAAAAATAAAATTAGGGGCTATCTAGTAATTTATTATAGTTTTTCTTCTTTAATACTCAAATCTCAAAAATCATGACTTCATTAGAAGTCTCTAATAGCTTTTTAATTATTTTAAGATTAATTGAAAAAGTTTGGGAAAAGACTATGAAGACACCCTATCTCAAGCTTAAAATATGCTTGTTCAAAATAAATCTTTATATTTGATCTATGATTAACGTACCTCAGGATACAATTTATTCTGTATAGATTCTCATTTACTTGTGTCTTGAATTAATCCCAATGGTTTTTAACTCACAACTCAATTAATTACACACTTTTATCTCTCTCCTTCACTAGGCTCACAATACTCACAACACTCACAACTCTTATACTACACACACACACACACTCACAACTCCTTCACCTTTCTCTCTCATTATCCTCTTCCAAAGTCATTAATAGACTTAATGGTACACTTATCCTCTTCCATAATTAATTGTTTGCATGTGCTTACATGATAATTTGTGAACAATTCTTCTTCCTTCTCAAGCCAAGCTAAAACCGTGCCCCTCTTCCCTTTGGTTACAAAAATGTCTGTTTTATTTATCTCTCATAAATGACAATCAAAACTTCCTATTGGTTCCCTCATCATCACATGGATTAGGCTTATTTATGTGATTAATTAAGGCCTTTGGATTTAGCTTTATGAAATTAAATCTTGGCCTTCTATTTATGCTAATCTCTCATTGGTCCAATTAATTTCATGAGGATTAAGAATATTTTCTTGATTTATCATTGGCCAATTCAATTTCACGAGGATTAAGGTTAATTATTGGTTTAATCACAACCATTGGATTTCTTTGTGTTTGTTTAGATTAAATCTTCTCCCTTGATTGCTTTTGATATTAATTAATTGATTTATTAACTAATCATGAAAATTAGTGCTTAATTAGGCAAGTATTATTTCACCCTCATTTTATACTTTTTATTTTGCCTCTTAATTATTTTGCAACTAATCCCAATCAGTGCAAGCTAAATTGTTCATTTATTGTTGCTAATTCCCATTAATTAGCTTAAGTGTTTTTCATAATATTTTCTTGCTCATTTGATCATGTGAGAACTATGGTTTAATATGGTATTTATATAATATTTTATGATCCTTAAATATAATTTGAAAATTGGCCCTTGATTCTTCATTAAGTTAAAATATCCCTAATTGATGACTTTTAATTGCCACTAGATTTATTATGAAGATTAATTAATGTAAATTTACTTGTGACTTATTTGTTGGTAATTTCCTTTAATTGATTTAGGTATTATTATTATTATTATTTGTACAACATTTTATGGCTCTTTATATTTAAATAAGAACCATGTTGTAATATGATAATTTTAGGGTATTTTATGATCCCTAAGTGAATCTAGAAAATTTGGGTCTTTGGTTTATTTAATTCATAGAGAAAATTCCCCAAATTAATTTAAATACACTACTTAAATTTTGAGACCACATATTCACCTATTTTCTATAGGTATTATTTATCAAATTATAGTAGTTATGAGAAATAGGAATTTTAGGGTATTACAATTTCAGTAGCTGAAGACAGAGAGAGTGGATGATGAAGGATTTGGGTGAGGGAACGACTAAAGACAAGACAAAAATAGAAGTGGGTTGTGAAGATTGGGCAAGAGAGAAGATTAAGCAGGGAAGAAGAAGGTTGCCACTTCAAACTCACAGCTCTATGTGATCTGGTATGTAGGTGAGAGTGAGGCAATAGATAATAGTGGAAGGAACTTAGGGTTTGGCCATGGAGAAAAAGGAGAAAGAAGGGGACCAAATGGGTAAGAGGAAGAGGTTATGGTTATTTGGGATGAAAATAAATTCCGTCGCAAATTATCATTTTTTTCCATCACAAAATCCTGTTTTTTGCGACAGAATTTTTTGTTGTTGCAGTTTGCGACGGTCTGGAGATAGACTTGCCATGGACTCTGCTACGGTAGTTTCATGGTGGAATTTTAGCCTGTTTTCCTTCATAGTTTTTCGGCAGTCACAAATTCCATTGAAAATGGCGATCAATTTTTTTCCTGAAAAATTCCGTCACACTTGTGGTATTTTTTAATAGTGAACCAAATAATTTCAATTTAAAATCCTTCTGATTTATGGCGGAAATTAAATTTAAAATATTAATTTAAATGATGTTGCATGAATGTTATGCAGAATTAGTCATTATGTGTGGCTAACAAGATTGCATACGGATATATATATGTGTGTAATTTTGTATAACAGTATTTTATATGGAACGGAACTACAGAAGAGAGGCAGGCTCATATATATATTTATTTCAAGAAAATATTTCTTGAATAAAACTATGAAAATCCATTCAAATTATCATTATAAATAAGGGATCCCTAGCCTTAATGGCTTTGCGTTTTAGAATAATCCCTCCCGGGACAGAGCAATTAATAATCAAGAGGTACCTATTCTCTACAACAATTACAATCATTGTTGTCAAACTCGCGAGTTGACTCTTCAAGTTTACCGTTTTTACGCTTCTAGCTTACAAAAACGAGTCGAGTCAGTGGTAAACTCGTACTAGTTGTAAACTCGGTTAAACTCACGAGTTTATACACCAAGTTTACCGTTTTTATGTTTCTAGCTTACAAAACTGTGTTAACTTATCTTTAAATTCGTGTTAGCTTTTTTTAATTAATTATACTCAGTGGCTTTATATAAAAATTTTATAGAAATTTCTTTATTAAATATGATGAATGTTGATGGATTTAATTTCAATTATTTGGATTTAAAATATATTTAAATCAAATTGTTGTCATTTTTATATTTTAATTATTTAATTATACACTAGTAATACCTATTTAATAATAAAAGTAAACTCTTACGAGTTTGCGATTCAAGTTGACGATACGAGTTTACGTCACTGTTACGAGTTTGCTTAAACTTGTGAGTTTGACAACCTTGATTACAATGTCGTCATTTGTGGAGCCAATTACCGTGGTGAGCAGTGACGGCGGCGAATTCAAGATAACCGTCAGCGCGGCGATGCTATCGAAGCGATTAAATGGGCTGCTGGTGGAGGATGTTTGCGTCTCTGATAAGTGCAAAGTCCCAATAACTGAAGTGCATAGTAAAACATTAGTGAAAGTGATTGAGTACTGTGAAAAGCACGCCCCCAGCGGAGCCTCAGATTCCGATGCGGAGGAGCTGAAGATATGGGACATAGAGTTCATGAAGGTGGACGTGGAGGATACACTATTTGATATGTTAAAGGCGGCCAACTATTTGAATATTAAGGGCTTGTTAGATTTGGCTTGTCAAACTGTGGCGGATTTGATGGAGGGGAAGACTGTCTCACAAATTCGAAAGATCTTTCACATAGAGAACGATTTCTCTTCTGAAGAACAAGAGCAACTTCGTAGACAACATCCAGGTTGCTCCTTTGATTAATCAACTCATCAAACTTCTTCTGTATTTTCTTAAATTCGTATTCAAGAAAATATCTTGTTTTTCAGTTTTCTTTTTTCTTTTTACCTTGCTTTTCAGTTTTCTTTGATTCTTTTCTGTTGCAAACATATTCGATGATTCATCCTTAATTCCTGAAATTTTATGACTATTGTAAATTCTCAACGTTGACAGTGGTTATCCTCCTCAAGAAGAACAAAAAAGTTCGGTGAATCCTTGAATTCGTATTCAAGAAAATATCTTGTTTTATAGTTTTATTTTTCCTTTTTACCTTGTTTTTCAGTTTTCTATTATTCTTTTCCGTTGCAAAAATATTGGATGATTCATACTTATTTCCTGAAATTTTATGAGTATTGTAAATATTAATTTCATTTCATTTTGTGCCGTAATATATAAGGGAAGATTCCGATTTAGATATGTTCCCTCTCTTTATCAATTTTACTAACTTAATAACTAAATTCTCATGTTTTGAAGGAATAATTAAATTCAAAAAGGACTAATATTTACTTAGGTTAAGCACAACCAAGTATCCAATCAGAGCGTGCTATGTGTATTAGACTATTAGTGGTTTCCATGTCAGCAGTTAACCCTTAACAGCAACTTAACGACAATTAATCCCAAAAATTGGTGAAAAAAGTTTTTTTTTCTTAAGAATAAATAAATAAATAATAGAGAACTTTGGGCAATCCTTGATTCTGGTGCGTGATTTATTATTGTGGGATTCTTTTGTTTTGGTTTTTTGTGCTTCTTTGATTTTGGTTCCTGGGTGTGATTCTGGAAAATTCGTAGTGGAAGAAAAACTAGCAAATATAATGCAATTCTTTAACGGACACAAAATATAACTTTATACGTCATTTGCTTAAAAAAGCGTCTTGCTTTGGTTGCTTTACTCAGTAAGGAAGAACTTATGATATACGTATAAAATAAAGGATTGTAAAGCCAGGTGAAGTACGGATGGAAAAACAATCGGAAATCAGTAGATGTTGTAAATTGTGGTAGGTGAGGAAGAGTCGCAGGATTGCTTAGAAGTTGCAATATACTGTATTCTTAGGGGGCATCAGGCATGTATGGATCTCGTTGTTGCTCAATCGGCAATTTCTATAAAAATGAAACCTTTTCCAGATCACAACGTCAAGGAACGTCGACGATGATCGATGAAACGACGACTGTCCAGGGTTCTCTATTCTCGTTATTTAGCCATTTTCAGGGTTAACTGTGGTTAAGTTGGTATTAGGGGTTAACTGCTAACTTGGAAACCACTAATACACGTGGCACGCTCTGATTAATTGAATCAGTTAAAAATGCTTATATAAGTTTGAACAATTTAAAAATACTAAATTAGTATAACACAATCTCATACATTCTCTTCAATATTTAGAATTAGACTAAATCATGCAAATCCCTTTAAATTATGGATCAGTTATATATAACCTCTGATATTTTAAAATTTAAATTTAACCCTTTAATGTTTCATTCTTTTACCATGAACCCCTTACGGCTTACAGTGAATTCGCCGTTAAATTTTTTATGGAAATTGCCATGCCATATCAATATAGTACAAATGGCATCCTATGTGGCATCCTATATAATTTAATAATTTTCTTGTTATTATATTTTGGGAAATTTGCACCTCGGTCCCGAGTAAGGAAAAATATGATAAAACGGTTCCTTAAAATCTGAAAATTACGATGAAGTCTCGTGTAACTTTTTTTCAATATATTCCAGATGTCAAAAGATACAAATACCCTCATTCAATAAATATAGAGAGGGAAACCACCAAAATTGTTTTCCCAGGAAGTTTCATGGCGTCGGAAGAGGCTTCATCTCGTTGTGTTTGAAGGATACCATACAGGCTAAAAAGCCATATGATATATTGCGTTAAACTAACTAACCGCTAAAAGATTGAGTTAGACAACTTTGTAGCAGTTTATGAACACTACTAACTACGTCCACGATTTTTTAAAAATTGGCAGTAAAAGTTTGAATGGTGGCAAAAAAATTTAAGAATTGGCAGCAAAATTTTGTGGCAGTTTAAAAACCGCTACAATATTGGATGAAAATGAAAAACTAGCGCCAAAAATTTTGAAATAAACTTGTAGCGGTTTTAATGTTGTTAAAGGATATTAAGATTTTGTAGCGGTAGCAAAATTGCTACAAATTTAGGTGAAAATTTAAAAAGTGTGCCAAAATTTTTTTCCATAATTTGCAACGGTTATATAAAACTGCTACAAATTAAAATATTACATTTTTCTAAAGTACGTAATTTGAGTCATTTTTTTATAATTATTTTATCATTTTAGTTTCATTATTTAAGTGATAATTTATATGATAAATTTTAATATCTTAAAAAAATATTACTAGTAAATGATATTTGATTATGAATATTATATAGGTATAATACTGAAAATGTGTAGATAATATAAACTTATTATGATGTCCACTATAGGATATTGGATTATAAAATGAATGTTGATGATTATAACAAGAATACTAAGGGAATGTCCTTAAAATTCTAGATTTTTTTTTAAAAAAATCGTATTAGAGAATTATATGAAAGTTAGAAAATGAAAAGCAAAGAAGTGAAAAAGTATTTACCATATTTGATAAGCTTTCTCAGCACTTGGTGTCACACACTGAGAATTGAGAAGTGACTGGCGTAGGATATGAGATAATTCACATTCGTTAAGCCTAAAAGCATATAGAATTTCTAATACTTATATATAGACATATTCAATATATGTAAAATAAATATCATAGATATATTTCTTATAACATAAATTATTAACTATAGAGTCATTCCTACACTACTACAAAACAGAGATACGGAGTCCTATTTTTTGTACTTTTGACGTCCTTTTCCGAGGGGACGTATATCTGGGGGGCGTAAAAAATTGGAGACTTACGGAGTCTAATTTTTTTAGACGTCTTATATTTTTTTTAAAAAAAAAAACAAATGAGGATGGTGTCGGTGACGGCGTTAAACACAGATCTGGAAAATTTCAGATCTGGAAAAAAAATCCAGAACGCATCTTTGAATATCAAAGTGAAATTAAACATGATGAATAGAGACAAGGGAATTGAGAATCGGGGCAACACCATAGCCGGACGAGCAACCATCTGCATTTATTTGCAAAACAAAACAAAACAAAAAACCATTAGGAATTGATAAAATCAAATGAGGAAAAAGGTAAAAGAAGAAGATGAATGCATAAATACCGAAATGGTCGAAGAGGAGATCGATCGAACCGGACGGATGAAGAAGAAACAAACAGTGCCATGGGAGAAAGAATGACCTCGAGTGAGCAACGTCGAGCGAGACAAGCAAACGACTGCCGGCGAGGTGACGACGGACAGGCGAGCGGGTGAGCAGCGACTCAAGCAGTTGGTGAGAGGTGAGATTGCATGAGGTTCAAAGATTGGGTAAGGTTCTGAGGTTCTGAGAGTGGCTAGGTGAATAAAACACGTGAAAAGTGATACTTCTTCCCGCAAGGATTTTCGTTTACTGCATTTTTTCTTTTTTTGAATCACTTTTGGAGTCTAAGTTTATAACTTAGACTCCAAAAGTGTCTCTCGTGGGCCCCACAAATAAACCCTACTGCACGATGTGACCCTCTGCTGACCCTCTGCTGCACAACATAACCTTCTTTTCTGCTGTACGCCATGACTTTTGGAGTCTAAGTTAAAACATAGACTCCAAAAGTCATGCTTTTAGAGTCTAAGTGTTAAACTTAGACGCCAAAAGTCAATTTTTATCACATATAATTACAAAAATGTCACTGCCTTTATTTTTTACTTCCTTTTTTTTTTTAAAAAAAAAAGGACGTCTTTTTGAGACGCAAAAACCGTTTTTTGTAGTAGTGCTACAAGCGAGACCTCCTAAAGATTCTACAATAGCCTGATATTGTCAAGAGGAGCTCTTCTCTTTAACAAAAAACACAAAATATGCAAATTAGGTGAGGATCCTATCTATAGCATACGTGGAGCACCTAAATTACAATAATAAATACATAGGAGTGAATTTCACATCAACTGGGAATTTTCACCTTGACGCTTTAACTTCAAACAACAGTATGGACCTTTAACGATCAACAAGATGAGCAAAAGTCAGCTGCACTATCTGAGACCAAAAAAAAAAAAAATTCCGGTGAATAACGTCTCATTAATGAAAATAACTAAAATACTGAAATAAATAAATTGATAGGACAAAGGTATAAAATACATAGATAACAATTAATTTCAACTTCTAAATACAAAATTCTAACCATAAATGGATTTATACAAAAGATTATTACTAAGCATAACTAAAACAGTATAGAAGATCGTTAATCAATTAAATACCAAATAGGTAAATAAACAATCTGTTTTCAAAACCATCTCAAAAAAAAAAAAAAAAACTCAATTTCCTTCCTTTCGGAGGACTTCAATAGAATGGATAACAAACGTGGGCACACAGTCCACGAGCGTAAGTAACCAAGCACGGCTTGGAGACACGAAACCAGCACAGGTACAAGACCCATGAATAACAAGCGTGAGAACGAATCCCACAAATATCAAGCAAAGCTCGAGTTGGACCATGGTGCACCAAGGACTAACAGTACTACTGTTAGTAACCAGCGTTCTGCATTCAATCCTCTCAAAAACGTTTTTAAACATGCTTAGGGCCAATTTCAAAGCAATAAAAAGTTCTTTTATCAATACCATGATAACTTGTAACAAATACAACATAATAAAATGCCCAGCATGAAATTTCCTAAATAATATTTCAAAACATTCCTTGAATTCAATATGTTGACAAAACCTTTCCCAAGTAATAAAACTCGCATAGAAACATTTCTAAATGCAAGAATATCTAAACATGAAAATTTATGAAAGATATCTCAAATTTTTCTTATCATTTCAATGTATAATCATGGGTTATACTATGATTCAATAGAAACAAATAAATAATAACAACAAATAAAGTAATCAATTATTACTCATTTCAATATCTATGAAGAAACTAAGATAATTCGAACAAACTTTCATTCATGAAATCATACTTATAAATATGGTAATTAACATAAAAAATGGCAAGTAGTAACAATATCATTTATAAAAATTATAATGGGACGCTATTTACTCACCTGATGTACCCCAAACTCTCTCCTATTCATCAGCTCCTGATGGCTTATTCACTCCATACTTCCCTAATGTCCCAAAACAAAAACATTAATACTCTAATTATAACTTTATATAAAATATTGATAACATCTGCTTTGTTAAGATTCTTCATTCCTGTATTATACACCCCATCTACATTTTGGTTTATCACAGAACAAAATCAATTTGTTTTATACATAAAAGTGCATCCACTTAATGCATACCCACTACTTCATAGTCAGTATCTTAATATTCTAACTTAAACTCATGTTCCCTAAATCATCTATGATAATTCCCAACAACTCAGCAAATGAAACCAAAAATCAAAGGTTTTCAAAGATTAACATGAGACCATACACACTTAGTGTTTAAATAGTAAAGTAATTTCCTTCCCAGCAACATCATGAAACAAAACAACATCCAAATTTGAATACAGAAGAGCATATGGCTTTTATTTCCTCCAAGTATCTTATGGTTAACCAAAGCGTAAGCCATAAACAACACCATACTCACAAATTATCAATCATAGATCTTCAAACAATAAATAGCGATTAAAAAAAAATTGATTTCTCAAAGTTTCCTCGATTCCAATTTTTGGCCTATGATCCATTAATCATATCTAGCCATTTCTTATAACTTTAAAGTCCCCTCAAGCATTTTATCAAACACCCAATGTGCAATCAAAATCAAATAATATTTCAAAATCCCCACTTTTCAAATCTCTTGTCCAACAGCCTCAAACATCAATGTATAAATTCGTTATGCTTCCCAAACTCCGCCCCTTACTTTAAAACCAATAAAATCAAATTTTAAACATGTCTTCATCCTCTTACAACAACCGAACAATAAAAATAAATACCTAAGATGAGCACCCAACTTTAATTTCATCTCCCTTTGAATCCCGAACTTCCTCCTTCTTTCACGCACGGCTGCTGGAACAGAAGGGAAGAACTAAATTTAATCTACCCATACAAAACTTACACACACGACAAAAGAGGAAGTAGGGATAGCTTCAATAATTCTCCTAGCACACAACAGCAACAAGGAAACAAAAACTTCACACATACCCAAGCAGCCAACGGAGTTCCTCTAGAAAAAACGAGAAACAAATTTCAGTCCTTCCTCAAGCCATTGGACACGATAACCAGAGAGAAGGAATAAGCAGGAATCGGCGAACTCTGCACCCACCGACTGTTAGCGACCATTGACGAGAGAAGGGGAGAAGATCCAGCATGCTAAGAAGCCTCTAGAAAATTTTCTTCCTCTATTTTTCTGTGTCTAACGATGGGGAGGCAAAAATAAGAGGGATGGGAAAAAACAAATCTGATGCTTATATTCTTCAAGAGGAGGGTATTGTGTTAATTTCATAATGATAAAGCAAGATAAATGTCATCAATCTACAAGCTTCTCTTTATTGTTAAACTGCATTGAACAATTAAAATATTAATCAGCTTTTTATTATAATTATTTATTTATTTATCATTTTTCCTGGGTCATCGCACTTAGCCTCTCCAAAAACACATTGACAGGAAAAAGAAAATGAGAGAGAAGTTGGAAGGAAAAAAAAATTAAGAAGTGTGTGAAATGAGGTGTGGTGGTGGTATTTATAAAGATATCTACGTCAAATTTATAGCTATTGATGTGACGCTTTTTTGTAGTGGTTAGTGTGACTGTGTTTGTAGCAGTTTTGTTTTATTTTGTACCGGTTTTAAAATTACTACAAAAAATCCATGTGTTTTTTTTGGAAAAAAAAAATAGTGATTATAGTAAGATAAGCGTATTCTTTTTTTAATCAATCTTTGTCGCCATCACTACAAAAAAGTTGGGGAGAAAATGTTAGTTGTAAGTTTAATACTTTTGAACACAAATTAAACTTAAATTAAGTGATAATAAAGCGTAACTTAAGAAAATTCACCGAACGATAGATAAATTGTCATAACCTTTAGGAAAGAAGTTTTCAAAATTGGGTTGGAACGGCTCACTCTCGAAGGTATTGTTGTCACCATCTCCCATGTCGTAAAGGCCTCAAGACTTTAAGTGAACCACCATATTCCAATCCATGTGTCTCAACTTAATAAACCTAGTGTGCTTCTAAGGCAAGAATATATGGCTCATCATCTTGGGACTGACTAGTGTGAATTGGCCAGGAGAAATTTATTGATGTGATGATAATTTGTTAATTGTGAGTCCCAGTGAAGTTGTCATATTTTCCCACAAACAGTTGAACAACTTCACCTAGAAACAACCTTGGTAATTTATTTCCACAACATCAAGAAGCTTTCCATATTACGGGACGTCTATGAAGTGCATGTTCCCGTCGCTACCGCTCGCATAACCCTTATCCCAAAGGTGCCATAAATACTCAAGTTTTGGGTTAGCAATCCTTGATCTTCTGAAATTGTGCAAAACATAGAACCATTGACATTATATGCCGTAAACCTGGTTGCACGGTTAAGAGGATCGAGTGCAAGAGCTCTAAAATTTGGTGAGTATAGGGTGTAGTCATTTAGTATTCTTCAGGCAAACCATCTTGGGAATTCTCTTTGGACCTTTCTATCAATTTCGGAGAATGCCTGTGTATAGATCCTGAGTTGACGCTTCACAAGACATCTAAATTCATTTTTATTGATCATGAGATGACGATCATAAAATGTAAGTATAAAATATAAGGAAATATATAGGATAACATACAAGTGTACAATCCTTACTAAAGAATGGTTCAACTTAAGTACAATTAATCAAGACATGTCTATGTGCTTAGAACTTCTCAGTTGCCGTAAATTTGAAGCTCTCACTTCCTCCAACTAGTTTACAGACACCAGGGGTTATAAACTTTCTTAATGATGGCTCATGTTCAAGTTGAGGACAATCGTCTAATGAGGCCGTCAATTGAAAAAGGTTTCAGTGTCATCATGATCAGTGATCAGTGAGTACCTTTTCTTGTTGTCACGAATGGCAAACTTACGTTGTATCACAATTGACTAAATAATTAATTAATTAAAACAACCATACATTAAAACTATTTACATCTATAATATAATTAAAAGCAATTAAGTGCCGCAACAACTTGTTCCCACGCTTTGTTGTTCTACTCCGTCAAAACTTACTTCCAATTCTGGAAGTAGATGAGAAACCACATCCAATTCCTGCCCATGTCATTCAGCCAATGGTTGAAGAGGTGACTACCATTCTCGATCGGTTGGTCCGTATGATCATTTCACAGAACTATAACACGTGGCCAATCCATCGCATTCACATTGGGCACGTCCAGCTTCCTCATGATGATGTTCCTCTGCGGATCAGCACAATTGACAACATTTTTTACTATAGTTAATTATACTTTTAATAAAATGTATGGAAATTAAATATTAAATTTATTAAAAAAATATTTAATTTTACCTTCGACTTCCACGTCAAACCTAGTTGATGGCAAAGATGATTGTTGGCGGTTCCCCTGGTCATAGGCGATTGTTGGTCGATTTCCTAATGGCAAGTGAACCAGTCGAACAAGTAATAAAGTGTAAGTAGAGTATCATCCCACAGAGACTGAGATACCAAGAAGTGACGCTCGATTGCTCTGATAGTTGTGCAAACAGAAAGTAAATATGGTTGGATTGAGAGGTTTTTGTAATTATGCTAATAAACAAAAGTAAACAGAGTATCATAGTCATAAGAAGATATCAGTAAGAAGTTAGGCTGAACTCGGAACCACCTTTAAGTATCTCAATCCCACAGTTGTTTTGCCCATTGTTATAGCATCTATATTGCACATCTTCCGCAATGCTACAGCATAGCTACTAACTACAACACTATTCAGTTAACTCACCACTATAGTCTATCGAAGCTTTCGCGTTCGATACTTCTAATGCTAATAACTTTACATCTTCCATAAGCCTATGACAATTTTCTAGTTAGATCAAAACTACAAAACAAGGTGTATTGGTTATGAGCGATAGACCCATTCCTGAAACCTACAATAATAGGTCAAGCCTTGCGCCAGCCTGCCTAGCAATAACTGTTTCTCAGAGATTTAACCTCGACTCCTTGCCAGTAAGCCGAGGCCAGAAATTTCACCCTTAGCTTTCGCTAATCAACAAGGTAATTAAATCATTGATAAGGAAACTAAATTTATTTAATTAAGAACTTGCAACTGGGTTCATTTAAAACTTAAAGATTCATCATCATTCAGCCTTAGGAAATTTAGTTCATGACTGATGAAGGACACACAAAACAGATAACAACAAAATTACCCTTGATCAAAACATTAAAGTAAAAGAAAACAAAAAGCTTGACGAAGTTCCGACGGCGTGGAAGAAGCCTTGTCACGTCACCACTCCACGTCTTCTTCTCTCCGCCTTACTATAAGGAAGGATGCTGGCTTTTTTAGTTCTGTATGTGTTTTGATAATAACTGACAATTGTAAACGCAATATGAAGTTTGTCTTTAGTAAGTTGAAAAACTTACTGTCAAAGGCAAACTCGAGTTTTGGTTTCAAAACTCAAGTTTTGACCTTGACAGAGAGTAACTCAATTTCAATGAACAGAGCAAAACTCTAGTTTTCATTTGGAAACTCGAGTTTTGGTCTTACAGAGAGCACTCCTAGCTTTTCATATTTATTAAAACTCGAGTTTTCAGAGAAAACTTCAGTTTTCACCACACAGAGACTCCTCAATGTTTTTTGGGAAGATACAAAACTCCAGTTTCCATTTGGAAACTCGAGTTTTGATCATATAGAGAGTCTCCAACATTTTAAGCTTATGAAAATTGTAGTTTTGATTTGGAAACTCCAATTTTCAATTTGACATGAGTTTTCTAATTTTTCCTAAGTTTTGAGAAAACTCGAGTTTTGGTTTGGAAACTCGAGTTTCGACTTGGCAGAGAGCTTTCAAGCTTTACTCAATGTTTAAAACCGCCAGTTTTCATGGAAAACTCCAATTTCGACTTGGCGTAGATTTTTTAAAGTTTTCATACTTAAATGAAAACTTGAGTTTCATTTTGGAAACTTGAGTTTTGGCCAAGCTGAGAGCTTTGCTCTTTTTCAATGTTTTGAAACCTCCAGTTTTGGATGAGAACTCAAGTTTTCATGTTTTGAACTAAAATTGATTTGATATGTCAAGTGTCCAAAACTCGAGTTTTGGAAATGGAAACTCGAGTTGTGAGTTCCTGTTCAAAAATGTGTTCTAAAGCTCAAATCGCGACTTTCCTCTCTGGATGGAGGAAACTCGAGTTTAGTTATGGAAACTCGAGTTTTGCTATTAGTGCACAGTGACAAACTCCAGTTTTGATGAACAAACTCGAGTTTGCATCGCAGAGTTTGAATTTCTAATCTGACGAATTTGTGAAACCTTCTTGTTTGATCTTAATACTTTCTATCATCATTCATTAATGTTCCTAGCTATGTTTAACCATTTTGTTAGTGAGTTTCAAATGATTTAGAGGGAATTAAATGAAGGTAATGAAGGTTAAAAGCAAAAGCAAAAAGTAACGTCAGCACATTAAATGCAAAGTAACGTCATTATGCACACGTTACCAAAGGATTAATGCTTGCTTTCCACATCCAGTAGCTGTCATTCCAATGGATTAATATTCAAGAAGTTAACCATAAACTTCTGTACAACTAGATTAAGCAAAGAGTAGTGAGACAAGAAGACCTAAGCTCACCCTAATCCTTCCTGAATGTCTCCAATGGTTACATTAAGGATTTCAACGATCATTTAATGCTCTCTTGATATAAATAGAGTTGCATTCAAGTCTTCTCAACAACCAATCTGAAGAAAAAGAAATTCATTCAAGTTTCCAACTACTTTCTAAGTTTTCTTGAGCAAAGTATCTGTTGATACATTCTGTACTTCAGTGTTCATATTTATCCACTCTTAGAGAGAGTTTCTTTATTGTAAATCATTTATTATAAGTATCTCAAATCTGGGGACTTAGAGATTAGGTTATTGATTACAACTTGTAAGGGGGAGTAAGTTCTAGTGAGAGAATTACTCTTGAGTACAGAGTGTGTAATCAATTGAGATAGTGAAAATCCCAGAGAGTCTGGGGACTGGAAGTAGGTCAAGAGGTTGGACTGAACCAGTATAAATCTTGTGTGTTTTGCTTTTCTTCCCTATACTTTGTTCATCTCTATTTTTAGTGTTAAAAAACATAGTAAATCGAAAAGTTTTCAAAATCCCTAATTCACCCCCCTCTTGGTGATTTATCTCTACTTTCAGGGTTCTCTTGGAGTTCTCATGCCTCGTGAAATCTCTCTCTCTTCTTTTGAGTCTGGCTGAATGTGAAATCTCATTTAGGCTCTGCACGGCTCTCCTCCTAAGGTTGGCTTGCTGTTTCCTTTTATAATCAGGTTTTCTTGCGGCGCAAGTTCCAGCGAGCTGGGCTTTCCAAATCTGTCAAGATTTATCGTGTCTTCCAATCGTAGTAGATTGATTCTGCTGATCCTGTGGGATTCTTCAAATCTTCTAGTTTCAATCCTCCACATCTTCTATTCCGTTATGTCAACAATCTACCTGTCTTTTCTCGACCTTCGCAATAATTCCTAAAATAATCTTGACAAAAGATTAGAACATATGCTGCATAGCATCACGTCATTTACTTTGCTATAGCTTCGGTGATGCCTTGTATTGCACTTTGTTATGCTGTCAGAATGCTATAGCATAGTATCAACTTTGCTACATGTTCTTCTCATAAAACCTTGTAACTTGTTCTTCTTTTAGCACATGTTTAGGATGTGACTAGTTTTTATCCTTCAGTTCCCTATATTCATGAATTAATGCATTTTTACTTGGATTGATTGCAGTTAAGCTTGTATTTATCATACAATTTAGTCATAAAATATAGGGAAAACATGACATAAATTGTACTCATCAGCGATCTCCCCATCAAGGAACCGCTCCATATCATGTAAGGGAATGTTCAATTCAAACTCCCCACCTTGCTTAAAGTTGCTCCAATTGAGCTTAACCTCCTCATCCTTAACATGAGGACCTCCTTTCTCTTTTGTAAATCTTTTCCTGAAGACATTACTCCATAAATACTATACTTAAATGTCACAAGATAGCAAGTGAGAATGAAACTTGTGTGATAAGTGTGAAATGCGCATGGGTCACTGTTGCATTTAATCATGAAGCAACGAAGTACATTTATGATTATTTAACTTTAATTCAGTACTTGTTTATTTTTAAACATCAAATTATGAAATGTCGAAAAAGAAAGGGATGGGGGAAGGGAAGCTTATGCTTAGTTAAGATTATTATTAAGATGAAATAATTTTAGAGATAATTTGCCTAAACTATGAGATCGTCGTGAATAGAAGAAACATAACTGAGACAAAAAGGGATATACATATTCTGAAAATAAGAGATTTCTTTGGCGTTTTTAAAAGTGACATGAATCTAAAGTGTTGCAAGTTATTTGTATGAGAAAAAATTCATCTCCTTGGATTAATTGTGGCATAAGTTGGAATATAATATTTGGCACAACATCTATCATTTTCTCTCATCTTTTTCAATAATTGATATTCATATAGCAAAAACTTATTATGTATTTGAGTTTTTTTAATTTCCACTATTGTCCTTTTTTTTTATTACTGTTGGTTGATAGTTAGTTGTGTAATTAGGAGTAGTAATGTATTGGGCCTTATGGTGTGTGTGTGTGTGTGAATCTGGGCCTATAGCCTCTATAAGGCCAATCAATGTACATTGGTTACTGATTTTGAATAAAATAGATCCATTCCAATTAATATGGTACCAGAGGCAAATGTTTTGGGTCCACCAATCTGGGTCAAGTATTCCGACCCGGTTGCTTCTTGAATCCCCGACTCAACGCACGATACACCAGGCTCTCCTCGCGCGATACACCCACGGTTTCTTGGTCGCCATTCATGGTGGTTTGCGATGGTTTTCCTAATCACCAACGGTGGCTCGCGGTGTTCAATATCTTAGGTCGACGGTTGGCTCTTGATTTCCTGGTGAGGTCTGGACAGAGGCACACGCGTGATTTCCTGGTGCTTCTCGACGGTGGTTTGCGACTCCTCCTCTGACCTTCACCAGTGGTTTGCGGCGGTTCCAGAATCTCACTGAAGGTGGTTTGCGACTCTTCACCGGATCTTTACGATGGATCAAGAATCTCGCTGACGGTGGTTTGCAGTTCTGTTTTTGCCGGTGGTTTACGGTGGTTCCAGATTTTCGAAGCATTCAAGAACGTTCACGGTGGTGGTTCACCGGTGGCTTTAGGTCAAATTCTCGCCTTCTTTTGTCTCTGCTCTTGGTCTTGGCGGTCCTGTTCTTGGCCAATCAGAGATTACAACTCGGGCAATGTCGGTATCTTGGTCCCTGATTGAGGTACGTTGGTATTACTCGGTTCGATTGAACGCACTTTGGTATTTCGGTTCGTGCCTGTTCTTCGTGAAAGTCAAGAGCATTACTCGGTTCAATTGGGATCACGTTGGAATTTCTGTCCCTGTTCTTTCTCCCTGTTTTTGGTTTTTTTTTTCAAAACTTTGTTTTCAAAGAACAAATGGCTGGGGATGGTTAATCTTCGGTTCGTGCCACTGACCCAGGGCACCTTGGTTTTAATCATCCCTTATTCCTTCATCCTTCTGACACGCAATCCACTCTTCTGGTCTCTGTTGTCCTAACTGGCTCAGAAAACTATCCCATCTGGAGTCGTTCAATGCACATAGCATTGTTGGGAAGGAATAAATGTGGATTTGTGGATGGCAGCTGTACTCATGCAGATCAGACTGATAATCTCAAGAGCACGTGGGACAGGTGCAATGCTGTGGTTCTTTCATGGCTGATAAATTTCGTTGATAAATCGCTCTATGGAGGTATTTCCTTTTCTGAGAATGCCAAATCTGTATGGGATGACTTGAAGGAACGTTTTGATAAGTCTGATGGTTCCAAAACGTTTAGCCTTCATTGTGCAATCAATACACTGACCCAAGGTAACCTTTCTGTGGCTGCCTATTACTCTAAATTGAAAGATCATTGGGAAGAATTTGATAGTCTTGTCCCCCTGCCTTCGTGTGAGCGTCGTACTTTTCAACAATATACTAAAATTGTTCAAGAACAACAATTGTTTCAATTCTTAATGGGCCTTAATGAGAGCTACTCCCAAGCTCGGAATCATGTTCTGATGTTAAGCCCTCTACCTGCAGTCAATCAAGCATTCTCTATGATTTTGCAACACGAGACCCATCGATCTCTTGGCACTAGTCATATTGAACCTTCTCCTAAGAATACGGTGATGTTTGCATCAAATGGAAGAGGGGGACGTGGGAGAGGTCGGAACTCCTATCAAGGAAGAGGAAATAATCAACAAGATCGGACCTCCTATCAAGGAAGAGAAAGTAATCAAGCATATGAGTGTTCACATTGCCATAGAAAGGGACACAAAAAGGAGCAATGTTTCCACATTATTGGTTTCCCAGCTAATTGGAGGCCGAGACCTATACAAGAGTCTTCAACGCGTACAACTTCTGCACTTGGAGCTTCTGAATCTATGGGAGTTGCAAGGAACCTTATCGCTCAACAATATGAGCAGTTGCTACGTTTAGTTGAGAAGGACTCTTATGATAAGAAGAAAGACACCCCTCAAGATCTCGTGGATACTACTGTGGGTGCTGTTGGAACTTCATCTACAGGTTTGATTAATGTTGTTTCTTCTCCTCCTATATGGCTGTTAGACTCAGGAGCAAATACACATGTTGTTAGTAATCTGAATTATTTGCATACTTACAACACTTATCATGGCCCCATTAAGAGAATTAGGGTACCTAATGGTGAGAGATTAATTGTCACACACATAGGAAATGTGAAAATTGGTAATAATATTACCTTAGAACATGTTCTATATGCCCCTGGCCTAAAATTCAACTTAATATCTATTTCTCAACTCACATCCCATGCACATTGTATAGCTTTGTTTTTCCCTAATGTGTGTGTTTTGCAGGACACCTTGAGTGGGATGATCAAGGGGATTGGTAAACTCACTCATGGTCTTTATATGCCACAAGAAAACGTTCAATTAGACTGCCTATCTGATTTCCAGAGTTCTTTTCTTTCTTCTTTGCAAACTGTATGCACTTTGAGAGATGTAAAATCTGATATATGGCATCATAGACTTGGCCATGCGCCTTTACATGTTCTCAAACATTTGGTTGAAATAAAGAAGCATGTTACACTCTCTGATAATGTCCATTGTGACATTTGTGTCCAATCGAAACAGACTCGACTCCCCTTCCCTGTTAGTTCAATTAAGACTACCTGCTGTTTTGAAATGTTACACATGGATGTTTGGGGATCCTATAAGGAACCCACACATCAAGGTTTTCGTTATTTCTTAACAATAGTGGATGATTTTTCACGTGGGGTTTGGATATTTCTTATGTCACATAAATCTGAATATGTTCTGCATATCAAGACATTTATTACCTATATTTCTACTCAATATAAAGCGAATGTCAAAAGAGTAAGGACTGACAATGGATTGGAATTTGTGAACTCCACTGTCAATTTCTTTCATGACAAAGGTATTTTACATCAAACTTCTTGTCCCTATACTCCCCAACAAAATGGGGTTGTGGAGAGAAAACATAGATATCTGTTAGAAGTTGCTAGATGTTTGATGTTGCATGCAGGTATGCCTACTAAGTTTTAGGGGGAGAGTATTAGGGTTGCGTCTTACTTGATTAATAGAACACCTAGTAAGGTACTGCACTATAAGACTCCATATGAGTTGATTCATGGTAATATGCCTTCTCTAGGATTTTTGAGAGTGTTTGGTTGCTTAGCCTATGCTACTAAATTGCATGATATTTATAAATTGTCTTGTAGGGCAGATGCATGTGTTTTCATGGGTTATCCCACCACTCAAAAGGGTTATCTTTTATATAATTTGAATACGAAAATGATGATGGTTAGCTGACATGTAAGCATTGTGGAAGAGAGGTTTCCTTTCAAAGAAAGGGATGGTTACAATCCAGGGGGAGTCTCTCCTTCACTACCTAACCCTTTTGTATATGAAAATGAGATTTTGCCACAGAGAACATTTGAAAATTTGGAAGGAAGGACTGAACCAAATAACCTACAAACATCTCCGCCTCCTTCGAATAGGCGCTCTACAAGAGATAGGAGGCCACCTAGATGGCTGAATGATTATGAAACTTCTAATCTCCCATCTCAACAATTGGAGGCGGATAATGGGTCCAATCAGCATGAAGCTGGAATGGTTAACCAGGGAGTTGTTCCTTATCCTATACAAAATTACTATACTTGTTCCAATTTATCTTCCTCCTACAAGGAGTTTGTATGTTGTGCTGATACTTTTGTTGAACCTAGGACGTTTGAGGAAGCCGTCAAAGACCAAAATTGGAAAATGGCAATGAAAGATGAGATTAAAGCCCTAGAATTAAATCACACTTGGGACATTGTTAAACTCCCGAAAGGAAAGCATCCAATTGGGTGTAAATGGGTCTATAAAATTAAGTATGACTCGAATGGTAATGTAGCAAAGTATAAGGCTCGTTTGGTGGCAAAGGGGTACACTCAAACGGAAGGTGTAGATTATTATGAAACATTCTCACCGATGGTAAAGATGGTAACGGTGAGGGTCGTTCTTACTCTTGCAGCTGTACATAATTGGGAGATCTTCCAAATGGACGTGCATAATGCTTTCTTACAAGGAGATCTTCATGAGGAAGTGTATATGGTGATTCCTAAAGGTTTTAAAGATGTGGAAATGGAAAAGTATGCAAGTTAACCAAGTCTTTGTATGGGTTGAAGCAAGCTTCAAGGCAATCGAATGCCAAGCTCTCACTTGCTTTGGTGAAAGGAGGATTCAAACAGAGTTTGCATGATTACTCTTTATTTGTAAAGTGGAAGAAGGGTGAGATGATTGTCGTGTTGGTTTATGTGGATGATTTACTCATTAGGGGAAGTAATAGAGAAGCTATTGAAGAGACAAAGACCTATTTACACACTCAATTCAGAATCAAAGATTTAGGTGTTGCCAAATATTTCTTAGGGTTAGAAATAGCACGATTAAGGGCTGGAATAGTTTTAAATCATAGAAAGTACACCCTTGATTTGATTAGTGATGTTGGGTTGAGTGCTTATAGTCCAGCAGCGACACCAATGGAGCAAAATGCCGAACTCGTGGAGCACCCACGGGCAGATGTGACAGATCAGGATCCAAAGAAAACAGCGAAGAAGCCAAAGAAAATTGAAAAGAAATTACAGCAACCTGAGATATATCGAAATTTAATTGGTAGGTTATCGTATTTGACTGTCACTCATCCTGATATATGTTATCCTATGCAGGTATTCAGTCAATTTCTTGTGGAACCAAGGGAGTCACATATGAGTGGAGCAATGAGGGTGCTGCACTATTTGAAAGGAACACCAGAGCTGGTTATCCTTTTGTCTTCAAACAGGTCAAATGCAGCTGGAATGTTATTGCGACTCAGATTGGGCTGCATGTAAAGATAGTAGACGGTCAGTGACAGGATATGCGGTGAAGCTAGGAGGATCCTTGATATCATGGAAGTCAAAGAAGCAGAACACAGTGTCCAAGTCCTCGGTAGAAGCTGAATATCGAGCAGTTGGGCATGTGACTTCGGAAATAGTTTGGATTGTTGGTTTATTAAAAGATTTACATGTAATTAATGTAGAGCCTGCAAATGTATTTTGTGATAGTCGTGCAACAATACATATTGCTAGCAATCATGTGTTTCATGAGAGAATGAAACATATTGAGATAGATTGTTACTTTGTTAGGGAAGAATTACAGGAAGGTTTGATAGATCTAAAGTATGTCAAGTCAGAAGAACAATTGGCTAACATATTGATAAAGAGCTTGGGAATAGAGGCTTATAAATGTTTGTTGAGCAAGTTAGGTGTTATTGATATATATAGCCCTAACTTGTGGAGGAGTATTAGTGTTGGTTGATAGTTAGTTGTGTAATTAGGAGTAGTAATGTATTGGGCCTTATGGTGTGTGTGTGTGTGTGTCTCAGCCTATAGCCTATATAAGGCCAGTCAATGTACATTGGTTACTGATTTTGAATAAAATAGATTCATTCCAATTAATATTTTTCTTCGACGTAAATATTGATATTTATTAGTATCATTTGCCTTTTAATTTTTTTTAAAAAACTAGGGTTGTACAATTAAGAAGTATGAAACCCGGTCACTCAATCTGATGCAACTTGACCTAGTCGTTTAAACCCGAAAAAAGCAACCCGATAGACCCAGATCAAACTTGACAGGCTTAGTCATTGGGTTTAATATATCCCAGTTTTTGGGTTCTGCATTTTTTTTAAAGAAAATATTGTTTTAATGAATTCCAAGGAAAAATATTATAAAATATTGTTTTGTCAGCTCATTAAATAGGAAACTTGTCTGTCTATGGGAGCAGATTTTCTCCTCTTCCCTCTCCCTCAGAATCTCATCTGGACCGTCCAAATCTTGATCCAACGGTCCAGATTTTTTTAAAAAAAAAAATTTTGAAGTTTTGTCTTTTTCGAAAAAGACAAGAGTAAAAAAAAAAATTTAATCTGGACCGTTGGATCAAGATTTGAACGGTCCAGATGAGATTCTGAGGGATTTTGAGGGAGAAGGAAGAGGAGAGAATCCGGATCCGTCTGTCTATCGTTTTGTTATCCTCTGGCTTAAATATGTGGTTAAATATGTGGTTAGTAGCTTAGTGCTCCAAGTGAGAAGAATTGGGATACATAGCCCAAGTATTCCCCCATTCTAGGAACAACGGATAATAAATCCAGTTTATTAAAAAATCCAAAAAAAAGGCTCTATGTATAAGTCTACCCTAAAAGTCATTAATGATTTATTTTTCAATTTTATTCCTATTAAAAATATAGGTGGGAGAAAAAGTAAGACATTTTCTATACCCATTATTAAATTATAGCAAATTTAGAAAAGTTAATCAATTTAAGACATTAATTAAATGTCTTAACTTTCAATTTTTTGATGTGAGATATAGTTAAATTGGATTTATAATAAAGACCACTAGTTTGTGATAGTGCACCATGGTGAGGCAATGTTTATGAGAATGGGCTTGGCTTTATTGGGCTCAAGAAAACCTCCACCCAAGGGGGAAATGGATAGGCTTTTATTAGAAGTATACAACCTATTCTATTTTGAATCTATCCTTACCTATTTAGTAAAGGGTTAAGGTGCGTCCAGCACATTAAACTGTAGCTCAGGAGCGTCCAACACAATTAACTATTAGGTGGACCGCCCAGCACAACAAACTTTTTAAAAGAAGCGCCCAACACAACAAACTTTTAAAAAGGAGCGCCCAGCACAACACTGTTAAAAAAAAGTTAACGCCGTTAGCAAAAAAGTTGATGTCCGTTATCTAAGGAGCACCCAGTACAACAAACTATTATTCCAAGAGCGTCCATCACAACAAACTATTATTCCAAGAGCGCCTAGCACAAACCATCACAAAAAAGTGGATGCTCCTTTTTAAAAGTTTGTTGTGCTGGGCGGTCCACTTAATAGTTAATTGTGCTGGACGCTCCTGAGTCAATAGTTTATTGTGTTGGACGCACCTTAACCTTTAGTAAATAGGCTAATCTCAAGCTCAAACCTATCATGAAGCATTGTCTACAAGCCAACACACCGGACTTATTTATCTTTTGCTTAATTTATATTAGTATTTCAAATCATATAAAATATAATCTAAATCAATTTTATGAATTGTTACAAACAAATTATCTTATTTTTGTTATATTCAATTTGTAATTATATTGTGTTTTTATGATATATTCTAATGAATGTATTTTTTTTAATTTTATAATAAATGTAAACTAGATTTTTAAATAATTGAATAGTAACATATTCTAACCACCTCTCTATTTTGCCATAATTATTTTTGTTCGAAAGGCTCACATAAACCTTCTATTTCTATCTATTTAATCGTTAGTAGATCGTTATGTTTGACTTTCAAACTTCTTTTATCAAAATACTCCTCTTTAACATAAGAATTAGTTAAACATTTATGTTTGTCGAAAAAAATTATACAACCAAAACATAATTCTAATATATATTTCCAAAATTTCTAATATGTTATAAAATTTGTTAATTTTTATTATATTATAAAATTTAATAATTTTAATTTCTCATCATACTTATTTATTTTGGATTTTCCTTACCGATAAAGCCATACTTCAAACAGATATTTTTGCTATCATAATATAAATAATATAAGTTAAGATATTATATAAATAAGTTATCCCTGGCCTTTGATTTTTTTTCCCTAAAGATAATAAACGTTCAAAAATAAATTAGGACATGAAATGATGAAGTGAAAATTATTAAATAAACTTTATTTATTATAAATTTTACTTTAAAAAAATATGTTTTTGGAATATTTTTTGGATATTCTTAACGGAGTTGATGTTTAGGACCTAAGTGTATATTTGTCAAAATAGATAGGAGATCCATGTAATAAAAGCAAAAGAAAAATGTTGTCACATTATTTTACTCATAATTGAATTATACATAATATATTTATCTTCCCACACTTAAAGGCTTATATTTCATCTTAAATGCACAGACTTTAAAACCTATTTAAAGACTACATTTTAAGTCCGCTGCCCAAAAAAAAAAAAACATTGGGCCATGTCATACCTTTTGGAGGTTCAAGCATAAGCCTAACAAAACCTCTACTCAAATCTATACTTTAGAATTCGACTACTGTGCTCCTATTTATAAGCTCTTTTTCGACAAAATCACATATATCAAGGAGAGGTAGTTAACTCAATGATTATGAGGTGAATTTTGAACCTTACTCTCATTTGTGATTGGGTACCTTGAACTCTTTCTTCTCTCTCTATTTTCATTAATACAATTAATATGTGAAAAAGTGTCACAATTTCATTTATTTGATCAAAGGGAAATTATAAATAGGAGCAGAGTGGTATTATTTAGTTAAAGCCTACCCTATACCCTATTTGTTGTTTTACATCACCCTAACATTTATTGTGTTATTTTCCAATGCCTAAAGTCTTCGATAAGTCAACTCACAAAAGTCAGTTTGGATGTCCCACAAGCCATAAGTGTGTGGATCATCGTAATCAAGAGTTTCAGATTTTTACCCAAAAAAAGAAAGTTTCAGAATATTCTCCCGTGGAATTCATGGAAAAGTTGCGCCTTTCTAATCACTCAAATTAATTAATGAGAATTAATTTGGAAAAATATAATCAATATAAGCACTCGGGTTTATAATATCATTTTACAAGTTACTAATTTCTCTCTATTTATTGACTCTCTTTTTTTTTAGTTAAAAACTATTCGTTGACCTTTTTTTGGTCTGTGGATAAAATCTAGTGTTTCTGTATCGAAATAATCAAAAAAAAAAAAAAATCAAGTGTTTCCTTTTCAGGAGTTAGAGTGTAAAGGCTTATTACCTCCCCAACAAGTATACTTTTTGGGATTTAAACTTATGTTCTCCTGCTTACGGAGGTGAGACTCCTTACCACCTTTATTAGTTTTAATTGGCTCTTTAATCAAGTATAAGAGCAACTGTTCGTCTAAGAATTATGCCACTTCTATTATTATGAGTCCATTTTAACGGATTCTCAAATGTTACTGAATGACAATCAAATCATTAAATATGTAATAAATTGATAAAAAATTTTAAGTTTAACCTTATTAAAATTCTCTCTCTCCACATTTACAAATCATATTCTCATCTTTCTCATTTTTATTCTTTCATGGTAAAATTGAAAAGTAATTATTAATAAACCTCTAAGTGGACTTATATATTTAGGTTCAAAAATTTACTTTATAATGGAATTATCATAATGACCAAAGTAGTAATATTTTCCTAACTTATTGATCTCTTTTTTAGTAGTCTGTGTAGAATTCATTTTCACGAAATCCAAATAGTAACACTATAGGAAGAAAAAAAATCCAAGTAATAACTAACTAAACCATGAAACCAAACTTTCACGTGTTGAAAAAAAAAAAAAAAAACTAAACATTCATGTCACAATAAGTCTCTACAATTATTGCTAGTAGTTTGTGTCTTCTTCTCTAGATTCAATTAGACTTTCTCTCCACATCCCTGTTCATCTAGATCATGCACCCATAAATTTGATTAAACGGTGGCCAATCATAAAATTAATATAAATTATTAAAGAAACAAATAAAATTTAAATACAAAAGAGTAGGGAACGCATACGCATTTATTAAAAAATATATCTTAAGTGCCGTGTGGTTTTGGGAACAATGAAAATGTTTCATTTGTCATCTAACAAAGTGTCTGTGATTTATCAGCGTGAAGAACTCAATGAATGTCGTTGTTCTTAGTGCTCCACAGTCAAACAAATCAACATTTTCTTATCATCAGCGACAAAAATGAATTCCGTACGAGAGAGGCAATAGGATTGTTTGTATTATATGGAGTGGCTATCCTTTACGTCAAGGTCCCTCCATCAGCTGACAAGAAGGCCAAGTCTTGTAAAGGAATGGAATGGAATGTACGACTGTTAAAATTATAATGACTATAGATGAATTTTTGTAAGATGAAAGCATTAGAGTAATAGAGGGAACCACTTTCAAGATAGGTAGAGAGAGCTTTTCTTAACCTGGACCATCTTTCTTAATCTGGACAATGCACGACTGTTAAAATTATAATGACTATAGATGAATTTTTGTAAGATGAAAGCATTAGAGTAATAGAGGGAACCACTTTCAAGATAGGTAGAGAGAGCTTTTCTTAACCTGGACCATCTTTCTTAATCTGGACCGTCTAGATTTTTTTTTTAATTGTCAATTTTTAAATGAAAAAATCATTTTTTAAAAATAGGTTAGTTGAGAGATTATCTTTATTTTAGATTTTATACCCATTAAAATAAATTTTTTTTGAAAAAATAGAAAGTAAAAAAAAAAAAAAGATCTGGACCTTCCAGATCAAATCTGAACGATCCAGGGGAGAGGAGCTCCCCTACCTAGTCAAAAATAGGTAGGGAAAGTGGTTCCAGTAATAGAGAGGGTATAAATTATAATTAATTAATTTAGATTTCAATTTTTAAAGAATGATGAATATCATGGAGATACTATTTATGATAAACCAAACTTAATTATATTGAAACAAATCATACGCGTATATATGTGTGTGTTTAATTATACTGAAATCCATTTGTGTCAGAACAAACGAAATTACTCTATCCCGCTTACATATCTTCAATTCATTTTCATTTTATTTACAGAGATCGTTGTGGATATATCTTTTCTGAACACAGGTGATGGATAGTGCTGGCTTTGTCTCTACATCAAGGGGTCTAAGTTATGAATCCAAAACAGAGAGGAATGAAAACGTTTACTGAGAAAAATGAGACCAGCTTCAGATCTCTTCCACAATAATTCCTTCAATAGTGAACCTCAAAACCAAATGGCACCATGACAATAATAGTTCTCCAATTTTTTAAATATATGTTGGACGAAATCAACATCAAAATAACAACTGTCTATATAAAAACTTACAAATCGTAATAGTATCAACTAATAATAGGAAAATGATAAGTTTCCATATGAAAATTTAGAAGCCCCAGTTACATTGTGAGAGCTGATACAAAAACTTAAAGTGTTGATAAGTGAAATTATAAGTCACATACATATTTTAACAATTAAGCATACCAAAATAACAAACAAGTTCAAATAGAGAATTTGACACCTAATGGATATAAATCAATTTGGCCTAAGTTTTGTCTTCTAATTATTTATATTTGTAGCCATATATTAACTTATTAAAAAAGAATAGTATTAGAGATTCAAAAAATTTTAATATAAATGAAAAAAAATAAAATTATATGTATAAATAAAATGTGACTACGTAAACCAAAAAATATCATACGAAACTCTGAAAAAGCCTTTAAAAAAAAAAAATGAAGTTGATATGTGCCCAAGGAAATATATATATATATATATCTATCTATAGTGTGTATCTATGTTTGTGTGTAGTTACAACTTGCATGTTATACAGTTGTCCACATCGCCATTGAGATCTGGACCATGCTCTAACGAATTGTAGGAATAGAATTTCAAACCAAACAAATTAAAATGTTGAAAAGTTATACAGTTGTTCACATATCGCTATTGCGTTCTGGACCATGCTCTAACAAATTGAAAGAATAGAATTTCAAACCAAACAAATTAAAATGTTGAAAAATCTTGAATCCATCCTGGCAACAGCCCCACATGTTTGAGACATTATTTCGTTGCGTCCTCGTTGGTTTTTGAAATTTTTGCATCTTCTTTACCGCGAAAAATAAAAAGGTTTCTACATTATACAAAACATTAAGTTGCATTATTTAAACATATGTTTGTTGATCAAAATTACTCTTAACATTACTAATTAGTGATTAATATGGAACAATAGTTGGCAAAAAAACTGAAACAATAAAGATGATTACTGCTAAAAATATTTATATATAAACATAAAAGAAAAATCAATATGCAAGTCCCAAGAATTTTACTTATTTTTAATTAAGCTTTTGTAGTTTTTTCTTTTTATTGGGTCCTTATAATATCCTTATAGGCATTTGTGTCTAAACTAGTGTACCCAAAATATAATAATTTGTAAGAGAAAAGACGTTAGTAACTGATAATGCGGCTCTTCATTAACTAACATTCAACTAAATTAATTTTAAGGAATTGATTAAAAATAAGGGAGAATCTCATATAAAGACGATTGAAATAGGAAAATCTTATATAAGGCTAGTAAATTCAACAAATCTTAAATTGGGTCAATGACTCAATCTAGGATATTTAAATGTTGGTTATTTTCTAAAAATACCCTCAAGTTGGGTATGAATTTCTTATACTATTTTTGGTGATTTTACATCCCTTAAAATCTTCAGAGACCGCACTACCCTATCTTCCGGTTCAACCCTCCGACCTCTATATCAAACCCTTATCCCTTCCCCTCCCGTTCTGTATCCTCTATTATCTCCAGTGTCTCGGTAACGATCAAACCCCTTTTTGCGATCAAAACTATCGAAATCGTGGTCTGATCGCTTCTGAACCAAGCAGAGGAGCCTTCTCGATCCTTATCCATCATTCAATCCCAAACTAGAACAGGACCCAATTCGAAAATTAGAAACAGTAAGAGCCCCAAGATTCTGATTTTGCAATCCTTCAAAGCTAAGGATCTGTGAATGAATCGATTTCTCAAAAAGGGAAGAAAGAAAAGATCATTGGAGGGAAATTAGGGTTTCTGAAACTATTGAACAGTTTTGAGAAATTTAGGAAGAAGGTGAAGCAGAATCTGAGCCCACCACGGAAGGGTGATTGGAAATATTTATTGCTTATGAGTTTATCTTTTGTTGTTTATGTGTATATTTCCCAGAAGCTTGTCCGTGTCGGTGCTTATCGTGCATGAACTTCTATTCCCAAACAGTAATGTAATATGGTACGCTGTGCATATATGAAATCTCTTAAAGATAAATGAAAATTATGAAAATAAAATTGATACTTTCATCTTGCTCCCTTTTATATGTCCTTTGTCAATTATTTGATTCCACCATTGCTGACAAAAGTTATCTTAAAATCAATAATAAATAAGGGCGAGGTAATTTGGCTCAAATTCTAAATCTCTAATTGTTTCACATAACCTAATTAATAATTTGTTAAGTTTAGTAACCTAAATCAGAATTTGAATATTTCAATCGTCTTTATCGAGGATTCTCCCTAAAAATAATGAAGTAAAATTATAACAACCAACTGATTTGTTTTTCAAATTTAAAATGCGTAGCGTAGCAAATAAGTACTACATAAAGTTATAAAAAAATAAATCGGTTAAGGTCTAAGTTTGTTTTGAATGTTATCGGCATTAGTTATAGATATTTTTTTGAATGTTATAGATATTTTGTTCCACTCGGTCGAGGACTTATTTATATTCATTACTGTTCAACTTCCACGTTATTTTGTTTTATCTCATTAAATATTTTTATTATGGTCTCTTAAATACACTACTGTTGAAAAAGGCTTTAACCACAGTTATTTTTCGGTCATACATAACAATTCCGGTGTTATATATTCTCGGCGTAGATACAAAATAGTTCCGAACCGTGATGTATTCAGTAACATGTGCATTATGCTGGTTGCAACACCTTGCTTTTCTACCAAGCCAGATGAATTAATTAATCATGATTCTGAACCACTAAATCAGGTTTGGTCCTGGGGAGTAGACACTTTTCATAAATAGTTGGAAAACTTAAACCAAACATAATTGGCCAGTTTGACAACTTCACAAAAACAATTTAATGTCACCTTGAATTCTTTATCGCATCGTGAGTTCACAAAAGCAGCCCAACAAATCTGTTTGACAACCTCTTGTAATAGAAGATCAGAGGAACATTCGATTAGAGCAATGGGTTTTCCAAAGAAAAAAAAAACACTTCACAAAAAGTAATTTAATGTCACATTGAATGCTTTATAACGTTGGGACTTTACAAAAATAGCCCAATTGGTCAAACTGACAACTTTTTGTAACAGGAGAGGAACCTTTTATTAAAGTAATGAGTTTTCCAAAAAAAAAAAACATGAAAATGCGAAATAATGGAGAATGCGAAATAGAGAAGGAAAATCAAACCAACAAATAAGGAGAACATTGCACTAAATGAATGTCACCTAGTTAGGGCTCACTAACAAAAATGTGAATTAGGGCATGCGAAAGCAACTCGTGTAACTGTCGCTAAGAGAAGTGTTAAGTATATTAACTTGTGTGGCTATCATTAAGAAGTTCAACAAAGTAGTAGGTTCTAAGGTTGGTGGGTTACGTTCGACCATACAAGTATTAACTGTATTATGTTTCGGACGTTTAAATAGAAGTAGAACATAAAGGGTTTTGTGGGTTATGGTATACCTAAGACTTTATACATCACAGTTTGTTCTTAATAACCGTGAGATATGTTTTTTTTTGAATCTATAAAGTATAAAATTTATATAATATATTGATATAGCAATATCGATGATTGATTTTTTAGTGAAATATATTGATGATTGAAAATTAATTAACTAATGATTATATGGAGCAATACAGACGATAATTGTTAATTAAAAATATTGAAATATAAGCCTAAAAAGACAAGCGGATCAAATACTGTAGAAAGTTATATTAAAATAATAAAAAACCAAGAAATTTGTGGAAATTAAAGGATTAAAAAAGCAACCAAAAAAAAAAGTTTAGGACTAGTCCAAGTCAAAGTCAACCTAGTTAACTACTAAGCGCATAGATCAACTGGCTGTAGGTTATTTCGAATTAGTCAATTGCTAGTAGTGCTTTTTGCCTGGGGATTAATTAAAGAAAAAGTTAACCTAATTATCATGAGCTTTATTAAAACCTATTTATTTATTCTGAAAGTATATATTCTTTTCTGTTTACTATTCTAAATAATTTTAATTTTTATAATTCTTAAGTATTTCAGAAATAGTGAAATGTAATAGTTTATATATATATATATATATATATATATATATAATGGCTCCTTCATTCTTCGTGGTTTCTGGAAGCAGCAGCAATCTTTGAAGCTACCCACTTCATTCCTCTCTTCCTCTTTGAAGCAGCAGCAAAATGAAAAGCAAATCATTTTGGGTACTGGCTTTGAATGTGTTTGTTTCATTCATCACTGCTAGCGACTCAGCACAGTCCGTTGCAGACGGTGGTAATCCAGGTAATTAAGCATCTGACGACCTGATTCAATTTCCGATTTCTCATTTTTCTAATCCAACGAAGTGCTAATCAAAATAATTAAGGAATACTTCTAGTCTTTATTATAAGAGGTTTTCAACCTAAAGCAAGAAAAGTTAGTTGTACGATTAAAGTTGTTAAAAAATAATCCAATATTTCATTGGACAAAACTAAAATCAAGTGCCTTATATCTAGTACATCCACTTTTCCAATCAAGAATAGCCACCTAGATTTAATGAACAAATAATCATTTAACGTGGTTTCCGCTCTCCTAGTTGTGCGGCAAAGTGCTCAATAAAATCAAACTCGGTTCCTGCCAAGCAATTTACTCAAAAAATCTGGACCATCCAAATATAATCAAACAGTTTAAATCTAAATTTTTTTGAATGATGAATTTTAAATAAAAATTCAATTATGAACATATAATAATTATCAATTATCTTTATTTTAGAGATTATATTCCCATTAAAATAATTTTTTTAGAAGAACACATACTTTGAAAAAATCATATCTGAACTGACCATATCAGATTTGACCGTGTAAATTTGCCAAGATCTCCACAAATTTACCGAACAAAAAAAACCAATTCCCAATACATCTAGGTGGTTATTCTTGATCGGAAAATTGGATGTACTAGATATAAGATACTGGTTACAAGCTTTGTTGTATTTTATTTACCGCGGTTATTAGGAAGGCATGGAGATAATAATACATAGCTAGAAGAAAATAAGGGAAAAAGGCAACTTTTTGGTCTACGAATTGTTTTCTTTCATTTTATCGATTTAGTCTGTAAACTATAGCTCGATACAGCTCTCCATAATTCCTTAACTTGAAACAACTTAGCCTCCATGTAAGAAAAAACCACTTTCTTGCGAGAAAATCAAGGACTAAAAGTTATATTTTTCTTAGAAATATTATAACCCATTGCATTATATATGGCCATAATTATAAGATCCATATGAGGTTTTTGGTTAATATAAAGTCTCATTTTTTCTCCAATATTAATTTTTTTGCCTTTCCTATAATGTGCATATTTATTAACATTGAATTTATTGAAACAAAATCTAGATGTTTAAATTTTGTTGTAAATATTACATTTCTTATTATAAATATAGCTTTTTCTGTTGTAAATGATTAAATTTTTAAATTTTGTTATGAATATAGGACTTATTCTTGTCAGTAAAAAAATTGATATGTGATTTTAGATTAAGACTTATTTTATATTTTATATATTCCTTGAGACAAAGCTGTCATTTTTCCAAAGTAAAATATAGGTTGAGTTGGTAAAATGTGATCTTAGTTGGAAAATGCTCTTTCCAACCTATCCCGCCATATGTTGGCCACTTTAATTATTTTAATTTTAATAGTCTTTTTTAATACTTCAATTCTCGTTATAAGATTGATTGGAATTTTTACATTAATATAATACAATAATTATATAAAATGGATTATATATTTATTTTTATAATATTACTTAATTAATTTAATTATATAATTTTATTAAAACATAAAAGCAATTCAAATTTAGCACCTAGAAATTTGTAATTTAATTTACAAATTATGGTTAATATAATTATTAATCCTTGTAGTTTCACTAAATTTTGATTTTAGTCCATGTAGTTTGAAACATGTAGTTTTGGTCCCTCAATTTTTCCTTCATTTAAAACGTCAGTCTTCATACTTTGAAAAGGACTAGGAACAGCAACTAACAATGTTAATTTTGCCTACGTGATACTAATTCTATTAAATTTGTTTTGTGGCACGCTGACTGGGTAATATGAAGTGGAAAAAAACTGACCTGTATATGTGAAATTAAAAAGAAGAGGAATAGAAGTCCCAAACCATCCTAATGAGTAAATGAATGAGAGGGTTGGGGAAAAAGAGAAGGTTAGGGGACGGCCTACATATTCACATATGCAGGTAAGCTTTTTTCCACTTCATATTACTCCGTCAGCATGCCGCATAAGTTAATCTAATGGAGTTATTGTTACGTAGGCAAAATTAACACCATTAATTGCACCTCCAAGTCATTTTCAAAGTACAAGGACAAATATTTTTGAGGGGGAAAATTTAAAGGACCAAAAGTTTTAAAATCAAAATTCAGTGAAACAATATGGACCATCTCTCTGATATTAAATGCTGTTCATGTGAAAAAAAAAAAAAAAAACTCAATACCATCTCTCTGGTATTAAATGCTTGTCACATACATAAATGAGATTTAAAGTTTTTTTTTTTATTCTTGTAAAACTTCTTGAAATTGTCTTCTAGCTGACTTGTAGGCGGTAGGACCGTAGGACTACTAACTGAGAAAGGGTGCATATGTGAACCTGGGGATGTCTCCATTTACCTTCTGCATTTTCTTTTTATTTACTATAATTATTATTTGATCAATTTTCAATGGTTAAAAATTAATACCATATAATAACAATATTATAATAATATTGTAATAATGTTGTTATTAAATACTCTCTCCTATCATTTTTTTTATAAGAAACAATTACCAAAATTATGTTGTTCAAAATATTAATTAAAAACAATAAATGTGTTAAATATATACTTCTCTTTCCAATTGTACCATTATTCATAGAGAGGGTATATGAGAGATAATGAGTGGCTTATATTTAATAGGGGCAAAAATGAAAACACATGGTTAAAATTTTAGACAAAAAGAGATTTGTTCCTTATATTAATGACACCCCTATGAGAGAGAATATTTCTTATAAAAAAGACTAAAGGAAGTATTATGGTTATTATGGTTAATATAATATTTAGTTCTTTAAGTTTACCCTTATTTTAATTTTAGGTAAAAAATAGATTAGGTCTTTATCAAGGGCCCATAGTCTAGCTTACTTTAAACTTAGTCTAGCCTATTAATAAATATGTTAGCTAGGCCCATTTAGGTAAAAAGGCTATTTCTATTTTCATGAAGTCTAGACTACAAGCTTGCATGTAAAGGTGGCATATCACCTAGAGGGGGGGGATGAATAGGTGATTTAAAAATTTTCAAGTTAAAAACTACACAGGATCAGCTTGAGACAAACACAGAGAAACAAGGCGGAAAGCAGAGAAGTAGAAATTGACATGAGGCTATTTATATTGGTTCGGCCCAAAACTCTGACCTACGTCTAATCCCCAGAACTTCTAGGATTTCACTATCTTTCAAGAACAATTACACTGTACTCAGATGATCGTCACACTAGGACTCACTCCCTCTTACAAGCTGTAATTGTACACCCTCTCTTAAGGTTCCTCAACCTTAAGATTCAACTGAAAATGAAATAAGTATTTAAGGACTCCTCACGAGTAGATAAAATGTTGAACACTGAAGTATAAGTTAATGAAACAGTTGAAACAACGAATAGTAATAAACTTGAATTAATTGCACAGTGTTTCGGTGGTTGGTGAATTCAATGCTTCTTGTATTTATAGTTGATGCCATTAATGACCGTTGAAGAAGCTTGAGGATTGTCCGTTGTGACTATTGAATATAGCCGTTAGAGAGATCAAGCTCACTTTCATCGTTAATGATCCAGGTGGATTTGCCGTCACGACATTCCTTTTGTTTTGCCCATTGTGAAATGGCATTTAATGTGCAGTCGGAATATCAGTGGTAGCTTTACTTTGATTAGAGTATTGGTTTCCGAGATTATCACTGGTTTAGGTAATCTGCATTTAATGCTTCTGACACACGACTTGCTTTATTCGAATTCGTTGTTAAACTATGGTTAAATAATCTAGAACTCATGAACAAACTCATTAATAGCATTTGGTAATAGCAATGTGTAATAATCTGAAGTAGTAAAATGACATAACAGGATTTGAGATTTCCAGTGTCGGAGATTTCAAAACAGGGATGACTCTGCTCGAGTAACAATCCAAGCTTGCTCGAGCAAGCTTCTGTTAATCATGAAGGAAATTGATCTCTGTCGCTGATGCTCAAGCAAGAGAGAAAGTTTGCTCGGGAAAACTAATTTGAGAATCTACAACTTCTGTTAATGCTTAAGCAAGGCATAGGTGAATGCTCGGGAAAGTCTTTTGAAAGACTTTGTAAAGGAATTTCATCGATGTTGCTCGAGCAAGCCCATTGTTAATGCTCGAGCAAGCTATCTGAGTTTGCTCGGGCAAGGACCAAACAAAGATAAGAAGACGCGTTGCTCGACTTTGCTCGAGCAACCCCTTTAAGCCTGCTCGAGCATGGTGCTCGAGCATGCTTTCATACCTTGCTCAAGTAAGGATGTTTAACCTTGCTGTGAATTAGCCCAGACCGATGTTGCTCGAGCAAGCTGAGACTCCTGCTCGAGCAAGACTCCAAAGTCTTCACAGTGCCTTTACTCGATGATGCTCGGGCAGTCCTATGCATTGTGCTCGAGCAAAATGCCAGAGAGTTTTCCCATGAGTCCGATGTTGCTTGAGCATGACTATATAGTCTGCTTGAGCAAGGCTTCCTGAAATAATTGATTTTTCCTTACATCCGAAATTGCTCGAGCATTAAAAATGCTTTACTTGAGCAACCTACCTTGAAACACTTTTAGTAGTTTATTAGATGATCTATGCTCGGATATAAAATGATTAGATTGCTTTAATTCATTAACTTAGAAATGTGATCATCAAAATACAAGAGCTAACAACATGCACCTATTTATTTCTTTTAAAGTTTACTTTCATATATAATTATATATAACATAATCTAAACCAATCTTGTATATTATTTATAAAATTAACTTAGTCTTGACCCAAAAATTTTACATCCTGTTATTCACCCACAAGCTTAAACTTTTAATTCATTCACTACTCATCTTTCCCTATCTTCTTTTTAATCACTCAAATGGCAACACTAGATGACTCCCTCTTCCCTAATTTTCATCGTTTGCTAAAGTATAATAATTGTTGTAAGTTTATTTTAGTAATTCCCAAATTAAATATTATACACTACAAAAAAAGTCAATTTTTGTGACAGAAAAAATCGCAGAAAAGGGTTTTTCCATTGCAAAATTTGTTTGCGACAGAATTTGTGACGGATTTCATTCGTTGCAAAAAACCTCGTCACAATTGTGATGGAGAATAAAATTTTTGATGGAAAACCATTTTCGTCACAAATTCTGAGATTTGCAATGGAAATCAAATCCGTCTCAAATCCCAACGGATTTGCGATAGAAAGCAAATCCATCGTAAATCCCCTAAATTTCCGACGGAAAGCAAACCCATCACAAATTTAATCATTTTATTTAATTTCTTTAAATTTTTTTAAATTAATAAAAAAATAAAATGTATATCATGAAAATATATAATAAAAATCAAAAAAAGTTTACATAGAGAAAATAACATAAAAATAATAATGTAGCAAAATGGGGGCAAACTGGCGGCATTTGGGATGGATGTGGAATCTGTCACAAAACCTCCACGGGGGTCGCGACCCCTTGGGGGTTTTGCGACAGATGACTAATCCGACGCAAAATTAACCCACATGAGGGTTGCGACGGATATGTAATCCATTGCAACCCCCATGGGGGTTTTGGACGGATCAGTGATCCATCGCAAACCCGTGACATTTTTATCGCCGATTTGCCCCCATTTTGCAACGGAACTTGTTGCAAAAAAAAATTGCAAATTATATTCTGCCTTTTTTCATCTCTGGGATTTGCGATGGGTATTATTTCCATCGTAAAATCGGATTTTATTTTCCCTCGAAAATATTGAGAAATTTGCGACGAAAAAATTCTATTGCTATTTCCCTCTTTTCTAGTAGTGATCATCTTAGTAGGGATTTATCCTCATTTTTGTGGGGGGAAAATGAGATAAAATTGAATTTTACATTCATGGCATTTGTTGTGTTTGATTGGTTGATTTTAGAAGTACATCTCATTGGTCAATGAATAACTACTATTTTTACATCTATTTACCAAGAAAATTGTTGTCCTTAACCTGTTAAATAAGCTTGAAGGGTTATATATGATTTTGGAGACATATACTTTTAAGCCTATTTAAAGTCTTACCTTTTGGACATGCCATTAAATAGGCTTAGGCAATACCAGGCTTTATAAAGGCTCAAACTTGAGCCTAAAAAAAGTCTAATACAAACTTAGGCTTAGCGCTAAGCTTTAGAATTTTGTTTTACCCTTAGGTCTATTTAGTTGAAGCCTAATTTGGCCTAGCTTGTTTTAACCCTAGTTATAATCTTCAAATTTCTTTTCATCTAAAACACATTGGTCCCTACAATTTAATAATGATCTAGATCCTTTTACCCCTAGAGAGTCCGAAACTAAAATGAGGGAAAACTTGAAGGTTTAAAGATTGTATTAAACCTTATGATTATATATTAAATAAATTTAGGGTTAATGTGCCATTCTACTAACAAAATTTTTCTTGGTACGTGTGGTACAAATAAGTTTTGGAATGAACAAAAATAGTATTAAACAATTTAAAAGGGTGCAAATTCACCAAAAAATGTTAAATTTGACAAACAACAGTCAAATTATAAGAAAAGAAATTCCTAACGGTGTTTGGTGAAATTTAATGGTTTTAGTGAATTCATACAATTTTAAATTATTTATTGGTATTTAATCCATTCCAAAATTTATTTGTGTCAGACACCCTTCAAGAAACAAATTTGTTAGTAAAATTGCACCTTAACCCATAAATTTATATGTTCTATTTCGGTTTTTAATTTTATAATAATATTGTTATATTTTTAATTTTATAATAATATTGTTATAATGTATTAAATAAGTTGATCCAACGATAAAAATAATAAATGGAGATAAAATAAAAAGAAAGGTAAATGTGGATCTTTTCTCTTCCATGTGTGAGTAGGTGTCATAAGCATAGACTGTGGAGCAAGCATAGATTACGTGGACGAAGTGACAGGGATTTGGTACCAGACAGATGAAAGCTTCATTGAAAGCGGATCCAATCACAGACTAGCTCCCAACATTAGCTTTGATGATCACGCTCCAACTATAAACCGACAACTAATGACACTGAGAAGTTTCCCTGAGGGAGAAAGGAACTGTTACACTCTGAGACCAAAACAAGAGAAGCAGACGCAGAAGTATTTGATGAGAGCCATAATTGCATATGGCAATTACGACTTGAGAAACCAAGCTCCTGAATTCGATCTTTACCTGGGGGTCAACTATTGGACCACATTTCGAATACTTCCTAATCCAAATGGTCCCCAGACGATCTTTCCATTTGAGATAATAATGGAGAAGGATAGGAGCACAGAGACGTTACAAGTGTGCTTGGTGAATACAGGACGAGGAACACCTTTCATCAATAGTTTGGAATTAAGGCCATTAAACAACTCTCTCTATCGTGTTTCTCTTCCCCTTATTGTATTTGATTTGGGTAACTCTGCAAGTACAAGACTTGACTTGGGCTCAGAGCTCCCGCTCCCTTATTGGACCAGGTATTCTCTTTCAACTTGGCCTTATTCATTGTCCTCCCCATTTTTTTGTCTTCATTGTTCATTTTCATGCAATCGCGAAGTTAAGAATTTATATTTGTGGGTGTATAATTTATAAGAAAATTTGGGGGCTGCCCCTTATTTTTTTTTTTTTAAAGAAAGTTTTAAATGTATTAAAAATCAAATGAATATAGATAAGAAACCAAAAAAAAGAAAGAAAGAAAACTTCTTTCAATGGGTTCTAAGCAAATCAAATGTGCATAAAATAGGATTAGCATCTACCATCAAATCAGCAATAAACTATAAATTTTCAAAATCCTAACACGTTTCATCTGATATCAAGAGGCACAAACTATCCATCACACTTCTGTAAGACAAAAATTGGAGAATTTTACATAAAACCAAAGTTTCAATCACCAAACTCATTACAATTTTAAATAAAGCTAATCAATGAAATTGGACTACTTAATGATTTCTGAATTAAAGAAACTATCCTTGCCAGTTTAACCAAATCACAATAATCTTTCTACTATTTATAGTGGCTGGTTATAAAAAATATATCTTCTTGCTGTTTTGAAATCACAAATAAAACTATTGCTACATGTGTTTTTCATAAAGAGTAAAAACTTGAGAAAATAATAAGAAATGAAAAAGGACTGTTTTTTTTTTTCAGTTTAGAAATGAGGGAGTATAAATATCAGACTTGCCCCAAGAATCAATGAAGTGACCCAGAAGCCTGTGAGGGAGAGTGGTAGAAAAAAACAAGAATTGAAACGGACCATACAGCGTTTGCACCAATGACTTGGTGGTCAATAATAAAATGCTCTATACCGAGCTATGGGTCCAACAAATACAAGTTATAGCTAAATAATATATATATTTTTTAAACGTTTGTGGGTGCACTTGCACCCATAGGTACAAGTGTGGCTCCGCCACTGTTTTCATGAATCATGACTAACTGAAGATTTTGTAGTTGATTTCTTGTAACTTATAAAGACTCCAAACTCGTTACACACACACACACTTCTAGATATTTATTACTATCGACAATGCCAATAAATTTATTTTTTGTCATTTTGTTTTGCCTGCGTGTATGTTAAAATAGATTTGTGATGACCAAGCCATACGGGAATATTATGTATTTATTGTAAGTGCTTGTCATTATTGTATAGCATTTATTAGTAGTTATTATCCTTGATCAACTTTAAATAGGTTTTGTTAGTTTTTATTGCTTTGTCTCCTACATGTATAAATAGGCAATTGTATCTTACTATTGTGATAGGAGAAAATATTCTTCTCTAAAATTGTCCACTTGGTATCAGAGCATCAAGCTCTAAATTGTTATTACAGTATTTTTGGGTAGTGGATCGCATGAGTTTCTCAGTGATGTGGCTTAGGATAATATTACGCTATGGCTAGGGAATGTTTGGACTCTCATTGCCTACCCAGAGATGACCATAGATCTCCGTTTGGCTAACACAAAAAAGCCAAAGGTGAATGGCGGTGCTTGTCATCTACACATGCCCCCCAAGTCTTCTGCGTCAGAAGACAAGTTATGGTGCAAGGGAGAGAGTGACTGATCCATTATTACGGTACCTTCTTCCACTAGCGACAAAACATATTTTTTGAAGAGTACCATAAGAGGTAGAACCAATAGTATCTTTTGAAGAGTTTGATCCTTAAATTCATGGAGAGGTTAGTGAATAATCTGACTTTGACTTGTCTATTGCTTTCAAGAAACAACCTTGATATTGCACATTGCACCTAATTTAGAAGCATATGCCATATAAGGCTCTTTCTCCTAGCTACCAATCCTTTGTTACTAATCTGGATAAAGTATGCATTCCCAATAACATCCAAGAGGCAGTAGAGATACCAAAATGGAGAAATGCAGTTATGGACAAGAAGAGAGCATTCATTAAAAAGGCATGGAACATGGGACATAGTTGAAAAGCCTAGAGACAACAAACTTGTAAACTACAAATGGGTGTTTAACCCTAAATATTTGGCTGAAGGTATATACTAGACAAGTTAAAAGTTCATGTGGTAGTAAGAGATTTTACTTAGACATATGCTCTAGACTATCAAGAGACATTTGCACAAGTGAAAAAGCTAAACACTATTAGAGTTCTATTGTTTGTGGTAGCTTACTTAGAGTGGCCACTTCATCACCAGCTAGACATTAGGAATGTCTTTCCAAATGGAGAGCTAGCAGAAGAGGTCTACATGAGCATGCAAACTGAAGAAATCTCTATACGGATTAAAATAGTCTCATAGGGCATGGTTTGATAGGTTCTTAAAAGTCTTAAAATTTGAGTTTTACAAACAAGGATTATGAGATTATACATTGTTTGTTAAAACAAAGGAAGGAAAGAAGTGCATACTCATTGTGTACATTGATGACATAATCCTCATAGGAGATCATATTGATGAAATATTAAGGATAAAAGTTTCACTTGGGAGAGAATCTGAAGTCAAGGATCTTGAAAACTTAAAATATTTCCTTGGGAGGGAAGTTTCCAGGTCAAGACTAGGCATCTCTGTTTCTTACAGAAAATATATACTTAATCTTCTAAAAGGAACATGCGTGCTAGGTTGTAGTCTTGACCCAACTCCCTTTGTGGTATCAAAAAAAGAGGATGAAGAAACCTAAGAAGAACAGTAAAGAAGAGTTAGAAGAAGGTAACCAGGATGATGAAATTGAAGAAGGAAAAGAAGAAGGAGAAGGAGAACAAGAAGCCAACGAGCAGTTGACAAAGAAAGATATCATAGACTTGTTGGGAAGTTGATTTATCTCTCTCCTATAAGACCTAATATAGCCATTGCAATAAATGTGGTTAGTCATCAGTACATGAGTGAGCCAAAGAAAAAGCATATGAAACAACCCAAAGAATTATAAGGTATCAAAAGGGTACTCCTGGTAGAAGGTTGTTCTTCTGAAAATAGGAATGAAGAATTGTAGAAGTGTATATTGATATAGATTGGGGAGGAACTCATCCTGACTAGAGATCAACTTTTGGTTATTGCACTTTTGTATGGGGGAACCTGTTTACTTGGAAAAGTCAGAAACAAAGGGTTGTGTCTAAAATCATTGCTGAATTTGAGTCAAGCACATTAGCTCAAGGGATAATGGAAGAATTGTGGTTGAAACGGGTTCTATACAGATACAAGTCAACATAGAATTTTTTTTTTTGGATAGCAGATGATGTTAGAATATATATTCGGACTTGTAAAATTTCACAGGGCTACTTATTGTTTTTGAAATGGTTTGTTGTTAAAATACATATGTGCACTTGAAAATTCACTTATGAACACTTCAAATATTTTGTGACAGAAGTTGTTAGAATGCACATTAGAACTCGTAAAATTGTTATATTAATACTTGTAAAGTTTCGATGGGAACTTATTAATCTATCATACCATTTGCATATTTAATCTATAAGTTCACATACGTATTTTAAAACCTAACTATGGTAAGATGATAAGTTAATCTTTTGGTGGTCATAAATCTTTTGGTTAGACGAGATCAGCTGTTCAAACCCCTTTTTCACCCCTAGTCTGAAAATTTATTCTCTGGTGGCCTGTGGGTGGCCTTTTTAAAATTAGGAAGAGCATTTTCATCATCAAAATCATAATTTAATTTTTATACTTACAATGCCTTATTGAAATTTTAGAATATTTTGTGACCTGCTATAAATTAAGTATCATTGGTTGGACTTAATTAAGAGGGTGAGCCTTAACACAATGGTAACGTTGTTGCCATGTGAACTAAAGGTCACAGGTTCAAATTCTGGAAATAGCTTCTCGAATTATGGCGATAAGGCTGCATACATCTATCTCTCCTTAGATCTGGCCTAATGAGAGCTTTATGCACTGGACTGTCATTTGATATGGCTTAAATAAAATTCCCCCTTTATTATATCATATTTTAATTTTAAATTTGAAGTAAAATTTTCTTATTACAATATTTTAAAGTAAATTTTAATTTTTTTGTATATATTTTGATATGTTAGATGTCTTGAGCTCTTGAAAACTGAGAATAATATAATTTTCTTAACTATTTCTGAAAATACAGGTTCAAAGACGATATATATGATCGCTTGTGGTGGAACAATGATAATCCTAATTGGGATGTCTTACAAACAAGTGTAGAAGCAAAGGCAGAGGACTCTGTTTATGAACTGCCATGGGAAGTATTACGCACTGCACAACGACCCCCCAATAATTCTAATCTCTTAACTTTAAAGATGATGTCTGGGGATATATCCAACCAATATTATGCGTTTCTTCACTTTGCTGAAATTGAAAAGCTTCCTCGTGGCCAGAAGAGGATAATCAATGTCACTTTTGATGATGAAAATTCCCTCTCTCAGCAACTTACTCTTGAATACTTGAAGCCTATTACCCTAATCTCCAACATCACTAAAGGCTTCACCATCAAAGCAGCAACTGATTCAGATGCTCCTCCTATCCTAAATGCCTTTGAAATTTGTCAAGTCATCCAGCTACCAAATTCCCCTACAGCTGAACAAGATAGTAATTCCTTTATTGTTGTCTTTTTCATCATTTGTTTGTCTTAGTTGTCAATAATTTTTTTCATAAAAAAAGAACAATTCAGACATGGTTGTTCTATTTATTTTTGGAAATTATGTATGCAGTTAAAGCTATCAAGGAAATACAGCATATCTATGGGGTCTCCAAAATCAGTTGGCAAGGTGACCCATGTGTTCCTTCTCAATTAGCTTGGGACGGTTTGAATTGCAGCTATGAGAATAATATAAGAATCATTTCATTGTAAGTTACACTCAATGCTGCTCTTGTGTGTGATCTTCAAGTATTTAATTAGAAGCACAGAAGATTAGGATTTTATATTCTTATAAATCTGATCTTTTATATTTGTTACGTATATTATGAGCGGTTGATTCCCTTCCTGCCAAACTTGTGAAATATACATATATATATTCTAGGAACTTGAGCTCAAGCAAACTCACTGGAGTAATAGCTCCACCGTTTGCTAGTTTGGAAAAATTGGAGTCCTTGTAAGTTGTTTCATTACATATACTCTAAACGTTATTCAAATGTTATCAATTAATTAATCAGGTTGTTCAATATTATGAATAACACTTGCGTCTTCTTCTTAGGGATTTGTCAAACAATGATCTGACTGGACCACTACCAGAATTTCTTGCAACTCTTCCTAATTTGAAATACATGTAAGGCCTAGCTCATGTTATTGCATTACAGTTTTCACACTGGGATTCTGAAACCAAGTGTATAAAAATCCCCATTTTCCTTTTTCTTTTCCATCTTACAGTAATGTTACAGGAAATAAGCTCACTGGTTCAATTCCCAAGGCTTTGAGGGAAAAGGCCAATTTGGAGATAAGGTTTGCATTTCTGAATTATGAGGTTCTCTTTTAGTAAGTCCCCTCTCAAGCAGCTTGGGCCAGTACTAGTCAAGTCTAACAAAGCTCTATTTTTCTAGTATGGGCAACAATCCAAGTCCATATTGTCAGGCAAATTCGTGCAAAGAACACAAGAAGTTTAAGATTCCACTGATTGCATCACTTTCGACTTTGGCCATCGTCACTGTCGTCGTATCTTTGGTGATCTGGAGATTTAAAATGAAAACAGGTTTTGATTTTATGTATGCTACCATTTCATTGGACTTTTTGATTTTGTGAAGTGTCAAGATATTTTGATTCAACACTGCAGTTTTGTCCGCCGAATCTCAGAAGAAGAAATTCCTAAAACCAAAGAATCAAGCTTTTTCCTACTCAGAGGTTCTCTGTATCACAAACAATTTCGAAACTACAATTGGACAAGGAGGGTTTGGGAAAGTTTACCTGGGAACTTTAGAAGATGATACGAAAGTTGCTGTGAAGTTACTTTCCCCATCTTCAAAACAAGGGTACAAGGAATTTAAATCAGAGGTTAGAAATATTCGAAATTTATTGTTATCTTTTTTAATTTGAACGGCACAGGCATATTGCCGATCGAACCTTAAACTTAGTGCAACAAAGACACATCCAATGCCATTAGATCCAAAGATCTTAGGTTCAAAATTTATTTTTCAATCACTCAATAGTGAATATATTCATGTTTGGCGTCAGAATGTTAATAATAATAGATCTTACTTTTAACTTGTAGGCTCAACTCTTAACAGTCATTCATCATAGAAATTTAGTTGCACTCGTTGGGTTTTGCGATGAAAATGATGTCAAAGCATTGATTTATGAATATATGGACCATGGAGACCTCGGTGGATTATTGTCAGGTTTGTCTTATATCATCTTACCGGACTTTGTTTATGGCACACAAAATGCACGAGAGAGGAAGAGAAGAGTATTTTCATTAGTAGAAGAAAAACTATTCTCACTTCCATTCTCAGCCCATGATTTTCCTTATCATCATTTGTGCTCCAATTTGATTGAATCTTCTAAGGGTGGACTATGTATATCCGCAAAAAATTGAGTTGGTATATTAAAAATAGCCTTGTTACAACTTATTGAATAACAAAATCATCATGTACATATCTTGGCTCGTGAGGCACATTCTCTTGATCAACAAATTGATGCTTGCAGACAAAGCCCAAAATGTTTTAAAGTGGAGCGATAGACTTCAAGTTGCCGTTGATGCAGCTAAAGGTTATAGAATCTTTTATCTTCTCTCTAACAATATCACTTTTTAAATAAAGTCATGATATCATATGATATGGTTGCAGGATTGGAATATCTTCATAATGGTTGTATGACTCCTATAATTCATAGAGACTTGAAGCCATCCAACATTTTATTAAATAAGTTCATGGTAGCCAAAATCGCTGACTTTGGATTGTCAAGAGCATTCACAAATGAAAGAGATTCTCATCTTTCCACTCAGCCTGCTGGTACACCTGGTTATATTGATCCTGAGTAAGTCATTTGAATATTAATGGAGAATTATTTGTTACTGATTGTTAAAAGACAATATGCCATTGTGTTTCCTTTTGAAACTCATTTAAATAGACTTGTGGCTGCAAAAAATTTAGGAATAAACTTAAGTATGTTAATATTAATATAAAAAAAAGAACTATTGTAGACTAATTTTTAATTGGTATTTCAGATTTCAAAGATCTGGAAAGCTAGATAAAAGAAGTGACATATATAGTTTTGGGATGATTCTTCTTCAACTAATCACAAGCCATCCCCCGATAAGAAGACAACTTGAGAATGTTTATTTTATAATTGATTGGATCCGTCCAAAAATTGAGTGCGGTGATATACAAGGTATTGTTGATCAAAGGTTGAATGGTGAATTCCAAGTTAGTTCAGCATGGAAAGTTGTTGAGACAGCAATGTCATGCATTGAACCACAGCCAATCCAAAGGCCAGACATTAGTTATGTGTTGAACGAACTGAAAGAATGTTTGGCTATTGAGATAGATCATGCCAATTCGAATGGTTTACAAAGCCAGCTAATTAATCATCATTCTGGGCAGCTTGATTCAATCACTACCCTCTCAGCTAGGTAGTTGCTATACAATATTATATGGTGCTAACAGCCATATAGTTCATCACCCTTGTTTGATGATACTACATATATAAAACATGCTGTTTGAAATTTATTTATTTATTTATTTTGGTTTGCATGCGAAAAAGGATATGTTATGCGTAGTATAAAGTAATTTTTGAACTTGTTCTTAGAAGTTATGTTTTGGTATGTGTAATGTTTTGAAAGGAATATTTATCTAAAAAAATATGGGTTAAGGTGAAAATTTGCAGTTTATACTTGAGAATATTGGGCATTAAGAAGTTTTAAGGTTCAATGAGTGCCTAATAGTTTTCAAATCATAGCAATACTATTATGGTCATTACCCATGTTCAGTTTGATAGCTAATTCATCAAATATGTTGAGTTAGCATATCGTGTCTATTAGTTTTCCCTCTAGAGCTTTGGGTTCAAAATTACTTGTAGGTTCAACGTCTCCCTGCTGTTGTCATTGTGTAATCCACTTCATTGTTTTTCTAAGTCATAGTTATAAATAAGAAAAAAAAAAGGAAAAGAAAAGAAAAAATGCATCCCACCCAAAGTATTGGACCAGAATGCCGGTGGAAATGGATTTTTGGGTAGAATAAGAATTTCCTGTCTCAAGCTGGAGGAGAGGTGCTAATTAAGGCTATAGCTAACGCCATCCCTACTTGTTCAATGGCCTACCTTTAATATCCTGAAAAAACTTGTATGGATATACTTACCTGAAAATTCTTCCCTAAATGCTACCTTCCATTGCGGGGTTTAAGTACATGAGTTGCAGGATGTCACTGTTCCTGATTTGATTTATCAAAAGCAATGGAATTTAAATATTTTATCCTTAAGATTCAGATACCCGTTCTGGATATTGAAGACAAGTTACTTTGGACTGGTAGTGAAATTTGGATACAGATGGCTACAAAACCACAAAAATTTGAACATGTGCAAGTGGAATATAATGTATCTGATTGTCTACGTTGGGTTGTGCTAATGGTGGAGTTAGGATTTTTTATTTATGTCTATATAATTAGTAGGGGGTTCGGGGGTGCCCCAATTTTTTATTTTAAAAAAATTTTTAAATGCATTAAAAAAAATATAAACAAGAAAAGAAATGAAAACTTGAACTTAACATAAAAAAATAATAATCAAGAGTTAACTATGTTTGACATTAAAAAAAAAAAAATCCAAGGAAAACAACAACACAAATCAAGTACTCATTTCCACGACTAGAAGGATCGATGGCCATTATTTATTAAGAACAATTTTTATTCATTTATTTATTTTTTAGAAACTCAATTTTCGTTTTTTGCTTTTTTTTTTTTTTAAGCAATACTCATCTTTAGAGTTATACAATGCACAAGGATCCTTTTTTTTTTTTTTTTTTCGATACAAAAAAGTTTTGGAGGGGTTCGGCATCAAGCATTACACAAGGCTCAACAATATCCATTCTAATTGATATGGGGCTTTGAGGCCCAATTAAAGCTGGCCCAAGATTAGCCTGCTTCAGTCCCTCTCTCTTCTTAGTTACTCATCACACTTCAGTTTCAACCCCTCACGCCTCCGCCTTCCATTGCACCATTTGTCTGCACAATCCCACCTTCGTCCTATATCTCTTCTTGGTTACTCATCACACTTCAGTTTCAACCCCTCACGCCTCCGCCTTCAATTGCACCGTTTGTCTGTACAATCCCGCCTCCGTCCTATATTCCAACATCTTCTTCAGAAACAGAAGCAGAAGGCTTAACTCACTGTCACCGTTAACATGTGCGCAGTGGTCTTGATTTTCCAGCAGGTTAGTTGCTCTTCCTTTCTCCCTTCCTCACTCGTTGCTGAGTCCTAATTTCCTCTCTCTCTCCCCCCCCTCTCCCTCCCTAGTCCCTCCCTCCCTCCCATTCTTCTTGAATTATGACGGTGCATGTGTTGTCGTGTTCTTTATCTCATGGCTATTGAGTCGCGTCGTCTTCATTCTACCTCAAAATCTTGTGCCTGCACGTGTGGAATGTGAGTAAGTGTGGCTCAGCCATTGGTTTGTGCTGCGAATGAAAATGCTCATTGTATGGCAGGTGACAAATCCATATTTTTATATTTTATTTAAGGATTTTGTCATAATTATTGAACTTAAAATGCCTTCTTTTTTATTAATTAGGATTAATAGTAAATACATTACATTAGAATTAAAAGAACAAAAGCAAAATTATCAAAAAAAAATTATAATTACTCTTAATCATTGATTTTTCTGAGAATTTTTCATGTTGGATTTTTTTTTTAAAAAAAACTATATGTGCTAGTTTGAAAAATTTGCCTAAAAGACCTTTTGAGTTAGCTTGAGTTAGGTGATTTAAATTTCCTACACTAAGCAAGACTTACCTTCTCTAACTGAAACCCAATTCAAAATTCTAGCCAATGAAACCAAGAATATGCAAGACACAAGTAGTTAAGGACCCTTGAATTACAAATATAATATATTCATAATAACTTCAAGTACAAGCTTAACCAAGTCAATACACAAGAAATTACAACAACTTAAGTTCAAAGGGACAACGAATTGCACAAAGTTAAAACCAAATACACATTTAATCTCAAAAAATGCATAGAACCTCAATACAAAACTCCAATCCAATATACTAATTGAACTCTAAACATAGAATTTAACTAATGCAAAACATTAAATATAGAAATTAGATAGTAGATGATAAGTATATATTTTATGATTAAATAGGTGTGTATTTTATGAGAATTAGTTGGATTTATTAATATTATATACCTATTTAATTATCTTTTATATACTTTACTATCATTATAGGATAAAAAGATATTTTGATATAAAATCTACTTATTTCCTATTATATTTTACAGGAAATATTAGCTGATTTGGAAAGAAGAATAAAAAGCAATTAAGAGAATATGCAATCAGCCAAACTCGATGGTCCCCTACAAGAAAAATATAAACAAAATTAATTGTGTGATCTGATAGAGTAGATTACAAGGAATAGGATATCTTTTTAATAAGAAAAGGAGAATCAGTGACCCATAGCCTAAGTTATATTTAGGTTATATATATGAAGGAGGGAGGAGGATCGAGAGACAGAGAACGAGAAGGAATGAAGAAGCAGAGGAGTAGCGGTTCAGCGTTTCGGTTCTCTTTATCATCTCCACGGAAGGAAGGAAGGACTGTGGAGGCGACAAAGAAACTTTCTTTCATCTCTTTCCTTTATTCTTTCAATTTGAGTTTCATCTTTTTGTTAAGGATTTTGTTATAGCCATGTGTGGCTAATTCTGTTTTGCAATCTAGAGAATCTATGAACTTGCATTGTTTGGATTTTAGAGATTATTCCCATTAATTAGTTTTGCTTAATTTTATTTCAAATTATTTAATCTTGTCTTTATTGTTATTTCTTCTTGATTGGCCATCATTGAGCATGTTTTGGGGATTTAGGGTTGAACTTGGAAGAGGGAATCTTAAATTGACATTGAGATTAAATAATGTGGAATTAGACTTTAATCTAATTTGCGTGGAATTAGGTTTTAATCTAATTTGCGTCTAGGATAGACATATACCTAAATGCTTCATCATAGATCAAACCATATCTAATAGAGTTCGATTCCTCTGTTCAGAAATACCATTCACTTGAGGTGTTCCTAGAGGAGTAAGTTGTGAGACGATCCTACAACTCCTAAGATGGTCAATGAACTCTTTGCTCAAATATTCACCACCCCAATTGGATTGAAGTGCTTTAATTGTTTTACTAAGTTGGTTTTGCACTTCATTTTGGAATATTTTGAACATTTCAAAAGATTCAGATTTATATTTCATTAGATAGATATATCCATATTTACTAAAACATCTATAAATGTAATGACGTACAAATGACCTCCTCTAGAAGATGTATTTATTGGTCCACACACATGAGCATGTATGAGGCCCAATAAATCGGTGGCTCTCTCACTATGCCCAGTAAAAGTTTTTTGTCATCTTTCCCAATAAACAAGACTCACATGTATCAGATGATTCAAAATCAAATGAGTTAAGAAATCCATCTTAATGGAGTTTCGAAATGTGTTTCTCATTTATATGGCCTAGACGACAATGTCATAGGTAGGTCGGATTCAAATCATTTGGCTTGATCCTTCTGGTGGTTATGTCATAGATATGTCCATTCAATTTTCTACTGTCCTTGAGACCCTGTACATTTATACAAATGTGTGATCGACATGTAGTATCTAATACCTATGTTGAGGAAGTAGAAAAGCGAATATCTATGACATAGATACCTGAACCGATAGTTCCACTATCCTTCTTGTTATTTTCAGATCTTCGAGGTAGAGTTTGCAATTCTGTTGGGATCCGTACACGCAGCGGATTAAAATTTTCTACGAATCCCGTCCCCAGGATCACTCAGGTGCGTTTAAATCAAGGTTAAGGAACCCGAATCATACCTTATAGAGAACTCAAAATCATACGGAGCCGGAGGTTTTCCTTTAATTTTAGCGAACTAATAGCTCAAGAATCTACACAAACCTTTGCGCACATTTTCTCGTGATCAAGAAAACCCAAACTATAGTGAATTCATTCGCGTCTCGTTCTCTTTGAACTGGTGGGCTACCTTCTCGATCAGTAGAAGACGACTCTTAGAATCGGCTTCCTCTACCGGTATCCACACGAACAATCTCCGAACACGGACACGGTAGCGTGCTAGCGCCTCTTGTGCGTCTCTCTCTTTTTTCGCTCTAGGGTTTCTCGCGGCTTTCTAATACGCTCGACTAAAAGTCCCGTGTGTTTTTCTAAACCCATCGGCGTATTATATTCAAAAGTAATCCCCATTAATTTTGAATTTCGAATTTTAATTAAAAAAATATTAATTAAATCTATCTAATAGATTTAATCTAATGTATTTATTTAATTCAAATTAAAAGCCTTCTGATTTAATTTATCTTTATAAATTAAATCTGAGAAATGATATCTATCTATTTAATTAAATTTGAGATACAATATCTCAATTTAAATTAAATAGATAATGATATCTTTATTCGAAAATCAAATGAGATATAATATCTCTATTTGTTTTAGATATTTAATTTATCCGATAAATTAAATATAAAACAAATATCATATAATAATATTATAATCTCCATTAAATAATATTATTATATTATTTTCAAATTTAATATATATATATACACACACACATATATATTTATCCTAGATTAAATTCAATATTCATTTAATCTCATATTAATCTGAGATTCAATGAATCTGGACACTTTTACCCGTGTTGGATTATTCTTGTGTGCGACCCTGCAGGCCCATATGAGATTGGCAGTGGGCCAAGACTGTATCAGCCCACAAGTCGCAAGCGCCCTCTAGCAAGACATTGCGACTACCCAATTCACATGGGGATCGATGACACGATACTACCTATCGTATAACCATGTCACGTCCCTTTTGTCACGCGATAACTCGGTCAAGGATGAGGCATGGATAACGTCAACTTCCTTTTCTTGACCATTACTTTCTCGATTCTTTAGCAGTCTAATAAGTGAAATGGAAACTCCTTTCCATCACAGTATGGCCATACATTTCTTAGACTCACTCATCGAGGGGCCCAGTATTATCTCTCTACATATGTGAGGGACAAATTCCATCTTGACCATTTACATTCCTCTGCATGAAAACCATTGATCCCGATCCCAGCCTTTATCATCACCCGGTCAAAGGTGACTTTTGACTAGGTCAAAGACCAATGACTCATCATGTAGGAATCCATGATGATCTCAGGTCATATGGCGTTGTGACGCTGTTATACATGAGATAAGCTTATGACTTAATCTATGCAGCTTTCTCATAGTGGGTCAGTCCAGCACCTTGTACTCTTACAAGTGCCCATGACTTTGATTCGTATCTCCATACCTCATCAAAGTCATACTGATCTTAACTCATCTTCGCTCCCGCGTAGATGACCGACCAGGGACATTTAGGATAATCTATAAGATATATCCAAGGATGCAGTTATCACCATAAACATGCGAATGAAGTGATAACTTAATGGAGAATAATGACTTGCCCCTAGGGCATAATTTCCAACAAATTCTTCTTCCAATGACCAAGTTCATTTGCAGAAGAAGCAAACCACATCCTTTGGAGGTTTTACCTTCATGGCTGCAGGCTTAGATTCAGGCATGTTTGACTCATTGGTGTTACCAGCTAAGCTTTTACCCTTTCTTTTGCCCTTGCCTTTCTTTTAATACCCTTTCCTTTCTGAACCAAAAAAACAGTACTGGGCCTCTTCTTAAGGCTCAGCTCAGCAGTTTTGTGCATCCCATGCAGTTCAGAAATTGATTACTCCATGTTGTTCATGTTGTAATCCATGACAAAGTTTTCATAACTTCCTGGGATTGAGTTCAAGATCACATTTATAGCTAACTCATGGGACATGGGGAATCCAAGCCTCTAAAGGTGATCAATGTAGCCTTTCATTTTCACCAAATGAGGACTAACTGATTCACCTTCAGCCATCTTGCAAGAAAATAAGGTCTTTGTGGTCTCATACCTCTCTTGCCTTGCCTATTGCTGTAACATTTCCATAGAATGATTAATCATCTCAGAGACCTCCATATGTTTCAGATCTCCATCGAGGTCTGGAATCATAGTGATAGGCATCAGGCATTTTGCATCCATAGAGTCATCCTGATGCTTCATATAAGCATCATCTGAGCTCTTGGATCAGTAGCTGTAGGCTCATCAGGAATGGGTTAATCAATGAGAGACTCCTTTCTTTCATGTTTAGGATCAATGCTTAAGTTTCCAAACATGTCAAGAAAGTTTTTCTCATCGAGTTCATCCTTCTCAAGGACTGATCGCATTGATGGTGTTGCGGTGTTACTATTCAACATGATCGTACAATTAAAATATATGCAAAGTTTAATTAGTAACCTTCCACTGAATTAATAACCCTCATTATAATTAATGGGCTAAGATCCATATTTGGCTTAAAATTAAGTCCGCTTTGGCAGGACGCTTAAAATCAAGTTATTTACGTAGGCAACCCTTTGCCAATTACATCACATGTAACTCTTAGATCTCTATGGGATTCAATCATCATATGACCTGAAATATTTAATCCAATTTAATGCCTTGAGATCCAAAACCGTTTTGATGATCTCAATTAAGTCAAGATAATAATGAATGTTGAGTATCACCATTACTCACTCTTGTCTTACCAAGATAACTCAAGTGCATCCACTTTAGTGGAACATACAAATAGGTGATCTAGGTTTTGACAAGTATTCATTTATTGATGGCATTATGACTTAAGACTTTATTTAGATGGTATAATCTAATATATTTTAATTAATCCTATTAATTCTACTTATATGAATGCAATCACTATTGTATCTTATATAAACTCTAAATTAATTATGAGCGATCTAATCAAACCATAATTAAAAATTCTATATTAATTATGCAGTAATCAAATCAAAACATAATTAAAACTATGACACAACATGGCTCATACTTAACCTAAAATCCTCTCAAGCCAATGAGAGGACTTCTCTAAATACTAAAAGGAAATACATCAGGAGAAACCTCGTTTCAACATACGAAGGGAGTGGGATGAGAAAAGAATGTACATCAAGAATATTTAGAAAGAGGCATGGCCATATTTAAATTTACAATACTTGTAAAACTCTAGAGCCATGTTGTTCACCATACCTAAACAACATTTGAAAGTATATCACAACATATATTAATTCATACAATTATGAAATTAAATATCATGATAAAATTATCAAGTTTATATTATATCATATAATATATATATATATATATATATATATATATATATAATATCATGATTTAAATTCTCACGCTACGAACAGTTAGCCATGATGGTCCCATTAGCCGGTTAGCGGGCGGGGTCAAAAGAAAATCTTATTGTTTTTTTGTTTTAAAAAAGAAAGGCTTATTGTTTTTCTAAAATTATTTCCAAAAGAAAATCCTAAACCCTAAAATGGAGTTGTTCGATCATGACCTACGCGTGGACAAAAAAGTCATCCTTAACGTGTCGATCTGAACGTCTGAACGTGGTCAAGTCGAATGTGACCATCGTTGAATCTGGACAGCTCAAAAAAACACAGTTCAAGGATGAGCCCTAACGTCCCTTACAAGCCTGAACGTGTTCAATCCCAATGTTAACGTCCCAGCATGATCAGTGTCTTCGAACTTTTCAAAACGTGACCTATGCATGAACGTAACCGTCACTTCCGAACTTCATGCGATCTAACTATTCAGATCTTCACGGATCTGAACATGGGAACGTCACAGATCAAAAAAGTGACCGTCGGCCATTTTTCATAATGTCTTATTTGAAGTCTTTAGAACTACATGAAATGGCTATGAGATCCAACTAGCTATCCGTAGAAACCTTAACGCAATTTTTCAATTTAAACACATAACAAGATTCGGTTTTAGCATATATATCACATATATAAACACATGTAAAAGCCTAATTTAAACGCACAATTCATTTGGCTCTGATACCACTGAAGGGATCTGTACACGCAGCCCAAAAAAAACTTTTATGAATCCCATCTGAGGATCCATCAACAGCTTTTAAATCAAGGTTCGTTAGAAACCATACCTATACATATTGATAAGCGTCTCTTTCAAATTGAACACGTGGGCTACCTACTTGATCAACAGAAGTCGACTCTACTGTAGAGTGGAGCTAAATACCCAAGAGGGGGGGTGAATTGGGTATCTTTAAAAATTAAGGATTGAGCTCTGTTTTTGACTAATGAAAACAGAGGCTAACAGAGGAGTAGGGAAGGAAAGCTTTACACAATGTGATTTATACTGGTTCGGTCCTTTCTCTGACCTACATCCAGTCCCCAAGCCTCACCTGGGATTTTCAATCCACTATAATCAAATATTGATTACACACTCTGTACTAAGAGTTGTTCTCTCACTAGAACACACTCCCCCTTACAAGTTGTAATCAATACACCCCAACTACCAAGTCCCCTGACTTGTAGTTATCTCAATTAATAAATGATTTACAAGTATTTGACTCTCTTACAGAGCAGATAGGATAAACACTGACGAACTAAGTATCAAAATGGTACAATACAGATGAAAGCTTGATACAATAAATGACTCAATAAATTTTCGCTCTAAGTAGTTGTATCAGCTTGAGAAGAAGTTAATGCTCTCTATTTATAGGCAGAGAACATTAAATGACCGTTGTAAGATGATTCCAACCGTTGGAAGTGATTAGCTTGGGTTCTGGTCATCTTCTCTTTCTAAATTTCTGCTAATCCAAGTCTTAATGAAGTCTGATGTGGCTCTCTGAGAATTTGCCCGTTGGAGATGTCTTTACTTGTTGTAGTAAGCATTCTTTAACGTTTAGAAGGCGTGCTCAGATGGATTAGCTAAGAATAGGTTGATTTGCAGAAGTGCATTTAATGCACTGTTCACTTTTTGCTTTATTGCTTTGACCTCCAATAATCTTCATCTGATCTTACTGAAATTCACTCAAAAAACTTGTTAAACATAGCTAGGAGTATGATTGAATGAATTATGGAAGCAATAAGATCAAACAATAATGATTTACAAATTCGCGTAATTCAAAAACCAATTTTGACCGTTGTATACTGCAGTATGTTCCTCTATACTGGAGTATGCCACTGTGCATACTGCAGTATCCAAGGCTTACTGCAGTAAACAACTTCCAGAGACAAAAACCTCGCGAAATATGTTTGAAAGAAATGCTCTATACTGCGGTATGAAAATAACATACTGCAGTATGCGAGTTTTTGTTAAAGAGAAGAGAGCCCGTGATTGCCCAATACTGCAGTATGAAAACCTATACTGCAGTATGCAATAGTTATAAACTTAGAGAGCTTACTGTGAGAGCCTTTACTGCAGTATCCAACTCCATACTGCGGTAAGGACTTGGGTGAGAAAATTTGATAGCTCTCGGGTTGGCCCTATACTGCAGTATACATACCTATACTGCGGTATTGGCTTGACTTAGAATTTTAATTGCTCTCTGGATGCCCCTATACTGCAGTATACAAGGCTATACTGCGGTATGGGCTTGTTTTGAAAAACGCGGTTTCTCTCTGGAAGTCCCTATACTGCAGTATACATAGCTATACTGCGGTATGGACTTACTTTGAAAATACGGTTGCTCTCGGGTTGGCCCTATACTGCAGTATGACATCCTATACTGCGGTATGGCCTTTCACTGGGAGTCTAATACTGCGGTATGTAACTAACATACTGCAGTATTGACTTAACTTCATCAATTTGATGATCTTCTGTAAGTCCTATACTGCGGTATATCACCTTATACTGCAGTATTGACTTTCTGGAAGACCCTTTACTGCAGTATGCCATCCCATACTGCGGTAAGCAACTCTTAGATGATTTTCAAAGAATCTTGGAAACTTCAAAACATATTTTTCACTTGTTGTTAATCATCAAAACACATTGAGAACTAGCATTCTCCCCCTTTTTGATGATGACAACACTTATAAACATTCTTTTTAAAGATTTAGAAAGATGTGTAGCTTTCAGATTGAAGTTTTCAAAATATCAGAGTTGAATTATCAGAAAAACATAGAATTTGCATTTTTAAACATAGACATCAGAGAATAGCAGCAGATATATAATTGAACTCGTAAACATGTGCAAAATATGTTCATATTCATTCAAAACATCATACATGAGTTGTATCTAACTGATATCAAAACAAGGTTAAAACATTACAAGCTTCCTACACCTACACCTACATCAACTAATCATCCTACTAAACCTCTAAACACTAAGCATCTTTCTCTGCTTCTCCCCCTTTGTCATCATCAACATACTCGGGATCTAGGATAATAAGAGGAGGAGAATAGAGGACCATAGCTGTGTTGGGATCAAAATCGGAATCATGGGGCACAGCATATGGAGAGGGTGTAGGGAAGAGTGCAGTAGATGGAGTAGGTGGAGATGGAAGTGGATTTGGAAAAATCTCTGTGGAAGGGGTGGCAGGGGAAGAGGTGGTGTGGGGTGGGCTATGAGGTGGACTGGGAAATGAGAAAGTAGGTGAGGAAGGTGGTGAGAAGTGATGTTCTGGTGAGTTTGGGGAAGGCTGAGATACGGGTATAGATGGTTGGGCTTCCGGAACAGGAGTCGAAGAGGATGGACCAGTGGTAAAACCGAATGAAGATGAAGATGAGCCACCAAGTCCAAAGTGCTGAAGGAGTTGCTGAGCCTTGTCTCTGGCATCTGAGGCAGCAGCTAAGGTGACTGACAATGTAGAGCCCAAGTTGATCCCTTGATCATCAATAGCATCTTTCACCTTGACCAGTTCAGAGAGGACCTGTGACTGAGCCACTATCACATCCATAACCCCCAACTTGATGTCAGCCCGAATCATATCAAACTCTGCCTTCATCATAGCTCGGTGAGATACAAGTGCAGCATCCACAATTCCTCTAATCCGCTCATCAAAATCTGAAGGAAGTGGTGGTGGAGCAGACTGGGCCTCATGTGCAACTGACTGAGATGCACGAGTCTGTGACAGCGGTGGAGCTCTCGACTGCCCAGATCCTTCCGGCTCGAACTGAATCTTCATCAAGTTGAGCTGAGTCTTGCCAAAGGCCGGGATAAACTTCATCTGCTCGGGAGGACCCACATACCATATCTTATGGTAGTACAATATCAGAGAGACCAGAGATGCAAAGGGCATGTAGGATCCCTTGCGGGATACGAATCTGAAGTGGCTAATCTCCTTGAACAGCCACTGCCCAATATTGAGCGGATGCTTGCGGATGAAGGCGGTGAAGAAGCGGTAGTCCTTCTGCGTGAAGTGCGTGTAGCTCCCGCCTTTTTGCACAAAGTTACGTGAGTACACGTACCATATCACACGGTGCAAATGAGGCATCTCCGAGGGCTTGAATGTCAAGTGAACCCTCTGATCATCCGGTATGTCCTGACCGGGCATAAGTGTGGCATATACCTCCTCATTAGAATACTTTGGTGTGGACGCTTCGGGAGGGTTAACCACCTTAAGGATCTTGTTGAGTATGGCGGCAGATAGAGTAAACTGAACTCCTCTCACAGAAGTTGTGATCCTTTCCTCAATCAATCTACCTTCCGAGCTCAAGATGTGATTGGATGCCATGTTGAAATAAAACATCTTGACCAACTCAGGACAGTAGGCAGCCTCGATGGAGACGAGCGTAGCATACGGCCCAAACCATGGAGATAGATCAACGTTGCACTCCCGATATACTTGCTCTAGATTGACAGAGGTTACGGTGCAGAAACCTCGGCTTCCGAAAAGGTCTTTGAATTTGGCATTGAGACTGGGAGGAAGAATGACAGGAGCAACCTTAAATCCCTCTGGCGCATTCTTGTGGATTTTGATTTCTTCAACCGCATTTGCTACCACAAGAGAGAAATCTAGCTCAGAATCCGTTTCTGAGGAAGAACCAGGAGAATCAGCAGATGAGGGAGAGGAAGGGATAGTAGTGGAAGCCCTCTTTGTTCTTGCTTTTTGAGGAGCAGCGGTTCTCTTCCCTTGAGCCTTGCTCGGCTCACCGGTCTTCTGCTTCTTGGTGACAGAAGGTGGAATAGAGGTTTCGGACGGAGCTCCCCTCTTCTTGGGATTCGATGAAGATGTCCCAGGTATGGGAACACCCATGCCAGGAATCTGACGATCAATGCCATCTCCTAATTTCTTAGGAATTGATTTCGTCCTCGGTGCCCGGAGTGGAAGGGAAGAAGAAGGTTGTTTGGAGAGAGATTGGTCTTTAGACATTGTTAACGCTAGGGTTTCGGTGGAAATGGGAATCAGAGAGGAATGAGAGAAGGTTGGAGAGGATTTGTGGAGGTTTAACTGGGGTTTGAGACGATTTCAGAGAGAGAAGGAAGAAAGAGATGCGTTACTGCTAGGGCTTTACTGTGGTATAGATGCGAGTATGAAAGAACACAGCGTTTTAATATATATAGACAAACCCCTATACTGCAGTAAGGTTCTTGTATACTGCAGTATAGCATACTTTCATTTATATACTGCAGTAAGGATGGAAGTATACTGACCTGGACTTCAAAAATGTTGAGAGAATTTTTGAAAAACCCGATGGCCATACTGCAGTATAGCACTTACATACTGCAGTATGCCTCTTGCATACCTGAAACTTCGTTTCTGTCTGACCCCATACTACAGTATATGACTTACATACTGCAGTATACCTCTTGCATGTCTGAAACTCTGAAACCCCGATGGACATACTGCAGTATACCACTTACATACTGCAGTAAGCATCTTGCACACTTGGAATTTTTGCCTCTCACACACCCTATACTGCGGTATATCACTTGCATACCGCGGTATAGCTCTACTGAAACATCAAAAACACCCTGCAAAAACAAAGACTAAACTCTCCGATGCTTAAGTTAGTAAAGATTAATCATCAATGACACATCTAACATTAATTTTAGGGAGAATAACTTACAATTCATTGGGATTTACCATTCCCAATTCTCTCCTTATGAAAGTGAATTGTTCCTTGGCTAGAGGCTTGGTGAAGATGTCAGCTAGTTGAAGATGAGTTGGAATGAACATCACTTTCACATCTCTCTTCTGGACATGGTCCCGGATGAAGTGATGTCTCACATCAATATGCTTGGTTCTTGTATGTTGCACGGGATTCTTGGCCAAGCTTATTGTGCTAGTATTATCACAAAGTATTGGGATTTCCTTTAAGTGCACTCCCAAGTCAGCAAGTTGTTGCTTCAACCACAACACTTGAGCACAGCAGCTTGAGGTAGCCACATATTCAGCTTCTGTTGAGGACACGGCCACGGTAGTTTGCTTCTTGCTAAACCAAGAGACAAATGAGTTGCCAAAGAACTCGCATTGCCCACTTGTACTCTTTCTATCCGTCTTATAGCCAGCATGATCCGAATCTGAATATGCCACAAGATGCTCCGGCTGACCTTTGGGAAACCATAGCCCAAGAGTCTTCGAATCAGAGAGATATCTGAATATCCTTTTCACATTTTCAGCATGAGACTCTTTAGGAGCGGATTGAAACCGAGCACACATTCCAACACTGAATTGGATGTCTGGGCGACTTGCAGTGAGATAGAGCAATGATCCAATCATTCCTCTATACTTGGTAATGTTGAAATCCTTGCCCTCTTCATCAGCATCCAAAGAAGTTGTTGTGCTCATTGGTGTGTCAGCTCCATTGCACTTGTCCATTCCAAACTTCTTCAGCAAATCATTTAAATACTTGGTTTGAGATATAAATATCCCATCCTTACGTTGTCTGATTTGCAGTCCAAGGAAGTAATTGAGCTCTCCCATCATTGACATCTCAAATTCCCCCTGCATAGACTTGGAAAATTCCTCACACAAAGAGTCATTAGTAGCATCGAAAATAATATCATCAACATATATCTGTACAATTAAAATTTCATTCAATTTATTTTTCTTGATAAACAATGTTGTATCAGCCTTTCCTCTAATAAATCCTTGATTGAGTAAGAATTGACTCAATCTTTCATACCAAGCTCTAGGAGCTTGCTTAAGACCATACAAGGCTTTCTTAAGTCTAAAAACATGATCTGGAAATTGATCATTTTCAAAACCTGGAGGTTGTTCAACATACACCTCCTCTTGAATGAAACCATTTAGAAAAGCACTTTTGACATCCATTTGATAGAGTTTAAAACCTTTTGTGCATGCAAATGCTAGAAGAACTCTTATTGCTTCCAATCTAGCTACTGGAGCATAAGTCTCTTCATAGTCTATTCCTTCTTCTTGATTGTAGCCTTTGGCCACTAATCTAGCCTTGTTACGCACAATGATGGCTGACTCATCGCGTTTGTTCTTGAATACCCATTTTGTCCCAATTACCGGATGGTCTTTGGGTCTAGGTACCAAGTCCCAAACTTGATTTCTATCAAATTGATGTAGCTCCTCTTGCATAGCAATCACCCAATCATTGTCTGAAAGGGCTTCTTCTATCTTAGAGGGCTCTATATGTGAAATAAATACAGAAAATGTAACTTCATTCAGAGTACTATTTCTGGTCCTGACTCCTTGATTTACATCACCTATGACCTGGTCTAAAGGATGATTTCTTAAAAATCTCCAAGCTCTAGGTTGAGACTGATCAGGATTTTCTAAGTTGTTTTCAGGATCAGCCTCAAAAACATTTTCTGAATTTTCAGAAGGAGTAGGAGCATTTTTCGAAAAGAATTTGTTTTTGAAAATAGTCTCCTCTTCATCATCCAAGGATTTATCAGATTCAGATTCACAGAATACAACATGTATAGATTCCTCAACAATCTTAGTTCTAGTATTAAAAACTCTATATGCTTTGCTCCTATTAGAGTAACCAATAAAGATAGCTAAATCAGCTTTAGGATCGAATTTACCAAGATTGTCTTTACCATTATTGTGCACATAGCACTTACAGCCGAAGACACGAAGGTGGCTTAGGTTTGGCTTTCTTTCCTTGTAGAGTTCGTATGGAGTCTTATTCAGCTTCTTTCTCAAGTATGCTCTGTTGGAGACGTAGCAAGCCGTACTCATGGCATCAGCCCAAAACACTTGCGAAGTGATGTACTCGTTCAACATTGCTCTAGCCATTTCAGTGAGTACTCTATTCTTTCTCTCCACAACACCATTTTGTTGTGGTGTTCTTGGTGCTGAAAAATTGTGATCAATCCCCATACTGTCACAGAACTCAGCAAAGGCTTGATTCTCGAACTCTCCACCATGATCAGTCCGTATTCCTGAAATTGATAACCCTTTCTCGTTTTGGACCTTCTTGGCAAATGAAACAAACTGATCAAAGGTTTCATCTTTAGAAGATAAAAATATTGTCCAAGTAAATCTAGAGAAATCATCAACAATGACCAAAGTGTATAAGTTTCCACCAAGACTTTTCACTCTAGCTGGTCCAACTAGATCCATGTGAAGAAGTTGAAGAGGTCTGTTTGTTGAAATTTCATTTTTAGCTTTAAAAGAAGATTTGGTCTGTTTTCCCTTTTGACAAGCATCACAAATCGTATCATTTTTGAAATTCAGTTTGGGAATCCCAATAACCAAATCCTTTTTCAATAACTTGTCAAGTTGATACATATTAACATGAGCTAATCGCTTATGCCATAGCCAACTCTCATTCAAGTTACTTACAAAACAATTTTCAGAAGTAGAAGCATTGCTAGAGAGGTTCAAAGTATAACAGTTTCCATCTCTAGGTGCTCTAAATAAAGCTTTATTTTTCAAATCATTTATGGAGATCAAATCCTTTTTAACAATAAAGCATTCATCAGAGTCAAATATTACCAAATTACCCTTATCGGTGCTTTGGCTCACACTTAGGAGATTGTGACACAATCCTTCTACAAGGTAGACGTCTTTGATGAGTGGGCCTTCATTGTTGCCTATCTCACCAATGCCAGCGATTTTCCCGGATTGATCACCTCCAAATGTGACTCTACCTCCATCTTTTGGCTTTATTGATAAAAACTTTGATCTGTCTCCAGTCATGTGTCTTGAGCATCCACTATCAATGTACCACTTGTTCGGCCTTGATGCTCTAAGACATACCTGCAGATCACCAGAGGTCAAGTTTTAGGTACCCATCTTTTCTTGGGTCCTTTGGGGTTAGCATGCACCTTGGGAACATATGTTCCTTTTGGTACCCAGACATAATTTCCTACAGGTTTAGCTTTTCTTTCTTTTCGATGAAAACAAGATGAAGTAGAATGACCCTTCCTATTGCAATATGTACAATGTGCAAAAGGGTTTGAGGAATGAACAGATTTAGTGAAATAATTCATATAGGATTTTTGTCCATTCTTTTTCTTTCCTTTCTTCTTATCAAAGTCTGGTCTATAACCAATGCCCGATCTATCGTTTGTAAAACGTTGTTGTTTCAAAATCACATTGAGCATTTCACTTCCCTTAGTAAATTTCTCAAGTGCTTTTGTAAGTTGTGAATTCTTTTTCTCTAGGATAGAGCATTCATCACAAATCAGAGATTGAGGAGAAGAGAGGTTTTCAATTTGCAGTTCAAGAAAAGAATTTTTTCTTTTCAAAGACATGTACTTGTCTGCAAGTTTTTCAAACTCCTTTTGAACAACATTGTATTCAGCAAACAATTCATCATAGGAAGGAAGAGATTCATATACCTCATTTATTTCACTAGGTTGTACTTCTTCCTCAGCAACCAGACATATGTTGGCTTTTTCACTTTCATCCTCTTCAGCTTCATCCTCATCCGATGAGCTATCTCCCCATATAGCTGACACATATGCCTTCTTTTTGTATTTCTTGAATTTCTTCTTTTCTTTCTCTTGGTTTTTCAGCTGAGGGCATTCTGCCTTGATGTGTCCGGGCTTCTCGCATTCATAGCAGATGATAGGCTTCTTTGATTCATAGCTCGAACTTCCTTTCTGAAATTTCTTGAAGCCTTGATCTCTTTTATAAAACTTCTTGAATCTCCGGACCATCATGCCAATCTCTTCATCCTCGTCGTCATCTTCCTCATCCTTTTCCACATTGAGAGCCACTCCCTTGTTGCGATTGTTGCCACCATTGACATCTTCTAATTCCTTCTTGAACCTCAGTTTGCTCTCGTATTCAGATAAGCTACCAAACAATGCGGCAACTGAAGTCATTGACTCTCCACGAGCTTCTTCAATGGCGGTAACTTTTGCTTCCCAATCCTTTGTCAGAATATTGAGGATTTTCCTCACTTGAGCTCCTTGATTAAAAAGCTTTCCCAAGGCCGCTAGCTGATTGGTCAAATGAGTGTATCTCAACTGAAATTCTCCAATACTCTCGCCTTGCTTCATTCGCAACAAGTCATACTCAGTGGTTAGAATGTTGACGCGATTTTCCTTGATTCCAGATGTTCCTTCATAAGCTATTTCCAGCGCCTTCCACATCTCTTTAGCTGTTGTCAAATTACAGATACGAAAGTACTCCTTTTGACTAAGAGCACTCTGAAGCATCAGGATAGCCTTGCTATTGAGAGTGATGTTCTTCTTATCATCATCATTGAACTCGGCTTCTGTCTTGGGAACAGTAATGCCTCCTTCTACCTTGACTGGAACATAGTCTCTAGTCTCAAAGACCCTCCATAGACCATATTCTGTAGCCATCACGAACACACGAAATTTTGCTTTCCAGAAAGAGTAGTGTTCGCCGTCGAAACCGGGAGGTCTGTTGATTGAAGCTCCATCTGGAAGAATTCCTTCCATAGTGATCCTTCTCGAGTGGTAAAACTCTTCTGAGAAGACCTTGCTCTGATACCAAATGTAGAGTGGAGCTAAATACCCAAGAGGGGGGGTGAATTGGGTATCTTTAAAAATTAAGGATTGAGCTCTGTTTTTGACTAATGAAAACAGAGGCTAACAGAGGAGTAGGGAAGGAAAGCTTTACACAATGTGATTTATACTGGTTCGGTCCTTTCTCTGACCTACATCCAGTCCCCAAGCCTCATCTGGGATTTTCAATCCACTATAATCAAATATTGATTACACACTCTGTACTAAGAGTTGTTCTCTCACTAGAACACACTCCCCCTTACAAGTTGTAATCAATACACCCCAACTACCAAGTCCCCTGACTTGTAGTTATCTCAATTAATAAATGATTTACAAGTATTTGACTCTCTTACAGAGCAGATAGGATAAACACTGACGAACTAAGTATCAAAATGGTACAATACAGATGAAAGCTTGATACAATAAATGACTCAATAAATTTTCGCTCTAAGTAGTTGTATCAGCTTGAGAAGAAGTTAATGCTCTCTATTTATAGGCAGAGAACATTAAATGACCGTTGTAAGATGATTCCAACCGTTGGAAGTGATTAGCTTGGGTTCTGGTCATCTTCTCTTTCTAAATTTCTGCTAATCCAAGTCTTAATGAAGTCTGATGTGGCTCTCTGAGAATTTGCCCGTTGGAGATGTCTTTACTTGTTGTAGTAAGCATTCTTTAACGTTTAGAAGGCGTGCTCAGATGGATTAGCTAAGAATAGGTTGATTTGCAGAAGTGCATTTAATGCACTGTTCACTTTTTGCTTTATTGCTTTGACCTCCAATAATCTTCATCTGATCTTACTGAAATTCACTCAAAAAACTTGTTAAACATAGCTAGGAGTATGATTGAATGAATTATGGAAGCAATAAGATCAAACAATAATGATTTACAAATTCGCGTAATTCAAAAACCAATTTTGACCGTTGTATACTGCAGTATGTTCCTCTATACTGGAGTATGCCACTGTGCATACTGCAGTATCCAAGGCTTACTGCAGTAAACAACTTCCAGAGACAAAAACCTCGCGAAATATGTTTGAAAGAAATGCTCTATACTGCGGTATGAAAATAACATACTGCAGTATGCGAGTTTTTGTTAAAGAGAAGAGAGCCCGTGATTGCCCAATACTGCAGTATGAAAACCTATACTGCAGTATGCAATAGTTATAAACTTAGAGAGCTTACTGTGAGAGCCTTTACTGCAGTATCCAACTCCATACTGCGGTAAGGACTTGGGTGAGAAAATTTGATAGCTCTCGGGTTGGCCCTATACTGCAGTATACATACCTATACTGCGGTATTGGCTTGACTTAGAATTTTAATTGCTCTCTGGATGCCCCTATACTGCAGTATACAAGGCTATACTGCGGTATGGGCTTGTTTTGAAAAACGCGGTTTCTCTCTGGAAGTCCCTATACTGCAGTATACATAGCTATACTGCGGTATGGACTTACTTTGAAAATACGGTTGCTCTCGGGTTGGCCCTATACTGCAGTATGACATCCTATACTGCGGTATGGCCTTTCACTGGGAGTCCAATACTGCGGTATGTAACTAACATACTGCAGTATTGACTTAACTTCATCAATTTGATGATCTTCTGTAAGTCCTATACTGCGGTATATCACCTTATACTGCAGTATTGACTTTCTGGAAGACCCTTTACTGCAGTATGCCATCCCATACTGCGGTAAGCAACTCTTAGATGATTTTCAAAGAATCTTGGAAACTTCAAAACATATTTTTCACTTGTTGTTAATCATCAAAACACATTGAGAACTAGCATCTACGAATCTCCTCCCTTTATCGGTATCCACACGAATAGCATTTGAACATAGACGACAGCGTGCTAGCGCCTTCAAACCTTGCGTCTCACCTTTTTTTTTTCTCTTTAGAGTTTCTCGCGGCTTTTCTAATACGTTTGACAAAATGTCCCATAGGTTTTTCTAAACCCAATAGGCGTATTATATTCAAAATTAATCCTCATTAATTTTGAAATTTGAATTTGGAGTAAAATAGTATATTAATTAAATCTATCTATTTAATCTATTTATTTAATTCGAATTAAAAGCCTTCTGATTTAATTTTTCTCTATAAATTAAATCTGAGAAATGATATCTATCTATTTAATTAAATTTGAGATACTATATCTCAATTTAAATTAAATTAGATATATGATATCATTTATTCGAAAATTAAATCCGAGATACAATATCTCTATTTGTTTTAGATATTTAATTTCTCAAATAAATTAAATACAAAACAAATATTATATAATAATATTATAATCTCTATTAAATAATATTATTATATTATTTTTGAATTATATATATATATATATATATATATATATATTCATCCTATATTAAATACAATATTCATTAAATCTTAAACATATCTAAGATTCAATGAATCTGGACACTATTGCTCGTGTTGGACTATTCTTGTGTGCGTCCTTATAGGCCCACATGAGATTGGCAACAGGCTAATACTGTACCAGCCCACAAGTTGCAAAGCAGCCTCTAGCAAGACATTACGACCACCCAATTCATATGCAGATCAATGATACGATACTACCTATCGTACAACCATGTCACGTCCCTTTTGTCACACGATAATTTGATCAAGGATGAGGCATGGATAATGTCAACTTCTTGTTCTTGACTAGTACTTTCTCAATTCTTGAGTAGTGTAATTGAAATCGAAACTCCTTGCCATTATAGTATGACCATACATTTCTCAAACTCACTCAACGAGGGGCCCATATTATCTCTCTACAAATGTGAGGGACAAATTCCATCTTGACCATTCACATTCATCTGCATGAAAACCACTAATCCCAATCCAAGCCTTTATCATCACCTGGTCAAAGGTGACTTTTGACTAGCTCAAAGAGCAGTGACTCATCATGTAGGAATCCATGATGATCTCAGGTCAAAAGGCGTTGTGACGCGGTTATACATGAGAGAAGCTTGTGACTTAATTCATGCAGCTTTCTCATAGTGGGTCGGTCTATCACCTTTTACTCTTACAAGTGCCAATAACTTTGATTCGTATCTCTATACTCATCAAAGTCATACTGGTCTTATTTCATATTCTCTCCCGTGTAGATGATCGACCAGGGACATTTAGGATAATCTATAAGATATATCCAAGGATACAGTTATCACTATAAACATGCGAATGAAATAATAACAAAATAGAGAACAATGACTTGCCCCTAGGGCATAATTTCCAATAGGATCTGACAGCGAAGAAGAGAAATTCCTTAATTCCTGCCATAAAGAAAACTTTAGACTCGAAATTGGAACCGCACAAATGGTCGATAAAACATAAGGTTGATGACCCTTCACAATGCATCTCAAATGAATGAACTGTCGATCCTTAGCAATAACTGTGACACCTACTTGGTCAGACTTCCATGCCACTATTAAACCTCCAGATCGTCCAAAACTTAGAATGAATTCCAAATAGTCAAATCCCAACCTCTGCAAGCATCGAAACTGAGTTTGATTATTACATTTAGTTTCAGAGAGAACCAAGATGTTCGGGATAGGCTCCTGACACGACACCCAAAGCTGATAAAACAAATTTTTTGAGCATGCACCGTGAATATTCCAATATAAGACTTTTGAGATCAAAATATTGTAAAGACCAACTGGGCTAAAAAGAATATACAAATCCAATTAACACAACTCTGGGTATTGGGTTTCAGGAACAAATGAGCCCTGAACTTCTTCTTTCGGCCCACCTTCCATCATCGCAATATCCAGGTCTTCTATTAATTTCTTCACTCCACCCTCCCATTAAGTTTTGAACGCCAAATTTGAAAGAGGAGCTTTATACCCAAGAGGGGGGGGTGAATTGGGTATATTAAAAATTTTGCAAACTGGTTCTGTTTTTACACTCTCAGAACAGAGCAGAACAGAGGAGATAGAGAGAAGAGCTTTGCACACAACGATTTATACTGGTTCGGTCCTTTCTCTGACCTACATCCAGTCCCCAAGCCTCACTTGGGATTTTCAATCCACTAACTCAACAATATTGATTACACACTCTGTACTAAGAGTTGTTCTCTCACTAGAACACACTCCCCCTTACAAGTTGTAATCAATACACCCCAACTACCAAGTCCCCTGACTTGTAGTTATCTCAATCAATAAATGATTTACAAGTATTTGACTCTCTTACAGAGCTGATAGGATAAACACTGAAGAACTAAGTATCAAAATGATACAATACAGATGAAAGCTTGATACAATAAATGACTCAATAAATTTTCGCTCTAAGTAGTTGTATCAGCTTGAGAAGAAGTTAATGCTCTCTATTTATAGGTAGAGAACATTAAATGACCGTTGTGAGATGATTCCAACCGTTGGAAGTGATTTGCTTAAGTTCTGGTCATCTTCTCTCTCTAAACTTCTGCTAATCCAAGTCTTAATGAAGTCTGATGTGGATCTCTGAGTTTCTGCCCGTTGGAATTAACTTTACTTGATGTAGTAAGCATTCTTTAACGTTAACAAGACGTGCTCAGATGGATTAGCCGAAAGTAGATGAGATGTGCAGGTGCATTAAATGCACTGTTCACCTTTTTGCTTTTTCTCACAAATCTTCAATAATCTTGATCTGTGCTAACTGAAAAACACTCAACAAACTTGTTAAACATATCTGGGATCATGAGTGAATGATTTATGAAAGCAATTAGATCAAACAACAAGTTATAGCAGATTTCACAAATTTGAAAAAGCTTCAACGGTCACTAACCTCGAGGTTAGTTCATCCAACCTCGAGGTTGGCCTGAAATCCTCAGGCAAACCTTCGTTTTAAAATCATTCAACCTCGAGGTTGCAAAGTGAACCTCGAGGTTTCTCTTGAGAAGAAACCTTCTGATAAATCTCATTAACCTGCAAACCTTGAGGTTCCAAAGTTAACCTCGAGGTTTGAAGTTTGTTTCAAACCTTCAGTTTTCACTGGAGCCCGACAACCTCGAGGTTGTACATCTGTACTCGAGGTTGGCTCTTTGAAAGTGCAAAGTTCAAAGTTAAACATAAAGCCCAGCCTCGAGGTTACAATGTTAACCTCGAGGTTTTCAATACTTTGAAAACCAGTGTGCTCTCTGTAAGTGATGAAACTCGAGGTTGCAACATCATACTCGAGGTCAAAGGTGTTTTCATCGAGCTTAAGTTTCAAAACAAAGTGTCCAACCTCGAGGTTGAAACATGGACCTCGAGGTTCATGTGCTTGATGAACAACATGACCTTTCTGTATGAGTTGAACCTTGAGGTTTGCTTTGCATACTCGAGGTTACAAGTGATAATGAAGAAACTTGGATTCTCCAACTGAACCAGAACCTCGAGGTTGACTTCTCAACCTCGAGGTTTCACATATAACTTGTGAAACCAAGTTTTGCAACATTCGAACACATGATTTTTAAAGCTTCTGTAAGGTCAAACCTCGAGGTTACAAACCCAACCTCGAGGTTTGCTCTTAACCAGAGTTTTGACACTTAAGAGCAAAACCTCTTCAATTGTTTGTAGTTGTTGACAATCATCAAAACCATCAGAAAACTAACAAAATTATCCTGCATGTCTTCATATTACTCCTCCAAGCCCATATCACAATCAGGTTCAGCGTTAGTCGGGCTTGACCAGAATTTGCAAGAAAGCCCACCAAGTATTTCTGCCTCCTCAGGGTCATAAGGCCTATCGCTGAAATGGTCCACATCAAGGTTAATATTAACCTCGACAAGAGTTCCTTCCTCAGGCTGCTCCTTGTCAGAAAGAGCCAAAACCTTGTCCTTCCTGTCACAAGCCAAATTTGATCTCTCATAAGTCAACCTCAACGGCTCAATTCTCTGATCATCTCCCTTCACCAAATCCCTTGTCCTTTTTGTTGGAAATGATGCCCTAGAGGCAATTCATTGTACTTTGGATATTTAAGTTATTTAAAGTATTCTCTTTTGTTATCATTTTCGTTTGCATGTTCGTATTGATAACTGCATCCCTGGATAATCTTATAGATTATCCTAAATGTCCTTGGTCGGTCATCTACACGGGAGTGAAGATGAAATAAGACCAGTATGACTTTGATGAGGCATGGAGATACGAATCAAAGTCATGGGCACTTGTAAGAGTATAAGGTGCTGGACTGACCCACTATGAGATAGATGCATGGATTAAGTCATAAGCTTATCTCATGTATAACCGCATCTCGACGCTCTATGACCTGAGATCATCATGGATTCCTACATGATGAGTCACTGGTCTTTGACCTAGTCAAAAGTCACCTTTGACCGGGTGATGATAAAGGCTAGGATCGGGATCAGTGGTTTTCATGCGGAGGAATGTGAGTGGTCAAGATGGGATTTGTCCCTCACATATGTAGAGAGATAATGCTGGGCCCCTCGATGAGTGAGTCTAAGGAATGTATGGCCATACTGTGATGGAAAAGAGTTTCAATTTCACTTATTAGACTACTCGAGAATCGAGAAAGTAATGGTCAAGAAAAGGAAGTTGACATTATCCATGCCTTATCCTTGACCAAATTATCGTGTGACAAAAGGGACGTGACATGGTTGTACGATAGGTAGTATCGTGTCATCGATCCCCATGTGAATTGGGTAGTCGCAATGTCTTGCTAGAGGCTGCTTGCGACTTGTGGGCTGATATAGTGTTGGCCCACTGCCAATCTCATATGGGCCTACAGGGTCGCACACAAGAATAATCCAACACGGATGAAAGTGTCCAGATTCATTGAATCTTAGATTAATCTGAGATTAAATGAATACTAAATTTAATCTAGGATTTATATATATATATATATATATAATTCGATATTATATATATATATAATTCGAAATTAATATATATATATATTATGAATGGAGATTATAATATTATATATATGATATCTGTTTAGTATTTAATTTATTTGATAAATTAAATATCAGAAACAAATAGAGATATTGTATCTCATTTAATTTCGAATAAAGACATCATATATCTGTTTAATATCAAATTGAGATATAGTATCTCAGATTTAATTAAATAGATAGATATCATTTCTCGGATTTAATTTATAATGATAAATTAAATCAAAAAGGCTTTTAATTTAGATTTAATCTAAATTCAAGATTTGGATTTCAAATATGGCTTTTAATATATTGGATTACATTTATGAGATAGATTTAATTACTATATTAAACAGATTCAAAATTCGAATTTCAAAATTAATGAGGATTAATTTTGATTATATAATACGCCTATCGGGTTTAGGAAAATCTACGGGATTTTCAGTCGAGCGTATTAGAAAACTGCGAGAAACCCTAGAGCGAAAAAGAGAGAGACGCACAAGAGGCGCTAGCACGCTGCCGCAACTATGTTCTGGGATTGTTCGTGTGGATACCGGTAGAGGAAGTCGATTCTAAGAAGTCGTCTTCTGCTGATCGAGAAGGTAGCCCACCTGATCAAAGAGAACGAGCCGCGGACGTGTTCAATATAAGGTATGATTCGGGTTCCCTAACCTTGATTTAAACGTCGTTGAGTGATCCTCCGGACGGGATTCGTAAGAAATTTTAATCCGCTGCGTGTACGGATCCCAATACTTTTCTCCTTCCTCGTAACCTGACACCCTTACACCTGCAAGCTACTTTCTCCTTCCCTTATCTGATTCTTGCTTCTTCTTTTTTTGAATCGCCTTTTATGTCTCAAATATCCTTCCCCGGTTTAGACCAGAGCGTCATGTTCTTCTTGACTGCAGCGTCTGGTACAGAAATAGGGCCAGTTTCTTTCTTGTCGCCAACTTTGCCAATTTCCTCCTTAGCGAGAGCATCGAATCTGGAACCGTCGTCTTCTCGCTGGATTGTCCCTTACTACATCTCCTTACTCTATTTTTTCTGACAGCGAGGTCTTTGCATGACTTTCCAGGAGTCTTGTTCAACCCTCGATTCATAAACGAGGCAACATCGACGATCACCGTCCTCCCATCAGTCATGGCTATACCTGCGATCACCGTCCTCCCACTAGCTAAATCACCCTTAACTTTATGAACACTGGTGTGTGTCCCTGTTTCTGTAGAATTTTCTTTTATTTTGCAATCTTCAACTTTATGCCCATATTTACAACATCTAATACATAGCCATTGTAACCCTTCATACTCTAAGTAATAGTCTTTGTTAGTTCCCTATGTGTTTTGATGATAATTGACAATTGTAAACTCAAAGTGAAGTTTGTCTTTGAAAGGTTGAAAAACTTGCTGTGAAAGACAAACTCGAGTTTTGGTTTCAAAACTCGAGTTTTGGCCTTGACATAGAGTTGCTCATTTTCAATTAACAAAGCAAAACTCAAGTTTCCATAAGGAAACTCGAGTTTTGGCCTTACAGAGAGTCTATAATATTTTGAACATGTGCAAACTTAGTTTCGACTGAAAACTCCAGAATCTCACTTTGCCATAAGATTTCTAAGTTTTCTCTATGTCATGAGAAAACTCGAGTTTTGATTTTAAAACTCAAGTTTTGACTTGGCAGAGAGTTTCCATGTTTTCTTCAGATTTTTGAAAACTCAAGTTTTCTCAGAAAACTCAAGTTTTGACTTGGCTCAGATTTCCAAATGTTTTCATTCTTAAATGAAAACTTGAGTTATGTTTTGGAAACTCGAGTTTTGGCCAAGCGATAGCTTTAAGCTTTTTCAAGATTTTGGAAACTCAAGTTTTCTATGGAAACTCGAGTTTAGACTTGGCTCAGTTTTCTCAAAGTTTTCATACTTAAATGAAAACTCGAGTTTTGGTTTGGAAACTCGAGTTTTGGCCAAGCCGAGAGCTTTGAGCTTTTTCAATGTTTTGAAAACTCTAGTTTTGAATGAAAACTCAAGTTTTGTTTTTTTGGGCTTAACCATATTGTTTTCATTAAAAGTCCAAAACTCGAGTTTTGAGTTCCATTCCGAAATGTGTTCCAAAGCTCAAATCATGACTTTCCTCTCTCGAAGGAGGAAACTCGAGTCTTGATATGGAAACTCGAGTTTTTCTTAAGTGCACAATTGCAAACTCGAGTTTAGAAGAACAAACTCGAGTTTCAGTCGCGGAGTTTGAAATTCAAATCTGACGAATCTGTGAAACCTTGTTTGATCTTAATACTTCCTATTATCATTCTTCTATATTTCTAGCTATGTTTAACCACGATGTTAGTAAGTTTCAGATGTTTTAGAAGATGTTTATTGAAGGTTTAAAGCTAAAGCAAAAAGTGATATCAGCACATTAAATGCTAAACCCAGAAAGTTGCATACTTTTGGGTAATCCTTCTTCACACATCTACAGAGAATTAAAGAATGTCTTCCACATCCAGTAGCTGTTATTCCAACGGATTAATATTCAGGAAGTCAACTCTGAACTTCTGCACAGCTGGATTAAGTGAAGATTAGAGAGAGAATAAGACCAAAGCTTAACCTAAACCTTGTCTAATGAAGGCAACGAATATATTGATGATTACAACGGTCATTTAATGCACTCTTAGTATAAATAGAGTTGCATTCAATTCTTCTCAACCAACACAACTACTGAAAATGAATTGCATTCAAAGTTCTTCAACTACTTTCAGTTTTCATTTGTAAAAGTATCTTTTGATACATTAAGCTTCAGTGTTTATCATTATCCACTGTTAGAGAGAGTTTTTGATTGTAAATCATTTATTGTAAAGAACCACAAGTTAGGGGACTTGGTGGTTGGTTTCATTGATTGCAACTTGTAAGAGGGAGTAAGTTCTAGTGATAGAATTACTCTTGAGTACAGAGTGTGTAATCAGTTGTGATAATGGAAAATCCTAGAGAGTATGAGGATTGGATGTAGGTCAAGAGATTGGACCGAACCAGTATAAATTCTTGTGTCTCGCTCTTCTTCTCTACACTCTCTGTTCACCTCTGTTTTATTGCTGAAAAACAGAGCACTTGCAAAAATATTTTAAAATCCCCAATTCACCCCCTCTTGGTGATTTAGCTCCACTTTCAGTCTTCTCCATCTAGTGAGAACCTAGACATTAACTGCTTCCCTAGATCAACAAGGACACAGATTCTAGCAAAATGCCCTCTAAGATGTCCAGAGGTATTAATATATATTTTGATAGTATCCCCAATTCTATCTACAATCCAAGTAAGAGCTTCCCTATTATAGTATTCTAGAGAGACATTTGGTAACTAATGAGCATAAATCATACCATGTTTTCCCTATATTTTATGACTGAATTGAATGGTAAACACGAGCTTAACTGCAGATAATCTAAGCAAAAAGGCATATATTCATGATATAGGGAACTGAAGGATAGAAACGATTTACATGTGATAAGAAGAATAATTCACATGGTTTTTAAGGGAGAACATATAGCAAAGCTGATATGATGCTATAGCATTCTGACAGCAACTCGAAGTGCAATACAAGGCGTCATGAAAGCTATATTTTCTGACCTTTTTATCTAGGTGATTTCAGGAATAAAAGAAAAGGGTGATAACGACAAGTGGATTACTGATATAACGGAATAAAAGATGTGGAGGATCGAAACTAAAAGATTTGAAGAATCCCGCAGGATCAGCAGAATCAATCTACTTGGATTGAGAGATATGATAGATCTCGACAAATTAGGAAAGGCTCAACTCGCTGTAACTTGCGCCGCAAGAAAGCCTGATTATATAAAGAGGCTACAGAGCCAACCCTAGGAGTCGGAGTGTTAGTTCTCTGTTGGTTTTGATGATTGCCAACAACTACAAACAATTAAAGAGGTTTTGCTCTTAAGTGTCAAAAAGTTTTGTTCAAGAGCAAACCTCGAGGTTGGTATTGTAACCTCGAGGTTTGACCTTACAGAAGCTTTAAAAAGTCAAGTGTTTTCATGTTACAAAACTTGGTTTCACAAAAACTATGTGAAACCTCGAGGTTGGAAAGTCAACCTTGAGGTTCTGGTCTTCTTGAAAAACCCAAGTTTTGCATTAACACTTGCAACCTCGAGTATGGAAAGCTAACCTCGAGTTTTGACTCATCCAGAGAGGTCATGGTTTTCAACAAGCTTGAAAACCTCGAGGTCCATATTGCAACCTTGAGGTTGGACACTTTATTTTGAAACTTAAGTTTGAAGAAAAATCTGTTGACCTCGAGTATGGTATTTCAACCTCGAGTATGGTGACTTACAGAGAGCAAACTGGTTTTCAAAACCTTGAAAACCTCGAGGTTAAGATTGTAACCTTGAGGCTGAGCCTTATGTTTTAAACTGAACTTTGCTTTATCAAATACCAACCTCGAGTATGGATTCTCAACCTCGAGGTTGTCGGGCTCCAGTGAAATATGAAGTTTTTAAGACAAGCTTCAAACCTCGAGGTTACCTTTGGAACCTCAAGGTTTGTGAGCTACTGAGAGTTTTTAAAAGGTTTCTTTTTAAAGAAGACCTTGAGGTTCACTTTGTAACCTCGAGGCTGGATATTTTAAAACTAATGGATTGCCTAGAACTTTCAAGCTAACCTCGAGGTTGGATGAACTAACCTCAAGGTTTGTGACCGTTGGTGCAATTTCAAAATTGTGAAATCTTCTATATCTTGTTGTTTGATCTAATTGCTTTCATATATCATTCACTCATATTCCCAGATATGTTTAACAAAGTTTGTTGAGTGCTTTCAGTCATTATCGATCAAGATTATTGAAGATATGTGATAAAAAACAAAAAGGTGAACAGTGCATTTAATGCACCTGCACAATCTCACCTACTTTCGGCTAATCCATTTGAGCACGTCTAATGAATGTTAAAGGAAGCTTACTACATCAAGTAAAGTCAATTCCAACGGGCAGAAACTCAGAGAGCCACATCAGACAACATTAACTCGTGGATTAGCAGAAGTTTAGAGAGAGAAGATGACCAGAACTTAAGCAAATCACTTCCAACGATTGGAATTATCTCACAACGGTCATTTAATGTTCTCTACCTATAAATAGAGAGCATTAACTTCATTTCCAGTTGATACACCTACTCTAAGCGAAAATCTTCTAAGTTCATTCATTGTGTATTAGTTTTTCACTTGTAATAGTATCTTTTTGATACTTTGAGCTTCAGTGTTTATTCTATCTACTCTTTGAGAGAGTTTCACTTGTAAAATCATTTATTGATTGTAACAACTACAAGTCAGGGGGCTTGGTAGTTGGGGTGTATTGATTATAACTTGTAAGGGGGAGTGTATTCTAGAGTAAGAACAACTCTTAGTACAGAGTGTGTAATCAATTTCATTGAGTTAGTGGATTGAAAATCCCAAGTGAGGCTTGGGGACTGGATGTAGGTCAGAGAAAGGACCGAACCAGTATAAATCTTGTTGTGCACTGCTTCTTCTTCCTCCCTCTCTGTTCTGCTCTGTTTTGAGTACTCACAAACAGAACAAGTGTATAAAATTTTAAAGATACCCAATTCACCCCCCTCTTGGGTATCAAGCTCTTGTTTTCATTTGGTATCAGAGCAAGGTCTTCTCAGAAGAGCTTAACCACTCGAGAAGGATCACTATGGAAGGAATTCTTCCAGATGGAGCTTCAATCAACAGACCTCCCGGTTTCGACGGCAAACACTACTCTTTCTGGAAAGCCTAATTTCGTGTGTTCGTGATGGCAACAGAATATGGTCTATGGAGAGTCTTTGAGACTGGAGACTATGTTCCAGTCAAGGTAGAAGGAGGCATCACTGTTCCCAAGACAGAAGCCGAATTCGATGATAATGATAAGAAGAACATCACTCTCAATAGTAAGGCTATCCTGATGCTTCAGAGTGCTCTTAGTCAAAAGGAGTACTTTCGTATCTGTAATTTGTCAACGGCTAAGGAAATGTGGAAGGCGCTGGAAATAGCTTATGAAGGAACCTCCGGAATCAAGGAGAATCGCATCAACATTCTAACCACTGAGTATGACCTGTTGCGAATGAAGCAAGGCGAGAGTATTGGAGAATTTCAGTTGAGATATACTCATCTGACCAATCAGCTAGCGGCCTTAGGAAAGCTTTTCGATCAAGGAGCTCAAGTGAGGAAAATCCTCAATATTCTGACAAAGGATTGGGAAGCTAAGGTTACCGCCATTGAAGAAGCTCGTGGAGAATCAATGACTTCAGTTGCTACATTGTTTGGAAGCCTATCTGAGTATGAGAGCAAACTGAAGTTCAAGAAGGAGTTAGAAGATGTCAATGGTGGCAACAATCGCAACAAAGGAGTGGCTCTGAATGTGGAAAAGGATGAGGAAGATGAAGATGAGGATGAAGAAATTGGGATGATGGTCCGGAGATTCAAGAAGTTTTACAAGAAGGATCAAGGCTTCAAGAATTTCAGAAGGGAAGTTCGAGCTATGAATCGAAAAAGCCTATCATTTGCTATGAATGCGAGAAGCCCGGACACATCAAGGCAGATTGCCCTCAGCTGAAGAACCAAGAAAAAGAGAAGAAGAAATTCAAGAAATTCAAAAAGAAGGCATATGTGTCTGCCATATGGGATGACAGCTCATCGGATGAAGATGAAGCTGAAGAGGATGAAAGCGAAAAGGCCAATATATGCCTGGTTGCTGAAGAAGAAGAGCAACACAATGAGAGCAATGAGGTATACGAATCTTTACCCTCCTATGATTAATTATTTGCTGAATACAATATTGTTCAGAAAGAGTTTGAGAAATTAGCAGATAAATATATGTCTTTAAAAAGAAAAAACTCCTTTCTTGAATTGCAAATTGAAAACATTTCTTCTCCTCAATCTCTGGTTTGTGATGAGTGCCTTGTTTTAGAGAAAAAGAACTTACAACTTACAAAGGCACTTGAGAAATTCACTAAGGGAAGTGAAATGCTCAATGTGATTCTAAAACAACAACGTTTTATAAACGATCGATCGGGCATTGGATACAAACCTGATTTTGATAAAAGGAAAGGCAAGAAAAAGAATGGACAAAGGTCGTATATGAATTATTTCACAAAGTCTGTTCATTCCTCAAACCCTTTTGCTTATTGTAACTATTGTAATAGGAAGGGTCATTCTACTTCATCTTGTTTTCATAGGAAAGAAAGAAAGACTAAACCTGTAGGAAATTATCAATGGGTACCAAAAGGAACATATGTTCCCAAGGTACATGCTAACCCCAAAGGACCCAAGAAAAGATGGGTACCTAACACTTGATCCTTCATGAATTGCAGGTTTGCCTTAGAGCATCAAGACCCAACAAGTGGTATATCGATAGTGGATGCTCAAGGCACATGACTGGAGACAAATCAAAATTTTTGTCAATAAAGCCAAAAGATGGAGGTAGAGTCACATTTGGAGGTGATCAATCCGGGAAAATTGCTGCAATTGGTGAGATTGGCAACCATGAAGGATTACTTATCAAAGACGTCTACTTTGTAGAGGGATTATGTCACAACCTCCTAAGTGTGAGCCAAAGCACCGATAAGGGTAATTTGGTAATATTTGATTCAGATGAGTGCTTTATTGTTAAAAGGGATTTGATCTCCATAAATGATTTAAAAAACAAAGCCTTGTTTAGAACACCTAGAGATGGGAATTGTTATACTTTGAACCTCTTTTGCAATGCCTCTGTTTCTGAAAATTGTTTTGTAAGCGACTTGAATGAGAGTTGGCTTTGGCATAAGTGATTAGCTCATGTCAACATGTTTCAACTTGATAAGTTGCTTAAAAAGGATTTAGTTATTGGCATTCCCACGTTAAATTTCAAAAATGATAAGATTTGTGACGCGTGCCAAAAGGGAAAACAAACCAAATCTTCGTTCAAAGCTAAAAATGAGATTTCAACCACCAGACCTCTTCAACTCCTTCACATGGACCTAGTTGGACCAGCTAGAGTCAAAAGTCTTGGTGGTAACTTATACACTTTGGTCATTGTTGATGATTTTTCCAGATTTACTTGGACTATCTTTTTATCCTCTAAAGATGAAACATATGATCAGTTTATTTGTTTTGCTAAGAAGGTCCAAAACGAGAAGGGTCTTTCAATTTCAAGTATAAGGACTGATCATGGTGGAGAATTTGAGAATAATGCCTTTGCTGAGTTCTGCGATAGTATGGGAATTGATCACAACTTCTCAGCACCTAGAACACCACAACAGAATGGTGTTGTGGAGAGAAAGAATCGAGTGCTCACGGAGATGGCCCGGGCAATGCTGAACGAATACAACACTTCACAAGTGTTTTGGGCTGATGCGATGAGTACGGCTTGCTACATCTCCAACCGAGCTTATCTGAGAAAGAAACTGAACAAGACCCCGTATGAACTCTACAAAGGAAGAAAGCCGAACCTCAGTCATCTTCATGTCTTCGGGTGCAAGTGCTATGTGCACAATAACACTTGCAACCTCGAGTATGGAAAGCTAACCTCGAGTTTTGACTCATCCAGAGAGGTCATGGTTTTCAACAAGCTTGAAAACCTCGAGGTCCATATTGCAACCTCGAGGTTGGACACTTTATTTTGAAACTTAAGTTTGAAGAAAAATCTGTTGACCTCGAGTATGGTATTTCAACCTCGAGTATGGTGACTTACAGAGAGCAAACTGGTTTTCAAAACCTTGAAAACCTCGAGTTTAAGATTGTAACCTCGAGGCTGAGCCTTATGTTTTAAACTGAACTTTGCTTTATCAAATACCAACCTCGAGTATGGATTCTCAACCTCGAGGTTGTTGGGCTCCAGTGAAATATGAAGTTTTTAAGACAAGCTTCAAACCTCGAGGTTACCTTTGGAACCTCAAGGTTTGTGAGCTACTGAGAGTTTTTAAAAGGTTTCTTTTTAAAGAAGACCTCGAGGTTCACTTTGTAACCTCGAGGCTGGATGTTTTAAAACTAATGGATTGCCTAGAAGTTTCAAGCTAACCTCGAGGTTGGATGAACTAACCTCAAGGTTTGTGACCGTTGATGCAATTTCAAAATTGTGAAATCTTCTATATCTTATTGTTTGATCTGATTGCTTTCATATATCATTCACTCATGTTCCCAGATATGTTTAACAAAGTTTGTTGAGTGTGTACAGGCATTATAGATCAAGATTATTGAAGATATGTGATAAAAAGCAAAAAGGTGAACAGTGCATTTAATGCACCTGCACAATCTCACCTACTTTCGGCTAATCCATCTGAGCACGTCTAATGAATGTTAAAGGAAGCTTACTACATCAAGTAAAGTCAATTCCAACGGGCAGAAACTCAGAGAGCCACATCAGACAACATTAACTCTTGGATTAGCAGAAGTTTAGAGAGAGAAGATGACCAGAACTTAAGCAAATCACTTCCAACGGTTGGAATTATCTCACAACGGTCATTTAATGTTCTCTACCTATAAATAGAGAGCATTAACTTCATCTCCAGCTGATACACCTACTCTAGGCGAAAATCTTCTAAGTTCATTCATTGTGTATTAGTTTTTCACTTGTAATAGTATTTTTTTGATACTTTGAGCTTCAGTGTTTATTCTATCTACTCTTTGAGAGAGTTTCACTCGTAAAATCATTTATTGATTGTAACAACTACAAGTCAGGGGGCTTGGTAGTTGGGGTGTATTGATTACAACTTGTAAGGGAGAGTGTGTTCTAGAGTAAGAACAACTCTTAGTACAGAGTGTGTAATCAATTTCATTGTGTTAGTGGATTGAAAATCCCAAGTGAGGCTTGGGGACTGGATGTAGGTCATAGAAAGGACCGAACCAGTATAAATCTTGTTGTGCATTGCTTCTTCTTCCTCCCTCTCTGTTCTGCTCTGTTTTGAGTACTCACAAACAGAACAAGTGTATAAAATTTTAAAGATACCCAATTCACCCCCCCTCTTGGGTATCAAGCTCCTGTTTTCACGGAGAGCCCTAGAACGAGAGTTCACTTTCGGCAGACTCAAGAGGAGAGTGAGAGATTTCACGGAGCACGAGATTTCCAGGACAACCTAGCATCCTTCCTTGCAGTACGACGGAGAGAAGAAGACGTGGAGTGGCGATGTGACAGGACTGCATCCATTCCGTTGGAGCTTCGTCAAAGCTTTCTGTTTTTCCCTTTTTATTTCAATATTTAGATCATGGGTCATTCTGTTAATGTCTGTTGTGTGTTTCCCTCATCAGTCATGAACTGATTTTAATATGGCTGGATGAGGATGAGTCCTTAAGTGTTAAATGAACCCAGTTGCAAGTTCTTAATTTAATAAATTTGGTTTGCTTATCAGTGTATTAATTACGAGTCGATTGGCGAATGCTAGGGGCTAGATTTGTGGCCTCGACTTACTGGCAAGGAGTTGAGGTTAGACTTCTGAGAAACAGTGTTTGTTAGGCAGCCCGTGCACGGCTTGACCTATTATTATAAGCTTCAGGAATGGGTCTACCTCTCATAACCATAACACCCTGAGCGTAAAGCACATCTAACTAGAAAGTTACCATAGGAATATGGAAGGAGTATAGTTAGCGTCATATGTATTAGACGTGGAAGTTTCGGTAGACTATCGTGGTGGGTTAACCAAATAGCTTTGTAGTTAGTAGCTATGTTGTAGCATTGTGGAAGCTGTGCAGTATAGATGCTATAACAATGGGTAAAGCAACTAAGGGATTGAAGCATTTAAGGGTGATTCTGAATCCAGCCTAATTCCTTACTGATATCTTCTCAAGTTTAATTCATTCTGTTTATCTCTGCTATTAACATAACCTCAAAAACCTTTCAACCCAAATAAATTTACTTTCTATTTGCACGACTATCATAGCAATTAAGCGTCACTCTTTGGTATCTCAGTCTCTATGGACGATACTCTACTTACAATTTATTACTTGTTCGACTGGTTCACTTGCCATTAAGGAAATCAACCAACAATATCCTCACCCAAACAACGACTCTGTTAATAGAGGCTAATCGAGACTGGAAATTAGGTTCCTAGGGTCTAACTATTAGGTAGTGATCAAAGAACATCCAGGGACCACCAGTCAAGGCACTAAAATAGTCTTCCTTATTAGTGAATTTAACAACAACAAAACCATTGCCAATGTTGATTAACTTCATGACTCCTTTTTTGGCCCAGAGCTTTTGAAGGATGGAAAAACGTAGCTTATATTCAATGCCCCTCCCTAATAGCTTCACTATTATCGCCTTGTTCCAAGCCTTATAAAGACGCTTTTTCATATTTCTAGAGAATGAGAACGTTGGAAAATTTCGAACAAGACCCTCACTAATTTTGCGTAGAGGTTCACTATCTTCTTTGTTTGATTCCATCTAATCATTTGAAAGATTATCTCCAAGTAGGTCAATTATACAATCAGGGTCCTCCTCACTCTTGTCATTCTTGTTAATACCTTGAAGTTTTTCTACAAAAGTCTGACCAAGAGTCCACTGCCTCTGCACTTCAGTACCCAACTTTGGCCATTCTTCAACAATACTACACTTTCCATTTTTGCTTTTCTTTGTGTTTCACTGCATTAAATCATCTTCCTCTTTAGACAGGGGAACTAGGACTGGAGCTTTCAAAGAGAGTTCACTTATTCTCGCCAATCTAGAACCCTACATTCATTCAAAACAGGTACATGGACCAGTTCCTGGGGATTACACAGACCAAGTGGTGATGAAAATCCAACAATCAAACATCACAGGACCCCAAATATTGTTATATGGTGTAATGATTCTCGCATCAGGGAGCCAAGCTCTTGAAGTGAGGTTTATAATTCCATTAGGTTCTCCCTCCTCATAGGCTAGCTTTTGAGGGTTGGGCTCTCCCTTTGGGCTTATGCTTGTCACATTGGTGCTTTCATTGAGAGTCGGTATTTTGGAGAGGGCTACCCACGGAGAGGTTCTGACTGGCAAGGCCGAGTGAAGTGTCGTGCGCATAGGGTTCTGACAGTGAAGGATAAGTGAAGTGTCGTTGAGTGGAGCCGCCAAGGATGTCAGTTCTTGACGGGGTGACTATGCAATGAGTCTCATATTGGGGAGTCAAGCTCTTAGAGTGAGGTTTATAAGTCCATTGGGTTTTCCCTCCTCATAGGCTAGCTTTTGGGGATTTGGCTCTCCCTTTAGGCTTGTGCTTGTCACATATAGTCCTACAGTCTTAGCACTTGCCCTTGTTTTAATGGTAAGCTTGCATGCATGTGACTTGATTCGGTACAAGAAAATAATCAATTTATTATGCTTCACCTATCACTCAAATGTGCGGACTCGTCAACTACTCAATGCAATTTAGCCATGTGTGTCACATGCTCAGGGACCGAGCAAGAAAAAAAAATGGCTGGGACAAAATAAATTTTGCTATTCCTAGACGTTGTGTTCGTTTGGATGATAATAAAAGAATCTTTGCTCCAAAATAAATTAAGCATTACCAGTACTAATTATATTGTTCAAGTATACTTGAACATACGCTGCCATCTAAATGGAAAATAAAAGTATACAAATTGAAAAAAATAAGAAAGTTCTCAACATACACTACCATCAAATCTTGCAAACTACAAGCATGTATTTTCCATGTCCAAACCCATGCAAGTACTCGTACTAATTATATTGTTCAACATACAAAAACACTTAATTAAGCAGAAGAAATAGTTTACTCATCAAATTGATCTGGGATCATGGTGGACAGATTTAACTATCTAGCAGACGGGGTACTAAAGGTTGAATCAAATTGCAAAGTACTCATATCCAAGGAACTGCTTGAATTGGTGTTGTGACTGGTCCCTTCAATTCTTATCTCCATTGCCAAACATTCCCTAAGATAAACTACTACTTGACTTATATTAGGCCTCTGAATTGCAAGGGGTCCTGTACATGACTTGGCTACCTCTACAAATTTCAATGATGGACTTGATATCATCTTTACTTCCAAGTTTAGGGGTGACCCATTCAAGTAGGAGAGTGAAGGTATTATTTGGTCGTCTTTTTGCTGCTGGTTTTCCAGTCAATAGTTCTAGCAGAACTATTCCAAAACTATAAACATCACTCCCTTTTGTAAGGTTCCCAGAATTTTGAAATCTGTTAAGAAAAAAATCGTTAGATCTCAAAATGTTTCCATGGATTGATATTTTTGTATTCAATCATACATCCAAATCGAGTTAGAAAAATTCAAAATGAATTTCAGTGAGAGAATTTTCTTCCCTACTAAATTAAAGTTCTTCCTAAATAATGTTAGTTCTCTATGTGTTTTGATGATAATCAACAATTGTAAACGCACATTGGAGTTTTGTCTTCGGTAAAAACTTACTGTCAAAGACAAACTCGAGTATGGTTCTCAATACTCGAGTATTGACTTGACAAAGAATTGCTCAAATCCAGTACACAAAGCAATACTCAAGTATTGGACACAATACTCGAGTATTAGACTTACAGAGAGCACTTCTGTAGTGGTTTTTAGAGGAAGAACCACTACAAAAAATGAAGACCTACCTCATCCACTGTGACATTTTGTAGTGGTTCAACTTAATTGCTACAATGTGATTAACTCTTTGCATTCTGTATTGGTTGTGGAGGAAGAACCACTACAAAACATGAAACCCTACCTCATCCACCGTGATATTCTGTAACGGTTTTATTTACTCGCTACAAATTTGCTTCTGTCTTTTCATTCTATAGCAGTTTTAAGGAATAACCGCTATAAAAAAATTGTCAAACCATTCACATCATAATGCCCATTCATTGCACCATTTTTTGTAGCGGTATATTGACATGAACCACTACAAACAAACCATACTAATTTGGAGCCATCTTGGTGCCATATGTTGTAGCGGTTCTTTTGTTATAACCGCTACAACTTTTGTCCCCAACTAGCGGCGCGCCTTGGCGTAAATGTTCCCATTACAAATTTGTCATGGTTTGGTTTGAAATCGCTACGAATTATGTTTTTTGTAGTGGTTTTATGATCACTACGAACTATCAGTTTTTTTGTAGTGCCATACTGGTCATAGAGGATGTTAAATTAAACCTTAGCTTTGCATTCTTTTAATACAAGGCTTTACATTTTCTAAAACCAAGTGAGTTTGAAGATTTCACAAGGACTATTTTTGGAATTAATAAGCTGTTACTGATCTTGAAGTTTTCGTCTAGATTTGGATGTGAAGTAATGGTTTCTTCAGCCTCAAATACGCCAAGCCTTCTAAGCTAGAATTCCAACATATTTCGGCCAATCATATTCTGCAACAAGACATCAAATAGGAATCTGAAGGCACAAATATAATGAAAATAATCTGAAAGTAGTAATGTGTTTTTTATGCTACCAAATTTTTAATGAAGTACCGCAAGTACACAGGTCATGAAAATAATAAGTGGCAAATGAAGGTCATTCCATAGAGACTCAATCCAACTAGTCATTAGGCAATAAATTTCCTTATTTTGTTTAAGTTGGATAAATCAAAAATTGTTTTCAAAATGAGTAAAATTAAATTCAATAAACATAAGAAAATTAATAATAGCAAAGACTTTTCACAAGAGCAAATTCCACTATCAAGAAATTCAAGCTATAGTTACCAATCCCTTGTTTGTTCTTAAGATTTATCCCTTCTAAATTAATTTCAACTTAACTTAATCAGTTAATCCAGAGTATTAATGTTTATAAATTGCTGTCGTTCAATTTATATACCTACCTTAATTAATTATATAATGTCTCACACAATTAAATAAGGTGCAAATTAGATCAGACTCACTCTAATTTGATTATGCGGAGCTTTTAGGTATATGTCTATCCTAGACACAAATTAGATTAAAATCTAATTCCACATTATTTGATCCCAAGGTCAATTTAAGATTCCCTTCGTTAAATTCAATCCTAAATCCCCAAAGTCAATCACTAAGCAATAACAATAAAAATAAGATTAAATAAATTGAAATAAAAATTAAGCAAAACTAATTAATGGAAATAATCTCTAAAACCCAAACAATTAAGTTCATAAGTTCTCTAGGTTGAATAGAAAAGTTTAGCCCCACATGATGTTAATCCAATTCATCATAGCAAAATCAAAAGCCAAAATACAAGACATAAGGAGGACAATAAGAACTTCCAAACCAAATCTCCAACTCCGATCCAGTTCTCATTGTTGACACCGGGATAAAACGGAGAAAACAACAGTTGTTGATGGCGTGAACAATTCTTTCAATCTCCCAACTCCATCCAACTCTCGTCACTAGAGAAGAAAACTGGAAGAGTGAATAGTGCCCTCCAACTTCTCTACACTCATTTCAAGATCATCGTCAATCTCTCTTACGCCTCTGCAACAATGGTTTCTGGCAGTCTCTCTTTCGGCTTTGGTTCTCGCTCATCCTTCTGTTAAAGACGAAGGTGATGATTGATCATGTTGGCTCCCTTGGTTCAGCGATGAAGGAAGGAAGGCAATGAACAATGTTTGTGTGCCACCTCCTTTTGGTCATGTCAGTGTATTCTTTGTTGTTGCAATGAGAATATATTAACTAACATGTTAATGCCTAATTAATCTATTTAATTTGTGTCTTTAAGGGAATGTGTAGTACTCAATTTCAAAAAAAAATATATTGTATTATTCCAATTTTAATTGTAAATTAAGTGGTTTTAAATAATATCTCAAGAGGTAGTGAATAGTTATGCTTATAGGAACTACTATTAATTGAGTACTATTTATAATCCATATACTGGCAATATTGCTAGCCATGCAATGCGATAGTTTTGTATAACATTAATGCAAAGTAATTTAAATTAATCCTTTAAATTTAAATTTGGCAAAAAATTTAAAAGAATTAAAAATATAATTATAATTAATATCATGTTTGGACCTTATGGATTACCCTCATTTTAATTTTGGTTCTTATAACTTTAAAACATAATTTTTGGTTCCTAAAGTTTTATTACTCAAGTTTGCTGATATGGGTTGCTCATTGTGCAATGTAATACCCTAAAAATTCATATTTATCATAAATACAATATTTTGGTAAATAGTACCTATTAAAAATAGGTGAATATGTGGTCTTACAATTGAGTAACATATTTATGTTAATTTAGGGAATTTTCTCTAAGAATTAAGGTAATCAAAAACCAAGTTCCCTAATTTTATTGTGGGATCATAAGATACCACGAAATTACCATATTAAAGCCTAGTCTTATATAATCATAAGAGCAATAAAATGCTATGGAGGCACTAAAAGTAATTAAGAGAAATTCATTAAAGTTGAAGGGCCAATTTAAAGGGTATGATGAAGGAGCATAAATATGATAAAATTATCATGTTAAAACATGGTTCTTATGTAACCAAAATAATCAAGGAAGTGTTATGAAACCACTTGAATTAATTAAAGGGAATTAACCACAATTAGGAGGCAATTAAATGTGCACTAATTAAAATAATGGTATAATACCCCAAAATTCATATTTCTCTTGAATATTATAGTTTGGTAAAATAATACCTATTTAAAATAGGAGAGTATGTTGTCTCTAATTTTAGTAATTTATTTGTTAATTTTCTTTGGAATTTAAAGAGGCAAAAATCCAATTTTATTTTAGGGACCCTAAGTTGCCCTATGATTATTAAATTAATGCATGATGCATAAATGACCAAAGTAAACCGAAAAGTTGTGAGAAAATAATTAATCCAATTAAAGAAAATTGCCAACAATTAGTAGATAATTAAATCTACATTAATTGAATTAATTTCATAAACTTTCATAATTAATTTGATAACATGTGTTAAAGGCATAATTAGGGATATATGACCTTAATTAAGAGCCAATGGCTAATAAAGGACTAAGATTAGCATATAAGTAGCTTCTAATGATTATGATTGTAACTAATCAAGTAAGCCTAATAATATTTAAGAACACCTTGTTAGAAATAATTAGCCAAAGGTTTAAACTAATTACATAAGTTAAAGCCTAAATCCAAGTGGTAATTCATGAACCAATAAGAGCTAAAGATGTGGAATATGTGAGACCATGGAAAATAAAGCAAGAGTGCATGGGAGAGGGAGAGGCCACCAAGGCTTGCTTTAAGAATGCATGAGGGTGGAGAGGTCACCAAGGCTTGTTTGAGAATGCTTGAAGGGGGAGAAGCCACCAATGCTATTCTTGGAGCCTTGCATATTACCAAAGTTGCCATTGGAGTTTTCTATAAATAGAGACCTTAGGCTTCTTCATTCTTCACACCAAACTCAACCAATGTAGATGAGTTTTAGAGAGGAAGAGAGTAGAGAGAATCATAGTGGGAAGCAAGAAGGAGGAGGAAGTTCTTCAAGAGGTAGGGTTTTAAAGCTTTAAGTCTTTAGCTTTTATAGTTTTTAGTAGAAATGTTAGTTTGATCTTTAATCTTCCAATATAATTTTGATTTCATGTTTTTATGATTAAAAATGTCTTATTTCGAAAATATGATGGAAAATATTGTGGAGAAAAATTCTTGGAAGATGAAGATCAAAGTAGCGAAATTCTGGCGAATTTTTCGGTGAAAAGTCTGGGCAAATAGCGAAAGAAATTATAATATTTTATGTTGAAAATGAAGACCATAAAACACAAAAATTTCCAGAAATAAAGTAGACAGGTAGGGCTTTCCTAATATATATAATATGTAGCGTTTTGATTCCTGTACAAAGAAATACAATCAGTTGAAGTTAGGCTATTTTTCTGGACGAAATTCTGGGCAACGTTGTGAAGAAAGAAAACTGGGAATTGTTCATAAATTCTGGGTATATGCAAGTATTTTTTTCTTGGAAATAGACATCCTAGGGATTCCGAGGAATTTTACGGATCCTCGTTTCGATTTTTGCAACATTAATTATGATTTTGCAAAGTTAACCGAAAATTGTGCCCAGAAATTCAGCATAGCGTTTTTTAGAAAATGTGAGGGCAAAGTTGTAATAATAAATCCACCAAGGGTAAAAAGGTAAATTAAACCCTTAGGATATTATTCTAAGCAATATGATATTTATCAAATATCATATAATAATCTGACGATAACGTATAGGATATCCGGGAAGTCCGGAGTCGGATGTAAAGGCCGGACGTTTGGCCGTTACATGGTGAAAGGTACGTTTGCGTACTGCAACACTAACTTTGATGCTTATGATATGCTTATATGTGGTAGATAGCTTTACATCTGCTGTGTGCTTATGAGATACATCTGCTATGTGCATATGAGATACATCTGTTGTGTGCATATGAGATACATCTGCTATGTGCTTATGTATTGTTGGGATACATCTGCTGTGTGCTTATGTACCATTGGAATACATCTGCTGTGTGCTTATGTATTGGTTTTTGCTGTAACACCATGAATATCTGTCATACATATACTGTCATATATAAGCATGAGGTTAACCATTACCTGAGGTTCAATGGTCATTGAACCTCAGCTCCTACTATAGCTTCAGGGTCTGGAGGACCGAGAGCCAAGGACAAGGGAAAGGAGCCAGCGTGAGGACGCAGACGGAGAGATTTTTATTTTGACTTTAGTTTATCGAACTATATTCAGATAGTTGTACCGCTGTGTAAGCAGCCAAATACTACATCAGTAAATGTTTATCAGATACTCGCTCTTTTAAAATTATTCCGATGCTCTACTCTGAACAAATATTTCAAAAACACTTTAGAAAATTGGGATGTTACATGCAAACTGATTGGACATGTGATTTTAATTGTTTGGAAAAAATAATATTTTAGTCCCTAACATTAACTCACTTATAACTCTGTCCTCCATCTATAACTTGCTATCACTTAGTCCCTCAACTGTTAATTCAGTCAAAACTCAGTCCTTCATCTTTATCGTTTGTTATTTAATAAATTAATCCTTGCCATACACAACTCATCTTGACACATCACCATTCATTTATGCCCTGTTTTTGTTTTTGTGAGTTCATGTGAATATGTGATGATATATTCTCTGTTTTGATTTTAGGGGGTTAAGGCCTCGTGGTTTAGAGGCGGAGGGGCTACAAACACACCCTCTAGAGTCTTGAGTCTACGTGTTAGCTAGTCTCCTGTTTTGAGTAATTTTGTCTGAACTCAGTGCTGTAAATGGTTTGAAATTAAGGAGGAGAAAACATGCCATCTAACTACGCAAGCATGAGGTGAGAGCGCTACTCAATCTTAGTCATTCTATTTCTGCAGGTTTTAAGCTTCTACCCAATCGCGTCAGGGATGATTTCGAGAAGGAGGAATAAAATGGCAAGAAGAAAACAGGGGACTGTGGGCAATCTATATGAAACGTGGAGTTTCTTTAGAGCCACATCAGCAGCGACTTTTGCCATGCAAGATGAATGCGTGATGTGTCAAGATGAGTTGTGTATGAAAAGGATTAATCTATTAAATAACAAAAGATGAAAATGAAGAACTGAATTTTAATCAAGTAAAAGTTTAGAGTCATAACGAGTCATAGTTGGAGGACTAAGTCATAACTGAGTTAATAGTTGGGAATTAAAAGACTAAGAGAAAATTAAAATAAAGAACCTAGAGAAAATAATATTTATTTTAAAGGACCATAAAAATTTCAATTACTTTAAAAGATTGAACATCATAATATTAATTTAAAATTACTAAATTGTCCATACACAAAACTCCTATATTATCTCTGAAATTAAGACCGCCTCATTTAGAGCGGACTATCGACGCCCCGATCTTAAAGGTATGACCGGTGGCAGTTTTGTAAATATAAAGAACTTTAAAGGTATGACTGGTGACAGTTTTTTAAATATAAAGAACTTCTTGGACCGAATCATTTACCAATGGGTCGTAAATATATTATTCAGACCGCTTAAAAAAATGACTAGTCTTAACAATGCTATTAAGAAAATTGAAATATAAAATTTCTTTATAGAGAAATCTCGAACAAGCCGACTTATTTTTTCTATGGTCCAAAATAATAAGGAAAAAATTAAATAAAACTTTTAAGACCGGATATATATAACAGGAGGTCTTAAAGATTATACTTTTAAGCCGGACATAAATCATGCCCAGTAGTAATACTTTTAAGACCAGAGTTTAACAAAGGACGGTCTTAAAACTTAACCTTTAAGACCGTCGTTGTTGTTCATCCGGTCTTAAAATAAACCGCCAAATATATCTTCGCGTGAAACGCTACCTTAAGACTTACGTAGTACCTCTGAACTCTGAAACCCCTCTTGTTGTTGTGAAGCCACTCTTCCTATTGCATTACTACTCTTCCTCGCCCACGTACCACTAGCCTCTCTTACTCTCTCGGTTGCTCAGGCATTCCTCTCTTACTGTCTCGAAAATGAACGGTGAAGACGATTCCATTCGTGTTTCGGGAACGCCAGTTAATGGTGTGAGTCAGAACGAACCCTTTTCATTTGACAATGTGCCTCGTAACCACCCTGCACACCGTGGTAGAAGAGGCATACAAATGATGGATGTATCTCTAAGTCGGTCTTCTGGGTCAAGGCTCGAGATTTAGTTTGATGACAAGTTGCGACCTTTTGGTCCTAATAAAACCAAATATAATAGTTTTGTTGGCTATCTTGCACGCAGCAAGGTTAGCATCTTGTTAGATGAGTGGAAAAAGTGTTGACTTTGACAAAGTAAAGCAACCTATTTGGGACACTATCAGTCTTACATACACTGTCCCTGACTCTGAGGCGTTGAAAGACAAGACATTGTCTTATTGTGCTGATCGGTAGAGGAAGTTTAGGACCTCTCTCACTAACACGTATATTTTTGCCGAGGTTCAGCCTGCCAAACAGCCTTGGGAACAGTACACATTTATTGATGAACGAATTTGGCAACAATTTGTTTTGCTGCGAGCCACTCTTGAAGCTCTGGTGAGTCTATATTTAGTTTTGTTTGCTTATATAACTTGTGAGCTTATATTTGTTCATCTAATCCTGTTAGTTAAATTGTTTGGTGTGTGTATAGAAGTATACATTTCATGCCTTTGTCTATGCAAGTCTGATATGTAAACCCTGAAAAGGTAAAATACTAAGGAGGTAATTGCGTAATGGTTTGTCTTGCAAAGGAGGAAATGAATAGTCTTAAAAGGGGGAAACTTTATATACCCAATTGTTACTATCTAATGTGGACTGATGATCACTGGATGCCTTAAAAAGGATCAAGTTTGTATTATTCTGTAAGCATAATTCTCTTTTATTTCTTAACTTATCTACCTAGCAGTACAAAACATAGCTCTTTCGTAAGCATAATTCTCTTTTGTTTCTTAACCTATCTACATCTTCCTTAAATAAAATGTTGAAACTTGATCAAGTGAATTTGACTAGTGTTTAAGGTTCATATCAAGCAAAAGTTCTCAAATTTCTGTTAGTGAGATGACTGGAATTCATAATTAATAGTTGTTTTCAATTTTGATTCACAGGAAAGAAGGGTAAAAGCACAGGAGATAGGGAGAAAGAATGATTGCCCGCATAGGGCTTCTCGCGGCGGATATGAAAAGAATGAAAAAGAATGGATGGCGGCTAAGCGGAAGAGATTGGAGGATGAAGCAGAATCCAATCCTTCTGTGGTACATGGTCCGCCATCTCCAATACATCGCGAGGAGTTGTGGTTGTACATCCGGCAAAAGCCAAGTGGCGCTTACACGAGTTAACAAACTTGTGTAGTTGCTGAAAAAATTGTAAGTATCGTTATTATTGTTATTTTTTAGTTACTAAACATGTTTCATTACTAAGCTTCTCATTATTTGTACCTTACAGGAAGATCTTAAAAAGAAAGAAGCAGAGTGATCTTTTGTGTCGGCCGGGAGGAGTGATATTCTCACTGTTGCCACCAGAAAACCAAATCATGGTGGGCGTGTAAGGGCCATTGGAGGACGGGTAGGCCTGAAGGAATTCTTTGGTTTATCAGCCAAACGCCATAGGAAAGAGGTGGTTACCCGGGAGGAGATGGAACAGACAGTGGCCAAATTAAATGAGCAAGCAGCGGCTAAAGAAGCAAGGTATCAATCCGATATGAGCTAGTTGAGGGAGGAACTGAATCAATAAGCTGCTTTTGAGCTCTCATCCAAAGACCAATGTTCCCTTCACACACTCACCTGCAACTGTGCAGCAGAGCACTGGAGAGAGCTGTATTGTTGGACAGTCAGAGCAACCTTGTGACCTTTATGTGGACGATCATGATAGACTACTATTGGTTGCAAAAGGGACTGTCCACAACTTATTGGGATCAACTGTACACCACCAATAAATGTCTGATGATGAAGTCAGAGTGTCAGTTGAAAAGGTGATCATTGATGCACCTCTCCCTCTCCCAACTGATGAGATGAAGATTGTGAGTGATGTCAAGGGAGCCTTCATCTCTTGGCCAGTGAAGCTTGTACATGTCTGTACTCCTCCCTAAGCTTCAACCCCTCGTCCTCAAGTTCCATACCCTCGTCGAGCTCCATCCCCTCTTCAAGCTCTATCCCCTCCTCAGGCTCAATCCCCTCCTCCTCAAGCTCAATCCCCTACTGCTAAGTTGACTGGCCGTGAAAAAATAACCGATATCGTGAAAAGTGGAAGTTTTAAAGATAAATCATGGCCTGTCAATGAAGTAGTAGGCGTCCTTCATCCCTTACCAGTCCAAGTTGACACCGTTGATATTGACTCCCTGCTGCTTCCTAGACAGGAGCTTAGTGATGCAATTATTCGAATTTGGATGAAGTAAGTATGTTCTTCTATGAGTACATAATTTAAATGCATCATTTAGACACACATACATATACTAATTCCCTGATCGATTTAATTATTGTAGGTTCTTGCATCAAGAATTGGAGAATCAGGGCAGGAGCGACGATTTTGGATTCTTGTGCCCACAGTATTCAAGTCAAACAACCATGATGGAAAGACAAGAGTACATATCAAGGAGGTTGTGTAATGTGAGAAGAAAGGTGTACTTGTTGCCATTCTTCACAGGTACATATCACAAATCTTGTCTACAATTCACTTAATTCTGCTACATATATCACTGAGTATACTTTACTGCTATGAATTTTCAGCCGCCACAGGTAGTTGGTCCTCATGTGCATGGAAGTTAATAAAGTTATCTTATTATGCTCCACTCACAGCGAGCCAGTGCCCACGTTGTTGCAGACCATCAACGAGTAAGCATGTCATTTTGATTCTCTTGTCAGAAATCTCTACTGTGAATTTTCAGTGAACATTGATAAATATGCATTTTTATGATAGTGCCATGAGGACCTTCCAAATCAACACACTTCAAAGGCGTCCTTCAAAGGCCAAAGAGCCTAAATGGCTCAGACCAGAGGTTGGTACAATATTTGTACACTTGGCACACTGCCTTGTGAACTTGGTCAGTAAGATATATATTACTTATATATTTCTTGTTCTTTTTAGACTCGTCGGCAACCATCGGCGTCCAACCTATGTGGCCAATACGTCATGAAACACATGTATGATATTGTCACTGAAGGAAATACTAAATTATATGTAAAGGTAAATATTTGATGTTACATATAATTATGCACGCAAGTTAATTCAGTTTCTGGCTTAATGTTAGATATGAAATATGGACGCAAGTTAATTCAATTTCTGTCTTTGATGTTACAGATGTTTCACAGCCCTGTCCCCTTTCCGGATGCTGAACTCGAGCACATACGCAATTTGTTTTGTCAATATCTGTATGACCTGATCTTAAGTGATTAGGGACAATAATTAATGATGTCATTCATTTGTAAATATTCTGTAGCAACAATAATCTTCTGTAAATTTGATTATTTTTTCGAAAAATTTATAAATAATACACAGGCAATGTAAAATTCAATAGATAAATTTGTTTAATTTTTCGAACAATTTTCTTGTGTCCATTTTGGGTACTTGAAATTGGATGGTGGATATAGCTATTTAGTGCTTGAAATTTGAGGTCCAATATACTGTAAATAAGCAAGAGTTCGCGACTTTAGGACCGTATATGGGTAAACTTCCGGTCCTAAAAGTATTAGGTTTAAATAATATGAGACTTTTAGGACTGCATATTTTAAACTTCCGGTCCTAAAAGTATTCGACCTAAATATTGTGAGACTTTTAGGACCGTATATGGGTAAACTTCCGGTCCTAAAAGTATTCGCTCCTAATAGTCTTCCTTTAAATATAATACTTTTAGGACCGTCTATTATTTTACTGTCCGCTCCTAATAGTCTTCCTTTAAATATGTTGACTTGCTTTTCAGACAAATCATTAATTAGGGTTCAAGGCAACCAAGGTTCTGGTGTTCTGCTCAAGTTAGGACCCTCATTGTCATCGATTTTACCTCTCCTGATGTTGAGTAGCAACATCGTTGTCCCTTTTGTACAATGGTTGATTAGGGAGCATAACAGAACTTTTGTACAATGGTTCAAACAAAAGGTCGAGGGGGAGGAATGTGTTTCTAATATCCTCAAATGGTTAGCACGTGGTCCTGAGGTTGATGTCATAAGTTGGAATTCGTATGTGATCAATGGTTATACCTTTTACACGAAGTCCCTAGATGATAGGAGCACAGTCCAGAACAGTGGTGTTATGTTAGAGGCTGAATCTATGCACTTCTCTAGTTCGAAAGACAAGAGCCCTTTATTGGCAGTCATGCTATATTATGGGGTTATTGAAGAGATATGGGAGGTGGACTATGTGAAAATTAGATTTCCCATTTTGAAATGCAAGTGGGTTAATGTCAATAATGGTGTTCGGATCGATCGGCTAGGATTTACGTTAGTCGATGTCAATGCTAGAAGTATTGGAGATGAACCTTTTATTATGGCAGACCAGGCGAAACAAGTGTTCTATATCACTGATCAAGAAAATAAAATGTGGTCTGTAGCTCTCTAAGGAAAGAGGGTCATTGATATTGATGAGGAAATGAATTCAAATTATGGTATTCATGAGAGTACTCCTTTTTCAAGCGGTCTACCGGACATGAACGAAGAAGATGAAGCGGATAATGAACCCGGCATAAGAAGTGATCATCAAGAAGGGATATGGGAAGATATCACTTTATAAAAGAGTCAATTCATAAGGTAATATTCATATATATGCAGATTTCTTTGAAAACTTTAAGGCTTTAACTATATATATTATTCCTTCTATGTTCATAAAATGTCTTTGACTATGAAGTTTGTTCCTTGTTTTATTTTTGTGGCAGGATCCGATCCAAAGGGACATGTTATAAAAGAGGATGTCATGTTGTTGGGTGGGAATCAGATGAAGGCATGGTGAATATTATTTTGGGCGCATGTATGTTGTATTTGTAACTTATTGTATTTGTAAGTAAGTTATCTTATTGTATGAATTAATTTAGGTGTTGTAGACATAGTATAATCATTAATTAAGAGGTCAAATAACTCATTGTGAATAATATTTGTATCATTTTTCCAATTCAATTTATTCAAATAATTGTTCATAGCTTGTAGCTTAAAGTATCGACTTTTATGTGCTGGATTGGGTAGTGGATTTGTGTATATATATAAGTAGCAGGAACAACAGCAGGGAAAAATTCGGGAAAATTTAGACTGGAAATAAATAAGCCGATCTTATATGTTTAACTTTTAAGACCGGATGTAATTATATGGCAGGTCTTAAAGGCCATATTAAGCCGGTCTTAGAAGTTGGTCTTTTAAGACCGTTATGTTATATTTTGACGTCCGGTTTTAAATGAAAATTTTTAAGATCGGAGGTAATTATCATCCAGTCTTGAAAGTCAGTCTTTTAAGATTGCGTATAATTACTCGTCTGGTATTAGAAGCCGCTATATTTTAGACCGTATATGTTTTGTCCGGTCTTAAAAGTCTGATATTTTAAGAGCGGCCTATTTTAGGCCGGTCTTAAAAGTTGAGTTTTTGGACCGAACAAAAACAATTTCATGTTCATTTAGTACAACTTTTAAGACCTAATGTTTTAAATGTCCAGTCTAAAAGATTTTTTTAAGACCGGCTCGTGTTCGGTCTTTTATGGTAGACTTTTAATACCGGCTGGAACAAGACCGGTCATCCGTCCGGTCTTACAGGCCTCTTTTGTCCGGTCTTAAAAGCCTTTTTTCCACTAGTGACCCCATCTACATTTTGGTTTATCACAGAGCAAAATCAATTTGTTTTATACATAAAAGTGCATCCACTTAATGCATACCCACTACTTCATAGTCAGTATCTTAATATTCTAACTTAAACTCATGTTCCCTAAATCATCTATGATAATTCCCAACAACTCAGCAAATGAAACCAAACATCAAAGGTATTCAAAGATTAACATGAGACCATACACACTTAGTGTTTAAATAGTAAAGTAATTTCCTTCCCAGCAACATCATGAAACAAAACAACATCCAAATTTGAATACAGAAGAGCATATGTGTAACATCCCGCCTTTTTAAATGTGGTTTTCAAATGGGATTATCAGAGCTTCGAAGAAATTAATCAGAATGGCATCGGTAAAGATTTTCTTTTTAAAACAATATCCCAAGCAAAACGATTTTTATGAGAGTGAGTAACTGATATACATTCCCTATTGCTGAGTCTGGTTGCTATTACAGTGGTACAATTTTATGACTACAATGACCCCTAATTACTTCTCTGCCCGCGTCCCCTCGTGCGTTGTTCATCCTCGTTCTTGTCCTGGTTCCACCAGTATCTGAGACTATAAGCTGGGGTTCAATTCCCATTGAACCCCAGGTAACGGTTAACCTCATGCTTATGTACAGTTATGTATGACAGATATTCATGATAAAGCAACAATATTCATTTTCAATATTCATTTCTCATAGATAAAAACACAACCATCATATACCCATATATATATATATACCACAACCTGTCTGCACTCTTCACCAGTGCCACGATGGCCTATCGTGTCCTCAGCGCGCTAGGAAGACTCAAATGGCATTACCAAAACTGTAACCCGTATAAAGCTATATATTTAAATAATTTGCAAAGCAGAGTCATAGTTTATGAGCATATCTATCACATACAGGTGTACCATAAGCATCAGAGTTAGTGTTACAATACGCGTCCGTACCTTCGTCGGGGTTCACGGTAAGTTGTCGGTTGCGAGACGATCACAGATTCCCTAGGAGGTAATATGTCGTTTATTAATTCACAACCAATATCCCAATATATATCCTAGCCACAAATGACTATTTTACCCCTGGTGGATTTATCAATTAATTATTTCCCTTTATTATTTTGAAAAACGCTGATCCTTACATCTGGACAGATTCTGGGCTAACTTTGGAAAATCATAACTAATTGTAGAAAAATCGAAATGAGGACCCGTAAAATTCCTAAGAATCCTTAGGATGTCTAGTTTCAAGAAAAAATAACAGTCTTTGCCCAGATTCCACGGTTCATTCCCAGGTTTTTAGTTTTGAACATCTGTCCAGAATTTTCCAGAAATTCGTAGCCCTAACTTTGGGAATTTTTATCTCCCTGTACAGAAATCATTTGGACATGTTCTTTACATATTTAAAAAGCCCTATATGTCTAATTTAACCATGAATTTTCTCATAATTTCCTAACCATGATTTCAGCATAAAATAATAGTATTTTCAGGACTGACTCAGAAATTCCAGAACCGATGAAATTTCGCCAGAACTTCGTTACTTCGGTGTTTTTCTTCTGGAAATTTTGCTCAAACCATTTCTTCACTATTTTTTCGAAATATAACTAATTTTAACTATAAAAACATGAATTTAAAATTATTCTAAACTATTTAAGATCTAAGCTACTTCTAACTAAGAATTTAAAAGCTAAAAACTAAAGAACTTGCTTACCTCTTCTTGAACTCCTTCAAGCTTCTTCCACTCTCTCTAATATTCAGATTGCTTTGCTTTGGTGTGAGTTTTGTGAAGAGCCAAAGCCCCTATTTATAGTAAAAGGGTTGGGTAATTCTTGTAATTATTTAGAACTTCCTCTTGGTAATTCTTGGCCATTAGATCTAAGTTGGATTTCAAACTCTCATCCTCACCTTACACTCCATCAAAACTGCCCCCTCCTTATCTTCTAGCCTCTTCCATTGCCTTTTGAGTCATCACCATGAGTCATCACTTGGTACATGATCCTCTTCCACAATCAATGACTATTTTCCTAAGAGTTTGACTTGCTTTATACTAATTAGAATCCATTGAAAAGAATGTGTTTAGGTAATCTAATGAAGTTGTATGTTCAATTGCCCATTGGATTTGAGTTCTAGAGATTTTTAGCTTCATTTTGAAACCAATTTTGCCTATCTTTCCTATTGATTCCATTTCTCATACAATCATGAAAATGACTTTGGCTATACTTGTTTTCATGCTTGATTTATGCTTGTTATGAATCTCAACTTAGTTTCCGTACTTAGTTCAAGGATTTCAAGATATGATTTAATTTGTATAGGTTTTATTAGTTTTTATCTAGAATTATTTTTATAAACCAATTTAATTATCCTAATTATCTTTTTCCTCATTGGTCCACCTATTTTTACACCTAAGCCCCTTACATCACCCCATGCATCACTCATTACATCACCTTATCCTCTTGAAAGTCTTCTTGCAATTATGTGACTTCATGACTCACCATCCCAAGACTTGTGATTCATTGTTTTAGGTTGATGATTCCTTGCTTTAGAGTAGTGATTCATCTTCTAGGGTAGTGACTCATATTGCACATGTGGTTTTAATTGTTTGGTCAATTCTTCTTCTTCTTTTTCCTCTAAAAAAAACGCACCCCCCTCCCCTATTTATTTTAAATTTTGTTTTCCAATTTTTCCTACACTCATGTGGTAATTTTCTATTGGTTGTTGCCTTATCTCATGGATTATGCTTTATTAGAATGAATTAGGGCCTTTGGATAAGCTTTATAAGATGAATTCTTAGCCTTTAGATCATAGTTGCATTTGTTGACTTTTCAACTCTTGATTAGCATTTGATTAACATCTTAATCCTAAGCTTAATTATCTTTTGCTTGTTGTATTATTGGTTCATGCACTAATTTGTGTTTGTTGGTAATTCATTTGGTGCTAATCCCAATCCCCTATTGGTTCTCAACCCTTATTTAGTTTAATATGCTCCTATTTAATGACCATAATTATTTAATTGTATTTAATTAGCTAATCATTCCATTAGTGCTAATTATTTGCCCACTAAATATTGGTAAGTATTCCTTTACTTGTTTATTAATAATACCCTAATCAAAGCCTAATTGTCTCTTGATTTTTACTTTACAAGTGTTTAGGGTATTTCATGGCCATTGGTGTTTTATTTTATACTAATCTCAAATCTCTATTGGTCATTGAGTTTTAATTAGCTAAATATACCTTTAATTGGTGTTTATTAAAACTAAGTGTGAGTAATTATCTTAAACACTTATCAATCCTAATTTAATTACCCTTCAAGTAGTGGTAATTACCCTTTAATTGTTTAAGTGTTTTAGATAATATTTATGGCCTTTACAAATCAAATATGAACTAGGTATCATTTAATGGTTGTTTAGAAAATTTGGTCTCTTAAACAATTATAAAATTGGTGTTTAAGATCCTTTGATTAATTATGAAAATTAAGACAATTATTTCAGTTATTGTAAGATAATTCTTTATGGTCTTTCATGAGTTAATATGAGCTAGGTATTAATTTGAGGGTTTTAGAAAATTGAGTTTCTTATTAAATTATGGAATTTGGGACTTAAGTCTTCTTCAATTAATCCCTTGATTAATTATGAAAATTTACATAATTATTTAGTTTAGTGAAGTTCCAAGTTTTTATTATTTTCCCCAATTTGATTAATGTATTTTTCCCGAGCACTTCCTTGCTCCCTCTTGGTCCTATAAGAACCCTCATCTAATTTGGGAATTATTTGTATTTTTATGGTATTTTATGATTCCAAACAAAATTTAGGAAAATAAAACATTGCTACATTAAATTCTAAGGGCAAATAACCTAATAGATAAAATAAATATATCTCCACAATTTGAGACCTCATATCCACCTATTTCTAATAGGTATTATTTGTCAAAATATGACATTTATAATAAGTGAGATTTTTAGGGTATTACAATATGGCTTTTATTTCCTCCAAGTATCTTATGGTTAACCAAAGCGAAAGCCATAAACAACACCATACTCACAAATTATCAATCATAGATCTTCAAACAATAAATAGCGATTAAAAAAAAATTTGATTTCTCAAAGTTTCCTCGATTCCAATTTTTGGCCTATGATGCATTAATCATATCTAGCCATTTCTTATAACTTTAAAGTCCCCTCAAGCATTTTATCAAACACCCAATGTGCAATCAAAATCAAATAATATTTCAAAATCCCCACTTTTCAAATCTCTTGTCCAACAGCCTCAAACATCAATGTATAAATTCGTTATGCTTCCCAAATCCGCCCCTTACTTTAAAACCAATAAAATCAAATTTTAAACATGTCTTCATCCTCTTACAACAACCAAACAATAAAAATAAATACCTAAGATGAGCACCCAACTTTAATTTCATCTCCCTTTGAATCCCAAACTTCCTCCTACTTTCACGCACGACTGCTGGAACAGAAGGGAAGAACTAAATTTAATCTACCCATACAAAACTTACACACACGACAAAAGAGGAAGTAGGGATAGCTTCAATTCTCCTAGCACACAACAGCAACAAGGAAACAAAAACTTCACACATACCCAAGCAGCCAACGGAGTTCCTCTAGAAAAAACGAGAAACAAATTTCAGTCCTCCCTCAAGCCATTAGACACGATAACCAGAGAGAAGGAATAAGCAGGAATCGGCGAACTCTGCACCCACTGACTGTTAGCGACCATTGACGAGAGAAGGGGAGAAGATCCAGCATGCTAAGAAGCCTCTAGAAAATTTTCTTCCTCTATTTTTTTGTGTCTAACGATGGGGAGGCAAAAATAAGAGGGATGGGAAAAAACAAATCTGATGCTTATATTCTTCAAGAGGAGGGTATTGTGTTAATTTCATAATGATAAAGCAAGATAAATGTCATCAATCTACAAGCTTCTCTTTATTGTTAAACTGCATTGAACAATTAAAATATTAATCAGCTTTTTATTATAATTATTTATTTATTTATCATTTTTCCTGGGTCATCGCACTTAGCCTCTCCAAAAAAACATTGACAGGAAAAAGAAAATGAGAGAGAAGTTGGAAGGAAAAAAAATAAAGAAGTGTGTGAAATGAGGTGTGGTGGTGGTATTTATAAAGATATCTACGTCAAATTTATAGCTATTGATGTGACGCTTTTTGTAGTGGTTAGTGTGACTGTGTTTGTAGCAATTTTGTTTTATTTTGTACCGGTTTTAAAATTACTACAAAAAATCCATGTGTTTTTTTTTATTGGGAAAAAAAATATAGAGTGATTATAGTAAGATAAGCGTAGTTTTTTGTAATCAATCTTTGTGGCCATCACCACAAAAAAGTTGGGGAGAAAATGTTAGTTGTAAGTTTAATACTTTTGAACACAAATTAAACTTAAATTAAGTGATAATAAAGCGTAACTTAAGAAAATTCACCGAACGATAGATAAATTGTCATCACCTTTAGGGAATAAGTTTTCAAAATTGGGTTGGAACGGCTCACTCTTGAAGGTATTGTTGTCACCATCGCCCATGTCGTAAAGGCCTTAAGACTTTAAGTGAACCACCATATTCCAATACATGTGTCTCGACTTAATAAACCTAGTGTGCTTCTAAGGCAAGAATATATGGCTCATCATCTTGGGACTGACTAGTGTGAATTGGCCAGGAGAAATTTATTGATGTGATGATAATTTGTTAATTGTGAGTCCCAGCGAAGTTGTCGTATTTTCCCACAAACAGTTGAACAACGTCACCCAGAAACAGCCTTGGTAATTTATTTCCACAACATCAAGAAGCTTTCCATATTACGGGACGTCTACGAAGTGCATGTTCCCGTCGCTACTGCTCGCATAACCCTTATCCCAAAGGTGCCATAAATACTCAAGTTTTGGGTTAGCAATCCTTGATCTTCTAAAACTGTGCAAAACTTAGAACCATTGACATTATATGTCGTAAACCTGGTTGCACGATTAAGAGGATCGAGTGTAAGAGCTCTAAAATTTGGTGAGTATAGGGTGTAGTCATTTAGTATTCTTCAGGCAAACCATCTTGGGAATTCTCTTTGGACCTTTCTATCAATTTCGGAGAATGCCTGTGTATAGATCCTGAGTTGATGCTTCACAAGACATCTAAATTCATTGTAATTGATCATGAGATGACGGTCATAAAATGTAAGTATAAAATATAAGGAAATATATAGGATAACATACAAGTGTACAATCCTTACTAAAGAAGGGTTCAACTTAAGTACAATTAATCAAGACATGTCTATGTGCTTGGAACTTCTCAGCTGCCGTAAATTTGAATCTCTCACTTCCTCCAACTAGTTTACAGACACCATGGGTTATAAACTTTCTTAATGATGGTTCATGTTCAAGTTGAGGACAATTGTCTAACGAGGTCGTCAATTGAAAAAGGTTTCAGTGTCATCATGATCAGTGATCAGTGAGTACCTCTTCTTGTTGTCACGAATGGCAAACTTACGATGTATCACAATTGACTAAATAATTAATTAATTAAAACAATCATACATTAAAACTATTTACATCTATAATATAATTAAAAGCAATTAAGTACCGCAACAACTTGTTCCCACGCTTTGTTGTTCTACTCCTTCAAAACTTACTTCCAATTCTGGAAGTAGATGAGAAACCACATCCAATTCTTGCCCATGTCATTCAGCCAATGGTTGAAGAGGTGACTACCATTCTCGATCAGTTGGTCCGTGTGATCATTTCACAAAACTATAACACGTGGCCAATCCATTGCATTCACGCTGGGCACGTCCAGCTTCCTCATGATGATGTTCCCCTGCGGATCAGCACAATTGACAACATTTTTTACTATAGTTAATTATACTTTTAATAAAATGTATGGAAATTAAATATTAAATTTATTAAAAAAATATTTAATTTTACCTTCGACTTCCACGTCAAACCCAGTTGATGGCAAAGATGATTGTTGGTGGTTCCCCTGGTCATAGGCGATTTTTGGTCGATTTCCTTATGGCAAGTGAACTAGTCGAACAAGTAATAAAGTGTAAGTAGAGTATCGTCCCATAGAGACTGAGATACCGAGAAGTGAAGCTCGATTGCTTTGATAGTTGGGCAAATAGAAAGTAAATATAATTGGATTGAGAGGTTTTTGTAATTATGCTAATAAACAAAAGTAAACAGAGTATCATAGTCATAAGAAGATATCAGTAAGAAGTTAGGCTGAACTTGGAACCACCCTTAAGTATCTAAATCCCCCAGTTGCTTTACCCATTGCTATAGCATCTATATTGCACATCTTCCTCAATGCTACAGCATAGCTACTAACTACAATACTATTCATTTAACTCACCACTATAATCTATCGAAGCTTCCGCGTCCGATACTTCTAATGCTAATAACTTTTCTTCTTACATATGCCTATGACAATTTTCTAGTTAGATCAACGTTACAAAACAAGGTGTATTGGTTATGAGCGGTAGACCCATTCCTGAAGCCTACAATAATAGGTCAAGCCTTGCGCCTGCCTACCTAGCAATCACTGTTTCTCAGAGATTTAACCTCAACTCCTTGCCAGTAAGCTGAGGCCACAAATTTCACCCTTAGCTTCCGCTAATCAACAAGGTAATTAAATCACTGATAAGGAAACTAAATTTATTTAATTAAAAACTTGCAACTAGGTTCATTCAAAACTTAAAGATTCATCCTCATTCAGCCTTAGGAAATTTAGTTCATGACTGATGAGGGACACACAAAATAGATAACAACAAAATGACCCTTGATCAAAAGATTAAAGTAAAAGAAAACAGAAAGCTTGACGAAGTTCCGACGGCGTGGAAGAAGCTTTGTCACGTCACCACTCCACATCTTCATCTCTCCGCCTTACTACAAGGAAGGATGCTGGCTTTGTTAGTTCTCTATATGTTTTGATAATAACTGACAATTGTAAACGCAATATGAAGTTTGTCTTTAGTAAGTTGAAAAACTTACTATCAAAGGAAAACTCGAGTTTTGACCTTGACAGAGAGTAGCTCAATTTCAATGAACAGAGCAAAACTCCAGTTTTCATTCGGAAACTCGAGTTTTGGTCTTACAAAGAGCACTCCTAGCTTTTTCATATTTATTAAAACTCGAGTTTTCAAAGAAAAATTCAGTTTTCACCACAAAGAGACTCCTCAATATTTTTTGGAAAATACAAAACTCCAGTTTCCATTTGGAAACTCGAGTTTTGGTCATACAGAGAGTCTCCAACATTTTGACCTTATGACAATTGTAGTTTTGATTTGGAAACTACAATTTTCAATTTACCATGAATTTTCTAATTTTTCCTAAGTTTTGAGAAAACTCGAGTTTTGGTTTGGAAACTCGAGTTTCGACTTGGCAGAGAGCTTTCAAGCTTTACTCAGTGTTTAAAACTACTAGTTTTCATGGAAAACTCCAGTTTTGACTTGGCGTAAATTTCTCAAAGTTTTCATACTTAAATGAAAACTCGAGTTTCATTTTGGAAACTTGAGTTTTGGCCAAGATGAGAGCTTTGCTCTTTTTCAATGTTTTGAAACCTCTAGTTTTGGATGAGAACTCAAGTTTTAATGTTTTAGACTAAAATTGATTTGACATGTCAAGAGTTCAAAAATCGAGTTTTGGAAATGGAAACTCGAGTTTTGAGTTCCTGTTCAGAAATGTGTTCTAAAGCTCAAATCACGACTTTCCTCTCTGGATAGAGGAAACTCGAGTTTAGTTATGAAAACTCGAGTTTTGCTATTAGTGCACAGTGACAAACTCCAGTTTTGATGAACAAACTTGAGTTTGCATCGTAGAGTTTGAATTTTGAATCTGACGAATTTGTGAAACCTTCTTGTTTGATCTTAATACTTTCTACCATCATTCATTAATGTTCCTAGCTATGTTTAACCACTTTGTTAGTGAGTTTCAAACGATTTAGAGGGAATTAAATGAAGGTAATGAAGGTTAAAAGCAAAAGCAAAAAGTAACGTCAGCGTATTAAATGCAAAGTCTAGAAAACTTGCATTCTTTTGGACAATCATTATGCACACGTTACCAAAGGATTAATGCTTGCTTTCCACATCCAGTAGCTGTCATTTCAACGGATTAATATTCAAGAAGTCAACCATAAACTTCTGTGCAACTAGATTAAGCAAAGAGTAGTGAGACAAGAAGACCTAAGCTCACCCTAATCCTTCCTGAATGTCTCCAACAGTTACATTAAGGATTTCAACGGTCATTTAATGCTCTCTTGATATAAATAGAGTTGCGTTCAAGTCTTCTCAACAATGAATCTGAAGAAAAAGAAATTCATTCAAGTTTCCAACTACTTTCTAAGTTTTCTTGAGCAAAGTATCTGTTGATACATTCTGTACTTCAGTGTTCATATTTATCCACTCTTAGAGAGAGTTTCTTTATTGTAAATCATTTATTGTAAGTATCTCAAATCTGGGGACTTAGAGATTAGGTTATTGATTACAATTTGTAAGGGGGAGTAAGTTTTAGTAAGAGAATTACTCTTGAGTACAAAGTGTGCAATCAATTGAGATAGTGAAAATCCCAGAGAGTGTGGGGACTGGAAGTAGGTCAAGAGGTTGGACCGAACTAGTATAAATCTTGTGTGTTTTGCATTTCTTCCCTATACTTTGTTCATCTCTGTTTTTAGTGTTCAAAAACAGAGTAAATCGAAAAGTTTTCAAAATCCCTAATTCACCCCCCTTCTTGGTGATTTATCTCTACTTTTAGGGTTCTCTCGGAGTTCTCGTGCCTCGTGAAATCTCTCTCTCTTTTTTTGAGTCTAGCCGAATGTGAAATCTCGTTTAGGCTCTGCACAGCTCTCCTCCTAGGGTTGGCTTGCTGTTTCCTTTTGTAATCAGGTTTTCTTGCGGCGCAAGTTCCAGCGAGCTGGGCTTTCCAAACCTGTCAAGATCTATCATATCTTCCAATCGTAGTAGATTGATTCTACTGATCCTGTGGGATTCTTCAAATCTTCTAGTTTCAATCCTCCACATCTTCTATTCCATTACGTCAGCAATATTCCGTTACGTCAGCATTCTACCTGTCTTTTCTCGACCTTTGCAATATTTCCTAAAATAATCTTGACAAAAGATTAGAACATATGCTGCATAGCATCGCGTCGTTTACTTTGCTATAGCTTCGGTGATGCCTTGTATTGCACTTTGTTATGTTGCCAGAATGCTATAGCATAGTATCAGCTTTTCTACATGTTCTTCTCATAAAACCTTGTAACTTGTTCTTCTTTTAGCACATGTTTAGGATGTGACTAGTTTGTATCCTTCAGTTCCCTATATTCATGAATTAATGCCTTTTTACTTGGATTGATTGCAGTTAAGCTTGTATTTATCATACAATTTAGTCATAAAATATAGAGAAAACATGACATAAATTATGCTCATCAGCGATCTCCCCATCAAGGAACCGCTCCATATCATGTAAGGGAATGTTCAATTCAAACTCCCCACCTTGCTTAAAGTTGCTCCAATTGAGCTTAACCTCCTCATCCTTAACATGAGGACCTCCTTTCTCTTTTGTAAATCTTTTCCTGAAGACATTACTCCATAAATACTATACTTAAATGTCACAGGATAGCAAGTGAGAATGAAACTTGTGTGATAAGTGTGAAATGCGCATGGGTCACTGTTGTATTTAATCATGAAGCAACGAAGTACATTTATGATTATTTAACTTTAATTCAGTACTTGTTTATTTTTAAACATCAAATTATGAAATGTCGAAAAAGAAAGGAATGGGGGAAGGGAAGCTTATGCTTAGTTAAGATTATTATTAAGATGAAATAATTTTAGAGATAATTTGCCTAAACTATGAGATCGTTGTGAATAGAAGAAACATGACTGAGACAAAAAGGGATATACATATTCTGAAAATAAGAGATTTCTTTGGCGTTTTTAAAAGTGACATGAATCTAAAGTGTTGCAAGTTATTTATATGAGAAAAAAATCATCTCCTTGGATTAATTGTGGCATAAGTTGGAATATAATATTTGGCACAACATCTATCATTTTCTCTCATCTTTTTCAATAATTGATATTCATATAGCAAAATCTTATCATGTATTTGAGTTTTTTTAATTTCCACTATTGTCCTTTTTTTTTTATTACTGTTGGTTGATAGTTAGTTGTGTAATTAGGAGTAGTAATGTATTGGGCCTTATGGTGTGTGTGTGTGAATCTGGGCCTATAGCCTATATAAGGCCAGTCAATGTACATTGGTTACTAATTTTGAATAAAATAGATCCATTCCAATTAATATGGTACCAGAGCCAAATGTTTTGGGTCCACCAATCCGGGTCAAGTATTCCAACTCGGTTGCTTCTTGAATCCCTGACTCAATGCACGATACGCCAGGCTCTCCTCGCGTGATACACCCACGGTTTCTTGGTCGCCATTCACGGTGGTTCGTGATGGTTTTCCTAATCACCGACGATGGCTCGCGGTGTTCAATATCTTAGGTCGACGATTGGCTCTTGATTTCCTGGTGAGGTCTGGACAGAGGCACGCATGTGATTTCCTGGTGGTTCTCGACGGTGGTTTGCGACTCCTCCCCTGACCTTCGCCGGTGGTTTGCAACGGTTCCAGAATCTCACTGAAGTTGGTTTGTGACTCTTCACCGGATCTTTGCGATGGATCAAGAATCTCGCTGACGGTGGTTTGCAGTTCTGTTTTCACTGGTGGTTTATGGTGGTTCCAGATTTTTGAAGCGTTCAAGAACGTTCGCGGTGGTGGTTCACCGGTGGCTTTAGGTCGAATTCTCGCCTTCTTTTGTCTCTGCTCTTGGTCTTGGCGGTCCTATTCTTGGCCAATCAGAGATTACAGCTCGCGCAACGTCGGTATCTTGGTCCCTGATTGAGGTACGTTGGTATTACTCGGTTCGATTGAACGCACTTTGGTATTTTGGTCCCTGCCTGTTCTTCGTGAAAGTCAAGAGCATTACTCGGTTCAATTGGGGTCACGTTGGAATTTCTGTCCCTGTTCTTTATCCCTGTTCTTGATTTTTTTTTAGAACTTTGTTTTTGAAGAACAAATGGCTGGGGATGGTCAATCTTCGGTTCGTGCCACAGACCCAGGGCACCTTGGTTTTAATCATCCCTTATTCCTTCATCCTTCTGACACACAATCCACTCTTCTGGTCTCTGTTGTCCTCACTAGCTTAGAAAACTATCCCCTCTGGAATCGTTCAATGCGCATAGCATTGTTGGGAAGCAATAAATATGGATTTGTTGATGGCAGCTGTACTCGTGCGAATCAGACCGATAATCTCAAGAGCACGTGGGACTGGTGCAATGCTGTGGTTCTTTCATGGTTGATAAATTCCGTTGACAAATCGCTCTATGGAGGTATTTCCTTTTCTGAGAATGCCAAATCTATATGGGATGACTTGAAGGAACGTTTTGATAAGTCTGATGGTTCCAAAACGTTTAGCCTTCATCGTGCGATCAATACACTAACCCAAGGTAACCTTTCTGTGGCTGCCTATTACTCTAAATTGAAAGATCATTGGGAAGAGTTTGACAGTCTTGTCCCCCTGCCTTCGTGTGAGTGTCGTACTTTTCAACAATATACTAAAATTGTTCAAGAACAACGATTTTTTCAATTCTTAATGGGCCTTAATGAGAGCTACTCCCAAGCTCGAAATCATGTTTTGATGTTAAGCTCTCTACCTACAATCAATCAAGCATTCTCTATGATTTCGCAACACGAGACCCATCGATCTCTTGATACTAGTCATATTGAACCTTCTCCTAAGAATACTGTGATGTTTGCATCAAATGGAAGAGGGGGACGTGGGAGAGGTCGGAACTCCTATCAAGGAAGAGGAAATAATCAACAAGATCGGACCTCTTATCAAGGAAGAGGAAGTAATCAAGCAGATGAGTGTTCACATTGCCATAGAAAGGGACACAAAAAGGAGCAATGTTTCCACATTATTGGTTTCCCATCTAATTGGAGGCCGAGGCCTATACGAGAGTCTTCAACGCGTACTACTTCTGCACTTGGAGCTTCTGAATCTATGGGAGTTGCAAGGAACCTTATCGCTCAACAATATGAGCAGTTGCTACGTTTAGTTGAGAAGGACTCTCATGATAAGAAGAAAGACACCCCTCAGGATCTCGTGGATACTACTGTGGGTGCTGTTGGAACTTCATCTACAGGTTTGATTAATGTTGTTTCTTCTCCTCCTGTATGGTTGTTAGACTCAGGAGCAAATACACATGTTGTTAGTAATTTGAATTATTTGCACACTTACAACACTTATCATGGCCCCATTAAGAGAATTAGGGTACCTAATGGTGAGAGATTAATTGTCACACACATAGGAAATGTGAAAATTGGTAATAATATTACCTTAGAAGGTGTTCTATATGCCCTTGGCCTAAAATTGAACTTAATATCTATTTCTCAACTCACATCCCATGCACATTGTATAGCTTTGTTTTTCCCTAATGTGTGTGTTTTGCAGGACACCTTGAGTGGGATGATCAAGGGGATTGGTAAACTCACTCATGGTCTTTATATGCTGCAAGAAAACGTTCAATTAGACAGCCTATCTGATTTCCAAAGTTCTTTTCTTTCTTCTTTGTAAACTGTATGCACTTTGAAAGATGTAAAATCTGATATATGGCATTATAGACTTGGCCATGTGCCTTTACATGTTCTCAAACATTTGGTTGAAATAAAGAAGCATGTTACATTCTCTAATAATGTCCATTGTGACATTTGTGTCCAACCGAAACAGACTCGACTCCCCTTCCCTATTAGTACAATTAAGACTACCTGCTGTTTTGAAATGTTACACATGGATGTTTGGGGACCCTATAAGGAACCCACACATCAAGGTTTTCGTTATTTCTTAACAATAGTGGATGATTTTTCACGTGGGGTTTGGATATTTCTTATGTCACATAAATCTGAATCTGTTCTGCATATCAAGACATTTATTACCTATTTTTCTACTCAATATAAAGCGAATGTCAAAAGAGTAAGGACTGACAATGGATTGGAATTTGTGAACTCCACTGTCAATTTCTTTCATGACAAAGGTATTTTACATCAAACTTCTTGTCCCTATACTCCCCAACAAAATGGGGTTGTGGAGAGAAAACATAGACATCTGTTAGAAGTCGCTAGATGTATGATGTTGCATGCAGGTATGCCTACTAAGTTTTGAGGAAGAGAGTATTAGGGTTGCGTCTTACTTGATTAATAGAACAACTAGTAAGGTACTGCACTATAAGACTCCATATGAGTTGATTCATGGTAATGTGCCTTCTCTAGGATTTTTGAGAGTGTTTGGTTGCTTAGCCTATGCTACTAAATTGCATGATATTTATAAATTGCCTTATAGGGCAGATGCATGTATTTTCATGGGTTATCCCACCACTCAAAAGGGTTATCTTTTATATAATTTGAATACGAAAATGAAGATGGTTAACCGACATGTAAGCATTGTGGAAGAGAGGTTTCCTTTCAAAGAAAGGGATGGTTACAATCCAGGGGGAGTCTCTCCTTCACTACCTAACCCTTTTGTATATGAAAATGAGATTTTGCCACAGGGAACATTTGAAAATTTGGAAGGAAGGACTGAACCAAATAACCTACAAACATCTCCGCCTCCTTCGAATAGGTGCTCTATGATCTAACCATATTTTTATATGATTTTTGGTAATTAAATAGGGATTTTTAATGTGTTTTCTCATAGTTATTAAGCTTAAAATGCCTTTCTTGTGATAAATTAATATTAAGAATAAATACATTAAATTAGGGCTAAAAGGGCAAAATTGTCAAAAAAATATAATTACTCTTAATTATTGATTTTTATGAGAATATTTAATATTAGATTAATTGGTTTAAATTGTAGGTGGTTGAAGGAATTAAATCAAATTTGAAAATGAAAGTTTTAATTCAAGTTTAAAACTTTTCAGTTTAGTCCCTCTGCTGAACTTTTTAAATTTTTGATTTGGTCCCTGGGTGCAGCTGTTCGTTTTGGGCCATTTATTATTATGTTTTCTGATTCCTTCAGCAGAAGAAACTCGACACAGCAGACCCATGAGCTGAGGGATAATGAATTCAGAAGGAAAATCGCCACAGAATCATCTCTCCCAGATATCAGGAACGCAAATATAGGAAGAGAAAATAAGAAACAGAACCAGCGAATCCGGAATCAGAAGGGGATATTAGATACGCAATTGGTGGGTGTCTAGGAGTTTTTAAAATTGATCTTTCATTGATCACAGGGGGGATCATCGTGTGAAAAGACGCAACGCTGAAAGAGAAAGGAAAAGAGCGGCGGACGAACAAAGAAAGACAAAAAAAAAAAAAGAAAGAAGCAAGAATCAGCAGCAGGCGGGAGAACCAGGAAAGAAACACGTAGACGGAGAAGCAACGCTGAAACGAAAAAAAGGGAATCAGACGCAGAACCTTGACGGAGTGGACGAATCAAAAGAAAGGAGAAAGACGCTGAATCAGAAGGACTGACCAAGAAAGACTAAGGTTTTTGTCAAATCACTCTACAAGAGATAGGAGGCCACCTAGATGGCTGAATGATTATGAAACTTCTAATCTCCCATCTCAACAATTGGAGGCGGATAATGGGTCCAATCAACATGAAGCTGGAATGGTTAACCAGGGAGTTGTTCCTTATCGTATACAAAATTATTATACTTGTTCCAATTTATCTTCCTCCTACAAGGAGTTTGTATGTTGTGCTGATACTTTTGCTAAACCAAGGACGTTTAAGGAAGCCGTCAAAGACCAAAATTGGAAAACGGCAATGAAGGATGAGATTAAAGCCCCAGAATTAAATCACACTTGGGACATTGTTAAACTCCTGAAAGGGAAGCATCCAATTGGGTGTAAATGGGTCTATAAAATTAAGTATGACTCGAATGGTAATGTAGCAAAGTATAAGGCTCGTTTGGTGGCAAAGGGGTACACTTAAACAAAAGGTGTAGATTATTATGAGACATTCTCACCGGTGGTAAAGATGGTAACAGTGAGGGTCGTTCTTACTCTTGCAGCTGTACATAATTGGGAGATCTTCCAAATGGACGTGCATAATGCTTTCTTACAAGGAGATCTTTATGAGGAAGTGTATATGGTGATTCCTAAAGGTTTTAAAGATGTGGAAAGGGAAAAATATGCAAGTTAACCAAGTCTTTGTATGGGTTGAAGCAAGCTTCAAAACAATGGAATGCCAAGCTTTCACTTGGATTGGTGAAAGGAGGATTCAAACAAAGTTTGCATGATTACTCTTTATTTGTAAAGTGGAAGAAGGGTGAGATGATTGTCGTATTGGTTTATGTGGATGATTTACTCATTACGGGAAGTAATAGAGAAGCTATTGAGGAGACAAAGACCTATTCACACACAATTCTGAAAGAATGGACCTTGATACCCAAGAGGGGGGGTGAATTGGGTATCTATAAAATTTTAAAGACTTGGCTCTGTTTTGGGCAAGTTAAAGCAGAGGATAAATGAAGAGAGGAGTAGAGAAGCTTTGCACGGATCAATTTATACTGGTTCGGCCTTTTCTCTGACCTACATCCAGTCCCCAAGCCTCACTTGGGATTTTCAATCCACTAACTTCACAAGACTTGATTACAATCTCTATATTCAGAGTAGTTCTCTCACTAGAACTCACTCCCCCTTACAAGATGCAATCAATACTCCCAACCACCAAGTCCCCTGACTTGTGGTTATCTCAATCAATGAATGATTACAAGAAAGACTCTCTCAAAGAGTGGATAAGATAAATACTGAAGTACAATGTATCAAAGATACAGCCTAATGAAAAGAACAACTCAGGATGATTATTTTCGAGTAGAGTAGTTGTTCATCAGTTGTGTCTCTTTGGCTTAAGTTCCTCAGTCATTTATAATTGTTTGAACCATTTGAACGTTAATAATCCACTGAAGCTTGTTCCCATTCGAAAATGTGACTGTTGTGAGTGTTCTTCCATGTGTAAAGGTACTGCAGAAGCTGATGGGTAATATTCTGTTGCCACTTTCCAGATTTGGGTGTTTGTAGCTTTTGCATTTGAATATTGGTGGCCCATGACATTCTGTTTTTAGAATAATCACGTTTGGCTTTCTTCAGAGGTGATTGTACTGTCTGTAATGCCAACCTGTCATGCATTTAATCTTGTCTTGAAGGATAAGATAAAATAATCCAAGTTGCATAAAGTGTTGCTCCAATTGAATCTCTGTCTAATTCAAATTCTTTCTGTTATCTCATAAATAAACTTGTTAGAACAGATCACTTACATATATAAGAGATAGATATAATGATTAGATTCAATGGGTAATTTGAAACATGAAGAAAGAATCAAATTTGACATATCAGAGTTTAAATGCGTTTTTCTGTTCTGGAGGTCTGAACTCGAGTTCATAATGTTAGGCTCGAGTTCGGCCTTTATTCATTTTGAGAATTCGGTTCTGTCAAAATCAAACTGGAGGTTTGTGTGTAAACCTGAGGTTTGTAAGAACACGAACTCGAGTTCATTAATGATGAACTCGAGTTCTCTTTACTTAGAGAACTTCAAAAAGGGTTAACATAAAACAAACTTGAGGTTTAAGACAAGTGGGCTCGAGTTTGAAACTTTTGAAAATGGCTAATTACTCTCTGGAACTTTTGAACTGGAGTTTGAGAAGCTTGGGCTCGAGTTTAGTTCTCTCTAAAATATTCTGAAGGCTCTCGGTCAAAACTAGGCTCGAGTCTGAAGAGTTTAGGCTCCAGTTTATAGACAATGTTCTGTTTTCAAGTTTAAACAAACTTGTCCTGCCAAGGATGAACTCGAGTTCATCATGACAGGCTCGAGTTCTTTTACTTAATATCTTCTTTGAACTTTTTCAAACTTGAGGTTTGAGTAGAGGTTTAGAGTTTGTAATAGGTTTTCAAAAGTAAAAAAAAAACTTTGTCAATGGCGAACTCGAGTTCATTAAATGGTAGGCTCGAGTTCACTCAAACTTTCAAGGATTTAATTTTGAACTTCAGGTTCAGTCTCAAGTTTGATCTTTGGTTTGACAAGTTTATGCTTTCTGTTAAACATAGGCTCGAGTTCAACAGTTATAGGCTCGAGTTCATGCGAACTTTCAAAGGTTTAAATATAAACTTCAGGTTTAGTCTCAAGTTTGAACTTTGGTTTTGCAAGTTCATGCTTTCTGTTAAATACAGGCTCGAGTTCATCACTCATAGGCTCGAGTTCTATTTTGACAGATAGAAAAATCATGAGTTTTAAACATCCTTGACTTGTCAAATCTTTCCACTATTGTTTACAATTGTCAGTGATCATCAAAACACTCTGAGAACTAACATTCTCCCCCTTTTTGATGATGACAACACTTGTAAACAATTGATTGGGAAACTTAGTTTGAAATTTATTTTGAAATTCAGCTTGTGATCAAATTTGACAGAAAACATATATCAGAAGCAGAATATCAAGGATTTGTTTTGTGAAACAAAAATTTTGCAGATTATCAGAGACTTAACCAAATTATCAGAGATAAGCTTTAAGACCAAAAGCAAAAAAATATAACTGAAACTTCAAATTGATAACTTCAAACGGAAAAAAAAAAAAAAATTCACATAATTCCAAAATGACTACAAAAGTTACAAAACAATCAATATTCACTCCACACTTTCTCCCCCTTTGGCATCATCAAAAGGAGGGGAAGAAGAGATAGGTTCAATTTGGACATAGGGTACTATGGCTAGTGGCTCAGCATAGGATGTGAAGGTCGAAGGTGTAGGAGCAGAAGGAGGTGTCTGTGCAGGCTGAGCGTGAGCAGGTTCTGAGTCTGGGGCAGGTACAGAGGTAGAAGCATCCGGAGACTGAGACTTTAAGATCTTGTCCATCTTATCGCTTAGGTTCATCATTGTAACCAATAAGGTGGACATAGTAGAGGTCTGTTCATTGACTTGAGTCTTCAGTGCTTCTTGTTCAACTCTGAAGGCTTCTTGAGCATCCACCAGGTTATTGTGACCCTTGTTCACTTCAGCAACTAGCTTCCCTACAGCTAGTTCAATTCCTTCTATTAGATCAGATACGGCCTTGTCCACAATTTCTTGAACTCTGACATTAAAATCAAAAGGAGGTGGAGGAGCACTCTGAGCTTCTTCAGCTCTGGACTGTGTGGCTCTGGATGTAGCTGGCTTGGACCTCTTTGGGGCTCTGGACTGATCTGAGTACTCAGGCCTGTGAGTTTGCATCAAGTTCATGATGTGCTGTCCAAATTCAGTTGGAAATTGAGGAGAGTCATTCTCAGCCAAGTGCCAAATCTTCTCATGAAATAGAATTACTGAAACCAGGCTCGCAAAGGGAATCTGGGATGACTGGCGTGAGTGAAAAGCAAATTTTGCTATTTCTTGAAAGAGCCAGTAACCTACATTCTGAGGTTGTTGGTCTAGAATGGAGGCGAAGATGTTAAAATCTTTCTTGGCAAAGTGTGTAAAGTTGCCTCCCTTCTGAAGAAGATTCCTGGAATAAATGTACCAGATGGCTCGGTTTCTCAGAGGCATGGCAGCTGGGGTGAAATTCAGTATCTCAAGGGTATTAGGAATAGGTTCATCAGGTCTGAGTAAACTAAATATAGCCTGTTGCTTATATCTGTGAGTTTCAGGCTTAGGAGGGTTTGAGATTTGTAGGATAGAGTTCAGATAGTCAGGAGTAATTGTGATTTTCTGACCTCTAACCTTTGTGACAATTCTTTCTTCTACCAGATCACCATCTGAATTTAGCACATTATCAGATTTCATGTGAAAGTAAAAGACTTTCACAAGTTTGGGACTATAGGCAGCCTTGATTGAAATTAAGGACTCAAATTGATTCATCCAGGGGCTCAAATCCAAATTACATTCTTCTTTTAGCTTAGCTAAATCTACAAAGACTATAGGACAGAATTTCTTCTTTTCATCATATTTTTTCTTGAATAAAACACCCTCTTCTGCTGTCATTCTACATGGTTCTATGTTGAAACCTTCTGGGCACCTCTTATGCTTGTAAATTTCTAAAATTGCAGGTAAGGGCTGAGATACCTGAGGAGTCCCTTGTTCCTGAGATTGAGGTTCAGCTTGACCACTACCTTGACCGGGAGTGGGAACAGAGTGGATACCCGCGGTTTTCTTTCTCTTGAAGGGTTGTTTTTCCCTCAGAGGAGCAGCTGGCTGAGGGGCTTTACCTCTTCCTTGGACAGGAGGCTCGGGATCATGCCTCTTCTTCGTTCTCTCTTCTCCAATTACAACTCCTTTCGGTCTGGAAGGAGGAGTTTGAGTATTTTCGCCGTCAACTCCTCTAACGAATTTGTCAATTCCATCTTGTAGGCGGGAAGAGCGCTTTTTTGTACGGACAGGGCGTTCAGATTGAGTTTGAGAAACAGATTGAGAAGGGTTAGGGTTTGTGTCTTTGGGATTTGTGGATTGAGAGGCCATTTTCGCAGAAAACAGAGGAAGAAGATGATGAGAAAGACGCAGAGGACTAGGGCAAACCGGAGGTGTGTGAAGAGTGAAGTGAAAAGTTTGTAACTGTAGTATATATAGAGTTCGTGATGAACTCGAGTTCACACCTTTCAGGCTCGAGTTCGTCATTAAAATTTGCTTACCTGGACTTCAAGAGTGTGCTGAGAACTCTTGAACTTCCTCGTGAACCTGAGGTTCTCACTTACGAGCTCGAGTTCAGGATGACTTTCCTCCAAGGTTGCTCTCTGTGATTTACGAACTCGAGTTCGTCACTTATGGGCTCGAGTTCGTCATGCCTGAGATCCAGCCTTGCTCTCTGCCAAAAATGAACTTGAGGTTCATTCACTAATGAACTCGAGTTCATTCTTGTTTTTGCCTTTCACTACTTCCAGTCTCTCTCGAGCTCGAGTTCTTTCTTGTCAGGCTCGAGTTCGGTCATAACTTCAGCAAATTTGAGATAAGAGCATCCTGCATAAGACACTTCTAGATACTCCGATGCTTAAGTCAGTAATCAATCATTATCAAAACCATAACTAACATTAAAATGAGTGAGAAATACTTACAGTTCATTGGGGTTTACCATTCCCAATTCTCTTCTTATGAAATTAAATTGTTCTTTTGCAAGAGGTTTTGTGAAAATGTCTGCAAGTTGGAGATGTGTTGGGATAAACATGACTTTGACATCCTTCTTCTGAACATGATCCCTGATGAAATGATGTCTCACATCAATGTGTTTGGTTCTTGTATGTTGCACAGGATTCTTGGCCAAGCTTATTGTGCTTGTGTTGTCACATAGTATTGGAATTTCTTTCAAGTACACTCCCAAATCAGCGAGTTGTTGTTTTAACCATAACACTTGAGCACAGCAACTTGAGGCAGCCACATACTCAGCTTCAGTAGATGATACAGCAACAGTGGTTTGTTTCTTGCTGAACCATGACACAAGTGAGCCACCAAAGAATTCACATTGTCCACTTGTGCTCTTCCTATCTGTCTTGTATCCAGCATGATCTGAATCTGAATATGCTACTAAGTGTTCTGGTTGTCCTTTGGGAAACCATAAGCCAAGAGTCTTAGTATCAGCAAGATATCTAAAGATTCTTTTCACATGTTCAGCATGTGTCTCTTTTGGAGCAGATTGGAATCTTGCACACATCCCCACACTGAATTGAATGTCGGGGCGGCTTGCTGTAAGATAGAGTAATGACCCAATCATTCCTCTATACTTTGTTATGTTAAAGTCCTTGCCTTCTTCATCAGCATCCAAAGAAGTAGTTGCACTCATGGGAGTATCAGCACCATTGCATTGATCCATTCCAAACTTCTTTAAGAGATCATTCAGATACTTGGTTTGGGATATGAAAATTCCATCCTTCCTTTGCTTGATTTGCAATCCAAGAAAATAATTTAGTTCTCCCATCATTGACATTTCAAATTCTCCCTGCATTTTCTTTGCAAATTCTTCACACAGAGTATCATTAGAAGCTCCAAATATGATATCATCCACATAAATTTGAACAACCAAAATTTCATTTAGCTTATTAGTTTTAATAAAAAGAGTTGTATCAGCTTTCCCTCTAACGAAATCTTGATCAAGAAGAAATTTGCTTAATCGCTCATACCAAGCTCTAGGAGCTTGCTTAAGACCATATAAAGCTTTCTTGAGACGAAAAACATGATCTGGATAATTTTCATTTCGAAAACCAGGAGGTTGCTCAACATAAACTTCCTCTTGAATAAAACCATTTAAAAATGCACTTTTAACATCCATTTGATAAAGTTTAATTCCTTTTACACAAGCAAAGGCTAGAAGAACTCTTATAGCTTCCAATCTTGCCACTGGAGCATAAGTTTCTTCATAATCAATACCTTCTTCCTGATTATAGCCTTTGGCAACCAATCTTGCCTTATTTCGGACAATGACTGCAGATTCATCTCGTTTGTTTTTGAATACCCATTTAGTGCCAATGACTGGATGGTCTTTAGGCCTAGGTACCAAGTCCCAAACTTGATTTCTGTCAAATTGATGTAATTCCTCTTGCATAGCTATCACCCAATCATTGTCTGAAAGGGCTTCTTCTATTTTAGAGGGTTCAATGTGTGAAATAAATGCAGAGAAGGTTACTTCATTTAACGTGCTTCTTCTGGTTCTTACTCCTTGATTAATATCACCTATAACTTGGTCTATAGGATGATTCCTTATATATTTCCAAGCTCTAGGCTGAGTCTGATCAGGATTTTCTAAACTGTTTTCAGGATCAGCTTCAAAAACATTTTCATAATTTTCAGAGGAAGGGGTAGTTTTTGAAAAGAATTGATTTTTGCAAATGTTTTCTTCTTCATCATCCAAAGATCTGTTAGAATCATTTTCACAAAACACAACATGTATTGATTCTTCTACAACTTTAGTTCTAGCGTTAAAAACTCTATATGCTTTGCTTCTATTAGAATAACCAATAAATATCGCTAAGTCAGCCTTAGAATCAAATTTACCAAGATTCTCTTTACCATTATGGTGCACATAGCACTTGCAACCAAAAATGTGAAGGTGGCTGAGATTTGGCTTTCTCCCTTTGTAGAGCTCATAAGGAGTCTTGTTCAACTTCTTCCTTAAGTAAGCTCTATTGGAGATATAGCATGCAGTGCTCATGGCATCAGCCCAAAATACTTGTGATGTGTTGTTTTCACTCAACATTGCTCTTGCCATCTCAGTGAGTATTCTGTTCTTTCTCTCCACAACACCATTCTGTTGTGGTGTCCTTGGTGCTGAAAAGTTGTGATCAATCCCCGTGTTGTCACAGAACTCAGCAAAGGCGTTGTTCTCAAATTCTCCACCATGGTCGGTTCGTATACCTGAAATTGAAAAACCTTTCTCGTTCTGGACCTTCTTGGCAAATACAACAAATTGATCAAATGTTTCATCTTTAGATGATAAGAAAATTGTCCATGTGAATCTAGAATAATCATCAACTATGACCAAAGTGTATAAATTTCCACCAAGACTTCTAACTCTAGCTGGTCCAACTAAGTCCATATGAAGTAATTGAAGGGGTCTGGTAGTAGAAATCTCATTCTTCGTTTTAAAGGATGATTTGGTTTGTTTTCCTTTTTGGCAAGCATCACATATCTTATCATTTTTGAAATTCAATTTTGGAATACCAATAACCAAATCCTTTTTCAGCAACTTGTCAAGTTGAGACATGTTCACATGAGCTAATCTTTTGTGCCATAACCAACTTTCATCCAAGTTACTTACAAAACATTTTTCTGACACGGAGGTATTACTAGAGAGGTTAAGTGTATAACAATTGCCATCTCTAGGTGCTCTAAACAAGGCTTTAGTTTTCAAATTTTCTATGGGAATCAAATCCTTTTTGACAATAAAGCATTCATCAGAATCAAAGATAACTAAGTTACCCTTATCAGTGCTTTGGCTCACACTTAGGAGATTGTGACACAATCCTTCTACTAGATAGACATCCTTGATGAGTGGACCATCACTACTTCCAATCTCACCAATGCCAGCAATCTTTCCTGATTGGTCTCCTCCAAAGGTGACTCTACCACCATCTTTTGGTTTAATTGTAAGGAATTTGGTTTTATCACCAGTCATGTGTCTTGAGCATCCACTATCAATATACCATTTGTTGGGTCTTGATGCTCTAAGACAAACCTGCAAATCACAATGGGATCAAGTTTTAGGTACCCAACTTTTCTTGGGTCCTTTTGGGTTAGCTTGTACCTTGAGAACATAAGTTCCTTTTGGTACCCATTTATAGTTTCCTATAGGTTTAATTTTTCCTTCCCTCTTATGAAAACAAGATGAAGTTGAATGGCCCTTCCTATTGCAATAATCACAATGTGCAAAGGGATTTGAGGAGTGAACTGTTTTTGTAAAGTAGTTCATGTAAGATTTTTGACCACTCTTCTTTTTACCTTTCTTCTTATCAGAATTTGGTTTGTAACCAATACCTGACCTATCATTTACAAATCTTTGTTGTTTCAAAATTACATTAAGCATTTCACTGCCCTTAGTAAATGTTTCAAGTGCTTTTGTAAGATGTACATTCTTCTGTTTTAATTCAGGGCATTCCTGACAAATCAAAATTTTAGAAGAAGATAGTTTTTCAATTTGTAGTTCAAGAGTGATATTTTTCCTTTTCAAAGCTAAGTATTTTTCTGCGAGTTTCTCAAATTCCTTTTGCACAAGATAATATTCATCAACAAGTTCATCATAGGAAGGTTTTGAGTCATATACCTCATCATCATTTTGTTGTTCTTGAGCTACTAGGCATATGTTTGCCTTTTCATCTTCATCCTCTTCATCCTCATCTGAAGAGCTATCACCCCATATGCTTGAAATGTATGCTTTCTTTTTATACTTGCTGAAGCTCTTTTTGTCCTTCTCTTTGTTGGTGTTGTTTAGCAAAGGACATTCAGACTTGATGTGTCCAGGCTTTTGGCACTCATAACAGATGATTGGTTTCTTTGTTTCATGACTTGAGCTTCCTTTCTGAAACCTTTTGAATCCTTGGTCTCTCTTGAAGTATTTCTTGAAGCGCCTGACCAACATACCGATTTCTTCATCTTCATCTTTCTCATCTTCTTCATTATCAGAATCTCTTGCTTCCTTGACTGTTTTAAGAGCCAATCCCTTGCTTTTCCCATGTACCTCGTCAAGTCCTTTCTTGAACTTGATTTTTGCTTCATATTCTGAGAGGCTACCAAATAGAGCAGCCACAGAAGTCATTGATTCTCCTCTAGCTTCTTCTATTGCTGTGACTTTGGCCTCCCATTCCTTGTTGAGAACATTGAGAATTTTTCTTACTTGGACTGACTGATCATAGTCTTTACCAAGTGCAGCAAGTTGATTTATGAGATGAGTGAAACGAAGTTGAAATTCACCAATGGATTCGCCGGACTTCATTCTAAGGAGATCATATTCTGTCATGAGGGTGTTTACACGATTTTGCTTTACACCTGCTGTCCCTTCATGAGCAATTTCTAGTGCATCCCACATATGCTTTGCAGATGGAAGTGTGCAAATCCGGAAGTATTCTTGTTGACTTAATGCACTTTGGAGAAGCAGAACTGCCTTACTGTTGAGTGTGATGTTCCTTCGATCATTGTCATCATATTCCTCTTCAAGTTTTGGAATTCTCACACCATCTTCCATAGTTGTAGGAGTGTAATCTCCTCTTTCAAATACTCTCCATAGTCCATATTCAGTAGCCATGACAAAAACTTTGAACTTGGCTTTCCAGAATGAGTAGTGTTCTCCATTGAAACCAGGTGGTCTGTTGATAGAGGCTCCATCGGGAAGAATTCCTTCCATATTGATCCTTCTCGAGCTGTTAGACTCTCTTGAGAAGACCAGGCTCTGATACCAAATGAAAGAATGGACCTTGATACCCAAGAGGGGGGGTGAATTGGGTATCTATAAAATTTTAAAGACTTGGCTCTGTTTTGGGCAAGTTAAAGCAGAGGATAAATGAAGAGAGGAGTAGAGAAGCTTTGCACGGATCAATTTATACTGGTTCGGCCTTTTCTCTGACCTACATCCAGTCCCCAAGCCTCACTTGGGATTTTCAATCCACTAACTTCACAAGACTTGATTACAATCTCTATATTCAGAGTAGTTCTCTCACTAGAACTCACTCCCCCTTACAAGATGCAATCAATACTCCCAACCACCAAGTCCCCTGACTTGTGGTTATCTCAATCAATGAATGATTACAAGAAAGACTCTCTCAAAGAGTGGATAAGATAAATACTGAAGTACAATGTATCAAAGATACAGCCTAATGAAAAGAACAACTCAGGATGATTATTTTCGAGTAGAGTAGTTGTTCATCAGTTGTGTCTCTTTGGCTTAAGTTCCTCAGTCATTTATAATTGTTTGAACCATTTGAACGTTAATAATCCACTGAAGCTTGTTCCCATTCGAAAATGTGACTGTTGTGAGTGTTCTTCCATGTGTAAAGGTACTGCAGAAGCTGATGGGTAATATTCTGTTGCCACTTTCCAGATTTGGGTGTTTGTAGCTTTTGCATTTGAATATTGGTGGCCCATGACATTCTGTTTTTAGAATAATCACGTTTGGCTTTCTTCAGAGGTGATTGTACTGTCTGTAATGCCAACCTGTCATGCATTTAATCTTGTCTTGAAGGATAAGATAAAATAATCCAAGTTGCATAAAGTGTTGCTCCAATTGAATCTCTGTCTAATTCAAATTCTTTCTGTTATCTCATAAATAAACTTGTTAGAACAGATCACTTACATATATAAGAGATAGATATAATGATTAGATTCAATGGGTAATTTGAAACATGAAGAAAGAATCAAATTTGACATATCAGAGTTTAAATGCGTTTTTCTGTTCTGGAGGTCTGAACTCGAGTTCATAATGTTAGGCTCGAGTTCGGCCTTTATTCATTTTGAGAATTCGGTTCTGTCAAAATCAAACTGGAGGTTTGTGTGTAAACCTGAGGTTTGTAAGAACACGAACTCGAGTTCATTAATGATGAACTCGAGTTCTCTTTACTTAGAGAACTTCAAAAAGGGTTAACATAAAACAAACTTGAGGTTTAAGACAAGTGGGCTCGAGTTTGAAACTTTTGAAAATGGCTAATTACTCTCTGGAACTTTTGAACTGGAGTTTGAGAAGCTTGGGCTCGAGTTTAGTTCTCTCTAAAATATTCTGAAGGCTCTCGGTCAAAACTAGGCTCGAGTCTGAAGAGTTTAGGCTCCAGTTTATAGACAATGTTCTGTTTTCAAGTTTAAACAAACTTGTCCTGCCAAGGATGAACTCGAGTTCATCATGACAGGCTCGAGTTCTTTTACTTAATATCTTCTTTGAACTTTTTCAAACTTGAGGTTTGAGTAGAGGTTTAGAGTTTGTAATAGGTTTTCAAAAGTAAAAAAAAAACTTTGTCAATGGCGAACTCGAGTTCATTAAATGGTAGGCTCGAGTTCACTCAAACTTTCAAGGATTTAATTTTGAACTTCAGGTTCAGTCTCAAGTTTGATCTTTGGTTTGACAAGTTTATGCTTTCTGTTAAACATAGGCTCGAGTTCAACAGTTATAGGCTCGAGTTCATGCGAACTTTCAAAGGTTTAAATATAAACTTCAGGTTTAGTCTCAAGTTTGAACTTTGGTTTTGCAAGTTCATGCTTTCTGTTAAATACAGGCTCGAGTTCATCACTCATAGGCTCGAGTTCTATTTTGACAGATAGAAAAATCATGAGTTTTAAACATCCTTGACTTGTCAAATCTTTCCACTATTGTTTACAATTGTCAGTGATCATCAAAACACTCTGAGAACTAACAAATTCAAAATCAAGGATTTAGGTGTTGCCAAATATTTCTTGGGGTTAGAAATAGCACAATCAAGGGCTGGAATAGTTTTAAATCATAGAAAGTACACCCTTGATTTGATTAGTGATGTGGGGTTGAGTGCTTCTAGTCCAACAACGACACCAATGGAGCAAAATGCCGAACTCATGGAGCACCCACAGGTAGATGTGACAGATCAGGATCCAAAGAAAACAACGAAGAAGCCGAAGAAAATTGATAAGAAATTACAGCAACCTGAGATATATCGAAATTTAATTGGTAGCTTATCGTATTTGACTGTCACTTATCCTGATATATGTTATCCTGTGCAGGTATTCAGTCAATTTCTTGTGGAACCAAGGGAGTCACACATGAGTGGAGCAATGAGGGTGCTGCACTATTTGAAAGGAACACCGAGGCTGGTTATCCTTTTGTCTTCAAACAGTCAAATGCAACTGGAATGTTATTGTGACTCGGATTGGGCTGCATGTAAACATAGTAGACGGTCAGTGACAGGATATGCGGTGAGGCTAGGAGGATCCTTGATATCATGGAAGCCAAAGAAGCAGAACACAGTGTCCAAGTCCTCGGCAGAAACTGAGTACCAAGCGGTTGGGCATGTGACTTCGGAAATAGTTTGGATTGTTGGTTTATTAAAAGATTTACATGTAATTAATGTAGAGCCTACAAATGTATTTTGTGATAGTCGTGCAGCAATACATATTGCTAGCAGTCCTGTGTTTCACGAGAGAACGAAACATATTGAGATAGATTGTCACTGAAAGAGGAGCTTTATACCCAAGAGGGGGGGTGAATTGGGTATATTAAAAATTTTCGCAAACTGGTTCTGTTTTTACACTCTCAGAACAGGGCAGAACAGAGGAGATAGAGTGAAGAGCTTTGCACACAACGATTTATACTGGTTCGGTCCTTTCTCTGACCTACATCCAGTCCCCAAGCCTCACCTGGGATTTTCAATCCACTATAATCAAATATTGATTACACCCTCTGTACTAAGAGTTGTTCTCTCACTAGAACACACTCCCCCTTACAAGTTGTAATCAATACACCCCAACTACCAAGTCCCCTGACTTGTAGTTATCTCAATCAATAAATGATTTACAAGTATTTGACTCTCTTACAGAGCAGATAAGATAAACACTGAAGAACTAAGTATCAAAATGATACAATACAGATGTAAGCTAATACACAATAAATGAACTTAGTAGATTTTTCGCTCAGAGTTGGTGTATCAGCTGGAGATGAAGTTAATGCTCTCTATTTATAGGTAGAGAACATTAAATGACCGTTGTGAGATGATTCCAACCGTTGGAAGTGATTTGCTTAAGTTCTGGTCATCTTCTCTCTCTAAACTTCTGCTAATCCAAGTCTTAATGAAGTCTGATGTGGATCTCTGAGTTTCTGCCCGTTGGAATTAACTTTACTTGATATAGTAAGCATTCTTTAACGTTAACAAGGCGTGCTCGGATGGATTAGCCGAAAGTAGATGAGATTGTGCAGGTGCATTAAATGCACTGTTCACCTTTTTGCTTTTTCTCACAAATCTTCAATAATCTTGATCTGTGCTAACTGAAAAACACTCAACAAACTTGTTAAACATATCTGGGATCATGAGTGAATGATTTATGAAAGCAATTAGATCAAACAACAAGATATAGCAGATTTCACAAATTTGAAAAAGCTTCAACGGTCACTAACCTCGAGGTTAGTTCATCCAACCTCGAGGTTGGCCTGAAATCTTCAGGCAAACCTTCGTTTTAAAATCATTCAACCTCGAGGTTGCAAAGTGAACCTCGAGGTTTCTCTTGAGAAGAAACCTTCTGATAAATCTCATTAACTTGCAAACCTTGAGGTTCCAAAGGTAACCTCGAGGTCTGAAGTTTGTTTCAAACCTTCAGTTTTCACGGGAGCCCGACAACCTCGAGGTTGTACTTCTGTACTCGAGGTTGGCTCTTGAAAGAACAAAGTTCAAAGTTAAACATAAAGCCCAGCCTCGAGGTTACAATGTTAACCTCGAGGTTTTCAATACTTTGAAAACCAGTGTGCTCTCTGTAAGTGATAAAACTCGAGGTTGCAACATCATACTCGAGGTCAAAGGTGTTTTCATCGGGCTTAAGTTTCAAAGCAAAGTGTCCAACCTCGAGGTTGGAATATGGACCTCGGGGTTCATGTGCTTGATGAACAACATGACCTTTCTGTATGAGTTGAACCTTGAGGTTAGCTTTGCATACTCGAGGTTACAAGTGATAATGAAGAAACTTGGGTTCTCCAACTGAACCAGAACCTCGAGGTTGACTTCTCAACCTCGAGGTTTCACATATAACTTGTGAAACCAAGTTTTGCAACATTCGAACACTTGATTTTTAAAGCTTCTGTAAGGTCAAACCTCGAGGTTACAAGCCCAACCTCGAGGTTTGCTCTTAACCAGAGTTTTGACACTTAAGAGCAAAACCTCTTCAATTGTCTGTAGTTGTTGACAATCATCAAAACCATCAGAGAACTAACATTCTCCCCCTTTTTGATGATGACAACATCTACAAGCAATACCTCTTTAAACATTTAAAAGATCATCAGTGAGATTATCAGAGTGTTTGAAAAAACTGATTTTTTTGCACAAGTAGAGTTCTTAGATAAAAAGTCATATATTCTCAGAGATAAGCAGAAGCATGAAATCGAGGCTGATATTTCAATTGACATTCCATTTCAATAAATTTATACAAGATATAATGGAATTCAATGAAAACAAAATACAGACAGTACTACAAAAAAAAATACATGAAAATACACATGCTGCTGCAAAAAAAACTAGATCCCTAGACTCTAGTCCTCACTCATTGCTTGTCTCTCCCCCTTTGTCATCGTCATCAACATACTCTGGGTCGAGAATAACAAGAGGAGGCTGGTAAAGCACCATAGCAGTGGTAGGATCAAAGGAGGGATCAAGAAGGGAAGGATAGGTATAGGGAGAAGGTGTGGGAAAGATCTCAGTGGCAGGAGTGGATGGAGATGGAAGTGGGTTAGGAAGAACTTCTGTGGTAGGGGTGACTGGGGAAGGTTGAGACTGAGCAACAGGAGTGGTATGAGGTGGAGAAGAGTGTGGAGGGCTAGGGAATGAGAAAGAGTGAGAGGGAGGTGAGTGAGGGGGTGAGTGAGCAGGAGAATCAGTAGGAGAGGGAGGTGAAGATGGGTCAGGTATAGGGAGTGATGAACTAGGGCCATCAGCTGTAGCAGGGATAGGATCAGAATCCATCTCAGGAGCAGGAATAGCAGTGGAAGCTTGTACTGGAACTGAGGATGAACCAGGAGTGGATGAGGAAGCCCCGAGACCAAAATGTCTAAGTAGCATGTCAGCTCTGTCTCTGGCATCAGATGCAGCTGAGAGTGTGACAGCTAAAGAGGAGTCCAATTCAGTAAACTTGTGATCCACTTCCTCCTTTAGCTTATTCAAGTGGGACATCACCTCAGTCTGAGCCACAATGACATCCATAAGTCCCAACTTGATGTCAGCCCGTAAAATGTCGACCTCAGTCTTCATGAGAGCACGATGGGAGATGAGGGCTTGATCCACAATCTGTCTGATTTGTCCCATCAGATCATCTGGTAGAGGGGCCTGAGAAGGTGGAGGAGCTGACTGTGCTTCCTCAGGAGCTTGAGATGCCTGAGACTGTGCTGTACCTTCTGTATCAAGCTTGATCTTCATGAGGTTGATCTGATGTTTGCCAAAATAGAGAGGGTATTCAAGCGTATCAGTTGACCCTACATACCAGATTTTGTGATAGAAAAGTATCACAGAGATTAGAGAAGGATAAGGTATGTGTGTCAATTCCTTCTTGGCAAATCTGAAACTCTTCATCCCTTGGAGCAGCCAATCCCCAATGTTGAAAGGAACTTTCTTCACAAATGCAGTGAAGGGTCTGTAGTCTAGTGATGTGAAGTGAGTGTAGTTCCCAGCCTTAGGAATGAAATTCCTAGAATATATGTACCAAAGGATTCTATGCACAGGAGGCATGTCACTTGGTTTGAATGAAAGCTTAATGGCTTGGTCACGAGGGAAGGGTTTGCCTGGGATGAGAGTTTCATACACCTCTTGATTGGTATATGAAAACTCAGGAACAGGAGGTGGGTTTTTGATTTTTAAAATTTTATTGATCTTCTCAGCAGTCAATGAGAATTCAACACCTCTGACTACAGTGGATACTGACTCTTCTAGCAGATCACCATCATCATCCAATGTACTACTATCCCTCATCTTGAAGTAAAACATCCTAACCAAACTAGGGGTATAGGGACAGTATATGGAAACAAAAGGTTCATATTGTTTTATCCAAGGTGAAAGATCTAAGTTGCACTCTTTATAGAAACTTTCAAGGTTTATTGCAACTGAAGCACAAAAGACTTTTGGGAGATAAATTTCTCTATACTTATCATTTTCCTCCTTGGTTGAGAAGGATGAGGCAGCAATGATGAATCCTTCTGGAGGTGATCTGATATGCCGGATGTCCTCAATAGCATTGACAGCAAACTTCTCCAACTTCTTTTGTTGAGAGGCCTGAGAGGGTGATTGAACTTGAGGCCTTGAGGGATTCTTGGTCCTTGCCTTCTTGGCCTTTTCTCTTACTTTCTCCTTCCCTTTACCGGTTGTTTCAGGCACTTTCCTCTTTTTAGACTCAACTTGACTGGGCTCTTTGATGGAAATGCCCTTCGGTTTGCTCTTCGGAGGAGGAGATGGAGGAGGATCAATGGGCATCCCTGGGATGTGCTTATCAACCCCAGAGCGCAAGCGAATAGACCGAGTCTTCTTCCTCACTGGCTTGCTTGGTCGAGGTTCAGGTGAAGGTTGACGTTTTGGAGGTGGAGATGGAGACCAAGATTCTGTCTCATCGTTCGAATGGGAGGTAGATTTTGACTGTGAAGGAGATTTCGAAGCCATTTGTGGACAGAGAGTGGAGGAAATGTGCAGAAAAATGAAGATTGGAAGAGGAAGTGACGAGAGAGAAGGAGTGAACTCGAGGTTAGGGTTCAGTAAAAATGAAATTTCACAGCAGCATATATATAGACACGCGCTCAACCTCGAGGTTGACTTCTCAGCCTCGAGGTTAGATGAACAAAAGTTCACTAATCTCTGCGATCAACCTCGAGGTTGATATCTCAGCCTCGAGGTTAGATGAAAAAAAAAAATTCACTAACCATTGAAATTCTTACCTCCAACCTCGAGGTTGCCTCCAGAACCTCGAGGTTCTACTGTCTGATAGATGAGATGTCTCTTCTGTTTGCCACCAACCTCGAGGTTCTAATCCCATACTCGAGGTTCCATCCATCAGATACCTTGAACCTTTTGACACTCTTCCAACCTCGAGGTTGGCTACTGAACCTCGAGGTTTGCCCCTTTGACAGCAAACCTAAGTCCTGCATAAGATTGTCTATGTACTCCGATGCTAAAGTTAGTGATCTATAATCATCAAAACCACAATTTAATATAAAAGTAGACAGGAATTACTTACAACTCATTGGGATTTACCATTCCCAATTCTCTTCTTATGAATGTGAATGGGTCCTTGGCTAATGGTTTGGTGAAAATGTCTGCCAATTGAAGATGAGTTGGAATGAACATCACTTTCACATCTCTCTTCTGGACATGATCCCGGATGAAATGATGTCTCACATCAATATGCTTGGTTCTTGTATGTTGCACGGGATTCTTGGCCAAGCTTATTGTGCTAGTGTTATCACACAGTATTGGGATCTCCTTTAAGTGCACTCCTAAATCAGCAAGTTGTTGCTTCAGCCACAACACTTGAGCACAGCAACTTGAGGCAGCCACATATTCAGCTTCTGTTGAGGACACCGCCACGGTAGTTTGCTTCTTGCTAAACCAAGAGACAAGTGAGTTGCCAAAGAATTCGCATTGCCCACTTGTACTCTTTCTATCCGTCTTATAGCCAGCATGATCCGAATCTGAATATGCCACAAGATGCTCCGGCTGACCTTTAGGAAACCATAGCCCAAGAGTCTTTGTATCAGATAGATATCTGAATATTCTCTTCACGTGTTCAGCATGAGACTCTTTGGGTGCGGATTGGAACCGAGCACACATTCCAACACTGAATTGAATGTCCGGGCGACTTGCAGTGAGATAGAGCAATGATCCAATCATTCCTCTATACTTGGTAATGTTGAAGTCCTTGCCCTCTTCATCAGCATCCAAAGAAGTAGTTGTGCTCATTGGTGTGTCAGCCCCATTGCACTTGTCCAATCCAAACTTCTTCAGCAAATCATTCAGATACTTTGTTTGAGATATGAATATCCCATCTTTATGTTGCTTGATTTGCAGCCCAAGGAAGTAATTAAGCTCTCCCATCATTGACATCTCAAATTCACCTTGCATAGACTTGGAAAATTCCTCACACAAAGAATCATTAGTAGCACCGAAAATAATATCATCAACATATATCTGTACAATTAAAATCTCATTTAATTTATTTTTCTTGATAAACAATGTTGTATCAGCCTTTCCTCTAATGAATCCTTGATTGAGTAAGAATTGACTCAATCTTTCATACCAAGCTCTAGGAGCTTGCTTAAGACCATACAAGGCTTTCTTAAGTCTAAAAACATGATCCGGAAATTGATCATTTTCAAAACCTGGAGGTTGTTCAACATACACCTCCTCTTGAATGAAGCCATTTAGAAAAGCACTTTTGACATCCATTTGATAGAGTTTAAAGCCTTTTGTGCATGCAAATGCTAGAAGAACTCTTATTGCTTCCAATCTAGCTACTGGAGCATAAGTTTCTTCATAGTCTATTCCTTCTTCTTGATTGTAACCTTTGGCCACTAATCTAGCCTTGTTACGCACAATGATGGCTGACTCATCACGTTTGTTCTTGAATACCCATTTTGTCCCAATTACCGGATGGTCTTTGGGTCTAGGCACCAAGTCCCAAACTTGATTTCTATCAAATTGATGTAGCTCCTCTTGCATAGCAATCACCCAATCATTGTCTGAAAGAGCTTCTTCTATTTTAGAGGGCTCTATATGAGAAATAAATGCAGAAAATGTAACTTCATTCAAGGTACTATTTCTGGTCCTAACTCCTTGATTTACATCACCTATAACTTGGTCTAAAGGATGATTCCTTATAAATCTCCAAGCTCTAGGTTGGGACTGATCAGTATTTTCAAGATTATTTTCTGGATCAGCCTCAAAAATATTTTCAGAATTTTCAGAAGGAGTAGGAGCATTTTTCGAAAAGAATTTGTTTTTGAAAATAGTCTCTTCTTCATCATCAAGGGATTTATCAGATTCAGACTCACAAAATACAACATGTACAGATTCTTCAACAATTTTAGTTCTAGTATTAAAGACTCTATATGCTTTGCTCCTATTAGAATAACCAATAAAGATAGCTAAATCAGCTTTAGGATCGAATTTACCAAGACTGTCTTTACCATTATTGTGCACATAGCACTTACAGCCGAAGATACGAAGGTGGCTTAGGTTTGGCTTTCTTTCCTTGTAGAGTTCGTATGGAGTCTTATTCAGCTTCTTTCTCAAGTATGCTCTGTTGGAGACGTAGCAAGCCGTACTCATGGCATCAGCCCAAAATACTTGAGAAGTGTTGTACTCGTTCAACATTGCTCTAGCCATTTCAGTGAGTACTCTATTCTTTCTCTCCACAACACCATTTTGTTGTGGTGTTCTTGGTGCTGAAAAATTGTGATCAATCCCCATACTGTCACAGAACTCAGCAAAGGCTTGATTCTCGAACTCTCCACCATGATCAGTCCGTATTCCTGAAATTGATAACCCTTTCTCGTTTTGGACCTTCTTGGCAAATGAAACAAACTGATCAAAGGTTTCATCTTTAGAAGATAAAAATATTGTCCAAGTAAATCTAGAGAAATCATCAACAATGACCAAAGTGTATAAGTTTCCACCAAGACTTTTCACTCTAGCTGGTCCAACTAGATCCATGTGAAGAAGTTGAAGTGGTCTAGTGGTTGAAATCTCATTTTTGGTTTTAAAAGATGATTTGGTTTGTTTTCCCTTTTGACATGCATCACAAATCATATCATTTTTGAAATTCAATTTGGGAATACCAATGACCAAATCCTTTTTCAACAATTTGTCAAGTTGATACATATTGACATGAGCTAATCGCTTGTGCCAAAGCCAACTCTCATTCAAATTGCTCACAAAACAATTTTCAGAAACAGAAGCATTACTAGAGAGGTTCAAGGTATAACAATTTCCATCTCTAGGTGCTCTAAATAAAGCTTTATTTTTCAAATCATTTATGGAGATCAAATCCTTTTTAACAATAAAGCATTCATCAGAGTCAAATATTACCAAATTACCCTTATCAGTGCTTTGGCTCACACTTAGGAGATTGTGACACAATCCTTCTACAAAGTAGACGTCTTGGATGAGTGGGCCTTCATTGTTGCCTATCTCACCAATGCCAGCGATTTTCCCGGATTGATCACCTCCAAATGTGACTCTACCTCCATCTTTTGGCTTTATTGATAAAAACTTTGATTTGTCTCCAGTCATGTGTCTTGAGCATCCACTATCAATGTACCACTTGTTCGGCCTTGATGCTCTAAGACATACCTGCAGATCACCAGAGGTCAAGTTTTAGGTACCCATCTCTTCTTGGGTCCTTTGGGGTTAGCATGCACCTTGGGAACATATGTTCCTTTTGGTACCCAGACATAATTTCCTACAGGTTTAGCTTTTCTTTCTTTTCGATGAAAACAAGATGAAGTAGAATGACCCTTCCTATTGCAATATGTACAATGTGCAAAAGGGTTTGAGGAATGAACAGATTTAGTGAAATAATTCATATAGGATTTTTGTCCATTCTTTTTCTTTCCTTTCTTCTTATCAAAGTCTGGTCTATAACCAATGCCCGATCTATCGTTTGTAAAACGTTGTTGTTTCAAAATCACATTGAGCATTTCACTTCCCTTAGTGAATTTCTCAAGTGCTTTTGTAAGTTGTGAATTCTTTTTCTCTAGGATAGAGCATTCATCACAAATCAGAGATTGAGGAGAAGAGAGGTTTTCAATTTGCAGTTCAAGAAAAGAATTTTTTCTTTTCAAAGACATATACTTGTCTGCAAGTTTTTCAAACTCCTTTTGAACAACATTGTATTCAGCAAACAATTCATCATAGGAAGGAAGAGATTCATATACCTCATTTATTTCACTAGGTTGTTCTTCTTCCTCAGCAACCAGGCATATGTTGGCTTTTTCACTTTCATCCTCTTCAGCTTCATCCTCATCCGATGAGCTATCTCCCCATATAGCTGACACATATGCCTTCTTTTTGTATTTCTTGAATTTCTTCTTTTCTTTCTCTTGGTTTTTCAGCTGAGGGCATTCTGCCTTGATGTGTCCGGGCTTCTCGCATTCATAGCAGATGATAGGCTTCTTTGATTCATAGCTCGAACTTCCTTTCTGAAATTTCTTGAAGCCTTGATCTCTTTTATAAAACTTCTTGAATCTCCGGACCATCATGCCAATCTCTTCATCCTCGTCCTCATCTTCCTCATCCTTTTCCACATTGAGAGCCACTCCCTTGTTGCGATTGTTGCCACCATTGACATCTTCTAATTCCTTCTTGAACCTCAGTTTGCTCTCGTATTCAGATAAGCTACCAAACAATGCGGCAACTAAAGTCATTGACTCTCCACGAGCTTCTTCAATGGCGGTAACTTTTGCTTCCCAATCCTTTGTCAGAATATTGAGGATTTTCCTCACTTGAGCTCCTTGATCAAAAAGCTTTCCCAAGGCCGCTAGCTGATTGGTCAAATGAGTGTATCTCAACTGAAATTCTCCAATACTCTCGCCTTGCTTCATTCGCAACAAGTCATACTCAGTGGTTAAAATGTTGACGCGATTTTCCTTGATTCCAGATGTTCCTTCATAAGCTATTTCCAGCGCCTTCCACATCTCTTTAGCTGTTGACAAATTACAGATACGAAAGTACTCCTTTTGACTAAGAGCACTCTGAAGCATCAGGATAGCCTTGCTATTGAGAGTGATGTTCTTCTTATCATCATCATTGAACTCGGCTTCTGTCTTGGGAACAGTGATGCCTCCTTCTACCTTGACTGGAACATAGTCTCCAGTCTCAAAGACCCTCCATAGACCATATTCTGTAATAATGTCCATTGTGACATTTGTGTCCAACCGAAACAGACTCGACTCCCCTTCCCTATTAGTACAATTAAGACTACCTGCTGTTTTGAAATGTTACACATGGATGTTTGGGGACCCTATAAGGAACCCACACATCAAGGTTTTCGTTATTTCTTAACAATAGTGGATGATTTTTCACGTGGGGTTTGGATATTTCTTATGTCACATAAATCTGAATCTGTTCTGCATATCAAGACATTTATTACCTATTTTTCTACTCAATATAAAGCGAATGTCAAAAGAGTAAGGACTGACAATGGATTGGAATTTGTGAACTCCACTGTCAATTTCTTTCATGACAAAGGTATTTTACATCAAACTTCTTGTCCCTATACTCCCCAACAAAATGGGGTTGTGGAGAGAAAACATAGACATCTGTTAGAAGTCGCTAGATGTATGATGTTGCATGCAGGTATGCCTACTAAGTTTTGAGGAAGAGAGTATTAGGGTTGCGTCTTACTTGATTAATAGAACAACTAGTAAGGTACTGCACTATAAGACTCCATATGAGTTGATTCATGGTAATGTGCCTTCTCTAGGATTTTTGAGAGTGTTTGGTTGCTTAGCCTATGCTACTAAATTGCATGATATTTATAAATTGCCTTATAGGGCAGATGCATGTATTTTCATGGGTTATCCCACCACTCAAAAGGGTTATCTTTTATATAATTTGAATACGAAAATGAAGATGGTTAACCGACATGTAAGCATTGTGGAAGAGAGGTTTCCTTTCAAAGAAAGGGATGGTTACAATCCAGGGGGAGTCTCTCCTTCACTACCTAACCCTTTTGTATATGAAAATGAGATTTTGCCACAGGGAACATTTGAAAATTTGGAAGGAAGGACTGAACCAAATAACCTACAAACATCTCCGCCTCCTTTGAATAGGTGCTCTATGATCTAACCATATTTTTATATGATTTTTGGTAATTAAATAGGGATTTTTAATGTGTTTTCTCATAGTTATTAAGCTTAAAATGCCTTTCTTGTGATAAATTAATATTAAGAATAAATACATTAAATTAGGGCTAAAAGGGCAAAATTGTCAAAAAAATATAATTACTCTTAATTATTGATTTTTATGAGAATATTTAATATTAGATTAATTGGTTTAAATTGTAGGTGGTTGAAGGAATTAAATCAAATTTGAAAATGAAAGTTTTAATTCAAGTTTAAAACTTTTCAGTTTAGTCCCTCTGCTGAACTTTTTAAATTTTTGATTTGGTCCCTGGGTGCAGCTGTTCGTTTTGGGCCATTTATTATTATGTTTTCTGATTCCTTCAGCAGAAGAAACTCGACACAGCAGACCCATGAGCTGAGGGATAATGAATTCAGAAGGAAAATCGCCACAGAATCATCTCTCCCAGATATCAGGAACGCAAATATAGGAAGAGAAAATAAGAAACAGAACCAGCGAATCCGGAATCAGAAGGGGATATTAGATACGCAATTGGTGGGTGTCTAGGAGTTTTTAAAATTGATCTTTCATTGATCACAGGGGGGATCATCGTGTGAAAAGACGCAACGCTGAAAGAGAAAGGAAAAGAGCGGCGGACGAACAAAGAAAGACAAAAAAAAAAGAAAGAAGCAAGAATCAGCAGCAGGCGGGAGAACCAGGAAAGAAACACGTAGACGGAGAAGCAACGCTGAAACGAAAAAAAGGGAATCAGACGCAGAACCTTGACGGAGTGGACGAATCAAAAGAAAGGAGAAAGACGCTGAATCAGAAGGACTGACCAAGAAAGACTAAGGTTTTTGTCAAATCACTCTACAAGAGATAGGAGGCCACCTAGATGGCTGAATGATTATGAAACTTCTAATCTCCCATCTCAACAATTGGAGGCGGATAATGGGTACAATCAATATGAAGCTGGAATGGTTAACCAGGGAGTTGTTCCTTATCGTATACAAAATTATTATACTTGTTCCAATTTATCTTCCTCCTACAAGGAGTTTGTATGTTGTGCTGATACTTTTGCTAAACCAAGGACGTTTAAGGAAGCCGTCAAAGACCAAAATTGGAAAACGGCAATGAAGGATGAGATTAAAGCCCCAGAATTAAATCACACTTGGGACATTGTTAAACTCCTGAAAGGGAAGCATCCAATTGGGTGTAAATGGGTCTATAAAATTAAGTATGACTCGAATGGTAATGTAGCAAAGTATAAGGCTCGTTTGGTGGCAAAGGGGTACACTTAAACGGAAGGTGTAGATTATTATGAGACATTCTCACCGGTGGTAAAGATGGTAACAGTGAGGGTCGTTCTTACTCTTGCAGCTGTACATAATTGGGAGATCTTCCAAATGGACGTGCATAATGCTTTCTTACAAGGAGATCTTTATGAGGAAGTGTATATGGTGATTCCTAAAGGTTTTAAAGATGTGGAAAGGGAAAAATATGCAAGTTAACCAAGTCTTTGTATGGGTTGAAGCAAGCTTCAAAACAATGGAATGCCAAGCTTTCACTTGCATTGGTGAAAGGAGGATTCAAACAAAGTTTGCATGATTACTCTTTATTTGTAAAGTGGAAGAAGGGTGAGATGATTGTCGTATTGGTTTATGTGGATGATTTACTCATTACGGGAAGTAATAGAGAAGCTATTGAGGAGACAAAGACCTATTCACACACAATTCAAAATCAAGGATTTAGGTGTTGCCAAATATTTCTTGGGGTTAGAAATAGCACAATCAAGGGCTGGAATAGTTTTAAATCATAGAAAGTACACCCTTCATTTGATTAGTGATGTGGGGTTGAGTGCTTCTAGTCCAACAACGACACCAATGGAGCAAAATGCCAAACTCATGGAGCACCCACAGGTAGATGTGACAGATCAGGATCCAAAGAAAACAACGAAGAAGCCGAAGAAAATTGATAAGAAATTACAGCAACCTGAGATATATCGAAATTTAATTGGTAGCTTATCGTATTTGACTGTCACTTATCCTGATATATGTTATCCTGTGCAGGTATTCAGTCAATTTCTTGTGGAACCAAGGGAGTCACACATGAGTGGAGCAATGAGGGTGCTGCACTATTTGAAAGGAACACCGAGGCTGGTTATCCTTTTGTCTTCAAACAGTCAAATGCAACTGGAATGTTATTGCGACTCGGATTGGGCTGCATGTAAACATAGTAGACGGTCAGTGACAGGATATGCGGTGAGGCTAGGAGGATCCTTGATATCATGGAAGCCAAAGAAGCAGAACACAGTGTCCAAGTCCTCGGCAGAAACTGAGTACCAAGCGGTTGGGCATGTGACTTCGGAAATAGTTTGGATTGTTGGTTTATTAAAAGATTTACATGTAATTAATGTAGAGCCTACAAATGTATTTTGTGATAGTCGTGCAGCAATACATATTGCTAGCAGTCCTGTGTTTCACGAGAGAACGAAACATATTGAGATAGATTGTCACTGAAAGAGGAGCTTTATACCCAAGAGGGGGGGTGAATTGGGTATATTAAAAATTTTCGCAAACTGGTTCTGTTTTTACACTCTCAGAACAGGGCAGAACAGAGGAGATAGAGTGAAGAGCTTTGCACACAACGATTTATACTGGTTCGGTCCTTTCTCTGACCTACATCCAGTCCCCAAGCCTCACCTGGGATTTTCAATCCACTATAATCAAATATTGATTACACCCTCTGTACTAAGAGTTGTTCTCTCACTAGAACACACTCCCCCTTACAAGTTGTAATCAATACACCCCAACTACCAAGTCCCCTGACTTGTAGTTATCTCAATCAATAAATGATTTACAAGTATTTGACTCTCTTACAGAGCAGATAAGATAAACACTGAAGAACTAAGTATCAAAATGATACAATACAGATGTAAGCTAATACACAATAAATGAACTTAGTAGATTTTTCGCTCAGAGTTGGTGTATCAGCTGGAGATGAAGTTAATGCTCTCTATTTATAGGTAGAGAACATTAAATGACCGTTGTGAGATGATTCCAACCGTTGGAAGTGATTTGCTTAAGTTCTGGTCATCTTCTCTCTCTAAACTTCTGCTAATCCAAGTCTTAATGAAGTCTGATGTGGATCTCTGAGTTTCTGCCCGTTGGAATTAACTTTACTTGATATAGTAAGCATTCTTTAACGTTAACAAGGCGTGCTCGGATGGATTAGCCGAAAGTAGATGAGATTGTGCAGGTGCATTAAATGCACTGTTCACCTTTTTGCTTTTTCTCACAAATCTTCAATAATCTTGATCTGTGCTAACTGAAAAACACTCAACAAACTTGTTAAACATATCTGGGATCATGAGTGAATGATTTATGAAAGCAATTAGATCAAACAACAAGATATAGCAGATTTCACAAATTTGAAAAAGCTTCAACGGTCACTAACCTCGAGGTTAGTTCATCCAACCTCGAGGTTGGCCTGAAATCTTCAGGCAAACCTTCGTTTTAAAATCATTCAACCTCGAGGTTGCAAAGTGAACCTCGAGGTTTCTCTTGAGAAGAAACCTTCTGATAAATCTCATTAACTTGCAAACCTTGAGGTTCCAAAGGTAACCTCGAGGTCTGAAGTTTGTTTCAAACCTTCAGTTTTCACGGGAGCCCGACAACCTCGAGGTTGTACTTCTGTACTCGAGGTTGGCTCTTGAAAGAACAAAGTTCAAAGTTAAACATAAAGCCCAGCCTCGAGGTTACAATGTTAACCTCGAGGTTTTCAATACTTTGAAAACCAGTGTGCTCTCTGTAAGTGATAAAACTCGAGGTTGCAACATCATACTCGAGGTCAAAGGTGTTTTCATCGGGCTTAAGTTTCAAAGCAAAGTGTCCAACCTCGAGGTTGGAATATGGACCTCGGGGTTCATGTGCTTGATGAACAACATGACCTTTCTGTATGAGTTGAACCTTGAGGTTAGCTTTGCATACTCGAGGTTACAAGTGATAATGAAGAAACTTGGGTTCTCCAACTGAACCAGAACCTCGAGGTTGACTTCTCAACCTCGAGGTTTCACATATAACTTGTGAAACCAAGTTTTGCAACATTCGAACACTTGATTTTTAAAGCTTCTGTAAGGTCAAACCTCGAGGTTACAAGCCCAACCTCGAGGTTTGCTCTTAACCAGAGTTTTGACACTTAAGAGCAAAACCTCTTCAATTGTCTGTAGTTGTTGACAATCATCAAAACCATCAGAGAACTAATAGTCACTTTGTTATGGAAAAATTACAGGAAGGTTTGATAGATCTAAAGTATGTCAAGTTAGAATAACAATTGGCTGACATATTGACAAAGAGCTTGGGAATAGAGGCTCATAAATATTTGTTGAGCAAGTTAGGTGTCATTGATATATATAGCCCTAACTTGAGGAAGAGTATTAGTGTTGGTTGATAGTTAGTTGTGTAATTAGGAGTAGTAATGTATTGGGCCTTAATGGTGTGTGTGTGTCTGGGCCTATAGCCTATATAAGGCTAGTTAATGTACATTGGTTACTGATTTTGAATAAAATAGATCCATTCCAATTAATATTTTTCTTCGACGTAAATATTGATATTTATTAGTATCATTTGCCTTTTAATTTTAATTTTTTTTAAAAAAACTAGGGTTGTACAATTAAGAAGTATGAAACCCGGTGACTCAATCTGATGCAACTTGACCTAGTCGTTTAAACCCGAAAAAAGCAACCTGATAGACCCAGATCAAACCTGACAGGCTTAGTCACTGGGTTTAATTCAAGTTTTTGGGTTCTGCATTTTTTTTAAAGAAAATATTGTTTTAATGAATTCCAACGAAAAATATTATAAAATATTGTCTTGTCAGCTCATTAAATAGGAAACTTGTCTGTCTATCGTTTTGTTATCCTCTGGCTTAAATATGTGGTTAGTAGCTTAGTGCTCCAAGTGAGAAGAATTGGGATACATAGCCCAAGTATTCCCCCATTCTAGGAACAACGGATAATAAATCCAGTTTATTAAAAAATCCAAAAAAAAAAAGGCTCTATGTATAAGTCTACCCTAAAAGTCATTAATGATTTATTTTTCAATTTTATTTCTATTAAAAATGTAGGTGGGAGAAAAAGTAAGACATTTTCTATACCCATTATTAAATTATGGAAAATTTAGAAAAGTTAATCAATTTAAGACATTAATTAAATGTCTTAACTTTCAATTTTTTGATGTGAGATATAGTTAAATTGGATTTATAATATAGACCACTAGTTTGTGATAGTGCACCATGGTGCGGCAATGTTTATGAAAATGGGCTTGGCTTTATTGGGAAAACCTCCACACAAGGTGGAAATAGATAGGCTCTTATTAGAAGTATACGACCTAGTCTATTTTGAATCTATCCTTACCTATTTAGTAAATGGGCTAATCTCAAGCTCATTCCTATCATGAAGCATTGTCTACAAGCCAACACACCGGACTTATTTATCTTTTGCTTAATTTATATTAGTATTTCAAATCATATAAAATATAATCTAAATCAATTTTATAAATTGTTACAAACAAATTATCTTATTTTTGTTATATTCAATTTGTAACTATATTGTGTTTTTATGATATATTCTAATGAATGTATTTTTCTTATTTTATTATAAATTTAAACTAGATTTTTAAATAATTGAATAGTAACATACTCTAACCACCCCTCTATTTTGCCTTAATTATTTTTATTCGAAAGGCTCACATAAACCTTCTATTTCTATCTATTTAATCATTAGTAGATCGTTATGTTTGACTTTCAAACTTCTTTTATCAAAATACTAATCTTTAACATAAGAATTAGTTAAACATTTATGTTTGTCGAAAAAAGTTATACAACCAAAACATAATTCTAATATATATTTCCAAAATTTCTAATATGTTATAAAATTTGTAAATTTTTATTATATTATAAAATTTAATAATTTTAATTTCTCATCATACTTATTTATTTTGGGTTTTCCTTACCGATAAAGCCATACTTCGAACAGATATTTTTGCTATCATAATATAAATAATATAAGTTAAGATATTATATAAATAAGTTATCCCTGGCCTTTGATTTTTTTCCCTAAAGATAATAAACGTTCAAAAATAAATTAGGACATGAAATGATGAAGTGAAAATTATTAAATAAACTTTATTTTATTATAAATTTTACTTTGAAAAAATATGTTTTTGGAATATTTTTGGGATATTCTTAACGGAGTTGATGTTTAGGACCTAAGTATATATTTTTCAAAATAGATAGGAGATCCATGTAATAAAAGCAAAAGAAAAAGGGAAAATTATAATGAAGGACCTAAGAAAAATAATATTTATTAATAAGGACCATAAAAAGTAGTAATTATTTTAAAGGACCAAAAATTAAAATATTAAAATAAAAGGACTAAATTACCCTTTATCAGATTTCCTATATTCTGATTAACTAAATCTGGAATGATTTTTTCTTCCTATCTTCTTATTAACTGAATATGGAATGATTTTTTCTTACATGAGAATCTAAAGTAATTAATATATGATAATAAATAGATATTAATTCAAATAATTCTTTTCCCATCGTAGAATCACTCCAGATTATTATGCTAGAGAAAAGATAGGAAAGATGGAGCTTTTTATGGTTGTGGCAAAAGAAGCCCCGTGCGTTGTGTAACCGTCTGCAGTGTTAGACCTGAGATTTTTTGTGCTGAGGCAACCAAAAGTACCTGATATTCATTCAATATTACCAGTTGTTCCATTCCCAGATAAACAGAAAATAAAGTAAAAGGCTCTTAACTCAGAAAAACCCCATCAAAAGAGAAGAACGTGGTTAAAGAAACCAAATCTCTCTTTCCTTTCGCTATAACCATAAAAAGCTCCATCTTTCCTATCTTTCCTCTAACATAATAATCTTGAGTGATTCTACAATAGAAAAAGAATTATTTGAATTGATATCTTTTTATTATTATCCATCAATTACTCTAGATTCTCATGTAAGAAAAAATCATTCCAGATTTAGTTAATGAGAAGATAGGAAATCTGATTAAGGGTAATTTAGTCCTTTTATTTTAATATTTTAATTTTTGGTCCTTTAAAATAATTACTATTTTTTATGGTCCTTCTTAATAAATATTATTTTTCTTAGGTCCTTCATTATAATTTTCCCAAAGAAAAATGTTGTCACATTATTTTACTCATAATTGAATTATACATAATATATTTATCTTCCCACACTTAAAGGCTTATATTTCATCTTAAATGCACAGACTTTAAAACCTATTTAAAGACTACATTTTAAGTCGGCTGCCCAAAAAAAAAAAAAAAATTGGGCCATGTCATACCTTTTGGAGGTTCAAGCATAAGCCTAACAAAACCTCTACTCAAATCTAGACTATAAAATTAGACTACTTTGCTCCTATTTATAAGCTCCTTTTCGACAAAAGCACATATATCAAGGAGAGGTAGTTAACTCAATGATTATGAGGTGAATTTTAAACCTTACCCTCATTTGTGATTGGGTACCTTGAACTCTTTCTTCTCTCTCTATTTTCATTGATACAATTAATATGTGAAAAAGTGTCACAATTTCATTTATTTGATCAAAGGGGAATTATAAATAGGAGCAGTATTATTTAGTTAAAGCCTATCCTATACCCTATTTGTTGTTTTACATCACCCTAACATTTATTGTGTTATTTTCCAATGCCTAAAGTCTTCGATAAGTCAACTCACAAAAGTCAGTTTGGATGTCCCACAAGCCATAAGTGTGTGGATCATCGTAATCAAGAGTTTCAGATTTTTACCCCAAAAAAGAAAGTTTCAGAATATTCTCCCGTGGAATTCATGGAAAAGTTGCGCCTTTCTAATCACTCAAATTAATTAATGAGAATTAAATTGGAAAAATATAATCAATATAAGCACTCGGGTTTATAATATCATTTTACAAGTTACTAATTTCCCTCTATTTATTGACTCTCTTTTTTGTAATACCCTAAAAATCCTATTTAGCATAACCACTAAATAAGACCTATTTAAGTAGGTGAATATGTGGTCTCAAAGATATTATAGTTCATCTAGTTTAAAATTAGAAAATTTTCTCCTAGAGTTAAATAAACCCAAACAACTCAAATACTCTAAGTTCATTTAGGGATCATAAAATACCCTATGATTTTCATATTGAAGCATAGTTCATATTTAAATTTTAAAGGGGCATAAAATGTTATTGAAATATCAAACAAATTAGAGGAAAGTGTCAATAATTGATTGGACAAATAATTGTACAATAATTAAAGTAATTGCATTAATTTTTTGCAATTAATTATTGAATCCTCTTAGGAACCATAAAATATCATAAAATTACCAAATTAAATTATGGTTCACATGGAATTAAAAGGACCAATAAGGAACTATGGAGAATACTTAAACAAAAGAGGAGAAAAATAATAAATAGTTAGGTATTCATTAAATTAAATAATTGTGCCAAATCTTTATAAATAATCAAGGAATTGATTAAGCATCATTAACTTATTAAGAGGTTAAATTTACTAAAATACCCTTAATTAACACCTTAATGCATAAAATCATAATTGATTCATAGAAAGCCCTAAAGAGTTATCATCATACTGAGCCCAATTAAGGGGGGAATAATAACAATTAATGAGCAATTGAAATTACAACAATGAAGACACTAAATTTAACTAAATTAAAATAGGCATAATTAAAGATGTGTAATTCCGATTAAAAGCCAATGGCTAATCAAGAGTTGTTTAAATGAATTTCTAAGGATTATAATTAAATTGGGGTTCCTAAAATAGTATAAAATATCATGAAAATACCTAAAACAACTATAGGGAATTTCTAACAAGTGAAGAGCAATTAAATCTATATTTAAAAAGATATTAACATGTAATTCTTATATTTTCAAAAATAAGCCGTAAAAATATATGAAGAGGTTTAAAATAATTAGAGGACACTAAAAATAATTAGTAAACATCAAAAACTAATCTTAATTGAATTAACATGCATAATTAATTTAATGATAAATATTTACAAGCAATTTGCAATATTTTGGCTAAATTCAACAATAAAGCCTAACAAGGGATCCATAATTGTAACAATTGGACTTAGTAGGATCATAATTGAATTGGTAATCAATAAAATCATTTCAAACTAAACCTAATTAAGCTTAATCTAATAATAAACAAGAAGAAATTAATCTAGGGCTTTTTGGCACAACAAAAACTCAATTGGATCATTTTTGGTAACCCAAATAATTGCCCAAACCACCAACAAAGCCCAAAACAACAATCCAACCTAGAGGACCAGGGGGCATTTCAGTTTTTAGAGGCTTCAAAGGGAAGAAATTGAGTTTCAACACATGTGTCAAAATTGGTCAAAGCTTCTAGATCACAAACCACTATTCATGGCTTAAAATGCAAGTTTGTCTTAGCTTCAAGGAGAAGGAAGAAGAAAGAGAAGAGGGGAGAGAGAGAGAGAGGGCAGATGAGTGTGTGTATGGTGAGAATTTAATTTTTCAATGAAGCCCTAGATCTAATGGTGGAGTTTTATCAAGAGGAAAGTTGCATTTTATTACCAAAATGTCCAACCCTTTTCCTATAAATAGGGGCCAAGCTCTTCACATTTTCCTCACACCAAGCAAAGCAACACTTGCTTATTTGAGAGAGAGTTGAGAGAGTTGGAGGAAGAGCTTAAAGGAGTCCAAGCTTTAGGTAAGCAAAGTTCTTTAGTTTTGAGTTTATATTCATAGGTAGAAGTAGTTTTAATCTTTAAAATTCTAGAATAATTTTAGTTTCATGTTTTTATAGTTAAAAATAGCTTCATTTCGAAAATTTAGTGAAGGAAGTAGTTCTGCAAAATTTCCAGGTTAAGAACACTGTAGTAATGAAGTTCTGGCGAAAATTCGTCGGTTAGGCGATTTCTGAACAAGTCACAGAAAAACGCATATTTTATGTTGAAAATGTTGTTGAAAAATTCTGAGAAAATTCATGGTTAAATTAGACATATAGAGCTTTCCAAATCTGTAAATAACATGTTGAAATGAGCTCTGTACAATGAGAAAGAAATTCACAAAGTTTATGTTGCGAACATGCTGGAATTTCTGGGCAGAGGATGCACACGTGAAATCTGGGAATGATTTTTGAATTCTGGGCAAGGCATGATATTTTTTTTATAGAAAATAGACATCCTAAGGAGTCCGGAACATTTTACGGATCTTCGTTTCGATTTTTCTAGAATTAGTTATGAATTTCCAAAGATAGGCGAAATTCTGCCCCTAAATTCCAGCGGTTTTTCAATAAATTGTGAGAAAATAAAATAATGGTTTAATGTACCAAGGGTAGAATAGTCACTAGTGGCCAAAATATATTTTAGGATATTATTTGTAAATTAATCATACGATATTCCTATTATAGGAAGTCCGCAAACGTATACCGATCGTCGTCATACCGGAATTATCAATCCAGGTACGGACGCGTACTGTAACACTAACTCTGATGCTTATTGTATGCTTATATGTGATAGATAGTCTAAAACTCTGTTTTGAAAATTGATCATACACATACAACTTGATACGGGTTATGGTTTTGATAATGCCGTTATGTTTTTCTAAGCGCTGAGGACACGGATGTACACCGTGGCACTGGAGATAGTGCAGACTGTAATAACATACATGTTGCAGTGGCCGTGTAATGTTATTATGTGAATATATGAATATTGTATGTGATTAAATGCTGTTTTGCCATAGATATCTGTCATACATATTTGATACACAAGCATGAGGTTAACCGTTACCTGAGGTTCAATGGTAATTGAACCTCAGCTCTTAACATAGCGTCAGGGTCCGGAGGAACCAGGGCCAAGGACAAGGATAAGGAGCCAGCGCGAGGACGAAGACGGAGAAATTTTTATTTCAATGTTATTTTGTTGAACTATTTTCAGACTACTGTACCGCTGTGTAAGCAGTCAGATACTACACCAGTAAATGTTTATCAGATACTCACACTTTTGAAATTATTCCGATGCTCTACTCTGATCAATTATTTCAAAAACGCTTCAGAAAATTGGGATGTTACATTTTTTTTTAGTTAAAAACTATTAGTTGACCTTTTTTTGGTCTGTGGATAAAATCTAGTGTTTCTGTATCGAAATAATCAAAAAAAAAAAAAAAAATCAAGTGTTTCCTCTTCAAGAGTTAGAGGGTAAAGGCTTATCACCTCCCTAACAAGTATACTTTTTGGGATTCGAACTTATGTTCTCCTGCTTACGGAGGTGAGACTCCTTACCACCTTTATTAGTTTTAATTGGCTCTTTAATTAAGTATAAGAGCAATTGTTCGTCTAAGAATTATGCCACTTCAATTATTATGAGTCCATTTTAACGGATTCTCAAATGTTACTGAATGACAATCAAATCATTAAATATGTAATAAATTGATAAAAAATTTTAAGTTTAACCTTATTAAAATTCTCTCTCTCTACATTTACAAATCATATTCTCATCTTTCTCATTTTTATTCTTTCATGGTAAAATTGAAAAGTAATTATTAATAAACCTCTAAGTGGACTTATATATTTAGGTTCAAAAATTTACTTTATAATGGAATTATCATAATGACCAAAGTAGTAATATTTTCCTAACTTATTGATCTCTTTTTTAGTAGTCTGTGTAGAATTCATTTTCACGAAATCCAAATAGTAACACTATAGGAAGAAAAAAAATCCAAATAATAACTAACTAAACCATGAAACCAAACTTTCACGTGTTGAAAAAAAAAAAAAAAACTAAACATTCATGTCACAATAAGTCTCTACAATTATTGCTAGTAGTTTGTGTCTTCTTCTCTAGATTCAATTAGACTTTCTCTCCACATCCCTGTTCATCTAGACCATGCACCCATAAATTTGATTAAACGGTGGCCAATCATAAAATTAATATAAATTATTAAAGAAACAAATAAAATTTAAATACAAAAGAGTAGGGAACGCATACGCATTTATTAAAAAATATATCTTAAGTGCCGTGTGGTTTTGGGAACAATGAAAATGTTTCATTTGTCATCTAACAAAGTGTCTTTGATTTATCAGCGTGAAGAACTCAATGAATGTCGTTGTTCTTAGTGCTCCACAGTCAAACAAATCAACATTTTCTTATCATCAGCGACAAAAATAAATTCCGTACGAGAGAGGCAATAGGATTGTTTGTATTATATGGAGTGGCTATCCTGTACGTCAAGGTCCCTCCATCAGCTGACAAGAAGGCCAAGTCTTGTAAAGGAATGGAATGGAATGCACGACTATTAAAATTATAATGACTATAGATGAATTTTTGTAAGATGAAAGCATTAGAGTAATAGAGGGAACCACTTTCAAGATAGGTAGGGGGAGCTTTTCTTAACCTAGACCATCTTTCTTAATCTGGACCGTCCAGATTAATTTTTTTTTAAATTGTCAATTTTTAAATGAAAAAAATCATTTTTAAAAAATAGGTTAGTTGAGAGATTATCTTTATTTTAGATTTTGTACCCATTAAAATATATTTGTTTTTGAAAAAATAGAAAGTAAAAAAAAATAAGATTTGGACCTTCCAGATCAGATCTGAACAATCCAGGGGAGAGGAGCTCCCCCTACCTAGTCAAAAATAGGTAGAGAAAGTGGTTCCAGTAATAGAGAGAGTATAAATTATAATGTAATTAATTTAGATTTCAATTTTTAAAGAATGATGAATATCATGGAGAGACTATTTATGATAAACCAAACTTAATTATATTGAAACAAATCATACGCGATATATATGTGTGTGTTTATATTGAAATCCATTTGTGTCAGAACAAACGAAATTACTCTATCCCGCTTACATATCTTCAATTCATTTTCATTTCATTTACAGAGATCGTTGTGGATATATCTTTTCTGAACACAGGTGATGGATAGTGCTGGCTTTGTCTCTACATCAAGGAGGTCTAAGTTATGAATCCAAAACAGAGAGGAATGAAAACGTTTACTGAGAAAAATGAGACCAGCTTCAGATCTCTTCCACAATAATTCCTTCAATAGTGAACCTCGAAACCAAATGGCACCATGACAATAATAGTACTCCAATTTTTTAAATATATGTTGGACGATATCAACATCAAAATAACAACTGCCTATATATAAAAACTTACAAATCGTAATAATATCAACTTATAATAGGGAAATGATAAGTTTCCATATGAAAATTTAGAAGCCCCAGTTACATTGTGAGAGCTGATACAAAAACTTAAAGTGTTGATAAGTGAAATTATAAGTCACATACATATTTTAACAATTGAGCATACCAAAATAACAAACAAGTTCAAATAGAGAATTTGACACCTAATTGATATAAATCAATTTGGCCTAAGTTTTGTCTACTAATTATATATATTTGTAGACATATATTAACTAATTAAAAAAAGAATAGTATTAGATATTCAAAAAATTTTAATATAAATGAAAAACTAAAATTATATGTATAAATAAAATGTTACTACGTAAACCAAAAAATATCATACTAAACTCTGAAAAAGCCTTTTTTTTTTTTAAATGAAGTTGATGTGTGCGCAAGGGAAATATATATATATATATATATATATATATATATATATATATATATATATAGTGTGTATCTGTGTTTGTGTGTAGTTACAACTTGCATGTTATACAGTTGTCCACATCGCCATTGAGATCTGGACCATGCTCTAACGAATTGTAGGAATAGGAGGGGGAGTGGGCCTGAAAATATCCCTCTTTTGCCCCCTCAGGTAAATATCCCCCTTCAGCCCCCTCTGGTTGGGAGTGAGTTTGATCAGCTCTTTGTAAATGACCCAATCCCAAACCCAAAGACCCTAGAGACCGTAGGTGGAGATCGAGGAGCAAGTCTGTCGTTTGACGACATCCTCAATGACGAAGATGAGGAGGTCCAGTTTCAGATTCCCATAGCGGAAGCGGAGCGGTTTCTCAACCAGGAGAATGAGCGGGATCAAGGGAACCCCCGACCGTCTTCTTCTTGTTCCACCGGTTTTGTGGTGGATGTCGAAGGTAAGCATAAGTAGTTTATTGGAAAAAAATAAAATTTAAATTCTTGATGTGCAAAGGAAATTTATTTTAATACAATACAACAATTTTTTTATAATTGTGTAGATAGACATAGGAACATCAGCAGGAGGGCGCTGAATGTTCCCACGCTCAGTCACCAGGAGGACTACCGTGTGATAGTCCCCTGGAATGAGGACATGGACCAGCCGATCGGCAGCGGCAATCATCTGTTGAACCGATACTTGTCACAATTTGGCGGGAATTGGGTATGGTTCCCGATCTATTTCGAGAATTGGAAAAAGATCCTGAAAGACAATAAGGACAAGGCGTTTGAGGACGTTGTGCAGGTAAGTTATAAGTTGTGGTTAATTTTACATGTTAATAGTTATAAGATGTGGTTAATTTTGTTATCTATTTCTTAATTAATTATTAGTTAATTACTAATCATTTTATGATACAGAAAAAGTTTAAACTGCGAGCCAACGCGAAGAGGTACGTAAAGTTGAAACTTGGAGAAGCGTGGAAGAGCTGGAGGGGTCGTCTCTATAACCAGCAGAATGGAGATTTGACTATGCCTCTTCAGCAACTAATGGAGAACGTCCCAGATGGCGTGGAGGCAAATGACTGGGCAGCTTTTGTCCAATATAGGAGGAGTGCAGGGGCACAGGTACGTTTTTAAAAATTTGTTTTAATTAATTTTGTTTAAATGTAGTTTAAAAATTTAAATATAGACAAAATTAATGTTGTGTTTAGATTTGATTTAATTAGAGTAAAATACATTGACTACTCCTCTATTTTACCTAAATTTCACAAACAACTCATTTTTTTGCAGGCTCTATCGCAGAGGAATACTAGAAGCAGGGCAGCTCAAAGGGTGAATCACACGGGAGGATCCAAGACGTTTGTTGTGACCTACAGTGAGATGGTATGTTAAAAGTTAAGTTAATTTTATGTTTAAATGATTATTCTTTTGTTTTAGATATGACAAAGTTTATATTCTTTTAGCAAGAGAAGGCTCGGGAGGAGAATCGTCAGACGGACTATGGGGAGTTGTATACACGCACCCATAGGCATCGTGATGGGACGCCGATCTCTGAGGCAGCAGAGGAGATAATAGTAAGTTACAAAAAAACTTGATTATATAGTTAATGCTGTATATTTAAATTTAATTAAATTGTTTGATTAATGTTTTTGAAATATGTGCGTCAGGCCTGGATTGAGCAGAACCAACAAGAGATACGAGCGTCGCAGCCCCCGGAGTCACAGGGGTCTGTTGATCCTACGGCCGTATTGAAAGCTGCTGTGGGTCTAGTAGAGCATCCTGGCCATGTTAGGGGCTTTGGGCTAGGGGCCAGGCCTAGCATGGTGTACGGCAAGGCCTCCTCTTCTGATGCCGGGACCTCCGACTCGAGCAGGCAACCACCAAAGGCGGTTGATGCGATGATTGCCAAGCAGCTTGCCGTGCAGGTTGCCATGCAGGTTGCTGCAGAGAGGGCCAGGAATGAGGCCAGGACTAGGCGCATGCAGGAGAGCCTCAACAGTTGGTTCGCTAATCAGAAGCATAGCTGGCAGTCACTTGCCGGGGCCTTTTCAGAGTTGCTTCCCAACAGACGGTTTCCTTCTCCCGAGCCTCCCCCTCCGTTCATTTTAGAGGATTCCCCCGGCTCCCCCGCCTCCCCATCCGTCCGTCTACGAGGATCCCCATCCGGATCATGCTGATGGTGAAGAAGAGGGCGTTGTTACCTCTGCTCGTGCCCACGCCGCCCCTGAGAGAGACCTCCCTGAGAGACCCCCCAGAGACAGGACCTGATCATCAGGCTCCTGATAATTAGTTCTTATTTTCTTCAGTGTTTCATTTTGTACTGTTGGATGTTTGTTGACAATTTTATTAAATTTCAATATTTGTTATCTTTTCTTTTCAGTAGGTTTTTTAAATTTGAATTTTATTAACCGCTATTAACGGAGTTTATAATTTGTGATTAAAAATTTGAGTACAGGTAAAATTTGAATTTTATTAAATAATAAACAGAGTTTATAATTTGCAATTAATAATTTGAATACGGTTGAAATTTGAATAATAACCGCTGAACCTTTGTTGCAGTTTTATCCATAAACCGCTACAAATTTTCAAACGGTCACCATTTTGTAGCAGTTTAAAAACCGCGACTAGATTTTTCAATTCACATTCGTAGCGGTTAGTTAACCGCGACAATTTTATGGCGGGATTTTCAATTCAAATTTGTCGCGGTTACTTAACCACGACAAATTCAAATTAGAAATTTGTCACGGTTTGTAACCGCTACAAATTGTCCCAAGTTGCATTTAAAGATTTCAAGTGCTGTCATGAAAGTAATTAAACATTGTCTCCACATTTATATACTTTCCTAGCTTTGTTTACTACAGATGGATAAGTCATGGATCAAGATGTCGCCCAGTTCTCCTATATATTTAGCGGGATTGAAAAATTTCTTAGATTTCGCCTTCTCTCACGCTAGCATTAATGGCAAGATTGTGTGTCCTTGTTGTAGATGCAAGTTTAAGAAGTGGCAAACACGAGAAGGTGCTATGGAACATCTTCTTATTAAGCCTTTCCCAGAAGCATACACATTCTGGGGTGTTCATGGTGAGAAACGTGGTATGAGATATGGGGATCGTCTTCCTCAAACCTCACAAGTAGGAAGAAATCAACTAGATCAACGTGATCCGGTTAATAAAGCTGTTTGCGACGCTTTTGCTATTCAAGACGACAACTTCACGGCAGAAGTGCAGGGTCCAAAACCAGTTTTCTTCAGGTATGAAGCAGCTCGGGAATTTTTCAGCCTTATGGATGAGAGCGATTGTCCTTTGTATCAAGGGTGTCAGAAATACTCAAAGTTATCCTTTCTGATCAAATTGTACCATATCAAGTGCATGTGTGGGATCACTGATAAGGCGATGTCGATGTTGCTTGAATTACTACGAGATGTTTTCCCAGACTCGAACATTCCCACAACCTTCTACGAGGCCAAGAAGACAATCAACAAATTAGGCTTGAACTACGAAAAAATCGATGCCTGCCCTAACGACTACATGCTTTATTGGGGGGACGACACTCGGAGGCAGACATGTAAGAAGTGTCACACTTCGAGGTTCAGGACAGTTCAAAAGGGAAAAAAGCAGAAGAAGAAACCCACAAAGATTCTAAGGTACTTTCCTTTAAAACCTCGCTTACAAAGATTGCTTATGTCCTCTAAGACAGCTGAGCATATGAGGTGGCATGAAGCTGACAAGAACGAGGATGGTAAACTTAGACATCCACAGGATGGTGAAGTGTGGAAAGCGTTCGACTCAGACTTTCCTGATTTCGCGGCGAACCTTAGAAATGTTCGTCTTGCTTTGGCGACTGATGGTTTTAATCCGTTTGGGAATCTTAGCACAAGTTATGGTATATGGCTAGTTGTTTTGATACCTTACAACTTGTCCCCTTAGATGTGTATGAAACAAAGCTCCTTCATTATGTCCATGATCATTCCAGGCAAAAAGGCACTGGGAAATGATATCGATGTGTATCTACAACCGCTTATCCAGGAGTTGGTGGAGTTGTGGAATGTTGGCGTCGAGACGTATGACACGCACAAGAAGACACTGTTCAACTTGCATGCGGCGTTGATGTGGACTATCAGTGACTTCCCTGGACTGGGAACATTATTTGGGTGGAATGTGCATACCGGCCTTGCGTGTCCGGCTTGCAATTTTGACTCTGACTCAGTGCGACTTCCCCACAGTCGTAAGTGGTGCTTCATGGGTCATCAGAGGTTTCTCGATTGTACACACAGATTTAGGTTGCAACGCAATCATTTCAATGGGAAACAGGAAAAAAGAGGACCTCCTCGGAGTTTATCCGGTGCAGAAATCATAGAGCAACTTGTGGATGTTAAATTTGAGTATGAGAAAAAAGACGACCCAGCAAAGGCCGAGACAAAGATGGCCAAGGCTTCTGGTTCTGCGACCCAACAATGGCGGAAGATAAGTGTCTTGTTCACTCTTCCGTATTGGACAGATAATTCGTTGCGACACAGTTTGGATGTCATGCACATTGAAAAGAATGTGTGCGACAATCTGTTGTACACAATTCTAAACAAACCAAGCAAGTCAAAAGATCATCTTCAAGCAAGGAAAGATTTATAGGAGATAGGAGTTTGTGCAGATGCGTGGCCGGATGAGTATGACAGATTTCAACAGGCAAAATTCACCTTGACAAAACCGAATAAGGAAATCTTCCTAGCGACGTTGAAGAATGTAAAAGTTCCTGACAGGTATTCAAGCAACATTTCACGATGTGTTGACATGCAGGCTCGAAAGGTTACTGGGCTGAAGAGTCATGACTCACATGTGCTTATGCAGCAGTTACTTCTGCTGGCCATAAAAAATACGTTGTCTCTCGATGTGTCGATCGTTTTGGTCGAGCTTTGTACTTTCTTTCGGAAGTTGTGTTCCAAGGTTTTGATTGTGGAGGAGCTCGACCAGCTGCAGCAAAAAAATCATTCTTACGCTGTGTCATTTGGAGATGATCTTTCCTCCGTCATTTTTCACATTCATGGTTCACCTAACAGTACACCTTATTCATGAAACCAAGCTTGCTGGCCCAGTTCACTACCGATGGATGTATGCTATTGAGAGGTACTCATTTAAAATTAATTACTTTAGCATTACTCCTCTAGTCGCAAGTTTAACTATTGATGTATCGACATTTTTCCTTATTACTTTATAGGTTTCTTAGGAAACTGAAATCTTACGTGAGGAATAAGGCGTGGCCTGAAGATTCAATAGCAGAAGGTTATATTGGGGATGAGGTCATGTATTTTTGTTCTAGGTACTTTGATGACATTGAGACGTCATTCAACCGACCGACTCGTGTGGACGATTGTCCTGAGCCAGAGCCAGAGCCAGAGCCATCAGCTTCAGAGTTGTTATTCCCTCGTGTTGGTAAACCAGTTGGCGGATGTGAGAACTTCAAACTCACGGCACTTGAGAAGTTTCAAGTACACAGACATGTCTTGATTAATTGCACTAAAATTGAACCGTACCTTCAATAAGGATTGCACACAAATATATATGTTATCATATATGTTTCCTTACATTTTATAGGCACATTTCTTGCTCGTCATCGCATGTTTAATTGCAGGGAATTCAGGAGTCATGTGAAGCGTCAGCTAACGATCCGGACACAAACATCCTCCGAAATTGATAGAAAGGTCCACAGAGAATTATAGGGTTGGTTTAGGAGGAGAATAATGAATGACCACAACCCCCACTCACCAGAATTCAGAGCTCTCGTACTCGGCCCGCTTGACCACGCACAAAGATTTACTACATACAATGTCAATGGCTTCGAGTTTTGCACGGTTTCACGAGATCAGGGATTGCTGACCCAAAACTCAGGTGTATATGGCACGTTTGGGATGAGGAGTTATGCGAGCAGCAGTGACGGGAACATGCAGTTCGATGACATCCCGTATTATGGAAAGCTGCTTGATGTGGTCAGGATAACTTACCAGGGCCTTTTCTCTGTGACGCTGTTCAAGTGTTTGTGGGCGAATACAACAACATCCCGAGGACTCACGACTGATGACTTAGGCATCACATCAGTGAATTTCTCCCGGCCTATTCACACTGGTCAGTTTGAAGATGATGAGCCATATATTCTTGCCTCAGATGCCCATCAGGTTTATTATGTCGCCGATAAGAGGCACATGGATTGGAATATGGTGGTTCACTTAAAGCCTCAGGACCTTTATAACATGGGCGATGGTGAGAACGTCGCCTACGATTGTGAACCGCTCCAGCCCGCCAATTTCGAAAACTTTTTCCCATACGGCAATGACACTTTACCTATAGTTCGGTACGTTTTTTAATAAACACATCCTATATGAAATATAATATAATATATATAATAGCATTGAACTAAAGTTTTCTATGTGTTATAACATATTCAACTCACACGTAACTTTTTATACAAACTTTCTTTGTAGGGATGCTGATGAAGATTGAGAGAAATTCCCTACTCTTCATTTAACTTTTTTTTTAAAAAAAAAAACCCAAAAAAGTATTAGTAGCGGTTTAAAACCATTATAAAATACACAACAAACTGCTACAAATTTAAAACTGTTACAAAATCTTAAAAAAACCGTTGCTAAATGAAATCGCTATAGAAACCGAAACCTTAACTGCTACAAAATGAAACCGTTACAAAAACTGAAACCTTAACCGCTACAAAGTGATGCACTGATATCAAAATAAATACCCCTACCAAACCACATTTAATATACTTCAGTTTTGTTTTCTACACACGTTTTCTTTCCTTCTCTCATATTTTTACGTTTTCTCAGCGAGATAAAGTGTTTGAATGGGGTAAGTATCATTCAACCGGATCAATTTCAATACTCATCGAAATATTTCTTTTTCCTTCTACCTTGTTGATATTAACTTTTGTTATTTTACAAGTACTTTTTGTCAATTTTCAATTTTCTTTCTTCTTTCACATACATATATTATTCTATCCACTTTCCCACACTTTTATTTTATAATTAATTTTAATTTAATTAACTCATAAATTGTTGTTATTATACTTACATTATCTCATTGTGTTATACATATATAGTAACCTTATACAATCAAATATCATAATTTGAGATCATTTATTTTGACTCTAAATATAAATGATTAAAAATATACCACTTTTTAATTACAATAAGAATTGATAGAAAAATAAATTTTTTTTACAATTTTATAAATTTGTAGTGGTTGTAAAACTGCTACAAATACCAAAATACCAACACACATGCCAAAACGACTTTTCAAACATGTGACGTCAATATTTTGTAGCGGTTATTTAGCCGCTACAAATGTCTAAATGAAAAAATGGCAGCAAAAATTTTTTAAAAAATGGCGGGAATTATTCGTTGTGGTTATGAACCGCTACAAAAATTATGGCGGTAATTTTTTTTTTGGAAATCTGGACTACTTAGTAGTGGTTTTCATAACCGCTACAAAATCATAATTCGAAATGATTAGTAACGGTTTAATAACCACGACAATATTATTGAAATCATTTTGTAGCGGTTTTTAGACCGCGACTAATGTGTATATAAGTTGTCTACACAGCCTCCTATAGTAGCGGTTATTTAGAACCCCGACAGTCTCAGTAGCGGTTTATGCCTCTGTAGTAGCGGTTTTTTTTAACCGCAACTAATCTCTTCGTTTCAATGGTTTTAGTAGCGGTTTCTTCAACCGCGACAAATGTCGTTTGTAGCGGCTAAAACTGCTACAAATGTGCGATTTTAACCGCTACAAATGACCCTTTTTTTTGTAGTGACACAACCATTTTATAATAGGGGTCAAAATTTCAGTAAAGTCCCACTATATAAATGATTAAAAGGAATATTTCAGAAAAATAAAATATTTTAATAAAAGATACTTTAATTAAGTCTTTAATTCTATAAATTAGTTATTTAATTTTTATATTTAAAATTTGAAATGGAGGGTGAAGCCTAGGCTGGTCTAGCCCATTTCCACCCCTAGATATTATATAAATAAGAATTAAAAATATGTGATATCATAAATAACATTTTTTTGGGTTAAGTAGCAATTTTGCCCTGGAAGTTTTTCTTTAGGAGCAATTTTGCCCCTCCGTTAACAACCGTAAAGGTCAACGGTTAGTTGACCGTTGACGGAGGGGCAACATTGCTCCAAAAAAAAACTTCCGAGGCAATATTACTCCAAGAAAAACTTCCGGGGCAAAATTGCTCCTGGCGAGATACTTCCGGGGTAAATTTGATACTTAACCCTTTTTCAAATTAAATTGAGGGAAAAATAAGCCTAAATTTTCAATAATTATTCTCATAGTTATTTTAAGCCAAAATTTTATAATTAATTTCCATATATTATTCAAACTTTGAAATCTCAAAATTTGGGATGTTACACACTTAGACTTTATACTCCCAAATAAAGGTAATTAAGTACAATATTCCAAGTTTCAATCACTAATGCATTTGAAGGATGAGCAATTTCATAATTAGAAAGCAATGAATCAGTTAATTAAATTCCTCAAGCCAACACTAGTCATACTCAAGCGATGCGAATAAATTAGCTAACTACACAACCCAACATTTTAAAATGAAGCAAAAGAAAACTCTCAAGGTATTGGTGTTGCACTCATCTCACCTCATTGGGATAATTTCGGTCTAATTCACTCAATCAACACTTTATCATAGGCTTATAATAACTATAACTTCTCCACTACTAATAGCAATTAATGTAATAGATTAAGAGGATTTAAAAGGCTTTTAAAGTTGGATGAAGACTAGATGGAATGAATTAACTTTGATATGCAAGTCAAAGTTAATGAGTAAGTTTATAGCATTTAAATAATTTGACAAACTCTTGTCAATTCTTTTCCAAATTCATGAACAAGCATTTCTTTTGCTTTTTTTTTTTAACTACAAAATACTTTTCTATTTTTCTCTTTTTCTTTTTTAATATTTTTCTTGTTGGAAGGGGCAAAATTCCGTTTGCATGTGTTACAAAAAATATAACTTAATTTGCAGTTCTTAACAAAAAGAATATAAAGGATAAGATAATAACTTAGATTGGATCGTTGGAGTGAGTGGCTGTGGCTTTTATTGAGCAAACATAGTTGGATGGAGGCTTTACTATTTACTTTTAACATTAGTTATAGTCTCTTGTGGTTGCCTAGTTTGCTCTTCATAAGAAAAATTAAGGTATTGAAAATCAGATTTGTTACTAAAATATTTGAAGTAGTGATTTAAGTGTTAGAGGTCTAATTGTGGGTTAATTAGAGTTAACCCTATAAAAAGTGATGTTTAAATAAAAATGCATTAATTCACAAATGAATGGAGCATTATAAACAACAAGTAATTAATAAAACAGAATTGTTAAAGCATAAATTTGACATAACGACATTTTATGTTAATAAGGGAAAGAAAAAATATAAAATTAAACTTGGCCGTCAATCGAGCACGAGTTTACTAGGATGACTTGGAAAAAAGAATATTCCATAATAAAAAATAAATTTTAAATAATAATTGAGGGGGATTGGGCCATCTAAAGTCAAAATTTCTACGTACCCTGACCCAAAGTCAGTCATTACGATAGCGTGTGATTTAAGCGGTTCCATCGTTATTGCGTGTTGGAAAATGCTCCCACAAAATTAAAATCTATCGGCCGATGTTAAAAATTATTGGGCCCATCCTGATAACAGCCACTCACGTTTGGATTTTAGTACTTCTGCGTATTAATTGGTTTAGAGAATTCCAGATCTCTTGCGCATAAAATTAATTAGACTCCATGCATTTTAGAGTCTTAAAAACGAAGTTGCATTATTTATGCCTGTGAATAAATTTAATATATAAATTGATTCATTTTCCATCTATTCAATCTTATTATGTTTGACTTTTAAACTTTTGTTTTACCAAAATACCTTTCTTTAACATAAGAATTATTTAAACATTTATGTTTGTCAAAAAAAACTATACAACCAAAAAATAATTTAATATATATTTCAAAATTTTCTAATATGTTATAATTTTAATTATATTATAAAATTTAATAATTTTAATTTTTCATCATATTTATTGAAACTTGTTTATTTTAGGTTTTTCTTAAACAGATTCTTTTGTTTTTTTTTCCTCAAGTTTCTTAAACAGATTCAAACACATATTTTTGCTATCATAATATAAATAATATAAGTTCAAGTATTATATAAATAATTCATCCCTAACCAATGATTTTTTTCTTGAAGATAATAAACGTCTAAAATAAATTAGGATACGAGATGATGAAGCAAAAATTAGTAAATAAAATTTATTTCATTATAAATTTTACTTACAAATATTTCTTTTTTTTAAAAAATATTGTTGGGATATTCTTAATGGAGTTAATGGTTTGGATATAAATGTATATTTTCAAAATAAAATGGAGATCTGTATAATAAAAGAAAAACAAAAAGGTGGTCAGAGCGTTTTACTCATAATTGAATCATACATAATATATCTATCGCCCCACAACTTATTTGGGACATAACATACACTTTTAAATAGGTTTTAAAGGGCTATATTTTACCTTAAACGCGCATACTTTAAAACCTATTTAAAGTCTATATTTTAAGTCCCAATGAACTTTTTTGATATATAAATTTATGTTGGAACTTTTTTATAATTTTCTATGGTTCTTGGGACCTGATTGTCATTTTCACATTAAAATTTAAGAAAAACTAAATATTCAAATAACTAATTTTTCTATATATTTCGAACAAGTTTATTTCTTGACCTCAAATATCTAGACCAAGTTCAAGCATAGACAATTTGTAATTCTATGGGGATATATATATATATATATATATATATATATAGAGGCTCCTTCGTTGCTTCCGAAAGCAGTGGCAATCTTTTAATAAACTCCGCTTCATATCTTTCTTCCTCTTTCCTATAAACGCGGAAGAATGAAAAGCGCATCACTGTGTATGCTCTCTTTGTATGTGCTTGTTATGTCCATCAGTGATAGAGACTCAGCGCAGGTTGTTGCAGACGGTGGTAATTCAGGTAATCAAGCACACATATATTCTGATGACCTATGCTTTCCAATCTCTTATTTTAATACTCGAAGGAGCTGCTATTCAAAATAATTAAGGAATACTACTCCTATAGTTTTTAATGAAAGATGTTTTCAGCATATTAAGAAAAGTTAGTTATAATATGGTTAAAGTTGTTTTATATATATATATATATATATATATATATATATATATATATATATTACAAAAGTAATACTCATTCATTCATCTGTTAAAGTTGTTATAAATTAAAGCAACCTAGCATTTCATTTATACCTCTATTAATTAAAAGAAAAGAAACATCATTTCCTCGATTTACCGGGGTTTATTAAAAAGGCTTAGAAATAATAGTAATAACCAACTAGTAGGCTTAATAACAATAATAATAATGTATGAAATAATATAACTTTTTGTTTCTGAAAAATTTTCTCCCTACCGATTAAGTGTCAAAACTTTAATCTGAAATAACTCAGTTCTTGTAATTTTTTTAACTGAAAACAGTTCAGTCCTTATAACATTTTTTTTTTCATTTGTAAAGAACTCAGTCAATGTAATTTCTTGACTCAATAAATTACAAACGTTGAGGTGTAATGAGTAAAAGTTTAAGAACTTGGTTGATAATTAAGAGAAAAATCAAGGACTAAAGTTTTATTTGTCGAACAAAATATTACTTCTTTTGGTCCTTAATTATAAGATTCAAATAATCAAATTGTGCTATTTAACAAAATCTATTGAAGTTAGTTAAAAGCAGTACAATTTTTTATATTCTCCCTCATTATTTGTCATTTTAAGCAAAAATGATATTTAAAACACTTAATTAATACTTATTAAATCACTTATGGGAGTGAGTAACTGATAAGTAATATTTATGGGAAAAGGTTTCATTAGCATAGACTGCGGAGCAAGCACAGATTACATGGATGAAGCAACAGGGATTTGGTACCAGACAGATAAAGGCTTCATTGAAAGCGGAACCAATCATCGACTAGCCCCCTACATTGACTTCTACAGTCAGGCTTCAACTATAAATCGGCAAGTAATGACTCTGAGAAGTTTTGCAGAGGGAGAAAGAAACTGTTACACTCTGAAACCAAAACAAGAGAAACAGAAGCAGAAGTATATGATCAGAGCCATATTTGCATATGGCAATTATGACTTGAAATACCAGGCTGCTGTGTTCGACCTTCACCTTGGGGTCAATTATTGGACCACATTTCGAAAATCTAACACAGCTGCTTCTCCAATCTCTGTGTTTGAGATAATAATGGAGAAGGATAAAAGCACAGAGACGGTACAAGTGTGCTTAGTGTACACAGGGCAAGGCACACCTTTCATCAACTCTTTGGAATTAAGGCCTTTGAACAACTCTCTCTATGCTGCTCCTCTTCCCCTTATTATTGATTGTATTTATTCTGTGAGGTATAACTTTGGCTCAGGGTTCCATCGCACTTGGACCAGGTATTCTCTTTTAATTTTGCACTCACTCATCCTCTGTCTTCCCCATTTTTTGTCTTGATTCTCATGATTGATTCAAAACTCTGAACTTAATATTGTAAGTAATTTCTAAACTAATGTCTAGTAAGTTAAATGACTAATTCTTATGTCTTCCTTTGTCTGTAATTTTTAAACACTCAACTCCTTTATACACATACTTAGTCTCTGGCAAAAAAAAAAAAAAAAAGGAAAAAGAAGCTCCTAGTCTTTTTTATATAAGATATTTTTAATTAAGTCACACATATCAACGAAAAAAGATTAAAAGTATCAAGTTTGTTATAAAATTCAAGTGATCGATTTTCAGTATTTAGCGTGTGTAGCATTATTTGTTATTTCTTATTTCAAATCAAGCTTTAGTACCGTTTAGCATTATTATCTTATTTTTTCCAAAATTATCTTTAATTTAATTATTGTTTTCTACAGTTTAAATTTTTATGTTAAACTATATTGTTAGTCCTTTAAATTTGTATGATATTTCATTTTTATCCCTTAATTTTATAAAATTTACTTTTTATTCTATAATTTTAACATCTTAATGTCACTAACAGAAAATGCTGAACAACGTAAATGATTGATATATGGTTGACAAAGCATTCTTAAATTTTAAATATCATTGAAAATAACTTTAAAACCAATTTCACATGATAAAAAAAGTAATATGGTATTTTAACTAACTAAAAGTATCTCATATTTTAATTATCTAATCTTTTCCCCAATTTAAAGAATTTTGAATAGTTAATTATAGTTATATTTAAATAAATTTTTTGAAAAAATATTAAAATTAATCAAAAAATTAAAAATTTAAGCGTGATTTGTCTATTGTACCATCATTATGTGATTGAGTCAATGTTTTTGGTTAGTTACATTAATGATGTTAAGACTATAGCACTAAAAGTACACTTCATAATTTACATTAAAAAAAAATACATTTTATAAACTTAAAAAACTAAATTGAAACTTCATTCGAATTTAAATGATTAAAAATATATTTTTAGCCATTTTTTATGGCTAAAAAACACAAAGTCTTACCAACATTTTAAAGTTTATATTAAGGATCCTGATCTTTCATGTTTTGACGATCAACTCCCATGCCTAAAATTATCGTTAAGTTAAAGTCTTTTTCCATGTCATAATTTTACATTTTTATTATATTTTTTAGTATTTAAAAAGTACTAAAAAATATAAAATACTGAAAACAATTAAAGTTTTTGTTTGACTATGTATGTTTTAAATAAAAATACTAAATACTTAAAATTAGATATCAAACGTCGAATATTGTTTTTTAAATGACATGGTATACAAAAAAAGAAATATAAAAATTATAAGAAGGCAAAAGTCATTAACTTTTGAATATGAAACATTAGGGTCATTAATTTAAACTTTTAAAGGTTGAGGTGGTTATGTGTAACTGACCCAAACTTAAGGGTTTTATGTATTTTAACATTTAATACATCCCACAGTTTACATTAAGTAGATTGGACGAGTTTTCCGTTTGGAGTTCATCAATATTTGTACTTAGATTAACTGACGATATTTGTAACGATTGACTCCTAACACCAAATAGTTTTAGACATTTCAAAATATGGGTGGGGTGCATGCTGCCCCTTCAATGATGCGCCCCTTGCTGCCCTCAATTTTGGCGTATTTCTTAAATGTTTTTTCTTTCCACAGTACTTTTGACTAATAGATTCTATATAAGAGAGTGAAATTTTGATCTTATAGGCAAAAAACAGTGCTGTTTTATATTTTTTATGATTTTCAAAGATCTAATACTCTAAATGAAGAAGAGACCACAAAATTTTGCAGTCTTAAATCTTTGAAAACTGGTAAAATATTGAAAACAGCTTTAGTTTTTGTCCATAAGCTATCAAAAATGTCACTTATTTTATATAGAATCTAATGATCAAAAGAAGCATAACAAAAAATTTGGAAAGTGCCCCAAAATTGAGGGGTAACAAGGGGCGCATCACCAAACGGGTAGCATGCACCCCTGCCCAACAAAGTCACATGTACATTAACAAAACACTATCATAGTTAAAAGGAAATAAACCATTTATTAAACTAACCATAATAGAAAGAAGATTAATTAAAACCAACAACAACATCCATCATGATTAGAAAAGGGAGAAACCCTAGTTTTGTGCACAAATCATCCCTTAATCATAAATAAAAAATCTCAAACATATAAAACACCTACACATCTAACTTTAACATCAAACCCTAGCTCCAACCCTCACAAAATTTGAAGTCCAACAAAATTAAACCAATTAAATACTTGGCTTATTCCACATATATAGTCCATTTTAACTCTAAATGTTCAGTCAAATCTCAACTCATTTTGAAAACCTACCGAAATCGTAACTTTCACCATTTTAAAATCTCGAAATCTAAGAGATAAAGGTAGAAATCAAGGTAGGAACACTTGCACAAGTGTTTGGAAGCTATGAAACAGTCCCAATGATTGATCTCCAAGCCCTAGCAGAGCAAAATGCATCCTCCCTCTCCACCATTTTGTTTTGGGACGGTGAAATGCATCTTGTTTATCAGACTTAACATGTGTTGAATGTCACCCTTTGGAACAGCGAATGACATAGAGAAGTCGAGATATGTTTCTATGACTTTATCGATGGCGACCAAACACAATTTGCAAAAGTGAATGTCACAAAAAGGACCCTTTGAGATTTCTTGTCCTTTGCTGCGATGAACAATGCCCTTCACTGCTAGGAATGACATGTAGAAGTTAGAAACTACATGATTTACGCTTTAAAAAAAAAAAGTTCAAGCATGAGTGCTTCTAAGCCTCAATCCATTGAATTAGACAATTAAAATCATCATTTGTCACACAAATCAAATTCCTTAACTCACTACTTATTGAGATTAAAAAAAAAAGATGTAATTGTAGGAATCTCAGCAGAAACACGGAAGCGAATCGTATCGACACGACATAGGGAAAATTAGAACCTTCATCGTTTTGATTACCTGGAAGGATACAGTGATTTGAAAGCCTCTCCACGAACAGCCGTAGTCCGCTCTATGATCGATTTTCTAGACTATCTCTCGAGGGGGATAGGGTGGTTGTGTGGACAACCGTTCAGATGATGAACGTTTGCTTCTCGGGTATGTTTCTGATGAGAGCCTCCTTTAGGTTTTTCCTTTCCGTCACAAGTAGGTGAAAGTGAGTTCATATTCTACTACATCCAAGACCTAACCCTAAACCACATGGGCCATAGAGTTCTTGGGTTGTAGTCTCACTTAAGCCTTATTGGGCTTAAATGACTAAAGAGCACATTAACCCAACAATCTCCCACTTGCTCTTTAAGATACAGACTTGAGTTTGTAAACCCAAGACCATGTAGCCCATAAGCTCTCATCATCTGATAATATACCCCATCTCTTGTCTCGAGCTAGCCTAGGGATCTACCATTTGTCATTCATCAAGGCTCATGATAATCTACAGAAGATTATCTAGTTCGATGCTATTCCACTAAAAGCCCGAATGTGATCTCCAAGAATAATGACACTTTTAACAAGAATATGCATTACCCCTTTATAGAATGTCTATAAGTTGATTGACTAGTTTTCTGTAACCCAATCAATTATTTATTCCCTTGACTTTAATAGTTTCTAATGGATTACATGCACTGGCCAGTGTCTTCAATATCCAGGTACCGAAACATATCAAGGGGACATTTCCTATAAATTCCATGTTGCTTATCTCATAAACACCGATAACCAAATAGTCTCAATCCCAAAGTACCAAGTTATTGGCCGTCATATAGATCAAATCTCACTCGTTGGTAAATCAAAGAATGAAAACTATTCGACTATCTATTTAAAATAAACTCAGGATTAAGAGCAACTACATGACTATAGTTATCTAGAGATTTGATTCCTTATGACAGAAAGAACAACCTTAATCAAATCTCTCCTTGATCCATTCAATGTAAGTATCAACTCACACCAATATTTTATAATGATTCGGACAAAATCATTTCATAAAATATTGCAGCCTAAATAAAGTGCCCAACTTAATTTAATAGCTGTGAACCAATTCATCAATTGTGAGAACCTATGACCATGTCCTCTATGAACGTATTCATATGATCATATACTCCACAATTGATCCGGACTTAGAGTTTGTAAATAGTGTGCGAAATAAGTGAAAAACACCTCATTTATTAACATTCAAAAAAATGCAATGTCATAATGTCTTGCTCAAAAAGCACAAAATAACAAAGTGAAATAACAACTACTTAAAGCTATAGCAAATCTGGAATCCTCCTAAGACCCATAGATGAAACATGCCTCTCGAACACACGTTCAGGCAAACTCTTAGTAAAAGGGTCAGTAAGGTTCTCGTCTGATGCTATCTTTGCTACCAATGTATCTCCTCTTTTAATTATTTCTCGGATCAAGTGGTACTTCCTCTCTATATGTTTTTGTCTCTTGTGACACCTTGGTTCTTTGGACTGCGCTATGCGCCACTGTTGTCACAGTAAAGTATGATAGGACAATTAACACCTGGGATCACCTGAAGGTCCGTCAGGAACTTCTTTAACCATGCAGCTTCCTTTGCAGCCTCAGAAGCAGCTACATACTCAGCCTCTGTGGCAGAGTTAGCCACACATGATTGTATTACACTTCTCCAACAAATGGCACCGCCATTAAGGGTATACACATATTCCGAAGTGGACTTTCTTGAGTCAATATCTCCTTGGAAATCTGAGTCCATATAACCAATGGTTTCAAGGCTCCCACTCGAATAGACCAACATATAATCTCTCATTCTCCGTAGGTACTTGAGTATATGTTTAACCGCTACCCAAAGTTCCTCTCCAGGATTAGATTGGTACCGGCTTACCACTCCCACTACATAGCAGATATCTGGTTTGGTACATAGCATAGCATACATGAGACTACCTACTGCTGAAGCATAAGGTATCCTACTCATGCGTTCTCTCTGCTCAGGAGTTTTAGGAGATTACTTCTTAGAGAGATGAATCCCATGACTGAAGGGTATAATTCCCCTCTTGGAATTCTCCATGCTAAACCTGGCAAGTATTTTGTCAATGTATTTAACCTGGGATAATGCCAAAACCCTATTCTTCCGGTCTCGCAAGAGTTTAATACCAATAATATAATTGGCTTCCCCCAGGTCCTTCATATCAAAATGCTTGCTCAGCCAGGTTTTTATGCCTAACAATACCTCTGTATCATTTCCGATAAGGAGTATATCATCCACATAAAGTACCAGAAAAGATACCGCATTACCTTGGATCCTTATATGCACACACGGCTCATCAAGACTTTTCTCAAAACCATAAGACTCAATGGATTAATCAAATCTGATGTTCCATGATCTGGACGTTTGCATAAGTCCATAAATGGACCTTTGCAACTTGCATACCATTTCTTCTTGCCCTTTGGCTATAAACCCTTTTGGTTGCTGTATATAGATTTCCTCTTCCAAATTTCCGTTTAGAAAAGCAATTTTGACATCCATTTGTCAAATCTCATAATCAAGATTTGCTGCAACAGCTAAGAGAATCCGCATGGACTTGAGAATGGCAACCGGCGAAAAGGTTTCTTCATAATCCACACCTTCTTTTTGGGAGTACCCTTTCGCCACCAATATAGATTTGAAGGTTTCAACCTTCCCGTCCGATCCTCTCTTTCTCTTGTAAATCCACTTACACCCAATGGGTCTTACCCCTTCAGGTGCATCTACAAGAGACCAAACTAAGTTGGAATACATAGAATCCATTTCACGATTCATAGCCTCAAGCCATTCCTGAGCATCAACATCTCCTAGTGCTTCGTCATAACTCGTGGGGTCATCATCTTTATCAATGATGACATCCTGATTTGACTCACCCAACAAGAGATATCTTGCAGGTTTGCGAATCAATCTCCCACTACGACTTTGTCGCACTTGATGTTGTGCATCTACAGGGGGTCCATATTTTGTGAGTTAACAATTTCTTGATGAGGACCCTCATTAAGTGGATTAACCAATTCATGATTTTGTTCTTCCATAAGTTCATCATCATGCTGAACTTCTGGTTCTATCTCTGGTTCCTGTGTATATTCAGGTACATTTTGCCCTCTTTGAACAACCACAGGAATAAAAGCTGGAACCGCCTGAGATTGTGGTGAAACTTGATCTGAGACTATCTCATCAAGAATAACTGTACTCCTTGGCTTATGGTTTGCCATATAGCCCTCCTCCAAGAAAGTCGCGTGAGTACTCACTATGACCTTCTTTTCTTTTGGACTATAAAACAACCAACCTTTGGTTCCTTTAAGACAGCCTATAAACATGCATACTTCAGTACGCGAGTCCATCTTATCTGGTTTCTGTTGCAAGACATGTGCCGGGGCACCCCAAATCCGAATATGATTCAAGGTGGGCTTACACCCTTTCCACAATTCTATTAGTGTCTTTGAAACCGACTTGGACGGAGCTAAGTTCAATAGATACATAGCTGTTTCTAAGGCATATCCCCAGAATGAATCAGAAAGAGATGAATAACTAAGCATAGATCTTGTCATTTCTAAAAGGGTTCTATTTCTCCTTTCAGCAACTCCATTCTGCTGGGGTGTCCCTGGAGAAGATAATTGCGAAACTATCCCCTCTTTGGTCTGGTAAGACCTGAACTCTCCAGATAGGTATTCACCCCCTCGATCAGATCGAAGAGTCTTAATTTGAACACCAAGATGCTTTTCTGCCTCAGCCTTGAACTCTTGGAATTTTTCAAAAGCTTCAGACTTGTGACGCATCAAGTACACATGTCCAAAGCTAGAGTAATCATCAGTAAATGTGATGAAATACTAATACCCGCCTCTGGCTTGAACATTTATTGGTCCACATACATCAGTATGTATCAATTCCAGCTGAAGTGCGGCACGTTTTCCCTTGGCCTTGAAAGATCTCTTGGTCATTTTACCCTCTAAACAAGATTCACATATTGGTATCGGTTCAAAGTTCAGGGATTTTAAAATCCCACTTTTGACTAAACCTTGTATCCTGTTAGAGTTAATATGACCCAATCTCAAATGGCAAAGATAAGTTTCATTGGAAACTTTTCTTTTCTTTGATGAATTAATATGCTCAACATCTTTTGATTCAACATGATTAACTTCACAGAAAATAGGACTAAGGAAATAAAGACCATTAAACTTTACACCAGAACAAATAAAAGAAGGTGAACTTCTTATTGAAACTGAGGAATTAAACTAAACTGTCAAACCATGTTTATCCAAACAACTAACAGAAATTAAATTCCTCTTAAAATCTGGAATAAATAAACAATCTTCTAAAACCAAAGTTCTACAATTTTCAAAAGATAAAATAACTTGTCCCATTGCTAGTGCAAACACAAGCTCCCCAGTTCCAAGCTTCAAATCTCTTTGTCCTTTACTTACAGGCAAGCTATGTTTGAACCACTGCAAAGAGTAACAAACATGGTTAGTGGCTCCTGAATCAACGATCCATTTATCATTGTGATTCTCCACTAAACAAGCCACAATCACATGTAAATTACCCATACCTGGTTTATTCATACGTGGGCAATTTTTCTTCCAATGCCCCTTTTGTTCGCACTCGAAGCACTTGCCTTTTGGTTGCTTCATTGCAACTGTTTTGGCAACTGGAGTACCTGATTTCTTCTTTTTTCTTGTTCTTGTTCTTTCCCTTGGGTTTCCCCTTAGGTTTCACAAAACTTTCACCAGCAAAAAATACACTTCCTTGCTTGACTAGAGACTGTTCAGCACTCTCAAGCTCGTGCATCAGTTGAGTGAGGTCAAGATTCATCTTATTCATATTATAATTCATCTTGAATTGATTGAAGTATTCAGGCAGTGATTGTAAGAAAAGGTCAACTTTTACTTCTTGTTCAAACTTAACACTTCCTCCAGACATCACTGTCTTGGTGATTGAATTCAGCGCATTTTGCCTAGCAGAGCTACTAGACGTAGCAAACATGCCATCAAGAGTCTGGAGCATTGTTTCTCCACTCTCAATCATGCTCACTTGCTCCTGAAGGTGATTGGCGAGACTGGCCAAAATATAGCAGCGAACTGCCACATTCGCCTTCTCCCATCTTTCCTTCTCTTACTGAAATTGAGTCCGAATTGCATCAGACGCATCTGCAGTAGGCTGCGCTGGCATAGGGGTAGTTAGAACAAAGTTGAGCTTTTCATATTGAAGAACAATATCCAAATTAGTTTTCCATTGTTTGTAGTCTGTACCATCCATAGGTTTTTGGCTCAAGATTGTAGCTAAGGGATTGAATGAAGACATTTTTCTGAAAATAAGTAAAAAAAAAACACACTAATTTCAAACTATAATTAACAACAAACAGATATAGCGCTAGTAGATTCTAATAACTACTATTCGTTCATTGTTTAACAATCCATTAGTTATCTTTACAAGACTTACGATGGGCAAGATTCTTGTAAAACTAATATTGTTATTTTGGGCCTTCAGTTCCATTGTTAGAGCCTCGATGGGAGGGTTAACAATTTTACCAAAGTTAAATGTATTTAACCATTGTTTACTTTCAAAATTATCTTTAGTGTCTAAGTGTTGCCGACGATGGGCCGTGCAAAAATTTACTAAAATTTTGAAAATATTAGGGTTTAATCTAGCGAAATCCGATTATCCTTATCCGATGGGGCTTTAGCGATAACCATTTCACTAATAAACCCACAATTGGAGCCCGTAGGTTTTAAAAATTAAATGCTTAATTTAAAACCTTCACCCATTCAATATTTTAAATTTAGAATTTTCAATTTCCAATAATTTGTTCAATTTAGAGTATTCTTTGTCTGAGATCAACAACTTTAATCGAAATCATAAGCTATCTAAAATCTAGTCATGATTGGCAGTGTCTGCTTCACATGACCATTTTAAATAACCCAAAAATTACTCTAAAAAATACAATTCTCTTAGGAAATTTCCTGGATTATTTGTCTAGATTTTAATTCCACAATTAATTAATCCAATTATTATTCTAGATTTTAATTTAAAATTATAATAATTGATAATTAGTTTAGTGGATAACCTAAATAATCTCGCATAATAACTATCATACTAGTCGATTCAAGACATAATAGCTACTATGATGTTATGACATGTGATTATGCAACAATATGGCATCTTCCTATTCTATATGGCATGTTATTACAAACATCATGTTAATCGCAGATATAATTCATACAATTCAATAAAAGCATTAAATAATTAAACAAATAACTTTAATCCATGGCTTTCCTATAAAAATTAAAAATTACAACTTTGGAATTCCTCTTTTGTCCAGCCCATAGTATCTGTCTCAAGCCCCTTTAGGGTATCTATGGGCCCAAAAGCCCAAAGACCCGAACCTTGGCTAGAAACCCTAGAACACAAAAGAGGAACCCTAGCCATCACTTCTGCCACGCCGTCAGCCGAAGTCATCTTAGCACGAAGCTCCAAGGGTCTGCCACAGAGAGACGAGAACACGGCCGCCAAAACCACCCAGAAAGGATGTGCCACGCGCCCTCATGCGCGGCTCCTTTGCTGGCGCGTGATGGCCACTCACAGTCGCTTGTGGCGGCACGTGAAGGCTCTTCTGGCGTCGGTCCTCCCACCATTTTGCTCGTCTTTCCGTCCTCTTTCCATTCATATATGGATCATCCAAATCCGAGGTCCAGAGGTCCACGAAAAATGTTTGACAATGTTGAATACTCATCTTCTTTGCAGTTTCTTGATCTCCAACTTTTACAGAAATTCGAAAAATACATAGAAATTCCAAAAATAAAAAATAAAAAACAGCAAGGAGGAAACCTAATCATATGGGATTAGCCTCCTTGTTATAAATCAAGAAATACACGAGATTGACTCTGATGAAAGATTGAAATTAAAACTAATACCAAATATGAATTATAAATGAATAATTACCATGAAATAAATAACAAATATAGAAAAAGATGCCACATTTTCAAAATTTAATTTTCGAAAAACAAAATCACATGAAATATAAATTAATATCAAAACTGATTCTTTTCCTCATCGCGTTTGACTCTGATGCCAATTGTAGGAATCTCACCAGAAACGCGGAAGTGAATCATACCGACACGAAATAGGGAAAATTAGAACCTTCATTGTTTTGATTACCGGGAAGGATGCAGCGATCTGAAAGCCTCTCCACGAACAGTCGTAGTCCGCTCTATGATCAATCTTCCAGACTATCTCGAGGGGGGTAGGGAGGTTGTGTGGGCAACCGTTCAGATGATGAACGTCTGCCTCTCGGGTATGTTTCTAGTGAGAGCCTCTTTTAGGTTTTTCCTTTCCGTCACAAGTAGGTGAAAATGAGTTTATATACTACTACATCCAAGACCTAACCCTAAACCACATGGGCCATAGAGTTCTAGGGTTGTAGTCTCACTTAAGCCTTATTGGGCTTAAGTGACTAAAGAGCACATTAACCCAACAGTTACAATATTGAATACCATAAGGTTGGGAAAAAATGAAAAGAAAGAAATCAATGTCGCCTTGTAGAGGACAAGTTTTTCTTGCAGTAAAAATTTTTTGTTCATGGATATATGGATTAATATGTAATAATAAATAAATTGTGTAACTGTTCACACCACAAGTGCATGGATCGCGCTAAGTAATAGACAAGTCTAAGGCTCCCTCCATGTTCATGAATTTTTTCACCATGATTAAGAAACAATTCATTACAAGCATCAAAGTATTGCATAGTGATAATGGCACAAATTATTCAAACAAACCTTGAGTACCTTCCTCCAAACACATGGTATTATCCATAAAGGCTCTTGCGCTAACACAACAATAGAATTGGATTGTTGAGCGTAAAACTCGATAAATCCTAGATGCTGCTCAAGGATTAATGCTTACTTGCAATGTGCCCAAGTTCTTTTGGGGAGATGCCATCTTACACGCCACGTATGTCATAAACAAAATGCCAAATTGAGTCATAACATTTGAAACCCCTTCTGCAACGATTACAAAGTGACTTTCCTACTACCAACCTTGAACCCGACCTTCCCTTTCATGTGGTTTGGCTGTATATTCATGTCCATCCCAATAGCAAATTGGCTCCTAGTGCCATGAAATGTATATTTCTTGGAAGCTCTTACACTAAACATGGATACTATATTTTGATCCTATTTCAAAACACACCTTTGTAAGCTTTGATATTACCTTTCATGAATAGGTTCCTTTCTTTTCCAAGTCCTCAATTCAAGGGGAGAGTATGGGTGACGAATTGTAGATTTGGGAATCATAACTTAATAGAGAGTCTATTCTCCTTGAACCATGTACAACACCATCAGAGTCATTGCCACAACCTTAACAACTAACAGAGCCAGAGCCTACACCACCACCTTCACCATCAACAAACCCAAAGCCATCGCCACCAACTTCAAAGCCATAAGCTTCCCCATCGTCCTTGTCTTTGCAATCTCTTATGAAAATCTCAAAACAAAAATATACAAGAAGGGGGAGATATAGAAAAGTAGCAGAATAAGGATATGTTGGTGTGCTCACAAAGGCAACAATCTAAGGAGGAGAACACCTTGTACCTAAAGCACTAAAGGAGTCAAAACCTATGGTAGCTCCTACAGTACTAGATGAGGTAGAACTAGTAGTATCCTCTAAAGAGGTTGATCATTAAATTCATGAACAGGTTAGTGAACAATCCGACTTTGACTTGCCTATTGCTTTCAAGAAACAACCTTGATCTTGCACATTGAACCTAATTTAGAAGCATATGCCATAATAAGGCTCTTTCTCCTAGCTAACAAGCCTTTGTTACTAACTTGGATAAAGCATGCATTCCCAACAACATCCAAGAGAGGCACTAGAGATGCCAAAATGGAGAAATGTAGATATGGAGGGAGAAGAGAGCATTCATTAAAAATGAATGGAACGTATGACATAGTTGAAAAGCCTAGAGACAACAAAATTGTGAGCTGGAAATGGGTGATTACCCTTAAATATATGGCTGATGGTATACTAGACAAGTTAAAAGTTCATGTGGTAGCAAGAGAGTTTACTCATACATATGCTCTGGACTATCAAGAGACATTTGCACCAATTGAAAAGCTAAAAGCTAAACAATATTAGAGTTCTATTGTTTGTGGCAGCCAACCTAGAGTGACCACTTCATCACTAGCTAGACATTAGGAACGCCTTTTGAAATAGAGAGCTAAAAGAAGAGGTCGACATGACCTTACCTCTAGGTTTCAAAGGCAGAATTGGTCCAGTATGGAAGCTAAATAAATCTTTATGATTAAAATAGTCTCCCAAGGCATGGTTTGATAGGTTCCTAAAAGTCTTAAAATTATAGGGCTACAAACAAGGATTATGATATCATACGTTGTTTGTTAAAACAAAGGAAGGAAAGAAGTGCATACTTATTGTGTATATTGATGACATAATCCACATAGGAGATCATATTGATGAAATATCAATGATAAAAGTTGCATTTGGGAGAGAATTTGAATTCAAGGATCTTGGAAACTTAAAATATTTCCTTGGGATAGAAGTTTCCAGGTCAAGACTAGGCATCTCTGTTTTTCAGAGAAAATATATATGTGGAAATTAATTATAAAATTTAGGCTTATTTTTCCCTTAATTTAATTTGGGAAAAGAATAATTCAAACAAGAAATAAATTATGCCTAAAAAGAATATAGAAAAAATATACGAGAATTAAATAGTGGAATTTGGCCAAATCATTAAATTAATTGGTTGGAAAAATTAGGGATTTATTTCCTTATAATAGGTAATAGTAAAAGTGGGGAAATCATGGAAAAAGATAGAATGTTGCATAAAGCCCATGAATAACACCAACTCATATATCTATTTATATTCTATTTACTTCTCTCCAAGCCCCACATGAAAAACGCACAGCAGAAGCAAGACCCATCTGTTATAACTTTGTCATTAATTATTTCACTCTTCATTTGGCCCATACACCCAATGAAACACCAAACCCATTTCGTTTTTATTGCCCAACACGTCAGGAAGTAGACCCCAGCAAAACACATTGCCTTATCAGTTTATTTCTTTCACTCCCATCCTTGCAACACGTAAAAACCGCTGATAACACAATAAGCAAATCAGATTTCCATAACTCCCTCAATTTGCTGATCTCATTAGGCCATAACACCAGATCACGCAATCAGAAGCAGAGAACACACGCAATAGTAAACCCATGCTTCCCAATCAACAAATCCAGATCCTCCATACCCCTCGAGCTTAACGCCATGTACCGTTAGTTTAATGGTTAAACTGGACCCTTGGGTCCTTACATATATGAACCCATACTCCTTGCTTGTTCTCATCCGATAACGTGAGAACACCAGATAACGCAGCTGCTGCTAGTTCTCTGTTTTTAACCTCAAAAACAGGGGTAATAGAGAGGCATAAGGGTGAGAGCTTGACAGATAGAGCGGGAGTGGGTTACTGTAATTTTTCTTTTTCTCTGCTCAACGTTGCCGCATCGGGAGAGGTAGTTTCAGCTGAACCTTCACCATAAAAACCAGCAACCAGAGGTAATCACCGGACCTAGTTTTCCTCTTGGTTTTCTATAAGTTTTGAGTATAAAACCATTAAGGATGTAGTGATAGTCCCGCGTGAAGCTTGCTGCAATAAGAGTAATAAGTAGGGGCTGGTATGAGTGGCTGTGTATATATAGATATATATGGAGTTAACTTTGCACTTATAACAATAAGACAAAAAATATAATGCATAAATCTATGTGAGTTGCTACCTAAAAACCTTGAAAATTACTTGAAGACTTGCTGCCATAAATCGGCAACGATGTTGAATATATGAGAAGAAAGAAAAAAAAAACTAATATATGCATGCATGAGCTTGTTGGTTTGCAACTCTTTTTGTAAAGAGAAGAAAAGCATACCACCTGAAATACATATATATGTATCCAACGTTGTGGTTATCAAAGTGTTATTGCATTTCATGACTTTGAAAGTAAATCGCAAATCCTTCACGGCTGGACACTCATGCATGTGGTTTAATCTATTTCCTGGTTTAAAGATATAAATGCTGTGTATCTGGAAAATGAAGAACTTGTGTTAGATGGTCATATGTATATACATGTCGTGTTGCGCATGAGAAAAAATAAAAGACTCATGAGTATAACCTGCTGATCCATATCTAAGTATATAAGTTAAAGGTTTGCTGATATATATAATCGCTGCACAGACAAAGTAAAAGGAGGCCTAAATGTTTTATATATATGTATATATATGAAAAACCAAACTGCTACTTCTATGAATATATGCATGTATCAGTGAGACATGTGTTCGTGGTGTGAGGGTTTGTGAAATTGAAAATTTTGCTGTTATATTTAAAGTCGCTGGAAACGTGGTCATCTTATGTATATAGGTCGCTAACATAGAAGACAAAAAGGAAAGCCATTTTGCTGTCATATGTATATATTGTCGTGCATGAGAAAGATTGAAGAAAAGATAAATGATAAATGATAAAAAATAATATTGTAGATAAATGATAAAAATAATGCATTAATTAAATAACAAATAATCCATAAAATAAATAAATAAATAAATAGTATTATTACTACTAGTAGAAAGGGAATAAATGATAAAGGAAGTTATTTATAATAAATAAAAGAGTACTATTAATTAATAATAATTAAAAAGGGTATAAATGGAATGACAAATCTACTAGGAGTAGAAAGGTCAATAGTGGCAATGACATCCCTTAGGATATTATATATAAGGGAAATAATGCAGTGATACTATTATAGAATATGTGGGAAAGTCAGGAATCAGTACCACTAGCTACGCAGATTAAGGTACGGACATGCACTGTAACTCTAACTCTTATGTTATCTTGTATGCTTATATGTGATTAGATGATTCATAGAGTCATGGACAAGACTAGGTCTTGGGTTATGTACTGTGGCTAAGACTCGGTCTTAGGTCACCTATTTACACACATTCAGCTTTGTGTAAATTATAGTCATGATAATGCCGTATGTATGTTTTCCTAGCGTTGAGGACACGTGGGGGCGTGGAACTGGTGAGTGCAAATGTTGTGAACATTGCATTTGTTGTGTGCTATGTATTGTTGTGTTGTGAACTTTACATTGGTTGTGTGCTATGTATGGTTAATGCTGAAATGTAATGAATATCTGTCATACATATATTGTTTATACTTGAGCATAGAATTAAATGTTACCTAAGATTCAATGGGTATTGAATCTCAGAATTTACCCTAGCTTCAGGATCGGGAGCCAATGTCAAAGGTAAGCAGCATGCGTGAGGACTCAGCCAGAGTTTTATTTTGGGATAGTATTATGTATAATTTTTTGAATAGTCGGATAATTGTGCCACTAATGTGCTGACCGAATACACCGCAAAGAATTTAAGTTGTATCACGCTTATATTCCTCCGGAAATTTTAATTAACCAGCATATGTCTGTGCATATGTTATTAGTCACTCATTCGTCCAAACGTAAAGCATACTCTCTGTTATGACTTACTCTGATCTGTTAATGCCTTCACTTCGATAACTTCACATCAATTAGTCTAATAAGGAATTTAAGACATAAATGGACATTATAATGGACGTAGGAATTAGGGATGTTACATTGTTGCCATGTGACTTAAAGGTCACGGGTTTAAATTGTAGAAATATCCTCTCGAATTGTGGCGGTAAGGCTGCATACATTTATCTCTTCCCAGACCCTACCTAGTGAGAGCCTTGTGCATTGGGCTGTCATTTGGTGAGACTTAAATAAAATTCCCCCTTTATTATGTCATATTTTAATTTTAAAATTTAAAGTAAAATTTTCTTATAATAATATTTTAAGTAAATATTAATGTTTTGTATATATTTTGATAAGTTAGATGTCTTGAGCTCTTGAAAAATGAGAATTAATATAATTTTCTTAACTATTTCTGAAAATACAGGTTCAAAGACGATGTATATGATCGTTTGTGGTGGAACAATGATAATCCTGATGTGAATGTCTTACAAACAAGTGTAGAAGCAAAGGCAGAGGACTCTGTTTATGAACTGCCATGGGAAGCATTACGCACTGCACTACAACCCGATAATAATTCCAATCTCTTGACTTCAAATTGGAGTTTTGGGGATAGATCCAACCAGTATTATGCGTTTCTTCACTTTGCTGAATTTGAAAAGCTTCCTCGTGGCCAGAAGAGGATAATCAATGTCACTTTTGAAGATGGAATTTCCCTCTCTCAGCAACTTACTCTTGAATACTTGAAGCCTATTACCCTAATCTCCAACATCACTAAAGGCCTCACCATCAAAGCAGCAACTGATTCAGATGCTCCTCCTATCCTAAATGCCCTTGAAATTTGGAAAGTCATCCAGCAACCAAATTCCCCTACAGCTGAACAAGATAGTAATTCCTTTATTGTTTCCTTTTTCATCATTTGTTTGTCTTAGATGTCAATAATTCTTTTCATAAAAAAAGAACAATTCTGACATGGTTGTTTTATTTATTTTTGGAAATTATTATGCAGTTAAAGCTATCAAAGAAATACAGCATATCTATGGGGTCTCCAAAATCAGTTGGCAAGGTGACCCATGTGTTCCTTCTCAATGGGCTTGGGACGGTTTGAATTGCAGCTATGAGAATGATATAAGAATCATCTCATTGTAAGTTACACTCAATGCTGCTCTTGTGTGTGATATTCTAGTATTTAATTTGAAGCATCGAAGATTAGGATTTTATATTGTTATAATGTGATCTTTTATATTTGTTACATATATTATGAGCGGTTGATTCCCTTCCTGTCAAACTTGTGATATATATATATGTATGTATGTATGTATTCTAGGAACTTAAGCTCAAGCAAACTCACTGGAGTAATAGCTCCACCGTTTGCTAGTTTGGAAAAATTGGAGTCCTTGTAAGTTGTTTCATTACATATACTCTTAACATTATTCAAATATTATCAATTAATTAATCAGGTTGTTCAATATTATGAATAACACTTACGTCTTGTTCTTAGGGATTTGTCAAACAATGAACTGACTGGATCACTACCAGAATTTCTTGCAACTCTTCCTAATTTGAAATTCATGTAAGGCCTAGCTCATGTTATTGCTTTTCACACATTCTGAAGCCAAGTGTATAAAAATCCCCATTTTCTTTTTTCTTTTCCATCTTACAGTTATGTTACAGGAAATAAGCTCACTGGTTCAATTCCCAAGGCTTTGAGGGAAAAGGCCAATTTGGAGATAAGGTTTGCATTTCTAAATTATGAGATTCTATTTTAATCAGTCCCCTCTCAAGCAAGTTGGGCAACTACGCAAGTACAAGCCAAGTCTAACACAGCTCTATTTTTCTAGTATGGGCAACAATCCAAGTCTATATTGTCTGGAAAATTCGTGCAAAGAGCACAAGAAGTTTGAGATTCCACTGATTGCATCACTTTCAACTTTGGCCATCGTCACTGTCCTCGTATCTTTGGTGATCTGGAGATTTAAAATGAAAACAGGTTTTGATTTTATGTATGCTATCATTTCATTGGACTTTTTGATTTTGTGAAGTGTCAAGATATTTTGATTTAACACTGCAGTTTTGTCCGCCAAATCTCAAAAGAAGAAATTCCTAAAACCAAAGAATCAAGCTTTTACCTACTCAGAGGTTCTCCGTATCACAAACAATTTCGAAACTACAATTGGACAAGGAGGGTTTGGGAAAGTTTACCTGGGAACTTTAGAAGATGATATGAAGGTTGCTGTGAAGTTACTTTCCCCATCTTCAAAACAAGGGTATAAGGAATTTAAATCAGAGGTTAGAAATAAAAATCAAGTAGATTGTTTTCAAAATTTATTATTATCTATTTTAGTTTTAATGGCAGCCATATTGCCTGTGTTCAGGATCGAACCCTAAACTTAGTGCAACAAAGACACATCTTATACTATTAGACCCAAAGGTCTTTGGTTCAAAATTTATTTTTCAATCACTCAATAGTGAATATATTCATGTTTGGCGTCAATAGAGCTTACTTTTAACTTGTAGGCTCAACTCTTAACAGTCATTCATCATAGAAACTTAGTTGCGCTTGTTGGGTTTTGCAATGAAAACGATGTCAAAGCATTGATTTATGAATATATGGACCATGGAGACCTCGGTGGATTATTGTCAGGTTTGTCTTATATCATATTATCGGACTTTGTTTATGGCACACAAAATGCACAAGAGAGAGGAAGAGAAGAGTATTTTCATTAGTAGAAGAAAAACTATTCTCGCTTCTATTATCAGCCCATGCTTTTCCTTATTCTGATTTGTGCCCCAATTTGATTGAATCTTCCAAGGGTGGACTGTTTATCCGACAAAAAATTGAGTTGGTATATTAAAAATAGCCTTGTTACAACTTATTGAATAACAAAACCATCATGTACATATCTTGGCTCATGAGGCACATTCTCTTGATCAACAAATTGATGCTTGCAGACAAAAACCAAAATGTTTTAAAGTGGAGCTATAGAGTTCAATTCGCTGTTGATGCAGCTAAAGGTTGTAGAATCTTTTATCTTCTCTCTCTAACAAGATCACTTTTTATAAAATAAATTCATGATATTATATGATGTGGTTGCAGGATTGGAATATCTTCATAATGGTTGTATGACTCCTATAATCCATAGAGACTTGAAGCCATCCAACATTTTAATAAATAACTTCATGGTAGCCAAAATTGCTGACTTTGGATTGTCAAGAGCATTCACAAATGAAAGAGATTCTCATCTTTCCACTCAGCCAGCTGGTACACCTGGTTATATTGATCCTGAGTAAGTCATTGAATATTAATGAAGAATTATTTGTTACTGATTGTTAAAAGACAATATGCAATTGTGTTTCCTTTTGAAACTCATTTAAATAGACTTGTGGCTGCAAAAATTTAGGAAAAAACTTATGTATGTTAATATTAATATATATAAAAAAAAGAACTATTGTAGACTAAACTTTTATTGGTATTACAGATTTCAAAGATCTGGAAAGCTAGATAAAAGAAGTGACATATATAGTTTTGGGATGATTCTTCTTCAACTAATCACAGGCCATCCCCCGATAAGAGGACAACTTGAGAATGTTTATTTTATAATTGATTGGATCCGTCCAAAAATTGAGTGCGGTGATATACAAGGCATTGTTGATCAAAGGTTGAATGGTGAATTCCAAGTTAGTTCAGTATGGAAAGCTGTTGAGACAGCAATGTCATGCATTGAACCGCAACCCATCCAAAGGCCAGACATTAGTTATGTCTTGAACGAACTGAAAGAATGTTTGGCTATGGAGATAGATCATGCCAATTCAAATGGTTTACAAAGCCAGCTAATTAATCATCATTCTGGGCAGCTTGATTCAATCACTACCCTCTCAGCTAGGTAGTTGCTATACAATATTACGTGGTGCTAACAGCCATATAGTTCATCATCCTTGTTTGAGGATACTAAATATGTAAAACTTGCTGTTTGAATTTTTATTTATTTATTTTGGTTTGCATGCGAAAAAGGATATGTTATGCGTAGTATAAAGTAATCTTTTCAACTTGTTCTTAAAAGTTATGTTTTGTTAAGTGTAATGTTTTGTTGAAATGAATATTTATATAAAAAAAATATGGGTTAAGGTGAAAATTTGCAGTTTATACTTGAGAATATTGGGCATTAAGAAGTTTTTGAGCTTCAATGGGTGCCCGATAGTTTTCAAATCACACTACAAAAATTTTGAGATTTTGCTACGGAATTTTTCCGTAGCAAATTCCGTAGCAAAATCATTTTGCTACGGAAAAATATGGATTTTCCGTAGCAAAATGATTTTGCTACGGAATTTGCTACGGAAAAATTCCGTAGCAAAATCCTTCGTCGCAAATTGCGACGGATAAGGAAAATCCGTCGCAATTTGCGACGGAATTTCCTTTCCGTAGCAAATTTGCTACGGAAAAATATTCCGTAGCAAATTGCTACGGAATTCATTCCGTAGCAAATTTGAATTTTGCTACGGAATAGAATTCCGTAGCAATTTTGCTACGGAATTCTATTCCGTAGCAAATTTTGCTACGGAATAGAATTCCGTAGCAATTTTTTTTTTATTATTTTTTAATTTATTTTTTAATTTATTTTTTTTATTTTTTTTTCTATAGCAAACTAGAAATTTTGTAAATTTTCCCATATTTGATCGTTTGCTACAGAAACAATTTCTTAGAAAAACTAATAATTATTTTGAATGTTATTTTTTTTTAATTTTAAAAAATTGAGTACAAAAAGTAGTGATTCATGGATATAATAATAATTATAAGGAGTGCACATTAAGAGTAATCTAACAAATACCAAATACTAAAAAGTAGTCTAACAATGTTACAAAGGGCAAATTCTAAACAGTAGTCTAAACAGGAGCATTGTGATCATCATCATCATCACCAGCATGGTCATCATCACCAAGAGCCGACCCCGAACCCTTGTTCATTAGGGACTTGAGTTGAATCTGCATCTGCCTCATCATCTCCTCTTGCATCCGCCTCATCCGCTCCTCCATCATTTCTCGTTCCTTAGCCATCCGCTCCTCCATCATCTCTCGTTCCTGAATCATCATCTGCCTCATCTTCTCTTGCTCTTCAAGCATCCGCTCCTGTTCCTGAGTCATCTGTGCTGTCAAAGCCTTCATCTTCTTCATCTCATCTGCAAAAACAATATCAAGTACATTTATTATTTGGACTTCATTTGAATGGACAAGAGAATGGAAATTTTCAATATCAAATACATTTACCTGCAGAAACATCTTCAATGCCGGATGAGGAGCGCTTTGTTGGCTTCAGTCGGCTAGCAGCGGCACCGTATCCAAAGACTCTCCCTTTCTTGTCAAATCCACCTGCAGCCTGAATGAACAGACTATCATTATCGCACACAGAGGATGACGGGTCAGTCTCACGCTGTGAGTCTCTCTCCTGCGACAGCTTCGTATAATTTTCCTACAAAGACAAAAATACATAACAAATAAGACATATAAAATGAAATAAATATTGTGGTGCATAAAACAAGTAATAAATGCAATAAATGTCTAACCGCTATTGTGTGCGCCCTTGAGTTAATCCATTCCCTCTCATCACTTCCTTCAGACTGCCGGGAATGGGTCCGCTCAAAGGCAGCCCAACCTACCGACTCTGGAGGAACCCCAGTCTCTGCCTGCAAACGCAAATGATGATCATAGTTAATTACTTCAAAGTACAAAATATTGATTACCTAAATAGAAAATAACGTGTACTCACAAGTTTCCGTTTCCACTCAGTCATCGGAATAGAGCCGCCAACATATGACGGGTCTTCCATTTTGGCCCTATTTTGCTTATTTTTCACACTCTTCTCCTGAAACTTTTCATTGGTGGCCCAATTGTCAAATAATTGGTTTGCAGTGTCCTGTGGAAGCCAATCTCGCCTGCCTCTTCCACCATGTCTCAAGTTATAAAGCTTTTGAGACAACCACCGGGCTGCCCTGGCGTTATAAGCCTTTCTCAGAGCTGCACGATGTTCAGGCAACGACATGTGCTTCCTCTGAAAATCAACAACAAACAATTAGTGCGGTAATTTATAAAAGTACTTAATTAAAAACCATAAATAAATAACTTACCATAAACTCATCGAACCAAGCATTTCGATTTTCCGTAGGAATCGCTGTCCAGCTGGTCCAAGCTTCATTGTAGTTACGGAATAATTGGTCCGAGATGAAATCCATCACCGGATCACGAGGCACAAAGCTAAAGCCAGAGGACATCATGCAAATATTATTAGCATAAAACCAATTAGATAAGGGATTAGTAACATTACTGGTAACTTGGCATGACTTACTACTCGTTGTCAGGACAGATCCAAAGCAGCCCTGTCTCAGGATCTGTTGTGCCCCAGATCGGTGTATTGGAGGAACTACCTTCTTCCCCGACGTGGCTCTGAGGCGACGGGGTGTGCTAAGCAAGAAATGTGAAATATTAAAGATGTTTGTACATAGATGGTTTCATGAAACTAAACATATGTAAATCAATCAGAATTAGGCTAGTAAACCTGTTGTCCCATTTGCTACGGATCAGTGGAGGTAGAAGGCGACGGCGACGTATACAGCGACGGTGAAAATGCGAAATAACCCGACGGTGACGATGCCATATTAAACGGTGGCACCTCTAGGGCACCGCCCCGCTCTCTGCCTACAGAATGGGCAGATGACGACGCCCTACCACCTCTGATAGGACGGGGCCGGGATCGACCACCACCACGTCCACTACCTGAAGATCCTCCTTGATGCTCCATCTCTGAACACTTATAGACATTAGGTCAAAAAAAAACTACAAATATATTTAGGGTTGATTACAGTAGTGAAGTAACAAAGTATGTAGTATAACAGACCGTCAAAAACAAAGAACTAACAAATCTCAACCGGACGATTCCTGTTCATCGACTTCTGCTTGGCCGTCTTCCTCTGAAGTCTCATAGTCGTCGAACTCAGATTCACTGTCAGAGTAAATCAATTCTGCCTCATCGTCTGATTCCTCATCGTCAATTTGTATAGGAATCAATTCTAAATCCGCAGCAGAATCAAAGAGATTGCTTGGTATTTCGTTGTCTTCGATGTTTATGGGCAGTAGATGTTCCACATCAGCTTGGAAAGGTTCAGCCATACCGTCATTTGAATCCGACTCTTTCGACTTCGGTATGATATTTCGTGCTTTGGTTTTAATAACCCCCCTCCACCCTTGGCGGGATGTGGGATATAATGTATAGTAAACTTGTTCCGCCTGTTGAGCAAGGATGAATGGGTCATAACCAACCGCATATCTCCTTGTCCAGTGGATCTCAATATTTCCATGCTCGTCCATTTTTGTCCCACGCGGACTGTTATCAAACCACTCACACTTAAAAAGGGTCACCACATTGTCCCACGGATATTTCAATTGAATTATGTCACGTAACTTCCCGTAGTAGACAGTCTCCACCCTGTCAACTTGGTCACCTCGACAACATACACCGTAATTGCAACATTGTGTACCTGCATCCGTGTCAACAGTTGAAAACCGATACCCATTGATTATATATCTGCTGCATTGAGTAACACTAATTGGAGCTCCATAAGATAAACTCCACGCAACTTCATTGGGATCTTCTCGATGTTTCGCGAAATAGGTTCGAAACCATTTTGGAAACTCAGAGTTCGTGAATTGATCAACTTGGGACACCGACATTGAAGGATTTTCCGATCGGACCCAATTAGAAAAGTAACTGCAAAATATATATATATATATATGAAGTTAATACTTTAATACTTATCGTAATAGTAAAACGGAAAAACAAAAATCTTACTTTAAGTACGGGGCGACCTCTTCACAGTTGTTTAGAATGTACCACTCCGCTACTTGCTTATCTCTTCCGTCAAGAGTTGATTTCCAATGTTTTCCCACGACTCGCCCTGGATAATTAAATATTGATTTTTGATCCCTTGTATCACCGGCATCATTGCGAGGTACCCTTCTCCATCTTGACATCATTTCAGGGGGATGATAGTATGACGAAAATTTAGCGGCCTCTTCGACTAGATATGCTTCAGCGATAGATCCTTCAACGTGGGTTGGATTTTTGATCTTCTGCTTAAGTGTGCGTAAAAACCTACAATGGAATATCATAGGGTATTTATAAACTAAAGTACCATGTTTTTCAATTAATAACAAATCGAAAGACATATATATTACCTCTCAAACGGATACATCCATCTATATTGTTGCGGGCCTCCTACCCTTGCTTCGTAAGCCAAGTGAACGGGCAAATGTTCCATTGAGTCAAAAAAGGAAGGAGGAAACACCTTCTCTAACTTGCATAGCGTTATAGGCATACTCGCCTCCAGAAGCCGTAACTTTTCAACATTAAGCTCTGAAGCACAAATTTCTCTGAAGAACACGGAAAAGTTCGTTAGAATAGACCACATTTCCTTCGGTAGTGCTTTGAAGGCCCAAGGCAACAATCTCTGGAAAAAAACATGACAATCATGACTCTTCATCCCGAAGAACTTCCCCTCGTGCATGTTGACACATCTTTTCAGGTTTGACGCATAACCGTCCGGGAGTTTCAAATCTTTTACCCATTGCAACAATTCTAAATTCTGTTGTTTGTTTAATGTGTACGGTGCTCTAGGTTTGGAAATCCGTCCCCTGCCATCCTGCACCAAATGTAAAGCAGACCTTCTGCAAATCTCTTGTATGTCCAGTCTTGCATTGACTGTGTCCTTCGTCCTGCCCTTGGTGTCCATCACGGTGTACAGAATATTGTCAAACACATTCCGCTCAATATGCATGACATCGAGGTTGTGTCTTAACAATTGTTCTTTCCAATATGGTAGTTCCCAGAAGATGCTGCGTTTGTTCCAATGATGATCAACACCATATCCCTCAGGTTCGCTAGAAGCAGCCCCCTCTTCGACACTTGGAATGTGCTTGACCCTATCCCATATTTCTTGGCCACTTAAACGAAGAGGTTGATCTGCTCGTTCGACAACATTTCGCGTGAAGTCTTTTCTATTTGTCCTGTACGGATGATTGGGGGGTAGGAATCGCCGGTGCCTGTCAAACCAACAGACCTTGTGACTGTGTTGCAAGCTATAACCCGTATTCTGTTCAAGACATACCGGGCATGCAAGCTTTCCCGATGTTTGCCAGCCACTCAACATCCCATATGCAGGGAAATCACTTATCGTCCACATTAAGGCAGCACGCATTGTGAAATTCTGACTCAATGATATATCATACGTAAGAACCCCTTCACTCCACAACATCTTCAACTCGTCTATCAAAGGCCTGAGGTACACATCTATCTTCTTTTTTGGGTTGGATGGCCCAGGGATTAACGCGTTCAGGAACAAAAACTCTCTTCTCATGCACATAGAAGGTGGGAGGTTGTACGGTGTCACAATGACAGGCCAACAGGAATAATTCCTGCCCGTTTTATCAAAAGGAGCGAACCCATCCGAACATAGACCAAGATGGACATTACGGGGATCCACAGCAAAGAAATGATTCGCCTCGTCAAATTTACGCCAAGCTTCAGCATCCGAAGGATGCGTCACAAAGTTTTCATCCCTGTGATGCTCCCGATGCCATCTCATGTGAGCAGCTGTTTGTTCTGATGCATACAATCTTTGAAGTCTGGGCACCAGAGGAAAGTAGTGCATCTTGCTTAACACTCGACGGGTAATTTTCCTTCCTTTCCTCACAACTTCATATCTGTCATGTCCACAGAATCTACAATTCGTCAGCTCAGCATCATCCTTATAATACAACATACAACCCCTAGGGCAGCAATGAATTTTTTCACATCCAAGCCCAAGCTCTTTCACCTTTTTTTTTGCTTGGTAAAAATCCTTCGGCAAATTATTGTCGTTGGGAACAACCTTGCTTATGATCTGCATCATTTCGTTGTAATTCCTCTCACTCATATGGTGATCAGTTTTCAAGCTTAGTGTTGCTAGGGTAGCCGATAGCGATGAATATTCACTATTTTCAAAGTGTTCACAACCTTCCCATAACGGACGTTGCGCTTCTTGAAGCATTTTATAGAACCTATCGGCTTCCGGATGAGGGTCCTCTCCCATGTATGATGGTTGAGCATGTGTATCGGTCTCCTCTCCCATGTATGACGGTTCAACATGAGTAAGAGGATCGAAATATCGGCCGATCGACGGTCCCGCAGCGTCCATAACCAACTGCTCATATTGATTAAGGTTGTCTCGATGACTATTGTCCCCGTAATAACCACTAGGTGTCGGTGTCTGTCGGATTTCGCCATGATATTCCCAACACTCATAATCCTTCATGAATCCCCTTTTACACAAATGGATTTTGACCTCCTCAAAATCTTCAAATCTTATACACCTACATTTGACACAAGGACACCTGATCTCCCTACTTGAATTAGTTGAATGTGCGAGAGCAAAATTGATGAACTCTTGCAAACCCGCCAAGAATGCTTGAGTTAGTTCTCTTCTCTCAGTTAGGCGATTGTACATCCAACTTCTATCATGGTTGTCATCCATATTTCCTAGCTAGTTCAGTTACTCAACTTAATTAACATCTCAACATTTCACAAAGATGTATTAATATCAAATAAATAAATATTTCACTATGATTAAGGTTGTAAGCAACCTCACCCCTATGTATTTGAAAATTTATTTTATAATAAAATATGGGAATAAGAGAGTGGAGAAAAAATAATTATGCTCAAGACATCCATATTAGTGAAAGGTGATGAATATAAATAAAGGATATTTTTTTAAATTGTGTTCGAATCTGATTGAATGATTATATATCACATAATAAAGGAGAAAATGATATTAATACCATCATGGTATAAATAAACCCGCCAAGGAGAAAATGATATTAATACCATCAATTTACAAATTATTTTATCGTAACTATGATATTGACTTAACTGTGATTTAATTAGAGTGAACAATAATAATTAATTAAACATCACAAATCAATGATAACTCAAAAAGGCTATCTATTTGCATAAAGTCTTTACATATTTTTGTAGACAGTTTAATACCCTGCAGAAATTGATAAACAATTTGGGCTATGCATCAACTATTAACAGTAACGTTCATTTGATTTCTCAAATTCTATATATATAGGAACTACATTTGGGCTGTTAATTACTAATGATGTTTTTTGGGACGAAAATCACTAATAATTAAAATAGTATGGAATTGTTAACTTATACTGATAATATCACAATCACTAATCACTAAGATGTATTAATATCAAATAAATAAATATTTCACCATGATTAAAGTTGTACTCACCCCTATGTATTTGGAAATGTATTTTATAATAAAATGATAATTTAAGTTAAATATTAGGCAAAATAATTTAAGTTAAAATGATAAATATTAATACTTTAAATTAATTTAATTAGTTTTTTTATATCTCCAAAAAAATCAGTTAAATACTATATTTAGGATAGAAAGTAGTAACATTCATCAGACATATATAATTTCTTTTAGTTTGTTTTATAATTCTATCACTTGTCAAATTCGAGAGATAGATGTACTTTATGTTTTTATGAATCTATTATATATTTACGACAGTATTGGAGATTTTATTCGATAAAAATTTTGACAAAAAGAGATGCATGCATAGTTTTAGATTGTTCCTAGTGAATTGGAAATGGAAATGAATAACGAGGACATGTTGATATGTTGCAATTAAAATGACGGAAGGTGATGAATATAAATAAAGGATATTTTTTTAAATTGTGTTCGAATCTAATTGCTTGAGATTCACTTATGAATGAATATATATTACATAATAAAGATATCAAAGATACGCTCATGATTCATGAATATACATATATGTGTGTGTGTGTGTGTGTTTTCCCCTTTCTTTTTTAGACTCGATTAGATTATAAATATTTGGCCAAAATCAGTTTTTTTAAAGGACAAAATGATATTAATACCATTAACAAGCTTTACCTTGTAAAAACCAACAAATTGAGCTTATTTGAAAAACTTAAAGTAACAATTAAAATAAGGAAAATTCTCAATTAAGTGTTGATATCTTGAATCGTCATATATGTTTAGTGGGGTTTGAGTTCTCTCAAAATTATGTCTCATTTTCTAAACAGAGTCTTATTTTTACCCTTAGATTAAAAATATAAATGATTCCAAGATTTCATATTTTATAGAACTATTATTTTACACGTAAATAAATAAATTTAATCTGTTAAAATCTTATTTACACAATTCAGAACTACCAAAAAAAAAATTCTAAATATTGATTTATAATTATAATTTTTGTCGATGATTTATAAATATTGATTTTGAGTAAGAGACAAAACCAATGTTTTTCTTAAAAAACAAAAATATATATCCAAACACCTTATACATGCGAAAATTATAATTATGGATAAAAAAATCATGATTATATATCACACAAGAGAACCAGCAATATTTTTGACATAATTAATAATATGAAATAATAAAAGAAAATGATAAATTTCACAATAGAGAACCAGCAATATTTTTGACATAATTTTATTACAAATAAAAATAATAATCAAGAAAATAATAAATAAAAAAGAAAAAAGGAAGCAAGCTTACTTGAAATAGAGTTGCAGTGGATAGTAAATAGCAAGAGAAGAGGAAGAGTAGACACCGCCGGAAAATCACTGACCGTCGCACAGGAGATACCACCTGAAAATGGGAGACAAATGTGTTTATGTGTGTCAAATATTTAAAAAAAAAAAACAGACCAGCGTAAAAAAAAAAAAAGAATAAACCAGCTGTGAGAGAGGTGGGGGACGAGCTGAGAGGTGGGGGAGCAGCTGAGGGCAGGGATGGGAGCTTAGGGGGCTCGGATGGGAGCTGAGGGAGTGGGGGAGGTGGTTTGGTGGCTGGATCCGGCGGGAGAGGGGGGTTGGGGGCTGGGTCCGGCGGTTTGGGGAGCTAAGGGGTTGGGGGAGCTTGGGGGAAGGTGAGAGGAGGGCCAGCTGGGGGGGAGGGGCGAGCTGGGGGCCGACGGAGGAGGAGCTGAGAGGGCCGGCCGGAGCTGGGGGCGGTGAATGGAGCTGAGGGCTGAGTTTCGCGGCGGAAATGGCAGAAATGAGGAGGTGAGGGCGTATTATTCGACATTTGCGACGGAATTCAATTCCGTCGCAAAAAGTAATTTTAATTTTTGCCATCTCTTTTTGCGACGGAAACCATATTCCGTCGCAAAAAGGCCTCCTTTTTGCGACGGACTTCCCAGTCCGTCGCAAATTGGCTTAAAATGGCGGCCTTTTTGGCCGCCATTTTGCGACGGAATTAATTTCCGTCGCAAATGATTGCGACGGAAATTAATTCCGTCGCAAAATTGCGACGGAAATAATATTCCGTCGCAAAATTGCGACGGAATTAATATTCCGTCGCAAAAATTGCGACGGAAATTAATTCCGTCGCAAATTTTTTTGATTTGCGACGGAATCCGTATTCCGTCGCAAATTTCAACATTTTTGCGACGGAATACATTCCGTCGCAAAATCCGTCACAATTCCTTGTTTTTCTAGCAGTGTCATAGCAATATTATTATGGTCATTATCCATGTTAAGTTTGACAGTTTGTTCATCAAATATGCTTAGTTAGCATATCTTGTCTGTTAGTTTTCCCTCGAAAGCTTTGGGTACAAAATTACTTTTAGGTTCCATGTTTCCTTGCTGTTGTCATTGTGTAATCCACTTCATTCCCCCCCCCCCCAAAGTTATAGTTATAAACAAGGGAAAACAATTAAGAAAAAATGCATCCCACCTAAAGTATTGGACCAAAATATCAGTGGAAATGGATTTTTGGGTAGAATAAGAATTTCCTATCTCAAGCTGGAAGAGAGGTGCTAATTACGAGTGTAGCTAACGCCATCCCTACTTATTCCATGGCCTACCTTTTATATCCTAAAAAAACTTGTATGGATATACTTTCCCAGAAAATTATTCCATAAATGGTACCTTCCATGTCGGGGTTTAAGTACATGAGCTGCAGGATGTCACTGTTCCGGATTTGATTTATCAAAAGCAATGGAATTTAATTATTTTATCTTTAAGATTCAGATTCCCGTTCTGGATTTTGAAAACAAGTTAATGTGGAATGTATCTGACTGTCTACGTTGGTTTGTGCTGCGAATGTGTAATATCCCGAATTTTAGGCCTAAAGACTTGAAAATTAGTCTATTTTTAGAAGACTACTAGGCCATATTTTTGAAAGTGATAAATTTAGAAACTAAAAATAATTGTTTATATATACACACATTATTATAGATTGTTATATAATACAAATATGTGCGTGTAAAGTGTGTGTAGCTAGAGTGTGCAACAGTGGGTGTAGTGTGCGAATGGAGTTTATTATCAATATTATATATAATAATTGTATTTTATTCAAAAGAAGAAATAATTGTCGGAAGTGGAAGTTGGGTGATATGAGTGCAGTATTATTATATTAGGATATAATTATTACATCATTATCATCATTATAAAATAAATTAAAGTGGTTTGATGAGTGTGTTTACGGAGGTGGGTTGTTGGAATAGGTAAGTGGAAGTATTATTATATTATAATTACTATATTATTTTATTTTATTATAATATTATAATATACATTTTATAATATCCTAAAGTTGAAGCAGAAGGTGATGGGACACATATAGTATATATCTATTATATATTGTATTTTAATTTTAATTATATTACTTTATACTATTATATAATTTAGTATATTGTATATTATATATTATAGGTTAATTGAACATGGAAGTGGACGGTGGTGAAGGAAGTATTATTATTGTATTATAATCTATTTTAATATTATATATTATTTTAATATTATTATGTTATTAAGATAATCATTGTGGGAGACACAGAGGCATGCTTTCGGTGGTGGGTTGTAGAAAAGTTTTGGGAAATAATTATATGAAAGTACCAGAGATGAAAATTATACTTATGTACCCATTTCCAATTAATATATATATACATCTACACAACGCACACACACACTGCGCCAGACGAGAGAGAGAATTCTTAGAGTCTAGGGTGAGAATTTAGAGTTAAGTTCTTGGAGCTGGAGAGAAGGAGCAAGAACTTCAAGGGTAAGTTCTTCAATCCCTAGTCTTAAGTTTTGGTAATTTGTACTTGAAATGCCTATAGAGTTTCTTCTGAGTATGCTCTGTGGCTGCAGCTTAGTCTGATCTGTCACATCAGAAAAGAATTATCCTTGGGCAATAAATATTATTTACTGGCACAGTAAAAATTATTTACCGGCACGGTAAAAATATTTTTACTGGTACTATTCACATGAATAGTGAATATCCAACATAGTTTCCGCAAATGCTGAAAATTAATGGTCACTGATAAGAATGATATTATAGGATATCTGTGAACCATTACCGCTACTGCTGTTATACCACTGTTTTCCGTTAGAAGTACCGTTTTCGTCAAACGTACCAAAACATCATCAACGAAGGTACGGACGCGTATTGTAACACTAACTCTGATGCTTATGGTATGCTTATATGTGATAGATAGTCTGAGATATTGTTTTTGAAAATTGATCATACACATACATCTTAATACGGGTTATAGTCGTGATAATGCCGTTATGTTTTCCTAGCGCTGAGGACACGGATGTACACCGTGGCACTGGAAGATAGTGCAGACTGTAATAACATACATGTTGCAGTGGCCGTGTAATGTTATTATGTGAATATATGAATATTGTATGTGATTAAATGCTGTTTTGCCATAGATATCTGTCATACATATTTGATACATAAGCATGAGGTTAACCGTTACCTGAGGTTCAATGGTAATTGAACCTCAGCTCTGACTTTAGGCCCAGGACCCTCAGGAGGTCAGACCGAAGATAAGGGTAAGCAGATAGCATGACGGAGCGGACGAGGAGATTCTGTTGAAATTTTTATTTTACCGACTTTTGAATATTCGGATATTTTGGATGACTGTAACAGTACACAGATATATCATTAATGAATGTTATTCAGTTACTCATTTTTCTCGACTCTTCCGATGCTCTACTCTGATAAACCCTTTTGAAACTCTGATAATTTTATTTCAAAAACGCTTTATAAAACGGGGTGTTACATTTTTGGTATCAGAGCAGACATTCTAGCCCAAAGTTAACTATGTTACTCCAGACAATTTGGTGTCTAGAATGGGTTTTGTGGTTGGCAATCAGTCCCCGTGAATTCGGCGAGCCTTCCATAAATACACCGGCCTGGCCAGACTGTTTGAGTAATGGAGTTAGGTTTGCAGTTTTTCAAAAAGTATTTTCCGGCTAGAACTTGGCTCAGTTATAAGAAACCATTGGTGCCGAAGGCAAGGCTAGTCTATGTGGATCGGTCAAGCACTCGCCATAGAGTTGGTGAGACCTCCATGATAGACACTTACCTGGCCAATCGGTTGAATAACTGAGTTGAGCTCTAAGCCGTAGTTTTGAAACACATTTCGAAAAGAGTACTGATATACCTTCGGTGTACATGTTGCAGGAAAATAGTAGTTGATTCTAGTTCACCCTTAGGGAGTAGATTAGAGTATTTGGTAAGATTGTAATGAAGTAACTATGATGATGAACTACACCTTGACGTTGTAAAATATTTGACATGATATTTTGTCTTTATCTTGTCTTTCTCTAATGATCTATCTATTACTCGTCGAAATTAGACTAATGGCAATCTTAAGAGGAGCTGGAGCTCCCCGAGGCCGAGGCCGAGGTAGAGGCCGAGGCAGAGGTCGGGGTAGACAAGCACGAACCGTACCTATACATGAACTAAATCAGCAGGAACCACCACCACCACCTGTTCGTGATGAGATCCAGGAAATGAGGCGTATAGTCCAAGAACAAAGGGTCCTCATTGAGACACTCCTTGCTAACCAGCAGGGAGGACAAAATAAAGAACAAAGCAGGGAACGACAAGCTGATGATGAGGAGCAACAAAATACCGAAGAAGGAGAAAATCGTGACAATCAGAATGACGAACGGAGCCATGCATCTGAGGGATCCAACCGATCCCAATCACAACCCCGGCAGGAGAGAGCAATGGCAGAACTACAGCGACCAAACAGAGTGGTCGAAAACACCCAATATTGGGTAACACAATTCTGCAAGCTGAAACCCCCAGCCTTCCGAGGTAAACTTGACTCAGCAGAAGACTGGTTGATGCGCTTGGACAAGATCTTTGAGGTCTTGGAATGTCCTGAAGACAGAAAGGCACAACTGGCAATTTACAAGCTGGAAGGAGATGCGGACCGCTGGTGGAAGAGTACTGCAGCAACACTGCGAGCACGTTACTGTCCCGTCACATGGGAAAAATTCAAAGAGAAATTCAATGAACAATATTTCCCACCCTCTGTTCAGATGATGAAGGAGTCCGAGTTTTTGCACATTCGGCAAGGGCAAGAAGAGTCTTTTGACGATTACTATGCCCGCTTCACTAACTTGTCTCGATATTCAACCCACTTCAGGCGAAATGAAGATGAGGGTAGCATGGCGAATCTACTGATTTATGGGTTGAAGTATGAGATAAGGGAGAGGCTAGTGTCACAACAATTCTCCGAGCTGATTCAAGCGGTGGAAGCCTGTCGATTGATTGAGCGGAATCTAAAGGAGCTTAGGAAGACCAGAGCCTTCCATAGCAGTGGTCCCAGTCGTGGCGGTTTTAACCATGGAAACTCCTCGCAGAAGCGGAAGACGACGTGGGGAGATTCCCGTAATGGGAATAAAAGGCCGTACCAACCTGGGCAGCAGAACTTTTCAAGGATAACCAGAGCGTGCCTAAAGTGCGGAAGGTATCACCAGGGGACCAATTGTGAAGGGAAGCTGGTGTGCTACAAGTGCCAAAAGCCGGGACACATTAGCACAAACTGCCCTCAAAAGGCGCTAGAGGCGAGGCCGCAAAACCCAGGTCGGGTTTTCGCTCTTACGAATGAAGAAGCCAGAAGATCTCCCGATATGATCAAAGGTACCATTTCTCTTAATGGAAATCTACTCCAAGCATTGTATGATTCGGGTGCTAGTCACTCGTTTATTTCATATGATTGCGCTAAGCGATTAGGAATGCATGCTCATAGACTACCTTATGATCTGTTAGTAGCTACACCACTAGGTGCGAAATCCTTAGCATCTGATGCATGTCTTAACTATGTTGCGAGTGTAAATGGACGAGATTCAAACATAGATCTTATCCGGCTACCACTCAGTGGCATCGACATCATTCTCGGTCTCGACTGGTTGACGGCTAACAACGCGATAATCGACTGTGGAAGTAAACAGATATCATTTGCACCCCCGCGCAACCGGAGCAAGGTTGATGGGAGTCTGAGTTATATCTCTATTACAGAAGCAGAAAAATGCATACAGCATGGGTGCCAAGCATACATGGTGTTTTTCTCTGTCAAAGCGGAAGCTGAACCATCACTCCAAGATATTCCGGTCGTCAACGAATTCCCTGATGTATTCCCAGAGGATCTCACTGAGTTACCTCCTGAAAGGGAAGTTGAGTTCGCCATTGAGTTAATGCCTGGAACGGGATCAATATCAAAAGCACCATACCGAATGGCGCCGAACGAGATGCAGGAACTGAAGAAGCAACTTGAAGAACTATTAGAGAAAGGGTTTATCCGACCCAGCGTGTCACCATGGGGAGCCCCCGTATTGTTCGTGAAGAAGAAAGACGGAAGCCTACGACTTTGTATCGACTACCGTGAGTTGAACAAAGTAACTGTCAAGAACAAATATCCACTTCCCCGAATTGATGATCTACTTGATCAACTATCTGGTTCCTGTGTATTCTCCAAGATCGATTTGCGATCAGGATACCATCAGCTTCGAGTAAAAGCCAGTGATGTTCCAAAGACAGCTTTCAGAACCAGATATGGGCATTACGAATTCCTTGTGATGCCTTTCGGATTGACTAATGCACCTGCCGTATTCATGGATTACATGAATCGGATCTTTCGCCAGCATCTAGATAAGTTCGTGGTAGTATTCATCGACGATATCTTAGTCTACTCAAAAAGCAGAGAGGAGCACGAAGAACATCTGCGACTCGTGTTAGGAATACTACGAGACAAGCAACTTTTTGCCAAGTTAAGTAAATGTGAATTCTGGCTGCCAGAAGTGAAATTTCTGGGCCACGTCATATCTCGCGATGGAGTTGCCGTTGATCCTAGCAAGGTGGAAGCAGTTCTGGATTGGAAGAGACCCGAGACAGTGACGGAAATACGCAGCTTTTTGGGTCTAGCGGGATACTACCGCAGATTCATACAGGATTTCTCACGTCTCGCCTTACCATTAACAAAGCTTACGAGGAAGAATCAACCTTTTGTGTGGGACGCAAACTGTGAGTCGAGTTTTCAGATACTGAGGGAGAGGTTAACTACAGCACCAGTGTTGACCATCCCAAATCCGGATGAGACTTATATGGTCTATAGTGATGCCAGTAGGCAGGGATTGGGATGTGTCCTGATGCAACAGGGCAGAGTTGTAGCTTATGCCTCTCGTCAGTTGAAGCCTCACGAGTCGAACTATCCTACGCATGACTTAGAACTTGCGGCTATTGTATTCGCCTTAAAGATATGGAGGCACTACCTCTATGGTGCAGTCGTAGAGTTATACTGCGACCACAAGAGCCTGAAATACCTGTTTGATCAAAAAGAGCTCAACATGAGACAACGTCGCTGGATGGACTTACTGAAAGATTACGACCTGGAGATCAAGTATCATCCCGGAAAAGCAAACGTCGTAGCAGATGCGCTTAGTAGAAAGACGGTGCACGCAGCATACATGATGATTCAAGAGCGGAGACTACTTGAAGATTTCAGAGACCTGAACCTGTCCAATCAGATTTGCATGAGACACTACGCGCCCGATGACGTGTATCTTGCAAGTCTCCTTGTTAGTCAAGGAAAGTACGATCTAAGAGATGCGGTTGAGGAAGCTCAAAAGCACGACGAATGGGCTATAGCAGCTCGGGAGATGATCTCACGGGGAGAGACTCAAGACCATGACCTATCGCCTAGCGGTTTAGTCAGGTACAAGAAGCGGATCTACATTCCAAGGGATGGTGAATTACGACAGAAGATTCTAGACGAGGCTCATAAGAGTAAATATACTCTACATCTAGGAATGGTGAAGATGTACCAGAACCTGAAATCCGAGTTTTGGTGGCCCAGGCTGAAGAAAGACGTAACCGAGTACGTGGGTAGATGCTTAACCTGTCAGAAAGTTAAGATTGAACATCAACGACCCCCTGGTCTTCTTCAAGGACTAGAGATTCCAGAGTGGAAATGGGAAAACATTACCATGGACCTAGTGGTAGGTTTACCCAAGATTAGACATCACGACGCGATTTGGGTGATTGTGGACCGATTGACTAAGTCGGCACACTTTCTCCCCATTAGTATTAATTACTCACCAGAACAATTGGCGAGGATTTATATCAAAGAGATCGTAAGACTTCATGGTGTACCTAAGAGCATCGTCTCTGATCGGGACCCGCGATTTACATCCCGATTCTGGGAGGCTTTGCATGCAGAGATGGGAACTAAACTAAGGCCTAGTACGGCTTATCACCCGCAGACCGATGGTCAATCTGAAAGGACAATACAAACGCTAGAAGATATGCTTAGAGCGTGTGTGTTGGACTTCAAAGGCCATTGGGACGAACATCTACCGCTAGCCGAGTTTGCTTACAACAACAGTTACCATTCGAGCATACAGATGGCTCCATTTGAGGCATTGTACGGACGGAAGTGTCGATCGCCTATATGCTGGACAGAACTGTCGGAACGAGAATTCATCGGGACAGATTTAGTTGACAAAACTTCCGAACAAATCGCACTAATTAAGCAGAGGCTCCTAACAGCACAAAGCAGACAGAAGAGCTATGCTAATAAGAGGAGAAGACCGTTAGAATTTGAAGTCGGAGACCATGTGTTTCTGAAACTATCACCAGTCACTGGTATCGGTAGAACGCTGAAAAGGAAAAGGTTGAGTCCGCGATATGTAGGACCGTTTGAAATCCTGGCCAAACGAGGGCCAGTTGCGTACCAATTAGCCTTACCCCCGAACTTGAGTAAACTCCATGATGTTTTCCATGTTTCCCAGTTGAAGAAATACCAACCTGACCATGACCATGTTATTCAGTATGAGGATGTCGAGGTGCGACATGATAACACTTTTGAGGTCGAGCCGGAGCGAATTCTCGATTACCAGGAGAAACGGCTTCGACACAGAAATATTCCTGTTGTGAAAGTGGTCTGGAAGGGTTTATCTCCTAATGAGGCGACTTGGGAAACAGAGGAAGATATGAGGGAAAGATATCCGGAGTTCATGGCTCAATGTTTAGTTAGTATGGAGTAAATTTCGAGGGCGAAATTTTATTTAACGGGGGGAGAAATGTAATATCCCGAATTTTAGGCCTAAAGACTTGAAAATTAGTCTATTTTTAGAAGACTACTAGGCCATATTTTTGAAAGTGATAAATTTAGAAACTAAAAATAATTGTTTATATATACACACATTATTATAGATTGTTATATAATACAAATATGTGCGTGTAAAGTGTGTGTAGCTAGAGTGTGCAACGGTGGGTGTAGTGTGCGAATGGAGTTTATTATCAATATTATATATAATAATTGTATTTTATTCAAAAGAAGAAATAATTGTCGGAAGTGGAAGTTGGGTGATATGAGTGCAGTATTATTATATTAGGATATAATTATTACATCATTATCATCATTATAAAATAAATTAAAGTGGTTTGATGAGTGTGTTTACGGAGGTGGGTTGTTGGAATAGGTAAGTGGAAGTATTATTATATTATAATTACTATATTATTTTATTTTATTATAATATTATAATATACATTTTATAATATCCTAAAGTTGAAGCAGAAGGTGATGGGACACATATAGTATATATCTATTATATATTGTATTTTAATTTTAATTATATTACTTTATACTATTATATAATTTAGTATATTGTATATTATATATTATAGGTTAATTGAACATGGAAGTGGACGGTGGTGAAGGAAGTATTATTATTGTATTATAATCTATTTTAATATTATATATTATTTTAATATTATTATGTTATTAAGATAATCATTGTGGGAGACACAGAGGCATGCTTTCGGTGGTGGGTTGTAGAAAAGTTTTGGGAAATAATTATATGAAAGTACCAGAGATGAAAATTATACTTATGTACCCATTTCCAATTAATATATATATACATCTACACAACGCACACACACACTGCGCCAGACGAGAGAGAGAATTCTTAGAGTCTAGGGTGAGAATTTAGAGTTAAGTTCTTGGAGCTGGAGAGAAGGAGCAAGAACTTCAAGGGTAAGTTCTTCAATCCCTAGTCTTAAGTTTTGGTAATTTGTACTTGAAATGCCTATAGAGTTTCTTCTGAGTATGCTCTGTGGCTGCAGCTTAGTCTGATCTGTCACATCAGAAAAGAATTATCCTTGGGCAATAAATATTATTTACTGGCACAGTAAAAATTATTTACCGGCACGGTAAAAATATTTTTACTGGTACTATTCACATGAATAGTGAATATCCAACATAGTTTCCGCAAATGCTGAAAATTAATGGTCACTGATAAGAATGATATTATAGGATATCTGTGAACCATTACCGCTACTGCTGTTATACCACTGTTTTCCGTTAGAAGTACCGTTTTCGTCAAACGTACCAAAACATCATCAACGAAGGTACGGACGCGTATTGTAACACTAACTCTGATGCTTATGGTATGCTTATATGTGATAGATAGTCTGAGATATTGTTTTTGAAAATTGATCATACACATACATCTTAATACGGGTTATAGTCGTGATAATGCCGTTATGTTTTCCTAGCGCTGAGGACACGGATGTACACCGTGGCACTGGAAGATAGTGCAGACTGTAATAACATACATGTTGCAGTGGCCGTGTAATGTTATTATGTGAATATATGAATATTGTATGTGATTAAATGCTGTTTTGCCATAGATATCTGTCATACATATTTGATACATAAGCATGAGGTTAACCGTTACCTGAGGTTCAATGGTAATTGAACCTCAGCTCTGACTTTAGGCCCAGGACCCTCAGGAGGTCAGACCGAAGATAAGGGTAAGCAGATAGCATGACGGAGCGGACGAGGAGATTCTGTTGAAATTTTTATTTTACCGACTTTTGAATATTCGGATATTTTGGATGACTGTAACAGTACACAGATATATCATTAATGAATGTTATTCAGTTACTCATTTTTCTCGACTCTTCCGATGCTCTACTCTGATAAACCCTTTTGAAACTCTGATAATTTTATTTCAAAAACGCTTTATAAAACGGGGTGTTACAGAATGAACATGCTTATTGTTTGGCAGGTGATAAATCCCTATTTTTATTACATATTTTCATACTTTATTTTGAGATTTTGTTATAATTATTGAGCTTAAAATGTATTCTTTTTTATTAATTGGGATTAAGAATAAATACATTAAATTAGAACTAAAAATGTAAAATTATCAACAACAAAAATTATAATTATTCTTAATTATTGATTTTTCTGAGAATATTTAATATTGGATGAATTGTTTTTTTATTGTAGTCTATATGTGTTAGTTTGACAAATTTGCCTAAAAGATCCTTTAAGCTAGCTTGAGTTAGGTGAATTAAATCTCCCACATCGAGCAAGACTTAACTACTCTAGCCAAAACCCAATTCAAAACTCTAGCCAATAAACCAAGAATAAGCAAGACGCAAGTAACTAAGGACCGTTGAATTACAAACATAATATATTCATATAGTAACTCTAAGCACAAACTTAACTAAGTCTATACAAAAGAAATTGCTACTAATTAAGTTCAAAGTGTTAACCGCAGAATGTTAAAACCAAATACATATTTAATGTCAAGAAATGCGTGAAACCTCAATACAAACTCCAAGCCAATATACTAATTGAACGCTAAACCTAAAATTTAACTAATACAAAAGATTAAATATAGAAATTAGATAGTAGAGAGCACTCCCTGTGATGCTCTAAGCTCAAGAATTAACTCATTGCTCTAGGAGAAGAGGAATTTAGCAACTGCAATTTGTCATCACAACGTCACCGAGCGAAGCCACACCCTCTTGATTCTAATATCCAGTCATAAATCCTACCACCAAAGAATGAGTATGAATGACAAAAATGGAAGAATGGTGTGTGACAGTGGAAAAGAGCCAGAGGAAGCCACGGATGAAATGGTGAAAGGCAGAGAAGAGATTGATGGAGTAGGACGGTGGTTTTCGATGACGACACTGTGGTGAGAGAGAGATCGACGGTGACTGTAGTGAAGGTGGTTGGCGGTGGAAGGAGGCGGTTTCCGGCGGTTAAGGTTGTGGAGAGAAAGAGTAAAGTTTGGTCTCCTCCTCTTACCTTGAAATTGCGGCCTCCCTCTCTTGTTGATCTTGTTTGAATCTCGTCAGCTACTATGGAGGTGTGAAGTCTCGCTGGCATTCTCTAAAACTCCACCAGTGACTGGTGTGAGATGGTGGTTGAAGGAGCGAAGGACGACCGGCGTTAGTATGGAGGAAGGTGATGGCTGATGGTAGTGGAGGTGAGGTCGGTGAAAGAAGAGGGAGCAAGATAAGGTTGAAGTTCCAAGTCTTGCCGTGCGCTACTGAGCTCTGTAATGTTGTGCTATGGAAGAAGAAGGTCGGTCGAGTTTTCAGGGAAATCAGATCCCTTTGTTTAAAATGGTGCATTTTGACCAAGCGACTGAAATAAAAGTTTCGAAAGTTTATGGAGAAACTAAACTGAAATTTTGAAAAATATTGTGGAATTAATAGTAATTTCAACACTTTTGGGAACTCTTCTATAATAATTCCTTGTTCCTCTTTCTTCATGGATTTGTCGGTTCCGAAAGTTCTAGGGCCTTGTCCGTAATTTTCCTTAGTTCTAAAAATATTAATTATGACACCAATTCGCATTTTTTATACTTTCCAATTTTTTAACAAAACATCTAGAATTAAAAACAATTGAACTAACATCAAATGCGTTCAGAAAAATTAATGATCAAGAGTGATTATAATTTTTATGACAATTTTGCCATTTTTAGCATTAATTTAATTTATTTACTCTTAATCTCAATTTATTATAAGAAAGGCATTTTAAGCCAATAATTATCACAAAATCCCTAATTAAAATAAGAAAATATATAATAAAGATAGGAATGTGTCAATAGTTTCCTTTAACACTTAAAATTTGATTACAGGATTGGTTGAAATTTTTGTATCTATAGAATAATTACATAAATAATTCTATATTGATATTTATAAGTTTTGGGATTAATTTCTTGTCCAATTTTATAAAAATATTTAAGACTGGAATTTAGTACATAGAACTGACAGAAATCTACAATTTAGTTTAAACATTAAAAAAAATTGAAAATGTAATAAAAAATTTCTCCTAATTAATCTCTCGTACCAAATCCCTGTCACATAAATGATGAGGTTTAAAATTTTTTTGTTATTTCAATAAAAATGTTGGAATTTTCTTCTAGACTCATAGTGTAATATCCTGAATTTTGTGATTAGAGATTTGAAAAATAAGTCTAAAATAGGTAGACGACTAAGCTCGGTTTAGGTAGAGTCCCAAGAATGATGAGAGGTAAGAAGCCTCTCAGGGGCTAATGACTCGGTTATGCAAGTTAGTGATACAACTTAGTGGACTTAGTATGTGTAAGTTGTGAAATTAAAAGTGCCAATGGAAAGGGGGCACAAGAGACCCATACGATGCAGATCCGGTTAGAGAAAATGTCATTTAGCTATGTCCTAAGATATGGGACAATTAGTTAAGTAAAAATGTGCTAAAATAAATGTGTACATGACATTTCCTAAACTAGTAAGGAATTCCTGAGTTTTCTTAGGAAATGGAAGAGGAAGAGACATTGCAAAATCCCTCTGATAGAAAAGAAAAGTCAAATATAATAATAATCAGAGGACACGTGTCACCACGGGGTTAAAACTGACTTTTTGAAAAAGTAAGTAATAATTATAGGGGTAGAAAAGTCAATTCCTTACCCTATATGGATCCATTTTCGTCCACATGGAGAGAGAGAAGGAAAATCAGATGATTTTATCCATACTCAGGCCCAAACACAAAATACGGGTCCCATGGGATGCTAACCGGTAGAAAGGGACCAATAGGGACTAGTTAGGGGTTTCTTTTGGGTTGAACGAAACAAATGTGGGGCCATATTAGAAATTAAAAAGGCGCCACATATGTATGTCTAATCAAGGGAGAATATCTAGAAAAGTTGAAGAAAAGTGCAAAAAGAAGCGTCTTTTTAACCAGCAGGGCTCGATAAGGACCGATAGAGCAAAAATTGGACAGATAAAGTAGAAAAAGGGAATTAAATGCAAGGGATCAAATTTGTGGGCTCCAAGAGGCGCCACCTAGCCCCCTTAATTATTAAAATTCATTTGGGGAAAAAGACAAGAATAATTAATGAGTTTCGGGCCACAAATGGTAATTTAAAAAAGTTTCGGGCTAAAACAGGTAATTTGCTCCAAAGGAAGAAAAATGTCTAGATATTTTGGAGGGAATTTCACCACATGTCAGCTCCCTGGAGGCCTGGAATACTCTGGAAAAACTTGGAGAGAAACTCAAGAAAATCAGATCTAATTTATTACACAAAGGACAGAAATTTATACCTGTTAATTCTAATTTTACCGTATCAAATTACCTTTATTAAAAAGGAAATTTGACCCTTCCTTTTCACCCTAAAGGGCGAAAATTCCAGAAGCAAGAAGGAGTGACCAGCAACCTCCATAGCCAAAGCTCCAGGACCAAACTACCAAGAACATCCAACGGTTCTCCGATTTTTGGTAATCCCGAAACTCCAGTTCTTGAGTTCATGTTAAAGTATTTTCATGCAAGAGGTAGAAGCTTAATTTTAGGGTTGGATTTTTGCATTTTTAAGGTCTCCAATGGCTCTGGAATGTGATCTTGTATAGGAATAGTCATGGTTTAAGTTTCCAAAGTCGAAAACACCAAAAACCCTAAGAAAGGGCTTGCTGCTAGTGTTTGGAAATCTGGGCAATGAAGCTTCAAACACGTTTTTGAAGGGGTAAACGAACTTATGTCAAGCTGAAATTTTATATGAAGAAACTAGACATCCGAGGATGAATTTAGATACATAATATGATAACTTTTGAATAAAAATACTGGGTGAAATAAATGGTTGAAAAAGGATCTAGAACCAGGGGAGCGAATTTGGACCAAAGAGTGAAATTTGAGCTCCACGCCAAAATAAATGTACTTTCAGGGTCTGGATTTATTTTTCCTGAAACAAAGACATTTCAACAGTTCAAATGGAACTGGTTTCATACAAAAATTATTTTTTTGGAATTTATTTAAAATCTCTAAAGTTGGGCTAAAACACTGAATTTTTGGAAAATTCTGGTTGAGTTCGAATTTAACAAGAAAATGCAAGGGTATTTTTGGAAATACTAAGAATGGTGTATTTTGGTGTTATTAGGTCAGGGTCATTTCTGGAAAAGTCTCCGGGCATAATAAATATTAAGAGCAGTATAAAGTACACCAGGTAGTAACCGCTTTACTCAAGTATCTTTATGTGTTTTGTTGTATGTTTGTATTTGCCATGTGTGTTTTTGTATATGTTCTGTCAAATATGCATATATGGCGCTAACAGCCATATAGTTCATCATCCTTGTTTCAAGAAATCTACATAAAACATGCTGTTTGATTTTGTTTTAAATTTATTTTGGTTTGCATGTGAAAATGGATATTGTAATGTGTATCACTACCTCTTGTTCTAAATATAGGAAAAAGTTTGTAGTACAAATTGCACTACAAACTTTGTCCTAAATACCCGGATGGAGTATAAAGTAACTTTCTAGCTTGTTCTTAGAAGTTATCTTTTGTTGTGTAACACTTTGTTGAAATATATCTTTATATAATAAAAAAATAAGGTGTAATTAAGGTAAAAGTTTTCCTTTGATGTTTTCACTTAGTATTTTGTATTTATTTTAATAAACTGCAAATTTGCCACAAAAGATTTTATTTAGGCGCTAAGTATCTAAAAGTATTTTTGGGTTCAATGTGGCCCCGACATGTATCTAGGTTAAATTTGATGGTCAATCAAATATGTTCGGTTAGACATGTCCATTTTGTCATCAACTTCATTTAATCCAAGTCAAACTCTTAACTAGGGAAAAATTAATAAGGGTTTTTTTTTAAAAAAAAAAAAACACTGCATCTCGGTCGAAGACATATAAGACATGATATTGTTGCTATTGGAAGGAATAGTGAACTCTTGATCTCTTTAAAGGGAGAAGGATGATTCTAAAACACATAGCATTTACGGTTAGGTTTTCTTTTATTGATAATGAGAATTTGAAAAGATTTTGAGTTCGAGACATAAAATATAGGATATAGTTTGTAATGCATTTTACACTACAAACTAAATCCAATAGTTAGAACCAGAGGAATATAAACATTCAAAGATAAAGGTAATATACAAATATTTTGATTTAAGATAACAAGATTGTCTTATGATTTCGCTAAAAAAAGTATTGGATCAGAATATCGGTGGAAATGGATTTTTGGTTAGAATCAGAATTTCCTATCTCAAACTGGAGGAAAGGTGCTAATTAAGGCTGTAGTTAACGCCATCGCTACTTATTCAATGGCCTACTTTTTGTATTTTATCTTTAAGATTCAGTTTCCCGTTTTGGATTTTGAAGACAAGTTAATTTGGACTGGTAATGAAATTTGGATACAAATGGCTACAAAACCACAAAAATTTGAACCTGTGGAAGTGTAATGTATCTAACCGTCTATGGGTCTGGTTGGGTTGAGCGCCAGCAGCAGTGGGATGAGCGTTTTAGGAGAAAAGAAATTTCAATGAGCAAAAGCCTAGTTGGGCTGGGCTTATACCCAAAAAGTAATGTTTCCACAGACGTTAGAGATGAGAACGTTGGTGCGTTTTAGTTTGAGCTTCTGAATTTTCTGCTTTTATACAGCACATGAAAGAGAGAAATAAGAGGGAGAGAGGGAAGGGACAAATTTTTTCTTCCCCCAAAATATCTTTATTTTGTTAATTAAGGAATTTTATTAATTTTTTTAATTTTTTAATAATAATTCAAATTTTTTTTAAAAAAATAAATTTAAATTTTTATCTTTAATTACCACAATATATACAATTAATATTAATATATGTAGTATTCAATAAGATTAATGTTCTTTTCCGTCATTTTCCATCTTAACTAACTTTTGAAATAATGATCCAAAAACTCATCAGTTTAAAAAAATTCACTTCTGCAAAATCCAAATAGACAATCCAAACACAAATTATATTTACAATCTAACTTTTTTTCTATCGAGCTTCTACAAAGGTTAGATAGAAAATAAACCACCGCTCCCATCGTCAGAGGCGGACCCAGGTACAAGGTTGGGGGGCAAGTGCCCCCAATCAAACGACGCCGTTTGATTTTTTTTAAAAAAAAAATTTAGGGTAAAATCCAGCCTGAATCAAATCTGGTACTATAGTTTTAGTCACCCATCATTGTCTTCGATCCAGTCTTCCGTGACTTTGAGGTCTCTTCCATTCTCTTCTTCAGGTATTTTGTGTAGGAATCTCACCACAAACGCGGAAGCAAATCGTACCAACACAATATTGGAAAAGTTAAAACCTTCATCGCTTTGATTACCTGGAAAGATGCAGCGATCTGAAAGCCTCTCCACGAACAGTCGTAGTCCGCTCTATGATCGATCTTCCAGACTATCTCTCGAGGGGGATAGGATGGTTGTGTGGGCAACCGTTCAGTAATGAACGTCTGCCTCTAGGGTATGTTTCTGATGAAAGCCTCCTTTTGTTTTCTTGCCGTCACAAGTAGGTGAAAGTGGGTTTATATTTTACTACATCCAAGACCTAACTCTAAACCACATGGGCCATAGAGTTCTTGAGCTGTAGTCTCATTTAAGCTTTTTTGGGCTTAAGTGACTAAAGAGTACATTAACCCAACAATCTCCCACTTGCTCTTTAAGATACAAACTTGAGTTCATAAACTCAAGACCATGTAGCCCATAAGCTATCATCATCTGATAATATACCCCATCCCTTGTCTCGAGCTAGCCTGTGGATCTACCATTTGTCATTCATCAAGGCTCATGATAATCCACAGAAGATTATATAGTTCGGTGCTACTCCACTAAAAGCCCGAACGTGATCTCCAAGAATAATGACACTTATAACAAGAATATGCATTACCCCTTTATAGAATGTCTATAATTTGATTGACTAGTTTTCTGTAACCTAATCAATTATTTATTCCCTTGACTTTAATAGTTTCTCTAATGGATTACATGCACTGCCAGTGTCTTCAATATCCAGGTACCGAAACATATCAAGGGGACATTTCCTATAAATTCCATGTTGTTTATCTCATAAACACCGATAACCAAATAGTCTCAATCCCAAAGTACCAAGTTATTGGCCATCATATAGATCAAACCTCACCCGTTGGTAAATCAAAGAATGAAAACTATTCGACTACCTATTTAAAATAAACTGAGGATTAAGAGCAACTACATGACTAGAGTTATCTGGAGATTTGATTCCTTATGACAGAAAGAACAACCTTAATCAAATCTCCCATTGATCCATTCAATGTAAGTATTAACTCACACCAATATTTTATAATGATTCGGACAAAAACCATTTCAAAAAATATTGCAGCCTAAATAAAGTGCCCAACTTAATTTAATAGATGTGAACCAATTCATCAATTGTGAAAACCTATGACCATGTCCTCTATGAACGTATTCATATGATCATATACTCCACAATTGATCCGGACCTTAGAGCTTGTAAATAGTGTGTGAAATAAATGAAAAACACCTCATTTATTAACATTCAGGAAAAAAAAATGCAATGTCATAATGTCTTGCTCAAAAGGCACAAAATAACAAAGTGAAATAACAACTACCTAAAGCTATAGCAAATCTGGAATCCTCCAAAGACCCATAGATGAAACATGCCTCTCGAACACACGTTCAGGCAAACTCTTAGTAAAAGAGTCAGCAAGGTTCTCGTCTGATACTATCTTTACTACCAATGTATCTCCTCTTTTAATTATTTCTCAGATCAAGTGATACTTCCTCTCTATGTGTTTTTGTCTCTTGTGACACCTTGGTTCCTTGGACTGTGCTACTGCCCCACTGTTGTCATAGTAAAGTGTGATAGGACAATTAACACCTGGTATCACCTGAAGGTCCGTTAGGAACTTCTTTAACCATGCAGCTTCCTTTGCAACCTCAGAAGCAACTGCGTACTCAGCCTCTATGGCAGAGTCAGTCACACATGATTGTATTACACTTCTCCAACAAATGGCACCACCATTAAGGGTGTACACATATCCCGAGGTGGACTTACTTGAGTCAATATCTCCTTGGAAATCTGAGTCCGTATAACCAATGGTTTTAAGACTCCCACTCGAATAGACTAACATATAATCTCTCGTTCTCCGTAGGTACTTGAGTATATGTTTAACCGCTACCCAAAGTTCCTCTCCAGGATTAGATTGGTACCGGCTTACCACTCCCACTACATAGCAGATATCTGGTTTGGTACATAGCATAGCATACATGAGACTACCTACTGCTGAAGCATAAGGTATCCTACTCATGCGTTCTCTCTGCTCAGGAGTTTTAGGAGATTACTTCTTAGAGAGATGAATCCCATGACTGAAGGGTATAATTCCCCTCTTGGAATTCTCCATGCTAAACCTGGCAAGTATTTTGTCAATGTATTTAACCTGGGATAATGCCAAAACCCTATTCTTCCAGTCTCGCAAGAGTTTAATACCAATAATATAATTGGCTTCCCCAAGGTCCTTCATATCAAAATGCTTGCTCAGCCAGGTTTTTATGCCTAACAATACCTCTGTATCATTTCCGATAAGGAGTATATCATCCACATAAAGTACCAGAAAAGATACCGCATTACCTTGGATCCTTATATGCACACACGGCTCATCAAGACTTTTCTCAAAACCATAAGACTCAATGGATTAATCAAATCTGATGTTCCATGATCTGGACGTTTGCATAAGTCCATAAATGGACCTTTGCAACTTGCATACCATTTCTTCTTGCCCTTTGGCTATAAACCCTTTTGGTTGCTGTATATAGATTTCCTCTTCCAAATTTCCGTTTAGAAAAGCAGTTTTGACATCCATTTGCCAAATCTCATAATCAAGATTTGCTGCAACAGCTAAGAGAATCCGGATGGACTTGAGCATGGCAACCAGTGAAAAGGTTTCTTCATAATCCACACCTTCTTTTTGGGAGTACCCTTTCGCCACCAATCTAGCTTTGAAGGTTTCAACCTTCCCGTCTGATCCTCTCTTTCTCTTGTAAATCCACTTACACCCAATGGGTCTTACCCCTTCAGGTGCATCCACAAGAGACCAAGCTAAGTTGGAATACATAGAATCCATTTAACGATTCATAGCCTCAAGCCATTCCTGAGCATCAATATCTCCTAGTGCTTCATCATAACTCGTGGGATCATCATCTTCATCAATGATGACATCCTGATTTTACTCACCCAATAAGAGATGTCTTGTAGGTTTACAAATCAATCTCCCATACGACTTTGCCGTACTTGATGTTGTGCATCTACAGGGTGTCCATATTTTGTGAGTTAACAATTTCTTGATGAGGATCCTCATTAAGTGGATTAACCAATTCATGATTTTGTTCTTCCTGATAAGGACCCTCATTAAGTCGATTAACCAATTCATGATTTTGTTCTTCCATAAGTTCATCATCATGCTAAAATTCATCATCATGCTGAACTTCTGGTTCTGTCTCTGGTTCCTGTGTATGTTCAGGTACATTTTCCCCTCTTTGAACAACCACAGGAATAAAAGTTAGAATCGCCTAAGCTTGTGGTGAAACTTGATCTGAGACTAGCTCATCAAGAATAACCATGCTCCTTGGCTTATAATTTGCCATATAGTCCTCCTCTAAGAAAGTTGCGTAAGTGCTCACTATGACCTTCTTTTTTTTGGACTATAAAACAACTAACCTCTAGTTCCTTTAGGATAGCCTATAAACATGCATACTTCAGTACGCGAGTCCATCTTATCTGGAATCTGTTGTAAGACATGTGCCAAGCCACCCCAAATCCGAATATGATTCAAGGTGGGCTTACACCCTTTCCACAATTCTATTGGTGTATTTGAAACTGACTTGGACGGAGCTAAGTTCAATAGATACATAGCTGTTTCTAAGGCATATCCCTAGAATGAATTAGAAAGAGATGAATAACTGAGCATAGATATTGTCATTTCTAAAAGGGTTCTATTTCTCCTTTCAGCAACTTCATTCTGCTGGGGTGTCCTTGGAGAAGATAATTGTGAAACTATCCCCTCTTTGGTCAGGTAAGACCTGAACTCTCCAGATAGGTATTCACCCCCTCAATCAGATCGAAGAGTCTTAATTTGAACACCAAGATGCTTTTCTGCCTCAACCTTGAACTCTTGGAATTTTCCGAAAGCTTTAGAATTGTGACGATCAAGTACACATGTCCAAATCTAGAGTAATCATCAGTAAATGTGATGAAATACTGATACCCGCCTCTGGCTTGGACATTTATTGGTCCACATACATCAGTATGTACCAATTCCAGCTGAAATGTAGCACGTTTTCCCTTGGTCTTGAAAGATTTCTTGGTCATTTTACCCTAAAAAAAAGATTCACATACTGGTATCGGTTCAAAGTTCAGGGATTTTAAAATCCCACTTTTGACCAAACCTTGTATCCTGTTAAAGTTAATATGACCCAATCTCAAATGCCAAAGATAAGTTTCATTGGAAACTTTTCTTTTCTTTGATGAATTAATATGCTCAACATCTTTTAATTCAACATGATTAATTTCATAGGGAACAGGATTAAGGAAATAAAGACCATTAAACTTTACACCAGAACAAATAAAAGAAGATGAACTTCTTATTGAAACTAAGGAATTAAATTGAACTGTCAGACCATGTTTATCCAAACAACTAACAGAAATTAAATTCCTCTTAAAATTTGGAATAAATAAACAGTCTTCTAAAATCAAAGTTCTGTAATTATCAAAAGATAAAATAATTTGTCCCACTGCTAGTGCAGACACAAGCTCCCCATTTCCAAGCTTCAAATCTCTGTGTCCTTTACTTACAGGCAAGCTATGTTTAAACCACTACAAAGAGTAACAAACATGGTTAGTGGCTCCTGAATCAACGATCCATTTATCATTGTGATTCTCCACTAAACAAGCATCAATCACATGTAAATTACCCATACCTAGTTTATTCATAGGTGGGCAATTTTTCTTCTAATGCCCCTTTTGTCCGCACTTGAAGCACTTGCCTTTTGGCTACTTCATTGCAACTGTTTTGGCAACTGGAGTACCTGATTTCTTCTTTTTCTTGTTCTTGTTCTTTCCCTTGGGTTTCCCCTTAGGTTTCACAGAACTTTCACCAGCAAAAAATGCACTTCCTTGCTTGACTAGAGACTGTTCAGTACTCTCAAGCTCGTGCATCAGTTGAGTGAGGTCAAGATTCATCTTATTCATATTATAATTCATCTTGAATTGATTGAAGTATTCAGGCAGTGATTGTAAGAGAAGGTCAACTTTTACTTCTTGTTCAAACTTGACACCATGGTCATCAGCCTGCTTGAAGTTTGCTATCATTGTTAGACAATGATCTCGCACACTTCCTCCAGACATCACTGTCTTGGTGACTGAATTCAACGCATTTTGCCTAGCAGAGCTGCTAGACGTAGCAAACATGCCACCAAGAGTCTAGAGCATTGTTGCTCCACTCCCAATTATGCTCACTTGCTCCTGAAGGTGATTGGCGAGACTGGCCAAAATATAGCAGCGAACTGCCACATTCCCCTTCTCCCATCTTTCCTTCTCCTGCTGAAATTGAGTCTAAATTGCATCAGACATATCTGCAGCAGGCTGCGCTGGCATAGGGGTAGTTAGAACAAAGTTGAGCTTTTCATATTGAAGAACAATGTCCAAATTAGTTTTCCATTGTTTGTAGTTTGTACCATCCATAGGTTTTTGGCTCAAGATTGTAGCTAAAGGATTGAATGAAGACATTTTTCTGAAAATAAGGAAAAACTGTAACATCCCATTTTCAAAAATAGTATATATCAGAGTAGAGCTTCGGAGCGATTGAGTAACTGATATTTACATTCAAAATGCCGTAAGTCTGGATAATTACAGTAATAGTGCATTGATTTCAGACGTCTAACGTCAGTGTGACTCTATAAACAGAAAAGGGCTTCAGTCGAGTCTCTATGCGGCCTGCTTGCCTTTCTCCTGGTCCTCGGTTCTCCTGAGCCTGACGCTATGTTAAGAGCTGAGGTTTAATGGCCATTGAACCTCAGGTAACGGTTAACCTCATGCTTATATATGACAGATATTCACAGTGTTACAGAAATAATCCATACATAAGCACACAGCAGATGTATCCCAACAGTACATAAGCACACAGTAGATGTATTCCAATAGCACACAGCAGATGTATTCCAGCACATAGTAGATGTATCCCAGCACACAGCAGATGTATCTCATAAGCACACAGCAGATGTAAAGTTATCTACTACATATAAGCATATTATAAGCATCAGAGTTAGTGTTACAGTACGCGAACGCACCTTCGTTGACGGAGAATGGTACTTTTGACAGCGGTACGTGATTACAGATATCCTATAAGGATATTATCACATTTATCAGTGATCAACATCATAACAGGCATTTTAGGTACAAATTACCATTTTACCCCTAGTTTGACTAACCGGCGAAATTTCGCCAGAGCTTCGCTATTTTGACTCTAATCTTCCAAAATTTTGACATATCTCCATCTCCAATATATTTTTGAAATAAATATCATATTTATCCCTAAAACATGATTTCTAAACTTACTTGGAAGATTAAATATTAATCTAGCATTTCTACTATAACTATCGAAACAACTATGAAAACTAAAAACTAGAGACCAAAAAACTTACCCGGAACTTGCTATTTTCTCCAGACTCCTCCTTCTCTCTAAAACCTCTCTCTAAGTGGCTCTAGGAATTGTGAAGAATGAAGTGAAGAGGGGTTGCCTATTTATAGAGGATTTCCATGGATCTCAACCCTTGGATCAACTTTTGTATCAAGGGCTAAGATGATGAAGATGTGGCCTAATGAACAACACACATTTTCCTCTTCTCTCTACCACACAAGTGTCCCCTTATGTCATCAACATGATGTCATCCAGGTGATGTCACTCATTCACTTTATGAGTTTTTACCGATAAAGTTCCCTGTTCGGTGTTTTGATTGCGTAATTTTGCAAAATCTCAAAAATCCGGGAACACAGCCTTGAAGTTCTATTCTTCCTCTTTGGAAATATCTAAGTTAACTAAATTTTTGATCCCATTACGGGTATCTCGTAACCTGCCGAAGATTCTAAGCCGGACGCTGTCGGTTACAGAAATTACTTCGGGTGACACCAACTTCGGGACAAAAATTCATTGATTCATAATATGTCCAGTTGTTTTCTACTTAGTTCAAGGATTTCAAGTTATGATTTATTTTCCATTGGTTCTCACTTTTCTTATCTACCCTTTGTTTACAATAATATCATGATATTATTTTTGAAAAACCCACAACCCTTTTCAAACTCAATTTTTGGTTTTCTCTTTTCTGCGCCTTGCTCAACAAGTTGCTTCCTGAGTCTTCCAACTTGTTCACCAAGTTTCACAACTCGGTCTCCAAGTAACTTGTTCACCAGGTAACTTGTCCTCCAAGTAATTTGTCCGCCAAGTAACCTCGTCCGCCCAGTAACTTGTCCGCCAAGTAACCTCATCCGCCCAGTAACTTGTCCGCCAAGTAACCTCGTCCGCCCAGTAACTTGTCCGCCCAGTAACTTGCTCGGCAAGTAACTTGCTCACCAAGTAACCTTGCTCAGCAAGTAACTTGCTCGCCAAGTAACTTGCTCTCCAAGTTTCCCCGACTTGCTCTCCAAGTTTTCCCCGATTTGCTCTCCAGGTTTCCTAACTTGTTCTCCAAGTCACCCAAAATAAAATTCGAGAATTTGGTTTTTGATTAACTTAATTCTTAGAGAAAATTCCCTAAATTAACATAAATATGTTACTCAATTTTGAGACCATATATTCACCGATTTTGAATAGGTATTATTTATCAAAATATAATATTTATGATGAATATGAATTTTGGGGTATTACAAAAACACACTAATTACAAACTATAATTAACAACAAACAGATATAGCGTTAGTAGATTGTAATAACTACTATTCGTTTATTGTTTAACAATCCATTAGTTATCTTTACAAGACTTACGATGGGCAAGATTCTTGTAAAACTAATATTGTTATTTTGGGCCTTCAGTTCCATTGCCAGAGCCTCGATGGGAGGGTTAACAATTTTACCAAAGTTGAATGTATTTAACCATTGTTTACATTCAAAATTATCCTTAGTGTCTAAGTGTTGCCGACGATGGGCCGTGCAAAACTTTACTAAAATTTTGAAAATATTAAGGTTTAATCTAGCAAAATCCGATTATCCTTATCTGATGGGGCTTCAGCGATAACCATTTCACTAATAAACCCACAATGGGGCCCGTAGGTTTTAAAATTAAATGCTTAATTTAAAACCTTCACCCATTCAATATTTTAAATTTAGAATTTTCAATTTCCAAGAATTTGTTCAATTTAGAGTATTCTTTGTCTAAGATCAACAACTTTAATTGAAATCATTAGGTATCTAAAATCTAGTTATGATTGGCAGAGTGTGCTTCACATGACCATTTTAAATAACCCATAAATTACTTTTAAAAAATTCTCTTAGGAAATTTCCTGGATTATTTGTCTAGATTTTAATTCCACAATTAATTAATCCAATTATTATTCTAGATTTTAATTTAAAATCATAATAATTGATAATTAGTTTAATGATAACTTAAATAATCTCGCATAATAACTATCATACTAGTCGATTCAAGACATAATAGCTACTACGCTTTTATGACATGTGATTATGCAACAATATGGCATCTTCCTATTCTATATGTCATGTTATTACAAACATCATGTTAATCGCAAATATAATTCATGCAATTCAACAAAAGCATTAAATTATTAAACAAATAACTTTAATCCATGGCTTTCCTATAAAAATTTAAAAAAAAAAACAAAAATTAACAACTTTAGAATTCCTCTTTCGTCTAGCCCATAGTATCTATCTCAAGCCCCTTTAGGGTATCTATGGGCCCAAAAGCCCAAAGACCCAATCCTTGGCTAAAAACCCTAGGACACAAAAGAGGAACCCTAGCCATCACTTCTGCCATGCCATCAGCCAAAGTCATCTCAGCATGAAACTCCAGGGGAAGGACCGTCATAGAGAGACGAGAACACGGCCGCCGGAACCACCCAGAAAGGGTGTCCCATACGCCCTCACGCACGGCTCCGTGGCTGGCGCGTTACGGCCACTCGCAGCCTCTTGTGGCGGCGTGTGGTGGCGCTTTTGGCGTCGGTCCTCCCACCACTTTGCTCGTCTTTCTGTCCTCTTTCCATTCATATATGGATCGTCCAAATCTGAGGTCCAAAAGTCCACAAAAAGTGTTTGACAGTGTTGTATGCTCATCTTCTTCACAGTTTGTTGATCTCCAACTTTTACAGAAATTCGAAAAATACACAGAAATTCCAAAAAAAAATTAAAAAAAAACAGCAAGGACGAAACCAAATCATATAGGATTAGCCTCCTTGTTACAAATCAAAAAATACACGAGAGAATCTAACCATGGATTAAATCAATTAAAACTAATACCAAATATGAATTATAAACGAATAATTACCATGAAATAAATAACATATATAGAAAAAGGTGCCATATTTTTTTTAAAAAATAATTTTTGAAAAAAAATCACATGAAATATAAATTAATATCAAAACTGGTTCTTTTCCTCATCGCGTTTGGCTCTGATACCAATTGTAGGAATCTCACCAGAAAGGCGGAAGCAAATCGTACCAACACGATATAGGAAAAGTTAAAAACTTCATCGTTTTGATTACCGGGAAAGATGCAGCGATCTGAAAGCCTCTCCACGAACAGTCGTAGTCCGCTCTATGATCGATCTTCTAGACTATCTCTCGAGGGGGATAGGATGGTTGTGTGGGCAACCGTTCAGATGATGAACGTCTGCCTCTAGGGTATGTTTCTGATGAAAGCCTCCTTTGATTTTCTTGGCGTCACAAGTAGGTGAAAGTGGGTTTATATACTACTACATCCAAGACCTAACCCTAAACCGCATGGGCCATAGAGTTCTTGGGCTGTAGTCTCATTTAAGCTTTATTGGGCTTAAGTGACTAATAAAGAGCACATTAACCCAACATTTTGCTTCCCTTGGTACCATCTTTGTTTGATGTAATTTTTTTTTAGCCTAACTTCTCACCTCTGTTTTTAGTCAGACCCAATCGATTTTCCTAGTACTCTTCCGCTCAGCTTGTCTTTGGTGACCATTTCCCATTTCTTTCTTCCCAGATCTGACCAACAATATTGGATCCTTGTTTGGCCTCTTGTACCTCTTCAATATCTATTTTAATATCTCCAATAAGCAGGTATTGAATCTCAATTCCTATCTTAGAACTACTTCGTTCTTTATATTTTAGCATTTTAATCTACCTAAGGAAAAATTATGGAGATTTTGCAGCAAATTAGTGTTTTCTTTTCATTAATTTTGGTGTTAAACGGCCGAAAATTTATTCAATTGTGAATCATTATTGTTGGTGTACATTGAACTGCTGAGAACGTGTCACATATTATTGGTGCTTTTGAACTTTCGAATTATGCCATATTAATTCAATGTCTCAGTCCCGATTCCAATAGGCTGTGATATTTCTCGTTTGTGTGTTCTTCAAGTGGTTTTTTAGTTGCTGTGATAACTGATAAATGTTCTTCGAAAAACTTTCGGATGCCATCAATTAATATTCGTCTGAAGGCAGACATGGACATATAGTATTAGTTTTGCTATTTATTTTCTTGCCTTGATGATTTGAGGGTTGTTGTGGAGAGGAGAAAATTTGATGCACGTACTCTGGAGATCTTTGGAACTTGTATTGAGAAGTTGATACGGTTAATACTTTGCTACTACAATTTCTATCATACATTTCAGTCATGAAGAAAGAACTCTTGCTCTAATTTGAACTAGGACAATCCGTAATGGGTTCTTAATGAATAAAATTTAGGGTAAATTCTATTTATTGATACTGGTCATTAAGTGTCAAATGATATAATCTCAACCACATTATGTAATAGATGATTTTTGGCATACTGTCATATGCTTTAAAAAAAGAATTTCGGGGCACCCCCAAATCCTCTCATCAATGGTGCCCCCTTCAATAATTTTCTGGGTCCACCATTGCTGATAACCGCCCCTCACGTTTAGATTTTAATACTTTTACGTATTAATTGGTTTAGAGAATTCCGGATCTCTTATGCATAAAATTAATTAGACTCCATGCATTTTAGAGTCTTATAGACGAAGTTGCATTATTTATGCTTGTCAATAAATTTAATAGATAAACTTTCTATTATTTATTATATTGATATAACAATATTGTGAATGCTTTTTTTTTTTAATGAAAGATATTGATGACTGAAAATATTTACCCAAGAGTTTTTGTTCATAATGTTTTGACGAAGACTATGGGTTTTTCCAAGGCAAAATGTAATTTCTTCTTAAAAATAATATTTTTAGTTTTGAAAAATCTATAGAAGTACCAACAAAATTATGGGCAACACTTAGATGAAGTTTTTTATATCAATTATGTTAATTTATCTAATTAGAAATTATCATGTGTCCTATTTTTAAAATATTATTATTTAACTATAAATCCACATAAAATCAATTGGACATATAGGCAAGTGCCATATTAGAGGACTTCACCTAAGTTCTTTCTAATTTTGGAGAAATAAAAAATAATAAAATATCAGAAATAAATATTAAATACATCCCAAAAGTATAAAATATCAATTTCCACCGAAAACCACATGTAAATAATACAGAAATAATCTCATATAAAGCCCACAAATATATTAGGAATAGTTATTTCAATCAAAATATGAAGTAGATCCTGAAAAGGATATTAATTAAGTGTCTATTTGGATTAGCAGTATAAATTGTTTTTCCAACATGATTTATGGTGTATGAGATAAATATGTTAGATAAATTTTGTCTCAACTTGAGTAAACGTGTTTTTTTGAAGGGTTAAATACCAAATTTGTCATGGAAGTTTCCCAAATGGAGCGTCTAGCACCCGGAAGTTTTTCGGGTACCAAATTTTCCCCGGAAGTATTGAAAAGGTATCAAATTTACCCAAAAGTGACGGAAGTCCACGTAGATGCCACGTCATCACACGTGGCATGCCACCTCATCAATCAAAAGTATCATTTTTGTCCTGGAAGTTTTCATTAAGGAGCAATTTTGCCCCGGAAGTTTTCATTGAGGAGTAATTTTGCCCCGGAAGTTTACAAAAGTAGCAATTTTGCCCTTCTTTTAAATTTGACTATTAAATCAGTCAAAGACCACACATGTCATGCCTTGAAAAGGTGGAGCTTGGAGTTAGAGAAGGAGATCCTTGAGATGTTGAGCTCAAGACAGTCAGAATTTGTGAAGCTGAACTGGTCACAGGGACTAGAGCCGGGAAATAGGATTGGACCCGTTTAAGCCCTGACCCTGCAGGGCTCGGCCTTGAAAAATAAGCCAGAAATTTGAAGTTGGACCTGCAGGGTCGGCCCTGGAGGGCCTCGGGCTTAATTAGGCTGGCCCTGCAATTTGTATAGGCTGATCATTTGCTTAGATCATAAGTGATGCTTCCTGTGACCAGTTCGGCTTCACAAATTCTGACTACCTTGAGCTCAACATCTCAAGGATCTCCTTCTCTTACTCCAAGTTCGACTTTTTCAATGCATGACATGTGTGGTCTTTGACTGATTTAATAGTCAAATTTAATATTGGAAGAAAGAAGGGCAAAATTGCTACTTTTGTAACCTTCCGGGGCAAAATTGCTCCTCAATGAAAACTTCCGGGGCAAAATTGCTCTTGAATGAAAATTTTCAGGGCAAAAATGATACTTAACTTTTATTTGTTGATGAGGTGGCATGCCACGTGTGATGAGGTGGCATGCCACGTGGACAGTTAGTCAAACTTAACGGTCAAAATTAACGGATGGGCAAATTTGCTACCTTTTTCATACTTCCGGGGCAAATTTGCTACCTTTTTCATACTTCCGGGGTAAATTTGGTACCCAAAAAACTTCCGGGTGCTGGGCGCTCCATTTGGGAAACTTCCGTGGCAAAAATGACATTTCACCCTTTTTTGAATATCAACTCAAACATACCAAAAAATAATATCTCAAAACTGTGGACTGTGATGGCAGCACACAAGACAGGTTTCCTCCTCTACTCTTCTCATCTACTTTCTTTTTTACCCCATTGTTCATCTTAACATTTGAGCGGTTCATATTTAAATAAAATTTAATTATTTAGTTTATTACTTTTAAAAATATCTTTTGAACATTAAAAAATATCAGCAAATAAATAGTAAAACGTTTTAAAAAACAATTCAGCAGGTGTTGAAAGTTAAAGGGATAGTGGTATTACCAAAAAAAAAAAGAGAGAGAGAGAGACTTAAAGGGACTGTTATAAATACAGAAACACCACATAAAATAGTACAAATTGTAGGAATTTAATAATTAATTTTCTCCATATTTAGACTGAGTTCAGCCATAGACAAAGTCGTCATTATGTAGAATAATATATATATTACTCCTTTTCTGCTTCTCAAAGCACAGGCAATCATAAAGCTACCCACTCCATTAATTCTCTCTTCCTTTAATTTATCCTATAATCACAAAAACATGAAGAACGTAGCACTGTGGATGCTCGCTTTCACTGTGCTTGTTTCGTTCACCAGTGTTAGCTACTCGATACAGGCTGTTGCAGACGGTGATAACTCAGATAATTAAGCATACATATTCTGATATGCTTTCCATTTTCTATTTTGTCTAATCCAATAGCAAGTGCTATTGAAACCAATGATTAAAGAATCAGATTTGAATGGTCGGACCATTTAGATTGTCAACCAGGTCTGTAACCGCTCAATTTAGACTATAAAACCATTTTGATGGTCGGGCCAGGGTCGAGCCACTGTAGATTCGAAATTAGAATGGTTTTGTAGAAACCAGCCCGTGTTTACCATGCTGTGATAAAATCTAACCTATCCAAAATCTAATTTAGACGTTTCATGTAACACCTTAGTCTAGGTCACTTATCAGAGTATTTTATCCATTTAAGAACAACTTGTTACCCAAATAGTACCCTTAGATAGGCTAAATAAAACTTTAATCTCTTTATCAAAGATTGGGTACCATGAATAATGAATTTGTTTGAAACTTTGGAAATTGATGAGTAATTCAATATATACTATAACAAAAATGAGTTTTTAGACCAACCGAATTATAGAGGATCAGGTTTAAAAAGTATGATCGATGGCAATTTCGTAAATATAAAGAACTATTGAAACTGGTTCCTTTAATATAATGTCTAAAATATATTATTTAGAATTGTTCCCCAAACAATTGGTCTAAGACGTTAAAAATAAAAAATTAAAATGTTGATTACTTTTTATAGGTAACTTTAAGACCTATCGTTAATAAGAACCAGTCTAAAAGATAAGGAAAACATAATAAAAAATTTATTACTTTTAAGATCAGATATTAATAATTGCCAGTCTAAAAGATAAACTTTGAAGACCGGTAGTTAAGAATATCAGGTCCAAAATATTAGAGCCAAAATACAACTCGCTCATAGTATCCTTTCTTCTCAACTCAAAAACCTAAAATTGCTCTCTTTGAACCTCTCTTCCTCGCCCACAACCACCAGCCTCTGTTACTCTCTCATTCCCTCATGCATCCGTCTCTACTACCACCTTTCTCAACCTCTCTTCTCATCTTGAAAATGAATGAAAAACGAGAATCTAGTCCTTTTCAAGGCACACAAGCTATTGGCGTGAATCAGAGTGAGCCTGGCACATCTCAAAGTGAGCCTAGTTGTAACATCCCGAATTTTGGGACAAGGAGTTTAGAAATAAGACTATGATAAATAGGTTCTTAAGCCAGTAAGGGCCCAAAGTCTTAAACGTACTATAAGGAAAAGCTTAAGATAATTATTATAATTATTTTGGACTTTAAATAAGGGGATTAATTATGAAAGTTGGGCCAAAATAGCGGTAAAGCTATTATTTGAAATTTAAGTTCTATTTTTCAAATCATCAAGGGAAAAATAGTTGGAGAATAAATATTAGCTTAGTTTATTTTTAGAGTCAATATTTAGTGGCCTAGAGGAGTTAATTAAGAAAGAAATATCCTATATGGGATTGAGAATTTATTTCCAACACTTATTTAATATTTGCAACTTAGTATAGAAAAAAGCAGAGTGCAAATAAAAGCCTTGCAGAGGTCAAATGAGGTTATTTTGGAGTGGGTCTCACAACACGTTTTCTCTCATTTCTCAATATACTTTCGGTTTGTCTCACCGAAAGCACAGACACAGAAGCGGTAAACACGGAGTGCGTGTTATTTTTCTTTTCCTATGACTCTAGCTGTGCTCCACGATCACATGGCATTATATACTTCCTCATTATATTCATTCGGCCAAAGCTTCAAGCCACTACAAAAAAAAGGGGCCATTTGTAGCGGTTAAAATCGCACATTTGTAGCGGTTTTGGCTGCTACAAACGACATTTGTCACGGTTCAAGAAACTGCTACTAAAACCACTGAAACAAAGCAATTAGTCGCGGTTAAAATAAATCGCTACTACAACGCCATAAACCGCTACTGTAATTGTCGCGGTTCCAAATAACCGCCACTATATAAGGTTGTGCTGACAACTTATGTACACATTAGTCGCGGTAACAAACCGCTACAAAATTATTTCAATAATATTGTTGCGGTTATAAAACCGTTACTAATCATTTCGAATTATTTTAGAGCGGTTTCAAAACCGCTACTAACAAGTCCAAATTTCCACAAAAAAAATAAAATAAAATAATTGCTTCCAGAATTTTTGTAGCAGTTTATAACAGCTACAAATAATTCCCGCCATTTTTTAAAAACATTTTCGCTGCCATTTTTTCATTTATACATTTTAGCGGTTAATTAACCGCTACAAAATATTGACATCACTTGTTTGAAAAGTAGTTTTGGCACGTGCGTTGGTATTTTGGTATTTGTAGTGGTTTCATAACCGCTACAAATGGATGAAATTGAAAAAAAAAATATTTTTTTTAATCAATTCTTATTGTAATTAAAAAAAGTGGTATATTATTAATCATTTATATTTTTAGTCAAAATAAATGATATCAAAATATGATATTCAATTGTATAAGGTTACTATATATGTCTAAAACAATGAGAATATGTAAGTATAATAACAACAATTTATGAGTTAATTAAATTAAAATTAATTATAAAACAAAAGTGTGGGAAAGTGGACCAAATAATATGTATGTGAAAGAAGAAAGAAAGTTGAAAATTGACAAAAAGCACCTGTAAAATAACAAAAGTTAATATCAACAATGAAGAAGAAAAAAGAAATATTTCGATAAGTATTGAAATTGATCCGGGGTAATGACACTTACTCCATTCAAACACTTTACTTCGCTGAGAAAACGTAAAAATATGAGAGAAGACAGAGAGAAAACGTGTGTAGAAAAAAAAAACTGAAGCATATTAAATGTGGTTTGGTGAGGGTATTTATTTTGATATCAGTGCATCACTTTGTAGCGGTTAAGGTGTCGGTATTTGTAATGGTTTCATTTAGTAGCGGTTTTTTTGAGCTTTTGTAATGGTTAAAAAGTTGTAGCAATTTTTTGTGTATTTTGTAACGGTTATGAACTGCTACAAATACTTTTGTGGGTTTTTTTAAAAAACAAAAAGTAAAATAAAGAGTAGGGATAATTTTTTCTCTCAATCTTCGTCAGCATCCCTACAAAGAAAGTTTGTATAAAAAGTTACGTGTGAGTTAAATATGTAATAACACATATAAAACTTTAGTTAAATGCTATTATATATATTATATTTCATATTGCGTATATTAAAAAACGTACCGAACTATAGGTAAAGTGTCATCGCCGTCTGGGAAGAAGTTTTCGAAATTGGCGGGTTGGAGCGGCTCACAATCGTAGGCGACACTCTCACCATCACCCATGTCATAAAGGTCCCGAGGTTTTAAGTGAACCACCATATTTCAATCCCTGTGCCTCTCATCAGCGACATAATAAACCTGATGGGCCTCTGATGCAAGAATATACGGCTCATCGTCTTCAGACTGACCAGTGTGAATAGGCCGAGAGAAATTCTTTGATGTGATGCCTAAGTCATCAGTCGTGAGTCCTCGAGACGTTGTTGTATTCGCCCACAAACACTTGAACAGCGTCACATAGAAAAGGCCTTGGTAAGTTATCTTGACCACATCAAGCAGCTTTCCATAATATGGGACGTCACCAAACTACATGTTCCCGTCACTGTTGCTCGCATAACTCCTCATCCCAAACGTGCCATATACACCCGAGTTTTGGGTCAACAATCCCTGATCTCGTGAAACCATGCAAAACTTGAAGCCATTGACATTGTATGCTATAAATCTTTGGGCATGGTCAAGCGGGCCGAGTGCGAGAACTCTAAATTCTGATGAGTGGAGGTTGTGGTCATTCATTATTCTCATCCTAAACCAACCCTAGAATTCTCTGTGGACCTTTATCAATTTCGGAGGATGTCTGTGTACGGATCCTCAGCTGACGCTTCACATGACTCCTAAATTCCCTGCAGTTAAACATGCGATGACGAGCAAGAAATGTGCCTATAAAATGTAAGGAAACATATAAGATAATATATATATTTGTGTGCAATCCTTACTGAAGGTACGGTTCAACTTTAGTGCAATTAATCAAGACATGTCTGTGTGCTTCAAACTTCTTAAGTGCCATGAGTTTGAAGTTCTCACATCCTCCAACTGGTTTACCAACACGAGGGAATAACAACTCTGAAGCTGATGGCTTTGGCTCTAGCTGAGGACAATCGTCCACACGAGGCGGTCGGTTGAATGACGTCTCAATGTCATCAAAGTACCTGGAACAAAAATACATGACCTCATCCCCAATATAACCCTTTGCTATTGAACCTTCAGGCCACGCCTTATTCCTCACGTAAGATTTTAGTTTCCCAAGAAACCTATAAAGTAATGAGGAAACATGTCAATACATCAATGGTTAAACTTGCGACTAGAGGAGTAATGCTAAAGTAATTAATTTTAAATGAGTACCTCTCAATACGATACATCCATTGGTAGTGAATTGGGCCAGCAAGCTCGGTTTCGTGAACAAGGTGTACTGTCAGGTGAACCATGACTGTGAAAAATGACAGAGGAAAGATCATCTCCAAATGACACAGCGTAAGAATGATTTTCTGCTGCAGCTGGTCGAGCTCCTCCACAATCAAAACCTTGGAACACAACTTCTAAAAGAAAGTACAAAGCTCGACCAAAACGATCGACACATCAAGAGACAACGTATTTTTTATGGCCAGCGGAAGTAACTGCTGCATAAGCACATGTGAGTCATGACTCTTCAACCCAGTAACCTTTCGAGCCTGCACGTCAACACATCGTGAAATGTTGCTTGAATACTCGTCAGGAACTTTTATATCCTTCAACGTCGCTAGAAAGATTTCCTTATTCGATTTTGTTAGGGTGAATTTTGCCGGTTGAAATTTGTCATGCTCATCCGGCCACGCATCTACACGAACTCCCATCTCCCGTAAATCTTTCCTCGCTCGAAGATGATCTTTTGACTTGCCTGGTTCATTCCGAATCGTGTACAACATATTGTCGCACACATTCTTTTCAATGTGCATGACATCCAAACTGTGTCGGAACAAATTATTTGTCCAATACGGAAGAGTGAAGAAGACGCTTATCTTCCGCCATTGTTGGGTCGCAAAACCAGAAGCCCTGGCTGTCTTTGTCCCAGCCTTTGCTGGGTCGTCTTTTTTCCCATACTCAAATTCAAAATCCACAAGTTGCTCTATGATTTCTGCACCAGATAAATTCCGAGGAGGTCCTCTTTTTTCCTGCTGCCCATTATAATGATTGCGTTGCAACCTAAACCTGTGTGTCCCATCAAGAAACCTCCGATGACCCATGAAGCACTACTTACGATTGTGGGGAAGGCGCACTGAGTTAGTCAAAATCGCAAGCCGGACACGCAAGGCCCGTATGCACATTCCACCCAGATAATGTTCCCAGTCCAGGGAAGTCACTGATAGTCCATATCAACACCGCACACAAGTTGAACAGTGTGATCTCGTACGCGTCATACGTCTCGACGCCAACATTCTACAACTCCACCAACTCCTAGATAAGTGGTTGTAGATACACATCGATGTCATTTCCTGGTGCCTTTTTGCTTGGAATGATCATGGACATAATGAAGGAGTTGTGTTTCATACACATCCAAGGGGGCAAGTTGTAAGGTATCAAAACAACTGGTTATATACTATACCTTGTGCTAAGATTCTCAAACGGATTAAAATTATCGGTCGCCAAAGCAAGACGAACATTTCTAGGGTCCGCCGCAAAATCAGGAAAGTCTGAGTCGAATGCTTTCCACGCTTCACCATCTCGTGGATGTCTGAGTTTACCATCTTCGTTCTTATCGACTTTATGCCACCTCATATGCTCAGGTGTCTTACACGACATAAACAATCTTTATAAGTGAGATTTTAAAGGAAAGTATATTAGAATCTTTGTGCGTTTCTTCTTCTGCTTTTTTCCCTTCTAAACTGTCATAAACCTTGAAGTGTGACACTTCTTACAAGTCTCCCTCCGAGTGTCCTCCCCCCAATAAAGCATGCAGTCGTTGGAGCAGGCATCGATTTTTTCGTAGTTCCAGCCTAATCTGTTGATTGTCTTCTTGGCCTCGTAGAAGGTTGTGGGCATGTCCGCGTCAGGGAAAACATCTCGTAGTAATTCCAGCAACATTGACATCACCTTATCAGTGATCCCACACATGCACTTGATATGGTACAATTTGATCAAAAAGGATACTTTCGAGCATTTCTGACACCCTTGATACAAAGGACGATCGCTCTCATCCATGAGGCTGAAAAATTCCCCAGCTGCTTCATTCCTGAAGAAAACTGGTTCTGGACCCTGCACTTCGGCCGTGAAGTTGTCGTCTTGAACGCCAAAAGAATCACGAACAACTTCATTAACCGAATCATCTTGATTTAGTTGATTTCCTACTTGTGAGGTTTGAGGAAGATAATCCCCATATCTCATACCACGTTTCTCACCATGAACACCCCAGAATGTATATGCTTCTGGGAAAGGCTTAATAAGAAGATGTTCCATAGCACCATCTCGTGTTTTCCACTTCTTAAACTTGCATCTACAACAAGGACACACGATCTTGCCATTGACGCTAGCATGAGAGAAGGCGAAATCTAAGAAATTTTTCAATCCCGTTAAATATACATGAGAACTGCGCGACATCGGGAACCATGTCCAATTCCCGCCAAATTGTGACAGGAATCGGTTCAACAGGTGCCCGCCGCTGCCGATCGGCTGGTCCGTGTCCATGTTCCAGGGGACTATCACACGGTAGTCCTCCAGCTGACTGAGCGTGGGAACATCCAGCACCCTCCTGCTGATGTTCCCATGTAGATCTGTACATTTATGAAAAAATTGTTGTATTATTTTTAAATAAATTTCCATTACACGTCAAGAATTTAAATTTCACTTTTTTTTCCAATAAACTACTTATACTTACCTTCAACATCCACCGTAAATCTGGTGGAACCAGAAGAAGATGGTCGGGGGTTCCCTTGATCTCGCTCGTTCTCCTGGCCGAGAAATCGCTCCGCTTCTGCTATGGGAATCTCAAACTGGACCTCCTCATCTTCTTCAATGAAGATGTCGTCAAACGACAGACTTGCGCCTCGATTTCCACCTACGGTCTCTAGGGTCTCTGGGTTTGGGATTGGGTCATTTGCAAACAGCTCATCAAACTTACTCCCAACCTGAGGGGGCTGAAGGGGGATACTTTCAGGTCCACGCCCCCTCCTATGGCTCCCTCTACTACTACTACCCCTGATAAGCCTTTTCTAAGGTTCAACTACTTTCTCTTTTCCCTTGTCGTGAGAAACCATGATGTTGAAAGGTAAAAGTTGAAAGGTGAAAAGGTGAACAGTAAGTAAAACTAGCGCACGTGAATCTCGACAGTGAAAGCGAAGTATAAAAACCGCTTCATTTAGTAGCGGTTAATCCAAAAACCATTACAACCTTAATCACTTTGTAGCGGTAAGGCCAACACCGCTACTTAGACCGCGACAAATATGCCCAGTTTTTGGTGAACATTTGTAGCGGTTTTTTAACCGCTACAAAATGAATGACCTTTGCAATTCTGTAGCGGTTTTAGAAATTAAACCGCTACCTAAACCGCGACAAATATGCCTTGTTCTTGGTGAAAATTTGTATCGGTGATATAACCGCTACAAGATGAATGCCTTTGCATTCTGTAAAGGTTTTCGAGTTAAACTGCTACAAATTTAATAATTTTTTTTTTTAAAAAATCCAAACTAATTAGTTTATCAAACTAATTAGTTTGGTTTTTTTCTTTATTACAATAAAAACATTCTGAATTATTTTCTTTAATTTCCTAGGTTAATAAATTAGGAATAACAAGTTTATTGAAAATAGTCCAACATGCCAGGGAAGATTGGATCCAGTATAGCCACCGATCTCCCAAGAAAAACCCACTGACTCATTTTGATTAGAGATATTTCCCAGAGAGATTGGTGGCTATATTGGATCCAATCTTCGGTGGCATGTTGGACAATATTTTCAAGAGGAGAAGTCTTCAAGTCAATGGAATAACTAAATCTAGATTGTCACTGAAAGAACATCCTTGGCTTGAACAATGAGAAGGGAGGCAAATATCTACAGCTCTTATCTCCCGTCTCCCGAGATTAGGGCTGCAGATATATGCTTGTCTTCGACAACCAAGCCGAGAATGTTCTTTTAGCGATAAAACAGATTTAGAATATTTATAATTGTTGTATGGTCGTAGGGGTTATTTATAGAAATAAATTTTGTAGCGGTTACAGCCTAAACCACTACGAATATTTACAATTTGTCGCGGTCAAGACGTCGCTTTCCTCTCCCCACGACAAAACTGTGTCGTTTCGAATATTTGTAGCGGTTACTTGGACGAAATCGATACGAAATAACCGCAACAGACTTCGTGCCATAACGCGCCAAGGCTGGCGCCATATTTGTGGCAGTTCTTTCCTAGAAACCGCAACAAATAACACGGCACAAACTTTCGCGCCATTACGCGCCAATGTGGTGCCATATTTGTAGCGGTCTGGCTTTGTGTCACCGCTACAAACATCGCAGCAAAATGCTCACCATTTGGCACCAATGCTTCTGCTACTAATTTGTAGTGGTTTACCTTGAAACTGCTACAAATTCATGGATTTGTAACGGTTTATGTTAACCGGTACAAGTGAACCACGACAAATGATAGTTTTTTTGTAGTACGCACAAAGAGAAAGTTGAGAAAAATGCTGAGGCAGAGTCTGAGGAGTTGGAGAACACTTCCTACTCCCTCAAACTATCATTTTAGTTAGTTTTCTACTTCACTTCTCATTTCTTCAACCTTATACTCATTCACTATTCATCATCTCCAGCCTCGAGCATATACGGGGCTAGGAACGTGGAAGCTTGGAAACTGAACCTGAGATCATAGAACAGTAGAAAAGGGCAAGAAACAAAGTAAGAAGTGGAAATATAGGCTAAGAACGTTGGAAGGTGTTCAAGAACGAGAAGGAAAGTCAACAAAGAAGAAGGTCCAAACGTGTATAAAAGCTCCAGAAACTGATCAAGGTGAGTCTCCGGACTTCATATCTACTAGTTTCTACAATTCCTAAGTGATAGTTTCTTAGTTTTGGATCAAAAACGGAGGAAAAATGAGGAATAGAGTTGAACAGAGCGTCTGCTACAATAACTTTGCATTTGCTACAGTGAATCCAAAATGCAATAGTGTTACTATAGCAATTTCACTGTTTGGTACTATAGCAGTATACGATACTGTAGCGATTTACTGTTTGGCACTGTAGCAATATACGATGATGTAGCTGTGTTACTGTAGCAACCGTAGAATTTTTCCAAAGTTTTGAAAATGGTATTTAAGATAATACCTTATAATAGAGAGAGGAAAATTAATAATGGTTTTACTTTAGGATATTGAAGGAAAGCCTGAGTGTCTAACGTTGGAAATTTTATAAGTGTACGTGTAGTTAGCTATCTTGCGACCCTAATGACAATGATAAATGGTTTAGGCATACCTTGGCACATCTACTGATCCCAGCACTTTCGGACAAAGTTAAAGACTCAAGCTTGAGGTGAGTAATTGTTATCTTGTTAGCCTGTATGTATGTATTCATGTATGACTGATCATGTTTGCTAGATGATTTACATGTTGATTTCCTAGCTATGGATTTGAGGCTGTGGTCTCATAGAGTTGCGGTCCTTGGCTGATAACTGCGGTTATGATGCGACTTGTTTACTATGAATTATTTTGTACTTATACATGTGTTATACTATGATTTATATTTTATACTTGCATATGAGATTAACTATTACCCCTTGGTTCATTCATTTGAACTCCAAATCGCATGAAAGAGACAGGTAGTGGATCGGGATCAAGAGGAAAGATGCAGTTGTAAAGGTTACAACAGAAGGAACTTTTTAGAAAAATATGAGTAGAAAGACTGTATTATGTCGTTTATCATTTGTCTATTTTGGATTAATGTATTAAGATTTTCCCTAAGCTATAGATTCAAATCACATAAAAATCTATCCTCAGGTTTTCAAACTATGTTATTTTTAGACAGATTTATTCCACAATTAAGTCGTCTAAACTACTTCGATACCTGTACACTATAACTCTGATAAATAAAGGTGTTAAAAAGATGGGTGTCACACTAGTAACCTATCTTTATAGTGTGGTCGAAGAGCCACATGATTGAAAGAGATTTCCCTAAGTTAGACTGTTGGGGAAAAGATTGCGATTCAGTTTGATAAATATTGGAAACCTATAAGCCCTAATGCAAGTTGATATAGAGTTGTGTCAATCTAGTAGCACGTAACATGCTTAGCATCTTGATAGATGAGAAGACTAATGTCAATAAAGAGATAAAAGATCATATTTGTGAGTCTATTTGGCTAACATATGATGTTCCTGACAGTGAGACATTAAAAAATAAGACATGGTCGTATTGTGCTGAACATTGGAGGAAGTTTAAGACAAACCTATCTAAAAAGTATGTGCATATTGAGGTTAAAGATGGTCAGCCTCGTCCTAATCCTTACAGTAAGTGTGTGTGTGGATGAAAACAGTTGGCAACAGTTTTTGCTGATGCAGACTACTCCAGAAGCTTTGGTGAGCATATTTAGTTTTTTTTTTTTGCTCCCTTTTTACGTTGGTTAATAACCTGTGCAAATATATATTATGTTCTTGTATTCATCTAATCCTTTGTCCAGCATTAGAACATGTCTTAGTTCTTATGTGAATATAAAAGTTTGCTATTGATCTATGCAAATCATATGTGTGAATTCAATAAATTAATTGTTCCGTTAGAGAAAAAAATCAAGAGCATTACCTTTCTTCAACGCTTCTGCAAGAATTGCATGCATGGCCACAAAGAGCATATGATTTTGCAATTTGCAAAGTTACAGGCCCTTCTCATTTTGCAAGTTCTTCTACATACAACTGTGATATCAGGGAATGCTCTTGATTTTTCCTAGTAGAATTTTGATAGCTCTTTCCTCTTGCTGATGATTTGCGAAAATAAGCAAATGAATATATATATATATATATTTTTTGAATTCTTATTCACATAAAAAGGAAAAAGTACAAGAGTGTGGTAGAAAGAATGATTGCCCTCATGCAATGTCTTGTGGCGATTGTGAAAAGGATAGAAAAAGAGTTGATGGTGGCCAAGTGAAAGAGATTGGAAGAAGAAGTTGAATTCATAATCCTTCTGTGATATGTGATCCAGCATCTCTAATACATTGCAAAGAAAAATGGTTGTATGCTCATCAAAAAAGTAGTAGGTCTTAAATGGGTGAACAAACTTATATATAGTTGCTGAAAAAATTTGTAAGTATCATTATTGTTCTTTTTAAGTTATTAAATAAGTTTTATTACTAAGCTTTGTATTATCTATATCTTACAGGACGAACTTAAAAAAAGAAGTAGAGAGATCACTTTTGTTGAACAGGAGGTGTAATAGCACGGCCCCCCCCCCCCCCCAAAAAAAAAAAAAGATAGAATAATAGGATAATGGATGATTAGGAATAAATATTTATTTGTCATTTTAGATACTTTCAATTTTATTTAGGTAATATCTTTTTATTTGATGACTGATCCTTAAGTTTAGGTTCAGTAAGTTAGGATACTTATAAATTAAATTAATAATTTCATTTACTTCTTAGTAGTTACTCTCATAATATTAGTTGTGGATTAATGGGTTAGATTTAGGAATATCTGAACAATATTTTGTTAGAGTATCTTAAATTATTTAGTATCATAAGATATCTCGATTAAAATATTTAAATATTTGAATGAAGATATTAGGATTATCTTTTAGTTTTATTTGCTGCCTTTAATTCTTTCCATTATTTTGATTGCTATCGATAATAATAATGATGATGATAAACAAATACCTTTATTTTTTTTTTCAGCCCAATTTCAAATTATAGTGCCATATAAATTTATTGATTAGCAAGGGCGTTTTAGTCTTTTTATTATATTAAAACTGTAATGACCCAATAATTATTTTTTAAAAAAGGAAATGATTAACTAATGAAGTAAGGTAATAATATAATTAGATTTGTTTTATTTAATGTTTGTATTTAAATTTTGGCGCATATATGTGTATACAAATTATCTAATTTTTGATTAATAAATTAACTATGTGTTGTAAATTGGATGGTGGAACTACGGTGATGGCTTATTGTTGACTTTTTTGTTTCAGCATTATGAAATTACTATAATACCCATATTTTATAAAACATAATAATAATGAAATAAATGGATAAAACCCATCAGATTTTTGTTAAATCACCCCAGCATTCCTCTTATTCACCTGCGCAAATACCAATAGAGGGAGGAAGAAATTTCTGGCGACTTCGGGTGGGTGAGGCGCAGAGGCTTAGATCATCCTGTTTCTTCTCCATTCTTCAGCTTGTTCGTTTTCCTTCCCTATCGGTGTGTGTGACGTTGTTTTGCCAATGAAGTGCTGTAGATGTTGAAGCCATCTTCTTCTTCCTCTATTTCATGAAGTCGCTTTGGGTGGGTGTAGATGAAGCATCACTGTCCTTCTTCTATTTATGTGGATTGTCTAGGGTATGTTTTAATATTCTTCTCCCTCATTTTCAGCAACATTGTTTCTGTTTTTCCCCCCGCATGTATGTTTGTAGTGAGAACTTGATGGTTTTCCTCTAATTGGTGTCTAATTGTTCTTGTATCAACGTTTGATGATTATTTAGAGCTGAGCTTTAGCTACAATATATGAAGTTTGGGGATTTGATTTTGAGAGGAATATTTTTGGAGCGTGTCAAAGTAAATGCCCATTAGGTGTTTGTTAAAATGTCTGAGAGGAAAGTTTAGTTTAAAGAAAAATAATGGTATTGAATGGAATGTAAAGACATTTGTGAAACTATCTTGATGCTTGAGAGCTATATAGTTGTTAAGAAATTTAATTTACGTGGTTTTGTTATTTAACAAAGTTATGAGATAGTGACCCTTGTTTTGTGACTTGATTTTTATATGGCATACAAGGTGTTTGTGGAATTGTCTAAAAGAGGAATTTGGTTAAATTAAAGTTGTTCAAATTTATGAGTTGATTTTGTGAATGTATCTAAAGTGTTTGATCAAATGCTTGAGAAGGAAAGTTTATGGAATTGAAAACGAAATTTGTTGGTGATGACGTTGAATATTAGATTAGAGCCAATTATAGTTATAATTGAAATGTGGTTAAAAATTAGGTTGAAAAGTATGGAAATTCTATTAAGTTTGTGTATTCTTATGTTAATCTTTTGAATACCTATGTGGTGATTGATTGTCCTTCCTAAGCTGTTGTGGGATATTAATAAATGGCTTGAATAACATAAGGTTAACCGACAAAGTTATATTTAGAATAATGATGATTTTGTTTCGGATATTAGGGATTAAAGATTAAATATTGTTCGGAAGCTGATTAGTAGGAGTAAGTTGTATATTGGGAGTGTACCAAGTGAGTGAACAACATCCCATTCTAACTTTACAAATGATGTTTTTAGTACCTTTCATATTTCTAAATTTATTTACCGAATTTCTTAGTATAACTTCATCAAAGTTAGTTTGACTAAATTATATCGTTTGCTTGATGTTTTAAAAGGAAGTTAAACTTATCTAATAGCCGATTTTCAATTGTGTTGAACTTATAATCTAGTCAGGTATTTGATCATTGTAAATTATGTGCATGCTTGGAAATGGTTTTTGAGATGTTATTTCTAAACTTCCATGTGGGGATCCTTGTTAGGAATTATTCGTTGTTAGTTCCACTATAAGAAGTTATTTCTCATTTCTAAATAGTGAATTGATCCCACGCATGCTTGAAAACATTTTTTTTTAAGAGGACTGAATACAAAACGTTGGTTACTAATGTAACATCCCAACTTTCTAAATCATTTTTGAAATAATTGATCAGAGTAGAGCATCGGAATAAGTTTAAAAGAGCGAGTAACTGATGATTGTATAAAAATATTAACCATCGTTGGTTATAGTAGTGGTACATTCATCCCAATAATTCAAAATATTATATAATCAAAAACAAAAACACTCCAGCCAGATCTTCACATGGGCTGCTTACTCCTGTCGTCGGCCCTCAGTCCTCCAGACCCTGAAGCTATATTAGGAGCTGAGGTTCAATTACCATTGAACCTCAGGTAACGGTTAACCTTATGCTTATGTATGACAAGATATGTATGACAGATATTCATTCAGCAACAAGCAACAATACATATCACATGTAAAGTCATCTATGTAAACAGTACACATCGCATGTACAATCATCTATGATATTAGTACACATCACATGTACATCCATCTGTGTTATCAGTACACATCACATGTACAACCACCTGTGTTATCAGTACACATCACATGTACAATTATCTATGTTATCAGCATATATCGCATGTACAAACATTTATGTTAACAGTACACATCACATGTACAATCATCTATCACAAATATAAGCATATTATAAGCATCAGAGTTAGTGTTACGGTACGCGAACATACCTGGATTGATAATTTCGTATGTAATCGATTGGGCAGCGTTCTTTCGGTCAGCCTACCATAACAATATCGTCCTATTAATTTAAAGAATAATATCCTAAAAGATACTTTTGGCCACTACTGACTATTCTACCCTTGGTACATTTAACCATCATTTTATTTCCACAAAATAGGTTGAAGAACGCTGGAATTCAGGGGCAGAATTTCGCCTATCTTTGAAAAATCATAACTAATTCTAGGAAATTCGAAATGAAGATCCGTAAAATGTTCCGGAATCCTTAGGATGTCTATTTTCCAGTAAGAATACCATACTTTGCCCAGAATTTAAAAATCATTCCCAGATTTCACATGTTCATCCTCTGCCCAGAATTTCCAGCATTTTCGCAACATTAACTTTTGAGAATTTTTTTCCTCACTGTACAGAGCTCATTTCAACATGTTATTTACAGATTTCAAAAGCTCTATATGTCTACTTTCATCATGAATTTTCTCAGAATTTTTCAATAACATCTTCAACATGAAATATGCGTTTTTCTGTGACTTGTTCAGAAATCACCTAGCCGACGAATTTTCGCCAGAACTTCGTTACTACCGTGATCTTAACCCGGAAATTTTGCAGAACCAATTTCTTCACTAAATTTTCGAAACAAGGCTATTTTTAACTATAAAAAACATGAAACTAAAATTATTCTAGAATTTTAAAGATTAAACTACTTCTATCTATGAATATAAACTAAAAACTAAAGAACTTTGCTTACCTAAAGTTTGGACTCCTTCAAGCTCTTCCTCCAACTCTCTCAACTCTCTCTCAAATAAGCAGATGATGCTTTGCTTGGTGTGAAGAAAAGTGAATGATCTATGCCTCTATTTATAGTGAAAAGGTTGGGCAATTATGTAATTAATTGCAACTTCACTCTTGGCTAATATTCACCATTGGATCTAGGGCTTCATAGAAACTCTAAATCCTCACCACACACACACTCATCTGCCCTCTCTCTCTCTCTCCCTTCTTCTCTTTCTTCTTCCTTCTCCTAGAAGCCAAAAATAACTTGAGGTGCAAGTATGCAATAGTGTTTTGTATCCCACAAGCTACTAATTTATCACATGTGTTGAAAACCATTTCCTTCCCCTTGAAGCTATGCCAAAACCGTGCTCCTTCTGAATTTTTGGGTTTTAGGGTTGTTTTGGGCTTTATTGCTATGTTGGTTAAAGGTTTGGCAAGGATTTGGGCTATAAAAAATGATCCAATGTAAATTGTTGTGGTAAAAAGCCCTAATTTAATTTCTTTTTGTTTATTATTTGATTTAGCTTAATTAGGTTTAATTTGTAGTGTTCTAATTGTTTTACAACTTAATTATGATTCTACTAATTTCAATTGTTTCAATTATCGATCCTTTGTTAAGCTTTAATATTGAATTTAGCCAATATATTCCAAATTATTTGTTGATATTTGCCATTAGATTAATTATGAATGTTAATTCAAGTAAGATTAATTTTTGGTGTTCACTAATTATTTTTAGTGTCCTCTAATCATTTTAAACCTCTTCCTACTCCTTTACGTCTTATTTTTGACAATATAGGAATTATAAGACAATATATCCTTAAGTGTGAATTTAATTGTTCTTGAATTGTTGCAAATTCATTTAATTGATTTAGGGGTTTTTGTGGCATTTTACAATATTTTATGAACCCTGACAAAATTTAAGGAGTTGGATTTTGCCCTATTAAGTCCTACCGAAAACTTATTCAAGAGATAGATTAAATACAATACTATTTTGGAGACAACATACTCTCCTATTTTCAATAAGTCCTAATGGCCAAAATATCATGTTTAAAAGGAATACAAATCTTGGGGTATTATAACTAACAGCAGTACTGTTAGTCCTTAGCGCACCATGGTTAACTCAAGCTTGCTTGACATTCGTGAATACAATACTCACGCTTGATATCCGTGGGATTCGTTCTCACGCTTATTATTCATGGGTTTTGTACCTACGCTTGTTTCATGGCTTTGATCCACGTTTGGTTATTTATCCTCATGGACTGTGTGTCCAAGCTTGTTCTCGTGGCTTCATGCCACGTTTAGTTATCTACCTACGTGGACTGTGTATCCACGCTTGTCCGTTCTATTGAAGTCCCATGAGAAGTTAGAACTTGTGACTTATTTATAAATTGAATTTGAAAGGGAAAAAAATGTTTTATCACGTACTTGGTATTATTCATTTAATGATTTCTTATACATCTTTAATCATACTTATTAATAAACTTTTATATAGATTTATGTTTATGATTTCATAGTTGGGAGTTGAAATGAACTTTTACCTCTCTATTACAAACTTTCATGGTTTCAATTTATACCTTCGTTTAAAAGTTGAAAATTTGTCATCATGATTTTATAATTCAAGGTTAAGTCTATCCAAATGATTTTTTTTCAGTATTATATTTATTTTTGTCGATGGGATGTTATTCATCGGAAAAATATTTTGGTCTCAGATAGTGCAGCTAACTCAGTACCTCCGGCCTAATTGAAGTTGAAGAATTGTGTTGATCAGTCTCTATGGTGATGTAAACTCAAGCTTTGGCATTATGCTTTGAAAATCCTATTCTAGGAGCTCCACAAAATCCATAGGGTCGATCCCTATTTTCCCTTGTAACTTGGAATATATTTGTATGTATATGTTGGATCGTTGTAGAATATTTTAGGAAGTCTAATTTATAAGTTTAAGGCTTAAGGAATGTGAGTCCATTGTACTCATATTTCGTGCAGGTGACGTCTTAATTTTTAGGGTGTGACAGGAGAAATGATATTTTGATCGTTGTTACGAGAAAACCCGATCATGTAGGTCGTGTCAAGGGAATTGGAGGAGGGGTAGACCTAAAGAATTACTTTGGATTATTCAAACACTATAAAGCAAGTGTGGTTACCCAAGAGGAGATGAAGCAATGAATGCAATGGCAGAGATAGAAGCTAAAATAATAGAAGCAATGGCAGAGGTAGAAGCTTCAATGAATGCAATCTTTGAAGCTCGGTTGAGCAAGATGGAGGAGGAAATGGCGATGATGATTGTGAGCTTACGTCAAGAGACCAGTTTTCCCATAGCACATTCACTTGTACTTATGCAACTGAGCCCTAAATGGAGTTGTTGCATTATTGGACAATTAGAGGGTCTTAGACTTGCTGAACTTCTTACCAACAACACTCCATTTCTAGCACCTCTACGACCTTAAGAAAACACCCAACAACCTAAATAGAACTAGAAAAAGAATTAGGAGACTCACCCAGGTCAGAATATATGATTGCAAGCAAGATTTCAATCCGTCTCAAAGCTCTTATTTTCAAAAATACATTCGAGCTATGTGTAATTAAGGAAATCAGAAGTGTAGTTAAAATATTTTATTAAAAAAATGCGGCTTATATAGAATCCAAATGTCAGATGTGTTTTAGGATGAGAATTAATAAGAAATAGTGATTAAGATTTCCGTGGAGCTCGTGGCTAGGGTTGTCAGACAATTGTGTGTGCGTGTGTGCGCGTTTCTTTTTCCTTTTCCTGGAATTTCAACGGACTAACAGGGTTTATCGAGGGTTAATTTCTTAGGTGGATGATTTGACGAAAACCTTAGTCGTCTCAGGGTCAAATCAAAATTTACCACGAATTAAAATGCAATATAGTGCAAACAACTCGGGATCGTTCTCTTATCAAGGATCCTTTTATTTTGAATTCCCTAGATTAAACTAAGTGCAAAAAAAAAAAAAGAGATTAAAAAGAAAGGGTTTTGAAATTGATTTTCTCTAAACTAAAATTCATAAAAAATTAAAAAGAACCTAATTCTAATTTTTTTGGTATTTTTAGAAAATAGTGAAGAAAACTTTGGATTTAAAAGATTAATGATGAATGTTCTTGGTAATGAAGAATATGGCTATCATTGCTTTTAGAAAAATATATGTGGGAGTTAAATTCTCATTAAGTCTAAAGAACAACCTCAACCTCAAGATAACACTTGAGTCCAATAATCTTAATTAATAGTAGCTCCTACAAACATAGCAAACTACTACCTTTTGAGAAATTGTTAAAATCCACTTAATGTGTAATTAAAATTAGGATGATTTAAATTGTTCTTCTAAATTAGAATGTTCTAACAAACCATTCAAAAACTTAAATCAACTATGATCACTAATCACTAACATGACAGCAAACACAATTTCATTAAGCATATAAAGAAATATGGAAATTTAAATATCAAAATAATCATCCAATAAAAATCACAATATTCAATCCTCTTGGATACATAACAGTCATTCAAGTCTTAAAACTAAATAATGATAATCCTAAACAAGGAAATCAAATAAATAGTCTAAGCAAAAGATTAAATTAAATAACTCCCCTTTGAAGTCCCAATGCTCAAGCCACAATTTCCATCACCAAGAAGCAAAGATTCTAGCCACACATAGCCCTTGGAATAAACTCTGAGTGGATATTGGATTGAATTGATTAAATCAATTCATGTGGTGGTCTGGAGGTGTAATTGAATGTGAATTGATTTAATCAATTCAAAGAGGTTGGCGGTGGATGAATGATTGAAGGGAAGAGATGGATGATCAAGGCTTGGAAGAAGGTTGAAGGCGTGAATGCCTTTGTGATGAATTCCTCAATCTCTCGAATGTTCACCGTCACCGCTGCTGTTTCTTTTCTTCCCTGTTCTGCGTTCTTTCTTTTCAGCGATGCCCTCTCCTTTTTCTGTTTCAGCGTCTTTTTTTTTTTTTTTTTTTCTGTTTCAGTTCTTTCATCCTTTGTTGCCTTGTGATTCTTGATTCCTGCGTGAGTTTCTTTTCTTTCTTCTGTTTCAGCCGTTCTTGTGTGATTCTTGCTCTTTCTGTTAGGATTTTGCGTTGATTCTCTCAGATTTCCAGCTATCAATCCTCCCATAATCCCGCGGCGCTGTTCACGATTTAATGCCCTCATAAATCTGTCGGCTCTCTTCCAAGTCTGCGTCTTCAGGTTGCTGGTTTGAATCAGAAAGAAAACCTAATATTCCAAAACGCACAGCTGCAATTAGGGACTAAAGCACAAAGTTTAAAAGCTTTGCAGGAGGGGCTAAAATGAAATGTTTCAAAATGTTTCTAGGTCAGAATGTAATTCATAATATAATTGTTTTCACATTTTCAGAAATTGTTGGGGCCTGTCTTGTAATTTTCCCATTCCTCAAACATTAAATTTTTGACCCAAATGACATTTTTCCAAATTCTTTAATTTTCTTTCAAAACACCTACAATTTAAACTAATTAATCTAACATCAAATATTCTCATAAAAATCACTAATTAAGAGTAATTACATTTTTCTTGAAAATTTTGCTTTTTTAGCCCTAATTTAACATATTTACTCTTAATATTAATTTATCACAAGAAATACATTTAAAGCTTAATAACTATGAGAAAACACATTAAAAATCCCTATTTAATAACCAAAAATCATGTAAAAATATGGTTAGATCAGTGGATCATTAAAATTTGTGGCAGAGGTTGCTACTTGGACCTCCTTTTGAGCATTCTCATTGGCTAGAGTATAGTCTATAGATGAGCTGGGACTCTAGGAGTACTAAGTATTTCTCATTAACTTGACCGACGTTTAGTCCTATTTTACATCTCAATTAGCAAATATATATATATATATATATATATATATATATAAAGAATTTCCCGTTTCTTTTATTGTAGCCATATGGTGACTAAATCAAGTATGCCCCATCTGTTTCAAATTATTTGTCACATCGTAAGGGACGGACCATTATTTTCAAACTGTTCTCTTAGTCACATAATAGTGAAGGCAAAGAGAAAAAAGTCATAAAAATGTGAGCCCCGCGAAGAAATTGAACGCCTTGTTGTTGACAAATTACAATCCAAGAAATGGTTCAAAACATATATGCTTCTTATGATGTCTACGGACTCCGACTAATATATGACTTACGACTTGGCCACTGTCACCATCATGACTTTTTAGCTTGATTATTATTGCTTTTTTCCCCCTTAACCTTGAAATAGAGCGTGACATAGAATACAGTAGAGGGTAACATCACTATATAGCGTGTTGAACAAAAATGGAATTTAACCGAACTTGGTCACACTAATTAAGAAATTAAAGTCCAGATTAATGTTGAAAAATCTTTAACCCAACTTGGCCACAACACCCACATGGATTTATTTCCGTGTTCTTCGGTTTCGAGAGGATTTTGGCACATTTTGCAAGAAAATATAAATGGCATTTTATAATATATTTGAGACATATCTTTTTTTTTTTTTTTTGGGTAAGACGGGGATAAACCCTATCAATTACCTGCCCAAGTAATCAGAGTACAAACTTCTTGTATTTTAATTATACTTGTGAATAATATGTTAGTGCACACCAATTTTATAATTTATATCAACACAGATATTGATAATGATTTGATCTTAATATTGATTTAGTAATCCTCTATTTAAAACTACTATAATAAACTATAATTTTGTTACAATAATGATTAAAATTAGTTATACTGATCTAGACAAAGTAATTCTACTCCTTCGGACATCAGTATGGGAAAATCTCAAATAAATACCATGAATGTAGAAATTCTATTTGGGGATTTAAAATTAATAATTCCAAATTAGTTACAAGTATCATAATTGAATTTTAAATTTTTGTTATTTTACAAAACTGCCGCCATAAATCCGGCAACCATCCCAGTAGGCCAGCTGGCCTCTGGAGCTCCAATGTGATTTTTCATACAAAAGAAGGTTTATATAAATAGATAAAAGTGTTCTATAATTTAAATAAACAAATAGGTGTATTTTACTCGTATTATATATTATATTACTGTGTTATTTTGGGAACCATGAAAATGCATTTGTGATCTAGCAGAAGTGTCTGCAATAAAATATCAGCATGAAGAAGGCAACGAATGATGTGCTCTTTCTTGTTGTTTCACAGTCGGAAACAAGTCAACAATTTCGGTGGCAAAAGTCAATTGCGTATAAGAGAGGCCAGCGAATGAGGATCAGATGGTAGAGACTGTTTATGGTAGACCAAATATTATTATATCGAAAACACGACGAGGCTCCACTTTGCTCCACTAGTTTTATATAAAGATTAGCTTTACTATCTTAATTTTTTAAAGTATTTTTTTTTTCAGGTCTTTCAATCCTATTGTAGTTAGTCTCAAATGGTGATTTTTTGTGATTATCATTGTTATTTTCACATATTAAACTTAAAATATCAATGCTTGATAATGTTTTGTCTGACTTTTAAAATTAGGTTAAGATACATTCAGTACTCTAAATTAATTTTCAAGTAGAACTCAAAAAGCTAAACTAATTTGTAGTTAATCTTATATTCTAATTTTTATTTTTTTTAGTATAGCATTTAGTGTCATAAAGTATTTTTAGCATAGTTTTTCCCTTGAAGTATTTTTCTGAACAACATTCTATTATTATTATTTTAATTTTCTTAAAACATTAAGCTCTTTTCATCAGCATTGCACAATCACCGGTTAACTTTGCTTACTTAACATTTTTCATTAGCAACTTAACGGTGTTAAGTTTTAATGATTTTATATGCACTTTATACATTTAAAGATTAAAATGAAACCTTATATGAATTTAAAGGAGTAAAATCATACTTTAACAGTTTAACCTAAATATAATTAAGAAACTAAGAGATTTGCGGAAAGGATAAAAAAGGGGGAAAAAAACACAAAAACTGTTGTTATGGCCTAAATGTTTAGGATGAGTCCAAATCTAAGTCAACCTAATTATTTTGGGCTTTATTAAAAATTACTTATTTAATTTGAAAGTATATTCTTTTTGTTTACTATTCAAAATATCTTTATAAACTAACAAACTTAGGTCTAATGGAAAGGGTTAATCCTTTATAATCTGATAATTAAGTTTGAACCCTGGCTAAAAGAGGTGCTTGGCAAAAAAATATCTCTATAATTCTTAACAATTCAAAAAAAAAAAAAGTGAAACGCAATAGTACACAATACAGAAAAGAAAGAAAGTAAAAGTACCATTATAAAAAAATTAAAAATAATCAATGATTTATTTTTTCTACATATTTAGACCCATACGAGTTGTCATTCTATAGGAAAATAGATATATATTGGCTCCTTCGTTGCTTCTGAAAGCAGTGGCCATCTTTGAGCTACCTGCTTCATTTCTCTCTTTGCTCTTTCCTATAAACTCTAGAACATGAAAAGTACCTCACTGTGGATGCTGACTTATTGTGTGTTTGCTTTGTTCAACGCCATTAGCTACTCAACAAAGGTTATTGCAGACGGTGGTAATTCAGGTAATCAAGCATACTCCGATTTCCGATTTTGAGTATTTCTACTCGAAGGAATACTGGTAGTCTTTATTATATTGTAAGATATTTTAATCTAAATCGGTTATAATTCAAAAGTAACCTTATTTCTTTTCCCCTTTGGCTCTGTGCAATTGCTTCTTTGGTTCAGCGTTCAAAAGTAACTTAATATTATCTCTCAACTTGTATGAAATAAGGGGGGAAAAATATCATTTTGTTTTTAAATTTTTCCTTAATTATGGATTTTGTCTGAAATTTTCCTTACTTATGAATTTTTCCCCCTTAAAATTTTCCTTCAAGGCACAATTCTTGTCGCTTCTTAACTCGGAACAATTCAGTTACTATTATATCTTTTTAATCTGGAGTAACTGAATTCTTATAATTCCTTGACTTAATAAATTACAAAGATTGAATTTTAATTAATCAAAGTTTAAGGGCTTGATCAATAATTACGAGAAAATTTAAGGGCTAAAAGTTATATTTTCCTCAAAAAATAGTATAAGTATAACGCATCATATATCATATTCCCTAGTCCTAAATATAAGGTCTTATTCTTTTTTGTCTCTTATATCAATTTTTTTTTTTTGTAAAATACTCCTATTTATTATGGTATGCATTTTTATCTCTAAGGGCAATGGTGCTTTTCAGAAAGTGTCACAAATTCTTTACATTCTTACTTTTTATTTTGTATTCTATGAATTAACTAAAAGGACCTTATATTTAAGACTAGGGAGTAGGACACAAAAATATTCTAAGGAGAAACCCAGAAACTTTTTATGTAAATGGAATAAATTTTTAATTTTACTTACTTAAATGAAAATTCTTCAAATTAACATTATACCCTCATTATTAATTATTTTAAATGGAGATGATATTGGGAAAACATAATTGATACTTGCTCAAAAATCACTTAGCACCATGGTATAAGAACGAACCCTGGTTCAACCTGTTAAACTAGTGAACGAGTGAATCAACAGTTTTCTAAACGGTTCAGTTAAGATTTTCGGCCTGTAGGTTGATCAGGTAGGATTTCCCCCCCTTACTAATCACGACTTCGTTTTGAGTTATATATATATATATATATATATATATATATATATATATATATATAGATAACATTCCTTTATTAACTCTGTGTTTTTGGATTATCTGTAGTTTATACATGAACATTGTTTTATTTGAGAATTAATGTCTTTTATATTTAAATAGTATCGCTTTTCAGAGTTAACATACCAATATTTTTGTATATTTTAATTAAATATATTACTCTCTCTAATTCAAAATATAAGAGCCAAACTTGTGAGAGAGTGTAGTTTTTTTATATAAGATACTCTTTGTTTTTGTCTCATCATTTAATACTTTTTTTTCCCCAATTCTACCTCTAATCAATTATATGGCTCTCCCATCTATTTTTTATTCTTTCTCTTTCATCTCTGTTTCCAATCATTTTCTCTCACCCTCACCCTCACCCTCACCCTGCTGCCCCTCCCCATAAATAGGGATTTTAAGGGAAGTAAGTTATATATTTTACATATTTATTGTCTTTAATAAATTTTAACTAACTTTTCAACTTACGAAATTTAGTTATTTGGCTTTTATATTTTGAACCTCAGGAGCATTTAGTTATAACCAGTCTGACCATGATTTAAACTGCTACCCTTTAAACCACCACCCCGACTAACTGATTGACTGGTCTGGTTTTTAGTTCCTTGTCACCGATCATCTTATATGAAAAACGGGCGGGAGTAACTGCGGAAAGTATATTTATGTGGTAGGTTTCATAAGCGTAGACTGTGGAGCAAGCAGGGATTACGTGGACGAAGTGACTGGGATTAGGTACCAAACAGATGAAGGCTTCATTGAAAGTGGAACCAGTCACGGAGTAGCCCCCAACATTAACTTCTACAGTTATGCTCCAACCATAAACCAAATACTATTGACGGTGAGAAGTTTCCCGGAGGGAAAAAGAAACTGTTACACACTGAAACCAAAACAAGAGAAGCAAAAACAGAAGTATATGGTAAGAGCCATATTTGCATATGGCAATTATGACTTGAAAAACAAAGCTCCCCTGTTTGACCTTTACCTGGGCGTAAATTATTGGAGCACAGTTCCAACAAACCCTTATACTGCATATGTTGGCCCAATCCATTCGTATGAGATAATAATGGAGAAGGATATCAGCAACGAGATGGTACAAGTGTGCTTAGTGAACAAAGATCAAGGCACACCTTTTATCAACGCTTTGGAATTAAGGCCTTTGAACAACTCTCTCTATCCTGCTCCTCTTCCCCTTATTATTGATGGGGATTCTGTAAGAAATGATTTGGGCAATGGGCCCAACCTGTGCACCTGGACCAGGTATTCTCTTTCAACTTTGAACTTATTGGAAGCATTTTGTTTTTTATTTTTTGTCTTGATTCTCATCACTAATTCTTATGTTGAAATAGAATGGGCTAGCCTCTCACAATACAACTATGATTTAAATCCCCATTAATAGAGAGCTGCCTATGGTTAGTGTGGATTGCCTCTAGGAGGAGGAGGAAACATGTGCGGAGGAAAAAAAATAAAAATTTTGTAATTTTTAACAACTGATGAGTGATGACTATTCCATCTGAGTTCAACAACGTTAGAACTTAGACCAAGTGATAATATTGAACACCATATGTTTGGAAAAAAAAAATCAAAAATAGGAAGAGTAAAATACACTAAATATGATGTATTTTATTATAAATTACAGAAACTTCATCTTTATTTTAAAAGATATATAAGCATCTCTTTTAAAATTAAAATGTATATTATATAAACTTCTCTTATATGTTTGATATTCTATTTTCATTACCCAATCCTTAATGGATTGTTAAGTTTAAATCTTGTACTTTTATTTTGACTAAAATACCCATATTCAACATAAGAATAAGTTATACAATTGTATTTGCAACAAAATAATAAAAGCAATTCTAATATATACATACATACATAGACAGACACACACTGATTTGACGAAAACCTTAGTCGCCTCAGGGTCAAATCACAATTTACCACGAATTAATATGCAATATAGTGCAAACAACTCGGGATCGTTCTCTTATCAAGGAGCCTTTTATTTTGAATTCCTAGATTTGACTAAGTGCTAAAAACATGGTTAGAAAAAGGGGTTTTGAAATTGGTTTTCTTTAAACTAAAATTAATGAAAATATAAAGAAACTATTTCTATTCTTTTTGGTATTTTTGGAAAATTAACGAAGAATGATTTGGATTTAAAAGGGTTTAATTATGATGAATGCTCTTGGTAATGAAGAAAATAGCTATCCTTGCTCAAAAATATGGGAATCTAAGTTTCATTAAGTCCTAATAAGAACAACCTCAAGATACCACTTGAGTCCAATATTCCCAATTAATAGTAGCTCCTACTACCGTAGCTAACTACTACCTCTTGAGATATTGTTAGAAGCCACTTAATGTGCAATTGAAATTGAAATAATGCAATATGAGTCTTCTTAAATTTGAGTGCTAACCAGCCCCTCAAGGGTACAAATCAACCACATTAATTAGACAATACCACGCTAATCAACATAATTTTCAGATAATGAATTCTCTTTATTTTGCTCGAGGACAAGCAAATCTTTAAGTGTGGGGGTGTTTGATGAGTATATATTTTATGATTAAATAGGTGTATATTTTATGAGATTTAATTGGAATTATTGATATTATATATCTATTTAATTATCTTTTCCATAATTGAATGAAATTTGGGATCAAAGAATAAATCGACATCAAATCTACTCATATCCTATTTTTATTGTGTAGGAAATATTAGCTGATTTGGAATGAAGTAGAAAAGGCAATAAGAGAATATGCAATCAGCCAAACTTGATGGTCCCCCGCAAGAAAAATAGAAACAAAATCAGTTGTGTGATCTGATTGAGTAAATTACAAGATATGAGATATCTTTGTAATAAGAAAAAGAGAATCAGTGACCCAAGACCTAAATTATAAATAGGGAGGCAGAGACAAGAAAGAGGAAGACAGAAGAAAGGCAGATCAAAGAGACACAGAACAAGAAGGAACGAAAAAGCAGAGGAGTAGAGGCTGAGCATTTCAGTTCTCTTCATCATCTCCACGGAAGGATGGAAGGACTGTGGAGGCGATGAAGAATCTTTATTTCCTCTATCTCCTTCTTCTTTGAACCTGAATTTTCATCTTTCTTTATGGATTTGAATAAAGCCATGTGTGGCTAGTTGGTTTTGCAACCTAGAGTATTATGAACTTGTTTGGGTTTTAGAGATTGTAACATCCCGCCTTTTTAAATGTGGTTTTCAAATGGGATTAACAGAGCTTTGAAGAAATTAATCAGAGTGGCATCGGAAAAGATTTTCTTTTTAAAACAATATCTCAAGCAGAGCATCAGAATAATTTTTTTTTCCTTAAAAGAGCGAGTAACTGATATACATTCCCTGTTGTTGAGTCTTGTTGCTATTACAGTGGTACAAATCTCTGAGTATTTACAATTACAGTGACCCCTAGGTACTTCTCTACCCGTGTCCTCTCGTGTGCTATTCATCCTTATTCTTGTCCCGGTTCTACCAGTATCTGAGACTATGAGTTGGGGTTCAATTCCCATTGAACCCCAGATAACGGTTAACCTCATGCTTATGTACAATTATGTATGACAGATATTCATGATAAAACAACAGTATTCATATTTAATATCCATTTCTCAAAGATTAAAACACAACCATCATATATCTATATATATACTTATCACAACTTGTTTGCACTCATCACCAGTGCCACGATGGCCTATCGTGTCCTCAGCGCGGTAGGAAAACTCAAACGGCATTACCAAAACTGTAACCCGTATATAGTTGTATGTATATCAAATAATTTTGAAAGCAGAGTCATAGTCTACGAGCATATCTACCACATAAGCATCAGAGTTAGTGTTACAGTACGTGTCTGTACCTTTGTCGGTGTTCACGGTACGTTGTCGGTTGCGAAGTGATCACAGATTTCCTATGAGGGTAATATTGCATTTATTAATTCACAGCCAATATCCCAATAGATATCCTAGTCACTAATGACCATTTTACCTGTAATACCCTAAAAATCCTATTTAGCATAACCACTAAATGATATCTATTAAAGTAGGTGAATATGTGGTTTCAAAGATATTATAGTTTATCTAGTTTAAAATTAGAGAATTTTCTTGCAGAGTTAAATAAACCAAAACAACTCAAATATTCTAAGTTCATTTAGGGATCATAAAATACCCTATAATTTTCATATTGGATCATAGTTCATATTTAAATTTTAAAGGGGCATAAAATGTTATTGAAATACCAAACAAATTAGAGGAAAGTGTCAATAATTGATTGGGCAAATAATTGTACATTAATTAAAGTGATTGCATTTGTTTTTGCAATTAATTATTAAATCCTCTTAGGAACCATAAAATATCATAAAATGCAAGTGATTATCAAATTAAATTATGGTTCACATGGAATTAAAAGGACCAATAGGGAACTATGGAGAATACTTAAACAAGATAGGAGAAAAATAATAAATAGTTACGTATTCATTAAATTAAATAATTGTGCGAAATCTTTATAAACAAAATCAAGGAATTGATTAAGCATCATTAACTTATTAAGATGTAAATTTACTAAAATACCCTTAATTAACACACTAATGCATGAAATTATAATTGATTCATAGAAAGCCCTAAAGAGATATCATCACACTGAGCCCAATTAAGGGGCGAATAATAACAATTAATGAGCAATTGAAATTACAACAATGAAGACACTAAATTTAACTAAATTAAAATAGGCATAATTAAAGATGTATAATTCCGATTAAAAGCCAATGGCTAATCAAGAGTTATTTAAATGAATTTCTAAGGACTATAATTAAATTGGAGTTCCTAAAATAGTATAAAATATCATGAAAATACCTAAAACAACTATAGGGAATTTCTAACAAGTGAAGAGCAATTAAATCTATATTTAAAAAGATATTAACATGTAATTCTTATATTTTCAAAAATAAGCCGTAAAAGTATATGAAGAGGTTTAAAATAATTAGAGGACACTAAAAATTAATCATTTGACATCAAAAATTAATCCTAATGGAATTAACATTCAAAATTGACCTAATGACAAATATCAACAAATAATTTGAAATAATATGGCTAAATTCTATATTAAAGCTTAACAAGGGATCGGTAAATGAAACAATTGAATTTAGTAGGATCATAATGGAGTTGGTAGTCAATTAAATCATTACAAACTAAACCTAATTAAGCTAAATCAAATAGTAAACAAGAAGAATTTAATTAAGGGCTTTTTGTCACTATTAATCATCGTGGATCAATTTTTGTAGCCCAAACCATTAACCAAGCAAACAAATAAAGCCCAAAGTAGACCAAAAACAAATAAAAAAAAAAGAGAGCTGAGGAGGGCCACGGTTTTGGAGAGAATTGGAGGCCAAGGAAATTGATTAATCACATGTTGAAATAGCCAACAACTTCACCAAGAAGTAGAAGCTTCCAAGCTTCAAGAGTAAGCTTCCTTGACTTCTTGAAGAAGGAGAAGAAAAAGAGTGTAGAGGAAGGAAGAGAGGAGGGAGTGGTGAGGATGAATGGGTCAAACCTTCATCTTGATCCAATGGCCAAAAATTGATAAGGAGTAGCTTGTTGAAGGTGTTGGAATTTTCCTATAAATAGGAGGCTTCCCCTCCTCATTTCTTCACACCATCACCACATACACTTCTAATCCTTTGATTAAGAGAGTGAGAGTGAGAGTTCTCTTGGAGCTAGAAGGAAGAAGCAAGAGTCTTCAAGAGGTAAGCTTGTTCTTAGTTTTATAGTTTTTAGTTTTTTAGTTGTTCTTAGTAGTTTAAGGTAGATGTTAGTTTAATCTAGTAAATAGGTAAAGTAATTCCCCATATTTGTTTTCAAGCCTTATTGCATCAAAAAGATGCCGGACAAGGTGGAAACATGTTGGGGAGTGACTTTTAGGATTAAGGGAACAAGTTAGAGTAAAATGAAAGAAGTCTAGAATTGCTAGATTTTGGGAGTCAACTGGATAGGGGGCATTATTTTCTGTATCAAATGATCTTTAGAAATCACGAAATTTTCCAGAAATAAAGTAGACATGTAGGGCTTTCTGAATATATAAAATATGTAACGATCTCTGGACAAGGAGATATGAATTTTTGAAGATTGGGCTATTTTTCTGGGCAGAGAATGAACACGTGAAATCTGGGAGTTATTTTTGAATTCTGGGCAAAGTATGATATTTTTTCTGAAAAATAGACATCCTAAGGAGTCCGGAACATTTTACGGATCTTCATTTCGATTTTTCTAGAATTAGTTATGATTTTTTGAAGTTAGACGAAAATCAGCCCTAAATGCTGATAATCAGCGTTTTTATCCGAAAATTCAAAGGAAATAATGGAAAAATAAATACACCAGGGGTAGAATAGCCAATTGTGGATAAGATGTCTTTTAGTATATTATTTGTGAGTTAATAAACGCGATATTACCCTTATAGGAAGTCTGCAATCGTTTTCTGATCGACGTCATACGGAAACCACCAATTCAGGTACGGACGCGTATTGTAACCTTAACTCTGATGCTTATGGTATGCTTATATATGATAGCTTGTTTCAAATTCTGTTTTTGAAAATTGATCATACACATACAACTTGATACGGCTTATGGTTTTGATAATGCCGTTATGTTTTCCTAGCGCTGAGGACACGATAGGCCATCGTGGCACTGGAGATAGTGCAGACTATAATAACATGCATATTGCAGTGGCTGTGTTATGTTATTATCTGAATATGAGAATATTGTATGTGATTATTGCTATTTTGCCATGGATATCTGTCATACATATTTGATACATAAGCATGAGGTTAACCGTTACCTGAGGTTCAATGGTAATTGAACCTCAGCTCTTAACATAGCGTCAGGGTCCGGAGGAACCAGGGCCAAAGACAAGGATAAGGAGCCAGCGCGAGGACGAAGACGGAGAAATTTTTATTTCAACGTTATTTTGTTGAACTATTTTCAGACTACTGTACCGCTGTGTAAGCAGCCAGATACTACATCAGTAAATGTTTATCAGATACTCACACTTTTGAAATTATTCCGATGCTCTACTCTGATCAAGTATTTCAAAAACGCTTCAGAAAATTGGGATGTTACATTTTGGTATCAGAGCAGACATTCTGGCCCGAAGTTAACTAAGTTACTCCAGACAGTTTGGTGTCTAAAAAGGGTTTTGTGGTTGGCAATCAGTCCCCGTGAATTCGGCGAGCCTTCCACAAATACACCGTCCTGGCCAGACTGTTTGAGTAACGGAGTTAGGTTCGGAGTTTTTCAAAAAGTATTTTCTAGCTAGAACCCGACTCAGTTACAGTAAACCATTGGTGCCGAAGGCAGGGCCGAGTCTATGTGGATCAGTCAATCAGTCGCCGTAAAGTCGGTGAGACTCCCATGATAGATGCCTACCTGGCCAATTGGTTTGACTAACTAAGTTAGGCTCTAAGCCATTGCCTTAAAGCATATTTTGAAAAGGAGTACTGATATAACCTTGGTGTGGTGCAGTAAGTGATAAATGGAGATGGACGAGTGAGATATACGACGCGGAGGGCTATAGGCAACCCTAGGCTAGTGTACCACCCTAACCCGGCACACCAGTGTGGATCAATATCCCATCCTGAACCAGTGTACCACCCTCTGTCAGTGCACCACTCTAAAATAGGGCTGGTATATCCATCGCCTGTATCTGCAATGAAATGGGGCTCCGATAATTCTGATAATCCTGATAATCTCCAGTTTGTACTAGACATTAATTCCATTCTAACCCAGAGCTTATATGTGGAGCTGGGCTACTTCGGATGAAACTCCGAGATCAATAAAGATAAGTACATGCAGTATTTGACTCATGTAGGAGAACTCATGACACGTGTTTCCGTTCCCATTTCTGAGTAGACAATGAATCCTTGAACGTATACCATCTTGAGCAAGTATACGACCCTCAACCTGTACACAACCTTGATTTTGTGTACTACCTCGAATCAAAGGCTAGTCTTAAATAACAAGTAGTTAAAGAACGAAATATGAACCTAGTACCAGTCAAGGGAAGCTAAGGAAATATTGATAATCGAACATAGTTGAGTATTATGAAGTATGTGACGTAGCAGCTACAGTAATGTAATATACGTATGTTTGTGATAGGTGCTGATTGCTGCTTCGTTCTGATGTTTATAAGGGACTAGAGTCTCCCAAAGGTAGAGATAGAAATTGATACAGTGGTAGAAACAAACAACCACAAATAGAACCAGTTTCAGTACCCAAAGCAATGTTTTCATTGGGGTCTTGATTATCGTTATGAACCCGGGCATAATCATAATCAAGGCATCATTGAGGGCCGTATAGGTGGTCCATCTTGCTCTACCCCTGTAGGCTAGTTTGTCTTCATAGATAGTATAAGATATCTTAATGATGAGAGACGGATTAACTAAAGACTCTTTATGGAGTATGTACTCAAGGAAGAAAAAATGTTAGCAAACTAATGCCTAAATATATGTTAGGAGACAAGTCCAGAAAATAGTTAATTTTTCGAAATCCATACTGATGTTTAAATAAAGAAACTAGAAAACACATAAGATGGGAAGTGAGGTTTATGTGATTTCCTAACATGATTAATCATGTTTCTAAAAGTTTTAGATATGTCTTAGTAAATCTCTTTCTTTATGTGGTCACAAAAGATATGCCTTGCTTTGACAACCGTTTGTATCGCTGAAATTTGTGATAAAATAAGTAATGCCTTCTATGAACTCTCTTCTATTGTTGGGACCATCTACTGGCCATAATTGCAAGAAGTGCATTTTATTAGTACTCAAAACATGGAAAAATCTCTAGATTATGGCATGTTAGGTTGGTAGCTTTTATTGAAACAATCATTATTAGAGAAAGGTTAAAAGAATCTAGATATAATTAGATCTTTATCTAATATTCTCTAAATTGATATTACAAATCTTTTGCGATCATCTCTTCATCGTATGTTCTTTGTATGTTCGTTTTAAATGGTGGAGAAAGAAAATTTTTATAGTTTATGTTATACAACTTATGCTATTCATCTTGTTGAATAGTTATATTTCTAAAGATTGTTCCACCTATTAAGTGGAATTACTTATTTTCCAGATTTAAAAAAAAATCTATTTATAAAGTGATAAATTGCTTGTAACTGAACATGTTTTATGAAATTGCATGGGATATTTGTGTTTTGAGCTTATTGTCGTAATCTTAAATTTGTATGAATTATTGTTGCTAGTGTTATCTAAATTTTTGTATACGTGTGTTTTGAGCATTTATTTTATTCTGAAAATTCCCGCTCAAATTTAACCTGAGTATTTCCCTTGAATTTTCCAAACTAAGTTAGTGTGAAACTATGTTAAAAAAAAAAAAACAATATAATAATAATAATAATAATTCTGAATATGTTAAAAGGTTGAATATTGCGAAATGTGCATAGTTGTCATACTTCATAAAATTATTTTAGCTAGCTATAAGAACTCTAAATGGTGACACTTGCGTAGGGTATTGGTAGGAACTAATCATATGTTGGAAATAATACTTAAATAATTAGTTGAAAATCTAAATGTTTGTGTTAACTTATTTAAAAAAGAGTTTGTATGTCTAATGATGCTATGACTTGTACATCCTTGAAATATTACGTGCCTCATTTATTTTTATTAGGAAATTTGAGTTCGGAAATTTACTTTAAAATCTTTAACTAATTAAATTCATGAAAGTGGGTTGGAGTATACTATATTAAGTTCCATTTTTTATGTGCATTATCACTCTTTGAAATTTTGCTATCACACCTTGTGAAATTTGGACAAATGGATGTGGTTGATATCATTTTTCTCAAAATACCAGGTCGACCACTATTTTTGGTAATCTCTATTGTTGTAAACTTGATTGTTAGTCATTGGTATGTTAAACAAGATTAGCTTCAAATGGTGCATTTTAAAAAGTAAATGAAACCTGATGAATAAACTGGTTTTGGCAAATAAAAACGACACTTGTTGAAATTTTATGGCATACATTGCATTGGAACCCTATTTTGAGATACATTGTATTTTTGGTCCAATGGAAGAAAGATGTCTTGTCACCTTTTTATAAAATAACTTTGCATTATGTATTCTTGTTTCATATTGAAATTATGATAAACACCTTCAACTTGACATGAACTAGTTGATTTGGCAATCTTGCATTTATCTGATGCGCTTGTAGAAACAGAAACCATAAGGAATAGCTTCCTGGATTTTAACCCAAAGAAATGAAGTTTTAAACATGAACTTTTGAGTATGCACTTTAGTGAAGTTTGAGCATCTATCTAAATTGAGAATTAGCATGTTATTATTGATACTCCTGGAACCCTACTATAGAGTGCACCACTATACAAATACTGTTGAGCTAAGTTTTTGACCAAACTAATAGATTCTAGACATATAAAACATAAATTGGAATGTGTTAGTTATAGTAGTAATTGAAGACGAATTTTGTCTTCCCATATCATCTACATCTGTTGTGCTCTTATGATAGATAACAAACATGAAATTTATGATAGCATGTGAATTTCATAGAAACTAAATAGTACTTACAAGCTGTTAGGATTTTGTTGAAACTATTTCTCGGTTGATCTGTACGTTGATTTCTCCTCACTTCTGATAAAAATATTGAGAATATAAAATTCTCATTGTATGTCAAGAAATTGGCATAGTGTCTGCCTTAGCGAAGAAAAGATTTACCATTGCAATCAAGAATACTTATTTTTGTATAGAAACTAGTAAAACCCTAGATACCTAAGGAATTATTGAGTTCCTAATATAGCCTGAGAACTTGACTGGGAAAAAGGTTCAGATAAAATAGTCGAGCAATTGCTCAAAGATCTAGGTGAATAAATATGCATAGGGATGTGTCCCTAGGCCTTAAGACAGTGTTACTTAGCACTGTGTAAAATGCGAATTGATATCGTGACTTTAGACTTGTATGTCTACAGTATGTTTTGCGTTCAGCAAAACATTTATTGTACCAGGTAGTAGTTGAAATACCTTAAGCCTATGGATAATCTCCTAGGTATTAAGGCTAAAATCCCTAGTGTTGTGATGATGGATTGAGCCGAAAGGCCAATATGTATTAAGCCAAGAGGCTAGATGGTCAGGCAGTAAGGCCTGTGTAACCAAGTACGATGGGGATGGACTAGAAGGTCTTGTGTCTGGATACTATACCTGGGTACAAAAATAAAATTATTATATTAGAGTGTGTGCTAAGCAAGCATGCATAGTAAAGGAATAGACTAGATGTCTAAAGTTTTCTGAATTTATACGATCAAATGTCAAGGGTAAACGTGTCGGTCACCCTTATCTGAGCAAAGATTACTTGAACCGGGTCTGATTGATCAAGACCTCCACTGTGATCGAAAGACAGCCCTAAGCAACCCGAAGCAGACAGAATAGCTACGTTGACGAAAGGAGAAGACCTCTAGAGTTCTTAATCGACGATCATATGTTTCTAAAGCTATCCCCAGTAACCAGTGTCAGTTGAACGCTACAAGGGCAAAGATTTAGTCTGCATTATTAAAGACCATTCAAAATCCTTGTTAAACGTGAACCAGTCTCTTACCAGATAGACATACTCCCGAACCTGAATGATCTTGATAACATTTTCCATATTTTCTCAATTATACCTCGACCTTATCCTAGAATACGAGATACCATATGAACCACAGAAACATTTCATACAAGGATGTCAAGGTACGACCTGACAATACCTTTGTAATTAAACCGGAGCAAATTTTCGGTCACCAAGAGAAACGGCTTAAACGTAAAGGTGATCCAACTAAGTGAATATCCAGAGTGTATGGTCTGAAGTCTAATTAGTGTAGGGTAAGTTTCCAGAAGTTGTGGTTCAAAGTCTAGTACATAGTATAGAGCAAATTTCGAGGACGAAATTTTATTTAACGGGGGGAGAAATGTAATACCCTAAAAATCCTATTTAGCATAACCACTAAATGATATCTATTAAAGTAGGTGAATATGTGGTTTCAAAGATATTATAGTTTATCTAGTTTAAAATTAGAGAATTTTCTTGCAGAGTTAAATAAACCAAAACAACTCAAATATTCTAAGTTCATTTAGGGATCATAAAATACCCTATAATTTCCATATTGGAGCATAGTTCATATTTAAATTTTAAAGGGGCATAAAATGTTATTGAAATACCAAACAAATTAGAGGAAAGTGTCAATAATTGATTGGGCAAATAATTGTACATTAATTAAAGTGATTGCATTTATTTTTGCAATTAATTATTAAATCCTCTTAGGAACCATAAAATATCATAAAATGCAAGTGATTATCAAATTAAATTATGGTTCACATGGAATTAAAAGGACCAATAGGGAACTATGGAGAATATTTAAACAAGATAGGAGAAAAATAATAAATAGTTAGGTATTCATTAAATTAAATAATTGTGCCAAGTCTTTATGAACAAAATCAAGGAATTGATTAAGCATCATTAACTTATTAAGATGTAAATTTACTAAAATACCCTTAATTAACACAGTAAGGCATGAAATCATAATTGATTCATAGAAAGCCCTAAAGAGATATCATCACACTGAGCCCAATTAAGGGGCGAATAATAACAATTAATGAGCAATTGAAATTACAACAATGAAGACACTAAATTTAACTAAATTAAAATAGGCATAATTAAAGATGTATAATTCCGATTAAAAGCCAATGGCTAATCAAGAGTTATTTAAATGAATTTCTAAGGACTATAATTAAATTGGAGTTCCTAAAATAGTATAAAAAATCATGAAAATACCTAAAACAACTATAGGGAATTTCTAACAAGTGAAGAGCAATTAAATCTATATTTAAAAAGATATTAACATGTAATTCTTATATTTTCAAAAATAAGCCGTAAAAGTATATGAAGAGGTTTAAAATAATTAGAGGACACTAAAAATTAATCATTTGACATCAAAAATTAATCCTAATGGAATTAACATTCAAAATTGACCTAATGACAAATATCAACAAATAATTTGAAATAATTTGGCTAAATTCTATATTAAAGTTTAACAAGGGATCGGTAAGTGAAACAATTGAATTTAGTAGGATCATAATGGAGTTGGTAGTCAATTAAATCATTACAAACTAAACCTAATTAAGCTAAATCAAATAGTAAACAAGAAGAATTTAATTAAGGGCTTTTTGTCACTATTAATCATCCTGGATCAATTTTTGTAGCCCAAACCATTAACCAAGCAAATAAATAAAGCCCAAAGTAGACCAAAAACAAATAAAAAAAAAAAGAGAGAGCTGAGGAGGGCCACGGTTTTGGAGAGAATTGGAGGCCAAGGAAATTGATTAATCACATGTTGAAATAGGCAACAACTTCACCAAGAAGTAGAAGCTTCCAAGCTTCAAGAGTAAGCTTCCTTTACTTCTTGAAGAAGGAGAAGAAAAAGAGTGAAGAGGAAGGAAGAGAGGAGGGAGTGGTGAGGATGAATGGGTCAAACCTTCATCTTGATCCAATGGCCAAAAATTGATAAGGAGTAGCTTGTTGAAGGTGTTGGAATTTTCCTATAAATAGGAGGCTTCCCCTCCTCATTTCTTCACACCATCACCACATACACTTCTAATCCTTTGATTAAGAGAGTGAGAGTTCTCTTGGAGCTAGAAGGAAGAAGCAAGAGTCTTCAAGAGGTAAGCTTGTTCTTAGTTTTATAGTTTTTAGTTTTTTAGTTGTTCTTAGTAGTTTAAGGTAGATGTTAGTTTAATCTAGTAAATAGGTAAAGTAATTCCCCATATTTGTTTTCAAGCCTTATTGCATCAAAAAGATGCCGGACAAGGTGGAAACATGTTGGGGAGTGACTTTTAGGATTAAGGGAACAAGTTAGAGTAAAATGAAAGAAGTCTAGAATTGCTGGATTTTGGGAGTCAACTGGATAGGGGGCATTATTTTCTGTATCAAATGATCTTTAGAAATCACGGAATTTTCTAGAAATAAAGTAGACATGTAGGGTTTTCTGAATATATAAAATATGTAACGATCTCTGGACAAGGAGATATGAATTTTTGAAGATTGGGCTATTTTTCTGGGTAGAGAATGAACACGTGAAATCTGGGAGTTATTTTTGAATTCTTGGCAAAGTATGATATTTTTTCTGAAAAATAGACATCCTAAGGAGTCCGGAACATTTTACGGATCTTCATTTCGATTTTTCTACAATTAGTTATGATTTTTCGAAATTAGACAAAAATCAGCCCTAAATGCTGATAATCAGCGTTTTTATCCGAAAATTCAAAGGAAATAATGGAAAAATAAATACACCAGGGGTAGAATAGCCAATTGTGGATAAGATGTCTTTTAGTATATTATTTGTGAGTTAATAAACGCGATATTACCCTTATAGGAAGTCTGCAATCGTTTTCTGATCGACGTCATACGGAAACTACCAATTCAGGTACGGACGCGTATTGTAACCTTAACTCTGATGCTTATGGTATGCTTATATGTGATAGATAGTCTAAAATTCTGTTTTTGAAAATTGATCATACACATACAACATGCGTATTGTAACCTTAACTCTGATGGTTTTGATAATGCCGTTATGTTTTCCTAGCGCTGAGGACACAATAGGCCATCGTGGCACTGGAGATAGTGCAGACTATAATAACATGCATATTGCAGTGGCTGTGTTATGTTATTATCCGAATATGGGAATATTGTATGTGATTATTGCTATTTTGCCATGGATATCTGTCATACATATTTGATACATAAGCATGAGGTTAACCGTTACCTGAGGTTCAATGGTAATTGAACCTCAGCTCTTAACATAGCGTCAGGGTCCAGAGGAACCAGGGCCAAGGACAAGGATAAGGAGCCAACGTGAGGACGAAGACGGAGAAATTTTTATTTCAACGTTATGTTGTTGAACTATTTTCAGACTACTGTACCGCTGTGTAAGCAGCCAGATACTACATCAGTAAATGTTTATCAGATACTCACACTTTTGAAATTATTCCGATGCTCTACTCTGATCAATTATTTCAAAAACGCTTCAGAAAATTGGGATGTTACATTGCCCTTGGTGGATTAATTAATTAATTATTTCCCCTTATTATTGAAAAAACGCTGGTCCTTAATTCTGGGCAGAATTTCGCCTAATTTTGAAAAATCATAACTAATTATAGAAAAATCGAAACGAGGATCCGTAAAATTCCTCAGAATCTTTAGGATGTCTAGTTTTAAGGAAAAATAATATTTTTTACCCAGATTTCAAAAATAACTCCCAGTTTTCACGTGTTCATCCTCTGCTCAGAATTTCCAGCATTTTCGCAACATAAACTTTGAGAATTGCTTTCTCACTGTACAGAGCTCATTTCAATATATCCTTTACATATTTGGAAAGCCCTATATGTCTACTTTGACCATGAATTTTCCCAGAATTTTTCAATATCATTTTCAACATGAAATAAGAGTATTTCTGTTACTAGTTCAGAAATCGCCTAACCGACGAATTTTCGCCAGAACTTCGTTACTTCAGTGTTTTTCTTCCGGAAATTTTGCTAAACCACTCTCTTCACTAATTTTTCGAAATAAAACTATTTTTAACCATAAAAACATGAAATTGAACTATTCTGGAATTTTAAAGATTAAAACTACTTCTAGCTATGAGCTCAAAGCTCAAGAACTTATAAAGAACTAAAGACTATAAACTAAAAGCAATCTTACCTCTTGAAGACTCTTGCTTCTCATCCTTCTTGCTTCCTTCTCTCTACTCTCTTTCTCTCTAAACTCATTTGAGTTTGGTATGAAGAATTTGAAGCTAGGTGCTTGCTATTTATAGGGAAAGGTTTGGGCATTTGTGTAATTCTCTTGCAAGTTCTCATTGGTGGATTCCAAATGAAGTTTGTGTTTCATTTAATTCCTTATCTCAAACATTATCCTATATTATTACAATATTAAATCATATTATCCTCTTCCATTCATTAAAACCTTATCTTATCTTCTTCCCAATTGTCCCCTTCAATTATCCATGTGCTTTGATTAATTATACTATTTTAATTCAAATAAAACAAACGTCCTCCTTCTTCTTATGAGCTAGCCGACATCCTTCTTCCTTCATTAGCATTCAATGTTCTCTTTTATTGATTACATGTGCCATTGATTATTTACATAATAAGTTTTATCCAAACTTCTCACATGCAAGAGACGTGGTCAACAATTTCAACTTCAATGAGTTTTATTTCATCATCTTTGATTCTCATTATTCCCATCTGAACAAAATAAGGCTAGTTAACGTATATTTTTTATTAACAAAATATCATCTTTTTCTAATAGCCATTTCATGCGTTTTCATTTAGCAAGTTATCTTTGATTATTTAATAAATAATTCTTGTGGGTGAAACTTTTGACTTTTCAAAGCTAAGCTTAATTGTGACAAATACTCTCCCCTCCTTATCTTCTAGCCTCTTCCATTGCTTTTTGAGTCATCACCATGAGTCACCAAGCTAGAACTATAACACCCCAACTTTTCTAAAGCATTTTCGAAATTATTTGATCAGAGTTCAAAATAATTTAACCAGAGTTGGGCAACGAAATGATTTTAAATACAAAGTAACTGATATTCAACCACTGTAATGTACTGGTTTGTTGATACAAAGAGTTCGAAAGACTATACATATCTACAGGACTTTCTCCAGCTAGTCCTTCTGCCTGCTGCTTACCCTTGTTTCTGTTTTTGTTTACCCCGGAATCCTGAAGCTACAGTAAGAGCTGAGGTTCAATACCCATTGAACCTCAGGTAACGGTTAACCTCATGCTTATGTATCAAATATGTATGACAGATATTCATGTCAAAACAACAATAATCACATACATTATTCTCACATTCACATAATAACATAACACAGCCACTGCAATATGCATGTTATTATAGTCTGCACTATTCACCAGTGCCACGGTGTACATCCGTGTCCTCAGCGCTAGGAAAACATAACGGCGTTATCAAGACTATAACCCGTATCAAGTTGTATGTGTATGATCAATTTTCAAAAACAGAATTTCAGACTATCTATCACATATAAGCATACCATAAGCATCAGAGTTAAGGTTACAATACGCGTCCGTACCTTCCTTCCACGTGAATAGTAAATTACTATTCATGTATACGGCACTATTCATGTATACGGCACTATTCACGTATACGGCACTATTCACGTATCCCCAAACTTCCTTTGAATCTGACTCCGGAATCCTCGGATATCCTATAATATCATTTTTATCAGTGACCATTAATTTTCAGCATTTGCGGAAACTATGTTGGATATTCACTATTCATGTGAATAGTACCAGTAAAAATATTTTTACCGTGCTGGTAAATATTTTTTACTGTGCCAGTAAATAATATTTACTGTCCAAGGATAATTCTTTTCTGATGTGACAGATCAGACTAAGCTGCAGCCACAGAGCATACTCAGAAAAACTCTATCTGGCATTTCTACTATAATTACCAAAAGAAACTACCAAATATTAAGACTAGAGACCAAAGAACTTACCCTTGAAGTTCCTGCTCATTCTCTCCAGCTTCAAGAACTTTACTCTAAACTCTCTCTCTAACTCTAAGAATTCTCACTCTTCTCTTAAACTCAACTGTTGTTCTCTGAGTTTGGTGTGAAGAAAATGAAGAAATGAAGCTTCTATTTATAGTGAAAAAGCATGACACTATTCATACTTTATCAGGTCAGATTTTGGCCGTTGGATCTTGACTTTAAATATGGCTTCATCTCAACCGTCCAATCCATTTGCTTACGTCATCGATGACGTCATCGATGACGTCATCGATGACGTCATCATGACGATGACACTTTCTTACTCTTTTGCATTTATCCTATAAAGATTCCCTGATCGGTGTTCTAATCGCGTTATATTAGAAATTCTCAAGAATCCGGAAGCACAGCCTTGTAGTTCTATTTTTCCTCTTCAGAAATATCTGGGTCAACTAAATTTTTGATCCTATTTAGGGTATTCCGTAACCTGCCGAAGATTTTAAGTCGGACACTGACGGTTACAGAAATTACTTCGGGTGACACCAACTTCTAGACAAAAATTTACTGATTCATAATATGTGCAGTTGTTTACTACTTAATTCAAGGAGTTTGAGTTATGATTTATTTCCTACAGATTCCACTATCTGTCCTGCTTCAAAATATCGGTTTCAACCTATCTCAATAATCATTCCGCCGATTACGGAAATGACTTTGGAGATAACCCACTCTGAGATAGAAATTCACTTGTTTATAATATACCCTTACTTTAAAAACCTAATTCACGGTTTATTGGAAATAATTTTATTTCTATTATTTTCCAAAGTATAAGATATTATATTATAATAATATTATTATTAAGTGGGTCCCGCGTCAAATTTTTTCAAAATTTCTCCCGTGAATGTGTCGGCAGGAGGAGAATTATTTTGACGTGGGTCCCGCATGAATAGTAAATACGTATTTTCAAAAAGTGAATACGTATTTAGGAATAGTAAATACCGTATTTTTGAATAGTAAATACCGTATTTGTGAATAGTAAATACTTTTCATATTTCTCAAAATATCGATTAAATACCGTATTTATAAAAAGTGAATACGTATTTGTGAATAGTGAATACTATTCATGTACGTATTTGTGAATAGTAAACACTATTCATGTCCAATAAAATACTGATTCTAAATTCATTTTCAAAAATAGGGTCTAATAGTCCTCCGAAAATAGGCTAATTTTCTAGTCTTTAGGTCCAAAATTCAGGATGTTACAATTCTCCCCCCGTTCAATAAATTTCGTCCTCGAAATTTGACAATATAAAATCAAAAGGTTATCTAGACCTCTAGTCTATTCCTTCCTTATGCAAACTTAAATAGCACACATCCTACTATTCAATGTCTCAATCTTATACCCAGGTATAGTACTAAATTACAGGACTTGCTGATCTATTCTCACAGTACTCGGTTACACAGGCCTCACTGCCTGATTTATTTAGCCTATCGGCTTAACACATATTGGCCTTCCAGCTCAATCTATTACCATCGCACTGGAGATTCTAACCTTTCTACTTAGGAATTCATCCTCAACCCTTAGGCATCTTTATTACTACCTGATACAGTGAATGTTTTGCTAGTCTTACGATGTATTCTAAACATAGTTACTTAGCATTTCACACAGTGCTAAGTATCACCGGTCTTATGTCCTAGGAGCATCATCCCGTGTATACTTTGCACACTACGTCTTATTGCCTTGAGCATCTGCTCATCAAATTCATCCGAGACTTTCCCATTCAAGTCCTCAAACTACTTTCACTTACTCAACATCATAACCGGCAGCTATTATCTGACTTAACTAATTCAGTATTCCAAACCTTTCTAATAGTTGCTGTTCCTGTACCATAATTCCCAATTACACTGCTTTTCTTTTTAACACGATAGCGTCGACAATCATGTCATTGCTACCCAAAATTATTCTCTTGTCTCATTTTCAAATTTTCAAACATGAAAAATTTTTCGTGGTTTCAGTACATTTCACAATCTGCACTATACCACAAAGTAATAGTGCTATAACATTTTTAAACTTAATCGCTGCCATCACAAATTCATGAAAACATTTTTCACTGCCGGATCATTTTCAAAAACTTTTATTACCGGCACATATCTTTGAGGGAGCTAATTTATTTCACAAAATTTTACAATTGAGAGTACACACCTTCATTTTAACCATTTGGTACAGTGAGCGCCTTACCCCAATCCTCAAATCCAGTCTCAACAGTACTATCAACCATGTGGGAGAACCTCCGCCCCTCTCTCAGGAGACCCAGTGTTCACACTGGCACATAAAGTAGCAACCCTATCTAGCGGAACTCAGTCCAGTCATAGACAGTCAGGTTGTACTAAACAAAACATATGCCCTCGGCAAAGTGTTATGGATTGGGTGCGTTCACTGCTGGTGCGATTTCCATTTTCTCAAACAAAATCCCTCCAAAAATTTTTGTTCAAAAAGAACATTTATCAAAGGCCAGCGATTTCAAACATTTTAAAACATCTAGCAAGACCCAGCAAACTGTGTACATCTACAACAGCTTCTGTCCTTCTAGTTTTGTACTGACTTTACCACAACATAGTTGAAAACTCAGTTTCAAACTCTGGGTTCTAACAAAACCGTTTGTACAAGACAACATCATAACCATCACTGTGGTCTCAAATTCTGTTGAAAAATATTTCATTTGAAAACTCGATTTCACAAATTTGAAAGTAAACTCCGAAAATTTCAAAATAGCAGGTGCATTGGTAAGTTCAAAAATTCAAATTTTTTTTTAAAACCTTACTTAGGAATCAGACAACTAACATTAGAAGGTCATCACTAACTACACGCATTGGAACCTCTGTCCTTGGCTACTCAAACTATCCATAAAATACTTAGTTTGTTCTTCTTTAATCTTCCAGCTATTTCAAACATCGTTCGCTATCCTCGGATCTCACAAAATTTTATGGACACTTCTCATATTCGTTGTCTGACAACTATGGGCTTCTGCTAGCCTATAAACACAATATATATTGTATAGCACTGGAGCAAACCATGACGATATACTAAATTACTTAAACCTTCACTCTGGGGAACCTATTCGATGTGAGACTCATTATAATTTACTTACCTTGAGAACTGATGCACTGGTAACTCTACTTTATGGTTCGTTGTCACGGCGGCCCCACTCTACGGTTCGTCGTCACGGTGGCTCTGCTCTACGGCACATTACTCGGCGCTTCACTCAGTCTTCGCAGACCAGTCAGCTTTTCCGGTTAGCATCCTCTGTAGGTAAACCTCCTTGATCAGAACTCCCCGTAGGTATCCTTCTCCGATCAAACTTTCCATAAGTAGCGCCAGTGATCGTCTTTGAATCATTATAATGAGAACTCAAATCTTAACAGGTTCCTATCCTTTAGTAGTTTCATAAACCGTTGTTTCTATGTCTGCCATCTTATCTAGGGTCATTCTATTCGTGGACTTTCACTTTCTATTTAGCTCCAAGCATAATTCTTAACTCAATTTTCCCTATCGGGTAGCCACTTACTTTAAAGGGAATTTATTAGCCACTAACATCTCTATGGTTCTTGGTCCCACCTTGAGACCATAACCTGGTGGCTACTGAGGTTTCCAGCTTTCGTATGGTTCTGTTAAGGAACTATCTCTTAGGTATTTGGAACCTAGGCAAAACTCACTCATATTTTCTCAGGGTTCCTACTCACACAGGGGTCATAGTTCTGAGATTTCTCTCGCCTAAGCAATATTAACTTCATAATGTCTATTGATTCTTGGTACTAATATTGGTATACTTACTACTGGGTACCTACAACTCTCATAGGCACTAGTATGACATAACTGTCTCCCCAGAATTACTGGGTACTTTCCCTCTTCTGTCAATTGATCACCACCGTCAAGGACTTAATCAAAAGATCTTCGTCCCCGGAGCCACGCCCCTTTGCACGCATGGTGTCTGGCCTCTACAAGGTAGGGATTTTCTTCTCAGGGTACCTTAACAAGTTATTATTTTGACAAGGACATTAAATCGATAGGTTACTATCCAAGGGAAACCTAAACAGTAGGTTACTGTCTACCGGAAAACTTAAGTCGTACCGACTTCTCTGTACCACTTCCCTTGAAACTCTGAGCGGGGATTTAACTTAGATTCCGATTCCCATATCAAAAGTCTTAAAGTTTAACAACAGAAACCATATTCTGTGCCATCTACTCTATATCAAGGCCTCCCGAGCCTAACCCTTTTCCTTAGGATGTACGTCCTTTTTGTATCACAACACCAGTATTGTATCAGTACTTGTACTTGTTTTTTCGAAACACTTTTAAAACCATGGCTTAGAGCCTAACTTAGTTAGTCAAACCGATTGGCCAGGTAGGCGTCTATCATGGGAGCCTCACCGTGCTAGGGTGACTGATTGGCTGATCCACATAGACTCGGCCCTACCTTCGGCACCAATGGTTTACTGTAACTGAGTCGGGTTCATACCAGATAAAACACTTTTGAAAGCTTAGAACCTAACTCCGCTACTCAGACAATCAGACTAGGCAGGTGTTTTTGTGGAAGGCTCGACGAATTCAAGGAAACTGATTGCCAACCACAAAACCCCTTTCTAGATATCGGACTGTTTGAAGTAACTTAGTTAACTCTGTGCCAGGATGTCTGCTCTGATACCAAAATATAACACCCCAACTTTTCTAAAGCATTTTCGAAATTATTTGATCAGAGTTCAAAATAATTTAACCAGAGTTGGGCAACGAAATGATTTTAAATACAAAGTAACTGATATTCAACCACTGTAATGTACTGGTTTGTTGATACAAAGAGTTCGAAAGACTATACATATCTACAGGACTTTCTCCAGCTAGTCCTTCTGCCTGCTGCTTACCCTTGTTTCTGTTTCTGTTTACCCCGGAATCCTGAAGCTACAGTAAGAGCTGAGGTTCAATACCCATTGAACCTCAGGTAACGGTTAACCTCATGCTTATGTATCAAATATGTATGACAGATATTCATGTCAAAACAACAATAATCACATACATTATTCTCATATTCACATAATAACATAACACAGCCACTGCAATATGCATGTTATTATAGTCTGCACTATTCACCAGTGCCACGGTGTACATCCGTGTCCTCAGCGCTAGGAAAACATAACGGCGTTATCAAGACTATAACCCGTATCAAGTTGTATGTGTATGATCAATTTTCAAAAACAGAATTTCAGACTATCTATCACATATAAGCATACCATAAGCATCAGAGTTAAGGTTACAATACGCGTCCGTACCTTCCTTCCACGTGAATAGTAAATTACTATTCATGTATACGGCACTATTCATGTATACGGCACTATTCACGTATACGGCACTATTCACGTATCCCCAAACTTCCTTTGAATCTGACTCCGGAATCCTCGGATATCCTATAATATCATTTTTATCAGTGACCATTAATTTTCAGCATTTGCGGAAACTATGTTGGATATTCACTATTCATGTGAATAGTACCAGTAAAAATATTTTTACCGTGCTGGTAAATATTTTTTACTGTGCCAGTAAATAATATTTACTGTCCAAGGATAATTCTTTTCTGATGTGACAGATCAGACTAAGCTGCAGCCACAGAGCATACTCAGAAAAACTCTATCTGGCATTTCTACTATAATTACCAAAAGAAACTACCAAATATTAAGACTAGAGACCAAAGAACTTACCCTTGAAGTTCCTGCTCATTCTCTCCAGCTTCAAGAACTTTACTCTAAACTCTCTCTCTAACTCTAAGAATTCTCACTCTTCTCTTAAACTCAACTGTTGTTCTCTGAGTTTGGTGTGAAGAAAATGAAGAAATGAAGCTTCTATTTATAGTGAAAAAGCATGACACTATTCATACTTTATCAGGTCAGATTTTGGCCGTTGGATCTTGACTTTAAATATGGCTTCATCTCAACCGTCCAATCCATTTGCTTACGTCATCGATGACGTCATCGATGACGTCATCATGACGATGACACTTTCTTACTCTTTTGCATTTATCCTATAAAGATTCCCTGATCGGTGTTCTAATCGCGTTATATTAGAAATTCTCAAGAATCCGGAAGCACAGCCTTGTAGTTCTATTTTTCCTCTTCAGAAATATCTGGGTCAACTAAATTTTTGATCCTATTTAGGGTATTCCGTAACCTGCCGAAGATTTTAAGTCGGACACTGACGGTTACAGAAATTACTTCGGGTGACACCAACTTCTAGACAAAAATTCACTGATTCATAATATGTGCAGTTGTTTACTACTTAATTCATGGAGTTTGAGTTATGATTTATTTCCTACAGATTCCACTATCTGTCCTGCTTCAAAATATCGGTTTCAACCTATCTCAATAATCATTCCGCCGATTACGGAAATGACTTTGGAGATAACCCACTCTGAGATAGAAATTCACTTGTTTATAATATACCCTTACTTTAAAAACCTAATTCACGGTTTATTGGAAATAATTTTATTTCTATTATTTTCCAAAGTATAAGATATTATATTATAATAATATTATTATTAAGTGGGTCCCGCGTCAAATTTTTTCAAAATTTCTCCCGTGAATGTGTCGGCAGGAGGAGAATTATTTTGACGTGGGTCCCGCATGAATAGTAAATACGTATTTTCAAAAAGTGAATACGTATTTAGGAATAGTAAATACCGTATTTTTGAATAGTAAATACCGTATTTGTGAATAGTAAATACTTTTCATATTTCTCAAAATATCGATTAAATACCGTATTTATAAAAAGTGAATACGTATTTGTGAATAGTGAATACTATTCATGTACGTATTTGTGAATAGTAAACACTATTCATGTCCAATAAAATACTGATTCTAAATTCATTTTCAAAAATAGGGTCTAATAGTCCTCCGAAAATAGGCTAATTTTCTAGTCTTTAGGTCCAAAATTCAGGATGTTACAAGAACATCATCCCCTTCCACAATGAATGACTATTATCCTAAGAGTTTGGCTTGCTTTATACCAATTAGAATCCATTGAAAAGAATGTGTTTAGGTAATCTAATGAAGTTGTATGTTCAATTACCCATTGGATTTGAGTTCTAGAGATTTTTAGCTTCATTTTGAGACCAATTTTGTGTAACATCCCGCCTTTTTAAAATGGGTTTCAAATGGGATTATCAGAGTTTCGTCGAAATTATTCAGAGTGGCATCGGAAAAAAATTTTCTTTAAAACAAACGAGTAACTGATATACATTCCCTGCTGTTGCATCTGGGTACTTATACATACAGTGGTACAACTATCCGAATACAGTGTCTAGACAAAGTAACCCGTCCTCCTCTCCGGTCGTGTTGTCTATCCTTGCTCTTGGTTCTAGCTCCTTCGGATCCTGAAGCTATGGTAAGAGCTGAGGTTCAATTCCCATTGAACCTCAGGTAACGGTTAACCTCATGCTTATGTACAGTTATGTATGACAGATATTCATGACATGACAATGACAATCAATATACATATCCACGTATGAAAAATAATAACAATATTTGTATCATAACCACGTATGCTAATTAGAACATAACCACGTATGTAACATAACCACGTATGTATCATAACCACGTATGTAACATAACCACGTATGAAAATCTTAGTCGATGAGCACAACAAACAACCATCATATACAATCATACAATAAGCACTACGCGAACGCACCTTTGCCTGTCGAGCACGGTACGTTGTCGGCTGCAAGGTGATCACAGGTTTCCTATGAGAGTAATATTACGTTTATTAATTCACAACCAATATCCCAATAGATATCCTAGCCACAAATGACTATTTTACCCCTGGTGGATTTATGAATTTATTATTTCCCTTTATTTTTGAGAAAAACGCTGGTCCTTAAATCTGGGCAGAATTTCGCCTAACTTTGAAAAATCATAACTAATTCTAGAAAAATCGAAACGAGGATCCGTAAAATTCCCCGGCATCCTTAGGATGTCTAGTTTCAATAAAAAATAACAGCCTTTTCCCAGATTCCACGGTTCATTCCCAGGTTTTTAGTTTTAAACATCTGTCCAGAATTTTCCAGAAATTCGTAGCCCTAACTTTGGGAATTTTTATCTCCCTGTACAGAAATCATTTGGACATTTTCTTTACATATTTAAAAAGCCCTATATGTCTAGTTTCACCATGAATTTTCCAGAATTTTTCATCCATGTTTTCAACATAAAATAATAGCTTTTCTATGACTGACTCAGAAATTTCAGAACCGATGAAATTTCGCCAGAACTTCGTTACTTCAGTGTTTCTCCTCCGGAAATTTTGCTAAAACTCTTTCTTTACTAACTTTTCGAAATAAACCCAATTTTAACTATAAAAACATGAATCTAAAATTATTCTAAACTATTTAAGATCTAAGCTACTTCTATCTAAGAATTTAAAGATTAAACTACAAAATAACTAAAAACTTAAAAGCTAGAGCTCAAGAACTTACCTAGAACTTTGCTCCTTCTTTCCTCAAGGCTCTCACACTCACTTTCTCTCTATATTTCAGATGTTGTTGCTTTGTGAATTGGTGAGGATTGTGAAGAGCAAAGGGTCCTATTTATAGTAGAAGCTCCATGTGCAAAAAGACTCATAATACCCCTCCCTACATCATCCCTTACATCATCTTATCCTCTTCCAAAGCCTTGAGAGTCTTCTACTAGATACATGACTCATGGTTTAGGGTTGTGACTCATCTCTTAACTAGGCTAATGACTCATGCTTGTTTAGGCTGATGATTCATTCATAGAGCTTGTGATTCATCATTTAGAGTAGTGATTCATCCATACCTAGGTTAATGACTCATTTCTTAGAGTGATGACTCATTTTGCATATGTATAATTGCTTCTTTAAATTAGATTTTCCTACTTCTTCCATTTTGGGTTTCACTAGATAGAAATTCATTTGGGGATCCTAATGAAGTTTTATATACATTTTCTCATTAGTTTTGAATTCTTGAATTTCTTAGCTTCATTTAGAGACCAAATTTGCCTATCTTTCCTATTGATTCCATTTCCTAAACAATTATGAAAATGACTTTGGTTATACTTGTTTTCATGCTTGATTTATGCTTGTTATGAATCTCAACTTAGTTTCTATACTTAGTTCATGGATTTCAAGATATGATTTAATTTGTATAGGTTTTCATTTGCTTATGTCTAGATTTAATTTCATGGATTAATCTAATTGTTTTAATGTCTAATTTTCTTATTGGCTAATGCTTTGACTTCTCTTTCTCACTCCTTCCACTAGACTCACAACACTCACAACATTTGCACACACACACATTCACAACTCCCTCTCTCATTGGTCAAAACATTTTCTCATGGATTAAGAATATTTTCTTGATTTATCATTGGCCAATTCCATTTCACAAGGATTTAGCTTTATGGTATTTAATTAAGGCCTTAGGATTTAGCTTTATAAGATTAATTCTTAGCCTTTAGATCATAGTTGCAATTGTTGACTTTTCAACTTTTAATTAGCATTTGATTAACATCTTAATCCTAAGCTTAATTAGCTCTTCTTGTTGTATGATTGGTTCATGTATTAATTTGTGTTTGTTCCTAACTCATTTAGTACTAATCCCAAGTCTTTATTAGTCTTTGAGTTTTAATTAGCTTAACTCATCTCTAGTTGGTGATTATTGGTGCTAATTGTAAATAATTAGCTAAACCTCCCATTAGTGTTAATTATTTGCCCATTAAATGTGTGTAATTAATCTTTTATTTGTCCAAGTGTTTTGATAATTTATTACGGTATTTTATGAATTAATATGAACTAGGTATTAATTCTAGGGTTTTAGAAAATATAGTTTCTTATTTAATTATGAATTTTAAGATTTATGTCCTCTTACTTTAATCCCTTGATTAATTATAAAAATTTACATAATCATTTTGTTTAATGAAAATTTAAGTGTCTACTAACTCATGTTATTCTCCCCTATTTAGTGGATGTATTTTCCTCATATTTCTTTGCTTTCTTTTGGTCCTATAAAACCCCTAATTTAATTTAGTAATTGTTTGTATTTTTATGATATCTTATGATCCCTAGAAAAATTCAATCATTGATCACCTTAATTCTACATAAGGATTTCCTAGAAAGTAGAATAATCACACCTCATAATTTGAGACCACATATTCACCTAGTTTTAAAGAGGTGTCATTTATCAAAATATTGTAGTTCTGAGACATTATAATTTTTGGGGTATTACATTTTGCCTATCTTTCCCATTGATTCCATTTCCTAAACAATTATGAAAATGACTTTGGTTATACTTGTTTTCATGCTTGATTTATGCTTGTTATGAATCTCAACTTAGTTTCCATACTTAGTTCATGGATTTCAAGATACGATTTAATTTGTAGAGGTCTGATTAGCTTTTATCTAGAATTATTTTTATGAACCAATTTAGTTATTCTAATTATCTTTTTTTCTTATTGGTCCACCTATAATTCCCTTACATCATTCCTTGCATCACTCCTTACCTCATCTTATCCCCTTATCCTGTTCTATCATCCTCCAAAGTCTTCACTAGGGTTGTGATTCATCATTTAGGGTGGTGATTCATTCATTCCTAGACTCATGACTCATTGCACATGTGTATGTTAATTACTCCTTCTTCTTCTCTTCCAAAAAAAAGCCCCTCCCCCTATATTTTATTTATTTGAATTTTGTTTTATAATTTTCCTATACTCATGTGGTAATTTTCCATTGGTTGATGCCTTATCTCATGGATTATGCTTTATTAGAATGAATTAGGGCCTTTGGATAAGCTTTATAAGATGAATTCTTAGCCTTTAGATCATAGTTGAAATTGTTGACATTTCAACTCTTGATTAGCATTTGATTAACACCTTAATCCTAAGCCTAATTATCTCTTGCTTGTTGCCTTGTTGGTTTATGATTGTTAACAATTCTTTTGATGCTAAACCTAATCCCTTATCGGTTCTCACCCCTTTTAGTTAATTTAATACACTTCTATTTAATGATTATAATTGTTTAATTGTAATTAATTAGCTTAATCCATCTCTAGTTGGGGATCATTGGTGCTACTTGTAAATAATTAGCTAAACCTTCCATTAGTGTTAATTAATTGCCCTTTAAATGTTGGTAATTCTTCCTTTAATTGTTCAAGTGTTTTGGTCCTTTTATGAATTAAATATGAACTAGGTATTAGTTCTAGGGTTTTAGAAAATTTAGTTTCTTAATAAATTATGCATTTTGAGTTTTAAGCCTTCTTTAATCAATCCCTTGATTAATTATGAGAAGTTACACAATTATTTCATTTAGTGAGAACTTAGTTGTTTATCAATTCTTATTAATTTCTCCTATTTGTTTAAGTACTTTCCATAATATTTTCTTGTCCTTTTTTATCATACAAGAGCCCTAACTTAAGTTGGTAATTATTTGCATTATTATGGTATTTTATGATTCCTAAGATAATTTAATTATTGGTCACCTTAATCCTAAATAAGGATTTCCTAGAAAATAGATTAAATGTACCTCAAAATTTGAGACCACATATTCACCTATTTTAAATAGGTGTCATTTGTCCAAATATTGTATTTATGAGGAATATTAATTTTTAGGGTATTACAGAGATTATTCCCACTAATTAGTTTTGCTTAATTTTATTCCAGTTTATTTAATCCTGTGTTCATTGTTATTGCTTATTGATTGATCACCATTGAGTATGTTTTGGGGATTTAGGGTTGGACTTGAAAGAGGGAATCCTAAATTGACCTTGGGAATAAATAATGTGGAATTAGGTTTAAATTTAACGTGAAGTTAGGTTTTAATCTAATTTGCGTCTAGGATAGACATATACCTAGAAGCTCCGCATAGTCAAATTAGAGTGAGCCCGATTTGAATTGCATCTTAATTAATTGTGTGAGATATTGCATAATTATTTGAGGTAGGTGTATAAGTTGACCGACAGGCACTTATAAACATTGATACTCTAGATTAGCTGATTAAATTAAGTCAAAGTTAATTTAATGGGGATAAAATCTAAGAATCAAATAAGGGATTAGTGACTCTAGGTTGCTCGTTTATTAGTGTGTAGTTTGTTTGTTTTAATTTTAGATTTTATTTTCTTTTATCTTAATTAAATTCAATTTTGGTTTTCTCAACTTAAACGAAATTGTGAGATTAATGCTTAACTAAAGTTGTGATACTAAGTCCTCGTGGAAACGATACTTTTCTTATCACTTTATTACTTGATACGGCCCGTGCACTTGCGGAGTTTTTAGGCTTAAAGTTTTGCCCTATCAAGTTATTGGCGCCATTGCTGGGGACTTGTGTGCCACAACTGTATTAGTTGGAATTGATTGAGCATTAGTAGTTTAAGTTTGAGTTTGTAAATATTTTATTTTATTTTATTTTTTTGGAAAAAAAATTTAAAGAAATGGATTTCAATTGGCAACCAACTGATCTTAATATTGAGAAGGAGATGAATTCTTCGTATTCTATACAAGATGGATTGATTGCTATAATAAATTCTTTGAATGAATCTAGGCAACATAAAAGGAGCATAAATGATGGTTGTATTCCATATATTGATCCTTCTCAGTATGTTTGCATGTCTTGTGTTTATTGTGGAGGGAATCATTTATTTGAGCATTGTCCATATAATACAACTAGTCATTTTGTGGGGGATGATTTTGCTAGGAACCAAGCTTATTTTGACCATTCATTTTGTCCTAGTGAAATTTTTGAGCAACAAAATTTTAGCAATCCACATGTTTATTGTTCTCATGAAAATACCCCTCATTTTTACTCTTATCCACCTATTGAAGAACACACCATTGAGTACAGGGAGAAATCTAATTTGGAAAGATTAGTTGAGGAGTGCGGGGAAGTATTAGAGAAATCTAGTAGAGAGCCAAGGGAGATTCTCGCTAGCATTGACTCAAGTGTTCAAAATATGAAGGTATATGCGAGTCAAATTTTTTCAACTCTTGAGACTGTGATGCAAGATAATTCCTTAAACTTGATGACCACTTCTTATGCTGATAATGATTATTGTGAGGAAGTTGAAGGTGTGGACTTGCATGAGACTATGGGTAATGTAGAAAGTGATTGTGAGCTTGAAATTGATTTAAACGAGAATAGAGGACGTTTAGAAGAGGTTCCGGCTGTGGAGCCTAAGGTTTGTGATGTTGGTGATCAAATTGATGTAGATGTCCCAATAGTTGTTGTTCATGACCCTCCTCTTGAAGTGTTGGCTCTTACTGATGAAAGTCAAGTTGATTTTATTGGATGCTCTAAATTCTTGGATGTGCCTATATTTATTTTCGAAGATATGCATGTTGTGCTTAATTTGAATTCAGTGAATGCTTGTAATCCAAGATTGTCTATGATTAAGGAAATACAAATAATTAACTTGAATGATCAATTTTTGAGTGTGATACCTTGTGTGAAAAGGAATGAAGACAAGGTAATTATGGTGTTTGATACTTATGATTAGTGGTTTGTTTTGAGAAGTCTGGCTGAAGACTATAAATTTAGCGCTTCTTGGGAGGCAACCCAAGGGTTTTGTTCGCATATTTTATTATTGTTTATTCTTTCTTTCTTTTAGTTTTATTCAGGTTTGAAGAAGATCACTCTTATTATTGCTGCAAGGTCTTGTTTTAGCACTCCACATCAGAGTTAGATGACTAAACGAGGGGAGTACTAGTTCCTTTCCCTCTTTATTTTTTGCAACATTGAGGACAATGTTTGATTTAAGTGTGAGGGAGGGATATAATTTATTTGGTTATGATATAATTTCTTTGAATTATGCTTGTCCTTATGCAATTGAAAAGATTTTTGTTAACTTGAGATTTTTGCATTGTTGAGGATTGACCTTAATTTTGAGTTTTCCCCATATTAGCAAATATTATCAAGTTAAAAATTAAAATAGAAAAAAAATGTTTTAACCAAGTCTCTAAGCCTTGAGTTTTTTTTTGCAATCTTGAAATGGACTATGAGAATAGAGATTAGTTTGGAATATGATCAACAGATTATTAGTTCAAGAATATTTTGCTACATGATTTCTTTAGAAAATTAGATGATGTTCTGTGTTAACCAAGTAAAACTTTTGTGTAGGGAAATAACTCAAGAAAAGTCAAAAAAAAAAAGAGAGAGAGAGAAAACAACTTCAATGACCTTTCTAGACCTTACTCATGTTAGTTCTCAATGTGTTTTGATGATTAACAACAAGTGAAAAATATGTTTTGAAGTTTCCAAGATTCTTTGAAAATCATCTAAGAGTTGCTTACCGCAGTATGGGATGGCATACTGCAGTAAAGGGTCTTCCAGAAAGTCAATACTGCAGTATAGGGTGATATACCGCAGTATAGGACTTACAGAAGGTCATCAAATTGATGAAGATAAGTCAATACTGCAGTATGTTAGTTACATACCGCAGTATTGGACTCCCAGTGAAAGGTCATACTGCAGTATAGGATGTCATACTGCAGTATAGGGCCAACCCGAGAGCAACTGTATTTTCAAAGTAAGTCCATACCGCAGTATAGCTATGTATACTGCAGTATAGGGACTTCCAGAGAGAAACCGCATTTTTCAAAACAAGCCCATACCGCAGTATAGCTTTGTATACTGCAGTATAGGGGCATCCAGAGAGCAATTAAAATTCTAAGTCAAGCCAATACCGCAGTATAGGTATGTATACTGCAGTATTGGGTCAACCCGAGAGCTATCAAATTTTCTCACCCAAGTCCTTACCGCAGTATGGAGTTGGATACTGCAGTAAAGGCTCTCACAGTAAGCTCTCTAAGTTTATAACTATTGCATACTGCAGTATAGGTTTTCATACTGCAGTATTGGGAAATCACGGGCTCTCTTCTCTTTAACAAAAACTCGCATACTGCAGTATGTTATTTGGATACCGCAGTATAGAGCATATCTTTCAAAATCATTTCACGAGGTTTTTGTCTCTGGGAGTTGTTTACTGCAGTAAGCATTTGGATACTGCAGTATGCACAGTGGCATACTTCAGTATAGAGGAACATACTGCGGTATACAACGGTCAAAATTGATTTTTGAATTACACGAATTTGCAAATCATTATTGTTTGATCTTATTGCTTCCATAACTCATTCAATCATATTCCCAGATATGTTTAACAAGTTTGTTAAGTGAATTTCAGTCAGCACAGATGAAGATTAATGAGATCAAAGGCAAAAAGCAAAAAGGTGCTCAGTGCATTAAATGCACTTCTGCAAATCAACCTATTCTTAGCTAATCCATCTGAGCACGGCTTCTAAACGTTAAAGAATGCTTACTTCAACAAGTAAAGACATCTCCAACGGGCAAATTCTCAGAGAGCCACATCAGACTTCATTAAGACTTGAATTAGCAGAAATTTAGAAAGAGAAGATGACCAGAACCCAAGCTAATCACTTCCAACGGTTGGAATCATCTTACAACGGTCATTTAATGTTCTCTGCCTATAAATAGAGAGCATTAACTTCTTCTCAAGCTGATACAACTACTTAGAGCGAAAATTTATTGAGTCATTCATTGTATCAAGCTTACATCTGTATTGTATCATTTTGATACTTAGTTCTTCAGTGTTTATCTTATCTACTCTGTAAGAGAGTCAAATATTTGTAAATCATTTATTGATTGTGATAACTACAAGTCAGGGGACTTGGTAGTTGGGGTGTATTGATTACAACTTGTAAGGGGGAGTGTGTTCTAGTGAGAGAACAGCTCTTAGTACAGAGTGTGTAATCAATATTGTTGAGTTAGTGGATTGAAAATCCCAAGTGAGGCTTGGGGACTGGATGTAGGTCAGAGAAAGGACCGAACCAGTATAAATCGTTGTGTGCAAAGCTCTTCTCTCTATCTCCTCTGTTCTGCTCTGTTCTGAGAGTGTAAAAACAGAACCAGTTTGCAAAAATTTTTAATATACCCAATTCACCCCCCCTCTTGGGTATAAAGCTCCTCTTTCATTTGGTATCAGAGCAAGGTCTTCTCAGAAGAGTTTAACCACTCGAGAAGGATCACTATGGAAGGAATTCTTCCTGATGGAGCTTCAATCAACAGACCTCCCGGTTTCGATGGCGAACACTACTCTTTCTGGAAAGCAAAATTTCGTGTGTTCGTAATGGCTACAGAATATGGATTGTGGAGAGTATTTGAAACTGGAGATTATGTACCAGTTAAGGTTGAAGGAGGCATCACTGTTCCAAAGACCGAAGCTGAGTTCAACGATGATGATAAGAAGAATATTACTCTCAATAGCAAGGCCATCCTGATGCTTCAAAGTGCTCTTAGCCAAAAAGAGTTCTTTCGCATTTGCAATCTGTCAACAGCTAAGGAGATGTGGAAAGCACTAGAGATTGCATATGAAGGAACTTCTGGAATCAAGGAAAACCGGATTAATATTCTAACCACTGAATATGACTTGTTGCGGATGAAGCAAGGAGAAAGCATTGGAGAGTTTCAGCTCAGATATACCCATTTGACAAATCAACTGGCTGCTCTAGGAAAGATCTTTGATCAAGGGTCTCAAGTAAGAAAGATTCTTAATATTCTGACCAAAGATTGGGAAGCAAAGGTCACAGCTATCGAAGAGGCTCGTGGAGAGTCGATGACGTCAGTTGCAGCCTTGTTTGGTAGCTTATCTGAATATGAGAGCAAGTTGAAGTTCAAGAAGGAATTAGAAGATGTCAATGGTGGCAACAATCGCAACAAGGGAGTGGCTCTGAATGCGGAAAAGGATGAGGAAGATGAGGACGAGGATGAAGAGATTGGCATGATGGTCCGGAGATTCAAGAAGTTTTATAAAAGAGATCAAGGCTTCAAGAAATTTCAGAAAGGAAGTTCGAGCTATGAATCAAAGAAGCCTATCATCTGCTATGAATGCGAGAAGCCCGGACACATCAAGGCAGAATGCCCTCAGCTGAAAAACCAAGAGAAAGAAAAGAAGAAATTCAAGAAATACAAAAAGAAGGCATATGTGTCAGTTATATGGGGAGATAGCTCATCGGATGAGGATGAAGCTGAAGAGGATGAAAGTGAAAAAGCCAACATATGCCTGGTTGCTGAGGAAGAAGAACAACCTAGTGAAATAAATGAGGTATATGAATCTCTTCCTTCCTATGATGAATTGTTTGCTGAATACAATGTTGTTCAAAAGGAGTTTGAAAAACTTGCAGACAAGTATATGTCTTTGAAAAGAAAAAATTCTTTTCTTGAACTGCAAATTGAAAACCTCTCTTCTCCTCAATCTCTGATTTGTGATGAATGCTCTATCCTAGAGAAAAAGAATTCACAACTTACAAAAGCACTTGAGAAATTCACTAAGGGAAGTGAAATGCTCAATGTGATTTTGAAACAACAACGTTTTACAAACGATAGATCGGGCATTGGTTATAGACCAGACTTTGATAAGAAGAAAGGAAAGAAAAAGAATGGACAAAAATCCTATATGAATTATTTCACTAAATCTGTTCATTCCTCAAATCCTTTTGCACATTGTACATATTGCAATAGGAAGGGTCATTCTACTTCATCTTGTTTCCATCGAAAAGAAAGAAAAGCTAAACCTGTAGGAAATTATGTCTGGGTACCAAAAGGAACATATGTTCCCAAGGTGCATGCTAACCCCAAAGGACCCAAGAAAAGATGGGTACCTAAAACTTGACCTCTGGTGATCTGCAGGTATGTCTTAGAGCATCAAGGCCGAACAAGTGGTACATTGATAGTGGATGCTCAAGACACATGACTGGAGACAAATCAAAGTTTTTATCAATAAAGCCAAAAGACGGAGGTAGAGTCACATTTGGAGGTGATCAATCCGGGAAAATCGCTGGCATTGGTGAGATAGGCAACAATGAAGGCCCACTCATCAAAGACGTCTACCTTGTAGAAGGATTGTGTCACAATCTCCTAAGTGTGAGCCAAAGCACCGATAAGGGTAATTTGGTAATATTTGACTCTGATGAATGCTTTATTGTTAAAAAGGATTTGATCTCCATAAATGATTTGAAAAATAAAGCTTTATTCAGAGCACCTAGAGATGGAAACTGTTATACTTTGAACCTCTCTAGCAATGCTTCTACTTCTGAAAATTGTTTTGTAAGTAACTTGAATGAGAGTTGGCTATGGCATAAGCGATTAGCTCATGTTAATATGTATCAACTTGACAAGTTATTGAAAAAGGATTTGGTTATTGGCATTCCCAAACTGAATTTCAAAAATGATATGATTTGTGATGCTTGTCAAAAGGGAAAACAGACCAAATCTTCTTTTAAAGCTAAAAATGAGATTTCAACAAACAGACCTCTTCAACTTCTTCACATGGATCTAGTTGGACCAGCTAGAGTGAAAAGTCTTGGTGGAAACTTATACACCTTGGTCATTGTTGATGATTTCTCTAGATTTACTTGGACAATATTTTTATCTTCTAAAGATGAAACCTTTGATCAGTTTGTTTCATTTGCCAAGAAGGTCCAAAACGAGAAAGGGTTATCAATTTCAGGAATACGGACTGATCATGGTGGAGAGTTCGAGAATCAAGCCTTTGCTGAGTTCTGTGACAGTATGGGGATTGATCACAATTTTTCAGCACCAAGAACACCACAACAAAATGGTGTTGTGGAGAGAAAGAATAGAGTACTCACTGAAATGGCTAGAGCAATGTTGAACGAGTACAACACTTCTCAAGTATTTTGGGCTGATGCCATGAGTACGGCTTGCTACGTCTCCAACAGAGCATACTTGAGAAAGAAGCTGAATAAGACTCCATACGAACTCTACAAGGAAAGAAAGCCAAACCTAAGCCACCTTCGTATCTTCGGCTGTAAGTGCTATGTGCACAATAATGGTAAAGACAGTCTTGGTAAATTCGATCCTAAAGCTGATTTAGCTATCTTTATTGGTTATTCTAATAGGAGCAAAGCATATAGAGTCTTTAATACTAGAACTAAAATTGTTGAAGAATCTGTACATGTTGTATTTTGTGAGTCTGAATCTGATAAATCCCTTGATGATGAAGAAGAGACTATTTTCAAAAACAAATTCTTTTCGAAAAATGCTCCTACTCCTTCTGAAAATTCTGAAAATATTTTTGAGGCTGATCCAGAAAATAATCTTGAAAATCCTGATCAGTCCCAACCTAGAGCTTGGAGATTTATAAGGAATCATCCTTTAGACCAAGTTATAGGTGATGTAAATCAAGGAGTTAGGACCAGAAATAGTACCTTGAATGAAGTTACATTTTCTGCATTTATTTCTCATATAGAGCCCTCTAAAATAGAAGAAGCTCTTTCAGACAATGATTGGGTGATTGCTATGCAAGAGGAGCTACATCAATTTGATAGAAATCAAGTTTGGGACTTGGTGCCTAGACCCAAAGACCATCCGGTAATTGGGACAAAATGGGTATTCAAGAACAAACGTGATGAGTCAGCCATCATTGTGCGTAACAAGGCTAGATTAGTGGCCAAAGGTTACAATCAAGAAGAAGGAATAGACTATGAAGAAACTTATGCTCCAGTAGCTAGATTGGAAGCAATAAGAGTTCTTCTAGCATTTGCATGCACAAAAGGCTTTAAACTCTATCAAATGGATGTCAAAAGTGCTTTTCTAAATGGCTTCATTCAAGAGGAGGTGTATGTTGAACAACCTCCAGGTTTTGAAAATGATCAATTTCCGGATCATGTTTTTAGACTTAAGAAAGCCTTGTATGGTCTCAAGCAAGCTCCTAGAGCTTGGTATGAAAGATTGAGTCAATTCTTACTCAATCAAGGATTCATTAGAGGAAAGGCTGATACAACATTGTTTATCAAGAAAAATAAATTAAATGAAATTTTAATTGTACAGATATATGTTGATGATATTATTTTCGGTGCTACTAATGATTCTTTGTGTGAGGAATTTTCCAAGTCTATGCAAGGTGAATTTGAGATGTCAATGATGGGAGAGCTTAATTACTTCCTTGGGCTGCAAATCAAGCAACATAAAGATGGGATATTCATATCTCAAACAAAGTATCTGAATGATTTGCTGAAGAAGTTTGGATTGGACAAGTGCAATGGGGCTGACACACCAATGAGCACAACAACTTCTTTGGATGCTGATGAAGAGGGCAAGGATTTCAACATTACCAAGTATAGAGGAATGATTGGATCATTGCTCTATCTCACTGCAAGTCGCCCAGACATCCAATTTAGTGTTGGAATGTGTGCCCGGTTTCAATCCGCTCCTAAAGAGTCTCATGCTGAAAATGTGAAGAGGATATTCAGATATCTCTCTGATTCGAAGACTCTTGGGCTATGGTTTCCCAAAGGTCAGCCGGAGCATCTTGTGGCATATTCAGATTCGGATCATGCTGGCTATAAGACGGATAGAAAGAGTACAAGTGGGCAATGCGAGTTCTTTGGCAACTCACTTGTCTCTTGGTTTAGCAAGAAGCAAACTACCGTGGCCGTGTCCTCAACAGAAGCTGAATATGTGGCTGCCTCAAGCTGCTGTGCTCAAGTGTTGTGGTTGAAACAGCAACTTGCTGACTTGGGAGTGCACTTAAAGGAAATCCCAATACTCTGTGATAATACTAGCACAATAAGCTTGGCCAAGAATCCCGTACAACATACAAGAACCAAGCATATTGATGTGAGACATCACTTCATCCGGGATCATGTCCAGAAGAGAGATGTGAAAGTGATGTTCATTCCAACTCATCTTCAACTAGCTGACATCTTCACCAAGCCTCTAGCCAAGGAACAATTCACTTTCATAAGGAGAGAATTGGGAATGGTAAATCCCAATGAATTGTAAGTTATTCTCTCTCAAATTAATGTTAGATGTGTCATTGATGATTAATCTTTACTAACTTAAGCATCGGAGAGTTTAGTCTTTGTTTTTGCAGGGTGCTTTTGATGTCTCAGTAGAGCTATACCGCGGTATGCAAGTGATATACCGCAGTATAGGGTGTGTGAGAGGCAAAAATTCCAAGTGTGCAAGATGCATACTGCAGTATGTAAGTGGTATACTGCAGTATGTCCATCGGAATTTCAGAGGTTCAGACATGCAAGAGGTATACTGCAGTATGTAAGTGATATACTGCAGTATGGGATCAGACAGAAGCCAAAGCTGGGTATGCAAGAGGAATACTGCAGTATGTAAGTCATATACTGCAGTATGGGGTCAGACAGAAACGAAGCTTCAGGTATGCAAGAGGCATACTGCAGTATGTAAGTGCTATACTGCAGTATGGCCATCGGGTTTTCAAAAATTCTCTCAACATTTTTGAAGTCCAGGTCAGTATACTTCCATCCTTACTGCAGTATGTAAATGAAAGTATGCTATACTGCAGTATGCAAGAACCTTACTGCAGTATACAAGTCTGTCTATATATACTGAAACACGGTGTTCTTTCATACTCGCGTCTATACCACAGTAAGACCTAGCAGTATCGCGTCTTTCTCTTCCATCTCTCTTTGAAAGCGTCACAAATCCTCGTTAAACTACCATAAATCCTCACCAAATCTCTCTCATTTCCTTCCCAATCTCATTCTCACCGAAACCCTAGCGTCAAAATGTCCAAAGATCAATCTCTCTCCAAACAACCCTCTTCTTCTCTTCCACTCAGAGCACCAAGGTCGAAATCAATTCCTAAGAAATTAGGGGAAGGTATTGATCGTCATATCCCCGGAGTTGGTGTTTCTCTACCAAAGGCATCTTCGCCGAATCCCAAGAAGAGGGGAACTTCATCCAAAGCATCTATCCCATCTTCAGCCGCGAAGAAGAAGAAGACCGGAGAGCCAAGCAAGACACAAGAGAAGAGGACCGTTGTTCCTCAAAAGGCAAGGTCCAAAAGAGCTTCCACGACTGTCACTTCCTCTCCATCGTCTGTTGATGTTTCTGGGTCTTCGTCAGAAACTGAGTCTGAGCAAGACTCCTCTCTCGTGGTAGCAAATGCAGTCGAGGAGATCAAGATTCACAAGAATGCGCCAGAAGGATTCAAGGTTACTCCTGTCCTACTTCCTCCCAGTTTAAATGCCAAGTTCAAAGATCTTTATGGGAGCTGAGGATTCTGCACTGTCACTTCTGTTGATCTGGAACAAGTCTACCGAGAGTGCAACGTGAATCTCTCACCATGGTTCGGGCCATATGCTACGCTCGTCTCCATCGAGGCTGCCTACTGTCCTGAGTTGGTCAAGATGTTTTACTTCAACATGGCGACCAATCACATCTTGAGCTCTGAAGGTAGACTGATTGAGGAAAGGGTCACAACTTCTGTGAGAGGAGTTAGATTTACACTATCTGCCGCCATCCTCAACAAGATCCTTAAGGTGGTCAACCCTCCAGAAGCATCCACTCCGAAGTATTCTAATGAGGAAGTATATGCCACACTTATGCCCGGTCAGGACATACCGGATGATCAGAGGGTTCACTTGACATTCAAGCCCTCGGAGATGCCTCATTTGCACCGTGTGATATGGTACGTGTATTCACGTAACTTTGTGCAAAAAGGCGGGAGCTACACGCACTTCACGCAGAAGGACTACCGCTTCTTCACTGCCTTCATCCGCAAGCATCCGCTCAATATTGGGCAGTGGCTGTTCAAGGAGATTAGCCACTTCAGATTCGTATCCCGCAAGGGATCCTACATGCCCTTTGCATCTCTGGTCTCTCTGATATTGTACTACCATAAGATATGGTATGTGGGTCCTCCCGAGCAGATGAAGTTTATCCCAGCCTTTGGCAAGACTCAGCTCAACTTGATGAAGATTCAGTTCGAGCCAGAAGGATCGGGGCAGTCGAGGGCTCCACCGCGGTCACAGACTCGTGCATCTCAGTCAGTTGCACATGAGGCCCAGTCTGCTCCACCACCACTTCCTTCAGATTTTGATGCACGGATTAGAGCAATTGTGGATGGTGCACTTGTATCTCACCGAGCTATGATGAAGGCAGAGTTTGATATGATTCGGGCTGACATCAAGTTGGGGGTTATGGATGTGATAGTGGCTCAGTCACAGGTCCTCTCTGAACTGGTCAAGGTGAAAGATGCTATTGATGATCAAGGGATCAACTTGGGCTCTACATTGTCAGTCACCTTAGCTGCTGCCTCAGATGCCAGAGACAAGGCTCAGCAACTCCTTCAGCACTTTGGACTTGGTGGCTCATCTTCATCTTCATTCGGTTTTACCACTGGTCCATCCTCTTCGACTCCTGTTCCGGAAGCCCAACCATCTATACCCGTATCTCAGCCTTCCCCAAACTCACCAGAACATCACTTCTCACCACCTTCATCACCCACTTTCTCATTTCCCAGTCCACCTCATAGCCCACCCCACACCACCTCTTCCCCGGTCACCCCTTCCACAGAGATTCTTCCGAATCCACTTCCATCTCCACCTACTCCATCTACTGTGCTCTTCCCTACACCCTCTCCATATGCTGTGCCCCATGATTCCGCTTTTGATCCCAACACAGCTATGGTCCTCTATTCTCCTCCTCTTATTATCCTAGATCCCGAGTATGTTGATGATGACAAAGGGGGAGAAGCAGAGAAAGATGCTTAGTGTTTAGAGGTTTAGTAGGATGATTAGTTGATGTAGGTGTAGGAAGCTTGTAATGTTTTAATCTTGTTTTGCTGATTAGTTGATGATTAGTTGATGTTTTGCTGATATCAGTGATTATCAGAGTATTTATCCTCTTCTGATATCAGTTAGATACAACTCATGTATGATGTTTTAAATGAATATGAACATATTTTGCACATGTTTACGAGTTCAATTATATATCTGCTGCTATTCTCTGATGTCTATGTTTAAAAATGCAAATTGGATATTTTTTTTGATAATTCAACTCTGATATTTTGAAAACTTCAATCTGAAAGCTACACATCTTTCTAAATCTTTAAAAAGAATGTTTATAAGTGTTGTCATCATCAAAAAGGGGGAGAATGTTAGTTCTCAATGTGTTTTGATGATTAACAACAAGTGAAAAATATGTTTTGAAGTTTCCAAGATTCTTTGAAAATCATCTAAGAGTTGCTTACCGCAGTATGGGATGGCATACTGCAGTAAAGGGTCTTCCAGAAAGTCAATACTGCAGTATAGGGTGATATACCGCAGTATAGGACTTACAGAAGGTCATCAAATTGATGAAGATAAGTCAATACTGCAGTATGTTAGTTACATACCGCAGTATTGGACTCCCAGTGAAAGGTCATACTGCAGTATAGGATGTCATACTGCAGTATAGGGCCAACCCGAGAGCAACTGTATTTTCAAAGTAAGTCCATACCGCAGTATAGCTATGTATACTGCAGTATAGGGACTTCCAGAGAGAAACCGCATTTTTCAAAACAAGCCCATACCGCAGTATAGCTTTGTATACTGCAGTATAGGGGCATCCAGAGAGCAATTAAAATTCTAAGTCAAGCCAATACCGCAGTATAGGTATGTATACTGCAGTATTGGGTCAACCCGAGAGCTATCAAATTTTCTCACCCAAGTCCTTACCGCAGTATGGAGTTGGATACTGCAGTAAAGGCTCTCACAGTAAGCTCTCTAAGTTTATAACTATTGCATACTGCAGTATAGGTTTTCATACTGCAGTATTGGGAAATCACGGGCTCTCTTCTCTTTAACAAAAACTCGCATACTGCAGTATGTTATTTGGATACCGCAGTATAGAGCATATCTTTCAAAATCATTTCACGAGGTTTTTGTCTCTGGGAGTTGTTTACTGCAGTAAGCATTTGGATACTGCAGTATGCACAGTGGCATACTTCAGTATAGAGGAACATACTGCGGTATACAACGGTCAAAATTGATTTTTGAATTACATGAATTTGCAAATCATTATTGTTTGATCTTATTGCTTCCATAACTCATTCAATCATATTCCCAGATATGTTTAACAAGTTTGTTAAGTGAATTTCAGTCAGCACAGATGAAGATTAATGAGATCAAAGGCAAAAAGCAAAAAGGTGCTCAGTGCATTAAATGCACTTCTGCAAATCAACCTATTCTTAGCTAATCCATCTGAGCACGGCTTCTAAACGTTAAAGAATGCTTACTTCAACAAGTAAAGACATCTCCAACGGGCAAATTCTCAGAGAGCCACATCAGACTTCATTAAGACTTGAATTAGCAGAAATTTAGAAAGAGAAGATGACCAGAACCCAAGCTAATCACTTCCAACGGTTGGAATCATCTTACAACGGTCATTTAATGTTCTCTGCCTATAAATAGAGAGCATTAACTTCTTCTCAAGCTGATACAACTACTTAGAGCGAAAATTTATTGAGTCATTCATTGTATCAAGCTTACATCTGTATTGTATCATTTTGATACTTAGTTCTTCAGTGTTTATCTTATCTACTCTATAAGAGAGTCAAATATTTGTAAATCATTTATTGATTGTGATAACTACAAGTCAGGGGACTTGGTAGTTGGGGTGTATTGATTACAACTTGTAAGGGGGAGTGTGTTCTAGTGAGAGAACAGCTCTTAGTACAGAGTGTGTAATCAATATTGTTGAGTTAGTGGATTGAAAATCCCAAGTGAGGCTTGGGGACTGGATGTAGGTCAGAGAAAGGACCGAACCAGTATAAATCGTTGTGTGCAAAGCTCTTCTCTCTATCTCCTCTGTTCTGCTCTGTTCTGAGAGTGTAAAAACAGAACCAGTTTGCAAAAATTTTTAATATACCCAATTCACCCCCCCTCTTGGGTATAAAGCTCCTCTTTCAACTCAGTAACCGGGGGCACTTCATCACCAATGTTGGCACTCGCGTCAAACGGTAAAGTCAAAGAGGGTTATGAGTTGGGCTAAAAGCCTCTTGAGGTGCCTGTTGGAGTAACTGAGTAATCAGTACTGCATCACCCATGTGCAGGGTCGCGTCAAAAGGGGACCTACAACGGCTCAAGAAGCAAAAAAAAAAAAAAGAAAAAAAGGAAAGAAAAAAAAGGCAAAATGAGTTATTTCATACCTGAGAATTCTTAATAAATTAAATAAAAAGCTTGGTTTGGTGGGGACATTTGAATTTTTCTGGAGAAATTAAGTAGCGTAATATTCTTTTACTAATCTTATGATTGAACTTATTGCTTGCCGATCTTTTGATCATAGGACATTAAGAGATTGTTACACTCTTTTGGCTTAGTGACTTATTTTTATAAAACATTAACTTAAATAAGATTTGATGATATGATCTAAGCGTGGTGGTTTATTGCTCTTTGTTTAGGAATGCCATAAGCAATGTTCTTTTCAGATAATGAATTCTCTTTATTTTGCTCGAGGACAAGCAAATCTTTAAGTGTGGGGATGTTTGATGAGTATATATTTTATGATTAAATAGGAGTATATTTTATGAGATTTAATTGGAATTATTGATATTTTATACCTATTTAATTATCTTTTATGAACTTTTCCATAATTGAATGAAATTTGGGATCAAAGAATAAATCGACATCAAATCTACTCATATCCTATTTTTATTGTGCAGGAAATATTAGCTGATTTGGAATGAAGTAGAAAAGGCAATAAGAGGATATGCAATCAGCCAAACTTGATGGTCCCCCGCAAGAAAAATAGAAACAAAATCAATTGTGTGATCTGATTGAGTAAATTACAAGATATGATATATCTTTGTAAGAAAAAAAAGAGAATCAGTGACCCAAGACCTAAATTATAAATAGGGAGGCAGAGACAAGAAAGAGGAGGACGGAAGAAAGGCAGATCAAAGAGACACAGAACAAGAAGGAACGAAGAAGCAGAGGAGTAGAGGCTGAGCGTTTCAGTTCTCTTCATCATCTCCACGGAAGGACGGAAGGACTGTGGAGGCAATGAAGAATCTTTATTTCCTCTCTCTCCTTCTTCTTTGAACTTGAATTTTCATCTTTTTCTATGGATTTGAATAAGGCCGTGTGTGGCTAGTTGGTTTTGTAACCTAGAGTATTATGAACTTGTTTAGGTTTTAGAGATTATTCCCACTAATTAGTTTTGCTTAATTTTATTCCAGTTTATTTAATCCTGTGTTCATTGTTATTGCTTATTGATTGATCACCATTGAGCATGTTTTGGGGATTTAGGGTTGGACTTGAAAGAGGAAATCCTAAATTGACCTTGGGAATAAATAATGTGGAATTAGGTTTAAATTTAACGTGAAGTTAGGTTTTAATCTAATTTGCGTCTAGGATAGACATATACCTAGAAGCTCCGCATAGTCAAATTAGACTGAGCCCGATTTGAATTGCATCTTAATTAATTGTGTGAGACATTGCATAATTGTTTGAGGTAGGTGTATAAGTGGACCGACAGGCACTTATAGACATTAATACTCTAGATTAGCTGATTAAATTAAGTCAAAGTTAATTTAATGGGGATAAAATCTATGAATCAAATAAGGGATTAGTGACTCTAGGTTGCTCGTTAGGGATATAATTTCTTTGGTTATGATAAATTTCTTTGAATTATGCTTGTCCTTATGCAATTGAAAAGATTTTTGTTAACTTGATATTTTTTCATTGTCGAGGATTGACCTTAATATTTCTGTGGTGTTTACTATGTTTAGCACAAGTGTAAACACCACGCAAATATTTTTAGCACAAGAGTTGTTTGTGAACTTGATATAGTTCACAAATAGCCAGAAGGAGTTTGTCTTGCAAGTCTCCTAGTTAGTCAAGGGGAATACGATTTGAGAGATGCAGTCGAAGAAGCACAGCGAGACGACGGGTGGGCCATAGCAGCACGAGAAAGGATCTCACAAGGCGAGACTCAAGACCTTGACCTATCACCCAGTGGTTTGGTCAGGTACAAGAAGTGAATTTACATTCCGAAAAACGGTGAGTTACGACAGAAGTTACTGGACGAGGCTCATAAAAGTAGGTACACTTTACATCTTGGAGTGGTCAAGATGTACCAGAACTTAAAATATGAGTTCTGGTGGCCTAGGTTAAAGAAAGATGTAACCGAGTATGTGGCCAGATGTCTGACTTGCCAAAAAGTTAAGATTGAACATCAACGACCCCCTGGTCTTCTTCAGGGACTAGAAATACCGGAATGGAAATGGGAGAGCATTACCATGGATCTTGTGGTAGGATTACCTAAGATCAGGAATCACGATGCGATCTGGGTAATTGTTGATCGATTGACTAAATTGGCACACTTCCTCCCCATTAGCGTTAACTACTCACCAGAACGTTTGGCGGTGATTTATATCAAAAAATCATGAGACTTCACGGAGTACCCAAAAGCATTGTCTCAGATCGGGACCCGGGATTCACATCTTGATTCTGGGAGGCGTTACATGAAGCATTGGGAACGAAGCTGAGACTTAGTACGGCTTATCATCCCTAGACCGATGGCCAATCTGAAAGGACAATACAGATGCTAGAAGATATGCTTAGAGGATGTGTATTGGACTTCAAAGGCCATTGGGACCAACACCTACCCTTAGCTGAGTTCGTATACAACAACAGCTATAATTCGAGCATACAGATGGCTCCGTTTGAAGCATTGTATGGGTGGAAGTGTCGATCACCCATATGCTGGACGGAACTGTTTGAACGAGAGTTCCTCGGAACAGATTTAGTTGATAAAACTTCCGAGCAAATCACTCTGATCAAGCAGAGACTCCTAGCAGCACAAAGTAGGCAGAAAAGTTACGCCGACAAAAGACGAAGACCATTAGAATTCAAAGTCGGAGACCATGTGTTTCTGAAGGTATCCCCGGTAACCGGTGTCGGTAGAACGCTTAAACGGCAAAAGCTAAGTCCTCGTTACATAGGGCCATTTGAAATCCTAGCGAGACGTGGACCAGTTGCATATCAGTTAGCCTTGCCCCCAAACCTGAGTAAACTCCACGATGTCTTCCATGTTTCTCAATTGAAGAAGTACCAACCCGACCACGATCATATTATCCAATATGAAGATGTCGAAGTGCGACATGATAACACTTTCGAGGTCGAGCCAGAGCGAATTCTTGATTACCAAGAGAAGCGGCTTCGACACAGTAGTATTCCATTTGTGAAAGTGGCTTGGAGAGGTTTATCTCCTGCTGAGGCAACTTGGGAAACGGTAGAAGATATGAAAGAAAAATATCCAGAGTATAATACCCCAAGATTTGTATTCCTTTTAAACATGATATTTTGGCCATTAGGACTTATTGAAAATAGGAGAGTATGTTGTCTCCAAAATAGTATTGTATTTAATCTATCTCTTGAATAAGTTTTCGGTAGGACTTAATAGGGCAAAATCCAACTCCCTAAATTTTGTTAGGGTTCATAAAATATTGTAAAATGCCACAAAAACCCCTAAATCAATTAAATGAATTTGCAACAATTCAAGAACAATTAAATTCACACTTAAGGATATATTGTCTTATAATTCCTATATTGTCAAAAATAAGACGTAAAGGAGTAGGAAGAGGTTTAAAATGATTAGAGGACACTAAAAATAATTAGTGAACACCAAAAATTAATCTTACTTGAATTAACATTCATAATTAATCTAATGGCAAATATCAACAAACAATTTGGAATATATTGGCTAAATTCAATATTAAAGCTTAACAAGGGATCGATAATTGAAACAATTGAAATTAGTAGAATCATAATTAAGTTGTAAAACAATTAGAACACTACAAATTAAACCTAATTGTAACATCCCAATTTTCTAAAACGTTTTCGAACTATTTGATCAGAGTAGAGCATCGGAATAATTTCAAAAGAGCGAGTATCTGATAAAAACCTTCACTGTTGTAGTATTTGGTTGCTTACACAGCGGTACAGTAGTTTGAAAATAGTACAACAAGATAACGCTGAAATAAAAATTTCTCTGTCTTCGTCCTTGCGCTAGCTCCTTATCCTTGTCCTTGGTCCTGGTTCCTCCGGACCCTGACGCTATATTAAGAACTGAGGTTCAATTACCATTGAACCTCAGGTAACGGTTAACCTCATGCTTATGTATCAAATATGTATGACAGATATCCATGGCAAAACAGCATTTAATCACATACAATATTCATATATTCACGTAATAACATTACACGGCCACTGCAACATGTATGTTATTACAGTCTGCACTATCTCCAGTGCCACGACGGCCTATCGTGTCCTCACGCTAGGAAAACTTAACGGCATTATCAAAACCATAACCCGTATCAAGTTGTATGTGTATGATCAATTTTCAAAAAAGAGTTTCAGACTATCTATCACATATAAGCATACAATAAGCATCAGAGTTAGTGTTACAGTACGCGTCCGTACCTGAGTTGATAGTCTCGGTACGTAATGGATCGGTCTGCGTTCTTTCGGACAGCCTATCAGAGCAATATCGTCCTATTAATTTAAAGATAATATTCTAAAAGATATTTTGGCCACTATTGACTATTCTACCCTTGGTATTTTAAACAATTATTTTATTTTCTCATAATTTACTGAAAAACCGCTGGAATTATTGGGCAGAAATTCACCTATCTTTGAAAATTCATAACTAATTCTAGAAAAATCGAAACGAAGATCCGTAACATGTTCCGGACTCCTTAGGATCTCTATTTTCCAGTAAAAATATCAGGCCTTGCCCAGAATTCAAAAATCATTCCCAGATTTCACGTGTTCATCTTCTGCCCAGAATTTCCAGTATTTTCGCAACATAAACTTTGAGAATTTCTTTCTCACTGTACAGAACTCATTTCAACATGTTCTTTACATATTTAAAAAGCTCTACATGTCTACTTTCATCATGAATTTTCTCGGAATTTTTCAATAGTATTTTAAACATGAAATATGAGTGTTTCTGTTACTAGTTCAGAAATCGCCTAACCGATGAATTTTCGTCAGAACTTCGTTACAACCGTGTTCTTGATCTGGAAATTTTGCAGAACTACTTTCTTCACTAAATTTTCGAAATGAAGCTATTTTAAACTATAAAAACATGAAACTAAAATTGTTCTAGAATTTTAAAGATCAAAACTACTTCTACCTATGAATTTAAACTCAAAAACTAAGAACTTTTCTTACCTAGAGCTTGAACTCCTTCAAGACTTCCCTTCAGCTCTCTCAACTCTCTCTCAAATAAGCAAGTGTTGTATTGCTTGGTGTGAAGAAAAGTGAAGAGCTTGGGTCCCTATTTATAGGAAAAAGGTTGGGCAATTTGGTAAATAAATGGAACTTTGCTCTTGTCAATTAAACACCATTGGATCTAGGTTAAAGTTGCAATCTCACATCCTCACCACTCAATGCAAAAACCGAAAATCTCTCTCTCTCTCCCTTCTTCTCTTTCTTTTTCCTTCTCCAAGAAGCTCAAGCAAACTTGCACTTTAAGCCATGAATAGTAATTTGTGTTCTTGAAGCCTTTGACTTAATTGCACATGTTGAAATCACTTCCCTTCCCTTTGAAGCTTCATCAAAACCGTGCCCCCCATCTGAATTCTTTGGGTTCTTAATTGTTTTGGGCTTTATTGCTTAGTTTGGCAAAAACTTGGTTTACCAAAAATTGGTCCATTGTGCATTGTTGTGGTAAAAAGCCCTAATTTAATTCTTCCTTGTTTATTATTAGATTAAGCTTAATTAGGTTTAATTTGAAATGATCTTATTGATTACCTATTAAATTTTGATCCTACTAAGTCCAATTGTTATAATTATGGACCCCTTGTTAGGCTTTATTGTTGAAATTAGCCAAAATATTGCAATTTGTTTGTAAATATTTATCATTAAATTAATTATGCATGTTAATTCAATTAGGATTAATTTTTGATGTTTACTAATTGTTTTTAGTGTCCTCTAATTATTTTATACCTCCTCCTATCCTTTTATGGCTTAACTTTGCCAATATGTGAATTATATGACAATATATCACTAATTGTGAGTTTAATTGTTCTTTGAATTGTTGGAAATTCTATTTAATTGGTTTAAGGGCTTTTATGGTATTTTACAATATTTTATGACCCCTAATAAAAATTTAGGGAGTTGTATTTTGCCCTATTAAGTTCTACCGACAAGTTATTCGAGAATTAGAATAAATATACTTACTAATTTGGAGATAACATACTCTCCTATTTTAAATGGGTCCTAAATGGCCAAAATATTATATTCAAGAGATATACAAATTTTGGGGTATTATAATCAATTCCTTGATGAAGATGGGGCATAGTTATTTTAATGAATACCTAACTATTTATCATTTTTCTCCTATCTTGTTTAAGTATTCTCCATAGTTCCTTATTGGTCCTTTTAATTCCATGCGAACCATATTTTAATTTGGTAATTACTTGGATTTTATGATATTTTATGGTTCCTAAGAGGATTCAATAATTAATTGCAAAAATTAATGCAATTACTTTAATTAATGTACAATTATTTGTCCAATCAATTATTGACACATTCCTCTAATTTGTTTGATATTTCAATAACATTTTATGCCCCTTTAAAATTTAAATATGAACTATGCTTCAATATGAAAATTTATAGGGTATTTTATAATCCTTAAATGAACTTAGAGTATTTGAGTTGTTTTGGTTTATTTAACTCTAGGAGAAAATTCTCTAATTTTAAATTAGATAAACCATAATATCTTTGAGACCACATATCCACCTACTTTAATAGGTATCATTTAGTGGTTATACTAAATAGGATTTTTAGGGTATTACACTAATTAAGCTAAATCAAATAATAAACAAAAAGAAATTAAATTAGGGATTTTTACCACAACAATTTACATTGGATCATTTTTTATAGCCCAAATCCTTGCCAAACCTTTGACCAACATAGCAATAAAGCCCAAAACAACCCTAAAACCCAAAAATTCAGAAGGAGCACAGTTTTGGCATAGCTTCAAGGAGAAGGAAATGGTTTTCAACACGTGATAAATTGGTAGCTTGTGGGATACAAAACACTATTGCATACTTGCACCTCAAGTTGTTTTTGGCTTCTAGGAGAAGGAAGAAGAAAGAGAAGAAGGGAGAGAGAGAGAGAGGGTAGATGAGTGTGTGTGTGGTGAGGATTTAGAGTTTCTATGAAGCCCTAGATCCAATGGTGAATATTAGCCAAGAGTGAAGTTGCAATTAATTACACAATTGCCCAACCTTTTCAATATAAATAGAGGCATAGATCATTCACTTTTCTTCACACCAAGCAAAGCATCATCTGCTTATTTGAGAGAGAGTTGAGAGAGTTGGAGGAAGAGCTTGAAGGAGTCCAAGCTTTAGGTAAGCAAAGTTCTTTAGTTTTGAGTTTATATTCATAGATAGAAGTAGTTTAATCTTTAAAATTCTAGAATAATTTTAGTTTCATGTTTTTTATAGTTAAAAATAGCCTTGTTTCGAAAATTTAGTGAAGAAATTGGTTCTGCAAAATTTCCGGGTTAAGATCACGGTAGTAACAAAGTTCTGGCGAAAATTCGTCGGCTAGGCGATTTCTGAACAAGTCACAGAAAAACGCATATTTCATGTTGAAGATTTTATTGAAAAATTCTGAGAAAATTCATGATGAAAGTAGACATATAGAGCTTTCGAAATCTGTAAATAACATGTTGAAATGAGCTCTGTACAGTGAGGAAAAAAATTCTCAAAGTTAATGTTGCGAAAATGCTGGAAATTCTGGGCAGAGGATGAACATGTGAAATCTGGGAATGATTTTTAAATTCTGGGCAAAGTATGGTATTCTTACTTGAAAATAGACATCCTAAGGATTCCGGAACATTTTACGGATCTTCGTTTCGAATTTCCTATAATTAGTTATGATTTTTCAAAGATAGCCGAAATTCTACCCCTGAATTCCAGCGTTCTTCAACCTATTTTGTGGAAATAAAATGATGGTTAAATGTACCAAGGGTAGAATAGTCAGTAGTGGCCAAAAGTATCTTTTAGGATATTATTCTTTAAATTAATAGGATGATATTGTTATGATAGGCTGACCGAAAGAACGCTGCCCAATCGATTACATACGAAATTATCAATCCAGGTATGTTCGCGTACCGTAACACTAACTCTGATGCTTATAATATGCTTATATTTGTGATAGATGATTGTACATGTGATGTGTACTGTTAACATAAATGTTTGTACATGCGATATGTGCTGATAACATAGATAATTGTACACGTGATGTGTACTGATAACACAGGTGGTTGTACATGTGATGTGTACTGATAACACAGATGGATGTACATGTGATGTGTACTAATATCATAGATGATTGTACATGCGATGTGTACTGTTTACATAGATGACTTTACATGTGATATGTATTGTTGCTTGTTGCTGAATGAATATCTGTCATACATATCTTGTCATACATAAGCATGAGGTTAACCGTTACCTGAGATTCAATGGTAATTGAACCTCAGCTCCTAATATAGCTTCAAGGTCTGGAGGACCGAGGGCCGACGACAGGAGTAAGCAGCCCGTGTGAAGATCTGTTTAGAGTGTTTTTGTTTTTGATTATATAATATTTTGAATTATTGGGATGAATGTACCACTACTATAACCAACGATAGTTAATATTTTTATACAATCATCAGTTACTCGCTCTTTTAAACTTATTCCGATGCCCTACTCTGATCAATTATTTCAAAAATGATTTAGAAAGTTGGGATGTTACATTTATGGTATCAGAGCAGACATTCTGGCCCAAAGTTAACTAAGTTACTACCAGACAGTTTGGTGTCTAGAAAGGGTTTTGTGGTTGGCAATCAGTCCCCGTGAATTCGGCGAGCCTTCCACAAATACACCGGCCTGGCCAGACTGTTTGAGTAACGGAGTTAGGTTTGGAGGTTTTCAAAAAGTCTTTTACAGCTAGAACTTGGCTCAGTTATAAGAAACCATTGGTGCCGAAGGCAAGGCTAGTCTATGTGGATCGGTCAAGCAGTCGCCATAGAGTTGGTGAGACCCCCATGATAGACACTTACCTGGCCAATCGGTTGATTAACTGAGTTAAGCTCTAAGCCGTAGCTTTGGAACATATTTTGAAAAAGAGTACTGATATAACCTTGGTGTGGTGCTGTAAGTGATGAACGAAGATGGACGAGTGAGATATACGGCGCGGAGGGCTGTCCAGGAGAAAGTAACACCGATAGGCAACCCTAGGCCAGTGTACCACCCTACACCGGTGCCCATGACCATCCTGAGCAAGTATATGACCCCGAACCTGTACACAACCTTGATCCAGTGTACTACCCGGAACCAATCGCTGGTGTACCTTTTGAGCCAGAGAGGCCTATAGGATCGGATCATTCATCCATCGACGACAACCATGAATATTTGCTGCTGCTAGGCTATCAGGATGATGCTGAGAGTGAATCTTTCTACGAGCCCAATTCCCTACGACATGTCCTTGATACAAACAAAGAGTTGATAAGCGCTATACGAACCTACTACTTTATGGCGGAACAACACAGTGAGATCGTGAACGGGACGTACTTCCGGTACCTGGAGCAAGTCAAAACTACCTATGGAAGGAGAAAACACAACGGACTTCCCTACCTCCTAGATGATTGGGTGATATCAACGTTATACCTCTTACCACGAGACCGCTTCTAGATGGAAAAGACAAATGAGCTTCTAGAAGGAGAACGTATAACCGATTTCTACTTCTTTCTAAACCATCTCCAAAGGCTAGTGTTAAACAACATGTAAACAATGAGCCATAAAATACGCCAATATGAGGGATGTAAGATATAACCACTGGTCATAAACCAGTTGGGTCATGTGATATATGCTGATATGTACATTATATCTTATGTGAAATATATGTTTGATTTGCAGACTATATTGTCCCTCGATATTGATATTTTTTTCCATTCTTACAATATCAAATATAGAAAGGTAAGATGGCGAATTTACGCGGAGCCGGCATTCCTAGAGGTAGAGGAAGAGCCCGAGGAAGAGGCAGACGGCCACGAACGATACCAATACGCGAACCTGAACAGCAAGACCCACAACAACCAGAGCAAAATGAGTTGCATGAAATGAGGAGGATGCTGCAAGAACAAAGGGCTCTTATTGATGTACTTCTTGCTGAACGACAAGAGAGACAAGTTGAAGGACGACAAGCCGAGGGAGAACAAAATGCCGAGGAGGAGGGGGAAGACGAACACATGGAAGAAGCTGAGGAGTCTGAGAGATCGGTGTTACCTCCTAGGCACAATAAGGCGATAGCAGCACTACCGCCACCCAATGGAGTAGCTGAGACTACGCAATATTGGGTCACTCAATTTTGTAAACTAAAGCCCCCAGCTTTCCATGGTAAGCTGGACTCAGCCGAAGATTGGATAATGCGACTGGAGAAGATCTTCGAAGTTATGGAGTGCCCAGGGAATCGTAAAGCTCAACTTACGATCTACAAGTTGGAAGGGGATGCGGACAGATGGTGGAAAAGCATTGCGACATCACTACGAGCGAGCTATTGTCCCGTTACTTGGGAGAAGTTTCTAGAGAAATTCAACGAACAGTACTTTCCTCCCTCAATTCAAGTGATCAAGGAGTTGGAGTTCCTTCACATCCGACAAGGTCACGAGGAGTCATTCGATGACTACCTTGCCCGATTTACCAATCTGTCGCGATATTCATCACACCTGAGGCGGGGTGATAATGAAAGTAGTATGGCTAACATATTAATCCACGGATTGAAGTATGAGATAAGGGAAAGGTTAGTGTCACAGCGATTCTCAGAGCTAGTTCAATCAGTGGAAGCCTGCCATTTGATCGAACGTAACTTGAAGGAGCTACGCACATCAAGGAATTACAACAGCAGCAGTGCAAGCCGTGGCGGTGTTAGCCACGGGAATTCCTCGCAGAAAAGGGAGGCACCATGGAATAACTCCCGAAATGGAAGCAAGATGCCATTCCAGTCGAGGCAGCAGAACAACCCAAGAATGTCAGGATCCCAACCATATCCAAAATGCAGGAAGTACCATCCAGGTGTTAATTGTGATGGGAAACAAATTTGCTACAAATGTCAGAAGCCGGGACATATGGCGTGGAACTGTCCCCAAAAAGCTGAGGCGATAAGGCCACAAAACCCAGGTCGGGTTTTCATGCTGACAGACACAGAGAACAGAGAGTCTCTAGAGATGGTCCAAGGTACTATCCCTCTTAGTAGGGAATCTTTTTCAAACGCTGTATCACTCGGGTGCTTACCGTTCAAGTAGCTCATTTGATTGTTCAAATCACTTAAGGTTGTATGCCTATAGATTATCCTATGACTTGATAACAGCTACCCCACTTGACGTGACGACTTTCGGTTCTAATGCACGTTTAAATTGTATTACGAGGGTGAATAGGGCGATATCCCTAGACTGTAAGACCGGTAGTATTTAGCTCTATATAAGGTATTAATCGTTATAGACTAGTATGTCTATAGCACATTTTGTGTCTGGCAAAAACGTTCATTGTACCAAGTAATAAATGAGATGCCTAGGGTTTAAGAATGATCTGCTAGGTATTGAGACTAGAATCCCTAATATTATGATAATAGATTGAGCTGGAAAGCTAATATATGTGAAGTCGGGAAGGCTAAATAAGTCAGGCGGTGAGGCCTGAGTTCAGAAAAAAAAATTGTGAGAATGGGTCAATTAGATCCTTGGAATACATATAAGAATAGTGTGTGTGCCAGAAAAGCATGCATAGGGAAGAAATAAACTTGAAGTCTAAATAATACTTAGGGGTTATATGGTCAAATTTCGAGGACGAAATTTTATTTAACGAGGGGAGAAATATAATACCCCAAGATTTGTATTCCTTTTAAACATGATATTTTGGCCATTAGGACTTATTGAAAATAGGAGAGTATGTTGTCTCCAAAATAGTATTGTATTTAATCTATCTCTTGAATAAGTTTTCGGTAGGACTTATTAGGGCAAAATCCAACTCCCTAAATTTTGTTAGGGTTCATAAAATATTGTAAAATGCCACAAAAACCCCTAAATCAATTAAATGAATTTGCAACCATTCAAGAACAATTAAATTCACACTTAAGGATATATTGTCTTATAATTCCTATATTGTCTAAAATAAGACGTAAAGGAGTAGGAAGAGGTTTAAAATGATTAGAGGACACTAAAAATAATTAGTGAACACCAAAAATTAATCTTACTTGAATTAACATTCATAATTAATCTAATGGCAAATATCAACAAACAATTTGGAATATATTGGCTAAATTCAATATTAAAGCTTAACAAGGGATCGATAATTGAAACAATTGAAATTAGTAGAATCATAATTAAGTTGTAAAACAATTAGAACGCTACAAATTAAACCTAATTCAGCTAAATCAAATAATAAACAAAAAGAAATTAAATTAGGGCTTTTTACAACAACAATTTACATTGGATCATTTTTGATAGCCCAAATCCTTGCCAAACCTTTGACCAACATAGCAATAAAGCCCAAAACAACCCTAAAACCCAAAAATTCAGAAGGAGCACGGTTTTGGCATAGCTTCAAGGGGAAGGAAATGGTTTTCAACACATGTGATAAATTGGTAGCTTGTGGGATACAAAACACTATTGCATACTTGCACCTCAAGTTGTTTTTGGCTTCTAGGAGAAGGAAGAAGAAAGAGAAGAAGGGAGAGAGAGAGAGAGGGCAGATGAGTGTGTGTGTGGTGAGGATTTAGAGTTTCTATGAAGCCCTAGATCCAATGGTGAATATTAACCAAGAGTGAAGTTGCAATTAATTACACAATTGCCCAACCTTTTCACTATAAATAGAGGCATAGATCATTCACTTTTCTGCACACCAAGCAAAGCATCATCTGCTTATTTGAGAGAGAGTTGAGAGAGTTGGAGGAAGAGCTTGAAGGAGTCCAAGCTTTAGGTAAGCAAAGTTCTTTAGTTTTGAGTTTATATTCATAGATAGAAGTAGTTTAATCTTTAAAATTCTAGAATAATTTTAGTTTCATGTTTTTTATAGTTAAAAATAGCCTTGTTTCGAAAATTTAGTGAAGAAATTGGTTCTGCAAAATTTCCGGGTTAAGATCACGGTAGTAACAAAGTTCTGGCGAAAATTCGTCGGCTAGGCGATTTCTGAACAAGTCACAGAAAAACGCATATTTCATGTTGAAGATTTTATTGAAAAATTCTGAGAAAATTCATGATGAAAGTAGACATATAGAGCTTTCGAAATCTGTAAATAACATGTTGAAATGAGCTCTGTACAGTGAGGAAAAAAATTCTCAAAGTTAATGTTGCGAAAATGCTGGAAATTCTGGGCAGAGGATGAACATGTGAAATCTGGGAATGATTTTTAAATTCTGGGCAAAGTATGGTATTCTTACTTGAAAATAGACATCCTAAGGATTCCGGAACATTTTACGGATCTTCGTTTCGAATTTCCTATAATTAGTTATGATTTTTCAAAGATAGCCGAAATTCTACCCCTGAATTCCAGCGTTCTTCAACCTATTTTGTGGAAATAAAATGATGGTTAAATGTACCAAGGGTAGAATAGTCAGTAGTGGCCAAAAGTATCTTTTAGGATATTATTCTTTAAATTAATAGGACAATATTGTTATGATAGGCTGACCGAAAGAACACTGCCCAATCGATTACATACGAAATTATCAATCCAGGTATGTTCGCGTACCGTAACACTAACTCTGATGCTTATAATATGCTTATATTTGTGATAGATGATTGTACATGTGATGTGTACTGTTAACATAAATGTTTGTACATGCGATATGTGCTGATAACATAGATAATTGTACACGTGATGTGTACTGATAACACAGGTGGTTGTACATGTGATGTGTACTGATAACACAGATGGATGTACATGTGATGTGTACTAATATCATAGATGATTGTACATGCGATGTGTACTGTTTACATAGATGACTTTACATGTGATATGTATTGTTGCTTGTTGCTGAATGAATATCTGTCATACATATCTTGTCATACATAAGCATGAGGTTAACCGTTACCTGAGGTTCAATGGTAATTGAACCTCAGCTCCTAATATAGCTTCAAGGTCTGGAGGACCGAGGGCCGACGACAGGAGTAAGCAGCCCGTGTGAAGATCTGGTTAGAGTGTTTTTGTTTTTGATTATATAATATTTTGAATTATTGGGATGAATGTACCACTACTATAACCAACGATAGTTAATATTTTTATACAATCATCAGTTACTCGCTCTTTTAAACTTATTCCGATGCCCTACTCTGATCAATTATTTCAAAAATGATTTAGAAAGTTGGGATGTTACACAGAGTTTATGGCTCAAAGTTTAGTTAGTGTAGAGTAAATTTCGGGGACGAAATTTTATTTAACGGGGGGAGAAATGTAATACCCCAAATTAACAATTATCATAAATACAATATTTTGTTTGATGGCACCTATTTAAAATAGGTGAATATGTTGTCTCAAATTTTGAGATATATTTATTTCATCTATTAGGTTATTTCCCCTTAGAATTTACGGTAGCCAATGTTTTATTTTTCTAAATTTTGTTTGGAATCATAAAATACCCTAAAAATACAAATAACTCCCAATTAAATGGGGGAGCATAATAGGAATTAGTAGACACTTAGATTTTCACTAAACAAAATGATTATGTAAATTTTTATAATGAATCAAGGGATTAAATAAAGAGGACATAAATCTCAAAAATTCATAATTAATTAAGCAATTGGATTTTCTAAAACCCTATACCTAGTAAATTTTGAACTCATGAAAGGCCATAAAGAATTATCTAAACACTTGAAACAATTAAGGGACAATTCTTAGTTATTGATGAGCAATTAAATTTACAATAAAGGAATACTTAGACAATTCTTTGAAATTAATATTAGTAGTCATTAAATAGAAGTGTATTAAACTAACTAAAGGTCGAGAACCAATAAAGGCTTGGGATTAGCACTAAATGAATTATGAACAAACACAAATTGATGCATGAACCAATCATACAACAAGCAAGAGATAATTAAGCTTAGGATTAAGATGTTAATCAAATGCTAATCAAGAGTTGAAAAGTCAACAATTTCAACTATGATCTAAAGGCTAAGAATTAATCCCATAAAGCTTATCCAAAGGCCCTAATTAATTATGATAAAGCTTAGTCCTTGTAATTAAAATCAACCAATAGGAGAAATCCTTCTAGATAATTGTGAGATAAATAAAAACAAAAAATTGGTGATTAGAAGAGGAAGTATGCACGGTTTCACTTGGCTTATTGGATAATAAATCAATTGAATAATGAATCAATCAAAACACACATGTGCACTATGAGTCATAAATCTACACAAGGTGAGTCACAACCCTAAACCATGAGTCATGTATCTAGTAGAAGACTTTCAAGGCTATGGAAGAGGATAAGATGATGTAAGGGATGATGAAAGGAATGATGTAAGGGATTATGTGTAAAAGAGGTGGACCAATGAGGAAAAGGATAATTAGAATAACTAAATTGGTTCATCAAAATAATTCTAGATATAAGCTAATGAAACCTATACAAATTAAATCATATCTTAAAATCCATGAACTAAGTATTAAAACTAAGTTGTGATTCATAACAAGCATAAATCAAGCATGAAAACAAGTATAACCAAAGTCATTTTCATAATTGCTTAGGAAATGGAATCAATAGAAAAGATAGGCAAAATTGGTCTCAAAATGTAGCTAAAAATTTCTAGAGTTCAAAACCAATGAGCAATTAAGCATACAACTTCATTAGAATACCTAAACAAATTCTTTTCAATGGATTCTATTTAGTATGAAGGAAGCCAAACTCTTTGGATAATGGTCATCAATTGCAGAAGAGGATAATGTACCATATGGTGACTCATGGAGATGACTCAAAAGTTTTAGAAGAGGCTAGAAGGGTGTGGTGTAAGGCCAAGATGTGTGCTCCCAATTACCCTAGCACTACTAAAAAAACCGTTTTGGCGTCTCAGAAAAACGTCCTATTTTTAAAAAAGGAAGTGAAAAATAAAGGCGGTGGCATTTTTGTAATTATATGTGATAAAAATTGACTTTTTGAGTCTAAGTTTAAAACTCAGACTCCAAAAGCATGGCTTTTGGAGTCTAAGTTTAAGACTTAGACTCCAAAAGTCAAGCTTTTAGAGTCTAAGTTTAAGACTTAGACTCCAAAAGTTTACGTGTGGGGCCCACGAGAGACACTTTTGGAGTCTAAGTTCTAAACTTAGACTCCAAAAGTCAAGCTTTTAGAGTCTAAGTTTAAGACTTAGACTCCAAAAGTTATGTCGTACAGCAGAAAAGAAGGTCACGTCGTGTAGCAGAGGGTCACATCGTGCAGCATGGGGTTATGTGTGGGCCCCGCGAGAGACACTTTTGGAGTCTAAGTTCTAAACTTAGACTCCAAAAGTCATGCTTTTGGAGTCCTATTTTAAAACTTAGACTCCAAAAGTAGTCCTTTTTCCCACCCGACTTTTCATTTGCCGCCCATATTTCCAAATTCCCCTCCTTTTTGGTCATTTTTGAAGTCTAAATAAAAAGCTTAGACTCCAAAAGCTTTCATTTACCGCCTTGTCTTTTCAGTTTTCTTTTTTTTTTCCCTTATCCTCTCTCAATTATCTTTTCAGCCTTTGCTCCTTCGTGTTCTCCGCTTGTTTTTTTCCTTTTTTCGCTCGTCCTCTCTCATTCATCTTTTCATTCTCTCAGCCTTTGCCGCCTCCAAGTTCTCATTTCATCCTCTCAGTCTTTGCCACCGCTCCTCCTCATCAGACTTGTGGAGTTGCAAATCTGGCCGTCTCCGTCCTCCGCTCCCATCTCTAATGGGGTCCTTTGCTCCCATCTCCTCAGATCTGCGAAAAGAGGAGGTGGATCTGCTATATCCTGCGCGTGGCCACTTTTTTGCTCCCATCTCCTCAGTTCTGCGAAAAGAGGAGGTGGATCTACCATATCCTTCGCATGGCCACTCTTCTGCTCCCATCTCCTCAAATTTGCGAAAGACGGCGAGGACGAAATCTTCGGCTCCTTCGATTTCAAGTCCAATAGCTCGATTTTTTTTGTGGTACTTGAGATTTTGTGTTTCTGTTGCGATTTTGCAATTTGTTTTGGTTCTTGATTTGTTTTGTTTATGAGATTTTGCATTTATGTTGCGATTTTGCTAATTATTTTGGTTCTCAATCTATTTTGTTTGTGCGATTTTGCTTCTGAGATTTTGCGTTTTTGTTTCAATTTTGCGATATGTTTTGATTCCTGCTATTGTTTGGAAGAAAACCAGTGGACGTGTCTCAGCTACCCAATCACGAGAATGATTTGTTTTATTTCTGGGTTTTTTCTTCTGAGATTTTGTGTTTTTTGTTTCAGCGAGTTTGCATTTTTCGATCTATCTATCTCCGGCGTCTGCACCTGATCAGAATACCGGAATACGTTTTTGCGTTTTATTTTTTTTTTAAAAAAAAAGTACTTACGGCGTCTAAGTTAAAAATTAGACGTTGTCAGTTTTCCTTTCTTACGCCCCCCAGATATGCGCCTCCATGAAATAGGACGTCAAAAAGGCTTAAAATAGGACGTTATTGACCCTTTTTGTAGTAGTGTAGATCCAATGGCCAAGAATTGCTAAGAGAGAGTTTCAAATAATTACAACATTACCCAACCCTTAGACTATAAATAGGGGCATTGGCTCTTCACAAAACTCACACCAAAACAAGAAATCTGAATATTAGAGAGGAGTGCAAGAGAGTGGAAGTAGCTTGAAGGAGTTCAAGAAGAGGTAAGCAAGTTCTTTAGTTTTTAGCTTTTAAATTCTTAGTTAGAAGTAGCTTAGATCTTAAATAGTTTAGAATAATTTTAAATTCATGTTTTTATGGTTAAAATTGGTTTTATTTCAAAAAAATAATGAAGGAAGAGTTTTAGCAAAATTTCCGGAAGAGAAACAACGAAGTAACAAAGTTCTGACGAAATTTCATCGGTTCTGGAATTTCTGAATCAGTCATGAAAATACTTATATTTTATGTTGAAAACATGGTTGCAAAATTCTGGAAAAATTCATGGTTAAAGTAGACATATAGGGCTTTTTAAATATGTAGCGAACATGTCCAAATGATTTCTGTACAGGGAGATAAAAATTCCCAAAGTTAGGGCTACGAATTTCTGGAAAATTCTGGGCAGATGTTCAAAACTTAAAACTGGGAATGAACCGTGTAATCTGGGCAAAAGATATTATTTTTCCTTGAAAGTAGACATTCTAAGGATTCCATGGAATTTTACGGATCCTCGTTTTGACTTTTCTAGAATTAGTTATGATTTTTCGAAGTTAGCCGAAATCCTGCCAAGATTTACATCAGCGTTTTTTTCGAAATTTAAAGAAAAATAATTGAATAATGAATACACCAGGGGTAAAATAGTCATTTGTGGCTAATATATCTATTGGGATATTGGTTGTGAATTAATGGTTACAATATTACCCTCATAGGAAACCTAAGATCGCCTCGCAACCGACAACGTACTGTGCTCGACAAGCAAAGGTACGGACGCGTACTGTAATACTAACTCTGATGCTTATTGTACATTTGTATGTGATAGATATGTTCATAGACTGTGACTCTGCTTTAAAAATTATTTGAACATATACAGCTTTATAACGGGTTACAGTCTTGGTAATGCCGTTGAGTTTTCCTAGCGCTGAGGACACGATAGGCTATTGTGGCACTGGTGAATAGTGCAGACTAGATTGATGTGAATATGTGATAATTGAGTGGATATGTGGTTATGCTGTATTATCATGGATATTTGTCATACATAACTGTTACATAAGCATGAGGTTAACCGTTACCTGAGGTTCAATGGGAATTGAACCTCAGCTCTTACCATAGCCTCAGGTTCTGGCGGAGGCGGAATTGCCGACAAGGGTAAGCAGGTCGCATGAAGACGTGGACGGAGGCTTATTCTTCGGATGTTGCTTTTATCATTTTGTTATTTTCTATGGATACTTGAATTTTCAGATGACTGTATTAGTATCAAACACACCGACAATGGATGGTTATCAGTTACTCGTTTTGTTTTTAAAAGAAAATCTTTTTCCGATGCCACTCTGATTAATTTCTTCAAAGCTCTAATAATTCCCTTTCAAAATCACATTTTAAAAGACGGGATGTTACAAGCGTACCTTCCTTCTGCGTAGTTAGTAATATGCCTGACCTTTGAATCCGGCCTCGAACTTCCCGGATATCCTAATATATCACCATATCACTTAGAATAATATCCTAAGAGATATTTCCACCTCTATTCACCTCTCTACCCTTGGTCGATTTGTTATTTACAATTTTACTCTTACATTTATTTAAAAACGCAGTGCAGTATTTTCTGGGCAGATTTTTCAGTAACTTTGAAAAATCATAATTAATTCCACAAAAATTGAAATGAGGTTCCGTAAAATTCCTCCGAAACCTTAGCATGTCTATATTTTTAAAAAAATAATGGTGTTCTCTGGAAACATGGAAATCATTCCCAGTTTAATATTTTCTCAACGTTGCCCAGATTTGAGTTCCGAAAATAAGGTTTAACTTCAAAAATTCATATCTCCCTGACTGGAGATCAAAATGTTACATATTATACATATTCAGAAATCCCTACATGTCTACTTTTAAGGAAAAATATTTGTTTTTACCCAGAATTTGTGAATCACTTTTAGTTCTCAAGTTTGTAACCTATGCCCAGAGAATTCCAGAAAAACGTAGCCTATTTTCAAGAATTTTTACCTCCTTGCACAAAATTCAAAATGATATGTTCTAGGCATTTTTGAAAACCTATATATGTTTACTTTAACCATGGAAAATGTCAGAATTTTGTAACCCCATGTTCTACATAAAATCATAGCATTTTTCTGACTGACTCCAGAAAACTTCCAACCGTAAATTTTGTCAAAATTTCGCTACTTTGATCTTCAACTTCCAAGAATTTTGTTCCAAAATATTTTTCATCAAATTTTCGAAATAAAGACATATTTAACCATAAAAACATGAAATCAAAACTATATTGGAAGATTAAAGATCAAGCTAACATTTCTACTAAAAACTGCAAGAAATTAAAGCTTAAAACTCAAGAACTAGAAAATTTACCATTGAAGAACTTCCTCCTTCTTGCTTCCCACTAACTCTCACTTCTCTCTACTCTCTTTAGAAAATCACCTCTTGGGGTTGATTTTGGTGTGAAGAATGAAGAGGCCAAACCCCTCTATTTATAGTAAAACACCAATGGCAACTTAGGTAAATACCAAAGCTCCATCTCCACTCTATACCTTTGGATGTTGCCTTAGTGAATAAGCTAACCTCTCCACCTCTTGTCCCTCTCCCAACCGTGCCCTCACTCTCACTCCCTTCCTCTTCCATTTAATTTTCATTAAAGAGGCCATGTGAACCCATGTGCAACATTAATTCACTCTTCCAATTTGTCCCCTCTTATCCTCTTCCATTTGCTTTAATTAATTGTCATTAAAACCTTATCCTAAGTACCATTATCCTCTTCCATTTTGTTGACTTTAATTACTTCTCTCATGTGCAATTATCCCATGTGGGTTTATTATAATATAAACTAATTCATTCTTCTTCTAAAAGCCAAGTAAAAACCGTGGCCCTCCCCCTTAATTTAGCTTGAATTTGTCTTTCATTTGTGCCTCTAATAATAGGATACAAGCCTCTCATTGGTTCCTTAATTTCCACATGGATTAAGATTTAATTAGGTAACAAATTTTGACCAGTAGATTCCACTTTAATAGACTAAATCTTGGCCCTTTATTTATGTAGAAAAATCCTACTTACTGTTGTAGATTTTTATCTTTTATCACATGTGCTCTCAATTATATGATTGTTTAATCTTTTGATCCATCTCCTTCATGAAATTCGCCCCTTACAAGAAACTAGGGAGGATTTATTTACTCTTTGGCTACTTATTACTAACAAGGTGTTTTTAATATTTATTGCGCTTATTTGATTGGTTACAATATTAATCATGTTCAATAGAAACCACTTCTATGCTAATCTTAGTCCTTCACTAGGCATTGGTTCTTAATTAAGGTAATACATCCTTAAAATTGATACTTTTTAACAAGTCACTAAATTAATTATGAAAACTTAAACAATTATTTTAAATAATGTAAACTTAATTGTCCACTAATTATTGTTAATTTCCCTTAATTGGTTTAAGTGTTTCAATAACATTTTATTGCTCTTTATGATTATATTAGAACTATGCTTTAATATAATAATTTTATGGTATTTTATGATCCCTAAATGAAAATTAGAAAATAACCCTTGGCTTATTAAAATTTCAAAGAATAGTTGCCCAAGAATTATGATAAATAATCTACACAATTTAGAGACAACATACTCTTCTATTTTAAATAGGCATCATTTATCAAAATATTATATTTAGGAGAAATACAAATTTTTGGGTATTACAGAGAAGGTCATCGGTTTATAAATGGAAAGAAGAGAGGAAGATGTCAGTCTTGAAAGAAGGAATGAATGAGAATGATTTTTAATGGTCAGATAGTAGAAGCTCTGTCTCTCTCCAGTTCGCCAAACGTGATGGAAGACAGATATGGCCGGCAGTACTGGAAGAAGAGGTGAAGGTGAGGTGAATTTGGAATGGTATGAACAAGGAAGGTTTGGCGATGGTGAATGGTCAAGTCGCCGGCAATGGTGGCTTAGTGTGATGGAGAGACAGAGAGCAGGGTAAAGAGAAGAAGGGAAGTCGAAGGTGGATGGTGGAGGCTGTGGTCGAAGGTTATGGTGGTGTTGTGTAAAGGGTGGAGCTAGTGGTGGAGAGAAGTCTGACAAGAGTGTGGAAGAGGAAGGTTGACGGTGAATAGTGGTGGAAGGCAATGGTGGAGAGAAGGAGATGCTAGTGGTGTCAGTGGGAAGTCGTCAGCGGTGGTGGTAAGGGTAGAGCTGTCAAAATGAGCTAAACCCCATGGGCCAGCCCATTAAACCCCACTTTCAACCCCCCCTATTTTTAGCCCCCATATAATGGGGTTATTTTTGGCCCTAGCCTAAAATAACCCCCACTTCTTTGGGATTATAATAGGGCCAACCGCAGGCTTGGTTAAGTGCCTCAATTACCCATCTCTAAAGAGTTGAGCGCCTGACTTTTGCTTTCTTGGGAATAACGTCATGTGGACCACAAGATATTGGGTCTGTCATCTGATTTGGGGATCGCAAGGATAAGAGGCATAGCCGGGTCCCACTGGAATGTAATATTAATTTTATATTATAATTTACCACCTCTGGTGGATGTGAAAAAATAGGTAAGTTGATTATTTATAACAAAATGACATGTAGATTGAAGTGGGGTGTTTTTTTTTGTCACTTTGCACTATTCCAGAAAGAGCTTTAATGTTACTCATATTTTAAAAAATATGAGTAGTATATTTAATATAGAAAAAATATAAAAAGGAATTTTGAAATTACAAAATAATAAATCTAGTTTGTTACAAAAAATTAATAAAGAAATTACGAGATGTAACACCCCAAATTCCATACTTCAAAGTGTGTCGGTGACACATGTTTTTAGGAAAAATGATTAGTGTTTGAGGTGCTACCACTCAGAGTAATGCTGAAACGGAGAGCATGCACTGATATTTGGACAATGAGTAACTGATACAAAATGCCCGGACATATGCCGATACCCTGACATAAACTGATATATTAAAAATTTTCCCTGGAGGAATAATTCATGTGATACAATTACAGAGCTTTGTTTAATTACATTTTTACATGGTAACTATACAGCCTTAGACCAAGCCTCAGCTAGACTTGGGGCAATGAACCCAACTCAGTTAATCAACCGATTTGGCCAGGTAGGTGTCTATCTTGTGGGAGTCTCACCGACTTTACGGCGACTGATTGACTGACCCACATAGGGTGTGCATGGCAATCATTCTGTTGCCCAACACTGTTTCTGAGATAAAACAGTTTTTTCTAATTCTATGCATTGGAAGAGTTCTGAAAATCAGAATTACGTTTGTTAACCTATTTTATTTTTACTCTGAGAATCAGAATTACATTTGGTAACACATTTTTCCTCCCCTTGTTTGAGAGTCAAAAAATAATAAGGGAGGAAAATGAAGGATTAATGAGTTATTCTTACCATTTTGTCCTTTTCTTTAATAATTAATATAATTATTATACTTTACAAATAAACTTAAATTTAAATTTCCTAAAAAAATTATTTATGTAATTTTTATATTCAAAAAATTATTTATGTGGTGGCGGTGGTGGTGGGATGGTAGTGGTGGTGGTGGTGGTGGTGGGGAGGAGGCGGTGGTGGTGGGGGTGGCGGCGACGGTGGCGACAGTGGTGGCAGTGGTGGTGGGTGGGGCGGTGGTGGTGGTGGCAGCGGCGGTGGGGTGGTGGGGTGGTGGTGAGGCAGCGGTGGCGGTGGAGGTGGGGTGGAGGCGGTGTTGGTGGGGCGGTGGTGGCGGTGGTGGTGATGTTGGCGGCGGCGACGGAGGTGGTGGCTGTGGCGGAGGTGGTGGCGGTGGGGCGGTGGTGGCGGCGGTGGTGGTGGGAAGGATGCCGCGAGAGAGAAGAGACTGACATTGTTTGCGCTAGAGAGAAGAGAGGTGTTGTGTAAAATAGATTTTGATTTTATGCCTTGCAAGAGAAAAGCTAAAATTTTTAGCTTCTTTTCTTTACTCCCCAGCACAAAAAATAAACCGGTTCATCCCGGGAGCAAGAAAAAAAACCGGATTTACCAAACACAATTCCCATTCATTTCTGTTCCGAGGCAAAGAAATTAAGAAAAAAGTAATTCTGGGAGCGTTACCATGCACACCCATAGACTAGCCCTGCCTTTGGCACCGAATGGTTTGAAATAACTTCGTTAAATCACTACTACAGAAATTAGTTTTTACGTCTCAGATTAGCGTCCTATTCTTAAAAAAGGGAGTTAAAAAAAACGCGGTGGCATTTTTGTAATTAGTAAGAGACTTTTGGAGTCTAATTTTAATTCTTAAACGCCAAAAGTGCAACCATAGCGCCAAAAGCAAGCGAAAAGTGGGCCCAGGCGGAAAAAGGGAAACAATTTAGAGTCTAAGTTTGAGAGTTAGACTCCCTAGGCCGGAATTTGGAGTCTAAGTTCAGTAATTAGACTCCTTAGGTCATTTTTCCCCAACCCAAAACCCATTCCCGTGTGTGTATCGATCGATTCTCATTCTCTCAGATTTCTTCTCAACCCTAGTCCGCCTTGTCAATCTGCCCTCACTCCACCGTTGCTCCGTCGTCCCTCCGCTCTACCGCTCTACTCTGCCATCTGCATCAGTCTTCATCCATCTCTCGCAGCTCGCGCAAGCATGGCTCCGTCGTCTTCTCATCTTCCTCTCCTTCTTCATACCCAGAAACCTTAGACCCCAACCTCCATTGTCGCCCTCTTGTTTGATCGTCCGTCGTCGGTTTCAGAGGCGGACCCACGTATTGGAGAAGGGGGGCACATGGCCCCCTTGATTTTTTTCCCCTCTTCTATGTCTTCCTCGACAGACACGCCTGCTCACTCTGCTCCTCCTTGCTCTTTTGTAACCTAGCGAGACAGCCAGAGATAGGGAATTGCCGGAGATTCATCAAGCTCGGACCACCAGCACCAACACCGCCTCCTTCCATTATCGCCACTCACCTCTGTTGTCCATCGTTCGTCTATCGGCTCGACCCAGAAGCTTAGCGGAGGTTGAATCTGTGGGCTTGCATCATATGTGGATTTGTTAGATGTGGAAGGTAATGACTATTTCTTCAATCTGCTCTGGTAACTCATTTACGAAAGGTCCCAAATTTTAGTTTGTGAAATCTCCCTGTAAATAATTTCATCCGCCTTTTCTTTTTCTTTTTCGTTCTGTTCTGTCAGGCGGCAGCATATCGTTAATCTAAATTTCATTTTCTGGTTTTTTATTTTATTTTGTGGTTACTTGTTGATGAATCTGGAGGATAGAAGCTGTTCTTTTTCATTGAGTTTATTTAGATCCTGCTTGACTTGCTTCTGTTTTTATTTTTCTTGAATTCCGATTTGGATACCTGTTTTGATGAGTTTACTATTCTGCTTTGTATCTTACCAGCTGAATGTATTACACTGGTATATTGTTGATGTCTCCGTCTGTCTTACACTTGCACCATACATATTTATATCGTGAGTAGTGTTTGGATCTCTGGTCTTTTCTAGCTTCGATCCTTCTAATTGCAGAAATCTATACAACGTGAAACTCAAGTAAGTAAAGATGAAATATTAATGACTATCTATTAAACATTTCCATTATTTCCTACTTACATATTTTTTTATTGCTTTTAGATCATTGGGGGGGGGGGGGAATTTCGTGACCTGAATTACTATGAACAAATCATGGCTTTTTAAACTTGCCACGAAATGAATTGGCATTGTGCTAGTTGTGACCCCATCCTCTCTGTTGTGCAACTATGTTCCTTGCAGATGCCTAAGGGTGTTCAACCAGGACAGCTTCTGATATTAAGAGGCAAAGGTGTGAATATATAATGAATAGTACCTTCTCCCATGAACACTTGTCTGTAGATGTATCTATCTTTCTATCACCCATTGCTTGAAGTGTATAATTGATGTTAATTATCGTTGCAGGACTACCAAAGCATGGTTTTCTTGTAGACCATGGAGATCAGTTTGTGTGCTTCCGTGTTAACTTCCCCACGTAGGTTTATAGTGTCAGTATCTTAAGATTACATTGCTGATTAAGTGATATTATAGAACAATGGGAAATGGTCTACTTTCATGACATATTTTTACTATAGGTTCAACGTTTGAGTCATATTCAAGTGTGAGAATAGGCAAATGATCACAATGAATATGTCTTCAGCTGATATTTTCTGTGTCATAAGAAATTGGCATTTGTATTCAAATACTCACCATTTTCCCGTTTGGTCTTATTTATGTGTAAGCATTAGCATGTTTTCAGTCTTGTTGCATCGTCTCACTTCAGATCTGCTCATCCTTTTCTAGTGTAATTAATGAACGACAACGAGCCCTTCTAGAAGAACTTGCAAAGGAAGAAATAAAGGAGGGATACAATTCACAGATTGAAGGAAACGGGTATGTTCCCTCTATAAACTAGCTTTCGAGATATTGTGCATGTTCTTGTTGCCTTGTGCCAATTTAAAATTTGACAGTTGCGCCTTTTATCATGATATGTTATCATGTTTTTTTTTTCCTGTTTATGTACAATTTGCTATGAAATATTTGTATAGCATTTACCTAGCAATGCTAGGTATATTTTCGTTATTATTGTACAGAAACACTACTTTTTCTTGGGCAAAGATTATGGTGATATATTTGAGATGGTTTTTTTTTTTTTTTTTAAGTGGAAGTCAGTCCTAATATCATTGACCTTGTTTACTGAAAACTTATGCTTTCATCATCTTGTAGAGAAGAACTAATTATACCCAGGGGAGGAGAAGGTCAAATGGAAGAGTGCATAAGGCTCAGAGAGAAGATAGCATTAGAAGAACAGTATATGTTTCTGATATAGATCAGCATGTGAGTAATAGTGGATGAATTAACTTATGAATTTATGAATTATATAGTTTTCCTTGCATTGGTTCTGATTATAGAAAGATTATGTCTTTTTTGGGGACGAAAAGAAAGATTGTATTATTTGAACTGTCTCGTTTCTTGACATAGGTTACTGAGGAGCGGCTTGCTGCCTTATTTACTAGTTGTGGAGAAGTAAGTCATGAGTCTCACCGGAGATTTTGTTAGTCATTCTCTTAATTTAATACTTAGTGGAAGTAATCAACATGGATGTCACTGTTGTATTGTAGCAGCGGGGACTAATAGTGTTTTGCTAGAGTTTTCCCCTTGCATTTCTTTGTTTTCTTGCTTTAGTCTACACATTTTTAAAATGCTATTCATATGTTCCTAAGAAACATGTTCTTTTCTTTGTGTTTCATGAGCTAAGCTTCACTGACATTTTCCTATTATGCCGCTAAGTAGAACATAACATGCTTTTCTTTTTTCACTAATTGCTTGTTCTTGAGTATACATGGACTGGCCTAGTTGAAGGCTGATATTTCTTTTGGGTTTTCCTTACTGAAATTTTCTAAACCCAAGTTTTTAGTTTTTTCTTAACCTTATTCATAGTGCTGGTGAGCTGGTTTTTGTGTTAGATATTTTAATATAGAAGTTTATGAAGCAAAACAAGTATGTGCAAATAAAAGTGTAACTTTATGATATAAATATTTCAAAATTTGATCAATATCCACCCACTGAATTGTGTGTCTATTTGTGTTTCATTGATATGTGCTAGAAATCTCATCTTTTTCTTGTGTAAAAAAAAAAAAATTGTGTCTGTTCATTCTAATTCTTCTGTGGCCCTTCTTGCTCTCAATAGCTTACAGAACCAGCAAAGGGTTGCCTTTTGAGTTTTCACTGTAAGGTCTGCTTAATTTGGCTGTGTAGAATGCCATTTTTTCCCATCTGTGAGAAGGGTTCATATTTCCTCCATAATGAGTGTCACTCAACCGTTTTTATTAACATTTAATTTAATTGTGTGCAGACCTCTGTTTTATTTATAAAATGTCCACTAATAGTTGTATTACTAGTCACCTATCAATACGTTGAAGAACTCATGCAATACATTATTGTTGTTCATTATTATCTTTCATTTTGAATAAATAAGAAGATTTAAATATGAAAGATACGTTGCCTTTTTAATAATTCATTAAATTGGAAATCTCAAATCAAGCTTTTCTTCTTGATTGAAGGTTATTGACTGCCGAATTTGTGGTGATCCACATTCAATTCTTCGTTTTGCATTTGTGGAGTTTGCAGATGAGCGTAAGCATTTTGCTTCCAAATCCAGTTGTCTCCCCCTGTTCTTCTAATAGACATATGGACATGCATGCCAAATGACCATTATGTTTTAAATCTATCTGATGCATTTATCTTGGACTGTGGCAACAGATGGTGCAAGAGTAGCTTTAAACCTTGGTGGTATTGTGCTTGGGTACTATCCAGTTAGGGTCCTTCCTTCCAAAACTGCCATCCTTCCTGTGAATCCCACATCCATCCTTACTATCCAGTTGTGGTGATTGTTGTACATAGAAGTAGTAGTAGTTACCACTTGAATTAGTTAGAGCTAATTGGTTGAAATGATTTGAAGTTAGCCAAGTGTGTTGTTACTAATTTGTTACCTCTATGTCCAACTCATCATGAACTATGTATTCTTGGGATATTTGCTATATAAAAGGTGCATGTATTGTGTTTCTATATAAGGTTAGTTGAGCTAACCTTTTAGCACATAGCTAGGTGTTGTATGCAATTATCACATTCTGGTGATTGTTTATGTAAGGGTGTTTTTTACAAGAAATTGTGGGATAGTGAATATAGGAAGCAAATTTTTTTTTTTAAACAACACTTAAGGAGTCTAATTTTTTGAATTAGACTCCTAAAGTGATACTTAAGGAGTCTAAGTATTATAATTAGACTCCTAAAGTGAGACTTAAGGAGTCTAAGTTTACGGAATTAGACTCCTTAAGTACTTAAGGAGTCTAATTCCGTAAACTTAGACTCCTTAAGTGATATTTCAGAGCGCAAATGTCACGACTTAAGGAGTCTAAGTTATGGAATTAGACTCCTTAAGTCATGACTTAAGGAGTCTAATTTCAAAATAGGACTCCTTAAGTTTTTCCTATGGCGCCCCCTATATATACGTCCCCTTGGAAAAGGACGTCAAAAGTACAAAAAATAGGACTCCGTATCCCTATTTTGTAGTAGTGAATCCATGCCGGAAAGAATGCTCTGTTGACGCTCTTCCGGCATTTGTTTTGACCGGTGCCTCCTATCGGCTCCTCCCTCCGTTGCCTTTTCACGGCTTCATCTATTGGTGCCTTCTTCGATCCTGGTTCCTTTCCTGAAACTTAGACAGATCTGAGGTCCAATACTCATCGGACCTCAGGTAACAGTTAACATCATATGAAAAGTATAAACAATATATGACAGATATTCACAGTTCGGAAAACAATCAATCATAACAGATATTCACAGTTTGGAAAAACAATCATGAATCAACCAATCATATCAAAGCCATACAAGACATATGAGAGTTAAAGTTACTGTACTCGAACGTATCTTTCACCGTGTCATCGTCGAAACGCCCGACCTTTGAACCCGACTCCGGACTTCCCGGATATCCTATACATTATTGTCGGATTATTGTATGATATTTGCTAAATATCATATTGCTTAGAATACTATCCTAAAGGTTTAATTTACCTTTCTATCCTTGGTGGATTTATTATTCCACTTTTACCCTTACATTTTATTAAAAACGCTACTTCAGCATTTCTGGGCAGAATTTTCAGTAACTTTGAAAAATCATAACTAATTCTATAAAACTCGAAACGAGGATCCGTAAAATTTTTTGGAATCCTTAGGATGTCTATTTTTGAGGAAAAATAATAAATTTCACCCAGAACTCAAGAACAGTTCCCAGTTTTAATGTTTTCACACGCTGCCCAGATTTTCGCTCAGAAAAATAGCCTAACTTCAAAAATTCATATCTCCTTGACCAGAGATCAAAATGTTACATATTTTATATATTTGGAAAGCCCTACATGTCTACTTTATTTCTGGAAAATTTTCATGATTTAATAACTTCATTTCATACATAAAATAATACCATCTATGTTTGCTTCCAGCAAAGGATTTGCACCTTCAGTTTTTCCAAACTTTTACCACAATGATCTATTGATTCTAAGAATTATTCCCTAACATGTTTTCCACTCCATATTGCGTTTTAAAAGCAATGGAGACTTCCAAACATGATAGGGAATTTTCCCAATTATTTCCTAGATCAAACTACTATTTTACTAAGAACTTATAGAGAACTAAAGACTAGAAACTAAAAGCAAGCTTACCTCTTGAAGACTCTTGCTTTTCCCTCCTCCTTCTTGCTTCACTCCACTCTTGCTTAGAATGGTTTTTGGTGTGAAGAGAATGAAGAAGGAAGCCCTCTATTTAAAGGGAAATCACTATGGCTTCCTTGCTCAAGAAGTTGGGAAACTTGTTCATGAAGGCTTGAAAACTTGCTAACCAAGTTGGAAGGTTCCACTTCTTGCATAAGTTGTTGCATGTGTTTGAATTGTCTTTCTTGTTCCCCAAACTCAAAAACCGTCCCCTCTCTTCTTTAACCATTTATTGTATATTTTAATTAATCCAATATTCCATGGTTCAATTCCCTAATTGGTTAGTGTGTTTATTTGACTTTTCAACTCTACTTTATGCTTTATCATAACTGTAATACCCCAAAATTATTATCTCTCATAAATACAATATTTTGATAAGTGACACCTATTTAAACTAGATGAATATGTGTTCTCAAAATTTGAGATATATTTATTCTATTTTCTAGGAAAGCTTCCTTTAGGATTAAGGTAACCGATGATTGAATTTTCTTAGGAATCATAAAATATTATAAAAATACAAATAATCACTAAATTAAATAATTGTGCAACTTTTCGTAATTAATCAAGGGATTAACTAATAAATACTTAAGCCTCAATTTTCATAATTTGTTAAGAAACTAAATTTTCTAAAATACCCTATAACTAACAAACTAATGCCTAAGTGCATATTTAATTCACAAAAGGCCATAAAGAATTACCAAAACACTTGGATAATTATAGGGCAATTACCAACCATTAATGAACAATTAAATTACAATAATAAAATATTTAGATAATATTTACATTTAATATTAAAAATCATCAATTAAAGGTGTATTAAGCTAATTAAAAATCAAAGACCAATAAGGGGTTAAGATTAGCATAACATAGATTATCTATGATCATAAACTACCCTGAACACCAATAATGCAATAATCAAGAGACAAGTAAGCTTTGATTAAGATGTTAATTAAGACTTAATCAAGCTTTGAAGAGTCAATAATTGCAACTAAAATCTAAGGGTCAAGATTTAACCTCATAAAGCTAATCTAAAGGCTCTAATTAGTTTTAATAAAGCTTAATCCTTGTGACCTAAGCTTAGCCAATGGGAGATTTTAGAATGTTGTGTGAAAAATAAAGAGAAATCAATTAAAAATAAATAAAAAGGGGGGGGGGTGCGGTTTTTAAGAGGAAAAGAAGAAGAGGATTATTTAATTAACAAGCAACAAGGAGTCATAGGCCAACATTAAATACAAGCAAGACTTAGGAAGCTTCAAGTTTAATGCTCTTAATGAATTGGAAGAGGATAAAAACGAAAGAGCAAAGAGAGTTGTGAGTGTGTGTGCCTAGTATGATAGAGAGAGAAAAGTCAAGTGAACAACCAATAGGAAAATTGAGCATAAATCCTATATGAATTAATCAATGGAATTAGTTTTAGACATAAGTAGATGAGAATCTATACAAACTAAATTGTATCTTAAGATCCATTAATCATAAATCAAATATAAGTAGTGATTATTAACAAACATAATTCAAGCTTGAGAATGGTTATAACCGAAGCCATTTCCTCAACTTTTGAGGATTCCTTCTAATTGAGAAAATGGAAGTTTATGGTCTCTAAATAAAGCCAAGAATTTTAAGACTTCAAAACCAATGAAAGCTTTTCTTCCAAATATCATGAGATAAATAAAACACAAATTAAAAATAAATAAAAGGGGGAGGAGGACGGTTTTTGAAGAGCCAAAAGAAGAGCCAAAAATTGTTTCAACACATGCACATATGAGTCATAACTCTAACCAATGAGTCACAACTCTAACATTAAAGCTTGAAGACTTTGGGGCAATTGGAAGAGGATAGGAGGATGAGTCAAAAGCAATGGAAGAAGCTAGAAGTGGGAGGTGTAGGGCTAGGATTTGTGGTTCCAAATAAGCTAGATCCAAAGGTGGAAAATGAATAAAAGTTGCTAGGAAGTTAACCCCCCAAGTTGCTATAAATAGGGAGCCACTGCCTTCATTGTTCCTCACCAATTCACAAAGCATTCACCATATTTGAGAGAGAGTAAGAGTGGGAAGAGCTTCTTGAAGAGTAGCAAGACTCTTGGTAAGTTTTCTAGCTTTAGCTTTTGAGTTCTTTAAGTTTTAGCTTTTAAATTCTTAGATAGAAGTAGTTTAGATCCTAAATATTCTAGGATAATTTTATTTTCATGTTTTTATGGTTAAAATTGGATCTAATTCAAAAAAATGATGAAGAAGGGGTTTTGGCAAAATTTTTGGGAGAAAATCAACAAAGTAACGAAGTCTGGTGAAATTTCATCGGTTAAGTAATTTCTGAATCAGTGATAAAAATGCCCATATTTTATGTTGAAAACGTGGTTGGAAAATTCTGGGAAAATTCATGGTTAAAGTAGACACATAGGGCTTTTCAAATATGCCAAGAACATGTTAAAATGAATTTTGTACAATGAGATGGAAATTCCCAAAGTTGAGCTACGTTTTTCTGGAATTTTTCTGGGCAGAGGTTAGAAACTTAAAAACTGGGAATGACTCATGTAATATGGGCATAAATGAATATTTTTCCTGGAAATTAGACATCCTAAGGATTCAGAAGAATTTTACGGATCCTCGTTTCGAGTTTTCTAGAATTAGTTATGATTTTTCAAAGTTAGACGAAAATTTGCAAAAATTCTGAACCTGCGTTTTTTTCAGAAAGTAAGGGAAATAGATGAAAAATAAGTCCACTAAGGGTAAAATGGTCAATAGTGACTAAAATATCTACTAGGATATTATTTGTGAATTAATGGATGTGATACTTCCATTATAGGATATACGTGATCATATCGAACCGAACAGACAAACACGGACCAAGGTACGTTCGCATAATGCTTATTGTATACATATATGTAATTGATGATTGTACATGTGATGTGTACTGTTGACATAGATGCTTGTACATGTGATGTGTACTAATATTATAGATGATTGTACATGTGATGTGTACTGATAACACAGATGATTGTATATGTGATGTGTACTGATAACATAGATGGTTGTGCATGTGATGTGTACATAGATGACTTTACATGTGATATGTACTGTTGATTGTTGCTGAAACACCACGAATATCTGTCATACATATTTTGTCATACATAAGCATGAGGTTAACCGTACCTGGGATTCCATGGTAATGGAATCTCAGCCCTCACTATAGCTTCAGGGTCCGAAGGAACCAGGACCAAGGACAAGGGCAAGCAGCACGCGTGAGGCACGGATGAAGAATTTCGTTTTAGATTTGTACTAGCATACTTCTAGATGTTCAAATAAATTGTACCGCAACCAAATACATTATCAGTAAAGGTTTATCGGATACTCGCTCTCATAAATTATTCCGGTGCTCTACTCTGATCGAATATAAAAACACTTTAGAAAATTGGGATGTTACTATAACTTTATTCTCTTCTTTCATTTTGTCTAATTATCTTAATCAATCCTTCACATGTGTAACATCCCATTTTCAAAAACAGTATATATCAGAGTAGAGCTTCAGAGCGATTGAGTAACTGATATTTACATTCAAAATGCCGTAAGTCTGGCCAATTACAGTAAGAGTGCATTGATTTCAGACGTCTAATGTCAGTGTGACTGTATAAACAGAAAAGGCCTTCAGTCGAGTCTCTATGCGGCCTGCTTGCCGTTCTCCTTGGTCCTCGATTCTCCTGAGCCTGACGCTATGTTAAGAGTTGAGGTTCAATGGCCATTGAACCTCAGGTAACGGTTAACCTCATGCTTATATATGACAGTATATGACAGATATTCACGGCGTTACAGCAATAATCCATACATAAGCACACAGCAGATGTATCCCAACAGTACATAAGCACACAGCAAATGTATTCCAACAGTACATAAGCACACAGCAGATGTATCCCAACAGCACACAGCAGATGTATCCCAGCACACAGTAGATGTATCTCATAAGCACACAGCAGATGTAAAGTTATCTACCACATAAAGCATATTATAAGCATCAGAGTTAGTGTTATAGTACGCGAACGTACCTTCGTTGACGGGAAATGGTACTTTTGACAGCGGTACGACAGCGGTAGGTGATTACAGATATCCTATAAGGATATTATCACATTTATCAGTGATCAACATCATAACAGGCATTTTAGGTACAAATTACCATTTTGCCCCTAGTTTGACTAACCGGCGAAATTTCGCCAGAGCTTCGCTATTTTGACTCTAATCTTCCAAAATTTTGGCATATCTCCATCTCCAATATATTTTTGAAATAAATATCATATTTATCCTTAAAACATGATTTCTAAACTTACTTGGAAGATTAAAGATTAATCTAGCATTTCTACTATAACTATCGAAACAACTATGAAAACTAAAGACTAGAGACCGAAGAACTTACCCGAAACTTGCTATTTTCTCCAGACTCCTCCTTCTCTCTAAAACCTCTCTCTAAGTGGCTCTAGGAATTGTGAAGAATGAAGTGAAGAGGGGTTGCCTATTTATAGAGAATTTCCATAGATCTCAACCCTTGGATCAACTTTTGTATCAAGGGCTAAGATGATGAAGATGTGGCCTTCTCTCTACCACACAAGTGTCCCCTTATGTCATCAAGATGATGTCATCCAGGTGATGTCACTCATTCACTTTATGAGTTTTTACCGATAAAGTTCCCTATTCGGTGTTCTGGTCGTGTAATTTTGCAAAATCTCAAAAATCCGGGAACACAGCCTTGAAGTTCTATTCTTCCTCTTTGGAAATATCTGAGTTAACTGAATTTTTGATCTCATTAAGTGTATTTCGTAACCTGCCGAAGATTCTAAGCCGAACGCTGTCGGTTACGAAAATTACTTCGGGTGACACCAACTTCGAGACAAAAATTCACTGATTCATAATATGTCCAGTTGTTTTCTACTTAGTTAAAGGATTTCAAGTTATGATTTATTTTCTATTGGTTCTCACTTTTCTTATCTGCCCTTTGTTTAAAATATCATGATATTATGTTTGAAAAACCCACAACCCTTTTCACACTCAATTTTCGGTTTTCTCTCTTCTGCACCTTGCTCAACAAGTTGCTTCCTGAGTCTTCCAACTTGTTCACCAAGTTTCACAACTCGGTCTCTAATTAACTTGTTCACCAAGCCTCACAACTCGGTCTCCGAGTAACTTGTTCACCAAGTTTCACAACTCGGTCTCCAAGTAACTTGTCCTCCAAGTAACCTCGTCCGCCCAGTAACTTGTCCGCCAAGTTACCTCGTCCGCCCAGTAACTTGTCCGCCAAGTAACCTCGTCCGCCCAGTAACTTGTCCGCCAAGTAACCTCGTCCGCCCAGTAACTTGTCCGCCAAGTAACCTCGTCTGCCAAGTAACTTGTCCGCCAAGTAACCTCGTCCGCCCAGTAACTTGTCTGCCAAGCAACCTCCTCCGCCCAGTAACTTGTCCGCCAAGTAACCTCCTCCGCCCAGTAACTTGTCCGCCAAGTAACCTCGTTCGCCCAGTAACTTGTCCGCCAAGTAACCTCTCCGCCAAGTAACTCGCTCCCCAAGTAACTTGCTCCCCAAGTAACTTGCTCTCCAAGTTTTCCTGACTTGCTTTCCAAGTTTTCCTGACTTGCTTTCCAAGTTTTCCTAACTTGTTCTCCAAGTCAACCAAAAATCGCCCCCTACCTTCTTCCTTTCTTTTTGTTCATTTTATGCTTTAATATGGTAATTTTTGGGTATTTTATGATCCCAAAATAAAATTCGAGAATTTGGTTTTTGATTACCTTAGTTCTTAGAGAAAATTCTATAAATTAACATAAATATGTTACTCAATTTTGAGACCATATATTCACCGATTTTGAATAGGTATTATTTATCAAAATATAATATTTATGATGAATATGAATTTTGGGGTATTACAACATGTGCCTATGCGTCCTTCTTATTGATCATAAGGGCTGAATGTGTTTTTGAATTTAACAAAATGTTGATTATTACATGGCTTCTTATTGGTTCATGAATTACCACTTGGATTTAGGCTTTAACTTATGTAATTAATTTAAACCTTTGGCTAATTATTTCTAACAAGGTGTTCTTAAATATTATTAGGCTTACTTGATTGGTTACAATATTAATCATAATCAGTAGAAGCTACTTATATGCTAATCTTAGTCCTTTATTAGCCATTGGTTCTTAATTAAGGTCATATATCCCTAATTATGCCTTTAACACATGTTATCAAATTAATTATGAAAGTTTATGAATTTAATTCAATTAATGTAGATTTAATTATCTACTAATTATTGGCAATTTTCTTTTATTGGATTAATTATTTTTTCACAACTTTTGGGTTTACTTTGGTCATTTATGCACCATGTATTAATTTAATAATCATAGGGCAACTTATGGTCCCTAAAATAAAATTGGATTTTTGCCTCTTTAAATTCCAAGGAAAGTAAACAAATAAATTACTAAAATTAGAGACAACATACTTTCCTATGTTAAATAGGTATTATTTTGCCAAACTATAATATTCAAGAGACATATGAATTTTGGAGTATTATACCATTATTTTAATCAGTGCAAATTTAATTGCCTCCTAATTGTGGTTAATTCCCTTTAATTAATTCAAGTGGTTTCATAACACTTCCTTGATTATTGATTATTTTGGTTACATACGAACCATGTTTTAACATGATAATTTTATCATATTTATGTTCCTTAATCATACTCTTAAAATTGGCCCTTCAACTTTAATTAATCTCTCTTAATTAATTTTAGTATCTCCATAGCATTTTATTGCTCTTATGATTACATAAGACTAGGCTTTAATATGGTAATTTTGTGGTATTTTATGATCTCAAAATAAAATTAGAGAATTTGGTTTTTGATTACCTCAATTCTTAGATAAAATTCTTTAAATTAACATAAATATGTTACTCATTTTTTAGACCTATTTTTAATAGGCATTATTTATTAAAATATAATATTTATGATAAATATGAATTTTAGGGTATTACACGAGACTTGATAGGCAATTTACTAATCATTTTAAGGGAATACCTGATTTAAGATTTTGTGATTTTAAAGTTTTTTTTTTGTCATTATCATTTTTCAGGCAAAAACACAATCATATATATATATTAAAATATATTTCCTTAAAAATTATTTTCAAGGTTGGCTAAAAACTTATTTTAAAACCACTGACCTTGCTAGGTTCATTATAAGAACACTGTCTTCTCATTTTATGTATTGTTATCATTACTTGTTCTCATAACTTATTAATTAATTCATCTAGTAAATTGGGATGAGAATTTACTTTTCACTAAAAATTGAAAAACAGAATTAATGGTTCGTTTGTTTCTATTTTCTATTTCCAAAACAGTTTTGTAAAATTGTTTTTTAAAATAAGGTTTTGAAAAAAAAAAAGTTTGGCAAAAACACAATCATATATATATATATATATATATATATATATATATATATATATATGTTTGTTGCATGAAAAAATTACTACCTCCAAGCTCCTAAAAATAATTTTTGGCCCGCACGGGCTATTTAACATTAGGGCTTTTTGGCCCTGTGGGCTTTTTTGCCCTAGCCCTCGCGGGCTAGGGCCTAACGGGCCAGGGTGGCCCGTTTTGACAGCTCTAGATAAGGGTCCATCTCGTTCCCTCCGATTCTCTCTCTCTCTCTCTCTCTCTCTCTCGTCCTAGTCGACTTCCATGGTGAAGTTTGAGGTGTGTCAAGAATGTCGCTGCAGCGTTGCTCTGCTCCAGGTCAGTGTTGGGTCTGTGTATCAAGAAAGAAGAGAGTCCACAAACTGACCTATGCCTTAGTCAAAATGCAAGTTTTGACCAGGGACTGAACTGTAAAATTTCAAAGGTTTGTGGAAGAATTACACTGTAAATTGAAATGTTTTGGATCATAACTGTAATCTGTAAACACTCTGGGTGTTTTTTGTAATTTTTCTCTAACCCTTTTTCAATACAAACATGTAATTTCTACAAATTATGGGACCTTCTCTATAATTTTTCCCAATCATCAAAATATTACTTCTGAACTCCAAAATCTCCATTTTCCTTCTTAAGCACCTACAATGTAATATTAAGAAAGTCTAATAAATCATTTGCATGAATGATTAACAAATTATGACCATTTTGTTCTTATTTACACTTAATTCAATACAAATGTCCCCCACTCAAATTTGTGCTTAATTATGCAATAATATCCGGAAAAATGCATTAAGAATTATAATCTAATTAATAAAAATGTTATAAAAATATGGTTCAATCAATGGTTTGTAAAAGTTCGTTAATAGAAGTTGTTATCTAGCGTTTTGGACAATTACTTATTAAGAATCACTTGACTCAAACCGTGTTTGTGGTTTTTAGTTAGACTCGTGCATTAAGTAACTATCAAATCATTAAACAAGTTAGGATAGCCATAGGTTCACTTCCAATGAGTATTCCATCATATCATCGCCTAATCTAATTTAATTTTCTCGTCAATCATTTTAGGGTTAAGGTGCAAAAATACACATAGACTTTTACTTAAGGTGCACCCAACATCAAATACTTTTTGGAGGTACAAAAGTAACAATGAACTTTGAAAATTGGAGCAAAAGTCACACCACCATTAAATATTACCTGACGGTGTAAGTTTTTAGGATGGAGCCCACATTATTATTTTGAAAATACAATAATGCCCCTACCTTGAAAAAACCATCCCATTTCCAGCTTAATTCTTCATCGGCGACACACAACAAAAATCAGAAATAAATATAATGAAGAATTGAAATGCAAGGGATCTAGGAGTGTACGCGTTTATTAAAACATATCTTTAGGTACCGTATGATTTGGGGAAAAGGAAAAGGCATGCATGTGGGAAACTTCTAATTCAATTATTTTTGAAAAAAATCATATAAAATTACATTATTGCGTGATTTTGGGCTGATGAAAATATCTCATTTGTCATGTAGCATAAGTATCTGCAATATCAGCGTGAAGAGAGCGCAATGAATGCGTGGTTATTGTTATTGTTCCACAGTCAGAAACAAATCGACAATTTCTAATCACCAGTTGCAAAAACCAATTCCGTATAAGAGACGACAGAAGGATAAGACGAGATGTTAAAACAAATTGCGTGATTTGGGGATTGTCTGTATTTTATGCAGTGGCTATCCTAGCAAAAGTCCCATGGTCAGCTGACAAGTGACGAGAAGGCCAACTGTTAGCCCACTGCAAAAACAAAGGCACGTTTGGTTGTCAGAAAGTAATGGAATGGGAGGATAGATAATAAAATAAACTAAAGTAATATCATCTCCGCTATGTGATATAAGAGCTAAATAACTAACTTATAGACATTTAAAAAATTAGTTAAATTAATTAAGGAATGATGATTATCATGGGAGAGATTATTCGTAGAAATCTTAGTGCTCATTTGTTTTGAAACATTATAGGGAATACAATGGAATGTGAAGGTAAGAAATATAAGGTAGTGGAATGATAATTACAAAATATTTATTTGGTACTATTATTAAGGAATATAGTCATGCATGGAATGAGATTATATATTATCTAAAAAAGAAATAAATGTGAAATGATATTTTTAATTCTATAGGCAAAAAAATATGGGGTATAAATCTCTAAATATTGTTTCATGGAGAGTATAGATGTTTATATGTTGATTCATCTTGAATTCGCATTACATAGTCAAAGTTATGTAATAGGTTTAAACCAAGTTACAAGTTGTCATTCTGTATGAAAAATATATATATTGGCAACTTGGTTGCTTTTGAAAGCAGTGGCAATCTTTTCAAGCTACCCCCCTTCATTTCTCTCTTATTCCTCTTTCCCATAAATTCGAAAACATGAAAGGCACGTCACTGTGGATGCTCGCTCTGTATGTGTTTGTTTCGTTCATCACTGTTAGCAACTCAGCAGAGGTGGTTGCAAACGGTGACCATTCAGGTAATCAAAGCATATTATGATGCTCACCTGCTTTCCAATTTTATTTTTTTCTACTAGAAGAAAGTGCTACTAAAAACAATTTAGGATTATTCCTAGTTTTTTTTTCCCCAATTAAATCATGCATATTAAGATAAGTTAGTAATATGATTGAAGTTGTTCAAAAAAACAATGAGCCAATATCTCATTTATACCACTTTTAATTATAAGAACGGAAATATGTTGTTCAAAAATACAATGAGCCAATATCTCATTTATACCACTATTAATTATAAGAACGGAAATATGTGTGTGCGTGTATTCGCATGCTCTCCCTCCCTCTCTCTCTCTATACATAATATTGATCGGTGAACTTCTTCTTTTCAATTATCAATTCATTTATAAATTTTAACTTGAAGTAATTCAGTTCTTGTATAGTTTCTTAAATCAAAATAAAGTTCATATAGTTTAAATTTATAGACGATAACTCAGTTTCTAGAATCCCTTGACTCAACAAACAAAAAGATTCAGTTGCAATAAGTCAAACTTCAAGGACTGAATTGATAAATAAGAGAAAATTAAAGGGCTAAAAGTTACATTTTTCCTTAAGAATATAATAATCTCTTCGGTTCTTAATGTGAGACCTATTTATCTAATTCGGTTAGATTAATGAAGTTAGTTAATATGATTTTTTTTAAAAAAAAAAACACTCTAATAATCTTCCTTAACCCCTCAATCTCTCCTTTACTTAATTATTGTTGAGGAACAATATAGATAATTAGGAAAACAATAACAAATATAAATATATGTCTTACATTCAGGATTAATTTCAACTCCCTTAGGTCCTACATTAAAGATTAGAGAAGTAATACATCTTATATTATACTCCTTCAATGGTCATATATATAAGATCCATTCAGAGTTTTAAATTAGCCATAAATATAAAGTCTCATTCTCTTTGCCTCCAATATTAATTTTTTCTGTCCCATAATACCTCTATTAATTGGGACATTGTAATCTCTAATGACAATTGAAAAAATGTCACAAATTGTCTATATATTATTTACAAATAACATACATTTCTTTTTTATTATTCTATGAATCAGTAACCAAGAAAACCCATATAATAATAGTTAAGGACAAGAGCATGTATATAATTATCATAACTGTCTAAATGTACTATATATGAGTAGGTTTCATAAGCGTAGACTGTGGAACAAGAAGAGATTACATGGACGAAGTGACTGGGATTTGGTACCAAACAGATGAGAGCTTCATTGAAAGCGGAACCAGTCACGAACTAGCCCAGAACATTAACTCCTACATCTATGCTCCAACCATAAACCGACAACTGATGACGGTGAGAAGCTTTCCGGAGGGACAAAGAAACTGTTACACTCTGAAACCAAAACAAGAGAAGCAGAATCAGAAGAACAAGTATTTGATGAGAGCCATATTTGCATATGGCAATTATGACTCCAAAAACCAACCTCCTGAGTTCGACCTCTACCTGGGGGTCAACTTTTGGACCACAGTTTTAATATCTCGCAATGCATCTTCTTACCAAATCTATCCATATGAGATAATAATGGAGCATGATGGTACCAAAGAGATGGTACAAGTGTGCTTGGTGAACAAAGGACAAGGCACACCTTTCATCAACACTTTGGAATTGAGGCCATTGAACAACTCTCTCTATCCGGTTCCGCTTCCCCTTGTCTTTGATTCTTCCAGAATTGACTTGGGCTCTGGGCTCACTGCGTACACTTGGACCAGGTACTCTATTTCAACTTTGCACTCAGTCTTACCTTGTCTTCCCCATTTTAATTTTGTGTACTTTGGTCAGTTAGATGTCCTCAGCTCTTAAAAAAATGTGAATTCTAATTTGCTTAATTATTTTTGAAAATACAGGTACAAGGACGATGTATACGACCGCTTGTGGTCCAACTATGATTATTCCAATTGGCATCTCGTACAAACAAGTGCAGAAGTAAAGACAGAGGACACCGTTTATGAACTGCCATCGGAAGTATTACGCACTGCATCACAACCCCTGAATCAGTCCATTATCTTTACTTGGAACGGTAGTGGCTATGATATATCTGCTCAATATTATTTGTTTCTTCACTTTGCTGAAATTGAGAAGCTTCCTCGTGGCCACAAGAGGATAATCAGTGTCACTTTTGATGATGAAAATTCCTTCTCTCAAGAACTTACTCTTGAATACTTGAAGCCTGTCACCCTTAGTTCCAACAAGTTCATTAAAGGTTATATAAACTTTACTATTAAAGCAGCAACAAATTCAGATGCTCCTCCTATCCTCAATGCTTTTGAACTTTATAAGTTCCTCCCGCAGCCAAATTTCCCCACAGCTGCTCAAGACGGTATGATTGCTTTTGAGCTTTATTTTTCATCAATTCTTTCTTCCAGATCTCAAGAAACCTTTGACAAAAGTGTACATGAGTCATTTAACTTCACATGTGTTTCCTTCTGGTCCCTTAATTTTATAAATGGCAAACATGCGCATTCGGTCCTATAAATTTATCATGGTTTCAATTTAATCTTTTAATTTTATGAAATATTTCTAGTCCTCCAACACCAAAACTGTTAATTTCAAACGATGACTTTTTTGTGCCAATCAATTTTTTTTTTTTGAAAAATGAAATTAACAGTGTTATGATTAGATGACTAAATAAACACTTCATAAAATTAAGGGATTATAAAGAAATTTTATTTGAGTTAAAGATTTTTTTTTAAAAAAAAAACTTTTTCCTTTTATGAATTGTTTTTAAAATTTTTTAAACTAAAACTATTAAAAAATGATGACTTTGAAATTTTAACAGTTGATAAGAATTCTAAAATATTAATATTAAGTTTGATTTTCAAAATAACAATGATAGTTAAAAAAATCATCAATTGAGACTAACATCGTTAGAGTTAGAGAATTTAAAATGTAGTTTTAAAAATTAATGTACTAAGGTAAAACCTTATATAAAGTTAGATGAACAAATGTCCACGTTTACCTAATCTTTTCGTAAGAAATATTATTCTAACTTGGTTAGTTCTATTAATTGTTGGAAATAACGAAGTTAATGCTATCATGGAAATCAAGCATATCTATGGCGTCTCCAAAATCAGTTGGCAAGGTGACCCATGTGTTCCCTCTAACTTTGCATGGGATGGTCTGAATTGCAGCTCTGGCAGTAACATAAGGATCACTTCATTGTAAGTAGCATTAATGGTCTTGCTTTTGGCAAAAAAAAAAAAAAAAAACCCCCGCATTGCTGATCTTGGTATGCTCTGCTATGTTTGAAGCATTCAAGAATAATACATCGAATATAATTAATTAAAGAGGCTTAAAAAAGAAAAATGTTTTATTTTAGAGTGTGAACAATACAGTGTTAGGGTTTTTTATATTCATAGAATGCTTGATTAAGTTTGGCTTGATTTGATCATATGCAAGTGTAAGGGTCTCAACCGACAAGCTCCAAAATTTCCTTCCCTTTTGTTTATCCTCTTTTGTTGTTTACAATATTGGCAAAATTGAGAAATATAAATTGTAGGAATTTGACCTCAAGCAAGCTCGCTGGACAAATAACTCCATCGTTCGCCAGTTTGGAAAAATTGGAGTTCTTGTAAGTTGTTACATAAGATAGGATAAATGATTGATCATTTTGATAGACATGAACAACACTTACTTTCATGCTCATAGGGATTTGTCCAGCAATGAATTGACTGGGCCACTACCAGAATTTCTCGCAACTCTTCCGAATTTGAAATTCATGTAAGATCTTAAAATTGCATTGGAGCTTTTTGATCAGATTGAAAAGTCGTCTATCTAAAACTCCTCATTTACTTTCTCTCTTCATTCTTGCAGTAATGTTACAGGAAACAAGCTCACAGGTTCAATTCCCAAGGCTTTGAGGGAAAACGCTAATTTGCGGCTGAGGTTTACTTGTTTCCATCATCAAATTCTGTTTTATTTAGTCTCCTCGAGTTTGGTTCAAAAATTATAGCAGCAGCTTTGATGTCAGCAAACCACAATGAACCTAAATCTTGCTAGAACATCATAGGTGTTCTCTTAACTGCCATCCATAGATCTTAATTACTGAGTTTTTAGATTAAGTCACTTAACCATTCTATAATTGCCTTTTAGTACTACATCCACCCTCACACAACAAGGAAAACTTAGATTTGTTCCTTCTCTTAATTGGCTAGACACTAGTATTGAGAAAATTTTGTCCAGCTATTTAACACGGAACAATCTACTTTAAAATAATTAATTAAATTTTTTTGTAATATACTAGATATTATTGTATGATACCAATGGATCTGGGTCCTCTCCGAATCCACTTTCTCTTTTTCCTTTAATTAAGAATTTCATCTCCACCATCACATCAAAAAAAGAATGGTTTCATATTTAATATTTATAAAACTATTATCAAAATATCTGATAAATTAAATTTGTTTATTTGACAGGTGTGACCGTGTCCGTGTAAACAGTTTGAATCAAATTTTAAATCTTTTCACTTATAAAATTATTTTTTAATAATATTTTATAAAATATTACATATGAGCTATCCTTTTTCATCTTACAGTAGAGGTGAGATCTGATAGGGGAAAAAAAGGTGGGAGAATGATTCAGAGGATCTGAATATACCAATGCCATCGATTCTAACCCTGCTGTGTTTGTTTTAACAGTACAGCCAACAATCCAGATCTTTGCCAAGCAAGTCCATGCGGAAAACCAATCAAGTTTGTAATTCCACTCATTGCATCACTTTCGGCTTTGGTCATTGTTATTGTCCTCGTTTCTTTGGTGATATGGAGATTAAGAAAGAAAAGAGGTATTTAATTTTGGGAAAATTTGAATGAAGGATCTAGAGGAAAAGTTGTTTATTCATAAACAACATAAAAATTATAATTATTTAGAATGACTAAATATAAAAATATTAAAATACCACAAACAAAATCTTTTACATTCCCTCTTACATTTCTCCCACTTTCTATTTTTAAAACTAATACAAAATTCTAAATTTCATTAAATTAAACATTTTTTTCTTCTCAATTTTCAATTTTGACTGCTTGCATAGATATCTATGGATATGAAAAAAATTATATTTTATTTGGTTTTTTCAAAATTATAATTTTAAAAATTTCTTATAAATTTTTAAAAAATGTTTACATCATTTTAAGAAAACTCAAGGTCTTTTATAATTTATTAAATATATTCAACCTATAAAGTTATATGATTTATTTTTATTTTAGAATAAAATTCATTTAATGTTAATAAAATTCAAAAAAATCTAGATGTTATATTGATTAAATAAATATGAAACTTGGTTGAAAAATAAAAAATATGAGTTTGATCGTTGTTATTTAAATAATTTATTGATTACATAAATATGAAACTAGGTGAAAAATTAGAAGAAGAAAAGATAAGCTCATGTGACATGTGAATGATGGATGATTTTAGTTTTGATTGTAGTTATTTTTTAATTATGAATACAAGAGATCGGGGAAGTTTAGTGAGAAGAAATTTAGTAATTTTGAATTTTTATTATGATATTTCGTTCTTCTAAATAACTACAATTTTTATAGTCATTTATAACAAATATAATTTTCTCTATGTCCTTTATTTTAATTTTCCCTTTGATTTTATGTTCGTTTTCATTAGAAATGTTACACACTCGTTTGTTCTTAGCTCTTGGAGCTTGCACCAAATAGGCTAATATATTCCAATATGCCCCTATTTTAAGCCCATGTTTCTTTTACCCCTTTTGTGTATTCATGAGCTGTCAAAACATTGCAGTTTTGTCCCCTGAATCTCGAAAGAGTGAAGGTCTGAAACGAAAGAATCAAGCTTTTTCTTACTCTGAGGTTCTACGCATCACAAACAATTTTGAAACCGCTATTGGAGAAGGAAGGTTCGGGAAAGTTTACTTGGGCACATTAAAAGACGGTGCACAAGTTGCTGTTAAGTTACTTTCTCTATCGTCAAGTCAAGGATATAAGGAATTTGAATCAGAGGTTAGAAATCATATTCGTGTGATAGTTTAAAAAGGTTTTTAATCACTCAATTTTGCATATATTCAATGAGATGCTTTTAATTATTTTAGAGCTGACTTTGAATTTGTAGGCTCAACTCTTGACAGTTACTCATCATAGAAATCTGGTTTCACTTGTTGGCTTTTGTGATTCAAACAACATCAAAGCATTGATCTATGAATATATGGATCTAGGAGACCTTGGCCAACTATTATCAGGTTCGTCTTATATTGTGTCGTGTAATTTATCGTGTGGATTTCTTGCCTCTATGCCTGTATAATGGAAAAAATTATCTTTCAATCCTAATACTTTGTCTCAATTTTAAAATCAATTCTCAAATTCGTTAGTTCCCTGAAATGTTTTTCTTTGCTTACAATTTTCATCATTATTATACTTACAACGAATTCATATAATTTATCCAGAATTGACATTAGCTAAGCTGACCAAATTCTTATACTTTCAACAAATTCATATATCTCATTTACATGTTTTAATTCCTGAGGCATTTTGTTGCGAAAAATTGATGTCTGCAGAAAACAACACAAATGTTTTGAAGTGGAAAGAGAGACTTCAAGTTGCTGTTGATGCAGCAAAAGGTTAGAGAACTATTGACACTATTTCTTCTTAATAATCAGTTCTTCTACTATCTCTTATTTATAAAGTTGCAGGACTGGAATATCTTCATAATGGTTGCAAGACTCCCATAGTCCATAGAAACTTGAAGCCATCCAACATCTTATTAAATAAATCCATGGTAGCCAAGATTGCAGATTTTGGATTGTCTAGAGCATTTGCAAATGAAAGAGATTCTAATATATCAACTCAACCAGTTGGTACATCTACTTACATTGATCCTGAGTAAGTGACTGTAGTTCACCAAATTAGTCAAGAGATATTTATTACTGATTTTTAGAGGACAAATATATACTTCCTCAGGACCTTAATTTATGACCTACTTTGTAGGTTGCTTGTGCTGCAAAGTAAGTCGTACATTAAGGATTGGGGGAGTACTATTTTCTTTCCTTGTGGTTTCGAAACTCAAATTATAGAATAGTCAATTGTTTTTGAAAATGCATATTAATTCCTCAGAAAAAAGGGAAAGAGTAACTAAAGAATTATTGATTGTTTGCATTACAGATTCAAGAAGTTCGGAAGGCTAAATAAAAAAAGTGATGTTTATAGCTTTGGAATGATTCTTCTTCAGCTAATCACAGGCCATCTTCCAATAAAAAGAGAACCTGGTAATTATATTTTTGATTGGGCTCGTTCTAAGATTGAAAGTGGGGATATCCAAGGAATTGTTGATCCAAGATTGGAAGGTGAATTTCATGATACTTCTACATGGAAAGCTGTTGAGATAGCAATGTCTTGCATTTTTCCAAAGTCCGAAGAAAGGCCAGACATAAGTTCTGTGTTACATAAATTAAGTGAATGTTTAGATATGTTGATGGATCATGCCAAATCATCAAATGATATACCAAGAAATTCAATCAATCATACTAGGGCGACTGTTTCAATGACTACTCTCTCAGCTAGGTAGTCACTTTAGTATAGACTATTGACATAAATCACACAGTTCTCGTCAGACTTGTTTGAGGATTGTTACGTTGTCAGCCACTTTAAAATAGCTGAATTGTTGTGTTTTAATTTAAAAAATTTAGATGATGTGATACTTCTGAGTATATAAGTATTTCTCATTTGTTGAAACCCATATATTATAGAAGAAAAGGAGCAATCAGTTGTAATAATCAGTCACCTCTTGAATACAAACAGTCACTTATTTTGTGTAATACTCTAAAAATCCTATTTAGCATAACCACTAAATGATACCTATTAAAGTAGGTGAATATGTGGTCTCAAAGATATTATAGTTTATCTAGTTTAAAATTTGAGAATTTTCTCCTAGAGTTAAATAAACCAAAGCAACTCAAATATTTTAAGTTCATTTAGGGATCATAAAATACCCTATAATTTTCATATTGAAGCATAGTTCATATTTAAATTTTAAAGGGGCATAAAATGTTATTAATCTCAAACAAATTAGAGGAGAGTGTCAATAATTGATTGGACAAATAATTGTACATTAATTAAAGTAATTGCATTGATTTTTGCAATTAATTATTGAATCCTTTTAGGAACCATAAAATATCATAAAATGCAAATAATTACCAAATTAAATTATGGTTCACATGGAATTAAAAGGACCAATAAGGAACTATGGAGAATACTTAAACAAGATAGGAGAAAAATAATAAATAGTTAGGTATTCATTAAATTAAATAATTGTGCCAAATCTTTATTAATAATCAAGGAATTGATTAAGCATCATTAACTTATTAAGATGTGAAATTTACTAAAATACCCTTAATTAACACACTAATGCATAAAATCATAATTGACTCATAGAAAGCCCTAAAGAGTTATCATCACGCTGAGCCCAATTAAGGGGTGAATAATAACAATTAATGAGCAATTGAAATTACAACAATGAAGACACTAAATTTAACTAAATTAAAATAGGCATAATTAAAGATGTATAATTCAAATTAAAAGCCAATGGCTAATCAAGAGTTGTTTAAATTTCTAAGGACTATAATTAAATTGGAGTTCCTAAAATAGTATAAAACATCATGAAAATACCTAAAACAATTATAGGGAATTTCCAACAAGTAAAGAACAATTAAATCTATATTTAAAAAGATATTAACCTTTAATTCTTATATTTTCAAGAATAAGTCATAAAGGAGTATGAAAAGGTTTAAAGTAATTAGGGAATGCTAAAGAATAATTATTGGGCACCTAAATTAATATTAATTGAATTGACATTCATAATTAATCTAATGGCAAACATTAGCAACAATTAGGAGTATTTTCGGTTAAATTCTATATGAAAGCTTAACAAGGGATCAATGATTGAAACAAATGGATTTAGTAGGATCATAATTAAGTTGGTAATCAATAAAAGCATTACAAATTAAACTTAATTAAGCTAAATCAAATAATAAACAAGAGGAAATTAAATTAGGGCTTTTTACCACAACCATGCACATTGGATCAATTTTTGGGAGTCCAAACTTTTGCCCAACCAAGCAATAAAGCCCAAAACAAACCTAAAACCCAAAAATTCAGAGGGGGCACGGTTTTGGGAGCTTCATGAGGAAGGAATTGAGTTTCATCACATGTGCCAATTGGTCAAAGCTTGTAGGATACAACTTACTATTCAATTCTTGCACTCCAAGTTGTTTTAGCTTCTAGGAGAAGGAAGAAGAAAGAGAAGAAGGGAGAGAGAGAGAGAGGGCAGATGAGAGGGAGAGTGGTGAGGATTTGAAGTTGCGAAGTTGCCCTAGATCCAATGGTGGAAAATTGACAAGAGGGAAGTTGCTTTTATTTACCAAATTGCCTTGAGAAATTCCTATAAATAGGGCCTTTGGGCATTCACTTTTCCTCACACCAAGCAAAGCAATGCTTGCTTATTTGAGAGAGAGTTGAGAGAGTTGGAGGAAGAGCTTGAAGGAGTCCAAGCTTTAGGTAAGCAAAGTTCTTTAGTTTTGAGTTTATATTCATAGATAGAAGTAGTTTTAATCTTTAAAATTCTAGAATAATTTTAGTTTCATGTTTTTATAGTTTAAAATAGCTTCATTTCGAAAATATAGTGAAGGTTTTTATCAGATACTCGCTCTTTTGAAATTATTCCGATGCTCTACTCTGATCAAATAGTTCGAAAACGTTTTAGAAAATTGGGATGTTACATTTTGGTATCAGAGCAGACATTCTGGCCCGAAGTTAACTAAGTTACTACCAGACAGTTTGGTGTCTAGAAAGGGTTTTGTGGTTGGCAATCAGTCCCCGTGAATTCGGCGAGCCTTCCACAAATACATCGGCCTGGCCAGACTGTTTGAGTAACGGAGTTAGGTTCAGAGTTTTTCAAAAAGTATTTTTCTGGCAAGAACCCGACTCAGTTACAGTAAACCATTGGTGCTGAAGGTAGGGCCGAGTCTATGTGGATCAGTCAATCAGTCGCCGTAAAGTCGGTGAGACTCCCATGATAGACGCCTACCTGGCCAATCGGTTTGACTAACTAAGTTAGGCTCTAGGCCATTGCCTTAGAGCATATCTTGAAAAAGAGTACTGATATAACCTTGGTGTGGTAAGTGATGAACGAGTGAGATATACGGTGCGGAGGGCTGCCAGAAGAAATTAACAGCGATAGGCAACCCTAGGCTAGTGTACCACCCTCTGTCGGTGCACCACTCTAAAATAGGGCTGGTATATCCATCGCCTTTATCTGCATTGAAATTGGGCTCCGATAATCCTGATAATTCTGATAATTCTGATAATTCTGATAATCTCTAGTTTGTACTAGACCTTAATTCCATTCTAACCCAGAGCTTATATGTAGAGCTGGGCTACGCCGGATGAAACTCCGAGATCAATAAAGATAAGTACATGCAGTATTTGACTCATGTAGGGGAACTCATAACACGTATTTCCGTACCCATTTCTGAGTAGACCATGAATCCTTGAACATATACCGTCTTGAGCAAGTATACGACCCTCAACCTGTACGCAACCCTGATTCTGTGTACTACCTCGAATAAAAGGCTAGTCTTAAATAACGAGTAGTTAAAGAACGAAATATGAACCTAGTACCAGTCAAGGGAAGCTAAGGAAATATTGATAATCGAACATAGTTGAGTGTTATGAAGTATGTGACGTAGCAGCTACAGTAATGTACGTATATTTGTGATAGGTGCTGATTGCTGCTTCGTTCTGATATTTATAAGGGACTAGAGTTTCCCAAAGGTAGAGATAGAAATCGATACAGTGGTAGAAACAAACAACCACAAATAGAACCAGTTTCAATACCCAGAGCAATGTTTTCATTGGGGTCTTGATTATCGTTATGAACCCGGGCATAATCATAATCAAGGCATCATTGAGGGCCGTATAGGTGGTCCATCTTGCTCTACCCCTCTAGGCTAGTTTGTCTTCATAGATAGTACAAGATATCTTAATGATGAAAGACGGATTGACTAAAGACTCTTTATGGAGTATGTACTCAAGGAAGAAAAAAAAGTGTTAGCAGACTAATGCCTAAATATATGATAGGAGACAAGTCCAGAAAATAGTTAATTTCTCGAAATCCATACTGATGTTTCAATAAAGAAACTAGAAAATACATAAGATGGGAAGTGAGGTTTATGTGGAATGTGATTTTTGGATTTCCTAATATGATTGATTATATTTCTAAAAGTTTTAGATATGTCTTAGTAAATCTCTTTCTTTATGTGGTTACAAAAGATATGCCTTGTTTTGACAATCGTTTGTATCACTGAAATTTGTGATAAAATAAGTAATGCCTTTTATGAACTCTCTTCTATTGTTGGGACCATTTATTGGCCATAATTGCAAGAAGTACATCTCATTAGTACTCAAAACATGGAAAAATCTCTAGATTATGACATGTTGGGTTGGTAGCTTTTATTGAAACAATCATTATTAGAGAAAGGTTAAAAGAATCTAGATATAATTAGATTTTTATCTGATATTCTCTAAATTGATATTAAAAATCCTTTGCGATCATCTCTTCATCGTATGTTCTTTGTATGTTCATTTTAAATGGTGGAGAAAGAAAATTTTTATAGTTTATATTATACAACTTATGCTATTCATCTTGTTGAATAGTTATATTTCTAAAGATTGTTCCACCTATTAAGTGGAATTACTTATTTTCCAGTTTTTTTAAAAAAAAGTATATAAATCTATTTATAAAGTGATCAATTGCTTGTAGCTGGACATGTTTTATGAAATTGCATGGGATATTTGTGTTTCGAGCATTTATTTTTATTCTGAAAATTCCCACTTAGATCTAACTTGAGTATTTCCCTTGAATTTTCCAAACTAAGTTAGTGTGAAACTATGTTTAAAAAACCAAAAAAAAAAAAAACAAAAACAAACAAACAAACAATATAATAATAATAATAATAATAGTTCTGAATATGTTAAAAGGTTAAATATTGTGAAATGTGTATAGTTGTCATACTTCATTAAAATTTGTACATAAAATTATTTTAGCTAGCTATAAGAACTCTAAATGGTGACACTTGCATAGGATATTGGTAGGAACTAATCATATGTTGAAGATAATACTTAAATAATTAGTTGAAAATCTAAATGTTTGTGTTAACTTATTCAAAAAAAAAAGAGTTTGTATGTCTAATGATGCTATGACTTGTACATCCTTGAAATATTACGTGCCTCATTTATTTTTATTGGGAAATCTGAGTTCGGAAATTTACTTTAAAATCTTTAACTAATTACATTCATGAAATTGGTTTGTGCTATAATAAGTTCCATTATGTATGTGCATCATCACTCTTTGAATTTCTGCTATCACACTTTATGAAATTTGGACAAATAATTGTAGTTGATATCGTTTTTCTCAAAATACCAGGTCGACCACTATTATTTTTGGTAATCTCTATTGATGTAAACTTGATGTTAGTCATTAATATGTTAAACAAAATTAGCTTCAAATGGTGTATGATAGAATTGGACGAAATTTAATAAATAAACTAGTTTTGGCAAATAAAAACGACACTTGGTGAAATTTTGTGGCATGCAATGCATAGGAACCTTGTCTTGAAATATGTTGTATTGAAATAAAGATTTCTTATCACTTTATAAGCATGAATTATATGTATCCTTGTTCCATATTGAATTTATGATGAACGCCTTCAAATTGACATAAACTATTTGACTTGGCAATTTTGCATTGATCTGTTGCACCTATAGAAACAAAAACCATAAGGATTAGCTTCCTGGATTTTAACCCAAAGAAATGAAGTTTTAAACATGAACTTTTGAGTATACACTTTAGTGAATTTTGAGCATCTATCTAAATTGAGAATTAGCATGTATTATTGATACTCCTGGAACCCTACTATAAAGTGCACCACTATACAAATACTGTTGAGCTAAATTTTTGGCCAAACTAATAGATTCTAGACATATAAAACATAAATTGGAATGTGTTGGTGATAGTAGTAATTGAAGACGAATTTTGTCTTCCCATATCATCTACATCTGTTGTGCGCTTATGATAGATAATAAACATGAAATTTGTGATAGCATGTGAATTTCATAGAAACTAAGTAGTACTTACAAGCTGTTAGGATTTTGTTGAAACTATTTCTCGTTGATCTGTACGTTGATTTCTCCTCATATCTAATAAAAATATTGAGAATATAAAATTCTCATTGTATGTCAAGAAATTGGCATAGTGTCTGCCATTAGCGAAGAAAAGATTTACCATTGCAATCAAGAATACTTATTTTTGTATAGAAACTAGTAAAACCCTAGATACCTAAGGAATTATTGAGTTCCTAATATAGCCTGAGAACTTGACTGGGAAAAAGGTTCAGATAAAATAGTCGAGCAATTGCTCAAAGATCTAGGCGTATAAATAGGCATAGGGCGGTGTCTCTAGGCCTTAAGACAGTGTTACTTAGCACTGTGTAAAATGTGAATTGATATCGTGACTTTTAGACTTGTATGTCTACAGTATGTTTTGCATTCGGCAAAACATTTATTGTACCAGGTAGTAGTTGAAATACCTTAAGCCTAGGGATAATCTCCTAGGTATTAAGGCTAAAATCCCTAGTGTTGTGATAATGGATTGAGCCAGAAGGCCAATACGTATTAAGCCAAGAGGCTAGATGGTCAGGCAGTAAGGCCTGTGTAACCAAGTAAGTTGGGGATGGACGAAAAGGTCCTGTGTTTGGATACTATACCTGGGTACAAAAATAAATAAAATTATTATTTGAATATTGGAGTACGTGCTAAGCAAGCACGCATAGTAAAGGAATAGACTAGATGTCTAAAGTTTTCTGAATTTATACGATCAAATGTCAAGGGTGAACGTATCGGTCACCCTTATCTAAGCAGAAGTTACTTGAACCGGATCTGATTGATCAGACCTCCACTGTGATCAAAAGACAACTCTTAAGCAACACAAAGTAGACAGAAGAGCTACGTTGACGAAAGAAGGAGACCTCTAAGAGTTCGAAATCGACGATCATATGTTTTTAAAGCTATTCCCAGTAACCAGTGTCAGTCAAATGCTACAGGGGTAAAGATTTAGTCCGCGTCATTAAAGACCATTCGAAAACCCTGTTAAACGTGAACCAGTCTTTTACCAGATAGACACACTCCCGAACCTGAATGATCTTGATAACATTTTCCATGTTTTCTCAATTATACCTCGACCTTATCCTAGAATACGAGATATCATAGGCACCACAGAAACATTTCATACAAGGATGTCAAGGTACGACCTGACAATACCTTTGTAATTAAACCGGAGCAAATTCTCGGTCACCAAGAGAAACGGCTTAAACGTAAAGAGGATCCAACTGAGTGAATATCCAGAGTGTATGGCCTGAAAGTCTAATTAGTGTAGGGTAAGTTTCCAGAAGTTGTGGTTCAAAGTCTAGTACATAGTATTGAGCAAATTTCGAGGACGAAATTTTATTTAACGGGGGGAGAAATGTAATACCCTAAAAATCCTATTTAGCATAACCACTAAATGATACCTATTAAAGTATGTGAATATGTGGTCTCAAAGATATTATAGTTTATCTAGTTTAAAATTTGAGAATTTTCTCCTAGAGTTAAATAAACCAAAGCAACTCAAATATTCTAAGTTCATTTAGGGATCATAAAATACCCTATAATTTTCATATTGAAGCATAGTTCATATTTAAATTTTAAAGGGGCATAAAATGTTATTAATCTCAAACAAATTAGAGGAGAGTGTCAATAATTGATTGGACAAATAATTGTACATTAATTAAAGTAATTGCATTGAATTTTGCAATTAATTATTGAATCCTTTTAGGAACCATAAAATATCATAAAATGCAAATAATTACCAAATTAAATTATGGTTCACATGGAATTAAAAGGACCAATAAGGAACTATGGAGAATACTTAAACAAGATAGGAGAAAAATAATAAATAGTTAGGTATTCATTAAATTAAATAATTGTGCCAAATCTTTATTAATAATCAAGGAATTGATTAAGCATCATTAACTTATTAAGATGTGAAATTTACTAAAATACCCTTAATTAACACACTAATGCATAAAATCATAATTGACTAATAGAAAGCCCTAAAGAGTTATCATCACGCTGAGCCCAATTAAGGGGTGAATAATAACAATTAATGAGCAATTGAAATTACAACAATGAAGACACTAAATTTAACTAAATTAAAATAGGCATAATTAAAGATGTATAATTCAAATTAAAAGCCAATGGCTAATCAAGAGTTGTTTAAATTTCTAAGGACTATAATTAAATTGGAGTTCCTAAAATAGTATAAAACATCATGAAAATACCTAAAACAATTATAGGGAATTTCCAACAAGTAAAGAACAATTAAATCTATATTTAAAAAGATATTAACCTTTAATTCTTATATTTTCAAGAATAAGTCATAAAGGAGTATGAAAAGGTTTAAAGTAATTAGGGAATGCTAAAGAATAATTATTGGGCACCTAAATTAATATTAATTGAATTGACATTCATAATTAATCTAATGGCAAACATTAGCAACAATTAGGAGTATTTTCGGTTAAATTCTATATTAAAACTTAACAAGGGATCAATGATTGAAACAAATGGATTTAGTAGGATCATAATTAAGTTGGTAATCAATAAAAGCATTACAAATTAAACTTAATTAAGCTAAATCAAATAATAAACAAGAGGAAATTAAATTAGGGCTTTTTACCACAACCATGCACATTGGATCAATTTTTGGGAGTCCAAACTTTTGCCCAACCAAGCAATAAAGCCCAAAACAAACCTAAAACCCAAAAATTCAGAGGGGGCACGGTTTTGGGAGCTTCATGAGGAAGGAATTGAGTTTCATCACATGTGCCAATTGGTCAAAGCTTGTAGGATACAACTTACTATTCAATTCTTGCACTCCAAGTTGTTTTAGCTTCTAGGAGAAGGAAGAAGAAAGAGAAGAAGGGAGAGAGAGAGAGAGAGGGCAGATGAGAGGGAGAGTGGTGAGGATTTGAAGTTGCGAAGTTGCCCTAGATCCAATGGTGGAAAATTGACAAGAGGGAAGTTGCTTTTATTTACCAAATTGCCTTGAGAAATTCCTATAAATAGGGCCTTTGGGCATTCACTTTTCCTCACACCAAGCAAAGCAATGCTTGCTTATTTGAGAGAGAGTTGAGAGAGTTGGAGGAAGAGCTTGAAGGAGTCCAAGCTTTAGGTAAGCAAAGTTCTTTAGTTTTGAGTTTATATTCATAGATAGAAGTAGTTTTAATCTTTAAAATTCTAGAATAATTTTAGTTTCATGTTTTTATAGTTTAAAATAGCTTCATTTCGAAAATATAGTGAAGGTTTTTATCAGATACTCGCTCTTTTCAAATTATTCCGATGCTCTACTCTGATCAAATAGTTCGAAAACGTTTTAGAAAATTTGGATGTTACATTTTGATCCTTTTCTTTTTTTCCTTTGAATTTGTGTAATTTTTCGCAATTTTCATGTAATATTTCATAATTATACTTAAGGGCCCAAAATTTTTAAAACTAATATTTTTGACCCCAATATAATTTGTTATTCATATGATCCTTTTCAATATCTCTATTGAGCCATGAAACAACGTAACCTATGCCCTATTTAGTTTAAAATATTCTTTGAACCATTTTCTGGTTTTGAGTGTTACTTTGTAATTTAAAATATCTGTACCCTTATGTTTCAATGATTACAATTTGGTCTCTTTATAATTTTTATCTTCTTTTTTCTAACCAGCACCTTTCTTCATTTACATTTAAGTCCCTACCCTTCATTTTGGCCGTTGGAACTTTCCTAGAATCCCAAAAAATATTTGTACTTTAGTCTCAAAAGATCTTTTAACTTTGCGTGCTTTTAGTCCTTGGGAACATTCTATCTTTTCATGGCACTTCTGGAACTTCCACTCAATATAAGTGGGCTTAGTTGCCAACTTAATTTGGACGTTTATTGAGCTTTTATGCCCAAAATCCATGATATGATATATTCGATCCACACACTTGTGTTATATAAAATTGAAGGAATACAATATACAAAAGAATCTCAAATTTATCAAAAAACTCCTTTATGGTCCATTGATACAGAAAAAAATTATCAGGTAAAGTAACTTCAAAACTGTGCATTCAAATATGAATGAGAAGGAAGCTTATAATTTATAAGATCCTAGTACGACGATGTTTAATTACCAACCTAACTAAGTTACACAATAACGTGGTTTGTCCTCTATATATTTTTAGTATCCCTTTGAGAAAAAGTACGACCTTTAGTAAAGCCTCATTTTTTTTGGTCAACGCTTTAGTAAAACCTCATAGTTGTTTGGACAAAGCTTGCAAAGCTTCATATACATCCAGTAGGAAGAGCTTATTAAACATTCAATTCAACCACGAACCCTATATTGTTTCAAGAAAATCTCTCAATTGTTTCAGCACAACTAGAAAAAGATTATTATAAAAGAATTGAGTTCTGATAGAAAAGTAGTAGCTAGTATCATGAGGAAATGGTAGAAAGAACCTCAGAATCAGTTATGGACTCATCACAATCCTGAGCAATTCCTAATTAGTTGTCCTTTTTAAAACAAAAATTTGAATGGATTCCATTTTGCACTACTACAAAAAGCAGATATGGTGTCCCCAAAAAAGTCTACTTTTTAAAAAGGGAAGTAAAAAGTAAAGGCAGTGATATTTTCGTAATTATGTGGAGGATTTTGGATCCCTCTAAAAATTGGGACGCCAAAAGTCAAAGCTGGATGGATATCTCAAGTTCTCATTCCCCTCTTTTTAGGAGGGTATCTAAAAAAAGAAATAGAATTCCCATAGAGGATTGTTGGAACTAAGAGACTTTTGGCATCCTAATTTAAAAAAGGAACGCCAAAAGAGATGCCAAAAGTAGAGGTAACGAACATATATAATACATTATAAGAACCATTTGACCATGAAGGTGTTGTGAGGAAAACATTGACTCCCTGCAGTCTCTCAAGTTTCACACAAAGGGGGGTTTGGGTCACGATGAAGGCAAAGAGATCTGCTTGGGTCATGAGATCTGCCTGGATCAATGAAGGTAGCGGGATCTTCCTAGGTCGATGAGCCTAGGTCACAAGATCTGCCTGGGTCAATGAAGGTGGCAAGATCTACCCCCATTACGAGTATTATACTCCTACCAGCCTCACCTTTTCAGGTGGCGAGTAAAGTGACCTTTACCATAATATATAGTCATCCAAACTAAAGATGTAATGACAAAAGCTGTCTCCATCTTCCACAAAACCTCAGTCATGCTCTCTTGTCTTACCTCCAGTCTCCTGCTCTATCCTAGATACACTTCATGTATTCTTATAATAGCCTAGGATTCATAGATGAATCACACAGTAACCATTAATTTCATATACAATGTATGTATAAAGTATGCAAGAAAACCATAAAGCATACAGCATCTAATAAGTAGCACATAGTAAGGCATACAGCCTAAACCGGAACAAGCAGTCACACATAACATATACTAGTTAATAAAGCATATAACCATACTAGGGGTCGTACACAGCGGTTCCAGTACACAAACGCTTGGAACACATAAGATCGAATGCATAACCAATCACAATAAATCATACATACAAAGTCACACAAAATACATGAAATTAAGGTTACTTACCTACAAGTAGCTATTAGTAGAAGAACAAATACCCGGCTACTAAATAAGAACGATAGACCTAAATAAAATAATATATCGATGTCACTGTCAATATAACCCCTTCCTTTACATTATGTTATTATACACTTGCATAAAGGGTTTTTCCACTTTTGAAACTCATTAATTTCCTTTGTTGATGAGTATTTCTTCTTTGATAAATTTTTCTTTATTTTTGTACAAAGTGTTGGAAATTTCTGAAATTTGACCCAACTTCAAAAATTCATAATTAATTGTAGAAAATTCTGATTGGGGTCTTCCAAAAATCTACATGACCCTTGATATGTCTATTTTTGACTAAAAAGACTTACTTAGTCCAGAAAAATGTAAATCATTACCAGTTTCCGAAAATGCCCTTGTTGATTTTTCAGCTTCTCAATTTGCATATATTCATACTTTTATACTTCCAAAATTATTCTCCATACCCTTTCCTATATAAAATTCCATTTAAACACTTTTAAACTATCAAAATAACCAAAATGAAATTATATTACCAAGTTCTAGCTATTGACCAAAGTTTCCTTAAACCTTTGCAAAATTTCAAGAAGTTAGAGAAGAGAACTTAGTTGCTCAAAGTTCTAACTTCTTTGCCACTTCTCCTTGATCTCCTTTGTGATTATCGCTAGAAATTCCCTAATATTATACAAGATCACTAATTGAAGTCTCAAACAAACTTTTATGAATTTGAACAAAATAAGATAATTTCCATAACTTCCTTACCTCTCCTTCTCTTGAAATTCTCATTGCTTGTGATTCTCACAACACTCTCCTATCTTTCTTTTATTTAGGGTGGGTGGTGCCTTTTTCTTGACAAAAACGAGGAGAGTGAAGTTTTATTTACAGAGGATGAGGTACCAAGAATATTCCAATGTGTTTTTACTATTATGCCCTTTTTGTTGGCTCTTGGAATTGCTCTAGGTTCTTCTTATTTTCTTTGTGTAAATCTTATTTTTCTCCTTTCCTCTCATATGTCATGCCAATTGCCCCCCTTTTTGAGCTAAAATGTCTTCTAATCACATGCCTTATTTTTATGGTGAAAATGATTTGCTTAAATGGTAAGATAATTAGGTGGCATAAATTATCAATAAAACAAACACAAGTGTCTCTATCCTTTCCTCTTTACATTTCATGTTGACACCTTAATAGCTTAGGTGTCCCCTTTTATTGATTAACTATGCATATGTTGTTGGTTAAAATTGATCTAGCTTGACATTCAAGCAACATGTTTACGAGGTTGAAAAACAAAATTTTTCAGTATTTGCGGAACCCACGTTGGATATTTACTATTCATGTGAATAGTAACAGTAAAAATATATATATATTTTTTATTTTTACCGTGCCGGTAAATTATTTTTACTGTGCCAGTAAATAATATTTACTGTAATGGTAAATAATTTTTACCGTGCTAGTAAATAATTTTTACTACACCAGTAAATAATATTCAGCGTGAACAGTAAATAGTTTTCACCACGCCTGTAAATATATTTTACAACAATAAATAATATTTACTATGCTGGTAAATAATTTTTACTGTTCGGTAAATAATATTTACTGTACTGGTAAATAATATTTACTGTCCAAGAATAATTCTTTTCTGATGTGACAGATCAGACTAAGCTGCAGCCACAGAGCATACTCAGAAGAAACTCTTTGGTAAATAATATTTACCGTACCATGTGGAAATACTAACCTCATGAACTATGAACCATGTATCGTAACTCTTACAGTACCTATTTAGGATCTACTCGTTAAAACACATAGGGTTTCAGGAATACCTGTGATCACTTGAAGACGTCAAAGAGTATGTTGTCCTCTAACGTTGATCCACACGACTATCTCCTGATTGCAAATGAGAACACCTTCTCCTTGAATCCCCGACTCCTTGAATGCTTGCTAGGCAGTAACAAGGTGTAGAACTTGATAATCATTGAATTCATATTATTTTAAATGCAAAAAGAAGCTATAAACTCTGTCATTATCATGCTTTAATGGAACAATTAGTCAAATATGTGATTTCATCTTCATAAGGAGCTTTTAGATTTTATTTGCATTAATCTTGGTCACATCTTGAGTTTGGACTCAAAATTGGACTTTTGTCACATTCTTACTGCAGTTGGGTCATGAACACTGTTCGGTATTTTGGGAATAACTTGAGTTATGTAAATCCAATTGATCCCCAATTTGCATTTCCAGAAAGCTAAGAGGAAGCCCTACAACTCCTATGAAGAGCCCAAAAGCTAAATCAGACGTTTAGAGGGCCAAAATTGGACTGGAAACCGAAACAGGCTGCTTTCACTGGACTCTGGAATGACGTTCGGTATTTGGCCCATATCTGGAGCTACAGACCTCCAAATGGGGCACCGTTTGAACGACTGGAAAGCTGACATCCGGGGCTACATTTCATATTAAGATCACATGGCCAGATTCGGATGATTTCGTGGCCTAACATGGGCAGGAAAAGAAGACACGGTTTTGGAGCTGTAAAGTGATTCAAAGATGCTTCCAAGTTGGCCACTAACTAAAGTGACGAATTTGGGTTGTAAAGTGCATGGATGAGATGCTCCTAGCTGCCTATAAATAGAAGAGTGTTGTGAAGAGCAAGACACACCTTGGAGATGACCAAGATCTCTCCCATTCTTTCCTTCTTGTATTTTCTTGCCTCCTACATGGAAGGCTCAGTTTTTCTTTATTAGTTTCATGTATTGTCTTTAATTCTTGTCTTTAATTTCTTGCCTCCTACATGGAAGGCTTAGGTTTTAATCTTTCCTTTTAATTATTTTATTTTGATTTTATGTTCTTCTTCTTTTTCTATATGGATTCATTATGTTGTTGAGATTTATTTTTGAATAGAAGCTTTCATTTTCTTTAATTGTTCTTTGTGTTCTTCGTGTTCATGATGAACTTGTTCATGTTCTTCATGGTCATGATGAACATTTCTACATTTTCATTTCACAAAGCCATGCTTGGCTGAGTTTCTGTGATCGACCCATGAGTTGAGGATTCCATGGTGTCATCCGGAGGACTTGCGCTTTAATCAGTAACTGACTTGTTTCTATTAATTTTAATCGGATCCGATTATAATTATGGATTGGGTATTAGATTTAATATCCAGATTGAAATCCCAAGGACTTAGGTCGAACCGGGTTGCAGAGAACGTTGTGCGATCGTACAACGAGCTCACCACGTGTTCGATCAAATGCTAGGCGATCGTCTAGTCGAGGGAGTTTCTGGACAAATGCAGAGATCTCGGTTTGTCTAGAATCAATCACAAGTTCAGTTATCCTATTTTTGTTCGATGATGGAAGGTCTTGGAATCCCAATTCTGGGTTGATCCATTTCAATTTGATTAATCTCAATTTTCTTCATTCTGTCTTTAATTCCTGTTTTAATTTCAACAAAAACCAATCCCCCCTTGTTTTCATTTCATTTGCATGACATCTAGATTACTTAGGATCCAATAAAAGGCTCCTCGAGAAGAGAGAACGATCCTTGGTTTGCCTATATGCAATCCTTGGTTAATTGTTGATTGTGGACCCCAAGGCTAATGACAAAAGGTCCTCATCAAATGGCGCCGTTGCCGGGGAGCTAAGTAATTGGCTCCCTAGGTAATCTAATTGTCAAATTTACTTTTGACAAGGGGTTTCTCATGTGAAGCTTGTTAGTTTTGCATTTTTGATTTTTCATTGCATATAGTTTAGGATTTTTGCATTTAGGTAGCTTGCATAGCATTCATTGCATTATTGCACCGTCTTGACTTGGTAGCTTCTGTGTGGTGTGTTAAAATCAGATTCGATATAATTTTGAGCTCATTTATTTGAATTCACCATGTCTCCAAGTTAATTCATAACATACTCGTATTTTTTTTAAAAAAAAAAAATTCTTCTTTTCTTTTTCACTTGCATTGGTATTTTCTTAAATTCCTTTTCTTAGTTTTATAATTTATAGTTAGATAGTCATCTTGTAATTCCTTGGGAATTAATTGTAGTGAAATTTCATGGCTTGGTTTTATGATAATCATAATCTACCTTTCAATTCTCACTCTTTTGTAGGCAATCAAGAATGTGATGGCTTATTCCACCAATACCATGAACCATACCAACAACCTCCATTCCAACAATATCATCAATCCTCTCCATTCCAACAATATCATCAACCCTCCTCATTCCAACAATATCATCAACCCTCTCACCTACCTTACCATCCTCCATTCCATCCCACTTCTATACCATGCCATCCATCTCATGAATCCCTATACCCATTTGAGCCACCTTACGAACCTTATTCTCAACCATGTCTACCCGACCAAGATCCTTCATTTTGTGAAGTCATTGGAGATTTCCAAAATCAACCAGCTTGGGCTGTAAATGAGGAGTGGTCACATAAGGACAACCTTTATCAACAGATGGACTCTATGCTTAAAATGATGGAACAACAAGTGAAATCATCTGAGAGATTAGCAAAGGAAATTGAGCAGCAAGCACAAGTTTTAAAAATGAAATTTCCTTCTATCATGGGCACACATGCACAAGAAGTGAGACAAGTACAAGAGCACATTGAAGAGTCTTCTCTCCCATTTGGTAATGATCATATCCCTATAGAAGTAGACTCTCCTACTACTTTGATTAATAAAGCAATTCATAATTTGAGTGATAATGAGGTGTACGAGGAAATCATTATTGAATCCCCTCAATTGTTTGGACATGTAATTGCTCAACCAATTGGCTTTAGTAGTAGTGATTCGATTGTACTTGTTGATGAGTGTGTTCCTATTCTTTCATGTGATGCTTTAACTGATGAAAATGCTTCTCTTCATAGTACTATGGATGAATTCGATAAATTGAATGACATATTTTCATGCTCTTGTGAGGAATATCAAATGTGTGTGGATTGTTATCATGAAAAATGTCATTTACATGTTGAGCTTCAAAAGAAAGCATTTAGTGAAGTGGTTGATTCTACCATTGATCAAAATGCACTGTCTTGTACTATTGAAGATAGTAAGCATGTCAATTCTGAAACAGTTGAATCAAGCATGGATGCCAATGTTGGTGATGATGTTCTTGCTGAATGGTATGCTGATTATCCTGATTTTGCATCTATGAGTAACACTGTCAATTGTGCCTGTTCTAATAATGAACGATGTCCTATTTGCACTGAAATTAATGATGCATTATTCGGTGATTTTGGTAGCAATTCTGCATTGATTGTGGATTCTATTGTTGATATGAGTGAGAACAATCATAGCCTAGAATGTCAAATGCATAAAATTCCCATTGAGTTACATTCTTGTAGTCTGGTTGGTGACAAAGATTCTGAAATTTTGATTGATAAAATCCTGCATGTCAATGAATCTTTCCAACAAGTACTTTCTTGTGATTTGCCACCTGATTTAGAAAAACAAGATAATTGTTTTGAATCTTTACACATTCCAGGTGGTGATGATTTGAAAAATTCTTTTCCTTTTTCCACTCTTTTCCCTTCCATCTCTTGTGATTGTGACAATGATGAGGTATACTCCAACACTAAGTTGGATTCCATACCTTCCATCTTGCAACCACAAGAGAATTTTCACAATATAATTGGTACCTTGACTCCTACTGATGGGAGTATCATTGATTTCCTTGGATGTGATAGTTACTTGGAGAGTTTGGAACTTAACATGCCTTTAATTCACTTGAAACTCCTCCATGTTTCTATTTTTGGATGGGATACTGCTGGTTGCTTGTCTTCTTTGCAGGCACATTCCTGGAAAGGTTCTTTGTGGATCCAACATCCTTCGTACATTCTTGGACCTCTTCCAATTGATCCTGAACCACCTCCACCAAGGAAAATCAATGTGGGAGAAGATGTTTTCACAGACAAATGCATGATTCTCATTCGAGATGAGAACTTCTCCTTTAAGCGACTCAAGATCTTCTAACCCAGGTTGTCTCTTTCCTCACTTATTTTCTTCCTAATTTCTACAAATTTTTGGGCAAAATTGTTGTGCGAGGAAGATAAGTGTGGGGGAGGGACACAATCCAGTAGAAAAAGTAGAAATAATGTAGTTTATTAAATAGAATAAGAACAATGCATTTTCTCATTCTATGATTGCAACATATTATGCACTTGGGCACTTTGGTTTTGATGGATCATTCTGTTTTGATTGATATTTTGAACTCTTGGATTATAATATCTTGGTAGTTGATTCTATGATGCTGATTGCAACCTTTGTGAGATTTTGAGCCTATATGAATGGAATTCATCTTTTGCCATTCTTTCTTTCATGTGTGCATCTACTCATGATTTGCGTTCTCTAGAACTTGCTCCTTTTCTTTTTGAAACTACATTTTCACTTATGTGCATAGGTATGATGGAAGCTTGTTTTTGTTTCCTTTTGTTTTGCCCACTTTGGCCAAATAGCCTTTCCCATGCATTATTATTCCTTTGATAACCCCTTTGTGCCTTTTTGTCCATTTTATTCTAAGCCACATTACAAGCCTAAGCATAAAACCATTTTATTCCGCACCATGAAAAATTATTGAGCATTGGTTTACCTTGGTTTTGTGTTTAAGTGTGGGGGTTGCTCAGGAGCGCAACAGTTTAAGTGTAGGGGGGAGATATTTGATTTTTCCATTGTGATCATATATATATAGTACAGTTCAAAAAAAATAAAGAAAAAAAAAGAAAAAAAAAGGAAAGGAAAAGAAAAAAAAAAGATAAAGAACAAAAGAAAAAAAAGGTGTAAAAAAAAAATTAGAAAGAAAGGAAGTATTTGAGTTAAATAAAAATTTTCATACATAGAGAATGATTGTGTTAATCAGTGCTCAATTTAATTTCTTTGATGCTTAACCTCTCATTCCATACTTTTACCTACCTTCACCCTAACCCCATTACAACCTGTAATAACAAGCTCTCTTGATTTGTGCAAGCATGTGTTATCAGTAGTGGAGAAGTAGAACTTGAGCAAGCTTATGGTAGAACAATTTCATTGAGCAGAATTTGAGTGATACACTGATTAACCATATACACTTGAGAGATTGATTGAGGGCATCATTTGAGAGACTATTTTGTGTGATCAGCATCATTGAATGATACTGCCATGATTAGTAATTTGAGATGAAGAGATTTCTGTCTTGAATGGTTGATCTTTTGAAGCTTTTGTGATCCTTGTTGAGCTTTGAAATTTCAGCAATTGTTAGAAAAGAGAAATTTCTCTTGTTCCTTACTTTTTAATTTTGCTCAGGAGTGCAAAAGGATAAGTGTGGGGGAGTTTGATAATCATTGAATTCATATTATTTTAAATGCAAAAAGAAGCTATAAACTCTGTCATTATCATGCTTTAATGGAACAATTAGTCAAATATGTGATTTCATCTTCATAAGGAGCTTTTAGATTTTATTTGCATTAATCTTGGTCACATCTTGAGTTTGGACTCAAAATTGGACTTTTGTCACATTCTTACTGCAGTTGGGTCATGAACACTGTTCGGTATTTTGGGAATAACTTGAGTTATGTAAATCCAATTGATCCCCAATTTGCATTTCCAGAAAGCTAAGAGGAAGCCCTACAACTCCTATGAAGAGCCCAAAAGCTAAATCAGACGTTTAGAGGGCCAAAATTGGACTGGAAACCGAAACAGGCTGCTTTCACTGGACTCTGGAATGACGTTCGGTATTTGGCCCATATCTGGAGCTACAGACCTCCAAATGGGGCACCGTTTGAACGACTGGAAAGCTGACATCCGGGGCTACATTTCATATTAAGATCACATGGCCAGATTCGGATGATTTCGTGGCCTAACATGGGCAGGAAAAGAAGACACGGTTTTGGAGCTGTAAAGTGATTCAAAGATGCTTCCAAGTTGGCCACTAACTAAAGTGACGAATTTGGGTTGTAAAGTGCATGGATGAGATGCTCCTAGCTGCCTATAAATAGAAGAGTGTTGTGAAGAGCAAGACACACCTTGGAGATGACCAAGATCTCTCCCATTCTTTCCTTCTTGTATTTTCTTGCCTCCTACATGGAAGGCTCAGTTTTTCTTTATTAGTTTCATGTATTGTCTTTAATTCTTGTCTTTAATTTCTTGCCTCCTACATGGAAGGCTTAGGTTTTAATCTTTCCTTTTAATTATTTTATTTTGATTTTATGTTCTTCTTCTTTTTCTATATGGATTCATTATGTTGTTGAGATTTATTTTTGAATAGAAGCTTTCATTTTCTTTAATTGTTCTTTGTGTTCTTCGTGTTCATGATGAACTTGTTCATGTTCTTCATGGTCATGATGAACATTTCTACATTTTCATTTCACAAAGCCATGCTTGGCTGAGTTTCTGTGATCGACCCATGAGTTGAGGATTCCATGGTGTCATCCGGAGGACTTGCGCTTTAATCAGTAACTGACTTGTTTCTATTAATTTTAATCGGATCCGATTATAATTATGGATTGGGTATTAGATTTAATATCCAGATTGAAATCCCAAGGACTTAGGTCGAACCGGGTTGCAGAGAACGTTGTGCGATCGTACAACGAGCTCACCACGTGTTCGATCAAATGCTAGGCGATCGTCTAGTCGAGGGAGTTTCTGGACAAATGCAGAGATCTCGGTTTGTCTAGAATCAATCACAAGTTCAGTTATCCTATTTTTGTTCGATGATGGAAGGTCTTGGAATCCCAATTCTGGGTTGATCCATTTCAATTTGATTAATCTCAATTTTCTTCATTCTGTCTTTAATTCCTGTTTTAATTTCAACAAAAACCAATCCCCCCTTGTTTTCATTTCATTTGCATGACATCTAGATTACTTAGGATCCAATAAAAGGCTCCTCGAGAAGAGAGAACGATCCTTGGTTTGCCTATATGCAATCCTTGGTTAATTGTTGATTGTGGACCCCAAGGCTAATGACAAAAGGTCCTCATCAGAACTCAAGAGTTTGGATTTCTTACTCAAGACTAAGAGAACTTCCTTAAGAGGAAGAAAGAGAGAGAAAGAGAAAGAACTTCCTTAAGAGGAAGAGAGAGAGAGAGAAGCTTGGTGTGTATTGAAATGAAGGAAATGAGTGCTATTTATAGAAACAAGGAGTGAACCATGGCCACATGTTCTTCTTTCAATGTGAGCCACACATTCATTTCTACTTCAAATCCAAAGTGCTTCTTTGAAGAATCAATTATTCCAAGAAGTGATTCTTGAACAATTAATTATTTCAAGAAGTGCTTCTTATAATTAATTGTAATAATTGATTATTCATGAATAGTAAAAGATAAATAGTACTTTTCCACTTTGTACTATTCATTTGACACTATTCACGTGAATAAATAATTACTAATTAATTACTCTCTTTATACAATCCTGATTGGATACAGCCTTGGTAAATTCATAAATTACCTCAATCTCTTAACCTCTTAATAATTGGGCTTGAAGTACTAACCCAATTACATTAATAGTCTTGACAAAGCCCAATAACATTTATTGGTCCAAACTAGCTAAATTAAGCAATCAAGAATAGTCTTTGGTGTGTGACCCATTAGGCCCAATTAGTTACTGACATAGATAAACTTGAACCAATTAAACTCCTTTAATAGGTCAATTTGTCTAATGACTACATAAGACACTAGCAATGCTCTGTAGTCCCAGAACTAATCAAGTTGATCAAGTGATCTACCTTTTTCTAATTTGGATACTGTGCATATATCATCCCTTACAATGTTGTTCATATTTAGTCGAGAGCAAGGATAGAGTATAATCTCTCTTGATTGACTAAATGTAGCTATTACACAGAACCAGGAATATTCTTCTATTGACTCTAAGACAGATCATGACTCTTCATGATCACTTACTATGCATAGATTCCCGAGTCAACTAGAAGTCATCCAAGCTCTTACCGGTCTTGTGAACAACTAATCCCTTGTAGAGTATTGTAAGTCCTTTCGGCATGACCATCTATACTCATGTATTCAGGTAATACCCAAGAGTACACTGTTCTCCCCATATTTCAGGCGGATAGAGTTGTACAGTCAAAGTATAACCCTAGGACATAGTGGCCGATGACATCCTCAAGGCTAAGATGATCCGCACTACCAAATAATAAGAGACATTACAAATCCAATGATACTCTCTACAATGAATCCTTGTGGAGTCTCTCAGTTCAGTGCTATCTGTTCTCTAACAGATCCACCCACGACATCAGCTAAGGCATCAACATGCCTGCATTCCATGAGGTCCCTACCTTGCATCACTATACAAGTAGATGATGTCGTACTAGTCTTATTGAAATCACCAATGCCCTTTCTTGGCGATTCAAGACTAGGAACAATTTTCAGGCAATAGACATGTAGTGTACTCGATTCCTCATGATCATGATCCCTATCATAGATCACCGAATAAACACATATTCTATTCCTTGGGCCTTTATCTTTAATCTCATATTAACTATAAAATATAGGCGAGACATAAATATGATAAAGATAAATTATGCTCAAACATATTAATCATGAAATATCAAACAGTACAAGGTGTTCAATTGATTGTCTCTAGGACACCTACATACTAACATATGTGTCCTTAACTTTTATTCTTTCAATATTATATTGTCACATGGTGCTTAGGTATCTCCCTATAATTATCCACCTTTCCATGTGTCCCCTTTTATTTGATGAAGATGCCCAAGTGCCCCCTTCTAGCAAATCTTTAATCAATATGAGGACATGTGTACATGTTCTTGTATTTTCTACTGCCTTCACATGCCACCTAATATTGATAATCCCTTATTAGCCAATTAGGTAGAAACAAATATCTCTTGCCTTAGATTTAATAAAAATTCCATATATCTCAATAATATAATATTAGTTGGCTTCATACAATAATTTACATGAAAATGGGTTTATTACAGCGAGATTATGGGATGCCTGGGTTGATGGAGACTTCAAGAGGTTAGGGTCGCGCATCGTTAAAGACTTCAAGAGGTTGTCATCGCCATCGTTGTCAAGCTACCTCACTCTTCAACATCAAAACCATGGGTTACGTCTTTGGGCCACCACTGTCTACTCTCTAATCTGAGAGTTTGGCTAAAGATCGCTGACGATAGGGAATGGTCATCGGCAAAGGTCACCGTCGTTGCCCATGAGTGAGAAGGCTAAAGCAAAGGTAGTCAATGGTTTTCTTCTTCAAATATGATCTATGGTTAGCTTTGTGTTGGTCAATTTTCTTGATAGCAAGTGAACTAGTTGAACAAATAATAAAGAGTAAGTAGAGTATCATCCTTAGAGATCGAGATACCAATGATAAAACTCATTTTGAAGACAGTTGTTTTTAAAAAGGAAAGAAAATAATAATTGGTTTGTGTTTTTTCTTATAACTATCAAACAAAGAAATAAATAAATGATCGTAGTTGCAAGATGATACCAGTTTAAAGATAGACTGAGCTCAGATTTCATCTAAGCATATCACTTCCCCAGCTTGCTTTAGTGCATTGCTATAACAATTATGCTACACAACTTCTACATTGCTACAACATAACTGCCTTCCCAATGTAATTCAGTTAACCCACCACTATGCTATACCGAAGCTTTCGCATCCTGTACATACAATCCTTTACTTCTCCCATATATTCCTATGGCGATTTTCTAGTTCGGATTATCATTCGTAATCAAGGTGTATGGTTATGAGTGGTAGACCCATTCATGTAGCCTACAATGGTAGGTCAAGCCTTGCACCAACCTACCCAGCAAACACTGCCTATCAGATGTCTAACCCTGACTCCCTTCTAGTAAGGCAGGGCCACTGATCTAGCCTTTAACTTTCTCTAACCAACAAGCGATTAAAATACTGATAAACAAACTGCATTTATTTAATTAAAGAACAAGCAAACTGGGTTCATTCTACACTCAATAATTCATCCTCACTCAGTCAAAGGAAATTTAGTTCATGACTGATGAGGGAATCACAAAACAAATCACAGCAGAATAGCCCATGGAAAAAGGTAAACTAAAAATCAACAAAAGAAAATAGAAAGTTCATCGGAGGGATTGACGGCGTAGGAGATGTCTGTCACGTGATGTCTCCACGTATTCTAATCTCCAACTCACTACAGGAAAGGATTTGGGGTCTCTTCTGAAGCTCTTGTGCTTCATAAGTTCTCTCTTCCTCTTTGGAGTCTTTAGCTTAATAAGAATTCCGTTGGCTTTTTCACAACATCGATGATCTTTAGAGTTGGCCATATTTTCCTTTTTATAGTCAAGTTTCCTTACGGCTTACTTTTAGTGAGCTGGACCTTCTAAATCTGTCAGGTCCAACTGGTCCAATTTTCCAAATTCGGTTGATTGATTTTATTGATACTGCGAGATTCTCCAAATCTAAACTTTGGTCCTCTACATCTTCTAATTCAATACGTCAGCAATCCAACCATTGTCTAGACGATCGTCTAATAACATGCACTTAATTTCCTGAAACAGCCTCGAGGAAAAGCCAAAATATATGGCGCATAGTATTGCTTTACTTACGCTACTATAGCATTGGGTTTGCATTATATTACAGCTTAATAAGGATGACCCAATGTTATAGCATTGTATCGGCTATGCTATGTGCATTTCACATCAAACCACAAACTTGTTCTTTTCTTATGCACATGTATGGAATGCTTATACAATTACCATAATTTGTGAAATTCATCTTATGTTTCCCTATATGCATGCATTATAACATATTTACTTAGATTAGATGCATTTAAAATCATATTCACCATACAAAATAGGCACGCATCATAAAGAAAACATGACATAAATAGTACTCATCACTTTGCTTTTGGCGCATGATTGTTTTTGTCATTGCTGGCTTCCAAGATTTTGGGTTTTGGCTAGTGTTTTTTTTTTTTGGAGATGTTAGTCTGTGTGGATCTGACTGACTATGATCCTTGTGTTCTTTTGTAGCTAGGCCTGTGATTTCCTTCAATTCATTCCTTCTCGCTTCACCATCTCTACTTCTGATCTCTGAGGGCCTTGTTGCTCTCAAACCCAACGGCTTCGACGATGTTAACGATCTAAGAATGTTTTTCCAAAGAAAAGAAAAGAAAAAGAAAACACCTTATGACATCCCTTTTTAAAAAAGGGATGCCGTTAGTCTCATACTGGTCTCTTACAACATCCCTTTTTTTAAGGGAAGTTGTATCCTAACTTTACTATGTTCCTAGCATAGATGTCCCCCTGTTTTTAGACGTTTAAAGCGTTGTCTGTAGTATTGTTGTAATCAAGATTTGCCTTGAATTCAATGCAAGACTATCCATTGAAGGAAAAAAAAGTGCATTGAACCCATAATATGAAGTTAGCGATATGGTCTATATTTGCCTTTGAAGTTTTTACTCAGGAGCTCTGGATACCCGAAAGTTTTTTTTCCTCATTTTCGTCCCACAAGTTTCCAAATAAGAGAAATTTTGCCCTTGCTTAAGAGATGCAAACGGGCAAAAATTAGTTGACTTAATTATGCTGACATGGCTCTACCATATAGTATTAAACACCACATAATATTCCACCTATTATGCCACCTCAACACCTCATTCATCTCTTTCTCCTCCCTTTCACTTTCTTTGTGTACATAGGATTTCAGAGAATTCTTGCTTCTTCTTCTTGTTTTTGAGTTCACTGTGTCACTAGAATCACGGCAAGACCCCAACATCATTATCACTTTAAACTCCTCAAAATCAGTCTAGCCATCACCAATGCTATCTATGTTGTGAATCATCGACCAGCACTCTGCCAACAAGCAGTCATCTTCGAGGCTCTTCATCACCATTTAAAGCTTCACCACCGTGATTTTTCCCATAGCCATCAATGTTGAACACCAAGAATGCATCCTAAAAAGTTTGTACTCAAAGTATGGTTGCTAAGATAGAGGGTGAACATAGATTTTGGACCACTAACATAGTTATCATCGATGAAAACGATGGGGATGCAATTGGGGAGGGACTCATATCAATGTCAAACGAGGAAAAGACAGCAGTGATCTTCACGTTGGTATGCAACTCTTACTTAACCATTGGGCGTTGATCTCTATCATCAGCGGTAAAGCCCTTTTAAGTGCTCTTAATGATGGTGATTTTAGCTTCATCGTTGTTGCTTTTCATCAGAGAACCTCCATAAGCTGTGATCTCCCATCTCTCTTTAGCTACAAAGATCTCCTCTTCTACAGCTATCTTATTTTTGGGGTTCCAATTTTCCGTCATCCTTTATCGATTATGGTTCAATATCCCCCCTCCCCCCGCCTAATCTTTGAAAGCTTTTGGATGTTTGTTGATTTCTAATTTTTGTTCCTCTACATATAGGATCCTATTAGTTGGTATAGATTCTGGTGTAACATCCCAATTTTCTAAAGTGTTTTAAAAATAGTTTGACCAGAGTAGAGCAACGAAATAATTTCAAGAGTGAGTATCTGATAAACCTTCACTATTGGTGTGTCTAGTTGCTATTACAGTGGTACAATCATCCGAATATTTAATAATACGGTGATACAAAAATTCGTAATAATTTTCTTCGTCCATGTCCTCACGCGTGCTGTTTACCCTTGTCTCTTATCTTCAGTCCTCGGTCCTCCAGACCCTGAAGCTATAATAAGGGCTGAGGTTCAATTACCATTGAACCCCAGGTAACGGTTAACCTCATGCTTATGTATAGTTATGTATGACAATACAGTAATAATCACATAAAAACTCATAACAGATTCATCTGGATAACGGCACACAGCCACTGCATATGTCTGTTATCACTAGTCTGCACTATTCACCAGTGCCACGGTGTACATCCGTGTCCTCAGTGCTAGGAAACCTCAACGGCGTTATCATGACTATAACCCGTATACAGCTGTATATGTATCAACAATTTTCAAAACAAAGTCACAGTTTATGAACATATCTATCACATACAAGTGTACCATAAGCATCAGAGTTAGTGTTACAGTACGCGTCCGTACCTTTTGCTGACGATATCGATACGTTGATGTTCGGTCTGTGATCACATTATCCTATAAGGGTAATACCGCATTTATTAATTCACAAATAATATTCTAGAGGATATCATAGTCACTAATGACCTTTTTACCCTTGGTACGATTATTTTTCAACTTATCTACTTTAATTCTCCATAAATGCTGGTTCAGAAATTCTGGACAGATTTTTGCCTAACTTCAAAAAATCATAACTAACTCTAGAAAAATCGAAACGAAGATCCGTAAAATTTCCTGGAATCCTTAAGATGTCTATTTTTGAGGAAAAATATCAGATTTTACCCAGATTCCAAGAACAACTCCCAGATTTCAAAAGTTCATACGCTGCCCAGAATTTCCAGAAATTCACAGTAGCAACTTTGGGAATTTTTATCTCATTGTACAGAACTCATTTCAACATGTTCTTTACATATCTGGAAAGCTCTATATGTCTACTTTAACCATGAATTATTTCAGAATCTTTAAAGATAATTTTGGACATAAAATAATTCTCTCTATCCAGCTGACTCTCAAAACCCAGAAATTCCATAATTCCTTTATCTTACTCTAACTTGTTCCCTTAATCCTAAAAGTCACTCCCCAACATGTTTCCACCTTGTTAGGCATCTATTGATGCAATAAGGCCTGAAAACAATTATGGGGAATTACTTTACCTATTTACTAGATTAAAACTAGCATCTACATTAAAACTACTAAGAACAACTAAAAACTAAAAACTATAAAACTAAGAACAAGCATACCTCTTGAAGCTTCTTGCTCTTCCTCCTCCCTCTTGCTCCTCTTAGAAATCAACTCTTTAAGTTTGATTTGGTGTGAGGAGAATGAAGAGGTGAGCTTCCTATTTATAGGGAAAATTCAACACCTCCTACAAGCTTCATCTTCTCAATTTTTGGCCTTTGGATCCTACTTAATTAACTAAGAAGTTTTAATCTCATCCATCCATGTGATTAGAAAACCCTAGCTTAATTAGCAAGATTAGAAAACCCTAACTTGTCTCCTAAGCTTCTCCAACTTCCTTAACCAACAAGTTGTTGACTTCTTCTAGAGCATTCTAGCCACTTCTTACTTCCTATCCAAGTTGTTGAATCCGTCCCCCTCACTCTCTCTCTTTTCTTCACCTTGCTCAACAAGTTGCTTCCTAAGTCTTCCAACTTGTTCACCAAGGTTCACAACTTGCTCTCAAAGTTGTCCCAACTTGCTCTCCAAGTAACTTGTCCACCAAGTAACTTGCCCGCCAAGTAACTTGTCCGCCAAGTAACCTCGTTCGCCTAGTAACTTGTTCGCCAAGTAACCTCGTCCGCCCAGTAACTTGTCCGCCAAGCAACTTGTCCGCCAAGTAACCTTGTCTGCCTAGTAACTTGTCCGCCAAGTAACCTTTCCGCCCAATAATTATTCTTGGTATTCTCTAATTACTTTAAGCCTTTTTATACTCCTTTACGACTTATTCTTGAAAATATAAGAATTAAATGTTAATATCTTTTTAAATGTAGATTTAATTGTTCTTTAATTGTTGGAAATTCCCTCTAATTGTTTTGGGTATTTTCATGATATTTTATAATATTTTAGGAACCCTAATTTAATTATAGTCCGTAGAAATTCATTCAAACAACTCTTGATTAGCCATTGGCTTTTACTTAGGATTATACATCTTTATTTATGCTTATTTTAATTTAGTTATTAAATTTAGTGTCTTAATTGTTGCAATTTCAATTGTTCATTAATTGTTAATAATTGTCCCTTAATTGGCCTCAGCATGATGAGAGTTCTTTATGACTTTTTATGACTTAATTATGAATTTAAACATTAGTGTGTTAATTAAGGGTATTCTAGTAAATTTAGCCTCTTAATAAATTAAATGATACTTAATTAATCCCTTGATTATTTATAAATATTTGGCACAATTGCTTAATTTAATAAATACCTAATTATTTATTGATTTTATTATCTTCCCCTATTTGGTTCAATAATTTTCCATAGTACCTTATTGCTCTTTTTAATTCCCTGAGAACCATACCTTAATATGGTAATTATTTGCATTTTATGGTATTTTAGTGATTCCTAAGAAAATTCAGTCATAGGTTGCCTTAATCCTAAAGAAAGATTTCCTAGAAAATAGAATAATTATATCTCAAAATTTGAAACCACATATTCATCTATTTTTAATAGGTATTTCCTCGCAAAATATAGTGGTTTAGACTAAATAGGATTTTCAGGGTATTACATTTCCCCCCTCGTTAAATAAAATTTCGTCCTCGAAATTTGCTCTATACTCTAGACTTGAATCATAAATTCTGGAAACTTACTCTATGCTAATTAGACTCTGAATCATACACTCTAGATATTACTCTATCGAAACACTTTTGTTGTTTCTCTCGGTGATCGAGAATTTATTCCGGCTTAATTATGAAGCTATTTGCCATGTCGTACTCCGACATCCTCATATCGAAAATGTCTCCGTGGTGCCTACATATTGTGGCAACAAAAGATACCTTATACTAAACGGTACGATCGTGGTTTGGTTGGTATAATCGAGAAACATGAAAAACGTTATGGAGATTCGTCAGGTTTGGGGGTAAGGCTATTTGGTAAACGACTAGCTCACGTTTAGCTATAATTTTCGAATGGTCCTATGTACTAAATTTTCGTCTCTGGAGCGCTTTACTAACACTGGTTACTAGAGATATCTTTAGAAACATATGATCGTCGATTTCGAACTCTAGAGGTCTTCTCCTTTCGTCACCGTAGCTCGTCTGTATGCTTTGTGTTGTTTAGGAGTTGTCTTTTGAACGAAGCGATTTGTTTGGAGGTCTGACCAATTAAACCGAGTTCAAGCAACTTCCACTCAGATAAGGGTAACTAACAGGTTCGCTCTTGAAATTTGATCGTATAATCTCGAAAAACTCTAGACATCTAGTCCATTCCCTTACTATACATGCTTACTTAGCAAGTATTTTAATGTTCAAATAATAATTTTGATTCATTTTTGTACCCAGGTATAGGATTCAAACGTAGGACCTTCTCGTCCGACCTCATCGTGCTTGATTATGCAGGCCTTACCGCCTAACCCATTCAGCCTCTCGGCTTAACACATATTGGCCTTCTGGCTCAATCCATTATCACCGCACTAGGGATTTTACCCTTAATACCTAAGAGGTTATCCTCAGGCTTAAGGTATTTCAACTACTACCTGGTATAATAAATGTTTTGCCGAACGCAAGACGTACTGTAGACATACAAGTCTAAGGTCACGATATCAATTCGCATTTTACACAGTGCTAAGTAACACTGTCTTAAGGCCTAGGGACATAGCCCTATGCATATTTACACACCTAGATCTTGAGCAATTGCTCGACTATTTTATCTGAACCTTTTTCCCAGTCAAGCTCTCAGGCTATATTAGAAACTCAATAATTCCTTAGGTAGCTAAGGTTTTTACTAGTTTCTATACAAAAACAAGAATTCTTGATTGCAACGGTAAATCTTTTCTTCGCTAAGGCAGACACTATGCCAAATTCCTAACATACAATGAGGATTTTATATTCTCAATATTTTTATCAGGAGTGAGGAGAAGTCAACGTACAGATTAACAGAAAAATAGTTTCAACGAAATCCAAAACAGCTTGTAAGTACTATTTAGTTTCTATGAAATTCACATGCTATCAGAAATTTCATGTTTATTATCTATAATAAGAGCACAACAGATGTAGATGATATGTGAAGACAAAATTCGACTTCAATTACTACTGTAACTAACAAATTCCAATTTATGCTTTATATATCTAGAATTTATTAGTATGGCAAAAATTTAGCTCAACAGTATTTGTATAGTGGTGCACTTTATAATAGGGTTCCAGGAGTATCAACAATAACATACTAATTCTCAATTTAGATAGATGCTCAAGATTCACTAAAGTGCATACTCAAAAGTTCATGTTTAAAACTTCATTTCTTTGGGTTAAAATCCAAAAAGCTAATCCTTATGTTTTCTGTTTCTACAAGCGCATCAGATAAATGTAAAATTTCCAAATCAAATAGTTCATGTCAAGTTGAAGGCGTTTATCATAATTTCAATATGAAACAAGGATACATAATGCAAAATTATTTTACTATAAAAAGGTGACAAGACATCTTTCTTTCAATGGACCAAAAATACAATGTGTCACACCCCAATTTTCAAAAGCGGATTTTTTTTTCTTTTCCATCGGAGTAGAGCATCGGAATAATTTCAAAAAGAGTGAGTATCTGATAAAACCTTCACTGTTGTAGTATCTAGCTGCTTACACAACGGTACAGTAGTCTGAAAATAGTTCAATAAAATAACGTTGAAATAAAAATTTCTCCGTCTTCGTCCTCGTGCTGGCTCCTTATCCTTGTCCTTGGCCCTGGTTCCTTCGGATCCTGACACTATGATAAGAGCTGAGGTTCAATTACCATTGAACCTCAGGTAACGGTTAACCTCATGCTTATGTATCAAATATGTATGACAGATATTCATGGCAATACAGCAATAACCACATACAATACTCTCATATTCAAGATAATAACTGTTACGGACCGGCCCAATAGGCCCAAGGCCGGACCTCGGCCCAGTAAGCCTATAAGGGAATCCGCGCTATATTGGGAAGGGATCCGAGATCCCCTATATTTAGGAACTCATTAATGGAGATCCTCACGCAATCATGGCACCAGCCAATCAGCCCTTGACGGCTCAATCATAGATATCCCTCTTTAATAGGGCGATACGGGCACCAAGCTCCTCTATAAATAGAAGGAAACCCTAAACAGGTGCACACGTTCTATCTTATGCTCTTGTTACTTTCTGCCACACAGAGCACACACCCCACTCCCCTGGCTACGTGCCTTCAAGTTTGTTGCGAACTACGTGGACTTTGATCCCTTCGAGGGTACGTAGGCTCTAGGCTTGACACCCTAGTCAAGTCCAATCTCTGTGTTCTTCATACAGAACATTGGCGCCGACCGTGGGGACCGTAAACTTCAATCCCCGTGACTACTAATGGTGAGCACTAGAAGCCACAGCAGAAATCCCCAACCGGTGGGAGGAGACCCACAAGCCAGCCGCCCGCCGCCAGACCAGCCGCCGGCACTACCTCGGAGAGGAAACACCCCAGAAGGACATGTTACTGATACGGTGACTTCCTCCCCGGACAGGGAACAGTCGCTCCATGACAAGCAGCCGCGGCATGAAGACTGGCATCCAGAAGAAGCAGTCGCGCCATCTCCAACGCGTGATGTCCGGGCAGTTGATGCCGACGTCCGCATGATGAGGAGGACTCAGGAATCGTTCATGCGGCGCCTGGAGAACAAGGAAAAACACGACGACCTGCAGAGGCGGGCTGACTTCGAAGCTATCGGAAAGATGATCCAAGAAGCGCTCGAGAATGACCGCCGCGTAAGAGGCCGCCGCAGGGGTCGCGGTCATACAAGGAGAGCCTCGGCAGGCGACAACAGCTCCTCGAGCAACTCTGAGCCGAGGAACCCACGCCGCGACGACGGCGAACCGAGGCGGCGCCCGATTGCAGACCACGGCGGACCACGGTCCCCGGGAGACAGAGGAAACCACGGTGCCGGTCCCAACCGCACCAATCGGCACGAAAGGGAATACCGTGATCGAGAAGAAACCCGCGCTGAGGAAAGAACTCCCCGGCCCCGCCACGGATCGCCTCGGGAGTATCGTGTGACGTACCTATCAGAGACGGGAAGATCCCCGTTCTCGAGGGAGGCGGCAACAGCTCGTTTCCCAAAACGCTTTGATTTAAGCAGCCTGCCGAAATATGATGGGAGCCAAGACCCCCGGAACCACTTGGTTACCTTTGAGAAGCTCATGTGGGTCCGACAAATCAGCGGTCCGGTCATTCAGCGCCTGTTCGCGGCTACTCTGGACGGGCCGGCACACAGGTGGCTGACATCTCTTCCGGACAACTCTATCCGAGACTATGAAGACCTCGGACGAAAATTCGAGCTGCACTTCGCCACCAGCAAAAGGCAGCCGAAGACTACGTTCACCTTGAGCAAAGTACGTCAGAAGAAAGGTGATTCCTTGCAGAAGTATCTGGATCGGTTCCGAGACGTGGCCATGCAAGTACGGTCATTGCCCGAGGATGTCCACGTACACTGCCTGGTTAATGGACTGGATCCAGCATCCCGGCTGGCTCGTCACCTATGCAAGAACCCAGCGTACACCTTGACCGAATTCTATACCGAGGCGAAGAAGTACCTGGAAATGGAGCAGATGGAGGCGGCCAATGCCGATGAACCTGAACGAACTAGGAAGAGCCCGCCTAGCGACGAGGAATGCCCAAGAAAGACGAAGACCGACCCGAGACACCGCAGCCGGGACGGCCGAACAAAGTCTGATCGGGCCGATCAGAAGACCAAGTACGACAGTTACACCCCACTGAACGTCCCTCGGTCCCAGGTATGGAAGGAGGTAGCCCAGACCGAGATGAAGCGGGTGGACAGGCCAAAGCCAATCAGAGGACGCTCCAACACGGACCGTTCCAAGTTCTGCAAGTTCCACGACTGCAACGGCCACACCACCGACGAGTGCTATGACCTCCGCGACGCAATCGAGAAGTTCGTAAGGGATGGGAAACTACGTCAGTACGTAATCAAGACTCAGGGAAGGACGAACGGGAAACGCAACGACCGCGCCCGCTCCAGAAGTCCGCCCAAGGCATCCCGAACTCCAGGAAAAAAGCAGAAGGCGGCCTCGGACGACGAATTTCCCGACGTCGATTTCCAGTGCAACGTCGTCAGCGGAGGATTTGGGGGAGGAGGAGACACAATAAGCCAGCGAAAGAAATATCTCCGCGAGGTATTGACCGTCCGAGACCCCCCTAAATTCAAGGAAGACCCAAAGAAGCCTCGGCCGCCTGCCCTAACCTTCACGGATGAAGAATTGGAAGACGTCATACTGGGACATCTGGACGGACTGGTAATCACCGGAACCCTGATAAACTGTCGTGTTAAAAGAATTTTTGTGGATGCAGGAAGTTCAGCGGACATCATAAGTTGGGATGCCTACAAAAGGATGCACCTCGACAAGGAGGACCTTAAGCCCTGTAAAACCACCTTGGTGGGTTTCAATGGCGAGCAATCCTTCCCGAAAGGCTACATCGACCTCCGGTTAACTCTGGGCACCAGAGAAGCCTTCAAATCGGAGCGGGTACGATTCGTAGTTGCTGATTTCCGGTCCCCTTATAACGTGATCCTGGGGCGACCAACGATCCACAATTGGGATATACTAGTATCCACCAAGCATCAGAAGCTAAAGATGGTCAATAGTAAAAACCAGATAGTCGTGGTCTCTGGAGACCAGAAAGAGTCGAGGCAGTGCTACTACGAAGCTCTCCGGGTCGAGGAAGGAGGAGCATCGTCTCCACCCCGGCTCAGATCTAATGAGCAAGTAGCCGAAGCCGCCTCAGGTGGACGCCCGCGGCAGCAAGTCAACATGGTCGAGTTGGACCTCCGGGAGCCGGACAATCCGAGGCCCGAACCAGAGGGAGAGCTGGAGGAGATAATGCTAGGCGAGGACCCATCCAAAACTGCCAAAATTGGCCGTGATATGGACCACGGCCTGAGAGACCTCATGATACGCTTTTTAAGGCAGAACCGTGACGTCTTCGCATGGACCTCGGCCGAGGTGCCCGGCATTGACCCCCACTTCTGCTGTCACAAGCTCGGCATATGGCCGGGGTCTAGACTCGTGGCACAGAAGAAGAGGAACATCGCGGACAATAGGCAGAAGGCCCTGGAGGACCACATTGAGGAACTCCTAGCGGCCGGCTTCATTCGGGAGGTACAATACACCACTTGGCTCTCCAACGTAGTCATGGTCCTCAAGCCCAGCGGCAAGTGGAGAGTGTGCGTCGATTACTCCAACCTCAACAAAGCCTGTCCTAAGGATTCCTACCCGATGCCCAACATTGATAAGCTCGTGGACAACTCGGCCGGGTACCAACTCCTCTCCTTCATGGATGCCTACTCCAGCTATAACCAGATCGCCATGCATCCCGAGGACCAAGAAAAGACCGCCTTTATAACTGATAAGGCGAATTATTGTTACAACGTCATGCCCTTTGGACTGAAGAATGCCGGGGCCACCTACCAAAGGATGATGAACCGAGTTTTCGAGGATCAGATCGGGCGTAACATAGAAGTCTACATAGACGACATGATCGTCAAGTCAAAACTCCCAGAAGATCACATCCGAGACCTAGAACAGACGTTTGAGAAGTTAAGAAGACATCGAATCAGGTTGAACCCGGCCAAGTGTGCCTTCGGGGTCCCAGCAGGGAAATTCCTAGGCTTCATGTTAACGAACCGGGGGATAGAGGCCAACCCGGACAAATGCAAAGCCGTGCTCGACATGCGGCCCCCGGGGTCTAAAAAGGAGGTACAGCAGCTAACGGGCCGACTAGCCGCATTGACGCGCTTCTTGCCGAAGTCGGCCGAGAAAGCCCTACCTCTTTTCAAGCTGCTAAAGAAAGAAACCAGGGGCGGATGGAGCCCGGACTGTGACGCAGCATTCGAAGAAATTAAGAGATGTTTGGCATCCCCTCCGGTGCTCACGAAGCCGGACCCAGGAGAGACCTTATTCCTCTACCTATCAATCGGCAATGAAGCCGTGAGCGCCGCCCTAGTAAGGGAGTCCGAGGCAGGACAGACACCAATATACTTCACCAGCAGGGCCTTGCAAAGCTCTGAAATCAGGTACCAGAAGCTGGAGAAGGTAGCTTTCGCTCTACTCACAGCCGCAAGAAGACTCCGGTCATATTTCCAGGGACACCGGATTGTCGTACGAACCAGCCAGCCGATCCGGCAAATTCTGCATAAACCGGACCTGGCAGGGAGGATGACCAATTGGGCCATAGAGTTATCAGAGTTTGACATCGCTTTCGAAGCCCGGCAGGCGATCAAGTCCCAGGCACTCGCAGACTTCATTCGGGAACTCACCCCGGCCATAGTCAGTGACGGGACGTGGAAGGTCTATGTGGATGGATCATCCAACGCAAAGGGCAGCGGTGCAGGAGTCATCGTGGAAAGCCCACAGGGAGTAGCCACCGAACACTCCCTTCAGTTAGAATTCCAGACCTCTAATAACCAGGCCAAATATGAGGCCCTACTGGCCGGACTACTCCAGGCAAAGGATAATGGCGCCCAGCGAGTAAAGGTCTTAACCGACTCGCAGCTCGTCGCGGCTCAGATAAACGGCACCTACCAGGCGAAGGGCCCGCTCATGGCAAAGTACCTAAATAAAGCCAAAGAGCTGATCGCCGAATTCGAGGAGGTCACAGTGTCCCATATCCCGAGAGAGGAGAACGCAAGAGCCGACATCCTCTCTAAGCTGGCAAGCACTAAGGGTCCGGACAACCATAGGACCGTGATACAACAGAACCTGGCCGAGCCTAGCTGCATCATGGCCATTTTTGGAGGGGCCGACTGGAGAAAGCCTATTGAAGACTACCTCGAGAGGGGAATTATCCCCACCGACCCGACAGACGCAAAAAAGTTGATCAGAGAAGCCGCCCTCTATGCTATGGTCGATGACCAACTATACAGGAAGGGACTCCATTGCCCAATGATGCGATGCCTTGGAGATTCCGAAGCCAAATATGTGCTGGCCGAGCTACACGAAGGCGCTAACGGCCACCACATGGGGGGCAAGGCATTAGCCCGGAAAGCGTTGCGCGCCGGCTACTACTGGCCCACTATGAGTCAGGACGCCATGGAGAAGGCCAAGACATGCGACAGTTGCCAGAAGCACGCCAGGGTCATATGGCCACCACCCTCTGAACTTAAAGGAATGCCAGCCCCATGGCCCTTCTACAAGTGGGGCATGGACATCCTCGGACCCTTTAGGCCGGCGCAAGGGCAGTGTAGATGGCTCATCGTCGCAGTCGACTACTTCACCAAATGGATCGAAGCAGAGCCACTCGCCACAATAACGTCGGCCAGAGTGATGAAATTCTTCAGGCACAACATTGTCTCTCGTTTCGGCATACCAGCCGAGGTCGTCACGGACAATGGGACCCAATTCATGGACCATCGTTTCCAGGCACTAATGTCCGACTTGGACATTAAGCAGCACTTCTCGTCCGTCGAACACCCCCAGACCAATGGCCAGGCTGAAGCCGCCAACAAAATCGTCCTGGACGGACTAAAGAGGCGAATGTTGCAAGCCGAGACCAACTGGACCGAACAGCTCCACAGTGTCCTCTGGGGGTACCGCACGAGCGTACAGTCTTCGACTCAAGAAACCCCGTACAGGCTGACCTATGGATGTGAGGCAATGATCCCGGTTGAAATCGGACAGCCATCCTGGAGGAAGGTGAGAGCCGGGCAAGAGGGGCAGGGATCGAATGACGACGCCTTGAAGACTAACTTGGACCTCATTGATGAAATCCGGGTTACCGCGCACTGCCGGGAACTAGCCGCCAAGCAGCTACTCACGGTGAAGTACAACAGAAAGGTCAGACCCCGGTCTTTCAACCGAGGAAACCTAGTACTCCGACGGGCCGACATAGGCAACAAGAATGCCAAGGACGGGAAACTGGCGGCAAACTGGGAAGGGCCCTACCGGATTAAGGAAAAGCTCGACGGAGGAGCATATATCCTCGAGACTTTGGCATGAAAGCCAATCAAAAGGACATGGAATGCCGACAAGCTGAAGATCTACTATAGCTAGACCCTCTCTCGGCAGCGTTTATTAGCTTTTACGATTATTCCTTTCCTCGCATTTGTTTTCCTTTCGTCTTGAGTCCGAGTTACGTCATTTCTGATGCTTTGTAAGGCCCCGTAGGGCTATTTCTTTTCATCAATAAAGGATCCCACTGGGGATATTTACCAATACGTACAAAGCTTAAGCATAAAGCCTGAGCCGCTTAGCTCGGCCAAAGGCAACAAGGCCGAGGCAATGAAGCCCGGCTAAGAAACCAAAAGCCGGGGTTACTAACCCCGGCACCGGTAGACGGCCCCGAGGTCACAAACCCGGCCAGAACCAAAAACATCTAGATGTACAAAAACCGGCCGTCGTACTCCGACAGGCATTGGTTAGAGCTCGGCAAAGGAATCGAACACGGCCCTTTGCGAAATTGACGCGTCAACGCTCGCCCGGCTAAGCAAGCAGCCTGCCATGCCGACCCTGATCAGGTCAAAATGTCCGACTCCAGGCAGACGAAGCCTCGGTTTGACACGTGGTAGTCCCGCCCTTACGCCGGTACAACTTGATCCAACTAAAAGAAAGTTGGAGCTCGGCTACTTGAAAGCCGGGCCGAGGCAGTATGGTTAGTTATGCCTGACGAGGCTGAAACAAGACAACCTTGCCCCAACCTCCCACACACTAAGTGTGGTAGAGAAACAACGGCCTGTACATATGCAGCCGACAAACACTAAAGCTTGGGCAAAAGAACGATAAAATTATCCATTGCCTAAGTTATCTACACGGCCCGTACCCACCCGGCCGACCGACTCTTAAGCTCAGACAAAAGGATTGCAAAATCCATTGTCTAGAGCATCCAGACGGCCTGCAACCATACAGCCGAAAGAACACCCAAACTTAGACAAAAGAGAGATAAGCTCACCCATTGTCTAAGTTATCTAAACGCCCACACGGCCGACTGACGAAAAAGGATGATACAAAGTTAAATCGTTCATTGTCGAATCCAGACAAAAGTGAAGGTAAAAATTAAAACAAGTACAGATCGCGGCACAAGGCAAGAAAAATATTGTCATTAATTGTTCAAGTCTGTACAAGAATGGCACCAAGGCCAGAATACTTCAAAGTTACAAGGGCACCAACGCCCCAAAAGGAACAACAACAACAAAAACAAAGCTAGAGCCGGGGGTCAGGTCCGACGTCGGCATTCTTCGCTTCGAGGCCCACAGTATCGGCGGCGTCTTCCACCTCATCCTCGGCAAGATCCTCGGCAGCTGGCGGCTCAAATGGAAGGAAGGACCCGTCTTCCAGCACAAAGGCGCAATGGTCGTACCCATCTACCTTGAGCTCGGCCCCAGGATTGAAATGCCGGATTTGGAGAAGAGCCTGCTTAAAGCACGCCTCGGCGGTCTGTACCAGGGCATCAGAAAGCTCCTGGGAAGTCTCCTTCTCTGCCGCGACGGCCTTCTCGAGCGCCTCCTTCTCGGCGGCCAGAGTAGCGAGCTGCTCCTCCAAAGCCTTGGCCGCAGCCAGGCTCTCAGACATCTCTTGTCACGCCCGAGCACACTCCTCGGCCACCGAGTCAGCACGCTCCCGAGACAGCTGAAGCTCTCGGTCAGCCTTCACCGCCGAGGTCTTGGCGGCATCCCGTTCCGCCTTGGCCACATCCCGCTCAGCCTGAGCCTCAGTCAGCTCAGCCTTCGCCGCCCCCAGCCCGGCCCGAGCCTCATCACGCTCCGCCCAGGCCGTAATTAGCTCGTCCTCAGAGGAACTGGCCCTCACTCTGACTTCGGCCAGTTCCTTCTTCAGTTCCGCAGCAGCCGCAGCCTGGGGCTTCAGTTCGGCCTCCACTTTCTTCAGCCTAACAACCTCGCCCTCCGCCCGAGCATAAAGGTTCCGGACCATCCTCAAAGCCTGAAGATAGCCCACTGACCTAATAAGCTCCTTCTGGGCCACCTGTAGACGGTCCTCGGCATCAGGGGATAAAGCGCGGCCGCCCTCCAGAAAGTGCCGGGGTGGTAGGAAAGCCACGTCAACCTCCGGGACCACCCCGTTGTCCCACAAAAAGCTGCGGGGCAGAACCGAGGAAGGCCCGGTTGGCAGAGGTGGAGGAGGGGGAAGGTGTACTGGAGAAGACGATGGTGACGGCGAGCCAGCAGGAGAAAACAGACGGTCAATCTCCTCATCAGTTATGACAAGGTCCTTCCCCTTGGGACTCGGAGATATGGCGACAACTTCTCCCCGCTCAGAAGCTGAGGCTTCAACGACCGAGAAGGGACCAGCAGCAACAGTGACCTCTTGACTCCCCAGAGCTGGAATCTCCACCACAGGGGCCGACTTGGGAGCCGCGGCCAAAGAAGGAACCTCGGCAACAGGACCCTTCGTCTTCTTCGAAGCCGGTGCAGCAGAAGTACCAGCGTCAGCTGAAGCCGCCCTCTTCTTCTGGCGACTGGAAGGAGCAACGGCGGCACGCGACAGCCGGGCATACAGCGGCAGGGCGTCCATAGCTCTAGCTGCAAACAAAGGCAAACAGAGTAGGTCAAAACCACTAAATTCAACAGACCAATACTGAAACAAAAACAATACACTGCTAAAAACCCTACAGGCAGGAGGCAGCGGCTCGGCAGATATATAGAAGCCAGCCGGCTGCACACCGAACTCGGCCACCAAAGCCTCAATCCGGGGCACTGCAGAAGCTGATTCCGGAAGAAGACTTTTGCGCGGCACTTGAAAGGATAGGGCTTTGGCTTTATAATGGCCCTCCTCCCAGTACAAAGGGAAGCGACCGCCCTCTTCCAGGAACCACGGCTCCTCTCCTGGTACGGCCTCAACCTTGAAAAACGCCCCCTTGAAACGCTTGAAGGAATCAGAAAAGGGCGTCATCAGCTTGCGCTCCGGATTAAGCCGTAGGGACACCAACCCCTTAAGTTTGTCACCCCCCTTCGGCGAGCTAGGGGTAAAAGGCCCGAAGAAGTAAAAGAAAAGGTTGGACGAGCAAGCTAGGGGAGGCGAGAAATGGCTACAAAGCCTCTCGAAGGCCACAAGATAGGCCCACCCGTTCGGATGGAGTTGGGATGGGGCGAGACGAAGATGCCGCAACGCCTCCATCTGGAAGGGGGAGAAAGGAAGAGAAACCTGGACCCGAGTTAAGTAGTCCCGGTAAAAGAAGAAAAAGTCCGGCTGACCCTCGGACCGAGCAGCACATACAGGCTCCTCAGGCCCCGGACGCCTAAGGACGCATCCGGGCACGGCTGGGACCTCCAGCCGTGCTATGTCTACCTCCGACATCAGCGACGTTGTGGCCAGCACGTCGTGTGATACCCAGCCGTATCGGCGAATCAGGGCTTCGGACGGACTGGGTGAGTCCGAACCACCAGCCTCCAAACGCTTTTTTGAAGATCCCGACTTGGGAGCCATAAATAAGCCTATATGAAAATAAACAAAGCCGGTGTTAGCAAAGAAGCAGAAATACCTGGCACAGGCATAACAGCAGGTACTAAAGAAGGCCGACTAGGACGAATAGGGACACGAGAGGGAACAGCCGGAATAGACCAATGCCGGCAGGAGCCCAGGATAGATGAGGCCTCGGCATCTCCATCACCCGCCATCAATACGGAAGCCTCCGCCAGGCAGTCCCAGCAGGGGCCGGCATAACCCTCTGGGGCGGACGTCTGGCGTGCAGCAGAAGGACCCTCGTAAAAATTTAGGGGTCGAGCCATCACCACCGGAGCCTCGGTGTTGGAAGAGGAACCAGCCCAGGCCCCACCAGGCAATTCAAGGGGAAAAGCCCGGGCAAGCGGACGGAAGGGATGACGAGGAAGGGGAATAGAAACCCTTCCCGAAGACGGGCGAGCCCCACCTCGCCCCGGACGCACGGCTCCACCTCGGCGTGAAAGATCCAGGATCCCCGAAGCAGGTGGCTCACCCCCAAGAACCCAGTAAGTAGCCCGCGGGAGACGCGCCCGAAGGAGCATTTCCTCCTCCGGCGTCAATGAACCCTCTGAACCGGGAATACTTCTGCCCCTCACCATGGTCAGAAACCTAAAAGCGCTAAGAACAGTGTTTAAGGTAATGATGGGACGAATTTCGGGTATACTGATCCTAAAGAAACCCAGGAAACCCGGAAGAAGGGAAGAGCAATGATGCAAACGTCGATCAACGAAGAATAAACGGTAAAAGAAAAGGAAATACCAGACAAAATGACAGAAAAGTGGCACGATACCTGTTCTGTGAAAAAGGAAGGAACTAGAACGCTGGAAGACGGCGAAAGTTCCGGGCACAAAGAATCCCCTCTGAAGCTCTAGAGAAACCAGAAAGTAATCTGAGCAAGAGAATGAATTAGCGGGAAAAGTGGAAAAGAAGCACAGGGCAGGTTATTTAAACCGAAATCCTAACACAAGAAGGATACAACGGTATTTTCCCGTACCAACGTGACGGGATTGACGCAGCACAACGCCAGCGCAATAAATGCGCATTAGCCTCGAGAAACGAAAAGGCGTGACGGTTGTAGACTCTCTCCACTAAGGATCTGACAGCTGTAAAACCACAATGATGGCTCACGAAGGGGGAAAACCGAAGCGTACGGAGAATCCCAAAAGGCAAGAGAAAGCGTGGGGACCCGGGCAGGATAAAAACCGCCCGGACATAAACAAACCCGACGTTCTAGGCAGGACGAGAACCTATTGAGCCGACCACAGTCCCAAGCCGAGCTAAGGGCCACGGCATCCGAAAGCCGACCCAGTCCGCACAAGGGGACCTCGGCCACAACGGGACCAGGTCACTAAGCATCTCGGCCATCCAGAAGCCTGAACGACCAAGCTGGGGGGCAACTGTTACGGACCGGCCCAATAGGCCCAAGGCCGGACCTCGGCCCAGTAAGCCTATAAGGGAATCCGCGCTATATTGGGAAGGGATCCGAGATCCCCTATATTTAGGAACTCATTAATGGAGATCCTCACGCAATCATGGCACCAGCCAATCAGCCCTTGACGGCTCAATCATAGATATCCCTCTTTAATAGGGCGATACGGGCACCAAGCTCCTCTATAAATAGAAGGAAACCCTAAACAGGTGCACACGTTCTATCTTATGCTCTTGTTACTTTCTGCCACACAGAGCACACACTCCACTCCCCTGGCTACGTGCCTTCAAGTTTGTTGCGAACTACGTGGACTTTGATCCCTTCGAGGGTACGTAGGCTCTAGGCTTGACACCCTAGTCAAGTCCAATCTCTGTGTTCTTCATACAGAACAATAACATAACACAGCCACTGCAATATGCATGTTATTATAGTCTGCACTATTCACCAGTGCCACGGTGTACATCCGTGTCCTCAGTGCTAGGAAAACATAACGGCGTTATCAAGACTATAACCCGTATCAAGCTGTATGTGTATGATCAATTTTCAAAAACAAAGTCTCAGACTATCTATCACATATAAGCATACCATAAGCATCAGAGTTAGTGTTACAATACGCGTCCGTACCTGAGTCGGTGGTTTCGGTATGACGTCGATCAGAAAACGGTTGCAGACTTCCTATAAGAGTAATATCGCGTCTATTAACTCACAAATAATATACTAAAAGATATCTTATTCACAATTGGCTATTTTACCCCTGGTGTATTTATTTTTCCATTATTTCCTTTGAATTTTCGGATAAAAACGCTGATTATCAGCATTTAGGGCTGATTTTCGCTTAACTTCGAAAAATCATAACTAATTCTAGAAAAATCGAAACGAAGATCCGTAAATTTTCCCGGACTCCTTAAGATGTCGAGTGTTGATGAAAAATATCAGTTTCCACCCAGAACTCAAGAACAATTCCCAGATTTCAGGTGTTCATACCTTGCCTAGAAATTTAGCCCAGAAAAATAGCCTAATCTTCAAAAATTCATATCTCCTTGTCCAGAGATCAAAACGTTACATATTTTAAAGATCATTTGATACAGAAAATAATGCCTCCTATCCAGTTGACTCCCAAAATCCATCAATTCTAGACTTCTTTCATCTTACTCTAACTTGTTCCCTTAATCCTAAAAGTCACTCCCCAACATGTTTCCACCTTGTCAGGCATCTTTTTGATGCAATAAGGCTTGAAAACAAATATGGGGAATCACTTTACCTATTTACTAGATTAAACTAACATCTATATTAAAAACTACTAAGAACAACTAAAAACTATAAAACTAAGAACAAGCTTACCTCTTGAAGACTCTTGCTTCTTCCTTCTAGCCCCAAGAGAACTCTCACTCTCACTCTCTTAATCAAAGGATTAGAGGTGTATGTGGTGATGGTGTGAAGAAATGAGGAGGGGAAGCCTCCTATTTATAGGAAAATCCCCAACTTCTTCAACAAGCCTCTTCTTAAATCCTAACCATTAGATCTAAACTTAATGAAGAATTTTAAATCTACACCCTTCATGTGTTCTTGTGATGTCATCCTTATGATGTCATCTTGATGACATAAGCAAGGCTTAGGTGTTATTTGTGTTTAGAAAACCCTAGCTTAATCAACAAGTTGTTGACTTCTTCTAGAGCATTCTAGCCAATTTTTACTTGCTCTCCAAGTTTTCCTGACTTGCTCTCCAAGTCTTCCTAACTTGTTCTCCAAGTTTTACAACTTGCTCGCCAAGTAACTTGCTCGCCAAGTAACTTGCTCGTCAAGTAACCTCGTTTGCCCAGTAACTTGTCTGCCAAGTAACTTGCTCGCCAAGTAACCTAGTCGGCCCAGTAACTTGCTCGCCAAGTAACCTCGTCCGCCCAGTAACTTACTCGCCAAGTAACCTCGTCCGCCCAGCAACTTGCTCACCAAGTAGCTTGGTGACTTGTTCTCCAAGTAACTTGCTCTCAAAGTTGGAAGGTTCCAACTTCATCCACAAGCCTTTGCTTGTGTTTGAATTTGTGTTTCTTGCTCCACAAGCTAAAAACGTCCCCTTCTTCCTTCCTTTCTTTTTGTTCATTTTATGCTTTGATTTTAATAGTTGGATTTGCCTCTTTATTATTATTGAATTTTCGCCATATATATTGAATCTTTCGGGGATGATAATTTAATCCAAGTTATCATCTTAGTATAGTGTTTCAGATGTTACTAGGCTAAACAGTGTGATCAAATTAATTATGATCTCTGTACTAATATTAAACCTTTATTGATCTTTAATTAAGCCAAAATATAATGTTTATAGCGATTATGAACTTTAGGGTATTACACAATGTATCTCAAAACAGGGTTCCAATGCAATGTATGCCATAAAATTCAACTGTGTGTTATTTCAATAGTTAAGACCAATTTATCCATCAGGTTTCATTTACTTTTAAAATGCACCATTTGAAGCTAATATTGTTTAACATACCAATGACTAACAATCAAGTTTACAACAGCAGAGATTACCAAAAGCAGTGGTTGATCTGGTATTTTGAGAAAAATGATATCAATCACAACTATTTGTCCACATTTCATAAAGTGTGGTGGCAGATATTCAAAGATTGGTAATGCACATACAAAATGTAACTTAATATAGTATATTCCAAGGCACTCTAATCCGTTAAAGATTTTCTTGTATAATGAAGTAAAATTTCCTAACTCCGATTTTCCAATATAACTAAATGAGGCAAGTAATATCTCAAGGATGCACAAATCATAGCATCATGCAAACTTTTTTTTTTCAAAATAGGTTTACACAAAACACTTAGATTTTCTACTAACTATTTAAGTGTTACTTCCAGCATACTATTAATTCCTACCAACACCCTACGCAAGTGTCACGTTTTAGAGTTCCTATGACTAGCTGGTTGGAATGATTATATACTCCAGATTTAATGAAACACTGCAACAATGCACACTTAACAGTACTTAGTTCCTTACGAAGTCAACAGGAAAATGATTTTCAAAAACATAATTTCATACCAACTTGACTTTAGAACATTCCAGTGAAATACCCAGGTTATGTTTAGTTGGAAATTTTCAGAAATAGAATAAGTGTTCAAATATATATATACAAAGATTTAGGAGATATTTAGAAGTGGTAATTCATACAAGTTTAGTGTTTCAGCAGGTTCAGAGTATACATACTCAATGAAAATTTCATTTTTCATACAGCATGTTTAGCAACCAATATTGATCACAAAAAAGCATAATAGAGAGAAATTCTTTTCTTATGTCTTAATTTACTTCCTTTAATATGGATTTTCACAAACCAGGGAAATCTCAATAGTAAGCCCTTTTTATTTTTAGCAAAGTAAACCAAAGAAATCCTTTTAACTTATAAAACGATAGTAAGCCAGCACAATTGTCCAAGGTTGACAAATGGTACTGTAATTTGGTTTTTAAACAAGAAAAATAATTTTACTCAAAAGGTGGAACAACCTTTAGAAATATAGTTAGAAATATAAGATAAAATGCATGGCGTGAACTATAAAACTTTTCTTTCTCCATCATTTCAAACAAACTTGAAAGAACATATAATGAAGGGATTATCGCAAAAGATTTTCAAAGTCAAATTAAAGAATATCAGTTAATGATCTAATTCTATCCAGATTCTTTTAACCTTTCTCTAATAATGTTGGTTTCAATCCAGAAGTACCAATCAACCATACCACAAACTAGAGACTTTTTCATGCTTTGAGTGAAAATTGAGAAATGAGATGTGCTATTTGCAATCATGACAACTGTACAAGGCATTGCTGGATTTATCATAAATTTGAACGATACATAATGATGTCAAAATCCTAACACATATATCCTCACAACACATAAAGAAAGGGATTTTTGGGTTTTGGCAAGATATATCTAAAACATTTAAAAACAAAATCAATCATGTATATATAAGGAAAATCAAAACTCAATGTCGTATACCACATACACCTCACTTTCCCTCTTATGTGCTTTCAAGTTTTTTTTTTTAAATTTAAACATCAGTATGGATGTTGATGGGTTAACAAAAACTAACTGTTTCCTAGCCTTGTCTCCTAACACATACTTAGGCATTAGTCTACTAATACTTTTCTTCCTTGAGTACACCCTTTATACTGAGTCTTTCAATACTAGCTAATTTGTCCCTCATCATTAAGATGTCTTGTAATATCTATGACAACAAACTGGCCTAGAGGGGTAGAGCAAAAATGGACCACCTATACGGCCCTCAATGATGCCTCGATTATGATTATGCCCGGGTTCACAATGATAATCGAGACCCCAATGAAAAATATTGCTCTGTGTACTGGAACTGGTTTTATCCATGGTTGTTTATTTCCATCTCTACATCTATCTCTTTGGGAACTCCAGTCCCTTATAAACATCAGAATGAAGTAACGATTAGCACCTATTGCAACCCATATATATCTTCGTTGCAAATTTACTATATTGCCATGCCGTAACACTCCATAATAACAAACCAGGTTTAGTTATCACTGTTTTTGTAGCTTCCCTTGACTGGTACTAGGTTCATATTCCGTTCTTTGACTACATGTTATCTAAAACTAGCCTTCGGAGATGATAAGAAAGGAGTGAAAATTGGTTGTATGTTCACCGCCTAAGGGTTCGTTTGTTCTTTCTATCCAGAAGCAGCTCAAAGGAGAAGTATAAGGTCGATATTACCCAATCATTTAACGGGTATAGGAGACCTTCGCATCGTTTTGCTCATAAGTCATACTGACTGGTTCCAGATACTAAAGGTATGTTCCTTTACTAGTTCTACCGAGTTGATCTGTCTTCATGTAGAGCGTCTTATCAATTTTTGTTTATATCAGGTCACGTCGCAAGAAAGTTTGAATTCGGAAGTGGACTCACTCTCAGAGTTATCTTGACAGCTGAACATACTCGCGGTTGTCATTATTGGATGGATGATCCGATCCTATCGGTCTTTCTGGCTCAGAGGGTATGCTAGCCATTGGTTCTGGGTACACTATGTTTAGGGATACTGAATGAAAAGGTCCTTGGTCATATATGATCTTATAAGAATATTTTGGTCCATGGTGGCATTTGGGTTCGGAATCAATTTTTGGGGCGATATAAGGTTCAGGAGCAGGAAGATATATTGGCTCAAAGTTGAATTCCGAAGTAGCGTATAACAGATCTTTTTGAAGTACAGGTTCAGATTTGTATACTGACTCAGGTTGATATGTGTTTAAAGGTTCTGTTAGTTCTCAATGTGTTTTGATGATTAACAACAAGTGTAAACATGTTTTGAAGTTTCCAAGATCCTTTAAAAACCATCAGATAGTTGCATACTGCAGTATGGGTCTGTATACTTCAGTAAAGGGTCATCCAGAAAGCAATAATTTTTCAAAGTTAAGTCAATACCGCAGTATAGGGTGCTATACCGCAGTATTGGACTTCCAGAGAACAATCAAATTTTTCAAGTTAAGGCAATACCGCAGTATAGGGTGCTATACCGCAGTATTGGACTTCCAGAGAGCAACCGAGTTTTTCAAAACAAGCCAATACCGCAGTATAGGTATGTATACTGCAGTATAGGGGCCATCCAGAGAGCAACTAAATTTCTAAATCAAGCCAATACCGTAGTATAGGTATGAATACTACAGTATAGGTTTATACAGAGAGCTCTCTAATTTTATAACTATTGCATACTGCAGTATAGGTTTTCATACTGCAGTATTGGGCTCTTAAACTGATTCTTAATTTGTCAAGTACTCGCTTACTGCAGTATGCTACTTACATACCGCAGTATAGGTCATGACTTTCAAACATAAATCACGATGTTTTGCCCCTGGAAGCTGTATACCACAGTATGACTTTGGATACTGCAGTATGGACACTTATGCACAGTGCCATACTCCAGTATAGAGGAACTTACCACGGTATACAACGGTCAAAACTGATTTTTGAATTACTCGAATTTGCAAATCATTATTGTTTGATCTTGTTGCTTCCATAATTCATTCACCTATGATCCCAGCTATGTTTAACAAGTTTGTTAAGTGAATTTCAGCAAGCACAGATGAAGATCAATGAAGGTCAAAGCCATAAAGCAAAAAGTGTACAGTGCATTAAATGCACTTCTGCAAATCAACCTATTTTCAGCTAATCCATCTGAGCACGCCTTCTAAACATTAAAGAATGCTTACTACAACAAGCAAAGTCATCTCCAACGGGCAAATTCTCAGAGGGCCACATCAGATCACATTAACACTTGGATTAGTAGAAGTTTAGAGATAGAAGAAGACTAGACTTAGTACTAATCACCTACAACGGTTGGATTCGTCAAGCAACGGTCATTTAATGTTCTCTACCTATAAATAGAGTACATTTATTGTGTTCATTTATTGTGTTCAGCTTTCATTTGTAATAGTGTCATTTTGACATTTGTTCTTCAGTGATTATCATATCTACTATGTGAGAGAGTTATTACTTGTAAATCATTTATTGATTGTGATAACCACAAGTCAGGGGACTTGGTGGTTAGGGTGTATTGGTTACAACTTGTAAGAGGGAGTGTGTTCTAGTGAGAGAACAACTCTTAGTACAGAGTTTGTAATCATTTGTTGATTATAGTGGATTGAAAATCCCAAGTGAGGCTTGGGGATTAGATGTAGGTCAAAGAAAGGACCGAACCAGTATAAATCATCTATGTCAAGCTTCTTCTTCCCTTCTCCTCTATCTTACCCTGTTTTGGTGTATTAAAAACAAAGTTATCTCTTTAATTTTTAAAAGATACCCAATTCACCCCCCTCTTGGGTATCAAGCTCTAACTTTCATTTGGTATCAGAGCTAGGTCTTCTCATAAGAGCTTAACATCTTGAGAAGGATCAACATGGAAGGTATTCTACCCGATGGAGCTTCTATCAACCGACCACCAGGTTTCAGTGGGCAACATTATTCATTCTGGAAAGCCAAATTCAAAGTCTTCGTTATGGCCTCTGAATATGGGCTATGAAGAGTATTTGAAGTTGGAAATTATGCACCAACTGTGATGGAAAATGGTCGTAGAATTCCAAAGCCAGAAGATGCCTATGATGAGAATGATCGAAGAAATGTCACTCTTAACAGCAAAGCCATTCTCATGTTGCAAAGTGCTCTTAGTCAACAAGAGTATTTCAGAATTTGTACTTTGCCATCAGCTAAGGCCATGTGGGATGCGCTAGAAATTGCTCATGAAGGGACCACCGGAGTCAAGGAGAATAGAGTCAACACTCTCATGACAAAATATGATCTTCTTCGCATGAAGTCTGGTGAATCTATCATCGATTTCCAACTAAGATTCACTCATTTGATCAACCAGCTTGCTGCCTTAGGAAAAACATATGAACAACCTATTCAAGTGAGGAAAATTCTCAATATTCTTAGCAAAGAATGGGAAGCCAAAGTGAGAGCCATTGAGGAAGCACGTGGTGAGTCAATGAGCTTTGTAGCTGCTTTGTTTGGAAGCCTATCTGAATATGAAGGGAAGCTCAAGTTCAGAAAAGAGCTTGATGAAGTGAGTGGCAAGAACAAAGGAGTAGCCCTCAAGGCTGTGAAGGAAGCAAAAGAGTCGGATGATGAGGAAGATGAGAATTAAGAGATTGGGATGATGGTTCAGCGTTTCAAGAAGTTCTACAGAAAGGATCAAGGCTTCAAGAAGTTTCAAAAGGGAAGTTCCAGCTATGAATCAAAGAAGCCTATCATATGCTACAAATGCGAGAAGCCCGGACATATCAAATCAGAATGTCCTAAGTTGAAGAACCAAGAGAAAGAAAAGAAGAAGTTCAAAAAGTTCAAAAAGAAGGCCTATGTCTCAGCTATATGGGGAGATAGCTCATCCGATGAAGATGAAACTGAAGAAGAAGAAGAAAAAGCGAACATATGTCTAGTTGCTGAAGAAGAACAACATGATACAAGCAATGAGATGTGTCTTAGAGCATCAAGGCCCAACAAACGGTACATTGACAGTGGATGCTCAAGACATATGACTGGAGATAAATCCAAATTTGTCTCAATCAAGCCTAAGGACGGTGGCAAGGTGACCTTTAGTGGTGACCAAACCGAGAAAATCGCTGGCATTGGTGAGATTGGAAACAATGAAGGTCCACTCATCAAGGATGTCTACCTTGTAGAAGGATTATGCGACAACCTCCTTAGTGTGAGTCAAAGCATCGACAAGGGTAATTTAGTTATCTTTGATTCAAACGAATGCTTGATTGTGAAAAAGGATTCAGTTTCCATTGATGATTTGAAAACAAAAGCTTTATTTAGAGCACCTAGAGATGGAAATTGTTATACTCTTAATTTCTCTAGTAATGCTTCAATTTCTGAAAATTGTTTTGTAAGTAACTTGAATGAGAGTTGGCTATGGCATAAGTGATTAGCTCATGTCAACATGTTTCAACTTGACAAGTTGCTGAAAAAGGACTTAGTGATTGGTATTCCCAAACTCAGTTTTAAAAATGATTTGATCTGTGAAGCATGTCAGAAGGGAAAACAAACTAAGTCATCTTTTAAAAACAAAAATGAAATATCTACCAATAGACCATTGCAATTGCTACATATGGATCTTGTGGGTCCAGCAAGGGTGAGGAGTCTTGGTGGCAACCTATATACATTGGTTATTGTAGATGATTTCTCTAGATTTTGTTGGACTATTTTTCTGTCATCTAAAGATGAAACATTTGATCAGTTTGTTGTATTTGCCAAGAAGGTCCAGAACGAGAAAGGTTTTTCAATTTCAGGAATAAGGACTGATCATGGTGGCGAATTCAAGAATGATGCCTTTGCTGAGTTCTGTGACAATATGGGGATTCACCACAACTTCTCAGCTCCAAGGACTCCACAACAAAATGGTGTTGTAGAGAGGAAGAATAGAGTGCTCACTGAGATGGCAAGAGCAATGTTGAATGAGAACAACACTTCACAAGTGTTCTGGGCTGACGCTATGAGTACGGCATGCTACATCTCAAACCGAGCTTACTTGAGGAAAAAAGCTGAACAAGACCCCATACGAGCTCTACAAGGGAAGAAAGCCGAATCTGAGCCACCTACACATCTTTGGATGCAAGTGCTATGTGCACAATAATGGTAAAGATAATCTTGGTAAATTCGACTCCAAAGTAGATATAGGCATATTTAATGGCTATTCCAATAAAAGCAAAGCATATAGAGTCTTCAACACTAGAACTAAGGCTGTAGAAGAGTCTATACATGTTGTGTTTAGTGAACAAGAAGCTGATAAATCCTTGAATGATGAGGAAGAGACCTTTTTCAAAAACCAATTCTTTTCGAAAACTACTCCTTCTCAATCTGAAAATTTTGAAAATGTTTTTGAGGCTGATCCCGAAAACAATTTAGAAAATCCTGATCAGTCTCAACCTAGAGCTTGGAGATATATAAGGAATCATCCTTTAGACCAAGTTATAGGTAATGTGAATCAAGGAGTAAGAACTAGAAATAGTACTTTAAAACATTTTCTGCATTCATTTCACACATTGAACCCTCTAAGATAGAAGAAGCCCTTTCTGACAATGATTGGGTGATTGCTATGCAAGAGGAATTACATCAATTTGATAGAAATCAAGTTTGGGATTTGGTACCTAGGCCTAAAGATCATCCGGTCATTGGCACTAAATGGGTATTCAAAAACAAACGTGATGAGTCAGCAATCATTGTCCGAAATAAGGCAAGATTGGTTGCCAAAGGCTATAATCAAGAAGAAGGAATAGATTATGAAGAAACTTATGCTCCAGTGGCAAGATTGGAAGCCATAAGAGTTCTTCTAGCCTTTGCATGTGTTAAAGGTTTTAAACTTTTTCAAATGGATGTCAAAAGTGCTTTTTTAAATGGTTTTATTCAAGAGGAGTTGTATGTAGAACAACCTCCAGGTTTTGAAAACGAACAATTTCCAGATCATGTTTTCAAACTAAAGAAAGCACTTTATGGCCTTAAGCAAGCTCCTAGAGCTTGGTATGAAAGATTGAGTCAATTCTTACTCAATCAAGGATTTATCAGAGGCAAAGCTGACATAACACTGTTTATTAAAAAAAATAAATTGAATGAGATTTTAATTGTTCAAATTTATGTTGATGATATTATATTCGGTGCTACTAATGACTCCTTGTGTGAGGAATTTTTCGAGACTATGCAGGGTGAATTTGAGATGTCAATGATGGGAGAGCTCAACCACTTCTTTGGGCTGCAAATCAAGCAACGAAGAGATGGGATATTTATATCCCAAACCAAGTATTTAAATGATTTGCTGAAGAAGTTTGGAGTGGACAAGTGCAATGGGGCTGACACACCAATGAGCACAACTACTTCTTTGGATGCTGATGAAGAGGGCAAGGATTTCAACATCACCAAGTATAGAGGAATGATTGGATCATTGCTCTATCTCACCGCAAGTCGCCCGGACATCCAATTCAGTGTTGGAATGTGTGCTCGGTTCCAATCTGCACCTAAAGAGTCACATGCTGAACATGTGAAGAGGATATTCAGATATCTCTTTGATTCGAAGACTCTTGGACTATGGTTTCCCAAAGGTTAGCCGGAGCACTTGGTGGCATATTCGAATTCGGACCATGCTGGTTACAAGATGGATAGAAACAGCACAAGTGGCCAATACGAGTTTTTTGGGAACTCACTTGTGTCATGGTTCAGTAAGAAGCAAACAACTGTAGCCGTGTCATCAACCGAAGCTGAATATGTGGCTGCCTCAAGTTGCTGTGCTCAAGTACTATGGTTAAAGCAACAACTTGCTGATTTGGGAGTCCACTTGAAGGAGATCCCAATATTGTGTGACAATACTAGCACAATAAGCTTGACCAAGAATCCAGTGCAACATACAAGAACCAAGCATATTGATGTGAGGCACCACTTCATTCGGGATCATGTCCAGAAGTGAGATGTCAAAGTGATGTTCATTCCAACCCATCTTCAACTAGCTGACATCTTCACCAAGCCTCTAGCCAAGGAACAATTCACTTTCATAAGGAGAGAATTGGGAATGGTAAATCCCAATGAACTGTAAGCAATTCTCTCTCAATTTAATGTTAGATGCGTTTTTTGATGATCAATCTTTACTAACTTAAGCATCAGAGTGTTTAGCCTTTGTTTTTGAAGGATGTTTTGATGTTTCAGAGGTTGCATACTCCAAGATTGGTGATAATACTCGAATTTGGAAGTTGCAAAAAGCTGATACAGAAGAGCTATACCGCGGTATGCAAGTGCTATACCGCAGTATAGGGTGAGACAGAAGCCAAAGCTCCAAGTATGCCAGAGGCATACTGCAGTATGTAAGTGCTATACTGCAGTATGGCCATCGGGGTTTTCAAAAATTCACTCTACATTTTTGAAGTCCAGGTCAATATACTTCCATCTATACTGCAGTATGTAAATGAAAGTATGCTATACTGCAGTATGCAAGAACTTTACTGCAGTATAGGGGTCTGTCTATATATACTGAACAGTCGTGTTCTTTCATACTCGCGTCTTTACTCCAGTAAACCCTACCAGAGTCACGTCTTTCTCTCTTATATCACTCTGAAACCGTCACAAATCCCCCACGAATTCTCACCAAATCTCACTCAAATTCTTCCCATTCTCATTCTCGGCGAAACCCTATCGTCAAGATGTCCAAAGATCAATCTCTCTCCAAACAACCCACTTCTTCTCTTCCACACAGAGCACCGAGGACGAAGTCAATTCCAAAGAGATTAGAGACCGGCATTGATCATCATATTCCCGGAGTCGGTGTTACTATCCCAGAGGCCTCTTCACCGAACCCCAAGAAGAGGGGTACTTCATCTAAAGCACCAACCCCATCTTCAGCTGCCAAGAAGAAGAAGACTGGAGAGCCAAGCAAGGCAAAAGGGAAGAGGACCGTTGTTCATCAAAAAGCAAGGTCCAAGAGAGCTTCCACGACTGTCGTATCCTCTCCCTCAACTGTTGAGGTTACTGGTTCTTCATCAGAGACTGAGTCTAAGCAAGAATCTTTGCACGTGATTGTAAATGCTATAGAGGATATTAAGATTCACAAGAATGCACCAGAGGGATTCAAGGTTGCTCCAATTCTACTTCCTCCTAGCTTGAATGCCAAGTTCAAAGACCAATTTGGGAGTCGAGGATTCTGTGCTGTCATCTTGATTAATTTGGAACAAGTTTATCTTGAGTGCAATGTGGATCTCTCGCCATGGTTCGGGCCATATGCTACATTTGTTTCCATCGAGGCCGCTTACTGTCCGGAGTTGGTCAAGATGTTCTACTTCAACATGGTGACCAACCACATTTTGGACTCGGAAGGAAGGCTGGTTGAAGAAAGGATCATAACATCTGTCAGAGGGGTACAATTCACACTGTCTGCCGCCATCCTAAACAAGATTCTCAAGGTCGTTAATCCTCCAGAGGCATCCACACCGAAATACACGAACGAGGAGGTGTATACCACGTTAGTACCCGGTCAGGACATACCGGATGATCAGAGAGCCCACTTAACCTTCAAGCCCTCGGACATGCCACCTTTGCACTGAGTTATTTGGTACGTGTATTCACATAATTTTGTGCAAAAGGGAGGAAGCTACACGCACTTCACGCAAAAGGACTATCGCTTCTTCACTACCTTCATTCGCAAGCATCCTCTCAACATTGGGCAGTGGCTGTTCAAGGAGATCGGCTACTTCAAGTTTGTGTCCCGCAAAGGATCCTACATGTCTTTCGCCTCTCTGGTTTCCTTGATTATGTTCTACCATAAAATATGGTACGTGGGTCCTCCTGAGCAGATGAAGTATATCACGGCCTTCGGAAAGACACAACTTAACTTTATGAAGGTACAATTAGAGCCGGAAGGATCCGGTCAGTCGAGGGCTCCACCGAGGTCACAGACACGTGCATCACAGTCAGTCGCACATGAGGCCCAGTCGGCTCCGCCTCCACCACCATTGGATTTTGATGATAGGATAAAAAGGATTGTGGATGCTGCTGTTGCGTCTCTTTTTGTGAAGATGCAGTTCGAGTTTGGGCGATTGGCTACTGATATGAAAGCCAAGATGGACGCGGAAGTGGCAAAGCTCAAGGAACAATTTGACAAGAAGCATCAAGAGATCTTCGATCAGTGTATTGATTTGGACTCCCGGCTGGCTCTCACACTGACAGTTGCATTTGATGCCCGAGATAAGGTTTATCGCCTGATCAAGCATTTCAATGTTGAAGCTTCTTCATCAACCTTCGGGTTCACTACCGGCCCTTCCACATCCTCTCCTGAGACTCACATTTCCCTACCTTCATCACCATCTTTCGTTTTTCCTAGCCCACCGCACACCACTTCACCGCCTGCCTCATCATCCCCAGCCTCCATTTCCACACCAACCACAGCCATACCGTCTTCACCTATCACTCCTACCACAGAGGTCCGTCCTGGCCCATTCCCATCTCCACCCACTCCGACCACTGAAGTTTTCCCCACACCTTCTCCATATGCAGAGGCCCATGATCCTTCTTTTGATCCAAACACAGCCATGGTGCTCTACACTCCTCCTGCCTTTGTCCTTGACCCAGAGTTTGCTGATGACAAAGGGGGAGAAGGAGAGAAAGATGTAGATGTGTAGTGTCTAGGTGTAGTGTCTAGGAAGTTTGCATTTCATCTGCGATGTGTAGTGTCTAGGTGTAGTGTCTAGGAAGTTTGCATTTCATCTGCTATTTTGATGTTTTTGTAGTTGCTTGCTCTGATATCAGTTATTATCAGTGTGTTCATCTTTTCTGATATCAGTTCTGCTTGTATGAATCATGTTTAATGAATATATCTCAAAATGTTTATGCTCTCAAATACATATCAGATGCCAATCTCTGAATTTTATGTTTGAAAATGCAAAACTGGTTGTTTTCTGATAACTTAACATTGAATTTTGAAAACTTCAATTCAAAACAGATTACATCTTTCAAATTCTTTAAAAAGAAAGTTTACAAGTGTTGTCATCATCAAAAAGGGGGAGAATGTTAGTTCTCAATGTGTTTTAATGATTAACAAAAAGTGTAAACATGTTTTGAAGTTTCCAAGATCCTTTAAAAACCATCTGATAGTTGCATACTGCAGTGTGGGTCTGTATATTGCAGTAAAGGGTCATCCAGAAAGCAATAATTTTTCAAAGTTAAGTCAATACCGCAGTATAGGGTGCTATACCGCAGTATTGGACTTCCAGAGACCAATCAAAATTTTCAAGTTAAGGCAATACCGCAGTATAGGGTGCTATACCGCAATATTGGACTTCCAGAGAACAATCAAATTTTTCAAGTTAAGGCAATACCGCAGTATAGGGTGCTATACCGCAGTATTGGACTTCCAGAGAACAATCAAATTTTTCAAGTTAAGGCAATACTGCAATATAAGGTGCTATACCGTAGTATTGGACTTCCAGAGAGCAACCGAGTTTTTCAAAACAAGCCAATACCGCAGTATAGGTATGTATACTGCAGTATAGGGGCCATCCAGAGAGCAACTAAATTTCTAAGTCAAGCCAATACCGCAGTATAGGTATGAATACTGCAGTATAGGTTTATACAGAGAGCTCTCTAATTTTATAACTATTGCATACTACAGTATAGGTTTTCATACTACAGTATTGGGCTCTTAAACTGATTCTTAATTTGTCAAGTACTCGCTTACTGCAGTATGCTACTTACATACCGCAGTATAGGTCATGACTTTCAAACATAAATCACGATGTTTTGCCTCTGGAAGCTGTATACCGCAGTATGACTTTGGATACTGCAGTATGGACACTTATGCATAGTGCCATACTCCAGTATAGAGGAACTTACAGCGGTATACAACGGTCAAAACTAATTTTTGAATTACGCGAATTTGCAAATCATTATTGTTTGATCTTGTTGCTTCCATAATTCATTCACTTATGATCCCAGCTATGTTTAACAAGTTTGTTAAGTGAATTTCAGCAAGCACAGATGAAGATCAATGAAGGTCAAAGCCATAAAGCAAAAAGTGTACAGTGCATTAAATGCACTTCTGCAAATCAACCTATTTTCAGCTAATCCATCTGAGCACGCCTTCTAAACGTTAAAGAATGCTTACTACAACAAGCAAAGTCATCTCCAACGGGCAAATTCTCAGAGGACCACATCAGATCACATTAACACTTGGGTTAGCAGAAGTTTAGAGAGAGAAGAAGACCAGACTTAGTACTAATCACCTACAACGGTTGGATTCGTCAAGCAACGGTCATTTAATGTTCTCTACCTATAAATAGAGTGCATTAACTTCTTCTCAAGCTGATACACCAACTGAGAGAGAAAATTTATTGTGCTCAGCTTTCATTTGTAATAGTGTCATTTTGACATTTGTTCTTCAGTGATTATCATATCTACTCTGTGACAGAGTTATTACTTGTAAATCATTTATTGATTGTGATAACCACAAGTCAGGGGACTTGGTGGTTAGGGTGTATTGGTTACAACTTGTAAGGGGGAGTGTGTTCTAGTGAGAGAACAACTCTTAGTACAGAGTTTGTAATCATTTGTTGATTATAGTGGATTGAAAATCCCAAGTGAGGCTTGGGGACTGGATGTAGGTCAGAGAAAGGTCCGAACCAGTATAAATCATCTGTGTCAAGCTTCTTCTTCCCTTCTCCTCTGTCTTACCCTGTTTTGGTGTATTAAAAACAGAGTTATCTCTTTAATTTTTAAAAGATACCCAATTCACCCCCTCTTTTGTATCAAGCTCCAACTTTCAGGTTCATGGTCATGAATGGGTACAAGGGGTCTTTCCGGGTTTGGGTGATATTCCAACTCAAGTTGGTATACCGGTTCAGATTGATATATTGGTTTGGAAATGTACATCGATCTAGAATTGTATATGGATTCGTCAGAATACTCTGGTACTCAGGGTCTGGATTAGCTACAGGTTCGGGGGTGGGTATAATGAATCAGGGTTACGTCTATGTTCGACCATCTCAAGATTTACTGTTTCCCAAACGGTATCCTTATCCTTCTAAGGTGTTCTACATAAATGGCTTCGTTTTTGTCCACCTTTACAGCAATACACCAAGGTTTTATCAGTACTTATTTTCAAAATTTTGCTTTAATGTTAAAAGGCTTAGAGCCTAACTTAATTAGTCAAACCGATTGGCCAAGTAGGTGTCTATCATAGGAGTCTCACCGACTTTACGACGACTGATTGACTGATCCACACAGACTAGCCCTGCCTTCGACACCAATGGTTTATTATAACTGAGTCAGGTTCTTGCCAGGTAAAATTCTCTTAGTTGAAAAAGCTCTGAACCTAACTCCGTTACTTAAACAATCTGGCCAGGCCGGTGTATTTGTGGAAGGCTCGCCGAATTCATGGGGACTGATTACCAACCACAAAACCCTTTCTAGACACCAGACTATTTTGAAGTAACTTAGTTAACTTCGTGCAAGGATGCTTGCTCTGATACCAAAAATGTAACATCCCAATTTTTGAAAGAGTTTTCAAAATAGTTTGACCAGAGTAGAGCAACGAAATAATTTAAAAGAGTGAGTATCTGATAAACCTTCACTGCTGGTGTGTCTAGTTGCTATTACAACGGTACAATCATCCAAATATTTAATAATACAGTGATACAAAAATTCGTAATAATTTTCTTCGTCTGTGTCCTCACGCGTGCTATTTACCCTTGTCTCTTATCTTTAGTCCTCGGTCCTCCAGACCCTGAAGCTATAATAAGGGCTGAGGTTCAATTACCATTGAACCCTAGGTAACGGTTCACCTCATGCTTATGTACAGTTATATATGACAGATATTCATGACAATATAACAATAATCACATAAAAACTCATAACAGATTCATCTGGATAACAGCACACAGCCACTGCATATGTCCGTTATCACTAGTCTGCACTATTCACCAGTGCCACAGTGTACATCCGTGTCCTCAGCGCTAGGAAAACTCAATGGCGTTATCATGACTATAACCCGTATACAGCTGTATATGTATCAACAATTTTCAAAACAAAGTCACAGTTTATGAACATATCTATCACATACAAGTGTACCATAAGCATCAGAGTTAGTGTTATAGTACGCGTCTGTACCTTTTGCTGACGATATCGATACGTTGACGTTCGGTCTGTGATCACGTTATCCTAAAAGGGTAATACCGCATTTATTAATTCACAAATAATATTCTAGAGGATATCATAGTCACTAATGACCTTTTTACCCTTGGTAGGATTTTTTTCAACTTATCTACTTTAATTCTCCAAAAACGCTGGTTCAGAAATTCTGGACAGATTTTTGCCTAACTTCGAAAAATCATAACTAACTCTAGAAAAATCGAAACGAAGATCCGTAAAATTTCCCGGAATCCTTAAGATGTCTATTTTTGAGGAAAAATATCAGATTTTACCCAGATTCCAAGAACAATTCCCAGATTTCAAAAGTTCATACGCTGCCCAGAATTTCCAGAAATTCGCAGTAGCAACTTTGGGAATTTTTATCTCATTGTATAGAACTCATTTCAACATGTTTTTATCTCATTGTACATAACTCATTTCAACTTGTCCGCCAAGTAACCTTGTCCGCCAAGTAACCTGTCCGCCAAGTAACCTTGTCCGCCATGTAACTTGTCCGCCAAGTAACCTTGTCCGCTCAGTAACTTATCCGCCAAGTAACCTTGTCCGCCCAATAATTATTCTTGGTATTCTCTAATTACTTTAAGCCTTTTCATACTCCTTTACGACTTATTCTTGAAAATATAAGAATTAAATATTAATATCTTTTTAAATGTAGATTTAATTGTTCTTTAATTGTTGGAAATTCCCTCTAATTGTTTTGGGTATTTTCATGATATTTTATAATATTTTAGGAACCCTAATTTAATTATAGTCCGTAGAAATTCATTCAAACAACTCTTAGTTAGCCATTGGCTTTTACTTAGGATTATACATCTTTAATTATGCTTATTTTAATTTAGTTATTAAATTTAGTGTCTTAATTGTTGCAATTTCAATTGTTCATTAATTGTTAATAATTATCACTTAATTGGCCTCAGCGTGATGACAGATCTTTATGGCTTTTTATGACTTAATTATGAATTTAAACATTAGTGTGTTAATTAAGGGTATTCTAGTAAATTTAGCCTCTTAATAAATTAAATGATACTTAATTAATCCCTTGATTATTTATAAATATTTGGCACAATTACTTAATTTAATAAATACCTAATTATTTATTGATTTTATTATCTTCCCCTATTTGGTTCAATAATTTTCCAAAGTACCTTATTGCTCTTTTTAATTCCCTGAGAACCATACCTTAATATGGTAATTATTTGCATTTTATGGTATTTTATTGATTCCAAAGAAAATTCAGTCGTAGGTTGCCTTAACCCTAAAGAAAGATTTCCTAGAAAATAGAATAATTATATCTTAAAATTTGAAACCACATATTCATCTATTTTTAATAGGTATTTCCTAGCAAAATATAGTGGTTTAGACTAAATAGGATTTCTAAGGTATTACATCTGGTTTGTGCTTTGAAGGACATTTTCTTAATTTTTCAAATGTTATTTTAATATTATTTTATGCTTGTACATCCCTATTCTCATTCAAAAAAACAGGATGAATACCAATCTCTTTGTTTATATTGCCTCGTAGGCTTGCAACTCACTCATTAGTGTGTAGTTCTGAACTGGTCTTGCAATGTGCATTCCTTTGAATGTCTGGAATCGTCCTCATTAATAGGAAGTTGTATAAGTCTGTAGCTTTAGGTTATGGTGGTCTGAGATTTTGATGTGGGCAATCGATTCCATCATGGGTGCAAATATTCTGATTGGTGGTGCCTTCAATAGGAGGTGATGAGTGATGGGAGCTGGGAAGCATTGTTGGGACTTGAAAAGATGGAAGAGCTACGGAGGTTGAGTGTGGAGCCAATGCTTAGTCAAACCTGAGCTGGGGCTTTTTTTTTCCCATACAGCTTGCCACCTTTGCATATGCTAGTAAAAAAAGCATATTACAGTCAAATTTAACATTGAATAACCATAGGGTGAAATTGCTCTGATTTGAAAACTTTCGGGGTGAAATTCAATAAAAAATAAATAAACTTCCAAATACCCAGCGTTCCCGTGTGAAAGCTTCTTGGGCAAATATCAACTTTATCTCTATGAAGTTATACCATATTGTTATGAAAATTTTGATGGCGTGACCTATAAATAAGATTTTAAAAAAATAAAAAATCTTCTCTTTATCCTATAAATAGGACCAAAGAAGCATATTATTTTAAATTTTAGCAATGGAAGGAGTTGCCATGTTGCATATAATTCAAAGAATATAGGGGAGAATGAGGGAATTAGAAGAGTTGCTGACTTACATTAAGTTGGGGAGTCCTACTCGTGAAGCACAATGAGGAAATCAGGGCTTGCGGCGTTTCCCCCCTTTCGGACATGAATTCTTTATAATTTCATTACACAGAAAAAGGACTTGTGCATGGTTTAAGTGGATTGGAATTAACAACAAATTGAGCAACTTTTAAAAGAATTGTCCATTTCGAACTTATAGTTTAATTAGCTTGTTTCATTGTAATTTAATCGATGATTGGCCATTATATTTGTTTCCAGTGTAAATAAAGAAATAGACTTTCTGTAACATTAACTAGTATATAAAGTGATTATAGGGATTTTTTCTGTGGGACTTAAACTTTTCTACAGTGCTTCTGAGAAAAAAAAAAAAGAAAAACTTTTCTACAGTGCTTGAAAAACAACGAAATATAAAATCTTTTCTTCATGCGGTCTATAATTAGTGTCTACATCGATTGTATTTATACCAATTACAAAACCGATGTAGAAAATCCTTTTCAACTACTATACAAAGGCTTTTTTTGGAACCAATGAAAGATGAAAATTCATTCACACTCTTTTACCTATATTATTAACGGTGTCCCCAGTAGCCAGTGTCGGTAGTATTGAAAAGGTAAAAACTAGAATTACGATACGTAGGGCCATCTGAAGTTTTACCTAAAATGTGAAACAGTCAAACAGCCTTACCCCCAAACTTGATTAACCTCTATAACGTTTTTATATTTCTCAGTTATATCAATCAAACTGCGAACACATCCTTGAACTTAGAGTACCTGATATTGCCATAATTTATACGCAACACAGAGAACAGAGAGTCTCCGGAGATGGTCCAAGGTACTATCTCTCTTAGTAGGGAATCTTTTTCAAACGTTGTATGATTCGGGTGCTTACCGTTCGAGTAGCTCATTTGATTGCACAAATCACCTAGGGTTGTATGCCTATAGATTACCCTATGACTTGATAATAGCTACCCCACTTGGAGTGACGACTTTCGTTTCTAATGCACGTTTAAATCGTATTACGAGTGTGTATAGGGCGATATCCCTAGACCGTAAGACCGGTAGTACTTAGCACTATATAAGTATTAATCGTACTAGTATGTCTATAGTACATTTTGTGTCTGGCAAAAACGTTCATTGTACCAGGTAATAAATAAGATGCCTAGGGTCTGAGAATGATCTCCTAGGTATTGAGACTAAAATCCCTAAAACTATGATAATAGATTGAGCCGGAAGGCTAATATATGTGAAGTTGGGAAGGCTAAGTAAGTCAAGCGGTGAGGCCTGTGTCGAAGAATTGCGAGAATGGGTCAAGTAGATCCTTGGATACTATACCTGGGTAAAGTATGTATGAGATTAGAGTGTGTGCTAGAGAAGCATGCATAGGGAAGAAATAAACTTGAAGTCTAAATAATGTTTAGGGGTTAATGGTCAAATTTCGAGGACGAAATTTTATTTAACGGGGGGAGATATGTAATACCCCAAAATTATTATTTCTCATAAATACAATATTTTGGTTGATGGCACCTATTTTAAATAGGTGAATATGTGGTCTCAAATTTTGAGATATATTTATTCTATCTATTAGATTATGTTTTCTTAGAATTTAAGGTAGATAATGTTTTATTTTTCTAAATTTTGTCTGGATTCATAAAATACCATAAAAAATACAAACAATTCCCAAATTAAATTAGGGTTCTTATAGGACCAAGAGAGAGCAAGGAAATGTTAGGGAAATATATTAATCAAATAGGGGAAAATAATAAAAGTTAGTAGACACTTAGATTTTCACTAAACAAAATGATTATGTAAATTTTCATAATTTATCAAGGGATTAATTAAAGAAAACCTAAGTCTCAATTTTCATAATTTATTAAGAAACTAAATTTTGTAAAACCCTAGAATTAATACCTAGCTCATATTAATTCTAAAAAGGCCATAAAGAATTATCTAAACACTTGAAACAATTAAAGGGCAATTACCAAGCATTAATGAACAATGAAACTACACTAATAAAATATTTGGATACTTATTTACATTTAATATTAATAATTATCAATTAGAGGTGTGTTAAGGTAATTAAAACTCCAAGACCAATAAGAGGTTAGGATTAGCATAAGATGACTTATCAACAACCATAAATTACTCTAGGAACCAATAATGCAATAATCAAGAGACAATTAAGCTTTGGATTAAGATGTTAATTAAGACTTAATCAAGCTTTGAAAAGTCAATAATTGCAACTAAGATCTAAGGGCCAAAATTTAACCTCATAAAGCTAATCTAATGGCTCTAATTAATTCTAATAAAGCTTAATCCTTGTGACCTAAGCTTAGCCAATGGGAGATTTTAGAGTATTATGTGAGAAATAAAGAAAAATCAATTAGAAATAAATTAAGGGGGAGGGGGTGTGGTTTTTGGTAAGGAAAAAAGGAAGAAATGAATTGTTTATGATCAATTACACATGTAAGATGAGTCATAAAGCAAACATTAAATACAATGAAGACTTCTAAGCCATAATGGAAGAGGATAAAAAGTGAAGTGGAAGAAGATAATGTACTAATGGAAGAGGATAAATAAAATAAGTCAAGTTGGCAACCAATGAGAAAATAGATAATTAGAATAACTAAATTGGGTTATAACAATAATTCTAGATAAAAACTAATGAAACCTATAGAAAATAAATCATATCTTGAAATCCATGAACTAAGTATTAAAACTAAGATGGGATTCATAACAAGCATAAATCAAGCATGAAAACAAGTATAACCAAAGTCATTTTTATAATTGTTTGAGAAATGAGATCAATAAGAAAGATAGGCAAAATTGGTCTCAAAATGAAGCTAAAAATTTTTAGAGTTCAAAACCAATGAGAGAGCCTCCACATGCAACTAATAGGATCATCAAAATAGGGAAAAAACTGAAAATTAAGGGGGGCACGGTTTCTGGCAATTTTGTAAGGGAAGGAAGAGCAAAAAAATGATTTAATATAAGTCATATACCTAAGACTAAATGAGTCACCACTCTAAGGGATGAATCACAAGATCTATGAATGAATCATCACCCTCAACAAGCATGAGTCATTAGCCTAGTTAAGAGATGAGTCACAACCCTAAACCATGAGTCATGTATCTAGTGGAAGACTTTCAAGGCTTTGGAAGAGGATAAGATGATGTAAGGGATGATGTAAGGAGGGGTATTATGAGTCCTTTTGCACATGGAGCCTCTACTATAAATAGGACCCTTTGCTCTTCACAATCCTCACCAATTCACAAAGCAACGACATCTGAAATCTAGAGAGAAAGTGAGTGTGAGAGTCTTGAAGAAAGGAGGAGCAAAGTTCTAGGTAAGTTCTTGAGCTTTAGCTTTTAAGTTTTTAGTTATTTTGTAGTTTAATCTTTAAATCCTTTAGAAATAGTTGTTTTTATGTTTTTTTGAGTTTAAAATTAGTTTTATTTCAAAAAATAATGAAGAAAGAGTTTTAGCAAAATTTCCGGAAGAGAAACATCGAAGTAACGAAGTTCTAGCGAAATTTCATCAGTTCTGGAATTTCTGAACCAGTCATAAAACTGCTTATATTTCATGTTGAAAACATGGCTGAAAAATTCTGGGAAAATTCATGGTCAAATTAGACATATAGGGTTTTTAAAATATGTAAAGAAAATGTCCAAATGATTTCTGTACAGAGAGATACAAATTCCCAAACTTAGGGCTACGAATTTCTAGAAAATTTTGAACAGATGTTCAAAACTTAAAAACTGGGAATGAACCGTGGAATCTGGGCAAAGTCTATTATTTTTTCTTGAAACTAAACATCCTAAGGATTCTGAGGAATTTTACGGATCTTCGTTTCGATTTTTCTAGAATTAGTTATGATTTTTCAAAGTTAGGCGAAATTCTGCCCAGATTTGCACCAGCGTTTTTCTCAAAATAATAAAGGAAAATAATTAATTAATAAATCCACCAGGGGTAGAATAGTCATTTGTGGCTAGGATACCTACTAGGGTACCTATTATAATATTGATAGTGAATTAATAGATGTGATATTACCCCCATAGGATATCTGCAAACGTGAAACGACCGACGCTTATACCGAGAACACCGACAAAGGTACGAACGTGTATTATAACCTTAACTCTTGTGCTTATTGTCTTCTTGTATGGGATAGATATGTTCATAGACCATGACTCTGTTTTAAAAAGAATTGTACATACAGCATTACACGGGTTATGGCATGATAATACCGTAAAGTTTTCCTAGCGCTGAGGACAGGATAGGCCATCGTGGCACTGGAGAGTGCAGACTATATAGAGGAAAAAAAAAGGGAAATGATGAATATGCAATGGCTGTGTTTTTGATATACGATAATTGTTGTTATGTTATGAATATCTGTCATATATGTATGTACATAAGCATGAGGTTAACCGTTACCTGAGGTTCAATGAAAATTAAACCTTAGCTCATAGTCTCAGATACTAGTGGAACCCGGGACAGGAACAAAGATAAAGAGCACACGAGAGGACACGGGTGGAGAAGATAGTTATGGGTTATTATCAATAATCAGAAAATTGTACCATTGTAATAGCCATCTAACTCAACAACAGGGATTGTATATCAGATACTCGGTCTTTTAAATTATTCTGATACTCTACTCCGATTGAAATACTTCGAAAACGGATTTTGAAAATGAGGATGTTACATTACTTGTATAAATTCTCATGTTATATAATTGATCATTTTAAAAAATTAAAAAATAAAAATAAAAAAATTGTTCCGTATGACTTATGACAGGTTACAACTAATCCGTCTCCATACATAAGTGTAGCGTAATTGATAGGTAATTGAGGGGTTTGCAATTGAATGGACACATATTCCCAGTATAACGTTAGATAGACGGAATTAAGTAACATCCAGAATTGGACTTGGACGCATTCATAATTTCAAACCCAACAAATTAAGAGCTTGCTTTGCTCAATTCCCAGATTTCTAGGGATCATAATGTAATGTTTAGTCATTGCATACGGTGAATGAGACTAAACTAAACAAACCCTTCAATTTTATCTTCATCATCTGTCACCTCACTTGACAACAACACCGCATTTTTTGGACCACAATTTCTTTGCGTAATCGTTGGTTTTACAGACATTCATGATTCAGCATACCGTAGTCGTGGGCTTTAGAGCCCTTCATGCCTTTGAATTGAGCATATCTTCCACCAACAATTATGGAGAAAACGCCAGGCATTATATAAAAATTTGTGAAAGAAGGCGTATTATTTTTTTTGCTTACATGTAATTTGTCAATTTATAATTTTTATTTTGCCTACCTTTGCCTACCTCTCTCAATACTGTTAGATTATAATCTCATCCAACGGTTGAGATTTGAGGGATAAAATAAACCATTTTTCCCCTTCTCTCCCACCGCCTTCCACCCCCCCTCTCTCTCTCCCTCCTCCACTGGGTTTCCGAACAAAACCTGAGTTAGGAATCGTGATAATATTTATGAATAAAGAAAAACAATGAGGAAACAAAATAATGAGAATAGAGAATTTGAAGAAGTTAGGAAATAAATCATTGTATGTTAGGAAACAAATAATTGTATGTTAGGAAACAAATAATTGTAAGTTAGGAAACAAATAATTGTAATTATGTATTGTAAATGTACACTGATTGTATTCAATATTATAAATAGAAATGAACAAGGCTCAAGACAATTATCCTGTCTTGACCTAATTTCCTAAAACTTTCTCTTGGCATCAGAGCCACAGACCAGAAAAATGGCCTCATCTGGAATTTCTATACACCAGACAACATCTACCGTCTCTCTGTCTCTATCGGAAAATTCTAATGCCAATTTCACCACTGCACAAACCTCTCAAGTTCCTCATCAGCCACCGACACAGCCTTTGAACTTTTCATCTCATGATTCCACCAATCTGACCGCTGCAACCATTCCAATTCCACTGCCAATCTCGCAATCTCTGTCACTTTTCCCATCTCATTCCATTTCTTCCACCGTCACAAATACGGACCTTCACTTTTCTCTTCCTTCCACGATCACGTCTCTTCCGACCAGCTCCATCTTCGCCCCACAACACTTTCTCTATTCCACGGCTTTCCCATCATCTTCCATTAATCTCCTTCACTCCACAAATTCATCACCCTCATCCATAAAAGCGCATCCAATTTCTTCGGTTCATCCATCACCTCACCTACCTCATCAAATCTCTCACCAATCTCCCCAAATTCCTGCTCAGGCATATTACTCAGGCCATTTCTCTGGTTCTCCACTCAGTTCCCCACAGATTACTACTCGTCCGACACCTCTTCTCAGTTCTCTTAATCAAGGCAGTCCCGTCAAGTTGGACGGAGACAATTTCCTTACATGGGAATCTACTGTCATGCCACTCATCCGCGGTCATCGACTAGATAGTCACATTCTGGGTACCAAGACCGTTCCCCCTGAATACATTCTAGATTCCTCTGACCAGGTTTGTCCCAACCCACTTTACGATGACTGGGTTGCTACGGATCAACTTCTTCTTGGCTGGATTTTTAGCACTATGACCGTAGAGATTGCTTCTCAAATGACTAACTGCAAGACTTCAGCGGCTCTCTGGAATGCTATCACTGAGTTTGTTGGCGCATATACCCGTTCTCGTGTCACCTTTTTAAAGAGCTCTTTTCAACAACTCAAGAAAGGCTCATTAAAAATGAGGGAGTATCTCGCAAAGATGAAGTCACTGTCTGATAATCTCACCCTCGCTGGCTATCCCCTATCTCTGACAAATCTCATCACTCAGACTCTTGCTGGACTGGATACTGAGTATACACCGATTGTTGTCATTCTTTCTGAAAAGGACAATCTCACGTGGTCTGACCTTCAATCTAAATTGTTGACTTTTGAATTACGACTTGAGAAACTCAACACTACTTCGAATAACACCTTGTCTGGAGCTTTTGCCAACCTGTCCTTTCACTCCACTCCTCACTCATCCCAGTCTGACTTCAATCGTGCTCCAAGCTATCGTGGCCGTGGAGGTCGGAGAGGAAGAGGAAGGAACAGCCGAGGTTCTTTCAGTGGTCGAAGCACCAAATTCTGCTAGCTATGTGAAAAACCAAGACATGACGTTGCAAATTGTTTTCGTCGTTTTGATAAAAATTTCAAAAGTCCTCGAAAGTCTGATAATGCTTCTGCCCTCATTGCTACTCCTGACATTGTGCCTGATCCAGCTTGGTACCTTGACACTGGTGCAACTCACCATGTCACCAACACTAATGAGAACATAGAGCCAGGGGCTCACACAGGTATAAACTCTATTTCGGTTGGTAATGGCGCCCGTATTAATGTCACTGGGTCTGGCAATTCTAGAATACTTTGTGATAATTCTGCTACTTTGAATCTGAATGATGTGCTTGTTGCTCCAAAAATGGTAAAGAAATTGATCAGTGCCTCTAAACTTATTAGTCATAATCATGATATCTGCCTTGCTATTGATTCTCATGGGTGTTTTGTGAAGGACAAGGGTCAACCTGATGCGTTGTTGCATGAAGTGGTGCCTGCAAAGAAACTAGCTGCTGGTTTTGTTTCAGTTTCAAATAAATGTAATAAACATTGTGGAGCAAGCTTGTCTTCTCTCGAATCTTGGCATAGACGTCTAGGTCACCCAAGTAGAGATGTTTTAAAACAAGTGCTTACCTATTGTAATGTTCCCATTGATAATAATGAAGATTTTCCTTTCTGTGATTCATGTCAACTTGGCAAGTCCCATAGACTTCCCTTCCCCACTTCACAATCTCGTGCTCTACATGTCTTAGATCTAGTGCACACTGATCTTTGGGGGCCATCCCCTATCAAGTCTATTGGAGGTTATCAGTATTGTATCAGTTTTCTTGATGATTATAGTAGACACACATGGATTTATCCTTTGAAAACTAAAGGGGAAGCACTCTCTGCCTTCAAAGTTTTCAAGAACATGGTTGAGAAGAAGATTAAGACACTTCACAGTGATTGGGGTGGTGAATATAGGAGCTTCCAGACCACTCTTGATGAACATGGTATTATTTTTCGTCACTCATGTCCACACACCTCAGCTCAAAATGGTAGAGTTGAGTGAAAACACCGTCATATAGTTGAGACTAGTCTTACATTACTTGCTCAAGCTCATATGCCCATTTCGTACTGGTGGGATGCTTTCTCATCTGTTGTTTATATGAGAAATAGACTTCCAATAGCTGTTTTGATGAATGTCTCGCCCTTTAAAGTATTGTTCCACAAAAAGCCAGACTATACTCAGTTCAGAATATTTGGTTGTGCATGCATGCTTCCCTTGTCTACGCCCCTACAATCACAATAAGCTTTGATATCATAGCACAAAGTGTACCTTCCTTGGTTACAGTAGATCACATAAGGGCTTTAAATGTCTAACCTCCACGGGCAGAATCTATATCTCACGGCATGTTATTTTTAATGAGAATGATTATCCCTTTGCTAATGGTTTTTTGAATTTGCAGCAACCTCCACACAGTGAGATCATCAATTTCTCCAGTATTTCTCCTGTAATTCGTGAAGCCATGCCTTCACTTGACTTACAAACTGCAAACTCTACTGCAAGGTCTGAAAGTTCTGCTGTTATGCCTGGTGCTATGAGTTCTCCTAGCAGCTCTCGTTCTCTCTCTCACAGCATTGATGATGCTCTAAACACTCCGGTTGCTTCTTCCCAGCCAGAATCTAGCCGAGAACTGCAAATTACTAATTCAGATCAAAATGTTACAGCAGAACAGCCCCAGGAGGTACTTGATACTGAAAATGTTATGGTAGTGCAGTCCCTTCCTCAATTGTCTGCTACTGCAACATCAAATCAATCTCCCAACAAAGCTCCTCCACTCTCAGTTTCAGTTCCACAAGTTCCAGTATCTTCGGTCAGCCACAACACACATCCGATGCAAACCAGAAGCAAACATGGTATTCACAAGCCAAAAATGCCCTATGTTGGCCTTACATAGGCTTCAGAATACACTCCACAGACAGCAAGAGAAGCTCTAAATTCTCCTCTTTGGAAGCAAGCCATGCATGAAGAGTTCAATGCTTTACAACAAAATTTCACCTGGATACTAGTTCCACGACCGCCCAACCAAAATGTAGTTGATAATAAATGGGTATTTAAACCCAAATTTCATCCTGATGGAACTCTTGCTAAAAGAAAGGCACGTCTTGTTGCTAAGGGCTTTCAACAGACCGAAGGTATTGATTTTTATGAGACTTTCAGTCCTGTTATTAAAGCTTCTACCATTCGGATTATCTTGACTATTGCTATTGCATTAAATTGGGACATCAAACAACTTGATATTAACAACGCCTTTCTCAATGGTTTTCTATCTGAGCCTGTCTTCATGGAACAGCCTGTTGGCTTTGTGGATTCTTCTAAACCTAATCATGTATGCAAAGTATCCAAAGCTCTCTATGGTTTGAAGCAAGCACCAAGAGCTTGGTTTGATAGACTCCGCAGTGTTTTACTTGCATGGGGCTTCAAAAATTCAAAAAGTGATATATCCTAGTTTGTTTACTCTGATCAAACTCAAATTCTTATGATCCTTATTTATGTGGATGACATCCTGGTCACCGGAAGTAATCCTTACAGTCTTAAGCATTTCACCACAAGACTGCACAAAATCTTCTCTCTGAAAGACCTTGGTTCACTTCATTATTTTCTTGGAATAGAAGTCTACCGAGATAACACTGGTCTTTACTTATCACAAGGGAAGTATATCTGTGATTTACTGGATCGCTTTCATATGACTCTTGCTTCACCATGTCCAACACCAATGTCCGGCCACAAGTCATTTTCTGCTTATTCTGGTGAACTGCTTCCTAACCCCTCAGAGTATAGTAGTGCAGTAGGAGCTCTTCAATACTTGTGTAACACATGCCCTGATATCAGCTTCAGTGTTGGCAAGTTGAGCCAATTTCTTTCACAACCTACCACAACACACTGGAAGGCAGTCAAGAGGATATTAAGATATCTTAGAGGAACCAGCCATTATGGTATTCATATAAAACCTTCTTCAGGCCTTGATATAGAGGCATACTCAAACGCTGATTGGGCTTCATGTCCTGATGATAGACGATTTGTTGGAGGTTATTGTGTCTTTCTTGGAGATTCCCTAGTCACATGGTCATCCAAAAAGCAACAAGTTGTTTCTCGTTCGAGCTATGAGTCAGAATATCGGTCTCTGTCCAATACAGCGGCTAAACTCAGCTGGATCAAATCTCCGTTGTCTGAGCTAGGCCTAAAAATTCAGAAAATCCCAACTATCTGGTGTGATAATACTGGTGCAGCAGCACTAGCATCCAATCCTGTTCATCATGCATGAACCAAACACATTGAGATAGATGTACATTTTGTTAGAGACAAAGTCCTATCCAAGGCATTGAAAGTTCAACATGTTCCCACTGAATTCCAGATTGCAGATTGTCTAACAAAGCCATTGAACCACTCACGTTTTTGTCTTCTCAGAGATAAGCTAGGAGTCACGGTCTCTCCAGCAAAAAGGACAGAACAAACTCAATCTGTTATTTCAAAATACAAAAAGGAAAGGAGAGGGTCCAAAGTGAAGGAGAGAGTTAGGAAATAAATCATTGTATGTTAGGAAACAAATAATTGTATGTTAGGAAACAAATAATTGTAAGTTAGGAAACAAATAATTGTAATTATGTATTGTAAATGTACACTGATTGTATTCAATATTATAAATAGAAATGAACAAGGCTCAAGACAATTATCCTGTCTTGACCTAATTTCCTAAAACTTTCTATGAAGACCTGATGATTGCTTTGTCCCCTAACCGAAAGAGAGTATGGGCACGGTGCGCGTATATGCAAGTTCCCAAACCAGCCATGCATGGCTCTGTTCGTATCATACTCCACAATCAGTATTATCACTTATTACTTTAAAACTTGCACCAGTAGCACATACATTTCCGGGTTATTATTACTATTATTTTAAAGGAAAATGTCCATGTAATTATCCTAATAATTGATGTTGCCAAAATAAGGCATGTTGTTGGATTGTTGACGATGCATTATGGTTGGGAATTTTCATTATTTGCGTCTTCCTCAGCCGGCGATCGCCTTGATTCTCATCTCATGGTGGCCATCTCTCCCATAACCTCCTCTCATGACTTCAACATAACCAGATAATACAAATCCCTCTTCCAAAAATGGTTTTGCTGTAACAGGAAGCCCTCGTATCGAATCCCATCTCCCGATCATCAGGTTTTCAAATTCTCTATTATTGTTTTTCTTTTTCATACATATTATCACGATTCCTAACTCGGGTCTTTGTTCAAGAAGGAACCTAGAAAGGAGAGAGGGAGAGGGTGGGAGGCGGTGCAGAGAGGAATAGGAAAAATGGTTTATTTTATCCCTCAAATTTGAATAGTTAGATGAGATTGTAATCTAACGGTATTGAGAGAGGTAGGCAAAGGTAGGTAAAATATAAGTAGGCAGAATAATCTATCTCTTTATTTTGTAGTGTTATATAGATATTAATTATTGATTGATTGCTATTAAACAGAAATACGGAGACAAGTTACATAAATAAATAAAAATACCGGGGGGATTTATTAAGAATTATGCCTGATAAGGACCAAATTCTCAAATATTTTTTTGGTAAATACTCCTTATTTATTTAATATGTAAATTTTTTTTTGTTTGACAGGAAAATAATGCTATATATATATATTTGTAATTTTGTATTATGTAAATGGTAAATACCCAAAATTTCAATAGTAAATTTGTACTCGTATTATATATGGGTGGTAAATTTTAGAGACTTGTTAATAAATTAATTTATGGATTTAAATTTTTAGAATAACACCCCCCGGCCCCGGCTGTCTCTCTTTTTTTGCCTCAACAGAAGTCACTGAGAAACACCCACTATTTCCACAATTCTACTTCTCATGTCTAGCTACTTTCTTCAATTTTTAAAAATGATAGTGAAAAACTTCCTCCTCAAGTAATTTCCATATTTGCTAATGGAAAATACAAACTCAAGTGATAGCAGTACAAACTTAAGTGATAACTATGTAATTAAATATTACCAAACTTAAATTTAAAATATGGGTCAATTAAATAATATATAAAATTTGTATAATTAAATGTTATTAGTCATCACTAAGTCCGCTATGTCAGCATTTTCTATTAGCAACATTAACGGTGTTAGAATTTTAGGACCAAAAGTATACTTTATAAAATTAAAGGACCAAAAGTATACCTTACGTAAAATTTATAGCACTAAAAGTATACTTTAGCCTATTTTTAAAGTGTCTTATTGATCCATATAATAACATGGTTTCTAATATAGGGTAATTTCAATACCATAATTAAAAATGATATTTTAGGGAAACCGTCACACATTTGTTACTGAAACTAATTAAATTAGATTTTTTAATATCGAAAAATTAGTTATCAACATCTTATTCTAATGATTGTATGCAATAAATATAACAAATAAATTACAAAAGTATATGTTTGGTCCTCTAAATTAAATTTACATCAACTTTCACATCGTCCTTTAAATTTATAAAGTGAATTTTCAATCCCTTATTTTTAACACCATTAATCTTACTAATGAAAAATGCTTACCCATACAAATTTAAATTAAATATTAATATGTCATCATTTATTTATAAAGTCATCATTTAAATTTATAGTGTCAAAATTTTTCATTTACAAGATCAAAAATGTTACTTAATATTAAGAGATTGAAAAAATATTTTATAAATTTAAAGGATCAATTTAAAACTTGATATAAACTTAAAGCAACAAATGTATACTTTAGCCTAAATAAAATCAATATCTAATGGATTAGTCATGATGGGCTTGATCTTTTTGCTCAAGGTCATGATGGGCTTGATCACCAATTGATTCATCAATGATGGGCAATTTTCTAACAAATGTCAATTTTACTCTCGATTAATTAAATAATTAATATTGTATTAATAGTGATCGATATTAATAACATTGCGACCAAACGCGTCCGAAATTGCCACCCGAAATGTACGCCGAAACTAAAAGGTATAATTACACCGACAAGTCTGATGTTAAAAAAATTTGACTTCTCATACCAAAAAAAAAAAAAAAAATTTGACTTCGTCCAAGTCTGATCTAATTGGATAATAATTTTTCGTTTCATTAAACAATTGTTTGTTATTTAAACATTTCAAATCGTTTGTTTTATTATTTTGAAAATTATATTTAGAATATTTAAAATTTGAGGAATAATAAAATGTTAGAAAAAAATTAGGGATTGAAAATCTAAGGGGCAACTCTTTTATAGAAACACCAAATCAATCAAAAATGAGGACAATTTGTAAGAATTAAATAATTAATTTTCTATATATTTAGACCAAGTCAATCATAGACAAGAGTCGTGTTTGTGAAGGATAACATATGATATGCTCTTCTTCTGCTTCTGAAAGCGCAGGCAACCCTTGAGGCTACCCATGTCATATATCTCTTCCTCTTCCCAATAATCTCAAAAACATGAAGAGCACATCAATGTGGATGTTCGCTTTGTATCTGTTTGTTTTGTTCATCATTGTAAGCCACTTAGGACAAGCTGCAGGCAATGGTAATTCAGGTAATTAAGTACTTAATTTGGTTTTCATTTACTCTGTACAATCCTAAGAACTACAGAGTACATAAGAAGTTTATCATAATCCTAAATCTAAGATTTCATTCTTTCTTTTTTTGTCTTCCATATTTATTTTTCCAGCCGTTCTAAACGTAGAAGCTAGCTGAATGCTTGAATCATTTACTTCAATTTAAAATATAAGACTCTAATACACTGTGTTTCCCAAATTTATAATTTTTTTAAAACTATCTCTATTAATTATAGATTGTAGATAGGGAAAATCTCATTTAAATCCAGTTGAAATACTAAACTCCAAATTTAGGCCTACACTTCTAAAAATTTCTTAACCAGGCCAAGAGACTTAATTAGGGGTTCCTTTATTAATGTTGGTAAAACACGAGAACGCTCCTATGTGATCTGTTTATTTGTTTGCGAGCAAGGATGTTCATTGTCAGAGAACATGTTCGGTTCACTAACTCAATGCCCAACCAAGTTTGATACATGCTTGGGCAATTTTACGATGGAAGGTTGTCTTGATATATTGCTGAGTTTAATATCAAAGAATTGTCAGCTTGATTAATTGTTTGAAAATGAACAAAAACTAAAACATAAAATAAACTAATATCAAAGAATTGTCTGCCCGTATTTGATTCTCCACGCATAACGACTTCAGCTCCTCTTCATCATTCCCACTTCTATTGCCTCTAAAATCCTCCTGGCCTGCCTCTTTCGCTTCTCTTCTAAGTTCACCCTCACATTTTCGATCTGTAATTGAATCCCAAAAAAATCAGTATCATAAACTCAGAAGACTTCAGAAACAAACATCTAGCTAGGACAAAACAAGATGGGAAAGAACTTAAAGAAGTAATAACTATGTGTTTAAACGCTCACATGATGAGAAATTAGATTGTCTGTATCGATCTGCTGCTGGTGGATCTGGTGTGAAATAATATCTTGGCCAAGGAACGAAAAAGTGGCACAGTTGGAAGATGATATAATTCATTTGAGCAGAAAGACAAGAGAGAGAAACAAGAGAAGGAAACTAATATAGGAAACGAACTGATTGCCTAAAATTTGTAAGAAGAATGTGAACTACCATGTGTAACACTAAATTAAGGGGCATTCTGGTCTTTTAATAATATAAAGAAATCCCTAATTAGACCTCCTGGCCTTATTAGGAATTTGTTAAAAGGGGTAGGCCTAAATTTAAATTTTGATATTTCAACTGAATTTAATTGCGACTTTTTCTTGTAGATATAGTAAAGGAGGGCTGGGTAATTTCAAAACAAATGATTAAAAAGGGGTTTTTTAGAAAAGCTAATGTACATTTTTTTAATACATAATTAACTTAACTAATTTGCTTAATATTTGTAAATCATTTATCTAACTCCTACATATAAGGCTGGGGTAGTATTTTTTTCCCTTACCGAACTGTCCCTATTGACTGCACACTCTAATGTGTTCAAGTAGAAAAAACTTAATTTAATGTGCAGGTTTCATAAGCATAGATTGTGGAGCAAGTAGAGATTACACAGACGATGGAACAGGTTTTTGGTACCAGACAGATGAAGGCTTCATTGCAAGTGGAACCAATATGGAACTAGCCCCTGGCTTTAATTACAACGATAATCCAAGTATAGCGCGACAATTATCGACTGTGAGGAGTTTTCCAGAGGGAAAAAGAAATTGTTACACTCTGAAACCAATTCAAGACAAGAACAAACAGAAGTATTTGGTGAGAGCCATATTTGCATATGGCAATTATGACTCCAAAAACCAACTTCCAACGTTCGACCTCCACCTAGGGGTCAATTATTGGGGCACAATTGATGTTTCTAATTCAGGTTTTACCAATATGTATGAGATGATTATGGAACAAGATGCCACCACAAACATGGTACAAGTGTGTCTGATAAACACAGGACAAGGCACACCTTTCATCAACACGGTGGAATTAAGGCCTTTGAACAGCTCTCTCTATCCCGCTCCACTTCCCTTATCTCTATGGAGAAGAATGCCCGGCGTCCCAATGTCTCGGATTCTGCACGACATTAATAGGTATCACTTTCTTGATGAATATTAATAGGTATTACTTCGGTCCTAATTATAAGAGCTAGTTGATTTTATTTGAAGAAATTAAGGAAATTAAATAAGTTACTTAATCATTTCATATGTTGTATATCCTTAGAATATATATTAGTTTATTAGTTAAACTAATTAGTTTGAAGAAAAAAATAAAAATAAAAATACTCTAAAGTAATTTAATTATCTTCTTTAATTTCTTAAAAAAAGTCAACTAACTCTTATAATCTGGACCAGAGGGATTATCACTTTATTGGAATTATAAAAAAATAAGCTTACCATGATTTGTCATTGGTCGCATCATGACTTGTTAATTGGGGCTACCTGACTTGTCATTAGTGGTACATTGATTTGTCATGGTCGGCAAACTCATCTTTTGACAATTTTGATAAATCCTCCACAGGTCCCTTGGAACTCCACCAATTTGAAAATTGCATTAAATCTGATAGTGATAATTTGTCGTCCTTGAAACCTTAGTGACTCCCCATCAAAATATTTGGATTGAGTAGAAGTGCTCAACACTCCTTAAGGAAAACTTCAGCTTTAGGCCTTACGGTTGATAAAAGCTAAGTTCGTACTGAACACACTTAAATCTAAATTAGCCAATAATACCATATATTATATAATAACTCCTGTCCATAATATAAGAGTAAATTACACTATGGATGAGATCTTATGTTGATGACCAGAGGAAGTTGATGTAAGACGAGTAAAAAAAAAAAAAAAAGGTTTACATGTCTCTACTCTTTTCAGTCAGGAGACTAATAATTTGCTTATCTAATTTGTTTTTCCCAATACAGGTACAAGGACGATGCGTATGACCGGTTGTGGGGCAGATATGATTTTGGTGGTATGGTTCCTTTAGATACAAAGGTAGAAGTAAAGGTTGAAGACTCCCTCTATGAACTACCATCTGAAGTATTACAAAATGCAATGCAACCCACGAATCGTTCCAATTTCTTATCCATAAATGAGAGGAGTAATGATATATTTACCCAATATTACATGTTCCTTCACTTCGCTGAAATTCAAAAGCTTCCTTATGGCCACAAGAGATTTATCAATGTCACTTTTAATGATGAAATTTCCTCCTCTCGAGAACTTGCTCTCGAATACTTGAAACCAATCACACTAAGTTCCAACAAGATGACTAATGGGATCGGCTTCACAGTTAGAGCAACACCTAATTCTGGTGCTCCTCCTATCATCAATGGCTTCGAAGTTTATCAATTCCTCCCTCAAAAATATATCCCTACCGTTGCACAAGATAGTATGACTCAAACTGTTTTTTCCTCATCATTTGTTCGTTTTTAATTATATTAACTAAAGAAAAAAGAAGAGATTTTTTTACCCTGTTAGTTTTGTTTGTTATTGAAAATTATGTAGTTAATGCTATCATGGAAATCAAGCATATTTATGGGATCTCCATGATTAGTTGGCAAGGTGATCCATGTGCTCCATTTGACTTTGCATGGGATGGTCTGAATTGCAGCTCTGGCAATACTACTATAAGAATCGTTTCATTGTAAGTTGTGCTATTGCTCCTGTTTGTGATTCATTATATTTGAAGCATTCAAAGAATACCTTGCATATATAGAAATAGTTTAAGAAGATATAATAAAATGCCCGATTGTATATTTATTCGTAAAATATCCAAATTGCATCTCTCTATTTTGTCATATAATCCTTGTTTCTCTCCTTTAGTGGTTAACAGCTATTGCGAAATTTCAAAATATATGCACATTGTAGGAACCTGAGCTCAATGAAATTAACTGGACGGATAGCTACATCATTTGGCCGTTTGGAAAAATTGGAGTCCCTGTAAGTTGTTAAATAAGATGGGCTCTTAACATCAAATATTACTATTGATCATGATTTTGGATATATTATAAACAGCACTTACCTCTGGTTCACAGAGATTTATCGAACAATGAATTGACTGGGCCACTACCAGAATTTCTTGCAACTCTTCCCAATGTGAAATTAATGTACATACGACCCTATCTATTAGTGCATTCAAACTTTGATACTCAGACTAGGAAGTCTTCATGGATATCAGAATTCTCATTTTTTTTTTCTTTTTTCCATTTGTAGTAATGTTTCAGGAAACAAGCTTACAGGTTCGATTCCCAAAGCTTTGAGGGAAAAGGCTAATTTACAGCTAAGGTTAACTTATTTATCACCATTATCAACTTCTTTTTACTTTTAGTTCCCTCAAGATGCCTTCAAAAATTATGACCTCTTGTATGTTAGATATAAATGGTAGTCTATAATTATATTATGTTCATTCACATCCACCCTACCGACACGCAAAACTTAAGTGCAGCAATTCAATTTACATGAGCCAATCTACACCAAAATTATAAAACGAGTTCTATAAAATATTGGAAATCATTGTATTATGCATTTACTGCTCAAGTCTAACGCTGCTCTGATCTTTCTTGCCAGTGTGGCCAACAATCCAGGTCTTTGCCTGACTAATTCATGCAAACAACACAAGTTTGCAATTCCACTTGTTGCATCAGTTTCAGCTCTGTTAATCATTGTTATCGTCTTTTCTTTGGTGTTCTGGAGAATAATTAGAAAGAAGACAGGTATTGATTTTTATGTATGTTTTCATTTTTTTGAGAATGGTAGGCTCCAACACCAAACATGCTAATCTCTACGTATGGGCCTGGTTCTAGATTCAAGTTGCTTTTCAATCTCTTTATTGATTCATAAATTTTGAAGGCATTTAATTTTACACTGCAGTTTTGTCTTCTGAATCTCCAAAGATGGACGTTCTAAAAGAAAAAAGTCAAGCTTTTTCTTACTTAGAGGTTATCCGCATAACAAACAATTTTGAAATTGCTATTGGAAAAGGTGGATTCGGGGAAGTTTACCAGGGCACTTTAGAAGATGACACAAAGGTTGCTGTTAAGTTACTTTCTCAATCTTCAAGGCAAGGGTACAAGGAGTTTCAATCCGAGGTTAGAAATAAAAGTCAAGTAACGGTTTAAATATTGAACGAATTTTTACATGTTGTGTGGCAGAATATGTTCTTATGATAGGGCTAAATATTTTAACTTGCAGGCTCAGCTCTTAACAGTTATTCATCATAGAAACTTGGTCTCACTTGTTGGGTTTTGTGATGAAAACGACGTCAAAGCATTGATCTATGAATATATGGATCTTGGAGACCTCAATGGACTATTGTCCGGTTTGTCTTAATATTGAGATCATAACTTTTTCAAATATTGCATCATTTTTGGTATAGTTTTACTTTGGTTTTCTCGCCTTATAAAAATAATTATAGCTATATATGGATATTTGAACTGATTTTCCCCCCTTTTCATTCTCCTTCTTTTTGACAAATCCTTGGAGTTGACCAAATTAACCTTGAAACTTAGCTTTGCTGATCAAATTCTCTTAACAACTTCATATTCAAGACTTTATTGAAATACTATATACATATATGTTTTGATTCCTGAGCCACTCTGTTGACCGACATTTCTGCAGAGAAAAACTCAAATGTATTAAAGTGGAACGAGAGACTTCGAATCGCTATAGATGCAGCAAAAGGTTAGATAATTAGCTATTATCTTTTCTCCCCTCAAAAGTCACATATTAACTTACCTTACATAATTTGACAAAATTGTAGGCGTGGAATATCTTCATAATGGGTGCAAGACTCCCATAATTCATAGAGACTTAAAACCATCCAATATTTTATTAAACAAATCCATGATAGCCAAGATTGCTGATTTTGGACTATCAAGAGCATTCACAAGTGAAGGAGATTCTCATCTATCAACTCGACCAGCTGGCACACCTGGCTTTATTGATCCTGAGTAAGTCATTGCATTTGATCAATGAAGCATTTGCTGCAAAATTTAGGAATAAACTGAAGCAAGTTAATCCACAGAAAAAAAAAAGAACTATTATAGACTAATTGATTATTGGTATTACAGATTTCAAAGATCTGGAAAGCTAGATAAAAGAAGTGACATGTATAGTTTTGGGATGATTCTTCTTCAACTAATCACAGGCCATCCTCCGATAAGAAGAGAACATGAGAGTATTTGTTTTATAATTGATTGGATCCGTTCCAATGTTGAAAGTGGGGATATCCAAAGCATCGTTGATCAAAGGTTGAAATGTGAATTCCAAGTGAGTTCCGCATGGAAAGCTGTTGAGACAGCAATGTCATGCCTTGCACTACCGTCCATCCAAAGGCCAGACATTAGTTATGTGTTGAATGAACTAAAAGAATGTTTGGCTATGGAGATAGATCATGCCAACTCAAATGGTTCACAAAGCCATCCAATCAATCTTTCTGGGCAGCTTGATTCAGTCACATCCGTCTTAGCTCGGTAGTTTCTATCCATTAGTATATGGTGCAAAAAGCCATATATAGTTCATCGATCACTATAACAGCATGCTGTTTTATTATTATTATTATTATTATTATTATTATTATTTTGTCACTACAAAAATTTTGAGATTTTGCTACGGAATTTTTCCGTAGCAAATTCCGTAACAAAATCATTTTGCTACGGAAAAATATGGATTTTCCGTAGCAAAATGATTTTGCTACGGAATTTGCTACGGAAAAATTCCGTAGCAAAATCTTTCGTCGCAAATTGCGACGGATAAGGAAAATCCGTCGCAATTTGCGACGGAATTTCCTTTCCGTAGCAAATTTGCTACGGAAAAATATTCCGTAGCAAATTTGCTACGGAAAATTTTCCGTAGCAAATTGCTACGGAATTCATTCCGTAGCAAATTTGAATTTTGCTACGGAATAGAATTCCGTAGCAATTTTGCTACGGAATAGATCCGTAGCAAAATTGCTACGGAATTCTATTCCGTAGCAAATTTTTTTTTTTAAATTTTTTTTTAATTTATTTTTTTTCCTTTTTTATTATTTTTATTTTTTTTTATAGCAAACTAGAAATTTTGTAAATTTTCTCATATTTGATCGTTTGCTACAGAAACAATTTCTTAGAAAAACTAATAATTATTTTGAATGTTATTTTTTTTTAATTTTAAAAAATTGAGTACAAAAAGTAGTGATTCATGGATATAATAATAATTATAAGGAGTGCACATTAAGAGTAATCTAACAAATACCAAATACTAAAAAGTAGTCTAACAATGTTACAAAGGGCAAATTCTAAACAGTAGTCTAAACAGGAGCATTGTGATCATCATCATCATCACCAGCATGGTCATCATCACCAAGAGCCGACCCCGAACCCTTGTTCATTAGGGACTTGAGTTGAATCTGCATCTGCCTCATCATCTCCTCTTGCATCCGCCTCATCCGCTCCTCCATCATTTCTCGTTCCTTAGCCATCCGCTCCTCCATCATCTCTCGTTCCTGAATCATCATCTGCCTCATCTTCTCTTGCTCTTCAAGCATCCGCTCCTGTTCCTGAGTCATCTGTGCTGTCAAAGCCTTCATCTTCTTCATCTCATCTGCAAAAACAATATCAAGTACATTTATTATTTGGACTTCATTTGAATGGACAAGAGAATGGAAATTTTCAATATCAAATACGTTTACCTGCAGAAACATCTTCAATGCCGGATGAGGAGCGCTTTGTTGGCTTCAGTCGGCTAGCAGCGGCACCGTATCCAAAGACTCTCCCTTTCTTGTCAAATCCACCTGCAGCCTGAATGAACAGACTATCATTATCGCACACAGAGGATGACGGGTCAGTCTCACGCTGTGAGTCTCTCTCCTGCGACAGCTTCGTATAATTTTCCTACAAAGACAAAAATACATAACAAATAAGACATATAAAATGAAATAAATATTGTGGTGCATAAAACAAGTAATAAATGCAATAAATGTCTAACCGCTACTGTGTGCGCCCTTGAGTTAATCCATTCCCTCTCATCACTTCCTTCAGACTGCCGGGAATGGGTCCGCTCAAAGGCAGCCCAACCTACCGACTCTGGAGGAACCCCAGTCTCTGCCTGCAAACGCAAATGATGATCATAGTTAATTACTTCAAAGTACAAAATATTGATTACCTAAATAGAAAATAACGTGTACTCACAAGTTTCCGTTTCCACTCAGTCATCGGAATAGAGCCGCCAACATATGACGGGCCTTCCATTTTGGCCCTATTTTGCTTATTTTTCACACTCTTCTCCTGAAACTTTTCATTGGTGGCCCAATTGTCAAATAATTGGTTTGCAGTGTCCTGTGGAAGCCAATCTCGCCTGCCTCTTCCACCATGTCTCAAGTTATAAAGCTTTTGAGACAACCACCGGGCTGCCCTGGCGTTATAAGCCTTTCTCAGAGCTGCACGATGTTCAGGCAACGACATGTGCTTCCTCTGAAAATCAACAACAAACAATTAGTGCGGTAATTTATAAAAGTACTTAATTAAAAACCATAAATAAATAACTTACCATAAACTCATCGAACCAAGCATTTCGATTTTCCGTAGGAATCGCTGTCCAGCTGGTCCAAGCTTCATTGTAGTTACGGAATAATTGGTCCGAGATGAAATCCATCACCGGATCACGAGGCACAAAGCTAAAGCCAGAGGACATCATGCAAATATTATTAGCATAAAACCAATTAGATAAGGGATTAGTAACATTACTGGTAACTTGGCATGACTTACTACTCGTTGTCAGGACAGATCCAAAGCAGCCCTGTCTCAGGATCTGTTGTGCCCCAGATCGGTGTATTGGAGGAACTACCTTCTTCCCCGACGTGGCTCTGAGGCGACGGGGTGTACTAAGCAAGAAATGTGAAATATTAAAGATGTTTGTACATAGATGGTTTCATGAAACTAAACATATGTAAATCAATCAGAATTAGGCTAGTAAACCTGTTGTCCCATTTGCTGCGGATCAGTGGAGGTAGGAGGCGACGGCGACGTATACAGCGACGGTGAAGATGCGAAATAACCCGACGGTGACGATGCCATATTAAACGGTGGCACCTCTGGGGCACCGCCCCGCTCTCTGCCTACAGAATGGGCAGATGACGACGCCCTACCACCTCTGATAGGACGGGGCCGGGATCGACCACCACCACGTCCACTACCTGAAGATCCTCCTTGATGCTCCATCTCTGAACACTTATAGACATTAGGTCAAAAAAAAAACTACAAATATATTTAGGGTTGATTACAGTAGTGAAGTAACAAAGTATGTAGTATAACAGACCGTCAAAAACAAAGAACTAACAAATCTCAACCGGACGATTCCTGTTCATCGACTTCTGCTTGGCCGTCTTCCTCTGAAGTCTCATAGTCGTCGAACTCAGATTCACTGTCAGAGTAAATCAATTCTGCCTCATCGTCTGATTCCTCATCGTCAATTTGTATAGGAATCAATTCTAAATCCGCAGCAGAATCAAAGAGATTGCTTGGTATTTCGTTGTCTTCGATGTTTATGGGCAGTAGATGTTCCACATCAGCTTGGAAAGGTTCAGCCATACCGTCATTTGAATCCGACTCTTTCGACTTCGGTATGATATTTCGTGCTTTGGTTTTAATAACCCCCCTCCACCCTTGGCGGGATGTGGGATATAGTGTATAGTAAACTTGTTCCGCCTGTTGAGCAAGGATGAATGGGTCATAACCAACCGCATATCTCCTTGTCCAGTGGATCTCAATATTTCCATGCTCGTCCATTTTTGTCCCACGCGGACTGTTATCAAACCACTCACACTTAAAAAGGGTCACCACATTGTCCCACGGATATTTCAATTGAATTATGTCACGTAACTTCCCGTAGTAGACAGTCTCCACCCCGTCAACTTGGTCACCTCGACAACATACACCGTAATTGCAACATTGTGTACCTGCATCCGTGTCAACAGTTGAAAACCGATACCCATTGATTATATATCTGCTGCATTGAGTAACACTAATTGGAGCTCCATAAGATAAACTCCACGCAACTTCATTGGGATCTTCTCGATGTTTCGCGAAATAGGTTCGAAACCATTTTGGAAACTCAGAGTTCGTGAATTGATCAACCTGGGACACCGACATTGAAGGATTTTCCGATCGGACCCAATTAGAAAAGTAACTGCAAAATATATATATATATATATATATATATATATATATATATATATGAAGTTAATACTTTAATACTTATCGTAATAGTAAAACGGAAAAACAAAAATCTTACTTTAAGTACGGGGCGACCTCTTCACAGTTGTTTAGAATGTACCACTCCGCTACTTGCTTATCTCTTCCGTCAAGAGTTGATTTCCAATGTTTTCCCACGACTCGCCCTGGATAATTAAATATTGATTTTTGATCCCTTGTATCACCGGCATCGTTGCGAGGTACCCTTCTCCATCTTGACATCATTTCAGGGGGATGATAGTATGACGAAAATTTAGCGGCCTCTTCGACTAGATATGCTTCAGCGATAGATCCTTCAACGTGGGTTGGATTTTTGATCTTCTGCTTAAGTGTGCGTAAAAACCTACAATGGAATATCATAGGGTATTTATAAACTAAAGTACCATGTTTTTCAATTAATAACAGATCGAAAGACATATATATTACCTCTCAAACGGATACATCCATCTATATTGTTGCGGGCCTCCTACCCTTGCTTCGTAAGCCAAGTGAACGGGCAAATGTTCCATTGAGTCAAAAAAGGAAGGAGGAAACACCTTCTCTAACTTGCATTGCGTTATAGGCATACTCGCCTCCAGAAGCCGTAACTTTTCAACATTAAGCTCTGAAGCACAAATTTCTCTGAAGAACACGGAAAAGTTCGTTAGAATAGACCACATTTCCTTCGGTAGTGCTTTGAAGGCCCAAGGCAACAATCTCTGGAAAAAAACATGACAATCATGACTCTTCATCCCGAAGAACTTCCCCTCGTGCATGTTGACACATCTTTTCAGGTTTGACGCATAACCGTCCGGGAGTTTCAAATCTTTTACCCATTGCAACAATTCTAAATTCTGTTGTTTGTTTAATGTGTACGGTGCTCTAGGTTTGGAAATCCGTCCCCTGCCATCCTGCACCAAATGCAAAGCAGGCCTTCTGCAAATCTCTTGTATGTCCAGTCTTGCATTGACTGTGTCCTTCGTCCTGCCCTTGGTGTCCATCACGGTGTACAGAATATTGTCAAACACATTCCGCTCAATATGCATGACATCGAGGTTGTGTCTTAACAGTTGTTCTTTCCAATATGGTAGTTCCCAGAAGATGCTGCGTTTGTTCCAATGATGATCAACACCATATCCCTCAGGTTCGCTAGAAGCAGCCCCCTCTTCGACACTTGGAATATGCTTGACCCTATCCCATATTTCTTGGCCACTTAAACGAAGAGGTTGATCTGCTCGTTCGACAACATTTCGCGTGAAGTCTTTTCTATTTGTCCTGTACGGATGATTGGGGGGTAGGAATCGCCGGTGCCTGTCAAACCAACAGACCTTGTGACTGTGTTGCAAGCTATAACCCGTATTCTGTTCAAGACATACCGGGCATGCAAGCTTTCCCGATGTTTGCCAGCCACTCAACATCCCATATGCAGGGAAATCACTTATCGTCCACATTAAGGCAGCACGCATTGTGAAATTCTGACTCAATGATATATCATACGTAAGAACCCCTTCACTCCACAACATCTTCAACTCGTCTATCAAAGGCCTGAGGTACACATCTATCTTCTTTTTTGGGTTGGATGGCCCAGGGATTAACGCGTTCAGGAACAAAAACTCTCTTCTCATGCACATAGAAGGTGGGAGGTTGTACGGTGTCACAATGACAGGCCAACAGGAATAATTCCTGCCCGTTTTATCAAAAGGAGCGAACCCATCCGAACATAGACCAAGACGGACATTACGGGGATCCATAGCAAAGAAAGGATTCGCCTCGTCAAATTTACGCCAAGCTTCAGCATCCGAAGGATGCGTCACAAAGTTTTCATCCCTGTGATGCTCCCGATGCCATCTCATGTGAGCAGCTGTTTGTTCTGATGCATACAATCTCTGAAGTCTGGGCACCAGAGGAAAGTAGTGCATCTTGCTTAACACTCGACGGGTAATTTTCCTTCCTTTCCTCACAACTTCATATCTGTCATGTCCACAGAATCTACAATTGGTCAGCTCAGCATCATCCTTGTAATACAACATACATCCCCTAGGGCAGCAATGAATTTTTTCACATCCAAGCCCAAGCTCTTTCACCTTTTTTTTTGCTTGGTAAAAATCCTTCGGCAAATTACTGTCGTTGGGAACAACCTTGCTTATGATCTGCATCATTTCGTTGTAATTCCTCTCACTCATATGGTGATCAGTCTTCAGGCTTAGTGTTGCTAGGGTAGCCGATAGCGATGAATATTCACTATTTTCAAAGTGTTCACAACCTTCCCATAACGGACGTTGAGCTTCTTGAAGCATTTTATAGAACCTATCGGCTTCCGGATGAGGATCCTCTCCCATGTATGATGGTTGAGCATGTGTATCGGTCTCCTCTCCCATGTATGACGACTCAGCATGAGTAACAGGATCGAAATATCGGCCGATCGACGGTCCAGCAGCGTCCATAACCAACTGCTCATATTGATTAAGGTTGTCTCGATGACTACTGTCCCCGTAATAACCACTAGGTGTCGGTGTCTGTCGGACTTCGCCATGATATTCCCAACACTCATAATCCTTCATGAATCCCCTTCTACACAAATGGATTTTGACCTCCTCAAAATCTTCAAATCTTATACACCTACATTTGACACACGGACACCTGATCTCCCTACTTGAATTAGTTGAATGTGCCAGAGCAAAATTGATGAACATGGGCAAACCCGCCAAGAATGCTTGAGTTAGTTCTCTTCTCTCAGTTAGGCGATTGTACATCCAACTTCTATCATGGTTGCCTTCCATATTTCCTAGCTAGTTCAGTTACTCAACTTAATTAGCATCTCAACATGCCACAAATATATAAAAGTGGTCAATTCAACTAGCCACTTATGCAAACCAATTGTCAATTAATCAAGGAAATGAAAAAACAAACACATGCCACAAATACTTTTATCACACCAAAATCAGAATTGTGATTTCTAAATTCCGGACAAATTCATGACACTAATGTTATTCATGTACATTTTTTATTAAAAAAGAAATAAAATATCATGTAAAATTCAAAATCTTTAATAATTTTTGTGACCTACAACAGAATAAGTATTTAGTATAAAATTTATCAATTTGCAGATTATTTTAATAAGAAAACCAATGATTTGAAATTTTAAAGTGCAATTGGTTTTTTTTTTCCATGTATACTTTAAATTGGTCTTGGTCTATTTTTACCTCATTATATTCTACTTATTATCGCTCTTCAATAATATTTCACTCGCTATCTCTCATGTACTCTCTTAAAGAGACTTTATTAACAAAAATGGATATTCGAACCACTTGATTTTTATACTAGATCCTTGTAATAAGGAATGGAGGTCTAAAAATGAGAAGACTTTTTTTTTTTGGTAATTTGGATGGTCTATAATTAATTTAAACGATCTAAATATTATTTTTCTTAAAACGTCTATATTCTTAAAAAAAATATTTTAATGGGTATAAAACATAAAATAGAGATAACTTTTTAACTTTCTTTTTTGCCAAAAAAATGAATTTTTATCTAAAAATCATCATTTTAAAAAAATCAAATTAGATCTTTATATCCAAATCATATTTGAAAGGTCAAGACCTGATAAGCTCTCTCTAATGCTTACTGGGAAACTGGTTCCATGTATATTTGACTTAATTTGTTTTTCATTTAATCCGCAAGATATTGACAAGATTGCTTGGAATAAATTTTTTCCAATTTTCATTTTTTACGCAAGGGGTTGTGCTAATTAAAGTATTTCAATCTATACTAAGAGCACACACACACAGAGACAAAAAAGATACAAGTATTGAAGAAAACATTCTTAATTTGGTGTTAATTACAACCGTAAAACACATATCATACAGTTAATTGAACAATACTAATAATTTACAAGCACCAAACATATACAGGATTTTCCAAAAAATTAAATATCGTAAGAACCCAGTATTGTAAATTAAAGCCCGCAATAACAGTTATGTTCATGAACAAAACTACACAAAATTTACAATCACCAAACATATACAGGATTTTCCACAACAATTTCCCCTGTGGCCTTCACCGAATGCACTAGTACCCAAAATTGATTTGAAAAATCAAAATTAATCATATTAATTTACACCTATATTTATTCACGAGTATTAAGTATGACTAATTTTTTCAATTTCTATCTATACTAATTTACCATAATAAATAATGTGGTAAAAAAGGAAACGAAAGGGAGCTTACCGGAAGGGCAGAGTAGCCGGACGACGGAGAAGAGCACCGGTAAATGGACAACAGCGACTGTGGAGAGGAAAAAAACAGCAAAATTATAAGCTATTTCTTCTAGCTTAATTTGTCTCAACTTGTAAGATAGAAACCACATTTAAGCATGAAATAAGATGTTAAATATTCCTGTTTCCTGGTGTCAAGCTACCTTTTCAATCAGTCCAACCATAGGGTATTATGTTAAATTTGTTTATATATATATATATATAAACTCTCTTTGAATTTGTTTAAAAATGTATTATGTCAAGATCCAAATTCTTAAACATGTGTAACTCTTTTTTATCGGGTGCAAACATTTTCCAATATATATATCATATCTTTTATTTCACAAATAGTTGAAAATATGCTACAAATAGCTCACAAATTCAAAAGTTACACCCGCTAAAAATATATTCTACTTAATTCTTAAGGAAATTTTAAGTGAATAACTCTTTTAGTTTATTTTTCTAAAAAAGAAAAAAATCATTATGAGGTTTTAAGAAAAGAATATAATAACTAAAGAGTCTCTAAGTAGTATGAATGTATTATCATTTATTTATTTTTTAATCATTGTGTTATCATTTATTGCATCGAAAGTGAGCACTCGTTATTGTATGCTTCTCCCTATTTTGTTCCAGTTACAAGATTTACATATATGATTTTATTTAAAGATTATTAAGGATTTTTTTTTTTTTTAGTAAAGTATGTCATGTTTGAACACAAGTCATTTGGGAGAGATTTTTAACTCCAACACCAACATGACACTGGAAAAATGATTATTAAATATTATTTTTTACTCTATTCAACCTCTTCAAGTACAGTATTGAAAAATGCAATTCTGTTCAAAGCATTATGGAAGAACAATATTTAGGTTCTACGAAATTAATTCAAAAACTTTTAACTGTAAACTATAAGACTTTGTGATGATAGAAATAAGACTTCTGTGTTGAGGCAAAAAAAAACTTTTCAGTAATTTTTAAATGGAAATTGTGTAGTAATAATAAGACTTCTGGCTTGTTTATGCCCTTTGTCCTTAAAAATTCCCTTCTCATACATTTTTGTTTAATAATTTACTGATTGAGCTCACACCCTTCGACCATATAATTGTTTTAAATATGCAGATTAATTATCTATCTATACATTTATGATGGAACAAAATAGTTTTTATACGAAATCATTTTTTAGTAGGTAAAATTACCAACCAATGCCTCAATGTTGATCCATACAATCTAAATTATAGAATTTTGTTTGTGCCAGAAACGCAAGAGAATATGATTATAAGAAAAAAAAGTTGTATATAATTCCTAATAATTTGAAAATATGATAATTTTAATTGCAAATCTCATAGGTCCATTCAATAATTTGAAACAAAAATCCCAACCTATTACTATCCATATATACATTTTGTATCTCATCATTCAAATTAAAGAGCATTTTTAAAACCTAATTGTCATTCTCCTATTTAATTAGCAATCAGTGGAGATGAGGAAAAAATAAAAAATAAAAAAGTAAAAATAAAAAATAAAAAATCCAACCAATCAGTCTAAATAATGTGAAAAAAAAAATTAAAAAAAAAAACAAGGTACCGCGTTTTTGGCCGAGCTGAGGGCGCTGGAGAGATAGGTTGAGCTGTGGGTTGAGGCGGCCGGAGCTGTGGGTGGCGGACGGAGCTGTGGGTGGCGGACGGAGCTGGGGGTGTGGGGAGGTGCCGAGTACGAGCTGTGGGCGTGGGGAGGTGCCGAGGAAGAGCTGAGCTGTGGGTGTGGGGACGACGGAGCTGGGGGTGGGAAGATGAGGGCGCGAACGAGCTGAGGGAGGCGGACCAGCGGCGGAGCTGAGGGCGGGCGGTGTCGTCTATAACGAAGCTGGGGGTGAAAATGAGACATAATGACGGGGTGAGCTGAGGGTTAACCCAGCTTTTTGCGACGGAAATCCAATCCGTCGCAAATTTGCGACGGATTTGCCTTCCGTTGCAAAAAGCACCCATTTTTGCGACGGAAGTATACTTCCGTCGCAAAAAGGAAAAACTGGCGGCCATTTTGGCCGCCAGTTTGCGACGGAAGATAATTCCGTCGCAATATTTGCGACGGAAATGTCTATCCGTCGCAATTCCATTGCCTGAAACCTTTATTTTACATTTATTTGCGACGGAAAATAATTTTCCGTCGCAAGTTTACGACGGAAATTATGTTCCGTCGCAAATTTTCCTATTTTGCGACGGACTTCTAAATCCGTCGCAAAATTCATGGATTTTGCTACGGAATAAATTCCGTAGCAAAATCCGTCGCTGATTACCCTTTTTCTAGCAGTGTGTTTCGCATGTGAAAATGGATATTGTTATGTGTAATGTAAAGTAATTGTTTTTGTTTGAATTTGTTCTATAGAAGTAACTTTTTGTCGGATTAAGAATCTATTTGATTTTATTATTTATGTGACATCTCTCTCTGTTCATTTGCTCATGAAATTTTAGTTTGATTGTTTTTCCATGGCTCTCTGTTTAGCTGTTTCTTTGTTTTTTCCCCAAATTATTGTGTTGCTAGATTTCATGAACTGCTAACTAGCTCATAGAAATAATTTTAAATTTTTGAGAGGTATAAGCCTTCCATGAAATGTTCCCACACAAGTTATTAGGGGAAAATAGATTCACGAAATTGTGTCAATAATTAGGTGACGTAGCCTGCACAAATGACAGAGGAACCAAAACATGGTCTGAAACAATGCATTTAAGAGTCAATGGGTCAGACTAGAGTTAAATCGAAGCTATCTCAAGGCCAAACCAGTAAAAAATGAAGATTTCAGGGTTATTAATATGAAATTATAAGAAAAAATTGATTTTTTTTAAATACATAAACCAGTTTACTTCTTGGATCGGACTAGCTTACCAATTGGTTTGCCAATTTTAGGGCTGAACCGGCTAGTCCAGTCCGAGTTCTATAACACAGAACCTTAGATTGTTGCAAAAAGAAAATAAATTACATGAAATTCTCAAAATTTTTTGATTATATATACAGATAATCCTATTAATTTTTAAAATTTAATAATAAACTTTCCTGAGTATGGAAGTCAGATAACTGCCGATTATAAATTATATACCTCTTCAACTCTGTTTTGATGCACATATAACCCTCTCAACTTTATTTATATTGAGATAGCCTCCTAAACTTTAAATTGTAGCGTGAATAAGTTGTATAAAAAATTAATTATATAAATTATTTACATAAATATAAAAGTTTAGAGGTTTGTTATACATTTCAAGGGTTAGATAATTTTTAAAGAAGGTTATGTATATATGTTGGCAAAAATAGGTTATGTTGGCAACAGGCCCACATTATTGAGAAATTATTTCTCTGTGTACTCGTTGGTTTTTGTGAATTTTTGCATCTTCTTTATGGCGAAAAATCGAAAACCAGATCTGAAATTTGAATTTAAATCAAATCTAAACTAAAAGCCTTTTTATTTAATTTATCTCTATAAATTAAATTTGAGAAATGATATCTATCTATTTAATTAAATCTGAGATACTATATCTTAATTTAAATTAAACAGATATATGATATCTTTATTCAGATACAATATCTCTATTTGTTTTAGATATTTAATTTATCAAATAAATTAAATACAAAAAAATATTATATAATAATATTATAATCTCCATTAAATAATATTATTATATTATTTTCCAATTTAATATATATATATATATATATATATATATATATATATATTCACCCCAGACTAAATTCAGTATTCATTAAATCTCAGACTATCTAAGATTCAATGAATCTGGACACATTTGCTCGTGTTGGGTTATTCTTGTGTGCGACCCTGTAGGCCCATATGAGATTGACAGTGGGCTAATATTGTACCAGCCCACAAGTCGCAAGCGGCCTCTAGCAAGACATTGCGACTACCCAAATTACATGGGGATTGATGACACGATATAACCTATCGTACAACCATATCACGTCCCTTTTGTCACGCGATAATTTGGTCAAGGATGAGGCATGGATAATGTCAATTTTCTGTTCTTGACCACTACTTTCTCGATTCTCGAGTAGTCTAATAAGTGAAATGGAAACTCATTTCCATCATAGTATGGCCATACATTTCTTAGACTCACTCATCGAGAGGCCCAGTATTATCTCTCTACAAATGTGAGGAACAAATTCCATCTTGACCATTCACATTCCTCCGCATGAAAACCACTGATCCCGATCCTAGCCTTTATCATCACCCGGTCAAAGGTGACTTTTGACTAGGTCAAAGGTCAGTAACTCATCATGTTGGAATCCATGATGATCTCAGGTCATATGGCGTGGTAACGCAGTTGTACATGAGATAAGCTTATGACTAATACCATGCAGCTTTCTCATAGTGGGTCGGTCCAGCACCTTGTACTCTCACAAATGCCTATGACTTTGATTTGTATCTCCATACCTCATCAAAGTCACACTAGTCTTAACTCATCTTCACTCCCACGAAGATGACCAACCAGGGACATTTAGGATAATCTATAAGATATATCCAAGGATGCAGTTATCAATACAAACATGCAAACGAAATTGATAACCAAAAGAGAATACTTTAAATAACATAAATATCTAAAGTACAATGAATTGCCCCTAGGGCATAACTTCCCACAGACTCCCACTTGCACTAGGTGGAATCATTAATTACTCTAATTCCCATTGCCCTAACATGACGCTCATGTGTCGCTTGTGCAAGCGGCTTAGTAAGAGGATCTGCTACATTGTCTTCTCCGGGTACTTTGCATATGCTCGTATCACCTCTTTCATTGATTTCTCTGATGAGATGAAATCACCTGAGTATGTGCTTGGTCCTTTGATGTGACCTAGGCTCCTTTGTTTGCACAATAACGCCGTTATTGTCACAGAACAAGGCTATTGGATCTAGATGGTAGGAACCACCCCCAGTTCAGTGATGAACTTCCTGATCCAAACGGCTTACTTAGCTACATCCGATGCTACTATATAGTTAGCTTCCATTGCAGAATCAGCTACAATGCTCTACTTAAAGCTCTTCCAGCTCACCGCACCACCATTCAACAAGAATATGTATCCTGATTGTGATCTTGAATCATCTTGGTCAATTTGGAAACTCACATCTGTGTAACCAGTCACACAGAGCTCATCCTCCAAGCCAGCATATACCAAGAATAAGTCCTTAGTCCTTCTTAAGTACTTAAGGATATTATTGACAGCAGTCTAGTGACCCTTACCGGGATCTTGTTGATATCTGCTAGTCATACTCAAGGCAAATGACACATCTGTTCGAGTACATATATAACATGGCATACATGATAGATCCAATGGCGGAGGCATATGGAATCTTACTCATACGGTCTCTTTGATCTTGTGTACTAAGACACAGATCCTTACTGAGATGGATGCCATGAGACCTGGGCATATTACCCCTTTTAGAATCCTGCATACTGAACCTATGCAATATTTTGTTTATGTATGTGCTCTGACTTAGGCCTATCTGCCTCTTAGATCTATCTCTATAGATCCTTATCCCAAGGATGTAAGTGGCTTCGCCTAAATCTTTCATTGAGAAAGACTTTCCTAACCAAGACTTGACACTCTGCAAGGTACGAATGTCATTCCCAATGAGTAGGATGTCATCAACATAAAGCACTAGAAATATGACTGTGCTCCCACTAACCTTCTTGTAAACACAAGGTTCATCTATGTTTTGAATGAATCCAAACTCTTTGACTACTTCATCAAAATGATGATTCCAGCTCTGAGATGCCTGCTTCAATCCATAAATGGATCTTTGAAGCTTGCAAACTTTGCCAGAGTCCTTTGGACGCACAAAACCCTCAGATTGTGCCATGCACACATCCTCAAGCAGCTTTCCGTTAAGGAAGGCTGTTTTGACGTCCATCTGCCATATCTCATAGTCATAATATGATGCAATAGCAAGAATGATTCTGATCGATTTGGCCATTGCAACTGGGGGAAAAGGTTTCATCATAGTCCACACCATGAGTTTGAGTGAATCCTTTTGCAACCAGTCGTGCCTTGAACACATTTACTTTGCTATCCATGTCAGTTTTCTCTTTGAAAACCCACTTACACCCAATGGTTTTTATACCTTCAGGTGGATTGACTAAGGTCTATACCTTATTGTCATACATGGATTGCATTTCAGACTTCATGACATCAAGCCATCTTTCGGAGTTTGGTCCCACCATGGCCTCTCAATAGGTAGTTGGCTCATTTTGCTCAATGAGCAAAACATCACGACTTTCAATAATCAGAAATCCATATCTCTGAGGCTATAGCCGTAATTTATCAGACCTTCGTGGGCCTTGTGTTACTTGAGTAGGCTCAACAACTTGTGAGTCTTCTCTGGTTTCTATCTGTGGTTCCACATTGTCCTGTGACTCTCGAACTTCTTCGAGGTTCACGTTACTCCCACTGGTTCTTTTAGAGATAAACTCTTTTTCTGAAAAGATACCATTCCGAATAACAAATACTTTGTGATCGGTGGGACTATAGACATAGTATCCTTTAGTTTCCTTAGGATACCCCACAAAAAGGAATTTTGAGGATCTAGATGATAATTTATCTGAGGCTTGTTGTTTAACATAAACCTCACATCCCCAAATCTTAAGAAATGACAAACTGGGTTTCTTCCCAGTCCATATCTCATACGGTATCTTTTCAACTGCCTTTGACAGAACACAATTTAGTGTGAATGCATCTGTTTCTAGGGCATGACCCCAAAAAGAAGGTGGAAGGTCTATTTGACTCATCATAGATCAAACCATATCTAATAGAGTTTGATTCTTCCGTTCAGAAACACCATTCCATTGAAGTGTTCTTAGAGGAGTAAGTTGTGAGACGATCCCACAACTCCTAAGATGGTCAATGAACTCTTGGCTCAAATATTCACCACCCCGATTAGATTGAAGTGCCTTAATTGATTTGCCAAGTTGGTTTTGCACTTCATTTTGGAATATTTTGAACATTTCAAAAGATTCAGACTTGTGTTTCATTAGATAGATATAGCCATATCTACTAAAATCGTGTATGTCCTTTCACTGTGTGCAGTAAAAGGAGATTTTGTCATATTTCCCAATAAACAAGATTCACATGTGTCAAATGATTCAAAATCAAATGAATTTTGAAATCCATGTTGATGGAGTTTTGAAATGCATTTCTCATTTATATGGCCTAGATGACAATGCCATAGGTAGGTCGGATTCAAGTCATTTGACTTGAACCTTTTAGTAGTTATGTCATAGATTCGTCCATCATTAGGATGTTCTAAATTTAATACATAATGACCAGCATGCAAATCTCTATGAGCATAAAAAAATCATTATGATAAATTGAACATTTACGGTTCCTAGTAATGGAAGTATAACCTTCCTTATCCAAATAAGAAAGCAAAATAATGTTACCACTTAAAGCAGGAACATAAAAGCAATTGTTCAAAATTAACAAAAGCCCATTGGGTAGAACTAATTCATAAGTGCCTACGGCTAAAGCAGCAACTCTTGCTCGGTTTCCAACTCTTAGGTCAACTTCGCCCTTCTTCAATCTACTACTTTCCTTGAGACCCTGCACATTCGTACAAAAGTGAGATCCACATGCAGTATCTAATATCGATGTAGAGGAAGCAAAAAAATGAACATCTATGACAAAGATACCTGAAGCGATAGCCTCACTATCCTTCTTGTTCTTTTTCAGACCTTCTTGATAGGGTTCATAATTCCTCTTCTAATGACTCGGTTCATTGCAAAAGTAGCAGACCCCATCCTTTAGAGGCTTTGCCTTCTTGGCCGCAGGCTTGGATTCGGGCTTGTTTGACTCATTGGTCTTACCAGCTGAGCCTTTACCCATCTTTTGCCCTTGCCTTTCTTTTTCATACCCTTTCCTTTCTGAACCATCAAAACAGTGCTGGACCTTTTCTTAATGCTTTGCTCAGCTGTTTTGAGCATCCCATGCAGTTCAGAAATGGATTTCTCCATGTTGTTCATATTGTACTTCATGACAAACTGGTCATAACTGTTCGGGAGTGAGTTCAAGATCATATCTGTGGCTAACTCTGGACTCATGGGAAATCCCTTAATGGTCAATGTACCTTCAGCCATCTTGCAGGAATGAGGGCTAATTGATGCACCTTCAGCCATCTTGCATGAATGCAAGGCCTTAATGGTCTCATACCTCTCCTGCCTTACCTGTTATTGGAACATTTCCTTGAGACGAGCAATCATCTCAAAAGCTTCTATATATTCCAGATCTCTTTGGAGCTCTGGAACCATAGTGGTAAGCATCAGGCATGCTACATCCATAGAGTCATTAGTATGCTTCGTGTAAGCATCTTTCTGAGCTCTTAGGGCATTGGATGTAGGCTCCTCAAGAATGGGTTGATCAAGGACATAAACCTCTCTTTCCTGCCTGAGAACAATTCTCAAGTTTCTAAACCAGTCAAGAAAGTTTGTGTTGGAAATTATGCCCTAGGGGCAAGTCATTATTCTCCATTAAGTTATCATTTCATACGCATGTTTATGGTGATAACTATATCCCTGGATATATCTTATAGATTATCCTAAATGTCCCTGGTCGGTCATCTACGTGGGAGCGAAGATGAGTTAAGACCAGTATGACTTTGATGAGGTATGGAGATATGAATCAAAGTCATGGGCACTTGTAAGAGTACAAGGTGCTGGACCGACCCACTATGAGAAAGCTGCATGGATTAAGTCATAAGCTTATCTCATGTATAACCGCGTCACAACGCCCTATGACCTGAGATCATCATGGATTCCTACATGATGAGTCACTGGTCTTTGACCTAGTCAAAAGTCACCTTTGACCGGGTGATGATAAAGGTTGGGATCGGGATCAGTGGTTTTCATGCGGAGGAATGTGAATGGTCAAGATGGAATTTGTCCCTCACATTTGTAGAGAGATAATATTGGGTCCCTCGATGAGTAAGTCTAAGAAATGTATGGCCATACTGTGATGGAAAGGAGTTTCCATTTCACTTATTAGACTACTCGAGAATCGAGAAAGTAGTGGTCAAGAACAGGAAGTTGACATTATCCATGCCTCATCCTTGACCAAATTATCGCGTGACAAAAGGGACGTGACATGGTTGTACGATAGGTAGTATCGTGTCATCGATCCCCATGTGAATTGGGTAGTCGCAATGTCTTGCTAGAGGCCGCTTGCGACTTGTGGGCTAATACAGTGTTGGCCCACTGCCAATCTCATATGGGCCTGCAGGGTCGCACACAAGAATAATCCAACACGGGTAAAAGTGTCCAGGTTCATTGATCTGAGATTAAATGAATACTGAATTTGATCTAGGATTTATATATATATATATATATATATATATATATATATATATATATAATTCGAAATTAATATTTATATATATATATTATAAATGGAGATTATAATATTATATATATGGTATTTGTTTAGTATTTAATTTATTTGATAAATTAAATATCTAAAACAAATAGAGATATTCTATCTCATTTAATTTTGAATAAAAATATTGTATATCTATTTAATGTTAAATTGAGATATAGTATCTTAGATTTAATTAAATAGATAGATATCATTTCTCGGATTTAATTTATAATGATAAATTAAATCAAAAAGGATTTTAATTTAGATTTGATCTAAATTCAAGATTCAAATTTCCAAATCTGGCTTTAATATATTTAATTACATTTATGAGATAGACTTGATTGATATATTATCCAGATTTGAAATTCGGATTTCCAAATCTGGCTTTAATATATTTAATTACATTTATGAGATAGATTTGATTGATATATTATCCAGATTCAAAATTCGAATTTCCAAAATTAATATGGATTAATTTTGATTTTATAATACGCCTATCGGGTTTAGAAAAACCTACGGGGACTTTCAGTCAAGCGTATTAGAAAGCCGCGAGAAACCCTAGAGAAAAATTCTCGGGGATTGTTTGTGTGGATACCAGTAGTGGAAGCCGATTCTAAGAGTCGACTTCTGTTGATCGAGAAGGTAGCCCACCTGATTAAAGAGAACGAGACGCGGACATGTTGATCAAGAAGGTAGCCCACCTAATCAAAGAGAACGTGATGCGAACGTGTTCAATATAAGGTATGATTCGGGTTCCCTAACCTTGATTTAAACGTCGTTGAGTATTCCTCCGGAAGGGATTCATAAGAAATTTTTAATCCGCTGCGTGTACGGATCCCAACAGTTTGTCCCATTCAGTTTTTCCTTCTCAAGGATTGATCGCAGTGGTAGTGTTGCGGTATTACTATTCGACATGATTCTACAATTAAAGATATGCAAAGTCATGTCTCTCCCTAAATACTCTTGATGTACATTCTCTTCTCATCAACTCCCCTCTAATGTAAACGAGGGTTCCCCTTATGTATTTTCTTTTAACCTTGATTTAAACACGCTTGAGTGATCTTCGGGACAGTGGCGTCCCACTGTGTGATCGCACAGCAAAAATTAAAACCTAGTTCAAACTCAGTCCTTGGGATAAACCAAACCGAATATTAAATCTAATATTCGAACTATTTCCAAGAATCGGATCCGATACGATGAAAATAGAAACGAGTTAAATTACTGAATAAGCATAAGTTCTCTGGACGAATCATGAAATCCTCACGTTGGATTAACCATAGAAGTTTAGCCAAGCATGGCTAGGAAAAATGCAGAAGAAAAGATGAAGAAGAATACGAAGAACATTGTAGAGAAAATTAAACTTCTGTCTTTTAATCCAAAACTGTCTAAAAAATGTGTATTCAGAATATTGGCGGCTGACCTAACTAAATAAACCCTAGCTGCCAAAGCGAAATGGGCTCTACAAGTTTGGCCCAAAACAGAAATAAAATAAAACTGGACTTTAATTACAAAATTCGAGCAAAATAAAAATTCAGAAAAATGAGTCTGTCTTTAGTTCTAATTTCGTCCATCTTCTTGTCCGAATCAGCCTTCTGAGTCTTCATAACAATTGTAGATCTTTGAATCATCTAAAAAAGGAAAGAAGAATCAGGCTAATCAGGTATCTAGATCAAAAGTTATGGTGAAAATACTAAATCACTGTAAATCTGGAATTTATTCATAAAACTGAAATCAGTCACATTAAAAGCTCAAAGCTCAATTAGGTAATAAAATCCATTATTTAATGACTAAACAATCCTAAATTTATTCACCAAGAGATACAAAAAAGTGTAATAATATTCAATTATCAAATTCCCCCACACTTATCATTTTGCACTCCTGTGCAAAAATAAAAGAAAAAGACTAAAATGAAAATTCTTCCTTTTCTAACAATTGCTAACAATGCAAAAATTTAACAAATGACACAAAGCTTTAAAAGACCAATCAATCAAGACCAAAATCCTTTTATCTCAAATTACAAATCCTGACAATCTCAATCAATGATGCTAATCACACAAGATGGTCTCTCAAGGGATCCCCCTCAATCAATCTCTCAAGTGTATAGGATAAATAAGTGTATCGCTCAAATTTTGCTCAAGAAAATAGTCCTACCATTGGCTTGCTCAATTTCTACTTCTCCACCACTTATGACACATGCATGTAAAAATCAAGAGAGCTTGTTATTGAAGGCTGTAATGGGGCTAGGGTATAGGTGTAAATAAGAATGGATATGATAGGCTAAGCACCCAAAAAATTCAAAGAACATTAGTTAATAATAGCAAATCACGTCAAGAACATTCCTTTTTATTTCTCCTTCTTTACATTGCTTCCTCTTTCTTTCTTTCTTTCTTTCTTCTCTTTTCTTTTCTTTTCTTTTTTCTCTCTTTCTTTTGTATTTTTTTTTCTTTTTTTCCTTTTTTTTGTACTTTTTTTCTTTTTCTTTCTTTTTTCTTTTTGGAATAATGATAATCATTGAATTCATATTATTTTAAATGCAAAAAGAAGCTATAAACTCTGTCATTATCATGCTTTAATGGAACAATTAGTCAAATATGTGATTTCATCTTCATAAGGAGCTTTTAGATTTTATTTGCATTAATCTTGGTCACATCTTGAGTTTGGACTCAAAATTGGACTTTTGTCACATTCTTATTGCAGTTGGGTCATGAACACTGTTCGGTATTTTGGGAATAACTTGAGTTATGTAAATCCAATTGATCCCCAATTTGCATTTCCAGAAAGCTAAGAGGAAGCCCTACAACTCCTATGAAGAGCCCAAAAGCTAAATCAGACGTTTAGAGGGCCAAAATTGGACTGGAAACCGAAACAGGCTGCTTTCACTGGACTCTGGAATGACGTTCGGTATTTGGCCCATATCTGGAGCTACAGACCTCCAAATGGGGCACCGTTTGAACGACTGGAAAGCTGACATCCGGGGCTACATTTCATATTAAGATCACATGGCCAGATTCGGATGATTTCGTGGCCTAACATGGGCAGGAAAAGAAGACACGGTTTTGGAGCTGTAAAGTGATTCAAAGATGCTTCCAAGTTGGCCACTAACTAAAGTGACGAATTTGGGTTGTAAAGTGCATGGATGAGATGCTCCTAGCTGCCTATAAATAGAAGAGTGTTGTGAAGAGCAAGACACACCTTGGAGATGACCAAGATCTCTCCCATTCTTTCCTTCTTGTATTTTCTTGCCTCCTACATGGAAGGCTTAGTTTTTCTTTATTAGTTTCATGTATTGTCTTTAATTCTTGTCTTTAATTTCTTGCCTCCTACATGGAAGGCTTAGGTTTTAATCTTTCCTTTTAATTATTTTATTTTGATTTTATGTTCTTCTTCTTTTTCTATATGGATTCATTATGTTGTTGAGATTTATTTTTGAATAGAAGCTTTCATTTTCTTTAATTGTTCTTTGTGTTCTTCGTGTTCATGATGAACTTGTTCATGTTCTTCATGGTCATGATGAACATTTCTACATTTTCATTTCACAAAGCCATGCTTGGCTGAGTTTCTGTGATCGACCCATGAGTTGAGGATTCCATGGTGTCATCCGGAGGACTTGCGCTTTAATCAGTAACTGACTTGTTTCTATTAATTTTAATCGGATCCGATTATAATTATGGATTGGGTATTAGATTTAATATCCAGATTGAAATCCCAAGGACTTAGGTCGAACCGGGTTGCAGAGAACGTTGTGCGATCGTACATCGAGCTCACCACGTGTTCGATCAAATGCTAGGCGATCGTCTAGTCGAGGGAGTTTCTGGACAAATGCAGAGATCTCGGTTTGTCTAGAATCAATCACAAGTTCAGTTATCCTATTTTTGTTCGATGATGGAAGGTCTTGGAATCCCAATTCTGGGTTGATCCATTTCAATTTGATTAATCTCAATTTTCTTCATTCTGTCTTTAATTCCTGTTTTAATTTCAACAAAAACCAATCCCCCCTTGTTTTCATTTCATTTGCATGACATCTAGATTACTTAGGATCCAATAAAAGGCTCCTCGAGAAGAGAGAACGATCCTTGGTTTGCCTATATGCAATCCTTGGTTAATTGTTGATTGTGGACCCCAAGGCTAATGACAAAAGGTCCTCATCAAATGGCGCCGTTGCCGGGGAGCTAAGTAATTGGCTCCCTAGGTAATCTAATTGTCAAATTTACTTTTGACAAGGGGTTTCTCGTGTGAAGCTTGTTAGTTTTGCATTTTTGATTTTTCATTGCATATAGTTTAGGATTTTTGCATTTAGGTAGCTTGCATAGCATTCATTGCATTATTGCACCGTCTTGACTTGGTAGCTTCTGTGTGGTGTGTTAAAATCAGATTCGATATAATTTTGAGCTCATTTATTTGAATTCACCATGTCTCCAAGTTAATTCATAACATACTCGTATTTTTTTTAAAAAAAAAAAAAATTCTTCTTTTCTTTTTCACTTGCATTGGTATTTTCTTAAATTCCTTTTCTTAGTTTTATAATTTATAGTTAGATAGTCATCTTGTAATTCCTTGGGAATTAATTGTAGTGAAATTTCATGGCTTGGTTTTATGATAATCATAATCTACCTTTCAATTCTCACTCTTTTGTAGGCAATCAAGAATGTGATGGCTTATTCCACCAATACCATGAACCATACCAACAACCTCCATTCCAACAATATCATCAATCCTCTCCATTCCAACAATATCATCAACCCTCCTCATTCCAACAATATCATCAACCCTCTCACCTACCTTACCATCCTCCATTCCATCCCACTTCTATACCATGCCATCCATCTCATGAATCCCTATACCCATTTGAGCCACCTTACGAACCTTATTCTCAACCATGTCTACCCGACCAAGATCCTTCATTTTGTGAAGTCATTGGAGATTTCCAAAATCAACCAGCTTGGGCTGTAAATGAGGAGTGGTCACATAAGGACAACCTTTATCAACAGATGGACTCTATGCTTAAAATGATGGAACAACAAGTGAAATCATCTGAGAGATTAGCAAAGGAAATTGAGCAGCAAGCACAAGTTTTAAAAATGAAATTTCCTTCTATCATGGGCACACATGCACAAGAAGTGAGACAAGTACAAGAGCACATTGAAGAGTCTTCTCTCCCATTTGGTAATGATCATATCCCTATAGAAGTAGACTCTCCTACTACTTTGATTAATAAAGCAATTCATAATTTGAGTGATAATGAGGTGTACGAGGAAATCATTATTGAATCCCCTCAATTGTTTGGACATGTAATTGCTCAACCAATTGGCTTTAGTAGTAGTGATTCGATTGTACTTGTTGATGAGTGTGTTCCTATTCTTTCATGTGATGCTTTAACTGATGAAAATGCTTCTCTTCATAGTACTATGGATGAATTCGATAAATTGAATGACATATTTTCATGCTCTTGTGAGGAATATCAAATGTGTGTGGATTGTTATCATGAAAAATGTCATTTACATGTTGAGCTTCAAAAGAAAGCATTTAGTGAAGTGGTTGATTCTACCATTGATCAAAATGCACTGTCTTGTACTATTGAAGATAGTAAGCATGTCAATTCTGAAACAGTTGAATCAAGCATGGATGCCAATGTTGGTGATGATGTTCTTGCTGAATGGTATGCTGATTATCCTGATTTTGCATCTATGAGTAACACTGTCAATTGTGCCTGTTCTAATAATGAACGATGTCCTATTTGCACTGAAATTAATGATGCATTATTCGGTGATTTTGGTAGCAATTCTGCATTGATTGTGGATTCTGTTGTTGATATGAGTGAGAACAATCATAGCCTAGAATGTCAAATGCATAAAATTCCCATTGAGTTACATTCTTGTAGTCTGGTTGGTGACAAAGATTCTGAAATTTTGATTGATAAAATCCTGCATGTCAATGAATCTTTCCAACAAGTACTTTCTTGTGATTTGCCACCTGATTTAGAAAAACAAGATAATTGTTTTGAATCTTTACACATTCCAGGTGGTGATGATTTGAAAAATTCTTTTCCTTTTTCCACTCTTTTCCCTTCCATCTCTTGTGATTGTGACAATGATGAGGTATACTCCAACACTAAGTTGGATTCCATACCTTCCATCTTGCAACCACAAGAGAATTTTCACAATATAATTGGTACCTTGACTCCTACTGATGGGAGTATCATTGATTTCCTTGGATGTGATAGTTACTTGGAGAGTTTGGAACTTAACATGCCTTTAATTCACTTGAAACTCCTCCATGTTTCTATTTTTGGATGGGATACTGCTGGTTGCTTGTCTTCTTTGCAGGCACATTCCTGGAAAGGTTCTTTGTGGATCCAACATCCTTCGTACATTCTTGGACCTCTTCCAATTGATCCTGAACCACCTCCACCAAGGAAAATCAATGTGGGAGAAGATGTTTTCACAGACAAATGCATGATTCTCATTCGAGATGAGAACTTCTCCTTTAAGCGACTCAAGATCTTCTAACCCAGGTTGTCTCTTTCCTCACTTATTTTCTTCCTAATTTCTACAAATTTTTGGGCAAAATTGTTGTGCGAGGAAGATAAGTGTGGGGGAGGGACACAATCCAGTAGAAAAAGTAGAAATAATGTAGTTTATTAAATAGAATAAGAACAATGCATTTTCTCATTCTATGATTGCAACATATTATGCATTTGGGCACTTTGGTTTTGATGGATCATTCTGTTTTGATTGATATTTTGAACTCTTGGATTATAATATCTTGGTAGTTGATTCTATGATGCTGATTGCAACCTTTGTGAGATTTTGAGCCTATATGAATGGAATTCATCTTTTGCCATTCTTTCTTTCATGTGTGCATCTACTCATGATTTGCGTTCTCTAGAACTTGCTCCTTTTCTTTTTGAAACTACATTTTCACTTATGTGCATAGGTATGATGGAAGCTTGTTTTTGTTTCCTTTTGTTTTGCCCACTTTGGCCAAATAGCCTTTCCCATGCATTATTATTCCTTTGATAACCCCTTTGTGCCTTTTTGTCCATTTTATTCTAAGCCACATTACAAGCCTAAGCATAAAACCATTTTATTCCGCACCATGAAAAATTATTGAGCATTGGTTTACCTTGGTTTTGTGTTTAAGTGTGGGGGTTGCTCAGGAGCGCAACAGTTTAAGTGTAGGGGGGAGATATTTGATTTTTCCATTGTGATCATATATATATAGTACAGTTCAAAAAAAATAAAGAAAAAAAAAAAAAAAAAGGAAAGGAAAAGAAAAAAAAAAGATAAAGAACAAAAGAAAAAAAAGGTGTAAAAAAAAAATTAGAAAGAAAGGAAGTATTTGAGTTAAATAAAAATTTTCATACATAGAGAATGATTGTGTTAATCAGTGCTCAATTTAATTTCTTTGATGCTTAACCTCTCATTCCATACTTTTACCTACCTTCACCCTAACCCCATTACAACCTGTAATAACAAGCTCTCTTGATTTGTGCAAGCATGTGTTATCAGTAGTGGAGAAGTAGAACTTGAGCAAGCTTATGGTAGAACAATTTCATTGAGCAGAATTTGAGTGATACACTGATTAACCATATACACTTGAGAGATTGATTGAGGGCATCATTTGAGAGACTATTTTGTGTGATCAGCATCATTGAATGATACTGCCATGATTAGTAATTTGAGATGAAGAGATTTCTGTCTTGAATGGTTGATCTTTTGAAGCTTTTGTGATCCTTGTTGAGCTTTGAAATTTCAGCAATTGTTAGAAAAGAGAAATTTCTCTTGTTCCTTACTTTTTAATTTTGCTCAGGAGTGCAAAAGGATAAGTGTGGGGGAGTTTGATAATCATTGAATTCATATTATTTTAAATGCAAAAAGAAGCTATAAACTCTGTCATTATCATGCTTTAATGGAACAATTAGTCAAATATGTGATTTCATCTTCATAAGGAGCTTTTAGATTTTATTTGCATTAATCTTGGTCACATCTTGAGTTTGGACTCAAAATTGGACTTTTGTCACATTCTTACTGCAGTTGGGTCATGAACACTGTTCTGTATTTTGGGAATAACTTGAGTTATGTAAATCCAATTGATCCCCAATTTGCATTTCCAGAAAGCTAAGAGGAAGCCCTACAACTCCTATGAAGAGCCCAAAAGCTAAATCAGACGTTTAGAGGGCCAAAATTGGACTGGAAACCGAAACAGGCTGCTTTCACTGGACTCTGGAATGACGTTCGGTATTTGGCCCATATCTGGAGCTACAGACCTCCAAATGGGGCACCGTTTGAACGACTGGAAAGCTGACATCCGGGGCTACATTTCATATTAAGATCACATGGCCAGATTCGGATGATTTCGTGGCCTAACATGGGCAGGAAAAGAAGACACGGTTTTGGAGCTGTAAAGTGATTCAAAGATGCTTCCAAGTTGGCCACTAACTAAAGTGACGAATTTGGGTTGTAAAGTGCATGGATGAGATGCTCCTAGCTGCCTATAAATAGAAGAGTGTTGTGAAGAGCAAGACACACCTTGGAGATGACCAAGATCTCTCCCATTCTTTCCTTCTTGTATTTTCTTGCCTCCTACATGGAAGGCTTAGTTTTTCTTTATTAGTTTCATGTATTGTCTTTAATTCTTGTCTTTAATTTCTTGCCTCCTACATGGAAGGCTTAGGTTTTAATCTTTCCTTTTAATTATTTTATTTTGATTTTATGTTCTTCTTCTTTTTCTATATGGATTCATTATGTTGTTGAGATTTATTTTTGAATAGAAGCTTTCATTTTCTTTAATTGTTCTTTGTGTTCTTCGTGTTCATGATGAACTTGTTCATGTTCTTCATGGTCATGATGAACATTTCTACATTTTCATTTCACAAAGCCATGCTTGGCTGAGTTTCTGTGATCGACCCATGAGTTGAGGATTCCATGGTGTCATCCGGAGGACTTGCGCTTTAATCAGTAACTGACTTGTTTCTATTAATTTTAATCGGATCCGATTATAATTATGGATTGGGTATTAGATTTAATATCCAGATTGAAATGCCAAGGACTTAGGTCGAACCGGGTTGCAGAGAACGTTGTGCGATCGTACATCGAGCTCACCACGTGTTCGATCAAATGCTACGCGATCGTCTAGTCGAGGGAGTTTCTGGACAAATGCAGAGATCTCGGTTTGTCTAGAATCAATCACAAGTTCAGTTATCCTATTTTTGTTCGATGATGGAAGGTCTTGGAATCCCAATTCTGGGTTGATCCATTTCAATTTGATTAATCTCAATTTTCTTCATTCTGTCTTTAATTCCTGTTTTAATTTCAACAAAAACCAATCCCCCCTTGTTTTCATTTCATTTGCATGACATCTAGATTACTTAGGATCCAATAAAAGGCTCCTCGAGAAGAGAGAACGATCCTTGGTTTGCCTATATGCAATCCTTGGTTAATTGTTGATTGTGGACCCCAAGGCTAATGACAAAAGGTCTTCATCAAATAACAATGACCAAAATCAATACCAAATGATGAATGATACACAATCAAATACTCCCCCCACACTTAAACTGTTGCATTCCTGAGCAACCCCCACACTTAAACACAAAACCAAGATAAATCAATGCTCAATAAATTTTCAAGGTGTGGAATCAAATGGTTTTACGCTTAGGCTTGTAATGTGGCGTAGAAAAGAATGGGCAAAAAGGCACAAAGGAGTTAGCAAAGGAATAATAATGCACGGGAAAGGCTATTTGGCCAAAGTGGGGAAAACAAAAGAAAGAAAACAAGCTTCTATCATACTTATGTACATAAGTGAAAAATGTGGTTTCAAAAAGAAAAGGAGCAAGTTCTAGAGAACGCAAATAATGAGCAAATGCACACATGAAAGAAAGAATGGCAAAAGATGAATTCCATTCATGCAGGCTCAAAACCTCACAAGGTCAATACCAACTTAGGTGTCACGCCCTGAAAACCCAAAGGGGTGACCGGCACGGAATATGAGAGGACTCATATTCCTTAAGCCTTAAACTTATCTACAAAATTCTAATTAATTAATTAGATACCATAATATAGAATATTCACGTGTTCCAAACAACAAAAAGGAGGTAGGGATCCTACCTATAGATTACATGGAGCATCTAGCTTATACTAATACAACAGTCTAGGGCTATGATTACATCAACTAATAGCACTTCCAAATGGATCAGCAATCTGTGAATCCTTAAGGAGACTCTTCACTGCTCAATAGTAGGATCAAAGTCGGCAATATTATCTGAACCAAAACAAATTTTCCGGTGAATAACGCCCCATTCTTATAATTTAATAAAATACAAGAGTAAATGATTTAAACATTTTTATATTTTGACAAAAGCAATATATTAATAAATCTCAATTTTTAAACATTACGATCATGAATAAAATAGAACTCTATAAAAATATCATTAGTCAAATAATTTTTCGTATGGAATAAAACCTTTGATATAATATAATCAATTAAAACATAATTCGTAAAACCTCATCTTTCTGTAGAACTTCTTACAGAACGAATAACAAGCGTGGCCACACAGTCCACGAGGGTAAACTAACCAAGCATGACTCAAGGTCATGAAACAAACATGGGCACACAGTCCATGAGGGTAAACTAACCAAGCATGACTCAAGGCCATGAAACAAGCATGGACACACAGTCCATGAAACAAGCATGGACACAAAGTCCATGAAACAAGCATGAGAACAAATCCCATGAAAATCAAGCGAGCTCAAGATTAACCATGGTGCACCAAGGACTAACAGTACTGCTATTAGTAACCAGCGTTCTGTATTCCATCCTCTAAAAAAAACATTTTTCAAGCATGCTTGGGGTCAAGTCATCCAAGCAATAAAAATTCTTTCTTCAAGATAATAACAGCTCTATCTCATATTCATAATTTAATCCCCCAGCATGAAGTTTCACAAACAATATTTCAAACTTTCCTTCAAATTCAATCTATCAATAAAATTCTTTCAAAACATCAAGAACTCGTGTAAACACATTCCATTTAAAATAATAAATTCTAGCTTATAAACTTTTCCAAAATCCAAGACCATATCAATATAATATTTATCAAAACATCTCAAAAATCTCATTTCCATTTAATTGCATAGTTATGAGTTATGCTTTAAAACAATTGGAAGAAAAGTTTAATTCTTTACTCATATACTATCAACAAATATTCTTTCACAAAATCATACTTTTAAATATGAAAATTAACATGAAAGCTCAACAATAAAAAATTAGGGACGTTATTCACTCACCTATTGCTCATTTCGAAATTACGCCTTTACCAAAATCCCTTTTTGATCGTTTTTCTCTTGAGTTCTTGTCAATCCCTAAAATTTAAATTTCATAGAGATAAATCCTTATACATAAATACTCACCATGATATAATTAAATATCTATCATCCTACCCAAAACTCTCAACTTCTCTAGACCCACCCCAGAAGTACTTGTCCTTTAACTTTTCTGAGAATTTGGAAAATTCATAACTTGATTAGTACAACTCCAAATGGAGTGATTCCAATTTCTACTTACTCCTTGATAAGTCTATTTCCATAAATTAAAGCCACCAAGTTGATTTATGGCTAAGAAAAATTCCCAAAATTAAAAAACATAAACATGTCCAGAAATTCTGCAGATTTTCTGACCAAACTTTGAGAAACCATAACTTCTTCAATACTTATCGGAATTCGACGAATTACCTATCAAATTAAACCTCTATGAGTCTACTATTTAACTGGAAAATTTTACAATTTTATGATTTTGTTTGGTCATCCCGAAATACCACGCCATTTTACAACTCCTGAGGCAAACCAGAAATTTTCTCAGATTTTGGCTCAACTTCGAAAAATCATAACTGGAGTTGTAGACCTCCGTTTTAGGTGAACCAAAGCTTATTTTAAACCTTAAGAAGTGTACTATCTCCTGTAAAAATTTCCGATCAAAACTTAACCTCTAACTTTCGAAAACGCCATGCACAATATGCTCTGTTTTACGCCATACTGCAGAGTTGAGAAAACACACATGCAATTTTATCTTTTGACTTATACTTATGGAAATCAAACCCAATGAACCTATAATGGACATGCACAGCCTTTGACCACGATTTCAAAGTCAAATAAGATCAAAGCTCGGTTTAAAATCGACATGCAAACACGCTAGAAGATAAAACCTTGATGACAACAACCTCCACCATAAACTCTTCACTTCCAGCAACTCAAAGACTCCAAGAACACCAATAATCAGCTGAAATAAAATGAGGAATAAGGTTAGGAAGCTCACCTTAATCCAGAAACTGATTTGCACGTAACGATCAGTCACTCTTCCTTGATTTCCCGATGATCTTCTTCTTCCTTTGAGCATTAGAGCTCCTTATCTCAGCGTTCCTCAACTCTCCATTCACACTCTCTATTTTTGCTGTTGTCTGGCCGAATGGAAGTAATTAAACGGGAGAGATGAATGTGTGGGTATTTGCCTCTGTGTTTGTCTGAATTGACGTGAGAAATAAAGGAAATAGAGAAATAGGTGCTTGTGGGGAGTGAGGTGGCGAATTGTGGTGGGGAAATGGTGTGGTGAGGTGGCGTTAAGGAAAAAGAAGCATCTGATTGTGGGGACACGCATCTGTTGAATTAAGATGGATTATGAGAGGGAAATGGGGTTGGATATTAAAGTATGGTGTTATGTATATTGGGTACCAGCCAAATAAATCAATGTGTGCGTGTTGGCCCAAATGGCTATTTAACTAAATGAGGAAGAAAGTGCTGTGTGATGTAAATGGGCCAAGTGAAATAATGAAACCTGATGGAATATTGGTGCTGCAATGATCTCGTTGGGCCAAAGGAAATCAATAAAGTGAGAGTGTATACTTGCAATGATGTATGAATAGATAAAGGTTGGGATTTGCTTGTATGGTCCAACCCAAAAACTTTACTAATTCCTTCATTTTCGTCTTCTAATAAATGTTGGGCCATAGTTTATCTCTTGTAAATAATCTTTGGATTTATTCTTTTCTCTAATATTTCTTTTAGGCCCTAAAATATTATTCTCAATTCACAGAAAGTATGCCTTCAAAATCAAAAAATAAATTCCAAACTTTATTAAGGCTAAATTTCCCTTAATCACCTCCAAATCATATTTAATTCTCAGTTTCCAAATTTTGGGATGTTACATTAGGCAATCAACAACATCAAATCAACTACCAAGTCATGTAATCGAAGAGTCAAGAATTGTAGACCAAACCGAGTGATCCATTAAAACCAACATGTCCAAGTTCATAATATGTAGCAATCATAGAAAGAGAGACTGTATTTATTTCAACAAGCAAAAGAGGAAAAAGGAAAAAATAAAATAAAATAAATAAAAGAGAAAGAGGGGGAAGAAAGAAGAATGCTCCCCAAGGGTTTATGGAGGGTAAGTGGCGTAAAGTAAATGAGGAGAATCTCTGCTTCCTCAGGCTGCTGCTGGGATCCCTCATGAAATTGCTTGAGGTGATGCCTATTGACCTTAAAGGTTCTTCCTGTGGGTGGATCACAGAGCTCAACAGCACCAAATGGAAAAATGTTAGTGATCACAAAAGGGCCATCCCATCTAGATAGAAGCTTACCTGTCATAAACTTCAAACGAGAGTTAAACAGAAGAACTTTTTGGCCCACAGAGAATTCCTTCCTCAGGATATGCTTATCATGGAAGGCCTTAGTCTTTTCCTTATATAGTCGTGAACTCTTATAGGCATCCAATCGCAGCTCATCTAACTCATGCCATTGTAGCTTCCTCTCCATCCCAGACTTAGCCAAATCCATGTTACACTGCTTAATAGCCCAATAGGCTTGATGCTCCAACTCAACCGGAAGATGACAGGCCTTACCAAAGACAAGCCGATAAGGAGACATCCCAATCGGAGTCTTGTAGGCAGTACGATATGCCCACAAAGCATCATCTAGTCGCTTACTCCTATCTTTCTGGGTAGAGTTAACAGTCTTTTGAAGGATTTGCTTAATTTCTCTATTAGAGACTTCAGCTTGACCGTTGGTCTGAGGATGGTATGTTGTGAAAACCTTGTGTAGCACTCCATACTTACGTAACAAGGCACCCATGCTTCAGTTACAAAAATGAGAACCCTGGTCACTGATAATGGCTCTAGGAATACCAAACCTGCAGAAAATGTTAGACCTAACAAAATCCATCACCACAGAAGAATCATTAGTCCGGGTGGCTTTCGCCTCAACCCATTTCGAGACATAATCAACAGCCAGTAGTATGTAAGTATAACCATAGGAAGCAGGAAATGGACCGATAAAATCAATACCCCAAACATCAAAGATCTCAGAAAACAATATAGGGTTTTGGGGCATCTCATGCCTACGAGAAATACTCCCTGCTCTCTGACAGTTATCACATGACTTACAAAACAGATGAGAATCATGAAACAAGGAAGGCCAAAATAATCCACTGTCTAACACTTTCCTAGCAGTTCTTTGGGGTCCAAAGTGACCACCACAGGCAGAAGCATGAGCAAAATGCAATATAAAGTGAAACTCATGATCAGGCACAAATCTCCTAACTACTTGGTCACTACAAACTTTCCATAGAAAAGGGTCATCCCAAACATAATATTTAGATCCACTCTTTAATTTAAGGGTTTGGGCCTTAGTGGAATGGACAGGCAAAACACCAGCTACCATGTAGTTAACTAGATCAGCATACCATGGAAACTTACCTTGCAGCTGTAGAAGCTGCTCATCAGGGAAATCATCCCGAATAGAAGAGGGGTGAGAGGGAGAATGGGTGATGCGACTCAAGTGGTTAGCTACCCAGTTTTGTGCTCCACTTCGGTCTCGAATCTCAACATCGAACTCTTGGAGCAATAGCATCAACCGGATGAGCTGTGGCTTCGCATCTGCCTTTTTCAAAAGAAACTTCAAAGCAGCATGGTCAGAGAAAACAACTACTCTACTAGCTAGCAGATATGAGCTAAACTTATCAAAGGCAAACACAATAGCCAACAACTCCTTTTCAGTAGTGGTGTAATTAGACTGGGCAGGATCCAAAGTCTTAGAGGCATATGCAATCACATGAGATGCTCTGTCAACCCGTTGTGCCAAGATAGCACCAACTGCATAGTTGGAAGCATCACACATCAACTCAAATGGAAGGCACCAATTAGGGGGTTGGATCACTGGAGCTATAGTCAGGCAACGCTTCAAGTGATCGAAGGCTGCCTTGTACTCATCATCAAATACAAAGTCATTGTCCATATACAGAAGGTTGGACAAGGGTCGAGCAATCTTGCTGAAATCCCAAATGAAACGCCGATAGAAACCTGCATGACCAAGGAAAGAGCGAACTTCCCGCATAGATACAGGGTAAGGCAAAGCAATAATAACATCTATCTTAGCAGGGTCTACTTCAATCCCTTTCCTAGACACTATGTGTCCCAAGACTATACCCGACTCAACCATAAAGTGACACTTCTCATAATTAAGCACAAGATTAGACTCAATGCACCTGTGCAAAACTCTAGACAAATTAGCTAAGCATGCATCAAAATCAGACCCATATATAGTGAAATCATCAATGAAAACCTCCATGCAGTCCTCTAGAAACTCAGAGAAAATGCTTACCATACAACTCTGAAAGGTGCCAGGTGCGTTGCAAAGGCCAAAAGGCATCCTTCGGTAGGCATATGTGCCAAAGGGGCATGTGAAGGTCATCTTTTCCTGATCCTCAGGAGCAATATGGATATGGAAGTATCCAGAGTAGCCATCCAGGAAGCAGTAATGAGACTTACCAGCCAATCGCTCTAACATCTGATCAATGAAAGGTAGAGGGTAATGATCCTTGTGAGTGGCTTGGTTGAGTCTCCTATAGTCGATGCAGACTCTCCAACTATTCTGAACTCGAGTAGGAATGAGCTCGTTCTTCTCATTGGCTATCACAGTGACTCCGGATTTCTTAGGAACCACTTGGACTGGGCTAACCCACTGGCTATCAGATATGGTAGAGATGATACCAGCTTGTAGAAGCTTAATGACCTCCTTCTTCACCACATCAAGGATACACTACTACAAAAATTGCAAGCTACTATCCTAAAAGACATCCTTATTAAGAAACAGGAAGTAAAAAAAGAAGGTGGTGTCATTCTTGTAATTATTTGGAAGGAAGTTGACCCTTCAACTTCCTAAATTTGAAATCAAGACTTCTTAAATGGATTTTTGGTGTCCTAATATCCTTTCAGGGCACCTAAAATCCATTCCCGCCATAGCAAATATGGAAATTTTTTGTTTAGCGCCATAAGATTTAATTCTTTTGGAATAAAATTCAATTTTGGCGTCCTGAAATTGTATCAGGACGCTTAAAAATCTCCCACCAAAAAAGCGCGAAATATATCAGAATATTTGGTGAGGTTGGCGCCAAATATTGGCAAATATTGGCATTCCGATTAAAATTAAGGGCGCCAATATTAAAAATATTGGCGTCCTGATTAAAATCTAGGACGCCAATTTTTCAACATTGGCACCTCGATTTTAATTTAGGACGCCAATATTTAAACATTGGCACCCTGAATTATAATCAGGGCGCCAAAGGTGAAAAAAGGCGCCCTGTAAGATAGATCAGGACGCCTTAATTGGAAATACGACCAAATAATAAGTCGTTTTGATGTTGTGGACCGGGCATGTGCTCTTAATTAATTTCTCTCAAACCCAATCTCTCCCTCTCACACACTCGCGCGATTCACGCCGTCACCATCTCCTCCCTCAACCCTATCTCTTCGCGGCGATGTTGTTCTCGCTCTTTATTTTCGGCGACTCACCCATCGTCCCCTCCGTCTCCGACGCCCCCACCTCTCACATTGTGCGCCGTCGGTGTCTTGCTCTCGTTCTCTGTTTCCAGCGCGTCCCCCACCGTCTCCAACAATCTCTAACGGTACTCCCCTTGCTTTCATGGTTCTTTGACCGTATGTTTTCATGGTTTATTTTGATATTTGCTCTCTTCTCTCTAGGTTGCATTATGTTGCTTGCTCCTATATTGTTTGATTTGGTTTGCTTTCTATCTCTGGAAGGAGATTGTGATTGTTAGTCACAGTGTTTGCTTGCTATGATTATTCTTTTATTTAAGTTCTATACCATGTTGCTTGCTCATGTCTGGTTCGATTTGGTTTTCTTTCTATGTCTGGAAGGAGATTGTGATTTGTGATTGTAATTGCTCAAAGTGTTGCTTGTCATGATTATTCTTTCATTTAAGTTCCATATTAGTATTGTTTTTTAGTATGAGAGATGAAACATCCAATTTCCCCTACATTCTCCATCCCCAACGGCTGTCTCAAATTTCAATCCAAACAAGCCTGAAGCGAATTATGGTTTGTGAAATAAAGATAAAATTGACAAGTTGTTTGATCTGAAATTTTCAGGTTTGTGAAATTTTCAGGTTTCTTGGGTTTGAAGATAGCTTGGTGTCCATTGTGAACCAGACTGGTATTGATACAACGTTGCTTTAGAGTTATAATCCTGGTGTGAATTTCAGCCAGCAGGGTGGAGTCAATTTTATTCCAGGAAAGGGTATGTATTTGATCTGATTTTTTATTTTTTATTTTTTTAAATTTTCAGGTTTGTGAAATTATTAGCGATTTGTCCATATGCATACAAATATAGGTGTAAAAAGTTTCATTTTTTGGAAGCTTTGCTTTGTGCTTTCTGTCATGGCATATGGAAGTGTGTCCTTTTCCTGACAAAACATGATTATCACCTTTCCTTGATTGATTTAATGTTGTTAATTATCCGTCTTGATCCATCTCGATCTCTTTTTGAACTTATCATATCCCACTTATTGTAACATATGACGTGATGCAAAAACTACATGTACGTATTGATCATCAAAACAGATTATATAATAGATATTTTTGGGAGTATTGGATTGAAAATTGAACTCTTCCATAATACTCATCTGGTTATATTTATAACGAAGAGAGATTATTTTTTTTTGTCATATTTATAAGTCACATCTATTGGTTTTTGATTGAGTTTAATGACATTATTTGATCCATGTAGCCGATTCCACCTAATTGGATATAACTTTATTATTATATTTATAAGTTACATCATTAAATTTTTTATATGAATATACTCTTACTTTTCATTAATTACTAGACTGTTTTTCCTTTATGAGATGAAGACTTTATACTCTTAGGGTAGTGTCTATGAAATAAAGATAAAATTGAGAAGTTGTAAGATTTTAAGGCAGTCTTGATGATGAGGTTAATTTTTATTTTTTATTTTTTATTTTTTATTTTGGTTTCAATGAAACATGCTGGAAGCTAAGTAAGTTATGAATACATTTATCTCATCCTTGACAATGTATGAACAATCATTTATTGTCTGAACTCCTTAAAAAACTTGTTTCATATTGCTTTGTAATTTGAAGCTACTTTGATTTATGGTTTGTGCTTTTGTTGCTTAGGTGGTTGTGGCCAATGTTAAAGAATTGCCTGGCTTAAGTTTGAACCGAATTAATTAGATTATTAATAATTGGCTGGATAATTCCTAATTATGAACTATTTGATTCCTTTCTCATTAATTCTCTGACGACTACTTTTGGAATCACTTCAGACAATAGAGTGCTAGATTATAATGTTGTATTGGTATTTTAGAGACCATATAATATCACATGATTATAATGTTGTTCTTAAGCGATGGTTAAGGATGGAATGCTAAGTTATTTGATTCCATTTCACCTTAATCGATAAAAGTACATTTGATCAATTTTACTTATCTGGAAATTTGTAGTTTTAAGTTCTCAGTGATTACTTCTTTTTTAACTACAGGAAGCTAATTACCCTTTTGACTATTGTGACTTGGCCACAATAGCAACCAACAAGAGCTAGCTTGAGGGGTCCTAGGGTAGGCATTTGTAACCATGTTCCTTTTGTCATACAATTATTCCCTCTCCCATATGTTAGTTTGAATAATTCTAATGTTCTCTTTATTGTTGTTGTCTTTAGGTTGACTAGAGCAAAAAAATTTCAAGCATCAGAATTTAAAGTTGAGGTAAGTAAAGTCAATTATTGTTGTTTTTTTGTTGATGTGCATTGAACTAGGTCAACTTTGTTGTATGAATAAAGACGATTAGAAGTCCATAATTTAATAGTTTATGACTTGGACAATTTAGCTATATTTTTATACTTTGTATATTGATGAAACTATTGGATTTAATAGCTGATATTGATCTAAATTGGCTTAGTTAGTAAGTTTTCTTGATTGAAGTTGAAATTTTGGGATGTATTACTTTTAAGGGGAAATGCTGCCGAAATTTTAGTTCAAGATTGACAAAAAAGCATGTCGTTCTTTAAATTGTTGTAAACTTGTGTTGTCGGAAATGTCGTAGGTGGTATTAAAATGGGGCATAGTTGGATGGATGCTTTGAGAACTAGTGAAGAATATGAGAATGGGGTGGAAGAGTTTATTGAATTTGCTAGAAGGAATGTGGCTGCAAAAAATGGGATGTATTATTGTCCATGTGTTAATTGCTTAAATGGGGTTCGATGGGATATTCCTACTATAAGGGATCACCTAATTTGTGATGGGATAAACCTTCGATACACAACGTGGATATGGCATGGTGAGGAGACAACTACCAGTGTGTCCCACGAAAATGAAGTTGAGGTAGATGACGATGGAATGGAGAGAATGATTCATGATGTTGAGGTCGAATCTTTTGCACGACCGCATGAATATGATAGCGTGCGGAGTAATGCAGAGACACCTTTGTTCCCTAGGTGTACTAAATATACAAGGTTGTTTGGGACCTTACATTTGGTCAACTTAAAGGCAACTTGTGGGTGGACCGATAGTAGTTTCACGTCACTGCTTCAATTGTTGAAAGATATGTGCCAGACGATAATGTACTTCCAAATCGTATGTATAAGGCCAAGAAAATCTTGTCCTTGATGGGTATGGAGAATAAAAAGATACACAGTTGCCCTAATGACTGCATATTGTACAGAAATGAGTATGAAGGCCTAAGTAATTGTCCGAAGTGTAAAACTTCACGATACACAGTAAAGAAAGGTGGTGGTTCTGGAGATGATGAGACAACAAAAATGCAACCTGTGAAGGCAATGTGGTATCTTCCAATAATACCGCGGTTTAAGCGTCTCTTTACTAGTGAAGCGACGGCAAAGCAGTTGAGATGGCATTCCGATGAGAGAATATCTGATTGAAAATATCTTCGGCACCCGGCTAACTCTCTGCAATGGAAGAAAATAGACGAAATGTTCCCTCAATTTGGCAGTGAGCCAAGAAACCTTAGTCTGGGCCTTTGTACAGATGGATTTAATCCGTATCGGACTCTTAGCAGCACACATAGTGCATGGCCGGTTCTCTTTGTAATATACAACTTACCTCCCTGGCTATGTATGAAACGCAAGTATGTGATGCTCTCTATGATGATTTCTGGACCAAAACAGCCCGGGAATAATATCGATGTGTACTTGGCGTCTTTGGTTGAGGATTTAAAGAAATTGTGGGAGGAAGGCGTAGATGTGTTTGATGCATATAAGAAGGAGTACTTCAAGATGCGTGCAATGATTTTTACAACGATAAATGACTTTCCCGCATACAGAAATTTATCAGGGTACAATGTGAAGGGGCATAAAGCATGTCCAATATGTGAAGCAGAAACAGACTTCCATAAACTAAAGCCCGAAAAAAAACGGTCTACATCGGTCACAGGAGGTTTCTTGATCGGTTCCACCCATATAGTAAGTTAAGAAAACGTTTTAACGGCTTACCGGAGCATAGAATGGCTCTAAAGGCATTAACCGGAGAGGATGTTTATAGTCGGGTGAAACTTATCAATGTCATATTGGGTAAGCAGCGAAAGATTGTGGGTGAGAAGAATATATGGAAGAAGAGATCAATATTCTTTGATCTTCCATATTGGCGTAGTCTTGATGTGAGACACAATCTTGATGTGATGCATGTGGAGAAAAACGTTTGTGATAGCCTTGTCAGTACTCTTTTGCACATACCAGGAAAGACTAAGGATGGAATTAGTGTGAGACTAGACATGGTTGATATGGGAATAGGAGAACGGTTACATCCACAAGTAAAAGAAGATGGTAAGAAGGCATACTTGGAGCCAGCAGCTCATACACTATCAAAAGCGGAGAAAAAAAGTTTGTGTGGGTGTTTATACGACATTAAGGTTCCACAGGGATATTCTTCTAATTTGAGAAGGTGTGTTTCAATGGACGATCTGAAGTTAGTGGGAATGAAGTCCCATGATTATCATGTGCTGATGGAACAATGTTAGTTCTCTTATGGTTTTGATGATTGTCAACAACTATAAACATTGAATGAGATGTTGCTCTTAAGTTTAGAAAACTGTGTATAAGAGCAAACCTCGAGGTTGGCACTTAAACCTCGAGGTTTGACCTTACAGAATGCCTCAAGGTTGAGTGTTTCATGCTTCAAAAACTTGGTTTCACAAATCAATGTGAAACCTCGAGGTTTGTAAGATAACCTCGAGGTTCTGCATCTCTCAGGAAAACACAAGTTTTGTACCAACACATGAAACCTCGAGGTTAGGTAGAAAACCTCCAGGTTTGTAGTTTGGCGCCTAACTGAAAGTTTTGAAAAACTATGTGAAACCTCGAGTATTATAATGAAACCTCGAGTTTTCTTCACACAGAAAGTATTTGGTTTTCATCTAGTATGAAAACCTCGAGGTTCACTTTGAAACCTCGAGGTTTGACATTTTGTCTTAAACTTGAAATTTCATGGGAAACACTTAAACCTCGAGTTTTCTTCACACAGAAAGTATTTGGTTTTCATCTAGAATGAAAACCTCGAGGTTCACTTTGAAACCTCGAGGTTTGACATTTTGTCTTAAACTTGAAATTTCATGGGAAACACTTAAACCTCGAGTATTGTTTTTCAGCCTCGAGTATTTTGGCATACCGAGAGCAAACAGGTTTTCAAAGGAATGAAAACCTCGAGGTTTAGGTTGAAACCTCGAGGTTGTGTCTTTGGTTCAAAGTTTTGGTTTTGCAAAGTTTTAGTCAAACCTCGAGTAATGTTTGAAAACCTCGAGGTTATCGGGCTCTAGAAGAAAAATGAATTTCTAACCAAGCTTCAAACCTCAAGGTTTCCTTTGAAACCTCCAGGTTTGTGGTTTACAAAGATTTCTCAAAAGGTTACTTTTCAAATGAAACCTCGAGGTTCACTAAGAAACCTCGAGGTTGTGTGTTTCTAAAACTGAGTTTGCTTGAGTTATTCAAGCAAACCTCGAGGTTTGAGATGCAAACCTCAAGGTTTCTAGCCGTTACTGTAGATTCAAATTTGGGAAATCTGTAATACCTTCTTGTTTGATCTCAATGCTTTACATGATTATTCTATATTGATTCTAGATATGTTTAACTATCTTTCTAGTGAGTTTCAGACAGATTAACGAAGGTTTATTGAAGGATTAGAGCAAAAGCAAAAAGTGTGTCAGAACATTTAATGCTCAGTCCAGAAACTTGCTTCCTTTGGTTAATCCACTGGTACACGACTACAAAAGATTAAAAGGAAGATTACTACAACAAGAAACATCCTCTCCAACGGATTTATTGCCAGAAAGCCAACTCAGACTCAATGAACATCTGGATTATGCATAAACAAGAGAGAGAAGATGACCAAGCATGAACCAACTCTCAGCAAATGTTCTCCAACGGTCCAATCTTGCTTGCAACGGTCATTGAATGTTCTCTACCTATAAATGGAGTGCATTAACACCTTCTTAAGCTGATACACCAACTGAGAGTGAAAATTTATTAATGTTCATTTATTGTGTTCAGCTTTCATATGTAATAGTGTCATTTTGATATTTGTTCTTCAGTGATTATCATATCTACTCTATAAGAGAGTTATTACTTGTAAATTTTTTATTGATAGTGATAACCACAAGTCAGGGGACTTGGTGGCTAGGGTGTATTGATTGCAACTTGTAAGGGGGAGTGTGTTCTTGTGAGAGAACAACTCTTAGTACAGAGTTTGTAATCATTTGTTGAAGATAGTGGATTGGAAATCCCAAGTGAGGCTTGGGGATTGGATGTAGGTCAGAGAAAGGACCGAACCTGTATAAATCAGTTGTGCAAAGCTTCTTCTTCCTTACTCCTCTGTCTTACCCTGTTTTAGTTTATCAAAAACAAAGTTCTGTCTTTAAATTTTTAAAGATACCCAATTCACTCCCCTCTTGGGTATCAAAGCTCCAGTCTTCATTTGGTATCAGAGCTTGGTCTTCTCAAAAGAGTTTAACCACTCGAGAAGGATCAGTATGGAAGGAATTCTTCCCGATGGATCTTCTATCAACAGACCTCCAGGCTTCAATAGTGAACACTACTAATTTTGGAAAGCTAAATTCAAAGTGTTCGTCATGGCTACTGAGTATGGGCTCTGGAGAGTATTTGAAAGCGGTAATTATGAGCCTTCAACTGTGGAAGATGGTGTGAGAGTTCCAAAGCTTGAAGAGGAATATGATGAAAATGATCGAAGGAACGTTACTCTCAACAGTAAGGCGGTTCTACTCCTTCAAAGTGCATTAAGTCAACAAGAATATTTTCGTGTTTGCACTTTACCATCTGCTAAAGCCATGTGGGATGCCTTGGAGATCACTCATGAAGGGACAGCCGGTGTGAAGCAAAATCGTGTAAATACTCTTATGACAGAGTATGATCTTCTTAGAACGAAGCCCGGTGAGTCTATTGGAGAATTTCAACTGAGGTTCACTCATCTCATCAATCAACTCGCTGCTCTTGGGAAGGAATATGACCAGCCGGTTCAAGTGAGAAAGATTCTAAACATTCTTAACAAAGAATGGGAGGCCAAGGTCACAACAATAGAGGAAGAGCGAGGAGAATCAATGACCTCTGTGGCTGCTCTCTTTGGAAGCTTGTCTGAGTATGAAGCCAAGCTAAAGTTCAAGAAGGGCCTGGATGAAGTACATGGGAAGAACAAAGGAATAGCCCTCAAGACCACCAAAGAAAACAAGGAGTCAGACGATGATGAGGAAGATGAGGATGAAGAGATTGGGATGATGGTCCGGAGATTCAAGAAGTTCTACAAAAAGGATCAAGGCTTCAAGAAACTTCAAAAGGGTAGCTCCAGCTACGAATCAAAGAAGCCTATCATATGCTACGAATGCGAGAAGCCTGGACACATCAAATTAGAATGCCCTCAGCTGAAGAACCAAGAGAAAGAAGAGAAGAAGTTCAAGAAGAAGGCATATGTTTCAGCCATATGGGGAGATAGTTCATCCGATGAAGATGAAGCTGAAGAAGAAGAAGAAAAGGCTAACATTTGCTTAGTTGCTGAGGAAGAAGAGCAACATGATGAAAACAATGAGGTATATGAATCAAAACCTTCCTATGATGAACTTTTTGATGAATACAATCTTGTGCAAAAGGAATTTGAAAAACTTGCAGAAAAATATTTTGCTTTAAAAAAGAAAAATACTACTCTTGAATTGCAAGTTGAAAGACTCTCTTCTCCTGAAATTTTAGTTTGTGATGAATGCCCTATTTTAGAGAAAAAGAATTTACAATTGACAAAAGCTCTTGAAAAATTCACTAAGGGAAGTGAAATGCTCAATGTGATTCTTAAACAACAGCGATTTATAAACGATAGATCGGGCATTGGTTACAAACCAGATTTTGATAAGAAGAAGAGTGGTAAAAAATTTTATATGAACTATTTTACAAAATCGGTTCACTCTTCGAATCCCTTTGTACATTGTAATTATTGCAATAGGAAAGGTCATTCTACCTCTTCTTGTTTTCATAAGAATGAAAGAAAAGTTAAACCTGTAGGAAATTATCAATGGGTACCAAAAGGAACTTATGTTCCCAAGGTCAAAACTAACCCCAAAAGACCCAAGAAAAGATGGGTACCTAAAACTTGATCCCTTGTGAATTGCAGGTGCGTCTTAGAGCATCAAGGTCCAACAAATGGTACATTGATAGTGGATGCTCAAGACATATGACTGGAGACAAATCCAAATTCATTTCGATTAAGCCTAAAGATGGTGGTAGAGTCACATTTGGAGGTGACCAATAGGGTAAAATTGCTGGGATTGGTGAGATAGGCAACAATGAAGGTCCTCTCATCAAAGATGTCTACTTGGTAGAAGGATTGTGTCACAACCTCCTAAGTGTGAGTCAAAGCACCGACAAAGGTAACTTGGATATCTTTGATTCAAATGAATGCTTCATCATTAAAAATGATTTGGTCTCCATTGATGATTTGAAAACTAAAGCTTTATTTAGAGCACCTAGAGATGGTAACTGTTATACTCTTAATTTCTCTAGCAATGCTTCCATTTCTGAAAATTGTTTTGTTAGTAATTTGAATGAGAGTTGGTTATGGCATAAGCGTTTAGCTCATGTCAATATGTATCAACTTGACAAGTTATTGAAAAAGGATTTGGTAATTGGTATTCCTAAACTGAATTTCAAAAATGATATGATGTGTGATGCTTGCCAAAGAGGAAAACAAACCAAATCCTCTTTCAAAGCTAAAAATGAGATTTCAACTAGTAGACCTCTTCAATTACTTCATATGGATCTAGTTGGACCAGCTAGAGTAAAAAGTCTTGGTGGAAATCTCTATACTTTGGTCATAGTTGATGATTATTCTAGATTTACATGGACTATATTTTTATCATCTAAAGATGAAACGTATGATCAGTTTGATGCTTTTGCCAAGAAGGTCCAGAACGAGAAAGGGTTCTCAATTTCAGGTATAAGGACCAATCATGGTGGAGAATTTGAAAACAACGCCTTTGCTGAGTTTTGTGATAATATGGGGATCGAACACAACTTCTCAGCACCAAGGACTCCTTAACGAAATGGAGTTGTGGAGAGGAAGAATAGAGTACTCACTGAGATGGCAAGAGCAATGCTGAACGAGTACAACACTTCATAAGTGTTTTGGGCTAATGTGATGAGTACGGCTTGCTACATCTCCAATAGAGCCTATTTGAGGAAGAAGCTGAACAAGACTCCATATGAGCTCTACAAAGGAAGGAAACCAAATCTCAGCCACCTACATGTCTTCGGTTGCAAGTGCTATGTGCACAATAATGGTAAAGACAATCTTAGTAAATTCGATCCTAAAGCTGATCTAGCTATCTTTATTGGTTACTCTAATAGGAGTAAGGCATATAGAGTCTTTAACACTAGAACTAAGGTTGTAGAAGAGTCCATACATGTTGTGTTTAGTCAAAAAGATTCTAATAAATCCTTGAATGATGAGGAAGAGACCATTTTCAAAAACCAATTCTTTTCGAAAACTTCTCCTTCTCAATCTAAAAACTCTGAAAATGTTTTTGAGGCTGATCCTGAAAACAATTTAGAAAATCCTGATCAGTCTCAACTTAAAGCTTGGAGATTTATAAGGAATCATCCTTTGGACCAAGTTATAGGTGATGTTAACCAAGGAGTAAGAACGAGAAGAAGCGCTTTGAATGAAGTAACCTTTGCTGCATTTATTTCTCACATAGAACCCTCTAAAATACAAGAAGCCCTCTTAGACAATGATTAGGTGATAGCTATGCAAGAGGAGTTGCATCAATTTGACAGAAATCAGGTTTGGGACTTAGTACCTAGACCCAAGGACCATCCGGTAATTGGTACTAAATGGGTATTTAAGAACAAACGTGATGAGTCAGCAATCATTGTCCGTAACAAGGCAAGATTGGTGGCTAAAGGTTACAATCAAGAAGAAGGCATAGACTATGAGGAAACTTATGCCCCAGTAGCAAGATTGGAGGTCATAAGAGTCCTACTAGCCTTTGCATGCACTAAAGGTTTTAAACTTTATCAAATGGATGTTAAAAGTGCATTTTTAAATGGTTTTATTCAAGAGGAGGTTTATGTTGAACAACCTCCAGGTTTTGAAAATGAACAATTTCCAAATCATGTTTTCAAATTAAAGAAAGCACTTTATGGTCTTAAGCAAGCTCCTAGAGCTTGGTATGAAAGGTTAAGTCAATTCTTACTTGATCAAGGATTTATCAGAGGCAAAGCTGATAGAACATTGTTCATTAAGAAAAATAAATTGAATGAAATTTTAATTGTACAGATTTATGTTGATGATATTATATTTGGTGCTACTAATGACTTCTTGTGTGAGGAATTTTCCAAGACTATGCAAGGTGAATTTGAAATGTCAATGATGGGAGAGCTCAACTACTTCCTTGGGCTGCAAATCAAGCAACGAAAAGATGGGATATTCATATCCCAAGCCAAATATCTGAATGATTTGCTGAAGAAGTTTGGGATGGACAAGTGCAATGGGGTTAACACACCTATGAGCACAACAAACTCATTGGATGCTGATGAAGAGGGCAAGGATTTCAACATTACAAAGTATAGAGGAATGATAGGTTCATTGCTCTATCTCACCGCAAGTCGCCCGGACATCCAATTCAGTGTTGGGATGTGTGCTAGATTCCAATCTACCCCTAAAGAGTCACATGCTGAACATGTTAAGAGGATATTTAGATATCTCTCTGATACGAAGACTCTTGGACTGTGGTTTCCCAAAGGTCAGCCGGAGCACTTGGTGGCATATTCGGATTCAGACCATGCTGGCTACAAGACGGATAGAAAGAGCACAAGTGGTCAATGTGAGTTCTTTGGCAACTCACTTGTCTCATGGTTCAGCAAAAAGCAAACAACCATGGCCGTATCATCAACCGAAGCTGAATATGTAGCTGCCTCAAGTTGCTGTGCTCAAGTGCTATGGTTGAAGCAACAACTTGCTGATTTGGGAGTGCACTTGAAGGAGATCCCTATATTGTGTGACAACACTAGCACAATAAGCTTGGCCAAGAATCCTATGCAACATACAAGAACCAAGCATATTGATGTGAGGCATCACTTCATTCGGGATCATGTCCAGAAGCGAGATGTCAAAGTGATGTTTATCCCTACTCACCTTCAATTGGCAGACATCTTCACCAAGCCCCTAGCCAAGGAACCTTTCACCTTCATAAGGAGAGAATTGGGAATGGTAAATCCCAATGAGCTGTAAGTAATTCATGTTCATTTTATCATTAAATCATGGTTTTGATGATTATAAGTCACTAACTTAAGCATCGGAGTGTTTAGATAATTTTTGTGCAGGTTTTGCTGTCAAAAAGAGGCAAAACCTCGAGATTCATGAGCAAACCTCGAGGTTTGGAGGTGTATGATCAAAACTGAGAGCTTCAGAAAGGACAAACCTCGAGTATTCAGAGAAACCTCAAGGTTTGGAAGAGACAGAGAGCACCTCAAGAATGACAGACAGCAAAACCTCGAGGTTTTGGAGAAAACCTCGAGGTTTGGGGTAAGAATATCAAAAGTTCACTATACACTTTTGAACTCTAGGTTAGTGCAATTTAGTCATCAAACCTCGAGGTTTGGATGCTAACCTCGATGTTTGTCGAGTCTATATATATATGTGCTGTGCAATTTCATCAGAACCCAACCCTAACCTCGAGTAAACCCTCTTTCTCTCGTTCTCCTCTCTGTCAATCTCTCGTTCTCTGTCAATTTCTTCTACTCTAAAGCCATAGATGACTTCGAAATCACCTTCCCACTCTAAATCAACCATGCATTCAAACGAAGAAACTGAATCGTGGTCACCTCCACCTCCACCCTCTCGAACGAAGCTTAGTTCCTCTATACCTGAGTCACCATCAGACAGACCAGTGAGGAAGAAGTCTCGCTCCTCTCGTCTTCATTACGGGATTGATAAGCAAATCCCAGGAGTTATGAATGATCCTCCTCCTCCAAAGGGCAAGCAAAAGGGTGTTTCTTTCAAAGAGACATGTGAACAACAAATAAAGAAGAGGAAAGAGCCTGAACCGAAAGGCAAAGGCAACGAAAAGGTCTCTGAAAAGGCTAAGAAAGCACCTACCAAGGCCAGAACCAAGAGGGCCTCAACTTCTCAAATTTCAAAGGGCCAATCATCTTCTCATGCCACTGGACAGAAGGGAAAAGAAAAGGAATCCCCGGTCGTGGAAAATGCCATCAATGACATTTGCCGAGTCATTTCACCACCAGAAGGTTTTGTTACTGCTGCCTCCTCTCTCTCTAAAGTTGAGAACGATAAGTTTAGAGAGTCCTATTTGCAGAGAGTTTTCTGTCCTATGGTAGCCATCAACTTAGGAGAATTCTATAGAGAGTGCCATTTTGATTTGTCACCTTGGCTCAAGCTATATGAGTCATTTGTCTCCATAGCCTCTCCTTATACTCCTAGCTTAGTCAAGATGTTTTATTTCAAGATGGAGTATGATCATTTGTTCAACGCTGATAAGGATTTGGTTGAGGAGCGAGTTACAACTGTTGTGAGGGGAGTTAAATTTACTCTGTCTGCAGACATTCTGAATAACATACTGAAAATAAAGAATCCCCCTCCTGTTCCTGAGTTTAATTACACCAATTAGGAAGTTTATGAGACTCTCATACCCGGCAAACCCTTGCCTCCTGATCACCAGCTTAAGCTTACTTTCAGACCTAGTGCTATGCCTGCAGAGAATCGGGTTCTGTGGTATGTATATTCTAGGAATTTCATTCCTAAGGCTGGTAACTATACACATTTCACTCAACTGGACTACAGGCCTTTCACTGCCTTTGTGAAGAAGGTTCTTTTCAACATTGGCCACTGGCTGTTTCAGGGGATGACTGCTTTCAAGTTTGCCAAGAGACAGCTATCTCACATACCCTACCCTTCCCTGGTATCTGTGATTCTTTACTATCACAAAATCTGGTATGTGGGATCGACTGATACGCATGAGTACCCACTTTTCTTTAGCAAGAATCAGATGAACTTGATGCAGATCAAGTTTGGTGAAGAGGGATCTACTCAGTCTCAAGCACCTACTCGTGTGCGCCCTCAGTCTTAGACTCATCAAGAAGCACAGTCTACTCCTCCACCACCACAGGCACCTTTGCCAGATGATCTTGTGTCACAAATTAAGAGTATTGTGGACTCTTCCATTGCTGGCTTATCTATGAGAATGGAGTTTGAATTGGGAAAAATCAAAGCCGAAATGGCTCGAGGTCATAGTGGACTCATTGAGATACATGATGCTATAAAGGAGCACATTGAAGATATTGATGGGAAATCCACAGAGATTAAGGAGAGAGCTAAGGAAATTGAGCTAAAGATGTCAACTTATCTCATCTCTCAGATGGATCTCTCGGGCAAAGTAGACAGGATCATTGAGCATTTGAACATCAGTTCCACATCCACTCCTGGTCCCTCTACTGGTCCAGTTTCTGATCCTCCTACTGGCCCCAGCTCATCTAGCCCTGTCACTGAATCACCTACTCTCTCACCTCCCTCACATTCTTTCTCATTTCCTACTCCACCACACACATTTCCACCTCATACCACATCAACTCCACCTTCCACTTCCACTCCAGCCACTGTGGTACAGTCTTCACCTATCACTCCTACCACAGAGGTCCTACTTGACCCTTTTCCATCTCCACCGTCTCCTACCACTGAGATCTTTCCTACCCCTTCTCCATTCGCCCATCCTCCTATACCTGATCCCACTTTTGATCCAACCACGGCCATGGTTCTCTACTCTCTTCCTATCTTTGTTCTTGACCCCGAGTTTTATGATGACAAAGGGGGAGAGACAAGCAATGAGTAGGATCAGAGTTATAGAGGTGTTAGGTGTTTTGATGATTTTGTGCAACAGCATATGTGTATTTGCTCTAACTTTGTTATTTATGACTTTGCTGCTTGCACTTCTTTTGTATGTATTTTTGGATTCCATTGTATTTCAACTTTGTCTGATTAAACTTATTGAATGGAATACAAATACTGATTTCATGCTTCTGCCTATCTCTGATAATATCTTGATATCTTCTAGAACTTTAAATGTCCAAAACTTCAGTCTTTCAATCTCTCTGATAATCTTTCAAAGCCTTTCAAAACTTTCTCAAATTTTGCAAAAAGAATTGCTTGTAGGTGTTGTCATCATCAAAAAGGGGGAGAATGTTAGTTCTCTTATGGTTTTGATGATCGTCAACAACTATAAACATTGAATGAGATGTTGCTCTTAAGTTTAGAAAACTATGTATAAGAGCAAACCTCGAGGTTGGCACTTAAACCTCGAGGTTTGACCTTACAGAATTGTTAGTTCTCTGAGTGTTTTGATGATTAACAACAATTGGAAACAATACTGATAAGGTGTGACAAAGTTTAGAATAATTTAAACTTGTATTTTTCAATCTGTCAAAACCAAACTCGAGCCTGTTAGTGTTGAACTCGAGCCTGGATTTGACAGAGAACACAAACTTGTCCAGTTGATTTCCAAACTCGAGACTGAACCTGAAGTTTAAAATTAAACTTTTGAAAAGTTCACATGAACTCGAGCCTACTAAGGTCAAACTCGAGTTCATTCTTTCCAGAGAGTTTTTGAACCTTGAAAACATGTTAAACCTTACACTTGCTTTCTTCAAACCTCAGGTTTGAAAGAATCCAAAGAAAGTTTTAAGAGCATGAACTCGAGCCTGTCATGGCAAACTCGAGTTCATCTCTGGCGGGACAAGTTGTTTGAAACTTAAAGATATTTTCAAACTCTGCACTGTTCCATTGAAAGAAAAGTTTTTCGGTTTGAAAAGTTCACCAATGCTCAAACTCGAGCCTAACATATTCAAACTCGAGCCTAGTTTTGGCCGAGAGCAAAGAACTGTTTTTAAGCTATTTAAACTCGAGCCTGAGACTTTCAAACTCGAGCCTAAAAGTTCCAGAGAGCAAAGAACTTTTGGATATGTTTTAAACTCGAGAGTGTGTTTTGCAAACCTCAGGTTTGTGCTTTCAAGCTAAAACGAAGTATGTTCAAAAGTGTTTCAAACTCGAGCCTGACATTAATGAACTCGAGTTCATTTCAACCCGAGAGCTTCTTAGTTTTTCAATGACTTGAGAACCTCCAGTTTAAAAGACAAACCTTAGGTTTGTTCATTTTGAACTTGCATGCTTTTAAACACTGAAGCCTTTAGCTCAAGCCTAACATTAATAAACTCGAGTTCATTTCAACCCGAGAGCATTTTAGTTTTTCAATGATCTGCAAACCTCAGGTTTGTAAAGCAAACCTCAGGTTTACACTTTTTGAACTTACACAGTTTTGAACACTAAAGCCTCGAACTCGAGCCTGTAAGAACTAAACTCGAGTTCGTGACGCTGGTTCAGAATTTTTGAATTTGGGCATTTCAGAAATCAATGTTATTTAATCCTATCTTCTTCCAATATTATTCTCTGATATTCCCTGCTATGTTTAACGTATTTATTAGTGGATTTCAGAGCATTAAAGAATGTTTGGTGAGAGGTTAGAGTATAAAGCAAAAAGCAACTCAGAGCATTTATTGCAAAGCACAAAAGTTACTCCTTCTACCCAAATTCTTCTGCACACGCACACAAAGCATTTAAGGATGTTAGCTGAAACAAGAAAACTCCTCTCCAACGGATTAATTCGCAGAAAGTCAGCCCTGATGTCTTGACCAACTAGATTAAGGGAAAACAAGAGAGAGAAGACCCCAAAACCACTTCAGAACACTTGGGCAACTTCTCCAACGGTCTGATTCAAGCTACAACGGTCATTTAATGTTCTCTAGCTATAAATAGAGTTCATAAACATCTTCACAAAGAAAGACACAACTACTCTGAGCGAATTTATACTAAATTCATTTATTATGTATCAGCTTTCACTTATAGAGTATCATACTTGATACAAGTACTTCAGTGTTCATCATATCTACTCTGTAAGAGAGTTAAATACTTGTAAATCATTTATTGATTGAGATAACTACAAGTCAGGGGACTTGGTAGTTGAGGTGTATTGATTACAACTTGTAAGGGGGAGTGTGTTCTAGTGAGAGAACAACTCTTAGTGCAGAGTGTGTAATCAATATTATTGAGTTAGTGAATTGAAAATCCCAAGTGAGGCTTGGGGACTGGATGTAGGTCAGGAAAGGACCGAACCAGTATAAATTGCATTGTGTTTAGCTTCTTCTCCTTATTCTCTCTGTTGTGCTCTGTTTTGAGTAATCGAAAACAAAACAAGTTACAAAAATTTTAAAGATACCCAATTCACCCCCCCTCTTGGGTATAAAGCTCCTGCTTTCAAGAATGCCTCAAGGTTGAGTGTTTCATGCTTCAAAAACTTGGTTTCACAAATCAATGTGAACCTCGAGGTTTGTAAGATAACCTCGAGGTTCTGCATCTCTCAGGAAACACAAGTTTTGCACCAACACATGAAACCTTGAGGTTAGGTAGAAAACCTCCAGGTTTGTAGTTTGGCGCCTAACTGAAAGTTTTGAAAAACTATGTGAAACCTCGAGTATTATAATGAAACCTTGAGTTTTCTTCATACAGAAAGTATTTGGTTTTCATCTAGTATGAAAACCTCTAGGTTCACTTTGAAACCTCGAGGTTTGACATTTTGTCTTAAACTTGAAATTTCATGGGAAACACTTAAACCTCGAGTATTGTTTTTCAGCCTCGAGTATTTTGGCATATCGAGAGCAAACAGGTTTTCAAAGGAATGAAAACCTCAAGGTTCAGGTTGAAACCTCGAGGTTGTGTCTTTGGTTCAAAGTTTTGGTTTTGCAAAGTTTTAGCCATACCTCGAGGTTATCGGGCTCCAGAAGAAAAATGAATTTCTAACCAAGCTTCAAACCTCAAGGTTTCCTTTGAAACCTCTAGGTTTGTGGTTTACAAAGATTTCTCAAAAGGTTACTTTTCAAATGAAACCTCGAGGTTCACCAAGAAACCTCGAGGTTGTGTGTTTCTAAAACTGAGTTTGCTTGAGTTATTCAAGCAAACCTCAAGGTTTGAGATGCAAACCTCAAGGTTTCTAGCCGTTACTGCAGATTCAAATTTGGGAAATCTGTAATACCTTCTTGTTTGATCTCAATGCTTTACATGATTATTCTATATTGATTCTAGATATGTTTAACTATCTTTCTAGTGAGTTTCAGACAGATTAACGAAGGTTTATTGAAGGATTAGAGCAAAAGCAAAAAGTGTGTTAGAATATTTAATGCTCAGTCTAGAAACTTGCTTCCTTTGGTTAATCCACTGGTACACGACTACAAAAGATTAAAAGGAAGATTACTACAACAAGAAACATCCTCTCCAACGGATTTATTGCCAGAAAGCCAACTCAGACTCAATGAACATTTGGATTATGCATAAACAAGAGAGAGAAGATGACCAAGCATCAACCAACTCTCAGCAAATGTTCTCCAACGGTCCATTCTTGCTTGCAACGGTCATTTAATGTTCTCTACCTATAAATGGAGTGCATTAACACCTTCTCAAGCAGATACACCAACTGAGAGCGAAAATTTATTAAGTTCATTTACTGTGTTCAGCTTTCATCTGTAATAGTGTCATTTTGACATTTGTTCTTCAGTGATTATCATATCTACTCTGTAAGAGAGTTATTACTTGTAAATCATTTATTGATAGTGATAACCACAAGTCAGGGGACTTGGTGGTTAGGGTGTATTGATTGCAACTTGCAAGGGGGAGTGTGTTCTAGTGAGAGAACAACTCTTAGTACAGAGTTTGTAATCATTTGTTGAAGATAGTGGATTGGAAATCCCAAGTGAGGCTTGGGGACTGGATGTAGGTCAGAGAAAGGACCGAACCAGTATAAATCAATTGTGCAAAGCTTCTTCTTCCTTACTCCTCTGTCTTACCCTGTTTTAGTTTATCAAAAACATAGTTCTGTCTTTAAATTTTTAAAGATACCCAATTCACCCCCCCTCTTGGGTATCAAAGCTCCAGTCTTCAAACAACTATTGCCTGTAGCTATTAGGGGCATTATGAAAGCTGAAGTGCGAACCACTATAACGAAATTGTGTATTTTCTTTAATGGTATCTGTAACAAAGTCATTGATATTGAAAAGTTAGATGAATTGGAAAATGAGGGTTATATTATTTTGTCCCAACTAGAGATGTTTTTTCCTCCTGCATTTTTTGATATCATGGTGCATCTGATAGTGCACTTGGTAAGGGAGGTAAGGCTCTGCGGTCTAGTTTACCTAAGGTGGATGTACCATTTCGAGCGATACATGAAGATCTTAAAAGGGTATTCTAAAAATCCTTATCGACCGGAAGCCTCAATTGTTGAGAGATATGTAGTTGAAGAGTCTATGGACTTTTGCAAAGAATATCTACCAGGGACGATGATACGATCTCAGCATGACGAGGAGATAACCGAGGGAACTCGAGGAATCAAACTTAAGAATAAGCCTCGTGAAGAGGTGTTGCAAGCACACCTGTACATCTTGAATAATATGGAAGAAGTTCAACCATACATTGATGAACACAGAAAGTGTTTGAAGAATAAGAATCCAAGGAAGAATGACATGCAAATAGCTCATGAACAAAAGAAGACATTCACAAAGTGGTTCGAGGAGAAGGTATCACGCGAGACCGAAGTGTCGGATACAATCGAGTGGTTGGCCTGGGGGCCTTCTTTTCAGGTCATCACTTGGCAAGGTTATGAAATGAATGGGTATACCTTCTACACAAAAGACCAAGATGACAGAAGTTCTGTGCAAAATAGTGGGGTGATGGTTGAAGCTGAATCCATGCATTTTGCGAGTTTGAAAGACAAAAACCCAGTATTAGCATCAATGGCTTATTATGGAGTTATTGAAGAAATATGGGAGATGAGCTACAACAAGTTCAAAGTTGCTCTATTGAAATGTAAGTGGGTTAGCAATAATGCTGTTGTAATAGATCCAGAATTTGGAATTGTCTCAGTTGATCTTGAAAGAGTTGGTCATAGAGATGAGCCATTCATTCTAGCAAGCCAGGCGAAACAAGTGTTTTATGTTACAGACCTGGCTAATAAAAAATGTCCATTGTACTTCAAAGTAAAAAACAGAAGTATGGTGAAGAATCCTTCAACCTTGACGATACACCCCCTTTCACAACAAATCCCTATACAACACGTGAAGTGGAATTGGAAGATGACGACGAAGATGTTGCAAGAAAAGATCATTGTGAAGGAATATGGGAAACCATATAAAGTAAGATCTTAACTTATGAAATAGTAATATGTTATTTTTGTGGTGGTTTAACATTTTTTTTCATTTTATTAATCTGTTTACTATTTAATAACCTATCTAACATTGATTTGTCCTTCATGAACAGGATCATGTCTAGCTCTAGCTCTAGCTCTGATGAGTCAGGAGGTGAGAGAGGTGACGAGCCCGTTGTGAGAAGGGGTAGAGGTTGCACACAGATGGCAATGCTAGTGGCCCGTCGTGAAAGCCAAAAAAAGAGGCTGCATGTGGAATTTGATGACAAGTTGAATCCAATTGGCCCGGAGGAGGACAATTTCATTAGCTATGTAGGCTATCTGGCTCGGAGCAAAATTCGAATTGTCATCTCTGCTTGGAAGTTCGTTCCGCCGAAGACAAAGCAGTTGATTTGGGCACAACTTTTGGTTTGTCACTTTCGATATATCTGCATTTGTATCATTTGACTTATTAATTGAAATTTAATTATCTTTCCTTTTACCTTGCAGCAAACGTACGATGTCCCTAACACTAAGCAAATGGAAAAGCATTGGATGGGGGAAGTCCGTATACGTTGGAAAGACTTCAAGAATAAGCTAACTTAAAAGTTTATTCGAGGTCCAAGGAGGAACGAGGATCCATGCCAGAAATATCCGTATATTTCTCCCGAGGACTGGAAGGAGTTTGTGGCGTCGCGGCAAAATCCACAATTTATTGTAAGATTAGTTTGATATCATTTCATTTCTTTAATTTGACAACTTAGGCTCAGTTTTATTTCATTTCGTGTCACAGGAAGTAAGTGAAGCCAATAAAGAGAGGCAAGCGGCAAATAAGTATCCGCATTGTTTGTCTCGTGGTGGGTACAGAAAGCTGGAACGAAGAATGATGGAGGAGCAGTCAGAGAGAATGAAGGAAGCTGCCGAATCCGATCCTTCCACTGTTGTCTAGCCCCCTGAACCTCCTCCTCGTCACAAGAAATGGAAAGCTGCGAGGATGAGGGGCAACACATACATAAATGCAGATGTTGCTGAGGTTGCCTCCAAGATTGTAAGTAGTTAAATTAGATGGTTTAAATACCCTCAGTTGTTCCAATTTATAGGGTTTAATTGTTATTTATGAAACATCTTGTGATACAGGATGCACTTGAGGAGCAGAGTTCCCAAGGTTCATTTACGCCGGGTTCACGGATGGATATTTTGTCTATGGTGATTGGGAAGCCGGATTACCTTGACAACATTCGAGGGGAGCCTAGGGGGGTTACTGCCGCAAAATATTTTGGATGGCGTTCACGGTTGTATGACGATAACAACCCTAGTCCTCAGCTTGTGGCAAAAATTCGGGCGGGATTGTTTGACGAAATCATGCAACAAGTTCGATCCGAAGTGAAAACTATGATGGATTCGAGGGATAATACGGAACATACAACTCGTGAATCCCTGGCCTTCCCCAGCATTAAAGAGAGTTTTCACCCTCCGGATGTTGATCCAGGCGAGCCTTCTCACATTCCACAGGGAGGACAACCGTGCACTCTCTATTTGGATCAGCCACACCGGCGTATTGTTGCCGATGCTCTTATATACATGGATCACACCACCCACCATAATATTGAAATTCCACAAGACCTACGTAGGGTGACTGTGACATGTGTTCGAGAAGGGGAAGAAGAAACACACATTCCGATTGAAGATGATGAGGTTCCTGATTTAGGCCGGGCCATAAATTCATTCATCCTGTGGCCGAATCATCTTATTCAGATGGCGGGGGCGACACCTCCAATGGTAGGAAATATATTACTAGAACTTGCTTTTCATTGGTAACTCGCTCATAATATGTTTGTTTATGTTTTCATAGAATGAACAAGCTGCGGGCAATTTTCCACACTTAGCACTACTGCGAGACGTGTACAAGGACATCAGCTATCTCTCCTTCAAGATGCCATCGGGCATTGTTGGCACAGAAAAGACATATGACTTCACCGTTGACAAAAAAGATCTTGCTGAATTTATGCATATGGAGTGTTTAGATTTAGTCGTTCTTGAAGCTGCGATACTGTAAGTTTTTCCCCCTTTGATTATTGCATTGACATTTTTTGTTTTCTATACTCAACAACGCTTATCATTTTATTTCGATCATAGTGTCTGCAATGACTTATGCGTCAAGAAAGGCCACTCGGGTTTGTATGGATTCTTAAGTCCAATAAGCACGACCCAGGCTCGCAATACGTTAACCCAAAGGACGCTTTATATTGGTGCTACAATTGCCTTGGAAGGTGATCGTTGTTATCTAGCCCCAATACTTGAAGCGTACGTATTTTAGTTTTGTCTATTTAAGATTTTTAAGAATAAATTCCTTTCTTATCTTAATTAATATTAAAATGTATATGTTGTAGTGGTCATTGGACCCTTTGTGTTGTTTGTCCCTCGAAGAACACATGTTATTGGTTTGATCCCTTACGTAGTGGCAGGCCAAACGATGAAATCAAATTCATGTTCGCCAAGTAAGTCAATTTTCGTCTAAATCATTGATTCTTCATATGTAATGATTTGTTTTCATGTCTGTTAATTTCTGTTTTAATGATAGTGCATTAAGGACGGCTAGATCGATTGCTAGAGTAGCAGAGCAGGGTGGACCAAAGTGGCATTTTCCGAGAGTAAGTAGTTTCAATTCAAGTTATGTCATTGACACAATGGTAGCTTTCGATATGCCTTTATTTGTTTTAACAATTTGCTTTTGATTTGTTAGTGTCCGAAGCAACTAGGACACTCTGAGTGCGGTTACTACGTTATGTTTTTTATGCACTCGATCGTTGGGAGCGGATGTACAAGTTTTATGAACGTACGTGATCGTTATGTGTTTCTCAATCGATAATTATTTCATTCACTTCATTGGTTTAACTTATATCTTGTTTTTCAATTTATAGATTTTTGATAGTCTGGCTCCGTGCTCAGATGAAGAGATCGATACAGTTCGAGACGCTTTGTTGTTGCTGTTGTTGTACATATGTGATCTTTGTTTTGTATTGGGATTGAAACTTGAAGCTGAACGTTGTATTTTTGGTCAATTTAAGTATAATAGTTTGTTGTTGCAGTTGTTGGTCACTTGTGATTGTTAGTCTTGCTGGTTGCCAAGTGCGTTTTGGTTTTTGGTTACTTGCTGTTGGTTGTTTATTGCTATTGTTGGTCTTGCTGGTTGCCAAATTGCTTGTTGTTGTTGTTGGTCTTGAAGGTTGCCAATTGCCTTGTTGTTGTTCGTTATTGGTCTTGCTGGCTGCAAATCAATAGACTTGTTGCTGTTGTTGCAATTTGCCTGGTTTTTTGGTGGTTTTTACTTGCTGTTATTTGCATTATTCTATCGAACTAGTTTTAAAAAAAACCTAGTTTTAAAAGAGGCTTGTTACTTGCATTGTTATTTGCATTGTTAACCTGTGCCTTGTTGCTGGATGGTTTTTGTTGGTTTTCACTTGCTATTATTTGCTATTTACAGGTTTCAGTTATAATGCTGGTTTTTGTTGGTTTTTACTTGCTGTTGTTTGCTTTTAGGTTTCAGTTGTAATGCTGGCTTTTGTTGGTTTTTACTGTTCTGTTATTTGCTGTTAGGTTTCGAAGTTGTAATGCTAGTTTTTGTTTTGCTGTTTGTCATCAGGCTTCAGTTGTAATGAGCAAAGAATTGGTTTTTTAAAAAAAGGATTAGAAGGCGTCCTATATTTAAATACAGGATGCCCTAAAAAAGGCGTCCTATGCTTAATATAGGGCGCCTTTTTTAGGGCGTTCTGTACTTAACATAGGGTGCCTTAGAAAAGGTGCCCTAAATTAAGTATAGGACGCCTTTTTTAAGGCATCCTGTTTAGGGTATAGGACGCCTTAATAAGTTTTTTTACAACTTCCCCTACTCAGACGTCCTGCTCAAAAGGGACGTTTTTTGCCTCTAATTCAGGACGTTTTTAACGTTTTTTGTAGTAGTGGTAAGAGGATTAAGGCGTCTCTGGGGTTGCCTCGCAGGCTTAGAATCCTCTTCCAATAGAATTCGATGAATACACATGGAAGGGCTGATGCCAACAATGTCAGCTAATGTCCACCCAATGGCTTTCTTGTTGGCCCTTAATAGGCTTAGCAACTTTTCTTCTTGGTCAGGAAGAAGATTATTGGCCACAATGACTGGCAATTGTTCATCCACCTCCAGAAATCATACTTTAGGTGATCTAAAAGGTGTTAGTTCTCAATGTGTTTTGATGATTAACAACAAGTGTAAAACATGTTTGAAGTTTCCAAGAACCTTTGAAAATCATCTGCTAGTTGCTTACCGCAGTATGGGTTTGCATACTGCAGTATAGAGTCTTCCAGAAAGGCAATATTCTTTCGGGGTTAATCAATACTGCAGTATAGGTTTCTTTACCGCAGTATTGGACCTACAGAAGGTCATCAGATTTTTGATGTTAAGTCAATACTGCAGTATAGGATGACATACCGCAGTATTGGACTTCCAGAGAACAATCCATCTTTTGAAGTAAAGTCAATACTGCAGTATAGGTTTCTTTACCGCAGTATTGGACTTACAGAAGGTCATCAAATTGATGATGTAAAGTCAATACTGCAGTATGTTAGTTACATACCGCAGTATTGGACTTCCAGAGAGCAACCGTGTTTTTCAAATCATGCCAATACCGCAGTATAGCTTTGTATACTGCAGTATAGGGGCATCCAGAGAGCAACTAAATCTCTAAGCCAAGCCCATACCGCAGTATAGGTATGTATACTGCAGTATAGGACCATCCAGAAAGCAACTAAATCTCTTGGTCAAGCCAATACCGAAGTATAGGTATGTATACTGCAGTATAGGGCCAACCCGAGAGCAATCAAGTTTTCTCACTCAAGTAAATACCGCAGTATGGAGTTGCATACTGCAGTAAAGGCTCTCACTGAAGACTCTCAAATTTCATAACCATTGCATACTGCAGTATAGGTTTTCATACTGCAGTATTGGGCAATCACGGGGTCTCTTCTCTTTGACAAAAACTCGCATACTGCAGTATGTTATTTGCATACCGCAGTATAGAGCATTTCTTTCAAAATCGTTTCGCGAGGTTTTTGTCTCTGGAAGTTGCTTACTGCAGTAAGCCTTTGGATACTGCAGTATGCACAGTGGCATACTCCAGTATAGAGGAACATACCGCAGTATACAACGGTCAAAACTGATTTTTGAATTACACGAATTTGCAAATCATTATTGTTTGATCTTATTGCTTCCATAATTCATTCAATCATATTCCTAGCTATGTTTAACAAGTTTGTTGAGTGAATTTCAGCAATCACAGATGAAGATCAATGAAGGTCAAAGCCATAAAGTAAAAAGTGTACAGTGCATTAAATGCACTTCTGCAAATCAACCTATTCTCAGCTAATCCATCTGAGCACGCCTTCTAAACGTTAAAGTATACTTACTACAACAAGTAAAGTTATCTCCAACGGGCAAATCCTCAGAGAGCCACATCAGACTTCATCAAAGTCTTGGATTAGCAAAAGTTTAGAGAGAGAAGATGACTAGAACCCAAGCTAATCACTTCCAACGGTTGGAATCATCCTACAACGGTCATTTAATGTTCTCTACCTATAAATAGAGAGCATTGACTTCTTCACAAGCTGATACACCAACTAAGAGCAAAAAATTTATTAAGTGTCATTTATTGTGTTCAGCTTTTATCTGTAATAGTATCAATTTGATACTTTGTACTTCAGTGCTTATTCTATCTACTCTTTGAGAGAGTTATCATCTTGTAAATCATCTACTGATTGTGATAACTACAAGTCAGGGGACTTGGTAGTTAGGGTGTATTGATTACAACTTGTAAGGGGGAGTGTGTTCTAGTGAGAGAACAACTCTTAGTACAGAGTGTGTAATCAATATTTGATTATAGTGGATTGAAAATCCCAGCTGAGGCTTGGGGACTGGATGTAGGTCAGAGAAAGGACCGAACCAGTATAAATCGTGTGGTGTATTGCTTCTCTCCCTCTCTCCTCTGTTTTACCCTGTGTTCATTAGTCAAAAACAGAGTAGACTCTTTAATTTTATATAAATACCCAATTCACCCCCCCTCTTGGGTATTTAGCTCCAATCTTCATTTGGTATCAGAGCAAGGTCTTCTCAGAAGAGCTTAACCACTCGAGAAGGATCACTATGGAAGGAATTCTTTCAGATGGAGCTTCAATCAACAGACCTCCCGGTTTCGAAGGTGAACACTACTCTTTCTGGAAATCCAAATTTCGTGTGTTCGTGATGGCAACAGAATATGGTCTATGGAGAGTCTTTGAAACTGGAGACTATGTTCCAGTCAAGGTAGAAGGAGGCATCACTGTGCCCAAGACAGAAGCCGAATTCGATGATAATGATAAGAAGAACATTACTCTCAATAGCAAGGCTATCCTGATGCTTCAGAGTGCTCTTAGTCAAAAGGAGTACTTTCGTATCTGTAATTTATCAACGGCTAAGGAAATGTGGAAGGCGCTAGAAATAACTTATGAAGGAACCTCTGGAATCAAGGAAAATCGCATCAACATTCTAACCACTGAGTATGACCTGTTGCGGATGAAGCAAGGCGAGAGTATTGGAGAATTTCAGTTGAGATATACTCATCTGACCAATCAGCTAGCAGCCTTAGGAAAGCTTTTCGATCAAGGGGCTCAAGTGAGGAAAATCCTCAATATTCTGACAAAGGACTGGGAAGCCAAGGTTACTGCCATTGAAGAAGCTCGTGGAGAATCAATGACTTCAGTTGCTGCATTATTTGGAAGCCTATCTGAGTATGAGAGCAAACTGAAGTTCAAAAAGGAGTTAGAAGATGTCAATGGTGGCAACAATCGCAACAAAGGAGTGGCTCTGAATGTGGGAGATGAAGATGAGGATGAAGAAATTGGGATGATGGTCCGAAGATTCAAAAAGTTTTTTAAGAAGGATCAAGGCTTCAAGAAGTTTCAGAAGGGAAGCTCAAGTTATGAATCGAAAAAACCTATCATCTGCTATGAATGTGAGAAGCCCGGACATATCAAGGCAGATTGCCCTCAGCTGAAGAATTAGGAGAAAGAAAAGAAAAAGTTCAAGAAATTCAAAAAGAAGGCATATGTGTCAGCAATATGGGGAGATAGCTCATCGGATGAGGATGAAGCTGAAGAAGACGAAAGCGAAAAAGCCAACATATGCCTAGTCGCTGAGGAAGAAGAGCAACACAATGAAAGAAATGAGGTATATGAATCTCTTCCTTCCTATGATGAATTGTTTGCTGAATACAATGTTGTTCAAAAGGAGTTTGAAAAACTTGCAGACAAGTATATGTCATTGAAAAAGAAAAATTCCTTTCTTGAGCTGCAAATTGAAAACCTCTCTTCTCCTCAATCTCTGATTTGTGATGAATGCTCTATCCTAGAGAAAAAGAATTCACAACTTACAAAAGCACTTGAGAAATTTACTAAGGGAAGTGAAATGCTCAATGTGATTTTGAAACAACAACGTTTTACAAACGATAGATCGGGCATTGGTTATAGACCAGACTTTGATAAGAAGAAAGGAAAGAAAAAGAATGGACAAAAATCCTGTATGAAATATTTCACTAAATCTGTTCATTCCTCAAACCCTTTTGCACATTGTACATATTGCAATAGGAAGGGTCATTCTACTTCATCTTGTTTTCATCGAAAAGAAGGAAAAGCTAAACCTGTAGGAAATTATGTCTGGGTACCAAAAGGAACATATGTTCCCAAGGTACATGCTAACCCCAAAGGACCCAAGAAAAGATGGGTACCTAAAACTTGATCTCTTGTGATCTGCAGGTATGTCTTAGAGCATCAAGGCCGAACAAGTGGTACATCGATAGTGGATGCTCAAGACACATGACTGGAGACAAATCAAAGTTTTTATCAATAAAGCCAAAAGATGGAGGTAGAGTCACATTTGGAGGTGATCAATCCGGGAAAATCACTGGCATTGGTGAGATAGGCAACAATGAAGGCCCACTCATCAAAGACGTCTACCTTGTAGAAGGATTGTGTCACAATCTCCTAAGTGTGAGCCAAAGCACCTATAAGGGTAATTTGGTAATATTTGACTCTGATGAATGCTTTATTGTTAAAAAGGATTTGATCTCTATGAATGATTTGAAAAACAAAGCCTTATTTAGAGCACCTAGAGATGGAAACTGTTATACTTTGAACCTCTCTAGCAATGGTTCTGTTTCTGAAAATTGTTTTGTCAGTAACTTGAATGTGAGTTGACTATGGCATAAGCGATTAGCTCATGTCAATATGTATCAACTTGACAAGTTATTGAAAAAGGATTTGGTTATTGGCATTCCCAAATTGAATTTCAAAAATGATATGATCTGTGATGCTTGTCAAAAGGGAAAACAGACCAAATCTTCTTTTAAAGCCAAAAATGAGATTTCAACAAATAGACCTCTACAACTTCTTCACATGGATCTAGTTGGACCAGCTAGAGTCAAAAGTCTTGGTGGAAACTTATATACTTTGGTCATTGTTGATGATTACTCTAGATTTACTTGGACTATATTTTTATCATCAAAAGATGAAACATATGATCAGTTTGTTGCTTTTGCCAAGAAGGTCCAGAACGAGAAAGGTCTTTCAATTTCAGGTATAAGGACCGATCATGGTGGAGAATTTGAAAACAATGCCTTTGCTGAGTTTTGTGATAGTATGGGGATCAACCATAATTTCTCGGCACCAAGAACAACACAACAGAATGGTGTTGTGGAGAGAAAGAATCGAGTACTCACGGAAATGGCCCGGGCAATGCTGAACGAATATAACACTTCACAAGTGTTTTGGGCTGATGCGATGAGTACAGCATGTTACATCTCCAACCGAGCCTATATGAGAAAGAAGATGAACAAAACACCATACGAACTCTACAAAGAAAGAAAGCCGAATCTCAGTCATCTGCATGTCTTCGGATGCAAGTGCTATGTGCACAATAATGGTAAAGATAATCTTGGTAAATTCGATCCTAAATCTGATCTAGCAGTTTTTATTGGTTATTCAAATAGGAGTAAGGCATATAGAGTGTTTAATACTAGGACTAAGATTGTTGAAGAATCTATACATGTTGTATTCTGTGAATCTGAATCTGATAAATCCTTGGATGATGAAGAGGAGGCTATTTTCAAAAACAAATTCTTTTCGAAAAATGCTCCTACTCCTTCTGAAAATTCAGAAAATGTTTTTGAGGCTGATCCTGAAAACAACTTAGAAAATCCTGATCAGTCTCAACCTAGAGCTTGGAGATTTATAAGGAATCATCCTTTAGACCAAGTCATAGGTGATGTAAATCAAGGAGTTAGGACCAGAAATAGTACTCTGAATGAAGTTACATTTTCTACATTTATTTCACATATAGAGCCCTCTAAGATAGAAGAAGCTCTTTCAGACAATGATTGGGTGATTGCTATGCAAGAGGAGTTACATCAATTTGATAGAAATCAAGTTTGGGACTTGTTACCTAGACCCAAAGACCATCCGGTAATTGGGACAAAATGGGTATTCAAGAACAAACGTGATGAATCAGCCATCATTGTGCGTAACAAGGCCAGATTAGTGGCCAAAGGTTACAATCAAGAAGAGGGAATAGACTATGAAGAGACTTTTGCTCCAGTAGCTAGATTGGAAGCAATAAGAGTTCTTCTAGCATTTGCATGCACAAAAGGTTTTAAACTCTATCAAATGGATGTCAAAAGTGCTTTTCTAAATGGTTTCATTCAAGAGGAGGTGTATGTTGAACAACCTCCAGGTTTTGAAAATTATCAATTTCCAGATCATGTTTTTAGACTTAAGAAAGCCTTGTATGGTCTTAAGCAAGCTCCTAGAGCTTGGTATGAAAGATTGAGTCAATTCTTACTCAATCAAGGATTTATTAGAGGAAAGGCTGATACAACATTGTTTATCAAGAAAAATAAATTGAATGAAATTTTAATTGTACAGATATATGTTGATGATATTATTTTCGGTGCTACTAATGACTCTTTGTGTGAGGAATTTTCCAAGTCTATGCAGGGTAAATTTGAGATGTCAATGATGGGAGAGCTCAATTACTTCCTTGGACTGCAAATCAAACAACGTAAGGATGAGATATTTATATCTCAAACCAAGTATTTAAATGATTTGCTGAAGAAGTTTGGAATGGACAAGTGCAATGGAGCTGACACACCAATGAGCACAACTACTTCTTTGGATGCTGATGAAGAGGGCAAGGATTTCAACATTACCAAGTATAGAGGAATGATTGGATCATTGCTCTATCTCACTGCAAGTCGCCCAGACATCCAATTCAGTGTTGGAATGTGTGCTCGGTTTCAATCCGCTCCTAAAGAGTCACATGCTGAAAATGTGAAGAGGATATTCAGATATCTCTCTGATTCGAAGACTCTTGGGCTATGGTTTCCCAAAGGTCAACCGGAGCATCTTGTGGCATATTCAGATTCGGATCATGCTGGCTATAAGACGGATAGAAAGAGTACAAGTGGGCAATGCTAGTTCTTTGGCAACTCACTTGTCTCTTGGTTTAGCAAGAAGCAAACTACCGTGGCCGTGTCCTCAACAGAAGCTGAATATGTGGCTGCCTCAAGTTGCTGTGCTCAAGTGTTGTGGCTGAAGCAACAACTTGCTGACTTGGGAGTGCACTTAAAGGAAATCCCAATACTATGTGATAATACTAGCACAATAAGCTTGGCCAAGAATCCCGTGCAACATACAAGAACCAAGCATATTGATGTGAGACATCACTTCATCCGGGATCATGTCCAGAAGAGAGATGTGAAAGTGATGTTCATTCCAACCCATCTTCAACTAGCTGACATCTTCACCAAGCCTCTAGCCAAGGAACAATTCGTTTTCATAAGGAGAGAATTGGGAATGGTAAATCCCAATGAATTGTAAGCAATTCTCTTTCAATTTAATGTTAGATGTGTTATTGATAATTAATCTTTACTAACTTAAGCATCGGAGAGTTTAGTCTTTGTTTTTGCAGGGTGTTTTGATGTTTCAGAAGAACTATACCGCGGTATACAAGTGCTACACCGCAGTATAGGGTGTGTAAGAGGCCAAATCTCCAAGTGTGCAAGATGCATACTGCAATATGTAAGTGGTATACTGTAGTATGTCCATTGGGGTTTCAGAGTTTCAGTCATGCAAGAGGTATACTGCAGTATGAAAGTCATATACTGCAGTATGGGGTCAAACAGAAACCAAGGTTCAGGTATGGAAGAGGTTACTGCAGTATGTAAGTACTATACTGCAGTATGGCCATTGGGTTTTCAAAAATTCTCTCAACATTTTTGAAGTCCAGGTCAGTATACTTCCATCCTTACTGCAGTATGTAAATGAAAGTATGCTATACTGCAGTATGCAAGAACCTTACTGCAGTATAGGGGTCTGTTTATATATACTAAAACACTGTGTTCTTTCATACTCGCGTCTATACCACAGTAAAGACCTAGCAGTAACGCATCTCTCTCTTCCTTCTCTCTCTGAAACCGTCACAAATCCCAGTCAAACCCCCTCAAATCCTCACCAAATCTCTCTCATTCCCTTCTGATTCTCATTTTCACCGAAACCCTAGCGTCAAAAATGTCCAAAGAACAATCTCTCTCAAAGCAACCTTCTTCTTCTCTTCCACTCAGAGCACCGAGGTCGAAATCAACTCCTAAGAAATTAGGGGATGGTATTGATCGTAAGATTCCCGGCATTGGTGTTCCTATACCCGAGGCATCTTCGCCGTATCCCAAGAAGAGGGGAACTTCGTCCAGAACTTCTATTCCATCCTCTGTCACCAAGAAGCAGAAGACCGGTGAGCCGAGCAAGGCTCAAGGGAAGAGGACCGCTGTTCCTCAAAAAGCGAGGTCAAAGAGGGCCTCCACAACTATCCCTTCCTCTCCCTCATCTGGTAATTCTCCTGGCTCTTCGTCAGAAACGGATTCTGAGCTAGATTTCTCTCTCGTGGTAGCAAATGCGGTTGAAGAAATCAAAAACCACAAGAATGCGCCAGAGGGATTTAAGGTTGCTCCTGTCCTTCTTCCTCCCAGTCTAAATGCCAAATTCAAAGATCTCTTTGGAAGCCGAGGTTTCTGCACCGTAACCTCTGTTAATCTAGAGCAAGTCTATCGGGAGTGCAATGTTGATCTATCACCATGGTTTGGGCCATATGCTACGCTCGTCTCCATCGAGGCTGCCTACTGTCCTGAGTTGGTCAAGATGTTCTACTTTAACATGGCGACCAATCACATCTTGAGCTCGGAAGGTAGACTGATTGAGGAAAGGGTCACCACTTCTGTGAGAGGAGTTAAATTTACACTATTTGCCGCCATCCTCAACAAGATCCTTAAGGTGGTCAACCCTCCAGAAGCATCCACTCCGAAGTATTCTAATGAGGAAGTATATGCCACACTTATGCCCGGTCAGGACATACCGGATGATCAGAGGGTCCACTTGACTTTCAAGCCCTCGGAGATGCCACATTTGCACCGTGTGATATGGTACGTGTATTCATGTAACTTTGTGCAAAAAGGCGGGAGCTACACGCACTTCACGCAGAAGGACTATCGCTTCTTCACCGCCTTCATCCGGATGCATCCGCTCAATATTGGGCAGTGGTTGTTCAAGGAGATTAGCCACTTCAGATTTGTGTCCCGCAAGGGATCCTACATGCCCTTTGCATCCCTGGTTTCACTGATATTGTACTACCATAAGATATGGTATGTGGGTCCTCCCGAGCAGATGAAGTATATCCCGGCCTTCGGCAAGACTCAGCTCAACTTGATGAAGATTCAGTTCGAGCCGGAAGAATCTGGGCAGTCAAGAGCTCCACCACGGTCACAGACTCGTGCATCTCAGTCAGTTGCACATGAGGCCCAGTCTGCTCCACCACCACTACCTTCAGATTTTGATGAGCGATTAGAGCAATTGTGGATGCAGCACTTGTATCTCACCGAGCTATGATGAAGGCAGAGTTTGATATGATTCGGGCTGACATCAAGTTGGGAGTTATGGATGTGATCGTGGCTCAGTCACAGGTCCTCTCTGAACTGGTCAAGGTGAAAGATGCTATTGATGATCAAAGGCTCAACTTGGGCTCTACATTGTCAGTCACCTTAGCTGCAGCCTCAGATGCCAGAGACAAGGCTCAGCAACTCCTTCAGCACTTTGGACTTGGTGGCTCATCTTCATCTTCATTCGGCTTCACCACTGGTCCATCCTCTTCGACTCCTGTTCCGGAAGCCCAACCATCTATACCCGTATCTCAGCCTTCCCCAAACTCACCAGAACCTCACTTCTCACCACCATCATCACCCCCCTTCTCATTTCCTAGTCCACCTCATAGCCCACCCCACACCACATCCTCCCCAGTCACCCCTAGCACAGAGGTCCTTCCTGACCCATTCCCATCTCCACCTACTCCATCTACTGCGATTTTCCCTACACCTTCTCCATATGCAGAGCCCCATGATCCCTCATTTGATCCAAACACCGCCATGGTGCTCTATTCTCCTCCTGTCTTTGTTCTTGACCCCGAATTTGTTGATGACAAAGGGGGAGAAGGAGAGAAAGATGTAGATGTCTAGTGTCTAGATATGTATTAATGATATGTATTAGTGTTTAGGTTTGTATTCTGATATTTATGTAGATTGTGTTCTGATATTAGTCATTATAGGTTTGTATTCTGATATTTATGTAGATTGTGTTCTGATATTAGTCATTATCAATGTATTCATCCTTTATGATATCAGCTCCACTTGTATGCATCATGTTTTATGAATATATTTCAAGTTGTTTATGTTCTCAAATTTATATCTGATGCCAAACGTGCCTTTCATGGTTGAAAATGCAAAACTGATTGCTTTCTGATAACTTCACATGGATTTCTGAAAACTCCAAATCAAAACAAATTACATCTTTCAAAATCTTTAAAAAGAAAGCTTACAAGTGTTGTCATCATCAAAAAGGGGGAGAATGTTAGTTCTCAATGTGTTTTGATGATTAACAACAAGTGTAAAACATGTTTTGAAGTTTCCAAGAACCTTTGAAAATCATCTGTTAGTTGCTTACCGCAGTATGGGTTTGCATACTACAGTATAGAGTCTTCCAGAAAGGCAATATTCTTTCGGGGTTAATCAATACTGCAGTATAGGTTTCTTTACCGCAGTATTGGACCTACAGAAGGTCATCAGATTTTTGATGTTAAGTCAATACTGCAGTATAGGATGACATACCGCAGTATTGGACTTCCAGAGAACAATCCATCTTTTGAAGTAAAGTCAATACTGCAGTATAGGTTTCTTTACCGCAGTATTGGACTTACAGAAGGTCATCAAATTGATGATGTAAAGTCAATACTGCAGTATGTTAGTTACATACCGCAGTATTGGACTTCCAGAGAGCAACTGTGTTTTTCAAATCATGCCAATACCGCAGTATAGCTTTGTATACTGCAGTATAGGGGCATCCAGAGAGCAACTAAATCTCTAAGCCAAGCTCATACCGCAGTATAGGTATGTATACTGCAGTATAGGACCATCCAGAGAGCAACTAAATCTCTTGGTCAAGCCAATACCGCAGTATAGGTATGTATACTGCAGTATAGGGCCAACCCGAGAGCAATCAAGTTTTCTCACTCAAGTAAATACCGCAGTATGGAGTTGCATACTGCAGTAAAGGCTCTCACAGAAGACTCTCAAATTTCATAACCATTGCATACTGCAGTATAGGTTTTCATACTGCAGTATTGGGCAATCACGGGGTCTCTTCTCTTTGACAAAAACTCGCATACTGCAGTATGTTATTTGCATACCGCAGTATAGAGCATTTCTTTCAAAATCGTTTCGCGAGGTTTTTGTCTCTGGAAGTTGCTTACTGCAGTAAGCCTTTGGATACTGCAGTATGCACAGTGGCATACTCCAGTATAGAGGAACATACCGCAGTATACAACGGTCAAAACTGATTTTTGAATTACACGAATTTGCAAATCATTATTGTTTGATCTTATTGCTTCCATAATTCATTCAATCATATTCCTAGCTATGTTTAACAAGTTCGTTGAGTGAATTTCAGCAATCACAGATGAAGATCAATGAAGGTCAAAGCCATAAAGCAAAAAGTGTACAGTGCATTAAATGCACTTCTGCAAATCAACCTATTCTCAGCTAATCCATCTGAGCACGCCTTCTAAACGTTAAAGTATACTTACTACAACAAGTAAAGTTATCTCCAACGGGCAAATCCTCAGAGAGCCACATCAGACTTCATCAAAGTCTTGGATTAGCAGAAGTTTAGAGAGAGAAGATGACCAGAACCCAAGCTAATCACTTCCAACGGTTGGAAGCATCCTACAACGGTCATTTAATGTTCTCTACCTATAAATAGAGAGCATTAACTTCTTCACAAGCTGATACACCAACTAAGAGCGAAAAACTTATTGTCATTTATTGTGTTCAGCTTTTATCTGTAATAGTATCAATTTGATACTTTGTACTTCAGTGTTTATTCTATCTACTCTTTGAGAGAGTTATCATCTTGTAAATCATCTACTGATTGTGATAACTACAAGTCAGGGGACTTGGTAGTTAGGGTGTATTGATTACAACTTGTAAGGGGGAGTGTGTTCTAGTGAGAGAACAACTCTTAGTACAGAGTGTGTAATCAATATTTGATTATAGTGGATTGAAAATCCCAGGTGAGGCTTGGGGACTGGAAGTAGGTTAGAGAAAGGACCGAACCAGTATAAATCGTGTGGCGTATTGCTTCTCTCCCTCTCTCCTCTGTTTTACCCTGTGTTCATTAGTCAAAAACAGAGTAGACTCTTTAATTTTATATAAATACCCAATTCACCCCCCCCCTCTTGGGTATTTAACTCCAATCTTCAAAAGGGATTTCAACTCAAGTTTGGGTGGTTGCTTAGTGGAGGGTAGAAGCTTAGGTGGTTGTTGCAACAAGTCTGCTGCCATCACATTAGAAATACCTGAAACCACATTCAAAGAAGCAGAAGAACTGTGTCTATACAGCTCAATGTTAAAATCAGAATTCAGCTCATCAAAATTAGAGTTAAGCTCATCACAATCAGAATCAGGATGCACATTAGGATCAGGATGAAGCTCAAACTCAGAATCAATATTAGAATCCACATGTAATGCAGAACCAACAAGCAAGTCAGAATCATCAAATAATGCAGCATTAACCAAGTTAGTGCAAACATGGCACCATTCATTATCAACACATGCACAAATGGGAGAATCACTCTCAGATGAAAAATCAGGATAATCAGAACACCAATCAGCAAGAACATCATCCACAACATCATCAATAACATCAATGCAGAAAACAAAATGCTCTTCCCTAGGATGTTTCATGGCATCAAAGATATTGAAATTCACAGATATGTCACCAAACTCCATGGAAAGAGTACCAGAATGCACATCTATCTTAGTCCTAGCTGTTTCCATGAAACGTCTCCCTAGGATGATTGGTGACCTACTGCTAGAAGACTCATCCTCCATATCTAAGATGTAAAAATCAGCAGGGAATATCAATTCATTAACTTTGACTAAGACATCTTCAACTACACCTGAAGGATGAGCATTACTCCGATGAGCTAACTGAACAACCACACCAGTATGGAGTAAAGGACCAAGACCAAGAGATTTATAAATAGATGCAGGCATGACATTAATAGAAGCATCTAAATCTAGCATGCAATCATCAAATCTATAGTTACCAATAATGCAAGGGATAGAAAACGTCCCTGGATCCTTGCACTTGCGAGGCATGGTAGGCCGGATGAGTGCTGATATATTCTGGTTCAAACTCACTCATTCACCCCCTTTCAGTTGCCTCTTGTTGGTGCACAACTCCTTCAGAAACTTGGCATATTTTGGAATTTGTTTGACTGCATCTACGAGAGGAATGTTGATCTCTATTCTTCGGAATGTCTCAAGTATATCCTTCTCGTGTGCTTTTTCCGCCAACTTCTTGGATTGAACCGCTCTCTGAGGGAAAGGAAGAGGAATGGGGATGTCTTCCTCTTCACCTTGCTGCATTGCCATTTTATTTTTAAAGTCAATCGTAACATTGTCTGACTCTTTTTCTGATGTGGAAGTCTCATCTGCAGCTTTTTTAGGTTTCTCCAATTGTGTGTCAGACTGTAGTGAGATAGCACTTACATTGCCCTTAGGATTGGGAATCGTATGTGAAAGAAGAGTGTTGGATCCCTGAGGTTGAACCTGATTCAGTGATGTTGCCAACTGGCCAATCTGAGTTTGCAAACTCTGAAGGGAAGTCTCAATTTGCTGTTTGAACTGCATAGTGTCTGTGGCAAATTGCTTCATAATATCCTCCAATGAGGAACCACTGCTACTAGCATGCTGTTGTGTGGCCTGTGGAGGTGCACATATGGTTGGTCGAGGAGGTGGTGCAGGCAAAGGAGGTGCAGATTGTTGTTGGAAATTTTGTGGTCTGTACTGCCTCTGCTGGTAATTCCTAGAATTCTGCTGATACTGGTTACTCTGATTCTGATTTTGGTTCCAACAGAAGTTAGGGTGATTTCTCCAACCAGAGTTGTAGGTGTTGGAGAAGGCATTGTTCTGTTGGTATTGTGGCTTCCCTAGAAAAACACCCACTGCAACTACTGACTGGTCTTGGTAAGTAGGATCATGCAAGGTAGGACAAGAGTCAGTAGAATGATAAGGGTCAGAACAGAACCCACATGAGTACCCAATCTGAGAAGGAGGAGAAGGTTGTACTGTCTGTGTCACTGCCAACTGCCTCACAAGGGAGGTCAGATCATCAAGTCTAGTCTCTAATCTCTGAGAATCATACTGGGCCAGAGGTGTTTGGATTTCGTAAACAAGAGTATTATTGGCCCTAGTGCCAAATTGTTGAGAATTAGTAGCCATAGTAGATATCAACTCTCGGGCCTCTTCAGGTGTCTTGATATCTAAGGCCCCACCACTGGATGCATCCACGAAACTTCTATCCAACGGTAACAAACCAGAATAGAAATATGCAATTAAGAGCTGGTCTGAAATCTGGTGCTGTGGACAGCTAGCACGCAATCGCTTGAACCTCTCCCAATACTCATACATGGTCTCCCCATTGATTTGTTTAACACTTGTGATTTCCTTTTGAATGGCAATGGCTTTTGAGGAAGGGAAGAACCTCATTAAGAATGACTTCTGCATATCATCCCAACTCCCAATAGATGCTGGTTGCAAATTGTATAGCCAATCCTTAGCCACACCATCTAGGGAGAATGGAAAAGCTCTCAGCTTAATGTGGTCCTCATCAATCGCTTGAGGTTTCATCGTGCTACATACCACATGGAACTCTTTTAGATGCTTGTGAGGACATTCACCTGCAAGACCATGAAACTTGGACAACAGATGGATAAGACCAGATTTTAGTTCAAAGTTAGCAGCAAGTTCAGGATATTGAATACAAAAATTTTGATTGCCCACATCAGGGGTAGCTAATTCTTTCAAAGTATGATGACCTGCTTGTTCTGCCATAATTTCTGAGTTAACAATGCTACTAGAATCAGTGAAAACAACAAGGCTATCATGAGTACTACCCGAGGCACAATCAAAAAGATCAACAGAATGGACACAATCAGACTCAAGTTCAATTTCCAATTTAGTATTAATGCCACGATTTACTCTTCTAGCAATGAGAATTGTTCTTTCTATTTCAGGATCAAATAGCAACAAGTCTTCTGGATTGATAGTGCTCCTAGTACTCATGCAGCATAATCCCAAGGCAGGATTTTGCAGAAAATCAAAATCACAAAAATGCCACTAGAAACTCAAAATTATGAAAATGTCACACTAAAAGTGGTAAAAAGTAGAAAAAAACACTAAGACACACAAAAGCAAACACAAAGAAAACAAGAACCTATGGTAGAAATTGACCAAAACAAGTCCAAAACCAATATCAAATAATTTTTAAAATTTATGGGACTTGGACAAGGCAATTCCTAGACCATTGGGGAACCCAAAAATTGAATAAAAAAACTTCAAAAATTGAAAAAGTGGTCTAAATGTACTGTGTTTGTCTTAAAATATGGTTTTCCTTCAGCCCACCAAAACTCAGCCCAATCGGAGTAGGTCAAACAATTCTGAAATACCCGTTACGTCCCAACGAGACCAAAAATAAAAAAAATAAAAAATAAAAAAATGTTACTAATCAAACCGATGTTAATTCCCCGGCAGCGGCGCCATATTTTGACAGAGATTTGACGTGTCTCTCAAAATAACCAAGTTTGAAAACAATTTTTTTTTGCAGAAATAGGGAACCTGGGTCGTTTCCCAACGAACTTGCAGCGGGTTTGATTGAAAGCAACAGCGAAACAGAAACAGTAAAAATGGGGGGCTTTGATTCGAAAAGATTAAAAACGAAATTTAACAGAAACAGAACGAAATGCAGAAACAGAATGGATTAAGCAAAAACAGATTAAAAACGATCAACCCAACGTTCAGATTCAAGAGACTTCTATCATTGAACAAAATATAAATAACCCATGTTTGGCTCTGGACGAACCGAGATCTCTGCATTCGTCCAGAAATTCCCTCGACTAGACGTTCGCCTAGAATATGTCCGAACAGCGCCGTCCCACTGTGTGATTGCACAGCAAAACTTAAAACCTAGTTCAAACTCAGTTCTTGGGATAAACCAAACCGAATATTAAATCTAATATTCGAACTATTTCCAAGAATCGGATCCGATACGATGAAAATAGAAACGAGTTAAATTACCGAATAAGCATAAGTTCTCTGGACGAATCATGGAATCCTCATGTTGGATTAACCACAGAAGTTTAGCCAAGCATGGCTAGGAAAAACACAGAAGAAAAGATGAAGAAGAATACGAAGAACATTGTAGAGAAAATTAAACTTCTGTCTTTTAATCCAAAACTGTCTAAAAAATGTGTATCCAGAATATTGGCGACTGACCTAACTACATAAACCCTAGCTGCCAAAGCGAAATGGGCTCTACAAGTTTGGCCCAAAACAGAAATAAAATACAACTGGACTTTAATTACAAAATTTGAGCAAAATAAAAATTCAGAAAAATGCGTCTGTCTTTAGATCCAATTTCGTCCATCTTCTTGTCCGAATCAGCCTTCCGAGTCTCTATAACAATTGTAGCTATCTGAATCATCTAAAAAAGGAAAGAAGAATCAGGCTAATCGGATATCTAAATCAAAAGTTATGGCGAAAATGCTAAATCACTGTAAATCTGAAATTTATTCATAAAAATGAAATCAGTCACATTAAAAGCTCAAAGCTCAATTAGGTAATAAAATCCATTATTTAATGACTAAACAATCCTAAATTTATTCACCAAGAGATACAAATAAGTGTAATAATATTCAATTATCAAGTATAGTCTTAATTTAATCATAAGAGGCAATTAGATGACATGGAAATACTTATTTCCAATTAGAGAAAATTACCAACAACTAATGGACAATTAAAATTACAATAATTATGTTAATTTTCATAATTGATTAATAATTAAATTAAAAAGGCATAATTAAGAAATATATGAGATTAATTAGTGATCAAAGCTAATAAAAACCCAAGATTAGCATAGAGGGGATTTCTAATAATCATAATTAATATGGTAACCAATCATACTTTGACAATTAGGCTTAGTAACACCTAAAACACTATATTAGAGATATTAACCAAGATTAATTTAATCTTCCCTATTTTATTATGAGTGGCGAGAATTCCCTCTTAAAGAGGCAAGAAAATTACATGAATATGAAATCCTAAGGGCACATAATATATGAACAAATCAATAGTGGTAGGATTTTTCCAACACAAATTAAACGCTTGGATTAAATTTAATAGAGCTAAATCCTAAGGCCTTAATTAACCCTCATAAAGTGTAATCCTCGTGAAGTAAAAATCAACCAATGAGAGCTTTTCTTCTAGATGATTTGTGAGGTAATTGAAAAAATACATATTGAAGAGGCAAAAGAGGGAGTATACACGGTTCAACTTGGCTTGTGGGATAAGAATTTAATTGTTTAATATAAACAAAACTACACATGCCTAAATAATCACATGCAAGCCATTAATTCAAGAGGCAAAGTGTTAAGAGGATAAGTGTACTTATGAAGACTCTAGAGGCTTTGAGTTTAATGCTCTTAATGAGTTGGAAGAGGATAAATTGGAAAGAGGAAAAGAGAGTTGGTGAATGTGTGTGTGTAGAAAGAATTAGGATAATATATAAGATAAAGTTGTGATAATGTTTGGGATAATACAATTATGAGAGCACATGGAGCATTTATGGGAATAGAAGAGGATAATGAGAGAGAAACAATAAAGGGTGGGTGGTTTATAGGAGTTGTGAGTGTATGTGTATTTGAGTGTGTAGGTGTGTAAGTGTTGTGAGTGTTGTGAGCCTAGTGTAAGAGATAGAAAAGTGTGTATTTCTTTGATTTGAGAGTTAAAAACCATTGGGATTAATTCAAGACACAAGTAAAAGTGTGTATTTCATAGATCAAATATAAGAATTTATTATGAACAAACATATTTTAAGCTTCGAATAGGTTATCACCAAAATCTTTTCCTCAATTTTTGGAATTAAATTTAAAATGGTAAAAAAGAAATTTAAGACTTCTAATTAAGCCATAAAGCTCAAAGGCAAGAAGCTAATTAAAAAGACTTGAATAAACATCAAATTAAACCCTAAAAGCATTTTTGCTTTGTTGGTAACCAACTACCAATTTTATCTAGCTACAAACACACTTAGAGTAACTATGGAGTAAAGCACAAAAATTGGGGAAAAGATGAAGGGGAGGTGGCGGTTTTGGGTTGCAAAAGGAGGAAATGAAAACTTGAGGAAGAAGAGGGGAATTAATATTATAGTTATATCAATCACATGGGATAAATAGTCATAAATGCTTAGCAGATGCAAGAGTTAAGAGCATTTATGAAAATGAAAGGGGATAGGATAGAAAGAAGATAGAGGCAAGGTTGTTAAACTCACGAGTTTAAGCAAACTCGTGACAACGACGTAAACTCGTATCGTGAACTCGAATCGTAAACTCATAAGAGTTTACTTTTATTATTAAATAGGTGTTACTAGTGTATAATTAAATAACTAAAATATAAAAATGACGATAATTTTATTTAAATATATCTTAAATTCAAATAATTAAAATTATATCCATCAACATTCATCATTTATCATATTTAATAAAGAAATTTCTATAAAATTTCTATATAAAGCCGTTGAGCATGATCAAATCAAAAAAAGTTAACATGAGTTTAAAAGTAAGTTAACATGCTCTTATAAGATAGAAACGTAAAAACGGTAAACTCGGTGTATAGACTCGTGAGTTTAACCGAGTTTACAACTAGCACGAGTTTACCACTAACTCGACTCATTTTTATAAGCTAGAAGCGTAAAAACGGTAAACTTGGAGAGTCAACTCGCGAGTTTGACAACAATGAGTAGAGGACGCATAACACAAGGGAAAAATGGGGATAGGATTTTTAGATGAGATTATTATACATTAAAGCAAGCACATGGAATAATAATTAAGGGGACAAAGTGGAAGGAGATAATGTACTTAAGTGACAAGGCATTGAATAATTGGAAGAGGATAACATGGAGAGAGGGGGGACGGTTTGCATGGGTTTAAGGGTGAGGATTGGAGTTTCATAATTAACCTAGATCCAAGGGTTCATACACAAGATGAATTAGGTTTGGAAGAATTACCAAAGTGCCATTACAATTTGCTATAAATAGGCAGCTTCGGTTCTTCAATTCTTCACACCAAACTCAACCAAAATAGGTGAGTTTTAGAGAGCAAGAGTAGAGAGAAAGTGAGAGTTAGTGGGGAGTAAGAAGGAGGAGGAAGTTTTTCAAGGGTAAGTTCTCTAGTTCTTCAGTTCTAGTTTTAAATTCATAGAAAAGTAGTGTTTTGATCTTTAATCTTCCAATATATTTTTGTTTTCATGTTTTTATGGTTAAATATGTCTTTATTTTGAAAATATGATGAAATATATTATGGAACAAAATTCTTAGAAGTTGAAGATCAAAGTAGTGAAATTCTAACGAAATTTACGGTTAGGCGTTTTCGAAAGTCAGTCAGAAAAAGGCTATGCTTTTTTGTAGAAGATGGAGTTATAAAATTCTGAGAAAATTCATGGTTAAAGTAGACATATAGGGCTTTTCAAAAATGCATAAAATGTATTATTTTGAGCTTTGTACAGTGAGATAAAAATTCACAAAGTTAGGCTCCAAATTTCAGGAAAATTCTAGACAGAGGTTCAAAACTTTAAACCTGGGAATGACTCAATGAATCTGGGCAAAAATGAGTATTTTTATTTACAAATAGACATCCTAAGGATTCCGGGGAATTTTACGGATCCTCGTTTCGATTTTTCTAGAATTATTTATGAATTTTCAAAGTCAGCAAAAATTCTACCAAAATACTGAAACCAACGTTGTTGAGAAATAAAAGGATATAATTAGAATAACAAATCCACCAGGAGTAAAAACGTTGGTAGTGGTTAAAATATTCCCTAAGATATTATTTACGAGGTAATAATGCGATAATACTATTATAGGATATTCGGGAAAAACGGGAGACATACCGACTGGGCAAGCTTACCGCTATCCGAACAGACCAAGGTACGGATGCGTACTGTAATACTAACTCTGATGCTTATTGTATACTTATATGTGATAGATGTATTCATAGACTGAGACTCTGTCTTAAATTATTCATTATACATTCAGTTATACACGGGTTATGGTTTTGATAATGCCGTTGAGTTTTCCTAGCGCTGAGGATACGAGTGTACATCGTGGCATTGGTGAATAGTGCAAACCATAATAACATACATGTGCAGTGGCTGTGTTCTGTGATTATCTTTCATATGTGATTACTGTTGTAATGTCATGAATATTTGTCATACATAAACTGTTACATAAGCATGGGGTTAACCGTTACCTGGGGTCCGATGGGTATTGGACCTCAGCTCTTACCATAGCTTCAGGGTCCGAAGAACTGAGGACCAAAGACAAGAGTAAGCAGCACGCGCGAGACCCGATTGAAGTTTTCTATTTTTTTTAGATTCGTACCGTTATAATGAAAATACTCAGATAAATGTACCATTCGTTATGAACAAACAAATACGCCACAGTTAATGGTTATTAGTTACTCTCTTGTTCCGATGCTCTACTCTGATGAAAAAATTTTAGGGTTAAGGTGCAATTTTACCAATGAACTATTGGTCCAGGAGCGTCCAACACAATTAACTATTAAGTGGACCAAAAATACCAAAAAACGTTTTACTCAGGAGTGTCCAGCACAACACCATTAGACAAAAGTTAACGTCTGTTATCTAAGGTACAGATTGGCCAATGAACTTTTATCCTAGGAGCGTCCGGCACAAAATTCTAAATTTTACTAAATTAAATAATTTTTCCTCAATTGTCATTATTAAAAACTACTTGTATAGATATATATGGACAAAAATTACTCATTCTTCAATTTTGTCAAAATTATAATTTGCTAAAAAAACAATTTTTAATTTAAAAAATTTAATTATATGATTTAAATAAAACTCAAGGTGTTTTATAGTTTAATTTATATGTTAAATACAATATATATATATACATATATATATATATATATATATATATGATTTATTTTTAATGGATATCAATATTGATATTTAATAATATAAATCCAGTAACTTGATGATATATTTGTTAATTAAATGATCTATTCATTATTTGTGACTTGTTGGCAAAAAAAAAAAAAAAGAAGATAACTTAAGAGGGTTGAGGACAATTTAATAATAGGTTAAAGAGCAATTCTAATGGGTTAAGGAACGACTTGACCTACGAAATTTTTTTTAATATTAAATGAATTTTTTAAATCACATAAATTTTTTCTAAAATAAAAATAAATCATATAATTTTTTTGTTTAACATATATAATAAACTATAAAACACTTTGAGTTTTACTTAAATCATATAATTAAATTTTTTAACTAAAAATTTTGTTTATTTTAGCAAATTATAATTTTGTAAAAATTGAAGAATGAGTAATTTTTGTTCATATATATATCTATACAAGTAGTTTTCAATAATGATAATTGAGAAAAAATTATTTAATTTAGTACCGTTGAGTATGAGGTATATTTTGTTGCTGCAATATGTAGGCACCACAAAGACATTTTTGATATGACGATGTCGAAGTACGACATGACAAATAGCTTCGAAATTAAGCCAGAATGAATTCTCGATCACCGAGAGAAACAACAAAAGTGTTTCGACAGAGTGAATATCTAGAGTATATGTTTCAGAGTCTAATTAGTATAAAGTAAGTTTCCAAAATTTATGATTCAAGGTCTAGGTAGTATAGAGCAAATTTCGAGGACGAAATTTTATTTAACGAGGGGGGAAATGTAATACCCTAAAAATCCAATTTAGCGTAACCACTACATTATGCTAGAAAATACCTATTAAAAATAGGTAAATATGTGGTCTCAAATTTTGAGATATAATTATTCTATTTTCCAGGAAATATTTCTTTAGGAATAAGGCAACCTACGATTGAATTTTATTAGGAATCAATAAAATACCATAAAATGCAAATAATTACCATATTAAATTATGGTTCACAGAGAATTAAAAAGAGCAATGAGATACTATGGAAAATTCTCGAACCAAATAGGGGAAAATAATAAAATCAAAGAATAATTAGGTATTTAGTAAATTAAGTAATAGCGCCAAATCTTTATAAATAATCAAGGGATTAATTAAGCATCATTTAACTTATTCAGAGGCTAAATTTACTAAAATGCCCTTAATTAACACACTAATGTTTAAATTCATAATTAAGTCATAAAAAGCCATAAAGAACTGTCAGTACAATTATTAACAATTAATGAACAATTGAAATTGCAACAATTAAGACACTAAATTTAATAACTAAATTAAAATAAGCATAATTAAAGATGTATAATCCTAAGTAAAAGCCAATGGCTAATTAAGGGTTGTTTGAATGAATTTTTAAGGACTATAATTAAATTTGGGTTTATAAAATATTATAAAATATCATGAAAATACCTAAAACAATCCGAGGGAGTCTCCAACAATTAAAGAACAATTAAATCTGCATTTAAAAAGATATTAACATTTAATTCTTATAATTTCAAGAATAAGTCATAAAGGTGTATGAAAAGGCTTATAGTAATTAGGGAATACTAAAAATAATTATTGGGCACCTAAATTTATATTAATTGGATTAACATTCATAATCAATCTAGTGGCAAATATTAATAAGTTAAATCTAATAGCAAAAGAAAGAGGGTCTAATTGAAGGTATTTTACCATGATTAATAAGCAAAAGACCAATGATTTGCCCCCAAAATACTATCTAGGTAATTAAATAAATTATAAAACAAATAAAAGAAAAAACTGAAGAGGGGGGGGGGCGGTTTTTGAAGAAGATTGGAGGGCAAGGAAATGTTTAGCACATGTTGAAATAATTCAACAACTTCTCCAAGAAGTTGGACCAAGTTGAGCTTCATGTGTAAGCTTGTAACTTCTTGGGGATCAAGGAAAAAATAGTGAAGGGGAAGAGAGAGGGAGGGGGGCACGGATTTGGGGAGTGAAAGGCTAGGGTGAGAGTTTGAAAATTTAGCTAGGTTCAAAGGCCAAAAATTGAGAAGATGAAGCTTGTGGAAGGTGTTGAATTTTTCCTATAAATAGGAAGCTTTCCTCTTCATTCTCCTCACACCAAATCAAACTCCAAGAGTTGATTTCTAAGAGGAGCAAGAAGGAGAAAGGAGAGCAAGAAGCTTCAAGAGGTAAGCTTGTTCTTAGTTTTATAGTTTTAGCTTTTAGTTGTTCTTAGTAGTTTTAATATAGATGTTAGTTTATTCTAGTAAATAGGTAAAGTAATTCCCCATAATTGTTTTTGTAATACCCCAAATTGACAATTATGAAAAATACAATATTTTGGCTGATGGCATCTATTTTAAATAGGTGAATATGTGGTCTCAAATTCTAAGATATATTTATTCTATCTATTAGATTATTTCTCCTTAGAATTTAAGATAGCCAATGTTTTATTTTTCTAAGTTTTTTTTTGGATCATAAAATACCATAAAAATACAAACAATTCCCAAATGAAATTAGGGTTCTTTAAGGACCAAAAGAGAGCAAGGAAATGTTAGGGAAATACATCTAGAAATAGGGGAAAATAATACAAATTAGTAGACACTTAAACTTTCACTAGACAAAATGAGTAAGTAAATTTTCATAATTAATCAAGGGATTAATTAAAGAAAACCTAAGTCTCAATTTTCATAATTTATTAAGAAACTAAATTTTGTAAAACCCTATAATTAATACCTAGCTCATATTAATTCATAAAAGGCCATAAAGAATTATCTAAACACTTGAAACAATTAAGGGGCAATTATTAATAATTAATGAGCAATTAAATTTACAATAATGGAATACTTAGACAATTCTTTGCAATTAATATTAATAGCCATTAAATAGAGTGTATTAAACTAATTAAAATTTAAAGACCAATAAAGGTTTGGGATTAGTACAAAAAAAATCACTAATGGCCATAAAATACTCTAAACACCAATTATGCAATAGTCAAGAGATAATTAGGTTTTAATTAAGATGTTAATAAAACTTTAATTTAGCTTTGAAAAGTCAATAATCACAATTAACATTAAAGGTCAAGATTTAACCTTGTAAAGGTAATCCAAAGGCTCTAATTAGCTATAATAAAGTGGAATCCATGTGAAATCTAATCCACCAGTAGAAGAATTTCCTTGTAGGCATGTGAGAGGAGTAAAACACAAAATTATTTAAGTCACTAAATAAACACATGCTAATATGAGTCATAACTCTAAAAGATGAATCACAACCCTAAACATGAGTGAATCACCAACCTAAGCCATGAGTCACAAACCTACTAATGGATGAGTCATAGAATCAAATAAATGCATGAAGACTTTGGGAGCTTTTGGAAGAGGATAGAGGAATATAGTAAAAGCTAGAAGGTGATGGAATGTGTGGTGTGTATATGTGTCGTGTATGTATGTGTATGTTGGGTGTATGAGTGTGTGTGTAGTGTGAAAGGAAAGGGAAGGGTCAAGGCAATAGCCAATGAGAAAATTAGGAAATAAAGCAATTAAGATAATTCAAGAAACCCATTTCTAAGCATAAATAAATGGAAATTCATACAAACTAAATTGTATCTTGAAATCCACTACCTAAGTATCAAATCTAAATTGAGAACAATAACAAGCTTAAATCAAGCATGAAAACAAGTATAACCAAAGTCATTTCTTTAATTGTTGAAGATTGAAACCAATAGAGAAGATAGGCAAATTTGGTCTCAAAATGAAGCTAAAAATTTCAAGAATTCAAAACCAATGAGAAAGTGTACATAAAACTTCATTAGGATCCCCAAATGTATTTTTATCTAAACAAAAGCAAAGTATCTAAACAAAAGCAAAGCCAAGGAGGAGGGAATTGTGTTTTAGAAGTCAAGAGATGTAGGTCACCAATGACCTCATCAAGGAGGTGAGTCATAAAGTTTTAGAAGAGGCTAGAGGGGTGTGGTGTAAGGCTAGGATTTGTTCTCCTAATTATCCTAAATCCAATGGCCAAAAATTGCCAAGAGAAAGTTGCAATTAATTACAAAACTACCCAACCCTTTTACTATAAATAGGGGCATTAGCATTCACAAATCCTCACACCAAAATCTCAAGAAACATCTGATTCTAAGAGTGAAAGAGAGAGTGAGAGTCATGGAGAAAGGAGGAGCAAAATTCTAGGTAAGTTCTTGAGCTCTAGCTTTTGAGTTTTTAGTTATTTTGTAGTTTAATCTTTAAATCTTCTAGATATAGTTGTTTTTATGCTTTTTTGAGTTTAAAATTGGTTTTATTTCGAAAAAATGATGAAGAAGGGGTTTTAGCAAAATTTCCGGAAGAGAAACACCGAAGTAACGAAGTTTTGGTGAAATTTTGTTGGTAGGCGATTTCTGAAATCAGTCATGAAAATACTAATATTTTATGTTCAAAATGTTGTTTAAAAATTCTGGAAAAATTCATGATTAATGTAGACATATAGGGATTTCCAAAGATGCCAAGAACATGTCCAAATGAATTCTGTGCAGTAAGATGAAAATTCCCAAAGTTAGGGCTACGAATTCCTTGAAAATTCTGGGCAGAGGTTCAAAATTCAAAAATTGGGAATGAACCGTGGAATCTGCGCAAAGGCTGATATTTTCTCTGGAAAATAGACATCCTAAGGATTCCAAAGAATTTTACGGAACCTCGTTTCGAGTTTTCTAGAATTAGTGATGCTTTTTCAAATTTATGCAAAAATTTGTCCAGATTTAAAGGATCAGCGTTTTTTCAAAATAAAGAGGAGAAATAATTGGAAAATAAATACTCTAGGGGCAAAATGGTCAATAGGGACTAAGATACCTACTAGGGTACCTATTAGAATATTGATTGTGAATTAATAGTTGTGAAATTACCCCATAGGATATCTACGACCGCATATAGACTGACGCTTGTAACGCAAATATTGGAAAAGGTACGTTCGCGTACTGTAACACTAGCTCTGATGCTTAGTTTTTGATTGTATATGATTTTTGTGATCATCGACTAAGACTTACATACATGGTTATGTTATATACGAGGTTATGTTCTAATTATTGTTGTGGCACACGAGGTTATGTTACATACGTTGTTATTATCTTACATACGTGGTTATGTATTTCTAATCGTACATCTGTTATGGGCTTTTGTATTGATTATCATTGTAACGTCATGAATATCTGTCATACATAACTGTACATAAGCATGAGGTTAACCGTTACCAGGGGTTCAATGGTTATTGAACCTCAACTCCTACTATAGCGTTAGGGTCCGGAGGAACCAGGGCCAAGGACAAGGGCAAGGAGCCAGGATGAGGACGTAAACGGAGAGATTTTTAATTTTATTTTATCAAACTATATTCAGATTACTGTACCACTGTGTAAGCAGCCGGATACTACATCAGTAAATGTTTATCAGATACTTGCTCTTTTAAACTTGTTCCGATGCTCTACTCTGATCAATTATTTCAAAAACGCTTTAGCAAATTGGGATGTTACAGTTTTCAAGCCTTATTGCATCAAAAGATGCTTGACAAGGTGGAAACTTGTTGGGGAGTGACTTTTAGGATTAAGAGAACAAGTTAGAGTAAGATAAAAGAATTCTGGAATTTCTGGGTTTTTAGAGTCAGCTGGATAGAGAGCATTATTTTATGTGCAAAATTATCTTCAAAAATTCTGAAATAATTCATAGGTATAGTATACATGTATAGATTTTCATTGATATAAATTATGCATTGAATAGACGTCTGTAGAGGGAGATAAAAATTCAGGAAATAAGGCTACGTTTTTCTAGAAAAATTCTGATCAGCGTATGAAGCTTATTAAACAGGGAATGACTCGTGTAATCTGGGCATGAACAAGTATTTTTCATTGAAACTAGACATCTTAAGGATTCCGGGAAATTTTACGGATCTTCGTTTCGATTTTTCTAGAATTAGTTATGATTTTTCGAAGTTAGGCGAAAACCTGTCCAGAATTTATAAATCAGCGTTTTTTGGAGAATTAAAGCTGATAAGTTGAAAAATAATCCTACCAAGGGTAAAAAGGTCATTAGTGACTAGGATATGCTCTAGAATATTATTTGTGAATTAATAAATGCGGTATTACCATTATAGGATACATGTGACCACACTCCGACCGACGAACGTACTGATATCACTGACGAAGGTACAAACGCGTACTGTAACACTAACTCTGATGCTTATGGTATACTTGTATGTGATAAATATATTCATAGACTGTGACTCTGTTTTGAAAATTTTTTGTACACATACAGCTGTATACAGGTTATAGTCATGATAACGACGTTGAGTTTTCCTTGCGCTGAGGACACGATAGGCCATCGTGGCACTGGTGAATAGTGCAGACTGTAGTAACATGGATATGCAATGGCTGTGTTTTGTTATTACCTTGATATGTGATTATTGCTGTATTGTCATGAATATCTGTCATACATAACTGTACATAAGCATGAGGTTAACCGTTACCTAGGGTTCAATGGTAATTGAACCTCAGCCCTTACTATAGCTTCAGGGTCTGGAGGACCGAGGACTGAAGATAAGAGACAAACAGCACGTGTGAGGACACAGACGGAGAAGATTATTACGAATTATTGTATCACCATATTGTTAAATATTCAGATGATTGTACCACTGTAATAGCAACTAGTCACACCAGTAGTGAAGGTTTATCAGTTACTCACTCTTTTAAATTATTTCGTTGCTCTACTCTGATCAAACTATTTTGAAAATGCTTTAGAAAATTGGGATGTTACATTCAACAAGTTCTCCACACACATAACTGCAGAATGAGGCAGATGTAACCTATTTAGGAATCCCTTGTAGTTTGTACCTCTTACCATTAACCCAAAACACCATAAACAACTCTTGCCAATTTGCCTCAACCGTTTTCAACGATGCTAGCCATTTAACACCCAAAACCATATCAACGCTACTCAAATTGAACAAGAAGAAATCTTCTTTAATGGTTAGTGTCTGTATGGTGATCTCCAAGGCAATTCAATCATATGATCATCTCTCAACTGAACCCCGAAAGTAGGAAGGGAGGTTGTCGTTAACTATAGTGCTTCAACAAGTTTATTGGAGACGAAGTTATGTGTAGAGCCACAGTCGATGAGAATCAAAACCGTCTTGGACTTCAAAGTACCTTTTACCTTCAAAGTAGAAGTCGATGGATTGCCCAAAATGGCATGGAAGGAAATTTCCGCCATGGCTGGACCGGAGCATTGTTCATCATCGTTACATTCAGGCGTGTCCTTGACATCATTTGAAATCTCCATGATCTTCAAAGTAGAAGACTTGCAGTGATGACCATGTTGGGATTCGTACACGCAACGGATTAAAAATTTCTTACGAATCCTTCCGAAGGATCACTCAACGACGTTTAAATTAGAGTTAAGGAAACTGAATCATACCTTGTGTTGAACTAGTCCGCGTTCCATTCCTTTGACCAGGTGGGCTACCTTCTCGAACAACACGTCCGCATCTCGTTCCTTTGATCAGGTGGGCGATCAACACGTCCGCGTCTCGTTCTTTCGATCAGCAGAAGTCGACTCTTGGATCGGCTTCCTCTACTAGTATCCACACGAACAATCCCCAAAAACGGTTGCGGCAGCGTGCTAGCGCTTCTAGTGTCTCTCTCTCTCAAATTGCTCTAGGGTTTCTCGCGGCTTTTCTCAATACGCTCGACTGAAAATCCCGTAGGTTTTTCTAAACCCGATAGGCGTATTATATAACCAAAATTAATCCTTTATTAATTTTGGAAATTCGAATTTTTGAATCTGGTCAACATATCAATCACATCTATCTCATAAATGTAATTGAATATATTAAAAGCCAGATTTGGAAATTCGAATTTTGAATTTAAATCAAATCTAAATTTAAAGCCTTTTGATTTAATTTATCGTCATAAATTAAATCCGAGATATGATATCTATCTATTTAATTAAATCTAAGATACCATATCTCAATTTAATATTAAACAGATATATGATATCTTTATTCGAAATTAAATGAGATACAATATCTCTATTTGTTTCAGATATTTCATTTATCAAATAAATTAAATACTAAACAAATAGCATATATAATATTATAATCTCAATTTATAATATATATATTAATTTCGAATTATATATATATATATATATAAATCCTATATCAAATTTAGTGTTCATTTAATCTTTGATTAATCTGAGATTCAATGAACCTGGACACTTTCACCCGTGTTGGATTATTCTTGTGTGCGACCCTGTAGGCCCATATGAGATTGGCAGTGGACCAACACTGTATCAGCCCACAAGTCGCAAGCGGCCTCTAGCAAGACATTGCAACTACCCAATTCACATGGGGATCGATGACACGGTACTACCTATCGTACAACCATGTCACGTCCCTTTTGTCACGCGATAATTTGGTCAAGGATGAGGCATGGATAATGTCAACTTCCTTTTCTTGACCATTGCTTTCTTGATTCTCGAGTAGTCTAATAAGTGAAATGGAAACTCCTTTCCATCACAGTATGGCCATACATTTCTTAGACTCACTCATCGAGGGGCCCAGCATTATCTCTCTACATATGTGAGGGACAAATCCCATCTTGACCACTCACATTCCTCCGCATGAAAACCACTAATCCTGATCCTAGCCTTTATCATCACCCAGTCAAAGGTGACTTTTGACTAGGTCAAAGACCAGTGACTCATCATGTAGGAATCTATGATGGTCTTAGGTCATAGGGCGTCTGACGCGGTTATACATGAGATAAGCTTATGACTTAATTCATGCAGCTTTCTCATAGTGGGTCGGTCCAACACCTTGTACTCTTACAAGTGCCCATGACTTTGATTCTTATCTCCATACCTCATCAAAGTCATACTGGTCTTATTTCATCTTCACTCCCGTGTAGATGACCGACCAGGGACAATTAGGATAATCTATAAGATTATCCAGGGATGCAGTTATCAATACGAACATGCAAACGAAAATCATAACAAAAGAGAATACTTTAAATAACTTAAATATCCAAAGTACAATGAATTGCCCCTAGGGCATAATTTCCAACAGACCAGGCGTAAACTGATCGCCACACTTGAAACAGAGGCCTTTGTCTCTTCTGTATTGTCGTTCGGAGTCAACTGGGTATTGGCTGTTAGGTGTCGATGAGAGGATGTGATCCTGATATGTTGGCAGTGCAGAGTTGGTTGTCAACTGAAATTGTCGATTTGGAGAAGACCCAGTTTGAATTGCACCGCTGACCAACACATTCCCTGGTTGACGTGGCATGAATAATTTAGAGTCACGCCAATTATTTGAATAACCTGAACTACGTGGAGACGAGTCGGTTGTGCGAGGAAAGTGAGATCGTGGCGCATATCTTGGAGTCGGTTGGGATTGTAATTTTGCTTCAAATTCCAATGCTAAACTGATGGCCTTATAAACGGTTCGGGGTTTCTGAATCTTTACGTCTGCCTGGTACTCCTCTTTCAAGCCATTAATAAACACTCCTAAAAGGCAATATTTAGGCCATCCCTGCACGTGTGACTGACGACGGACAAACTCCAATTTGTATTCACTTACCGTGCCAGTTTGTTTTATTCTAGAGAGATGCACATCGGGATTTTGGAACTCTGCTGGACCGAATTGCTCCTGGAACACTTGCACAACTCAGTGCCTTATTGTCCGTCCCGATGAAACCCATGTAAAGGTGTCCAACACGTCTCCTTCTAGGTATATTGCCACTACATCCACCTTAAGATCTTCAGGAGTCTGGTAATACCTGAAATATTTTTCAGCTTTTAATATCCATCCTCTTGGATCACCCCCATCAAACTTTGGGAATTCAACCTTAGAAAAAGGTCGTCTGGAAAAATTATTTCTATTCACCTTCACCAACGGCAGGCCATTTTTCTTTCTTCAAGATATTAATCTCTATATTCAAGGACTGTAATTGAGCAAGAATGGCAGCAAGTTGAGTATGGTTGGGGTCTGGTTGTGGTGGGGGTGGCGGTTGAATTAAAATGACAGCAGGATCAATTCGGGGATTGGTATTGGGTGGGTTTAATGGGTTCATGTTTGGATTTTCTGGTAAATCGTTTTCATATCAAGAATTCATTGTGTTCACCATGATAGCCAACAGGTTCAAGACCTTCTGCTCTATACCAAAATGGTAGGACTTGTAGAATTTTAGGTCAAGAAAAGATAGAGAAGACAATCTAGAGTCAGAATCTGTACCCTATGCAAGAGATAATAACACTTGAATAATATTCTTCCATTCCCTTTGATAAAACACAACATACATATATATATGGGTCAGCCATGATAACTGCCCTTGCTGTTACTACTTTACAATAGATAAGATAAACTAACTACTACAAACAGACAATAACTTCCCCTAGATAAAATAACTGAACATAATAACTCCTCTTACAGATAATACATAGACATGTGGCCTTTTCCTTCTAGAGTAGACCAAGAGAGGGCCACGTGTATCTCTATCAGAAAGCAAGGTCTGATGATGTTGAGCAGCGGAAGAAGGAGAAGAATGGCTAATGATGATGATAGACATACAAGTGACAACCATGGAGAATGGATGAGAATGACGGAGGAATGGCCATGGGTTTTTCAAATTCTCCAAGTTTCTTGAAGTTTCCTTTGGGCTCCATTCATTGACAAAGCAAAGAACAAGGATGAGGCAATATGGAAATATTTGTGGGCCTCTATATATTGTTGTCGTCCCCCCCCCCTTTTGATGATTATTTTTATTAATTTAAAGTAGGGTACAAGAACAGAATAAAATTACCCTTATGATAGAAGGGGAATTTGAATTCAAAACAAAAACATGAGAAGCAACACAATTTCCACTAGAATACCATTCACCTTCAAAACATATTTAAAACATATAATTAAATTATTGATCAAGAGAAAAATAATTATTATATTCTGACCATAACCATTCTTTTCTTCTAAAAAAATATTTTTGCTCTCTTTTATTTTTATTTTTAACTTATGCAATCAATTAATTAATCATTGTTGATCTTAAAAATTCTCAATTTCCTTGGATCATTACATTCCACACTCAATTAATCATTTAATTCTAATTATCTTTTTCATATTTTTCTGGGATATTACATTTATATTATTATTTAAAGTTAGATGCTCCATGTAATTTATAAGTAGGGTTCATGTATTACGGAACATATGTTTATAAGATTAAGGGTTAAGGAATGTGAGTCCACTCATATTCTATACCAGTCACCCCTTTAGGTTTTGGGGCATGATAACATAGCACACAAGACATGTATCGTTAATGGCGAAAGCACACACAAGTACTACATGTCCCTGACATGAATCCTCAGCGCTAGGAAAATAAGCATGCAACACACGTATACAACAAAAGCTTTTAAGACCGAACGAAAGAGGCATCATAATTGTCACGCCCCAAAACCTAAAGGGGTGACCGACACAGAATATGAATAGACTCACATTCCTTAAGCCTTATACCTATAAACATGTGTTCCAAAATACATGGATTCTACCTATAAATTACATGGAGCATCTAACTTTAACTATTAATACAACAGTCTAGAGCTATGATTACATCCAGCAATAGCACTACCAAATGGATTAACAAACTTTATGCCCTTAAGGAGACCCTTCACTGTTCAGCAGGAGGCACACGATCGACAATACTATCTGATCCAAACAAGTTTTCAGGTGAATAACGTCCCATTCGTATAATTTTAAGAAAAATACAGGGCAGAATAATTTAAACATCTTCATCTTTTGACCATAACAATGTAGTAATAAATCTCAATTTCTAAACCATACGATCAAGAATAAAATAGAACTCTGTGTAAATGTCGTTATTCAAATTAATTTTATGTACGAAATAAAAACCTTTGATTTCATATAATCAATTTAAAACATCATTATCAAACCTCATCTTATCATAGAACTTCTTAAAGAACAGAAAACAAGAGTGGCCACACAGTCCACAAGGGTAACTAACCAAGCATGACTCAAGGCCATGAAACAAGCATGGACATACAGTCCATGAGGGTAACTCACCAAACATGACTCAAGGTCATGAAACAAGCATGGACACACAGTCCATGAAACAAGCATGAGAACGAATCCCATGAATATCAAGCGAGCTCAAGATTAACCGTGGTGCACCAAGGACTAACAGTACTATTATTAGTAACCAGCGTTCTGTATTCAGTCCTCTCCAAAACTTTTTTAAGCATGCTTAGGGTCAATTTAGCAAAGTAATAAAAATTATTTTTTCAAAATAATAACAACTTTATCTCGTACTTCATAGTCAAATTCCCAAGCATGAACTTCCACAAACTGTATTTTAAAGCTTTCTCTAAAATTCAATCTGCCAATAAAATCCTTTTAAAACATCAAGAACTTGCGTAAAAACATTTCACTTCAAATAATAAATTCCAGCTTATAAAATTTCCAAAATCCAAGATCATTTCAATATAAAAATTTATGAAAATTATCTCAAAAGTCTCTTTTCCATTTAACTACATAAGCATGAATTATGCTTTGAAACAATTGGAAGAAAATACATAATAATGAATAAAATTATCATTCTTTACTCATATCCTATCAATAAATATTCCTTCACAAAATCATGCTTTTAATTATGGAAATGAACATAAAAGTTAAACAATAAAAATATTAACTTGTTACGCCCCAAAACCTAAAGGGATGACCAGTACGGAATATGAATAAACTCACATTTCTTAAGCCTTATACTTATAAACATGTGTTCCAAAATACATGCATTTTACCTATAAATTACATGGAGCATCTAACTTTAAATATTAATACTACAGTCTAGGGCTATGACTACATCCACCAATAGCACTACCAAATGGATCAACAAACTTTATGCCCTTAAGGAGACCCTTTACTGTTCAGCAAGAGGCACACGATTGGGAATACTATCTGATCCAAACAAGTTTTCCGATGAATAACGTCCCATTCGTATAATTTTTTTTTAAAAAAATACAGAGCAGAATAATTTAAACATCTTCATCTTTTGACCATAACAATGTAGTAATAAATCTCAATTTATAAACCATACGATCAAGAATAAAATAGAACTCTGTGTAAATATCGTTATTCAAATTAATTTCATGTACGAAATAAAAACCTTTTGTTTCATATAATCAATTTTAAACATCATTATCAAACCTCATCTTATCATAGAACTTCTTACAGAACGGAAAACAAGCGTGGTCACACAGTCCACAAGGGTAACTAACCAAGCATGACTCAAGGCCATGAAACAAGCATGGACACACAGTCCATGAGGGCGGCGGCGAATCTTGGAGGAAAAGTTTTGGGGGTCCAAATAGTGATGGGGGATTCGGGGGCAGTACCCCGAAATTTTTTTTTAAAGAAAGTTTTAAATGTATTAAAAATAAAAAAAGATTCATGAAATCAAGTCAATTAAGTTCATCTACAAGTGTAGTGTAGAATGGGTCAAAGCATAATAACTAGTAAGGGATATACCACAAAAGTAAATTTCACTGATAAGCTAAAAATTTCAGGTAATTAGAATGAAATATAGAAAAGAATGACAAGATTAACATAAATCATACAAGACCCTACATGGAACAAAGATTGAATTATAAACCCAAAGATATAAAAAGAGGGAAAAATGTAAAAAAAAAAGTTGGGGCCCAAAATTTGATTTTACTTAGGGGGGCCAAAGTTGTATTATTCACTAAAAAATAAAAAATTCCATTAAAAAAAAAGGCCCCCCTTTGTCTCTATTAAGTTCCGCCATTGCATGAAGGTAACTCATCAAGCATGACTCAAGGTCATGAAACAAGCATGACTCAAGGTCATGAAACAAGCATGGACACACAGTCCATGAAATAAGCATGGACACACAGTCCATGAAACAAGCATGAGAACGAATCGCATGAATATCAAGCGAGCTCGAGGTTAACCATGGTGCACCAAGGACTAACAGTACTATTGTTACTAACCAGCATTCTGTATTCAGTCCTCTCCAAAACATTTTCAAGCATGCTTGGGGTCAATTTAGCAAAGTAATAAAAATTCTTCTTCCAAAATATTAACAACTTTATCTCATACTTCATAGTCAAATTCCCCAGCATGAACTTCCACAAAACAATATTTTATAAAGCTTTCCCTAAAATTCAACCTGTCAATAAAATCCATTTAAAGCATCAAGAACTTGCGTAAAAACATTTCATTTCAAATAATAAATTCTAGCTTATAAACTTTCCAAAATCCAATATCATTTCAATATAAAAATTTATGAAAATTATCTCAAAAGTCTCTTTTCCATTTAACTACATAAGCATGAATTATGCTTTGAAACAAATGGAAGAAAATACATAATAACAAATAAAATTATCATTCTTTACTCATATCCTATCAATAAATATTCCTTCACAAAATCATGCCTTTAAACATGGAAATAAACATAAAATTTCAACAATAAAAATATTATTTATAAAAATTAAGGACGTTATTCACTCACCTGTTGCTCCTCCTGAAACTATACCTTTACCAAAATCTTTTGGGGTTCGCTTTTCTCTTGAGTTCAAGCAGTTGTCCATTCCTATAAATTTTGAAATAGGTCATCAGTGAATATCTTTTATCCTTATATATTATATAATCTCTAAGACATATTTAAACGCCTATTATACTGCTCAAAACTCTTAACTACCCCTCTGAATCAAAGACATAGGTTCTGCAATTAACACCCAAAATTCATACATCAATCTCTAATGAAATTTAGATACTGATTTTAAAAATCCTTAAGTACCACAACATCCTTCAAGCTTAATAAGGGCTGGCCAAAATAGGGGAATATGAATTAATTTGCAGAACTCAATTATATCCCTACAATTCAAAACTAGAGAGCCTTTAAACACCTTGGAAACTTTTCAGCTTCCCTACTCTCGTAATCATCACAGTAGGCATGGTTTAGACTTCTAACTCAATCTAATAATTCCAAATACCCATTTAACATTTCTTCAACTCGTGAAGCAACACGGTTTCAATAACAATTTAATCATCTAAACTCACATTCGGCCTTAAACCATTCAAATAGAATCACTACGACATTTTTGAAAATTCCAAATTTCATATATGCTTTAAAATATGAGATCTTAAACGTTGGACTTTTAAAATTGGTTTTTAAAATATTAGATCTTAAAACTCTATTTCTACCACACAAAAAAGGACTTTTAGGACCAGATATGAAAAATATCTGGTCTTAAAAGTCCCTTCCTAGAAAAAAGAAGTCACTTTTAAGATCGAATGTAAAAACGCATCCGATTTTAAAAGTACTTTTAAGAACGGATATTCATATGCGGTCTTAAAAGTACTTTCCTTAGAAAAATGGAAATCAGAAATTTGTTGGGATGAGCAGCGTATCAAAGATCATATCCAAGGGCTTCAAGGTGAGTAGTTATAGCCTTGTTCATCGGCGGTGCGCCACACCTCAATATCTGAAAATTTCACAAACAATCCTCTCAATCAATAACCTTCCTTTCATGATAACACGAAGAAGCTATCTAAAGAGATTAGCCTAGAGGATTATTGTCTACCCTGATATCATGTGCTGGAGGAGGACAATGCGCTTGAATCATCTCATTTGATACAAATCCAACACCACTATCCCGTCCTTCTTGATGAGGCTTGCAAATCATATCATTTCATTATCCAAGGTAGGCTATCTTGATTCCATAAAGGATGTTAACTTGAGTTCTCTTTGAAATGATTTTCCAAGTTAGAAACTAACTTGATTAGGACATAGTATACTTTGAAACGACCGGAATAATTAGCAACAAGACAGTCCATTTTTTCCTGCATATATGTAAATATGCATATTACTATCAATAACAAGCGTCAAGATTTATTCATTGGCTGAAAAAAATAGGAATGCTTGTTACCTTCACAAGAATTATGAACCTGGAGAAGCTAGAACCAAAACAAGAGACCATAAGAGCAAAGGAGGCAAGAGCAATTTTAGCGGCGTTGGAAAATTTGTGAGTGAGGTCCTTGAGATGAGTTGAAAAAAGTGTGAGGCGAGATTTACAAGGTCGAATGTCTGGAGTAACTTAGTTAACTTCGGGCCAGAATGTCTGCTCTGATACCAAAATGTAACATCCCAATTTTCTAAAGCAGAATAATTTTTTTTTCATCAGAGTAGAGCATCGAAATAATTTCAAAAGAGTGAGTATCTGATAAAACCTTCACTGTTGTAGTATTTGGCTGCTTACACAGCGGTACAGTAGTCTGAAAATAGTTCAATAAAATAACGTCGAAATAAAAATTTCTCCGTCTTCGTCCTCACACTGGCTCCTTATCCTTGTCCTTGGCCCTGGTTCCTCCGGACCCTGACGCTATGATAAGAGCTAAGGTTCAATTACCATTGAACCTCAGGTAACGGTTAACCTCATGCTTATGTATCAAATATGTATGACAGATATTCATGGCAATACAGCAATAACCACATACAATATTCTTATATTCAAGATATTAACATAACACAGCCACTGCAATATGCATGTTATTATAGTCTGCACTATTCACCAGTGCCACGGTGTACATCCGTGTCCTCAGCGCTAGGAACTTGAGCCTGTTAATGATGAACTCGAGCCTAGATTTGACAGAGAGCACAAACTTGCAAAACCAATTTTCAAACTCGAGACTGAACCTGAAGTTTGAACTTAAACCTTTGAGAAGTTTGCATGAACTCGAGCCTGCATAGGTCAAACTCGAGTTCATCTTTGCCAGAAAGTTTTGAACCTTGAAAATATCTTTAAACTCGAACCTTGTCTTTTCAAACCTCAAGTTTCAAGGCTTTCAAAGAAAAATTTTAAAGAGCATGAACTCGAGCCTGTCATGGCAAACTCGAGTTCATCTCTGGCGGGACAAGTTTTCCAAACTTAAAGGCTTTTTCAAACACTGCACTGCTTTATTGAAAGAAAAGTTTTCCAGTTTGAAAAGTTTACAAATGCTCAAACTTGAGCCTAACTCTTCCAAACTCGAGCCTAGTTTTGGCCGAGAGCTTTCAGAGTTTTTCAAAGATAAACAAACTCGAGCATAAGTGTTTCAAACTCAAGTTTATCAGCTCTTTGAGAGAGTATTCTTATTGATCATCATTTGTAAAGAACCACAAGTCAGGGGACTTGGTGGTTGGGTGCATTGATTAACACTTGTAAGGGGGAGTGTGTTCTAGTGAGAGAACAACTCTTAGTACAGAGTGTGTAATCAATAGTTGAATTTAGTGGATTGAAAATCCCAAGTGAGGCTTGGGGACTAGACATAGGTCAAGGATAAGACCGAACCAGTATAAATCTTGGTGTCTAAGCTTTTCTCCTTTTCTCCTTTGTTGTGCTCTGTTTTTAGCTGTCTAAAACAGAACAAGTTTCGAAAATTTTGTAGTATACCCAATTCACCCCCCTCTTGGGTATACAGCTCCACTTTCAATAAGTATCAAAGTTAGTGTTACAATACGCGTCCGTACCTGAGTCGGTGGTTTTGGTATGACGTCGATCAGAAAACGATTGCAGACTTCCTATAAGAGTAATAGTGTCTATTAACTCATAAATAATATACTAAAAGATATCTTATCCACAATTGGCTATTCTACCCCTGGTGTATTTAGTTTTCCATTATTTCCTTTGAATTTTTGGATTAAAACGCTGATTATCACTCTCAGAGTCGTAAGAAAGTTTGGATTCGTAAGAGGACTCACTCTCAGAGTCATTTTGACGACTGGAAATATTCACTGTTGCCGATATCAATTTTATTATTCAATCCTATAGGTTTCTCTGGTTTAGAAAGTATACTAGCCGTTGAACAGAATCAGGGTTGTGTACAAGTTGAGAGTTTGACTCCGGTGGGTATACGTTCGAAGGTTCATGGTCACGAATGAGTGTAGGGGTTTTTCTTGAGTTAAGGTAATGCACCGACTCGAAAGGGTACACCAATTTAGGATGGTATACCGGGTTAGGATGGTACACTGGTCTAGGGTTCACCGATTTTCGTGTGATATGTCTTACATGTCTTCTAGTAGTTTATGTTTGGAGATCTATCTCCGTTCATCACTACAACGCGACAGTAGGGTTACATCAGTACTCGTTTTCAAAATATGCTCTAAGGTAATGGCTTAGAGCCCAACTTTGTTAATCAAACCGATTGGCCAAGTAGGTGTCTATCATGGGGGTCTCACCGACTTTACGGCGACTGATTGACTGACCCACATAGACTAGCCCTGCCTTCGGCACCAATGGTTTATTATAACTAAGCCAGGTTCTTGCCAGGTAAAATGCTCTTAGTTGAAAAGCTCCGAACCTAACTCTGTTACGCAAACAATCTGGCCAAGCCGGTGTATTTGTAGAAGGCTCGCCGAATTCACGGGGACTGATTGCCAACCACAAAACCCTTTCTAGACACCAAACCGTTTGGAGTAACTTAGTTAACTTCGTGCCAGGATGCCTGCTCTGATACCAAACATGTAACATCCCAATTTTCAAAAACGGATTTTTTTTTGGGTGCGTAGAGTATCGGAGCAAGTAAAAGAGTGAGTAACTGATATATCATTAACTGTGCCATGTCTGCCTGTTCATAATGTAAAGTACATTTATATGAGTAATGTCATAACAGTACAAATCTGAGAAGAGGATCCTCAGTCGGGTCTTTACACGTGCTGTTTACTCTGCTTACTCCTGACTTCGGTCCACGGTTCCCCGAACACTGAAGCTATGGTAAGAGCTGAGGTTCAAATGCCCATTGAACCTCAGGTAACGGTTAACCTCATGCTTATGTAAACAAGATATGTATGACAGATATTCATGACATTATAGCAATAATCAATATAAAAACTCATAACTGATTCATCTGGATAACGGTACACAGCCACTGCAATATGTCTGTTACCCCCAGTTTGTACTATTCACCAGTGCCACGATGGCCTATCGTGTCCTCAGCGCTAGGAAAACTCAACGGCATTACCAAGACTGTAACTCGTATAAATAAAGCTAAATTGTATGCACAACTTTTTAAAATAGAGTCTCAGACTATCTATCACATATAAGTATACCATAAGCATCAGAGTTAGTGTTACAGTACGCGTTCGTACCTTCGTCGGCGATATCGGTACGTTCGTCGGTCGAAGTGTGGTCACGTGTATCCTATAATGGTAATATCGCATTTATTAATTCACCAGTAATATTCTAGAGGACATCCTAGTCACTAATGACCTTTTTTTTTTTTTTACCCTTGGTAGGATTATTTTTCAACTTATCAATTTTAATTCTTAAAACGCTGGTTCAGAAATTTTGGACAGATTCTCACCTAACTTCGAAAAATCATAACTAATTATAGAAAAATTGAAACGAAGATCCGTAAAATTTCCCAGAATCCTTAAGATGTCTAGTTTCAAGGAAAAATACTTGTTCATGCCTAGATTACACGAGTCATTCCCAGCCTCTCACTACTAGACTCATCCTCACCCACTGCCAACGGGACAGGATCAACAGAAGTCTCCGTAAGGTCTTCTATATCACCAACAGAGGATTGCACTGGATCGTTACCATCCTCCATACCTACCTCTACCGGCATCAGAGGCACATCAGCCATAGGTGGTTCAAGCATAGGTACGTCATACAAAGGAACTGGGGCAGGTGCATCAAAATCTACCGGTATAAACATAGGTGCCGGATAAAGCGGACCAAGGAAATCTGGAGCATATGGGTCAGCAGGGACTAGTGGATAAGGTGGCATCAGAAAGTCCGATGCATCTGGAAAAGGCTCAAAAACATTATCGAATACCACTATAAGATCCATATCTGGAATAGGGGGTAATATCGGTACATAGGAAGGTATCTGATCGGGAAGCGGTAACAACTCTGGCTCAGGTTCAATCGGTGGATATAAAGGATTCTCTAAGATAGGGTCAAGTGTCTCAAGAGGCCAGGAAGGAAGGTCCGGTTCTTGCAAAGGTACAAGTGGAGGTAAACAAGAAAAATCAGACTCTAAAGGAGGTATCTCAAGTAGTACTGACGCTGGTACCTCTAAGGGTAAAAGTGGCAAATCAGCCTCCGGCAAAGATACCAACGAGGGTAAATAAGGAAACTCAGGCTCTAGAGGAGGGAGTTCAGGTGGTGCTGATACTAATACAGGCAGCTCGGCCCTATGCCTCTCTCTGCCGATTATTCTTGGTTTAAGCCTCCGTCTTCGATAAACCTGTCCGTACATCGGGTCAAACGCCATCCTCCGCCTATCAATCCAATTCAAAATTCGTTAGTACCCTTAACCAGTAACCCTTTATCAGTACCGTCCAAACCGCGCTCTGATACCAAAAATGTTACACCTCCACCGGCCTCGCCCTTCCGGGTGGCGGGTTAGAGGGGTTCATTTTACCAAATTACCTCATCTTTAATATTAAGTCAATTAGCATGCATCAGAGTACGCAAAACAGAGCGCAGGATCGGTTTGGACAAACTACTGTACTGATAAAAGTAAAAACAACAGAAAATACGAGTCCCCAGAGGGTTAAGGGTACAGTAATCCAAAAGTAAAACCCTAAATATATAATATAGTCATCCTAAAGCACAATACAAAAGACGGTAGGGCATTCCCTACCCTTCACCGCATCACCGGGCCCTACCTTCTCACAGTAAGTCTTTACTTGTCAGTATGCTCCTTTGCAGCTGTGGAAGTGCCTGGAGTCCGTAATTCGGGCCCCAGAGTAACCGTCAGTACTCAAATATTAAATGTGTCAAGAGTATGTATGTTACCATGCAAACAGGAATATATTAACATGCCAAATACATACCATATATGCATCCAGATCAAACCACAGTAAAGCACATACCACAATTCAAGAACCCGTACAGCTGCCTTACCAAGGCAAGCCTCGGTCTCACCGAACTCACAACCCGTAGAGCCGCCTTTCCTAGGCTAACCTCGGACTGATAATTCAACCCGTACAGCCATGAAGTAAAATTGGCCTCGGACTGAACATCTCTAGCGTTAGAAATCATACAATGCTGTATGCATATTTGGCACAAACATATACAAGGAAAACATACATGGCAAATACAAACATACAACAAAACACATAGAGATATTTGGGTAAAGCGGTTACTACCTGTTGTGATAATTATTGTCCTTAAGAGTTAGTAGGCCCGTAGACTCTTCAAGGATTCCTTTAACCTAACAACCATTAAAATACACCCACTTAGTGTCACAAAAATGCTACTCCTTTTATTATCTTATTTCCCTTCAAACCGTGCCTAACCTATAGGCATCATACGGTTATCAATTTCACCAAACTCCAACCTTCCAAAGTGAAATATATATATAAACCGAAACAGAACAGGGCAAGGGAAAAGAACAAAGGCCATGATTAATTTTTTTAAAATCAACTTGCGCCAATCATATTAGAGGGGGGTCTTTCCTTCAAAATTGACTTCTAAAATTCAGATTTATATAAGAGTGTCCGAAAAGTTTTTCTTCATCCAGCGACAAGGCCAACATGAATACATAAGAAAACATCATCCTTCCTTCCTTCATTGGCCAATCAGCAAGGGAAATAACAAAACAGTATTTTTATGTCACTTGGTGACGAGACAACAAGGGAAGTAACATTAATTCCTTCTTCATTAAGTGACACGGCAGCAAGGAGGGTAACAAGGAACTACATCAAACATTGATTCTACCAAACTTCTAAGCTTCCATTTATGCTTTTAGCATTTCTTAATCCAAAACCAATTTTCAGAATTCTCATGTGCCTCTCCCCGTATCATACATGTTGAACAAATGTTTTAGAAACTTACCTTTGATTAAAACGCTGAAGTACAAGTCCTCTCGGTTCCCTTGGTCTTTTACTCTCCTTCTTTCTTTTCGGTGGGTTGAAGATGTGCTGACTAAGTTAGCTTGGTGCCGGTCTCCCACACTCTCCTGCTTTCTTTCGGTGTGCTACATGAATGTTAACCGAGTTTGGGCTAAGGGATTTAATCATATGAGTTAAGCACTAGAGGGATGTCGGTTGGCAAAAGGATTTCACAAATAGACTTCAACTTGATTAATATTTACACGCTGCCATTTAGTCCCAATTCAACGGGAATTTGCTGGCCGAAATTAGAGATTCTGATTTGCTAATCTAACCATTCCAACCAATCAATTTTCTAACAAAGAAGCTCATGTCGGTGATGTGTAGTACGGTTCAGCTGGATTTTTAAGTTTAATCTTAACAACTCACCCTTTTACCAATTTGCCATGCCTTTTATTTAATTGCACTTGCTTTTAAACCGAAAATGCATGTAGGCTAATGAAACTTGTAAAACACATTCCAATATGTCCTCACCCACATGTCTTTACTTGCAACATAATTCATTGTTTAATTAATTACAAAGACTGGACTAATGTCAAAAATTAAATCCTTCATCCCATATAAGGATTTCTCCTCCTCAACTGTCTTCTCTAGGCCATAAAATAATGTCTCTAAAAATTTCTAAACCAAAATCACACCTTAATAATTATTCTTTAATTAATTTTCTTGTCCAAAATCCCTAATAAATTTCTTGTAGCCTTCTTCTCATCCCCCTTGGATCAAATTTAATTCACAAAACCTAATAAAATAAAATTCACTTATGCAAGTAAAATTCTCATTAAGGCATATGCAAAATAGGGATGTTACAAATTCTCTCTAATTAATTAGGTATTTTCATGGTATTTTATAATATTTTAGGAACCCTAATTTAATTATAGTCCTTATAAATTCATTCAAACAAACCCTTAATTAGCCATTGGCTTTTATTTAGGATTATACATCTTTAATTATGCTTATTTTAATTTAGTTATTAAATTTAGTGTCTTAATTGTTGCAATTTTAATTGTTCATTAATTGTTAATAATTGCCCCTTAATTGGTCTTAGTGTTGTGGTAGTTCTTTATGGTCTTTTATGAGTTATATAACATCCCAATTTTCTAAAGCGTTTTTGAAATAAATGATCAGAGTAGAGTATCGGAATAAGTTTAAAAGAGCGAGTATCTGATAAACATTTACTGATGTAGTATCTGGCTGCTTACACAGTGGTACAGTAATCTGAATATAGTTTGATAAAATAAAGTCAAAATAAAAATCTCTCCGTTTGCGTCCTTACGCTAGCTCCTCGCCCTTGTCCTTGGCCCTGATTCCTCCGGACCCTAACACTATAGTAGGAGCTAAGGTTCAATGACCATTGAACCCCAGGTAACGGTTAACCTCATGCTTATGTACAGTTATGTATGACAAATATACATGACGTTACAATGATAATCAATACAAAAGCCCATAACAGATGTACGATTAGAAATACATAACTACGTATGTAAAATAATAACAACGTATGTAACATAACCACGTATGCTACAACAATAATTAGAACATAACCTTGTATGTAATATAACCATGCATGTAAGTCTTAGTCGATGAGCACAACAATCATATACAATCATACAGTAAGCATTATGCGAACGTATCTTTGCTTGTCGAGCACGGTACATTGTCGGTTGTGAAGCGTTCACAGATTCCTGTGAGGGTAATATCGTATTCATTAATTCACAACCAATATCCCAATAGATATCCTAGCCACAAATGACTATTTTACCCCTGGTGGATTCATTAATTAATTATTTCCCTTTATTATTTTGAGAGAAACGCTGATCCTTAAATCTGGATAGATTTTTGGGCTAACTTTGAAAAGTCATAACTAATTCTAGAAAAATCGAAATGAGGATCCATAAAATTCCCTGGAATCCTTAGGATGTCTACTTTCAAGTAAAAATAACAACTTTTACCCAGATTACACAGTTCATTCCTAGGTTTTTAGTTTTGAACATCAGTCCAGAATTTTCCAGAAATTCGTAGCCCTAACTTTGGGAATTTTTTGACATGTTCTTGGCATCTTTGGAAATCCCTATATGTCTACTTTCAACATGAATTTTTCCAGAATTTTTACACAACATTTTGAACGTAAAATATTAGCATTTTCATGACTGATTTCAGAAATCGCCTACCGACAAAATTTTGCTAGAACTTCGTTACTTCGGTGTTTCTCTTCCAGAAATTTTGCTAAAACTCTTTCTTCATTATTTTTTTGAAATAAGACCAATTTTAAACTCAGAAAATATGAAAACAACTATTTCTAAAGGATTTAAAGATTAAACTACAAAATAACTAAAAACTTAAAAGTTAGAGCTCAAGAACTTACCTAGAACTTTGCTCCTTCTTTCCTCAAGGCTCTCACACTCACTTTCTCTCTATATTTCAGATGTTGTTGCTTTGTGAATTGGTGAGGATTGTGAAGAGCAAAGGGTCCTATTTATAGTAGAAGCTCCATGTGCAAAAAGACTCATAATACCCCTCCCTACATCATCCCTTAGATCATCTTATCCTCTTCCAAAACCTTGAAAGTCTTCTACTAGATACATGACTCATGGTTTAGGGTTGTTGTTAGTTCTCAATGTGTTTTGATGATTAACAACAAGTGTAAAACATGTTTTGAAATTTCCAAGATGTTTAAAAATCATCTGATAGTTGCTTACCGCAGTATGGGTCTGCATACTGCAGTAAAGGGCCTTCCAAAAAGGAAATAATCTTTCAAGTTAAATCAATACTGCAGTATAGGTTTCTTTACCGCAGTATTGGACCTACAGAAGGTCATCAGATTTTTGAAGTTAAGTCAATACTGCAGTATAGGATGACATACCACAGTATTGGACTTCCAGAGAACAATCCAATTTTTCTAGTTAAGTCAATACTGCAGTATGGAATGCTATACCGCAGTATTTGGACTTACAGAAGGCAAGCAAATTTTTGAAGTAAAGTCAATACTACAGTATAGGATGACATACCGCAGTATTGGACTTCCAGAGAGCAACTGTGTTTTTCAAAACAAGCCAATACCGCAGTATAGCTATGTATACTGCAGTATAGGGACATCCAGAGAGCAACCGTGTTTTCAAAACAAGCCAATACCGCAGTATAGCTATGTATACTGCAGTATAGGGACATCCAGAGAGCAACTAAATTTCTAAGTCAAGCCAATACCGCAATATAGGCATGTATACTGCAGTATAGGGCCAACCCGAGAGCAATCACATTTTCTCACCCAAGTCAATACCGCAGTATGTATTTGGATACTGCAGTATAGGCTCTTACAGAAAGCTCTCAAAATTTTATAACTATTGCATACTGCAGTATAGGTTTTCATACTGCAGTATTGGGCAATCACGGGGACTCTCAACTTTGACAAAAACTCGTATACTGCAGTATGTTAGTTGCTTACCGCAGTATAGAGCATATGTTTCAAAATCAATCACGATGTTTTTGTCTCTGGAAGTTGCTTACCGCAGTATGACTTTGGATACTGCAGTATGGATACTTATGCACAAGTGCCATACTCCAGTATAGAGAAACATACTGCAGTATACAACGGTCAAAGTTGGTTTTTGAATTACACGAATTTGCAAATCATTATTGTTTGATCTTATTGCTTCCATAATTCATTCAATCATATTCCTAGCTATGTTTAACAACTTTGTTGAGTGAATTTCAGCAATCACAGATGAAGATCAATGAAGGTCAAAGCCATAAAGCAAAAAGTGTACAGTGCATTAAATGCACTTCTGCAAATCAACCTATTCTCAGCTAATCCATCTGAGCACGCCTTCTAAATGTTAAAGTATACTTACTACAACAAGTAAAGTTATCTCCAACGGGCAAATCCTCAGAGAGCCACATCAGACTTCATCAAAGTCTTGGATTAGCAGAAGTTTAGAGAGAGAAGATGACCAGAACCCAAGCTAATCACTTCCAACGGTTGGAATCATCCTACAACGGTCATTTAATGTTCTCTACCTATAAATAGAGAGCATTAACTTCTTCTCAAGCTGATACAACTACTTAGAGCGAAAATTTATTGAGTCATTTATTGTATCAAGCTTTCCTCTGTATTGTATCATTTTGATACTTAGTACTTCAGTGTTTATTCTATCTACTCTTTGAGAGAGTTATCATCTTGTAAATCATTTACTGATTGTGATAACTACAAGTCAGGGGACTTGGTAGTTAGGGTGTATTGATTACAACTTGTAAGGGGGAGTGTGTTCTAGTGAGAGAATAGCTCTTAGTACAGAGTGTGTAATCAATATTTGATTATAGTGGATTGAAAATCCCAGGTGAGGCTTGGGGACTGGATGTAGGTCAGAGAAATGACCGAACCAGTATAAATCTTGTGGTGCATTGCTTCTCTCCCTCTCTCCTCTGTTTACCCTGCATTCATTAGTCAAAAACAGAGTAGACTCTTTAATTTTATAAAGATGCCCAATTCACCCCCCCTCTTGGGTATTTTGCTCCAATCTTCAGTTGTGACTCACCTCTTAACTAGGCTAATGACTCATGCTTGTTTAGGGTGATGATTCATTCATAGAGCTTGTGATTCATCATTTAGATTAGTGACTCATTCTTACCTAGGTTCATGACTCATTATACTTAGGTGTATAATTGCTTTTTTTTTTAAAAAAAATTAGAATTTCCTACTTCTTCTATTTTGTGTTCCACTAGATAGAAATTCATTTGGGGATCCTAATGAACTTGTATGCTCAATTTCTCATTGGTTTTGAATTCTTGAGGTTCTTAGCTTCGTTTGGAGACCAAATTTGCCTATCTTCTCTATTGGTTTCAATCTTCAACAATTAAGGAAATGACTTTGGTTATACTTGTTTTCATGCTTGATTAATGCTTGTTATTGATCTTAATTTAGATTTGATACTTAGTGGATTTCAAGTTATAACTTAGTTTGTATAGATTTTCATTTGCTTATGTCTAGATTTAATTTCATGGATTAATCTAATTGTTTTAATGTCCAATTTTCTTAATGGCTAATGCTTTGACTTCTCTTTCTCACTCCTTCCACTAGACTCACAACACTCACAACATTTGCATACACACACATTCACAACTCCCTCTTTCATTGGTCAAAACCTTTTCTCATGGTTTAAGAATATTTTCTTGATTTATCATTGGCCAATTCCATTTGACAAGGATTTAGCTTTATGGTATTTAATTAAGGCCTTAGGATTTAACTTTATGTGGTAAAATCTTGGCCCTTGATATTAGTTAAGATTATTGACTTTTCAAAACTTGATTAACATCTTAATCAAAAGCTTAATTGTCTCTTGATTATTGCATTATTGGTGTTTAGGGTAATTGGTGATTGTTGATAACTCATCTTATGCTAATCCTAGCCCCTTATTGGTCTTGGATTTTTAATTAGCTTAACACACCTTTCATTGATGATTATTAATATTAAATGTAAATAATTCTCTAAATATCCCATTAGTGTAAATTTAATTGCTTATTAATTATTAGTAATTGCCCCTTAATTATTTCAAGTGTTTTGGTAATTCTTTATGACCCTTTATGAATTAATATGTGCTAAGTATTAGTTCTAGGGTTTTAGATAACTTAATTCCTTAATAAATTATGAATTTTGAGACTGAAATCTCCTTTAGTTAATCCCTTGATTAATTATGACAATTTATATAATCATTTAGTTTAGTGAAAATCTAAGTGTCTACTAATTTTTATTGTGCTTCCCTATTTAATTGAGAGTTGTTTGTATTTTTAGGGTATTTTATGATTCCAAACAAAATTTTAGAAAAACAAAACATTGGCTACCTTAAATTCTAAGGAAAAATAACCTAATAGATAAAACAAATATATTTCAAAATTTGATACCACATATTCACCTATTTTAAATAGGTGCCATCAAACAAAATATTGTATTTATGATAACTGTTAATTTGGGGTATTACAAGTTAAATATGAATTTAAGTGTTAGTTTGTTAATTGAGGGTATTTTAGTAAATTTAGCCTTTTAATAAGTTAAATGGTGCCAAATTAATCCCTTGATAATTTATAAAGATTTGCACAGTTATTTAATTTAACGAATACCTAGCTGATCTTTGATTTTATTATTTTTCTCTATTTTATTTAAGTATTTTCCATAGTACCTCATTGCTCTTTTTAATTCCATGTGAACCATAATTTAATTTGGTAATTATTTGCATTTTATGATATTTTATGGTTCCTAAGAAAATGCAAAAAATAATGCAATTACTTTAATTAATGTACAATTATTTGTCCAATCAATTATTGATAATTTCCTTTAATTTGTTTGGGTATTTCAATAACATTTTATGCCCCTTTAGAATTTAAATTTGAACTATGCTTTAATATGAAAAGTATATGGTATTTTATGATCCTTAAATGAAATTAGAATATTTGGGTCTTTTTGGTTTATTTAATTCTAGGAGAAAATTCTCTAATTTAAATTAGATAAACTATAATATCTTTGAAACCACATATTCACCTATTTTAATAGGTATCATTTATCAAAATATAGTGGTTATGCTAACTATGATTTTTAGGGTATTGTAATTTAAGGAACTGCCACCGGTCATACCTTTTAGACTTTATCCTCTATAATCCGGTCTAAAAAGTTCTTGATATATTTACGGAATTGCTACCGTTCATATTTTTAGACCTCATTCTCTATAATACAGTCTAAAAAGTTCTTTATATATTTACGGAACTGCCACTAATCATACTTTTTAGATTTAATTCTCTATAATCCAGTCTAAAAATTTAATTATATTTATGAAACTGTCATCAGTCATACTTTTAAGACTAGAGCCTCAATACTCCGAACTAAACAAGACAGTCTTAGAGCTCTTTTTTGTACTATTGACATCATCATTTAAAAATTATAATCCATAGCTAGTTAAATAAAACGCATAGACTTGAGCATACAAACCCGGCCAAAAATCTACAATACATGAATATATAACGCACATATAAAATTACAAGGAATTGGAGATAAAGTTACCAACCTCAACTTCACAAATAAATACAATATCTTGTGTTAGAAGCTTAAACCTTTTCAATGTTCTAAAGTAAGATCATTATAGCTATTAATTCCCTTTTTATTTATTTATTTATCTTTATTATTATATTATTTATTATTATTACTTTACAATTAGTTTAAACTTCTTGAGGCTATTACAATATTAAGCATGACATCAAAGCTTTAAATGAGGAGTTTACACTACTAGAAAAGAGTACAAGTGTGACAGAATTTAAATTCCGTTGCAAAATTGAAGTTTTTTCGATGGAATTAAAATCTGTCGCAAATTAGGGAACTTTGCAACGTATTAATAAATCCGTCACAACTTTTGCAACAAAAAATGTGGTCTGTCGCAAACTGGCGGAGATTTCTCCGCCGGTTTACGGCGAAGAATAATCATCACAAGCCTCATTGGGGGCTTGCGATGGACCTTGTAGTCTGTCGCAAGTTTGTGACGGAATGTTGCAATCTGTGATGGAACATTTGCAATGGATTCTAGTTCAGTCACAAATATCCTCCTCTAACTCCCTCCTGCACATTTTTCGCTCATTCTTTTGAATTTCCAATCCCCTCAACATCCTTCGCGAACCTCCGGCCCTCCTCCTTGCCGTCACCCGTCCGTCTATCCTCCTCCTCAATTTCCTATCCCTCTGCCTCCTCATTGCGACCTTTGTCCGTTTTTGACAAGTTCTTCTTCCAGTGCGGTGGTCTCCTCCTCCCCTTGGTCCAATCAATTCCTTTCCTTCCCTTTCTGGTCGTCTGCTCCCCTTCCATTTTTGGTAAGCTACCTCTATTCTCTCTTATGTTTCTATTTCCGGTTTACATGTTGAATGTGTAAAATTGTCTTGTTGGAAATTCTGAAAGCTAATGTTGGATGTTTTATTGTTTTTTATGATAATGAGTATTCCATTAGTGAATTAAATCATTTATGTTGGATGTTTTGATTGGATGTGATTAGTAAGAATATTAATCTTGGATTGTTTTTTTATGGTTGATTTTGTGTACTAAAAAAAATTGTGTGAGAAAATTATGATCTCATATTAGTTGGTAATTATACATAAATTTATAAATAGGATGATTTTTAAATGAGAAAAGTGAAGTGTTAAGAAGTGATGTTTAGGGATAAGAGAATTAATCAATTAATGTAAAGTAGGAGGAAGGTGTGACTTTAAGGAATAATGAAATTTTTATGTATTATAAAAATTAGTGAAATTAGCTAGTTGGTTTTGTCTCTTATTTAAATGACTAGTAAAAAATTTTTTAAAAATTATCTCATTTAAATTTTTGATTTAAAACTATCCTTAACAAGCTATACAATAACCATGGATAATTTGAAAAAACAAATTATAAATACTGCTTAGATTAAAAGATAATTATAAATACAAAATATAAAGTTGAGAATTGTATATTAGATAAACTTGATTAAGTCTTGTACAATATTGTCTTAAATAATCAGATGGATTTGCCCCATATATATTAGAAAGCTTCAAATTCATCATATGCCATGTTAAAAAATTGCATTAGCCTTTAATATGACCCTCATAAAATTATCTTAAATAATCACATGGATTTGTCCCCATCTTCTGGTGTACTATCCTAATTCTCTAGTTGCTTGCTGGAATCTGTTCTTAGTTTAATGCATGTGTTTGTTTCTATCTTTCTTGATTAAATGACAATTGGTTGGCAAAAGTGGCCAGTTGTATTGACCACTTATATTTGTGACATGTTGTTTTGCAGACTGGGGTATATCCCACTGTATATATTTGTGTAGGGTTGGGTTGGGGAAGTAAGGAAGGCGATCATGATAGGAGTTGGATGTACAATCATCTAATTGAGAGAAGATAGCTAACTCAAGTATTCTTAGAGGGTTTGGAATAGTTCATCCAATTTGCTTTGATGCAATCAACTAATTCAAGTACCTGGATTAGTTGTCCATGTGTCAAATGTAGGTGTTTAAAATTTCAAGATCAGGTCACGGTCAGAATCGATTTGTGTAAAAAGGGATTCATGAAGGATTATGAATGTTGTGAATATCATGGCGACATTCGACAAACACCGAGTGGTTATTACTGGAACAATAATCATTGAGACAACCTTAATCAATATGAACAATTGGTAATGGATGCCGCGGGACCATTGATTGGCCAATATTTTGATCCTGTTACACATGCTGAACCATCATACATGGAAGAGGAGACCGTTACACATAACCAACCTTCATACATGGGAGAGGATTCTAATCCGGAAGCCGATAGGTTCTATAAAATGCTTCAAGATGCACAAAGTCTGTTTTGGGAAGGTTGCGAAAACATTGAAAATAGTGAACATTCATCGCTATCGGCTACCCTAGCAACACTAAGCTTGAAGACTGATCACCATATGAGTGAGAGGAATTAAAACGAAATGATGCAGATCATGAGTAAGGTTGTTTCAAAAAACAATAATTTTCAGAAGGATTTTTACCAAACCACAAAAAAAGGTGAAAGAGCTTGGGCTTAGATGTGAAAAAATCCATTGCTGCCCCAAAGTATGTTGTATTACAAGGATGATGCTAAGCTGACCAATTGTAAATTCTGTGAACATGACAGATTCAAAGTTGTGAGGAATGGAAGGAAAACAACCTTTCAAGCATTAAGCAAGATGTGGTACTTTCCTCTCAACCTAGACTTCAGAGATTGTATTTATCGGAATAAATATTTGCTTACATGAGATGACATCAGGAGCATCGCAGGGATGAAAAATTTGTGACACATCCATCTGATGTCGAAAGCTTGGCTTAAATTTGACGAGGTGAATCCTTTATTTGTAGTAGATCCCCGTAATGTTTGTCTTGGTTTATGTTCAGATGAGTTTGCTCATTTCAACCAGATGGGCAGGAATTATTCTTGTTGGCCTGTGATTTTGACTCTGCACAACCCCCCACCTTCTATATGCATGAGAAGATAGTTTTTGTTCCTTGATAAATCCAACCCAAAAAAGAAGATAGATGTGTACCATAAGCCTTTGATAGACAAGTTGAAGATGTTGTGGAGTGAAGGGGTTCTTACGTATGATGTATCATTAAGTAAGAATTTCACCATGCGAGCTACCTTAATGTGGACTATAATGATTTCCCTACATATAAGACGTTGAGTGGCTGGAAAACATCAAGGAAACTTGCATGTCCAATATGTCTTGAACAAAAATAGTTTTTAGCTTGCAATACATTCACAAGTTCTATTAGTTTGACAGGTAACAGTGATCCCTGCTCCTCGATCATCTACTTAGGAGAAAAAAAAGACTTCAAGGGGGACGTGGTCGAATGTTCAAATCAACTTCATCGCTTAAGTGGCCAAGAAACATGGGATTGGGTGAAGCACATTTAGAGTGGTGAAGAGGGGCTGCTTCTAGCAAACCTGAGGGATATGGCATTGATTATCATTGGAAAAAACGCAACATCTTTTGGGAACTACCATATTGGAAAGATCAATTATTAAGACACAACCTCGATGTCATGCATATTCAGAGGAAAGTGTTTTGCAATATTTTGTACATCGTGATGGACACCAAAGGCAAGATGAAGGATACAGTCAACGCAAGACAGGATGTAGAAGCGATTTGTAGAAAGCCTGATTTGCATTTGGTAGAGTATGCCATGGGACGAACTTCTAAACCTAGAGTGCTTGTACACATTCAACAAAGAGCAGAATTTAGAATTGTTGTGATGGATTAAAGATTTGAAACTCCCAGACGGTTATGCATCAAACTTGTTAAGATGTGTCAACATGCATGAGATGAAGTTATTCAGGAGCTGTAATAGTCATTACCCAGTACAAAAAATACGTTATCAATGGGTATCAGTTTGCAACTCTTGAAGTGAACACAAATACACTATGTTGCAATTACGGTGTATGTTGTCGAGGTGGGCAAGTTGACGGGGTCAAGAGCGACTACTACGGGAAGTTAATTGACATAATTTAGCTAGATTACAAGTCAGAAAAGTTGGTGACTTTGTTAAAATGTGAGTGGTTTGATAACACTCCTCGTGAGACCAAAGTGGATAAATATGGAAATGTTGAGATCCACTGCTCAAGGAGATATACGATTGGTTATGACCCATTCGTACTTGCTTAATAGGTAGAACAAGTTTATTATACATCATACTCCACATCCTGCCAAGGGTGGAAGGGAGTTATCAGAACCAAAGAGCAGAATATTACACCCAAGTCGAAAAGTCATAAACAAATGACTATATGACTGAACTATTCCAAGTCTATGTGGAACATGTACTGCCCATAAATATTGCCAAGGACGATGTACCAAGCAATCTGTTTGATTTCGTTGCGAAGTTAGAGTGGATTTCTATCTGTTGGTTATGATTAGTTTTGATGATGTCTTATATAGATGCCATTCTTAATAGCAAAAAGATTGAGTAATATTGTTATCTCCTACATTGACTACCTGCTATATTGAATGTAGATTATTTGAAGTTAAATTAAGAAGAATAATCAAGAAGGAGATAAGAGATGGAAGAAAGAAAGCATTTGCAAAAGTTGAAATGAAGCTTCATCATGTTCTGAATGTTGAAGAAGGCAGAAGCTGCAAATAATGATGAGCCCAAGTTAATTGATGAAGAATGATCAAGTTGGGAGATGGAAGAAGGAATAACTTGTTGAATTTAATGAAGAGATCATTATTCAAGTTCTTATATTGATGCTAGAAGTCTCCAAGGTCATATGGAAGTTGGAATGGCTCAATTCAGAGTTAAATCAAGCAAATATGAGGTCCAGGACGAGTAAACTCGAGGTTTGGGTATAAACCTCGAGGTTTGAGTGTCTTCAGCATTTTTGGTGTCTCTGGACCAGCCAACCTCGAGGTTGCAAGTGCAAACTCGAGGTTGCAAGTGCCAACCTCGAGGTTGTAGTCATAACCTCAAGGTTTCAGCACTATCAGCAACTCTGGTGCACTCTGTTCCACGTTCAGCTTCTGGCGACCTTTGGTAATTTGATGATATCTTCCAAACCAGAGATAGGATTGAGACGAAACCAAAAGCATTGGAAACTAGACTCCCAACACGTACTTTTGACAAAGATTCAAGTCTAAAGGAGTTCAGATGAATTATTGATGAATTTTACAAGTTGACATAAATATCAGCGTCACAGTCAGGAACAGCCTTTAGTATTTTGAGTATATCTCACAAACGGCAAATCCGATTGGACTGAAATCAGTGGCATATGAAAGTAGACTCACAGAGCTTTCCATCAAGAGTTGAACGGACCAAAACGGAGCTCGGACCAGAGAGATATGGCCCTCAGAAATTGCTCTACTGCAGTATGAGAAGCCATACTCGAGTATCAGTTTTGAACCTCGAGTATTATGACTTACAGAGAGCAAACTGGTTGTCAAAGTAATGACAACCTCGAGGTCAAGTTTGCAACCTCGAGGTTGAGGCTTGTTTTCAAGAACTGAACTTTGCAATTTCAGAAGCAAACCTCGAGTATGGATTTCCAACCTCGAGGTTATCGGGCTCCAGAGGAAAAATGCTCTTTCAACCAAGTTTCCAACCTCGAGGTTACTGTTTCAACCTCAAGGTTGTGAGTTTCTGAAACTGAACTTGCCTGAAACCTTCAGGCTAACCTCGAGGTTGGCCTCAAGGTTTGTGACCGTTGGTGCAATTTCAAATTTGGGAAATCTGCAATACCTTCTTGTTTGATCTCAATACTTTCCATGATTATTCTATATTGATTCTAGATATTTTTAACCATCTTTCTAGTGAGTTTCAGACAGATTAACGAAGGTTCATTGAAGGATTAGAGCAAAAAGCAAAAAACTGTCAGAACAATAAATGCACAGCCCAGATAGTTGCTTCCTTTGGTTAATCCACTTGTACACGTCTGCAAAAGGCTAAAAGGAAGATTACTACAACAAGCAAAGTCTTCTCCAACGGGCAAATCCACAGAAAGCCACCTCAGATCAATTATACAACTGGATTAGTTGGAGATTAGAGAAAGAAGCTGACCAAACTTAAAGATAATCAGCTACAACGGTCTGATTGATTCTTCAACGGTCATAAACGGTCACAGACTCTTCTCTACCTATAAAAGACATGGATTGAAGCAGAAAAACGTGGAGACACATGATTACCATGGCAAAATGCTGATGCTCTGCTTCTACATCATTCTCACTCTGTTTTCCATATCTAAATAGCTTAGAGAGTGAAATGAATTGTATCTGAACTTCAGTGATCATTTATTCATTCCTTTGAGAGGAAATTCACTGTAAACACATTATCCTTCTGAGAGAAACTCAAGATTGGGTAATCTTGAGTGGGTTATACATTGTGTTGATTACAACTTGTAAGGGGGAGTGAATCCTAGTGAGAGGATTACTTCGAGTACGAAGTGTGTGATCAAGCAGTGTATCCTTACGGTGTGTAAGGGGGAGTATCTCAGTAAGAGATTTGTAAAAGGCTGCACAAGTGCCCGGCTAAACTTGTGGGATTGTAGCGGTTCTCAAGTACCCGATTAAAGCTTGAGAGAGATAGTGGATTGAAAATCCCAAGTGAGGCTTGGGGACTGGACGTAGGTCAGAGAGGGCCGAACCAGTATAAATCTGTTTGCAAGCTCTTCTTCCTTATCTTTTGCATTCCCAGCATTTACATTTGAGCAATTATCAATTGTTTGAAAACTTACTTTTGTTACTCAAGATGAAAACACTGAATTGCGAAAATGTTTTAAAGAGTGGAAATTTTTATACTTCACACAATTCACCCCCCCTCTTGGGTGATAGCCGGAACTTACATTTGGTATCAAAGCTAGGCTCTTGTTTAAAGGACTTAACCGTCTCAAGAGTTTCAATGGCTGATTTCGGGTGTTCTTCGTTTTCTGAGGGTTTTGATTTTACCATTCCACCTCTTTTTAAAGATATTGATTTTTGGTTTTGGAAAGCTAGAATGACTAGTTTTATCAAAGCAACTGATTTTTATATGTGGAATGTTTTTACAAATGCTTTTGATTTCAAACCAAGAAAGGATTGGACAGAAAAAGAAATGAAGATGTTTTCTTTGAACATTAGAGCAATGAAAATCCTTCATTCTGCTTTAACTGAAAATGATTTTCAGAAAATCAAGTTTTGCTCTAGTGCTAAAGAAATTTGGGATACTCTTGATTCTATATATGCTTCTAATAATTCTGTTGAAGTTGAAAGTGTTGACAGCTCATCTGAAACTATAAGTTGTGTATCCACAATTGATGAACAATTGGAAGTGGAGAATAAAGAAGGAGAAATTATTGAGTTCTTCCATGATCTAGTCAACACAACAGAACAAGAGGAAGAGAATTTCCAAGATGAACTCATAGACGATTGTGATCAATCATTAGCTAGAGCTCAAGATGCACATGAGGTACACAATTCCAATTCTTCTTGTGTAGGCAAGAAAAATGTTTTCAAACAATTGCATGGAAGTGTTTTTCAACCATTTACTGATTCTATTTTGAAAAACAAAAATAATTTCAAAAATGATGCTGGAAAATCATATGGGAAGAAAGAATACACAAATATGAGTCATTTGAAATTGCATCCATTAGAACCACATAATTCTTGCAAAGTTGTTCATAACAAGCATGATTATATTACTTGCAATTATTGTGGAAAATCTGGACATATTTCTTACACATGTTGCATTAGAAGAAATTTCAATGTAAGAAATAAGTTGGTTTGGGTTCCTAAAGGACAATCAAGGTCCAATACTAACAGTCAAGGACCCAAGTATAAGTGGGTACCGAAATGTCCATCTAGTACTCTATGTGTGCAGGATGATTTGAATATCAATGGACATCAAGGTACAAAGAAGAGGAAGAAGAAGCCAAGAGTCCCTCATGCACCAAAGAAGGAGATCATAGAATCCATATCAAGCAAGAGAACTCCCATGGCACCCATTGCTGAAACTACAAAGCTGATTCTTAAGAAGCAATGGATACAAGCAAGAAGAGCGTCATCTACCTCAAGAACAAATCTCCATAGAGTACCATTCAATTATCTTGAGGAGAACAAGAAGAGGAGAATCTCTCAAGTATCAAACAGAAGACACTTGAAGTCCATGCCCTCTAGGAGAGCTTTGCAGACACCCAGTGAAAGACATATGACGAGTCAATGTGATAAGAAGAGGCAATGGGTGAGCAAAGCCAATCCTCCAAGTGCCTAAGGTATAAGGTAGACAATGGTAAAACCTCCTTTGTTATCATATGAAATATTCATTGAGGTTTTATATTTTGTAACCTTAGAAATGATCATTGCGAACTACTTTTAAAATCAAGTTTTTCACATCCTAATTTATTCTTCAAAAAGATTGCAATGTTCAATGATTTAATTCTTTATGCTTGCATGATGATTAGAAAAGAAAGTATCTCCTTTATGCAAAGAGTCATGTTTTATTCACTATACTTTATTATTCTGAATTGATTATATTCATAGGAGCATGTGAATTTAATTTTGGCTCCTACAAGCTAACGATGATTGGATCCAAGGTTGGATACCAAGAAAGACAAAGATTTATAAAGTTTTGTAGGACGAAAGAAAGCTTCTCAAGAATGCAACATAGAGAAATGATTCAAGTCTTGAGAAAGCTCAACAAGCTATGCTTGATGTTGATGGTGAACAACCGAAAAAGGAGTTGTCTACACCAATCCATCTCAACCAAGCAAGTTTCTATGAGGACAAAGGGAAATACGGTGATATCTAATCCTTACCCCATATTGTGTTTATGTGAAATTCATTCTTGGGTAATGTATACTTGTCCAATATTGTATACCATTAAGCAATCAATTACTTGTGACCTTAAAAATGTTTTCAAGATTGCTAATGGATAACAAGTGAATTTGTGCATAATTTTTCTGACTTGAAAGTTTCTGAGATGCACAAGTCAAGATTTTTTTTTTTTTTTTTTTTTTTGAAATACAATTCATTCTGTGTTTGGAAAATGCATTCCAATGTTTCTAAAAATATGCATGTTTTGATTCAAATGATATCTCAAGATTGGAATTCAATTTCCACCATACTTTGCAAATGCATTGTTTCTCTAAGTACTTCTACAAAGATGAGTTTTCATATCATCAACATCTCAATCTCATATAACATTATCACGATTGATATTTGAGATATTGAAAACTATTTGCATAGTTTATGAAAAGTTCATATCAATGACATATTTTCCATGAATGTATTTTCAAATCGTCATTGAACACTGAATTTCTTGGTATCACATATTCGCTTATGTATCTACTCAAATTTGTAAGATTATTTGTGATACATATTTTTGGAAATATCGTATTCATCTACGAGCAATTCGATTGGATAATGAGAAATTTTGGGAATGTCTAATCCCAATAGATTGTGAATTGCCTCCACTTAATGTTAGTTCTGCGTTTTGATGATTAATTGGTTACTAACTTAAGTATTGGAGAATCTAGATGTGATTTTCATACAGGATGATTATTATCCTCTGAAATCCTGCTGAAGTTTGCTACCAAGAGAAGGAAACTTGACATTGACAAGCTAAATTCAAATCCACAACAAGCGAAGAAGAAATGAAAGTCTGAAGAAAAAGATGAACTTGAGTTTGATGCTTCACCATCTGAGTTTATTCTTTTGTTATGCGCGATTCTAAAACTTGTTTGAATTTGAATTCACTCTGTTTTGTGAAAATGCATACGCATGATTTGAAAAATGTTCATACTCTGATTGCATTCAAATAATGTTTCAAATTGGAAGTTAACATTGTATATTGAATGGTAGATATGCTTCAAATGTGTCCAATTGAGTTTTCCCTGTCATTCACATATTGATCTATAGAATTCAATGTTTTGCTTGAACTCTTATGTTTCATTCTCTAAATGGTAGGACCTTATGTCAAATAAGTGAATCATATATGAGTTTCAAGCTAATTTCCAGAAATGAATTCAGTATGTGAAAACTTATGCTTGTTGCATAAAACCTTATTGATTAAGCTATTCCAAATATTATGAATGTTCATTAATGCATCATGTGCATTAACCATTATATGGAATAACTTTCTAGGATAATTCTTTGGAACTTTAGTCATTTGGACTAAAGAATCTGTGTTTCATAGTCTATGAATCCTAGTACTACTTGTGTTACTCTAATATATAATTATTTGTCCACATTCATGTTTAGAGTAACTAGTTTTGTATTCTCATAATTCTTGCCTTGAATGCTCTCATATGTTCGATACTCTACTCTCTAAGGCAAGATTATCTCTTGGTCAATAGCAAAGTCATTAAGCTTATTTATGTTGTTCTAAGCATGTCCTGATAATGCTTTACTTTCATGACTTTGGCTTTTCTGAAAATTCTTCAACATGTTAACTTCAATGTTTAACATGTTCTCCAAATCTGAAGCATATTGATATATTCATTAAACCTATTGACTTCCATCATATTTATAATGACCACTGTTTTCAAACATGTTTCAAAAATCTTTCATGTATGAAAAATATTGATTTCATAATGTGTCATCACTTTTTTTTTTTTTGAAAGATCATTCAAGATTTGAAATACTTTGCATATTTCACTATCTTTCTTGAAAAATTTGAACTTCAAATTGATAAATGCTTATCATTATAGATAAGGTTTTCTATACTCATCAATGACATCTTTTCTGCATCTAGTGTATTCACAAATTGTCATTGAGAAATAACATTTTTGGTATCATTTAGTTGTTACCCTATTCAATTAATTGGCTTGATCTTGTTTGGGTAAAACTATATTTTGATCTTTGATTGTTATACTTCTTGCTCATACGTCATATGGTTCAATCCTATAAGAGTGTAAGAGTTGTCATGTCTAATCTTGTGTGGACTCAAGAATCATTGAGTACCAAAGAACATTCATTTTATTGCAGGTGTTGGTTTTGCTGTCAAAGGCAGAACCTCGAGGTTGAGAAGCCAACCTCGAGGTTGACGAGGTGTCAAACAAAATCTCAAGGTTCCTGAAGGATGGAACCTCGAGTATGGAAGTGGAACCTCGAGTTTTGTGGCAGACAGAGAAGATATCTCATCCAAACAGATAGTGGAACCTCGAGGTTCTAGAGGTAAACTCGAGGTTGGAGGTATGAATGTCAAAGGGCAACCAGAAGGAAGTGTCACTCAAGGAACCGAGATGATAAGGAGCATGTTAACTTGATGAGAAGCTATGAGCAGAAACTAATCTTATACAAAGTTCATTCAGGATTTCAGCGTCTAAGATGCATTCAGAACAACTGATGGTTATAGTGACTCTTCATCTTGAAGCTTAGTCACATCTGGGAGAGCTTCAGTATTGATCACATTATCAGATAAAAGCTAGCCCGTGATGCATCTATGGACTACAAATGATTATGACTGAAGTAATTACGGCATTACTTGAGTGAGAATGTTTTCAATTTGTAACAGGAGATTTTGTTGTGTTACAATTTTCCTTAACGCACTACAAGGAAAAACTATTAAATTAGGGAAAGATGTCTTGGCGGTTAATCATTGAAGCTGAGATGTGCTCTACATGAATGATTTATGAAGAAAAGGCAAAAGATGGAAGCTGAAGTACTAATGATCATATTCATTCAGATGAGATACAACTCAAGAAGCCAATACTTTAGTCTCATCCCAGAGGCTATTTAGAGCACATCACATATCTCAAAGCTAGTAAATGGACTTCACAGATAGTTCATCAATTTGCAAAACCAACATGAGCATTTCTAATCCCTATCTTTTTATATTCAGTAGAAATTGTGCACATGTTTGGTATCCACATGCTTTAATTGTGAAAGATTTCTTGAAAATTTCTTCAATTTCCTTCAAATGTGTTTTCATAAAAACATTCCAAATTACATTATATTTAGAATGAAAAGCACTTTCAATCGGGGAGAGAAAATCAGTTTCTTTGACTCTTTTAACATGCATAAGGTGCATAGGTTCTAGGTGTTGTGTCTCATTGCATTTCATTGTATTTTGCTGATTTTGTAGTAATTGGTTCTGATATCAGTGATTATCAGAGTATTTATCCTCTCTGATATCAGTTCTGTGTTTATGAAGTTTGTTCATTGAATACTTTTCTAGTTGTTTATATGTTTATCTACTGTCATCCTCTGATCAACTTGTGTTGAAATGCAAAATTAGTCGTTTTCTGATAACTTCAATTCAACTTTTTGCTAATGACAAATAAGGGGGAGAGAATGGCAAGAAAAATATGTTGTATCTAATGTATTCTTACATTCATACATATTTTTCATAAGGTATTTGCCATCATCAAAAAGGGGGAGAATGTTGGTTATGATTAGTTTTGATGATGTCTTATATAGATGCCATTCTTAATAGCAAAAAGATTGAGTAATATTGTTATCTCCTACATTGACTACCTGCTATATTGAATGTAGATTATTTGAAGTTAAATTAAGAAGAATAATCAAGAAGGAGATAAGAGATGGAAGAAAGAAAGCATTTGCAAAAGTTGAAATGAAGCTTCATCATGTTCTGAATGTTGAAGAAGGCAGAAGCTGCAAATAATGATGAGCCCAAGTTAATTGATGAAGAATGATCAAGTTGGGAGATGGAAGAAGGAATAACTTGTTGAATTTAATGAAGAGATCATTATTCAAGTTCTTATATTGATGCTAGAAGTCTCCAAGGTCATATGGAAGTTGGAATGGCTCAATTCAGAGTTAAATCAAGCAAATATGAGGTCCAGGACGAGTAAACTCGAGGTTTGGGTATAAACCTCGAGGTTTGAGTGTCTTCAGCATTTTTGGTGTCTCTGGACCAGCCAACCTCGAGGTTGCAAGTGCAAACTCGAGGTTGCAAGTGCCAACCTCGAGGTTGTAGTCATAACCTCAAGGTTTCAGCACTATCAGCAACTCTGGTGCACTCTGTTCCACGTTCAGCTTCTGGCGACCTTTGGTAATTTGATGATATCTTCCAAACCAGAGATAGGATTGAGACGAAACCAAAAGCATTGGAAACTAGACTCCCAACACGTACTTTTGACAAAGATTCAAGTCTAAAGGAGTTCAGATGAATTATTGATGAATTTTACAAGTTGACATAAATATCAGCGTCACAGTCAGGAACAGCCTTTAGTATTTTGAGTATATCTCACAAACGGCAAATCCGATTGGACTGAAATCAGTGGCATATGAAAGTAGACTCACAGAGCTTTCCATCAAGAGTTGAACGGACCAAAACGGAGCTCGGACCAGAGAGATATGGCCCTCAGAAATTGCTCTACTGCAGTATGAGAAGCCATACTCGAGTATCAGTTTTGAACCTCGAGTATTATGACTTACAGAGAGCAAACTGGTTGTCAAAGTAATGACAACCTCGAGGTCAAGTTTGCAACCTCGAGGTTGAGGCTTGTTTTCAAGAACTGAACTTTGCAATTTCAGAAGCAAACCTCGAGTATGGATTTCCAACCTCGAGGTTATCGGGCTCCAGAGGAAAAATGCTCTTTCAACCAAGTTTCCAACCTCGAGGTTACTGTTTCAACCTCAAGGTTGTGAGTTTCTGAAACTGAACTTGCCTGAAACCTTCAGGCTAACCTCGAGGTTGGCCTCAAGGTTTGTGACCGTTGGTGCAATTTCAAATTTGGGAAATCTGCAATACCTTCTTGTTTGATCTCAATACTTTCCATGATTATTCTATATTGATTCTAGATATTTTTAACCATCTTTCTAGTGAGTTTCAGACAGATTAACGAAGGTTCATTGAAGGATTAGAGCAAAAAGCAAAAAACTGTCAGAACAATAAATGCACAGCCCAGATAGTTGCTTCCTTTGGTTAATCCACTTGTACACGTCTGCAAAAGGCTAAAAGGAAGATTACTACAACAAGCAAAGTCTTCTCCAACGGGCAAATCCACAGAAAGCCACCTCAGATCAATTATACAACTGGATTAGTTGGAGATTAGAGAAAGAAGCTGACCAAACTTAAAGATAATCAGCTACAACGGTCTGATTGATTCTTCAACGGTCATAAACGGTCACAGACTCTTCTCTACCTATAAAAGACATGGATTGAAGCAGAAAAACGTGGAGACACATGATTACCATGGCAAAATGCTGATGCTCTGCTTCTACATCATTCTCACTCTGTTTTCCATATCTAAATAGCTTAGAGAGTGAAATGAATTGTATCTGAACTTCAGTGATCATTTATTCATTCCTTTGAGAGGAAATTCACTGTAAACACATTATCCTTCTGAGAGAAACTCAAGATTGGGTAATCTTGAGTGGGTTATACATTGTGTTGATTACAACTTGTAAGGGGGAGTGAATCCTAGTGAGAGGATTACTTCGAGTACGAAGTGTGTGATCAAGCAGTGTATCCTTACGGTGTGTAAGGGGGAGTATCTCAGTAAGAGATTTGTAAAAGGCTGCACAAGTGCCCGGCTAAACTTGTGGGATTGTAGCGGTTCTCAAGTACCCGATTAAAGCTTGAGAGAGATAGTGGATTGAAAATCCCAAGTGAGGCTTGGGGACTGGACGTAGGTCAGAGAGGGCCGAACCAGTATAAATCTGTTTGCAAGCTCTTCTTCCTTATCTTTTGCATTCCCAGCATTTACATTTGAGCAATTATCAATTGTTTGAAAACTTACTTTTGTTACTCAAGATGAAAACACTGAATTGCGAAAATGTTTTAAAGAGTGGAAATTTTTATACTTCACACAATTCACCCCCCCTCTTGGGTGATAGCCGGAACTTACACTATCCATATTGATGATGAGGAATCAGACGATGAGGCACAAGAGATTTACTCTGATAGTGAATCTGAATTCAATGACTATGAGACTCTAGAGTAAAGCGTGTAAGCAGAAGTCGAAGAACAAGAACCATTCAGTTGATTTACTTTAGTTCTTTGTTTATGACTGTCTATTATACTAGATACTCCGTTACTTTGATATAGAGGTATATTAAGTATATTTTTTTATATTTATATATATTTTGACATAATGTTTATAAGTGTTCAAAGATGGAGCACTCAGTAGGGCGTTCAGGTAGTAGTCGTGGTGGTGGTGGAGCTCGGCCCCATCCTATCAAATGAGGTAGGGCGACGTCATCTTCTTCCTCTGTAGGCAAAGGGCTTAGCTCTTCCCCAGAGTTGCCGCTGCTTTATATGTCATCTTTATTGTCTACTACCGACTCTGTTATGGGCAGGACAAGTATGCCTATTGTAAGTTTCGGCTGAACCCAAGAGGGGGGGTGAATTGGGTGAAGTATAAAAATTTTCATTCATCAAAGTATTTTCGCAATTCAGAAAATTCATCTTGGATATCAAAAGTAAGTTCACAAATAATTGGTAAACACTCAAATGTAAATACTGAAAATGTAAGAGATAAGGGGGAAGAGTTTGCAAACAGATTTATACTGGTTCGGCCTTATCCTTGACCTACGTCCAATCCCCAAGCCTCACTTGGGATTTTCAATCCACTATCTTTAATCTTCTTGATTACACGATCTGTAACTGAAGCAATCCTCTCTCTAGGATTCACTCCCCCTTACAATCTGTAATCAACACACTGCTTGATTACACACTTTGTACTCGAAGTAATCCTCTCACTAGGATTCACTGCCCCTTACAAGTTGTAATCAACACAATGTATATCCCACTCAAGATTACCCAATCTTGAGTAACTCTCAAAAAGATAATGTGTTTACAATAAGTTTCCTCTCAAAGGAATGAATGGATAATCACTGAAGTATAGATACAATTCATTTCACTCTCTAAGCTATCTAGATATGAAAAACAGAGTGAGAATGATGAAGAAGCAGAGTATCAGCATTTTGGCATTGTAAACTTGTATCTCCTCGTTTTTCTGCTTGAGTCCATGTCTTTTATATGTAGAGAATGATGTGTGACCGTTGTAGGATGAATCAGACCGTTGTAGTTGATTGTCATTAAGTGTGGTCTGCTTCTCTCTCTAAACTCCAACTAATCCATGTGGTAATTTGATCTGAGGTGGCTCTCTAAGAATTTGCCCGTTGGAGATGACTTTACTTGTTGTGGTAAGCATTCTTTAACATTTAGAAGGCGTGCTCAGATGGATTAGCTGAAAGTAGGTTGATTTGCAGAAGTGCATTAAATGCACTATTCACTTTTTGCTTTTTGGCTTTGACCTCCAATAATCTTCATCTGATCTTACTGAAATTCACTCAACAAACTTGTTAAACATAGCTAGGAATATGATTGAATGAATTATGGAAGCAATAAGATCAAACAACAGTGATTTGCAAATTCGTGTAATTCAAAAATCAATTTTGACCGTTGTATACCACGGTAAGTTCATCCATACTGCAGTATGGCACTGTGCATAAGTGCCCATACTGCGGTATCCAAAGTCATACTGCGGTATGCAGCTTCCAGAGGCAAATCATCGTGACTTGTGTTTGAAAACCAAGACTTATACTGCGGTATGCAAGTAACATACTGCAGTAAGACAGTTCTTGACAAATTGAGAATCAGTTTTAGAGCCCAATACTGCAGTATGCAAACCTATACTGCAGTATGCAATAGTTATGAAATTTGGAAGCTCTCTGTATAAGCCTATACTGCAGTATCCATATCCATACTACGGTATTGGCTAGTTTTGAAAAAACTCAGTTGCTCTCTGGATGGCCCTATACTGCAGTATACATACCTATACTGCGGCATTAGCTATTTCTGAAAAACTCAGTTGCTCTCTGGATGGCCCTATACTGCAGTATACATACCTATACTGCAGTATTGACTTGACTGAAAAACTTGGTTGCTCTCTGGTAGTCCAATACTGCGGTATAGCACCCTATACTGCGGTATTGACTTAACTTGAAAAATTTGATTGTTCTCTGGAAGTCCAATACTGCGGTATAGCACCCTATACTGCGGTATTGACTTAACTGAAAAAAGTTTGATTGTTCTCTGGAAGTCCAATACTGCGGTATAGCACCCTATACTGCGGTATTGATTTAAGTTGAAAAATTTGATTGTTCTCTGGAAGTCCAATACTGCGGTATAGCACCCTATACAGTGGTATTGACTTAACTTGAAAAATTTGGTTGCTCTCTGTAAGTCCAACACTGCGGTATAGCAACCTATACTACGGTATTGACTTATAATGGATTTGAGCAACTCCTTGAACAGACTATCAACTTCTGAGGGCCATATCTCTCTGGTCCGAGCTCCGTTTTGGTCCGTTCAACTCTTGATGGAAAGCTCTGTGAGTCTACCTTCATATGCCACTGATTTTAGCTCAATCGGATTTGTCGTTTGTGAGATATATTCAAAATATCGAAGGCTGTTCCTGACTGTGACGCTGATCTTTGTGTCAACTTGTAAAATTCATCAATGATTCATCTAAACTCCTTTGGGCGTGAATTTTTGTCACCAATACGTGTTAGATGTCTAGTTTCTTGGTTTCGTCTCAATCCGATCTCTGGTTTGTGAGATATCATCGAATTACTAGACGTCGCCCGTGCTAAACGTGAACAGAGTGGAGCTGAAGGGCTGATCACGTTGCATATGATCTTGGAGCCTTCTAGCCGCTGATTTTTGCTGACTTTAACTCCAAATTGAGCCATTTGAACTTCCATATGATCTTGGAGGCTTCTAGCTTCAATATAAGAACTTGAATAATTGTATCTTCATTCCATTTAGCAAGTTCTTCTTTCTTTCTTCTCCTCTTGATCATTTTCCATAACTCAACTCTTTCTTCCTTCTCTTTTCTTGATCACTCCATATCATTTGACTTCACATCTTCTTTGATTCAATTTCTTCTTCTTGTAATCTCTTATCTCCTTCTTGTTTATTTTCCATAACTAAACTTGGATTAATCTACATTAAATACAACAATTAGTCAATGTAGGAGATAACTATATTACTCAATCTTTTTGCTTATAACAATGGCATCTACATAAGACATCATCAAAACTAATCATAACTAACATTCTCCCCCTTTTTGATGATGACAAATACCTTAAGAAAAATATGTATGAATATGAGAATGTATTAGATGCAACATATTTTTCTTGCCATTCTCTCCCCCTTATTTGTCATTAGCAAAAAGTTGAAGTAAAGAGGAAATGTTTAAAGAGACACATATGAAACCAGATTAAAAGGGTCAAAGAATTGATTTTCTCTCCCCAATTAAAAGTGTTTTCATTCTAAATATGAAGCAATTTAGAATGTTTTTATGAAAAACAAATTTGAGAGAATTTGGAGAGGTTTTCAAGACATCTTTCACATTTAAAAACATATAGATACCAAACATGTGCAAAATTTCTACTGAATATAAAAAGATAGAGTTTAGAAATGCTCATGTTGGTTCTGCAAACTGATGAATGGTCAAAGAAGTCTATTTGCTTGCTGCATGAAGTTTGATTGTGTTGCCATGGTGTGAGATGAAGCAGTGGAAGGCTCTCTTCCTTGTTGTGTGAGATTCTTTGAAGAAGATCAATAGCAAGATCATGAGTATCCTGTATAATGTAAATAGGATGAAAATATTTGCTTCTTGAAGACTATCACATCCGAATATGATCAGCACTCAGCTTCCATCCTTTGCTTTTTCTTCAAAGATCATCGATGTAGAGCATATCTCAGCTTTAATGATTGATCTCCAAAGTTGCAACACATAACCAAATCTCCTGCTACAAATTAAAACATCCTTTCCAGAAGAGATTTGTTAGTGCAACCAGATATCAAAGTACTCCTTTCTAAATGATATCTTCAAATAAAGATAATGAAAGGAAAAATATAAGATATTTTCAAGAGTGAAATTAACTCATCATCAAAACTAATAAAAAATAGTGAATGTAGATGAGCATGTTTAAAAAGGATTTTCTTCAAATAAAAGAGAAGAGCTTATAGAGTATAAAACACATATGAATGTGAAGCTCCCCCTTACTGAATGCATGACTAAAATGTGAAATTCCCTTTAATGATTCCAAATAATAATGTGACACCAAATGTCATGAGGTCTAAAGTTCCTCCAACTCTAATGGACATAATATGGTATCTCAGAATTAAGAACTTTCAAAGGCACATGGATGGACTTGAAATTGGTATGAAGAAATCACTTATGCCTTTATGATGATAAAAGAGTTTTAAAGCATAAGGATCATTTTAAAAATGGGTTTGCTCGGCTAAGATTCATGAGATAAAATTAAATGAATAAAATCAAATTAGCCTAGCATGATTATGATATACAATACACATATTGTTTCATAATACAATACCTCACTTGAATAATATCGTAATTACTCAAGTTAATCCTCTGTAGTCCATAGATGCATTACTAGATAGCTATTATCCATTATTTTGAATGCATCTTGGAAGCTGAAATCCTGAATGAGGTTTGTATAGGATTAGTTTCTGCTCATAGCTTCTCATCAAGCTAGCATGCTCCTTATCATCTTGGTTTAAGCCTCTTGCTAGTGATGGAATGTCACTCAAGTGATGCCACAAAATTTGCAGACATAGCCACTGAAATGATCTATTCTATTTGCCTATATTCTTTGTATCCCTCAACAGAACATTTTGGTTAGCTCCTGCAAAAATATGTGTCCTTTGTTACTCAATGATTCTTGACTCCACACAAGATTAGACATGATAACTCTAATGCTCTTATAGAATTAAATCATATGATTTTTGAGCAAAGAGTATAACAATCAAAGATCAAAACATAGTTTTACCCAAACAAATAAGATCAAGCCAATGAATTGAATAGGGTAACAACTAAATGATACCAAAAATGTTATTTCTCAATGACAATTTGTGAATACACTTTATGCAGAAAAGATGTCATTGATAAAAATGAGTATAGAAAACCTTATCTATAACGATAAACATTTATCAATTTGAAGTTCAGATTTTTCAAGAAAGATAATGAAATATGCAAAGTATTTCAGATCTTGAATGGTCTTTCAAAAATGTGATGACACATTATGAAATCAATATTTTTCATACATGAAAGATTTTTGAAACATGTTTGAAAACAATGTTTATTATAAATATGATGGAAGTCAGTAGATTTAATGAATATATCAATATGCTTCAGTTTTAGAAAACATGTTGAACATTGAAGTTAACATGTTGAAGAATTTTCTGAAAAGCCAAAGTCATGAAAGTAAAGCATTATCAAGACATGCTTAGCACAACATATATAAGCTTAATGACTTTGCTATTGACTAAAAGATAATCTTGCCTTAGAGAGTAGAGTCTTGAAGATATAAGAACATTCAAGGCAAGAGTATGAATATGCAGAGATAGTTACTCAGAATATAGATGAACACAAATGCTGATGTATTTGAGTAACACAAGAAGTACTAGGATTCATAGACAATGAAGTACAAACTCATTAATCCAAATGATTAGAGTTCCATAATATCATCCTAGTAAGTTATTCCATATAATGGTTAATGCAGTAACATTTAATGCATTAATGAACATTCATAATGCTTGGAGTAACTTGACCAATAAGAATCTATCCAATAAGCATGAGATTTTCACAAATTGGATTCTTTTATGGAGATAAGCTTGAAGCTCATATAGATGGTCATATAGATAATCAACTTGTTAGATATAAGATCTAACTTAATTGAGAATAAAGAATGAGAAGTTCAAGCATCATATTGAATACCAAAGATCAATATGTGAATGATAGGGAAAACTCAACTGGACAAATTTGAAGCATATCCAACATTCAATATACAATATTAACTTCCAATTTGATAACATTATTTGAATGTAATCAAAGTATGGATATGTTCTCAAAGCATTTGTATGCATTTTCTCATAACAATGTGAGTTGAGATCCAAACAAATTTTACACTTGTGCATTAAAAATATAAAATCAACAAAGTTACGCACAAGCTCACTTGTTTGATTATCAAAAATTCACTAACAAATTCTTTTATGGTCCATTTAGCAATCTGAAAACATTTTGAAAAGAATATAAATGATTGATTGCTTAATGGAATGCATCATTGGACAAGTATTCAATACCCAAAAATGAATTTTATATAAGCACATTATAGGGTAAGAATTAGATATCACCATAATTCCTTTTGTCTTTGTAGAAGCTTGCTTTGTTGAGATGGATTGATGTAGATAACTCCTCTTCTGATGTTAACCATCAATGTCAACCATTACTTCTTTGGCTTCCTCAAGAGCTGAATTGTTTCTCAAAATAGTTGTACTCTTGAAAAACTTTTTCTCATCTTACAAACCCATATAAATCTTTTTCTTTCTTGGTATCCAACCTCACTTGGATCCAATCATCGTTAGCTTGTAGGAACCAAAATTCACATGCTCTTATGAATATAATCAATTTAGAATAATTGAGCAGAATGAATTGAGCATAGCTTTATGCATGAAAAAATATATTTTTCAACTCATAATGTGTACATAAAGAGTTAAGCTCTTGAACATTGCAAAATATATATAAATAAATCTATCAAGTAGATTTTCAATTTCAAAAATGATTTTCAATATTCATTCCTACTATCCAAAGTGTAAAACCTCAATAAATATTTTAGATAATAGAGTAGGAGGTTTTACCAACACGTACCCTTTTCTTAGGTACTTGGAGGATTGGCTTTGCATACCCATTGATTCTTTGGTGTCTGCAAAGTCTTCTCATAAGGTACAGTCTTCAAGTATCTTCTCTTTGATTCTTGAGATGTTCTCTTCTTTTTGTTCTCCTCAAGATAGTTGTACGGTACTCTCTAGTAGTTTCTTCTTGAGGGAGAATACAATCCTCTTGCTTGTAACCCTTGCTTCTTTTGATGTTTAAGACTTGTAGATTCAGCAATGGGTGCCATGTGAGTTCTTTTACTTGATGTAGATTCTATAATCTCCTTCTTTGGTGTATGAGAAACTCTTGGCTTCTTCTTCCTCTTCTTTGTACCTTGATGTCCATTGATATTCAAATCATCCTGCACACATGGAGTACTAGATGGACATTTTGGTACCCACTTATACTTGGGTCCTTGACTGTTAGTATTGGACCTTGATTGTCCTTTAGGAACCCAAACAAATTTATTTCTTACATTGGAATTTCTTCTAATATAACATGTGTAAGAAATATGTCCAGATTTTCCACAATAATTGCAAGTAATATGATTATGCTTGTTATAAACATCTTTGCAAGAATTATGTGGTTCTAGTGGATGCAATTTCGAGTGATTCATGTTCGTGCATTCTTTCTTCCCATATAATTTTCCAGCATGATTGACAATACTTTTGTTTTTCAAAATAGAATCACTAATTGGTTGAAAAACAATTTTATGAAAATGTTCAAAAACATTTTTCTTAACTACACAAGGAGAATTGGAATTGTTTACCACTTGTGTGTCTTGAGCTTTGGATAATGGTTCATCACGATCTTCCATGAGCTCTCCTTGGGAATCATCTTTCTCTTGTTCTTTTGTGTTGACTGGATTTTGTGAGTATTCAATGATTTCTCCTTCTTCATTCTCCAATTCCAATTGTTCATCAAGTGAGGATACATCACTTGTAATTTCAGATGAACTATAAACACAATCAACTTCAACACAATTGTTAGAAGCATAAAGAGAATCAAGAGTATCCCATATATCTTTAGCACTAGAGCAACATTTGATTTTCACAAAATCATTTTCGGTTAGAGCACTATATAAAATTTTCATTGCTCTAATGTTCAATGAAAACAATTTCTTTTCTTTTTATGTCCAATCCTTCCTTGGTTTGGAATCAAAAGCATTTGTAAAAACATTCCACATATAAAAATCAGTTGCTTTGATAAAACTAGTCATTCTAGCTTTCCAATACCAAAAATCAATATCTTTAAAAAGTGGTGGAATGGTAAAATCAAAGCCTTCTGAAAACGAAGAATACCCGAAATCAGCCATTGAAACTCTTGAGACGGTTAAGTCCTTTAAACAAGAGCCCTGCTCTGATACCAAATGTAAGTTCCGGCTGAACCCAAGAGGGGGGTGAATTGGGTGAAGTATAAAAATTTTCATTCATCAAAATATTTTCACAATTCAGTAAATTCATCTTGGATATCAAAAGTGTTGGAAATTATGCCCTAGGGGCAAGTCATTGTTCTCCATTAAGTTATCACTTCATACGCATGTTTATGGTGATAACTATATCCCTGGATATATCTTATAGATTATCCTAAATGTCCTTGGTCGGTCATCTACGTGGGAGCGAAGATGAGATAAGACCAGTATGACTTTGATGAGGTATGGAGATACGAATCAAAGTCATGGGTATTTGTAAGAGTACAAGGTGCTGGACAACCCACTATGAGAAAGCTGCATGAATTAAGTCATAAGCTTATCTCATGTATAACCGCGTCACAACGCCCTATGACCTGAGATCATCATGGATTCCTACATGATGAGTCATTGGTCTTTGACCTAGTCAAAAGTCACCTTTGACCGGGTGATGATAAAGGCTGGGATCGAGATCAGTGGTTTTCATGCGGAGGAATGTGAATGATCAAGATGGAATTTGTCCCTCACATTTGTAGAGAGATAATACTGGGCCCCTCGATGAGTGAGTCTAAGAAATGTATGGCCATACTGTGATGGAAAGGAGTTTCCATTTCACTTATTAGACTGCTCGAGAATCGAGAAAGTAATGGTCAAGAAAATGAAGTTGACGTTATCCATGCCTCATCCTTGACCGAATTATCACGTGACAAAAGGGACTTGACATGGTTGTACGATAGGTAGTATCGTGTCAACGATCCCCATGTGAATTGGGTAGTTGTAATGTCTTGCTAGAGGCCGTTTGCGACTTGTGGGCTGATACGGTCTTGGCCCACTGCCAATCTCATATGGGCCTGCAGGGTCGCACACAAGAATAATCCAACACGGGTAAAAGTGTCCAGATTCATTGAATCTCAGATTAATCTGAGATTAAATGAATACTGAATTTAATCTAGGATAAAGATATATATGTGTATATATATATTAAATTCGAAAATAATATAATAATATTATTTAATGGAGATTATAATATTATTATATGATCTGTATTTTTATATTTAATTTATCGGATGAATTAAATATCTAAAACAAATAGAGATATTATATCTCATTTGATTTTCGAATAAAGATATCATTATCTATTTAATTTAAATTGAGATATTGTATCTCAGATTTAATTAAATAAATAGATATCATTTCTCGGATTTAATTTATAGAGATAAATTAAATCAGAAGGCTTTTAATTTGAATTAAATAAATACATTAGATTAAATCTATCAGATAGATTTAATTAATATATTTTTTAATTAGAATTCAAAATTCAAAATTAATGTGGATTAATTTTGAATATAATACGCTGATGGGTTTAGAAAAACCTACGGGAGTTTTAGTCAAGCATATTAGAAAGCCGCGAGAAACCCTAGAGAGAAATAAAGAGAGAGACGCACAGTCCGAGGCGCTAGCACGCTACCGTGTCCGTGTTCGGAGATTGTTCGTGTGCATACCGGTAGAGGAAGCCGATTCTAAGAGTCGTCTTCTGCTGATCGAGAAGGTAGCCCACCAGTTCAAAGAGAGCGAGACGCGGACGAATTCACTACAGTTTCTTGATCGCCATGAGAAAATGTATTAATATATTTTTTAATTAGAATTCAAAATTCAAAATTAATGTGGATTAATTTTGAATATAATATGCTGATGGGTTTAGAAAAACCTACGGGAGTTTTAGTCAAGCATATTAGAAAGCCGCGAGAAACCCTAGAGAGAAATAAAGAGAGAGACGCACAGTCCGAGGCGCTAGCACGCTACCGTGTCCGTGTTCGGAGATTGTTCGTGTGGATACCGGTAGAGGAAGCCGATTCTAAGAGTCGTCTTCTGGTGATCGAGAAGGTAGCCCACCAATTCAAAGAGAGCGAGACGCGGACGAATTCACTACAGTTTCTTGATCGCCATGAGAAAATGTGCGCAAAGGGTTTGTGTAGATTCTTGAGCTACTAATTGGCTAAAATCAAAGGAAAACCTCCAGCTCCGGATGATTCAGAGTTCTCTATAAGGTATGATTCGGGTTCCCTAACATTGATTTAAACGCACCTGAGTGTTCCTCGGGACGGGATTCGTAGTAAATTTTAATCCGCTGCGTGTACGAATCCCAACAGTGGTATCAGAGCCAACTCAACGTGCGTTTAAATTGGGTTTTTGTACATGCTATTATATGTGATATATATGCAAGAATCTGAATCTTTGTATGCAAGAATTTGAATTTTTGTATGCAAGAAACTGAATCTTTGTATCAAGAAATTAAATCTTGTATGCTTTATAATAATATAGCTGCGTTAGGGTTTGAATCGTTCATATTCGTGGCCACATCTGAATTGTTTAGATTGAATCAAAAGTGAAGGTTGATTGCAATTGTTGCAAATCATAATTGCAATTCAAAATTGCAACTCGAAATTGCAAATCATGATTGCAATTCGTGATTGCAATTCGAGATTGCAATTCAATATTGCAATTCGTGATTGCAATTCACGATTGCAATTATTGCAATTCATGAAATTGCAATTCAAAAAAAATGGATTATTTATAATATATAATCATGATATTATATTATAATATTATAATATAGCATAAATTCGAAATTAAATAAAAACGATATTATTAATGTAGATTATAATATTATTATCTAATGTTTGTTTTGTATTTAATTTATTTGATAAATTAAATATCTAAAACAATAGAGATATTGCATCTCAGATTTAATTTTCGAATGAGATATGGTATCTTAGATTTAATTTAAATTGAGATATGTTTCTCAAATTTAATTGATAAAAATAAATAGATATCATATCTTAGATTTAATTTATAAAGATAAATTAAATCGATATGCTTTTAATTTAGATTAAAATAAATAGATTAGATTAGATCTGTTGGACAGATTTAATTAATATTTTTTAATCTAAAATTCAAATTCAAGATTAATTGAGATTAATTTTGAATATTTTAATACGGCCAATTAGGGTTTTAGAAATCCCATAAGATATAGATCTAGTCGTATTAAAATGAAGCGACAGCCGCAAGTCTCAATGATTTAATCATAATTATTTATTTCATAATTGTATGAATTAACATATATTATGACTAATTTAGAGTTTTAATTATGATTTGATTAGATCACTCATAATTAATTTAGAATTAAATTAATATGATTATATCTAATAATACCCTCTAAATAAAATCTTAAGTCACAATGGCATCAATAAATGAATACTTGTCAAAACCTCGATTACCCATTTGTATGTTCCATCAAAGTGGATGCATCTGAGTAATCTTGGGGAGACAAGAGAGAGTAATGGTGATACTCTATATTCATTATTGTCTTGACTTAATTGAGATTATCAAAACGGTTTTGGATCTTAAGGCATTGGATAGGATTAAACATGCTAGGTCATATGATGGTCGAATCTCATAAAGATCTAAGAGTTACATGTGATGTAATTGGCAAAGGGGTTGCCTACCTAAATAACTTGATTTTAAGCGTCCTGCCAAAGCGGACTTAAGATTAAGCTAAATATGGATCTTATCCCACTAATTATAATGAGGGTTATTAATTCAGTGGGAGGTTACTGATTAAACTTTGCATACGTTTTTTTAACTTTGGAAACATGTAGAATAGTAACACCTCAACACCATCAATGCGATCAACCCTTGAGAAGGACAAACTCGATGAGACAAACTTTCTTGACATGTTTGAGGACTTAAGTGTTGATCCTAAACACGAAAGAAAGGAGTATCTCATCGATCAACCCATTCCTGACGAGCCTGCAACTGATGATCCAAGAGATCAGGCTGATGCTTATAGAAGCATTAGGATGACTCTATGGATACAGGATGCCTGAAGCCTGCCACTGTGGTTCCAGACCTCGATGGAAATCTAGAGCACATGGAGGTGTATGAGATGATTTATCATCTTATGGAAATGTTCCAGGAACAGGCGACACAAGAGAGGTATGACACCACAAAGGCCTTATTCTCTTACAAGATGGCTGAAGGTGAATCATCCTCATTTGTTGAAAATGAAAGGCTACATTGATCACATTGAAAGGCTTGGATTCCCCATATCCAAGGAGTTAGCTACAGATGTGATCTTGATCTTACTCACTGAAAGTTATGATGACTTTGTCATGGATTACAACATGAACAATGTGGAGGAATCAATTTCTGAACTGCATGGGATGCTCAAAACTGCTGAGCAGAGCCTTGAGAGGAGACCCAGTACTGTTTTGTCTGTTCAGAGAGGAGGGGTATGAAACGGAAAGCCAAGAAGACAAAACCTCCGAAGGAAGGGGTCTGCTTCTTCTGCAATGAAATTGGTTATTGGAAGAAGAATCGCACACTCTGCCTCGAAGATCTGAAGAAAACAAGAAGGATAGCGGGCTATCGCTTCAGGTATCTATATCATAGACATTCGCTTTTCTACTTCCTCAAACATGAGTATTAGATACTACATGTGGTTCACGCATTTGTATAAATGTATAGGAACTCAAGGACAGTAGAAAATTGAATGGACATCTGTGACATAAAAGATCAAGTCAAATGATTTGAATCCGACCAACCTATGGCCTTGTCGTCTAGGCCATATAAATGAAAAACACATTTCGAAACTCCATCAACATGGATTTCTGGATTCATTTGATTTTGAATCATTTGATACATGTGACTCTTGTTTGTTGAAAAAGATGACAAATGTACCTTTTATTAGACACAGTAAGAGGGCCACCGATTTATTGGGCCTCATACATACAGATGTGTGTGGACCAATGAAGCTGCCAGAGGAGGTCATTTGTACTTGATTACATTAATAGACGGTCTTAGTAGATATGGTTATATCTATCTAATGAAACATAAGTCTGAATCTTTTGAAATGTTCAAAATATTCCAAAATGAAGTGCAAAACCAACATGGCAAAACAATTAAGACACTTCGATCTGATCGGGGTAGTGAATATTTGAGCCAAGAGTTCGTTGACCATTATAGGAGTTGTGGGATCATCTCACAGCTTACTCCTCCAGGAACACCTCAATGGAATGGTGTTTTTGAATGGAGGAATCTAACTCTATTTGATATGGTTCGATCTATGATGAGTCAACCAGATCTTCCATTTTCTTTTTGAGGTCATGCCCTAGAAACTGCTGCGTTCACACTAAATCATGTTCCGTCAAAGGCGGTTGAAAAGACACCATATGAGATATAGACTGGGAAGTAACCCAGCTTGTCATTTCTTAAGATTTGGGGATGTGAGGTTTATGTTAAACAACAAGCCTCTAATAAATTATCATCAAGATCCTCAAAATGCCTTTTTGTGGGGTATCCTAAGGAAACTAAAGGATACTAGGTCTACAATCCCACCGATCACAAAGTATTTGTTATTCGGAATGGTATCTTTTTGGAAAAAGAGTTTATCTCTAAAAGAGCCAGTGGGAGTAATGTGAATCTCGAAGAAGTTCGAGAGTCACAAGACAATGTAGAACCACAGATGGAAACAGTAGAAGACTCACAACAAGTTGTTGAGACTACTCAAGTAACACAAGGCCCGCGAAGGTCTGATAGATCACCGTTACAGCTTCAGAGATATGGATTTCTGATTATTGGAAGTCGTGATGTTTTGCTCATTGAGCAGAATGAGCGAACGACCTATCAAGATGCTGTAGTAGGACCAAACTCTGAAAAATGGCTTGATGCCATGAAGTCTGAAATGCAATCTATGTACGATAATAAGGTATGGACCTTAGTCGATCTACCTGAAGGTGTAAAAACCGTTGGGTGCAAGTGGGTTTTCAAAGAGAAAACTGACATGGATAGCAAAGTAAATGTCTTCAAGTCACGACTGGTTGCAAAAGGATTCACTCAAACTCATGGTGTGGACTATGATGAAACCTTTTCCCTAGTTGCAATGGCCAAATCAATCAGAATCCTTCTTGCCATTGCATCATATTATGACTATGAGATATGGCAGATGGACGTCAAAAAGCCTACCTTAACCGAAAGCTTCTTAAGGATGTGTACATGACACAACCTGTTGGTTTTGTGCGTTCAGAGGACACTGGTAAAGTTTGCAAGCTTCAAAGATCCATTTATGGATTGAAGCAAGCATCTCGGAGTTGGAATCATCGTTTTGATGAAGTAGTCGTTTGGATTCATTCAAAACATCGATGAACTTTGTGTTTACAAGAAGGTTAGTGGGAGCACAATTGTATTTCTAGTGCTTTTGGTTGATGACATCCTACTCAATGAAAGATTTAGGCGAAGCCACTTATATCTTTGGGATCAGGACCTATAGAGATAGATCCAAGAGGCTGATAGGCCTAAGTCAGAGCACATACATAGACAAGATACTACATAGGTTCAGTATGCAGGATTCTAAAAGGGTTAACATGCCCATGTCTCATGGCATCCATCTCAGTAAGGATCTGTGTCCTAGTATACAAGATCAAAGAGACCGCATGAGTAAGATTCCATATGCCCCGCCATTGGATCCATCATGTATGCCATGTTATGTACTCGACTGGATGTATCATTTGCCTTGAGTATGACTAGCAGATATCAACAAGACCCCGGTGAGGGTCACTGGACTGCTGTCAAGAATATCCTTAAGTACTTAAGAAGGACTAAAGACTTATTCTTGGTATATGGTAGCTTGGAGGATGAGCTCTGTGTAACTTGTTACACAGATGCAAGTTTCCAAACTGACCAAGATAATCTAAGATCGCAGTCAGGGTATGTATTCCTGTTGAATGGTGGTGCGGTGAGCTGGAAGAGTTCTAAGCAGAGCACTGTAGCTTATTCTGCAACGAAAGCTGAGTATATAGTAGCATAGGATGCAATTGAGGAGGCCTTTTGGATTAATAGTTCATGACTGAACTGGAAGTGGTTCCTACCATCTCAAATCCAATAATCTTGTTCTGTGACAATAACGGCGTTATTGCACAGATAAAGGAGCCAAGGTCACATCAAAGGACCAAGCATATACTTAGAAGATTTCATCTCACCAAAGAAATGAGAAATAGAGGTGACAAAAGTATGCAAAGTACCAAGAGAATACAATGTAGTTGATCCTCTTACTAAGCCGCTTGCACAATCAAAACATGAGTGTCATGTTAGGGCAATGGCAATTAGAGTAATTAATGATTGCGCCTAGTGGAAGTGGGAGTCTGTTGGAAATTATGCCCTAGGGGCAAGTCATTGTTCTCCATTAAGTTATCACTTCATACGCATGTTTATGGTGATAACTATATCCCTGGATATATCTTATAGATTATCCTAAATGTCCTTGGTCGGTCATCTACGTGGGAGCGAAGATGAGATAAGACCAGTATGACTTTGATGAGGTATGGAGATACGAATCAAAGTCATGGGTATTTGTAAGAGTACAAGGTGCTGGACCGACCCACTATGAGAAAGCTGCATGGATTAAGTCATAAGCTTATCTCATGTATAACCGCGTCACAACGCCCTATGACCTGAGATCATCATGGATTCCTACATGATGAGTCATTGGTCTTTGACCTAGTCAAAAGTCACCTTTGACCGGGTGATGATAAAGGCTGGGATCGAGATCAGTGGTTTTCATGTGGAGGAATGTGAATGATCAAGATGGAATTTGTCCCTCACATTTGTAGAGAGATAATACTGGGCCCCTCGATGAGTGAGTCTAAGAAATGTATGGCCATACTGTGATGGAAAGGAGTTTCCATTTCACTTATTAGAATGCTCGAGAATCGAGAAAGTAATGGTCAAGAAAATGAAGTTGACGTTATCCATGCCTCATCCTTGACCGAATTATCGCGTGACAAAAGGGACTTGACATGGTTGTACGATAGGTAGTATCGTGTCATCGATCCCCATGTGAATTGGGTAGTCGTAATGTCTTGCTAGAGGCTGCTTGCGACTTGTGGGCTGATACGGTCTTGGCCCACTGCCAATCTCATATGGGCCTGCAGGGTCGCACACAAGAATAATCCAACACGGGTAAAAGTGTCCAGATTCATTGAATCTCAGATTAATCTGAGATTAAATGAATACTGAATTTAATCTAGGATAAAGATATATATGTGTATATATATATTAAATTCGAAAATAATATAATAATATTATTTAATGGAGATTATAATATTATTATATGATCTGTATTTTTATATTTAATTTATCGGATGAATTAAATATCTAAAACAAATAGAGATATTATATCTCATTTGATTTTCGAATAAAGATATCATTATCTATTTAATTTAAATTGAGATATTGTATCTCAGATTTAATTAAATAAATAGATATCATTTCTCGGATTTAATTTATAGAGATAAATTAAATCAGAAGGCTTTTAATTTGAATTAAATAAATACATTAGATTAAATCTATCAGATAGATTTAATTAATATATTTTTTAATTAGAATTCAAAATTCAAAACTAATGTGGATTAATTTTGAATATAATACACTGATGGGTTTAGAAAAACCTACGGGAGTTTTAGTCAAGCATATTAGAAAGCCGCGAGAAACCCTAGAGAGAAATAAAGAGAGAGACGCACAGTCTGAGGCGCTAGCACGCTACCGTGTCCGTGTTCGGAGATTGTTCGTGTGGATACCGGTAGAGGAAGCCGATTCTAAGAGTCATCTTCTGCTGATCGAGAAGGTAGCCCACCAGTTCAAAGAGAGCGAGATGCGGACGAATTCACTACAGTTTCTTGATCGCCATGAGAAAATGTGCGCAAAGGGTTTGTGTAGATTCTTGAGCTACTAATTGGCTAAAATCAAAGGAAAACCTCCAGCTCCGGATGATTCAGAGTTCTCTATAAGGTATGATTCGGGTTCCCTAACCTTGATTTAAACGCACCTAAGTGTTCCTCAGGACGGGATTCGTAGTAAATTTTAATCCGCTGCGTGTACGAATCCCAACAAAAAGTAAGTTCACAAATAATTGGTAAACACTCAAATGTAAATACTGAAAATGTAAGACATAAGGGAGAAGAGTTTGCAAACAGATTTATACTGGTTCGGCCTTATCCTTGACCTACGTCCAGTCCCCAAGCCTCACTTGGGATTTTCAATCCACTATCTTTAATCTTCTTGATTACACGATCTGTAACTGAAGCAATCCCTCTCTAGGATTCACTCCCCCTTACAATCTGTAATCAACACACTGCTTGATTACACACTCTGTACTCGAAGTAATCCTCTCACTAGGATTCACTCCCCCTTACAAGTTGTAATCAACACAATGTATATCCCACTCAAGATTACCCAATCTTGAGTAACTCTCAAAAAGATAATGTGTTTACAATAAGTTTCCTCTCAAAGGAATGAATGGATAATCACTGAAGTACAGATACAATTCATTTCACTCTCTAAGCTATCTAGATATGAAAAACAGAGTGAGAATGATGAAGAAGCAGAGTATCAGCATTTTGGCATTGTAAACTTGTATCTCCTCGTTTTTCTGCTTGAGTCCATGTCTTTTATAGGTAGAGAATGATGTGTGACCGTTTTTGACCGTTGTAGTTGATTGTCATTAAGTGTGGTCTGCTTCTCTCTCTAAACTCCAACTAATCCATGTGGTAATTTGATCTGAGGTGGCTCTCTGAGAATTTGCCCGTTGGAGATGACTTTACTTGTTGTGGTAAGCATTCTTTAATGTTTAGAAGGCATGCTCAGATGGATTAGCTGAAAGTAGGTTGATTTGCAGAAGTGCATTAAATGCACTATTCACTTTTTGCTTTTTGGCTTTGACCTCCAATAATCTTCATCTGGTCTTACTGAAATTCACTCAACAAACTTGTTAAACATAGCTAGGAATATGATTGAATGAATTATGGAAGCAATAAGATCAAACAACAGTGATTTGCAAATTCGTGTAATTCAAAAATCAATTTTGACCGTTGTATACCGCGGTAAGTTCATCCATACTGTAGTATGGCACTGTGCATAAGTGCCCATACTGCGGTATGCAGCTTTCAAAGGCAAATCAACGTGACTTGTGTTCGAAAACCAAGACCTATACTACGGTATGCAAGTAACATACTGCAGTAAGAGAGTTCTTGACAAATTGAGAATCAGTTTTAGAGCCCAATACTGCAGTATGCAAACCTATACTGCAATATGCAATAGTTATGAAATTTGGAAGCTCTCTGTATAAGCCTATACTGCAGTATCCATATCCATACTGCGGTATTGGCTAGTTTTGAAAAAACTCAGTTGCTCTCTGGATGGCCCTATACTACAGTATACATACCTATACTGCGGTATTGACTTGACTGAAAAACTTGGTTGCTCTCTGGAAGTCCAATACTGCGGTATAGTACCCTATACTGCGGTATTGACTTAACTTGAAAAATTTGATTGTTCTCTGGAAGTCCAATACTGCGGTATAGCACCCTATACTGCGGTATTGACTTAACTGAAAAAAGTTTGATTATTCTCTGGAAGTCCAATACTGCGGTATGGCACAATATACTGCGGTATTGACTTAACTTGAAAAATTTGATTGTTCTCTGGAAGTCCAATACTGCGGTATAGCACCCTATACTGCGGTATTGACTTAACTTGAAAAATTTGGTTGCTCCCTGTAAGTCCAATACTGCGGTATAGCAACCTATACTGCGGTATTGACTTATAATGGATTTGAGCAACTCCTTGAACAGACTATCAACTTCTGAGGGCCATATCTCTCTGGTCCGAGCTCCGTTTTGGTCTGTTCAACTCTTGATGTAAAGCTCTGTGAGTCTACCTTCATATGCCACTGATTTCAGCTCAATCGGATTTGTCGTTTGTGAGATATACTCAAAATATCGAAGGCTGTTCCTGACTGTGATGCTGATCTTTGTGTCAACTTGTAAAATTCATCAATGATTCATCTAAACTCCTTTGGGCGTGAATTTTTGTCACCAATACATGTTAGATGTCTAGTTTCTTGGTTTCGTCTCAATCCGATCTCTGGTTTGTGAGATATCATTGAATTACCAGACGTCGCCCGTGCTAAACGTGAACAGAGTGGAGCTGAAGGGCTGATCACGTTGCATATGATCTTGGAGTCTTCTAGCCGCTGATTTTTGCTGACTTTAACTCCAAATTGAGCCATTTGAACTTCCATATGATCTTGGAGGCTTCTAGCTTCAATATAAGAACTTGAATAATTGTATCTTCATTCCATTTAGCAAGTTCTTCTTTCTTTCTTCTCCTCTTGATCATTCTCCATAACTCAACTCTTTCTTCCTTCTCTTCTCTTGATCACTCCATATCATTTGATTTCACATCTTCTTTGATTCAATTTCTTCTTCTTGTAATCTCTTATCTCCTTCTTGTTTATTTTCCATAACTAAACTTGGATTAATCTACATTAAATACAACACTTAGTCAATGTAGGAAATAACTATATTACTCAATCTTTTTGCTTATAACAATGGCATCTACATAAGACATCATCAAAACTAATCATAACTAACACCTATCACTCCCACTTATCCACAACAAGGGGCAGAGTATGTTTACTTTCCAATTTCTGATTGATTTACATATGTTTAGTTTTCTTTAAGCATCTATGTACTAACATTTTCAATACTTCGCATTTCTTCCTTCAACACACTGCATTGCTGTTGGTTGATTTCCTTAATGGCAAGTGAATCAGTCAAACAAGTAATAAAGAGTAAGTAGAGTATCTTCCCACAGAGACTAGGATACCAAATGATGACACCGAATTTGCAGAATTAGTCGTGTTTAACAAGAGAGTAAATTTGATTTGGTTGGGAGTTCTTATAGCTCTACTAATAAACAGAAAAAATAACTAAATGATCGTAGTCATAAGAAGATATCAGTAAAACGATAGACTGAACTCAAAATCCTTTCTAAGCGTATTAATCCACCAGCTGCCTAAATGCATTGCTATAACATTCATACTGAACAGCTCTCACAAATGCTACAACATGAACACCTTATGTAAAGTTATTCAGTTAATCCACCACGTTAATCTATCGAAGTTCTCGCATCCGATACATACAATTCTATTCTGTACTTCTCCCATATGTCTATGCCGACTTTTCTAGTTGGATTATCAATACAAATCAAGGTGTTATGATTATGAGTGGTATACCCATCCCTAAAGCCTACAATAATAGGTCAAGCCTTACACCAGCCTGCCTAGCAATCACTGTTTCTTAGATGTATAACCTCGACTACCTCTCAGTAAGCCGAGGCCACTGATCTAGCCCTTAGCTTTCGCTAATCGACAAGAAATTAAATCATTGATAAGAAAATTGAATGTATTGAATTAAGAACTGACAACTGGGTTCATTCTATACTTAGAAAATCATCCTCGCTTAGCCAAAAGGAGTTAGTTGATGACTAACGATGGAATCACAAAATAGAATACTACAAAATAGCCCATGACAAAAGATTGACTAGAAATAAAATAAAGAAACAGAAAGCTTGATGGAGGTTCTGACGGTGTGGAAGAAGCCCTGTCATGTCAGAACTTCACGCCTTATTCACTCCATCTCACTACAAGGAAAGATGATCGGTTCTCTTGGAGTCCTCGTTCTTCGTAACTTCTCTTACTCTTCTTTCAAGTCTGGCCGTATACGATTGGTCTCTGACTCTCGACGACTTCCGAACCTCTTTAGGGTTGGCTGTTGTTTCCCTATATAGTTTGGTTTACTTGCAGCATACGTTTCAACGAACTGGGCCTTTCATAATCTGTCAAAATCCAATCGTATCTTTCTTTCCAAATCTCGGTAGATTGATTCTGTTGATCCTGCGAGATTTATCAAATCTTTAGTTTCGATCATCCACATCTTCTATTTCAATAGGTCAGCAATCTAACAGTTATTCTCACCCTACAATATATTTCCTGAAACAACATTGACAAAAGATAAGGACATATGCCGCATAGTACTGTGTCATTTACTCTGCTATAGCTTCAGGGATGCATTATATTACACTTCGATACAACCGTCCTAATGCTATAGTATAGCATCGGCTATGTTATGTGACTTTCTTATAAAACCTCAAAACTTGTTCTTTCTTAGCACATGTTTAGGATGTAAGTGAAATTTATCCTTAAGTTCCCTGTACAATGAATTAATGCCTTTTTGCTTAGATTGAATGCAATTAAGCTCATATTCACCATACAATTCACTCATAAAACACAAGGAAAACATGGCATAATTAGTGTTTATCAGTTGCCTCGGAGCTAGGTCGGGGAAGCTAGTTCCTTTAATACACTAGTATGGGGATCAATTGATCCTGTGACAGGGCTGGTGTGGATTTATCCTATCGACAACCAAGAGTAAGTCATGTAAAGTTACTAGTAATGTTACATTTTTTTACCTTTAGTTTGTATGCTAATATTTGCATCATTTTCTCTGTCTTCAAATTTGAGCCTTATAATCTGGTGACAAATTTCATGTTAGCCAAAATATTCCATAATTTCATTCAACCTTGGGCCAATTGGACAGAGATTCCTAAGGATTTTCAGGAGGCTTGGATCAATGAGTTCTTGGTAAGTTATGTGCTTTATGGTTATTAATTTCTTATCCAAATGCAAACTAGTTAAGTACTTTTATAATTTGCAGCACTAATTGTTCGTTATTGATTTTTAGGGTTAGTTTGGGTTCTTTCCAGACCATCTGGGAAATTTGAAAAAAGCTTACAACTACAAGTCATGGATTGAACCATAGCCCATCCAAAGACTAGACATTAGTTATGTGCTAAATGAACATAGAATGTTTGGCAATGGAGATAGATCTTGCCAATTCAAATGGTTTACAAATCCTTCTAATTAATGATCATTCTAGGCTGCTTGTTGCAGCAATTAGCGGCGAGACATTTATTGCATTTATTATGTGTTTTAGACACCAACATATTAATTTCATTTCACATGCCTTATTTGTGATGTATTTTTGTACTTGTAGGAAACCTATCAGAAGCTGACGCAGGAAAGAGACTCAAAGAGTGAGAGAGACTCTACATCCTCTCAATCCAATAACGAGAGTCTATTCAATTCAGGTTGTTGGTGGATTTAACAAGAAAGGAAGACTCTTCGGGGAGGGTGCCTTTGGCAGCCAGCTGAAGCAAACAAAGCGCTCCTCATCTGGTAGTGAAGGTGTTTTTGTAGGTGAACATAATACATTTGATATTGATTGTTACATTTTCATTCCCTCGTCATTTTCAATTAAGTACAAGAAATAAACTTACTTCCTAATGTGTTTTTTGATGGTGTGATGAAGAGGATGAAGGCGTTGGTGCAAGAGCCTGAAGCTTAGCTGACCTAGACACAACAACAGATGAGGTAGCAAGCAAATAAGCTACATCAGACACAAGAGATGATGAGGCAGATGCAGCTTGTACCAATACCACATGAAATATGCTTCATCATATATGTATATAGAAATAGCAATTTTGAGTTTAATAAATACTAATACCAAGTAAACTACGAGTTTTATATATATATATATATATATATATATATATATATATATATATATATAACAACAAGCTTTTCTTTCAATTTCATGTTATATATATATATATAAGTAGTAAGTTTTTCTTTTGATTTTGTGATATCCACATATATAGCCATTCAAGTTTATTTTCCAAACCAACAAAGTTTTCCTATTATTTTTCAAATGTAGTAATATATACACACACAAATAAACTAGACAAGCTTTTCCTATTATTTCCAAATGTAGCGGATATATACACACATACACATACATACATATATATGTGTGTGTGTGTGTGTGTGTATTTTGTCATAAGAAGGATTTTGAGTTGAAGATAGAAGCTCTTGAATTTGCAACAGAGCAGATTCTTGGGTATCCCGACTCATTTTAAGAAGTCGAACTTCAACCTTAAGATTTATCTCGGATCGAAAATCTTGGGTAGTAGCTGGTTTAATAGATCGTTTGAATCTTTCCATAGTTTTGGTCAAATCGTGTTTGTTATGAAAAACTGAAAGTTTAGAAGAAGAAGAAGGAGGTGAAGATGCATGTTGTGAGGGTAGTGTAAGAATATCTTTGAATTTTGAAGGATACTCACCTTTATCACAATCTGGAAGTTCACTGATGACATCTAAGAGCAGATCTTGCTCTTTGGTGATAACATTTATTTGAGGAGAATAATCATTAGATGTTGAATTGAAATCATCATCTTGGATTTGGTTTAGATCCTCAGAAGAGTTGTAATCTTCTTCAGATTTAGAAGTTGTTTCAAGTATGAGATTGCTTATTTATTGAAGGAGAGGTTCTTTAATTTGGATGTTTCTGATTCTTCGGGAAAAGTGACAATACTTGGCATAATGGCCAACTTTTCCACTAACAATCTACTTTGTCATATATGTATGTATTCATAAACAAGACAAGTTTTTCCTATTATCTCCAAATGAAGCAATATACATATATACAATTTGCATTTCATTAGTAGAACAAAAACTATTCTCACTTCCATTATTAGCCCATGTTTTTCTTTGTTGTCATTTGTGCCCCAATTTGATTGAATCTTTTAAGGGTGGACTATGTGCATCCGACAAAAAATTGAGTTGGTATATTCAAAATAATCATGTTCGAACTTATTGAATAACAAAATCATCATGTACATATCTTGGCTCGTGAGTCACATTTTCTTGATCCATGTGGTTATATTGATCTTGAGCAAGTCATTTGAATATTAATGAAGAATTATTTGTTTCTGATTGTTAAAAGACAATATGCCATTCTCTTTCCTTTTGAAACTCAATTAAATAGACTTGTGGCTGCAAAAATTTAGTAATAAACATAAGTATATTAATCCAAAAAAAAAAACTATTATAGACTAATTTATTATTGGCATTACAAATTTCAAAGATCTGGAAAGCTGGATAAAAGAAGTGATATATATAGTTTTGGGATGATTCGTCAACTAATCATATGCCATCCCCCAATAAGAAGGCAATTTGAGAATATTTATTTTATAGTTGATTGGATATGTCCGAAAATTGATTGTGGGGATATCCAAAGCGTTGTTGATCAAAGGTTTAAGGGTGAATTCCAAGTTAGTTCAGCATGGAAAGTTGTTGAGACTGCAATGTCATGCATTGAACCACAGCCCATCCAAAGACCAAACATTAGTTATGTGCTGAATCAACAAAGAATGTTTCGCAATGGAGATAGATCTTGCCAATTCAAATGGTTTACAAAGCCTTCTAATTAATCATCATTCTAGGTTGCTTGATTCAATCACTACCCTCTCATCTAGGTAGTTGGTATACAATATCACATGATGCTAAGATCCATATAGTTCATCATCCTTGTTTGAGGATATCAACATAAAACATGCTGTTTGATTTTATTTTTAATTTATTTTGGTTTGCATGTGAAAATGGTTATTGTAATGTGTAACATAAAGTAATTTTTTAAACTTGTTCTTTGAAGTTATCTTTTGTTATGTGTAATGTAAGTGGAGCTAAATACCCAAGGGGGGGTGAATTGGGTATTCTCAAAATTTTCGACAAAAACTCTGTTTTGAGATGATAAAAGCAAAGGTGAACAGAGTAAGGTAGAGAATAGCTGGACACAGAAATTTATACTGGTTCGGTCCTAACAACTTGACCTGTTAGTTCTCTGATGGTTTTGATGATTGTCAACAACTACAAACAATTGACGAGGTTTTGCTCTTAAGTGTCAAAACTCTGTTTAAGAGCAAACCTCGAGGTTGGGTTTGTAACCTCGAGGTTTGACCTTACAGAAGCTTTAAAAATCAAGTGTTCGAATGTTGCAAAACTTGGTTTCACAAGTTATATGTGAAACCTCGAGGTTGAGAAGTCAACCTCGAGGTTCTGGTTCATTTGGAAAACCCAAGTTTCTTCATTATCACTTGTAACCTCGAGTATGCAAAGCAAACCTCAAGGTTCAACTCATACAGAAAGGTCATGTTGTTCATCAAGCACATGAACCTCGAGGTCCATGTTTCAACCTCGAGGTTGGACACTTTGTTTTGAAACATAAGCTCGATGAAAACACCTTTGACCTCGAGTATGATGTTGCAACCTCGAGTTTTATCACTTACAGAGAGCACACTGGTTTTCAAAGTATTGAAGACCTCGAGGTTAACATTGTAACCTCGAGGCTGGGCTTTATGTTTAACTTTGAACTTTGTTCTTTCAAGAGCCAACCTCGAGTACAGAAGTACAACCTCGAGGTTGTCGGGCTCCCGTGAAAACTGAAGGTTTGAAACAAACTTCAGACCTCGAGGTCACCTTTGGAACCTCAAGGTTTGCAAGTTAATGAGATTTATCAGAAGGTTTCTTCTCAAGAGAAACCTCGAGATTCACTTTGCAACCTCGAGGTTGAATGATTTTAAAACGAAGGTTTTCCTGAAGATTTCAGGCCAACCTCGAGGTTGGATGAACTAACCTCGAGATTAGTGACCGTTGAAGCTTTTTCAAATTTGTGAAATCTGCTATATCTTGTTGTTTGATCTAATTGCTTTCATAAATCATTCACTCATGATCCCAGATATGTTTAACAAGTTTGGTGAGTGTTTTTCAGTTAGCACAGATCAAGATTACTGAAGATTTGTGAGAAAAAGCAAAAAGGTGAACAGTGCATTTAATGCACCTGCACAATCTCATCTACTTTCGGCTAATCCATCTGAGCACGCCTTGTTAACGTTAAAGAATGCTTACTATATCAAGTAAAGTTAATTCCAACGGGCAGAAACTCAGAGATCCACATCAGACTTCATTAAGACTTGGATTAGCAGAAGTTTAGAGAGAGAAGATGACCAGAGCTTAAGCAAATCACTTCCAACGGTTGGAATCATCTCACAACGGTCATTTAATGTTCTCTACCTATAAATAGAGAGCATTAACTTCATCTCAAGCGGATACAACTACTTAGAACGAAAATTTATTGAGTCATTCATTGTATCAAGCTTACATCTGTATTGTATCATTTTGATACTTAGTTCTTCAGTGTTTATCTTATCTGCTCTGTAAGAGAGTCAAATATTTGTAAATCATTTATTGATTGTGATAACTACAAGTCAGGGGACTTGGTAGTTGGGGTGTATTGATTACAACTTGTAAGGGGGAGTGTGTTCTAGTGAGAGAACAGCTCTTAGTACAGAGTGTGTAATCAATATTGTTGAGTTAGTGGATTGAAAATCCCAAGTGAGGCTTGGGGACTGGATGTAGGTCAGAGAAAGGACCGAACCAGTATAAATCGTTGTGTGCAAAGCTCTTCTCTCTATCTCCTCTGTTCTGCTCTGTTCTGAGAGTGTAAAAACAGAACCAGTTTGCAAAAATTTTTAATATACCCAATTCACCCCCCTCTTGGGTATAAAGCTCCTCTTTCATTTGGTATCAGAGCAAGGTCTTCTCAGAAGAGTTTAACCACTCGAGAAGGATCACTATGGAAGGAATTCTTCCTGATGGAGCTTCAATCAACAGACCTCCCGGTTTCGATGGCGAACACTACTCTTTCTGGAAAGCAAAATTTCGTGTGTTCGTAATGGCTACAGAATATGGATTGTGGAGAGTATTTGAAACTGGAGATTATGTACCAGTTAAGGTTGAAGGAGGCATCACTGTTCCAAAGACCGAAGCTGAGTTCAACGATGATGATAAGAAGAATATTACTCTCAATAGCAAGGCCATCCTGATGCTTCAAAGTGCTCTTAGCCAAAAAGAGTTCTTTCGCATTTGCAATCTGTCAACAGCTAAGGAGATGTGGAAAGCACTAGAGATTGCATATGAAGGAACTTCTGGAATCAAGGAAAACCGGATTAATATTCTAACCACTGAATATGACTTGTTGCGGATGAAGCAAGGAGAAAGCATTGGAGAGTTTCAGCTCAGATATACCCATTTGACAAATCAACTGGCTGCTCTAGGAAAGATCTTTGATCAAGGGTCTCAAGTAAGAAAGATTCTTAATATTCTGACCAAAGATTGGGAAGCAAAGGTCACAGCTATCGAAGAGGCTCGTGGAGAGTCGATGACGTCAGTAGCAGCTTTGTTTGGTAGCTTATCTGAATATGAGAGCAAGTTGAAGTTCAAGAAGGAATTAGAAGATGTCAATGGTGGCAACAATCGCAACAAGGGAGTGGCTCTGAATGCGGAAAAGGATGAGGAAGATGAGGACGAGGATGAAGAGATTGGCATGATGGTCCGGAGATACAAGAAGTTTTATAAAAGAGATCAAGGCTTCAAGAAATTTCAGAAAGGAAGTTCGAGCTATGAATCAAAGAAGCCTATCATCTGCTATGAATGCGAGAAGCCCGGACACATCAAGGCAGAATGCCCTCAGCTGAAAAACCAAGAGAAAGAAAAGAAGAAATTCAAGAAATACAAAAAGAAGGCATATGTGTCAGCTATATGGGGAGATAGCTCATCGGATGAGGATGAAGCTGAAGAGGATGAAAGTGAAAAAGCCAACATATGCCTGGTTGCTGAGGAAGAAGAACAACCTAGTGAAATAAATGAGGTATATGAATCTCTTCCTTCCTATGATGAATTGTTTGCTGAATACAATGTTGTTCAAAAGGAGTTTGAAAAACTTGCAGACAAGTATATGTCTTTGAAAAGAAAAAATTCTTTTCTTGAACTGCAAATTGAAAACCTCTCCTCTCCTCAATCTCTGATTTGTGATGAATGCTCTATCCTAGGGAAAAAGAATTCACAACTTACAAAAGCACTTGAGAAATTCACTAAGGGAAGTGAAATGCTCAATGTGATTTTGAAACAACAACGTTTTACAAACGATAGATCGGGCATTGGTTATAGACCAGACTTTGATAAGAAGAAAGGAAAGAAAAAGAATGGACAAAAATCCTATATGAATTATTTCACTAAATCTCTTCATTCCTCAAATCCTTTTGCACATTGTACATATTGCAATAGGAAGGGTCATTCTACTTCATCTTGTTTTCATCGAAAAGAAAGAAAAGCTAAACCTGTAGGAAATTATGTCTGGGTACCAAAAGGAACATATGTTCCCAAGGTGCATGCTAACCCCAAAGGACCCAAGAAAAGATGGGTACCTAAAACTTGACCTCTGGTGATCTGCAGGTATGTCTTAGAGCATCAAGGCCGAACAAGTGGTACATTGATAGTGGATGCTCAAGACACATGACTGGAGACAAATCAAAGTTTTTATCAATAAAGCCAAAAGACGGAGGTAGAGTCACATTTGGAGGTGATCAATCCGGGAAAATCGCTGGCATTGGTGAGATAGGCAACAATGAAGGCCCACTCATCAAAGACGTCTACCTTGTAGAAGGATTGTGTCACAATCTCCTAAGTGTGAGCCAAAGCACCGATAAGGGTAATTTGGTAATATTTGACTCTGATGAATGCTTTATTGTTAAAAAGGATTTGATCTCCATAAATGATTTGAAAAATAAAGCTTTATTCAGAGCACCTAGAGATGGAAACTGTTATACTTTGAACCTCTCTAGCAATGCTTCTACTTCTGAAAATTGTTTTGTAAGTAACTTGAATGAGAGTTGGCTATGGCATAAGCGATTAGCTCATGTTAATATGTATCAACTTGACAAGTTATTGAAAAAGGATTTGGTTATTGGCATTCCCAAACTGAATTTCAAAAATGATATGATTTGTGATGCTTGTCAAAAGGGAAAACAGACCAAATCTTCTTTTAAATCTAAAAATGAGATTTCAACAAACAGACCTCTTCAACTTCTTCACATGGATCTAGTTGGACCAGCTAGAGTGAAAAGTCTTGGTGGAAACTTATACACCTTGGTCATTGTTGATGATTTCTCTAGATTTACTTGGACAATATTTTTATCTTCTAAAGATGAAACCTTTGATCAGTTTGTTTCATTTGCCAAGAAGGTCCAAAACGAGAAAGGGTTATCAATTTCAGGAATACGGACTGATCATGGTGGAGAGTTCGAGAATCAAGCCTTTGCTGAGTTCTGTGACAGTATGGGGATTGATCACAATTTTTCAGCACCAAGAACACCACAACAAAATGGTGTTGTGGAGAGAAAGAATAGAGTACTCACTGAAATGGCTAGAGCAATGTTGAACGAGTACAACACTTCTCAAGTATTTTGGGCTGATGCCATGAGTACGGCTTGCTACGTCTCCAACAGAGCATACTTGAGAAAGAAGCTGAATAAGACTCCATACGAACTCTACAAGGAAAGAAAGCCAAACCTAAGCCACCTTCATATCTTCGGCTGTAAGTGCTATGTGCACAATAATGGTAAAGACAGTCTTGGTAAATTCGATCCTAAAGCTGATTTAGCTATCTTTATTGGTTATTCTAATAGGAGCAAAGCATATAGAGTCTTTAATACTAGAACTAAAATTGTTGAAGAATCTGTACATGTTGTATTTTGTGAGTCTGAATCTGATAAATCCCTTGATGATGAAGAAGAGACTATTTTCAAAAACAAATTCTTTTCGAAAAATGCTCCTACTCCTTCTGAAAATTCTGAAAATATTTTTGAGGCTGATCCAGAAAATAATCTTGAAAATCCTGATCAGTCCCAACCTAGAGCTTGGAGATTTATAAGGAATCATCCTTTAGACCAAGTTATAGGTGATGTAAATCAAGGAGTTAGGACCAGAAATAGTACCTTGAATGAAGTTACATTTTCTGCATTTATTTCTCATATAGAGCCCTCTAAAATAGAAGAAGCTCTTTCAGACAATGATTGGGTGATTGCTATGCAAGAGGAGCTACATCAATTTGATAGAAATCAAGTTTGGGACTTGGTGCCTAGACCCAAAGACCATCCGGTAATTGGGACAAAATGGGTATTCAAGAACAAACGTGATGAGTCAGCCATCATTGTGCGTAACAAGGCTAGATTAGTGGCCAAAGGTTACAATCAAGAAGAAGGAATAGACTATGAAGAAACTTATGCTCCAGTAGCTAGATTGGAAGCAATAAGAGTTCTTCTAGCATTTGCATGCACAAAAGGCTTTAAACTCTATCAAATGGATGTCAAAAGTGCTTTTCTAAATGGCTTCATTCAAGAGGAGGTGTATGTTGAACAACCTCCAGGTTTTGAAAATGATCAATTTCCGGATCATGTTTTTAGACTTAAGAAAGCCTTGTATGGTCTCAAGCAAGCTCCTAGAGCTTGGTATGAAAGATTGAGTCAATTCTTACTCATTCAAGGATTCATTAGAGGAAAGGCTGATACAACATTGTTTATCAAGAAAAATAAATTAAATGAAATTTTAATTGTACAGATATATGTTGATGATATTATTTTCGGTGCTACTAATGATTCTTTGTGTGAGGAATTTTCCAAGTCTATGCAAGGTGAATTTGAGATGTCAATGATGGGAGAGCTTAATTACTTCCTTGGGCTGCAAATCAAGCAACATAAAGATGGGATATTCATATCTCAAACAAAGTATCTGAATGATTTGCTGAAGAAGTTTGGATTGGACAAGTGCAATGGGGCTGACACACCAATGAGCACAACTACCTCTTTGGATGCTGATGAAGAGGGCAAGGACTTCAACATCACCAAGTATAGAGGAATGATTGGATCATTGCTCTATCTCACTGCAAGTCGCCCGGACATTCAATTCAGTTTTGGAATGTGTGCTCGGTTCCAATCCGCACCCAAAGAGTCTCATGCTGAACACGTGAAGAGAATATTCAGATATCTATCTGATACAAAGACTCTTGGGCTATGGTTTCCTAAAGGTCAGCCGGAGCATCTTGTGGCATATTCAGATTCGGATCATGCTGGCTATAAGACGGATAGAAAGAGTACAAGCGGGCAATGCGAATTCTTTGGCAACTCACTTGTCTCTTGGTTTAGCAAGAAGCAAACTACCGTGGCGGTGTCCTCAACAGAAGCTGAATATGTGGCTGCCTCAAGTTGCTGTGCTCAAGTGTTGTGGCTGAAGCAACAACTTGCTGATTTAGGAGTGCACTTAAAGGAGATCCCAATACTATGTGATAACACTAGCACAATAAGCTTGGCGAAGAATCCCGTGCAACATACAAGAACCAAGCATATTGATGTGAGACATCATTTCATTCGGGATCATGTCCAGAAGAGAGATGTGAAAGTAATGTTCATCCCAACTCATCTTCAATTGGCAGACATTTTCACCAAACCATTAGCCAAGGACCCATTCACATTCATAAGAAGAGAATTGGGAATGGTAAATCCCAATGAGTTGTAAGTAATTCCTATCTACTTTTATATTAAAATATGGTTTTGATGATTATAGATCACTAACTTTAGCATCGGAGTACATAGACAATCTTATGCAGGACTTAGGTTTGCTGTCAAAAGGGCAAACCTCGAGGTTCAGTAGCCAACCTCGAGGTTGGAAGAGTGTCAAAAGGTTCAAGGTATCTGATGGATGGCACCTCGAGGCTCAAAAGCTAACCTCGAGGTTATCGAGGCAAACTGTCAAAATTGAGAATGCTTAAAAGCTGGAATCTCGAGTATGGGATTAGAACCTCGAGGTTGGTGGCAAACAGAAGAGACATCTCATCTATCAGACAGTAGAACCTCGAGGTTCTGGAGGAAACCTCGAGGTTGGAGGTAAGAATTTCAATGGTTAGTGAATTTTTTATTCATCTAACCTCGAGGCTGATATATCAACCTCGAGGTTGATCGCAGAGATTAGTGAACTTTTGTTCATCTAACCTCGAGGCTGAGAAGTCAACCTCGAGGTTGAGAGCGTGTCTATATATATGCTGCTGTGAAATTTCATTTTTACTGAACCCTAACCTCGAGTTCACTCCTTCTCTCTCGTCACTTCCTCTTCCAATCTTCATCTTTCTGCACATTTCCTCCACTCTCTGTCCACAAATGGCTTCGAAATCTCCTTCCAAGTCAGAATCTTCCTCCCATTCGAACGATGAGACAGAATCTTGGTCTCCCTCTCCACCTCCAAAACGTCAACCTTCCCCTGAACCTCAAGCAACCAAGCCTGTGAGGAAGAAGACTCGGTCTGTTCGTTTGAATACTGGGTTTGATAAGCACATCCCAGGGGTGCCCATTGATCCTCCTCCATCTCCTCCTCCGAAGAGCAAACCGAAGGGCATTTCCATCAAAGAGCCCAGTCAAGCTGAGCCTAAAAAGAGGAAAGTCCCTGAAGCAACCGGCAAAGGGAAAGAAAAAGTGGGTGAAAAGGCCAAGAAGGCAAGGACCAAGCATCCCTCAAAGCCTCAAGTTCAATCTACCTCTCAGGCCTCACAGCAAAAGAAGTTGGAGAAATTTGCTGTGAATGCAATAGAGGATATCCGGGATATCAGATCACCCCCAGAAGGATTCGTCACTGCTGCTTCATCCTTCTCCTCCAAGGAAGAAAATGATAAGTATAGAGAAATTTATCTCCCAAAAGTCTTTTGTGCTTCAGTTGCAATAAACCTTGAAAGTTTCTATAAAGAGTGCAACTTAGATCTTTCACCTTGGATAAAACAATATGAACCTTTTGTTTCCATATACTGTCCTTATACCCCTAGTTTGGTTAGGATGTTTTACTTCAAGATGAGGGATAGTAGTACATTGGATGATGATGGTGATCTGCTAGAAGAATCAGTATCCACTGTAGTCAGAGGTGTTGAATTCTCATTGACTGCTGAGAAGATCAATAAAATTTTGAAAATCAAAAACCCACCTCCTGTTCCTGAGTTTTCATATACCAATCAAGAGGTGTATGAAACTCTCATCCCAGGCAAACCCTTCCCTCGTGACCAAGCCATTAAGCTTTCATTCAAACCAAGTGACATGCCTCCTGTGCATAGAATCCTTTGGTACATATATTCTAGGAATTTCATTCCTAAGGCTGGGAACTACACTCACTTCACATCACTAGACTACAGACCCTTCACTGCATTTGTGAAGAAAGTTCCTTTCAACATTGGGGATTGGCTGCTCCAAGGGATGAAGAGTTTCAGATTTGCCAAGAAGGAATTGACACACATACCTTATCCTTCTCTAATATCTGTGATACTTTTCTATCACAAAATCTGGTATGTAGGGTCAACTGATACGCTTGAATACCCTCTCTATTTTGGCAAACATCAGATCAACCTCATGAAGATCAAGCTTGATACAGAAGGTACAGCACAGTCTCAGGCATCTCAAGCTCCTGAGGAAGCACAGTCAGCTCCTCCACCTTCTCAGGCTCCTCTACCAGATGATCTGATGGGACAAATCAGACAGATTGTGGATCAAGCCCTCATCTCCCATCGTGCTCTCATGAAGACTGAGGTCGACATTTTACGGGCTGACATCAAGTTGGGACTTATGGATGTCATTGTGGCTCAGACTGAGGTGATGTCCCACTTGAATAAGCTAAAGGAGGAAGTGGATCACAAGTTTACTGAATTGGACTCCTCTTTAGCTGTCACACTCTCGGCTGCATCTGATGCCAGAGACAGAGCTGGCATGCTACTTAGACATTTTGGTCTCGGGGCTTCCTCATCCACTCCTGGTTCATCCTCAGTTCCAGTACAAGCTTCCACTGCTATTCCTGCTCCTGAGATGGATTCTGATCCTATCCCTGCTACAGCTGATGGCCCTAGTTCATCACTCCCTATACCTGACCCATCTTCACCTCCCTCTCCTGCTGATTCTCCTGCTCACTCACCCCCTCACTCACCTCCCTCTCACTCTTTCTCATTCCCTAGCCCTCCACACTCTTCTCCACCTCATACCACTCCTGTTGCCCAGTCTCAACCTTCCCCAGTCACCCCTACCACAGAAGTTCTTCCTAACCCACTTCCATTTCCATCCACTCCTGCCACTGAGATCTTTCCCACACCTTCTCCCTATACCTATCCTTCCCTTCTTGATCCCTCCTTTGATCCTACCACTGCTATGGTGCTTTACCAGCCTCCTCTTGTTATTCTCGACCCAGAGTATGTTGATGACGATGACAAAGGGGGAGAGACAAGCAATGAGTGAGGACTAGAGTCTAGGGATCTAGTTTCTAGAGTCTAGGGATCTATTTTTTTTGCAGCAGCATGTGTATTTTCATGTATTTTCTTTTGTAGTATTGTCTGTATTTTGTTTTCATTGAATTCCATTATATCTTGTATAAATTTATTGAAATGGAATGTCAATTGAAATATCAGTCTCGATTTCATGCTTCTGCTTATCTCTGAGAATATATGACTCTTTATCTAAGAACTCTACTTGTGCAAAAATCAATTTTTCAAACACTCTGATAATCTCACTGATAATCTTTTAAATGTTTAAAGAGGTATTGCTTGTAGATGTTGTCATCATCAAAAAGGGGGAGAATGTTAGTTCTCTGATGGTTTTGATGATTGTCAACAACTACAAACAATTGACGAGGTTTTGCTCTTAAGTGTCAAAACTCTGTTTAAGAGCAAACCTCGAGGTTGGGTTTGTAACCTCGAGGTTTGACCTTACAGAAGCTTTAAAAATCAAGTGTTCGAATGTTGCAAAACTTGGTTTCACAAGTTATATGTGAAACCTCGAGGTTGAGAAGTCAACCTCGAGGTTCTGGTTCATTTGGAAAACCCAAGTTTCTTCATTATCACTTGTAACCTCGAGTATGCAAAGCAAACCTCAAGGTTCAACTCATACAGAAAGGTCATGTTGTTCATCAAGCACATGAACCTCGAGGTCCATGTTTCAACCTCGAGGTTGGACACTTTGTTTTGAAACATAAGCTCGATGAAAACACCTTTGACCTCGAGTATGATGTTGCAACCTCGAGTTTTATCACTTACAGAGAGCACACTGGTTTTCAAAGTATTGAAGACCTCGAGGTTAACATTGTAACCTCGAGGCTGGGCTTTATGTTTAACTTTGAACTTTGTTCTTTCAAGAGCCAACCTCGAGTACAGAAGTACAACCTCGAGGTTGTCGGGCTCCCGTGAAAACTGAAGGTTTGAAACAAACTTCAGACCTCGAGGTCACCTTTGGAACCTCAAGGTTTGCAAGTTAATGAGATTTATCAGAAGGTTTCTTCTCAAGAGAAACCTCGAGATTCACTTTGCAACCTCGAGGTTGAATGATTTTAAAACGAAGGTTTGCCTGAAGATTTCAGGCCAACCTCGAGGTTGGATGAACTAACCTCGAGATTAGTGACCGTTGAAGCTTTTTCAAATTTGTGAAATCTGCTATATCTTGTTGTTTGATCTAATTGCTTTCATAAATCATTCACTCATGATCCCAGATATGTTTAACAAGTTTGGTGAGTGTTTTTCAGTTAGCACAGATCAAGATTACTGAAGATTTGTGAGAAAAAGCAAAAAGGTGAACAGTGCATTTAATGCACCTGCACAATCTCATCTACTTTCGGCTAATCCATCTGAGCACGCCTTGTTAACGTTAAAGAATGCTTACTATATCAAGTAAAGTTAATTCCAACGGGCAGAAACTCAGAGATCCACATCAGACTTCATTAAGACTTGGATTAGCAGAAGTTTAGAGAGAGAAGATGACCAGAGCTTAAGCAAATCACTTCCAACGGTTGGAATCATCTCACAACGGTCATTTAATGTTCTCTACCTATAAATAGAGAGCATTAACTTCATCTCAAGCGGATACAACTACTTAGAACGAAAATTTATTGAGTCATTCATTGTATCAAGCTTACATCTGTATTGTATCATTTTGATACTTAGTTCTTCAGTGTTTATCTTATCTGCTCTGTAAGAGAGTCAAATATTTGTAAATCATTTATTGATTGTGATAACTACAAGTCAGGGGACTTGGTAGTTGGGGTGTATTGATTACAACTTGTAAGGGGGAGTGTGTTCTAGTGAGAGAACAGCTCTTAGTACAGAGTGTGTAATCAATATTGTTGAGTTAGTGGATTGAAAATCCCAAGTGAGGCTTGGGGACTGGATGTAGGTCAGAGAAAGGACCGAACCAGTATAAATCGTTGTGTGCAAAGCTCTTCTCTCTATCTCCTCTGTTCTGCTCTGTTCTGAGAGTGTAAAAACAGAACCAGTTTGCAAAAATTTTTAATATACCCAATTCACCCCCCCTCTTGGGTATAAAGCTCCTCTTTCAACACCCAGTCCCCAGACTCTCTGGGATTTTCACTATATCAAAGATTACACACTCTGCATTTAAGAAGTAGTTCTCTCACTAGAACTCACTCCCCCTTACAAGTTGTAATCAATGAATTCCCAATCACCAAGTCCCCTTGACTTGTGATTTTTTACAATAAATGATTTACAGAAAAAAAAAACTCTCTCTAAGAGTAGATATTGATAATCATTGAAGCTCTTTGTATCAAAAGATACTATACAAGTGAAAACTGGAGCAAATAAATGTAGACTTGAATGCAATTCGTTTTCAGTAGTTGTGGTTGTTAAGAAGACTTGAATGCAACTCTATTTATACTCAGAATGCATTAAATAACCATTGCAACTTGATTCTAACCGTTGGAGAAGCTCTGCAAGGGTTTGGAGGTGGTTTAAGCCTTCTTCTCTCTCTAATCTCCACTTAATCCAGTTGTCCAAGTGTTCAGAGTTGACTCTCTGTGAATTATTCCATTGGAGTAGCAGGTTCTGGATGTGGAAAACATTCTTTAATTCTTTGTAGACGAGTGCAGACGGATTACCCAAAAGTATGCAACTTTCTGGGTTTGCATTTAATGTGCTGACATCACTTTTTGCTTTTGCTTTAATCCTTCATTAAATGTTCTCTAAACATTCTGAAACTCACTAACAAATTAGTTAAACATAGCTAGGAATGTGTGAGAATGATAATATGAAGTATCATGAACAAACAAGAAGGATTTGCAAATTCGTAAGATTTAAATTTTCAAACTCAGCGACTGAAACTCGAGTTTGTTCCCCAAAACTCGAGTTTTCAACTGTGCAATTAAGCTAAACTCAAGTTTGCTAAACCAAACTCAAGTTTCCTCTTTTCAGAGAGCAAAGTCGCGATTTGTGTAATACCCTAAAATTCATATTTATCATAAATATTATATTTTGATAAATAATACCTTTTAAAAATAGGTGAATATGTGGTCTCAAAATTGAGTAACATATTTATGTTAATTTAGGGAATTTTCTCTAAGAATTAAGGTAATGAAAAACCAAATTCTCTAATTTTATTTTGGGATCATAAAATACCCCAAAATTCATATGTCTCTTAAATATTATAGTTTGGCCAAATAATACCTATTTAGAATAGGAAAGTATGTTGTCTCTAATTTTAGTAATTTATTTGTTTATTTTTCCTTGGAATTTAAAGGGGCAAAAATCCAATTTTATTTTAGGGATCATAAATTGCCCTATAATCACTAGTACAAAAAAGGCTTTTAAGACCGCCTCATTTAGAGCGGACTATCGACGGCCCGGTCTTAACGGTATGACCAGTGGCAGTTTTGTAAATATAAAGAACTTCTTGGACCGAATCATTTAGCAATGGGTCTTAAATATATTATTCAAACCACTTAGAAAAACGACCGGTCTTAAAAATGTTATTTAAAAAATTGAAATATAAAAATTCTTTATAGAGAAATCTCGAATAGGCCGACTTATTTTTTCTACGGTCCAAAATAATATGGAAAAAATTAAATTAAACTTTTAAGACCGAATATATATAACAGGAGGTCTTAAAGATTATACTTTTTAGCCAGACAAAAATCGCACCCGGTAGTAATACTTTTAAGACTAGAGTTTAAAAGAGGACGGTCTTAAAACATAACCTTTAAGACCGTCGTTTTTGTTCATCCGGTCTTAAAAATAAACCGCCAAATATATCTTCGCGCGAAACGTTGCCTTAAGACTTACGTTGTATCTCTGAACTCTGAAACCCCTATATCTTCACGTGAAACCCATAAGACTTACGTTGTACCTCTGAAACCCCTCTTGTTGTTGTGAAGCGACTCTTCCTATTGCATTATCACTCTTCCTCACCCACGTACCAGTAGCCTCTCTCACTCTCTCAGTTGCTCAGGTATTCCTCTCTTACTGTCTCAAAAATGAATGGTGAAGACGATTCCATTCGTGTTCCGGGATCGCCAGTTAATGGTGTGGGTCAGAACGAACCCTCCTCCACTGACAATGTGCCTCCTAACCGCCCTGCACGCCGTGGTAGAAGAGGCACACAAATGATGGATGTATCTCTAAGTCAGACTTCTGGGTCAAGGCTCGAGATTCAGTTCGATGAAAAGTTGCGGCCTTATGGTCCTAATAAAAACAAATATAATAGTTTTGTCGGCTATCTTGCACGCAGCAAGGTTAGCATCTTGGAAGATGAGTGGAAAAATGTTAACTTTGAAAAAGTAAAGCAACCTATTTGGGACACTATCCGGCTTACATACACTGTCACTGACTCTGAGGAGTTGAAAGTCAAGACATTGTCCTATTGTGTTGATCGGTGGAGGAAGTTTAAGACCTCTCTCGCTAACACATATTTTTTACGAGGTTGCGCCTGCCAAACAGCCTTGGGAACAATACACATTTATTGATGAACGAATTTGGCAACAATTTGTTTGGCTGTGGACCACTCCTGAAGCTCTGGTGAGTCTATATTTAGTTTTGTTTGCTTATGTAACCTGTGAGCTTATATTTGTTCATCTAATCCTGTTAGTTAAATTATATTGTTTGGTGTGTAAATAGAAGTATACATTTCCTGCCTTTGTCTATGCAAGTCTGATATGTAAACCCTGAAAAGGTAAAATACTAAGGAGGTAATTGTGTAATGGTTTGTCTTGCAAAGGAGGAAATGAATAGTCTTAAAAGGGGGAAACTTTATATACCCAATTGTTACTATCTAATGTGGACGTACTGATGATCCCACTGGATGCCTTAAAAAGGATCAAGTTTGTATTATTCTGTAAGCATAATCCTCTGTTTTTTCTTGTTCTATCTACCTAGCAGTACAAAACATAGCTCTTTTGTAAGCATAATTCTCTTTTGTTTCTTAACCTATCTACATCTTCCTTAAATAATAAAATGTTGAAACTTGTTCAAGTGAATTTGACTAGTGTTTGAGGTTCATATCAAGCAGAAGTTCTCTAATTTCTGTTAGTGAGATGGCTGGAATTCATAATTAATAGTTGTTTTCAATTCTGATTCACAGCAAAGAAGGGCAAAAGCATAGGAGTTAGGGAGAAAGAATGATTACCCTCATAGGGCTTCTCGCGGCGGATATGAAAGGGCTGAAAAGGAATTGATAGCGGCCAAGCGGAAGAGATTGGAAGATGAAGCAGAATCCAATCCTGAGGCGGTACATGGTCCACCATCTCCAATACGTCGCGAGGATTTATGGTTGCACATTCGGCAAAAGCCAAGCGGCTCCTACACGAGTGAACAAACTCGTGTAGTTGCTGAAAAAATTGTAAGTATTGTTATTGTTGTTATTTTTTAGTTAACATGATTCATTGCTAAGCTTCTCGTTATTTGTACCTTACAGGAAGATCTTAAGAAGAAAGAGGCAGAGGAATCTTTCGTGTCGTCCGGTAGGAGTGATGTTCTCACGGCTGCCACCGGAAAACCGGACCACGGTGGACGTGTAAGGGGGGTTGGAGGACGAGTAGGCCTGAAGGTATTCTTTGGTTCATCTGCCAAACGCCATAGGAAAGAGGTGGTTACCCGGGTGGAGATGGATCAAACAGTGGCCAAATTAAATGAGGAGGCAGCGGCTAAAGAAGCAAGGCATCAATCTGATATGAGCAAGTTGAGGGAGGAACTGAATCAGGTGAAGCTGCTTTTGAGCTCTCGTCCAGAGACCAGTGTTCCCTTCACACACTCACCTACAACTGTGCAGCAGAGCACTCGAGGAAGCTGCATTGTTGGACAGTCAGAGCAACCTTGTGACCTTTATGTGGAGGATCATGATAGACTACTATTGGTTGCAAAAGGGACTGTCCACAACTTTTTGGGATCAACTGTACACCACCAACAAATGTCTAATGATGAAGTCAGAGTGTCAGTTGAAAAGGTGATCATTGATGCACCTCTCCCTCTCCCAACTGATGAGATGAAGATTGTGAGTGATGTCAAGGGAACCTTCATCTCTTGGCCAGTGAAGCTTGTACATGTCTGTACTCCTCCCCAAGCTTCAACCCCTCATCCTCAAGTTCCATCCCCTCGTAGAGCTCCATCCCCTCCTCCTCAGGCTCAATCCCCTACTACTAAGTTGACTGGCCTTGAAAAAATAACCGATATGAAGAAAAGTGGATGTTTTAAAACTAAATCGTGGTCTGTCAATGAAGTAGTAGGTGACGCAATTCCCCTACCAGTCCAAGTTGACTCCGTTGATATTGACTCCCTGCTGCTTCCTCGACAGGAGCGTACTGATGCAATTATTCAAATTTGGATGAAGTAAGTATGTTCTTCTATGGTACATATAATTTAAATGCATCGTTTAGACACACATACATACATATACTAATTCCGTGATCGATGTAATTATTGTAGGTTCTTGCATCAAGAATTGGAGAATGAGGGCAGGTTGGACGATTTTGGATTCTTGTGCCCACAGTATATGAGTCAAACAACCATGGTGCAAAGAGATGAGTGCATATCAAGGAGGTTGTGTAATGTGAGAAGAAAGGTGTACTTGTTGTCATTTTTCCACAGGTACATATCACAAATCTTGGCTACAAGTCACTTAATTCTACTACATGCCTACATATATCACTGAGTATACTTTACAACTGTGAATTTTTAGCCGCCACTGGCAGTTGGTCATCATGTGCATGGAAGAAATGAAAGTTATCTTCTTATGCTCCACTCACAGCCTGCCAGTGCCCACGTTGGACTAGACCATCAATGAGTAAGCATGTCATTTTGATTCTCTTATCAGAAATCTCCGCTGTGAATTTTCAGTGAATTGATAAATATGCATTTTTGATGATAGTGCCATGAGGACCTTCCAAATCGATGCACTCAAAAAGCGTACTTCAAAGGCCAAAGAGCCTAAATGGCTCAAACCAGAGGTTGGTACAATATAATATTGATAAACTTGTCAACTGCCTTGTGAACTTAGTCATAAGATATATATTACTTATATATTTATTTTTCTTTTTAGACTCGTCGGCAACCATATGAGTCCAACATATGTGGCCAATATATCATGAAACACATGTATGATATTGTCACTAAAGGAGAAACTAAATTATTTGGAAAGGTAAATATTTGATGTTACATATATTATGCATGCAAGTTAATTCAGTTTTTGGCTTAATGAATTACATCTGAAATATGAGCGCAAGTTATTAATTCAGTTTGTGTCTTTGATGTTACAGATGTTTCAATGCCCTGCCCCCTTCTCGGATGCTGAACTCGAGCACATACGCGAATTGTTTTGTGAATATCTGTATGACCTGATCTTAAGTAGTGATCAGGGACAGTAATTAATGATGTTATTCATTTGTAAATATTCTGTAAAATTTGATTATTTTTTCGATCAATTTGTAAATAATACACAGGCAATGTGAAATTCAATAGATAAATTTGTTTAATTTTTCGAACAATTTTCTTATGTCCATTTTGGGTATCTGAAATTGGATGGGGGATATAGCTATTTAGTACGCTTGAAATTTGAGGTTCAGGATGATGTAGCGAGTTCGCGACTTTAGGGCCGAATATGGGTAAACTTCCGGTCCTAAAAGTTTTCGGTTAAATAATATGAGACTTTTAGGACCGCATGTTGTATACTTCCGGTCCTAAAAGTATTGACAAAATATTGGTGAGACATTTTGGACCGTATGTTTTAAAATGACGGTCCTAAAAGTATTCGACACTTTTAGGACCGTATCTCCTTTTTCCGTCCGCTCCTAATAGTCTTCCTTTAAATTGAGTTGATTCGCTTTTTGGACAAATTAATTAGAAAGTCCTGTCGTTCATTTTAGGACCGTATGTTTTAAAATGACGGTCCTAAAAGTATTCGACACTTTTAGGACCGTATCTCCTTTTTCCGTCCGCTACTAATAGTCTTCCTTTAAATAGAGTTGATTCGCTTTTCGGACAAATTAATTAGGGTTCAAGGCAACCGAGGTTCTGGCGTTCTGATCAAGCTAGGTCCCTCATTGCAGTCGATGTTACCTCTCCAGATTTAGATTATCGGTTTCCCTTTTCTTTTTGTCGGAGAAAGATGAGAGATATTGAAAAGGACACTTTGTTTCTAATCAGGCGAGGTAACACCGAGGACAACGATGGTCCAACCTTGAGAAGAATTGTCACTGTTTGTTTTTATTCAAATAAGGTAAACGTTCTTTTTGTTTTGTTGGTCTGATCTTAACTGTATATTGTTGGATATTTTAATGTGCGAGTTTTTAATGTTGATCATACACACAAGGACAATGTTTTGTTTTTTTCCTCCTTGTTGGAAAAAGAAAGAATGTACTGATCAGAAGGATAAAGGCAATCGAAATAGCAAAGTAACAAATTTATTATATATTTTTTAACGCTGCCCCCGAGTACATGATTAAAAAAAAGCAGAAAAATATTTACTCCTCCCCATCGTTGTCGGAGGGGATGGAGTCGTCGGAGGGGTCGGTGACGTCGTCATCTAACGGATTGTACTCAACGTCGTGGGTGTCGAGTATCGCATTGATCTTGTTGTTGACGGCGTGGTAGACCTGAAAAAGCTGGCCCTGTCGTCGATCTATATGATCGACGTGGGCCAGGAGGTGGCGCAACAGCTGTTTGGTGGTCAGGTTCTGAGGCAGAGGAGGAGGGTAAGGATTGTTATGCCCAGTGGGAGGAGGAAAAGGAGGGCCTGGTGGTGGTGGAGGACCTTGGGGCGGTGAAGCAGCCATTGTAGAAGTGATGATGAAGAATGTGAAGAAAGTAAAGTAACAACGACGTTAAATAGAGAACCCATCCGGAGTGAAATGTCGGAACCTTTAATGAGCAGACGCATAGTTCATCAGAATACGAGGAGACGCCTAGTTACGTTGGGAAGTTTATCTGGAAGCCGAAGAGATCTGATAGAGTGTAAGGATACGACTCTGCTATCCGAATTTGAAACGATGAACTTTATTTAGGAAATTTAAATCTTGAATAAATGAATTTTAGGACCGGAAAACTGATAAAAGATCGGTCTTAAAAGTAATTTAATTGACTAAAAAAATAAATAATATACTTATAGGACCGGAGAAGTGATAAAAGGTCGGTCTTAAAAATAATTCAGTTAAAAAAATAAATAATATACTTTTAGGATCGGAGAAATTATAAAAGGTCGGTCTTAATATTAATTCATCTTAAAAATTAAATAATATTTATAAAACTCGCTCGTAAAGTGTAGACCATTCGTCTGCTCTTTACCTCTCTGTCCTTAGCACTCCTTATTAACTCCGCACTACTTCGTAACTCCAAACTACCTCTAGCTCTGCCTTGATTAATAAACGCCTCATACCTCTTTGCGCCAACGTACTGCTCAAACCATGGTTAGATACAAGATAACCGCTCATAGAGGTGCTCTTACTCGTGATGCTCGTGCCTTCCGTCGATCGACATACGGTGCGCCTCCTCCATCGAGAGTGCGTTCGATTGAAATAGAAGAGTCTCAGGTCGTTGGACCCATTTTTATTTCCGATGATGAAGACATTGCCTCACCCCCTTCCAGCCTTCCGACCATGAAAAGGTTCCTGCTCCACCTCTCCAACCAGTTGGCCCCAGCGCGCCGACCGCTGACCCTCGTCCTCTTTCCTCTAATGACCTGATACGAATAAGATGGGAACTTGCTGATATCTGGCGGGAAATTAATGCTGCTCAAGCCAATATTGCCTGGGCTTTGAAGGATAACAAGCTTTGATAATTTTTTGTTTTTTTTTTTTGGGCAATGTGTAGACAATATTCAAGTAATTAATAATAGCATTAATTAAGAACCATAAGCTTGTCTCTTTTTAATTTTTTGTTCAAGTAATTAATAATAGCATTATTTAAGAATATCATTAATTAAGAACCATAAGCTTGTCTCTTTTTAATTTTTTGTTAATGTAATTAATAGTAGCATTAATTAAGAACTATAACCTTGTCTCTTTTTAATTTTTTCTTCAAGTAATTAATAGTAGCATTAATTAATAGCATTGATAATTTTCTGTGCTCGCCAAAGGCCCTAAGTCAATACTCTTTTCTCTGGAAAATTAACTTAGGCCCGGAGTATTATAAAACTGCGGTCTTAAATATATAGGACCGGACAGGATAAGAATTCAGTCTTAAAAGTAACACTTAAAAATTTAATATAAAATATTTAGAACCGGATGCTTTATAATTAATCGGTCTTAAAAAATTCAAACATAAAACCAAGTCTCTGTTGCGCGAAAAATTAAATTTCCCTCTCTGAATTTCTCTTGTCACACCGAAAGTGATTACTGAGGAGGTTCTGTCTCCCGTGGTTGTGTGTTGCTCTGTCGGTGCTTCGCTTTGCTCTCTCGACAATCACTTCCTCGTTCCTCAGCTAAACTTAGACCAAGCTGTAAGAGGTGTTTCGGTTATATAACTTCATGGTTTGCCTACTTATCGTTCTGGGTTTTTCTTGAGTTGAACGAAATCGATGAAATGCTCTTGTGTGCTTCTCTGTTGTTAATGAATATTCTATTCTGAAGATTATATTTGCACTTGAGACCTACCCAACTGACCAACAAATGTTTTTAGGGTACCCTTGCTATCTCCAACATCAACGTTCGTGGCGGGAGAAGAAAGACTCTTATTTGGCATTTGAATTTATATGCTACAGGTGAGTCCACAAGACCTTTATGTGAAGCATTTAAATTTCCTCGTCATGCATTTATTTTGCTTCAGGAGTATTTTAGTTTGACTTCACAATGATATTCATGACCAAAAGTGATTCTTCGTTATGCATTTATTTTGCCTTATTATACGTATGTTAAATCTTTCCGTCCATAGGAGTTCTACTATGGATCACTGTTGGATAAATGCTTAACGGACGAGCGTTGAATATCAGAATGGGGTGAGGGACTTTATTGAATTTGCTAAACAAAATGCCAATGATGATAGTAGGAAGCTTTATTGCCCTTGTGTAAAATGTTTGAATGAGAGGCGACTAAGTCCTGAAGTTATACGCACACATTTAATCTGTCAGGGATTTTTTAAGACCTATACAGTATGGGTATGGCATGGTGAAAAAATACCAAGTGGGTCTCAACATGGGGAAGTGGCCTTTGATGATAATGACACGGATATGGATGATTGCATAGAGGACATTATTCGTGATGTAGGAGAAGAGGCCTTTCAACAATCACATGCATATGGTAATATATGCAGTGATGCGGAGACCCCGCTATACCCAGGGTGTCAAAAATACCAATTGTTGAACGCTGTATTGAAATTGGTAAGCTTGAAGGCACGTAATGGATGGAGCGACAAGAGTTTTTCTGAAATGCTTGAGGCTTTTAAGGACATGCTTCCGAAAGATAATGTGTTGCTGCATCGATACTATGATGCTAAGAAAATACTTTGTCCACTGGGGATTGAGTACAAAAAGATCCATGCATGCCCGAATGATTGCATATTGTATAGAAAAGAGTTTGCAGAGAAGCAGAATTGTCCGATATGTGAAACCCCAAGGTACAAGTCAAATAAGGGGCCTGCAAAAGTGTTGTGGTATCTTCCAATCATACCAAGGTTCAAGAGGTTGTTTGCGAATGAAAATGATGCAAAACATTTGTGGTAGCATGCAGATGAGAGGATTTCTGATGGAAAGCTTCGTCATTTAGCAGCGTACATAGTTCATGGCCTGTACTCCTCATTATTTACAATTTATCTCCTATGTTATGCATGAAGAGAAAGTACATCATGCTGTCTATGTTGATTTCAGGACCAAAACAACCCGGAAATGACATTGATGTTTACCTTCAGCCCTTGATAGAAGACTTGAAGGAGTTATGGGAAGAAGGTGTGGATGTTTTTGACTCTTTCAAGAAAGAGGTATTCAAATTGCGAGCCATGATATTTTGTACTATAAACGACTTCCCAGCATATGGTAACTTGTCAGGGTATAGTGTAAAGGGCCATAAAGCATGTCCGGTTTGTGAAGAAGGCACATGCTACCATCAACTCCAACATGGAAGAAAGACGGTTTACCTTGGACATAGGAGATTTCTTAGACGGGGCCACCCATATCGTCGATTAAAGAGAGCCTTCTTTGGTGGCCAAGAATATGAAGATGCACCCGTCCCATTGAGTGGGGAGCAAGTTTATGAGAAGGTGAAAAATATCAATGTCATCTTCAGCAAGACAGCCAAGAGTAGAAAAGATACAAATATATGGAAAAAGAGATATGTATTCTTCGATCTTCCCTATTGGCGCAATCTTGATGTGAGACACTGTATCAATGTCATGCATGTGGAGAAAAACATATGTGATAGCATTGTTGGCATGCTTCTCAACATACAAGGCAGTTCCAAGGATGGTGTGAAGGCAAGATTGGATTTGCAAGCAATGGGAATATGTGAAGAGCTACATCCAAGGCCGTATGGGACGAGAACTTATTGTCCCCCGGCTTCTCATACTTTGTCTAAGGATGAGAAACGTAGTTTTTGTGAGTGTTTACATGGCACAAAAGTTCCCTCGGGGTATTCTTCAAATTTTAAGAGGCTTGTATCGATGAAGGACTTGAAATTAGTAGGACAAAAATCGCATGATTGTCATGTCTTGAAGCAACAGCTACTCCCAATAGCTATTCGAGGCATCGCTGAATATGACCTTCGGGTTGTTTTGACTAGACTTTGTGTTTTCTTCAATGCGGTTTGTTCTAAAGTTTTCGACATTGAAAAGTTGGATGAATTGGAGAATGAAGGACATCTTATCTTGTGCCACCTTGAGAAGCTTTTTGTTCCTACATTTTTTGACATCATGGTTCATTTAATTGTTCATCTAGTGAGGGAGATAAAGTGGTGCGGCCCTATCCATTTACGATGGATGTACCCAATTGAAAGATTTATAAAATTCCTTAAAGGGTACATGAAGAATGCATACCGTCTAGAAGCATCAATTGTTCAGAAATATGTTTCTGAAGAAGCCATGGAATTTTGTCAAAATTATTTGGCCAAAGTAAGACATATTGGGCTTCCAAAACGTCATCATGTTGGAAGGGGTAGGCGAGGGGCTTCAGTAAAGACTGTGGATCCTGATGAATTGTCACAAGTCCACTTATACATCTTGAATAATGTTGATGAAGTTCAAGCCAACATAGCTGCACATAAAGAAGCTGTGAGGAAAGAAAATCCTCGAATGACTGAACAAAGGTTGATTAGGGAGCATAACAGAACTTTTGCACATTGGTTCAAACGAAAGGTCGAGGGGGAGGAATGTGTTGCTGATATCCTCAAATGGTTATCACGTGGTCCTGAGGTTGATGTCATAAGTTGGAATTCGTATGTGATCAATGGTTATACATTTTACACGAAGTCCCTAGATGATGGGAGCACAGTCCAGAACAGTGGTGTTATGTTAGAGGCTGAATCTATGCACTTCTCCAGTTCGAAAGACAAAAGCCCTTTATTGGCAGTCATGCCATATTATGGGGTTATTGAAGAGATATGGGAGGTGGACCATGTGAAAATTAGATTTCCCATTTTCAAATGCAAGTGGGTTGATCAATAATGGTGTTCAGATCGATCGGCTAGGATTTACATTAGTCGATGTCAATGGTAGAAGTTTTGGAGATGAACCTTTTATTATGGCAGACGAGGCGCAACAAGTGTTTTATATCACCGATCAAGAAAATAAAATGTGGTCTGTAGCTTTCCAAGGAAAGAGGGTCATTGATATTGATGAGGAAAATTCAAATTATGGTATTCCTGAGAGTACACCTTTTTCAAGGGGTCTACCGGACATGAACGAAGAAGATGAAGCGGATAATGAACCCGACATAAGAAGGGATATGGGAAGATATCACTTTATAAAAGAGTCAATTCATAAGGTAATATTCATATATATGCAGATTTATTTGACTACTTTAAGGCTTTAACTATATATATTATTCCTTCTATGTTCATAAAATGTCTTTGACTATGAAGTTTGTTCCTTGGTTTATTTTTGTGGCAGCATCCGATCATGTTATAAAAGAGGATGTTACGTTGTTGGGTGGCATGGGAATCAGATAATGAAGGCATGGTGAATATTATTTTAAGCGCATCTATGTTGTATTTGTAACTTATTGTATTTGTAAGTAAGTTATCTTATTGGATGTATAAATTAACTTTGGTGTTGTAGGTTAATTAAGAGGCCAAATAACTCATGGTGAATAATATTTGTATCATTTTTCCAATTCAATTTATTCAAATAATTGTTCATAGCTTGTAGGTTAAAGTATCGACTTTTATGTGCCGGATTGGGTAGTGGATTTGTGTATATATATAGTAGCAGGAACAACAGCAGGGAAAAATTCGGAAAAATTTAGATTGGAAATAAATAAGCCGGTCTTATGCGTTTGACTTTTAAGACCGGATGTAATTATATGACAGGTCTTAAAGGTCATATTAAGCCGGTCTTAAAAGTTGGCCTTTTTAAGACCGTTATGTTATATTTAGAAGTCCGGTCTTAAAGGAAAATTTTTAAGACCGGACGTAATTATCATTCGGCCTTAAAAGTCAGTCTTTTAAGACCGCGTATGATTAGTCGGTCTTAGAAGTCGCTAACTTTAAGACTGTATTTATTTTTGTCAGGTTTTAAAAGTCCGATATTTTTAAAAGCGAACTAATTTTAGGCTGGTCTTAAAAGTTGAGTTTTTGGACCGACCAAATCAAACTATTTCATGTTCATTTAGTACAAATTTTAAGACCGAATGTTTTGAATGTCTGGTCTAAAATATGTAGACTTTTAAGACCGGATCATTGTCCGGTCTTATATGTAGACTTTTAATACCGGCTGGAACAAGACCGGCTGTCCGTCCGCTCTTACGAGGCTGTTTTGTCCGGTCTTAAAAGCCTTTTTTGCACTAGTGAATTATTAAATTAATACATGGAGAATAAATGGCCATGAAAAGCTAAAAAGTTGTGAGAAAATAATTAAACCAATTAGAGAAAATTGCCAACAATTAGTGGATAATTCAATCTATGTTAATTGAATTATTTTCATAAATATTCACAATTAATTTAGTGGCATATGTTAAAGGCATAATTAAGGATGTATTACCTTAATTAAGAACTAATGGCTAATAAAGGACTAAGATTAGCTTAGGCTAATGTACCCGTTTGGTCCTTTATGTTTGCTTCAGGTATCCATTTAGTCCCTTAAGTTTGTAAAGTGCTCGTTTGGTCCTTAAAAGTTAACATCGTTAAGTAGACTTAACGGAAAATACTAACTCAGCAATTTTAAATGATAACTGTACACTTAAATGCTGACAAAGCAAGGTTACATGTTACTTTTTTAATAAATTAATATTTTAAATCCTGTCAATTGAAATTTTAAACGATGACTGTGCAGTTAAATGCCTCAGACGAAGAACATATACCCAAAGTTTGCTTGAATAAATTTCAATTTACCGGATTTAAAATATTAATTTATTAAAAACATAACATGTAAGTTTGCTTTGTCAGCATTTAAGTGCACAGTCATCGTTTAAAATTGCTGAGTTAGTATTTTCCGTTAAGTCTACTTAACGGTGTTAACTTTCAAGGATCAAACGAGCACTTTACAAACTTAAGGGACTAAATGGATACTTGAAGCAAACATAAAGGACCAAATTGGTACTTTAACCGATTAGCTTATAAGTTGTAACATCCTCATTTTCGAAATTCGTTTTCAAAATATTTTAATCAGAGTAGAGCATCAGAATAATTTAAAAGAGTGAGTATCTGATATATATTCCCTGTTGTTGAGTCTGGGTACTTATACAGTGGTGCAACTATCCGAATACAGTATGTACATAAGAGAAAAAGTCCTCCGCCCGTGTTCTCATGCGTGCTGATTATCCTTGTCCTTGGTCCTGGTTCTTTCCGAATCTGAGACTATGGTAAGAGCTGAGGTTCAATTCCCATTAAACCTCAGGTAACGGTTAACCTCATGCTTATGTATAAGTTATGTATGACAAATATTCATGACAATACAACAATATTCACATTCGACATTCACATCTAAAAGATAAAAACCCAACCATCATATATTCATATTATTCCAGTCTACACTATTCACCAGTGCCACAGTGTACATCCGTGTCCTCAGTGCTAGGAAAACTCAACGGTGTTATCATGACTATAACCCGTATATAATTATATGTGTATGCACAACCCTTTTTTTTAAAAAAAATAGTGTCTTAGAATATCTATCACATATAGGTATACAATAAGCATCAGAGTTAGTGTTACAGTACGCGTCCGTTCATTCGTCGGCGATATCGATACGTTGCTGGTCGGACGGTGGTCACGCTTATCCTATAATGGTAATATCACATTTATTAATTCGTGAATAATATTATAGAAGGTATCTTAGTCACTAATGACCTTTTTACCCTTGGTAGGATTATTTCTCAACTTATCTCCCTTAATTCTTCAAAAATCGCTGGTCCAGAATTTTGAACAGATTTTCGCCTAACTTCGGAAAATCATAACTAATTCTAGAAAAATCGAAACGAGGATCCGTAAAATTCTTTGGAAACATTAGGATGTCTATTTTTAAGTAAGATAATAAATTTTGCCCTAATGACCTGAGTCATTCCCATTTTTTACATTTAAATCATCTGCCCAGAATTTTTCCACAAATTTGTAGCCCAACTTTGAGAATTTTTATCTCCCTGTACAGAAGTCATTTTGACATGTTCTTGGCATATTTAAAAATCCCTATATGTCTAATTTAACAATGAATTTTCCCAGAATCTTCTAACCACGTTTTCAACATAAAATATAGGCATCTTCGTCACTGGTTCAGCAAGAGCTTAATTGATGAGATTTCGCCAGAACTTCGTTACTTTAATGTTTCTCTTCTGGAAATTTTGATAAAACATCTTTTTCATCATTTTTTTGAAATAAAGCTGATTTTAACCATAAAAACATGAATTTAAAATTATCCTAGCATATTTAAGATTTAAGTTACTTCTATCTAAGAATTTAAAGATTAAAACTTAAAGAACTAAAAGCTAGAGCTAGAGGACTTACCAAGAACCTTGCTACTCATTCAAGATGCTCCTTACTCTCACTCTCCTTCTATCTTTCAGCTTATATGTTTGTGAATTGGTGAGAAAATATGAAGGCTCTACCTCCCTATATATAGTAAATCTTGGAGTTAACTACCTAACACTTTTAATTCCTCTTCAACCCTTGGATTTAGGGTATTTTAGAGCACAAATCCTAGTCTTACACCACACCCTTCTAGCCTCTTCCAAAACTTTATAACTCACCTCGTTGATGAGGTCATTGGTGACCTGCAACTCTTAGCTTCTAAGTTACAATTTCCTCCTCCTTCTCTTCTTGGCTTTGCTTTTCTCTAGGTAAAAATACACTTGGGGATCCTAATGAAGTTTTATTCAAATCTTTTCATTGGTTTTGAAATCTTGAAGTTCTTAGCTTCATTTAGAGACCATGAACACCCATTTTCTCAATTGGAAACAATCTTCAAAAGTTAGGGAAATGACTTTGGTTATAACCATTTTCAAGCTTCAATTATGCTTGTTCATAATCTTTTTTTATATTTGATCTATGGTTAATAGATTTCAAGATACAATTTAGTTTGTATAGATTTTCATTTGCTTATGTCTAGAATTAATTTCATAGATTAATCTAATTATTCAATTATCTAATTTCCTATTGTCTATTACCTTGACTTCTCTTTCCTTCTTCATACTAGACACACACACATCCACAACAATTGTATACACACACACTCACAACACTATCTCTCTCTTACACCTCATCTTATCCTCTTCCAAATTCATGAATGCTTCTTCCAAAGTCTTCATGCATTAATGTTTGCTATGACTCATTTTTGTTTAACTAATTAAACAATTTTCCTTCTTCCCTTCCCTACAAAAACTGTCCTCCTCCCCCATATTTTAATTTTTGATTTGTGTTTTATTTATCTCATGTTATTTAAAAGAAAATCTCTTATTGGTTAGTTTTGGTTCACATGGATTGTGTTTTATGAGAGTTAACTTAAGCCTTAGGATTTAACTTTACTAGATTTAATCCAAACCTTCAATTTGTATTAATCTCTTATTGGTCCAATTAATTTTATGAGGATTAAGAACATTTTCTTGATTTATCATTGGCTAGTTCAATTTCACAAGGATTTGGCTTTATGAGACTAAATTAAAGCCTTTGGATTTAGCTTTATTAAATTTAATCTTAGCCCTCCATTTCTAATCTTAATTAACATCCCCGATAAAGTGGTTGAGTGAAGTTGTCAAATTATGATTGGTCTCTAACTTAATTATGGCCCTTAGAGACTCTACTTATGCTAATCTTAATCCTTATTTGCCATTGGTTCTTAATTAGGGTCATAAACCCTTAATTATGCTTATTTAATTTTGCTATTAAATTTAGTGCCTCTATTCTAATTGTTGCAATTTTATTTTCCCATTATTTGTTGATAATTGCTTCTTAATTGGTCTTAGTATTTTGATATTTCTTTATGACTTTTTTATGAACTAAATATGAGCTTAGGTATTAGTTTGATAATTATAGGGTATTACAAAATTTAGTTTCTTAATAAATTATGAAAATCGAGTCTTAGGTCTTCATTAATTAATCCCTTGATTAATTATGAAAATTTACACAATTTATTTAGTTTAGTGAAAACCTAGTTGTTTATTAATTCTTATTAACTTCTCCTATTTGTTTAAGTATTTCCATAACAATTTCTTGCTCTTTTTGATCATAGAAGAACCATAATTTAATTTGGTAATCATATGTATTTTTTTTATGATATTTAATGATTCCTAAGAAAATTCAATCATTGGTTACCCTAATCCTAAGGAAAGATTACCTAGAAAATAGCATAAATACATCTCAAAATTTGAGACCGCATATTCACCTATTTTAAATAGGTGTCATTTATCAAAATATTGTATTTATGAGGAATAATGATTTTTGGGGTATTACATAAGCAGTTTCTAATTATCATAATTAATCTTAGAACCTATCATATTTTGACAATTACACTTAACTACTCTATTATAGATGCTAATTAGGATTAGATATGGAGGGCTAAGATTAAATTTAATAAAGCCAAATCCTTGTGAAATTGAATTGGCCAATGATAAATCAAGAAAATGTTCTTAATCCTCATGAAATTAATTGGACCAATAAGAGACTAACACAAATTAAAGGCTTGGATTAAATCTAGTAAAGTTAAATCCTAAGGCCTTAATTAAGTATCATAAAGTGTAATCCTTGTGAAGTTTGAATTAGCCAATTAGAAAGCTTGAAACAAGAGGTGTTTTATTAATTAAAAAACACATTTGATGGCTATTAGAAGAGGCATACGGTTTTGTTTTGAAAGAAAAGCAAGAAGGAAAAGGTTGTTATTCATTTAATCACATGCTAGTCAACAAGTTGGAAGAGGATAGAATGGAAGAAGATAAGGTGGAAGAGGATGTAATACCCTAAAAATCCTATTTAGCATAACCACTAAATGATACATAATAACATGGGTGAATATGTGGTCTCAAAGATATTATAACCTATCTAATTTAAATTAGGAAATTTCCTCCTAGAATCAAATGAACCAAGAAGACTCAAATATTCAAATTTCATGTAGGAACCATAAAATATCATAAAATACAAATAATTACCGTATTAAGTTATGGTTTACATGGAATTAAAAAGAGCAATGAGCGATTGAAATTACAACAATGAAGACACTAAATTTAACTAAATTAAAATAGGCATAATCAAAGATGGATAATCCCTATCAAAAGCCAGTGACTAATTAAGAGTTATTTAAATGAATTTCTAAGGACTAAAATTAAAATGGAGTTCCTAAAATAGTATAAGATGTCATGAAAATAGGAAAGTATGTTGGCTCCAAAGTAGAAGTATATTTATGCTAATTCTTGAATAAGTTGTCGGTAGAACTTAATAGGGCAAAATTCAACTCCCTAAATCTTTATTAGGAGTCATAAAATATTGTAAAATACCATAAAAGCCCTTAAACCAATTAAATGGAATTTCCAACAATTTAAGAACAATTAAACTCACAATCAGTGATATATTGTCATATAATTCACATATTGACAAAGTTAAGCCGTAAAGGGGTAGGAAGAGGTCTAAAATAATTAGAGGACACTAAAAATAATTAGTAAACATCAAAAAAATTAATCTTAATTGAATTAACATGCAAAATTAATTTAATGATAAATATTTATAAACAAATTGCAATATTTTGGCTAAATTCAACAATAAAGCCTAACAAGGGATCCACAATTGTAACAATTGGACTTAGTAGGATCAAAATTTAATTGGTAATCAATAAAATCATTTCAAATTAAACCTAATTAAGCTTAACCTAATAATAAACAAGAAGAAATTAATTTAGGGCTTTTTGGCACAACAAAAACTCATTGGATCATTTTTGGTAACCCAAACAAATTGCCAAACCACCAATAAAGCCCAAAACATTAACCCAACCTAAAGGACCAGAGGAATTTCGGTTTTTAGAGCTTCAAAGGGAAGGAATTGAGTTTTCAACACATGTGTCAAATTAGTCAAAGGCTTGTAGAACACAAATCACTATTCATGGCTTAAAGTGCAAGTTTGCTTGAGCTTCTTGGAGAAGGAAGAAGAAAGAGAAGAGAGGAGAGAGAGAGAGAGAGGGCAGATGAATGTGTGTATGGTGAGGATTTAATTTTTCAAAAAAGCCCTAGATCCAATGGTGGATAACTGACAAGAGCAAAGTTGCATTTTATTACCAAATTGCCCAACCTTTTTCCTATAAATAGGGACCCAAGCTCTTCACTTTTCTTCACACCAAGCAATACAACACTTGCTTATTAAGAGAGAGTTGAGAGAGAGCTGAAGGAAGGCTTGAAGAAGATCAAGCTTTAGGTAAGCAAAGTTCTTAGTTTTGAGTTTTAAATTCATAGGTAGAAGTAGTTTTAATCTTTAAAATTCTAGAATAATTTTAGTTTCATGTTTTTATAGTTTAAAATAGCTTCATTTCGAAAATTTAGTGAAGGAAGTAGTTCTGCAAAATTCCCAGGTCAAGAACACTGTAGTAACGAAGTTCTGGCGAAAATTCGTCGGTTAGGCGATTTCTGAACTAGTAACAGAAACACTCATATTTCATGTTAAAAATGATATTGAAAAATTCTGAGAAAATTCATGATGAAAGTACGCATATAGAGCTTTCCAAATCTGTGAATAACATGTTGAAATGAGCTCTGTACAGTGAGAAAGAAATTCACAAAGTTTAGGCTACGAAAATGCTGGAAATTCTGGGCAGAGGATGAATGCGTGAAATCTGGGAATGATTTTTAAATTCTGGGCAAAGTCTGGTATTTTTACTGGAAAATAGACATCCTAAGGAGTCCGGAACATGTTACGGATCTTCGTTTCGATTTTTCTAGAATTAGTTATGAATTTTCAAAGATAGGCGAATTTCTGCCCAATAATTCCAGCGGTTTTTCAGTAAATTATGAGAAAATAAAATAATGGTTTAAAATACCAAGGGTAGAATAGTCAATAGTGGCCAAAATATCTTTTAGAATATTATCTTTAAATTAATAGGACGATATTGCTCTGATAGGCTCTCCGAAAGAACGCAGACCGATCCATTACGTACCGAGACTATCGACTCAGGTACGGACGCGTACTGTAACACTAACTCTGATGCTTATTGTATGCTTATATGTGATAGATAGTCTGAAACTCTGTTTTGAAAATTGATCATACACATACAACTTGATACGGGTTATGGTTTTGATAATGCCGTTAAGTTTTCCTAGCGCTGAGGACACGATAGGCCGTCGTGGCACTGGAGATAGTGCAGACTGTAATAACATACATGTTGCAGTGGCCGTGTAATGTTATTACGTGAATATATGAATATTGTATGTGATTAAATGCTGTTTTGCCATGGATATCTGTCATACATATTTGATACATAAGCATGAGGTTAACCGTTACCTGAGGTTCAATGGTAATTGAACCTCAGTTCTTAACATAGCGTCAGGGTCCGGAGGAACCAGGACCAAGGACAAGGATAAGGAGCCAGCGCAAGGACGAAGACAGAGAAATTTTTATTTCAGCGTTATCTTGTTGTACTATTTTCAAACTACTGTACCGCTGTGTAAGCAACCAAATACTACAACAGTGAAGGTTTTTATCAGATACTCGCTTTTTTGAAATTATTCCGATACTCTACTCTGATCAAATAGTTCGAAAACGTTTTAGAAAATTGGGATGTTACAGAGGAAAAGGAATTTAATGCATGGAAGAGGATAATGAGAGAGAAAGAGTTATTGTGCATGTGTGTGTGTACAATTGTTGTGAGTGTGTGTGTGTCTAGTGAGTGAGAGAGGAAAATAAACTTAATTCAATATTAATTTGAAATCCACCAATAAGATAATTCAATGAAAGATAAAACCATTGGGATAAATTCAAGACACAAGTAAATGAGAATCTACAGAAAATAAATTGTATCTTGAAGAGTCATAATCATAAATCAAATATAAGGACAAATCTTGAACCCACATAATTTAATCTCGAGATTAAGCCTAATTAGAGTTATTTTGGCATACTTTGATAAATAAGATTAGAGATGATTAAGAACAATTAGAGAAATCTAATTAGACCATAAATCTTGATACCCAACTAGTAATCAAAATACATACATAGAATTCAAAAGCGTTGATGATAGATCAAGCAACCAAAAATAGATTTCATTAAAAACTAAAGCTTTTAGAGTAACTAATCCTTGAAGCATCTAGTTGCAAGAGATACTTGGAAACTAACTAAGTTTTACAAAAATCTAGATATTATCCTAATAAACACATGGTGATCAAGAGTCAACAATGGAAGAGGATAATATGATTTAATATTGTGATAATATAGGATAATGTTTGAGATAAGAAATTAAATGAAACACAAACTTCATTTGGAATCCACCGATGAAAACTTGCAAGACAATTACACAAATGCCCAAACATTTCCCTATAAATAGCAAGCACCTAGCTTCACAATTCTTCACACCAACTCAACCAAATAGGTGAGTACTTAGAGAGCAAGAGTAGAGAGAAAGAGAGTAGGAAGCATGAAGGAGGAGGAAGTTCTTCAAGGGTAAGCTTCCTTGTTCTTGAGTTTTAAGTTTGGTGTTCTTATAATTCTTAGATTAAATGTTAGTTTGATCTTTGATCTTCCATTATAATTTTGATTTCATGTTTTTATGGTTAAATATGTCTTTATTTCAACAATATGATGATAAATTTATGGAGCAAAATTCTTGGAAGATGAAGATCAAAGTAGCAAAATTTTGGCAAAATTTTCGGTGAAAATTCTGGGCAAACAGCGATAGAAATGCTAATATTTTATGTTGAAGATGAAGCTCATAAATCACGAAACTTTCCAGAAATAAAGTAGACATGTAGAGCTTTCTAAATATATAAAATATGTAACGTTTTGATCTCTGTACAAGAAGATATGAATTTTTGAAGTTAGGCTATTTTTCTGGGCGAAAATCTGGGCAGCGTATGAAAACATTAAAACTAGGAATTTTTCTTGAGTTCTGGGTGAAACTTATTATTTTTACTCAAAAATAGACATTCTAAGGGTTTCGGGGAATTTTACGGATCCTCATTTCGATTTTTATAGAATTAGTTACGATTTTTCAAAGTTACTGAAAATTCTGCCCTGAAATGCTGAAGTATCGTTTTTTTATAAAATGTAAGGGTAAAAGTGGAATAATAAATCCACCAAGGTTAGAAAGGTAAACTAAACCTTTAGGATATTATTCTAAGTGCTATGGTAATATGTTAGGATATCCGGGAAGTCCGGGGTCGGACTCAATGGTCAGGCATGTTGGCCATTACAAGGTGAAAAGTACGTTCGCGTACAGTAACTTTAACTCTCATATGTCTTGTATGGCTTTGATATGATTGGTTGATTCATGATTGTTTTTCCAAACTGTGAATATCTATCATGATTGATTGTTTTCCAAACTGTGAATATCTGTCATATATTGTTTATACTTTTCATATGAGGTTAACTATTACCTGAGATTCAATCCGGTTGAATCTCAGATTTGTCTAAGGTTAAGGGAAAGAACCAGGATTGGAGAAGACACCAATAGTTGGAGTTGTTAGAAGGCATTGATAGATGGAGTTGGGAAGAAGTACCGGTCAAAGCAAATGCCGGCAGAGCGTCAACAAAGCATTCTTTCTGGCATGGATTTAACGAAGTTATTTCAAACCATTCAGTGTCGAAGGCAGGGCTAGTCTATGTGGGTCAGTCAATTAGTCGTCATAAAGTCGGTGAGACTCCCAAAAGATAGACACCTACTTGGCCGAATCGGTTGATTAACTGAGTTGGGTTCATTGCCCCAAGTCTAGCTGAGACTTAGTCTAAGGCTGTATAGTTACCATGTAAAAATGTAATTATACAAAGCTCTGTAATTGTATCACATGAATTATTCCTCCGGGAAAATTTTTAATATATCAGTTTATGTCAGGGCATCGGCATATGTCTAGGCATTTCGTATCAGTTACTCATTGTCCAAATATCAGTGCATGCTCTCCGTTTTCGCATTACTCTGAATGGTAGCACCTCAAACTCTGTCAAGTTTTCTAAAAACACGTGTCACCGACACACTTTGAAGTATGGAATTTGGGGTGTTAGAATTTCAACTCTGAAACACATTTTTGAAACAAACTCAAAACTCGAGTTTCCAAAACCAAACTCGAGTTTTAGACTTTTAATGAAATGTAAGTGTTTCAGTCCAAAACATCAAAACTAGAGTTTTTATCTAAGACTTTGAGTTTTCAAATCACTGAAAAGGTTCATGGCTCTCTGGATGATCAAAACTCGAGTTTCCATCTAAAATGAAAACTTTGAGAAATCTGAGCCAAAACTTAAACTTGAATTTCCTCTTTAAAACTTGAGTTTTCAAATCATTGAAAAACTACATTGCTCTCTGTTTGGCCAAAACTCAAGTTTTCATTTAAAATGAAAACTTGTGAAATGAGAGGCAATATCTAAACTCGAGTTTGTAGTTTAAAACTTGAGTTTTCAAAACTTTGAAGAAATAATGAAAACCCTCTGTTAAGTCAAAACTTGAGTTTTCTCTTAACTTAGAGAAAACTTGGAAAAATCATGATAGAGAGAAAGCTTAGTGTTTTCAAGTTGAGATTGAGTTCAAAATGTCAAAGACTCTCTGTATGACCAAAACTCGAGTTTCCAAACCAACCTCGAGTTTTGCCTTTTTCAGAAAACAACATGCAGTCTCTGTGTAAACCAAAACTCGAGTTTTCAAACTGAAACTGGAGTTTTGTCTTAAGTTGAAAAACAAGTGCTCTCTGTAAGTTCCAAAACTTGAGTTTTCTCATGGAAACTTGAGTTTTGCCATTTTTATGAGAATTGAGCAACTCTTTGTCAATCCCAAAACTCGAGTTTTGAAACCAAAACTCGAGGTTTGTCTTGACAGTAAGTTTTTCAACTTACAAGACAAAACTTTAACTTGTGTTTACAATTGTTGGTAATCATCAAAACACATATAGAACTAGCATGTAATACTTTGTTAGATATATATATATATTTTATACTTAGATAATGGGCCTATTTGGGTTAGTAGTGGGAGCGATGATTTAAAAGCTATATGACTTTTACAAAAGCTCGGTAGGATAAATATGATTTGTGTTTGGATTGCCCGTTTGACTTTTACAGAAGTGGAAATTTTACAAACTGAGGAGTGCTTGGATTACAACTTGAAAAATGAGTTTGAGATGGAAAATTACTGAAAAGGGTATGAATCTTGTTGAATACTGCATATATATATTAATTTTATATATTGTGATAATTGAGGATAAAATTTTAAATTTGATAAAAAAGGTTAAGTTATTACTCCTTCTAGTCCTAAATATAAGACAAATTTGACTTTTTTAGATAGATCAGAAAAGCTAATTCAAATTATTTTAGAGTACTTTTATTTTTATTTTTCCCACAAATAATTAGTTTGACTAATTAAATTTTTTATTTTGCCACATTTTCCCTTTTTTGTACTACCCTAAAATTCTCACTCATTATAAGTATCATATTTGGACAAATAAATACCTATTTAAAATAGGTGGATATGTGGTCTTAAACCGTAGAAGCTTATTGAGAATTATTTTAGGTAATTTCTTTGGGAATCATAAAACGTCATAAAATTATCATAATTAAGCATAGTCTTAATTTAATCATAAGAGGCAATTAGATGACATGGAAATACTTATTTCCAATTAGAGAAAATTACCAACAACTAATAAGCAATTAAAATTACAATAATTAAAATAATTATGTTAATTTTCATAATTGATTAATAATTAAATTAAAAAGGCATAATTAAGAAATATATGAGATTAATTAGTGATCAAGACTAATAAAAACCCAAGATTAGCATAAAGAGGATTTCTAATGATCATAATTAATATGGTAACCAATCATACTTTGACAATTAGGCTTCATAACACCTAAAACACTATATTAGAGATATTAACCAAGATTAATTCAATCTTCCCTATTTTATTATGAGTGGCGAAAATTCTCTCCTAAAGAAGCAAGATAATTGCACAAATATTAAATCCTAGGAGCACATAATATATGAACAAATATTATCAATAGTGGTAGGATTTTTCCAACACAAATTAAAGGCTTGGATTAAATTTAATAAAGCTAAATCCTAAAGCCTTAATTAACCCTCATAAAGTGTAATCCTTGTGAAGTTAAAATCAACCAATGAGAGTTTTTATTCTAGATGATTGTGAGGTAATTGAAAAATACATATTGAAGAGGCAAAAGAGGGAGTGTACACGGTTCAACTTGGCTTGTGGGATAAGAATTTAATTGTTTAATATAAACAAAACCACACATGCCTAAATAATCACATGCAAGCCATTAATTCAAAAGACAAAGTGTTAAGAGGATAAGTGTACTTATGAAGACTTTAGAGGCTTTAAGTTTAATGCTCTTAATGAGTTGGAAGAGGATAAATTGGAAAGAGAAAAAGAGAGGTGGTGAATGTGTGTGTGTTGTTAGTTCTATATGTGTTTTGATGATTACCAACAATTGTAAACACAAAGTTAAAGTTTTGTCTTGATAAGTTGAAAAACTTGCTGTCAAGACAAAACTCGAGTTTTGGTTTTGCCAAAGAGTTGCTTTGTCTTTATGAAAATGGCAAAACTCAAGTTTCCATAAGGAAGGAAACTCGAGTTTTGGAACTTACAGAGAGCACTTGTTTTTCACCTTAAGACAAAACTCGAGTTTCAGTTTGGAAACTCTAGTTTTGGCTTACACAGAGACTACATAATGTTTTCTTAAACAGGCAAAACTCGAGTCTTGGTCTGGAAACTCGAGTTTTGATCATACAGAGAGTCTCTGAGGTTTCGAACTCAATCTCACTTGAGAATACATAGTCTTCACTCTATCATGATTTTCCAAGTTTTCTCCAAGTTAAGAGAAAACTCGAGTTTTGGTTTCAAAACTCGAGTTTTGCACATTACAGAGAGTTTTCACGTTTTTCATTCTAATTTTGAAAACTCAAGTCTTCAGAGAAAACTCAAGTTTCCAACTTTAGCAGATTTTCAAAGTTTTCATTGTTGGATGAAAACTCAAGTTTTGATTTGCAAACTCGAGTTTTGAGCCAACCCGAGAGCATTGCAGATTTTCAAAGTTTCCATAACTATATGAAAACTCGAGTTTTAAACTCAAAACTCGAGTTTTGATCAGCCAGAGAGCAATGCATTTTATCGATATTTTGAAAACTCAAATTTCATTTTGAAAACTCGAGTTTTGGCCTGACTTATCTTTCTCAATGTTTTCACATTAAAGGGAAAACTCGAGTTTCACTTTGGGAACTCGAGTTTTGGCCAAACAGAGAGCTATGAAGTTTTTCAACGTTTTGAAAACTCGAGTTTTAGAAGAAAACTCAAGTTTTGATGTTTTGGACTCAAACACTTATACTTCATTAAAAGTTTGGAAACTCGAGTTTGGTTTTGGAAACTCGAGTTTTGAAATTTTCTTAAACTCTGGTCCAAAAGCTCAAAACACGACTTTACTCTCTGGAAGAAGAAAACTCGAGTTTAGAGTTTGAAACTCGAGTTTGGACTTAAGTGCATAGTTGAAAACTCGAGTTTCCATCGCTGACTCTGAAATTCAAATCTAACGAATTTGGAATACATTGTTGTTTGATCTCAATTCTTTACTACATTAATCTTCTATATTCCTAGCTATGTTTAACCACTTTGTTAGTGAGTTTCAGATGATTTAGAAGATGTTTATTGAAGGGTTAAAGCAAAAGCAAAAAGTAGTTCAGAACGTTAAATGCTATGTCTAGAAAGTTGCACCCTTCTAGCTAATCCATCTGCACACGTTTGGAAAGCATTACAGAATGATTTCTACAACAAGCAAACTCTTCTCCAACGGATTAATTTGCAGAGAGCCAACTGGATTAAGTGAAAATTAGAGAGAGAAGATGCCTAAACCATTTTCTAACCTTGGCAGAACCTCTCCAACGGATCTATTTGGAAAGCAACGGTCACATAATGATCTCTGAGTATAAATAGAGTTGCATTCAAGTCTTTCCAACAACCACAACAACTGAGAGCGAATTGCATTCAAGTTTTCATTTATTACTTTTAGTTTTCACTTGTATAGTATCTTTTGATACAAGAACTTCAGTGCTTATCTATATCTACTCTTTGAGAGAGTTTTCTTTCTGATTATCATTTATTGTAAAGGAATCACAAGTCAGGGGCACTTGGTGATTTGGGGAATCATTGATTACAACTTGTAAGGGGGAGTGAGTTCTAGAGAGAGAATCACTTCTTGAGTGCAGAGTGTGTAATCTTTGATATAGTGGAAATCCCAGAGAGTCTGGGGACTGGACGTAGGTCAGTGGTTAAGACCGAACCAGTATAAATTCTCTTGTGTTCAACTATCTCTTCCCTTGCTCTGTTTACCTCTGTTTTATTATCTCAAAACAGAGTTTGTGTCAAGAATTTTTAAAATACCCAATTCACCCCCCCTCTTGGGTATTTGGCTCCACTTTCATGTGTAATCGTGTATGTGTGTGTGTGTAGAAAGAATTAGGATAAATATGTTAGTTCGAAAATTGTAAAGAATGACCTATAGGAAAAATTCAAGACACAAGTGAATTAGATCCCTATTAAAATAAGATCAATGAAAGATTTTAATCATAGATTAAAATTAAGGATTTATCTTGATCAAGAAAATATATCCAACTTGGGATCAAGTATCATCATAAATTTTTACCCAACTTGCACAATTAACTCTAAAAGAGATAAAGAAAGCAATTAGAGACTTCTAATTAAAGCCATGAGTTTCAAAAATCACAAAGCTAATGAGAAGAATTGAATAAGCTTCATAAAAACCCCTAAGTATATTTGTGCTTAGTTAGCAACCAATCATCATTTTTCATCTAGTTATAAGACACCTAAAGTAACTAATAATTGAAATGCAAATCAAAGAAAGATGAAGGGGGGAGGGGGACGGATGGTTTGGCTTGAAAAAGGGGTAGTGAATTGTTTAATATATGTATTAAAACACATGCAAAATCAAGCATTGATGAGGGGAGCAAATTGGAGAGAGGAATGGTACTTATGATGGGATGCATTGATGAAATGGAAGAGGATAGGGTTGTGAGAGGGAGGGGGCGGTTTTGAGAGAGTGAAAGGTGAGGATTGAAGCTTGGATTTAACCTAGATCCAAGGGTGGAGAATGAAGAAGAGGGAGTTCAATAGAATTACCAAGGTTGTGATAATTGAATATTTCATACACTACTTTTTGTCTTTTGATTGATAATTTAGGACTTTTTAACTAATAAATAATGGCTTTTATACTTATTTGGGTTTTGGGCCTTTTATTATATTTTAGCCATTATTTAATAATAAATTCCAGTTTTATATTGCTTCACTATTTTCACCATAACTCTTGAACCAGACATTGGATTTGCCTCATTTTTGTCTCATATTTCAAATGATTCAGAGAGCTACAATTATTATGAAGACATGAAGAGCAAATTCGAACAAGAGGGCGGTTGATTTTGGAGCCGAAGTTATATGTTAATTTATGGATTTTTATTTGTAATTAAATCCCATTTTTAGTATTTTCCATTTTGGGCCTAATTGTGGGTTGGAGCCCCATTTTCATTTTTCCATTTTAGGTCAAGTGTGGCAGCAGCCACAAACACCTTTTCATTCATGTTTTTTATGTTTTAGTGGATCAAAACAGAAGCTTTCATTTTCTCTCAACTGTTCTTCAATGTTCTTTGCGTTCATCATCTTTTCTTCATCTTTTCCAGCCATGCTTGGCTAAATATCTGTGATTAACCCAACGTTGAAGATTCCATGACTCGTTCAGAGAGCTTGTGCTTAATCGGTAATGTTTCTCGTTTCTGTTTTCATCTATCGGATTCAATTTCTGAAAATAGTTCGAATATTATATTAAATATTCGGTTTGGTTCATCCCAAGGACTAAGTTCGAACTAGGTTTAAAGTTTGCTGTGCGATTGCATAGTGGGACGCCACTGTTCGGACATATTCTAGGCGATTGTCTAGTCGAGGGATTTCTGGATGAACGCAGAGATTTCGGTTCATCCAAAGCCAAACGCGAGTTCATTTATTTTTTGCTCAATGATGAACGTTTCTGGAATCAAAATGTTGGGTTGATCGTTGTTAATCTGTTTCTGTTTAATCCTTTAATCCTCCGTTTGGCCTCTGTGTAGTTTCGTTTTGTCTCTGTTTAGTTACATTTTTATTCCTTTCGAATTAAAAATCCCCCCCATTTTATCATTCTGTTTCTGTTTCGCTGTTTCTAATCAAACCCGCTGTGAATTCATCGCGGAAACGACCCAGGTTACACTATACTACAAAATCTTTCAATCCTGGTTATTTTAGGAGAACACGGCAAAATCTCTGTCAGGTTGCCAAGACAATTTGCTATAAATAGGCACCTTAGGTGAGTATTAGAGAGCAAGAGTAGAGAGAAAGTGAGAATTAGTGGAGAGCAAAAAGGAGCAGGAAGTTCTTCAAGGGTAAGTTCTCTAGTTCTTAAGTTCTAGTTTTAAATTCATAGAAAAGTAGTTTTTTTATCTTTAATCTTCCAATATATTTTTGTTTTCATGTTTTTATGGTTAAATATGTCTTTATATATTTTGAAAATATGATGAAAAATATTATGGAGCAAAATTCTTGGAAGTGGAAGATCAAAGTAGCGAAATTTTGGCGAAATTTACAATTAGGCATTTTCGAAAGTCAGTCACAAAAAGGCTATGATTTTATGTAGAAGATGGAGTTATAAAATCCTGGGAAAATTCATGGTTAAAGTAGACATATAGGGCTTTTAAAAAATGCCTAGAATGTATTATTTTGAGCTCTGTACAGTGAGATAAAAATTCTCAAAGTTAGGCTAGGAGTTTCTGGAAAATTCTGGGCAGAGGTTCAAAACTTTAAACCTGGGAATGAGTCAATGAATCTGGGGAAAAAATGAGTATTTTTATTCAAAAATACACATCCTAAGGATTCTGGAGAATTTTACGGATCCTCATTTCAATTTTCGTAGAATTAGTTATGATTTTTCAAAGTTAACGAAAATTCTACCCGAAATGCTGAAATCAGCGTTTTTGAGAAATAAAAGGGATATAATTGGAATAATAAATCCACCAGGGGTAAAGAGGTCGGTAGTGACTAAAATATCTCCTAAGATATTATTTACGAGGTAATAATGCGATAATACTATTATAGGATATCCGGGAAAAATCGGGAGACGTACCGACCAGGCAAATGTACCACTATCCACACGGACTAAGGTACAAACGCGTACTGTAACACTAACTCTAATGCTTATTGTATGCATATATGTGATAGATCATTTCATAGAGTCATGGACAATACTTGATCTTGGGTCATGCACCATGACTAAGTTTATGGGGCTTCGATCACATGTGTTTATACATTCAGCTATACACGGGTTATAGGTTTGATAACGTCGTTAAGTTTTCCTAGCGCTGAGGACACGAGTATACATTGTGGCACTGGATAGTGCAGACCATGATAACATACATATGCAGTGGCTGTGTACTGTTATTAGCTTACATATGTGCAGTGGCTGTGTTTAGTACAAATTTATGGCAAACTCGAGCCTACACTTATGAACTCGAGTTTGTCACGGGCTTTATATTCTGAAAACCGGCTTTTTTCATCTTTATTCCTTCCCACACTCGAGCTTAACCCTAAAACCTCTCAAATTCTCTCATCTTCTTCACGAAAATGGCCTCCAAACAAACAATCTCTAGAGAATCCAACCCCAAAGCAACCCAATCCTCATCTCAGACTCTTCCAAAATGTCCTGTGAGTTTGAAGACACGATCAACTCGTTTGCACAGTGGAGTTGATCGATCAGTGAGGGGTGTTCAAGGAGAAAATCCAGAAACTCAACCACCCAGACCAAAGGGGATTTCAATCGGAGAGAGTCGCACGAAGAAGAGGCATGATCCTGAGCATGTTCCTCAGGGAAAGGGAAAAGCTCCACAAAATGCTGAACCACCGAGGGCCAAACAACCGATTAAAAGGAAGAGAGCTGCTCAACACTCGATTCCTTCAGCTAGTCAAGCAAGTTCTCAAGCCTACTCAGGACCCCAACTACAGGAGCAATCTGCTCCTCAGGTATCATCAGAAAACCCTGCGATTACTGAGACTTATAACCACACTAGAAAACCAAAGGGATTTTCTTAGGAACCTTGTAGGATGTCTAGTGAAGAAGGAATGAAGTTTAGAGAAAAATATGGTGATAAATCCTTCTGTCCTATCGTGTTTGTTGATCTAGCTAAGCTAAAGGAGGACTGCAATCTAGACTTATACCCCTGGATCAAGCAATTTGAGTCTTTGATCTCAATTAGAGCTCCATACAGTCCCAAGCTTGTGAAAGTCTTTTACTTTCATATGAAATCTGACAACCTCTTAGATGAAGATGGAAATTTGGTGGAAGAGAGGATCACTACGAAAGTGAGGGGTCAGAACATCACAATTTCCCCATCTTAATTAAACTTTCTGCTACAAATAGCTAATCCCCCATCTCCTGAAACTTACAGATATAACCAACAAGCGATCTACCGACTCCTAAGACCTAATGAACCTGTCCCTGAAGGCATGGAGATTCTAAACTTTACACCCGCATCAATGCCCCCCAGGAACCGTGCTATATGGTACATCTACACTAGGGACTTATTGCAGAAAGGAGGCAACTTCACACATTTTGCCAAGAAAGATTTCCCAATCTTTACTTCTATCTTGGATCAGTAGCCTCACAATCTTGGAGATTGGATTTTCCAAGAGATGTCTAAGTTTTCCTTCACCTCAAGGAAATCATCTCAGATTCCCTTCCCAAGCCTCATCTTTGTGATTCTCTTTCATGAGAAAATTTGGTACCTAGCTGCCAATGAGCCACCAGTTAAACCTTAAGAATTTGGCAGGCATATCCTGAACCTTATGGGGATAACTCCTGTAGAACAATCTGATCAATCCAGAGCACCTCTCAAGTCAAGGGTAGCAAGATCAAGAACCACTTTTTCTCGTGCCCATGAAGCTCAAAGTGCTCCACCTCCTCCTATGCCTTCAGATTTCGATGCCAGAATCAAAGAAATTGTGGATAAGGCCATCTCAGATCTTACCAATACAATAGAAGCAGAAGTTGGAAGAATGGTTTCTGAGGTGAATAAGGAGCAGAGTGATCTGGTGGATATTCAGGAGGGCTTCAGAGTTGAACAAGAAGCAATGAAGAATCAGCTTGGAGATCAGTCAACTACATTGTCCACTCTTTTGGTCACTGTGATGGGTTTAAGTGACAAGATGGATCAGATCCTGAAAACTCAGTCAACCTCCAAGTCTGGTTTGGGAGCATCCACTTCAGCTGGCCCTAGCTCAGTCTTGCCCCAATCATCCTCTGAACCAGCCATTCCTCCTTCTACACCCACTTCTAAACTCGAGCCCACAATCTCTGAACCCAAGCCTACCAAAGCCACTACTCCACCCTTATTTGCTGATGACAAAGGGGGAGAAGAGTGATAGAGGGATGAATCTTGTTTTATGAATACGAATCTTGCTCCTAATGTATATTTGCTTTCGAAACTCTATGTGTAGTTCGTTTGCTTCCTGTTTAAGTTATTGAACTTACTTGAATTCCTTCTGCTGTTAAAACTCTGATTGAACTTCTTAGTGTGCAAGTATCTTAACTTTTTTTTTCAGAATGCCAAAACTGAGGTTTAGGAATTATGGATTGTTTACAAGTGTTGTCATCATCAAAAAGGGGGAGAATGTTAGTTCCCTGTGTGTTTTGATGATTACTAACAATTGTAAACAATAAAAGGATGTTTTTGAATTAAGGAAGTGTTTGTTTAAACTTGGGAATTTCAAACAAAAACACTCTGTCTGCGACAAACTCGAGCCTAGGTTTTGCAACCTCGAGTTTGCCAATAACAAAAGAGATAAACTCGCCAATTTAAGATCCAAACTCGAGACTGGATCTAAAGTTTAAAATTGAAAGGTTTTCAAAGTTTTCACAACACTTGAGTAAACTTGAGTTCACTACTATAACCTCGAGTTTGCTAGAGGCCGAGAGCATTTTGACTACACAACACTTTTAAACTCGAGACCTCAACTTATAAACCTCAAGTTTGCACCTCCAAAGAAAATCTTCAAAGAGTTTACAAATCTTGTAAACTCGAGTTTATAATAACAAACTCTAGTTTACCTCTGGCGGGAAAGTTTTTCAAAATCATGAGATTTTCACAAACTCTGCACGGCTTCATTCTAAGTAAAATTGTTCAATTTGAAAATTCTCAAGAGTTTACAAGTCATGTAAACTCGAGTTCATCATTGCAAACTCGAGTTTACACTTGACTAAGAACTTCCAAGATACTTCATACAAAGTAAACTCAAGTCTATTTTCATAAACCTCCGGTTTACTTCAGCCCGAGAGCATTCAGAGTTTTTCAAAGTTAAACAAACTCGAGCCTAAGATTTATGAACTCGAGTTTAAACCTTACAGAGAGCAATGATTTTTTCAACTTGAGAAAACTCAAGAGTTTGCATTTGAGACTTCAAGTTTACCTTCTAAAAGCTAAAACTATGGTTTGACTTGAACAATGTCAAACTCGAGCATGTCTACTAATAGACTCGAGTTTAAATGTTTTTCAGAACTATTCCAAAACCCAGACTCGCAACATTATTTGAAAAATTGGATGAACTCGAGTTCACACTTTCAAGCTCGAGTTCTGATCAACCCGAGAGCATTTCAAAGTTTAAAAGCTGAAACGAACCTCAGGTTTACTTACAAACCTCGAGTTTAGCTTTTCTGGGCTTAAAATGTTTTCACATGCTGTAGATCCAAACTTGAGTTTGTATGAACTGAACTCGAGTTTGCAGCGATGATTCAAAAATTCAAATCTGACTATTTTGGAAAACATACTTGTTTGATCTTAATATGTTCCAATATTATTCTCTGATATTCCTAGCTATGTTTAATGACTTTATTAGTGAATTTCAAATGAGTTAGAGAATATTTATTGAAGGGATAAAGCAAAAAGCAAAAAGCAATTCAGAACATTAAATGCTCTGTCCAGAATGCAACACCCTTTTGGCTAATCCATCTGCACACGTTGAGAGAGCATTAAAGAATGATTTCTACAACAAACAACTATCTCTCCAACGGATTAATTCCGAGGAAGTCAACTCTGAACACTTGGACAGCTGGATTAAGTGGAGATTAGAGAGAGAAGAAGATCTAAGCTACACCTAACCACTACAGATCATCTCCAACGGTCTAATTAACAATGCAACGGTCATTTAATGCTATCTGACTATAAATAGAGTTGCATTCAAGTCTTCTCAACAACTACAACTACTAAAAACAAATTGCATTCAAGTTTACATTTATTTGCTTCAGTTTTCACTTGTATAGTATCTTTGATACTTTGAACTTCAGTGATTATCAATATCCACTCTTAAAGAGAGTTTCTTTCTGTAATTCATTTATTGTAAAACAATCACAAGTCAAGGGGACTTGGTGATTGGGAGTTCATCGATTACAATTTGTAAGGGGGAGTGAGTTCTAGTAAGAGAACTACTTCTTAAGTGCAGAGTGTGTAATCCTTGATATAGTGAAAATCCCAGAGAGTCTGGGGACTGGATGTAGGTCAAGTTGTTAGGACCGAACCAGTATAAATCTCTGAAACCAGCTATTCTCTCCCTACTTTGTTTACCTTTGATTTTATTATCTTAAAACAGAGTTTTTGTTGAAAATTTTAAGAATACCCAATTCACCCCCCTCTTGGGTATTTAGCTCCATTTACAGAATCTGGCACACATCCCTACGCCAAAATGAATGTCGGGTCTGCTTGCTGTTTGGTAAAGTAAGGACCCAATCATGCCTCTGTACCTTGTGATGTTGTAAGTTTTACCCTTCTCATCAGCATCTAAGGTAGCAGTTGAACTCATTGGTGTGTCTACTCCATTGCATTCATTAAGACCATATTTCTTCAGTAAGTCTCTTAGGTACTTTGTCTGGGAGATAAAAATCCCGTTTTTGCGTTGCTTGATTTGTAGACCAAGGAAGTAGTTGAGTTCTCCCATCATAGACATATCGAATTCACCCTGCATAATCTCAAAGAATTCTTTGCTCAAAGTATCATTAGTATCACCGAAGATGATGTCATCTACATAAATTTGTACAACTAAAATCTCATTAAGTTTATTTCTCTGAATGAAAAGTGTTGTGTCTGCTTTTCCTCTCATAAATCCTTGATCAAGAAGAAATTTGCTTAATCTCTCATACCATGCTCTAGGAGCCTATTTTAGACCATAGAGAGCCTTTTCCAAACGGTAGACATGATTGGGAAAAGATTCATTTTCAAAACCAGGTGGTTGTTCCACATATACTTCTTCTTGAATAAAGCCATTAAGAAAAGCACTTTTAACATCCATTTGATAAAGTTTGAATCCTTTGATACATGCAAAGGCTAAGAGTACTCGTATGGCTTCCAATCTAGCAACTTGAGCATATGTTTCCTCATAATCAATTCCTTCTTCCTGATTATAGCCTTTGGCAACCAATCTAGCCATGTTTCTGACTATAATGGCGGATTCATCTCGTTTGTTTTTGAATACCCATTTAGTCCCAATGACCGGATGGTCTTTAGGTCTAGGTACCAATTCTCAAACTTGATTTCTTTCAAATTGATGTAGCTCCTCTTGCATTGCTATAACCCAATCATTGTCTGACATAGTTTCGTCAATTTTAGAGGGCTCAATTTTTGAAATGAAAGTAGAGAAAGTTATTTCGTTTAGAATGCTTTTTCTGGTTCTCACACCTTGACTTACGTCACCTATTACTTGATCTAATGGATGACTTCTACTGTATTTCCAGGCGTGAGGTTGGGATTGAGAGTCATTTTCACAAGTGTTTTCTTCAAGTGTGTTTTCTGAATTCTCAGGAGAAGAAACAGTTTTTCAATTTGGTTGAGTTTTGAAAATAGGTTCATCTTCTTCAATAGATTTATCAGGGTCAATTTCGCAAAACACAACATGAATTGATTCTTCTACAATACGTGTTCTCAAATTAAAAATTCGGTATGCTTTACTCCTATTAGAATATCCAAGAAAAACACCTTCATCAGACTTAGAATCAAACTTACCCAAGTTTTCCTTACCGTTATTATGGACGAAACATTTGCATCCAAATATGCGTAGATGGGAGAGATTTGGCTTTCTTCCTTTATACAATTCATTTGGAGTTTTGTTTAGTTTCTTTCGAAGGTATGCTGTGTTTGATACATAGCACACAATGCTCATCGCATCCGCCCAAAAGACTTGAGAGGTCCTGTTATCATTAAACATAGCACGAGCCATTTCAGTGAGTACACGATTCTTTCTTTCAACCACCCCATTTTGTTGTGGAGTTCGTGGAGCAAAGAAATTGTGGTTGATGCCATGAGCTTCACAGAATTCCCTGAAGGCAAGATTTTCAAATTCTCCTCCATGATCTGTTCGTATACCTGAAATAAACATACCTTTCTCGTGCCGCATTTCCTTGGCAAATAGAACAAATAGATCAAATGCTTCATCTTTTCATGGTAAAAATATAGTCCATGTGAATCGAGAGAAGTCATCTACAATCACTGAAGTATACAGACTACCACCAAGACTTTTAACTCTTGCTGGTCCAACTAAATCCATGTGGAGTAATTGAAGTGGTCTATTTGTCGAGAGTTCAAACTTATTTTTGAAGGAAGATTTTGTTTCTTTTCCTTTCTAGCAGGAGTCACAAATCATATCATTTTTAAACCATAGTTTAGGTAAGCCAAGAACTAATTCTTTTATTGTTAGTTTGTCTATTTGAACCATATTTACATGAGCCAGACGCTTATGCCATTGCCAATTTTCGTTCAAGTTGCCAACGAAGCATTTTTCAGAATTTATATTAGGAAGAGTTAAAGTATAACAGTTACCTTCCCTTGATGCTTTGAACAGAGTTTGAAGGTTACCTTTGTCAATTGGGAAATCATCCTTGTTCACAATGAGACATTCTTCTGAGTCAAAAATGACCCAATTATTCTTGTCTGCACCTTGACTTACACTAAGAAGATTATGGCATAGTCCTTCTACATAGTAAACTTCTTTGATAAGGGTTTTTCCTTTTTCACCAATTTCACCAATTCCTGCAATCTTCCCAGATTGATCTCCCCCGAAGGTTACTTTGCCACCATTTTTAGCATTTATTGTCATGAACTTGGATTGATCTCCTGTCATGTGTCTGGAGCATCCACTGTCAACATACCATTTATTTGTTTTTGACGCTCTCAGACATACCTATTATTCATATAAGATCAAGCCTTAGGTACCCATCTTTTCTTGGGTCCTTTCGGGTTAGTTCGTGTTTCAAAAATGGTATATGTTCCGTTTGTTGGAAATTATGCCCTAGGGGCAATTCATTGTACTTTGGATATTTAAGTTATTTAAAGTATTCTCTTTTGTTATCATTTGTGTTTGCATGTTCGTATTGATAATTGCATCCCTGGATAATCTTATAGATTATCCTAAATGTCCCTGGTCGGTCATCTACACGGGAGTGAAGATGAAATAAGACCAGTATGACTTTGATGAGATATGGAGATACGAATCAAAGTCATAGGCACTTGTAAGAGTACAAGGTGCTAGACCGACCAACTATGAAAAAGCTGCATGGATTAAGTCATAAGCTTATCTCATGTATAATCGCGTCACGACGCCCTATGACCTGAGATCATCATGGATTCCTACATGATGAGTCACTAGACTTTGACCTAGTCAAAAGTCACCTTTGACCGGGTGATGATAAAGGCTAGGATCGGGATCAGTGGTTTTCATGCGGAGGAATGTAAGTGGTCAAGATGGGATTTGTCCCTCACATATGTAGAGAGATAATGCTAGGCCCCTCGATGAGTGAGTCTAAGAAATGTATGGCCATACTGTGATGGAAAGGAGTTTCCATTTCACTTATTAGACTACTCGTGAATCGAGAAAGTAATGGTCAAGAAAATGAAGTTGACGTTATCCATGCCTCATCCTTGACCGAATTAACGTGTGACAAAAGGGACTTGACATGGTTGTACGATAGGTAGTATTGTGTCATCGATCCCCATGTGAATTGGGTAGTCGTAATGTCTTGCTAGAGGCCGCTTGCGACTTGTGGGATGATACGGTCTTGGCCCACTGCCAATCTCATATGGGCCTGCAGGGTCACACACAAGAATAATCCAACACGGGTGAAAGTGTCCAGATTCATTGAATCTCAGATTAATCTGAGATTAAATGAATACTAAATTTAATCTAGGATTTATATATATATATATATATAAAATTCAAAATTAATATATATATATATATATATATATGTATATATATATTATAAATGGAGATTATAATATTATATATAGATATATGATATTTGTTTAGTATTTAATTTATTTGATAAATTAAATATCTGAAACAAATAGAGATGTTGTATCTCATTTAATTTTGAATAAAGATATCGTATATCTGTTTAATATTAAATTGAGATATAGTATCTCAGATTTAATTAAATAGATAGATATCATTTCTCGGATTTAATTTATAATGATAAATTAAATCAAAAGGCTTTTAATTTAGATTTGATCTAAATTCAAGATTCGGATTTCAAATCTGGCTTTTAATATATTGGATTACATTTATGAGATAGATTTAATTACTATATTAAACAGATTCAAAATTAATGAGGATTAATTTTGATTATATAATACGCCTATCGGGTTTAGAAAAACCTACGGGATTTTTAGTCGAGCGTATTAGAAAGCTGCAAGAAACCTTAGAGCGAAAGTAAGAGAGAGATGCACAAGAGGCGCTAGCACGCTACCGCAACCATGTTAGGGGATTGTTCGTGTGGATACCGGTAGAGGAAGCCGATTCTAAGAAGTCGTCTTCTGCTGATCGAGAAGGAAGCCCACCTGATCAAAGAGAACGAGACGCGGACATGTTCAATATAAGGTATGATTCGGGTTCCCTAACCTTGATTTAAACGTCGTTGAGTGATCCTTCGAACGGGATTCGTAAGAAATTTTAATCTGCTGCGTGTACGGATCCCAACACCTTTAGGCACCCATTGATAATTACCAGATGGTTTATCCTTCCTTTCTTTCTTATGAAAACAAGATGAGGTATTATGACCCTTTCGATTGCAATAATTACAATGAGTAAAAGGATTTGAAAACTGAACAGATTTTTGAAAGTGATTTAAGTAGGACTTTCCTCCACTTCTTTTTTTCCCTTCCTTTTTATCTAAAATGGGATTGTATCCTATGGCTGATCGATCATTTGTAAATCTTTGAGTTTTCAAAATTACTTTGAGCGTTTCACCACCTTTAGTGAACTTCTCAAGAGTTTGAGTGAGTTTAATGTTTTGTTTTTCAAGATCAAGACATTTTTCGCAAATATGGTTTTCGCAAGCTAGAGGGACTTTCTTAACTTGTTCCTCAAGTAGTTTGATTTTATTCCTTGAGTTAACAAGTTCTCTAGCTAATTTTTTAAACTCAAAATGCAGTTCATTGTATTCAGAAAGTAACTCATCATATGTGGGCTCTGAGTTACTTACCTCATTATCACTATCAGTTTGTTCCTTGGCAACGAGACAGACATTTGCTATTTCTTCTTTATCACTTTCTTCATCTGAAGAATCTCCCCATATAGCAGATACATAAGCTTTCTTTTTGAAGTGGTTGAACTTTTTCTTCTTCTCCTTTTCCTTATCCTTTAGCTATGGGTAGTAAGATTTGATATGTCTCAGTTTCTGACATTCATAGCAAATGATTTGTTCTTTATCCTTGGATTCCTGATTGTTGCTGGTATTTCCTTTCTGAAATGTGTTTCTAAAGCCTTGATCTTGTTAGTTCTCTGAGCGTTTTGATGATTAACAACAATTGGAAACAATACTGATAAGGTGTGACAAAGTTTAGAATAATTTAAACTTGTATTTTTCAATCTGTCAAAACCAAACTCGAGCCTGTTAGTGTTGAACTCGAGCCTGGATTTGACAAAGAACACAAACTTGTCCAGTTGATTTCCAAACTCGAGACTGAACCTGAAGTTTAAAATTAAACTTTTGAAAAGATCACATGAACTCGAGCCTACTAAGGTCAAACTCGAGTTCATTCTTTCCAGAGAGTTTTTGAACCTTTGAAAAACATGTTAAACCTTACACTTGCTTTCTTCAAACCTCAGGTTTGAAAGAATCCAAAGAAAGTTTTAAGAGCATGAACTCGAGCCTGTCATGGCAAACTAGAGTTCATCTCTGGCGGGACAAGTTGTTTGAAACTTAAAGATATTTTCAAACTCTGCACTGTTCCATTGAAAGAAAAGCTTTTCGGTTTGAAAAGTTCACCAATGCTCAAACTCGAGCCTAACATATTTAAACTCGAGCCTAGTTTTGGCCGAGAGCAAAGAACTGTTTTTAAGCTATTTAAACTCGAGCCTGAGACTTACAAACTCGAGCCTAAAAGTTCCAGAGAGCAAAGAACTTTTGGATATGTTTTTAAACTCGAGAGTGTGTTTTGCAAACCTCAGGTTTGTGCTTTCAAGCTAAAACGAAGTCTGTTCAAAAGTGTCTCGAACTCGAGCCTGACATTAATGAACTCGAGTTCATTTCAACCCGAGAGCATTTTAGTTTTTTCAATGATCTGCAAACCTCAGGTTTGTAAAGCAAACCTCAGGTTTACACTTTTTGAACTTGCACAGTTTTGAACACTAAAGCCTCGAACTCGAGCCTGTGAGAACTGAACTCGAGTTCGTGACGCTGGTTCATAATTTTTGAATTTGGGCATTTCAGAAATCAATGTTATTTGATCCTATTTTCTTCCAATATTATTCTCTGATATACCCTGCTATGTTTAACGTGTTTATTAGTGGATTTCAGAGCATTAAAGAATGTTTGGTGAGAGGTTAGAGTATAAAGCAAAAAGCAACTCAGAGCATTTATTGCAAAGCACAAAAGTTACTCCTTCTACCCAAATCCTTCTGCACACGCTTACAAAGTATTTAAGGATGGTAGCTGAAACAAGAAAACTCCTCTCCAACGGATTAATTCGCAGAAAGTCAGCCCTGATGTCTTGACCAACTAGATTAAGGGAAAACAAGAGAGAGAAGACCCCAAAACCACTTCAGAACACTTGGGCAACTTCTCCAACGGTCTGATTCAAGCTACAACGGTCATTTAATGTTCTCTAGCTATAAATAGAGTTCATTAACATCTTCAAAAAGACGGAGAACTACTCTGAGCGAATTTCTACTAAGTTCATTTATTGTGTATTAGCTTTCACTTATAGAGTATCATACTTGATACAAGTACTTCAGTGTTCATCATATCTACTCTGTAAGAGAGTTAAATATTTGTAAATCATTTATTGATTGAGATAACTACAAGTCAGGGGACTTGGTAGTTGAGGTGTATTGATTACAACTTGTAAGGGGGAGTGTGTTCTAGTGAGAGAACAACTCTTAGTGCAGAGTGTGTAATCAATATTGTGAGTTAGTGAATTGAAAATCCCAAGTGAGGCTTGGGGACTGGATGTAGGTCAGGAAAGGACCGAACCAGTATAAATTGTATTGTGTTTAGCTTCTTCTCCTTATCCTCTCTGTTGTGCTCTGTTTTGAGTGATCGAAAACAGAACAAGTTACGAAAATTTTAAAGATACCCAATTCACCCCCCCTCTTGGGTATAAAGCTCCTGCTTTCAGATCTCGTTTATAAAACTTTTTGAATCTTTTGATGAACATGGTCATTTCATCATCATCCTCGTCATCAACATTAGGTTCTTTCTCAGCATTCAGGGCGATACCTTTATTTTTGTTGCTATTGATTTCGTCGAGGTCCTTCTTGAATTTGAGCTTCCCTTCATATTCAGATAGACTTCCGAATAGAGCAGCTACTGATTGCATTGATTCTCCTCGAGCTTCCTCAATTGCTGTGACCTTGGTTTCCCAATCTTTTGTCAAGACATTGAGGATCTTTCTTACTTGAGAATTCTGCTCGAACGTTTTACCTAGAGCTAATAGTTGATTTATCAAGTGTGTAAAGCGAAGTTGGAATTCACCTATAGATTCTCTGGTCTTCATACGTAAAAGATCATATTCAGTTGTCAATGTATTTATGCGATTCTCTTTTATACCTGAGGTTCCTTCGTATGCAATTTCCAGCACTTTCCACATGTCTTTTGCACTTGACAGATTACAAATGCGAAAATACTCTTATCGGCTAAGAGCACTCTGAAGCATTAAGATAGCTTTGCTGTTGAGGGTGACAAGTCTTCTATCATTTTCATCATACTCTTCTTCAAGCTTGATTGTAGTAACTCCTTCTTTGGTCACAGATGGTTTGTAATCCCCTTTCTCGAATACATTCCACAGACTGAATTCTGTGGCCATAACAACGACTCTAAATTTGGCCTTCCAGAATGAGTAATGTTCTCCGTTCCAGGAGGGCAATTGATGGAGGCTCCATCAGGCAATATTCCTTCCATGATCTTTCTCGGGATGTTAAGCCCAACTGTGAAACCAACGCTCTGATACCAAATGAAGGTGAAATATCACCTAGAGGGGGGGTGAATAGGTGATCACAGAAAATTCTTCTTACGTTCGCTGAAGGAATGATAAAGATAGTAAGACAATAAAGAAGGTCGACAAGAGAAATTATGCTGGTTCGGTCCAACTCTTGACCACTCTGGGATTTTCACTATCTCACAAATGCAATTACAACCTTTGAACCACGGGATGATCCTAACTCCCTAGAAACACTCCCCCTTACAAGTCGTAATTGTACAACCTTACTCAAGATACCACTACCTTGAGATTTTGAACAAATGTCAATACAGTTGATAAAAACTCTCTCTTACAGAGTGAAATAATAAGCACTGAAGTACTAATATACCTAAAGATATGAACAATATGAGAATTTATCACTTGACTGCTTTTCTCTGTTTTTGATCCATTGTGATGATCTCAATTCTTCGTGAATTTATAGTAACTGGAGAGAGATAGCTGTTGGCAAAATCTGAATTCATCCGTTTGAATATGACCATTGTTAGCATTTAACCACTCGTGCCAATCTCACCTCAATTGGGTTTAATGCATTGTCTTTGTTCGTCTTTGTTTTACGAACTCGTATCTGCTCATAGGTTCATCAGGGTTTTTACCGTTGCTAAGATATCTGAAATTTACTCATCATTAATGTTAATATCATTATATGGAATAAAAAATGAGATTTAAGAAGAAATTTGAATGACGAATCAGAAATCAGGATCTTGCTATTGAAGATCATTTTTGCTGGTAGGAAATCTGTCAACGCTAATACTCGGGTATCTTCATATACTCGAGTATTATTGTTCTGCTACTCGAGTACCTGTTGATCTTATCTTGAAACAGATGATCTTGAAAACAACTCGGTAAAGTAGAATTAAGTCTTATACTTGAGTATTTTTTTGCTTATACTCGAGTATCGTTTATCCAGAGAGCAGATATTATACTTAACCAGTGCATACTCGAGTAACATTTCCTCAGTACTCGAGTAACTTGCCAATACTTGTGTATCATATTACTAATACTCGAGTACTGTTCTGTTATACAATGGATTTAGACAGCGAAGGATCCCTATACTCAAGTATTTATTGAGTGATACTCGAGTATCATTTCAAAGCATGTCTGCGGTGATGAACAATCATATCAATACTTGAGTATTCGTTTCCACGGCAATGGCACCATTTGTTGTAAGGCCTTTTTGTCTTTAGCCTTGGGGTCCACAATCAAAAATAAACCAAGGATTGCGTATAGGCAAACCAAGGATAGTTCTCTCTTCTCGAGGAGCCTTTTATTGAGTGCTAAGTAATCTAAATGACATGTAAATGCAATTAAAACAAGGGGGAAAATAGGTTTTGGATTTTTTTTTCAATTGATAAACTAAAATGATATTGCAATTAAATTAAATGCTAAACTAATATTTTTTGGTGTTTTTAATGAAATGTATGAACGATTGCCCTTGGAATGAAATAGTGACTATCATAGTTCAATTAAATGTGGGAGTAAATTTTCATTAAGTCTAGATGAAAAACCCCAAGATAACACTTGAGTCCAATATTCCCAATTAATAGTAGCTCCTACTAACGCAGCTAACTACTACCTCTTGGGATATTGTTTAAAACCACTTAGTGTGTGATTAGGATTAAATCAATGTAGCTTGCTTCCTCTTAATAAGAGTGCGATAACACACCACTCAATTAATCCAATTCAATCATAGTATCTAACAATAACACGTAGAAAGCATAATTTCACTGAATCAATAAGGGAATTCAAATTTATAAATCCAACAAACCACAAAATTCAATCCAATCACATAGGTTCAATCCACAAAGTTTTCCAAACGGACAAACTAAGTCTAAAAAAAAATACAAAATAATATTCCTAAAACCAGGAAATTAAAATCCAATAGAGAAAATAAATTGAACAAAATAAACTCCCCTAATTGTGAGCTCTGAAACTCAAGCCACTTGGTCCATCTCCAAGAAGCAAAAAGAATTCCCCACTGCCAACCATCAAAACAACTCCTCCTAGCACAAGTGAACCACGGCTTGGAAGATTTCAGAAACATAGGGGAAGGTGACGGTGAGAGGAAGGTGGTGGAAGATGGAGGTTCAAAAACGAGAGGGAAGGTCGAATGAAGGAGAGGTTGTGGAGGCCAACGGTGTGGTGCTGCTGGAGGTCACGATAATGGGTGTCCGTGGGAGCTTGGTGGAGGAGCGACGGTCGCTGGTCAAGGAAAGAAAAGGAGGAATGGAGGTGTAAGGGAGAGAGTCGCTGGTGGCAATGGAGGAGAGAGAGACCGCCGGTGACTAGGGAGTAAAGAAGAAGAAGAAGGTTGTGTGCGTTGATGATTCCCTGTTCGCTGCCTGCTCTCTCTCGTTTTTATTCTTGCGTCTTCCTTCCTTTTTTTTCTTTTCTGTTCAGTTCTTGATTTCTGGCGTGATTCTCTCTTTGGCCGTTAGCGTGATCTGTTTGCTTTCTGATTCCGGATGTGTTCCTGATATTGCGCTGGATAATCTGGATCAAATCTCGCTATTTGTTGGCTGAGACTTGCATTTTTTTCTTGTCTGCTGCGTTTTTTTTCTGGTTTTAATGAATAAGGAAAAGTCAAAGCTTCAGCTGCCCATTCAAAACGGTGAGTTTAGCTGCAGGGACCTAAATGAAAAGAAGAAAAGTTCTCAGCAAGGGACTAAACTGCAACTTTAAAACTTCAATTAAAATTTCTATTTTCAAATTTAATCTAATCTTTTTGGCCACCCACAAATAAAATAATTAATCTAACATCAAATATCCTCAGAAAAATCAAAGATTAAGAGTAATTACATTTTTTTGACAATTTTCCCCTTTTAGCCCTAATTTAACATATTTACTCTTAATATCAATTTATCACAAGGAATACATTTAAAGCTCAATAACTATGAGAAAACACATTAAAAATCCCAATTTAATTATCAAAAATCATATAAAAATATGGTTAGATCAGTATTAGTTTCCATATACTCGAATTTTATATCAAGAACTTTATCATGCAATGTTTTTACCAATTCGAACCAGTACTAAAGAATTATATATATATGCATATGATTAAATGTGGGAAAGCTTAACCAATTCCATTCCAAGTCTTGTCATCATCAAAACTTTGAGAGCCAACATATTGCCCTTTTAAAAAAAAGTTTAACCCTCAAACCCTGGATATGTGCAAAGAATACAGCTAGAGGAAAAAAAATATAACACTAATCCAAAAATAAGAGCAGAGGCAGATAATTACATATCCAAAAATTCATATGGGATTTGCAGATGCAAATAATAATACAGATCCAAAAATTCCAGATCTTAGCAAATAAACAAATCTAAAAATGAGAATTGTCAAAGGGTAAAAGGTTTGAGAACAAAACCATATTTTGACAGTGTAAATGGTCATTCTGTTACACCTCTACCAGCCTCGCCCTTTTAGGTGGATGGTTAGAGGGATTCTTTTTTTCTTATTACCTTTCAGTTGTTAATTGAACCTTTTTAACATAAATCAGAGTGTGTGCGGTCAAGCATTTGATCAGTTTGGACAATGACAATATACTGGTAAAGGTATGATAATCAAAAGTAAATAGTCCTCGTAGGGTTAAAGGTACAACCATCCAAAATAAATTCGAGACAGTAAGTGTAAATCATACAGTCATCTGAAAATAAATATACAAGACAAGATAGGGAATTCCCTAATTTTTTTCATTCTTCCACTTCATGCCTTACCTTCTAGTATGTTGAACAGCTTACCGTCTTTCACCTGTGTCTTTAAAATGGGCTGGAGTTGAAAGTTGAACCCAAAGTAACTATTAAACTCATAACTATATGTAACTCTTTTAGAGAGTTTATTATTGATTATCGATCTTTGTAAGAATCTCAAAGTATTGGAACTTTGTGATTGAGTTATTTGATTACAACTTGTAAGGGGGAGTAAGTTCTAGTGAGAGAACTACTTCGAGAGTTACAGAATGTGTAATCATTTGAGTTAATGAAATCCTTGAGAGTCTGGGGATTGGACGTAGGTCAAGGATTTGGACCGAACCAGTATAAATCTCGTGTGTCTAATCTTTTTCTATTCCTCTCTGTTATACTCTGTTTTTGTTAGTCAGTTTTAGAAGTTTTCGGAAAAAAATCTTAAGATCACCCAATTCACCCCCCCTCTTGGTGATACTCCAGCTTTCATATATGTGGCGCATTCTATAATATCCCAAATTTTAGACCCGAAAAATTGAGAATAAGCCTAAATCAGGCAGACTACTAAGCCCTGTTCGGGAAGAATCCCTATAATGACAAGAGTCTTTGATGGGCCCAAGTTTGTAAAGATGCAGGCTAGGGCAAGATACTAGTGAGGTATAAAGCCGGTGTGATGAAGCGGGACCCGAGGCAAATGACAAAACAAAGATTCTTGACCCCTGGAAGTGCGTATGCGCCATACAGGGACACGTGTCACCCCAAGATTAAAGGAAGATAAGGCAAGGGCAAAATGGTCAATTCCTTATCCTTTGGGCATTGAATTTCATCCTAAATGAGAAAGGGAAGAAAATTAGATGATTTTACCCATACTTTGGTCCAGACACAAGACGCGGGACCCACAAGCGATAAACCGATAAAAAAGGGGACTGATAAGGACCAGTTAGGGGATTATTTTGGACGAAATGAGACAAATGTGGGGCCACATTAGGAAGAAGGAAGGCGCCACATCAGTATGCCCAGACAGAGGAAAATATTTGGAAAAGACAGAGAAAAATACAAAAAGGCGCATTTTCGGACCCGGTGGGACCCGATAGGGGTCGATAGGCCCTGAAACTGACCGATAAAGTGGAAAATTGGAATTAATTATTCGGGATCATTTTGGTGGGACCCCTTGGACGTGTAACACTCTTTTTGGGCAGCAAAATCTGAATTGAAGACCAAAATAAGCTTGTCTAATTCATTGAATTAACCGTGGGGCCCGCCGGTAAGTCAAATGGAATTTGAAGTCTTAATTGATAATTCTTATCAAATTGAAAGATGAAATCTGAATATTTGGGCAGAGATCACGCCACATATACCTCCCTAGAATCTTCTCAAATTGTCACATGGGATAAAGCTTAAGCAAAGATAATTGAATGCCAACCAAACTAGGGATTTAATTAGTTACTTTGGAACTAAATGGCCACTTGTGGATTATTATTAAAAGGAGCTCAAATTGTCATTTCTCTCTCCAAAAAGGCGTGCTCCAGCTGAAGAAGAGAGAGGAGACCAGCAAGCTTCCATAGCTCAACTCAAGCTCTCAACCACTTGCTCCACCAATCCAAAGTTCCGAAACCGGTAACTACTGACAACTTGAATCTTTCAAGCTTTAACTTTGGAATTTCGTGCTGCTGTTTGGAACCTGATTTTAGGGTTTTATTTTGAAGTTTTTGATGGTCCCAAAGTGTTTAAAACGCGATTTTGTATGGGGTTAAGCTATGGTTTAAGTTTCCGAACTTGAAAACCCCGAAAACTCAAAGAAAAAGCTTGCTGCCAGTGTTTTGGATTCTGGGCAGTGAACCTTCAAAAATATTTTTAAAATAGTACAGACTTCGGTTTGATCTGAACTTTTACAGGTGAACAGTAGACATCTGGGGCATCATTTTGATATATAATTCGACATACTTTTGATGTACCAATTGAGAGCTAAAAATTGTTGAAGTTGGCTCTCTGTTCAACAGGGAGAAATCTTACCCAGGTGTGAAAAGTGAGCACCACGATAAAATAAAAGTACTTTCAGTGTCTGGGAGTATTTTTCATGGAAATTAGACACTTCAATGGTTCATATGGCGCTGGTTTCATGTAAAAAAGAATTTTTTATAATTTATTAAAAATCCCATAAGTTGGGTCAAAATCACTGGATTTCTGAGAATTTGACGTTGGGCTCGGTTTTAGAAAGAAAATTGTTATGGCAATTTTGTAAATACTGAATAAGTGTATTTTAATGATTTATAGGTCAAAGGAACCCTTGGGAAGTCAGCGGGCTCAATAAAATAGTAAGGACAATATTTGCCACATCAGGTAGTAACCATTTTACTCAGATATCTCTATGTGTTTTGCTGTATGTTTGTGTTTGCCATGTGTATTTTTGCTCTGTATATGTTGTGCCAAATATGCATACAGTATTATGTGTTTCCTAGCGCTGAGGATGTTCAATCTGAGGCCGGCCTTGGTTGGCGGCTGTACGGGTTGAGTTTTCAGTCCGGAGTTAGCCTAGAAAGGGCGGCTCTACGGGTTGTGGGTCCAGTGAGTCCGAGGCTTGCCTTGGTTGGCAGCTGTACGAGTTCTTGGATTGTGATATGTGCTTTACTATGGTATGATCTGGATGCATATATGGTATGTATTTGGCATGTTCTTATGTTTCTGATTAGCATGGTAGCTTACATACTCCTGACACATTTAGTATTTGAGTACTGACGGTTACTCTGGGGGCCATTATCGGATCCCAGCCTCTTCTGTTGTTACAAGGAGATATGCCCGACGTGAAGAGCCCTCCTTGGAATGATAAGTGCTTATCAGTACAGATTGAAGAATAGGGGTTGCCCTATCACGTTTGTACATATTTTTGAGATGACGGTATGTTTTGTTTTGGTATTTATTCTGGATAACTGTACTCTTAACCCTTCAGGGACTTTTATTTTATGTTTAATTTATTTTACTTATACCAGTACAGTAGATAGTCTAAACCGGTTAAATGCTCTGTTGCGCTCACTCTGATATAAGTTAAATGGACCAAATAACGAAGGAAAGGTAATTAAGTAAGTGAATCCCTCTAACCCGCCACCCAAAAGGGCGAGGCCGGTAAGGGTGTAACATTTTGGTATCAGAGCATGGTTTGGACGGTACTGGTAAAAGGTAAGTGGTTAAGGGTACTGAAGTCATTTGATGCAAATGGAGCAAAAAGGACATATACCCTAAGAAAAGGGTTGGGTTCTGGTAAGATAAGGCTCTTGTGACAGAAATAGTAGCACAGAATATGAGTTTTGTTGCTCTTGATACGGAAATCAAGGTCTGAGTAAACTTCCCGGCAGAGACAATATCTACCATCTTTGGGTGGCAGATATGTCATAGTAGTACTTGTAAACATTTGAACTATCGATATCCAGCAAAATATGGATTTGTGCCAGTATCTGTACCCCCGATCTAATAGGCGCTTTAGAGTTAAGCGTGCTTGACGAGAGAAATTCTCGGGATGGGTGACCTCCTGGGAAGTGCCATAGAAATGTGGGATCCTATGATTTAAGACCCTAATTCTTTGAGGTAATAGAATGATATTTGATTATACTCTTGTGATATTTAGGATTTAAATTTAAACCCCGTAAATGGTGTTGATATTATTTGAATGTTTTGAGGTTTAGACTAGGAATTGTGAATCATGATCCTAGTTTGTAATTTGGGTATTGCTGAGGTAATATGATTCCTTATCCTATTCGATGTTGAGGTACTAGGAATTGATTGTGAATCTGATAATTTTGATTCGAGGTTACTTGAGGTTAGTACCTGAATGTTATCAACTATAAATTATGATGATTGGGTACGATTGAGGTTTCAGAATTAGGTTGACGAACCTAAGATCTAGTAGGCATCTTTAAGGTTGCTGCCAATCGAATAGAGACCTAGGAATCTGATTTGATAATAATAGATTCCTTAGGTATTTGATTGATCTGAATGCATCGAGGCATCAGAGTATAGTACCTATATGAATGAGGTAATTTGAGGTTACTAGCTGCTAGGGGATGATTTTTATCTCATGATATTCCCTTAGAAAGCTTGAAAGTAGAGACCGTGATACTATTGATTGACACGGTGTTATTTGCAATAAGTTCGGGGATTGTACCTATATGTTATGGGTTACCTGGAGGTTGCTAGTTGCTGTATCAGCATAGGGAAAGATCTTGAACAAAGAATATTCCCTGAGAGTGTATGGCTGAGAATTAATGCCTCAATGGCCTCAAATAATGTGGCTGAGAGTGTATGGCTGAGAATTAATGCCTCTACAGGTTTCAGTCTTATGATCAGGATCGATAGCTGTAGCTTTGGGAGTGGCTAGTTGGTTTCTGGAAAGATGTGGGTTAAATACCTGTTTGAGGAAGTCGAACGTGTGATTATGTCTGGAGCTGGATCATTGAAGATTATATACAAAATGACCCCCAATGAAGATTATGGCCATGGGGTGCTCCAGCGCTATGTATCATTGAGAGGAGTTGTGATATAAATGTACAATGGGTATTAAGACCTATCAAATCGGTACGACTTCAAGTCGTTGAATTGAATATTCAGTCTATGAGAAGCCTTAAGTTCTATGAGACTAAAATGTCCATAGGCTGGCAGAAATCTACAGATACTAAATCATGAAATACCGGGTGGTGTGCCAAAAAGATTGTAAGCCTATGAGATATAGGCATTGTTCTGGAATGGCTTGAGTAGCCAAGGATAGTGTCGAGATGTAATTGAAATTGATGACCTTCTATGTCAGTTGTCTGGTTCCTGGTATATGAGAAAATTGAGTTCTAAATTTACCAATGCACCTGCTATGTATAAGAAATTTTGAAATTGAATTTTGTTGAACTAAATTTCCAAATGAAATGTTCAAAATTTGAGAATAATTTGTAATAATTGTACTTGAATTATGTTGTCTCATAAGCAGGGTTCTGATGGAGCCCAGATTTGAAATCGAACTGTGAAACATGTTTGTAATGGAAACAGTACAGAACTGGTAGAGGCCAGAAACTGTTGTAGATGTACTCAGTTTATTGGATCTTACCAGGTGTTTTGGGGAAATGTTTTGAAATCGCTGGCTATTGTTGAAAATTTTTTTGAGGGGATTAGTTTTACCGAGCTGATACTCGCACCAGCAGTGTGTGCACCCAATTCGAGTAGTTTTGCCTTGTGAGGGCGTGTGTTTTGCCTTGTCTGGCCGGCACCCATGCAGGTGGTTGGAGCAGGGCTCCGTGGACGATGGTCCTTGTCCCAGGTATGGGATTCTAGTGGGTGGCCTGATATTGTATGTGCCAGTGCGGACACTGGGTCCCAGGAAGGGACGGAAACTCTCCCACATTGGCTGACAAGTGCAGTGGTTTGTTCATGAAAAGATTGGGATGTATTGCTGTACTTAAAGATTGAAATGGTGGCGAGATCTTTTGAATGTTGAATTTGTGAAATGAATAATCCCGCTCAATAATGTATGCCGGTAGAAAATATTTTCTGAAAATAGTCCAGCAGTGAATTGTTTCCTGAAAATTTGAGCTGGCAGCGATCGAATTTGAAAATGTGAAAATACTGTTTTGTATGATTATGAGAATGTACTGCGACCACAGAAATTTTCAAATATGTGAAAATCTAAAGTGTTGAACATAAGACAACACATTAAACGGTGACTTGACTATCATCGCTGTTGTTTTGTAATAAAAGTAGTGCAGTTGGTTATTATGTTAATACAGGAACAGAAACTGATGGAATGGTCTAAAAATCTGAACTATTTGCTAGTTACCGTGCTAAGCAAGAGAAAGACGAATTGAGTACTGACGATTACTCTGGGGGCCGTTATCGAATCCCAGCCTCTTCTGTTGTTACAAGGAGATATGCCCGACGTAAAGAGCCCTCCTTGGAATGATAAGTGCTTATCAGTACAGATTGAAGAATAGGGGTTGCCCTATCATGTTTGTACATATTTTTGAGATGACGGTATGTTTTGTTTTGGTATTTATTCTGGATAACTGTACTCTTAACCCTTCGGGGACTTTTATTTTCTGTTTAATTTATTTTACTTATACCAGTACAGTAGATAGTCTAAACCGGTTAAATGCTCTGTTGCGCTCACTCTGATATAAGTTAAATGGACCAAATAACGAAGGAAAGGTAACTAAGTAAGTGAATCCCTCTAACCCGCCACCCAAAAGGGCGAGGCCGGTAAGGGTGTAACATTTTGGTATCAGAGCATGGTTTGGACGGTACTGGTAAAAGGTAAGTGGTTAAGGGTACTGAAGTCATTTGATGCAAATGGAGCAAAAAGGACATATACCCTAAGAAAAGGGTTGGGTTCTGGTAAGATAAGGCTCTTGTGACAGAAATAGTAGCACAGAATATGAGTTTTGTTGCTCTTGATACGGAAATCAAGGTCTGAGTAAACTTCCCGGCAGAGACAATATCTACCATCTTTGGGTGGCAGATATGTCATAGTAGTACTTGTAAACATTTGAACTATCGATATCCAGCAAAATATGGATTTGTGCCAGTATCTGTACCCCCGATCTAATAGGCGCTTTAGAGTTAAGCGTGCTTGACGAGAGAAATTCTCGGGATGGGTGACCTCCTGGGAAGTGCCATAGAAATGTGGGATCCTATGATTTAAGACCCTAATTCTGTGAGGTAATAGAATGATATTTGATTATACTCTTGTGATATTTAGGATTTAAATTTAAACCCCGTAAATGGTGTTGATATTATTTGAATGTTTTGAGGTTTAGACTAGGAATTGTGAATCATGATCCTAGTTTGTAATTTGGGTATTGCTGAGGTAATATGATTCCTTATCCTATTCGATATTGAGGTACTAGGAATTGATTGTGAATCTGATAATTTTGATTCGAGGTTACTTGAGGTTAGTACCTGAATGTTATCAACTATAAATTATGATGATTGGGTACGATTGAGGTTTCAGAATTAGGTTGACGAACCTAAGATCTAGTAGGCATCTTTAAGGTTGCTGCCAATCGAATAGAGACCTAGGAATCTGATTTGATAATAATAGATTCCTTAGGTATTTGATTGATCTGAATGCATCGAGGCATCAGAGTATAGTACCTATATGAATGAGGTAATTTGAGGTTACTAGCTGCTAGGGGATGATTTTTATCTCATGATATTCCCTTAGAAAGCTTGAAAGTAGAGACCGTGATACTATTGATTGACACGGTGTTATTTGCAATAAGTTCGGGGATTGTACCTATATGTTATGGGTTACCTGGAGGTTGCTAGTTGCTGTATCAGCATAGGGAAAGATCTTGAACAAAGAATATTCCCTGAGAGTGTATGGCTGAGAATTAATGCCTCAATGGCCTCAAATAATGTGGCTGAGAGTGTATGGCTGAGAATTAATGCCTCTACAGGTTTCAGTCTTATGATCAGGATCGATAGCTGTAGCTTTGGGAGTGGCTAGTTGGTTTCTGGAAAGATGTGGGTTAAATACCTGTTTGAGGAAGTCGAACGTGTGATTATGTCTGGAGCTGGATCATTGAAGATTATATACAAAATGACCCCCAATGAAGATTATGGCCATGGGGTGCTCCAGCGCTATGTATCATTGAGAGGAGTTGTGATATAAATGTACAATGGGTATTAAGACCTATCAAATCGGTACGACTTCAAGTCGTTGAATTGAATATTCAGTCTATGAGAAGCCTTAAGTTCTATGAGACTAAAATGTCCATAGGCTGGCAGAAATCTACAGATACTAAATCATGAAATACCGGGTGGTGTGCCAAAAAGATTGTAAGCCTATGAGATATAGGCATTGTTCTGGAATGGCTTGAGTAGCCAAGGATAGTGTCGAGATGTAATTGAAATTGATGACCTTCTATGTCAGTTGTCTGGTTCCTGGTATATGAGAAAATTGAGTTCTAAATTTACCAATGCACCTGCTATGTATAAGAAATTTTGAAATTGAATTTTGTTGAACTAAATTTCCAAATGAAATGTTCAAAATTTGAGAATAATTTGTAATAATTGTACTTGAATTATGTTGTCTCATAAGCAGGGTTCTGATGGAGCCCAGATTTGAAATCGAACTGTGAAACATGTTTGTAATGGAAACAGTACAGAACTGGTAGAGGCCAGAAACTGTTGTAGATGTACTCAGTTTATTGGATCTTACCAGGTGTTTTGGGGAAATGTTTTGAAATCGCTGGCTATTGTTGAAAATTTTTTTGAGGGGATTAGTTTTACCGAGCTGATACTCGCACCAGCAGTGTGTGCACCCAATTCGAGTAGTTTTGCCTTGTGAGGGCGTGTGTTTTGCCTTGTCTGGCCGGCACCCATGCAGGTGGTTGGAGCAGGGCTCCGTGGACGATGGTCCTTGTCCCAGGTATGGGATTCTAGTGGGTGGCCTGATATTGTATGTGCCAGTGCGGACACTGGGTCCCAGGAAGGGACGGAAACTCTCCCACATTGGCTGACAAGTGCAGTGGTTTGTTCATGAAAAGATTGGGATGTATTGCTGTACTTAAAGATTGAAATGGTGGCGAGATCTTTTGAATGTTGAATTTGTGAAATGAATAATCCCGCTCAATAATGTATGCCGGTAGAAAATATTTTCTGAAAATAGTCCGGCAGTGAATTGTTTCCTGAAAATTTGAGCTGGCAGCGATCGAATTTGAAAATGTGAAAATACTGTTTTGTATGATTATGAGAATGTACTGCGACCACAGAAATTTTCAAATATGTGAAAATCTAAAGTGTTGAACATAAGACAACACATTAAACGGTGACTTGACTATCATCGCTGTTGTTTTGTAATAAAAGTAGTGCAGTTGGTTATTATGTTAATACAGGAACAGAAACTGATGGAATGGTCTAAAAATCTGAACTATTTGCTAGTTACCGTGCTAAGCAAGAGAAAGACGAATTGAGTACTGACGATTACTCTGGGGGCCGTTATCGAATCCCAGCCTCTTCTGTTGTTACAAGGAGATATGCCCGACGTAAAGAGCCCTCCTTGGAATGATAAGTGCTTATCAGTACAGATTGAAGAATAGGGGTTGCCCTATCATGTTTGTACATATTTTTGAGATGACGGTATGTTTTGTTTTGGTATTTATTCTGGATAACTGTACTCTTAACCCTTCGGGGACTTTTATTTTCTGTTTAATTTATTTTACTTATACCAGTACAGTAGATAGTCTAAACCGGTTAAATGCTCTGTTGCGCTCACTCTGATATAAGTTAAATGGACCAAATAACGAAGGAAAGGTAACTAAGTAAGTGAATCCCTCTAACCCGCCACCCAAGAGGGCGAGGCCGGTAGGGGTGTAACACATTCTGGTCAATTTGGGGCAGATCCAATTTATTCTAGGTGTTCTTTTAAATTTCAAATTGGATTAAATGTGTGGTGCAAGGTGGTTAGCTTCCTCTTCAAGCCTTTGACTTTTATTACCCTTCATTAATGCTTGGCTTATTCTACAAGCCATTCTCTTTCCCCCTTGCCCTTGCATGTGTGACGCCATTTATGGCTGATAGGGGGTCAACTTTTTGCTTCAAATTACTTCATGAAGAAGCCTCTTCTTGGTCTTAATGGGTTCCCTTTCATTGGTTAATGTTTTCTGAAGTCTTTGACCCTGTAATTAGGCTTTTATATGTGTTTAATTCAGCTCTTTTTCCCCCTTAGTATGGCTTCACGTTTTTTATGGCTTGTAGGGCAAGATTGTTTGACTTTTGTTGCCTCATGATTGCTCTTGTACTTTGCTTATTCAATAGCCCAACTTACTTCTTCATTAAGTAATTGTTGGTTTATCCAATAAGCTAACTTTTACTTCTTGTTTAAGCTTCTTCCTTCTAGATTTTTTTTCCTCCTTAGTTTCTTCAACAAGCTTGTTGTATAATTTCCTATGCAAGATTCTTTGACTTAAACATGTGTGAATCTTCTTGAATACTCTTCCCTTCTTATTTCCTCTAAAAAACACAGGAAACCCTTATCAGCCCAAGAAATGTCATGTGCATATTTATTTGAGCACATTTTTACTCAGTTAATTATTGTCCCATACCTTAGGCCTGTATGAATAGCATTTTTACCACCCGATTAGAACTGTATAAGTATTTTGTGCCCTTCTGCACTAACAGTTTGACATTTTAATGTCTATGGCCCTTAAGCTCTTGGTGAGAATGCTCATGCAAAAGGGAGTGCAAAATGTCTTAAAATATGTCAAGAAGGCACTTAAACATTTCCCAAATCAAATGACCAAAGTGCCCTTATAAAATATCTTCTTAACTTGGCTTATTTTGTAAGTTTTGTTGACTTTTCTCTTCCCTTTCCTTTGCACGAATTGGAGGCTTATTTAAGAAGCCTTTGAGTCACCTTTTCTTATTAATTGCATGCACATATGTCCCTCATAGCAATTGACCAAAATGCCCTCAAAATATTTCCTTTAGCATAGCTTCTTCCACAAGTTTTTGACTTTCTCTTCATAACTTCTTTCACAAGCTTTTTGACTTTATGAAGATTGGAATGTTTTCTAAAATTTAATATCACCCTTCCTGAACTGGGTCTAGTCAACTTGATACAGGCTTATTATCAAGCCTTTAGGCCGAAAATTCAGGATCTTACATGTTCCCTGACCAATTTTTACACTATTCAAACAGATTCCACAACTACTTTGTAGGATGGAAACCAAAAAAGACAAAAGAAATCCACTAAGTCGATAGATCTCACAACATTAATATACACAGTGGAAAGAAAATCACAGAAATCAAAATAAGGAATAACTTACATGGAATTTGAAGCTATTCCTAAAGAGAAATGACTTCAAAGAAGTGCACAAAGATGTGGGATTTGAGGTGGAATTGGTTTTTGGCGACTTGGTTGCCATGGGAGTAGTTTTGCTCTGAAATCTTGGGCTCTCACTCACGTTTGCTACTGCTTCTGAGACTGTTGGGAAATACAAGCTAGGATTAGCACAGCTTGAGAGAGACTATGGGTAGAAAATGGGGATGACAGCGATGAGGCAGAGCGAAGAGAGATTTGACAAAGGGGAGTAAGATGGTGGGATCGAGCACTAATTCGAGAGTCTCATAAGCTCTGAAATCTTTGCTCAGGCCCACAAAAATCATCTTGCTTCCTCTCATTGGGCAAATCTACAGTGACTTGGAGAGAAATATGAAGAAATCAAAGAACAAACAAAATGAGATGAAATGAGAAAGGGGAATCAAGGTGAGTAGGGTGTAAGCATGGCGAGCAAAAGGAGAGAATGGAATAGAGTCACGGTGAACGAAATGAGAGAATGAGAGATTGATTGAGAGCTGAGAGATGAAATGAGGGAATGGACTTTAGGGGATATTTTAACCTAAAACACGATTTGGCATCCGAAAATAAAATAAGGACACCAAAAATCTCCTAACTCATTTTTCGAACACTAAAAAAATTACTTTTGGTGTAAGAGGTAGGGCCAGGGCTCACTTTTGGCGTCCTAAAATATCATCGCTTTTACTTTTTACTTCCTTTTTTAAAAAACGGACGTTCCTTAGAGATGTAAAAATCATTTTTTGTAGTAATAAAATGTTTTGGGCAAAATAGAAACTAGAAACAAATAAGCCCAAATTTTTTTGTATTAGTGACATAAATACTTGTGTCTATTTTCACATGCAAACAAACAAGATACATACTGATCCTCAAATATGTTTGATGAACTTTAGCTTTTATCCCAATAATCTATTGCAAAGGGACTACCTCGCTGAAAGGGTAATTGTTGAATCAAACTGATCAACATGATTGATTTCATAGCTTGGTGTTCCATTTGATTTAGCATGATCCATCTCCATATCTAAACATTCACTTAGTTCATGTAACACAGAGCTTATGTCCGGCCTTTCTTTGCACTCTGGCAGTGTGCATGACATTGCTATCTCAACAGCTTTCCATGCAGAAGCCACAAAAAATTCACCTGCCAAACAGGGATCAACGATGCCTTGGATATCCCCACATTCAATTTTAGAACGAATCCAGTCAATAATATTGCAAACATTCCCATGTTCTAGTCTGATCGGAGGGTGGCTTGTGATTAGCTCAAGAAGAATCATCCCAAAGCTATAAATGTCACTTTCTTTATTTAGTCTTCCAGACTTTTTGAATCTATAATAAAAAGAGCAATCAATTAGTGTATAGATTTTTCTTTGAGGGCTTATTATATATGCATATATTTAATCAAAACAAGGTGGAAACATAATGGTATTTGTATTTTAAATGTCAATAACAAATATGCATTTTCTCTAGTTGATGAAATGCAATCACTTACTCATAATCAATGTAACCAGATGTACCAGCTGGTTGAGTTGATAGATGAGAATCTGTTTCATTTGTAAATGCTCTAGACAATCCAAAATCAGCAATCTTGGCTACCATGGACTTATTTAATAAAATGTTGGATGGCTTCAAGTTTCTATGGATTATAGGAGTCTTACAACCATTATGAAGATATTCCAATCCTGCATTATTATCGCATTATACAAGAGGAGGTTAAAATAACTTGTTATTGAGAAGCATTTTTTTTTAAAAAAAAAAATAGAAACAAGTTCTCTAACCATTTGCTGCATCAACAGCAACTTGAAGTCTCTCTTTCCATTTCAAAACATTAGAACTTTTCTCTACAAACGTCAATACGCATCTCAACGAAATTCCTCAGGAGCCAAAACATGTAAATGATTCAGTTATTCAATGAAGCATAAAATATAAGGCCATTGAGAGAATATGGGGAGCATAGTAATGTCAAGGTTAGTTATCACTGTTTTATAAACCTGAGCCTCAAGGAATAAACAAACAATCAGATGAAGAAATAACAAAAATGAAAGAGATAGCAAGGATTTTCAACGGTTCATCTTGGAAATCGAATATCCGGAGTTAATTTGTTTCTTCTTAATAAAAAATTCAGTGCGCGAGGACTTGTTGAAGAACTAAGGTAAAGAATTGGGATTGAAGTTAGTTATATTTGTTATTTATAAAAATATAGGTTGGATTTCCTATAATTATACCATCTTTTATCATGACTATCATTGGATATAACCTCTTTAATGTGGTGCAATTTGAGAGATAAAGTAGATTGAAGTTTTATATATAGAATCAAATCCAATACCTAACTAGCTCTTATATTATATTACTTACCGCATACAATTATATTTAAGTCAAAAAATCCACAATAAAATGCCCACCAATTATAAGACGAACCTGTTAATAGGTGGCCAAGGTCTCCAAGATCCATACACTCATAGATCAATGCTTTGGCATTGTTTTCATCACAAAAGCCAACAAGTGAAACCAGATTTCTATGATGAATGACTGTCAAGAGTTGAGCCTACAAATTCAAAGTTAGCTCTATCATAATTATATACACCATCATTATCCAAAATTGAGTGATTAAAAAAACTTAGAAAAACTATCACATGAATCTGATTTCTAACCTCTGATTGAAATTCCTCATATCCTTGCTTTGACGTTATTGAAAGTAACCTCACAGCAACCTGTTTCTCGTCTTCTAAGGTTCCCAGGTAAATTTTCCCGAACCTGCCTTCTCCAATAGTAGTTTCAAAATTGTTTGTGATACGGAGAACTTCAGAATAAGAAAACGCATGATTCTTTCGTTTTAGACCTTCAACCTTTGGAGATTCAGTTGACAAAACTGTAGTATGAAATCAAATGTTTTGACAGTTCAACAAACGAGAATGTGAATTTCTAATGAAATGACAACGGACATAAAAATAATAAATACCTCTTTTCTTTCTAAATCTCCAGATCACCAAAGAAATGAGGATAATAACGATAACCAAAGTTGAAAGTGACGCAATAATTGGAATTACAAACTTGGGTTCTTTGCATGAATTTGTCCGGCAAAGACCTGGATTGTTGGACATACTGTTAAAGCACAGCAGGGTTAGCGTTAGATGCTATTGGTATATTACAATAATCTCTAATTCTAATATATTTTATAAACCTTTTTTAATTATTTTAAGGTAGATTACATTGTGGTTTGCTGATACAAAAGGAACCGCTAAAACTTTCCAACCAAACCTAATGACTAAATAAAATAGAATTTGATGGTGAAGACAAGTAAACCTCAGCTGCAAATTAGCCTTTTCCCTCATAGCCTTGGGAATTGAACCTGTGAGCTTATTTCCTGTAACATTACTACAAGATTGAAGAGAGAAAGTAAATGAGGAATTTGAAATACTTGAATGCACAATCTGAGCACAAAAGCTGTAACAATGCAATTTTAAGATCTTACATGAATTTCAAATTAGCAAGAGTTGTGAGAAATTCTGGTAGTGGCCCAGTCAATTCATTGTTGGACAAATCCCTATGAGCAAGAAAGTAAGTGTTGTTCATGTCTATCAAAATGATAGATGATTTATTATTTGAATATGTGTTAAGGTGTAAAAATACGCATGTGCTTTGGTCAGAGGAGCGCCCAATAGCAAGTGAATTTTTTAAGTGCAAAAGTGACTATGTGGTTATAAAAGTGGAGCAAAAATACACATACACCGTTATCCAACCCTAACGTCCGTTATCTGAGCTTATGTGTCATTGGGGGTCTAATTTATCTATTAAACACACTGCCCACGTGTTCCTTCATCATCACCTTAACTCTCCACTTCACCTTATCTGAGCTCACACATTCTCCTTCATCATCCCCTTATCTCTCCACTTCACTACCCTATCCTGTCGCCGATGACATCTGCCTTCATCTCCATCGTCGCCGGCGATCACTACTCCTCCATTACTGTCGGTGAATTTTCAAAAATCAGAAGGGGCGAGGTTTCCAGACAATGATTGCCACGAGTTTGCAGAGACCGGACCTTCTTCTTCTTCAATTGGAAATAGAAAGAAGAGGGTCGAAGGTGAGAGAAGAAGACCACCACTGCACCTCCTTCTTTTTCCCTTCTTCGTTCCTTCCTCCACCTTCCACTTCTTTTCTCTAGAGAGAGCTCGAGCTTTGGTTAATCATTGCTGAGAGATCTCGGGCTTTGGTGAATCGACGGTTAGAGAAGAACACTACATCGTCAGACCTTTCACTCTTCCTCTCCTCCGTCACCCTCTTCTTTTTCAGCTACCGTCAACCCTCTTCTTTATTATTTATGTCCAGCTCTTTCCTCTACCAGGTCAGTAGCTTTGAACCCCACTACACCAATCTCCAAATGATCAGTTGTAGTACAAGAATCAGAGATCAGATCTACAAATTTTCATGAAAGTGTTGGAATAGAATCTGTTGATTAACTCTTTTTGACTTAGGGACTTTTGAATTCCGGCCTCCTGGTATTATCGAGTTGGCCTATTCAGGTATCTAACATAGCCGAGCAAAATAGATTGGCTGACACATTTTTGTTCTAGTCTATACTCATCAAAATTGTAAGTTGTATATCATGAGTTGTATTCATCTTTAATAAAGAAGCCCAATGCTTAAGTAAGTCAGAATTGAGTTGATTGTGGATGTTGTGAATCAAGCAATCTTAAAGTTCCAGCAACCTGACGATGCTTCAGATTTTATGAAGCAGCAACTAGGTGAGTTTCCTATGCTTGATTCGGTTGAGGATATTCTCTTTCTTCATTCTTTCCGGATTTCGTCGACTTCCAAACTTTGTTTTTCACTACCATCGTCACCACCGATAATCCCCTGCTCTCTATCTCACCGTCATTTCTTTACACCTCCATTGTTGACGAACAAACGAACGATGGCCTTCCTCCCTCTGGTCCTCACTAACACCACACACAGGGGTCTAGTTCTATAGGTTTTCCTACCTCTGTTTGTAGCGTACACTTTGTTTCAGCTCCCAATCCGTGGCACACTTTGTTAGCGATGGTGGTTAATGGTGGATTACGGAGGTGATGAGGGGAATGGAGCTGAAGGTTCAGAGGTCCAGCTCTCCGTTCTCACGCTTTGGTATGAACAGGTGTCTGAAAACCGTCTTTTGTAAGGTTGAGGTGAGTAGGAGAAGATGCTATGTTTTGACGAGGGACTCAAATTGAAATTTCAAAAGTTCATGGAGGGACTAAATTAAAAGTTTTTGGAATGTGTCTAGGGTTGAACTATAATTCATAACAACTCAGAACCCAGTCATCATCCATATCATCATTTTAAATGTAGAAAAAGTCAAACTAAGAGTCAAATGGTATTTTTGCTCCACTTTTATAACCACATAGTTACTTTTTGCATTAAAAAAAAAAAGCACTTGCTACTGAGCACTCCTCTGACCAAAGCACATATATATTTTTGCACCTTAACCCTTTGAATATCCATATCCTATCTTACGTAACAACTTACAAGGACTCCAGTTTTTCCAAATTGGTGAAGGATGGAGTTATTTGTCCGGCGAGTTTGCTCGAGCTCAAATTCCTACAATTTATATTTCTCAAATTTGGCAATATTGAAAACAACAAAAGAAGATAAATAAACACAACGGAAGGAAATTTGAAGCTTATCGATTGAGATATCTAGGTGATCAAATATGTGATCAAATCAAGGAAAGCTGACAAATCCATATTTTTATTATATATTTTCGTACTTTATTTGAGAATTTTATCATAGTTATTGAGTTTAAAATGTCTTTCTTGTGACTAATTAGTACTTAAGAGTAAATGCATTGAATTATAACAAACGAAAAAAGGAAAAACTGTTATAAAAATTGTAATTACTCTTTATCACTGATTTCTGAAAAATAAAATACGTTGGTTTAATTTTTTTTAATTGTAGGTGCTTGAAAAATTGGATTACAACTAAAAATGGTACTTTGAGCTTGAATTTTAGAAATAATATTTTAGTGCCACGGATTTTAAAAATGTTAGTTCAGTCCACGCTAAAACTGCAGCGTTTTATATTGCACAATTAGGTCTGAAATTCAAGGCATTCGAGAGTTTCAGGGAACAGAGCGCCACGAAAACGTCTGGGCGACCTCCATCCCCTTCATTCTTGATTCACCTCACTATCCACCGTTACTATAGACCCGGAGACGCCAACCTTCATCATCTTCATCTTTTCCACAATCTCACAACGCCATCACCGTTACCCGACTCCTCCACCGTCCTTCTTCCTCACCAGTGAACTTCATCTTCCATATCCAACAGCAACCTTCATTTCCCCTTCAACTAGCCGTGGTTCCTCTGTTTCCTTTCCATTACCACCCATTAATCTTCATATTTCATCATAAACCTTGCTTTCCGGTCATGATTTCATGGCTGGGTGTTCGAATAAACCAGTGATTATTCTTCTTGAAGCTATTTCTATAAATTCCAGTGGCTAATTCCTCTTTAGCTAAAGCCATGGTTTGAGTCTCGATAGTTGAAGCTTCATAGAGAGCTTTTGATTTCTTATTTCTTTCATTTGTATTGATTGAATTTTAGGTTTAGATTTTGGTTTATATATTAGATTAAAATTGTGGGTTCGGTTCCATGCACATGATGAGATTAATTTGTATTTTGTTTTTAATTTTGTGCATTGAAATTATAAATTTTAGTAGCAATTTTTTTTTTTTTATATAATATTGTCACTACCACTTTTTCACCATTAAATCAGAATCTTAGAAAGAGACTCTCTCCATATCTCTTTTCTCATTTTCTCTCATTAGCTCAATTTAGGCTGTTGATTGATAAAATAAAAGTAAAAGTAAAAGTAAAAGTAATATTGTTTTGAATGGATGGATGTGATAAAAGGATGATAAGAGAGACTCAACCCCAAAATTTTATCTACCTTTATCATTTCTCTCTCTTATTGAAATTATGATAAAACGATGAAAAAATAATAGTGACAAAAAATGATAGTGACAATATTCTATCCCATTTTTTATATATTGACTCTCAGATTCCAAATTTTAGGCCTAAAAGTTAAAGAACTAACTTGAAATGAGTCGGGCACTAAACTCATTTTAGCATAAGTTCCTTTAGTGCCTGGAAAGGATAGTCAATGTAACAATGTGTATCTTTTTCCCTAGTTTGGGCAAAAGTATAATTTATGAAATTACAGGTATATAAGTGTAATTTTGAAATTTATATCCAAAATTTCATGAATAGCCCCGGAGACACACAACAATTAAAAAAAAAAATACCTTGGGATATAAGACTTCATTGAGGTATTATTGAGAAAATTACCATAGAAATGAATTTTAGATAATTATTAGAATTTTGCATAAATTAAGGATAACAGGTCAAATTTAATTATGAAAAATATGAAGAGGCCTCAAATAATTTTGCAAAAATAAGGAAAATTTTAAGGTAAATGTGACTGTATACAAATGTTTGTATGCCCTAGAAATGGAAATTTTACCTCAAAGAATATTCTATGGGCATTTTACCCAAGAATAAGGTAATTTCTTGGAAATTATATGGGAAAATATGCATTAAAGGAATGAGTAAGACCAAAGAGGGCAATAGTATATGTTGTTAAGCGGATCTAGGTAAGTTTAATACCAAGATCATCGTCTCTTCTAGCTTTCTTAGTCAAGGCTAACTATAAACTCTAAAGCCTCTCAAGATTTGATGTTTGGCAAGAAGAGGTAGGAAGAGAGCTTAGGGTTTGAAGAAGCTAAGGGAGGTTTTAAAGATCAAACTATAAGAGATGATGAATTTGAAACAAGTTTTTACCTATATCAAGAATACAACATGATTATTCTCCTTCGATGTTAATGATTTCAATAGTCCTAATAAGTTTAGTAATAAATATTTAATGTTTACTTAGGGCCATTAGAAGTAATGGAAGTTGAATTGGAGGCTTGTAACATAGTTAATTCATAATTGTTCTTGAACTCCTAGATCCAGAATTTGGGATCATATAGACTTGGTTAAGCTTATACTTAGATTTGTTGTGAATATTTTATGTTTGTAATTCAAAGGTTCTTAGTTACTTGTATCTTAAATATTGTTGATTCTATTGGCTAGAGTTTTAATTCAGGTTTCGGCTAAAGGAATTAAATCTAGCCTAGTATGGCGCATATATTTCACCTAATTCAGGCTAGCTCAAAAGGTCTTTTGGGCAAATTTGTCAAACTAGCACACTACTACAAATATTTTGAAGCAAAGAATAGATGAAATCCATTAATCTGGGTGATCTCCATTATCTTTTTCCAAATTAATTTTCATTTCATCTGTATTTACTTCAAAAATCCAAAATTTTTTGTTTTGAAACAATTTAGTTTAATTACATTTAGTTGCTAAGTAGTTAATAAAAAGTTTCTCAAGAAACAATTTGAGATTGCATCTTATATTGCAATCCTTGGTTATTTTTGACACGCTTTCTTCACAAGGTTTTTCAGCATTTTATGAATATAAAACGCTAAGACATTATTGTTCACACCATAAAATCAAGCATTATATTTTAAGTCCTCTCTAACCAATCATATGCAACATATTTTAATCGGATGCTTCAAACATATATAACAGATCATGACAATGCAAGGTCAGTAATTAGGGCTACTTACAATGAAATGATCCTTATATTACTGCTCGAGCTACAATTTAGACCCTCCCATGCATAGTAAGATGGAACACATGGGTCACCTTGCCAACTGATTTTGGAGACCCCATAAATATGCTTGATTTCCATGATAGCATTAACTTCATTAGTTCCAATAATAAACAGAACAAACAAGTCAGAGTTTCTTTTGGAAAGTATTGATAACTAAAAAAAGGGCTAAATTGCACAAAACTCTTTTTAACTGTCGACCATATACAGATAACCCCTTTTAACCTTTAAAACTTTACAGTAAACCTCTATGGGCTTTCAAGTCTTTGCGGCTACATAAACTTTATGTTGTGTCTGCGTATAACCCCTTGAAACTTTAATGGATTTGTAAATAACTTCCTAAACTTTAAGTTGTGTGCTTATAAGTTATTTAATTATACCATTAGTCGTATGCTATAAATGTAAGATATTAATCGGTTTATTGTAAAATTTCAAAGGTTATGAATGTCAGCTATCGATACATATGGTCCAAAGTGCACGGGAGTTACAAATAATTTAGCCAAAAACTAATGATGATAAAAAAAAAAAAAAAAAACTAATACCGCTTTTCTGACACAGGAAATTAAAAAGAAAAAGGAAAAAACCATACCGTCTTGTATAGCTGTGGGGTACTTCGGTTGTGGAAAGAACTGATAAACTTCCACGGCATTCAAGATAGGAGGAGCATCTGAATGAGCTGCTGCTCTAATATTGAAGCTTAGATAACCTTTTATTATCTTGTTGGAAATAAGGGAAATAGGCTTCAAGTATTCAAGAGTAAGTAGCTGAGAGAGGGAACTTTCATCATCAAAAGTGACATTGATGATTCTCTTGTGGCCACGAGGAAGCTTTTCAATTTCAGCAAAGTGAAGAAACGCATAATATTGGTTGGATATATCGGAACTGAGATTCCCACCATCGTAGAGATTGGAATGATTCAAGGGTTGCAGTGCAGTGCGCATTACTTCGGATGGCAGTTTATAAATGGAGTCTTTTGCCTTTACTTCTTCTCTTGTTTGTAAGGTGTCCCATCCCTTGACATAACCTAGGTTGGTCCACATGCGATCGTACACATCGTCCTTGTACCTGTATTTTTAAAAAACAATTAAGCAAATTAGTAATCTCCTGTTTGTTGATAGGGAATCAAATAAACAAATTACATATATGTGTGTGTGAGAGATTTAATTTAACAAAAGGTTTTATTTTGGTCCTTTAATTTTATAAATTGTTTTTTCAGTCTTTTTATCCTAACACCGTTGGTTTGATGAATGAAAAATGCAGATATTGAAATTTTAAATGTTAACAAAATATTCACAAATATTTACATATTAATTTTTTTGAAAATAACGTTGATGGACAGACCAAAAAAACACACCGTTTGAGACTAACCGTATTAGGATTGGAAAACTACACGTACTTTAAAAAGTAAGGAAATTAAATTGAAATTTTATGTAAAATAAGAGTGCTAAATGTGTACTTTCCTTTTTGAAGTCTTGAAATAGTAATTGAGACGCAGAAAATGTAAAAGTAATTAAGTGTGAATTTGAAGAGCAATGGGTCTCTAATGCCTTTTATAATGCCCCAACCTCCCAAATGTTTTTTACTTTTTTATTTTATGCATAGAGTGAGTGACATTTTTTGTTATTTTATGGCCTGAAAATGGTACAGTTTTAATTGTTTGCAATTTTCAAAACAATAAATAAATGAAACTACGCAACATTAGAGCATTTTTCTTTAAAAACTGTAAAAATTTTAAAACTACAACCTTTTTTACATAAAGATATAAAAATTTCACTCATTCTAGGTAGAACTTAATGATCAAAAGAAAAGAAAAAAATATTTAGAAACTTCGTTCATCAGTCATCACAATAAACATTAGAAAATATTAGAAGGTGAGGCTTTAGAGGCCTCTCTCGACCAAGGTTGAAAGAGATCAAATATATATACCTGGAATGAGTTGAGAGTGGGAGGCCAGAGCCATAGTCAAATCTTTCAGTTAGTAATAGGGGAAGAGGAGCAGGATAGAGAGAATTGTTCAATGGCCTTAATTCTATAGCATTGATGAAAGGTGTGCCTTGTCCTGTGTTCACCAAACACACTTGTACCATCTCTCTGCCGCTATCCTTCTCCATTATCATCTCAAAAATTTCGACAAGGCTAGGAGATATTCCAACGGTGGCCCAATAATTGACGCCGAGGTAAAGGTCGAACACTGGGGTTTGTAATTTATAGTCGTAATTGCCATATGTAAATATGGTTCTCATCAAATACTTGTTCTTTTTCTTCTCTTGTTTCGGTCTCAGTGTGTAACAGTTCCTTTCTCCTTCCGGGAAACTTCTCAACGTCATTTCCTGCCGATTTGTAGTCGGATAGTCTCGGCCTAGTCTCTGATTGGTTCCACTCTCAATGAAGCTCTCATCAGTCTGGTACCAAATCCCAGTTTCTTCATCCACATAATCTCTGCTTGCTCCACAGTCTATGCTTATGAAACCTACACAGTTGCTTATGAAACCTACGTACAGTTATGTATATATTGATTAAAAATGGCAAAGCACATCAAATAATTGATTAATTACCTGATTTATCATCATCTGCGACAACTTGTGCTGAGTGGCTAGCAATCATGAACAAAACAAACACAGGCAAAGCGAGCATCCACAGTGGTGTGCTCTTCATGTTTTCCAGTTTATAGGAAGTTGCAAGACATATAGCTAGGAAGTGGGTGACTTAATTAAAGGATGGCTACTGCTTTCATAAGCAAAAAAAGGAGCGATTATATATATAAATCCTGCAAAAAAATTTTTTTAAAATAATATATGAGGACAAAAGTGAACTTTTAATTTTATTTTTTTTTGGTCGAAAAAAGTGAACCTTTAATTTATCGGTTACTTATAGACAAGGTTTTATTCTCCTCCCTAATTCACGGAAATAAATTGGTCCCTAATTCATCCTAACTTTATTTTTGGTTTCAGAATATTAAGCAAAGAGAATATACTTTCAGATTAACTAAATCATTTTAGGTTGAATATCGTTGCTAGTTCTTATAGATGGATTAAATTATAATGACTAATTAATATTATTAGGGATAGGATAGTGTCACTACCAATTTTTTGTCACTACCACTTTTCCACCGTTAGATCAGAATCTTAATAGGAGAGAGAAATGATAAAGGTATATGAGATTATGATCTAACGATGAAAAAGTGATAGTGACTTAGTAGTAACACAAAATTAGTAGTGACAATATCATATCTCATATTATTAAATCCATAGTTTTTAATAAAGGTCATGATAAATAGGTTGACTCCGACTTGAACTCATCCTATGTTTTCTGTTTTCTTTTTTTGTCTTTCCGCAAATTTCTGGGTTGATTATTTTTATATATAACTTTCAGCAGTATTTGATACGCATAGGATTTTAAGTCTGCGTCAATATTAAGTTACATCTAATGTCGTAAAGTGAATTTTTTCTAATTTTGTACTAAGTTTTTCTAATTAAGTTATTCCTTTTATCACCCTTTTTCTTACTTTTGGTATTCAGCTTTAATTCATAGGATTGTATATAGATAAATTTAGGATGGTTCTTTCATCTCAATGTTTTGGATTCTTCAAATTAATAAATTAAATGAGTAATATAATTTGATTCAATGCTAAGCTATTATTTTAAGTTTTTTTTTAATATAAAATGGGATGAATACGAAGAGATGAGTTTTCATAGCAAATCTAATGGCTTTTCTGGTTATATTAAAATAATCTGTGAGTTACTTTTTCATCAAGTAAAATAAAAAAACCCCAAGCAATTGCATTGATTACAATTCATGTAATTAATGATTAATCCAACTATTACATTCATAGTCATAAATTGTTAAAAACTATGTTTGAAAACCACAGAGAGAATAAGTTCTAATTAATTTAATTTAATCACATATATAATCTCATTAATTAAAAGGTAAGGAGAATAAGTATAATTGATAGTCTAAAAACATCAAAGCAAAATTTAACACAAATGTTAATACAAATTAAATCTCATCCAAATCTAAAAAACACGTACCAACTACAAATCAAACCAAACAAACAGATCACAGTACATACCATGGAAACTTAATAAACCTTGTAGCATATTAAAGCTATAGCCACATTCTTCAACAAGACAACAACAAAAATCAAGAGATTTAACTACTCATTAGATTAATAGTGATCAAAGCTTCTTTATAACTCAAATAATCCATTAAACAAGAGTGGAAAGAGTGGGAACTGAAATCACAGTGGTCGTGGTAAAGAAATAGAACCTCGCCGGAAAAATAAAGCTTCACCGGAAAATGCAGAACACTCGCCCGGATCTGCAGATGTCGCCCAAATAACATCAATAAAGCCGGAATTGTTAGTTCTCTTATGGTTTTGATGATTGTCAACAATTATAAACAATGAATGAGGATTTGCTTTTAAGATTTGAAAATTCTGAGTAACAGCAAACCTCGAGGTTTGCACTGAAACCTCGAGGTTTAGCCTTACAAGAAAGCCTCAAGGGTTGAGTGTTTCATGATTCAAAAGACTTGGTTTCACAAATCAATGTGAAACCTCGAGGTTTGTAAAGTAACCTCGAGGTTCTGCATTTCTCAGCAAAGCTCAGTTTTACACCAACACATGAAACCTCGAGGTTTATGACAAAGCCTCCAGGTTTGTGGTTTGGCGCCTAACTGAAAGTTTTGAAAAACAATGTGAAACCTCGAGTATTATAAGAAACCTTCAGTTTTCTTCATCCAGAGAGCATTTGGTTTTCATCAAGTATGAAAACCTCGAGGTTTACTTTGAAACCTCGAGGTTTGATGTTTTGACTTAAGTTTAAAATCTTTCAAAAATGCTTAAGCCTCGAGTATTACTTTAAGCCTCGAGTATTCTGGCATACAGAGAGCAAACAGGTTTTCACATGAATGAAAACCTCGAGGTTCAGTTTTGAACCTCGAGGTTGTGTCTCTGGAACAAAGCTTTGGCTTTGCAATTTTTTATCCAAACCTCGAGTATTGCGAAACAACCTCGAGGTTATCGGGTTCCAGAGAAGAAATGAGTTTTTCACCAAATATCAAACCTCCAGGTTTCTTATGAAACCTCCAGGTTTGTGGTCTTCAATATTTTTCACAGGGTTTCTTTACAAGGGAAACCTCGAGGTTCACCAAGAAACCTCGAGGTTATATGTTTCTGGAACTGAGATTGCTTGAGATGTTCAAGCAAACCTCGAGGTTTGTGGAACAAACCTCCAGGTTTGTAGCCGTTACTGGAAATTCGAATTGGGCAAATCTGTTATGTCTTCTTGTTTGATCTCAATGCTTTACATGTTTAATATATATTGATCCTAGACATGTTTAACTATCCTTTTAGTGAGTTTCAGACAGTTTAAAGAAGGATTATTGAAGGATCAGAGCAAAAGCAAAAAGTGTGTCAGAACAATAAATGCTCAGCTTAGAAACTTGCTTCCTTTGGTTAATCCACTAGTACACAACTGCAAAAGATTAAAAGGAAAATTACTACAACAAGCAACAAACTCTCCAACGGATTTATTCCCAGAAAGTCAACTAAGAACCAAGTGACAGCTGGATTATGCATAAACAAGAGAGAGAAGATGTCCAAGGTTGAACCAACTCTCAGCAGAAGTTTCCCAACGGTTCAATCCAGTTTGCAACGGTCAATTAATGCCCTCTACCTATAAATGGAGTGCATTAACACTTTCTCAAGCTGACACACCAACTGAGAGCGAAAATTTATTGAGTTCATTTATTGTGTTCAGCTTTCATCTGTAATAGTATCAATTTGATACTTGTGCTTCAGTGTTTATTTCATCTGCTCTGTAAGAGAGTTTTTTCTGAAAATCATTCATTGATAGTGAGAATCACAAGTCAGGGGACTTGGTGATTTGGGTGTATTGATTACAACTTGTAAGGGGGAATGAGTTCTAGTGAGAGAACTACTCTTAGTACAGAGTCTGTAATCAATTGTTGAATTTAGTGGAATGAAAATCCCAAGTGAGGCTTGGGGACTGGACGTAGGTCAGAGAAAGGACTGAACCAGTATAAATCGTGTTGTGCATTGCTTCTCTTCTTTTCTCCTCTGTCTTACCCTGTTTTACTTAGCCAAAAATAGAGTAAAAGCTTTAAATTTTTAAAGATACCCAATTCACCCCCCCTCTTGGGTATCTAGCTCCAACCTTCAGGAATAACACAGAGAAGGAAGGAGAAGGCAAAGCTAACATTAAATCTGGAAGTGAAGAAGGGAGAAGTTTTTGCTAATGAGTCTCAGGTGATGGTGGTAGGTGATTTCCAGCGGCCGTCGACCCCTCTCTTTCTCTCTCCGGTTCCACTCTCTGCTCCAAAAACTCGTGGCACCTCTCGCTGGTTTCTCTGGTTTCCGACAGCAATAAAGAATGCCTACAGTGTTCGCCCTGATTCTCTATTCTTCACAACACTGTGGAGTCCAAAGGAAAAAGAAGCAAGTCGAGCTTCCAAGTCTCCGGCGTTCTTCAAGTTTCTATTGTTCGACAAGATCCGTGGCGCCTCTTTTGTTCGTCTCTCTCGGTCTGGTCTTTCAAAACACCTATGAGTGTGAGGATGGAGGAGAAACAAGGCGGTCCGGATGGAAGTCCTCAATGGTGGTGGTGGCTCTCGGTCTCTTTCCCTCTCCTCTCAACTCCGATCAAGCTCTGTGTGGTCCAGAAGAGTCTCGCGCACAACTCTGTTCTTTCCAGGTCTGCAACGTCGAGAGAGGCTGCGTTTTGACTGTGGACCAAAATCATTATTTTCAAAAGTTTGAGGAGGTGTGGGTTAAACTGTAATGTTTAAACTTTCTAGGACATTTATTGTAATTTTCACTAGTCTATTTCCTACATCAATTTACAATTTCCCGAAATTACAGGGTCCTTTTTATGTTTCCCCCTTTCTCAAAAATATTAATTCAATCACAATTGACATTTATCAAAATCTTCAATTTTCTTTTTAAACAGCTACAATGTAAGATTACATATAAAGTGACATCAACAATTCAAGAAATTATTTATATGAATAATTAACAAATTATGATTATTTTATTTCTAGTTACACTTAATTCAATACAGTTGTCTATAACTCAAATTAGTGTTTAATCATGCAATAATATCCTCGAAAATATATTAAAAATACAAAATTAATTATGAAAAAGCCTATAAAAATATGCTTCAATTAATTTCTCAAATTTAAACCTTTGCACTCCTGAACAAAGGTAATTAAGTACAAGAGTCCAAGAGTCCAAGCCTCAATCACTAATGGATTTACAAGATGAGCAATTTTATAATTAGAAAGAAATTAACCAATTAATCAAATTCTTCATGCCAACATTAGTCATAGTCAAGCAATGCAAAGAAATTAGTTAATTATGCAATCCAAAATATTAGAAACTACCGCAAAAAATAATCCAAGGTGCTGATTGCCCTTTAACCTTATTGCTGTGTTTTATTGATCTCTTCTAATTTTACACTCTATTTCTCTGCCCAAGATAAAACTCTAGAATAAGTAAAAGAAGAAAAGCGTCTGTAAGCACCGTATGATTAGGGGAAAGGAAACGGTATGTAGCAAATATCAAAAATGTGCGTGATTTTGGGAAGGATGAAAATGAAGCATTTGTTATGTAGCAAAAGTGTCTTCAATACCAGCGTGAAGAGACCGCAATGGATGTCTGGTTATTGTGATTTTTCCACAGTCAGAAACAAATTAAATCAAGATTTTGTAATCACAAATCAATTCCGTATCAGAGACGACGCAAGGGGTCTGTCTGGTTTGTTTGGATTATATGGAGTGGCTATCCTATCAAGGCCACATGGTCAACTGACAAAAAGACTGACTCCGCCAGCTAAAAGCCTAAAACTCTAAATATATTTACCTGTCCGTTGGTTTGAATTCAACTCAAGTTCTAATTGACAAAAAAAGTGCAAATGTAAGAGTTTTTACATTTTAGGCAATTTTGGTACGGAGAATATACGAGGAAGGAAAGAAAATGAAGGGAAGATTGAGAGTGAACTTAAAAATGTGAGTTGTTTGATAGGCATGAGAATAAAACTTAAGTTTAAGGAAAATAAAATATTTGGTAACAAGAAAAGGTTGTTGGTTAAGTGGGAATGAAAGGTAAAATACATATAATGCCCTTGACATAAAAAAGGGAGAAAAAGACTTGACTGATTTTTTATTTTTTTTGGTATCACACAAAAACAAACCCTACCCACATCGTGACTGTGTTGGTTAAGAAGGAAAATCAAAGGAGCTATCAATAGGATCTGTGAGGGCGATAATCTGAACGACAGCTGGAGATGAGAAGACAAACACTAGTGGAAAAAAGGGCTTTGAGACCGTCTCATTAAGACCGGAGTATTAAAGCTCTAGTCTTAAAAATATGACCGGTGGCAGTTTCGCAAATATAAAGAACTTTTTAAACCGAATTATAAAGGATCCGGTCTTAAAAATATAACCGGTGGCATTTTTGTAAATATATAGAACACTTTTAAGAGCGGATTATAAAATATCTGGTCTTAAAAATATGATCGGTGGCAATTTCGCAAATATATAGAACACTTTTAATACCAGACTATAAAATATCCAGTCTTAAAAGTATGACTAGTGGCAATTTCGTAAATATTGTGAGAAGACGTCAATCAGATATGAGTCCAAGAATGGGATGATATATTCGTTCGCTTAATTGAAATTATATACAGATGCTAATAAGTAAATAATCTTCTAACCTGAGCAGTTCCTATAATCTAGGGATTACAATCAGGAATATAATTATGAAATTCAAAAGACCATGATCTGCTAACTTAATTCCTAAAATCTCTCTAACAACTTAATTAAGATGATTACAATCAGGAATAATTACGAAATTCAAAAGACCATGATCTACTAACTTAATTCCTAAAATCTCTCTAACAACTTAATTAAGATGATTACAATCAATTAAGATGATTGCAATCAGGAATATAATTATGGAATTCAAAAAACAATGGACTGTTAACTTAATCCCTAAAATCTCTCTAACAATTTAATTAAGATGATTACAATCAGGGATATATAATTACAAAATTCAAAAAACCATGATCTACAATTTCGTAAATATATAGAAGACTTTTAAAACCAGATTATAAAAGATCCAATCTTAAAAGTATGATCAGTGGCAATTTTGTAAATATATAGAATACTTTTATGGCCGAAGTATAAAGGATCCGGTCTTAAAAGTATATTTGGTGGCAATTTCGTAAATATATATAATACTTTTAAGACCAGAGTATAAAGGATCCGGTCTTAAAAATATACTTTTAAGACCTTTGTTTACAAACAACCAGTTTTAAAGTGTTAAAAAAAACTAAATTCGCTAAACTCGTTAAGTCCGTGAGCGTGCTTGTCTTCTTGGTAATATAACATTATAGATTCAACAAGTGTCCCAAGAGCCTCACAGGTCAAATCCTCAGCAAGAATGACATCCTCTTCCTCTAACCTATTCGCAATCTTCGTAAGTTATCCTAAGAGCCACACAATTAAATCCTTGGCAACGTTGGTAATGAGATGCTTCGAGGGTTTTGTGATGGCATCAACTCCAATCCTCAGCAACGGCGCAAGCGTACTGCTTCGAGGATTCTGCACGAAGGCGGCTCCTTCCTCTTGGATCTATGGCTCCTCCCACACCGCCTTCGCACAGATTCGGCTTAAAATCAAACCCAGATCTCTTCTTGCTTAAGTCTGTTTGCTCCTACCTTGACCGCTCCTGCTTAGATCTGGACTTTGATTTTGGTTGCTTGAAGCTTTGCCAGCATCGACAAGAGGATCCTGCTCAAATTTGGTTGCTTTAAGCTTGTGATTTTTTTGTAGATCTGAACTTCAATTTCACCTCTGATTTTATATTGATTCAAATTCGATTTCCATGGTGAATGATTCTTATTTTTTGTTATGTTTTCTTATTTCTGGACTTTGTATTCATCTTTTTTGTTTTCCTTGTTGGTGTTGCTTCCAATCTTCTCTTCTTTTTTGTTTTTATTGTTGGTGTTGCTTCCAATCTTCTCTTGGTTCTCCATCACTGAAGACAGATAGGCATTCAAAACATTTCCAGATCTAGTGATTTGAGAACGATTGTTTCATTAGGGTTTTTTTATTATTATTATTTTGATACAATTTTAAGACCGGATATTTCAAAAGTTCGGTCTAAAGTTTTAAGATCGGTCGTTCATCTGGTCTTAAAAGTTACAGACTTTTAAGACCGCCTGGAACAAGACCGGTCGCAGATCCGGTCTTACAATACCTCTTTCGTCCGGTCTTAAAACCCTTTTTTGCACTAGTGAAAAATGGAAAGAATTACATGGGGACAACACCTATCAACCTATACTCAACATAAGCTTATTTTGAAAATATGATTGTGTATCATTAAATGAAATTTTCAAGATATATGTGGTAAACAATTCCAATTCACTAATACATGAATAATAACTTCATTCTCAAATTCACTATTCACACTACTTTGTTTGACTCTGTTTTTCGTTTTACATGGACGAGGTTTAATAATTTGATCATATCACTCAAACCACAGATCAAATTGAGGTGAAACTTGTTTTATATGAAACTAGACTTCCATTATACACAGACACCAAACGCAAGCTCAAAGGAGTTTGGACGAAAGGGATATAGATTTTGGAAGTTGACATTGAAATTCTTAAGTCCATAAGTTCTATAATTTGGATATATCTCACAAACTACACGTCTAAATGAAGTGAAACTTGTTGCATATGAAACTACACTCAAAATGCATGCCACAGAAGTTAGCTAAAAGAGATTCGGACAACATAGATATGGATCTTGAAAGTTGACATTCAGTGTTCTGATTTTCTCACTTTGTTTTTAGAACATTTGTCATTTATTGAATCATAATTATCAAAATACAATGAGTTTGGAGTTGATGCTTTTTTCATTAGAAAGTTGACATTCAGTGTTCCAATTTACTAACTTTGAATTTATATTGGAAGAGTTATGGCCACTAAAGTTTGTGGTAACATCTCGAACTTTGAGTCATAAGAATTGAGAATAAACTTAAATTAGGTAAACGGATAAGCCCAATTTGGAAAGAGTCCTAAGAATAAAGAGAAAGTGAAAGCTTCTTGCGGAATAAGTAATTTGGCCATACTGGTCAATGGACCTCATAGGTAAAGGTTGTGGGAGTAAGGTGCTAGTATAGAAGGGCACATAACACTTATACAATGTCATTAGGTTGGTAGGAAGATGTCACCCAGCTATGTTAGAAGGCATGGGGCAATTGGTCAAGCAAAATGTGTTAGTATAGTGTTATACGTGACATATCCTGGACCAATAAGGGTGCCCTGCGTTTTTGGAATAAATGACATCCGTATATGGTACCCTGTGTCACACTAAAGGATAAAAAGAAAAGGGCAGTTGGGCTTCGTATCAAACTAAGGAATTAGGCCCAAGTCAAACAGGACTGAAAAGTGATATTGACCCCCAGAGGAAGTCCAGTGATCAGCCCAATAAGGAGTCATTGGGAAGTAATGATGTGTTTTGGAACATGTGTCACCGAAAGAATACACCTGGCATAAATCAAGCACTTACATGTGGCTCTGTAATGTGTAAGAATGTGACACATGTCATTTTCATGCAAAGAAATGACACATGGCACCATTATAAGTAAGGGAGGTGACACTTAGCACAAATTTCCTTCCCTCGAGACAAGTGGCATTGTAAGAAGGTGACACTTCACCCACACATGCAAATGGACAAGAGGCATTCATGCGAGACGCCATTTGGCACCACGAGTGGATGACAACACGTACATATACATAAACCAAACACATAAATTGAGACAACAATGTAACACCAGAACTCAGACATGCAACCCGAGACAACACTGGAACCCAAACACGCAAACCAAGATGACAAATACTAGAACCCAAAAACACATAAACCGAGACAACTCACACCAATAATAGCATCATCCCCCAAACATGGACACATGGCGCCATAGGATGATGAGCACAAATATTGCCTTGTTTTCCCTATGTTTCATGACTGAATTGTATGGTAAATATAAGCTTAAACTGCAAACAATCCAAGCTAAAAGGCATATATTTATGATATAGGGAACTGAAGAGGAGAAATCATTATAACCTGAATATGCGCTACGAAAGGAGTAATTTACATGGTTTTTAAGAAAGAACGTATAGCAAAGCTGATGCTATGCTATAGCATCTTGAAAGCAACGCGTAGTGCAATAAAAGGTATAAATGATGCTATAGCAAAGTAAAGGACACAATGCTATGCGGCATATTTTATGATCTTTTTATCTAGCTGATTTCAGGAAAGAAAGAGGTCGAGAGCGACAGGTAGATTGTTGATGTAATAAATCAGAAGATGCAGAGGATCATAACTGAAAGATTTGAAGAATCCTGCAGGATCAGAAGAATCAATCTACCAAGAATGGAAGATACGATGGACCTCGACAAATTATGAAAGCCCAGCTCGTTAGAACTTGCGCCGCAAGAAAAGCCGTTTATAAACGGGAATATGAGCGTAGCCCTAAGCAAGTCGGGAAAGAGTCACACTGAGCCTAGAATGCGATTACACATTAGGCCGACTCAAGAGAAGAGTGAGAGATTTCACAAGGCATGAGATTTCCAGGACAACCCAGCATCCTTCCTTGAAGCACGACGGAGAGAAGAAGACGTGGAATAGTGACATGACAGGGCTCTTCCAAGTCGTCGGAAATTCGTCAAAGCTTTCTGCTCTTTTTCTGTTATTTTTAATTCAATCATGGGTCATTCTATTTATGTCTGTTTTGTGTTTCCCTCGTCAGTCATGAATTGATTTTCATATGGCTGGACGAGAATAAACCCTTAAGGCGTTAAATGAACCCAGTTGTAGTTCTTAATTTAATAAATTTGGTTTGCATATCGGTGTATTAATTACTAGCCGATTAACAGAAGTTAAGGGCTAGATTTGTGGCCTCGACTTACTGGCAAGGAGTTGAGGTTAAACCTCTGAGAAACAGTGTTTACTAGGCAGCCGTGCACGGCTTGACCTATTATTGTAGGCTTCAGGAATGGGTCTACCTCTCATAACCATAACACCATGAGAGTAACACAATTCTAACTAGAAAGTTGCCATAGGAATATGAAAGGAGTATAGTTAGCTTCATATGTATCGGACACAGAAGCTTCGGTAGACTATCGTGGTGGGTGAACCAAAGAGCTTTGTAGATAGTAGCTATGCTGTAGCAATTGCGGAAGCTGTACAGTATAGATGCTATAGCAATGGGTAAAGCAACTGGGGTATTGATGCACTAAAGGGTGATTTTGAGTCCAGCCTACTTCTTACTGATATCTTCTCCAGTTTAATTCACTCTCTTTAATTCTACTAGTAGCATAACAATCATAAACCTCTCAACCCAAGTATTTTACTTTCTGTTCATGCAACTATAGTAGCAATTGAGCGTCACTCCTTGGTATTTCAGTCTCTATGGGACGATACTCTACTTTTACTTTATTATTTGTTCGACTGGTTCACTTTCCATAAGGAAATTCAACCAACAAGTTTTTGGCGCCATTGCCGGGAACTGCTGATACCCCTAGTGACGATGCCCTTTTTGCTCAATAGTTGTGACTTATTTAATAAGAGCTCACTTCGCTGTTCTTAATTGACAGGTACATTTTGTAGTGCATGCGCAAATCGCCCTCCGCCAACCTAGAGCCTTATGATCAAGAGATCGAATGCACTTACAAGTAAAGGCGCAGGAGGCAGAAGCAAAGAAGCCAAACTTTTGATTCAACAAGTATGGCGGAAATACCTAGCAACCACGAGTAGGATCAACAAGAGCGTATAGTCATAAACTAGGACAACCAGGTCCCTCTACCTCCAAACCCTGATGCTAACAAGGCCATCATGGAATTCAGAATTCTAGATCTTAACAAGCTGAATTCAGCCATCATACCACCTACCGTCAATGCTAGACACTTTGAAATCAAGGGTGTCATGAATCAAATGCTGAATGCAGCTGGGCAATTTGGAGGCCTTCCATCCGAGGATCCACACCTTCACCTCAAGACCTTCATAGAAGTGTGTGACTCTTTTGTCATCCCAGGGATCCCGCCCGATGTCAGCCGGATTAAGTTATTCCCATTTTTTCTCAAGGATAAGGCTCGGACATGGCTAAATAACCTACTTGCTAATTCCATCACTACATGGAATGATCTGGGAAGCAAATTCTTGCTCAAATTTTTTCCACCTACTAAAAACGCTAAACACAGAGGAGACATCACCAACTTCCAACAAAAATCGGGTGCATCCACCTATGAAGCCTGAGACAGATTCTAAAACTTTCTTAGAAGATGTCCCCAGTACGAACTGTGCGAATGGGTCTAGCTAGAAACGTTTTACAGAGGTCTAGATGGGCAAACACGATCAATTGTAGATGCCTCGTTTGGAGCATCCATTCTAACGAAGTCTTATGAAGAAGCCCATGATCTATTGACGCGCATGGCCATGAATAGTCATCAGTGGCAAGCAGACAGAGCTACATCCTCTAGAATTGGTGGAGCAGCCATTGTAGAAGTGATGATGAAGAATGTAAAGAAAGTAAAGTAACAACGGGTTTAAATAGAGAACCCATCCCGGAGTGAAACGCCAGAACCTTTAATGAGCAGACGTATAGTTCATCAGAATACAAGGAGACGCCTTGGGAAGTTTATCTGGAAGCCAAAGAGATCACTTTGATAGAGATGTAAGGATACGACTCTGCTATCGGAAATTGAAACAATATTTTTTTCGAAATTTGAAATCAAATAAATAATATACTTTTAGGACCGGAGAAATGATAAAAGGTCGATCTTAAAATTAATTCATTTAAAAAATAAATAATATTTATAAAAATCGCTCGTAAAGTAGACCATTCGTCTACTTTTTAATTACCTTTTATTAACTCCTCAGTCCTCACACCTCTCTGTCCTTAACACTCCTTATTAACTCTGCACTACCTCGTAACTCCAAACTACGTACCTCTTTGCGCTTATCTGAGAACTGCTCTCTGCCTTTATTAATAAACTCTCCTCATACCTCTTTGCGCCAACTGCTCAAACCATGGTTAGATACAAGATAACCGCTCGTAGGGGTGCTCTTACTCGTGATGCTCGTGGCTGTAAGAGGTGTTTCGGTTATATAACTTCATGGTTTTCCTACTTATCATTCTAGGTTTTTCATGGGTTGAAATGCTCTTGTGGGTTTCTCTGTTGTTAATGAATATTCTATTTTGAAGATTATATTTGCACTTGACACCTACCCAACTGACCAACAAATGTTTTTAGGGTATTATTGCTGTCTCCAACATCAACGTTCGTGGCGGGAGAAGAAAGACTCTTATTTCGCATTTGAATTTATATGCTACAGGTGAGTCCACAAGACCATCAAACGAAGCATTTAATTTTCTTGTTATGCTTTCAATTTGCTTCATGATATTTCATTTTGGATTCACTGTGATATTCATGACCAAAAGTGGTTCTTCGTTATGCATTTATTTTGCCTTATTTTACGTATGTTAAATCTTTCTGTCCATAGGAATCCTACTATGGATCACAGTTGGATAAATGCTTTACGGACGAGCGTTGAATATCAGAATGGGGTGAGGGACTTTATTGAATTTGCTAAACAAAATGCCAATGATGATAGTGGGAAGTTTTATTGCCCTTGTGTAAAATGTTTGAATGAGAGGCAACTAAGTCCTGAAGTTATACTCACACATTTAATTTATCATGGATTTTGTAAGACTTATACAGTATGGGTATGGCATGGTGAAAAAATACCAAGTGGGTCTCAACATGGGGAAGTGGCCTTTGATGATAATGACACGGATATGGATGATCCCATAGAGGACATTATTCATGATGTAGGAAAAGAGGCCTTTCAACAATCACATGCATATGGTAATATGTGCAATGATGCAGAGACCCCGCTATACCCTAGGTGTCAAAAATACCAATTGTTGAACGCTGTATTGAAATTGGTAAGCTTGAAGGCACGTCATGGATGGAGCGACAAGAGTTTTTCTGAAATGCTTGAGGCTTTTAAGAACATGCTTCCGGATGATAATGTGTTGTCACATCGATACTATGATGCTAAGAAAATACTTTGTCCACTAGGGATGGAGTACAAAAAGATCCATGCATGCCCGAATGATTGCGTACTGTATAGAAAAGAGTTTGAAGAGAAGCAAAATTGTCCGATATGTGAAACCCCAAGGTACAAGTCAAACAAGGGGCCTGCAAAAGTGTTGTGGTATCTTCCAATCATACCAAGGTTCAAGCGGTTGTTTGCGAATGAAAATGATGCAAAAAATTTGCGGTGGCATGCAGATGAGAGGATTTCTGATGGAAAGCTTCGTCATCCAGCCGATTCTTCTCAATGGAAGAAAATCGATCAATTATTTCCCAACTTCGGCGAAGAACCTAGGAACCTTAGGCTTGCCCTTAGCACGGATAGCATGAATCCATATGGAAGCCTTAGTAGCGTACATAGTTCATGGCCTATACTCCTCATTATTTACAACTTATCTCCTATGTTATGCATGAAACGAAAGTACATGATGCTGTCTATGTTGATTTCGGGACCAAAACAACCCGGAAATGACATTGATGTTTACCTTCATCCCTTGATCAAAGACTTGAAGGAGTTATGGGAAGAAGGTGTTGATGTTTTTTACTCTTTCAAGAAGGAGGTATTCAAATTGCGAGCCATGATATTCTGTACTATAAAAGACATCCCAGCATATGGTAACTTGTCAGGGTATAGTGTAAAAGGACATAAAGCATGTCTGGTTTGTGAAGAAGGCACATGCTACCATCAACTCCAACATGGAAGAAAGACGGTTTATCTTGAACATAGGAGATTTCTTAGACGGGGCCACCCATATCGTCGATTAAAGACAGTCTTCTTCGGTGGCCAAGAATATGAAGATGCTCCGGTGCCATTGACTGGGGAGCAAGTTTATGAGAAGGTGAATAATATCAATGTCATCTTCGGTAAGACAGCCAAGAGTAGAAAAGATACAAATATATGGAAAAAGAGATCTGTCTTCTTCGATCTTCCCTATTGGCGCAATCTTGATGTGAGACACTGTGTCGATGTCCTGCATGTGGAGAAAAACGTATGTGATAGTATTGTTGGCACGCTTCTCAACATACAAGGCAGTTCCAAGGATGGTGTGAAGGCAAGATTGGATTTGCAAGCAATGGGAATACGTGAAGAGTTACATCCAAGGCCGTATAGGAAGAGAACTTATTGTCCCCCAGCTTCTCATACTTTGTCTAAGGATGAGAAACGAAGTTTTTGTGAGTGTTTACATGGTGCAAAAGTTCCCTCGAGGTATTCTTCAAATTTTAAGAGGCTTGTATCGATGAAGGACTTGAAATTAGTAGGCCAAAAATCGCATGATTGTCATGTCTTGATGCAACAGCTACTCCCAATAGCTATTTGAGGCATCGCCAAATATGATCTTCGAGTCGTTTTGACTAGACTTTGTGTCTTCTTCAATGCGGTTTGTGGTAAAGTTTTTGACATTGAAAAGTTGGATGAATTGGAGAATGAAGGATATCTTATCTTGTGCCACCTTGAGAAGCTTTTTGTTCCTACATTTTTTGACATCATGGTTCATTTAATTGTTTATCTAGTGAGGGAGATAAAGTTGTGCAGCCCTATCCATTTACGATGGATGTACCCAATTGAAAGATCTATGAAATTCCTTAAAGGGTACGTGAAGAATGCATACCGTCCAGAAGCATCGATTGTTCAGAAATATGTTTCTGAAGAAGCCATGGAATTTTGTCAAAATTATTTGGCCAAATTAAGACATATTAGGCTTCCAAAACATCAGCATGCTGAAGGGGGTAGGCAAGGGGCTTCAGTAAAGACTGTGGATCTTGATGAATTATCACAAGTCCACTTATACATCTTAAATAATGTTGATGAAGTTTAAGCCAGCATAGCTGCACATAAAGAAGCTGTGAAGAAAGAAAATCATCGAATGACTGAACAAAGGTTGATTAGGGAGCATAATAGAACTTTTTGCACACTAGTTCAAACAAAAGGTCGAGGGGGAGGAATGTGTTTCTGATATCCTCAAATGGTTAGCACGTGGTCCTGAGGTTGATGTCATAAGTTGGAATTCGTATGTGATCAATGGTTATACATTTTACACGAAGTCCCTAAATGATAGGAGCACAGTCCAGAACAATGGTGTTGTGCTAGAGGCTGAATCTATGCACTTCTCCAGTTTGAAAGACAAGAGCCCTTTATTGGCAGTCATGCCATATTATGGGGTTACTGAAGAGATATGGGAGGTGGACTATGTGAAAATTAGATTTCACATTTTCAAATGCAAGTGGGTTAATGTCAATAATGGTGTTCGGATCGATCGACTAGAATTTACATTAGTCAATATCAATGGTAGACGTTTTGGAGATGAACCTTTTATTATGGCAGACCAGGCGAAACAAGTGTTCTATATCACCGATCAAGAAAATAAAATGTGGTCTGTAGCTCTCCTAGAAAAGAGGGTCATTGATATTGATGAGGAAATGAATTCAAATTATGGTATTCCTCAGAGTACTCCTTTTTCAAGGGGTCTACCAGACATGAACGAAGAAGATGAAGCGGATAATGAACGCGGCATAAGAAGTGATCATCAAGAAGGGATATGGGAAGATATCACTTTATAAAAGAGTCAATTCATAAGGTAATATTCATATATATGCAGATTTCTTTAAAAACTTTAGGCTTTAACTATATATATTATTCCTTCTATGTTCATAAACAATGTCACTGACTATGAGGTTTGTTCTTGTTTTATTTTTGTGGCAGCATCCGATCCAAACGGGCATGTTATAAAAGAGGATGTTACGTTGTTGGTGGGAATCAGATGAAGGCATGGTGAATAATACTTTGGCCATGTTTGTTGTATTTCTAACTTATGGTATTTGTAAGTAAGTTATCTTATTGTATTAATTAATTTAATTAGGTGTTGTATTCATAATATAATAATTAATTAAGAGGCCACATAACTCATGGTGAATAATATTTGTATTATTTTTCCCAATTCAATTTATTCAATTGTTCATAGATTGTAGCTGATTATATTGTAGCTTGTTCGACTTTTATGTGTTGGATTGGGTGGTGGATTTGTGTGCAATATAATTAGGAAAAGCAGAACAGGGAAAAATTTCGGGAAAATTTAGACCACAAATAAATATGCCGATCTTAAAAGTTCATCTTTTAAGACCGGATGTATTTATATGTCCGGTCTTAAATGTCATAAGCCCGATCTTAAAAGTTGGCCTTTTAACACCGGTATTTTTATTCTTTCGGTCTTAAAAATTGAATTTTTAAGACCGGATGTATTTATCATCCAGTCTTGAAAGTCAGTCTTTTAAGATTGCATATAATTAGTCGGTCTTAGAAGCCGCTAAGTTTAAGACTGTATTTATTTTTGACCGGTCTTAAAATTCAGATGTTTTAAGAGTGGCCTTGTTATTAGTCGGTCTTAAAAGTTGAGTTTTAGGACCGAACGAAATGTATCTTAGGTTTATTTAGTACGACTTTTAAGACCTAATTTTTTAAATGTCCGGTCTAAAATAGTTTCTTCAATACCGATCTTAGTCCGGTCTTAAATGTCGACTTTTAATACCGGCTAGAACAAGACCGGCCGCGAGTCCGGTCTTACGATGCCTCTTTCCTCCGGTCTTAAAAGCCTTTTTTGCACTAGTGAATGTTAGAATGCAAAAACAACAAATAATCAATATATTTGGTTGTTTTTCACAAAACATTTGATGCAAGACACTTTTATGAATTATTTTTAAAAGAAAAACTAAGAAAAATGAAAGAAAATCTAATAGCATCACAAGGGCAAGCCCTAGTCAATCTAAACCAATTGACACTTAGTAAACCAAAGATAATATACTTTTAACACTTCAAAATCTAATGTCCACTACAAATATCAAACAAACAAAGATAATTTACATCAATCTTGGTAGAAATGATAGAAAAACTGTTGGGATTCGTACACGCAGCGGATTAAAATTTTCTACGAATCCCGTCCCGAGAATCACTCAGGTGCGTTTAAATCAAGGCTAGGGAACCCGAATCATACCTTATAGAGAACTTGGAATCATCCGGAGCCTAAGGTTTTCCTTTGATTTTAGCGAACTAGTAGCTCAAGAATCTACACAAACCTTTGTGCACATTTTCTCATGATCAAGAAAACCCAAACTGTACTGAATTCGTTCGCGTCTCGTTCTCTTTGAACTGGTGGACTACCTTCACGATCAGCAGAAGACGACTCTTAGAATCGGCTTCCTCTACTGGTATCCACACGAACAATCCCCGAACACGGCTACGGCAGCGTGCTAGCGCCTCTTGTGCGTCTCTCTCTTTTTACTCTAGGGTTTCTCGCGGCTTTCTAATACGCTCGACTAAAAGTCTTGTAGGTTTTTCTAAACTCATCGGCGTATTATATTCAAAATTAATCCCCATTAATTTTGAATTTTGAATTTTAATTAAAAAATATATTAATTAAATCTATCTAATAGATTGAATCTAATGCATTTATTTAATTCAAATTAAAAGCCTTCTGATTTAATTTATCTCTATAAATTAAATCCGAGAAATGATATCTATCTATTTAATTAAATCTGAGATACAATATCTCAATTTAAGTTAAATAGATAATGATATCTTTATTCGAAAATTAAATGAGATATAATATCTCTATTTGTTTTAGATATTTAATTTATCCGATAAATTAAATATAAAACAAATATCATATAATAATATTATAATCTCCATTAAATAATATTATTATATTATTTTCGAATTTAATATATATATATACACACATATATATATTTACCCTAGATTAAATTCAATATTCATTTAATCTCAGATTAATTTGAGATTCAATGAATCTGGACATTTTTACCCATGTTGGATTATTCTTGTGTGCGACCCTGCAGGCCCACATGAGATTGGCAGTGGGCCAAGACTGTATCAGCCCACAAGTCGTAAGCGGCCTCTAGCAAGACATTGCGACTACCCAATTCACATGGGGATCGATGACACGATACTACCTATCGTACAACCATGTCACGTCCCTTTTGTCACGCGATAATTCGGTCAAGGAAGCATGGATAACGTCAACTTCCTTTTCTTGACCATTACTTTCTCGATTCTCGAGCAGTCTAATAAGTGAAATGGAAACTCCTTTCCATCACAGTATGGCCATAAATTTCTTAGACTCACTCATCGAGGGGCCCAGTATTATCTCTCTACAAATGTGAGGGACAAATTCCATCTTGACCGTTCACATTCCTCCACATGAAAACCACTGATCCCGATCCCAGCCTTTATCATCACCCGGTCAAAGGTGACTTTTGACTAGGTCAAATACCAGTGACTCATCATGTAGGAATCCATGATGATCTCAAGTCATAGGGCGTTGTGACGCGGTTATACATGAGATAAGCTTATGACTTAATCCATGCAGCTTTCTCATAGCGGGTCGGTCCAGCACCTTGTACTCTTATAAGTGCCTATGACTTTGATTCGTATCTCCATACCTCATCAAAGTCATACTGGTCTTAACTCATCTTCGCTCCTGAATAGATGACCGACCAGTGACATTTAGGATAATCTATAAGATATATCCAGGGATATAGTTATCACCATAAACATGCGTATGAAATGATAACTTAATGGAGAACAATGACTTGCCCCTAGGGCATAATTTCCAACAGACTCCCACTTGCACTAGGCGCAATCATTAATTACTCTAATTCTCATTGCCCTAACATGACTCTCATGTTTTGCTTGTGCAAGTGGTTTAGTAAAAGGATAAACTACATTGTATTCTAATGGTACTTTGCATACTTTCATATCACCTTTATCTCTGGTTTCTCAGATAATATGAAATTGCCTGAGTACATGCTTGGTCCTTTAATGTGACCTAGGCTCCTTGGTCTGTGCAATAGCACTGCTATTGTCACAGAACAAGTTTATTGGATTTGCAATGGTTGGAACCACCCCCAGTTCAGTGATGAACTTTCTGATCCAAACGGCCTGCTCAGCTGCATCCTATGCTGCTATATACTCAGCTTCCGTTGCAGAATAAGCTACAGTGCTCTGCTTAGAGCTCTTCTAGCTCACCGTACCACCATTCAATAGGAATACATATTCTGATTGCGATCTTGAATCATCTTGGTCAGTTTGGAAACTCACATCTATGTAACCAGTTACACAGAGCTCATCCTCCAAGCCACCATACGCCAAAAATAAGTCGTTAGTCCTTCTTAATTACTTAAGGATATTCTTGACAGCAGTCCAGTGACCCTCACCGGGATCTTGTTGATATCTGCTGGTCATACTCAAGGCAAATGAAACATCCGGTCGAGTACATAACATGGCATACATGATAGATCCAATGGCGGAGGCATATGGAATCTTACTCATACGGTCTCTTTGATCTTGTGTACTAGGACACAGATCCTTACTGAGATGAATGCCATAAGACATGGGCATATTACCCCTTTTAGAATCCTGCATACTGAACCTATGCGGTTTCTTGTCTATATATGTGCTCTGACTTAGGCCTATTAGCCTCTTGGATCTATCTCTATAGATCCTAATCCCAAGGATATAAGTGGCTTCGCTTAAAGCTTTCATTGAGAAAGACTTTCCTAACCAAGACTTGACACTCTGCAAGGTAGGAATGTCATTCCCAATGAGTACGATGTCATAAACATAAAACACTAGAAATACAATTGTGCTCCCACTAACCTTCTTGTAAACACAAAGTTCATCCATGTTTTGAATGAATCCAAACTCTTTGACTATTTCATCAAAACGATGATTCCAACTCCGAGATGCTTGCTTCAATCCATAAATGGATCTTTGAAGCTTACAAACTTTACCAGTGTCCTCTGGACACACAAAACCTTTAGGTTGTGTCATGCACACATCCTTAAGAAGCTTTCGGTTAAGGTAGGCTGTTTTGACGTCCATCTGCCATATCTCATAGTCATAATATGATGCAATGGCAAGAAGGATTCTGATTGATTTGGCCATTGCAACTGGGGAAAAGGTTTCATCATAGTCCACACCATGAGTTTGAGTGAATCCTTTTGCAACTAGCCGTGCCTTGAAGACATTTACTTTGCTATCCATGTCAGTTTTCTCTTTGAAAGTCCACTTGCACCCAACGGTTTTTACACCCTCAGGTGGATTGACCAAGGTCCATACCTTATTGTCGTACATAGATTGCATTTCAGACTTCATGGCATCAAGTCATTTTTCGAAGTTTGGTCCCACTACAGTGTCTCGATAGGTCGTTGGCTCATTCTGCTCAATGAGCAAAACATCATGACTTCCAGTTATCAGAAATCCATATCTCTGAGGCTGTAACCGTAATCTATCGAACCTTCGCGGGTCTTGTGTTACTTGAGTAGTCTCAACAACTTGTTGTGAGTCTTCTCCTGTTTCCATCTATGGTTCTACTTTGTCTTGTGACTCTCGAACTTCTTCGAGATTCACCTTACTCCCACTGGCTCTTTTAGAGATAAACTCTTTTTCCAAAAAGATACCATTCCAAATAACAAATATTTTGTGATTGGTGGGACTGTAGACATAGTATCCTTTAGTTTCCTTAGGGTACCCTACAAAAAGGCATTTTGAGGATCTTGATAATAATTTATTAGAGACTTGTTGTTTAACATAAACCTCACATCCCCAAATCTTAAGAAATGACAAGCTGGGTTACTTCCTAGTCCATATCTCATATGGTGTCTTTTCAACCGCCTTTGACGGAACATGATTTAGTGTGAACGCAGCAGCTTCTAGGGCATGACCTCAAAAGGAAGATGGAATATCTGGTTGACTCATCATAGATCGAACCATATCTAATAGAGTTCGATTCCTCAGTTCAAAAACATCATACCATTGAGGTGTTCCTGGAGGAGTAAGTTGTGAGATGATCCCACAACTCCTAAGATGGTCAACGAACTCTTGGCTCAAATATTCACTACCCCGATCAGATCGAAGTGCCTTAATTGTTTTGCCAAGTTGGTTTTGCACTTCATTTTGGAATATTTTGAACATTTCAAAAGATTCAGACTTATGTTTCATTAGATAGATATAACCATATCTACTAAGACCATCTATTAATGTAATGAAGTACAAATGACCTCCTCTAGCAGCTTCATTGGTCCACACACATTCGTATGTATGAGGCCCAATAAATCGGTGGCCCTCTCGCTGTGTCCAGTAAAAGGTGACTTTGTCATCTTACCCAATAAACAAGACTTACATGTATCAAATGATTCAAAATCAAATGACTTCAGAAATCCATCTGTAATGGAGTTTCGAAATGCATTTCTCATTTATATGGCCTAGACGACAATGCCATAGGAAGGTAGGACTCAAATCTTTTGACTTGATCCTTTATGTCACAGATGTCCATTCAATGTTCTACTGTCCTTGAGTTCCTATACATTTATTCAAATGCGTGAACCACATGTAGTATCTAATACCCATGTTTGAGGAAGTAGAAAAGCGAATGCCTATGACATAGATACCTGAAGTGATAGGCCCGCTATCCTTCTTGTCCTTTTCCAAATCTTCTTGATAGAGCTTGCAGTTCCTCTTCCAATAACCGATTTCATTGCAGAAGAAGCAGACCCCATCCTTCAGAGGTTTTGGCTTCTTGACTTTCCGTTTCATACCCTTTCCTCTCTAATCGGACAAAACAGAACTGGGCCTCTTCTCAAGGCTCTGCTCAGCAGTTTTGAGCATCCCATGCAGTTCAGAAATTGATTCCTCCATATTGTTCATGTTGTAATCCATGACAAAGTCATCATAACTTTCTAGGAGTGAGATCAAGATCACATATGTAGCTAACTCCTGGGATATGGGGAATCCAAGCCTTTCAAGGTGATCAATGTAGCTTTTCATTTTCAACAAAATGAAGACTAACTGATTCACTTTCAGCCATCTTGCAAGAGAATAAGGCCTTTGTGGTCTCATACCTCTCTTAACTTGCCTGTTACTAGAACATTTCCATAGGATGATAAATCATCTCAGAGACTTCCATGTGTTCTAGATCTCCATCGAGGTCTGGAACCACAGTAGCAGGCTTCAGGCATCCTGTATCCATAGAGTCATCCTGATGCTTCTATAAGCATCAGTCTAATCTCTTGGATCATCAGCTGTAGGCTCGTCAGGGATGGGTTGATTGATAAGATACTCCTTTCTTTCATGTTTAGGATCAACGCTTAAGTTCCCAAACATGTCAAGAAAGTTTGTCTCATCGAATTCGTCCTTCTCAAGGACTGATCGCATTGATGGTGTTGGGGTGTTACTATTCTACATGATTCTACAATTTAAAAGATATGCAAAGTATAATCAGTAACCTCCCACTGAATTAATAACCCTCATTATAATTAGTGGGCTAAGATCCATATGTAGCTTAATCTTAAGTCCGCTTTGGTAGGACGCTTAAAATCAAGTTATTTAGGTAGGCAACCTCTTTGCCAATTACATCACATGTAACTCTTAGATCTTTATGAGATTCGATCATCATATGACCTAGCATGTTTAATCCCATCCAATGCCTTGAGATCCAAAATCGTTTTGATAATCTCAATTAAGTCAGGACAACAATGAATATAGAGTATCACCATTACTCTCTCTTGTCTCCCCAAGATTACTCAAATGCATCCACTTTGGTGGAACATACAAATGGGTGATCGAGGTTTTGACAAGTATTCATTTATTGATGGCATTGTGACTTAAGATTTTATTTAGAGGGTATTATTAGATATAATCAAATTAATCATATTAATTTAATTCTAAATTAATTATGAGTGATCTAATCAAATCATAATTAAAATTCTAAATTAATTATGAGTGATCAAATCAAATCATAATTAAAACTCTAAATTAATCATAACATATGTTAATTCATACAATTATGAAATAAATCATTATGATTAAATTATTGAGACTTGCGGCTGTTGCTTCATTTTAATACGACTAGATCTATATCTTATAGGATTTCTAAAACCCTAATTGGCCGTATTAAAATATTCAAAAATTAATCTCAATTAATCTTGAACTCAAATTTTAGATTAAAATAATATTAATTAAATCTGTCCAACAAATCTAATATGATCTATTTATTTAAATCTAAAAGCTTGCCGATTTAATTTATCTTTATTAATTCTATCTATGTGAATGCAATCATTATTGTATATCTCATATAGAATCTAAATTAATTATGCAGTGATCATATCAAAACATAATTAAAACTCATGAACAACATGGCTCATTTAACCTGTAGTCCCCTCAATCCAATAAGAGGACTTCTCTAAATAATAAGAGAAAACACATATTTAAATTTACAACACTAGTAAAATCTAGAGTCATGTTGTTCACCATACCCAAAAAACACTTTGTAAGGTTATGAACATATTTTAATTCATACATTTATAAAATAAAATATTACTCATGATAAACTTCTCTAATCTTATATTACTTTATATCATGATTTAAATTCTCACACTACAAACAATTACATTTCTCGCGATACAAACAATCAGCCGGTCCCTATGGCGGTCCCGCTAGCCGGTTCACAAGAGCGCCCCCAGAGCTTTTGAAAACATCATATTCTTTTAGAAAGAGAGTTTCATAAAATTAATTTCAAACCCCCAGGGGCATTGTCCGAGCATGATCGAAAATTTTGAACGATTCAGAACGTCTTTGATGCGCACGAACGTGACGGATGATTCCGAATATCGTGCACTCTGAACAATTCAGAACTGTACGAAGCAGCCGCGGGACCATCCTAGAGACCCGTCTGAAACCCTAACGCGAATTTTCAAATTAAAGCATTCAAGATTCGATTTCTTGATACAAAGATTCAGTTTCTTGCATACAAAGATTCAAATTATTGCATACAAAGATTTAGATTCTTGCATATATATCACATATAAAAGCATGTACAGAAACCCAATTTAAATGCACGTTGAGTTGGCTCTGATGCCACTGTTGGGATTCGTACACGCAGCGGATTAAAATTTTCTACGAATCCCGTCCCGAGAATTACTCAGGTGCGTTTAAATCAAGGCTAGGGAACCCGAATCATACCTTATAGAGAACTCGGAATCATCCGGAGCCGAAGGTTTTCCTTTGATTTTAGCGAACTAGTAGCTCAAGAATCTACACAAACCTTTGTGCACATTTTCTCGTGATCAAGAAAACCCAAACTGTACTGAATTCGTTCGCGTCTCGTTCTCTTTGAACTGGTGGGCTACCTTCTCGATCAGCAGAAGACGACTCTTAGAATCGGCTTCCTCTACTGGTATCCACACGAACAACCCCTGAACACGGCTACGGCAGCGTGCTAGCGCCTCTTGTGCGTCTCTCTCTTTTTACTCTAGGGTTTCTCGCGGCTTTCTAATACGCTCGACTAAAAGTCCTGTAGGTTTTTCTAAACCCATCGGCGTATTATATTCAAAATTAATCCCCATTAATTTTGAATTTTAATTAAAAAATATATTAATTAAATCTATCTAATAGATTGAATCTAATGCATTTATTTAATTCAAATTAAAAGCCTTCTGATTTAATTTATCTCTATAAATTAAATCCGAGAAATGATATCTATCTATTTAATTAAATCTGAGATACAATATCTCAATTTAAGTTAAATAGATAATGATATCTTTATTCGAAAATTAAATGAGATATAATATCTCTATTTGTTTTAGATATTTAATTTATCCGATAAATTAAATATAAAACAAATATCATATAATAATATTATAATCTCCATTAAATAATATTATTATATTATTTTCGAATTTAATATATATATATACACATATATATATATTTACCCTAGATTAAATTCAATATTCATTTAATCTCATATTAATTTGAGATTCAATGAATCTGGACATTTTTACCCTGTTAGATTATTCTTGTGTGCGACCCTGCAGGCCCACATGAGATTGGCAGTGGGCCAAGACTGTATCAGCCCACAAGTCGTAAGCGGCCTCTAGCAAGACATTGCGACTACCCAATTCACATGGGGATCGATGACACGATACTACCTATCGTACAACCATGTCACGTCCCTTTTGTCACGCGATAATTCGGTCAAGGATGAGGCATGGATAACGTCAACTTCCTTTTCTTGACCATTACTTTCTCGATTCTCGAGCAGTCTAATAAGTGAAATGGAAACTCCTTTCCATCACAGTATGGCCATAAATTTCTTAGACTCACTCATCGAGGGGCCCAGTATTATCTCTCTACAAATGTGAGGGACAAATTCCATCTTGACCGTTCACATTCCTCCACATGAAAACCACTGATCCCGATCCCAGCTTTTATCATCACCCGGTCAAAGGTGACTTTTGACTAGGTCAAATACCAGTGACTCATCATGTAGGAATCCATGATGATCTCAAGTCATAGGGCGTTGTGACGCGGTTATACATGAGATAAGCTTATGACTTAATCCATGCAGCTTTCTCATAGCGGGTCGGTCCAACACCTTGTACTCTTATAAGTGCCTATGACTTTGATTCGTATCTCCATACCTCATCAAATTCATACTGGTCTTAACTCATCTTCGCTCTTGCGTAGATGATCGACCAGGGACATTTAGGATAATCTATAAGATATATCCAGGGATATAGTTATCACCATAAACATGCGTATGAAATGATAACTTAATGGAGAACAATGACTTGCCCCTAGGGCATAATTTCCAACAAAAACTCCCTTGTCCATTAAGCTCAACATGAATCTCCACAACCAAGAAGCAAAAGAATTAGCCATTCATAAGTTTGAGCTTAGCCATAGGTTCATCAAGACATTGAAAATCCATGGGAATTGAGTGAAGAAGAAAAACTGAATCTGGAATGGAGAGGAAGAGAGAGATGGTGATGGCTTGAGAATTTCCGGTGACAACGAAAACAGAGGAAGGCCAGCAGTATTGACGGTGAAGAACGTAGAGGTGCAGCGAAGAGAGACTAAAATTGGAGAAAGGAAGAAAGATACGACGGTGAGGATAGTGGAGTAAGGAGAAAAGTAGATGGTAGTTTCCAGCGTTGGTGGTGAAAATGTGGTTTGAGGTTGAGTCTCGATTTGAAGGTTTGGTGGTTTTCCTCGTTTGTGGTAGCTCTGCTCTGAGGTGTTGAAGGCCGTCAGAAATAATGGAAGACGACACAAGGATGATGGTTGTAGGGAAGTGAAGGTCGCTGAAGGTTTGTCGTTTAAGCTCTGCCTCAACGCTATAGCTCTAGATCTGCAACTCTCCTCTCATAGCTTCTCTCTGAATCTGTCACTTTTCTCAATCCGCAGCCTACATATGTCTCCCAGGTCTATCTTTCCTCTGCTTCCTCTGTCGATTTTAAGGGTCCACAGCACTATAGTTGTTGGCGATGGTGGTTAATGGTGGAGCATGGAGGTGATGAGAGGAATGGTGTAATACCCCAAATTAACAATTATTATAAATACAATATTTTGTTTGATGGCACCTATTTAAAATAGGTGAATATGCGGTCTCAAATTTTGAAATATATTTATTTTATCTGTTAGGTTATTTTCCCTTAGAATTTAAGGTAGCCAATGTTTTATTTTTCTAAATTTTGTTTGGAATCATAAAATACCCTAAAGATACAAACAATTCCCAGTTAAATAGGGGAGGATAATAGGATTTAGTAGACACTTGGAATTTCACTAACCAAAATGATTGTGTAAATTTTTATAATTAATCAAGGGATTAAATAAAGAAGACATAAATCTTAAAATTCATAATTAATTAAGAAACTAGATTTTCTACGCCATAATTAAGAAACTAGCTCAAATTAATTCATAAGATGCCATAATAGATTACCAAAACACTTGAACAAATAAAAGAATAATTACCAACATTTAATGGGCAATTAAGTAACACTAATAGAAGGTTTAACTAATTGATTACAATCACTAATTAGAGGGATGATAGGCTAATTAAAAATAAAGAACCAACAAGGGAATTAGGATTAGCACTAAAAGAATGGTTAGCAATCAGAAATCATTTAGTGCACCAATCATACAACAAGCAAGGGATAATTAAACTTAGGATTAAGATGTTAATCAAATGCTAATCAAGAGTTGAAAAGTCAACAATTTCAACTATGATCTAAAGGCTAAAAATTAATCCCCTAAAGCTAATCCAAAGGCCCTAATTAATTCTAATAAAGCTTGATCCTTGTGAATAAGGGACTAACCAATTAATGAGGTATTTCCTTCCAACCACTATAAAACAAGAAAAACAAATTAAAACTAATTTAAGGGGGGTGGGGGACAGTTTTTGCAAGAGGAGAAGGAGAGGAAAAATTGTCCAAAAACCTATCCAATGCCACATGTCCATTTGAGTCATAAAGCTACACAAAATGAGTCATAATCCTATAGCATGAGTCATCAACCTAGCAAGAATGAATCACCAATCTAACAAGCATGAGTCATTAACCTAAGCAAGAGATGAGTCACAAACCTACATGATGAATCACAACCCTAACTAAGACTTTCAAGGCTTTGGAAGATAAGATGATGTAAGGGGATTATAGGTGGACCAATGAGGTAAAGGATAATTAAAATAACCAAATTAGTTCATAAAAATAATTCTAGAGAAAAACTAATAAAACCTATACAAATTAAATCATATCTTGTCCATGAACTAAGTATGATAACCAAGTTGAGGTTCATAACAAGCATAAATCAAGCATGAAAACAAGTATAACCAAAGTCATTTTCATAATGGGTTAAGAAATGGAACCAATAGAAAAGATAGGCAAAATTGGTCTCAAAATGAAGCTAAAAATTTCAAGAGTTCAAAAGCAAGAAGAAAATATGAATCAAACTTCATTTGGATCCTCAAATAAATTTATACCTATTAGAGTGTAACACAAAAGCAAAATAGAAGAAACAAATTGTTAAAACACATGGGATAGTTTGCAAAAGTGAAACGGAAGAGGATATGGTACTTTAGGATAAAAAATGGAAGAGGATAGGGAGAGAGAGTGAGGGGGACGGTTTTTATGTATTGTAGGGCTAGGATTTGTGCTCTAAAATCCCCTAAATCCAATGGCCAAGAATTGACAAGAGAGAGTTTCAAATAATTACAACATTGCCCAACCCTTCTACTATAAATAGGACCCCTTGCTCTTCACAATCCTCACCAATTCACAAAGCAACAACATCTGAAATCTAGAGAGAAAGTGAGTGTGAGAGTCTTGAAGAAAGGAGGAGCAAAGTTCTAGGTAAGTTCTTGAGCTCTAGCTTTTAAGTTTTTAGTTATTTTGTGGTTTAATCTTTAAATCCTTTAGAAATAGTTGTTTTTATGTTTTTATGAGTTTAAAATTGGTCTTATTTCGAAAAAAATAATGAAAAAGAGTTTCAGCAAAAATTCCGGAAGAGAAACATCGAAGTAACGAAGTTCTGTCGAAATTTCATCGGTTCTGGAATTTCTGAGTCAGTCATGAAAATGCTTATATTTTATGTTGAAAACATGGTTGAAAAATTCTGGAAAACCTCATGGTGAAAGTAGACATATAGGGATTCTTAAATATGTAAAGAACATGTCCAAATGATTTCTGTACAGGGAGATACAAATTTCCAAAGTTAGGGCTACGAATTTCTGGAAAATTCTGGGCAGATGTTCAAAACTTAAAAACTGGGAATGAACCGTGTGATCTGAGAAAAATATATTAATTTTAATTGAAATTATACATCCTAAAGATTTCAGGGAATTTTACGGATCCTCATTTCGATTTTTCTAGAATTAGTTATGATTTTTCAAAGTTAGGCGAAATTCTGCCCAGATTTGCACCAGCGTTTTCTCACGAAATTTTGAGAAAATAAAGTGGAAAATTAAAACCCCAAGGGTAAAATAGTCATTTGAGGCTAGGATATCTATTGGGATATTAGTTGTGAATTAATGGGTGCGATATTACCCTCATAGGAATCTGTGAACGCGTCGCAACCGACAACGTACCGTGCACGACAAGCGAAGGTACGGACGCGTACTGTAACACTAACTCTGATGCTTATTGTACACTTGTATGTCATAGATATGCTCATGGACTGTGACTCTACTTTAAAAATTATTTGAACATATACAGCTTTATAACGGGTTACAGTCTTGGTAATGCCGTTGAGTTTTCCTAGCGCTGAGGACACGATAGGCCATCGTGGCACTGGTGAATAGTGCAGATTGAGTTAATGTGAATATGTGATGATTGTGTGGATATGTGGTTATGCTGTATTATCATGAATATCTGTCATACATACCTGTTCATAAGCATGAGGTTAACTGTTACCTGAGGTTCAATGGGAATTGAACCTCAGCTCTTACCATAGCCTCAGGTTTTAGCGGAGGCAGAGTTGCTGACAAGGGTAAGCAGCTTGCTTGAGGACTCGAACGAGAGATTGTACTTCTGATGTTGTTTTTGTTTTTCACTTTAGTTTGAATCCTTGAATATTTGGATGACTGTATTAGTATCAGACACACCAACAATGGATGTTTATCAGTTACTCGTTTTGTTTTAAAAAGAAAATCTTTTCTGATGCCACTCTGATTATTTTCTCAACGCTCTGATAATCCCATTTGAAAACCACATTTAAAAAGACGGGATGTTACAAATGGGGTCAAAGGTTCAGAGGTTCAACTCTCCGTTCTCATGCTCTGGTATCCCCAGGTGTCTGCGGTGCATCGGTTTTTTTTTTTTTCTCTCTTTTTAGACCAGCAGGAACCTAATTTGTTCCTTGTCAAAACGTAAGTCTTGACCATTAACCAATTTGAAAGAATATAAAAGTTCCTGTAGGGATTTAAATAAAACTTTGCAAAATGCTAGTGGCGCTAAACTGAGATTTCCAATATATCTGAGGTTTTCTGTAACTTTCTCTGATCCATTTTCTTCATTGATTTTCAATCTTCAGAAATTATAGGGCCCTTTTTTGTAGTTTTCTCCGATCCCCAAAATATTAATTCTCATGCTCTAAAATCTCCATTTTCCTCTTAACTACCATGCAAAAATTAAACACAAGGTAGCATCAAAAATCTATAAATCATTTGCATGAATAATTAACAAATTATGACCATTTTACCCCTAATTACCCTTAATTCAATATAAATGTCTCTAACTCAAATTAGTGTTTAATCATGAAATAATGTCCCAGAAAATGCATTAAAAATCCCAATTTAATCATAAAAAATCATATGAAAATATGGTTCAATCTTGATGTTATTCTTAGCTATGTCAAACACTTTAATCTTGTTTTTTTTGATGAACTTCTTCCCTTAAAGTTTTATTTAGTTGCAATTTTACCTTAAAAGGTTTTTCAAGTTCAATTATGTCTTTGTTTGTTATTAACTGTCAAAAGGTCCATTAAACTACAGTGCATCCAGCACTCTGAAACCATTTTTTTGGTGCAATTTTCCCCTTAAAGTAGTTTTTGAGTTTATTTTTTTATTACTCTTTCATATTTTCAGTACTTATCCTGCATTTTTTACTAATCACCTTCAACATTTTTAATAATCAATTTTTTAATTTCAATTCAATAGTCATCTTAAATATTTTCCAAGCTTATCTTTCATGTTTTCAACTCTAATCTGTAGTTATTTTTATTACTGGATATGGAAGATAAGTACTATAAATAGTTAAGATCATTAGTGAAAAGTTGAAAAGCTGAGTATTAATGAAATTGTGGAAGGTTTGTATTAAAAATATAGAAGATAAGTGCTGAAAAACTAACTTAGGGACATTTTGAAGGGAAAATTTTAGTTAATAATGGAAAAAATCTATATTTTTAGTACACATCTTTTATGATTTTCCTAAGGGTTGTTTGGTATGAGAGATTTGAATGTAAGGGGAGAGAATTTTTAAGAGTTGAATTTAAAAAGATAGGAAAAGTGGTGATATCAAATTTTAATAAATACAAGATGTAAGATAAAGAATACGAAAAGTTAATTAAAAGCTTTTAACACCACTTCTCTAATTTTTTAAGTCCAACTCAAACTTTTTGTCTTCCGTTCCCTTCCCTTCTTAATAACTCATACTAAGCAACCCCTAAATGTATTTAGCACTTATTTATCATGTTTTCAGTTCATAAAATAATTTGATACTATCTCTAGTCTTAATTATAAGAGCTAGTTGACTTTCTTTGGAGAGATTAAGGAAGCTAAATAAGTTACTTAATCATTTCATATGTTGTATATCCTTAGATTATATATTAGTTTATTAGTTAAATTAATTAGTTTGAAGAAAAAAATAAAAATATTCTAAAGTAATTTAGTTAGCTTCCTTAATCTCTCCAAAAAAGTCAACTAGCTTTTATAATTAGGAGCGGAGAGAGTATTAGGGTTGAAAACATAAAGATAGGTCTATAGAATAGGTTCAGGGACATTTTTGCTTACAAGTTTCTGTGGAAGAGTTTTGGATGCCGAGAAGTTTTCGAGAGGTCAATATCAATTACAAAATGTCGCCGCCAAAAGTATTTTTTTTGGCAGAGATACTATTGTTGTGGGACGAAAGCTATATTTTTGTCGCTGTCAATGTTACCACTGAAAGTCCTTTTTTGTTTGTAGTGATCACATTAAAAGTTGCAAAATCATAGTAATGTTGCTATGACCACATGGCATTCACCTCACTTTTTTCCCAATTTTTTTTTTTTTACAAACGTGTTTTTCCAAGTCAAATTTAACTTGTAAGTTCAAAAATTGAATAATATAGTTTGAAGATCGGGATTTGTGGAACCATATGAACCCTAAATTGAAATTTGCGTCGAGCTATCATCTTCCGCATCCTCTACTAACGGGAAACTCACTAATTGGAGGGTTTAGTAGCAGTTATCTTCTTCATCCTTCACCATCAGTACTCCTCTGTGCCCTTGTTGGTTCTTCCACCATCGTCCACAACCTTGACAATGACAATCTGAGCGAGCTTCACAAAACAAACTAAATTTATGAAGAGTTTTTTGGTGAGTGCCCTTCTTCTCTTCTGTTTTCTCCATTTTCTTCCGTTACAGCTTGTAGTATCCTAAGCCCAAAATTTCAATTTGGTTTTTTCTAGACTGAAGGGTTTAAGGGTTCTTAATTTTTCAATTTCTTCTTTCGTTTCAATATCTTTGATAATTTGGTGCTTGATGGTATCCTATATATGAAATAAATCAAAAAAAAAAATCTGTGACTTTCAAGGCGTTACCCTCTTGAAAACTCCCTTATACTTACAGCTCTTCCGCGGCAACTTGTAGGGAAACAACATGAGAATTGATAAGATAAGCTATCCAAACATATTTAGACGCCAAAAAGTTGGTCTTCTTTTATTAGGATTAGCGTAACAATATATTGAAAGACATCTAACTTCAAGAGACGCCTAAGATCATCACAATAAGTAGTTCCTTTTCAATATAATAAGCTTAAAGTAATTTCATCATTACACATAACAATATTTTTGTATTAGTAAGGATAATAGTTGAATTGTACACAAACAAGATCCTTTTTCACATGACCCAAAAAAAGATGTTAATACAGTGCAGTAAGCCATAAAAAATTGAGAGTTTGTGCTTAATTGTGGCTCTTAGCACATTAAACAATTGTGTAGCAACTACCTGGCTGAGAGGATAGTGATCGGTTCAAACTGCCCAGTATGATTGATTGGGTAGCCAGGTATGCCATTTGATTTGGCATGATTTATCTCCATTGCTAAACATTGTTTTAGTTGATGCAACACACAGCTTATGTTTGGCCTTTGGGTTGAATCTGGTAATATGCATGACATTGCTATCTCAACAGCTTTCCATGCAGAAGCAACAAGAAATTCACCTCTCAACCTTGGATCCACAATGCCTTGGATATCCCCACAATCAATTCTTGGATTTATCCAATCAACAATGAAACAATCATTCTCAAGTTCTCTTCTTATTGGAGGATGTCTCGTGATTAGATGAAGAAGAATCATCCCAAGGCTATAAATGTCACTATTTTTATTCAAGTTTCCGGTCTTTTGAAATCTGTAACGAAGACCAGCAATCAGTTTAGTAGTTCTGTTTTGCTATAGTTAATATGCATATGTTCATTCAAAACTTTTGTAGCAATTAATAACTTCATAAAATTAGTTTAAAATCCACAAAGAAACATAATGGTCTATTGTCTTATAAAAATCAGTGACAAACGTTTCTTCATTAATAAAATGAAATCGCTTACTCTGGATCAACGTAACCAGGTGTACCAGCTGGTTGAGTAGATATATGAGAATCTCTTTCATTTTTAAATGCTCTAGACAATCCAAAATCAGCAATCTTAGCTACTATGAATTTATTTAGTAAAATGTTGGATGGCTTCAAATCTCTGTGTATTATCGGAGTCTCACAACCGTTATGGAGATATTGCAGTCCTGCAATTTTTCTTCGTATTATATATAAGGGAAAGGTAAAAAGTCATTATTAAGGAGAGAAATTCCCTAACCTTTTGCTGCATCCACAGCAACCTGAAGTCTCTCATTCCACGTCAAAATTTTGGTGTTTTTCTCTGTACAAAACAAAATTTTTTTCGATGAACAATTCATCATTTTCATTATAAGAAACTAGATGAATCATTTGTTAGAAGTCACAGACTTCTCTTTGCATCCGAAAACATTAAAAGGTTTTACTACGATGAATGATCCACAAGTTGCTGCCAGAGTCTGAAGGTAATCTGGGGGAGACAATATCTAGAAATTGTGGCAGAAAAATAAATGATATTGTTGATACATTGATGGGGAAAGTCCTGAATATGATGAATTCTAGTGAATAAATTGGCATAAGGAGAAAAGCAACAGTGTTAAATATCTTATGTGCTAAAGTCAATGCAAATTGTTTATTTCTAACTTTCCTTTTACCATCAACCAATAGATTTTATGAAGAGTGTGTGTGTACTTTTAAGACAAGATATCCCCACTACATTACGGGAACTGAGCTACAATATTAGCGAAGTTCGGAATATGGCATTAACACAAACCTGACAATAGTTGGCTGAGGTCTCCAAGATCCATATATTCATAAATCAATGCTTTGACGCCGTCCTCATCACAAAACCCAACAAGGGAAACCAAGTTTTTATGATGAATGACTGTTAAGAACTGAGCCTACAAGTTAAAGGTTAGCTCTGTCGTCATAGTTAAGAATATCATCCTGCCGCCCTAATATATAATATCCAATTAAAAACTTTGTGGTCTCAAGTCTGAATACCAGATTAGACATTTGTATTAGAAGGAGGAGCTATGAACACAAACCGGATATTGGATGATAATATTAAAAAATGAAAATAAAAATAAAAAGAGCCTTTGTGAACTATTGTTACATGACTTGAGTAAATTTCTAACCTCTGATTGAAACTCCTTGTATCCTTGCCTTGAGGATGAAGAAAGTAACTTAACAGCAACCTGTGTCTCATCTCTTAAAATACCGAGGTAAACTTTACCAAACCCTCCTTCTCCAATAATAGTTTCAAAATTGTTGGTGATACGAAGAACCTCGGAGTAAGGATAAGCTAGATTTTTTTGTTTTAGTACTTCTGCCTTCAGAGATCCTTAAAAAAATGAATGCAAGTTAAACTTAGAACAAGACCCATTGATATATATTAGCCTGTTCGTAGAGACTCAGGGCAAAAGCACAATCGTTGACATCATGGAAGAGTACAAAAATTGCTATACGGTCTACTCTACTTATAAATTGAAACTAATTAAGAAAACATGTAAAGACAATCCGGGATTCACATTTTGAATGAAATGACAGCATGCAAAAAATGAACACCTTTTTTCTTTCTAAATCTCCTGATCACCAAAGAAACAATGACAATAACGATGAAGAAAGCTCCAATTGATGGGATGATTGGAATTACAAACTTGTGTTCTTTCCATGATTTTGTCTGCCAGAGACCTGGATTGTTGGCCACACTGATAAAAGGGAGCTTGGTTAGGCTTAGTAACTTTGGTATAATACCATAATTTCTAATATTTATTAAGCTTGATTTTTCATATTAAATTATATTGTTTTATGTTGTAAAGGTGAAGAGAAATTTGCATGAAATCAGTATCAAGAAATTAAAATCAAGAAAAATTTCTCCCCACACTGTTTCCTCAGATATTAAACCGAAATAAACAGAACTAAATGATAGATCGCTGAAGAAATAGCGGTGAAAATATGTTACTCAAATAAAAAAAGTACTCATATGCATGTTACACGTCTACTCCTTTTATGTTTAAGATGATTAAGAGCTAGCTTTTTGTGTTCCAAGATATGATTTAGGTTCATCATAGTTTGCAAATATTAAAGGGGTATCTTGGAACAAAGCTACATTATTGAAAGTATTGCTTGGTTCTGCATGATCAGATTCTCCTCGTTCAACTTGGTGCCGATCTGTGGAATGAATACTATCATCCTAGAATGTCTTTTATGGCATGGTTAGCTTTTCATAACCGACTATCAACAAAGGATGGAATGGTCAGAATGAATATTGTGCATAATGATCACCGTGTTTTATGCAATTATAATCCTTATACAAGGGACCATCTCTTTTATCCCCGAAAAAAGGGACCATCTCTTTGAACGGAATTTTTTCCATCAGAAGTAGCAATGATTCTGGTGAAATGGGTTGATTATAGGGTAAAAGAGCAAAAATACACATGTGCTTTACCCTCGGGAGCGTCCAACACTATATACTTTTTTTGGGACCAAAAATACACATGAGCTTGTAAAACCAGAGCAAAAATGCACATACCGTTAAAAAATGTTAACCTCTGTTAGTGGGACCCATATTTTTTAAAAAAATAAAGGGTTAAGGTGCAATATTACCAATGAACTATTGGTCAAAGTACAGCCAACACAATAAACTATTTTTTAGACCTGAAATGCCAAAAAACTATTCAAAAGCTAAAAAAAGCACAACACCGCTAGTTTAGCAACTGACTCTGTTAAAACTGTTTCTGAAATGAAGAACCAGTTGACGAGAAGCAATTAGACCAGAACTTAGAGAAACAGAGGCTTGGTGATTACAAACACAATCGGCTCTGTCTAGAAAGGAAAAACCCGTTAAGGCAGAATCACCAACCCAGTTGAACCAGACAAGAATTAAAATGTTGACGCTCTGAATTAATCGAATGAATCTCAGTTGAAGAACCCAAAGACGTTCGATTCCAACTGTTGTCTTGAACCAGTTAATTCCGACAATGCACTGTGATACAGAGGCATGTGAATCCCAGAATCAGACGCACAATATACTCCTAGGACCAGTCGATGAAACAGAGACACTCGAAACAGTCAATGACAAAAACTTGTCACATGCGCCAAAATCCCAGAATTAACTGACGAAAACCATAATTGAGGTGCCAAGAATCACCGCCTTCACAGTAATTGAGGTGTCAAGAATCGACACCTTCCTAGACTTTGACGAGGACGTGAAATTCTTAATGATGACGCCAGAACCCGTTAATGGTCAGTACTCAACGTCCGACGGCATCCCACAATCAGAACCAGAAGTCGAAATAGATGAATGAAGACCTAGTGTCGGTCGATTTTGCATAATGCGGACCCTAGCAATGATGCAGAATACTCAGGCTCAGTCGGTGCTGTCTTGTAGTGAGTCCCGTTTAAAACTTTTGAGTCTTTTCTTGATTTCCGAATATACCACAACGGGACCGAACCAGAAGCGACAATTTGGAACTTACCGACCCAGTCGATTCTTGAACCTAAAGAGAGCAAAATCGACTCCTCCGGCATCTTGAACCTGCAATTCCGATCAAGCCAGCCATCATCAGAATCAGAAGCAAAATCAAATCTGCGAAATCGACGATTGAATATAATAAATAGATAGATAATAGTACAGCAAGCACAAACCTAGGAAGAGAAGCCGGACATAGCGAGAAGCAAAGGTGGAATGGACAAAGACGTCGGTCTGAGAGTAGGTTTTGGAGAGAACCATGGCGGAGACAGATCAAAGAGAATAATGTGTTGGGAAGAAGGTGAGGACTGGGGAGGCTTAAATAGTGGGTTCAAAGCACTGTTGTAATGGCACAACCAAAATCTTCAACAACAACTATTACCAGCGATGCAGAACCCTCATAGGCACAGCAATTAGAAGAAGAAGAAGAAGAAGATGGGTAGGAGTTTGAGCTGCTGGGTGACCATACAGGCTCAGCATCAGAGGGAATCAGAAAGGATGATGACTAGCCCTAACGGAGTGAGTTCCTAAATAATGGTGTTGTGCTTCTTTTAGCTTTTAAATAGTTTGTTGGCATTTCAGGTCTAAAAAATAGTTTATTGTATTGGCTGCACTTTGACCAATAGTTCATTGGTAATATTGCATCTTAACCCAAAAAAAATGTTTACAATTTTGAAATTCCTCTTCTGCCCCTTGGCTTTACCTTCTCTCTTCCCTCCTTCATCTTCTCCATTTTTTGCCCCGGCCTTACCCTTCTCTCCTTCCTCCTTCATCTTCTTCGCGACGTGAAATCTCTGTTTTTGTATCCTAGATGATTCAAACGAGGATGAATGACAGGCATTGGAACAACACAGGGTCGCCGAGAGCGCCTACGTCACCAATGGTGTCGCTAATGAACTGTCATGCTTAGGCAGGTTCCGCTGCATCGTTCAATATGAGAGATGCCCAGATGATGATGATTAGGAAGCTTGCTGGATTGAGCCGAAGAAAGGAAATTGTAACATGGTGGTTATGATTAGAGCCTTAAGAGAACGTAACTATTAGGAAGCTTGTTGGATTGAGCAGAAGAAAATTTTGTTCTCATCTCCCTGATCCTACTGAAAGCTCAAACCTGGTGTATACATCGCAATGTTAGACCATTCATTATCACTATTCCAATAGCTCGAATCACCATTACTCTGCATCTCCAAACCCGGATCCACGACCCATTCAACAAAACTAACATTCGCCCCAAATTCATCGCCTTCGGCCATTTTCACACTCGACCCATTTGGATTCAAACCCTCCAAAAGACTCCCCAGATGCCTAGATGATGATGATGCCAAAAGCGAACTGAAACTCCCACTCATTGGGTCAGTATAAACACGGGTCGAGTATGCGCCTCTGATGGTCGGCAAAATTGACGGAGATGAAGTTGCAAGTAATCAATTGGTACTGGTCGATGATCGCTTTGAGTTCTTCCAGCTTCCACCTCCGACGGGGATGTTACGAAGAGTGCCTCCTCTAGTCCAGTACCTTCTGCAACTCTTACAGAAATGGCGTGGCTGCGAGAGATTATAATTGTTGTAGTAGCAAAACTTAGTGTTTGTGGAATCACAACGTGGGCACTTGACTTCTTGTTGTTGTTCTGGAAATCCATGGCTCTTCATGGATTCAAATAACGTTGGGTCTTGCATTGCACTTTATGTGTTTGTGAGAATGTCTGAATGAAAAAAAGGAAGAGGGTTTTAATGGAAGGAGATACTCTCCTTATCCTTTTTCTCATTGTCTCTCATTGATCACATCACATATAGGCCATTGATTTGGGAAAATGAGAAAAAAGTAAAAGTAGAACTATGTTGATTGGACAGATGTAATTTAAAGATTATGAAGGATAATGAAAAAAGGATGATGAGATAAACCCAACCCAGTTTTAATTGGTGTAAAGAACAATTCTCAAAGTTCAACGCTACGTCAGAAGAGTTGCAGAGATGAGAGATGAAGGTTGGAAGGGAGAGGGTGTTGATGAGGGGTATTTAGGTATTTTCATAATGTATTTAACAAAAGTTAAGGCAATTTAATTGTTATGGTATTTCCGCTCTGGTTTTATAAGTTCATGTGTATTTTTGCTTCCAAAAAAAGCATATGGTGTTGGGTGCTCCCGATGGTAAAATAGATGTGTGTTTTTGCTCCTTTAATTGTTAAGGCAATTTAATTGTTATATGATATTGGATCTTATAGCTTTATGACATGACAACATATGTGAGGAGCATAAACATATTGTTGTAGGGTACTCAATTATTGTAAGACTTTTTGATTATTAATTACATCTCTTCTTTAGGATATTATATTGATTCCCCATATACTAAATGATAGGAATAGACATACAAAGGTTATAGGTGCTAGATATTTAATACTATATCCAGTCCTAACTATAAGACTAAGTTTACCGTGCAAAAACTTAATTTATAATACAAATTATACTATTAATTAGATTCTCTATTTAGAATCAGAGGAGTAGTTTTTTTAGTCTTCAAGGCCTATGCCCCTTTTGTGTAGTAAATATATTTTTTTGCCCGCTATGTGAATAGATATTGAGCTATATATATATATATACACATAATATATGTATGTATGTATGGTTTAATATTTCTGTTTTTACTACAAAAATATTTTTTTGTCAAACTCACATAAAAGAAAGTGGATCTAATTAATATTTTCTTTCTTTTCTCTTTATAATAGAGGACTCACTCACTTTTATACAAGTGTAGCAACAACAAAAAATTGCAATAAAAGAAAAAACATTAAACTCATACATACATACATACATACATACATACATATGTATGTTATGTATACATATATATATATATACACACACATATACATAGAGATATGTGTATATATATATACACATATATGCATATAATATGTGTGTGTATAAGTTTTCACCATTTTCCAAAATAAAAAAAACAAAACAAAACGAAAGTTATTGAGGGACTAAATAAAATAGAATTTTAAAATAGAGACAAATAAACCTTAGGTGCAAATTAGCTTTTTCACTTAGAGCCTTGGGAATTAAACCTGTGAGCTTGTTTCCTGCCACATTACTGTAAGATGGTAATTATAAAAAGGAAAATAAAGGTAGTTGTTAGACGACACATAAGTATATAACTTCACAATACTAGCAAGAAAGCTCTATGAGCTATGAGGGAGTAATAATGTGTTACATGAACATCAAATTAGGAAGAGTCGCGAGAAATTCTGGTAGTTGTCCGGTCAATTCATTGTTCGACAAATCCCTACTTAAAAATAAAAAGGCAAAGTGTTCATAATATCTAGCAGCATAATCAATGGAAGTATTTGAATGTTCAGAGCCTATCTTATGGAACAACTTACAAGGACTCCAATTTTTCCAATTTGGCGAACAATGTAGTTATTTGTCCAGTGATGTTGCTTGAGCTCAAGTTCCTATCATTTATATTTTTGCAATTATGCCACCGTTGCGAACAACTAAAGGAGAGAACCAAAAAGAAATTTATAGCTTGCAATAGGCTGATATATGTATGTACGTACGTGTGTGTGTGTGTGTGTGTTTGACTGAGATATATGACTAAATCAAAGCAAGCTTTTGGACTTCTACAATTATAAAATCTTAACGCTGCTTACAATGAAATGATCCTTATATTGTTGTCATTGCTGCAATTCAGACCATCCCATGTAAAGTGAGAAGGAACACATGGATCCCCTTGCCAACTGATTCTGGTGACCCCATAAGTATGTTTGATATCCAAGATGGCACTAGCTACATAATATTCAATAATAAAAGTAGCCAGTTGAACAATATTGTCTTCATGAATACTGTAAGACCAAACAAAATTATAACTGAAACAAATGAAATATGAAAATCTATACCGTCTTGTGGATCTGTAGGGGAATTTGATTGTCGGACAACTGAGTAAATTTCATATGCATTGACGATAGGAGAAGTATTCAAATGAGCTGCAGTTGTAACTGTGAATCCAACAAAACCTTTAGTGAATTTATTGGAACTTAGGGTGACAGGCTTCAAGTATTCAAGAGTAAGTTGTTGAGATAAGGGATTTTCATCATAAAAAGTGACATTGATAATCCTTTTGTGCCCAGAAGGAAGCTTCTGAATTTCAGCGAAGTGAAGAAACAAATAATATTGTTCAAATATTGATATAGTGTGACTCCAATTTGCAGTTAAAGTACGATTGGAATGATTCAGGGGCTGCCAGGCGGTACGTAATATTTCTGATGGCAACTCATAAGCAGAGCCTTCTACCTTTCCTTCTACATCCGTGTTTAAGAGACCCCATCCGTTAGAGTTCGAAAAATCATGTTGCCATAGACGGTCATACACATCGTCCTTATACCTGCATTTTAAAAAACAATTGAGCAAAACCATCTCACTACGACTCAAAATGTTCTCAAAACCAAAAATAGAAAGATCTACAAAGTTTGAAGACTTCATCGACATTCAAATTATATTAACATATGCTGATAAGCATAAATTTTATTAACGTCTCTCTTTTGTTATTTGGTTAAGGATTTTCTCTTTGATGCTTAGAGCACAAAGAATTTTCACTTCTCCCGACAAATGTGTTTCTCATGATTCGAACTTATGTTATCCTCCTTAAGGTATCACATAACCTCTAATTTTGTTGATACAAGTACTTATGCTTTGTAGTGACTAAATTAAATTAAGAGACATTTATGTATAAAAACATATACAAGAGTAGTCTAGTTTCAAATTTACGGCTAAGGGACAATTTTGCCCCGGAAGTTTTTACTAAAAGTAATTTTGCCACAAAAGTTTACCAAATATGCTGAACTAGTAGTCCACATGTCATCCATGTTATTTTTGTTAAAGTGCAAATTTGTCGAGAAGTTTTAAATCTAATTTTGAAAAATGAAGTAAGTGACACATGGATTTCTGGGGATATTTGCATCTCAACAAAAATGGCGTGATGACATATGGGCTACCAGCTCAACATATTTAGTTAACTAACATTCAAAATTAGCGGAGTTAATGGTTTGGATAAATTTTTCCCATTTCTTAAATTTTTGGGGCAAAACTTCCCGGACAAAATTGTCCCTTAGTCCTTTAATTTATACAAGATTTATGTACAAAATACAAAAAATAAAAAATAAAATGAAGGAATAAAAATTATTTATCTTCAATAAAAAATTATTATGCTCAAAATTATCTCCATTTATCTATATATAACTTGTAATTTGGCTGATTTTAATGCGAAATTAATTTAGTTGTATGCTGAATTAAAGTCATAACATCTACTATTATAATCTCTTTTTTCTTACAAATTAATAAATTATGGGTAATGAAACTAGAAGCATCCAATAAAAAGGATAAAAAAAACAATAGCTAACTAAGAATGAGGTAAAATTATAAGGATTTTCATGTTAATTAATTTTTCAAAAAAAGGGTGTAATACAATGTAAAATTTAGGGTAGAATGGGAGAGTCCCTACCTGTTGTAATTCCTCATGACCCTAGAACCACAACCGACTCTTGTAAGCAAAAATAAGGGGAGTGGAGCGGGATAGAGAGAATTTTTTAATGGCCTTAATTCCAAAGTATTAATGAAAGGCGTTCCTTGTCCTGTGTTCACCAAACACACTTGTATCATCTCTGTGCTGCTATACTGTTGCGTTATTATCTCAACATGTTCGAAACAATTTGCCGAAGGCAATTCAACTCTGTCCCAATAATTGACGCCCAGGTAAATTTCGAACATTGGCATTTGGTTTGTAAAGTCGTAATCCCCATTTGCAAATGTGGCTCTGATCAAATACTTCTGCTTGTCTTGTTTTGGTTTGAGAGTGTAACAGTTTCTTTGTCCCTCCGGGAAACTTCTCAGTGTCATCATCTGCTGGAGTGTTTCTGATTGACTGTTGAATATACCTCTGGGGGATATTTCATGATTGGTTCCGCTTTCAATGAAGCCTTCATCAGTTTGGTACCGAATCCCAGTTACTTCGTCCACGTAATCTCTGCTTGCTCCACAGTCTATGCTTATGAAACCTGTACACACACATAGGGAAAAGAGTGTGTATATTCCTTCGGTTGAATCAATGTTTTAAAGGTCTTATCATACATAGGAAATGAAATTAAGGTCAGCAATTGACGTTTCTTTCTTTCTTTTCTTTTTTTTTTTCTTTTTTTTTTCTATTTTTCTTGATACAAGTAATTGACGGTTCTTATGGTCCAACAGGTTAGACAGAACCAATTACATAATATTTACGTAAGAATTTAATAACAATAATTATATCGCAGGAAGATGAACAAGACTGGTTTTCTGAATCTACTTATGGATTCTAACTCAATGGTGGCTCGACCCTGGCTCAACCATCAAAATGGTTTTATAGTCTAAATTGAGCGGTTAACAGACCTGGTTGACAATCTGAATGGTCCAATCATTCCCATCTGATTCTTTAATCATTGGTTTGAATAGCACTTGCTATTGGAGTAGACAAAATAGAAAATGGAAAGAAGGTTAGAATATATAAGCTTAATTACCTGAGTTATCACCGTCTGCAACAGCCTGTGCCGAGTAGCTAACACTGGTGAACGAAACAAGCACAGTCAAAGCGAGCATCCACAGTGGTGCGTTCTTCATGTTTTTGTGTTTATAGGATAAATTAAAGGCGAAGAGAGAATTAATGGAGTGGGCAGCTTTAGGATTGCCTGTGCTTTGGGAAGCCGAAAAGGAGTGTGAGTAATATATATATTATTCTACATAATGACGACTTTGTCTATGACTGAACTCAGTCTAAATATGGAAAAAATTAATTATTAAATTCTTACAATTTGTGTTAATTTTTGATTTGGTGTTTCTGTATGTATAACAGTCCCTTGAATTCTTTCTTTTTTTATACCACTGTCCCTTTAATTTTCAACACTTTTACTCAGTTGTTTCTTAAAGTGTTCGACTTTGTCTATGACTGAACTCAGTCTAAATATGGAAAAAATTAATTATTAAATTCTTACAATTTGTCTTAATTTTTGATTTGGTGTTTCTGTATGTATAACAGTCCCTTGAATTCTTTCTTTTTTTATACCACTGTCCCTTTAATTTTCAACACTTTTACTCAGTTGTTTCTTAAAGTGTTTTACTACTATATATTTAATTTCTGGTATTGTTTAATGCTCTAAAAGATATTTTTAAAAGAACTAAACTATAAAATTATATTTTATTTAAATAAGTTACTTTTTTATGTATCCTAAAAGAATTAAATATGAATCGTTGAAATGTTAGAATGTACAAGTTCCGTAATTGCACATGGCCATATGTATGGCCTATTAATTTTATGTAGGTTTATAATTAAATGGTAATATTTCAAAAATAGGACACATAAATCATTTATCATCAGAGAATTTGATATAATAGATATAAAAAACTTGATCTAAGTATTGTTCATAATTGGATTGTTACGTCTACAGATTTTCAAAAATCAAAATACTATTTTTAAGAAGACATTACCCTTTTTTTGCTCAGAAGAAGACATTACCTTGTACCGCGGAAAAACGCATAATCTTCGTCAACATATTATAAATAAAAACTCTTCGGTAAAAATTTTCAGTCAACAATATCTTTCATTAAAATTTATATATTAAAATTTTGTTCCTGAACACATGCTCTTATTGGAGAATATTATATTCGAGCTACTATCGGACACTAAATATAGGTAGTTGGATACCTTTCTTAACAAGAATTTAATTATTAGCTCATCACGTTGTAAAAAACTAACTCATTTTGCTAGACATATCCTGTTGGCTTATATTAAATTTATTCTCAAGCATACATAGTACAACTTCATTTTTAAGACTTTATAAAATGCATGGAGTCTAATTAATTTTATGCCTAATAGAATTCTCTAAACCAATTAATACGCAAAACTAAAAGTACTAAAATCTAAACGTGAGCGGCTGTTGTCAGGATGGGCCAGATGATTTTCAACATTAGCCAATATATTTTTAGGGAAAATATCACTCACGTTTCAAAGAAAAATAAAATAAAAAAAATTCACTACCTCAAATTCTGTACCAAAAAAGTCTTTAGATTTTCTATGTTAATTACAATATTCCAATATTAAAAAAAAAATCTAATTATCAAAATAGTTTTTCATGTTGTTGAAATAATTTTTTTTATTATTAAAATTTCCTATAAAAAAATTATTGTCAAAATAGCTTTTTATATTGTTAAAATAGCTTTTTCTATTGTCAAAAATTCTCTAGGTTGGGGAAAAACTTAAAAAAATAATAATAATAATAATAACAACAGAAAAATCTATTTTGACAACATGAAAAATCATTTTGACAGGAATGTTTTCATAGGGAAATTTTAACAGCAAGAAAAGCTATTTTAACAACATGCTATATTGACAATGAGACTTTTTTAATATTTTTTTTCCATAATTAATATCAAAAAAATCCCTATAGAATATTTGGAATTGAGACTTTTTTAATATTTGTTCTCTTCCTTAGACCAGTGAGTGATATTTTCCCTATTTTAATTTGTCGGGTTTCTGATTTACGCGCAATTTGTGGGAGCATTTTCCAACACCCAATTAATAATGACTGACTTTGGGTCAGGGTGCATAAACGTCTCGACTTTAGATGGCCTGATGCCCCTGAATTATTATTTAAAATTTCTTTTTTGGGTTATAAATGTAACAGTGGTCCATGATTTATTATCCAATATTCTTTTTTCCCGAGTCGTAAACTCGTGAATCTATTCCCTATCCGCGAGTTCGATTGACCAAGTTTAATTTTAGGGAAAATTACATGTAAGTCACGAGGATTAGAAATAATTACAATTAGATACTTTAAAATCATCAAATTACACAGAAGTCCCTATAAACTGTTTTAATATTATCTGTATTAACAATAGGAAATGTCATATTTACAACAACATTTAAGCATCTGACCATTTACAACAACAAAAAAGCCATATTTACAACAGAAAATGTCATATTTACAACGACATTTAAACACATGGATTTTGTTTCAAACTCAAGTTCTTAAACGTACAGAGGTCATTTACAACAGAAATAGCTATATTTACAACAGTAAGTATCATATTTACAACAAAATTTAAAATCTAGCCATTTACAATAGGAAATGTCATATTTACAACAAAATTTAAAAACTTGGATTTTGTTTCCATACAAATAATATCAAAAAAAGTCTCTAAGAACTTCTGTGTAATTTGGTGATTTCAAGGGACTTAATTGTAATTATTTTTAGTCCTTAGGACCTTCATTGAAAAAAAATTACATTTTCCCTATTTTATACTTATTAGATATATGTGTGTGTTTGTGTCTATCTATATATATATATATTGGGTCATTATATTTTTAAGCTTTAATCATATAACTAACTTTTTTTGATATGCATAATTTAATTGAAAAAAACTAGGAGTATTATCACTTCTGTTATGAATATTATATTTGTAGATGTCCATATCTCCCATTATTTCCTATTTTCTCATAGTTTCTGTTCTGTATGAAGAACACAAAGATTGGACTTGACTAGGTTGTCAAGCCTAGAGCCTACGTACCCTCGAAGGGATCAAAGTCCACGTAGTTCGTAACAAACTGGAAGGCACGCAGCCAGGGGAGTGGGGTGTGTGCTCTGTGTGGTAGAAAGTAATAAGAGCATAAGATAGAACGTGTGCATCTGTTTAGGGTTTCCTTGTACTTATAGAGGAGCTTGGTGCGCGTATCTCCCTATTAATGGGGGATATCTGTAATTGAGCCGTCAAGGGCTGATTGGCTGGAGAATCCTCATTGATGAGATCCTAAAAATAGGGGATCTCGGATCCCTTCCTAATATAGCGTGGATTCCATTATAGGCGCCATTGGGGCGAGGTCCGGACTTGGGCCTATTGGGTCGGTCCGTAACAGTTGCCCCCCAGCTTGGTCGTTCAGGCTTCTGGTCGGTCGAGGTGCTTAGTACCCCGGTCCCATTATGGCCGAGGTCCTCTGTGCGGACTGAGTCGGCTTTTTGGACGCCGCGACCATCATTCCGTTTCGGAACTGTGGTCGGCTCTACCTGTTTTTGTCCTACCTAGGGCGCCGGGTTCGTTCTCGTCCGGGCGGTTTTTTATCCTTCCCGGGTCTTCTGCCCTTTTGCCTTTTGGGATTCTCCGGACGCTTCGGGTTTCCCCCACGTGAGTCATTATTGCGGTCTTACAGCTGTTAGATCCTTAGTGGAGGGAGTCTGCAACCGCCGCGCCTTTTCGTTTTTCGAGGCTAATGCGCATTTATTGCGCTTACATCGTGCCAATCCCGTCACGTTTGTGCGGGAATAGACTGTCGTGCCCTTGCGTTGGCTTTTAAATAGCCTTCTTTCTTCTCGTTTCTACTTTTTCCCGCTACTTCACTCTTTTGCCCAGAAATTTCTCTGATTTCTCTAGAGCTTGAGTGGGGATTCCTCTTTGTTTGAGACTTTCGCCGTCTTTCAGCGTTCCAGTCTCTTTCATTTTACTTACACAGGTATTCCACTTATTCCTTTGTGCATTTGATCGGTAGTTTTCCGTATTTTACCGTGTATACTGGGACTTGTTGTCTGTGTTTTTGTTCTTCAAGAACTCTGGGTTTTTCTGGGTTTCTGTTACTGTCACTGTACCCAAAATTCTTCCCAAACTTCCCGTAAACACCGGTTTCTAGTACCGTAGGCTTTTGATTATGGCGGGAGGCAGAAGCGTTCCGCGACCGCAGGCGTTGTTGACGCCGGAGGAGGAAATGCTCCTCCGTGCGCGCCTTCCTCGTATGACCTACTGGGTTCTTGGGAGTGAGCCTCCTGCTTCGGGGATTCTGGATCCTTTACGCCGAGGTGGCGCTGTGCGTCCGGGGCAAGCTGGGGCTCGTCCGTCTTCGGGAAGGGTTTCTATTCCCATTCCACGTCATCCTTTCTGGCCGCTTGCACGGGCTCTTGCTCTCGAGTTGGCTGGCGAGACCTGAGTTGGTTCCTCTTCCAGTTTTGGGGCCCCGGCGGTGATGGCTCGACCCCTGAGTTTCTACGAGGGTCCTTCTGCCGTTCGCCAGACGTCCGCCCTAGAGGGTTGTGCCGGTCCCTGCTGGGACTGCCTGGCGGAGGCTTCCGCATTGATGGTAGGTGGTAGAGATGCCGAGGCTTCTGCCATGCTTGGCTCATGTCGTCATTGGTCTGCCCCGGTTATTCCCTCTCGCGTCCCCATTCGTCCGAGTCGGCCGTCTTTTGTACCTGCTGTTATGCCTGTGCCAGGTATTTCTGCTTCTTTGCTAATACCGGCTTTGTTTATTTTCATATAGGCTTATTTATGGCTCCCAAGTCGGGATCTTCTAAAAAGCGTTCGGCGGCCAGTGGTTTGGACTCTTCTAGTCCGCCCGAAGCCTTGATTCGTCGATACGGCTGGGTATTGCACGACATGCTGGCTACAACGTCGCTGATGTCTGAGGCGGACATAGCACAGCTGGAGGTCCCGGCCGCGCCTGGATGTGTGCTTAGGCGTCCGGGGCCTGAGGAGCCTGTTTGTGCGGCTCGGTCCGAGGGTCAGCTGGACTTTTTCTTCTTCTACCGGGACTACTTGACGCGGGTCCAAGTTTCTCTCCCTTTCTCCCCCTTCCAGATGGAGGCGTTGCGGCATCTTCGCCTCACCCCGACCCAACTTCATCCTAATGGTTGGGGATACCTAGTTGCCTTCGAGCGTTTGTGCGGCCATTTTCCGCTCCCCATCCCCTGTACCACTAACCTCTTTTTCCACTTCTTCGGACCTTTTACCCCTAGCCCGTCCAAGGGGGTGACAAGTTGAGCGGCCATTTGCCTTTGAGCTGGCTGGCTTCTACATATCTGTCGAGCCGCTGCCCCCTGCCTGTAGGGTTTTTTAGCAGTCGTATCTGTTTTTTGTTTTAGTATTGGTCTGTTGGATTTGTGGATTCTGACCTACGTTGTTTGTTTTTGTTCGCAGCTAGGACTATGGATGCTTTGCCATTGTATGCCCGGTTGGCGAGGGCTGCTGCGCCGGCCAATCGCCAAAAGAAGCGGGCGGCCGTTGCTGATGTCAGCACTTCTGCTGCGCCGGCTTCAAAGAAGACGAAGGGCCCTGTTGCCGAGGGTCCTTCTTCTGCCATAGCCCCCAAGTCGGCCCCTGTAGTGGAGATTCCAGCTTTGGGGAGTCAGGAGGTTGCTGCTACTGCTGCTGGTTCCCTCCCGGCGATTGAGCCCCCAGCTTCTGAGCGGGGAGAGGTTGTCATTGTTTCTCCAGGTCCCAGGGGGAAGGACCTTGTCATAGATGATGAGGAGATTGATCGGTTGTTTTCTCCTGTTGGCTCACCGTCACCTTCGTCTTCTCCGGTGCACGTTCCTCCTCCTCCACCTCTGCCGATAGGGCCTTCCTCGGTCTTCCCCCGCAGCTTTTTGTGGGACAACGGGGTGATCCCAGAGGTTGACGTGGCCTTCCTCCCGCCCCGGCACTTCCTGGAGGGCGCCCGCCCTTTATCCCCGGATGCAGAGGACCGTCTACAGGTGGCCTAGAAGGAGCTCATCAAGTCGGTGGGCTATCTTCAGGCTTTGAGGATGGTCAGGAACCTATATGCTCGGTCTGACGCCGAGTGTATGAGGCTTAGGAAGGTGGAGGCCGAGTTGAGGCCCCAGGCTGCGACTGCTGCAGAACTGAAGAAGGAGCTGGCCGAAGTCAGAGCGAGGGCCAGTTCCTCCGAGGACGAGCTCATTGCAGCCTGGGCGGAGCGTGATGAGGCCAGAGCCGAGCTGGAGGCGGTTAGGACTGAGCTGGCTGAGGCCCGGTCTGAGCGGGATTTGGCCAGGGCGGAACGGGATGTCGCCAAGACTTCGGCGGTGAAGGCTGACCGGGAGCTTCAGCTATCCCAGGAGCATGCCGACTCGGTGGCCGAGGAGTATGCTCGGGCCCGACAAGGGATGTCGGAGAGCCTGGCTGCTGCCAAGGCTTTGGAGGAGCAGCTTGCTACTCTGGCTGCCGAGAAGGAGGCGCTCGAGAGGGCCATTGCTGTAAAGAGGGGGACTTCCCACGAGCTTACTGACGCCCTGGTGCAGACCACCGAGGCGTGCTTTAAACAGGCTCTTCTCCAAATCCGGCACTTCAATCCTGGGACCGAGCTCAACGTAGAGGGGTACGATCATCGTGCCTTTGTGCAGGAAGACGGGTCCTTCCTTCCTTTTGAGCCGCCAGCTACCGAGGATCTTGCCGAGGGCAAGGTGGAAGATGCTGTCGGAACGGTCCATGTTGGAGCGTCCTCTGATCGGCCTCGGCCTATCCACCCGCTTCATCTCGGTCTGGGCTACCTCCTTCCATACCTGGGACTGAAGGACGTTCAACGGGGTGTAGCTGTCGTATTTGGTCTTCTGGTCGGCCCGGTCAGACTTGGCTCGGCTGTCTCGACTCCGTCGTCTCGGGTCGGTCTTTGTCCTTCTTGTGCGTTCCTCGTCGCTAGGCGGGCTCTTCCTGGTCCGTTCGGGTTCGTCGGCATTGGCCGCCTCCATCTGCTCCATTTCCAGGTACTTCTTCGCCTCGGTATAGAATTCGGTCAAGGTGTACACTGGGTTCTTGCACAGGTGACGAGCCAGTCGGGATGATGGGTCCAGTCCATTGACTAGGCAGTGTACGTGGACTTCCTCGGGCAATGACCGTACTTGCATGGCCACGTCGCGGAAACGATCCAGATACTTCCGCAAGGCGTCACCTTTCTTCTGACGCACTTTGCTCAAGGTGAACGTTGTCTTTGGCTGCTTTTTGCTGGTGGCGAAGTGCAGCTCGAATTTTCATCCGAGGTCTTCGTAGCTCCGGATAGAGTTGTCCGGGAGAGAAATCAGCCATCGGTGTGCCGGACCGTCCAGAGTGGCAGCGAAGAGTCGCTGGATGACCGGACCGGTGATCTGTCGGACCCACATGAGCTTTTCGAACGTGACCAAGTGGTTGTGCGGATCTTGGGTCCCATCGTACTTCGGCAGGTCGGCCAAGTCAAAGTGCTTAGGGTAACGGGCTGTTGCCGCCTCCCTTGAGAACGGGGATCTTCCGGTTTCTGATAGGTATGTCACTCGGTATTCCCGAGGAGATCCATGGCGAGGCGATCTGTGGGTCCGGGGAGTTCTATCCTCCACGTGGGCTTCTTCTCGGCCTCGGTCCTCTCTTGCAGGTCGATCGGTGCGGTTAAAACCAACACCACGGTTCTCTCTGTTTTCTGGGGACTGGGGTCTGCCTCGTTCTGCACTCGCACGTCGCCCCGGCTCGCCGTTGTCTCGACGCGTGTCCCTCGGCTCAGAGTTGCTCGAGGAACTGCTGTCATCCACTGGGGCTCTCCTTCCCCGCCTATGATTCCTGCGGCGGCCCCTCTCGTGGCGGTCCTTCTCGAGTGCTTCTTGGATCATTTTTCCGAAAGCTTCAAAGTCAGCCCGCCTCTGCAGGTCATCGTGTTTTTCCTTGTTCTCCAGGCGCCGCAAGAACGATTCCTTTGTCCTTCGCATCATGCGGACGTCGGCATCAACTGCCCGGACATCAACTGCTGCGGCTGCTCCACATGGAGCGGCTGTTCCCTCTCAGGGGAGGAAGTCACCGTGTCAGTAACATGTCCTTCTGGGGTGTTTCCTCTCCGTGGTGGTGCCGGCGGCTGGCTTGGCGGCGGGCGGCTGGCTTGTGGGTCTCCTCCCACCGGTTGAGGATTTCTACTGTGGATTCTAGTGCTCACCATTAGTAGTCATGGGGATTGAAGTTTACAGTCCCCACGGTCGGCGCCAATGTTCTGTATGAAGAACACAGAGATTGGACTTGACTAGGTTGTCAAGCCTAGAGCCTACATACCCTCGAAGGGATCAAAGTCCACGTAGTTCGTAACAAACTGGAAGGCACGCAGCCAGGGGAGTGGGGTGTGTGCTTTGTGTGGTAGAAAGTAATAAGAGCATAAGATAGAACGTGTGCACCTGTTTAGGGTTTCCTTCTACTTATAGAGGAGCTTGGTGCGCGTATCTCCCTATTAATGGGGGATATCTGTGATTGAGCCGTTAGGGGCTGATTGGCTGGTGCCATGATTGTAGGAGAATCTTCATTGATGAGATCCTAAAAATAGGGGATCTCGGATCCTTTCCTAATATAGCGCGGATTCCCTTATAGGCGGCATTGGGCCGAGGTCCGGACTTGGGCCTATTAGGCTGGTCCGTAACAGTTTCCTATTCTCACCCATTAATCACTATGATTATGGAATCACATTAATTGTAGATTTGAGAGTTGTGCCTATAAATAGAAGGCATATGTTATATATTTGAGACAGATTGGAATATACTGAAATAAGAATTACATTCCTCTTTGTCTCTTCTCTATTCTCTTGTTCTTGTTCTCTATCTCTTATCTCAGATATATTATTATATTTTATAACACGTTATCAGCACGAGGCTCTAGCCAAGGTATAATTTTCTTATCATTCTTTTAATGATTATATTATATGTTCATCTAGGATGATCTTAACCACTATATGGAATTAAAGAAATACTTTTATCAAGGGTTTTAAATATTAAATTCCATGATTAAGATCGGAGATTGTTATTATTATTTTATTTGAACTGCTTGTGGAATTTCTATTTATTTCATGCATGATCATATTCTCCTTCTATTGATGAACTAAGTCTTGGTGAGGATTACCCCCGTCTTAGTTCATTTCTTTTACCGGAGTGGATTACCCCCGGTTTTATTTCTTTTACCGGAGTGGATTACCCCCGGTTTTATTTCTTTTACCAGAGCGGATGACCCCCGATTTTATCTCTTTTACCGGAGTGGATTACCCACATGTTTATTTCTTTTACCGGAGTGGATTACCCCCGATTTTATCTTTTTTACCGGAGTGGATTACCCCCGGTTTTATTTCTTTCACCGGAGAGGATTACCCCCATTTTGATTTCTTTTACCGGTGTGGACTACCCCTGGCCTTAATTCATTTATTTACAAGTACTTTATTGTTAACATTGTTATTTTATATAGCCAGAAGCTATATACTTTTGATTTTTTTTTTGAAACTATATGACCAGAAGTCATGACTTCTTATATATGGCCAGAAGCCACAAAATTTTATTATAATATCTTACTTATTGTTATTATTCCTTCTCTTTTACCAATCGGGTGAAAATGAAAAAGGAAACTTTATACAGACATGTAAGTTTTGAAAATTGCATACTGCATAATAGTGTCTGACTCTGCTTTTGATGTTTCAAAACTTATAGAGCTCCTTTATTGATAAAGTTGACGGTACACTATTGTTAAAGTAAGATTAGATATTCTTATCTAATATTCCTTTTATTTAAATGGTGGGTAAAGGATAATATTAAAATATTTTATAGTGATAGGATCCATTTTATTTGAAAAACACAGTGATCATAATTGTAAGTATTGTGCACAATCAATCAGTGTGGGTTTCATTATTATTATTATTTACATGTGTTTTCTCTATTATATACATGGAGGAATGTGAAACCGTGACTAATGTTAATTATATTTTACACTAATGTATATGTATATTAGTGTGTGTGTGTGTCCGACAAGATGGGAGGCATATTGATTAAATTGAGGTGTGCATGTAAGTGAATTGAGAAAGTATGGCTAACTATTGATAGTGCATGCAAAGTTTCAAACTTGACAGATTGGTTTGAAAATAATATATGTTATTTATTTCTAAATGATCCTTGGCCTACTGATTCGATCAATTATGAAGTGTTTGATTTTATTCTCTCAATAAGGAGTCACAGAAAACATACATGTTTGTATTATATAAATTATTAAAGTGTGTAGTCTTGAATCATGCATATGTATGCACCAAAAACTTGGGATTCAACTATATAGAAGAAAGTTGAAAAAGACTACATTTGGCCTGAAGCCATGATGAGAGAAATAATTGGCATGAAGATATGAGAAACAAATTGATCTGAAGTGCCTAGAGACAAGTTGGCCTGAAGCCATGAGACAAATTTGGCCTGAAGCCATAAAGACAAATTGGAGTGAAGCCAGATCCATGATATTTATTCTTTAGAACAAATTAAAGGGATGGTATAACCACCAGAAGATGGTTGTTCTTCTAAAAGTTTGTTATAAATAAATATATTCGTTTTGCTCCAGCAGTAGCAATTTTTGTGAAACAGGTTTTAAGAAATATTTTTGAATTAATTTTATTGACCTCATGTAGTTGAACAAAACAATGAGTTTTTATTACAATAATCATGAATATTATCCAAACTGGCTCGACTTCATTCCCAGAAGTGAATGAAGTAATAAATGAATTTAATTATGGCCATAGATATGGGTGAAAAAGTGGCTATGGTTTTTAGGTGTGTTCATTTTTATAATCATGTTGGTTAAAATTCCCACCAGAGATGGAGAGGAAAAATTATTGATAAGAACCACAAAAGTGTGACATTTGTTTGTTATTAATATTAAGGCCCTGAAGGCTTGTGTTTCAAATATTATATGATACAATAAGATTTTAGTAGCATTAGAAAAGTATTGTTTACAAGACAATAACTTGCAGAGATTGGGGACTAATTAGCTTATTTTGACCAACTTTATAAGAGAGGCTAATGTTCAGATATTATATATGTGGCAGTATGACTAAAGGCTCCGGAAGAGCCAATATTGTTACCTGAAGTAAAAAATATTTTACTTTATAAAAGAAACTTATTGAGTTTTAAAAATATCTGTAAAAATGAGTATTATACTATTGTAAACCAGAAGTTTACGAATAGTAATGTAAATTTGATGTTTGTTGTAAATTAGAAGTTTACAAATAATCATGGGATCATAATTGTAAACCAGAAGTTTACAAATATAGAAAATCAATTGTTTGCTAATGCAACCAATTAAATATTAAAGAGGCAAAGAGATGCAGTGCAATGCCTAGATTTATTTTGAAGCCAATGCTCAGGAGAGATGAACAAACCTAGAAGGTAATATAAGGCTTACTTTTCGTTGATTACATATATCATAAATTTGTGGCCATGAAAATATTACTGTGTGATTCTAAATTATTTTGATTATGAATATATTTTGCATATATATGTTAATTGAAGTATATTAATCATGCATAATGAGACTTATCTAGTGATGCAATAGTATATATTTGATCTTGAAGAATCAACATAGTTTTTCTTTCTAGGTTTCAAGTGTTTGAAAGTGATTTTGAAATACAAAGAAAGTATATTTATATAACTCACACTTAAGAGGGAGATTGTTACAATACAAATATGAGCTAATTTTTGAAAAGTTAAATACTTCTCACAAAAGAGTTCAATAAATCTCCCAAAATGGTCGTTAGATTATGATGTGAATTTAAATGTTTATTATTGGTAGAGATATACGTTACAGTAAACCAGAAGTTTACTGATCCAAATAAATTTGTTGTTAGCATGACTTGTTTGATCATCCGAGTCATATATATAATGCAAATAAGATTATACATTGACATCCATTGAAGAACCAGAAGATTCTTCTTATATAACCAACATATTGTTTATGAATAATATGATGTTTGTTCTCATTGATCATATTAGTAATGGATCCCAGTATTTCTGGAAATATATCAAACATTATTATATGGGCCCATTGAAATTGCATGTAAACCATACAAATTTGAAAGATGCATCTATACGATGGTTACATGTGAAATTATTAGCTTACAACCAGAAGTTTGTAAGAATGCAACCTGAAGTTTGCAGTAATGTTTGAATAAATTAAGCGCGCTATTTACAGATTATACGATCCAGAAATCATGTATTCAATACTTATGAGAACAAAGATTTCTATGTTGGTATATTTGATTATTGCAACATTTATATAAGCCAACAAAATTCTCCCCATAAAATTGGTTTTTGGTCAGAAACCAGATAATTCCATCTGGAAAGTTTTTGAATGTGCAATGCTTATGCACACAGATGGATATAGAAAGAAAGTTGGGATAAATGCTGTGTAAGGACCCCCTTCTTCTTGTTTGTCTCTAAATGAAACAGAATAATGTTTCTAATGGTAGCAGATGGATTTAGAAGACTTATACTGCATGATTAGTCAATTGTGATTTGACATTGTTTTCCCTTAAGGGGGAGAAAATAAGCAGTTGGGTAACGAGATTAGCTAGAATGAATTATCATTGGCTCATTTTGATCCTCATACAAAATAATGTGAATTGGAAGTTTAAAAGATGACTTATTTGCAGAATTTTGCTAATCGAATGCCAAAAGCATTTGCTAACCCAAAGAAAGTGATAGTGTCACATATCCCAGCTGCTAATGCTCCTAACAGAATTGATGTCCCTGAAGGACAACCTAATATAAATGAATTGAAAGCACGCCTGAAGCGTAGTAGGGTCATCGGTTCCAAAGTGAAATCCTCAAAAGAGAAAAGGAGCTAAGAATATAGATGATCAAGTTGAGGATAATTAAGAAAATTTTAGTTGCTCCAGAAGAGCCATTTCCTGAAGAGTTATTATCTCCAGTAGAGATATTTCCAAAAGAGAATGTTGTAGTCCCAAAAGAGACCCAGGTACCTGTAATATGTGAAAAAAAAATTATGAGATCTCAATAGAATCCGATGGAACCAAAATAAAGTCAACGTTGACGACATCTTTGCTTAATACAGCATATGATGAATGATGATGAGGATCATGAGTCATAATCCATTAGTGTGAGCCAACAGTGAAAGAATTGGCCCCTATGGAAAGATGCCATATTGGCAAACCGAAAAGTATTTGTACCTGCAGTCCATACAACTGATGATGTAAAGCCAGTAATGTAAAACCAGTTGGATACAAATGAGTTTTTGCACAAGAAGACATGAAAAGGGTGAAATCACAAGATATAAGATACATCATATAGTCCAAGGCTTTAACCAAAGATCTGTCATTGATTTTGAAGAAACGTATTCACCAGTAGTGGATGCGACTACTTTTCGTTATTTGATTAGCCTAGTAGTGAATGAAGGGCTTGATCTGCGTCTAATGGATGTTGTAACTACCCATTTGTATGGCTCACTTGATAGTGATATTTATACCAAAGTCCTTGAAGGACTCAGGGTGCCAAAAGTACATGTCTCTAAAGGACTTACGGTGCCAGAAGCACATGTCCTTAAAGGAATTAATATGCTAGTAGCACAAGTTTCTGAAAGGACTCAAAATGTTTAAGGCATCTAATTCAAATTCTTAAGAACAGTTCTGAATTAAGTTAAATAAGACCCTTGGCCTGAAGCTATTATGGAGCATGTGGTATAATTGTTTCAAAGAATATCTGTGAAAAGAAGGGTACAAAAATAACCCAATATGCCCATGCATCTTTATGAAAGGACATGGAAATGAATTTGTTACAATTACTGTTTATATTGATGATATCAATATCACTGGAACTCTTGAAGAGCTTCAAAAAGGCAATTTATTGTTAAAGAACTGCTTGGTCCAAAAGTACCATATCATAGTACTATTTGAGTACTAATGCACCATGCTTATTAGCAAGATATAGTTTTTCGCCAACACAAAGATATTGGAAGTAATGCTGGCATCAAAAGAAGCAATATGAATGTTGTTATCAGGGGGAGTAAAACTGATGTCATCAAGAGGGGGAGTCGATACATGCCGTACTCTTTTTCCCTTATCTAGGTTTTGTCCCACTGGGTTTTCCTAGAAAGGTTTTTAATGAAGCAGCACTGAAAAGTGTATCAATGAATGATGTACTCTTTTCTTTGGCTAGATTTTTATCCCACTGGGTTTTTCCTAGTTAAAGTTTTTAATGAGGCACATTTATAATGGATGTCCATATCTCCCATTATTTCCTATTGTCTCATAGTTTCCTATTCTCACCCATTAATCACTATGATTATGGAATCACATTAATTGTAGATTTGAGAGTTGTGCCTATAAATAGGAGGCATATGTTATGTATTTGAGACAGATTGGAATATACTGAAATAAGAATTACACTCCTCTTTCTCTCTTCTCTATTCTCTTGTTCTTGTTCTCTATCTTTTATCTCAGATATATTATTATATTTTATAACAACTTCCTTCTAGTAAAAAAATAAGAAATTGGAAAGCGGGTGATCAGAATATGCTGTGATTACCTGAATGGTCACCGTTTGCTACAACCTGTGCTGCGTCGCTAACAGTGATGACCGAAACAAACACGTAAAGAGCATATATATTAAAAGATTGCCACTGCTTTCAGAAGCAACAGAGGAGCCAATATATTTATTTTTCCTGTAGAATGACAACTCGTAACTTGGCGTAAATATGTAGAAAAATTAATTATTTGATTATTTTAAATTTCTTAACTTTTTTTTTTTTTAACATTCGTGCCTTTACTTCCATGGTCTTGTGTTTCTGTGCATTACATTTTACTGTTTTTGGAGCGCTGCACAACAGACAAACTAGACCATACCAGAGCCTAACCGGTACTCTGGTTTAATTTTATGGACAGAGTGTGGCCGGTAGTCTGGTTTACTTTTATGGACAGAGTGTGGATTTGGTAGCCTATGGTCCAGTTTGGTCCAATAAGAACTCAACGTCGTATTGCTCTTATAAATTGGTAGACTAGTCTATGTTGTTCAAGACCTCAAATTCCCTTTTTGTTTTTTTGTTTTTTCATTTTTCTTTATTGGAGGCCAACAATTAATAAACCTGATAAATACAATTAGGGAATTTAATTAAATATGATTAAACCTATTACATAACTTTGACTATGTAATACGAATTCAAGCTTAAATGAATTGAATCAACATATAAACAACTATGCTCTATATGAACCAATATTTAGACATTTTTATCCTATATTTTTTATGCCTATAGAATTAAAAGTATCACTTCACATCTATTTATTTTTTGGATAAAATATCATCTCATTCCATGTATGACTATATTCCTCAATAGCATATATCAAATAAATATTTTGTGATTATCATTCCATTACATTATTATTATTATTTAATCATCAATCTCATTGCACTCCCTATAATTTTTTAAAACAAATGAGCACTAAAATTCATATGAATAATTTATCCCCATCAAATCATCATTTCATTATAAACATATCTGTTGTGATTTTATTTCAACATAATTATGTTTGATTTAACATAAACAGTCTCTCCCATGATAATCATGATTTGTTAAAAATTGAAATATAGATTAATAACATCGGACATGGAAAACCTTAACTCCACTTTTATGTTACTCTCACTACCAAAAAAAAAAGCCGGATTACTAATGGAATTACGTTGGTAATTTGATTTCCGACGGAAAACGTCCGTTGCAAAAAAAACCGTGGCGGAAGACATCACCAACGGAATTCCGTCAGTAATTTCGTCCTTGATTTGAAGTTTTTGGTAGTGTATATTGCGCATGCTTTCATTTCAATGCAAAACTTTAAATATATTAATTCATTACTCCTCTAGTCCCTAATATAATAGCTAGACAAGGATTTACTTTATTTTTAAATATAAAGACCACAATCCCATTTATCTCTCAAAGTTATAATTTTTGCACTAAAGTATTCTTATTGACTTATGGATTGCACCTATTAATGGGTTTTCTATTAAATGCATGGTAGCTCCAATGCATATGATATTGAGCTACGACTCTCCTCTCCCATGCAAGAACGAAGGTCGAAGCATTTGAAGAAAGCAGTTAGAGTTCTTGAAGATCCCCGCCCTAATACGCCCGACTGTAACCCTTCTCCGCCTACTTCTAATGCTCCTAAATCTAATGTCTCACACTCTGACATTGCAAATGGTCTAGATTTTGAGGATCTTAACATACATTACTAGAAAATACAAAATTGCGACCGAATTATTTCCGTGGCAAATTTTCCGAAATTAGCGACGAAATTTAAAATCTGTCACAAAAAAAAAGCGACGGATTTTGAATTCCATCACAAAATGGATTCTCACGTTTGCGAATTACACCTGGATTGGCGCCGATCTGCAACGGAAATCAAATTCCGTCGCAAATCCTCAAGGAGTTTGCGACGGAACCGTTTTCTTTCGCAAATCCTCCAAGGATTTGCAACGGAACCGTTTTCTTTCGCAAATCCTCCAAGGATTTGCGAAGAAATCATTTTCCGTCGCAAATCCACTCAGGGATTTGCGACGGAATCCATTTCCATCGCAAATCCCCCTGAGGATTTGCGACAGAATTCGATTTCCGTAGTAAACCCCTTGAGGATTTGCAGTGGAATTTGATTTCTGTTGGTAAACCCTCGAGGATTTGGGACAGAATCATTTTCTGTCTCAAATCCCCAGAGGGTTTGCGACGAAAAATGGACGGATTTGATATCCGTTGCAAATTTTGGTCTTAAGCCTAATTTCGAGCTCTCGTCCCTCATTTTTCCAGTGTTCTCTCCCTCTCCACCATGCTCTCTCTCAGTGCATTCGTCAGCCAGCATTCAGACTGCCATGCAGCCTCCTTCTGGCCTTCTCTCCCATCGGTTCCGTCCTTCTCCTCCTTTTTCCGTCCTCATCTCATCTCACCGCCAGTATCGGCCTCCTCTCCTCTCACCTCCGGCCTCTTCTTCATTAGCATCATCTAGTGAGCCTCTATACCGTTTTTTTAGTCTTTTGAATTAGATGTAGTTTTTTAGTCAACTTCTCCAGTATAATTATCTATCTCTACACACACACACACATGAATAGTGCATTCCATAAAATTACTCCCAAAAATCTAATTAATCTAGTTTCTAAATTTGGAACTCTCAATTTGGCCAAGTTTTTTCTAAGCATGAATAAGGTTAGCATTCTTGTTTACGTCAATTTTTATTTTTATTCTTTTAATATTTAGCGAGAAAAATATTATAGTTATCATGTGATAATATGGGCATGCATATAATAATCTCTTAGAAACTTGATGGTGCTGCTGATTTTATATATGGGAAGAAGAGAATATTATGTATGATGCACACTAGGAAGAGATTTTTTTTTTTTTTTTACCAAAAAAAAACCCTAAACCCTAAAGTAGAAATTATTGTGCTTTTATTTAATCATAAAAATATTTTATTATTTATTGTTTTTTTTAATTTTATAATATACGTTTGAAAGATATTTTTTAAAAAATATTGAAAAAAATCTGAATTTTTAGATTTAAATTATTTTTTTTAAAAAAAACTAATTGATTACAAGTTTTTTTTTTAAAAAATATATAATGTTTTAATACAGAATTAAAAAATTGTGTTTTAAATTTATATACAGCATAAAAGTAATTCTTTTTATACACTTTAATATAAAAGCTCTAAAAAATTTAATGCCCCACAAAATTGCATATTTTTTTGTTTGCAAGGGGAATTACAACAGTAACTCAGTACACATCAGACCCACTGGCCAAACCCGAGCATAGTCTCACTCGGCCAACTCCAGCTGCATCATCTTGAAGGATATCCATCAGACCCTCCGGAGCCACCTGAAGAAAGTGGTTCCCAATGGCCAGATCCAACGCATGGGTGGCTAGATAATCTGCGCAACGATTCCCTTCACGGAAAACATGTAGGATGGATATTGTCCAATCTCATGCCATTAGTTGCTTAATCCGTCTGACCAGGCTCTTGGACGCGAAGGAACACTTGTCTGGGTCCCTAATTAGATCAAGCGCTACCAAACAGTCAACCTGGACCACAACCTCCCGATAACCGAGCGACCATGCCAGCGACAGGCCATCCCATAGAGCCCATAGTTCTGCTTGAAGGGACGAGCAGGCACCAATATTTCGACAACTTCCTGCCAGCCACCGCCTAGTGTGATCTCGGATGATGCTTCCGACCCCCGCTTTAGCTAACTCCCCTTTTTTTGCACCATCACAATTTAGAGCCACCGCATGACAAGGAGGTTTAGTCCAACTGATTAGCTTTTCCTGCACACCTGGTCGGCCACCTTGTGTACCATTATTCGGCACGCAACCTTCCATAGTAATTTTCGCTATCATCCTTACCTCCCGGACCAAACTTGCTGGTTGGACCGTTTTGTGCTGGAAAACTGCCATATTACGAGATTCCCATAGCTTCCAACATGTAATGCCAAACAAACCAGCCCAACGAGCATTCCCGTCCTCATATAGCCTCGCATTTGCAAGGTTCTCGTGAAGCCACCTCTTATAATCTATCTGGAAAAAACGACTTTTCTGGGACGTAGGGACCAGATGCGCCCACACCACCTGAGCATAGCTGCATTTCCTCAACACATGATCAACGTCTTCTATTCTTGTCCCACATCTCAAGTATAGATCTGAGTCAGTCATATGCCTTCTCTTCCTCTTTGAATTCGTTAGAAGGCTGGAGCGTGCAGCGAGCCACAAGAAGACCCTAACATGTTGCGCACCTTGCCACTGCCTAACCACCTCCCACAATCTGTCGTGGTCTCCTTCGTCGTCTTTACATAACATTTCATATGCAGAGGATACAGAGAACTTACCGTCACTGGAGTAGTCCCAGAAACATCCCGCCTCTCCATCATCGTGTGTCGGTGGAGTGTAGCCAGCTATGATGGAAAGGACATGATCAGGCAAGGAATTACTGAAGAGTTCCCATTTCCAACTACCTTCGCTCGTCGTAAAGTCACGTAAAGGCAGGATCGCTTCATCAGATGTGATTTCTCAGTCAGCTAGAAACTTTAGCGGCCCCACCTGGGGTACCCAATTTGTGGACCAGAAGGATAGCTGGGTACCATCTCCTGGGTCCCACCGTGTCCCAAGATCAACTTCCTCCCATAGTTTCTTGAGTTGTCGCCACAGATAAGAGCTATTCTGATTCTGCTGACACGGTCCATAGCGTTCGTTCCAACCATATTTATGTCTAAGGACCTGGACCCAAAGCAGATTAGGTTGTGATCGTAAGGCAAAACCCAGCTTGAACGCTTTATTCCGGACTTCTAACTTTTTGAAACCACCACCTCCACAACGGACTGGTCTGCACATGTCGTCCCACTTCACTAAGGAGGGCCTGTGTTTAGTACTTGTACATCCCCAGACAAATTGCCGAATATGGCGTTCAATACGGTGGCATAGTCCTATAGGTAGCTTGGTAGTCTGCATGGCATACATTGGAATAGCTGCAAGGACCGACTTGGCTAGGGTAATACGGCCTGCAAGAGATAAGGTTCTGGCTGCCCATCCTGAAAGCTTATTCCGGACTTTCTCTTCAATGTATTCATAGGTTCCAGTTCGAACACGTTGATGGAGTAAGGGAACTCCGAGGTATTTGCCAAGGTCGTCTGTTCTCTGGAAGCCTAACTCCTCACTGATTCCTACTTGAATATCATGTGGGACATTCTTAAAGAAGAAGACGGCAGCCTTTGACTTACTAACCTTATGTCCAAAGCTCGCACAAAATTCATCTAAGAGGTCACGAACCAGAGTAACCTGAGATGCAGCTGTAGAACAAAAGAGCACAAGATCATCTGCGAAGAACAAATGGGATAGTGGCGGTCCCTGCCTTGCCATTCGGATTGGTCTCCATTGTTTTGCTGCCACCCTTTGAGCAATTACCTGGGAGAGGCGTTCCATGCATAAGACAAAAATGTAGGGTGACAACGGGTCACCTTGTCGAATACCTCTAGAGGGGGAGAAACTCTCTGAGCGGCTACCATTCCATATTACCCTCATGCTGCATGTAGTCACACAGGTCATAACTGCACTTACGAATTTCGGGGGAAGCCCTGCATCATACAGGGTTTCTTCGATAAAGTCCCATCGCAGGCGGTCATAAGCTTTCTCCAAATCCACCTTGATCGCCATCCACCTTTCCTGTCCCTGTTTCGATCTCATAGAGTGGATTACTTCCTGGGCAATGACAATGTTATCTGTGATTTGTCTACCTGCCATAAAACTAGCTTGGTTTGGGAGGACTAGTTCAGGAAGCCATTTCTTGAGGTGATTTGCCAAGATCTTAGTGATAATCTTGTACAAGACCATACACAGGCTTACCGGATGAAATTCTTTCACAACCTTCGGTTCAGGCACCTTAGGGATAAGCGTGATAAGGGTCTCATTGAGGCCAGGATCAAGAGTGCCCTCCTCAAAGAATGTAGTCGCCATTTGGAAGATTGATGGTCCTACATGCTTCCACTGCTGTTGAAAAAAGGCTGCATGAAGTCCATCAACCCCTGGGGCCTTGAGAGGTTTCATTTGAAAGAGTGCCGCATGCGTTTCACCTAGAGAAATTGTCGCCATCAGAGAACCCTGCATAGTACTCTTAGTGAGGGGGAAAAGGCCACGCCCAGGGTAAGGTGGAGCAGTATCAGACTCCTTAGTATACAGGTTCTTATAAAACAGGAAAGCCCAAGAGCGCAGGGTTGCAACGTCATAACACCATACCCCAGATTCATCCCTTAATGCTGAGACTAATTTCCTGCGGCTGTGTTGTACAGATTTCGCATGGTAGTAGGCAGTATTACGGCCCCCTAACTTAATCCAGTTTGTTCTAGCACGTTGAGCCCAGGTAATACTCTCTTGTTCACAGATGGTTTCAAACTCTCTGCATAATTCGCCTTCCAGGCAGTCAAGGCGTGGAGAAGGGTTAGCCTCCTGGGCCTTCTGTATACCCCCTAGACGGGCAAGTATCCTACGCTTCCGATGGTAGATGTTACCAAAGACCTCTTTATTCCATACTTTAGCCGACTTTGTGAATTGTTCAACATTCTTTAAGATGGGATTGGCAAATGACCAATTCTCCTGTACTAACTGGCCAAAGGAGGGCGATGAGGCCCATGCTGTAGGGTATCGAAAAGGAGGTGGGTGCGTAGATGGCTTTGTTCCCCGAAAGATCTGGATACAGAGTGGCTGATGATCCGAGCTAAGTTTTGGGAGGTGTTTTACCACTGACTAGCCAAACCTATTCATCCAAGACACATTTCCCAATGCTCGGTCCAGCCGCTGTAGCAGGGTGCCCCATCGCCATGTAAACCTAGGTCCGGAAAACCCCAGGTCTGTAAGGGCATTATTAAAGAGAAAGCTACGGAACAGATCACACCCTTTGGCCCTCGTGTCCGCCCCACCCGACCACTCACTACTTCTGAGAATAGCATTAAAATCTCCTGCTAACAACTAGGGGTCTGTTACAGTCCGAGCCACATTAGAGAGGCCACTCCATAATTCCTTCCTTAGGGAGTTGTTTGGGCTTCCATAGATTGCAGAAAACAGGAAACTACCTTGTCCACCATGCGTCTTAATACGAGTGTGGATGAAATGTGGTCGGCAAGTTTCAACAACAACCGTTAAATCTTTCTTCCATATGAGCCAGATTCCCCCTGCAAATCCCCTTGCCTCCAATCTATAGGAACAATCAAATCCAGAAAGCTTGATGAAACGGTCTGCTTTGGGTCCCGAAATACGTGGCTCAACTAAGACTACTAAAGCAGGGTTATGTTCCTTCATGAAGTGCTTGAAAGTATTGAAGAAGCTTTTGCTAGCCGCCCCCTGGCAGTTCCAGATAAAGATCTGCAAAACCATAAAAAGGTGAGTTAAACAATCATCCCTGCCCCCGAAGGGTCCTTGTCCTGATCATGCACTTGCGGCTGTGCGACCTGCGAGCAAGATGGTGTAGCCACATTATTTCCCGGAGTCTCAAGCTCGTCACGTAGTATCTCAAGAGCATCTTTTGATAACTACTTCCCCATCGTCTTCTTCCGAACTTTGAGGGTCTTTGAAACACTTGCCTGCAGCTTAACCCCTCGCGACGTTGCTCTATTCATAGTTGCCACTCTAGCTGGGTTTTCCTTCCCCTGTGTGTCGGGCTCCTGCGTCATCCTTGGCGACGCCGCATTGTGGGAGCCGTTGGGTAGGTTAGGGCCAATTTCACTAAGGGCATCACAGCACCGTTGTAATATTACCACTGTGTGCTTGTTCTTATCAAGCGATGTCTCCTTCACAATGGGTTCAAAAAGACTCCCGCGGTCATTCAATGTGGACGGTGTTTTCCTTTCTAGCCCGATGGCTTCATGGTTCTGGACTGGGCTAGTATTTCCTTTTGGTGAGGTAGGTTGCACTGGCTGATCCTGCATTGGGAGTTCGTTGACAGATTCTGCTGCGGAGGAAATTATCAGTGACATGGCAGGTGGATCCATTTGAGTTTCCTTTCTTCTATACTCCTTAACTACTTTAACCTTTGTCTTTTTCCCATTATTGGAGCTTCTCCTGGGACCCACGTTACCACCATTTACGGCTGCCTCTGTGGAATCAGACCGAATCAAATCCTTGGAATTATTCCTTTGCTGCTTAGTCACATCATTATCATTTATTCCCTTTCCATTATGGGCGTTAGTATTTGCATCAATATCATTTATTCCCTTTCCATTATGGGCCGATGATTCCTCCAAATCATCACAATCATACAAAATATTATAACGGGATCCCTCATTAATTACAGATCCCCCAATTCTTGCTGATTTCCCTTGAGTTTGTTTCTTTCCTTTTCGTTGATATTGCACTTGCATCCAAGCGCCGTACTGAGACAGTGGCGATTCCTCCATATGGTCATTGGCGGTCTTCTGCATATCTTGATCAGTGTATCCAGGATTATTCATCGCGTCCTTTGATTCCTTATTGTGTACCGTCTGACTCATCCCATGCACCTCCTTACACTATTCCTTCAAATGTCCAAACCGACCACACTCAAAGCAAATACTAGGGAGCCCTTCATACTCAATGTGGTATGTCCGACCATCCACCTTAATCCTTGGCGTAAATGGTTGTAGTAAATCAATGAGCACCGCAATACGAGCATACTTCCCTCTTTCCCTTGATTCCGTTCTATAATCGATCTTCACCACCTTTCCCAACAAGTCGCCAATTGCTCGAAGAGTGCTTTTGTGATAATACTGGAAAGAGAGACCTGGGATTCTAATCCAAGCCACCACCTTTGACACAACAGCGGATGTAGGATCGAAATCCAGGGACCACGGTTGCACTGTGAGATAAGCACCATAGATCATCCAAGGACCACCCATTAAAGCTTTTGTATAGTCCTCCTCCCGCGCGAAGGATGCGAAGAAGAAACCCCCTTCCATAGCGATTAACTAATAAGAGCCCCTCGGTTGCCATAGCGCCTGTGTTCTTGTCAACAGGTCATGATATGTAATAAAACGCCCACGTAATTTTACAACCAGTGTACGTTCCATCCCTTGCACCAGCATCTTCCGAACGCTACTAGAGAATTCGATGGAAGGGATACTGCCCTCCTTATTGATGCTGTAGTCATCCTCAGTGATCACCACCTCTCTCGTCGCCAGATTAGCTTTTCCAGTCCTATCTAAGTTCAGCAATTTATTTCGATATGACACCCCACTTCCAGTCTCTTCTTCCACCATCTCAATGTCTCCTTCTACACCAGCAACCCCATCCCCGCCTTCCTCCACACCCTGCCAGATTCGAACCTTTTTTGTCGACCGAAGGCTGTCCTCCGATAGGGGGGAGAAACTTCCTTCACGCTTGCATCCATCCCCACAAAATTGCATATTATAAATACTCCATCTATATTCCACAATCTAAGTCATTTGGATATTAATTAATACTTATTTATCAATTTTACTCAGGGAGTTAATATTTAATGGTTTATCTCATTTGAAACTTAATTTAATATAGGTAGAGTTAACATTTTTTAATTTTAAACATATTTAAAGCGGTATTTATTTATTTATTTATTTTTGACTTTGATGAATTAGTTGAAGCTATAGACTAAAGGGAGAATATATTGGATAAGATTTTGATATAAAAAATAAATTAAAAAATTTTAAAGTATTATTATTACTCCCCTACTACTATTTTTTAATAATTTTTTTTAAGAATTATTTTTTTAAAAAAAATCAAAATTTGCAATTGAATTCAATTCTGTCGCAAATCTTTTGGGTTTTGGAACAAAATTGGATTTCGTTGCAAATCTCATACATCTAGGGTTTGCGACGGATTGGAATTCTGTCGCAAAACCAAAAAGATTTGCGACGAAATTGAATTCCGTCACAAATCCCATAATTTGTGACAGAAATAATTTTTCATCGCAATTGCGGCGAAAGTTTTTGCGACGGACGAAATCCGCCGCAAACGAATTTTGCAACAGATTTTTTCCGTTACAAAAACTTTTTGTTTTTTTTTTTGTATTGTAATGTGGCAATGGCATCTTCATTTGAGACTATTGGCGAAGAAAATGGACCAAGTGCCGAGCGTGATGCTTCAAAAAGTGTCAAGGAAGATGGTTTGAGTGAGACGAGGGTTTCAGAATTTGATTCTGTGGCTGAGGATCTTGGAGGAAATGGCTAAGCTTGCTCAACGGAGGAGAAGGGGCTACGCTAGATATTGTTTGATTTGCTAATCAGCCCTTGATTTTCCAGGGACTTTGGTTCCTTGCCTTCGGTGTTTCATCATCAACACGTAAGTGAATACACTATTTTGGTTCTAAACTTTCTAGTTTTGAGAGCGTCGAAGTGATTTTGGCTAATTCATTCTTTACACATTGATTCTATTTCTGGAGCTTTCTATCTCATCTTCCATATTCTTGAAATTTTCTGTCAAAATAGTGTCTTTTTACTCTGTGTTAATGTGTTGTTTTAATTTCTAGTGACAGATTTGGGCAGATTGAAACCGATCCGTGGCGTCTGTTACAGCCACAACAGAGGTGGATTTGGACAGCTTTGAAGAAATTTGGGCATATCGAAACCGACTACGTCTGTTACAGCCACGAAAGAGACAGATTTGGTCAAATTTGAAGAAATTTGGGCAGATCAGAACCGACGTCGCCTGTTACAACCACGACGAAGGTGGACTTGGGCAGATTGGAGAAATGTTTTTGTTTTTTATTAAAAAGAATATGGACTCCCTTTTTTTAACGGACATTGTTCCTAAAGTTTACTATGTCGTTTATATAAACGTCCCTTCAAAAATAGACATTGACTTAAAAACATACATTAATAGTGTTTTCTATAGTATTGATGTTATTTTGGAAAAATAATTAAAGAATCGATTATTATAAATGACTAATTTAATTAATTTCTTTAATGTCTATAAATTAATTATATCATTTTAATTCATTTTATTCCCTATCGTCTCATTCCGTTCCTTTCTAACAGCCAAAAGCACTGCTAGTGTTTTTGCCGTACGCTAAGAGTTGGCCTTCTTTGTCACTTGTCGGCTGACCATGGGACATTTGCTAGGGTAGCCACTCCATATAATACAAAGAATCCCAAAATCACGGAATTTGTTTTTACACCTCGTCTTCCGCTTATGTCGTCTCTGATACGGAATTGATTTTTGCCACTGGTGATAATAAAATGTTGATTTGTTTCTGATTGAGGAACAAAAACGAAAATCACACATTCATTGCGGTCTTTTCACGCTCTTTTCACGCTGATATTGTTGACACTTTTGCTACATGACAAATGAAATAAGGAAAATTACACATAGCTCCCAAAGAACAGAGATATTTATATTTAGATCCCTTAAAATGACAAAATTACTCAGAAGTCCCAAGGAACTTCTTAGCAATTATTTCAGAACGTAAAATTACTTTGTTGCCCATAGTACGTATTTCACACAGAAGCGATTAACAACAGAAAATACATAAATTAACAACAAAAAATGCATATATTAACAACAAATTTTGAAAACCCTGAATTTTGATAATAAATAAAGTTATTGTTAATACATGCATTTTCTGTTGTTAATTTATGCTTTTTCTGTTGTTAATCAACAAAATTCAGGGTTTTCAAAAGTTGTTGTTAATACATACATTTTCTGTTGTTAATTTATGATTTTTCTGTTGTTAATCGATTCTGGAAGTGAAAGAAGACAAATTCAGGGTTTTCAAAAGTTGTTGTTAATACATGCATTTTCTGTTGTTAACTTATGCATTTTCTGTTGTTAATCGATTCTGTGTGAAATATGCACTATGGGCAGCAAAGTAATTTTACGTTATGAAATAATTACTCAGAAGTCCCTTGGGACTTTTGAGTAATTTTGTCATTTCAAGGGACCTAAATGTAAATAACTCTGTTCCTTGGGATCTATATGTAATTTTCCCATTGAGATATTTTCATCATCCCTAAAATCACGCAATAATGAAATTATGGTTCGGGAAAAAAAGAAAGCGATAATGTAATTATAGGATTTTCGTCAAAAATAAGTTAATTTGAAGTTCCGATTTATGCATGCCCTTTCTGTTTTCCCAAATCACACGGTACATAAAGATATGTTTTTATAAAGACATATACTCTCCTATTGCAAATTAAATTGATGAGAAGGACCTATTAAAATTTTCAACGCACAGAGTACTAGTACTCTGTAAAATTAGTAAACACAGAGTACTAGTATTCTAATTTAGGTGATTTTCACTAATTAATTTTTTAATTGGGAGTTTTTTTCCTTTTTTTACCTTAATTAATTAATTTAATGATTGACCATCATATAATCAAATTCTTAGGTGAACAGAGCCTAAATTTAAAGAAGTTGGCACCAAATTAAAATAGGCTCCAGATAATTGTGGAGATTAGTGGTGACTTTAAAGTTGTTTCATACTTTAATTAGTTTTTTTTTTTTTTGGGGGGGGGGGGGGGGGGAAGAGGGGGTTGGGTTTTAGTGGAATAAATTTGACAGTACTAACAACAAAAGGGGTTAGTTCCTCATAATATGGTGAGCCGGTGTTCGAATCTCGGCTCCAATTCCAATTTCTTAAATAAGATTGCCTCCAATAAAAGAGTGCCTATGCCTATACAAATGAAAAAAGAATGAATTCAACACTAATTAAGAAATTGACTAATAATTTAGTAGAATATTATAATATTTTAGGAATAATCGTTATTAAAATTGGTTAAAAACGCAATTCAAAGAAGAAAACTTAGTAACTTAGGGAGAATTCCAAAACCCCAATTCTATTTTCTCAAATTAATTCTCATTCACTTTGTGTGACTTCTGTCACATGATCCATGTTGGTGAGGTTAAAGAAGCTTTTAAGGAAATGGAAAATTCTAAAACTATAATACTCAAATTTTGTATTTCTCCTAAATATAATATTTTAATAAATGATGTCTATTTAAAATAGGAGATTATGTTGTCTATAAATTGTGTAGATTATTTATCATAATTCTTGGGCAACTTTTCTTTGAAATTTTAATAAGCCAAGGGTTAATTTTTTAATTTTCATTTAGGGATCATAAAATACCATAAAATTATGATATTAAAGCATAGTTATGATATAATCATAAAGAGCAATAAAATTTTATTGAAATACCTAAACCAATTAAGGGAAATTAACAATAATTAGTGGACAATTAAGTTTACATTAATTAAGATAATTGTATAAATTTTCATAATTAATTTAGTGGCTTGTTAAAAAGTATCAATTAGGGATGTATTAACTTAATCAAAGGCCAATAGGAATTCAAGATTATCATAAAATGGATTAATAATAATTAATTTAAGAACCAACCACACTTTGACAATTACACCTAACAACATATAAACCACCACATTAGAAATGCTAATTAGGATTAAAAATGGGAGGCCAAGATTAAATCTAATAAAGCTAAATCCAATGGCCTTAATTAATTACCCAATTAATCTTAATCCATGAGATAAGGTATGAACCAATGAGAGGCTTTAGATGTTAATTGTGAGACACAAATGAAACATAAATCCAAGCCATAAATAAGAGAGGGGGGCCACGGTTTCCTTGGCTTGGAGGAGAAGAAGTAGAATTGTTTATATTAGATAATCAAACACATGTTAATTAGCACATGGGTAAGGGGACAAATTGGAAGAGACAATTAATGAGATCACATGGGATCATTTAAGAAGTTGAAAGAGGAAGAAGGTGAGAGAGGGAGAGGCATGGTTTTGCAAGAAGAAGAGTGAGTTTAATATATTTTAATAAGAACACATGGGATAATTAAGAGGAAGGAAAGAAAACTTAGTGAAGAAGAAATGTAGGGCCCACAACTATTGAACAACCAATGGAAAATTCAAGAAAAATTGGTTTAATCCTTTGTAATTGAAAACAACCAATGGGAGTAATTCTCTCCTTATTTTGTGTCTTCAAAAAGATCAAGGAACATGAGCCCTTGATTAGGAAGAGCAATCCAAAGGTTTAGAATCATGGGGTTTTACTATAAATAGAAGGCTTTGCCTTCATAATTCTTCACACCAAAATCAACCCAAGAGGTGATTTTCTAAAGAGAGTAGAAAGAAGTGAGAGCTAGTGGGAAGCAAGGAGGAAGTTCTTCAAGTATAAGTTTTCTTGAGTTCTTGTTTTAAGTTCATAGTTAATTTATGTTTGATCTTTAAATCTTCCAAGAAGTTTTGAATTCATGTTTTTATGATTAAAAATGTCTTTATTTAGAAAATATGTTGGAAAAATATTGTGGAGCAAAATTCTTGGAAGTTGAAGATCAAAGTAGCGAAGTTCTAGCAAAATTTTCGGTAAAATTTATGGGTAAACAGCAAAAGAAATGCTAATGTTTTATGTTGAAAAGGAAGCCCATGAATCACGAAACTTTCCAGAAATAAAGTAGATATGTAGGGCTTTCCGAATATATATAATATGTAGCGTTTTGATTCCTGTACAAAGAGATATAGCTGGTTGAAGTTAGGCTATTTTTCCGGACGAAATTCAGGGCAACGTTGTGAAAAATGAAAACTGGGAATTCTTCATAAATTATGGGTATATACAAGTATTTTTTATTGAAAATAGACATCCTAAGGATTCCAAGAAATTTTCTGGATCGTCGTTTCGATTTTTGTATATTTATTATGATTTTGTGAAGTTAAACGAAAATTCTGCCCAGAAATTCAGCATAGCGTTTTTAGAAAATGTAAGGGCAAAGTTGTAATAATAAATTCATCGAGGGTAGAAAGTAAATTAAACCTTTAGGATATTATTCTAAGCCATATGATATTTATCAAATATCATATAATAATGCGACAATAATTATAGGATATCTAGGAAGTCCAGAGTCGAGTTCAAAGTGAAAAACTTGGCTACCACCCAAGAAGGGGGGTGAATTGGGTGTCGGATAAAACTTTAGGAACTTTGAAAATCTTTTCGCAACTTCTAAATTGATAGTTAGATATTCAAACTGTGATTTATACTGGAAATGTAAAAGATAAAGGAAGAGAATATGCAAACTGTGATTTATACTGGTTCGGCCCAATTTTTGACCTACTTCCAGTCCCCAAGTTCTACTTGAGATTTTCAATCCACTGTCTCCTTGTTTATCCAGGCACAAGAGAGAAGCCTTTACAACCTCACAAATTTAGTCGGGCACCTGTACAGCCTTTACAATCTCTTACCGAGATACTTCCCTTACACACTGTAAGGATGCAATTACATACTCTGTAAACGAAGGATGGTCCACTCACTCTCAGACTCCACTCCCCTTACAAGTTGTAATTGTTACACCCTCACTTAAGGTTCCTTAACCTTAAGATTTGAACGAATTTGTAAAAGTAATTGATAAAACTCTCTCACAGAGTACATTAATGATAATCACTGAAGTACATAACCGATCACCTCACTCTTTGCAGTATACTATATAGACATTGAGAAACAGAGAGTGTATGTGGGATTGAACTATCGACGGTGGAGTAGTAAAATCATTTCGTTGGCTTCGTCGATTCATTCATCAATCGTCGTCACTTCTTTCAGTTTGAAGGCTTCGCAATTTATATGTTATTGTGTTTTGACCATTGCAAGCATTCGACCGTTGGAGATCAGTTGGAAGTAGCCGTTGAAGCTTTTGTTGCTTTTATTCCGTTGAGCTCTAATCCAACTTTAATCATAAAATGTTTATTGTTGACTTCGTTAATGCTCCGTCTTGGGTGTTGTAATAATAGCCGTTGTAAAGATTCAAACTATCCATTAGACATAAAGGCTTTCTGACATGCTTCTGACACACAAATTGCTTTATGCCAATTTGTTGTTAATCCATGACTAAATCATCTGAAACTCATGAACAAACTGGTTAAAAGCATTTGGTAATAGTAATGAGTAATAATCTGAAGAAATGAAATCACATAGAATGATTTATGATTTATGAGGATGGTGATTTCAAAACAGAGGTGACCTTGCTCGAGCATGGACAGATAATGTGCTCGGGCAAGCTACTTTGAAGATTGATCACTTTCGTCAATGCTCGGGCAACACACGTAGGTATGCTTGGGCAAGGATCAAGCAGATGCGAGAATTTGTGAATTCAATGATGTTGCTCGAGCATGATTTTTCTCTGCTCGAGCATGCACTTCACTCTACTCGGGTATGCTTCAGACAAGGCTTGAATAAAACTTCAATTATCATTGATGCTCGAGCATGCCAGAAATCTTGCTCGGGCAGCGTTGAGACAGAGAACGAAATGGATTCAGAAACATACTTGCTCGGGCAGCCTTTTCTTTCTACTCGAGCATGGTGCTCGGGCATGGCCAATTATCTGCTCGAGCATGGTTTTCCAAGTTGGTCTTCTTCGTTTCAAGTCTGATGATGCTTGGGCATGCTTTTTATACTACTCGAGCAAGACTCCAAAGTTGCTCATTATTCTAACATTGCTCGGGCAGACAAATTCTTCTGCTTCTTCTTGACTTGAAGCAATAATTCAATTTCAATATGAGTTGTTCTCTGCTCAAGTAGAATGCCTTCGAATATCAAATTGTTGGCTGCCATACACCATGTTCTTGTGCATATTTTAGAGTTTGAAGAAGCAATTGCATTGACAGCAATTTCCAGCGAGAATAACGTCTTTGGTGTAAATCCAAATTTAGCAAATCATCCCATCTTAGAGAGCTCTTCAAATATTCTTTCTATTTCAATAAGAATCAGCTCCAAACTAGTTGTATTGCATCCACTAACATCATATGAATGGAGGTTGTTCTTATCCAGCGTTTTTGATATATTCAGAACAGACTGTCAACTTCAAAACCTCATAACTTCTTCAATTGATCTTATTTTTCTGTATTCTTGATCGTTTTGGAAAGGTATTTGAGTCTAGTTTCAAATGGCGTTGGTTTCATCTCAATCCAATTTGTCGTTTGTAAGATATCCTCAAAATACTGAAGCTTGGTCTGGACAGTGACGGTGATACTTATTCCAACTTGTAAAATTCATAGATAATTCATATGAATTCCTTTTGGCATGAATGTTTGTCAGAAGTACGTGTTGGATGTCTAGTTTCATTTACCGCTGGTTTCGTGTCAATCCGATTCTTGGTTTGGTAGATATTGTCGAATTACCAAAGGTCACCAGAAACAGAGCTGAATAGAGGAAGCTGAAGAACACAACCTTGCTCGAGCAAGAGCGAATTTTGAGCTGAAATGGGCTGAAAATGAAGCTTGCTCGAGTATAACATTTGTTATGCTCAAGCATAACACTGTGCATGCGGAAAAAAGGCTAAAATTGCATTAAAGCCCCAAAACAAATTATTATTCTTCCAGAAGCTTGAACTTGCTCATTTTAACTCCAAATTGACCCGTTCCAACTTCTATTTGATCACAGAAACTTGAATATTGATATTCTCATGATTGTTTATAAGTTCTTCTTTCTTCAAACTCAAAGCGCTGAAATTACATAAATGCCCTCCAACAAACCAGTATTCCTTCGGAAGCTGGAACTTGCTTGTTGTAACCCCGAATTGAGCCGTTCCAACTTCTATTTGATCACAAAAACTTCTAGAATCAATCTTGGAACTTGTATAGTGATATTATCATTCCATTCATCAAATTCTTCCATCTTCCATCTCCCATCTTGATCATTCTGCAAGTTCTATCTTCTTCAATATTTCTAAAATCTCTTATCTCCTTCTTGTTCTGTAATTCAACTTGGACTAATCTACATTAATTATAGTAGTTAGTCAATGTAGAAGATAAATATATTATACAAACTTTTTGCTCTTAAGAATGATATCAATATAAGACATCATCAAAACTAATCATAACTAACATTCTCCCCCTTTTTGATGATGGCAAATACCTTAAGAAAAATATGTATATATATATATATGAAATATATTAAATGTAACATATTTTTCTTGCCATTCTCTCCCCCTTATTTGTCATTAACAAAAAGTTGGGGTAATGAAGAAATACTTGTGGAGAGATAAGTATGAAAATAAATTAAAAATGATTGTCTCTCTTTAATCATATTTTAAGAAAGTAATTTTTATCTCCCCTTTTTGAAAGTATTATTATTTTTAATATGATGCAAAAAAAATCATGTAAATATGTCCGAAAACAATTTGGAGAGGTTTTCAAGAAGTCTTTCACATTTAAAGCATATAGGTGCCAAACATATGTAAAATATTCACAGAATATAAAGAGATAAAGTTCAGAAATGCTCATTTATATTCAGCAAAGTGATGAATGATCTGTGAAGTCCATTTGCTTGCTTGAAGTATGAGATACTCGGAACTTTTGTTCATAGAGTTCTTTTGTAGAACATATCTCAACTTCAAAGATGGAACGTGAAAGCATTATTCCTCAATGTGATAGATTCTTCTTATAGTGCATGAGGGAATATCCGCGTACAGAATGAAACTGCGGCTACAAATTGAAAACTTCTTTTTGCAATAGAGATTTGTCAGTGCAACCAAATATCAAAGTATTCCTTTCGATATGATATTTTCAACTTAAGACAACGAAAGGAGAATATAGGATATTTTCAAATATGAAATTAACTCATCATCAAAACTAATACGACATAGTAGATGCAGATGAGTATACTTAAAGGAATTTTCTTCAAACAAAGGAGATGAGCTTGTAAGATATAGAACACATGTGAATGTGAAGCTCCCCCTTAATGAATGCATGACTGAAAAAGTATGAAGTCCCCTAAAATGATACCACATAATTGTAAAACTTATGCTTTTTATGATGATAATAAAAATGTTTAAAACCATAAGAATCATTTTGAAAATGAATGTGATCAGACTAAATTTCATGAAATAGGATTAAATGAATAAAATCAATTTAGCCTAGCAATACGTGTATATTCTTTCATAATACAATACCTCACTCAAGTAATATCGTAATTACTTGAGTCATATTCCTCTATTATCCATTGATGCATCACTGGCTAGCAACTATCTGATGATGTGATCAATATTGAAGATCTCCCAGATTTGATGCATAAGGATGAATATCTTATCGGCCCTTTGTTCCCTTAGCCAGGTTGCTGTGGTGTCGGGATATTTGATCGAGTTGCCAAGGTCCTTAGCCGATATCATCACCAAGTAGGGAGTTGCAAAGGCTTATCTCGGTCATGCCGGGATACTTAGTCATAAAGCCGAAGTGCAAGTCCAACGAACCATCTCGGCATCTCTGAATTAGATAACTTATATGATTTGCTCACCGACATGGAATCTTGGTAGAAGATAGCTGATGTAGTTGAGCGAGCTTCCAAGCGACGTGGCTTTTTATTTTGATTTTTTTTAATTTTAAATTTTGCAGATCGCTGAGACATTGATTCGAGGCAGCTCATTCTCTCCTTCTCCTAACCTCGAGATATTACTTTAACAACCTCGAGGCACAAGGATCAGCAAATAGATTCATTCTTTACTCTATTCACCTCTGTTTTTCATATTCTAAACAGAGTACTGCAAAACAACAATATATGCTCTTTGGTACCCTATATGTTCCTTGGGTCCACATAAGATTGAACATAGCAATACTTAAACTTGCTCTTACATAATTGAAACATATTATATTTGAGCAAGGAGAATATCACAATCAACAATAATGGTATTCAATATATTCATAACACTGAACATACTAGTCAACGAATAAATGATACCAAGAAAGTTATTCTTCAATGACAATTACTAAATACACTTATGTAGGAAAGTATGTCATTGATTATGAATCTCAGTATTCCATGGATGAGATTAAAATTTCAAAAATGATAATGAAACATGCAAATTGTTTCAAATTTTGAATGTTCTTTCAAATCGTAATAATGCATTATGAATTCAAAATTTTCATGAATGAAAGTTTCATTTTTGAAGCATGTTTGAAAACAATGATTACTTTTAAAACATGATGGAAGTCAATCGGTTTAATGAATATATCAGAATGCTTCAGTTTCAAAGAACATGTCAATCATTAGAATTAACACGTTGAAGAATTAGTTTTGATGGACTTGCATATGTTTTTCATTGACTTGGAGAAAGCTTATAACTACATGCTGAGAGATCTACTTTTGAAAGCCTTAGAAAAGAAGGATGTATGTATTGCACATATTAAGGTCATATAAGATATGTATGTGAAGGGATTACACTGGTGTGAGAACGCCTAGAGGTGGGATGAAGGACTTTCCTATAAGAATTAGCCTACATTAGGAATTAGCCTTGAGCTCTTATTTGTTTAACCTCATCTTAGACATTTTAACTAAGCTTATACTCGAAGATATCGCCAAGTGCATGTTGGTTATGATTAGTTTTGATGATGTCTTATATATGCCATTACGAAAAGCAAAAAGATTGAGTAATATAATTATCTCCTACATTGACTAACTGTTATATTTAACGTAGATTATTCCAAGTTAAATTATGGAGAATAATCAAGAAGAATATAAGAGATGAAAGAAAGAAGTACCTGCAAAGGTTGTCAAGAAAGCAAGATGTTATCAATGGATTTTGGTGATAACCAAGTAGAAGAGAAGAGACTAAATAAAGAAGAACATGGATATATTTTCTTATATGTGATACTGGGAGTCTTTATAATAAAACAGAAGTTGGATTGAAGCTTCAACATATTTGAGCTACAATGCAGTATACAAAAAGATGACACATGAAATTCTGGAACAAGTTCAGTATAGGCTCGGCTTTCTGGATATTGAAGAAGGTAGAAGCTATAAATAATGATGAGCCCAAGTTAAATAATGAAGAATGATCAAGATGGGAGATGAAAGATGGAAGAACTTGATGAATGGAATGAGAATATGATTATACAAGTTTTGATTCTAGAAGCCTCCAACATCATATGGAAGTTGGAATGGCTCAATTTGGAGTTAAAGTCAGCAAGAAAGCATCTTCAGGATGAGAAAACTCGAGTTTCCAAGTCAAAACTCGAGTTTCCTGCTTCGCTACAATGATTTGCTCTTCTGGTATGAGTTTGGGACTCAAAACTCGAGTTTGTAGTGTTTTCAGCATTTCTGGCGTCTCTAGACTAGCAAAACTTGAGTTTCCAAGTCAAAACTCGAGTTTTCAGCGGTGATCAGCAACTCTGTTCTACTCTGTTTCACATTCAGCACGGGCGATGTCTGGTAATTTGATGATATCTCACAAACCAAAAATCGGATTGAGGTGAAACCAATGGCATATGAAACTAGACTCCCAATGCGTCATTTTGATATAAAATTCAAGCCAAAACGAGTTCAGATCAAGGAGCTATGAATTGTTGAATTTGGCAGAAAAATTCATGCCACACAGCAAACCAAGCTTCAATTTTTTGAGTGTATCTCACAAACTACAAATTCTATTGAGCTGAAATCAGTGGCATATGAAAGTAGACTCACAGAGCTTTCCATCAATAGTTGAACGGACCAAAACGGAGTTCAGACCAGGGAGATATGACCCTCGAAAGTTGACAATCAGTTCAAGAAGTTGCGAAAATGCTCAACAAAGTCAAAACTCGAGTTTGTAAATACAAAACTCGAGTTTCCGAGTTACAGAGACCAACCAAGGGCAGAACAAAGTCAAAACTAGAGTTTGTAATTAAAAACTCGAGTTTATCAAAGGAAGAGAACAAACTTTGGTTTTGGGAGATAACCAAAACTCGAGTTTACAAGTGGAAACTCAAGTTTTCATCAGATAAAGAGCAACGAACTTCAGAGTATCTTCCAAACTCGAGTTTGTAAGTAGAAAACTCGAGTTTTGCTCAGGAAGAGGCAAATCCAGCATTCGACAACAAAGGGAAACTCGAGTTTTCAAGAGCAAACTCTAGTTTACACCTCTGGTTCAGAAAATCACCGTTTCGAAAATCCTGATTCTTCTGATAAACATCCAGATGATTACCCAAATGATTTATAACACTTCTTAACATTATTTATAACATTTGTGTACATGTTTCAGATGATCAAAGCCTGTTAAACTGAAGAACAAAGGAAAAGTAAATGCTGATGTCATAGCTAGTTCAGAAAACGAAGTTCTAACGGCTAGTTCCATCTGAGTCTAACGGCCATATTTGTTTATCCAACAGTCACTGAATCTTCTCAACGGTTATATATTGATCTCTACCGATAAATAGAAGACGGATTCAAGCATAAAAATGCAGAGACAAGAGCTTACATCTTCAACATGCTAATACTCTGTTTTCACATCTTTTACTCTCTGTTTTTCATGTTTAGATAGCTTAGAGAGTGAAGTGATTTGTAAAGTTCTTCAGTGTTTATTTATTCACTTCTAATAGAGAAGATTTATTATAATTATTCCATTCTTCTGAGAGTTTCTCAAGATTGAGTGATCTTGAGTGGAAAACACATTGTGTCGATTACAACTTGTAAGGGGGAGTGAATCCTAGTGAGAGGATTATTTCGAGTATAGAGTGTGTGATCAAGCGGTGTGTTGATTACAGTTTGTAAGGGGGAGTGAATCCTAGTGAGAGGATTACTTCAGTTACAGAACGTGTAATCAAGTTCAAAGAAGATAGTGGATTGAAAATCCCAAGTGAAGCTTGGGGACTTGACGTAGGTCAAGGATTGGGCCGAACTAGTATAAATCAGTTTGCACATTCTCTTCCCTTATCTCTTTCATTTCCATCATATATGTTTGAATGTGTATACATATTTAAATGTGTGGTTATTGCTTTATAAACTGGTTTACGTGAGTTACAAAAAGAATTTCAAAGTTCCTAAATTTTATACTTCACCCAATTCACCCCCCCTCTTGGGTTCAGCCGGTTCTTACATTTGGTATTAGAGCTTGATTTCTTGTTTAAAGGACTTTACCATCTCAAGAGTTTCAATGGTTGATTTCGGGTGTTCCTCGTTTTCAGAAGGTTTTGATTATACCATTCCACTATTTTTCAAATATATTGATTTTTGGTTTTGGAAAGCTAGAATGACTAGTTTTATCAAAGCAATTGATTTGATATGTGGAATGTTTTTATAAATGTTTTTGATCTCAAACCAAGACAGGATTGTGAAAGTTGGAGCTTGATACCCAAGAGGGGGGGTGAATTGGGTATCTTTTAAAAATTAAAAAGATAACTATGTTTTTAATACACCAAAACAGGGTAAGACAGAGGAGAAGGGAAGAAGAAGCTTGACACAGATGATTTATGTTGGTTCGGTCCTTTCTCTGACCTACATCCAGTCCCCAAGCCTCACTTGGGATTTTCAATCCACTATAATCAACAAATGATTACAAACTCTGTACTAAGAGTTGTTCTCTCACCAGAACACACTCCCCCTTACAAGTTGTAACCAATACACCCTAACCACCTAGTCCCCTGACTTGTGGTTATCACAATCAATAAATGATTTACAAGTAATAACTCTCTCACAGAGTAGATATGATAATCACTGAAGAACAAATGTCAAAATGACACTATTACAAATGAAAGCTGAACACAATAAATGAACTTAAGAAATTTTCGCTATCAGTTGGTGTATCAGCTTGAGAAGAAGTTAATGCACTCTATTTATAGGTAGAGAACATTAAATGATCGTTGCTTGATGAATCCAACCGTTGTAGGTGATTAGCTCTAAGTCTGGTCTTCTTCTCTCTCTAAACTTCTACTAATCCAAGTGTTAATGTGATCTGATGTGGCCCTTTGAGAATTTGCCCATTGGAGATGACTTTGCTTGTTGTAGTAAGCATTCTTTAACGTTTAGAAGGCGTGCTCAGATGGATTAGCTGAAAATAGGTTGATTTGCAGAAGTGCATTTAATGCACTGTACACTTTTTGCTTTATGGCTTTGACCTTCATTGATCTTCATCTGTGCTTGCTGAAATTCACTTAACAAACTTGTTAAACATAGCTGGGATCATAAGTGAATGAGTTATGGAAGCAACAAGATCAAACAATAATGATTTGCAAATTTGTGTAATTCAAAAATCAGTTTTGACCGTTGTATACCGCGGTAAGTTCCTCTATACTGGAGTATGGCACTGTGCATAAGTGTCCATACTGCAGTATCCAAAGTCATACTGTGGTATACAGCTTCCAGAGGCAAAACATCGTGATTTATGTTTGAAAGTCATGACCTATACTGCGGTATGTAAGTAGCATACTGCAGTAAGCGAGTTCTCGATAAATTGAGAATCAGTTTAAGAGCCCAATACTGCAGTATTCAAACCTATACTGCAGTATGCAATGGTTAAAAATTTGGGAGCTCTCTATATAAGCATATACTACAGTATTCATACCTATACTGCGGTATTGCCTTGACTTAGAAATTTAGTTGCTCTCTGGATGGCCCTATACTACAGTATACATACCTATACTGCGGTATTGGCTTGACTTAGAAATTTAGTTGCTCTCTGGATGCCCCTATACTGCAGTATACATACCTATACTGCGGTATTGCCTTGTTTTGAAAAACTCGGTTGCTCTCTAAAAGTCCAATGCTGCGGTATAGCACCCTATACTGCGGTATTGCCTTAACTTGAAAAATTTGACTGTTCTCTGGTAGTCCAATATTGCGGTATAGCACCCTATACTGCGGTATTGACTTAACTTTGAAAAATTATTGCTTTCTGGATGACCCTTTACTGCAGTATACAGACCCATACTGCAGTATGCAACTATCAGATGGTTTTTAAAGAATCTTGGAAACTTCAAAACATGTTTACACTTGTTGTTAATCATCAAAACACATTGAGAACTAACATTCTCCCCCTTTTTGATGATGACAACACTTGTAAACTTTGTTTTTAAAGAATTTAAAAGATGTAATCTGTTTTGAATTGAAGTTTTCAAAATTCAATATTAAGTTATCAGAAAACAACCAGTTTTGCATTTTCAACCATAAAATTCAGAGATTGGCATCAGATATGTATTTGAGAGCATAAACATTTTGAGATATATTCATTAAATATGATTCATACAATCAGAACTGATATCAGAAAAGATGAACACATTGATAATAACTGATATCAGAGCAAGCAACTACAAAAACATCAAAATAGCAGATGAAATGCAAACTTCCTAGATACTACACCTAGACACTATACATCTACATCTTTTACATCTTTCTCTCCTTCTCCCCCTTTATCTTCAGCAAACTCTGGGTCAAGGATAAACACAGGAGGAGTGTAGAGCACCATGGCTGTGTTGGGATCAAAAGAGGGATCATGGGGCTCTGCATATGGAGAAGGTGTGGGGAAAACTTCAGTGGTCAGAGTAGGTGGAGATGGGAATGGGCCAGGGCGGACTTCTGTGTTAGGAGTGATAGGTGAAGATAGTATGACTGTGGCTGGTGTGGAAATGGAGGCTGGGGATGATGAGGCAGGCGGTGAAGTGGTGTGCGGTGGGCTAGGAAAAACAAAAGATGGTGATGAAGGTGGGGAAATGTGAGTCTCAGGAGAGGATGTGGGAGGGCCGGTAGTGAACCCAAAGGTTGATGAAGAAGCTCCAACATCAAAATGCTTGATCAGGCGATCAACCTTATCCCGGGCGTCAGATGCAACTGTCAGTGTGAGAGCCAGCCGGGAGTCCAAATCAATACACTGATCGAAGATCTCTTGATGCTTCTTGTCAAATTGTTCCTTGAGCTTTGCCACTTCCGCGTCCATCTTGGCTCTCATATCAGCAGCCAATCGCCCAAACTCAAACTGCATCTTCATAAAAAGAGACGCAACAGCAGCATCCACAATCCTTTTTATCCTATCATCAAAATCCAATGGTGGTGGAGGCAGAGTCGACTGGGCCTCATGTGCGACTGACTGTGATGCGTCTGTGACCTCGGTGGAGCCCTCGATTGACCGGATCCTTCCGGCTCAAATTGTACCTTCATAAAGTTAAGCTGTGTCTTTCCGAAGGCCGTGATATACTTCATCTGCTCAGGAGGACCCACGTACCATATTTTATGGTAGAACATGATCAAGGAAACTAGAGATGCGAAAGGCATGTAGGATCCTTTGCGGGACACGAACTTGAAGTAGCTGATCTCCTTGAACAGCCACTCCCCAATGTTGAGAGGATGCTTACGAATGAAGGCAGTGAAGAAGCGATAGTCCTTTTGCATGAAGTGCGTGTAGCTTCCTCCCTTTTGCACAAAATTATGTGAATACATGTATCAAATAACTCGGTGCAAAGGTGGCATGTCCAAGGGCTTGAAGGTTAAGTGGGCTCTCTGATCATCCGGTATGTCCTGACCGGGCACTAGCGAGGTATACACCTCCTCGTTCGTGTATTTCGATGTGGATGCCTCTGGAGGATTAACGACCTTGAGAATCTTGTTGAGGATGGCGGCAGACAGTGTGAATTGTACCCCTCTGACAGATGTTATGATCCTTTCTTCAACCAGCCTTCCTTCCGAGTCCAAAATGTGGTTGGTCGCCATGTTGAAGTAGAACATCTTGACCAACTCTGGACAGTAAGCGACCTCGATGGAAACAAATGTAGCATATGGCCCGAACCACGGCGAGAGATCCACGTTGCACTCACGATAAACTTGTTCCAAATTAATGGAGATGACAGCACAGAATCCTCGACTCCCAAATTGGTCTTTGAACTTGGCATTCAAGCTAGGAGGAAGTAGAATTGGAGCAACCTTGAATCCCTCTGATGCATTCTTGTGAATCTTAATATCCTCTATAGCATTTACAATCACGTGCAAAGATTCTTGCTCAGACTCAGTCTCTGATGAAGAACCAGTAACCTCAACAGTTGAGGGAGAGGATAGACAGTCGTGGAAGCTCTCTTGGACCTTGCTTTTTGATGAACAACGGTCCTTTTCCCTTTTGCCTTGCTCGGCTCTCCAGTCTTCTTCTTCTTGGCAGCTGAAGATGGGGTTGGTGCTCTAGATGAAGTACCCCTCTTCTTGGGGTTTAGTGAAGAGGCCTCTGGGATAGTAACACCGACTCCGGGAATATGACGATCAATGTCGGTCTCTAATCTCTTTGGAATTGACTTCATCCTTGGTGCTCTGTGTGGAAGAGAAGAAGTGGGTTGTTTGGAGATAAATTGATCTTTGGACATTTTGACGATAGGGTTTCGCCGAGAATGAGAATGGGAGGAATTTGAGTGAAATTTGGTGAGAATTCGTGGGGAATTTGTGACGGTTTCAAAGTGAGATAAGAGAGAAAGACGTGACTCTGCTAGGGTTTACTGTAGTAAAGACGTGAGTATGGAAGAACACGACTGTTCAGTATATATAGATAGATCCCTATACTGCAGTAAAGTTCTTGCATACTGCAGTATAGCATACTTTCATTTACATACTGCAGTATAGATGGAAGTATACTGACCTGGACTTCAAAAATGTAGAGTGAATTTTTGAAAACCCCGATGGCCATACTGCAGTGTAGCACTTACATATTGCAGTATGCCTTTGGCATACTTGGAGCTTTGGCTTCTGTCTCACCCTATACTACGGTATATCACTTGCATACCGCGGTATAGCTCTTCTGAACTTCTGTTTCAGCTTTTTGCAACTTCTAAATTTGAGTATTATCACTAATCTTGGAGTATGCAACCTCTGAAACATCAAAACATCCTGCAAAAACAAAGGCTAAACACTCCAATGCTTAAGTTAGTAAAGATTGATCATCAAAAACACATCTAACATTAAATTGAGAGAGAATTGCTTACACTTCATTGGGATTTACCATTCCCAATTCTCTCCTTATGAAAGTGAATTGTTCCTTGGCTAGAGGTTTGGTAAAGATGTCAGCTAGTTGAAGATGGGTTGGAATGAACATCACTTTGACATCTCGTTTTTGGACATGATCCCGAATGAAGTGGTGCCTCACATCAATATGCTTGGTTCTTGTATGTTGCACCGGATTCTTGGCCAAGCTTATTGTGCTAGTGTTGTCACACAATATTGGGATCTCCTTCAAGTGGACTCCCAAATCAGCAAGTTGTTGCTTTAACCATAGCACTTGAGCACAGCAACTTGAGGCAGCCACATATTCAGCTTCGGTTGATGACACGGCCACAGTTGTTTGCTTCTTACTGAACCATGACACAAGTGAGTTCCCAAAAAACTCGCATTGGCCACTTGTGCTCTTTCTATCCGTCTTGTAGCCAGCATGGTCCGAATCCGAATATGCCACCAAGTGCTCCGGCTGACCTTTGGGAAACCATAGTCCAAGAGTCTTCGAATCAGAGAGATATCTGAATATCCTCTTCACATGTTCAGCATGTGACTCTTTAGGAGCGAATTGGAACCGAGCACACATTCCAACACTGAATTGGATGTCTGGGCGACTTGCGGTGAGATAGAGCAATGATCCAATCACTCCTCTATACTTGGTGATGTTGAAATCCTTGCCCTCTTCATCAGCATCCAAAGAAGTAGTTGTGCTCATTGGTGTGTCAGCCCCATTGCACTTGTCCATTCCAAACTTCTTCAGCAAATCATTTAAATACTTGGTTTGGGATATAAATATCCCATCTCTTCGTTGCTTGATTTGCAGCCCAAGGAAGTAGTTGAGCTCTCCCATCATTGACATCTCAAATTCACCCTACATAGTCTTGGAAAATTCCTCACACAAGGAGTCATTAATAGCACCGAGTATAATATCATCAACATAAATTTGAACAATTAAAATCTCATTCAATTTATTTTTCTTAATAAACAGTGTTGTGTCAGCTTTGCCTCTGATAAATCCTTGATTGAGTAAGAATTGACTCAATCTTTTATACCAAGCTCTTGGAGCTTGCTTAAGGCCATAAAGTGCTTTCTTTAGTTTGAAAACATGATCTGGAAATTGTTCATTTCCAAAACCTGGAGGTTGTTCTACATACACCTCCTCTTGAATAAAACCATTTAAAAATGCACTTTTGACATCCATTTGAAAAAGTTTAAAACCTTTTACACATGCAAAGGCTAGAAGAACTCTTATGGCTTCCAATCTTGCCACTGGAGCATAAGTTTCTTCATAATCTATTCCTTCTTCCTGATTATAGCCTTTGGCAACCAATCTTGCCTTATTTCGGACAATGATTGCTGACTCATCTCGTTTGTTTTTGAATACCCATTTAGTGCCAATGACCGGATGATCTTTAGGCCTAGGTACCAAATCCCAAACTTGATCTCTGTCAAATTGATGTAATTCCTCTTGCATAGCAATCACCCAATCATTGTCTGAAAGGGCTTCTTCTATCTTAGAGGGTTCAATGTGTGAAATGAATGCAGAAAATGTGACCTCATTTAAAGTACTATTTCTATTTCAACTTGGTCTAAAGGATGATTCCTTATAAATCTCCAAGCTCTAGGTTGAGACTGATCAGGATTTTCTAAATTGTTTTCGGGATCAACCTCAAAAACATTTTCTGAATTTTTAGATTGAGAAGGAGTAGTTTTCGAAAAGAATTGGTTTTTGAAAAGGTCTCTTCGTCATCATTCAAGGATTTATCAGCTTCTTGTTCACTGAACACAACATGTATAGACTCTTCTACAACCTTAGTTCTAGTGTTGAAGATTCTATATGCTTTGCTTCTATTGGAATAGCCAATAAATATGCCTATATCTACTTTGGAGTCGAATTTACCAAGATTATCTTTACCATTATTGTGCACATAGCACTTGCATCCAAAGATGTGTAGGTGGCTCAGATTCGGCTTTCTTCCCTTATAGAGCTCGTATGGGGTCTTGTTCAGCTTTTTCCTCAAGTAAGCTCGGTTTGAGATGTAGCATGCCATACTCATAGCGTCAGCCCAGAACACTTGTGAAGTGTTGTTCTCATTCAACATTGGTCTTGCCATCTTAGTGAGCACTTTATTCTTCCTTTCTGCAACACCATTTTGTTGTGGAGTCCTTGGAGCTAAGAAGTTGTGGTCAATCCCCATATTGTCACAGAACTCAGCAAAGGCGTTGTTCTCGAATTCACCACCATGATCAGTCCTTATTCCTGAAATTGAAAACCCTTTCTCGTTCTGGACCTTATTGGCAAGTACAACAAACTGATCAAATGTTTCATCTTTAGATGACAGAAAAATAGTCCAACAAAATCTAGAGAAATCATCTACAATAACCAATGTATATAGATTGCCACCAAGACTCCTCACCCTTGCTGGACCCACAAGATCCATATGTAGCAATTGCAATGGTCTATTGGTAGATACTTCATTTATGTTTTTGAAAGATGACTTAGTTTGTTTTCCCTTTTGGCATGCTTCACAGATCAAATCATTTTTAAAACTGAGTTTGGGAATACCAATCACTAAGTCCTTTTTCAGCAACTTGTCAAGTTGAAACATGTTGACATGAGCTAATCGCTTATGCCATAGCCAACTCTCATTCAAGTTACTTACAAAACAATTTTCAGAAATTGAAGCATTACTAGAGAAATTAAGAGTATAACAATTTCCATCTCTAGGTGCTCTAAATAAAGCTTTTGTTTTCAGATCATCAATGGAAATTAAATCCTTTTTCACAATCAAGCATTCGTTTGAATCAAAGATAACTAAATTACCCTTGTCGGTGCTTTGACTCACACTAAAGAGGTTGTGGCATAATCCTTTTACAAGGTAGACATCCTTGATGAGTGGACCTTTATTGTTTCCAATCTCACCAATGCCAGCGATTTTCCCGGTTTGGTCACCACCAAAGGTCACCTTGCCACCGTCCTTAGGCTTGATTGAGACAAATTTGGATTTATCTCCAGTCATATGTCTTGAGCATCCACTATCAATGTACCATTTGTTGGCCCTTGATGCTCTAAGACACATCTGCAAATCATAGGGGATCAAGTTTTAGGTACCCATCTTTTCTTGGCTCCTTTGGGGTTAGCTTGTACCTTGGAAACATATGTTCCTTTTGGTACCCATTGATAATTTCCAGCAGGTTTAGCTTTCCTTTCATTTTTATGAAAACAAGAGGAGGTAGAATGACCTTTCCTATTGCAATAGTTACAGTGTGCAAAGGGATTAGAAGAATGAACTGATTTTGTAAAATAGTTCATGTACGATTTTTGACCATTCTTCTTCTTTCCTTTCTTCTTGTCAAAATCTGGTTTATAACCAATGCCCAATCTATCGTTTATAAAACATTGTTGTTTAAGAATCACATTGAGCATTTCACTTCCCTTAGTGAATTTCTCAAGCGCTTTTGTCAATTGTGGATTCTTTTTCTCCAAGATAGGGCATTCATCACAAACTAGAATTTCAGGAGAAGAAAGTCTTTCAACTTGCAGTTCAAGAGTAGTGTTTTTCTTTTTCAAGGCAAAATATTTTTCAGCAAGTTTTTCAAATTCCATTTGCACAATGTTGTATTCATCAAAAAGTTCATCATAGGAAGGTTTAGATTCATATACCTCATTGCTTGTATCATGTTGCTCTTCTTCAGCAACTAGACATATGTTCGCTTTTTCTTCTTCTTCTTCAGTTTCATCTTCATCGGATGAGCTATCTCCCCATATAGCTGAGACATAGGCCTTCTTTTTGGACTTTTTGAACTTCTTCTTTTCTTTCTCTTGGTTCTTCAACTGAGGACATTCTGATTTGATATGTCCGGGCTTCTCGCATTCGTAGCATATGATAGGCTTCTTTGATTCATAGCTGGAACTTCCCTTTTGAAACTTCTTGAAGCCTTGATCCTTTCTGTAGAACTTCTTGAAACGCCGAACCATAATCCCAATCTCTTCATTCTCATCTTCCTCATCATCCGATTCTTTTGCTTCCTTCACAGCCTTGAGGGCTACTCCTTTGTTCTTCCCACTCACTTCATCAAGCTCTTTTCTGAACTTGAGCTTCCCTTCATATTCAGATAGGCTTCCAAACAAAGCAGCTACAAAGCTCATTGACTCACCACATGCTTCCTCAATGGCTGTCACTTTGGCTTCCCATTCTTTGCTAAGAATATTGAGAATTTTCCTCACTTGAACAGGTTGTTCATATGTTTTTCCTAAGGCAGCAAGCTGGTTGATCAAATGAGTGAATCTTAGTTGGAAATCAATGATAGATTCACCAGACTTCATGCGAAGAAGATCATATTCTGTCATGAGAGTGTTGACTCTATTCTCCTTGACTCCGGTGGTTCCTTCATGAGCAATTTCTAATGCATCCCACATAGCCTTAGCTGTTGGCAAAGTGCAAATTCTGAAATACTCTTGTTGACTAAGAGCACTTTGCAACATGAGAATGGCTTTGCTGTTAAGAGTGACATTTCTTCGATCATTCTCATCATAGGCATCTTCTGGCTTTGGAACTCTACGACCATTTTCCATCACAGTTGGTGCATAATCTCCAACTTCAAATACTCTCCATAGCCCATATTCAGAGGCCATAATGAAGACTTTGAATTTGGCTTTCCAGAATGAATAATGTTGTCCACTGAAACCTGGTGGTCCGTTGATAGAAGCTCCATTGGGTAGAATACCTTCCATTTTGATCCTTCTCGAGATGTTAAGCTCTTATGAGAAGACCTAGCTCTGATACCAAATGAAAGTTGGAGCTTGATACCCAAGAGGGGGGGTGAATTGGGTATCTTTTAAAAATTAAAAAGATAACTCTGTTTTTAATACACCAAAACAGGGTAAGACAGAGGAGAAGGGAAGAAGAAGCTTGACACAGATGATTTATACTGGTTCGGTCCTTTCTCTGACCTACATCCAGTCCCCAAGCCTCACTTTGGATTTTCAATCCACTATAATCAATGAATGATTACACACTCTGTACTAAGAGTTGTTCTCTCACCAGAACACACTCCCCCTTACAAGTTGTAACCAATACACCCTAACCACCAAGTCCCCTGACTTGTGGTTATCACAATCAATGAATGATTTACAAGTAATAACTCTCTCACAGAGTAGATATGATAATCACTGAAGAACAAATGTCAAAATGACACTATTACAAATGAAAGCTGAACACAATAAATGAACTTAATAAATTTTCGCTATCAGTTGGTGTATCAGCTTGAGAAGAAGTTAATGCACTCTATTTATAGGTAGAGAACATTAAATGACCGTTGCTTGATGAATCCAACCGTTGTAGGTGATTAGCTCTAAGTCTGGTCTTCTTCTCTCTCTAAACTTCTACTAATCCAAGTGTTAATGTGATCTGATGTGACCCTTTGAGAATTTGCCCATTGGAGATGACTTTGCTTGTTGTAGTAAGCATTCTTTAATGTTTAGAAGGCGTGCTCAGATGGATTAGCTGAAAATAGGTTGATTTGCAGAAGTGCATTTAATGCACTGTACACTTTTTGCTTTATGGCTTTGACCTTCATTGATCTTCATCTGTGCTTGCTGAAATTCACTTAACAAACTTGTTAAACATAGCTGGAATCATAAGTGAATGAGTTATGGAAGCAACAAGATCAAACAATAATGATTTGCAAATTCGTGTAATTCAAAAATCAGTTTTGACCGTTGTATACCGCGGTAAGTTCCTCTATACTGGAGTATGGCATTGTGCATAAGTGTCCATACTGCAGTATCCAAAGTCATACTGCGGTATACAGCTTCCAGAGGCAAAACGTCGTGATTTATGTTTGAAAGTCATGACCTATACTGCGGTATGTAAGTAGCATACTGCAGTAAGCGAGTTCTCGATAAATTGAGAATCAGTTTAAGAGCCCAATACTGCAGTATGCAAACCTATACTGCAGTATGCAATGGTTAAAAATTTGGGAGCTCTCTGTATAAGCCTATACTGTAGTATTCATACCTATACTGCGGTATTGGCTTGACTTTGAAATTTAGTTGCTCTCTGGATGGCCCTATACTGCAGTATACATACCTATACTGCGGTATTGGCTTGTTTTGAAAAACTCGGTTGCTCTCTAAAAGTCCAATACTGCGGTATAGCACCCTATACCGCGGTATTGCCTTAACTTGAAAAATTTGACTGTTCTCTGGTAGTCCAATACTGCGGTATAGCACCCTATACTGCGGTATTGACTTAACTTTGAAAAATTATTGCTTTCTGGATGACCCTTTACTGCAGTATACAGACCCATACTGCAGTATGCAACTATCAGATGGTTTTTAAAGAATCTTTGAAACTTCAAAACTTGTTTACACTTGTTGTTAATCATCAAAACACATTGAGAACTAACAGATTGGACTGAAAAAGAAAAGAAAACATTTTCTTTGAATATTAGAGCAATGAAGATTCTTTACAGTGCCTTAACCAAAAATGATTTTGTGAAAATCAAATATTGCTCTAGTGCTAAAGAAATCTAGGATTCTCTTGATTCTATATATTCTTCTAATAAATATATTGAAGTTGAAAGTGTTGACAGTTCATCTGAAACTACAAGTTGTGTATCCACATTTGATGAACATTTGGAAGTGGAGAATGAAGAAGGAGAATTCTTTGAATACTTCCATGATCCCTTCAACACAAAAGGACAAGAGGAAGAGGATTCCCAAAAAAAGCTCATGGAAGATTGTGATCAATCATTGTCTGGAGCTCAAGATACACATATGGTAAACAATTCCAATTCGTCTTGTGTAGTTAAGAAAAATGATTTTGAACATTTCCATAAAATTGTTTTTCAACGAATTACTGATTCTACTTTGAAAAATAAAAATATTTTCAATCATGCTGGAAAATCATGTGGGAAGAAAGAATGTTCAAAGATGAGCCATTTAACATTGCATCCACTAGTCCCACACAATTCTTGCAAAACTGTTCATAATAAGCACCATTTATTATTTGCAATTATTGTGGAAAATCTGGGCATATGTCTCATACATGCTATATTAGGAGAAACTCTAATGTGAGAAATAAATTTGTTTGGGTTCCTAAAGGACAAGTAAGGTCCAATACTAATAGTCAAGGACCCAAGTATAACTAGGTACCAAAATGCCTATCTAGTACTCCATGTGTACAGGATAATTTGAATAGCAATGGACATCAAGGTATAAACAAGATGTGCAAGAAGTCGAGAGTTTTTCATGCACCAATTAGAAAGATCGTAGTATCTATATCGAGCAAGAGAACTCTCAAGGCTCCCATTGCTAGAACTACAAGGTTTAAACATCAAAGGAAGCAATTGATACAAGCAAGAAGAGTATCATCTACCTTGAGAATGGATTACCACAGAATTGAAAGACCTGGCTATCACCCAAGAAGGGGGGGTGAATTGCGTGTTTGATAAAACTTTAGGAACTTTGAAAATCTTTTTGCAACTTACTAAAAATAGTTTGAATGACAATAATAATTGATACTGCAATACTCAGTCATTCAACCATGTATGGACATTCAGATATATATGTTGGAAATGTAAGAGATAAGGGGAGAGAACATGCAAACAGTGATTTATACTGGTTCGACCCAATCCTTGACCTACGTCCAATCCCCAAGCTCCACTTGAGATTTTCAATCCACTATCCTCTTGTTTAAGCGGGCACAAGAGAAGCTTATACAAATGCACAAGTTCACCTAGGCACTTGTGAAGCCACCGAGATACACCTTTCAATCAGTTACACACTTTGTACTCGAAGTTATCCTCTCACTAGGATACACTCCCCCTTACAAGTTGTAAACTGATAACCCAATCTCCAAGTCCCACGACTTGAGATTACTACAGTGATTTGATAATCAGAAATGATCTCTCTAGAAGAGAAGATGGATAAACACTGAAGAACAATCAAATCATTTCACTCTCTATGATAAAGCTATGTAGGCATTAAGAACAGAGTGTGTATGAGACAAACATTTGATTCATAATGTTGGCATTTCGACAATGTAAGCTCTCATCTCCGTCATCTCCATTTTTTAATAATTCTCCTTTTATAGTCAATGAAAAACATAGAGCAATTCTTCCAGGTTTGAATATGACCATTGTAAGCGTATATGACCGTTGGAACTTTCGACCGTTGGAGAACTATTACCGTTGAAGTATCACCATTGGGATAATTTGAATTCTGTTCATTGAAGCTTTTGTCCCTTGGAGCATTTCACTGTTTTGAACATTTGAATTCATTGAAGAGCATTACGGTTGAGCATTCAACATCATTTCTTCAAGTTCCTTGTTGAATTCAATCTTCACTGCCATTCCTGAAAATCTGCAGAAACTCCTTCTTCATGCTTGTGACAGATTTTGATTTCTCTCAAGTTTGATGTAATCTCAAACTTTAATCACCTGAAACTTATACACAAATGATATAAATGATGTTAAGAAGCAGTATAAGTTCTTTCAGAATTCATCTGGATGTTCTTGATGAGAATCTAGAATCTCGGACGCGGTGATTTTCTGAAGCAGAGAGAGTAACTCGAGTTATTCCATGTGACTCGAGTTGTTTTAAATGCCAGAAGCTTTCTGTTTGAATTCTAACTCGAGTTGGCATCTGTAACTCGAGTTGTCCCTTTGTTTCAAACTTCCTGATACTTTCTGTCTGCATTGTAACTCAAGTTATTCCATATGGCTCAAGTTGTTTTAAATGCCAGAAGCTTTCTGTTTGAATTCTAACTCGAGTTGGCATCTGTAACTCGAGTTGTCCCTTTGTTTCAAACTTCCGGATACTTTCTGTCTGCATTGTAACTCGAGTTATCCTTAGTAACTTGAGTTGCCAAAGTGATTAATTGCTCTTTGCCTTCTTGAGTAACTCGAGTTGGTGGTCATAACTCGAGTTGCATTAAATTCTCACAACAGTCGATTACTGTCTGTGTTCAGTCTGACTCGAGTTGGTGGACCTGACTCGAGTTGGAATCTCTTCTCAATATTCTCTCTTCTCTTCTACCTTTCTGATTGACATTGATTCGAGTTTCCAATCCTAACTTGAGTTATCCAAACTCAGTTAACAACTCATTCAAAACCTCATTGTATGTTGAGCATTTTTAATCATCTTGAACTTACTGTAATTTTGGAAGGCCATAGCTCCTTGAATATAACTCAAAATATAGAAAATGACCTATCCCCAGAAAGCTCTTTATGTCTTGTTTCAAATGCTGTTGGTTTCAGCTCATTTGGATGTGTGGTTTGTGAGTTACACTCAAAATACCAAAGCTATGTCTGAACTATGGCGTGAACTGATATGCCAACTTTTGAAATTCATAACTCCTTGATCTAAACTCCTTTGGGCTTGAAAATTTGTCACAATGATGCATTAGGAGTCTAGTTTCATATGCCTTTGGTTTCGTCTCAATCTGATTCCTGGTTTGGGAGATATCATTGAAATACCAGACCTCACCCAGCTGAAACGCGAAACAGAGGTGAACAGAGGTGCTTAAAATAACTGGTAACTCGAGTTATTAAGTGGTAACTCGAGTTACTCCTAGTCCAGAGACGAAAATCACATTTCTTAACTTGAGTTACTCATACTAACTCGAGTTGGATCAGTCCAGAAACCCAGAAATATTGTAGCAAAGCACACTAACTCGAGTTGGACACCATAACTCGAGTTGGATCATTCCAAACATTATATTTCCTTTTTTTAACTCTGATTTGAGCCATTCCAACTTCGATTTGATCATGGAGACTTCTAGGATCAATTTTAGAACTTGGATAATGATATCTTCATTCCATTCAGCAAGTTCTTCCATTTTCCATCTCCTATCTTGATCATTCTTCATTATTTAGCTTGGGCTCATCATTCTCTTCAGCTTCTACCTTCTTCAATATCTCCTTCTTGATTGATCTCTACAATTCAACTTGGACTAATCTACATCAAATATAATAGTTAGTCAATGTAGGAGATAACTATATTACTCAATCTTTTTGCTTTTAATAATGGCATCTATATAAGACATCATCAAAACTAATCATAACCAACATTCTCCCCCTTTTTGATGATGGCAAATACTACAAGAAAAATATGTAAGAATATGAAGTTACATTAAATGCAACATAATTTTTTTGCCATTCTCTCCCCCTTATTTATCATTAGCAAAAAGTTGAAGTATAAAGAAGATATACTTGGAGAGACAAATATTAAACCAAATTAGAAAGAGTCCAGAAATAGATTTGAAAGTGTTTTCTCTCCCTGATTGAAAATGTTTTCATTCGAAATATGATGCAATTTGAAATGTTTTTATGAAAACAAATTTGAGAGCATTTGGAGAGTTTTTCAAGAAATATTTCACAATTAAAACATATAGATACCAAACATGTGCAATATTGCTACTTGAATATAAAAGAAGTAGAGTTTAGAAATGCTCATGTTGATTCTGTAAATTGACAAATGATCGATGAAGCTTGGTTGCCGGCTTTCTTCTATGAGATCATTTGACGTATGCTCAGTAGAAGGATCATGAATATCATTTGAAATTTTGAAGATGAAAGTACAGGCTTCTTGAGGGTTATCTCATCTGAGTGAATTTAGCAGTACTCAGCTCTCATCCTTTGTCTTTTCTTCACAGATCTCTACTGTAAAGCATATCTTCAACTGGTTAAAAGAAGTGTTCCTTTCTAAAAGATATTTTCAAATGATGATCATGAAAGAAAAATATAAGATATATTCAAATATGAAATTAACTCATATCAAAACTAATAGAAGATAATGAACGTAGATGAGTATGTTTAAAATGGTTTTCTTCAAATAAAGGAGATGAGCTTTTCAGATATAAAACACATGTGAATGTGAAGCTCGCCCTTAATGAATGCATGATTAGAAAAAAATGAAGCCCTCTTTAATGATACCAAATAATAATATAACACTAAATGTTATGAGGACTAGAGTTCCTCCAACTCCAATGGACATAACATCGAATCTCAGAATTAAGAATTTTCAAGTTCACTTGGGTGGACTTGAAATTGGTATGAAGAAATCACTTATGCTTTTTATGATGATAAAAATGTTTAAAGCATAAGGATCATTTTAAAAATGAGTTTGCTTGGGCTAAATATCATAAAATAACATGGAATGAATAAAAACATGTTAGCTTAGCAATGATATGAAGTACTCAAAGCATAGTTAATGAATTTGCAGATTACGAGAATGATGAATTCAAAATCTGATACAGGTAACTCAAGTTGCACAGTGATAACTCAAGTTATAAACATGTTCAGAAAATACTTTTCAATATCCCAACTCGAGTTATCACACATTAACTTGAGTTATATTGACATTAATTTCATACAAAGATCATTTGGTAAAATCATGACTCGAGTTACTCCCAGTAACTCGAGTTATATCAGTAACTCGTATCAGTTGGGGTTTTCTGATTCACACATAACTCGAGTTATTTTCCATGTAACTCGAGTTATATCAGATAGCCAAAATGTGATATCACGATGATGCTTTTATAGCTTGAAGTACACTTCATAACTTGAGTTACTAAGTGGTAACTTGAGTTATTACACTTGCAAAAACTGATTTTCTTAAACTCATGACTTGAGTTAAGGTTGATAACTTGACTTACAATCCTTTCAAAAACCTTTTGTTATGAGACATGATTAGAGTAAAAAGCATAATGACTTGAGTCATAACAAGAACATTTTGGTCTTCCCTTGAAAAACTATATATATGTATGCTCTTTGGTGCCCAATGTTTCTTGGGGCCACACTTGATAACTCTTATGCTCTTATAGATTTAAATCATATAATATTTGAGCAAAGAGTAAAACAATCAAAGATCAAAAACATAAATTTACCCAATCAAACAAATTCAAGCCAATAAATCAAATATAATAACAGTTGAATAATTCCAAGAATGTTATTTCTCAATGACAATTTTGAAATACATGTTAAGTAGAAAAGAAGTCATTGATATGAATCTCATGTAATCCATGGATGAGATACAAATTTTTTTTAAAAAAATGATAATGAATCATCAAAATTGTTTCAAATCGTGATAATGCATTATGAAATCAAAATTTTCATGAATGAAAGATTCAATTTTGAAACATATTTGAAATCAATGCTCATTTTGAAACGTGGTGGAAGTCAATCGATTAAATGAATATATCATAATGCTTCAGGTTTATAGAACATGTCAAATGTTGCACTTAACATGTTAAAGAATTTTCTCAAAAGCAAAAGTCATGAAGATAAAGCGTTATCGAAGCTTGCTTAGCATAATAAAAACATATGAGTACAATGACTTTGCTATTGTCCTAGTGATAATTTTGCCTCTTATAATTGAATTTAGAAACATATGAATCGTTAAGGCAAGTTTTTGAATATTCAGACATAGTTACTCAAAATATGGATGAAAACAATGTTGATGTATTTGAGTAACAGAATAACATTCACAGATTAAATCCTTTTATAGAAGATAAGCTTGAAACTCATAGATGATCAACTTGTTAGACAATAAAGAATTAGGAGTTCAAGCAACACATTAAATACCAAAGATTAATATGTGAATGATAGGGAAAGTTCTACCAAACAAGTTTGAAGCATATCCAACATTTTCACTTTCAGTAACTTGAGTTATTTCTTCAAAAAAAAAAAATCAACTGAGATAAGTTATTTCTTCAAAAAAAAATTCAACTGAGATAACTTGAGTTATGAACGATAACTGGAGTTGGGTAACTCGAGTTATGACTGGTAACTCGAGTTATCTTAAACATTTTCTCATCCAGAAAGCATTGATACTATAGTAACTCGAGTTATATCAGTAACTTTTATCAGTAGAAGCTTTCTGACACACCAGTAACTTGAGTTATTTTAGCAGGAAACTTGAGTTACATCAAAAAATCAGAATCTGATGTCGCGAAAAACATTTGAAATCATGAAGTACATCGCATAACTTGAGTTATGATTAATAACTTGAGTCACTATATTCCAAAAATCATTCGTATGCATTTTCATAAATCGGAGTGAATTGAAATCCAAAACACAACTTAGAAATGTGCATTTCAAAAATATAAACTCAGAAAGTTATGCACAAATTCACTTATGGTCCATTTAGCAATCTAAAAACATTTTGAACCAACATGAATGGTTGATTGCTAAAGGAATGTAATAATGGACAAGTATTCATTACCAAAAAAAAAAAAGAACATGTAATCACAGTATAGGGTAAGGATTAGATATCACCGTAATTCCTCGTCCTTGTAGTAACTTGCTTAGTTGAGATGGATTGATGTGAATATCTTTTTTCTCGACATTCACCATCAACATCAAGCAACTTATTCAGATTCTCAAGACTTGAATAATTTCTCTATGTTGCATTCTTGAGAAGCTTTCTTTGTCCTACAGAGACATATAAACCTTTTTCTCCCATGGTATCCAAACGTACTTGGATCCAATCATTATTAGCTTGTAGGAGCCAAAATTAAATTCACATGCTCTTATGAATATGATCAATTCAGAATAATTGAGCACAATGTATTAACATGACTTTTTGTATAAAAGAGATACTTTCTTTTCAAATCATCATATATACATAAAGAGTTAAACCTATTGAATATTGCAATCTTTTTCAAAAATAAATCAGGGTGTGAGAACCCAGTTTTTTTTTTTTTAAGAGAATATTTTGCAATGCTCAAACCTAAGGTTACAAGATATAAAACCTCAATGAATATTTCAGATGATAGAAAAAGGAGGTTTTACCATTGTATACCTTAGCCTTAGGTACTTGAAAGATTGCATTTGCTCACTCAATTTATCATTCGTTGATACTTTGCCTTTTTAAATTTCATCTTGGGATGAGGCAACACTTTCTCACATGATGTAGACTGCAAGAATCTTTTCCCTTGTGCACAAGAGATCTTTCTTTTCTTATTCTCCTCAAGATAGTTGAATGACACTCTATGGTAATTTGTTCTTGAGGTAGAAGATACTCTTCTTGCATGTATCCATTGCTTCTTATGGTTTGATCTTGTAGTTCTAGCAATTGGTGCCCTGAGAGTTCTCATATTTGATATAGGTGATATGCTCCTTTTCATTGGTTCATGAGAAACTATTGGCTTTTTCATCGTACGCTTATGTCCATTGATCTTTAAGTCATCCTACACATATAGACCACTAGATGGACATTTTGGTACCCACTTATGCTTGGGTCCTTGACTATTAGTATTAGACCTTACATGTCCTTTCGGAACCCAAACAAATTTATTCCTCATGTTAGAATTTCTTCTAATATAGCATGAGTGAGAAATATGGCCAGACTTTTCACAATAATTGCAAATAATGTGATGATGTGAATTACAAGATTCTATGCAAGTATTGTGTCGATCATGATAGTAAGTATTTGAATAAGCTTTATTTGAACATTCTTTCTTCCCAACAAATTTTCCAGCATTATTTTTGAAAACATTTTTCCTTTTGAAACAAGAATTAATGATTGGTTGAACAACAATTTTATGCAAACTTTCAAAATTGTTTTTCATATCTACAGAGGAAGGGTTGGAGTTGTTTACCACATATGCATTTTGAGCTCCGGAAACTAATTTACCATATTTGTGCATGATGAGCTCCTCCTGGGAATCCTAATTCTCTTGTTCTTTCGTGTTGATAGGATCATGGAAGTGTTCTAAGATTTCTCCTTCTTCATCCTCAACTTCCAATTGTTCATCAATCATGGATATACAACCTATAGCTTCAGATGAACAGCCAACATTATCAACTTCAACATATTTGTTAGAAGTATATATAGAATCAAGAGTATCCCAAATGTCTTTAGCATTAGAGCAAGACTTAATTTTCTCAAAATCATTTTTGGTTAAAGCACTATACAAAATTTTCATTGCTCTAATGTTCAACAAAAACATTTTCTTTTCTTTTTCCGTCCAATCCTTTCTCGGTTTGAAATCAAAAACATTTGTAAAAACATTCCACATATCAAAATCAGTTGCTTTCATAAAACTAGTCATTCTAGCTTTCCAAAACCAAAAATCAATATCTTTTAAAAATGGTGGAACAGTATAATCGAAACTTTCAGAAAGCAAGTAACACCAAAATTAGCCATTGTAACTCTTGAGACGGTTAAGTCTTTTAAACAAGAGCCCCGCTCTGATACCAAATGAAAGACCTGGCTATCACCCAAGAGGGGGGTGAATTGGGTGTTTGATAAAACTTTAGGAACTTTGAAAATCTTTTCGCAACTTACTAAAAATAGTTTGAATGACAATAATAATTGATACTGCAATACTCAGTCATTCAACCATGTATGGACATTCAGATATATATGCTGGAAATGTAAGAGATAAGGGAAGAGAATATGCAAACATTGATTTATACTGGTTCGGCCCAATCCTTGACCTATGTCCAGTCCCCAAGCTTCACTTGAGATTTTCAATCCACTATCCTCTTATTTAAGCAGGCACAAGAGAAGCCTATACAAATGCACAAGTTCACCTAGGCACTTGTGAAGCCACCGTGATACACCTTTCAATCAGCTACACACTTTGTACTCGAAGTTACCTCTCACTAGGATACACTCCCCCTTACAAGTTGTAAACTGATAACCCAATCTCCAAGTCCCACGACTTGAGATTATTAGTGTGATTTGATAATCATAAATGATCTCTCTAGAAGAGAAGATGAATAAACACTGAAGTACAATCAAATCATTTCACTCTCTATGATAAAGCTATGTAGGCATTAAGAACAGAGTGTGTATGAGACAAATGTTTGATTCATAATGTTGGCATTTCGACAATGGAAGCTCTCATCTCCATCATCTCCATTTTTTAATAGTTCTCCTTTTATAGTCAATGAAGAACATAGAGCAATTCTTCCAGGTTTGAATATAACCGTTGTAAGCGTATATGACTGTTGCAACTTTCGACCGTTGGAGAACTATTACTGTTGAAATATCACCGTTGGGATAATTTGAACTTTGTTCATTGAAGCTTTTGTCCCTTGGAGCATTTCACAGTTTTCAACATTTAAATTCATTGAAGAGCATTAGGGTTGAGCATTCAACATCATTTCTTCAAGTTCCTTGTTGAATTCAATCTTCACTGCCATTCCTGAAAATCTGCAGAAACTACTTCTTCATGCTTGTGACAGATTTTGATTTCTCTCAAGTTTGATGTAATCTCAAACTTTAATCACCGGAAACTTATACACAAATGATATAAATGATGTTAAGAAGTAGTATAAGTTCTTTCAGAATTCATCTGGATGTTCTTGATGAGAATCTAGAATCTCGGACGCGGTGATTTTCTGAAGCAGAGAGAGTAACTCAAGTTATTCCATGTGACTCGAGTTGTTTTAAATGCCCGAAGCTTTCTGTTTGAATTCTAACTCGAGTTGGCATCTGTAACTCGAGTTGTCCCTTTGTTTCAAACTTCCGGATACTTTCTGTCTGCATTGTAACTTGAGTTATCCTTAGTAACTCGAGTTGCCAAAGTGATTAATTGCTCTCTGCCTTCTTGAGTAACTCGAGTTGGTGGTCATAACTCGAGTTGCATTAAATTCTCACAATAGTCGATTACTCTCTGTATTCAGTCTGACTCGAGTTGGTGGACCTGACTCGAGTTGGAATCTCTTCTCAATATTCTCTCTTCTCTTCTACCTTTCTGATTGACATTGATTCGAGTTTCCAATCCTAACTTGAGGTATCCAAACTCAGTTAACAACTCATTCAAAACCTTATTGTATGTTGAGCATTTTTAACCATCTTGAACTTACTGTAATTTTGGAAGGCCATAGCTCCTTGAATATAACTCAAAATATAGCAAATGACCTATCCCCAGAAATCTCTTTATGTCTTGTTTCAAATGCCGCTGGTTTGAGCTCATTTGGATGTGTGGTTTGTGAGTTACACTCAAAATACCAAAGCTATGTCTGAACTATGGCGTGAACTGATATGCCAACTTTTGAAATTCATAAATCCTTGCTCTAAACTCCTTTGGGATTGAAACTTTGTCACAATGATGCATTGGGAGTCTAGTTTCATATGCCTTTGGTTTCGTCTCAATCCGATTCCTGGTTTGGGAGATATCATCGAAATACCAGACCTCACCCAGCTGAAACGCGAAACAGAGGTGAACAGAGGTGCTTGAAATCACTGGTAACTCGAGTTATTAAGTGGTAACTCGAGTTACTCCTAGTCCAGAGACGAAAATCACATTTCTTAACTCGAGTTACTCATACTAACTCGAGTTGGATCAGTCCAGAAACCCAGAAACACTGTAGCAAAGCACACTAACTCGAGTTGGACCCCATAACTCGAGTTGGATCATTCTAAACCTTATATTTCCTTGTTTTTAACTCTGATTTGAGCCATTCCAACTTGCATTTGATCATGGAGACTTCTAGGATCAATTTTAGAACTTGGATAATGATATCTTCATTCCATTCAGCAAGTTCTTCCATTTTCCATCTCCTATCTTGATCATTCTTCATTATTTAGCTTGGGCTCATCATTCTCTTCAGCTTCTACCTTCTTCAATATCTCCTTCTTGATTGATCTCTACAATTCAACTTGGACTAATCTACATCAAATATAATAGTTAGTCAATGTAGGAGATAACTATATTACTCAATCTTTTTGCTTTTAATAATGGCATCTATATAAGACATCATCAAAACTAATCATAACCAACAAGAATACCATTCAACTATCTTGAGGAGGATAAGAAAAGAAGGATCTCTTATGCACAAGGGAAAATATTCTTGCAGTCTACATCATGTGAGAAAGCATTACCTCATCCCAAGACTAAATTCAAAAAGACAAAGTATCAACGAATGGTAAATTGGGTGAGCGAATGCAATCCTTCAAGTACCTAAGGCTAAGGTATGCAAATGTAAAACCTCCTATGCTATTATCTGAAATATTCATTGAGGTTTTATATCTTGTATCCTTAGGAATGAGCATTGCAAACTTTTTTTTTTAAATTGGGTTCTTACATCCTGATCTATTTTAAAAGGGATTGCAATGTTCAATAGGTTGAAACTCTTTATGCATATATGATGATTTGAAAAGAAAGTATTTCTTTCATGCACAAAGTCATTTACTTTGCTCAGTTGTTCTAAATTAATAAGAGCCTGTGAATTTCGGTTCCTACAAGCTAACAATGATTGGATACAAGTAAGGATGGATACCAAGAAAGAAAAAGATTTATATGGTTTTGCAGGATTAGAGAAAGTTTCTCAATAATGTAACGTAGAGAAATGATCCAATTCTTGAGAAATCTCAACAAGATATGCTTGATGTTGATGGTGAATGTCAGAAAAGGAGTTATCTTCATCAATCCATGTCAAATAAGCAAGCTTCTATGAGGATAAGAGAAATTACGGTGATATCTAATTCTTACCTCATACTATGATTATATGAAATTGATTTTTGGTTTGACTTTGGTTAAGTTAAAAGATTTTGAAACTTATTCAATCTCAATCAGCAAATTTACTGTCAAAGCAAAATCCAGTTTTGTTTTGAAAACTCCAGTTTCCATTTGAAAACTTGAGTTTTGGTCATACAGAGAGTCACCAAAGTTTTTCAACTTAAGAAAACTCGAGTTTTGATATGGAAACTCCAGTTTTGAGTTTGCCATAAGTTTTCTAAATTTTCTAGAATTTTGAGAAAACTCGAGTTTTGGTTTGGAAACTCGAGTTTCAACTTGGCAGATAGTTTTCAAGTTTTACTTAGTTTTTGGAAACTCTAGTTTTTCATAGAAAACTCAAGTTTTGACTTAGCATAGATTTCTCAACATTTTCATATTTTAAATGAAAACTCGAGTTTTGGTTTGGAAACTCGAGTTTTGGCCAAACCGAGAGCATTGCACTTTTTCAATGTTTTGAAAACTCCAGTTTTGATGTTTTGGACTAAAATTCATTTTTCATGTTAACAGCCCAAAACTCGAGTTTTGATCTGGGAACTCGAGTTTTGCTTAAGTACACAATGACAAACTCCAATTTTGCTTAAGTGCATAGTGACAAACTCCAGTTTTCAGCGCTTAATTTGAAAATCAGTTTTTCAGATTTACGAAACCCTCTTGTTTTGATCTTAATACTTCCTATCATCATTCACTAATATTCCTAACTATGTTTAATCAATTTGTTAGTGAATTTTTTGATGATCAAACAAGTGAATTTGTGCATAACTTTGTTGATTATATATTTTTGAAATGCACAAGTATAAAATTTGTTTGGATTTCAATTCACACTGTTTTGAGAAAATGCATACAAATGTTTTGAAAACATATCCATACTTTGATTGCATTCTATTGATGGTTCAAATTGGAAGTTAATATTGTATACTGAATGTTGGATATGCTTCAAATTTCTCCAATTGAGTTTTCCTTATCTTTCACATATTGATCTTTGGAATTCAATGTTTTGCTTGAACTCTTTAGTTTCATTATCTAACTAGTTGGGCATCATGTCTAACAAGTTAATTATATATGAGTTTCAAGTTTATCTCAAGAAAAGAATTCAATTTGTGAAAATCTCATGCTTATTGGATAAATCATTATTGATCAAGTTATTCCAAGCATTATGAATGTCCATTAATGCATTAAATGTTAGTGCATTAACCATTATATGGAATAACTTATTAGGATAATATTATGGAACTCTAGTCATTTGGATTAATGAGTTTGTGCTTCATTGTCCATGAATCCTAGTACTCTTTTTGTTACTCAAATACATCAAATTTATCTCCATCCATATTTTGAGTAACTATCTATGTATATTCATAATCTTGCCTTGAATGTTCATATATTTTCAAGACTCTCATCTAAGAAGCAAGATTATCTTTTGGCCATAGCAAAGTCATTATGCATATGTGTTTCTATTGTGCTAAACATGCCTTGCTAATGCTTTATCCTTATGATCTTTCCTTTTGGGAAAATTCTTCTACATGTTAACTTCAATGTTCAACATGTTCTCTAAATTCTGAAGCATTTTGACACATTCTGATATATTGACTTCCACCATGTTTAAAATGAGCATTGTTTTCAATCATGTTTAAAAAAAAAATGAATCTTTCATCCATCAAAATTTTGATTTTCATAATGCATTATCATGGTTTGAAAGAATATTTGAAATTTGAAACATTCTGCATATTTCATTCTTGGAAAATCTGATCTCATTCATAAACTATTAGTTGATAAATGCTTATCTTTTCGGATAAGATTTTCTATGTTCAAACTAACATGTATTTTATCAATGACATCTTTTATGTATAAAGTGTATTTACAAACTGTCATTGAGAAATAACATTCTTGATATCATTTAGTTGTTACCCTATTTGATTCATTGGCATGAACTTATTTGATTGGGTAAAACTATATTTCGATCTTAGCTTGTTATACTCTTTGCTTCAATATCATATAGTTAAATCCTATAAGAGCATAAGAGTTCTTATCTCTAATCTTGTGAGGACTCAAGAATCATTGAGTACCAAAGAACATATACTTTTGCAGGAGTTGACCAAAATGTTCTGTTATTGGATACAAAGAACATAGGCAAACAGAATAGACCATTTCAATAGGTATGTCTACAAAATTTGTGACATCACTTGAATGACATCCCACCACTAGCGATAGCCTTAGACCAAGATTATAAGGAGCATACTCGCTTGATGAGAGGCTATGAGCAAAAACTAATTTGAAATCCTTTACAAAGCTCATTGGGGATTTCAGCTTCTAAGATGCATTCAGAATAATTGATAATTGTAAGTACCGGCTGAACCCAAGAGGGGGGTGAATTGGGTGAAGTATAAAAATTTGGGAACCTTTTAAAATCTTTTTGCAACTTAGTAAAACCAGTGTGTATGATAGTGAAGAGTTATAAAACAATAGGTAGTCATTGAAACTTATATGCTGGAAACATAAGAGATAAGGGAAGAGAATATGCAAACTGAGATTTATCCTGGTTCGGCCCAATCCTTCACCTACGTCCAGTCCCCAAGCCTCACTTGGGATTTTCAATCCACTATCTTCTTTCAACTTGATTACACGTTCTGTAACTGAAGTAATCCTCTCACTAGGATTCACTCCCCCTTACAAGTTGTAATCAACACACTGCTTGATTACACACTCTGTACTTAAAGTAATCCTCTCACTAGGATTCACTCCCCCTTACAAGTTGTAATCAACACAATGTGTTTCCCACTCAAGATCACCCAATCTTGAGTAACTCTAAGATAGATAGAATGATTACAATAAATCTTCTCTCACAGAAGTGAATAAATGAACATTAAAGAACAATAAAAATCATTTCACTCTCTAAGCTATCTAAACATGAAAAACAGAGAGTAAATGTTGTGAAAACAGAGTATTAGCATGTTGAAGATGTAATCTTGTATCTCTGCGTTTTTCTGCTTGAATCTATCTTCTATTTATAGGTAAAGATCAATATATGACCGTTGCTTTCTCAATAGATCCGTTGGAGAAGTTCTGCCAAGGTTAAGAGGTGGTTTAGGCACTTTCTCTCTCTAATATCCACTTAATCCAGTTGGCTGGATGATCAGAGTTGACTTTCAGCATATTAATTTGTTGGAGAAGAGTTTACTTGTTGTAGAAATCATTCTTTAACATTCTCTCAACGTGTGCAGATGGATTAGCTAAAAGAGTGCAACTTTTTGGACATAGCATTTAATGTTCTAACATCACCTTTTGCCTTTGCTTTAACCTTCAATAAACATCTTCTAAATCTTCTGAAACTCACTAACAAAGTGGTTAAACATAGATGGGAATATAGAAGATTAATACTGGAAAGTATTTGGATCAAACAAGAGGGTTTCACAAATTCGTCATATTTGACTTTCAAATTCACCGCTCAATACTCGAGTGTGTCACTATGCACTTAAGTCAATACTTGAGTATCTATCTTGATACTTGAGTATTCTTCTTCCAAAGAGGAATGATCGAGACTTGAACTTTGGACCTTATTGTTGAAATAGGGAAATACTCAAGTATACAAATCCATACTCGAGTTTTGAACTTTTGGTATGAAAATAAGTTTAAGTTCAAAAATCTCAATACTTGAGTATTGTTTTCAATACTTGAGTATTCAAGTTATTGACAAAGAGGAAAGCTCTCTGTATGCCCAATACTTGAGTTTCCAACTCAATACTCGAGTATGCATTCATTTTTGAAAGAAACTTTGTGAAGTCTTTCCCAAGTCAATACTTGAGTATTAAAATGAATACTTGAGTGTTCAACATGTGAGAAAGCCTTGTAGTCTTTTTGTCAGTCCAATACTCGAGTGTCTATACCAATACTTGAGTATCCAAGCAGTTTTGAAAAACTTTGATAAATTGATGTCAATCCAATACTTGAGTTTTCTAATGGATACTTGAGTATTCATAAACAAGTGTTAAGTATGAAAGCTTTGTAGGAATCCAATACTCGAGTATACAAAACCTATACTTGAGTTTTCATAAGGTGTAAAATTTTGATGACTCTCTGTAAGACCAATACTCGAGTAAACAATTGTATACTTGAGTATTGAGAACTTAAGTCAATGTTGAAATTGTCTCTGTGTGTTCAATACTTGAGTATTCAGATCAATACTTGAGTTTGTCTCAGGGTGAAAACTTGGAGTGCTCTCTGTAAGTCCAATACTCGAGTATTGGAGTGTCCAATACTTGAGTATTGCTTTGAGAAATAGATTTGAGCAACTCTCTGTCAAGTCATTACTTGAGTATTGAGAACAATACTTGAATTTGTCTCAGGGTGAAAACTTGGAGTGCTCTCTGTAAGTCCAATACTTGAGTATTGTATCCAATACTTGAGTATTGCTTTGAGAAATAGATTTGAGCAACTCTCTGTCAAGTCAATACTTGAGTATTGAGAACCATACTTGAGTATGTCTTTGACAGTAAGTTTTTACCAAAGAAAAAACTTCAAAATGCGTTTACAACTGTTGCTTATCATCAAAACACATAGGGAACTAACAATAATAGCTATCCAATAATTCATCTATGGACTACAAAGGATTATAACTTGAGTAATTACGATATTACTCAAGTGAGGTATTGTATTTTGAAATAATGTTCATATATCATAATCATTTCTCTATTCTCGTATCACTATTCAGGCTAATTTGATTATATTCATTCAAATTTTATCAAACGAAGTTTAGCCTGAACACATTTATTTTTAAAATGATCCTTATGCTTCAAACTCTTTTATCATCATAAAAAGCATAAGTGATTTCTTCATACCAAATTCAAGTCCACCCAAGTGAACTTGGAAGTTCTCAATTCTGAGGTACCATGTTGTGAGCAAAAATATTTCCAAACCTCATAAAATTCGGTGTCTCATTATTATTTGGTATCATGAAAGGGAACTTAACATTTTAGCCATGTATTCATTAAGAGAGAGTATCACATTCATATGTGTTTTATACTTTAAAAGCTCACCTCTTTTATTTGAAGAAAAACCCTTTTAAGCATACTCATCTGCATTCATTATCTTTTGCTAGTTTTGATGATGAGTTAATATCATACTTTCCCTTCATTATCTTTATTTGAAAAATATCACATAGAAAGGGATACTTTGATATTTGGCTTGCACTAACAAATCTTTTAGAAAGAATGCTTTCAATTTGTAGCAAGAGTTATGTTATGTGCTAGGACTTTCCTTAATGCCCTACAAGAATAGCTATATGAAGAAAAGGAAAAGGACGGAAGCTGAAGTACTGATGATCATATTCATTCAGATGAGATACAACTCAAGAAGCCAGTACTTTAGACTCATCTCAGAGGTTATTCAGAGCACATCACAGATCTCAAAGCTAGCAAATGGACTTCACAGATCGTTCATCAATTTGAAAAACCAACATGAGCATTTCTAATCTCTATCCTTTTATATTCAGTCAAAATTTTGCACATGTTTGGTATCTATATGCTTTAATTGTGAAAGTTGTCTTGAAAACCTCTCCAAATTCTTTCAAATTTGTTTTCATTAAAAAACTCCAAATTGCCTCATATTTAGAATGAAAACACTTTCAATCGGGGAGAGAAAATCAGTTCTTTGACTCTTTCTAATATGGTTTCATATTTGTCTCTCTAAGCATTTCTTCTTTACTTCAACTTTTTGCTAATGACAAATAAGGGAGAGAGAATGGTAAGAAAAATATATTGGGTCTAATATATTTTCTCATTCATACATATTTTTCTTACAGTATTTGCTATCATCAAAAAGGGGGAGAATGTTGGTTATGATTAGTTTTGATGATGTCTTATATATGCCATTACTAAAAGCAAAAAGGTTGAGTAATATAATTATCTCCTACATTGACTAACTGTTATACTTAATGTAGATTATTCCAAGTTAAATTATGGAGAATAATCAAGAAGGAGATAAGAGATGAAAGAAAGAAGTACTTGCAGAGGTTGTCAAGAAAGCAAGATGTTATCAATGGATTTTGGTGATAACCAAGTAGAAGAGAAGAGACAAAAAAAAGAATAACATGGATATATTTTCTTATATGTGATACTGGAAGTCTCTATAATAAAACAGAAGTTGGATTGAAGCTTCAAAATATTTGAGCTACAATGCAGTATACAGAAAGACGATACATGAAATTCTGGAACTAGTTCAGCATAGGCTTAGCTTTCTGGATATTGAAGAAGGTAGAAGCTACAAAGAATGATGAGCCCAAGTTAAATGATGAAGAATGATCAAGATGGGAGATGAAAGATGGAAGAACTTAATGAATAGAATGAGAATATGATTATACAAGTTCCAAGGTTGATTCTAAAAGACTCCAAGATCATATGGAAGTTGGAATGACTCAATTTGGAGTTAAAGTCAACAAAAAACATCTTCAGGATGAGAAAACTCGAGTTTCCAAGTCAAAACTCGAGTTTCCTGCTTCGCTACAATGATTTGCTCTTCTGGTATGAGTTTGGGACTCAAAACTCGAGTTTGTAGTGTTTTTAGCATTTCTGGCGTCTCTGGACTAGCAAAACTCGAGTTTTCAGCGGTGATCAGCAACTCTGTTCTACTTTGTTTCACGTTCAGCACGGGCGACGTCTGGTAATTTCATGATATCTCACAAACCAAAAATCGGATTGAGGTGAAACTAGCGGCATATGAAACTAGACTCCCAATGAGTCATTTTGATATAAAATTCGAGCCAAAAGGAGTTTAGATCAAGGAGCTATGAATTGTTGAAGTTGACAGAAAAATTCACGCCACACAGCAAACCAAGCTTCAATGTTTTGAGTGTATCTCAAACTACAAATCCTATTGAGCTGAAATCAGTGGCATATGAAAGTAGACTCACAGAGCTTTCCATCAAGAGTTGAACTGACCAAAACGGAGTTCATACCAAGAGATATGACCCTCAAAATTTGACAGTCAGTTCAAGAAGTTGCGAAAATGCTCAACAAAGTTAAAACTCGAGTTTGTAAGTACAACACTCGAGTTTCTGAGTTACAGAGAGCAATCAAGCGCAGAACAAAGTCAAAACTCAAGTTTGTAATTCAAACCTCAAGTTTATCGAAGGCAGAGAGCAAACTTTGGTTTTGGGAGAGAACCAAAACTCGAGTTTACAAGTGGATACTCGAGTTTTCATCAGACAGAGAGCAACGAACTTCAGAGTATCTTCCAAACTCGAGTTTGTAAGTACAAAACTCGAGTTTTGCTCAGGCAGGGGCAAATCCAGCATTCTACAACAAAAGGAAAACTTGAGTTTTCAAGAGCAAACTCGAGTTTACACCTCTGGTTCAGAAAATCACCGTTTCAAAAATCTTGATTCTTCTGATAAACATCCAGATGATTACCCAAATGATTTATAACACTTCTTAACATTATTTATATCATTTGTGTACATGTTTCAGATGATCAAAGGTTGTTAAACTGAAGAACAATGGAAAAGTAAATGCTGATGTCATAGCTGGTTCAGAAAACGAAGTTATACTGGTTAGTTCTATCTGAGTCTAACGGCTATATTTCTTTATCCAACAGTCACTGAATCTTCTCAACGGTTATATATTAATCTCTACCTATAAATAGAAGACAGATTCAAGTAGAAAAATGCAGAGACAAGAGATAACATCTTCAACATGCTAATACTCTATTTTCACATCTTTTACTCTCTGTTTTTCATGTTTAGATAGCTTAGAGAGTGAAGTGATTTGTAAAGTTCTTCAGTGTTTATTTATTCACTTCTAAGAGAGAAGATTTATTGTAATCATTCCATTCTTCTGAGAGTTTCTCAAGATTGAGTGATCTTGAGTGGGAAACACATTGTGTTGATTACAACTTGTAAGGGGGAGTGAATGTTAGTGAGAGGATTACTTTGAGTACAGAGTGTCTAATCAAGCGGTGTGTTGATTATAGTTTGTAAGAGGGAGTGAATCCTAGTGAGAGGATTACTTTAGTTACAGAACGTGTAATCAAGTTGAAAGAAGATAGTGGATTGAAAATCCCAAGTGAAGCTTGGGGACTGGACGTAGGTCAAGGATTGGGCCAAACCAGTATAAATCATTTTGCACATTCTTTTCCCTTATCTCTTACATTTCCAGCATATATGTTTGAATGTGTATACATATTTAAATGTGTGGTTATTGCTTTATAAACTGATTTCAGTGAGTTACGAAAAGAATTTCAAAGTTCCTAAATTTTATACTTCACCCAATTCACCCCCCTCTTGGGTTCAGCCGATTCTTACAGTGTATACTTTTTGCTAATGATATTTGTTGTTGTAGCTAAGTTAAGAGAAGAAATTAATTCCAAACTTGATTTAAGGAGAATAATTTTAAAGTTGAAGGGTTTTTGACTGAGTAGGAGTAATAAAAAATATATGCATTGCACTTTTGATAAGGAATAAGTAATGAGTGTTTTGGAGGTCAATATGGGAGATCAGGCCATTTCGCTAGTGACAAAGCTCACTTGTTTGGGACCAATTTTACAAAAAGGATGGTAAAATTGAAGGAGATGTTAATAATAGAATTCAAAGTGGGTGGTTTAAATGGATAAAATCTACCAGAGTTATTTGTTATCGAAAATTACCGAAAAAAGTAAAAGGGAAATTTTATCTATTCAATCAGCAATGCTTTATGGTAGTGAATGTTGGGCTTTGACAAGCTTCATCAGGATAAGGTTAGGGGGGTGTGAGATGAGGATGTTAAAATAAAAGTGTGATCATGCAATGAAAAATAAGATTTGGAATGAACTTATACAAGGAAGGGTTGGAGTGGCACGTATTGGAAAAAAAATGGTAGAAAATCTTTAAGGTAATTTGAATACGTACAAAGAAGGCCATTGGATAGGTCAATCAGAAGGGTAGATCAAGTTGGTTGGAACTCAGTTTGTAACACCCCAAATTCCATACTCCAAATTGTGTCTTCTGACACTTAGTTTTAGAAAAATTGACAGAGTTTGAGGTGTTACCACTCAAAGTAATGCGTAAACGGAGAGCATGCGCTAACGTTTAGACAATGAATGACTGATACAACATGCCTAGACATATGCTGATGCCCTGACATATGCTGATATATTAAAAATTTCCCGAAGGAATATTCATGTGATACATTAGTACAGAGCTTTGTATAATTACAAGTCTTTATGGTAACTATACAATCTTCAAACCAAGCCTTAACTAGACATGGGGCAATGAACCTAACTCGGTTAATCAACCAATTTGGCTAGGCCGGTGTCTAGTGGAAGTCTCACCGAGTTCACGGTGACTGATTGACTGAACCATATAGACGAACCCTTTCTGGACACCACATGGTTTGAAATAAATTTGTTAAATCCATGCCAGAAAGAATGCTCTGTTGACGCTCTTCCGGCATTTACTTTGCCCGGTGCCTCTTATCGGCTTCTCCCTTCGGTGCCTTTTCACAGCTCCATCTACCAGTGCCTTCTCTGATGCTAGTTCCTTTCCAGAACCTTAGACAAATCTGAGGTCCAATACCAATCGGACCTCAGGTAACAGTTAACCTCTATAGTAGATATAACAATATATGACAGATATTCAGTACATATCAGCATCAATCGTACATAGCACACAGCAGATGCAAGGTTACAACAATACATAAGCACACAGCAAATGTAATGTCAACATCACAACAGTACACATTACATGTAAAATTTGCAACGTTTGCACTAACCAGTGCCACGATGGCCCCTCGTGTCCTCAGCGCAAGGAAAACTCAACAACATTATCAAGACAATAACCCGTATAAAGTTGAATGTATAAATAGGTGATCTAAACCCCATAAACTTAGTCACAGTACATAACCCAAGACCTAGTCTTGTTCATCACTTCATGAATCAATCAATCAATCATATCTAATCATACAAGATATAGACGATTAAAGTTACTAGTACGCGAACGTACCTTTCACCGTGTCATTGTCAAAACGCCCGACCTTTGAACTCGACTTCGGACTTCCCAGATATCCTATACATTATTGTCGGATTATTATATGATAGTTGATAAATATCATATTGCTTTGAATAATATCCAAAAGGTTTAATTTACCTTACTACCCTTGGTGGATTTATTATTTACAATTTTGCCCTTACATTTTATTAAAAACGCTACTTCAGCAATTTTGGGCAGAACTTTCGGTAACTTTGAAAAATCATAATTAATTCTAGAAACATTGAAACGAGATTCCGTAAAATTCCTCATAACCCTTGACATGTCTATTTTAAAGGAAAAATATTCACAGAAGCTAGTACATCAAGAATCATTCCCAGAAGCTAGAACATCAAGAATCATTCCTAGTTTAATATTTTCTCAACGCTGCTCAGATTTAATCCCAGAAAACATGGCTTAACTTCAAAAATTCATTACTCTTTGTGTAGAACTCAAAATGCTTCATATTTTTTATCAATGGAAAGCTATACATGTCTACTATACCCATGAATTACTTTAGAATTTTTGAAGATAATTTTGCATATGAAATAATACTCTTTATCCAACTGACTCTAATAACCCAGCAATTTCCTATCTTACTCTAACTTGTTCCATTAATCCTAGAAGTCACTTCCCAACATGTTTTTACCTCTTCAAGCATCTTTCAATGCAATGAGGCCTAAAAACACTTATGGGAAATTACTTTACCTATTTCCTAGATTAAACTAACATTTATACTAAAGACTACTAAGAACTACTAAGAATTATAAAGCTAAAGACTAAAAACTAAAGATAAGTTTACCTCTTGAAGCTTCTTGCAACTCCTTCCTCCTTCTTAGAAATCACCACTTGTGGTTGATTTGGTGTGAAGAATTGTGAAGGGAGGAGCTCTCTATTTATGGGCAAAGCTCAAGGGTTAAAAGGGTCATTGTCCAAGAGAACCAAAAGCTCATCTTTCCTCTCATCCTTTGGATCTAAACTTAATCAAGAAGTTTTAATCCCCACCCTTCACTATAAAACATGTGCTCTTGTGATGTCATCTTGATGACATAATCAAGGTTTAGGTGTCTTGTATCTAGATGAAAATATACTTAGGGGTTTTTATGAAGCTTATTCAAGTCTTCTAATTAGCTTTGTAATTTTGAAGCTTATGGCTTTAATTAGAAATCCCTAATCTCCTTTTTATCATTTTAGGTTTAATTCCAAAAATTGAGAAAAAGATTTTGGTGATACCCTATTCCAAGCTTAAAATACGCTGGTTCATAATAAGTCCTTATATTTGATCTATGATTAACGTATTTCAGGATATAATTTATTTTGTATAGATTCTCATTTACCTGTGTCTTGAATTGATTCCATTGATTAATTAAATTCACATATGCCCAATTTCCCTATTGGTGGATCAATTGACTTTTCCCTCACACACACACTAGACTCACAACTCTCACATACACACTTTCCTCTCTCCTTCACTAGACACACACACACTCACAACTCTTTTTACTAGAGACACACACACTCACAACTCTTTTGTCATTGGTGGATTTTATTTCACAAGGATTCCACTTTATGAAATTGAATTAAGGCCTTAGGATTTAGCTTTATGAGGTTTAATCCTAGCACTCCATAACTAATCTCAATTAATATTCTTAATTAGTTGATTTAATTAATTATGAACATCTAATACGATTACTTTAATTATTGCAAATTCATTGTCCATTAATTGTTGGAAAATTTTCTCTCTAATTGGTACAAGTATTTTTGCGTCATTAAATTATCTCTTATGAATAAATTAGGACTGTGTTTAATTGTGATAGTTTTATGATATTTTATGATCCTTAAATATAATTTCAAAATTGGCCCTTTATTCTTCATTAAGTTAAAATATCCCTAATTGATGACTTTTAATTGCCACTAGATTTATTATGAAGATTTATAACATTATTTTAATTAATGTAAATTTAATTGTCATTTATTTGTTGGTAATTTCCTTTAATTGATTTAGGTATTTTCATAACATTTTATGGCTCTCTATAATTCAATAAAAACTACATTGTATTATGATAATCTTAGGGTATTTTATGATCTCTAAATGAAATTAGAAAATTTGGGTCTTTTGGTTTATTTAATTCTAGGAGAAAATTTCCTAAATTAAATTAAATAAGCTATTAAATTTTGAAACCATATATTCACCTATTTTTAATAGGTATTTTCTATCAAAATATAGTGGCTATGCTAAATAGGATTTTTAGGGTATTACACAGTTCAAAAAGACAGATGAAGACTGAAATGAATGCTTAATGAGGTGATTGGGTGGGATTTCTTAGTTAATAATTTATCTTGAGATTCGGTGTTTATTCAAGCTCAATGACATGATATTTTTCATGGATTTTATGAACATGTGTTGCTTAAACTTTGATTCGAGGATTACTTTCACTACCAAAAAAATACCAAAATAGTGACGGAATTTGTGAGGGAAAAAAATCCGTTGCAATTTGCAATGGAATTTGGGATGAAAATGAAAATCCATCGCAAAGTGCGACGGAAGAACAAATTCTGTCGCAAAAAAAAAATCCCCATTTGCAACAAATAAACAAATCCGTTGCCACTAGATTTATTAAGTTAAAATTGTTAGTTCTCTGATGGTTTTGATGATTGTCAACAACTACAATCGAGTGAAGAGGTTTTGCTCTTAAGTGTCAAAACTCTGTTTAAGAGCAAACCTCGAGGTTGGGTTTGTAACCTCGAGGTTTGACCTTACATAATTTTTAAAAAGTCAAGTGTTCTGATGTTACAAACTTGGTTTCACAAATACTATGTGAAACCTCAAGGTTGAGAAGTCAACCTCAAGGTTCTGGTCTTCTTGGAAAACCCAAGTTTCTTCATTAACACTTGCAACCTCGAGTATGAAAAGCAAACCTCAAGGTTTAATCCATATAGAAAGGTCTTGTTTTTCATCAAACATGGAAACCTCGAGGTTCATGTTTCAACCTCGAGGTTGGACATTTTATTTTGAAACTTAAGTTTGAAGAAAAACCTGTTGACCTCGAGTATGGTATTTCAACCTGGAGTATTGTGACATACAGAGAGCAAACTGGTTTTTCAAAGTATTGAAAACCTCGAGGTTAAGATTGTAACCTCGAGGCTGAGCTTTATGTTTAATATTGAACTTTGCATTTTCAAAGGCCAACCTCGAGTATGGATTTACAACCTCGAGGTTGTCGGGCTCCAGTGAAAAATGAAGTTTTGAAACAATCTTCAAACCTCGAGGTTACCTTTGGAACCTCAACGTTTGTAAGATAATGAGATTTTTCAGAAGGTTTCTTGTTAAGAGAAACCTTGGGGTTCACTTTGCAACCTCGAGGTTGGATGTTTTAAATCCTGTGTTTGCCGGAAGTTTTCGAGTCAACCTCGAGGTTGGATGAACTAACCTCAAGGTTTGTGACCGTTGGTGCTTTTTCAAATTTGTGAAATCTGCTATACCTTGTTGTTTGATCTAATTGCTTTCATATATCACTCACTCATGTTCCCAGATATGTTTAACAAGTTTGTTGAGTGTTTTTTAGTTAGCACAGATTAAGATTATTGAAGATTTGTGAGAAAAAAAAGAAAAAGGTGAACAGTGCATTTAATGCACCTGCACAATCTCATCTACTTTCGGCTAATCCATCTGAGCACGCCTTGTTAACGTTAAAGAATGTTTACTACATCAAGTAAAGTCAATTCCAACGGGCAGAAACTCAGAGAGCCACATCAGACATCATCAAGCCTTGGATTAGCAGATGTTTAGAGAGAGAAGATGACCAGACTTAGAGCAAATCAATTCCAACGGTTGGAATTATTCTACAACGGTCATTTAATGTTCTCTACCTATAAATAGAGAGCATTAACTTCATTTACAGTTGATACACCTACTCTGAGCGAAATTCTACTAAGTTCATTTATTGTGTATTAGCTTTCACTCGTAAGGTATCATACTTGATACAAGCACTTCAGTGTTCATCATATCTACTCTGTAAGAGAGTCAAATACTTGTAAATCATTTATTGATTGAGATAACTACAAGTCAGGGGACTTGGTAGTTGGGGTGTATTGATTACAACTTGTAAGGGGGAGTGTGTTCTAGTGAGAGAACAACTCTTAGTGCAGAGTGTGTAATCAATATTGTTGAGTTAGTGGATTGAAAATCCCAAGTGAGGCTTGGGGACTGGATGTAGGTCAGGAAAGGACCGAACCAGTATAAATTGCATTGTGTTTAGCTTCTTCTCCTTATCCTCTCTGTTGTGCCCTGTTCTGAGTGATCAAAAACAGAACAAGTTTCGAAAATTTTAAAGATACCCAATTCACCCCCCTCTTGGGTATAAAGCTCCTACTTTCATTTGGTATCAGAGCAAGGTCTTCTCAGAAGAGCTTAACCACTCGAGAAGGATCTCTATGGAAGGAATTCTTCCAGATGGAGCTTCAATCAACAGACCTCCCGATTTCGACGGCGAACACTACTCTTTCTGGAAAGCCAAATTTCGTGTGTTCGTGATGGCAACAGAATATGGTCTATGGAGAGTCTTTGAAACTGGAGACTATGTTCCAGTCAAGGTAGAAGGAGGCATCACTGTGCCCAAGACAGAAGCCGAATTCGATGATAATGATAAGAAGAACATCACTCTCAATAGCAAGGCTATCCTGATGCTTCAGAGTGCTCTTAGTCAAAAGGAGTACTTTCGTATCTGTAATTTGTCAACGGCTAAGGAAATGTGGAAGGCGCTGGAAATAGCTTATGAAGGAACCTCCAGAATCAAGGAGAATCGCATCAATATTCTAACCACTGAGTATGACCTGTTGCGGATGAAGCAAGGCGAGAGTATTGGAGAATTTCAGTTGAGATATACTCATCTGACCAATCAGCTAGCGGCCTTAGGAAAGCTTTTCGATCAAGGAGCTCAAGTGAGGAAAATCCTCAATATTCTGATAAAGGATTGGGAAGCTAAGGTTACCGCCATTGAAGAAGCTCGTGGAGAATCAATGACTTCAGTTGCTGCATTGTTTGGAAGCCTATCTGAGTATGAGAGCAAACTGAAGTTCAAGAAGGAGTTAGAAGATGTCAATGGTGGCAACAATCGCAACAAAGGAGTGGCTCTGAATGTGGAAAAGGATGAGGAAGATGAAGATGAGGATGAAGAAATTGGGATGATGGTCTGGAGATTCAAGAAGTTTTACAAGAAGGATCAAGGCTTTAAGAAATTTCAGAAGGGAAGTTCGAGCTATGAATCGGAAAAGCCTATCATTTGCTATGAATGCGAAAAGCCCGAACACATCAAGGCAGATTGCCCTCAGCTGAAGAACCAAGAGAAAGACAAGAAGAAATTCAAGAAATTCAAAAAGAAGGCATATGTGTCTGCCATATGGGGTGACAGCTCATCGGATGAAGATGAAGCTGAAGAGGATGAAAGCGAAAAGGCCAATATATGCCTGGTTGCTGAAGAAGAAGAGCAACACAATGAGAGCAATGAGGTATACGAATCTTTACCCTCCTATGATGAATTATTTGCTGAATACAATGTTGTTCAAAAAGAGTTTGAGAAATTAGCAGATAAATATATGTCTTTAAAAAGAAAAAACTCCTTTCTTGAATTGCAAATTGAAAACATCTCTTCTCCTCAATCTCTGGTTTGTGATGAGTGCCTTGTTTTTTAAAAAAAGAACTTACAACTTACAAAGGCACTTGAGAAATTCACTAAGGGAAGTGAAATGCTTAATGTGATTCTAAAACAACAACGTTTTATAAATGATAGATCGGGCATTGGTTATAGACCAGACTTTGACAAGAAGAAAGGAAAGAAGAAGAATGGACAAAAATCTTATATGAATTATTTTACAAAGTCTGTTCATTCCTCAAACCCTTTTGCTCATTGTAATTATTGTAATAGGAAGGGTCATTCAACTTCATCTTGCTTTCATAGAAAGGAAAGAAAAGCTAAACCTGTAGGAAATTATATCTGGGTACCAAAAGGAACATATGTTCCCAAGGTACATGCTAACACAAAAGGACCCAAGAAAAGATGGGTACCTAAGACTTGATCTTCTATGAAATGCAGGTTTGTCTTAGAGCATCGAGACATAACAAGTGGTATATCGGTAGTGGATGCTCAAGGCACATGACTGGAGACAAATCAAAGTTTTTATCAATAAAGCCAAAGGATGGAGGTAGAGTCACTTTTGGAGGTGACCAATCGGGCAAAATAGCTGGCATTGGTGAGATTGGCAACAATGAAGGCCCTCTCATCAAAGATGTCTACTTGGTAGAAGGACTATGTCACAACCTCCTAAGTGTGAGCCAAAGCACCGATAAGGGTAATTTGGTAATATTTGATTCTGATGAGTGCTTTATTGTTAAAAAGGATTTGATCTTCATAAATGATTTGAAAAATAAATCCTTGTTTAGAGCACCTAGAGATGGAAATTGTTATACTTTGAACCTCTCTAGCAATGCTTCTGTTTCTGAAAACTGTTTTGTAAGTAACTTGAGTGAGAGTTGGCTATGGCATAAGCGATTAGCTCATGTCAATATGTCTCAACTTAACAAGTTGCTGAAAAAGGATTTGGTTATCGGCATTCCTAAGTTAAATTTCAAAAATAATATGGTTTGTGATGCTTGCCAAAAAGGAAAACAAACCAAGTCATCTTTTAAAGCTAAAAATGAGACTTCAACCGAAAGACCTCTTCAACTTCTTCACATGGATTTAGTTGGACCAGCTAGAGTCAAAAGTCTTGGTGGAAACTTATACCCTTTGGTCATTGTTGATGATTTTTCCAGATTTACTTGGACTATCTTTTTATCCTCTAAAGATGAAACATATGATCTGTTTGTTTGTTCTGCCAAGAAGGTCCAAAACAAGAAGGGTCTTTCAATTTCAGGTATAAGGACTGATCATGGTGGAGAATTCGAGAATAATGCCTTTGCTGAGTTTGCGATAGTATGGGAATTGATCACAACTTCTCAGCACCTAGAACACCACAACAGAATGGTGTTGTGGAGAGAAAGAATCGAGTGCTCACGGAGATGGTCCGGGCAATGCTGAACGAATACAACACTTCACAAGTGTTTTGGGCTGACGCGATGAGTACGGCTTGCTACATCTCCAACCGAGCTTATCTGAGAAAGAAACTGAACAAGACCCGTATGAACTCTACAAAGGAAGAAAGCCGAACCTCAGTCACCTTCATGTCTTCGGATGCAAGTGCTATGTGCACAATAATGGTAAAGATAATCTCGGTAAATTCGATCCTAAATCTGCTTTAGCTATCTTTATCGGTTATTCAAATAGAAGTAAGGCATATAGGGCGTTTAATACTAGAACTAAGATTGTTGAAGAATCCATACATGTTGTATTCTGTGAGTCTGACTCTGATAAATCCTTGGATGATGAAGAAGAGACTATTTTCAAAAACAAATTCTTCTCGAAAAATGCTCCTACTCCTACTGAAAATTCTGAAAATGTTTTTGAGGCTGATCCTGAAAATAATTTTGAAAATCCTGATCAATCTCAACCTAAATCTTGGAGATTTATAAGAAATCATCTTTTAGACCAAGTTATAGGTGATGTAAACCAAGGAGTTAGGACTAGAAATAGTACCTTGAATGAAGTCACATTCTCTGCATTTATTTCACATATAGAGCCCTCTAAGATAGAAGAAGCCCTTTCAGACAATGATTGGGTGATTGCTATGCAAGAGGAGCTACATCAATTTGATAGAAATCAAGTTTGGGACTTGGTACCTAGACCCAAAGACCATCCGGTAATTGGGACAAAATGGGTATTCAAGAACAAACGTGATGAATCAGCAATCATTGTGTGTAACAAGGCTAGATTAGTGGCCAAAGGTTACAATCAAGAGGAAGGCATAGACTTTGAGGAAACTTATGCCCCAGTAGCAAGATTGGAGGCCATAAGAGTCCTTCTAGCCTTTGCATGCACTAAAGGTTTTAAACTTTATCAAATGAATGTTAAAAGTGCTTTTCTAAATGGTTTCATTCAAGAGGAGGTGTATGTTGAACAACCTCCAGGTTTTGAAAGTGAACATTTTCCAGATCATGTTTTTAAACTCAAAAAGGCTTTGTACGGTCTTAAACAAGCTCCTAGAGCTTGGTATGAAAGATTGAGTCAATTTTTACTTGATCAAGGGTTTATTAGAGGAAAGACAGATACAACTTTGTTCATTAAGAAAAATAAACTGAATGAAATCTTAGTTGTTCAAATTTATGTTGATGATATTATATTCGGTGCTACTAATGACTCCTTGTGCGAAGTATTTTCTAAGTCTATGTAGGGTGAATTTGAGATGTCAATGATGGGAGAGCTTAACTATTTTCTTGGACTGCAAATCAAGCAACGTAAAGATGGGATATTTATATCCCAAACCAAGTACCTGAATGATTTGCTGAAGAAGTTTGGAATGGACAAGTGCAATGGAGCTGACACACCAATGAGCACAACCACTTCTTTAGATGCTGATGAAGAGGGCAAGGATTTCAACATTACCAAGTATAGAGGAATGATTGGATCATTGCTCTATCTCACTGCAAGTCGCCCGGACATCCAATTCAGTGTTGGGATGTGTGCTCGGTTTCAATCAGCACCCAAAGAGTCTCATGCTGAGCACGTGAAAAGAATATTCAGATATCTATCTGATACGAAGACTCTTGGACTGTGGTTTCCCAAAGGTCAGCCGGAGCACTTGGTGGCATATTCGGACTCGGATCATGCCGGCTACAAGACAAATAGAAAAAGTACAAGTGGGCAATGCGAGTTCTTTGGCAACTCACTTGTCTCTTGGTTTAGCAAGAAGCAAACTACCGTAGCCGTGTCCTCAACGGAAGCTGAATATGTGGCTGCCTCAAGTTGCTGTGCTCAAGTGCTGTGGTTGAAGCAACAACTTTCTGATCTTGGAGTGCACTTGAAGGAGATCCCAATATTGTGTGACAATACTAGCACAATAAGCTTGGCCAAGAATCCCGTGCAACATACAAGAATCAAGTATATAGATGTGAGACATCACTTCATCCGGGACCATGTCCAGAAAAGAGATGTGAAAGTGATGTTCATCCCAACTCATCTTCAATTGGCAGATATTTTCACCAAGCCTCTACCCAAGGACCCATTCACCTTCATAAGAAGAGAATTGGGAATGGTAAATCCCAATGAGTTGTGAGTAATTTCTGCTTATTTCTATGTTAAATTATGGTTTTGATGATTATGGATCACTAACTTAAGCATCGGAGTACATAGACAATTTTTTGCAGGACTTAGTTTTGCTGTCAAAGGGCAGAACCTCGAGGTTCAATAGCTAACCTCGAGGTTGATAGGGTGTCAAAAACTCAAGGTTTCTGAAGGATGGAACCTCGAGGTTCAGAAGCTAACCTCGAGGTTATTGGGGTAAGTGGTCAAAGCTGGGAATATCTGGAAGCTGGAACCTCGAGTATGGGATGGGAACCTCGAGGTTGGGTGACAGACAGAAGAGACACCTCATCTAACAGACAGTAAAACCTCGAGGCTCTGGAGATAACCTCGAGGTTGGAGGTAAGAATCTCACAGGTTAGTAAATTTTTGTTCATCTAACCTCAAGGCTGAAATGTCAACCTCGAGGTTGAACGCATTTCTATATATATGCTGCTGTGAAATTTCATTTCTACTGAACCCTAACCTTGAGTTCTCACGCTTTCTCTCTTCACTCTCTCTTCAAATCTTCCATTTTCTGCCAATTTCTTCTGTTCTAAGTCCATAAATGGCTTCGAAATCTCCTTCCCATTCAAAATCAACCACTCATTCGAACGAGGAGACAGAATCTTGGTCTCCCTCTCCACCTCCAAATCGTCAACCTTCACCTGAACCTCAAGCGAGCAAGCCAGTGAGGAAGAAGACTCGGTCCATTCGCTTGCGCTCTGGGATTGATAAGCATATCCCATGGGTTCCTACTGATCCTCCTGCTTCTCCTCCTCCCAAGAGCAAACCAAAGGGCATTTCCATCAAGGAGCCAAGTCAAGTTGAATCCAAAAAGAGGAAAGTGCTAGACGCAACTAGAAAAGGGAAAGAAAAAGTTGGAGAAAAGGCCAAGAAGTCAAGAACCAAGAATGCTTCAAAGTCTCAAGGTCAATCTCCCTCTCAGGCTTCACAGCAAAAGAAGATGGGAAAGTTTGCTATCAATGCCATTGAAGACATTCGTCATGTCAGATCACCTCCTGAGGGATTCATCACTGCTGCCTCATCCTTCTCAACCAAGGAAGAAAATGATAAGTATAGAGAAACTTATCTTCCCAAGGTGTTCTATGCCTCAGTAGCTATTAACTTAGATGCCTTCTATAAAGAGTGCAATTTTGATATGAGCCCTTGGATTAAGATATATGAACCATTTGTCTCTATATTCTGTTTATACACTCTAGTCTTGTTAGGATGTTTTATTTTAAGATGGAGGATGAGAGTGTATTGGATGCAGATAGTGAGTTGGTAGAGGAAAGGGTGTCAACCACTGTGAAGGGAGTCAAGTTTTCACTTTCTGCTGATACCTTGAACAAGATCCTGAAAATCAAGAACCCACCTCCTGTTCCTGATTTTTCCTATACCAATCAAGAGGTATATGAAACTCTCATCTCGGGCAAAACTTTCCCACCTGATCAACAGATCAAGCTTACCTTCAAGCATAGGGATATGCCTAAGGAAAACCGGGTTCTTTGGTATGTCTATTCAAGGAATTTTATTCCTAAAGCTGGGAACTACACCCACTTCACTTCCTTAGACTACAGACCATTCACCGCCTTTGTGAGGAAAGTGCCTTTCAACATTGGGGATTGGCTACTTCAGGGGATGAAATCCTTCAAGTTTGCCAAGAAGCCTTTGACACACATACCCTACCCTTCCCTAGTTTATGTGATACTCTACTGTCACAAAATTTGGTATGTGGGGTCAACTAATACCCTTGAGTACCCCCTTTATTTTGGAAAACATCAGCTGAATCTTATGCATATCAAGTTTGATGGAGAGGGTGCAGCTCAGTCTCAAGCTTCTCAAGCCCCTGAGGAAGCACAGTCAGCTCCTTTACCTTCTCAGGCACCTCTACCAGATGATCTGTTGGGACAGATCAAACAGATTGTGGATCAAGCCCTAATCTCCCACAGAGCTATCATGAAGACTGAAGTTGATGTATTGCAGGCTGACATCAAGATGGGACTTATGGATGTCATAGTTGCACAGACTGAGGCAATGTCCTACTTGTATAAGCTAAAGGAGGAAGTGGATCAAAAGTTTACTGAATTGGACTCCTCTTTAGCTGTCACACTCTCAGCTGCATCTGATGCCAGAGACAGAGCTGACATGCTTCTCAGACATTTTGGTCTCGGCGCTTCCTCATCCGCTCCTGGTTCATCCTCAGTTCCAGTCCAGGCTTCCACTACTATTCCTGTTCTTAAGATGGATTCTGATCCTATCCCTGCTCCAACTGATGGCCCTAGTTCATCACTTCCTATACCTGACCCATCTTCACCTCCCTCACCCACTGAGTCTCCTGCTCACTCTCCCACTCATTCACCTCCCTCTCACTCCTTCTCTTTTCCCAGTCCACCACTTACCTCTCCATCTCATACCACTCTAGTCTCTGGGACTCAACCTTCACCCACTACCCCTTCTACAGAGAGTCTCATTCCACCATTTCCATCTCCACCTACCCCCTTTTCTTAAATCTTCCCCACACCTTCTCCCTATGCCCATCCTTCTCTTCTTGATCCCACTTTTGATCCTACCACTGCTATGGTTCTTTACCAGCCTCCTCTTGTTATTCTTGACCTAGAGTATGTGGATGATGATGACAAAGGGGAGAGAAAAGCAATGAGGATTAGAGGATCTTAGGATTGTCTTGATTGTGATTGTCTTGATTGTGCAGCAGCACTTGTACTTATTTTCTGTTTTTTCTTTGTATTGCTGTTTGCATCTTGTTAAGCTTAGCCTTCAGTTGAATTCCATTGTATCTTGTATGTATGAATTTGTTGAAATAGAATATCAATTGGAATATCAGTTTCGATTTCATGCTTTTGCTTATTTCTGAGAATTTTCCTTGTGCAAAACTCAGTTTTTCAAACTCTCTGATAACCTCACTGATAATGTTTTTAAGTGTTGAAAGAGGGATTGCTTGTAGATGTTGTCATCAACAAAAAGGGGGAGAATGTTAGTTCTCTGATGGTTTTGATGATTGTCAACAACTACAATCAAGTGAAGAGGTTTTGCTCTTAAGTGTCAAAACTCTGTTTAAGAGCAATCCTCGAGGTTGGGTTTGTAACCTCGAGGTTTGACCTTACATAATTTTTAAAAAGTCAAGTGTTCTGATGTTACAAAACTTGGTTTCACAAATACTATGTGAAACCTCAAGGTTGAGAAGTCAACCTCGAGGTTCTGGTCTTCTTGGAAAACCCAAGTTTCTTCATTAACACTTGCAACCTCGAGTATGAAAAGCAAACCTCAAGGTTTAATCCATACAGAAAGGTCTTGTTTTTCATCAAACATGGAAACCTTGAGGTTCATGTTTCAACCTCGAGGTTGGACATTTTATTTTGAAACTTAAGTTTGAAGAAAAACCTGTTGACCTCGAGTATGGTATTTCAACCTCGAGTATTGTGACATACAGAGAGCAAACTGGTTTTTCAAAGCATTGAAAACCTCGAGGTTAAGATTGTAACCTCGAGGATGAGCTTTTTGTTTAATATTGAACTTTGCATTTTCAAAGGCCAACCTCGAGTATGGATTTACAACCTCGAGGTTGTCGGGCTCCAGTGAAAAATGAAGTTTTGAAACAATCTTCAAACCTCGAGGTTACCTTTGGAACCTCAAGGTTTGTAAGTTAATGAGATTTTTCAGAAGGTTTCTTGTTAAGAGAAACCTCGAGGTTCACTTTGCAACCTCGAGGTTGGATGTTTTAAATCCTGTGTTTGCCGGAAGTTTTCGAGTCAACCTCGAGGTTGGATGAACTAACCTCAAGGTTTGTGACCGTTGGTGCTTTTTCAAATTTGTGAAATCTGCTATACCTTGTTGTTTGATCTAATTGCTTTCATATATCACTCACTCATGTTCCCAGATATGTTTAACAAGTTTGTTGAGTGTTTTTCAGTTAGCACAGATCAAGATTATTGAAGATTTGTGAGAAAAAAAAGCAAAAAGGTGAACAGTGCATTTAATGCACCTGCACAATCTCATCTACTTTCGGCTAATCCATCTGAGCACGCCTTGTTAACGTTAAAGAATGTTTACTACATCAAGTAAAGTCAATTCCAACGGGCAGAAACTCAGAGAGCCACATCAGACATCATCAAGCCTTGGATTAGCAGATGTTTAGAGAGAGAAGATGACCAGACTTAGAGCAAATCAATTCCAACGGTTGGAATTATTCTACAACGGTCATTTAATGTTCTCTACCTATAAATAGAGAGCATTAACTTCATTTACAGTTGATACACCTACCTGAGCGAAATTCTACTAAGTTCATTTATTGTGTATTAGCTTTCACTCGTAAGGTATCATACTTGATACAAGCACTTCAGTGTTCATCATATCTACTCTGTAAGAGAGTCAAATACTTGTAAATCATTTATTGATTGAGATAACTACAAGTCAGGGGACTTGGTAGTTGGGGTGTATTGATTACAACTTGTAAGGGGGAGTGTGTTCTAGTGAGAGAACAACTCTTAGTGCAGAGTGTGTAATCAATATTGTTGAGTTAGTGGATTGAAAATCCCAAGTGAGGCTTGGGGACTGGATGTAGGTTAGGAAAGGACCGAACCAGTATAAATTGCATTGTGTTTAGTTTCTTCTCCTTATCCTCTCTGTTGTGCCCTGTTCTGAGTGATCAAAAACAGAACAAGTTTCGAAAATTTTAAAGATACCCAATTCACCCCCCCTCTTGGGTATAAAGCTCCTGCTTTCAAAAATATCCCTAATTGATGACTTTTAATTGTCACTAGATTTATTATGAAGATTTATAAAATTATTTTAATTAATGTAAATTTAATTGTCATTTATTTGTTGGTAATTTTCTTTAATTGATTTAGGTATTTTCATAACATTTTATGGCTCTCTATAATTAAATAAAAACTATATTGTAATATGATAATCTTAGAGTATTTTATGATCTCTAAATGAAATTAGAAAATTTGGGTCTTTGGTTTATTTAATTCTAGGAGAAAATTTCCTAAATTAAATTAAATAAGCTACTAAATTTTGAGACCACATATTCACCTATTTTTAATAGGTATTTTCTATCAAAATATAGTGGCTATGCTAAATAGAATTTTTAGGGTATTACACAGTTAAAAAGGGCAGAGGAAGACTGAGTAAAATATAATTTTTAAACCTTCTGGGACCTTTTTTATACTTTTTAATAGTCGATTTTCTCCACTTATTTGCAATTTTCTTAAATTCTAGGACCATTTTTCTGTAATTTTCCCAGTTCTAAAAAATAATTCAAACCCCAACCAACATTTACCAAAATTTTCAATTTTCTTCTTAAACATCTACAATGCAAGATTACCCACAAAGTAGTATCAAAAGTTCAAAAAATCATTTGCATATATAATTAACAAATTATAATTATTTTGCCTCTAATTACACTTAATTCAATATGATTGTCTATAACTTAAATTAATGTTTAATCATGCAATAATATCCTCAAAAATACATTAAAAATAATAAATTAATCATGAAAAAGCCTATAAAAATATAATTCAATCAATTTCCCCACACTTAGACCTTTATACTCATGAACAAAGGTAATTAGGTACAAGAGTTTAAGCCTCAACCGCTAATGCATTTAAGAGATAATCAATTTTATAATTATAAAGTAATAGATCAATTAATCAAATCCTTCAAACCGACATTACATTCTTCAAGCCAACATTAGCTATACTCAAGCTATGCAAAGACATTAGCTATCTATACAATAAAATATTAAATACTACTGCAAAACATAATTCAAGGTGCTAATTTCCCTTTAACCTTATTGCTGTATTTTATTGATCTCTACTAATTTCACACTCTATTTCTCTGCCCAAGATAAAACTCTAGAATAAGTAAAAGAAGAAGAGCGTCTGTAAGCACCGTATGATTAGGGGAAAAGACACGGTATGTAGCAAATATCAAAAGTGTGCGTGATTTTGGGGAGGATGAAAATGAAGCGTTTGTTATGTAGCAAAAATGTCTTCAATATCCGCGCGAAGAGAGCGCAATGGATGTGTAGTTATTGCCATTTTTCCACAGTCAGAAACAAATTAAACCAACATTTTCTTATGACAAATGAATTCCGTATCAGAAACGCAAGGGGTCTGGTTTTTGGGATTATATGGTGTGGCTATCTATCAAGGCCACATAGTCAACTGACAAGAACACCGACTCCCGAACCGCAGCTAAAAGCCTAAAACTCTAGACATATATAGTTATCTGTCCATTGGTTTGAATTCAGCTCACGTTCTAATTGACTAAAAATGTGCAAATGTACGAGTTTTTACATTTTAGGGTAAGTAGCGTGGAGTAGTCTGGTATTATTTCTCAGTTGTGTCAAACACTTTAATCTTATTTGTGATCCAATTCTTCTCTTAAAGTTTTTTTAAGTGCAGTTTTGTGTTTAAAGTATCTTTTCAAGTACAATTTTGTCCTAGTTCATTGTTAACTACCAAAAGGTCCATTAAACTAAGGTGCATCCAGCATCTGAAGTAATTGTTTGGTTCAATTTTCCTTCTTAAAGTAGTTTTTGAGTTATTTTTTTTTAAAACTCTTTTTCATATTTTTAGTACTTATCTTGCATATTTTTATTAATCACCTTCAACATATTTAATAATCAATTTTTAATTTCTCTTCAATAGTCATCTTAAAGATTTTCTAAACTTATCTTTCATGTTTTCAACTCTAATCTATAATTATTTTTATTACTGAATATGGAAGATAAGTACTATAAAAATTTAAGATCACTAGAAAGCTAAGTATTAATGAAAATGTGGAAGGTCCGAATTAAAAATATAGAAGATAAGTGCTGAAAAAAATAACTTAGGAAATTTTAATGGGAAAATTTTAATTAATACACATCGTTCATGTTTTTCCTAAGGGGTTGTTTGGTAGGCTGTAAGGAGAGAATTTTTAAGAGTTGAATTTAAAAAGATAGGAGAAGTAGGGTTGTAAAATTTTAAGGGTTACAGTGTAGATTTGCCAACGAACTATTACCTAAAGAGTATCTGGCACAAAAAAACAATTGATGATACCAAAATTACCAACCAACAATTAAAAAGTGAAAAACACACACACACAATTAAGGTGCAAATTAGCCAATGAACTATTACCCCGTCACTGTCTTGGTGTCTCTATCTTCTATTGACTGCCACAATGTCAGCGACGTCGACGTCTCCAAAGCTTCCATTATAAGTATGCAGCTTCAGGGCGAGAATCACGCACCGAAACCAAATCTAGCAATCCACAGCTTTCGATCGGCATGCACCTTGCACCCCGGTTCCATCCCTCTAATGCCACAAGCAGCCACCGCTGCCATAGTGCCTGCTCGCATGGATCTCATCTCTGTTGGTGTTTGCCTTATCCAACAAAAAGGCTTAATCGCTTTTTTCTCCAGCGTCTCTACAACCATCCTACACTAGTGTCTCATATCTTACCATAATTGTGATAGTTGTTTTTTTAATAGTTATTTGGTTTTTTTTTCACTTTTTAATTGTTTATTGGTAATTTTGGTACCCTTAATTGTTTATTGTACTAGATGTTCCTTGGGTATTAGTTCGTTGGTAAATCTGCACCTTAACTCAAATTTTAATAAAGACAAGATGTAAGATAAAGAGCTAGAAAAATGAATTAAAAACTTTTAACACCACTTCTCTATTTTTTTTTCTTAAGTCCAACTCAAAAGCTTTTTGTCCTCCCCTCCCCTTCAAATACCTCATATCAAGCAACCCCTAAATGTATTTAGAACTTAGTTTTCATGTTTTCAGTGATTAGGGTTGAAAACATAGAAGACATGTCTATAAAATAGGGTTAAGGGACACTTTTGCCATGAAGCTTCCGTGGAAGAGCTATGGAGACAGAGAAGTTTTTGAAAGGGGAATGTTGCACTATAAGTTGCAAAATCATAGAATGTCGCTTTGTCCTACTGTATCCAAATGGTCAATCGTCAGTTGTCCGGGTAGTGACATATCCATTTCCAAGTCAATTTTTTACCAATGTGTTTTTACAAGTCAAATTTAACTTTAATACGCTTAAGAAAAACTAAGAAAACTGAGAGAAAAATATATTTCATTGAATGAATTATTTATGTGTACAATGGGTCTCTTATATACAAAAGACTAGTTATAACTTACAACTTGACCACTTGTCATAAATCATTTACAATAGAATAAACAAAACCTAACTAAGCAACTATTTTAAGTAATTAACTTTGTTAACCCCCCCCCCTCCCCCCCCAAAAAAAAAGTTGAAGTGTATATATTAATCATGCCAAGCCTAGACAAAAAACCATGAAAAGGTTGGGGATCAAGAGGCTTAGTAAAGATGTCAATAAGTTGATTAACACTGCAAATTGGAAGGAGTCGAATAAGCCTAACTTAAACCTTTTCACAAACAAAATGAAGATCGAGTTCAAAATGTAAGTCCATGAAAGGTTGGATTAGAAGCAATATGGTGCATTGTGGGCACCAAAGATAATGTACAAAAATCCCTCATCAAGCGCCAAGAAAGCACTATACCCTAACTCCTAGAAGAATTAATCAAAGAAAATATATGCAAGTACTACCCTCACAAGTGACAGCCTAAAGATTTTCGAAGAATATCGACGAAAAGGGGTCCCACAGCCGTCTCAACTAACCCTCAATGAACACTACACGAAGATCACCACCGGTTAAAAAAAAGCAGTCAAGTCGCGTGAGGCATGACTCGTGAGAGAAGCCGATGAATAACTTGAAGAAACGAAAACAAGATGAACCAAAACAGAAATAAGGAGGGATTCAAAAGGTTAAAGAAAGATGCAAAGGTCAAAGAAAGAGAGGAGAGACTCAGATGAAAACCATTAATCAAGGCAAAGGATCGACAGCCAAGATTGAAAGATATTCCCCAAGTCAATCGTTTTTTTTCCTGATAAGAAAAAAGTTTAGGTGGGTTCGGCACCGGTTCCCCACCAAGGCCAGGCACAGCCTCGAGGCTCTTTCAGCACTTACAGGGGTTCTTACATGATTGCCTACCGAAGGAGCCCTCACAACGGCTGAGGGAATCAAACTCTCGTCCTTTTGGGACTTGAACCCGTTCCTTACCATCTGTGTGAACTCTCACCGGCAAGTCAATAGTTTATTGGACCTGGGGAGTGGAGGACTTGATATTGGCCCCAAAATTGATGTCTTAATGCAAGATGCAGGCCCAAATAAGGCAGGACTATTTACACAACCCCCTTTAACTATAAATATGGGAGCCAGGCCAGAGCTAAGGGACCAGATCATTCGGCTCTCTACTTCATATCAGCTCTTTAACTCACTACTCTAGTGGACTTATCTGTCTCTTTCTCGCATTTTCCATTTTACTTGTATTTTCCATCTCTAGTTCTATAAAAATTATACGATGTCAGGGACCCTCCAATAAAATCCTTTATCTCAAAAGTATGTTCTATATTAATCTTCTAATTTTAACACGGCTAGTCTTAGATGAATTTTTATGTCAATTATTGTTACTTTTGCTGATTAAATTTGAAATCTCAGCATCTTCAATCATAAAACTCCCTGTTATCCGCAAATACAGAAGGCATAATCATCATCAAAATTTCAAAGAAAGAATGTAATAATGAAAACATCTCACAGCAAGTAAGCATTACAAAAACCTGTTATCATTTTCAGCACTAAAAACTTATCATTTCATGTTATTCGTTACTTTTTTTGTGCTTCCATTCATTCTTTAGGACATCATAATGATTGATTTTCCCTACAGTATATAGTATTCAATTACTCTAACTATTATTTGTAGCTTGAATGTTCAAATTTGAGCACATGGAACAACCATGCATGACTACATGAGTAAGAGTGCAAAAGAGAGGGCAACAATGTCAGGGAGAGATTGAAGTAGATAATCAAGCTAATGAAGAAGAAAGTGTTTCAGAGGCCAGCTTTATTATCTAAAGGTAACTCAGTAGGTCCCCTGCATCTCAGCGGGGCCAAAATCAATCATTAAGAGAACGAGCTTATACCCGTGCGTTGCACGGGGTGATAGTGCTTCACAGGTTACTCAAACATATTTTACTTCTTAAGTGATGCAACTTTCTTGCTTTTAAAAAAATATTAAAACAATATTGATGATCTTGTACATCTACTGAATAACAATATCTTTTAATTGATTAACATTCCTAAAGTTCATGTACATCTACTGCATTTGAAAGTTTAGTTCTCCCTTACATTCTTTTGATATATGACACATTAAAAGATCTTTTGATTTATTCAAAGTACATATTACAAATGAAATCTCAACAATATTGAATAACAATATCTTTTAATTGATTGACATTCCTAAAGATCTTGTACATCTAGTGCATTTCAAAGATTTGGAGTGTTCTCTTCTTCTCTTTCCCCTTTTTTGATTTTTATTGTCAAATTGCTTTGCTTCACCATCTCATCCTCTCTCTCTTTACATGTTCTATTCTTCTTTTTTCCCCTTCCTCATTGAACTGGCAACAATAAGAAAATACAAAAGTTTATAATGTAGTTTTCATTTAGTAGGAAAAGGGAAGATCCAAAAAAAAAAGTAAATCAGATCAGATTAAAACATCTGCACATTCTAAATTTATATACAGAAATAATCATATTTTGTTGGGAAATGAGTCTTTTCGAAAGAATATCAGCGAGAAGATGAATGGGAGGTGGTTGAACATGAATTAATGCCGACTTCTTTCACCACCAAAATACAAAGCACGAATGGTTCAAGACTAGAATCACAACAGATTTGATTGAGAGCTCAGATGTATCATGAGAGAGAGTAGAAAAGCCAGCAAAAATGTAGAATAGCCAGAAGGTCTAACTCATCAGACTTGGTAACCATTCACTCTAGGCATATATGAAAATTAGAAAAGCAAGTGATTACCATCCTTGGCTAGTTCAAAGAGAAGATAAGAAGCACGCTTGGAGAAGAAAGCGATGATTTTTAGAGATATACCCTCTTCTGATTCTTCTTTATCACCTCTGTCGTCCTCGTCAACTGTGATAGCTTATTCTTTCATTTTCCCTTTTTACATATGCCTTATCCACAAAATGTAAACCTAAAAGAATGGTAAAAACCCTGAAAAATGCACATAGATTCAAAATACACATGTACAAAGATAGTTCATTGTAAAAGATTTACCTTGTTCTTCGGCGAAAAGCGATGTTCCTCTAGGTCTGTAAGAAAACCTAAAAGCTTTGATGCGAATGGGTCTGATTGGAAACCATAGAAAGACGATCGAAGTCGAAGCCGAAGTTGAAGCCGCAAGTGGGACTCTTGCCAAATCAGCATCCCAAAGGATTGACGCAAGGAAGATGAGTTCATAGATGAGTGAAGGCCCCACCATTCTCGCAGTTGCCGGAGCGAATGTTAATCCACAGAAAAAGGACCTTCACCTTAACACCTCTCCAATCGGATAGACTGTCATGGGAGATGATGCCGGTGACAGTAGACTGGGTAGTCAATTTATACACTTTTGCCAAATCAGCATCCCAAAGGATTGACGCAAGGAAGATGAGTTCACAGATTAGTGAACGCCCCACCATTCTCACGGTTGCTGCTTTGCGACCGTTGTCAACAAAGGTATATCTGCTTCTCGCCGTTGCAGAATGCCGAAGAGAGAGAGAGTAAGAAAGGGTGGGTGAAGAGGAAATTAGAGAGGTTAGAGCTGTTGTGACATGCTTCATCATCTTCTTCGTTGCTTCTTCCCATCGTGATATCTCTACAAGGAGGAAGATTTTGAATTTTGAGTAGACGGTGTGAAGGTGTGCAAATGTTGAGGGAGAGAGAGAGTGATTGAAGGAGGAAAAGGAATTCAAATTTTGAAATGCTACAAAGATGAGAAGCTATGAGATCTGAGGAAGAAGAGAAAAGAGGAGGAACGACTTTCGAGATTGCGTGGTCCCGTGAACAATGAGCCGCACTGGAGAAACGACTTATTTACAGTACATACACGGCTTAGGAACAATAAACTGTGAGAAGAGCCAATGATAAGCCGTGAACAGTGGCAGCTTGAAGGGATGTGTTTATATATATATATATATATATTGATGTTAGACACAAGAGTTCATTTACCATTATCTCACAATAGTAAACAATTTTGTTGGTGTTAAAATTCATTTTAATTATCATTGAGAAAAGCAAACCTCCCAAACTCATATTACTATTTACTAGACTTAACTTTGTCTACTGAGGGAACTTCACTCTGAGGAAAAGTTCACTTCACCACTTACCTCTCTAAGTTTTGCCTTGTGGAAAGTAAAACTCACACCACACAGTCATTATTTGCATTGGAATTAACAATAAAACTATCTTGTAGATAAATCAAAACATATTTCATAGCAAGAAGGATGTTACTTGCCTTTCCTCACGCCCTTCTCTTACCGCTCATTGCTCAAATGCATCCTTAGTTTCTGTTCATTTTGCTATCTTGAATGGGTGAATGACATTTCTTTTCATATGCAAGAATCATAAGTTTAAATATTTTTCTTTGTTTATATCTCTTTTATCTTTTTGTTCATGATTATTCTTATTCATATTTGCATTCTGTTTGTGTTATCTGTGTCTTCTTTAGGGTACTTTTGTTTCATTTCACAGTCCCACTCCAAGCCCTGATTCAAAAGCAGGTTCTTAATGGTTCAAAATGGCTTCATCATATCAACAATCCAACCATATGGAATGAGCCGTTCAGCACAACAATCAATGGTTGGACAAAGCTCGATTGTCTAGGTTTAATGTCACACCCCAATTTTCTAAATCGTTTTTGAAATAGTGTTATCAGAGTTTAAAAGATTTGATCAGAGTAGAGCATCGAAATAGATTTTAAATTAAACGAGTAATTGATAAAACATTCATCACTGGTGTATCTGTATGATGTTACAGTCATCCAAATAACAGTCGGATACTCAAAAGACGGAAAAATAAAAATTCCAAAAGAAATCTTCTCGTCTGCTTCGTCACGCCATCTGCTTACCCTTCTCCTCGAACTGGCCTCCTGAGGGTCCTGGGGCTAAGGTAAGAGCTGAGGGTCAATTACCATTGAACCTTAGGTAATGGTTAACCTCATGTTTATGTATCAAATATGTATGACAGATATCCATGGCAAAAAAGTAATAATCACATACAATATTCTCATATTTAAGATAATAACATATCACAGCCACTGCAATATGCATGTTATTATAGTCTGCACTATTCATCAGTGCCACGGTGTACATCCGTGTCCTCAGCGCTAGGAAAACATAACGGCGTTATCAAGACTATAACCCGTATCAAGCTATATGTGTATGATCAAATTTTCAAAAACAGAGTCTCAGACTATCTATCACATATAAGCATATCATAAGCATCAGAGTTAGTGTTACAATACGCGTCCGTACCTGAATCGGTAGTTCTGGTATAACGTTGATCAGAGGATGATTGCAGTCTTCCTATAATAGGAATATTGCGTTATTAATTTATAAATAATATCCTAAAATATATTAAAGATTAAAACTACTTCTAGCTATGAATTTAAAACTCAAAACTAAAGAACTTTGCTTACCTAATGCTTGATCTCCTTCAAGCTTCTTCAAACTCTCTCCACTCTCTCTCAAATATGTAGATGATGCTTTGCTTGGTGTGAAGAAAAGTGAATGACCTATGCCTCTATTTATAGTGAAAAGGTTGGGCAATTGTGTAATTAATTGCAACTTCACTCTTGGCTATTTTCAACCATTGGATCTAGGTTTCAATTGAAATATTCCATCCTCACCATCCAATCCAAAAAACCAAAATTTCCTCTCTCTTCCCCTTCATCTTTTTCTTCTCCTTCTTCAAGAAGCCAAATGACTTGCACTCCAAGTTTGGAATAGTAATTTGTCTCCTACAAGCTTTTGACTATCATTTGACCATGTGCCAAATTCATCTCCTTCCCTTATAAGCCACAAAAACCGAAATCCCCTCTGGTCCTTTTGGTTTGATTTTGGTTTTGGGCTTTATTGGTGGTTTGGGCAATGGTTTGGACTACAAAAAATTGATCCAATGTGATTTATTGTGGTAAAAAGCCCTAAGTTAAATTCTTATTGCTTACTATTTGATTTAGCTTAATTAGGTTTAGTTTGTAATGATTTTATTGATTACCAATTCAATTATGATCCTACTAAGTCCAATTGCTTCAATTATTGATCCCTTGTTAAGCTTTAACATAGAATTTAGCCAAATTATTTCAAATTGTTTATTAATATTTGCCACTAGATTAATTTTGAATGTTAATTCAATTAAATTAATTTTTAGTGCCCAATAATTATTTCTAGTATTCTCTAAGCATTTTAAGCCTCTTCATACTCTTTTACGGCTTGTTTTTGACAATATATGAGTTATATGTCAATATATCCTTAAGTGTAGATTTAATTGTTCTTTAAGTGTTGGAAATTTTAGCTAATTAATTTAGGTGTTTTTATGGCATTTTATAATATTTTATGACTCCTAATTAAATTTAGAGATTTGGATTTTACCCTATTAAGTCCTACCGAAAACTTATTCCAAAAATAAAATAAATACATTTACTAATTTGGAGACAACATACTCTCGTATTTTCAATAGGTCCCAATGGCCAAAATATCATATTCAAGAAAAATACAAATTTTGGGGTATTATATTTAACATTCAAACCAGTGTCGTTAATTTTAGGACTCTTTCATGGTTTTATTGTTTCGATGAAGATAATCTATTTAAGTTATGTTCGACTGTGATTTTTCTGACTAAATCATGTAAAGTTAATACTTTCTTTTTCACTGAATTTATAGATAATTTTTTTGATGTTCTATATTTAGCCTACTTGTTGAGTTAGAAGTTGTTGCAGGTAATCCCTTGCACGGAAGGGTATGATAGGAACCAATGGCCTAGCATTTCTAGTTTATTTTAGGAAGAGGTTATTTGTACTTTATGTTTTATCATGTGTCTTGAGTTAATTGTTACAAAATGTCCAGTGTTAATTATGACAAGTTACTAGCAGTTCTATCCCACCTTTTTAAATGTGGTTTTCAAATGGGATTACCATAGCTTTGAAGAAATTAATCAGAGTGACATTGGAAAAGATTTTCTTTTTAAAACAACAATTCAATCAGAGCATCAGAATAAATTTTTTCCTTAAAAGAGCGAGTAACTGATATACATTCCCTGTTGTTGAGTCTGGTTGCTATTACAGTGGTACAAATCTCTGAATGTTCACGTTTACAATGACCCCTAGGTACTTCTCTGCCCGTGCCCTCTCGTGTGCTATTCATCATTGTTCTCGTCCCAGTTCCACCAGTATCTGAGACTATGAGCTGGGGTTCAATTCCCATTGAACCCCAGGTAACGGTTAACCTCATGCTTATGTACAGTTATGTATGACAGATATTCAAGATAAAACAACAATATCCATATTCAATATTCATAAAAACATAACCATCATATATCTATATTATTCCATATTCATATCACATATTCTTATCAAAACAGTTTGCACTCTTCACCAGTGCCACGATGGCCTATCGTGTCCTCAGCGCGCTATGAAAACTCAAACGGCATTACCAAAACTGTAACCCGTATATAGCTGTATGTATATTCAAATAATTTTCAAAACAGAGTCACAATCTATGAGCATATCTATCTACCACATACAAGTGTATCATAAGCATCAGAGTTAGTGTTACAGTACGCGTCCGTACCTGCGTCGGCGTTATCAGTACGTTGTCATTCGGACCGTGATCACGTTTACCCTATAATGGTAATATCGCATTTATTAATTCACCAATCATATTCTAGAAGGTATCCTAGTCACTGATGACCCTTTTTACCCTTGGTAGGATTACTTTTCAACATATCACATTTAATTCTTCAAAAACGCTGGTCCTTAATTTTGGACAGATTTTCGCCTAACTTCAGAAAATCATAACTAACTCTAGAAAAATCGAAATGAGGATCCGTAAAATTTCCTGGAATCCTTAGGATGTCTAGTTTCAATAAAAAATAATGGGCTTTGCCCAGATTCCATGGTTTATTCCCAGTTTTTAATTTTTGAACATCTGTCCAGAATTTTCCAGAAATTCGTAGCCCTAACTTTGGGCATTTTTATCTCCCTGTACAGAAATCATTTGGACATGTTCTTTACATATTTAAAAATACCTATACGTATACTTTAACCATGAATTTTCTCATAATTTTCTAACCATGATTTCAGCATAAAATAACAGCTTTTCTATGACTGACTCAGAAATTTCAGAACCAATGAAATTTCGCCAGAACTTCGTTACTTCGGTGTTTCTCTTCCAGAAATTTTGCTAAAACTCTTTCTTCATCATGTTTTCGAAATAAACTGATCTTAATCATAAAAACATGAATTTAAAATTATTCTAAACTATTTAAGATCTAACCTACTTCTATCTAAGAAATTAAAACTAAAGAACTATAAAACTAAAAACTAAAACTAAAGACTAGCTTACCTCTTGAAGGCTCTTGCTCTTCCTCCTTCTTGTTTCACTCCACTCTTGTTTAGAATGGTTTTGGTGTGAAGAATGGTGAAGGGGGAGCTCTCTATTTATAGGCAAGGTGCAAGGGTCAAATGGTCATTGTCCAAAGTTTCATCTTTTCTCTCATCCCTTGGATCTAAACTTAGCATGGAAGTTTTAATCTCATCCCTTCATTTTAAAATATGATGTCATTCTTGTGATATCATTTGGATGACATTATCAAGACTTAGGTGTCACCAATAATTCTAATTAACTTTTGTTTGTATATCACTAAATAAAAATTCATTTGGTGATCTTAATGAAGTGTTATGCTAGTTTTCTTTTTGGTTTTGTAATCTAAAATTTCTTGGCTTCATTTTGAGACCAATTTTGCCTATCTTCTCTATTGGTTTCAATCTTCAACAATTAAGGAAATGACTTTGGTTATACTTGTTTTCATGCTTGATTTATGCTTGTTATGGATCCCAACTTAGTTCATGGATTTCAAGATATGATTTAGTTTGTAGGAATTTTTATTTGTTTATGTATAGAATTATTTTTCTTGGATTATTCTATTTATTCATTTATCTAAATTTCCATTGGCTCTTTCTTTGACTTCCTTTCCCTCTTCATACTAGACACACACACATGCACAACAATAGCATACACACACATGCACAACCATGACATCATCACATGCATCACCTTATCTTCCAAAGCCTTGAAAGTCTTAGATAGGGTTGTGATTCATCATGTAGGTGTGTGATTCATCTCATGCTTAGGTTAGTGACTCATGTAAGCTTACGATGATGATTCATTTAATAGAGTTGTGATTCATCTTTTAGGGTAGTGACTCACCTTGTGTAGAGTTATGACTCATTTTGCATATGTATAATTGCTTCTTTAAATTAGAATTTCCTACTTCTTCCATTTTGTGTTCCACTAGATAGAAATTCATTTGGGGATCCAAATGAAGTTGTATGTACATTTTCTCATTGGTTTTGAATTCTTGAAGTTCTTAGCTTCATTTAGAGACCAATATCACTTACTCTCTCATTTGGTATCAATTTGCAAGGTTTGGGGAAATAACCTTGGTTATACTCATTTTCAAGCTTGAATTATGCTTGTTCATAATCTCTTTTTATATTTGATCTATGATTAATGGATTTCAAGATACAATTTAGTTTGTATAGATTTCCCTTTGCTTATGTCTTGAATTATTTCTATTGATTAACTTAATTTAATTTACATAAGATTTATACTAAATTCCCATTGGTTGTTGCTTTGACTTCTCCCCCTAGGCTCACAACAATAGCACTCACAACACTCTCTCTATTTCCCACACACATGCACAACTCCCTCTCATTGGTTGTCTTAAGTTCACATTGATTGTGTTTTATGAGAGTTAATTCAAGCCTTAGGATTTAACTTTACTAGATTTAATCCAAACCTTCAATTTGTTTTAGTCTCTTATTGGTCCAATGAATTTTATGAGGATTAAGAACATTTTCTTGATTTATCATTGGCTAATCCAATTTCATAAGGATTAAGCCTTTATAATTATTTAAGCCCTTAGATTGACTTTATGTGGTTAATTCTTGACCCTTAGATCATAGTTGATTTTATTGACTTTTCAAAGCTTGATTAGAATTTAATTATCATCCTAATCCAATACTTAATTGCCCCTTGATTATTGTATTATTGCCTTTTTAGGGTAGTTTAAGATTATTGTTAATCTGTTTTATGCTAATCTCATCCCCTATTGGTCTTTGATTCTTAATTAGCTTAACACATCCTTAATTGATGACAATTAGTATTAATTGTAAATAATTAGCTAAATATTCCCTTAGTGTAATTTTAATTGTTCATTAAGTGTTGGTAATTACCTTTTAATTGTTCAATTGTTTTGATAATTCTTTATGGCATTTTATGAATTAAATATGAACTAAGTATTAGTTCTAGGGTTTTAGAAAATTTGGTCTCTTAAACAATTATAAAATTGGTGTTTAAGACCCTTTGATTATTTATGAAAATTACTATAATTATTCTAGTTATTGTAATTTAATTGTTCCCTAGTTGTTAATAATTTCTCTTAATTGGTATACATATTTTCAGGCCAATTAATTATCTCTTATGGTTAAATTAGGATTATACTTAGTTTTAGAGTCTTTAGAGCATTCTATAATATTTTATGATCCATCATGTAATTTTTAAAATTGGGTTTTGCCCTATTTAAATCCTAGAGAAAATTTGCCCAACATATTCTCCTATTTTTAATTGGTATTATTTGCCAAAATATACTATTTTTAATGAATATGAATTTTAGGATATTCCATTCCTCCAATTTTATTTATGTATTTTCATAACTCTTTCTTGCTCTTCTTGATCATGCAAGAACCCTAATTTAATTTGGTAATTGTTTGTATTTTTATGATATTTTATGATTCCTAATAAAATTCAATCATTGGTCACCTTAATCCTAAATAAGGATTTCCTAGAAAATAGATTAAATGTACCTCAAAATTTGAGACCACATATTCACCTATTCTAAATAGGGGTCATTTGTCAAAATATTGTATTTATGAGAAATAACAATTTTTGGGGTATTACAGTCATTGCTAATACAACTTCTTTCTTATATTTATACACTTGTAAAAAGGGTCCTCCTACTTTATAACTCATTAATTTTCCTTTATTAATGAGTCTGATCTTTCTTTCTTTGGTAAATTTTCTCTTATTTTCGCACATGGTCCTCAAAATTTCTGAAATTGACCCAACTTCAAAAATTCATAACTAATTGTAGAAAACTCCGATTGGGGTGTTCCAAAATTCTATATGATCCTTGATGTGTCTATTTTTGTCTAAAAATACTTGCTTTGCTCAGAAGCACGTGAAAAATTTCCAGTTTCCAAAAATACCCCTGTTGGTTTTTCTACCTTCTTATTTGCATATATTCATGCTTCTTGCTTTCTAAATTGTACTTCATACTCTTTCTCATACAAAAATTCATTTTAAACACTTTTAAACCATCAAAACCACCAAAATATAATCATATCATTGAGTTCTAGCTATTACCCAAAATTTCCTTAAACTTTTGCAAGATTTCAAGTAGTTAGGGAAGAGAACTTACTTGCTTGGAGTTCTATCTTCTTTGACTACTTCACCTTGATCTCCTTTTAATTATAGCTAGAACACCAACAATATTATACAAGATTACTAATTGAATGCTTAAACATACTTGTATGAATTTGAAAGAGAGAAATAAAATAATTCTCATAACTTTCTTACCTCTTTTCCTCTTGAAATCCTTCTTGCTTATGATCTCCACAGCACTCCCCTATTTCTCTCTTTTCTTTAGTGTAGATGGTGCTTCTTGTTTGCCAAAAATGAGGAGAGTGTGGTCCCATTTATAGATGTAAGGCCCCTTGTATTTTTCTTTAGATTTCTCTTATTTTTTTGGGAATATAATCTGATTTTCCCTTTCTCCCTCCATGCATTCACGCCACATGAGTTGCATTCTAATCATATGCTTTATTCTTGTGGCTATTATACATTGCTTAATGGATAAGGTGTGTTAGGTGGCACAAGTTAGCTATAAAATATGTCCAAGTGTCCCCCATACTTTTTCTCTTTAATTTGTGTGTTGCCACTTAAGTAGCTTAGGTGTCCCCTTAGGTGTCCATTTAATTGATTACATATGCATATGTGTGCTCTACTTTTCTCCTTCAAATATTACTTTGCCACATGGTTGCTTAAGTGTCCCTTGCATAATTTCTATCTTCCATGTGGCCCTCTCACAATAATAATCCTTATTAGCCAATCAAATTAAAACAAATATCATTTGTCTTGTTTTTCATGAAAATTCCATATATCTCAAAAATATAATATTAATTAGCTTCATATAATAATTTACATAAAAGTGGGTTATTACATTTCTCCCCCTGTAAACAAAAATTTCGTCCTCGAAATTGTTTACATAACTACTAGATTCCGAGACATAAACTCAGGATATCGATTCCTCATGTCTTCAACGGTCTCCCACGTTGCTTCTCTAGCAGATAGTCCTTTCCAGACCACTTTCACTGAGGGAATATTTTTACGTCTGAGCTGCTTCTCTTGATAATCAATAATCTGCTCTGGTTCTACTACAAAAGTATGATCATCTTGTACATCAACATTCTCATATTCCATGACATGCTCTGGGTCTGGCTGATATTTCTTTAATTGAGAGACATGAAAGACATCATGAAGCTTACTTAGATTAGGAGGCAAAGCCAGCTGAGAAGCAACTGGTCCACACTTCGCCAATATCTCAAAAGGACCGATATATCGAGGGCTTAATTTCTTTCTTTTGATAGCTCTCCCAATTCTAGTAACAGGAGAAAATTTCAAGAATACATGGTCACCCACGTTGAATTCTAAAGGTCTTCTTCTTTTGTCTGCGTAACTTTTCTGTCTACTTTGAGCTGCAAGAAGTCTCTTCTTAATCAGACTTACTTTCTTAGACATTTCATCAACCTTTTCTGGTCCGAATAGTTCCCTTTCAGATAATTCTGTCCAACATAAAGGAGACCTACACTTTCTACCATATAGAGCTTCATAAGGAGCCATCTGTATGCTACTATAGTAGCTATTGTTATAGGCGAATTCCGCGAGAGGTAAATATTGATCCCAACTTCCTTTAAAATCTAAGACACATGCCCGCAACATGTCTTCAAGTGTTTGGATGGTCCTCTCGGATTGACAATCTGTTTGGGGATGATAAGCTGTGCTATAACTCAGTTTCGTCCCCATTGCTTTATGTAGAGCTTGCCAAAACCGAGAAGTAAACCGAGGATCTTGATCAGAGATAATACTTTTCGGTGTGCCATGAAGTCTAATTATTTCCCGTACATAAATTTCTGCTAATTTCTCAAGAGAATAGTTAATACTAAAAGGAATAAAATGTGCAGATTTAGTGAGTCGATCGACAACTACCCAGATCGCGTCATAATGTCTGATCTTAGGTAGACCCACTACAAAATCCATGGTCACATGCTCCCATTTCCATTCAGGAATTTCTAATCCCTTTAGGAGTCCTCCTAGTCGTCGATGTTCAATTTTTACTTTCTGGCAAGTTAAACATCTGGTCACATATTTAGTAATGTCTTTCTTCATTCCAGGCCACCAGAATTCTGATTTCAAATTTCGATATGTTTTAAGTACTCCTGGATGGATGGTATATCTACTTTTGTGAGCCTCATCTAGTATTTTCTGTTTCAATTCTTCTTTTTTAGGCACATAAATTCGTTTCCTGAACCTTACTAATCCACTGGGAGAGAGGTCATGATCTAATGTTTCACCACGAGAAATTTTCTCCCGAATAGATCTGGCTAGCTCATCTCGCGATTGAGCTTCTTCTATGTCTGCTCTCAGATCATTCTCCTCTTGGCTAACTAAAAGATTAGCAACATATGCTTCACAAGAAACATTCTCTTTCACAAGGACTTGATTAGATAAATTCAAGTCTCTAAAATCTTCTTACAATTTTTGTTCTTTTATCATCATAAATGACACGTGCACAATTTTTCTACTTCATGCATCTGCAACAACATTAGCCTTACCTGGATGATAATTTATCTCTAGATTATAGTCTTTTAGTAATTCTAACCATCTGCGTTGTCTCATGTTGAGTTCTTTCTGATCAAATAAGTATTTGAGACTTTTGTGGTCACAGTACAGTTTAACAATAGCACCATATAAATAGTGTCGCCATATCTTCAAAGCATATACAATGGCCGCCAACTCTAAATCATGTGTAGGATAATTCAATTCATGAGGCTTCAACTGACGAGAGGCATAGGCTACAACTCTGTCCTGCTGCATCAGAACACATTCCAATCCCTGTAAGCTAGCATCAGTGTAGAGCTCATAGGGCTGACTCAGATTTGGGATAATCAATACAGGTGCTGTCGTAAGCCTCTCCTTCAGTATCTGAAAGCTCTCCTCACACTGCTCATCCCACACGAACGACTGGCTTTTCCTCGTAAGCTTTGTCAATGGCAACGCTATACGTGAAAAGTCTCGTATAAAACGGCGGTAATACGCTGCAAGACTTAGAAAACTGCGTATCTCAGCAACAGTCACTGGTCTCTTCCAACTCAGTACTGCTTCCACTTTACTTGGGTCCACAGAGACTCCGTCACTAGAAATCACATGACCCAGAAATTTAACCTCTGATAGCCAAAATTCACATTTACTGAATTTGGTATAGAGTCGTTTTTCTCTCAAAATTTCTAATACAAGTCAGAGATGGTTTTCAAGCTCCTCTTCACTCTTTGAATAGATCAATATATCATCAATAAATACCACTACAAATTGATCCAGGTACGGCCGGAAGATTCGATTCATGTAATCCATAAATACAGCAGGTGCATTTGTTAATCCGAATGGCATTACTAAAAACTCATAATGCCCATATCTGGTCCTGTAGGCTGTTTTCGGAATATCCTCAGCTTTTACTCGTAACTGATGATATCCCGATCTTAAATCAATTTTTGAGAAGACACAGGAACCAGCCAGTTGATCCAACAAATCATCATTCCTGGGAAGAGGGTACTTATTCTTTATGGTCACCTTATTCAACCCTCTGTAGTCAATACACAGTCTTAAGCTTCCATCCTTTTTCTTGACAAATAAGACAGGGGCTCCCCAAGGTGAAACACTAGGGCGGATAAATCCCTTCTCGAGTAACTCTTCTATCTGCTTCTTTAGTTCAGCCATTTCATTAGGGGCCATTCGATAAGGAGCTTTAGATATAGGTCCAGTACCAGGCACAACTTCAATAGCAAACTCCACCTCCCGCTCAGGTGGCAATCCACTAATATCATTAGGGAATACATCAAGGAATTCATTTACAATCGATATTTTCTCTGGTGTTAACTATGTTTTTGCCTGTACTGAAAAGAATACCATGTACCCTTGGCACCCTTGTTTAACACATTTTTCTGCTTCTTCGATCGAAAGAAAGTTAAGACTCATATTGGCATCAAGTTCTCTCCGCGGCTCTGGATAGATAATCTTTCGATTTCCAAAATCCAGAATTACATTATTGGCAGTTAACCAATTTAATCCCAGTATTACATCAATATCGAGTAAGGGCAAACAGATCAAATCGACAGTTGATTCATGCCCTTCCACAAGCACAACGCAATTCAAACAAACATCGGCTGTCTTAGATTTGACTCCTAATGGAGTAGACACAACAAGATCATAAGGTAGTTCATGAGTGTTCAAATTCATACGTCTCACACAGTCATATGCAATAAAGGAATGGCTAGCACCTGAGTCAAATAAGGCATGTAATAAACAGTTATGAAAAGAGATTGTACCTTGAAGTAGTTCAGGAGATTTACGGGCCTCTTCTTGTGTCATAGCAAATACTCGACCCTGATTCTGGGGTCTCTTTTCAACAGTCTTTTGAGGACATTCTCGGCTGAGGTGTCCTGGTTTACGACAGAAGTAACAGACAATTTTACCAGCACAATCGGTTCCAGGATGGAATCTCCCACATAGATTGCAATTTCATGGCTCTGAAGGCCTCTTGAAATTTTGTTGACCAGGTTGATAAGGCTTTTTATTGTTGCCACAATTTTTGTTCCATGGCCCTTTCCTTTTCTGAAATGAGCTTCCGCGAGCAGATTCATTGTGATTCATTATATTTCGAGAGGCACGTAATTCATTGAGATTTCTTTCCACAATTCTACATTCTTCTATAGCCTGAATTAACACATGAAATTGTCTGGAGATAAGTTTCTCCCTAATTTCATACTTTAGACCACGAATCAACACATCTGCTAAACTGCTTTCGGCATTTGGATTCCTATGATAGGTTGAGTACCGAGCCAAGCGAGTGAATATAGAAAAATAATCCTCGAAAGACTCATTGTCACCTTGTTTAATAGTTAGAAACTCAGATTCTTTAGCAACACGAATAGAAGGAGGTTGATATTGTGCGTTGAATTTCTCTCGAAATAGTTCCCATGTAACAGGAATATTACGAGCATGAAGTGTCATTTCTGTATTACGCCACCATCTATCAGCGTCACCCTCCAATTTATAAATTGCCAGTTGAGCTCTTCTGTCTTTGGGACACTCCAGGACTTGAAAGATCTTCTCTAGATGAAGGATCCAATCTTCGGCCGTTTCAAACTTACCTCTAAAAGTCGGTGGCTGATGCTTATAGAATTGTTTGACCCAATACTGAGGGTTCTCTACCGCTTGATTAGTCTACAGTTCTTGCTATTGTTGATTCTCATTATTATTATTGTTTCCATTCTCTGCTTGCTCCTCCTGGTTATTTCCTTTAGCATTTTATTGAGCTCTCATCTCATTCATTTCATTTCTCATAGCATTGATCAAGTTTCTTTGATCCCGGAGCATTTCCAGAATTTGTTGCGTCACACCTGGCTTTGCTTGGTAAAATTCAGGCATGGGGATTTCCATGTTACCTCTTCTTTGTGCCATTCTTAAAATTTACTATCAACAACAATAAGAGAATAAATGTTAATTCCTTATAGTAATATCAAAATTCAAATCATACCACATGCACCCATACAACAAACATACTTATATTCCACATATATATTTTACAATACATTACATCAATAGCACACCATATTATACATTCATATCACTATTGTCTTTATTTATTTTACATGCCCAAGCATAGCTTGGTGATTTCTCACTCCTACTACTTTTCTTACAATATCTACACCACCTTTTCTTCTTCCTTTACCACTAACAGCAACTCTTCACAGAAGATCATAGGTATACTGCCTTATCAAAATCCTTAAGTTAGGAAGACTGTCGACTACATTTTCCCTTATAATTTGGTTGACCTTTTTAACCTAAAAAGGGGTCCTTGGCAGGTAATACAACGCGTTACGTAGCCAATAATTGAAGGGGTAGTTCAAGCCATTGGTGGCTCTTTGATCATATAGTACACTGACCCTCCTTAAGAAGTATAGGTATATTTCAATATCAGACTCCTTCTCCACACAAGCTTGATTGTATTCATCTTTCATCACGTTGGCCAGTCTTCTATTAAGGATCATTTCGTATCGTAAGCAGGAGTCTCAAAGTTTTGTGATTCCGTGTCGGTGTCTTCTAATTCCGGCGAATCATCATCCTCAATACCTGTCCAAGGGTACTCTGAATCTCCAGCTGAAGAATAATCATACCCTTCCTCTTGTGGTGGCGGTGGGGGTCCGCGAAGTCCTTTACAGCTAAGAGGTCCAAGTAGCCTTCTATTCTCGTTATTTCCACTCATCTTATCCTATTTCATTCAACCATATTTGTATCAACTTTCTATTATTCTATTATTGTCCAAACCATGCTTTGCTCTGATACCATAAACTGTTACACTCCTACCGGCCTTGCCTTTTCAGGTGGCGGGTAGAGTGACTTTTACTTTCAATTAGATAAACATGTATCAGAGTATCCACACAGCAGAACAACGAGAATAGTTTGGACAATATAATTTGAGAAAGTAAACAAAATAAGTCCCTCCAAGGATTAATATACAGTTATCCAGATAAATGTCTCAAAATAACTATCAGTATACAGTCATCCAAAACTAATATGTAATAACAAAAGCTGCCACCATGCATCACCAATCTTTAATCAAGCTCCCTCGTCTTACCTTTGGCCTCCTACCTCGTCCTAGAAGCACTTCCTGTATCTTTATAGTAATAGTCTGGGATTCATAAATGAATCCCAGAGTAACCATTAATTTCATATACAGAGCATGTAAAAAGCAGGTAAGAAAACCATAAAACATACAGCATTCACAAGTCGCACATATTGATGCATACAGCCTAAACCGGAACAAGCAACCACATATAACATGCACTACTTAAATAAGGCACATAACCATGCCGGGGGTCACACACAGCGGTTCCGATATCCCAAAACTGGCAGTGTTGACTTTTGTGCAGTTTTGCCATAGACCAAAACTCGAGTTTTGAATCCCAAAACTCGAGTTTTCCTCTGACAGCAAGGAAAACTGATTTTCTTAAGATAAAACTTGTCATTTTGATTTCCATGGCTTTACAATTGTTCCAATCATCATCAAAACACATTGAGAACTAACATTCTCCCCCTTTTTTATGATGACAACACTTGTAAATCAAAGTTTTAAGAATTTGAGGAAATTTTGGTTTTAAAACATGGAAATTCATTTGTCAGTCAAAAAATGATATACATGAAAACTTGATGAGCATCAGAAGTGTTTTAAACCTGTCAAACTTGTTTTTTCTTATTTGAAACCTATTTGAAAACACGGTAACTGAGATATTTAGCAGAAGCAATTATCAGAAGTCTGAAGCATAAATTATCAGAAGCAAATAATGATCTGAGCAACTTCATTCACCAAATTAGAAACATTCAGTACAGAGATTTCAGATTATCAACAAAACATTCAGTAATCAGTCAGAAATCAAAAATTCAGAAACTCTCAAATTCTACTTTAGCTCTGATCTTCTCCCCCTTTGCCATCTTCAAAAGGTGGGGAAGGAGGTTTATAAGGTATAATGGCTAGAGGATTTAGAGTTGGATCAAGTGGCTCTGCAACTGGAGTGGAGACTAAAGGCATAGGAGGAGTGGAACTTCCAAGGGCAGTTCCATAAGGCTATGGATATGAGGTGGCTCCAAAAGCTGAAGAAGACCCGAGGTTGAAATGTTTCAACAACTGATCTAACTTGTCATGCAGGCTGGAGTTGGACACACTCAGGTAGGTAAGTACAATGTCATGACTCTCAACTAAGTCTTTGAGCTTAGCATTCTGTGCTGTGAGCTCAACCAAGTCTTGCTTCATACCCACCAAGTCTTGTTTCATATCATCTTGAATCTCAACCAGATGCTTGGTGTTTTTAAATTGTTCTCCTTTCAATTGACCAATTTCATAGCCAATGCTCATAGACATTTTTCTAACTATAGAGTCAATAATCTCCTTCATCCGGGCATCAAAATCTATAAAATGTGGAGGAGGTGCAGACTGGGCTTCCTGTTGCTGAGACTGATCCTGAGCTTGAGAGGCTCTAGAATGGGATCTGGTTGGTGTTCTCGATCTTGTAGGGGCTTTTGATTGCCCTGACCCTTCTCCTTCAAATGTTAAATTCATCAAATTCAACTGAGTCTTGCCAAAGTAGGGAGGATATTGTAGAGTCTCAGCTGACCCGACATACCAAATCTTAAAATAGAACAATATGACTGATATCTGAGAGGGAAATGGCATGTGAGAAAGCTTTCTGGTAGGAAATTTGAATTTGATCATCTCTTTCAAAATGTGATGACCAAGATTGAAAGGACATTGTTTTACAAAGGAGGTAAACAGATGATAGTCCCTCTGAGCAAAATGGGTGAAATTACCACCCTTCTGAATGAAATTTCTGGAAAAGATGTACCAAAGGACTCTAATCCTAGAAGGCATAGAGCTTGGTCTGAAAGTAAGAGAGTGCAATTGGTCCTCAGGGATAGGTTCATTTGGCCTAAGTGTAGACCAAATCTCCCTATTGCTATACTCAGAGTTATGAACAGGAAATTGATCTAACTTCAGAATTTTGTTCAAGACAGAAGCAAATAAGGTAAATTTAGTACCCCTCACTGTGGTGGTAATCCTCTCTTCTATCAACTCACCCTCTGTATCCAAAATATTGTCATAAACCATATTATAATAGAATAAACGGACAAGATTTGGGGAATATGGGGCAGCTATAGCAACAAAATTCTCATAACAGCTGAGCCAAGGACGCAAATTCAGATTATTCTCTCTTTCTAACAGATCAAAATCAACAGCTACTACGGCACAAAATTCCCTAGAAGCAAATTTTTCTTTAAAGGAATTGTCTAAGGCTTTCATGTTAACAGTAGTAATATCAAAGGATTGGGGATAAGACTTTATACGGTAAATGTCTTCTATTGCATTTTCCATAATAGGAGAAGACTGAGTTGAGGCTTCAGCTCTTGATGACTCTGCTCTGGGAGTTGTCTGAGGCCCTAAAGTGGAAGGTTTCTGCTTCTTTGGAAGTGGGGCTGTCTCAGATTCATAATTTGAAGCTCTTTTCGGTCTGGCCTTCCTCTTCCCTTGGGCTACAGATTCTTTCACCGTCCCCTTCCTTTTTCTCAGAGGTGTGGCAATGGGTTCATGAAACGATACCACTTTGGATCGTGATGGAGTAGCTGCGGTTGCCTTCGATGTAGATTGTGGTATTTCGCCACTCACTCCAGGGATAGAACGATATACTCCTTCTTGAAGTTTTCTGGGTATCATTTTGGTTCTTGGAGGGCGTTGAAAAGGCTGTTGGTGTGGAAAAGATTGTGATTGGGATCTTTCTGGCTGCAAATGGGGCTTTGATTGTGTGGGTTCTGTCGATTTAGAGGCCATCTTCAGGATTTTAGTGTGGATTCTGAGAGATTCGTGAAGAATAGAGAGAGAACTGAGGAGAAGAAGACAGAGCGTTTAGGGCAAAACCAGTGGTTCTGAGTGTGGTTTTGAAGAACAACGTATAGCCCTACATATATATACTGTCCAAAACTCGAGTTTTCACAACCAAAACTCGAGTTTTGATGAAATTTAGTTACTAACCTGGACGTCAATGATGTACTGTGAACCTTTGACATTCCGAGTGCAAGACTCGGGTTTTGCACCCTAAAACACGAGTTTTCATCTTTTGACAGCAAATAATTGATTTTCAAACATCCTGCAAAAGAGAAAACTAGATACTCTGATGCTTAAGTTAGTAACTTACAATCATCAAAACCATAACTAACATTGAATTGAGTGAGAAATACTTACAGCTCATTGGGATTTACTATTCCCAATTCTCTTCTTATGAAATTAAATTGTTCTTTGGCTAGTGGTTTTGTGAAGATGTCTGCCTTTTGGAGATGAGTTGGAATGAACATGACCTTGACATCCTTTTTCTGGACATGATCTCTTATGAAGTGATGCCTCACATCAATGTGCTTGGTCCTAGTATGTTGTATTGGATTTTTGGCCAAGCTTATCGTGCTTGTATTGTCACACAATATTGGAACTTCTTTGAGGTTGATTCCCAAACCTGAGAGTTGTTGTTTGAGCCACAAAACTTGTGCACAGCAACTTGAAACAGCTACATATTCAGCTTCAGTAGATGATACAGCTACCGTTGTTTGTTTCTTGCTGAACCATGACACAAGTGAGCCACCAAAGAATTCACATTGTCCACTTGTGCTCTTCTAATCGGTTTTGTATCCAGTATGATCTGAATCTGAATATGCCACCAAATGTTTGGGTTGGCCTTTGGGAAACTACAATCCTAGAGTCTTTGTGTCAGCAAGATATCTAAAAATTCTTTTCACATGTTCAGCATGTGACTCCTTTGGGACAGATTGGAACCTTGCACACATTCCAACACTGAATTGGATGTCCGGGCGACTTGCTGTTAGGTAGAGCAATGATCCAATCATTCCTCTATATTTTGTAATGTTGAAATCCTTGCCCTCTTCATCAGCATCCAATGAAGTAGTTGTACTCATAGGAATGTCAACACTATTACATTGATCCATTCCAAATTTCTTTAAGAGATCATTCAGATACTTGGTTTGTGATATGAAGATCCCATCCTTCTTTTGCTTAATTTGCAAACCAAGAAAGTAATTAAGTTCTCTCATCATAGACATTTCAAATTCTCCCTGCATTTTCTTTGCAAAATCTTTACATAAACCGTCATTAGAAGCACCAAATATGATATCATCCACATATATCTGAACAACTAAGATTTCATTTAATTTGTTAGTTTTAGTGAAAAGAGTTGTGTCAGCTTTTCCTCTAACAAAGCCTTGATCAAGAAGAAACTTGCTTAAACGTTCATACCAAGCTCTAGGAGCTTGCATAAGACCATCTAATGCTTTCTTGAGATGATAAACATGATCTGGAAATTTTTCATTTTGAAATCCTGGAGGTTGTTCAACATAAACTTCCTCTTGTATAAAACCATTTAAAAATGAACTTTTTACATCCATTTGATAAAGCTTAATTCCTCTAACACAAGCAAAGGCTAGAAGAACTCTTATGGCTTCCAATCTTGCTACTGGAGCATAAGTTTCTTCATAATCAATTCCTTCTTCCTGGTGATAACCTTTAGCAACTAATCTTGCCTTGTTACGGATAATGATTGCAGATTCATCTCGTTTGTTTTTGAATACCCGTTTAGTGCCAATGACTGGATGGTCTTTAGGCCTAGGTACCAAATCCCAAACTTGATTTCTGTCAAATTGATGTAACTCCTCTTGCATTGCTATCACCCAATCATTGTCTGAAAGGGCTTCATCAATTTTTGAGGGTTCAATGTGAGATATGAATGTAGAGAATGTTACTTCATTCAAAGTGCTTTTTCTAGTTCTTACTCCTTGATTGATATCACCTATTACTTGGTCTAAAGGATGATTCCTAATGTATTTCCAAGCTCTAGTCTGAGATTGTTCAGGATTCTCAAAATGGTTTAGAGGATCAGTTTCGAAAACATCTAGTTCATTTGAATCAAAAACAATTTTTAAATGAAGCTGATTTTTCGAAATTGCTTAATTATCATCATTATCCAAAGACTTGTTAGAAGATGAATCACAAAATACAACATGTACAGATTCTTCTACACAACGTGTTTGAATGTTAAATACTTTATATGCTTTACTTCTATTAGAATATCCCAGAAAAATACCTTCATCTGCTTTGGTATCAAACTTACCCAAGTTATCCTTACCATTGTTATGGATGAAACACTTACATCCAAACACATGTAGATGTGCCAAATTTGGCTGGCTTCCTTCCTTTGTACAGCTCATAGGGAGTTTTGTTCAATTTCTTTCAGACATAAGCTCTATTTGAGATGTAGCATGCCGTAGACATTGCATCAGCCTAGAATACTTGAGATGTGTTGTTTTCATTTATCATTGCTCTTGCCATCTCAGTGAGGACTCTGTTCTTTCTTTCAACTACTCCATTTTGTTGAGGAGTCCTTGGAGCTGAAAAATTGTGATCAATTCCCATGCTTTCACAGAACTCAGCAAAGGCTTGATTATCAAATTCACCTCCATGATCAGTTCTAATTCTTAAAATAGAGAGACCTTTCTCGTTCTGGACCTTTTTGGCAAAGGTAACAAACTGATCAAATGTTTCATCTTTAGAAGATAAAAATATAGTCCATGTGAATCTAGAATAATCATCAACTATAACTAGAGTATATAGATTGCCACCTAGACTTCTCACTCTAGTAGGTCCAATTAAATCCATGTAAAGTAATTGAAGAGGTCTATGAGTTGAAATTTCATTTTTGGCATTAAAAGAGGTCTTGGTTTGTTTTCCCTTTTGACAAGAGTCACAAATCATGTCATTTTTAAAAGCAAGTTTAGGAATGCCAATTACTGAGTTTTTCTTAACTAGTTTGTCAAGTTGAGACATATTAACATGTGCTAATCTTTTGTGCCATAGCCAAGGCTCATCTGAATTACTTACAAAACATTTTTCAGAAACTGCATCATTGTTGGAAAGATTAAGAGTATAGCAATTTCCTTCTCTAGGTACTCCAAACAATGCTTTAGACTTAATATCCTCTAGGGGAAGAATATCTTTGCTAACAATCAAACATTCTTCTGAATTAAAGATAACTAAGTTACCTTTATCTGTGCTTTGACTTACACTAAGGAGATTATGGCATAAACCTTCAACAAGATAAACATCTTTGATCTTTGGTCCATAGTTGTTTCCAACGTCTCCAATTCCAGCAATCTTGCCTGATTGATTTCCACCAAATGTTACCTTGCCACCAGCCTTAGATTTGATTGTAGCAAATTTAGATTGATCCCCTGTCATGTGTCTTGAGCATCCACTATCAATGAACCATTTATTGGATTTTGATGCTCTAAGACAAACCTGTAAAACATAAGACATCAAGTCTTAGGTACCCACTTTTTCTTGGGTCCTTTTGGGTTAGTTTGTGTCTTGGGAGTGTTAGTATGTAGGTGTCCTAGAGACAATCAGTTGAACACCTTGTACTGTTTGATATTTCATGATTAATATGTTTGAGCATAATTTATCTTTATCATATTTATGTCTCGCCTATATTTTATAGTTAATATGAGATTAAAGATAAAGGCCCAAGGAATAGAATATGTGTTTATTCGGTGATCTATGATAGGGATCATGATCATGAGGAATCGAGTACACTACATGTCTATTGCCTGAAACTTGTTCCTAGTCTTGAATCGCCAAGAAAGGGCATTGGTGATTTCAATAAGACTAGTACGACATCATCTACTTGTATAGTGATGCAAGGTAGGGACCTCATGGAATGCAGGCATGTTGATGCCTTAGCTGATGTCGTGGGTGGATCTGTTAGAGAACAGATAGCACTGGACTGACTCGCCGAGAGACTCCACAAGGATTCATTGTAGAGAGTATCATTGGATTTGTAATGTCTCTTATCATTTAGTAGTGCGGATCATCTTAGACTTGAGGATGTCATCGACCACTATGTCCTAGGGTTATACTTTGACTGTACAACTCTATCCACCTGAAAAATGGGGAGAACAGTGTACTCTTGGGTATTACCTGAATACATGAGTATAGATGAACATGCCGAAAGGACTTACAATCCTCTACAAGGGATTAGTTGTTCACAAGACCGGTAAGAGCTTGGATGACTTCTAGTTGATTCGAGAATCTATGCATAGTAAGTGATCACGAAGAGTCATGATCTGTCTTAGAGTCAATAGAAGAATATTCCTGGTTCTGTGAAATAGCTACATTTAGTCAATCAAGAGAGATGATACTCTATCCTTGCTCTCGACTAAATATGAACAACATTGTAAGAGATGATATATGCACAGTATCCAAATTAAAAAAGGTAGATCACTTGATCAACTTGATTAGTTCTGGGACTGCAGAGCATTGCTAGTGTCTTATGTAGTCATTAGATAAATTGACCTCTTAAAGGAGTTTAATTGGTTCAAGTTTATCTATGTCAGTAACTAATTGGGCCTAATGGGTCACACACTAAAGACTATTCTTGATTGCTTAATTTAGTTAGTTTGGACCAATAAATGTTATTGGGCTTTGTCAAGACTATTGATGTAATTGGGTTAGTACTTCAAGCCCAATTATTGAGAGGTTAAGAGATTGAGGTAATTTATGAATTAACCAAGGCTGTATCCAATCAGGATTGGATAAAGAGAGTAATTAATTAGTAATTATTTATTCATGTGAATAGTGTCAAATGAATAGTAAAGTACTATTCATCTTTTACTATTCATGAATAATCAATTATTATAATTAATTATAAGAAGCACTTCTTGAAATAATTAATTGTTCAAGAATTACTTCTTGGAATAATTGATTCTTCAAGAAGCACTTTGGTTTTGAAGTAGAAATGAATGTGTGGCTCACATTGAAAGAAGAAAATGTGGCCATGATTCACTCCTTGTTTCTATAAATAGCACTCATTTCCTTCACTCCAATTCACACCTTCACAAGCTTCTCTCTTAAGCTTCTCTCTCTCTCTCTTCCTCTTAAGGAAGTTCTTTCTCTTTCTCTCTCTTTCTTCCTCTTAAGGAAGTTCTCTTAGTCTTGAGTAAGAAATCCAAACTCTTGAAGTTCTCCACCTTGTTACTGCCTAGCAAGCATTCAAGGAGTCGGGGATTCAAGGAGAAGGTGTTCTCATTTGCAATCAGGAGATAGTCGTGTGGATCAACGTTAGAGGACATCATACTCTTTGACGTCTTCAAGTGATCACAGGTATTCCTGAAACCCTGTATGTGTTTTAACGAGTAGATCCTAAATATGTACTGTAAGAGTTACGGTACATGGTACATGACTCATGAGGTTAGTATTTCCACATGGTACGGTAAATATTATTTACCAAAGAGTTTCTTCTGAGTATGCTCTGTGGCTGCAGCTTAGTCTGATCTGTCACATCAGAAAAGAATTATTCTTGAGCAGTAAATATTATTTACCAGTACAGTAAATACTATGTACCAGTACAGTAAATACTATTTACCAAACAGTAAAAATTATTTACCGGCATAGTAAATATTATTTATCGTTGTAAAATGTATTTACAGGCGTAGTGAAAATTATTTACTGTTCACGCTAAATATTATTTACTAGTGCAGTAAAAATTATTTACTGGCACAGTAAAAATATATTTACCATCACAGTAAATATTATTTACTGGTACAGTAAAAATAATTTACTGGCACGGTAAAAATATTTTTTACTGGTACTATTCACAAGAATAGTAAATATCCAATGTGGGTTCCGCAAATACTGAAAAATTTTGTTTTTCAACCTCGTAAACATGTTGCTTGAACGTCAAGCTAGATCAATTTAACCCGCAAGTGGTATCAGAGCCTAGCTCGTTACTGCAGACACGTGGGGTTATTCTTATTGAATTTTCAAAAGGAGTTTTGAAGTCTACAATTTTATGAACAAGATTTTGAATCTTGATTATGAAATGTGGTTAATCATCAAAGTGTTGATGCTTTTCGTGTAGATGATTCAATGGTTATTTAGGATTTGCAAATTGTTTAAGTTTATTTGTTTCTAACATTTCACAGGAACAAGAATTATGAGTTTAATTTGAAATTACAACTAGTATGCATGATAAGACAAAGCCGTTTAAAATTAACTATGTGATAGTAACTTATATGCCTAATTATGCATGAAAGATAAAATTAATTATTTGATAATTAGTTTTATTACTTGATGAGACTAAAATCCCTCGTTAAAATTATCTAGCATGTTTGATTGTCTCCCATCATCGATGGCATTTAAATCTCTTCTAAATGGTAGTGTTCTCTAGCTCAGCTAAGACCTATTGTTTCGTCGGGTAAGAATGTCATTTGAAGTGTATTACACTTAAATCCCTTTGACATGGTAGTATTCTCTAGCTCAGCTAAGACCTATCATATCATCGGGTAATAGTGCAAGGACACTTAGGATGATGGTTTGTGTTAGACAAGATGTATAGTCTGCAGGCTCAGCCGAGTCTATGCATCTAAGGCAATGATGCCAGGTTGTTACATATTGATGTGACACTAAGTGACAAGGTGTTGTCAACCTGATGATCTAAGAGAAGACATGGAGATGTTGTTATTTAACCTACTAGACAAGTTGGTTTTGCAGGCTCAGCCGGAGACTAATGAATCTAGTCGTTCTCTTAGCCCACTATGGATATTCTTTATGAAGGATAACCCTAAATCAATAACTGAGGATCATTGATTTTAGAAAAATAGTGGGAAGGCCATATACATTTAAAAGTCTCTGTATTTGGTTGTTTAAATTTCATGAAATACTCATATTAGTCCATTTTATTAATTTTCAGCATCTTTGCTAATGGCTGGAACTTTTAATCTACTCTCTATTCTGGATACTAATAAGTTAACTGGACCAAACTTTTTGGACTGGTATCGGAATGTAAAAATAGTTTTACGCTCTGAAAAGAAAGCTTATGTCATTGATTCTCCGATTCCTAATGCTCCTACTCAAGGGCAAGAAGGGTATGATCAGTTTGACTGGGAAACCCATAGACAACACTTAGCAGACAATGAGCAGGCAGTTTGTATATTGTTGGCTTCAATGTCTGCAGAGCTCCAGCGTCAGCATGAGCATATGGATGCTCCCTCTATAATCTTGCACTTGCAAGAGCTTTATGACAAGCAAGGGAGGACTGAGCGCTTTGAGACCTCAAAAGAACTGTTTGGCTGCAAGTTGGCTGAGGGCATGGCGGTTGGACCACATGTTCTCAAGATGATTGGACTAATAGAGAAGCTTGCTTCTCTTGGTTTTATCATGGACCATGAGCTAAGTATTGACTTGGTCTTGCAGTCCTTGCCCCTTTCGTTTAATGGTTTTGTGGTCAATTATTATATGAATAAAGTAGAATCAACACTCCCTGAGTTGTTGCAACTACTGACCACTGCTGAGAATGCCATTAAAAAGAATAGGACCCAAGCTCTTCTGATTGATAAGCCTTCTAAGGGCAAGGGCAAGTCTGTGCAGACAGACAAGTTTAAACCCAAAGGAAAGCCCAAGAAAAAGAAGGGTAAGGGTAAAGGAATGGGGAAATCAAATGATAAAGCTTCTGCTGTATGCTTCCATTGTCAAAAAGAAGGACATTGGAAGAGGAACTGCCCATTATACCTTGCGAGCCTCAAGGGAAAGAAGCATGGTGATGTTTCTCTCTCAGGTATATTCACTATAGAAATTAATTTTTCAAGTGTTGATTCAGCTTCTTGGGTATTAGATATCGGTTGTGGTTCTCATATCTGCAATTTGTTGCAGGTACTAAAGAATCCTAGAAAGTTGAGCAAGAATGAGGTGAATCTCCGTGTCGGGAATGGAGCAAGAGTTGTTGCATTAGCTGTTGGAGATGTAGACCTTGTATTGCCTACGGGCCTTGTATTGCACTTGAATAATTGTTTTTCTGTTCCTTCTATTTCCCGAAACATAATTTCTATTTCCAGTTTGGAACAATCTGGTTTTCACTTTATAATAAAAGATGGCAAGTTTCCTATCATTAAGAATGATCTTGTTTATGCTTGCGCATCAAGAGTGAATGGATTATATGTTTTGGATTTAGAATCGAATAGTGAAATTCTTAATGTTGAAGTTAATAAGAAACCTAAATTAAATAATCGATCCTATCTTTGGCACTGTAGGTTGGGACACATTAATGAGACAAGATTGTCTAGACTCCATCGTGATGGATATCTAGATTCTATGGATTTAGAATCCTATGGGCCTTGTGAATCTTGTTTGGCCGGAAAAATGACAAAGACCAAGCTTGAGAAGCTTATAAGTCATAGAGCCAATGAGTTGTTGGAACTCATTCATTCTGATGTTTGTGGGCCCATGACTACACAGGCTAGAGGAGGATATTCCTACTTTATCACCTTTACTGATGATAAGTCCAGATTCGGTTATGTGTATCTTATGAAGCACAAATCCGAGGCCTTTGAAAAGTTCAAAGAGTTTAGGAATGAAGTAGAGAAACAACTTGGCAAGATGATTAAGACACTTCGATCTGATCGAGGTGGCGAATATTTGAGTCAGGAGTTTCAGGATTATTTAAGAGAAAATGGGATTCTTTCACAGTTGACGGCTCCATACACACCACATCAAAATGGTGTGTCTGAAAGGAGAAACCGTACCTTACTTGATATGGTACGATCAATGATGAGTAGTACAAAGCTCCCAAAATCGTTTTGGGGATTCGCTTTAGATACGGCAATATACCTTCTTAATAGGGTTCCGTCAAAATCTGTTCAGACTACTCCGTATGAGATATGGAAGGGAAGGAAGCCCAACTTGAGTTATCTCAAGGTGTGGGGTTGTCCAGCTTATGTCAAGACCCTAACATCAGATAAGTTAGGGGCTAAAAGCACTTTGTGCTATTTTGTAGGATATCCCAAGGGAACTAAGGGATACTACTTTTACTGTCCTAAGGATTACAAAGTGTTTGTATCCAAGAATGCTATATTTCTTGAGGAGGATTTGCTTTCTCAAGAAGATAGTGGGAGTAAAGTAGAACTTGAAGAAGTTCAAGACCAACAAGAACAGATAACAGAACCCGAGTCTGTTTATCAGGCGATGCCTCAACAAGAGGCTATAGACACCCAACTCCGTAGGACATCTAGGATAAGTCATCAACCTGAGAGGTATGGTTTTGTGATTGAGAATATACAAACCGTTGAAGATGACGAACCTACTTCCTACACTGAGGCTGTCAAGGATGTTGACTCCCCAGAATGGTGTAAAGCCATGGAATCTGAAATAGATTCAATGCATGAAAACAAGGTATGGACCTTGGTTCCACCACCTAAGGGAATAGTTCCTATTGGGTGTAAGTGGGTCTTCAAAAGGAAGTCTGATGCTGATGGCAACATTCAAACCTATAAAGCTAGGTTGGTTGCGAAAGGCTATCGTCAAAGGCAAGGTATTGACTATGATGAAACTTTTTCGCCTGTTGCCATGATCAAATCTATTAGGATCATGCTAGCTATAGCTGCATATTATGATTACGAAATTTGGCAGATGGATGTCAAAACCGCCTTCTTAAATGGTTTTTTGAAGGAGGAAGTGTATATGACACAACCTGAAGGTTTTGAATCTAAAGGCCAAGAGCATATGGTATGCAAACTTCAAAAATCAAATATATGGGCTTAAGCAAGCTTCTAGGAGTTGGAATCTTCGTTTTGATGAAGTTGTTAAGAGTTATGGCTTTATTAAGAACGAAGATGAACCATGTGTTTACAAGAAGGTTAGTGGGAGTAATGTTGTTTTCCTTGTGCTTTATGTGGATGACATACTGCTTATAGGAAATGACGTTCCTATGTTACAGTCTACTAAAATTTGGTTGTCAGAAAACTTCACCATGAAGGATTTGGGAGAAGCAGCTTATATACTTGGTATTAAGATCTATAGAGATAGATCGAAAAGGTTGCTTGGGTTATCCCAATCCACGTACATAGATAAGATGCTAAAGAGGTTTAGCATGGATGGGTCAAAAAGGGGTTTTCTTCCTGTCAATCATGGAATTCATCTTTCCAAGGCCATGTGTCCTAAGACACAGGATAAAAGGAAATGCATGGAAAGGATTCCATATGCATCTGCAATTGGATCTATCATGTATGCTATGCTATGTACGAGACCAGATGTCTCTTATGGTTTCAGCATTACAAGCCGATTCCAGGCTGATCCTGGAAAGGGTCACTGGACAGCTGTAAAGACGATCCTAAAGTACTTGAGAAGGACTAAGGATCATTTTCTGGTTTATGGTGGTTGTGATGAGCTCAAAGTGAAAGGGTTCACTGATGCCAGTTTCCAGAATGACAGAGATGATTCAAAATCCCAGTCAGGTTTTATCTTTACCTTAAATGGTGGAGCAATTTGTTGGAAAAGTTCCAAGCAAGAAACCACGGCAGATTCTCCCACCGAGGCTGAATACATAGCAGCTTCAGAAGCAGCTAAGGAGGCAGTATGGATCAAAAAGTTCATTGGTGAACTTGGAGTGGTTCCTAGCATTGTTGATCCAATACCTTTGTATTGTGACAACACCGGAGCTATTGCTCAAAGCAAAGAACCCAGGTCTCATCAGAAATCCAAACATGTGCTCCGCAAGTATCACCTCATCCGAGAAATTGTTCAAAGAGAAGATATAAAATTGGACTATGTTCCCACAGATGATAATTTGGCTGATTCCTTAACAAAGGGACTTTCTCAGAGAAAGCATGATAGTCATTATGAGTCATTGGGTTTGATTCGTCGACCTGATTGGCTCTAGGCCAAGTGGGAGATTGTTAGTATGTAGGTGTCCTAGAGACAATCAGTTGAACACCTTGTACTGTTTGATATTTCATGATTAATATGTTTGAGCATAATTTATCTTTATCATATTTATGTCTCGCCTATATTTTATAGTTAATATGAGATTAAAGATAAAGGCCCAAGGAATAGAATATGTGTTTATTCGGTGATCTATGATAGGGATCATGATCATGAGGAATCGAGTACACTACATGTCTATTGCCTGAAACTTGTTCCTAGTCTTGAATCGCCAAGAAAGGGCATTGGTGATTTCAATAAGACTAGTACGACATCATCTACTTGTATAGTGATGCAAGGTAGGGACCTCATGGAATGCAGGCATGTTGATGCCTTAGCTGATGTCGTGGGTGGATCTGTTAGAGAACAGATAGCACTGGACTGACTCGCCGAGAGACTCCACAAGGATTCATTGTAGAGAGTATCATTGGATTTGTAATGTCTCTTATCATTTAGTAGTGCGGATCATCTTAGACTTGAGGATGTCATCGACCACTATGTCCTAGGGTTATACTTTGACTGTACAACTCTATCCACCTGAAAAATGGGGAGAACAGTGTACTCTTGGGTATTACCTGAATACATGAGTATAGATGAACATGCCGAAAGGACTTACAATCCTCTACAAGGGATTAGTTGTTCACAAGACCGGTAAGAGCTTGGATGACTTCTAGTTGATTCGAGAATCTATGCATAGTAAGTGATCACGAAGAGTCATGATCTGTCTTAGAGTCAATAGAAGAATATTCCTGGTTCTGTGAAATAGCTACATTTAGTCAATCAAGAGAGATGATACTCTATCCTTGCTCTCGACTAAATATGAACAACATTGTAAGAGATGATATATGCACAGTATCCAAATTAAAAAAGGTAGATCACTTGATCAACTTGATTAGTTCTGGGACTGCAGAGCATTGCTAGTGTCTTATGTAGTCATTAGATAAATTGACCTCTTAAAGGAGTTTAATTGGTTCAAGTTTATCTATGTCAGTAACTAATTGGGCCTAATGGGTCACACACTAAAGACTATTCTTGATTGCTTAATTTAGTTAGTTTGGACCAATAAATGTTATTGGGCTTTGTCAAGACTATTGATGTAATTGGGTTAGTACTTCAAGCCCAATTATTGAGAGGTTAAGAGATTGAGGTAATTTATGAATTAACCAAGGCTGTATCCAATCAGGATTGGATAAAGAGAGTAATTAATTAGTAATTATTTATTCATGTGAATAGTGTCAAATGAATAGTAAAGTACTATTCATCTTTTACTATTCATGAATAATCAATTATTATAATTAATTATAAGAAGCACTTCTTGAAATAATTAATTGTTCAAGAATTACTTCTTGAAATAATTGATTCTTCAAGAAGCACTTTGGTTTTGAAGTAGAAATGAATGTGTGGCTCACATTGAAAGAAGAAAATGTGGCCATGATTCACTCCTTGTTTCTATAAATAGCACTCATTTCCTTCACTCCAATTCACACCTTCACAAGCTTCTCTCTTAAGCTTCTCTCTCTCTCTCTTCCTCTTAAGGAAGTTCTTTCTCTTTCTCTCTCTTTCTTCCTCTTAAGGAAGTTCTCTTAGTCTTGAGTAAGAAATCCAAACTCTTGAAGTTCTCCACCTTGTTACTGCCTAGCAAGCATTCAAGGAGTCGGGGATTCAAGGAGAAGGTGTTCTCATTTGCAATCAGGAGATAGTCGTGTGGATCAACGTTAGAGGACATCATACTCTTTGACGTCTTCAAGTGATCACAGGTATTCCTGAAACCCTGTATGTGTTTTAACGAGTAGATCCTAAATATGTACTGTAAGAGTTACGGTACATGGTACATGACTCATGAGGTTAGTATTTCCACATGGTACGGTAAATATTATCCACATGGTACGGTAAATATTATTTACCAAAGAGTTTCTTCTGAGTATGCTCTGTGGCTGCAGCTTAGTCTGATCTGTCACATCAGAAAAGAATTATTCTTGAGCAGTAAATATTATTTACCAGTACAGTAAATACTATTTACCAGTACAGTAAATACTATTTACCAAACAGTAAAAATTATTTACCGGCATAGTAAATATTATTTATCGTTGTAAAATGTATTTACAGGCGTAGTGAAAATTATTTACTGTTCACGCTAAATATTATTTACTAGTGCAGTAAAAATTATTTACTGGCACAGTAAAAATATATTTACCATCACAGTAAATATTATTTACTGGTACAGTAAAAATAATTTACTGGCACGGTAAAAATATTTTTTACTGGTACTATTCACAAGAATAGTAAATATCCAATGTGGGTTCCGCAAATACTAAAAAATTTTGTTTTTCAACCTCGTAAACATGTTGCTTGAACGTCAAGCTAGATCAATTTAACCCGTAGGGAGCCTTATAGGATCCTTTTGGCACCCATTGATAATTACCTACAGGTTTGCTTTTGCCTTCTCTTCTATGAAAACAAGAAGAAGTAGTATGACCTTTTCGATTGCAATAGTTGCAGTGAGCAAAAGGATTGGATGAATGTACTGATTTTTGAAAATAACTCATATATGATTTTTGTCCAATCTTCTTCTTTCCCTTTTGTTTATCAAAATCAGGTTTATAGCCAATTCCTGATTTATCATTTGTGAATCTTTGCTGTTTTAAAATGACATTAAGCATTTCACTACCCTTGGTGAACTTTTCAAGAGTTTTAGTAAGAAGCTGATCTCTTTTCTCTAAGGTACAGCAATTATCACAAATCTTTTCTGTGACCTTTTCGAAATTCTTTTCAGAAGTATTTTCAGAAACTATAGTAGGAGAAGAAGTAGTTTGAACTTGTTCTTCTAGCAATCTGATTTTCTTCTTTGCAGATAATAGTTCCTCAGCTATTTTTTGAAATTCAGTGAAGAGTGAATTGTATTCTGAGGATAATTCATCATAAAGTGAATTAGAAACATTTACCTCTTCATTATCGGATTCTTCTTGAGCTACAAGGCAGATGTTAGTTCTTTCTTCCTCTTTAGCTTCATCTTCATCGGATGAGCTGTCTCCCCAAATGCCTGAAACATAAGCTCTTCTTTTGAATTTATTTGAGTTCTTTTCTTTGTTCTTGAGCTGTGGGCAATCAGATTTGAAATGACCGATCTGTCCACATTCGTAGCATGTGATGGGTTTCTTTGTTTCTGTGCTTGGGTTACCCTTGTGGAATTTTCTGTAAGCTTGATCCTTCTTGAAAAATTTCTTGAATTTTTGAACCATCAAGCTTATCTTTGCATCATCTTCATCGTCTGATATTGTTTCTTTGACAGTTTTGAGAGCTATAGCTTTGTTCTTCCCATGAACTTCTTCAAGTCCCTTTTTGAACTTAAGCTTTGCTTCATATTCAGAAAGGCTACCAAAGAGAGCAGCTACAGATGTCATTGATTCTCCACCAGCTTCTTCAATGGCAGTGACCTTTGCTTCCCATTCTTTGTTGAGGACATTTAAGATTTTCCTCACTTGGACAGGTTGTTCATATACCTTTCCCAAGGCTGCAAGTTGATTAATCAAATGAGTGAATCTTAATTGAAACTCACCAATGGTTTCACCTTGTTTCATGCGAAGAAGATCATATTCTGTCATAAGAGTATTAACTCTATTCTGTTTGACTCCAATTGTTCCTTCATGAGCTATCTCCAGAGCATCCCACATGGCTTTTGCTGAACTTAGAGTGCATACACAGAAGTATTCTTGTTGGCTTAAGGCACTTTGCAGCATAAGTACAGCTTTGCTATTGAGAGTGATGTTTCTTCTATCATTCTCATTATAGTCTTCTTCAAGTTTTGGAATCCTGAGACCATTTTCCATAATTGTTGGAACATAGTCTCCTCTTTCAAATACTCTCCACAAGCCATATTCCGTAGCTAGAACAAAGACTTTGAATTTGGCCTTCCAAAAAGAATAATGTTCACCATTAAATCCTGGTGGACGGTTGATAGAAGCTCTATCGGGTAAAATTCCTTCCATAGTGATCCTTCTCGAGATGTGAAGCTCTTTAGAGAAGACCTTGCTCTGATACCAAATGAAAGTGGAGCTAAATCACCAAGAGGGGGTGAATTGGGGATTTTGAAATTCTTTTATTTGTTCTCTGTATTTGTTTGCTGAAACAGGGTTGATGAGAGTATGAAAGGAAGAAAAGCAAGACACAAGGAATTTATCCTGGTTCGGTCTAATCTCTTGACCTACGTCCAGTCCCCAGTCACTCTGGGATTTTTACTATCTCACTTTGATGATTACACACTCTGCTGCAAACGAAGGATGTTTCACAACCTTGAACACACTCCCCCTTACAAGTTGTAATCAAATAACTCAATCTCAAAGTCCCACTACTTTGAGATTCTTACAGAAAATGAATTACAGAAAAAGAACTCTCTTCTAAGAATAGATGTTGATAAACACTGAAGTATAGTGTATCAAAGATACAATCAAATGTGTATGAACAGCTCTTGACTGATATTTTTGAGTAGGCTTGTTGTTACTCAGTTCTGTGTAAATCCAGCTTCAAATCTTCAGCTATTTATGTTGGTTTGAGGCTTGTGAACATTATAGATCTGTTGGAGCTTTTACCAATTCGAAAATATAGCCGTTTGTAGAAGTCAATCTGCTGAAACCACTTGCTGTTTGAATATAGGTATTGGGAGATTTTTGCAGATTTGAATATTTGAATTTTGGCTCTTCCCATGTGGTCTTGTTTGAAGAATACTGATGTTAAGGCTTAATTGGTGGAGGTATTAAATGACTGCATTGAGAAATGGCTGTCCATCTTGCCAGACTGTCTCTAAAATTTTGCAAGTTGCCAAAAATGAATCTTTATTTGATTCTCAATTAAATTCAAGAGTTTTCTATAATCTCATGAACAAACTCGTTAAAACAGTTCGGTTACAATGATAAATGATAGATATAACATATAAGATCAATGGGTAACCTAAACGAGGAAGAATGAATCAGATTTGGCAAGTTCTAAACAAAACAACGTTTTTCTGATAAATGACCAAAACTTGAGTTTTGTTAATCAAAACTGGAGTTTTGAACTGTTCACACTTCATAACCGGTAGTGTTGAAACCAAAACTGGCAATTTTCAGAGTTTGGAAATGCTGAACCTCTCGGGTTGCCCAAAACTCGAGTTTTGATTCTTAAAACTCGAGTTTTGAACTATTTATGTGAAAACATAACTTAGTTCAAAACTGGAGGTGTTGGAGTAACACTGGCAGTTTTCAGTTGCATAAAACTTGAATGCTCTCGGCCTTACCAAAACTCGAGTTTTGATTCCCAAAACTCGAGCTTTCATAAAATATGAAAACTTTGCAAAATACATGAATAGTTGAAAACTGGCGGTGTTCACCTGATGCAAACTCAATTGCTCTCTGTCTCTCCAAAACTTGAGTTTTGCTTCCCAAAACTCGAGTTTTGAACTTTCTTGAAAAACATTTGAAAGTTCAAAACTGGCGGTGTTGAGTGAAAACTAGAGGTCTTGAGATTTGAGAAACTTTGAAAACTTTGAAACCTCTCTGCCAAGCCAAAACTCGAATTTTGCTTCCCAAAACTCGAGTTTTGAACTATTCACAAGTTCAAAAACTAAAACTGGTGGTGATGACTTTTATGCAGTTTTGCCATAGACCAAAACTCGAGTTTTGAATCCCAAAACTCGAGTTTTACTCTGACAGCAAGGAAAACTGATTTTCTTAAGATAAAACTTGTCATTTTGATTTCCATGGCTTTACAATTGTTCCAATTATCATCAAAACACATTGAGAACTAACAATATCAAAACTGGTTCTTTTCCTCATCGCGTTTGGCTCTGATGCCAATTGTAGGATTCTCAGCAGAAATGCGGAAGTGAATCGTACCGACACGATATAGGGAAAATTAAAACCTTCATCGTTTTGTTTACTTGGAAGGATGCAGCGATCTGAAAGCCTCTCCACGAACAGCCGTAGTCCGCTCTATGATCGATCTTCCAGACTATCTCTCAAGGGGGATAGGGTGATTGAGTGGGCAACCGTTCAGATGATGAACATCTGCCTCTAGGGTATGTTTCTAATGAGAGCCTCCCTTAGGTTTTTTATTTTTCTTTTTTTCTTTTTTTTTTGCCGTCACAAGTAGGTGAAAGTGAGTTTATATACTACTACATCCAAGACCTAACCCTAAACCACATAGGCCAAAGAGTTCTTGGGTTGTAGTCTCACTTGAGCCTTATTGGGCCTAAGTGACTAAAGAGCACATTAACCCAACAGTTATTGTAGATGAGAATGTCATTGAAAACAATGAGAAAAAATCTGCGTAATAACAAGCAAAATATATTGTTCATTAGAGCATAGAAAGTTGCTTGTGTGTTTGTTAATCTGAAAGGCATCACAAGCCATTCGTAACCACCCAAGTGGGTTCAAAAAGCGGTTTTGGCTCTATCCTCTTCTCTCAATATCTAGTGGTAACCCGATCGAAGATCCAATTTAGAATAAAAAACAAAGCCATGAAGTTCATCGAGTGACTCATCGACCGTCAGCATAAGGAAAGCATTGGGAGCTGTAGCTGCGTTTAAAGCTCTATAGTCAACACAAAAACGACATGTCCCATCTTTTTTTTAACCAGAATAACTAGGGAAGAGAATGGACTAGCACTCAGTTGTATAAGACCCTGTTCTAGTAAATTAGTAAACAAAGTTTCGATCACAGTCTTTTGACTTACTGGATAGAGATATTTTGCACTACTACAAAATATGGATATCACTACCCTAAAAGACTGTTGGGATCCGTACACACAGCGGATTAAAATTTTCTATGAATCCCGTCCCCTAGATCACTCAGGTGCGTTTAAATCAAGGTTAAGGAACCCGAATCATACCTTATAGAGAACTCAAAATCATCCGGAGCCGGAGCTTTTCCTTTGATTTTGGCAAACTAGTAGCTCAAGAATCTACACAAACCCTTTGCACACATTTTCTCATGGCGATCAAGAAAACCCAAACTGTAGTGAATTCGTCCGCGTCGCGTTCTCTTTGAACTGATGGGCTAACTTCTCAATCAGCAGAAGACGACTCTTAGAATCGGCATCCTCTACCGGTATCCACACGAACAATCTCCAAACACGGACGCGGCAGCGTGCTAGCGCCTCAGACTGTGTGTCTCTCTCTTTTTTTTCTCTCTCTAAGGTTTCTCACGGCTTTCTAATACGCTCGACTAAAAGTCCCGTAGGTTTTTCTAAACCCATCGCGTATTATATTCAAAATTAATCCCCATTAATTTTGAATTTAAAAAAAAATATTAATTAAATCTATCTAATAGATTTAATCTAATGTATTTATTTAATTCAAATTAAAAGCCTTCTGATTTAATTTATCTCTATAAATTAAATCCGAGAAATGATATCTATCTATTTAATTAAATTTGAGATACAATATCTCAATTTAAATTAAATAGATAATGATATCTTTATTCAAAAATCAAATGAGATATAATATCTCTATTTGTTTTAGATATTTAATTTATCCGATAAATTAAATATAAAACAAATATCATATAATAATATTATAATCTCCATTAAATAATATTATTATATTATTTTTGAATTTAATATATACACACACACACACATATATATGTTTATCCTAGATTAAATTCAGTATTCATTTAATCTCATATTAATATGAGATTCAATGAATCTGGACACTTTTACCCGTGTTGGATTATTCTTGTGTGCGACCCTGTAGGCCCATATGAGATTGGCAGTGGGCCAAAACTGTATCAGACCACAAGTCGCAAGCGGCCTCTAGCAAGACATTGCGACTACCCAATTCACATGGGGATCGATGACACGATACTACCTATCGTATAACCATGTCACGTCCCTTTTGTCACGCGATAATTTGGTCAAGGATGAGGCATGGATAATGTCAACTTCCTTTTCTTGACCATTACTTTCTCGATTCTCGAGCAGTCTAATAAGTGAAATGGAAACTCCTTTCCATCACAGTATGGTCATGTATTTCTTAGACTCACTCATCGAGGGGCCCATTATTATCTCTCTACAAATGTGAGGGACAAATTCCATCTTGATCATTCACATTCCTCCACATGAAAACCACTGATCCCGATCCTAGCCTTTATCATCACCCGGTCAAAGGTGACTTTGGCTAGGTCAAAGACCAATGACTCATCATGTAGGAATCCATGATGATCTCAGGTCATAGGGCATTGTAACGCGGTTATACATGATATAAGCTTATGACTTAATTCATGCAGCTTTCTCATAGTGGGTCGGTCCAGCACCCTGTACACCTACAAGTGCCCATGACCTTGATTCGTATCTCCATACCTCATCAAAGTCATACTGGTCTTAACTCATATTCGCTCCCGCGTAGATGACTGACCAGGGACATTTAGGATAATCTATAAGATATATCCAAGGATGCAGTTATCACCATAAACATGCGAATGAAGTGATAACTTAATGGAGAATAATGACTTGCCCCTAGGGCATAATTTCCAACAAAGACATCCCTTTTTTCAAAAAGAAAGTAAAAAATGAAGGCAGTGGCATTGTCATAATTATTTACTTGAGTTTTAGATTTTAGACAACCCAAAGATAAATTTAGGATGCCTAAAAATTTTTTTGACGTCTTAAATATATATATTTTAGGACGTCTAAAATGTAATTTTTGGCCCTATTTAAGAATTTTTTAAGCGCTATTTAAAAAAAATTTTGGCACCCAAGAGAAATTTCAGGAATTAAGACGCCCTGAATGAGATTTTAGGACGTCAGAATTAATTATTTGGCCCCACTTAGGAAATTTTTGGCACCCAAGAGGAAGTGTGATTTTTTTTGGGTGCCATGGGGTATTTACTTGAACTTTTTTAGAATTTGGGCGACCTGAATTTAATTCAGGTCGCCAATTTGGGAATTTTGGCGACCTGAAATAAATTCAGGTCGCCTTAATTCCTAAAATTTCTCTTGGGTGCCAAAAAAATTCTTAAATAGCGCCAAAATGTTTTTACAATTTGGGAATTTTGGCAACCTGAAAAAATTCAGGACGCGAATTTATGAATTTGGGCGACTTGAATTTAATTCAGGTCGCCAATTTGGGAATTTAATCATAGACTATATAATTTTTTCTATTCTTCTTTTGCACTACATCTGTAACATAATCACATTCGCTCTAGTTTTTTCCTCCATGTGTCTGCTCTCTAAACTTTTAATTGCTCAAAGAACGTACTTGCTCTCGGACCTTCTTCATAGTGACCTCCCTTGGCGACCTTGCTCCTTCGCTGCTGTGGCCTCCCTCTCCATCCCTTACGATGACGCGACTCGCTGACAAAGGCGTAGGACGACGAGGCACCAACGATCTTTATGTCCTGGGACTTTTGTGACTCCAGATAGGTCCAGCGATCTTCAAGTTCCTCTCCATCCCTTGTGGTTTATTTTTTTTTTTGTCACTCCAGGTCTGAAAATAGATCTACTTCACTGATTGCACAGATCTGTTGTGGTTCTTCTTTTTTGACTCCAGATCTGAAAATAGTTTTGTTTCGTTGATTACACATATATGCTTTTGTGGTTTTTTTTTTGTTACTCCAGATCTGAAAATATATCTGCTTCGCTGATTGCACAAATCTGCTGTCATGGAAGAGCACCGCCGCATTGTGTCCTCGGTTGTGGGCAAAATGGTGGTGAGTACAGGAGACAAGCGTGTGGGGAGGCTAGGCGGTTGATTTTTTTTTTTAAAAAAAAAGAAAACAAAAACCTTAAGACGTCCTGATTACTTAATCAGGACGCCTTATTAAGGTGGCCTGAATACAATTGAGGATGCCTTACATGAGGCGTCCAGAATTTAATTCAGGAATTTAATTCAGGACGTCAAAAGTTCTAAACTTTTAACTACCCCCCCCCCCCCCCCAAAAGAAGCCTCTCTGAAAAGGGACGTTTTTTGGGTCTTATTTAGGACCTTTTTTGGGTTTTTTGTAGTAGTGTCGGACCATAATGGCGGGAGTGCCCGAAAATAAATCAATCTGATGTTCATGGCCACGGGATGGTGGGAGACCCTGAGGTACGGCAAAAATCAACTGGAAACGAGACAACGGATGCTGCAAATTGGGATGAATTTCAGTGACTGATGGTGGAAGAGAATCCTTTGACGATAACAGAATGAAAAAAATAATTCAGTTGTTGAATCAGTGTGAGAAATGTGAAACAAATGGTGTAAGTGTGCTTTAGTCATGACTGAATGACGGAAGCCCTGTAAAGTGACATAAGTGCCATCCTGAAGGAACAAAGAAGCACTGGGTAACCAAAGAAACACTGTAATTAGCAACATGTGGTCCTAAAGACTCTAACTAATTAGAGCCAATGACCACATCACACTTTGCGATGGGTAAGATATAAAGGTCAAAGAAAGAATGTGCTCGTCGACGATAATGGGAACATCACATACTTGCTTTGTACTATGAGTATTCAACCCGTACCACCCAAAACGCATAACTTAGTAGCGGGGGAAATAGGTAAGTGAAGATGCTTGACAATTTGCAGATGAATGAAGGTGCAAGAACTTCCACCTTCTAATAAAATTTGGACAGCCATGCCATGTATAGTACCATTAAAACGAGTGGTGGCAGGTCCCTGTGTCCCTCGTCCTCGTAGAGCATAAATGGATAAATGATTAAGAATGGCCTTTGGTGCAGGCTTAGCCATAGCATCCTCAAATGGTTCTTCTCCATCGTCTTCCATATGAAACATCATTAATTGTTTGTTATGACACCAGTGTGTAGGATTAAATCAAGCATCGCATGTGTAAACCAGGCTCTTTTTTCCACGAATAAGCATCTCATCGGGTGTCATCTTCTTGATAGGTGGAACCTTAGGTGTTGGTAATAATGGAGGTAAATTGGATTTGCTACCTCTAGACTAAATTGACGATGTGACGTCAATAGGATTTCTGAATGGGACGATACATTTAGTTGTGGAAGTTAAGTATGTTCGGTTTTTAGAAATAAAGTCTGGTAAAACAGACGGAACCCTTGCAATGGATGGGTCAGTAGATAAACAAGCAAGCATCATAATAGATAGGACGGTTGCTGGACCCTGTACCAGTATATCCTATTAGAGGTTTGGGAGCAAACCACCCAAATAATAGTCGAGGAGAGCAGATTTTGGTAAATCCTTAGTACGGTTAGTTAGGGATAGAAACTTTGAATTGGAAGTGTCCAACGATCCACCCAGTCCTTGTTGTGTCAACTTAAACAATACATTCAAAATAAGAGCGACCATATTGAGCCTTTACGACCTTAGCAAGAGCAAACTAATGAGGGATCCAACCAACTTTTACTATCATTTGGTACCACGGAAGTACATCGCCATCCAAATGCATTAAAGATAGAATAAGCGTTAAGGGTCTAGAACATCGTAATACTTAAAGTATTGCTTAGCCTTGACAATCCAATTCAAAGCATCGAAACCATCAAAGCGAGGGAACTCAAGGCCGGTGGAGCCAATAGAGTTCCAAAGGACGAGGTCGCATGGGGCGATGGCTGCAGATGATCAAGGTGTAATGTAATAGTGTTGACCGATTTGACCAACGACTGTAACACACTACTGAGTTCTTCGATGCGACACTTAGCTTGTTCGGCAAACTAATTGTTCTTTTTGATATCGGCTTGCATATCCCTCAAATGTGTATTTTCTATCTTGAGTGACTGTGAAGCTCAATGAAAGCATCAAATGTCATGTTAGAAAATTAATGCCAACAGTAGACAAATATTTATGATAATATTCTCTCTATAATCAGTAAATAATATTCTCAGCAAAACTTCACAGTCGAGAGATTATAGAGAATAATGAAACAGATCACAGAAAATGGAAGAGTAAGAAAAGAAGGAAATGCAAAAAGTAAGGAAGGGAAAGGTACAACAGTAGCCACCACAGAGAGAAGGGAATCTCCAAAATCATTCACGCCTTTCCTCTAACTGTTTTCATCCTTTTATGCTAAATCCCCTCACCCAATTCACGCAGCTTCCAGGGTCTTCTTCTAATCCTTTCACTCTTTCTTATTCCAAGGTCTTGATTTGAGCCTCCTTCTGGTATAGGTCCTGAGCCCATTTCATTGGGTATTGTTACACGATGCGAGGATAAGCGTCTCTGGTGAAAAATGTTCACCAATGGAGTCGTGTCACATGCATGGGGAGGTTGCTAGACGAGGTTTTCCATTCGAGTTTAAGTCCAACGAGTCTGACTCGGGGTCTTATGAAAAGTAATTTCCATTCGAGTTTAAGTCCAACGAGTCTGACTCGGGGTCTTATGAAAAGTAAGGATTGATGGAGATAAAGAGAAAAGTATAAGAATCAAAGCGCAATGATTACAAGTATAACGACCAAAATTACAAACTCGGTAAAGCTAAAAGGATGAAATAATTAATTTTCCCTTTCAAATTTTATGTGTAGTCATTAAATGCATATTAGGACCATGCATTAAATAAATTGTTGAGACCTTCAAGTCTGCATATTGATAGGACCTTTCAGGCAGAAAGGGCCAAAACTTAAGGAATTAAACTGAATTAAACAAACTGATCTTTCTAGCCCTTTCATTGTGCAAATTACTCTCCATAAATAGGAGAACAAATGATACCACTAACATCAATTTAGGACTCCACTGATACCACATGATAATTCATGGCTTCAAACTAGGACCACGCGCAGACATTAACTGTACAAAATAAATAATAATAACAATCAAAATAAATAACAAACTGCTGCAAAATAGGGAAAGAATAACAAGCTGCAAATTAGGAGGAGGTTTCTCACGTTCTCCAAGCTATGCGAAGGCATTCAAGTTGAAATCCTCAAGGTGAGCAGGTGGTCTTCGAACACGGGCTGGCTGAGCAACGATTTCCATTGCGCTGGTTCCATCTTGGATTCTATCTTGGGCCTCTGATCCAATGGTGACCGTAGCATTTCCTTACCCGTTGGGAAAACGAACCTTGTCCTCAAGGTTTGGGATATCGTCGTTGTCGTTGGGCATAGAAGGGTCGTAAAACATAGACATGAAAAACAGGATGAACTTGAGATGTGGTGGGTAGATCGAGCTTGTAGACGACCGGACAAACTATTGTGATGACTTGGTAGGACCAAAATAGCGCCGAAAGATTTTATTGGAGACACGCTGAGGAAGAGACCGTTGACAATAGGGATGAAGCCTAACAAGAGAACCCAATCATTGATGGTAAAAGTGCGGTAAACACGCTTCTGATCGACTTGGACCTTCATACAATATTGTGCCTATTGTAGGTTAGCCTTTAATTCCAACAACACTGCTTCCCTGGATTTAAGAACATGACCTACAGATAGGGAAAAACCTTATATCTTTTAGACTCCGCAAGTGTACGGGCCGTATCAAGTAATAAAGTGATGAGAAAAGTATCTTTCCTACGAGAATTAGTGATTAGATATTAAATATCCTTGTCTCGTTTAAGTTGAACAAGTCATAATTGTTTTCAAAGAGAAAAAAAAAAAAAAAAGAACTAATAGTAGCAAAAGACTTTTCACAAAAATGTAAATTCCAATATCAAAAAGTACAACCTAGAGTCAATAATCCCTTGTTTAGTTTTTTTAGATTTTATCTTCACTAAATTACTTCTGACTTAACTTAATCAGCTAGAGTAGAGTATTAATGTCTATAAACACCTTCCGGTCCACTTATATACCTACCTTAATTAATTATGCAATGCCTCACACAACTAAGTAAGATGCGTTTTAAATTGGGCTCACTCTAATTTGATTATGCGGAGCTTCTAGGTATGTTCCTGTCCTAGACGCAAATTAGATTAAAACCTAATTTCATATTATTTATTCTCAAGGTCAATTTAGGATTCCCTCTTCCAAGTCCAACCCCAAATCCCCAAAACATGCTCAATAGTGGCCACTCACTTAGCAATAGCAGTAAACACATGATTAAATAAACTAAAATAAAATTAATCAAAACTAATAAGTGGAAATAATCTCTAAAACCCAAACAAGTTCATAGGTTCTCTAGGTTGCAAAATGAAAATTAGCCACACATAGCTATAAGAAAATCCATAACAAACATAAGAAATTCAGGTTCCAAAAGAAAGAGAAGAAGAAAGAAGAGATCCCAAAACAACTCTGCGTCTTAAATTGATATCACACTCTGCTTCTTCTTTTCGTCTCCAGCAAAATCTCACGCTCCAAGTTTTCTTCATTGTGCCGTGCATCTTTATCTTGGCTCTGGAATTGCCCCCTGTTCTCTCATGCATGTTCCTCCAATATATAGAGTTTCTATTTGAATAAATACCCTATTTAGTCCCTGAAAAAAATCAAGGACCCCTTTTTGGTCCCTTAGTAAAAATAATTCATCCTGTAATCCCTAACCATATTTGGGACACTTCACTGCATGTGTCCTCTTCAACCTGGAAGGACTAACGTGGACGGTTTTTGGATTTTACAGGGATTACGGGATGAGTTATTTTTACTGAGGGACCAAAAAGGGGTCCGTGATTTTTTCAGAGATCAAATAGGGTATTTACTCTTTTTATGCGTGTTGGGCCCACGTCCTCAATACTGATTCCACAACTTTTCTTTTAATTCCAAGATACATTATATCAACCAATTATCTCATATGATTTCTGCAAGATTCCTTCTAGTATGTGATCTGCCTCATTCTTTTCTATGTGGTCTCCACACTGCCTTGATTGTGACCAAGAAAAAGTAATTATATATATATATATAAAAAACTGAACTTTTATTGTTTTTCTTTTATGAAAACTTCCTATTACTATTATTTATTTCCTAAACTCAAAAGCTTTTATTTTAAATAGAAACCCACTAATAATTCATCTAGATTGATATCTCTTAAAATCTCAATAAAATCTCTTCAATTTAGTATCGATGACTTCCAAAATATATCAAAATTAATTAAAAATAGGAAGTCATCACACCCCCACACTTGTATGAAATCTTGTCCTTAAGATTTTTAAATTCTAAAACAACCAATTCATGAAAACCATGGAGACAAGATTTTTAAAGCAACCACTAAAACAAACTTTTTCAAAAATCTTTTCCACCTTCAAAAAATGTAAGTAGCAAGGTAATTAATTTGGCAAAGATAAATCACAATAGAATGTCCCTCACAAGTCAAGTGTTTACACTCATTTCTCAAGATATTCTAGAGCTTGTGTTTCACTCATTTCCACCTATTGCAACTTATCTACCATAGGCTTGTTCCTCATCTCATTCTCCACTAAATTATTCCCTTACATACACAAATCAAGAGGACTTTAATAATAGATAAATACTTTAGTTAGTGCCAAGTAACTCAATACATAATATGAAGAATGAAGGGATTTTCTTCTTCTTTTTTTTATTCCTTTGTTTTTATTATTCTTGAACAGTTGTAGGTCCCCTTGTGACACGACCCTGCACATGGGTGATGCAGCACCAGTTACTCAGTTATTCCAACAGGCATCTTAAGAGGCTTTTAGCCTAACTCATAACTCTTTTTGACTTTACCGTTCCAACATTGGTGATGAAGTACCCTCGTTTACTAAGTAAGGTCTAGAGAAGTCATTGGAGTTGTGTGTGCGTGTGCATGTGTGTGTGTTTTTTTTCAACCCCTTCAATCTTCTTCTTCTTTTTTTTTCACTTAGCACTCCCTAGAGTAACCAATAAAAAAGAATGCCTAAACACCTTTATGTATGTAAAGGATATTTTTTTTTTCTAAAGAGATTCAGAACAAGTTCTAGAGATAAAATCACAATAAGTGTACTCTCTCTTAAAAGGATGAATACTTGGGCTCAAATTTCTCATAGGTTCCTTGACATTCTAAAGTAAAGTACCCAAACCAAATCTTTACCTCTTTACTAACATTCAAAGAACATAGAATCAATTCCCAATCAAATTCACTTCTTTAAAAAAATTGAGGACACAGCAAGTTAAAATCAAGTATACTCTCACCCCCACACTTAAATGCCATATTGTCCTCAATGTGAACAAGTAACAACAAGTAATGGAAGGGAAGAGCAACCATATCTGAAGTGTAAGGGTAACACCAATTTTAGAGATTTTAGATTTCCACTAGTGGAATAACTCAAGTGCTAGCAGTCACTCAATAGTTATCACAAACAGTCATCACATGCATATCTAACTAAGAGGAGCACTCATTCCCAAGCAATATATCATTAACAATCAGATAAAACAAATCAAAGAAGAGTAGAAGGAAACTCCCCTATTTGTCCTTGATTGCGCTTTCAATCCTTGCTACCAAAGTGGACCACATCATCAAGGGCTATCAACAGTCCTACAAAATCAAATAAAGCATCAAATCGCATCTTGGGTTGCCTCCTAAGAAGCGCTTGGTTTATAGTCTTCAGCCCGACTATGTCAGCAATCTAAGTAGGCGGGGACAAGTGGTGAACCATGGATTGCCGGTTCACTTCACTACCATGGTAATGCTTCAGTCTTTGTCCATTCACTTTAAAACAATTTCCTATTCTCTCATCTTTAACCTCAATTGCACCTTTGGATGACATCAAAACCACTTTGAAACGACCAGACCACCTTGATTTAAGCTTCCCAGGAAATAAATTCAGTCTTGAATTGAAGAGAAGCACCAACTGTCTGGGTTCAAAAGATCGCTTCAAGGTATGACTGTCATGCCATTTCTATGTTCTTTATTTATACAATCGTTCACTATCATATGCTTGAAGTCTAAATTCTTCTAACTCATTCAGTTCCAGCAGCCTTTTTGATCCCGCTTGCTTGTGATCCATATTGTAACACCCACAATTTTCATGCAAATTAATTAATGGAATATATGAATTTCTCACTGAGTAGTGGTCAATGGTATATTATTTTTCTGACAAGATGAATTAATTATTGGAAAAAAAAGGTTAATGAGGAATTACTTGAAAAGGTGGCAATTAAATTTGGTTATGGATAATTTAAGATAGTAATGTTAAAGGAGTTAAAAATATTTTTCCTCATTTTTTCTATAATTTTCGTCAAATAAAAAGAGGAGAAAAATTCTGATGAAAATTAGGGGGTAGAGACATGATTTACACATAATTTTGTTAATGCTTCCCAACATACCTAATGTGATGAGAAGTCTAAGGGAATGGGAATCCCTTGTTTGGTTTTTTTAGATTTTACCCCCACTGAATTAATTTTGACTTAACTTAATCAGCTAATCTAGAGTATTAATGTCTATAAATGCCTTCTGGTCCACTTATATACCTACCTTAATTAATTATGCAATGGCTCACACAACTAAATAAGATGCGTTTTAAATTGGGCTCACTCTAATTTGATTATGCGGAGCTTCTAGGTATGTTCCTATCCTAGACGCAAATGAGATTCAAACCTAATTTCACATTATTTATTCTCAAGGTCAATTTAGGATTCCCTCTTCCAAGTCCAACCCTAAATCCCCAAAACATGTTCAATGGTGGCCACTCACTAAGCAATAGCAGTAAACACAGGATTAAATAAATTGAAATAAAATTAATCAAAACTAATAAGTGAGAATAATCTCTAAAACCCAAACAAGTTCATAGGTTCTCTAGGTTGCAAAAGAAAAATTAGCCACACATGGCTATAAGAAAATCCAAAACAAACATAAGAAATTCAGGTTCCAAAAGAAAGAGAAAAAGAAGAAGAAAGAAGAGATCCTAGAACAATATTTTTGGCCAGATTTTGACAGAGATTTGCCGTGATCTCCCAAAATAACCAGATCAGGAAAGGATTTGTAGTATAATGTAACCTGGGTCGTTTCCCCAATGAATTCGCAGCGGGTTCGATTGATAACAGTGAAACAGAACAGTAAAATAGGGGGTTTTTTGATGTGACCAGAATAAAAACAAACTAAACAAAGACAAAACGAAACAAGCAGAAACAGAACGAATCAAACAGAGATTAACCCAGGATTACGAATTCACTGTCCTTCCTCAGACGAAACAAATTCACAACCAAACTCGTGATCGACTCTAGATAAACCGAGATCTCTGCATTTATCCAGAATTTCCCTCAACTGAACAATCATTCAGAATATATTCGAATCAGTGGCGTACCACTGTAAGATCGCACAATAATACTTTAACCTAGTTCGAACTACGTCCTTGGGAAATATCGATCTGGGCGTTAAATCTAACACCCAATCCAAAAGTAAATCGAATCCGAAATTACAAACCAGAAACGAGTTAGACGGTTACCGATTAAGCACGAATCCTCTGGATTGTAGAATCCTTAATCCCTAGCATAATCACAGAGATTTAGCCGAACATAACTAGGAAAAACGAAAAATAGATGACGAACACGAAGAACAGTTGAGAGAAAATAAAAGCTCCTATTTTGATCCACAAGTTTATGCAAAACGTGAATGAATAGATGTTTGTGGCTACTGCCACTCTTAACCCTAAATGGCAAAATGAAAATGGGGCTCCAATCCATAATTCAGGCCCAAAGTGGAAAATACTAAAAATGGGCTTTAATTACAAACAAAAATCCAGAAATAAACATATGACTTCGGCTTCAAAATTGACCACCCTCTTGTCCGAATTCGCCCTTCATGTCTTCATAACAATTGTAGCTCTCTAAATCATCTGAAATATGAGACAAAAACGAGGCAAATCCAATGTCTGGTTCAAGAGTTATGGTAAAAATAGCGAAGCAATGTAAAACTGGAGTTTTATTATTAAAAATGGCTAAAATAAAAAACAAAGGCCCAAAGCCCAAATAGATATAAAAGCCATTATTTATTAACTAAAACGTCCTAAATTATTAATCAACAGACAAAAATTAGTGTATGGAATATTCAATTATCAAGGAAGAGCGAGCTAAAGTTGTGGGGTGTACGGTAGTAAGGTGGATGAATGAGGTAAGTCAGAGAATTTTTCTTCCTAAAGCTTAGCTAATCCTTGTGAAAGTTGGAGCTTGATAACCAAGAGGGGGGTGAATTGGGTATCTTTATAATTTTTGAATCTTGGTATATTTTTGAACACTTAAAACAGAGTAGAACAAAGGAGTAGGGAGAGGAAGCTTGACACAATGCAGTTTATACTGGTTCGGTCCTTTCTCTGACCTACATCCAGTCCCCAAGCCTCACTTGGGATTTTCAATCCACTAACTCAATGAAGTTGATTACACACTCTGTACTAAGAGTTTTTCTCTCACTAGAACACACTCCCCCTTACAAATTGTAATCAATACTCCCCAACTACCAAGTCCCCTGACTTGTAGTTATCTCAATCAATAAATGATTTACAAGTGAAAAACTCTCTCAAAGAGTAGATAGATGAACACTGAAGCACTAAGTATCAAAATGATACTATTACAAGTGAAAGCTAATACACAATAAATAAACTTAGAAGATTTTCGCTCAGAGTAGGTGTATCAGCTAGAGATGAAGTTAATGCTCTCTATTTATAGGTAGAGAACATTAAATGACCGTTGTGAGATAATTCCAACCGTTGGAAGTGATTTGCTTAAGTTCTGGTCATCTTCTCTCTCTAAACTTCTGTTAATCCAAGGCTTTATGTTGTCTGATGTGGCTCTCTGAGTTTCTGCTCGTTGGAATTAACTTTACTTGATGTAGTAAGCTTCCCTTAACGTTCATTAGACATGCTCGGATGGATTAGCCGAAAGTAGGTGAGATTGTGCAGGTGCATTAAATGCACTGTTCACCTTTTTGCTTTTTCTCACAAATCTTCAATAAACTTGATCCGTGCTAACTCAAAAACACTCAACAAACTTGTTAAACATATCTGGGAACATGAGTGAATGATATATGAAATCAATTAGATCAAACAACAAGATATAGCAGATTTCACAAATTTGAAAATGTACCAACGGTCATAAACCTTGAGGCTAGTTCATCCAACCTCGAGGTTTGCTTGAAGGTTTCAGGCAAATATAGTTTTATAAAACATCCAACCTCGAGGTTGCTATGTGGACCTCGAGGTTTCTCTTAAAAAGAAACCTTTAGAAAAATCTTAGTAACTCACAAACCTTGAGATTCCAAAGGTAACCTCGAGGCTTGAAGGTTGGTTGAAAATGCATTTTTCCTCTGGAGCCCGATAACCTCGAGGTTGGAAATCCATACTCGAGGTTTGCCTTTCAAATAGCAAAGATCAGTTTTTGAACACAAGGCTCAACTTTGAGGTTGCAAACTGCACCTCAAGGTTTTCAATACTTTGAAACCAGTTTGCTCTCTGTGTGGAGCAAAACTCGAGGTTGCAAACTAAAACTCGAGGTTTATGTGTTTTCTTGTAAACTTGGGTTTGAAAACAAAGTGCCCAACCTCGAGGTTGCAATATGAACCTTGAGGTTTTCAAGCTTGTTGAAAACGATGACCTCTCTGGATGAGTTAAAACTCGAGGTTTGCTTCTAATACTCAAGGTTTCATGTGTTGGTGCAAAACTTGGGTTTTTTTTCAAGAAGTCCAGAACCTCGAGGTTAACTTCCCAGCCTCGAGGTTTCTCATAGTTTTTGTGAAACCAAGTTTTGTAACATGAGACACTCGAATTTCAGAAGGCTTCTGTAAGGCCGAACCTCGAGGTTACAATACCAACCTCGAGGCTTGCTCTTAAACAGAGTTTTTGACACTTTAGAGCAAAACCTCTTTAATTGTTTGTAGTTGTTGGCAATCATCAAAACAATCAGAGAACTAACATTCTCCCCCTTTTTGCTGATGACAACATCTACAAGCAATCCCTCTTTCAACACTTAAGAGATTATCAGAGATATTATCAGAGAGATTGAAAATTGTTGCACAAGTAAAGTTAAAAATCAAGACATTATCAGAGATAAGCAGAAGCATAAGATTAATACTAAAAATTCCACTCCAATAAATAATTAACAATAGTATAATGGAATTCAAAACACACAGCAGCACAAGGAATATCAGAAAACAAATACAAAGCACAAATGCTGCTGCAATCATCAAAAACATCCCTAAATCCCTAGACTCTAGTCCTCATTGCTTGTCTCTCCACCTTTGTCATCATCAGAAGCATACTCTGGGTCAAGAACAAAAAGAGGAGGCTGGTAAAGAACCATGGTAGTGGTGGGATCAAATATGGGATCTAAGGTGGGATCACGAAGAGAAGAATGGGCATAGGGAGAAGGTGTAGGGAAGACTTTAATAGAAGGGGTAGGTGGAGATGGAAAGGGTTGAGGGAGAACCGCTATGGCAAGAGTGATAGGGGAAGGCTGGACCACAGTGGTTGGAGAGGTATGAGTGGAAGGAGAAGATGGTGTGGTAGCAATAGGAGAAGTGTGAGGTGGACTTGGAAACGAGAAAGAGTGAGAAGGAGGAGAGTGGCTAGGGGAGTGAGTAGGTGACCCAGTGGGTGAGTGATGGGAAGGTGGATCAGGTGGTGCATGTGAAGAGCTATGACCATCAAAATGAGGGGAATCAGTGGGAGAATCAGAGCCCAAATCAGTAGTTGCATCAGTAACAGGCACAGAAGGAAACTAAGAAACTGGAGCTGTTGAGGGACCAAGAGTAAAACCAGAAGATGAAGATCCAATATGCAGATGCTCGATAATCCTGTCCATCTTGCCAGTAAGGTCCACTTGGTTGATCATGTAGGTAGCCATCTTGAGCTCAATTTCTTCAACCTTTTCCTTGACTTTAGTGGACTGGTCCTCTAAATCTTGAAGATGCTCCTTTAGAGCATCTTGAATCTCTATAAGCCCATCATGTCCACGAGCCATCTCAGCTCGAATTTTGCCCAATTCAACATCTAATTTGACAGATAAGCTAGCAACTGCAGAATCCACAATGTGCTTGATCTATCCCATCAGATCATCTAGTAGAGGGGCCTGAGAGGGTGGAGGAGCAGACTGTGCTTCCTTATTAGCTTGAAAGGCTTGAGATTGAGCTGCACCTTCATTGTCAAACTTGATATGCATCAGGTTCATTTGATGTTTACCAAAGAGGAGAGGAAACTCAAGAGTATCAGTTGACCCTACATACCAAATTTTGTGATAGTAGAGTATCACAGAGACTAATGAGGGATAGGGAATGTGAGTTAATGGCTTCTTGGAAAATTTGAAGGTCTTTATTCCCTGAAGCATCCAATCCCCAATGTTGAAAGGAACTTTCTTAACAAAAGCTGTGAAGGGTCTGTAATCCAATGAAGTGAAGTGGGTGTAGTTTCCAGCTTTAGGAATAAAATTCCTTGAATATATGTACCAAAGCACCCTATTCTCTTGAGGCATATCACTTGGTTTGAAGGTGAGTTTGATTGCTTGGTCAGGTGGGAAAGGTTTGCCTGGAATAAGAGTTTCATACACTTCTTGATTAGTGTAAGAAAAATCAGGAACAAGAGGTGGGTTTTCTACTTTTAGGATTTTATTGATTGTATCAGCAGAAAATGAAAACTTTACTCCCCTCACTGTAGTTGACACTTTCTCTTCAAGCAACTCACCATTCTCATCCAATGTACTATCATCTTTCATTTTAAAGTAAAACATCCTGATGAGGCTTGGAGTATATGGACAAGCAATGGACACAAAAGATTCATATTGTTTTATCCAAGGGCTCAAATCAAGATTGCACTCCTTATAAAATTCTTCTATACTTATAGCTACTGAGGCACAAAATACCTTCTGAAGATAAGTTTCTCTATACTTATCATTTTCTTCTTTGGTTGAGAAGGAAGAGGCAGCAGTGATGAATCCCTCTGGTGGTGATCTGACATGACGAATGTCTTCAATGGCATTGACAGCAAATGGGGAGACCTTTTCCTTCTTCTTTTGCTTTGTGGCCTGAGAAGGAGATTGACCCTGAGAATTTGAAGCCCTTTTTGTCCTAGCTTTCTTGGTCTTTTCCCCAACTTTCTCCTTTCCTTTTCCTGTAGGTTCTGCCACTTTTCTCTTCTTGGACTGAGTTTGTGCCTCATTGATGGAAATGCCTTTCTGTTTCCCTTTGGGAGGAGGAGATGGTGGTAGATCAATTGGAACACCCGGAATGTGCTTGTCAATCCCTTGCCTTAGACGAGTTGATCGAGACTTTTTCCTGACAGGCTTGCTTGTTTAAGTTTCAGGATGAGAACGTTTGGGTGGAGGTGGAGGAGATCAAGATTGGGTCCCTTCTGTGGAATTTGTGGCTAATTTAGAGTGAGAAGGAGATTTCGAAGCCATCTATGGATTTGGAATGGAAGAAATTGATAGGAAATTGAAGATTGACAGAGGGAAGATGAGAGAAAACGTTGGGAACTCGAGGCTAGGGCAATATGAAAATGAGAATGCACAGCAACATATATATAGACACGCGACAAACCTCAAGGTTGGAATCCTAACCTCGAGGTTTGATGAACAAAATTGCACTAACCTTTGAGCTTCTTACCTCAAACCTCGAGGTTGCCTCCAGAACCTCGAGGTTTTACTGTCTGTTAGATGAGGTGCCTTCTCTGTCTGCCGCAAAACTCGAGGTTCAGTCTTGAACCTCGAGGTTTCATCTTTTAGAAACCCTGAGTTTTTGTCTGACACCTCGACAACCTCGAAGTTGGCTTTTGAATCTCGAGGTTCTGCCCTTTGACAGCAAAACCATACCTGCATAAAGTTGTCTATGTACTCCGATAATTAAGTTAGTGACATGTGTTCATCAAAACCATAATTTAACATAAAAATAGACAGAAATTACTCACAACTCATTGGGATTTACCATTCCCAATTCTCTTCTTATGAAGGTGAATGGCTCCTTGGCTAGAGGCTTGGTGAAAATGTCAGCCAATTGAAGGTGAGTTGGGATGAACATCACTTTCACATCTCTTTTCTGGACATGATCCCGGATGAAGTGATGTTTTACATCAATGTGCTTGGTCCTTGTATGTTGGACTGGATTCTTGGCCAAGCTTATTGTACTAGTATTGTCACACAATATTGGGATCTCCTTCAAGTGTACTCCAAGATCAGCAAGTTGTTGCTTCAACCACAGCACTTGAGCACAACAACTTGAGGCAGCTACATATTCAGCTTCAGTGGATGACACGGCTACGGTTGTTTGCTTCTTGCTGAACCAAGACACAAGTGAGTTCCCAAAGAACTCGCATTGACCACTTGTGCTTTTCCTATCCGTCTTGTAGCCAACATGGTCTGAATCTGAATATGCCACCAAATGTTCCAGCTGACCTTTGGGAAACCATAAACCCAGAGTCTTCCTATCAGATAGATATCTGAAAATTCTCTTCACGTGCTCAGCATGCAACTCTTTGGGTGTTGATTAAAACCGAGCACACATCCCCACACTAAATTGGATGTCCGGGCGGCTTGCAGTGAGATAGAGCAATGATCCAATCATTCCTCTATACTTGGTGATGTTGAAATCCTTGCCCTCTTCATCAGCATCCAAGGAAGTGATTGTGCTCATTGGTGTGTCAGCTCCATTGCACTTGTCCATTCCAAACTTCTTCAGCAAATCATTCAGATACTTGGTTTGGGATATAAATATCCCATCTTTGCGTTGCTTGATTTGCAGTCCAAGGAAGTAGTTGAGCTCACCCATCATTGACATTTCAAATTCACCCTGCATAGTCTTAGAGAATTCCTCACACAAGGAGTCATTAGTAGCACCAAAAATAATGTCAACAACATAAATTTGAACAATTAAGATTTCATTCAACTTATTTTTCTTAATGAATAATGTTGTATCAGCTTTACCTCCGATAAACCCCTGATTGAGCAAGAATTGACTCAATCTTTCATACCAAGCTCTAGGAGCTTGCTTAAGACCATACAAGGCCTTTTTGAGTTTGAAAACATGATCAGGGAAATGTTCATTTTCAAAACCTGGAGGTTGTTCAACATACACCTCCTCTTGAATGAAACAATTTAGGAAAGCACTTTTGACATCCATTTGAAATAGTTTAAAACCTTTTACACAAGCAAAAGCAAGAAGAACTCTTATGCCTTCCAATCTTGCCACTGGAGCACAAGTTTCTTCATAATCAATTCCTTCTTCTTGATTGTAACCTTTGGCCACTAATCTAGCCTTGTTACGCACAATAATAGCAGACTCATCACGTTTGTTCTTGAATACCCATTTTGTCCCAATAACCGGATGGTCTTTGGGTCTAGGTACCAAGTCCCAAACCTGATTTCTCTCAAATTGATGTAGCTCCTCTTGCATAGCAATCACCCAATCATTGTCTGAAAGGGCTTCTTCTATCTTAGAGGGCTCAATATGTGAAATGAATGCAGAAAATGTGACTTCATTTAAAGTACTATTCCTGGTCCTAATTCCTTAGTTTACAACACCTATAACTTGGTCTAAAGGATGATTCCTTATAAATCTCCAAGCTCTGGGTTGGGACTGATCAGGATTTTCAAAGTTATTTTCAGGATCAGCCTCAAAAACATTTTCAGAATTTTCAGAAGGAGTAGGAGCATTTTTCAAAACGAATTGATTTTTGAAAATTGTCTCTTCTTCATCATCAAGGGATTTATCAGAATTAGACTCACAGAATACAACATGTATAGATTCCTCAACAATTTTAGTTCTAGTATTAAATACCCTATATGCCTTACTTCTATTTGAATAACCGATAAAGATAGCTAGATCAGATTTAGGATCGAATTTACCAAGATTATCTTTACCATTATTGTGCACATAGCACTTGCACCCGAAGACATGTAGATGACTGAGGTTGGGCTTCCTTCCTTTGTAGAGTTCGTTTGGAGTCTTGTTCAGCTTCTTCCTCAAGTAAGCTCGATTAGAGATGTAGCAAGCCATACTCATTGCGTCAGCCCAGAACACTTGTGAAGTGTTATATTCATTCAGCATTGCCCTCGCCATCTCAGTGAGTACTCGATTCTTTCTCTCCACAACACCATTCTGCTGTGGTGCTCTTGGTGCTGAGAAATTATGGTTGATCCCCATACCATCACAGAACTCAGCAAATGCGTTGTTCTCAAACTCTCCACCATGATCAGTTCGTATTCCTGAAATTGAGAACCCTTTCTCGTTTTGGACCTTCTTGGCAAAGGAAACAAACTGATCATATGTTTCATCTTTAGACGATAAAAATATTGTCCAAGTAAATCTAGAAAAATCATCAACAATGACCAAAGTGTATAGATTTCCGCCAAGACTTTTCACTCTAGCTGGTCCAACCAGATCCATGTGAAGAAGTTGAAGAGGTCTGGTGGTTGAAATCTCATTTTTAGTTTTGAAAGAAGATTTGGTTTGTTTTCCCTTTTGGCAAGCGTCACAAATCATATCATTTTTGAAATTTAACTTGGGAATGCCAATAACCAAATCCTTTTTCAGCAACTTATCAAGTTGAAACATGTTGACATGAGCTAATCGCTTATGCCAAAGCCAACTCTCATTCAAGTTGCTTACAAAACAATTTTCAGAAACAGAAGCATTGCTAGAGAGGTTCAAAGTATAACAATTCCCATCTCTAGGTGCTCTAAACAAGGCTTTATTTTTCAAATCATTTATGGAGATCAAATCCTTTTTAATAATAAAGCATTCATCAGAGTCAAATATTACCAAATTACCCTTATCGGTGCTTTGGCCCACACTTAAGAGGTTGTGACACAATCCCTCTACCAGGTAGACGTCTTTGATGAGTGGTCCTTCATGGTTGCCAATCTCACCAATGCCAGCAATTTTCCCGGATTGATCACCTCCAAATGTGACTCTACCTCCATCTTTTGGCTTTATTGACAAAAATTTTGATTTGTCTCCAGTCTTGTGCCTTGAGCATCCACTATCGATATACCACTTGTTGGGTCTTGATGCTCTAAGGCAAACCTACAATTCATGAAGGATCAAGTCTTAGGTACCCATCTTTTCTTGGGTCCTTTGGGTTTAGCATGTACCTTGGGAACATATGTTCCTTTTGGTACCCATTGATAATTTCCTACAGGTTTAGTCTTTCTTTCTTTCCTATGAAAGCAAGATGAAGTAGAATGACCCTTCCTATTACAATAGTTACAATAAGCAAAAGGGTTTGAGGAATGAACAGACTTTGTGAAATAATTCATATATGACCTTTGTCCATTCTTTTTCTTGCCTTTCCTTTTATCAAAATCAGGTTTGTATCCAATGCCCGATCGATCGTTTATAAAACGTTGTTGTTTTAGAATCACATTGAGCATTTCACTTCCCTTAGTGAATTTCTCAAGTGCCTTTGTAAGTTGTAAGTTCTTTTTCTCTAAAACAAGGCATTCATCACAAACCAGAGATTGAGGAGAAGAAATGTTTTCAATTTGCAATTCAAGAAAGGAGTTTTTTCTTTTTAAAGACATATATTTATCTGCTAATTTCTCAAACTCCTTTTGAACAACATTGTATTCAGCAAATAATTCATCATAGGAGGGTAAAGATTCGTATACCTCATTGCTCTCATTGTGTTACTCTTCTTCTTCAGCAACCAGGCATATATTGGCCTTTTTGCTTTCATCCTCTTCAGCTTCATCTTCATCCGATGAGCTGTCACCCCATATGGCTGACACATATGCCTTCTTTTTTAATTTCTTGAACTTCTTCTTCTCTTTCTCTTGGTTCTTCAGCTGAGGGCAATCTGCCTTGATGTATCCGGGCTTCTCGCATTCATAGCAAATGATAGGCTTCTTCGATTCATAGCTCGAACTTCCTTTCTAAAATTTCTTGAAGCCTTGGTCCTTCTTGTAAAACTTCTTGAATCTCCGGACCATCATGTCAATTTCTTCATCCTCATCTTCATCTTCCACATTCAGAGCCACTCCTTTGTTGCGATTGTTGCCACCATTGATATCTTCTAACTCCTTCTTGAACTTCAGTTTGCTCTCATACTCAGATAGGCTTCCAAACAATGCAGCAATTGCACTCATTGATTCTCCACGAGCTTCTTCAATGGCGGTAACTTTAGCTTCCCAATCCTTTGTCAGAATATTGAGGATTTTCCTCACTTGAGCTCCTTGATCAAAAAGCTTTCCTAAGGCCACTAGCTGATTGGTTAGATGAGTATATCTCAATTGAAATTCTCCAATACTCTCGCCTTGCTTCATCCGCAACAGGTCATACTCAGTGGTTAGAATGTTGACGCGATTCTCCTTGATTCCAGAGGTTCCTTCATAAGCTATTTCCAGCGCCTTCCACATTTCCTTAGCCGTTGACAAATTACAGATACGAAAGTACTCCTTTTGACTAAGAGCACTCTGAAGCATCAGGATAGCCTTGCTATTGAGAGTGATGTTCTTCTTATCATCATCATCGAACTCGGCTTCTGTCTTGGGAACAGTGATGCCTCCTTCTACCTTGACTGGAACATAGTCTCCAGTCTCAAAGACTCTCCATAGACCATATTTTGTTGCCATCACGAACACACGAAATTTGGCTTTCCAAAAAGAGTACTGTTCGCCGTCGAAACCGGGAGGTATGTTCATTGAAGCTCCATCTGGAAGAATTCCTTCCATAGTGATCCTTCTCAAGTGGTTAAGCTCTTCTGAGAAGACCTTGCTCTGATACCAAATGAAAGTTGGAGCTTGATACCCAAGAGGGGGGTGAATTGGGTATCTTTATAATTTTCGAAACTTGGTCTGTTTTTGAACACTTAAAACAGAGCAGAACAAAGGAGTAGGGAGAGGAAGCTTAACACAATGCAGTTTATACTGGTTCGATCTTTTCTCTGACCTACATCCAGTCCCCAAGCCTCACTTGGGATTTTCAATCCACTAACTCAATGAAGTTGATTACACACTTTGTACTAAGAGTTGTTCTCTCACTAGAACACACTCCCCCTTACAAGTTGTAATCAATACTCCCCAACTACCAAGTCCCCTGACTTGTAGTTATCTCAATCAATAAATGATTTACAAGCGAAAAACTCTCTCAAAGAGTAGATAGATGAACACTGTAGCACTAAGTATCAAAATGATACTATTACAAGTGAAAGCTAATGCACAATAAATGAACTTAGAAGATTTTCGCTCAGAGTAGGTGTATCAGCTGGAGATGAAGTTAATGCTCTCTATTTATAGGTAGAGAACATTAAATGACCGTTGTGAGATAATTCCAACCGTTGGAAGTGATTTGCTTAAGTTCTGGTCATCTTCTCTCTCTAAACTTCTGCTAATCCAAGGCTTTATGTTGTCTGATGTGGCTCTCTGAGTTTCTGCCCATTGGAATTAACTTTACTTGATGTAGTAAGCTTCCCTTAACGTTCATTAGACGTGCTCAGATGGATTAGCCGAAAGTAGGTGAGATTGTGCAGGTGCATTAAATGCACTGTTCACCTTTTTGCTTTTTCTCACAAATCTTCAATAAACTTGATCCGTACTAACTCAAAAACACTCAACAAACTTGTTAAACATATCTGGGAACATGAGTGAATGATATATGAAATCAATTAGATCAAACAACAAGATATAGCAGATTTCACAAATTTGAAAATGTACCAACGGTCATAAACCTTGAGGCTAGTTCATCCAACCTCGAGGTTTGCTTGAAGGTTTCAGGCAAATATAGTTTTATAAAACATCCAACCACGAGGTTGCTATATGAACCTCGAGGTTTCTCTTAAAAAGAAACCTTTAGAAAAATCTTAGTAACTCACAAACCTTGAGGTTCCAAAGGTAACCTTGAGGCTTGAAGGTTGGTTGAAAAAGCATTTTTCCTCTGGAGCCCGATAACCTCGAGGTTGGAAATCCATACTTGAGGTTTGCCTTTGAAATAGCAAAGATCAGTTTTTGAACACAAGGCTCAACCTCGAGGTTGCAAACTGCACCTCGAGGTTTTCAATACTCTGAAAACCAGTTTGCTCTCTGTGTGGAGGAAAACTCGAGGTTTATGTGTTTTCTTGTAAACTTGAGTTTCAAAACAAAGAGCCCAACCTCGAGGTTGCAATATGAACCTCGAGGTTTTAAAGCTTGTTGAAAACCATGACCTCTCTGGATGAGTTAAAACTCGAGGTTTGCTTCTAATACTTGAGGATTCATGTGTTGGTGCAAAACTTGGGTTTTTTTTCAAGAAGTCCAGAACCTCGAGGTTAACTTCCCAGCCTCGAGGTTTCTCATAGTTTTTGTGAAACCAAGTTTTGTAACATGAGCACTCGAATTTCAGAAGGCTTCTGTAAGGCCAAACCTCGAGGTTACAATACCAACCTCGAGGCTTGCTCTTAAACAGAGTTTTTGACACTTAAGAGCAAAACCTCTTTAATTGTTTGTAGTTGTTGGCAATCATCAAAACCATCAGAGAACTTACACCTTGGGCCTCAATGATTGTTGTGGGTTGAAGGGCTTGAACTTCTCGGCGTATGTGAGGTTGAAGTCTAGAGATGAAATTATGCAGGAGGAAGGGCCCGAAAGATTATTTGTTGGGTTGCCCTGGCCTCATACTCGGTCACATATGCTGATACAGTGGAGGTTTGGGTGAATTTGGTGAGTGCGACCATGTGGCTGGTGTATGGAGAATCCCTGAATCTGTTCTCTAGGCTCTGTGTAAAATCATCCCAAGTATGGAATGGAGTATTGTTCAAGGTCCATTGGTACCAAGCAAGTGCAGGGCCATCCATATGAAAGGATGCTATCTGGAGGTGTTGAGGAGGCAGGGTTTGGTGAAAATTGAAGAACTGTGTGGCTTTGAAAATCCAACCTAGTGGGTCAATTCCATTAAAGCGTGGGAAGTCAAGCTTGAAGGGGCGTGGTTGGGGTGGTGGCGGCAATGGGTTGTTGGGTGGTGGTAAGGGTGAGGGACTTGGTTAAAATGTCCAGTTAGTGCCATGATATAGTCCATTCAGTGTTGGCTTGAGTCAATACTTCTCGCAGGCGAGCCTCTAATTGATCATTGGTCTCAGCTAAGAGTCCTTCAAACTTCTTGAAACAAGTGCCTTCGGCCATGGGTGGAGGTGGAGTTTTTACCCTTAATGAAAGCACCAAACTGATAGAACCTTTTAGGTAGAAAGGGCCAAAGCTTAGGAAATTAACTGAATTAAACAAACTGATCTTTCTTGCCCTTTTATTAGGCAATTTTTTTTTTTTTATTTTTTGCTCGAATTACTCTCCATAAATAAGAGGAAAAAAATTACACCACTAACATCAAATTAGGACTCCACTAAGACTCCACTAGTTCCACGTAATAATTCATGGCTTCAAACTAGGACCACGTGCAGACATTAATTGAACAAAATAAATAATAATAACAATATGCAAAATAAATAACAAACTGCTGCAAAATAGGAGAAGAATAACAAGCTGCAAATTAGGAGGAGGTTTCCCACGTTCTCCAGGCTATCCGGAGGCATTCAAGATGAAATCCTCAATGTGAGCAGGTGGTCTTCGAACACGGGCTAGGTGAGGAACGATTTCCATTGGGCTGGTTGTCTCCATTGAGTGGTTCCATCTTGGATTCTATCTTGGGCCTCTGATCGAGTGGTGGCCGTATAACATATCCACTTTGGTTTTAATTGAGTAACTTTGGCAATTTTTGTTTTCATCTTAAAAATACTAAGAATGTCATTCAAGAGAGAAAGCCGTAAAAATACGAATGTTATCGAAATCACATTCAATTGATCGGCAAAAATCAGTAAATTGATAATATTGGAATTGAATTTAGACACAAGTTTCAGTGTCAGTCATCATTTCTTATTTTTTAAAATCATTTCTTTTCATATACTTGTATACAATTATTCCTTCTCATAGCTGCTCCCACTTTTTAAGAAAAGAAGTGTCTCTCCTTACCTTTGGATGGGGGACTACTGCTGTAGGCCCGGTTATAAGTCCGTTTCTCACATATAAAAGGAATGATAGTTATCTTATTAAATATGTTTCAGCTAAAATTTTTCAAGTTTGAGCTTATTAAAAATTTCTCTCTAGATTTACAAATCACTCTCACATCTCTCTCTCTCCTAAATTAGAATTAAATAAGGGTATAATTGGAAAACAGTGATTAATAAATTCTAAGCAGACTTATAATTAGAAAAGAAAAATTATTTTATGCAGGACTAATAATAAGAACCAAAGTACGCCGTATTACGTTATGTCATTTTGTGACGTTTTCAATATAGGGAGCTTCTTTGCGAGTTCAAACATGGACTCACATGAGGAAAACATTGTGAGGATGACAAGTGTGAATAGGTATAAGTTGATAAAGTCTCACATCACCAAGTGTTAGGCTTGATAAAAGGATATGCAAGTGCAAAGACTCCAACTTAGAATTCTAAAGGATTGGGATTAAAATTTAATGTCGGGTCCACTTATATTTATTCTCTCTTTACTACTAACGTGACCATATCTAATTCTATCTCTTACTCTCACATTCTCCCGCCTTTCATGAGAAATTTCTCTCATATATGTGTCCTGTACTTCCGATTAGAAAATGGTTTCAATCTAAGATTCCAGATCAAACCATAAAGATAAATAAGATTTCAAAAGGTGCATCAATTAATAATTAAAGAATGAGATAGTACATAACATTTTGTCAAACTACGCTCTCAACTTATTAATGGCACAAGTCCTCATGTAATCCCATTATTCTTACAATTTGCAACCATGTGATTTCCATATTTATTCATACCCATGCAACTGCCAACTAATACCAATATTGTTCAACATACAGCACGCGTAGATGCCCCCCCCCGGGGGGGGGGGGGGGGGGGGGGGGAAGCTTTATTCAATCAAATTTGTGATAGTCTTAGGTAGATTCCTCAGTTATGGTCTAATCGAAAATTCAAAATGCAAAGACAAGCATCTATCTACCAGATAAAGTAGATATATCTGAATTAGGGTTGTAGTTGAATTAGGGTTGTAGGTTGTCCTTTCGATGTTTGTCTCCATTGCCAAACATTCTCATAATTCAACTACCACTTGACTTATGTCAGGCGTCTGAATTGCAGAGGGTGCAGTGCATGACATGGCGATCTCAAGGAATTTCCAAGCAGAATCAGCACTGTATTGTCCTTGTAACTTTGGATCCACAATGGACTCGATATCTTTGCTTTGAAATTTTGGGGTTACCCAGTGAAGTAAAAGACTAAAGGAAATATTCTCTGGTTGTCTTTTTGCTGCTCGTTTCCCAGTGACTAGCTGGAGCAAAATTATTCCAAAACTATAAATATCACTCCCTTTTGTAAGGTTGGCAGTCTTATGAAATCTGTATGATCAGAAGGTAAGTAATATGATTAGATCACAAAAAAAAAATCTATCAATTAATATTTTATTCTATTCAATATATTTAAAAATAATCAAAAAAAGAAAAAAAAATCAGAAGTTTAGTTCTCATAACAGCCTTTTCTCAATTAGACTTGGCTTGTATATCAAATCAATTTAGATTCTTTTTTTAAAAAGTTAAACTTTATCTGGATCTCACATTAAAAAAAAAAAAAAAAGCCCTTTATTTTGAAGCTCTCTAACCAAACTACAAAATGAGCTGAATTTGCCTTTCAATTCAAATAATTAATGTTCATTTCAAACATAATGTTCTTTATCTTGCATTAATTTTGTTGTATGTAGCTTTAAATTAATGTTCTGGGGACATTGAATTGATTATTATGTTCTCATGAATTTGCAACAAAATGAACCAAATTTGCGGATACATGATTTGTGGCACCTTCGACTAGGTCATGCACCACTAGATGTCCTTAGACACTTAGATATTGTTAAAAAAAGATGTTGGTTTTTATATTGTAGCTTCTAGGACAAATTGTTCTATATGTTCTCAAGCCAAACAAACTCGTTTGCCATTTTCTACTAGCACATCCACTAGTACTTGTTGTTTTGATCTCATCCATATAAGATAATTGAACCTTATAAGGAACCCACTTATCATAGTCATAGATATTTGCTTACTATTGTGAATGATTTTTCAAGATGTACTTGGGTATTTTTTTGGCTAATAAAAATCATGCTTTCCAATGTTTGCAACATTTCATTGCTTACGTGCATACACAATTTTCTGTTGATCTTAAGGGAATTTAGAGCGATAATGGTTTTGGAGATTGTTAGTAATCAGTTTCACCAATATTTGGATTCTAAAGGGATCATTCATAAAACCACTTGTTCTTACACACACCTTAACAAAATGGTGTGGAAGAAAAGAAGCATACAGAGGCAGATCTATGTTATGGATTGGGGGGACAAGTGCCCCCCTTGAATTTGTCACTTAATTGGTTAAATGTTTTTTAAAAGATGTATTTCATGCCCCCCTTGAATCTGTCTCTTCCAAAAAAAATGTTGTTAAAGGTGTATTTGATAGCATTGCTAATAAAGAAATTATGATGGAATCCCAAAAAAATAAGGCCCAGATGAATGACGTTGTAATTATTTTTATTGTAATATACTTTTGTTATTAAAATATATGTACTCGAACTTATTGAATAACCACCCTTCATTGTAATTTTGTACCTGCATTTCTAACTACACTTAGCCTTGCTTTTTTAAATGACAGGGTTGTAAAATAACTAATGACTTCCTATTTTTAATTGATTTGTGATATATTTTGATATATTTAGGAAGTCATCAATGCTAAATTAAAGAGATTTGATTGAGATTTTAAGAGATATCAATTTCAATGCATGATTCAGGGGATTTCAATTTAAAATACAAGTTTTTGAGTTTAGAAAATAAATCACAGTAATAAGAGGTCTTGAATAAATTCAGTTTTATTATTATTATCATATAATTTTCTTTTCTTTTTCATTGGTCAGTGCAAGTTCTTGTTTCCAAATATTTGGATCAATGAAGATTGAAAAAGTGGGACACAAGTTGATGATGATGTGGGGACCACACACAAAGAAAAGAGAATGAAGCAGGTTACGTGAGATGGTGATGGAGCATGTGGAGATGACATTTGGAAAGTTTGACTAAAAGAATAAAGTGAATTGGATTGCAATTGCCACGAGATATTTTATTGATTGAAGATATATCATTGTGATGGCTGATAGGATATGGACCTTGAGAAAAGGAGAATCAAAATAAATAAAGAAAGAATTGTGACCTAATTGAATAGAAGGGGACACGCATCAAAGATCGCAAGAGAGGAGTGAACGACAATTCAAGATTCAAGAGGCAGAGGCATACGGCTATGAAGAAAACTCGGAGCGCGAGATTTTGCTGGAGAGGAAAAGAAGAAGAACGTGATATCAATTCAAGAAGCAGAGTATTCTGAGATCTTTTTCTTCTTCTTCTTCTTCATGTTATGCTTGAATCTGAACTCCTTATTTTTGTAATGGATTTTCTTATAGCCATGTGTGGCTAATTTTCTTTTCAACTTAGAGTGCTATGAACTTGTTTGAGACTTAGAAATTATTCCCACACATTGGTTTTGCTTAATTTTAATCAGTTTATTTAATCCTGTTTTTATTATTTATTGCTCATTGACTGATTACCATTGAGCATGTTTCGGGGATTTAGGATTGAACTTGAAAGAGAGAATCTTAAATTTACTTGGGATTGAATAATGTGGAATTAGGTTTAAATCTAATATGAAATTAGGTTTTAATCTAATTTGCGTCTAGGATAGACATATACCTAGAAGCTCCACATAGTCAAATTAGAGTGAGCCCGGTTTGAATTGCACCTTAATTAATTGTGTGAGACATTGTATAATTATTTGAGGTAGGTGTATAAGTGGACCGACAGGCACTTATAAACACTAATACTCTAGATTAGCTGATGAAATTTGGTTAGAATTAATGTGGTGGGAATAAAATATAAGAAACAAACAAGGGATTGTTAGTTCTCAGAAGTGTTTTGATGATCACTAACAATTGTAAACAATATTGGAATGATTTGGCAAGTCAAAGATATTTTAAAACTTGTGTCTTTCCTTCTGTCAATATCAAACTCGAGCCTGACAGTGTTAAACTCAAGCCTGGATTTGACAGAAAAGACAAACTTGCCTAGCCAAAATTCAAACTCGAGACTGAACCTCAAGTTTAAAATCAAACCTTTGGTAGTTTGCTTGAACTCGAGCCTATCTGTGACAAACTCAAGTTCATTAGTTCCAAAGAGCTTCTTGTCTTTTGAAAATCTGATTCAAATTCAAAACTTCTACTCAAACCTCAAGTTTGTGAAAGTTCAAAGAAATTTTTAGAAGTATGAGCTTGAGCCTGGAAGCCTCAAACTCGAGTTCAAAAGTTCCAGAGAGCTAGAGCTGTTTCTCAAGCCTTTTAAACTCGAGCCATTTTGCTAAACCTCCAATTTTGATTTATTAAGTTTTCCCAGAAGTTCTCTTTGAGAGGAGAACTCGAGTTCACACTAATGAACTCGAGTTCATGTGTCTCTAAAAGATAGTATATCAGAAGAACTTCCAGTTTGCATTTCAAACCTCAAGTTTGTCTCTTAAAATGAATTTTGACATAAAGTGTCAAACTCGAGTTCATCATTAACAAACTCGAGTTTGATGGTCTGTTCAAATGAATTTCAAAATGCTTTCACGATGGTTCGAGAGCAAACTCAAGTTCATTAAGCCTGAACTCGGGATCAATCATAAATCTTTCTTACAAACCTCAAGTTTACAACACAAACCTCCAGTTTGATTTTGGCAGAGACAAATTCCCAGAACTAAATGAAGGACAAACTCGAGCCTAACATTATGAACTCGAGTTTAAAGCTCCAGATCTGAAAAACGCAGATAAACTCAGAATTCCAAATCTGATTCTATCTTCATGTTTTTAAGTTACCCATTCAATCTACTTGTTATATCTATCTCTCATCAGTGTAACTAAACTTTTCTAACACATTTATTCATGAGATTACAAAAGATCTTCTGATTGGTCTGAGATTCAAAAAGAAAGTTATTTTCGGAAACTTGCGAAAACTAAGGAAAGCTGTTACTCAAGATCATCTAGCCGTTAGAGGAGATCATATAGTCGTTGTGCAACATCTCCAACGGATATATACCTTAAAAAGAAGACCAGAATCAAGGAAGTCTGTAAAATAAACTCTCAACAGCCATATTTTGGACAAAGAGTGATTTCAGCAAAACAAGATCAAGACATAACACCTACAACAGCTATATTTTCAGAAAGGAAATAGCTCCAACGAATCTATCACGTTTACAAGCCTCAAAGCACTATATATAGATGAAGATTCGAAGGAGAAAACACAGAGAACTGAAATTCTACATTACTACTCAACAATATCAGTGAAAGAGTTGTTATCTTGAATTGTTGTACTTCAGTGATTAACAATATCCACTCTTAGAAGAGAGTTCTTTTCTGTAATCAAATTTTCTGTAAGGATCTCAAAGTAGAAGGACCTTGAGATTGGGTTATTCAATTACAACTTGTAAGGGGGAGTGTGTTCAAGGTTGTGAAACACCCTTTGTTTGCAAAATCTGTAATTGTCTAGAGAGATAGTGGAAATCCCAGAGTGACTGGGGACTGGACGTAGGTCATTAGATTGGACTGAACCAGGATAATTTCTCTGTGTTCTACTTTTCTTCCCTTCTTACTCCTTTACTTTCGGTTCCATCGGATTTCTGGCAAAAACAGAGTATATTTCTAAAGAATTTTAAGAATGCCCAATTCACCCCCCTCTTGGTGATTCAGCCGCATTTTCAGGGATTAGTATCTCTAGGTTGTCCTCTTTGATATTTGAATCTCTCTCTTTGAAAGTGCTTGTTTTTATTAAATTATTTTGTTTTACTACTATTGAAAACACTTCTTATCTGCTCAACTTAAATGAAAAAAGGAAATTTGACACCTAATCACCATTTGATTGAGTCTCTGTGGGATGACCTTGATTTGCCACTTACTATTTTCCTGACCCGTACACTTGCGGTGCTTAGTTAAATTTTTGGTAGCATCAAGTTTTTGGTGCCGTTGCCGGGGACTCAAGGCAATTGGTGATTAGCGTTAGAAATCTTTTAGTAGTTTTAGTTTGAGTGTTAAAAAAAATAATAATAAAATCAATTTTATTTTATTATTATTTTTACTATTTTTATTTTTATATATTTTCTGGTGTTAGTTTGATACTTTGATATTTGCTTGGTTTTTCAGGTACTCCGGTACATGACTGGTAGATCCAAAGCTATTAAAACACCACATAAGACAAGGAAGATCCAAGAGCTTTTGGAAGCTACAACATCTCAAAACCAAGAGGAGGCAGCAGTACAATCTGACACTGAAGACATGGCTCTGGATGAAAATTATCGTTTGTGTATCAATGACTTTCTGGGAAGACAATCTCAAGGGTATCAATCAGGAATTAGAGTGCCTGAGTTTCAAGCTGCCAATTTTGAAATCAAGCAGACTATGCTTAAGATGCTTGAACTCCAGGGTCAGTATGCAGGGAACGATTCAGAAGATCCTAATCAACATCTGCTGCAATTTCTTGATGTTTGCAACTCATTCAAGCAAAATGGAGTACCTAATGATGTGATTCGCCTTCGGCTTTTTCCTTACTCTCTACAAGGGAAAGCTAAAGAATGGCTCAACAACTTGGCAGAGGGTAGCATAACATTATGGGAGACACTGGAAGAAAAGTTCAAATCAAGATTTTTTCCTCATAACAAGATTGTGGATGCACGAGCCGCCCTTACTAATTTCTGTCAACAATTTGGTGAACATCTATATGAGGCCTGGGAGAGGTTCAAGTTACTTGTCAGGCAGAGCCCTGGTCACAATCTAGAGAGATGGGTCTTGCTTCAAATATTCAGTACTCAGTTGACTCCTGAATCCAAATCAGAATTGAATGCTGTCACTAATAGGGGAATTACAAAGCAGCCGGTAAATCGTGTCTGAAATGCCTAGATGACTTATCCACTGACTTTTTACAAAACAATAATGACAGAAGGCTAGTGAAGTCAGTTGATAAAGTTATTGAAGATCCTTCTTCACAGCTGATGGTAATGTTACATAAATCAACAAGAAGGTTGATCACTTAGAAGCTCAAGCCAATTGATCCAATAATAGACAAGTGGGGGTAAATGTTGTTCATGCCCCTTGTGATTACTGTGGAGATGGCCATGATAATGGACAATGCCTGATATCTCAACAAATGGAACCAGTGAACTATGCAGGTAACTACTGCGGCAACAACCAGAACAATCCCTACTCAAACACCTACAATTCTGGGTGGCGAAAAAATCCTAACCTCTCGTGGAAATATGGGGCGACTCTGAATGAAGCATCAGGTTCTGATACGAAACAGGTGTCACCTCCTGGCTTCCATCAATTGGAAAGGGAAGTCATTCCTACCCAAGAACCTAAGTCTGAGCTACAAGCAGTGCTATCTCAGCTTGCAAGTTTTAAACTAAAGAGCGCTCAAGACCAAGCTGCTACTAATGCTAATGTTGCAGGATTGACCTCATCTATCAAGGATCTTCAGATGCAAATGGGACAACTTGCAAATGTGGTAAATGTTTTACAACAGAGAGAATTGCCAAGTAATACGGTACCTAATCCTCATAGAGATGGGAAAGAGGAATGCAAAGCTTTTACATTGAGAAGTGGAAAGGAATTACCTGAGATTCCTCAACCAAAGAAGACACCTTCAACTGCTACTGATCAAACCAATCCTACAGTCACTATAGAGGATGATGAAGAGGTTTTACAGAAGGTGAATGAAAAAGTCAATGAAGAGAAAGTTGAGGCTGAGTCTAAACAGGGTGAAGTGAAAAGGAAGGCAAACCAGGATAATCTTAAATGGGTACCGCCTTTACCATTCCCTCAAAGATTTCAAAAGAAAGCTTTAGATGAGCAATACAAGAAGTTTTTGGGGATTTTCAAGCAACTACACATTAACATCCCTATTCTTGAGGCGTTAGAGCAGATGCCTCAATATGTGAAGTTTCTAAAGGAGATGTTGAGTAAGAAGAGGAGGTTTGGTGACTATGAAACTGTAGCCTTAACTTAAGAGTTTAGTGCTATTCTTCTCAACAAGCTACCTCTTAATTAGAAAGATCCAGGCAGTTTTTCCATACCTTGCATAATTGGAGAAAAGTTTCAGGGAAGAGCATTATGTGATCTAGGATCAAGTGTTAACTTGATGCCACTATCTGTGTTTAGAAAATTGCAACTGGGTGAAGCTCAACCAACTTCTGTGACACTTCAGCTAGCTGATCGAAGTTTGGCTTTTCCAAAGGGTATCATTGAAGATGTTCTGGTTAAGGTTGACAAGTTTATTTTCCCTGCTCACTTTATTGTTTTGGACTGTGATGAAGATAGAGATCTACCGCTCATTGTGGGAAGACCTTTCCTTGCTACAGCCTGAACACTGATTGATGTTGAAAAGGGAGAGATCAAGTTGAGGGTGAATGATGAAGAAGTTGTATTCAACATGAGCAAGGCATTGATGTATCCTAGGGATGTTACAGATTGCTTCAGAGTTGACATGGTTGAAGAGGTTATTCAAGAGACTTTAGAGTCCTTTTCTATAAAAGAATCGTTAGCTGCTGTTTTACTTGGGACAGATGAGATTGAAGAAGGGAATATAGTTGAATGTAAAAAATTACTTGAAGCCTCCCCTCATTACTGGAAACCATCACAGTAGTTTGAGTCGTTAGAGATGGAATCAAAGCAAACTGCTTCTTTAAAGCCTTCCATTGAACATACACCAGTCCTAGAGCTTAAACCCCTACCACCACATCTTCAATATGCATATTTGGGTGAATCTGAGACACTACCCATTATCATTTCTTCCTCCTTATCTGAAGATCAAAAAGAACGGTTGCTAAAAGTGATCAGGGGCCACAGAGGCGCTTTAGGTTGGACAATTGCAGACATAAAAGGTATAAGCCCATCAATTGTAATGCACAAGATACTCTTGGAGGATGATCATAAGAAATCTGTTCAGAATCAGAGAAGGCTAAATCCTATGATGAAAGAAGTGGTCAAGAAGGAAATTATTAAATGGTTAGATGCTGGGATCATTTACCCTATTTCTGATAGCACGTGGGTCAGTCCAGTACAATGTATTTCTAAAAAAGGGGGCATGACAGTGATTACTAATGAGCAAGATGAGCTTATCCCTACTCGAACAGTGACTGGTTGGCGTATCTGCATGGATTACAGGAAGCTTAATGATGCTACAAGGAAAGATTATTTCCCACTTCCTTTTATTGACCAGATGTTAAACCGCTTGGCTGGTAAAGAATTCTTTTGTTTCTTGGATGGATATTCAGGGTACAATCAAATTGTGGTAGCTCCCGAAGATCAAGAGAAGACAACATTCACCTGTCTTTATGGCACTTTTGCCTTTAGAAGAATGCCATTTGGTTTATGCAATGCTCCTGCCACTTTCCAAAGATGTATGATGAGTATATTCTCTTATATGATAGAAGAGATAATGGAAGTGTTCATGGATGATTTCTCGGTATTTGGTGAATCATTTGAGGAGTGCTTGATCAATCTGGAGAAGGTGTTGAGGCGATGTGAAGAGACAAACTTAGTGCTGAACTGGGAAAAATGCCATTTCATGGTGACTAAAGGCATAGTTTTGGGTCATACAGTTTCTAAAAATGGTTTAGAGGTTAACAGAGCCAAGATTTATGTGATTGAGCAGCTTCCTCCTCCTTCTAATGTCAAAGCTGTGAGAAGCTTCTTGGGCCATGCTGGTTTCTATCATCGATTCATTCAAGATTTTTCCAAGGTTTCAAAGCCCCTTTCACAGTTGCTGGAGAAAGATACTCCTTTTCAGTTTAATGAGGAGTGTATGAAGGCTTTTGTAGAACTGAAGAGAAGATTAACGTCAGCTCCTATCATTGTAGCTCTTGATTGGTCACTACCTTTTGAAGTAATGTGTGATGCGAGTGACTTTGCTGTTGGAGCTGTGTTGGGACAAAGGCATGTGAAGATTTTCCATCCTATCTACTACACGAGCAGGACCTTAGTAGCAGCTCAGGTAAATTACTCTACCACTGAAAAAGAAATGCTTGTTGTAGTGTTTGCTTTTGAAAAGTTTAGAGTATATTTGATGGGTGCTAAGGTCATAGTTCACACTGATCATGCTGCCATTAAATACTTATTAGGGAAGGAAGAGTCTAAACCTAGATTGATTAGATGGGTCTTATTGCTACAAGAATTTGATGTGCATATAGTTGATAGGAAAGGAATTAAAAATCAAGTTGCTGATCATTTATCTAGAATTGTGAACTCTTCTGATCTTGTGAGTGACTTGTTGGTGAATGAATGTTTTCCTGATGAGCAATTGTTTGTTGTAAGTAGTTGTGATTTGCCATGGTATGCTGATATTGTGAATTATCTTGTGTGTGAAGTATTACCTCCTGATTTGAATTTTTATCAAAGAAAGAAGTTTTTGCATGATGTTGTCTATTATATGTGGGAAGAACCATTTCTTTTTAGGAGATGTGCTGATTTAATTATTAGAAAATGTGTGCCTAAGGTAGAACAAGAGGAAATTTTGAATGCATGTCATGCATCTGCATATGGGGGACATTATGGGGGGCAAAGAACTGCATTAAAGGTCCTTGAATCTGTTTTTTATTGGCCTACTGTGTTTAAAGATGCTCACCACTTTGTTACCAAGTATGATAGATGTCAAAGAACAGGTAATATTTCTAAGAGACATGAGATGCCACAATCTGGAATCCTTGAGGTGGAGTTATTCGATGTTTGGGGGATGGATTTCATGGGTCCTTTCCCATCTTCCAGAGGAAACAAGTACATCCTTGTCGCTGTGGAATATGTGGGTAAATGGGCTGAAGCTATGGCTTGCCAAACTAATGATGCTAATACAGTGATTCGATTCTTAAAGAAGTACATCTTGACAAGATTTGGCACCCCCAGAGCAATCATTACTAATGAAGCGACCCACTTCAACAACAAGAATTTCAAAGCTCTCTAAGAGAAATATAAAGTGCACCACCAAATGTCACTTGCATACCATCCACAAACTAATGGTCTGTGTAAGCTGACTAATAGGGAAATTAAGAGGATCCTAGAGAAGACTGTGGGCCCAACTAGAAAGGATTGGTCTGACAAGCTTAATGATGCTTTATGGGCTTACAGGACAGCTTTTCGTACTCCAATTGGTATGTCACCATATCGTTTGGTTTTCGGAAAGGCGTGTCACTTACCACTTGAATTGGAGTATAAAGCATGGTGGGCAATTAAGAAGGCAAATATGGATCACAGACAAGCGGGATCAAAAAGGTTGATAGAACTAAATGAGTTGGAAGAGTTTAGACTTCAAGCATATGATAGTGCACGATTGTATAAAGAAAGAACAAAGAAATGGCATGACAATCATATCTTGAGGCGATCTTTTGAGCCAGGGCAATTAGTGCTTCTCTTCAATTCAAGATTGCATTTATTTCCTGGGAACCTGAAATCAAGGTGGTCTGGTCCTTTCAGAGTGGTTTCAGTGTCATCAAAAGGTACAATTGAAGTTAAAGATGAGAGAACAAGAGATTGCTTTAAAGAGAATGGGCAAAGACTGAAGCATTACCATGGTGGTGAAGTGAACCGGCGAACAATGGTTCACCGCTTGTCATCACCTACTTAGATTGTTGGGCGAGTCAGGCTGAAGACTATAAACCAAGCGCTTCTTGGGAGACAACCCAAGCTGTGATTTGATATTACTACCCTCAAATACGTCCTAAATAAAAAATAGGTAGTAAAAAATGAGGCCAATGGCAATATTGCTATTATATACAAGGAAAATGAGCTTCCCGCCATGGGAAAATTCATTTTTGGCGACTTGATAATATTTCAAGTAGCCTAAAATCTACAAAAAAATTTCGCGCTAGAGGGAAATAGGGGAGAATTTTTTGTCTGCGCGCCAATGAGAAAATTGGCGACCTGATACATATTTCAGGTTGTCCATTTTGTTAAAATAGGCGACCTTATACACAATAAGGTCGCCTATTTTTAAAAACAGGCGACCTCAAAAATAATAAGGTTGCCTATTTTGTTCAAAATAGGCGAAAATAGGCGACCTGTTAAACAATCAGGTCGCCTATATTTAGAAATAGGCGACCTGATACACAATCAGGTCGCCTATTTTTAAAAATAGGCGACCTTATTTGCTATCAGGTCGCTTATTTCTTAAAATAGGCGACCTGATTAGCAATCAGGTCGCCTATTTTTGATTTTGGGCGACCTGATAGTTAATCAGGTCGCCTAAAATTAAAAATAGGCAACCTGAAATCGTTTTCAGGTCGCCTAAAAACACTTTTAAATCTTTAAAGATTATTCAAAGTTCCATTTCCCCATTTCGCGCTACTTCAGTCCTCCCCAAACCCTAAATCCCAAATCATCCGCTACCTCCTCCACTCACGGCTGTGCCAACCTCCCTTGCATGCGTCCGCTTCTCACTTTGTTTATTTTTATGAAATCACGGTGAGCTCAGGCGACACTGCGGTGGATGGAGAGAAATCGAAGGAGGTTGGAGCGGTCGCCGATAGCGGGTCCAGGAAATGCTTAAGGAAGACGAGCCCGACATTCTTCCCATTCAATCTCTCCCCCAGCCCAGCTACACATTCCCTTTTCTCCGTGAATTCAATATCTGCCTCGCCTGCGAATCCTTATTCTCTATGGGATTAATTCAACGAGGTTATTCCTCGACTTGACAGGTACGAGTTAGATTCGCTTCCATTATTATCGTTACAAGTCTTTCGCTCGTTCTCTATGGTCGCCTGGAGTCTTTCTTGGTTAGATGGAATTTATTTGGCTTAGCTTTATTTCAATCTATGGTAGACGGACTGTGCTCCCTGTACCTGTTGCCCCATCCCTTTCCCATATTAATAATGAAAAATCAAATGCGCATAGATTTTTTTAAATGCAATTTTTTCAAACAAATGTTTGTTGGCTAAATGGCTTTTATTTTCCCAAACACATCTAAGTTTCTCATGCGAGTGTGACAGATTCTGAAATTGAGCAATTTTTATATTTTGTTTGCAGCTTGGAATTGGGAATGTCCCATTCAACCAAAACATTTGTCAGAATTTTTGTTTATAGATGAATAAGCCGTACTAATGTTTGGAAGTATAACAGCAATATATCAGTATATAATGAATTTTCTTCTCTTTAATAAGATGTTTTTTCTGTAGTTTTTGGTTTTGAAATAACCAACGTTGCTTAACAACATAATTATATATGACGTACATTCTATTTTTCAAAAAACAAAGACCTCATTCAATCATCATTGCAATAAGATGAGTACCCTATTGTGCTCTAAGATAGAAGTAATTGACTTGATTATGCTCTCCCCCAATATTTGAAGGAAAAAGCAAGACAAAGACAAAGCAATAGCCTCATTTTTCTATATATGTTTATCTGGCTGTTGTGCTGTTCAGAGTATTTTTGGGTCCAATTGAGGGTAGTAGCTCTTCAAGGTGTTTTTTGCACTTATATGAGCTCAAACTTAATCTGGCACGGTATCTTTAGCCCTGGCTTCAAGAAATCTAGAAGAAATCTGTTCAGAGTATTTCCATGTTCTCCATTTGTTTCTAGCTTTTTCTGTGCGAGCGTGTATTGTCAGATTCTGCAAGAATACTTAGATCTGTCTTATGGTTTTCACCTTCCAAATGGCCCCCAGTTCTATATTTATATCTCCTTTCAACTGCTAATACATTTGAGAAATTGGAAACTTGTCTCCATGTCCTCCTCTCCACAAAATTAGTTGTCACCATCCTCAAGACATAGTGAGAGTATGGCTTTTAATAATTAAAAAACCTTATACAGTAGAACCCTTAAGCCATCCCCACTTACTACTTTTTCAACATTCATTTATTAACATCTATTTAGCGTTCAACAAATAGTTCTTTTTTTTACAACAATAAGAGTAACAATGTTAAAAATATATATCTCTTCCATGATTCTAACCATAGGTAATTCCAAACTATTCCAAGATCATATCTCTTCCTTTATTTTTTAATTTGCCAAAGTATTATGCTTCATCATTGCCCGTTTTTTAGTCATCAATTATAGTTATAATTTACAGATGATTGATGATGGGGATGATTTTTGTCAATTGTTTTTTGGCCTACGATTATCATTATCAGTTTGGTGTCACAAGTTATTATTATTACGGTCAATTCCCATGATGATTTGTGAGGTTGGATAATTTTTTATTGCAGTTTTACTTTCCGACAAAAATTGAGTCCATCTACTTATATCCTTAAATTCAATCCTTTGAACTCTGATTAACTCGTATGATATGGATTTTTTATAATAATAAAAATTCACGTGGAGAAAATTTTGAAATTATGTTAAAATATAGTTTATAATAAAAAATTATCATGAAAAAATTTAATTGAAAAATTACACCTGGTCGATTTGATGATGAGTAGAAATTATTTTTCTAATGTGATTTAAGGTATACAAAGTAAACATGTGATATGAGTTATGTTTCGACTTATATCAACGTCAACTCAAACATATATTATCTCAAAATAATGGTGTTAGTTCCTCCATTTTCCATATCAAATTACTATTGTACTTTTGCTCATTTTATCCTCTGTGAATGTGAATTCTCCTATTGCTGACTATTGTTCATTTGCTCATTTTATCCTCAGTGTTGCATCATCGTTTTCTGCTCGTGTCATGACTACTACCTACTGACCCAAACCAGAGACGCACGCAGGGTTAGGTCGAGCCTTTTATTCTTTTTTCCTCTCTTCGGCTTTGGGTTGCCGTTCGCTGTTAGTTGTCTTGAAGGTCAGCGCTTCTTCTGCTCTGTTTTTTGTTGCTTTTATTGTTTAATTTGAGAGATTTCTTTATTGCAATTGACTTAGCTTGTTGTGTGCGTGTGAGTAAAAAGTTCAAATTTACTTGCTGGCTTGCTTAGAAACTGAATATTTGGGAAGTGTTGCATCATTGTGAGCATAAGACTATTGTACTTTTGCTCATTTTATCCTCAGTGAATGTGAATTCTCCTATTGCTGCACCTTTGTAATTCTTAAATTTAATTGCAAGTTCTCAGTGAATTCTCCTATTGCTGCTGCACCTTTCTAATTTTACAACTTAGATATATTTTAGTTTTTTGTATTGATGAAAGTATTGGATTTAATAGCTGATATTTTCTAAATTGCCTTAGTTAGTAAGTTTTGTTGAATTAAGTTGAAATGGTTTGTTGTTGAAATTTTGTGATGTCTTACTGTTGAGGGGAAATGCTGCCGAAATTTTTTGAAATTGTCATGAACTTGACTGTTGTTGGAAATGTCTTAGGTGATAATAAAATGGGTCATAGTTGGATGAATGCTTTGAGAACTAGCGAAGAATATGAGAAAGGGGTGGAAGAGTTTATTGAATTTGCTAGAAGGAATGTGGCTACAAAAAATGGGATGTATTATTGTCCATGTGTTAATTGTTTAAATGGGATTCGAAGGGATATTGTTGATATAAGGGATCACCTAATTTGTGATGGAATAAACCTTCGATACACAACGTGGATATGGCATGGTGAGGAGGTAACACCTAGTGCATCCCACGAAAATGAGGTTGAGGTAGATGATGATGGAATGGAGAGAATGATTCATGATGTTGAGGTCGAATCCTTTGCACAACCGCATGAATTTGATAGCGTGCGGAGTGATGCAGAGACACCTTTGTTCCCTAGGTGTACTAAGTATACACGGTTGACTGGGACCTTACATTTGGTCAACTTAAAGGCAACTTGTGGGTGGACCGATAGCAATTTCACTTCGTTGCTTGAATTGTTGTGTGATATGTTGCCAGATGATAATGTACTTCCAAATCGTATGTATGAGGCCAAGAAAATATTATCTACGATGGATGTGGAGTATAAAAAGATACACAGCTGCCCTAATGACTGCATATTATACAGAAACGAGTACGAAGGCCTTGATAAGTGTCTGAAGTGTAAGATTGCACGATACAAAGTGAAGAAATGTAGTGTTTCTGGGGAGCAGACAACAAAAAGGCAACCTTTGAAGACATTGTGGTATCTTCCAATAATTCCACGGTTTAAGCGTCTGTATACTAGTGAAGCAACGGCAAAGAAGTTGAGATGGCATTCTGATGAGAGAATATCCGATGGAAAATATCTTCGGCACCCGGCTGACTCTCTGCAATGGAAGAACATAGACGAAATGTTCCCTCAATTTGGCAGTGAGCCAAGAAACCTTCGGCTGGGGCTTTGTACAGATGGCTTCAATCCATATCGAACTCTTAGCAGTACCCATAGTGCATGGCCGGTCCTCCTTGTAATATACAATTTACCTCCCTGGCTATGTATGAAACGCAAGTATGTGATGTTGTCTATGATGATTTCGGGACCAAAACAGCCTGGTAACAATATCGATGTGTACTTGGTGCCTTTGGTTGAGGATTTGAAGAAGTTGTGGGAGGAAGGCATAGATGTGTTTGATGCATATAAGAAGGAGTTCTTCAAGTTGCGTGCGATGATTTTTACCACGATCAACGACTTTCCTGCATACGGAAATTTGTCTGGGTACAGTGTGAAGGGGCATAAAGCATGTCCAATATGTGAAGCTGACACAAACTTCCAGCAACTAAAGCATGGAAAGAAAATGGTCTACCTCGGTCACAGGAGGTTTCTTGATCGGTTCCACCCATATCGTAAGTTAAGAAAGCGTTTTAACGACTTACCGGAGCATGGAACGGCTCCAAAGGCATTAACCGGAGAGGAAGTCTATAGTCGGGTGATGCATATCAATGTCATATTAGGTAAGCAGAAAAGGATTGCGGGTGAGAAGAATATATGGAAGAAGAGATCAATTTTCTTTGATCTTCCATATTGGCGTAGTCTTGATGTGAGACACAGTCTTGATGTGATGCATGTGGAAAAAAATGTTTGTGATAGCCTTGTCAGTACTCTTTTGCACATACCAGGGAAGACCAAGGATGGAATTAGTGCGAGACTAGACCTGGTTGATATGGGAATAAGAGAACGGTTACATCCACAAGTAATGGAAGACGGTAAGAGGGCATACATGGAGCCAGCAGCTCATACACTGTCAAAAGCGGAGAAAAAAAGTATGTGTGGGTGTCTATATGACATTAAGGTTCCACAAGGATATTCTTCAAATTTGAGAAGGTGAGTTTCAATGGACGATTTCAAGTTAGTGGGAATGAAGTCCCATGATTATCATGTGTTGATGCAACAACTATTACCAGTAGCTATTAGGGGCATTATGAAAGATGAAGTGCGGACCACTATAACAAAATTGTGTATTTTCTTTAATGCTATATGTAACAAAGTCATTGACATTGAAAAGTTAGATGAATTGGAAAATGAGGGTTATATTATTTTGTCCCAACTTGAGATGCATTTTCCTCCTGCATTTTTCGATATAATGGTGCACCTGATAGTGCACTTGGTAAGGGAGGTAAGACTCTGCGGTCCAGTTTACCTAAGGTGGATATACCCTTTCGAGCGATACATGAAGATCTTAAAAGCGTATTCTAAAAATCCTTATCGACCGGAAGCCTCAGTAGTTGAGAGATATGTAGTGGAAGAGGCTATGGAGTTCTGTAAAGATTATCTATCAGGGGTGACGTTACAATCTCAGCATGATAAGGGGATAAGTGAGGGAACTCGAGGAATCAAATTGAAGAATAAGCCTCGTGAAGAGCTGTTGCAAGCACACTTGTACATCTTGAATAATATGGAAGAAGTTCAACCATACATTGATGAACACAGAAAGAGTTTGAAGAATAAGAATCCAAGGAAGAATGACATGCAAATAGCTCATGAGCAAAAGAAGACGTTCATAAAATGGTTCGAGGAGAAGGTATCGCACGAGACCGGAGTGTCGGAAACAATCAAGTGGTTAGCCTGGGGGCCTTCTTATCAGGTCATCACTTGGACAGGTTATGATGTAAACGGATATTCTTTCTACACAAAAGACCAAGATGACAGAAGTTCTGTGCAAAACAGTGGGGTGATGGTTGAAGCAGAATCCATGCACTTTTCGAGTTCGAAAGACAAAAACCCGGTGTTAGCATCAATGGCCTATTATGGAGTTATTGAAGAAATATGGGAGATAAGCTACACCAAGTTCAAAGTTGCTTTATTTAAATGTTGGTGGGTTAACAATAATGCTATTGTAATAGATCCTAAATTTGGATTTGTCTCAGTTGATCTTCACAGACTTGGTCATAGAGACGAGCCATTCATTCTAGAAAGCCAGGCGAAACAAGTGTTTTATGTTACAGATCCTGCAAATAACAAAATGTCCATTGTACTTCAAAGTAAAAAACAGACGTATAGTGAAGAATCCTTGAACCTGGACGATACACTCCCTTTCACAACAAATCCACCTATAACACGTGAAGTAGAATTGGTAGATGATGAAGAATATGCTCCAAGAAAGGATCATTCTGAAGGAATATGGGAGACCATATAAAGTAAGATCTTAAGTTATGAAAAAGTGCTATGTTATTGTTGTACAGGTTTAACATGTTAGTTCATTTGTTTATTATTTAATAATAACCCTATCTAACATTATTGATTTGTCTTTGATAATCAGGAATATGTCTGGCTCTGACGAGCCACCGGGTGATAGTGGGAATGATGTACCGGTGGGGAGAAAGTGTAGAGGTAGCACACATATGGGTGCTTTAATTGCACGTCGTCAAGGTACGAAAAAGAGGCTGCATGTGGAGTTCGATGCCAATATGAATCCGATTGATCCAGAGGAAGACAATTTCATTAGCTACGTAGGCTACCTGGGTCAAAGCAAAGTCTGCATTGTTATCTCTCATTGGAAGTTGGTTCCTCAGAAAACGAAGGAGTTGATCTGGGCACAACTTTTGGTATATCACTTTCGATTCATTCTGCATTTGTATCTTTAGTTTTATTACTTGATTTGTCTAATATCTTCTATCTTTTACCTTGCAGCAAACGTATGATGTGCCTAACAATAAGGCCATGTACAAGCATTGGGTGGGCGAGGTTCGTCTGCATTGGAAAGACTTTAAGAACAAGCTCACTAAAAAGTATATCTAAGGGGCAAAGAGGGACAAGGACCCATGTCAGGACTATGATTACATTTCTCCAGAGGACTGGCGGGAGTTTGTGGCGTTACGCCAAAATCCTGAATTTCTTGTAAAGTTTCTTTCATATCTTATCTTTTAGTTCGCATTGGTTTGACATCGAAGGCTCAATTTTATTTGTTTTCATGTCACGGGAACAAAGTCAGGCCAATAGAGAGAGGCAAGCGAGAAATAAGTATCCGCACTGCATGTCTAGGGGTGGCTATAAGAAGCTTGAATGGAAGCTGATGGAAGAAGAGTTGCAAAGAATGAAGGAAGCTGCGCAATCCGATCCTTCCACTGTTATCCAGGCCCTTGAGCGTCCTCCTCACCACAATTTCGAGGAAAAGGGGTGACAATTTCGTAAATGAAGATGTGGCTGAGGTTGCCAAGATGATTGTAAGTAGTAAAATTAGAAGTATTAAATAATAGCCTCTGTTGTTTCATATTTTTAGCATTTAGTTACTATTTATGAAAAATCTTATGATACAGGATGCGCTTGAGCAGCAGAGCAGCCAAGGTTTATTCACGCCAGGTACATGGATGGACATTTTGTCCATGGCGATTGGGAAGTCGAATTACCTTGATGCTGTTCGAGGGGAGCCGAGGGGAGTTAGCATCGCAAAATATTTTGGACGGCGTTCTACTTGTTCGCATGACGATGACAACCCTAGCCCTCAGCTTGTAGCCAAAATTCGAGCGTCCCTCGTAAATGAGGTTATGGCACAACTACGGGGTGAAATGAGGGCTATGATACAAGAGAGGGGAAATACGCAGCCTACAAACCAGGAATCTCCGGCCTTCCCAAGCAGCAAAGAAAGTTTTCATGCTCCAGATGTACCTGTTAGCAAACCTTCTCATCACTCTCCAGATGTACATATTGGCGAGCCTTCTCACACTCCATAGGGTGGACAACCCTGCACTCTATATTTGGATGACCCACACCGGCGTATTGTTGCCGATGGTCTTGTTTACCCAAAACAAACCACACACCACAATATACAAATTCCACAAGACCTACGTAAGGTGACTGTAAGAAGTGTGCGAGAGGGTGAAGAAAAGACAGCCATCCCGATTGATGATGAGGAGGTTCCCTATCTCAGCGCTGCCACCACATCGTTCATCCTTTGGCCGCATCATCTTATTGAGATGGGGACGACACCTCCAATGGTATTTCCATACTTTACTGATTGACGATGAGTAGGTTCCCGTTTGATTTTCATTGCTAACCCACTCGTAATCTGTTTATTATGTTTTCATAGCATGAACAAGCTACGGACATATTTCCATACTTAGCACAGCTGCGAGAGGTCTACAATGACGTCATCTCTATAGGCTTGCAGATGCCTTCAGGCATTGTCGGTGCAGACAAGTCATACTCGATCAATATTGACAAGAAAGATCTGACAGAGTTTATGCATATGGAAGATTTAGATATACAATGGCTTCAACTTGCAATCTTCTAAGTTTTTTGTACCCTTTAATTATGTCAGTTACTATATTTTTGTTTAATATATTCAACAACATGTATCATTTTATTTTGATCATAGTGTCTGCCACGACCTGTGCAAAAAGGGAGGCCGATTGGGTTCATTCGGGGATTCTTATGTCCTGGAAGCACGGCTTCGGTTGGCAATAACTTAGCGAGGAGGGCCATTTATGCTGGGTTAGCAATGGGTGACCTACAATCGACTTGTTATCTAGCGCCAATACATGAAGGGTACGTTTTTTTTTTTTTGTCTATATAAGATTTTTAAGAATTAATTGTTTTCTTATCTTAGTTTAATATGAATATGTATATGTTGTAGTGCTTATTGGACCCTGTGTGTAGTTTGCCCCTCTAAGAACGCATGTTATTGGTATGATTCTATAAGTGGCAGGCCAACCGAGGATATCAAAAACATGTTTGCCGAGTAAGTAAATTTTTGTCTAAATCATCGATTCGTCTTTTAAATGAATTGTTTTCATGTCTGTTAATTTCCATTTTAATGATGATAGGGCTCTTAGGACGTATAGATAGCTTGCTAGACAAAAAGACCAGGGTGGACCGAAGTGGTTTTACCCCAAGGTAAGTAATTTCAATTCAAGTGTTTTTCTGTGCCACAATAGCTTTCATTTTAACAATTTGTTTTTGATTTATAGTGCCATCAACAACCAAGGAACACCAAGTGCGGATACTACGTTATCAGTTGGATGCAAACTATCGTTTCCAACGGAAAAACTACTGGCTTTCAAAACGTACGTAATGCTCCGTGATCCTCAAATGATAATATTTTATGTTGTGGTACTTCAGTTGTTAATTATACCTTGTTTTCCAATTTACAGTATTTTTGTACTGAGGATCCGTACTCACAGGATGACCTAGATTCGACTCGAGACATGATGGCTAAATATCTTCTTGAACATGGCTCACTTGCAAGTTAATCTATTGTTAGGGTATGACTTGTTGTGGTATGACTTAGCTCTGTCTGGCCTTCCCTTGTTAACATTGTACAAATTGGTTCTGTTTTGCAGTGGTTGGTATAGTTAAATTGTTGTAGTAACTTGTTCAGCGGATAGTTTCTGAGTCTAGGAGTTTAGTGAATGACTTGAATTTGATTGATTGTAACTGTAGTTTTGTTGTGAATCATGGACATGTATGTACCATCTTGTACATTTTGAGTTTTTGCCTTGCTTTCGTGTTAGAAAAACAGGGATTTGGCAGGAAATTGTTGTAATTGAGTTATGAATTGCCTTGCTGTAATTGTGAAGTATTCAGTTTTGCAGCAAATTGGACAAAGAAAGAGCGACAACTAATTTTTTTAAAAAAAAAACTAATATAAGGCGACCTGAACAACATTTAGGTAGTCTATTTAATAAAATAGGCGACCTGAACGGCAATTTAGGTAGTCTTTTTAATCAAATAGGCTACCTGAACATAATTTAGGTAGTCTGTTTTAAAATAAAATATACCTCCTGCAATAACACAATAGGCCACCTGAAACCAATTTAGGTAGTCTTTTGAATAAAATAGGCTACCCAAAAACAATTTAGGTAGTCTTTTTGATGCAATAGGCGACCTAAAACCCATTTAGGTAGTCTTTTGAATAAAATAGGCTACCTAAAAACAATTTAGGTAGTCTTTTTGATACAATAGGCGACCTAGTCTTTTTCATAAAATAGGCTACCTTAACGTAATTTAGGTAGTCTCTTTTAAACTAAATTATACCCACTGCGATAATACAATAGGCTACCTAAACACAATTTAGGTAGTCTGTTGAATACAATAGACAACCTGAACTCCAATTTAGGTAGTCTTTTTCATAAAATAGGCTACCTGAACAAAATTTAGGTAGTCTGTTTGAAAATAAAATATACCCTGCAATAATAGGTCATATTAGGCGACCTGAATACATATCAGGCGACCTGAATATTTGAGCAGATACTACTACACTCTCCTGGACGTCCCTTAAAATTAGGTCATCTTTTGAGTCTTTTTTAGGTCGTCTTTTTAGTATTTTGTAGTAGTGAAAAGAGAATGAAGCAGGTTACGTGAGATGGTGATGGAGCATGTGGAGATGAGATTTGGAAAGTTTGACTAAAATAATAAAGTGAATTGGATTGCAATTGCCACGGGATATTTTATTGATTGAAGATAGATCATTGTGATGGCTGATAGGATATGGACCTTGAGAAAAGGAGAATCAAAATAAATAAAGAAAGAATTGCGACCTAATTGAATATAAGGGGACACGCATCAAAGATCGCAAGAGAGGAGTGAACGACAATTCAAGATTCAAGAGGTAGAAACGTACGACTGTGAAGAAAACTCGGAGCGCGAGATTTTGCTGGAGAGGAAAAGAAGAAGAACACGATATCAATTCAAGAAGTAGAGTATTCTGAGATCTTTTTCTTCTTCTTCTTCTTCTTGTTATGCTTGAATCTGAACTCCTTATTTTTGTAATGGATTTTCTTATAGCCATGTGTGGCTAATTTTCTTTTCAACCTACAGAGCTATGAACTTGTTTGAGACTTAGAAATTATTCCCACACATTGGTTTTGCTTAATTTTAATCAGTTTATTTAATCCTGTTTTTATTATTTATTGCTCATTGACTGATCACCATTGAGCATGTTTTGGGGATTTAGGATTGAACTTGAAAGAGAGAATCTTAAATTGACCTTGGGATTGAATAATGTGGAATTAGGTCTAATATGAAATTAGGTTTTAATCTAATTTACGTCTAGGATAGACATATACCTAGAAGCTCCGCATAGTCAAATTAGAGTGAGCCCGGTTTGAATTGCACCTTAATTAATTGTGTGAGACATTGTATAATTTTTTGAGGTAGGTGTATAAGTGGACCGACAGGCACTTATAAACACTAATACTCTAGATTAGCTGATGAAATTTGGTTAGAATTAATGTGGTGGGAATAAAATATAAGAAACAAACAAGGGATTAGTATCTCTAGGTTGTCCTCTTTGATATTTGAATCTCTCTCTTTGAAAGTGCTTGTTTTTATTAAATTATTTTGTTTTACTACTATTGAAAACACTTCTTATCTGCTCAACTTAAATGAAAAAAGGAAATTTGACACCTAATCACCATTTGATTGAGTCTCTGTGGGATGACCTTGATGTGCCACTTACTATTTTCATGACCCGTAGACTTGCGGTGCTTAGTTAAATTTTTGGTAGCATCAATAACTGTCTTTCTTATTATATCATTAATATTCACTTGATTTCATGAATATTTTTTTGATATTCTTTTTTTTCTTGTTTATATTCTTTTGTTCTTTTATGTATTTAAAACTTTCATTGAAAAAAAAAATCAAGGGCAGCACTGGTGCCCCGTTGAATAATTTTCTGGATCCACCCTGGAAACATAGGCATATTTTAGCAGTGGCATGTATATTCCTTCAATCTGAGGTTCCATTGAAATTTTGAAGTGAGTTCATTAAAATTGTTACTTTTTTTTATTAACATAACCCCTTCTAAAGTCTTGGCATATAAAACTCCATATGAAATGATTTATCATCAGCAACCAGATTTGGATTCTCTTCATATTTTTGGCCATTTGGCTTTTGCTACTAATCAGAATGCTTTTGATAAGTTTCAGCCTAAATCTGACCCTTGTGTGCTTTTAAGGTTATCCTCCTAATAAAAAGGGCTTTTTTGCATTACAACCGTACCACACGAAGCAAAATTTGTAATACCCCAAATTAACAGTTATCATCAATACAATATTTTGTTTGATGGCACCTATTTAAAATAGGTGAATATGTGGTCTCAAATTTTGAGATATATTTGTTTTATCTATTAGGTTATTTTTCCTTAGAATTTAAAGTAGCCAATGTTTTATTTTTCTAAATTTTGTTTAGAATCATAAAATACCATAAAAATACAAACAACTTCCAATTAAATAGGGGAGCATAATAGGAATTAGTAGACACTTAGATTTTCACTAAACAAAATGATTATGTAAAATTTTATAATTAATCAAGGGATTAAAATAAAAGGACATAAATCTCAAAATTCATAATTAATTAAGAAACTAAATTTTCTAAAACCCTAGAATTAATACCTAGCCCATATTAATTCATAAAATGCCATAATAAATTACCAAAGCACTTGAACAAATAAAAGAATAATTACCAACATTTAATGGGCAATTAATTAACACTAATGGAAGGTTTAGCTAATTATTTACAATTAGCACCAATAATCACCAACTAGAGATGAGTTAAGCTAATTAAAACTCAAAGACCAATAAAGGCTTGGGATTATTAGACAAATACAAATTAATGCATGAACCAATCATACAACTAGCAAGGATAATAAAGGCTTGGGATTATTAGGCTTGGGACATAAATTAATGCATGAATCACTAACCTAAGCATGAGATGAGTCACACACCTACATGATGAATCACAACCCTATCTAAAGACTTTAAAGGCTTTAGAAGATAAGATGATGGAAGGAATGATGTAAGGGATTATAGGTGGACCAATGAGGAAAAGGATAATTAAAATAACTAAATTGGTTCATAAAAATAATTCTAGATACAAACTAATAAAACGTATACAAATTAAATCATATCTTGAAATCCATGAACTAAGTTTGGAAACTAAGTTGAGATTCATAACAAGCATAAATCAAGCATGAAAACAAGTATAACCAAAGTCATTTTCATAATTGTTTAAGAAATGGAATCAATAGGAAAGATATGCAAAATTGGTCTCAAAATGAAGCTAAAAATCTCTAGAACTCAAATCCTATGGGCAATTGAACATACAACTTCATTAGACTACCTAAACACATTATTTTCAATGGATTCTAATTAGCATAAAGCAAGCCAAACTCTTAGGATAATAGTCATTGATTGTGGAAGAGGATCATGTACCAAGTGATGACTCATGTAGGTGACACAAAAGCAATTAGAAGGAGCTAGAAGGGAAGAAGGGACAGTTTTGGGGAGGTGGATAGTGGGGATAGGAGTTTGAAATCCAATCTAGATCCAATGGCCAAGAACTTACAAGAGAAAGTTCCAATTAATTACCAAGTTTACCCAACCCCTCTACTATAAATAGGACCCTTTGCTCTTCACAATCCTCACCAATTCACAAAGCAACAACATCTGAAATCTAGAGAGAAAGTGAGTGTGAGAGTCTTGAAGAAAGGAGGAGCAAAGTTCTAGGTAAGTTCTTGAGCTCTAGCTTTTAAGTTTTTAGTTATTTTGTAGTTTAATCTTTAAATCCTTTAGAAATAGTTGTTTTATGTTTTTCTGAGTTAAAATTGGTCTTATTTCGAAAAAATAATGAAAAAAGAGTTTTAGCAAAAATTCCGGAAGAGAAATACCGAAGTAACGAAGTTCTGGCGAAATTTCATCAGTTCTGGAATTTCTGAGTCTGTCATGAAAATGCTTATATTTTATGTTGAAAACATGGTTGAAAAATTCTGGAAAAATTCATGGTGAAAGTAGACATATAGGGCTTTTTTAATATGTAAAGAACATGTCCAAATGATTTCTGTACAGGGAGATAAAAATTCCCAAAGTTAGGACTACGAATTTCTGGAAAATTCTGGACAGATGTTCAAAACTAAAAACCTGGGAATGAACTGTGTAATCTGGGTAAAAGCTGTTATTTTTACTTGAAATTATACATCCTAAGCATTCCAGGGAATTTTACAGATCCTCGTTTCAATTTCTCTAGAATTAGTTATGACTTTTCAAAGTTAGCCCAAAAATCTGTCCAGATTTAAGGATCAGTGTTTCTCTCAAAATAGTAAAGGGAAATAATTAATTAATGAATCCACCAGGGGTAAAATAGTCATTTGTGGCTAAGATATCTATTGGGATATTGGTTGTGAATTAATGAATACGATATTGCCCTCATAGGAATCTGTGAACGCTTCGCAACCGACAACGTACCATGCTCGACAAGCAAAGGTACGTTCACGTACTATAACACTAGCTCTGATACTTATTGTATGATTGTATATGATTGTTGTGCTCATCGACTAAGACTTACATACGTGGTTATGTTACATACGAGGTTATGTTCTAATTATTGTTGTAGCATACGTGGTTATGTTACATACGTTGTTATTATCTTACATACGTGGTTATGTATTTCTAATCGTACATCTGTTATGGGCTTTTGTATTGATTATCATTGTAACGTCATGAATATCTGTCATACATAACTGTACATAAGCATGAGGTTAACCGTTACCAGGGGTTCAATGGTCATTGAACCTCAGCTCCTACTATAGCGTTAGGGTCCGGAGGAACCAGCAGGGCCAAGGGCAAGGGCAAGGGGCCAGCATGAGGACGCAAATGGAGAGATTTTTATTTTATCAAACTATGTTCAGAGTACTGTACCGCTGTGTAAGCAGCCAGATACTACATCAGTAAATGTTTATCAGATACTCGCTCTTTTAAACTTATTCCGATGCTTTACTCCGATCAATTATTTCAAAAACGCTTTAGAAAATTGGGATGTTACAATTTTGGTATCAAAGCAGACATCCTGGCATGAGTTTAACTAAGTTACTTTAAACAGTCTAGTGTCTAGAAAAGGGTTTTTGTGGTTGGCAATCAGTCCCCGCGAATTCGGCGAGCCTTCCACAAATACACCTGCCTGGCCAGATTGTTTAAGTAGCGGAGTTAGGTTCTGAGCCTTTGAAAACCGTTTGATCTGGCATGAACGTGGCTCAGTTATAACAAACCATTGGTGCCGAAGGCAAGGCTAGTCTATGTGGGTCAGTCAAGCAGTCGCCGTAAAGTCGGTGAGACTCCCATGATAGACACTTACCTGGCCAATCGGTTGATTAACTAAGTGGGGCTCTAAGCCATTATCTTAAAGAAAATTTTGAAAACAAGTACTGATAAACCCTGGTGTTGTTCTAATACTGGACAGAGACGAATTACCCTACGTAGATTATTACGGGATGCGGAGATGTATAGCACGTAGGACAGCTGCTCCTGGAAACATAAGAGTTAAACTAAACCCAGAACCAAGCGATTCACCCCTTATATTTATACAACCAAATTCCCCGCCCCAGAAAATCACTTAGACCCCGAAAACCTATATAACCCCATACCAATCCATGGGGTACCCTTAAACATAGTATACCCCCTGTACCTGCAAGTCCCAACAATTTGCATCACTCCTCAGTAGGTGAACTATCCCGAATAAGAGAACTTGAAAACAACTCTGACGCCAACTCCAACAACTTAGAATACGTCCTGAATGACAACTCCACCCTGACACAAGCAGAACTTCTCTACGCTGACCTAACCACTGAGACCGACAAAGATAAATACTTCTTGTATCTAACCTGAGTTAAAGAGTCTTACCTAGTAAACTCCCGCTTTATTTTCCCATACCCTTCCGGAGATTGGATTAGATCCACTCTTCATCACTTTCCTCGTACCCGCTTCTGGGTAAACAAAACCAATGAGATCCTAGACAAGGACCACATTGAGGATGTGTGTTCATGTTTTTTTTCCCACCTCAGACGTCTGGTCTATCTGAACATATGGGCAGACAAAGGCAATCCTGTATCAGTCCAAAAATGTTTTGGAAGTAGCGATAGCAGTAGTTAGTAAGACTAAGTGTAGTACGTGTGATCGCTCCTCTAAAAACCTTGAGGAGATGTAGAATACCTGTTAGATAAAAGGGTTGTGATAAATGACTAAGCCTAGTAAACGATAAGATCCATGTAAAATATCTATTATCAATACATATATGTGTGTACCATATTTGAATCTACTTGTCTCCCTAAATGTCGTTATCCACGAATCTTCGAAATTAGAATATGGCAACTATAAGAGGCGCTGGAGCTCCCAGAGGCCGAGGGAGAGGTAGGGGTAGACAACCTCGAATAGTACCACCACCATCACCCCCGAATGAAATTCAAGAAATGAGGAGAATCGTGCAAGAACAACGGGTACTCATTGATACTCTCCTCGCTAACAGACAAAACGAGGAACAGCAGAATGAGGAAGAAGAGGACAACGACGAACAAAATGATGAACAAAGTAATGCATCTGAGAGGTCCGAACGATCTCAGTCACCTCCCCGACGGGAAGGAGCAATGGTGAGACCACATCAACCCGCAAGAGAAGCTAGGGACACACAGTATTGGGTGACCCAATTCTGTAAGCTCAAACCACCGGCTTTCCGAGGTAAGCTCGATTCCACTGAAGATTGGCTAATGCGTCTGGACAAGATCTTCGAGGTCTTGGAATGTCCAGAGAACAGGAAAGCACAACTGGCAATCTACAAGTTAGAAGGAGATGCCGACCGATGGTTGAGGAACACTGCGACAACCTTACGAGCACGCTACTACCCCATTACGTGGGAAAAATTTCAAGAGAAATTCAACGAGCAATACTTTCCACTCTCCATGCAAATGATCAAAGAGTCGGAATTCCTACACATCCGACAAGGCCAGGAGGAGTCTTTCGAAGACTACTTTGCTCGTTTCACCAACTTGTCTCAGTACTCATCACACCTGAAACAAAACAATAACGAGATCAGTATGGTGAACATACTGATATATGGGCTAAAGTACGAAATAAGGGAAAGGCTGGTGTCTCAGCAGTTCTCGGAGTTAATTCATGCAGTCGAATCCTGTCGGCTAATTGAACGAAACCTGAAGGAACTTCGGAAGCCTAGAGTCTTTAACAGCAGCGGCCCTAATTGAGGACAGGCCCTAGATGAGCACGTCAAAGAATTACTCGATGCTGGATTTATAAGGGAGGTACAATATACCACATGGCTATCTAATGTCGTCATGGTGAAAAAACCCAACGGCAAATGGCGAGTATGTGTCGACTACAAAGACTTGAACAAAGTATGCCCAAAAGACGTGTTTCCCATGCCCAACATGGACCAGCTAGTGGATCAATCATCCGGTTTCCAGTTGCTCTCATTCATGGATGCTTACTCGGGATACAATCAAATTGCTATGCATCCCGATGACCAGGATAACACTGCTTTCATCACTAATAATGCTAACTATTGTTACAATGTGATGCCTTTTGGTCTTAAAAATGCAGGAGCAACGTATCAGAGAATGATGACTAAGGTTTTCAGAGACCAACTTGGAAAGAATGTGGAAGTGTACATCGATGACATGATAGTCAAGTCAAAGGAGCAAAGCGGCCATATCCAAGACCTAGGCTAGACATTTAAGAAGTTAAGGAGGCACAGGATCTGATTAAACCCGACGAAATGCGCTTTTGGATTACCCTCCGGAAAATTCTTGGGTTTCCTGTTAACAAGCCGGGGCATAGAAGCCAACCCGGAGAAATGCAGAGCGATCCTAGAGATGAAGGCCCCGACAAACAAGAAAGAAGTCCAGCAATTAACTGGAAGATTAGCGGCTTTGACGAGATTCTTACCTAAGTCGGCCGAAAAGTCACTCCCCTTTTTCAAACTACTAAAGAAGCAAGCTCAAGGAGAATGGAACTCGGATTGCGAAGACACATTCATCAGGATAAAACAATGTCTTTCTTCCCCACCAGTGCTATCAAGACCTGAACCCAATGAGAAACTAATTATTTACTTATTTGTGGGAGAAGAAGCAGTGAGCGCGGTTTTGACAAGAGAAATCGGTCAAGAACAAAAACCAGTGTATTTCGTAAGTCGAGCTTTACAAGGGCCCGAGGTAAGATATCAGAAGATTGAAAAGATGGCTTTCGTTTTATTAACAGCAGCACAACGACTACAGCATTATTTTCATAGCCACTCTATCATAGTCCAGACAAATCAACCGCTTCGACAAATCCTACATAAGCCGGACTTAGCAGGAAGGATGACGAACTGGGCAATTGAATTGTCCGAGTTTGATATTGTTTATGAGGCCCGTCAAGCAATCAAATCACAGGCTCTAGCCGATTTCCTAGTGGAGTCGACTTTCGTCCAAGAAGAAGAAGCAAGAACAGAACCTTGGAGAGTCTTCGCGGATGGCTCGTCCAACTTACAAGGTGGGGGTGCGGGGGTTATTGTGGAAAACCCCGAGGGCGTCGCCATAGAACTGTCTCTTCGGCTAGATTTCCCGACGTCCAACAATCAGGCCGAGTATGAAGCATTATTAGCAGGACTGTCTCAGGCAAAAGAGAGTGGAGCCCAGAAAGTACATATCTCAACGGATTCACAGTTAGTAGCATCTCAAATTCAAGGGGCTTACCAGGTAAAGGGACCGTTGTTGGCTAAGTATCTAGCCAGAGTGAAGGAAATCATGGCCCAATTTGACGAGGTAACGGTGGCACATATTCCGAGGGCGGAGAATACAAGGGCCGACATCCTGTCGAAGTTAGCAAGCACTAAATGCCCGGGAAACCTGAAAACAATAGTCCAACAGAATCTCCCAGAACCAAACTGTGTAATGCTGATAACAAGTTCGAAGGACTGGAGAAAACCAATTGTGGATTATTTGGAGCGAGGAATTATCCCCGACGATGATGTGCAGGCAAGAAACTTGGTGAAATCGGCAGTTGCTTACACGATGGTGGACGACCAACTTTACCGAAAGAGTATACACGCACCTCTGGCAAAATGTCTCGGGAGCGATCAGGCCCAGTACGTCTTGGCAGAAATCTACGAGGGCATCAATGGGCAGCATATGGGTGCCAAGGCACTTGCGCGGAAAGCTGTTCGGGCAGGATATTATTGGCCTACAATGGCCCAGGACGCTAAAGACCACGTCCGTAAATGTGAAAGTTTCCAGAGGCATGGAAAAATCGTCAGAATACCACCATCTGATTTGCAGGAAATCACGGCACCGTGGCCATTTTTCAAATGGGGCATGGACTTGCTAGGACCTTTCAAACTGGCACCCGGTCAGTTGAAGTGGCTCATTGTGGAAGTGGATTACTTTACAAAATGGGTTGAGGCCGAACCACTGGCAACAATAACTTCGGCCAGAACACAGAAATTTTTCCAGAGAAGCATTATCTCACGGTTCGGAATTTCAGCAGAAATAATCACGGACAACGGGACGCAGTTTGCGGACCAAGGATTTCAGAAGATGATGCCTGACTTCCAAATTAAACATCATTTTGCTTCCGTGGAACACCCGCAGTCCAATGGACAGGCAGAGGCAGCAAACAAAGTAATCGTGAACGAGCTTAAAAAGCGAATGGAGGAGGCCTAAGACAGTTGGGTTGAGCATCTGTATTCAATACTATGGGCATATCGGACAACTGTGCAGTCATCCACGGGGGAAACCCCTTTCAGACTTACTTACGGATGTGAAGCCATGATACCTGTGGAAATCGGTGAACCTTCCTTGAGTAAATTGCAGGTCACTCAGGAACGAGTTAACAACGAGGCAATTGCTGCTGAGTTGGATATGATTGACGAGGTTCGTACTGCTGCTCACCGGAGGGATGTGGCTACAAAACGACTTATCATAGCTCGCTACAACAGGAAGGTTAATCCACGTTCTTTCAAGGAGAATGACTTGGTACTCCGAAGAGCTGATATTGGCAACAAGAACGCCCGAGATGGGAAGCTAGCAGCCAACTGGGAAGGCCCCTACAGGATCAAGGAACGACTTAGAAAAAATGCTTACGTTTTAGAAACCTTGAAGGAGAAAGTGCTGAAAAGAACTTGGAATGCCGATAAGCTCAAGGCTTATTACAGTTGAAGTCATCTGCCGCAAACTCTAATTCATTATGTTTAATTGCTACTTGTTAAATTCTCTTTTTCAGAAAGTTTAATTGCGGGTTCGAAACTTGCCCAGTATTATGTAAAGACTTTGATCAATGGAGTAATAGGCTATAAAGCCGAATTCAGCTTTGTTAAAGCTATCGGAACATGTATGAACCCCGAGTTGGTTCATAAATCATGTCACCTAAAACACATGTATGAACCACGAGTCGGTTCATAAATCATGTAACTAAAAACACTGTATGAACCCCGAGTTGGTTCATAAATTATGTCACTAGAACCGCATGTATGGACCCCGAGTTGGTTCGTAAATCATGCAATTAACATGTATGAATTCCGAGTGATTCATAAATCATGTAGCAATTAAAACACCGGTGGGATAAATCCGCCAAATACGAGTCTGAACATGACCGTATAGTGGCAAAGCCGCCAAAGAAAAAACGGACGGGAACTCGGGTCGGATGATTCGCGGTTACCGTATCGTTCTTAATGGCCATATTAAACAGACATGCGCGAACGTTGCAAACGCATAATTTCGTGAATCATGTAACTCGGCAATTTAAGTGATGGAAATAAAAACAAAGGCACTTTAACCGACCTTGATCATGTCGGTTGGTCGCCTAAACAAAAAAAAGACAGTTTGACAGAAATAGAAACAAACTCGAAAAATTCTATTTATATAAAGTCAGCTGTTGATTACCTCAGTTCAAAACAAAAGCCCAACACGGGCACTGAATTTACTAAACAAAAGAGAAAGGACAGAGCAAATCGGATCAGTCAAGAGCCATTTGAGCCGTCAAGAGCCTGTTGATCCCCACCAGTTTCCTCAGGACCTAAGCTAGTTGAAAGAGCATCCAAAGAAGGAGCCGGGTGAAAAATCCTGGCTTCAACATAGGCATTAACGTGCGCTTTCTGCAGATCTAGAGAGAATTGGGGATTCAAGAACTGGGCTTGCTCCAAGGCGTTCTCAAACGCATCCGCCACGCCGGTCTTCAATTTAGCCACGTCATTATTGGCAAGATCAAGAGCCACTTGACTGGTCTCAAGGGACGACGTCAGTTTGGCAACCTCGTCCTTGTACTTCGTCAACAAAGCCAGATCTTGCTCATGGATTTGAACATGGCAGGTGATCTCAGATTCCGCCTTATGGAGCTTATCACGCAGAATAATAATTTCATCCGACAGGCTCTCCTTCTCGGCTTGAGCCACATGAAGTTCCTCCTGGGCCTGAGCTACCCGGTCATCTGACGTCTTCTTATTCGCCTTTAAAGAGGCTATCTCCACTGCCTGATCTCCAACTAAATCCTTGAGATGAGCAGCGAGATGACAGACAGTGGCGTTCCTCATGTTCGTGTGCTTTAGATCCCTGAGTTCCTTTAACTCCAATGTCGACAATTTTTTCCTGTTATAGTAATGAGAGGGAGCTTGAAGACCTACACGAAGGCCCGCAGGAATTTTATTGTCCCAAAGGTATGACTTCGGGAGTTCAACGACGGGCCCAGAGGAGGTCGCAGGAACCTCAGATGCCGCTCTCTCAGGCTCAAGGACAGGAATGGCCAAGGGAATGTCGTCTTCAACTTCATCTTTCGGCTCAGCCTCGAGGGTTTTCTTCTTCCTCAATCTCTTGGTTCTCTTGGCCAGAGGAGGATCAAAAGACTCAGGAACCGAGACCGCTCTCTTTGCAGCAGGGGTCATGGGACTAGATGAGGGAGGTGCCGCATCCGAATGGCGGGCGGTGACATCAAGATAGTCAGGTCTTTTTCCCATTAGATCACCTAAAAAAAAAAGAGTTAGATAAAATTTCAAAGAAAATATGCTTCAAAAACATCTAAATCAACTATCATACCCGTAGTGGGTGATTTCCATACAAAAGAAAGAATGTACTTGGCTGAGTCCACTAAGGGCTCTCTATTGACTGAGGTGAAAATGAAAGCAATTGCGTCTTTCTCCTGGACGGTCATCTCGGAAATGGGGGTCAAAAAATTCTTGGCTTCGAACTTGTGGTGCTCTTCAGTCCAGTATAAGGGGAAACGACCCTCGAGTTCCCCGGAAGCCGAAGTTTGAAGAAACCAGGGGACACTACCGGGTTTGGCTGACACTTTGAAAAATGAACTCTTAAAGCCTTTCCACGAATCGGTGAAAGGCTTGAGAAATTTACACCCAAAAGAAGCCCGAAGTGACGTCCATCCAAACTCCAACAGGTCGTCTTCCGTGGAAAGATTGGTCTCTAAAGGAACGAAAAAGTAACAAAACACGGGCACGGAGCAGACTAAGTCAAACTTGTAACAAAAGCTTTCAAAAGCTACGGTGAAGGCCCAGCTGTTGGGATGAAGTTGAGAAGGGGCCAGATGAAAATGGCGAAGGAGCTGCATTTGGAAGTTAGAAAAAGGGAATTCCATCCCAAGTCGGGAAATGACATGTCTACAGAAGAAGAAGAAGTGGGTTTCCTTTTCGGGGTGTCCAGAAGCCACCGACTCACTAGTTGAAGGCTGGCACATAGTATACCCGTCCCCACCTCGGATCACACGAGCAATTGTCTTAGCAGACAACTTATTTTTCATGTCGGTGACGGCTTTACTGACGGCATATCGATTGATTGTCGTCATTCGCGAAGTACCAGAGGGAGCGGACTCGCCAGTCTCGGATTGGTTTGTTTGATGAGAAAGAGAAGACATAAATACCCATACAAAAAAAAAAGACTAGGTCAGAAGTTGGAAATACCTGAAGTCACAGGATTTATGGGAGTTTGAGATGCTGAAAACTGTAAAGGGGTGTAGACGGCGGCGGATCTCCACGGCCTCTCGAGACAACGATAGCGATCCAAAATCTGCTCGGCTTCTCGATCAAAATTCTGGCGGGCAAGGTCAATAGCTTTGTACATACACTCTTCGCAAGGTGTAGTAACCTCGGCCGGGTGAGTCGGGGCGGAAGCATCTGGAGTAACATCTTGGGCGACTAAGGGGCTCGCCGAGGCAGCGGGCGTAGGTTGAACCACCTGACTTTGATGAGATCGTCCGCCTCCGCCACCTCGGGAAGAACTAGCACCTCGGGAATAATTAGCACCTCGAGAAGAACGGCCACCCCGGGAAGACCTAGCACCTTGAGAAGAACTACCTCCTCGGGAAGATCCACCACCACGGGAGGAACGGAGCATATCTTCTATTCTTTCCACCTCAGTGGGAAGAGTAGACCAAAGCCAGAGTTTAGTTCGGCCAGAAACTCTTTGGAGTATCTCTCTATCCTCTTTTGGGATTGGCCGACCGTACATATCTACTAGTGGAGCATGGGGATCCATCTTCTATCTTATGAAAAACAACTTTAATGCTAAATCGTAGGAAATTGGGAATTGTTAAACACACAAGCAGAATTTAAGAATGAAGTTCAAGATCATACAGAAACATTCAAGAACAGGTAAAAACACGAAGGCAATGCATTGAAGATGAAGAACAATGAGCTCTAGATTTCCAGAATTCCCAGTATTTTAACGACTCAGATAAGGCAATCTCACAATGATTTTCAACAATTCCTTCTTGTTCGGAGAGGAATTCAAAATCATCATCATCGTTTAAAATACCCAGCAGGAATAGATGCATATTTCAAGAAATCAAACTCAGAAACATAGCAGAAACACGAAAATAGCAAGCGATGGAACAGAAGATTCGAGGAAACCACTCAAAAGAAATTCTTATTACGGATGACTAAAGATAAACGAGATCAAATGCGAGTAAAGAACTTACTCGCGAACTGGAAAAAGGTGAAGTTTGAGAAAGGAAGTGTAGAGAGCACCCTGCTGGTAACCTCTTCGAAGGGAGTTTGATCAAGTACGAGACTCAGAGGAATGAAGAACGAACAAGTGAAATTGTGAAATCAACAATGCACTTGTATTTATAGGCAAATCAAGGCGCGTGACGGTTCGCTATCCAGAGGTTTCATCGGTTACGAGGTGCTGAGGGAGCGACGGTACAGAATTCAAGCAAGTGAAATTTGAAATGAACCGACGGGATCAGGGCTAAACCCTACTAAATCCTAAAAGGTAATCACGACCGATGTGATATGACGTAGAGTATTAATGAGCGCGATAACCGAAGGCGGCTTTTTGAAAGACGTGTTGCTACAAATTCAGAGGGAGTGGATACACGAAACGGCACCCCAAACCTAAAAGACCTAAAAGTAAAGATAGACAAATAACCGTGACGATAGACATGACCACGGTTAGTTTAACGGTAGGCATGTCGGTAAACAGCACACCTCGGCAGAAATCGTGGAGTTAAACCTCGGTGTGGTGCAACCCCGGCGTGAAGGGCGACATAAACCTGATAGCTTGCAAAAAAGGGTTGTCGACTTCATAGTGCATAAGGCCAGATATCTGTACCGGCTAGAAAGCGTATTTAAGAAACCTGGGCAATGTTAACAGGACCGAGACATCTCGAACGACTCCTAGTCGGGTACCATCATCAATGCATCCCGACAACCTAGGAACCTGAGCTGTCAGGCTGGGGGGCAATTGTTATGGATCTTGGATATGGGCCACGAAGCCCAACTCTTTATGCCACTACCTGCGACAGTCACTCCCACGTAGGCCACTACTAACTACATGATCGGGAACACGAGCCACTACCAACTGCATATCTCGGGACACGAACATGAACCACCATCTCCTATAAATAGGAGAACATTCCACTGGTGAACGGTATGCACTATTCACCCTTTCATTCTCACTGAGCACACACCCCCACACTCAGTGGCTAAACGCCAGAAGTATATTCGAACTACGTTGGCTTTGATCCCTATACTAGGGTACGTAGGCCCTAGGCATTGCTCTTAGTTCAAGCCAGTATTATATTGTTCAAACTCGAACAAAACCTATATGGTCGTAGAATTAGATAAATAAATTTATAATAGGAAAGCATGAATAATTAACATGACAAACTAGAGAATATATAATTCATTGAAATATATGAGATAAGAATCACCTTCCAAAACTGGCTATCCAATAGGAACCAACATCGACTCTCGAATTAAAGGCTAATAGTGATTGAGAATGAGATGGAGGTAGATTATAAATAGAGTTGGTAAGAGGTCTGAGTTCCAAAGTAGAAATGAAAGGTATTCCACTGCCAGTGTTGACAAGGCAAACTTGTATGGTGTCGGTTGTGGGAGCAAGGATAACGTCTGTAAAAACAGAAGTAACATTACAAACCACAGTAGCCCATAAATCGACATTGAGGTACAAGTCAGAACTTGGATATTTATTTTTGCGGTCATAATTTCCATAAGCGAAGAAAGCTCTGACGAGGTATTTGTTATTTTCTCCCAGTTTTGGTTTAAGGGTGTAGCAGTTCCTTTTTCCTTGTGGGAAATATCTCAGCGTCTAAATTTGTCTTCCAAAAAAAGGATTGTCACACCCCGTTTTCTAAAGCGTTTTTGAAATAATGTTATTAGAGTTCAAAAGGTTTAATCAGAGTAGAGCATCGAAATAATTGTGAAAACGAGTAACTGATCAACATTCAACAATAGTGTATCTGTGTACTGTTACAACCATCCAAATATTCGAATATTCAAAAAGCAAAAACGGGAAATAAAAATTCCAAAAGAATCTCCTCGTCCGCTCCATCACGCTATCTGCTTACCCTTCTCCTCGGACTGGCCTCCTGAGGGTCCTGGGGCTAAGGTAAGAGATGAGGTTCAATTACTATTGAACCTCAGGTAACGGTTAACCTCATGCTTATGTATCAAATATGTATGACAGATATCCATGGCAAAACAGTAATAATCACATACAATATTCTCATACTTAAATAATAACATAACACAACCACTGCAATATGCATGTTATTATAGTCTGCACTATCCACCAATGCCACGGTGTACATCCGTGTCCTCAGCGCTAGGGAAACATAACGGCGTTATCAAATATGTATGACAGATATCCATGGCAAAACAGTAATAATCACATACAATATTCTCATACTTAAATAATAACATAACACAACCACTGCAATATGCATGTTATTATAGTCTGCACTATCCACCAATGCCACGGTGTACATCCGTGTCCTCAGCGCTAGGGAAACATAACGGCGTTATCAAGACTATAACCCGTATCAAGCAGTATGTGTATGATCAATTTTCAAAAACAGATTCTCAGACTATCTATCACATATAAACATCCCATAAGCATCAGAGTTAGTGTTACAATACGCGTCCGTACCTGGGTTGGTAATTTCGGTACGTAGTTCCGGTATAACGTTGATCAGAGAATGATTGCATTCTTCCTATATTAGGAATATTGCGTTATTAATTTATAAATAATATCATAAAATATATTTTGGCCACTGCTAACTATTTTACCCTTGGTACACTGGTATATAATTTTATTTTCTCAAAATTCGTTGAAAAACGCTGGGCAACATTGGGCAGAATTTCGCCTATCTTCGAAAAATCATAACTAATTCTAGGAAAATCGAAACGAAGATCCGTAAAATGTTCCAGACTCCTTAGGATGTCTATTTTCCAGAAAAAATATCAGGCTTTGTCCAGATTCCAAAAATCATTCCCAAATTTCACGTGTTCATCCTCTGCCCAGAAATTCCAGCATTTTCGTAACATAAATTTGTGAATTTCTTTCTCACTGTACAGAGCTCATTTCAACATGTTCTTTACATATTTGAAAATCCCTATATGTCTAATTTGATCATGAATTTTCTCAAAATTTTTCAATATCATTTTCAACATGAAATATGAGTGTTTCTGTTACTAGTGCAGAAATCACCTAACCGACGAATTTTCGCCAGGACTTCGTTACTACAGTGTTTCTAACCCGGAAATTTTGCTAAATCACTTTCTTCACTAATTTTTTGAGATAAAGCTATTTTTAACCATAAAAACATGAAATTAAAACTATTCTAGAATTTTAAAGATTAAACTACTTCTAGCTATGAATTTAAAACTCAAAACTAAAGAACTTTACTTACCTAAAGCTTGATCTCCTTCAAGCCTTCCTTCAGCTCTCTCAACTCTCTCTCAAATAAGCAGATGATGCTTTGCTTGGTGTGAAGAAAAGTGAATGACCCAAGCCTCTATTTATAGGGAAAAGGTTGGACAAATTGATAAATAAATGCAACTTCCTTCTTGTTAAATTTTGACCATTGGATCTAGGTTTCAATTGAATTATTCCATCCTCACCATCCAGCCTAAAAAACCGAAATTCCCTTCTCTCTCTCCCTTCATCTTTTTCTTCTCCCTTCTTCAAGAAGCCACAAGACTTGCACTTTAAGTTTTGAATAGTGATTTGTATTCTACAAGCTTTTAACCAACTTTGTAACATGTGTTGAAATTCATTTTCTTCTCTTTGAAGCCACCAAAACCGTGCCCTCCTCTGAATTTTTGGGTTTTATGTTTGTTTTGGGCTTTATTCATAATTAGGGCAAGAGCTTGGGTTATCAAAAATTGATTTAGGTGTTTTTATGGCATTTTATTTGCCCTATTAAGTCCTACCGACACTTATTCAAAAAATAGAGTAAATACACATACTAATTTGGAGACAACATACTCTCCTATTTCCAATAGATCCTAAATGGCCAAAATATCATATTCAAGTGAAATACAATTTTTGGGGTATTATAAGGATAATCTATTAGGACAGATTTTTCTTCATCTGCAACCATAGAATTTGTTCCTCTTTCTACAAAACCTATGTCTGTCAGATATGAGATTTCAGTCTCTGGGTCAGTGTATCCACTATTTGCTCCACAGTCAATGCTTATGAAATCTGTGTGCGCAAAAACCGGGACGCATTTAGTAAAGTACAATAAAATATGGAATTGGTTTTGAATATCGAAGCAATGAAACACAAGGTTGGACGAAGGCAAGCCCTAAATCTAGTTAAAATATTAACTTTACCAGGGTGAGCATTGCTGGTGGTGAGTTTCATCATTCCTTGTACCATTGCGTTGCCAAGCAAGAAAAGTTGAATCAATACGAACCAAAGAATCCATTGTGGTGCCTTCTCCTTCTCCATGAGATTTCTTCAATTCTCTAAAGGAGACGTACGGCGTACGCTATCTCTTCATGTCATATCATAATAAATATATAAAAGAAAAACAGTAAAGTGTGCAAATTAAATAAGGAAAACGATAGAGATCATGAACTAATGCGAACCTTGTCGAGATCTCAAATTTCAAACCAAGACGAGAAGAGTTTTGAGTACGCTAGTAAAGTTGGGGGGTGTACGTTTATATATATAGAAGGAGAAAGTAGTGTTTACCCCAGACGCGGAGCACATTTTGTCCTCATCACGTTGATGTTTGGACCGTCAACATTGATTTTGGACAATCCAGATTTAAATTTAATTAATATATATATATATATATATATATTAAATAATTTTTTATTTTAATCATTCAAATTCATATTTACCTACCGTATTTGGAAATACCTTGTGTTAATTGATTGCATTTTTATACTTTTAAAAGTTTAGAAAATAGTAGTACTCATAGTTAATGATGCACAATTATACTGCTAATAATTGGGGAGAATTTTACAGTGAAGTCTCAAACAACTAAATTAAGGATAGAAAGGTCCTCAATAAATTTATTCGAGCAATGAGTTGCAAATATTGATTTAAATAACTGTAAATTCAAGGATCATAAGTTTAAATAGAACACTTAGGCTTAAAACGTAATTTTCAGTTTGCAGCTGGTATTTTTGTTTGTAATTAATAATCTGAATTGATAGTTACAACTTACTTTCAGAAAATTTCTTCAGGACCTAACTGTCATTAATTCATGTTTTTTGGGATCATTCTTCCTTATATTTATGTGTACTTTTCTGCTTTTTACAGTTTAATTTGAAGATATCAAGTTTTAGTATCCATCAACTTCTAATTAGTAAAGTTAAAAGGTATTTTAATTGGGAATTGCTGCTACTGGAGAAGAAAAAGTTTAATCGTAATAACCAAAATAATTATAAATATTATATAGATAAACTAAAAAAAATAAAAAATTGTCTTCCTTGCTTTTTCCCATGCATCTTCCTTATAGAAACAAATTGACTTGGCTTTATGGATTTTTCATCAATTTCTAATTTACTTTTGTGAATTTTACATGAATGTGCTGTTCAAATCTCATCCCCAAATTCCTTATCAGCGGGCTTTTTTGTCTAACAGCAACGAATAGAAATCGTTTTTAATTAATTCACCAAACTGAATAAATTTAATTAAAATAACTTGGAGTTTTTAAAACTACCCGTATTTTCAAAAAAAAAATATCTTTAATTAAATGAAAAACAATCTGACACGATCGTACTCACCTCTCTCAATCCCTTTTTCCCTCATCATTTTTCTTTTAACAATATTCAAATCAATGACACAAATTGGAATATTAGTTGCTTCGTAAAGCTTACGTAATTTTTTTATTTTTTTTGTCAACGTAAAGTTTACGTAATGACTTATGAATAAGAATATAAACATCATCGATATTTTCCGTAGTTTTCCATCTTTTTTTTTTTTATATGAAGTTTTCCATCTATTTAACTCAACGAAAGTGCAATGGGCACGTCTTTTTTACCCAAAAAGGGCATGCCTCTTTGACCGAAAAGGGAAATGGGCATGCCTTTTTGACCCAAAAAAGGGGCACGACTTGTGCATGCCACAGTGAAGTTACGCGTTCATAGGATTCCAAGTGGATTTGGTCTACCACCGAAGACAGCAGTACAGTGGCACAGCTGGTGGTATTGAGATGCTTTATATCTCCCCTCAGGTCCCGTGTTTGAATCTCCCCTCCCCTTGCCTTGTACCAAAAAAAAAAAAGTGGATTTGGTCTCGACTAAGCCGATTTGGTGATCCGTGGATGAAGGATGAATACTTCAGCCCAGCTCAAAAAGTTTTGCGTGCTAAAAAAAGGGGAACAAAAAGAATAAAAAAGACATTTTCTTTTGCTCCAAAAAAAATGTCTTTTGAATTATTTTTTAATTTAAAAAAAAAGAATTAAAAAGACATGAACGGCAAGAGACGAAACTGTGACACCTCAAAGTTTGATCATTTCAAACTTTCTCTAGCGATAGTAATAGTACTTATATCTAAGGTTATCAAACTCACGAGTCTATGCAAACTCATGACAATGATGTAAACTCGTATCGTAAACTCGAATCGGTAAACTCGTAAGAGTTTACTTTTATCATTAAACATGTATTAACGGTGTATAATTAAATAATTATAATATAAAAATAACAACAATTTGATTTAAATATATTTTAAATCCAAATAATTAAAATTAAATATATCAACATTCATAATTTATTATACCTAATAAAGAAATTTCTATAAAATTCATATATAAAGTTGTTGAGGATGACAAAATTGAAAAAAATTAACACAATTTTGTAAGCTACAAACGTAAAAACGGTAAATTCGGTCTGTAAACTCGTGAGTTTATATGAGTTTACAGTTGACATGAGTTTGCTAGAAACTTAACTCGATTTAGTAAGGTAGAAACGTAAAGACGGTAAACTCGGAAAGTCAACTCGCGAGTTTGACAACAATACTTATATCGCTACTTCGGTTTTATCGGGAATTGGTAGTCAATAACAAGTCTAATAGTAATTAGTAATAACAAAAGTAATTATAAATATTATATAAATACACGGTTCACATTAGTGCTTTAATTTTCCTTAGGTACTTGTTATGTTCTTCTCCCCCTAATTAGAGGGATGAGGGTATTTTTTTTTATATATATATTGTATTTATTTAGATTAAATTATATGATATATTCTGAATTTTTTTATATCTACTATCTCAAATTAATTAATTTACAGTTATGCATTCGTAAATATTTTTATATAACACCAATATTCTGAAAATTAATTAATTTAAGATATTAGATGTAAAAAAAAAAAGTTCAGGATACAACATATAATTTAATCTAAATAAATAACACACACATATATATATATATGCCCCCTCATCCCTAATTAGAAAAAAAAAAAGTACATAACAAACACCTTATGACCTAATATTAATTCAACATTTATTGTGTTCCTTGCTTTTTTTCCCTTTTTCCATGCATCTTCCTTATAGAAACAAATTGACTTGACTTGATGGATATTTCATCCATTTTCTAATTTACTTGTGTGACTTTTGTGGTTGTTTGTGCTTTTCAAATCCCATCCCCAAATCTATTATCAGTGGGCTTTTTTGTCCAACAGCAACGAAAGTGGACCTCTTGGAATAAATCTTATTCTCTGGTTTACATTAGGAATCATTTTTAATTAATTCATCAAACTAAAAAAATGTAATTAAAATAACTTGAAATTTTTAAAACTATTCGTATTTTCAAAAAGATATCCTTAATTGAATGAAAAAAAAAAAAAAAAACTGACGCGATTGTACTTATCTCTCTCAATCCCTTTTTCCATCATGATTTTTTGACAATATTCATATCAATGACACTATTGGAATATTAGTTGCTTCGTAAAGTTTACGTGATGACTTATGAATAAGAATATAAAAATATACTTTCAGTTATAAAAAAGATATAAATATATAGTAGTAGCCACAAGCAGTGCCATCAAAGGTTAAGTTGGCACTAGGGTCCTTCGCAATTGACATGTGTAGTTTCCGTTTCTTGATATAGTTTTATAGCTGTTTGCTTATATTTTTTTAAAAGAAAAAACAAAAGAGAGAGATATTTTTAGTCAATTAATTTCTATTGAAAATATATTTCAAATACTGTACTGGATTACCTATTTGAGAAAATCTTATATAAAGACGGTTGAAATAGGAAAATCTTATATAAGGCTGGTAAACTTAACAAATCTTAAATTGGGTCAATGACCCAATTTAGAATATTTAAATATTGAATATTTTTCAATAACACCCCTAACCCATAATTAAAAAAAAGAGAGCACCTATCAGAGATTAGCCGTAATGTGGGAGGGAATTAAAACGCCTTTTAAAGATTTCCCTAATTAAAGCTTTTGGCTATGGCAGAGATGGAGGTGCAGACATCGAGGAAAGAGTGTGAGAATAGGAAGAAGAACATAGTAGAAGCAAAAGCTAGAATAGATAAAGGACAAGCAAGGACTTATGGCCAATAGGTATATATGCTTTAGCTGTATATCCTCAAATGATCTTTTCTCATCGAGAAAGCATAGACTTCTTTTGTCTCATCGTTTTGTGTGTAGTTATCACCTCCGTCTTCGTGATCCTCTCCGACCACCGAGCACGCTGAAGATTTCGAGGCCGCCAAAAATATTTCTCCCCAATTTGAATTTTCTGTCATTAGGGTTTTTAGTAGTACGTGAACAATGTTATTCTATCTCTTTTTTTTTTAATAACTAAGGGATATAGAGGTAATTAAACTCAAATTCTAAATTCCTAATTGTGTCACATAACCTAATTAATAATTTATTAAGTTTAGTAACCTAAATTAAAATTTAGGTAATTCAACCGTCTTTATATAGGATTCCCCCTAACTATTTAGCCGTTAATCATTATGGCCTTTACTTTTATTCTTTTTCTTATAAACCTATATTTTTTTTTCTTGCTATAGAAGAGTTTAATATAACACTTAAAAGTTAATATATATTTTAGCCAATATTTATTTATATCAAATACCTCTGTTATTGTCATGAGACAAAAAAATAAAAATAAAATAGAAATCTCTTCTAGATTATTAACAATTATTTAAAATAATAATAATCTTAAGAAAAGAAAACTATTGTTGGAGGGTCGGCATATGCTGAATACTATCTAGCTTTATTATTGTTATCATTTGAAAAAGGTTTTATCTTTTTCCCTTTTGCCATTAAAGAAATGGTTTTATCAAGTATGCTATGCTTACATGATTTGACTAGGTCAACGAAAATGAGAAGCCCTTCTACTTGTGACTGGAACCATTGGAAACATACATGTGAATATCATCGATATTTGTAACCGTAGTTTTCCATATATTTAATTCAACAAATTAAATGTGAAATGGGCACACTTTGTGCTTACCACAGTGCCATTACTTGTTTATACTATTCCAAGTGGATTTGGTTTTATCAATGAGGAGTGTCAGTTAATTAAGGATTTGATCTAATTCGGATCTTGATTTAGGGGCAACATAAAATTTGTTCCTGTTTCAACAAAGCCTGTTTCTATTTGATATGAGATTCCAGTATCTGGGTCAGTGTCGTATGCATTGCTTGCTCCACAGTCAATGCTAATGAAATCTGTGTGCGACATTGTACAAATTTATTGAAGAACATAATATGGTTGACCTGTAATTAAAGGAAATTAAAGCCTTCTAACCCCCCCCCCCCCCCAAAAAAAAAAAAGAAAGAAAAGAAAAATTACACAAGGATTAGGACATGCATGGAACATTATCATACAAAAACTTTGGGAGCTTATTACCAGGGTGGGCATCGTTGATGATGATTTTCCTTTGATCTTTTCTTGTGTCGCCAAGATTAAAGAAAAGTGGGAACAAGGTGAGCCATAAGGTTAACTATAAAATCCGTTGTTGTGCTCTCTCCATGTGGTCTATAGAATTTATAATACCCCAAAATTGTATTTCACTTGAATATAATATTTTGGCCATTTAGGACTCATTGAAAATAGGAAAGTATGTTGCCTCCAAATTAGTAAGTGTATTTATTCTATTTCTGGAATAAGTTGTCGGTAGGACTTAATAGGGCAAAATCCAACTCTCTAAATTTTATTAGGAGTCATAAAAATATTATAAAATGCCATAAAAACACCTAAATTAATTAGCTAAGATTTTTCAACAATTAAATCTACACTTAAGGATATATTGACATATAACTCATATATTGTCAAAAATAAGCCATAAAGGAGTAGGACGAGGTCTGAAATAATTAGAGGACACTAAAAATAATTAGTAAACACCAAAAATTAATCTTAATTGAATTAACATGCATAATTAATTTAATGATAAATATTTACAAGCAATTTGGAATATTTAGGCTAAATTCAATATTAAAGCTTAACAAGGGATCGGTAATTGAAACAATTGGATTTAGTAGGATCATAATTGAATTGGTAATTAATAAAATTACTACAAACTGAACCTAATTAAGCTAAATCAAATAGTAAACAAGAAGAATTTAGCTTAGGGCTTTTTACCACAATAAATCACATTGGATCAATTTTTGGTAGCCCAACCTCTTGCCCTAATTATGAATAAAGCCCAAAACAAACATAAAATCCAAAAATTCAGAGGAGGGCACGGTTTTGGTGGCTTCAAAGAGAAGAAAATGAATTTCAACACATGTTGCAAAATTGGTCAAAGCTTGTAGGATACAAAACACTATTCCAAACTTAAAGTGCAAGTCATTTGGCTTCTTGAAGAAGGAGAAGAAAAAGATGAAGGGAGAGAGAGAGTGAAATTTCGGTTTTTAGGGGTTGAGTGGTGAGGATGTGATGTTTTGATTAAAACCTAGATCCAATGGTGGAAATTTACCAATAGTGAAGTTGCATTTATTTACCAAATTGTCCAACCTTTTCCCTATAAATAGAGGCTTGAGTCATTCACTTTTCTTCACACCAAGCAAAGCATCATATGCTTATTTGAGAGAGAGTTGATAGAGCTGAAGGAAGGCTTGAAGGAGATCAAGCTTTAGGTAAGCAAAGTTCTTTAGTTTTGAGTTTTAAATTCATAGCTAGAAGCAGTTTAATCTTTAAAATTCTAGAATAGTTTTAATTTCATGTTTTTATGATTAAAAATAGCTTTATCTCAAAAAATTAGTGAAGAAAGTGATTTAGCAAAATTTCCGGGTTAGAAACATAGTAGTAACGAAGTTCTGGTGAAAATTCGTCGGTTAGGCGATTTCTGAACTAGAAACAGAAACACTCATATTTCATGTTGAAAATGATATTGAAAAATTCTGAGAAAATTCATGATCAAATTATACATATAGGGATTTTTAAATATGTAAAGAACATGTTGAAATGAGCTCTGTACAGTGACAAAGAAATTCACAAAGTTTTTGTTGTGAAAATGCTGGAATTTCTGGGTAGAGGATGAACACGTGAAATCTGGGAATGCTTTTTGGAATCTGGGCAAAGCCTGATATTTTTTCTGGAAAATAGACATCCTAAGGAGTCCATAACATTTTACGGATCTTCGTTTCGATTTTTCTAGAATTAGTTATAATTTTTCGAAGATAGGCGAAATTCTGCCCAATAATTTCCAGTGTTTTTCCACGAATTTTGAAGAAAGAAAATGATGGTTTAATGTATCAAGGGTAGAATAGTCATTAGTGGCCAGAATATATTTTAGGATATTATTTATAAATTAATAACGCAATATTCCTATTATAGGAAGACTGCAATCATTCTCTGATCAACGTTACACCGGAACCACATACCGAAATTACCAACCCAGGTACGGACACGTATTGTAACACTAACTCTGATGCTTATGGCATGCTTATATGTGATAGATAGTCTGAGTATCTATTCTTGAAAATTGATCATACACATACAGCTTGATACGGGTTATAGTCTTGGTAACGTCGTTATGTTTTCCTAGCGCTAAGGACACGGTTGTACACCGTGGCACTGGTGAATAGTGCAGACTATAATAACATGCATATTGCAGTGGCTGTATTATGTTATTATCTGAGTATGAGAATATTGTATGTGATTATTACTGTTTTGCCATAGATATCTGTCATACATATTTGATACATAAGCATGAGGTTAACCGTTACCTGAGGTTCAATGGTAATTGAACCTCAGCTCTTACCTTAGCCCCAGGACCCTCAAGAGGCCAGTCAGAGGAGAAGGGTAAGCAGATAGCGTGACGGAGCAGACGAGGAGATTCTTTTGGAATTTTTATTTCCCGTTTTTGCTTTTTGAATATTCGAATATTTGGATGGTTGTAACAGTACACAGATACACTATTGTTGAATGTTGATTAGTTACTCGTTTTCACAATTATTCCGATGCTCTACTCTGATTAAACCTTTTGAACTCTGATAACATTATTTCGAAAACGCTTTAGAAAACGGGGTGTGACATTTTTGGTATCAGAGCAGACATTCTGGCCCGAAGTTAACTAAGTTACTCCAGACAGTCTGGTGTCTAGAAAGGGTTTTGTGGTTGGCAATCAGTCCCCGTGAATTCGGCGAGCCTTCCACAAATACACCAGCCTGGCCAGATTGTCTGAGTAACGGAGTTAGATTCGGAGTTTTTCAAAAAGTATTTTCTGGCTAGAACCTGGTTCAGTTATGAGAAACCATTGGTGTCAAAGGCAAGGCTATTCTATGTGGATCGGTCAAGCAGTCGCCATAGAGTTGGTGAGACCCCCATTATAGACACTTACCTGGCCAATCGGTTGATTAATTAAGTTGGGCTCTAAGCCGTAGTTTTGGAACATATTTCGAAAAGACTACTGATATAACTTTGGTGTACATGTTGAAGGAAATGGCTAGACCACCCATTAACCATCGGAGAGCCCCTTTCGTTCATCGATACGGACATATGAGACGCGTTGCCCGGAAGAGTGCGAACCTACAAATGGTAGGTAGAAGGTTGAACCCCGACCCAGTATACACTCCGCCCGCGCCAGAACCCCAGTATGCGCCAGTACCTCCTGCCCCTGCTAATCCCTTGGGATTGTCGTACAACCCGCTTTTTCCTGTTGGGCACTTAAATGACCCAGAGCCCGTATACCACCCAGGCCCAGACTACCCTGACAACCTGTACAATCCCAATCCCTTACCGGCTATACCCCTGAACGTCTTACCTGCACCTGGTGCCCCAGCAGGCTCACACCATTCCTCTGTTGGGGACAATTTTGACTATATTGACGTAGCAGACCTGGTGGACGAGAATGCTGAGTCTGATCATGAGTTCATCGAGTTAGCTAACTTAGAAGAGGAGCACACTGACAATGTAGCTGAGCACGCTGACAATGAGAACCTGCGGTATGTGCTGGATGGCAACCGCGATTTGACGGAGACTTTGAATGACGACTTTGTACGGGCAAACTGGGATGTGGCAACCGCTCAGGAACAGTTTTGTGTTTTCTGACCTGTATCCGGGAGCTGTACGACATGAGCATGCCTTTTAACAACCCTTACCCTCCTGAAGATTGGATCCGATCCACTCTTCACCACTTCCCTCGTACCAATTTCTGGATACATAAGACAAATGAGCTTCTCGACAAAGGTCCCATAATGGAGGTCTACATCCACCTTTGGCAGATCCGGAGTTGGGTGCATCGGGCTATGTGAACCTGGAGGAAGAAGGCGGAAGCTGAAATCAGTCCAAGAAAGCGGTGGAAGATTATGACGCGTAGTAGTAGAACTAATTAGTAGCTAGACTCGTAGAAGTAATGGTTGATACTATATATCCTAGTACACCCTTAGGAGATAGTCAGAGTACTTAGTAAATTGTAATGAAGTAACTATGATGACAAATGCACTTTGACTTGTGAGAAATTTGATATATATATGAAATATGATATTTTATCTCTATTTTGTCTTTCTCTAATGATCTATCTATTATTCATTGAAATTAGACTAATGGCAACCTTAAGAGGAGCTGGAGCTCCTCGAGGCCGAGGTAGAGGTCGTGGTAGACAACCACGAATCGTACCCATACACGAATTAGACCAGCAGGAACTACCACCACCACCTGTTCGAGATGAAATACAAGAGATGAGATGCATGATACAAGAACAAGGGGTCCTCATCGAGGCACTCCTCGCTGACCGACAGGGGGGACAGAACGGGAGACGAGACGAGGAGCGACAAGCGGATGATGAACAACAGAATACAGAAGAAGAAGAAGAGAACAACAATCAGAATGACGATCAAGGCAACGCATCTGAGGGATCCAACCGATCCCAATCACCTCCAAGACAGGAGAGAGCGATGGCGTTGCTACAGCAACCAAATAAAGTGGTCAAGAACACCCAATACTGGGTGACACAATTTTGTAAGCTGAAACCACCAGCCTTCCGAGGCAAGCTTGATTCAATAGAAGACTGGTTGATTCGGTTGGACAAAATCTTTGAGGTCTTGGAATGCCCGGAAGACCGGAAAGCACAACTAGCAATTTACAAGCTGGAAGGAGATGCGGACCGTTGGTGGAAAGGCACTGTGGAGACACTGTGAGCACACCACTGTCCCATTACATGGGAGAAATTCCAAGAGAAATTCAACGAGCAGTATTTTCCAACCTCTGTTCAGATGATGAAGGAATCCGAGTTTCTGCATATTCGGCAAGGGCAAGAGGAGTCTTTTGACGACTACTAAGCCCGTTTCACCAACTTATCTCGATATGCAACCCACTTTTGACGAAATGAAGATGAAGGCAGTATGGCAAACATACTGATTTATGGGTTGAAGTACGACATAAGAGAGAGGCTTGTGTCACAGCAATTCTCTGAGTTGATTCAAGCGGTGGAAGCCTGTCGACTGATTGAGCAGAATCTGAAGGAGCTCAGAAAGACCATAGTTTTTCATAGCAGTAGTCCCAATCGTGGCGGTTTTAACTGTGGAAACTCCTCGTAGAAACGAAAGACGACTTGGGGAAATTCCCGTAATGGGAATAAAAGGCCGTTCCAACCTGGGCAGCAGAACTTTCCAAGGATGCAGACATCCAGAGCGTGCCCAAAATGCGGAAGGTATCACCAGGGGACTAACTGCGAAGGGAAGCTTGTGTGCTACAAGTGCCAGAAGTCGGGGCACATCAGCACGAACTACCCTCAAAAGGCGCTGGAGGTGAGGCCGCAAAACCCAGGATGAGTTTTCGCCCTAACAAATAAAGAAGCCAGAAGATCTCCCGATATGATCAAAGGTACTATTTCTCTTAATGGGAATCTACTCCAAGCATTGTATGATTCGGGTGCTAGTCACTCGTTCATTTCATATGATTGCGCAAAGCGATTAGGAATGCATGCTTATAGACTACCTTATGATCTGCTAGTAGCTACACCACTTGGTGCGAAATCCTTAGCTTCTGATGAATGCCTTAATTGTATTGCGAGTGTAAATGGACGAGATTCAAACATAGATCTTATCCGGCTACTGCTCAGTGGCATCGACGTCATTCTCGGTCTTGACTGGCTGACGGCTAACAACGCGATAATTGACTGCAGAAGTAAACAGATATCATTTGCACCCCCGCGCAACCAGAGCAAGGTTGATGTGAGTCTTAGTTACATCTCTGTTACGGAAGCTGAAAAATGCATAAAGCATGGTTGCCAAGCATACATGGTATTTTTCTCTGTCAAGGCAGAAGCGGAACCCTCACTCCAAGACATCTCGGTCGTCAACGAATTTCCTAACGTTTTTCCAGAGGATCTCATAGAGTTACCTCCTGAAAGGGAAGTTGAGTTCGCCATTAAGTTGATGCCTGGAACAGGATCAATATTGAAGGCACCATACCGTATGGCACCGAACGAGATGCAGGAACTAAAGAAGCAGCTTGAAGAACTACTGGAGAAAGGGTTTATCCGACCCAACGTGTCACCGTGGGGAGCCCCCGTATTGTTCGTGAAGAAGAAAGATGGGAGCCTACGACTTTGTATCGACTAACGTGAGTTGAACAATGTAACTGTCAAAAACAAATACCCACTTCCCATAATCGATGATCTTCTTGACCAACTATCTGGTTCCTGTGTATTCTCAAAGATCGATTTGCGCTCAGAATACCGTCAGCTTCGAGTAAAAGCCAGTGATGTCCCAAAGACAGCTTTTAGAACCAGGTATGGGCATTACGAATTACTTGTGATGCCTTTCGGATTGACTAATGCACCTGCCGTATTCATGGATTACATGAATCGAATCTTTCGCCAACACTTAGACAAGTTCGTGGTGGTATTCATCTACGATATCCTGATCTACTCGAAAAGCAGAGAGGAGCACGAGGAACATCTGTGACTTGTGTTAGGAATACTATGTGACAAGCGACTTTTTGCTAAGTTAAGCAAATGTGAATTTTGGCTGCCAGAAGTGAAATTTCTGGGCCATGTCATATCTCGCGATGGAGTTGCTGTTGATCCCAGCAAGGTGGAAGCAGTTCTGGATTGGAAGAGACCAGAAACAGTGACGAAGATACGTAGCTTTCTGGGTCTAGCGGGATACTACCGCAGATTCATACAGAATTTCTCACGTCTTGTCTTACCATTGACAAAGCTCACAAGGAAAAATCAACCTTTTGTGTGGGACACAGACTGTGAGTCGAGTTTTCAGATACTGAGGAAGAGGTTAACTACAGCACCAGTGTTGATCATCCCAGATCCAAATGAGACTTATATAGTCTATAGTGATGCCAGTGGGTAGGGATTGGGGTGTGTCCTGATGCAACAGGGCAAAGTTGTAGCTTATGCCTCTCGTCAGTTGAAGCCTCACGAGTCGAACTATCCTACGCATGACTTAGAACTTACAGCTATCGTGTTTGCTTTGAAGATATGGAGGCATTACCTCTATGGTGCATCCGTAGAGTTATTCTGCGACCACAAGAGCCTGAAATACCTTTTTGATCAAAAGGAACTCAACATGAGGCAACGTCGCTGGATGGATTTGCTAAAAGATTACGACTTAGAGATCAAGTATCATCCGGGAAAGGCAAACGTTGTAGCTAATGCGCTCAGAAGAAAGACGGTACACATGGCATACATGATGATTCAAGAGCGGAGACTACTTGAAGATTTCAGAGACCTGAACCTGTCCAATCAGATTTGCATGAACCACTGCACGCCCGATGACGTTTATCTTGCAAGTCTCCTTGTTAGTCAAGGGGAATATGATCTGAGAGATGCGGTTGAGGAAGCTCAAAAGCACGACGAGTGGGCTATAGTAGCTTGGGAGATGATTTTGCGAGGAGAGACTCAAGACCATGACCTATCGCCTAGTGGCTTGGTCAGATACAAGAAGCGGATCTACATACCGAAAGATGGTGAGTTGCGGCAGAAAATACTTGACGAAGCTCACAAGAAATATACTCTACATCCGGGAATGGTCAAGATGTACCAGAACTTGAAATCCGAGTTTTGGTGGCCCAGGCTGAAGAAAGATGTAACCGAGTACGTGGGTAGATGCTTAACCTGTCAAAGAGTTAAAATTGAACATCAACGACCCCCTAGTCTTCTTCAGGGACTGGAAATTCCAGAATGGAAATGGGAGAATATTACCATGGACCTAGTGGTAGGGTTACCCAAGATCAGACATCACGACGCGATCTGGGTAATTCTGGACCAATTGACTAAGTCGGCACACTTTCTTCCCATTAGTGTTAATTACTCACCGGAACGATTAGCGGAGATTTATATCAAAGAGATCGTGAGACTTCATGGCGTACCAAAAAGCGTTGTCTCAGATCAGGACCCGCGATTCACATCTCAATTCTGGGAGGCTTTGCATGCAGCGATGGGAACCAAGCTAAGACCTAGTACGGCTTATCACCCGCAGACCGATGGTCAATTTGAAAGGACAATACAGGTGCTAGAAGATATGCTTAGAGCGTGTGTATTGGACTTCAAAGGCCATTGGGATCAACATCTACCGCTGGCCGAGTTCGTTTACAACAACAGTTACAATTCGAGCATACAGATGGCTCCATTCGAGGCATTGTAAGGGCAGAAGTGTCAATCGCCTATATGCTGGACAGAACTGTCAGAACGAGAATTCATCGGGACAGATTTAGTTGACAAGACCTCCGAACAGATCGCTTTGATCAAACAGAGGCTCCTAACAGCACAAAGCAGACAGAAGAGCTACGCTGATAAGAGGAGAAGATCGTTAGAATTCGAGGTCGGAGACCATGTGTTTCTGAAACTATCACCAGTCACTGGTGTCGATAGAACACTGAAAAGGAAGAAGTTGAGTCCGCGTTACGTAGGGCCATTCGAAATCCTAGCCAAGCGAGGACCGGTCGTGTACCAGTTAGCCTTACCCCCGAACTTGAGTTAACTCCATGATGTTTTACATGTTTCTCAACTGAAGAGATACCAACCTGACCACGATCATATTATTCAATATGAGGATGTCGAAGTACGACATGATAACACTTTCGAGGTTGAGCCGGGGCGAATTCTCGATTACCAAGAGAAGCGGCTTCGACACAGAAATATTCCTTTTGTGAAGGTGGTCTGGAAGGGTTTATCTCCTAATGAGGCAACTTGGGAAATAGATGAAGATATGAGAGAAAGATATCCGGAGTTCATGGCTCAATGTTTAGTTAGTATGGAGTAAATTTCGAGGGCGAAATTTTATTTAACGGGGGAAGAAATATAATACCCCAAAATTGTATTTCACTTGAATATAATATTTTGGCCATTTAGGACCCATTGAAAATAGGAAAGTATGTTGTCTCCAAATTAGTAAGTGTATTTATTCTATTTCTGGAATAAGTTGTCGGTAGGACTTAATAGGGCAAAATCCAACTCTCTAAATTTTATTAGGAGTCATAAAAATATTATAAAATTCCATAAAAACACCTAAATTAATTAGCTAAGATTTTTCAACAATTAAAGAACAATTAAATCTACACTTAAGGATATATTGACATATAACTCATATATTGTCAAAAATAAGCCGTAAAGGAGTAGGACGAGGTCTGAAATAATTAGAGGACACTAAAAATAATTAGTAAACACCAAAAATTAATCTTAATTGAATTAACATGCATAATTAATTTAATGATAAATATTTACAAGCAATTTGGAATATTTAGGCTAAATTCAATATTAAAGCTTAACAAGGGATCGATAATTGAAACAATTGGATTTAGTAGGATCATAATTGAATTGGTAATTAATAAAATTACTACAAACTGAACCTAATTAAGCTAAATCAAATAGTAAACAAGAAGAATTTAGCTTAGGGCTTTTTACCACAATAAATCACATTGGATCAATTTTTGGTAGCCCAAGCTCTTGCCCTAATTATGAATAAAGCCCAAAACAAACATAAAACCCAAAAATTCAGAGGAGGGCACGGTTTTGGTGGCTTCAAAGAGAAGAAAATGAATTTCAACACATGTTGCAAAGTTGGTCAAAGCTTGTAGGATACAAAACACTATTCCAAACTTAAAGTGCAAGTCATTTGGCTTCTTGAAGAAGGAGAAGAAAAAGATGAAGGGAGAGAGAGAGTGAAATTTCGGTTTTTAGGGGTTGAGTGGTGAGGATGTGATGTTTTGATTAAAACCTAGATCCAATGGTGGAAATTTACCAATAGTGAAGTTGCATTTATTTACCAAATTGTCCAACCTTTTCCCTATAAATAGAGGCTTGGGTCATTCACTTTTCTTCACACCAAGCAAAGCATCATATGCTTATTTGAGAGAGCTGAAGGAAGGCTTGAAGGAGATCAAGCTTTAGGTAAGCAAAGTTCTTTAGTTTTGAGTTTTAAATTCATAGCTAGAAGTAGTTTAATCTTTAAAATTATAGAATAGTTTTAATTTCATGTTTTTATGATTAAAAATAGCTTTATCTCAAAAAATTAGTGAAGAAAGTGATTTAGCAAAATTTCCAGGTTAGAAACATAGTAGTAACGAAGTTCTGGCGAAAATTCGTCGGTTAGGCGATTTCTGAACTAGTAACAGAAACACTCATATTTCATGTTGAAAATGATATTGAAAAATTCTTATAAAATTCATGATCAAATTATACATATAGGGCTTTTCAAATATGTAAAGAACATGTTGAAATAAGCTCTGTACAGTGAGAAAGAAATTCACAAAGTTTATGTTGCGAAAATGCTGGAATTTCTGGGCAGAGGATGAACACGTGAAATCTGGGAATGATTTTTGGAATCTTGGCAAAGCCTGATATTTTTTCTGGAAAATAGACATCCTAAGGAGTCCGGAAAATTTTACGGATCTTCGTTTCGATTTTCCTAGAATTAGTTATGATTTTTCGAAGATAGGCGAAATTCTGCCCAATAATTTCCAGTGTTTTTCCACGAATTTTGAAGAAAGAAAATGATGGTTTAATGTATCAAGGGTAGAATAGTCAGTAGTGGCCAAAATATATTTTAGGATATTATTTATAAACTAATAACGCAATATTCCTATTATAGGAAGACTACAATCATTCTCTGATCAACGTTACACCGGAACCACATACCGAAATTACCAACCTAGGTACGAACGCATATTGTAACACTAACTCTAATGCTTATGACATGCTTATATGTGATAAATAGTCTGAGAATCTGTTTTTGAAAATTGATCATACACATACAGCTTGATACGGGTTATAGTCTTGATAACGCCGTTTTGTTTTCCTAGCGCTGAGGACACGGATGTACACCGTGGCACTGGTGAATAGTGCAAACTATAATAACATGCATATTGTAGTGGCTGTGTTATGTTATTATCTGAGTATGAGAATATTGTATGTGATTATTATTGTTTTGCCATGGATATCTGTCATACATATTTGATACATAAGCATGAGTTTAACCGTTACCTGAGGTTCAATGGTAATTGAACCTCAGCTCTTACCTTAGCCCCAGGACCCTCAGGAAGCCAGCTCGAGGAGAAGGGTAAGCAGATAACATGACGGAGTGGACGAGGAGATTCTTTTGGAATTTTTATTTCCCATTTTTGCTTTTTGAATATTTGAATATTTGGATGACTGTAACAGTACACAGATACACTATTGTTGAATGTTGATCAGTTACTCGTTTTCACAATTATTCTGATGCTATACTCTGATTAAACCTTTTGAAATCTAATAACATTATTTCGAAAACGCTTTAGAAAACGTGGTGTGACAGAATTTGTTTGAACAAGCTTTCTGAAACCTGCTGTGTAATATATAAGAATATCAGTTCATTAAGTAAAAGATTAGGAAAACAACAAATTTAAACTCACCTGAAGCTTGAGATGTAAACTTGAAAGCAAGATGAGCAGTGGTTGGCGAACGATGGTGAAGTTGTGTTTCCGTGTTTATATGAAGGGCCTATGACTTCAGCAATTGTCTTGCTAGTTTTTTCTTTCTCAAAATATATAAAATTAAACAAAAATCCCCGATTAAATTTTGGGAGTTCACACGAAAATAGGGGGGACTGTGAATAATGATTAAAATTTAATTTCTTAATTATCAACGAAATATTTAGAAAAAAGTTAATTTGGAAAACATTTAATAAAAATAACTATAACCAACTTTCTTAATATGCATGAAGTAGCTATATATAAATAGTAAGTAATTATGAATTATATTAGAGAACTTTCGGCCTCTATATCTTTCAAGATATTGAAAACCGAATGATCATTGAACCGGTTGATGCAGTTGTTTAACGGTTAGTAGTCCAATCATGGTTAAATTGGGGTCAACCCAATCATATTTAAAATAATATAACGTAATTAAAATATATTAAAATATTTATATGTAACGCTGAAAAGAGTATTATTTAGATCAAAAGTCAACAATCCATAAATGGAACATTCATGTATAAATTCCACATAGAATCCAATAAAATAGAGGTTTAAAAGCACATATATATAGTCAAGAGACTGAGACTAGTTCACCAGTTCATTAATGTGACCGGTTGACCCGGGGTGTAGTTCTAAAACAATGGTATTTGTGCCCCGAATAAAAGTTTACTAGGTAGGTATATAAAAAAGGAAACATTCACTTCTGCCCCAGGGCAGGGGAACATCCGGATCCTAAATGATATGCTTGCGTGTAGCATGTGTTTCGAGTATCATCCCCAAACATTGATATATGGTCCTACGATCTTAGCACTTGCCCTGGTTTTAATGGTAAGCTTGCATGCATAGAGTTTTAATTCACCCCCCTCTTGGTGATTCAGCCGCATTTTCAGGGATTAGTATCTCTAGGTTGTCCTCTTTGATATTTGAATCTCTCTCTTTGAAAGTGCTTGTTTTTATTAAATTATTTTGTTTTACTACTATTGAAAACACTTCTTATCTGCTCAACTTAAATGAAAAAAGGAAATTTGACACCTAATCACCATTTGATTGAGTCTCTGTGGGATGACCTTGATTTGCCACTTACTATTTTCCTGACCCGTACACTTGCGGTGCTTAGTTAAATTTTTGGTAGCATCAAGTTTTTGGTGCCGTTGCCGGGGACTCAAGGCAATTGGTGATTAGCGTTAGAAATCTTTTAGTAGTTTTAGTTTGAGTGTTAAAAAAAATAATAATAAAATCAATTTTATTTTATTATTATTTTTACTATTTTTATTTTTATATATTTTCTGGTGTTAGTTTGATACTTTGATATTTGCTTGGTTTTTCAGGTACTCCGGTACATGACTGGTAGATCCAAAGCTATTAAAACACCACATAAGACAAGGAAGATCCAAGAGCTTTTGGAAGCTACAACATCTCAAAACCAAGAGGAGGCAGCAGTACAATCTGACACTGAAGACATGGCTCTGGATGAAAATTATCGTTTGTGTATCAATGACTTTCTGGGAAGACAATCTCAAGGGTATCAATCAGGAATTAGAGTGCCTGAGTTTCAAGCTGCCAATTTTGAAATCAAGCAGACTATGCTTAAGATGCTTGAACTCCAGGGTCAGTATGCAGGGAACGATTCAGAAGATCCTAATCAACATCTGCTGCAATTTCTTGATGTTTGCAACTCATTCAAGCAAAATGGAGTACCTAATGATGTGATTCGCCTTCGGCTTTTTCCTTACTCTCTACAAGGGAAAGCTAAAGAATGGCTCAACAACTTGGCAGAGGGTAGCATAACATTATGGGAGACACTGGAAGAAAAGTTCAAATCAAGATTTTTTCCTCATAACAAGATTGTGGATGCACGAGCCGCCCTTACTAATTTCTGTCAACAATTTGGTGAACATCTATATGAGGCCTGGGAGAGGTTCAAGTTACTTGTCAGGCAGAGCCCTGGTCACAATCTAGAGAGATGGGTCTTGCTTCAAATATTCAGTACTCAGTTGACTCCTGAATCCAAATCAGAATTGAATGCTGTCACTAATAGGGGAATTACAAAGCAGCCGGTAAATCGTGTCTGAAATGCCTAGATGACTTATCCACTGACTTTTTACAAAACAATAATGACAGAAGGCTAGTGAAGTCAGTTGATAAAGTTATTGAAGATCCTTCTTCACAGCTGATGGTAATGTTACATAAATCAACAAGAAGGTTGATCACTTAGAAGCTCAAGCCAATTGATCCAATAATAGACAAGTGGGGGTAAATGTTGTTCATGCCCCTTGTGATTACTGTGGAGATGGCCATGATAATGGACAATGCCTGATATCTCAACAAATGGAACCAGTGAACTATGCAGGTAACTACTGCGGCAACAACCAGAACAATCCCTACTCAAACACCTACAATTCTGGGTGGCGAAAAAATCCTAACCTCTCGTGGAAATATGGGGCGACTCTGAATGAAGCATCAGGTTCTGATACGAAACAGGTGTCACCTCCTGGCTTCCATCAATTGGAAAGGGAAGTCATTCCTACCCAAGAACCTAAGTCTGAGCTACAAGCAGTGCTATCTCAGCTTGCAAGTTTTAAACTAAAGAGCGCTCAAGACCAAGCTGCTACTAATGCTAATGTTGCAGGATTGACCTCATCTATCAAGGATCTTCAGATGCAAATGGGACAACTTGCAAATGTGGTAAATGTTTTACAACAGAGAGAATTGCCAAGTAATACGGTACCTAATCCTCATAGAGATGGGAAAGAGGAATGCAAAGCTTTTACATTGAGAAGTGGAAAGGAATTACCTGAGATTCCTCAACCAAAGAAGACACCTTCAACTGCTACTGATCAAACCAATCCTACAGTCACTATAGAGGATGATGAAGAGGTTTTACAGAAGGTGAATGAAAAAGTCAATGAAGAGAAAGTTGAGGCTGAGTCTAAACAGGGTGAAGTGAAAAGGAAGGCAAACCAGGATAATCTTAAATGGGTACCGCCTTTACCATTCCCTCAAAGATTTCAAAAGAAAGCTTTAGATGAGCAATACAAGAAGTTTTTGGGGATTTTCAAGCAACTACACATTAACATCCCTATTCTTGAGGCGTTAGAGCAGATGCCTCAATATGTGAAGTTTCTAAAGGAGATGTTGAGTAAGAAGAGGAGGTTTGGTGACTATGAAACTGTAGCCTTAACTTAAGAGTTTAGTGCTATTCTTCTCAACAAGCTACCTCTTAATTAGAAAGATCCAGGCAGTTTTTCCATACCTTGCATAATTGGAGAAAAGTTTCAGGGAAGAGCATTATGTGATCTAGGATCAAGTGTTAACTTGATGCCACTATCTGTGTTTAGAAAATTGCAACTGGGTGAAGCTCAACCAACTTCTGTGACACTTCAGCTAGCTGATCGAAGTTTGGCTTTTCCAAAGGGTATCATTGAAGATGTTCTGGTTAAGGTTGACAAGTTTATTTTCCCTGCTCACTTTATTGTTTTGGACTGTGATGAAGATAGAGATCTACCGCTCATTGTGGGAAGACCTTTCCTTGCTACAGCCTGAACACTAATTGATGTTGAAAAGGGAGAGATCAAGTTGAGGGTGAATGATGAAGAAGTTGTATTCAACATGAGCAAGGCATTGATGTATCCTAGGGATGTTACAGATTGCTTCAGAGTTGACATGGTTGAAGAGGTTATTCAAGAGACTTTAGAGTCCTTTTCTATAAAAGAATCGTTAGCTGCTGTTTTACTTGGGACAGATGAGATTGAAGAAGGGAATATAGTTGAATGTAAAAAATTACTTGAAGCCTCCCCTCATTACTGGAAACCATCACAGTAGTTTGAGTCGTTAGAGATGGAATCAAAGCAAACTGCTTCTTTAAAGCCTTCCATTGAACATACACCAGTCCTAGAGCTTAAACCCCTACCACCACATCTTCAATATGCATATTTGGGTGAATCTGAGACACTACCCATTATCATTTCTTCCTCCTTATCTGAAGATCAAAAAGAACGGTTGCTAAAAGTGATCAGGGGCCACAGAGGCGCTTTAGGTTGGACAATTGCAGACATAAAAGGTATAAGCCCATCAATTGTAATGCACAAGATACTCTTGGAGGATGATCATAAGAAATCTGTTCAGAATCAGAGAAGGCTAAATCCTATGATGAAAGAAGTGGTCAAGAAGGAAATTATTAAATGGTTAGATGCTGGGATCATTTACCCTATTTCTGATAGCACGTGGGTCAGTCCAGTACAATGTATTTCTAAAAAAGGGGGCATGACAGTGATTACTAATGAGCAAGATGAGCTTATCCCTACTCGAACAGTGACTGGTTGGCGTATCTGCATGGATTACAGGAAGCTTAATGATGCTACAAGGAAAGATTATTTCCCACTTCCTTTTATTGACCAGATGTTAAACCGCTTGGCTGGTAAAGAATTCTTTTGTTTCTTGGATGGATATTCAGGGTACAATCAAATTGTGGTAGCTCCCGAAGATCAAGAGAAGACAACATTCACCTGTCTTTATGGCACTTTTGCCTTTAGAAGAATGCCATTTGGTTTATGCAATGCTCCTGCCACTTTCCAAAGATGTATGATGAGTATATTCTCTTATATGATAGAAGAGATAATGGAAGTGTTCATGGATGATTTCTCGGTATTTGGTGAATCATTTGAGGAGTGCTTGATCAATCTGGAGAAGGTGTTGAGGCGATGTGAAGAGACAAACTTAGTGCTGAACTGGGAAAAATGCCATTTCATGGTGACTAAAGGCATAGTTTTGGGTCATACAGTTTCTAAAAATGGTTTAGAGGTTAACAGAGCCAAGATTTATGTGATTGAGCAGCTTCCTCCTCCTTCTAATGTCAAAGCTGTGAGAAGCTTCTTGGGCCATGCTGGTTTCTATCATCGATTCATTCAAGATTTTTCCAAGGTTTCAAAGCCCCTTTCACAGTTGCTGGAGAAAGATACTCCTTTTCAGTTTAATGAGGAGTGTATGAAGGCTTTTGTAGAACTGAAGAGAAGATTAACGTCAGCTCCTATCATTGTAGCTCTTGATTGGTCACTACCTTTTGAAGTAATGTGTGATGCGAGTGACTTTGCTGTTGGAGCTGTGTTGGGACAAAGGCATGTGAAGATTTTCCATCCTATCTACTACACGAGCAGGACCTTAGTAGCAGCTCAGGTAAATTACTCTACCACTGAAAAAGAAATGCTTGTTGTAGTGTTTGCTTTTGAAAAGTTTAGAGTATATTTGATGGGTGCTAAGGTCATAGTTCACACTGATCATGCTGCCATTAAATACTTATTAGGGAAGGAAGAGTCTAAACCTAGATTGATTAGATGGGTCTTATTGCTACAAGAATTTGATGTGCATATAGTTGATAGGAAAGGAATTAAAAATCAAGTTGCTGATCATTTATCTAGAATTGTGAACTCTTCTGATCTTGTGAGTGACTTGTTGGTGAATGAATGTTTTCCTGATGAGCAATTGTTTGTTGTAAGTAGTTGTGATTTGCCATGGTATGCTGATATTGTGAATTATCTTGTGTGTGAAGTATTACCTCCTGATTTGAATTTTTATCAAAGAAAGAAGTTTTTGCATGATGTTGTCTATTATATGTGGGAAGAACCATTTCTTTTTAGGAGATGTGCTGATTTAATTATTAGAAAATGTGTGCCTAAGGTAGAACAAGAGGAAATTTTGAATGCATGTCATGCATCTGCATATGGGGGACATTATGGGGGGCAAAGAACTGCATTAAAGGTCCTTGAATCTGTTTTTTATTGGCCTACTGTGTTTAAAGATGCTCACCACTTTGTTACCAAGTATGATAGATGTCAAAGAACAGGTAATATTTCTAAGAGACATGAGATGCCACAATCTGGAATCCTTGAGGTGGAGTTATTCGATGTTTGGGGGATGGATTTCATGGGTCCTTTCCCATCTTCCAGAGGAAACAAGTACATCCTTGTCGCTGTGGAATATGTGGGTAAATGGGCTGAAGCTATGGCTTGCCAAACTAATGATGCTAATACAGTGATTCGATTCTTAAAGAAGTACATCTTGACAAGATTTGGCACCCCCAGAGCAATCATTACTAATGAAGCGACCCACTTCAACAACAAGAATTTCAAAGCTCTCTAAGAGAAATATAAAGTGCACCACCAAATGTCACTTGCATACCATCCACAAACTAATGGTCTGTGTAAGCTGACTAATAGGGAAATTAAGAGGATCCTAGAGAAGACTGTGGGCCCAACTAGAAAGGATTGGTCTGACAAGCTTAATGATGCTTTATGGGCTTACAGGACAGCTTTTCGTACTCCAATTGGTATGTCACCATATCGTTTGGTTTTCGGAAAGGCGTGTCACTTACCACTTGAATTGGAGTATAAAGCATGGTGGGCAATTAAGAAGGCAAATATGGATCACAGACAAGCGGGATCAAAAAGGTTGATAGAACTAAATGAGTTGGAAGAGTTTAGACTTCAAGCATATGATAGTGCACGATTGTATAAAGAAAGAACAAAGAAATGGCATGACAATCATATCTTGAGGCGATCTTTTGAGCCAGGGCAATTAGTGCTTCTCTTCAATTCAAGATTGCATTTATTTCCTGGGAACCTGAAATCAAGGTGGTCTGGTCCTTTCAGAGTGGTTTCAGTGTCATCAAAAGGTACAATTGAAGTTAAAGATGAGAGAACAAGAGATTGCTTTAAAGAGAATGGGCAAAGACTGAAGCATTACCATGGTGGTGAAGTGAACCGGCGAACAATGGTTCACCGCTTGTCATCACCTACTTAGATTGTTGGGCGAGTCAGGCTGAAGACTATAAACCAAGCGCTTCTTGGGAGACAACCCAAGCTGTGATTTGATATTACTACCCTCAAATACGTCCTAAATAAAAAATAGGTAGTAAAAAATGAGGCCAATGGCAATATTGCTATTATATACAAGGAAAATGAGCTTCCCGCCATGGGAAAATTCATTTTTGGCGACTTGATAATATTTCAAGTAGCCTAAAATCTACAAAAAAATTTCGCGCTAGAGGGAAATAGGGGAGAATTTTTTGTCTGCGCGCCAATGAGAAAATTGGCGACCTGATACATATTTCAGGTTGTCCATTTTGTTAAAATAGGCGACCTTATACACAATAAGGTCGCCTATTTTTAAAAACAGGCGACCTCAAAAATAATAAGGTTGCCTATTTTGTTCAAAATAGGCGAAAATAGGCGACCTGTTAAACAATCAGGTCGCCTATATTTAGAAATAGGCGACCTGATACACAATCAGGTCGCCTATTTTTAAAAATAGGCGACCTTATTTGCTATCAGGTCGCTTATTTCTTAAAATAGGCGACCTGATTAGCAATCAGGTCGCCTATTTTTGATTTTGGGCGACCTGATAGTTAATCAGGTCGCCTAAAATTAAAAATAGGCAACCTGAAATCGTTTTCAGGTCGCCTAAAAACACTTTTAAATCTTTAAAGATTATTCAAAGTTCCATTTCCCCATTTCGCGCTACTTCAGTCCTCCCCAAACCCTAAATCCCAAATCATCCGCTACCTCCTCCACTCACGGCTGTGCCAACCTCCCTTGCATGCGTCCGCTTCTCACTTTGTTTATTTTTATGAAATCACGGTGAGCTCAGGCGACACTGCGGTGGATGGAGAGAAATCGAAGGAGGTTGGAGCGGTCGCCGATAGCGGGTCCAGGAAATGCTTAAGGAAGACGAGCCCGACATTCTTCCCATTCAATCTCTCCCCCAGCCCAGCTACACATTCCCTTTTCTCCGTGAATTCAATATCTGCCTCGCCTGCGAATCCTTATTCTCTATGGGATTAATTCAACGAGGTTATTCCTCGACTTGACAGGTACGAGTTAGATTCGCTTCCATTATTATCGTTACAAGTCTTTCGCTCGTTCTCTATGGTCGCCTGGAGTCTTTCTTGGTTAGATGGAATTTATTTGGCTTAGCTTTATTTCAATCTATGGTAGACGGACTGTGCTCCCTGTACCTGTTGCCCCATCCCTTTCCCATATTAATAATGAAAAATCAAATGCGCATAGATTTTTTTAAATGCAATTTTTTCAAACAAATGTTTGTTGGCTAAATGGCTTTTATTTTCCCAAACACATCTAAGTTTCTCATGCGAGTGTGACAGATTCTGAAATTGAGCAATTTTTATATTTTGTTTGCAGCTTGGAATTGGGAATGTCCCATTCAACCAAAACATTTGTCAGAATTTTTGTTTATAGATGAATAAGCCGTACTAATGTTTGGAAGTATAACAGCAATATATCAGTATATAATGAATTTTCTTCTCTTTAATAAGATGTTTTTTCTGTAGTTTTTGGTTTTGAAATAACCAACGTTGCTTAACAACATAATTATATATGACGTACATTCTATTTTTCAAAAAACAAAGACCTCATTCAATCATCATTGCAATAAGATGAGTACCCTATTGTGCTCTAAGATAGAAGTAATTGACTTGATTATGCTCTCCCCCAATATTTGAAGGAAAAAGCAAGACAAAGACAAAGCAATAGCCTCATTTTTCTATATATGTTTATCTGGCTGTTGTGCTGTTCAGAGTATTTTTGGGTCCAATTGAGGGTAGTAGCTCTTCAAGGTGTTTTTTGCACTTATATGAGCTCAAACTTAATCTGGCACGGTATCTTTAGCCCTGGCTTCAAGAAATCTAGAAGAAATCTGTTCAGAGTATTTCCATGTTCTCCATTTGTTTCTAGCTTTTTCTGTGCGAGCGTGTATTGTCAGATTCTGCAAGAATACTTAGATCTGTCTTATGGTTTTCACCTTCCAAATGGCCCCCAGTTCTATATTTATATCTCCTTTCAACTGCTAATACATTTGAGAAATTGGAAACTTGTCTCCATGTCCTCCTCTCCACAAAATTAGTTGTCACCATCCTCAAGACATAGTGAGAGTATGGCTTTTAATAATTAAAAAACCTTATACAGTAGAACCCTTAAGCCATCCCCACTTACTACTTTTTCAACATTCATTTATTAACATCTATTTAGCGTTCAACAAATAGTTCTTTTTTTTACAACAATAAGAGTAACAATGTTAAAAATATATATCTCTTCCATGATTCTAACCATAGGTAATTCCAAACTATTCCAAGATCATATCTCTTCCTTTATTTTTTAATTTGCCAAAGTATTATGCTTCATCATTGCCCGTTTTTTAGTCATCAATTATAGTTATAATTTACAGATGATTGATGATGGGGATGATTTTTGTCAATTGTTTTTTGGCCTACGATTATCATTATCAGTTTGGTGTCACAAGTTATTATTATTACGGTCAATTCCCATGATGATTTGTGAGGTTGGATAATTTTTTATTGCAGTTTTACTTTCCGACAAAAATTGAGTCCATCTACTTATATCCTTAAATTCAATCCTTTGAACTCTGATTAACTCGTATGATATGGATTTTTTATAATAATAAAAATTCACGTGGAGAAAATTTTGAAATTATGTTAAAATATAGTTTATAATAAAAAATTATCATGAAAAAATTTAATTGAAAAATTACACCTGGTCGATTTGATGATGAGTAGAAATTATTTTTCTAATGTGATTTAAGGTATACAAAGTAAACATGTGATATGAGTTATGTTTCGACTTATATCAACGTCAACTCAAACATATATTATCTCAAAATAATGGTGTTAGTTCCTCCATTTTCCATATCAAATTACTATTGTACTTTTGCTCATTTTATCCTCTGTGAATGTGAATTCTCCTATTGCTGACTATTGTTCATTTGCTCATTTTATCCTCAGTGTTGCATCATCGTTTTCTGCTCGTGTCATGACTACTACCTACTGACCCAAACCAGAGACGCACGCAGGGTTAGGTCGAGCCTTTTATTCTTTTTTCCTCTCTTCGGCTTTGGGTTGCCGTTCGCTGTTAGTTGTCTTGAAGGTCAGCGCTTCTTCTGCTCTGTTTTTTGTTGCTTTTATTGTTTAATTTGAGAGATTTCTTTATTGCAATTGACTTAGCTTGTTGTGTGCGTGTGAGTAAAAAGTTCAAATTTACTTGCTGGCTTGCTTAGAAACTGAATATTTGGGAAGTGTTGCATCATTGTGAGCATAAGACTATTGTACTTTTGCTCATTTTATCCTCAGTGAATGTGAATTCTCCTATTGCTGCACCTTTGTAATTCTTAAATTTAATTGCAAGTTCTCAGTGAATTCTCCTATTGCTGCTGCACCTTTCTAATTTTACAACTTAGATATATTTTAGTTTTTTGTATTGATGAAAGTATTGGATTTAATAGCTGATATTTTCTAAATTGCCTTAGTTAGTAAGTTTTGTTGAATTAAGTTGAAATGGTTTGTTGTTGAAATTTTGTGATGTCTTACTGTTGAGGGGAAATGCTGCCGAAATTTTTTGAAATTGTCATGAACTTGACTGTTGTTGGAAATGTCTTAGGTGATAATAAAATGGGTCATAGTTGGATGAATGCTTTGAGAACTAGCGAAGAATATGAGAAAGGGGTGGAAGAGTTTATTGAATTTGCTAGAAGGAATGTGGCTACAAAAAATGGGATGTATTATTGTCCATGTGTTAATTGTTTAAATGGGATTCGAAGGGATATTGTTGATATAAGGGATCACCTAATTTGTGATGGAATAAACCTTCGATACACAACGTGGATATGGCATGGTGAGGAGGTAACACCTAGTGCATCCCACGAAAATGAGGTTGAGGTAGATGATGATGGAATGGAGAGAATGATTCATGATGTTGAGGTCGAATCCTTTGCACAACCGCATGAATTTGATAGCGTGCGGAGTGATGCAGAGACACCTTTGTTCCCTAGGTGTACTAAGTATACACGGTTGACTGGGACCTTACATTTGGTCAACTTAAAGGCAACTTGTGGGTGGACCGATAGCAATTTCACTTCGTTGCTTGAATTGTTGTGTGATATGTTGCCAGATGATAATGTACTTCCAAATCGTATGTATGAGGCCAAGAAAATATTATCTACGATGGATGTGGAGTATAAAAAGATACACAGCTGCCCTAATGACTGCATATTATACAGAAACGAGTACGAAGGCCTTGATAAGTGTCTGAAGTGTAAGATTGCACGATACAAAGTGAAGAAATGTAGTGTTTCTGGGGAGCAGACAACAAAAAGGCAACCTTTGAAGACATTGTGGTATCTTCCAATAATTCCACGGTTTAAGCGTCTGTATACTAGTGAAGCAACGGCAAAGAAGTTGAGATGGCATTCTGATGAGAGAATATCCGATGGAAAATATCTTCGGCACCCGGCTGACTCTCTGCAATGGAAGAACATAGACGAAATGTTCCCTCAATTTGGCAGTGAGCCAAGAAACCTTCGGCTGGGGCTTTGTACAGATGGCTTCAATCCATATCGAACTCTTAGCAGTACCCATAGTGCATGGCCGGTCCTCCTTGTAATATACAATTTACCTCCCTGGCTATGTATGAAACGCAAGTATGTGATGTTGTCTATGATGATTTCGGGACCAAAACAGCCTGGTAACAATATCGATGTGTACTTGGTGCCTTTGGTTGAGGATTTGAAGAAGTTGTGGGAGGAAGGCATAGATGTGTTTGATGCATATAAGAAGGAGTTCTTCAAGTTGCGTGCGATGATTTTTACCACGATCAACGACTTTCCTGCATACGGAAATTTGTCTGGGTACAGTGTGAAGGGGCATAAAGCATGTCCAATATGTGAAGCTGACACAAACTTCCAGCAACTAAAGCATGGAAAGAAAATGGTCTACCTCGGTCACAGGAGGTTTCTTGATCGGTTCCACCCATATCGTAAGTTAAGAAAGCGTTTTAACGACTTACCGGAGCATGGAACGGCTCCAAAGGCATTAACCGGAGAGGAAGTCTATAGTCGGGTGATGCATATCAATGTCATATTAGGTAAGCAGAAAAGGATTGCGGGTGAGAAGAATATATGGAAGAAGAGATCAATTTTCTTTGATCTTCCATATTGGCGTAGTCTTGATGTGAGACACAGTCTTGATGTGATGCATGTGGAAAAAAATGTTTGTGATAGCCTTGTCAGTACTCTTTTGCACATACCAGGGAAGACCAAGGATGGAATTAGTGCGAGACTAGACCTGGTTGATATGGGAATAAGAGAACGGTTACATCCACAAGTAATGGAAGACGGTAAGAGGGCATACATGGAGCCAGCAGCTCATACACTGTCAAAAGCGGAGAAAAAAAGTATGTGTGGGTGTCTATATGACATTAAGGTTCCACAAGGATATTCTTCAAATTTGAGAAGGTGAGTTTCAATGGACGATTTCAAGTTAGTGGGAATGAAGTCCCATGATTATCATGTGTTGATGCAACAACTATTACCAGTAGCTATTAGGGGCATTATGAAAGATGAAGTGCGGACCACTATAACAAAATTGTGTATTTTCTTTAATGCTATATGTAACAAAGTCATTGACATTGAAAAGTTAGATGAATTGGAAAATGAGGGTTATATTATTTTGTCCCAACTTGAGATGCATTTTCCTCCTGCATTTTTCGATATAATGGTGCACCTGATAGTGCACTTGGTAAGGGAGGTAAGACTCTGCGGTCCAGTTTACCTAAGGTGGATATACCCTTTCGAGCGATACATGAAGATCTTAAAAGCGTATTCTAAAAATCCTTATCGACCGGAAGCCTCAGTAGTTGAGAGATATGTAGTGGAAGAGGCTATGGAGTTCTGTAAAGATTATCTATCAGGGGTGACGTTACAATCTCAGCATGATAAGGGGATAAGTGAGGGAACTCGAGGAATCAAATTGAAGAATAAGCCTCGTGAAGAGCTGTTGCAAGCACACTTGTACATCTTGAATAATATGGAAGAAGTTCAACCATACATTGATGAACACAGAAAGAGTTTGAAGAATAAGAATCCAAGGAAGAATGACATGCAAATAGCTCATGAGCAAAAGAAGACGTTCATAAAATGGTTCGAGGAGAAGGTATCGCACGAGACCGGAGTGTCGGAAACAATCAAGTGGTTAGCCTGGGGGCCTTCTTATCAGGTCATCACTTGGACAGGTTATGATGTAAACGGATATTCTTTCTACACAAAAGACCAAGATGACAGAAGTTCTGTGCAAAACAGTGGGGTGATGGTTGAAGCAGAATCCATGCACTTTTCGAGTTCGAAAGACAAAAACCCGGTGTTAGCATCAATGGCCTATTATGGAGTTATTGAAGAAATATGGGACATAAGCTACACCAAGTTCAAAGTTGCTTTATTTAAATGTTGGTGGGTTAACAATAATGCTATTGTAATAGATCCTAAATTTGGATTTGTCTCAGTTGATCTTCACAGACTTGGTCATAGAGACGAGCCATTCATTCTAGAAAGCCAGGCGAAACAAGTGTTTTATGTTACAGATCCTGCAAATAACAAAATGTCCATTGTACTTCAAAGTAAAAAACAGACGTATAGTGAAGAATCCTTGAACCTGGACGATACACTCCCTTTCACAACAAATCCACCTATAACACGTGAAGTAGAATTGGTAGATGATGAAGAATATGCTCCAAGAAAGGATCATTCTGAAGGAATATGGGAGACCATATAAAGTAAGATCTTAAGTTATGAAAAAGTGCTATGTTATTGTTGTACAGGTTTAACATGTTAGTTCATTTGTTTATTATTTAATAATAACCCTATCTAACATTATTGATTTGTCTTTGATAATCAGGAATATGTCTGGCTCTGACGAGCCACCGGGTGATAGTGGGAATGATGTACCGGTGGGGAGAAAGTGTAGAGGTAGCACACATATGGGTGCTTTAATTGCACGTCGTCAAGGTACGAAAAAGAGGCTGCATGTGGAGTTCGATGCCAATATGAATCCGATTGATCCAGAGGAAGACAATTTCATTAGCTACGTAGGCTACCTGGGTCAAAGCAAAGTCTGCATTGTTATCTCTCATTGGAAGTTGGTTCCTCAGAAAACGAAGGAGTTGATCTGGGCACAACTTTTGGTATATCACTTTCGATTCATTCTGCATTTGTATCTTTAGTTTTATTACTTGATTTGTCTAATATCTTCTATCTTTTACCTTGCAGCAAACGTATGATGTGCCTAACAATAAGGCCATGTACAAGCATTGGGTGGGCGAGGTTCGTCTGCATTGGAAAGACTTTAAGAACAAGCTCACTAAAAAGTATATCTAAGGGGCAAAGAGGGACAAGGACCCATGTCAGGACTATGATTACATTTCTCCAGAGGACTGGCGGGAGTTTGTGGCGTTACGCCAAAATCCTGAATTTCTTGTAAAGTTTCTTTCATATCTTATCTTTTAGTTCGCATTGGTTTGACATCGAAGGCTCAATTTTATTTGTTTTCATGTCACGGGAACAAAGTCAGGCCAATAGAGAGAGGCAAGCGAGAAATAAGTATCCGCACTGCATGTCTAGGGGTGGCTATAAGAAGCTTGAATGGAAGCTGATGGAAGAAGAGTTGCAAAGAATGAAGGAAGCTGCGCAATCCGATCCTTCCACTGTTATCCAGGCCCTTGAGCGTCCTCCTCACCACAATTTCGAGGAAAAGGGGTGACAATTTCGTAAATGAAGATGTGGCTGAGGTTGCCAAGATGATTGTAAGTAGTAAAATTAGAAGTATTAAATAATAGCCTCTGTTGTTTCATATTTTTAGCATTTAGTTACTATTTATGAAAAATCTTATGATACAGGATGCGCTTGAGCAGCAGAGTAGCCAAGGTTTATTCACGCCAGGTACATGGATGGACATTTTGTCCATGGCGATTGGGAAGCCGAATTACCTTGATGCTGTTCGAGGGGAGCCGAGGGGAGTTAGCATCGCAAAATATTTTGGACGGCGTTCTACTTGTTCGCATGACGATGACAACCCTAGCCCTCAGCTTGTAGCCAAAATTCGAGCGTCCCTCGTAAATGAGGTTATGGCACAACTACGGGGTGAAATGAGGGCTATGATACAAGAGAGGGGAAATACGCAGCCTACAAACCAGGAATCTCCGGCCTTCCCAAGCAGCAAAGAAAGTTTTCATGCTCCAGATGTACCTGTTAGCAAACCTTCTCATCACTCTCCAGATGTACATATTGGCGAGCCTTCTCACACTCCATAGGGTGGACAACCCTGCACTCTATATTTGGATGACCCACACCGGCGTATTGTTGCCGATGGTCTTGTTTACCCAAAACAAACCACACACCACAATATACAAATTCCACAAGACCTACGTAAGGTGACTGTAAGAAGTGTGCGAGAGGGTGAAGAAAAGACAGCCATCCCGATTGATGATGAGGAGGTTCCCTATCTCAGCGCTGCCACCACATCGTTCATCCTTTGGCCGCATCATCTTATTGAGATGGGGACGACACCTCCAATGGTATTTCCATACTTTACTGATTGACGATGAGTAGGTTCCCGTTTGATTTTCATTGCTAACCCACTCGTAATCTGTTTATTATGTTTTCATAGCATGAACAAGCTACGGACATATTTCCATACTTAGCACAGCTGCGAGAGGTCTACAATGACGTCATCTCTATAGGCTTGCAGATGCCTTCAGGCATTGTCGGTGCAGACAAGTCATACTCGATCAATATTGACAAGAAAGATCTGACAGAGTTTATGCATATGGAAGATTTAGATATACAATGGCTTCAACTTGCAATCTTCTAAGTTTTTTGTACCCTTTAATTATGTCAGTTACTATATTTTTGTTTAATATATTCAACAACATGTATCATTTTATTTTGATCATAGTGTCTGCCACGACCTGTGCAAAAAGGGAGGCCGATTGGGTTCATTCGGGGATTCTTATGTCCTGGAAGCACGGCTTCGGTTGGCAATAACTTAGCGAGGAGGGCCATTTATGCTGGGTTAGCAATGGGTGACCTACAATCGACTTGTTATCTAGCGCCAATACATGAAGGGTACGTTTTTTTTTTGTCTATATAAGATTTTTAAGAATTAATTGTTTTCTTATCTTAGTTTAATATGAATATGTATATGTTGTAGTGCTTATTGGACCCTGTGTGTAGTTTGCCCCTCTAAGAACGCATGTTATTGGTATGATTCTATAAGTGGCAGGCCAACCGAGGATATCAAAAACATGTTTGCCGAGTAAGTAAATTTTTGTCTAAATCATCGATTCGTCTTTTAAATGAATTGTTTTCATGTCTGTTAATTTCCATTTTAATGATGATAGGGCTCTTAGGACGTATAGATAGCTTGCTAGACAAAAAGACCAGGGTGGACCGAAGTGGTTTTACCCCAAGGTAAGTAATTTCAATTCAAGTGTTTTTCTGTGCCACAATAGCTTTCATTTTAACAATTTGTTTTTGATTTATAGTGCCATCAACAACCAAGGAACACCAAGTGCGGATACTACGTTATCAGTTGGATGCAAACTATCGTTTCCAACGGAAAAACTACTGGCTTTCAAAACGTACGTAATGCTCCGTGATCCTCAAATGATAATATTTTATGTTGTGGTACTTCAGTTGTTAATTATACCTTGTTTTCCAATTTACAGTATTTTTGTACTGAGGATCCGTACTCACAGGATGACCTAGATTCGACTCGAGACATGATGGCTAAATATCTTCTTGAACATGGCTCACTTGCAAGTTAATCTATTGTTAGGGTATGACTTGTTGTGGTATGACTTAGCTCTGTCTGGCCTTCCCTTGTTAACATTGTACAAATTGGTTCTGTTTTGCAGTGGTTGGTATAGTTAAATTGTTGTAGTAACTTGTTCAGCGGATAGTTTCTGAGTCTAGGAGTTTAGTGAATGACTTGAATTTGATTGATTGTAACTGTAGTTTTGTTGTGAATCATGGACATGTATGTACCATCTTGTACATTTTGAGTTTTTGCCTTGCTTTCGTGTTAGAAAAACAGGGATTTGGCAGGAAATTGTTGTAATTGAGTTATGAATTGCCTTGCTGTAATTGTGAAGTATTCAATTTTGCAGCAAATTGGACAAAGAAAGAGCGACAACTAATTTTTTTTTAAAAAAACTAATATAAGGCGACCTGAACAACATTTAGGTAGTCTATTTAATAAAATAGGCGACCTGAACGGCAATTTAGGTAGTCTTTTTAATCAAATAGGCTACCTGAACATAATTTAGGTAGTCTGTTTTAAAATAAAATATACCTCCTGCAATAACACAATAGGCCACCTGAAACCAATTTAGGTAGTCTTTTGAATAAAATAGGCTACCCAAAAACAATTTAGGTAGTCTTTTTGATGCAATAGGCGACCTAAAACCCATTTAGGTAGTCTTTTGAATAAAATAGGCTACCTAAAAACAATTTAGGTAGTCTTTTTGATACAATAGGCGACCTAGTCTTTTTCATAAAATAGGCTACCTTAACGTAATTTAGGTAGTCTCTTTTAAACTAAATTATACCCACTGCGATAATACAATAGGCTACCTAAACACAATTTAGGTAGTCTGTTGAATACAATAGACAACCTGAACTCCAATTTAGGTAGTCTTTTTCATAAAATAGGCTACCTGAACAAAATTTAGGTAGTCTGTTTGAAAATAAAATATACCCTGCAATAATAGGTCATATTAGGCGACCTGAATACATATCAGGCGACCTGAATATTTGAGCAGATACTACTACACTCTCCTGGACGTCCCTTAAAATTAGGTCATCTTTTGAGTCTTTTTTAGGTCGTCTTTTTAGTATTTTGTAGTAGTGAAAAGAGAATGAAGCAGGTTACGTGAGATGGTGATGGAGCATGTGGAGATGAGATTTGGAAAGTTTGACTAAAATAATAAAGTGAATTGGATTGCAATTGCCACGGGATATTTTATTGATTGAAGATAGATCATTGTGATGGCTGATAGGATATGGACCTTGAGAAAAGGAGAATCAAAATAAATAAAGAAAGAATTGCGACCTAATTGAATATAAGGGGACACGCATCAAAGATCGCAAGAGAGGAGTGAACGACAATTCAAGATTCAAGAGGTAGAAACGTACGACTGTGAAGAAAACTCGGAGCGCGAGATTTTGCTGGAGAGGAAAAGAAGAAGAACACGATATCAATTCAAGAAGTAGAGTATTCTGAGATCTTTTTCTTCTTCTTCTTCTTCTTGTTATGCTTGAATCTGAACTCCTTATTTTTGTAATGGATTTTCTTATAGCCATGTGTGGCTAATTTTCTTTTCAACCTACAGAGCTATGAACTTGTTTGAGACTTAGAAATTATTCCCACACATTGGTTTTGCTTAATTTTAATCAGTTTATTTAATCCTGTTTTTATTATTTATTGCTCATTGACTGATCACCATTGAGCATGTTTTGGGGATTTAGGATTGAACTTGAAAGAGAGAATCTTAAATTGACCTTGGGATTGAATAATGTGGAATTAGGTCTAATATGAAATTAGGTTTTAATCTAATTTACGTCTAGGATAGACATATACCTAGAAGCTCCGCATAGTCAAATTAGAGTGAGCCCGGTTTGAATTGCACCTTAATTAATTGTGTGAGACATTGTATAATTTTTTGAGGTAGGTGTATAAGTGGACCGACAGGCACTTATAAACACTAATACTCTAGATTAGCTGATGAAATTTGGTTAGAATTAATGTGGTGGGAATAAAATATAAGAAACAAACAAGGGATTAGTATCTCTAGGTTGTCCTCTTTGATATTTGAATCTCTCTCTTTGAAAGTGCTTGTTTTTATTAAATTATTTTGTTTTACTACTATTGAAAACACTTCTTATCTGCTCAACTTAAATGAAAAAAGGAAATTTGACACCTAATCACCATTTGATTGAGTCTCTGTGGGATGACCTTGATGTGCCACTTACTATTTTCATGACCCGTAGACTTGCGGTGCTTAGTTAAATTTTTGGTAGCATCAATAACTGTCTTTCTTATTATATCATTAATATTCACTTGATTTCATGAATATTTTTTTGATATTCTTTTTTTTCTTGTTTATATTCTTTTGTTCTTTTATGTATTTAAAACTTTCATTGAAAAAAAAAATCAAGGGCAGCACTGGTGCCCCGTTGAATAATTTTCTGGATCCACCCTGGAAACATAGGCATATTTTAGCAGTGGCATGTATATTCCTTCAATCTGAGGTTCCATTGAAATTTTGAAGTGAGTTCATTAAAATTGTTACTTTTTTTTATTAACATAACCCCTTCTAAAGTCTTGGCATATAAAACTCCATATGAAATGATTTATCATCAGCAACCAGATTTGGATTCTCTTCATATTTTTGGCCATTTGGCTTTTGCTACGAATCAGAATGCTTTTGATAAGTTTCAGCCTAAATCTGACCCTTGTGTGCTTTTAAGGTTATCCTCCTAATAAAAAGGGCTTTTTTGCATTACAACCGTACCACACGAAGCAAAATTTGTAATACCCCAAATTAACAGTTATCATCAATACAATATTTTGTTTGATGGCACCTATTTAAAATAGGTGAATATGTGGTCTCAAATTTTGAGATATATTTGTTTTATCTATTAGGTTATTTTTCCTTAGAATTTAAAGTAGCCAATGTTTTATTTTTCTAAATTTTGTTTAGAATCATAAAATACCCTAAAAATACAAACAACTTCCAATTAAATAGGGGAGCATAATAGGAATTAGTAGACACTTAGATTTTCACTAAACAAAATGATTATGTAAAATTTTATAATTAATCAAGGGATTAAAATAAAAGGACATAAATCTCAAAATTCATAATTAATTAAGAAACTAAATTTTCTAAAACCCTAGAATTAATACCTAGCCCATATTAATTCATAAAATGCCATAATAAATTACCAAAGCACTTGAACAAATAAAAGAATAATTACCAACATTTAATGGGCAATTAATTAACACTAATGGAAGGTTTAGCTAATTATTTACAATTAGCACCAATAATCACCAACTAGAGATGAGTTAAGCTAATTAAAACTCAAAGACCAATAAAGGCTTGGGATTATTAGACAAATACAAATTAATGCATGAACCAATCATACAACTAGCAAGGATAATAAAGGCTTGGGATTATTAGGCTTGGGACATAAATTAATGCATGAATCACTAACCTAAGCATGAGATGAGTCACACACCTACATGATGAATCACAACCCTATCTAAAGACTTTAAAGGCTTTAGAAGATAAGATGATGGAAGGAATGATGTAAGGGATTATAGGTGGACCAATGAGGAAAAGGATAATTAAAATAACTAAATTGGTTCATAAAAATAATTCTAGATACAAACTAATAAAACGTATACAAATTAAATCATATCTTGAAATCCATGAACTAAGTTTGGAAACTAAGTTGAGATTCATAACAAGCATAAATCAAGCATGAAAACAAGTATAACCAAAGTCATTTTCATAATTGTTTAAGAAATGGAATCAATAGGAAAGATATGCAAAATTGGTCTCAAAATGAAGCTAAAAATCTCTAGAACTCAAATCCTATGGGCAATTGAACATACAACTTCATTAGACTACCTAAACACATTATTTTCAATGGATTCTAATTAGCATAAAGCAAGCCAAACTCTTAGGATAATAGTCATTGATTGTGGAAGAGGATCATGTACCAAGTGATGACTCATGTAGGTGACACAAAAGCAATTAGAAGGAGCTAGAAGGGAAGAAGGGACAGTTTTGGGGAGGTGGATAGTGGGGATAGGAGTTTGAAATCCAATCTAGATCCAATGGCCAAGAACTTACAAGAGAAAGTTCCAATTAATTACCAAGTTTACCCAACCCCTCTACTATAAATAGGACCCTTTGCTCTTCACAATCCTCACCAATTCACAAAGCAACAACATCTGAAATCTAGAGAGAAAGTGAGTGTGAGAGTCTTGAAGAAAGGAGGAGCAAAGTTCTAGGTAAGTTCTTGAGCTCTAGCTTTTAAGTTTTTAGTTATTTTGTAGTTTAATCTTTAAATCCTTTAGAAATAGTTGTTTTATGTTTTTCTGAGTTAAAATTGGTCTTATTTCGAAAAAATAATGAAAAAAGAGTTTTAGCAAAAATTCCGGAAGAGAAATACCGAAGTAACGAAGTTCTGGCGAAATTTCATCAGTTCTGGAATTTCTGAGTCTGTCATGAAAATGCTTATATTTTATGTTGAAAACATGGTTGAAAAATTCTGGAAAAATTCATGGTGAAAGTAGACATATAGGGCTTTTTTAATATGTAAAGAACATGTCCAAATGATTTCTGTACAGGGAGATAAAAATTCCCAAAGTTAGGACTACGAATTTCTGGAAAATTCTGGACAGATGTTCAAAACTAAAAACCTGGGAATGAACTGTGTAATCTGGGAAAAAGCTGTTATTTTTACTTGAAATTATACATCCTAAGCATTCCAGGGAATTTTACAGATCCTCGTTTCAATTTCTCTAGAATTAGTTATGACTTTTCAAAGTTAGCCCAAAAATCTGTCCAGATTTAAGGATCAGTGTTTCTCTCAAAATAGTAAAGGGAAATAATTAATTAATGAATCCACCAGGGGTAAAATAGTCATTTGTGGCTAAGATATCTATTGGGATATTGGTTGTGAATTAATGAATACGATATTGCCCTCATAGGAATCTGTGAACGCTTCGCAACCGACAACGTACCATGCTCGACAAGCAAAGGTACGTTCACGTACTATAACACTAGCTCTGATACTTATTGTATGATTGTATATGATTGTTGTGCTCATCGACTAAGACTTACATACGTGGTTATGTTACATACGAGGTTATGTTCTAATTATTGTTGTAGCATACGAGGTTATGTTACATACGTTGTTATTATCTTACATACGTGGTTATGTATTTCTAATCGTACATCTGTTATGGGCTTTTGTATTGATTATCATTGTAACGTCATGAATATCTGTCATACATAACTGTACATAAGCATGAGGTTAACCGTTACCAGGGGTTCAATGGTCATTGAACCTCAGCTCCTACTATAGCGTTAGGGTCCGGAGGAACCAGCAGGGCCAAGGGCAAGGGCAAGGGGCCAGCATGAGGACGCAAATGGAGAGATTTTTATTTTATCAAACTATGTTCAGAGTACTGTACCGCTGTGTAAGCAGCCAGATACTACATCAGTAAATGTTTATCAGATACTCGCTCTTTTAAACTTATTCCGATGCTTTACTCCGATCAATTATTTCAAAAACGCTTTAGAAAATTGGGATGTTACAATTTTGGTATCAAAGCAGACATCCTGGCATGAGTTTAACTAAGTTACTTTAAACAGTCTAGTGTCTAGAAAAGGGTTTTTGTGGTTGGCAATCAGTCCCCGCGAATTCGGCGAGCCTTCCACAAATACACCTGCCTGGCCAGATTGTTTAAGTAGCGGAGTTAGGTTCTGAGCCTTTGAAAACCGTTTGATCTGGCATGAACGTGGCTCAGTTATAACAAACCATTGGTGCCGAAGGCAAGGCTAGTCTATGTGGGTCAGTCAAGCAGTCGCCGTAAAGTCGGTGAGACTCCCATGATAGACACTTACCTGGCCAATCGGTTGATTAACTAAGTGGGGCTCTAAGCCATTATCTTAAAGAAAATTTTGAAAACAAGTACTGATAAACCCTGGTGTTGTTCTAATACTGGACAGAGACGAATTACCCTACGTAGATTATTACGGGATGCGGAGATGTATAGCACGTAGGACAGCTGCTCCTGGAAACATAAGAGTTAAACTAAACCCAGAACCAAGCGATTCACCCCTTATATTTATACAACCAAATTCCCCGCCCCAGAAAATCACTTAGACCCCGAAAACCTATATAACCCCATACCAATCCATGGGGTACCCTTAAACATAGTATACCCCCTGTACCTGCAAGTCCCAACAATTTGCATCACTCCTCAGTAGGTGAACTATCCCGAATAAGAGAACTTGAAAACAACTCTGACGCCAACTCCAACAACTTAGAATACGTCCTGAATGACAACTCCACCCTGACACAAGCAGAACTTCTCTACGCTGACCTAACCACTGAGACCGACAAAGATAAATACTTCTTGTATCTAACCTGAGTTAAAGAGTCTTACCTAGTAAACTCCCGCTTTATTTTCCCATACCCTTCCGGAGATTGGATTAGATCCACTCTTCATCACTTTCCTCGTACCCGCTTCTGGGTAAACAAAACCAATGAGATCCTAGACAAGGACCACATTGAGGATGTGTGTTCATGTTTTTTTTCCCACCTCAGACGTCTGGTCTATCTGAACATATGGGCAGACAAAGGCAATCCTGTATCAGTCCAAAAATGTTTTGGAAGTAGCGATAGCAGTAGTTAGTAAGACTAAGTGTAGTACGTGTGATCGCTCCTCTAAAAACCTTGAGGAGATGTAGAATACCTGTTAGATAAAAGGGTTGTGATAAATGACTAAGCCTAGTAAACGATAAGATCCATGTAAAATATCTATTATCAATACATATATGTGTGTACCATATTTCAATCTACTTGTCTCCCTAAATGTCGTTATCCACGAATCTTCGAAATTAGAATATGGCAACTATAAGAGGCGCTGGAGCTCCCAGAGGCCGAGGGAGAGGTAGGGGTAGACAACCTCGAATAGTACCACCACCATCACCCCCGAATGAAATTCAAGAAATGAGGAGAATCGTGCAAGAACAACGGGTACTCATTGATACTCTCCTCGCTAACAGACAAAACGAGGAACAGCAGAATGAGGAAGAAGAGGACAACGACGAACAAAATGATGAACAAAGTAATGCATCTGAGAGGTCCGAACGATCTCAGTCACCTCCCCGACGGGAAGGAGCAATGGTGAGACCACATCAACCCGCAAGAGAAGCTAGGGACACACAGTATTGGGTGACCCAATTCTGTAAGCTCAAACCACCGGCTTTCCGAGGTAAGCTCGATTCCACTGAAGATTGGCTAATGCGTCTGGACAAGATCTTCGAGGTCTTGGAATGTCCAGAGAACAGGAAAGCACAACTGGCAATCTACAAGTTAGAAGGAGATGCCGACCGATGGTTGAGGAACACTGCGACAACCTTACGAGCACGCTACTACCCCATTACGTGGGAAAAATTTCAAGAGAAATTCAACGAGCAATACTTTCCACTCTCCATGCAAATGATCAAAGAGTCGGAATTCCTACACATCCGACAAGGCCAGGAGGAGTCTTTCGAAGACTACTTTGCTCGTTTCACCAACTTGTCTCAGTACTCATCATACCTGAAACAAAACAATAACGAGATCAGTATGGTGAACATACTGATATATGGGCTAAAGTACGAAATAAGGGAAAGGCTGGTGTCTCAGCAGTTCTCGGAGTTAATTCATGCAGTCGAATCCTGTCGGCTAATTGAACGAAACCTGAAGGAACTTCGGAAGCCTAGAGTCTTTAACAGCAGCGGCCCTAATTGAGGACAGGCCCTAGATGAGCACGTCAAAGAATTACTCGATGCTGGATTTATAAGGGAGGTACAATATACCACATGGCTATCTAATGTCGTCATGGTGAAAAAACCCAACGGCAAATGGCGAGTATGTGTCGACTACAAAGACTTGAACAAAGTATGCCCAAAAGACGTGTTTCCCATGCCCAACATGGACCAGCTAGTGGATCAATCATCCGGTTTCCAGTTGCTCTCATTCATGGATGCTTACTCGGGATACAATCAAATTGCTATGCATCCCGATGACCAGGATAACACTGCTTTCATCACTAATAATGCTAACTATTGTTACAATGTGATGCCTTTTGGTCTTAAAAATGCAGGAGCAACGTATCAGAGAATGATGACTAAGGTTTTCAGAGACCAACTTGGAAAGAATGTGGAAGTGTACATCGATGACATGATAGTCAAGTCAAAGGAGCAAAGCGGCCATATCCAAGACCTAGGCTAGACATTTAAGAAGTTAAGGAGGCACAGGATCTGATTAAACCCGACGAAATGCGCTTTTGGATTACCCTCCGGAAAATTCTTGGGTTTCCTGTTAACAAGCCGGGGCATAGAAGCCAACCCGGAGAAATGCAGAGCGATCCTAGAGATGAAGGCCCCGACAAACAAGAAAGAAGTCCAGCAATTAACTGGAAGATTAGCGGCTTTGACGAGATTCTTACCTAAGTCGGCCGAAAAGTCACTCCCCTTTTTCAAACTACTAAAGAAGCAAGCTCAAGGAGAATGGAACTCGGATTGCGAAGACACATTCATCAGGATAAAACAATGTCTTTCTTCCCCACCAGTGCTATCAAGACCTGAACCCAATGAGAAACTAATTATTTACTTATTTGTGGGAGAAGAAGCAGTGAGCGCGGTTTTGACAAGAGAAATCGGTCAAGAACAAAAACCAGTGTATTTCGTAAGTCGAGCTTTACAAGGGCCCGAGGTAAGATATCAGAAGATTGAAAAGATGGCTTTCGTTTTATTAACAGCAGCACGACGACTACAGCATTATTTTCATAGCCACTCTATCATAGTCCAGACAAATCAACCGCTTCGACAAATCCTACATAAGCCGGACTTAGCAGGAAGGATGACGAACTGGGCAATTGAATTGTCCGAGTTTGATATTGTTTATGAGGCCCGTCAAGCAATCAAATCACAGGCTCTAGCCGATTTCCTAGTGGAGTCGACTTTCGTCCAAGAAGAAGAAGCAAGAACAGAACCTTGGAGAGTCTTCGCGGATGGCTCGTCCAACTTACAAGGTGGGGGTGCGGGGGTTATTGTGGAAAACCCCGAGGGCGTCGCCATAGAACTGTCTCTTCGGCTAGATTTCCCGACGTCCAACAATCAGGCCGAGTATGAAGCATTATTAGCAGGACTGTCTCAGGCAAAAGAGAGTGGAGCCCAGAAAGTACATATCTCAACGGATTCACAGTTAGTAGCATCTCAAATTCAAGGGGCTTACCAGGTAAAGGGACCGTTGTTGGCTAAGTATCTAGCCAGAGTGAAGGAAATCATGGCCCAATTTGACGAGGTAACGGTGGCACATATTCCGAGGGCGGAGAATACAAGGGCCGACATCCTGTCGAAGTTAGCAAGCACTAAATGCCCGGGAAACCTGAAAACAATAGTCCAACAGAATCTCCCAGAACCAAACTGTGTAATGCTGATAACAAGTTCGAAGGACTGGAGAAAACCAATTGTGGATTATTTGGAGCGAGGAATTATCCCCGACGATGATGTGCAGGCAAGAAACTTGGTGAAATCGGCAGCTGCTTACACGATGGTGGACGACCAACTTTACCGAAAGAGTATACACGCACCTCTGGCAAAATGTCTCGGGAGCGATCAGGCCCAGTACGTCTTGGCAGAAATCTACGAGGGCATCAATGGGCAGCATATGGGTGCCAAGGCACTTGCGCGGAAAGCTGTTCGGGCAGGATATTATTGGCCTACAATGGCCCAGGACGCTAAAGACCACGTCCGTAAATGTGAAAGTTTCCAGAGGCATGGAAAAATCGTCAGAATACCACCATCTGATTTGCAGGAAATCACGGCACCGTGGCCATTTTTCAAATGGGGCATGGACTTGCTAGGACCTTTCAAACTGGCACCCGGTCAGTTGAAGTGGCTCATTGTGGAAGTGGATTACTTTACAAAATGGGTTGAGGCCGAACCACTGGCAACAATAACTTCGGCCAGAACACAGAAATTTTTCCAGAGAAGCATTATCTCACGGTTCGGAATTTCAGCAGAAATAATCACGGACAACGGGACGCAGTTTGCGGACCAAGGATTTCAGAAGATGATGCCTGACTTCCAAATTAAACATCATTTTGCTTCCGTGGAACACCCGCAGTCCAATGGACAGGCAGAGGCAGCAAACAAAGTAATCGTGAACGAGCTTAAAAAGCGAATGGAGGAGGCCTAAGACAGTTGGGTTGAGCATCTGTATTCAATACTATGGGCATATCGGACAACTGTGCAGTCATCCACGGGGGAAACCCCTTTCAGACTTACTTACGGATGTGAAGCCATGATACCTGTGGAAATCGGTGAACCTTCCTTGAGTAAATTGCAGGTCACTCAGGAACGAGTTAACAACGAGGCAATTGCTGCTGAGTTGGATATGATTGACGAGGTTCGTACTGCTGCTCACCGGAGGGATGTGGCTACAAAACGACTTATCATAGCTCGCTACAACAGGAAGGTTAATCCACGTTCTTTCAAGGAGAATGACTTGGTACTCCGAAGAGCTGATATTGGCAACAAGAACGCCCGAGATGGGAAGCTAGCAGCCAACTGGGAAGGCCCCTACAGGATCAAGGAACGACTTAGAAAAAATGCTTACGTTTTAGAAACCTTGAAGGAGAAAGTGCTGAAAAGAACTTGGAATGCCGATAAGCTCAAGGCTTATTACAGTTGAAGTCATCTGCCGCAAACTCTAATTCATTATGTTTAATTGCTACTTGTTAAATTCTCTTTTTCAGAAAGTTTAATTGCGGGTTCGAAACTTGCCCAGTATTATGTAAAGACTTTGATCAATGGAGTAATAGGCTATAAAGCCGAATTCAGCTTTGTTAAAGCTATCGGAACATGTATGAACCCCGAGTTGGTTCATAAATCATGTCACCTAAAACACATGTATGAACCACGAGTCGGTTCATAAATCATGTAACTAAAAACACTGTATGAACCCCGAGTTGGTTCATAAATTATGTCACTAGAACCGCATGTATGGACCCCGAGTTGGTTCGTAAATCATGCAATTAACATGTATGAATTCCGAGTGATTCATAAATCATGTAGCAATTAAAACACCGGTGGGATAAATCCGCCAAATACGAGTCTGAACATGACCGTATAGTGGCAAAGCCGCCAAAGAAAAAACGGACGGGAACTCGGGTCGGATGATTCGCGGTTACCGTATCGTTCTTAATGGCCATATTAAACAGACATGCGCGAACGTTGCAAACGCATAATTTCGTGAATCATGTAACTCGGCAATTTAAGTGATGGAAATAAAAACAAAGGCACTTTAACCGACCTTGATCATGTCGGTTGGTCGCCTAAACAAAAAAAAGACAGTTTGACAGAAATAGAAACAAACTCGAAAAATTCTATTTATATAAAGTCAGCTGTTGATTACCTCAGTTCAAAACAAAAGCCCAACACGGGCACTGAATTTACTAAACAAAAGAGAAAGGACAGAGCAAATCGGATCAGTCAAGAGCCATTTGAGCCGTCAAGAGCCTGTTGATCCCCACCAGTTTCCTCAGGACCTAAGCTAGTTGAAAGAGCATCCAAAGAAGGAGCCGGGTGAAAAATCCTGGCTTCAACATAGGCATTAACGTGCGCTTTCTGCAGATCTAGAGAGAATTGGGGATTCAAGAACTGGGCTTGCTCCAAGGCGTTCTCAAACGCATCCGCCACGCCGGTCTTCAATTTAGCCACGTCATTATTGGCAAGATCAAGAGCCACTTGACTGGTCTCAAGGGACGACGTCAGTTTGGCAACCTCGTCCTTGTACTTCGTCAACAAAGCCAGATCTTGCTCATGGATTTGAACATGGCAGGTGATCTCAGATTCCGCCTTATGGAGCTTATCACGCAGAATAATAATTTCATCCGACAGGCTCTCCTTCTCGGCTTGAGCCACATGAAGTTCCTCCTGGGCCTGAGCTACCCGGTCATCTGACGTCTTCTTATTCGCCTTTAAAGAGGCTATCTCCACTGCCTGATCTCCAACTAAATCCTTGAGATGAGCAGTGAGATGACAGACAGCGGCGTTCCTCATGTTCGTGTGCTTTAGATCCCTGAGTTCCTTTAACTCCAATGTCGACAATTTTTTCCTGTTATAGTAATGAGAGGGAGCTTGAAGACCTACACGAAGGCCCGCAGGAATTTTATTGTCCCAAAGGTATGACTTCAGGAGTTCAACGACGGGCCCAGAGGAGGTCGCAGGAACCTCAGATGCCGCTCTCTCAGGCTCAAGGACAGGAATGGCCAAGGGAATGTCGTCTTCAACTTCATCTTTCGGCTCAGCCTCGAGGGTTTTCTTCTTCCTCAATCTCTTGGTTCTCTTGGCCAGAGGAGGATCAAAAGACTCAGGAACCGAGACCGCTCTCTTTGCAGCAGGGGTCATGGGACTAGATGAGGGAGGTGCCGCATCCGAATGGCGGGCGGTGACATCAAGATAGTCAGGTCTTTTTCCCATTAGATCACCTAAAAAAAAAAGAGTTAGATAAAATTTCAAAGAAAATATGCTTCAAAAACATCTAAATCAACTATCATACCCGTAGTGGGTGATTTCCATACAAAAGAAAGAATGTACTTGGCTGAGTCCACTAAGGGCTCTCTATTGACTGAGGTGGAAATGAAAGCAATTGCGTCTTTCTCCTGGACGGTCATCTCGGAAATGGGGGTCAAAAAATTCTTGGCTTCGAACTTGTGGTGCTCTTCAGTCCAGTATAAGGGGAAACGACCCTCGAGTTCCCCGGAAGCCGAAGTTTGAAGAAACCAGGGGACACTACCGGGTTTGGCTGACACTTTGAAAAATGAACTCTTAAAGCCTTTCCACGAATCGGTGAAAGGCTTGAGAAATTTACACCCAAAAGAAGCCCGAAGTGACGTCCATCCAAACTCCAACAGGTCGTCTTCCGTGGAAAGATTGGTCTCTAAAGGAACGAAAAAGTAACAAAACACGGGCACGGAGCAGACTAAGTCAAACTTGTAACAAAAGCTTTCAAAAGCTACGGTGAAGGCCCAGCTGTTGGGATGAAGTTGAGAAGGGGCCAGATGAAAATGGCGAAGGAGCTGCATTTGGAAGTTAGAAAAAGGGAATTCCATCCCAAGTCGGGAAATGACATGTCTACAGAAGAAGAAGAAGTGGGTTTCCTTTTCGGGGTGTCCAGAAGCCACCGACTCACTAGTTGAAGGCTGGCACATAGTATACCCGTCCCCACCTCGGATCACACGAGCAATTGTCTTAGCAGACAACTTATTTTTCATGTCGGTGACGGCTTTACTGACGGCATATCGATTGATTGTCGTCATTCGCGAAGTACCAGAGGGAGCGGACTCGCCAGTCTCGGATTGGTTTGTTTGATGAGAAAGAAAAGACATAAATACCCATACAAAAAAAAAAGACTAGGTCAGAAGTTGGAAATACCTGAAGTCACAGGATTTATGGGAGTTTGAGATGCTGAAAACTGTAAAGGGGTGTAGACGGCGGCGGATCTCCACGGCCTCTCGAGACAACGATAGCGATCCAAAATCTGCTCGGCTTCTCGATCAAAATTCTGGCGGGCAAGGTCAATAGCTTTGTACATACACTCTTCGCAAGGTGTAGTAACCTCGGCCGGGTGAGTCGGGGCGGAAGCATCTGGAGTAACATCTTGGGCGACTAAGGGGCTCGCCGAGGCAGCGGGCGTAGGTTGAACCACCTGACTTTGATGAGATCGTCCGCCTCCGCCACCTCGGGAAGAACTAGCACCTCGGGAATAATTAGCACCTCGAGAAGAACGGCCACCCCGGGAAGACCTAGCACCTTGAGAAGAACTACCTCCTCGGGAAGATCCACCACCACGGGAGGAACGGAGCATATCTTCTATTCTTTCCACCTCAGTGGGAAGAGTAGACCAAAGCCAGAGTTTAGTTCGGCCAGAAACTCTTTGGAGTATCTCTCTATCCTCTTTTGGGATTGGCCGACCGTACATATCTACTAGTGGAGCCTGGGGATCCATCTTCTATCTTATGAAAAACAACTTTAATGCTAAATCGTAGGAAATTGGGAATTGTTAAACACACAAGCAGAATTTAAGAATGAAGTTCAAGATCATACAGAAACATTCAAGAACAGGTAAAAACACGAAGGCAATGCATTGAAGATGAAGAACAATGAGCTCTAGATTTCCAGAATTCCCAGTATTTTAACGACTCAGATAAGGCAATCTCACAATGATTTTCAACAATTCCTTCTTGTTCGGAGAGGAATTCAAAATCATCATCATCGTTTAAAATACCCAGCAAGAATAGATGCATATTTCAAGAAATCAAACTCAGAAACATAGCAGAAACACGAAAATAGCAAGCGATGGAACAGAAGATTCGAGGAAACCACTCAAAAGAAATTCTTATTACGGATGACTAAAGATAAACGAGATCAAATGCGAGTAAAGAACTTACTCGCGAACTGGAAAAAGGTGAAGTTTGAGAAAGGAAGTGTAGAGAGCACCCTGCTGGTAACCTCTTCGAAGGGAGTTTGATCAAGTACGAGACTCAGAGGAATGAAGAACGAACAAGTGAAATTGTGAAATCAACAATGCACTTGTATTTATAGGCAAATCAAGGCGCGTGACGGTTCGCTATCCAGAGGTTTCATCGGTTACGAGGTGCTGAGGGAGCGACGGTACAGAATTCAAGCAAGTGAAATTTGAAATGAACCGACGGGATCAGGGCTAAACCCTACTAAATCCTAAAAGGTAATTACGACCAATGTGATATGACGTAGAGTATTAATGAGCGCGATAACCGAAGGCGGCTTTTTGAAAGACGTGTTGCTACAAATTCAGAGGGAGTGGATACACGAAACGGCACCCCAAACCTAAAAGACCTAAAAGTAAAGATAGACAAATAACCGTGACGATAGACATGACCACGGTTAGTTTAACGGTAGGCATGTCGGTAAACAGCACACCTCGGCAGAAATCGTGGAGTTAAACCTCGGTGTGGTGCAACCCCGGCGTGAAGGGCGACATAAACCTGATAGCTTGCAAAAAAGGGTTGTCGACTTCATAGTGCATAAGGCCAGATATCTGTACCGGCTAGAAAGCGTATTTAAGAAACCTGGGCAATGTTAACAGGACCGAGACATCTCGAACGACTCCTAGTCGGGTACCATCATCAATGCATCCCGACAACCTAGGAACCTGAGCTGTCGGGCTGGGGGGCAATTGTTATGGATCTTGGATATGGGCCACGAAGCCCAACTCTTTATGCCACTACCTGCGACAGTCACTCCCACGTAGGCCACTACTAACTACATGATCGGGAACACGAGCCACTACCAACTGCATATCTCGGGACACGAACATGAACCACCATCTCCTATAAATAGGAGAACATTCCACTGGTGAACGGTATGCACTATTCACCCTTTCATTCTCACTGAGCACACACCCCCACACTCAGTGGCTAAACGCCAGAAGTATATTCGAACTACGTTGGCTTTGATCCCTATACTAGGGTACGTAGGCCCTAGGCATTGCTCTTAGTTCAAGCCAGTATTATATTGTTCAAACTCGAACAAAACCTATATGGTCGTAGAATTAGATAAATAAATTTATAATAGGAAAGCATGAATAATTAACATGACAAACTAGAGAATATATAATTCATTGAAATATATGAGATAAGAATCACCTTCCAAAACTGGCTATCCAATAGGAACCAACATCGACTCTCGAATTAAAGGCTAATAGTGATTGAGAATGAGATGGAGGTAGATTATAAATAGAGTTGGTAAGAGGTCTGAGTTCCAAAGTAGAAATGAAAGGTATTCCACTGCCAGTGTTGACAAGGCAAACTTGTATGGTGTCGGTTGTGGGAGCAAGGATAACGTCTGTAAAAACAGAAGTAACATTACAAACCACAGTAGCCCATAAATCGACATTGAGGTACAAGTCAGAACTTGGATATTTATTTTTGCGGTCATAATTTCCATAAGCGAAGAAAGCTCTGACGAGGTATTTGTTATTTTCTCCCAGTTTTGGTTTAAGGGTGTAGCAGTTCCTTTTTCCTTGTGGGAAATATCTCAGCGTCTAAATTTGTCTTCCAAAAAAAGGATTGTCACACCCCGTTTTCTAAAGCGTTTTTGAAATAATGTTATTAGAGTTCAAAAGGTTTAATCAGAGTAGAGCATCGAAATAATTGTGAAAACGAGTAACTGATCAACATTCAACAATAGTGTATCTGTGTACTGTTACAACCATCCAAATATTCGAATATTCAAAAAGCAAAAACGGGAAATAAAAATTCCAAAAGAATCTCCTCGTCCGCTCCATCACGCTATCTGCTTACCCTTCTCCTCGGACTGGCCTCCTGAGGGTCCTGGGGCTAAGGTAAGAGATGAGGTTCAATTACTATTGAACCTCAGGTAACGGTTAACCTCATGCTTATGTATCAAATATGTATGACAGATATCCATGGCAAAACAGTAATAATCACATACAATATTCTCATATTTAAATAATAACATAACACAACCACTGCAATATGCATGTTATTATAGTCTGCACTATCCACCAATGCCACGGTGTACATCCGTGTCCTCAGCGCTAGGGAAACATAACGGCGTTATCAAGACTATAACCCGTATCAAGCAGTATGTGTATGATCAATTTTCAAAAACAGATTCTCAGACTATCTATCACATATAAACATCCCATAAGCATCAGAGTTAGTGTTACAATACGCGTCCGTACCTGGGTTGGTAATTTCGGTACGTAGTTCCGGTATAACGTTGATCAGAGAATGATTGCATTCTTCCTATATTAGGAATATTGCGTTATTAATTTATAAATAATATCATAAAATATATTTTGGCCACTGCTAACTATTTTACCCTTGGTACACTGGTATATAATTTTATTTTCTCAAAATTCGTTGAAAAACGCTGGGCAACATTGGGCAGAATTTTGCCTATCTTCGAAAAATCATAACTAATTCTAGGAAAATCGAAACGAAGATCCGTAAAATGTTCCAGACTCCTTAGGATGTCTATTTTCCAGAAAAAATATCAGGCTTTGTCCAGATTCCAAAAATCATTCCCAAATTTCACGTGTTCATCCTCTGCCCAGAAATTCCAGCATTTTCGTAACATAAATTTGTGAATTTCTTTCTCACTGTACAGAGCTCATTTCAACATGTTCTTTACATATTTGAAAATCCCTATATGTCTAATTTGATCATGAATTTTCTCAAAATTTTTCAATATCATTTTCAACATGAAATATGAGTGTTTCTGTTACTAGTGCAGAAATCACCTAACCGACGAATTTTCGCCAGGACTTCGTTACTACAGTGTTTCTAACCCGGAAATTTTGCTAAATCACTTTCTTCACTAATTTTTTGAGATAAAGCTATTTTTAACCATAAAAACATGAAATTAAAACTATTCTAGAATTTTAAAGATTAAACTACTTCTAGCTATGAATTTAAAACTCAAAACTAAAGAACTTTACTTACCTAAAGCTTGATCTCCTTCAAGCCTTCCTTCAGCTCTCTCAACTCTCTCTCAAATAAGCAGATGATGCTTTGCTTGGTGTGAAGAAAAGTGAATGACCCAAGCCTCTATTTATAGGGAAAAGGTTGGACAAATTGATAAATAAATGCAACTTCCTTCTTGTTAAATTTTGACCATTGGATCTAGGTTTCAATTGAATTATTCCATCCTCACCATCCAGCCTAAAAAACCGAAATTCCCTTCTCTCTCTCCCTTCATCTTTTTCTTCTCCCTTCTTCAAGAAGCCACAAGACTTGCACTTTAAGTTTTGAATAGTGATTTGTATTCTACAAGCTTTTAACCAACTTTGTAACATGTGTTGAAATTCATTTTCTTCTCTTTGAAGCCACCAAAACCGTGCCCTCCTCTGAATTTTTGGGTTTTATGTTTGTTTTGGGCTTTATTCATAATTAGGGCAAGAGCTTGGGTTATCAAAAATTGATTTAGGTGTTTTTATGGCATTTTATTTGCCCTATTAAGTCCTACCGACACTTATTCAAAAAATAGAGTAAATACACATACTAATTTGGAGACAACATACTCTCCTATTTCCAATAGATCCTAAATGGCCAAAATATCATATTCAAGTGAAATACAATTTTTGGGGTATTATAAGGATAATCTATTAGGACAGATTTTTCTTCATCTGCAACCATAGAATTTGTTCCTCTTTCTACAAAACCTATGTCTGTCAGATATGAGATTTCAGTCTCTGGGTCAGTGTATCCACTATTTGCTCCACAGTCAATGCTTATGAAATCTGTGTGCGCAAAAACCGGGACGCATTTAGTAAAGTACAATAAAATATGGAATTGGTTTTGAATATCGAAGCAATGAAACACAAGGTTGGACGAAGGCAAGCCCTAAATCTAGTTAAAATATTAACTTTACCAGGGTGAGCATTGCTGGTGGTGAGTTTCATCATTCCTTGTACCATTGCGTTGCCAAGCAAGAAAAGTTGAATCAATACGAACCAAAGAATCCATTGTGGTGCCTTCTCCTTCTCCATGAGATTTCTTCAATTCTCTAAAGGAGACGTACGGCGTACGCTATCTCTTCATGTCATATCATAATAAATATATAAAAGAAAAACAGTAAAGTGTGCAAATTAAATAAGGAAAACGATAGAGATCATGAACTAATGCGAACCTTGTCGAGATCTCAAATTTCAAACCAAGACGAGAAGAGTTTTGAGTACGCTAGTAAAGTTGGGGGGTGTACGTTTATATATATAGAAGGAGAAAGTAGTGTTTACCCCAGACGCGGAGCACATTTTGTCCTCATCACGTTGATGTTTGGACCGTCAACATTGATTTTGGACAATCCAGATTTAAATTTAATTAATATATATATATATATATATTAAATAATTTTTTATTTTAATCATTCAAATTCATATTTACCTACCGTATTTGGAAATACCTTGTGTTAATTGATTGCATTTTTATACTTTTAAAAGTTTAGAAAATAGTAGTACTCATAGTTAATGATGCACAATTATACTGCTAATAATTGGGGAGAATTTTACAGTGAAGTCTCAAACAACTAAATTAAGGATAGAAAGGTCCTCAATAAATTTATTCGAGCAATGAGTTGCAAATATTGATTTAAATAACTGTAAATTCAAGGATCATAAGTTTAAATAGAACACTTAGGCTTAAAACGTAATTTTCAGTTTGCAGCTGGTATTTTTGTTTGTAATTAATAATCTGAATTGATAGTTACAACTTACTTTCAGAAAATTTCTTCAGGACCTAACTGTCATTAATTCATGTTTTTTGGGATCATTCTTCCTTATATTTATGTGTACTTTTCTGCTTTTTACAGTTTAATTTGAAGATATCAAGTTTTAGTATCCATCAACTTCTAATTAGTAAAGTTAAAAGGTATTTTAATTGGGAATTGCTGCTACTGGAGAAGAAAAAGTTTAATCGTAATAACCAAAATAATTATAAATATTATATAGATAAACTAAAAAAAATAAAAAATTGTCTTCCTTGCTTTTTCCCATGCATCTTCCTTATAGAAACAAATTGACTTGGCTTTATGGATTTTTCATCAATTTCTAATTTACTTTTGTGAATTTTACATGAATGTGCTGTTCAAATCTCATCCCCAAATTCCTTATCAGCGGGCTTTTTTGTCTAACAGCAACGAATAGAAATCGTTTTTAATTAATTCACCAAACTGAATAAATTTAATTAAAATAACTTGGAGTTTTTAAAACTACCCGTATTTTCAAAAAAAAAAATATCTTTAATTAAATGAAAAACAATCTGACACGATCGTACTCACCTCTCTCAATCCCTTTTTCCCTCATCATTTTTCTTTTAACAATATTCAAATCAATGACACAAATTGGAATATTAGTTGCTTCGTAAAGCTTACGTAATTTTTTTATTTTTTTTGTCAACGTAAAGTTTACGTAATGACTTATGAATAAGAATATAAACATCATCGATATTTTCCGTAGTTTTCCATCTTTTTTTTTTTTTATATGAAGTTTTCCATCTATTTAACTCAACGAAAGTGCAATGGGCACGTCTTTTTTACCCAAAAAGGGCATGCCTCTTTGACCGAAAAGGGAAATGGGCATGCCTTTTTGACCCAAAAAAGGGGCACGACTTGTGCATGCCACAGTGAAGTTACGCGTTCATAGGATTCCAAGTGGATTTGGTCTACCACCGAAGACAGCAGTACAGTGGCACAGCTGGTGGTATTGAGATGCTTTATATCTCCCCTCAGGTCCCGTGTTTGAATCTCCCCTCCCCTTGCCTTGTACCAAAAAAAAAAAAAGTGGATTTGGTCTCGACTAAGCCGATTTGGTGATCCGTGGATGAAGGATGAATACTTCAGCCCAGCTCAAAAAGTTTTGCGTGCTAAAAAAAGGGGAACAAAAAGAATAAAAAAGACATTTTCTTTTGCTCCAAAAAAAATGTCTTTTGAATTATTTTTTAATTTAAAAAAAAAGAATTAAAAAGACATGAAAGGCAAGAGACGAAACTGTGACACCTCAAAGTTTGATCATTTCAAACTTTCTCTAGCGATAGTAATAGTACTTATATCTAAGGTTATCAAACTCACGAGTCTATGCAAACTCATGACAATGATGTAAACTCGTATCGTAAACTCGAATCGGTAAACTCGTAAGAGTTTACTTTTATCATTAAACATGTATTAACGGTGTATAATTAAATAATTATAATATAAAAATAACAACAATTTGATTTAAATATATTTTAAATCCAAATAATTAAAATTAAATATATCAACATTCATAATTTATTATACCTAATAAAGAAATTTCTATAAAATTCATATATAAAGTTGTTGAGGATGACAAAATTGAAAAAAATTAACACAATTTTGTAAGCTACAAACGTAAAAACGGTAAATTCGGTCTGTAAACTCGTGAGTTTATATGAGTTTACAGTTGACATGAGTTTGCTAGAAACTTAACTCGATTTAGTAAGGTAGAAACGTAAAGACGGTAAACTCGGAAAGTCAACTCGCGAGTTTGACAACAATACTTATATCGCTACTTCGGTTTTATCGGGAATTGGTAGTCAATAACAAGTCTAATAGTAATTAGTAATAACAAAAGTAATTATAAATATTATATAAATACACGGTTCACATTAGTGCTTTAATTTTCCTTAGGTACTTGTTATGTTCTTCTCCCCCTAATTAGAGGGATGAGGGTATTTTTTTTTATATATATATTGTATTTATTTAGATTAAATTATATGATATATTCTGAATTTTTTTATATCTACTATCTCAAATTAATTAATTTACAGTTATGCATTCGTAAATATTTTTATATAACACCAATATTCTGAAAATTAATTAATTTAAGATATTAGATGTAAAAAAAAAAGTTCAGGATACAACATATAATTTAATCTAAATAAATAACACACACATATATATATATATGCCCCCTCATCCCTAATTAGAAAAAAAAAAAAGTACATAACAAACACCTTATGACCTAATATTAATTCAACATTTATTGTGTTCCTTGCTTTTTTTCCCTTTTTCCATGCATCTTCCTTATAGAAACAAATTGACTTGACTTGATGGATATTTCATCCATTTTCTAATTTACTTGTGTGACTTTTGTGGTTGTTTGTGCTTTTCAAATCCCATCCCCAAATCTATTATCAGTGGGCTTTTTTGTCCAACAGCAACGAAAGTGAACCTCTTGGAATAAATCTTATTCTCTGGTTTACATTAGGAATCATTTTTAATTAATTCATCAAACTAAAAAAATGTAATTAAAATAACTTGAAATTTTTAAAACTATTCGTATTTTCAAAAAGATATCCTTAATTGAATGAAAAAAAAAAAAAAACTGACGCGATTGTACTTATCTCTCTCAATCCCTTTTTCCATCATGATTTTTTGACAATATTCATATCAATGACACTATTGGAATATTAGTTGCTTCGTAAAGTTTACGTGATGACTTATGAATAAGAATATAAAAATATACTTTCAGTTATAAAAAAGATATAAATATATAGTAGTAGCCACAAGCAGTGCCATCAAAGGTTAAGTTGGCACTAGGGTCCTTCGCAATTGACATGTGTAGTTTCCGTTTCTTGATATAGTTTTATAGCTGTTTGCTTATATTTTTTTAAAAGAAAAAACAAAAGAGAGAGATATTTTTAGTCAATTAATTTCTATTGAAAATATATTTCAAATACTGTACTGGATTACCTATTTGAGAAAATCTTATATAAAGACGGTTGAAATAGGAAAATCTTATATAAGGCTGGTAAACTTAACAAATCTTAAATTGGGTCAATGACCCAATTTAGAATATTTAAATATTGAATATTTTTCAATAACACCCCTAACCCATAATTAAAAAAAAGAGAGCACCTATCAGAGATTAGCCGTAATGTGGGAGGGAATTAAAACGCCTTTTAAAGATTTCCCTAATTAAAGCTTTTGGCTATGGCAGAGATGGAGGTGCAGACATCGAGGAAAGAGTGTGAGAATAGGAAGAAGAACATAGTAGAAGCAAAAGCTAGAATAGATAAAGGACAAGCAAGGACTTATGGCCAATAGGTATATATGCTTTAGCTGTATATCCTCAAATGATCTTTTCTCATCGAGAAAGCATAGACTTCTTTTGTCTCATCGTTTTGTGTGTAGTTATCACCTCCGTCTTCGTGATCCTCTCCGACCACCGAGCACGCTGAAGATTTCGAGGCCGCCAAAAATATTTCTCCCCAATTTGAATTTTCTGTCATTAGGGTTTTTAGTAGTACGTGAACAATGTTATTCTATCTCTTTTTTTTTTAATAACTAAGGGATATAGAGGTAATTAAACTCAAATTCTAAATTCCTAATTGTGTCACATAACCTAATTAATAATTTATTAAGTTTAGTAACCTAAATTAAAATTTAGGTAATTCAACCGTCTTTATATAGGATTCCCCCTAACTATTTAGCCGTTAATCATTATGGCCTTTACTTTTATTCTTTTTCTTATAAACCTATATTTTTTTTTCTTGCTATAGAAGAGTTTAATATAACACTTAAAAGTTAATATATATTTTAGCCAATATTTATTTATATCAAATACCTCTGTTATTGTCATGAGACAAAAAAATAAAAATAAAATAGAAATCTCTTCTAGATTATTAACAATTATTTAAAATAATAATAATCTTAAGAAAAGAAAACTATTGTTGGAGGGTCTGCATATGCTGAATACTATCTAGCTTTATTATTGTTATCATTTGAAAAAGGTTTTATCTTTTTCCCTTTTGCCATTAAAGAAATGGTTTTATCAAGTATGCTATGCTTACATGATTTGACTAGGTCAACGAAAATGAGAAGCCCTTCTACTTGTGACTGGAACCATTGGAAACATACATGTGAATATCATCGATATTTGTAACCGTAGTTTTCCATATATTTAATTCAACAAATTAAATGTGAAATGGGCACACTTTGTGCTTACCACAGTGCCATTACTTGTTTATACTATTCCAAGTGGATTTGGTTTTATCAATGAGGAGTGTCAGTTAATTAAGGATTTGATCTAATTCGGATCTTGATTTAGGGGCAACATAAAATTTGTTCCTGTTTCAACAAAGCCTGTTTCTATTTGATATGAGATTCCAGTATCTGGGTCAGTGTCGTATGCATTGCTTGCTCCACAGTCAATGCTAATGAAATCTGTGTGCGACATTGTACAAATTTATTGAAGAACATAATATGGTTGACCTGTAATTAAAGGAAATTAAAGCCTTCTAACCCCCCCCCCCCCCAAAAAAAAAAAAGAAAGAAAAGAAAAATTACACAAGGATTAGGACATGCATGGAACATTATCATACAAAAACTTTGGGAGCTTATTACCAGGGTGGGCATCGTTGATGATGATTTTCCTTTGATCTTTTCTTGTGTCGCCAAGATTAAAGAAAAGTGGGAACAAGGTGAGCCATAAGGTTAACTATAAAATCCGTTGTTGTGCTCTCTCCATGTGGTCTATAGAATTTATAATACCCCAAAATTGTATTTCACTTGAATATAATATTTTGGCCATTTAGGACTCATTGAAAATAGGAAAGTATGTTGCCTCCAAATTAGTAAGTGTATTTATTCTATTTCTGGAATAAGTTGTCGGTAGGACTTAATAGGGCAAAATCCAACTCTCTAAATTTTATTAGGAGTCATAAAAATATTATAAAATGCCATAAAAACACCTAAATTAATTAGCTAAGATTTTTCAACAATTAAAGAACAATTAAATCTACACTTAAGGATATATTGACATATAACTCATATATTGTCAAAAATAAGCCATAAAGGAGTAGGACGAGGTCTGAAATAATTAGAGGACACTAAAAATAATTAGTAAACACCAAAAATTAATCTTAATTGAATTAACATGCATAATTAATTTAATGATAAATATTTACAAGCAATTTGGAATATTTAGGCTAAATTCAATATTAAAGCTTAACAAGGGATCGGTAATTGAAACAATTGGATTTAGTAGGATCATAATTGAATTGGTAATTAATAAAATTACTACAAACTGAACCTAATTAAGCTAAATCAAATAGTAAACAAGAAGAATTTAGCTTAGGGCTTTTTACCACAATAAATCACATTGGATCAATTTTTGGTAGCCCAACCTCTTGCCCTAATTATGAATAAAGCCCAAAACAAACATAAAATCCAAAAATTCAGAGGAGGGCACGGTTTTGGTGGCTTCAAAGAGAAGAAAATGAATTTCAACACATGTTGCAAAATTGGTCAAAGCTTGTAGGATACAAAACACTATTCCAAACTTAAAGTGCAAGTCATTTGGCTTCTTGAAGAAGGAGAAGAAAAAGATGAAGGGAGAGAGAGAGTGAAATTTCGGTTTTTAGGGGTTGAGTGGTGAGGATGTGATGTTTTGATTAAAACCTAGATCCAATGGTGGAAATTTACCAATAGTGAAGTTGCATTTATTTACCAAATTGTCCAACCTTTTCCCTATAAATAGAGGCTTGAGTCATTCACTTTTCTTCACACCAAGCAAAGCATCATATGCTTATTTGAGAGAGAGTTGATAGAGCTGAAGGAAGGCTTGAAGGAGATCAAGCTTTAGGTAAGCAAAGTTCTTTAGTTTTGAGTTTTAAATTCATAGCTAGAAGCAGTTTAATCTTTAAAATTCTAGAATAGTTTTAATTTCATGTTTTTATGATTAAAAATAGCTTTATCTCAAAAAATTAGTGAAGAAAGTGATTTAGCAAAATTTCCGGGTTAGAAACATAGTAGTAACGAAGTTCTGGTGAAAATTCGTCGGTTAGGCGATTTCTGAACTAGAAACAGAAACACTCATATTTCATGTTGAAAATGATATTGAAAAATTCTGAGAAAATTCATGATCAAATTATACATATAGGGATTTTTAAATATGTAAAGAACATGTTGAAATGAGCTCTGTACAGTGACAAAGAAATTCACAAAGTTTTTGTTGTGAAAATGCTGGAATTTCTGGGTAGAGGATGAACACGTGAAATCTGGGAATGCTTTTTGGAATCTGGGCAAAGCCTGATATTTTTTCTGGAAAATAGACATCCTAAGGAGTCCATAACATTTTACGGATCTTCGTTTCGATTTTTCTAGAATTAGTTATAATTTTTCGAAGATAGGCGAAATTCTGCCCAATAATTTCCAGTGTTTTTCCACGAATTTTGAAGAAAGAAAATGATGGTTTAATGTATCAAGGGTAGAATAGTCATTAGTGGCCAGAATATATTTTAGGATATTATTTATAAATTAATAACGCAATATTCCTATTATAGGAAGACTGCAATCATTCTCTGATCAACGTTACACCGGAACCACATACCGAAATTACCAACCCAGGTACGGACACGTATTGTAACACTAACTCTGATGCTTATGGCATGCTTATATGTGATAGATAGTCTGAGTATCTATTCTTGAAAATTGATCATACACATACAGCTTGATACGGGTTATAGTCTTGGTAACGTCGTTATGTTTTCCTAGCGCTAAGGACACGGTTGTACACCGTGGCACTGGTGAATAGTGCAGACTATAATAACATGCATATTGCAGTGGCTGTATTATGTTATTATCTGAGTATGAGAATATTGTATGTGATTATTACTGTTTTGCCATAGATATCTGTCATACATATTTGATACATAAGCATGAGGTTAACCGTTACCTGAGGTTCAATGGTAATTGAACCTCAGCTCTTACCTTAGCCCCAGGACCCTCAAGAGGCCAGTCAGAGGAGAAGGGTAAGCAGATAGCGTGACGGAGCAGACGAGGAGATTCTTTTGGAATTTTTATTTCCCGTTTTTGCTTTTTGAATATTCGAATATTTGGATGGTTGTAACAGTACACAGATACACTATTGTTGAATGTTGATTAGTTACTCGTTTTCACAATTATTCCGATGCTCTACTCTGATTAAACCTTTTGAACTCTGATAACATTATTTCGAAAACGCTTTAGAAAACGGGGTGTGACATTTTTGGTATCAGAGCAGACATTCTGGCCCGAAGTTAACTAAGTTACTCCAGACAGTCTGGTGTCTAGAAAGGGTTTTGTGGTTGGCAATCAGTCCCCGTGAATTCGGCGAGCCTTCCACAAATACACCAGCCTGGCCAGATTGTCTGAGTAACGGAGTTAGATTCGGAGTTTTTCAAAAAGTATTTTCTGGCTAGAACCTGGTTCAGTTATGAGAAACCATTGGTGTCAAAGGCAAGGCTATTCTATGTGGATCGGTCAAGCAGTCGCCATAGAGTTGGTGAGACCCCCATTATAGACACTTACCTGGCCAATCGGTTGATTAATTAAGTTGGGCTCTAAGCCGTAGTTTTGGAACATATTTCGAAAAGACTACTGATATAACTTTGGTGTACATGTTGAAGGAAATGGCTAGACCACCCATTAACCATCGGAGAGCCCCTTTCGTTCATCGATACGGACATATGAGACGCGTTGCCCGGAAGAGTGCGAACCTACAAATGGTAGGTAGAAGGTTGAACCCCGACCCAGTATACACTCCGCCCGCGCCAGAACCCCAGTATGCGCCAGTACCTCCTGCCCCTGCTAATCCCTTGGGATTGTCGTACAACCCGCTTTTTCCTGTTGGGCACTTAAATGACCCAGAGCCCGTATACCACCCAGGCCCAGACTACCCTGACAACCTGTACAATCCCAATCCCTTACCGGCTATACCCCTGAACGTCTTACCTGCACCTGGTGCCCCAGCAGGCTCACACCATTCCTCTGTTGGGGACAATTTTGACTATATTGACGTAGCAGACCTGGTGGACGAGAATGCTGAGTCTGATCATGAGTTCATCGAGTTAGCTAACTTAGAAGAGGAGCACACTGACAATGTAGCTGAGCACGCTGACAATGAGAACCTGCGGTATGTGCTGGATGGCAACCGCGATTTGACGGAGACTTTGAATGACGACTTTGTACGGGCAAACTGGGATGTGGCAACCGCTCAGGAACAGTTTTGTGTTTTCTGACCTGTATCCGGGAGCTGTACGACATGAGCATGCCTTTTAACAACCCTTACCCTCCTGAAGATTGGATCCGATCCACTCTTCACCACTTCCCTCGTACCAATTTCTGGATACATAAGACAAATGAGCTTCTCGACAAAGGTCCCATAATGGAGGTCTACATCCACCTTTGGCAGATCCGGAGTTGGGTGCATCGGGCTATGTGAACCTGGAGGAAGAAGGCGGAAGCTGAAATCAGTCCAAGAAAGCGGTGGAAGATTATGACGCGTAGTAGTAGAACTAATTAGTAGCTAGACTCGTAGAAGTAATGGTTGATACTATATATCCTAGTACACCCTTAGGAGATAGTCAGAGTACTTAGTAAATTGTAATGAAGTAACTATGATGACAAATGCACTTTGACTTGTGAGAAATTTGATATATATATGAAATATGATATTTTATCTCTATTTTGTCTTTCTCTAATGATCTATCTATTATTCATTGAAATTAGACTAATGGCAACCTTAAGAGGAGCTGGAGCTCCTCGAGGCCGAGGTAGAGGTCGTGGTAGACAACCACGAATCGTACCCATACACGAATTAGACCAGCAGGAACTACCACCACCACCTGTTCGAGATGAAATACAAGAGATGAGATGCATGATACAAGAACAAGGGGTCCTCATCGAGGCACTCCTCGCTGACCGACAGGGGGGACAGAACGGGAGACGAGACGAGGAGCGACAAGCGGATGATGAACAACAGAATACAGAAGAAGAAGAAGAGAACAACAATCAGAATGACGATCAAGGCAACGCATCTGAGGGATCCAACCGATCCCAATCACCTCCAAGACAGGAGAGAGCGATGGCGTTGCTACAGCAACCAAATAAAGTGGTCAAGAACACCCAATACTGGGTGACACAATTTTGTAAGCTGAAACCACCAGCCTTCCGAGGCAAGCTTGATTCAATAGAAGACTGGTTGATTCGGTTGGACAAAATCTTTGAGGTCTTGGAATGCCCGGAAGACCGGAAAGCACAACTAGCAATTTACAAGCTGGAAGGAGATGCGGACCGTTGGTGGAAAGGCACTGTGGAGACACTGTGAGCACACCACTGTCCCATTACATGGGAGAAATTCCAAGAGAAATTCAACGAGCAGTATTTTCCAACCTCTGTTCAGATGATGAAGGAATCCGAGTTTCTGCATATTCGGCAAGGGCAAGAGGAGTCTTTTGACGACTACTAAGCCCGTTTCACCAACTTATCTCGATATGCAACCCACTTTTGACGAAATGAAGATGAAGGCAGTATGGCAAACATACTGATTTATGGGTTGAAGTACGACATAAGAGAGAGGCTTGTGTCACAGCAATTCTCTGAGTTGATTCAAGCGGTGGAAGCCTGTCGACTGATTGAGCAGAATCTGAAGGAGCTCAGAAAGACCATAGTTTTTCATAGCAGTAGTCCCAATCGTGGCGGTTTTAACTGTGGAAACTCCTCGTAGAAACGAAAGACGACTTGGGGAAATTCCCGTAATGGGAATAAAAGGCCGTTCCAACCTGGGCAGCAGAACTTTCCAAGGATGCAGACATCCAGAGCGTGCCCAAAATGCGGAAGGTATCACCAGGGGACTAACTGCGAAGGGAAGCTTGTGTGCTACAAGTGCCAGAAGTCGGGGCACATCAGCACGAACTACCCTCAAAAGGCGCTGGAGGTGAGGCCGCAAAACCCAGGATGAGTTTTCGCCCTAACAAATAAAGAAGCCAGAAGATCTCCCGATATGATCAAAGGTACTATTTCTCTTAATGGGAATCTACTCCAAGCATTGTATGATTCGGGTGCTAGTCACTCGTTCATTTCATATGATTGCGCAAAGCGATTAGGAATGCATGCTTATAGACTACCTTATGATCTGCTAGTAGCTACACCACTTGGTGCGAAATCCTTAGCTTCTGATGAATGCCTTAATTGTATTGCGAGTGTAAATGGACGAGATTCAAACATAGATCTTATCCGGCTACTGCTCAGTGGCATCGACGTCATTCTCGGTCTTGACTGGCTGACGGCTAACAACGCGATAATTGACTGCAGAAGTAAACAGATATCATTTGCACCCCCGCGCAACCAGAGCAAGGTTGATGTGAGTCTTAGTTACATCTCTGTTACGGAAGCTGAAAAATGCATAAAGCATGGTTGCCAAGCATACATGGTATTTTTCTCTGTCAAGGCAGAAGCGGAACCCTCACTCCAAGACATCTCGGTCGTCAATGAATTTCCTAACGTTTTTCCAGAGGATCTCATAGAGTTACCTCCTGAAAGGGAAGTTGAGTTCGCCATTAAGTTGATGCCTGGAACAGGATCAATATTGAAGGCACCATACCGTATGGCACCGAACGAGATGCAGGAACTAAAGAAGCAGCTTGAAGAACTACTGGAGAAAGGGTTTATCCGACCCAACGTGTCACCGTGGGGAGCCCCCGTATTGTTCGTGAAGAAGAAAGATGGGAGCCTACGACTTTGTATCGACTAACGTGAGTTGAACAATGTAACTGTCAAAAACAAATACCCACTTCCCATAATCGATGATCTTCTTGACCAACTATCTGGTTCCTGTGTATTCTCAAAGATCGATTTGCGCTCAGAATACCGTCAGCTTCGAGTAAAAGCCAGTGATGTCCCAAAGACAGCTTTTAGAACCAGGTATGGGCATTACGAATTACTTGTGATGCCTTTCGGATTGACTAATGCACCTGCCGTATTCATGGATTACATGAATCGAATCTTTCGCCAACACTTAGACAAGTTCGTGGTGGTATTCATCTACGATATCCTGATCTACTCGAAAAGCAGAGAGGAGCACGAGGAACATCTGTGACTTGTGTTAGGAATACTATGTGACAAGCGACTTTTTGCTAAGTTAAGCAAATGTGAATTTTGGCTGCCAGAAGTGAAATTTCTGGGCCATGTCATATCTCGCGATGGAGTTGCTGTTGATCCCAGCAAGGTGGAAGCAGTTCTGGATTGGAAGAGACCAGAAACAGTGACGAAGATACGTAGCTTTCTGGGTCTAGCGGGATACTACCGCAGATTCATACAGAATTTCTCACGTCTTGTCTTACCATTGACAAAGCTCACAAGGAAAAATCAACCTTTTGTGTGGGACACAGACTGTGAGTCGAGTTTTCAGATACTGAGGAAGAGGTTAACTACAGCACCAGTGTTGATCATCCCAGATCCAAATGAGACTTATATAGTCTATAGTGATGCCAGTGGGTAGGGATTGGGGTGTGTCCTGATGCAACAGGGCAAAGTTGTAGCTTATGCCTCTCGTCAGTTGAAGCCTCACGAGTCGAACTATCCTACGCATGACTTAGAACTTACAGCTATCGTGTTTGCTTTGAAGATATGGAGGCATTACCTCTATGGTGCATCCGTAGAGTTATTCTGCGACCACAAGAGCCTGAAATACCTTTTTGATCAAAAGGAACTCAACATGAGGCAACGTCGCTGGATGGATTTGCTAAAAGATTACGACTTAGAGATCAAGTATCATCCGGGAAAGGCAAACGTTGTAGCTAATGCGCTCAGAAGAAAGACGGTACACATGGCATACATGATGATTCAAGAGCGGAGACTACTTGAAGATTTCAGAGACCTGAACCTGTCCAATCAGATTTGCATGAACCACTGCACGCCCGATGACGTTTATCTTGCAAGTCTCCTTGTTAGTCAAGGGGAATATGATCTGAGAGATGCGGTTGAGGAAGCTCAAAAGCACGACGAGTGGGCTATAGTAGCTTGGGAGATGATTTTGCGAGGAGAGACTCAAGACCATGACCTATCGCCTAGTGGCTTGGTCAGATACAAGAAGCGGATCTACATACCGAAAGATGGTGAGTTGCGGCAGAAAATACTTGACGAAGCTCACAAGAAATATACTCTACATCCGGGAATGGTCAAGATGTACCAGAACTTGAAATCCGAGTTTTGGTGGCCCAGGCTGAAGAAAGATGTAACCGAGTACGTGGGTAGATGCTTAACCTGTCAAAGAGTTAAAATTGAACATCAACGACCCCCTAGTCTTCTTCAGGGACTGGAAATTCCAGAATGGAAATGGGAGAATATTACCATGGACCTAGTGGTAGGGTTACCCAAGATCAGACATCACGACGCGATCTGGGTAATTCTGGACCAATTGACTAAGTCGGCACACTTTCTTCCCATTAGTGTTAATTACTCACCGGAACGATTAGCGGAGATTTATATCAAAGAGATCGTGAGACTTCATGGCGTACCAAAAAGCGTTGTCTCAGATCAGGACCCGCGATTCACATCTCAATTCTGGGAGGCTTTGCATGCAGCGATGGGAACCAAGCTAAGACCTAGTACGGCTTATCACCCGCAGACCGATGGTCAATTTGAAAGGACAATACAGGTGCTAGAAGATATGCTTAGAGCGTGTGTATTGGACTTCAAAGGCCATTGGGATCAACATCTACCGCTGGCCGAGTTCGTTTACAACAACAGTTACAATTCGAGCATACAGATGGCTCCATTCGAGGCATTGTAAGGGCAGAAGTGTCAATCGCCTATATGCTGGACAGAACTGTCAGAACGAGAATTCATCGGGACAGATTTAGTTGACAAGACCTCCGAACAGATCGCTTTGATCAAACAGAGGCTCCTAACAGCACAAAGCAGACAGAAGAGCTACGCTGATAAGAGGAGAAGATCGTTAGAATTCGAGGTCGGAGACCATGTGTTTCTGAAACTATCACCAGTCACTGGTGTCGATAGAACACTGAAAAGGAAGAAGTTGAGTCCGCGTTACGTAGGGCCATTCGAAATCCTAGCCAAGCGAGGACCGGTCGTGTACCAGTTAGCCTTACCCCCGAACTTGAGTTAACTCCATGATGTTTTACATGTTTCTCAACTGAAGAGATACCAACCTGACCACGATCATATTATTCAATATGAGGATGTCGAAGTACGACATGATAACACTTTCGAGGTTGAGCCGGGGCGAATTCTCGATTACCAAGAGAAGCGGCTTCGACACAGAAATATTCCTTTTGTGAAGGTGGTCTGGAAGGGTTTATCTCCTAATGAGGCAACTTGGGAAATAGATGAAGATATGAGAGAAAGATATCCGGAGTTCATGGCTCAATGTTTAGTTAGTATGGAGTAAATTTCGAGGGCGAAATTTTATTTAACGGGGGAAGAAATATAATACCCCAAAATTGTATTTCACTTGAATATAATATTTTGGCCATTTAGGACCCATTGAAAATAGGAAAGTATGTTGTCTCCAAATTAGTAAGTGTATTTATTCTATTTCTGGAATAAGTTGTCGGTAGGACTTAATAGGGCAAAATCCAACTCTCTAAATTTTATTAGGAGTCATAAAAATATTATAAAATTCCATAAAAACACCTAAATTAATTAGCTAAGATTTTTCAACAATTAAAGAACAATTAAATCTACACTTAAGGATATATTGACATATAACTCATATATTGTCAAAAATAAGCCGTAAAGGAGTAGGACGAGGTCTGAAATAATTAGAGGACACTAAAAATAATTAGTAAACACCAAAAATTAATCTTAATTGAATTAACATGCATAATTAATTTAATGATAAATATTTACAAGCAATTTGGAATATTTAGGCTAAATTCAATATTAAAGCTTAACAAGGGATCGATAATTGAAACAATTGGATTTAGTAGGATCATAATTGAATTGGTAATTAATAAAATTACTACAAACTGAACCTAATTAAGCTAAATCAAATAGTAAACAAGAAGAATTTAGCTTAGGGCTTTTTACCACAATAAATCACATTGGATCAATTTTTGGTAGCCCAAGCTCTTGCCCTAATTATGAATAAAGCCCAAAACAAACATAAAACCCAAAAATTCAGAGGAGGGCACGGTTTTGGTGGCTTCAAAGAGAAGAAAATGAATTTCAACACATGTTGCAAAGTTGGTCAAAGCTTGTAGGATACAAAACACTATTCCAAACTTAAAGTGCAAGTCATTTGGCTTCTTGAAGAAGGAGAAGAAAAAGATGAAGGGAGAGAGAGAGTGAAATTTCGGTTTTTAGGGGTTGAGTGGTGAGGATGTGATGTTTTGATTAAAACCTAGATCCAATGGTGGAAATTTACCAATAGTGAAGTTGCATTTATTTACCAAATTGTCCAACCTTTTCCCTATAAATAGAGGCTTGGGTCATTCACTTTTCTTCACACCAAGCAAAGCATCATATGCTTATTTGAGAGAGCTGAAGGAAGGCTTGAAGGAGATCAAGCTTTAGGTAAGCAAAGTTCTTTAGTTTTGAGTTTTAAATTCATAGCTAGAAGTAGTTTAATCTTTAAAATTATAGAATAGTTTTAATTTCATGTTTTTATGATTAAAAATAGCTTTATCTCAAAAAATTAGTGAAGAAAGTGATTTAGCAAAATTTCCAGGTTAGAAACATAGTAGTAACGAAGTTCTGGCGAAAATTCGTCGGTTAGGCGATTTCTGAACTAGTAACAGAAACACTCATATTTCATGTTGAAAATGATATTGAAAAATTCTTATAAAATTCATGATCAAATTATACATATAGGGCTTTTCAAATATGTAAAGAACATGTTGAAATAAGCTCTGTACAGTGAGAAAGAAATTCACAAAGTTTATGTTGCGAAAATGCTGGAATTTCTGGGCAGAGGATGAACACGTGAAATCTGGGAATGATTTTTGGAATCTTGGCAAAGCCTGATATTTTTTCTGGAAAATAGACATCCTAAGGAGTCCGGAAAATTTTACGGATCTTCGTTTCGATTTTCCTAGAATTAGTTATGATTTTTCGAAGATAGGCGAAATTCTGCCCAATAATTTCCAGTGTTTTTCCACGAATTTTGAAGAAAGAAAATGATGGTTTAATGTATCAAGGGTAGAATAGTCAGTAGTGGCCAAAATATATTTTAGGATATTATTTATAAACTAATAACGCAATATTCCTATTATAGGAAGACTACAATCATTCTCTGATCAACGTTACACCGGAACCACATACCGAAATTACCAACCTAGGTACGAACGCATATTGTAACACTAACTCTAATGCTTATGACATGCTTATATGTGATAAATAGTCTGAGAATCTGTTTTTGAAAATTGATCATACACATACAGCTTGATACGGGTTATAGTCTTGATAACGCCGTTTTGTTTTCCTAGCGCTGAGGACACGGATGTACACCGTGGCACTGGTGAATAGTGCAAACTATAATAACATGCATATTGTAGTGGCTGTGTTATGTTATTATCTGAGTATGAGAATATTGTATGTGATTATTATTGTTTTGCCATGGATATCTGTCATACATATTTGATACATAAGCATGAGTTTAACCGTTACCTGAGGTTCAATGGTAATTGAACCTCAGCTCTTACCTTAGCCCCAGGACCCTCAGGAAGCCAGCTCGAGGAGAAGGGTAAGCAGATAACATGACGGAGTGGACGAGGAGATTCTTTTGGAATTTTTATTTCCCATTTTTGCTTTTTGAATATTTGAATATTTGGATGACTGTAACAGTACACAGATACACTATTGTTGAATGTTGATCAGTTACTCGTTTTCACAATTATTCTGATGCTATACTCTGATTAAACCTTTTGAAATCTAATAACATTATTTCGAAAACGCTTTAGAAAACGTGGTGTGACAGAATTTGTTTGAACAAGCTTTCTGAAACCTGCTGTGTAATATATAAGAATATCAGTTCATTAAGTAAAAGATTAGGAAAACAACAAATTTAAACTCACCTGAAGCTTGAGATGTAAACTTGAAAGCAAGATGAGCAGTGGTTGGTGAACGATGGTGAAGTTGTGTTTCCGTGTTTATATGAAGGGCCTATGACTTCAGCAATTGTCTTGCTAGTTTTTTCTTTCTCAAAATATATAAAATTAAACAAAAATCCCCAATTCAATTTTGGGAGTTCACACGAAAATAGGGGGGACTGTGAATAATGATTAAAATTTAATTTCTTAATTATCAACGAAATATTTAGAAAAAAGTTAATTTGGAAAACATTTAATAAAAATAACTATAACCAACTTTCTTAATATGCATGAAGTAGCTATATATAAATAGTAAGTAATTATGAATTATATTAGAGAACTTTGGGCCTCTATATCTTTCAAGATATTGAAAACCGAATGATCATTGAACCGGTTGATGCAGTTGTTTAACGGTTAGTAGTCCAATCATGGTTAAATTGGGGTCAACCCAATCATATTTAAAATAATATAACGTAATTAAAATATATTAAAATATTTATATGTAACGCTGAAAAGAGTATTATTTAGATCAAAAGTCAACAATCCATAAATGGAACATTCATGTATAAATTCCACATAGAATCCAATAAAATAGAGGTTTAAAAGCACATATATATAGTCAAGAGACTGAGACTAGTTCACCAGTTCATTAATGTGACCGGTTGACCCGGGGTGTAGTTCTAAAACAATGGTATTTGTGCCCCGAATAAAAGTTTACTAGGTAGGTATATAAAAAAGGAAACATTCACTTCTGCCCCAGGGCAGGGGAACATCCGGATCCTAAATGATATGCTTGCGTGTAGCATGTGTTTCGAGTATCATCCCCAAACATTGATATATGGTCCTACGATCTTAGCACTTGCCCTGGTTTTAATGGTAAGCTTGCATGCATAGAGTTGATCGGGTACAAGAAGATAATCAATTTATTCTGCTTCACCTATTACTCAAATGTGCTGACTCGTCAACTGCTCAATTTTACTTCCAGTCCTAGTTATAAAATAATATTTGTAGTGCAAATTGCGCTATAAACTTTGTCCAATATTTAGGATTAGAGAAAGTATAATTTAGCCTTGTGTGTCACATGCTCAGTGGCCCAGCAGGAAAAAAAATGTCTGGGACAAAGTATAATTATATACAAAAGATAGAGATCAATAAAGAAACCAGGTGTGGCGTATATATGGTTGTTTTGGTACCAAAAGGTATTATACGAGGCGTCAATATAATGCCAGTAATTATATCTTGGAAGATCAAATTTGATTTTGAAGGGCTTTAGTTTGTTTAAATCTTGCCTCAAAATCAGAACGGGTGAGCACCTAGAGGACTTAAAGGCTGGAGTGAGTCCAGGTGGTATGGTCTTTTATAGTCCGTTGATTTTCTCTAGACGATGGCGTAAAGCTATGGATTTAGCCTGTATGGGTAAGTGATGCAGAAGTAATTTATTTTAAATATGACTTTTACAAAGGTAAGATAAAATAAAAGTTGAATTGTAAATATGATTTGTGTTTAAATTGACGATGGTTGAAGTGACTTTTTTTCAAACTAAAACTTGTTTGGATTAGTATTTTAAAAGTTAGTTGAGATAGAAAATTACTGAAAAGTATATGAATTTTACTAAATACAACACACACACACATGTATGTCTGTATGTATACATGTATATATATATGTGTGTGTGTGTGTGTTTGTGTGTATGTATGTATGTATACATACATACATACATACATACATATACACACATATATACACACACACACACATGCACGCGCACGTGTGAGCGCGATTGTGTGTGTGTGTCTATATGTATGTATATATATATAGTGATAATTGAAGATAAAAATTTAAATTTGATAAAAAAGTTAAATTATTATAAAAAAATTAAAAAATATTAAAGTATTTAGTTTAATATATTTAATGGATAAAACTATATATTGGTAAGAATTTTATAGAAGAATTAGAACAGCAACAGTGTACACACACATCTATGACAAAACTTAAAAGTGACAAGCTCCAAAGAGGGTTCACAAACACAAACCCATCACTTTTACAAGAAGCCTTAAGCCAACTTCAAGTAATCCTCGGCGCCGCCACTACTTCCATAGTGGCCTGGTTTTGATGAGTGAGAATCAGCCTTCAAGCCGGATCCTAAGAACCCCTAAGCCATCTTCAAGTAATCCTCGTACCCATGCGAGTTGGCGGCTGCCAAATGGTCGAAATGTCTGCCTGCGACGACGTTGTGGGAGGAGCTTCCGTACTTGTGGAGGTAATCCTCGGCCTTGTCAATTTACTTGCCAAAGGACTTGTCTTCCACTTTGCCATAGTGACAAGTTGCCTTGAGAAGGGATGCCAGCCGTATCGGTGACCTGGGCCTTGTCGACTTTGTTTGATTCATGGCAGAAAGTGGATTGCGCCGCCTGAGCAACAAGTTTGGCGTTGAAAATAAGCTCGCTGGCAGAGTGTTTCTCGTGTGAATGGTTGTGGCGGTGGTTGGGATTGTTATGAAATATATTAGGGATTACAGTTAGATCCATATAATTAGGAATTACGGTAGATCCATATAACTAGGGCTTATGGTTAGCTTATTAGTTTGCCTATATAAAGACCTCCTTGTACTCTCTTTTATTCTTAAGGATTAATAATATTTAGAGTAGTTCTCATGTGCTTCAATGTAATCCTTCAATTTCAACATGGTATTAGAGCCTTAGGTTCATTTAGGAAAATATTTTTCTCTCTCCAGTTGCTGGTAGGCGTTTTTTCATAAAGGAGGAATGCACTGTTACGAGTTTTTGACAGAGGTGAAGGGTATTGTTAAGCCTTCCGACTTTCACCACTGTGAGCATGGATTATCACCGCCTGGCCCAAGTCCCTCCTTTCCTTCCGATTAGCGTTCCCCACCAGTCTGAAGCCATTCCATCGACCTCGTGATCTCCACGCGCTGTCAACACTAGCAATCTTGTGCAGACCATATCCGATGAGATTTTCTTTACTATTTCATCCTCTGGGTTCGACTTGGTGCTTCCAGTCGTCGTGTTTGGTGCTCACACTCTGATTTGTGGATTCTTGCATTAACTTTGGCACTATTTGAATGTGAAATATACTGTTTGGCATTTGGGCTGTTAAGGTCGTTTGGTGTTTGTATCTGATGAGATGTTTGGAGTATTGTTTGGTCTCAGGTGAGACCGTTTGATGTTTGTCTTTGATGAGGCATTTGAAGTATTGTTTGATCCCTTGTGAGATTGTTCGATATTTGTCTCTGATGAGACGTTTGGAGTATTGTTTGGTCCTTTGTGAGACCTTTCGTTGTTGTAGCTTCTACTCTAGTTTGGTTTTCTCTTTGTTGTTCAAGCTCCTGGTGAAGCTGGTGGATTATTACCTTCTTGAAGATCAATTGCTATATGTGCAAGATGTTTCCAGCTTGAGAGGGAGTGTTATGAAATATATTAGGGATTACAATTAGATCCATATAATTAGGAATTACAGTAGATCCATGTAACTAGGGATTGCTGTTAGCTTATTAGTTTGCCTATATAAAGACCTCCTTGTACTCTCTTTTATTCTTAAGGATTAGTAATATTTAGAGTATTTCTCATGTTCTTCAATGTAATCCTTCAATTTCAAGAAGGATGATCATAATCTATCGTCAGAAGAATATAGGATTTGTTAAAGAGAAATTGAAGGAGGAAATGACGGTGTGGGAATTAATTTCCCATTGAATGCTTCACTGATGAGAAGAGAAGAGCAAACGATCTGAAATGAAGGAGAGACGAGGAGGTTCAAAGATAATGACAAATGAATAAGAAATGCCCAATGCTCCGTTGCTCCGCCCAACGCTTACAGATTCGACTAATTCAGCTTCTAAAAATAAGGAGCCTTTTTGGAGAAGCTTTGTGTGAAGCTTACCTAAATACCATACAACTGGGCTTTTTTTTTTTTCTACTAAACTTTTTTTCCTTCTCCAAATGTGAATTGTAACACCCCTACCGACCTCACCCTTTCAAGTGGCGGATAGAGGGATCCCTTTTTATATTTACCAAATATCATCTAATTACTACTTGTTAGCATATGCATCAGAGATTAGCGCGGCAGAGCAAATCCTGGTTGGATCATAGACAATATTGGAATAATTAAAAGTAAATAACAAAATATAATCCCTGAAGGGTTCAATATACAGTAATCCACTAGTGCCTATAAGGTCAAAAGAATATACAGTTATCAACTTTCAAAATAAATAACAAAATATATGACAAAATAGTCTTCCACTGCCACCAACGAACTCCAACTACTCCTACACCACAGTCTTACCCTTTTCTCCAAAATCCGCCCTTAAAGAACTTACAGATGCTCTTACAAAAATTTGGGATTCATAAATGGATCTCAGAGTAACCATTAATCTCATATGTAATGCATAAACAATGTATGTATGTAATCATAATTAGGAAAAACACCAAACAGTAGCCTTCAATAACAAACATGCAGTAACACAAATACAACATACCAAGTATACCGTGTTAAATACGGAAGGACTACATGTCCTAAAAACAAACACAGGACTGCTCAACAAAGCAAGCCCCGGATCTACAGCGCTAGGAAAGTCACAGTAGTTGGACTCTGAACCCAGACCACACTGAATGCACACAAACGCATGTCCCTTTTCAAGAGACACGGGTCCATAATCATGGAAAAGCAAACATATAAAGAAACACAGAACACATGAGGATTAAGGTTATTACCAGACAGTCGACCACAGATATCAGTAAATTTTTCCCCGAATGCACAAAAATCACAGTGACCCTAAAATATCCAAAATATAAATATAAATAACTCCTCAAAAATATTTATTTGATGGCTTAAAATAAGCATTTTTCAACCATTCAAAAAAAAAACTCTAAATTCCTTTTCTGTAAAATAAATTCATTGTTGGTAAATTCCCTTCAAATTTCGGCCTCTTTCTCAAAAATTCCAGAAACAGTGTTTGATCTTCAAAAAATCACAAAAAACCATAACTAAATCTAAACAAATCCGATTGAGGTGGTTCAAAAGGCCAACTCCAGCCACAAATCCGAACACCACCTCAGGTCAGACAAAAGTTTCAGATTTGGGGGCTGTCTTCAAAAAATTGTTTCTCTTAGTACAAAGCTAAAAAAAATTTCGTGTTACCTATCCAATTAATCCTTGGGGATGTCTACTTTCTATCTGTAAAATTTCAGAATTTTCCATGTTCGTTTGATAGGTTAAAACACATAACAAAGCCAACTGACTCTCACAAAACCTTCAATAAGCAGATTTCAACGTTTAATCCTTATTCTTGATTCCAAAAATACGACTCAAGTTCATTCCTATACACAATCTTATTTAAACACTTTAGAGATATTGAAAACACCAAAAACGAATCAAATCTCCATGTTTCTGAGGTTGGACGAAAGTCATACCTTGGATCACACAACCAAATTTCCATTTTCAACAACCTACTTTTTTATCATCCTAATCTTTCTTCCTAGATCTTAAATCCTACGTTTGAACCTTTATTTATTCCTTTGATTAAACAATCAGGTCCAACTTATGTATACACTAAAAAAAACAACTATTTCCAACTTATCAACCATGAAATCATAAGGTAGTTAAAACTATAACTTACTTGATCTTAGTATACCTCCAACTAGAAACTTGATTCTCAATGTTCCTTCTTCCTCCTTTTTTTTTTCCATCCTTCACCTTCACGAAACAAGGAAGGAGTTTTCCTTCAAAATTTTAACTTCCAAAAACAAAAGTAGAAGAAGGTGGAACAAGTATTCAAAGTCTTTACCTTCCTCTGAGACGTGTTGTATGGCTCTCCTTGTGTCTTCTTCTTGATCTTCAATTACTTCTTTCTCTTCTTCTCAATGGGTTTGACCGCCACCCAATAAAAAAGGAGTTGAGTCCCTTTAAATAAATCTCCAGACTCCAGAGTTGGTTCACTTAGCCCTTAGATCGTTCTTCATCATTCTAGAGAACTCTAGGGGATTTTTTTTTTTTTCCTTGATCTCCCCTTCTCTCTCGGCCAGTGGTTTGGGAAATTCTGAGAAAAATTTTCAGTTTCTTCATCCTGCGTTTTGGTTAGAATGGGAGAAGGATTTATTATATTATATTTGTTTTTATTATTTGCCTTTGCCTCTCTCCACGTGATCTCTACTGCTTCCTTTTTTTTTTTTTTTTGGACAGAACCTCTACTGCTTCCTTCATTAAATGATAATTGTCACCTCACTCCCACTCTCTCTTCCAGTCGGCTGTTTAATGGGGGTGTTTTGTAATTTTTTTTTTTCCTTCCATTTCCTTGGTGACGTGCTCACCCTTCTTTCATTCATTAATATTGTGTTGTCCCCATCCAGGGTTAAAGGGTAAAAATATATATGTGTTTTTCTTTGAGGAGCGCTCAGTAATAAATATTTTTTTAGGTGTAAAAGTACACACGTGGTTACAAAATAGGTACAAAAATACCGTTTGACCGTTAAGTTTGATTTTGACCGTTAAGTTTGACTTTGACCGATGACATGGCATTTCAAAGGTACAAAAATACATATGTGATTTGTCAAGAAGAGCGCCCAATAACAAATTTTTTTTAATTTAGTAATTTTCTTTCAAGATTCTAAAATAATTTTTCAAAATTATGAAGTATTTTTTCAGTATCAGTTAATATCATTTTAGTACCGGTCAATACTAGAAATATTTTTTCAAAATCCTAAAATAATTTTTCAAGATTATGAAGTATTTTTTATGTACTAGTCAGTATCCTGAAAGTACTTTTAAGTACCAGTCAGTACCATAAAATATTTTTTTTCAGTATCAGTCAATATCCTTTTAGTACCAGTCAATACTTGAAATATTTTTTCAAGATCCTAAAATAATTTTTCAAGATTATGAAATATTTTTTCTGTACCAGTCAGTATCGTAAAAGTACTTTTTAATACTAGTCAGTACCCTGAAATATTATTTTCAGATACTGAATAGTACAGAAAAATACTTCTACTGACTAGTAAAGAAAAATACTTCATAATCTTAAAAAATTATAGGATTTTGAAAAAATATTTCAAGTGTTGACTTGTACTAAAAGGATACTGACTGATACTAAAAAAAATACTTCATAATCTTGAAAAATTATTTTAGGATCTTGAAAAAATATTTCAAGTGTTTACCGGTACTAAAAGGATACTGAAAAAAATATTTCAGGGTAGTAACTAGTACTAAAAAGTACTCTCAAGATACTGACTGGTACAGAAAAAATACTTCAAAGTATCATTTTAATACCAGTTAGTACCCTAAAATATTTTTTTCAGATTTAAAAATAATTTTTCAAGATTATGAAGTATTCTTTCAGTACAGATCAGTATTCTAAATATATTTTTAGCACCCGGTAGAAATTAAAATAAAATTATTAAATTAAAAAAAATTTTGTTGTTGGGCGCTCTTCTTGACAAATCAAATATGTATTTTTGCACCTTTGAAATGCCAAGTCATCGGTCAAAGTCAATCTCTCATGGTCAAACGGTATTTTTGCACCTAATTTGTAACCACGTGTCCACGTTTGTACCTAAAAAAAATATTTGCTACTGGACACTCCTAAAAAAAAACACATGTATATTTTTACACCTTAACCCCATCAAATAATTCCTTCTCTTCTTCGTTTGTCCGGCGATTTCAGCGAGTAGGTAATGATTTTATTATTTAATTTATTCATTCCCTTTGGATTCTTTCTTTCGTTTGGGAACTAGTGAAGAAAAAAAAAATTCTCTGTGTTTTCCTTTTTTTCTCCACGTGGGCCACCAATTCTTTTCTAACTTAATATGACATTGTCTTATCCAATATATCCCATTTCCTCCCTGGTACCATCGTTTTAAAGGAGTAGGAATTATTATATATATATATATATATATATATATATATATATATTTCATTCTCTTTTGCTTCATTCACACGTGCAGGGATGATTTCTGAGGGAATATAATAATATATTGTATATTGTTTCCCTTACTCGTACAACATGCCCAGCTTCTTCCATGCCTTATTTAATGTGCATAACTTTTCCTCTCAATTAATTTACATGAAGATTGAGGGTGTCACATTTCTTCCCCGTAAAAATAAATTTCGTCTTCGAAATTTGTCTATATATTTATCATGCTCCTAGACATAAACTCTGGGTATTTCTCTTTCATATCATCTATCCTTTCCCATGTCGCTTCTCTATCAGATAACCCTCTCCAGGCCAACTTCATGAAAGGTATACTTTTGCGCCTGAGCTGCTGATAATTCGCTCGGGCTCTACTATAAAGGTATGATCTTCCTGTACCTCCACATCCTCATACTCAAGGACATGCTTTGGGTCTGGTTGATATTTCTTTGGCTGAGAGACGTGGAAAACATCATGCAACTTGCTCAAACTTGGCGGTAGTGCTAATTGATAAGCTACAGGTCCTCGTTTTGCCAAAATCTCAAAAGGATCTAGATATCGAGGACTTAGTTTCTTGCGCTTGATGGCTCTTCCCACTACTGTAATGGGAGATATCTTCAAGAACACATGATCACCTACCTCGAACTTGAGAGGTCTCCTCCTCTTATCTGCATAACTCTTCTGTCTACTTTGAGCTGTAAGGAGCCTCTTCTTGATTAGGTTGATATGTTCGGAAGTTTCATCTACAATCTCGGGTCAAATTAGCTTCCGTTCAGATAACTTTGTCCAACATAAAGGTGATCAGCATTTCCGTCCATACAATGCTTCATAAGGAGCCATCTGTATACTAGAATGATAACTATTGTTATAGGCAAATTTAGCTAAAGATAAATACTGATCCCATTTTCCTTTGAAATCCAAGACACAAGCTCGCAACATATCTTCAAGTGTCTAGATTGTCCTCTCTGATTGCCCATCTGTCTGGGGATGATAAGCAGTACTAAATCTCAGGTTTGTCCCCAATGCTTGATGTAAAGCTTGCCAGAATCAAGGATCTCTATCAGAGATAATACTTCTCGGTGTACCATGGAGTCTTATTATTTCTTGAATATAAATCTCTACCAGCTTCTCAAGGGAGTAATTGACACTGATAGGAAGAAAATGCGCAGACTTAGTGAGTCAATCAACAATTACCCAAATTGCATCCAAATGCCTGATCTTGGGTGGACCCACTACCAAATCCATGGTTACATTCTCCCATTTCCACTTGGGGATCTCTAGTCCCTTCAAGAGTCCTTCTGGTCGTTAATGCTCAATCTTAACCTTCTGGCAAGTCAAACATCTAGCCACACACTTTGATATTTCCTTCTTCATTCCAGGCCACCAAAACTGTGATTTCAAATTCTGATAGATCGTGACTGCACCTGGATGAATAGTGTACCTGCTCCTGTGAGCCTCGTCTAGAATCTTCTACCTCAAATCATCTCTAGACGGCACATAAATTTTTTTCTTGAACCGGATCAAGCCATTTAAGATATCATATTCTGTCGCTTCGCCCTAAGAAATCTTCTCTTGGATGGATACCGCTAGATCATTCTGCGTCTGAGCTTCTTCTATTTCTGCGCTCAGATTATTCTCCTCTTGGCTGACAAGGAGGTTATCCATATAGGCTCTATAAACCGCACCTTTATTCACAAAGGTTTACCTGACACATTCATATCTCTAAAATCTTCTAATAGTTTCTGTTCTTTCATCATCATATATGCTACCTGCATTGTCTTCCGACTCAACGCATCTGCGACAAGTTTGCTTTACTTGGACGATATTTTATCTCCAAGTTATAATCCTTCAGCAACTCCATCCATCTATGCTGCCTCATATTAAGTTCTTTCTGGTCAAATAGACACTTGAGACTCTTGTGGTCGCAGTATAGCTCAATTGTACTACCATACAGATAGTGTCACCATATCTTCAAAGCAAAAACAATCGCTACTAGCTCCAGATCATGTGTAGGATAATTCAACTCGTAAGGCTTCAACTGTTGAGAGGCATACACCACAACTCTACCTTGCTGTATCAGGACACATCCCAATCCCTGCAAACTAGCATCACTGAAGACCACATAGGTCTGACTCAGATCTAGGACAATCAACACAGGTGTTGTCGTCAACCTCTCCTTTAGTATCTGAAAACTCTCCTAACACTGATCGTTCCACACAAAAGACTGGTTCTTCCTCAGGAGCTTTGTCAATGGCAACGTAATCCGGGAAAAATTCTGTATGAACTAGCTATAGTACCCAGCTAGACCCAGAAAACTGCGAATCTCTGTGACAGTCTCTGGTCTTTTCCACCTTAATACTGCTTCCACCTTACTGGGGTCTACTAAAACACCATTTTTGGAAACCACATGACCCAGAATTTTAACCTCTGATAACCAGAATTCACATTTACTGAGTTTGGCGTAGAGTTTTTTCTCTCGCAGGATGCTTAAAAACAAGTTGCAGATGTCGTTTGTGTTCTTCTCGGTTCTTTGAATAGATCAATATATCATCAATGAACACCACTACGAATTGATCCAGATACGGCCGAAAGATTTTGTTTATATAATCTATGAAGATTGCAGGAGCATTAGTCTAGCCAAATGACATCACAAAAAACTCATAATGTCCATATCTAGTCCTGAATGCGGTCTTTGGTATATCCTCAGCTCTAACTCGAAGCTGATGGTACCCTGAACGTAGATCAATTTTTGAAAATATACAAGAACCAAATATCTGATCTAACAAATCATCAATCCTGGGTAAAGGATATTTGTTCTTCACTGTCACCTTATTAAGCTCTCGACAATTGATGCAGAGCCTTAGACTTCCATCTTTCTTTTTGACGAAGAGAACAGGGGCTACCCAAGGTGAAAGACTGGGGCGAATAAACCCCTTTTCCAGCAATTCTTCGATCTACTTCTTCAGTTCAGCCATCTCATTTGGTGCCATATGATATGGTGCTTTAGAAATTGGACCCGTACCAAGCACGACTTCAATTGCAAATTCAACTTCTCTCTCTGGTGGCAAACCACTGATGTCATTAAGGAATACATCCAAAAATTCATTTACCACTGGTATATCATCCACAGAAGGTTCTGATTCTGCCTATACAGAAAATAACACCATATACCCCTAACATCCTTATTTATTGCATTGTTCTGCCTTAGTAGGTGAAAGGAAACCAAGACTTGCTATGGCATTGAGACTCTGCTGTTGATCAGGACATACAATTTTTCTGTTGCCGAAGTCTAATACAATATTGTTGGCCACCAGCCAATTTAAGCCCAAAATCACATCAATATCTCGCAACGGCAAGGCTTCATTCCCAACCTTCGATATAGGTGTGAACGTGCAGGCATAGTAGTGCCATCAACTCAATGAAATTGGTTGCCAAGTTGTAGTCAATGATCTCATGAATCCTACTTATCCAAAACGGTGTCCTGGGTAAACGGTATAGGATTGCATTTCTCTAGTACTCAAAAGGAAAAATTAAATCTCTAGTGCCCCCTACATAAATAACTCATTTACGTACCCTAGGTTCATTCATTCTTCCTGTTACACCTCCACCGGCCTTGCCCTTCCGGGTGGCGGGTTAGAGGGATTCATTTTACCGTATTACCTTACCTTTAAATATTAGGTCATTTAGCATGTATCAGAGTACACGAGACAGAGCGCAGGATCGGTTTGGACAAACTACTGTACTGATAAAAGTAAAAACAACAGAAAATACGAGTCCCCGGAGGGTTAAGGGTACAGTAATCCAAAAGTAAATCCCTAAGTATATAATACAGTCATCCAAAAAGCACGATACAAAATATGGTAGGGCATTCCCTACTCTTTACCGCATCATCGGGCCCTACCTTCTCACAGAAGGTCCTTACTTATCAGTACATTCCTCTGCAGCTGTAGAAACGTCTGGAGTCCATGATTCGGGCCCCAGAGTAACCGTCAGTACTCAAATACTAAATGTGTCAAGAGTATGTATGCTACCATGCAAATAGGAATATATTAACATGCCAAATACATACCATATATGCATCTAGATCATACCACAGTAAAGTACATATCACAATCCAAGAACCCGTACAGCTGCCAACCAAGGCAAGCCTCGGACTCACTGAACTACAACCCGTAGAGCCGCCCTTTCTAGGCTAGCCCTGGACTGATAACTCAACCCGTACAGCCATCAACCAAAATTGGCCTCGGACTGAACATCCTCAGCGCTAGGAATCACATAATACTGTATGCATATTTGGCACAAACATATACAAGGAAAAACATACATGGAAAAAACAAACATACAACAAAACACATAGAGATATTTGGCTAAAGTGGTTACTACCTGTTATGATAATTATTGTCCTTAATATTTAGTAGGCCCGTGGACTTTCTGAGGATTTCTTAAACCTATCAACATTGAAATACACTTACTTAGTTTTACAAAAAAAATGCTACTACTCCTATCTTCTTATTTTTCCAAAACCGTGCCTAACCTACAAATATGTCTTTCCATTTTTGAACACCATAAAGTCATTAATTTTACTAACACCCAACTCTTCCATGGACAACATACTGACCGAAGAATAAGGCAAGGAAGAGACCATAACTTGTATTCAATTAACACTAAATACTATATGGGTCTCTTCAAAATTGCCTTTCAAAAATCATGTTCATATTATAGCATCCGAGAACTTCCCCTTATTCAGTGACAATTCAACATGGAATATGACAATATACTAAATTTCTTCCATTCGGTCAAATAGCAAGAGAACACATCAAAACACTAATTCCACCGACAAATCATTCTTTCTTCATTCCGAGACAGAGTAACATGAATATTACAAAACATTTGTTTCCTTCCTTCATTCGGTAACCAATCAACATGAAAACATACAATATATTGTACTCCCTTCAATCGGTGACAAACCATGAGAACATAATAAAATTTTGTCCTACTTTTATTCAGTGAGGAACAGCAAAAGAACACAGCCAAAATATTAATTCTGCCAACAAGACATTCTCCTAAGCTTCAATTTAAACATCACCACTAACTTCTAATATTTCATATTCCAAACCCCAAACTTTCAGAGTTTAAATATGCCTTCCCAAACCTCACACAAATTAAACAAAAGCATTAGTAATTTACCTTTAACCAAAACGCTGAACCAATAAATCCTCACGGCTCCTTGGTCTTGTACTCTCCTACTTCCTTCTCCTTTCGGTGCACTTTGTCATTTTTCCTTTGGCCACTCACCCTCTTGCTCTCTTTTTCGGTGTGCTTAGTATTTCACCGAGTTAGATGAGGAATTTAATCTTCTTGAATTAATCACTCTAAGCTTGTCGGTGTGCCTTGAGTTTTTGACCGAATTGGCTAGAGAATTGATCATGGTTTTAATCAATATTGGCTTGTCGGTTTAACATGTCGGTTGGCATGAAACTAAATCTGGGCTTCAATTATTCTTTAAATTACATGCTGCCATTTAGTTACATTTCAACAAAATTGCTGGCCGAACATAAGGGTTCTGGTTTCCTAATCTTATAATCCCAACCAATAAAATTTCCAGCAAATAAACTTGAGTTCGATTGGTAGTACGGACCAGCTGAACTGCTTTTTAATCAACACTATTCTTTCACTAATTTTACCTTAATGCCATGCTTACCCATTAATTCATTTCCCTATGCACCGAAAAATATAATTCATGAAGGCTGTTAATATAATTCATACCAATATAATCTCTTTAATCACCCACTAGACTTTATTTGCAACATAGCTTAACACCAAAAATTAAATCCTCAATCCCATATAAAGATTTTCCCTTCCTCAATTTACTTTTCTAGGCCATAAAACAATGCCTCAAAACTTTCTAAACCAAAATCATACCTTAATAATTATTCCTTAATTAATTTTCTTGTCCATAATCCCTAATAAATTTTCATGTAACCTTCTACACATTCCCCGTGGATCAAATTTAATTCACAGGACATCATAAAAATAAAATCCATTTGAGCAAATAAAATCCACATTGAGGCATATGAAAAGTAAGGATGTTACACTTCCAACTGCCCTCCTTCTACTATAGTACTTCCTGAATCTTCCCAACATTTTTTTCCTAACCCATCAAACCAAACTTATATCAGTTCCACACCTTTCTATTTTAAATTTGTAACAGTATTGTCCAAACCTGGCTTTGATACCCCAAATGTAACACCCTTATCGGCCTCGCCCTTATGGGTGGCAGATAGAGGGATTCCCTTTTTATATTTACCAAATATCATCTAATTACTACCTGTTAGCATGCATAATAGGTTAGTGCAGCAAAGCAAATCCCGATTGAATTATAAACAATACTGGTATAATTAAAAGTAAGTAACAAAATATAATCCCTAAGGGGTTAAATATCCAGTAATCCACCAGTGCCTATAAGGCCAAAAGAATATACAGTTATCAACTTTTAAAAAAAAACAAAAAAAAAATATATGAAAAAAAAATCTTCCACTGCCACCAATGAACTCCAATTACTCCTGCACTGCAATCTTACCCTTTTCTCCAAAATCCACCCTTAAAGAACTTCGAGAGGCTCTTACAAAAATCTGGGATTCATAAATGGATCCCAGAGTAACCATTAGTCTCATATATAATACATAAATAATTATGTATATAACCATGATTAGGAAAAACACCAAATAGTAGCCTTCAGTAACAAACACGCAGTAACACAAATACAACATACCAAGTATACCGTGTTAACTATGGAAGGACTACATGTCCTAAAAACAAACACAGGACTGCTCAACAAAGCAAGCCCCGGATCCACAGCGCTAGGAAAGTCACAGTAGTCAGGCTTTGAACCCAGACCACACTGAATTCACACAAACGCATGTCCCTTTTCAAGAGACACGGGTTCACAATCATGGAAAAGCAAACATACAAAGAAAAACAGAACACATGAGGATTAAGGTTATTACCAGAAAGTCGACCACAGATATCAGTAAATTTTTCCCCGAATGCACGAAAATCACAGTTACCCTAAAATATCCAAAATATGAATATAAATAACTCCTCCTTAAAAATATTTATTTGATGGCATAAAATAAGCCTTTTTCAACCATTAAAAAAAACTCTAAATTCCTTTTCTGAAAAATAAATTCATTGTTGGTAAATTCCCTTCAACTTTCGTCCTCTTTCTCAGAAATTCCAGAAACAGTGTTTGATCTTCAAAAAATCACAAAAAATCATAACTAAATCTAAACAAATCCGATTGAGGTGGTTCAAAAGGCCAACTGACCCTTAGTGTGTCTATTTGCAACGAAAAATATTCATTCGGACCAGTTGCAACCGAAACTCTAGCCACAAACCCGAACACCACCTCAGGTCAAACAAAAGTTTCAGATTTGGGGGCTGTCTTCAAAAATTTGGTTCTCTTAGTACAAAGCTACAAAAAATTCGTGTTACCTATCCAATTAATCCTTGGGATGTCTACTTTCTATCTGTAAAATTTCAGAATTTTCCATGTTCGTTTGATAGGTTAAAACACATAACAAAGCCAACTGACTCTCACAAAACCTTCAATAAGCAGATTTCAACGTTTTTAATCCTTATTCTTGATTCCAAAAATATGACTCTAGTTCATTCCTATACACAATCTAATTTAAACACTTTAGAGATATTGAAAACACCAAAAACGAATCAAATCTCCATGTTTCTGAGGTTGGTTGAAAGTCATACCTTGGATCACACAACCAAATTTCCATTTTCAACAACCTACTTTTTTATCATCCTAATCTTTCTTCCTAGACCTTAAATCCTAGGTTTGACCATTTATTCATTCCTTTGATTAACCAATCAGGTCCAACTTATGTATACACTAAAAAAACAATTATTTCCAACTTATCAACCATAAAATCATAAGGTAGTTAAAACTATAACTTACTTGATTTTAGTATACCTCCAACTAGAAACTTGATTCTCAATGATCCTTCTTCCTCCTTTTCTTTTTTCTTCCGTCCTTCACCTTCACAAAACAAGGAAGGAGTTTTCCTTCAAAATTTTAACTTCCAAAAACGAAAGCAGAAGAAGGTGGAACAAGTATTCAAAGTCTTTAGCTTCCTCTGAGACGTGTTGTATGGCTCACCTTGTGTCTTCTTCTTGATCTTCAATTACTTCTTTCTTTTTTTCTCAATGCGTCTGACCGCCACCCAAATAAAAAGGAGTTCTATCCCTTTAAATAAATCTCCAGAATTGGTGTACTTAGCCCTTAGATTATTCTTCATCATTCTAGAGAAGTCTAGGGGATTTTTCTTTTTTTTCCCGTTGATCTCACCTTCTCTCTCGGCCGGTGGTTTGGGAAATTCTGAGAAAAATTCTCAGTTTCTTCATCCTACGTCTTGGTTAGCATAGGAGAAGGATTTATTATATTATATTTGTTTTTATTTGCCTCTGCCTTCTCCACATGACCTCTACTGCTTCGTTCATTATTAAATTTTTTCTTGGGTTAAGGAGCAAAATCGCCAACAAACTATTAGGCTGGGAGCATTCAACACAACAAACTTTTAAGTGGACCACATTTACCGAAAAACAATTAAAAAGCTTAAAACATCACAATGCCGTTAGGGATAAACTAACGCCGTTTAAAAAACAGAGCTCTGTGAACATGGGTTTGCTGCTGCTTCAATCATTCGCGCAGGAGTTTCTCTCACCCTCACTCTTCCCTCAATCGTGGGTGTCGCCACTGTGGATCTGAATCTGGACCAAAGAGGGAAACAATAGACACAATCGGTGAAGGAAGACGCAAGTATTTTGAAGAGTTGGAATATTCATGTATACCTGTTCCCTGCTCATCCTCTCTCCTGAACTTGTGGCCTGTCTGGCATCTTCGAGAAGCAGGGCATCCTCGGTGGATCTCACCTGGGAGAAATCCAGAGCTTCGGTGACGCTAGGGAACATAGATTTCTTGCTGGGCTTCGGTTCTTCCTTGTCTAGTTTCGCCGAAACTGAGAATTGGAAGCTTTTGTTGAGCCTCTGATGAGAAGATATCTGAACAGGCCCACCGAAGCTCTGGATTTCTCCCAGGTGAGATCCGCCGAGGATGCCCTGCTTCAACAGGCCACAAGTTCAGGAGAGAGGATGAGCAGGGAACAGGTATACATGAATATCCTAACTCTATCCTAACTCTTCAAAATACTTCCGTCTTCCTTCACCGATTGCGTCTATTGGTTCCCTCTTTGGTTCAGATTCAGATCCACAGTGGCGACACCCACAATTGAGGGAAGAGTGAGGGTGAGAGAAACTCCTGCGTGAATGATTGAAGTAGCAGCAAACCCATGTCACAGAGGCTCTGATTTTTTAAACGGCGTTAGTTTATCCCTAACAGCATTGTGATGTTTTAAGCTTTTTATTTGTTTTTTGGTAAATGTGGTCCACTTAAAAGTTTGTTGTGTTGGATGCTTCTGGTGTAATAGTTCGTTGGCGATTTTGCTCCTTAACCCTTTTTTCTCCTTCCACTTCCTTGGTGACGTGCTCATCCTTCTTTCATTCATTAATATTGTGTTGTCCCCATCCATCAAATCATTCCTTCTCTTCTTTGTTTGTCCGGCGATTTCAAAGAGTAGGTAATGATTTTATTATTTAATTTATTCATTCCCTTTGGATTCTTTCTTTCGTTTGGGAACTAGTGAAGAAAAAAAATTGTTTTCCTTTTTTTTCTTGACGTGGGCCACCAATTCTTTATTAACTTAATATGACATTGTCTTATCCAATATATCCCATTTCCTCCCTGGTACCACCGTTTTAAAGGAGTAGGAATTAATATATATATATATATATATATATATATATATATATATATATATATATATATATATATATATCATTCTCTTTTGCTTCATCCACACGTGCAGGGATCTCTAAGGGAGTATAATAATATATTGTGTATTCTTTCCCTTACTCATACAACATGTCCAGCTTTTTCCATGCCTTATTTGATGTGCACAACTTTTCCTCTTAATTAAATTACATGAGGATTGAGGATGTTACATGAACAGTTTAGATTAAATTTTGCTATTCCTGGACGTTGTGTTCGTTTGGCTGATAATAAAAGAATCTTTGCTCAAAAATAAATTAAGCAGTGCGAGCACTAATTATATTGTTCAAGTATAGTTGAACATGCACTGCCATCCAAATGGAAAATAAAAGTACACAAATTGGGGGAAAAAAGTTCTCAACATACACTACCATTAAATCTTGCAAACTATAAGCACATATTTTCCATGTCCAAACCCATGCAAGTACCCGTACTAACTATATTGGTCAACATACAAAAACGAGCCTTAATTAAGCAGAAGAAATAGTTCACCCATTAAATCGATTTGGGATCATGGGGGACAGATTTATCTATCTAGCAGACGGCACACTAAAGCTTAAATCGAATTGCAAAGTATTCATATCCAAGGAACTGCTTGAATTGGTGTTGTGATTGGTCCCTTCAATTCTTATCTCCATTGCCAAACATTCCCTTAGTTCAACTACTACTTGACTTACATCAAGCCTCTGAATTGCTAGTGGTCCTGTGCATGACTTGGCTACCTCTACAAATTTCAAAGCAGAATCAAAACTGTACTGTCCTTGTAACCTTGGATCAATGATGGACTTGATATCATCCTTGCTTCCAAGTTTAGGGTTGACCCATTCAAGTAGGAAGGTGAAGGTATTATCTGGTCGTCTTTTTGCTGCTGGTTTTCCAGTCATTAGTTCTAGCAGAACTATTCCAAAACTGTAAACATCACTCCCTTTTGTAAGGTTCCCAGAATTTTGAAATCTGTTGAGAAAAAAAATTGTTAGATCTCAAATGTTTCCCTCCATTGATATTTTTGTATCCAATCATACATCCAAATTGAGTTAGAAAAATTCAAAATGAATTTCAGTGAGAGAATTTTCTTCCCTATTAAAGTAGAGTTCTTCCTAAATAAAACTTTAGTTGGTGACCGTCTATATAATTCATCTTATATAAAAAAAACAGAAAACTGATGTATTAAAATGAGATTAATTTGTATTCTAATTCAAATTTATGTTCATTTACAATTTGCTTTGTGATGGATTGATTGACTATTTCATTTGCAATCTTAAACTAATTGGATGTGTTTCTTAATTTATGACAAAGGTATAATATAGCAACAAGAAGCCTTACTCCACTAGGTGAAGTTAACTATAAGGATCATACTACATACAATAATGTGCTGATGAGAAAATATGTATTTCCATAAATAAAAATACTCACTGATGATCAAGGTAACCAATTGTCCCAGCAGGATGAGTTGAGAGATGAGTATCAATATCATTTGCAAAAGATCTAGACAATCCAAAGTCAGCAACCTTAACCTCCATGTTCTTGTCCAGCAAAATGTTGGAAGCCTTAAGGTCTCTGACAGAGATTTGCCGTAACCTCCCAAAATAACCAAGTTTGAAAATGATTTTTGTAGAAATGGAGAACCTGGATCGTTTCCCCAACGAACTTGCACCAGATTTGATTGATAACAGCAAACAGAACAATGAAATGGGGGGTTTTTGGTTTAAACAGAATAAAAACAAAATAACATAAACAAAAACGAAATAACATAAACAGAATGAAATAAATGCAGATTAAACAGATAAACAGAGGATTAACCCAGGATTTCGAATTCCACCACTTTCCTTCCTCGGACGAAACAGATTTGAAACAAACTCGTGATTGATTCTGGACGAACCGAAATCTCTGTGTTCATCCAGAGAATCCCTCAACTAGACGATCGCCTAGCGTTTATCCGAACAGTGGCGGTCACTGCACGATCGCACAGCAAGCACTTTAACCTAGTTTGAATTTGATCCTTGGGATATCTCAATCTGGGCATTAAATCTAACTCCCAATCCGAAAGTAAAATGAATCCGAAATTACAAACATAAACGAGTAACGTTACCGTTAAGAACGAGTCCTCTGGAGTTAGGGGAATCCTCAATCCGTGGGTCAATCACAGTAGCTTAGCCCATCGTGGTTTTGCAGAATGAAAATTGAACAGAAACGAAGAAGTTCATCATGAACACGAAGAACAGATGAAGAACAATTGAGAGAATTTCAAAACTTGTATTTTGATCCACCCAAAATGAAAAAATGTGAATGACAATATGTTTGTGGCTGCCACTAACTTAAAGTTAACCTAAAATGGAAATGGCTTCTAATGGTTCAGCCCAAAACGAAAATAAAATAAAAGTGAGCTTTAATTACAAAATTCGAGTCCAAATAAAATCCAGAAATATACATCTGATTTCGGCTCCAAAATCGACCGCCCTTTTGTCCGAATTTGCTCTTCGTGTCTTCATAACAATTGTAGCTCTTTGAATCATCTGAAATATGAGACAAAAATGAGGCAAATCCGATGTCTGGTTCAAGAGTTATGGTGAAAATAGTGAAGCAATGTACAACTAGAATTTTATTATTAAAAATCGCTAAAATAAAATCAAAGGCCCAAAGCCCAAATAAGTATAAAAGCCATTATTTATTAACTAAAGGGTCCTAAATTATTAATAAGAGATAGAAAGAAGTATATAAAATATTCAATTATCAGTCTCTGTGTACGATTGCAAGCTTACAACCATTGTGCAAATAATCCAATCCTGCAATTCCATTCATTATATGTATGACCAAAGTAATTATGGATTTTAATTGCAAGAGGAATGAATCCAAAATATGAATAATCTTCATTCGTAAAGAATAATATAATTTTTAATTATAGGTGTAAGTCATTTGAATAGAAATTGTTGTAAATCAATTTTAGGGTTAATGGAGATTTTTGCCCCACTTGAAAGAAAATTGGGTACTACTTGGAAGAATTTTTTGGTTTTCCCGAAAGTAGTGAAATCATGGCAATGTCGCCCTACCCTAACAAATCTAAACCATCAACACTTGTTGACCCAATTAAGATGAGGTGGCATTCCCATATGGCATCTACCTTATTTCTTTTCTAACTCAGATTAAATAATTATGATTCCTCCTTTAGTCTCTTCTATGACTCCTTGGACACTCCCCTCTTGTTTCCACTCATTGTAACACCCCGTTTTATAAAGCGTTTTTGAAATAAAATTATCAGAGTTTCAAAAGGGTTTATCAGAGTAGAGCATCGGAAGAGTCGAGAAAATGAGTAACTGAATAACATTCAATAATGATATATCTGTGTACTGTTACAGTCATCCAAAATATCCGAAGTTGTAAAAGTCAGTAAAATAAAATTTTCAACAGAATCTCCTCGTCCGCTCCATCATGCTATCTGCTTACCCTTATCTTCGGTCTGACCTCCTGAGGCTCCTGGGCCTAAAGTCAGAGCTGAGGTTCAATTACCATTGAACCTCAGGTAACGGTTAACCTCATGCTTATGTATCAAATATGTATGACAGATATCCATGGCAAAACAGCATTTAATCACATACAATATTCATATATTCACATAATAACATTACACGGCCACTGCAACATGTATGTTATTACAGTCTGCACTATCTTCCAGTGCCACGGTGTACATCCGTGTCCTCAGCGCTAGGAAAACATAACGGCATTATCACGACTATAACCCGTTTTAAGATGTATGTGTATGATCAATTTTCAAAAACAGATTTTCAGACTATCTATCACATATAAGCATACCATAAGCATCAGAGTTAGTGTTACAATACGCGTCCGTACCTTCGTTGATGATGTTTTGGTACGTTTGACGAAAACGGTACTTCTAACGGAAAACAGCGGTATAACAGCAGCAGCGGTAAAGGTTCACAGATATCCTATCATATCATTTTTATCAGTGACCATTAATTTTCAGCATTTGCGGAAACTATGTTGGATATTCAATATTCATGTGAGTAGTACCAGTAAAAATATTTTTACCGTACCGGTAAATAATTTTTACTGTGCCAGTAAATAATATTTAACGTGAATAGTAAATAATTTTCACCACACCTGTAAATATATTTTACGACGATAAATAATATTTACTATGCCGATTAATAATAATAATTTTTTTTTACTGTTCGGTAAATAATATTTACTGCCTAAGAATAATTCTTTTCTGATGTGACAGATCAGACTAAGCTGCAGCCACAGAGCATACTCAGAAGAAACTCTATCAGGCATTTCTACTATAATTACCGAAAGAAACTACCAAATCTTAAGACTAGAGACCAAAGAACTTACCCAAAGCTTGATAAATTCTCTAGACTCCTCCTTCTCTCTAAAATCTCTCTCTAGAAGTTCTAGGAATTGGTGAAGAATGAAATGGAGAGAGGCCTATTTATAGTGTTGGAAAATGGGTCCTTTAGTGTTATTTTCATCTCTGGGTACTTTCATGCGATTATCCCCCACAAACTTTTCTAAAACACACTCTGGAAAACACACACCGTTGCCTCCCACATTCATTTTAATAATAATTAAAATAATATATAATATTAGAACATAATATAATAATACTACTACTCCACCATCCGTTGCTCTCATATTCACCTCATATTCCCATGTTCAATCAATCAACAAATAAGATATAATAAAATAAGGTGATATAATATAATAATCAATATAATAATACTCCATACATAATTACTTCCAGCATCTGCCCACCTCCTCTTTTATTTAAAATAATAATATAACATATTAATAAATCAAGATAATATAATATTATAATAATAATATAACATTACAATTGTTTCCATAACATCCGCTCCTCGTCTCACTACTCCCACTTTCAAATATAATAACAAAATATATCATAAGATAAGATACACTATAATAATATATAATTATTTTATAATATTATAAAGCATACTACCACTTCCACTAATAATATATTATCAAATCATATAATAATGATATGTATATAATACTATCCCATACGTTTACAACTGCTTCTATTTTCGTAGTAGAATATTATAACATAGAGTAATATAATAATAAAATATTATATCCTCCACCCCGCTATATATTTTTTATATTCAAATAATATAATAATGTATTATAATATATTCTTATAATAATAATATATTAAGAATATATTATGTAGAATATATATTCTTCACTTTTATTCACAGAAAACTAAGGGTAACGAGAAATATTTGTTTATAGATAAAAACTTCTTGGTTCTTACTCTTTCCAAATTTGTCACTTCCAAAAATAAGGTCTAGTAGTCATTCAAAAATATGCTAATTTCCCAGACTTTAGGTCCAAAATTCGGGATATTATATTTCTCCCCCCGTTAAATAAAATTTCGCCCTCGAAATTTACTCCATACTAACTAAACATTGAGCCATGAACTCCGGATATCTTTCCCTCATATCTTCCTTTGTTTCCCAAGTCGCCTCATTAGGAGATAAACCCTTCCAGACCACTTTCACAACAGGAATATTTCTGTGTCGAAGCCGTTTCTCCTGATAGTCGAGAATTCGCTCTGGCTCAACCTCAAAAGTGTTATCATGTCGCACCTCGACATCCTCATACTGAATAACATGGTCATGGTCAGGTTGGTATTTCTTCAACTGGGAAACATGGAAAACATCATGGAGTTTACTCAAATTCGGGGGTAAGGCTAATTGGTACGCAACTGGCCCTCGTTTGGCCAGGATTTCAAACGGTCCTACATATCGCGGACTCAACTTTTTCCTTTTCAGCGTTCTACCGATACCAGTGACTGGTGATAGTTTCAGAAACACATGGTCTCCGACTTCAAATTCTAACGGTCTTCTCCTCTTATCAGCATAGCTCTTCTGTCTGCTTTGTGCTGTTAGGAGCCTCTGCTTAATTAGTGCGATTTGTTTGGAAGTTTTGTCAACTAAATCTGTCCCGATGAATTCTCGTTCCGACAGTTCTGTCCAGCATATAGGCGACCGACACTTCCGTCCGTACAATGCCTCAAATGGAGCCATCTGTATGCTCGAATGGTAACTGTTGTTGTAAGCGAACTCGGCTAGCGGTAGATGTTCGTCCCAATGGCCTTTGAAGTCCAACACACACGCTCTAAGCATATCTTCTAGCGTTTGTATTGTCCTTTCAGATTGACCATCGGTCTGCGGGTGATAAGCCGTACTAGGCCTTAGTTTAGTTCCCATCTCTGCATGCAAAGCCTCCCAGAATCGGGATGTAAATCGCGGGTCTCGATCAGAGACGATGCTCTTAGGTACACCATGAAGTCTTACGATCTCTTTGATATAAATCCTCGCCAATTGTTCTGGTGAGTAATTAATACTAATGGGGAGAAAGTGTGCCGACTTAGTCAATCGGTCCACAATCACCCAAATCGCGTCGTGATGTCTAATCTTGGGTAAACCTACCACTAGGTCCATGGTAATGTTTTCCCATTTCCACTCTGGAATCTCTAGTCCTTGAAGAAGACCAGGGGGTCGTTGATGTTCAATCTTAACTTTTTGACAGGTCAAACATTTTCCCACATATTCAGTTACATCTTTCTTCAATCTGGGCCACCAAAACTCGGATTTCAAGTTCTGGTACATCTTGACCATTCCTGGATGTAGAGTGTATCTGCTCTTATGAGCCTCATCTAGTATCTTCTGTCGCAATTCACCATCCTTCGGAATGTAGATCCGCTTCTTGTATCTGACCAAACCACTAGGTGATAGGTCAAGGTCTTGAGTCTCTCCCCGTGAGATCATCTCCCGAGCTGCTATAGCCCATTCGTCGTGCTTTTGAGCTTCCTCGACCGCATCTCTTAGATCGTACTTTCCTTGACTAACAAGGAGACTTGCAAGATACATGTCATCGGGCGCGTAGTGTCTCATGCAAATCTGATTGGACAGGTTCAAGTCTCTGAAATCTTCAAGTAGTCTCCGCTCTTGAATCATCATGTATGCTGCGTGCACCGTCTTTCTACTAAGCGCATCTGCTACGACGTTTGCTTTTCCGGGATGATACTTGATCTCCAGATCGTAATCTTTCAGTAAGTCCATCCAGCGACGTTGTCTCATGTTGAGCTCTTTTTGATCAAACAGGTATTTCAGGCTCTTGTGGTCGCAGTATAACTCTACGACTGCACCATAGAGGTAGTGCCTCCATATCTTTAAGGCGAATACAATAGCCGCAAGTTCTAAGTCATGCGTAGGATAGTTCGACTCGTGAGGCTTCAACTGACGAGAGGCATAAGCTACAACTCTGCCCTGTTGCATCAGGACACATCCCAATCCCTGCCCACTGGCATCACTATAGACCATATAAGTCTCATCCGGATTTGGGATGGTCAACACTGGTGCTGTAGTTAACCTCTCCCTCAGTATCTGAAAACTCGACTCACAGTCCGCGTCCCACACAAAAGGTTGATTCTTCCTCGTAAGCTTTGTTAATGGTAAGGCGAGACGTGAGAAATCCTGTATGAATCTGCGGTAGTATCCCGCTAGACCCAAAAAGCTGCGTATTTCAGTCACTGTCTCGGGTCTCTTCCAATCCAGAACTGCTTCCACCTTGCTAGGATCAACGGCAACTCCATCGCGAGATATGACGTGGCCCAGAAATTTCACTTCTGGCAGCCAGAATTCACATTTACTTAACTTGGCAAAAAGTTGCTTGTCACGTAGTATTCCTAACACGAGTCGCAGATGTTCTTCGTGCTCCTCTCTGCTTTTTGAGTAGACTAAGATATCGTCGATGAATACTACCACGAACTTATCTAGATGTTGGCGAAAGATCCGATTCATGTAATCCATGAATACGGCAGGTGCATTAGTCAATCCGAAAGGCATCACAAGGAATTCGTAATGCCCATATCTGGTTCTGAAAGCTGTTTTTGGAACATCACTGGCCTTTACTCGAAGCTGATGGTACCCTGATCGCAAATCGATCTTGGAGAATACACAGGAACCAGATAGTTGATCAAGTAGATCATCAATTCGGGGAAGTGGGTATTTGTTCTTGACAGTTACCTTGTTCAACTCACGGTAGTCGATACAAAGTCGTAGGCTTCCGTCTTTCTTCTTCACGAATAATACGGGGGCTCCCCATGGTGACACGCTGGGTCGGATAAACCCTTTCTCTAATAGTTCTTCAAGTTGCTTCTTCAGTTCCTGCATCTCGTTCGGCGCCATTCGGTATGGTGCTTTTGATATTGATCCCGTTCCAGGCATTAACTCAATGGCGAACTCAACTTCCCTTTCAGGAGGTAACTCAGTGAGATCCTCTGGGAATACATCAGGGAATTCGTTGACGACCGGAATGTCTTGGAGTGATGGTTCAGCTTCAGCTTTGACAGAGAAAAACACCATGTATGCTTGGCACCCATGCTGTATGCATTTTTCTGCTTCTGTAATAGAGATATAACTCAGACTCCCATCAACCTTGCTCCGGTTGCGCGGGAGTGCAAATGATATCTGTTTACTTCCACAGTCGATTATTGCGTTGTTAGCCGTCAACCAGTCGAGACCGAGAATGATGTCGATGCCACTGAGTGGTAGCCGGATAAGATCCATGTTTGAATCTCGTCCATTTACACTCGCAACACAGTTAAGGCATGCATCAGATGCTAAGGATTTCGCACCTAGTGGTGTAGCTACTAACAGATCATAAGGTAGTCTATGAGCATGCATTCCTAATCGCTCAGCGCAATCATATGAAATAAACGAGTGACTAGCACCCGAATCATACAATGCTTGGAGTAGATTTCCATTAAGAGAAATGGTACCTTTGATCATATCGGGAGATCTTCTAGCTTCTTCATTCGTAAGAGCGAAAACCCGACCTGGGTTTTGCGGCCTCGCCTCTAGCGCCTTTTGAGGGCAGTTTGTGCTGATGTGTCCCGGCTTTTGGCACTTGTAGCACACCAGCTTCCCTTCACAATTGGTCCCCTGGTGATACCTTCCGCACTTTAGGCACGCTCTGGTTATCCTTGAAAAGTTCTGCTGCCCAGGTTGGTACGGCCTTTTATTCCCATTACTGAAATCTCCCCACGTCGTCTTCCGCTTCTGCGAGGAGTTTCCATGGTTAAAACCGCCACGACTGGGACCACTGCTATGGAAGGCTCTGGTCTTCCTAAGCTCCTTTAGATTCCGCTCAATCAATCGACAGGCTTCCACCGCTTGAATCAGCTCGGAGAATTGTTGTGACACTAGCCTCTCCCTTATCTCATACTTCAACCCATAAATCAGTAGATTCGCCATGCTACCCTCATCTTCATTTCGCCTGAAGTGGGTTGAATATCGAGACAAGTTAGTGAAGCGGGCATAGTAATCGTCAAAAGACTCTTCTTGCCCTTGCCGAATGTGCAAAAACTCGGACTCCTTCATCATCTGAACAGAGGGTGGGAAATATTGTTCATTGAATTTCTCTTTGAATTTTTCCCATGTGACGGGACAGTAACGTGCTCGCAGTGTTGCTGCAGTGCTCTTCCACCAGCGGTCCGCATCTCCTTCCAGCTTGTAAATTGCCAGTTGTGCCTTTCTGTCTTCAGGACATTCCAAGACCTCAAAGATCTTGTCCAAGCGCATCAACCAGTCTTCTGCTGAGTCAAGTTTACCTCGGAAGGCTGGGGGTTTCAGCTTGCAGAATTGTGTTACCCAATATTGGGTGTTTTCGACCACTCTGTTTGGTCGCTGTAGTTCTGCCATTGCTCTCTGCTGCCGGGGTTGTGATTGGGATCGGTTGAATCCCTCAGATGCATGGCTCCGTTCGTCATTCTGATTGTCACGATTTTCTCCTTCTTCGGTATTTTGTTGCTCCTCATCATCAGCTTGTCGTTCCCTGCTTTGTTCTTTATTTTGTCCTCCCTGCTGGTTAGCAAGGAGTGTCTCAATGAGGACCCTTTGTTCTTGGACTATACGCCTCATTTCCTGGATCTCATCACGAACAGGTGGTGGTGGTGGTTCCTGCTGATTTAGTTCATGTATAGGTACGGTTCGTGCTTGTCTACCCCGACCTCTGCCTCGGCCTCTACCTCGGCCTCGGCCTCGGGGAGCTCCAGCTCCTCTTAAGGTTGCCATTAGTCTAATTTCGACGAGTAATAGATAGATCATTAGAGAAAGACAAGATAAAGACAAAACATCATGTCAAATATTTTACAACGTCAAGGTGTAGTTCATCATCTTAGTTACTTCATTACAATCTTACCAAATACTCTAATCTACTCCCTAAGGGTGAACTAGAATCAACTACTATTTTCCTGCAACATGTACACCGAAGTTATATCAGTACTCTTTTCGAAATGTGTTTCAAAACTACGGCTTAGAGCTCAACTCAGTTATTCAACCGATTGGCCAGGTAAGTGTCTATCATGGGGGTCTCACCAACTCTATGGCGACTGCTTGACCGATCCACATAGACTAGCCTTGCCTTCGGCACCAATGGTTTCTTATAACTGAGCCAAGTTCTAGCCGGAAAATACTTTTTGAAAAACTCCAAACCTAACTCCATTACTCAAACAGTCTGGCCAGGCCGGTGTATTTATGGAAGGCTCGCCGAATTCACGGGGACTGATTGCCAACCACAAAACCCATTCTAGACACCAAATTGTCTGGAGTAACATAGTTAACTTTGGGCCAGAATGTCTGCTCTGATACCAAAATGTAACACCCCGTTTTATAAAGCGTTTTTGAAATAAAATTATCAGAGTTTCAAAAGGGTTTATCAGAGTAGAGCATCGGAAGAGTCGAGAAAATGAGTAACTGAATAACATTCAATAATGATATATCTGTGTACTGTTACAGTCATCCAAAATATCCGAAGTTGTAAAAGTCAGTAAAATAAAATTTTCAACAGAATCTCCTCGTCCGCTCCATCATGCTATCTGCTTACCCTTATCTTCGGTCTGACCTCCTGAGGCTCCTGGGCCTAAAGTCAGAGCTGAGGTTCAATTACCATTGAACCTCAGGTAACGGTTAACCTCATGCTTATGTATCAAATATGTATGACAGATATCCATGGCAAAACAGCATTTAATCACATACAATATTCATATATTCACATAATAACATTACACGGCCACTGCAACATGTATGTTATTACAGTCTGCACTATCTTCCAGTGCCACGGTGTACATCCGTGTCCTCAGCGCTAGGAAAACATAACGGCATTATCACGACTATAACCCGTTTTAAGATGTATGTGTATGATCAATTTTCAAAAACAGATTTTCAGACTATCTATCACATATAAGCATACCATAAGCATCAGAGTTAGTGTTACAATACGCGTCCGTACCTTCGTTGATGATGTTTTGGTACGTTTGACGAAAACGGTACTTCTAACGGAAAACAGCGGTATAACAGCAGCAGCGGTAAAGGTTCACAGATATCCTATCATATCATTTTTATCAGTGACCATTAATTTTCAGCATTTGCGGAAACTATGTTGGATATTCAATATTCATGTGAGTAGTACCAGTAAAAATATTTTTACCGTACCGGTAAATAATTTTTACTGTGCCAGTAAATAATATTTAACGTGAATAGTAAATAATTTTCACCACACCTGTAAATATATTTTACGACGATAAATAATATTTACTATGCCGATTAATAATAATAATTTTTTTTTACTGTTCGGTAAATAATATTTACTGCCTAAGAATAATTCTTTTCTGATGTGACAGATCAGACTAAGCTGCAGCCACAGAGCATACTCAGAAGAAACTCTATCAGGCATTTCTACTATAATTACCGAAAGAAACTACCAAATCTTAAGACTAGAGACCAAAGAACTTACCCAAAGCTTGATAAATTCTCTAGACTCCTCCTTCTCTCTAAAATCTCTCTCTAGAAGTTCTAGGAATTGGTGAAGAATGAAATGGAGAGAGGCCTATTTATAGTGTTGGAAAATGGGTCCTTTAGTGTTATTTTCATCTCTGGGTACTTTCATGCGATTATCCCCCACAAACTTTTCTAAAACACACTCTGGAAAACACACACCGTTGCCTCCCACATTCATTTTAATAATAATTAAAATAATATATAATATTAGAACATAATATAATAATACTACTACTCCACCATCCGTTGCTCTCATATTCACCTCATATTCCCATGTTCAATCAATCAACAAATAAGATATAATAAAATAAGGTGATATAATATAATAATCAATATAATAATACTCCATACATAATTACTTCCAGCATCTGCCCACCTCCTCTTTTATTTAAAATAATAATATAACATATTAATAAATCAAGATAATATAATATTATAATAATAATATAACATTACAATTGTTTCCATAACATCCGCTCCTCGTCTCACTACTCCCACTTTCAAATATAATAACAAAATATATCATAAGATAAGATACACTATAATAATATATAATTATTTTATAATATTATAAAGCATACTACCACTTCCACTAATAATATATTATCAAATCATATAATAATGATATGTATATAATACTATCCCATACGTTTACAACTGCTTCTATTTTCGTAGTAGAATATTATAACATAGAGTAATATAATAATAAAATATTATATCCTCCACCCCGCTATATATTTTTTATATTCAAATAATATAATAATGTATTATAATATATTCTTATAATAATAATATATTAAGAATATATTATGTAGAATATATATTCTTCACTTTTATTCACAGAAAACTAAGGGTAACGAGAAATATTTGTTTATAGATAAAAACTTCTTGGTTCTTACTCTTTCCAAATTTGTCACTTCCAAAAATAAGGTCTAGTAGTCATTCAAAAATATGCTAATTTCCCAGACTTTAGGTCCAAAATTCGGGATATTATACTCATCTTTATCATCATTAACTCCGGTGAACCTCTCCTCCGCAGGGTTCCTCTCCACCATCACTACTTTCAATCGTCGTCAAACTTGCCTTCGCCATCCAGATTCGAAGCCCCATCACTATATCTCCACGAACCACTCTTCATCAACATCATCAATATCCTCCATGCCTCTGTCGATCTCTGCCTCGGACTCTCTCAGAAGATTTCTCACCCCCAGATCTAGTTCTCATTTGCTCTTCTTTGATGGTTCTTGGTTTTTCGGTATCTGTCTTGGGGATTTGAGTTCAAAAGGCAAGGATTTTTAAGTAGGATATTTTGCTCTAATCTGGGCAATAATGGAACAAGCAAAGCAGAGGACATGATTTCTAGAGAATCGAATGAGATTTGATCAATTAGAACAAAGCGGTGACACCATCTCTATGATTATGATGAGGCTCCACCGTCGCCGGACAGAGTGACGCTATCACTAGACAGCATGAAGAATGAGTTGCTTTCCTAGGGCTAGCCGATAGATATTCTATTACATATGATTGTATTATTGTTTCTCCTTCATCATTTTTTATTTTATGGTTTGATCTGGCTTGATTTTTCCCCCCTTCTTTCTGATTGTTCATGGATGACAGTAATGATAAAAGGGGAGGGTTTTTTTTTTCCCCTAAATTGATTTTTCTTCTCCAAATTGGTTTATTGTTGATCTAGTTCTTGAACTTCAATCTATCTTCATTTTCTAATTTTCTTTTAATGGACCTCAGAGGTTTTTCTCATCTTTGATTTTGATTTTCTGGTTTGATTTGGTTTAGGGTTTTTTTGTTAATATGATGATTAAAGGGGAGAGGTTTGCTTTTTCCAAATTGGTTTTTTGCTAGATCTAGCTTTGGGGTTATTTTTGTAGATTGATCATGCCTTCATGGACACAAATGACGATGAAGGGGTAGAGGGTTCATTTGTTATTTTTGTAGATTGGTAATGCCTTCATGGACACAAATGACGATGAAGGGGTAGAGGGTTCATTTGTTCTTTCAGTGAGGAGGATGGTAATGATGCCATGTCGTATGTGGCATGACAACTCAACATAACTGATCAACTAAGGGTTGACTATTTGGATATATTAGGGCAAGATGACATTGTTGTGATTGTGCTACTTCTGAGGTGACATTGCTGACAAAATAATAATTTCAAGGTGAAAAATGACCTTTAAACCATAAAATTTATTTATTTTTATATCAAACTAGAATACCATGTATGATTTATATAAAATATGTTACTTTTTCTATACAGCTTGAAAGAATACTAATAATACGTTAGTATATACTCCTTTTGGTGCTTAATATAAAATTTATTTTGGTGAAAAAATTGAACTATACAAAATAAGTCTTGTATTCAAGATCAAGGATATAATTTTTCTTACCATACGCTGCCTCCAATGCAATTTGAAGCCGATCTTTCCATTTCAATGCACCTCCTTTGTTTCCTGTATTAGAGTCAGTACAATTAGATTTCCTTTACATATATCCTTTAAAAGTTGTCATACGAGTAAATTTTAGGGTTAAGGTGCAATTTTACCAATGAACTATTGGTCCAGGAGCGTCCAACACAATTAACTATTAAGTGGACCAAAAATACCAAAAAATGTTTTACTCAGGAGCGTCCAGCACAACGCCGTTAGACAAAAGTTAACGTCCGTTATCTAAGGTGCAAATTAGCCAACGAACTTTTACCCCAGGAGCACTCGGTACAAAATTCTAAATTTTACTAAATTAAATAATTTTTTTCCTCAATTATCATTATTGAAAACTACTTGTATAGATATATATGCACAAAAATTACTCATTCTTCAATTTTGACAAAATTATAATTTGCTAAAATAAACAAAATTTTTAATTAAAAAATTTAATTATATGATTTAAATAAAACTCAAAGTGTTTTATAGTTTATTATATATGTTAAACAAAAAAATTATATGATTTATTTTTATTTTAGAAGAAATTTATTTGATTTAAAAAAATTCATTTAATATTAATAAAATTTTCGTAGGCCAAGTGGCTCCTTAACCCATTAAAATTGCTCTTTAACCTATTATTAAATTGTCCTCAAGCCTCTTAAGTTATCTTTTTTTTTTTTGTCAACAAGTCACAAATAATCAATAGATCATTTAATTAACAAATATATCATTAAGTTACTGGATTTATATTATTAAATATCAATATTGATATCCATTAAAAATAAATCATATATATATATTTTGTTTAACATATAAATTAAACTATAAAACACCTTGAGTTTTATTTAAATCATATAATTAAATTTTTTAAATTAAATATTTTTCTTTTAGCAAATTATAATTTGACAAAATTGAAGAATGAGTAATTTTTGTCCATATATATCTATACAAGTAGTTTTTAATAATGACAATTGAGGAAAAAAATTATTTAATTTAGTAAAATTTAGAATTTTGTGCCAGACGCTCCTGGGGTAAAAGTTCATTGGCCAATCTGTACCTTAGATAACGGACATTAACTTTTGTCCAACGGTGTTGTGCTGAACGCTCCTGAGTAAAACTTTTTTTGGTATTTTTGGTCCACTTAATAGTTAATTGTATTGGACGCTGTTGGACCAATAGTTCATTGGTAAAATTGCACTTTAACCATAAATTTTATTATAGATATTTTAATCCCGATATACTGGTTAGATTGCTATGAAATGCTAAATATTGAGACATGTGTAATCAAGCTCTAGAAAGAATGCTTGATAAATGATGTTGGAGGTTCCCATTAGGCATATATTCATATATTAATGCCCTGACGTCACTTTCTTCGCAATATCCAATCAGAGAAACTAAGTATCTATGATGAATAACCATCAAAAGTTCCACCTGCAATTGAATTTTGCTTAGCTTTATCATTTATATGATAAGGAACTAATATAGAGAAAATTATGTTCGTAATTAAATATGAGAAAATAAGAAAACCATGAGTAAACAAAATAAGACGTAGGTTTCGTTTCAATTTCACCTTTGATTGAAATTCTCTATGACCTTGCGCTGATGAATGAGTAAGTAACTTTACTGCAACTTGAGTGCAATTACTAAGCGTGCCTAAATAAACTTTGCCAAATCCACCTTCTCCAATCAAGTGCTATAAGTTATGAGTGATCTCAAGGACATCGGTGTAAGAATAAGCACGATTTCTCAGTTCTAATGCGTTTTCCTTTGTAGAAACTATAAATATTAATAAGGTTAATAATCAGAATTGTCATTCAGAATGTTAGCACTACTAGAAAATACTAAAATAGCTACCGAATTTGCGACGGAAAAAAATCCATCCCAAATTGCAACAGAAATTGCAACGGAAAATGAAATCCGTCACAATTTGAAACGGAAAAATAATTCAGTCATAATTTGCAACGGAAAAACAAATCCATTGCAAAAGCTTGCAACGGAAAAAAATTCCATCGCAATTTGCAACGAAAAAACAAATCCGTTGCAAAACTTTTGCAATGGAAAAAAATTCTGTAGCAATTTGCAACAGAAGTTTTATTCCATTGCAAATTTTTTTTTATATAATGTACCTAATAATCAAATGTTAAAGCTTTCGTGGACCATTTGAGACTATCAATGTATTTAATATATATTGATATTTTCCAAAAAAATATATATATTTGCATAAAATGTACAATAGATTATGTAGTTCATTAACCATACATAATGTAACTAAACATTTTCTTAGATTCTACACATCTTCCAAGCCATGTGTAGTCAATGCTACTATAATATTAAATGACCTATGATATATACTATGAGACTTCAAAGGAAGGTGAGCAAGTAGAGGTCGAAGAAGAGGGATCCTTCGATTGATTTGTATTAGTTCTTTTTTTATAGGGATTTGTTATACTAAATACATTTTATTTTGCTTTTGTCATATTAAGTATATATATATATTGACATAATGTTTATAAGTGTTCATATATAGATGAAGCCTTCAGCTAGGCGTACAGATAGTGGTGGTAGAGCCTGAGGCCGTTCTATCAGGGGGTAGAATGACATCATCTACCCCCTTTGTAGGTAGAGGCCATACCTCTTTACCAAATCTACCTCCACTTAGAATTCATCACAAATTTTTTCATGACTCAACTTAATTGAATTCACTAAACCTCTTTTAAATAAAAAATTTTAAGCAGATAGCATCTCCTCAATTGCATCTACTTTAACAGTTTATTATGTATTTTATATATTATGTAACCATAATTAAAAAAATTCAATTTTATTTAATAATTTTAATAAATTGATTTCAAGATTATAATGATGATTACCTTGTCCTTCCTGACCGTTTTGCTGAGTTTGTGCATTTGTGGGTGTGTAACCTTTTAATAGATTACCAAGTCAAATAAGCTTTTTGAATTAGAAGAGCATTGGGTTTTTCCAAATATATTGGTAGTCGAATGTTTGGGGTGAATTTTTCAATGATGTCTTTTTTTCATGGTTATCAGACCCGGACCGGACTGGCCGGTTTAGACCGAAAACCGGTGAACCGGGCCTGAAGCCGGTCTGGTCTGCCATAGAAATCAGGGTCAGAGTCAGTTCAGTTTTTTTTTTCTCTCCTAAAAATGTTGATTGAAGGGTGAAGATGTTGATAGAGAGAGTAAGATGGAGAGAACCAGAGCCGAAAAGAAACAAATCTGGCGATAACAATAGATCCAGTTAAATCAAGGCCGGTGTGAACAGATCCGGTGAGAAGAAATAATACCGACAGAGGAGAACAACGATGACAGACTGAAGAGTGAGGAAACAAGGTTTGAAACTTTCCTATGCCAACAGATCCAGAGACACCGAGCACGGACCAGATTTAGGGTGTAAGGTGGTAGAGAAGCCATGGCTGAGAGAAGTGAAAATAGAGCTCACCGTCGTGTGTGCCTTCGTCATCAGGTTTAAAAAGAATATAGAGAAGAAATAGACTCAATGAGATTAGGGAGCTTTGTGGGTCCTGATGAGTATATATTTTATGATTAAATAGGTGTATATTTTATGAGATTTAATTGGAATTATTGATATTATATACCTATTTAATTATCTTTTATGAACGTTTCCATAATTGCATGAAACTTGGGATCAAAGAATAAATCGACATAAAATCTACTCATATCCTATTTTTATTGTATAGGAAATATTAGTTGATTTGTAATGAAGTAGAAAAGGCAATAAGAGGATATGCAATCAGCCAAACTTGATGGTCCCTCGCAAGAAAAATAGAAATAAAATTAATTGTGTGATCTGCTGGAGTAAATTACAATATATGAGATATCTTTGTAATAAGAAAAAGAGAATCAGTGACCCAAGACCTAAATTATAAATAAGGAGGAAGAGGAAGCAAAAGAGGAGCAAAAAGATCGGGAGGCATAGAACGATAAGGAACGAAGGAGCTGAGGAGTAGAGGCTGAGCGTTTCAGTTCTCTTCATCATCTCCACAAAAGGACGTAAGGATTGTGGAGGCGACGGAGAATCTTTCTTTCCTCTTTCTTCTTCTTCTTTGAACCTTAATTCTTATCTTTTTGTTTTGGATTTGAATAAAGCCATGTGTGGCTAGTTGGTTTTGCAACCTAGAGAATCTATGAACTTGTTTGGGTTTTAGAAATTGTTCCCACTCATTTGTTTTGTTTAATTTTAATCAGTTTATTTAATCTTGCTTTTATTATTTATTGCTTAGTGATTGCCTACCGTTAAGCATGTTTTGGGGATTTAGGATTGAACTTGACGAAGAGAATCTTAAATTGACTTTGGGATTAAATAATGTGGAATTAGATTTAAATTTAGTGTGAAGTTAGGTTTTAATCTAATTTGCGCGTAGGATAGACATATACCTAGAAGCTCCACATAATCAAATTAGAGTGAGCCCGATTTGAATTGCATCTTAATTAATTATGTGAGGCATTGCATAATTATTTGAGGTAGGTGTATAAGTGGACCGAAAGGTACTTATAAACATTAATACTCTAGATTAGCTGATTAGATTAAGTCAAAGTTAATTTAGTGGGGATAAAATCTAAGAATCAAATAAGGGATTAGTGACTCTAGGTTGCTCATTTGATTATTGTGGTAGTTTTCTTATTTTTATTTTAGTTTTAATTTCTTTTATCTTAATTAAATTTAATTTGGTTTTCTCAACTTAAATGAAATTGTGAAATCAATGCTTAACTAAAGTTTGTGATACCAAGTCCTCGTGGGAACGATACTTTTCTTATCACTTTATTACTTGATACGGCTAGTGCACTTGCGGAGTTTTTAGGCTTAATGTTTTTGCCCTATCAAGTTTTTGGCGCCGTTGCCGGGGACTTGTGTGCTACAACTGTCTTAGTTGGAATTGATTGAGCATTAGTAGTTTAAGTTTGAGTTTGTAAATATTTTATTTTATTTTATTTTTTTAGAAAAAAAAAATTTTAAAAAATGGATTTCAATTGGCAACCAATTGGTCTTAATATTGAGAAGGAGATGAATTCTTCGTCTTCTATACAAGATGGATTGATTACTATTATAAATTCTTTGAATGAATCTAGGCAACATAAAAAGAGCATAAATGATGGTTGTAGTCCATATGTTAATTCTTCTCAATATGTTTGCATGTCTTGTGTTTATTGTGGAGGGAATCATTTATTTGAATAGTGTCCATATAGTACAACTAGTCATTTTATGAGAGATGATTTCACTAGGAGCCAAGCTTGTTTTGATAATTCATTTTTTCCTAATGAAGGCTTTGAGCAACATAATTTTAAGGATCCATATGTCTATTGCTTTCATGAAAATACCCCTCCTTTTTACTCTGATCCATATATTGAAGAACACACAATTCAGTATAAGGAAAAATCCAATTTAGAAAGATTAATTGAGGAGTGTGCGGAAGCATCAAAGAGATCTAGTAGAGAGCAAAAGGAGATTGTCACTAGCATTAAGTCAAGTGTCCAAAATGTTGAGGTATATGTGAGTCAAATTGTTTCAACTCTTGAGACTATAGGGCAAGATAATTCCTTAAACATGGTGACCACTTCTTATGCTGATAATGATTATTGTGAGGAATTTGAAGGTGTGGAATTACAGGAGACTATAGATAATGTAGGAAGTGATTGTGAGCTTGATATTGATTTAGATGAGAATATTGGATGTTTAGAAGAGGTTCTGGTTGTGAAGCCTAAGGATTGTGATGGTGGTGATCCAATTGATGTAGATGTTCCAATTGTTGTTGTTGATGACCCTCCTTTTAAAGTGTTGACTCTTACTGATGAGAGTCAAGTTGATTTTATTGGATGCTCTAAATTCTTAGAAGTGCCTATATTTATTTGCAAGAATATGCATGTTGTACCTTCTTTGAATTCAGTGATTGCTTGTAATCCAAGATTGTTTATGATTAATGAAGTACAAGTAATTAACTTGAATGATTAATTTTTGTGTGTGATGCCTTGTTGTTTGAAAAGAAATGAAGATAAGGTAATTATGGTGTTTGATACTTATGATTAGTGGTTTGTTTTGAGAAGTTTGGCTGAAGACTTTAAATTTAGCGCTTCTTGGGAGGCAACCCAAGGGTTTTGTTTGCATATTTTATTCCTATTTTTTCTTTCTTTCTTTCAATTTTATTCAGGTTTGAAGAAGATCACTCTTATTATTGCTGCAAGGTCTTGTTTTAGCACTCCACATCAGAGTTAGAGGCCTAAACCAGGGGAGTATTAGTTCCTCTCCCTCTTTATATTTTTTGCAACATTGAGAACAATGTTTGATTTAAGTGTGGGGGAGGGATATAATTTCTTTGGTTATTATATAATTTCTTTGAATTATGTTTGTCCTTATGCAATTGAATTTTTTTTTTATTTGAGATTTTTGCATTGTTGAGGATTGACCTTAATTTTGAACTTTTCCCATCTTAGAGAATATTATCAAATCAAAAATTAAAATAGAAAAAAAATGTTTTAACCAAATCTCTAAGCCTTGAGTGTTTTTTGCAATCTTGAGATGGATTATAAGAATAAGGATTAGTTTGTAATGTGATCAACAAATTATTAGTTCAATAATATTTTGCTATATGATTTTTTTAGAAAATTAGATGATGATCTGTGCTAACCAAGTAAAACTTTTGTGGAGGGAAATAACTCAGGAAAAATAAAAAAAAAACAGAGAGAGAGAGAGAGAAACAACTCCAATGACTTCTTTAGATCTTACTTAGTAACCGGGGGCACTTCATCACCAATGTTGGCACTCTCGTCAAACGATAAAGTCAAAGAGGGTTATGAGTTGGGCTAAAAGCCTCTTGAGGTGCCTGTTAGAGTAACTAAGTAACCGGTGTTGCATCACCCATGTGCAGGGTCGCGTCAAAAGGGGACCTACAACGGCTCAAGAAACAAAAAAAAAGAAAAAAAAAAAGAAAAAAGGAAAGAAAAAAAAAGGCAAAATGAGTTATTTCCTTACCTGAGAATTCTTAATAAATTTAATGAAAAGCTTGGTTTGGTGGGGGCATTTGAATTTTTCTGGAGAAATTAAGTAGAGTAATATTCTTTTACTAATCTTATGGCTGAACTTATTGCATGCCGATCTTTTGATCATGGGACGTTAAGAGATTGTTACACTCTTTTGGCTTAGTGACTTATTTTTATAAAACATTAACTTAAATAAGATTTGATGATATCATCTAAGCGTGGTGGTTTATTACTCTTTGTTTAGGAATGTCATAAGCAATGTTCTTTTCAGATAATGAATTCTCTTTCTTTTGCTTGAGGACAAGCAAATATCTAAGTGTAGGGGTATTTGATGAGTATGTATTTTATGATTAAATAGATGTATATTTTATGAGATTTAATTGGAATTATTGATATTATATACCTATTTAATTATCTTTTATGAACGTTTCCATAATTGCATGAAACTTGGGATCAAAGAATAAATCGACATAAAATCTACTCATATCCTATTTTTATTGTGTAGGAAATATTAGTTGATTTGGAATGAAGTAGAAAAGGCAATAAGAGGATATGCAATCAGCCAAACTTGATGGTCTCCCGCAAGAAAAATAGAAATAAAATCAATTGTGTGATCTGCTGGAGTCAATTACAATATATGAGATATCCTTGTAATAAGAAAAAGAGAATCAGTGACCCAAGACCTAACTTATAAATAAGGAGGAAGAGGAAGCAAAAGAAGAAAGCAGAAAGATCGAGAGGCACAGAACAAGAAGGGACGAAGAAGCAGAGGAGCAGAGGTTGAGCGTTTCAATTCTCTTCATCATCCCTACGGGAAGACGGAAGGACTGTCGAGGCGACGGAGAAATTTTCTTTCCTCTCTCTCCTTCTTCTTTGAACCTAAATTTTTATCTTGTTTATGGATTTGAATAAAGCCATCTGTGGCTAGTTGGTTTTGCAACCTAGAGAATCTATGAACTTGTTTGGGTTTTAGAAATTGTTCTCACTCATTAGTTTTGTTTAATTTTAATCAGTTTATTTAATCTTGTTTTTATTATTTATTGCTTAGTGATTGGCCACCATTAAGCATGTTTTGGGGATTTAGGATTAAACTTGACGAAGGGAATCTTAAATTGACCTTAGGATTAAATAATGTGGAATTAGATTTAAATTTAGTGTGAAGTTAGGTTTTAATCTAATTTGCGTCTAGGATAGACATATACCTAGAAGCTCCGCATAATCAAATTAGAGTGAGCCTGATTTGAATTGCATCTTAATTAATTATGTGAGGCATTGCATAATTATTTGAGGTAGGTGTATAAGTGGACCGACAACCACTTATAAACATTAATACTCTAGATTAGCTGATTAAATTAAGTCAAAGTTAATTTAGTGGGGTAAAATCTGAGAATCAAATAAGGGATTAGTGACTCTAGGTTGCTCATTTGATTATTGTGGTAGTTTTCTTATTTTTATTTTAGTTTTAATTTCTTTTATCTTAATTAAATTTAATTTGGTTTTCTCAACGTAAATGAAATTGTGAAATCAATGCTTAACTAAAGTTTGTGATACCAAGTCCTCGTGGAAACGATACTTTTCTTATCACTTTATTACTTGATACGGCCCGTGCACTTGCGGAGTTTTTAAGCTTAAAGTTTTGCCCTATCAGGTCCCATCAAGAGAAAACCACTCTCAAGCAACTCCCTTCTTCTGTAGTACGATGCTTTGATTTTTCGCCGCTTTTTCTGATTTTTCACACAAATATGGTGACTGCAGGACTTTGTGGAAGAAGTGAAGGGACACTTCACTGATCAATCACTCCTTTTATCTGATGCACATTTAGCATGGTGGCACATCTTTTTGATCAAAGGTTAATAGCCTTTTTTTTTTTTTATAATTTCATGTTAATAAGTTATAATTGAAATCTTTACTTTCTTTCCGGTTTGACCCCAGTTTCATTCCAGTCTAACCCACTGACTCTTGACCCAGTACCTCAACCGGTTCGGTTTTAATAACCTTGATTTTTTTTAATGTTCGTATTTCATTTTACTTAGTTTGAATGCTTTTCTTGTGATGATAGAGATCATGCATCTGCCCAACACTTAACTAAGTTTGCAAATATAAGTGGTTTTGTCATTGTCTAGGTTATGGTTATTAATGGAGGGGCAACATTACTACGTTTTTATATTTCAGGGGCAATATTGCTACGTCAAAAACCTTAAGGGGCAGTGGTGGAACTTAGAGGAAAAGTTTGGGGGGCCAAATAGTGGTGGGAGATTCAGGGGTTTGGGGGCAGCACCCCCGAATTTTTTTTTTTTGAGGAAAGCTTTAAATTCATTAAAAATGAAAAGAATGGAAAAAAATATTCATGAAATCAAGTTAATTAACTTCATCTACAAATGTAGTGTAGAATGGGTAAAAGCATAGTAAGAGATATACCACAAAAGTAAATTTCACTGATAAGCTAAAAATTTCAGGTAATTAGAATAAAACATAGAAAAAAATGACAAGATTAACATAAATCATACAAAACCCCACATAGAACAAAGATTGAATTATAAGCCTAAAATATAAAAAGAGGGGGAAAAAAAAAAGAAGAAGAAGAAGTTGGGGGGCCAAAGTTATATTCATTATTTTAGGGGGGGCCAAAGTTGTATTATTCACAAAAAAAGAAAAAATTACACTAAAAATTTTTAAGTTTTTTTTTTTTTGGGGGGGGGGGGCCATGGCCCCCCCTTCTCTCTTCAAACCTCCATCCCTGCTCAAGGGCAAAATTGCTCTTGGGGCGTACTTTAGGGGCAAAATTGATACTTAACCCTTATTTATAAGACACCAACTTAACAATTCTCACAAACCAATAGAAGCAGTTGAAGTCATTAAATTTGTCCTAAAATTTAAGTAATTTCCAATATTACCTCTACTAATAGCACTAAACTATAATATTATATTAATTATTACTCTCACCAAGGGCAGACACAATGGGAGGCTAGGGGTGGCCCCCAACCCCCTAATTTTTTTTAAAAAAATTATTATAAAAAATAAAATTGCATTTTAGTAATTAGGCTCACTGTTTCATTTTGGTAATTAATGTGTGTGTATAAATGACCAAATATTTTGATATGGTCCGGATCATTAGTCTGGTATTCCCTTTTTTCCCTCTTTATCCATTAACTGCCATGAACATAGAAATTAATTGCATGTTTTTTTTAGTGGTTTGTTACTTATAGTATTTTTAAAATCATATTGGTCATAAAATAATTCATGCTCTTTGTAGGTGATTACTATGGGGAAGAGTGCTACCATTGTTACTTATTTTAAAAGGAAAGATAGTGAATCTTTGCTCTCATCTACTCCTAATGTTGAATTGTCAAATATTGAGACTCATTCTTCAAAATCTTCTAGAATTGCAATAATTAAATAGGAGGTTCAATGATAATACTATTGAATTACTTGTTTTGAGCATGACTTTAGATCCAAAAAATAGGTAGAAGTCATTTAATAGAGATGATATTTGCAAATTTGTTGATAAATTTTATTTTAGAGACTTCATAGGACAGGAAAAATTGCATTTGAATATGGAGTTACAACATTTTGAGCATGACATTCCTAAACATCCATGCATATTTGAGTAATTTATCAACTATATCTTAGTTATGTCAAAGGCTAGTAAGAATTGGAAAGTTCATCATTACCCTCTTATTGATAGAGTGGCTAGACTTGTACTCATTATTCCAATTTCTATAGCAACTATTGAAAGATCATTTTTTGCTATAAAAATAATCAAGAACAAGGTTCAAAATATAATGTAAAATCAATTTCTTGATTTTTTTTAATCACCAACATTGAAAAAGAAATTGTTTTGAGTTTTAGCATGAAATCAATTATAGATGAGTTTAAATTGAGTTTAATAATACAAAAATATATAGAGTAAGAGTCAAGTTAAGTGATCTTAATTTCTATAATAGATTTCTTTCAATTTTTTTGTATATTAGGTTTGTATTGTATTTCAAATACTTTTATTTATGGTATAGTTTTTTTTTTTGCCCTCTCGATCATTAGAGGAATGTGAATGATCAAGATGAAATTTGTCCCTCACATTTGTAGAGAGATAATACTCGGCCCCTTGATGAGTGAGTCTGAGAAATGTATGATCATACTACGATGGAAAGGAGTTTCCAATTCAATTGTTAGACTACTCAAGAATCGAGAAAGTAATGGTCAAGAACAGGAAGTTGACATTATCCATGCATCATGCTTGACCAAATTATCGTATGACAAAAAGGGACGTGACATGGTTGTATGATAGGTTGTATCGTATCATCGATCCCCATATAAATTGGGTAGTCGCAATGTCTTGCTAGAGGTTGCTTGCGACTTGTGGGCAGGTATAGTGTTGGCCCGCTGCCAATCTCATGTGGTCCTGCAGTGTCGTACACTAGAATTGCCCAACATGAGCAATAGTGTCCAGATACATTAAATCTTAGATATGTCTAAGATTTAACGAATACTGCATTTAATCTAGGATATATATATATATATATATATATATATATATATATATATATATATATATTATTAAATCAAAAATAATATAATAATATTATTTAATAGAGATTATAATATTATTATATAGTATTTGTTTTGTATTTAATTTATTTGATAAATTAAATATCTAAAACAAATAAAGATATTGTATCTCAGATTTAATTTTTGAATAAAGATATCATATATATCTGATTTAATTTGAATTGAGATATAGTATCTCAGATTTAATTAAATAGATAGATATCATATCTCAGATTTAATTTATAGAGATAAATTAAATCAGCAGACTTTTAATTTGGATTAAATAAATAGATTAGATTAGATTTATTGGATAGATTTAATTAATCTATTATTTTAATCCAAATTCAAATTTCAAGACTAATAAGGATTAATTTTGAATATATAATACGCCTATTGGGTTTTGAAAACCTATGGGACAATTCGCAAAACGTATTAGAAAAGCCGCGAAAGAGAAACCCTAGTGGAAAGACGTGAGATGCAAAGTTTGAAGGCGCCAGCACTTTGTCGTCCGTGTTCGAGTGTTATTCAATATGGATACTGGTAGAGGGAGTGGATTCGCAAAGTCGGCTCCTGTTTGATCGAATGTAGGATGCACACGAGTTCACATAGGTACGGTTTTTTACTACCCGATTTAAATGTTGTTGATAGATCCTCTTCATTGGCATTCGTAAGTTTTATGGATGAATTTCTTCCGCTACATGTACGGATCCCAACACTATATTGCAAATATTTTACAATTTTATTTACAGCAATAATGGAAGATCAGCAGATCGATAATCCCTAAACCCTAAGCCAAAAAAGAATTCCCTTCACCTCCCATTCCTTTGATTCAAACCATTCCGACGACGACAATGGCGATAATAACCAGGTTTTCCACGTGTGCAGGTCATCATTCCAAGAACAATCATTCATCAACCCTCAGCATCAGAATCAATTCCTAAAAGTAACCTGAAAAACAACCGCGCAAAGAAATTTTCAAGGCAAAAACAATTAATCAAGCACACAGTACCAAATAACTTGATCCAAAATCAGATACAAGAGGAAAACCATAAATCAACAAATAATAACAAGAAAATCAATAGTTCTGAAGCATAAGCATCCTAATTCACAGTTAATTCACAGATCGTAAGATCTTGAAGCCAAAAAATTAATCAAGACTAGATAACACCATGAATGTTAGACTGAAAATTGGGAAGGGGCCAAGATATGAGTGTGAGAGGGACGACAAGTTGAGATCTGAGAGTTTGAGCGACGACAAGTTGACATCTGAGTATGAGATCAACGACCAGCTGAGATCTGAGAGTTTGAGCGACAGCGAGCTGAGATCTGAGTGTGAGAGATGAGCGAGATACAGGAGTAAGCCAAGAGAAGCAGACTATCATTCATGATTCAGGGATTCACGGCTTCACGAGACTTAGGTTATTTTTAAGGCAATGTGTCAAAATCTGGGAGGGCAGAGAAAGATTAATTATGAATTTACAATCTTACCCCTATAACAGGCCGGCCTACAAGCCTAAAAGGCTCATTGGAAGGCCTAGGCCTGGCTTGTTAAGGAAAACAGGCCTTAAAAAAGGCCTTGGTCTAACCTTTTAGTTTGACCAGGCTATAAACAGGCCCCTCGACTTTTTCCACCCCTAGCCAGGAGATTGTTCAACATAAACTTCCTCCTAAATAAAACCATTTAGAAAAGCACTATTAACATCCATTTGATAGAGTTTAAATCCCTTGATTCACGCAAAGGCTAAGAGTACTCGTATAGCTTCCAATCTAGCCACTGGAGCATATGTTTCCTTATAATCAATACCTTCTTCTTAATTATAGCCATTGGCAATCAATCTAGCCTTGTTACGGAGTATAAATGTGGATTCATCATGTTTGTTCTTGAATACCCATTTAGTCCCAATGACCGGATGGTCTTTAGGCCTATGTATTAAGTCCCAAACTTGATTTCTATCAAATTGATGTAATTCCTCCTGCATTGTGATGACCCAATCATTGTCTAATAGGGCTTCATCAATTTTAAAGGACTCAATCTCAAATATGTTGAATATGATTAGTTTTGATGATGTCTTATATAGATGCCACTATTAAGAGCAAAAAGCTTGTATATTATATTTATCTCCTACACTGACTAACTACTATATATTTAATGTAGATTAATCCAAATTGTGTTACACCCCTACTGGCCTCGCCCTTTCGGGTGGCGGGTAGTGTGATACCTCTTAATCCTTATATTATATTACTTAACGACATGTATCAGAGTAAATTACGCAGCAAAACATACCTTTAGTTTAGGCGTAGTGTACTGATAAGATATTACAAATCTTGATTACAAATTTCAAACTTGAATACATAAAATATCTACAAATCTTCCTCGAATGATTTGAAACCCGTCTGACAACTTCATGTGCTAGCATCCACCACTTTGTCATGGGAGTTACTTCCAACAAGATGTAAAACATAGGTAGCAATACAGACTGGAATCCCGAAGGATCCTAGAGTAACCGTTAATCTCATACACAAAGTATATTCAAGGTATGTAAGAAAACCATAAAATACAAACCATAGCATTCAGTAAATCACACACAGTGAGGCACAAAGCCTAATCCGGAACATGCAGTCTCTATTACACACAGCACAGACTGCAGGGCACAACAAGGCCCTAGTCGCACACAGCGGGTCGCACGCAGCGGTTTCGGTACCAAAGCGCTTGGCAAATAACAACACTGAATGCATACACAATCATGGTAAAGCATACATACAGAGACATACAAAGCATATGAGGATTAAGGTTACTACCTGGTAAATTCTTAGATTGATAATCAACTCCCAAAATTCCTTAAGGCTTCAAATATCGATACTCCTTGTCCTTGATCTTATCTTTTCCTTGAAATCTTTCCTCCTTCAACTCCCTTGTATTTTCAGTCAAGACTTCAAAACACCATGCAAGAATCAATCATCAAGGTCTTAGGAATGTTTATGAAGATTGAAGGGAGTAGAGCAAAAATCCAAGTCTTACTTACCTCGATTCTGTGATTGGTTTGGAGATATGACAGCATCTCCATCATGTGAACGACACCAAACACCTCATATCCAGAATCCAAAACCATAGAAAATTCCTTTCGCCAAAAGGAACAACATTGGAGAAGGCTCTAGGAGCTAAAAACACCAATTCAGAGGCGAAATCGGCCCTATTTATTCTCCCTCTCTCTCCATTTCGTTTTTTCATCTTTACCTCCTCTTTTTTCCATGTTTTGGCAAGAATGGCCTAAATGAGGAGGAAGAGGTATATATAGAACACAGGTGCGATCCAGAACGCACCACGTGTCTGCTCTATAATGCGCCGTGTGTATGGTCCAGAATACACCACATACAAGCCACGTGTCCTCTTTCCATTAGACCAACGTAAAAGTAGCTTTATGCCTTGTCATGATTATGGGACACGTGTCATGCTGACTCCAAAGTTATGTCATGATTATGGGACACGTGTCATGCTGACTCAAAAGCTATGTCATAATGAAGGGACACGTGTCATATTTCCATTTGACCAACAAAAGTAACTTTTGACTTGCCATGATGGCAGACAAGTGTCATGCTTATATCGAACCAACAGAAAAGTATGTCATAATAAGATGACACGTGTCATGTTTCTATTGCGCCAACACAAAAGTAGCTTTTCACTTGTCATGATGAGGGACACGTGTCATGATCTTGTTGTGATGACTCAAAAACTATATCATCATTAGTTATTATGACCTTACTTTATTAAAGTCACTTTATCGGTGCCTACTCAGGATTGCGACACGTATACCAAGACCCACCAACTGATACCAGGTTATACTCTATATGCGTAAGCCTCCACATGGCACCACATACTTGTGTCATATTTCCAAAAACGTAGGGCATAATTGACTGCCCTAGAAATGATGTATACTTACTTATTCCAGCATGTTTTCGCTCAACTAGTTGTCCTATAGCTCAGGACATAGTTGGATGGCATCTTTTCCAATCGGATTTACACTGTATGGGTCTTCTGTGCCCTTTTTCATTGGCACTTTATTTCCACGGCTTATACATACTAGGTCCACCGACCTGTATAGTCAAGTTACTTAGTCCCTGAGAGGCTTCCTATCTCTCGACATTCTTGGGATTCTTCCCGAACTGGGCCTAGTCGTCTGCCTACTTTAGGCTTATTCCCAAGTCTCTAAGTCCAAATTTCAGGATATTACATTTCTCCCCCCCCCCCCCGTTTAATAAATTTCGTCCTCGAAATTTGAACACATATCCATAGGGAATCATTCTAACCATTCAATTTATTCTTTTTTTTTCTTATGCATATTGACTAAATATGTAACATAATCATCATACATTATTCATTTTCGTTCTGTACCCAGTAATATCTAACATAAGTCCCTCTTATCTATCCCCACAACGCTTGATTTCACAGGCCTCACTACCTAAAGTATTCTGCCTTTCAGCTTATTTTATTTTGGCCTTCTAGCTGAATATACTATTGCAGTGCTGGACATTTTAGCTTTATCATTCAGGAATCATCCTCAAGCCATATCCATCTCAACTTTAACTTGATACAGTCTAAATACTATGCCAGTCTCAAGACATATTCTAGGAACTTTGGTCCAAAGTTACCATGGCAGGAAACAAACACAGTGCTAGGCATACAAGTCTTACGGCCTAAGGACGTTGCCTCGTGCAAAATTGCACTCCGGGTCTTACTGCCTTGAGCATCTGCTCACCTATATCATGTCTGATTTTTCAATTCAAGCTCTCAGATTATTTTCCCCTTGCTTAGCATTGGGGCTGGCAAATTTTGTCTGACTTAACCAGTTCAGATTTCTAGACCATTTTATCAGTTTCTGTTCCTGTAACAACACAATCACCAATTGCACCACTTTTTATTTCAACACAACAGTGACGACAGTCATGTCACCGCTTACTATGTTGTCTCATACTCAACATTTCAAATTTTTACATTTTTGAAAATCTCTGTGGTCGCAGTACATTTTAGAATCACACAAAATAGTATTTACACATTTTCAAGGAAAACATAATCGCTGCCAGCTCAAATTCAGGAAAACACATTCATTACCGGCTGAAATTCGAGAAATCATTTTCATTTTTCAATTTTTTTGCCAGCTTAATTCACAAATGGGATAATCCGTATCACAAATTCAAAACTGAGAGGCACACGCCACCATTATGCCCTGCTTCACCAGGACATATCACAATCATTTCATATACAAACCACTAAAGTGGCAATGCACTTGTCGGCCAATTCACTGGCATATACAATAATGGGCCACCCACCAGAATCCCATTTTGGGACAAAGGACCATCGTCCACGGAACCCTGCTCCAAATTCTTGCGTGGATGCCAGCCAGATAAAGCAAAACAAACGCCCTTACAAGGCGAAACTACTTAGATTGGGAGTGCCTACTATTGGTGTGAGTGTCAACCTTTCATATCCCATCAAAACAAATTTTAATTCAACGAGCTATATCAATGGCTAGCGATTTAAGAAACATTCTAAACACATCTGGCAAGATCTGGCAATTGAGTATTTTTACAACAGTTTCTAGTTTTGTACTGCATCCACCACAGCATGATTCACAATTTGGTTTCAAATCAGGGTTCCACCAGGACTCTATCTATGAGACAACATAGTTCTGAAATGACCACTACAGTTGGTCTTAGATTCTTATAGAAAACATTTCATTCAAAAATTCAATTTAAAATTTCACAAGTACAACAGGTGCATTGGTAAGTTCAAAATTCAATTTTCAAACATTCTAGGAACTAGACAACTGATATAGAAGGTCATCAATAATAACATATTCCAGGCTCTAATTCTCATTACTCAAGTCATTCGTAGAACACATAGTCCATTCTATTCCATTTTGTCAAGCCATTTTTAGATATTGCTCATTTTCAGGCATTGCACATAATTTTCAGGCTTTACACTTCCTTTGAGACATAGCTCAACATTCATAATTTAATAACCATGGCTTTTACCAACCTATGAACATATTAGTCACTAGGACTTAGGCCTTTCATTGAACACATATCAAATTTAACAACCCAAAATCATATCAATCTAGTAGGCCTCCTTACCTACTGTATATTCATGCTTTCATTTTCACTCGAATAATAATACACATAGCATTGGAGCACCTTATGATAATAGATTGCACCATATATACCTTCTTTGGGCCATTCTGTCTATGGGCTTTCGATAATGGTCTTAGCTCCAAGCATAGTCACCATTTCAATTTTTCCCTTGTCAAGTACTCTTCTCATATCTCGGGGAATCTACTAGCCATCAACACATATGATTATTAGTCCCGTTCATAAAACTATAACCTGTGGCTACCAAAATTCCATCGGGATACTAATAGTTTCAGGAAATATTCTATATTCAAGATCTTTCCCTATGTTGATACAGCAACTATCAACCTCTCCATATCATAAAGGTACTATCCTCAAAGATACCTCAAATATCATGCTGACGACACAGCATCAATCAATATTATCACGGTTTCTACTTTCATCCATTCTTTCTAAGGGAATATCATGAGATTAAAATCATTCCCTAGCAGCTAGTAACTCCCAAATACCTCATGCATATTGGTACTATATTCTAGTGCCTTAAATTCATTTAAATCGATCGGTACCATATCCTAGTACCTCAATTCATTCAAATCAATCTGTACTAAGTTCAAAATTCATTATGATCAATTTACATACCTAAAGAATCACTCAATCATATAACCAGATTCTTAGGTTACGATCTAGTTGGTAGCAATCCAGTGGATACCTACCAATTTCTTAGGTTCATCAACCTAAATCTGAAACCTCGATCATACCCAAATATGCTACAATCATCATGATTCATAACTTATTATATTCAGGCACTATCCTCAAATAACCTCAAATTAATAATCGTCAGATTCATGATATGTTCCCTAGAACCTCAAAATTAACTGGTTGGAAAGTCATATTACCTCAACCGTACCCAAGATTCAAACTAGGATCATGATTCACATTTCCTAATCTAATCCTCGAAACAGTCAAATAATATCAATACTATTCACGAGGTTTCAATCAATCTCAATCCTCAATATCACAAGGGTTTCTAATATCATGCTTTGACCTCAAGGTCAATCACCAATCCTCAATCATACCTAAACAAGCATGTTAACAGTTTAATGTCGATCAATATTCACAGGATTTCTACTTTCAAGCATTGGAACCTAGGACAACCTCAAACATACTTTGACCTAAACATAATTTTAGTTTAGATTCAAGCTTAGCCTCAATCATTCTCATACTCAATCTAACCTCCTCATGGCATCTCTATGGATTACCATATGTCATACTTCAAAGTATTTGAGCCCTGAATTAAGAAATTTCAACTTCCAATGATACTTCCCAGGGGGTCACTCATCCCGAAATTTTCCTCGCCTAAGCACACTTAACCTCAAAGTACCAATAAGATTTAAGGATCTAAATCATATCCTATCTCAATACCAGCAAACCTAGAGTTAGCAACAGAATCTATATTCTGTGCTTATTTCATTTTATCCCTAGAGCCTTGACTTATCTGAGCTACAACTCTTCTCCTCCAGTTATCACATAACCAATATTTGTCACACTTCCTTATGGTCCATATCATTACTGCACTATCTCCATATGACCAAGATAATATCAGTACACTATTCTGATATTGCCCAAACCTTGCTCTGATACCAAAATTGTTACACCCCTACCAGCCTCGCCCTTTCGGGTGGCGGGTAGTGTGATACCTCTTAATCCTTATATTATATTACTTAACGACATGTATCAGAGTAAATTATGCAGCAGAACATACCTTCAGTTTGGGCGTAGTGTACTGATAAGATATTACAAATCTTGATTACAAATTTCAAACTTGAATACATAAAATATTTACAAATCTTCCTCGAATGATTTGAAACCCGTCCGACAACTTCATGTGCTAGCATCCACCACTTTGTCATGGGAGTTACTTCCAACAAGCTGTAAAACATAGGTAGCAATACAAACTGGAATCCCGAAGGATCCTAGAGTAACCGTTAATCTCATACACAGAGTATATTCAAGGTATGTAAGAAAACCATAAAATACAAACCACGGCATTCAGTAAATCGCACACAGTGAGGCACAAAGCCTAATCTGGAACATGCAGTCTCTATAACACACAGCACAGACTGCAGGGCCCAACAAGGCCCTAGTCGTACACAGCGGGTCACACACAGCGGTTCCGGTACCAAAGCGCTTGGCAAATAACAACACCGAATGCACACACAATCATGGTAAAGCATACATACAAAGACATACAAAGCATATGAGGATTAAGGTTACTACCTGGTAAATTCTTAGATTGATAGTCAACTCCCAAAATTCCTTAAGGCTTCAAATATCGATACTCCTTGTCCTTGATCTTATCTTTTCCTTGAAATCTTTCCTCCTTCAACTCCCTTGTATTTTCAGTCAAGACTTCAAAACACCATGCAAGAATCAATCATCAAGGTCTTAGGAATGTTTATGAAGATTGAAGGGAGTAGAGCAAAAATCCAAGTCTTACTTACCTCGATTCTGTGATTGGTTTGGAGATATGACAGCATCTCCATCATGTGAACGGCACCAAACACCACATATCCAGAATCCAAAACCATAGAAAGATTGCTTTTGCCAAAAGGAACAACATTGGAGAGGGCTCTAGGAGCTAAAAACACCAATTCGGAGGCGAAATCGGCCCTGTTTCTTCTCCCTCTCTCTCCATTTCGTTTTTTCATCTTTCTCTCCTCTTTTTTCCTTGTTTTGGCAAGAATGGCCTACATGAGGAGGAAGAGGTATATATAGAACACGGTTGCGGTCCAGAACGCGCCACGTGTCTGCTCTATAATGCGCCGTGTGTATGGTCCAGAGTACACCACATATCACGCCACGTGTCCTCTTTCCATTAGACCAACGTAAAAGTAGCTTTATGCCTTATCATGATTATGGGACACGTGTCATGCTGACTCCAAAGTTATGTCATGATTATGGGACACGTGTCATGCTGACTCAAAAGCTATGTCATAATGAAGGGACACGTGTCATATTTCCATTTGACCAACAAAAGTAACTTTTGACTTGTTATGATGGCAGACACGTGTCATGCTTGTATCGGACCAACACAAAAGTATGTCATAATGAGATGACACGTGTCATGTTTCTATTGCGCCAACACAAAAGTAGCTTTTCACTTGTCATGATGAGGGACACGTGTCATGATCTTGTTGTGATGACTCAAAAGCTATATCATCATTAGTTATTATGACCTTACTTTATTAAAGTCACTTTATCGGTGCCTACTCAGGATTGCGACATGTATACCAAGACCTACCAACTGATACCAGGTTAGACTCTATATGCGTAGGCCTCCACATGGCACCACATACATGTGTCATTTTTCCATAAACGCAGGGCATAACTGACTGCCCTAGAAATGATGTATACTTACTTATTCTGGCATGTTTTCGCTCAACTAGTTGTCCTATAGCTCAGGACATAGTTGGATGGCATCTTTTCCAATCGGATTTACACTGTATGGGTCTTCTGTGCCCTTTTTCATTGGCACTTTATTTCCACGGCTTATACATACTAGGTCCACCGACCTGTATAGTCAAGTTACTTAGTCCCTGAGAGGCTTCCTATCTCTCGACATTCTTGGGATTCTTCCCGAACTGGGCCTAGTCGTCTGCCTACTTTAGGCTTATTCCCAAGTCTCTAAGTCCAAAATTGAGGATATTACAAATTGAATTATAGAGATTAATCAAGAAGGAGATAAGAGATTACATAAAGAATAACTTACAGAGAATGTCAAAGAAGTAAGAAGTTATCAAAGTATTTTGGGAATAATCAAGAAGAAGAGGAGATATTGAAAAAGGTTGAACTTGCTGAGAATGATAAGTCCAAGTTGCATGACAGAGAATGATCAAGAGAAGAAAAGAAAGAAAAAGTTGAATTATGAAGAATCATCAAGAGAAAAGAGAAGAGAAGAAAGAAAGAGTTGATTTATGAATAAGAGAAGAGAAGAAATAAAGAAGAACTTGCTCAATGGAATGAGAAAATAATTATACAAGTTCTTAAATTGATTCTAGAAGTCTCCACGATGATATGGAAGTTGGAATAACTCAAATCGGAGTTAAAATAAGCAAAATTAAGCTGTGGGATGAACTAACTCGAGCCAGGAAGTCTAAACTCGAGTTAGAATGCTTTCTATAGTGTTTGAGGCATCTGGTAGGAGTTGACTTGAGCCAAGGAATCATTGACTCGAGTCTGGGTCTTAACTCGAGTCAGCCGTTTTTCTGAATTGAGCCAATAGTCTTTTTCAGCACTCTGTTCACCTCTGTTTCATGTTCAGCTTGGGCGAGGTCTGGTAATTTGACGATATCTCCCAAACCAGAGATCAAATTGAGGTGAAACCAGTGACATATGAAATTAGACTCCCAATGCATCATTTTGATATATAATTCAAGCTCAAAGGAGTTCAGATGAGAGAACTATGAATTTCAAAAGTTGGACCTTCAATTTATGCCACACAGCAGACCAAGCTTTGGTATTTTGGGTGCATCTCACACTCTACAAATCCAATTGAGCTAAAACTAGTGCCATTTGAAAGTAGACGTAAACTACATTCCATCAAGAGTTAAATTAGCCAAAAAGGAGTTCAGACCAGGGAGATTTGGCCTTCAAAATTTGACACTCGAAATTCTGGATTCATTTCAACATCGTCTCGGTTTTATGAACATAGCTCATGTTATACACAACCAAATGAAGTGAAACCAATTCCTTATGAATCAAGACTCAACAAGTGTTTCATAGAATTTGGAAGCAACCAATTTTGATGAGCTCTTACCTTGGGTCAGGCTTGTCTAACTTGAGTGAAAGTCAGATAGAGAGCAAGCCATTTAGAGAAGAGTTTCTAACTCGAGCCAAGGGTTTGTGTGCCTAGAGTCAAATGCCTATGAAGCTAATGGATCAATTGATGATTGACTCAAGCCAAGATTTTGGTTGCCTCGAGTTTGGGCACAGACTCAATCCAAGGATGTTGCTGCCTCGAGTCAGTCAGTGTGGTGTTAAACTTTTCTATGCTTTAAATGATGGATTGACTTGAGCCAGAATTTGTTTTAACTCGAGCCAATTGCAAGTCAAAAAGCAAAGATCCTTGGAGAAGACTAATTGACTCGAGCCAGACTAGTTTAACTCGAGCCAATATTTCTCTTATTGTAAATCACCATGTCCGAAATCTTGGCTTCTCATCAAGAACATCCAGATGAATTCCAAAAGAATTGATACTACTTCTTAACATTACTTATATCATTTGTGTATAAGTTTCAAATGATTACACGAAGGATTAACAACAATTTATAAAAAACAGATGATGATGTCAGAACCTTCAACGACTATTTCTCCAACGGACTGAAACTTACAATGGTAATATTCTACATCTGACCAATACTTCAAAAGAATAATATCAGTTGTCTATAAGTAGAGACTTATTCAAGATGGAGAAAGATGATGATACGAGTTTACATCTTCAAAATGCCAATACTCTGATATTCATATCACTTACTCTCTAATTATCTTAATGATCATATAAATTTCTATAGATAGTGAAATAATTTGTATTGTACTTCAGTGTTTATTCATTTACTTCTAAGAGAGAAGATTCATTGTCATTATCTTATCTGAGAGTTCCTCAAGATTGGGTGATCTTGAGTGGAAACCATTGTATTGATTACAACTTGTAAGGGGGACTGAATCCTAGTGAGAGGATTATTTCGAGTACAGAGTGTGTAATCAAGTGGGTGTATTATTACAACTTGTAAGGGGGAGTGAATCCTAGTGAGAGAATTACTTCGAGTATAGAGCGTGTAATCAAGTTGAAAGAAGATAGTGGATTAAAAATCTCAATTGAAGCTTGGGGACTGGATGTAGGTCAAGGATTGGCCGAACGAGTATAAATCTCTGTTTGCATATTCTCTTCCCTTATCTCTTATATTCCCAGCATACATATTTGAATGACTGTTTATTGCTTTATAAATCATTACTGTCATACAAAAAACTTTCAGTAATTTGTGAAAAGAATTTCAAAGTTCCAAAGTTTTTATCAGATACCCAATTCACCCCCCTTGGGTGATAGCTAGGTCTAACAAGATATAAAGGCAGAAAATGTAACCTCGTTCAAGTTACTTTTCTGGTCGTTACACTTTGATTAACATCACCTATTACTTGGTCTAAAGGATGATTCCTAATGAACTTCCAAGCTTTCGGTTGAGATTGAACAGGATTTTCACAAGAATTTTGAGGATCATTATCAAAAATAACTTTAGATTTTTCAAGAGAGGCAGGAGTAGTTTTTGAAATGAATTGATTTTTTTAAATAGGTTCCTCATCATCATCCAAAGGTTCATCAGACTTGGATTCACAAAACACAACATGGATTGACTCTTCTACTAATTGAGTACGTTTATTAAAAATCCTATAGGCCTTACTCCTATTAGAGTATCCAAGAAATATACCTTCGTTGAATTTGGGATCAAATTTTCCCAAATTATCCCTATCATTGTTGTGCACAAAGTATTTGCATCCAAAGATGTGTAGGTGTGCCAAATTTGGTTTCCTTCCTTTGTATAATTCGTATGGAGTCTTGTTAAGTTTCTTTCAGAGATAGGCTCGATTCAAGACATAGCAGGCCGTGCTCATTGCATCTGCCCAGAAGACTTGAGAAGTCTTGTTCTCATTCAACATTGCACGAGCCATTTTAGTGAGTACTCGGTTCTTTCTTTCAACCTCACCATTTTGTTGTAGAGTTCTTGGAGCTGAGAAGTTGTGGTCAATACCATGAGCGTCATAAAACTCCGCGAAAGCTAAATTTTCAAACCTACCTCCATGATCAATTTGAATTCCTAAAATGCAAACAATTTTCTTGTTTTGCACTTTCTTGTATAACACGACAAATAGATCAAATGTTCCATCTTTGGAAGATAAGAAAATAGTCTAGGTAAATCGAGAAAAATCATCGACAATAACCAGAGTATACAAATTGTCACCAAGGGTCTTAACTCTTGCGAGTCCAACTAGATCTATATGGAGTTGTTGAAGAGGTCTATTAGTCGAGATTTCATTCTTATTTTTGAAAGATGATTTAGTTTGTTTACTTTTTTAACAGGAGTCACAAATCATGTCATTGTTAAAATGAAATTTAGGTAAACCAATGACTAAATCTTTTCTTAACAACTTATCCAATTGAAACATGTTCACATGAGCTAGACGCTTATACCACAACCAACTTTCATCCAAGTTGCTAACAAAACATTTTTCTGAATTGACTTTCAGTAAATCTAAGGTATAACAGTTACCTTCTCTTGGGGCCTTAAATAGAACTTTAAGGTTACCTTTATCGACTGGAAGATCATCCTTGTTGACAATAAGGCATTCTTTTGAATCGAATATGATCCAATTGTTCTTGTTGGCACTTTGGCTCACGCTAAGGAGGTTGTGACAGAGACCTTCCATAAAATATACATCTTTGATCAAAGGACCTTTCTCTGCACCAATCTCGCCAAGTCCAACAATCTTTCCAAATTGATTTCCTCCAAAGGTCACCTTGCCACCATCTCTTGATCTTATTGCCACAAATTTGGATTGATCCCCCGTCATATGCCTAAAGCATCCGCTATCAATGTACCATTTGTTTGTCTTTAATGCTCTCAAACAAACCTGTAATTCAGACAAGATCAAGTCTTAGGTACCTATATTTTCTTGGGTCCTTTCGGGCTAGTTTGAGCCTCAGGGAAAACATATATCCCTTTAGGCACCCACTGATAATTACCAATGAGTTTATCTTTTCTTTCTTTCTTATGAACGCACGATGAAGTATTATGAGCCTTACAGTTACAATAGTTATAATGAGCAAAGGGATTTGAAGAATGAACAGATTTCTAAACAAAATTTAAATAGGATTTTCTGCCAGTTTTCTTCTTGCCTTTCTTTTTTATCAAAAATAGGATTGTATATGCCTGATCGATCATTTGTAAAACTTTGAGCTTTCAAGATGACATCAAGCATTTCACTACCTTTAGTGAATTTCTCAAGAGTTTTCATAAGATAAGCATTTTTCTTTGTAAGACCAAGGCACTTTTTGCAAATTGAATTTTCATAAGCTGGAGACAAAACTTTAGCTTGTTGCTCAAGTAATTTGATTTTTGTTTTCGAAGCTATAAGTTCTTTCATAATCTTTTTAAATTCAGAATGAAGCTCATTGTATTTAGCAAGCAACTTATCATAAGTGGGTTCTGAATCATATATCTCATCATCATTTTTGGGTTGCTCTTCCTCTTCTGCTACTAGACATACGTTCGCAAAACTCTTCTTCCTCGCTTTCTTCATCTGAGGAACTATCTCCTCATATGGCAGACACGTATGCCTTCTTCTTGAAGTGATTGAATTTCTTCTTCTTATCTTGTTCTTTGCCTTTCAACTGGGGACATTCCGATTTGATATGGCCCGGCTTCTCACACTCATAGCAGATAATTTGATCTTTATCTTTGATCTCACGTCTGTTGCTCGAGCTTCCCTTCCGGAATCGATTTCTTAAGCCTTGATCCATCTTTTAAAATTTCTTGAACCTTCGCACAAACATCCCCATTTCATCATCATCATCGTCTTTAACTTCCTTTTCTTTCACAGCATTGAGGGCAACAACTGATTTCATATTCAGATAGGCTTCCGAATAGAGCAGCAACTGATTGCATCGATTCTCTATGGGCTTCCTCAATTGTTGTGACTTTGGCTTTCCAATCTTTTGTTAGGACATTGAGAATTTTCCTAACTTGGGAATTTTGCTCATATGTTTTACCCCAAGCAGATAGTTGATTGATGAGATGGGTAAAGCGAAGTCGAAATTCTGTAATAGACTCTCCTATCTTCATTCAAAGAAGATCATACTCGGTTGTTAGCGTGTTGATGCGATTCTCCTTAATGCCAGATGTTCCTTTGTATGTTATCTTTAGAGCTTTCCACATCTCCTTAGCACTTGACAAATTGCATTTTTGAAAGTACTCCTTTTGAATAAAAGCACCTTGAAGCATCAAGATAGCTTTGCAATTGAGTGTTATCCTTCTTCTGTTATTCTCGTCAAATTCGTCTTCAGTCTTCAAAACATGAATTCCGCCTTTGGTCTTTGTGGGAACATAATCCCCATTCTCTATCACTTGCCAGAGACCACATTCTGTGGCTAACACAAGCATTTTGAACTTTGCTTTCTAGAACGAATAGTGCTTGCCATTGAAGCCAGACGGTTAGTTGAGTGAGATACCATCAGGTAATATTCCTTTCACGTTCTATCTCGAGATGTTAAGCCCAATTGAGATACCAAGCTCTGATACCAAATGAAAAGAGAATATCACCTAAGGGTGAATAGGGGATTTCAAAATTCTTTTTCGGATTAAAGATGATGAGCAATTAAAATAGAGGAGAGATAGAGAGAGAAGTCACAATGAATTTATATTGGTTTGGTCTAACTCCTTGAACTATGTCCACTCCTCAAGAGAACAGATAGGATAATTCAGCTGTTTGTTAAAAGGGATTTTTCAATATATAATAGAGTAATTCTTTTTCCTTCTATTCTACAACTCATTCATCCAATAAGTCCTTCCATAAGAAAGTACTCATAACATAAATGGTTTGTATTAAAATATTATATCCTTATATTTTTTTTTATACAGAATATTATATCCTTATATTAACATTTGATATATTCTGATGATAAGATATTATATATCTTATGTTGAATTTGATAGATTCTATATATCTTAGAAGTGTAAATCTAAAAAATTATTAATTTAATATTTGATTAAATTTATTTAGATAAGATTAGATTTTAAGGTTAGTCAGAAGGAAGAAGAGGCCTTTCCTTCTCTCCTGCAGTGGTAGGTCTACATACCATTCCGTCATTGTACCTCCTTAAGCGTTGATATTAGCCTTATTGCTAGACCTACTTTTAATGCATATAGCTTTGATCATTCGGTCTCTTATTTTGACTGTATCTATGATAAATTGTCCTCGAGCTTGTGATCATTGGGTTTACTACAACTTCTGACTCTCACAACTTTGTCTCGCTGACGAATACCCTAACCCTGGTTACTGACTCTGTCCTGTGTGTTGTGGGAACCACTATGCCATGGTTCTTTCCTTCACAAACTTTCTGGTTCCATCCCAAATTCTTTTCTCGGAGAGCATATTCTTCCGTCCAAAAGTTCCCTCCAAATCCGCAGATCGTCTGGTTCCTCTCAAATCCAAAAACTGTTTGGTTCCGCATAGATCTGAATATCGTATGGTTTTGTCTAGTTCCACTGGTTCTAGATCATCTTGACATCATTTCTATTCCATCCAAATTAATTCTTGCTCCAAGTTGTTTTTGCTACTTGGTTCGTCCAGATTTCCTCAACATCATTTTTGTTCTGTCCAAATCAACGCTTACTCCAACATGTTTTTGCATTCTAGATCTGTTTAGATCCATGCTGCTTTAAATCATATTGTTTTCTAACATTGCTGCCAATTCTACTTTGAGATAAGTTTATCTCCGGTAGTCGCTTCGAATCTACGTGCAACCTCTTGTAGTCTCCGATAGTCAAGAGAAACTTGAGATGATATCTTGAGCTTGAAGGGGGTGTTAAGATATTATATTTTATATTAATATTTGATATATTCTTATGTTGGGATATATATCTTATGTTGATATTTGATATATTTTATATATCTTAGAAGCATAAATATGAGATATTATTAGATTTAATAGTTGATTAGATTTACTTAGATTATATTATATTCTAGGGTTAGTCTAGGTTATGGTATGTATGCCTATATAAAGACTATTACTTGTACTCTCATTGGTTTAAAGATTAAGGATTTAATAATATTGAGAGGTTGTTATATTGCTATGCTTCGATATAATCCTTCACATTCACAATTTGATCTTGCACCCTGGTTTTACAAATGAAACATTCTATATACAACATAATGGGGACATGAAAAGAGAACAACATAAGGATGAAAAACAAATTAGATAGAGTTCTTTGTCCACTTTAAAATTTTGTAGTAAACATATTAAGCCTCAAAATGTAATACCCTAAAAATCTCACTTATTATAAATGTCATATTTTGACAAATAATACCTATTAGAAATAGGTGAATATGTGGTCTCAGATTGAGAGATATATTTATTTTATCTATTAGGTTATTTGCCCTTAGAATTTACGGCAGCTAATGCTTTATTTTCTGAAATTTTGTTTAGAATCATAAAATACCATAAAAATACAAATAATTCCCAAATTAGATTAGGGTTCTTATAGGACCAAGAGAGAGCAAGGAAATGCTAGGGAAAATACATTAGTCAAATTGGGGAAAATAATAAAAATTAGTAGACACATAGAATTTCACTAAACTAAATAATTATTAATCAAGGGAATAATTAAAGAAGACTTAAGTCTCAAAATTCATAATTCATTAAGTAACTAAATTTTCTAAAACCCTAGAATTAATACCTAGCTCATATTAATTCATAAAATGCCATAATAAATTACCAAAACACTTGAACAAATAAAAGAATAATTACCAATATTCAATGGACAATTAATTAACACTAATGGAAGGTTTAGCTAATTATTTACAATTAGCACCAATAATCACAACTAGAGATGAATTAAGCTAATAAAAACTCAAAGACCAATAAAGACTTGGGATTAGTACTAAATGAATTTGGAACAAACACAAATGAATGCATGAACCAATCATACAACAAGAAGAGATAATTAAGCTTAGGATTAAGATGTTAATCAAGAGTTGAAAAGTCAACAATTTCAACTATGATCTAAAGGCCAAGAATTAATCCCAAAAAGCTTATCCAAAGGCCCTAATTAATTTTAATAAAGCCTAATCCATGTGAGTAAGGGGCTAGCCAATGGAATATTTCCTTTCAAATACACTATGAGTCATAAATCTAGGCAAAGTTGAGTCATTGATCTAAACATGAGATGAGTCATTAACTTAAGACATGAATCACCACCCTAACGATGAGTCATTAACCTAAACAAGAGGTGAGTCACAAACCTACATGATGAATCACAACCCTAATGAAGACTTTCAAGAGGATAAGGTGATGTAATGAGTGATGCAAGGGATGATGTAAGGGGATTAGGTGTAAAACTAGGTGGACCAATGGGAAAAAAGATAATTAGAATAACTAAATTGGTTTATAAAAATAATTCTCGATAAAAACTAATAAAACCTATACAAATTAAATCATATCTTGAAATCCATGAACTAAGTATGAAAACCAAGTTGAGATTCATAACAAGCATAAATCAAGCATGAAAACAAGTATAACCAGAGTCATTTTCATAATTGTTTAGGAAATGGGATCAATAGGAAAGATAAGTAAAATTGGTCTCAAAATTAAGCTAAAAATCTCTAGAACTCAAATCCAATGGGCAATTGAACATCCAACTTCATTAGACTACCTAAACACATTCTTTTCAATGGATTCTAATTAGTATAAAGCAAGCCAAACTCTTAGGATAATAGACATTGAATGTGGAAGAGGATCATGTACCAAGTGATGACTCATGTAGGTGACTCAAAAGCAATTAGAAGGAGCTAGAAGGAGGGAGAGGGGCAGTTTTGATGGAGTGTAAGGTGAGGATGAGAGTTTGAAATCTAACCTAGATCCAATGGCCAAGAATTACCAAGAGGAAGTTCTAATTAATTACAAGAATTGCCCAACCCTTCAACTATAAATAGGAGCCCTTGGCCCTTCACAAAACTCACACCAAAACAAAGCAATCTGAATATTAGTGAGAGTGGAAGAAGCTTGAAGGAGTTCAAGAAGAGGTAAGTAAGTTCTTTAGTTTGTTTTAGCTTTTAAATTCTTAATTAGAAGTAGCTTAGATCTTAAATAGTTTAGAATAATTTTAGATTCATGTTTTTATGTTTAAAATTAACTTTATTTCAAAAAATTAGTGAAGAAAGAGTTTTAGCAAAATTTCCGGAAGAGAAACACCGAAGTAACGAAGTTCTGGCGAAATTTCATCGGTTCTGGAATTTCTGACCCAGACATGAAAATGCTTATATTTTATGCTGAAATCATGGTTATAGAATTCTGATAAAATTCATGGTTAAAGTAGACATATAGGGATTTTTAAATATGTAAAGAACATGTCCAAATGATTTCTGTACAGGGAGATAAAAATTCCCAAAGTTAGGGCTACGAATTTCTGGAAAATTCTGGACAGATGTTCAAAACTAAAAACCTGGGAATGAACCGTAGAATCTGGGAAAAATCTGATATTTTTTATTGAAACTAGACATCCTAAGGATTCTGGGGAATTTTACGGATCCTCGTTTCGATTTTTCTAGAATTAGTTACGATTTTTCAAAGTTAGGCGGAATTCTGCCCAGATTTAAGGACCAGCGTTTTTCTCAAAATAATAAAGGAAGGTAATTAATTAATAAATCCACCAGGGGTAAAATAGTCATTTGTGGCTAGGATATCTATTGGGATATTGGTTGTGAATTAATAAATGAAATATTACCTCATAGGGAATCTGTGATCGCTTCGCAACCGACGACGTACCGTGAACACCGACAAAGGTACGGACGCGTACTGTAACACTAACTCTGATGCTTATTGTACACTTGTATGTGGTAGATATGCTCATAGACTGTGACTTTGCTTTAAGAATTATTTGAATATATATATAGCCATATACGGGTTACAGTTTTGGTAATGCTGTTTGAGTTTTCCTAGCGCGCTGAGGACACGATAGGCCATCGTGGCACTGGTGAAGAGTGCAAACAAGTTGTGATATATATAGATATATGATGGTCGTGTTTTTATTTTTGAGAAATGAATATTGAATTTGAATACTGTTGTTTTATCATGAATATCTGTTATACATAACCGTACATAAGCATGAGGTTAACCGTTACCTGAGGTTCAATGGGAATTGAACCTCATCTCATAGTCTCAGATACTGGTGGAACTCGGGAAAGGAACAAGGATGAATAGCACACGATAGGACACGGGCAGAGAAGTACCTAGGGGTCATTGTAATCATAAATATTCGGAGATTTGAACCACTGTAATAGCAACCAGACTCAACAACAGGAAGTGTATATCAGTTACTCGCTCTTTTAAAATTGTTCCGATGCGCCACTCTGATTGAGATATTGTTTTAGAAAGAAAATCTTTTCCGATGCCACTCTGATTAATTTCTTCAAAGCACTGATAATCCCATTTGAAAACCACTTTTAAAAAGGCGAGATATTACACAAAAACTTAGTTATGTGAACTTAAAACAACAACATTTTGGTGTAAAATATTGAGGCCAAGCACCTCGTTTTTCTAAATAACATCAAACACGCTGCAATACTTTTTTGTCAATAGCATTTAATATTCTAAAGTAATTTTAGGAGGCACTTAACACCCTAAAGTATTTCTTTCAATGTTATTATGTATCCTAAACTAATTTTAGCGCATTCAACACCTTAAATTATTTTTCCTATAAATACACAATTTTCTATATTAATTTTTTGGGCGCATATGGCATATATAAAGTTTTTTTTTTTCAATTAGCAATTAGTATCCTAAATTTAGAGTACTCATTGCTAATGGGAAAATATTATAGGCTGCTGAAAACATTAAAAATTGTTTGAAAACTCCGGGTGCTATTAGAAAAACTTAAGTGTATGGTAGGTTATTGTTTTTTAAAAAAATAGATAGCGTCCATCTATGATCATGTTTTTGTTGCACCTATCGAGAAGCCTATAATAATAAAGGTGGCTCAGTGCACAAGGCTTCAACCAGGTGGGTAAACATAGAAATAGGTCAGATTAGGCTAGACCTTAGTTAAACATGCATGAGCCTGTAATGAGGGAAAAATGCTTGAGAATGAATGCAGGCTTTTTTAGGCTCAAGCCTGAGTCATCATTACACTTGGTTGAGCTTGAAGCATTTTTATAAGCCTACTTACAATGTAAGCCTTTAAAAAGGTTTTATGTTGTAGGCCTTGAAAATTATAAGTAGACTTTGTGCACTTTGAAATTAGAATATAATAATTAATATAAATAAATATTGTATTATTTATATGATATAAATGTAATTATATTTATTTAATGTGTAAACAACCTAGGGTTGAAAGCTTACAAACGAGTCCTTAACAAAATAAGTCTGACCTATTTACACACTTAGGCTTTTAAATAGACCTTGACATGCCATTTTTAACAAACATGTCAGGCTAAACTATAGGCTTTAAATAGGTCAGGCTGTAGACCGCCTAATATGGGCATGGCCTATTCTCACCCCTATAGGTGGGGTCTGGGGATGAATAGTTATACGTAGCCTTAGCCCAGTAAGAGGAGAAGCTGCTTTCACGATTTAAAACTATAATCTCCTAGTCATATGGTAACAATCTTACTACTATGCTGAGGCTCAGTCTCGTGTTAACATAAAAGTCAACTTGACTTGACTCAAAGTTTGATCATTTCAAACTTTCTGTATCATATTTAAATTGTACTTAATTATATCACAGTTTCACCTAATTTAAATTGACGTGGGAAGTCTTCTTGTCCTCCTACTTCTTAGTATAAAATTGATTTGACTCATTGGAATTTTCATAATTTCAAATTCAAGTAATTGTGAGAATTGATGTGGTTGTGGATCAAACATGCAGGCCAATGGGAGAACCACGATGAACATAATTGTCGCTGAAAACATTACTACATTCAATAATGGCAATTATCTATTGCCATCAATTCGGTGTCGATAATAGAATTACAGTTTACGTTTTTTTAAAAAAAAAATTGCCACTGAATGTAATTTTCAAAAGGGGAAAAAAAAAGACTGCTTGAATAGATTGAATGTATTATATTATTATGATTTTATCATGAATAAAGAAAACAGGATAATGAGTTTTATGTTTAAATTAATACTTAACTTAGTGATACACGTTTTTTGGACGAAAAACTAATTGAAAAGATTGAAATTTTAACGTGATTTATATCCAAGCAATTACTATGGCCTGTATAAAATAGTATTGAACACCCTGATTTTTTTTTCCCCCTTTTCCCCAATCCAACACTCTAGTCCTTCTTATGATGCATCCATTACCCTAACAATATTTACTTGGTACATCCAACACCCACTGAAGCACTATAAAAATAACATCAGGGTGCTGGATACAATTAGAAAATAATATGAAGGTTGAATGTCACATTACCCATTACTATTGTATCATATAGCCACTGCAGGAAAAGAATAACTCCATTAACCTCGTTCTCTATTTAACGTCTGTACCATTAGGTTGATCTTTAATGGCTGAGATTTAATGATAGATTTTTATTATATTTAAAATTTTAATAATATATTTTTTTACATACTGTCAAATCTCAATCATTAAAAGTTGATTTTATAGTAGAGATCGATATTAAATAGAAAGTAAATAGAGATGGAGTTCAATGGACACACCCCTCTTCCAACAAATAATTGTATCTCTACGCAAGTTTATTCGAATGAATTTCTTTATGGTCTTTGCAATTCTATTGAATGAGTCAGAAATCAAAATTTAAAGGTGACAGCAATACGTAGTCAATGTAGGCAGACTTGGGGCTCTTACTATGCTCTCAAGTTGTTGAGGGTCTCTTTATTTGCATACAGTGATATTCCACCTAAATTTGTATACTTATAAGTTTCTAAGTTCTAGTGGGTGAGCTGTCATAATGATTCATGACATAAACCTACAAAATATATATATATATTATGAATTAATGTAAAATATATAACGTATAATAGTAAATTCTTCTATTACATCTATAGCTCATTCATCCAATAAGTTCATAAAGGGTTCTTTCTTTTAAATTCGTTCATTCAATTATCCCATGGTTTGATCATACACGCATGTTCTTTTTCTCCCATAGTTTTTACAAATGAAGTAGTCCAATAACATAACGGTGATGAGAACCAGATTAAATTCAATTGTATCATGCATTCCGTTTGATCTTTGTCATAAACATATACACTTGGGAGCTAAAATTTTGGAATAAACATATTAAGACCCCAAAAACTTAGTTCTGTCTAATAAAGTAATTTCATGTCCTCATTCTGTGTGTGTGAACTGTAAGTTTGTAATAATCAATAATTGATCATCTCTCTTGAACTTAACACAAAATATTATCACAATACTGATATAGATGAGCATCGTTTTGGTATCTATATACAAGTATAACATGTAGTGCGAGTTTTTAGTAGACTATGGTTGAACAACTTCTTTTTATTTTGAAGCTAGCAGCAGTTAGGAGTCGTGTTAATAAAATAGAGAAATTGGAGAAAGATCATTTTTTAGCATGAAATTACTTGACATACAAAAGGAAAAATCATATTGTACTCTCACTAATCTAGGTCGAGATGGACATGACTATAGAATAGCAAAACTTTTCTAATGAGTATTTTAACGTTGTTACATTCTGAACTTTTTTCTTTTTTTTTTTTCAACGAAACACCAAAATTCTAGATGAGTATTTCTTATTAAAAATGAAAATAAATGCATGGAAACTTATATAATGGAGCTGCTGGTCACACCTACAAAATGAAGAAAAAGAAAAAAAAATAAAATAAAAAAACAATGTATATACTGAACGTGTAAACAGTTTGTGGAGGCTATTGTAAATTTATAATTGGCTTTGGAAGGGATAGTAGCCATAGGCCCAATAAGCAAGGGTCAACAGAAGTCAATAATAGTTTAAGTCCAAAAAGTGTAGCTTCCTATATTTCATTCCCTAAAACAGCCAGAGTTTACTGAAAGGTCAAAAAAGAACTTTTTTTGTCTTGACGGCCATTTTTTTTCTCTTACATGTAATTTAGAGGTAAAAATGAAAATAAATTCATGCATGGCACCTTATATACTTTTTTTTTTTTGGGGGATCTATTTGGGAAAATCACTGTAGGGGCCCTTTTAATCAAAATAAGCCCAAAATGGACCTCAAAAATCTGACATGCCCAAAACAAACCCTAGGGCCCTAATTGGGATTGAATTAATAAAAGAAAAGACGCTAACACTTCTGAATAAAAAAACAAAAATGTCATCTTTAATACCCAAAAAAAAAACACAAAAAGGAACAAAACCAGGAGGCGATTACAACAATAACAGGTGTCACTTACAACAATAACAGGGGTCACTTACAACAATATCAGGGGTTACTAACAACAATAACAAGGGTCACTTACAACAATAACAGGGGTCACTTACAACAAAATCAGGGGGCGATTACAACAATCACTAGTGCAAAAAAGGCTTTTAAGACCGGACAAAAGAGGCTCGTAAGACCAGACGGACGACCGGTCTTGTTCTAGCCGGTATTAGAAGTCTACCATATAAGACCGGACACAAACCGATCTTAAAGAAAATCTTTTAGACCGGACATTTAAAACATTGGGTCTTAAAAGTTGTACTAAATGAACCTGAAATAGTTTTTGTTCGGTCCTAAAACTCAACTTTTAAGACTGTCCTAAAATAGTTTGCTCTTAAAATATCGAACTTTTAAGACCGGACAAAACACATACGGTCTTAAAAATAGCGGCTTCTAATACCAGACGACTAATTATACGCGGTCTTAAAAGACTAACTTTCAAGACTGGATGATAATTACCTCCGGTCTTAAAAATTTTCATTTAAGGCCGGACGTCTAAATATAACATAACGGTCTTAAAAGACCAACTTTTAAGACCGGCTTAATATGACCTTTAAGACCTGTCATATAATTACATCTGGTCTTAAAAGTTAAACATATAAGACTGCCTTATTTATTTCTAATCTAAATTTTCCCGAATTTTTCCCTGTTGTTGTTCCTGCTACTATATATATATATATATATATATACACACACACACACAAATCTACTACCCAATCAGCACATAAAAGTCGATACTTTAAGCTACAAGCTATGAACAATTATTTGAAGAAATTGAATTGGAAAAATGATACAAATATTATTCACCATGAGTTATTTGGCCTCTTAATTAATGATTATACTATGTCTACAACATCTAAATTAATTCATACAATAAGATAACTTACTTACAAATACAATAAGTTACAAACACAACATACAGGCGCCCAAAATAATATTCACCATGCCTTCATCTGATTTCCACCCAACAACGTAACATCCTCTTTTATAACATGCCCCTTTGGATCGGATCTTGCCACAAAAATAAAACAAGGAACAAACTTCATAGTCAAAGACATTTTATTGACATAGAAGGAATAATATATATATAGTTAAAGCCTTAAAGTTTTCAAATAAATCTGCATATATATGAATATTACCTTATGAATTGACTCTTTTATAAAGTGATATCTTCCCATATCCCTTCTTGATGATCACTTCTTATGCCGGGTTCATTATCCGCTTCATCTTCTTCGTTCATGTCCGGTAGACCCCTTGAAAAAGGAGTACACTCAGGAATACCATAATTTGAATTCATTTCCTCATCAATATCAATGACCCCTTTCCTTGGAGAGCTACAGACCACATTTTATTTTCTTGATCGGTGATATAGAACACTTGTTTCGCCTGGTCTTCCATAATAAAAGGTTCATCTCCAAAACTTTACCATTCACATCGACTAATGTAAATCCTAGCCGATCGATCTGAACACCATTATTGACATTAACCCACTTGCAATTGAAAATGAGAAATCTAATTTTCACATAGTCCACCTCCCATATCTCTTCAATAACCCCATAATATGGCATGACTGCCAATAAAGGGCTGTTGTCTTTCGAACTGGAGAAGTGCATAGATTCAGCTTCTAACATAACACCACTATTCTGGACTGTGCTCCTATCATCTAGGGACTTCGTGTAAAATGTATAACCAACGATCACATACGAATTCCAACTTATGACATCAACCTCAGGACCACGTGCTAACCATTTGAGGATATCAGAAACACATTCCTCCCCCTCAACCTTTTGTTTGAACCAGTTTGCAAAAGTTCTGTTATGCTCCTTAATCAACCTTTGTTCAGGCATTCTATGATTTTCTTTCCTCACAGCTTCTTTATGTGCTTCTATGTTGTCTTGAACTTCATCAACATTATTCAAGATGTATAAGTGGACTTGTGATAATTCATCAGGATCCACAGTCTTTACTGAAGCCCCTCGCCTACCCCCTTCAGCATGCTGACGTTTTGGAAGCCCAATATGTCTTACTTTGGCCAAATAATTTTGACAAAATTCCATGGCTTCTTCAGAAACATATTTATGAACAATTGATGCTTCTGGACGGTATGCATTCTTCACGTACCCTTTAAGGAATTTCATAGATCTTTCAATTGGGTACATCCATCGTAAATGGATAGGGCCGCACAACTTTATCTCCCTCACTAGATGAACAATTAGATGAACCATGATGTCAAAAAATGTAGGAACAAAAAGCTTCTCAAGGTGGCACAAGATAAGATATCCTTCATTCTCCAATTCATCCAACTTTTTAATGTCAAAAACTTTACCACAAACTGCATTGAAGAAGACACAAATTCTAGTCAAAACGACCTAAATATCATATTCGGTGATGCCTCGAATAGCTATTGGGAGTAGTTGTTGCATCAAGACATGATAATCATGGGATTTTTGGCCTACTAATTTCAAGTCCTTCATCGATACAAGCCTCTTAAAATTTGAAGAATACCCCGAGGGAACTTTTGTGCCATGTAAACACTCACAAAAACTTTGTTTCTCATCCTTAGACAAAGTATGAGAAGCTGGGGGACAATAAGTTCTCTTCCAACACAGCCTTAGATGTAACTCTTCACGTATTCCCATTGCTTGCAAATCCAATCTTGCCTTCACACCATCCTTGGAACTGCCTTGTATATTGAGAAGTGTGCCAACAATACTATCACATACGTTTTTCTCCACATGCATGACATCGATACAGTGTCTCACATCAAGATTGCGCCAATAGGGAAGATCGAAGAATACAGATCTCTTTTTCCATATATGTGTATCTTTTCTACTCTTGGCTGTCTTACTGAAGATGACACTGATATTTTTCACCTTCTCATAAACTTGCTCCCCAGTCAATGGTACCGGAGCATCTTCATATTCTTGGCCACCAAAGAAGGCTTTCTTTAATCGACGATGTGGGTGGCCCCGTCTAAGAAATCTCCTATGTCCAAGATAAACCGTCTTTCTTCCATGTTGGAGTTGATGGTAGCATGTGCCTTCTTCACAAACCGGACATGCTTTATCGCCCTTTACACTATGCCCTGACAAGTTACCATATGCTGGGAAGTCATTTATAATACAGAATATCATGGCTCGCAATTTGAATACCTCCTTCTTGAAAGAGTCAAAAACATCAACACCTTCTTCCCATAACTCCTTCAAGTCTTCGATCAAGGGCTAAAGGTAAACATCAATGTCATTTCCGGGTTGTTTTGGTCTCGAAATCAACATAGACAGCATCATGTACTTTCGTTTCAAGCATAACATAGGAGATAAGTTGTCAATAATGAGGAATACAGGCCATGAACTATGTACACTACTAATGCTTCCATATGGATTCATGTCATTCGTGCTAAGGGCAAGCCTAAGGTTCCTAGGTTCTTCGCCAAAGTTGGGAAATAATTGATCAATTTTCTTCCATTGAGAAGAATCGGCTGGATGACGATGCTTTCCATCAAAAATCCTCTCATCTGCATGCCACCGCAAATTTTTTGCATCATTTTCATTCGTAAACAACCGCTTGAACCTTGGTATGATTGGAAGATACCACAACACTTTTGCAGGCCTCTTATTTGACTTATACCTTGGGGTTTCACATATCGGACAATTTTTCTTCTCTTCAAACTCTTTTCTATACAACACGCAGCCATTCGGGCTTACATGGATCTTTTTGTACTCCATCCCCAGTGGACAAAGTATTTTCTTAACATCATAATATTGATGTGGCAACACATTATCATCCGGAAGCATATCCTTAAAAGCCTCAAGCATTTCAAAAAAACTCTTGTCGCTCCATCCATGACGTGCCTTCAAGCTTACCAATTTCAATATAGCGTTCAACAATTGGTATTTTTCACACCCAGGGTATAGCGGGGTCTCTACATCACTGCACATATTACCATATGCATGTGATTGTTGAAAGGCCTCTTCTCCTACATCACAAATAATGTCCTCTATGCGATCATCCATATCCATGTCATTATCATCAAAGGCCACTTCCCCATGTTGAGACCCACTTGGTATTTTTTCACTATACCATACCCATACTGTATAAGTCTTACAAAATCCATGACAAATTAAATGTGTGCGTATAACTTCAGGACTTAGTCGCCTCTCATTAAAACATTTTACACAAGGGCAATAAAACTTCCCACTATCATCATTGGCATTTTGTTTAGCAAATTCAATAAAGTCCCTCACCCCATTCTGATATTCAACGCTTGTCTGTAAAGCATTTATCCAACTGTGATCCATAGTAGAATTCCTATGGACGGAAAGATTTAACATACGTAAAATAAGACAAAATAAATGCATAACAAAGAATCACTTTTGGTCATGAATATCACAGTGAATCCAAAATGAAATATCATGAAGCAAAATAAATGCATGACGAGGAAATTAAATGCTTCGCATGAAAGTCTTGTGGACTCACCTATAGCATATAAATTCAAATGCGAAATAAGAGTCTTCTCCTGCCACGAACGTTGATGTTGGAGACAGCAAGAGTACCTTAAAAACATTTGTTGGTCAGTTGGGTAGATCTCAAGTGCAAATATAACCTTCAAAATAGAATATTCATTAACAACAGAGAAACCCACAAGAGCATTTCATCGATTTCATTTAACCCATGAAAAACCTAGAACGATAAGTAGGAAAACCATGAAGTTATATAACTGAAACACCTCTTACAGCTTGGTCTATATACGTTTAGCTGAGGAACCAGAAAATGATTGTCGAGAGAGCAACGCGAAGCACCGACGGAGCAACACACAAACATTGGAGACAGAACCTCCTCAGTAATCACTTTCGACGCGACAAGAGAAATTCAGAGAGGGAAATTTAATTTTCCGTGCGACAGAGACATGTTTTTGTATTTGGAATTTTTTAAGACTGATTAATTATAAAGCATCCGGTCCTAAATATTTTTTATTAAATTTTTAAGTAATACTTTTAAGACCGAATTATTGTTCTGTCCAATCCCAAATATTTAACACCGAAGTTTTATAATACTCTGGACCTAAGTTTTTATTATTCATTCGTAGATTTTATTAAGACTGGTTAATTATTAGTAGACAGTTCTAAATATATAACTTTATCTGAAAACTCAGAAAATAAATTCCCAATTATTTTTTTCAAGAAAAAAGTATTGGCTTTGGCGAGCGCAGCAACTGAATGAATAAAAATTAAAGGAAAACTGGAGTTAAATTTCTTAAATTACTAGAGAATATGAACAAAAAATTAAAAAGAGACAAGCTTATGGTATTAAAACCTATTATTAATTACTTGAATATTGCCGTACACATTACAAAAAAAAGCAGAAAATTATCAAAGCTTATTATCTTTCAAAGCCTTGGCAATATCGGCATGAGCAGCATTAATTTCCCGCCAGATATCAACAAGTTCCCATCTTATTTGTATCAGGTCATTAGAGGAAAGAGGAGGAGGGTCAGCGGTAGGCACGCTGGGACCAATTGGTTGGAGAGGTGGAGCAGAAACCACTTCATGGTCGGAAGGCTGGAGGGGGGGTGCGACAATCTCTTCATCATCGGAAGTAACAATGGGTCCAACAATACGAGACTCTTTTGTTTCAATAGAACGCACTTTCGATGGTGGAGGCGCACCGTATAACGTTTGATAGAAGGCACGAGCATCACTAGTAAGAGCACCCCTACGAGCGGTGATCTTGTATCTAACCATGGTTTGAGCAGTTGGCGCAAAGAGGTATGAGGAGTTTATTAATAAAGGCAGAGAGCAGTTCTCAGATAAGCGCAAAGAGGTACATAGTTTGGAGTTACGAGGTAGTGCGGAGTTAATAAGGAGTGTTGAGGACTGAGGAGTTAATAAAGGTAAAGAGCAGACGAATGGTCTACTTTACGAGCAAGTTTTATAAATATTATTTATATTTCTTAAATGAATTAATTTTAAGACCGACCTTTTATCATTTCTCCGGTCCTAAAAGTATATTATTTATTTTTAAATGAATTAATTTTAAGACCGACCTTTTATCATTTCTCTGGTCCTAAAAGTATATTATTATTTTTAAATGAATTAATGTTAAGACCGACCTTTTATCATTTCTCTGGTCCTAAAAGTATATTATTTATTTGATTTAAAATTTCATAAAAAATATTAGTTTCAAGAACGGATCTTTTACAATATCAGGTATTAAAAGTTCATTGGTTCAAATTCCGATAGCAAGTCGTATCCTTACACTCTATCAGAGCGATCTCTTCAGCTTCCAGATAAACTTCCCAACTAGGCGTCTCCTCGTATTCTGATGAACTATGCGTCTGCTCATTGAAGGTTCCGGCGTTTCACTCCAGATGGGTTCTCTATTTAAACCCGTTGTTACTTTACTTTCTTTACATTCTTCATCATCACTTCTACAATGGCTGCTCCACCACCCCAAGGTCCTCCACTACCACCAGGTCCTTCTTTTCCTCCTCCCGCTAGGCTTAACAATCTGTACCCTCCCCTGCTGCCTCCAAACCCGACCACCAAACAGCTGCTGCGCCACCTCTTGGTCCGCGTCAATCATATAGATCAACGACAAGGCCAGCTTTTTCAGGTCTACAACGCCGTCAACAACAAGATCAACGCGATACTCGACGACCAGGACATTGAGTACAATCCGTTAGATGACGACGTCACTTACCTCTCCGACGACTCCCTCCCCTCCGACAATGATGGGGAGGAGTAAATATTTTTGTTTTTTGTTTTTTATTTATCATGTATTGTGCTGCCCTGTGTTAAAAAATCTATAATAAATTTATTACTTTCCTATTTCGATCGCCATTGTCCTTCTCAGTACTTTCTTTCTTTTTCTGACAAGGAGGAAAAAAACAAAACATTGTCCTCGTGTGTATGATCAACATTAAAAACTCGCACATTAAAAAATCCAACGATATAAAGTTAAGATCCAACAAAAATTCTTTCTTTTTCCAACAAGAAGGAAAAAAACAAAACATTGTCCTCATGTGTATGATCAACATTAAAAACTCGCACATTAAAAAATCTAACGATATAAAGTTAAGATCCAACAAAAAATTCTTTCTTTTTCCGACAAGAAGGAAAAAAACAAAACATTGTCCTCTTGTGTATGATCAACATTAAAAACTCGCACATTAAAAAATCCAACAATATACAGTTAAGATCAGACCAACAAAACACAAAGATCGTTTACCTTATTAGAATAATAATTTTAAAAAAACACAGTGACAATTCTTCTCAAGGTTGGACCTTTATTGTTGTCGGTTTTACCTCGCCTTGATTTGAAACAAAGTGTCCTTTTCTTTTTCCAACAAAAAGAAAGGAGACAAGGAAAAGGGACAACGATGTCGCTACTCAAAACCAAGAGAGGTAAAAAAAGACGACAATGAGGGTCCTAGCTTGATCAGAACGCCAAAACCTTGGTTGCCTTGAACTCTAATTAATTTGTCCGAAAAGCAAATCAGCTCTATTTAAATGAAGACTATTAGGAGTGGACAGTAAAAGGAGATATGGTCCTAAAAGTCTCAAATACTTTTAGGACCGTCATTTTACAATATACGGTCCTAAAAGTCTCACCAATATTTAGTCAAATACTTTTAGGACTGGAATTTTACAATATACGGTCCTAAAAGTCTCATATTATTCAGACCGAATACTTTTAGGACTGGAAGTTTACCCATATACAGTCCTAAAAGTCTCATATTATTTAACTGAATACTTTTAGGACCAGAAGTTTAAAATATGTGGTCCTAAAAGTCGCGAACTCTTACTTATTTACAACATCCTGAACCTCAAATTTCAAGCACTAAATAGCTATATCCACCATCCAATTTCAGAAACCCAAAATGGACACAAGAAAATTGTTCAGAAAATTAAACAAATTTATCTATTGAATTTTACATTGCTTGTGTATATATACAAATGAATTGTTCGAAAAAATAATCAAATTTACAGAAGATTATTGTTGCTACAGGATATTTACAAATGAATATAGAACATCATTAATTATTGTCCTGACTCTAAGATCAGGTCATACAGATATTCACAAAACAAATTGCGTATGTGCTCGAGTTCAGCAACCGAAAAAGGGGCAGGGCAGTGAAACATCTGTAACATCAAAGACAGAAACTGAATTAACTTGCGTCCATATTTCATATGTAACATTAAGCCAGAAACTGAATTAACTTGCGTGCATAATATGTAACATCAAATATTTACCTTTGAAAATAATTTAGTATTTCCTTTAGTGACAATATCATACATGTGTTTCATGACGTACTGGCCACATAAGTTGGACGCCTTTGGTTGCCGACGGGTCTAACAAGAAAAAGAAATATATATAAGTAATATATATCTTAGCAAGTGTTTCACAAGGCATGTGTGCCAAGTGTACAAATATTGTACCAACCTTTGGTCTGAGCCATTTAGGCACTTGTGCTTGATAAGAACGCCTTTGGAGTGCGTCGATCTGGAAGGTCCTCATGGCACTATCATCAAAAATGCATATTTATCAATGTTCAATGAAAATTCACAGTAGAGATTTCAGACAAGAGAATCAAAATAACATGCTTACTCGTAAATGGTCTGTGTCAACGCAAGCATTGGCTGGTTGTGAGTGGAGCATAAGAAGATAAATTTATTTTCTTCCATGCACATGATGACCAACTGCCAGTGGCGGCTGAAAATTCACTGCAGTAAAGTATACTCAGTGATATATGTAGCAGAATTAAGTGAATTGTAGATAAGATTTCTAATATGTACTTGTGGAAGAATGGCAACATGTACACCTTTCTTCTCACATTACACAACCTCGTTGATATGTACTGATGTCTCTCCTGCAAGGTTGTTTGACTTGAATACACAGGGCACAAGAATCCAAAATCGTTGCTCCTGCCCTTATTCTCCAATTCTTGATGCAAGAACCTACAATAATTACATCGATCAGGGAATTAGTATATGTATGTGTGTCTAAACGATGCATTTAAATTATGTACTCATAGAAGAACATACTTACTTCATCCAAATTTGAATAATTGCATCAGTAAGCTCCTGTCTGGGAAGCAGCAAGGACTCAATATCAACGGTGTCAACTTGGACTTGTAGAGGATGAGGGACGCCTACTACTTCATTGACAGGCCACGATTTATCTTTAAAAGCTCCACTTTTCACCATATCGGATATTTTTTCGCAGCCAGTCAACTTAGCAGTAGGGGATTGAGCTTGAGCAGGGGATGGAGCGGGAGCAGGGGATGGAGCTTGAGGAGGGGATAGAGCTTGAGGAGGGGATGGAACTTGAGGACGAGGGTTGAAGCTTCACGAGGAGTAGAGACATGTACAAGCTTCACTGGCCAAGAGATGAAGGTTCCCTTGACATCACTCACAAGCTTCAGCTCATCAGTTGGGAGAGGGAGAGGTGCATCAATGATCATCTTTTCAACTGACACTGTGACTTCATCATCAGACATTTGTTGGTGGTGTACAGTTGATCCCAATAAGTTGTGGACAGTCCCTTTTGCAACCAATAGTTCTCTATCATGATGATCAGGATCCTCCACATAAAGGTCACAAGGTTGCTCTGACTGTCCAACAATGCAGCTCCCTCTAGTGCTCTGCTGCACAGTTGCAGGTGAGTATGTGAAAGGAACACTGGTCTCTGGACGAGAGCTCAAAAGCAGCTTCATCTGATTCAGTTCCTCCCTCAACGGGCTCATATCGGATTGATACCTTGCTTCTTTAGCCGCTGCTTCCTCATTTAATTTGGCCACTGTCTGTTCCATCTCCTCCCGAGTAACCACCTCTTTCCTATGGTGTTTGGCGGATGAACCAAAATATTCCTTCAGGCCTACCCGTCCTCCAATCCCCCTTACACGCCCACCATGGTCTAGTTTTTCGATGGCAACAGTGAGAACATAACTCCTACCGGACAACACAAAAGATCCCTTTGGTTCTTTCTTTTTAAGATCTTCCTGTAAGGTACAGATAACGAGAAGCTTAGTAATGAAACATGTTTAGTAACTAAAAAATAACAATAATAACGATACTAACAATTTTTTCAGCAACTACACGAGTTTGTTCACTTGTGTAGGCGCCGCTTGGTTTTTGCCGAATGTGCAACTACAACTCCTCGCGACGTATTGGAGATGGTAGACCATGTACCGCAGGAGTGGATTCTGCTTCATCTTCCAATCTCTTCCGCTTGGCCGCCATCAATTCTTTTTCAGACTTTTCATATCCGCCGCGAGAAGCCCTATGCGTGCAATCATTCTTTCTCCCTATCTCCTGTGCTTTTCCCCTTCTTTCCTATGAATCAGAATTGAAAACAACTATTAATTATGAATTTCAACCATCTCACTAACAGAAATTAGAGAACTTCTACTTGATATGAACCTCAAACAATAGTCAAATTCACTTGATCAAGTTTCAACATTTTATTTAAGGAAGATGTACATAGGTTAAGAAACAAAAGAGAATTATACTTACAAAAGAGCTATGTTTTGTACTGCTAGGTAGATAGGTTAAGAAACAAAAGAGAATTATACTTACAGAATAATACAAACTTGATCCTTTTTTTAAGGCATCCAGTGGGATCATCAGTCCACATTAGATAGTAACAACTGGGTATATAAAGTTTCCCCCTTTTAAGACTATTCATTTCCTCCTTTCCAAGATAAACCATCACACAATTACCTCCTTAGTATTTTACCTTTTCAGGGTTTACATATCAGACTTGCATAGACAAAGGCAGGAAATGCATACTTCTATTCACACACCAAACAATTTAACTAATAGGATTAGATGAACAAATATAAGCGCACAAGTTATAAAAGCAAACAAAACTAAATATAGACTCACCATAGCTTCAAGAGTGGTCCGCAATAGAGAAAATTGTCACCAAATTCGTTCATCAATAAATGTGTACTGTTCCCAAGGCTATTTGGCAGGCGGAACCTCGGCAAAAATATACGTGTTAGTGAGAGAGGTCTTAAACTTCCTCTACCGATCAGCACAATAAGACAATGTCTTGTCTTTCAACTCGTCAGAGTCAGGGATAGTGTATGTAAGCCGGATAGTGTCCCAAATAGGTTGCTTTATAGTGTCAAGGTCCACGTTTTTCCACTCATCAGTCAAGATGCTAACCTTACTACGTGCAAGATAGCCGACAAAACTATTATATTTGCTTTTATTAGGACCGACAGGTTGCAACTTTTCATTGAACTGAATCTCGAGCCTTGAGCCAGAAGTCCGACTTAGGGTTACATCCATCATTCGTGTACCTCTTCTACCACGGCGTGTAGAGCGGTTACGAGGCACATTGTCAAATGAAGAGAGTTCATTCTGACTCACACCAGTAACTGGCGTTCCCAGAACACGAATGGAATCATTTTCACCGTTCATTTTCGAGAAAATAAGAGACAGTAAGAGAGGAATGCCTGAGCAAATGAGAGAGTAACAGAAGCTAATGGTACATGGGCGAGGAAGAGTGGTAATGCAACAGGAAGAGTGGTTTCACAACAAGAAGAAGGGTTTCAAAGTTCAGAGGGACAACGTAAGTCGTAAGGCAACGTTTCGCGCGAAGATATATTTGGCGCTTTATTTTTAAGACCGGATGAACAAGAACGACGATCTTAAAGGTTAAGTTTTAAGACCGTCCTTTATTAAACTCCGGTCTTAAAAGTGATAAACTATTTAATACCGTGCACGATTTATGTCCGGTCTTAAAAGTATAATCTTTAAGACCTCCTGTTATATATATCTAGTCTTAAAAGTTTTTATTTAATTTGTTACTTATTATTTTGGACCGCAGAAAATATAAGTCGGCCTGTTCGAGATTTCTCTATAAAGAAATTTGATATTTCAATTTTTTTAATAACATTTTTAAGACCGCTTGTTTTTTAAACGGTCTAAATAATATATTTAAGACCCATTGGTAAACGATTCGGTCCAAGAAGTTCTTTATATTTACAAAACTGCCACCGGTCATACCTTTAAAGTTCTTTATATTTACAAAACTGCCACCGGTCATACTTTTAAGACCGAGGCGTCGATAGTCTGCTCTAAATGAGGCGGTCTTAAAAGCCTTTTTTGCACTAGTGAATAACAGGGGTCACTTACAACAATAACAGGGGTAACTTACAACAAAATCAGGGGGCGATTACAACAATCATAGGAGTCACTTACAACAATAACATGGGTCACTTACAACAATAACAGGGGTCACTAACAACAATAATAGGGGTCACTTACAACAATATCTGATTTTGTTGTAAGTGACCCCTGTTATTGTTGTAATCGCCCCCTGATTTTGTTGTAAGTGACCCCTGTTATTGTTGTAATCGCCCCCTGATTTTGTTGTAATTAATCCCTGTTATTGTTGTTAGTGACCCCTGATATTGTTGTAAGTGACCCCTATTATTGTTGCAAGTGACTCCTGTTATTGCTGTAATCGCCCCCTGATTTTGTTGTAAGTGACTCCTATTATTGTTGTTAGTGACCCCTGATATTGTTGTAAGTGACCCCTGTTATTGTTGTAAGTGACTCCTGTTATTGTTGTAATCGCCCCCTGATTTTGTTGTAAGTGACCCCTGTTATTGTTGTAAGTGACCCCTGTTATTGTTGTAATCACCCCCTGATTTTGTTGTAAGTGACCCCTGATTTTGTTCCTTTTTGCTTTTTTTTTGGGTATGAAAGATGACCTTTTTGTTTTTTTATTTAGGGGTGTTAGTATTTTTTTGTTTTATTAATTCAATCCCAATTAGGGCCCTAGGGCCTGTTTTGGGCATGTCAGATTTTTGGGGCCCTTTTTGGGCTTATTTTGGTTAAAATGGCCCCTACAGTGATTTTCCCGACCTATTTAGCACCTGATCTACTGGAACTGCGGATCATACCCAAAAATGTAAAGAAAATAAAAAATATATATATATGTATACTGAAAAACTGCAAACAACTTAGTTTGTAGATGCTATTATAATGGGCTGTAGAAGGGATATTAGCCACAAGCCCAGTATGCAAGGGTCAACAGATGTGAATAATAGTCTAACTGTAATTAGCTTCCTCTAAACAATGATAAATCTCAAGCGGTGTATATAGAGATGGTCTCATGGCCATCATTAAAGTCCTTTGATAAATCTACAATACATAAGGATTAGTCACAACTCCTACTGGCAATGGATATGGATACCCTGGGCCTAAAAAACAAAAAACAAAAAAACAAAAAAAATTGCTTCCAGTATTTCATACCCTTAAAAAGAATTATTCACATAGAATTCATCAATATCATGGGGCTCAAACTCAACATATATAGACACACAAATGTATGTATGTATACAAATATGTGTGTGTGTATATATATATATGTATATAGTTTCATGGATCTATACAAAATTAAAATCAACTATATTACATTCATATATCAAGATGTAAGAAAATGATTATTAGGCAAATAACTTTTATTTTTTATGCTGATGATAAATAAATTTTATTATAAAACAATTTTCTTTTTATTTTGAATTTGTGGCAACTTACATAATGTTGCGTTTTTGCTTAATCAGCATACACATCATCCCTAATCAACATATTATGAGCATAGGGATTATGACGCAAATAATTAAGAAAACTATAGAGACTCAATAGAATTGTTTTTTTTTTAAAAAAAAAAAGACTTCAGAAATATGATTAACTTGAATGTTTTTAACCTTTTAATTATAAGAATATCGAGATGGCAAAAAATAATTATAAGAACATCATATGCGAGGCACATACAAGTTATTTGGTATATAAGATGATATTGGGAAAACAGGACGGCATCTTTAAACTTTATTAATTTCCTTACTTAATAACACTTATAACAGGGAGGAATAAGTTTTTACATGGATAACACATCACAAACAATCACAAATACTCCTCCCTTCCGAAGTATAACTCTCACTTTGGTCTTATATTTATGACCGGAGAAGTACGATACTCAAACATTCAAGGGTTAAGTAGCAATTTTACCCCGGAAGTATACGCTTAGGAGTAATTTTGCCCATAAAGTTTTTTTTGGAGAATGTTGCCCTGGAAGTATAAAAAGGTAGCAATGTTACCTCTCCGTTAACAGCCCTAAAGGTCAACCATTAGTTGACCCCATTATGCTGATATGGCATGTCTATGTGGCTTTTTTTCTCAAATTTGATTTACAAGTCAGATTTAGTTTTTTTTTTTAAAAAAAAAAAAATCATTTGCTCATCTTCCCAAAATCATCTTATCCTTCTAAAAACCCAGAAAATCAGAACTCAAAGATGATAAAAAACTCAAACTTCACTTTCTTTCTCTCTTCCTCCTTTACTCTTTCGCCTCTCTTTCTATCTCCACTACAAAAAAATCAATTTTTTGTGGTGGAATTTTTCCCTCGCGAAAGAGCGAATTTCCATCGCAAAACTGATTTGCGGCGGAATTTGCCACGGAAAAAATTCCGTCGCAACAATCGCCCACGCAAACCAATTTTCCGTCGCAAAAATGAATATTTCTGTCGTAAAATTTGGATTTAGTGGCGGAACAATTTTCCATCGTAAATATTGAAATTTGCGAGGGAAATACGAATCCCTCGCAAAATTTCGGATTTTACGAGGGAATAAGTTCCCTCGCAAACTCTCGAGATTTTGCGAGGGAACAATATCCCTCGCAAATGTGAAATTTTTGTGAGGGAACTACTCCCTAGCAAATTTCAAATTTTGCGAGGGAATAGGATTCCCTCGCAAAGTTTTGGATTTTACGATGGATCTTGGTCCCTCGCAAAATTTTTATATCTGCGATGGAATGCTACTCCCTCGCAAAATCCAACAGTTTACGAGGGAATCCTATTCCCTCGCAAAATGTTTCAATTTTGCGAGGGAAGATATTTCCCTCGCAAATCCCAATTAATTTGTTAAAAAAATAAAATGATTTTAAAATTTTAATTATTTTCATAAAAAATAATAAAAATTATAAAATAAAAAGACTTATATATGATAAAAAGATATTGTAACAAGCATCAGAGTTTACATAGAAATAAAATATTACAAAGTATAATGTTTCAACCAAAATAAACTAAAAAAAAAGTCTAAACTGCAGCAGAAGAGTCGCCATCACCATCAGGAGGCGGCCCTCTACCCTTGTCCTTCATAAGGGAGTGGAGCAGTTCCCGCAACTCTAAAATCATATTTCCTTGCTCCTTCATCTGTACTTCTTGCTCCTTCATGATGAAGGGGTAACCAGTGCAAGTATACACTATCAATGTAATACCGGCAAGTATCCCAAGGTAATAAAATATCGTTCCCACAGGGACCAAAGTTCCAACTACCAACCCTAATCACTTTAATTTATAGTTGATGTAACCGAAAGAGTTTTTGATGAAAATATTAAAAGACAGTAAAATCACACAGAAATTGAATTAAACTTTGTAAAATGAAATGAACAAAAGCCTAGGGTCATGTATATCATCAATAATCCATTTAAATGTTTTTCCTTTACCAAAAGCTAGATTAAGACATAATCTTCTTTTAAGGTAGAGTTTAACTACTTAACCGTTGAATTGGAGTAAGTCAATCGAATTTCAGATTTTAGTCTAATTGCTTATTCCTAAGTCAATTAGCTTAATCCTTAATCCTAAAGTCATGTTCCCATGCTCATTAGAATTAATTCTTGCATTAAGTCCAGAATTCTTTATGATTGCATAAAGCCTATGTCAAGTTCCCTTGCTAGTACCTTATGTTCTTTAATCAATTGAACCTAGAATTAACTAGCCTTTCCCAAGGTCTAATTAATCTTTCAATTCCTTAATTAGATGATCAAACCAACCAAGGCATTAAGCGTGGGTTAAAGAAACATATCCAAGACAAACATTATGCAATTAAAAACAGAATCACAATTAAACTTCATAAAGAATCCATACATGACCTTCGAAAGATACTTAGTTCATGCTAATCATGACCAAGCATAAAAATGGTAAAAGATGAAGAACATGAAATTTAATTAAAACAACCAAAAAGGAAAGATTACAACTAAGCCATACCAAGAAGGAGGCAAGAAATACAAAAGAAAAACAATACATAAAACAAAAGATTAGAACTAAGCCATACCAAGTAGGAGGCAAGAAACTAAAGACAAGAATTAAAGACAATACATAAAACTAAATAAGCAAAACTAAAGCCTTCCATGTAGGAGGCAAGAAATAAAAGAAGGCAGATAGAATGGGAGAGATCATGGTCTCTCCAAGGTGTGTCTACATCTTCTAAACATCCTTGTATTTATAGAAAACTTGGGAGAACTATTGAGCCACAATTCTTGACTTTTGTGCTCCAAAAACGCGTCCGAATTACAGCCTGGTTTACACCAAGATTTCGGTGGCTTTCGGTGAATTTGTCTTCATATGAATTGTAGCCCCGGATGTCAGCTTTCCAGTCGTTCAAACAGGATCTCATTTGGATATCCGTAGCTCCAGTTATGGGCCAAACACTGCATGTTGGTCCAGAGTCCGTCACAGCACATTGTTTTGTATTCCAAGCCCATTTTGGTCCTCTAAACGTCTGATTTAGCTTCTGGGCTTTTCATAGAAGTTGTAGGTATGTCTCTTAGCTTTCCTAAAATATAAAGTTTGGATCAATTGGAGGTCTAGAACGTAAGTTATGATCAAAATACCGAACAGTGTTCATTACCCAATTGAAAAAGAGATGTGATTTGAGCCCAGTTTTGATCCAAATTTCAAATATGACCAAGATTAATGCAAATGAAGTCTAAAAACTCATTATGCAGATGAAAACACATATTTAACAAATTGTTCCATTAAAGCATGATAATGACAGAGTTTATAGCTTCTTTTTACATTTAAAATAATATGAATTCAATGATTATCAAACTCCCCCACACTTAGCCTTTTGCACTCCTGGGCAAAATCTAAAGCAAGAAAACCAATCTTTTTTTTTTCAAACAGTTGCCAGTAATGTAAAAATTGAACAAGGGATAGAAAGCTTCAAAAGATTGATAAATCAAAACCAAAATTCTTTTATCTCCAATCACAATTATGGCAATTTCAATCAATGACGCTAATTACATAAGATGGTCTTTCAAATGATGCGCTCAATCAATCAACCTCTCAAGTGTATCTCTCAAGTGTTTAAGGTATATAAGTGTATCGCTTAAATTCTACCCAAGAAAATTGTTCTACCATAAGCTTGCTCATTTTCTACGTCTCCACTACTCATAACACATATAGGCACAAATCAAGAGAGCTTGTTATTACAGGTTGTAACGGGGTTAGGATGAAGGTAGGTAAAAGTATGGAATGAGAGGCTAAGCACCAAAGAAATTAAATCGAGCACTGATTAACATAATCATTCTATGTATGAAAACTTTCATTTAACTCAAATACCTCCTTTCTTTCTTTGTTTTTTTTCTCTTCTTCTTTTACACCTTTTTTTTTTTGTTCTTTTTGTTTTTTTTTGTTTTTTTTTTGAAAGTATACTATATATATAATCACAATGGCAACATCAAATATCTTCCCCCCACACTTAAACTGTTGCACTCCTGAGCAGCCCCCACACTTAAACTGTTGCACTCCTGAGCAACCCCCACACTTAAACTGTTGCACTCCTGAGCAACCCCCACACTTAAACTGTTGCACTCCTGAGCAACCCCCACACTTAAACACCAAACCAAGGTAAACCAATGCTCAAAAATTTTTCACGGTGCGGAGTAAAATGGTTTTACGCTTAGGCTTGTAATGTGGCTTAGAACAAAATGGACAAAAAGGCACAAAGGGGTTACCAAAGGAATAATAATGCATGGGAAAGGCTATTTGGCCAAAGTGGGGAAAACAAAAGGAAACAAAAACAAGCTTCCATCATACCTATGCACATAAGTGAAAAATGTAGTTTCAAAAAGAAAAGGAGCAAGTTCTAGAGAACGCAAATCATGAGCAGATGCACACATGAAAGAAAGAATGGCAAAAGATGAATTCCATTCATGCAGGCTCAAAATCTCACAGGGTCAATACCATCTTATATAATCAACATCACCAATTCAACAACCAAGACATGGAATCGAAGAGTCTAGAATTGCAAATCAAATAGAATAATCCATCAAAACCAAAATGTTCAAGTTCATAATATGTAGCAATCATAGAAAAAGAGAATGTATTGTTCTTATTCTATTTAATAAACTACATTATTTCTACTTTTTCTACTGGATTGTGTCCCTCCCCCACACTTATCTTCCTCGAACAACAATTAAGCCCAAGAAAATCATATGAATTAAGAAGAAAATAAGTGAGGAAAGAGACAACCTGGGTTAGAGGATCTTAAGTCGCTTGAAGGAGAAGTTCTCATCCTTGATGAGAATCATGCATTTGTCATTAAAAACATCTTCTCCCATATTTAATTTCCTTAGTGGAGGTGGTTTAGGATCCATTGGAAGAGGTCTAAGAATGTATGGTGGATGTTGGTTCCATCGAGGACCTTTCCAAGAATGTGCCTGTAAAGAAGACAAGCAACCAACAGTATCCCATCCAAAAATAGAAACATGGAGAAGTTTCAAGTGAATTAAAGGCATGTTAAGTTCCAAACTCTCCAAGTAACTATCACAACCAAGGAAATCAATGATACTCCTATCAGTAGGAGTCAAGGAACCAATTATATTTTGAAAATTCTCTTGTGGTTGCAAAATGGAAGGTATGGAATCCAACTTAGTGTTGGAGTATACCACATCATTGTCACAATCACAAGAAATGGAAGGAAAAAGATTGGAAGAAGGAAGAGGAATTTTGAAATTGTCACCACCCGGAATGTGTGAAGATTTAAAACAATTATCTTGTTTTTCTAAATCAGGTGGCAAATCACAAGAAAGTACTTGTTGGAAAGATTCATCAACATGTAGGATTTTATCAATCAAAATTTCAGAATCTTCATTACCAACAAGACTACAAGGAGGTAATCCAATGTGAATTTCGTGCATTTGACATTCTAGGCTATGATTGTTCTCACTTACATCAACAATAGAATCCATGATCAATGTAGAATCACTACCAAAATCACCATTTAATGCATCATTAATTTCAATGCAAATAGGACACTGTTCATTATTAGAACATGCACAATTGTCAGTGTCACTCATTGATGCAAACTCGGGATAATCAGCATACCATTCAGCAAGAACATCATCAACAACATTGGCATCCATGCTTGATTCAATCTTTTCAAAATTGTCATACATTGGTAGATCATGATTATCGTACAACCAAGCCATGAAAGTTCAATGCAATTAATTCCTAATGGGTCACAAGATAACTTTCAATTAATGAAGAAGGTTTTTTTTTTCTTTTTTTTTTTTTTGTAAAATAACACACAATTGAAATGAACAAGGAATAACTCAAAACGAAAAATTAAAAACTGCAATAAAACAAGCACCAATCTATAAACAAGCAAAGATAGTTGATATTGGGACAAGTTTGGTCCCCGGCAACGGCGCCAAAAACTTGATGAAGGGGTAACCAGTGCAAGTATACACTATCAATGTAATACCGGCAAGTATCCCAAGGTAATAAAATATCGTTCCCACAGGGACCAAAGTTCCAACTACCAACCCTAATCACTTTAATTTATAGTTGATGTAACCGAAAGAGTTTTTGATGAAAATATTAAAAGACAGTAAAATCACACAGAAATTGAATTAAACTTTGTAAAATGAAATGAACAAAAGCCTAGGGTCATGTATATCATCAATAATCCATTTAAATGTTTTTCCTTTACCAAAAGCTAGATTAAGACATAATCTTCTTTTAAGGTAGAGTTTAACTACTTAACCGTTGAATTGGAGTAAGTCAATCGAATTTCAGATTTTAGTCTAATTGCTTATTCCTAAGTCAATTAGCTTAATCCTTAATCCTAAAGTCATGTTCCCATGCTCATTAGAATTAATTCTTGCATTAAGTCCAGAATTCTTTATGATTGCATAAAGCCTATGTCAAGTTCCCTTGCTAGTACCTTATGTTCTTTAATCAATTGAACCTAGAATTAACTAGCCTTTCCCAAGGTCTAATTAATCTTTCAATTCCTTAATTAGATGATCAAACCAACCAAGGCATTAAGCGTGGGTTAAAGAAACATATCCAAGACAAACATTATGCAATTAAAAACAGAATCACAATTAAACTTCATAAAGAATCCATACATGACCTTAGAAAGATACTTAGTTCATGCTAATCATGACCAAGCATAAAAATGGTAAAAGATGAAGAACATGAAATTTAATTAAAACAACCAAAAAGGAAAGATTACAACTAAGCCATACCAAGAAGGAGGCAAGAAATACAAAAGAAAAACAATACATAAAACAAAAGATTAGAACTAAGCCATACCAAGTAGGAGGCAAGAAACTAAAGACAAGAATTAAAGACAATACATAAAACTAAATAAGCAAAACTAAAGCCTTCCATGTAGGAGGCAAGAAATAAAAGAAGGCAGATAGAATGGGAGAGATCATGGTCTCTCCAAGGTGTGTCTACATCTTCTAAACATCCTTGTATTTATAGAAAACTTGGGAGAACTATTGAGCCACAATTCTTGACTTTTGTGCTCCAAAAACGCGTCCGAATTACAGCCTGGTTTACACCAAGATTTCGGTGGCTTTCGGTGAATTTGTCTTCATATGAATTGTAGCCCCGGATGTCAGCTTTCCAGTCGTTCAAACAGGATCTCATTTGGATATCCGTAGCTCCAGTTATGGGCCAAACACTGCATGTTGGTCCAGAGTCCGTCACAGCACATTGTTTTGTATTCCAAGCCCATTTTGGTCCTCTAAACGTCTGATTTAGCTTCTGGGCTTTTCATAGAAGTTGTAGGTATGTCTCTTAGCTTTCCTAAAATATAAAGTTTGGATCAATTGGAGGTCTAGAACGTAAGTTATGATCAAAATACCGAACAGTGTTCATTACCCAATTGAAAAAGAGATGTGATTTGAGCCCAGTTTTGATCCAAATTTCAAATATGACCAAGATTAATGCAAATGAAGTCTAAAAACTCATTATGCAGATGAAAACACATATTTAACAAATTGTTCCATTAAAGCATGATAATGACAGAGTTTATAGCTTCTTTTTACATTTAAAATAATATGAATTCAATGATTATCACTTCACCTTCGCTTCTAACGTCTTCACCCTCTTATCATCTACAAAACCAACATTACGAAGTCAGTTTATTTGCTGTACTTCATTTAAATAGACGAGGGAATAATGGTTTGCGATTGGTAGCAAAAGTATTATGTCTACCTGGAGCAACACTTCCAATACTTCCTGATGAGCGCTTCGTAGAAGACTTCAGTTCGCTGGCAGAGGCACCCATCCTGAAGACTCTCCCCTTCTTGTCAAATCCTCCTGCAGCCTGAATGAAAAGACTCTCGTTATCAGAATGAGAGGACGTCGGGTCGTTCTCAATCTGCGAGTCTCTCTCTTACGTCAGCTGCTAAAAAGTCTCCTACAAACACACAATAATATCCCCCAAATAAGACATGTAAAATGAAATAAATGTTACTGTTTTAAACAACTAATAAATCTAGTTAATATCTCACCGCGCATTGCTGGGACTTGGCGTTAATCCAACGCCTCCCACCTTCAATCTCCTTGGAGTGGGTCCGCTCAAAGGCAGCCCAATGAATCGAATCCGCAGGAACTTCCCCTTTGTTTGCCTGCAAACACAAATTGATAAGCGTCAATTAAAAGAGAAATAATAAAAATTGATAACCATCAATTAATTACTTCAAAGTATAAAATATTGAAAGCTAAAATAGAAAATAACGTATACTTACAATTTTTCGCTTATGCTCACTAAATGGAATGCAGCCGCCAGCATATGACGGTCCATCCATATGGGCCCTATTTAACTTATTTTGTTCACTTTGCTTTATAAATTTCTCGTCGGTAGCCCATCTTTCCAATAACTAAGCTTTGACCTCATCTTGAATCCAATTTTTCTTTCCCCTGTCCTCTCTCAATTTATAAAATCTATCAGACATCCACTTGCTGGCCCTGAAGTTATAAGCTCTTCTTAAATCTACCGAATCAACCGGTAACCAACTAAACTCTCCCTGAAAAACAATAATAAACAATTAGTTCTCCAAATTATAAAAGTAGCTAATCAATTTGTATTTTGATGAGAAGAAATTAATAACCATAAATCACACAACTTACTAAGAATTCCTTGAACCAAGTGTCCCGGTCAGCCTGAGGAATCTCTCTCCAACTGGCCCAAGGCTGAGTGAAATTACGAAACATTTGATCCTTTATGAATTTCTTGACCGGCTTATTAGGCTGAAACCTAAAAACAAAGAAAATGTTACAAATATTAGCATACAAGCTAAAGGTAAAAAATCATATTACTAGTAACTTTACATTACTTACTCGGTGCCACCGACAGGACAAATCCACATCTTCCATGTACTTGGATCAAATGTTCCCCAAGCTGGTGTGCCGGACGAACTAGCATCCCCGACCTGACTCTGAGGCGACACAGTCTGCTTTCCAAGGAAGAAGTATTGAAAATGTTAGAACATAGATACTTATAAAAAACAAAATATATGTAAATTAGTCAGAAATCGTAAACTCAACCTGCTCTGCCCCTTGCTGTGGATCACTTGGAGAGACAGGCACACCTCTACCTCTACAACCCAAAACAGAGTCGGTAGTAGACGGTGAAGATGAAAGAGTAAATGACGGCATCTCTGGGGAAGAGCCAAGCCCTCTGCCTATGGAAGAGGTAGATGGTATCGCCCTACCCCCCCTAATAGGATGGGGCTGAGAGCTACCACTACTACGTCCAGTACCTGAACGCCCTCCTCGATGTTCCATCTCTAAACACTTATAAACATTATATCAGTATATATAAAAGTATAAGAAATTTACTCAAAATGATATTGGCGAAGTAATAGAGTATCTAGTATATAAAAAAAAAATAACTCAAATCAATCGGACGAATCCTGTTCTTCGACCTCTGCTTGCACACCTTCATCCGATGTCTCATAGTTGTCGAATTCAGATTCACTAGCAGAGTATATCTCTTGTGCCTCATCATCATCTGATTCCTCTTCGTCAATATTGATAGGAATCAGCTCTAACTTCGCAGTGGAATCAAAGAGATTGGTTGGTAGATCGTCATTGGCAACACTTATGGCAAGTCCACGTTCCACATCAGTTTGGAACGGTTCAGTCATATCGTCATTTGTTTCTGACTTTTTCGACTTAGGTATAATGTTTCGTGCTTTGGTTTTGATAACTCCCATCCACCCTTGGCGGGATGTAGGGTATGATATATAATAAACCTATTGCGCTTGTTGAGCAAGAATGAATGGGTCATAACTAACTGTATATCTCCTTGACCAGTGGATCTCAACATTTCCATATTTGTCCACTTTTGTCCCACGCGGAGTGTTATCAAACCACTCACATTTAAATAGGGTCACCGAATTGTCCCACTTGTAATTCAGCTGAGTTATGTCAATTAATATCTCGTAGTAGTCGCCCTCGACTCCGTCAGCTTGGCCACCTCGACAACATACACCATAATTGCAACATTCTGTATCCTTGTCCGCTTCAACAGTTGCAAACCGATACCCATTGATTACATATTTTTTGATCCGGGTAACAGTTGTTGCAGCCCCGTAAGATAAACTCCACACAATATCTTGGGGAGCATCGGGGTTGTGCACGAAGTAGGATCGTAACCATTTAAAAAACTCCGCGTTCATGAATTGATAAACATCTGAATCTGACATCTCAGGATTTGTCAATCGGACCGAATTAGAGAAGTGACTGTAACAAAAAATAAATGAAATTAATACTTTAATATTTACCGTAAAAATAACAAAAGAGGAAATCTTACTTTAAGTATTTGGCGGCCTCGTCACAGTTGTTTAAAATGTACAACTCTGCTATTTTTTTTATCTATTCCTTCCAGAGTTGACCTACAATGTTTTTGCACGACTCGGCCAGGATAGTTAAATATTGATATATGACCACTCGGTTCATCGTCATCATCGTTACGAGGTACCACTCTCCATCTTGATATAACTTCAAGGGGATAATAGTATGAGGCAAATTTATTGGCCTCTTCGACTAGAAAAGCTTCAGCGATACAGCCTTCAACGTACCTTGGATTTTTTATCTTCTTCTTAAGTGTGTGTAAAAACTTACAATGGACAATCAGATGGTATTTATAACCTAAAGCGTAATGTGTGTGTTTCAATTAATCACAGACAAATTTTTCTATATATATATTACCTTTCAAACGGATACATCCACCTATATTGTTGTGGACCTTTTACCCTTGCATCGTACGCCAAGTGAATAGGCAAATGTTCCATTGAGTCAAAGAAGCTAGGAGGAAACACCATCTCTAACTTACATAGCATTATTGGCACGCTGTCCTCCAGTTGCCGTAACTTATCAACATTAAGCTCAGAAGCACAAATTGTTCTAAAGAGCAAGGAAAATTCTGTCAGAATACTCAATATATGCTTCGATAGTGCTTTGAAGGCCCACGGCAACAATCTCTGAAAGAAAACATGACAATCATGACTCTTCATCCCGACTAACTTCACCTCGTTCATGTCGACACATCTCTTAAAGTTTGATGCATAACCGTCTGGTAGTCTCACACCTTTAACCCATTGCAACAATTGTGAATTCTGCTCTTTGTTCGATGTGTAAGGCGCTTTAGGTTTGGAAATTCGGTTGGTGGCATTCTTGATCAAATGCAAACCAGGTCTTTTGCAAATATGTTCTATGTCAAGTCTTGCGTTGACTGTATCCTTCGTCTTACCCTTGGTGTCCATTACGGTGTGCAGAATATTACAAAACACATTCCTCTCAATATGCATGACATCGAGGTTGTGTCTTAACAATTGATCTTTCCAATATGGTAGCTCCTAAAAGATGCTGTGTTTGTTCCAATGATGCTCAACGCCATATCCCTCTGGTGAGCTGGAAGCGACTCCCTCTTCAACACTTTGAATGTACTTGACCCTTTCCCATATTTTTTGGCCACTTAAACGACGAGGTCGATCTGCGTGTTCGACCACATTCCGCTTGAATTCTTTTCTATTATTCCTAAACGGATGATCGATAGGCAAGAATCGCCGGTGCCTGTCAAACCAACAGACTTTGTGACTATATTTCAAGCTATAACCCACGTTCTGTTCGAGACATACCGGACATGCAAGCTTCCCCCAAGTTTGCCATCCACTCAACATCCCATATGCAGGGAATTCATTTATCGTCCACATTAAGGTAGCCCACATGGTGAAATTCTGGCTCAATGATACATCATATGTCAGAACCCCTTCACTCCACAGCATCTTCAACTCGTCTATCAAAGGCCTGAGATATACATCTATTTTCTTTTTTGGGTTGGATGGCCCAGGGATTAATGCATTGAGGAACAAAAATTCTCTTCTCATGCACATGGAAGTTGGGAGGTTGTACAGAGTCACAATCATAGGCCAACAGGAATAATTACTGCTCGTCTAGTTGAAAGGAGCGAACCCATCCGAACATAAACCAAGACGAACATTACGGGGATCGCCTACAAACGAAGGATTTGCCTCGTCAAATTTCAGCCAAGCTTGGGCATCGGAGGGATGCGTCACAAATTTTTCATCCCTGCAATGCTCCTGGTGCCATCTCATGTGAGCAGCTGTTTTTTGTGATGAATACAATCTCTTAAGTCTGGGCACGAGAGGAAAGTAGTGCATCTTGCTCAATACTTTAAAGGTCGTTTTACTTCCATTCCTCACAACTTTGTACCTCTCATGTGCATAGAATTTACATGTAGTTCGCTCAGCATCATCCTTGTAATAGAGCATACATCCTCTAGGGTAGCAATGGATTTTTTCACATCCGAGCCCAAGCTCTTTCACCTTTTTCTTTGCTTGGTAAAAATCATTCGGCAAATTATTGTCATTGGGAACAATCTTATTCATGATCTGCATCATTTCATTGTAATTCCTCTCACTTATATTGTGATCAGTCTTCAAGCTTAGTGTTGCTAGGGTAGCCGATAGTGATGAATATTCACTATTTTCAATGTGTTCACAACCTTCCCATAAAGGACGTTGCGCATCTTGAAGCATTTTATAGAACCTCTCGGCTTCCGGATTAGGATCCTCTCCCATGTTTGCTGGTTGAGTATGTGCACCGGTCTCCTCTCCCGTGTATGACGGTTCAACATGAGTAACGGGACCAAAGTATTGGCCGATCGACGGTCCCGCAGCATCCATAACCAACTGCTCATATTGATTAAAGTTGTATCGATGAGTACTATCTCCGTAATAACCATTCGTTGTTTGTCCGACTTCCCCATGAAATTGCCAACATTCATAATTTGGCATGAATCCTCTTTGACACAAATGGATTTTGACCGTGCTCGGATCATGAAATTGCATACACCTACATTTCACACACGGACAACTGATCGAGGTACTTGAATTAGCTGCGTGCGCCAGAGCAAATTTGATGAACTCTTCTAAACCATTCAAGAATACTTGAGTAAGTTGTTTTTTTGAAGTTAGACGATTATACATCTAACTCCTATCACAATTGTCTTCCATGCTTACTCAACCCAACCCTACACAAACTAATTCAACTACAAGACCTAAATGGCAAATACAAGTAGCTGCTTATACCAGCTAATTGGCACTTAATCAAAAAAGTGCCAAACAAACACATGCAGTGAACAAAAAACAGATCTCAGCAAGCAACCAGAGAATGAGGATAGTACACTAGAAGATGGGGACATGCATGTGGATGGGGCATGAAGTCTCAAAGAGGAAGAATACCAAATAATAACATTTGAGATGTATATACAATATCATTCAGTGATTCAAGAAAGTAATGCAATATCAAATTTCTTTGCAAACTATAATGTATTTAAACCTAGAAGTTCAGTGAGAGTAATGCAGTAGTTGATTCAGCTAGTAACAAATGTAAATTCAGTAACTTCAATGACAAAGGTTAATGACAACAACAAATTCCAAACCACACCAATCAAAAGTACAGGATTTCATATTTCACCTAGGTCAGAAATAATAGCTACCTCCTGATTAGAGATTTGTAGAACCTTAAAGAAAATGAAAGAGTAAATAATTGACCGAATTAAGGAAAAAAGTTATTACCTCTTGCGCTTTCTTCCAATTTACCTTCTACCTTATTCTTTCCTTGATTACTCCTTAATGGGCTTAGGCAGATATCACCCTATCATATGTACATACATGTAAGGGTAGATTAAGACTTATAACATCCTAAAACAGTGAGAAAAGTCCATCTTTGAGGTCAAAAAAGTCAAATCCCCAAAGCATTCATCCAGATATATGTAAATAACATGAATAGCCAAGCTATTTTTCATCCACATAACTCTCAGCAATCCACTATATTTTTCATCCAACCACCATACCATTTCCACAACCATAATTACTTATTCAGTCTAAATTCATATCATAATCCTTATCATAACATTTCATACCAACCATAGCAGCAACATACAGTTGTCTAGACCATGTAGAACTATCTAGTAATGGATACTAAGGTGGAATCGAGGCAATGTCAAGGTTCTAAAATTTAATATATATAATTTTACTCAACAAGAACAACCCCAAGTTTGATAATTTACCCAACAAAACCAAGACACAAGTTTCTTAACTATGCTCATCCTTTATCATGGTTTATAAATGTGATATTTTCAGCATTAATAGAAAACAACATAAATTCAACAAGTTAGGAATGAAATCATATAAAGGTCATTTTGGGTACGCGTATGTAATTTCATCACTATCAAATTAAACTAATAGCATAACTCAGTTGCATTCAACAGACCAAAAATGTACAAATATGCCATATGTACCTAACTTTACAAATTAGGTGCTTCTCAATGCAGCCAGTCAAGCTAGTTACAACTAATTACAAATTAACTCCTAAGCTACAAAGATAAGTCCTATCCCAATTAATTAATGGTAACCAATTCCAAAGTTTTTTTAATTGTCTTGTGCAATTTTGTGGGAGTGAAGTTTAGTTACATAATAAAATGTGCAAATGTATGAGATATAGACATTTTTTGCCCAAAGGAAAATCTCATTTTTAATGCATGGGATCCACAAATTCAGGAGTTTTGCCCTGTATTTATATATCTTATTTTTTTGAAGACTACATTTTCTTGGGGTAATGAAAAAAGGATTAAGATAAGGACATAGGTAAATGAAATGTAAAACTCGTAAAAATATTTAAAATTGCATGTTTAAGGTAGTTTTACAACCCAAGTAATAAATAAAAAAGTTATAAACCGTTTAATTTTTGTGTACCCTATATTTGTTGAATATATTAGAACTATGCTTATGATCATAATGGAAATGCAATTTCAAATATTTTTACAAGTGGAACTTGTGCGATTTGTTATTATGATCTCCTTTGCCGTGCTGCTTGATTTAAATATGTTTCAAATGGGTTAAGAGTGCCACTTGTTAACCTAACTTGTGCGATCATAATGAAAATGCAATTTGAAATATTTTTACCGGTGACAAAATCAAGCAACAACAAATTTAAAACATATTTTTAATCAGTAAGAACAATCATAATAACAAATCGCACAAGTGGAACTTGAGACTGAATGAGATTGCCCATCATAAGAAGTTTGCCTCTTCTTCGACAACCACAGGAGTCTGCAAATACTGGCTTTGTTGAAGAAGGAAACTGATGGCTAAAGGAAATAAATGTTAATGTTGTTGAGGACGACGTCAACAACAATCAACCTAGAAATTTTCAGCCAAACAAAATGGTTTCTTATGTGCAGTAATGTGAAATCTGGGTTACTACATTGCTTATCAAAACAAGCAAAACAATACCCAGAAACAATGAAAACCAACACTGATAAAAAACCAAGAAAAACGAAGATCCAAAGTCTTAAAAGAATCAAACCTATATATATATATCTCACTACTCTACAAAAATCAACCCCTACCCATTTCATAGTGTAAAAATCAACCCCCACCCACTGCAAATCAGCAGATCATTAAAAGCAGAAATGTAGTAATCACCAAATCGAACCAGCAGAAATGTACAAGGAAGATTAAATCAGCAAATCATTTCTTAGTGAGAGAGATTTACCAGAAGCGAAGAACAGACAGAGACAAAGGATGAGACTTTGAGAGGCTGAGAATGAGATCCTCGTACGCTCTCACTGTTGAGAACAAGAACAATTAGGGCTGGATCGTGAAATTAGAGTGACGATAGTAAGGACGATCGAGAACAGGCCGCCGTTGTAATGAGAGTGAGATCCTCGCACACTTTCACTGAGGTGACACCGGTGAGATCGAGATCTGGATCGGGAAATTAGGGCTCTTTCGCACACTTTCACTGAGGTGACGCTGGTGGTTACCACGCCGGAGTAGTGGACAATCTGAAGGAAGACAGTGGACTAAGGAGGACGACTAGAGGAGGTCACCGACGGTTGTTCACGAGCCTGAGGGAGAAGACGCGGCGGATCTGTGGTTGACGAGGAAGAGAGACGCGAACTTGGGTGAAAAATAATGGATGAAGCGGAACGTGTGTGGGCGAGGTAGTGGGTATATTAAAACCTCCTATTTTGCGAGGGATACATTATTTCCCTCGCAAATTTCCTGCAATTTGCGAGGAAATACTTATTCCCTCACAAATTGAAAGGAAATTTGCGAGGGAAAGTGAAGTCCCCCGCAAATTGATTTGATTTTTTTTTTTTAACGAGCTTGTGACCTTTTAAATTTTTTTTTAAAAAAAATAAAACCTTACTTCATTTCATCCTAAAATATATAGAACAAAATTACGATCTTTCCACACTCTTTCGTCTATCCTTTTATTTTTGAAGTATTTGACATTTATATCCAAAGTGAGATGGAAAATCTGCATCACGTCATAAAGCTAAGGATGTAAAAAAATATTTTTTAAGAAAAAGGAAAGCTAAGGAAATAAACAATTTTCCTTACGTCACATTGGACAAATTCCAAATGAAAATATAGAACCTAAGAACTTATGTGCATCCAGATTTCAGTTTTGGGACCTCATTAATATGTGAGAAAGGAAAAGACACCAGGATGACTCAACCATATTTTGAAAATAAAAATTTGATTAATTCATTAAATTAGTTTGAAAATGAAATAATAAATTATATCTTGAAAGGTAAAAAATAAAAATTGCATCAAACTTTAAGTAAAAGAAATCTTGAAAAGTATCATTAATACCCAATGCTAATTTGATTAGGGGAATTAAAACTTATTGATAGTTGAATTGTGACCAAATACAAGTAAGTAGTGTCTTCAATCATAAATATAGGATCTAATTGAAGAATTGATATTGATCTTATATATATTATTATCTCCGATTTTAAATATAAGATAAAGTTTGTAGTATGATTTATACTAAAAGCTTTGTCTTATCTTTGAAACCGGAGGGATTACTTTTTTTTTCATGTTGGTCAATTTTTTTTCTTTATCCCTATTGATACTCAATCAACTGTTATTAGGTATGAGAGGGAATAAGAAATAAAGAAAGATGTATGAGTGTTTAAGAAAAAAAAAATATAGTATCATGTTAACTAATTTAACTAAAATTTTGTAATATAATCAAATTAAATAAATGGGTTTAATAGAAAAAACAGAAACGAGTAATAAAAAAAGGAAGAGTGGTTGGTAAGATCAAAATGGATAGAGTGCATTGGAAAAGGTAACGTGGCAATTTGTGCCAAACTTCTAACCAAATGCCTTCGCTGATTAATCAAGAAAACGTTTCAAATAATCTTTTCTTCTTTTCTGAATTTCACAAGTATGTGCTAACTTAACGATTCAAATAATCCTCATTTCCAACCTTTGCCTTTTGCATTTAACAGTAAAACTTCATCGTCCTCGATCACGTTTTACCTCCATTGACAGTAGCAACATATATAATTCATGTATAAGCGACATTTGTCTATAAATTCAAACCTTTTACCATTTAACCTTAAGCGACATTTATATATAATTCCAGACAACATCGCAAGTTGAGATAACTATAAATTAGAGATAAGATTACAATGGTCATATAGTTCATGATTTCAATGGCTTTTATTCTACCATTTAGTAGCAATAATTATTCGCTTATTTAAACATTTTTAATCATGTCTTTATAATTTTTTGATATATATTCTTATGAAGGTTTTTATTAATTTACATTTTTTAAAAACTATGTCATATGTTCTGTTATATTTATTTGATTAAATGGTAAAAAGGAAGATATATAGAAATAATATTACTGATTAATTATAAGGCAAATGTTTATTAATATATTTTAAAATACTATTCTTTAGAGGAAAATTGTCTTGATTTTAATCAATATGCTACTTAGTCGAATAGAGGTAGAAATGAGTGAGAGACTTGAATTTTTTTTGTTTTAATTGCCTTGGGTTTACTTTGGAGAGATATTTAACTATATATATATATATATATATATATATATATATATATATATATTAATATACTATTTTGTTTTTGCGAGGGAATCTCTTTTCCCTCACAAAATGGCCAACATTTTGCGATGGATAAATTTTTCCCTCGCAAAATGTGGCATTTTGCGAGGGAATTATCGTTCCATCGTAAAATTGAGGGAAATATGCCGGACTGTTTTTTTCGAAAGTTTGCGACGGATCAGTAAATCCCTCGCAAAATGGGCAACTTTTGCGAGGGAACAACAATTCCCTCGCAAAATGAGCACATTTTGTGAGGGAATCCTTCTTCCCTTGCAAAATAGCGAAAAATTGGGGGGAAATTTCCCCCCATTTTTTTCGCAATTTTGCGAGGGACCTGTGGTTCCCTCGCAAATTCCCCATTTTGCGAGGGAACAAATAACAAAAAATTGAGGGAAAATTTCCCCCCAAATTTTCGCAATGGGCACAAAATTTGCGAGGGAATACTCTATCCCTCGCAAAATGTGCCATTTTGCGAGGGAATAATTTTTCCCTTGCAAAATTTTGGCCAATTTGCAAGGGAATGTCTCGTCCCTCACAAAATTCCTTTCAATTTGTGAGGGAAGATAATTTCCCTCAGAAAAATTAGCTTTTTGCGAGGGAAACAAATGTCCCTCGCAAATGTCCCAAAATTTACGACGGAATTTTTTCCCTCGCAAATTCCGTCGCAAATATAATATTTTCTTGTTGTGCTCTTCCTTCTTTGTGAACTTAGTGTCTCTTCTGACCACTCCACCCATGCTTCTTCCATCGCTAAACCACTGTGCGAACCTAAAGTCGGCAACCTTGAGATTATTAGCGGCATCAGACAAAAGATTGTCGGGCTTGATGCCCCTGTGGGCTACGCTAAGACGGTAGCAGTGAGTGAGGAGAGAGGATGGACATGGATTTGGGTTTGTTTTGGAGGTAAGAGCTATCGGTGGGATCAGAGCGGAGATGCTTATCGATGAGTTTGCGGGGAAAGAGTTGGCAGGAGATGAGGTGAATGCAGCAGAAGATGATGCCGAATCGGCCACGTCCGATCTGTGGATCTCTCCCTCTATCCATCTCTGGGTTTTCTCACATAATGAAGATAAAGTTTTCAGTGTTTTGCTTTCTGGGTTTTTGATTGAAGAAGATATGGAGTGGGTAGGAAGAACTGAATCAGTTATAGAAATTTTCCCAAATAAAGATAATTTTCTGGGTTTTGATTTTTAGTTTTTGATTTCTGAGTTTTGAAATCGGTTGTAAGAACAGATATTCTACATTAGAAGATGCAACTCTGACTAAGGTGGATCTAGATATGATATTGACCTTAACTGATTCAAAACTCCCTTGCTCAAGCTCGATGGAGTGGGTATATATTCCAGTGTTGATAACCCCAATTATTGTGACTTCACCAAAGTTGAAATCTTTCCAAAGTCTTGATCCCTTTCTCAGCCCCAAGAAGCTTTGGCTATAATATTGGTCAATTTTTTGTCTTTGGGTGCCGAGAGAAAGACAAAATTTGCACATGGCTGCAACTGATATTGCACCCTAAGAAGCTTTGTCATCGTGAAAGAGAAATCTCAACACATCAAATTGATTTTTCCCTTCTCACAAAATCCAAATTTCAAGGGAAAAAAGAAATAAAAAATACAACTTCCAACACTCATAAATGACAAAACTTAGCATCCAATCACACGATGGTAGCCTCTTCTAATAATCGACCAGTGGCAAAGAAACTCTGACTGCCTTTTCATTCCTTTTCATCGAACCTTTATCGGCAATCTCTGTTTTTTTATGTTTGTGTTTCTGGATTATGGAAGGAGACGATGATTATGGGAAAAAGATCTCTATTTTTTTAATTTTGTAAATCAGATTTAAAAAAAAAATGATGTAGCTGCCACAAAGATGCCACGTAGACATGCCACATCAGCATAATGGGGTCAACTAACGGTTGACCGTTAGGTTGTTAACGGAGGGGCAACATTGCTACCTTTTTATACTTCTGAGGCAACATTGCTCCAAAAAAAACTTTCAGGGCAAAATTACTCCTGGGCGTATACATCCAGAGTAAAATTTCTACTTAACCCAACATTCAATTGCATAGACTCCAATACTTTACAATCATTCAATGCATGCATGCATGCATACAAACGTAAGGGGCTCCATTAAGGGGAGTGGAGGAAATTTTTTTGAGTCGGATTTAAAAAACTAGAGGAATGAGGTTAAAAGTTTTTTTATTAATTTTATATACTCATTTATCTTACTAACAAATTCCTACCATGATTAATTTAGATTAAAAGTAAATACATTAAACTAAAACTAAAACTAAAGAGGGTAGCCCCGATTAAATTTGTAATCAGGCACCCTAATGCTCAAAGTCCACACATGTGTGATATGTAGACTTGATGTAATATCCCGAATTTTGGAATTAAAAGATTTGGAATAAGACTGAGATAAATAGGCTGATAAGGCAGTAAGAGTCCAAAGTTTAAGCTTATAATAAGGAAAATCTTAAGATAATTATTAAAATTATTTTAGACCTTGAAAAATTGGGAAAAATTATGAAATATTATTTTGAGAATATAGAAATGTTATGAGGGATTATTTTTAAAGAATTGAGCCTAAACAGTTGTTAAACTATTATTTGGAATTTAGGGCCTATTTTCCTAGTTATTCAAAGAAAAAGAATTAGTGAATAAATATTGGCATAGAAATTTTAGAATCAATATTCTATGACCTAGAGAAACTAATTGAGAAAGAAAAATTCTTATATGAAATTAAGAATTAACTTTTAACAGTATTCAATATTTATTATTAAATGAGTAAAGGACCAAGTTACGTGAAGATGATTAAATGAGATTATTTTGGAGTAGACCCCTCACTCTCCTCTCTTCTTCCTTTGCATGCGTGCTACCTCACACCTTCCTCTCTCAATTTATGGACACATGCTCACTCTCTCTTTCACTCCAAGTTACGGACACGGACACATGCTCACCACTTCTCTTCCAAACCCAACACTACACTCAAGCTCACACATATTCACATCCTCATTCTCATTTCTTCATTTCATTTGGCCAAAAGGCAGAGAAAGTGAGAACAAAAGATAGAGAGAGAAAGAGAGACCGAGAGAGCAAGAGAAACACCGAGAGAGAAAGAGACCATCAGAGAAGGAAGAAAAGTCGATTGCCACATGCAAACCTGTTTTTGGGCGAAGTTGGGTATCCTAATCTTTTTCCCATCTTGATTTCCTTCATTTGCTGGGTATTTTGAGAGTTGATGAGATATGAAATTCATGGGTTAGTAAGAGAAAGCTTATGTCACCGTGTTCTTACATAATATTCCATTGCATGTCGAATTTGAGGCCTTTTTTGAGGTTCTTTGGCTCTGGATTGGAGGACTGAAACTGTGCATGCAATATAGAGTTGAGTGGTGTCAAATATCTAGGGTTTTAAGCCATGGTTTATGGTTCATGACCCCTATTTCATCTCTGTTTTTGGTCTGAAAAATAGAGGATCATATACATGTCTATTGCAAAAGCTAACGTTCGAGTTTTTCAATGAAATTTGGTTAAGATATAGTACACATCCTAAGCTTTACAAAGAGTATTAGATGATCTTAATCAGAGGTCTAGAAACTCAACTTATGAATTTTTCAAGTTAGACAAGGAAAACTGGAAAGAGCTATTTTTTAGATTCGGGTTCCTAACTTGTGAGGTTTTTGACCAGATAAATAACCTTGTATGTCTTTAAAATTTGGTTAGGAGATAGTAGGCGTTATAAGCTTTAAAATGATATTAGAACATGTTAAATAAAGGTCTATAACTCAAGTTATGAATTTTCTAAAATTGGACAGGGAAACTGGAAGATTCTGTTTTTCCAGATTTGAGGGTTATGTTCAAGTGAGGTAAAAACAGGGCAAACAAATCCTTCTGAACATGATATTTGGTGGACCTTTAGTACACATGTTAAGTTTTACAGATTTTTAGATCGTGTTAATTGGAGGTCTAGAACTCAAATTAGGAATTTTCCAAGATGGACAAGGAAAATTGGAAGGATCCTATTTTACGGATGTGAAGTCCATATTCATATAAAGCTTTGGCTAAGCAAATGATCCTTCTTGTCTGTGAAATTTGGTGTGTAGATAGTACACATGATAATTTTACAATGAGTCTAGAATCACATTAATTGGATAAGTATAACGAAAGTTATGAATTTTCTAACTTTGGTCATAAAAATTGGAAAATTCGGTTTCCAAAATTCAAGTTGTATATATTTTGCGAAATTTTGGAAATAATACAGCCATAAATTGATTTAGTGATTATTTCTCCTCTAAAATATACTTACGTAGATTTAATTAAGAATTGGATTCACTTGATTTGGAATTTCTTACACCAATATATGAATTTTTCAAGTTCCCAGAGAAATTAAAAGTTGAATTTCTGTTAGTCTAGAAATAATCACGTTTTTGAGCAAATTGCAACCAGTATTAAATTGGAAATTTTCAAGTACGACTTGAAGGGCTAGACAGCTAAGTGTGAGCAGATTACATAGTACATAATGTATGATAACCAATTCTTGAAAATAAAAAGAATAAGCTCTAAGGATGGGTCTATTAAAACGTAATCTTAATATTGTTATTAAGATTAGATTGAATAATGTCCCATCTCCATATATTATAAGATTTGACATTTGTGTTGGCCCAAAAGATAAGCAGTGCAAGAAGAACTTTGGCGAGGATACGAAGTTGGCAAGATGTTCATGTAATAACTTTTCTCTCACATACTATGTATGACTTTATTGGTATGTGTGAATCTTCATGTGATATGTTTTGTGAACACATGATAGGTAGTAGGGCCTAGTAGACCACTGGTCCTTAGGTCAAGAAATCTACTTTGCAGTAAGATGATATGGGTCGATGCCTAGTTGAATGCGCAACGTTGTGGTAATAATGGATCTGTTGGATTCTTGTTTGCAATTGGTAATGAATGTGAGGTCTGATATTTGAATGTTGAATAAGCTATGTGTTGGTTGACTACCATATAATGTGCATGCATTTTATGTGAGATTAACTGTTACTCTGATATTCATTTGAATCTTAGACATTTCCTCTAGTCTAGGATGTGAACAACATAGTGGACGCAGCTCACAAGGAAAGGCGATGGATATTGGTAATTTTTTTGATACGAAAATTTTAGGAAAATGGTTGGGCTCACCCATAATCTAAGGGCAGAGCGCTTAAAGCCCAGTCCACAGTGAATACTGGGCTAGAGAGTACACATGCCTTTACCTCCACCCAGTGTTACCACTGCTTCGTAGACCCCTAGGATGCCTCCCCCAGCGCCTTGACCAACTCTAGGGTCGAACCCCCTCCCTTAAGGTGAGGACGTCCGACTCCTTCGCCAGTTGAACCCAAGGACGAAGGGTTGGATATTGGTAATTGATGATGCTGGGTTGGGCCAAAAGCTACTGTTGGTTATCTATATTTTGTAATAGACTATTTTGGAAATTTGTAAATATTTGTATGAACCTGTCGGGTTGTAGTTGTTTAAAAAGATATTAGTATCAATATACTATACTAGAACTGTTTTGCCCACTGAGCTATGTATAAATACTTTGGTAAATGTCGAGATATCAAAAGGGGTATGACACTTCAGAGTAAAAACCAAAAACTAAAAAGGAAAAATTACCATAATAATTGTAATTACTCTTAATCATTAGTTTTTTTTAAAAGATTTAATGTTGGCTTAAATTGTAAGTACTTGAAAAATTGGATCAAAATTGATCAAAAGTTACATCGATATTCTCTATGTTAAAATTCCACAACTCCCTACTCTAATTTTTATAAATCCAACGTGGAGGGAAGTGGAAAGGATAGCTCAGTGGAGAGGTTCCGCACGAGACCGCGTCATCATCACATGCGACGGCAACTGCATCATTGGCGGCGACTTCGACTTAGAGGTGGTGTTTCCAGTGGAATGGCATGTAGCGAGAATGCTATGCAATATTAATTCGTCTTCACCTTCAAGAACATGCAATCATAATCAGGCCTCAGTGAACTGCCCTCAACAAAAAGGTTACCAAAAAAGCTACCTTTTGTCGTCAAACGGATGTGCTCCTAAACAACACTGGCAATTACACTCGAAGTTGCTAATGAGAAAATCACTGAGTTTTGGTTAATTTGTCGTTCAAAGATTAATCGTTATGATATTAATTAGTATTCCCTCCATCCCTATTTACAAAGTCCTTTTTAAAAAATAAAATAAAATAAAATAGTCTTGTTCATTTTTACAAGGTTCTTTTTGAGTTTCTCTGACTAATAATTAATAAATGTATTTTTACACATTTTAACCTAACTTAATTTCATATATTACATTAATTAGAGTTTGGCTCATTTCCTTTATTATCTCATTTTCTTTATTTTCTCACACCATCTTTCCCCTATACATTCTCTTTCATCATTTTTCTCATTATCACTCTTTGTTTCTCTTACTCATTCATAAATAAGGATATAATTAGAAAAAATGTAATTAATATATATTTATTGCTATTAGTTAATTTTAATTGTTTTCATAAACAAACAAGTTTGGTTAAAAGGACATTATGCATAGCATTGTTGTCAAACTCACGAGTTGACTCTCCGAGTTTACCGTTTTTACGCTTCTAGCTTACAAAGCCGAGTCAAGTTAGTGGTAAACTCGTGCTCGTTGTAAGCTCGGTTAAACTCACGAGTTATACACCGAGTTTACCGTTTTTACGTTTATAGCTCACAAAACCGTGTTAACTTACTCTTGAACTTGTGTTAACTTTTTGTATTTGATAATATTCAGCGGCTTTATATAGAAATTTTATAGAAATTTCTTTATTAAATATGATAAATGATGAATGTTAACGGATTTAATTTCAATTATTTGGATTTAAAATATATTTAAATCAAATTGTTGTCATTTTATATTTTAATTATTTAATTATACACTAGTAATACCTATTTAATAATAAAGGTAAACTCTTACGAATTTACGATTCAAGTTTACGATACAAGTTTACGTCATCATCACGAGTTTGCTTAAACTCATGAATTTGATAACCTTGATGCATAGGGACAAAGAGTACATTACAAATGCTCTTACTATGCTCACCAGTTTATTAGTGTGATTGGTTGACCCGGGTTTAGTTCTAAAACAATGGTATTTATGCCAAAATAAAAGTTACTGGGTAGGTATATGAAAAAGGAAACAATCCCTTTCGCCCAAGGGCAAGGGAACATCCAGATCCTAAATGATGTGCTTGTGTGTCACACCATGAAAACTAAAGGGTAATTGATATTGAATATGAGTGGACTCACATTCCTTAAGCCTTAAACTTATAAATTAGACTTTCCAAAAATTCTACAAAATTTTTATTACAGTATTCGGAGCTCCGCTCTATTATAGCATATACATATACTTATATTCCAAATTGTGAGGGAAAACATGAATCTTGCGTATAGATTATAGATTACGTGGAGCATCTAAACTACAAATGTTAATATATAAATGAAAACTTAACTTTACATCCGCTAACAATTGTTCCAAAATATATTTACAAGCTTGGTCTGTTAGTTCTCTATGATTCTGATATTTTGATGATAACAAATATAATGTAAATAAGCTAATAGAATCAAGGATAAATCATGTTAACTTGAACTTATAATGGTTTGAAAGTTCCGCCTTTGGATGCGTTAAGTTAATCTCTACATGCCTTGAGTCATGTGGTGTTATTACTTAAAAGAAAGATGTTTGATCTCATAAGACTCGAGCTAAATGATTAAAATGTTTTTAATGAACATCGTTAACTCCAGTCCAATGTTTTATGCCTACTCGAATTATCTGTTTGATATTTGATGTTAAGTTTTTGAACCAATTGTTTTTGACTCCTGAGTATGAAGTTAATGCCTCAAGTCAATAACTCAAGGCATACACTTTTTAACTCGAGTTAAGGTTTCATTTGGCCATTTGTTTTGATAGCATCGGGTTTAATTTTTGATATATCAAGTTAATGACTCAAGTCATTAACTCAAGTCATTAACTCAAGTCATTCACTTATTAACTCAAGTCAAGCTTTTGATGGCCATTCCTTTTGAAGGCATCAGGTTTAACTTTTGGATATCAAGTCAATGACTCAAGTCATTCACTTATTAACTCAAGTTAAGTTTTCATTTGGTCATTTGTTTTGAAGGCATCGGGTTTAACTTTTGCACATCAAGTTAATGACTCAAGTTATTCACTTATTGACTCAAGTTAAGTCTTACATTGGTTTATTTTTAAAAAAAGTATCAACTTTGACTCTTGCATATCAAGTTGATGACTCATGTCACGCCCCGAAAATTCTAACTGTGATAGGCACGAAATATGAGAAAACCCACACTCCTAAGCCCTAAGCATTTGAAACATTACATACTTTAAGTGTATACTTGCATGCTTGCAACATTTAAAATGTTGACTATGATTACAATTCATATTACGGACTTCATTGGCTTTCTTCTACAGCTCCCTGATATCATTAAGAGGAGCTCCGCTCCATACCAACAATTACACAAAACCCAAATGAGGCGAGGATCCTAACTATAGCATACATGGAGCACCTACGACACGAAAGCAAAAGCATGAGTTTAAGGTTTTACAACAACTAGGAATCTTCCAATATGATTCTTCGTCTTCAAGACAACCGTAAATCCCTTCTTTACTAAGAAGAAGAAACACGATCCTCCGCACCATCTGAGGCCAAAAATAGTTTTCCGGTGAATAACGTCCCATTCATAAAATTAAATGAAATATTACTGAATGTAATATAAAACGATTTAACTTTAAATCATAATAGCTCAACAATGACGATATAAGTGAAACCATATAAAATTCCGTTTAAGAAACAGTTCCAGGAACGCAGTATAACCTTTGATTTGAAATAATTAGTTAAAACCATAATTGTCAATCTTCATCTATCCTTAGGACCTCAACAGAACGGAATAACAAGCGTGGACACACAGTCCACGAGGGTAAATAACCAAGCGTAGCACGGAGCCACGAGAACAAGCGTGGACACACAGTCCACGAGGGTAAGCTAACCAAGCGCGGCGAAGCCACGAAACAAGCATGAACACACAGTTCATGAAACAAGCATGGACACACAGTCCATGAAACAAGCATGAGAACAAGTCCCATGAATATCAAGCAAGCTCGAGGTTAACCATGGTGCACCAAGGACTAACAGTACTGCTGTTAGTAACCAGCGTTCTGTGTTCAGTCCTCTCAACAACGTTTTCAAGCATGCATGGGGGTTACTTTTCAATGGCAACAAAAACATTTTTCCTCAAATGAGGAGAACTTGAAATCTATGTTTCATAATAAAGACCCCAGCATGATGGTTTACAAAGTCTCCAAACACTTACTTTCAATTCCATTTGCCAAAATCTTCTCATACAGAAATAACTTATATACGAGCATTTTAAATAAAATGCCATCTTAATATCAAAGTAGTAAAGAACCTCTTCAAAGTACCCTTGTAAATCTTTTGCATAGAAGCCCATAACCAACAAATTGTTGTAAAGTTACGAACCGTGACTAAAACCACCATACCATTTAAACATAGAAGCAACAATAAGCATTTCATATAAATTGGCATCATTATCTTGAAGAAAATGATTCTAAAGAAAAATGATATTTAAATGAAATTATAACAAGTAAGCATCACTTTTGAAAATTTAATGGGACGCTATTCACGCACCTGCTTCGCTTTTGAATTCACAACTTACTCCAATTCATTCAACTTTGAAATATGCTTCCTCCTCAATTCCCTAATACCCCAAAATAAAAACATCAATTAAAATCCCTTTAATTTAACAATCATACCCACATCCTCATAAATCATAGAAGCCTCATAGCTCCTCCTACATATATATCACTATACCTTTACCACCAAGCACCTTTCACCCCCCAATTACAATTAGTTCTCCACCTTACGGTGCTGTTCTGTACAACCAGCCCCCAAGCTTTCCATCTCTATAGGCTATCACATTTAAATATAAATATGTACTCTATATACTCCAATGCCCAAAAGACTTGTTCAAATTTTTTTTTAAAAAAAAAACAAGAATAGAAAACCAAAAATACAGCATTCATGTTATTCGTGCAAAAGCTCATACTCCAGCTGCTTAAAGGCCAAGCAAATTGGTAAGACATACCCACACATATGACTTGGTATGAAGTTCTTAACAGACAACACAATATGAAAGTTCCCATTGCCAAAATACAATGCTACGGGTAAGAATAGCTTGACCAACATGAAGCTGATGATACCTAGCGGTCCAAGTAATGAGGAATGAGAAACTCATAGCCCATTAAATCTCTGAATGACCAAGATGACACCCAGACTCCCAAACCGACGGTAAGAAAAAGAAAGAAAAAAAACCATAAGTCCAACAGAACCGAAAAAGCCAAACGGACTAACCCAAAAATTCTGCCTTCCCGAACTCCTTCCACCATGAATGGCCTCCAACCTAGTCGATCCCAAGAACCATCAAGCAGAGACGAGCTTAATCCCTAACCCTAAATCCAAACAATGCCGCCATAAACAAAACCAGCGACCGAAAAATCCCAAACGAAATAGAAAGAAATACCGACCAGCAGCAACAAGACTCAAATCGAAAAGAAACGCCGGTGACCATCGCTGAACAACGACAGGGAGCATGAATGGGCTGGGCGAAGAGTTGGGGTTGCACGCTGGAGCCAAAGGATTTTTCCCCAATTCGCAAAGCTTCGATTATCCTCTCCTCAGTGCAACAGCCGAAAAGATATAAGAAAAGAAGAAAAAAAACTGATCACCACCCCTTCCCTTCGTTTAACCCCCCTTTTAAAAAAAAAAAATATATATATTCCACCAAGGGCATTTTTGGTAACTCAACCTGCCTATAACTCTTATAAAATATAAATACCTACATATTAATTTCTCGGCTGTTACATTTTTTTAAAAAAACAAATGGGGAGGGTTAATCTGGTAATCTCTGAGTCATAGAAAACCAAATAGAATAAGAAAAAGAACCACACTTGCCTTTTCTTAATATTTATTATTATTAGATATATATATATATATATATATATATATATATATATATATATATATATATATATATATATTTTCCGGGCTGTTACAACTCAAGTCATCAACTCAAAGCAATTACTTTTAAACCTCAAGTTAAAAGATCAACTTGCAGATTTTTCAAATACATCGCATTTAACTTTTGCACATCAAGTTAATGACTTTAGTCATTAACTCAAGGCATAACTTTCAAGCTTCAAGTTAGAAAATTAAACTTGGGAATTTCCAAAAGAATTACTCTTGACTTTTGCATACCAAGTGAGTGCCTCAAGTCATTGACTCAAGTCAATTAATTTTTACCTCAAGTCAAGTAGTAATTTCCTTTGACTTGCATTATTAACTTGTGGAAAACAAATTTGCCTCTAGTCAAAGCTTCAAGTTAACTTCTTCCAGACTATAATTCTCTTATAAAGTTAACTTGTGTCGAGTCATTGATTTTCTAGCCTCAAGTCAATACCTCCAGGCATCAACCCTTTAACTGAAAGTCATATCTTTTTTATTATCAAATCACCGTCTCCGGAAAATCAAATTCAATTGATTGTGATTTTATTTCCTTAAATCATTACTCATTACTATCTTAATTGCTTTTAATCAATTTGTTAATGAGTTACAGATTATTAGAATGAGGATCAACACAGGATATCAATAAGGCAATCCGATTTTCATTAAACTTGCCTATTCCAGAAACTCAACAACAGACTTATCTCTACAATATTCTGGGCAAGAATATTTCATTACCTTTGCTGGGTTTCAACGGTTATAATCTCAATCACGAGAATAATGACGCAGATTACTCAACGGTCATAATCACAATTACAGGAATAATGACGGCGACTATTCAACGGTCATAATCACCATTAGAGGAATAATGACAGCGATTAGTCAGACTCTTCTGCTTCATCTCTAACGGTCATTTTAAAGAGTCTCAACGGATATTTCTTCAATTTTCAACTACTATAAATACTCAAAGGTTTGAATTCATCAAGATGTACAAAAAACGCATACATAGACAAAGCACTCAAAGCGATAAATCTATATTCTGTTTTATCTTCAGATATTATTGAGCCTCAATGTTTATCAACATCTACTCTGTGAGAGAGTTCATTTTCGTGTATATCATTTATTGTAAGAATCTCAAGTCATGGGACTTGGAGATTGGGTAATCAGAGTACAACTTGTAAGGGGTAGTGTATCCTAGAGAGAGGATAACTTTCGAGTATAGAGTATGTATCTGATTGTGTACAATTACAACTTGTAAGGGGGAGTGAGTCCAAGGGAGAAAGGATTATCCTAAGTTACAGAGTGTGTAATTATTCTTGAGTGATAGTAGAAAATCCTAGAGTGTCTGGGTACTTGACGTAGGTCAAGAGTTGGACCGAACCAATATAATTTCTCTGTGTCATTTCTCTTTACCTTTCTTACTGCTTTCATCATTTATCCATCGTACGTCGAAAGAATTTTTTTGAGATCACCTATTTACCCCCATCTAGGTGATATTCCACCTTCATGGTTAACAATGACAATCTTCACTATTCAATTGAAGGTGTAAGGTCAACAATGCTATCTGAGACCAAAAAAAAGGTGAATAATGTCTCATTTACATAATTTAGTGAAATACAAGAGAAAATAATTTAAACATATTTAACCTTGAATAATATAATGATATGACAATAAATTGAAGTTTCCTTATCATACGATCATAGGTATAAATAAAACTTTATATAGGATTATCAATCAAATTAATCCAAATACGTAGCAAATCTTTTTGCCTAACAAAATTAGTTTAAAATATAAAATCTCAAATCTCATCTGTTTGTTGGACTTCTACGGAATGGATAACAAGCATAGAGACACCAAGTGCAATATAAAGCCACAAGAACAAACGTGGACATACAACCCATGAGGGTAAGTAACCAAGCGTGGCTCAAGGCCACAAAAACAAGTATAGGTACAATACCCACGAATAACAAGCGTTAGAATTGTAACATACCCATTTTTCATGTGCATTAATGTAGCATTATTTGCATACATGGATTTTTATGAAATTATGTGTTAATGATAAACATTTATTTGCATGAAATAATTAGAATAAGATTAGGATGTAAAATTACTTATGTGTAATTAAATGATTATGGTTAAGGATAAACTTAAGGAAGAGATGACAATGGAAGTCAAAACATATTTCATTTTTTCTTTTTACCCTTGGGCAAAATGCATAAGGAAAGAAACAGGGGAAAGAGCATAAATTTCCAAAAATGTCCAAGAAGGTGTCATGGACTTAACCAAGAATTATAGGCTATTGGGCGAAGAGTGGAAAAGATAATTTTTGAAGCCCAAAAAAGAGGCCCAATTCAAAATTAGAAGGATGGAGGGAACCAAAATTTTGCTTATGGAAAAAAATGTGTGAACTTATGGTAACAAGTCATCTACCTAGTACCTATAGGAAAATGATGCCTATTTTGGGCAAGTGCTAAAGGACAATGGGTTAAACATGGAAAAGACAAATAACCTCCTTTTTCTCCTTAAATTTCAAAATATGGTAAAGAAAGAAGAAGAAAAATGATGGAGGCAAGTACCTATGTTAACCTCGAAAGCCTAGAGGAATTATGACTAAGGACATACCATTTAAGTAAATAAAAGCAAAACACCCTCCCCCATCAGCCGCATGTCACGTCCCAAAGAGCGACAGAAGAAAAGAAAAAGTGGTTCATTCATGAAGCAAGTACTAAGAAGGACTAAGAGCATTTACGACTAAAAAATTGCTTTTTGTGTGAGCTACAAGTACTTGGAGAGAAAGTAAACCTTGAGGATATTTTAAATACTCACTTCCCCTCTCTTTGGTCTGTTGGCACGGTTAGAAAAGGAAAGAGTGAGAAAAAGAAATTCCCCACAAAAAAACACAAGAGAGTTTAAGCAAAGGAAATTCAAGGATCAGAGTTTAAGAGTAAGGTAAGGACTTGGGATCTCAATCTATTTTCTTCTACTCTTTTTAATAAGGATTAGGACCTAAAGAAAAACCTCTCTCGGTATATTTTTGGAGGGAAGGTCGAAAGGTGAAGAAAGGAAAAACAAGACTCAAGAACTCAAAAAGTTGTTGAAGATCCTAGGTCAAGTAAGTTACCTTGAACTTCCTTATAACTTCTAAGGTGTTAACTTTGGAAATGGTTCATTCATGAGCATTTATGTAGCAAAGTGGGTCTGTTTTGGTTAAAGGAAAATATAAACACAAAGTTAAAGCTAAGGTTCATGGCCTAAAATGGTAGATCAAACTTAGTATATGAAAGATATGAAGCTGAAAACAATACTTGACATTTTGTTGGTTTAATGATGATTTTCGTCCAGTTGGTTTTTCATGTGGATATGAGTTGATTTTAATATTTTTGATGGGTTTAAAGTGTTTAAAGTGAGATTTGGTATGAGGATAAACTTGGATAAAAATTTTGGAACCCAAGATGAAAGCTTGACAAACGTCAATTGATTGTTTTGTGAAGTTTCTGTGGAGTCAGCTGGGTTTCTCATGATTTTTGACCTAGTAAATGAATTTATAAAATTATGAAATCTTACAGTTACAACGACGACATCTCAATGATTAGTTTTGTATATAATTTGTATTTTTTCGATTTCTGGATTAAGAGAAATTAATTTTTGAAAACTGACCCTAAAACCAGTGAAGATTTCAGACCAGCAGTGATGTTTTGGGCCATAGCTGGATTTTCGATTTGGTCTGGCCCAAATTAGTATTTGTTGATGAAAATAGACATAATAAGGGTCAATTGGGATTTTGAACCACCCCAAAAGGATTTTTCTAGAATTAGTTAGAAATTTTTGAAGTTAGGACTTTATTTTTGGAAATTTCAGAATTTGGACGAAAATAAGACGATTTTAAGCCCATATTAAATTCCTTAATTAGAAAAGGGATTTAGTAAATATGGACACATGAATTGGAATTATTTTAAATTATTAAAGGGAATATTTACTGAGGTGGATTTAATCATATTTATATTTTATTATTTTAGGTCTAATTCTGATATCTTGCACCAGGGAAATTATTTTTATCTGTAGTTGACCATTAGGTAGTAACCTTAATCCTCATATACTCTCTGTGACTTGTGTATGTATGTTTTATGATGTATATTGCATATATTTGGTTATCATTTATTTCCAAGCGCTTTCATGCTGTGTGCAATAAGGGCTTTACTGTGTGCTATGCCTGGCAGTCTGTGCTATGTGCTATTAGGACTGCTGTAGTGTAATACCCTAAAATTCATATTTATCATAAATATTATATTTTGATAAATAGTGCCTATTAAAAATAGGTGAATATGTGATCTCAAAATTGAGTAACATATTTATGTTAATTTAGGGAATTTTCTCTAAGAATTAAGGTAATCAAAAACCAAAAGTCTCAAACTTTATTTTGGGATCATAAAATATCACAAAATTATCATATTAAAGCCTAGTCTTATATAATCATAAGAGCAATAAAATGCTATGGAGATACTAAAATTAATTAAGAGAGATTGATTAAAGTTGAAGGGCCAATTTTAATAGAATGATTAAGGAATAAAAATATGATAAAATTATCATGTTAAAACATGGTTCTTATGTAACCACAATTAGGGGGCAATTAAATTTGCACTAATTAAAATGTGAAAGTAGGAGCTTGATACCCAAGAGGGGGGTGAATTGGGTATCTTCAAAAATTTAAAGTCTGAGCTCTTTTTTGAACAACAAAAACAGAGGCTAACAGAGGAGTAGGGAAGGAGAGCTTGACACAATGCAATTTATACTGGTTCGGTCCTTTCTCTGACCTACATCCAGTCTCCAAGACTCACTTGGGATTTTCAATCCACTAACTTCACAAAAACTTATTGCAACCTCTGTACTCAGAGTAGTTCTCTCTCTAGAACTCACTCCCCTTACAAGATGTAATCAATACACCCAACCACCAAGTCCCCTGACTTGTGGTTATTACAATCAATGAATGAATACAGTTATAACTCTCTCAAAGAGTGGATAAGTTGAATACTGAAGTACAGAATGTCAAAGTGACAATACAAATGAAGAACTGAAAGTTATGAATGAACTCTTGATCAAATTTCGCTCTCAGTTGTCTTAGTTTTTGGAAAGACTTGAATGCTCTTCTATTTATACTCAGAGATCAATTAATGACCGTTGCTTTCCAAATAGATCCGTTGGAGAAGTTGCCCAAGTGTTCTGAATTGGTTTTTGGGGTCTTCTCTCTCTTGTTTCCTCCTAATCCAGTTGGCCAAGTCATCATAGTTGACTTTCAGCGAATTAATCCGTTGGAGAGGAGTTTTCTTGTTTCAGCAATCATCATTAAATGCTTTGTGAGCGTGTACAGAAGGATTTGGGCAGAAGGAGTAACTTTCTGAGCTTTGCAATAAATGCTCTGAGTTACTTTTTGCTTTATGCTCTAATCTCTCACCAAACATTCTTTAATGCTCTGAAATCCATTAATAAAGACGTTAAACATAGCAGGGAATATCAAAGAATAATATTGGAAGAGATTAAGTTCAAATAATGTTGATTTCTGAAATGCTCAAATTCAAATTTCTGAACCAGCGTCACGAACTCGAGTTTGGTTCATGCAGGCTTGAGTTTGTTGCTTCAGTGTTCAAAAATATATAAGTTCAAAAAGTGTAAACCTGAGGTTGTATTCTAAACCTGAGGTTCTTAAGACATTGAAACACCAAAATGCTCTCGGGTTAAAATGAACTCGAGTTTGCCAGTCATGAACTCGAGTTTGGTTTATCCAAAGACGAGTGTCACGATTTTGAAAACTGAAAGGCATTGAGTTTAAGTGATGAACTCGAGTTTGTAAGTGGTGAACTCGAGTTCGAAGCTTTTCTGAACAAACCTTAATTTTAACTTGAAAGAGCAAACCTGAGGTTTGTAATGCACAGACTCGAGTTCAAAGTTCTTGAAAAATCCTTTGCTCTCTAGAACTTTTAGGCTCGGGTTTGAAAGTCTCAGGCTCGGGACAGTTCTTTGCTCTCGAGAACTTTTAGGCTCGAGTTTAAAACACTTATGCTCGAGTTTGCTTCTCTTTGAAAAACTCTAAAAGCTCTCGGCCAAAACTAGGCTCGAGTTTGAAGATGCTAGGCTTGAGTTTATGCATTAGTGAACTTTTCAAACTGAAAAACTTTTCTTTCAATTGAATAGTGCAGAGTTTGAAAATATCTTCAAGTTTGAAACAACTTGTCCCGCCAGAGATGAACTCGAGTTTGCCATGACAGGCTCGAGTTCATACTCTTAGAATTTTCTTTGAAAACTTTCAAGCTTGAGGTTTGAAGAGAGCAAGTATAGAGTTTAAAACATGTTTTCAAAGTTCAAAACTCTTTGGCAAAGATGAACTCGAGTTTAACATCAGTAGGCTCGAGTTTATGTGAACTTCTCAAAGGTTTGATTTTAAACTTCAGGTTCAGTCTCGAGTTTGGAGAATGGTTTGACAAGTTTGTGCTCTCTGTCAAATCCAGGCTCGAGTTCAACACTAACAGGCTCGAGTTTGGTTTTGACAGATAGAAAATTACAAGTTTAAAACATCCTAAACTTTGTCAAAACTTTTTCAATATTGTTTACAATTGTTAGTAATCATCAAAACACACTGAGAACTAACAAAATGATGGTATAATACCTCAAAATTCTTATGTCTCTTGAATATTATAGTTTGACCAAATAATACCTATTTAAAATAGGAAAATATGTTATCTCTAATTTTAGTAATTTATTTGTTTATTTTTCCTTGGAATTTAAAGGGGCAAAAATCCAATTTTATTTTTGGGATTATAAATTGCCCTATAATTATTAAATTAATACATGGAGCATAAATGGCCATGAAAAGCTAAAAAGTTGTGAGAAAATAATCAAACCAATTAGAGAAAATTGCCAACAATTAGTGGATAATTCAATCTATGTTAATTGAATAATTATTTTCATAAATATTCCCAATTAATTTAGTGACATATGTTAAAGGCATAATTAAGGATGTATTACCTTAATTAAGAACTAATGGCCAATAAAGGACTAAGATTAGCTTATAAGTAGTTTCTAATGATCATAATTAATCTTAGAACCAATCATATTTTGACAATTACACTTAACTACTTTATTAGGGATGCTAATTAAGATTAGATATGGAGGGCTAAGATTAAATTTAATAGAGCTAAATCCAAAGACCTTAATTAAGCCTCATAGAGACAAATCCTTGTGAAATTGAATTGGCCAATAATAAATCAAGAAAATATTCTTAATCCTTATGAGGTTAATTGGACCAATGAGAGATTAGCATAAATAGGAGGCCAAGATTAAACCTCATAAGCTAATCTAAGGGCTTTAGAATTTATTTCATAAAGCATAATCCATGTGAACTGAAATCCACCAATAAAGGGCTTTCTCTTAGACAAAAGAAACACAAAATGAAAATATAGAAAACAAATTAAAAATAAATTAGGAGGGGGGGAGGGACGGTTTTTTTTTAGAAGCAACAAAGAAGATGAATTTCTTTTAATAAAATACCCACATGCAAGAGTAAGTCATGACCCAACATTAAATACATGAAGACTTTAAAGGCAATTGGAAGAGGATAGGAGTACTTTGTCATAAAGCCTCTTGAAGATTTTGGAAGAGGATATTGAAAGAGAAAGATGAGGAAGTGTGTGTGTGTATGTGTGGGAAAAAGAGGGAGTCTTGTGACTGCTATTGTTGTGAGCCTAGTGGGAGAAGTCAAACCAACAACCAATGGGAATTTAGTATAAATCTTATGTAAATTAAATTAAGTTAATCAATAGAAATAATTCAAGACATAAGCAAAGGGAAATCTATACAAAATAAATTGTAACTTGAGATCCATTAATCATAAATCAAATATAAGAAGTAATTATTAACAAGCATAATTCAAGCTTGAGAATAGTTATAACCAAAGTCATTTCTTCAACTTTTGAAGATTGTTTCCAATTGAGAAAATGGGTGTTGGGGGCATCTAAATGAAGCCATGAGTTCCAAGATTCCAAAACCAATGAAAAGAGTTGAATGAAACTTCATTAAGATCCCCAAATATATTTTTATCTAGTGGTAGAAGAAGAAGGGAATTGTGACTTGATGAAGGAGCTAAGAATTGTTCAAAGCACACATGGGATAATCCTCTTCAAACTTGGAAGAGGATAATGTACTTGGAGTAGTGAGTCAAAAAGCAAAACTTAGAGATTAAGTTAGGGTTTTCAATCACATGGATGGATGAGATTTAAACTTCTTTACTAAGCTTAGATCCAATGGCCAAAATGCAAGAGGATTAGGTTTGAATTAATTACCACAATTGCCATAGCCTTTTGCTATAAATAGGGGGATTTGGCCTTCACATTTCCTCACACCAAATTAACCACCAAGTGGTGATTTCTAAGAAGGAGGAAGGAGTTTGAGAAGCTTCAAGAGGTAAGCTTGTCTTTAGTTTTTAGTTTCTAGTCTTTAGCTTTATAGTTCTTAGTTGTTCTTAGTAGTTTTTAGCATAAATGTAGTTTAATATAGGAAATCGTTGGAAATGTTCCCTTTCATGTTTGGAAGTCTCCATTGCTTTTAAAACACAAAATGGAGTGGAAAACATATTAGGGAATAATTTATAGAATCAATAGATCATTAAAGATAAATGTTGTAGAAACTGGACTGTTAAAGTCAGTCACTTTGAGGCTATCATTTTATGTAGCAAATGAAATCATTAAATCACGAAATTTTGCATGAATAAAGTAGACATCTAGGGCTTTCTATAAAATATTAAGCGTTTTGAGTTCTACACAAGGAGATATGAATTTTTGAAGTTAAGCTATTTTTCTGGGCAAAAATCTGGGCAGCGTTTAGAAACTTTAAAACTGGGAGTGATTCGTGTAATTTGGGAAAAGGTGAGTATTCTTACTATAGCTTCAAGATCCGAGGTGAACAGGATCGAAGAAAAGGGTAAGCAGCAAGCAGAAGGACTGGCTGGAGAAAGTTCTTTAGATATGTACTTAACGATGTAGTCATTCGAAATTTTTGTATCAGCAAACAAATACATTACAGTGGATGATTATCAGTTACTCTGCAATTTAAATACTTCCGATGCTCTACTTTGATCAAACTATTGTGAAAACGCTTTTGAAAATTGGGATGTTACATGCTGTCTATGCTGTGTGCTATTAGGACTGCTAGTTCTGATTGCCTGTGTGCCTTGCTTTGTTCATGATACTGAATGATATGTGGTTTGAGTTTTTATTCGTGGTTTTCTTACATGCATTGTTTATACATTTTATATGAGATTAACGGTTTCTCTGGGATTCAATTTTGAATCCCAGCCCCTTTTAAGCCCTCTGACAGTTCATCTAGATCGAAGCACGGAGACAGAGGTAAGGCTCCAGAGCTGGATTAGAGTGGTGGTGGCAGTTGGTGGTTTTTATTTTTCAATATTTATCTTGGTTTTTGGATGATTGTAGTATAATATTTTGACTTGTTCGGGCACCAATATCTGGATGACTGTATATTTTGATCTCTTTGGGGAAGTTTATCTTTCCGTATTTTTATCTTATCAGTATATTATTGTTCAAACCAGTGCATGCTTTGCTATTAATACTCTGATGAATGGCATAAATTAAATTGGGAAGAATAGTTTAAAATTGAATAATAGTAAAGGATCACACTACCTGCCACCCGAAAGGGCAAAGCTGGTAAGTGTGTAACAATAACGAATCACATGAATATCAAGCGTGAGCACTATGCTCACGAGTGTCAGGCGTGTTGGAATTAACCATGGCGTGCCAATTTATCAAGCGTGAGCACTATCAGTAATCAGCGTTCTGTAATCAATTCTCTCCAAAAAAAAAATGTTTTCAAGTATACCTAGGGCCAATTTATCAAAAGAGATGAAAATCACTTCTTTCAAATATCATGATAACTCATATCAAATATGATATACTAGTATACCCCAACATGAAAGCTTACAAACAATATTTCAAAACGTTTCTTCAAATTCAATATGTTGATAAAATCCTTTTGAAACATCAAGAACTCACATACAAACATTTTAGATTGCAAGACCATCTCAACATGAAATTTTATAAAAGATATCTCCAATGTTTCCTTACTACTTCAGTGCATAATTGTGAAATATACTGTGAAACAATTAGAGAAGGATAAATAATGATGAATAAAATGACCAATAATAAAAAAAAATGAAACAAATCCAACAAACTTTCATTCACGAAATCATTCTTATAAATATGGTAATTAACATAAAAGTATGGTAACACTAAAAAAATACAACAATTTGTAGTAGTTAAAATGACGTATTTATAGCGGTTAAAACCTCTACGAACGACATTAGTAGTGGTTGGAAAAACCACTACAAAACACATTGTTGTAAACAACTTTGTAACGGTTTTAAAACACCACTATTACATATAACTTAACCACTAATGTAAATGTAGCAGTTCGCCATCACCACTACGAGATGAGACTGGGATGACGTTGTGTGTTAAGCATTTGTAGCAGTTTACTAACCGCTACAATATGAAAGAATGCACATTTGTAGCAGTTGTAAAACTGCTACAAACGTTTGGTGCAATTTATATGTTAGAATCTATAGCGGTAATAAAACCGCTAAAAACGAAAAAAAAAACATTTTTTTTAAAAAAATGAATAGGTCATTTTGGATTATTTTATTAATAACTGATAATTTAAATATTAATGATAAAAATTAATGTTAAAAATAATTGATACTATTATATGATATTTGACTATATTTGGTTATTAAATAGGTGTATAATAATGAGTATGTGTAGATAATATAAACTTATTATGTTGTCCTCTAAATAATATTTGATTATGAAATTAATTTATATGAAAATCGAAGGAATATTGAACAAGATGCTTAAAATTGTGAATACAAAAATAATTAGTATCAAAGAGTTAGAAGAAACATAAAAAAAAGAAATGAAAGATTTTTGAACAAATGTTCATCATATTTGATCCACTTGATCAACACTTAACCTCTTCAGAAATTGTTGACAGAGAATAGAAAATGGAAGAAAATGTAGGTGGGAAGAGATGATGAAGTGTATAAAATGAAGTGTGGTTGGGGTATTTGTAACATCCCCAATTTTTATGTAAATTAACGTATTAAATAAATTAATGGAGAATATGATTTTTTTTTCACTGAGAGGTAGTAGTTAATGGTATTTATATTCCAACAGGATAAATAATTATGGGAAAATAATGTGTAATTATTTGAAAAGTGGTTAATAAATTTGGTTATAAATAATTTGAGGTAAGTAATGTCAAAGGAGCTAAATATGTATTTTTCCTCAATATTTATTTATTATTTGCGTCCACAATAAGAAAAGAGATGGCAGTATACTAGAAGCACTAGTGCAAAAAAGGCTTTTAAGACCGGACGAAAGAGGCATCATAAGACTGGACTTGTGGCCGGTCTTGTTCCAGCCGGTATTAAAAGTCTACATTTAAAACCGGACTACGACCGGTCTTAAAAAAACTATTTCAGACCGGACATTAAAAAAATTGGGTCTTAAAAGTCGTACTAAATAAACCTGAAATACATTTCGTTCAGTCCTAAAACTCAACTTTTAAGACCTGCTAATAACTAAGCCGCTCTTAAAAGATCTGAATTTTAAGACCGGACGAAAATAAATACGGTCTTAAACTTAGCGGTTTCTAAGACCGATTAATTATACGCGGTTTTAAAATACTGCCTTTCAAGACTTGATGATAAATAAATCCGGTCTTAAAAATTGAATTTTTAAGACCGGATGAATAAAATACCGGTCTCAAAAGGCCAACTTTTAAGACCGAGCTTATGACATTTAAGATCGGACATATAAATACATCCAGTCTTAAAATTTGAACTTTTAAGACCGACATATTTATTTGCGGTCTAAATTTTCCCGAACTTTTCCCTGTTCTGCTCTTCCTAATTATATTACACACAAATCCACTACTCAATCCAGCACATAAAAGTCGAACAAGCTACAATATAATTAGCTACAAGCTATGAACAATTGAATAAACTGAATTGAGAAAAATAATACAAATATTATTCACCATGAGTTATGCGGCCTCCTAATTAATTATTATACTATGAATACAACACCTAAATTAATTAATACAATAAGATAACGTACTTACAAATACCATAAGTTAGAAATACAACATGTTAGTTCTCTGATGGTTTTGATGATTGCCAACAACTACAAACAATTAAAGAGGTTTTGCTCTTAAGTGTCAAAAAGTTTGTTGAAGAGCAAACCTCGAGGTTGGTATTGTAACCTCGAGGTTTGACCTTACAGAAGCTTTAAAAAAAGTCAAGTGTTTTCATGCTACAAAACTTGGTTTCACAAAAACTATGTGAAACCTCGAGGTTGGAAAGTCAACCTCGAGGTTCTGGTCTTCCTGAAAAACCCAAGTTTTGCATTAACACTTGCAACCTCGAGTATGGAAAGCTAACCTCGAGTTTTGACTCATCCAGAGAAGTCATGGTTTTCAACAAGCTTGAAAACCTCGAGGTCCATATTGCAACCTCGAGGTTGGACACTTTATTTTGAAACTTAAGTTTGAAGAAAAACCTGTTGACCTCGAGTATGGTATTTCAACCTCGAGTATTGTGACATACAAAGAGCAAACTGGTTTTCAAAGCATTGAAAACCTCGAGGTTAAGATTGTAACCTCGAGGCTGAGCCTTATGTTTTTAAACTGAACTTTGCTTTATCAAATACCAACCTCGAGTATGGATTCTCAACCTCGAGGTTGTCGGGCTCCAATAAAATATGAAGCTTTTGAGTCAAGCTTCAAACCTCGAGGTTACCTTTGGAACCTCAAGGTTTGTGAGTTACTAAGATTTGCCAGAAGGTTTCTGTGTAAGAGAAACCTCGAGGTTCATATCTCAACCTCGAGGTTACATGTTTTAAAAAAGCTGTGTTTGCCTAAAACCTTCAAGCAAACCTCGAGGTTGAATGAACTAACCTCAAGGTTTGTGACCGTTGGTGCATTTTCAGAATTGTAAAATCTTCTATATCTTGCTGTTTGATCTAATTGCTTTCATATATCATTCACTCATGTTCCCAGATATGTTTAACAAAGTTTGTTGAGTGTTTTAAGTCATTATAGATCAAGATTATTGAAGATATGTGAGAAAAAGCAAAAAGGTGAACAGTGCATTTAATGCACCTGCACAATCTCACCTACTTTCAACTAATCCATCTGAGCACGCCTAATGAACGTTAAAGGAAGCTTACTACATCAAGTAAAGTCAATTCCAACGGGCAGAAACTCAGAGAGCCACATCAGACTTCATTAAGACTTGGATTAGCAGAAGTTTAGAGAGAGAAGATGACCAGACTTAGTGCAAATCATCTACAACGGCTAGAATCATCTTGCAACGGTCATTTAATGTTCTCTACCTATAAATAGAGAGCATTAACTTCATCTCCAGCTGATACACCTACTCTGAGCGAAAATATTCTAAGTTCATTTATTGTGTATTAGCTTTCACTTGTAATAGTATCATTTTGATACTTAGTGCTTCAGTGTTCATCTATCTACTCTTTGAGAGAGTTTTTCACTTGTAAAGCATTTATTGATTGAGATAACTACAAGTCAGGGGACTTGGTAGTTAGGGAGTATTGATTACAACTTGTAAGGGGGAGTGTGTTCGAGTGAAAGAACAACTCTTAGTACAGAGTATGTAATCAACTTCATTGAGTTAGTGGATTGAAAATCCCAAGTGAGGCTTGGGGACTGGATGTAGGTTAGAGAAAGGACCGAACCAGTATAAACTGCATTGGGTTAAGCTTCCTCTCCCTACTCCTCTGTTCTGCTCTGTTTTAAGTGTTCAAAAATAGACCAAGTTTCGAAAATTATAAAGATACCCAATTCACCTCCCCTCTTGGGTATCAAGCTCCAACCTTCACAACAAACATGGCCAAAGTAATATTCACCATGCCTTCATCTGATTCCTACCAACAACGTAACATCCTCTTTTATAACATGCCCCTTTGGATCGGATGCTGCCACAAAAATAAAACAAGAACAAACCTCATAGTCAGTGACATTGTTTATGAACATAGAAAGAATATAATATAGGTAAAACCTTAAAGTTTTCAAAGAATTCTGCATATGAATTGACTCTTTTATAAAGTGATATCCTCCCATATCCCTTCTTCATGATCATTTCTTATGCCGGGTTCATTATCCGCTTCATCTTCTTCGTTCATGTCCAGTAGACCCCTTGAAAAAGGAGTACTCTCAAAAAGACCATAATTTGAATTACTTTTCTCATCAATATCAATGACCCTTTTTCCTTGGAGAGCTACAGACCATATTTTATTTTCTTGATCGATGATATAGAACACTTGTTTCGCCTGGTCTGCCATGATAAAAGGTTCATCTCCAAAACTTCTACCATTGACATCGACTAATGTAAATCCTAGCCGATCGATCTGAACACCATTATTGACATTAACCCACTTACATTTGAAAATGAGAAATCTAATTTTCACATAGTCCACCTCCCAAATCTCTTCAATAACCCCATAATATGGCATGATTGCCAATAAAGGCCTCTTGTCTTTCGAACTGGAGAAGTGCATAGATTCAGCTTCTAACATGACACCACTGTTTTGGACTGTGCTCCTTTCATCTAGGAACTTCATATAAAATGTATAACCATTGATCACATACGAATTTCAACTTATAACATCAACCTCAGAACCACGTGCTAACCATTTAATTGTATCAGAAACACTTTACTCTCCCTCGACCTTTTGTTTGAACCAGTTAGCAAAAGTTCTGTTATGCTCCCTAATCAACCTTTGTTCATTCATTCGATGATTTTCTTTCCTTACAACTTCTTTATGTGCAGCTATGCTGACTTGAACTTCATCAGCATTATTCAAGATGTATAAGTGGACTTGTGACAATTCATCAAGATACACACTCTTTATTGAAGCCCCTCGTCTACCCCCTTTAGCATGCTCACATTTTGGCAGCCCAATATGTCTTACTTTGGCCAAATAATTTTGACAAAATTCCATGGCTTCTTTAGAAACATATTTCTAAACAATAGATGCTTCTGGCCGGTATGCGTTCTTCACGTACCCTTTTATCTCCCTGACTAGAAGAACAATTAGATGAACCATGATGTCAAAAAATGTAGGAACAAAAAGCTTCTCAAGGTGGCACAAGATAAGATATCCTTTATTCTCCAATTCATCCAACTTTTCAATGTCGAAAACTTTACCACAAACCGCATTGAAGAAGACACAAAGTCTAGTCAAAACGACCCAAAGATCATATTTGGCGATGCCTCGAATAGCTATTGGGAGTAGCTGTTGCATCAAGACATGACAATCATGAGATTTTTGGCCTACTAATTTCAAGTCCTTCATCGATACAAGCCTCTTAAAATTTGAAGAATACCCCAAGGGAACTTTTGTGCCATGTAAACACTCACAAAAACTTCGTTTCTCATCCTTAGACAAAGTATGAGAAGCCGGGGGACAATAAGTTCTCTTCCCATATAGCCTTGGATGTAACTCTTCGCGTATTCCCATTGCTTGCAAATCCAATCTTGCCTTCACACCATCCTTGGAACTACCTTGTATGTTGAGAAGCGTGCCAACAATATTATCACATACGTTTTTCTCTACATGCATGACATCGATACAGTGTCTCACATCAAGATTGCGCCAATAAAGAAGATCGAAGAATACAGATATCTTTTTCCATACATTTGTTTCTTTTCTACTCTTTACAGTCTTACCGAAGATGTCATTGATATTTTTCACCTTTTCATAAACTTGCTCCCCGGGCAATGGCACCGGAGCATCTTCATACTCTTGGCCACCAAAAAAGGCTTTCTTTAATCGACGATATGGGTGGCCCCGTCTAAGAAATCTCCCATGTCCAAGATAAACTGTCTTTCTTCCATGTTAAAGTTGATGGTAGCATGTGCCTTATTCACAAACCAGACATGCTTTATGGCCTTTTACACTATACCCTGACAAGTTCCCATATGCTGGGAAGTCGTTGATAGTACAAAATATCATGGCTCACATTTTAAGCGCCTCCTTCTTGAAAGAGTCATAAGCGTCGACACCATCTTCCCACAACTCCTTCAAGTCTTCGATCAAGGGCTCAAGGTAAACATCAATGTCATTTCCAGGTTGTTTTGGTCCGGAAATCAACATAGACAGCATGGTGTACTTTCATTTCATGCATAACATAGGAGATAAGTTGTAAATAATCAGGAGTACAAGCCATGAACTATATATGCTGCTAAGGCTTCCATATGGATTCATGCCATCCGTGCTAAGGGCAAGCCTAAGGTTCCTAGGTTCTTCGCCGAAGTTGGGAAATGATTGATTGATTTTCTTCCATTGAGAAGAATCGGCTGGATGACAAAGCTTTCCATCATAAATCCTCTCATCTACATGCCACCGCAAATTTTTTGCATCATTTTCATTCGTAAACAACCGCTTGAACCTTGGTATGATTGGAAAATACCACAACACTTTTGCAGGCCCCTTATTTGACTTGTACCTTGGGGTTCACATATCGGACAATTCTGCTTCTCTTCAAACTCTTTTCTATACAATACGCAATCACTCGGGCATGCATGGATCTTTCTGTACTCCATCCCCAGTGGACAAAGTATTTTCTTAGCATCATAGTATCGATGCGGCAACATATTATCATCCGGAAGCATGTCTTTAAAAGCCTCAAGCATTTCAGAAAAACTCTTGTCGCTCCATCCGTAACGTGCCTTCAAGCTTACCAATTTCAATACAACGTTCAACAATTGGTATTTTTCACACCCAGGGTATAGTGGGGTCTCTGTATCACTGCACATATTACCATATGCATGTGATTGATGAAAAGTCTCTTCTCCTACATCACGAATAATGTCCTCTATGAGATCATTCATATCCGTGTCATTATCATCAATGGCCACTTCCCCATGTTGAGACTCACTTGGTATTTTTTCACCATGCCATACCCATACTGTATAAATTTTGCAAAATCCTTCACAAATTAAATGTGTATGTATAACTTTAGGACTTAGTCACCTCTCATTCAAACATTTTACACAAGGGCAATAAAACTTCCCACTATCATCATTGGCATTTTATTTAGCAAATTCTATAAAGTCCCTCACCCCATTCTGATATTCAACCCTCGTCTGTAAAGCATTTATCCAACTGTGATCCATAGTAGAATTCCTATAAATGGAAAGATTTAACATACGTAAAGTAAGGCAACACCAAATGCATTTTTTTATACAATGTAGGTTATATCTGTTTTTTTTCGAAGAAACTTCCCATTAAATGCATAACGAAGACTCACTTTTGGTCATAAATATCACAGTGAATCCAAGAAGCAAAATAAATGCATGACGAGGAAATTAAATGCATCGCATGAAGGTCTTGTGGACTCACCTGTAGCATATAAATTCAAATGTGTTTCCTGAGTCTTTCTTCTCCCGCCACAAAGGTTGATGTTGCAGACAGCAAGAATACCCTAAAAACATTTGTTGGTCAGTTGGGTACGTCTAAAGTGCAAATATAATCTTCAAAATACAATATTCATTAACAACAGAGAAACTCACAATACCATTTCATCGATTTCGTTCAACCCATGAAAAACCCAAAATGATAAACAGGAAAATCATGAAGTTATATAATCGAAACACCTATTACAGCTTGGTCTATGTTTAGCTAATGAACCAGAAAGTGATTGTCGAGAGAGCAACGCGAAGCATCGACGGAGCAACACACAAAGACTTGAGCCAGAACCTTCGTAATCACTTTCGGCACGACAGGAGAAGTTCAGAGAGCGAAATTTAATTTTCCGCGCGACAGAGACATTTAAGTATTTGGACTTTATTAAGACCGATTAGTTATAACGTATCTGGTCCTAAATATTTTATAATTAATTTAATTTTTAAGTCCTAAAAGTCTACAATAATTCACTTACTTTTAAGACCGTATTCTACGAAAAAGTCCAGTCCTAAATTCTCATTGTTTAAGACTGTAGTCTCTAAAACATCTGGTCCTAAATATATAACTTTTTAAGACCATTGTCTCTGAAACCTCCGATCCTAAATTCTCTTTTTTTAAAAAAGAAAAAAAGGTATTCGCTTTGGCGAGCGTAGCACTAAATGAATAAAAATTAAAGGAAAACTAGAGTTTAATTACTGGAGAATAAGAACACAAAAATAAAAAGGCACAAGCTTAGTTCTTAATGCTACATATATATTGCTTGAATATGCACGTACACAAGGAGAGATATAAAAGAAATACAAGCAGAAAATTATCAAAAACAAGAATCTGACTATACATACATCCTAAAGTTTATTATCCTTCAAAGCCTTGGCGATATCGGCGTGAGCAGCAATAACTTCCCGCCGGATATTAGCAAGTTCCTGTCTTATTTGCATCAGTGCATCATGGTCTGAAGGCTGGGGGTGCGGCAATCTCTTCATTATCCGAAGAAATAACAATGGGTCCAACGACCCGAGACTCTTCTGTCTCAATAGAGTGCACTCTCGTTGGAGGAGGCGCACCGTATAACGATCTACAGAAGGCACGAGCGTCACCAGTAAACCTACCCCTACGAACGGTTCTCTTGTATCTAACCATGGTTTGAAAAGTTGGGGCATGCAGAGATGTATGAGGAGTTAATAAAGGCAGAGAGCAGTTCCCAGATAGCCACGTATGTTGTTTGGTGTTGTGAGGTGTTGTTTGGAGTTACGAGGTAGTGAGGAGTTAATAAGATAGAGGTACTTTAAGAGCATATTGTATAAATATGCAGTCCTAAATGTCTATTATTTATTTTTTTGATACTTTTCAGACTGTCCTTTTATGTTTATCCGGTCCCAGATAGACACGTACATTGTTTGGAGTTTTTGGAGTTACGAGGTAGTGAGTTAACAAGATAGAGGTACTTTAAGAGCGGATTGTATAAATATGTGGTCCTAAAAGTCTATTATTTATTTGTTTAATACTTTTCAGACCGTCCTTATATGTTTATCCGGTCCTAATATTTATTAATTTTTTTCAAATTTAATTTTTTTAAAGTAATTTCTGAAAAAAGATTAGTTTTAAGAACGAATCTTTTACAATATCCGGTATTAAATCAGATAGCAGAGTCATATCCTTACACTCTGTTCAAATGAATGAATCATAGTCTCTTCGGCTTCCAGATAAGCTTCCCAACTAGGCGTCTCCTCGTATTTGGGTTCTAGCCAGTGAACTATGCGTTTCCTTATTAAAGTTTCTGGCGTTTCACATTGTTAAGGATGGGTTCTCTATTTAAAGCCGATGTTACTTTACTTCCTTCACATACATTCTTCTCCATCAATTCTTTTTCCTCCACAGTAATGACTGATCCACCACCACCACGAGGCCCTCAACCACCCCCAGGTCCTCCTCTTCCACCTCCGTACCCTCCGCCACTACCCCCGCACCCGACCCTCCACCAGATGATGGAGCACTTTCTGGCCCGCGTCGCTCATATAGACCGACGCTTGGGCCAGTTGTATCAAGTCTATCACGTCGTCAACAACAAGATGACTGCAGTACTTGAAGCCCAGGACATTGAGTACCATCCTTCAGACGACGACATCTTCGACGACTCCTTCCCCTCCCTCCCCTCCGACAACGATGGGGAGGAGTAAATATATATATATATATATATATATATATATATATATATATATATTTTCATGTGCTGATGGGGGGCAGCATAAAAATATGATAATAATTTTTTTTTTCCTATTTCGATTACCTTGTCCTTCTCATTATATTCTTTCTTTCTCCAACAAAAAGGAAAAAAACAAAACATTGTCCTCGTGTATATGATCAACATTAAAAACTCGCACATTAATAACTCTAACAATATACATTTAAGATCAGACCAACAAAACTAAAACATCTTTTACCTTATTTGAATAAAAACAAACACAGTGGCGATTCTTCTCAAGGTTGGACCATCGTTGTCGTCAGTTTTACCTCGCCCTGATTTGAAACAAATTAAAGTGTCCTTTTCAATATCTTCTATCTTTTTCCGACAAAAAGAAGAAAGACAAAAGAAAAGGGACACCAATAGTGCTACTCAACACTAGGAGAGGTAAAATCGACGACAATGAGGGTCCTAGCTTGAGCAGAACACCAGAACTTCGGCTGTCTTGAACCCTATTAATTTGTCTGAAAAGCGAATTTAAAGGAATACTATTAAGACTAAACATTTACAATTACATGGTCCTAAAGGTTAAGTCATACTTTTTAAAATGAAAAATAAGATAATTTTGGACTTTTAGGAGCGGACAGTAAAAGACAGTAAAAGAACATACGGTGTTAAAAGTCTCATATTAATTAGACCGAAGACTTTTAGGACCGGATGGTTACAATATACGGTCCTAAAAGTCTCATATTTTTTAGACTGAACACTTTTAGGAGCGGTGCAGACTTTTAAAACCAGTCTTTTAATTCATATACGGTCCTAAAAGTCTCATATTTTTTAGACCGAAGACTTTTAGGCGGTGCGGACTTTTAAGACCGGTCTTTTAATTCATATACGGTCCTAAAAGTCTCATATTTTTTAGACCAGAGACTTTTAGGTTCGGTGCGGACTTTTAAGACCGGTTTTTAATTCATATACGGTCCTAAAAGTAGCAAATACTTTTATAGACTTACTGCTCATTTACAACAACCTGAACCTCAAATTTCAAGCACTAATTAAATAGCTTTATCCACCATCCAATACATTCAGAAACCCAAAGTGGACACAAGACAATTGTTCGAAAAATTAAACAATTTTATTTATTGAATTTTACATTGCCTATGTATATTTACAAATGAATACTGTTCGAAAAAAAACAAATTTACAGAAGATTATTGTTACTATAAGATATATTTACAAATGAATTTAGGACATTAATTATTGTCCTGACTTTAAGATCAGATCATACAGATATTCACAAAACACATTGCGTGTGTGCTCCAGTTCATCATCAGAAAAGGGATCAGGGCAGGCAAACATCTGTAACATCAAAGACAGAAACTGAATTAATTTGCGTGCATATTTCATATGTAACATTAAGCCAGAAACTGAATTAACTTGCGTGCATAATATGTAACATCAAATACATTTACCTTTGTAGTTAATTTAGTCATTCCTTTCATGTTAATATCATATATATAAGAGCATATATATCTTACTGACCAAGTTCACAAGGCAGTGTGTGCCAGTGTACAAATATTGTACCAACCTCTGGTTTCAGCCATGTAGGCTCTTTGGCCTGAGACGCATGCTTTTTGTTTATGGAGATTTGGAAGGTCCTCATGGCACTATCATCAAAATCACAAATTTATCAATAAATAATGTTCAATGAAAATTCACAGCAGAAATTTCAGACAAGAGAATCAAAATAACATGCTTACTCGTTGACAGTCTGCGTCAACGCAGGCACTGGATCGCTGTGAGTGGAGCATAAGAAGATAACTTTATTCTCCTCCATGCACATGAGGACCAACTGTCAGTGGCGACTGAAAATTCACAGCAGTAAAGTTGTCAATGATATATGTAGCATAATTAAGTGAATTGGAGACAAGATTTGTGATATGTACCTGTGGAAGAATGGAAACATGTACACCTTTCTTCTCACTTCACACAACCTCTTTGATATGTACTCCTGTCTCTCCTGCATGGATGTTGCACTTGAATAGACAGGGCACAAGAATCCAAAATCGTTGCTCCTGCCCTTATTCTCCAATTCTTGATGCAAGAACTTACAATAATGACATCGATCAGGGAATTAGTATATATGTATGTGTGTCTAAACAATGCATTAAATTATGTACTCGTAGAAGAGCAAGCATACTTCATAAAAATTTAAACAATTGCATCAGTGAACTCCTGTCTAGGAAGCAGCAGGGACTTAATATCAACAGTGTCAACTTGAGCTGGTAGAGGATGAAGGACGCCTACTACTTCATTGACAGGCCACGATTTATCTTTAAAATATCCACTTTTCACCATATCGGATATTTTTTCAATGCCAGTCAACTTAGCAGTAGGGGATTGAGCTTGAGGAGGAGATGGAACTTGAGGACGAGGGGTTGAAGCTTCAGGAGGAGTAGAGACATGTACAAGCTTCACTTGCCAAGAGATGAAGGTTCCCTTGACATCACTCACAAGCTTCAGCTCATTAGTAGGGAGAGGGAGAGGTGCATCAATGATCACATTTTCAATTGACACTCTGACTTCATCATCAGTCATTTGTTGGTGGTGTACAGTTGATCCCAATAAGTTGTGGACACTCCCTTTTGCAACTAATTTACATTGCCTATCACGATCCTTCACATAGAGGTCACAAGGTAGCTTTGACTCTCCAACAATACAGCTCCCCTTAGTGCTCTGCTACATAGGTGCAGGTGAGTGTGTGAAGGGAATGCTAGTCTCTGGACGATTGCTCAAAAGCATCCTCATCAGTGACAATTCCTCCCTCATCTGGCTCATCTCGGCTTAAAACCTTGCTTCTTTAGCCGCTACTTCCTCACTTAATTTCGCCACCGCTTGTTCCATCTCCTCCCAGGTAACCATACTTTGTCTATGGCATTTGGCGGATTTACCAAAGTATTCCTTCAGGCCTATCTGTCCTCTAACCCCCCTTACACGCCCTAGGTGATCCGGTTTTCCGGTCACAACGGTCAGATCATCACTCCTCCCGTCCGACACAAAAGATCCCTCAGCTTCTTTCTTCTTAAGATCTTCCTGTAAGGTACAGATAACGAGAAGTTTAGTAATGAAACACGTTTAGTAACTAAAAAATAACAATAACGATACTTACAATTCTTTCAGCAACTACACGAGTTTGTTCACTTGTGTAGGCGTCACTTGGCTTTTGCCTAATGTGCAACCACAACTCCTCGTGACGTATTGGAGATAGTGGATCCTGTACCGCAGAAGGATTAGATTCTGCTTCATCTTGAAACCTCTTCCGCTTGGCCGCCATCAATTCTTTTTCAGCCTTTTCATATCCGTCGTGAGAAGCCCTATGCAGGCAATCATTCTTTCTCCTTATCTCCTGTGCTTGTTCCCTTCTTTGTTGTGAATCAAAATTGAAAACAACTATTAATTATGAATTCCAGCCATCTCACTAACAGAGATTAGAGAACTTTTGCTTGATATGAACCTAAAACACTAGTCAAATTCACTTCATCAAGTTTCAACATTTTATTTAAGAAAGATGTAGAATTGTAGAAGAAATTGGAGCTATGTTTTGTACTGCTAGATAGATAGGTTAAGAAACAAAAGACAACTATGGTTATAGAATAATACAAACTTGATCCTTTTTAAGGCATCCAGTGGGATCAGCAGTCCCCATTAGATAGTAACAATTGGGTATATAAAGTTTCCCCCTTTTAAGACTATTCATTTCCTCCTTTGCAAGACAAACCATTATACAATTACCTTCTTAGTATTATACCTTTTCAGGGTTAACATATCAGACTTGCAGAGACAAAGGTAGGAAATGTATACTTCTATTCACACACCAAACAATTTAACTAACAATATTAGATGAACACAATTTAACATTCACATATCCGCACAGGTTATATAAGCAAACAAATGGGCAAACAAAACTAAATATAGGCTAACCAGAGCTTCAGGAGTGGTCCGCAGCTGAACAAATTGTTGCCAAATTTGTTGATCAATAAATGTGTACTTGTCCCAAGGCATTTGGTCAGGCTGAACCTCGGCAAAAATATAGTTGTTAGCGAGAAAGGTTTTAAACTTCCTCCACTGATCAGCACAATAAGACAATGTCTTGTCTTTCAACATCTCAGAGTCAGGGACAGTGTATGTAAGCCGGATAGTGTCCCAAATAGGTTGCTTTACTTTGTCAAAGTTCACAGCTTTCCACTCTTCTGTCAAGATGCTAACCTTGCTGCGTGCAAGATAGCCGACAAAACTGTATATTTACTTTTATTACGACCGAAAGGTTGCAACTTTTCATCAAACTGAATCTCGATCCTTGACCCAGAAGTCCGACGTAGGGTTATATCCATGATTTGTGTGCCTCTTCTACCACGGCATGCACGGCTGTTACGAGGCACATCGTCAGTTGAAGAGGATTTGTTCTGACTCACACCAGTAACTGGCGTTCCCGGAACACGAATATCGTTTTCACTGTTCATTTTCGAGACAGGATGTGAGGAATGCCTGAGCAAATGATAGAATAACAGAGGCTAATGGTACGTGGGTGAGCAAAAGAGGTAATGCAACAGAAAGAGTAGTTTCACAATAAGCAGAGGGGTTTCAGAGTTCAGAGGTACAACATAAATCATAAGGTAACGTTTCGCAAGAAGAAGACATATATTTGGCGCTTTATTTTTAAGACTGGATGAAATGAAACGACGGTCATAAAGGTTAAGTTTTAAGATCGTTCTTTATTAACATCCGGTCTTAAAAGTAATATACTTTTTGTTTAATTTTTTTCAATATTTAGTATTGGTCACAATTTCTGTCCGCTCTTAAAACTTTAATCTTTAAGACCGTCTACTATATATATCCGGTCTTAAAAGTTTTATTTAATTTTTTCCTTATTATTTTGAACCGCAGAAAATATAAGTCTGCCTGTTCGAGATTTTTCTATAAAGAAATTTGATATTTCAATTTTTTAATAACATTTTTAAGACTGATTGTTTTTTAAGCAGTCTGAATTATATATTTAAGATCCATCGCTAAAGCATCCGGTCCAAGAAGTTCTTTATATTTACAAAATTGTCACCGGTCATCCTATTAAGACCTCTTTATATTTACAAAACTGTCATCGGTCATTCTGTTAAGACTGTTGCGTTAATACTCCAATCTAAATGAGACAGTCTTAAAGCCATTTCTTACACTGAGGCATATATTTTTTTCAAAAGGGCCTTCAGGTTTCGAATTACTTAGAGGAAAGAAAGAGAAAACTTCGAATCTGAAACAATGGATAAAGCTTTAACTAATGGATAAAAGGGAGTGTAGAGTTGGTGATAGGATAAAATCAAGTCAAATCATTCTCTTCCAGTTGCTACCTGCACGTCCCAAGGGAAGCGGGAGAAGTAAGGTAATAATAACCTAGGAATCTAGGCTATCTTAAGTAAATCTACCTTGGGTGTACTTTTTGAGCATATGGGACAAGGCATTAGAACAGCACAGAAAATATTTTTCCCTTGGCGTCAGACGTGTGAGAAAGAGAAAATAGGAAATAATAACCTGACTTTAGGTGTAAGAGAGAATTGATAGATGAGATATGACAATATTAATGAGGGGAGTGGGAAGTGTGTGCGCTGAACAAGGCAATGGAAGAAACACAAAAACTTTTTCCCAATATTTATCCAATGCGCTGGACGTGAGAGAGAGATCAGATGAAATGGGAAGAAATTTTTTTTTTTCTCAAATCTCCTAAGGACGCTAGACGAGAGACCAGAAGAAATAAGGAAATTTTTTTATTTATTTTCTCTAGAATGGTGAAGAGAAATCTAGATGCAAGATGGTGAAGGAGTAGAGAAGAAGGTGATCAAAGAAGACAAGAAAGCTAGTAAGAAGTCACCAGAAGAGTTTGAGCAAACGATCAAGTGGAAGGTAAGAATTTTAGATACTAATTTCACCTTCTTCTACCTCCTATCACGTGGGTTTAAGATGTTAAAGGGAAACTTCCTTGTTGATGTGTTAAAGGTAATGATTGTTATTGTTATTGTTATTTTTAAGAAAAATTAAAATAAATAATTTAGATAAAATAATATTTAATTAAAAGGACCATAAAAATTATAATTATTAAGAATGACTAAATAAGTTTAAAAATACTAAATTACCTTTTAAATTTTCAGTTGCTTATGAACGTAGAAAACAAAGAATAAAACGTCTTCTTTCCTATTCCTATGAATATTAAGGTGAGGTCATTTAAGAATCCAATATTGGAAGTTAAAAGCGGCGATATATGGTAAAAGTGTATGTATAGAAGCAAGATCCGGATGATCAAAAGAGAGAGGAGATACGTGAAGTAGAACTAACAAATATCGTGGTTTGTTAGTGAGGGACTCACGGATCCAGTGTAAATTATATTGTACGATACATGAGGGACTCACGGATCGATTGAATTTACAACAGAAGCATTTTGAGTGAAAATGAAATCACACCAACATAAAATTCAAAGCTTCCAATAAACGCCCAGCCGGTGCAAAATACCAGCAACAACAGCCCTGAATAGAATCTCTGCGAAGATAACATACTTCTTTGATAGCAAAAAAAAAAAACATAGAGCATAATGCCTACTCTTGTAGAATGTCATACTTTTGATGAAGACGTGCTTTTGGATCCAATATATCTGCTCATCAACACATCACAACACCCATAGAGTAAAATGCCTACTCTCATAGAATGCCATATTTTGTTAGTGTTGCTTCATATATCTCCTCTCTCCTTCGATCATCTGGATCCCGTTTCTATGAATAGACTTTTACTAAATATCGCCGTTTTTAACTTCCAATATTGGATTCTCCCAAATAGCCTCACCTTGATATTCATAAGAAAAGGGAAGAAGATGCTTTGTTCTTTGTTTTTTGCATCATGAACAATTGAGAATTTGAAGGGTAATTTAGTACTTTTAAACTTATTTGGTCCTTCTTAATAATTAATATTTTTATGGTCCTTCTAATTAAATATTATTTTATCTAGGTCCTTTATTTTAATTTTTCCTTATTTTTATTGTCGTCGTCGTCATCATCATTCAGGGCTGTTACCTGTTACTCAAATGTGCCGACTCGTCAACTACTCAATATAATTTAGCCTTATGTGTCACATGTTCAGTGACCGAGCAGGGAAAAAAATGGCTGGGACAAAGTATAATTTATATAAAAAAAAGGTTGAGGATAAAGAAACCGGGTGTGTCGTGTAATACCCGAAAATTATTATCTCTCATAAATATAATATTTTGATAAATGACACTTATTTAAAATAGGTGAATATGTGGTCTCAAATTTTGTGATGTGTTTATTCTATTTTCCAGGATATCTTTCTTTAGGATTAAGATAACCAATGTTTTATTTTCCAAGTTTTGTTAGGGATCATAAAATATTATAAAATACAAATGATTACCAAATTAAAATTATGGTTCATGTAGAATTAAGAAGAGTAAGAAAGTGTCATGAAAATATCTAAACAAAATAGGGGAAAGTAATGATGATTTAATGAACAACTAAGTTTTCACTAAATTAAATAATTGTGCAACTTTTCATAAATTAATCAACGGATTAATTAATAAAGATTCAAGCCTCAATTTTCATAATTTATAAAGAAACTAAATTTTCTAAATACCCTATTAACAAACTAATGCCTAAGTTCATATTTAATTCATAAAAGGCCATAAAGAATTATCAAAACAATTGAATAATTAAAGGGCAATTACCAACCATTAATGAACAATTAAATTTACACTAATAAAATATTTAGATAATTATTTACATTTAATGTTAATAATCATCAACTAGAAATGTATTAAGTTAATTAAAAACCAAAGACCGATAAGGGGTTAAGATTAACATAAAATAAATTATCTATGATCATAAACTACTTTAAGAGCCAATAAAACAATAATCAAGGGACAATTAAGCTTTTGATTAAGATGTTAATTAAATGTTAAACAAGCTTTGGAAAAGTCAACAATTTTAACTATGGGTTAAAGGCCATAATTAAGCTAGGAACCAATCATGATTTGACAATTGCACTTAACCACCTTATTAGGAATGCTAATTAGGATTAAACATGAAAGGCTAAGATTGAATCTCATAAAGTTAATCTAAGGGCTTTAGAATCAATTTTATAAAGTGGAATCCATGTGAGCCAAAATTAACCAATGAGAGATTTTCTTCCAAATGTTGTGAGAGGAATAAAACACAAAATTAAAAATAAATAAAGGGGGGTGGGGGCGGTTTTTGAAGAGTAAAAGAAGAGCAAAAAGATTGTTTCAACACATGCATATATGAGTCATAACCCTAAGTAATGAGTCACAACCCTAAGCATGCATAAGTCACAACTCTAACATTAAACCTTGAAGACTTTGGGGCAATTGGAAGAGGATAGGAGGGTGAGTCATAAAGCAATGGAAGAGGCTAGAAGGGAGAGGTGGATGGAGAGGATTGAAGCTTGATTTTATCCTAAATTCAAGGGTCAAAAATGAATGAAAGTTGTTAGCTAGTTAACCCTCAAAATTACTATAAATAGGGAAGTGATGTCTTCATAATTCCTCACCAATTCACAAAGAAATATGATATAGAGAGTTGAGAGTGAGAGTAAGGAGCTTCTTGAAGAATAGCAAGGCTCTTGGTAAGTTCTTTAGCTCTAACTTTAAGTTCTTTAAGTTTTAGTTCTTAAATTCTTAGATAGAAGTAGTTTAGATCTTAAATGTTCTAGAATAATTTTATTTACATGTTTTTATGGTCAAAATTGACTTTATTTTGAAAAAAATGATGAGAAAAGTTATATAGCAAAATTTCTGGAAGAGAAACATCAAAGTAATGAAGTTCTGGCGAAATTTCATCGGTTAAATAATTTTTGAAGTCAGTAGCAAAGGTGTTAATATTTTATGTTGAAAATATTGTTGAAAAATTCTGGAAATATTCATGGTTAAAGTAGACATATAGGCTTTTCAAATATGTCAAGAACATGTTAAAATGAGCTTTGAACAGTGAGATAAAAATTCTCAAAATTTTGACTGCGAATTTCTGGAAATTCTGGGTAGAGGCTTAATACGTTAGAACTAGGAATTGTTCTTGAATTCTGGGTAAAAGCTGATATTTTTCCTCAAAAATAGACATCCTAAGAATTCCGAGGAATTTTACGGATCCTCGTTTCGATTTTTTCTAGAATTAGTTATGAATTTCTAAAGTTAGGCAAAAATCTGCCCAAATTCTGGATTAGCGTTTTTTCAAGAATTAAGGGAAATAAATTGAAAAATAATTCCACCAAGGGTAAAAAGGTTGTTAGTGACTAGAATACCTTCTAGAAATATTATTTGAGAATTAATAAATGCGATATTACCATTATAGGATAAATGTGATCACCGTCCGACCAACAGCGTACCGATATCACCGACAAAGGTACGGATGCGTACTATAACACTAACTCTGATGCTTATGGTGTACTTATATGTGATAGATGTATTCATAGTCTGAGACTTTGTTTTGAAAGTTGTTCATACACATACAGCTATACACAGGTTATGGTTCTGATAATACCGTTGAGTTTTCCTAGCGCTGAGGACACGGATGTACACCGATGTACTGGTGAATAGTGCAGACTGTAATAATATACATATGCAGTGGCTGTGTTTGGTTATTACCTTTGATATGTGATTATTATTGTAATGTCATGAATATCTGTCATATATAACTGTTACATAAGCATGAGGTTAACTGTTACCTGAGGTTCAAGCTTTTACCATAGCCTCAGGTTCTGGAAGAGGCAGGATCACGAACAAGGATAAGCTGCCCGCATGAAGACTTAGACGGAGAATTACTTTGGATTTTTTGTATAATCATACTATGAATACTTGAATATTCGAATGACTGTAATTGTATCCAGACACACCAACTGTGAATATGTATCAGTTACTCGTTTTGTTTTTTTGAAAAAATTTCGATGTCACTCTAATTAAATTCTGATCAATACTTTGTAAAATTATATTTAGAAAATTGGGATGTTACATGTCGTATATATAGTTGTTTTGGTACAAAAAGGTATTATACTAAGGGTCAATATAATCCCAGTAATAATGTCTTGTAAGATCAAATTTGATTTTGAAGGGCTTTAGTTTGTTTAGGTCTTGCCTCATAAAATCAGAACGGGTAAGCACCTTGAGGATTTAAAGACTGGAGTGAGTCCAGGTGGCATGGTCTTTTAGTTCGTTGATTTTCTCTAGGCGATGGTGTAAAGCTATTGATTTAGCCCTGTTTTGGATTAGCTGCAGTAGAATAACTAATTTTTAATATGAATTTTGTAGTAAGATGTAAGATATGATAAAAATTATATTATAAACGTAATTTATATTTGGATTAATATTGATAGAAGTGACTTTTTTCTAAACTGAAAATTGTTTGGATTACTAGTTCAAAAGTCATTTGAGATGGAAAATGAATGAAAATAGTATGAATCTTATTGAATACCACACACGCACACACACAAATATTAGTTGTATATATTTTGATAGTTGAAGATAAAAGTTTAAAAAAATAAATAAAGTATTTTTTAAAAAAATTAAATACCTTGACTAATGGATAAAATTATATAAGTTAGAATTCTGGAGCCAGGATGAAATTATATAAGTTAGAAGTACGGAACCAACTTCAAGTAATACTCGGCGCCGCCGCCAATTCTGGAGTGGCCTGGTTTTGACGAGTGAGAATCAGCCTTCGAGCCCGATCACAAGAACCTCTGTGCCATCTTCAAGCAATCCCCGTACCCATGCGAGCTGGCGGCTGCTGGATGGTCGGAATGTCTGCCAGCGACGGCGTTGTGGGAGGAGCTGCCGTACTTGTAGAGGTAATTCTCGGCCTTGTCAACGTACTTGCCAAAGGACTTGTCTTCCAATTTGCCGTAGTGACAAGCAGCCTCGAGAAGGGATCACCGGACGCATCGGTGACATGGGCCTTGTCGACTTTGTTTGATTCATGGCGGAAACCGGATTGCGCCGCTTGAGCAAAGAGTTTGGCGCTGGAAAGAAGCTCGCTGGAGGAGTGTTTCTGGTGCGAATGGCCGTGGCGGTGGTTGGGATGATCAGAATCCATCGTCGGAGGAATATAGGATTTGGTAGAGAAAAATTGAAGGAGTACGAAATGACGGCGTGGGAATTAATTTCCCATTGAATGCTTCACAGATGAGAAGAGATCAAGAGAAGAGCAAACGATTTGAAATGAAGAAGAAAAGAGGAGGTTAAGAGACGATGATAAATGAATAATAAAATGCCCAATGCTCCGTCGCACCGTCCAAACGGATTCGGCTTCAGAAAATAAGGCCGCGTTTTCGGAGTAGCCAGGTGCGTGAAAAACTTACCCAACACCATACAAGGCTTTTTTCTATTGAGCTTTTTTCCTTCTCCAAATGTGAACAGTTTAGATTAAATTTTGCTATTTCTGGACGTTGTGTTCGTTTGGCTGATAATAAAAGAATCTTAGCTCAAAAATAAATTAAGCAGTACCACCAGTACTAATTATATACATTGTTTAAGTATACTTGAGCATACACTTGCCATCCAAATGGAAAAAAAAAAAAAAATAGTTCTCGACATACACTACCATCAAATCTTGCAAACTACAAGCATATGTTTTCCATGTCCAAACCCATGCAATCAAGTACCCGTACTAATTATATTGTTCAACATACAAAAACAAGCCTTAATTAAGCAGAAGAAATAGTTTACTCATCAAATCGATTTGGGATCATGGTGGACAGATTTATCTATCTAGCAGAAGGGGCACTAAAGCTTGAATCAAACTGCAAAGCATTCATATCCAAGGAACTGCTTGAATTGGTGTTGTGACTGGTCCCTTCAATTCTTATCTCCGTTGCCAAACATTCCCTTAGTTCAACTACTACTTGACTTATATTAGGCCTCTGAATTGCTAGTGGTCCTGTGCATGACTTGGTTACCTCTACAAATTTTAAAGCAGAATCAAAACTGTACTGTCCTTGTAACCTTGGATCAATGATGGACTTGATATCATCCTTGCTTCCAAGTTTAGGGGTGACCCATTCAAGTAGGAGGGTGAAGGTATTATTTGGTCGTCCTTTTGCTGCTGGTTTTCCAGTCACTAGTTCTAGCAGAATTATTCCAAAACTGTAAACATCACTCCCTTTTGTAAGGTTCCCAAATTATATATATATATATATATATATATATATATATTGTTAGATCTCAGAAGTTTCCCTTCATTAATATTTTTGTATTCAATAATACATCCAAATTGAGTTAGAAAAATTCAAAACAAATTTCAGTGAAAGAATTTTCTTCCCTTTTAAAGTCGAGTAGTTCTTCCTAAATAAAGCTTTAGTTTGTGACCGTCTATATAATTCATACTATATAAAAAAACATAAAACTGATGTATTAAAAGGAGATTAATTTGTATTCAAATTCAAATTTGTGTTCACTTACAATTCTCTTTGTGATGGATGGATTGACTTTTTTATTTGCAATCTTAAACTAATTGGATGGGTTTCTTAAGTTATGAAAGAGCATATAATATAGCAGCAAGGTTACTCCACTCGGTGAAGTTAACTATATGGATCATATATACCATGTATGATAATGTGCTGATGATGAGAAAATATGTATTTTTATAAATAAATGTACTTACTAAGGATCAAGGTAACCAATTGTTCCAGCAGGACGAGTTGAGAGATGAGTGTCATTATCATTTGCAAAAACTCTAGATAATCCAAAGTCAGCAATCTTAGCCTCCATATTCTTGTCCAGCAAAATGTTGGAGGCCTTAAGGTCTCTGTGCACGGTGGCAGGCTTACAACCATTGTGCAAATAATCCAATCTTGTAATTCCATTCATTATATGTATAACCAAAGTAACTATGTATTTTTATGGCGAATACCAATCTTAGAGAGGAATGAATCCAAAAGATGAATAATCTTAATTCATAAAGAATAATATAATTTTTAAATTGGTGTAAGTCATTTTTAAAGAAATTGTTGTAAATGAAGTTTAGGGTTAATAGATAGTTTTGCCCAAAAGCTTTCTTGAAAGAGCATTGGGTACTACTTGGAAGAATTTTATGGTTTGAAAGTAGCGAAATCATGGCAATGTTGCTTATCTAAACAGTCAACATTTATTGACCTAATTAAGATGAGGTGGCATTGCCATGTGGCCTCATTTTTTTCTAACTCAGAGATTAAAAAATTATGATTCCACCGGACTCTCTTCTACGATCCCTCAAACACTCTCCCCTCCTGTTTTCACTCATCTCTATCATCATTAACTCCGATGAACCTCCTCCACAAGGTTCCTCTCCACCACCTTTGTTAATTGCCGTCAAACCCCCTTTGCCATCCAGATTCGAAGCCCTATCACCAGATCTCCACAAAACCACTCTTCATCAACATCATCAATATCCTCCATAGCTTTGTCGATCTCTTCCTCTCATTCCCTTAGGCTTTATTTGGGAATTTCATTTTGGAGGGAAAGGAAAGGGAAGAGAGGGTTTTGGTAGCCCCTTCCCTTGTATTTATCAAGAGAAATGACTACCAAAACCCTCCCTTCCCTTTCTTTTCCCTCCAAAATGGAACTTGCAAACAAAGCTTAGGAGATTTCTCACCCCAGATCTAGTTCTAAATTTATCTTCTTTGATGGTTCTTGGTTTTCGATATCTATCTTAGGGATTTGATTTCAAAAGGCAAGGATTTTTCCATAGGATATCTTGCCCTGATCTTGACAAAAATGGAACAAGAAAAGCAGAGGACACGATTTCTACAGAAGAAAACAAGATTGGTTAGGCAGAGCAGAGACTAGACACTGTCGCTAGGATTATGATGAGGCTCAACTGTCGCCGGACAGAACCATCGCTAGACGGCATGAACAACGAGTTGCTTTCTTAGGGCTAGCCGATAAATATTCTATTATATATGATTGTATTACTGTTTCTTCTTCTTCATATTTTATTTGTTTTTCTTAGACTCGAGGGTTGCTAGCTTTATTCTTCTTCATTTTTTATTTTCTGGTTTGATCTGGTTTGGATTTTTTTTTTTTTTTTGTTCTTGTTGATTGTTCATGGATGACAATAATGACAAAAGGGGATGGGTTTGTTTTCCCCAATTTGATTTTCTTCTCCAAATTGGTTAGTTTTTGATCTAGTTCTTTGACTTCAATCTATCTTCTTCATTTTGTAGTTTGCTTTTCCTGGACCTCAGATACTCTAGTTTTTCTCGTCTGTGTCGGTATTGTGAGTTTCATTGTTGTATATTTGGGTTTTGTATGTAAATTGGCCTGTTATATTATGGGCTATCAGTGTGACCTTATTTGTGTATTTTGGGCCTCAGGCCTCATGGATCAAGTGTTAGTATTGTTGCACCGGGATTATTATAAATAGAAAGCTATCCCTCATCTTTGGGTTCAACTGGCGTAGGAGCCGGTCTTCTTCACCTTAAGGGAGGGGGTTCGATCCCTGTGTTGGTCAAAACGCTAGGGGAGGCATCCTAGGGGTCTAGGAAGCATGGTAACATTGGTAGAGGTGGAGGCATGTATACTCTCTGGCCAGTATCTCTTGTGGGCTGGGCTCCAAGTGCCTTGTCCTTGAACTGTGGGTGAACCCAACCCCTTTCCTAAAATTTTGATATAAAAAAAGAAAAGAAAAGAAAAGAAAGCTGTTCATTTTTGGATCCTTTTACTCTGGTATTCATGGTACCAAAGCCCATGCTATTGATTCTTGATATTGTTGTCAAAAACTAGTGTAAAAATTTACTAGAGTGATATATGTTAAAACACAAGTAAAAATGATTCTCACTAAAAACAGGTAAAAACATCGCATAAAAATGTAAAAATAGTTACGTTTTTACCTAAAACCAAAAATTAAAAATAAGAAAAAGAAAGCTCAAAAACTCTCATGCGTATAGCTTTGATGATCTTCCATCCGATGATGATTGGATGGTGGAAAATGAAGAAGACTAGGAATATGTTGACAATTTAGATGTCAATGTCTATGATGAGGAAATCTTGATTGAAGTTGAAGTGAGAGAACCTATTGATAGTTATGATTCAGACATTTCAAGTTTTGCAAATGAGCTTGTTATAAGAGCAAGAGAAGAGGACATTGAGGACATGCAACTGATACAAGATGATGTGTTTGATTTTAATCAATTGATAAAATTTAGGAATTGTTAAACTTTATTCTTTTGATGCTTTGGAATTTGGTTGTAGGAGTTGTTAAACTCCTTTTGTGTTTTTGGACTTATGTTTCATATAGTTATGTGATTTATATATTTTAAATATGAAGTTGTTGATTGAATTTTGAGTAGTGATTTATGTTTTTGTTACATGCACATATATAATTTTATATCTTGACCTTAAGTCGTAGAAACTTTATGTTTCATGTCCTTTTTTATGAGCATTTCTCTTCTCAACCTCTTCCCATTCATCCTGAACCTATTAACCATCCTGAACCAGAGGCTTTAGACAATGAAAATCCAGGTAACGAGACCAATATTAATTTAGGGCAACATCTCCATCGAGTCAAGGGTACTCGTGACAGATGATCCCCTGCCTGGTTAAATAACTGGATTTTTTTGGCTGAAGCGGCCTCCCAAAATATTGATTTGATAAGGAGCTAGTAAGTATCCCCTGCATCATTATGTCACTTATGCCCATAGTGCTTATGAGTATAGGGTTTATGTATTGTCTACCGATGCCATTGTTGAGCCATCTAGCTTTCAGGAAGCTCCACGTGACCTAAATGGATGCAAGCCGTGCAAGATGAGATGAATGCCTTGGAGCTGCTAAATCATACCTGAGGTATTGTGAATCTTCTCAAAGGTAAATGACCTATTAGATGCAAGTGGGTCTTTAAGGTAAAATATGATTCTAAAGGTAATTTTGAATGGTACAGGGCAAGACTTGAGGCTAAAGGTTACAGTCAACAAGTATGTAATGACTATTTTGAGACATTCTCCCCTGTTGTGAAAATGGTTGCCATGAGGGTTGTTCTTACCCTCACAATAATGCATGGTTGGCATCTCTTTCAAATGGATGGCAACAATGCATTATTGTAGGGGGACCTGCATGAAGAAGTCTATATGTGGATCTATCCCACAAGAATTTGATCATTTGGTGACAATAAAGTTTGTAAACTTAACAAATCCTTGTATGGTTTGAAGTGGGCTTCAGACAATGGAATGCAAGGTTCAAGGAGGCTCTAATTAAAGGGGTTTAGACAACGCAAATTTGATTACTCTCTTTTCATAAAATGGAGAGAAAATGCCATACTAATAGTCTTGACCTATTTGGATATTTTGGTCATAGCTAGAAATGATGTAGCAATGATCAATAATGTAAAAACTCACTTATTTGGATGATTTGGTCTTAGTTAGAAATGATGTAGCAATGATCAATAATGTAAAAACTCACTTGCATAATAGGCTCAAAATCAAGGATTTAGGACATCTTCGTTATTTCTTGGGACTTGAATTGGTGAGGTCACAAAAGGGGATGGTACTTAACCAGCGGAAATACACTCTAAGCCTTATATTAGACATAGGATTGAGTGGTGTCAAACCTTTGATCATGCCAATGGATCGAAACATTAAGTTGAGTTTCAAGGGTAGATATAATAGCAAGCATAAAGGGAGAAAGAAACGCAAAATACTCAAAGATTTAGACCCTCTTCTTCATGATCTTATGGCATAAAGAAGGTTGATTGGTAAATTATGTTATTTAACAAATACGCGACCTGATATCTGTTTTGTCACGCAAGCCTTACGTCAATACATGAGAGCACCTCGAAAGTTGCATATGGATGCAGCAGTTCGGGCTGAGATATCTTAAAGGTAATCCAGGTTTGGGAATACTTTTGGATGCAAAAGGAGGAAACTAGCTCGAGTGCTATGTGGACTCAAATTGGGCTGCGTGTCATGACACAAGAAGATCAATGACAAGTTATGTAATCAAGAACCAAGGTTCCTTAGTTTGTTGGATATTGAAGAAGCAACATATAGTTTCCAAATCATCAATTGACAGAATATAGAGCCCTCAGCATGGCAACTTCAGAATTGGTTTGGTTGACCTGAATGCTCAAGAACCTTTATGTAGAAAATCTCGCACTTGTTCAAGTTTATTGTAATAGTAAGGCAGGAATTTATATTGCAAGTAACCCTGTGTTTTATGACCATGCCAAACATATCGAAATAGGTTGCCACTTGGTGAGGGAAAAACTTCAAGAAGGCATGATTGATTCACAACATGTATGCTCTAAGGAACAACTCGCAGATGTGTTGACTATGGCGTTAGGCAAGGAAGACCATGAGAGGTTATTGAGCAAGTTAGCAGTGTGAATGTGATTGTTGTATATCTAGGTTTTATGTGTAACTAGGCTTACCTTGTTTGTGTATATTGGGCCTTGGGCCTCATGGATAAAGTGTTAGTATTGTTGAACAAGATCTACTATTATATCCTATCAAAAAAAAAAATCTACTATTATAAATAGAAAGCCTACTAGTCAATTAAGGTTGACTAGGTTTATTATTCATTTTGGGATCTCTTTACTCTAGTTTTCACTTTGATTTTGATTTCTGGTTTGATTTGGTTTGGGTTTTTTTGTTGTTAATTTTTCATGTATGGCAATGATGATAAAAGGGGAGATGTTTGCTTTTTCCAGATTGGTTAATTGTTAGATCTGGCTTTGGGGTTATTTTTGTTGATTGCCCATGCCTTCATGGACACAAATAATGATGATGATGAAGGGGTAGATGATGATGAAGTGGTAGAGGTTTCTTTTGTTCTTTTAGTGAGGATGATGGTGATGATGTCGCATCATATGTAACATTATATGTCCTGCATGGTAGAGACAACTCAACACAATTAATCAATTAATAGTTGACCATTTGGATATGATAGGATAGGATGGCACTGTTGCGATTGTGCTACTTCTAAGGTGACATTGCTAAAAAAAATAATTTCAGGGTAAAAAATGACCTTTAACCCATATAATTTATTTATTTTTATATAAAACTAGAATATCATATATGATTTATATAAAATATGTTATATTTTCTATACAGCTTGAAAGAATACTAATAATATGTTAGTATATACTCCTTCTGGTCATTATAAAACTTATTTTGATGAAAAAAATTGAATTACAAAATGAGTCTCGTATTAAACAGGTTATAGTTTTTCTTACCATACGCTACCTCCAATGCAATTTGAAGCCGATCTTTCCATTTCAATGCACCTCCTTTATTACCTGTATTAGAATCAGTATGATTAGATTTCCTTTACATATATCATTTAAAAGTTGTTATACGACTAAATTTTATTATAGATATTTTAATCCCGATATATTGGTTAGATTGCTATGAAATGCTAAATATTGAGATATGTGTAATCAAGCTCTAAAAAGAATACTTGATAAATGATGATGGAGGTTCCCATTAGGCATATATTCATATATTAATGCCTTGACGTCACTTTCTTCACAATATCCAATCAGAGAAACTAAGTGTCTATGATGAATAACCATCAAAAGTTCCACCTGCAATTGAAATTTACTTAGCCTTATCATTTATATGGTAAGGAAATAATATAGAGCAAATTATATTTATAATTAAATATCTGACAAAATAAGAAAACCATGAGTAAACAAAATAAGACTTAATTCGATTTCACCTCTGATCGAAATTCTCTATGACCTTGCACTGATGAATGAGAAAGTAATTTTACTGCAACTTGAGTGCAATTCTTAAGGGTGCCTAAATAAACTTTTGCAAATCCACCTTCTCCAATCAAGTGTTGTAAGTTGTCAGTGAGCTCAAGGACATCAGTGTAAGAATAAGCACGATTTCTTAGTTCTAATGCGTTTTGCTTTGTAGAAACTGCAAATATTAATAAGGATAATAATCAGAACTTCCATTTCAGAATGTTATAAATGTAGAGCTTGTAATACCCGTTTTTCGTCTTATCGAAAATCTTGTATTTTAGGAATATGTAACATATTAAATTGGTTAACATATGTGACAAAGAGTCACATAAAATAATGGCTATTTTAAGAGAAAAAGAGCCATGGAAAAGTTACAAAAACACTTAATTAAATCAAGTGTCAATTTGGCAAATTGGCAAATAAGCTTGCACTAATTGGGATTAGTGGCATAATTCTTCAATTTAATTAAAGACAAATTAAAAGCATCAAGAGAAGGATGCCACTTAAGGACCAAAGGTGAAGAATTAAGCTTGGCTAATAAATCACTAATGACCTTAATCACTTAACAAATCAATCCTACAATGGCATTTGTGATTAAAGAGCATATAAACACTTGTTTAGCAAATTAATCAAGCTTCTTAATCTGCCCCAAAGGTCTAGTATTTCGATTCAGCTATAAGGAAGGAAGAGAAGAGATGACAAACTTTGTTAATTGTCTTTGAAAAGTCAACAATTTCAACTAGCCAATTAGGAGTTTGAAACCAGAGATATTTTGTAAATGGTACTAAGCCGCATCAAAAGCGGAGGTACTTAGTACTCCCTAACAGTCCGCTGGGCTGGCTTCCGCGTCACCGCCCCTCAATTTGCCTTTTCTTGCTTGAGATCAATCCAATAAACAGAGTTTTTCTTCCTCTCCTTGCTTCTTTGCTCGAGCTACCGTAACTTCTCCTTTCCGAGTACGTCCCTTAGAATGCTTTCTTCTTTGCCTACTGTAATCAATTCCTTCGCTCACTGCTATTCAAAAGCAACTATCAAATAGGTGATTTACCGGTAGTACAGTTCAGTCAGAATAATCATTCCTGAAGAGAGGAAAAGGCTCTCTGGACATTGAATACAGGATTTTCAAGACCCGAACTAGCGTATCGTTCATATCACCTGGAATTCTTAATAATGTGCCAACCATTCTGTCGTCAGTAGCTAAGCAAAGAAAAGGCAGGCTTAGAACCCTTTCGACCTGGGTGAGACATTAGAGTGATTTCCCTCTGCGCAGCGCACAAGCCATAATGAATTACTCGAAGAGGAAGGTGCGATAGCTGCGAGAGTGAGCCCTGCTATTGAATCACTGGGATTGGCTTTCTAAAGCTCAAGTAGTTGCTTCTTTGTCGAGCTAATTCAATCCTTCCGCTTTCACTTCCTTTCTCAGGCCTACGGTGAAGAACTAGAAGATGGATTTATCTGATCGTTTTCTTGCTGTGATCCGTATGAAGTCAGAAGCAACTATAGTAGCAAGCTACAACGCAGGAAGAGAATTGGTGTAACTATTTAAAGAAAGAATATAGCTGGGAAGACAGGAAGGAGGATTGTTAAGGCTTAGCATAGACATAAGGAAAAGGGAAGGAAAGAAAGAGAAAGATTACCGGTAGGTACAGTAACTTCGTACCTTAGCCTTTCCCTGAACTCAAAATCTGAACTCACTTCACTCGCTCTAAGGAAAAGATAATCGAATCTAAGACTGACTACTAACTACTAAGAGTTGGGATAGGTCATTTCGGGGCTAGCGGATCATTTATGATGAAGAGGATGAGCTTCAAGAGAATGATTCGGAGTTCTTGCAGAGTGGAACCATGCTGTACCAGATCAGGATTGAAATTCACCCTCGTAAGGCCTCCCTTTAGTTCTGCCATTCCTCTCTGTCAACTAGAACGTAAAGTGTAAGGCAAGGAACTTCTTGACCGTAGCCAATCCACAAGCGGAGAGGGCAATTTCTGTTATAGCACTAGGAATCGGTGCCGTTAGTCTAAGCTAAAACAGAGGGGCTTTGAGTTCTAGAAGCGATCGCCTTCAAGGGGCATGGGCGTAGCTGCGTTGGAGAAAAAGGTCGTTACCCAGGGAAGCTAGGGAAGAAGAGCTTGTTTTCAAGCTGTTAGAATGGCGTGTGACAGAAAAGGAAGCAATAGCATTAGCAGTAGGAGTAGGATGAGCACTAGGCTAAGGCTTAGAAGTCGCTAGCTAGATGTCGCGTCTGAGGGATAGCTAATGAAGGGGGAGTATATCAACTGAATTGATGGAGGGATGGGATTTGGAAATGAAAAGTGAAATTGAATCTAAAGGTTGTAAGGAAAGAAGGAAAATTGAATCACCTTGTGATTTACCATTTTAGCCTTAGGATTTTCTCTATAAATAGCAAGGTAATTCCCTCTTCATTATTCACACCAAATCAGCTCAAAACATCTGATTTATAAGTGAGAGTGAGAGTTCTTGAAGGAGGGAGAAGGAGTTCAAAACACAAGGAAGGTTCTTAGCCTTAAGCTTTGTGATTTTTGGTAAAGTGTTAGGAAAATTCCTTTGCTTGTTTTTAGGCCTCTATTGCATTTAAAATGTTGAATGAGGTAAAAACATATTGGTAAATAATTTTTAGAATAAATGGAACAAGATAGTGAAAGATAGGAAATTTCCAGATTTCTAGGTTGTTAGAGTAAGTCACATTAAAGCTATTATTTTATATCTCCAATGAAGTCCAAAAATCATGAAACTTTACATGAATAAATTAGACATGTAGGGATTTTCAAATATATAAAATATGTAACATTTTGAGTTCTATACAAAGAGATACAATTTGTTGAAGTTAAGTTTTATTTTTGGAGTTATAAACTGGACAGCATTGAGAAAAGATTAAACTAGGAATGATTCTTGATGTTCTGTCTTTTGGGAATATTTTCCCTTGAAATAGACATGTCAAGGGTCATGATTATTTTTTAAGCACTCAAAAAGGATTTTTGTAGAATTAATTATGATTTTCCAAAGTTGCTGCAAAATCTACCAATAAAATCCAGAATTGCGTTCTTGAGAAAATGTAAGGGTAGAAATGGAATAATTAATCCACTAAGGGTAGAAAGGTCAAAAGAGGTTAAAGTAACCCTTTGGCTATTATTCTAAAGTAATGTGATATCAATATGATATAAGGTATGGAAAAAGAAATAATCTGACGATAAAGTTATAGGATATCCGAAAGTCTGGAGTCGGGTTCAAAAGGTTGGACATTTTGGTAACTACGCGATGAAAGGTACCTTTGCGTATGAGTAACTATAACACCTATATCTTGTATAATTATATATGATTGAATGATTTATGAAGTCATGAACAAGACTAGGTCTTGGGTCATGCATCATGACTAAGATATGGGTCTTAAGTCACTTGTTTATATAGATTCAGCTTTATACGAGTTATAGTTATGATAATATTTTAGGGTTGTTTTCCTAACGCTAAGGACATGTGGATTCGTGGCACAGACGATTGCAAACATTGTGAACATTACATTTGTTGTGTGTTGGTGCAATGTATTGTTGTGTTATTAACATTACATATGTTGTGTGCTATGTATTATTATAACTTTACATCTGTTGTTTGCTATGTATGGCTAATACTGAAATGTAATGAATATCTATCATATATTATTTATATATGTTATAGAGATTAATTGTTACCTGAGATTCAATGGGTATTGAATCTCAGACTTGATTGAAGGTTCAGGAAAGGAATTCGGATCTAAGAAGGCATCGATGGATGAAGCCATGAAGAGGCACTGGTGAATGGAGCCGTGAAGAGGCACTGGTGAATGGAGCCGTGAAGATTCATCGGCCGAGACGAGAGTCAGAAGAAGTCTAATAGGACTAGTTCTGACATTAATTTGATAAAGTTATTTCGAACAATTTGGTGTTTAAACTAAAGAAGGGTTGGCCTATGTGGTTTAGTTATAAGTCGCTGTGAAAGATGGAGGACTTCCACTAGACTAAAACAATGACCTAGCCAATAGGTTTGATTGACTAAGTTGAGTTCCAAGCCATAGGTCTCGATAGACCTATATTTGAGTCTGTAATAGTATCACATGAATATTCCTTCATGGTATTTAATTTCCCAGCTTATGCTTGAGCATTTTATATTAGTTACTCATTATCCAAATATTAGTGCATGCTCTCCTTTCCGCTTTACTTTGATCTGTCAACACTGTATTCTTAGATATTACCTGTCACCAGAAATAATAAATAGTATGGAACTTAGGGTGTTACAAAACTAGTTTGATTACCTCGATAGATAATGATTCTCTCTTCCCTTGAAAGTATTGTATATATGTCAATCATAATTTTATTATTAATATTAATAGGTACTTAAATTTTATAACTTTTTATTCAGTGACATTATAAATTTTTCAATATAAAATTATTTTTAATTCATTTTCTTTTGTTAAGTAAGGGTAGAAATAGGTTATACTCTTAGTAAGGGCCTACAACATAACACGTCTTACATATTAAAGCCTAGTAAGGCCTTATTTATTTAATAAAGATGTGAGACTTTGGGCCTAACTATAATATGTTACGCTTTTTTTTTTTTAAAGCCCTAGCCTACAGTATGCCCTATTCATCATATATAATATGTAATTTTGTTTTTTTAGCAAAATATTATATAATTTTGTTATATAATAATATGTAATTATATTTTACTTTATTTTTTATTGAGTCTTATTTTAATTTAATATAGGCTTTGAGCCAATTTAATGCCTACAATTTATTTATATGTAGACTTCAAAGCCTACTTATGGCTTTTTAAAGCAATGTTTTGGAACTTAGACCGGATCGGCTGGTTTGGACCGAAAACTAGCGAACCAGCCAGAAAACAGACTGAGTTAAGGAGCAACTCCTGTTCTGCGTTGACCCTGGCTCAACTTAGTAAACTCAGCCTGACCTGGTCGAGTTGATTGAGTCACAGAGTTTTAGTTTTAGTTTTAGTTTTTTTTTTAGTGCCTAAAACTCAGATCGACGATGAGAAAAGAAAAAGAAGGAGGAGAAAGAGAGAGAGATCCAGTTGAGAGCTTTTGGAGAGATCCAGGGCATTTTGCAACACCCAATGCCTAAAGGCAACATAAGATGCAAAGTTAACAAGAGTAACCAAGATCTGAAGAAGAGCCACCAAGTTCTCGCCAACGAATCGCCATCAGATCGCCGGAACTCGTGCTCTGATTAGACAAGATCAACTATTGATACCAGATCCAAAGTCGCCCCAAGTGCTAGAAGGATTTTCCTCATGCTGGCCAAGTCTAATCCTAACCCCATTCCTATCGGATTTGTCTCAGTGAAAGTGAGACTTGCAATGCGGGGAGAGAGAGAGAGAGAGTGATTGATCAGAAGATATGAGATTGAGGTGGGAATGAGGGATGAGATAGAGAATGAAGGCAAGTCTGCTCACATGTGATCTCATTTAACTTTTAAGCCACGCAAATTATCACAATGTCTTGTCAAGTTTTGTTATTTAAAATCAATCCCGTGATCTCTTTTTGGCCACACAAACTGTGGTTTTGTTTTTTTTTTAAAAAAATAAAAAATAAAAGCAATATAATATGACACACATCTTCCTATGTTTAACTACAAAATATTTTTATTATTAAAATATAAATATATTTACCTATTTTAATTAAATTATATTTTTTGATTAATACTGGTTTCACCCACTGACCCTCGACTACCCAGTATTTCCACTGGTTCAATAGTCAGTCTAGGTTTCAGAACCTTGTTTTTAAGACGTGAAATTAAAATACGAAGCATTTTTTAAGGTATATATATTGTAAATAGTCTTTACTAGGTTTTTTTGAAGGCTTAGATCAAAGTCTAAAAATAAAAGTCTTCATTCAGGTTTAGGCCTAAGTTCGTACTTTATGTCTACCTATTCCATTCCAATTGGTAAGAAAAGAATTATAACATTACCACGTAATAATACAAACAAGTAATATTTTGTGCGTACCTTTCAGTTTTTTCAGTTTGATGAAGATCCAAATTCCTAGAGAAATCAAGATTACAACCGTTAAAGCTGAAACAGATGCTATAACTGGAATAAGGAGCTTGTGCTTCTGGCATGAATCCCTCAAACAAAGACTAGGATTATCATCCAAGCTGAAAGATGGATCAAATGGGTATATATTTAGAATTTAAGATTAAATTTGGCTCGACAACATGGATCCCCCAACTTTAAATTAAATAGTAATACTGTATTTGTAAACTGATTTTGGTTTAATTCAGAAAAAAAAAGGGCAATCATAGCTGATTGAGCAACTAGGACATATTAAGATGAAAAAACCTCATTTCCAATCCTGACTTTTCTTTAAGAGCCTTGGGAACTGAACCTGTAAGCCTGTTGCCACTCAAATTACTGCAAAAACATTGTGAAATGCGTTCAGTTATCATGTGGTTCTCAATTTGTTAAGGTATATCAGACATTAAAAAAAAAAGAAAAGAAAAGAAAAAAGGACAGGCAAAAGCATACTGTATACATTTAGTTCTCTACCTTATATAGTCTTTAGTCCCTTATCTTTAAAAAGTAATCATTTAACCCTAATACCATTAGTTTCAAATGATGATTTTCTGCAAAAATCTTCATTCATTTTAAAAATTAAACTTTATCTGTTAACATTTGATAATATTTTATCAACACCAAAAATTAAATATCAACATTTTTATCAACGATAGTTAGGGATAAAGGGCTAAAAACATCCCTTTAATTTATGTAGTTAATGAACCAAAATAAAACCTTCTATAAAATTAAAGCACACATGTATATACCTTTGCCAAAAAGAATATTAATGCATATATTTTGTAAAACTCACAGGACTGTCAAATGTGTCAATTAGCAAGAAATTCCGGTATAGATCCTGACAAGTCATTGCTTGATAAATCCCTAAAACAAAGTACGAGTAATTTTTTTACATGACAAAATTCTTATAGAAAAGACTTTGTCCTAATTAAATCATTATATATACTTGCAAGGACTTTAACTCCGTCAGTTGTGAAAATGAAGAAACTATTTGTCTTCTTAACTTGCTGGCGCTCAAGTTTCTGCTTTTGATAATGATTATAAACGCTTAGGAAGGAGATGGTGAAGTTTTGTGATAGTTTAATAAATGATTGATACAATAGTTTAATAAATGATTGATACACTTGAATTAATATCAAGTTAACCCAGATCAATTTTACATTTAAGTTGAAAACATTTCCAACATTTTGGAATGATTAGAAAATAACCTAATTCAAACGAACCTAGGAACGTTTACTTTGTGTGGTGACTTAGAGTATCTACTAGATAGTCACATTGGACTAGAAAAGTGTACTTTAATTTAAGGGTAAAGGAGTAAAAATATCCATAAATTTCTACCCAATTCATAAAAATACCCATAAAATTTTATTAGGTGCAAAAATACTGATAGACTTTAAAAATCAGAGCAAAAATGACACAACCAAAAAAAAAAAACTAAGGTTTGTTACTCTTTATGGTGGGATCCACCGTCATCTTCTTCTTCTTGAACAAAGTAATGGGCATTAGTTGGTTTTAACAATTCTGTCATAAAGTTCATGTATACTTTTGCATGCGAATAATATTTGTTGGTATTTTTACACATTGGGTATACGTTCATGCTATTTTTGTACTTTAACCCTTAATTCAATAAGTGAAATACTTACAGTGAGGTGATCCTTGCATTAGCGTTATTGATGTCATATCTGCAACCAAGTCCCTCCCATGCAAAGTCCTTCGGAACACATGGGTCACCTTGCCAATCTGCTTTGTGGATGTCGTATGTGTTCATTATGTCCAGAATGGCATCCGCTATTGTTACCAGTAATAAATAGGGTCTCAGAAGACAGAAGTCAAAGCAAACACACGAAGACACACACACACACACACACACACAGATCATAGAACACAGAGAAGCATAATACCATCTGTTTGATCAGTTGGAGATGCTGGTGATGGTATGATTTTATAAGTTTCAAAGGCATTAAGGATTGGTGGAGCATCAAATTCTGATGTTGCACTTATTTTGAAACGAAGACCATCTTGATCTGTAACACTTGTAACCGTCACTGGCTTCAAGTATTCAAGCGTTATCGGCTTTTCGTTGATATATTCATCATTAACAGTGATATCAATTACTCTCTTTTGTCCAGCGGGAAGCTTCTCAGTTTCAACAAAGTGAAAGATGACATAATATCTGAAAGAATTTTCTTCGCCGTAGTCAAGGTGTAAATCAAAGGAGAGATTCAATGATTTGGTCGCAGACACAAGCACTTCTGTCGGTAGTTCATAAGAATCGTTTGTGCTTCGAACATCAATATCTTCCGACGAGCTGAACTTTTGCAAACCCTTGCCTTTAAAAATATCGTCCACACGCCACACACGATCATAAACGTCATCCTTAAACCTATAAGCTTGCAGAATTAGATAAATAAATTTATAATAGGAAAGCGTGAATAATTAACATGGCAAACAACAGAATATATAATTCATTGAAATATATGAGATTAGAGTCACCTTTGAAAATCGACTGTCCAAGAGGAACCAACATCGACTCTGGAATCAAGGTCTAATAGTGATTGAGAAGGAAATGAAGTTAGATTATAAATAGAATTGGTAAGAGGTCTGAGTTCCAAAGTAGAAATGAAAGGTATTCCTCTGCCAGTGTTGACAAGGCAAACGTGTATGGTGTCGGTTGTGGGAGTATGGATAATCTCTTCAAAACCACAAGCTAGGGATTACCACAGTAGCCCATAAATCGACATTGAGGTACAAGTCAAAAGTTGGATATTTATTTTTGCCATCATAATTTCCATAAGCGAAGAAAGCTCTGACGAGGTATTTGTTATTTTTTTCCTGTTTTGGTTTAAGGTTGTAGCAGTTCCTTTTTCCTTCTTGGAAATATCTCAGCGTCTGCAGTTGTCTTCCAAAAAGGGGAAAAATAAAGTCAAAATTTTCTTCATCTGCAACCTTAGAATTTCTTCCTGTTTCTACAAAACCTATGTCTGCCAGATATGAGATTTCAGTTTGTGGGTCTAGGTATCCACTATCTGCTCCACAGTCAATGCTTATGAAATCTGTGTGCACAAAAACCGGGACGCATTAGTACAACAAAATATGGAATTGGTTTTGAATATCGAAGCAATGAAACATAAGGTTGGACGAAGGCAAGACCAGTGTAGTTGAAATATTAACTTTACCAGGGTGAGCATCGCTGGTGGCAAGTTTCATCATTCCTTGTACCATTGCGTTGCCAAGAAGGAAAAGTTGGATCAATACAAACCAAAGAATCCATTGTGGTACCTTCTCCTTCTCCATGAGATTTCTTCAATTCTATAAAGAAGACGTACGCCATCTCTTCATGTCATATCATAATAAATATATAAAAGAAAAAAAAAAGTTAAGTGTGCAAATAAGGAAAACGATAGAGATCATGAACTAATGCGAACCTTATCGGGATCTCAAATTTCAAACCAAGACAAGAAGAGGCTTGAGTACTCTAGTAAAGTTGGGGGCTGTGCCTTTATATATATAGAAGGAGAAAGTAGTGTTTACCCGAGACCGCCTGGAGCACATTTTGTCCTCATCATGTTGATGCTTGGGCCGTCAAGATTAATTAATATATATATATAATTTTTTTTATTTTAATAATTCAAATTCGTGTTTACCTACCGTATTTGGAAATGCCTTGCGCTAATTGATTGCATTTCTCACTTTTAAAAGTTTAGAAAATAGTACTCATAGTTAATGATGCACAATTATACAGCTAATAATTGGGGACAATGACTGTGAAATCTCAAACAACTAAATTAAGGACAGAAAGGTCCTCAATAAATTTATTTCAACAATGAGTTGCAAATATTGATTTAAATAGGATCATAAGTTTAAATAGAACATTTAGGCTTAAAACGTAATTTTCAGTTTGCAGCTGGTATTTTTGTTTGTAATTAATAATTTGAATTGATAGTTACAACTTACTTTTCAGAAAATTTATTCAGGACCTAATTGTCATTAATTCATGTTTTTTGGGACTTAAAATCTCATTCTTCCTTATATTTATGATTACTTTTCGGCTTTTTACAGTGTAATTTGAAGATATCAAGTTTTAGTATTCGTCAACTTCTAATTAGTAAAGTTAAAAAGTGTTTTTAATTGGGAATTAGTGCTACCGGACAAGAACAAGTTTAATAGTAATAACAAAAATAATTATAAATATTATAGAGTTAAACCAAAAAGAATAAAATAAAAAATTGTCTTCCTTGCTTTTTCCCTTTTCTCCATGCATCTTGCTCATGCAAATTACAAATTGACTTGGCCTTATGGATATTTCATCAAGTTCTAATTTACTTTTTTTAAAAAAATATATTAAGGGAGGGTTAAATGCCTGGAAATAAAAACGTCAGAATTACAAAATGGGGGAAATAAATCCCAATCTCTTTCGATCTACCCAATCCCTTAAACTCAAAGGACAAGCATCAAGTATAGAAGTTCTAATTTACTTGTGTGAATTTTGCGGTTGTATGTGCATGAATTAATGTGCTGTTCAAATCTCATCCCCAAATTCTTTATCAGTGGGCCTTTCTGTCTAACAGCAACGGATTGAAAGTGGTCCTCTTGGAATGAATGTTATTCTCTCTGGTTGACATTTAGAAATCGTTTTTAATTAATTCATCAAACTGAATAAATTTAATTAAAATAACTTGAAGTTTTTAAAACTACCCGCATTCTTTAAAAAAAAAAACTTTAATTAAATGCAAAACTATCTGACACAATTGTACTCATCTCTCCCAATCCCTTTTTCCATCATCATTTTTTAACAATATTCAAATCAATGACCCTAATTGGAATATTTTGCTTCGTAAAGTTAACGTAATTTTTTTTTCCCCGTCAACGTAAAGTTTACGTGATGACTTATGGGTAAGAATATAAAAAATCATCGATATTTGTAACCGTAGTTTTCCATCTACTTAATTCAGCGAAAGTGAAATGGGCACACTTTGTGCCTGTCAAAGTGAAATGGTCTTGGCTAAGCCGATTTGGTGATCGGAGGATGAAGGATGAATACTTTCAGCTCGGCTCAAAAAGTTGTGTGCTAAAAAAACGGTTTGATCATTTCAAACTTTCTGGAGCGATATTAACTGTACTATCGCTACTTCGGTTTTCTTGGCAATTTGTAGTCAAGAACAAGTCTAATAGTAATTAGTAATAACAAAAGTAATTATAAATATTATATAAATACACTAAAATTTGTTTGTTCAAATTAGCTGCTTTAATTTTTCTTTGGTGATTCTTATGTGCTTCTCCTTCTAATTAAAGGTATGAGGGCATTTATATATATATTATTTATTTGAATTAAATTATATGCTTCATCCTATTTTATTTTATTTTTTTACATCCTATATTTCAAATTAATTAATTTACCATCCTTGATAATTGAATATTCTATACACTTCTTTTTATCTCTTGATTAATAGTTTAGGACTCTTTAGTTATTAAATAATGGCTTTCATACTTATTTGGGCTTTGGGCCTTTGATTATATTTTAGCAATTTTTAATAATAAAATTCCAGTTTTACATTGTTTTACTATTTTTATCATAACTCTTAAACCAGACATCGGATTTGCCTCATTTTTGTTTCATATTTTAGATAATTCAGAGAGCTACAATTGTTATGTAGACATGACGGGAAAACTCAGACAAGAGGGTGGTCGATTTTGGAGCCGAAGTCAGATGTATATTTCTGGATTTTATTTGGGCTCGAATTTTGTAATTAAAGCCCACTTTTATTTTATTTCCATTTTGGGCTGAACCATTAGAATCCATTTCCATTTTAGGTTAACTTTAAGTTAGATGGTGGCTACAACACTATTCATTCACATTTTTATTACTTTTCGGATTGAAATAGAAGTTTTTAAATTCTCTCAACTGTTCTTCATCTGTTCTTCGTGTTCATGATAAACTTCTTCATTTTTGTTCGATTTTTGTCCTGCATAAACATGATGGGTTAAGCTATTCTGATTGACCCACGGATTGAGGATTCCATTATCCAGAGGACTTATTCTTAACAGTAACAAATTCGTTTATGTTTTGTAATTTCGCATTCGATTTACTTTTGGATTGGGTGTTAGATTTAACGTTCAGATTGAGATATCCCAAGGATCGAGTTCGAACTAGGTTTAAGTGCTTGTTGTGCGATCGCATAGTGACACGCCACTGTTTTGATAAATGCTAGGCGATCGTCTAGTTGAGGGATTTTTTGGATGAACATAGAGATTTCGATTTGTCCAGAATCAATCACAAGTTCGTTTCAAATCTTTTTTTGTTTGAGGAAGGAAAGTGGTGGAATTCGAAATCCTGGGCTGATCTTCTATTTATCTGTTTAATCTGTGTTTATTTCGTTCCGTTTTAGTTTATTTCGTTTTTATTCTATTTGAACCAAAAAACCCTCATTTTTACTGTTCTGTTTCGTTGTTGTTGCCAATCAAACCCGCTGCAAGTTTGTCGGGGAAACGACCCAGGTTCCCTATTTCTGCAAAATCATTTTCGAACTTAGTTATTTTGGGAGACACAACAAATCTCTTTCAAAATACGGCGTTGTTGCTGGGGAATTTGCATCGGTTTGATTAGTAACAGTAGTGTAAATAGCATCGTTTCGGTAGTTTAGGTGGTTCGGGTGGTTGGACAAAAATTTTTCTAACCCATATCACTCAACCTAGGTTTTATCCACAAGGAATTGGGCATTCTAAGCAAGAATCACTTCATTCAAAGGAAGTGAGGTCTCACCTATTTTTGCCAAATTCCATCGCTTAAACCCTATTCTCACTATTTTTTGGTCTCGACGGATATATTGGGTATTTCAGCAATTGTTTGACTTACTCCGATTGGGTTGATTTTTGGTGAGCTAAAGGAAAATGGTATTTAGAATGGGACACAACGCTAAAGCACTATGGTCTTGAGATATAAGACAAATCTCATCATTTAGACCACTTTTTCAATTTTTTTAAGTTTTTTTATTCCATTTTTGGGTTCCCCAATGGTTTAGGAGTTGTCCTGTACAAGTCCCATAAATTTTAAAAATCATTTGCTAGTGTTTCTAGACTTGTTTTGGTCAATTTCTAACATAGGTTTTTGTTTTTGTGTTGTCTTAATGTTTTTCCTACTTTTTACCACTTCTAGTGGCATTTTCGTAATTCTGATTTTTGGTGGCATTTTCGTAATTTTGAGTATCTGCAAATTCTGTCTTGTGTTCATGCTGCATGAGTACTAGAAGTACTACTAATCCAAAAGACTTGTTGCCATTTGATCCTAAAATAGAAAGAACAATTCTTACTGCTAGAAGAGTTATTAAGCTAAGTCGTGGGATTAATACTGAATTGGACAGTGAACTTGAGTCTGATTGTGACCATTCTGATTGTGTCCATTCTGTTGATCTTTCTGAATGAGTCTTGTTGTTTTCACTGACTCTAGTAGTAATTTTGCTAACTTAAAAATTATGGCAGAACAAGCAGATCGTCCTACTTTGAAAGAATTAGCTACCCCTGATGTGGGCAATCAAAATTTGTGTATTTGATATCCTGAACTTGCTGCTAACTTTAAACTAAAATTTGGTCTTATCCATTTGTTGCCCAAGTTTCATGGTCTTGCACTTGAATGTCCTCACAGGCATCTAAAGGAGTTCTATGTGGTATGCAGCACGATGAAACCTCAAGCAATTGATGAGGACCACATTAAGCTGAGAGCTTTTCCATTTTCCTTAGATGATGTGGCTAAGGTTTGACTATACAATTTAAAACTAACATCTATTGGGAGTTGGGATGATATGCAGAAGTTATTCCTAATTAGGTTCTTTCCTTCCTCAAAAGCCATTGCTATTCAGAAGGAGATCACTAGTGTTAAACAAATCAATGAGGAGACCATGTATGAGTATTGGGAAAGGTTCAAGCGATTGTGTGCTAGCTGTCCACACCACCAAATTTCAGACCAACTTCTAATTACATATTTCTATTTCGGTTTGTTACCGTTGGATAAAAGTTTTTGTTAGTTCTCTATGTGTTTTGATGATTACTAACAATTGTAAAAAATGTGGAGATGTTTTTGTTCAAGATTAAAACTTGTCAATTTCAAGCATAAACATCCTGTCTGAGACAAACTCGAGCCTGTTGTGTGCAAGCTCTAGCCTGCATTTGACAGAGAGTGTAAACTTGCCATTGTGAACCTCAAACTCGAGACTGAACCTGAAGTTTGAACTTAGGAATTTTTAAAGAGTTTGAGTGAACTCGAGTTCTCAATTGACAAGCTCGAGTTCACCAATGACAGAAAGGCTTGCACTTCAAAAACAACTTTAAACTTGACACCTCTCCTTTCAAACCTCAAGTTTGCACTTTCCAAATAAATTCCTTAATAGTTTTTATAACCTATGAACTCGAGCCTATTATGGCAAACTCGAGTTCATCCTTAGCGGGAAGCATTTTTAAATTAAAGATTTTCATAAATTCTGCACTGTTTCATTGAAAGCAAAGTTCTCCAACTTTGAAATCCCACAAGAGTTTACAAAGCATGTAAACTCGAGTTCATCCTTATGAACTCGAGCCTACACTTGATCAGAAGTTTTTCAAAAGTTTTCTTAACCAAAGTAAACCTAAGACTTATTTCACAAACATTCGGTTCATCTCTGGACAATGACATTAAGAGTATTTCAAAACTAAGACAAACTCGAGCCAAAGATCTTAGGCTCGAGCTTAAAAGTTCCAGAGAGCAAAGCGTGTTTTCAAATTTAGGAAACTCTAGAGTTTGTTTCACAAACCTCAAGTTTATCTCTGAAAACCAAAACTAAGTTTATCTTGAACAATGCCAAACTCGAGTCTGTCACTAATGAACTCGAGTTTGCCTCTTGAACATAAAACTCTCCAGGACTCAAAATCGTGACACCTCTCTCTGGATAAGTTAAACTCGAGTTCAAATCAACCCGAGAGCAAGTGATCTTTCAATAAGCTGAGAACCTCAGGTTTGGATTACAAACCTCCGGTTTATATGTTTTGAACTGAAATGTTTTCACACACTAAAGCTCTAAACTCGAGCCTGGAAGAACTAAGCTTGAGTTCATGACGCTGATCCAAACTTTCAAAATGTTGATTTGAGAAATCATTCTTATCTGACCCGAATACTTTGCTATATTATTCTCTGATACTCCCTGCTATGTTTAAAAACTTTGTTAGTGAATTTTAGAGGATCAAAGAATGTTTGTTAGGGAAATACAACAGAAAGCAAAAATGGTGGAAGATATTAAATGCTACCCAGAAATCTTATCTCTTTTGACCAAATCAATTACACAACGGTTACAAATCATCGAAGATTGATTTCTATAAAAGGAAATCATCTCTCCAACGGTCAAATCCACAAAGAGATAACACTGGCTACTTGGACAGCTGAATCAAGAAGAATACTAGAGAGAAAAGTTGCCAAAACCAGCTTTCAACCTTGGAAAAACTTCTCCAACGGATCTATTTGAAGAGCAACGGTCATATGATGATCTTTGAGTATAAATAGAGAAGTATTCAAGACTTTACAACATATACAATAACTGAAAAGCAAATTACTATCGAGTTCTCTTTCACTTCTTTCAGTTTTCACTTGTATAGTGTCTTTTGACACAACAACTTCAGTGTTTATCTATATCTACTCTGTGAGAGAGTTTTCTTCTGAAAGATATTCATTGTAAAGAAATCACAAGTCAAGGGGACTTGGTGATTTGGGAATCAACGATTACAACTTGTAAGGGGGAGTGAGTTCTAGAGAGAGAATCACTTTTCGAGTACAGAGTCTGTAATCCTTGATATAGTGGAAATCCCAAAGAGTCTGGGGACTGGACGTAGATCAGTGGTTAAGACCGAACCAGTATAAATTCTTGTGTCTCGCTATTCTCCCTCTTGCTCTATTCTACTCTGTTTTCATACTTTAAAACAGAACGAGTTCTTTCAAATTTTTAAAGTACCCAATTCACCCCCCTCTTGGGTATTTGGCTCCACTTTCATTTGGTATCAGAGCTAAGACTTCTCTAAAGAGCTTAACATCTCGAGAAGGATCAACATGGAAAGTATATAGCCTGATGGAGCCTCAATCAACAGACCACCTGGGTTTAGTGGAAAACATTACTCATTTTGGAAGGCCAAGTTCAAAGTCTTCGTTGTGGCATTAGAATATGGGTTATAGAGAGTTTTCGAGGTTGGAGATTATGTTCCAACAGTAGAGCAAGAAGGCCGCAAAATTCCAAAGCCTGAAGATGACTATGATGAGAATGACAGGCGAAAAGTCACTCTCAACAGCAAGGCAATTCTCATGTTGCAAAGTGCTCTTAGCCAACAAGAGTACTTCCGTATTTGCACGTTGTCATCAGCTAAAGCAATGTGGGACGTTCTTGAGATTGCACACAAAGGAACAATGGGAGTAAAGCAAAATCGAATTAACACTCTTATGACTGAATACGATCTCATGTGTATGAAGCCCAGAGAATCCATCAGTGAATTTCAACTAAGATTCACCCATCTGATTAATCAGCTAGCCACCTTGGGAAAGCAATATGATCAGACAGTCCAAGTAAGGAAAATTCTAAACATTCTCAACAAGGAATGGGAAGCCAAGGTTACTGCTATAGAGGAAGCTCGAGGAGAGTCAATGACTTCTGTAGCTGCTCTTTTTGGAAGCCTCTCTGAATATGAGGCCAAGATCAAGTTCAAGAAAGAACTAGATGAAGTTCATGGGAAGAGTAAGGGAGTGGCTCTCAAAGCTAGCAAAGTAATCAAGGAATCAGATGGAGAAGAAGAAGAAGAAGATGAAGAACTGGGAATGTTGGTCCGGAGATTCAAGAAGTTTTATAAAAAGGACTAAGGGCTCAGAAAATTTCACAAAGGGAACTCAAGTTTTGAATCAAAGAAACCCATCGTATGCTATGAGTGTGACAAACCCGGACACATCAGATCAGAGTGCCCACAATTGAAGAATCAAGAGAAAGAAAAGAAGAAGTTTAACAAATTCAAAAAGAAGGCATATGTTTCAGCCATATGAGGAGATAACTCATCCGATGAAGATGAAGCTCAAGAAGAAGAAAAAGCAAACATATGCCTGGTGGTACAAGAACAACAAGATGATAGTGAGGTATGTCTTAGAGTGCCAAAGACCAACAAATGGTACATTGACAGCGGTTGCTCTAAACATATGATGAGAGACAAATCCAAGTTTCTCACAATCAAGCTTAAGGAAGGTGGGAAGGTGACTTTTGGAGGTGATCAATCTGGAAAGATTGCTGGAATTGGTGACATTGGCAACAATGAAGGTCCACTCATCAAAGATGTCTACCTCGTAGAAGGACTATGCCACAACCTTCTCAGTGTGAGTCAAAGCATCGACAAGGGTAACTTAGTTATCTTTGATTCCAACGAATACTTGATTGTGAAAAAGGAATTTCTCCCTTTAGAAAAAAAAAATCAAAAGCCTTATTTAGAGCACCTAGAGATGGCAATTGTTACACTCTTAACTTCCCTAGCAATGCTCCAAATTCTGAAAAATGTTTTGTAAGTAATTTGAGTAAGAGTTGGCTGTGGCACAAACGATTAGCTCATGTCAACATGTTCCAGCTTGATAATTTGCTCAAAAAGGATTTAGTGATTGGCATTCCCAAACTGAGCTTCAAAAATGATTTGACCTGTGAAGCATGTCAAAAGGGAAAGCAAACTAAACCATCTTTTAGAACAAAAAATGAAATCTCTACTAATAGACCACTACAATTGCTGCATATGGATATTATGGGTCCAGCAAGGGTAAGGAGCCTTGGAGGCAATCTGTATACATTGGTTATTGTAGATGATTATTCAAGATTTTGTTGGACTATTTTTCTGTCTTCAAAAGATGAAACATTTGATCAGTTTGTTGTGTTTGCCAAGAAGGTCCAGAACGAGAAAGGTTTTTCTATTTCAGGCATTAGAACTGATCATGGAGGAGAGTTTGAAAACAATGCCTTTGTTGAATAGTGTGACAATATGGGGATAGACCATAACTTCTCAGCTCCAAGAACTCCTCAACAAAACAGTGTTGTAGAAAGAAAGAATCGAGTCCTCACCGAGATGGCAAGAGCCATGCTAAATGAAAACAACACTTCTCAAGTATTCTGGGCTAATGCTATGAGCACCGCTTGCTACATCTTAAACCGAGCATATCTGAGAAAGAAGTTGAACAAGACCCCATATGAACTTTACAAAGGGAGGAAGCTGAACCTGAGTCATTGCACATCTTTGGATGTAAGTGCTATGTGCACAATAACGGTAAGGAAAATCTGGGTAAGTTTGACCCAAAAGCTGATATAGGCATATTTCTTAGATATTCAAATAGAAGCAAAGCCTATAGAATTTTCAATACTAGAACCAAAGTGGTTGAGGAATCTGTTCATGTTGTGTTCAGTGAAGAAAAGACTGATAAATCCTTAGATGATGAGGAAGAAGAAAATGTTTTTAAAAATCAATTCTTTTCAAAAACGACTCCTTCCTCTACTGAAAATTTTGAAAACATTTTTGAGGCTGATCCCCAAAATTCTATTGAAAACCTAGGTCAGTCTCAGCCTAGAACTTGGAAATTTGTTAGAAATCATCCTCTAGACCAAGTCATAGGCAATGTAAATGAAGGAGTAAGAACTTGAAAAAGTACTTTGACTGAAGTCACGTTTTCTACATTCATTTCACACATAGAACCCTCTAAAATAGATGAAGTCCTTTCAGACAATGATTGGGTGATAGCTATGCAAGAGGAGTTACATCAATTTGACAGAAATCAAGTTTGGGACTTAATACCTAGACCCAAGGACCATCTGGTTATTGGGACTAAGTGGGTATTTAAGAACAAACATGATGAGTCTGCAATCATTGTCCGAAATAAGGCAAGATTGGTTGCAAAAGGGTACAACCAAGAAGAAGGTATAGACTATGAAGAAACTTTTGCTCCAGTGGCTAGATTGGAAGCAATAAGGGTTCTTCTAGCCTGTGCATGTGTTAGAGGTTTTAAACTCTTTCAAATGGATGTTAAAAGTGCATTTTTGAATGGTTTTATTCAAGAGGAGGTATATGTTGAACAACCTCCAGGTTTTGAAAATGAACAATATTTTAATCATGTTTTCAAACTCAAAAAGGCATTATATGATCTCAAGCAAGCTCCAAGAGCTTGATATGAGAGATTAAGCCAATTTCTTCTAAATCAAGGGTTTATTAGAGGAAAGGCTGACACAACATTATTCATTAAAAAGAACAAGTTGAATGAAATTTTGATTGTTCAAATCTATGTTGATGACATAATCTTTGGATTTACTAATGATGCTTTGTGAAAGGAGTTTGCAAAGATTATGTAGGGAGAATTTGAAATGTCAATGATGGGAGCTCAACTACTTTCTTGGGCTACAGATCAAGCAAAGAAAAGATGGGATCTTCATCTCCCAAACAAAATATCTCAATGACCTGTTAAAGAAGTTCAGGATGGACCACTGCAATGGAGCTGATACACCCATGAGGAATACTACCTCATTGGATGCTGATGAGAATGGCAAGGACTTCAACATCACAAAGTATAGAGGAATGATTGGATCATTACCCTACCTCACAGCAAGTCGGCCAGACATCCAATTCAGTGTGGGGATGTGTGCAAGATTTCAATCTACTCCAAAAGAGTCACATGCTGAACATGTAAAGAGGGTCTTCAGATATCTTGCAGACACCAAGACACTTGGGTTGTGGTTTCCCAAAGGTTAGCCTGAGCACTTGGTGGCATACCCAGATTCAGATCATGCCGGCTACAAAACTGATAGAAAGAGTACAAGTGGCCAATGTGAGTTCTTTGGCTATTCACTTGTATCTTGGTTCAGCAAGAAACAAACCAGTGTAGCTGTGTCATCAATCGAAGCTGAATATGTAGCTACATCAAGTTGTTGTGCTCAAGTACTGTGGCTTAAGCAACAACTTGTTGATTTGGGGGTAAATCTGAAGGAAATCCCAATCCTATGTGACAACACCAGCACTATCAGCTTGGCTAAGAATCCTGTTCAACATACTAGAACCAAGCATATTGATGTGCGACATCATTTCATAAGGGATCATGTTCAAAAGAAAGATGTCAAGGTGATGTTCATCCCAACTCATCTTCAACTAGCAGACATCTTCACGAAGCCATTAGCCAAAGAACAATTTAATTTCATAAGAAGAGAATTGGGAATGGTAAATCCCAATGAGCTGTAAGTCCTCCTTTACCCAATGTTAGTTTAAGTTTTGATGGTTAATTGTTACTAACTTAAGCATCGGAGTGTTTAGATTTGTTTTATGCAGGATGCTTAAACCTGAAATCTGTTGAAAAGAGGAACAAACTCGAGCCTACCACTTATGAACTCGAGCTTGAGAAAGGCAGAGAAGAAATGAAGATCTGATGATGGACGAACTCGAGCCCATAAGTGATGAACCTCAGGTTCATTTCAGGCAGAGAGCAAACTTGAACTCAATCACATGAGGGAACTCGAGCCTACGAGTAACGAACTCAAGTTCGCGTGACACAGAGAGCAATCAAGTTCAAGATTGACATAGACTCAAGCCTGTAAGTATGAACCTCAGGTTTGCAAGTGAATCTCAAGAGTTCACAAATACACTCTTGAAGTACAGGTTAGTAAGATTTATGACGAACTCGAGCCTACAAGTGTGAACTCGAGTTCATCGCATTGACTATATATATATTGAAACTTGAACTCTCCTCTTCACTTCACTCAAACCTCCGGTTTTGACCTAAAAACCTCTCTTCTTCTTCACTCCAATCTCTGCGAAAATGGCTTCCAAGCAAACAACCCCCAAAGAATCAAACCCTAAACGAATCAATCTTCTTCCCAGACTCTTTCAGAACATCCAGTAAGGAAGAAGACGCGCTCAACTCGTCTGCGCTATGGAATTGGCAGAACAATCCGAGGAGTTCAAGGAGAAAACACTGAAACTCAGCCTCCTCGACCCACAAGATTCACCATCAATGAGGAACGAACCAAGTAAAGACACGACCCGGAGCCTGTTCCTCAAGGAAAAGGGAAAACTCCTCAGACTGAGCCACCTCGAAGGGAAAAACAACCCTTCAAGAGACTGAAGAAAACATCTGGAGTACACTCGGTCCCTACTGCTGGGCAATCTAGCTCTCAAGCTCAGCCTACTCCAGAGCAGCAGGAGCAAGATGCTCCACAAGTATCCCAATCTTTACCTGCTTTGTATGAAATTTACAATCATACTAGAAGACCTAGTGGATTCTGTGAGGAACCCTGTAGGATGACAGCTGATGAAGGGGTTTCCTTTAAGAAGAAATTTGATGAGAAGAAAGCCTTCTGCCCCATAGTGACAGTTGATTTAGCCAAACTGAAAGATTGTGACCTAGATTTATCTCCCTGGCTAAAACAATTTGAGTCACTAATTTCCATTCAGGCTCCTTATAGTCCAAAGCTTGTGAAAGTCTTCTACTTTCACATGCAGTCTGACAATCTTCTAGATGAAGATGGAAATCTTGTTGAGGAAAGGATTGTCACCAAGGTTAGGGGACAAAAGATAACCATTACTCCTTCCTACTTGAACTCTATCTTACAAATCTCCAATCCCCTGCCTCCTGAAACACGCAGATACCACGATCAAGCTATTTTTAGGCTTCTCAGACCCAATGAGCCTGTTCCTAAGGGTGCAAAGATCTTAAACTTCACACCTGCAAGAATGCCTCCTAGGAACAGAGCTATATGGTACATCTATACCAGGAACTTGCTTCAAAAAGGTGGGAAATTCACCCACTTTGCCAAGAAGGACTTCCACATCTTTGCCTCAATCCTGGATAAACGGCTTCAGAATGTTGGGAATTGGCTTTTCCAAGAGATGTCCAGATTTGCATTCCAATCCAGGCAATCATCTCAGATTCCATTCCCAAGTCTTGTATCAATCATCCTCTTCCATGAGAAAATCTGGCATTTGGCTGCCAATGATCCTCCAGTTCAGCCTCCAGTATTTGGTAGACACATTCTCAACCTAATGGGGATAATACCTGAGGCAGGATCAGACCAATCCAGAGTTCCTGCTAGATCAAGGACAACAAGGTCCAGAGGCACTTACTAATGAGCACAAGAAGCTCAAAGTGCACCTCCTCCTCCTCCTCAATCAGCTATTCCTATGGATTTTGACACTAAGATAAAAGAGATTGTGGACAAGGCAGTAGCAGAATTGACTGAGAGTGTCGAGGTTGCAGTTGGGAAACTGGTGTCTGAAGTGAAGAAAGAGCATAGTGATCTGGTAGATATACAAGAAGGCTTTAGAGCTGAACTAGAGGCAATGAAGAATCAAGTCAATGACCAAGCTTCCAGCATGTCTACCTTGTTGGTCACCATGATGAGCCTAAGTGACAAAATGGATGAAATCTTGAAGAATCAATCCATGGCAGCATCTACTTCTGGCACAGTTCCAACACCCACTGCTCTTGAACCTCAGCCTGAGCCCGAGCCTGCCCAGACTACCTCTACTCCACCCTCTTTTGCTGATGACAAAGGGGGAGAAGAGTGCTGAGATGAGGAGACATTTCTTATTGTTTCTGATTGTATAGCCTTTCTGCTGATATGCTTCAATGTGAATATTTGTCTTTGAATCTTATTGTTTGTAGTATACATTTTGTAGTATATCACAATGTGAGAAAAGTTCTGATTAGAATTCAAATAACTTGAAAACTTTTCTCACAAAAATTGAAGTTTCAATTTTTTTAATTGTTTACAAGTGTTGTCATCATCAAAAAGGGGGAGAATGTTAGTTCTCTATATGTTTTGATGATTACTAACAATTGTAAACAATGTGGAGATGTTTTTGTTCAAGATTAAAACTTGTCAATTTCAAGCATAAACATCCTGTCTGAGACAAACTTGAGCCTGTTGTGTGCAAGCTTGAGCCTGCCTTTGACAGAGAGTGTAAACTTGCCATTGTGAACCTCAAACTCGAGACTGAACCTGAAGTTTGAACCTAAGAATTTTTAAAGAGTTTGAGTGAACTCGAGTTCTCAATTGACAAGCTCGAGTTCACCAATGATAGAGAGGCTTGCACTTCAAAAACAACTTTAAACTCGACACCTCTCCTTTCAAACCTCAAGTTTGCACTTTCCAAATAAAATCCTTAATAGTTTTTATAACCTATGAACTCGAGTCTGTTATGGCAAACTCGAGTTCATCCTTAGCGGGAGGCATTTTTAAATTAAAGATTTTCATAAACTCTGCATTGTTTCATTGAAAGCAAAGTTCTCCAGCTTTGAACTTGAGCCTACACTTGATCAGAAGTTTTTCAAAAGTTTTTTAACCAAAGTAAACCTGAGACTTATTTCACTAACCTCCGGTTCATCTCTGGGCAATGACATTAAGAGTATTTCAAAACTAAGACAAACTCGAGCCTAAGATCATAGACTCGAGCTTAAAAGTTCCAGAGAGCAAAGCGTGTTTTCAAATTTAGGAAACTCTAGAGTTTGTTTTACAAACCTCAGGTTTATCTCTGAAAACTAAAACTAAGTTTATCTTGAACAGTGCCAAACTCGAGTCTGTCACTAATGAACTCAAGTTTGCCTCTTGAACATAAAACTCTCCAGGACTCAAAATCGTGACACCTCTCTCTGGATAAGTTAAACTCAAGTTCAACATAGTAGACTCGAGTTCAAACCAACCTAAGAGCAAGTGATCTTTCAATAAGTTGAGAACCTCAGGTTTGGATTACAAACCTCCATTTTATCTGTTTTGAATTGAAATGTTTTCACACACTAAAGCTCTAAACTCGAGCCTGGAAGAACTAAGCTCGAGTTCATGATGCTAATCAAAAATTTCAAAACTGTTGATTTGAGAAATCATTCTTATCTGACCCGAATACTTTGCTATATTATTCTCTGATATTCCTTGCTATGTTTATCGACTTTGTTAGTGAATTTCAGAGGATCAAAGAATGTTTGTTAGGGAAATACAACAGAAAGCAAAAATGGTGGAAGATATTAAATGCTACCCAGAAATCTTATCTCTTCTGACCAAATCAATTACACAACGGTTACAAATCATCAAAGATTGATTTCTATAAAAGGAAATCATCTCTCCAATGGTCAAATCCACAAAGAGATAACACTGGCTACTTGGACAGCTGAATCAAGAAGAATACTAGAGAGAAAAGTTGCCAAAACCAGCTTTCAACCTTGGAAAAACTTATCCAATGGATCTATTTGAAGAGCAATGGTCATATGATGATCTTTGTGTATAAATAGAGAAGTATTCAAGACTTTACAAAATATACAACAACTAAAAAGCAAATTACTATCGAGTTCTCTTTCACTTTTTTCATTTTTCACTTGTATAGTGTCTTTTGACACGACAACTTCAGTGTTTATCTATATCTACTCTGTGAGAGAGTTTTCTTCTGAAAGATATTCATTGTAAAGAAATCACAAGTCAAGGGGACTTGGTGATTTGGGAATCAACAATTACAACTTGTAAGGGGGAGTGAGTTCTAGAGAGAGAATCACTTTTCGAGTACAGAGTCTGTAATCCTTGATATAGTGGAAATCCCAGAGAGTCTGGGGACTGGATGTAGATCAGTAGTTAAGACCGAACCAGTATAAATTCTTGTGTCTCGCTATTCTCCCTCTTGCTCTGTTCTACTCTGTTTTCATACTTTAAAACAGAATGAGTTCTTTCGAATTTTTAAAGTACCCAATTCACCCCCCTCTTGGGTATTTGGCTCCACTTTCAAGTTTCGTGGATGCATCCAATGGTAGGGCCTTAGATAGCAAGACACTTGAAGAGGCTCGAGAGTTGATATCTACTATGGCTGCTAATTCTCAGCAATTTGGAACCAAGGCCAATAGTACTCTTGTTTACCAGATTCAAACTGCTCCAGTCTAGTACGATTATTAGAGATTAGAGACTATACTTGATGATTTGACCTCCCTTGTGAGGCATTTGGCAGTGACATAGACAGTTCAGTCTTCTCCTCCTCAGATTGGGTACTCCTGTGGGTTTTGTTCTGACCCTTATCATTCTACTGACTCTTGTCCTATTTTGCATGATCCTACTTATCAAGACCAGTCAGTAGCTTCAGTAGGTGTTTTTCCAGGAAAGCCACAATGCCAACAAGGTGAAGAGGAGGACATCCCCATTCCTCTTCCTTGTCCTATTTGATAAATTTGATGATTTATGTTGTAATTTAGAGCTTAAATTGTTGTAATTTACTAATTATATTTGTGTAAAAAACACAGAGAAAAAATAGTTAAAATTTGGAATAATAATTTCCAGGCCCTGTGGGCCGGCCCTAGCCATGGTGCTCTCGGGCCGGGCTTTGAAAAACAGGTATTTTTCTTACTCCGGGCCCTGGAGGGCCGGCTCTGATTGACAGTTCTAATAGAAATAGAGTAAGTCAGGTCAAACTTTAACTAAACAGACATGAGACTGTAATGGGGAAAAAAGGCTCGAGCCTAAATGCAGGCCTTTTTTTTTTTTGAGACTCAGACCTGAGCCTTCATAAGGTTTGGTTGACCCTGAAGCTTTTTTATAGGCCTATTTACAATGAAACCCTTTAAAAAGGTCTCATATTACAGGTCTTAAAGGTCATAAGTAGACTTTGTGCACTTTGAAATTAGAATATAATAATTAAAAATAAATAAATAAATATTGTGTTATTTATATGATATAAATATGATTACATTTATTTAATATGTGAATAGGCTAGGCCTAAAGGCTTAAAAATGAGGCCACAACAAAATAAGCCTAACCTATTTACACATTTAGGCCTTTAAATAGGCCTTGGCATGACCTTTTTAACCAATAGGTCATGCTAGACCGGGCCTTAAATAGGTTAGGCTATGGCTGCCTAATAGGAGCTTGGCCTATTTCCACCCCTATAGGTAGGATTTGAGGAGGAATAGTTGTGCGCAGCCTTAGGCTAGCAAGAGGAGAGGCAGAATTTGAAACTATGATCTCCTAGTCATATGGTAACAATCTTATTGTTGTGCCGCAGCTCAGTCTGGTGTTAACATAAAAGTCAACTTGACTCAAAGTTTGATCATTTCAAACTTTCTGTATCATATTTAAATTGTACTTAATTATATCACAGTTTCACCTAATTTAAATTGACGTGGGAATTCTTCTTGTCCTTCAACTTATTTGTATAAAATTGATTTGACTCATTGGAATTTTTATAATTTCAAATTCAAGTAATTGTGAGAATTGACGTGGCCGTGGAGCAAATATGTAGGGCAATGGGACAACCACGATGAACATAATTGTCGCTGAAAACATTACTACATTAAATAATGGCAATTATCTATCGCCATCAATTCCGTGTCGACAATAGAATTACAGTTTACATTTTTTTTAATTGCCACTAAATGTAATTTTCAGAAGGAAAAAAAAAGACACTACTTAAAAAGATTGAATGTATTATATTATTATAATTTTATCATGAATAAATAAAACAGGATAATGAGTTTTTATTTTCATGAGTTTTATGTTTAAATTAATACTTTAGTTGGTGATATACGATTTTTGGACGAAAGACTAATTGAAAAGTGTTCTGTCTGAGAACACAGATAGATTAGACTTGACTAGGTTGTCAAGCCTAGAGCCTACGTACCCTTTGAGGGGATCAAAGTCCATGTAGTTCGCAGTAAACTTGGAGGCGTGAGGCCAGGAGGTGGTGTGTGTGCTCTGTGTGGCAGAATGTAAATAGAGCATAGATTAGAATGTGTGCACCTGATTAGGGTTCCCTTGTATTTATAGAGGAGTCTGGTGCGAGTATCCCCGGGTTAATGAGCGATATCCGGGGCCAAGATATCAGGGGCTGATATCTCGGGATCATGATTGGGGGAGATCCCCGATTAATGGGATCCTAGGTTAGTGGGATTCCATATCTTTGCCCATTATGGTGTTGATTCTGCCTCAGGCATGGTTGGGCCGTGGTCTGGATATGGGCCTTTTGGGCTGGTCCGTAACAGTTGCCCCCAAGCTCGATTGTTCAGGCTTTTGGACGGCAGAGGTGTATATTGCCTTCGGCCATCGTTCGGGCCGAGGTCCTCTCCTTTGGCCAGACCAGCTTGCGGGTACCGCGGTCCTTAAGTCGGCTCCAGGTCCGGGGACGACTCGTGGTGCCTTTGCCCGGGTGACCTACTGAGGATGCCGGGCCCACCTTGCTGGGGCGGTAATTCAACCCGTCTCGGTCTCAAAATGCCCCCAACTACTTTGGCCCTGCCCTTCATGCCTTTTGTCATTCTTTGCGCGCTTCGGGATTCCCCCCACATGCCATCATTGCGGGTTCATAGATGTCAGGCCCTGAGTGGCGGTGGTCTGCAACCGTCGCGCCCTTCCGTGCCCCAATGTTCGTGCGCATTTAATGCGCTGACGTCGTGTTGTACCAATCCCGTTGCCCCTAGGTGTAGATGGGCTGTTTTGCCCCTGGCCCTTCGCGGCTTGGTTTAAATAACTTTCTCCCTCCTTCTCTTTCACTTTTCTATTCGTTTATTCTCCAATTCTTTCTTCTGGTTTCTGTAGAGTTCGCAGAGAGAATTCTTCCTTGTCTGAAACTTTTGTTGTTTTCCAGCATCCTAGTTTCTTCGATTTTCCAAGTACAGGTATTTCGTCCTCTTCTTGACACTTTTGTTTGGTATTTTTCTTCATTTTACCGTTTATTTTCTGGGATTATCGTCTGTGTTGTCGTTCCTTCGGGGTTTCTTCGAATTTTCTGGTTTTCTTGTGTCATCTCACCCAAAATTCATCCCCCTACTCTCCTTTAAGCACAAGCCTTTCGTGCCTTAGGCTTCTAGCTATGGTGAGGGACAGAAATTTTCCTAGGCCAAGGGCGTCGTTAACACCGGAAGAGGAAATGTTCCTCCGTACGCGTCTCCAACGGGCCACTTATTGGGTTTTTGGGGGCGAACCACCTGCCGCAGGGGTTTTGGCTCCTTTGCGACGAGGTGGCGCCAACCGCCCGGGGCGAGCTAGGGCTTGCCCGGCTTCTGCTTGGGTCTGTCCGCCCTCTGGCGTACGCTCTGCCCCCCAGGTCTCTCGGCAGAGCCGGGGTAGGCTCCTCGTCCGAATCCGGGTTCCTTGCGGTGATGGCCCAACCCCTCAATTTTCATGAGGGTCCTTCTCATGTTCACGAAAGTCCTTTTCCGGACAGGTATCTCGGCCCATGTTGGGACTGCCTTACGGAGAGTTCTGCGCTGATAGCGCAAGGTGGAGACGCCAGGGCTTCTTCCATACTCGGCTCTTGCTGGCATCGGTCTGCCACGGATGTACCTTCTTGCGCCCTCGTTCGTCTGAGTCCGCAGTCTATTTCGTCTGCCACCGTTGTAGTGCTAGGTATTTCCACTCTTTTACTAATTCTGGCTTTGTTTATTTGCCTTTAGGTGTAATGGCTCCCAAATCCTGATCTTCCAAGCAACACTCAGAGCCCAAGGGTCCGGACTCTTCTAGTCCGCCGGAGGCCCTGTGCCGGCGATACAACTGGGTGTCGCACGAGGTGCTTAGGACTCGGTCTCTCATGTCGGATGCGGACCTCACTCGGCTGAAGATCCCGGATATGTCAGGGTGCATCCTTAGGTGCCTGTCGGCCGATGAACTCGTTTGTACGACGCGGGAAGCGGGTCGGCCCAACTTCTTCTTTTTCTACTGGGATTGCCTGACTTGAGTCCAGGTTTCCCTGCCCTTCACCACTTTCCAGATGGAGGCCCTGCTCCATCTAAGACTTGCCCCCTCCCAACTTCATCCGTACAGGTGGGCTTACTTGGTCGCTTTTGAGCGGCTATGTAATTCCTTCCCGATCCTGATTGCGTGTACCACCAACCTCTTTTTCTACTACTTCGGCCCTTTTACCCCTAGTTCACCCAAGGAGAGCGAGAAGCTGAAAGGGTTGGTGTCGTTGCGTATCAACCTGGAGCGGAGGCTCATGACGCCTTTTTCGGATTCTTTCAAGAGGTTCAAGGGGGCCTTTTTCAAGGTTGAGGCCAAGTTTGGGAAACAACCTTGGTTTCTGGAGGGTCCCGAGGGTGCCGATGTGGGCTGGCGCTTTCCCTTGTACTGGATGTAGAGCCATCATGATGCCAAGGCTACCTCCTTCCATGTTCTGCGTAAGGACCTGTGGCCGGAGTTGGCTTCTGCCGTTCCTCGACTGGAGGCCTTCGTGGCGGAGTACGGGGTAAAGCCCGCTAGTTACTTTATAACTGGGGATGGCTCCAAGCCGCTGCCTCCTACCAGTAGGGTTTTTTAGTAGTGTGTTGTCTTTATTTTTGTTTTTTTTATGGATCCATGATTCTGACTTGGTATATCTTTGCTTTTTCAGCTCGAAATATGAGTTCCCTTCCACTCTATCTTCGTGTGGCGAATCCAGCTGCTGCCTCGCCCAATCGCCCAAAGAAGCGGGGTGCCTCTGAAGGTGCTGGTGTGGCCGAGGCTCCAAAGAAGGCAAAGGGCTCAGCCGACCAGGGTCCTTCTATTGCTGAAGTTGCCAAGTCTGCCCGGGCGGTGGAAACCCCGGCTTTGGAGAGGCAGGAGGCTGTTGCCGAGTCTCCGGCTTCTAAGGGGAAAGAAGTCGCGGTCAGTGATGAGGAGGTCGAGGCCGCACTCCTCTCTGAGGTGCCCTCTAGCTCGCCGCCGAGTTCGCCCTCGTCCCCGCCACTTCCCCCTCCTCCTCCTCCGCCAACGGGTCCGTCTTCGGTTTTCCCCGCGGCTTTTTGTGGGAAGAGGGGGTGACTACGGAGGTGAACGCTGCCTTCCTTCCTCCCCGCCATTTTATGGATAGCCGGTCGTTGTCTCCCCCGGCCTTGGATTAGCTACACTTGGCTCAGAAGGAATTATGCCGGTCAGTGGGGTACGTCCAGGCCTTGATATTGGTGCGGGAGCAGTACGCCCTGGTCGGTGCCGAGTGCCACAGGCTGAGGGCGGCTGAGGCAGAGCTAAAGAGGGGCCTGGCCGCGGCAGAGGCTAAGGCCGCGTCTGTCGGGGGGCTTAGAGAGGAGTTGGTCGTGGCTGAGGCGAAGGCCAGGTCTGCTAAGGAGGAGGCCGTCATGCCCTGGGCAGAACGGGATGCGGCCAGGGCGGAGCGAGACGCTGCCAAGGCCGCGGCTGTGAAGGCTGACCAGGAACTTCAGCTTGCCCGGGGCTTCGCTGAAAAGATGGCTGAGGAGTGCAGCCGGGCGCAGAAGGGGTTGTCGGAAGGCTTGGCAGCAATGAAGACTCTTTAGCAACAGTGGGCCTCCCTGTCGAACGAGAAGGAGGGGCTTCAAAAAGCCCTTTTCGAGGAGAAGGCGGCTCGCCAGGAGGCATGTGTGGCGTTGGTGTAAACTGCCGAGGAATGCTTCAAGCAAGCTTTAGCTCAGATTCGGTTTTTCAATCTCGGCATCGAGCTTAACGTGGATGGGTACGATTATCGCGCCTTCATTCAGGACGGGAATCTGATCCCTTACCAGTCTCCTACCGCCAAGGACCCTGCTGACGGTGCTGAAGAGGATGCTGTCGAGGGAGCCGGTCCTTGCAGCTAGTCTTAGATCTTAATTTTGTTCTCTTTTCGTTTTTTTTGGGGCATGTGTGCCCTTGTAATTCCTCAGAACAATTTTGGCCTTTGGGCCATTCTGTACAAACTTTTTTAGACAATAAATGATCTACGTTTTCATCATCCCTTTGTCTTAGTTTTTCGTAATTCCAAACTAGGTTTAGATGACTTAGACAGTGAATGATTTACAATTCTATCATCCTTTTGCCTTGTTTTAGTTGTTCGTTGGCTGCATGCGTACAAGCCGTTTTTACTCTACCACACTCAGGGTGTGGGAGGTTGGGGCAGGGTCGTCTTGTTTCAACCTCGTCAGGTATAACTAACCTCGCTGCCTCGGTCCAACTTTCCAATAGTCGGATTCCAACTTTCACTTAGTCGGATTACGTTTTTCTGACGTAAGGGCGGGACTACCACGTGTTCAACCGAGGCTTCTTCTACCTCTTAATCAAACATTTTGACCTGATCAGCGTCAGCATGGTAGTTCGCTCGCTTAGTCGGGTGAGCGTTGACGCGTCAATTTCACAAAAGGCCACGTGTGGCGCCTTCGCCTAGCTTTAACCGATGCCTATCACAGTACAACGGCTGGTTTTTGTACATCTAGATGTTTTTGGTTTTCGGCCGGGTACACGACCTCGGAGCCGTTTATCCGGTGCCAGGTTAATAGACCTTGGCTTTCGGTTTCTTCGCTGGGCTTCTTTGCCTTGGCCTTATCGTTTTTTGACCAAGCTTCATTCGTGAATCTCCTCAATGGGGTCCTTTATTGATAAGAAATAGCCCTAAGGGGCTTTACAAAGAAATACGATTAGAAACGACATAATTTGAACTTTGAATTAATGAACTAAACAAAGTAAAAACAAACGATGCTGGGGCGGGATCTAGCTATAGTGGATCTTCAACTTATCGGCGTTCCATGTTCTTTTGACCGGCTTCCATGCCAGGGTCTCGAGGATGTATGCTTCTCCATCGAGCTTCTCTTTGATCCGGTAGGGGTCTTCCCAGTTTGCCGCCAGCTTCTCGTCCTTGGCATTCTTGTTGCCTATGTCAGCCCGTCAGAGTACGAGGTTCCCGTGGTTAAAAGACAGTGGCCAGACCTTTCTATTGTACTTAGCCGCGAGTAGCTGTTTGGCGGCTAATTCCCGGCAATGCGCCGTGACTCGGATTTCGTCTATGAGGTCCAAGTCGGTCTTTAAGGCGTCATCGTTCGACTCCTGCCCTTCTTGTCTGGCTCTAACCTTTCTCCAAGACGGCTGCCCGATTTCGACTGGGATCATTGCTTCACATCCGTAGGTTAGCCTGTACGGGGTTTCCTGGGTCGAAGACTGTACGCTCGTCCGGTATCCCCAAAGAACGCTGTGGAGCTGCTCGGTCTAGCTAGAGTCGGCTTGTAACATTTACGTCTTGAGTCCGTCCAGGATGATTTTGTTGGCGGCTTCGGCTTGACCATTTGACTGCGGGTGCTCTACGGACGAGAAGTGCTATTTAATGTCCAAGTTGGACATTAACGCTTGGAATCGGTGGTCCATGAACTGGGTCCCATTGTCCATGACGACCTCGGCCAGAATACCGAAGCGGGAGACGATGTTGTGCCGGAAAAACTTCATTACTCTGGCCGAGGTTATTGTGGCAAGTGGCTCTGCCTCGATCCACTTGGTGAAGTAGTCTACTGCGACAATGAGCCATCTGCATTGCCCCTGCGCTGGTCGAAATGGTCCGAGGATGTCCATGCCCCATTTGTAGAAGGGCCAGGGGGCTGGCATTCCTTTCAATTTTGTGGGCGGCGGCCATATGATCCTGGCGTGTTTCTGGCAACTATCGCACGTCTTGGCTTTTTCCATGGCATCATTCTTCATGGTAGGCCAATAGTAGCCGGCGCGTAGTGCCTTTCTCGTGAGGGCCTTGCCCCCCATGTGGTGGCCGTTACTGCCTTCATGTAATTCGGCCAGCACGTATTTTGTCTCGGTTTCGCCAAGACACCGCATCATCGGGCAGTGCAGTCCCTTTTTGTAAAGTTGATCATCAACCATTGCGTAGAGAGCGGCTTCTCTGATAAGCTTTTTGGCCTCGGTTGAGTCGGTAGGGATAATTCCCCTTTCGAGGTAGTCTTCAATCGGCTTCTTCCAGTCAAGCCCTGCTGAGATGGTCATGACACAGCTCGGCTCGGTCAGGTTTTGCTGGATCACAGTCCTGTGATTGTCTGGTCCCTTAGTGCTTGCCAGTTTGGAGAGGATGTTGGCTCTAGCGTTCTCCTCTCTTGGGATATGGGAGACGGTCACTTCTTCGAACTCGGCCATGAGCTCTTTGGCGCGGTTTAGGTACTTTGCCATAAGAGGGCCTTTTGCTTGATAGCTGCCGTCAATCTGTACGGCGACGAGCTACGAGTCAGTTAAAACCTTTACTCGGTGGGCTCCGTTGTCTTTTGCCTGGAGTAGTCCGGCCAGCAGAGCCTCGTACTCGGCTTGGTTATTGGAGGTTGGGAACTTTAGTTGGAGAGAGTGCTCGATAGCGACCCCCTGGGGGCTTTCCACGATGACTCCTACACCGCTGCCCTTAGCGTTAGATGATCCATCTACATATACCTTCCAAGTCCCGTCGCTTGTTACTGCCGGGGTGAGCTCCCTGATGAAATCCGCCAGCGCTTGTGACTTGATCGCTTGCCGGGCCTCGAACGCTATGTCGAACTCTGACAACTCAATGGCCCAGTTGGTCATCCTTCCGGCTAAGTCTGGCTTATGGAGGATCTATTGGATCGGCTGGCTGGTGCGCACCACTATCCGATGTCCTTGAAAGTAAGGCCGGAGCCTTCTTGCCGCGGTAAGCAGGGCAAAGGCCACTTTCTCAAGTTTAAGGTACCGGAATTCAGAGCTCTGTAAAGCCTTGCTGATGAAGTATATCGGCATCTGCCCGGCCTCAGCTTCTCTTACTAGGGCAGCTTTGACGGCTTCGTTGCCGATGGAGAGGTATAGGAACAAGGTCTCCCTCGTGTCCAGTTTAGTTAGCACCGGCAGGGTTGCCAAACATCGCTTGATCTCTGCGAAGGCGGCATCGCAATCTGGATTCCAGCCCCCTCGGGTTTCTTTCTTCAGTAGTTTGAAGAAAGGTAGGGCTTTCTCGGCCGACTTGGGTAAAAACCTTGTTAGGGCAGCCAGCCGGCCGGTAAGCTGTTGTACCTCCTTCTTAGTCCTCAGGGGCTGCATTTCAAGGACGGCCTTGCATTTGTCCGGGTTGGCTTCGATTCCTCGGTTGGTCAACATGAAGCCCAAGAACTTTCCGGTCGGAACTCCGAAGGCACATTTGGCCGGGTTCAACCTGATTCGATGTCTTCTTAGCTTCTGAAACGTCTGTTCAAGGTCCCGGATGTGGACTTCTGGTGGCTTCGACTTGACGATCATGTCATCTATGTAAACCTCTATGTTGCACCCGATCTGGTCTTCGAACACCCGGTTCATCATCCTTTGGTAGGTGCCCCCGGCATTTTTCAACCCGAATGGCAGGACGTTGTAGCAGTAGTTTGCTTTGTCTGTCATGAAAATGGTTTTCTCCTGGTCTGCCGGATGCATGGCAATCTGATTGTATCCGGAGTAGGCGTCCATGAAGGAGAGGAGCTGGTACCCGGACGAGTTGTCCACGAGTTGATCGATATTGGGCATCGGGTAGGAGTCCTTTGGGCACGCCTTGTTGAGGTTCGTGTAGTCGACGCATACTCTCCATTTGCCGCTGGGTTTGAGTACCATGACTACGTTTGAGAACCAGGTTGTGTATTGCACTTCTTGAATGAAGCCGGCCGCTAGGAGCTCCTCGACATGGCTCTCAAGGGTCTTCTGTCTGTTGTCGGCGATATTCCTCTTCTTCTGTGCTACTGGTCTTGATCCCGGCCATATGCTGAGTTTGTGGCAACAAAAGTGGGGGTCAATGCCAGGTATCTTGGCCGAGGTCTAGGCAAAAATGTCTTGGTTCTGTCTGAGGAAACGGATCATCTCAAGTTTTTGGTCGTCCCTCATGTCTCGGCCGATTTTGGCGGTCTTGGACGAGTTCGTCCCTAGTGTTATTTCCTCAAGTTCCCCTTCCGGCTCGGGCCTGTGGTTTACCTGCTCGCGGAGGTCGAGCTCTACAATGTTGATCGGATGCCAGGGGTGTCTGTCGCCGTCGACCTCGGCTATTGACTCGTTGGATCCAAGCCGAGGTGGAGATGAGGGTCCTCCTTCCTCAACCCAGAGAGCTTCAAAGTAGCATTGCCGTGACTCCTTTTGGTCTCCGGATACCACGACTATCTAGTTTTTGTCATTGACCATCTTTAATTTTTGGTGCTTGGTGGACACCAGTATGTCCCAGTTGTGAATTGTGGGTCGGCCGAGGATAATGTTGTATGGGGAGCGGAAATCGGCCACGATGAACCTGATGTGCTCTGACTTGAATGCTTCTCTTGTTCTGAGGGTCAACCGGAGGTCAATATAACCCTTTAGGAAGGATTGTTCGCCGTTGAATCCGATTAGGGTGGTCTTGCACAGCTTGAGGTCCTCTTTGTCGAGGTGCATCCTTTTATAGGCGTCCCAGCTTATGATGTCGGCCGAACTTCCGGCATCCACAAAGATCCTCTTGACACGGTAATTCACAAAGGTTCCGATGATTACCAGTTCGTCCAGGTGACCGAGGATGACGTCCTTGAGTTCTTCGTTGGTAAAGGTCAAGGGGGCGGCTTTGGCTTGGCGGGATCGTCCTTGAACTTGGGTAGATCTCGGACGGTTAGGATCTCACGGAGGTATTTCTTCCGCTGACTTACTGTGTCACCTCCCCCTCCAAAGCCTCCGCTAACGACGCTGCACTGGAAATCTACGTCGGGAAACTCATCGTCTGAGACGGTCTTCTGCTTCTTCTCCGGCTTTCGGGTCTCCCGGGCGGACTTCTAGTGTGGCCACGGTCGTTGCGCTTGCCGTTCGTCCTTCCCTGGGTCTTGATGACATACTGACGCAGCTTCCTTTCTCTTACAGACTTTTCGATTGCGTCCCAGAGGTCGTAACATTCATCGGTGGTATGTCCATGGCAATCGTGAAACGTGCAAAACTTGGTGCGGTCCGTGTTGGAGCGGCCCCTAATCGGCCTCGGTTTGTCGACCCGCCTCATCTCGGCCTGGGCTACCTCTTTCCATACCTGCGACCCAGGGACGTTCAAGGGGTGTAGCTATTGTACTTTGCCTTGGGTTCGGCTCGGTCGGGTTTGATCCTTCTATCTCTGTTCCGGCCGCGGGACTCGGTCTTCTGCTTACTTGATCGTTCTCCATAGTCGGGAGAGATATTTCTTACCTTGTCTGGTTCATCTGCGTTTGTCGCTTCCATTTGCTCCACATCCAAGTATTTCTTGGCTTGGATATAAAACTCGGTTAGGGTGCAGACTTGGTTATTGCATAAGTTTTTGGCCAGACGTGACGATGGGTCAAGCCCGTTAATCAGGCAGTGCACATGGACTTCTTCTGACAACGATCGTACCTGCATTGCGACGTCCTGGAACTGGTCGAGGTACTTCTGCAGCGGCTCGCCCTTCTTTTGTTTCACCTTGCTGAGCGTGAACTGGGATTTCAGATGCTTTTTACTCATGGCGAAGTGCAGTTCGAACTTACGTCCGAGATCTTCGAAATTTCAGACCGAGTTTTCTGGGAGGGAACTTAGCCACTTGTGCGCCGTTCCGGTCAGCGTAGCCATAAAGAGGCGTTCGATGACAGGGCCCTCAATGGACCGAACCCACATCAATTTGTCAAAAATGTCGAGATGGTTACGTGGATCCTGGGTTCCGTCGTACTTCGAAAGGTCGGCCAAGTCGAAGTCTTTGGGATAGGGGGCCGATACCGCCGCCCTCGTGAACGGGGATCTGCTGGATCCGGTAAGGAACTTTATTTTGTACTCTCGGGGTGATCCATGGCGCGGGGAGTCATGACGGGGAGACCCGTGGTGAGGTGATTTCTGACGTGGAGCTCGACGGGCTCTGTCGGCCTCTCGGTGCTCTTCCCGGTCTCGGTTTCCTCTTCTGCCTCGGCCGTTGTGATTTGTGGGACCATTTCGGCCTTCGGTGTTGTCATGGCCTTCTGAAGGCGGTGGGTGACCTATTTCCAAATTCGTCCTCCCGCTTGGTCTGCTGGTGCTTCTTCGCCCGGTCCTTTATTGTGGACTACTGGATGAGTGGCTACTGTGTGTGGCCGGGCCTCTCTCAGTATGATGCTCCCTCCGGTTTCCTTGTGGGTGATGGTTCTGGAGTTCCTCCCTTATCATCTGTGCGAAGGCTTGGAGGTCCACTTGCCGCTGCAACAGATCCTACCTTTCCTTATCCTCGAGCCTCTGCAGAAGTGATTCTTGCGTTCTCCGAAGGATACGGATGTCAGCTTCTAACGCCATAGCGTCCTGGGTAGGAATCTCCCCGAGTGCCTGCAACAGCGACTGATCATCCGCGGAAGGGGAGGTTGCCGTGTCGGTAACATGACCCTCAGGGGTGGTCTCGCGTCGCGGTGGATCCTGTGGCTGGCTTGGCCCGACTGGAGTTTGGTCCGGTGGCGATGCTCCGCCGCCCTACGGTGGTAGATTCCTGCTGTGGCTTCTAGTGTTTGCCATTGTGGTCACGGGGATGAGAGTATACCTTTCCCCACAGACAGCGCCAATGTTCTGTCTGAGAACACAGATAGATTGGACTTGACTAGGTTGTCAAGCCTAGAGCCTATGTACCCTTTGAGGGGATCAAAGTCCACGTAGTTCGCAATAAACTTGGAGGCGTAAGGCCAGGGGGTGGTGTGTGTGCTCTGTGTGGCAGAATGTAAATAGAGCATAGATTAGAACGTGTGCACCTGATTAGGGTTCCCTTGTATTTATAGAGGAGTCTGGTGCGAGTATCCCCGGGTTAATGAGCGATATCCGGGGCCAAGATATCAGGGGCTGATATCTCGGGATCATGATTGGGGGAGATCCTCGATTAATGGGATCCTAGATTACTGGGGTTCCATATCTTTGCCCATTGTGGTGCTGATTCTGCCTCAGGCATGGTTGGGCCGTGGTCTGGATATAGGCCTTTTGGGCTGGTCCGTAACAGTTGCGCCCCAACACTCTAATCTCATTTATGATGCATCCATTACCCTAACAATATTTACCTGGTACATCCAACACCATTGAAGGAGTATAAAAATAACATAGGGTGTGGGATACAATTGGAAAAAAATATCAAGGTTGGGTCGTTACTTTACCCATTACTATAATTACTATTGTATCATATAGCACAGGAGGAGAAAAGAATGCCTTCATTGACCTCGTTCTCCATTTAATGTCTCTACCATTAGATCCACCTTTAATGGTTCGGATTTAATGATAGATTTTTATTATATTTAAAATTATAATAATATCTTTTTTTAAAAAATAGTATCAAATCTCAACCATTAAAAGTTGATTTAATAGTATACTAGAGACATTAAATAGAAAGTAAATAGAGATGGAGGTCAATGGACACACCCTTCCAACAAATAGTTGTATCTCTACGCAATTTTATTGGATAGAATTTCTTTATGGTCTTCGCAATTCTATTGAATGAGTCAGAAATCAAAATTTAAAGTTGACTTTAAACTTTACTTCTTGCATGAGTGAAGCAGGAGATGGATGTGATGTCTATAAACTATATGCTGTTATTGGTTTGATCTAAAGATATTGTGGTGCTGTTACTCAAGATAATGCAGATTGTTATCATGGGCATTATTTTAGGGAAGAGGATTATAATAATGATTTTACCAACATAGTGAAGGTTGGAGCTTGATACCCAATAGGGGGGTGAATTGGGTATCTTTATAATTTTCGAAACTTGGTCTGTTTTTGAACACTTAAAACAGAGCAGAATAGAGGAGTAGGGAGAGGAAGCTTAACACAATGTAGTTTATACTGGTTCGGTCCTTTCTCTGACCTACATCCAGTCCCCAAGCCTCACTTGGGATTTTCAATCCACTAACTCAATGAAGTTGATTACACACTCTGTACTAAGAGTTGTTCTCTCACTAGAACACACTCCCCCTTACAAGTTGTAATCAATACTCCCTAACTACCAAGTCCCCTGACTTGTAGTTATCTCAATCAATAAATGATTTACAAGTGAAAAACTCTCTCAAAGAGTAGATAGATGAACACTGAAGCACTAAGTATCAAAATGATACTATTACAAGTGAAAGCTAATACACAATAAATGAACTTAGAATATTTTCGCTCAGAGTAGGTGTATCAGCTGGAGATGAAGTTAATGCTCTCTATTTATAGGTAGAGAACTTTAAATGACCGTTGCAAGATGATTCTAGCCATTGTAGATGATTTGCACAAAGTCTGGTCATCTTCTCTCTCTAAACTTTTGCTAATCCAAGTCTTAATGAAGTCTGATGTGGCTCTCTGAGTTTTTGCCCGTTGGAATTGACTTTACTTGATGTAGTAAGCTTCCTTTAACGTTCATTAGGCGTGCTCAGATGGATTAGCTGAAAGTAGGTGAGATTGTGCAGGTGCATTAAATGCACTGTTCACCTTTTTGCTTTTTCTCACATATCTTCAATAATCTTGATCTATAATGACTTAAAACACTCAACAAACTTTGTTAAACATATCTGGGAACATGAGTGAATGATATATGAAAGCAATTAGATCAAACAGCAAGATATAGAAGATTTTACAATTTTGAAAATGCACCAACGGTCACAAACCTTGAGGTTAGTTCATTCAACCTCGAGGTTTGCTTGAAGGTTTTAGGCAAACACAGCTTTTTTAAAACATGTAACCTCGAGCTTGAGATATGAACCTCGAGGTTTCTCTTACACAGAAACCTTCTAGCAAATCTTAGTAACTCACAAACCTTGAGGTTCCAAAGGTAACCTCGAGGTTTGAAGCTTGACTCAAAAGCTTCATATTTCACTGGAGCCCGACAACCTCGAGGTTGAGAATCCATACTTGAGGTTGGTATTTGATAAAGCAAAGTTCAGTTTAAAAACATAAGGCTCAGCCTCGAGGTTACAATCTTAACCTCGAGGTTTTCAATGCTTTGAAAACCAGTTTGCTCTCTGTATATCACAATACTCGAGGTTGAAATACCATACTCGAGGTCAACAGGTTTTTCTTCAAACTTAAGTTTCAAAATAAAGTGTCCAACCTCGAGGTTGCAATATGGACCTCGAGGTTTTCAAGCTTGTTGAAAACCATGACTTCTCTGGATGAGTCAAAACTCGAGGTTAGCTTTCCATACTCGAGATTGTAAGTGTTAATGCAAAACTTGGGTTTTTCAAGAAGACCAGAACCTCGAGGTTGACTTTCCAACCTCGAGGTTTCACATAGTTTTTGTGAAACCAAGTTTTGTAGCATGAAAACACTTGACTTTTTTTAAAGCTTCTGTAAGGTCAAACCTTGAGGTTACAATACCAACCTCAAGGTTTGCTCTTGAACAAACTTTTTGACACTTAAGAGCAAAACCTCTTTAATTGTTTGTAGTTGTTGGCAATCATCAAAACCATCAGAGAACTAACACATAGAAAATGATGAACTAATGTCGCATGCTCTTCAGCAACAATTTTCACAACTTTTCTAGCCCTGGGGAGAACTCATGTTGTGGCGATCAGATTTGCATTGTCTATGTTTTGCTGGGTTTGCTTGTGCAATGTGCCGTGTGGAATGATTTGAAGAAAGTGGTGGCTACTGGATTCACATTCTGTGTTCATTGTGAGTGCAAGTGTGATCTTGTGAAGAATCTAAAGGAAGTACAAGAGAAGCATGTCAATACATATAGAGAAAATTGTTATAAAGAAATCTTTATGTATTGTTGTGTGATTTGAAAACTGGTCAACTAATTCACCTTATCTCCTTATTTTTGTGTTATTCAAGTTGAGCACATTTAAGATAAATAATGTTCAACTTGAGGGGACATGTTAAAATATAAGGAAATCATTGATTAGTTGGTTAAGGCCCATTTTATATAAAAGGATTAATCATTGAAATTAGAGTGTAGAGTGTGGAGCTCTCACCATATTAGAGAGAGGTTAATTTGAGTCTCTCCCTTTAGAAAGGGAAGTCCCTCCTAGATCCCTAGAGTTAGGGTTTGTGGTTAATCATGTTGGAAAACTGAGCAATCTAAACATGTTAAACACAGATTAACATTTAGATCAATGCGGATAAATGAAATACAGATCACAAATACCTCCCGCCATTGATTTGTTTCCAGAAGCGAGCAGGGACGAACTCCGAGTTTCAGTACTTCTGATCCTTGTCTCTGAATCTGCAGATGGTGTGCTTGTCTCATTGTTAGAGCAGGTTCAGGGGACCGAAAGTTTGTACACGTACGAATTACCCTTTGGCCATCACAGAGATAAAGGCATTCATGTGTATCAATTAGCAATTATTGCGTATTGATTGGGCCGTTACTAAATTAATGGACGGTTACAAAACAGGAATTAATGTGGGCCACTTAATAGAATTAATGGAATATTAATTATAATATTAAAATTCCAACATTCTCCCACTTGGTCCATATACTTCAGTATATACCTCTGAGAAACAAAATGCATGGATCATAGCGATAGGCTCTCTTAAAGCGAGTAATATCTTCCATGTATCACAGTGCATCATGTTTCCCAAGCCCAAATAACTTAATGAATAAACCCCATGTTTATTCTAGGTCCAAACTTTAATGATATTTCTCAAAATGAATATGTGCGCAATACTGAATGAGAAAATATCGCATATAGAGTTTCATAAATAACATCATTCTTACAACGAAAGTCACATAAAGGAACCAAGTCCATTCTTTCTGCATGATCCTGAAATTTCAATGTAGGCATGCCTTTAGTTAAAGTATCAGCAATGATCAATTCAGTGCTCATGTGTTCAATAACCACTGTTTTATTTTTAACACGCACTTTTATGGCTAAACACTCAATGTCGATATGCTTGATTCGACTACCACCTTTATTGTTTTTAGCCATAAAAACAGCAACTGAACTGTCACAATATAACCTCAATGGCCTAGAAATTGGATCCATAATTCTAAGCCCAAAAATGAAACTCTCCATTCATGCACCATGTGAGGTAGTCTCAAAACAAGATACAAACTCAACTTACATAGTGGAAATAGCAATTAAAGACTGCTTTTTACTACTCCATGATACAGCTCTATCGGCTAGCATGAAAATATATCCTGAAGCGGATTTTCTTAAGTCCATGCAGCCAGCATAATCTGAATCGTTGTAACCAGTCACTTCCAAATTGTCGATTCGTTTGTACTTAAGCATGTACTCTTTAGTCCCTTGAAGGTATCTCAATACTTTCTTTGTAGCTCTCTAGTGGTTTATACCTGGATTACTCTGATATCTCCTTAGCATTCCAACAGCAAATGTATTGACAAGTCTTGTGTAGACCTGAGCATACATAAGACTTCCTACTATTGAAGCTTAAGGAATGTATTTCATTTGTTCCCACTCAAAATTATTCTTTGGGTACTGGTCCAAATTGAACATGTCACCTTTCACAATAGGAGCTACGCTTTGTGAACAATACCTCATCCGAAATCTTTCCAAAACTTTGTTGATATAGGTCTCTTGAGGCAAACCTAGAACACCTCTACATCTGTCTCTTTGTATCTTAATGCCAATGACATAAGATGCATCTCCCATATCCTTCATCTCAAAGCTTTCAGAGAGGAATTGTTTGACTTCATACAATAAGCCATTGTTATTGGTTGCAAGCAGAATGTCACCCACATACAAAATAAGGAAACAAATCTTACTCTCACTAACCTTCTGGTATATACATTCATCCATAACGTTCTCCACAAAACCAAATGAAGAGATAACATCATGAAATCTTAAATACCATTGTCGAGATGCTTGTTTCAATCCATATATTGATTTCCTGAGCTTGCACACCAAATGCTCACCATCACTAGAGAAAAATCCTTCTGGTTGTTTCATGTAAACCTCTTCCTCTAGTTCTCCATTGAGAAAGGCCGTTTTCACATCAATTTGTTGCAACTTTAATTCAAAATGTGCAACCAATGCTAGAATGATACGAAGAGAATCTTTCTTAGATACAGGAGAAAATGTCTCCTTGTAGTCGATTCCTTCTCTTTGAGTGAATCCTTTAGTAATGTGTCTTACCTTATATTTGTTAATGTTGCCCATTGAATCTTTAATTTCTTTGTTTTAAAGACCCATTTTCATCCAATGGCTTTTACACCATCATGAAACTTAACATGATCTTAGACTCTGTTAGATGCCTTAGTATTCATCTTAGCCTTCATAGCATCATATCATGATCTATAGTTCATGGTTTGTGAAAAACGTTCTAGGATCATTTTTAGCTCATACATTACAGTCAGATTCCTGCAGATTAACAATAAATTCACTAGGTATCGCTGATCTTATTGTTCTAGTAAATTCACTAGGTATCGCTGATCTTATTGTTCTAGTAGATCTACTTAATGTTGTTTCATTATCTTCTTGAGGAACTTGTTGTTCAACTGTTGCTCAACAATTTCTTATCATTCCTCATCAACAACTTGATCTACTGGATCAATATCAGCAAATTGTGGCTCTTGAATGACTGGTTGTACAATATTTGGTTTAATTGAAGGAACATTGTTAACAACAAATCTTAAATTTGAAGAAGGAGGTTTGCTATTTGAATTATCCTTTTCAGAAACAACATTTCTAAATTGATCGCTCCCACTAATCAAGTCATATTCAAGAAATTCTCCCATTTGCTTTTTCAGCCTTCCCTGCTCCTAAACACACATGGTCAAAAGTTTATTAATTGACCATTTATCCTTATGTGCGTTATAGGATATCCTAAAGGGTCTATATGGCTGTGGAAGAGTGTTCGGAATATAGTGTATAAAGAAAGAATTAGACATGTCAACCTCAAGTGACTTCAGTTGAGCTGCATTGTCCCTTATCTATATAATGTGCTTACACACATCTTTTACTATAGTGAGTCTTGGGGATTAAAACTTCATAATTAGGGTGCCGGCAAATGCTTTATCTGAAGCAACAAATTGTTCATCAATTGCCTTCAGAAGTGGACTAATCTTGTTATACTGTTCGACAGGACCACGAATGCCAGCAGAGATTGAGGTCTTTATGAACAGAACTGAGAGGTGATTAGATCACTCCCATTTTTCATAATGATCAACCTGATCTGGAATGTTGGTTGCAGTAATGGAAGGTGGTTCGTCTTTCCTTATAGCATAATCAATGTCCACCCAGCCCAATTGGAGAAGAACTCCCTCTCTCCATACCTTATAGTTATCACCCCTCAATTCGGGAATGTTACTTTTCATATTAGAGAAATTTGCAGGTTGTATGAGTGTATAGTATTGAATATACATGCTTATAACAAAAATTTGAGACTAATAAATCATATCATGATTTACCAATGTAAATCATGCTTAAAAAACATGAATCTACTGACATATAACTTGTCTGTGGGCTAAAATTATAATTCAATTAGATCCATATATAACTTTATGATAAAACTATCAAATTATTTCCTTATTCTTAATTCTTGCAGGTTCACGTTTAAGAATATAATTTGATGTTCTATTCCAATTAATCATACATTATAAATTCGTATCACTAAAGTCTACCTGTGGGCAAAGACATTAGCATAGCATAAATTTATCTCGAATTGATGAAACTAGAATGCAGTTATATCCCCTAATACCTGTGGGCTACTTAGAAAATATAATGTCGTTCCATTCCACCCTAATTAAAACTATGATCATAATTATCTACCTGTGGGCAAAGATTAATTATAATTACACATTTAATTACAATAGATTGTCTTTAAATCTTTGTGTGATGTATTTTGTTCGTTAGAACAAAATAGAGTGCATGTGCCTAGTGAGGACATTTTGGTTACTCCTCGATTCTCCATACTCATCACAAAGACATCACACCATTGTGTATACTAATTGTACATATTATCATAATTTTGATATGGTATAACCTTATGTGATTAAATATGCATACAACATGTGCATAAGGATATTATAGCTATTCCTTAAAGCAAAATATGTATGCTAATCACTTTTGTCAAATATGTACAATCTAGATACCATACACACAATGTCAACAGGAAACTTAATTTAAAAGATTTAATCAAATAAATCTTTACATTTATTCACCTTCCAAAGATTGATATTCTAAAATCCATATATGATTATTTATACATGTTATAAGAAGGCGCTAAAGCTATAACTCTAGCATGCAAGTTAATCATAAATATCATTAATTTGCATTAAATTCTGTATATGCATAGCTTCATGGAAAACTTAACCAATTAATTTAATCAACATAAGTGACTAAATACAATCCTCCCACTTTGATTAAATTAATATTACCAAAATTAATCTTGTGCATTTAGATTCCAAATATGCACAAATCTTTAATGAGAATTTAATTGATTAATTTAATCAACAAAATGTGATTAAATAATCATGTTAGACAAATTCTCCCACTATTTTGTGCATTAAAAATTAATCTATTATATGCACATCTCAATGGAGGGATTAATTGATTAACTAAATAATCAAATTAAAAGAAAAATCCTCCCATTGTTTTATTTATCCAAATAATGTTTAAAGAATTAATTTTTGGCATAATTCACCTCAAACTTGGCTTCAACAATTTGAAAAAGATATATAATTGTCTAAAGTAAATTTTTCCAAATATTTAGACAATTAAATAACTCAAAAATAATAATAACTATTTTTCAAAATTTTCCAAAATGTGAAAGTTGCCAAAATTAACTTTTGTCAATTTAAACAATCCAGCTTGATGTAAGAAAATACATTTTACATAAAACAGGTTGCCAAGAAAATAAGCAAGCATGGCCCAGGTGATTAAGAAAGCTATAGGATTCATAAAGATATTTCCAAGAAGCACAATAAAAGATTTAAAGACCCAGAATAAATGTTCAACACATTTGAAAAATTGGCCTGGTGATCTAAGGTATCCTATTAGGATTTTCTGAATAATATTGCAACAAACCATAAGCAATATCAACATAAAGTTGGATATTCATGTTGGCATATTATGTAACTTAATATTGCATATATAATTAAATAATAATTAATGCATGCAAACAACAGAATATACGATTCATATATGATAATCACATGAATCCCCAACTTAAAAACAAAAAACAGATTATTATATTTAAATCTAAAAATCACAATATCTAAACATAAAATCTTTCAAAATGACACAAGTGTCATCTCAGCTGAATGGTCTAGGAAGCCTATGAGGGTTGGAGCTAAATACCCAAGAGGGGGGGTGAATTGGGTATCTTTAAAAATTTAAATATTCTACTCTGTTTTTGACTTAGTAACACAGGGTAAAACAGAGGAGAGAAGAAGAGAAGCAATGCACTACAAGATTTATACTGGTTCGGTCCTTTCTCTAACCCACATCCAGTCCCCAAGCCTCACCTGGGATTTTCAATCCACTATAATTAAATATTGATTACATACTCTGTACTAAGAGTTGTTCTCTCACTAGAACACACTCCCCCTTACAAGTTGTAATCAATACACCCTAACTACCAAGTCCCCTGACTTGTAGTTATCACAATCAGTAAATGATTTAAAAGGTAAGACTCTCTCACAGAGCAGATAGGATAATCACTGAAGTACAAAGTATCAAAATGATACAATATAGATGAAAGCTTGATACAATAAATGACTCAATAAATTTTCGCTCTAGGTTGTTGTATCTGCTTGAGAAGAAGTTAATGCACTCTATTTATAGGTAGAGAACATTAAATGACCGTTGAAGATGATTCCAACCGTTGGAAGTGATTAGCTTGGGTTCTAGTCATCTTCTCTCTCTAAACTTCTGCTAATCCAAGTGTTAATGTGATCTGATGTGGCTCTCTGAGAATTTGCCCGTTGGAGATGACTTTACTTGTTGAAATAAGCACTCTTTAACGTTTAGAAGGCGTGCTCAGATGGATTAGCTAAAAATAGGTTGATTTGCAGAAGTGCATTTAATGCACTGTACACTTTTTGCTTTATGGCTTTGACCTTCATTGATCTTCATCTGTGATTGCTGAAATTTACTCAACAAACTTGTTAAACATAGCTAGGAATATGATTGAATGAATTATGGAAGCAATAAGATCAAACAATAGTGATTTGCAAATTCGCGTAATTCAAAACTCAATTTTGACCGTTGTATACCGCGGTAAGTTCCTCTATACTGGAGTATGGCACTGTGCATAAGTGTCCATACTGCAGTATCCAAAGTCATACTGCGGTATGCAGCTTCCAGAGGCAGAACATCGTGAATTGGTTTTGAAAGCTATGTCCTATACTGCGGTATGTAAGTAACATACTGCAGTATGCGAGTTTTTGACAAAATTGAGAGTCAACTTAATTGCCCAATACTGCAGTATGAAAACCTATACTGCAGTATGCAATAGTTATAAAACTTGAGAGCTTTCTGTATAAGCCTATACTGCAGTTTCCATATCCATACTGCGGTATTGACTTGGGTGAGAAAACTTGGTTGCTCTCTGAATGGCCTTATACTGCAGTATACATACCTATACTGCGGTATTGGCTTGACTTGAAAATTTTGTTGCTCTCTGGATGGCCCTATACTGCAATATACATACCTATACTGCGATATTGGCTTGACTTGAAAATTTTGTTGCTCTCTGGATGGCCCTATACTACAGTATACATACCTATACTGCGGTATTGGCTTGACTTGAAAATTTTGTTGCTCTCTGGAAGTCCAATACTGCGGTATAGCACCCTATACTGCAGTATTGAGTTAACTTGAAAAAATTATTGCCTTCTGAATGACCCTTTACTGCAGTATGCAGACCCATACTGCGGTATGCAACTATCAGATGATTTTAAAAGATCTTGGAAACTTCAAGACATGTTTTACACTTGTTGTTAATCATCAAAACACATTGAGAACTAACATTCTCCCCCTTTTTGATGATGACAACACTTGTAAACTTTATTTTTAAAGAATTTGAAAGATGTAATCTGTTTTGAATTGAAGTTTTCAGAAAGCAATGTGAAGTTATCAGAAAGCAATGTGAAGTTATCATAAAAGTCAGAGATTGTCATCAAATATGTATTTGAGAGCATAAAAAATTTGAAATATATTCATAAAACATGATGCATACAAGCGGAGCTGATATCAGAAAAGATGAACACACTGATAATGACTGATATCAGAACACACAACTACATACATATCAAAATACAGATGAAATGTAAACTTCCTAGACCTAAACACTATACATCTACATCTTTCTCTCCTTCTCCCCCTTTGTCATCAACAAACTCGGGGTCAAGGACAAAGACAGGAGGAGAGTAGAGCACCATGGCTGTATTTGGATCAAAGGAGGGATCATGGGGCTCTGCATAAGGAGAAGGTGGGGGAAAAATTTCAGTGGATGGAGTAGGTGGAGATGGGAATGGGCCAGGAAGGACCTCAGTGGTGGGGGTGATAGGAGAAGATGGTATGACTGTGGCTGGAGTTGAAATGGAGGCTGGGGATGAGGAGGCAGGCGGTGAAGTAGTGTGCGGTGGGCTAGGAAAAACGAAAGATAGTGATGAAGGTGGGGAAATGTGAATCTCAGGTGAAGAGGTAGAGGGCTGAGGAACAGGAATGGATGGCTGGACCTCTAGGACAGGAGAGGAGGAGGAAGGGCCAGAAGTGAACCCGAAGGTTGACGAAGAAGCACCGACATCAAAATGCTTGATCAGGCGATCAACCTTATCCCGGGTATCAGATGCAACTGTCAGTGTGATAGCCAGCCGGGAGTGCAAGTCAATACACTGATCGAAGATCTCTTGATGCTTCTTGTCAAATTCTTCCATGAGCTTTGCCACTTCCGCGTCCATCTTGAGTCTCATATCAGCAGCCAATCGTCCAAACTCGAACTGCATCTTCACAAAGAGAGATGCAACAGCAGCATCCACAATCCTCTTGATCCTATCATCAAAGTCCAATGGTGGAGGAGGCGAAGCCGACTGGGCCTCATGTGCGACTGACTGTGATGCACGTGTCTGTGACCTTGGTGGAGCTCTTGACTGCCCAGATCCTTCCGGCTCAAACTGAATCTTCATCAAGTTAAGCTGAGTCTTGCCGAAGGCCGGGATAAACTTCATCTGCTCAGGAGGACCCACGTACCATATCTTATGGTAGTACATAATTAAGGAAACCAGAGATGCAAAAGGCATGTAGGATCCTTTGCGGGACACAAACTTGAAGTGGCAGATTTCCTTGAATAGCCACTGCCCAATATTGAGCGGATGCTTGCGAATGAAGGCAGTGAAGAATCGGTAGTCCTTCTGCGTGAAGTGCGTGTAGCTTCCGCCCTTTTGCACAAAATTACGTGAATACACGTACCAAATTACTCGGTGCAAATGTGGCATCTCCGAGGGCTTGAAGGTTAAGTGGACTCTCTGATCATCCGGTATGTCCTGACCGGGCAATAGTGTGGCATACACCTCCTCGTTTGAATATTTCGGTGTGGATGCCTCTGGAGGATTAACCACCTTGAGAATTTTGTTGAGGATGGCTGCAGACAGTGTGAATCGTACTCCTCTGACTGATGTTGAGATCCTTTCTTCAACCAGTCTTCCTTCCGAGTCCAAGATGTGATTGGTCGCCATATTGAAGTAGAACATCTTGACCAACTCGGGACAGTAAGCAGCATCGATGGAAACAAGCGTAGCATACGCCCCGAACCATGGCGAAAGATCCACGTTGCACTCCTGGTAAACTTGTTCCAGATCAACAGAGGTGACAATGCAGAATCCTCAGCTCCCAAAATGATCTTTGAACTTGGCATTTAAGTTGGGAGGAAGTAGGACAGGAATAACCTTGAATCCCTCTGGTGCATTCTTGTGAATCTTGATCTCCTCAACAGCATTCACTATCACGTGTGAGGAATCTTGCTCAGACTCGGTCTCTGACGAAGAACCAGAAACCTCAACAGTCGAGGGAGAGGATATGACAGTCGTGGAAGCTCTCATGGACCTTGCTTTTTGCGGAACAACGGTCCTCTTCCCTTGTTCCTTGCTTGGCTCTCCAGTCTTCTTCTTCTTGGTAGCTGAAGATGGGATTGATGCTCTAGATGAAGTACCCCTCTTCTTGGGGTTCGATGAAGAAGCCTCTGGGATAGTTACACCGATTCCGGGAATATGACGATCAATGTCGGTATCTAATCTCCTTGGAATTGATTTCGTCCTCGGTGCTCTGAGTGGAAGAGAAGAAGTGGGTTGTTTGGAGTGAGATTGATCTTTGGACATTTTGACGATAGGGTTTCGGTGAGAATGAGAGTGGGAAGGGATTGAGAGAGATTTGGTGAGGATTTATGGGGTTTTAATGAGGGATTGAGACGGTTTCAGAGTGAGATAAGAGAGAAAGACGCGATACTGCTAGGGCTTACTGGAGTATAGACGCGAGTATGAAAGAACACGACAGTTCAGTATATATAGGCAAACCTCTATACTGCAGTAAGGTTCTTGCATACTGCAGTATAGAATACTTTCATTTTCATACTGCAGTATAGATGAAAGTATACTGACCTGTACTTCAAAATTTTTGAAAAAAAAAACAATGGCCATACTGCAGTATAGCACTTACATACTGCAGTATGCCTCTTGCATACCTGAAGTTTTGGCCTCTGTCTGACTCCATACTGCAGTATACCACTTACATACTGCAGTATGTCTTTTGCATATCTGAGGCTTTGAAACTCGATGGCCATACTGCAGTATAGCACTTACATACTGCAGTATGCCTCTTGCACACTTGGAGATTTGGCCTCTGACACACCCTATACTGCGGTATAGTACTTGCATATCGCGATATAGCTCTTCTGAACCATCAAAGCTTCCTGCAAAACAAAGGCTAAACACTCCGATGCTTAAGTTAGTAAGGATTAATCATCAATAACACATCTAACATTAAATTGAGAGAGAATTGCTTACAATTCATTGGGATTTACCATTCCCAATTCTCTTCTTATGAAAGTGAATTGTTCCTTGGCTAGAGGCTTGGTGAAAATGTCAGCTAGTTGAAGATGGGTTGGAATGAACATCACTTTGACATCTCGCTTCTGGACATGATCTCGAATGAAATGGTGCCTCACATCAATATGCTTGGTTCTTGTATGTTGTACCGGATTCTTGGCCAAGCTTATTGTGCTAGTGTTGTCACACAATATTGGGATCTCCTTCAAGTGGACTCCCAAATCAGCAAGTTGTTGCTTTAACCATAACACTTGAGCACAGCAACTTGAGGCAGCCACATATTCAGCTTCGGTTGATGACACGGCCACAGTTGTTTGCTTCTTACTGAACCATGACACAAGTGAGTTCCCAAAGAACTCGCATTGGCCACTTGTGCTCTTTCTATCCGTCTTGTAGCCAGCGTGGTCAGAATCCGAGTATGCCACTAAGTGCTCCGGCTGTCCTTTGGGAAACCATAGTCCTAGAGTCTTCGAATCAGAGAGATATCTGAATATCCTCTTCACATTTTCAGCATGTGACTCTTTAGGAGCAGATTGGAACCGAGCACACATTCCAACACTGAATTGGATGTCCGGGCGGCTTGCAGTGAGATAGAGCAATGATCCAATCATTCCTCTATACTTTGTGATGTTGAAATCCTTGCCCTCTTCATCAGCATCCAATGAAGTAGTTGTGCTCATTGGTGTGTTAGCCCCATTGCACTTGTCCATTCCAAACTTCTTCAGCAAATCATTCAAATACTTGGTTTGAGATATAAATATCTCATCTTTACGTTGTTTGATTTGCAGCCCAAGGAAGTACTTGAGCTCTCCCATCATTGACATCTCAAATTCACCCTGCATAGACTTGGAAAATTCCTCACACAAGAAGTCATTAGTAGCACCGAAAATAATATCATCGACATATATCTGTACAATTACAATTTCATTCAATTTGTTTTTCTTGATAAACAATGTCGTATCAGCCTTTCCTCTAATAAATCCTTGATTGAGTAAGAATTGACTCAATCTTTCATACCAAGCTCTAGGAGCTTGCTTAAGACCGTACAAAGCTTTCTTAAGTCTAAAAACATGATTTGGAAATTGATCATTTTCAAAACCTGGAGGTTGTTCAACATACACCTGCTCTTGAATGAAACCATTTAGGAAAGCACTTTTGACATCCATTTGATAGAGTTTAAAACCTTTTGTGCATGCAAATGCTAGAAGAACTCTTATTGCCTCCAATCTCGCTACTGGAGCATAAGTCTCTTCATAGTCTATTCCTTCTTCTTGATTGTAACCTTTGGCCACTAATCTAGCCTTGTTACGCACAATGATGGCTGACTCATCACGTTTGTTCTTGAATACCCATTTTGTCCCTATTACCGGATGGTCTTTGGGTCTAGGTACCAAGTCCCAAACTTGATTTCTATCAAATTGATGTAGCTCCTCTTGCATAGCAATCACCCAATCATTGTCTGAAAGGGCTTCTTCTATCTTAGAGGGCTCTATATGTGAAATAAATGCAGAAAATGTAACTTCATTCAAAGTACTATTTCTGGTCCTAACTCCTTGATTTACATCACCTATGACTTGGTCTAAAGGATGATTCCTTATAAATCTCCAAGCTTTAGGTTGAGACTGACTAGGATTTTCTAAATTGTTTTCAGGATTAGCCTCAAAAACATTTTCAGAATTTTCAGAAGGAGTAGGAGCATTTTTTGAAAAGAATTTGTTTTTGAAAATAGTCTCTTCTTCATCATCCAAGGATTTATTAGATTCAGATTCACAAAATACAACATGTATAGATTCTTCAACAATCTTAGTCCTAGTATTAAACACCCTATATGCCTTACTTCTATTTGAATAACCAATAAAGATAGCTAAATTAGCTTTAGGATCGAATTTACCAAGATTGTCTTTACCGTTATTGTGCACATAGCACTTACAACCGAAGACATGTAGGTGACTGAGGTTTGGCTTTCTTTCTTTGTAGAGTTCGTATGGAGTCTTATTCAGCTTCTTTCTCAAGTATGCTCTGTTGGAGATGTAGCAAGCCGTACTCATGGCATCAGCCCAGAACACTTGTGAAGTGTTGTACTCGTTCAACATCGCTCTAGCCATTTCAGTGAGTACTCTATTCTTTCTCTCCACAACACCATTTTGTTGTGGTGTTCTTGGTGCTAAAAAGTTGTGATCAATCCCCATACTATCACAAAATTCAGCAAAGGCGTTGTTTTCGAACTTTCTACCATGATCGGTCCTTATACCTGAAATTGAGAAACCTTTCTCGTTCTGGACCTTCTTGGCAAAAGCAACAAATTGATCATATGTTTCATCTTTTGATGATAAGAATATAGTCCAAGTAAATCTAGAGTAATCATCAACAATGACCAAGGTATAAAGGTTTCCACCAAGACTTTTTACTCTAGCTGGTCCAACTAGATCCATATGAAGTAATTGAAGAGGTCTACTAGTTGAAATCTCATTTTTAGTTTTAAAGGAAGATTTGGTTTGTTTTCCTCTTTGGCAAGCATCACAAATCATATCATTTTTGAAATTCAATCTAGGAATACCAATGACCAAATCCTTTTTCAATAACTTGTCAAGTTGATACATATTGACATGAGCTAATCGCTTATGCCAAAGCCAACTCTCATTTGAGTTACTAACAAAGCAATTTTCAGAACTAGAAGCATTGCTAGAGAGGTTAAGAGTATAACAATTTCCATCTCTAGGTGCTCTAAACAAAGCTTTAGTTTTCAAATCATTTATGGAGACCAAATCCTTTTTAACAATAAGGCATTCGTTTGAATCAAAGATAACTAAGTTACCCTTGTCGGTGCTCTGGCTCACACTTAGGAGATTGTGACACAATCCTTCTACCAAGTAGACATCTTTGATGAGAGGACCTTCATAGTTGCATATCTCACCAATCCCAGCAATTTTACCCGATTGGTCACCTCCAAATGTGACTCTACCACCATCTTTTGGCTTAATTGAAATGAATTTGGATTTGTCTCCAGTCATATGTCTTGAGCATCCACTATCAGTGTACCATTTGTTGGGCCTTGATGCTCTAAGACACGCCTCATTGTTTTCATGATGTTGCTCTTCTTCCTCAGCAACTAAGCAAATGTTAGCATTTTCTTCTTCTTCTTCAGCTTTATCTTCATCGGATGAGCTATCTCCCCATATGGCTGAAACATATGCCTTCTTTTTGAACTTTTTGAACTTCTTCCTTTCTTTCTCTTGGTTTTTCAGCTGAGGACATTCTGATTTGATGTGTCTGAGCTTCTCGCATTCGTAGCATATGATAGGCTTCTTTGATTCATAGCTGGAGCTACCCTTTTGAAATTTCTTGAAGCCTTGATCCTTTTTGTAGAACTTCTTGAATCTCCGGACCATCATCCCAATCTCTTCATCCTCATCTTCATCATCATCATCTGACTCCTTGTTTTCTTTGGTGGTTTTGAGGGCTATTCCTTTGTTCTTCCCATGTACTTCATCCAAGCCCTTCTTGAACTTTAGCTTGGCTTCATACTCAGACAAGCTTCCAAAGAGAGCAGCCACAGAAGTCATTGATTCTCCTCGCACTTCCTCTATTGTTGTGACCTTGGCCTCCCATTCTTTGTTAAGAATGTTCAAAATCTTTCTCACTTGAACTGGCTGGTCATATTCCTTCCCAAGAGCAGCGAGTTGATTGATGAGATGAGTGAACCTCAGTTGAAATTCTCCAATAGACTCACCGGGCTTCATTCTAAGAAGATCATACTCTGTCATAAGAGTATTTACATGATTTTGCTTCACACCGGCTGTCCCTTCATGAGCAACTTCTAAAGCATCCCACATGGCTTTAGCAGATGGTAAAGTGCAGATACGAAAATATTCTTGTTGACTTAGTGCACTTTGAAGGAGTAGAACCGCCTTGCTGTTGAGAGTAACGTTCCTTCGATCATTTTCATCATATTCTTCTTCCAGCTTTGGGACTCTCACACCATCTTCCACAGTTGAAGGTTCATAATTACCTCTTTCAAATACTCTCCAGAGCCCATACTCAGTAGCCATGACGAACACTTTGAATTTAGCTTTCCAAAAAGAGTAGTGTTCACCATTGAAACCGGGTGGCCTGTTGATAGAAGCTCCATCGGGTAGAATACCTTCTATGCTGATCCTTCTCGAGCTGTTAAACTCTTCTGAGAAGACCTTGCTCTGATACCAAATGAGGGTTGGAGCTAAATACCCAAGAAGGGGGGTGAATTTGGTATCTTTAAAAATTTAAATATTCTATTCTGTTTTTGACTTAGTAACACAGGGTAAAACAGAGGAAAGAAGAAGAGAAGCAATGCACTACAAGATTTATACTGGTTCGGTCCTTTCTCTGACCTACATCTAGTCCTCAAGCCTAACCTGGGATTTTCAATCCACTATAATTAAATATTGATTACACACTCTGTACTAAGAGTTGTTCTCTCACTAGAACACACTCCCCTTACAAGTTGTAATCAATACACCCTAACTACCAAGTCCCCTGACTTGTAGTTATCACAATCAGTAAATGATTTACAAGGTAAGACTCTCGCACAGAGCAGATAGGATAATCACTGAAGTACAAAGTATCAAAATGATACAATATAGATGAAAGCTTGATATAATAAATGACTCAATAAATTTTCGCTCTAGGTTGTTGTATCTGCTTGAGAAGAAGTTAATGCACTCTATTTATAGGTAGAGAACATTAAATGACCGTTGAAGATGATTCCAACCGTTGGAAGTGATTAGCTTGGGTTCTGGTCATCTTCTCTCTCTAAACTTCTGCTAATCCAAGTGTTAATGTGATCTGATGTGGCTCTCTGAGAATTTGCCCATTGGAGATGACTTTACTTGTTGAAGTAAGCATTCTTTAACGTTTAGAAGGCGTGCTCAGATGGATTAGCTAAAAATAGGTTGATTTGCAGAAGTGCATTTAATGCACTGTACACTTTTTGCTTTATGGCTTTGACCTTCATTGATCTTCATCTGTGATTGCTGAAATTTACTCAACAAACTTGTTAAACATAGCTAGGAATATGATTGAATGAATTATGGAAGCAATAAGATCAAACAATAGTGATTTGCAAATTCGCGTAATTCAAAACTCAATTTTGACCGTTGTATACCGCGGTAAGTTCCTCTATACTGGAGTATGGCACTGTGCATAAGTGTCCATACTGCAGTATCCAAAGTCATACTGCGGTATGCAGCTTCCAGAGGCAGAACATCGTGAATTGGTTTTGAAAGCTATGTCCTATACTGCGGTATGTAAGTAACATACTGCAGTATGCGAGTTTTTGACAAAATTGAGAGTCAACTTAATTGCCCAATACTGCAGTATGAAAACCTATACTGCAGTATGCAATAGTTATAAAACTTGAGAGCTTTCTGTATAAGCCTATACTGCAGTTTCCATATCCATACTGCGGTATTGACTTGGGTGAGAAAACTTGGTTGCTCTCTGGATGGCCCTATACCGCAGTATACATACCTATACTGCGGTATTGGCTTGACTTGAAAATTTTGTTGCTCTCTTGATGGCCCTATACTGCAGTATACATACCTATACTGCGGTATTGGCTTGACTTGAAAATATTGTTGCTCTCTGGATGGCCCTATACTACAGTATACATACCTATACTGCGGTATTGGCTTGACTTGAAAATTTTGTTGCTCTCTGGAAGTCCAATACTGCGGTATAGCACCCTATACTGCAGTATTGAGTTAACTTGAAAAAATTATTGCCTTCTGAATGACCCTTTATTGCAGTATGCAGACCCATACTGCGGTATGCAACTATCAGATGATTTTAAAAGATCTTGGAAACTTCAAGACATGTTTTACACTTGTTGTTAATCATCAAAACACATTGAGAACTAACAGCCTAATTAAGACTTTGAATCGAGGGAATGAGGGTTCGAATCCTACTTGAAGAACTTTTAAAAATTTTGATTTTCGATGGAAAAATATTTAAATTAAATAAACGCTCAGCATATAACACATAAGAGCCCATGGCTCAGCTGGCCGAGTTCCAGCCCTTAGGGTGCCCACGCGCCTACTGGTCTAGTGTTCGAATCCAACTGAGGCTCTTTGTGCATTTTAAAACTATTTTTCCTTTTTTTTTTGGTTCTGAAGTTAAACGCAAAAAGCAGGCTCAACCCAAAATGAGTGAAACGCGTCCGACCCATTTGCTTAATAAGTGAAACGCTGTGTTTCACTAAAGCCCTAAATGACGTCGTTCCAGGCTTCTTCCCTACCCGTTTCTAAACCCTACCTAACCCGCCAACCCGATAACGACCCGGTTGAGCTGCCGCGACCCGCGATTTCAGTCGACGTTTTCTGGAGATCGGATAGCTCGGCAACGACATTTGTTAGTTCTCTGATAGTTTTGATGATTGTCAACAACTACAGACAATTGAAGAAGTTTTGCTCTTAAGTGTCAAAACTCTGTTTAAGAGCAAACCTCGAGGTTGGGTTTGTAACCTCGAGGTTTGACCTTACAGAAGCTTTAAAAATCAAGTGTTCGAATGTTGCAAAACTTGGTTTCACAAGTTATATGTAAAACCTCGAGGTTGAGAAGTCAACCTCGAGGTTCTGGTTCAGTTGGAGAATCCAAGTTTCTTCATTAACACTTGTAACCTCGAGTATGCAAAGCTAACCTCAAGGTTCAACTCATACAGAAAGGTCATGTTGTTCATCAAGCACATGAACCTCGAGGTCCATATTTCAACCTCGAGGTTGGACACTTTGTTTTGAAACTTAAGCCCGATGAAAACACCTTGGACCTCGAGTATGATGTTGCAACCTCGAGTTTTATCACTTACAGAGAGCACACTGGTTTTCAAAGTATTGAAAACCTCGAGGTTAACATTGTAACCTCGAGGCTGGGCTTTATGTTTAACTTTGAACTTTGCACTTGAAAGAGAAGGAAATCACCAAGAGGGGGGGTGAATTGGGGATTTCAAAATTCTTTTCGGTTCACCCACACAACAGAAAATATTAAGGCAAAGTGGAGATAGAGTAGAGAAGCTTGACACAGATGATTTATCCTGGTTCGGTCTAATCCTTGACCTACATCCAGTCCCCAGCACCTCTGGGATTTTCCACTATCACTCAAGAACAATTACACACTCTGTACTCAGGATGATCCTCTCCCTAGGACTTACTCCCCCTTACAAGTTGTAATTGCATACAACAGATGCACACTCTGTAACCAAAGGATGCTCCTCTCCCTAGGACACACTCCCCCTTACAAGTTGCACTCTGTAATCAGATACACCCTCTGTAAACGCAGGATGTTCCTCTCCCTAGGACACACTCCCCCTTACAAGTTGTACTCTGATTTTCCCAATCTCCAAGTCCCACTGACTTGAGATTATTACAATGAGTGAATTACAGTGATATAGACTCTCTCTAAGAGCAGATAAGGTTACACACTGAAGCTCTATGTATCAAAGATACAAACAAATGTATATACAGAGAAAGAATGAATATTTTCGTGCAAGCTTTCTGTAGTTGTCTTCTCTGTCTTGTTTCTTCAAATCTTCAGCTATTTATGGTAGTTTGAAGCTTGTGGACGTTAGGTAACCGTTGGAGCTTCTTCCCATTTGAAAAACTAGCTGTTGCAAGTGTTTCTCCATGTGTAAAGTTGCTGCAGAAGCTGTTGACCGAATATGCTGTCACCACTTTCAGATTTGCACGTTTTTCACTTTCTTGGAGCTGAATGATGAGGCCCATACTATCTTGTTTGTTGATTCAACTTTATTCAGAGGAGCCTAAGTTGTCTGCAAGGTATGCTGAATGTTTATCACGCCAGGCTGTGGTCCATTCCCTTTTGTCTTGAAGGATATAATATTATATTGCAAGTTGCACAAGCTATCCCTTCATTTGATTCTCTGTCATGGGCTTGATATTTGAATATTGAATCTGTTGAAGCTTTTGTCCGTTGGAGCATTTCACCATTGAATATTCGAATCCTGTTGCAGAACATTTCAATTGAGCATTGATTCAAGTTGCTAGTTCAAATCTGCCTTCTTTTGCCATTTCTGGAAATTCTGAATCACACTTTGATTTCTGTCAAGTTTGATGTAATCCCAACCTTTAATCACAAATAAAGTGGTTAAACAACTCTAGGAACATTAGAGATTGATCATGGGAAGTATTGAGATCAAACAAGAAGATATTGCAAATTCATCAGATTTGAAATTCTGAATTAGCGTCGCGAACTCCAGTTCAGTTCTTGCAGGCTCGAGTTCGTTGCTTCAGTGTTCAATAATATGTAAGTTCAAAAAGTGTGAACCTGAGGTTTGTTTTCTAAACCTGAGGTTCTCAAGTGTTTGAAAAGCCAAGTTGCTCTCGGGATAAAATGAACCTGAGGTTCACAATATAAACCTGAGGTTCGCAACTCATTAAAAAGTTACATTGCTCTCTGTCTGAAATGAACTCGAGTTCGTTCACTTATAGGCTCGAGTTCGGCTTTTCCCAAATGTTCATTTCTTCTCTGGAACTCGTGAACTCGAGTTTGCTACTTATAGGCTCGAGTTTGGATGTTTTCCAGCACCTGGTTGCTCTCTGTCTGAGATGAACTCGAGTTCGTTCACTTATAGGCTCGAGTTCGGCTTTTCCCAAATGTTCATTTCTTCTCTGGAACTCTCGAACTCGAGTTTGTGACTGATGAACTCGAGTTTGGTTGCTTCTGACTTGGACTGGCTTGAGTTTGCAACTTTATCAACTTTCAAAGGTCATATCTCCCTGGTCCGAACTCCGTTTTGGTCCATTCAAAGCTTGATGGAAAGCTCTGTGTGTCTAGTTTCCAATGGCACTGATTTGAGCTCAATTGGATTTGTATTTTGTGAGATATACCCAAAATACTGAAGCTTGGTCTGGACAGTGACGTTGATTTTTGATCCAAATTGTAAAATTCATAGATAATTCATCTGAACTCCTTTGGACATGAATTTGTGTCAGAAGTACGTGTTGGATGTCTAGTTGCCAATGCTTTTGGTTTCGTATCAATCCGATCTCTGGTTTGTGAGATATCATCAAATTACCAGACCTCGCCCGAGCTGAACGTGAAACAGAGTGGAGCTGAAGTGCTGATGACCACTGTGAACTCGAGTTCACACTTACAGGCTCGAGTTTGCCTAGTCCAGAAACACCAGAAATGCTGAAAACACTTATGGGCTCGAGTTTGTTCTTATAGGCTCGAGTTTGCCTAGTCCAGAGACACCAGAAATGCTGAAAACACGTATGGGCTCGAGTTTGTTCTTATAGGCTCGAGTTTGCCCATCTAGAACCTCATTCTTGCTTGTTTTAACTCTGAATTGAATCATTCCAACTTCCAAATGATCTTGGAGGCTTCTAGCATCAATATAAGAACTTGGATCATAAAATCTTCATTCCATATATCAAGTTCTTCATAATTTGGTCTCTTCTCTTCTTCCTTTCAATTCTTATCTCCTCTTTGATCAACCTCTATAATTCAACTTGGATTAATCTACATTAAATACAACAATTTGTCAATGTAGGAGATAATTATATTACTCAATCTTTTTGCTTATAAGAATGACATCTATATAAGACATCATCAAAACTAATCAAAACTAACATTCTCCCCCTTTTTGATGATGGCAAATACTATAGGAAAAATATGGATGAACATGAAAATATAACAATGCAACATATTTTTCTTGCCATTCTCTCCCCCTTATTTGTCATTAGCAAAAAGTTGAAGTAAAGAGGAAATATTTGAAAAGAGAAACTGTGAAACCAAATGAGAATTAGTCAAAGAACTGATTTTCTCTTCTTGATTTGAAATTGTTTTCATTATGAGTATAAAATCAGATTGGAATGTTTCTTATGAATTAGTCAAGGATGAACTCGAGTTTGCCATGACAGGCTCAAGTTCATACTCTTAAAATCTTTTTTGAACTCTTTCAAACTTGAGGTTTGAGTAGAAGTTTGGAGTTTGAAATAGGTTTTCAAAAGTAAAAAAAACTTTGTCAATGGCGAACTCGAGTTCATTAAATGGTAGGCTCGAGTTCACTCAAACTTTCAAGGATTTAATTTTGAACTTCAGGTTCAGTCTCAAGTTTGATCTTTGGTTTGACAGGTTTATGCTTTCTGTTAAACATAGGCTCGAGTTCAACAGTTATAGGCTCGAGTTCATGCGAACTTTCAAAGGCTTAATTATAAACTTCAGGTTTAGTCTCAAGTTTGAACTTTGGTTTTGCAAGTTCATGCTTTCTGTTAAATACAGGCTCGAGTTTAATCCTGTTAGGCTCGAGTTTGGTTTTAACAGATTGAAAATCACAAGTTTTAACCATCCTTGGCTTGCCAAATCATTCCATTATTGTTTAACATACCAAAATTTAGAGAGGTTTTCAAGACATCTTTCACAATTAAAGCATAGAGATACCAAGCATGTGCAAAAATTTCTACTGAATATAAAGAGAGAGAGTTTAGAAATGCTCATGTTGGTTCTGCAAGCTGATGAATGATCAAAGAAGTCTATTTGCTTGCTACATGAAGTTTGACTGTGTCGCCATGGTCTGAGATGAAGCAGTGGAATGCTCTCTTCCTTGTTGTGTGAGATTCTTTGAAGAAGATCAATAACAGGATCATGAATATCCTGTATAATGTAAATAGGATGAAAGTACTTGCTTCTTGAAGACTGTTGCATCTGAATATGATTAGCACTCAGCTTCCATCCTTTGCTTTTTCTTCAAAGATCATCTATGTAGAGCATATCTCAGCTTCAATGGTTGATCTCCAAAGTTGCAGCTCATAACCAAATCTCCTGATATGAATTGAAAACTTTCTTTGCAAAAGATTTGTTGGTGAAAGCCAAATATCAAAGTATCCCTTTCTATAAGATAGTTTCAAATAACAATGAAAGGAAAATATGATATTAACTCATCATCAAAACTAATGAGAGATAGTAAATACAGATGAGTATGCTTAAAAGCGTTTTCTTCAAATAACAGAGAAGAGCTTATAGAGTATAAAACAACCATGAATGTGAAGCTCCCCCTTAATGAATGCATGACTAAAAAGTGAACTTCCCTTTAATGATACCAAATAATAATATCATACCAAATGTTATCTCTCAATTTGTGAATACACTTTATGTAGAGAAGATGTCATTGAAAGATGCATGTAAGTTTGTGCATAGAAAATCTTATCTATAAAGATAAGCATTTATCAATTTAAAGTTCAGATTTTTCAAGAAAGATCATGAAATATGCAAAGTGTTTCAAATCTTGAATGGTCTTTCAAAAAAGTGATGACACATTATGAAATCAAAATTTTTCATTCATGAAAGATTTTTGAAACATGTTTAAAAAACAATGCTCTTTTGAAACATGGTGGAAGTCAATAGGTTTAATGAATATATCAACATGCTTCAGATTTAGAGAACGTGTTGAACATTGAGGTTAACATATGGAAGAATTTTCTGCAAAGCAAAAGTCATAAGAGCATTATCAAGATATTCTTAACACAACATATATATGCAAAATGACTTTGCCATGACCAAGAGATAATCTTGCTTCTTAGATGAAAGTCTTGAAAGTATGACAACAATCAAGGCAAGATTATGAATATACATAGATAGTTACTCAAAATATGGATGGAATTAAATTTGATGTATTTGAGTAACACTAAGAGTACTAGGATTCATGGACGATGAAGCACAATTTCTTTAGTCCAGATGACTAAAGTTTCAAAATATCATCCTAGTAAGTTATTCCATATAATGGTTAATACACATAATGCATTAATGAACATTCATAATGCTTTGGAATAAGGTTTTATGCAATAAGCATAAGTTTTCACAAATTGAGTTCTTTTCTGGAAATAAGCTTGAAGCTCATAGACGATTAACTTGTTAGACATGAGGTCCAACTAGTTGGAGAATGAAGCTAGAGAGTTCAAGCAAAACATTGAATTCTAAAGATCAATATGTGAAAGATAATGAAAACTCAATTAGAGAAATTTGAAGCATGTTCAATATTCAGTAACAATATTAACTTCCAATTTGAAACATCATTGAAATGTAACCAAAGTATGGATATGTTTTCAAAACATTTGTATGCATCTTCATAAAACAGAGTGAATTGAAATTTAAACAAATTTTAGACTTGTGCATTTCAAAAATATAAAATCAATAAAGTTATGCACAAATTTACTTGTTTAATCATCAAAAATTCACTAACAAACTGAATAATCATAGTTAGAAATATGAGTGAATGATGATGTGAAGTATATAGATCATACATGAAGTTTTTGGAAATTCGAGCAAGATGATTTCAAAAACATGGTTGACTCAAACTTGAGTTTAGAAAGACAAAACAGAGTTTGGTAAGGCAAATGGGAGTTTGGAAAAACAAACTGGAGGTTCATGAAGGTAGTCTCAAGTTTGCTTATTTTTAAAACATTAAATGCTCTTGACCAAGTGTAAACTCTTTGAAAATTTTCTCTGGAGGTCCAAACCTGAGGTTTAGAAACTTTAGTCTCAAGTTTAAGATGTAAACTGGTGAATTTTGCCTTCTGTATGGACCAAACCGGAGGTTTACGTAGTAAACTTGAGGTTTGTAAATTTTCTTCAGGACCAAACCTGAGGTTTGCATTTTAGGCTCGAGTTTAGACTTCTATTGAGCAACCATCGGGTTTTCAGTTTGAAATATATTTTGAGCAAAACCACAAACTCGAGTTTGTAAGTGACGAACTCGAGTTTGACACTGTTTATGTCAAAAATCAGTTTAAGCTCTTAAGCGACAAACTGGAGGTTCCCAGTGCAAACCGGAGGTTTTCTCAAGTTCAAAAATATTTTGCTCTCTGTAAAGGCATGAACTCGAGTTTAGAAACTTGAACTCGAGTTCTCTCAACTTAGAAAAACTCTTGGAAGCTTTTGGCCTAAAGCAAACTGGAGGTTCATGGCGCAAACTGGAGGTTCATGGAAACAGTCTCAAGTTTATGAAAATCTCATTTGAAAAACTGGAGATTGGCTTTTGAAATTGAATAACTTTCAAAACCTTTTAACTTAACATAAACCGATAATGAATTACATATAATCATAGTATGAGACAAGGATTAGATATCACCAAAATTCCTCTTTTCCTCATAGAAGCTTGCTTGGTAGAGATGGATTGATGTAGATAACTCATTTTCCAAATTTCACCATCAACATCAAGTTTGGCTTGTGCTTCCTCAAGACTTAAGTCATTATCTATCTTGCATTCTTGAGAGGCTTTCCCTGATCCTACAAAACTATATAAATCTTTTCTTTTCTTGGTGTCCAACCTTACTTGGATCCAATCAATGTTAGCTTGTAGGACCAAAATTCACATGCTCTAACAATACAACCAGATTATGATAATTAAGCATAATGGATTAAACACAAATTCATGCATGAAAGATGTATTAATTATATTTTTAAAGTTCATAATGTATGCATGAGAACAAATAAGCTAATGAATATTGCAAGCTATATATAAATCTATAGATTCTTAAACTATGCATATTGTTTGCAATGTTCATTCCTACCATCCAATGTGTAAAACCTCAATAGGTGTTCTAGAAAACATAGTAGGAGGTTTTACCATTGTGTACCTTTTACCTTAGGTACTTGAAAGATTGACTTTGCATACCCATTGTCTTTTTGGTGTTTGCAAAGTCTTCATAAATGATGTAGGCTTCAAGTATCTTCTGTTTGATACTTGAGAAACTCTCTTCTTCTTGTTCTCCTCAAGATAATTGAGTGGTACTCTCTGATAAATTGTTCTTGAGGTGGAGTATGCACTTCTACTTTGCCCCTTTTCTGCAACATGCGCTTTGGTGGTTGTTCCTTTTGATACATGAGAAATTTTCTGGTTCTTGGCTTCTTTATGTCCATTCATTTTTGAATCAATCTGCACAAACATAGCAATAGATGGACATTTTGGTACCCTTTTGTTTTTGGGTCCTTCTTGATTAGTTTGGCCCTTAGGGAAAACATAAGTTCCCTTTGGTTCCCATTGATAATTTCCTACAGGTTTATCTCTCCTATCTTTCTTATGAAAGCATGATGAAGTATTATGACCTTTATGGTTACAATAGTTGCAATGACCAAAAGGATTTGAGGTGTGAACAGATTTTTGAAAATAATTCAAGTAAGATTTCTGTCCATGTTTCTTCTTCCCTTTTTTCTTATCAAAATCTGGTTTATAACCGATTCCTGATTTGTCATTTGTGACTCTTTGCTGTTTTAAAATCACTTTGAGCATTTCACTACCTCTAGTGAACTTCTCAAGAATTTTTGTAAGATGTAAAACTCTTTTCTCCAAGATACAGCAATTGTCACAAACCTTTTCACAAACATTTTCTGAAATATTTTCAGAAGTGTTTTCAGAAATGTTTTCACAAGTAGATACAGAAATGTTTTTAGAAGTAGAAACAGAAGAAGAAACATTCTGAACTTGTTCTTCCAACAATTTAATTTTCTTCTTGGATGCAATGAACTCTTTAACAAGTTTTTCATATTCAGTATATAGTTCATTGTATTCAGAAAATAATTCATCATAGGAAGGTTCAGTATCATTTACCTCATTGTTGCTTTCAGATTGTTCTTCAGCAACTAGACAAAGATTTGCCACTTCTTCCTCATCACTTTCTTTATAGACTATTTCAAGAGCTTCCCACATGGCTTTGGCTGATGGCAAATTACAAATTCGAAAATACTCTTGTTGACTAAGAGCACTTTGCAGCACATGGATTGCCTTCATGTTGAGAGTCACTTGCCATTTGTCTTTTTCATTGTACTCTTCTTCAAGCTTGGGAACTCTGACTCCATCTTCTATGTCAGATGGTTCATAATTTCCTTTTTCAAATACTCTCCACAAACCATATTCAGATGCCATCACGTAGACTCTGAACTTTGCCTTCCAATAAGAGTAATATTCTCCATTGAAACCTGGTGGTCTGTTGATTGAGGCTCCTTCCGGTAGAATTCCTTCCATAGGATCTTTGATCTAGGATGTTAATCCTTCAAATAGATAACCAAAGCTTTGATACCAAATGAAAGAGAAGGAAATCACCAAGAGGGGGGGTGAATTGGGGATTTCAAAATTCTTTTCGGTTCACCCACACAACAGAAAATATTAAGGCAAAGTGGAGATAGAGTAGAGAAGCTTGACACAGATGATTTATCCTGGTTCGGTCTAATCCTTGACCTACATCCAGTCCCCAGCACCTCTGGGATTTTCCACTATCACTCAAGAACAATTACACACTCTGTACTCAGGATGATCCTCTCCCTAGGACTTACTCCCCCTTACAAGTTGTAATTGCATACAACAGATGCACACTCTGTAACCAAAGGATGCTCCTCTCCCTAGGACACACTCCCCCTTACAAGTTGCACTCTGTAATCAGATACACCCTCTGTAAACGCAGGATGTTCCTCTCCCTAGGACACACTCCCCCTTACAAGTTGTACTCTGATTTTCCCAATCTCCAAGTCCCACTGACTTGAGATTATTACAATGAGTGAATTACAGTGATATAGACTCTCTCTAAGAGCAGATAAGGTTACACACTGAAGCTCTATGTATCAAAGATACAAACAAATGTATATACAGAGAAAGAATGAATATTTTCGTGCAAGCTTTCTGTAGTTGTCTTCTCTGTCTTGTTTCTTCAAATCTTCAGCTATTTATGGTAGTTTGAAGCTTGTGGACGTTAGGTAACCGTTGGAGCTTCTTCCCATTTGAAAAACTAGCTGTTGCAAGTGTTTCTCCATGTGTAAAGTTGCTGCAGAAGCTGTTGAGCGAATATGCTGTCACCACTTTCAGATTTGCACGTTTTTCACTTTCTTGGAGCTGAATGATGAGGCCCATACTATCTTGTTTGTTGATTCAACTTTATTCAGAGGAGCCTAAGTTGTCTGCAAGGTATGCTGAATGTTTATCACGCCAGGCTGTGGTCCATTCCCTTTTGTCTTGAAGGATATAATATTATATTGCAAGTTGCACAAGCTATCCCTTCATTTGATTCTCTGTCATGGGCTTGATATTTGAATATTGAATCTGTTGAAGCTTTTGTCCGTTGGAGCATTTCACCATTGAATATTCGAATCCTGTTGCAGAACATTTCAATTGAGCATTGATTCAAGTTGCTAGTTCAAATCTGCCTTCTTTTGCCATTTCTGGAAATTCTGAATCACACTTTGATTTCTGTCAAGTTTGATGTAATCCCAACCTTTAATCACAAATAAAGTGGTTAAACAACTCTAGGAACATTAGAGATTGATCATGGGAAGTATTGAGATCAAACAAGAAGATATTGCAAATTCATCAGATTTGAAATTCTGAATTAGCGTCGCGAACTCCAGTTCAGTTCTTGCAGGCTCGAGTTCGTTGCTTCAGTGTTCAATAATATGTAAGTTCAAAAAGTGTGAACCTGAGGTTTGTTTTCTAAACCTGAGGTTCTCAAGTGTTTGAAAAGCCAAGTTGCTCTCGGGATAAAATGAACCTGAGGTTCACAATATAAACCTGAGGTTCGCAACTCATTAAAAAGTTACATTGCTCTCTGTCTGAAATGAACTCGAGTTCGTTCACTTATAGGCTCGAGTTCGGCTTTTCCCAAATGTTCATTTCTTCTCTGGAACTCGTGAACTCGAGTTTGCTACTTATAGGCTCGAGTTTGGATGTTTTCCAGCACCTGGTTGCTCTCTGTCTGAGATGAACTCGAGTTCGTTCACTTATAGGCTCGAGTTCGGCTTTTCCCAAATGTTCATTTCTTCTCTGGAACTCTCGAACTCGAGTTTGTGACTGATGAACTCGAGTTTGGTTGCTTCTGACTTGGACTGGCTTGAGTTTGCAACTTTATCAACTTTCAAAGGTCATATCTCCCTGGTCCGAACTCCGTTTTGGTCCATTCAAAGCTTGATGGAAAGCTCTGTGTGTCTAGTTTCCAATGGCACTGATTTGAGCTCAATTGGATTTGTATTTTGTGAGATATACCCAAAATACTGAAGCTTGGTCTGGACAGTGACGTTGATTTTTGATCCAAATTGTAAAATTCATAGATAATTCATCTGAACTCCTTTGGACATGAATTTGTGTCAGAAGTACGTGTTGGATGTCTAGTTGCCAATGCTTTTGGTTTCGTATCAATCCGATCTCTGGTTTGTGAGATATCATCAAATTACCAGACCTCGCCCGAGCTGAACGTGAAACAGAGTGGAGCTGAAGTGCTGATGACCACTGTGAACTCGAGTTCACACTTACAGGCTCGAGTTTGCCTAGTCCAGAAACACCAGAAATGCTGAAAACACTTATGGGCTCGAGTTTGTTCTTATAGGCTCGAGTTTGCCTAGTCCAGAGACACCAGAAATGCTGAAAACACGTATGGGCTCGAGTTTGTTCTTATAGGCTCGAGTTTGCCCATCTAGAACCTCATTCTTGCTTGTTTTAACTCTGAATTGAATCATTCCAACTTCCAAATGATCTTGGAGGCTTCTAGCATCAATATAAGAACTTGGATCATAAAATCTTCATTCCATATATCAAGTTCTTCATAATTTGGTCTCTTCTCTTCTTCCTTTCAATTCTTATCTCCTCTTTGATCAACCTCTATAATTCAACTTGGATTAATCTACATTAAATACAACAATTTGTCAATGTAGGAGATAATTATATTACTCAATCTTTTTGCTTATAAGAATGACATCTATATAAGACATCATCAAAACTAATCAAAACTAACAGCACTTTCAAAGAGCCAACCTCGAGTACAGATGTACAACCTCGAGGTTGTCGAGCTCCAGTGAAAACTAAAGGTTTGTAACAAACTTCAAACCTCGAGGTTACTTTTGGAACCTCAAGGTTTGCAAGTTAATGAGATTTATCAGAAGGTTTCTCCTCAAGAGAAACCTCGAGGTTCACTGTGCAACCTCGAGGTTGAATGATTTTAAAACAAAGGTTTGCCTGAAGATTTCAGGCCAACCTCGAGGTTGGATGAACTAACCTCGAGGTTAGTGACCGTTGAAGCTTTTTCAAATCTGTGAAATCTGTTATATCTTGTTGATTGATCTACTTGCTTTCATATATCATTCACTCATGATCCCAGATATGTTTAACAAGTTTGTTGAGTGTTTTTTAGTTAGCACAGATCAAGATTATTGAAGATTTGTAAGAAAAAGTAAAAAAGTGAACAGTGCATTTAATGCACCTGCACAACCTCATCTACTTTCGGCTAATCCATCTGAGCACGCCTTGTTAACGTTAAAGAATGTTTACTACATCAAGTAAAGTCAATTCCAACGGGCAGAAACTCAGAAATCCACATCAGATCACATAAACACTTGGATTAGCAGAAGTTTAGAGAGAGAAGATAACCAGAACCCAAGTTAATCACTTCCAACGGTTGGAATCATCCTACAACGGTCATTTAATGTTCTCTACCTATAAATAGAGAACATTAATTTCTTCACAAGCTGATACAACTACTTAGAGCGAAAATTTATTGAGTCATTTATTGTATCAAGCTTTCATCTGTATTGTATCATTTTGATACTTAGTTCTTCAGTGTTTATCCTATCAGCTCTGTAAGAGAGTCAAATACTTGTAAATCATTTATTGATTGAGATAACTACAAGTCAGGGGACTTGGTAGTTGGGGTGTATTGATTACAACTTGTAAGGGGGAGTGTGTTCTAGTGAGAGAACAACCCTTTGTACAGAGTGTGTAATCAATATTTGATTATAGTGGATTGAAAATCCCAGGTGAAGCTTGGGGACTGGATGTAGGTCAGAGAAAAGACCGAACCAGTATAAATCACATTGTGTAAAGCTTTCCTTCCCTACTCCTCTGTTAGCCTCTGTTTTCATTAGTCAAAAACAGAGCTCAATCTTTAATTTTTTTTAAAGATACCCAATTCACCCCCCCTCTTGGGTATTTAGCTCCATTCTTCATTTGGTATCAGAGCTAGGTCTTCTCAGAAGAGCTTAACCACTCGAGAAGGATCACTATGGAAGGAATTCTTCCTGATGGAGCTTCAATCAACCGTCCTCCAGGTTTCGATGGCGAACACTATTCTTTCTGGAAAGCAAAGTTTCGCGTGTTCGTGATGGCTACGGAATATGGATTGTGGAGAGTATTTGAAACTGGAGATTATGTTCCAGTTAAGATTGAAGGAGGCATCACTGTTCCAAAGACCGAAGCTGAGTTCAACGATGATGATAAGAAGAATATTACTCTTAATAGCAAGGCTATTCTGATGCTTCAAAGTGCTCTTAGTCAAAAGGAGTACTTTCGTGTTTGCAACTTGTCTACAGCAAAGGATATGTGAAAAGCTCTGGAAATCGCATATGAAGGAACATCTGGAATCAAAGAGAACCGCATCAACATCCTAACAACTGAATATGACCTGTTGCGAATGAAGCAAGGAGAAACTATCGGTGAATTTCAGCTTAGATATACTCATCTCACAAATCAGTTAGCAGCCTTGGGAAAGATCTTCGATCAAAGGTCTCAAGTGAGAAAAATTCTCAATATTCTCACGAAGGATTGGGAAGCCAAGGTTACTGCTATTGAAGAGGCTCGTGGTGAGTCTATGACTTCTGTTGCTGCATTGTTTGGAAGCCTATCTGAGTATGAGAGCAAGTTGAAATTCAAGAAGGACTTGGAAGAAGTCAATGGTACCAACAATCGCAACAAGGGAGTCGCTCTCAATGCTGATAAAGATGAAGAAGATGAAGATGAGGATGAAGAAATCGGCATGATGGTCCGGAGATTCAAGAAGTTCTACAAAAAGGATCAAGGCTTCAAGAAGTTTCAAAAGGGTAGCTCCAGCTATGAATCAAAAAAGCCTATCATATGCTACGAATGCGAGAAGCCCGGACACATCAAATCTGAATGTCCTCAGCTGAAGAACCAAGAGAAAGAAAGGAAGAAGTTCAAGAACTTCAAGAAGAAGAAAGCATATGTTTCAGCCATATGGGGGGATAGCTCATCAGATGAGGATGAAGCTGAAGAAAATGAAAGTGAAAAAGCCAACATATGTCTTGTTGCTGAAGAAGAAGAGCAACCCAGTGAAACAAATGAGGTATACGAATCTCTTCCTTCCTATGATGAACTATTTGCTGAGTACAATATGGTTCAAAAGGAATTTGAAAAATTGGCAGATAAGTATATGAATTTAAAAAGGAAACATTCTTTTCTTGAATTACATGTTGAAAGTCTTACTTCTCCTGAATCTTTAGTCTGTGACGAATGCCCTATTTTGGAGAAAAAGAATTTACAATTAACAAAAGCACTTGAGAAGTTCACTAAGGGAAGTGAAATGCTCAATGTAATTTTAAAACAACAGCGTTTTATAAATGATAGATCGGGCATTGGATATAGACCAGATTTTGACAAAAAGAAAGGAAAGAAAAAGAATGGTCAAAAATCTTACATGAATTATTTTACAAAATCTGTTCATTCTTCAAATCCTTTTGCTCATTGCAATTACTGTAATAGGAAGGGACATACTACTTCATCTTGTTTTCATCGAAAAGAAAGAAAAGCTAAACCTGTAGGGAATTATGTCTGGGTACCAAAAGGAACATATGTTCCCAAGGTACATGCTAACCCCAAAGGACCCAAGAAAAGATGGGTACCTAAAACCTGATCCTTTGTGATCTGCAGGTTTGTCTTAGAGCATCAAGGCCAAACAAGTGGTATATCGATAGTGGATGCTCAAGACACATGACTGGAGACAAATCAAAGTTTTTATCAATAAAGCCAAAAGATGGAGGTAGAGTCACATTTGGAGGTGATCAATCCGGGAAAATCGCTGGCATTGGTGAGATAGGCAACAATGAAGGCCCACTCATCAAAGACGTCTACTTTGTAGAAGGATTGTGTCACAATCTCCTTAGTGTGAGCCAAAGCGCCGATAAGGGTAATTTGGTAATATTTGATTCAGATGAGTGCTTTATTGTTAAAAATGATTTGATCTCCATAAATGATTTGAAAAATAAAGCTTTATTTAGAGCACCTAGAGATGGAAACTGCTATACTTCGAACCTCTCTAGCAATGCTTCTACTTCTGAAAATTGTTTTGTAAGTAACTTGAATGAGAGTTGGCTATGGCATAAGCGATTAGCTCATGTCAATATGTATCAACTTGACAAGTTATTGAAAAAGGATTTGGTTATTGGCATTCCCAAACTGAATTTCAAAAATGATATGATTTGTGATGCTTGTCAAAAGGGAAAACAGACCAAATCTTCTTTTAAAGCAAAAAATGAGATTTCAACAAACAGACCTCTTCAACTTCTTCACATGGATCTAGTTGGACCAGCTAGAGTGAAAAGTCTTGGTGGAAACTTATACAGTTTGGTCATTGTTGATGATTTCTCTAGATTTACTTGGACAATATTTTTATCCTCTAAAGATGAAACCTTTGATCAGTTTGTTTCATTTGCCAAGAAGGTCCAAAACGAGAAAGGGTTCTCAATTTCAGGAATACGGACTGATCATGGTGGAGAGTTCGAGAATCAAGCCTTTGCTGAGTTCTGTGACAGTATGGGGATTGATCACAATTTTTCAGCACCAAGAACACCACAACAAAATGGTGTTGTGGAGAGAAAGAATAGAGTACTCACTGAAATGGCTAGAGCAATGTTGAACGAGTACATCACTTCGCAAGTGTTTTGGGCTGATGCCATGAGTACGGCTTGCTACGTCTCCAACAGAGCATACTTGAGAAAGAAGCTGAATAAGACTCCATACGAACTCTACAAAGAAAGAAAGCCAAACCTCAGTCACCTTCGTGTCTTCGGCTGTAAGTGCTATGTGCACAATAACGGTAAAGACAATCTTGGTAAATTCGATCCTAAAGCTGATTTAGCTATCTTTATTGGTTATTCTAATAGGAGTAAAGCATATAGAGTCTTTAATACTAGAACTAAGATTGTTGAGGAATCTATACATGTTGTATTCTGTGAATCTGAATCTGATAAATCCTTGGATGATGAAGAGGAGACTATTTTCAAAAACAAATTCTTTTCGAAAAATGCTCCTACTCTTTCTGAAAATTCTGAAAATATTTTTGAGGCTAATCCTGAAAGCAATTTAGAAAATTCTGATCAGTCTCAACCTAGAGCTTGGAGATTTATAATGAATCATCCTTTAGACCAAGTTATAGGTGATGTAAATCAAGGAGTTAGGACCAGAAATAGTACCTTGAATGAAGTTACATTTTCTGCATTTATTTCTCATATAGAGCCCTCTAAAATAGAAGAAGCCCTTTCAGACAATGATTGGGTGATTGCTATGCAAGAGGAGCTACATCAATTTGATAGAAATCAAGTTTGGGACTTGGTGCCTAGACCCAAAGACCATCCGGTAATTGGGACAAAATGGGTATTCAAGAACAAACGTGATGAGTCAGCCATCATTGTGCGTAACAAGGCTAGATTAGTGGCCAAAGGTTACAATCAAGAAGAAGGAATAGACTATGAAGAGACTTATGCTCCAGTAGCTAGATTGGAAGCAATAAGAGTTCTTCTAGCATTTGCATGCACAAAAGGCTTTAAACTCTATCAAATGGATGTCAAAAGTGCTTTTCTAAATGGCTTCATTCAAGAGGAGGTGTATGTTGAACAACCTCCAGGTTTTGAAAATGATCAATTTCCGGATCATGTTTTTAGACTTAAGAAAGCCTTGTATGGTCTTAAGCAAGCTCCTAGAGCTTGGTATGAAAGATTGAGTCAATTCTTACTCAATCAACGATTCATTAGAGGAAAGGCTGATACAACATTGTTTATCAAGAAAAATAAATTAAATGAGATTTTAATTGTACAGATATATGTTGATGATATTATTTTCGGTGCTACTAATGATTCTTTGTGTGAGGAATTTTCCAAGTCTATGCAAGGTGAATTTGAGATGTCAATGATGGGAGAGCTTAATTACTTCCTTGGGCTGCAAATCAAGCAACGTAAAGATGGGATATTCATATCTCAAACAAAGTATCTGAATGATTTGCTGAAGAAGTTTGGAATGGACAAGTGCAATGGGGCTGACACACCAATGAGCACAACTACTTCTTTGGATGCTGATGAAGAGGGCAAGGACTTCAACATCACCAAGTATAGAGGAATGATTGGATCATTGCTCTATCTCACTGCAAGTCGCCCGGACATTCAATTCAGTGTTGGAATGTGTGCTCGGTTCCAATCCGCACCCAAAGAGTCTCATGCTGAACACGTGAAGAGAGTATTCAGATATCTATCTGATACAAAGACTCTTGGGCTATGGTTTCCTAAAGGTCAGCCGGAGCATCTTGTGGCATATTCAGATTCGGATCATGCTGGCTATAAGACGGATAGAAAGAGTACAAGTGGGCAATGCGAATTCTTTGGCAACTCACTTGTCTCTTGGTTTAGCAAGAAGCAAACTACCGTGGCTGTGTCCTCAACAGAAGCTGAATATGTGGCTGCCTCAAGTTGCTGTGCTCAAGTGTTGTGGCTGAAGCAACAACTTGCTGATTTAGGAGTGCACTTAAAGGAGATCCCAATACTATGTGATAACACTAGCACAATAAGCTTGGCCAAGAGTCCCGTGCAACATACAAGAACCAAGCATATTGATGTGAGACATCATTTCATCCGGGATCATGTCCAGAAGAGAGATGTGAAAGTGATGTTCGTCCCAACTCATCTTCAATTGGCAGACATTTTCACCAAACCATTAGCCAAGGACCCATTCACATTCATAAGAAGAGAATTGGGAATGGTAAATCCCAATGAGTTGTAAGTAATTCCTGTCTACTTTTATATTAAATTATGGTTCTGATGATTATAGATCACTAACTTTAGCATCGGAGTACATAGACAATCTTATGCAGGACTTAGGTTTGCTGTCAAAGGGGCAAACCTCGAGGTTCAGTAGCCAACCTCGAGGTTGGAAGAGTGTCAAAAGGTTCAAGGTATCTGATGGATGGAACCTCGAGGCTCAAAAGCTAACCTCGAGGTTATCGGGGCAAACTGTCAAAATTGAGAATGCTTAAAAGCTGGAACCTCGAGTATGGGATTAGAACCTCGAGGTTGGTGGCAAACAGAAGAGACATCTCATCTATCAGACAGTCGAACCTCGAGGTTCTGGAGGCAACCTCGAGGTTGGAGGTAAGAATTTCAAAGGTTAGTGAATTTTTATTCATCTAACCTCGAGGCTGAGATGTCAACCTCGAGGTTGAGAGCGTGTCTATATATATGCTGCTGTGAAATTTCATTTTTACTGAACCCTAACCTCGAGTTCACTCCTTCTCTCTCGTCACTTCCTCTTCCAATCTTCATCTTTCTGCACATTTCTTCCACTCTCTGTCCACAAATGGCCTCGAAATCTCCTTCCCAGTCAGAATCTTCCTCCCATTCGAACGATGAGACAGAATCTTGGTCTCCCTCTCCACCTCCAAAACGTCAACCTTCCCCTGAACCTCAAGCAACCAAGCCTGTGAGGAAGAAGACTCGGTTTGTTCGTTTGAATACTGGGTTTGATAAGCACATCCCAGGGGTGCCCATTGATCCTCCTCCATCTCCTCCTCCGAAGAGCAAGCCAAAGGGTATCTCCATCAAAGAGCCCAGTCAGGCTGAGCCTAAAAAGAGGAAAGTCCCTGAAGCAACCGGTAAAGGGAAAGAAAAGGTGGGAGAAAAGGCCAAGAAGGCAAGGACCAAGAAACCCTCTAAGCCTCAAGCTCAATCTACCTCTCAGGCCTCACAGCAAAAGAAGTTGGAGAAATTTGCTGTCAATGCAATTGAGGACATCCGGGATATCAGATCACCTCCAGAAGGATTCGTCACTGCTGCCTCAACCTTCTCCACCAAGGAGGAAAATGATAAGTATAGAGAAACTTATCTCTCTAAGGTTTTCTGTGCTTCAGTTGCCATCAACTTAGATACCTTCCATAGGGAATGCATTTTTGATCTCAGTCCTTGGATCAAAATGTATGAACCCTTTATCTCCATCTACTGTCCATACACTCCTAGTCTGGTTAGGATGTTCTACTTTAAGATGGAAGATGTGAGTGTACTGGACCCTGAGGGTGAGTTGGTAGAGGAAAGGGTGTCAACCACAGTGAGGGGTGTCAAGTTTACACTTTCTGCTGATATTTTGAACAAAATTATGAAGATTAAGAACCCACCTCCTGTTTCTGAATTTTCTTATACCAATCAAGAGGTATATGAAACTCTTATTCCAGGAAAACCCTTCCCACCTGACCAACAGATAAAGCTAACCTTCAAGCCTAGGGACATGCCTCAAGAACACAGAGTTCTGTGGTATGTTTATTCAAGGAACTTTGTTCCTAAGGCTGGGAACTACACCCACTTTACCTCCCTCGATTATAGACCATTCACTGCCTTTGTGAGGAGAGTGCCCTTTAATATTGGGGATTGGCTTCTTCAGGGGATGAAGTCCTTCAAATTTGCCAAAAAGCCATTGACTCATATACCCTACCCTTCTCTTGTTTTTGTGATACTCTACTATCACAGAATTTGGTATGTGGGGAACACTGATACCCTTGAGTATCCCCTATATTTTGGGAAGCATCAGCTGAATCTTATGCGTATCAAGTTTGGTGCAGAGGGTGAAGCTCAGTCTCAAGCCTCTCAAGCTCCTGAGGAAGCACAGTCAGCTCCTCCACCTTCTCAGGCTCCTATACCAGATGATCTGATGGGGCAGATCAGACAGATAGTGGATCAAGCCCTAATCTCCCACAGAGCTATCATGAAGACTGAAGTTGATGTATTGCGGGCTGACATCAAGATGGGACTTATGGATGTCATAGTTGCACAGACTGAGGCAATGTCCCATCTGTACAAGCTAAAGGAGGAAATGGATCAAAGGTTTACTGATTTGAACTCTTCTTTGGCTGTCTCTCTCACTGCTGCATCTGATGCCAGAGACAAAGCTGACATGCTTCTCAGACATTTTGGCCTTGGCTCCTCATCCACTCATGGCCCCTCATCTGTTCCAGTTCCTGATGTGGCTTCTGACTTACCTTCTGCTGATGCAGCCTCTGATCCCAGTCCTGATATTCATGATGGCCCTAGCTCATCACTTCCTGACCCATCTTCACCTCCCTCTCCTGCTGAGTCTCCTGCTCTCTCACCCCATCACTCACCTCCCTCTCACTCCTTCTCATTCCCTAGCCCTCCACACTCTTCTCCACCTCATACCACTCCTGTTGCTGAGTCTCAACCTTCCCCAGTCACCCCTACCACAGAAGTTCTTCCTAACCCACTTCCATTTCCATCCACTCCTGCCACTGAGATCTTTCCCACACCTTCTCCCTATACCCATCCTTCCCTTCTTGATCCCTCCTTTGATCCTACCACTGCTATGGTGCTTTACCAGCCCCCTCTTATTGTTCTGGACCCAGAATATGTGGATGATGATGACAAAGGGGGAGAGGAATAAGCAATGAGGAACCTATAGGAGTCAAAGGGGGAAAGGAATCAATAAGGATTGGAGGTAGGATTGGAGGTCCTTAGGGTTGTTTCTTTTGCAGCAGCATATGTATTTTCATGTATTTGTTTTCTTTTATTGCTGTCTGTATTTTTCCTTTTGAATTCCATTGTATCCTGTATAACTTTGTTGAAATGGAATGTCAATTCAAATATCAGTCTCAATTTCATGCTTCTGCTTATCTCTGACTCTTTACTTGTGCAAAAATCTTTTATTTTCAAACTCTATGATAATCTCATAGATAATCTTTTAAATGTTTTAAGAGGTATTGCTTGTAGATGTTGTCATCATCAAAAAGGGGGAGAATGTTAGTTCTCTGATAGTTTTGATGATTGTCAACAACTACAGACAATTGAAGAGGTTTTGCTCTTAAGTGTCAAAACTCTGTTTAAGAGCAAACCTCGAGGTTGGGTTTGTAACCTCGAGGTTTGACCTTACAGAAGCTTTAAAAATCAAGTGTTCGAATGTTGCAAAACTTGGTTTCACAAGTTATATGTGAAACCTCGAGGTTGAGAAGTCAACCTCAAGGTTCTGGTTCAGTTGGAGAATCCAAGTTTCTTCATTAACACTTGTAACCTCGAGTATGCAAAGCTAACCTCAAGGTTCAACTCATACAGAAAGGTCATGTTGTTCATCAAGCACATGAACCTCGAGGTCCATATTTCAACCTCGAGGTTGGACACTTTGTTTTGAAACTTAAGCCCGATGAAAACACCTTGGACCTCGAGTATGATGTTGCAACCTCGAGTTTTATCACTTACAGAGAGCACACTGGTTTTCAAAGTATTGAAAACCTCGAGGTTAACATTGTAACCTCGAGGCTGGGCTTTATGTTTAACTTTGAACTTTGCACTTTCAAAGAGCCAACCTCGAGTACAGATGTACAACCTCGAGGTTGTCGAGCTCCAGTGAAAACTAAAGGTTTGTAACAAACTTCAAACCTCGAGGTTACTTTTGGAACCTCAAGGTTTGCAAGTTAATGAGATTTATCAGAAGGTTTCTCCTCAAGAGAAACCTCGAGGTTCACTGTGCAACCTCGAGGTTGAATGATTTTAAAACAAAGGTTTGCCTGAAGATTTCAGGCCAACCTCGAGGTTGGATGAACTAACCTCGAGGTTAGTGACCGTTGAAGCTTTTTCAAATCTGTGAAATCTGTTATATCTTGTTGATTGATCTACTTGCTTTCATATATCATTCACTCATGATCCCAGATATGTTTAACAAGTTTGTTGAGTGTTTTTTAGTTAGCACAGATCAAGATTATTGAAGATTTGTAAGAAAAAGTAAAAAAGTGAACAGTGCATTTAATGCACCTGCACAACCTCATCTACTTTCGGCTAATCCATCTGAGCACGCCTTGTTAACGTTAAAGAATGTTTACTACATCAAGTAAAGTCAATTCCAACGGGCAGAAACTCAGAAATCCACATCAGATCACATAAACACTTGGATTAGCAGAAGTTTAGAGAGAGAAGATAACCAGAACCCAAGTTAATCACTTCCAACGGTTGGAATCATCCTACAACGGTCATTTAATGTTCTCTACCTATAAATAGAGAACATTAATTTCTTCACAAGCTGATACAACTACTTAGAGCGAAAATTTATTGAGTCATTTATTGTATCAAGCTTTCATCTGTATTGTATCATTTTCATACTTAGTTCTTCAGTGTTTATCCTATCAGCTCTGTAAGAGAGTCAAATACTTGTAAATCATTTATTGATTGAGATAACTACAAGTCAGGGGACTTGGTAGTTGGGGTGTATTGATTACAACTTGTAAGGGGGAGTGTGTTCTAGTGAGAGAACAACCCTTTGTACAGAGTGTGTAATCAATATTTGATTATAGTGGATTGAAAATCCCAGGTGAAGCTTGGGGACTGGATGTAGGTCAGAGAAAAGACCGAACCAGTATAAATCACATTGTGTAAAGCTTTCCTTCCCTACTCCTCTGTTAGCCTCTGTTTTCATTAGTCAAAAACAGAGCTCAATCTTTAATTTTTTTTAAAGATACCCAATTCACCCCCCCTCTTGGGTATTTAGCTCCATTCTTCAACATTTTCGACGGCGGTAATCACAAAAAAGGCTTCTGAACACAGATTTCGCACAGTCTAACAGATCTACTCAAAATCAAAGCGAATGATTTGATTTTGAAACCAAAAATGAAATCGCATTCCTTGGATTCTTCAAGTCGCTGACGAAGAACTCCAGCGACGAGGCAGGCGAGCATTAACAAAATTCCATCCAGTCTGAAAGCATTAAAGCCAAAGGGATTTTTGGGTTTCATTTACAGATCCAAGAACACAAATAGAGACATCAAGCATAAACTCAAGAACAATTTCAAGAAGCATGAAATCTCGAAACTTAGATCCAAAGCTTATTTTAGGAAGACAATAATCACTTTATCCCAAAGAAATATCCGGAATTGAAACGAGAAACTTGAATCGATCAACATCATACATCAGATTTTCGGGTACAAATCAAAGCGAGAATGGTTTTCGGATTCTTCTATTTTCTCCGATGAAAAGTGACGTTAAGAAACTTAAAAGAATCCAAGAAACCCATATTGAGATTAAGAATAACTAGTTTTAAATGAAAAATCTCAGATCGAAGAATCAATAAGATACATATATTTATTCCAGAGAACAAAACCCAGAAAAATATTTCCAGAAAATCCTGATTGAAAACATATTCAGATATATAATATGCATCTACAAACAAGGATTCAAAGCTTCAAGAAATATGAATAGAGAGACAATGAAAACAGTGTTGGCAATCATTGAAAAACAAAATTGATCGCTTCTCTCCTTATGAAATAAACATGCATATATTCAAATGAAATCCAGAAAAGAAAAACCCAGATTAAATATATGCTTGAAATCTCTCCAATTAGTTGAAGAGAATAAAATTTCATTTGTCAAAAATCAAGGCAGACGAATATCATCTCTGATACCAAATGTTGGAAAACTGAGCGATCTAAACATGTTAAACACAGATTAACATTTAGATCAATGCGGATAAATAAAATAGAGATCACAAATACCTCCCGCCATTGATTTTTTTCCAGAAACGAGCAGGGACGAACTCCGAGTTGTTGGGATTCGTACACGCAGCGGATTAAAATTTTTTTATGAATCCTTCCGAAGGATCACTCAACGACGTTTAAATCAGAGTTAAGGAAACCGAATCATACCTTTGTTGAACCAGTTCGCGTTCCGTTCCTTTGATCAGGTCCGCGTCTCGTTCCTTTGATCAGGTGGGCGATCAACACGTCCGCGTCTCGTTCTTTCGATCAGCAGAAGTCGACTCTTGGATCGGCTTCCTCTACTGGTATCCACACGAACAATCCCCTAAACGGTTGCGGCAGCGTGCTAGCGCTTCTTGTGCGTCTCTCTCTCTCAAATTGCTCTAGGGTTTCTCGCGGCTTTTCTCAATACGCTCTACTGAAAATCCCGTAGGTTTTTCTAAACCCGATAGGCGTATTATATAACCAAAATTAATCCTTTATTAATTTTGGAAATTCGGATTTTGAATCTGGTCAGCATATCAATCACATCTATCTCATAAATGTAATTGAATATATTAAAAGCCAGATTTGGAAATTCGAATTTTTAAATTTAAATCAAATCTAAATTTAAAGCCTTTTGATTTAATTTATCATCATAAATTAAATCCGAGATATGATATCTATCTATTTAATTAAATCTGAGATACCATATCTCAATTTAACATTAAACAGATATACGATATCTTTATTCGAAATTAAATGAGATACAATATCTCTATTTGTTTCAGATATTTAATTTATCAAATAAATTAAATACTAAACAAATATCATATATAATATTATAATCTCAATTTATAATATATATATTAATTTCGAATTATATATATATATATATATATATATATATATATATATAAATCCTAGATCAAATTTAGCATTCATTTAATCTCAGATTAATCTGAGATTCAATGAACCTGGACACCTTCACCCGTGTTGGATTATTCTTGTGTGCGACCCTGCAGGCCCATATGAGATTGGCAGTGGGCCAACACTGTATCAGCCCACAAGTCGCAAGCGGCCTCTAGCAAGACATTGCAACTGCCTAATTCACATGGGGATCGATGACACGATACTACCTATCGTACAACCATGTCACGTCCCTTTTGTCACGCGATAATTCGGTCAAGGATGAGGCATGGATAATGTCAACTTCCTTTTCTTGACCAATGCTTTCTCGATTCTCGAGTAGTCTAATTAGTGAAATGGAAACTCCTTTCCATCACAGTATGGCCATACATTTCTTAGACTCACTCATCGAGGGGCCCAACATTATCTCTCTACATATGTGAGGGACAAATCCCATCTTGACCACTCACATTCCTCCGCATGAAAACCACTGATCCTGGTCCTAGCCTTTATCATCACCCGGTCAAAGGTGACTTTTGACTAGGTCAAAGACCAGTACTCATCATGTAGGAATCTATGATGGTCTCAGGTCATAGGGCGTCGTGACGCGGTTATACATGAGATAAGCTTATGACTAAATCCATGCAGCTTTCTCATAGTGGGTCGGTCCAGCACCTTGTACTCTTACAAGTGCCCATGACTTTGATTCGTATCTCCATACCTCATCAAAGTCATACTGATCTTATTTCATCTTCACTCCCGTGTAGATGACCGACCAGGGACTTTTAGGATAATCTATAAGATTATCCAGGGATGCAGTTATCAATACGAACATGCAAACGAAAATGATAACAAAAGAGAATACTTTAAATAACTTAAATATCCAAAGTACAATGAATTGCCCCTAGGGCATAATTTCCAACACGAGTTTCAATACTTCTGATCCTTGTCTCTGAATCTGCAGATGGTGTGCTTGTCTCAATGTCAAAGCAAGTTCAGGGGACCGAAAGTTTGTACACGTACGAATTACCCTCTGGCCATCACAGTGTCACATCCCAATTTTCTAAAGCGTTTTCGAAATAGTGTTATCAGAGTTCAAAAGGTTTGATCAGAGTAGAGCATCGGAGTAGATTTTGAATTAAATGAGTAACTGATCAACATTTAACCAAGGTGTATCTATGTACTGTTACAGTCATTCAAATAGTCAATATTCAAAAAGACGGAAAATAAAAATTCTCGACAGAATCTCCTCGGCTGCCTCTTCACGCCACCTGCTTACCCTTCTCCTCGAACTGGCCTCCTGAGGGTCCTGGGGCTAAGGTAAGAGCTGAGGTTCAATTACCATTGAACCTTAGGTAACGATTAACCTCATGCTTATGTATCAAATATGTATGACAAATATCCATGGCAAAATAGCAATAATCACATACAATATTCTCATATTCACATAATAACATAACACAGCCACTGCAATATGCATGTTATTATAGTCTGCACTATTCACCAGTGCCACGATGTACATCCGTGTCCTCAGCGCTAGGAAAACATAACAGTGTTATCAAGACTATAACCCGTATCAAGCTGTATGTGTATGATCAATTTTCAAAAACAAAGTCTCAGACTATCTATCATATATAAGCATACCATAAGCATCAGAGTTAGTGTTACAATATGCGTCCATACCTGGGTTGGTAGTTCCGGTATAACGCTGATCAGAGAATGAATGCAGTCTTCCTATAATAGGAATATTGCGTTATTAATTTATAAATAATATTCTAAAATATATTTTGAACACTACTGACTATTCTACCCTTGATACATTAAACCATCATTTTATTTCTTCAAAATTCGTGGAAAAACGCTGGAAATTATTGGGCAGAATTTCGCCTATCTTTGAAAAATCATAACTAATTCTAGGAAAATTGAAACGAAGATCTGTAAAATGTTCCGGACTCCTTAGGATGTCTATTTTCCATAAAAAATATCAGGCTTTGCCCAGATTTCAAAAATCATTCCCAGATTTCACGTGTTCATCCCCTGCCCAGAAATTCCAGCATTTTCGAAACATAAACTTTGAGAATTTATTTCTCACTGTACAGAGCTCATTTCAACATGTTCTTTACATATTTGAAAATCACTATATGTCTACTTTGATCATGAATTTTCTCAGAATTTTTCAATATCATTTTCAACATGAAATATGAGTGTTTCTGTTATTAGTTCAGAAATCGTCTAACCGACGAATTTTCGCCAAAACTTCGTTACTTCAGTGTTTCTAACCCGGAAATTTCGCTAAATCACTTTCTTCACTAATTTTTCGAGATAAAGCTATTTTTAACCATAAAAACATGAAATTAAAACTATTCTAGAATTTTAAAGATTAAAACTACTTCTAGCTATGAATTTAAAACTCAAAACTAAAGAACTTTGCTTACCTAAAGCTTGATCTCCTTCAAGCCTTCCTTCAACTCTCTCAACTCTTTCTCAAATATGCAGATGATGATTTGCTTGGTGTGAAGAAAGTGAATGACCCAAGCCTCTATTTATAGTGAAAAGGTTGGACAATCTTGTAAATAATTGCAACTTCACTCTTGGTAAATCTCCACCATTGGATCTAGGTTTTAATCAAAACATCACATCCTCACCACTCAATCCACTCATCCGTCCTCTCTCTCTCTCTCTCTCTCTCTCCCTTCTTCTCTTTCTTCTTCCTTCTCCTAGAAGCCAAAGAACTTGAGGTTCAAGCAAGGAATAGTGTTTTGTATCCTACAAGCTTTTGACCAACATTGAAGCATGTGTTGAAATTCATTTTCTTCTCTTTGAAGCCAGCCAAAACCGTGCCCCTCATCTGATTTTTGGGTTTTCAATTTGTTTTGGGCTTTATTGATTTGTTGGGCAAAAGCTTGGACCTCCAAAAATTGATCCAATTAGGTTTTGTTGTGACAAAAAGCCCTAAACCCAATCCTTCTTGTTTACTATTTGATTTAGCTTAATTAGGTTTAGTTTGTAGTAATTTTATTAATTACCAATTCAATTATGATCCTACTAAATCCAATTGTTTCAATTATCGATTCCTTGTTAAGCTTTAATATTGAATTTAGCCAAAATATTTCAATTTGTTTGTTAATATTTGTCCCTAGATTAATTATGAATGTTGATTCAATTTAAATTAATTTTTGGTGTTTACTAATTATTTTTAGTGTCCTCTAATTATTTTAAACCTCTTCCTACTCCTTTACGGCTTATTTTCGACAATATGTGACTTATAAGACAATATATCCTTAAGTGTAGATTTAATTGTTCTTTAATTGTTGAAAAATCTTAACTAATTAATTTAGGTGTTTTTATGGCATTTTATAATATTTTATGACTCCTAATAAAATTTAGAGAGTTGAACTTTGCCCTATTAAATCATACCGACAACTTATTCAAGAATTAGAATAAATACACTTACTAATTTGGAGACAACATACTTTCATATTTTCAATAGGTCCTAATTAGCAATTATTGCGTATTGATTGAGCCGTTACTAAATTAATGAACGGTTACAAAACAGGAATTAATGTGGGCCACTCAATAGAATTATTGGAATATTAATTATAATATTAAAATTCCAACAAATCACCCTCAAGTAAAGGATGATCATTATTAAATCCAAGTGGGTTATATTATATGAGCATGTTGCTCTATATGATTAATACAATTGATTCTTTATTTTCTCCATCTTAATTGCTTCTGCAATTATATTTCTTAACATATTGAATGAGTCAGAAATCAAAATTTAAAGGTGACAGCAATACGTAGTAAATGTAGGCAGACTTGGGGCTCTTACTTTGCTCTCAAGTTGTTAAGGGTGTATTTATTTGTATACAGTGATATTCCACCTAAATTTGTATACTTACTTTCTAAGTTCTAGTGGGTGAGCTGTCATAATGATTCATGACATAAACCTACAAATATATATATTTATATTAATTATGAATTAATGTAAAATATATAACGTATAATAATAAATTCTCCTATTAGATCTATAGCTCATTCATCCAATAAGTTCATAAAGGGTTCTTTCTTTTAAATCCATTCATTCAATTATCCCGTGGTTTGTTCTTACACGCATGTTCTTTTTCTCCCTTAGTTTTTACCAATGAAGTAGTCCAATAACATAACGGTGATGAGAAACAGATTAAATTCAATTGCATCATGCATTCCGTTTGATCTTTGTCATAAACATATACACTTGGGAGCTAAAACTTTGGAATAAACATATTAATAAGACCCCAAAAGCTTAGTTGTGTCTAATTAAGTAATTTCATGTCCTCATTCTGTGTGTGTGTGAACTGTAAGTTTGTAATAATAAATTGATCATCTTTCTTGAAGCTAGCAGCAGTTAGTAGTTTGTGTTAATAAAATATAGAAATTGGAGAAAGATTATTTTTTAGCATGAAATTACTTGACATACAAAAAGAAAAATCATATTGTACTCCACAAATCTAGGTCGAGTTGGACATGACTACAAGAGTAGCAAAACTTTTCTGATTAGTATTTTAACGTTGTTACATTCTGAACTTTATTTTTTCAACGAAAGACCAAAATTCTAGATGAGTACTTCTTATTGAAAATGAAAATAAATGCACGGAAACTTATATAATGGAGCTGCTGGTCACACCCAAAAAATAAACTACAATAAAAAATAAAATAAAAAACAATGTATATACCGAACCTGTAAACATTTTGTGGAGGCTATTATAAATTTATAATGCGCTTTGGAAGGGATAGTGGCTATGGGCCCAATGAGCGAGGGTCAACAGAAGTCAATAATAGTTTAAGTCCAAATGGTGTAGCTTACTGTATTTCATTCTATAAAACAGCCAGTGCTTAACCAACGGGGTTGATACAAGTGGTAAGCGATTTTTGTCGCTTAAGCAAGGTCCCAGGTTCGAGCCTGTAATAACCCTCTTTTATGTAAATTATTATATGAAGCTAATTAATATTATATTTTTGAGATATATGGAATTTCATGAAAAACAAGACAAATGATATTTGTTTTAATTTGATTGGCTAATAAGGATTATTATTGTGAGAGGGCCACATGGAAAGATGAATAATCATGGAGGGAGGACACCTAAGTGGACACATGGAGGATAGAAATTATGCAAGGGACACCTAAGCAACCATGTGGCAAAGTAATATTTGAAGGAGAAAAGTAGAGCACACATATGCATATGTAATCAATTAAATGGACACCTAAGGGGACACCTAAGCTACCTAAGTGGCAACACACAAATTAAAGAGAAAAAGTATGAGGGACACTTGGACATATTTTATACATAACTTGTGCCACCTAACACACCTTATCTATTAAGCAAAGTATAATAGCCACAAGAATAAGGCATGTGATTGGAATGAATATTTGACTCAAAAGAAGGACCCATGTGGCGTGAAATATGGAGAAGGGAAATGATAATCAGATTTTATCTCCTAAAATAAGATGAATCTAGAAAAGCAAAGGGACAACTATCAAGGGCAAATTAGTAAAAATACAAAGGTGCCTTACCTCTATAAATAGGACCACACTCTCCCCATTTTTTTTGGCAAGCAAGAAGCACCATCTACACTAAAGAAAAGAGAGAGATAGGAGAGTGTTGTGAAGATCATAGGCAAGAAGAATTTCAAGAGAAGAAGAGGTAAGGAAGTTATGAGAATTATTTTATTTCTCTCTTTCAAATTCATACAAGTATGTTTAAGCCTTCAATTAGTAATCTTGTATAATATTGTTGGGGTTCTAGCTATAATTAAAAGGAGATCAAGGTGAAGTAGTCAAAGAAGATAAAACTCCAAGCAAGTAAGTTCTCTTCCCTAACTTCTTGAAATCTTGCAAAAGTTTAAGGAAATTTTGGGTAATAGCTAGAACTCAATGATATGATTATATTTTGGTGGTTTTGATGGTTTAAAAGTGTTTAAAATGAATTTTTGTATGAGAAAGAGTATGAAGTACAATTTAGAAAGCAAGAAGCATGAATATATGCAAATAAGAAGGCAGAAAAACCAACAGGGGTATTTTTGGAAACTGGAAATTTTTCACGTGCTCTGAGCAAAGCAAGTATTTTTAGACAAAAATAGACACATCAAGGATCATATAGATTTTTGAAACACCCCAATCAGAGTTTTCTACAATTAGTTATGAATTTTTAAAGTTGAGTCAATTTCAGAAATTTTGAGGACCATGTGCGAAAATAAGAGAAAATTTACCAAAGAAAGAAAGACTCATTAATAAAGGAAATTAATGAGTTATAAAGTAGGAGGACCCTTTTTACGAGTGTATAAATATAAGAAAGAAGTTGTATTAGCGATGACACTGTTGTATTATTTTATTTTAGGTCTATCATTCTTACATAATAACTAGCTGGGTCTTTGCTATTTCACTGATCAACTACCTGCAGGTAAGTAACCTTAATTTCATGTACCTTGTGTGACTTTGTATGTATGTTTTACCGTGATTGGTTATGCATTCGATGTTATGTTTTCCAAGCGCTTTGGATACCGGAACCGCTGTGTGCGACCCCCGGCATGATTATGTGCCTTATTTGAGCAGTACATGTTATATGTGACTGTTTGTTCCGGTTTAGGCTGTATGCCTCGCTGTGTGCGACCTGTGAATGCTGTATGTTTTATGGTTTTCTTACATGCTTTGTACATGCTTTGTATATGAAATTAATGGTTACTCTGGGATTCATTTACGAATCCCAGACTATTACTATAAAGATACAGGAAGTGCTTCTAGGACGGGGCAGGAGACCAAAGGTAAGATGAGGGAGCTTGATTGATTGAAGATTGGTGATGCATGGTGGCAGCTTTTGTTATTACATATTAGTTTTGGATGACTGTATACTGATAGTTATTTTGAGACATTTATCTGGATGACTGTATATTAATCCTTGGAGGGACTTATTTTGTTTACTTTGTCAAGTTATATTGTCCAAACTATTCTCGTTGTTCTGCTGCGTGGATACTCTGATACATGTATATTTAATTGAAAGTAAAAGTCACTCTACCCGCCACCTGAAAAGGCGAGGCCGGTAGGAGTGTAACAGAGCCTTATGAATGTAAAAAACCCCTATTGAGAGACTCTCCCACCAAAGCCAGGTGCACGACGCAGGTCGGATCCGGATTAGTCGGGGCTGGTCGGCAACCAAAAAAAAAAAACAGTCAGTGTTTACTAAAAGAAAGAAAAATAAATAAAATAATAAAAAAGGGGAACTTTTTTATTTTGTCTTGACGGCCAATTTTTTTCTTACTTTTAATTCGGAGGTAAAAATGAAAATAAATGCATACATAGCACCTTATATACTTTTTTTTTTTCTATTTATCACATTATCTACTGGAACTGCGGGTCATATCCAAAAAAATATAAATAAAATTAAAAATATGTATACTGAAAAACTTTTTTTTTTTTTAATAACATATGTATACTGAAAAACTTCAAGCAACTCAGTTTGTGGATGCTTTTTTTTTTTTTGATAAGTTGTGGATGCTATTAGAATGGGCTGTGGAAGGGATATTAGCCATGGGCCCATTATGCAAAGGTCAACAGATGTGAATAATATTCTAACTGTAATTAGCTTCCTCTAAACTATGATGAATCCAAGGCAGTGTATATAGAGAGGGTCTCATGACCAGCATCAAAGTCCTTTAATAAATCTACAATACAAGAGGATTAGTCACTACTACTACCAGCAATGGATATGGATACCCTGGGCCCACCAAAAAATAAAAAATAAATAAATAGCTTCCAGTATTTCATACTCCTAAAAAGAATTATTGAAATGGGCTCAAACTCAATACACACACATATGTATGTATGTATGTATGTATGTACGTATGTATGTGTGTGTGCGCACATGTGTGTGTTGTTACATGGATCTATATAAAATAAAAATCAACTATATTACATTTATATAACAAGATGTAAGGATATGATTATTAGCAAACTAACTTTTATTTTTATGCCGATGATAAATAAATTTTATTATTAAAATTTTTTTTTTTAAATTTTGAATTTGTGGCAACTTACATAATGTTGCGTTTTTGCTTAATCAGCATACAGATCATCCCTAATTAACATATTATGAGCATAGGAATTATGACGCAAATAATTAAGAAAACTTTAAAGACTCAATCGATTTGTTTTTTTAAAAAAAAAAAAAATAGAGAAACATGATTAATTTGAATGTTTTTAACTTTTAATTATAAGAATATCATGATGGCAAAAAATAATTATAAGAACATCATATGCCATGCACATACAAGTTATTTGGTATAATATTGGGAAAAGAGGACGGCATCTTTAAACTTTATTAATTTCCCTCACTTAATAACACTTATAATAATCGGTCTAATTCTTCTTCATTTTGTCAGTGCTGCAACTCGCAAGTTGAAAATGTTCTTCACATTTTCCGTGACTGTGGTTATGCAATAAACATGTGGCAGTTGTTAATTCATCCAAGATATCATACCCGTTTCTTTGCAGCACCTTTGTGTTGTGCGAATGGTTTGTTCTCAATTTCAGCAAGGAAATTGGCACGAATTCGACTTCCAACTGCATGTTGATTTTTTGAGTGGGAATATGAAATTATGGGCATGGAGAAATCATCTGATTTTTGTCCCTAATCTCAGTAAACCGAGGAATCCAGCTTCGGTAATTCTCAACTCGTGGCATTATTTTGTTTTGGATGGAAATCTAATACCTCCATACATTACGGTGGAAAGACAATGGTGAAATGACGACTATTCCTACAACTGAACCAAAAATGTTTCCTTCATGATCGAACAATGAATCTCGTAACCAAGTCACGTAGGTCAAAAAACTCTTCTATTGCATGAGAGAGCGTGAGACTCAAGCTATTAAGCTACCTCTCAAGGGCAATGGAAAAACAAACCCCTCAGCTAATGGGTACAAGGTCAATCATGAAAAGGCTATAGGCCCTAAAAGAAACTCTTTGATGGGTTTTGACTTTCATTTCATTAAGCATGAAAATAAGTCAGGTCAGGCTAAGTTTTGGCTAAATAGGCCTGAGTCTGTATTAGGAATATGAAGCCTAAGCTTACATACAGGCTTTTTTTTAGACTTTAACCATAGGCGGACACAAGGGAGGCTAGGGGTGGCCCCCGCCCCCCTATTATTATTATTATTATTATTATTTTTTAAAAAAGAGTAATGTGTGGATGCTTGGAACCGAACTTGTGATATGTGAGGTGAAAGAATTAAGTTCTAAGAAGCATGCCACATGAATGAAGAGTACAATGGTATATGAGTTTATTTTGTTAGATATATATCGGATATATTAAATGCCTATTATTTATTTATTTTGTTTTATAATATAATTTGATATGCACTCATCTTTTCCGAAATCGCCTTTCATTATTATATATAGTTCCCCTTTTTTATGATGTAATTTGATATGCATATCAAGAGAGGCATTTAATATATATCCCCAAACTTTAATATATCCCAACACGTGAATCTTCTTCCTTTCAATCGCTGCTCGCCCGCCATTTTTTCAACAACTTATTTACAAATTTTGAGAATCAATAAAGTACTCAATCATATCTTTTCATTTAATTTCCTTCATGAAATTTATTATACATGGTTATATTTTTCTAATAATACTACTTTTATACTGATTAAAGAATATTTTAGGGTTAGAATTTTAGATAAGTTTTGAGTTTTGTTAAAATATGGTTATGAGAATATAGATGATAACTAATAATTAATTTTAATCAGTTTACTTTTTTTATTAATATTATTTTTAAAATCATATTGGTCATGAAATTAATAATTCATGTTCTTTGTCATGAAGCCCAATTTTTTGATAATTCTTTGATTACATTGAAAAAGAAATTGTTTTGAGTTTTAACATGGATTTAATTATAGATGAGTTTAACAATATGAAAACACATAAAATAAGTGTTAAGTGAAGTAATTTTGATTTTTGTAATAGAGTTCTTTCATTTTTTTTAATATTAGATCCGTATCGTATTTCAAGTACTTTTATTTACGATATAGCATTTTTTTCTTATTTTTGCCTCCGTCAATAAAATTCTTGGGTTTGCCACTGGCTCTAACTTGAGCCTACATGAGGCTTAGGCAAGCCTAAAGCCTTTTTACAGGCCTACTTACAATGTAGATCTTTAAAAAGGCCTCATATTGTAGGCCTTGAAAACCATAAGTAAGCTTTGAACCTACTAAAATCTAAATAAATATAGGCTTTTGGTAGGTTTCAAAGCAAATCATATTTACAAATTGTTCCGTACACTTAGATAAAAAGAACTATATTCATTCAAAATAAAAATGACTTTTTTTTTGGAGGGGGGGGGGGGGGGTTTATAAGATTGGGGCATTTAGCCCTTCATCATCCCTTGATCAAAACATACCGTGAGTGTGCAAGACCCACAAAGTCAATGCATGTACAATATTTGTGATGCTTTTTTAAAAACACATTGCCATTTAACGATGAAAATTTAATACCCAGAAATAAAATAAAATTTTATATTTACTTTCATAGAAATCTTAAAGGCAGAGCTATAGTCATTTTAGAGATTTGCTTCTGCTGGCACTTCTATCACCAGGATACTGATAATTGAATATTATTACACTTATTTGTATCTCTTGGTGAATAAATTTAGGATTGTTTAGTTAATAAATAATGGATTTTATTACTTAATCGAGCTTTGAGCTTTTAATTGAATGTAATTCATTTTTATGATTAAATTCCAGATTTACAGTGATTTAGTATTTTCGCAATAACTTTTGATCTAAATATCTGATTAGCCTGATTCTTCTTTCCTTTTTTAGATGATTTAGAGAGCTACAATTGTTATGAAGACTCAGAAGGCTGATTCGGACAAGAAGATGGATGAAATTGGGGCTAAAGACAGACACATTTTTCTGGATTTTTATTTTGCTCGAATTTTGTAATAAAAGACCAATTTTTAGAGGTTGCCTTTTTTATAGGGATTTCCTATTGATTAGGGGTTTCCTATTTTTTAGAGATTTTTTATTTATTAGAGGTTTCCTTTTTTTAGTCATCTTTGCTATATAAGGAATATTAGATGGTAGCTATAAACATATTCTCAATTACGTTGTAGGAGATTTTCGGATTAAATTAGAAGCTTTTTATTTTCTCTTAGTTGTTCTTCATGTTCTTCTTCATCTTTTCTTCTGCATTTTTCCTAGCCATGCTTGGCTAAGCTTCTTTGATTGACCCAATGTTGAGGATTCCATAATTCGTCTAGAGAACTTGTGCTTTATTGGTAATTTAACTCGTTTCTATTTTCATCTTATCAGATCCGATTTCTGAAATAGTTTGAAGATTAGATTTAATATTCGGTTTGGTTTATTCTAAGGACTGAGTTCGAACTAGGTTTTAAGTTTTGCTGTGCGATCGCACAGTGGGACGCCGCTGTTCGGACATATTCTAGGCGATCGTCTAGTCGAGGGATTTTCTGGGCGAATGCAGAGATCTCGGTTCATCCAAAGCCAAACATGGGTTATTTATATTTTGTTCAATGATGGAAGTCTCTGGAATTTGAACGTTGGGTTAATCGATTTTAATCTGTTTCTTCTCATTTTCTTATATTCTATTTTATCTTTACTTCATTTAAATTGAATTTCTATTTTAGTTTATTAATTTAAAAATCCAAAACCCAATCCCCCTTGTTTTCATTGCATTTGCATGACATTTAGATTACTTAGAATTCAATAAAAGGCTCCTCGAAAAGAGAAAACGATCCTAGGTTTGCCTATATGCAATCCTTGGTTAATTGTTGATTGTGGACCCCAAGGCTAATGACAAAAAGGTCTCCATCAGATACCATGTCGACCTCCAATACTTTCATATAAGAAAGACACAATCTTCTTGAGCTAACCTTACTGGAGGCTAAGCACTTCTTGCTCTTATGATGATGACGATGATTGTGATTTTTAGTTGCAGAGCATAAGGTTGAAGAAGATTGATTGGCTTTGAAACAGCCAAGAACGAAGCTTTTCAAGAGAAATCTTCTGGTAGGAGGCATAGTGATGTTACTGTTTATTAATTTTACTGTGGCTATGCGTGTAGGCTTTTGTGATTCTGATAGCTTTTTATCAATTTCTACACAGAAAAAAGCAGGCACGATGTGACGTCTGTGCAGAAATTGATAAAAAGCTATCAGAATCACAAAAGCCTGCACACATAGCCACAGCAAAATTAATAAATAGTAACATCACTATGCCTCCTGCCAAAAGATTTCTCCTGAAAAGCTTCGTTCTTGGCTGTTTCAAAGCCAATCAATCTTCTTCAACCTTATGCTCTACAACTAAAAATCACAATCATCGTCATCATTATAAGAACAAGAAGTGCTTAGCCTCCAATAAGGTTAGCTCAAGAAGATTGTGTCTTTCTGATATGAAAGTATTGGAGGTCCACACGGTATCCTATTGACTGAAATGCCAGCAGAAGCAAATCGCCAAAATGACTATATAAAATTTTATTTTATTTCTGGGTATTAAATTTTCATCGTTAAATGGCAATGTGTTTTTAAAAAAGCATCACAAATATTGTACATGCAGCCTAATCTCTCCAAACGTCTCATTTTAAATTTTAATGTTTTTTAGAAATATAAATTGCCTGATATTGTGCCAAGGGCTTGGTACAGGACTCCTCCCTGGGAGTACTATTCGGTTGGCAACTCAGTTTCTAATAAAAGTCAAAATAAAGACATATGAACATGCACATGCGTGCAAGAGTAGGTAATTAACCATCTTTTTCTGCATGCACAAAACAGTTCCTGTCATGCATTCAATGAGTTTCTCATGATATGTTTCTGTGATGATATGAGTTATGAACAAAGTCGTTGTCTATGAAACAACTAGGCAGACAATTATTACATTCCTTTCTCATACATTTATTCTCTCCCAAGTCACAAAACCTTTTTCTCATCTCTCAATTATTTAAACAAGTAAGGTGATCGGCTTGATAAGAAAATACTCTTGCCTATAATTAATTAGGTGTTACCCATACTACTACCATTACCACATGTTGAACTCCGAACCTTGGCCTTCTTGTTTTCAGTTGTTGTTTACATTTTTTTTAAGTAATTTAATTATCTCTCAAGACAGAACCCTGCAAATACCACGGGAAAAATGGGTTCTTTTTCATTCTTTGTTTTAAGAAAATGCATTGATCAAGCTCAATAAGTTATCCTTTTATGATTTTAACTATAATTTTCTCGTGGGTTTTAGATATTTTTAGTTTATTATAATATTTTTAAAATCACTAAGCTAAGGTAATGTACTAGCCTTATGTATTTCTAAAAGAAGAATGCAAATACCCAAAAATATGTGTCTGAGAAGGACCGTTTGGCTTTGATCACTTAAAAACCTCAATGTTGTTGATGTCCCCCGATTGCAACGAGAATCCTCCGCTTGAAACTTCCTACTCCTTGGATGTTTGCTAGGCAAAGACAAAGTTGAGGTTTGGTTTCTTTAGGTTTTTATATTGTGGTTTCTTAGGATTAAATTAAAGATAGGATGAACAAGGTTGGAACCTTATCCTTTTATGGATGGCACATTTTCCTCTCTAAACCTTTGATAAAAATCGAAATTTAGAGAGCATAAGGATGTTTGAAAAAAGGTCCAACCCTCCCCCTTTTATAGCCTTGATGGGTTGAAAATTCCTAGCCCTAATTGCCTTAAGAATTTCTAGCTTATACACTAAGAAAAGGGGTTTTAGATAATAGGTCCACTCTTTGTTAACCAAATCACATTAAATTCACATTTTGATTGATTGATTGAATTTAATATGATGAATCATATTCATATCTTAATTGTTGGATTGAATTTAAGATGATGGATCACATTTATTTCCTCTTTTTTCCCCTAAAAAACCGTCCATCAAAAGGGCACACTAAAAATAAGCATTTTATAAGAGTCTAATCCTAATTTAAATTCTTATAAGAAAGGCTCAATCCAAACTTGAATTGGAAAATCCAAATCTTAATGAATTAAATTCATATCTTGATTGAATAATAATTTAAAGTGTTTTATTTCCCTACAATTAACGACCAACACCGGGAAGCGGAGGAGGAAGAGAGGAAGAGGAGAGTTAAAGAGAAAGAGGGCATAATGGTAAATTCATTATCATTTTAAAATCTCAATTTGATCTCTATAAGATTCTTTACAAATTTTGATAGATGTTTTGGGGTTTTAGAATTTCATACAGTATTTAAATGACATATTCTCAATTTTATAATGATGTATGGTTCTAGGCTTGATGAGCGTAGTTGGGGTCATTCATAGTTTTCACTCATCAACTTTGGTAATTCCCTACTTTGAATTGGCATTAGCATAAGTAGCAGTGATGTTAAAACATGCTCTAAATTTTAATTCCTTAATATCATCATTTTTATAATTTAAATTTTAAAACTATGTGTTCTAAATGGACATTAAGGTTTAAGAAAAAAAAACACTGGTGATGTTAAAAGAAGATGAATAAATTAACCAATAGATCGAGTTTTGTTGACGTTACCATAAAGAAAAGATCAAATTAGGGACAGAATTACTGACAGAAAAGATATGTTGGAAATTACCGACGGAATTCATCGGTAATTCGATTTGTGATGGAAATTACCGATGGAATTCCATCTGTAATGTATTTTATCACGGTTTTTTTTTTGCGACGCATTTTTCTGCTGCAAATCCAATTACTGATGGAATTTTGTAGTGTATAAAGCATTGCTAGATCTTTGTAGGCCTTAAGTTTGAATCTCAGATAAGACACTTATATTAGGAGGGGAAGCCACGAACAGGATACCGAATTATACTATAAAAAAATGAGATGAATAAATTAATAATTATTTTTATAAGAGATATCCAAGAAATTTTCACGCATTATATGTCGTTTTCTCGTGCTATATATTCCCACAAGTGGATCGCTTTGGTTCTATATCAGGAAACCGTGTTTACAAGTCATATACTTGTGAATTTGTGATTATTGAGAAAAGCATATTGAATTCAAGACATATTGCACTAAGACACTAAATAGTGTATGTATATATAAACATCCATATCATTATTTGACGTTTTTTAACACGTCACACTAAATTATAAATTGTTTTACAAATAGGGTTCAATATTTCTGCAATTGCTGTAAAAACATTAAACCCTTACAAATAATAATACTCCATCTTGTCCTTATTATAAAGCATCAACTAGCAAGTTTATTTGGTTCTTTCTATAAGGCACTTGCTTGTACTTCAGGAGCATTAATTATTATTTTTTTAAATGTATACCCATAATTAATAAGGATAGGGGGTGAGAGAATAATTAATATGATATTAGAATTATTACAATTCGTAGGGGTAAAATTGTAAATTACTTAAATTCCAGGACAACTTTATTAACTTTAACTATTTTTATTTGTTTGTGAGATTCGTTAGTTGATGCCTTATAATAAAAATTTAAGAGAGTATAGTTTTAGGTTCCTATGTATTATGCCACCTTTGTGATGAAGGAAAATATCATTATGCTTTAATGTTAACTTTACTAAAATGCGAATTTACATGTGTGGTTGTTGCTTGTTATGATGACACATGATTTGGATTTTAATGATGCCATTTTATGATAATTTATGGACATATATTATAAAATTAACCAAAAAAAAAAAAGATGTGAAGCATATGTTTCTAGGATAGGTTATTATGCTTACTCATATTTTGCCTACCTTTACCTAACTTTTTCAATATCATTAGATTATAATTTCATCTAACGGTGAAGATTTGAGAAATAAAATAAACCTTTTACTCCTTTCTCTCCTTCACTGGCTCCCACCCTCACTGTCTCTCCTCCGTTGGTTATTTCGCCTTCTCCAAAGAAACCAACATATTCACCAGTCATGTCTCCAGCCAAATCTGTCTAATCTTCCAACTTCTTCCACAAGCCCTACCCTTTTTTTACGCACCCCATTCTCACTTGCAGGAAAAAAATAACCATGTTGTCAATTTCAGTCATCCCAAACGGTCGCTTGTAATTTCGATACATTTGAGCAAAGAGCTGAATATGTTGATTTAATGCAAGATCTGATTCCAGAAATGAAAGACGGGACTATTCGAACTGCCCTTGATACTGGTTGTGGGGTGAGTTTTACATTTTGTTTTCGTAACAACGTTTCCCTGCATTAATCCCTATAATGATTCTCAGCAATGTTTTTAGACTTGAATTCACTTACACGATAGAAGCAATTCACTTGGTAAGGTCCTACCTTCTAATAAACTAGCTAAAGCAAATGTAAGAGGCTTCCGTGATGTAGTGATAAGCTGTTGGTGCTCATCAGTCCACTTGGCACCAAAACTTATTCCACGGTGAAGATGAAGAGGAACGCCATGAATAGTACAATCCTGCGCAACTTGGGCTCCCAATGATTGGCACAATCTTGTGAGTGTATTTGCCTATCACTTGTGTAGAAACAATTCATGGAAGATGTAATAGGCTAAAATTCCTATTTATCATAAATATTAAATTTTGATGAATAATTAGCATAAAAGAAAGGTGAATATGCGTCTGAAGTTATTATAATTTATTGATTATAATGTTAGGCAAATTTCACTTAGAATTAAATTAACAAAAGGCAAAATATAAGACTAGGATTAGGGATAATAAAATATGATATAAGTAGCACATAAAGTTATGGTTATTTTATAACCAAAAGAGGCAACAAATACCATGAAGACACTTAATCAAATTAAGGAAAATTAGCAAAAGTTAATGGGTAAATTAGCTTGCATCCATTAAGATTAATTGCATAAATTCTCATAATTAATTAGAGACAATTATAAATATTCAAGAGAGGGCTGATTATTTTTGAAAATTGAGGGTCAAAGATCAAGGATTAAAGCTTGAATAATAAAGTACTAATGACCTTGATTAAGTGACAAACCAACTAGACAATGACGCATATAATCAAGGGACATTTAAGGTCTTGATTAGGATGTTAATTTAAGCTTAATACATCTGCCCTCAAAAGTCCACAATTCCAGCTGGCCTTGTTGGAGCAATGAGAGCCAAGTTTCTCAAGTTAATATCTCAAGTGTTAAGCCTAAACCTCCATGTAATTGAATTAACCAATGACAAGAGTAATTAAAGGGTATCTAAGCACTTGATTAGAGGGTTAATAAAGCTCCACAAATCTGCCCCAAAAGTCAACATAAATGGCGCCTTGCACATGGAGGATTTTGAATAGGATTTATTATATAATAATCAAGATATTTTGCTTATAGGAGCACTTGCAATTTAAAATAAAAGATCTTCAATAGTGTTTAGATTTTTCTAACAACAATGAAGGGTAAAGATTAAGTTTGATAAAGTGGGTTTGATCCAATGGTTAGGGTAAAACATGAGAGGTTTTATCACATGAAAACAAGGTTCACATAAGCTTAGAATTTTCCCTATAAATAGACCATGAAACTCTCTTCATTCTTCACACCAAATCAGCTCAAAGCATTTGATCATAAGTAAGAGTAAGAGTGAGGATGAAATTTAAGAGGAGGAAGAGAAGGAGCAAGGTTCTTCAAGAGTAAGTTCTCTAGTCTTTGGCTTTTTAGTGTTTAGTAAAATTGTGGTTTAATCTAAAAAATTGTAGAATAAATTCCTTTTCATGTTTTTAAGGCTCCATTGCTTTTAAAAAGAAAAATTTTGAGTAAAAAAAGTTGGGAAATAATTTTTAGAATTAATGGAACAAGATAGTGAAAGATAGGAAATGTCCAGATTTCTGGATTACTGGAATCAGTCACATTGAAGCTATTATTTTATGTGTAACTTTATCTTCAAAAATTATGAAATTTTACATGAATAAAGCAAACATTTGGGAGATTCTAAAAATATAAAATTTGTAGTGTTTTGAGTTTTGTATAAAGAGATATGAATTTTCCAAGTTAGCTCATGTTTCAAAACTGGGAACTGGGACAATAAGGGAAAAGATTAAAACTGGGAATTATTTATGCATTTTGAGTTAAAGGCGTTAGTTTTCCTTAAAATAGACATGTCAAGGGTTATATATAATTTTGGTGCACCTCATTTTGATTTGTTTGTAATTAGTTATGATTTTTCAAAGTTATGGAAGAATTTGAGCTGAAATGCTGAATTTTGAAATTTAAATAAATGTAAGGGTAAAATTGGAATAATAAATCCACTAAGGGTAAAAAGGACAGAAGTGGCGAAATTACCTTTTAGGATGTCATTCTAAGTCATATGGTATTTATTATAATATCATAATGTGGTAATAACATTATAGGATATCCGAGAAGTCAGGAATCGGTACCAAAACGAAATCGTACCGTTAGCTATGCAAACTAAGTTATGGACACGTATTGTAACCATAATCTTCTATATCTTGTATGCCTATATATGATTGTTTGTTTCATAAGAGTCATGAACAAGACCAGGTCTTTGGTCATGCACCGTCAATAGGACTTGTTCTAAGGTCACATGTTTGTTTACATTTAGTTTTGTGTAGGTTATAGTTATGACAATACCACAAGTATGTTTTTTTAGCACTGAGGACACATGGATTCCTGGCACTGATGAGTGCAAACGCTATTGACATTACATTTACTGTGTGTTTTGTATTGTGGATACTGAAATGTTATGAATATATGTCATATATTATACCTACTATAGAGATTAACTGTTACACGAGATTCAATGGGTATTGAATCTCAGACTTAACCATAGCTTTAGGATCTAGAGGATTAGGAGCCGGTACAAAGGGTAAGCAGCAAGCTTGAAGATTCAACCAGAGTTTTTATTTTGGACTGTATTTAAATAATTGTACCATTATTATACTCGACCGGATACACTATGATTAATTTGTAGCCACATCCTTATCAGTTACTCCACCGCTCTATATAATACCCCAAAATTGTATTTCACTTGAATATAATATTTTGGCCATTTAGGACCCATTGAAAATAGGAAAGTATGTTGTCTCCAAATTAGTAAGTGTATTTATTTTATTTCTGGAATAAGTTGTCGGTAGGACTTAATAGGGCAAAATCCAACTCTCTAAATTTTATTAGGAGTCATAAAAATATTATAAAATACCATAAAAACACCTAAATTAATTAGCTAAGATTTTTCAACAATTAAGGATATATTGACATATAACTCATATATTGTCAAAAATAAGCCGTAAAGGAGTAGGAAGAGGTCTAAAATAATTAGAGGACACTAAAAATAATTAGTAAACACCAAAAATTAATCTTAATTGAATTAACATGCATAATTAATTTAATGATAAATATTTACAAGCAATTTGGAATATTTAGGGTAAATTCAATATTAAAGCTTAACAAGGGATCGATAATAGAAACAATTGGAATTAGTAGGATCATAATTGAATTGTGAAACAATTAAAACACTACCTAATTAAGCTAAATCAAATAATAAACAAGAAGAAATTAATTTAGGGCTTTTTGTCACAACAAAACCTAATTGGATCAATTTTTGGAGGTCCAAACTTTTGCCCAACAAACCAATAAAGCCCAAAGCCAATTAAAAACCCAAAAATCTGAAGGGGGGGCACGGTTTATTGGGGCTTCAAGAGGAAGGAGTTGAGTTTCATCACATGTGTTAAGATGGTAGCTTCTAGGATACAAATTACTATTCCATACTTGCACCCCAAGGACTTTAGCTTCTAGGAGAAGGAAAAAGAAAGAGAGGAGGGGAGAGAGAGAGAGAAGTCAGATGAGAGGGAGAGAGTGGTGAGGATTTGATGTTTCAATTTTAAGCTAGACCCGAGGGTCAAAATTTAACAAGAAGGAAGTTGCACTTAATTACCAAATTGTCCAACCTTTTAACTATTAATAGAGGGCCAAGCTCATTCATTTTCCTCACACCAAGCAAAGCATCATCTGATTATTTGAGAGAGAGTTGAGAGAGCTGAAGGAAGGCTTGAAGGAGATCAAGCTTTAGGTAAGCAAAGTTCTTTAGTTTTGAGTTTTAAATTCATAGCTAGAAGTAGTTTAATCTTTAAAATTTTAGAATAGTTTTAATTTCATGTTTTTATGGTAAAAAATATCTTTATCTCAAAAAATTAGTGAAGAAAGTGATTTAGCAAAATTTCCGGGTTAGAAACATAGTAGTAACGAAGTTCTGGCGAAAATTCGTCGGTTAGGCGATTTCTGAACTAGTAACAGAAACACTCATATTTCATGTTGAAAATGATATTGAACAATTCTTAGAAAATTCATGATCAAAGTAGACATACAGGGCTTTTCAAATATGTAAATAACATGTTGAAATGAGCTCTGTACAGTGAGAAAGAAATTCTCAAAGTTTAAGTTGCGAAAATGCTGGAATTTCTGGGCAGAGGATGAACACGTGAAATCTGGGAATGATTTTTGAATTCTGGGCAAAGCCTGATATTTTTTCTGGAAAATATACATCCTAAGGAGTCTGGAACATTTTACGGATCTTCGTTTCGATTTTCCTAGAATTAGTTATGATTTTTCGAAGATAGGCGAAATTCTGCCCAATGTTGTCCAGCGTTTTTCAACGAATTTTGGGAAAATAAAATTATATACCAGTGTACCAAGGGTAAAATAGTCAGTAGTGACCAAAATATATTTTAGGATATTATTTATAAATTAATAATGCAATATTCCTAATATAGGAAGACTGCAATCATTCTCTGATCAACGTTACACCGGAACCACATACCGAAATTACCAACCCAGGTATGGACGCGTACTGTAACACTAACTCTGATGCTTATGGTATACTTATATGTGAAAGATAGTCTGAAACTCTGTTTTTGAAAATTGATCATACACATACAGCTTGATACGAGTTATAGTCTTGATAACACCGTTATGTTTTCCTAGCGCTGAGGACACGGATGTACACCGTGACATTGGTGAATAGTGCAGACTATAATAACATGCATATTGCAGTGGCTATGTTATGTTATTATCTGAGTATGAAAATATTGTATGTGATTATTACTATTTTGTCATGGATATCTGTCATACATATTTGGTATATAAGCATGAGGTTAACCGTTACCTGAGGTTCAATGGTAATTGAACCTCAGCTCTTACCTTAGCCCCAGGACCCTCAGGTGGCCAGTCCGAGGAGAAGGGCAAGCAGGTGACGTGAAGAAGCAGACGAGGGCTCCCGTTTTGAAATTTTTAAATTTTTTGTCTTCTTGGATATTCGTTTATATGGATGACTGTAACAGCATACTGATACACCTTGAATGAATGTCTTATCAGTTACTCGTTTTCATGACTATTCTGATGCTCTACTCTGATCAAACCTTTTAAACTCTGATAACACTGTTTCGAAAACGTTTTAGGAAATTGAGATGTGACACTCTAACCAACATATACACTCAATCATTCCACTCTGATGATATTCTTATATACTACTAATGTATATAATTAATAGTATGGAAATAGGGATGTTACAGAAGGCATATAAATCTAAAAAATATAAAATTACTTCCATGAGCTAGTTAGCAGTTCATGAAATCAAGCAAAACAATAATTTGTTTTTAAAAAAAAAAACAGTAAAACACAGAGCCATGGAAAAACGATCATCCTAAACTTTCATTAGCAAATGAATAGAGACAGATGTTAAATATATAGATGATCAAGTCAAATAGATTCTTAATCCAAAAAAAAAAAAGGTAACTTCTTCTATAGAACAAGTTCAAAAGATTACTTTATATTACACATAACAATATCCATTTGAAGCTGCACCCGAAAATAAATTTTAAAAAAGTGAAACCAAACAGGATGGTGCCTTGCTCCTCAAACAAGGATGATGAACCATGACCTCGAGCACCATATACAATTTGCATATAGCAACTACCTAGCTGAGAGGGTAGTGATTGAACAAGTAGGCCTTAATTAGCGCCTCTCTTCCAGCTTCAGATAGGAGATTCTTATTCTACCCAAAAATGATTTTCCTATTATAAATATTATGAAATTGGATGTTCATAGCCACATAGTCTCTTGGGATTCCATCTCATATGACTAATGAGTCATTATGCCCTGCAGCTCCCCAATTGAAAAATTTCTTTTATTTATTCCCTATAATCTCCAATTACACAATTATGTTGCTTATTTCGTTCTTTATGTACTTGCAATTCTTTGGGTTTGTCTTCAATGTTGGGGTCCTATAAATAGATAATGATGAACACCATTTGAGATAAGGAAGTGAATGAGAACTGCTCATTATTTTCTCGGCAACATTCTCCCATCTTCTCCATTTCGCTCATCTTAATCTTTTTTTTTCTTATTTTTATAACATTTAATTTCACCTATATTCTCTAATACTTTGGGTGGGATAGATTTTTTCTTTTTTTTTTCTTATTTTAAATTATAACTTAGAAAAAATTGAAGTGGATTATACAATGACAACAACGGTGAGACATTGAACCTAAAAGTAAATTTGGATTCCCAAAGCTCTTGAGTCAAAACTAATGCACAAGATCTGCTACCTGATCAACATATTTGATGAACTAATTGTCAAACTTAACATGGATAGTGTTCAAAACGATATTGTTATGATTTGGAAATTGTTGGGCACACATTGAACCCAAAAAAACTTATTAATGCCCAATATTCTCAAGTATAAACTGCAAATTTTCACCCTAACCTAAATTTTTCTTATCTAAATATTCATTCCAACAAAAAATATTATAACATCTAAGAACTAGTTCGAAAAATTACCTTATATTACACATAACAATGTCCTTTTTCGTATTCAGACCAAAATAATTTTTTTAAGAAAATCAAATAGGACATTTTATATATGTAATGATCCTCAAACAAGGATGATGAATTATTTGGCTTTTAACGCCATATAATATTGTGTAGCAACTACCTAGCTGAGAGGGTACTCATTGAATCAAGCTGCCCAGAATGATGATTGATTGGAAGGCCTTGTGAACCATTTGAATTGGCATGATCTATCTCCATACCCAAACACTCTTTTAGTTTATTCAACACATAACTAATGTCTGGCCTTTGGATGGGCTGTGGTTCAATGCATGACATTGCAGTCTCAACAGCTCTCCATGCTGAACTAACTTGGAATTCACCATTCAATCTTTGATCAACAATGCCATGTATATCCTGGCACTCAATTTTTGGGCCGGATCCAATCAATTATAAAATAAGGATCATCAAGTCGTTTTCTAATCGGGGGATGGGCTGTGATTAGTTGAAGAAGAATCATCCCAAAACTATAGATATCAATTCTTTTATCTAGCTTTCCAGGTCTGTGAAATCTGTAATGCCAAAAATAAATTAGTCTATTATACTTCTGTTTTCTGGATTAATATACTTATGTTTATTCCAACATTCTTGCATCCACAAGTCTATTTAATTGACTTCCTAACAATCAGCAGCAAATAATTTTTCATTAATATTCAAATGATGCATAGACTTACTCAGGATCAATATAACTAGGTGTACCAGCTGGCTAAGTTGATAGATGAGAATCTCTTTCATTTATGAATGCTTTTGACAATCCAAAGGCAGCAATTTTGGCTACCATGAACTTATTTAATAAAATGTTGAATGGCTTCAAGTCTCTATGGATTATAGGAGTCTTACAACCATTATGAAGATATTCCAATCCTGCAACCACATCATATCATATCATGAATTTATTTAATGAAAAGTGATTGCTAGAGAGAGAAAAGATCAAAGATTCTATAACCTTTAGCTGCATCAACGGCAACTTCAAGTCTATCACTCCACTTTAAAACATTTTGGTTTTTCTCTGCAAGTATCAATTTCTTCATCAAGAAAATGTGCCTTACGAGCCAAGATATGTACATGATGATTTTGTTATTCAATAAGTTCTAACATGACTATTTAATTTTGACTATACCAACTCAATTGTTTGTCAGTCACAATTAGTCCACCTTTAGAAGATTAGGGTGCAAGACCAATCAATTTGGGGCACAAATGAGAATAAGGAAAAGCATGGGCAGAGACGTATTTTCAATTAAATATACGTCTATGGGTAGCTGAGAATGGAAGTGAGAATAGTTTTTCTTCTACAACTGAAAATACTTTTCTTTTCCTCTCTTGAGTGCGTCTGTTGTGTGCCATATTCGAAGTCTAGTTATATGATATAAGACAAACCTGACAATGATCTGCCGAGGTCTCCAAGTTCCATATATTCATAAATCAATGCTCTGACATCATTTTCATCGCAAAACCCAACAAGTGCAACTAAGTTTCTATGATGCATCACTGGTAAGAGTTGAGCCTACAAGTAAAGTAAGCTCTATCATTATTAAAATTCTGACACCAAACATGAATATATTTACTATTGAGTGTTTGAAAAATAAATTTTGAAAACTATGTACTTGACTTTTATTTCTAACCTCTGATTGAAATTCCTTATACCCTTGTTTTGAAGATGAGAAAAGTAACTTCTCAGCAACCTGTGTGTGATCTTCTAAAGTGCCAAGGTAAACTTTCCCAAACCCTCCTTCTCCAATTGTGGTTTTGAAATTGTTTGTGATATGGAGACCCTCTGAGTATGAAAAAGCTTGATTTTTTGGTTTTAGAACTTTCTTCTTCTGGGATTCGGCACACAAAACTGCGTTGTTAATCAAAATATCTTGACACTTGACACTACATAAAATCAACTAGTCCAATGAAATGATAGCATACATAAAATCAAACCCTATTATCATTTTAAATCTCCAGATCACCAAAGATATGAGAACAGTAACAATGGCCAAAGACGAAAGTGATGTAATTAGTGGAATCTCTGTAATACCCGAAAATTTGTATTTCTCCTAAATATTATATTTTGGCTAATAATACCTATTAAAAATAGGAGAATATGTTGTCTCTAATTTTGGAGTTTATTTATTTTATTTCTTGGGCAAACTTTCTTTAGAATTTAATGAGGCAAAATCCAATTTTCTAATTTTCTTTTAGGGATCATAAAATATCCTATAATTAAGAGATTAGTACATAGTTCATATTTAATCATAAAAGCCATAAAGTGTTGAGAAAATAACTAAACCGATTAGAGGGAATTACCAGCAATTAATGGAAAATTAAATTTACATTAATTAAAATAGTTGCATTAATTTCCATAATTAATTTAAAATCCAATCATGCTTTAATTATGCCTAATGTACTAGGAATTATAACTTGGATTAAATTATCATCTCCTAAGGTTAATGAGTGGGGCAAAATTCATAATAATAAAGGAGGAAAAGATTAAACAATAATATAAGATAAAGAGCACATGTGATATAAGATAAAAATATACAATAATAAGTAGGATTTTTCTACACAAATGAAGAGCCAAGATGTAATCTCATAAAGCTAAATCTAATGGCCTAAATTAGCTACATGAAATAAGGCTTAATCCATGTGAGCTAAATTAAGCCAATAAGAATCATTCACACACTATCTACAAGGCATAAAGGAACACAATTCAAGAGTAAATTAGGGGGGGTACGGTTTTCATTTGGATTGTTGAAAAAGAAAAGCTACAAAAAAAATCTAGATATTATGTGAAGCAAACACATGGGTAATTAAAGTCAAAATTGTGATAGTATATTTAAGCTAGCCTTGTTGGAACAATGAGAGTCAAGTATTCCAAAGATAATATCTCAAGTAATTAAGCTAATAAAGGTGAAATAATATTTGCCTAATTAAACAATAATTCTCATAATTAGTTCATAAATCAATTAATTAATAGCACGTGCAATTAAGGGTGAAGATTTAATCTAAACAAACATAGATAACAAGCTTGGATATGTAATACCCTAAAAATTCTATTTAGCATAATCACTATATTTTGATAGAAAATACCTATTAAAAATAGGTGAATATGTAGTCTCAAAAATTTAGTAGCTTATTTAATTTAATTTAGAGAATTTTCTCCTAGAATTAAACAAATCAAAGACCTGAATCTTCTAATTTCATCGAGGGATCATAAAATACCCTAAAAAAATTATCATATTACAACATAGTTTTTATTTAATTATAAAGTGTCACACCCCTTCGGTATACCGACATTCGCAAGAGTAAATATGCACAGCTTAAAGGATAAACTAGTTCCAGCATAGTAATACTGATATTGAAGTCTGGTACATAATCGAAATTCATAAAAAGGTTCGTACAAGATTTAACCAGGACATAATATTTCAAACACAATGAGGGAAAATAAATCAGATCTCTGCTCCATCAAGCACCGTCAGTTATCCATATCCACCGCCTTATCACGTGAACCACGACCACTGTTAGGTTTCCGTCCTGAACTTTGGGGATTGTCTGGGATTCAAGTGAATCCCAGTAGTAACGTTAATCACTCACATAAGATGCATGCACAGTACATGGTAGACAACCAGTTGCAATAAATATAATTCACAATAATTTTCAAGTACAAAATTCAAATATGCAGTTCAACAATATTCAAGAACCTACCGGTTCATACACACAGTACTGGATAATTCAAATATTCAAATGGGCTTTCACCCTTCTGCATAAAAATTCACTTATCGGAGTACCACCCCCGGTCTCAACCGTGATGGCATCCAGGGTTACCCCACATTCAAGGGCACTACCTCCCAGCTTATACCGGCGATAAGGTTAGAAATTCACAATTCAAATATCACAATGGTACGTACATGCATATAAAGGCACACAGAGTATGTGAGAGAAAAGTTACTACCTCAACTCCAATTAGCTAAAAGAAATTCACCGGTGCTCGAACCACTTGAAAGTCAACTCTTGTCTTGCTCCTTTGGCCTTAAGCAATGTCTTCTTGCTTTTATCTTCTAACACACTTGACCTTCACTCTCAAATTAATATAAGGAAATGCTTCACTCGTGGCTCTCTTCCTCTTTCTCTTATTGATGGAAGTGTATAAATGAGAGGTGCACACTTGCATAATTTTATCATGAGGAGAGGAGGTTACACTCGTAACTGAATAAATAAATCCATCGTGCATGCGTCCGTGAATCAACAATTGCATAAATTATTATCCGTGACTATCGTCCCTTTGCTTTTCTAGCAATTGAAAAGAAGGAACATATGTCGTATGTATATAATTGAAGTGAATGATGAAGTCCTCTGTGTGCTTGTGAGTTTTTGTTGCCAAACAAATAAAAGAATGGAAAGTGTTGTCGGCTTGGAATAGCCAAATGAAATGAAAGGTAATATTATATCCGAATGAAAGGAGGAGGATTGATTAATTAAAGTGGTGTGTATGAATATTTTAATGATATGAGAAACACATGGGATACTAAAGTAATAACAAATAATTATAGGTGGAGTGTCATGGATGGAAATGGAAATGGTGTGTGAGTCATCCTTTCTTTTCTTTTATTCACAGAGGGATAAGGTATTTGTAAGTTAGTGTGGAAAAGAATTGAATGAGTGTGGGGCATATGACATCTTCATGACAATTAAGGGACCCGACATATTAGAAAGTGAAGATGTGAAAAAGAAAAGTAGGTAATGCATTGTCTCCTTGCTTCCACGTGAATGACAAAATTGAATGAGAAAGATTGATGATAAGAAGTGAGTCATAATTCCACCACAATATTTGATAAAATATTTCCCCACAAAAATAAGAGACGGATGTTACAATTCTCCCCCCGTAAAAGAAATTTCGTCCCCGAAATTTGCTTCATCCCTTGTGTACCGAGCCATAAACTCTGGATAATGGTTCTTCATATCTTCTTCCGTTTCCCAGGTTGCTTCCTCAGGGGATAATCCTTTCCATACCACTTTCACCATCCAAAAACTTTTATTTCTAAGCCGCTTCTGAAGTCGATCAATGATTCTTTCAGGCTCAACCGCATATGTATGGTTATCTTGTACATCAACATCTTCGTACTCGATAACATGTTCAGGGCTTGGTATATACTTCTTCAACTGTGATACATGAAAAACATTATGAAGTCTACTCAGATTTGGAGGTAATGCTATTTGGTATGCCACTGATCCAAATTTTGCCAAGATTTGAAATGGGCCAATGTAACGAGGACTTAGTTTTTTCCTCTTGATCGCTCTTCCAATTCCAGTTACTGGTGATACTTTCAGGAACACATGATCTCCAACTTCAAATTCTAGAGGTCTTCTCCGTTTGTCAGCATAACTTTTCTGTCGACTTTGTGCTGCTAGGAGCCTCTTTCTTATAAGCTTGATATGTTCTGATGTTTTATCCACATAATCTGTTCCATGCAGTTTTCTCTCAGACAATTCTGTCCAACACAAGGGTGATTGACACTTCCTTCCATACAGTGCTTCATACGGAGCCATTTGAATGCTTGCATGATAGCTGTTGTTGTAAGCAAATTCAGCCAGTGGAAGGTTACGGTCCCAATTACCCTTAAATTCCAACGCACATGCCCTTAACATGTCTTCCAGCGTCTGTATAGTTCTTTCCGACTGTCCATCTGTCTGAGGATGATAAGCCGTACTATATCTCACTTTTGTACCCATGGCTTTTTGTAAAGCTTTCCAAAATCGAGAAGTAAAACGAGGATCTCTATCGGAGATAATAATCTTTGGTACACCATGAAGTCTTACTATCTCTTTTACATAAATTTCTGCCAACTTTGCAGGAGAATAGTTGACACCAATGGGAAGAAAATGTGCCGACTTGGTGAGACGATCAACAATTACCCAGATCGCATCATGATTCCTGATCCTGGGTAATCCCACCACTAGATCCATCGTAACGCTTTCCCATTTCCATTCAGGAATCTCCAAACTTTGAAGAAGTCCTGGTGGTCGCTTGTGTTCAATTTTAACCTTTTGACAAGTAAGACAACGGGTTATGTATTTAGTCACGTCACTCTTCAGTCCTGGCCACCAAAATTCAGACTTCAAATTATGGTACATCTTGACCACCCCTGGATGAAGAGTATACTTGCTTTTGTGCGCCTCATCCAATATCTTTAGTCTCAACTCAGGTTTCGGTGGTACATAAATACGCTTCCTGAATCTAATTAGTCCACTTGGAGAAAGATCAAAATCCTGAGCTTCTCCACGTGAGATCTTTTCTCGAATGGAGTTTGCTAGTTCGTCTTGCCTTTGAGCTTCTACAATTTCTGCTCGTAGATCACTTTCCCCTTGACTAACACTAAGGTTAGCAAGTATCACTTCTTTGCGCCTTCTCGAGTTTAAAATTACCCGATTTAACAAATTCAAATCTCGAAAATTTCCTAGCAAATTCCGTTCTTGAACCATCATATATGCTACCTGCACTGCCTTTCTACTCAGAGCATCTGCAACAATATTAGCTTTTCCTGGATGATATTTGATTTCTAAGTTGAAATCTTTCAACAACTCCATCCATCTACGCTGTCTCATATTCAATTCTTTCTGATCAAAAAGATACTTGAGACTTTTGTGGTCGCAGTACAATTCAACATTAGTACCGTACAGATAATGCCGCCATATCTTTAAAGCAAACACAATTGCTGCAAGTTCCAAGTCATGAGTGGGATAATTCAATTCATGAGGTTTCAGCTGTCGAGAGGCATACGCCACCACTCTGCCCTGCTGCATCAGGACACATCCCAATCCTTGCTTACTAGCATCGCTATAAACCACATAGGTTTTACCGGGATCTGGGATAATCAAAACTGGTGCGGACGTCAATCTCTCTTTCAGCTGCTTAAAGCTTTCTTCACAACGCTCATCCCACACGAATGACTGGTTCTTTTTTGTAAGCTTTGTCAATGGCAAGGCAATTCGGGAAAAATTCAATATAAATCGTCGGTAATAACCAGCAAGACCCAGAAAACTGCGTACTTCAGTCACAGTCTCTGGCCTCTTCCAATTCAGTACTGCTTCCACTTTACTGGGATCTACAGAGACCCCTTCTTGTGAGATGACATGGCCAAGAAATCTAACTTCTTGAAGCCAAAACTCACACTTGCTCAACTTAGCGTAGAGTCGCTTGTTTTTCAAAATATTCAACACGATCCTCAGATGATTCTCATGCTCTTCGCTGCTCTTTGAGTAGATTAGGATGTCATCGATAAAGACTACCACAAACTGATCTAGATATTGACGGAAGATTCGGTTCATGTAGTCCATAAACACGGCAGGTGCATTGGTCAAACCGAACGGCATTACTAAAAATTCATAATGTCCGTATCTGGTTCTAAAAGCTGTCTTTGGAACATCTTCAGCTTTTACTCGTAGTTGATGATAACCCGAACGCAAATCAATTTTTGAAAATACGCTAGAACCAGCTAACTGATCAAGCAAATCATCTATTCTGGGGAGAGGATACTTATTCTTGACAGTCACCTTGTTTAATTCTCGATAATCGATACACAATCTCAGGCTCCCGTCTTTCTTCTTTACAAATAACACTGGAGCTCCCCATGGTGAAACACTGGGTCGTATAAACCCTTTCTCTAGCAATTCTTCAATTTGTTTCTTCAGCTCCGCCATCTCGTTAGGTGCCATTCGATATGGTGCTTTAGATATTGGTCCAGCTCCAGGCATAATTTCGATGCCGAATTCTACTTCTCTTTCCGGAGGTAATCCACTAATGTCTTCCGGAAATACCTCAGGAAATTCATTCACAACTGGAATATTTTCAAGTGCAGTCCCAGTTTCTGTTTGTACTGAGAAAAACACAACATACCCTTGGCAACCCTTTCTCAAACACTTCTCAGCTTCATCTACTGAGAGGAAATTCATATTTACATCTTTACTAATATCTCTCTGCGGATTTGGATATACAATCCTTTTATTTCCGCAGTCTAACAGCACATTATTTGCTGTCAACCAATTTAAACCAAGTATAACATCTATAAGATGAAGTGGCAAACATATCAAATCTACCACAGAATCATGGCCGTCCACATTTACAATGCAATTCAAACAGACATCAGCAGTCAAAGATTTAACACCAAGTGGTGTTGTCACAACAAGATCATAAGGCAGTTTGTGGATAACCAATCTTAGCCGACTAACACAATCGTATGATATAAAAGAATGACTAGCACCCGTATCAAACAATGTTTGTAATGTATTTCCATGAAGAAGAATGGTACCTTGAATCATCTCCGGAGACTTTCTAGCCTCCTCATGCGTCATAGCAAATATTCTTCCAAAATTCTGTGGCCTCCTCTCTGTGGCACGCTGTGGGCAATCCGAGCTATAGTGACCCGTCTTGCGACAATTATAACAAATGATCTGCCCGCTACAATTCCTGCCTTGATGGAATTTACCGCATTGAGGACATGGTCTAGGCTCTGCTGGCTTTTGATTGATACGTTCGCTAGACTGAACAGGTTTCTTATTACTTCCTTGGAATTTTGTCCCTGCCCCTTTTCTTTTCTGGGAAGAATTCCTTCGGCTGGACTCGCCTTGATTCGTAGTAACCTCAGGCAGCTGCAAATCCCTCAGATTCCTCTCAACCATCCTGCATTCCTCAATTGCAAGACTAAATTTTTGGAATTTACGGGAGACCAGCTCTTTTCTCAGTTCATATTTTAACCCCCTAATCAACCTTCCTGACTTCCATTTCTCGTCATTACTGATTTTCAAAGTTGAAGAGTAACGAGCTAGTCGGTTGAAACGACTCAGATATTCATTAAAGGACTCTTCTTTACCCTGTTGTATAGCCAGGAATTCTAACTCCTTCTCGTCCCTAGTGGATTCAGGAAAATACTCTTCATCGAACTTATCTTTGAAAATTTCCCAGGTGATGGGGACATTCTGAGCCCGCAGAATTAATTCCGTGTTCTTCCACCATCGATCAGCATCACCTTCCAATTTGTAGATTGCCAATTCAACTTTCCTTTCTGTAGGGCACCGCATTACTCGAAAAATCTTCTCCAATCTAAGCACCCAATTCTCAGCTACCTGGGGATCAAAACTCCCGCGAAAAACTGGTGGTTGATGCTTACAGAATTTGGTGATCCAATACTGTTCATCCTCCTCCAGTTGCATCCTGTCAGCTACAGGTTCATTCTGCTGAATCTCGGGTTGAGTGGATCTTTCCCCTTCCGCAGTTGCAGCTCGCTGTCCACCCTCGTTCTGCCTAGCCTTTACTTCACGCATTTCCTCCTGTAGTTTATTTATCATCTCCATCATTTGTTGCACATAGTGAAGAGGATCTTGTTCTGGTATATTCTCCTCTTGTGCCCGCTCTTGTTCATGTGATTGTTCTCGCTCCTGTTCTTGTTCATTTGGCCGCTCTTGAGCCTGCACTTGCTTACGTGGTCTGCCTCTACCACGACCTCTGCCTCTGCCTCTGCTACTGCTACCTCCTCGAACATTCACCATAATGTCTTTTCACTATTCAAGTGCATATTCTTGTAAATATCAATTTAACTCAAAATCCTCAAATAATGACATACACATGCCATTCTATATATACCACTACACACTTCTATCTATCCAAGACTTAATCAGTATACTATCCTGACATTGCCGGAACTAAGGCTCTGATACCACGAATGTCACACCCCTTCGGTATACCGACATTCGCAAGAGTAAATATGCACAGCTTAAAGGATAAACTAGTTCCAGCATAGTAATACTGATATTGAAGTCTGGTACATAATCGAAATTCATAAAAAGGTTCGTACAAGATTTAACCAGGACATAATATTTCAAACACAATGAGGGAAAATAAATCAGATCTCTGCTCCATCAAGCACCGTCAGTTATCCATATCCACCGCCTTATCACGTGAACCACGACCGCTGTTAGGTTTCCGTCCTGAACTTTGGGGATTGTCTGGGATTCAAGTGAATCCCAGTAGTAACGTTAATCACTCACATAAGATGCATGCACAGTACATGGTAGACAACCAGTTGCAATAAATATAATTCACAATAATTTTCAAGTACAAAATTCAAATATGCAGTTCAACAATATTCAAGAACCTACCGGTTCATACACACAGTACTGGATAATTCAAATATTCAAATGGGCTTTCACCCTTCTGCATAAAAATTCACTTATCGGAGTACCACCCCCGGTCTCAACCGTGATGGCATCCAGGGTTACCCCACATTCAAGGGCACTACCTCCCAGCTTATACCGGCGATAAGGTTAGAAATTCACAATTCAAATATCACAATGGTACGTACATGCATATAAAGGCACACAGAGTATGTGAGAGAAAAGTTACTACCTCAACTCCAATTAGCTAAAAGAAATTCACCGGTGCTCGAACCACTTGAAAGTCAACTCTTGTCTTGCTCCTTTGGCCTTAAGCAATGTCTTCTTGCTTTTATCTTCTAACACACTTGACCTTCACTCTCAAATTAATATAAGGAAATGCTTCACTCGTGGCTCTCTTCCTCTTTCTCTTATTGATGGAAGTGTATAAATGAGAGGTGCACACTTGCATAATTTTATCATGAGGAGAGGAGGTTACACTCGTAACTGAATAAATAAATCCATCGTGCATGCGTCCGTGAATCAACAATTGCATAAATTATTATCCGTGACTATCGTCCCTTTGCTTTTCTAGCAATTGAAAAGAAGGAACATATGTCGTATGTATATAATTGAAGTGAATGATGAAGTCCTCTGTGTGCTTGTGAGTTTTTGTTGCCAAACAAATAAAAGAATGGAAAGTGTTGTCGGCTTGGAATAGCCAAATGAAATGAAAGGTAATATTATATCCGAATGAAAGGAGGAGGATTGATTAATTAAAGTGGTGTGTATGAATATTTTAATGATATGAGAAACACATGGGATACTAAAGTAATAACAAATAATTATAGGTGGAGTGTCACGGATGGAAATGGAAATGGTGTGTGAGTCATCCTTTCTTTTCTTTTATTCACAGAGGGATAAGGTATTTGTAAGTTAGTGTGGAAAAGAATTGAATGAGTGTGGGGCATATGACATCTTCATGACAATTAAGGGACCCGACATATTAGAAAGTGAAGATGTGAAAAAGAAAAGTAGGTAATGCATTGTCTCCTTGCTTCCACGTGAATGACAAAATTGAATGAGAAAGATTGATGATAAGAAGTGAGTCATAATTCCACCACAATATTTGATAAAATATTTCCCCACAATAATAAGAGACGGATGTTACATAAAGAGCCATAAAATGTTATGAAAATACCTAAATCAATTAAAGAAAATTACCAACAAATAAGTGACAATTAAATTTACATTAATTAAAATAATTTTATAAATCTTCATAATGAATCTAGTGGCAATTAAAAGTCATCAATTAGGGATATTTTAACGTAATAATTGAGGGCCAATTTTGAAATTATATTTAAGGATCATAAAATATGATATAAATACCATATTAAACCATAGTTCTCATATGATCAAATGAGCAAGAAAATATTATGAAAACACTTAAGCTAATTAATGGGAATTAGCAACAATAAATGAACAATTTAGCTTGCACTAATTGGGATTAGTTGCAAAATAATCAAGAAGCAAAATAAAAAGTATAAAATGAGGGTGAAATAATACTTGCCTAATTAAGTACTAATTTTCATGATTAGTTAATAAATCAATTAATTAATATCAAAGGCAATCAAGAGAGAAGATTTAATCTAAACAAACACAATGAAATCCAATGGTTGTGATTAAACCAATAATTAACCTTAATCCTTGTGAAATTGAATTGGCCAATGATAAATCAAGAAAATATTCTTAATCCTCATGAAATTAATTGACCAATGAGAGATTAGCATAGATAGAAGGCCAAGATTAAACCTCATAAAGCTAAATCCTAAGGTCTTAATTCAATTTCATAAAGTGGAATCCTTGTGAAGTAAAATCCACCATGAGAAAAGAGTTGTGAGTGTGTGTCTAATAAAAAGAGTTGTGAGTGTGTGTGTGTCTAGTGAAGGAGAGAGGAAAGTGAGTGTGTGAGAGTGGTGAGTCTAGTGTGTGTGTGAGAGAAAAGTCAATTGATCCACCAATAGGAAAATTGGGCATATGTGAATTTAATTAATCAATAGAATCAATTCAAGGCACAAGTAAATGAGAATCTATATAAAATAAATTATATCCTGAAATACATTAATCATAGACAAGGTTGTCAAACTCACGAGTTTAAGCAAACTCGTGACAGCCACGTAAACTCCTATCGTGAACTCGAATCATAAACTCGTAAGGGTTTACTTTTATTATTAAATAGGTATTACTAGTGTATAATTAAATAATTAAAATATAAAAATGACAATAACTTGATTTAAAATATATCTTAAATTCAAATAATTAAAATTCTATCCATCAACATTCATCATTTATCATATTTAATAAAGGAATTTCTATAAAATTTCTATATAAAGCCGCTGAGCATGATCAAATCAAAAAAAGTTAACACGAGTTTAAAAGTAAGTTAACACGGTCTTGTAAGCTAGAAACATAAAAACGGTAAACTCGGTGCATAGACTCGTGAGTTTAACCGATTTTACAACTAGCACGAGTTTACCACTGAATCGACTCATTTTTGTAAGCTAGAAGCGTAAAAACGGTAAACTCGGAGAGTCAACTCGCGAGTTTGACAACAATGATCATAGATCAAATATAAGGACTTATTATGAACCAGCGTATTTTAAGCTTGGAATAGGGTATCACCAAAATCTTTTTCTCAATTTTTGGAATTAAACTTAAAATGATAAAAAGGAAATTAGGGACTTCTAATTAAAGCCATAAACTTCAAAATTAAAAAGTTAATTAGAAGACTTGAATAAGCTTCATAAAAACCCCTAAGTATATTTTCATCTAGATACAAGACACCTAAGCCTTGATTATGTCATCAAGATGACATCACAAGAGCACATGTTTTATAGTGAAGGGTGGGGATTAAAACTTCTTGATTAAGTTTAGATCCAAAGGATGAGAGGAAAGATGAGTTTTTGGTTCTCTTGAACAATGACCCTTTTAACCCTTGAGCTTTGTCTATAAATAGAGAGCTCCTCCCTTCACAATTCTTCACACCAAATCAACCACCAAGTGGTGATCTCTAAGAAGGAGTAAGGAATTGCAAGAAGCTTCAAGAGGTAAGCTTGTCTTTAGTTTTTTAGTTTCTAGTCTTTAGTTTTTTAGTTCTTAGTAGTTCTTAGTTGTTCTCAGTAGTTCTTAGTATAAATGTTAGTTTAATCTAGGAAATAGGTAAAGTAAGTTCCCATAATTGTTTTCAAGCCTTATTGCATCAAAAGATGCCAGACAAGGTGGAAACATGTTGGGAAGTGATTTCTAGGATTAAGGGAACAAGTTAGAGTGAGATAAAGAATTCTTGGGTTGCTGGGTTTTGGGAGCCAATCAGTTAGAGGGCAATATTTTATGAGTAAATTTATATTCAAAAATTCTGAAATAATTCATGGGTATAGTAGACATGTATAGCTTTCCATTGATATAAAATATACATCAAATAGAGGTCTGTATAGGGAGATAAAAATTCTGGAAATAAGGCTACATTTTTCTAGAAAATTTTGGGCAGAGGTTGAAGATTACTAAACTGTGAATGATTCACTAATTCTGGGTGAAGGTCATTATTTTTTCTCAAAAATACACATGCTAAGGTTTCTGGGAAATTTTACGGATCCTCGTTTTGATGTTTCTAGAATTAGTTATGATTTTTCAAAGTTAGACGAAAAATCTACCCAAAAATACTGTACCAGCGTTTTTTTGTCAAAAATAGGGGAAATAAGTTGAAAAATAATCCCACCAAGAGGTAAATGGTCATTTGTGACTAAGATATCTACTAGGATATTATTTGTGAATTAATAAATGCGATATTACCATTATAGGATATATAAGCTCATAGTCCGACTGACGTACGTATGCATGATCACCAACGAAGGTACGGACGCGTACTGTAACACTAACTCTGATACTTATTATACTTTTATATGTGATAGATATATTCATAGACTAAGACTCTGTCTTAAAATTTTTCATACACATTCAGTTATACACGGGTTATGGTTTTGATAATGCCGTTGAGTTTTCCTAGCGCTGAGGACACGATAGGTCATCATGTGTAATACCCCAAATTAATAATTATGATAAATTCAATATTTTGTTTGATGGCACCTATTTTAAATAGGTGAATATGTGGTCTCAAATTTTGAGATATATTTATTTTATCTATTAGGTTATTTTCCCTTAGACTTTAAGGTAGCTCATATTTTATTTTTCTAAATTTTGATTGGGATCATAAAATATCATAAAAATGCAAACAACTCCCAAGTGAAATTAGGGATTTTATAGGACCAAAAGAAAGCAAGGAAAAATTAGGAAAACACATCAAATAAATAGGGGAGCATAATAAGGAATTAGGAGACACATAGATTTGTACTAAACCAAATGATTAAGTAAATTTTTATAATTAAACAAGGGATTAAATAAAGAAGACATAAATCCCAAAACTCATCATTAATTGAGAAACTAGATTTTCTAAAACCCTAGAATTAATACCTAGCTCATATTAATTCATAAAATGCTATAATAAATTACCAAAACACTTGAACAATGAAAAGAATAAATACCAACATTTAATGGGCAATTAATTAACACTAATGGAAGGTTTAGTTAAATATTTACAATTAGCACTAATAATCACCAACTAGAGATGGGTTAGGCTAATTAAAAGTAAAGAACCAACAAGGGATTAGGATTAGCACTAAAAGTATTATTAGCAATCATAAATCATTGCATGAGCCAATCATACAACAAGTAAGAGATAATTAAGCATAGGATTAGGATATTAATCAAATGCTAATCAAGAGTTGAAAATTCAACAATTTCAACTATGATCTAAAGGCTAAGAATTCATCTTATAAAGCTTATCCAAAGGCCCTAATTAATTCTAATAAAGAGTAATCCATGAGATAAGGGACTAACCAATGAGATTTTTCCTTCCAATTATTGCAAAGCAAGAAAAACAAATTAAAACTAATTAAGGGGGGGTGGGGGACGGTTTTTGGCATGTAAAAAGGGGGGGGGGGGGAAACCCAAACACTTAAACACTCACATGAGTCATAACTCTAATAAGAATGAGTCACAAACCTAGTATGAATGAATCACCACCCTAAATGATGAATCACAACCTATCCAAAGACTTTCAAGGCTTTGGAAGATAAGGTGATGGAAGAAGATGATGTAAGGGATTATAGGTGGACCAATGAGGAAAAAGATAATTAGAATAACTAAATTGGTTCATAAAATAATTCTAGATAAAAACTAATAAAACCTATACAAATTAAATCATATCTTGAAATCCTTGAACTAATTATGGAAACTAAGTTGAGATTCATAACAAGCATAAATCAAGCATGAAAACAAGTATAACCAAAGTCATTTTCATAATTGTTTAGGAAATGGAATCAATAGGAAAGATAGGCAAAATTGGTCTCAAAATGAAGCTAAAAATCTCTAGAACTCAAATCCAATGGGCAATTGAACATACAACTTCATTAGATTACCTAAACACATTCTTTCAATGGATTCTATTTAGTATAAGGAAAGCCAAACACTTTGGATAGGAGACATAAATGGTGGAAGAGGATAATGTACTAGGGTAATGACTCATGTAGGTGACTCAAAAGCAATTGGAAGGGCTAGGATTTGTGCTCCAAGGGTTGAGGATGAATCAAAAGTGTTAGGAAGTTAACCCCAAAATCCACTATAAATAGGGGCCTTTGCTCTCCACAATCCTCACCAATTCACAAAGCAACAACATCTGAAATCTAGAGAGAAAGTGAGTGTGAGAGTCTTGAAGAAGGGAGGAGCAAAGTTCTAGGTAAGTTCTTGAGCTCTAGCTTTTAAGTTTTTAGTTATTTTGTAGTTTAATCTTTAAATTCTTTAGATATAGTTGTTTTTATGTTTTTCTGGGTTTAAAATTATTTTTATTTCAAAAAAATGATGAAGAAATAGTTTTATCAAAATTTTCGGAAGAGAAACACCGAAGTAATGAAGTTCTGGCAAAATTTCATTGGTTCTGGAATTTCTGAACTAGTCATGAAAATACTTATATTTTATGTTGAAACCATGGCTGAAAAATTCAGGAAAAATTCATGGTTAAATTATACATATAGGGATTTTTAAATATGTAAAGAACATGTCCAAATGATTTCTGTACAGAGAGATAAAAAATCCCAAATTTAGGGCTACGAATTTCTGAAAAATTCTGGACAGATGTTCAAAAGTAAAAAACTGGGAATGAACCGTGTAATCTGGGCAAAAGCTGTTATTTTTACTTGAAAGTAGACATTCGAAGGATTCTAGGGAATTTTACGGATCCTCGTTGCGATTTTTCTAGAATTAGTTATGATTTTTCAAAGTTAGGCGAAATTCTGCCCAGATTTAAGGACCAGCGTTTTTCTCAATAATAAAGGGAAATAATTAATTATTAAATCCACCAAGGGTAAAATAGTCATTTGTGGCTAGAATATCTATTGGGATATTGGTTGTGAATTAATAAATGTAATACCATCCTCATAGGAAATCTGTGATCGCTTTGCAACCGACAGCGTACCGTGAACACTGACAAAGGTACGGACGCGTACTGTAACACTAACTCTGATGTTTATTGTACACTTGTATGTGGTAGATATGCTCATAGACTATGACTCTTCTTTGAAAAGTATTTGAATATATACGGGTTACAGTCTTGGTAATGCCGTTTGAGTTTTCCTAGCGCTGAGGACACGATAGGCCATCGTGGCACTGGTGAAGAGTGCAGACTGGATTGATGTGAATATGTGATGATTGAATTGATATGTGGTTATGCTGTACTGTCATGAAATATCTATCATACATAACTGTTCATAAGCATGAGGTTAACCGTTACCTGAGGTTCAATAGGAATTGAACCTCAGCTCTTACAATAGCCTCAGGTTTTGGCGGAGGCAGAGTCGCTGACAAGGGTAAGCAGGCTGCATGACGACTCGAACGGAGAATTGTCCGCTGATGTTTTTTTTGTACTTCTAATTCTGAATACTTGAAATTTTTGGATGACTATACTTGTATCAGACACACCATCGATGGATGATTATCAGTTACTCGTTTTGTTTTAAAAAAGAAAAAAAAAGAAAATCTTTTCTGATGCCACTCTGATTAACTTTCTTCCAAGCTCTGGTAATCCCATTTGAAAACCACATTTTAAAAGACGGGATGTTACATCGTGGCATTGGTGAATAGTGCAAACTATAATAACATTCATATGTAGTGGCTGTGTTCTCTTATTATCTTTCATATGTGATTATTGCTATAATGTCATGAATATCTGTCATACATAACTATTACATAAGCTTGAGGTTAATCGTTACCTGAGATTCAATGGTAATTGAATCTCAGCTCTTACCATAGCTTCAGGGTCTGGAGGACCAAGGACTAAAGATAAGAGACAAGGATAAGCAACGCACATGAGGACTCAACTGGAGCCTCTTTTTGGAGACATACTGTCATCGCTGGAATTTTTGTATTCTCCGATAAATGTATTGATATTATTAAGATACGCCATAGACAATATTCTACCATAGATTTATCAGTTACTCAGTATTTTAAAATGCTCCCACTACTACAAAATACTAAAACGACGACCTAAAAAAGACTCAAAAGACGACCTGATTTTAAGGGACGTTGGGGACAGAGTAGTACTTTGTTGTATATTAGGCGACCTGAATACAAATCAGGTCGCCTAACATTAGGCGACCTGAATAAAAATCAGGTCGCCTAATATTAGGCGACCTGATTTGCATTCAAGTCGTCTAATAGAAGGAGCAAGGGTTTCAAATAGACTACCTAAATTGTTTCAGGTAGTCTATTTTGTAAAAAAGACTACCTAAATTAATTTTAGGTCGCTTATTGAAGCAAAACGACTACCTTAATTGCTTTTAGGTAGTCTGTTTTAAAATAAATGTAATATTTTAAATGAAATAGGCGACCTGAAATCAATTTAGGTAGTCTATTTGGTTCAAAAGACTACCTAAATTGCTTTTAGGTAGACCCAAAAAAAGACTCATGGCGGCAAAGTTTTTAGCAATTTGGGCGACCTAATGGAATTCAGGTCGTTTAAATTCACTAACAGACGACTTGAATTAAATTCAGGTCGCCTAAATTCAATACTCCAACAAAAATCCATGGCGCCAAACAAACAAAATGCCATGGCGGCAAATTCTTAATGGCTATTAGGCGACCTGAAATAAATTTAGGACGACAATATCCAATTTTATAAGTCCTAAATTTCATTTCAGGTCGCTGAATGGTCATTTTCCTTTTATATATTTACAAGATTGCCACTACCTTCATTTTTTACTCCCTATTTTTAAATAAGGACGTTTTTTAGGGTAGTGATATCCAATATTTGTAGTAGTGTCCAATGCTCTACTCTAATCAAACTATTTTGAAAACGCTTTAGAAAAATAGGATGTTACAGGATAAAATATCACCATGATTTTACCCAACTTGAACATTTAATTTCAAGATGATAAGGAGCAATTAGAAACATCCAATAAAAAGCATAATATTCAAAAACAATGAACTAGATGAGGGACTTGGCTAAATTTATGGTTAACCCCTAAATGCTTTCTTATTTAGTTGGTAACTAACCATCAATTGGCATCTAGTTTCAAAGGACAATTGGAGGCTAACTAAATTTTATGAAGATCTAGATATTTTGTTAACTAAAGCACATGGCAATTAATGCATGGAAGAGGATAGAATTTTTGGAGGATAAGGAAGTGATAAAGGAAAGAAGGGAAGTAGGCCACGGTTACACATCTTGGAGAGGAAGAGAGAATTGCTAAAAATCTAGATATTAACTTCATTAAGCACATGGTGGATAAAAAGTCAAGGAATGGAAGAGACAATGTACTTGAAGATAGGGTTCTTAATGAGAATGGAAGAGGGTAAGGGAGAGAGAAAGGTGAACACGGTTTGTGAGAGGATAAGGGTGGAGATTCATGCTTCTTAAGTTAACCTAAATCCTATGGTTGAAATGCAAGAAGAGATAGGTTTGAGGAATTTACCAAAGTTGCCATAACATTTTACTATAAATAGGCACCTTAGGTTCTTTGTAACATCCCAATTTTCTAAACTGTCTTTGAAAAAATTGATCAGAGTAGAGCATCGAAATAATTTCAAAAGTGTGAGTATCTGATAAACATTGATGTAGTATCTGGCTGCTTACACAACGGTACAGTAGTATGTAAATAGTTTAACAAAATAATGTCGAAATAAAAATTTCTCCATCTTCGTCCTCGCACTGGCTCCTTATCCTGGTCTTTAGCCCTGGTTCCTCCGGACCCTGACGCTATGTTAAGAACTGAGGTTCAATTACCATTGAACCTCAGGTAACGGTTAACCTCATGCTTATGTATCAAATATGCAAGACAGATATCCATGTCAAAACAGCAATAATCACATACAATATTCTCATATTCAAATAATAACATAACACAGCCACTGCAATATGCATGTATAGTCTGCACTATCTTCCAGTGCCACGATGGCCTATCGTGTCCTCAGCGCTAGGAAAACATAACGGCGTTATCACGACTATAACCCGTATCAAGCTGTATGTGTATGATCAATTTTCAAAATAGAGTTTCAGACTATCTATCACATATAAGCATACAATAAGCATCAGAGTTAGTGTTACAATACACGTCCGTACCTGAATTGGTAGTTTCGGTATGACGTCAATCAGAAAACGATTGCAGACTTCCTATAAGAGTAATATCGCGTCTATTAACTCAGAAATAATATACTAAAGGATATCTTATCTACAATTGGCTATTCTACCCTTGGTGTATTTATTTTTCCATTATTTCCCTTGAATTTTCGGATAAGAACGCTGATTATCAGCATTTAGGGCTGATTTTCGCCTAACTTCGAAAAATCATAACTAATTCTAGAAAAATCGAAATGAAGATCCGTGAAATGTTCCGGATTCCTTAGGATGTCTATTTTTCAGAAAAAATATCATACTTTGACCAGAATTCAAAAATAACTCCCAGATTTCACGTGTTCATTCTCTGCCCAGAAATTTCGCCCAGAAAAATAGCCCAATATTCAAAAATTCATATCTCCTTGTCCAGAGATCAAAACGTTACATATTTTATATATTCGGAAAGCCCTACATGTCTACTTTATTTCTGGAAAATTTAGTGAGTTTTAAAGATCATTTGATACAGAAAATAATGCCCCCTATCCAGTTGACTCCCAAAATCCAGCAATTCTAGACTTCTTTCATTTTACTCTAACTTGTTCCCTTAATCCTAAAAGTCACTCCCCAACATGTTTCCACCTTTTCCGGCATCTTTTTGATGCAATAAGGCTTGAAAACAAATATGAGGAATTACTTTACCTATTTACTAGATTAAACTAACATCTACATTAAACTACTAAGAACAACTAAAAAACTAAAAACTATAAAACTAAGAACAAGCTTACCTCTTGAAGACTCTTGCTTCTTCCTTCTTCCTTCTAAGTCCAAGAGAACTCTCACTCTCACTCTCTTAATCAAAGGATTAGAGGTGTATGTGGTGATGGTGTGAAGAAATGAGGAGGGGAAGCCTCCTATTTATAGGAAGAGAGCTTGGTAATTTTGTAAATAATTGCAACTTTCTCTTGACAATTGTTGGCCATTGGATCCTACTTAACTAAGAAGTTTTAATCTCACTCATTGGATCTAACCTTCTTCAACAAGTTGTTCTCCTTCTTCAAGAAGTTGTTGCTTGGAGAAGCTTACTCATGCAGCTTGGAAGCTTCTACTTCTTCCATAAGTTGTTGACTCCCCTTTTGACTTGTGTTGACCAATTTTCTTAGCTCTTTACTCCTCTAAAACCGTGGCTCCCCTTCCCTTTAGCCATTCCATGTGTTTTTTAATAACAATAATGCATTTGATTATCCCATTCCAACTCCTCCATGCATGCGTCACTTTTTGTGGACCTTAGGGAAATTGATTCATTCATTTAATTACCATGCTAACTAAAAGCTTAATTGTTCTTTTATTGCAAATGTCAAAGGTTAATTGATTTGCCACTTAATCAAGGCCATTAGTGTTTTCTAATGTGTCACACAAACAAGAACTCTAATATTTAGTTTAGCCAAAATATTTCAAATTGCTTATTAATATTTGCCACTAGATTAATTATAAATGTTAATTCAATTAAGATTAATTTTTTGGTGTCCAATAATTATTTTGGCTCTCCTCTAATTATTTTAAGCCTCTTCATACACTTCTACGGCTTATTTTTGAAGATATGAAAGTTACATGTTAATATCTTTTTTAAATATAGATTTAATTGTTCTTTACTTTTTGGAATTTCCCCATAGTTGTTTTAGGTGTTTTCATGATATTTTATAATATTTTAGGGACCCCAATTTAATTATAATCCTTATAAATTCTCTTAAACAACTCTTAATTAGCCATTGGCTTTTAATTTGGAATTATACATCTTTATTTATGCCTAATTTAATTTAGTTAAATTTAGTGTCTTCTTTGTTGTAATTTTCATTGCTCATTAATTGTTACTAATCGCCCCTTAATTGGGCTCAGTGTGATGACAGCTCTTTAGGGCTTTTTATGAATTAATTATGATTTTAAGCATTAGTGCGTTAATTAAGGGTATTTTAGTAAATTTAGTCTCTTAATAAATTAGATGATGTTTAATTAATTCCTTGATTATTCAATTTAGGGCACAATTATTTAATTTAATGAATACCTAATTATTTATTACTTTTCTCCTATCTTGTTTAAGTATCCTCCATAGTACCTTATTGTTCTTTTTAATTCCATGTGAATCATAGTTTAATTTGGTAATTATTTGCATTTTATGATATTTTATGGTTCCTAAGAGAATTCAATAATTAATTGCAAAAATTAATGCAATTACTTTAATTAATGTACAATTATTTGTCCAATCAATTATTCACATTTTCCTTTAATTTGTTTGGGTATTTCAATGACATTTTATGTCCCTTTAGAATTTAAATATGAACTATACTTCAATATGAAAATTATAGGGTATTTTATGATCCCTAAATGAACTTAGAATATTTGAGTCTTTTTGGTTTATTTAACTCTAGGAGAAAATTCTCTAATTTATACTAGATAAACTATAATATCTTTGAGATCACATATTCACCTACTTTAATAGGTATCATTTATCAAATATAGTGGTCATGACTTTTAGGGTATTACATTCTTCAATTCTTCACACCAAAAATCAAGTAGCAATCTGAATATAGAGCGGAGTGGAAGAGATTGAGGAGCATCTAGAAGGAGTTGAAGCAATTGTAAGTAAGTTCTTTAAGTTCTAATTCTTAAATTCATAGATAGATTATGCTTTGATCTTAAATATGCAAGAGCAATTTTATTTTCATGTTTTTGTGGTTAAAAGTGGTCTTATTTCGAAAAATTGATGAAGAATAGGTTAGAACAAAATTTTTGGGAATTGAAAATCAAAGTAGCGAAATTTTTCGGTTAGAAGTTTCTTAAAGCCAGCCACAAAGAGGCTATGATTTTATGTTGAAGATGAAGTTAATTAATTATGAAATTTTTCATGGTTAAAATATACATATAGATCTTTCAAAATATACCTAGAGTGTATCATTTTGAGTTTTGTACAAGGAGATAGAAATTCTTGAAAATAGGCCACGTTTTTTGGAAAAAATCTGGGCAGAGGATAGAAACGTGAAAACTGGGAATTTTTCACAAGTTATGGGTAAAATTTAGTATTTTTCCTCAAAAATAGATATCCTAAGGATTCTAGGAAATTTTACGGATCCTCGTTTTGATTTTTGTAGAATTAATTATGAATTTTCAAAGTTAACGGAAATTCTGCCCAAAATGCTGAAAGTAACGTTTTTTGTGAAATAAAGAGGATACAGTTGGAATAACAAATCCACCCAGGGTAAAAAGGTCAGTAGGGGCTAAAATATCTTTTAAGGTATTATTTACCAGGTAGTAATGCGATAATACTTTTATAGGATATCCAGGAATATCAGAGGACGTACCAAACAATCAAGTGTACCGCTATCACGGACTAAGGTACGGACACGTACTGTAACACTGACTCTGATGCTTATTATATGGTTATATGTGATAGAGACTTTCATAAAGACATGGACGGGACTCTGCCTTGGGTCATGCACTGTGACTAAGTTTATGGGGCTTAGATCACTACTTATACATTCAGCTTTATACACAAGTTATGGTTTTGATAATATCGTTACAATTTTCCTAACACTGAGGACTTGAAGGCCATCGTGGCACTGAAGTGTGCAGACTATTGATAACTTTACATGTGCTGTGTGCTATGTACTGTTAATATATTAATCTTACATCTACTGTGTGCTTATGTATTGATTATTGTTGTAATGTCATGAATATCTGTCATACATATATTATCATACTTCAGCATGAGGTTAACCATTACCTAGGGTCCGATGGGTATTGGGCCTCAGCTCTTACCATAGCTTCAGGGTTTGGAGAACCAAGGACCGAAGGCAAGAGTAAGCAGCATGCGTGAAACTCAACTGGCGATTTTTATTTTGGGATATGTACCGTTTCAATGACAACACTCAGATAAATGTACTGTTCTTTGTGAACAAACAAATACGCCATAGTTAATGGTTATCAGTTACTCTCTTGCTCCGATGCTCTACTCTGCTGAAAAAAATTTATTCCGCTTTTGAAAGTTGGGGTGTTACAATCTCAAACTTATTGTGTTCTTTGCACGAATTTGTCAGACAATTTAGATCTGGATTGTTGCCCATACTAGAAAAATAGAGCTGTGTTAGACTTGACTAGTATTGGCCCAACTTGCTTGAGAGAGGACTGATTAAAATAGAATCTGATAATTTAGAAATGCAAACCTTATCTCCAAATTAGCCTTTTACCTCAAAGCCTTGGGAATTGAACCAGTGAGCTTATTTCCCGTAACATTACTGTAAGATGGGAAAACAATAAAGAAAATGGGGATATTAATACACTTGGCTTCACAATCCCAGAATGAAAACTGTAATGCAATAACATTAGCTAGGTGGCGCCTTACATCAATTTCAAATTAGTAAGAGTTGCAAGAAATTCTGGTAGTGGTCCAGTCAAGTCATTGTTTGACAAAGCCCTATGAACAAGACGCAAGTGTTATTCATAATGTTGAACAACCTGATTAATTAATTGATAGTATTTGAATAGTATAGAGTATATACAATGAAACAACTTACAAGGACTCCAACTTTTCCAAACCAGCAAACGATGGAGCTACTACTCCAGTGAGTTTGCATGAGCTCAAGTTCCTACAATTTATACATTTCACAATTTTGCCAAAGAAGTTAACAAACTAAACTAGTCAAACATAATGGAACATATTGAGTATAGTGTAATGGCCATTCTTAGTGCTTTGGAATGAATAGTAATCCGTTGTCCACAATTGTATTACCATAGGACCTAACATTTGCTCGGGACAACCAACAGATTAGGAGCCTATTCGAGAATGGGTAAAGCGTTTAAATAGAAAGTAAATAGAGATGGAGTTCAATGGACACACCCCTCTTCCAACAAATAGTTGTATCTCTACGCAAGTTTATTCGAATGAATTTCTTTATGGTCTTTGCAATTCTATTGAATGAGTCAGAAATCAAAATTTAAAGGTGACAGCAATACGTAGTAAATGTAGGCAGACTTGGGGCTCTTACTTTGCTCTCAAGTTGTTAAGGGTCTCTTTATTTGTATACAGTGATATTCCACCTAAATTTGTATACTTAGTTTCTAAGTTCTAGTGGGTGAGCTGTCATAATGATTCATGACATAAACCTACAAATATATATATTAATATTAATTATGAATTAATGTAAAATATATATGTAATGAAACCATATCTAGTATGCAGGAATCCTGTCTCTGCTTATGAAGAACCTACTGAACAGCAAGAAGTAAGCTAAAATGGCGACCACAATTGTGAACCCCAGCATCACGTGGGACACCACTCCGGAAACAAATGAAACGCTGTGTTTAGAGGCTTGCTGGAGAAACATATCTGCAGTAAATGCAGATATGTTAATCCCAATAATAAATTCTCCTATTAGATCTATACTAATTCATCCAATAAGTTCATAAAGGGTTGTTTCTTTTAAATTCATTCATTCAATTATCCCATGGTTTGATCTTACACGCATGTTCTTTTTCTCTCTTAGTTTTTACAAATGAAGTAGTCCAATAACATAACGGTGATGAGAAACAGATAAATTCAATTGCATCATGCATTCCGTTTCATCTTTGTCATGAACATATACACTTGGGAGCTAAAATTTTGGAATAAACATATTAAGACCCCAAAAATTAGTTATGTCTAATAAAGTAATTTCATGTCCTTATTCTCTGTGTGTGTGTGTGTGAACTGTAAGTTTGTAATAATCAATTGATCATCTCTCTTGAACTTACCACAAAATATTATCGCAATACTGATGTAGACGAGCGTCGTTTTGGATATATACAAGTATAACATCTAGTGTGAGTTTTTAGTAGACTATTGTTGAACAACTTCTTTTTATTTTGAAGCTAGCAGCAGTTAGTAGTCTGTGTTGCTAAAATAGAGAAATTGAAGAAAGATCACTTTTTAGCATGAAATTACTTGACATACAAAAAGAAAAATCGTATTGAAAAAAAATGGAGCTGGACATGACTACAAGAGTAGCAAAACTTTTCTAATGAGTTTGTTGACGTTGTTTGTAACATCCTTATTTTCGAAATCCGTTTTCAAAATATTTGATCAGAGTTTAAAATAGTTTTATCAGAGTAGAGCATTGGAATGATTTAAAAAAAAAGATGGAGTATCTGATATAGATTCCCTATGGCTGAGTCTAGGTACTTATACATACAGTGGTACAACTATCTGAATACAGTATGTACATAAAGGGAAAGTCCTCCGCTTGTGACCTCATGCGTGCTGCCTATCCTTGCTCTTGGTCCTAGCTCCTTCGGACCCTGAAGCTATGGTAAGAGCTGAGGTTCAATTCCCATTGAACCTCAGATAACGGTTAACCTCATGCTTATATATCAGTTGTGTATGACAGATATTCATGACAATTCACATACGATATTTACATACGATATTTGCATACTCAAGATAATAACCACAGTATCACCACATATTCATGTCATTCCAGTATCACCACATATTCACATCAAACCAGTCTGCACTATTCACCAGTGCCACGGTGTACATCCGTGTCCTCAGCGCTAAGAAAACTCAACGGCGTTATCATGACTATAACCCGTGTATAACTGTATGTATGCACAACTTTTTAAAACAGAATCCACAACTTTTCAAAAGCAGGGTCTCAGACTATCTATCACATATAGGTATACAATAAGCATCAAAGTTAGTGTTACAGTACACGTCCGTACCTTCGTTGGCGATATCGGTACGCTGTCGTTCGGCTGTGATCACGTTTATCTTATAATGGTAATATCGCATTTATTAATTCACAAATAATATTCTAGACGGTATCCTAGTCACTAATGACCCTTTTACCCTTGGTAGGATTAATTCTCAACTTATCACCCTTAATTCTTCAGAAACGCTGGTCCAGAATTTTGGACAGATTTTTGCCTAACTTCGGAAAATCATAACTAATTCTAGAAAAATCAAAACGAGGATCCGTAAAATTCCCTGGGATCCTTAGGATGTCTAATTTCAAGGAAAAATAATAGATTTTGCCCATATTACACGGTGCATTCCCAGGTTTTAAGTTTTGAGCATCTTCCCAGAATTTTCCTAGAAATTCGTAGCCTAGCTTTGAGGATTTTTATCTCACTGTACAGAAATCATTTTGACATGTTCTTTACATATTTAAAAATCCCTATATGTCTAATTTAACCATTAATTTTCCCAGAATTTTCCAACCACGTTTTCAACATAAAATATAAGCATTTTTATCACTGACTCAGAAATTCCTTAACCGATGAAGTTTCGGCTGAACTTCGTTACTATGATGTTTCTCTTCCGGAAATTTTGCTAAAACACCTTCTTCATCAATTTTTCGAAATAAAACTGATTTTAGCCATAAAAACATGAATTTAAAATTATCCTAGAATATTTAAGATCTAAACTACTTCTATCTAGGAATTTAAAGACTAGAACTTCAAAACTACACAAGTTAAAGACTAGAAACTAAAAGCTTGCTTACCTCTTGAATAACTTCCTCCTCCTTCTTGCTTCAATCTTCTCTTAAACTCACCTATTTGGTTTGAGTTTGGTGTGAGGAATGTGAAGACTAAGGACCCCTATTTATAGTAAATTGGTATGGCAATTTGGCAATTAATTCAAACCTAACTCATCTTGCATTATGGCCATTGGATCTAGGGTATTTGAGAAGCACTCATCCTAGCTTTACACCACACCCTTCTAGCCTCTTCCATTGTTTGATGACTCACCCTATCCTCTTCCAAAATTGCCAAAAGTCTTCCATAGAAGTGTGACTCATGCATGTAGGGTGATGACTCATTTCATGAATAGATTAGTGACTCATGCATATTTAGATTAATGACTCATTCATGTGTAGGCTAATGACTCATTTCTAGAGTGATGACTCATTTTGCATATGTATAATTGCTTCTTTAAATTAGAATTTCCTACTTCTTCCATTTTGTGTTCCACTAGATAGAAATTCATTTGGGGATCCTAATGAAGTTGTATGTACATTTTCTCATTGGTTTTGAATTCTTGAAGTTCTTAGCTTCATTTAGAGACCAAATTTGCCTATCTTCTCTATTGGTTTCAATCTTCAACAATTAAGGAAATGACTTTGGTTATACTTGTTTTCATGCTTGATTTTGATCTCAATTTAGATTTGATACTTAGTTAGTGGATTTCAAGTTATAATTTAGTTTGTATAGGTTTTCACTAGTTTAAATCTAGAGTTATTTTCATGAACTAATTTAATTGTTTTAATTGTCTAATTTCCTATTGGCCAATAGCTTGACTTCTCCCTTAGACTCACAATATTAGCATGCACAACACTCCCTTTTCACACTACACACACACACATGCACAACAATTACATCATCACATGCATCATCTTATCCTCTTCCATTTCCCTTCCAAAGTCTCCATACATTTATGAAGCTTCATGACTCATCATATTTAGATTTGTGACTCATGGCCTAGGTTGGTGATTCACCCAAGTTTAGACTCATGACTCATATGTGCATGTGTTATTTAGGAAATTTCCCCCCCCCCCTCCTTCCTTTTATTTATTTTTAATTTGTGTTTTAATTCTTCTACCATATTAGAGGAAAATCTCCTATTGGCTAACTTTATCTCACATGGATTCCACTTTATTAGAATTAATTAGGGCCTTTGGATAAGCTTTATGAGATTAATTCCTAGCCTTTAGATCATAGTTGAAATTGTTGATTTTTCAACTTTTGATTAACATTTGATTAACATCTTAATCATAAGCTTAATTATCTCTTAATTGTTGCATTATTGGTTCATGGAAGGATTTATGATTGTTAACAATTCATTTAGAGCTAATCCTAATCCCTTATTGGTTCTTAAGTTTTAATTAGCCTAACATACCTCTATTTGGTGATTATTAATGCTAATTGTAAATAATTAGCTAAACCTTCCATTAGTGTTAATTAATTGCCCATTAAATGTTGGGAATTATCCTTTTAATTGTTCAAGTGTTTTGATAATTCTTTATGGCCTTTTATAAGTTGAAGAGTAACTAGGTATTCTTTCTAGGGTTTTAGAAAATCTAGTTTCTTAATAAATTATGAATTTTAAGACTTAAGTCCTTTTTAATTAGTCCCTTGAGTAATTACATAATTATTTAGTTTAGTGAAAACTTAGTTGTTTATTAATTCTTATTAATTTCTCATATTTGTTTAACACTACTAGAAAAAGCGAAATCTGCGACGGATTTTGCTACGGAATTTTTTCCGTAGCAAAATCCTTAAAATTTGCGACGGAATGGAAATTCCGTCGCAAAAATGGAATTTGCGACGGAATTTAAATTCCGTCGCAAATTTGCGACGGAAATGATTTTCCGTCGCAAATTTTTGCGACGGAATTTACATTCCGTTGCAAATAAAATTCCTATAGCAATTTTTTTTCCTTTTTTGCGACGGAATTCGTTTTCCGTCGCAAATTTGCGACGGAAAACGAATTCCGTCGCAAAAAGGCGGCATCATGGGAGGCATTTTGCGACGGATTACAAATCCGTCGCAAAAATGAAATTACTTTTTGCGACGGATTTAGTTTCCGTCGCAAAAATCGATTAAAACTCATCTCGTATCGCTGCTTCTCAGCTCTCCCATCTGAACCCTTAGCTTCACCTTCAGCTGAACCCATGTTGCCACCCTCAGCTCCGCCCTCAGCTCGGTGAACCCTTTTCGCCGCCCTCAGCTCCGTTCGCTGTGCCACCTCCCCCTTCTCCTTTCCCCCCTCAGCTTCCCACCCGCAGCTCCGTCCTTCCCAATCCGGCAGCTCAACCTCGCCACCTCCCCACACCCCCAGCTCCGTCCGCCCTCAACCCACAGCTCCCCCGGCCTACCCACGCCGTCAGCCCCCAGCTCCCCCTAGCTCCGGCATCTCGGCGCCATCAGCTCTGAAGAAACAGCTCCGGTAAGCTTTTTTTTTTTCTTTTCCACATTACTTCAGCTTGGTGAACCTTGTATTATTACTTTTCTCACCCTTGTATTATTATTTTTTTTCCCACATTATGGTTGCTATTAATCTTATTGGCATGGATTACATAAGAAGAACCACACTGATGCTATTAATTTGAGTTTTTGTTGGGCATAATTACGGGTAATTCAGTCAAAATCAAACTACTACCTTTGATTGTTCACTCAATATTCCAAACATCAGTGTTACCGTGTCACTTCTTTAATATGTGTTCAGGATAATAATTTAGTCAAGTAGCTAGAACCCTAACTACAAGGATGATGAGTCACAATCTTTTTCTAGTGATAAATTAATTGATGGACCTTGGAGCAGTTGTTCCTTTTGATTCATATTTTTTATTTAAAAATAAAACGTCACATAAAAATTAAATCATAAGAAAAGATGGTTATGCGCCAATAAACAAGTGAGGGATAGATAGATTATCCAATTAACATTGCACTATACTTTAGTATCAATATATAAAAATATATTTGTATGCATTCTATTATATATATAAATATAATTTTATCCATTAATTATATTAAATTAAAGACTTTATTGCTTTTAAATGTTTCAGATTCTGCAAAAAGCCGTTGTAATTTCGACATTAAATCCTATTGATGATGACGGACAAATCTCACATTTTTTATTTAATTTCTATGTTACCGTCGGTCCATTAATTTCTATGCTTGTTTCTGGGAATTATCTCTCAATTGAAAGGAAAGGAATCTGAATATACCCTTTTCCCGATGAGTTGAATCATAAATCAAGATTTTCTATAATTGATACATTGACTACTTTTGAGATAAAAAACTTGGGGTATGAAAATTGCGGTGCGATTCGTCCTACTCTAAGTGGCAGTAACAACTTCCCATTCTTATAAGGAGATTCATAAATTGTTTACTCTATCTTAGGGATTTCAATTAGGTGATTGATGTTTTTTTATTGGAAGATTATCCCAAAAATCAGCCTTTTATAGAGTAATCCAGTGGGTGGCCTTCTCCCTCAACAAAAAAATCACATTTATTCTTTAGGTTGATGGCCTTCGATCCGTTTGGTTTTTTTCACCTGCCGAAACATTGTTTGGTGGGTTTTTGGGTCTAACCAATTCAATAATTGAGTGAGTCATAAAAAAACATTACATGTGTGTTTGTTAGGTATAGGGTCCTACAATAGGAGGAGTCTGTCATATTTAACTCCAAAAGTAATTACTTGAGAAATTGTTAACCTGACAATTATAAGAAATTAGTATAAGTAAAAGGTGAAAAAATTAATCATATTTATTAAGCTCAAAGAAATAGTTTACAATTTTGCTGTTTTTTTCCTCTCCACAGTTGCTGTTGTCCATTTACCGGTGCTCTTCTTCGTCGTCTGGCTACTCTACCCTTCCGGTAAGCTCCCTTTCGTTTCCTTTTTTTACCTCATTATTTATTATGGTAAATTAGTATAGATAAAAATAGAAAAAATTAGTCATACTTATTAGTCATGAATAATTAGAGTAATTTTGGTTAAAATTTAACATTATTGTTTATTTAGGTTAAAATTTGGTTAATAAGTAATGTCTATTAAGTATTTAGAGGAGGAGTATAAATATGATTAATTTTGATTTTTCAAATCAATTTTGGGTACTAATGCATTCGGTGAAGGCCACAGGGGAAATTGTTGTGAAAAATCCTGTATATGTTTGGTGATTGTAAATTTTGTGTTGTTTTGTTCAGGAACATAACTGTTATTGTGGGCTTTAATTTACAATACTGAGTTCTTAAGATATTTAATTTTGTGAAAAATCCTGTATATGTTTGGTGATTGTAAAATCCTGTATATGTTTGGTGATTGTAAATTATTAGTATTGTTCAATTGACTGTATGATATGTGTTTTACGGTTGTAAATAACACCAAATTAAGAATGTTTTCTTCAATATTTGTGTCATTTTTGTCTCTCTGTGTGTGTGCTCTTAGTATAGATTTAAATACTTTAATTAGCACAACCCCTTGCGTAAAAAATAATATAATGAGGTAAAAATTGAAAGACCAATTTAAAGTATACTTAGAAGATAAATTGATAAATTATTAAAGATTTTGCTACGGAAAATTTTAGACTAAATACTTATTTTGTTGTAGGTCACAAAAATTATTAAAGATTTTGAAATTTACATGATATTTTATTTCTTTTTTAATAAAAAATGTACATGAATAACGTTAGTGGCATGAATTTGTCCGTAATTTTGAAATCACAATTCTGATTTTGGTGTGATAAAATTATTTGTGGCATGTGTTTGTTTTTTCATTTCATTGATTAATTGGCAATTTGTTTACATAAGTGGCTAGTTGAATTGACCACTTTTATAAATTTGTGGCATGTTGAGATGTTAATTATGTTAGTAACTGAACTCGCTAGGAAGTATGGAAGACAACCATGATAGAAGTTGGATGTACAATCGCTTAACTGAGAGAAGAGAACTAACTCAAGCATTCTTGGCGGGTTTGCAAGAGTTCATCAATTTTGCGACGACACATTCAACTAATTCAAGTAGGGAGATCAGGTGTCCGTGTGTCAAATGTAGATGTATAAGATTTGAAGATTTTGAGGAGGTCAAAATCCATTTGTGTAGAAGGGGATTCATGAAGGATTATGAGTGTTGGGAATATCATGGCGAAGTCCGACAGACACCGACACCTAGTGGTTATTACGGGGACAGTAGTCATCGAGACAACCTTAATCAATATGAGCAGTTGGTTATGGACGCTGCTGGACCGTCGATCGGCCGATATTTCGATCCTGTTACTCATGCTGAGTCGTCATACATGGGAGAGGAGACCGATACACATGCTCAACCATCATACATGGGAGAGGATCCTCATCCGGAAGCCGATAGGTTCTATAAAATGCTTCAAGAAGCTCAACGTCCGTTATGGGAAGGTTGTGAACACTTTGAAAATAGTGAATATTCATCGCTATCGGCTACCCTAGCAACACTAAGCCTGAAGACTGATCACCATATGAGTGAGAGGAATTACAACGAAATGATGCAGATCATAAGCAAGGTTATTCCCAACGACAGTAATTTGCTGAAGGATTTTTACCAAGCAAAAAAAAAGGTGAAAGAGCTTGGGCTTGGATGTGAAAAAATTCATTGCTGCTCTAGGGGATGTATGTTGTATTACAAGGATGATGCTGAGCTGACCAATTGTAGATTCTGTGGACATGACAGATATGAAGTTGTGAGGAAAGGAAGGAAAATTACCCGTCGAGTGTTAAGCAAGATGCACTACTTTCCTCTGGTGCCCAGACTTCAGAGATTGTATGCATCAGAACAAACAGCTGCTCACATGAGATGGCATCGGGAGCATCACAGGGATGAAAACTTTGTGACGCATCCTTCAGATGCTGAAGCTTGGCGTAAATTTGACGAGGCGAATCCTTTCTTTGCTATGGATCCCCGTAATGTCCGTCTTGGTCTATGTTCGGATGGGTTTGCTCCTTTTGATAAAACGGGCAGGAATTATTCCTGTTGGCCTGTCATTGTGACACCGTACAACCTCCCACCTTCTATGTGCATGAGAAGAGAGTTTTTGTTCCTGAACGCGTTAATCCCTGGGCCATCCAACCCAAAAAAGAAGATAGATGTGTACCTCAGGCCTTTGACAGACGAGTTGAAGATGTTGTGGAGTGAAGGGGTTCTTACGTATGATATATCATTGAGTCAGAATTTCACAATGCGTGCTGCCTTAATGTGGACGATAAGTGATTTCCCTGCATATGGGATGTTGAGTGGCTGGCAAACGTCGGGAAAGCTTGCATGCCCGGTATGTCTTGAACAGAATATGGGTTATAGCTTGCAACACAGTCACAAGGTCTGTTGGTTTGACAGGCACCGGCGATTCCTACCCCCCAATCATCCGTACAGGACAAATAGAAAAGACTTCACGCGGAATGTTGTCGAACGAGCAGATCAACCTCTTCGTTTAAGTGGCCAAGAAATATGGGATAGGGTCAAGCACATTCCAAGTGTCAAAGAGGGGGCTGCTTCTAGCGAACCTGAGGGATATGGTGTTGATCATCATTGGAACAAACGCAGCATCTTCTGGGAACTACCATATTGGAAAGATCAACTGTTAAGACACAACCTCGATGTCATGCATATTGAGCGGAATGTGTTTGACAATATTATGTACACCATGATGGACACCAAGGGCAGGACGAAGGACACAGTCAATGCAAGACTGGACATACAAGAGATTTGCAGAAGGCCTGCTTTGCATTTGGTGCAGGATGGCAGGGGACGGATTTCCAAACCTAGAGCACCGTACACATTAAACAAACAGCAGAATTTAGAATTGTTGCAATGGGTAAAAGATTTGAAACTCCCGGACGGTTATGCGTCAAACCTGAAAAGATGTGTCAACATGCACGAGGGGAAGTTCTTCGGGATGAAGAGTCATGATTGTCATGTTTTTTTTCAGAGATTGTTGCCTTGGGCCTTCAAAGCACTACCGAAGGAAATATGGTCTATTCTAACGGACTTTTCCGTGTTCTTCAGAGAAATTTGTGCTTCAGAGCTTAATGTTGAAAAGTTACGGCTTCTGGAGGCGAGTATGCCTATAACGCTATGCAAGTTAGAGAAGGTGTTTCCTCCTTCCTTTTTTGACTCAATGGAACATTTGCCCGTTCACTTGGCCTACGAAGCAAGGGTAGGAGGCCCACAACAATATAGATGGATGTATCCGTTTGAGAGGTAATATATATGTCTTTCGATCTGTTATTAATTGAAAAACATGGTACTTTAGTTTATAAATACCCTATGATATTCCATTGTAGGTTTTTACGCACACTTAAGCAGAAGATCAAAAATCCAACCCACGTTGAAGGATCTATCGCTGAAGCATATCTAGTCGAAGAGGCCGCTAAATTTTCGTCATACTATCATCCCCCTGAAATGATGTCAAGATGGAGAAGGGTACCTCGCAACGATGCCGGTGATACAAGGGATCAAAAATCAATATTTAATTATCCAGGGCGAGTCGTGGGAAAACATTGGAAATCAACTCTTGACGGAAGAGATAAGCAAGTAGCGGAGTGGTACATTCTAAACAACTGTGAAGAGGTCGCCCCGTACTTAAAGTAAGATTTTTGTTTTTCCGTTTTACTATTACGATAAGTATTAAAGTATTAACTTCATATATATATATATATATATATATATATATATATATATATTTGCAGTTACTTTTCTAATTGGGTCCGATCAGAAAATCCTTCAATGTCGGTGTCCCAGGTTGATCAATTCACGAACTCTGAGTTTCCAAAATGGTTTCGAACCTATTTCGCGAAACATCGAGAAGATCCCAATGAAGAAGCATGGAGTTTATCTTATGGAGCTCCAATTAGTGTTACTCAATGCAGCAGATATGTAATCAATGGGTATCGGTTTTCAACTGTTGACACGGATGCAGGTACACAATGTTGCAATTACGGTGTATGTTGTCGAGGTGACCAAGTTGACGGGGTAGAGACTGTCTACTACGGGAAGTTACGTGACATAATTCAATTGAAATATCCGTGGGACAATGTGGTGACCCTTTTTAAGTGTGAGTGGTTTGATAATAGTCCGCGTGGGACAAAAATGGACGAGCATGGAAATATTGAGATCCATTGGACAAGGAGATATGCGGTTGGTTATGACCCATTCATCCTTGCTCAACAGGCGGAACAAGTTTATTATACATTATATCCCACATCCCGCCAAGGGTGGAGGGGGGTTATTAAAACCAAAGCACGAAATATCATACCGAAGTCGAAAGAGTCGGAATCAAATGACGGTATGGCTGAACCGTTCCAAGCTGATGTGGAACATCTACTGCCCATAAACATCGAAGACAACGAAATACCAAGCAATCTCTTTGATTCTGCTGTGGATTTAGAATTGATTCCTATACAAATTGACGATGAGGAATCAGACGATGAGGCAGCATTGATTTACTCTGACAGTGAATCTGAGTTCGACGACTACGAGACTTCAGAGGAAGACGGGCAAGCAGAAGTCGATGAACAGGAATTGTCCGGTTGAGATTTGTTAGTTTTTTGTTTTTGACGGTCTGTTATACTACATACTTTGTTACTTCACTACTGTAATCAACCCGGGTTATATTTGTAGTTTTTTTTTATTCTTTGACCTAATGTCTATAAGTGTTCAGAGATGGAGCATCAAGGAGGATCTTCAGGTAGTGGACGTGGCGGTGGTCGATCCCGGCCCCGTCTTATCAGAGGTGGTAGGGCGTCGTCATCTGCCCCTTCTGTAGGCAGAGGGCGGGGCGGTGCCCCAGAGGTGCCACCGTTTAATATGGCATCGTCACCGTCGGGTTATTTCGCATCTTCACCGTCGCTGTATACGTCGCCGTCGCCTTCTACCCCCACTGATCCGCAGCAAATGGGACAACAGGTTTACTAGCCTAATTCTGATTGATTTACATATGTTTAGTTTCATGAAACCATCTATGTACAAACATCTTTAATATTTCACATTCCTTGCTTAGCACACCCCGTCGCCTCAGAGCCACGTCGAGGAAGAAGGTAGTTCCTCCAATACACCGATCTGGGGCACAACAGATCCTGAGACAGGGCTGCTTTGGATCTGTCCTGACAATGAGTAGTAAGTCATGCCAAGTTACCAGTAATATTACTAATCCCTTTTCTAATTGGTTTTATGCTAATAATATTTGCATGATGTCCTCTGTCTTTAGCTTTGTGCCTCGTGATCCGGTGATGGATTTCATCTCGGACCAATTATTCCGTAACTACAATCAAGCTTGGACCAGCTGGACAACGATTCCTACGGAAAATCGAGATGCTTGGTTCGATGAGTTTATGGTAAGTTATTTGTTTATGGTTTTTAATTAAGTACTTTTATAAATTACCGCACTAATTGTTCGTTGTTGATTTTCAGAGGAAGCACATGTCGTTGCCTGAACATCGTGCAGCTCTGAGAAAGGCTTATAACGCCAGGGCAGCCCGGTGGTTGTCTCAAAAGCTTTATAACTTGAGACATGGTGGAAGAGGCAGGCGAGATTGGCTTCCACAGGACACTGCAAACCAATTATTTGACAATTGGGCCACCAATGAAAAGTTTCAGGAGAAGAGTGCGAAAAATAAGCAAAATAGGGCCAAAATGGAAGGCCCGTCATATGTTGGCGGCTCTATTCCGATGACTGAGTGGAGACAGAAACTTGTGAGTACACGTTATTTTCTATTTAGGTAATCAATATTTTGTACTTTGAAGTAATTAACTATGATCATCATTTGCGTTTGCAGGCAGAGACTGGGGTTCCTCCAGAGTCGGTAGGTTGGGCTGCCTTTGAGCAGACCCATTCCCGGCAGTCTGAAGGAAGTGATGAGAGGGAATGGATTAACTCAAGGGCGCACACAGTAGCGGTTAGACATTTATTGCATTTATTACTTGTTTTATGCACCACAATATTTATTTCATTTTACATGTCTTATTTGTTATGTATTTTTGTCTTTGTAGGAAAATTATACGAAGCTGTCGCAGGAGAGAGACTCACAGCGTGAGACTGACCCGTCATCCTCTGTGTGCGATAATGATAGTCTGTTCATTGAGGCTGCAGGTGGATTTGACAAGAAAGGGAGAGTCTTTGGATACGGTGCCGCTGCTAGCCGACTGAAGCCAACAAAGCGCTCCTCATCCGGCATTGAAGATGTTTCTGCAGGTAAACGTATTTGATATTGAAAATTTCCATTCTCTTGTCCATTCAAATGAAGTCCAAATAATAAATGTACTTGATATTGTTTTTGCAGATGAGATGAAGAAGATGAAGGCTTTGACAGCACAGATGACTCAGGAACAGGAGCGGATGCTTGAAGAGCAAGAGAACATGAGGCAGATGATGATTCAGGAACGAGAGATGATGGAGGAGCGGATGGCTAAGGAACGAGAGATGATGGAGGAGCGGATGAGGCGGATGCAAGAGGAGATGATGAGGCAGATGCAGATTCAACTCAAGTCCCTAATGAACAAGGGTTCGGGGTCGGCTCCTGGTGATGATGACCATGCTGGTGATGATGATGATGATCACAATGCTCCTGTTTAGACTACTGCTTAGAATTTGCCCTTTGTAACATTGTTAGACTACTTTTTAGTATTTGGTATTTGTTAGATTACTCTTAATGTGCACTCCTTATAATTATTATTATATCCATGAATCACTACTTTTTGTACTCAATTTTTTAAAATTAAAAAAAAAATAACATTCAAAATAATTATTAGTTTTGCTAAGAAATTGTTTCTGTAGCAAACGATCAAATATGGGGAAATTTACAAAATTTCTAGTTTGCTATAGAAAAATAAAAAAATTTAAATAATAAATATAAAAATATAACAAAGGAAAAAAAATTAAAAAAATTAAAAAAAAAAGAATTTGCTACGGATACGGAATTAATTTCCGTAGCAAAATTCAAATTTGCTACGGAATTAATTCCGTAGCAATTTGCTACGGAATATTTTCCGTAGCAAATTTGCTACGGAAAGGAAATTCCGTCGCAAATTGCGACGGATTTTCCTCATCCGTCGCAATTTGCGACGAAGGATTTTGCTACGGAATTTTTCCGTAGCAAATTCCGTAGCAAAATCCTTTTGCTACGGAAAATCCATATTTTTCCGTAGCAAAATGATTTTGCTACAGAATTTGCTACGGAATTTTTCCGTAGCAAAATCTGAAAATTTTTGTAGTGTAAGTATTTTCCATAGCACTTTCTTTCTCTTTTTTATCATACAAGAACCATAATTTAATTTGGTAATTATTTTTATTTTTATGATATTTTATGATTCCTAAGAAAATTCAATCATTGGTCACATTAATCCTAAATAGAGATTTTCTAGAAAATAGAATAAATATACCTCAAAATTTGAAATCACATATTCGCCTATTTTAAATAGGTGTCATTTATCAAAATATTGTATTTATAAGAAATAATAATTTTTGGAGTATTACATTGTTACATTCTGAAAATTTTTTTTTCAACGAAAGACCAAAATTCTAGATGAGTATTTCGTATTGAAAATGAAAATAAATGCACGGAAACTTATATACTGGAGCTGCTGGTCACACCCAAAAAATAAACTAAAATAAAAAACAATGTATATACTGAACCTGTAAACATTTTGTGGAGGCTATTATAAATTTATAATGGGCTTTGAAAGGGATAGTGGCTATGGGCCCAAGCAAGGCTCAACAGAAGTCAATAATAGTTTTAAGTCCAAATGGTGTAGCTTACTGTATTTCATTCCCTAAAACAGCCAGTGTTTACTGAAAGAAAGGAAAAAAAAATATAATAAAAAAGGGAACCTTTTTATTTTGTCTTCACGGCCAATTTTTTTATTACTTTCAATTCGGAGGTAAAAATGAAAATAAATGCTTACATAGCACCTTATATACTTTTTTTTTTTTTTCTATTTATCACATTATCTACTGGAACTGCGGGTCATATCCAAAAAATTATAAAGAAAATTAAAAACATGTATACTGAAAACTTTTCTTCTTCTTTTTTTTTTTTTTTTAAATAACATATGTATACTGAAAAACTTCAAACAATTCAGTTTGTGGATGCTATTATAATGGGCTGTGGAAGGGATACTAGCCACGGTCCCAGTATGCAAGGGTCAACAGATGTGAATAATATTCTAACTGTAATTAGCTTCCTCTAAACTATGATGAATCCTTGGCAGTGTATATAAAGAGGGTCTCATGGCCAGCATGAAAGTCCTTTAATAAATCTACAATACAAGAGGATTAGTCACTACTACTACCATCAATGGATATGGATACCCTGGTAAAAATAAATAAATAATAGTTTCCAGTATTTCGTACCCTAATTATTGACATGGGCTCAAACTCAATACACACACATATGTATGTATGTATGTCTACATGTGTGTGTTGTTACATGGATGTATATAAAATAAAAATCAACTATATTACATTTACATATCAAGATGTAAGGATATGATTATTAGCAAAATAACTTTTATTTTTATGCTGATGATAAATAAATTTTATTATATATTTTTTTTTATTTTGAATTTGTGGCAACTTACATAATGTTGCGTTTTTTCTTAATCAGCAGACAAATCATCCCTAATTAACATATTATGAGCATAAGAATTATGACGCAAATAATTAAGAAAACTTTAAAGACTCAATAGATTTAAAGCCAAACGGTCCTTCTCACACAGCAGACAAATCATCCCTAATTACATTCCGTCTATCTCACTTTTATTTTTGTTTTTTCGCCAACCTCTCCTTTTCTTTTCTTTTTTCTTTTTTTTTTTTCAAAGCCAAACGGTCCTTCTCACACATATATTTTTATGTATTTGCATTCTTCTTTTAGACATACATAACGCGAGTAGATTACCTTATTTTAGTGATTTTAAATATATTATAATAAACTAAAAATATCTACAACCCACAAGAAAATTATAGTTAAAATAATAAAAGGATAACTTATTGAGCTTTATCGATGCATTTTATTAAAACAAAAAATGAAAAGGAACCCATTATTCTTGTGCTATTTGCAGGTTATGTCTTGAGAGCAGTGACGAAACTTGGAGGGAAAGTTTGAGGGGGTCAAATAATGGTAGGGGGATTTGAGAGTTCGGGGGCAGCGCCCCCGAAAATTTTTTTAAATGAAAGTTTTAAATACATTAAAAATAAAAAGAATAAAAACAATATTTATGAGATCAAGTCAATTAACTACATCTACAAGTGTAGTATAGAATAGGTAAAAGCATAGTAACTAGTTAGGGATACACTACAAAAGGAAATTTCACTGATAAGCTAAAAATTTCATGTAATTAGAATGAAATATAGAAAAGAATGACAAGATTAACATAATCATACAAGATCCTACATGAAACAAAATTAAATTATAAGCTCAAAGATATAAAAAGAGGGAAAAATGTAAAAGAAGAAGAAGAAGAAGAAGTTGAGGGGCAAAAATTTAATTTTACTTGGGGGGGCCAAAGTGGTATTATTCACTAAAAAATAAAAAGTCCCATTAAAAATTTAAAAAAAAAAATTTGGGGGGGACCATGGCCCCCCCTAGTCCATTCAATGTTCCGTCCTTGCTTGAGAGATAATTTAATTACTTAACAAAATGCAAACAAAAACTGAAAACAAGAAGGCCAAGGTAGGAGGAGTTCAACATGTGGAAATGGTAGTAGTATGGGTAACACCTAATTAATTATAGGCAGGAGTCTTTTCTTATTAAGACGATCACCTTACTCGTTTAAATAACTGAGCTGAGAGAGATGAGAAAAGAGTTTTGTGACTTGGGAGAGAATAAATGCCAGAGAAAGGAATGGAATAATTGTCTGACTAGTTGTTTCATAGACGAAGACTTTGTTCATAACTCATATCATCATAGAAACATATTATAAGAAACTCATTGAATGCATGATAGGAACTGTTTTGTGCATGCAGAAAAAGATGGTTAATTACCTGCTCTTGCATGCATGTGCTTGTTCATGTGTCTTTATTTTGATTTTTATTAGAAACTGAGTTGAAAACCGAATAGTACTCACAGGGAGGAGTCCTTTACCAAGCCTTTGGCACAATATCAGGCAATTTATATTTCTAAAAAACATTAAAATTTAAAATGAGATGTCTGGAGAGATTAGACTACATGTACAATATTTGTGATGCTTTTTTAAAAACACATTGCCATTAAACAATGAAAATTTAATACCCAGAAATAAAATAAAATTTTATATTTACTTTCATAGAAATCTTAAACATTTTAGGGATTTGCTTTCAATCACCAGGATACCATGTGGACCTCCAATACTTTCATATAAGAAAGACACAATCTTCTTGAGCTAACCTTACTGGAGGCTACGCACTTCTTGTTCTTATGATGATGACGATGATTTTGATTTTTAGTTGCAGAACATAAGGCTGAAGAAGATTGATTGGCTTTGAAACAGCCAAGAACAAAGCTTTTCAAGAGAAATCTTCTAGTAGGAGGCATAGTGATGTTATTGTTTATTAATTTTGCTGTGGCTATACGTGTAGGTTTTCGTGATTCTGATAGCTTTTTATCAATTTCTGCATAGAAAAAAGTAGGCACGATGTGACGTCTGTGCAAAAATTGATAAAAAGCTATTAAAATCACAAAAGCCTGCACGCATAGCCAAAGCAAAATTAATAAATAGTAACATCACTATGCCTCATGCCAAAAGATTTCTCCTGAAAAGCTTCGTTCTTGGCTGTTCCAAAGCCAATCAATCTTCTTCAACCTTATGCTCTGCAACTAAAAATCACAATCATCGTCATCATTATAAGAACAAGATGTGCTTAGCCTCCAATAAGGTTAGCTCAAGAAGATTGTGTCTTTCTGATATGAAAGTATTGGAGGTCCACACGGTATCCTGGTGACTGAAGTGCCAGCAGAAGCAAATCCTCCTTTTATTATTTTAACTATAATTTTCTCGTGGGTTTTAGATATTTTTATTTTATTATAATATATTTAAAATCACTAAACTAAGGTAATCTACTGGCCTTATGTATTTCTAAAAGAAGAATGCAAATACACAAAAATATGTGTGTGAGAAGGACCGTTTGGCTTTGATCACTTGAAAACCTCAATGTTGTTAATGTCCTCTAACGTTTGATCCACACGGCTATCCCCCGATTGCAACGAGAATCATTCGCTTGAAACCTCCTGCCCCTTGGATGCTTGCTAGGCGAAGACAAGGTTGAGGTTTGGTTTCTTTAGATTTTTCTATTGTGGTTTCTTAGGATTAAGTTAAAGATAGGATGAACAAGGTTGGAACCTTATCCTTTTATGGATGGCACCTTTTCCTCTCTAAACCTTTGATAAAAATCGAAATTTAGAGAGCATAAGGATGTTTGAAAAAAGGTCCAACCCTTCCCCTTTTATAGCCTTGGTGGGTTGACAATTCCTAGCCCTAATTGCCTTAGGAATTTCTAGCTTATACACTAAGAAAGGGGTTTTAGATAGTAGGTCCACTCTTTGTTAACAAAATCACATTAAATTCATATCTTGATTGATTGATTGAATTTAATATGATGAATCATATTCATATCTTAATTGTTGGATTGAATTTAAGATGATGGATCACATTTATTTCCCCTTTTCCCCCCTAAAAAAACGTCCATCAAAAGGAATTTAATATGATGAATCATATTCATATCTTAATTGTTGGATTGAATTTAAGATGATGTATCACATTTATTTCCCCTTTTTCCCCTAAAAAAACGTCCATCAAAAGGAATTTAATATGATGAATCATATTCATATCTTAATTGTTGGATTGAATTTAAGATGATGGATCACATTTATTTCCCCTTGTTTCCCCTAAAAAAACGTCCATCAAAAGGGCACACTAAAAATAAGCATTTTATAAGAGTCTAACCCTAATTTAAGTGCTTATAAGAAAGGATCAATCCAAACTTGAATTGGAAAATCCAAATCATAATGAATTAAATTCATATCTTGATTGAATAATAATTTAAAGTGTTTTATTCCCCTACAATTAACGACCAACACCACCGTGGAGAGAGAGGTAGTGGCCGGGAAGCGGAGGAGGAAGAGAGAAAGAGGAGAGTTAAAGAGAAAGAGGGCATAATGGTAAATTCATTATCATTTTAAAATCTCAATTTGATCTCTATAGAATTCTTTACAAATTTTGATAGATGTTTTGGGGTTTTAGAATTTCATACAGTATTTAAATGACATATTCTCAATTTTATAAAGATGTATGGTTCTAGGCTTGATGAGCGTAGTTGGGGTCATTCATAGTTTTCACTCATCAACTTTGGTAATTCCCTACTTTAAATTGGCGTTAGCATAAGTAGCAGTGATGTTAAAACATGCTCTAAATTTTAATTCCTTAATGTCATCATTTTTTTAATTTAAATTTTAAAACTATGTGTTCTAAATGGACATTAAGGTTTAAGAAAAAAAAATACACTGGTGATGTAAAAAGAAGACAAATAAATTAACCAACAGATCGAGTTGTTTTGACCTTACCATTAAAAAAAAGGTCAAATTAGGGACGGAATTACCGACAGAAAACATACGTTGGAAATTACCGACGGAATTCATCGGTAATTCGATTTGTGATGGAAATTACCGATAGAACTCCATCTATAATGTATCTTATCACGGTTTTTTTTTGACGCATTTTTCTATTGCAAATCCTGACGGAATTTTGTAGTGTATAAAGCATTGCTAGATCTTTCTAGGTCTTAAGTTCAAATCCCAGATAAGACACTTATATTAGGAGGGGAAGTCACGAACAGGATACCGTATTATACTATAAAAAAATGAGATGAATAAATTAATAATTATTTTTATAAGAGATATCCCAGAAATTTTCACGCATTATATGTCGTTTTCTCGTGCTATATATTCCCACAAGTGGATCACTGTGGTTCTATATCAGGAAACCGTGTTTACAAGTCATATATACTTGTGAATTTGTGATTATCAAGAAAAGCATATTGAATTCAAGTCATATTGCACTAAGACACTAAATAGTGTGTGTATATATATAAACATCCATATCATTATTTGACATTTTTTAACACCTCACACTAATTTATAAATTGTTTTACAAATAGGGTTCAATATTTCTGCAGTTGCTACGAAAACATTAAACCCTTACAAATAATAATACTCCATCCTGTCCTTATTATAAAGCATCAACTAGCAAGTTTATTTAGTTCCTTTTATAAAGCACTTGCTTATACCTAAGGAGTATTAATTATTTTTTTATGTATACCCATAATTAATAAGGGTAGGGGGTGAGAGAATAATTAATATGATATTAGAATTATTTCAATTAGTAGGGGTAAAATTGTAAATTACTTAAATTCCAAGGCAACTTTATTAACTTTAACTATTTTTATTAGTTTGTGAAAATCGTTAGTTGCCTTATAATAAAAAGTTGAGAGAGTTGTAGTTTTAGGTTTCTATGTATCATGCCACCTTTGTGAAGAAGGAAAATATCATTATGCTTTAATGTTAACTTTACTAAAATGCGAATTTACATGTGGTTGTTACTTGTTATGATGACACATGATTTGGATTTTAATGATGCCATTTTATGATAATTTATGGACATATATTATAAAATTAACCCCCCTCCCAAAAAAAAAAAAAAAGATGTGAAGCATATGTTTCTAGGATAGGTTATTATGCCTGCTCATATTTTGCCTACCTTTCTCAATACCATTAGATTATAATTTCATCTAACGGTGAAGATTTGAGGGATAAAATAAACTTTTTACTCCTTCCTCTCCTCCACCGGCTCTTACCCTCACTCTCTCTCCTCCGTTGGTTATTTTGCCTTCTCCAAAGAAACCAACCTATTCACCAGTCATGTCTCCAGCCCAAATCTGTCTAATCTTCCAACTTCTTCCACAAACCCTACCCTTTTTTTGCGCACCCCATTCTCACTTGCAGGAAAAAAATAACCATGTTGTCAATTTCAGTCATCCTAAACGGTCCCTTGTAATTTCGATAGATTTGAGCAAAGAGCTGAATATGTTGATTTAATGCAAGATCTGATTCCAGAAATGAAATACGGGACTATTCGAACTGCCCTTGATACTGGTTGTGGGGTGAGTTTTACATTTCGTTTTCGTAACAACGTTTCCCTGCATTAATCCCTATAATGATTCTCAGCAATGTTTTTAGACTTGAATTCACTTACACGATAGAAGCAATTCACTTGGTAAGGTCCTACCTTCTAATAAACTAGCTAAAGCAAATGTAAGAGGCTTCCGTGATGTAGTGATGAGCTGTTGGTGCTCATCAGTCCACTTGGCACCAAAACTTATTCCACGGTGAAGATGAAGAGAGCACGCCATGAGTACTACAATCCTGCGCAACTTGGGCTCCCAATCATTGGCTCAATCTTGTGAGTGTATTTGCCTATAACTTGTGTAGAAACAATTCATAGAAGATCTAATACGCCAAAATTCCTATTTATCATAAATATTAAATTTTGATGAATAATTAGTATAAAAGAAAGGTGAATATGTGTCTCAAGTTACTATAATTTATTGATTATAATGTTAGGCAAATTTCACCTAGAATTAAATTAACAAAAGGCAAAATATAAGACTAGGATTAGGGATAATAAAATATGATATAAATAGCACATAAAATAATGTTTATTTTATAACCAAAAGAGGCAACAAATGCTATGAAGACACTTAATCAAATTAAGGAAAATTAGCAAAAGTTAATGGGTAAATTAGCTTGCATCCATTAAGATTAATTTCATAAATTCTCGTAATTAATTAGAGACAATTATAAATATTCAAGAGAGGGCTGATTATTTTTGAAAATTAAGGGTCAAAGATCAAGGATTAAAGCTTGAATAATAAAGTACTAATGACCTTGATTAAGTGACAAACCAACTAGACAATGATGCATATAATCAAGGGACATTTAAGCTCTTGATTAAGATGTTAATTTAAGCTTAATACATCTGCCCTCAAAAGTCCACAATTCCAGCTGGCCTTGTTGGAGCAATGAGAGCCAAGTATCTCAAGATAATATCTCAAGTGTTAAGCCTAAACCTCCATGTAATTTAATTAACCCATGACAAGAGTAATTAAAGGGTATCTAATTACTTGATTGGAGGGTTAATAAAGCTCCACAAATCTGCCCCAAAAGTCAACATAAATGGCGCCTTGCACATGGAGGATTTTGAATAGGATTTATTATATAATAATCAAGATATTTGCTTATAGGAGCACTTGCAATTTAAAATAAAAGATCTTCAATAGTGTTTAGATTTTTCTAACAACAATGAAAGGTAAAGATTAAGTTTGATAAAGTGGGTTTGATCCAATGGGTAGGGTAAAACAAGAGAGGTTTTATCACATGAAAATAAGGTTCACATAAGCTTAGAATTTTCCCTATAGATAGACCATGAAACTCTTTTCATTCTTCACACCAAATCAGCTCAAAGCATTTGATCATAAGTGAGAGTAAGAGTGAGGGTGAAATTTAAGAGGAGGAAGAGAAGGAGCAAGGTTCATCAAGGGTAAGTTCTTTAGTCTTTAGCTTTTAAGTTTTTAGTAAAATTGTAGTTTAATCTAAAAAAGTGTAGAATAAATTCCTTTTCATGTTTTTAAGGCTCCATTGCTTTTGAAAACCAAAATGGAGTAAAAACAAGTTGGGAAATAATTTTAAGAATTAATGGAACAAGATAGTGAAAGATAGGAAATGTCCAGATTTCTGGGTTACTAGAATCGATCACGTTGAAGCTATTATTTTATGTGTAACTTTATCTTCAAAAATTATGAAATTTTGCATGAATAAAGCAAACATCTGGGCCATTCTAAATATACAAAATTTGTAGTGTTGAGTTTTGTATAAAGAGATGTGAATTTTTCAAGTTAGCCCATGTTTCAAAACTGGGAACTAGAACAATAAGGGAAAAGATTAAAATTGGGAATTATTTATGCATTTTGAGTTAAAGGCATTATTTTTCCTTATAAATAGACATGTCTAGGGTTATATATAATTTTGGAACACCTCATTTTGATTTGTTTGTAATTAGTTATGATTTTTCAAAGTTATGGAAGAATTTGAGCTGAAATGCTGAATTTCAAAATTTTAAAAAATGTAAGGGTAAAATTGGAATAATAAATCCACTAAGGGTAAAAAGGTCAGAAGTGGAGAAATTACCTTTTAGGGTGTCATTCTAAGTCATATGGTATTTATTATAATACCATAATGTGGTAATAACATTATAGGATATCCGAGAAGTCAGGAATCAGTACCAAAATAAAATCGTACCGTTAGCTATGTAAACTAAATTACGAACACCTATTGTAACCATAATCTTCTATATCTTGTATGTCTATATATGATTGTTTGTTTCATAAGAGTCATGAACAAGACCAGGTCTTTGGTCATGCACCATGAATAGGACTTGTTCTAAAGTCACATGTTTGTTTGCATTTAGTTTTGTGTGGGTTATAGTCATGACAATACCACAAGTATGTTTTCCTAGCACTAAGGACATGTGGATTCGTGGCACTGGTGAGTGCAAACGCTGTTGGCATTACATTTACTATTTGCTTTGTATTGTGGATACTGAAATGTTATGAATATATGTCATATATTGTTATACCTGCTATAGAGATTAACTGTTACGTGAGATTCAATGGGTATTGAATCTCAGACTTAATCATAGCTTCAGGATCTAGAGGATCAGGTGCCGATACAAAGGGTAAGCAGCAAGCTTAAAGATTCAACCAGAGTTTTTATTTTGGACTGTACTTAAATATTGGATAATTGTACCATTATTATACTTGACCAAATACACCGTGATTAATTCGTAGCCACATCCTTATCAGTTACCCCACCGCTCTAACCAACATATACGCTCAATCGTTCCACTTTGATGATATTCTTATATACTACTAATGTATATTTTTAGTAGTATGGAATTAGGGGTGTTACAGAAGGCAAATAAATCTAAAAAATATAAAATTACTTCCATGAGCTAGTTAGCAGTTCATGAAATCAAGCAAAACAATAATTTGTTACAAAAAAAAAAACAGTAAAACAAAGAGCCATGGAAAAACGATCAGCCTAAACTTTCATTAGCAAATGAATAGAGACACATGTTAAATAGATGATCAAGTCAAATAGATTCTTAATCCAAAAAAAAAAAAAAGGTAACTTCTATAGAACAAGTTCAAAAAATTACTTTATATTACACATAATATCCATTTGAAGCTGCATCCGAAAATAAATTTTAAAAAAGTGAAACCAAACAGGATGTTCGTGCCTTGCTCCTCAAACAAGGAAGATGAACCATGACTTTGAGCACCATATACAATTTGCATATAGCAGCTACCTAGCAGGGTAGTGATTGAACAAGTAGGCCTTAATTAGCGCCTCTCTTCCAGCTTCAGATAGGAGATTCTTATTCTACCCAAAAATGATTTTCCTATTATAAATATTATGAAATTGGATGTTCATAGCCACATAATCTCTTGGGATTCCATCTCATATGACTAATGAGTCATTATGCCCTGCAGCTCCCCAATTGAAAAATGTCTTTTATTTATTCCCTATAATCTCCAATTACACAATTATCACTACAAAAAAATTGACTTTTAGCAACGACAAAAGTCACTGAATGCTGAAAGTCAAAAGGTCACCGCTGAAAGTGTTTCAGCGGCGACAAAAAGTTGTTGCTGATACTTTTGGCGGCAACATTAGTAGACAATCAGTGGTGACTTTTTGTCGCCACTGAAAGTACATCAGAAGCCACCAAAATCAGTGTCGCGGATGAAAGTAGGGTTTTGGTGGCGACAATTGTCGCCACGAATATAGTCGCCGCTAATATAGTTTTCAGCGGCGACGTTTTGTATAGAGTTTTCCGCGGCAACACAAATGTCGCCACTGAAACATCTATCAGCGGCGACTTTTGTCATTTTTTTTACCAAAAAAAAAGTGTCAAAAATTCACTCCACAAGGGCTCTTCACAATGGGTCTATATGCATTGTGAAAGTAACTCCTATAAAAAATTCAATGTAATTTAACAAGATGTATACACTTCAGTCCAAACGTTGACAGTCTATAAAAAATTTCAGCAAGTTCACAAGTCTGTGCAAGCGACAACATGAATTAATCAGAATCAGATTCTACCTTAGAGACTCTGGTACAGCTGCTATTATTCATCCTCCAATATCCTATTTCACCATTGCCATCACAAGAGCAGATAAGGTCATCTTTGTTGGATGAAAATATAGTGACATAACAGATGCAGAATGTCCTGTGAAGGTGCAAAGTGAATATCCAGGCTGCAAAGGTAAGCTTTTGAGGATTAGAACCCCTGCATCAATAGTCTTGAAGATCCAACTTCATTGTAAATCATCATAGCATTGAATCAGTAAATGCTAGTCAAGAAATTTTCTGAATTGACATCTCTATATGCTAGTCAAGAAATTAAATGACAACAAAGCAGCCCACAAAATAGACATAGCTGCCATGCCATTATTTTTCCTTTTATTTTCATATTCATACATTTTCAAAAGTATAATCACACCTTACCAATAATGTTATCTTTCAGTAAATGTTTTCTCAGCCTTGCAGAACACGGTATTCTTTTATGGAAGGGTAATCAGACTTTAATGCAGCTTTAAACACCTAAACACTTAAGATATTTAGAAACCTCACTATCTTAATATATGGAATGTGGAAAGATAAGTATTTCTTTCCACATTCCAGTATGAAAAGAAACTAACCTTCAAAACACTTAGTTTCTTATCGATAACTTAAGTTTGAACGGTACCTAAGTGGGATGGGTTGAGGGGGGAGAACAAACCCACTTAAATACCCTTTGAACACCCCATACTACTCAACGTGGGACTTAGCATCCCATACTACCAAGCATCCATTAGAATTCTTAAAAGAGCATGTCAGATACGTCACACAAGCAGCATGTTTTGTATCACAACTTCTCATTTCAAACAATATGATGGATTGTGCTTAATAAACCAAAAAAACTAATAAAAGACATGAACTAAGGGCAGAAAATTGCATCGTTTCAGTTGGAAAGCTATATTTTAAAGTAAACCACAAAGTTTCCAAATTACACGTCCAATTGTTCATCCTCACAAATATTTTCAGACAAGAGATGCAATGCAGGGATTAACTCACCTCCATCCCATGGAGTATCATCGGGACTGCAAGCCAAAGCAGACAAGAAAGAAGAAATTAATTATTGATATGTACTTAAAAAAGTGAGACACAAAGCTAAGAGATAAAATGGAGGTAAAAACAATGACGGATCTTGGTCCAATTTCATCACAACTCACCCAAATATGACAGCATTCCAGAGCATGATATTGTTGTCCTGTGGGGCAACGTTGATTCCTGTAGGTGGATCTTGCTGCAGCCTCTTAAAATCCCTCATTAGCCTCTTCCTAGTAGGGGTCGACATTGTCACTACCTAAAAAGAACAACAGCCAAAAACGCAATAAATACTTCAATCCATTAAAAAGCAGTCTTTGACATCACCTTTAGTTTACTGTTTCTGTATTTAAATTGCGCACACCAAATATCATTCAATTGTAATTTGATTGCGTGACAATTTGCAATGGCCAAGAATCAAAATTCAGTTGAGAAGAAATCGTAGAAAATCGAGAAAGGACAAGCATCTACTAAATAGACTATACACAAGGCAAAGATCGGCAGAAGAAAAATTAAATTAAATTTTGCAACATAAGGCGTTTATTGTAAGCAATAATTTGGAAATTCAATCCGTCCGAATTTCCCCTTTTTTCCTCGGGTGCAACTTTACACCAAGATTGCAGAATAATTCGTTAAAAACCCCATGTCATAGCTTCATCTTATGGCAAGCTAAAAACCTTAAATTTGATAAACATATAAATCTTTCATTTAACAAAACTATAAAAATTTATAAAAATAAGGCTCTGATCCTGATCATCTGTGCCAATCTCTCATAAACAAGAACAAGAGGAATGACTAATGGAAATAGGAAATAAAAGTTGAAGAAAGTAAACATCATACGTAAAATCAACATTTGAGGGAAAAGGTGTTGTAGTTTACACTCTGAACTCTTTCATTTCCTACAGCTATCGTCAAATATAAAACAAATGTTAAATTTGAATTAGTTCATGATAAGATTTTAAATTTCCTCAAGAAATATATAAGCACATTCAAAGAGGAACTCTAACATATCTTCTATAAGACAAGAATTACCGATGCACTTAACAAACATCATAATGAATATATATACTTTTTCAATAAAATCTAACACAAGTTCTCTTCCAATATATCTTATTAGCCCCAGTTACTAGGATGTATCCTATCCTTGCTCTTATTCCACATGTTATTAACTGCCAGCCAATGGAGGAATAGATGGCTTAAGGTTTTCTAGCTAAATCTGCACCCACATGTGTCAGAAGAAACAACCAGATAGGGTAATAAAACCTGCAACATGTCAGTGGTTTAATCGTTTGTTATTGTTGTCCTGTCCAAACAAAAGATTTGACCTTTGAGAGAGTTCTACAATTCCAAATTATCTTATCAAGAACAAATGATTCCCTTGCAAAAGAATGACAGAGATAACAAGGTAATAAACATCATCAATTAAATTCAGGGAATAATCTTACTATATGAGTTAACAATAGAGCAAGACTCGATGTGAAATAAATGGCTAGGAAGGACGTTTATAGTATCTGCACTTTCATCTATTGAAAATGAAGCATAACTGCATCTTAGTTCAGTTAATTAAACACGCATAATCCCACGAACACGCCAAAGCAGATAAAGATAAATTTCCAGTGGATCCAATCTGGCATCTCTATGTACCTCATTTTTTTCAAATCCCTGGGCTTCAACGTTATTCATAAACTAACATCTATACCCCCAGAAAAAATGAACCTCGATTCGGCAATCACAGAGTAGTGACACGCAGAGAAAGGGAAAATTGGAATCCGAAAATCACCAAATAGAAAAACCAAAACGCGTGCAACACGAAAAACTAAGATTATAGACTTTAATCTACTTAATCGGTTTCCTATCTGATTTAATCAATTTTCACCTATTTCCTTTAACCTAAACAGCAGCAATGACCGAAAATCAGAGATGGGAAAGGAATGAAGCTTACCTAAACCCTAATCCAAGCTTTTAATCAGTGTCCTCCTTCTTCCTCTTCCCTTCTTGATCGCCGACTCCCACCCTCTGGCTCAACTCTCACTCTCGCCTTCTATGATTTGGCGAATGGCCAAACTGAATGAGAAGTGTGGGAGAAGGGGCTGTTGTCAAATTCAACACATCTTCCTCCGACTCATCTCGCGCTCTCTTCATCTTACTCCGTCTCTCCAGGTTTCATTCTCGTCTCTGCCTTTGCTTCCAGAGGTGTTTAGGCAAAATGAATACTTGGAAGAGGGGAAGTGTTTGACTGAAATGAATGAATGAAAACGGGAATAAGAGCTGCTAGTCAACTTGCCCGCTTGAAAAAATACAAATATGTTATGAATATATTAGTGGATCATCCATTATGGGCATTAATGTTTCCACTACTGTTATGGTGGGGAGTGGGTAGTCACCCACTACATTCATGGTAGTGAGTGGGTAGAAGCTACACCTCTCTCTCCAACCATTATAAATAGCCCTCTACCCCCTCACAAATGTACACCGAACAAACTGAATGAGAATCTCTCTCTCTTGAATCTCTCTTGCTCTTGTCTTCTATTTTCTACTTCTTCTATATCTTTATTTTTATAACACGTTATCAGCACGAGAGCTCTAACGAAGTTATGATGATTTCATCTACTTTCTTTAAGGATATACGTTTATTTATCTGAGTTCTTTTCTATTATTTATATTATTATTATAGTTCTTTTCTATTATTTATTTTGTTATTATAGTATAACCAGAAGTCATACGTCCCTTGATTTCTTATTATGAAATTATATGACCAGAAGTCATATTTCTTTAATTCTTATTTTAATATTATATGGCCAGAAGCCATATCCTTTGATTTTTTTTATTATGAAATTATATGATCCGAAGTCATATAACTTTCATCTTATTATGGCTGGAAGCCATAGTATTTAACTTTTATTTATCCTGAAGATAAATGGTCAGAAGTCATAAAATTTTGATACTATATAGCCAGAAACCATATAGATTTCAACTTATATCTTATGGCTGGAAGCCATAATATTTATCCCGAAGATAAATGACTAAAATTTGAGATTATTGTTGCTTTTATATGTTACTTTGAATCCCTTTATGAGTTCTTTTATATTATTAGTATTGTGATGATAGTATGGCCAGAAGCCATCTTATTATATGACCAGAAGTCATATTTCACTGATTCTGATTTTGACATTATATGGCCAGAAGCCATATAACGTTTATCTTATTTCTTATTAAATGGCCGGAAGCCATAATATTCAACTTTTATTTATCTTAAGATAAATGGCCTGAAGCCATAAAATTTTAATTTTGTTGCAATATTTTATGAATTATTTTTGTGAGTTTCCTATCATTAGTGATTTTTATATTCAATATTCTAATAATTTCTATTTATTTCTTTAATTAGTCTAAACCATGTCAAACATGTCAAACCTTGCAAAACTTGAATTTGTGGCTCTTGATATTATCGGGAAGAACTATTTATCTTGGATGTTGGATGCGGAAATCCATCTGAATGCCCATGGTCTGAAAGACACAATTAAAGTAGGGAATGAGGCATCTAATCAAGATAAAGCCAAATCCATGATTATTCTACGCCGTCATTTGCATGAAGGTCTGAAAATTGAATATTTGACAGTGAAAGACCCACTTGTTCTTTGGAACAATTTAAAAGATAGATATGACCACCAGAAGATGGTCATCCTCCCAAAAGCTCGTTATGAATGGATTTATTTGCATTTGCAAGATTTTAAAACTGTGAGCGAGTACAACTCAAGCATGTTCAGAATTACTTCTCAGTTAAAATTGTGTGGAGATAATGTTGCTGATGAAGATATGTTAGTAAAAACATTCTCCACATTTCATGCATCTAATTTGCTCTGCAGCAGCAATATCGTGAAAAGGGTTTCAGGAAATATGCTGAATTAATTTCTTGTCTCCTTGTGGCTGAACAAAACAATGAGCTTTTATTGAAAAATCATGAATCCCGTCCAACAGGCTCAATTCCATTCCCAGAAGCGAATGTAGTAACTAATGAATCCTTTAATAAGCGAGGACGTGGACGTAAAGGTGGCTACAACCGTGGGCGTGGTCCAAATCGTGGTGGATCAAATTTCCGAAACCCAAAGTGGGGAAAGACTGATAAGCACCACAAAAGAGAAACTAGTGGAACTAGTGGGCATAACAAACATACTGAAAATGCATGCTATCGTTGTGGTGGCAAAGGTCATTGGTCCCGTACCTGTCGTACACCAAGACACTTAGTTGAACTTTACCAAGAATCACTAAAAAGTAAGGGCAAAGGGTCAAAGATTGAAGTAAATCATGTTGAGAATTCTAAGTTTGAAGATGTTGATTTTACTCATTTGAATATTGATAAGGCTGAGAATTCTGAGTTTGATGATGTTGATTTTTCTCATTTGGATGTTGCAGATTTCTTAGCATAGATTATCTTTTTCCATTTGAAATTGTTATGTTTCAGTATGTTTAAGCTTTCTTCCATCATATGTATTCCTTTTAATTATGTTTTATTTATTTTCATGTATCCTTTAATGAAGAATGAATCTTATCAATCCTGAAGATTTGTGTCTCGTTGATAGCGCAACAACCCACACCATACTAAAAAGTGATAAATATTTTTCTTCCTTGGTAATGCAAGAAGCCAATGTTCAAACTATATCTGATAATATAAATTTGATTGAAGGCTCTGGAAGAGCTAATATTTTGTTACCTGGAGGAACAAAATTATGTATTGGTAATGCATTTTATTCTACCAAATCTAAGAGGAACTTATTGAGTTTCAAAGATATCCGCAGAAATGGATACCATATAAAAACAACAACTAAAAGGAATCAGGAATGTCTTGCTATCACAAATATAGTTTCTGGTAGAAAATGCATATTAGAAAGTTTTTCTGCCTTTTCTTCTGGTTTGTATTATACATTTATAAGCACAATTGAAACGCATGCTATTGTAAACCAGAAGTTTACCAATACAGACCAGAAGTTCGCCAATGTAAACCAGAAGTTTACTAATGAATTTAATGTTTGGCATGACCAGTTAGGCCATCTAGGTTCAACCATGATGCGACAAATAATTGAGAATTCATCTGGACATACCCTGAAGTATAAACAAACACCACAATCCCATGATTTCTCATGTGCTGCATGTTCCAAGGGAAAGTTAATTATTCGGCCCTCACCAAGCAAAGTGGAAAGTGAGTCCCTCACATTTCTAGAACGAATACAGGGAAATATTTGTGGGCCAATACATCCACCATGTGGACCATTTAGATACTATATGGTTTTGATTGATGCATCAACCAAATGGTCGCATGTTTGCTTATTATCTTCTCGCAACCTGGCGTTCGCGAGATTACTTGCTCAATTGATTAGATTAAGAGCACATCACCCTGATTATCCTATCAAGAAAATACGTCTTGATAATGCTGGTGAATTTACTTCACAAGCTTTTAATGAATATTGTATGTCCCTTGGAATTGATGTTGAACATCCTGTAGCTCATGTTCATACGCAAAATGGACTAGCAGAATCATTAATTAAACGATTGCAACTCATTGCAAGACCTTTACTTATGAGATCTAATCTCCCAATTTCTGCTTGGGGTCATGCCATTTTGCATGCAACAATGTTAATTCGTATCAGGCCAACTAGTTACTTAAAGGTTTCCCCCTTACAGATGGTTTTTGGTCAAGAACCTAATATTTCCCATATAAGAATTTTTGGGTGTGCAGTATATGTGCCAATAGCACCACCTCAACATACTAAAATGGGTCCACAAAGAAGAAGGGAAATATATGTTGGGTATGAATCTCCTTCAATTATACAATATTTAGAACCATCTACAGGAGATTTATTTACGGCACGATTTGCCGATTGTCATTTTGATGAATCAGTTTTCCCAACATTAGGGGGAGAAAATAAGCAGTTGGGTAAAGAAATTAGCTGGAATGAATTATCATTGGCTCATTTTGATCCTCGTACAAAGCAATGTGAACAAGAAGTTCAAAAGATAATTCATTTACAGAATTTAGCTAATCGAATGCCAGAAGCATTTACTGACCCAAAGAAAGTGACAAAGTCACATGTCCCAGCTGCCAATGCTCCTATTCGAATTGATGTCCCTGAAGGACAATATATTATAAATGAATCTAAATCACGCATGAAGCGTGGCAGGTCCATCGGTTCCAAAGATAAAAATCCTCGAATGAGAAAAGGAGCTAAAAATATAGATGGTCAAGTCGAGGGTAATCGAGAAAAGTTAGTAACTCTAGAAGAGCCATCTCCTGAAGAGTTGCTATCTCTAGTAGAGATGTCTCCAGAAGAGAATGTTATAGTCCCAGAAGAGACACAGGTACCTGAAATATGTGAAAACAATGAAATCTCAATAAACTATGTTATGAATGGTATCCGATGGGATCGAAATGAAGTCAACGTTGATGACATCTTTGCTTATCATATAGCATATGATGTAATGAATGATAATGAGGATCAAGAGCCAAAATCCATTAGCGAGTGCCAACAACGAAAGGATTGGCCTTTATGGAAAGATGCTATTAATGCAGAATTGAAATCACTAGAAAAACGGAAAGTATTTGGACCTATAGTCCATACACCTGAAGATGTAAAGGCAGTTGGATACAAATGGGTCTTTGTAAGAAAAAGAAATGAAAAGGGTGAAATTACAAGATATAAGGCACGTCTTGTAGCCCAAGGCTTTACACAGAGACCTGGCATTGATTTTAAAGAAACGTATTCACTAGTAGTGGATGCAACTACTTTTCATTATTTGATTAGCTTGGCAGTAAATGAAAGACTTGATTTGCATTTAATGGACGTTGTGACTGCCTATTTGTATGGCTCACTTGACAACGATATTTATATGAAAGTCCCTGAAGGACTCAAGTTTCCAGAAGCATCTAATTCAAATTCTCGAGAACAATACTCAATTAAGTAAAATAAGTCTCTGTATGGCTTGAAGCAATCAGGGCGCATGTGGTATAATTGTCTTAAAGAATATTTGTTGAAAGAAGGGTACAAAAATGACCCAATATGCCCATGCATTTTTATTAAAAGATCTAGAAACGAATTTGCTATAATTGCTGTTTATGTTGATGATATTAACATCATTGGAACTTCTGAAGAGCTTCAAAAGGCAATTAATTGTTTAAAGAAGGAATTTGAAATGAAAGACTTGGGTAGAACGAAATTTTGTCTTGGACTACAGATCGAGTATCTAAAGGATGGGATCTTTGTATATCAAGAAACTTATACAAAGAAGGTCCTGGAGCGATTTTATATGGATAAGTCACATCCATTATGTACTCCAATGATTGTAAGGTCTTTACAAGTGGATAAAGATCCATTTCGACCTAGAGTAATTAATGACAAAGGTAAAGAAGAACTACTTGGTCCAGAAGTACCATACCTCAGTGCTATTGGAGCATTAATGTATCTTGCCAATCACACACGACCTGATATATCATTTGCTATTAATTTATTAGCAAGATATAGTTCTTCCCTAACACGAAGGCATTGGAATGGAATAAAACACATTATTCGTTACCTCAGAGGCACTATGGACATGGGGTTATATTACTCAAACGTATCAAAGCATGAACTGGTTGGTTATGCAGATGCTGGATTTTTGTCTGATCCTCATGATGGTAAATCACAAACAGGCTATTTGTTTACATGTGGAGTGATGAGGGCCTTTTTGTCTTTAGCCTTGGGGTCCACAATCAAAAATAAGCCAAGGATTGCGTATAGGCAAGCCAAGGATCGCGTATAGGCAAGCCAAGGATCGTTCTCTCTTCTCGAGGAGCCTTTTATTGAATCCTAAGTAATCTAAATGACATGCAAATGCAATTAAAACAAGGGGAAAAATAGGTTTTGGATTTTTCAATTAATTAACTAAAATAAGATTGCAATTAAATTAAATGCTAAACTAATATTTTTGATATTTTTAATGAAATGTATGAATGATTGCTCTTGGGATGGAATAGTGACTATCATAGTTCAATTAAATGTAGGAGTAAATTTTCACTAAGTCTAGATGAAAAACCCCAAGATAACACTTGAGTCCAATATTCCCAATTAATAATAGCTCCTACTAACGTAGCTAACTACTACCTCTTGAGATATTGTTTAAAACCACTTAGTGTGTGATTAAGATTAAATTAATGTAGATTGTTTCCTCTAGATAAGAGTGCGATAACACGCCACTCAATTAATCCAATTCAATTATACTATCTAACAATAACACGTAGAAAACATAATTTCACTGAATCAATAAGGAAATATAAATTTATAATTCTAACAAACCACAAAATTCAATCCAATCGCATAGGTTCAATCCACAAAGTTTTCCAAACGGACAAACTAAGTCTCAAAACAAAATACAAAATAATTTTCCTAAAACTAGGAAATTAAAATGCAATAGAGAAAATAAATTGAACAAAATAAACTCTCCTGTTTTAGCTTTGGAACTCAAGGCTATCCATCCCAAAAAGCAAAGGAATCAGTCACCCATAAAGATTAGAGAACCACACACAAGCAGTGGAAATTGACAGGTTTAATGGAGAAGGAAAGGATGGAAGAAGAAGGTTGCTAGTGATGAAAGATGATCGTCTCGGGTTTTTGCGTGGTCCAGGAGTGAAGGTCCTCCTCTGCCTTCGCAGCGCTCATGTTTCAATTAATCATCCATCCTCTTTCGCTGAATCTCCTTTCACGGCGCTGGTTCAATCAATTCCTTTGTCTCCATTCTTTCATTCTCTTTTTCGCCGCCCCCCAATTCCCTACGTGTCTGTTGTTATATATAATTTAGGGTTCCACTTCCTTCTTTTGTGTCTTGGGCCTGCTGCTTGAATAAATCAGCTCCTGTACCAATTAATTAAAAAAAACTCAGCTGCCTCTATTCAATCAAAACGCAGCGTTACATCTACAGGGACCTAAGCGCAAACTGTAAAAGTGCTTCAGTGAGGGACTAAACTGCAACTTTTAAAACTTGAATTAAAACTTCTATTTTCAAATTTAATTTAATCTTTTCAACCTCCTACAATTTAAACCAATTAATCTAACATTAAATATTCTCATAAAAATCAATAATTAAGAGTAATTACATTTTTTTTGACAATTTTGCCCTTTTAGCCCTAATTTAATGTATTTACTCTTAATATCAATTTATCATAAGAAAATCATTTTAAGCTCAATAATTATGAGAAAACACATTAAAAATCCCTATTTAATTACCAAAAATCATATAAAAATATGGTTAGATCATGGAGATACAGCTATTTCATGGCGATCTATGAAACAAACTATATCAGCCACATCATATAACCATGCAGAAATTCTAGCAATGCATGAAGCAAGTCGAGAATGTGTATGGTTGAGATCAGTAATACATCACATACGAACAACTTGTCATTTATCTTCAGGTAAATTGGTCCCAACAGTTCTACATGAAGATAATACTGCATGTATTACTCAACTTAAAGAAGGTTATATCAAAGGTGATAAAACGAAGCATATTTCACCAAAATTCTTCTTCACTCGTGATCTTCTAAAGGATGGTGAAATAAATATCCAGCAAATCAGTTCAAGTGAAAATTTAGCAGATTTATTTACCAAATCACTTCCAGAAGCAACCTTTGAAAAGCTTGTCAATGGAATCGGCCTTCAAAGACTTAAAGATCTCAACTGATGTTGTCAAAAGGGGGAGTCAATACACGCTGTACTCTTTTTTCCTTATCTAGGTTTTGTCCCATTGGGTTTTCCTGGAAAGGTTTTTAATGAGGCAGCATTAGAAAGTGTATTAGTGGATGATGTACTCTTTTCTTTGGCTAGGTTTTTATCCCACTGGGTTTTTCCTAGTTAAAGTTTTTAATGAGGGACATTTATAATAGACATCCAAGGGGGAGTGTTATGAATATATTAGTGGATGACCCATTATGGGCATTAATGTTCCCACTACTGTTATGGTGGGGAGTGGGTAGTCACCCACTACATTCATGGTAGTGAGTGGGTAGAAGCTACACCTCTTTCTCCAACCATTATAAATAGCCCCCTACCCCCTCACAAATGTACACCGAACAAACTGAATGAGAATCTCTCTCTCTTGAATCTCTCTTGCTCTTGTCTTCTATTTTCTACTTCTTCTATATCTTTATTTTTATAACAAAATAAGACTTTCAATGGCGACACTATGTCGCCACTGAAATGCACTTTTGGCCGCGACATATAAAAGTTGTTGCTAAAAACTATATCTTTTAGTGTCGCTGTTTAAAGCCATACTTTCAATGGCGACAACATAAAGTCACCACTGAAAGTTAGGCTTTTAGTGGCAACAACCATTGTCACCGCCAAAAGTCAATACTTTCAGTGGCGACTCTGTTGTCGTCGCTGAAAGGATGACTTTCAATGGTGACTTTTAATGTCGCCGCTGAATATCGCCACCAAAAGTCCATTTTTTGTAGTATATGTTGCTTAATTTCGTTCTTTATGTACTTGCAATTCTTTGGGTTAGTCTTCAATGTTAGGGTCCTATAAATAGATGACGATGAACACCATTTGAGATAAGGAAGTGAATGAGAACGGCTCATTATTTTCTCTGCAACTTTCTCCCATCTTCTCCATTTCCCTCTTCTTAATCTTTTTTTTTCTTATTTTTATAACATTTAATTCCACCTATATTCTCTAATACTTTGGGTGGGATAGATTTTTTTTTTCTTATTTTAAATTATAACTTGAAAAAAATTGAAGTGGATTATACAATGACAACAACGGTGAGACATTGAACCTAAAAGTAATTTTGGATACCCAAAGCTCTTGAGTCAAAACTAATGGACAAGATCTGCTAATTCAACATATTTGATGAACTAATTGTCAAACTTAACATGGATAGTGTTCAAAACGATATTGTTATGATTTGGAAATTGTTGGGCACACATTGAACCCAAAAAAACTTATTAATGCCCAATATTCTCAAGTATAAACTGCAAATTTTCACCCTAACCTAAATTTTTCTTATCTATATATTCATTCAAAAAAAAATATTACACGTACCAAAACATAACATCTAAGAACTAATTCGAAAAATTACCTTATATTACACATAACAATGTCCTTTTTCGCATGCAGCCCTTTTTTAAAAAAAATCAAACAGAACGTTTTATATATGTAATGATCCTCAAACAAGGATGATGAATTATTTGGCTTTTAGCACCATATAATATTGTGTAGCAACTACCTAGCTGAGAGGGTACTCATTGAATCAAGCTGCCCAGAGTGATGATTGATTGGAAGGCCTTGTGAACCATTTGAATTGGCATGATCTATCTCCATACCCAAACTTAGTTCATTCAACACATAACTAATGTCTGGCCTTTGGATGGGCTGTGGTTCAATGCATGACATTGCAGTTTCAACAGCTCTCCTTGCTGAACTAACTTGGAATTCACCATTCAACCTTTGATCAACAATGCCATGTATATCCCGACACTCAATTTTTGTGTGGATCCAATCAATTATAAAATAAGGATCATCAAGTTGTTTTCTAATCGAGGGATGGCCTGTTATTAGTTGAAGAAGAATCATCCCAAAACTATAGATATCACTTCTTTTATCTAGCTTTCCAAATCTCTGAAATCTGTAATGCCAAAAATAAATTAGTCTATTATACTTCTTTTTTCTAGATTAATACACTTATGTTTATTCCTACATTCTTGCATCCAAAAGTCTATTTAATTGACTTCCTAACAATTAGTAGCAAATAATTATTCATTAATATTCGAATGATGCAAGGACTTACTCAGGATCAATATAACTACGTGTACCGGCTAGCTGAGTTGATAGATGAGAATCTCTTTCGTTTATGAATGCTCTTGACAATCCAAAGTCAGCAATTTTGGCTACCATGAACTTATTTAATAAAATGTTGGATGGCTTCAAGTCTCTATGGATTATAGGAGTCTTACAACCATTATGAAGATATTCCAATCCTGCAACCACATCATATCATATCATGAATTTATTTAATGAAATGTGATTGTTAGAGAGAGAAAAGATCAATGATTCTATAACCTGTAGCTGCATCAACGGCAACTTCAAGTCTATCGCTCCACTTTAAAACATTTTGGTTTTTCTCTACAAGCATCAATTTGTTCATCAAGAAAATGTGCCTTACGAGCCAAGATATATACATGATGATTTTGTTATTCAATAAGTTCTAACATGACTATTTAATTTTGACTATACCAACATAATTTTTTGTCAGTTACACTTAGTCCACCTTTAGAAGATTAGGGCGCAAGACCAATCAAATTGGGGCACAAATGAGAATAAGGAAAAGCATGGGCGGAGACGTATTTTCAATATAATATACGTTTGTGGGTAGCTGAGAATGGAAGTGAGAATAGTTTTTCTTCTACAACTAAAAATACTTTACTTTTCCTCTCTTGTGCGCGTCTGTTGTGTGCCATATTCGAAGTCTAGTTATATGATATAAGACAAACCTAACAATAATCCGTCGACGTCTCCAAGTTCCATATATTCATAAATCAATGCTCTGACATCGTTTTCTTCACAAAGCCCAACAAGTGCAACTAAGTTTCTATGATGGATCACCATTAAGAGTTGAGCCTACAAGTAAAAGTAAGCTCTATCATTATTAAAATTCTGACACCAAACATGAATATATTTACTATTGGGTGATTGAAAAATAAATTTTGAAATCTATGTACTTGACTTTTATTTCTAACCTCTGATTAAAATTCCTTATACCCTTGTTTTGAAGATGAGGAAAGTAACTTCACAGCAACCTGTGTATGATCTTCTAAAGTGTCAAGATAAACTTTCCCAAACCCTCCTTCTCCAATTGTGGTTTTGAAATTGTTTGTGATATGGAGAACCTCTGAGTATGAAAAAGCTTGATTCTTTGGTTTTATAACTTTTTTCTTCCGGGATTCAGCGCACAAAACTGCGTTGTTAATCAAAATATCTTGACACTACATAAAATCAAGTAGTCCAATGAAATGATAGCATACATAAAATCAAAACCTGTTATCCACATCTAGTACATAGCCATTGTAACCCTTCATACTCTAAGTAATAGTCTTCTCCATCTAGCGAGAATGTAGACATTACTGCTTCCCTAGATCAACAAGGACACAGATTCTAGCAAAATGTCCTCTAAGATGTTCAGAGGTATTAATATCTATTTTGATAGTATCCCCAATTCTATCTCCAATCCAAGTAAGAGATTCCCTATTATAGTATTGCAGAGAGACATTTGGTAACCTGACCCAAACAGCGACTCTGTTAATGGAGGCTGATCGAGACTGGAAATTAGATTCCCAGGGTCTAACTATTAGGTAGTGATCAAAGAGCATCCAGGGACCACCAGTCAAGGCACTAAAAAAGTCTTCCTTATTATTGAATTTAACAACAACAAAACCATTGCCAATGTTGATTAACTTCATGACTCCTTTTTTTGCCCAGAGCTTTTGGAGGATGGACAAACGTAGCTTATATCTAATGCCCCTCCCTAATAGCTTCACTATTATCGCCTTGTTCCAAGCTTTGTAAAGACGCTTTTTCATTTTTCCAGATAATGAGAACGTTGGAAAATTTCGAACAAAACCCTCACTGATTTTGCGTAGAGGTTCACTATCTTCTTTGTCTGATTCCATATAATCATTTGAAACATTATCTCCAAGTAGGTCAATTATACAATCAGGGTCCTCCTCACTCTTGTCATTCTTGTTAATACCTTGAAGTTTTTTTGCAAAAGTCTGACCTATAGTCCACTGCCTCTACACTTCAGTACCCAGCTTTGGCCATTCTTCAACAATACTGCACTTTCCATTTTTGCTTTTCTTTGTGTTTCTCTGCATTAAATCATCTTCCTCTTTAGACAGGGGAACCAGGATTGGAGCTTTTAGAGAGTTCACTTATTCTCACCAATCTAGAACCCTACATTCATTCAAAACAGGCACATGGACCAATTCCTGGGGACTACACAGATCAAGTGGTGATGAAAATCCAGCAATCAAACGTCATAGGACCCCATGTTATATGGTGTAATGATTCTCACATCAGGGAGCCAAGCTCTTGAAGTGAGGTTTATAAGTCCATTAGGTTCTCCCTCCTCATAGGCTAGCTTTTGAGGATTGGGCTCTCTCTTTGGGCTTATGCTCGTCACATTGGTGCTTTCATTGAGAGTCACTATTTTGGAGAGGGCTACCCATGGAGAGGTTCTGATTGGCAAGGCCGAGTGAAGTGCCGTGCGCATAGGGTTCTGACCATAAAGGCTGAGTGAAGTGTCGTTAAGTGGAGCCGCCAAGGATGTCAGTTCTTGAGGGGGGAGGGACTATGCAATGAGTCTCATATCGGGGAGTCAAGCTCTTGGAGTGAGCTTTATAAATCCATTGGGTTTTCCCTCCACATAGGCTAGCTTTTGGGGATTTGGCTCTCCCTTTGGGCTTGTGCTTGTCACATATTGTCCTATGGTCTTAGCACTTGCCCTTGTTTTAATGGTAAGCTTGCATGCATATGAGTTGATCCGGTACAAGAAAATAATCAATTTATTTTGCTTCACCTATTACTCAAATGTGCGGACTCATCAACTACTCAATGCAATTTAGCCATGTGTGTCACATGCTCAGTGACCGAGCAAGAAAAAAAAATGGCTGGGACAAAATAAATTTTGCTATTACTAGACATTGTGTTCGTTTGGATGATAATAAAAGAATCTTTGCTCCAAAATAAATTAAGCATTACCAGTACTAATTATATTGTTCAAGTATACTTGAACATACGCTGCCATCTAAATGGAAAATAAAAGTATACAAATTGAAAAAAATAAGAAAGTTCTCAACATACACTACCATCAAATCTTGCAAACTACAAGCATGTATTTTCCATGTCTAAACCCATGCAAGTACCCGTACTAATTATATTGTTCAACATACAAAAACACTTAATTAAGCAGAAGAAATAGTTTACTCATCAAATCGATCTGGGATCATGGTGGACAGATTTAACTATCTAGCAGACGGGGTACTAAAGGTTGAATCAAATTGCAAAGTACTCATATCCAAGGAACTGCTGGAATTGGTGTTGTGACTGGTCCCTTCAATTCTTATCTCCATTGCCAAACATTCCCTAAGTTCAACTACTACTTGACTTATATCAGGCCTCTGAATTGCAAGGGGTCCTGTACATGACTTGGCTACCTCTACAAATTTCAAAGCAGAATCAAAAATGTATTGTCCTTGTAACCTTGGATCAATGATGGACTTGATATCATCCTCGTTTCCAAGTTTAGGGGTGACCCATTCAAGTAGGAGAGTGAAGGTATTATTTGGTCGTCTTTTTGCTGCTGGTTTTCCAGTCAATAGTTCTAGCAGAACTATTCCAAAACTATAAACATCACTCCCTTTTGTAAGGTTCCCAGAATTTTGAAATCTGTTAAGAAAAAAAATCGTTAGATCTCAAAATGTTTCTGTGCATTGATATTTTTGTATTCAATCATACATCCAAATTGAGTTAGAAAAATTCAAAATGAATTTCAGTGAGAGAATTTTCTTCCCTACTAAATTAGAGTTCTTCCTAAATAAAACTATAGTTTGTGACAGTCTATATAATTCATATTATATAAAAAAACAGAAAACAGATGTATTAAAATGAGATTGATTTGTATTCTAATTCAAATTTGTGTTAATTTACAATTTTCTTTGAGATGGATGGATTGACTTTTTTTTATTTGCAATCTTAAACTAATTGGATGGGTTTCTTAATTTATGAGAGAGCATATAATATAGCAACAAGAAGCCTTACTACACGTGAAGTTAACTATATATAGATCATACTGTGTAGGATAATGTGCTTATGAGAAAAGATATATTTCCCTAAATAAAAGTACTTACTGAGGATCAAGGTAACCAATTGTCCCGGCAGGACGAGTTGAGAGATGAGTATCAATATCATTTGCAAAAGATCTAGACAATCCAAAGTCAGCAATTTTAACCTCCATATTCTTGTCCAGCAAAATGTTGGAGGCCTTAAGGTCTCTGTGCATGATCGGAGGCTTACAGCCATTGTGCAAATAATCCAATCCTGCAATTCCATTCATTATATGTATGACCAAAGTAATTATGTATTTTTATTGGGAGAGCAATGAATCCAAAATATGAATAATCTTAATTCGTAAAGAATAATATAATTTTTAATCTTAGGTGTAAGTCATTTGAATAGAAATTGTTGTAAATGAATTTTAGGGTTAATTGACATTTTTGCCCCAAAAGTTTGCTTGAAAGAGCATTAGGTATTACTTAAAAGAATTTTTGGTTTTCCCAAAAGTAGTGAAATGGCAATATTACCCCCTACCCTAATAAATCTAAACCATCAACACTTGTTGACCCAATTAAGATGAGGTGGCATTTCCACATGGCATCCACCTCATTTCTTTTCTAACTTGCATTAAATAATTATGATTGCTCCTTAACTCTCTTCTACCACCCCTTGGACACTCCTCTTGTTTCCACTCATCTTTATCATCAATAACTACTTTCCACCATTAACTCTGGTGAACCTCTCCTCCGCAGGGTTCCTCTCCACCAGAACTACTTTCAATCTTCGTCAAACCTACCTTCGCCATCTAGATTCGAAGCCCCATCACTAGATCTTCACGAACCACTCTTCATCAACATCATCAATATATCCTCCATGTCTCTGTCGATCTCATCATCTGACTCCCTCAGGAGATTTCTCATCCTAGATCTAGTTCTCATTTGCTTTTCTTTGATGGTTCTTGGTTTTTCGATATCTGTCTTAGGGATTTGAGTTCAAAAGGCAAGGATTTTTAAGTAGGATATTTTGCCCTAATCTGGGCAACAATGGAACAAGCAAAGCAGAAGACAAGATTTCTAGAGAATCAAATGAGATTGATCAATCAGAACAGAGCGGTGACACCATCGCTAGGATTATGATGAGGCTCCACCATTGCCGGACAAAGCGACGCTATCGTCAGACGGCATGAAGAACGAGTTGCTTTCCTGGAGCTAGCCGATATATATATTCTATTACATATGATTTTATTATTGTTTCTTCTTCTTCATTTTTTATTTTCTCGTTTGATCTGGTATGGATTTTATTTGTTCTTGTTGATTTTCATGGATGACAATAATGATAAAGGGGAGGGGTTTGTTTTTCCCAAATTGATTTTTCTTCTCCAAATTGGTTAATTGTTGATCTAGTTCTTGAACTTCAATCTATCTTCTTCATTTTCTAGTTTTCTTTTTTCTGGACCTCAGAGGTTCTAGTTTTTGTCATGTTTGATTTTGATTTCTGGTTTAATTTGGTTTAGGAATTTTTTTGTTAATTTTTCATGGATGCCAATATGATAAAAGTGGAGAGGTTTGCTTTTTCCAAATTGGTTAGTTGTTAGATCTAGCTTTGGGGTTATTTTTGTTGATTTTCCATGCCTTCATGGACAAAAATGATGATGATGAAGGGGTAGAGGGTTCACTTGTTCATTTAGTGAGGAGGATGGTGATGATGTCGCATCATCTGTGGCATAATATGTCCTACATGGCACAGACAACTCAGCACAATTGATTAACTAACTGTTGACTATTTAGATATATTAGGGCATGATGACATTGTTGGGATTGCGCTATTTTTAAGGTGACATTCCTCCAAAAAAAATAATTTCAGGGTAAAAAATGACCTTTAACCCATGTAATTATTTATTTTTATATTAAACTAGAATATCATATATATGATTTATATAAAATATGTTACTTTTCCTATACAACTTGAGAGAATACTAATAATATGTTAGTATATATATATATGGGATAGGATATTGTTACAACTTTTTTTTGTTACAACCAATGTTACAACCACTTTTCCACCGTTAGATCAGAATCTTAATAGGAGAGAGAAATTATATAGGTAAATGAGATTCTGATCTAACGGTGGAAAAGTGGTAGTAACAAAAAAAAAGGTTGTAACAATATTCTATCCCTATATATATACTCTTTATCATCCTTAATATAAAACTTATTTTGGTGAAATAATTGAATTAGAAAATGAGTATTGTATTAAAGATCGAGGTTATAATTTTTCTTACCATACGTTGCCTCCAATGCAATTTGAAGCCGATCTTTCCATTTCAATGCACCTCCTTTATTACCTGTATTAGAATCAGTACGATTAGATTTCCTTTACGTATTATACAAGTAAATTTTTATTATAGATATTTTTATCCCAATATACTGGTTAGATTGCTATGAAATGCTAAATATTGAGATATGCGTAATCAAGCTCTAGAAAGAATACTTGATAAATGATGCTGGAGGTTCCCATTAGGCATATATTCATATATTAATGCCCTGACGTCACTTTCTTCGCAATACCCAATTAGAGAAACTAAGTGTCTGTGATGAATAACCATCAAAAGTTCCACCTGCAATAAAAATTTACTTAGCCTTATCATTTATATGATAAGGAACTAATATAGAGCAAAATATGTTTACAATTAAATATCTGACAAAATAAGAAAACCATGAGTGAACAAAATAAGACTTAGGTTTCGCTTCGATTTCACCTCTGATCGAAATTCTCTATGACCTTGCACTGATGAATGAGAAAGTAACTTTACTGCAACTTGAGTGCAATTCTTAAGGGTGCCTAGATAAACTTTTCCAAATCCTCCTTCTCCAATCAAGTGTTTTAGGTCATGAGTGATCTCAAGGACATCGCTGTAAGAATAAGCACGATTTCTCAGTTCTAATGCGTTTTGCTTTGTAGGAACTGCAAATATTAATAAGGATAATAATTAGAACTACCATTTCAGAATGTCAGAAATGTAGAGCTAGTTTGATTACCTCGATAGATAATGATTCTGTCTTCCCTTGAAAGTACGGTCTATATGTCAATCATATTTTTATTATTAATATTTATGGGTACTTCAATTTTATAACTTCTTGTTCAGTGACATAATAAAATTTTCACTATAAAATTATTTTTAATTTTATGCTCTTGGTAAGTAAGGGTGGAAATAGGTTATTCCCTTAATAAGGGCCTATGGCACGTTGCCTGATAAGAGCCTAGTAAGGTTTGGTTTGTGTAATAAAGAAGTCAGAATTTAGGTCTAACTATAATAGGCCTAGCCTTTTTTAGCCTTCAAATCTAACCTATTTATAATATGTAATATATAATTTTTTAAAATAAAATATTATGTAATTTTATTACGTAATAATATGTAATTAAATTATATTTTATTTTTTTTATTGAGTTTTATTTAAATTTGATATAGCCTTTGAGCTAATTCAAGGCCTAAAATTTATGTATGTTTAGGCTTTGAAGCCTACTAATGGATTTTAAGATATGAAATTAGAATATGAGGTCTTTCTAAAGGTCTATGTTGTAAATAAGCATTGTCAGTTCTTCTAAAGGCTCAAACCTAAGTTTAAAAATGAAAGTCTTCATTTAGGTTTAAGCCCAGGTCACACTTTATATCGACTTATTTCTATTCCAATTGGTAGGAAAAGAATTATAATATTACCACGTAATAATACAAACAAGTAATATTTTGTTGGTACCTTTCAAACAAGTAATATTTTGTTCGATAGATAATGATTCTGTCTTCCCTTGAAAGTACGGTCTATATGTCAATCATATTTTTATTATTAATATTTATGGGTACTTCAATTTTATAACTTCTTGTTCAGTGACATAATAAAATTTTCACTATAAAATTATTTTTAATTTTATGCTCTTGGTAAGTAAGGGTGGAAATAGGTTATTCCCTTAATAAGGGCCTATGGCACGTTGCCTGATAAGAGCCTAGTAAGGTTTGGTTTGTGTAATAAAGAAGTCAGACTTTAGGTCTAACTGTAATAGGCCTAGCCTTTTTTAGCCTTCAAATCTAACCTATTTATAATATGTAATATATAATTTTTTTAAATAAAATATTATGTAATTTTATTACGTAATAATATGTAATTAAATTATATTTTATTTTTTATTGAGTTTTATTTAAATTTGATATAGCCTTTGAGCTAATTCAAGGCCTAAAATTTATGTATGTGTAGGCTTTGAAGCCTACTAATGGATTTTAAGATATGAAATTAGAATATGAGGTCTTTCTAAAGGTCTATGTTGCAAATAAGCCTTGTCAGATCTTCTAAAGATTCAAACCTAAGTTTAAAAATGAAAGTCTTCATTTAGGTTTAAGCCCAGGTCAGACTTTATATCGACTTATTTCTATTCCAATTGGTAGGAAAAGAATTATAATATTACCACGTAATAATACAAACAAGTAATATTTTGTTCGTACCTTTCAAACAAGTAATATTTTGTTCGATAGATAATGATTCTGTCTTCCCTTGAAAGTACGGTCTATATGTCAATCATATTTTTATTATTAATATTTATGGGTACTTCAATTTTATAACTTCTTGTTCAGTGACATAATAAAATTTTCACTATAAAATTATTTTTAATTTTATGCTCTTGGTAAGTAAGGGTGGAAATAGGTTATTCCCTTAATAAGGGCCTATGGCACGTTGCCTGATAAGAGCCTAGTAAGGTTTGGTTTGTGTAATAAAGAAGTCAGACTTTAGGTCTAACTGTAATAGGCCTAGCCTTTTTTAGCCTTCAAATCTAACCTATTTATAATATGTAATATATAATTTTTTTAAATAAAATATTATGTAATTTTATTACGTAATAATATGTAATTAAATTATATTTTATTTTTTTATTGAGTTTTATTTAAATTTGATATAGCCTTTGAGCTAATTCAAGGCCTAAAGTTTATGTATGTGTAGGCTTTGAAGCCTACTAATGGATTTTAAGATATGAAATTAGAATATGAGGTCTTTCTAAAGGTCTATGTTGCAAATAAGCCTTGTCAGATCTTCTAAAGGCTCAAACCTAAGTTTAAAAATGAAAGTCTTCATTTAGGTTTAAGCCCAGGTCAGACTTTATATCGACTTATTTCTATTCCAATTGGTAGGAAAAGAATTATAATATTACCACGTAATAATACAAACAAGTAATATTTTGTTCGTACCTTTCAGTTTTTTCATTTTGAAGATCCAAATTCCTAGACATATCAAGATTACAACCGTCAAAGCTGAAACAGATGCTATAAGTGGAATAAGGAACTTGTGCTTCGGACATGGATCCCTCAAACAAAGACGAGGATTATCATCCAATCTGAAGATGAGTCAAATGGGTATATTTTGAATTTAAAATTAAATTTGGCTCGACAACATGGATCCCCCAACTTTAATAAATTAAATAGTAATACTGTATTTCTAAACTGATTTTAGTTTAATTCAAGAAAAAAAATGGGCAATCATAGCTGATCGAGCAACTAGGACAGATTAAGATGAGAAAACCTCATTTCCAATCCTGACTTTTCTTTAAGAGCCTTGGGAACTGAACCTGCAAGCCTGTTGCCACTCAAATTACTGCAAAAACATTGTGAAATGCGTTTAGTTCTCATGTGGTGCTCAAGTTATCAAGGTATATCAGGCATTAGAAAAGCAAGGACAGGCAAAAGTATACTGTATACATATGATTCTCTACCTTATATTGTTTGGTCTCTTAACTTTAAAATGTAATAATTTAATCCTAATACCATTAGTTTCAAATGATGATTTTCTGCAAAAATCTTTATTATTTTAAAAATTAAACTTCATATGTTAACATTTGATAATGTTTTATCAACATTTTTACTAACGATAGTTAGGGATAAAGGACTAAAACCATTCCTTTATAAAGTTAATGAACCAAAATGAAACCTTCTATAAAATTAAAGGTCACATGGATATACCTTTGCCCAAAGAATATAATATTAATGCATATATTTTGTAAAACTCACAGGATTGTCAAATTTGGCAATTTAGCAAGAAATTCCGGTATGGGTCCTGACAAGTCATTGCTTGATAAATCCCTAAAACAAAGTAATATTATTTTTACATGACAAAATTCTTATAGAAAGACTTTGTCCTGATTAAATCATTATATACTTACAAGGATTTTAACTCCGTCAGTTGTGAAAATGAAGGAACTATTTGTCCTCTTAACTTGCTGGCGCTCAAGTTTCTGCTTTAATTTTGATAGTGATTAGTAGATGCTTATGCAGGAGATGGTCAAGTTTCGTTATAGTTTAATAAATGATTGATACAGTTGAATTAACATCAGTTAACCTAGATCAATTTTACATTTCAGTTGCAAACATTTCCAACATTTTGGAATGAGTAGAAAATAACCTAATTCATGCGTCACCTAGTAAAGTTTACTTTGTGGTGTGAACTTAGTATCCTCTCGTCACTTTGGACTAGAAAAGTTTATTTTAATTTAGGGTAAAGGAGCAAAAATACTCATGAATTTCTACCCAATTTGTAAAAATACCCATAAATTTTCTTAGGCACAAAAATACTCATGGACTTTAAAAATCAGAGTAAATATGACACAACCATTAAAAACACCTAAGGTTTGTTACTCTTTATGGTGGGATCCACCGTCTTCTTCTTAAAATAAGTAACGGCCATTAGGTGGTTTTGACAGTTTTGTTGTGCTCCGATTTGAAAGTCCATATATATTTCTGCACCCGAAAAATATTTATGGGTATTTTTGCACATTTTGTATAAATTCATGGTATTTTTCTACTTTAACCCTTAATTCAAGAAGTGAAATACTTACAGTGAGATAATCCTTGCATTAACGCTATTGATGCCATATCTGCAACTAAGTCCCTCCCATATGAAGTCCTCCGGAACACATGGGTCACCTTGCCAATCTACTTTGGGGATTCCGTATGTATTTTTTATGTTCAGAATGGCATCCGCTATTGTTACCAATAATAAATAAGGTCTCAGAAGTCAAAGCGCAAACACACATATACACACAGATCATAGAACACAGAGAAGCATATATACCATCTGTTTGGTCTGTTGGAGATGCTAGTGATGATATGATTTTATATGTTTCAATGGCATTAAGGATTGGTGGAGCATCAGATTCTGATGTTGCACTTATGTTGAAAAAAAGACCATCTTGATCTGTCACACTTGTAACCGCCACTGGCTTTAAGTATTCGAGAGTTATCGGCGCCTCTGGGTAGATATTTTTATCGTTTAGAGTTATATTAATTACTCTCTTTTGTCCAGGGGGAAGCAGCTCAATTTCAACAAGGTGAAAGATGACATAATATCTGAAAGACTTTTCAGGTGGTGTCATCCAGACAGAGTCATAGTCAAGGTATAAATCAAAGGAGAGATTCAATGATTTGGTCGCAGACATAAGCACTTCTGTCGGTAATTTATAAGAACTGTTTATGCTTCCAGCATCAATATCTTCCGACGATCTATTGAACTTTTGCCAACCTTCATTATCAAAAATAGTGTCCACTTGCCACACACGATCATAGATGTCATCCTTAAACCTATAAGCTTGCAGAATTAGATAAATAAATTTATAATAGTAAAGTATGAATAATTAACATGACAAACTAGAGAAAATATAATTCATTAAGCTTATGTTTGGGTGGAGGGAAAAGTTGGAGGAAAGTAGGAGATAAGAGATTACTATGAAGGAACGAAAACTTCCCAAAATTGTAAAATAAATTATTATTTTTGGGAGGGTTGTCTCCTATAGTATTTTTTCTCCCTGATTTTCTTCTCATCCAAACATGGAACCAATTATGGTGTCTATCATAAGCTTGTCTCATCTAGACCATCTAGATTTATCTTTTTACTTGTTATTTTTTTTTAAAAATTATTTTAATGAGTAAAGAATCTAAAATAAAGATAATCTATAAACTAATTTTTTTTTAAAATGATTATTTTTATTTAAAAATCATTTATTGAAAAAATATTAACCCTGGAAGGTCAAATCATAACTACATGGAACATGGGGTAAAAGACCTTGATGGTGAAACCAGGTAAACAGAAGCAAGAAATATGAGATTAGAGTCACCTTTTAAATGAGCTTGAAGTTAACTCAAAGGAACCAACATCGATTCTCGTATCAAGGACCAATAGTGATTGAGAAGGGGATGGAGTTAGATTATAAATAGAATTGGTAAGGGGTCGTAGTTCCAGTGTAGAAATGAAAGGTGTTCCTCTGCGAGTGTTGACAAGGCAAACGTGTATGGTGTCAGTTGTTGGTGTATGGATAATATCTGAATATTGATAATCATCATTATAATCCAAATCCACAGTTTCCCAAAAGTCGACATTGAGGTACAAGTCAAAAGATGGAGTTTGATTTTTTGCATCATAATTTTTATATGCAAAGAAAGCTCTGATGAGGTAATTGTTGTTTTTGGCCTGTTTTGGTTTCAAGGTATAGCAATTCCTTTTTCCTTCTGGGAAACTTCTCAGTGTCTGAAGTTGTCTTCCAAAAAGAGCATAATCTACTTCAGATCTTTCTTCATATGCTACCTTAGTATTTCTTCCTGTTTCTACGAAACCTATGTCTGTCTGATACGAGATTCCAGTTTGTGGGTCAGTGTATTCACTACTTGCTCCACAGTCAATGCTTATGAAATCTGTTCGTGCAAAAAAAGGTACGAATTTAGTAAAGTACAACTAAATATGATTTTGGTTTTAAATATCGAAGCCATGAAACATAAGGGTGGACGGCAAGGGCAAGCCTTAAGTTTAGTTAAAATATTAAGATCATATAGAAACATTCGGCACTTTACCAGGGTGCGCGTTGGCAAGCAGGAAAAGTTGGATTAATACGAACCATAGAATCCATTGTGGTGACTTCTCCTTCTCCATGTGATTTCTTCGATTCTATAAAGAAGACGTACTCTATCTCTTCATGTTATATCATGACAAATATATAAAAGAAAAAACAGTCAATTGTGCAAGTAAGAAAAACAATATAATAGAGATGCTGAACTCACCTCAAGCTTATTGAGATCTCAAACTTCAAGTTAGTATGAGAAGAGGTTTGAGTACTCTAATAAAGCGCGGGGTGTACGTTTATATATATAGAAGAAGGAGCAAGTACCGTTTACCGAGGGTCAGAAGCACATTTTGTCCTCATTATTTTGATGAGTATAGTAAGCTCATAACAATCTGGACCTTCTAGATTGATTTTGGATGACACATATTAATTTAATTTATATATTTTAGATATTTTTTATTTTAATATAAAAATTTAAATAAAAATAATATTATAACTATTACTTCTAAAAAATTGAATTTATTATTTAAATAATCATATACTAAAAACATTAAATTTGAATTATTTAGATTATATTTGAAGGGTTTAAATCTCATCATTGTGATGAGCACCGAAAGAGAACCTGTGTTTACCCTACCCTATTTGAAAATGCCTTGTGCTAATTGACCACATTTTCTACTTTTGAAAGTTTAGAAAATTAGTACTCATTGCTAATGATGCACAATATTACTAATATTAATTAGGGAGAATGACAGTCAAGTCTAAAATAACTAAATTACAGACAGATAGGTCCTCAATGAATTTACGTGAAAAATGAGTTGCAAATATTGATTTAAATAATTACCAATTCAATAATCTTAATTTTGAATAAAATATTCAAGCTCAATTAAATGTCATTTTCTTTTTGTAACTGGTATTTTAGTTGTAATAATCTGAATTAATAATTACAACTTACTTTTTAGAAAAAAATTTCAGGACCTAACTGCCATTAATTCATGGTTTTGGGACTTAAATCCCATTCTTCTTAATATTTATGAGTAGTTTTCTGCATTTTACAGGGAAATTTGAAGATCTCAACTTTGAATATTCATCAAGTTCTAATTAGTAACGTTAAAAGAGTGTTTTAATTGGGAATTGGTGGTCCTGGACAACAATAGTAATTAATAATAAATGTAGTTATAAATAGGGTTTATCGTTTGTCATGTCACATGACATAAGGTTATATCAAGCCACTCCAAAACTACATCATTTTGGGGATAGAGGAATTAGTGAACTCTCAAAACGACGTAATTTTGGGAGTTAGGGGAATTAATGAATGGTGTTTTTGTATTTTTATTGTTGTATTTATTATATGAATTTTACCAAAAGATCCTTCATTAATTCCCTTAACCCCAAAGCTATGTCATTTTAAGAGTTTATTAATTCATCTAACCCCAAAATGACGTAGTTTTGAGGTGATTTGACATATTCTTATGTCAAGTGACATGACAAACGATAAACCCTTATAAATATTATATAAATAAACTAAAAAAATTGTCTTCCTTTCTTTTTCCCTTTTTTCCATGCATCATCCTTTTAGAAATAAATTCACTTGACTTTATGGATATTTCATCAGTTTTTTATTTACTTGTGTGAATTATGTGGTTGTAAGCGCATGCGTGTGCTTTTCAACCCTCATCCCTAAATTCCTTATCAGTGAGCTTTTTTGTCCAACGGCACCGAAAGTCGTCCTCTTGTAATAAATGTTATTCTCTGGTTTACTTTTAGAAATCATTTTTAATTTATTCATCAAACTAAGTAAATTTAATTAAAATAACTTAAAGTTTTTAAAACTATCCATATTTTTTTAAAAAAAACCTTAATTAAAAGCAAAAAAAAAATCTGACACGATTGTACTAATCTCTCTCAATCCCTTTAACCATCATGATTTTTTAACAATATTTATATCAATGACCAGCAATCTTTGTAATGCGATGGTATTGAGATGTGTATCCCCTTAGGTCCTTAGTTCGAATCCCCTCCCCTCGCCTTGTAATCAAAATATTCATATCAATGACATTATTGGGATATTAGTTGCTTCGTAAAGTTTACGTTATGACTCACGAATAAGAATATAACAATATAATTTCAATTATATATAAAAAATAAAAATATACTAGTAGCCATAAGCAGTGCCATCAGAGGTTACATTAGCACTAGGGTCCTTCACAATTGACATGTGTAGTTTCCATTTCTTGATATTGTTTTACAGCCGTTTGCTTAATTTCTTCTTTTTTTTAAAAAAAAAAAAGAGATATTTTTAATCTACAATTAATTTCTACTGAAAATATATCAATCTTATTTTCTAATTTGTGTGCCATGTGACCCATGAAAATTATTCCATATATATTTCATATATTGTACTCGGATTAACTATTTAGTCGTTAATTATTATGGCGTATACTTTTATTATTTTTATTTATAATCCTATATTTTTGTTCTTGCTTTAGAAGAGTTTATAACACTTAAAAGATGATATATATTTTACCTAATATTTGTTTATATCAACTACCTCTGTTATTGTCATGAAACAAAAAATATAAATAGAAATCTCTTCTAGATTATTAAAAAAATGCTTTTAACAAAAGAAAACTATTGTTTGAGTGGATGCATATACAAAATACTATCTAGCTTTATTATTATCATTATCATCTGAAAAAGGTTTAATCTTTTTTTTTTTTTGCCATAATAAAAATGGATTTATCAAGTATGCGATGCTCACATGATTTGACTAGGTCAACGAAAATGAGAAACCCTTCTACTTATGACTGGAACCATTGGAAACAAACATCTGATATCATCGATATTTGTGTGTGGAAAAATCATCGATATTTGTAACCGTAGTTTTCCATCTATTTAATTCAACGAAAGTTAAATGGCCACGCCTTGTGCCTGCCATAGTGAAATTATGCGTTTATACTATTCCAGGTGGATTTGGTCTCGGCTAAGCCGATTTGTTGATCTGGGGATGAAGGGTGAATAATTCAGCCCGGCTCAAGCCATGAAAGGAAAAAAGAAGAAGAGTAAATTTCCTTTTTGGTCCCTGATAAAAAATACAAACCTTATTTGGATCCCTTACAAAAATATTAACCCTTATTCGTCCTTTTTATAGATTAAAAATGACCTCTTTTTTTGTAAGGGACTAAAATAAGAATCACGTTTTTTGTTAGCGACCAGAAAGGATTTACTTGAAGAAGAATTAAAAAGACATGAAAGGTAAGAGACGAATTGACATGCAATTCAAAGTTTGATCATTTCAAACTTCCTAGAGCTGATATAGGTTGTACTTATCGTTACTTTGGTTTTTTTGTTTTTAATTAAAAACAATTGAAGTTTACGACCGAAGTTCCCATACCTGGCGTGGAGAATAGAATATCACCTAGAGGGAAGTGAATAGAGGATTTCGAAAATCTTTTTCGGTTTGAACAACGAACAATAAAATAGAGAGACACAGAGAAATAACACACAAAATTTATATTGGTTCGGTCTAACCCCTCGACCTACGTCTAGTCCCCAAACACTTTGGGATTTTCACTAATTCTTAATCACAGATACAATTACACACTTCATACTCAAGATAATCCTATCACACTAGGAGTCACTCCCCCTTACAAGCTGTAATTGTACACCCGCACTTAAGGTTCCTCAACCTTGAAATCTAAACAAAAAATTGAATAAGTGTTTACCTCCTCTCTAAGTAGATAAATAATAAACATTGAAGTACAAGAGTATCTAAAGATATTAAATGAAGAGAATGAAACAATAAGTTGAAATAGTGTCAAATTGATTGCACAGAGTTTCCGTAGTTGGCAAAATTGAATGTGATGAGCTTTTATACCAATCTTTCGTTAATGTCGTTGTGAAGCTTTGAATAGAGCCGTTAAGTCTCTTTGTAATTCCGTTAGTCACAGATGAATTTTTGTTGAGTACAGTTGAGCATTGCTTCATTAAATGCATTCGTCGTTGATATACTTGTGTAGAAGTTGACTCAGAATAATTGCCAAAATTGGTATGACTCGAAGGAATATATTTGTCTACTCATAGTGTTTATTCCATTTGTAGCCTCTGTTGCATTTAGAGCTTCTGATTCAATGAATGGCTCATCGACTAATCTCAATTTAAATATGGTTAATCAACTATAAATCACTCAAAAAGATGATTAGTTATAATAGAGATGAGTTTGAATGAGATTAAGAATAAGTATATAACAACCCAGAATATTTAGGATAGAGATTAATGTTACAGTGAAGTGTTCTGATATCCTAATGATCATTACTTGAGTAATAACTTACCTTACTCGAGTAGCTTTTTATCAGAGACTTCTGAATTTGTATTTAGACGACATTACTTGAGTAACGGAAACTCTTACTCAAGTAATTTTGTTTCTTCAAGAAGCGTACGCCAATACTCAATTATGGTTATTCGAGTAACATAAATCCTTACTCGAATAATTCACAGTGAAAATTTACTGTATCAAAAACTCAACATTTTTCAATATAAGATCTTTAATTATTTAAGTTTTGTTATCATCAAAACTTTGAGAACTAACATTCTCCCACTTTTTGATGATGACAACATTTGATCAATTTTGAAACTAGTTTGAAAAAGTTTTTGATATCGGTAAGCAATAGAAGCTATGAGTCAGATAATAACAAGATTGCATTTATAACAAAAACGTTAGCACAATGTATAACTTAAGAAACAAAAAGACAAGCATTAGTACTAACAAAGTTATATAATCAAAACAACACAAATAAAATAGCACTGTTTCAAATCTATTCAGTCTCCCCCTTTGTCATCACTCAAAGAGGAGGGAGGAGGAAGAGAGGAGGGAGCAAAGGAAGGCTTAATGGTAGGAGCAGTAGGCTCAATAGAAGGCACAACAGTAGGCTCAAAGACATCAATAGGAGTAATTGTAGGAGGAACAACCAACATAAATGGAGCAAAAGAAGATGCATGAGGTTGTTGAGAATGAAACTAGATGCCCAACTCATCCAAGGTTCTATCTAACCAATACACATGCTATTGAAGAGTTTGAACTTCCTCTTTTAATTCATTCTGATGAGTGGCAAAACACTGGTTGCAATATACTTGGTAATTTTTTGAACTCAACTGTGGTAGATTTGACTGTGTTTGTAGAGAGCTTCTAAAGGTGGTTCATAGCATCGATAACTTGAATGGCATTGGTGATCAGAGGAGCAATTGCATCAGTAATACCTTTCAAAACAGCCTTTGCAACAGCCTTCAAACTTGCTTGCTTTACATATGCTGAATAGAAGCATTGGCAAAAGAAGAAGTAGAGCACGAGTACAAAAAAGGCTTTTCATGATATATATTTTACCTAATATTTGTTTATATCAACTACCTCTGTTATTGTCATGAAACAAAGAATATAAATAGAAATCTCTTCTAGATTATTAAAAAAATGCTTTTAACAAAAGAAAACTATTGTTTGAGTGGATGCATATACAGAATACTATCTAGCTTTATTATTATTATCATTTGAAAAAGGTTTAGTCTTTTTTTTTTCGCCATAAAAAAATGGTTTTATCAAGTTTGGAATGCTCACATGATTTGACTAGGTCAGAGAAAATGAGAAGCCCTTCTACTTGTGACTGGAACCATTGGAAACAAACATTTGATATTGTTACGGACCTGCACAATGCCCAATAACGGAAGGGCCCAGCAATGAATACTATATCCTAACAAATATGCCGGATCTATCTACAATTAATGAATATCCTAACTCCTCCAGAATAAAAGGGTATCTTCATATATGGTATAACGGCCTAGATACTCGCACCAGAAATCACGCAGGGTCCGATATATCCTACCTACGATAAACTCTATAAATACAAGATCAAGCCTTAAGGTGCATACATTCTAACTCAATACTATTTACATACCGTCACACTGTGCACACACATCACCCTCTTTGGCGAAAGCCTAGTTTATGCACAATGATCCCACGCTCTCCTGGATATCTCCTCCAAAGATATTCAAGCAGAGCCTAACGATCCAAGATCAAATCACCAGCCCAAGGCTGGACATCTGTGTTCTAATCTTGTCATTGAGGCTCATCATTGAAACCAGAAGAGTAGAGATACTGGTTGAGTGATCTCCAAGTTGACTACTCATGTCTGTCACTTTGTCCTTCAGCTCTTTTTGCCCTTCCTTCAATTCTTTTTGTGCTATATTGAAACCCTCTTGAGTATCTACTAAATCACTATTTCCTTTAGTGATCTCAGCTGCTAATCCACCAACCTCTGCCTCTACCTTATCAATTAAATCAGAGATGGCTTTATTATCAACAATTTCCTTGACCTTTGCATCAAAATCAGAGGGCACAGATGGAGGTGGAGCACTTTGAGCTTCTTGAGCTCTAGAGTAGGTGGTTCTTGTTCTTGCTGGTCTGGACTGAGGTGGAGCCCTAGACTGGTTAGACCCTTCTTAAAGGTTGATTCCTATTAAGTTTAAGATATGTCTGTCAAATTCGGTTGGTTTTCTAGTTGTTCATTGGCAAGAAAATACCAAATTTTCTCATGAAATAAAATCACAAAAACGAGACTTGGGAAGCAAATTTAGGATGTTGTCCTTGAGATGAAACAAAATTTGGACATTTCTTGGAAGATCCAGTACCCCACATTGTGTGATTTCTGATCGAGAATCGAGGCAAAAATAGGAAAATCCTTTTTAGCAAAGTGGGTAAAATTACCTCCTTTCTGTAACAGATTTTTGGCGTAGATGTACCAGATTGCTCTATTCTTGGAAGGCATGGAAGCTGTTTTGAAATTCAAGATTTCCAAACCTTCAGGAATGGGTTCATTGGGTCTTAGCAAGGCATAAATTTCCTGTTGAGTATATCTGAAGTTTTCAGGAGATGGGGGGTTTGAAATTTGCATAAGGGAGTTTAAATAGGATGGGGAAATTGTAATCTTTTGTCCCCTTAATTTTGTTGTAATCCTTTCCTCCACTAAATTTCCATCTTGATCCAACAGATTATCAGTTTGCATGTGAAAATAGAAAACCTTGACAAGTTTTGGATAAATGGTGCTCTTATTGAAATCAGAGGTTCAAATTGTTTGAGCCAAGGGGTAAGATCCAAATTACAATCCTCTTTCAACTTAGCTAGGTCAACAGAAACTATTGGACAAAAAGTTTTCTGATCTATTTGTTCTTTGAACTTAGTACCTTCTTCATTAGTCATCTTACACGGTTCTTCTGAAAATCCTTCAGGTCTTCTACTATGATTGTAAATTTCAAATATTGCAGGATTTTCTGAGGATACCTGAGGAGCATATTGCTCTTGTCTCTGAGAATGCTGTGAGCTAGCTTGCCTGGGTGTAGGAACAGAATGCTAAGTGGATTTTGGCCTCTTTGTTTGCAATTTCGCCCTAGGACTTCTGGGACTTTTCTTTTTCCCTTTCCTAAGACTTGTTCCTTGTTGACTGGCTTCTTGGGACCTTCAGCCTGCGGCTCACGAATGATTTCTTTTGGTCTGGGCAGCTAAGCTTTAGGAATTTTTCTGCTTATCCCTCGAATCGAATGATCTATGCCATGATGAAGTCAATTGGGAATAAACTTCACTCTCACTGGCCGTTCAGACTGAGGTTGAGGAGAGGACTTGGTCTTTTCTTGGTTGGAATCATGAGAGTTTGCAGAGTCAGTGCATTTAGAGGTCATTTTGTAGAGATTAGTCGAAGAAGGTGAGAGAATTTTGGGGGTTTAGGGTTAGGCTTGAGGGTAAAGTGAAGTGAAGAGGAACAATCAGGTTTTCAGAATATAAAGTCCGTGACAAACTCGAGGTTACAAGTGTAGGCTCGAGTTTGCATAAACTTGTACTAACCTGGACTTCAAGAGTGTGTGTGTGTGTGTGTGAACTCTTGAACTTCACCTTTAAACTCGAGTTCAATACTTACAGGCTCGAGTTCATGAGTTCCTCTGAACTTGGTTGCTCTCTGTATCTCGTAAACTCGAGGCTGTTAGTTTTAGGCTCGAGTTTCCTTAATCTGTCGAGTTCAGGATTCCTCTCTGTCTGAGCTAAACTCGAGGTTGTTCACTTATAGGCTCGAGTTTGGCTATCATCAGAATCTCATTTCTTCTATGCCTCTCTCGAGCTCGAGTTTATTATTGATAGGCTCGAGTTAGCTCCTTCTAACAGCAAACTTCAGAGTTTCAAGCATCCTGCATAAAATATATCTAGACACTCTGATGCTTAAGTTAGTAATGTCTAATCATCAAAATCATAATTTAACACTAAATTGAGCAAGAATTACTTACAACTCATTAGGATTTATCATTCTCAATTCTCTTCTAATAAAATTGAACTGCTCTTTGGCCAATGGTTTGGTGAAGATGTCAGCAAGTTGAAGATGTGTTGGAATGAACATAACTCTGACATCTTTCTTTTGAACATTATCCCTTATAAAATGATGCCGCACATCAATATGCTTGGTCTGAGTATGTTGAACTGGATTCTTTTCCAAGCTTATTGTGCTTGTGTTGTCACACAATATCGGGATCTCTTTCAGATTGACTCCCAAGTCAGCTAGTTGTTGCTTGAGCCATAGTACTTGAGCATAACAACTTGAGGCAGCTACATACTCAGCTTCAGTTGAAGATACTGCCACACTGGTTTGCTTCTTGCTGAACCATGACACAAGTGAGCTACCAAAGAATTGACATTGGCCACTTGTGCTCTTTCAATCTGTCTTATAGCCAACATGGTCTGAGTCTGAGTATGCCACCAAGTGTTCCGATTGACCTCTGGGAAACCACAGACCCAGTGTCCATGTGTCTGCAAGGTATCTGAAGATCCTCTTCACATCCTCCACATGAGATTTATTTGGAGCAGATTGGAACCTTGCACACATCCCCACACTGAATTAGATGTTAGGCCGACTTGCAGTTAAATAGAGTAATGATCCAATCATTCCTCTATATCTTGTGATGTTGAAGTCTTTGCCCTTCTCATCAGCATCCAATGAAGTGGTTGTACTTATTGGAGTGTCAGCTCCTTTGCATTGGTCCATCCCAAACTTCTTCAGCAGACCATTGAGATATTTGGTTTGTGAGATGTCAATTCCATCTTTCCTTTGCTTGATTTGCAGCCCAAGAAAATAGTTGAGCTCTCCCATCATTGACATCTCAAACTCTTCCTGCATATTCTTAGCAAATTCTTCACACAAAGCATCATTAATAGCACCAAAAATTATATCATCAACATAAATATGTACAATTAAAATCTCATTTGATTTATTTCTTTTAATAAATAGTGTTGTGTCAGCTTTGCCTCTGACAAACCCCTGATCAAGAAGAAACTTACTTAGTCCCTCATACCAAGCTCTAGGAGCTTGCTTGAGTCCATATAAGGCCTTTTTAAGACGATAAACATGATCGGGATTTTGTTCGCTTTCAAAACCAGGAGGTTGCTCAACATAAACCTCCACTTGTATAATGCCATTTAAAAATGCACTTTTTACATCCATTTGATACAGTTTAAAACCTTTAGTGCATGCAAAAGCTAGAAGAACTCTTATGGCTTCCAATCTTGCCACATGAGCATAAGTTTCTTCATAATCAATTCCCTCTTCTTGATTATATCCTTTTGCAACCAATCTTGCCTTATTTCGGACAATGATTGCAGATTTATCACGTTTGTTCCAAACTTGAATTCTGTCGAATTGATGTAACTCCTCTTGCATTGCTATCACCCAATCATTGTCTGAAAGGGCTTCATCAATTTTAGAGGGTTCTATATGAGATATGAATGTAGAAAAGATCACTTCATTTAAAGTGCTATTTCTAGTTCTTACTCCTTGGTTCACATCGCCTATAACTTGGTCCAAAGGATGATTTCTAATAAATCTCCAAGCTCTAGCTGAGATTGATCTGGATTTTCAAGAGTATTTTGGGGATCAGCCTCAAAAACATTTTCAAAGTTTTTAGTAGATGAAGGAGTAGTTTTTTAAAAGAATTGGTTTTTGAAAACATTTTATTCATCATCATCTAAAGGTTTATCTGACTTAGTTTCACTAAACACAACATGAATTGATTCTTCAACAATGCGAGTTCGAGTATTGAAAACTCTATAAGCTTTACTTTTATTAGAATATCTTAGAAATATACCTTCATCAGCCTTTGAGTCAAACTTAGCCAAATTGTCCTTACCATTTTTGTGTACAAAGCACTTACATCCAAAGATGTGTAGATGAGCAAGATTGGGTTTCCTTCCTTTGTACAACTTGTATAGAGTCTTGTTTATCTTCTTCCGGAGGTAAGCCCGATTTGAGATGTAACATGCAGTGCTCATAACATTGCCCAGAAAACTTGGGAAATGTTGTTCTCATTAAGCATTGCTCTCGCCATCTTAGTAAAGACTCGGTTCTTCCTTTCCACAACTCCATTTTGTTGAGGAGTTCTTGGGGTTGAGAAGTTGTGATCAATTCCCATGTTGTCACAGAATTCAGCAAATGCATGGTTCTCAAACTCTCCACCATGGTCAATCCTTATACCTGAAATTGATATAACTTTCTCGTTTTGGACCTTTTTGGCAAACACAACAAATTGATCAAATGTTTCATCTTTCGATGATAGAAATATAGTCCAATAAAATCTCGAGAAATCATCAACAATGACCAATGTGTACAGATTACCACCAAGGCTCCTCACCCTTGCTGGACCCACTAGATCCATATGTAGTAATTGTAGTGGTCTATTGGTTGAAATCTCATTTTTCGGTTTGAAAGATGATTTGATTTATTTTCCCTTTTGACATGCATCACAAATCAAGTCATTTTTTAAATGAAGTTTAGGAATACCAATCACCAAATCCTTTTTGAGTAATTTGTCAAGTTGAGAGATATTGACATGAGCTAATCGCTTGTACCACAGCCAACTCTCATCCAAATTACTAACAAAATAGTTTTCAGAAGCAGAACCATGGCTAGAAAGGTTAAGAGTGTAGCAATTTCCATCTCTAGGGGCTCTAAATAAAGCTTTTGATTTTATATTTTCTAAAGGGAGTAAATCTTTACTCACAATCAAACACTCCTCAAAATCGAAGATAACTAGGTTACCTTTATCAATGCTTTGGCTAACACTGAGGAGATTGTGGCAAAGTCCTTCCACAAGATAGACATCCTTGATTAGTGGACCTTCATTATTGCCAATTTCACCGATTCCAGCAATCTTTCCAGATTGCTTCCCACCGAATGTCACTTTGCCACCATCTTTAGGTTTGATCGAAGCAAATTTGGATTGGTCTCCCGTCATGTGCCTAGAGCATCCATTATAAATGTACCACTTGTTGGATTTTGATGCTCTTAGACATACCTACAAGACACAACAGATCAAGTCTTAGGTACCCATCTTTTCTTAGGTCCTTTGGGGTTAGTTTGTGTCTTAGGAACCTTTTGTAAGATCCCTTTGGCACCCATTGATAATTTCCAGATGGTTTGATCTTTCTTTCTTTCTTATGAAAACATGAAGAGGTGGTATGACCCTTTCTATTGCAATAATTACAGTGTGCAAAGGGATTTAAAGAATGGATAGATTTTGTAAAATAATTCATATAAGATTTTTCACCATTCTTCTTTCTACCTTTCTTCTTGTCAAAATCAGGTTTGTAACTAATTCCTGATTTGTCATTGATAAATCTTTGTTGCTTTAAAATGACATTGAGCATTTCACTTCCTTTTGTGAATTTCTCAAGTGCCTTAGTAAGATGTGAATTCTTTTTCTTCAAATCAGGACATTCTTCACAAATCAGAATTTCAGAAGAAGAAAGTTTTTCAACTTGCTATTCGAGAGTAGTATTTTTATTTTTCAAAGCAAGGTATTTCTCAGCAAGTTTTTCAAATTCTGTTTGCACAACAATGTATTCAGCAAATAACTCATAAGATGGTTTCGAATCATATACCTCATCATTGTTGGCTTGTTGCTCTTCTTCTTCAGCAACCAGACAAATATTGGCCTTTTCTTCTTCATCAGCTTCATCCTCATCAGATGAACTATCTCCCCAGATAGCTGAGACATAGGCTTTCTTTTTGAATTTGTTTAACTTCTTCTTTTCCTTGTCTTTATTTATCAGTTGGGGGCATTCAAACTTGATGTGGCCAGTAGGTTTCTCACACTCGTAGCAGATAATTGGCTTCTTTGCCTCATAGCTTGAGCTACCCTTGTGAAGTTCCTTGAATCCTTGGTCCCTTTTATAGAATTTCTTGAATCTTCGGACCGTCATGCCTATCTCCTCATCTTTGTCTTCATCATCATCGTCTGATTCTTAAGAGATCTCCCAAAATTCAAGGACGACCCAACCAAACCGACGCCGCCCCCATTAGTCTTTACTAATGAAGAGTTGAACGACATAGTTCTAAGACATCAGGATGGTTTGGTAATTACGGGAACCCTCGTACATTGTCAGGTCAAAAGGATTTTTGTAGATGTAGGGAGCTCAGCTGACATCATCAGTTGGGACGCCTTCAAAAGGATGAATATTGACGTAGAAGATTTGAAGCCATGCAAAACGATCCTCATAGGATTCAACGGGGAGCACTCACCTCCCAAAGGTTATATCGACCTTAGATTAACATTGGGAACTTGAAAGGCATCTAAATCAAAATGGGTAAAATTCATAGTTGCCGACTTCCCTTCCCCCATAATATCATGTTGGGAAGACCGACCATCCACAATTGGGACATGTTAGTGTCTACAAAGCATCAGTGACTAAAGATGGTGGACAACAAGAACCAAGTTGTAGTTGTCACTGGAGACCAGAAGGAGTCCCTACAGTATTATTTCGAGATTGTTTGGGAGGGAGAAGGCAGATCGTTATTGCCACCTCGGATCCACAGGGGCGAATGACCCCCAGACTCTGGAAAGGATAGGAAGTCTTGACGTCTAGTAAGCATGATTGAGCCCGACCTTAGGGACGAGCCCGAGGTCCCATGTCCAGAACCAGAAGGCGAGTTGGAAGAATTGGTCCTAGGAAAGGAGTCCTCAGAATCCACCAAAATTGGAGGAGCGATGAGGCCGGATCTGAAAGTCCGATTGATGGAGTTCTTGAGAAAGAACCAAGATGTCTTCGTGTGACATCATCCGAGATACCAGGGATTGACCCTAATTTCTATTGCCACAAATTGGCCATTCAACCAGGGTCAACGCTAGTGGCGTAGAAGAAGAGAAACATCAGAGTCGACAAATAGAAGGCTCTTGAGCAGCATCTCAAGGAACTATTGGAAGCCGGGTTCATAGAGAAATACAATACACCACATTGCTGTCTAAGGTGGTTATGGTCTTAAAACCAAATGGAAAATGGAGGGTATGCACTGACTACACCAGCTTGAACAAGGCCTGCCCAAAGGATTCCTACCAAATGCCTAACATCAACCAGTTGGTCGACAACTCTGATTTTCAATTGCTATCCTTCATGGATGCCTATTCCAGTTACAATCAAATAGCCATGCACCCGGACGACCAGGAGAAGACGGCCTTCATAACCGACAAGGCCAACTTCTATTATAACGTAAGGCCTTTTAGATTGAAGAACGCCGAGGCTACTTATCAGCGAATGATGAACAAAGTCTTTGAAGACCAGATTGGGCAAAACATAGAGGTATACATCGACGGCATGATTGTAAAGTCAAGAGACCCTAAAGACCTTATCTGGGACCTAGAGCAAACTTTTGATCTGTTAAGAAGATACCGGATCCGGTTAAACCAAGCCAAATGTGCATTTGGAGTCCCAGCCGGGAAGCTCTTAGGTTTTATGTTGACAAACCGCAGAATCGAGGCAAATCCTAATAAGTGCAAGGCAGTCTTGGACATGCAAGCCCTGAGGACTAAGAAAGAAGTCCAGCAGCAAACCAGCCGGTTGGCCGCCCTGACCAGATTTTTACCGAGATCGGCAGAGAATACACTCCCTTTCTTCAGACTACTAAAAAAGGAAACAAAGGGAGGGTGGAATACAGACTGCAAGGTAGCATTTGAAAAAATCAAATAGTGTCTAGCAACCGCTCCAGTTCTATCAAAGTCGGAACCCGGTGAATCTTTGTTCCTATACCTATCGGTAAGAGGAGAGGCGGTAAGCGTGGCCTTGGTTAGAGAAACCGAGGCCGGCCAGGTGCCAGTTTATTTCGTAAGTAAGGCATTACAAAGCTCGAAACTACGATACCAGAAGCTTGAAAAAATGGCGTTAGCTCTACTGACGACAGCGAGAAGACTTCGACCGTACTTCTAGGGGCATCAAATAGTCATCTAAACTAGTCAACTGATCCACCAAGTATTACACAAACCTGACCTGGCCAGAAGAATGACCAGCTAGGCGATAGAGTTGTCCGAATTCAACATCACCTTTGAAGCCTGACATGCCATCACATCACAGGCGTTGGCAGATTTTATGAGGGAACTCACCCCGACAGAGAGAGGAGACACGGATGAAGGCAACATGTGGAAGGTTTACGTTGATGGTTCGTCAAACGTAAAAAGGAGCAGAACAAGAATCATAGTCAAAAGCCCAGAGGGTATTGCAATTGAGCATTCCCTACAGCTCAAATTCATGACCTTAAATAACCAGGCCAAACATCAAGCTTTATTTGCCGGACTATTGCAAGCCAAAGAAAATGGAGCTCAGAGGGTAAAGGTTTTCACCAACTCACAGCTCATTGCGGCACAAATTGAGGGCACCTACCAGACAAAAGGTCCACTTTTGGCTAAATATCTGAACAAGGCAAAGGAGGTCATGGCCGACTTCGAAGAAGTGACAGTAACTCATATTCTAAGGGAATAAAATACTAGAGTCGACATCCTCTCCAAACTTGCAAGTACGAAATGCCCGGGCAACCATAGGACCATGATCCAGTAAAATCTCACATAACCGAGCTGTATTATGACTATATTAGCAGCGATAGATTGAAGAAAACCAATTGAGGATTATCTAGAAAGAGGCATTATTCCGGTTGACTCAATCGAAGCAAAGAAGTTGATCCGAGAGGCCTCCATCTTCACAATGGTTGATGATCAACTATATCGAAAAGGCTTGCATTCTCTGATGATGAGATGCTTGGGTCCATTCGAAGCCAAATATTTGTTGGCCAAGATACATGAAGGAGTCAACGGCCACCACATGGGAGGCAAAGCTCTAGCCAGGAGTGCTCTGGATGCCGGCTACTACTGGCCAACCATGATGGCAGACTCAAAGGAGGCTGTCAAAATATGTGATAGTTGTCAGAAACACACCAAAATTATTTGGCCACTGCCAGCGAAATTGAAAGGCATCTCGGCCCCTTGGCCCTTTTACAAATGGGGGATGGATCTCCTCAGGCCATTCAAGGTAGCCCCCAGGCAATTTAGATGGCTCATTGTTGCGGTAGACTACTTGACTAAGTGAATTGAAGCCGAGCCTTTAATAACGATAACCTCGGCTCGCATATGGAAGTTCTTTCATCATAATATTGTCTCCCGTTTTGGAATCCTAGCTGAGATAGTCACGGACAACGAGACACAATTTATGGATGAAGGGTTCCAGGACATGATGTCGAACCTCGACGTTAGGCAGTACTTCGCCTCGGTCGAGCATCCACAATCGAACGGCCAGGCCGAAGCAGCCAACAAGATCGTTCTTGACGGCTTAAAAAAGCGTATGCAAGATGAGGAGCCCAACTGAGTTGAACAACTTTACAGTGTTCTATAGGGATATAGGACGAGCGTGCAGATTTCAACCCAGGAAACCCCTTTCCGATTGACCTATAGATACGAGGCAATGATCCTGGTCGATATAGGACAACTATTGTGGAGGAAGATAAAATCTCTCCAAGAGGGAGAGGAGTCAAATGATAACGTGTTAAGGACAGAGTTGGACTTGATCAACGAGATCAGAGTCACGACGCACTGCCGAGAATTAGCTACTAAACAACTCATCGCACCAAAGTATAATCGAAAGGTCAAACCCCGTTCTTTCAATAGTGCAACTGGTACTTCGACGTGCAGACGTTGGAAATAAAAACGTCAGAGATGACAAGCTAGCTGCAAATTGGGAAGGTCCTTATCAGGTAAAAGAAAAGCTTGACAAAGGTGCATATATACTTGAAACCCTAGGAAGGAAGCCAATCAAAAGAACTTGGAACGTCGATAAGCTAAGAATCTACTATAGTTAGATCTCAGCCCTGCAATCATACAACGCCAAACACACCATGTTTGAGCTCGGTTATTTCTTGATTTCAGTATTTAGATTTCAAATTTTATATTTTTGTTCATTTTAAATTTCATTATGTGACATTATTATCTCTTTGGAGTGGATTATTGTTTTAATGAAGAATTCCTCAGTTGAAATTCACAGTGCGCACTATTGATAGCTTAAGCATTACACTGAGGTCACTAAACTTGGTCACAAATAGAACCTGTCTAGATGGATTACACCAGGGCCAACAAGCCCAGGTTATGAGCAATGTGAAGTCGCCATTGTAGGCCTTCGCAAAAATTGACACGTCAAAGCTCACTCCAAGATAAGAAGATGAATTGTCATTCCTGTTGGAAATTATGCCCTAGGGGCAATTCATTGTACTTTGGATATTTAAGTTATTTAAAGTATTCTTTTTTGTTATCATTTTCGTTTGCATGTTCGTATTGATAACTGCATCCCTAGGTAATCTTATAGATTATCCTAAATGTCCCTGGTCAGTCATCTACACGGGAGTGAAGATGAAATAAGACCAGTATGACTTTGATGAGGTATGGAGATACGAGTCAAAGTCATGGGCACTTGTAAGAGTACAAGGTGCTCGACCGACCCACTATGAGAAAGCTGCATGGATTAAGTCATAAGCTTATCTCATGTATAACCGCGTCACGACGCTCCATGACCTGAGATCATCATGGATTCCTACATGATGAGTCACTGATCTTTGGCCTGGTCAAAAGTCACCTTTGACTGGGTGATGATAAAGGCTAGGATCAGGATCAGTGGTTTTCATGCGGAGGAATGTGAGTGGTCAAGATGGGATTTGTCCCTCACATATGTAGAGAGATAATGCTGGGCCCCTCGATGAGTGAGTCTAAGAAATGTATGGCCATACTGTGATGGAAAGGAGTTTCCATTTCACTTATTAGACTACTCGAGAATCGAGAAAGCAATGGTCAAGAAAAGGAAGTTGACATTATCCATGCCTCATCCTTGACCAAATTATCGCGTGACAAAAGGGACGTGACATGGTTGTACGATAGGTAGTATCGTGTCATCGATCCCCATGTGAATTGGGTAGTTGCAATGTCTTGCTAGAGGCCACTTGCGACTTGCGGGCTGATACAGTGTTGGCCCACTGCCAATTTCATATGGGCCTGCAGGGTCGCACACAAGAATAATCCAACACGGGTGAAAGTGTCCAGGTTCATTGAATCTCAGATTAATCTGAGATTAAATGAATACTAAATTTGATCTAGGATTTATATATATATATATATATAATTCGAAATTAATATATATATTATAAATTGAGATTATAATATTATATATGATATTTGTTTAGTATTTAATTTATTTGATAAATTAAATATCTGAAACAAATAGATATATTGTATCTCATTTAATTTCGAATAAAGATATTGTATATCTGTTTAATATTAAATTGAGATATGGTATCTCAGATTTAATTAAATAGATAGATTTCATATCTCGGATTTAATTTATGACGATAAATTAAATTAAAAGGCTTTAAATTTAGATTTGATTTAAATTCAAAATTCGAATTTCCAAATCTGGCTTTTAATATATTCAATTACATTTATGAGATAGATGTGATTGATATGTTGACCAGATTCAAAAATCCGAATTTCCAAAATTAATAAAGGATTAATTTTGGTTATATAATACGCCTATCGGGTTTAGAAAAACCTACGGGTTTTTCAGTCGAGCGTATTCAGAAAAGCCGCGAGAAACCCTAGAGCAACTTGAGAGAGAGAGACGCACAAGAAGCGCTAGCACGCTGTCGCAACCGTTTTTGAGGATTGTTCGTGTGGATACCAGTAGAGGAAGCCGATCCAAGAGTCGACTTCTGCTGATCGAAAGAACGAGACGCAGACGTGTTGATCGCCCACCTGATCAAAGGAATGAGACGCGGACGTGTTGTTCGAGAAGGTAGCCCACCTGATCAAAGGAACGGAACGCGGACTAGTTCAACACAAGGTATGATTCGGTTTCCTTAACTCTGATTTAAATGTCGTTGAGTGATCCTTCGGAAGGATTTGTAAGAAATTTTTTAAATCCGCTGCGTGTACGAATCCCAACAATTCCAACCCTGATCAGGTCAAAATGTTTAAGTGTTGTGTTTCAAACATCACGGCTAGACATGTGACAGTCTGCCCTTATCTTGGTTATGATCTTGGACAACAGAACCGGAACTCGATAGTGCGGTTAAAATAAAAACCCTATACAATTAATATGAAAACCCTACCCCAGATTCTTAGGCTATAAGTCTGGAAGGAAAAGCAGATCTACATTACTAAAGACCCAGGCTCAGTCAAAGAATATCTAACTTAGCTTAGAATTCAAAAATGATGAAATACGACAAAAAATAAAAAGGCAATTTTTATCAATGGTTAAAATTGTTCAAATGAAATGCCAAAACCTGACACAAAATACCAAAGATAATACAAACACAGAAGGGCACAGACGCCCAAAAAGAAGGAACTAAAGTTAGGAAGCATCTTGGCCACTCAGTGGTCAGACAAAAGGCCTTGACCATCTTCCTAAAGAGCGTCAGTTGAGACCTCTTCTTCCCCTTCCCCTCCCTCACCTGCACCATCGAGCTCCGACATAGAAGCATTGTCAGGAGATAGAGGAGGCAGGAAGAACTGAACCTTGTACATGTACACCTGATAATGAAATCCATTAAGCTCCAGGGTGACATCAGGGTTCAAGTGTCGGATCTAGGCCAAGGCCATGTCAAAAGCATATTTGGCGGTCGCCCTCACAGTATCCGAGCATTCGGCAAGGGCCTTTTTGGTGTCAATGAGCTCGGCCTTTGTCGCGCCCAACTCCTCCGCCAAGTTGCCCCGCTTTGTCTACATCGCCTTCAAGGCCTCCATACTCTAGGCATGAGCGGCCTGCACGGAGAGGAGCTCGAAGCTTGTCTTCGCCAGAGTGTCATTAGGTTACTGCAACTCCTCGGCCGTTTTTCTAGTCGTAGCTTGGGCGGCGTTCAGCTCTTCCTCTACCCTCTTCTTCGCCACCACAACCAGATCTCTCTCTAAATGGTGCTTCTCGGCTGAAATCCCAATCACCTTCTTCTTCAGGTGAAGCATGGATTGCGCCAACCCAACCCCTTTTAACAGATGATCCTGCACAGAATGAACTAAACGTTCATCAGCCTCAGTCAGGGGGACAGCAGCATCCAGGAAACGACAAGGAGGGAGGTAGGCGACGTTGAGTTCATTGGTTACCCCCTTCTCCCAGAAAAAACTGCGTGGCAGCTTAAAGGGACGAGGAGGAGGTAGAGAAGGTGGAGCCAGGAAGGCCTAAGGATGAGCTTCAACCTCTTCAACCATGACTTCCTTATCTTTGCGCAGTTGAGTTTGCCCAGCTAAAGGAGACGAGGAGGGGCCGCCTTGGGCCGAGGACCTAGTCCTCTTGGACGTTGGGGCTTGGGGCGCAACTCTGGCCCTTCCCCTACCAGACTCAACGGTAGCACGTTTCCGAGTCTCTCTCCTCGGAGGATCCCCCTCGCCGGGATTCATATGAGATAGATAGGGTGGCAACGACTCCATAGATTGAGCTGCAAAAAACAACAACGCTGATTAGAACAAAGGATCGAGACAACTGAATACTGGAATACCACAAAGATTAAATTAGATACAAAGGTTAAAAATATACACAAGGCCGATCCAAGTGTCAAAGCAACGGTCTTTACACCATGCTCCTTGACATAAGCTACCGGACGAGACATCGCTATGATGTCCTCAGCTGGAAGGTCATCTCCATCAACTTGGTAATTGGAGGAGGGCTTGTTATGATGCTCCTTATGTAAGCAAAGCTAAATACCCAAGAGGGGGTGAATTGGGTATTTTGAAAATTTTCGACAAAAACTATGTTTTGAAGCAACAAAAACATAGGTGAACAGAGTAAGGGAAAGAATAGCTGGACACAGAGATTTATACTGGTTCGGTCCTAACAACTTGACCTACATCCAGTCCCCAGACTCTCTGGGATTTTCCACTATATCATAGATTACACACTCTGCACTCAAGAAGTAGTTCTCTCTCTAGAACTCACTCCCCCTTACAAGTTGTAATTAATGAACTCCCAAATCACCAAGTCCCCTTGACTTGTGATTCTTTACAATAAATGATTTACAGAAAGAAACTCTATGTAAGAGCAAATATTGATAAACACCGAAGCTCTTTGTAGACTTGAATGCAATTCGTTTTCAGTGGTTGTTGTGAAGACTTGAATGCAACTCTATTTATAGTCAGATAGCATTAAATGACCGTTGCATCTTCAATTAGACCGTTGGAAATGATCTGCAGAGGTTAGGAGCAACTTTGGTCTTCTTCTCTCTCTAATCTCCACTTAATCCAGATGTCCAAGTGTTCAGAGTTGACTTCCTCTGGATTAATCCGTTGGAGAAGCAGGTACTTGTTGTAGAAATCATTCTTTAATGCTTTGCAACCGTGTGCAGATGGATTACCCAAAAGTTTGCAACTTTCTGGGCATAGCATTTAATGAGATGAGCTGCTTTTTGCTTTAACCCTTCAATAAACATTCTTTAAATCATCTAAAATTCACTAATAAAGTCATTAAATATAGCTAGGAATATCAGAGAATAATATTGGAAAGTATTAAGATCAAACAAGAATGTTTTTCAAAATCGTCAGATTTGAATTTCTGAATCAGTGCTGTAAACTCGAGTTTAGTTCATGTGAACTCGAGTTTGGAGCTTCAGTTTGTAAAGTGTTTCAAGTTCAAAACATATAAACTGGAGGTTTGAAATCAAAACCTGAGGTTTTTAATACATTGAAAAGTGACATTGCTCTCGAGTTGAATTAAACTCGAGTTTGCAAGTCTGAACTCAAGGTTCCTTTATCCAAAGAGAAATGTCGTGATTTTGAGTTCTGGAGAGTTTTTGATTAAGAGACAAACTCGAGTCTATTAGTAGCCAGGCTCGAGTTTGACACTGTTCAAGTTAAAACTTATTTTTAGCTTTCAAAACGCAAACCTGAGGTTTCCAATGCAAACTCTAGAGTTTTCTCAAGTTGAAAAGTACATTACTCTCTGTAAGGTTTGAACTCGAGTTTGCAATGTTAAACTTGAGTTTGTTCAACTTTGAAAAACTCTGAATGATCTTGGCCTGAAGTAAACTGGAGGTTTAAGAACTTAGTCTCGAGTTTACTTTGATTGAAAATCCTTGAAAGCTCTCGGCCAAGTGTAAACTCGAGTTTGTAATGATGAACTCGAGTTTACATGTTTTGTAAACTCTTGAGATTTTTCAAAATGGAAAAACTTTGCTCAGAATGAAACAGTGTAGAGTTTGTGAAAAATCTCATAATTTTGGAAATCCTTCCCACTAGAGTTAAACTCGAGTTTGTTATAATAGACTTGAGTTTACAGGTTTTGTAAACTATTGAAGATTTTCTCTGGAGGTTGCAAACTTAAGGTTTGTGAAGGGACAGAAGAAATAAAAGAATATGGACAGTTTGCATGGGATGGGCTGCACTAAGGATTTACAAAAGCTCTCGAAAGCTAAAAGTAGTGGAACTGAGAAGGAGCTAGAAGAAGATAATTTAGAGCAACTATTTGGAACTCGGTAAATGGGAAGCAAATACCGAGTCGAGTGGCCTAATCTCTGTAAAAGAAGAAGAAAGAGGGATTGGTCCCTTCTTTAGCGGTACACACGGGCACCCCATTTGAAGGAGGACGTAAAGTGCAGCAGGATGTTTCTCCCAAGTTGAGCTTGGCAATGTCGGAAGCCGACATCAAGGATTTTGTTGTTAATACCCCATAAGCAACCCAGGGGTACTTCGTTAGGAGGACTTGAGGAGGACTGGCAGAATCTGATTCCCCAGTAACAGAAGGGGTCCTATCGGATGAAGGAGATGACTCCATTTAGACTTAAAGCAAACAGAAAATAGGTAAAGATCAATAAGTAAAAGGTATACCTGATGAATGCATGTTAATGATAGAAGGTTGATGGAGTCTGGTTCTAATGGCCGAGGTAGGAACCGAGGGAGACCTATGTCGACAGGAACCTAGAATTTGGTTGGCAAGAGAGTCTTGACCAAGCGTGATGTAGTGGGAGCTGGAAGCAATGCAATCCCAATAGGGGCCGAGATATCCTTCGAGGTGGGAGTCCAACCTCACCTGAGGGGGAGTCTGGTAAAAATTAATAGGTAGAGTTGAGATGGCTCCTGAACCTTCTCGGCCCCCAATGTGAGGAAAACCAGCGGCCAAACCCGTAGTAGAGGATTGAGCAAAAGCAAATGATGACCCTTCAACTCACCTCTCACCAGACTCACCACGGAGCAAGGCCGCTAGCCTTTACTCCTCAGAAAGGGGAGAGCCAAACAACTAAAAGCTAGCTCTAGGATAACGCACACGCAAGGCTTCCTCCTCCTCTGGAGTTGTGTTTTGACTCGAAGAGGGCAAATGGTTAAACCTATCCATTACCACCATAGAATGGAACCTAGAAAGGCAAACAAGGTTTGATAAGGAAGGGGGAACCAAATAGGGAGGAGACAAGGGACACCCCTATACACAAACAGATGCAACGATAAACAAGGGAGATCAGAACTCAAGTGGCACCCAGGCGCTCCTACCAAAAACTTACCCAAAAGATCCTAGAAGCAAAAATGAGCAAAACGCAGAACTTCAAAAAATGTTACAAGAAAAAAGAGAAGAGGTGATAAATGTACCTGATGTAGTGAAAGTCGGAGAAGGGTTGAAGAGAATAAGATCTGAAGGCTGCACGGAAATGATCATGGCAAGAAAGAAATAGAGTGTTCTTCGAGAAAAGGAGAGAAGTCGCAAAAGAAAATAGTGTAAGGAATGGAGGGAAATACGAATAATGGAAAGATGTGTTCCTTTGAACGTTGTAATACCGAAGAGTCAGAGGTAGAAAAGACTATTCACCCTAAAAGTGGGGGTGACGTATGTTACGCAACAGGCGCATTAAATGCGCAAAAAAAATCACTGATAGCTAGACGCGGCGGTTATAAACCCTCGCCAACCTAAGGACGCCAAGTGGTAGGGGGTAATGATGGTAGCATCAGAGAGACCCAGACCTCGAAGTCAGGCAAGACGCTTGCCATTACCTCGGACCACCAAGCCCTTCGGCATTACCTTAGATTCAATGGCAACAAAGGAGTGACTCGCCCCCATAGACTTCCTCGCACTACTACGGATAAGAGCAAATGATTTCCACAGCCAGAGCCAAGGTAACACGACGTGGTGACATAAGGATCTCGGCATACCTACTCAGGATAACTGACGTTATCTCGGTAAAATACATGCCGGAAGCTCAAAAGCTTGAATTACCGAGCTGGGGGAAACTCTTATGAATTTGCACAAGGCCCAATAATGGAAGGGCCCAGTAATGAATATCATATCCTAACAGATATGCCAGATCTATCTATAATAGATGAATATCCTAACTCCCTCAGAATAAAGGGGTATCTTCACATATGGTATAACAGCCTAGATACTCACACCAGAGATCATGCAGGGTCCAATATATCCTACCTACGGTAAACTTTATAAATACAGGATCAAGCCTTCAGATGCACACATTCTAACTCAATACTATTTACATATCGTCACACTGTGCGCACACATCACCCCCTTTGGCGAAAGCCTAGTTTGTGCACAGTGATCCCACGCACTCTTGGATATCTCTTCCATAGATACTCAGGCAAAGCCTAACGATCTAAGATCAAAGTACCAGCCCAAGGCTAGATATTTTTGTTCTACACCAGAATAGATATCATCGATATTTGTAACTATAGTTTTCCATCTATTTAATTCAACGAAAGTTTGATCTAAAATTAAAATTATGCGTTTGTATTATTCCAAGTGGATTTGGTCTCAGTTATGCTGATTTGGTTATCGATGTTAGAAGGAAGAATACTCCAGTCCGGCTCAAGCTAGTGAAAAGTTTTGTGTGCTAAAAAAAAGGGGGAAGAAGTAAGAATTAAAAAGACATAAAAGGCAAGAGACGAACTAACATGACAACTTAAAGTTTGATCTTTTCAAATTTTTGGAGCGATATTAGTTGCACTTATCGCTACTTTGGGTTTTTTAATTAAAAATAATTAAGGTTGACGACTGAAGTCTTCCCATACCTGGAGCGATGCAAGTTTAATTGTTTGGAATCTTCTAGAAAATGACCATAGCCTTCTTCAACTTGTTATAAAATATTAAAATTTGAACCACAAATCTGAATAAGTAGTTATCTAACCTGTGTTCTATATGCCTTGTGTAATACCCTAAAATTCCTAATCATTATAGATATAATATTTTGGAAAATAATGCCTATTAAAAATAGGTGAATATGTGGTCTCAAAATTGAGTAACATATTTATATTAATTTAGGGAATTTTCTCTAAGACTTAAGGTAATCAAAAACCAAATTCTCTAATTTTATTTTGAGATCATAAAATACCCAAACAAATTAAAGGAAATTGTCAATAATTATTGGACAATTAAATTTACAATAATTGAAGGAATTGAGTTAATTTTCATAAATAATTAAAAGACATATTAAAAGTCATCAAGTATGAATGTTTTGACTTAGCTAAAGATCAAGGACCAATGAGGGGTCAAAATTAGCATTAAGTGAATTGTTGATTAAATTAATATTCATGATTAATCTAGTAGCAAATAAAATGACGTAATTAAGAGTGTTTTACCTTAATTAATAATCAAAGGACCAATGATATAACTCCTAAGCATTATCCAACAATTAAAATTAAAGCACAAAATGAACCAAAAGAAAGGAAGAAGGTAGGGGCGATTTTTGGGTGACTTGGAGAGCAAGTTACTTTGTGAGCAAGTTACTTGGTGAGCAAGCTACTTGGTGGCCAAGTTACTTGGAGAACAAGTTAGGAAACTTGGAGAGCAAGTCGGGAAAACTTTGAGAACAAGTTGGAAACTTGGAGAGCAAGTCGGGAAAACTTGGAGACCAAGTCAGGAAAACTTGGAGAGCAAGTTGGAAAACTTGGAGAGCAAGTCGGGAAAACTTGGAGAATAAGTTGGAAAAACTTAGAGAGCAAGTTGGAAAACTTGGAGAGCAAGTCGGGAAAACTTGGAGAACAAGTCGGGAAAACTTGGAGAGCAAGTACATATGTGGCATTAAGGGACACCTAAGCTTTGATTAGGTCATCAAGATGACATCATAAGGATGACATCACAAGAACACATGGAGGTTGAGGATTAAAACTTCTTTACTAAGTCTAGATCCAATGGCTAGAGTGAGAAATGGGCAAAATTAAATTCCATTTGTGTCCTAGAACTTTCCCTATAAATAGAGAAGCAATCCTCCTCATTTCTTCACACCAAAAACCATTCTAAACAAGAGTGGAGTGAAGCAAGAAGGAGGAGGGAGAAGCAAGAGTCTTCAAGAGGTAAGTTTGTTTTTAATTAGTTTATAGTCTTTAGTTCTTTATAAGTTCTTGGTAAAATAGTAGTTTGATCTAGGAAATTGTTAGGAAAATTCTCTTTCATGTTTGGAAGTCTCCATTGCTTTTAAAACGCAAAATGGAGTGGAAAACATGTTAGGAAATAATTTTTAGGATCAATAGATCATTATGATAAAGTTTTGGAAAACTGACCGGTATAGATCCTATGCTGGTAGCAGACGTTGAGGCTATTATTTTATACATCAAATGATCTTTAAAAATCATGAAATTTTCCAGAAATAAAGTAGACATGTAGGGCTTTCTAAATATATAAAATATGTAATGCTTTGATCTCTGGACAAGGAGATATGAATTTTTGAAGTTAAGCTATTTTTCTGGGCGAAAATCTGGGCAGCGTGTGAAAACATTAAAACTGGGAAATGTTCTTGAAATCTGGGTAAAATCTGATATTTTTACTCAAAAATAGACATCCTAAGTATTCCGAAGAATTTTACGGATCCTTGTTTCAATTTTTATAGAATTAGTTATGATTTTTCAAAGTTACTGAAAATTCTGCCCAGAAATGCTGAAGTAGCGTTTTTGATAAAATGTAAGGGTAAAAGTGGAATAATAAATCCACCAAGGGTGTAAAGGTAAATTAAACCTTTAGGATATTATTCTAAGCAATATGATATTTATCTAATATCATACAAAAATCCGACAATAATGTATAGGATATCCGGGAAGTCTGGAGTCGGGTTCAAAGGTCGGGCGTTTGACAATGACGCGGTGAAAGGTACGTTCGCGTACTAGTAACTTTAATCGTCTATATCTTGTATGATCATATATGATTGATTGATTCATGAAGTGATGGACAAGACTAGGTCTTGGGTCATGCACTGTGACTAAGTTTATGGGGCTTAGATCACCTGTTTATACATTCAGCTTCACATGGGTTATGGTCTTGATAACGCCGTTGAGTTTTCCTAGCACTGAGGACACGATAGGCCATCGTGGCACTGGTGAATAGTGCAGATTGGTTTAATGTGAATATGTGGTGACTGTGTTAATATTGATGTGGAAATATGATTATGCTGTATTGTCATGAATATCTGTCATGTATTGTTATATCTGCTATAGAGGTTAATTGTTACCTGGGATTCAATCCGATTGAATCCCAGATCTGTCTAAGATTCAGGAAAGGAACCAAGATCAGAGAAAGAACCGGTAGATGCAGCCGTGAAAAGGCACCGAGGGGAGAAGCCGATAAGAGGCACCGGTCAAAGTAAATGCCGGAAGAACGTCAACTGAGCATTCTTTCTGTCATGGATTTAACAAAGTTATTTCAAACCATTCGGTGCCGAAGGCAGAGCTCGTCTATATGGGTTAGTCAATCAGTCGCCTTAAAGTCGGTGAGACTCCCACAAGATAGACACCTACCTGGCCGAATCGGTTGATTAATTGAGTTGGGTTCATTGCCCCAAGTCTAGCTGAGGCTTGGTCTAAGGTTGTATAGTTACCATGTAAAAATGTAATTATACAACACTCTGTAATTGTATCACATGAATTATTCCTCCGGGAAAATTTTTAATATATCAGTTTATGTCAGGGCATCAGCATATGTCCGGGCATTTTGTATCAGATACTCATTGTCCAAATGTCAGTGCATGCTCTCCATTTCCGCATTACTCTAAGCTGTAGCACCTCAAACTCTGTTAAGTTTTCTAAAACTAAGTGTCAGCAGACACGCTTTGAAGTGTGGAATTTGGGGTGTTACACCTTGGGTTAAAATTAACAAATTCTCCATCCAATCCATAATATAAGATTTAGTTGTGGAGTTAATCTTAGTCATAAACATAAAATATATTTATCATGTGTCAATTTTTTTTCAATTTACTCATTGATATTTCTTCAACTATAATCAAATAAAAGAGAGATTGAGGAAATTAAGGAAGATGATTATGAGGTTTTAGGGGGGGGGGGAACATCTCATATTAACTATATCAACTAATTTCCTTCATATAATCAAATTAGAAAAATATGTCTTATATTAATAATAAGAAAGAGTACAAAAGAATGTAGTCAAAGCACAACTTGTTATGATAACCCATATAGACCCAAAAAAAAAAAAATAAAAGTAAGTTAAATTATAATGAATTTTGAAATTATTTTTTATAAAGTTATTAAGATATATGCTCTATATCTAGTACTACCTCCGGTCCTAATTATAGAAATAATTCTGTAGTGCAATTTGTGTTCCTATAATTAGGATTGGAAGTATACATGTTTTAGAGAGAGAAGGTCCAACTTCTCTCTTCTTCTCTGCCGCGTCTCTTCGTGATCTTCTTTTCCTTGCCGGCGGCTTGTGATGCAGGTCGTCGGCAAGCACCCTTCTCGTTCCTGGGGCAAGCTTCTCTCTCTCCTTCTTCAGATCTGATCTGCCGAGGTGAGAGTTTTCTGGTTTTCTTTGTTTTTTGTTTTTTTTTTTTGTAGTATGGGGTTTTGTGGTGGTGTTCTTGTCTCTAGAAATAAACAAATCTATCAGATCTGAAATCAAATCCTCTTTGTTGGATGGCTGTTTGGACATTATGAGGTCCGACTACCCTCTTGGTAGCCCGGATCTGCGTTCTAGGGGGAAGATATAAAGAGGTGTGGTCTGGTTTGTGGTCAATGTCACCGGATCTGTTTGGTCAGAGAAGCAGAAGTGTTCTTCAGGACATCAAGAGTCTTCTTTCTTCCAAGGTTGGGTTTTCTGGTTTCTTTACCCCAAGATGGGGTACCCAGTTAGCTGATTTAATCGCAGCTATTACTTTTAAGATTGTGTGCCCTTTAGGGTGGGTTTTTCAACCAACACTCTCTTGTTCGTCACTTCTAACATTGGGTTTCGAGGAGACTGATAATATTCATGATTCTACTTCTACTCTTATATTTTTAATGTACTGTGCTTGGCTAATATTGTATCCAGTGTTTTGTTGTTGTTGTTGTTATGTTGGTTGTATTTGTTTTAGATCTGTTTGTGATTACTGTTATGTATTGTATTGTTTTGGAATATTAATATATAGATCCTTTGAAAAAAAAAAGGATTGGAGGGAGTAAAATCCTTCTAGTATTCCAAAAACTATTGAAATGATATAATTTAACATTTATTTAGAATATCTTTTAGTTGATTACGATGTAGATCTTCAGTAAATGTTAATAAACCTCAACATAGCAGAAATTACCTTATGGAATAATTTAGGAAACCTCTTTTTAATTCTAGTGGTTTATTAAAAAATAACAACTACTACCACAATAAGATATTATTTGAATTTATACCAAATCTCTATCTCTATAATCCCTAAATCTAATCTAGACTACTCATCCCCAATCGTCATCATTCACATGACCGTCAAAAAAGCCTCAACCTTGCAAGTGACTTCACGGTTCCTTCTTTTACTTATTCACCGCTTCTTTCACTTTTCCACTTTTCGTTCCGTTTTTCTTCCTCTAGCTCCAAAATGAATTGACCTCCTCATTCCCTCTTCAGTTTGTAGCTGATATTTTAATTTGTAATAATCTGAATTGGTAATTACAACTTACTTTTCAGAAAGCTCTTTCAGGACCTAAAGGCTACTAATTCATGGTTTTTGGGACTTAAATCCCTTTATGCTTAATATTTATGAGTAGTTTTCTGCTTTTTAATGGGAAATTTGAAGATCTCAACCTTGAATATTCATCAAGTTCTAATTAGTAATGTTAAAGGGAGTTTTAATTGGGAATTGGTGGTCCTGGACAAAAACAAGTCTAATAGTAATTAATTACAAAAGTAATTATAAATATTCTATAAATACACTAAAATTTGTTGTCTTCCTTGCTTTTTCCATGCATCTTCCTTATAGAAACAAATTGACTTGAATTGATGGATGTCATCAATTTTTAATTTACTTGTGTGAATTATGTGGTGGTATATAGTTTAAATTTGTTGTCTTCATTGCTTTTTCCTTGCATTTTCCATGCATGAGTGTGCTTTTCAACCCTCATCCCCAAATTCCTTATCAGTGGGCTTTTTTGTCCAACTGCAACGAAAGTGATCCTCTTGGAATAAATCTTATTCTCTGGGTTACATTTATAAATCATTTTTAATTAATTCATCAAACTTTCCTATGTAGCCAAAAAAAAAAATCATCAAACTAAATAAATTTAATTAAGATAACTTGAAAATTTTTAAAACTAGCCGTATTTTCAAAAAGATATCCTTAATTAAATGGGAAAAAAATGACAGGATTGTACTTATCTCTCTGAATCCCTTTTTCCAACATGATTTTTTGACAAAATCCATATCAATGACACCATTAGGGTATTAGTTGCTTCGTAAAGTTTACGTAACGACTTATGAACAAGAATATAAAAATATACTTTCAGTTATAAAAAATATATAAAAATATACTAGTAGCCACAAGCAGTGCCATCAGAGGTTAAGTTAGCACTAGGGTCCTTCACAATTGACATGTGTAGTTTCCGTTTCTTTATATAGTCTTATTCACTAATTTGTGTGCCGGCTGACCAATGAAATTTGTTCCATATATATATTTCAAAAACTGTACTCGGATTAACTATTTAGTCGTTAATCATTATGGTCTTTACTTTTATTCTTTTTCTTATAAGGCTATATTTTTGTTCTTGCTATAGAAGAGTTTAATATAACACTTAAAAGATAATATATAATTTAGCTAATATTTATTTATATCAAAAACCTCTTTTATTGTCGTGAGACCAAAAAAATATAGAAAACTATTGTTGGAGGGGCTACATATGCAGAATACTACTATCTAGCTTTATTATTATCATCATCTGAAAAAGGTTTTTTCTTTTTTTTCTTTTTGCCATAAAAAGATGGTTTTATCAAGTATGCTATGCTTACATGATTTGACTAGGTCAACGAAAATGATGAGAAGCCCTTCTACTTGTGACTGGAACCCTTGGAAACAAGCATGTGAATTAAATTCAACGAATGTGAAATGGGCACACTTTGTGCCTACCACAATGCTATTACGCGTTTATACTATTCTAAGTGGATTTCGTCTGCCAATGAGCAGTGATACAGTTGACTAAAATGTCAGTCTTCACTCTAAAATGGAGAAAGTTCGATACGCGCTTTTCGATGTGAGGATCTCATTAGTGGCTGATCTGTAAGTACCTTTGTAAGCGTTCTTTGAGCCTGAAGATGTGCTCTGACTGGTGGGTTACCGATTTCTACCTTACCTAAAATTTTATTTGTTTTATATATTAAAAAAAAAGTGCATTTGGTCTTGGCCAAGTCAATTTGGTGATCGGTGGATGAAGGATGAATAGTTCATGCATCCCAGATCAAGCTAGTGAAAAGTTGTGTGTGCTAAAATAAAGGAAAAAGAAGAATTAAAAAGACATGAAAGGCAAGAGACGAATTGACATGACCACTCAAAGTTTGATCATTTCAAACTTTCTGGAGCTAATATAAGTTGTACTTATCATTACTTCAATTCGGTTCTTTTAATTAAAAATAATTAAAGTTGACAACCGAAGTCTTCCCATACCTAAAGATAGAGTCGGAAAAACGGATCAAGCCTCTCAAGCTGGCCTGTTTAAGCCCTTACCCTTCAAGGGCCGAGCTTATAAAATGGAGGCTCCAAATAAAGTCAGCTTAAAAGGACCCACTCTGTAGAGTCGGGGGCTTGAAAGGGCCGACCCTGTTAAGCTCATTAATTTTTTTTTTATTTGCTCAATTGGTAGTTGCCCACTTGTCCTGCCAACTAAGCAAGTCAAAAACCTATACAATAAAGGTAGCTTAGTGCACAAGGCTCCAACCAAGTGGGTAGGCATAAAAATACATCAAGCTTTGGCTAAACAGGCCTGAGCCTGTAATGGGGGCAAAAGGCCAGCGCATAAGGCTTGGTTGAGCGTGATGCCTTTTTATAGGCCTGCTTACAATGTAAGCTTTTAAAAAGGCATCATATTGTAGGCCTTGAAGGTTATAAGTAGACTTTGTGCATTTTAAAATTATAATATAATAATTAAAAAGATAAATATTGTCTTATTCATATGATATAAATATAATTATATTTATTTAATGTATAAACAAGTCAAGCCTGAAGACTTACAGATGAAGCCTTAACTAAATAGGTATGACCTATTTACACATTTAGGTCCTTAAATAGGACTTAGTCTAGCTTTTTTAACAAACAAGTCAGGCTCGACCAAACTCTAAATAGGCTAGACTGCAGGCCGCCTGATAGAGGCCTGACCTATTCTCACCCTGATAGGTGAGGTCTGGGGAGGAATAATTACACACGGCCTTAGCCCAATAGGAGAAAGATTATTTTTAAGATTTGAAAGTATGATCTCCTAGTCATATGGGTTTACTGTTGTGCCGAGGCTCAGTCTCGTGTTAACATAAAAGTTCACTTGACTCAAAGCTTGATCATTTCAAACTTTCTGTATCATATTTGAATTGCACTTAATTATATCACAGTTTCACCTAATTTAAATTGACGTGGGAAGTCTTCTTGTCCTCCAACTTCTTTGTATAAAATTGATTTGACTCGTTGGAATAGTCATAATTTCAAATTCTAGTAATTGTGAGAATTGATGTGGTTGTGGAGCAAATATGTACGCCAATGGGACAACCACGATGAACATAATTGTCGCTGAAAACATTACTACATTCAATAATGGCAATTATCTATGGCCATTAATTCCGTGTCGACAATAGAATTATAGTTTACATTTTTTTTTTTCAAATTGCCACTGAATGTAATTTTGAGAAGGGGGAAAAAAAGAAAGACTACTTGAAAAGATTGAATGTATTATATTATTATAATTTTATCATGAATAAATAAAACAGGATAATGAATTTTTGTTTTCTTGAGTTTTCTGTTTAAATTAATACTTTAGTTAGTGATACACGATTTTTGGACGAAAGACTAATTGAAAAGATTGAAATTCTAACGTGATTTATATCCAAGCAATTACTATGGCCGGTATAAAATAGTATTGAGCCCCCTAATTTTTATTTTTATTTTTCAATCCGACACTTTAATCTTATTTATGATGCATCTATCAAGTGCTAGATACAATTGAAAAATAATATCAAGGTTGGATGTTACTTTACCCATTACTATAATTACTATTGTATGATATAGCCAATAAGAGAAAAGATTGTCTCCATTGGCTTCGTTTTCCATTTAATGTCTCTACCATTAGATTCGCCTTTAATGGTTGGGATTTAATCACAGATTTTTATTATATTTAAAATTATAATATATATATATATATATATATATATATATATATATATATATATATATTTACATACTATCAAATATCAACAATTAAAAGTGGATTTAATAGTAGGACATTAAATAGAGAGTAAATAGAGATTGAGGTCAATGGACACACCCCTCTTCCAACAAGTAGTTGTATCTCTACGCAAGTTTATTCGAATGAATATCTTTATGGTCTTTGCAATTCTATTGAATGAGTCAGAAATCAAAATTTAAAGGTGACAGCAATACGTAGTCAATGTAGGCAGACTTGGGGCTCTTACTTTGCTCTCAAGTTGTTGTTGAGGGTCTCTTTATTTGTATACAGTGATATTCCACCTAAATTTGCATACTTAGTTTCTAAGTTCTAGTCGGTGAGCTGTCATAATGATTCATGATATAAACCTACAAATATATATATTAATATTAATTACGAATTAATGTAAAATATATAACGTTTAAGAATAAATTCTCCTATTACATCTATAGCTCATTCATCCAATAAGTTCATAAAGGGTTCTTTCCTTTAAATTCATTCATTCAATTATCCCATGGTTTGATCTTACACGCATGTTCTTTTTCTCTCTTGGTTTTTACAAATGAAGTAGTCCAATAACATAACGGTGATGAGAAACAGATTAAATTCAATTGCATCATGCATTCCGTTAGATCTTTGTCATAAACATATACACTTGGGAGCTATAATTTTGGAATAAACATAGGGATAGAATATTGTCACTACCAATTTTATGTCACTACCAAGTCGCTACCACTTTTTCACCATTAGATCAGAATCTCAAAAAGAGTGAGAAATGATAAAAGTATATGAGATTCTAATTTAATGGTGAAAAAGTAGTAGTGACATAAAATTGGTAGTGACAATATCCTATCCCATAAACATAATAAAGACCCCAAAAACTTAGTTATGTCTAATAAAGTAATTTCATGTCCTCATTGTGTGTGTGTGTGAACTGTAAGTTTGTAATAATCAATTGATCATCTCTCTTGAACTTACCACAAAAATATTAGACGAGCGTCGTTTTAGTATCTATATACAAGTATATATAACATCTAGTGCGATTTTTAGTAGAGTATTGTTGAACAACTTCTTTTTATTTTGAAGCTAGCAGCAGTTAGTAGTCTGTGTTACTAAAATAGAGAAATTGAAGATCATTTTTTAGCATGAAATTACTTGACATACAAAAAGAAAAATCATATTGTACTCCCACTAATCTAGGTCGAGTTGGACATGACTACAAGAGTAGCAAAACTTTTCTAATGAGTATTTTAATGTTGTTACATTCTGAACTCTTTTTTTTTTTCAACGAAAGACCAAAATTCTAGATGAGTATTTCGTATTAAAAATGAAAATAAATGCATGGAAACTTATATAACGGAGCTGCTGGTCACAGCCAAAAAATAAAAAATAAAAAACTATGAATATACTGAACCTGGAAACAGTCTGTAGAGGCTATTATAAATTTATAATGGGGTTTGGAGGGGATAGTAGCTATGGGCCCAATAAGCAAGGGTCAACAGAAGTCAATAATAGTTTAAGTCCAAAGAGTGTAACTTCCTGTATTTCATTCCCTAAAACAGCCAGAGTTTACTGAAAGGTTAAAAAGGGACTTTTTTTTGTCCTGACGGCCAATTTTTTTCTCATATTTAATTTGGAGGTAAAAATGAAAATAAATGCATACATAGCACCTTATATACTTTTTTTTTTCTATTTATCACATTATCTACTGGAACTGCGGGTCATACTCAAAAAAATATAAAGAAAATAAAAAAAATTATATGTATACTGAAAAACTTCAAACAAGTCAGTTTGTGGATGCTATTATAATGGGCTGTGGAAGGGATATTAGCCACGGGCCTAGTATGCAAGGGTCCACAGATGTGAATAATAGTCTAACTGTAATTAGCTTCCTCTAAACTATGATAAATCCCTAGCGGTCTATATAAAGAGGGACTCATGGTCAGTATTAAAGTCATTTAATAAATCTACAATGGATATGGATACCCTGGGCCTACCAGAAAAAAAAAAAAAAAAGCTTCCAATATTTCGCATCCTAAAAAGAATTATTGACATGGGCTCAAACTCAATACAAACATACATGTGTGTGTTGTTGCGTGGATCTATATCAAGATTTTAAAAATCGGATCGGTCATTGAACCGGTGAGAGTATTGGATTAAGGGTTAGTGGGTCAGACCGGTATTAATTAAAAATATAATATAATTAAAATAGAGAAAAATATTTATATTTTAATAATAAAAAAATTATAGAAACATGGGAGGATGTGTCATATATAGGAGAATGTGTAATTTTATATTGCTTTTCTTAAAAAGAAGAGATCACGTGGTGTGATTGTGAACTTCGGGCTTGACAAAATCTGATCACATTTTTTCTCTTTATTAGTATCTTACTTTATTTATATTTCAGTACTTCACTGAGCGAAAGCGATGGAGAGAGAGGACTTTCACTATGTTTATCAAATCGCAGAGGAGAGTAGACTTTGTTTATCAAATGGCAAAGATTTTTCTGATTTCTCCACGGGGTTTTCTTCGGCGAGTTCAGGCACTCCGTCGATGAACACCTTTTGTTGGGGTGAGTTGGAGACGAGTTCGAACACCAACAAGCACCGTTGTCTCTGTTGGGGTGAGTTGGAGACGAGTTCGATGATAATGGAGAAGGTGGAGATGATTCGCCGCGGATGCTTGCACCCTCGCCGACAAGAACTCGATTATCCATAGCTTCCGTCGATCTCTGTTTCCTGACTGAAAACCAACTCTTTTTTTAGATCTGTGTTCTTCCTCGTCTCTGTTTTTAGATCTCTGTGTTCTTCCTCGTCTCTGTTTTCAGATCTCTGTTTCTTCTCCATCTCTGCTTCTGCGTCGTTCGTTTTTTTTTCTTTTCTTTGACTCGGTGACTCCCTAACTCGTCTGGTTCAATCCGAGTTTCCCGAGTTGACCCGGGGTCACTGAGTCAACTAGGCCAACTCGGACCGGTCTCCTGGCCAATTCGCCAGTTTCCGGTCCGAACCGGTTGGTCCGGTCCGGGTTCCTAAACCATGATCTATATAAAATAAAAATCAACTATATTACATTTATATATCAAGATGTAATGATATGATTATTAGCAAAATAACTTTTATTTTTATGACCAGTGGTATTGGGAGTACTCTCCCCACCCCCTTGCGATCCCCCATCCTATCGCCTATGGATAAAAAAATTTTTATTTTTATGCTGATGATAAATAAATTTTATTATAAAAAAATTTTACTTACTTATTTTGAATTTGTGGCAACTTACATAATGTTGCGTTTTTGCTTAATCAGCATACACATGATCCCTAATTAACATATTATGAGCATAGGGACTATGACGCAAACAATTAAGAAAACTTTAAAGACTCAATAGAAAAATGTTAAAAAAAAATTGAGAAACATGATTAATTTGAATGTTTTTAACCTTTTAATTATAAGAATATCATGATGGCAAAAAATAAGTATAAGAACATCATATGCCATGCACATACAAGTTATTTGGTATAATATTGGGAAAAGAGGACGGTATCTTTAAACTTTATTAATTTCCCTCACTTAATAACACTTATAACAACTGGTCTAATTCCTCTTCATTTTGTCAGTGCTGCAACTCGCAAGCTGAAAATGTTCTTTCACATTTTCCGTGACTGTGGTTATGCAAGAAACATGTGGCAGTTGCTAATTCATCCAAGATATCATACCCGTTTCTTTGCAGCATCTTTTTGTGTTGTGCAAATGGTTTGTTCTCAATTTCAGCAAGGAAATTGGCACGAATTCGACTTCCAACTGCAAGTTGATTTTTTGAGTGGGAATATGGAAATTATGGGCATGGAGAAATCATCTGATTTTTGTCCCTAATCTCAGTAAACCGAGGAATCCAGCTTCGGTAATTCTCAACTCGTGGCATTATTTTGTTTTGGATGGAAATCTAATACCTCCATACATTACGGTGGAAAGACAATGGTGAAATAACGACTATTCCTACAACTGAACGAAAAATGTTTCCTTCATCATCGAACAATGAATCTCGTAACCAAGTCACGTAGGTCAAAAAACTCTTCTATTGCATGAGAGAGCGTGAGACTCAAGCTATTAAGCTACCTCTCAAGGGCAATGGAAAAACAAACCCCTCAGCTAATGGGTGCAAGGTCAATCATGAAAAGGCTATAGGCCCTAAGAGAAACTCTTTGATGGGTTTTGACTTTCATTTCATTAAGCATGAAAATAAGTCAGGTCATGCCAAGTTTTGGTTAAATAGGCCTGAGTCTGTATTGGGAATATGAAGCCTAAGCTTACATACATGTTTTTTTTTAGACTTTAACCATAGGCAGACACAAGGGGAGCTAGTGGTGGCCCCCGCCCCCTATTATTATTATTATTATTATTATTATTATTATTTTAAAAAAAGAGTAATGTGTGGATGCTTGGAACCGAACTTGTGATATTTGAGGTGAAAGAATTAAGTTCTAAGAAGCATGCCACATGAATGAAGAGTACAATGGTATATGAGTTTATTTTGTTAGATATATATTAGGTTGAGGATATATTAAATGCCTATTATTTATTTATTTTGTTTTATAATATAATTTGATATGCACTCATCTTTTCCGAAAATCGCCTTTCATTATTATATATAGTTCCCTTTTTTTATGATGTAATTTGATATGCATATCAAGAGAGGCATTTAATATATATCTCCAAACTTTAATATATCCCAACACGTGAATCTTCTTCCTTTCAATCGCTGCTCGCCCGCCATTTTTTCAACAACTTATTTACAAATTTTGAGAATTAATAAAGTACTCAAAATCATATCTTTTCATTTAATTTCCTTCATGAAATTTATTATACATGATTATATTTTTCTAATAATACTACTTTTATACTGATTAAAGAATATTTTAGGGTTAGAATTTTAGATAAGTTTTGAGTTTTGTTAAAATATGGTTATGAGAATATAGATGATAACTAATAATTAATTTTAATCAGTTTACTTTTTTTATTAATATTATTTTTAAAATCATATTGGTCATGAAATTAATAATTCATGTTCTTTGTCATGAAGCCCAATTTTTTGATAATTCTTTGATTACATACATTGAAAAAGAAATTGTTTTGAGTTTTAGCATGGATTTAATTATAGATGAGTTTAACAATATGAAAACACGTAAAATAAGTGTTAAGTGAAGTAATTTTGATTTTTGTAATAGGGTTCTTTCATTTTTTTTTAATATTAGATCCGTATCGTATTTCAAGTACTTTTATTTACGATATAACATTTTTTTTTATTTTCGCCCCCGTCAATAAAATTCCTAGGTTTGCCACTGGCTCTAACTTGAGCCTACATGAGGCTTAGGCAAGCCTAAAGTTTTTTTACAGGCGTACTTACAATGTAAATCTTTAAAAAGGCCTCATATTGTAGGCCTTGAAAACCATAAGAAAGCTTTGAACCTACTAAAATCTAAATAAATATAGGCTTTTGGTAGGTTTCAAAGCAAATCATATTTACAAATTGTTCCGTACACTTAGATAAAAAGAACTATATTCATTCAAAATAAAAATGACCTTTTGGGGGGGGGGGGGGGTATAAGATTGGGGCATTTAGCCCTTCATCATCCCTTGATCAAAACATACCGTGAGTGTGCAAGACCCACAAAGTCAATGCATGTACAATATTTGTGATGCTTTTTTAAAAACACATTGCCATTTAACGATGAAAATTTAATACCCAGAAATAAAATAAAATTTTATATTTACTTTCATAGAAATCTTAAAGGCAGAGCTATAGTCATTTTAGGGATTTGCTTCTGCTGGCACTTCTATCACCAGGATACTGATAATTAAATATTATTACACTTATTTGTATCTCTTGGTGAATAAATTTAGGATTGTTTAGTTAATAAATAATGGATTTTATTACTTAATCGAGCTTTGAGCTTTTAATTGGATTTAATTCATTTTTATGATTAAATTCTAAATTTACAGTGATTTAGTATTTTCGCAATAACTTTTGATCTAGATATCCGATTAGCCTGATTCTTCTTTCCTTTTTTAGATGATTCAGAGAGCCACAATTGTTATGAAGACTCGGAAGGCTGATTCGGACAAGAAGATGGACGAAATTGGGGCTAAAGACAGACACATTTTTCTGGATTTTTATTTTGCTCGAATTTTGCAATAAAAGACCAATTTTTAGAGGTTGCCTTTTTTATAGAGATTTCCTATTGATTAGGGGTTTCCTATTTATTAAAGGTTTCCTATTTTTTAGAGATTTCTTATTTATTAGAGGTTTCCTTTTTTTAGTCATCTTTCCTATATAAGGAATATTAGATGGTGGCTACAAACATATTCTCAATTACGTTGGAGGAGATTTTCGGATTAAATTAGAAGCTTTTTATTTTCTCTTAGGTTTTCTTCATGTTCTTCTTCATCTTTTCTTCTGCATTTTTCCTAGCCATGCTTGGCTAAGCTTCTTTGATTGACCCAATGTTGAGGATTCCATGATTCGTCTAGAGAACTTGTGCTTTATCGATAATTTAACTCGTTTCTATTTTCATCTTATCGGATCCGATTTCTAAAAATAGTTTGAATATTAGATTTAATATTCAGTTTGGTTTATCCTAAAGACTGAGTTCGAACTATGTTTTAAGTTTTGCTGTGCAATCGCACAGTGGGACGCCGTTGTTCGGACATATTCTAGGCGATCGTCTAGTCAAGGGATTTTCTGGGTGAATGCAGAGATCTCGGTTCATCCCGAGCCAAACATGGGTTATTTATATTTTGTTCAATGATGGAAGTCTCTGGAATTTGAACATTGGGTTAATCGATTTTAATCTGTTTCTTCTCGTTTTCTTATATTCTATTTTATCTTTACTTCATTTAAATTGAATTTCTATTTTAGTTTATTAATTTAAAATCCAAAACCTAATCCCCCTTGTTTTCATTGCATTTGCATGACATTTAGATTACTTAGAATTCAATAAAAGGCTCCTCGAAAAGAGAGAACGATCCTAGGTTTGCCTTTATGCAATCCTTGGTTAATTGTTGATTGTGGACCCCAAGGCTAATGACAAAAAGGTCTCCATCAGATACCATGTGGACCTCCAATACTTTCATATAAGAAAGACACAATCTTCTTGAGCTAACCTTACTAGAGGCTAAGCACTTCTTGCTCTTATGATGATGACAATGATTGTGATTTTTAGTTGCAGAGCATAAGGTTGAAGAAGATTGATTGGCTTTGAAACAGCCAAGAACGAAGCTTTTCAAGAGAAATCTTTTGGTAGGAGGCATAGTGATGTTACTGTTTATTAATTTTACTGTGGCTATGCGTGTAGGCTTTTGTGATTTTGATAGCTTTTTATCAATTTCTACACAGAAAAAAGCAGGCACGATGTGACGTCTGTGCAGAAATTGATAAAAAGCTATTAGAATCACAAAAGCCTGCACACATAGCCACAGCAAAATTAATAAATAGTAACATCACTATTTCTCTTGCCAAAAGATTTCTCTTGAAAAGCTTCGTTCTTGGCTGTTTCAAAGCCAATCAATCTTCTTCAACCTTATGCTCTACAACTAAAAATCACAATCATCGTCATCATTATAAGAACAAGAAGTGCTTAGCCTCCAATAAGGTTAACTCAAGAAGATTGTGTCTTTCTGATATGAAAGTATTGGAGGTCCACACGGTATCCTATTGACTGAAATGCCAGCAGAAGCAAATCGCCAAAATGACTATATAAAATTTTATTTTATTTCTGGGTATTAAATTTTCATCGTTAAATGGCAATGTGTTTTTAAGAAAGCATCACAAATATTGTACATGCAGCCTAATCTCTCCAAACGTCTCATTTTAAATTTTAATGTTTTTTAGAAATATAAATTGCCTGATATTGTGCCAAGGGCTTGGTACAGGACTCCTCCCTGGGAGTACTATTCGGTTGGCAACTCAGTTTCTAATAAAAGTCAAAATAAAGACACATGAACAAGCACATGCGTGCAAGAGTAGGTAATTAACCATCTTTTTCTGCATGCACAAAACAGTTCCTGTCATGCATTCAATGAGTTTCTCATGATATGTTTCTGTGATGATATGAGTTATGAACAAAGTCGTTGTCTATGAAACAACTAGGCAGACAATTATTATATTCCTTTCTCATACATTTATTCTCTCCCAAGTTACAAAACCTTTTTCTCATCTCTCAATTATTTAAACAAGTAAGGTGATCGGCTTGATAAGAAAATACTCTTGCCTATAATTAATTAGGTGTTACCCATACTACTACCATTACCGCATGTTGAACTCCGAACCTTGGCCTTCTTGTTTTCAGTTGTTGTTTACATTTTTTTAAGTAATTTAATTATCTCTCAAGACAGAACCCTGAAAATACCACGGGAAAAATGGGTTCTTTTTCATTCTTTGTTTTAAGAAAATGCATTGATCAAGCTCAATAAGTTATCCTTTTATGATTTTAACTATAATTTTCTCGTGAGTTTTAGATATTTTTAGTTTATTATAATATATTTAAAATCACTAAGCTAAGCAGAGGCGGAGCCAGAAATTGTAGTTACGGGGGGCGAATTTTATAAAATAGAACCCAAGTATTTATGAAATTTCATTTTAGCCCTATAAACATTTCAATATTTCTATTTTAGTCCTTTCATTATAGAAATAATAGGGACTTAAATGAAGATATTAAAATGTTTATAAGGTTAAAATATAATTCTATAAAAACTTGGGTCTTCATCTATAATTTTAGGGGGGGTGGGGGCCACCCCTAGCACCCCCCTCCCTCCGCCCTTGAAGCTAAGGTAATCTACTAGCCTTATGTATTTCTAAAAGAAGAATGCAAATACCTAAAAATATGTGTGTGAGAAGGACCGTTTGGCTTTGATCACTTAAAAACCTCAATGTTGTTGATGTCCCCCGATTGCAACGAGAATCCTCCGCTTGAAACTTCCTGCTCCTTGGATGCTTGCTAGGCAAAGACAAGGTTGAGGTTTGGTTTCTTTAGGTTTTTATATTGTGGTTTCTTAGGATTAAGTTAAAGATAAGATAAACAAGGTTGGAACCTATCCTTTTATGGATGACACCTTTTCCTCTCTAAACCTTTGATAAAAATCGAAATTTAGAGAGCATAAGGATGTTTGAAAAAAGATCCAACCCTCCCCCTTTTATAGCCTTGGTGGGTTGAAAATTCCTAGCCCTAATTGCCTTAAGAATTTCTAGCTTATACACTAAGAAAAGGGGTTTTAGATAATAGGTCCACTCTTTGTTAACCAAATCACATTAAATTCACATCTTGATTGATTGATTGAATTTAATATGATGAATCATATTCATATCTTAATTGTTGGATTGAATTTAAGATGATGGATCACATTTATTTCTCCTTTTTTCCCCTAAAAAACCGTCCATCAAAAGGGCACACTAAAAATAAGCATTTATAAGAGTCTAACCCTAATTTAAGTTCTTATAAGAAAGGTTCAATCCAAACTTGATGAATTAAATTCATATTTTGATTGAATAATAATTTAAAGTGTTTTATTTCCCTACAATTAACGACCAACACCACCATGGAGAGAGAGGCAATGGCCGGGAAGCGGAGGAGGAAGAGAGGAAGAGGAGAGTTAAAGAGAAAGAGGGCATAATGGTAAATTCATTATCATTTTAAAATCTCAATTTGATCTCTATAAGATTCTTTATAAATTTTGATAGATGTTTTGGGGTTTTAGAATTTCATACAGTATTTAAATGACATATTCTCAATTTTATAATGATGTATGGTTCTAGGCTTGATGAGCGTAGTTGGGGTCATTCATAGTTTTCACTCATCAACTTTGGTAATTCCCTACTTTGAATTGGCATTAGCATAAGTAGCAGTGATGTTAAAACATGCTCTAAATTTTAATTCCTTAATATCATCATTTTTATAATTTAAATTTTAAAACTATGTGTTCTAAATGGACATTAAGGTTTAAGAAAAAAAAAACACTGGTGATGTTAAAAGAAGATGAATAAATTAACCAATAGATCGAGTTTTTTTGACGTTACCATAAAGAAAAGATCAAATTAGGGACGGAATTACTGACAAAAAAGATATGTTGGAAATTACCGACGGAATTCATCGGTAATTCGATTTGTGATGGAAATTACTGATGGAATTCCATCTGTAATGTATTTTATCACGGTTTTTTTTTGCGACGCATTTTTCTGCTGCAAATCCAATTACTGATGGAATTTTGTAGTGTATAAAGCATTGCTAGATCTTTGTAAGTCTTAAGTTTGAATCCCAGATAAGACACTTATATTAGGAGGGGAAGCCACGAATAGGATACCGAATTATACTATAAAAAAAATGAGATGAATAAATTAATAATTATTTTTGTAAGAGATATCCAAGAAATTTTCACGTATTATATGTCGTTTTCTCGTGCTATATATTCCCACAAGTGGATCACTGTGGTTCTATATCAGGAAACCGTGTTTACAAGTCATATACTTGTGAATTTGCGATTATTGAGAAAAGCATATTGAATTCAAGACATATTGCACTAAGACACTAAATAGTGTATGTATATATAAACATCCATATCATTATTTGACGTTTTTTAACACGTCACACTAAATTATAAATTGTTTTACAAATAGGGTTCAATATTTCTGCAATTGCTGCAAAAACATTAAACCTTTACAAATAATAATACTCCATCTTGTTCTTATTATAAAGCATCAACTAGCAAGTTTATTTGGTTTTTTCTATAAGGCACTTGCTTGTACTTAAGGAGCATTAATTTTTTTTATGTATATCCATAATTAATAAGGATAGGGGCTGAGAGAATAATTAATATGATATTAGAATTATTACAATTAGTAGGGGTAAAATTGTAAATTACTTAAATTCCAGGACAACTTTATTAACTTTAACTATTTTTATTTGTTTGTGAGATTCGTTAGTTGATGCCTTATAATAAAAATTTAAGAGAGTATAGTTTTAGGTTCCTATGTATTATGCCACCTTTGTGATGAAGGAAAATATCATTATGCTTTAATGTTAACTTTACTAAAATGCGAATTTACATGTGTGGTTGTTACTTGTTATGATGACACATGATTTGGATTTTAATGATGCCATTTTATGATAATTTATGGACATATATTATAAAATTAACCAAAAAAAAAAAAAGATGTGAAGCATATGTTTCTAGGATAGTTTATTATACTTACTCATATTTTGCCTACCTTTACCTAACTTTCTCAATATCATTAGATTATAATTTCATCTAACGGTGAAGATTTGAAGAATAAAATAAACCTTTTACTCCTTCCTCTCCTTCACCGGCTCCCACCCTCACTGTCTCTCCTCCGTTGGTTATTTCGCCTTCTCCAAAGAAACCAACATATTCACCAGTCATGTCTCAAGCCCAAATCTGTCTAATCTTCCAACTTCTTCCACAAGCCCTACCCTTTTTTTACGCACCCCATTCTCACTTGCAGGAAAAAAATAACCATGTTGTCAATTTTAGTCATCCCAAACGGTCGCTTGTAATTTCGATAGATTTGAGCAAAGAGCTGAATATGTTGATTTAATGCAAGATCTGATTCCAAAAATGAAAGACGGGACTATTCGAACTGCCCTTGATACTGGTTGTGGGGTGAGTTTTACATTTTGTTTTCGTTACAACATTTCCCTGCATTAATCCCTATAATGATTCTCAGCAATGTTTTTAGACTTGAATTCACTTACACGATAGAAGCAATTCACTTGGTAAGGTCCTACCTTCTAATAAACTAGCTAAAGCAAATGTAAGAGGCTTCCGTGATGTAGTGATAAGCTGTTGGTGCTCATCAGTCCACTTGGCACCAAAACTTATTCCACGGTGAAGATGAAGAGGAACGCCATGAATAGTACAATCCTGCGCAACTTGGGCTCCCAATGATTGGCACAATCTTGTGAGTGTATTTGCCTATAACTTGTGTAGAAACAATTCATGGAAGATGTAATAGGCTAAAATTTCTATTTATCATAAATATTAAATTTTGATGAATAATTAGCATAAAAGAAAGGTGAATATGCGTCTGAAGTTATTATAATTTATTGATTATAATGTTAGGCAAATTTCACTTAGAATTAAATTAACAAAAGGCAAAATATAAGACTAGGATTAGGGATAATAAAATATGATATAAGTAGCACATAAAGTTATGGTTATTTTATAACCAAAAGAGGCAACAAATACCATGAAGACACTTAATCAAATTAAGGAAAATTAGCAAAAGTTAATGGGTAAATTAGCTTGCATCCATTAAGATTAATTGCATAAATTCTTATAATTAATTAGAGACAATTATAAATATTCAAGAGAGGGCTGATTATTTTTGAAAATTGAGGGTCAAAGATCAAGGATTAAAGCTTGAATAATAAAGTACTAATGACCTTGATTAAGTGACAAACCAACTAGACAATGACGCATATAATCAAGGGACATTTAAGGTCTTGATTAGGATGTTAATTTAAGCTTAATACATCTGCCCTCAAAAGTCCACAATTCCAGCTGGCCTTGTTGGAGCAATGAGAGCCAAGTTTCTCAAGTTAATATCTCAAGTGTTAAGCCTAAACCTCCATGTAATTGAATTAACCAATGACAAGAGTAATTAAAGGGTATCTAAGCACTTGATTAGAGGGTTAATAAAGCTCCACAAATCTGCCCCAAAAGTCAACATAAATGGCGCCTTGCACATGGAGGATTTTGAATAGGATTTATTATATAATAATCAAGATATTTTGCTTATAGAAGCACTTGCAATTTAAAATAAAAGATCTTCAATAGTGTTTAAATTTTTCTAACAACAATGAAGGGTAAAGATTAAGTTTGATAAAGTGGGTTTGATCCAATGGTTAGGGTAAAACATGAGAGGTTTTATCACATGAAAACAAGGTTCACATAAGCTTAGAATTTTCCCTATAAATAGACCATGAAACTCTCTTCATTCTTCACACCAAATCAGCTCAAAGCATTTGATCATAAGTAAGAGTAAGTGTGAGGATGAAATTTAAGAGGAGGAAGAGAAGGAGCAAGGTTCTTCAAGAGTAAGTTCTCTAGTCTTTGGCTTTTTAGTGTTTAGTAAAATTGTGGTTTAATCTAAAAAATCGTAGAATAAATTCCTTTTCATGTTTTTAAGGCTCCATTGCTTTTAAAAAGAAAAATTTTGAGTAAAAAAAGTTGGGAAATAATTTTTAGAATTAATGGAACAAGATAGTGAAAGATAGGAAATGTCCAGATTTCTGGATTACTGGAATCAGTCACATTGAAGCTATTATTTTATGTGTAACTTTATCTTCAAAAATTATGAAATTTTACATGAATAAAGAAAACATTTGGGCGATTCTAAAAATATAAAATTTGTAGTGTTTTGAGTTTTGTATAAAGAGATATGAATTTTCCAAGTTAGCTCATGTTTCAAAACTGGGAACTGGGACAATAAGGGAAAAGATTAAAACTGGGAATTATTTATGCATTTTGAGTTAAAGGCGTTAGTTTTCCTTAAAAATAGACATGTCAAGGGTTATATATAATTTTGGAGCATCTCATTTTGATTTGTTTGTAATTAGTTATGATTTTTCAAAGTTATGGAAGAATTTGAGCTGAAATGCTGAATTTTGAAATTTAAATAAATGTAAGGGTAAAATTGGAATAATAAATCCACTGATGGGAAAAAAGGACAGAAGTGGCGAAATTACCTTTTAGGATGTCATTCTAAGTCATATGGTATTTATTATAATATCATAATGTGGTAATAACATTATAGGATATCCGAGAAGTCAGAAATCGGTACCAAAACGAAATCGTACCGTTAGCTATGCAAACTAAGTTACGGACACGTATTGTAACCATAATCTTCTATATCTTGTATGCCTATATATGATTGTTTGTTTCATAAGAGTCATGAACAAGACCAGGTCTTTGGTCATGCACCGTCAATAGGACTTGTTCTAAGGTCACATGTTTGTTTACATTTAGTTTTGTGTAGGTTATAGTTATGACAATACCACAAGTATGTTTTCTTAGCACTGAGGACACATGGATTCCTGGCACTGATGAGTGCAAACGCTATTGACATTACATTTACTGTGTGTTTTGTGTTGTGGATACTGAAATGTTATGAATATATGTCATATATTATACCTACTATAGAGATTAACTGTTACATGAGATTCAATGGGTATTGAATCTCAGACTTAACCATAGCTTCAAGATCTAGAGGATTAGGAGCCGGTACAAAGGGTAAGCAGCAAGCTTGAAGATTCAACCAGAGTTTTTATTTTGGACTATATTTAAATAATTGTACCATTATTATACTCGACCGGATACACTATGATTAATTTGTAGCCACATCCTTATCAGTTACTCCACCGCTCTATATAATACCCCAAAATTGTATTTCACTTGAATATAATATTTTGGCCATTTAGGACCCATTGAAAATAGGAAAGTATGTTGTCTCCAAATTAGTAAGTGTATTTATTCTATTTCTGGAATAAGTTGTCGGTAGGACTTAATAGGGCAAAATCCAACTCTCTAAATTTTATTAGGAGTCATAAAAATATTATAAAATGCCATAAAAACACCTAAATTAATTAGCTAAGATTTTTCAACAATTAAAGAACAATTAAGGATATATTGACATATAACTCATATATTGTCAAAAATAAGCCGTAAAGGAGTAGGAAGAGGTCTAAAATAATTAGAGGACACTAAAAATAATTAGTAAACACCAAAAATTAATCTTAATTGAATTAACATGCATAATTAATTTAATGATAAATATTTACAAGCAATTTGGAATATTTAGACTAAATTCAATATTAAAGCTTAACAAGGGATCGATAATAGAAACAATTGGAATTAGTAGGATCATAATTGAATTGTGAAACAATTAAAACACTACCTAATTAAGCTAAAACAAATAATAAACAAGAAGAAATTAATTTAGGGCTTTTTGTCACAACAAAACCTAATTGGATCAATTTTTGGAGGTCCAAACTTTTGCCCAACAAACCAATAAAGCCCAAAACCAATTTAAAACCCAAAAATCTGAAGGGGGGCACGGTTTATTGAGGCTTCAAGAGGAAGGAGTTGAGTTTCATCACATGTGTTAAGATGGTAGCTTCTAGGATACAAATTACTATTCCATACTTGCACCCCAAGGACTTTAGCTTCTAGGAGAAGGAAAAATAAAGAGAGGAGGGGAGAGAGAGAGAGAAGTCGGATGAGAGGGAGAGAGTGGTGAGGATTTGATGTTTCAATTTTAAGCTAGATCCAAGGGTCAAAATTTAACAAGAAGGAAGTTGCACTTAATTACCAAATTGTCCAACCTTTTCACTATAAATAGAGGGCCAAGCTCATTCATTTTCCTCACACCAAGCAAAGCATCATCTGCTTATTTGAGAGAGAGTTGAGAGAGCTGAAGGAAGGCTTGAAGGAGATCAAGCTTTAGGTAAGCAAAGTTCTTTAGTTTTGAGTTTTAAATTCATAGCTAGAAGTAGTTTAATCTTTAAAATTCTATAATAGTTTTAATTTCATGTTTTTATGGTTAAAAATAGCTTTATCTCAAAAAATTAGTGAAGAAAGTGATTTAGCAAAATTTCCGGGTTAGAAACATAGTAGTAACGAAGTTCTGGTGAAAATTCGTCGGTTAGGCGATTTCTGAACTAGTAACAGAAAAACTCATATTTCATGTTGAAAATGATATTGAAAAATTCTGAGAAAATTCATGATCAAAGTAGACATACAGGGAATTTCAAATATGTAAAGAACATGTTGAAATGATCTCTGTACAGTGAGAAAGAAATTCCCAAAGTTTAAGTTGCGAAAATGCTGGAATTTCTGGGCAGAGGATGAACACGTGAAATCTGGGAATGATTTTTGAATTCTGGACAAAGCCTGATATTTTTTCTGGAAAATATACATCCTAAGGAGTCTGGAACATTTTACGGATCTTCATTTCGATTTTCCTAGAATTAGTTATGATTTTTCGAAGATAGGCGAAATTCTGCCCAATGTTGTCCAGCGTTTTTCAACGAATTTTGGGAAAATAAAATTATATACCAATGTACCAAGGGTAAAATAGTCAGTAGTGACCAAAATATATTTTAGGATATTATTTATAAATTAATAACGCAATATTCCTAATATAGGAAGACTGCAATCATTCTCTGATCAACGTTACACCGGAACCACATACCGAAATTACCAACGCAGGTACGAACGCGTACTGTAACACTAACTTTGATGCTTATGGTATACTTATATGTGATAGATAGTCTGAAACTCTATTTTTGAAAATTGACCATACACATACAGCTTGATACGAGTTATAGTCTTGATCATGCCGTTATGTTTTCCTAGCGCTGAGGACACGGATGTACACCGCGGCATTGGTGAATAGTGCAGACTATAATAACATGCATATTACAGTGGCTGTGTTATGTTATTATCTAAGTATGAGAATATTGTATGTGATTATTACTGTTTTATCATGGATATCTGTCATACATATTTGGTATATAAGCATGAGGTTAACCGTTACCTGAGGTTCAATGGTAATTGAACCTCAGCTCTTACCTTAGCCCCAGGACCCTCAGGTGGCCAGTCCGAGGAGAAGGGCAAGCAGGTGGTGTGAAGAAGCAAACGAGGGCTCCCGTTTTGACATTTTTAAATTTTCTGTCTTCTTGGATATTCGTTTATATGGATGACTGTAACAGCATACTGATACACCTTGAATGAATGTCTTATCAGTTCCTCGTTTTCACGACTATTCCGATGCTCTACTCTGATCAAACCTTTTAAACTCTGATAACACTGTTTCGAAAACATTTTAGAAAATTGGGATGTGACACTCTAACCAACATATACACTCAATCATTCCACTCTGATGATATTCTTATATACTACTAATGTATATAATTAATAGTATGGAAATAGGGATGTTACAGAAGGCATATAAATCTAAAAAATATAAAATTACTTCAATGAGCTAGTTAGCAGTTCATGAAATCAAGCAAAACAATAATTTGTTTTTTTAAAAAAAACAGTAAAACACAGAGCCATGGAAAAACGATCAACCTAAACTTTCATTAGCAAATGAATAGAGACAGATGTTAAATATATAGATGATCAAGTCAAATAGATTCTTAATCCAAAAAAAAAAAGGTAACTTCTATAGAACAAATTCAAAAAATTACTTTATATTACACATAACAATATCCATTTGAAGCTGCACCCGAAAATAAATTTTAAAAAAGCGAAACCAAGCAGGATGGTGCCTTGCTCCTCAAACAAGGATGATGAACCATGACCTCGACCACCATATACAATTTGCATATAGCAACTACCTAGCTGAGAGGGTAGTGATTGAACAAGTAGGCCTTAATTAGCGCCTCTCTTCCAGCTTCAGATAGGAGATTCTTATTCTACCCAAAAATGATTTTCCTATTATAAATATTATGAAATTGGATGTTCATAGCCACATAGTCTCTTGGGATTCCATCTCATATGACTAATGAGTCATTATGCCCTGCAGCTCCCCAATTGAAAAATTTCTTCTATTTATTCCCTATAATCTCCAATTACACAATTATGTTGCTTAATTTCGTTCTTTATGTACTTGCAATTCTTTGGGTTTGTCTTCAATGTTGGGGTCCTATTGTAACATCCCAATTTTCAAAAGCGGAATAAATTTTTTTTTTCTTTTCCATCAGAGTAGAGCATCGGAATAATTTCAAAAGAGTGAGTATCTGATAAAACCTTCACTGTTGTAGTATCTGGCTGCTTACACAGTGGTACAGTAGTCTGAGAATTGTTTAATAAAATAACGTTGAAATAAAAATTTCTTCGTCTTCGTCCTTGCGCTGGCTCCTTATCCTTGTCCTTGGCCTTGGTTCCTCTGGACCCTGACGCTATGATAAGAGCTGAGGTTCAATTACCATTGAACCTCAGGTAACGGTTAACCTCATGCTTATGTATCAAATATGTATGACAGATATCCATGGCAAAACAGCATTTAATCACATACAATATTCATATACTCACATAATAACATTACACGGCCACTGCAACATGTATGTTATTACAGTCTGCACTATCTCCAGTGCCACGGTGTACATCCATGTCCTCAGCGCTAGGAAAACATAACGGCATTATCACGACTATAACCCGTATCAAGATGTATGTGTATGATCAATTTTCAAAACAGAGTTTCAGACTATCTATCACATATAAGCATACCATAAGCATCAGAGTTAGTGTTACAATACGCGTCCGTACCTGAGTCGGTAGTCTCGGTATGTAGTTGATCGGTCTGCGTTCTTTCGGATAGCCTATAATAGTAATATTGCCTTATTAATTTATAAATAATATCCTAAAAGATATTTTGGCCACTACTGACTATTTTACCCTTGGTACTCTAGACTATTTTACCCTTGCTTCCTTCTCTCTACTCTCTTTCTCTCTAAAACTCATTTGAGTTTGGTGTGAAGAATGAAGAGGGGAAGCCTCCTATTTATAGGCTTCAAGCATCTTCTCTAACAAGCCTCTTCCTTCAACTTTTTCATCCTTCTTCAAGAAGCTAAAGAACTTGCATCTCAAGCAATGAATAGTGCCAATCTTCTTGACTAAGTTTTGACTCAATTGACCATGTGTTGAATAAAGAATCTTGCACTCCAAGGCTCTACAAACAAAACCGTGGCTTCCTCTCTCTAATAGCCATTTAATATGCTTTTAATTTGTCCATTGCATTGTTAAACCAATTGGAACTTATCTGATTCACTCTACTCATGCGCCACTTTATTCTTTTGACTTTTCAACTCTATGTTATAATGCTTGATTCATAATTCCTCCCACATTTAGCCATTTTCACAACCCTTTATGGTTTATTCTTGATGATATAAGAACTAAATGTTAATATTTTAATTAATGTAGATTTAATTATCTACTACTTATTGGCAATTTTCTTTAATTGGATTAATTATTTTCTCATAACTTTTGGGTTCACTTTGGTTATTAATGCACCATGCATTAATTTAATAATCATAGGGCAACTTATGGTCCCTAAAATAAAATTGGATTTTTGCCTCTTTAAATTCCAAGGAAAACAAACAAATATATTACTAAAATTAGAGACAACATACTTTCCTATTTTAAATATGTATTATTTGGCCAAACTATAATGTTCAAGAGACATATGAATTTTGGGGTATTATACCATTATTTTAATTAGTGAAAATTTAATTGTCTCCTAATCGTGGTTAATTCCCTTTAATTAATTCAAGTAGTTTCATAACACTTCCTTGATTATTTTAGTTACATAAGAACCATGTTTTAATATGATCATTTTATCATATTTATGTTCCTTAATCATACTCTTAAAATTGGCCTTTCAACTTTAATTAATCTCTCTTAATTAATTTTAGTATCTCCATAGCATTTTATTGTTCTCATGATTATATAAGACTAGGCTTTAATATGGTAATTTTGTGGTATTTTATGATCCCAAAATAAAATTAGAGAATTTGGTTTTTAATTACCTTAATTCTTAGAGAAAATTCCCTAAATTTACATAAATATGTTACTCAATTTTGAGACCACATATTCACCTATTTTTAATAGACATTATTTGCCAAAATATAACATTTATAATGATTTTGAATTTTAGGGTATTACACCTATGAATAGATAATGATGAACACCATTTGAGATAAGTGTAACATCCCAATTTTCTGAAGCGTTTTTGAAATAATTGATCAGAGTAGAGCATCGGAATAATTTCAAAAGTGTGAGTATCTGATAAACATTTACTGATGTAGTATCTGGCTGCTTACACAGCGGTACAGTAGTCTGAAAATAGTTCAACAAAATAACGTTGAAATAAAAATTTCTCCGTCTTCGTCCTCGTGCTGGCTCCTTATCCTTGTCCTTGGCCCTGGTTCCTCCGGACCCTGACTCTATGTTAAGAGCTGAGGTTCAATTATCATTGAACCTCAGGTAACGGTTAACCTCATGCTTATGTATCAAATATGTATGACAGATATCCATGGCAAAACAGCATTTAATCACATACAATATTCACATAATAACATTACACAGCCACTGCAATATGCATGTTATTATAGTCTGCACTATCTCCAGTGCCACGATGGCCTATCGTGTCCTCAGCGCTAGGAAAACATAACGGCATTATCAAAGCCATAACCCGTATCAAGTTGTATGTGTATAATCAATTTTCAAAAACAGAATCTCAGACTATCTACCACATATAAGCATACCATAAGCATCAGAGTTAAGGTTACAATACGCGTCCGTACCTGAATTGGAAGTTTTGGTATGACGTCGATCAGAAAAACGATTGCAGACTTCCTATAAGAGTAATATCGCGTCTATTAACTCACAAATAATATACTAAAAGATATCTTAACTGCAATTGACTATTCTACCCCTGGTGTATTTATTTTTCAATTATTTCCCTTGAATTTTCGGATAAAAACGCTGATTATCAGCATTTAGGGCTGATTTTTGCCTAACTTCGAAAAATCATAACTAATTTTAGAAAAATCGAAACGAAGATCCGTAAAATGTTCCGGACTCCTTAGGATGTTTATTTTCCAGAAAAAATATCATACTTTGCCCAGATTTCAAAAATAACTCCCAGATTTCACGTGTTCATCCTCTGCCCAGAATTTCGCCCAGAAAAATAGCCTAATCTTCAGAAATTCATATCTCCTTGTCCAGAGATCAAAACATTACATATTTTATATATTTGGAAAGCCCTACCTGTCTACTTTATTTCTGAAAAATTTCGTGATTTTTAAAGATCATTTGATACAGAAAATAATGCCCCCAATCCAGTTGACTCCCAAAATCCAGCAATTCTAGACTTCTTTCATCTTACTCTAACTTGTTTCCTTAATCCTAAAAGTCACTCCCAAACATGTTTCCACCTTGTCAAGCATCTTTTTGATGCAATAAGGCTTGAAAACAAACATGGGAAATTACTTTACCTATATACTAGATTAAACTAACATCTACATTAAAACTACTAAGAACAACTAAAAACCATAAAACTAAGAACAAGCTTACCTCTTGAAGCTTCTTGTTCTTTTTCCTCCCTCTTGCTCCTCTTAGAAATCAACTATTGAAGTTTGATTTGGTGTGAAGAATGAGGGTGGACAAGGCTTCTATTTATAGGCAAAGGGTGTGGCAATTTTTGTAATTAATTGAAACTTTCTCTTATCAATTTTTGACCATTGGATTAAAGCTAAATTTCAAACACTCATCCTCACCCTTGGTCCCTCCTAACCGTGCTACTCCCTCCCTCTTCCTCTTCACTATTTTTTCCTTGGTCCCCAAGACTTTAGGCTTACACATGAAGCTTCCATTTGGTCCAGCGTCTTGGAGAAGTTGTTGACTATTTCAACATGTGATTAATCAATTTTTTGACCTCCAATTCACTCCAAAACCGTGGCCCTCCTCAGTTCTTTTTTTTTTTTTTAAATTTGTTTTTGGTCTACTTTGGGCTTTATTTGTTTGCTTGGTTAATGGTTTGGGCTACAAAAATTGGTCCAATGTGATTTATTGTGGTAAAAAGCCCTAAGTTAAATTCTTCTTGTTCACTATTTGATTTAGCTTAATTAGGTTTAGTTTGTAATGATTTAATTGTTTACCAACTCAATTATGATCCTACTAAATTCAATTGCTTCAATTATTGATCCCTTGTTAAGCTTCAATATAGAATTTAGCCAAAATATTTCAAATTGTTTGTTAATTTTTGCCACTAGATTAATTATGAATGCTAATTCAATTAAGATTAATTTTTGGTGCCCAATAATGATTTTTAGTATTCTCTAATTATTTAAAGCCTCTTCATACACTTTTACGGCTTATTTTTGAAGATATGAGTGTTACATGTTAATATCTTCTTAAATATAGATTTAATTGTTCTTTACTTGTTGGAATTTCCCCATAGTTGTTTTAGGTATTTTATACTATTTTAGGAACCTCAATTTAATTATAGTCCTCAGAAATTCATTTAAATAGCTCTTGATTAGCCATTGGCTTTTAATTGGAATTATACATCTTTAATTATGCCTATTTTAATTTAGTTAAATTTAGTGTCTTCATTGTTGTAATTTCAATTGCTCATTTATTGTTATTAACCGTCCCTTAATTGGGCTCAGTGTGATGACAGCTCTTTAGGGCTTTTTATGAATTAATTATGATTTTAAGCATTAGTGTATTAATTAAGGGTATTTTAGTAAATTCAACCTCTTAATAAGTTAAATGATGCTTAATCAATTCCTTGATTATTTATAAAGATTTGGCACCATTATTTAATCTAATGAATACCTAACTATTTATTATTTTTCTCTTATCTTGTTTAAGTATTCTCCATAGTTCCCTATTGCTCCTTTTAATTCCATGTGAACCATAATTTAATTTGGTAATTACTTGCATTATATGATATTTTATGGTTCCTAAGAGGATGCAATTACTACAATTATTTGCCCAATCAATTATTGACACTTTCCTCTAATTTGTTTGGTATTTCAATAACATTTTATGCCCCTTTAAAATTTAAATATGAACTATGCTTCAATATGAAAATTATAGGGTATTTTATGATCCCTAAATGAACTTAGAGTATTTTTGGTTTGTTTAACTCTAGGAGAAAATTCTCTAATTTTAAACTAGATGAATTATAATATCTTTGAGACCACATATTCACCTACTTTAATAGGTATCATTTAGTGGTTATGCTAAATAGGATTTTTAGGGTATTACAATAAGGAAGTGAATGAGAACTGCTCATTATTTTCTTGGCAACATTCTCCCATCTTCTCCATTTCCCTCATCTTAATCTTTTTTTTTCTTATTTTTATAACATTTAATTCCACCTATATTCTCTAATACTTTGGGTGAGATAGATTTTTTCTTTTTTTTCTTCTTATTTTAAATTATAACTTAGAAAAAATTGAAGTGGATTATACAATGACAACAACGGTGAGACATTGAACCTAAAAGTAATTTTGGATACCCAAAGCTCGAGTCAAAACTAATGCACAAGATCTGCTACCTGATCAACATATTTGATGAACTAATTGTCAAACTTAACATGGATAGTGTTCAAAACGATATTGTTATGATTTGGAAACTGTTGGGGCCCCATTGAACCAAAAAAAAAAAAACTTATTAATGCCCAATATTCTCAAGTATAAACTGCAAATTTTCACCCTAACCTAAATTTTTCTTATCTAAATATTCATTGCAACAAAAAATATTATAACATCTAAGAACTAGTTCGAAAAATTACCTTATATTACACATAACAATGTCCTTTTTCGTATGCAGACCAAAATAATTTTTTTAAGAAAATCAAACAGGACGTCTTATATATGTAATGATCCTCAAATAAGGATGATGAATTATTTGGCTTTTAACACCATATAATATTGTGTAGCAACTACCTAGCTGAGAGGGTACTCATTGAATCAAGCTGCCCAGAATGATGATTGATTGGAAGGCCTTGTGAACCATTTGAATTGGCATGATCTATCTCCATACCCAAACACTCTTTTAGTTTATTCAACACATAACTAATGTCTGGCCTTTGGATGGGCTGTGGTTCAATGCATGACATTGCAGTCTCAACAGCTCTCCATGCTGAACTAACTTGGAATTCACCATTCAATCTTTGATCAACAATGCCATGTATATCCTGGCACTCAATTTTTGGGCGGATCCAATCAATTATAAAATAAGGATCATCAAGTCGTTTTCTAATCGGGGGATGGGCTGTGATTAGTTGAAGAAGAATCATCCCAAAACTATAGATATCAATTCTTTTATCTAGCTTTCCAGGTCTGTGAAATCTGTAATGCCAAAAATAAATTAGTCTATTATACTTCTGTTTTCTGGATTAATATACTTATGTTTTTTCCTACATTCTTGCATACACAAGTCTATTTAATTGACTTCCTAACAATCAGCAGCAAATAATTTTTCATTAATATTCAAATGATGCATAGACTTACTCAGGATCAATATAACTAGGTGTACCAGCTGGCTGAGTTGATAGATGAGAATCTCTTTCGTTTATGAATGCTTTTGACAATCCAAAGTCAGCAATTTTGGCTACCATGAACTTATTTAATAAAATGTTGAATGGCTTCAATTTTGGCTACCATGAACTTATTGCAACCACATCATATCATATCATGAATTTATTTAATGGAAAGTGATTGCTAGAGAGAGAAAAGATCAAAGATTCTATAACCTTTAGCTGCATCAACAGCAACTTCAAGTCTATCGCTCCACTTTAAAACATTTTGGTTTTTCTCTGCAAGCATCAATTTCTTCATCAAGAAAATGTGCCTTACGAGCCAAGATATGTACATGATGATTTTGTTATTCAATAAGTTCTAACATGACTATTTAATTTTGACTATACCAATTCAATTGTTTGTCAGTCACACTTAGTCCACCTTTAGAAGATTAGGGCGCAAGACCAATCAATTTGGGGCACAAATGAGAATAAGGAAAAGCATGGGCAGAGACATATTTTCAATTAAATATACGTCTGTGGGTAGCTGAGAATGGAAGTGAGAATAGTTTTTCTTCTACAACTGAAAATACTTTTCTTTTCCTCTCTTGTGCGCGTCTGTTGTGTGCCATATTCGAAGTCTAGTTATATGATATAAGACAAACCTGACAATGATTCGCCGAGGTCTCCAAGTTCCATATATTCATAAATCAATGCTCTGACATCATTTTCATCGCAAAACCCAACAAGTGCAACTAAGTTTCTATGATGCATCACTGGTAAGAGTTGAGCCTACAAGTAAAGTAAGCTCTATCATTATTAAAATTCTGACACCAAACATGAATATATTTACTATTGAGTGTTTGAAAAATAAATTTTGAAAACTATGTACTTGACTTTTATTTCTAACCTCTGATTGAAATTCCTTATACCCTTGTTTTGAAGATGAGGAAAGTAACTTCTCAGCAACCTGTGTGTGATCTTCTGAAGTGCCAAGGTAAACTTTCCCAAACCCTCCTTCTCCAATTGTGGTTTTGAAATTGTTTGTGATATGGAGACCCTCTGAGTTTGAAAAAGCTTGATTCTTTGGTTTTAGAACTTTCTTCTTCCGGGATTCGGCACACAAAACTGTGTTGTTAATCAAAATATCTTGACACTTGACACTACATAAAATCAACTAGTCCAATGAAATGATAGCATACATAAAATCAAAACCTGTTATCATTTTAAATCTCCAGATCACCAAAGATATGAGAACAGTAACAATGGCCAAAGACGAAAGTGATGCAATCAGTGGAATCTCTGTAATACCTGAAAATTTGTATTTCTCCTAAATATTATATTTTGGCTAATAATACCTATTAAAAATAGGAGAATATGTTGTCTCTAATTTTGGAGTTTATTTATTTTATTTCTTGGGCAAACTTTCTTTAGAATTTAATGAGGCAAAATCCAATTTTCTAATTGTCACGCCCTGAAAACCCAAAGGGGTGACCGGCACGGAATATGAGTGGACTCATATTCCTTAAGCCTTAAACTGAACTACAAATTCTAATTAATAAATAAGATACCATAATATAGAATATTCATGAGTAAACAACAAAAAGGAGGTAAGATCATGCCTATAAACTACGTGGAGCATCTAGTATTAATAATAATACAAAAAGTCTAAGTTATAATTACATCAACTAGTAGTACTCCAAAATGTGACCGCAAGCTTTAAGTCGCTAGGAAGATTCTTCACCGCTTAGCAGGAGTTACAGGATCAGTGCTATCGTCTGAACCAAAATAAATTTTTTCGGTGAATAACGTCCCATTCTTATAATTTAATAAAATACAAGAGTAAATAATTTAAACATTTTTACATTTTCACAATAACCATATAGCAATAAAATTTCAATCTCAAAATCATAAAATAATGAATAAAAACAAAACTACATATACATATACATATATATATATATATACAGATTATATATACAGATTGGTTTATCAATCAATTACCTCAAAATACGTAATAAATTATTTTGTGTGACAAAATCGGTTTAAACAGTAAATCATAAATAAACAGAACTTTATATAAAATATTGTCAATAAGATAATTTCATGTACGAAATAAAACCTTTGATTTCATATAATCAATTTAAAACATAATTTTCAAAACCACATCATTTCACAGAACTTCTTACAGAACGAATGACAAGCGTGGCCACATAGTCCACGAGGGTAACTAACCAAGCATGAATCAAGGCCATGAAACAAGCATGGACACACAGTCCACGAGGGTAAACTAACCAAGCATGGCTCAAGCCATGAAACAAGCATGGACACACAGTCCATGAAACAAGCATGAGAACAAATCCCATGAATATCAAGCGAGCTCGAAGTTAACCATGGTGCACCAAGGACTAACAGTACTGCTGTTAGTAACCAGCGTTCTGTATCCAATCCTCTTTAAAACAATTTCAAACATGCTTGGGGTCAATTTATCAAAGTAATAAGAGTTCTTCCTTCAAGATAACAAAGTTTCTATCTCAAATTTCATAATCGAATCCCCCAGCATGAACTTTCACAAACAATATTTCAAAACTTTCCTTGAAATTCAATCTGTCAATAATTCCTTTCAAAACATCAAGAACTTACGTAAAAACCTTCCATTTAAAATAATAAATTCCAACTTATAAACTTTCCAACATGTAAGATCATTTCAATATATAATTTATGAAAAACATCTCAAAATTCTCATTTCCATTTAACTGCATAATCATGAATTATGCTTTCAAACGATTGGAAGAAAATACATAATAACGAATAAAATCACCATTCTTTACTCATATACTTTCAACAAATATTTCTTCACAAAATCATACTTTTAAATATGGAAATAAACATAAAAGTTCAACAATAAAAATATCATTTATAAAGAAAAAAAAATTGGAGACGTTATTCACTCACCTATTGTTCCTTCCGAAACTATACCTTTACCAAAATCTCTTTTTTCCCGCTTTTCTCTTGAGTTCTGGCAATTGCTAATTCCTATAAATTTTTAAATTCATATATCAACCTCTAACGGAATTTAGTTACTTAAATTAAAAATCCTTAAATACCAGAATATCCTTCAATCACACCTACCACACAATTATTCTAACTTCCAGAATAATTTTGAATTGGCCTTCATATTGAGTCTGAAAATTATTTTCCAGTTTTTTGGAAATACTACGTAAGTAACCCAAATAACACTTTCTATCAACTAAAGCATCCTAGAGAATCCTTTAATGGTCCGTGAGGCTAGAAGACGAATCTGAACTTTACACTTAAGAAAGATGCTCTGTTTCAGCTCCCATTAAAACAGAGCACACATGCATGCAACTTTAACCTTTCAAAGTTTTTCTATTTCGGTGCTGAGAATAAGAACATGCAGAAACGAAACTAACCCACTTAAACTTCAAACTCAGAAACCCGACGTGCAGAAACCATGGAAGTTAGAAGGAAAAACCTCACCTTAATTGAATCCAAGTGCATGCATCGTTCAGACCTTCTTTTAGCCTTCACCGTCTCTTCCTTTATTTTCCTTCTCCAGTGCTCTCGATCTCACACTCTCTCTGTCTCACACTCTCAGCATTTTTTTCTCCGCCTCTATTTCCTGTCTCGCCCTCTCAGCGTTCCGCGGCAAGGCCAATGAAGGAATGGGAATAGAGAAGAGAAATATGAGAGTGAAGTGGTTCTGTCCGAATGAATATGTGCACATAAGACTTTCTGAGTTCTAGAGAAATGGTTAAGCATGGGTGCTGATGAAAACGTAGGGAATAGTGGGGTATGGGCTGTCCTTGAACGCTGAGCTGTCCTAAAATGCATGTGACAGGTGTGATCTCTCGCTGTATCTCATTCTCCATTTCTTTTCCTGGTGTTGGGCCGAAGAGGATTAAATAAAGATTGGAATAGTTGGGCTGGATGAAATAATGACGTGATGAGTTGAAGAGATGTATACGCTTTGCTATCCTAATTGATTAAAGGAATTGGGCTGAATAGGGTATGTCCAAATATGATTATTGTTGAAGTGAGAATGTGGGTGTTCTGCATACACTAAGCTCCAACGCATAGAACCACTATTTCCTATATTCTACTTTTCTTTCTAATATTGTACCATTTGACTACAATAATTCTCTCCTCTAAATTTTTTGATTTGGCATATCCTTGGCTCTTCAAATTAAACTATGACTTCCCCCAAATTCATGGGCTTGGGATGGTAAAACTACCATTTTATCTCTTCTTGATTTGGGCACTAAATAAATTCCCCAAATAAATCCTTAATCCATATAAAGATTTTTCTCTCTCAATTAAGTCCTCTAGGCCATAAATTGTTGATTCTAAAATTCCTGGGTAAAAATTTATCCTCTAACTAATTTTAGCTATTTAGGCCAAACTTGACATAACTAATCCCCTCATAATGATTCTAGATCCTTAAAATAATATTTTCATAATTTTCCCAAATTTTTTTTAAGGTTCAAAAATAACTTTAACAATTATCTTAAGCTTTTCCTCATGAAAAACTTAAGACTTTGGACTTTTACTTGCTTAGCAACCTATTTATCTCAATCTAATTCCAAAACTCTTTGTCCTAAATTTTGGGATGTTACACTAATTTTCTTTTAGGGATCATAAAATATCCTATAATTAAGAGATTAGTACATAGTTCATATTTAATCATAAAAGCCATAAAGTGTTGAGAAATAACTAAACCGATTAGAGGGAATTACCAGCAATTAATGGAAAATTAAATTTACATTAATTAAAATAGTTGCATTAATTTCCATAATTAATTTAAAAACCAATCATGCTTTAATTATGCCTAATGTACTAGGAATTATAACTTGGATTAAATTATCATCTCCTAAGGTTAATGAGTGGGGCAAAATTCATAATAATAAAGGAGCAAAAGATTAAACAATAATATAAGATAAAGAGCACATGTGATATAAGATAAAAATATACAATAATAAGTAGGATTTTTCTACACAAATGAAGAGCCAAGATGTAATCTCATAAAGCTAAATCTAATGGCCTAAATTAGCTACATGAAATAAGGTTTAATCCATGTGAGCTAAATTAAGCCAATAAGAATCATTCACACACTATCTACAAGGCATAAAGGAACACAATTCAAGAGTAAATTAGGGGGGGTACGGTTTTCATTTGGATTGTTGAAAAAGAAAAGCTACAAAAAAAATCTAGATATTATTTGAAGCAAACACATGGGTAATTAAAGTCAAAATTGTGATAGTATATTTAAGCTAGCCTTGTTGAAACAATGAGAGTCAAGTATTCCAAAGATAATATCTCAAGTAATTAAGCTAATAAAGGTGAAATAATATTTGCCTAATTAAACAATAATTCTCATAATTAGTTCATAAATCAATTAATTAATAGCAAGTGCAATTAAGGGTGAAGATTTAATCTAAACAAACATAGATAACAAGCTTGGATATGTAATACCCTAAAAATTTTATTTAGCATAACCACTATATTTTGATAGAAAATACCTATTAAAAATAGGTGAATATGTAGTCTCAAAAATTTAGTAGTTTATTTAATTTAATTTAGAGAATTTTCTCCTAAAATTAAACAAATCAAAGACCCGAATTTTCTAATTTCATCTAGGGATCATAAAATACCCTAAAAAAATTATCAAATTACAACATAGTTTTTATTTAATTATAAAGAGCCATAAAATGTTATGAAAATACCTAAATCAATTAAAGAAAATTACCAACAAATAAGTGACAATTAAATTTACATTAATTAAAATAATTTTATAAATCTTCATAATGAATCTAGTGGCAATTAAAAGTCATCAATTAGGGATATTTTAACGTAATAATTAAGGGCCAATTTTGAAATTATATTTAAGGATCATAAAATATGATATAAATACCATATTAAACCATAGTTCTCATATGATCAAATGAGCAAGAAAATATTATGAAAACACTTAAGCTAATTAATGGGAATTAGCAACAATAAATGAACAATTTAGCTTGCACTAATTGGGATTAGTTGCAAAATAATCAAGAAGCAAAATAAAAAGTATAAAATGAGGGTGAAATAATACTTGCCTAATTAAGTACTAATTTTCATGATTAGTTAATAAATCAATTAATTAATATCAAAGGCAATCAAGAGAGAAGATTTAATCTAAACAAACACAATGAAATCCAATGGTTGTGATTAAACCAATAATTAACCTTAATCCTTGTGAAATTGAATTGACCAATGATAAATCAAGAAAATATTCTTAATCCTCATGAAATTAATTGACCAATGAGAGATTAGCATAGATAGAAGATTAAACCTCATAAAGCTAAATCCTAAGGCCTTAATTCACTTTCATAAAGTGGAATCCTTGTGAAGTAAAATCCACCAATGAGAAAAGAGTTGTGAGTGTGTGTCTAATAAAAAGAGTTGTGAGTGTGTGTGTGTCTAGTGAAGGAGAGAGGAAAGTGAGTGTGTGAGAGTTCTGAGTCTAGTGTGTGTGTGAGAGAAAAGTCAATTGATTCACCAATAGGAAAATTGGGCATATGTGAATTTAATTAATCAATAGAATGAATTCAAGACACAGGTAAATGAGAATCTATACAAAATAAATTATATCTTGAAATACATTAATCATAGACAAGGTTGTCAAACTCACGAGTTTAAGCAAACTCGTGACGGCCACGTAAACTCCTATCGTGAACTCGAATCGTAAACTCGTAAGGGTTTACTTTTATTATTAAATAGGTATTACTAGTGTATAATTAAATAATTAAAATATAAAAATGACAATAACTTGATTTAAAATATATCTTAAATTCAAATAATTAAAATTCTATCCATCAACATTCATCATTTATCATATTTAATAAAGGAATTTCTATAAAATTTCTATATAAAGCCGCTGAGCATGATCAAATCAAAAAAAGTTAACACGAGTTTAAAAGTAAGTTAACACGGTCTTGTAAGCTAGAAACGTAAAAACGGTAAACTCGGTGCATAGACTCGTGAGTTTAACCGAGTTTACAACTAGCACGAGTTTACCACTGACTCGACTCGTTTTTGTAAGCTAGAAGCGTAAAAACGGTAAACTCGGAGAGTCTACTCGCGAGTTTGACAACAATGATCATAGATGAAATATAAGGACTTATTATGAACCAGCGTATTTTAAGCTTGGAATAGGGTATCACCAAAATCTTTTTCTCAATTTTTGGAATTAAACTTAAAATGATAAAAAGGAAATTAGGGACTTCTAATTAAAGCCATAAACTTCAAAATTAAAAAGTTAATTAGAAGACTTGAATAAGCTTCATAAAAACCCCTAAGTATATTTTCATCTAGATACAAGACACCTAATCCTTGTTATGTCATCAAGATGACATCACAAGAGCACATGTTTTATAGTGAAGGGTGGGGATTAAAACTTCTTGATTAAGTTTAGATCCAAAGGATGAGAGGAAAGATGAGTTTTTGGTTCTCTTGAACAATGACCCTTTTAAGCCTTGAGCTTTGTCTATAAATAGAGAGCTCCTCCCTTCACAATTCTTCACACCAAATCAACCACCAAGTGGTAATTTCTAAGAAGGAGTAAGGAATTGCAAGAAGCTTCAAGAGGTAAGCTTGTCTTTAGTTTTTTAGTTTCTAGTCTTTAGTTTTATAGTTCTTAGTTGTTCTTAGTTGTTCTCAGTAGTTCTTAGTATAAATGTTAGTTTAATCTAGGAAATAGGTAAAGTAAGTTCCCATAATTGTTTTCAAGCCTTATTGGATCAAAAGATGCCAGACAAGGTGGAAACATGTTGGGAAGTGATTTCTAGGATTAAGGGAACAAGTTAGAGTGAGATAAAGAATTCTTGGGTTGCTGGGTTTTGGGAGCCAATCAGTTAGAGGGCAATATTTTATGAGTAAATTTATATTCAAAAATTCTGAAATAATTCATGGGTATAGTAGACATGTATAGCTTTCCATTGATATAAAATATACATCAAATAGACTTCTGTATAGGGAGATAAAAATTCTGGAAATAAGGCTACATTTTTCTAGAAAATTTTGGGCAGAGGTTGAACATTATTAAACTGTGAATGATTCACTAATTATGGGTGAAGGTCATTATTTTTTCTCAAGAATACACATGCTAAGGTTTCTGGGAAATTTTACGGATCCTCGTTTTGATGTTTCTAGAATTAGTTATAATTTTTCAAAGTTAGACGAAAAATCTACCCAAAAATACTGTACCAGCGTTTTTTTTCAAAAATAGGGGAAATAAATTGAAAAATAATCCCACCAAGAGGTAAATGGTCATTTGTGACTAAGATATCTACTAGGATATTATTTGTGAATTTATAAATATGATATTACTATTATAGGATATATAAGCTCATAGTCCGATTGACGTACGTATGCATGATCACCAACGAAGGTATGGACGCGTACTGTAACACTAACTCTGATACTTATTATACTTTTATATGTGATAGATATATTCATAGACTAAGACTCTGTCTTAAAGTTTTTCATACACATTCAGTTATACACGGGTTATGGTTTTGATAATGCCGTTGAGTTTTCCTAGCGCTGAGGACACGATAGGTCATCATGTGTAATACCCCAAATTAACAATTATGATAAATTCAATATTTTGTTTGATGGCACCTATTTAAAATAGGTGAATATGTGGTCTCAAATTCTAAGATATATTTATTTTATCTATTAGGTTATTTTCCCTTAGACTTTAAGGTAGCTCATATTTTATTTTTCTAAATTTTGATTGGGATCATAAAATATCATAAAAATGCAAACAACTCCCAAGTGAAATTAGGGATTTTATAGGACCAAAAGAAAGCAAGGAAAAATTAGGAAAACACATCAAATAAATAGGGGAGCATAATAAGGAATTAGGAGACACATAGATTTGTACTAAACCAAATGATTAAGTAAATTTTTATAATTAAACAAGGGATTAAATAAAGAAGACATAAATCCCAAAACTCATCATTAATTGAGAAACTAGATTTTCTAAAACCCTAGAATTAATACCTAGCTCATATTAATTCATAAAATGCCATAATAAATTACCAAAACAATTGAACAATGAAAAGAATAAATACCAACATTTAATGGGCAATTAATTAACACTAATGGAAGGTTTAGTTAATTATTTACAATTAGCACTAATAATCACCAACTAGAGATGGGTTAGGCTAATTAAAAGTAAATAACCAACAAGGGATTAGGATTAGCACTAAAAGAATTATTAGCAATCATAAATCATTGCATGAGCCAATCATACAACAAGTAAGAGATAATTAAGCTTAGGATTAGGATATTAATCAAATGCTAATTAAGAGTTGAAAAGTCAACAATTTCAACTATGATCTAAAGGCTAAAAATTCATCTTATAAAGCTTATCCAAAGGCCCTAATTAATTCTAATAAAGCGTAATCCATGAGATAAGGGACTAACCAATGAGATTTTTCCTTCCAATTATTGCAAAGCAAGAAAAACAAATTAAAACTAATTAGGGGGGGGGGACGTTTTTGGCATGTAAAAAGGGGGGAAAAAAAACCCAAACATTTAAAACACTCACATGAGTCATAACTCTAATAAGAATGAGTCACAAACCCAGTATGAATAAATCACCACCCTAAATGATGAATCACAACCTATCCAAAGACTTTCAAGGCTTTGGAAGATAAGGTGATGTAAGGGATGATGGAAGAAGATGATGTAAGGGATTATAGGTGGACCAATGAGGAAAAAGACAATTAGAATAACTAAATTGGTTCATAAAAATAATTATAGATAAAAATTAATAAAACCTATACAAATTAAATCATATCTTGAAATCCTTAAACAAAGTATGGAAACTAAGTTGAGATTCATAACAAGCATAAATCAAGCATGAAAATAAGTATAACCAAAGTCATTTTCATAATTGTTTAGGAATGGAATCAATAGGAAAGATTGGCAAAATTGGTCTCAAAATGAAGCTAAAAATCTCTAGAACTCAAATCCAATGGGCAATTGAACATACAACTTCATTAGATTACCTAAACACATTCTTTCAATGGATTCTATTTAGTATAAGGAAAGCCAAACACTTTGGATAATAGACATAAATGGTGGAAGAGGATAATGTACTAGGGTAATGACTCATGTAGGTGACTCAAAAGCAATTGGAAGGGCTAGGATTTGTGCTCCAAAATCTCCTAAATCCAAGGGTTGAGGATGAATCAAAAGTGTTAGGAAGTTAACCCCAAAATCCACTATAAATAGGGGCCTTTGCTCTCCACAATCCTCACCAATTCACAAAGCAACAACATCTGAAATCTAGTGAGAAAGTGAGTGTGAGAGTCTAGAAGAAGGGAGGAGCAAAGTTCTAGGTAAGTTCTTGAGCTCTAGCTTTTAAGTTTTTAGTTATTTTGTAGTTTAATCTTTAAATTCTTTAGATATAGTTTTTTTTTTATGTTTTTCTGGGTTTAAAATTATTTTTATTTCGAAAAAATGATGAAGAAATAGTTTTAGCAAAATTTCCGGAAGAGAAACACCGAAGTAATAAAATTCTGGCAAAATTTCATCAGTTCTGGAATTTCCGAACCAGTCATGAAAATACTTATATTTTATGTTGAAACCATGGCTGAAAAATTCAGGAAAAATTCATGGTTAAAGTAGATATATAGGGATTTTTAAATATGTAAAGAATATGTCCAAATGATTTCTGTACAGAGAGATAAAAATTTCCAAAGTTAGGGCTACGAATTTCTGAAAAATTCTGGACAGATGTTCAAAACTAAAAAACTGGGAATGAACCGTGTAATCTGGGAAAACTCTGTTATTTTTAATTGAAAGTAGACATTCTAAGGATTCCAGGGAATTTTACGGATCCTCGTTGCGATTTTTCTAGAATTAGTTATGATTTTTCAAAGTTAGGCGAAATTCTGCCCAGATTTAAGGACCAGCGTTTTTCTCAATAATAAAGGGAAATAATTAATTATTAAATCCACCAAGGGTAAAATAGTCATTTGTGGCTAGAATATCTATTGGGATATTGGTTGTGAATTAATAAATGCAATACCATCCTCATAGGAAATCTGTGATCGCTTCGCAACCGACAGCGTACCGTGAACACCGACAAAGGTACAGACGCGTACTGTAACACTAACTCTGATGCTTATTGTATACTTGTATGTGGTAGATATGCTCATAGACTATGACTCTTCTTTGAAAAGTATTTGAATATATAGGGGTTACAGTCTTGGTAATGCCGTTTGAGTTTTCCTAACGCTGAGGACACGATAGGCCATCGTGGCACTGGTGAAGAGTGCAGACTGGATTGATGTGAATATGTGATGATTGAATTGATATGTGGTTATGCTGTACTGTCATGAAATATCTATCATACATAACTGTTCATAAGCATGAGGTTAACCGTTACCTGAGGTTCAATGGGAATTGAACCTCAGCTCTTACAATAGCCTCAGGTTCTGGCGGAGGTAGAGTCGCTGACAAGGGTAAGTAGGCTGCATGACGACTCGAACGGAGAATTGTCCGCTGATGTTTTTTTTTGTACTTCTAATTCTGAATACTTGAAATTTTTGGATGACTGTACTTGTATCAGACACACCATCGATGGATGATTATCAGTTACTCGTTTTGTTTTAAAAAAGAAAAAAAAGAAAATCTTTTCTGATGCCACTCTGATTAACTTTCTTCGAAGCTCTGGTAATCCCATTTGAAAACCACATTTTAAAAGACAGGATGTTACATCGTGGCATTGGTGAATAGTGCAAACTATAATAACATTCATATGTAGTGGCTGTGTTCTATTATTATCTTTCATATGTGATTATTGCTGTAATGCCATGAATATCTGTCATACATAACTATTACATAAGCTTGAGGTTAACCGTTAGCTGAGATTCAATAGTAATTGAATCTCAGCTCTTATCATAGCTTCAGGGTCTGGAGGACCAAGGACTAAAGATAAGAGACAAGGGTAAGCAGCGCGTATGAGGACTCGACTGGAGCCTCTTTTTGGAGACATACTGTCATCGCTGGAATTTTTGTATTCTCTGATAAATGTATTGATATTATTAAGATACGCCATAGACAATATTGTACCATAGATTTATTAGTTACTCAGTATTTTAAAATGCTCCAATGCTCTACTCTAATCAAACTACTTTGAAAACGCTTTAGAAAAATAGGATGTTACAGGATAAAATATCACCATGATTTTACCCAACTTGAACATTTAATTTCAAGATGATAAGGAGCAATTAGAAACATCCAATAAAAGGCATAATATTCAAAAACAATGAACTAGATGAGGGACTTGGATAAATTTTATGGTTAACCCCTAAATGCTTTCTTATTTAGTTGGTAACTAACCATCAATTGGCATCTAGTTTCAAAGGACAATTGGAGGCTAACTAAATTTTATGAAGATCTAGATATTTTGTTAACTATAGCACATGGCAATTAATGCATGGAAGAGGATAGAATTTTTGGAGCATAAGGAAGTGATAAAGGAAAGAAGGGAAGTAGGCCACGGTTACACATCTTGGAGAGGAAGAGAGAATTGCTAAAAATCTAGATATTAACTTCATTAAGCACATGGTGGATAAAAAGTCAAGGAATGGAAGAGATAATGTACTTGAAGATAGGGTTCTTAATGAGAATGGAAGAGGGTAGGGGAGAGAGAAAGGTGAACACGGTTTGTGAGAGGATAAGGGTGGAGATCCATGCTTCTTAAGTTAACCTAAATCCTATGGTTGAAATGCCAGAAGAGATAGGTTTGAGGAATTTACCAAAGTTGCCATAACATTTTACTATAAATAGGCACCTTAGGTTCTTTGTAACACTCCAATTTTCTAAACCGTCTTTGAAAGAATTGATCAGAGTAGAGCATCAGAATAATTTCAAAAGTGTGAGTATCTGATAAACATTGATGTAGTATCTGGCTGCTTACACAGCGGTACAGTAGTATGTAAATAGTTTAACAAAATAACGTCGAAATAAAAATTTCTCCGTCTTCGTCCTCGCGCTGGCTCCTTATCCTCGTCTTTAGCCCTGGTTCCTTCGGACCCTGACGCTATGTTAAGAACTGAGGTTCAATTACCATTGAACCTCAGGTAACGGTTAACCTCATGCTTATGTATCAAATATGCAAGATAGATATCCATGTCAAAACAGCAATAATCACATACAATATTCTCATATTCAAATAATAACATAACACAGCCACCGCAATATGCATGTTATTATAGTCTGCACTATCTTCCAGTGCCACGATGGCCTATCGTGTCCTCAGCGCTAGGAAAACATAACGGCGTTATCACGACTATAACCCGTATCAAGCTGTATGTGTATGATCAATTTTCAAAACAGAGTTTTAGACTATCTATCACATATAAGCATACAATAAGCATCTGAGTTAGTGTTACAGTACGCATCCGTACCTGAATTGGTAGTTTCGGTATGATGTCGATCAGAAAACGATTGCATACTTCCTATAAGAGTAATATCGCGTCTATTAACTCACAAATAATATAATAAAGGATATCTTATCCACAATTGGCTATTCTACCCTTGGTGTATTTATTTTTCCATTATTTCCCTTAAATTTTCGGATAAGAACGCTGATTATCAGCATTTAGGGCTGATTTTCGCCTAACTTCGAAAAATCATAACTAATTCTAGAAAAATCGAAATGAAGATCCGTAAAATGTTCCGGATTCCTTAGGATGTATATTTTTCAGAACAAATATCAGAATTTTACCAGAATTCAAAAATAACTCCCAGATTTCACGTGTTCATTCTCTGCCCAGAAATTTCGCCTAGAAAAATAGCCCAATCTTCAAAAATTCATATCTCCTTGTCCAGAGATCAAAATGTTACATATTTTATATATTCGGAAAGCTCTACATGTCTAATTTATTTCTGGAAAATTTTGTGATTTTTAAAGATCATTTGATACAGAAAATAATGCCCCCTATCCAGTTGACTCCCAAAATCCAGCAATTCTAGACTTCTTTCATTTTACTCTAACTTGTTCCCTTAATCCTAAAAGTCACTCCCCAACATGTTTCCACCTTGTCCGGCATCTTTTTGATGCAATAAGGCTTGAAAACAAATATGGGGAATTACTTTACCTATTTACTAGATTAAACTAACATCTACATTAAACTACTAATTAAGAACAACTAAAAAACTAAAAACTAAAAAACTAAGAACAAGCTTACCTCTTGAAGACTCTTGCTTCTTCCTTCTTCCTTCTAACCCCAAGAGAACTCTCACTCTCACTCTGTTAATCAAAGGATTAGAGGTTTATGTGGTGATGGTGTGAAGAAATGAGGAGGGGAAGCCTCCTATTTATAGGAAGAGAGCTTGGTAATTTTGTAAATAATTGCAACTTTCTCTTGACAATTGTTGGCCATTGGATCCTACTTAACTAAGAAGTTTTAATCTCACTCATTGGATCTAACCTTCTTCAACAAGTTGTTCTCCTTCTTCAAGAAGTTGTTGCAACTTCCTCAAGAAGTTGGAGAAGCTTACTCATGAAGCTTGGAAGCTTCTACTTCTTCCATAAGTTGTTGACTCCCCTTTTGACTTGTGTTGAACAATTTTCTTAGCTCTTTACTCCTCTAAAACCGTGGCTCCCCTTCCCTTTAGCCATTCCATGTGTTTTTTAATAACAATAATGCATTTGATTATCCCATTCCAACTCCTCCATGCATGCGTCACTTTTTGTGGACCTTAGGGAAATTGATTCATTCATTTAATTACCATGCTAACTAAAAGCTTAATTGTTCTTTTATTGCAAATGTCAAAGGTTAATTGATTTGCCACTTAATCAAGGCCATTAGTGTTTTCTAATGTGTCACACAAACAAGAACTCTAATATTTAGTTAAGCCAAAATATTCCAAATTGCTTATTAATATTTGCCACTAGATTAATTATAAATGTTAATTCAATTAAGATTAATTTTTTGGTGTCCAATAATTATTTTGGCTCTCCTCTAATTATTTTAAGCCTCTTCATACACTTCTACGGCTTATTTTTGAAGATATGAGAGTTACATGTTAATATCTTTTTTAAATATAGATTTAATTGTTCTTTACTTGTTGGAATTTCCCCATAGTTGTTTTAGGTGTTTTCATGATATTTTATAATATTTTAGGGACCCTAATTTAATTATAATCCTTATAAATTCTTTTAAACAACTCTTAATTAGCCATTGACTTTTAATTTGGAATTATACATCTTTATTTATGCCTAATTTAATTTAGTTAAATTTAGTGTCTTCTTTGTTGTAATTTCCATTGCTCATAAATTTTTACTAATCGCCCCTTAATTGGGCTCAGTGTGATGACAGCTCTTTAGGGCTTTTTATGAATTAATTATGATTTTAAGCATTAGTGCATTAATTAAGGGTATTTTAGTAAATTTAGTCTCTTAATAAATTAGATGATGCTTAATTAATTCCTTGATTATTCATAAAGATTTGGCACAATTATTTAATTTAATGAATACCTAATTATTTATTACTTTTCTCCTATCTTGTTTAAGTATCCTCCATAGTACCTTATTGCTCTTTTTAATTCCATGTGAATCATAGTTTAATTTGGTAATTATTTGCATTTTATGATATTTTATGGTTCCTAAGAGAATTCAATAATTAATTGCAAAAATTAATGCAATTACTTTAATTAATGTACAATTATTTGTCCAATCAATTATTCACATTTTCCTTTAATTTGTTTGGGCATTTCAATGACATTTTATGTCCCTTTAGAATTTAAATATGAACTATGCTTCAATATGAAAATTATAGGGTATTTTATGATCCCTAAATGAACTAAGAATATTTGAGTCTTTTTGGTTTATTTAACTCTAGGAGAAAATTTCTAATTTATACTAGATAAACTATAATATCTTTAAGACCACATATTCACCTACTTTAATAGGTATCATTTATCAAATATAGTGGTCATGATTTTTAGGGTATTACATTCTTCAATTCTTCACACCAAAAATCAAGTAGCAATCTGAATATAGAGAAGAGTGGAAGAGAGTGAGGAGCATCTAGAAGGAGTTGAAGCAATTGTAAGTAAGTTCTTTAAGTTCTAGTTCTTAAATTCATAGATAGATTATGCTTTGATCTTAAATATGCAAGAGCAATTTTATTTTCATGTTTTTGTGGTTAAAAGTGGTCTTATTTCGAAAAATTGATGAAGAATATGTTAGAACAAAATTTTTGGGAATTGAAAATCAAAGTAACGAAATTCTGGCGAAATTTTTCGGTTAGAAGTTTCTTAAAGCCAGCCACAAAGAGGCTATGATTTTATGCTGAAGATGAAGTTAATTAATTCTGACATTTTTCATGGTTACAATAGACATATAGATCTTTCAAAATATACCTAGAGTGTATCATTTTGAGTTTTGTACAAGGAGATAGAAATTCTTGAAAATAGGCCACGTTTTTTGGAAAAAATATGGGCAGAGGATAGAAAAGTGAAAACTGGGAATTGTTCACACGTTATGGGTAAAATTTAGTATTTTTCCTCAAAAATAGATATCCTAAGGATTCTAGTAAATTTTACGGATCCTCGTTTTGATTTTTGTAGAATTAATTATGAATTTTCAAAGTTAACGGAAATTCTGCCCACAATGCTGAAAGTAACGTTTTTGTGAAATAAAGAGGATACAGTTGGAATAACAAATCCACCTAGGGTAAAAAGGTCAGTAGGGGATAAAATATCTTTTAAGGTATTATTTACCAGGTAGTAATGCGATAATACTATTATAGGATATCCAGGAATATCAGAGGACGTACCAAACAGTCAAGTGTACCGCTATCACGGACTAAGGTACGGACACGTACTGTAACACTGACTCTGATGCTTATTATATGATTATATGTGATAGAGACTTTCATAAAGACATGGACGGGACTCTGTCTTGGGTCATGCACTGTGACTAAGTTTATGGGGCTTAGATCACTACTTATACATTCAGCTTTATACACAGGTTATGGTTTTGATAATATCGTTACAGTTTTCCTAACACTGAGGACCTGAAGGCCATCGTGGCACTGAAGTGTGCAGACTATTGATAACTTTACATGTGCTGTGTGCTATGTACTGTTAATATATTAATCTTACATCTACTGTGTGCTTATGTATTGATTATTGTTGTAATGTCATGAATATCTGTCATACATATATTGTCATACTTCAGCATAAGGTTAACTATTACCTAGGGTCCGATGGGTATTGGGCCTCAGCTCTTACCATAGCTTTAGGATTTGGAGAACCAAGGACTGAAGGCAAGAGTAAGCAGCATGCGTGAAACTCAACTGGCGATTTTTATTTTGGGATATGTACCGTTTCAATGACGACACTCAGATAAATGTACTGTTCTTTGTGAACAAACAAATACGCCATAGTTAATGGTTATCAGTTACTCTCTTGCTCCGATGCTCTACTCTGCTGAAAATTTTTTTTTCCGCTTTTGAAAGTTGGGGTGTTACAATCTCAAACTTATTGTGTTCTTTGCACGAATTTGTCAGACAATTTAGATCTGGATTGTTGCCCATACTAGAAAAATAGAGCTGTGTTAGACTTGACTAGTATTGGCCCAATTTGCTTGAGAGAGGACTGATTAAAATAGAATCTGATAATTTAGAAATGCAAACCTTATCTCCAAATTAGCCTTTTACCTCAAAGCCTTGGGAATTGAACCAGTGAGCTTATTTCCCGTAACATTACTGTAAGATGGGAAAACAATAAAGAAAATGGGGATATTAATACACTTGGCTTCACAATCCCAGAATGAAAACTGTAATGCAATAACATTAGCTCGGTGGCGCCTTACATCAATTTCAAATTAGTAAGAGTTGCAAGAAATTCTGGTAGTGGTCCAGTCAAGTCATTGTTTGACAAATCCCTATGAACAAGACGCAAGTGTTATTCATAATGTTGAACAACCTGATTAATTAATTGATAGTATTTGAATAGTATAGAGTATATACAATGAAACAACTTACAAGGACTCCAACTTTTCCAAAGCAGCAAACGATGGAGCTATTACTCCAGTGAGTTTGCATGAGCTCAAGTTCCTACAATTTATACATTTCACAATTTTGCCAAAGAAGTTAACAAACTAAACTAGTCAAACATAATGGAACATATTGAGTATAGTGTAATGGCCATTCTTAGTGCTTTGGAATGAATAGTAATCCGTTGTCCACAATTGTATTACCATAGGACCGAACATTTGCTCGGGACAACCAACAGATTAGGAGCCTATTCGAGAATGGGTAAAGCGTTTAAATAGAAAGTAAATGGAGATGGAGTTCAATGGACACACCCCTCTTCCAACAAATAGTTGTATCTCTACGCAAGTTTATTCGAATGAATTTCTTTATGGTCTTTGCATTTCTATTGAATGAGTCAGAAATCAAAATTTAAAGGTGACAGCAATACGTAGTAAATGTAGGCAGACTTGGGGCTCTTACTTTGCTCTCAAGTTGTTAAGGGTCTCTTTATTTGTATACAGTGATATTCCACCTAAATTTGTATACTTAGTTTCTAAGTTCTAGTGGGTGAGCTGTCATAATGATTCATGACATAAACCTACAAATATATATATTAATATTAATTATGAATTAATGTAAAATATATGTGTAATGAAACCATATCTAGTATGCAGGAATCCTGTCCCTGCTTATGAAGAACCCACTGAACAGCAAGTAAGCTAAAATGGCGACCACAATTGTGAACCCCAGCATCACGTGGGACACCACTCCGGAAACAAATGAAACGCTGTGTTTAGAGGCTTGCTGGAGAAACATATCTGCAGTAAATGCAGATATGTTAATCCCAATAATAAATTCTCCTATTAGATCTATACTCATTCATCCAATAAGTTCATAAAGGGTTGTTTCTTTTAAATTCATTCATTCAATTATCCCATGGTTTGATCTTACACGCATGTTCTTTTTCTCTCTTAGTTTTTACAAATGAAGTAGTCCAATAACATAACGGTGATGAGAAACAGATGAATTCAATTGCATCATGCATTCCGTTTCATCTTTGTCATGAACATATACACTTGGGAGCTAAGATTTTGGAATAAACATATTAAGACCCCAAAAATTAGTTATGTCTAATAAAGTAATTTCATGTCCTTATTCTCTGTGTGTGTGTGTGTGAACTGTAAGTTTGTAATAATGAATTGATCATCTCTCTTGAACTTACCACAAAATATTATCGCAATACTGATATAGACGAGCGTCGTTTTGGATATATACAAGTATAACATCTAGTGCGAGTTTTTAGTAGACTATTGTTGAACAACTTCTTTTTATTTTGAAGCTAGCAGCAGTTAGTAGCCTGTGTTGCTAAAATAGAGAAATTGAAGAAAGATCACTTTTTAGCATGAAATTACTTGACATACAAAAAGAAAAATCGTATTGAAAAAAAATGGAGCTGGACATGACTACAAGAGTAGCAAAACTTTTCTAATGAGTTTGTTGACGTTGTTTGTAACATCCTCATTTTCGAAATCCATTTTCAAAATATTTGATCAGAGTTTAAAATAGTTTTATCAGAGTAGAGCATTGGAATGATTTTTTTTTAAAAAAAGAGTGAGTATCTGATATAGATTCCCTGTGGTTGAGTCTGGGTACTTATACATATAGTGGTACAACTATCTGAATACAGTATGTACATAAAGGGAAAGTCCTCCGCTTGTGACTTCACGCGTGCTGTCTATCTTTGCTCTTGGTCCTAGCTCCTTCGGACCTTGAAGCTATGGTAAGAACTGAGGTTCAATTCCCATTAAACCTCAGGTAACGGTTAACCTCATGCTTATATATCAGTTGTGTATGATAGATATTCATGACAATTCACATACGATATTTACATACGATATTTGTATACTCAAGATAATAACCACAGTATCACCACATATTCATGTCATTCCAATATCACCACATATTCACATCAAACCAGTCTGCACTATTCACCAGTGCCACGGTGTACATCTGTGTCCTCATCGCTAAGAAAACTCAATGGCGTTATCATGACTATAACCCGTATATAACTGTATGTATGCATAACTTTTTAAAACAGAATCCACAACTTTTCAAAAGCAGTGTCTCAGACTATCTATCACATATAGGTATACAATAAGTATCAGAGTTAGTGTTACAGTACGCGTCCGTACCTTCGTTGGCGATATCGGTACGCTGTCGTTCGGCCGTAATCATGTTTATCCTATAATGGTAATATCGCATTTATTAATTCACAAATAATATTCTATAAGGTATCCTAGTCACTAATGACCCTTTTACCCTTGGTAGGATTAATTCTCAACTTATCACCCTTAATTCTTCAGAAACGCTGGTCCAGAATTTTGGACAGATTTTTGCCTAACTTCGGAAAATCATAACTAATTCTAGAAAAATCGAAACGAGGATCCGTAAAATTCCTTGGAATCCTTAGGATGTCTAATTTCAAGGAAAAATAATAGATTTTTCCCAGATTACACGGTACATTCCCAGGTTTTAAGTTTTGAGCATCTGCCTAGAATTTTCCTAGAAATTCGTAGCCTAACTTTGAGGATTTTTATCTCACTGTACAGAAATCATTTTGACATGTTCTTTACATATTTAAAAATCCCTATATGTCTACTTTAACCATGAATTTTCCCAAAATTTTCCAACCACGTTTTCAACATAAAATATAAGCATTTTTATCATTGACTCAGAAATTTCTTAACCGATGAAGTTTCGCCAGAACTTCGTTACTATGATGTTTCTCTTCCGGAAATTTGCTAAAACACCTTATTCATCAATTTTTCGAAATAAAACTGATTTTAGCCATAAAAACATGAATTTAAAATTATCCTACAATATTTAAGATCTAAACTACTTCTATCTAAGAATTTAAAGACTAGAACTTCAAAACTACAAAAGCTAAAGACTAGAAACTAAAAGCTTGCTTACCTCTTGAAGAACTTCCTCCTCCTTCTTGCTTCAATCTTCTCTTAAACTCACCTATTTGGTTTGAGTTTGGTGTGAGGAATGTGAAGACTAAGGACCCCTATTTATAGTAAATTGGTGTGGCAATTTGGCAATTAATTCAAACCTAACTCATCTTGCATTATGGCCATTGGATCTAGGGTATTTGAGAAGCACTCATCCTAGCTTTACACCACACCCTTCTAGCCTCTTCCATTGTTTGATGACTCACCCTATCCTCTTCCAAAATTGCCAAAAGTCTTCCATAGAAGTGTGACTCATGCATGTAGGGTGATGACTCATTTCATGAATAGATTAGTGACTCATGCATGTTTAGATTAATGACTCATTCATGTGTAGGCTAATGACTCATTTCTAGAGTGATGACTCATTTTGCATATGTATAATTGCTTCTTTAAATTAGAATTTCCTACTTCTTCCATTTTGTGTTCCACTAGATAGAAATTCATTTGGGGATCCTAATGAAGTTGTATGTACATTTTCTCATTGGTTTGAATTCTTGAAGTTCTTAGCTTCATTTAGAGACCAAATTTGCCTATCTTCTCTATTGGTTTCAATCTTCAACAATTAAGGAAATGACTTTGGTTATATTTGTTTCCATGCTTGATTTATGCTTGATATTGATCTCAATTTAGATTTGATACTTAGTTAGTGGATTTCAAGTTATAATTTAGTTTGTATAGGTTTTCACTAGTTTAAATCTAGAGTTATTTTCATGAACTAATTTAATTGTTTTAATTGTCTAATTTCCTATTGGCCAATAGCTTGACTTCTCCCTTAGACTTACAATATTAGTATGCACAACAATCCCTTTTCACACTACACACACACACATGCACAACAATTACATCATCACATGCATCATCTTATCCTCTTCCATTTCCCTTCCAAAGTCTCCATACATTTATGAAGCTTCATGACTCATCATATTTAGATTTGTGACTCATGGCTTAGGTTGGTGATTCACCCAAGTTTAGACTCATGACTCATATGTGCATGTGTTATTTAGGAAATTCCCCCCCCTCCTTCCTTTTATTTATTTTTAATTTGTGTTTTAATTCTTCTACAATATTAGAGGAAAATCTCCTATTGGTTAACTTTATCTCACATGGATTCCACTTTATTAGAATTAATTAGGGCCTTTGGATAAGCTTTATGAGATTAATTCCTAGCCTTTAGATCATAGTTGAAATTGTTGACTTTTCAACTTTTGATTAACATTTGATTAACATCTTAATCATAAGCTTAATTATCTCTTGATTGTTGCATTATTGGTTCATGGAAGGATTTATGATTGTTAACAATTCATTTAGTGCTAATCCTAATCCCTTATTGGTTCTTAAGTTTTAATTAGCCTAACATACCTCTATTTGGTGATTATTAATGCTAATTGTAAATAATTAGCTAAACCTTCCATTAGTGTTAATTAATTGCCCATTAAATGTTGGTAATTATCCTTTTAATTGTTCAAGTGTTTTGATAATTCTTTATGGTCTTTTATAAGTTGAAGAGTAACTAGGTATTCATTCTAGGGTTTTAGAAAATCTAGTTTCTTAATAAATTATGAATTTTAAGACTTAAGTCCTTTTTAATTAGTCCCTTGAGTAATTACATAATTATTTAGTTTAGTGAAAACTTAGTTGTTTATTAATTCTTATTAATTTCTCATATTTGTTTAAATATTTTCCATAGCACTTTCTTTCTCTTTTTGATCATACAAGAACCCTAATTTAATTTGGTAATTATTTTTTTAATGATATTTTATGATTCCTAAGAAAATTCAATCATTGGTCAGCTTTATCCTAAATAGAAATTTCCTAGAAAATAGAATAAATATACCTCAAAATTTGAGACCACATATTCGCCTATTTTAAATAGGTATCATTTATCAAAATATTGTATTTATGAGAAATAATAATTTTTGGAGTATTACATTGTTACATTCTGAAATTGTTTTTTTCAACGAAAGACCAAAATTCTAGATGAGTACTTTGTATTGAAAATGAAAATAAATGCACGGAAACTTATATACTGGAGATGCTGGTCACACCCAAAAAATAAACTAAAATAAAAAAATAAAATAAAAAACAATGTATATACTGAACCTGTAAACATTTTGTGGAGGCTATTATAAATTTATAATAGTCTTTGGAAGGGATAGTGGCTATGGGCCCAAGCAAGGCTCAACAGAAGTCAATAATAGTTTTAAGTCCGAATGGTGTAGCTTACTGTATTTCATTCCCTAAAACTTCCAGTGTTTACTGAAAGAAAGGAAAAAATATATAATAAAAAAGGGAACCTTTTTATTTTGTCTTCACGGCCAATTTTTTTATTACTTTCAATTCAGAGGTAAAAATGAAAATAAATGCTTACATAGCACCTTATATACTTTTTTTTTTCTATTTATCACATTATCTACTGGAACTGCGGGTCATATCCAAAAAATTATAAAGAAAATTAAAAACATGTATACTGAAAACTCTTCTTCTTCTTCTTTTTTTTTTTTGAAAAAAATAACATATGTATACTGAAAAACTTCAAACAATTCAGTTTGTGGATGCTATTATAATTGGCTGTGGAAGGGATATTAGCCACGGGCCCAGTATGCAAGGGTCAACAGATGTGAATAATATTCTAACTGTAATTAGCTTCCTCTAAACTATGATGAATCCTTGGCAGTGTATATAAAGAGGGTCTCATGGCCAGCATCAAAGTCCTTTAATAAATCTACAATACAAGAGGATTAGTCGCTACTACTGTAACACCCTACTAATTGAGCAAGCATGTACCGTGACTCTTCTTAAATAGAGATTAGAATTTGTATTTGGAATTAAAAGCTTATTTTGTTTCATAAATTAGGGGCAAACAACTAGGAAATAGTGGACCTATGTTTTGGGCTTAATGAACGTTAGACACCCACATCCTCACTTCAACAAAAACCATAATTGGATATATCCTATGCAGCCCAAACACCAACCAATATCAGTTTCTATTTTTAATAATCTGTTGGTTTATACACGTAGGCATACCTCTCCTATTCAGTTAACACAAGCCCACACACCACGTGTTCATCTCCTCAGCTGACCCCATTTCGCAGAGGCATATACCCACACATTCATCCCTCACATTTAATTGCTTCCTTGTGGCCAGACATCAGCAGATCCCTCCATGCTCCCAGTACATTTTCATTTGCAGCCATACTCCACTTTCATTCTTTTACCCGACAGCTTCTCTATTATTCTTGTTGGCAGCTCATTGGAGCAAACTTCCATTTTTCTGCCATCTCACTCCTCACATGCAGCAGCCCATACTCATCTATCAATAACTCATGCGCTCTCTCATTTATTGACCATACGGCCAACATACTCCCTTATATTTTCTTTTGCTCTTCTGCACACAAAAGAAACAGACCGAGAGAGAGAGAGAGAGACAGAGAGCTAGGAATCTGAGAGTGAGTTGCATCGAGAGGTTGAGAGGAAGCTTCAGCTATTCTGTTCCTCTGCATAACACGTTGGAAAACAGGGGGGTTTGGATTGTAGCGAAGATCATCACGTGAAAATTAGCAACCTGAGGTAAGGCATCAAAATCTCTTCCTCCTAGCTTTCGTCACTTTCCCAACATAAGGTCTAAGTATTAAGCTTTGGGAGCGATGATATTTGTTGAATTTCAAGTTGCATGCACGTTGAATGTTCTGTTTTCGAAGTGCAGAAACAGAGTCAAGACGTTAGCTACAGTAATTTCATAGAGGAACAGTGCACTCGTTACTGTAGCATCATCTGGAAACTGATCTTTCAGCTGAGCAAGTGACCTTCGAGCAAGGTAAAACCAGAACAAACGAACTCTTTTGACCATGAAATTTTGTGGGTAATTAGTACACTCCTTAAGCTTTAAAACAAGCTTTGGTTCATCTAAATCGAAGGTCTACAAATCAAGTTATGATTTTTCAAAGTTGAAGCAAAATCTAGGAAAAATTTCTGGTTTGTCTCTGGAACAGTCAGATGGCATGGCATTTCGGATCACCTTAAAAAAATCATAAAATTGTGAAATTTTTCAGTTAAATATTAGACACATAGAGGTTTATTTTGATAGGTAATTCGCCAAATTCTGATAAGAATCGAAGGAGATACGAATTTTTGAAGTTGACCTATTAAACTGGAGTGTATTTCTGGACAGCGAAGAAAGAAGAAAAAATCTGGAAATGATACAGCAAGAAATAAGTCTAGTGATTATTTGTATATGAAACTAGACTTAATTAATGACACATAGAATTTTGAACCACCCCAATCGGAGTTCTGTAGAATTATTGGTGATTTTTCGAAGTTGGGCCTTATTTGCTGTAAGTTTCAGATTTTTGGACAAAAATGGGAGGTATTTAAGCCCATGATTAATTCCTTATCAAGAAAAGGGATTTAAATAAATATGGACTCCTAAAGTATTATTTTATTGCAGAAACAGAAAATATTTTGGAGAGGGAAATTAATTATATTTTTACTATTATCTTAGGGATATTTGGAAATTTGTGCATCGAAAAGGAAAGTATTATTTTTAAGAGTGGTCAACCAACAGGTAGTAACCTTAATCTTCATATGCCTTGTGTTACTTTGTATGTTTGATTTTTCCATGATTGTGGACCCGTGCCTCCTGAAAAGGGGACATGCGTTTGGGTGCATTCAGAGTGGCCTGGGTTCAGAGCCCGGCTACTGTATCTTTCCTGGCGCCGTGGATCCGGGGTTTGCTTTGTCGAGCAGTCCTGCGTTTGTTTTTAGGACATTTAGTCCTTCCGCATCTAACACTGTACATATGGTATGTTGTATTGGTGTTAATGCGCGTTAGTTTTTGAATGCTCTATGATTTATTGTTTTATTTTTTTTTCCATGTTATGGTGACATACATGCATTGCATACACTTGTTATATGAGATTAATGGTTACTCTGGGATTCAAATGTGAATCCCAGACTTTTGTAAGGAATTTGGGAGTGCTTCTGAGCTGCTGCTAGGTGACAAGGGTAAGCGTGCGGAGCAGAATTGAGCTGGAAGTAATTTTAAAATTGGAACTTTATTTTGGACTGCTCGGATGACTGTATTACTAATATTTTGGCCATTGAGTAATTTATCTGGGATGACTGTATGCTAATACCTTGATGATAACCTCCATCTACTGCACTTTAATTTATCAGTATGTTTGTCCAAACGAGAATGTGCTCTGTTGCTTACGCTCTGATACAAGACGTAAATAACCTGGGATTGAACTTTAAGGTAAAAGATTATATAAAAAAAAAAGGTTTAAGTTAAGGGCCCACACTACCCGTCACCCGAAAGGGCGAGACCGGTAGGTGTGTTACAACTACTATCATCAATGGATATGACATGGGCTCAAACTAATTATTGACATGGGCTCAAACTCAATACACACGCAAAATAACTTTTATTTTTATGCTGATGATAAATAAATTTTATTATAATTTTTTTTTATTTTGAATTTGTGGCAACTTACATAATGTTGCGTTTTTGCTTAATCAGCAGACAAATCATCCCTAATTAACATATTATGAGCATAAGAATTATGACGCAAATAATTAAGAAAACTTTAAAGACTCAATAGATTTTTTTTTTTTTAAAAAAAAACTTCAGAATCATGATTAATTTGAATGTTGGGTTTAGGAGCAAAAATATAAATGTGCTTTATACTCAAGAGTGCCCAGCACCATATGTTTTTTTTAGAGTAAAATTACACATGTGGTTACATTTTAAAAGCAAAAGTCACACCACCGTTAAAATTTTGTTGTAAATACAACACTTACTGTTGTAAATTTAGCTTGTTGCAAATATGATTTTTTCTGTTATAAATGGTCATATTTTAAATTTTGTTGTAAATACAGCATTTCCTATTATAAATCTAGCCTTTTTTTCTGTTGTAAATGACCTTTCTATGTTTAAAATCTAGGTGTTTAAATGTTGTTGTAAATATGACATTTTCTGTTGTAAATATGACCAGATTTTAAATTTTGTTGTAAATACAACACTTACTGTTGTAAATATAATCCATTTTTTGTTGTAAATGATCTTTTTATATATGTTCAAAATCCAAGTGTTTAAATGTTGTTGTAAATATGATTTTTTTTTTTTGGTTGTAAATATGGCATTTTCTATTGTAAATGCACTGTTAAGTTATATTTTAACAGTAATGTGATTTTTACTCCTAAAATGTAACCATATGTGTATTTTTGCTCCCGAGGAAAACATATGGTGCTGGGCGCTCCGAAGGTAAAGTACATTTGTATTTTTGCTCCTTTACCCTTGAATGTTTTTAACCTTTTAATTATAAGAATATCATGATGGCAAAAAATAATTATAAGAACATCATATGCCATGCTCATACAAGTTATTTGGTATATAAAAGATGATATTGGGAAAAGAGGACGGCATCTTTAAACTTTATTAATCTCCCTCACTTAATAACACTTATAACAAATGGTCTAATTCCTCTTCATTTTGTCAGTGCTGCAACTCGCAAGGTGAAAATGTTCTTCACATTTTCCGTGACTGTGGTTATGCAAGAAACATGTGGCAGTTGCTAATTCATCCAAGATATCATACCCGTTTCTTTGCAGCATCTTTGTGTGTTGTGCAAATGGTTTGTTCTCAATTTCAGCAAAGGAAATTGGCACGAATTCGACTTCCAACTGCAAATTGATTTTTTGAGTGGGAATATGGAAATTATGGGCATGGAGAAATCATCTGATTTTTGTCCCTAATCTCAGTAAACCGAGGAATCCAGCTTCGGTAATTCTCAACTCGTGGCATTATTTTGTTTTGGATGGAAATCTAATACCTCCATACATTACGGTGGAAAGACAATGGTGAAATAACGACTATTCCTACAACTGAACGAAAAATGTTTCCTTCATCATCGAACAATGAATCTCGTAACCAAGTCACGTAGGTCAAAAAACTCTTCTATTGCATGAGAGAGCGTGAGACTCAAGCTATTAAGCTACCTCTCAAGGGCAATGGAAAAACAAACCCCTCAGCTAATGGGTGCAAGGTCAATCATGAAAAGGCTATAGGCCCTAAAGCAAACTCTTTGATGGGTTTTGACTTTCATTTCATTAAGCATGTAAATAAGTCAGGTTAGGCCAAGCTGGCTAAATAGGCCTGAGCCTGTATTGGGAATATGAAACCTGAGCTTACATACAGACTTTTTTTTAGGCTCTAACCATAGGCGGACACAAGGGGGGGCTAGAGGTGGCCCCCGCCCCCTATTATTATTATTATTATTATTATTATTATTTTATTTTTAAAAAAGAGTACTGTGTGGATGCTTGGAACCGAACTTGTGATATGTGAGGTGAAAGAATCAACTTCTAAGCAGCATGCCACGTGAATGAAGAGTACAATGGTGTAATTTAATATATACTCATGAGTTTGTTTTGTTAGATATATATCAGGTTGAGGATATATTAAATGCCTATTATTTATTTATTTATTTTGCTTTATAATTTAACTTGATATGCACTCATCTTTTCCAAAATCGCCTTTCATTATTATATATAGTTTCCTTTTTTTATGATGTAATTTGATATGCATATCAAAAGAGGCATTTAATATATATCCCCATACTTTAATATATCCCAACAAGTGAATCTTCTTCCTTTCACTCGCTGCTCGCCCGCCTTTTGTCAACAACTTATTTATAAATTTTGAGAATCAATAAAGTACTCAAAATCATATCTTTTCATTTAATTTTCTTCATGAAATTTATTATACATGATTATATTTTTCTAATAATACTACTTTTATATTGATTAAAGAATATTTTAGGGTTAGAATTTTAGATAAGTTTTGAGTTTTGCTAAAATATGGTTATGAGAATATAGATGATAACTAATAATTAATTTTAATTAGTTTAATTTTTTGTTAATATTATTTTTAAAATCATATTGGTCATGAAATTAATAATTCATGTTCTTTGTCATGAAGCCCAATTTTTTGATAATTCTTTGATTACATACATTGAATTCTTTGATTACATACATTGAAAAAGAAATTGTTTTGAGTTTAAGCATGGATTTAATTATAGATGAGTTTAACAATATGAAAACACGTAAAGTTAAGTGAAGTAATTTTAATTTTTGTAATAGAGTTCTTTATATATATATATATATATATATATATATATTAAGTCTGTATCGTATTTTAAATACTTTTATTTACGATATAGCATGTTTAAATTTTTGCCCCTGTCAATAAAATTCCTGGGTCCGTCACTGGCTCTGACTTGAGCCTAAATGAGGCTTGGGCAAGCCTAAAGCCTTTTTACAGACCTACTTACAATGTAAGTTTTTAAAAATGCCTCATATTGTAGACATTGAAAACCATAAGTAAGCTTTGAACCTACTAAAATCTAAATAAATATAGGTTTTTGGTAAGTTTCAAAGCAAATCATATTTACAAATTGTGTCGTACACTTAGAGAAAAAGAACTATATTCATTCAAAATAAAAATGACTCTTTTTTTTTTTTTTTTTGGGTATAAGATTGGGGCATTTAGCAAGATACGATGAGAGATTGGATGTGGTGGGGAATTAAATGAGAAGGGGCGTGCCGCGTTGTGATGAATGTAATAGAAGGCAAAGCTACGTTCTAGTTTGTCTTCTATGCGCTTCCTTTACATGACAACTCCTTTTTCCCTACGTCAATCTTTCATCCGTCTATCTCACTTTTATTTTTGTTTTTTCGCCAACCTCTCCTTTTCTTTTTTTTTTTTTTTTTTCAAAGCCAAACGGTCCTTCTCACACATATATTTTTATGTATTTGCATTCTTCTTTTAGACATACATAACGCGAGTAGATTACCTTATTTTAGTGATTTTAAATATATTATAATAAACTAAAAATATCTACAACCCACAAGAAAATTATAGTTAAAATAATAAAAGGATAACTTATTGAGCTTGATCGATGCATTTTATTAAAACAAAAAATGAAAAGGAACCCATTATTCTCGTGCTATTTGCAGGTTCTGTCTTGAGAGATAATTTAATTACTTAAAAAAATGCAAACAAAAACTGAAAACAAGAAGGCCAAGGTAGGAGGAGTTCAACATGTGGAAATGGTAGTAGTATGGGTAACACCTAATTAATTATAGGCAGGAGTCTTTTCTTATTAAGACGATCACCTTACTCGTTTAAATAACTGAGCTGAGAGAGATGAGAAAAGAGTTTTGTGACTTGGGAGAGAATAAATGCCTGAGAAAGGAATGGAATAATTGTCTGACTAGTTGTTTCATAGACGACGACTTTGTTCATAACTCATATCATCATAGAAACATGTTATAAGAAACTCATTGAATGCATGACAAGAACTGTTTTGTGCATGCAGAAAAAGATGGTTAATTACCTGCTCTTGCATGCATGTGCTTGTTCATGTGTCTTTATTTTGATTTTTATTAGAAACTGAGTTGAAAACCGAATAGTACTCACAGGGAGGAGTCCTTTACCAAGCCTTTGGCACAATATCAGGCAATTTATATTTCTAAAAAACATTAAAATTTAAAATGAGACGTCTAGAGAGATTAGACTACATGTACAATATTTGTGATGCTTTTTTAAAAACACATTGCCATTTAACGATGAAAATTTAATACCCAGAAATAAAATAAAATTTTATATTTACTTTCATAGAAATCTTAAACATTTTAGGGATTTGCTTCTGCTGGCACTTCAATCACCAGGATACCATGTGGACCTCCAATACTTTCATGTAAGAAAGACACAATCTTCTTGAGCTAACCTTACTGGAGGCTATGCACTTCTTGTTCTTATGATGATGACGATGATTGTGATTTTTAGTTGCAGAACATAAGGGTGAAGACGATTGATTGGCTTTGAAACAGCCAAGAACGAAGCTTTTCAAGAGAAATCTTCTAGTAGGAGGCATAGTGATGTTACTGTTTATTAATTTTGCTGTGGCTATACGTGTAGGCTTTTGTGATTCTGATAGCTTTTTATCAATTTCTGCACAGAAAAAAGTAGGCACGATGTGACGTCTGTGCAGAAATTGATAAAAAGCTATTAAAATCACAAAAGCCTGCACGCATAGCCACAGCAAAATTAATAAATAGTAACATCACTATGCCTCATGCCAAAAGATTTCTCCTGAAAAGCTTCGTTCTTGGCTGTTCCAAAGCCAATCAATCTTCTTCAACCTTATGCTCTGCAACTAAAAATCACAATCATTCTCATCATTATAAGAACAAGATGTGCTTAGCCTCCAATAAGGTTAGCTCAAGAAGATTGTGTCTTTTTGATATGAAAGTATTGGAGGTCCACACGGTATCCTGGTGACTGAATTGCCAGCAGAAGCAAATCCTCCTTTTATTATTTTAACTATAATTTTCTCGTGGGTTTTCGATATTTTTTGTTTATTATAATATATTTAAAATCACTAAACTAAGGTAATCTACTGTCCTTATGTATTTCTAAAAGAAGAATGCAAATACACAAAAATATGTGTGTGAGAAGGACCGTTTGGCTTTGATTACTTGAAAACCTCAATGTTGTTGATGTCCTCTAATGTTTGATCCACACGGCTATCCCCTGATTGCAACGAGAATCCTTCGCTTGAAACCTCCTGCTCCTTGGATGCTTGCTAGACGAAGACAAGGTTGAGGTTTGGTTTCTTTAGGTTTTTCTATTGTGGTTTCTTAGGATTAAGTTAAAGATAGGATGAACAAGGTTGGAACCTAATCCTTTTATGTATGGCACCTTTTCCTCTCTAAACCTTTGATAAAAATCGAAATTTAGAGAGCATAAGGATGTTTGAAAAAAGGTCCAACCCTTCCCCTTTTATAGCCTTGGTGGGTTGACAATTCCTAGCCCTAATTGCCTTAGGAATTTCTAGCTTATACACTAAGAAAGGGGTTTTAGATAATAGGTCCACTCTTTGTTAACAAAATCACATTAAATTCATATCTTGATTGATTGATTGAATTTAATATGATGAATCATATTCATATCTTAATTGTTGGATTGAATTTAAGATGATGGATCACATTTATTTCCCTTTTTTCCCCTAGAAAAAAGTCCATCAAAAGGAATTTAATATGATGAATCATATTCATATCTTAATTGTTGGATTGAATTTAAGATGATGGATCACATTTATTTCCCCTTGTTTCCCCTTAAAAAACGTCCATCAAAAGGGCACACTAAAAATAAACATTTTATAAGAGTCTAACCCTAATTTAAGTACTTATAAGAAAGGATCAATCCAAACGTGAATTGGAAAATCCAAATCATAATGAATTAAATTCATATCTTGATTGAATAATAATTTTAGTTGTTTAATTCCCCTACAATTAACGACCATCACAACCGTGGAGAGAGAGGTAGTGGCCGGGAAGCGGAGGAGGAAGAGAGAAAGAGGAGAGTTAAAGAGAAAGAGGGCATAATGGTAAATTCATTATCATTTTAAAATCTCAATTTGATCTCTATAAGATTCTTTACAAATTTTGATAGATGTTTTGGGGTTTTAGAATTTCATACAGCATTTAAATGACATATTCTCAATTTTATAAAGATGTATGGTTCTAGGCTTGATGAGCCTAGTTGGGGTCATTCATAGTTTTCACTCATCAACTTTGGTAATTCCCTACTTTAAATTGGCGTTAGCATAAGTAGCAGTGATGTTAAACATGCTCTAAATTTTAATTCCTTCATGTCATCATTTTTATAATTTAAATTTTAAAACTATGTGTTCTAAATGGAATTAAGGTTTAAGGAAAAAAAATACACTGGTGATGTAAAAAGAAGACAAATAAATTAACCAACAGATCGAGTTGTTTTGACGTTACCATAAAAAAAAAGGTCAAATTAGGGACGGGATTACCGACAGAAAACATACGTTGGAAATTACCAACGGAATTCATCGGTAATTCGATTTGTGATGGAAATTACCGATAGAATTCCATCTATAATGTATCTTATCACGGTTTTTTTTTGACGCATTTTTCTGTTGCAAATCCAATTACTGACGGAATTTTGTAGTGTATAAAGCATTGCTAGATCTTTCTAGGTCTTAAGTTCGAATCCCATATAAGACACTTATATTAGGAGGGGAAGTCACGAACAGGATACCGAATTATACTATTAAAAAAATGAGATGAATAAATTAATAATTATTTTTATAAGAGATATCCAAGAAATTTTCACGCATTATATGTCGTTTTCTCGTGCTATATATTCCCACAAGTGGATCACTGTGGTTCTATATCAGGAAACCGTGTTTACAAGTCATATACTTGTGAATTTGTGATTATTAAGAAAAGCATATTGAATTCAAGACATATTGCACTAAGACACTAAATAGTGTGTGTGTATATATAAACATCCATATCATTATTTGACGTTTTTTAACACGTCACACTAATTTATAAATTGGTTTATAAATAGGGTTCAATATTTCTGCAGTTGTTGCGAAAACATTAAACCCTTACAAATAATAATACTCCATCTTGTCCTTATTATAAAGCATCAACTAGTAAGTTTATTTGGTTCTTTTTATAAAATATTTGCTTATACCTAAGGAGTATTAATTATTTTTTTATGTATACCCATAATTAATAAGGGTAGAGGGTGAGAGAATAATTAATATGATATTAGAATTATTTCAATTAGTAGGGGTAAAATTGTAAATTACTTAAATTCCAGGACAACTTTATTAACTTTAACTATTTTTATTGGTTTGTGAGAATCGTTAGTTGATGCTTTATAATAAAAAGTTGAGAGAATATAGTTTTAGGTTCCTATGTATCATGCCACCTTTGTGAAGAAGGAAAATATCATTATGCTTTAATGTTAACTTTACTAAAATGTGAATTTACATGTGGTTGTTACTTGTTATGATGACACATGATTTGGATTTTAATGATGCCATTTTATGATAATTTATGGACATATATTATAAAATTAACCCCCCTCCCAAAAAAAAAAAAAGATGTGAAGCATATGTTTCTAGGATAGGTTATTATGCCTGCTCATATTTTGCCTACCTTTCTCAATACCATTAGATTATAATTTCATCTAACGGTGAAGGTTTGAGGGATAAAATAAACTTTTTACTCCTTCCTCTCCTCCACCGGCTCTTACCCTCACTCTCTCTCCTCCATTGGTTATTTTGCCTTCTCCAAAGAAACCAACCTATTCACCAGTCATGTCTCCAGCCCAAATCTGTCTAAACTTCCAACTTCTTCCACAAACCCTACACTTTTTTTGCGCACCCCATTCTCACTTGCAGGAAAAAAATAACCATGTTGTCAATTTCAGTCATCCCAAACGGTCCCTTGTAATTTCGATAGATTTGAGCAAAGAGCTGAATATGTTGATTTAATGCAAGATCTGATTCCAGAAATGAAATACGGGACTATTCGAACTGCCCTTGATACTGGTTGTGGGGTGAGTTTTACATTTCGTTTTCGTAACAACGTTTCCCTGCATTAATCCCTATAATGATTCTCAGCAATGTTTTTAGACTTGAATTCACTTACACGATAGAAGCAATTCACTTGGTAAGGTCCTACCTTCTAATAAACTAGCTAAAGCAAATGTAAGAGGCTTCCGTGATGTAGTGATGAGCTGTTGGTGCTCATCAGTCCACTTGGCACCAAAACTTATTCCACGGTGAAGATGAAGAGAGCACGCCATGAGTAGTACAATCCTGCGCAACTTGGGCTCCCAATCATTGGCTCAATCTTGTGAGTGTATTTGCCTATAACTTGTGTAGAAACAATTCATAGAAGATTAATACGCTAAAATTCCTATTTATCATAAATATTAAATTTTGATGAATAATTAGCATAAAAGAAAGGTGAATGTGTCTCAAGTTATTATAATTTATTGATTATAATGTTAGGCAAATTTCACCTAGAATTAAATTAACAAAAGGCAAAATATAAGACTAGGATTAGGAATAATAAAATATGATATAAGTAGCACATAAAATGTTTATTTTATAACCAAAAGAGGCAACCAATGCTATGAAGACACTTAATCAAATTAAGGAAAATTAGCAAAAGTTAATGGGTAAATTAGCTTGCATCCATTAAGATTAATTTCATAGATTCTCGTAATTAATTAGAGACAATTATAAATATTCAAGAGAGGGCTGATTATTTTTGAAAATTAAGGGTCAAAGATCAAGGATTAAAGCTTGAATAATAAAGTACTAATGACCTTGATTAAGTGACAAACCAACTAGACAATGATGCATATAATCAAGGGACATTTAAGCTCTTGATTAGGATGTTAATTTAAGCTTAATACATCTGCCTTCAAAAGTCCACAATTCCAGCTGGCCTTGTTGGAGCAACGAGAGCCAAGTATCTCAAGATAATATCTCAAGTGTTAAGCCTAAACCTCCATGTAATTTAATTAACCCATGACAAGTGTATTAGAGGGAATCTAATCACTTGATTGGAGGGTTAATAAAGCTCCACAAATCTGCCCCAAAAGTCAACATAAATGGCGCCTTGCACATGGAGGATGTTGAATAGGATTTATTATATAATAATCAATATATTTGCTTATAGGAGCACTTTTAAAATAAAAGATCTTCAATAGTGTTTAGATTTTTCTAACAACAATGAAAGGTAAAGATTAAGTTTGATAAAGTGGGTTTGATCCAATGGGTAGGGTAAAACAAGAGAGGTTTTATCACATGAAAACAAGGTTCACATAAGCTTAGAATTTTCCCTATAAATAGACCATGAAACTCTTTTCATTTTTCACACCAAATCAGCTCAAAGCATTTGATTGCAAGTGAGAGTAAGAGTGAGGGTGAAATTTAAGAGCAGGAAGAGAAGGAGCAAGGTTCTTCAAGGGTAAGTTCTCTAGTTTTTAGCTTTCAAGTTTTTAGTAAAATTGTAGTTTAATCTAAAAAAGTGTAGAATAAATTCCTTTTCATGTTTTTAAGGCTCCATTGCTTTTAAAAACCAAAATGAAGTAAAAACAAGTTGGGAAATAATTCTAAGAACTAATGGAACAAGATAGTGAAAGATAGGAAATGTCCAGATTTCTGGGTTACTAGAATCAATCACGTTGAAGCTATTATTTTATGTGTAACTTTATCTTCAAAAATTATGAAATTTTGCATGAATAAAGCAAACATCTGGGCCATTCTAAATAGACAAAATTTGTAGTGTTTTGAGTTTTGTATAAAGAGATGTGAATTTTTCAAGTTAGCCCACGTTTCAAAACTGGGAACTAGAACAATAAGGGAAAAGATTAAAATTGGGAATTATTTATGCTTTTTGAGTTAAAGGCATTATTTTTCCTTATAAATAGACATGTCAAGGGTTATATATAATTATGGAACACCTCATTTTGATTTGTTTGTAATAAGTTATAATTTTTCAAAGTTATGAAAGAATTTGAGCTGAAATGCTGAATTTCAAAATTTAAAAAAATGTAAGGATAAAATTGGAATAATAAATCCACTAAGGGTAAAAAGGTCAGAAGTGGAGAAATTACCTTTTAGGATGTCATTCTAAGTCATATGGTATTTATTATAATACCATAATGTGGTAATAACATTATAGGATATCCGATAAGTCAGGAATCATTACCAAAATGAAATCGTACTGTTAGCTATGTAAACTAAATTACAGGCACATATTGTAACCATAATCTTCTATATCTTGTATGTCTATATATGATTGTTTGTTTCATAAGAGTCATGAACAAGACCAGGTCTTTGGTCATGCACCATGAATAGGACTTGTTCTAAAGTCACATGTTTGTTTACATTTAGTTTTGTGCGGGTTATAGTCATAACAATACCACAAGTATGTTTTCCTAGCACTGAGAACATGTGGATTCGTGGCACTGGTGAGTGCAAACGCTGTTGGCATTACATTTACTATTTGCTTTGTATTGTGGATACTGAAATGTTATGAATATATATCATATATTGTTATACCTGCTATAGAGATTAACTGTTACATGAGATTCAATGGGTATTGAATCTCAGACTTAATCATAGCTTCAGGATCTAGAGGAATAGGTGCCGATACAAAGGGTAAGCAGCAAGCTTAAAGATTCAACTAGAGTTTTTATTTTGGACTGTACTTAAATATTGGATAATTGTACCATTATTATACTTGACCAAATACACCGTGATTAATTCGTAGCCACATCCTTATCAGTTACCCCACCTCTCTAACCAACATATACGCTCAATCGTTCCACTTTGATGATATTCTTATATACTACTAATGTATATTTTTAGTAGTATGGAATTAGGGGTGTTACAGAAGGCATATAAATCTAAAAAATATAAAATTACTTCCATGAGCTAGTTAGCAGTTCATGAAATCAAGCAAAACAATAATTTATTACCAAAAAAAAAAACAGTAAAACAAAGAGCCATGGAAAAACGATCAGCCTAAACTTTAATTAGCAAATGAATAGAGAGACATGTTAAATAGATGATCAAGTCAAATAGATTCTTAATCCAAAAAAAAAAGGTAACTTCTATAGAACAAGTTCAAAAAATTACTTTATATTACACATAATATCCATTTGAAGCTGCATCCGAAAATAAATTTTAAAAAAGTGAAACCAAACAGGATGTTCGTGCCTTGCTCCTCAAACAAGGAAGATGAACCATGACTTTGAGCACCATATACAATTTGCATATAGCAGCTACCTAGCAGGGTAGTGATTGAACAAGTAGGCCTTAATTAGCGCCTCTCTTCCAGCTTCAGATAGGAGATTCTTATTCTACCCAAAAATGATTTTCCTATTATAAATATTATGAAATTGGATGTTCATAGCCACATAATCTCTTGGGATTCCATCTCATATGACTAATGAGTCATTATGCCCTGCAGCCCCCCAATTGAAAAATGTCTTTTATTTATTCCCTATAATCTCCAATTACACAATTATCACTACAAAAAAATTGACTTTTAGCAACGACAAAAGTCACTGCGCGCTGAAAGTCAAAATGTCTCCGCTGAAAGTGTTTCAGCGGCGACAAAAAGTTGTTGTTGAAACCGTTGTCGCTGATACTTTTGGCGGCAACATTAGTAGACAATCAGTGGTGACTTTTTGTCGCCACTGAAAGTACATCAGAAGCCACCAAAATCAGTGTCACGGATGAAAGTAGGGTTTTGGTGGCGACAATTGTCGCCACGAATATAGTCGCCGCTAATATAGTTTTCAGCGGCGACGTTTTGTATAGAGTTTTCCACGGCGACACAAATGTCGCCACTGAAACATCTATCAGTGGCGACTTTTGTCATTTTTTTACCAAAAAAAAAAAGTCAAAAATTCACTCCACCAGGGCTCTTCACAATGGGTCTATATGCATTGTGAAAGTAACTCCTATAAAAAATTCAATGTAATTTAACAAGATGTATACACTTCAGTTCAAACGTTGATAGTCTATAAAAAATTTCAGCAAGTTCACAAGTCTGTGCAATCGACAACATGAATTAATCAGAATCAGATTCTACCTTAGAGACTCTGGTACAGCTACTATTATTCATCCTCCAATATCCTATTTCACCATTGCCATCACAAGAGCAGATAAGGTCATCTTTGTTGGATGAAAATATAGTGACATAACAGATGCAGAATGTCCTGTGAAGGTGCAAAGTGAATATCCAGGCTGCAAAGGTAAGCTTTTGAGGATTAGAACCCCTGCATCAATAGTCTTGAAGATCCAACTTCATTGTAAATCATCATAGCATTGAATCAGTAAATGCTAGTCAAGAAATTTTCTGAATTGACATCTCTATATGCTAGTCAAGAAATTAAATGACAACAAAGCAGCCCACAAAATAGACATAGCTGCCATGCCATTATTTTTCCTTTTATTTTCATATTCATACATTTTCAAAAGTATAATCACACCTTACCAATAATGTTATCTTTCAGTAAATGTTTTCTCAGCCTTGCAGAACACGGTATTCTTTTATGGAAGGGTAATCAGACTTTAATGCAGCTTTAAACACCTAAACACTTAAGATATTTAGAAATCTCACTATCTTAATATATGGAATGTGGAAAGATAAGTATTTCTTTCCACATTCCAGTATGAAAAGAAACTAACCTTCTAAACACTTAGTTTCTTATCGATAACTTAAGTTTGATCGGTACCTAAGTGGGATGGGTTGAGGGGGGAGAACAAACCCACTTAAATACCCTTTGAACACCCCATACTACTCAACGTGGGACTTAGCATCCCATACTACCAAGCATCCTTTAGAAATCTTGAAAGAGCATGTCAGATACGTCACACAAGCAGCATGTTTTGTATCACAACTTCTCATTTCAAACAATATGATGGATTGTGCTTAATAAACCAAAAGAACTGATAAAAGACATGAACTAAGGGTAGAAAATTGCATCGTTTCAGTTGGAAAGCTATATTTTAAAGTAAACCACAAACTTTCCAAATTACACGTACAATTGTTCTGATACGTAAATCATATATAATGAATAGCTAAGGATGAGGTGGCAGCCACACTAATCCTATAAGGCCAGCCACTTAGTTAGATAGGATATACATTTAGTTAGTTAGGAAGTTAGTTGTATTAGTTAGTTAGTTAGGAGGGTTGATTAGTTAGTTAGTTGTTAGTAACCACTTTGGATTAATGGGTTGAGGGGTTGCCTATATAAGGCATATGGCTCTTCATTGTATGGAATGCTTTTATGTTGAATAATGAATATGTGTATGAATGAAGATGCACAGTGATGTGATTCTGTGTATTCTCCCTCTCCTCCTCTCTTCTCTTCCCTAAATCCTCTAATCTTTTACAACTATTGTAACATGTTCATCCTCACAAATATTTTCAGACAAGAGATGCAATGCAAGGATAAACTCACCTCCATCCCATGGAGTATCATCGGGACTGCAAGCCAAAGCATACAAGAAAGAAGAAATTAATTATTGATATGTACTTAAAAAAGTGAGACACAAAGCTAAGAGATAAAATGGAGGTAAAAACAATGACGGATCTTGGTCCAATTTCATCACAACTCACCCAAATATGACAGCATTCCAGAGCATGATATTGTTGTCCTGTGGGGCAACGTTGATTCCTGTAGGTGGATCTTGCTGCAGCCTCTTAAAATCCCTCATTAGCCTCTTCCTAGTAGGGGTCGACATTGTCACTACCTAAAAAGAACAACAGCAAAAAACACAATAAATACTTCAATCCATTAAAAAGCAGTCTTTGACATCACCTTTAGTTTACTGTTTCTGTATTTAAATTGCGCACACCAAATATCATTCAATTGTAATTTGATTGCGTGACAATTTGCAATGGCCAAGAATCAAAATTCAGTTGAGAAGAAATCGTAGAAAATCGAGAAAGGACAAGCATCTACTAAATAGACTATACACAAGGCAAAGATCGGCAGAAGAAAAATTAAATTAAATTTTGCAACATAAGGCGTTTATTGTAAGCAATAATTTGGAAATTCAATCCGTCTGAATTTCCCCTTTTTTCCTCGGGCGCAACTTTACACCAAGATTGCAGAATAATTAGAGTTAAAAACCCCATGTCATAGCTTCATCTTATGGCAAGCTAAAAACCTTAAATTTCATAAACATATAAATCTTTCATTTAACAAAACTATAAAAATTTATAAAAATAAGGCTCTGATCCTAATCATCTGTGCCAATCTCTCATAAATAAGAACAAGAGGAATGACTAATGGAAATAGGAAATAAAAGTTGAAGAAAGTAAACATCATACGTAAAATCAACATTTGAGGGAAAAGGTGTTGTAGTTTACACTCTGAACTCTTTCATTTCCTACAGCTATCGTCAAATATAAAACAAATGTTAAATTTGAATTAGTTCATGATAAGATTTTAAATTTCCTCAAGAAATATATAAGCACATTCAGAGAGGAACTCTAACATATCTTCTATAAGACAAGAATTACCGATGCACTTAACAAACATCATAATGAATATATATACTTTTTCAATAAAATCTAACACAAGTTCTCTTCCAATATATCTTATTAGACCCAGTTACTAGGATGTATCCTATCCTTGCTCTTATTCCACATGTTATAAACTGCCAGACAATGGAGGAATAGATGGCGCAAGGTTTTCTAGCTAAATCTGCACCCACATGTGTCAGAAGAAACAACCAGATAGGGTAATAAAACCTACAACATGTCAATGGTTTAATCGTTTGTTATTGTTGTCCTGTCTAAACAAAAGATTTGACCTTTGAGAGAGTTCTACAATTCCAAATTATCTTATCAAGAACAAATGATTCCCTTGCAAAAGAATGACAGAGATAACAAGGTAATAAACATCATCAATTAAATTCAGGGAATAATCTTACTATATGAGTTAACAATAGAGCAAGACTCGATGTGAAATAAATGGCTAGGAAGGACATTTATAGTATCTGCACTTTCATCTATTGAAAATGAAGCATAACTGCATCTTAGTTCAGTTAATTAAACACGCATAATCCCACGAACACGCCAAAGCAGATAAAAATAAACTTCCAGTGGATCCAATCTGGCATCTCTATGTACCTCATTTTTTTCAAATCCCTGGGCTTCAACATTATTCATAAACTAACATCTATACCCCCAGAAAAAATGAACCTCGATTCGGCAATCACAGAGTAGTGACACGCAGAGAAAGGGAAAATTGGAATCCGAAAATCACCAAATAGAAAAAACAAAACGCGTGCAACACGAAAAACTAAGATTATAGACTTTAATCTACTTAATCGGTTTCCTATCTGATTTAATCAATTTTCTCCTATTTCCTTTAACCTAAACAGCAGCAATGACTGAAAATCCGAGATGGGAAAGGAATGAAGCTTACCTTAACCCTAATCCAAGCTTTTAATCAGTGTCCTCCTTCTTCCTCTTCCCTTCTTGATCGCCGACTCCCACCCTCTGGCTCAACTCTCACTCTCGCCTTCTATGATTTGGCGAATGGCCAAACTGAATGAGAAGTATGGGAGAAGGGGCTGTTGTCAAATTCAACACATCTTCCTCCGACTCATCTCGCGCTCTCTTCATCTTACTCCGTCTCTCCAGGTTTCATTCTCGTCTCTGCCTTTGCTTCCAGAGGTGTTTAGGCAAAATGAATAATTGGAAGAGGGGAAGTGTTTGACTGAAATGAATGAATGAAAACGGGAATAAGAGCTGCTAGTCAACTTGCCCGCTTGAAAAAATACAAATATGTTACGAATATATTAGTGGATGACCAGCATTAATGTTCCTACTACTGGGGTGGGTAGTCACCCACTACATTCATGGTAGTGAGTGGGTAGAAGCAACACCTCTCTCTCCAACCATTATAAATAGCCCCTACCCCCTCACAAATGTACAACGAACAAACTGAATGAGAATCTCTCTCTCTTGAATCTCTCTTGCTCTTGTCTTCTATTTTCTACTTCTTCTATATCTTTATTTTTATAACACGTTATCAGCATGAGAGCTCTAACGAAGGTATGATGATTTCATCTACTTTCTTTAAGGATATACGTTTATTTATCTGAGTTCTTTTCTATTATTTATATTATTATTATAGTTCTTTTCTATTATTTATTTTGTTATTATAGTATGGCCAGAAGTCATACGTCCCTTGATTTCTTATTATGAAATTATATGACTAGAAGTCATATTTCTTTAATTCTTATTTTAATATTATATGGCCAGAAGCCATATCCTTTGATTTTTTTTTATTATTATGAAATTATATGATCCGAAGTCATATAACTTTCATCTTATTATGGCTGGAAGCCATAGTATTTAACTTTTATATATCCTGAAGATAAATGGCCAGAAGTCATAAAATTTTGATACTATATAGCCAGAAGCCATATAGATTTCAACTTATATCTTATGGCTGGAAGCCATAACATTTATCCTGAAGATAAATGACTAAAATTTGAGATTATTGTTGCTTTTATATGTTACTTTGAATCCCTTTATGAGTTCTTTTATATTATTAGTATTGTGATGATAGTATGGCCAGAAGCCATCTTATTATATGACTAGAAGTCATATTTCCTTGATTCTGATTTTGACATTATATGGCCAGAAGCCATATAACTTTTATCTTATTTCTTATTAAATGGCCGGAAGCCATAATATTCAACTTTTATTTATCTTGAAGATAAATGGCCTGAAGCCATAAAATTTTAATTTTGCTGCAATATTTTATGAATTATTTTTGTGAGTTTCCTATCATTAGTGATTTTTATATTCAATATTCTAATAATTTCCATTTATTTCTTTAATTAGTCTGAACCATGTCAAACATGTCAAACCTTGCAAAACTTGAATTTGTGGCTCTTGATATTACCGGGAAGAACTATTTATCTTGGATGTTGGATGCGGAAATCCATCTGAATGCCCATGGTCTGGAAGACACAATTAAAGTAGGGAATGAGGCATCTAATCAAGATAAAGCCAAATCCATGATTTTTCTACGCCGTCATTTGCATGAAGGTCTGAAAATTGAATATTTGACAGTGAAAGACCCACTTGTTCTTTGGAACAATTTAAAAGATAGATATGACCACCAGAAGATGGTCATCCTCCCAAAAGCTCGTTATGAATGGATTCATTTGCGTTTGCAAGATTTTAAAATTGTGAGCGAGTACAACTCAGCCATGTTCAGAATTACTTCTCAGTTAAAATTGTGTGGAGAGAATGTTACTGATGAAGATATGTTAGAAAAAACATTCTCCACATTTCATGCATCTAATTTGCTCCTGCAGCAGCAATATCGTGAAAAGGGTTTCAGGAAATATGCTGAATTAATTTCTTGTCTCCTTGTGGCTGAACAAAACAATGAGCTTTTATTGAAAAATCATGAATCCCGTCCAACAGGCTCAATTCCATTTCCAGAAGTGAATGCAGTAACTAATGAATCCTTTAATAAGCGAGGACGTGGACGTAAAGGTGGCTACAACCGTGGGCGTGGGCGTGGTCCAAATCGTGGTGGATCAAATTTTCGAAACCCAAAGTGGGGAAAGACTGATAAGCACCACAAAAGGGAAACTAGTGGAACTAGTGGGCATAACAAACATACTGAAAATGCATGCTATCGTTGTGGTGGCAAAGGTCATTGGTCCCGTACCTGTCGTACGTCAAGACACTTAGTTGAACTTTACCAAGAATCACTAAAAAGTAAAGGCAAAGGGTCAAAGATTGAAGTAAATCATGTTGAGAATTCCAAGTTTGAAGATGTTGATTTTAGTCATTTGAATATTGATAAGGCTGAGAATTCTGAGTTTGATGATCTTGATTTTACTCATTTTGATGTTGCAGATTTCTTAGCATAGATTATCTTTTTCCATTTGAAATTGTTATGTTTCAGTATGTTTAAGCTTTCTTCCATCATATGTATTCCTTTTAATTATGTTTTATTAATTTTCATGTATCCTTTAATGAAGAATGAATCTTATCAATTCTGAAGATTTGTGTCTCGTTGATAGCGCAACAACCCACACCATACTAAAAAGTGATAAATATTTTTCTTCCTTGGTAATGCAAGAAGCCAATGTTCAAACTATATCTGGTAATATAAATTTGATTGAAGGCTCCGGAAGAGCTAATATTTTGTTACCTGGAGGAACAAAATTATGTATTGGTAATGCATTTTATTCTACCAAATCTAAGAGAAACTTATTGAGTTTCAAAGATATCCGCAGAAATGGATACCATATAGAAACAACAACTAAAAGGAATCACGAATGTCTTGCTATCACAAATATAGTTTCTGGTAGAAAATGCATATTAGAAAGTTTTCCTGCCTTTTCTTCTGGTTTGTATTGTACATTTATGAGCACAATTGAAACGCATGCTATTGTAAACCAGAAGTTTACCAATACAGACCAGAAGTTTGCCAATGTAAACCAGAAGTTTACTAATGAATTTAATGTTTGGCATGACCGGTTAGGCCATCCAGGGTCAACCATGATGCGACAAATAATTGAGAATTCATCTGGACATACCCTGAAGTGTAAACAAATACCACAATCCCATGATTTCTCATGTGCTGCATGTTCCAAGGGAAAGTTAATGATTCGGCCTCACCAAGCAAAGTGGAAAGTGAGTCCCTCACATTTCTAGAACGAATACAGGGAGATATTTGTGGGCCAATACATCCACCATGCGGACCATTTAGATACTATATGGTTTTGATTGATGCATCAACCAAATGGTTGCATGTTTGCTTATTATCTTCTCGCAACCTGGCGTTCGCTAGATTACTTGCTCAATTGATTAGATTAAGAGCACATCACCCTGATTATCCTATCAAGAAAATACGTCTTGATAATGCTGGTGAATTTACTTCACAAGCTTTTAATGAATATTGTATGTCCCTTGGAATTGATGTTGAACATCCTGTAGTTCATGTTCATACGCAAAATGGACTAGCAGAATCATTAATTAAACGATTGCAACTCATTGCAAAACCTTTACTTATGAGATCTAATCTCCCAATTTCTGCTTGGGGTCATGTCATTTTGCATGCAACAATGTTAATTCGTATCAGGCCAACTAGTTACTTAAAGGTTTCCCCCTTACAGATGGTTTTTGGTCAAGAACCTAATATTTCCTATATAAGAATTTTTGGGTGTGCAGTATATGTGCCAATAGCACCACCTCAACGTACTAAAATGGGTCCACAAAGAAGAAGGGGAATATATGTTGGGTATGAATCTCCTTCAATTATACAATATTTAGAACCATCTACAGGAGATTTATTTACGGCTCGATTTGCTGATTGTCATTTTGATGAATCAATTTTCCCAACATTAGGGGGAGAAAATAAGCAGTTGGGTAAAGAAATTAGCTGGAATGAATTATCATTGGCTCATTTTGATCCTCGTACAAAGCAATGTGAACAAGAAGTTTAAAAGATAATTCATTTACAGAATTTAGCTAATCCAATGCCAGAAGCATTTACTGACCCAAAGAAAGTGACAAAGTCACATGTCCCAACTGCCAATGCTCCTATTCGAATTGATGTCCCTGAAGGACAATATATTATAAATGAATCTAAAGCACGCATGAAGCGTGGCAGGCCCATCGGTTCCAAAGTTAAAAATCCTCGAACGAGAAAAGGAGCTAAAAATATAGATGGTCAAGTCGAGGGTAATCGAGAAAAGTTAGTAATTCTAGAAGAGCCATCTCTTGAAGAGTTACTATCTCTAGTAGAGATGTCTCCAGAAGAGAATGTTATAGTCCCAGAAGAGACACAGGTACCTGAAATATGTGAAAACAATGAAATCTCAATAAACTATGTTATGAATGGTATCTGATGGGATCGAAATGAAGTCAACGTTGATGACATCTTTGCTTATCATATAGCATATGATGTAATGAATGATAATGTGGATCAAGAGCCAAAATCCATTAGCGAGTGCCAACAACGAAAGGATTGGCCTTTATGGAAAGATGCTATTAATGCAGAATTGAAATCACTAGAAAAATGGAAAGTATTTGGACCTGTAGTCCATACACCTGAAGATGTAAAGCCAATTGGATACAAATGGGTCTTTGTAAGAAAAAGAAATGAAAAGGGTGAAATTACAAGATATAAGGCACGTCTTGTAGCCCAAAGCTTTACACAAAGACCTGGCATTGATTTTGAAGAAACGTATTCACTAGTAGTGGATGCAACTACTTTTTGTTATTTGATTAGCTTGGCAGTAAATGAAGGACTTGATTTGCGTTTAATGGACGTTGTGACTGCCTATTTGTATGGTTGCTCACTTGACAACGATATTTATATGAAAGTCCCTGAAGGACTCAAGTTGCCAGAAGCATCTAATTCAAATTCTCGAGAACAATACTCAATTGAGTTAAATAAGTCTATGTATGGCTTGAAGCAATTAGGGCGCATGTGGTATAATTGTCTTAAAGAATATTTGTTGAAAGAAGGGTACAAAAATGACCCAATATGCCCATGCATTTTTATTAAAAGATCTAGAAACGAATTTGCTATAATTGCTGTTTATGTTGATGATATTAACATCATTGGAACTCCTGAAGAGCTTCAAAAGGCAATTAATTGTTTAAAGAAGGAATTTGAAATGAAAGACTTGGGTAGAACGAAATTTTGTCTTGGACTACAGATCGAGTACCTAAAGGATGAGATCTTTGTATATCAAGAAACTTATACAAAGAAGGTCCTGGAGCGATTTTATATGGATAAGTCACATCCATTATGTACTCCAATGATTGTAAGGTCTTTACAAGTGGATAAAGATCCATTTCGACCTAAAGTAATTAATGACAAAGGTAAAGAAGAACTACTTGGTCCAGAAGTACCATACCTCAGTGCTATTGGAGCATTAATGTATCTTACCAATCACACACAGCCTGATATATCATTTGCTATTAATTTATTAGCAAGATATAGTTCTTCACTAACACGAAGGCATTGGAATGGAATAAAACACATTCTTCGTTACCTCAGAGGCACTATGGACATGGGGTTATATTACTCAAATGTATCAAAGCATGAACTGGTTGGTTATGCAGATGCTGGATTTTTGTCTGATCCTCATGATGGTAAATCACAAACAGGCTATTTGTTTACATATGAAGGTACAGCTATTTCATGACGATCTATGAAACAAACTATATCAGCCACATCATCTAACCATGCAGAAATTCTAGCAATGCATGAAGCAAGTCGTGAATGTGTATGGTTGAGATCAGTAATACATCACGTACGAACAACTTGTCATTTATCTTCAGGTAAATTGGTCCCAACAGTTCTACATGAAGATGATACTGCATGTATTACTCAACTTAAAGAAGGTTATATCAAAGGTGATAGAACGAAGCATATTTCACCAAAATTCTTCTTCATTCGTGATCTTCTAAAGGATGGTGAAATAAATATCCAGCAAATCAGTTCAAGTGAAAATTTAGCAGATTTATTTACCAAATCACTTCCAGAAGCAACCTTTGAAAAGCTTGTCAATGGAATCGGCCTTCGAAGACTTAAAGATCTCAACTGATGTTGTCAAAAGGGGGAGTCAATACACGCTGTACTCTTTTTTCCTTATCTAGGTTTTGTCCCACTGGGTTTTCCTGGAAAGGTTTTTAATGAGGCAGCATTAGAAAGTGTATTAGTGGATGATGTACTCTTTTCTTTGGCTAGGTTTTTGTCCCACTTGGTTTTTCCTAGTTAAAGTTTTTAATGAGGCACATTCATAATGGACATCCAAGGGGGAGTGTTATGAATATATTAGTGGATTACCCATTTTGGGCATTAATGTTCTCACTACTGTTATGGTGAGGAGTAGGTAGTCACCCATTACATTCATGGTAGTGAGTGGGTAGAAGCTACACCTCTCTCTCCAACCATTATAAATAGCCCCCTACCCCCTCACAAATGTACACCGAACAAACTGAATGAGAATCTCTCTTGCTCTTGTCTTCTATTTTCTACTTCTTCTATATCTTTATTTTTATAACAAAATAGGACTTTCAATGGCGACACTATGTCGCCACTGAAATGCACTTTTGGCCGCGACATATAAAAGTTGTTGCTGAAAACTATATCTTTTAGTGTCGCTGTTGAAAGCCATACTTTCAATGGCGAAAACATAAAGTCACCACTGAAAGTTAGGCTTTCAGTGGTGACTTTATGTTGTCGCCGCCAAAAGTCAATACTTTCAGCGGCAACTCTGTTATCGTCGCTGAAAGGATGACTTTCAATGGTGACTTTTAATGTCGCCACTGAATATCGCCACCAAAAGTCCATTTTTTGTAGTATATGTTGCTTAATTTCATTCTTTATGTACTTGCAATTCTTTGGGTTAGTCTTCAATGTTAGGGTCCTATAAATAGATGATGATGAACACCATTTGAGATAAGGAAGTGAATGAGAACGGCTCATTATTTTCTCTGCAACTTTCTCCCATCTTCTCCATTTCCCTCATCTTAATCTTTTTTTTTTCTTATTTTTATAACATTTAATTCCACCTATATTCTCTAATACTTTGGGTGGGATAGATTTTTTTTTTCTTATTTTAAATTATAACTTGAAAAAAATTGAAGTGGATTATACAATGACAACAACGGTGAGACATTGAACCTAAAAGTAATTTTGGATACCCAAAGCTCTTGAGTCAAAACTAATGGACAAGATCTGCTAATTCAACATATTTGATGAACTAATTGTCAAACTTAACATGGATAGTGTTCAAAACGATATTGTTATGATTTGGAAATTGTTGGGCACACATTGAACCCAAAAAAACTTATTAATGCCCAATATTCTCAAGTATAAACTGCAAATTTTCACCCTAACCTAAATTTTTCTTATCTATATATTCATTCAAACAAAAAATATTACACGTACCAAAACATAACATCTAAGAACTAATTCGAAAAATTACCTTATATTACACATAACAATGTCCTTTTTCGCATGCAGACCTTTTTTTAAAAAAATCAAACAGAACGTTTTATATATGTAATGATCCTCAAACAAGGATGATGAATTATTTGGCTTTTAGCACCATATAATATTGTGTAGCAACTACCTAGCTGAGAGGGTACTCATTGAATCAAGCTGCCTAGAGTGATGATTGATTGGAAGGCCTTGTGAACCATTTGAATTGGCATGATCTATCTCCATACCCAAACTTAGTTCATTCAACACATAAATAATGTCTGGCCTTTGGATGGGCTGTGGTTCAATGCATGACATTGCAGTTTCAACAGCTCTCCATGCTGAACTAACTTGGAATTCACCATTCAACCTTTGATCAACAATGCCATGTATATCCCGACACTCAATTTTTGTGTGGATCCAATCAATTATAAAATAAGGATCATCAAGTTGTTTTCTAATCGGGGGATGGCCTGTTATTAGTTGAAGAAGAATCATCCCAAAACTATAGATATCACTTCTTTTATCTAGCTTTCCAAATCTGTGAAATCTGTAATGCCAAAAATAAATTAGTCTATTATACTTCTTTTTTCTAGATTAATACACTTATGTTTATTCCTACATTCTTGCATCCAAAAGTCTATTTAATTGACTTCCTAACAATCAGTAGCAAATAATTATTCATTAATATTCAAATGATGCAAGGACTTACTCAAGATCAATATAACTAGGTGTACCGGCTGGCTGAGTTGATAGATGAGAATCTCTTTCGTTTATGAATGCTCTTGACAATCCAAAGTCAGCAATTTTGGCTACCATGAACTTATTTAATAAAATGTTGGATGGCTTTAAGTCTATCGCTCCACTTTAAAACATTTTGGTTTTTCTCTACAAGCATCAATTTGTTCATCAAGAAAATGTGCCTTACGAGCCAAGATATATACATGATGATTTTATTATTCAATAAGTTCTAACATGACTATTTAATTTTGACTATACCAACATAATTTTTTGTCAGTTACACTTAGTCCACCTTTAGAAGATTAGGGCGCAAGACCAATCAAATTGGGGCACAAATGAGAATAAGGAAAAGCATGTGCGGAGACGTATTTTCAATATAATATACGTTTGTGGGTAGCTGAGAATGGAAGTGAGAATAGTTTTTCTTCTACAACTAAAAATACTTTACTTTTCCTCTCTTGTGCGCGTCTGTTGTGTGCCATATTCGAAGTCTAGTTATATGATATAAGACAAACCTGACAATAATCCGTCGAGGTCTCCAAGTTCCATATATTCATAAATCAATGCTCTGACATCGTTTTCATCGCAAAGCCCAACAAGTGCAACTAAGTTTCTATGATGGATCACCATTAAGAGTTGAGCCTACAAGTAAAAGTAAGCTCTATCATTATTAAAATTCTGACACCAAACATGAATATATTTACTATTGAGTGATTGAAAAATAAATTTTGAAAACTATGTACTTGACTTTTATTTCTAACCTCTGATTAAAATTCCTTATACCCTTATTTTGAAGATGAGGAAAGTAACTTCACAGCAACCTGTGTATGATCTTCTAAAGTGTCAAGATAAACTTTCCCAAACCCTCCTTCTCCAATTGTGGTTTTGAAATTGTTTGTGATATGGAGAACCTCTGAGTATGAAAAAGCTTGATTCTTTGGTTTTATAACTTTCTTCTTCCGGGATTCAGCGCACAAAACTGCGTTGTTAATCAAAATATCTTGACACTACATAAAATCAAGTAGTCCAATGAAATGATAGCATACATAAATTCAAAACCTGTTATCCACATCTAGTACATAGCCATTGTAACCCTTCATACTCTAAGTAATAGTCTTCTCCATCTAGCGAGAACATAGACATTACTGCTTCCCTAGATCAACAAGGACATAGATTCTAGCAAAATGTCCTCTAAGATGTCCAGAGGTATTAATATCTATTTTGATAGTATCCCCAATTCTATCTCCAATCCAAGTAAGAGATTCCCTATTATAGTATTGCAGAGACACATTTGGTAACCTGACCCAAACAGCGACTCTGTTAATGGAGGCTGATCGAGACTGGAAATTAGATTCCCAGGGTCTAACTGTTAGGTAGTGATCAAAGAGCATCCAGGGACCACCAGTCAAGGCACTAAAAAAGTCTTCCTTATTAGTGAATTTAACAACAACAAAACCATTGCCAATGTTGATTAACTTCATGACTCCTTTTTTTGCCCAGAGCTTTTGGAGGATGGACAAACGTAGCTTATATCCAATGCCCCTCCCTAATAGCTTCACTATTATCGCCTTGTTCCAAGCCTTGTAAAGACGCTTTTTCATTTTTCCAGATAATGAGAACGTTGGAAAATTTCGAACAAAACCCTCACTGATTTTGCGTAGAGGTTCACTATCTTCTTTGTCTGATTCCATCTAATCATTTGAAAGATTATCTTCAAGTAGGTCAATTATACAATCAGGGTCCTCCTCACTCTTGTCATTCTTGTTAATACCTTGAAGTTTTTCTACAAAAGTCTGACCTATAGTCCACTGCCTCTGCACTTCAGTACCTAGCTTTGGCCATTCTTCAACAATATTGCACTTTCCATTTTTGCTTTTCTTTGTGTTTCTCTGCATTAAATCATCTTCCTCTTTAGACAAGGGAACCAGGACTGGAGCTTTTAGAGAGTTCACTTATTCTCACCAATCTAGAACCCTACATTCATTCAAAACAGGCACATGGACCAGTTCCTGGGGACTACACAGACCAAGTGGTGATGAAAATCTAGCAATCAAACGTCATAGGACCCCATGTTATATGGTGTAATGATTCTCACATCAGGGAGCCAAGCTCTTGAAGTGAGGTTTATAAGTCTATTAGGTTCTCCCTCCTCATAGGCTAGCTTTTGAGGATTAGGCTCTCTCTTTGGGCTTATGCTCGTCACATTGGTGCTTTCATTGAGAGTCAGTATTTTGGAGAGGGCTACCCATGGAGAGGTTCTGATTGGCAAGGCCGAGTGAAGTGCCGTGCGCATAGGGTTTTGACCGTAAAGGCTGAGTGAAGTGTCGTTAAGTGGAGCCGCCAAGGATGTCAGTTCTTGAGGGGGGACTATGCAATGAGTCTCATATCGGGGAGTCAAGCTCTTAGAGTGAGGTTTATAAATCCATTGGGTTTTCCCTCCACATAGGCTAGCTTTTGGGGATTTGGCTCTCCCTTTGGGCTTGTGCTTGTCACATATTGTCCTACGGTCTTAGCACTTGCCCTTGTTTTAATGGTAAGCTTGCATGCATTTGAGTTGATCCGGTACAAGAAAATAATCAATTTATTTCGCTTCACCTATTACTCAAATGTGTGGACTCATCAACTACTCAATGCAATTTAGCCATGTGTGTCACATGCTCAGTGACCGAGCAAGAAAAAAAAATGGCTGGGACAAAATAAATTTTGCTATTCCTAGACATTGTGTTCGTTTGGATGATAATAAAAGAATCTTTGCTCCAAAATAAATTAAGCATTACCAGTACTAATTATATTGTTCAAGTATACTTGAACATACGCTGCCATCTAAATGGAAAATAAAAGTATACAAATTGAAAAAAATAAGAAAGTTCTCAACATACACTACCATCAAATCTTGCAAACTACAAGCATGTATTTTCCATGTCCAAACCCATGCAAGTACCCGTACTAATTATATTGTTCAACATACAAAAACACTTAATTAAGCAGAAGAAATAGTTTACTCATCAAATCGATCTGGGATCATGGTGGACAGATTTAACTATCTAGCAGACGGGGTACTAAAGGTTGAATCAAATTGCAAAGTTCTCATATCCAAGGAACTGCTGGAATTGGTGTTGTGACTGGTCCCTTCAATTCTTATCTCCATTGCCAAACATTCCCTAAGTTCAACTACTACTTGACTTATATCAGGCCTCTGAATTGCAAGGGGTCCTGTACATGACTTGGCTACCTCTACAAATTTCAAAGCAGAATCAAAACTGTATTGTCCTTGTAACCTTGGATCAATGATGGACTTAATATCATCCTTGTTTCCAAGTTTAGGGGAGACCCATTCAAGTAGGAGAGTGAAGGTATTATTTGGTCGTCTTTTTGCTGCTGGTTTTCCAGTCAATAGTTCTAGCAGAACTATTCCAAAACTATAAACATCACTCCCTTTTGTAAGGTTCCGAAAATTTTGAAATCTGTTAAGAAAAAAAATCGTTAGATCTCAAAATGTTTCTGTGCATTGATATTTTTGTATTCAATCATACATCCAAATTGAGTTAGAAAAATTCAAAATGAATTTCAGTGAGAGAATTTTTTTCCCTACTAAATTAGAGTTCTTCCTAAATAAAACTATAGTTTGTGACAGTCTATATAATTCATATTATATAAAAAAACAGAAAACAGATGTATTAAAATGAGATTGATTTGTATTCTAATTCAAATTTGTGTTAATGTACAATTTTCTTTGAGATGGATGGATTGACTTTTTTTTTATTTGCAATCTTAAACTAATTGGATGGGTTTCTTAATTTATGAGAGAGCATATAATATAGCAACAAGAAGCATTACTACACGTGAAGTTAACTATATATAGATCATACTGTGTAGGATAATGTGCTTATGAGAAAAGATATACTTCCCTAAATAAAAGTACTCATTGAGGATCAAGGTAACCAATTGTCCCGGCAGGATGAGTTGAGAGATGAGTATCAATATCATTTGCAAAAGATCTAGACAATCCAAAGTCAGCAATTTTAACCTCCATATTCTTGTCCAGCAAAATGTTGGAGGCCTTAAGGTCTCTGTGCACGATCGGAGGCTTACAACCATTGTGCAAATAATCCAATCCTGCAATTCCATTCATTATATGTATGACCAAAGTAATTATGTATTTTTATTGGGAGAGCAATGAATCCAAAATATGAATAATCTTAATTCGTAAAGAATAATATAATTTTTAATCATAGGTGTAAGTCATTTGAATAGAAATTGTTGTAAATGAATTTTAGGGTTAATTGACATTTTTGCCCCAAAAGTTTGCTTGAAAGAGCATTAGGTATTACTTAAAAGAATTTTTTGGTTTTCCCAAAAGTAGTGAAATGGCAATATTACCCCCTACCCTAATAAATCTAAACCATCAACACTTGTTGACCCAATTAAGATGAGGTGGCATTCCCACATGGCATCCACCTCATTAACTACTTTCCACCATTAACTCCGGTGAACCTCTCCTCCGCAGGGTTCCTCTCCACCAGAACTACTTTCAATCTTCGTCAAACCTACCTTCGCCATCTAGATTCGAAGCCCCATCACTAGATCTTCACGAACCACTCTTCATCAACATCATCAATATATCCTCCATGTCTCTGTCGATCTCATCATCTGACTCCCTCAGGAGATTTCTCATCCTAGATCTAGTTCTCATTTGCTTTTCTTTGATGGTTCTTGGTTTTTCGATATCTGTCTTAGGGATTTGAGTTCAAAAGGCAAGGATTTTTAAGTATGATATTTTGCCCTAATCTGGGCAACAATGGAACAAGCAAAGCAGAAGACAAGATTTCTAGAGAATCAAATGAGATTGATCAATCAGAACAGAGCAGTGACACCATCGCTAGGATTATGATGAGGCTCCACCATTGCCGGACAAAGCGACGCTATCGTCAGACAGCATGAAGAACGAGTTGCTTTCCTGGAGCTAGCCGATATATATATTCTATTACATATGATTTTATTATTGTTTCTTCTTCTTCATTTTTGATTTTCTCGTTTGATCTGGTATGGATTTTATTTGTTCTTGTTGATTTTCATGGATGACAATAATGATAAAGGGGAGGGGTTTGTTTTTCCCAAATTGATTTTTCTTCTCCAAATTGGTTAATTGTTGATCTAGTTCTTGAACTTCAATCTATCTTCTTCATTTTCTAGTTTTCTTTTTCTGGACCTCAGAGGTTCTAGTTTTTGTCATGTTTGATTTTGATTTCTGGTTTAATTTGGTTTAGGAATTTTTTTGTTAATTTTTCATGGATGCCAATATGATAAAAGTGGAGAGGTTTGCTTTTTCCAAATTGGTTAGTTGTTAGATCTAGCTTTGGGGTTATTTTTGTTGATTTTCCATGCCTTCATGGACAAAAATGATGATGATGAGGGGGTAGAGGGTTCACTTGTTCATTTAGTGAGGAGGATGGTGATGATGTCGCATCATCTGTGGCATAATATGTCCTACATGGCACAGACAACTCAGAACAATTGATTAACTAACTGTTGACTATTTAGATATATTAGGGCATGTTGACATTGTTGGGATTGCGCTACTTTTAAGGTGACATTCCTCCAAAAAAATAATTTCAGGGTAAAAAATGACCTTTAACCCATGTAATTATTTATTTTTATATTAAACTAGAATATCATATATATGATTTATATAAAATATGTTACTTTTCCTATACAACTTGAAAGAATACTAATATTATGTTAGTATATATATATACTCTTTATCATCCTTAATATAAAACTTATTTTGGTGAAATAATTGAATTAGAAAATGAGTATTGTATTAAAGATCGAGGTTATAATTTTTCTTACCATACTCTGCCTCCAATGCAATTTGAAGCCGATCTTTCCATTTCAATGCACCTCCTTTATTACCTGTATTAGAATCAGTACGATTAGATTTCCTTTACGTATTATACAAGTAAATTTTTATTGTAGATATTTTTATCCCAATATACTGGTTAGATTGCTATCAAATGCTAAATATTGAGATATGCGTAATCAAGCTCTAGAAAGAATACTTGATAAATGATGCTGGAGGTTCCCATTAGGCATATATTCATATATTAATGCCCTGACGTCACTTTCTTCGCAATACCCAATCAGAGAAACTAAGTGTCTGTGATGAATAACCATCAAAAGTTCCACCTGCAATAAAAATTTACTTAGCCTTATTATTTATATGATAAGGAACTAATATAGAGCAAAATATGTTTACAATTAAATATCTGACAAAATAAGAAAACCATGAGTGAACAAAATAAGACTTAGGTTTCGCTTCGATTTCACCTCTGATCGAAATTCTCTATGACCTTGCACTGATGAATGAGAAAGTAACTTTACTGCAACTTGAGTGCAATTCTTAAGGGTGCCTAGATAAACTTTTCCAAATCCTCCTTCTCCAATCAAGTGTTTTAGGTCATGAGTGATCTCAAGGACATCGGTGTAAGAATAAGCACGATTTCTCAGTTCTAATGCGTTTTGCTTTGTAGGAATTGCAAATATTAATAAGGATAATAATTAGAACTACCATTTCAGAATGTCAGAAATGTAGAGCTAGTTTGATTACCTCGATAAATAATGATTCTGTCTTCCCTTGAAAGTACGGTCTATATGTCAATCATATTTTTATTATTAATATTTATGGGTACTTCAATTTTATAACTTCTTGTTCAGTGACATAATAAAATTTTCACTATAAAATTATTTTTAATTTTATGCTCTTGGTAAGTAAGGGTGGAAATAGGTTATTCCCTTAATAAGGGCCTATGGCACGTTGCCTGATAAGAGCCTAGTAAGGTTTGGTTTGTGTAATAAAGAAGTCAGACTTTAGGTCTAACTGTAATAGGCCTAGCCTTTTTCAGCCTTCAAATCTAACCTATTTATAATATGTAATATATAATTTTTTAAATAAATTATTATGTAATTTTATTACGTAATAATATGTAATTAAATTATATTTTATTTTTTATTGAGTTTTATTTAAATTTGATATAGCCTTTGAGCTAATTCAAGGCCTAAAATTTATGTATGTGTAGGCTTTGAAGCCTACTAATGGATTTTAAGATATGAAATTAGAATATGAGGTCTTTTTAAAGGTCTATGTTGCAAATAAGCCTTGTCAGATCTTCTAAAGACTCAAACCTAAGTTTAAAAATGAAAGTCTTCATTTAGGTTTAAGCCTAGGTCAGACTTTATATCGACTTATTTCTATTCCAATTGATAGGAAAAGAATTATAATATTACCACGTAATAATACAGACAAGTAATATTTTGTTCGTACCTTTCAGTTTTTTCATTTTGAAGATCCAAATTCCTAGACATATCAAGATTACAACCGTCAAAGCTGAAACAGAGGCTATAAGTGGAATAAGGAACTTGTGCTTCGGGCATGGATCCCTCAAACAAAGACGAGGATTATCATCCAATCTGAAAGATGAGTCAAATGGGTATATTTTGAATTTAAAATTAAATTTGGCTCGACAACATGGATCCCCCAACTTTAATAAATTAAATAGTAATACTGTATTTCTAAACTGATTTTAGTTTAATTCAAGAAAAAAAAAATGGGCAATCATAGCTGATCGAGCAACTAGGACAGATTAAGATGAGAAAACCTCATTTCCAATCCTGACTTTTCTTTAAGAGCCTTGGGAACTGAACCTGCAAGCCTGTTGCCACTCAAATTACTGCAAAAACATTGTGAAATGCGTTTAGTTCTCATGTGGTGCTCAAGCTATCAAGGTATATCAGGCATTAGAAAAGCAAGGACAGGCAAAAGTATACTGTATACATATGATTCTCTACCTTATATTGTTTGGTCTCTTAACTTTAAAATGTAATAATTTAATCCTAATACCATTAGTTTCAAATGATGATTTTCTGCAAAAATCTTTATTATTTTAAAAATTAAACTTCATATGTTAACATTTGATAATGTTTTATCAACATTTTTACTAACGATAGTTAGGGATAAAGGACTAAAACCATTCCTTTATAAAGTTAATGAACCAATGAAACCTTCTATAAAATTACAGGTCACATGGATATACTTTTGCCCAAAGAATATAATATTAATGCATATATTTTGTAAAACTCACAGGATTGTCAAATTTGGCAATTTAGCAAGAAATTCCGGTATGGGTCCTGACAAGTCATTGCTTGATAAATCCCTAAAACAAAGTAATATTATTTTTACATGACAAAATTCTTATAGAAAAGACTTTGTCCTGATTAAATCATTATATACTTACAAGGATTTTAACTCCGTCAGTTGTGAAAATGAAGGAACTATTTGTCCTCTTAACTTGCTGGCGCTCAAGTTTCTGCTTTAATTTTGATAGTGATTAGTAGATACTTATGCAGGAGACGGTGAAGTTTCGTTATAGTTTAATAAATGATTGATACAGTTGAATTAACATCAGTTAACCTAGATCAATTTTACATTTCAGTTGCAAACATTTCCAACATTTTGGAATGAGTAGAAAATAACCTAATTCATGCGTCACCTAGTAAAGTTTACTTTGTGGTGTGAACTTAGTATCCTCTCGTCACTTTGGACTAGAAAAGTTTATTTTAATTTAGGGTAAAGGAGCAAAAATACCCATGAATTTCTACCCAATTTGTAAAAATACCCATAAATTTTCTTAGGCACAAAAATACTCATGGACTTTAAAAATCAGAGTAAATATGACACAACCATTAAAAACACCTAAGGTTTGTCACTCTTTATGGTGGGATCCACCGTCTTCTTCTTAAAATAAGTAACGGCCATTAGGTGGTTTTGATAGTTTTGTTGTGCTCCGATTTGAACGTCCATATATATTTTTGCACCCGAAAAATATTTATGGGTATTTTTGCACATTTTGTATGAATTCATGGTATTTTTCTACTTTAACCCTTAATTCAAGAAGTGAAATACTTACAGTGAGATAATCCTTGCATTAACGCTATTGATGCCATATCTGCAACTAAGTCCCTCCCATATGAAGTCCTCCGGAACACATGGGTCACCTTGCCAATCTACTTTGGGGATTCCGTATGTGTTTTTTATGTTCAGAATGGCATCCGCTATTGTTACCAATAATAAATAAGGTCTCAGAAGTCAAAGCGCAAACACACATACACACACAGATCATAGAACACAGAGAAGCATATATACCATTTGTTTGGTCTGTTGGAGATGCTAGTGATGATATGATTTTATATGTTTCAATGGCATTAAGGATTGGTGGAGCATCAGATTCTGATGTTGCACTTATGTTGAAAAAAAGACCATCTTGATCTGTCACACTTGTAACCGCCACTGGCTTTAAGTATTCGAGAGTTATCGGCGCCTCTGGGTAGATATTTTTATCGTTTAGAGTTATATTAATTACTCTCTTTTGCCTAGGGGGAAGCAGCTCAATTTCAACAAGGTGAAAGATGACATAATATCTGAAAGACTTTTCAGGTGGTGTCATCCAGACAGAGTCATAGTCAAGGTATAAATCAAAGGAGAGATTCAATGATTTGGTCGCAGACATAAGCACTTCTGTCGGTAATTTATAAGAACTGTTTATTCTTCCAGCATCAATATATTCCGACGATCTGTTGAACTTTTGCCAACCTTCATTATCAAAAATAGTGTCCACTTGCCACACACGATCATAGATGTCATCCTTAAACCTATAAGCTTGCAGAATTAGATAAATAAATTTATAATAGGAAAGTATGAATAATTAACATGACAAACTAGAGAAAATATAATTCATTAAGCTTATGTTTGGATGGAGGGAAAAGTTGGAGGAAAGTAGGAGATAAGAGATTACTATGAAGGAACGAAAACTTCCCAAAATTGTAAAATAAATTATTATTTTTGGGAGGGTTGTCTCCTATAGTATTTTTTCTCCCTGATTTTCTTCTCATCCAAACATGGAACCAATTTTGGTGTCTATCATAAGCTTGTCTCATCTAGACCATCTAGATTTATCTTTTTACTTGTTATTTCTTTAAAAAAATTATTTTAATGAGTAAAGAATCTAAAATAAAGATAATCTCTAAACTAATTTTTTTTAAAAATGATTATTTTTATTTAAAAATCATTTATTGAAAAAATATTAACCCTGGAAGGTCAAATCATAACTACATGGAACATGGGGTAAAAGACCTTGATGGTGAAACCAGGTAAACAGAAGCAACAAATATGAGATTAGAGTCACCTTTTAAATGAGCTTGAAGTTAACTCAAAGGAACCAACATCGATTCTCGTATCAAGGACCAATAGTGATTGAGAAGGGGATGGAGTTAGATTATAAATAGAATTGGTAAGGGGTCGTAGTTCCAGTGTAGAAATGAAAGGTGTTCCTCTGCGAGTGTTGACAAGGCAAACGTGTATGGTGTCAGTTGTGGGTGTATGGATAATATCTGAATATTGATAATCATCAGTATAATCCAAATCCACAGTTTCCCAAAAGTCGACATTGAGGTACAGGTCAAAAGATGGAGTTTGATTTTTTGCATCATAATTTTTATATGCAAAGAAAGCTCTGATGAGGTAATTGTTGTTTTTGGCCTGTTTTGGTTTCAAGGTATAGCAATTCCTTTTTCCTTCTTGGAAACTTCTCAGTGTCTGAAGTTGTCTTCCAAAAAGAGCATAATCTACTTCAGATCTTTCTTCATATGCTACCTTAGTATTCCTTCCTGTTTCTACGAAACCTATGTCTGTCTGATACGAGATTCCAGTTTGTGGGTCAGTGTATTCACTACTTGCTCCACAGTCAATGCTTATGAAATCTGTTCCTGCAAAAAAAGGTACGAATTTAGTAAAGTACAACTAAATATGATTTTGGTTTTAAATATCGAAGCCATGAAACATAAGGGTGGACGGCAAGGGCAAGCCTTAAGTTTAGTTAAAATATTAAGATCATATAGAAACATTCGGCACTTTACCAGGGTGCGCGTTGGCAAGCAGGAAAAGTTGGATTAATACGAACCATAGAATCCATTGTGGTGACTTCTCCTTCTCCATGTGATTTCTTCGATTCTATAAAGAAGACGTACGCTATCTCTTCATGTTATATCATGACAAATATATACAAGAAAAAACAGTCAATTGTGCAAGTAAGAAAAACAATATAATAGAGATGCTGAACTCACCTCAAGCTTATTGAGATCTCAAACTTCAAGTTAGTATGAGAAGAGGTTTGAGTACTCTAATAAAGCGCGGGGTGTACGTTTATATATATAGAAGAAGGAGCAAGTACCGTTTACCGAGGGTCAGAAGCACATTTTGTCCTCATTTGATGAGTATAGTAAGCTCATAACAATCTGAACCTTTTAGATTGATTTTGGATGACACATATTAATTTAATTTATATATTTTAGATATTTTTTTATTTTAATGTAAAAATTTAAATAAAAATAATATTATAACTATTACTTCTAAAAAAATGAATTTATTATTTAAATAATCATATACTAAAAACATTAAATTTGAATTATTTAGATTATATATATTTGAAGGGTTTAAATCTCATCATTGTGATGAGCACCGAAAGAGAACCTGTGTTTACCCTACCCTATTCGAAAATGCCTTGTGCTAATTGACTACATTTTCTACTTTTGAAAGTTTAGAAAATTAGTACTCATTGCTAATGATGCACAATATTACTAATATTAATTAGGGAGAATGACAGTCAAGTCTAAAATAACTAAATTACAGACAGATAGGTCCTCAATGAATTTACGTGAAAAATGAGTTGCAAATATTGATTTAAATAATTACCAATTCAATAATCTTAATTTTAAATAAAATATTCAAGCTCAATTAAATGTCATTTTCTTTTTGTAACTGGTATTTTAGTTGTAATAATCTGAATTAATAATTACAACTTACTTTTTAGAAAAAAATTTCAGGACCTAACTGCCATTAATTCATGGTTTTGGGACTTAAATCCCATTCTTCTTAATATTTATGAGTAGTTTTCTGCATTTTACAGGGAAATTTGAAGATCTCAACTTTGAATGTTCATCAAGTTCTAATTAGTAACGTTAAAAGAGTGTTTTAATTGGGAATTGGTGGTCCTGGACAACAATAGTAATTAATAATAAATGTAGTTATAAATAGGGTTTATCGTTTGTCATGTCACGTGACATAAGGTTATGTCAAGTCACCCCAAAACTACATCATTTTGGGGATAGAAGAATTAGTGAACTCTCAAAACGACGTAATTTTGGGAGTTAGGGGAATTAATGAAGGGTGTTTTTGTATTTGTATTTATTCTATGAATTTTACCAAAAGATCCTTCATTAACACTCTTAACCCCAAAACTATGTCGTTTTTAGAGTTTATTAATTCCTCTAACCCCAAAATGACGTAGTTTTGAGGTAACTTGACATATTCTTATGTCAAGTGACATGATAAACGATAAACCCTTATAAATATTATATAAATAAACTAAAAAAATTGTCTTCCTTTCTTTTTCCCTTTTTTCCATGCATCATCCTTTTAGAAATAAATTCACTTGACTTTATGGATATTTCATCAGTTTTTTATTTACTTGTGTGAATTATGTGGTTGTAAGCGCATGCGTGTGCTTTTCAACCCTCATCCCTAAATTCCTTATCAGTGGGCTTTTTTGTCCAACGGCACCGAAAGTCGTCCTCTTGGAATAAATGTTATTCTCTGGTTTACTTTTAGAAATCATTTTTAATTTATTCATCAAACTAAATAAATTTAATTAAAATAACTTAAAGTTTTTAAAACTATCCATATTTTTTTTAAAAAAAAAAACCTTAATCAAATGCAAAAAAAAAAAAAAACTGAAACGATTGTACTAATCTCTCTCAATCCCTTTAACCATCATGATTTCTTAACAATATTCATATCAATGACCAGCACTCCTTATAGTGCGATGGTATTGGGATGTGTATCCCCCCTTAAGTTCTTAGTTCGAATCCCTCTCCCCTCGCCTTGTAATCAAAATATTCATATCAATGACACTATTGGGATATTAGTTGCTTCCTAAAGTTTACGTTATGACTCATGAATAAGAATATAACAATATAATTTCAATTATATAAAAAAAATAAAAATATACTAGTAGCCACAATCAGTGCCATCAGAGGTTACATTAGCACTAGGGTCCTTCACAATTGACATGTGTAGTTTCCATTTCTTGATATTGTTTTACAGCCGTTTGCTTAATTTCTTCTTTTTAAAAAAAAAAAAAAACAAGAGATATTTTTAATCTACAATTAATTTCTATTGGAAATATATCAATCTTATTTTCAAATTTGTGTGCCATGTGACCCATGAAAATTATTCCATATATATTTCATATATTGTACTCGGATTAACTATTTAGTCGTTAATTATTATGGCGTATACTTTTATTATTTTTATTTATAATCCTATATTTTTGTTCTTGCTTTAGAAGAGTTTATAACACTTAAAAGATTATATATATTTTACCTAATATTTGTTTATATCAACTACCTCTGTTATTGTCATGAAACAAAAAATATAAATAGAAATCTCTTCCAGATTATTAAAAAATTGCTTTTAACAAAAGAAAACTATTGTTTGAGTGGATGCATATACAAAATACTATCTAGCTTTATTATTATCATTATCATCTGAAAAAGGTTTAATCTTTTTTTTTTTTTGCCATAATAAAAATGGTTTTATCAAGTATGCGATGCTCACATGATTTGACTAGGTCAACGAAAATGAGAAACCCTTCTACTTGTGACTGGAACCATTGGAAACAAACATTTGATATCATCGATATTTGTGTGTGGAAAAATCATCGATATTTGTAACCGTAGTTTTCCATCTATTTAATTCAACGAAAGTTAAATGGCCACGCCTTGTGCCTGCCATAGTGAAATTATGCGTTTATACTATTCCAGGTGGATTTGGTCTCGGCTAAAGCCGATTTGTTGATCTGTGGATGAAGGGTGAATAATTCAGCCCGGCTCAAGCCATGAAAGGAAAAAAGAAGAAGAGTAAATTTCCTTTTTGGTCCCTGATAAAAAATACAAACCTTATTTGGGTCCCTTACAAAAATATTAACCCTTATTCGTCTTTTTTATAGACTAAAAATGACCTCTTTTTTTGTAAGGGACCAAAATAAGAATCGTGTTTTTTGTCAGCGACCAGAAAGGATTTACTCGAAGAAGAATTAAAAAGACATGAAAGGTAAGAGACGAATTGACATGCAATTCAAAGTTTGATCATTTCGAACTTCCTGGAGCTGATATAGGTTGTACTTATCGCTACTTTGGTTTTTTTGTTTTTAATTAAAAACAATTGAAGTTTACGACCGAAGTTCCCATACCTGGCCTGGAGAGTAGAATATCACCTAGAGGGAAGTGAATAGAGGATTTAGAAAATCATTTTCGGTTTGAACAACGAACAATAAAATAGAGAGACAGAAATAACACACAGAATTTATACTGGTTCGGTTTAACCCCTCAATCTACGTCTAGTCCCCAAACACTTTGGGATTTTAACTAACTCTTAATCACAGATACAATTACACACTTCATACTCAAGATAATCCTATCACACTAGGAGTCACTCCCCCTTACAAGCTGTAATTGTATACCCGCACTTAATGTTCCTCAACCTTGAAATCTAAACAAAAAATTGAATAAGTGTTTAACTCCTCACTGAGTAGATAAATGATAAACATTGAAGTACAAGAGTATCTGAAGATATTAAATGAAGAGAATGAAACAATAAGTTGAAATAGTGTCGAATTGATTGCACAGAGTTTCGGTAGTTGGCAAAATTGAATGTGATGAGCTTTTATACCAATCTTTCGTTAATGCCGTTGTGAAGCTTTGAATCTAGCCGTTAAGTCTCTTTGTAATTCCGTTAGGCACAGATGAATTTTTTGTTGAGTATAGTTGAGCGTTGTTTCATTAAATGCATTCGTTCGTCGATATACTTGTGTAGAAGTTGACTCAGAATAATTGCCAGAATTGGTATGACTCGAAGGAATGTATTTGTCTACTCATAGTGTTTATTCTGTTTCACTACTACAAAATAGGGATACGGAGTCCTATTTTTTGTACTTTTGGAGTCCTTTTTCGAGAGGACGTCTATCTGGGGGGTGCAAAAAGCGGAGACTTACGGAGTCTAAATATTTCTTAGACGCCAAAAGTTGAGACTTACGGAGTCTAAATATTTCTTAGACTCTATAAGTATTTTTTTAAAAAAAAAAAGAACCCCGAACCTGCTTAGGTTCGGAATGTAGGCAACCTGCAGCTACCAAGAAGAACCAACAACTAGCTAGATAAGAAGAATATAGATTACCAGAAGCAACAATCGACTACAAAAAATCAGAAACTTAAATCAATAATATCAATGCTTGACGGCTTGAAATTTCAAACTGAAAAAAGGCAAATCGAACTAAAAACTATTAATAATATTAGATCTACAGACACAAAATCAGAAACTTTAATCAGATCTACACACACAAAATCGGAGAACGGAGGTCGACCGAATAGACACCCAGACGGAGGGCTAGAACCATGAAGATTTTGAAACAAAGGAAAATCCAAGTTGCACTTAACCTCGATCTGGCAATGCCGCGCCTTGTCGTCGACGGATCTGTCAACCGTTGAAGCTATTGCAACCCAAATTTGTAGATCTGCAACCAAGAGACGTTGTCGCTGTAAGGGATGGAGAGGGAGGTTGCCACCGCCGTCGCCGTCTCCGGTGGCGTGGTGGGTCATGAACGCTATAGATCTGAAAGAAAATAAAAAGTGAAATGATAATGAAAGTGAAAGGGTCACAGCAGGCGGGAATGAAAACTGAGGAACTTTTTACGCGGGATGTAAAAAGGTGGAATATTTAACTTAGAGCATAACTTTTGGAGTCTAATTTTATTAATTAGACTCCAAAAGTTATGCTTTTGGAGTCTAAGTTTTAAACTTAGACTCCAAAAGTTACGCTTTTGGAGTCTAAGTCTTAAACTTAGACTCTAAAAGGCATGCCTTTTGGAGTCTAAGTACTAAATTTAGACTCCAAAAGTGTCTCTCACGGGCCCCACATAACCCCCTGCTACACCACGTGGTCTGTTGGTGTAGACTTTTGGAGTCTAAGTTTGAAACTTAGACTCCAAAAGGCATGACTTTTGGAGTCTAAGTTTTAAAATTAGACTCCAAAAGGCATGACTTTTGGAGTCTAAGTTTTTAAATTAGACTCCAAAAGCCATGTCGTACAACAGAAAAGCAGGTCACATCGTACAACAGGGTATCACGTGGTGTAGTAGGGGGTTGTGTGGGGCCCGCGAGAGACATTTTTGGAGTCTAAGTTTGAAACTTAGACTCCAAAAGGCATGACTTTTGGAGTCTAAGTTTTAAAATTAGACTCCAAAAGCCATGTCGTACAGCAGAAAAGCAGGTCACATCGTACAGCAGGGTATCACGTGGTGTACCAGGGGGTTGTGTGGGGCCCGCGAGAGACATTTTTGGAGTCTAAGTTTAAAATTTAGACTCCAAAAGGCAGGACTTTTATCACATATAATTATAAAAATGCCACCGCCTTTATTTTTTACTCCCTTTTTTTAAAATAGGACGTCTTTTTGAGACACAAAATCCGTTTTTTGTAGTAGTGTTTGTAGCCTCTGTTGCATTTAGAGCTTCTGACACAATGAATGGCTCATCGACTAATCTCAATTTAAATATGGTTAATCAACTATAGATCACTCAAAAAGATGATTAGTTATAATAGAGATGAGTTTGAATGAGATTAAGAATAAGTATATAACAACCCAGAATATTTAGGATAGAGATTAATGTTACAGTGAAGCGTTCTGATATCCTAATGATAATTACTTGAGTAATAACTTACCTTACTCGAGTAGCTTTTTATTAGAGACTTCTGAATTTGTATTTAGACGACATTACTTGAGTAACGAAAACTCTTACTCAAGTAATTTTGTTTCTTCAAGAAGCGTACGCCAATACTCAATTATGGTTATTCGAGTAACATAAATCCTTACTTGAATAATTCACAATGAAAATTTACTGTATCAAAAACTCAACATTTTTCAATATAAGATCTTTAATTATTTAAGTCTTGTTATCATCAAAACTTTGAGAACTAACATTCTCCCACTTTTTGATGATGATAACACTTGATCAATTTTGAAACTAGTTTAAAAAAGTTTTTGATATCGGTAAGCAATAGAAGCTATGAGTCAGATAATAACAAGATTGCATTTATAACAAAAACGTTAGCACAATGTATAACTTAAGAAACAAAAAGACAAGCATTACTACTAACAAAGTTATATAATCGAAACAACACAAATAAAATAGCACTGTTTCAAATCTATTCACTCTCCCCCTTTGTCATCACTCAAAGAGGAGGGAGGAGGAAGATAGGAGGGAGCAAAGGAAGGCTTAATGGTAGGAGCAGTAGGCTCAATAGAAGGCACAACAGTAGGCTCAAAGACATCAATAGGAGTAATTGTAGGAGGAACAACCAACATAAATGGAGCAAAAGAAGATGCATGAGGTTGTTGAGAATGAAACTGGATGCCCAACTCATCCAAGGTTCTGTCTAACCAATACACATGCTATTGAGGAGTTTGAACTTCCTCTTTTAATTCATTATGATGAGTGGCAAAACACTGGCTGCAATATACTTGGTAATTTTTTGAACTCAGCTGTGGTAGATTTGACCGTGTTTGTAGAGAGCTTCTAAAGGTGGTTCATAGCACCGGTAACTTGAATGGCATTGGTGATCAGAGGAGCAATGGCATCAGTAATACCTTTCAAAACAGCCTTTGCAACAGCCTTCAAACCCGCTTGCTTTACATATGCTGAATAGAAGCATTGGCAAAAGAAGAAGTAGAGCACGAGTACAAAAAAGGCTTTTGAGACCAGACAAAAGAGGCATTGTAAGACCAGACCCATGACCGGTCTTGTTCCAGGCGATATTAAAAGTCTAACTTTTAAGACCGGACTTGAACTGGTCTTAAATAAACTCTTTTAGACTAGATATTTAAAACCTTAGGTCTTAAAAGTCATATTTACCTGAAATATTTTTTGTTCGGTCCTAAAACTCAACTTTTAAGACCAAACAAAAAATCATCTGCTCTTAAAAGATCGACATTTTAAGACCAGACATAAAACAATCCGGTTTAAAAAATAGTGACTTCTAAGATTAGATGACTAATTATACCGGTCTTAAAAGATTGACTTTCAAGCCTGGATTATTAATCCGATCTTAAAAATTGAATTTTTAGACCAGACGTATAAATACACCGGTCTTAAAAGACCAACTTTTAAGACCAGCCTACCTGACCTTTAAGACCGGACATAGAAATATATCCGGTCTTAAAATTTGAACTTTTAAGACCGGTGTATTTATTTCCGGTCTAAATTTTACAGAATTTTTTCCCTGTTTTGTTCTTGATCATATATATACAAAAATGCACCACCCATTCCAACACATAAAAGTTGATACTTAAAGCTATAAGCTATGAACAGTCCATAATGAATCAATTGAATTGGGAAAAGAATACAAATATTATTCACCATGAGTTATGTGGCCTCTTAATTAATGATTATACTATGACAGTACTACACCTAAATGAATATATACAATAAGATAACTTACTTACAAATACAATGAGTTATAAATATATCACATGCCCAATATAATATTCACCATGCCTTCATTTCATTCTCACCCAACAACGTAACATCATCTTTTATATATAACATGCCCCTTTCGATCGAATCCTGCGACAAAAATAAAACAAGAACAAACTTCATAGTCAGTGACATTGTGTAAGAACATATATAGAAGGAATATAGTTAAAACCTTAAAGTTTTGAAAGAATCCTGCATATGAATATTACCTTATGAATTGACTCTTTTATAAAGGGATATCTTCCCATATCCCTTCTCAATGATCATTTCTTATGTCGGGTTCATTATCTGCTTCATCTTCTTCGTTCATGGCCGGTAGACCCCTTGAAAAAGGAGTACTCTCAGGAAGACCATAATTTGAATGAATTTCCTCATCAATATCAATGGCCTTTTTTCCTTTGAGAGCTATAGACCACATTTTATTTTCCTGATCGATGATATAGAACATTTATTTTGCTTGGTCTGTCATAATAAAAGGTTCATCTCTAAAAATTCTACTATTGACATCAACTAATGTAAATCCCAACCGATCGATCCGAGCACCATTATTGACATTAACCCACTTGCATTTGAAAATGGGAAAGCTAATTTTAACATAGTCCATCTCCCAAATCTCTTCAATAACCCCATAATATGGCATGACTGCCAATTTAGGCCTATTGTCTTTCAAACTGGAGAAGTTCATAGATTCAGCCTTTAACATAACACTATTGTTTTGGACGATACTCCTATCATCTAGGGACTTCATGTAAAATGTATAACCATTGGTCACATATGAATTCCAACTTATGACATCAACCTCAAGACCACGTGCTAACCATTTTATTGTATCAATACACATTCCTCTCCCTCGACCTTTTGTTTGAATGAGTTTGCAAAAGTTCTGCTATGCTCCCTAATCAACCTTTGTTCAGTCATTCGATGATTTTCTTTCCTTACAGCTTCTTTATGTGCAGCTATACTGACTTGAACTTCATCAACATTATTCAAGATGTATAAGTGGACTTGTGACAATTCATCAGGATCCACACTCTTTACTGAAGCCCTTCGTCTACCCCCTTTAGCATGCTGACGTTTAGGAAGCCCAATATGTCTTACTTTGGTCAAATAATTTTGACAAAATCTCATGGTTTCTTCAGAAACATATTTTTGAACAATTGATTCTTATGGCCGGTATGCGTTCTTCACGTACCCTTTTAGGAATTTCATAGATCTTTCAATTAGGTACATCCACCGTAAATGGATAGGGCCGCACAACTTTATCTCCCTCACTAGATGAATAATTAGATGAACCATTATGTCAAAAAAATGTAGGAACAAAAAGCTTCTCAAGCTGGCATAAGATAAGATATCCTTCATTCACCAATTCATCCAACTTTTCAATCTTGAAAACTTTACTACAAACTATTAGTTCTCTAAGGGTTTTGATGATCACCAACAGTTGCAAACAAAGCATGAAGTTTTTCTTTGGCAAGTTGAAAACTTACTGTCAAAGGAAAACTCGAGGTTTGGTTTCAATCCTCGAGTTTTGCCTTTATAGAGAAGAACTCAAGTTTTCTGAATCAAGCAAAACCGCCAGTTTTTCAAAGAAAAGTCAAGGTTTCATCACACAGAGACTTTTGAACATTTTGCTGAAAATGACAAAACTTGAGGTTTGTAATGAAACCTCTAGTTTTGGTTTGATAGAGAGTCTCTTAAATTATGAACACTTGAAAACTTTTAGTTTTGCCTAAAACCTCTAGTTTTCAGTTCAACATGAAATTTCCAAGTTTTCACAAGAATTGTGAAAACTCGAGGTTTGGATTGAAAACCTCTGGTTTTGGTCATACAGAGAGTCTCCAAAGTTTTGAACTTCAAAAACCTCCAGTTTTGTCCAAAAACCGCCAGTTTTGGTTTGACATGAATTCTCTATGTTATTCTCAGATTTAGGAAAACTCAAGTTTTGATAAGAAACCTCGAGTTTTGACTTGACAGAGAGGATTGGTACTTTAACCAGTTTTCAAAACCTCCAGTTTTAGAAAAACCTCCCATTTTAGTTTTTACACAGTTTTTCCTAAGTTTTCACATTTAAGTGAAAACTCGAGGTTTGAAATGAAACCTCGAGTTTTGTTCTAAAAGAGAACACACTTGTTTTCCTCTGATTTTGAAAAATGCCAGTTTCCAAGACAACCTCCAGTTTTTGACTTGGCGTGATTTCTCAAAGCTTTCATATTTAAATGAAAACTCTAGGTTTGAAGTAAAACCTCGAGTTTCGGCCATACAGAGAGCTTCGATGTTTTAATGATTTGAAAACCGCCAGTTTTTGGTAGAAAACCTTTGGTTTTGATGTTTTGGACTTAAATCGATTTTACATGTTCAAGTCCAAAACTCGAGTTTTCATCGGTGATTCAGAAATTCAAATTTGACGAATTTGGAAAACCTTCTTGTTTGATCTTAATGCTTTCCAGTATTATTCTATAATATGCACAGCTATGCTTAACCACTTTGTTAGCGAGTTTCAGAGGAATTAGAAAATGTTTATTGAAGGTTTAAAGCAAAAGCAAAAGGTGACGTCAGCACATTAAATGCTATGTCCAGAAAGTTGCATACTTTTGGGTAATCCTTCTGCACACGCTTGCAAAGAATTAAAGAATGATTTCTACTTCCAGCAACTGTCATTCCAATGGATTAATTCATCAGAAGTCAACTCTGAACTTCTGCCCAGCTGGATTAAGTGAAGATTAGTGAGAGAAGAAGACCAAAGCTTAGCCAAAACCTTGTCTAATGAAGGCAACCGTTATATTGATGAATCCAACGGTCATTTAATGCTTTCTCAGTATAAATAGAGTTGCATTCAAGTCTTCTCAAAGAACGCATCTACTGAAAACAAATAGCATTCAAGTTCAAATTTATTTCCTCCAGCTTTCATCTGTATTGTATCTTCTGATACATTTGTTCTTCAGTGTTTATCATTATCCACTCTTAAAGAGAGTTTTTGATTATAAATCATTTATTGTAAAGAATCACAAGTCAGGGGACTTGGTGATTGGGTGCATTGATTACAACTTGTAAGGGGGAGTAAGTTCTAGTGAGAGAATTACTCTTGAGTGCAGAGTGTGTAATCAATTGTTATAGTGGAAATCCCACAGTGTCTGGGGACTGGACGTAGGTCAAGTGGTTGGACCGAACCAGTATAAATCTCTGTGTCTAGTTGTTCTTCTCTCTACTCTGTTCATCTCTGTTTTGCTATTTAAGAACATAACAGCTTTTAAAAGTTTTTAAAAATCCACAATTCACCCCCCTCTTGGGTATTTTGTTCCATTTACCGCATTGAAGAAGAAACAAAGTCTGGTCAAAATGTGTTGAAGATCATATTCGATGATGCCTTGAATAGCTACTGGGAGTAGCTGTTGCATCAATACATGACAATCATGAGACTTTTGGCCTACTAATTTTATGTCCTTCATCGATATAAGATTCTTAAAATTTGAAGAATACCCAAAGGGAACTTTTGTGCCATGTAAACACTCACAAAAACTTCGTTTCTCATCCTTAGACAAAGTATGAGAAGCTGGGGGACAATAAGTTCTGTTACCATATGGCCTTGGATGTAAGTCTTCACGTATTGTCATTGCTTGCAAATCCAATCTTGCCTTCACACTATCCTGGAACTACCTTGTATGTTGACAAGCGTGCCAACAATACTATCACATACGTTTTTCTCCACATGCATGACATCAATATAGTGTCTCACATCAAGATTGTGCCAATATGGAAGATCGAAGAATACAGATCTCTTTTTCCATATATTTGTTTCTTTTCTACTCTTTGCAGTCTTATCGAAGATGACACTAATATTTTTCACCTTTTCATAAACTTGCTCCCCAATCAATACCACCGAAACATCTTCATACTTTTGGCCACCAAAAAAGGCTTTCTTTAATCGACCATATAGGTGACCTCGTACAAGAAATCTCCTATTTCCAGGATAAACTGTCTTTCGTCCATGCTGAAGTTGATGGTACTGTGTGCCTTCTTCATAAAACGGACATGTTTTATGGCCTTTTACACTATACCCTGACTGTAAGTTCCGGCTATCACCCAAGAGGGGGGGTGAATTGGGTGATAGATAAAAATTTCCACTCTTTAAAACATTTTCGCAATTCAGTGTTTTCATCTTGAGTAACAAAAGTAAGTTTTCAAACAAATAATAATTGCTCAAATGTAAATGCTGGAAATGTAAGAGATGAGGGAGAAGAGCTTGCAAACAGATTTATACTGGTTCAGTCTTTTCCCTGACCTACGTCCAGTCCCCAAGCCACACTTGGGATTTTCAATCCACTATCTTCAATAAGCTTGATTACAAGATCTGTAACTGAAGAAATCCTCTTTCTAGGATTCACTCCCCCTTACAATCTGTAATCAATACACTGCTTGATTACACACTCTGTACACGAAGTAATCCTCTCACTAGGATTTACTCCCCCTTACAAGTTGTAATCAACACAATGTACAACCCACTCAAGATTACCCAATCTTGAGTAACTCTCAGAAAGATAATGTGATTACAATAATTTTCCTCTCAAAGGAATGAATAAATGATCACTGAAGTACAGATACAATTCATTTCACTCTTTAAGCTATCCAGTCATGTAAAACAGAGTGAAAAGGATGTAGAAGCAGAGTGTCAGCATTTTGGCATTATATTCTTGTTTCTCCATGTTTTTCTACTTCAATCTATGTCTTTTATAGGTAGAGAAGGGTCTGTGACCGTTTATGACCGTTGAAGAATCAATCAGACCGTTGTAGGTGATTAGCCTTAAGTGTGGTCAGCTTCTCTCTCTAAACTTCTACTAATCCAAGAGTTAATTGAAGCTGATGTGGCTCTCTGAGTATTTGCCCGTTGAAATTGACTTTACTTGATGTAGTAAGCATTCTTTAACGTTCATTAGGCGTACTCAGGTGGATTAGCTGAAAGTAGGTGAGATTGCAGAGGTGCATTAAATGCACTGTTCACTTTTTACTTTATCTCACTAATCTTCAATAATCTTGATCTGTGCTAACTGAAAAACACTCAACAAACTTGTTAAACATATCTGGGAACATGAGTGAGTGATATATGAAAGCAATTAGATCAAACAACAGTGATTTGTGAATTCGTGAAATTCAAAATCCAAAAGTTACCGTTGGTTACTCGAGTAAGTTCCTCTTTACTTGAGTAAGGCACTGTGCAAAAGTGTCTTTACTGGAGTAGGCTCTTACCAGAGACAAACCATCGAGGCTTGAGTTTGAAATCCAAGAGCTTTACTGGAGTAAGTTAGTACTTTACTCGAGTAAGACACTATTCATGTGAAAACATTTTAAGTTCAAAATGTCTTTTTACTGGAGTAAGGATTTGTTTACTGGAGTAAGCCAGACTTAGACACATTAGTAACCTTTCTGTATGGGCTTTACTCAAGTAGACTAATCTTTATTGGAGTAAGTGACTTTGTTCTTAAGAAAGAGAAGTTACTCTAAGTCTTTACTGGAGTAAACGAACGTTTACTTGAGTAAGCAATCACTTTGAAAAATTGATTTGCTTCTGTAAGTCCTTTACTGGAGTAAGCAACGCTCTACTCGAGTAAGAAACTTAAGTTCAAAAATTCATTTTACTCTCTGGAGGTTCTTTACTCTAGTAAGCTTACCTTTACTGGAGTAGAGGTTCTTTACTCGAGTAAGAAACTCTTTACTGGAGTAAAGACTGCTCCTTGAAAAACTTGGTTACTCTCTGGATGGCCTTTACTCTAGTAAGCTTACCTTTACTCGAGTAAACAACAGTTAAGCAATTTCTAACTGATTTTGAAATACTTCAACACATGTTTATACTTGTTGTTAATCATCAAAACACTTTGAGAACTAACATTGACAAGTTCCCATATGCTAGGAAGTCATTTATATTGCAAGATATCATAGCTCGCATTTTAAGAGTCAAAAACATCAACACATTCTTCCCACAACTCCTTCAAGTCTTCGATCAAGGGCTGAAGGTAAACATCAATGTCATTTCTGGGTTGTTTTAGTCCCAAAATCAACATAGACAACATGTTGTACTTTCGTTTCATGCATAACATAGGAGATAAGTTGTAAATAATCAGGAGTAAAGGCCATGAACTATGTATGCTGCTAAGGTAACCATAGGAATTCATGTCATCAGTGCTATGGGCAAGCCTAAGGTTCCTAGGTTCTTTGCCAAAGTTAGGAAATAAGTGATCGATTTTCTTCCATTGAGAAGAATCGACCGGATGTCGAAGTTTTCCATTAGAAATCCTCTCATCTTCATGTCACCTCAAATTTTTTGCATCATTTTCATTAGCAAACAACCACTTGAACTTTGGTATGATTGGAAGATACACAACACTTTTGTTTGCCCCTTATTTGAGTTGTACCTTGGGGTTTCACATATCGAACAATTCTGCTTCTCTTCAAGCTCTTTTCTATACAATATGCAATCATTCGGGTATGCATGGATCTTTTTGTACTCCATCCCCAGATGACAGTATTTTCTTAGTATCATAGCATCAATGCGGCAACACATTATCATCCGGAAGCATGTCCTTAAAAGCCTCAAGCATTTCAGAAAAACCCTTGTCACTCTATCCATGACGTACCTTCAAGCTTACCAATTTCGATATAGCATTCAACAATTGGTATTTTTTACACCCACTGTATAGTGGGGTCTTTGCATCACTGCACATATTACCATATGCATGTGATTGATAAAAAGTCTCTTCTCCTACATAAATTCTGTGTTAAAGTATTATTGTTGTGTAATCATTGTAGTTTCACTTTGTTATGTTTTTTTTTGTAAAATTTGAAACCCACCCTTTTACAGCTCCCAATTTCTAGTGTGAAGGATGAGTTCAAGTTCAAACACACACGTTGCTGTTTATCCAAACTCAAGCAGGTAACTCGAGTGTGTGAGTAGAAACTCGAGTTTGTCGCGCCTTATATATCTGAAACTCGACCGTTGCTCTTCACTTTACTCTTCCCTCAAGTCTAACCCTATTCTCTCTAAAAAACCTCTCGTCTCTCTCACTCGAGCCTTCTCCTCTGAAAATGCCTCCCAAACATTCTTCAAGATCATTGAGGGTGATTCAGACTATTGGGGGACTCGATTTGCATCTCCACCTCCCTTAAAGTGACCTAGGAGAGAGAAACATACTCCAAGAAGATTTCAACCTGGCGTTGCTACTAATGAACCTTTGCCCAAAGCCAGACCAAAGAAGGTGGTGATTTAGGAACCCTCTGAGGTTCCAAAGAGACAAATTGATCTTGAAGCTACTATTCGAAAGGATAAGGAAGAAAGTGTTAAGGCTGCTAAGCTTAAGAAGAAGAAGAGATCTATTTCACCTTCTTAATTTAGAGCTTCTAATAAAGGTCAAGGTCCTTCTAAGGCTCCCTCTTCATCTAGACGTCACAAACAATCTAGTTCTAAGGTATATGAAGAAACTCCAACTCTCTTTGATATTTGTAATCATCCTTATATTCCTAAAGAATTTTCCAATAAGTCTATTCAGTTGCTTGGTGAGAATGCCATCAAGTTCAAACAACAATATACTCATAAGACCTTCCATCCTATAGTTTCTATTAATCTGGCTAAGCTCAAGAAAGAGTGCAATCTTGATCTCTCTCATTGGCTTAAGCATTTTGAAAACCTAATTTCTGTTCGTTCTTCTTATAGTCTTGTTCTTGTCAAGCTCTTTTATCATGGTATGCAATGGGCTAATATTTTAGATAGTGAGGGAAACCTCATTGAGGAAAGAATTTTCACTCACATTAGGGGTGAAAAGATAGTCATTTCTCCTACTTATATCAACTATATCTTACAAATTTCAAATCCTCCTCCTGTAGTTGTACTGAACTATGATGACAGGGAAATTTTTGAGCTTTTAAGACCTAATGAGCCATTAGATATCTTAACCTTTCCCCTGTTGCCATGCTCCCTGTGCATAGAACTATCTAATACATCTATACTAGAAATCTCATGCAAAAAGGTGGAAACTTTACACATTTTGCAAAGGAGGACTACCTTATCTTTGCCTCTATTATAAACAAGGTGCCTCACAATGTTGGGCACTAGGTCTTCCAAGAAATGGCTAAGTTTAGATTCACGTCTAGAAGAAAACCACTATTCCTTTTCCCAATTTGGTTTCTGTGATACTCTTTCATAAGAAAATATGGTATGTGGCTACAAATGGAAAACCTGTGAACTTGTTTTTGGCAAACACCATCTGAATTTAATGAGGATAAATGTTGAAGAAGGTTCAGGCCAATCAAAGGCCCCCTCAGGATCGAAAGCTTCTCAATATAGAGCAAATGAAGCTTAGTTTGCTCCTCCATCTCAGCCTTCTGATTTGGATGTTGGGATCAATGCCATTGTTGACAAAGCCATTTCAGATCTCACGGATAAAATAGAGTCTGAAGTGAGTAAATTAGTCTCAGAGGTGAACAAAGGGAATAGTGATGTGGTTGCTACTCAAGAGGAGTTGAAAGAAAAAGTTGAAAATCTAACTGGTCATATTGAAGACCACTCAGCTAGCATTTCTACACTTCTTGTGACAAGGGTGAGTCTAAGTGATAAGATGGACAAGATTTTGAAAAATCAGTCTCAGTATGCTCTTGGTCCTAGTCATAGTGATTTTGGTTTTGGTACTCCTTCTTCCACCCCTGCTAGCCCTAGCTTTAACATTCCTAAAACCAAACCCTCCTCTTCATCACCCACTTTTACCTTCACCACTCCTATCATCTCTACCACCCCAATTTGTTAGATATGATTAGTTTTGATGATGTCTAATATAGATGCCTTTATAAGAGCAAAAAGTTTTGATGATATATTTATCTCCTACATTGACTAACTACTATGTTTAATGTAGATTAGTTCAAGTTGAATTATAGATCAAGAAGGAGATAAGAGATTATAAAAAGAAGAAATTGGAGAAAATATCAAGTTCAAGAAGAAGAAGAAATATTAAAGAAAGAAGAACTTGCAGAGGTTGTCAAGGAAGCAAGATGTCATTCTAAGTTAAATGATGAAGAATGATCAAGTTGGGAGATGGAAGAAGGAAGAACTTGCTGAATAGAATGAAGATATAATTATTCAAGTTCTTATGTTGAAGCTAGAAGCCTCCAAGATTATATGGAAGTTGGAATGACTTAATTCAGAGTTAAAACAAGCAAAAATGAGGTTCTGGATGAGTAAACTCGAGTCTCCAAGTATTAAACTCGAGTTTACCACCTTGTTGCAATATTTTGCCTCTCTAACATGAACAAACTCGAGTTCAGGACCCCAAACTCGAGTTTAGGACCTCAAACTCGAGAAAGGAATCACAAACTCGAGCCTATAACTGCAAGCTCGAGCCTATAAGTGTCTTCAGCATTTCTGGTGTCTCTAGACTAGGCAAACTCGAGCCTATAAGTGCAAACTCGAGCCTATAAGTGTCTTCAGCATTTCTGGTGTCTCTGGACTAGGCAAACTCGAGCCTGTAAGTGCAAACTCGAGTTCACTGTGGTCATCAACACTTCAGCTCCACTCTGTTTCATGTTCAGCTCGGGCGAGGTCTGGTAATTCGACAATATCTCCCAAACCAGAGATCGGATTGAGGTGAAACTAGTGGCATATGAAATTAGACTCCCAACGCGTCATTTTGATATAAAATTTAAACCAAAAGGAGTTCATATCAAGGATCTATGATTTTTACAATTTGCCCCAATAATCAACGTCCCAGTCCAGACCCACCTTCGGTATTTTGGGTTTATCTCACAAACAACAAATCTGATTGAGCTAAAACTAGTGGCATATGAAATTAGTCTGATAGAGCTTTCCATCAAGCTTTGAACAGACCAAAACAGAGTTCAGACCAGGGAGATATGGCCTTCAAAAGTTGACAAAGTTGCAAACTCGAACCAGGCCAAGTTAGAAGCAACCAAGTCGCAGATCAACTTACAAACTCGAGTTCATCAGTCACTAACTCGAGCTCGAGAGTTCCAGAGAAGAAATGAACATTTGGGAAAAGCCAAACTCGAGCCTATAAGTGAACGAACTCGAGTTCATATCAGACAGAGAGCAATGAAACTTTTCAATGAGTTGAGAACCTCAAGTTTAGATTGCAAACCTCAGGTTTAAATCAACCCGAGAGCATTGCAGTTTTTAAAATAATGAAAACCTCAGGTTTAGAATGAAAACCTCCGGTTTGATGTTTTAGACTTAAATCATCCTCTCACATATCAAACTCCAAACTCGAGCCTAGATAAGCAAACCTCAGGTTTGCATCGCTGATTTAGAATTTCAAATCTGACGAATTTGCAATGCTTTCTTGTTTGATCTTAATACTTCCTATGATTAATCTCTGATGTTCCTAGATATGTTTAACTACTTTATTGGTGAGTTTCAGATGATTAAGATGAAGGATTAAAAGCAAATCTTCAAAATATCATATTTGTGTCAGAACATCAAAAGCTGTGCAAAAGTTCTAACGGCTAGTTTCTAACGGCTATATTTCTTTATCCAACAGTCATTGAATCTTCTCAACGGTCATATATTGATCTCTACCTATAAATAGAAGACAGATTCAAGCAGAAAAACATGGAGAAACAAGCTTACATCTTCAATATGCTGATACTCTGATTTTTACATCATTTACACTCTGTTTTTCATGTCTAGACATGTAACAGCCCGAATATTTCTGAAAAAAAAAAGAGAAAAGAAAAAGAAAAAGAAAGAAAGCAGAATTTCCTTTTAAACCGTGATGTAGCACTGGATTAGAGAGACATCGAGAAGCTTCGTGACTTTGGACCCAAAAAAACCCAGAGCTAGCGTCTGACCTCATCTCTTCGTCTTGCTCGTCCAGGCGCTGCCATTGTCGCTTGTCAGTTCGTAGCCGGCGTCGTCTCCTCTAGTCGGAATTCTTGTCGCTGTTTCCTTTCTCTGTTTCATTTTGGGTCTGCTTTGCTTTGGCGGGTTCTGTCTGTTCGGCACGAGAGGGAGTGGAGAAGAAGCTTCTTAATCTAAACCTCTAAACCCTAGCCTTATTTGCTCGTTCCCTCTCTTTCCCCTACCCGTATCATCCTCCCCTCTCCAATCTCAAAATTTGTTGGTTATTTTCCCCATCTGTTTGTGCGTGGCTGAGGGTGGAAGGAAGCATTTCGTTTTTGAACCTCCTCCTTGTCTTTGCTGGACGTGTCTTGCGGATGGTGGAGGCTTGTTTGGGTAAGTATGTTAATGGTTTCTTTGTTAGTAAATTGTGTTGAAGACATGTTCCAAATCTGATTTTAGGGATTTAAAACTTGTTGTTGGTAGGAGTTAGAGTTGGAGCATGGTGAATATATTTGTTGGTGCTTGAAAGTTGTTTGCCATGGGATTTGAGAAAAACTGAGAAATTTTGGGATACGGTTTAAATATTGTTGCATTCTATGTGTTTGATAAAATGCCAAAGAGAAGAACTTGACTTGAATGTTCTGTAATTTTGATTACATGTCGGATTTAGCATGTGATTAATGTTAAATGATTCCTCTTTCATGTTGATTGTAATTAATTAATGGAATAGTCAATAGGTGGAATATAGATTCCTTTGATGTTTTAATTTGTGGAGCTTAGTGATAAGAAGGAAATTCATATTTGGTGTGTTAGCAAATTGTTTTTGTCATGCATGAAGGGTTGGAATAGATGTTTGGAAATATGGTTACTTAGTCATTATAGTTGAAATTGCTTAAGAATGGTTGTCATAAAGGAAAAAAAAAATGAGGAACTTTGCTGGATAGGATATTATGTGCATAGTTGTGAATTTTTAATTGAAGCAATGTTGAATCTGTTTTGGACCTTAGGAGAGGAAGGACTAGGTGAGTCGGAAATTGGAGATTAGGAGAGAGGTGCACAGGTAAAAGCGTGCCAGGTGCGTGAATAGCGTCCCATTACATTTTCAAAAGTAATGCTTACTTGTTATGAATTTCTTTAAATATCATCTTTCTTTAGAATCATGTTCTTCAAGAAAATGTTGTCAGTTTCTATGAAATGTTTATTGTTGCTCTATGTTTAAACGGTACAGTGGTTTAGTCACGGTTTACAATTTTATAACAATTTATTAGTTATGGGCTTTTATGCGAAAGATTTACAAGGATACTTTGAAGAGGTTCTTTACTATCCTGGATATTGAGATAAGTTTTTCTAAACTTCTTATTGAGCTGGTCTTGTAAATTCGAAATTGTTTTATGCGAGTTCTTGAAATTGGAAAAGGGTATTGGTGACATATTGAGACTCAAGGAAAGCTTTGAAATGTTGTTTGTAAAAGTTCATGCTGGGGGATTTGATTATGAAATTGAGATAGAATTGTTATTGGCTTGAAGGCAGAATTCTTATTATTTTGATGAAGTGACCCCATGCATGCTTGAAATTGTTTTTGAGAGGGCCGAATACAGAACGCTGGTTACTAACAGCAGTACTGTTAGTCCTTGGTGCACCATGGTTAACCTCGAGCTCGCTTGATATTCGTGGACTGTGTGTCCACGCTTGTTTTCGTGGTTCTCGTACCTGCGCTTGATTCGTAGCTTCGTGCTGCGCTTGTTTCGTGGCTTCGCCCCGCTTGGTTATTTACCCTCGTGGACTGTGTGTCCACGCTTGTTTCGTGGCTTCGCCGCGCTTGGTTATTTACCCTCGTGGACTGTGTGTCCACGCTTGTTATTCGTTCTGTACAGGTCCTATGGTTGGTCCGGTTTTGAGAACCGTTGTTTTAAGCTGGATTTTGGCAAACGAGATGTTGATTTCATATTTCAAAGTACTTGACGTTATGATTCAGTTCATATTTCAAATTACTTGATTTATTGGTTCTTGCGCATAACTTTGCTTTCAATTATGTTCGCATGATTTGAAAACTGTATCTCATTGCTGAATTGATTTTACCGAAGGATAAAAGTTATTTTCAACTGTTTATTTCTGTATTTACTTATTTTTATATATGGGACGTTATTCACGGGAAAATTTTTGGCTTCAGATGATGTTGATGTCCTTCCGCGTCAATCGGTTAGTGAAGATTGGCATTGCTGTCTAAGCTTGCAGACATTTTTGGGACGTCTCCTAGTGATGTACTTAAAGTTGAATTTTCCTTTATGTATTATCATCTGTAGCATAGGTGCTCCACGTAGTCTTTTGGAAGGGTCCCTGTTTTAAATTGTAAATTTGGAATTTACGTACTTGTATATGTTTGGGGAGCGTAGCTCCAAATGTTATTATGAGTATCGTTCAATGTGTATTTAAAGGATTAAGGCTTGAGGAATGTGAGCTCTCTCAAATTCCGTGCCGGTCACCTCCTGATTTTCAGAGCGTGACAAGATAGCTTAGAGAGTGAGATGATCAATATTGTTCTTCAGTGTTCACTTATTCACTTCTGTGAGAGAAGATTTATTGTAATCATTCTATTCTTCTGAGAGTTACTCAAGATTGGGTGATCTTGAGTGGGAAACACATTGTGTTGATTACAACATGTAAGGGGAGTGAATCATAGTGAGATGATTACTTTGAGTACAAAGTGTGTAATCAAGCGGTGTGTTGATTACAGTTTGTAAGGGGGAGTGAATCCTAGTGAGAGGGTTACTTCAATTACAGAACGTGTAATCAAGTTGAAAGAAGATAGTGAATTGAAAATCCCAAGTGAGGCTTGGGGACTGGACGTAGGTCAAGGATTGGGCCGAACCGGTATAAATCAGTTTGCACATTGTCTTCCCTTATCTCTTATATTTCCAGCATATATGTTTGAATGTGTATACATATTTAAATGTGTGCTTATTGCCTTATAAACTGATTTCAGTGAGTTACGAAAAGATTTTCAAAGTTCCTAAATTTTTATACTTCACCCAATTCACCCCCTCTTGGGTTCAGCCGGTTCTTACATTTGGTATCAGAGCTAGGCTCTTGTTTAAAGGACTTAACCGTCTCAAGAGTTTCAATGGCTGATTTTGGGTGTTCTTTGCTTTTAGAAGGCTTTGGTTTTACCATTCCACCACTTTTCAAAGATATTGATTTTTGATTTTGGAAAGCTAGAATGACTAGTTTTATCAAAGCAACTGATTTTCATATGTGAAATGTTGTTATAAATGTTTTTGATTTCAAACCAAGAAAGGATTGGACAGAAAAAGAAATGAAGATGTTTTCTTTAAATATCAGAGCAATGAAGATTCTTCTTTGTGCCTTAACCAAAAATGATTTTGAGAAAATCAAGTTTTACTCTAGTGCTAAAGAAATCTGGGATACTCTTGATTCTATATATGCTTCTAACAATTGTGTTGCAGTTGATAGTGTTGACAGCTCATCCGAAATTATAAACTGCACATCTATGACTAATGAACAATTGGAGATTGAAGAAGAAGAGATTTTTGAATACTCCCACAATCCAATCAACACAAAAGAACAAGAGGAAGATGATTCCCAGGAAGAGCTCATGGACAAATGTGATCAATCATTATCTAGAGCTCAAGATACACATGTGGTAAACAATTCCAATTCTCCTTGTGTAGTTGACAAAAATGATTTCGAAAATTTGAGTAAAGTTGTTTTTCAACCAATTACTGATTCTGTTTTGAAAAACAAAGATGTTTTCAATCATACTGGAAAATCATGTGGGAAGAATGAATGTTTGAATAAAGATTATTTGAAGTCTTACTTTCATGACCAACAAAGATTATTTGAAGTCTTACTTTCATGACCAACACAATACTTGCAAAAATGTTCCTAACAAGCATTTCTCTATTATTTGCAATTATTGTGGAAAATCTGGACATATCTCACATATGTGTTATATTAAAAGAAATTCTAATGTGAGAAATCATTTTGTTTGGGTTCCTAAAGGACAAACAAGGTCCAATACTAACAGTCAAGGACCCAAGTATAAATGGGTACCAAAATGTCCATCTAGTACTCCATGTGTGCAGGATGATTTGAATAGCAATGGACATCAAGGTATAAAGAAGACGAGCAAGAGAACTCTCAAGGCACCCATTGCTGGAGCAACAAGGTTTAAACACCAAAGGAAGCAATGGATACAAGCAAGAAGAGTATCATCTATCTCAAAAATGGATTACAACAGAGTTCCATTCAATTATCTTGAGGAGAACATGAAGAGGAGAAGCTCTCAAATGTCAAATAGAAGACTATTGAAGTCTATACCCCTTGAGAGAACTTTGCCAACACCCATTAACAAACATATGAAGAGGCAGTGGGTGAGCAAAATTAATCCTCCCAATATCTAAGGATAAGGCATACAATGGTAAAACCTCCCATGCTATCATCTGGAATTTTTTCTTTGAGGTTTTATATCTTGTAGCCTTAGGAATGAGCATTGCAATCTATTCTTCTTAAAAAAAAAAAAAACTGGGTTCTCACATCCTAATTTGTTTTGAAAAGGATTGCAATGTTCAATAGGTTTAACTCTTTATGCATACATGATGATTTGAAAAGGAAAATATATCTTTTACGCATAAAATCATGTTTAATTCATTGTGCTCTATTTTCATGATCTGATTATATTCTTGGAGCATGTGAATTTTGTTCCTACAAGATAACAATGGTTGGATCCAAGTGAAGTTGGATACCAAGAAAGAAAAAGGTTTATAAACTTTTGTAGGATGAAAGAAAGCTTCTCAAGAATGTAATAGAGAAATAATCCAACTCTTGAGAAAGCTCAACAAGCTATGCTTAATGTTGATGGTGAACGTTGAAAAGGAGTTATCTACATCATGTTAGTTATGTTTTTGATGATTAATCCTTACTAACTTAAGCATCAGAGTGTATAGCTATAGTTTTTGCAGGATGTTTTGAGATTTTAGATGTTGCATACTCAAGTATTGGCCACAATACTCGAGTATGGAAGTGGCAGAGAGCAAAACTGAAGTTCAGAAGGGCTATACTCGAGTATGGATATGAATACTTGAGTATCCACAAGGCAGAGAGCAATTTGGTGAAAAAGAGATTCAATACTCGAGTATGTAAGTGGCATACTCGAGTATGGCTATCGGGTTTTTCAAAAGTTCACCTTACACTTTTGAAGTCCAGGTTGGTATACTTCCTTCAATATTCGAGTATGTTAGTGAAAGTATGCAATACTCGAGTATAGGTGCGTGTCTATATATACTGAGATTGTTATGTTCTTCCATACTCGCGCTAATACTCTAGTAAAGCCCTAGCGTTCTCTCTTCTTCTCTCCATTTCTCTCTGAAACCAACACAACTCTTCAGTATTCCCTCTTAAATCCTCTTCAAATGGCTTCCCAATCTCATTCTCGTCAAAACCCTAGCTCCCAAATGTCGAAAGAAGCTGAAAAATCTGTTCAACCTACTTCTTCTCAACCTCATCATCCACCAAGAATGAAGTCTATTCCTCAGAGGTTGCAACATGGCATTCATCGCTCTATTCGCGGAGTTAGCGAGAATATTCCTGAAGCCGCTTCTCCAAACCCCAAGAAGAGGGGTGTGTCGATGAAAGATCCGGTTCCGTCTTCAGCAAGTAAAAGAAAGAAGTTTGCCGTGCAAAGCAAGGCAAAGGGGAAAGAAAAAGTCGTTCCTTGGAAGGCGAGGACCAAGAGAGCTTCCACTACCGTTACTTCTTCATCGGTTGAGGTCACTGTTTCTGAGATCGAGTCCGAGGAGGTGTCTCCGGTCATTGCAAACGTTGTTGAAGAGATAAAGCTTCACAAGTCGGCGCCGGACGATTTCACCATTGCACCTGTCCCTCTCCCGCCTGGTATGAACGCCAAGTTCAAGGACCAATACACTACTCGAGGCTTCTGTGCCGTTGTCTCTGTTGATCTGGTCACAGTCCACTAGGAATGCAACGTGGACTTGTCACCATGGTTTGGCCCGTACGAGTCATTTGTTTCCATTGAGGCTGCCTACTGCCCGGAGTTGGTAAAGCTATTTTACTTTAACATGGTGATGGACCATATTTTGGACTCTGATGGCGCGTTGGTTGAGGAACGTGTCACTACTACTGTCAAAGGTGTCACATTCACCTTATCTGCTTCCATCCTCAACCGGATCCTCAAGGTCGCCAATCTGCCTCCGGCTATCACTCCCACCTACACCAATGAGGAGGTGTACTCTACACTTGTGCCTGGCAAGGAGATTCCCGACGACCAGAGAGCTCATTTGTCATTCAAGCCATCTGACATGTCTCCTCTGAACAGAGTCATCTAGTACATATACTCAAGAAATTTTGTTCAGAAGGGAGGCAGCTTCACTCACCTGACTCAGAAGGACTACCGGTTCTTCACGGCATTCATCAGGAAGCATCCACTGAACATTGGACAGTGGATATTTAAGGAGATGAGTCAGTTTAAGTTCGTCTCCCAGAAGACTACATACATACCATTTCCGTCTCTGGTGTCATTGATCCTATTTTATCATAGGATTTGGTATGTGGGGCCTCCAGAGACCATGAAGTACATCCCGGCCTTCGGCAAGTCTCAATTCGACTTCATGAAGATCAATTTCGAGGCTGAAGGTTCCGGTCAGTCCAGAGCACCTCAGAGATCACAAGCCCGTGCATCTCAGTCTGTTGCACACGAGGCTCAGTCTGCACCTCCACCACCATTGGACTTTGACGACAGAGTAAAAGGGTTTGTGGATGCTGCCATCACCTCACTTTTCCTCAAGATGCAATTTGAGTTTGGCAAGCTGACAGCTGATCTCAAAATTGGACTCAATGAGGCGATCGTTGGTCAGGAGGAGATGAAGACAGAGTTAGACAAGTTGAAGGAACAGTCCGAGAAGAAGCAAGGGGAGATCTTTGACCAGTTGATCGATTTGGATGCCCGGCTATCCATTACCATGACTACTGCTGCTGTACCCCGGGACAATACGGAGAAGCTGGTCAAGCATTTCGATATTGGTGCCTCATCCTCATCCCCATTCGGCTTCACCTCTGCTCCTTCCACATCCACTTCTGTACTAGAAGCCCAGCCATCTTCACCTTCCTTCGCATTTCCTAGCCCACCTCACACCTCATCATCTCCCATCTCATCATCCATTCCATCCACTCCAGCCACCATAGTCCTACCCTCACCTATCACTCCTTCCACAGAGATCTTACCCAATCCTCTTCCATCTCCAGATACCCCCTCCACTGAGATTTTCCATCCATCCTCTCCCATTTCCACATCCACACCAGCTGTTATACTCCTACCTCCACCTCCCTCTACCTCTGATATTCCTTTCGAGCCATCCATTTCTACTGATCCTCCCCACATTGATGATGACAAAGGGGGAGAAGCAGAGAAGGACGCATAGGGTCTAGGTCTAGGGAGTTAGTGTTAGGAAAAATTTGTAGTGTGTTTGTTTTCTGTTGTATAGTTTGCATCTTTTGGTTTTCTGATATCAATGCACTTTCAATGCTTTATCTTTTTCTGATATCACTGTTTGAAGCTTATGTAGTGAATGAATTTAATGTTATCATTGTTCATGATGAATTTAGTTGATTACTGCTGCGAATCTCTGAGTTTTCAAGTTTATAGTGCATTCTTGGTTTGTCATTTAGCTTAGTAAACTAATTTTTAAGAACATTACATTTCAAAAGGAACTACTCTCTCAAATTCTTTAAAAAGTTAGTTTACAAGTGTTGTCATCATCAAAAAGGGGGATAATGTTAGTTCTCTATGTGTTTTGATGATAATCAACAATTGTAAACATGTTTTGAAGTTTCCAAAATCTGTTAAAAACCATCTGGCAATTGGAAACTCAAGTATAGGAAGCTATACTCGAGTATTGGATTGACAATGGATTGCTCAAATGCGTTTTACAAAGCAATACTCAAGTATTGGAAGCAATACTCGAGTATTGGAGTCACAGAGAGCAATCAAATTTTTGAACTGAAGTGCATACTCGAGTATAGTACTAACATACTCGAGTATTGGTCATCCAGAGAGTATTCTAATTTTTCAAACTGAGTCAATACTCAAGTATAGGAAGCTATACTCGAGTATTGGACTTACAAAGAGCAAATGATTTTTCAACATGAGTGCATACTCGAGTATGATACTTGCATACTCGAGTATAGGACTTACATAGAGCAAACTAGTTTTGACTTTGAGTGAATACTCGAGTATGGTATTGGTATACTCGAGTATTGGTCTTACAGAGAGCTCTCAAACTTTTATAACTGTTGTATACTCGAGTATAGGTTTTGGATACTCGAGTATTGAGCTCTTAAACTGGTTTTCAACTTAACACTTGTTATTGAATACTCAAGTATTCATTTGAATACTCAAGTATTGACATGGAATAACTTCACAATTTTTGAAAGATGAATCAATACTCGAGTATTGATGTGCATACTCGAGTATTGGCCATACAGAGAGGTTATCCATTTGTCAATGATTTGAATACTCAAGTATTGGAATGAATACTCAAGTATTGAGGGTTTTTGAACTTAAAAATTTTCTCACAAATAGTTCCATACTCGAGTACATACTTACATACTCGAGTATGGAGGTTGGTTTTGAAAGTTCAAGTCACGATGGTCTGCCTCTGGAAGCTGCATACTCGAGTATCAGTTTGGATACTCAAGTATTGACACTAGTACACAGTGACATACTCGAGTATTGAACGGTAAAAACTAATTTTCAAATTACACGAATTTGTAAAACACTTTCATTTGATCTCATTACTTCCATTCATCATTCACTTATGTTCCAAGCTATGTTTAACCAGTTTGTTAAGTGAATTTCAGTTGACTTAGATGAAGATTAAAGAAGGTCAAAGGCAAAAAGCAAAAAGGTGCTCAGAGCATTTAATGCACTTTAGTAAATTAACCTCCTTTTGGTTAAACCACCTGAGCACGCCTTCTCAACGGTAAAGAAGGATTTCTACAACCAGTAAACTCTTCTCCAACGGATAAATCCTCAGAGAGCCACCTCAGATCAATTATACACTTGGATTAGTTGGAGATTAGAGAGAGAAGCTGACCAAACTTAATGCTAATCACCTACAACGGTTGGATTCATTCTACAACGGTCAATTAATGCTCTCTAGGTATAAATAGAGTACATTGAAGTCTTCTCAACAACTCTAAACAGTACACAACTACTGAAAGCGAAAATCATTAATTGTTCATTCATTTTCTTTCAGTTTTTCATCTGTAGAGTATCTTTTGAAACAAGCACTTCAGTGTTCATCTTATCTACTCTTTGAGAGAGTTATTCTTGTTATTATTCATTGATTGTAAAGAACCACAAGTCAGGGGACTTGGTGGTTGGGATAATTGATTGCAACTTGTAAGGGGAAGTGAGTTCTAGAGAAAGAACTACTCTTGAGTACAGAGCTTGTAATCAATTTGTGAGTTATAATGTATTGAAAATCCCAAGTGTGGCTTGGGGACTGGATGTAGGTCAAGGATAAGACCGAACCAGGATAAATCATCTTGTGCAAAGCTTTTCTTCCCTTCTCCTCTGATTTACCCTGTTCCTCCTTGTACAAACCAGAGCAACTCGTTTAAATTTTTAAAGATACCTAATTCACCCCCCCTCTTGGGTATCAAGCTACATTTTTCACATCAGTCTATCTCTACCAAGCAAGCTTCTATGAGGATAAGAGGAATTACGGTGATATCTAATCCTCACCTCATACTATGATTATATGAAATTCATTTTGTGGTTTGTCTTTAGTTAAGTTAAAAGGTTTTGAAACTTATTCAATTTCAATCAGCAATCATACTGTCAAAGACAAACTCTAGTTTGCAATTGGAAACCTCCGGTTTGCGAGAGGCCAAGAGCTTTCTGATTTGAAAACATTTTAAACTCAAGCCTGTTAGTTCTAAACCTCAGATTTGCTACTTCCAGAGAAGATTTCATAGAGTTTACATAACCTATGAACTCGAGCCTGTTATGGCAAACTCGAGCTCATCTCTGGCGGGAAGAAGTTTTCAAACTTAGGGATTTTTACAAACCCTTCACTATTTTATTAAGAGTAAAGTTTTCTAGTTTGAAAAATCTCAGGAGTTCATAAAACATGTAAACTCGGGCCTACATTTGGCTGAGAGCTTTCAAAGTTTTTCAAGCTAAACAAACCTGAGACTTATTTCACAAACCTCCGGTTTATCTCAGGACAAAAACATTGAGAGTTTTTCAAAGTTCAACAAACTCGAGCCTAAGATAGTGAACTCGAGCCTAAAAGCTCCAGAGAGCAAAAGCGTTTTTCAACTTGAGAAAACTCTAGAGTTTACTTTATGAACCTCAGGTTTGCGTTTTAAAAGATTAACTAAGGTTTGACTCAAATAGTGTTAAACTCGAGCCTAAATATGCAAACCTCAGGTTTGGTCTTGAACAAATTTTACAAACCTCAGGTTTTCCATGTAAACCTCAGGTTTGGTCCTGAACAGGTTTTCCATGTAAACCTCAGGTTTGGTCCTGAACAAATTTTACAAACCTCAGGTTTTCCACGTAAACCTCCGGTTTGGTCCTGAAGAAAATTTCCATACTCCAGTTTGATCATCTTGCTCGAATTTCCAAAAATTTCATGGATGATCTATATACTCATATCATCATTTACTTCCTAACTGTGTTAGTAAATTTTTGATGATCAAATAAGTGAATCTGAGCTAACTTTGTTGATTTTATATTTTTGAAATGCACAAGTGTAAAAACTGTTTGGATTTCAACTCACACTGTTTTGAGAAAATGCATACAAATGTTTTGAAAACATATCCATACTTTGATTGCATTCAAATGATGTTTCAAATTGGAAATTAATATTGTATATTGAATGTTGGATATGCTTCAAATCTGTGCGGTTGAGTTTTTCCCTATCTTTCACATATTGATCTTTGGAATTCAATGTTTTGCTTGAACTCTTTAGTTTCATTCTCTAACTAGTTAGACCTCATGTCTAACAAGTTAATCATATTTGAGTTTCAAGCTTATCTCCAGAAAAGAATTCAATTTGTGAAAATCCTATGCTTTTTTGATACATTAGCCAAGTTACTCCAAGCATTATGAATGTTCATTAATGCATTAAATGTTAGTGCATTAACCATTATATGGAATAACTTACTAGGATAATATTATGGAACTCTAATCATTTGGATTAATGAGTTTGTACTTCATCGTCCATGAATTCTAGTACTCCTTTTGTTACTCAAATACATCAGCATTTGCCATCTAATTCTTGCCTTGAATGTTCATATACTTTCCAGTCTCTCATCTAAGAAGCAAGATTATCTCTTGGCTCTAGCAAAGCCATTATGCATTTGTGTCTCATTGTGCTAAACATGCCTTGCTAATGCTTTATCCTTATGATCTTTCTTTTGGGGAAAATTCTTCTGCATGTTAACTTCAATGTTCAACATGTTCTCTAAAATCTGAAGCATTTTGATACATTCTTATGTATATTGACTTCCACTATGTTTAAAATGAGCATTGTTTTCCAAGCATCTTTCAGAAATAATTCTTTCATTCATGACAATCTTGATTTCATGATGCTTTATCACGTTTTTGAAAGAATATTCAAGATTTGAAACGATTTGCACATTTCATTATCATTCTTGGAAAATCTGAACTTTAAGTTGATAAATGCTTATCTTTATGGATAAGATTTTCTATGCACAAACATACATGCATTTTTCAATGACATCTTTTCTGCATAAAGTGTATTTACAAACTGTCATTGAGGAATAACATCTTTGTTTTCATTTATTTGTAATTACCCTTTATGATTCATTGGCATGAACTTATTTGATTGGGTAAAATTATGTTTTGATCTTTGATTTTGATATACTCTTTGCTCAAATATCATATGATTTAATTCTATAAGAGCATAAGAGTTGTCATGACTAATCTTGTGTGGACTCAAGAATCATTGAGTACCAAAGAACGTATATTTTTGCAGGAGTTGATCAAAATGTTCTGTTGTTGGATACGAAGAACATTGGCAAACAGAATAGACCATTTTAGTGGCTATGTCTGCAAATTCTCTGACTTCACTTGAATGACATCCCATCAACATCCCATCACTAGCAAGAGGCTTAGACCAGTATGATAAGGAGCATGCTAGCTTGATGAGAAGCTATGAGCAGAAACTAATTTTGAGATCCTTTACAAAGCTCATTTGGGATTTCAGCTATTAAGATGCATTCAGAACAATTGATAATAGCTATTCAGTAATGCATCAATGGACTACAGAGGATTAAAACTTGAGTAATTACGATATTACTCAAGTGAGGTATTGTATTGTGAAACAATATGCATATTGAATATCATAATCATGCTAGGCTAATTTGATTTTATTCATTTGATCCTATCTCATGAAATTTAACCTGAGTACATTCATCTTCAAAATGATTCTTATACTTTAAACATTTTAATCATCATAAAAAGCATGAGTGATTCCTTTATACCAATCACAATGAATTTAAAAGTTCTTAATTCTAAGATATCATGTTGTGAGCAATGATTTTTCCAAACCTCATAACATTTGGTGTCATGTTATTATTTGGTATCATTAAAGAGAGCTTCACATTTTAAGTCATGCATTCATTAAGGGGGAGCTTCACATTCACATGTGTTTGATATATTAAAAGCTCGTTTCCTTTATTTGAAGAAATTTTTTTTAAGCATTCTCATTTGCATTCACTATGTTTTATTAGTTTTGATGATGAGTTAATATCATATTTTCCTTTCATTATCTTTATTTGAAAATATCATTTAGAAAGGAGTACTTTGATATCTGGTTGCACTAACAAATCTCTTTTGAAAAGAAAGTTTTCAATTTGTAGCAGGAGATTTTGTTGTGTTACAACTTTCCTTAATGCAATGCAAGGAGAATATATTAATTTAAGGAAAGATGTCTTTACGTTCAAAGGATGGAGAACATCTCTTTAAGCCAGTTGAGATATGCTTTACATAAGAGTTCAATGAAGAAAAGGGTAAGGATGGAAGCTGATTACTGTCATAATCATTTAGATGAGATAATTTTCAAGTCAGTGTTTTCATCTTCACATCTCAAAGGATATTCATGATACTTCTATTGAACATACTTCAGATGATCTCATATAAAGCAAGCAAGTGAACTTCACAGATCGTTCATCAATTTGCAAAACCAACACGAACATTTCTAAACTCTACCTTTTTATACTTAGAAGAAATTTTGCATATGCTTGGTATCTATATGTTTTAAGTGTGAAAGATTTCTTGAAAACCTCTCCATATTCTTTAAAACTTGTTTTCATAAAAACATTCCAAATTGTATGATATTTAGAATGAAAACACTTCCAATCGGGGTAAGAAAATTAGTTTCTTTAACTCTCTCTAAGCATTTCTTCTTTACTTCAACTTTTTGCTAATGACAAATAAGGGGGAGAGAATGACAAGAAAAAAATGTTGCATTGTTGCTTTTGATATATTTGCATATTCATACATATTTTTCTTAAAGTATTTGCCATCATCAAAAAGGGAGAGAATGTTAGATATGATTAGTTTTGATGATGTCTAATATAGATGCCTTTCTAAGAGCAAAAAGTTTTGATGATATATTTGAAGGTTGGAGCTAAATACCCAAGAGGGGGGGTGAATTGGGTATCTTTAAAAATTTAAATATTTTACTTTGTTTTTGACTAAGTAAAACAGGGTAAGACAGAGGAGAGAAGAAGAGAAGCAGTACACAACAAGATTTATACTGGTTCGGTCCTTTCTCTGACCTACGTCCAGTCCTCAAGCCTCACTTGGGATTTTCAATTCACTAAATTCACAATATTGATTACAATCTCTGTACTCAGAGTAGTTCTCTCTCTAGAACTCACTCCCCCTTACAAGATGCAATCAATACACCCAACCACCAAGTCCCCTGACTTGTGGTTATCTCAATCAATGAATGATTTACAAGAAAAAACTCTCTTACAGAGCAGATAGAATGAACACTGAAGCACAAGTATCAAATTGATACTATTACAGATGAAAGCTGAACACAGTAAATGACACTTAATAAATTTTCGCTCTCATTTGGTGTATCAGCTTGAGAAGAAGTTAATGCACTCTATTTATAGGTAGAGAACATTAAATGACCGTTGCTTGATGAATCCAACCGTTGTAGGTGATTAGTACTAAGTCTGGTCTTCTTCTCTCTCTAAACTTCTGCTAATCCAAGTGTTAAAGTGATCTGATGTGGCCCTCTGAGAATTTGCCCGTTGGAGATGACTTTACTTGTTGTAGTAAGCATTCTTTAACGTTTAGAAGGCGTGCTCAGATGGATTAGCTGAAAGTAGGTTGATTTGCAGAAGTGCATTTAATGCACTGTTCACTTTTTTGCTTTTTGGCTTTGACCTCCAATAATCTTCATCTGATCTTACTGAAATTCACTCAACAAACTTGTTAAACATAGCTAGGAATATGATTGAATGAATTATGGAAGCAATAAGATCAAACAACAGTGATTTGCAAATTCGTGTAATTCAAAAATCAATTTTGACCGTTGTATACCGCGGTAAGTTCCTCTATATTGGAGTATGGCACTGTCCATAAGTGTCCATACTGCAGTATCCAAAGTCATACTGCGGTATGCAGCTTCCAAAGGCAAAACATCGTGATTTTTGTTTGAAAGTCATGACCTATACTGCAGTATGTAAGTAGCATACTGCAGTAAGCGAATTCTTGACAAATTTAGAATCAGTTTAATAGCCCAATACTGCAGTATGCAAACCTATACTGCAGTATGCAATAGCTATAAAATTTGGGAGCTCTCTGTATAAGCCTATACTGCAGTATCCATATCCATACTGCGGTATTGACTTGCTTGAAAAAACTTGGTTGCTCTCTGGATGGCCCTATACTGCAGTATACATACCTATACTGCGGTATTGACTTGACTGAAAAAATTTGCTTGCCCTCTGGAAGTCCAATACTGCGGTATAGCACCCTATACTGCGGTATTGTCTTAACTGAAAAAATTTGATAGCTCTCTGGAAGTCCAATACTGCGGTATAGCACCCTATACTGCGGTATTGACTTAACTCGAAAAATTTGATTGTTCTCTGGAAGTCCAATACTGCGGTATAGCACCCTATACTGCGGTATTGACTTAACTTAGAAAATTTGATTGTTCTCTGGAAGTCCAATACTGCGGTATAGCACCCTATATTGCGGTATTGACTTCACTTGAAAAATTTTTGCCTTTCTGGATGACCCTATACTGCAGTATGCAGACCCGTACTGCGGTATGCAACTATCAGATGGTTTTTAAAGGATCTTGGAAACATCAAAACATGTTTACACTTGTTGTTAATCATCAAAACACATTGAGAACTAACATTCTCCCCCTTTTTGATGATGACAACACTTGTAAACTTTCTTTTTAAAGAATTTGAAAGATGTAATCTTTTTTGAATTGACGTTTTCAAAATTCAATGTTAAGTTATCAAAAAACAACCAGTTTTGCATTTCCAAACATAAAATTCAGAGATTGGCATCATATATGTATTTGAGAGCATAAACATTTTGAGATATATTCATTAAACATGATTCATACAAGCAGAACTGATATCAGAAAAGATGAACACACTGATAATAACTGATATCAGAGCACGCAACTACAAAAACATCAAAATAGCATATGAAATGCAAACTTCCTAGACACTACACCTAGACACTATACATCTACATCTTTCTCTCCTTCTCCCCCTTTGTCATGAGCAAACTCTGGGTCAAGGACAAAGACAGGAGGAGTGTAGAGCACCATGGCTGTGTTTGGATCAAAAGAGGGATCATGGGGCTCTGCATATGGAGAAGGTGTGGGGAAAACGTCAGTGGTCGGAGTAGGTGGAGATGGGAATGGGCCAGGACGGACCTCTGTGGTAGGAGTGATAGGTGAAGACAGTATGACTGTGGCTGGTGTGGAAATGGAGGCTGGGGATGATGAGGCAGGAGGTGAAGTGGTGTGCGGTGGGCTAGGAAAAACGAAAGATGGTGATGAAGGTGGGGAAATGTGAGTCTCAGGTGAAGATGTGGAAGGCTGGGGAACAGGAATGGATGGCTGGACCTCTGGGACAGGAGAGGAGGAGGAAGGGCCGGTAGTGGACCCGAAGGTTGATGAAGAAGCTCCAACATCGAAATGCTTGATCAGGCGATCAACCTTATCCCGGGCGTCAGATGCAACTGTCAGTGTGAGAGCCAGCCGGGAGTCCAAATCAATACAATGATCAAAGATCTCTTGATGCTTCTGGTCAAATTGTTCCTTGAGCTTTGCCACTTCCGCGTCCATCTTGGCTCTCATATCAGCAGCCAATCGCCCAAATTCGAACTGCATCTTCACAAAAAGAGACGCAACAGCAGCATCCACAATCCTTTTTATCCTATCATCAAAATCCAATGGTGGTGAAGGCGGAGCCTGTAACGCCTCAATTTTAACACCCAAAAACTTGGCCAAAGATACAAATTCTTTTATACAGGGCCAAAATAAATCCAAAATAATATCAGAGTTTTCAAAATGCGGAAGTCTTATGGTCATGGCAAATAAAATAACATAGCATGAGCTTTCCATATGTGCCTTCCCTGATTTCCCTACTAAATCATTTACCTGAAAAAAATGAACAAAGTAACCGTAAGATCCAAAGATCCCCGTAACCATTGGTTATTCAGAAATATACATGCTAACCAAGAACGAGAACATATTTATAAATTCACAATAATTAAAATATATGCCTTTATATAAAAACCTTTCACAAAATAGTTCTCGACTCGGTTACCAAAACTCCCTCCCAAAAAGGGTTCCAAAAACATCATAATTTATTTTCCAATAATTCACAAGAGATCTCACAATATAAAATATGTCAATGATGAATAGATCACCCTTATTACCCTGACCACCTCTTATAACCGTTGACTGGAGCAATCTAACACATAACTCATCTCTCATCATAACATATCCAATACTCATAACTTCAACATGGCTCCCCTCCTGGTAAAATCACAACCAAGGAGGTGTCATATTTGACCCGGTTAAAAGAAAAGTGATACCAAGGGCTCCAAGAATATCCACTCTAATCAAAACAACATTATCAGATTCCAAATCAAGCCTTCTATAGGCACAATAAATCCCAAAACAGTAAATAAATATACACATGTAAATATTTGACAAGTATATAAAAGAATAACCAAGGTTACCTCAATTCCAAGCTTATTTTACCAATACTTCAATACTCTCAATTTACCATCACCAAATAATTCAACCTCAGATCATACCATCATTCTTCATTCCTTCCTTCTCTCTCTCTCTTCCTCTCTCTAAGTAGCTCTAGGAATTGTGAAGAATGAAATGAAATGAAACGTCTATTTATAGTTGGAAAATGGGTCCTTAGGCGTAATTTTCACAAAATTATAAAATTATAAAATATAAAAATATTCCTCGTGGGCTGCGCTTCTGCCGTTTCAAAATTTATTTTAATATAATATAATATATATTATTTTATTATTATAATATAATATTATTATTTAAATAATAAATTATTATTGAGTGGGTCCCGCGGCCAAAAATTTCAAAGTTCACGAGAGTTTTGTGTCGGCAGAGGAGAAATAATTTGACGTGGGTCCCACATGAATAGTAAATACGTATTTTGGAATAGTAAATACCGTATTTTTAAATAGTAAATACGTATTTGTAAATAGTAAATACTTTTCATGTACGTATTTGTGAATAGTAAACACTATTCATGTCCAATAAAATACTGATTCTAAATTCATTTTCAAAAATAGGGTCTAATAGTCCTCCAAAAATAGGCTAATTTTCTAGTCTGTAGACTCAAAAATCAGGATGTTACATTTCTCCCCTCCTAAAAAAAATTTTGTCCTCAAAATTCATCATCTTCCGCTGCGCCACTCTGATAAAATATCAAACCTTATTCACAATCTAACCTTAATCACAATCTCAAACTATAAATCCTCAAAAACAATTATAGATATCACAAGAACACTAAATAAGAAAATAGCTAAATAAATTCTAAATCTAACAGGGAAGTGCAAATGTTATGATATTTAATTTGCCACGACCTCTTTCTTTTAGAAAACTGTTAGGAAATCAACAAATTGGCCAGAACCATTGCTCTGATACCAAAAATGTAACGCCTCAATTTTAACACCCAAAAACTTGGCCAAAGATACAAATTCTTTTATACAGGGCCAAAATAAATCCAAAATAATATCAGAGTTTTCAAAATGCGGAAGTCTTATGGTCATGGCAAATAAAATAACATAGCATGAGCTTTCCATATGTGCCTTCCCTGATTTCCCTACTAAATCATTTACCTGAAAAAAATGAACAAAGTAACCGTAAGATCCAAAGATCCCCGTAACCATTGGTTATTCAGAAATATACATGCTAACCAAGAACGAGAACATATTTATAAATTCACAATAATTAAAATATATGCCTTTATATAAAAACCTTTCACAAAATAGTTCTCGACTCGGTTACCAAAACTCCCTCCCAAAAAGGGTTCCAAAAACATCATAATTTATTTTCCAATAATTCACAAGAGATCTCACAATATAAAATATGTCAATGATGAATAGATCACCCTTATTACCCTGACCACCTCTTATAACCGTTGACTGGAGCAATCTAACACATAACTCATCTCTCATCATAACATATCCAATACTCATAACTTCAACATGGCTCCCCTCCTGGTAAAATCACAACCAAGGAGGTGTCATATTTGACCCGGTTAAAAGAAAAGTGATACCAAGGGCTCCAAGAATATCCACTCTAATCAAAACAACATTATCAGATTCCAAATCAAGCCTTCTATAGGCACAATAAATCCCAAAACAGTAAATAAATATACACATGTAAATATTTGACAAGTATATAAAAGAATAACCAAGGTTACCTCAATTCCAAGCTTATTTTACCAATACTTCAATACTCTCAATTTACCATCACCAAATAATTCAACCTCAGATCATACCATCATTCTTCATTCCTTCCTTCTCTCTCTCTCTTCCTCTCTCTAAGTAGCTCTAGGAATTGTGAAGAATGAAATGAAATGAAACGTCTATTTATAGTTGGAAAATGGGTCCTTAGGCGTAATTTTCACAAAATTATAAAATTATAAAATATAAAAATATTCCTCGTGGGCTGCGCTTCTGCCGTTTCAAAATTTATTTTAATATAATATAATATATATTATTTTATTATTATAATATAATATTATTATTTAAATAATAAATTATTATTGAGTGGGTCCCGCGGCCAAAAATTTCAAAGTTCACGAGAGTTTTGTGTCGGCAGAGGAGAAATAATTTGACGTGGGTCCCACATGAATAGTAAATACGTATTTTGGAATAGTAAATACCGTATTTTTAAATAGTAAATACGTATTTGTAAATAGTAAATACTTTTCATGTACGTATTTGTGAATAGTAAACACTATTCATGTCCAATAAAATACTGATTCTAAATTCATTTTCAAAAATAGGGTCTAATAGTCCTCCAAAAATAGGCTAATTTTCTAGTCTGTAGACTCAAAAATCAGGATGTTACAGAGCCGACTGGGCCTTATGTGCGACTGACTGTGATACACGGGTCTGTGACCTCGGTGGAGCCCTCGACTGACCGGATCCTTCCGGCTCAAATTGTACCTTCATAAAGTTAAGTTGAGTCTTTCCGAAGGCCGTGATAAACTTCATCTGCTCAGGAGGACCCACGTACCATATCTTATGGTAGAACATGATTAAGGAAACCAGAGAGGCGAAAGGCATGTAGGATCCTTTGCGGGACACGAACTTGAAGTGGCTGATCTCCTTGAACAGCCACTGCCCAATGTTGAGAGGATGCTTGCGAATGAAGGCAATGAAGAAGCGGTAGTCCTTTTGCATGAAGTGCGTGTAGCTTCCTCCCTTTTGCACAAAATTACGTGAATACACGTACCATATAACTCGGTGCAAAGGTGGCATGTCCGAGGGCTTGAAGGTTAAGTGTGCTCTCTGATCATCTAGTATGTCCTGACCGGGCACTAGCATGGTATACACCTCCTCGTTCGTGTATTTCTGTGTGGATGCCTCTAGAGGATTAACGACCTTGAGAATCTTGTTGAGGATGGCGGCAGACAATGTGAATTGTACCCCTCTGACCGATGTTATGATCCTTTCTTCAACCAGCCTTCCTTCCGAGTCCAAAATGTGGTTGGTCACCATATTGAAGTAGAACATCTTGACCAACTCTGGACAGTAAGCGGCCTCAACGGAAACAAACGTAGCATACGGCCCGAACCATGGCGAAAGATCCATGTTGCACTCGTGGTAAACTTGTTCTAGATCAACAGAAATGACAGCACAGAATCCTCGGCTCCCAAATTGGTCTTTGAACTTGGCATTCAAGCTGGGAGGAAGTAGAACTGGAGCAACCTTGAATCCCTCTGGTGCATTCTTGTGAATCTTAATATCCTCTATAGCATTTACAATCACGTGCAAAGATTCTTGCTCAGACTCAGTCTCTGATGAAGAACCAGTAACCTCAACAATTGAGGGAGATGAGACGACAGTCGTGGAAGCTCTCTTGGACCTTGCTTTTTGATGAACAATGGTCCTCTTCCCTTTTGCCTTGCTCAGCTCTCCAGTCTTCTTCTTCTTGGTAGCTAAAAATGGGGTTGGTACTCTAGATGAAGTACCCCTCTTCTTGGGGTTCGGTGAAGAAGCCTTTGGGATAGTAACACCGATTCCGGGAATATGATGATCAATGCCCGCTTGCAACTTTCTCGGAATTGACTTGGTCCTTGGTGCTCTTTGTGGAAGAGAAGATGTGGGATGTTCGGAGTGAGATTGATCTTTGGACATCTTGACGATAGGGTTTTGCCGAGAATGAAAATGGGAAGAATTTGAATGAGATTTGGTGAGAATTCGTGGGGGATTTGTGACGGTTTCAGAGAGAGATAAGATAGAAAGACGTGACTCTGCTAGGGTTTACTGGAGTAAAGACGCGAGTATGAAAGAACACGACTATTCAGTATATATAGACAGACCCCTATACTCGAGTACAGTTCTTGCATACTGCAGTATAGCATACTTTCATTTACATACTGCAGTATAGATGAAAGTATACTGACCTGGACTTCAAAAATGTCGAGAGAATTTTTCAAAAACCCGATGGCCATACTGCAGTATAGCACTTACATACTGCAGTATGCCTCTTGCATACCTGAAGCTTTGGTCTCTGTCTGACCCCATACTGCAGTATAGCACTTACATACTGCAGTATGCCTCTGGCATACCTAGAGCTTTGGCTTCTGACACACCCCATACTGCGGTATAGCACTTGCATACCGCGGTATAGCTCTTCTGAACTTCAATTTCAGCTTTTTGCAACTTCCAAATTCGAGTATTATCACCAGTATTGGAGTATGCAACCTCTGAAACATCAAAACATCCTGCAAAAACAAAGGCTAAACACTCTGATGCTTAAGTTAGTAAAGATTACTCATCAAAAACACATCCAACATTAAATTGAGAGATAATTGCTTACAATTCATTGGGATTTACCATTCCCAATTCTCTCCTTATGAAAGTGAATTGTTCCTTGGCTAGAGGCTTGGTGAAGATGTCAGCTAGTTGAAGATGGGTTAAAATGAACATCACTTTGACATCTCGCTTCTGGACATGATCCCGAATGAAGTGGTGCCTCACATCAATATGCTTGGTTCTTGTATGTTGCATCGGATTCTTGGCCAAGCTTATTGTGCTAGTGTTGTCACACAATATTGGGATCTCCTTCAAGTGGACTCCCAAATCAGCAAGTTGTTGCTTTAACCATAGCACTTGAGCACAGCAACTTGAGGCAGCCACATATTCAGCTTTGGTTGATGACACGGCCACAGTTGTTTGCTTCTTACTGAAGCATGACACAAGTGAGTTCCCAAAGAACTCGCATTGGCCACTTGTGCTCTTTCTATCCGTCTTGTAGCCAGCATGGTCCGAATCCGAATATGCCACCAAGTGCTCCGGCTGACCTTTGGGAAACCATAGTCCAAGAGTCTTTGAATCAGAGAGATATCTGAATATCCTCTTCACATGTTCAGCATGTGACTCTTTAGGAGCGGATTGGAACCGAGCACACATTCCAACACTGAATTGGATGTCCGGGCGGCTTGCGGTGAGATAGAGCAATGATCCAATTATTCCTCTATACTTGGTGATGTTGAAATCCTTGCCCTCTTCATCAGCATCCAAAGAAGTAGTTGTGCTCATTGGTGTGTCAGCCCCATTGCACTTGTCCATTCCAAACTTCTTCAGCAAATCATTCAAATACTTGGTTTGAGATATAAATATCTCATCCTTACGTTGTTTGATTTGCAGCCCAAGGAAGTAATTGAGCTCTCCCATCATTGACATCTCAAATTCACCCTGCATAGACTTGGAAAATTCCTCACACAAGGAGTCATTAGTCGCACCGAAAATAATATCATCAACATATATCTGTACAATTAAAATTTCATTCAATTTGTTTTTCTTAATAAACAATGTCGTATCAGCCTTTCCTCTAATAAATCCTTGATTGAGTAAGAATTGACTCAACCTTTCATACCAAGCTCTAGGAGCTTGCTTAAGACCATACAAAGCTTTCTTAAGTTTAAAAACATGATCCGGAAATTGACCATTTTCAAAACCTGGAGGTTGTTCAACATATACCTCCTCTTGAATGAAACCGTTTAAAAACGCACTTTTAACATCCATTTGATAAAGTTTGAAACCTTTAGTGCATGCAAAAGCTAGTAGGACTCTTATGGCCTCCAATCTTGCTACTGGAGCATAAGTTTCCTCATAGTCTATGCCTTCTTCTTGATTGTAACCTTTGTCAACCAATCTTGCCTTGTTACGGACAATGATTGCCAACTCATCACGTTTGTTCTTGAATACCCATTTAGTCCCAATTACCGGATGGTCTTTGGGTCTAGGCACCAAATCCCAAACTTGATTCCTGTCAAATTGATGCAACTCCTCTTGCATAGCTATCATCCAATCATTGTCTGAAAGGGCTTCTTCTATTTTAGAGGGTTCTATGTGAGAAATAAATGTAGCAAAGGTTACTTCATTCAAAGTATTTCTTCTTGTTCTTACTTCTTGGTTAACATCACCTATAACTTGGTCCAAAGGATGATTCCTTATAAATCTCCAAGCTCTAGGTTAAGACTGATCAGGATTTTCTAAATTGTTTTCAGGATCAGCCTCAAAAACATTTTCAGTATTTTCAGATTGAGAAGGAGTAGTTTTCGAAAAGAATTGATTTTTGAAAATTGTGTCTTCTTCATCATCCAAGAATTTATCAGAGTCATTCTCACTAAACACAACATGTATGGACTCTTCCACAACCTTAGTTCTAGTGTTAAAGACTCTATATGCTTTACTCCTATTAGAATAACCAATGAAGATAGCTAAATCAGCTTTAGGATCTAATTTACCAAGATTGTCTTTACCATTATTGTGCACATAGCACTTACAACCGAAGACATGTAGGTGGCTGCGGTTTGGCTTTCTTTCTTTGTAGAGTTCGTATGGAGTCTTATTTAGCTTCTTTCTCAAGTATGCTCTGTTTGAGATGTAGCAAGCCGTACTCATGGCATCAGCCCAAAACACTTGCAAAGTATTGTACTCGTTCAACATCGCTCTAGCCATCTCAGTGAGTACTCTATTCTTTCTCTCCACAACACCATTTTGTTACGGTGTTCTTGGTGCTGAAAAGTTGTGATCAATCCCCATACTGTCACAAAACTCAGCAAAGGCGTTGTTTTCGAACTCTCCGCCATGATCGGTCCTTATACCTGAAATTGAGAAACCTTTCTCGTTCTGGACCTTCTTGGCAAAAGCAACAAACTGATCATATGTTTCATCTTTTGATGATAAAAATATAGTCCAAGTAAATCTAGAGTAATCATCAACAATGACCAAAGTATAAAGGTTTCCACCAAGATTTTTTACTCTAGCTGGTCCAACTAGATCCATATGAAGTAATTGAAGAGGTCTACTAGTTGAAATCTCATTTTTAGCTTTAAAGGAAGATTTGGTTTGTTTTCCTCTTTGGCAAGCATCACAAATCATATCATTTTTGAAATTCAATCTAGAAATACCAATGACCAAATCCTTTTTCAATAACTTGTCAAGTTGATAAATATTGACATGAGCTAATCGCTTATGCCAAAGCCAACTTTCATTCAAGTTACTAACAAAACAATTTTCAGAACCAGAAACATTGCTAGAGAGGTTAAGAGTATAACAATTTCCATCTCTAGGTGCTCTAAACAAAGCTTTAGTTTTCAAATCATTTATGGAGACCAAATCCTTTTTAACAATAAGGCATTCATTTGAATCAAACATAACTAAGTTACCCTTGTCGGTGCTTTGGCTCACACTTAGGAGATTGTGATACAATCCTTCTACCAAATAAACATCTTTGATGAGAGGACCTTCATAGTTGCCTATCTCACCAATCCCAGCAATTTTACCCGATTGGTCACCTCCAAATGTGACTCTACCACCATCTTTTGGCTTAGTTGAAATGAATTTGGATTTGTCTCCAGTCATATGTCTTGAGTATCCACTATCAATGTACCATTTGTTGGGCCTTGATGCTCTAAGCCACACCTGCACTTCACAAGGGATCAAGTTTTAGGTACCTATCTTTTCTTGGGTCCTTTGGGGTTAGTTTTGACCTTGGGAACATAAGTTCCTTTTGGTACCCATTAATAATTTCCTACAGGTTTAACTTTTCTTTCATTCTTATGAAAACAAGAAGAGGTAGAATGACCTTTCCTATTGCAATAATTACAATGTGCAAATGGATTCGAAGAGTGAACCGATTTTGTAAAATAGTTCATATAAGATTTTTGACCACTCTTCTTCTTTCCTTTCTTCTTATCAAAATCTGGTTTGTAACCAATGCCCGATCTATCGTTTATAAATCGCTGTTGTTTAAGAATCACATTGAGTATTTCACTTCCCTTAGTGAATTTCTCAAGGGCTTTTGTCAATTGTAAATTCTTTTTCTCTAAAATAGGGCATTCATCACAAACTAAAATTTCAGGAGAAGAAAGTCTTTCAACTTGCAATTCAAGAGTAGTATTTTTCCTTTTTAAAGCAAAATACTTTTCCGCAAGTTTTTCAAATTCCTTTTGCACAAGATTGTATTCATCAAAAAGTTCATCATAGGAAGGTTTTGATTCATATACCTCATTTTTTCCATCATGTTGCTCTTCTTCCTCAGCAACTAAGCAAATGTTAGCCTTTTCTTCTTCTTCTTCAGCTTCATCTTCATCAGATGAGCTATCTCTCCATATGGCTGAAACATATGCCTTCTTCTTGAACTTCTTGAACTTCTTCTTTTCTTTCCCTTGGTTCTTCAGCTGAGGGCATTCTGATTTGATGTGTTCGGGCTTCTCGTATTCGTAGCATATGATAGGCTTCTTTGATTCATAGCTGGAGCTACCCTTTTGAAATTTCTTGAAGCCTTGATCCTTTTTGTAGAACTTCTTGAATCTCCGGACCATCATTCCAATCTCTTCATCCTCATCTTCCTCATCATCGTCTGACTCCTTGTTTTCTTTAGTGGCCTTGAGGGCTATCCCTTTGTTCTTCCCATGTACTTCATCCAGGCCCTTCTCGAACTTTAGCTTGGCTTCATACTCAGACAAGCTTCCAAAGAGAGCAGCCACAGAGGTCATTGATTCTCCTCACGCTTCCTCTATTGCTGTGACCTTGGCCTCCCATTCTTTGTTAAGAATGTTCAGAATCTTTCTCACTTGAACCGGCTGGTCATATTCCTTCCCAAGAGCAGCGAGTTGATTGATGAGATGAGTGAACCTCAGTTGAAATTCTCCAATAGACTCACCGGGCTTCATTCTAAGAAGATCATACTCTGTCATAAGAGTATTTACACGATTTTGCTTCACACCGGCTGTCCCTTCATGACCGATTTCCAAGGCATCCCACATGGCTTTAGCAGATGGTAAAGTGCAAACACGAAAATATTCTTGTTGACTCAGTGCACTTTGAAGGAGTAGAACCGCCTTGCTGTTGAGAGTGACGTTCCTTCGATCATTTTCATCATATTCCTCTTCAAGCTTTGGAACTCTCACACCATCTTCCACAGTTGAAGGCTCATAATTACCTCTTTCAAATACTCTCCAGAGCCCATACTCAGTAGCCATGACGAACACTTTGAATTTAGCTTTCCAAAATGAGTAGTGTTCACCATTGAAACCGGGTGGCCTGTTGATAGAAGCTCCATCGGGTTGAATACCTTCCATGCTGATCCTTCTCGAGCTGTTAGACTCTTCTGAGAAGACCTTGCTCTGATACCAAATGAAGGTTGGAGCTAAATACCCAAGAGGGGGGGTGAATTGGGTATCTTTAAAAATTTAAATATTTTACTCTGTTTTTGACTAAGTAAAACAGGGTAAGACAGAGGAGAGAAGAAGAGAAGCAGTACACAACAAGATTTATACTGGTTCGGTCCTTTCTCTGACGTACGTGCAGTCCCCAAGCCTCACTTGGGATTTTCAATTCACTAAATTCACAATATTGATTACAATCTCTGTACTCAGAGTAGTTCTCTCTCTAGAACTCACTCCCCCTTACAAGATGCAATCAATACACCCAACCACCAAGTCCCCTGACTTGTGGTTATCTCAATCAATGAATGATTTACAAGAAAAGACTCTCTTACAGAGCAGATAGAATGAACACTGAAGCAAAAGTATCAAATTGATACTATTACAGATGAAAGCTGAACACAGTAAATGACACTTAATAAATTTTCGCTCTCAGTTGGTGTATCAGCTTGAGAAGAAGTTAATGCACTCTATTTATAGGTAGAGAACATTAAATGACCGTTGCTTGATGAATCCAACCGTTGTAGGTGATTAGTACTAAGTCTGGTCTTCTTCTCTCTCTAAACTTCTGCTAATCCAAGTGTTAATGTGATCTGATGTGGCCCTCTAAGAATTTGCCCGTTGGAGATTACTTTACTTGTTGTAGTAAGCATTCTTTAACGTTTAGAAGGCGTGCTCAGATGGATTAGCTGAAAGTAGGTTGATTTGCAGAAGTGCATTTAATGCACTGTTCACTTTTTTGCTTTTTGGCTTTGACCTCCAATAATCTTCATCTGATCTTACTGAAATTCACTCAACAAACTTGTTAAACATAGCTAGGAATATGATTGAATGAATTATGGAAGCAATAAGATCAAACAACAGTGATTTGCAAATTCGTGTAATTCAAAAATCAATTTTGACCGTTGTATACCACGGTAAGTTCCTCTATACTGGAGTATGGCACTGTGCATAAGTGTCCATACTGCAGTATCCAAAGTCATACTGCGGTATGCAGCTTCCAGAGGCAAAACATCGTGATTTGTGTTTGAAAGTCATGACCTATACTGCGGTATGAAAGTAGCATACTGCAGTAAGCGAATTCTTGACAAATTTAGAATCAGTTTAATAGCCCAATACTGCAGTATGCAATAGCTATAAAATTTGGGATCTCTCTGTATAAGCCTATACTGCAGTATCCATATCCATACTGCGGTATTGACTTGCTTGAAAAAACTTGGTTGCTCTCTGGATGGCCCTATACTGCAGTATACATACCTATACTGCGGTATTGACTTGACTGAAAAAATTTGCTTGCCCTCTGGAAGTCCAATACTGCGGTATAGCACCCTATACTGCGGTATTGTCTTAACTGAAAAAATTTGATAGCTCTCTGGAAGTCCAATACTGCGGTATAGCACCCTATACTGCGGTATTGACTTAACTTGAAAAATTTGATTGTTCTCTAGAAGTCCAATACTGCGGTATAGCACCCTATACTACGGTAATGACTTAACTTGGAAAATTTGATTGTTCTCTGGAAGTCCAATACTGCGGTATAGCACCCTATACTGCGGTATTGACTTAACTTGAAAAATTTTTGCCTTTCTGGATGACCCTATACTGCAGTATGCAGACCCATACTGCGGTATGCAACTATCAGATGGTTTTTAAAGGATCTTGGAAACATCAAAACATGTTTACACTTGTTGTTAATCATCAAAACACATTGAGAACTAACAATATTTATCTCCTACATTGACTAACTACTATGTTTAATGTAGATTAGTTCAAGTTGAATTATAGATCAAGAAGGAGATAAGAGATTATAAAAAGAAGAAATTGGAGAAAATATCAAGTTCAAGAAGAAGAAGAAATATTAAAGAAAGAAGAATTTGCAGAGGTTGTCAAGGAAGCAAGATGTCATTCTAAGTTAAATGATGAAGAACGATCAAGTTGGGAGATGGAAGAATGAAGAACTTGCTGAATAGAATGAAGATATAATTATTCAAGTTCTTAAGTTGAAGCTAAAAGCCTCCAAGATTATATGGAAGTTGGAATGACTTAATTCAGAGTTAAAACAAGCAAAAATGAGGTTCTGGATGAGCAAACTCGAGTCTCCAAGTATTAAACTCGAGTTTACCACCTTGTTGCAATATTTTGCCTCTCTGACATGAACAAAATCGAGTTCAGGACCCCAAACTCGAGTTTAGGACCTCAAACTCGAGAAAGGAATCACAAACTCGAGCCTATAACTGCAAACTCAAGCCTATAAGTGTCTTCAGCATTTCTGGTGTCTCTGGACTAGGCAAACTCGAGCCTGTAAGTGCAAACTCGAGTTCACAGCGGTCATCAGCACTTCAGCTCCAATCTGTTTCACGTTCAGCTCGAGCGAGGTCTAGTAATTCTACAATATCTCCCAAACTAGAGATCGGATTAAGGTGAAACCAGTGGCATATGAAACTAGACTACCAATGCGTCATTTTGATATAAAATTCAAACCAAAAGGAGTTCAGATCAAGGAGCTATGATTTTTACAATTTGCCACAATAATCAACGTCCCAGTCCAGACCCACCTTCGGTATTTTGGGTGTATCTCCCAAACGACAAATCCGATTGAGCTGAAACTAGTGTCATATGAAAGTAGACTGATAGAGCTTTCCATCAAGCTTTGAACAGACCAAAACGAGTTCAGACCAGGGAGATATGGCCTTCAAAAGTTGACAAAGTTGCAAACTCGAACCAGGCCAAGTCAGAAGCAACCAAGTTACAGATCAACTTACAAACTCGAGTTCATCAGTCACAAACTCGAGCTCGAGAGTTCTAGAGAAGAAATGAACATTTGGGAAAAGCCAAACTCGAGCCTATAAGTGAACGAACTCGAGTTCATATCAGACAGACAGCAATGTAACTTTTCAATGAGTTGAGAACCTCAGGTTTAGATTGCAAACCTCAGGTTTAAATCAACCCGAGAGCATTGCAGTTTTAAAATATTGAAAACCTTAGGTTTAGAATGAAAACCTCCGGTTTGATGTTTTGGACTTAAATCATCCTCTCACATATCAAACTCCAAACTCGAGCCTAGATAAGCAAACCTCAGGTTTGCATCGCTGATTCAGAATTTCAAATCTGACGAATTTGCAATGCCTTCTTCTTTGATCTTAATACTTCCTATGATTAATCTCTGTATTTCCTAGATATGTCTAACTACTTTTTTGGTGAGTTTCAGGTGACTAAGATGAAGGATTAGAAGCAAATCTTCAAAATATCATATTTGTGTCAGAACATCAAAAGCTATGCAAAAGTTCTAACGGCTAGTTTCTAACGGCTAATTTCTTTATCCAACAATCATTGAATCTTCTCAACGGTCATATATTGATCTCTACCTATAAATAGAAGACAGATTCAAGCAGAAAAGCATGGAGAAACAAGCTTACATCTTTAATATGCTGATACTCTGATTTTTACATCATTTACACTCTGTTTTTCATGTCTAGATAGCTTAGAGAGTGAGATGATCAATATTGTTCTTCAGTGTTCACTTATTCACTTCTATGAGAGCAGATTTATTGTAATCATTCTATTCTTCTGAGAGTTACTCAAGATTGGGTGATCTTGAGTGGGAAACACATTGTGTTGATTACAACTTGTAAGGGGGAGTGAATCATAGTGAGATGATTACTTTGAGTACAGAGTGTGTAATCAAGCGGTGTGTTGATTACAGTTTGTAAGGGGGAGTGAATCCTAATGAGAGGGTTACTTCAATTACAGAACGTGTAATCAAGTTGAAAGAAGATAGTGAATTGAAAATCCCAAGTGAGGCTTGGGGACTGGACGTAGGTCAAGGATTGGGCCGAACCAGTATAAATCAGTTTGCACATTGTCTTCCCTTATCTCTTATATTTCTAGCATATATGTTTGAATGTGTATACATATTTAAATGTGTGCTTATTGCCTTATAAACTGATTTCAGTGAGTTACGAAAAGATTTTCAAAGTTCCTAAATTTTTATACTTCACCCAATTCACCCCCCCTCTTGGGTTCAGCCGGTTCTTACACAATTATTGCTTCCACTCCAGCAACTATCATTGTTTCTCCCTCTCACACCTCCACTGTAAAACTTTCCCCTTCTCCATCCACACCAAAGGATCTTATCTCCACTCCACCTCCTACTACTTCCTTTGATCCACATTTGTTTGGTGATGAAAAAGGGGAGGGGGAAGAAAAGTGAAGAATTAGCGCTAGTTTTTTTTTAAAAAAAAAATGCTAGTTTTAGCTTTGAGCATGCATTTTAGTTTATATATGATATGCTTCTATTTGTTGTACTTCTTTCTGCTTTATAAACTTTGATGTAGTACAATTCTGATGTACTTTTGGACTGAATGAATGAATGGCATGTTGTATTTCGGCTTCAATTTTCAATTATGTTCTTTCATGCTCAAATCCTTTTGAATCTCTAATAAATGGTTTACAAGTGTTGTCATCACCAAAAAGGGGGAGAATGTTAGTTCTCTATATGTTTTGATGATAACTGACAATTGTAAACTTAAATGAAGTTTGTCTTTATTAAGTTAAAAACTTACTGTCAAAGATAAACTCGAGTTTAGAATTGTCAAACTGGAGTTTGTACTTCACAGAGAGTAAGTCAAGTTATTTAAACTTAGCTTGAATCGAGTTACAAAATGGAAACTTGAGTTTGAGCTTGGCCGAAAGTTTTTCAAAGAATACTTACTTTTAAACAAACTCGAGCCAACTATTGTTAAACTCGAGTTTAATCCTTGGCCGAGAGTTCTCAAAATACTTCTCTTTAAAGTAAACTCGAGCCTGACTTGGTAAACTCAAGTTTGTGCTAGACCGAGAGTCTTTCAAAGTTTTTTGAAATGAAATTGACTAAAGCCTATTTCTTAGAACTCCAGTTTGCATTTGTAGACTTAATTATTTTTAATTTAAAAAGTCCTAAACTTGAGTTAGTCAGTTAATGCCTCGAGTTTCCTCGATTTCAAAATGTTTTCAGAATGGTATCAAGATGCTCTTTTCGAAAGAAGATATAAACTCAAGTTTAAGGAATTAAACTCGAGTCAAACACTTCAGTAAAATATTCTAAACTCCAGTTTCAGTCTTATCGAGACATCTTCGTTTCAACTTCAAATCTTTTCCAAAGAAGATGTTCATAAGACTCGAATCTAGATGTGTAGACTCGTGTGGACAACTCCAGTTTGCTTAAACAAACTTGAGTTTAAAGCGCTTTGTTTTAAAATCATCTTGCTCGAATTTGTGAAATTTCTTGTTTGATCTATATACTTCATATCATCTTTCACTACTTCTCTTAACTATGTTTAATCAATTTGTTAGTGAAGTTTCAGATGATCAAACATGTATTAAACTGAAGTTTAAGCATAAAGCAAAAAGTGATATTAGAACATTAAATGTTGGCCCAGAAAACTTTTGGCAAATCATTCTATACACATTCCAAAGGTTTAAATTTTTTCTTTCCTCATCTAAAAGCCACCTCATCCAACGGATTTATTTCAAGGAAAGTCAACAAGAATGTCTAGGCATCTGGATTAATCAAAGCATGAGTGAGAATGGACCTAGTTGCAACCTAACAGTCTCATTAATGTCTCCAACGGTTACATTGATGTTTCTAATGGTCATTTAATGCTTCCAACATATATAAGTTGAAGCTTTCAATTCACAACAACTATCAAAATATAGAAAACAAAAATCTATCAAAGTGTCATTTGCATTTATTGTTTTCTACTCATCTGTAAAGTATCTTCTAATTCATTAAACTTTAGTGGGTATTCATCTGCTTTTCTAGTGAGTTTATCATTGATTATCGATCATGGTAAGATAACTTTCGAGTATAAAGTGTGTATCTATCATAGTGATAGTGAAAATTCCTTGAGTGTCTAGAGACTGGACGTAGGTCAAAGAGTTGAGATTCAACTAATATAAATCTTTTTGTGTCAAGCTCTTTCTATCTCTGTTTTACCCTATTCTTCATCTTCTGATTGGGTGTTTGAAAAAGAAATTTTTAAAATCCCCAATTCACCTCCTTGATGATTTCCTCCATTTACAAAGAGAACAACAGAAGGGCGAAAAGCAAATTAGATATAGTTCTTTGTCCACTTTAGAATTCTGGGGTAAACATATTTAAGCCCCAAAAACTTAGTTATGTCAACTTAAAACAACAACATTTTGGTGTCAAATATTGAGGCAAAACACCTCGTTTTTACTAAATAACATCAAACACCTTGAAATATTTTTATTTATTTATTTTTGGTCAATAGCACTCAATATTCTAAAGTAATTTTTGGGGGCACTTAGCACCCTTAAATAGTGCATCCAACACCCTAAAGTATTTGCTTCAATGTTATTTTGTATCCTAAACTAATTTTAGCATCCAATATCTAGTAAGTTACACCCTAAAGTATTTCTTTCAATGTTATTATGTATCCTGAACTAATTTTAGCGCATCCAACACCTTAAATTAATTTTTCGGTAAATACACAGTATTCTATATTAATTTTTTGGGCGCATCTGGCATATTAAAGTTTTTTTTTTTCAATTAGCAATTAGTATCCTAAATTTAGAGTACTCGTTGCTAATGGGAAAATATTACAGGGTGCTGAAAACATTAAAAATTGATTGAAAACTCCAGGTGCTATTAGAAAAACTTAAAGAGTATGGTAGGTTATTTCAAAAATATAGAGAGCGTCCATCGATGATCGTATTTATGTTGGGCCTATGGATAAAACTATAACAATAAAGGTAACTCAGCATACAAGGCTCTAACGGTTAGGTGGGGTGTGTGGAAAATTAATTATACGCAGCCTTAGTCCAGTAAGAGGAGAAGCTGTTTTTAGGATTTGAAACTATAATCTGCTCCTAGTCATATGGTAACAATCTTGCTGCGCCAAGGCTCAGTCTCGTGTTACCATAAAAAGTTAACTTGACTCAAAGTTTGATCATTTCAAACTTTCTGGATCATATTTAAATTGTACTTAATTATATCACAGTTTCACCTAATTTAAATTGACGTGGGAAGTCTTCTTGTCCTCCAACTCATTAGTATAAAATTGATTTGACTCATTGGAATTTTCATAATTTCAAACTCAAGTAATTGTGAGAATTGATGTGGTTGTGGAGCAAATATGTAGGCCAATGGGACAACCACGATGAACATAATTGTCGCTGAAAACATTACTACATTCAATAATGGCAATTATCCATCGCTATCAATTCCGTGTCTACAATAGAATTACAGTTTACATCTTTTTTAATTGCCACTGAATGTAATCTTCAGAAGAATAAAAAAGACTACTTGTAAAGATTGAATGTATAATATTATATAATTTTATCATGAATAGATAAAACAGGATAATGAGTTTTTATTTTCATGAGTTTTATGTTTAAATTAATACTATAGTTAGTGATACACGATTTTTGGACGAAAGTCTAATTGAAAATATTGAAATTTTAACGTGATTTCTATCCAAGCATAGTATTGAACACCCTGATTTTTTTTCCCCAATCCAACACTCTAAATCTTATTTATGATTGATGCATCCATCACCCTAACATTATTTACCTTGTACATCCATCATCACCTACTGAAGCACTATAAAAATAACATCAAGGTGTTGGATACAATTGGAAAATAATGTTAAGGTTGAATGTTACTTTACCATTAGAAATTACGTAATTTTAGGACAATTTTATTGACTTTAACTGCTTTTTTTGACTTGTGAGAATTATTAGTTGGTGTCTTATAATAAGGATCAGAGGAAGTACATGGGAAAATCTTGGAGAGTTACAATTTTGCCCCAACTACAAAATATTAAATTCAAACAAAATTAACTTGGGACAATATTTGATTGAAAAACTAAATGAGATGTATTAAATAAAACAAATTTAATCATCTATCATCATTGGTAATAACTAAAATTATATTGTTCTTTTATTAAATTTATTAATAACATAAATTATCCTTATTTTTTCTATTACTAAGAACAATTGAATTTTATTGAGTAATAACTGCAAAAAATTATTTTGTTTTTATTTTGAATCAATGGCAATAAAATCATTTACTTTTCACTCCTTCCCACCATATCATTATTTTATCCAACTAAATATAAATTTATCCATTAAATCAATTTTTTATTTCCATTACATGTTTTTTACAACAGATTTTCATTTCATATTTAAATATATAAATAGTATGTCAGAATTTTTTTCCCCTCTTTTTTTCTTATAGCTTATAGAAGTACTTATAAATCTCTTATTAACAAGATCATCACATCGGCGCTGTTTGAACTTACCAACATATAATTATGAATTAAACCTTTTACCAAACGTACCAACCTAGTTTTTCCCATTTTTTTCTAAAAGAGTTCAAGCTATCCCAAGTTAATATCTAAAAGTTTTCCATATTCACCAACAATATTTGAATGGAATTGGAAGTTTATTTTCTAATGGTAAAGTCAATAAAGGTGTTGAATGTTACTATAATTACTATTGTATCATATAGCCAATAGGTTATAGGGGAAAAGAATGTCTCCATTGACCTCGTTCTCCATTTAACGTCTCTACCATTAAACCCACCTTTAATGGTTGGGATTTAATGATAGATTTTTATTATATTTAAAATTATAATAATATTTTTTTTACATACTATCAAATTTTAATATTAAAAGTTGATTTAATAGTAGAGACATTAAATAGAAAGTAAATAGAGATGGAGGTCAATGAACACACCCCTCTTCCAACAAATAGTTGTATCTCCACACAAGTTTATTCGAATGAATTTCTTTATGGTCTTTGCAATTCTATTGAATGAGTCAGAAATCAAAATTTAAAGGTGACAGCAATACGTAGTAAATGTAGGCAGACTTGGGGCTCTTACTTTGCTCTCAAGTTGTTAAGGGTCTCTTTATTTGTATATAGTGATATTCCACCTAAATTTGTATACTTAGTTTCTAAGTTCTAGTGGGTGAGCTGTCATAATGATTCATGACATAAACCTACAAATATATATATTAATATTAATTATGAATTAATGTAAAATATATAACGTATAATAATAAATTCTCCTATTAGATCTATACTCATTCATCCAATAAGTTCATAAAGGGTTGTTTCTTTTAAATTCATTCATTCAATTATCCCATGGTTTGATCTTACTCGCATGTTCTTTTTCTCTCTTAGTTTTTACAAATGAAGTAGTCCAATAACATAACGGTGATGAGAAACAGATAGATTCAATTGCATCATGCATTCCGTTTCATCTTTGTCATGAACATATACACTTGGGAGCTAAAATTTTGGAATAAACATATTAAGACCCCAAAAATTAGTTATGTCTAATAAAGTTCATGTCCTTATTCTGTGTGTGTGTGTGAACTGTAAGTTTGTAATAATCAATTGATCATCTCTCTTGAACTTACCACAAAATATTATCGCAATACTGATATAGACGAGCGTCGTTTTGGATATATACAAGTATAACATCTAGTGCGAGTTTTTAGTAGACTATTGTTGAACAACTTCTTTTTATTTTGAAGCTAGCAGCAGTTAGTAGTCTGTGTTGCTAAAATAGAGAAATTGAAGAAAGATCACTTTTTAGCATGAAATTACTTGACATACAAAAAGAAAAATCGTATTGAAAAAAAATGGAGCTGGACATGACTACAAGAGTAGCAAAACTTTTCTAATGAGTTTGTTGACGTTGTTTGTAACATCCTCATTTTCGAAATCCGTTTTCAAAATATTTGATCAGAGTTTAAAATAGTTTTATCAGAGTAGAGCATTGGAATGATTTAAAAAAAAAGAGTGAGTATCTGATATAGATTCCCTATGGTTGAGTCTGCGTACTTATACATACAGTGGTACAACTATCTGAATACAGTATGTACATAAAGGGAAAGTCCTCCGCTTGTGACCTCACGCATGCTGCCTATCCTTGCTCTTGGTCCTAGCTCCTTTGGACCCTGAAGCTATGGTAAGAGCTGAGGTTCAATTCCCATTGAACCTCAGGTAACGGTTAACCTCATGCTTATATATCAGTTGTGTATGACAGATATTCATGACAATTCACATACGATATTTACATATGATATTTGCATACTCAAGATAATAACCACAGTATCACCACATATTCATGTCATTCCAGTATCACCACATATTCACATCAAACCAGTCTGCACTATTCACCAGTGCCACGGTGTACATCCGTGTTCTCAGCGCTAAGAAAACTCAACGGCGTTATCATGACTATAACCCGTGTATAACTGGATGTATGCACAACTTTTTAAAACAGAATCCACAACTTTTCAAAAGCAGGGTCTCAGACTATCTATCACATATAGGTATACAATAAGCATCAGAGTTAGTGTTATAGTATGCGTCCGTACCTTCGTTGGCGATATCGGTACGCTGTCGTTCGACCGTGATCACGTTTATCCTATAATGGTAATATCGCATTTATTAATTCACAAATAATATTCTGTTAGTTTTGATTAGTTTTGATGATGTCTTATATAGATGTCATTCTTATAAGCAAAAAGATTGAGTAATATAATTATCTCCTACATTGACAAATTGTTGTATTTAATGTAGATTAATCCAAGTTGAATTATAGAGGTTGATCAAAGAGGAGATAAGAATTGAAAGGAAGAAGAGAAGAGACCAAATTATGAAGAACTTGATATATGGAATGAAGATTTTATGATCCAAGTTCTTATATTGATGCTAGAAGCCTCCAAGATCATTTGGAAGTTGGAATGATTCAATTCAGAGTTAAAACAAGCAAGAATGAGGTTCTAGATGGGCAAACTCGAGCCTATAAGAACAAACTCGAGCCCATAAGTGTTTTCAGCATTTCTAGTGTTTCTGGACTAGGCAAACTCGAGCCTGTAAGTGTGAACTCGAGTTCACAGTGGTCATCAGCACTTCAGCTCCACTCTGTTTCACGTTCAGCTCGGGCGAGGTCTGGTAATTCGATGATATCTCACAAACCAGAGATCGGATTGATACGAAACCAAAAGCATTGGAAACTAGACATCCAACACGTACTTCTAACAAACATTCATGGCCAAAGGAGTTCAGATGAATTATATATGAATTTTACAATTTGGATCGAAAATCAACGTCACTGTCCAGACCAAGCTTCAGTAGTTTGGGTATATCTCACAAAATACAAATCCAATTGAGCTCAAGTCAGTGCCATTGGAAACTAGACACACATAGCTTTCCATCAAGCTTTGAACGGACCAAAACGGAGTTCGGACCAGGGAGACATGGGCTTTGAAAGTTGATAAAGTTGCAAACTCAAGCCAGTCCAAGTCAGAAGCAACCAAACTCAAGTTCATCAGTCACAAACTCGAGTTCGAGAGTTCCAGAGAAGAAATGAACATTTGGAAAAAGGCAAACTCGAGCCTGTAAGTGAACAAACTCGAGTTTAGCTCAGACAGAGAGCAACCAGGTGCTGGAAAACATCCAAACTCGAGCCTATAAGTAGCAAACTCGAGTTCACGGGTTCCAGAGAGCAAAGATTGATTTTAAAGAGATCCAAACTCGAGTCTACAAGTTGCAAACTCGAGTTCGCGAGTTTTCCAAGTTCTCTGTTCAAATTTTCCTTCGATCAAAACCATCTTCTAAGCTGAATGGATTGCAAACTCGAGCCTATAAGTTACAAACTCGAGTTTGGCTCAAGCAGAGGGAAAATCCAACCTTCAACAACAAAAGGAAACTCGAGCCTATCAATTACAAACTCGAGTTTACACCTCTGGATCAGAAAAATCACCATGACTGAAACTTCATATCTCTCAAGAACATCCAGATAATTACTCAAATGATTTATACTATTTCTTAACATCTTTTATATCAATTGTGTATAAGTTTCAGGTGATTAAAGTTTGGGATTACATCAAACTTGACAGAAATCAAAGTGTGATTCAGAATTTCCAGAAATAGCAAAAGAAGGCAGATTTGAACTAGCAACTTGAATCAATGCTCAATTGAAATGTTCTGCAACAGGATTCGAATATTCAATGGTGAAATGCTCCAACGGACAAAAGCTTCAACAGATTCAATATTCAAATATCAAACCCATCACAGAGAATCAAATGAAGGGACAGCTTGTGCAACTTGCAATATAAAAAATTATATCCTTCAAGACAAAAGCAAATGGACTACGGCCTGGCATGATAAACAATCAGCACACCTTGCAGACAACTTAGGCTCCTCTGAATAAAGTTGAATCAACAAACAAGATAGTATGGGCCTCATCATTCAGCTGCAAGAAAGTGAAAAACGTGCAAATCTGAAAGTGGTGACAGCATATTCGTTCAACAGCTTCAGCAGCAACTTTACACATGGAGAAACACTTACAACAGCTAGTTTTTCAAATGGGAAGAAGCTCCAACGGATATACAACAGTCACAATCTTCAAACTACCATAAATAGCTGAAGATTTGAAGAAACAAGGGAGAGAAGACAACTACAGAAAGCTTGCACGAAAATATTCATTCTTTCTCTGTATATACATTTGTTTGTATCTTTGATACATAGAGCTTCAGTGTGTAACCTTATCTGCTCTTAGAGAGAGTCTATATCACTGTAATTCACTCATTGTAATAATCTCAAGTCAGTGGGACTTGGAGATTGGGAAAATCAGAGTACAACTTGTAAGGGGGAGTGTGTCCTAGGGAGAGGAACATCCTGCGTTTACAGAGGGTGTATCTGATTACAGAGTGCAACTTGTAAGGGGGAGAGTGTCCTAGGGAGAGGAGCATCCTTTGGTTACAGAGTGTGCATCTGTTGTATGCAATTACAACTTGTAAGGGGGAGTGAGTCCTAGGGAGAGGATCATCCTGAGTACAGAGTGTGTAATTGTTCTTGAGTGATAGTGGAAAATCCCAGAGGTGCTGGGGACTGGATGTAGGTCAAGGATTAGACCGAACCAGGATAAATCATCTGTGTCAAGCTTCTCTACTCTATCTCCACTTTGCCTTAATATTTTCTGTTGTGTGGGTGAACCGAAAAGAATTTTGAAATCCCCAATTCACCCCCCCTCTTGGTGATTTCCTTCTCTTTCATTTGGTATCAGAGCTTTGGTTATCTATTTGAAGGATTAACATCCTAGATCAAAGATCCTATGGAAGGAATTCTACCGGAAGGAGCCTCAATCAACAGACCACCAGGTTTCAATGGAGAATATTACTCTTATTGGAAGGCAAAGTTCAGAGTCTACGTGATGGCATCTGAATATGGTTTGTGGAGAGTATTTGAAAAAGGAAATTATGAACCATCTGACATAGAAGATGGAGTCAGAGTTCCCAAGCTTGAAGAAGAGTACAATGAAAAAGACAAATGGCAAGTGACTCTCAACATGAAGGCAATCCATGTGCTGCAAAGTGCTCTTAGTCAACAAGAGTATTTTCGAATTTGTAATTTGCCATCAGCCAAATCCATGTGGGAAGCTCTTGAAATAGTCTATGAAGAAAGCGATAAGGAAGAAGTGGCAAATCTTTGTCTAGTTGCTGAAGAACAATCTGAAAGCAACAATGGGGTAAATGATACTGAACCTTCCTATGATGAATTATTTTCTGAATACAATGAACTATATACTGAATATGAAAAACTTGCTAAAGAGTTCATTGCATCCAAGAAGAAAATTAAATTGTTGGAAGAACAAGTTCAGAATGTTTCTTCTTCTGTTTCTACTTCTAAAAACATTTCTGTATCTACTTGTGAAAACATTTCTAAAAACACTTCTGAAAATATTTCAGAAAATGTTTGTGAAAAGGTTTGTGACAATTGCTGTATCTTGGAGAAAAGAGTTTTACATCTTACAAAAATTCTTGAGAAGTTCACTAGAGATAGTGAAATGCTCAAAGTGATTTTAAAACAGCAAAGAGTCACAAATGACAAATCAGGAATCGGTTATAAACCTGATTTTGATAAGAAGAAAGGGAAGAAGAAAAATGGGCAGAAATCTTACTTGAATTATTTTCAAAAAACTGTTCACACCTCAAATCCTTTTGGTCATTGCAACTATTGTAACCGTAAAGGTCATAATACTTCATCATGCTTCCATAAGAAAGATAGGAAAAATAAACCTGTTGGAAATTATCAGTGGGTACCAAAGGGAACTTATGTTTTCCCTAAGGGCCAAACTAATCCAGAAGGACCCAAAAACAAAAGGGTACCAAAATGTCCATCTATTGCTATGTTTGTGCAGATTGATTCAAAAAAGAATGGACATAAAGAAGCCAAGAACCAGAAAATCTCTCATGTATCAAAAGGAACAACCACCAAAGCACCCATTGCAGAAATTACAAGATCAAATCATAAGAGGCAATGGACACAAGCAAGAGGAGTATGTTCCACCTCAAGAGCAAACTACCAGAGAGTACCACTCAATTACCTTGAGGAGAACAAGAAGAGGAGAACCTCTCAAGTATCAAAGAGTAAATACTTGAAGTCTATATCCTTTGTGAAAACTTTGCAAACACCAAAGAGACAATGGGTGTGCAAAGCCAATCCTCCTAGTACCTAAAGCAAGGGTACATGTTGGTAAAACCTCCTATGCTATAATCTGAAATAATCATTGAGGTTTTATATTTTGTAACCTTAGAAATGAGCACTGGAATCAATTTGTTTTAAATTTGGTTTTCACACATATATATGTTTTTAAAACTAATTGCAATGTTCAATAGGTTGAACTCTTTATGCATTCATAATGATGTGAAAAGAAAGTATTTCTTTTATGCAAAGAGTCATGCTTAGTTGTTCTAATTGATTATATTCATGGGAGCATGCAAATATTTTTCCTACAAGCTAACAATGAATGGATCCAAGTTTAGTTGGATACCAAGAAAAAGATTTATAAAACTTTGTAGGATCAGGGAAAGCTTCTCAAGAATGCAAGATAGATAATGACTTAAGTCTTGAGGAAGCACAAGCCAAACTTGATGTTGATGGTGAAATTTGGAAAATGAGTTATCTACATCAATCCATCTCTACCAAGCAAGCTTCTATGAGGAAAAGAGGAATTTTGGTGATATCTAATCCTTGTCTCATACTATGATTATATGTAATCGGTTTATGTTAAGTTAAAAGGTTTTGAAAGTTATTCAATTTCAAAAGCCAATCTCCAGTTTTTCAAATGAGATTTTCATAAACTTGAGACTGTTTCCATGAACCTCCAGTTTGCGCCATGAACCTCCAGTTTGCTTTAGGCCAAAAGTTTCCAAGAGTTTTTCTAAGTTGAGAGAACTCGAGTTCAAGTTTCTAAACTCGAGTTCATGCCTTTACAGAGAGCAAAATATTTTTGAACTTGAGAAAACCTCCGGTTTGCACTGGGAACCTCCAGTTTGTCTTTTAAGAGCTTAAACTGATTTTTGACATAAACAGTGTCAAACTCGAGTTCGTCACTTACAAACTCGAGTTTGTGGTTTTGCTCAAAATATATTTCAAACTGAAAACCCGATGGTTGCTCAATAGAAGTCTAAACTCGAGCCTAAAATGCAAACCTCAGATTTGGTCCTAAAGAAAATTTACAAACCTCAAGTTCTCTACGCAAACCTCCAGTTTGGTCCTGTACAAATTTTACAAACTTCAGGTTTACTACGTAAACCTCCGGTTTGGTCCATACAGAAGGCAAAATTCACCAGTTTACATCTTAAACTTGAGACTAAAGTTTCTAAACCTCAGGTTTGGACCTCCAGAGAAAATTTTCAAAGAGTTTACACTTGGTCAAGAGCATTTAATGTTTTAAAAATAAGCAAACTTGAGACTACCTTCATGAACCTCCAGTTTGTTTTTCCAAACTCCCATTTGCCTTACCAAACTCTGTTTTGTCTTTCTAAACTCAAGTTTGAGTCAACCATGTTTTTGAAATCATCTTGCTCGAATTTCCAAAAACTTCATGTATGATCTATATACTTCACATCATCATTCACTCATATTTCTAACTATGATTATTCAGTTTGTTAGTGAATTTTTGATGATCAAACAAGTAAATTTGTGCATAACTTTATTGATTTTATATTTTTGAAATGCACAAGTCTAAAATTTGTTTAAATTTCAATTCACTCTGTTTTATGAAGATGCATACAAATGTTTTGAAAACATATCCATACTTTGGTTACATTTCAATGATGTTTCAAATTGGAAGTTAATATTGTTACTGAATATTGAATATGCTTCAAATTTCTCTAATTGAGTTTTCATTATCTTTCACATATTGATCTTTAGAATTCAATGTTTTGCTTGAACTCTCTAGCTTCATTCTCCAACTAGTTGGACCTCATGTCTAACAAGTTAATCGTCTATGAGCTTCAAGCTTATTTCCAGAAAAGAACTCAATTTGTGAAAACTTATGCTTATTACATAAAACCTTATTCCAAAGCATTATGAATGTTCATTAATGCATTATGTGTATTAACCACTATATGGAATGACTCGCTAGGATAATATTTTGAAACTTTAGTCATCTGGACTAAAGAGTTTGTGCTTCATTATCCATGAATCCTAGTAGTCTTTTTGTTACTCAAATTCATCAACATTGTCTTCATCTATTTGTGAGTAACTATAGTCATGTATCCAAATTCTTGCCTTGAATGTTCACATATTTCAAGTCTCTATTCTAAAAGGCAAGATTATCTCTTGGTCATTGGCAAAGTCATTATGCTCATATGTTTCTATTATACTAAGCATGTCTTGATAATGCTTTACCTTCATGACTTTTGCTTTTTAGAAAATTCTTCAACATGTTAACTTCAATGTTCAACATGTTTTTCTGAAATTGAAGCATACTGATATATTCATTAAACTTATTGACTTCCACCATGTTTAAAATGAGCATTGTTTTTTTAAACATGTTTCAAAAATCTTTCATGAATGAAAAATTTTGATTTCATAATGTGTCATCACTTTTTTGAAAGACCATTCAAGATTTGAAACACTTTGCATATTTCATGATCTTTCTTGAAAAATCTGAACTTTAAATTGATAAATGCTTATCTTTATGAATAAGATTTTCTATGTACAAATTTACATGCATCTCTCAATGACATCTTCTCTACGTAAAGCGTATTCACAAATTGTCATTGAGAAATAACATTTGATATCACATTATTATTTGGTATCATTAAAGGGAAGTTCACTTTTTAGTCATGCATTCATTAAGGGGGAGCTTCACATTCATGGTTGTTTTATACTCTATAAGCTCTTCTCTATTATTTGAAGAAAACGCTTTTAAGCATACTCATCTGTATTTACTATCTCTCATTAGTTTTGATGATGAGTTAATATCATATTTTCCTTTCATTGTTATTTGAAACTATCTTATAGAAAGGGATACTTTGATATTTGGCTTGCACTAACAAATCTTTTGCAAAGAAAGTTTTCAATTCATATGAGGAGATTTGGTTATGAGCTGCAACTTTGGAGATCAACCATTGAAGCTAAGATATGCTCTACATAGATGATCTTTGAAGAAAAAGCAAAGGATGGAAGCTGAGTGCTAATCATATTCAGATGCAATAGTCTTCAAGAAGCAAGTACTTTCATCCTATTTACATTATACAGGATATTCATGATCCTGCTATTGATCTTCTTCAAAGAATCTCACACAACAAGGAAGAGAGCATTCCACTGCTTCATCTCAGACTATGGTGACACAATCAAACTTCATGCAGCAAGCAAATAGACTTCTTTGATCATTCATCAGCTTGCAGAACCAACATGAGCATTTCTAAACTCTCTCTCTTTATATTCAGTAGAAATTTTTGCACATGCTTAGTATCTCTATGCTTTAATTGTGAAAGATGTCTTGAAAACCTCTCTAAATTTTGGTATCTTAAACAATAATGGAATGATTTGGCAAGCCAAGGATGGTTAAAACTTGTGATTTTCAATCTGTTAAAACCAAACTCGAGCCTAACAGGATTAAACTCGAGCCTGGATTTGACAGTGAGCATAAACTTGTCAAGCCAAAGCCCAAACTCGATACTGAACCTCAAGTTCAAAATTAAACCTTTGAAAGTTTGAGTGAACTCGAGCCTACCAAGGGCGAACTCGAGTTCACCATTGCCAGAGGATTTTTTTTTACTTTTGAAAACCTATTTCAAACTCCAAACTTCTACTCAAACCTCAAGTTTGAAAGAGTTCAAAGAAGATTTTAAGAGTATCAACTCGAGCCTGTCATGGCGAACTCGAGTTCATCCTTGACTAATTCATAAGAAACATTCCAATCTGATTTTATACTCATAATGAAAACAATTTCAAATCGAGAAGAGAAAATCAGTTCTTTGACTAATTCTCATTTGGTTTCACAGTTTCTCTTTTCAAATATTTCCTCTTTACTTCAACTTTTTGCTAATGACAAATAAGGGGGAGAGAATGGCAAGAAAAATATGTTGCATTGTTATATTTTCATGTTCATCCATATTTTTCCTATAGTATTTGCCATCATCAAAAAGGGGGAGAGTGTTAGTTTTGATTAGTTTTGATGATGTCTTATATAGATGTCATTCTTATAAGCAAAAAGATTGAGTAATATAATTATCTCCTACATTGACAAATTGTTGTATTTAATGTAGATTAATCCAAGTTGAATTATAGAGGTTGATCAAAGAGGAGATAAGAATTGAAAGGAAGAAGAGAAGAGACCAAATTATGAAGAACTTGATATATGGAATGAAGATTTTATGATCCAAGTTCTTATATTGATGCTAGAAGCCTCCAAGATCATTTGGAAGTTGGAATGATTCAATTCAGAGTTAAAACAAGCAAGAATGAGGTTCTAGATGGGCAAACTCGAGCCTTTAAGAACAAACTCGAGCCCATAAGTGTTTTCAGCATTTCTGGTGTTTCTGGACTAGGCAAACTCGAGCCTGTAAGTGTGAACTCGAGTTCACAGTGGTCATCAGCACTTCAACTCCACTCTGTTTCACGTTCAGCTCGGGCGAGGTCTGGTAATTCGATGATATCTCACAAACCAGAGATCGGATTGATACGAAACCAAAAGCATTGGAAACTAGACATCCAACACGTACATCTAACAAAGATTCATGGCCAAAGGAGTTCAGATGAATTATATATGAATTTTACAATTTGGATCGAAAATCAACGTCACTATCCAGACCAAGCTTCAGTATTTTGGGTATATCTCACAAAATACAAATCCAATTGAGTTCAAATCAGTGCCATTGGAAACTAGACACACATAGATTTCCATCAAGCTTTGAACGGACCAAAACGGAGTTCGGACCAGGGAGATATGGGCTTTGAAAGTTGATAAAGTTGCAAACTCAAGCCAGTCCAAGTCAGAAGCAACCAAACTCGAGTTCATCAGTCACAAACTCGAGTTCGAGAGTTCCAGAGAAGAAATGAACATTTGGAAAAAGGTAAACTCGAGCATGTAAGTGAACAAACTCGAGTTTAGCTCAGACAGAGAGCAACCAGGTGCTGGAAAACATCCAAACTCGAGCCTATAAGTAGCAAACTCGAGTTCACGGGTTCCAGAGAGCAAAGATTGATTTTAAAGAGATCCAAACTCGAGTCTACAAGTTGCAAACTCGAGTTCGCGAGTTTTCCAAGTTCTCTGTTCAAATTTTCCTTCGATCAAAACCATCTTCTAAGCTGAATGGATTGCAAACTCGAGCCTATAAGTTACAAACTCGAGTTTGGCTCAAGCAGAGGGAAAATCCAACCTTCAACAACAAAAGGAAACTCGAGCCTATCAATTACAAACTCGAGTTTACACCTCTGGATCAGAAAAATCACCATGACTGAAACTTCATATCTCTCAAGAACATCCAGATAATTACTCAAATGATTTATACTATTTCTTAACATCTTTTATATCAATTGTGTATAAGTTTCAGGTGATTAAAGTTTGGGATTACATCAAACTTGACAGAAATCAAAGTGTGATTCAGAATTTCCAGAAATAGCAAAAGAAGGCAGATTTGAACTAGCAACTTGAATCAATGCTCAATTGAAATGTTCTGCAACAGGATTCGAATATTCAATGGTGAAATGCTCCAACGGACAAAAGCTTCAACAGATTCAATATTCAAATATCAAACCCATCACAGAGAATCAAATGAAGGGACAGCTTGTGCAACTTGCAATATAAAAAATTATATCCTTCAAGACAAAAGCAAATGGACTACGGCCTGGCATGATAAACAATCAGCACACCTTGCAGACAACTTAGGCTCCTCTGAATAAAGTTGAATCAACAAACAAGATAGTATGGGCCTCATCATTCAGCTGCAAGAAAGTGAAAAACGTGCAAATCTGAAAGTGGTGACAGCATATTCGTTCAACAGCTTCAGCAGCAACTTTACACATGGAGAAACACTTACAACAGCTAGTTTTTCAAATGGGAAGAAGCTCCAACGGATATACAACAGTCACAATCTTCAAACTACCATAAATAGCTGAAGATTTGAAGAAACAAGGGAGAGAAGACAACTACAGAAAGCTTGCACGAAAATATTCATTCTTTCTCTGTATATACATTTGTTTGTATCTTTGATACATAGAGCTTCAGTGTGTAACCTTATCTGCTCTTAGAGAGAGTCTATATCACTGTAATTCACTCATTGTAATAATCTCAAGTCAGTGGGACTTGGAGATTGGGAAAATCAGAGTACAACTTGTAAGGGGGAGTGTGTCCTAGGGAGAGGAACATCCTGCGTTTACAGAGGGTGTATCTGATTACAGAGTGCAACTTGTAAGGGGGAGTGTGTCCTAGGGAGAGGAGCATCCTTTGGTTACAGAGTGTGCATCTGTTGTATGCAATTACAACTTGTAAGGGGGAGTGAGTCCTAGGGAGAGGATCATCCTGAGTACAGAGTGTGTAATTGTTCTTGAGTGATAGTGGAAAATCCCAGAGGTGCTGGGGACTGGATGTAGGTCAAGGATTAGACCGAACCAGGATAAATCATCTGTGTCAAGCTTCTCTACTCTATCTCCACTTTGCCTTAATATTTTCTGTTGTGTGGGTGAACCGAAAAGAATTTTGAAATCCCCAATTCACCCCCCCTCTTGGTGATTTCCTTCTCTTTCATATTCTAGACGGTATCCTTGTCACTAATGACCCTTTTAACCTTGGTAGGATTAATTCTCAACTTATCACCCTTAATTCTTCAGAAACGCTGGTCCAGAATTTTGGACAGATTTTTTCCTAACTTCGGAAAATCATAACTAATTCTAGAAAAATCGAAACGAGGATCCGTAAAATTCCCTAGAATCCTTAGGATGTCTAATTTCAAGGAAAAATAATAGATTTTGCCCAGATTACATGGTTCATTCCCAGGTTTTAAGTTTTGAGCATCTGCCCAGATTACATGGTTCACTGTACAGAAATCATTTTGACATGTTCTTTACATATTTAAAAATCCCTATATGTCTACTTTAACCATGAATTTTCCCAGAATTTTCCAACCACGTTTTCAACATAAAATATAAGCATTTTTATCACTAACTCAGAAATTCCTTAACCGATGAAGTTTAGCCAGAACTTCGTTACTATGATGTTTCTCTTCCGGAAATTTTGCTAAAACACCTTCTTCATCAATTTTTCAAAATAAAACTGATTTTAGCCATAAAAACATGAATTTAAAATTATCCTAGAATATTTAAGATCTAAACTACTTCTATCTAGGAATTTAAAGACTAGAACTTCAAAACTACAAAAGCTAAAGACTAGAAACTAAAAGCTTGCTTACCTCTTGAAGAACTTCCTCCTCCTTCTTGCTTCAATCTTCTCTTAAACTCACCTATTTGGTTTGAGTTTGGTGTGAGGAATGTGGAGACTAAGGACCCCTATTTATAGTAAATTGGTGTGGCAATTTGGCAATTAATTCAAACCTAACTCATCTTGCATTATGGCCATTGGATCTAGGGTATTTGAGAAGCACTCATCCTAGCTTTACACCACACCCTTCTAGCCTCTTCTATTGTTTGATGACTCACCCTATCCTCTTCGAAAATTGCCAAAAGTCTTCCATAGAAGTGTGACTCATGCATGTAGGGTGATGACTCATTTCATGAATAGATTAGTGACTCATGCATGTTTAGATTAATGACTCATTCATGTGTAGGCTAATGACTCATTTTGCATATGTATAATTGCTTCTTTAAATTAGAATTTTCTACTTCTTCCATTTTGTGTTCCACTAGATAGAAATTCATTTGGAGATCCTAATGAAGTTGTATGTACATTTTCTCATTGGTTTTGAATTCTTGAAGTTCTTAGCTTCATTTAGAGACCAAATTTGTCTATCTTCTCTATTGGTTTCAATCTTCAACAATTAAGGAAATGACTTTGGTTATACTTGTTTTCATGCTTGATTTTGATCTCAATTTAGATTTGATACTTAGTTAGTGGATTTCAAGTTATAATTTAGTTTTTATAGGTTTTCACTAGTTTAAATCTAGAGTTATTTTCATGAACTAATTTAATTGTTTTAATTGTCTAATTTCCTATTGGCCAATAGCTTGACTTCTCCCTTAGACTCACAATATTAGCATGCACAACACTCCCTTTTCACACTACACACACACACATGCACAACAATTACATCATCACATGCATCATCTTATCCTCTTCCATTTCCCTTCCAAAGTCTCCATACATTTATGAAGCTTCATGACTCATCATATTTAGATTTGTGACTCATGGCTTAGGTTGGTGATTCACCCAAGTTTAGACTCATGACTCATATGTGCATGTGTTATTTAGGAAATTCCCCCCCCCCTCCTTCCTTTTATTTATTTTTAATTTGTGTTTTAATTCTTCTACCATATTAGAGGGAAATCTCCTATTGGTTAACTTTATCTCACATGGATTCCACTTTATTAGAATTAATTAGGGCCTTTGGATAAGCTTTATGAGATTAATTCCTAGCCTTTAGATCATAGTTGAAATTGTTGATTTTTCAACTTTTGATTAACATTTGATTAACATCTTAATCATAAGCTTAATTATCTCTTGATTGTTGCATTATTGGTTCATGGAAGGATTTATGATTGTTAACAATTTATTTAGAGCTAATCCTAATCCCTTATTGGTTCTTAAGTTTTAATTAGCCTAACATACCTCTATTTGGTGATTATTAATGCTAATTGTAAATAATTAGCTAAACCTTCCATTAGTGTTAATTAATTGCCCATTAAATGTTGGTAATTATCCTTTTAATTGTTCAAGTGTTTTGATAATTCTTTATGGCCTTTTATAAGTTGAAGAGTAACTAGGTATTCATTCTAGGGTTTTAGAAAATCTAGTTTCTTAATAAATTATGAATTTTAAGACTTAAGTCCTTTTTAATTAGTCCCTTGAGTAATTACATAATTATTTAGTTTAGTGAAAACTTAGTTGTTTATTAATTCTTATTAATTTCTCATATTTGTTTAAGTATTTTCTATAGCACTTTCTTTCTCTTTTTTATCATACAAGAACCATAATTTAATTTGGTAATTATTTTTATTTTTATGATATTTTATTATTCCTAAGAAAATTTAATCATTGGTCACATTAATCCTAAATAGAGATTTCCTAGAAAATAGAATAAATATACCTCAAAATTTGAAACCACATATTCGCCTATTTTAAATAGGTGTCATTTATCAAAATATTATATTTATGAGAAATAATAATTTTTGGAGTATTACATTGTTACATTCTGAAATTGTTTTTTTCAACGAAAGACCAAAATTCTAGATGAGTATTTCGTATTGAAAATGAAAATAAATGCACGGAAACTTATATACTGGAGCTGCTGGTCACACCCAAAAAATAAACTAAAATAAAAAACAATGTATATACTGAACCTGTAAACATTTTGTGGAGGCTATTATAAATTTATAATGGGCTTTGAAAGGGATAGTGGCTATGGGCCCGTGTTTACTGAAAGAAAGGAAAAAAAATATAATAAAAAAGGGAACCTTTTTATTTTGTCTTCACGGCCAATTTTTTTATTACTTTCAATTCGGAGGTAAAAATGAAAATAAATGCTTACATAGCACCTTATATACTTTTTTTTTTTCTATTTATCACATTATCTACTGGAACTGCGGGTCATATCCAAAAAATTATAAAGAAAATTTAAAACATGTATACTGAAAACTCTTCTTCTTCTTTTTTTTTTAATAACATATGTATACTGAAAAACTTCAAATAATTCAGACTAATTATTGACATGGGCTCAAACTAATTATTGACATGGGCTCAAACTCAATACACACGCAAAATAACTTTTATTTTTATGCTGATGATAAATAAATTTTATTATAATTTTTATTTATTTTGAATTTGTGGCAACTTACATAATGTTGCGTTTTTGCTTAATCAGCAGACAAATCATCCCTAATTAACATATTATGAGCATAAGAATTATGACGCAAATAATTAAGAAAACTTTAAAGACTCAATAGATTTTTTTTAAAAAAAAAAAAACCTTCAGAATCATGATTAATTTGAATGTTGGGTTTAGGAGCAAAAATATAAATGTGCTTTATACTCGAGAGTACCCAGCACCATATGTTTTTTTTAGAGTAAAATTACACATGTGGTTACATTTTAAAAGCAAAAGTCACACCACCGTTAAAATTTTGTTGTAAATACAACACTTACTGTTGTAAATTTAGCTTGTTACAAATATGATTTTTTCTGTTATAAATGGTCATATTTTAAATTTTGTTGTAAATACAGGATTTCCTATTATAAATCTAGCCTTTTTTCTGTTGTAAATGACCTTTCTATGTTTAAAATCTAGGTGTTTAAATGTTGTTGTAAATATGACATTTTCTGTTGTAAATATGACCAGATTTTAAATTTTGTTGTAAATACAACACTTACTGTTGTAAATATAATCCATTTTTTGTTGTAAATGATCTTTCTATATATGTTCAAAATCCAAGTGTTTAAATGTTGTTGTAAATATGATTTTTTTTTTTGTTGTAAATATGGCATTTTCTGTTGTAAATGCACTGTTAAGTTATATTTTAATAGTAGTGTGATTTTTACTCCTAAAATGTAACCATATGTGTATTTTTGCTCCCGAGGAAAACATATGGTGCTGGGCGCTCTGAAGGTAAAGTACATTTGTATTTTTGCTCCTTTACCCTTGAATGTTTTTAACCTTTTAATTATAAGAATATCATGATGGCAAAAAATAATTATAAGAACATCATATGCCATGCTCATACAAGTTATTTGGTATATAAAAGATGATATTGGGAAAAGAGGACGGCATCTTTAAACTTTATTAATCTCCCTCACTTAATAACACTTATAACAAATGGTCTAATTCCTCTTCATTTTGTCAGTGCTGCAACTCGCAAGTTGAAAATGTTCTTCACATTTTCCGTGACTGTGGTTATGCAAGAAACATGTGGCAGTTGCTAATTCATCCAAGATATCATACCCGTTTCTTTGCAGCATCTTTTTGTGTTGTGCAAATGGTTTGTTCTCAATTTCAGCAAGGAAATTGGCACGAATTCGACTTCCAACTGCAAGTTGATTTTTTGAGTGGGAATATGGAAATTATGGGCATGGAGAAATCATCTGATTTTTGTCCCTAATCTCAGTAAACCGAGGAATCCAGCTTCGGTAATTCTCAACTCGTGGCATTATTTTGTTTTGGATGGAAATCTAATACCTCCATACATTACGGTGGAAAGACAATGGTGAAATAACGACTATTCCTACAACTGAACGAAAAATGTTTCCTTCATCATCGAACAATGAATCTCGTAACCAAGTCACGTAGGTCAAAAAACTCTTCTATTGCATGAGAGAGCGTGAGACTCAAGCTATTAAGCTACCTCTCAAGGGCAATGGAAAAACAAACCCCTCAGCTAATGGGTGCAAGGTCAATCATGAAAAGGCTATAGGCCCTAAAGCAAACTCTTTGATGGGTTTTGACTTTCATTTCATTAAGCATGTAAATAAGTCAGGTTAGGCCAAGCTTTGGCTAAATAGGCCTGAGCCTGTATTGGGAATATGAAACATGAGCTTACATACAGACTTTTTTTTAGGCTCTAACCATAGGCGGACACAGGGGGGGCTAGAGGTGGCCCCCGCCCCCTATTATTATTATTATTATTATTATTTTATTTTAAAAAAAGAGTACTGTGTGGATGCTTGGAACCGAACTTGTGATATGTGAGGTGAAAGAATCAACTTCTAAGCAGCATGCCACGTGAATGAAGAGTACAATGGTGTAATTTAATATATACTCATGAGTTTGTTTTGTTAGATATATATCAGGTTGAGGATATATTAAATGCCTATTATTTATTTATTTATTTATTTTGCTTTATAATTTAACTTGATATGCACTCATCTTTTCCAAAATCGCCTTTCATTATTATATATAGTTTCCTTTTTTTATGATGTAATTTGATATACATATCAAAAGAGGCATTTAATATATATCCCCATACTTTAATATATCCCAACAAGTGAATCTTCTTCCTTTCACTCGCTGCTCGCCCGCCTTTTTTCAACAACTTATTTATAAATTTTGAGAATCAATAAAGTACTCAAAATCATATCTTTTCATTTAATTTTCTTCATGAAATTTATTATACATGATTATATTTTTCTAATAATACTACTTTTATATTGATTAAAGAATATTTTAGGGTTAGAATTTTAGATAAGTTTTGAGTTTTGCTAAAATATGGTTATGAGAATATAGATGATAACTAATAATTAATTTTAATTAGTTTAATTTTTTGTTAATATTATTTTTAAAATCATATTGGTCATGAAATTAATAATTCATGTTCTTTGTCATGAAGCCCAATTTTTTGATAATTCTTTGATTACATACATTGAATTCTTTGATTACATACATTGAAAAAGAAATTGTTTTGAGTTTAAGCATGGATTTAATTATAGATGAGTTTAACAATATGAAAACACGTAAAGTAAGAGTTAAGTGAAGTAATTTTAATTTTTGTAATAGAGTTCTTTATATATATATATATATATATATATATATATATATATATATATTAAGTCTGTATCGTATTTTAAATACTTTTATTTACGATATAGCATGTTTAAATTTTTGCCCCTGTCAATAAAATTCCTGGGTCCGTCACTAGCTCTGACTTGAGCCTAAATGAGGCTTGGGCAAGCCTAAAGCCTTTTTACAGACCTACTTACAATGTAGGTTTTTAAAAATGCCTCATATTGTAGACATTGAAAACCATAAGTAAGCTTTGAACCTACTAAAATCTAAATAAATATAGGGTTTTGGTAAGTTTCAAAGCAAATCATATTTACAAATTGTGTCGTACACTTAGAGAAAAAGAACTATATTCATTCAAAATAAAAATGACTCTTTTTTTTTTTTTTTTGGGTATAAGATTGGGGCATTTAGCAAGATACGATGAGAGATTGGATGTGGTGGGGAATTAAATGAGAAGGGGCGTGCCGCGTTGTGATGAATGTAATAGAAGGCAAAGCTACGTTCTAGTTTGTCTTCTATGCGCTTCCTTTACATGACAACTCCTTTTTCCCTACGTCAATCTTTCATCCGTCTATCTCACTTTTATTTTTGTTTTTTCGCCAACCTCTCCTTTTCTTTTCTTTTTTTCTCAAAGCCAAACGGTCCTTCTCACACATATATTTTTATGTATTTGCATTCTTCTTTTAGACATACATAACGCGAGTAGATTACCTTATTTTAGTGATTTTAAATATATTATAATAAACTAAAAATATCTACAACCCACAAGAAAATTATAGTTAAAATAATAAAAGGATAACTTATTGAGCTTGATCGATGCATTTTATTAAAACAAAAAATGAAAAGGAACCCATTATTCTCGTGCTATTTGCAGGTTCTGTCTTGAGAGATAATTTAATTACTTAAAAAAATGCAAACAAAAACTGAAAACAAGAAGGCCAAGGTAGGAGGAGTTCAACATGTGGAAATGGTAGTAGTATGGGTAACACCTAATTAATTATAGGCAGGAGTCTTTTCTTATTAAGACGATCACCTTACTCGTTTAAATAACTGAGCTGAGAGAGATGAGAAAAGAGTTTTGTGACTTGGGAGAGAATAAATGCCTGAGAAAGGAATGGAATAATTGTCTGACTAGTTGTTTCATAGACGACGACTTTGTTCATAACTCATATCATCATAGAAACATGTTATAAGAAACTCATTGAATGCATGACAAGAACTGTTTTGTGCATGCAGAAAAAGATGGTTAATTACCTGCTCTTGCATGCATGTGCTTGTTCATGTGCCTTTATTTTGATTTTTATTAGAAACTGAGTTGAAAACCGAATAGTACTCACAGGGAGGAGTCCTTTACCAAGCCTTTGGCACAATATCAGGCAATTTATATTTCTAAAAAACATTAAAATTTAAAATGAGACGTCTGGAGAGATTAGACTACATGTACAATATTTGTGATGCTTTTTTAAAAACACTGCCATTTGACGATGAAAATTTAATACCCAGAAATAAAATAAAATTTTATATTTACTTTCATAGAAATCTTAAACATTTTAGGGATTTGCTTCTGCTGGCACTTCAATCACCAGGATACCATGTGGACCTCCAATACTTTCATATAAGAAAGACACAATCTTCTTGAGCTAACCTTACTGGAGGCTATGCACTTCTTGTTCTTATGATGATGATGATGATGATTGTGATTTTTAGTTGCAGAACATAAGGTTGAAGAAGCTTGATTGGCTTTGAAACAGCCAAGAACGAAGCTTTTCAAGAGAAATCTTCTAATAGGAGGCATAGTGATGTTACTGTTTATTAATTTTGCTGTGGCTATACGTGTAGGCTTTTGTGATTCTGATAGCTTTTTATCAATTTCTGCACAGAAAAAAGTAGGCACGATGTGACGTCTGTGCAGAAATTGATAAAAAGCTATTAAAATCACAAAAGCCTGCACGCATAGCCATAGCAAAATTAATAAATAGTAACATCACTATGCCTCATGCCAAAAGATTTCTCCTGAAAAGCTTCGTTCTTGGCTGTTCCAAAGCCAATCAATCTTCTTCAACCTTATGCTCTGCAACTAAAAATCACAATCATTGTCATCATTATAAGAACAAGATGTGCTTAGCCTCCAATAAGGTTAGCTCAAGAAGATTGTGTCTTTTTGATATGAAAGTATTGGAGGTCCACACTGTATCCTGGTGACTGAAGTGCCAGCAGAAGCAAATCCTCCTTTTATTATTTTAACTATAATTTTCTCGTGGGTTTTAGATTTTTTTTGTTTATTATAATATATTTAAAATCACTAAACTAAGGTAATCTACTGACCTTATGTATTTCTAAAAGAAGAATGCAAATACACAAAAATATGTGTGTGAGAAGGACCGTTTGGCTTTGATCACTTGAAAACCTCAATGTTGTTGATGTCCTCTAATGTTTGATCCACACGGCTATCCCCTGATTGCAACGAGAATCCTTCGCTTGAAACCTCCTGCTCCTTGGATGCTTGCTAGACGAAGACAAGGTTGAGGTTTGGTTTCTTTAGGTTTTTCTATTGTGGTTTCTTAGGATTAAGTTAAAGATAGGATGAACAAGGTTGGAACCTTATCCTTTTATGTATGGCACCTTTTCCTCTCTAAACCTTTGATAAAAATCGAAATTTAGAGGGCATAAGGATGTTTGAAAAAAGGTCCAACCCTTCCCCTTTTATAGCCTTGGTGGGTTGACAATTCCTAGCCCTAATTGCCTTAGGAATTTCTAGCTTATACACTAAGAAAGGGGTTTTAGATAATAGGTCCACTCTTTGTTAACAAAATCACATTAAATTCATATCTTGATTGATTGATTGGATTTAATATGATGAATCATATTCATATCTTAATTGTTGGATTGAATTTAAGATGATGGATCACATTTATTTCCCCTTTTTCCCCAAGAAAAAAGTCCATCAAAAGGAATTTAATATGATGAATCATATTCGTATCTTAATTGTTGGATTGAATTTAAGATGATGGATCACATTTATTTCCCCTTGTTTCCCCTAAAAAAATGTCCATCAAAAGGGCACACTAAAAAGAAGCATTTTATAAGAGTATAACCCTAATTTAAGTACTTATAAGAAAGGATCAATCCAAACTTGAATTGGAAAATCCAAATCATAATGAATTAAATTCATATCTTGATTGAATAATAATTTTAATTGTTTTATTCCCCTACAATTAACGACCATCACCACCGTGGAGAGAGAGGTAGTGGCCGGGAAGCGGAGGAGGAAGAGAGAAAGAGGAGAGTTAAAGAGAAAGAGGGCATAATGGTAAATTCATTATCATTTTAAAATCTCAATTTGATCTCTATAAGATTCTTTACAAATTTTGATAGATGTTTTGGGGTTTTAGAATTTCATACAGCATTTAAATGACATATTCTCAATTTTATAAAGATGATGGTTCTAGGCTTGATGAGCGTAGTTGGGGTCATTCATAGTTTTCACTCATCAACTTTGGTAATTCCCTACTTTAAATTGGCGTTAGCATAAGTAGCAGTGATGTTAAAACATGCTCTAAATTTTAATTCCTTCATGTCATCATTTTTATAATTTAAATTTTAAAACTATGTGTTCTAAATGGAATTAAGGTTTAAGAAAAAAAAATAAACTGGTGATGTAAAAAGAAGACAAATAAATTAACCAACAGATCGAGTTGTTTTGACGTTACCATTAAAAAAAAAAAAAGGTCAAATTAGGGACGGGATTACCGACAGAAAACATACGTTGGAAATTACCAACGGAATTCATCGGTAATTCGATTTGTGATGGAAATTACCGATAGAATTCCATCTATAATGTATCTTATCACGGTTTTTTTTTTTTTGACGCATTTTTCTGTTGCAAATCCAATTACTGACGGAATTTTGTAGTGTATAAAGCATTGCTAGATCTTTCTAGGTCTTAAGTTCGAATCCCAGATAAGACACTTATATTAGGAGGGGAAGTCACGAACATGATACCGAATTATACTATTAAAAAAATGAGATGAATAAATTAATAATTATTTTTATAAGAGATATCCAAGAAATTTTCACGCATTATATGTCGTTTTCTCGTGCTATATATTCCCACAAGTGGATCACTGTGGTTCTATATCAGGAAACCGTGTTTACAAGTCATATATACTTGTGAATTTGTGATTATTAAGAAAAGCATATTGAATTCAAGTCATATTGCACTAAGACACTAAATAGTGTGTGTGTATATATAAACATCCATATCATTATTTGACGTTTTTTAACACGTCACACTAATTTATAAATTGTTTTATAAATAGGGTTCAATATTTCTGCAGTTGTTGCGAAAACATTAAACCCTTACAAATAATAATACTTCATCTTGTCCTTATTATAAAGCATCAACTAGCAAGTTTATTTGGTTTTTTTTTATAAAGTATTTGCTTATACCAAAGGAGTATTAATTATTTTTTTATGTATACCCATAATTAATAAGGGTAGAGGGTGAGAGAATAATTAATGTGATATTAGAATTATTTCAATTAGTAAGGGTAAAATTGTAAATTACTTAAATTCCAGGACAACTTTATTAACTTTAACTGTTTTTATTAATTTGTGAGAATCGTTAGTTGATGCCTTATAATAAAAAGTTGAAAGAGTATAGTTTTAGGTTCCTATGTATCATGCCACCTTTGTGAAGAAGGAAAATATCATTATGCTTTAATGTTAACTTTACTAAAATGTGAATTTACATGTGGTTGTTACTTGTTATGATGACACATGATTTGGATTTTAATGATGCCATTTTACGATAATTTATGGACATATATTATAAAATTAACCCCCCTCCCAAAAAAAAAAAAGATGTGAAGCATATGTTTCTAGGATAGGTTATTATGCCTGCTCATATTTTGCCTACCTTTACCTACCTTTCTCAATACCATTAGATTATAATTTCATCTAACGGTGAAGATTTGAGAGATAAAATAAACTTTTTATTCCTTCCTCTCCTCCACCGGCTCTTACCCTCACTCTCTCTCCTCCGTTGGTTATTTCGCCTTCTCCAAAGAAACCAACCTATTCACCAGTCATGTCTCCAGCCCAAATCTGTCTAATCTTCCAACTTCTTCCACAAACCCTACCGTTTTTTTGCGCACCCCATTCTCACTTGCAGGAAAAAAATAACCATGTTGTCAATTTCAGTCATCCCAAACGGTCCCTTGTAATTTCGATAGATTTGAGCAAAGAGCTGAATATGTTGATTTAATGCAAGATCTGATTCCAGAAATGAAAGACGGGACTATTCGAACTGCCCTTGATACTGGTTGTGGGGTGAGTTTTACATTTCGTTTTCGTAACAAAGTTTCCCTGCATTAATCCCTATAATGATTCTCAGCAATGTTTTTAGACTTGAATTCACTTACACGATAAAAGCAATTCACTTGGTAAGGTCCTACCTTCTAATAAACTAGCTAAAGCAAATGTAAGAGGCTTCCGTGATGTAGTGATGAGCTGTTGGTGCTCATCAGTCCACTTGGCACCAAAACTTATTCCACGGTGAAGATGAAGAGGGCACGCCATGAGTAGTACAATCCTGCGCAACTTGGGCTCCCAATCATTGACTCAATCTTGTGAGTGTATTTGCCAATAACTTGTGTAGAAACAATTTATAGAAGATGTAATATGCTAAAATTCCTATTTATCATAAATATTAGATTTTGATGAATAATTAGCATAAAGAAAGGTGAATATGTGTCTCAAGTTATTATAATTTATTGATTATAATGTTAGGCAAATTTCACCCTAGAATTAAATTAACAAAAGGCAAAATATAAGACTAGGATTAGGGAGTGGTAGGGAATAGGGATAAGGAGGAGGAATGGGTGTTTGTGGGGCGGAAGGAAGAGGAGCTTTCCAGCGTCAGTGCCAATCCCCACAGCAGATAAATACGACACCCACTTTCTGAAATCAGAAGCGGAAAAAAACAAAGTTAGATAACAAAAAAAGGATCGGATATTTAAGATCCGTAACCAAGCATGGTTGTGTAGACCCCCTCTCTTTTCTCCTCCTTCTCTCCTCCTCTCTGCATTTCATCTTCTTCATCGTATGCTCCCTCGCCGGCGGCTTGTGCCTTACACACAAGCCGCCGGCGACCACCGCCTTTGAGCCACAGACGAGTCCGAGTGGTTGTTGCGAGTCCATATCTTTGATCTGCAGTCCAAGTGCTTTGGAGTCCAAATCCTTGATCTATGGTCCTCTCCCTCAGAGTTCTGTCAGACGTGGCCTTCTCTCGTCCTTGTGGCGAGCCCTTTCCTCTCCTCTTCAAATCTGATCTGTGGAAGTGAGATTTATATGCTTTTTTATTACTTTTCTGTGTTACTGGGTTGTCTAGTGGTGTTTTTGTCTTATGAAATAAGCAGATCTGTAAGATCTGCGTGCAAATCCTCTTGAGTGAACAGCTGTATGAACGTTATAAGATCTGATTCTCCCTTGGTAGTTCGAATCTGCGTTCCTAGGGGTAGATCTAAAGAGGCGTTGCTTGTTGTGTGGCCAAGGTCACCAGATCTGATTCAACAGAGGAGCAGAATATTTCTTTTGGACATCATGGGTCTTCTTACATCTTTGGTTGGGTTTTTTGTGTTCTTAACCCCAATATGGGGTACCTGTACAGCTGCTCTCGTTGCAGCTAATGCTTATAAGGAGGTGTGCCTGTTTGGGTGGGTTTTACAACCATCACCTTCTTTGTTGTCAATTCTAACCCCAGATATTGAGAAGGCTGCTTTGTCTATGATTATACTTCTACTTCTAAATATTTTATGTACGGTTATTTGGTTGTTTTTGTTGTTGTTTTTGTCTTGGATGTATTGTGTTACACTGGATCTGGCTTTACTTGTACCCAGATATTGTACCTGTTTTTAGTTTTAATATAAATAGCTTTCCGATCAAAAAAAGACTAGGATTAGGGATAATAAAATATGATATAAGTAGCACATAAAATGATATTTATTTTATAACCAAAAGAGGCAACAAATGCTATGAAGACACTTAATCAAATTAAGGAAAATTAGCAAAAGTTAATGGGTAAATTAGCTTGCATCCATTAAGATTAATTTCATAAATTCTTGTAATTAATTAGAGACAATTATAAATATTCAAGAGAGGGCTGATTATTTTTGAAAATTAAGGGTCAAAGATCAAGGATTAAAGCTTGAATAATAAAGCACTAATGACCTTGATTAAGTGACAAACCAACAAGACAATGATGCATATAATCAAGGGACATTTAAGCTCTTGATTAGGATGTTAATTTAAGCTTAATACATCTGCCTTCAAAAGTCCACAATTTCAGCTGGCCTTGTTGGAGCAATGAGAGAGCCAAGTATCTCAAGATAATATCTCAAGTGTTAAGCCTAAACCTCCATGTAATTTAATTAACCCATGACAAGAGTAATTAAAGGGTATCTAATCACTTGATTGGAGGGTTAATAAAGCTCCACAAATCTGCCCCAAAAGTCAACATAAATGGCGCCTTGCACATGGAGGATTTTGAATAGGATTTATTATATAATAATCAAGATATTTGCTTATAGCAGCACTTGCAATTTAAAATAAAAGATCTTCAATAGTGTTTAGATTTTTCTAACAACAATGAAAGGTAAAGATTAAGTTTGATAAAGTGGGTTTGATCCAATGGGTAGGGTAAAACAAGAGAGGTTTTATCACATGAAAACAAGGTTCACATAAGCTTAGAATTTTCCCTATAAATAGACCATGAAACTCTTTTCATTCTTCACACCAAATCAGCTCAAATCATTTGATTATAAGTGAGAGTAAGAGTGAGGGTGAAATTTAAAAGGAGGAAGAGAAGGAGCAAGGTTCTTCAAGGGTAAGTTCTCTAGTCTTTAGCTTTTAAGTTTTTAGTAAAATTGTAGTTTAATCTAAAAAAGTTTAGAATAAATTCCTTTTCATGTTTTTAAGGCTCCATTGCTTTAAAAACCAAAATGGAGTAAAAACAAGTTGGGAAATAATTTTAAGAATTAATGGAACAAGATAGTGAAAGATAGGAAATGTCCAGATTTCTAGGTTACTGGAATCAATCACGTTGAAGCTATTATTTTGTGTAACTTTATCTTCAAAAATTATGAAATTTTGCATGAATAAAACAAACATCTGGGCCATTCTAAATATACAAAATTTGTAGTGTTTTGAGTTTTGTATAAAGAGATGTGAATTTTTCAAGTTAGCCCATGTTTCAAAACTGGGAACTAGAACAATAAGGGAAAAGATTAAAATTGGGAATTATTTATGCATTGAGTTAAAGGCATTATTTTTCCTTATAAATAGACATGTCAAGGGTTATATATAATTTTGGAACACCTCATTTTGATTTGTTTGTAATTAGTTATGATTTTTCAAAGTTATGGAAGAATTTGAGCTAAAATGCTGAATTTCAAAATTTTAAAAAATGTAAGGGTAAAATTGGAATAATAAATCCACTAAGGGTAAAAAGGTCAGAAGTGGAGAAATTACCTTTTAGGATGTCATTCTAAGTCATATGGTATTTATTATAATACCATAATGTGGTAATAACATTATAGCATATCCGAGAAGTCAAGAATCAATACCAAAATGAAATCATACCGTTAGCTATGTAAACTAAATTACGGACACGTATTGTAACCATAATCTTCTATATCTTGTATGTCTATATATGATTGTTTGTTTCATAAAAGTCATGAACAAGACCAGGTCTTTAGTCATGCACCATGAATAGGACTTGTTCTAAAGTCACATGTTTGTTTACATTTAGTTTTGTGTGGTTATAGTCATGACAATACCACAAGTATGTTTTCCTAGCACTGAGGACATGTGGATTCGTGGCACTGGTGAGTGGAAACGCTGTTGGCATTACATTTACTATTTACTTTGTATTGTGGATATCGAAATGTTATGAATATATGTCATATATTGTTATACCTGCTATAGAGATTAACTGTTACATGAGATTCAATAGGTATTGAATATCAGATTTAATCATAGCTTCAGGATCTAGAGGATCAGGTGTCGATACAAAGGGTAAGCAGCAAGCTTAAAGATTCAACCAGCGTTTTTATTTTGGACTGTACTTAAATATTGGATAATCGTACCATTATTATACTTGATTGAATACACCGTGATTAATTCGTAGCCACATCCTTATCAGTTACCCCACCGCTCTGACCAACATATACGCTCAATCGTTCCACTTTGATGATATTCTTATACACTACTAATGTATATTTTTAGTAGTATGGAATTAAGGGTGTTACAGAAGGCATATAAATCTAAAAAATATAAAATTACTTCCATGAGCTAGTTAGCAGTTCATGAAATCAAGCAAAACAATAATTTGTTACCAAAAAAAAAATAGTAAAACAAAGAGCCATGGAAAAACGATCAGCCTAAACTTTCATTAGCAAATGAATAGACACATGTTAAATAGATGATCAAGTCAAATAGATTCTTAATCCAAAAAAAAAAAGGTAACTTCTATAGAACAAGTTCAAAAAATTACTTTGTATTACACATAATATCCATTTGAAGCTGCATCCGAAAATAAATTTTAAAAAAGCGAAACCAAACAGGATGTTCGTGCCTTGCTCCTCAAACAAGAAAGATGAACCATGACTTTGAGCACCATATACAATTTGCATATAGCAACTACCTAGCAGGGTAGTGATTGAACAAGTAGGCCTTAATTAGCGCCTCTCTTCCAGCTTCAGATAAGAGATTCTTATTCTACCCAAAAATGATTTTCCTATTATAAATATTATGAAATTGGATGTTCATAGCCACATAATCTCTTGGGATTCTATCTCATATGACTAATGAGTCATTATGCCCTGCAGCTCCCCAATTGAAAAATGTCTTTTATTTATTCCCTATAATCTCCAATTACACAATTATCGCTACAAAAAAAATTGACTTTCAGCAACGACAAAAGTCACCGCTAAAAGTCAAAATGTCACCGCTGAAAGTGTTTCAGCGGCGACAAAAAGATGTTGCTGAAACCGTTGTCGCTGATACTTTTGGCGGTAACATTAGTAGACAATCGATTAGTGGCGACTTTTTGTCGCCACTGAAAGTACATCAGAAGCCACCAAAAACAGTGTCGCGGATGAAGGTAGGGTTTTGGTGGCGACAATTGTCGCCACGAATATAGTCACCGCTAATATAGTTTTCAGTGGCGACGTTTTGTATAGAGTTTTCCGCGGCAACACAAATGTCGCCACTGAAACATCTATCAGCGGCGACTTTTGTCATTTTTTTTACCCCCAAAAAAAAAGTGTCAAAAATTTCACTCCACAAGGGCTCTTCACAATGGGTCTATATGCATTGTGAAAGTAACTCCTATAAAAAATTCAATGTAATTTAACAAGATGTATACACTTCATTTCAAGCGTGGACAGTCTATAAAAAATTTCAGCAAGTTCACAAGTGTGTGCAAGCGACAACATGAATTAATCAGAATCAGATTCTACCTTAGAGACTCTAGTACAGCTGCTATTATTCATCCTCCAATATCCTATTTCACCATTGCCATCACAAGAGCAGATAAGGTCATCTTTGTTGGATGAAAATATAGTGACATAACAGATGCAGAATGTCCTTGAAGGTGCAAAGTGAATATCCAGGCTGCAAAGGTAAGCTTTTGAGGATTAGAACCCCTGCATCAATAGTCTTGAAGATCCAACTTCATTGTAAATCATCATAGCATTGAATCAGTAAATGCTAGTCAAGAAATTTTCTGAATTGACATCTCTATATGCTAGTCAAGAAATTAAATGACAACAAAGCAGCCCACAAAATAGACATAGCTACCATGCCATTATTTTTCCTTTTATTTTCATATTCATACATTTTCAAAAGTATAATCACACCTTACCGATAATGTTATCTTTCAGTAAATGTTTTCTCAGCCTTGCAGAACATGGTATTCTTTTATGGAAGGGTAATCAGACTTTAATGCAGCTTTAAACACCTAAACACTTAAGATATTTAGAAACCTCACTCTCTTAATATATGGAATTTGGAAAGATAAGTATTTCTTTCCACATTCCAGTATGAAAAGAAACTAACCTTCTAAACACATAGTTTCTTATTTATAACTTAAGTTTGATCGGTACCTAAGTGGGATGGGTTGAGGGGGGAGAACAAACCCACTTAAATACCCTTTGAACACCCCATACTACTCAACGTGGGACTTAGCATCCCATACTACCAAGCATCCATTAGAATTCTTGAAAGAGCATGTCAGATACGTCACACAAGCAGCATGTTTTGTATCACAACTTCTCATTTCAAACAATATGATGGATTGTGCTTAATAAACCAAAAAAACTGATAAAAGACATGAACTAAGGGTAGAAAATTGCATCGTTTCAGTTGGAAAGCTATATTTTAGAGTAAACCACAAACTTTCCAAATTACACATACAATTGTTCATCCTCACAAATATTTTCAGACAAGAGATGCAATGCAAGGATTAACTCACCTCCATCCCATGGAGTTTCATCGGGACTGCAAGCCAAAGCAGACAAGAAAGAAGAAATTAATTATTGATATGTACTTAAAAAAGTGAGACACAAAGCTAAGAGATAAAATGGAGGTAAAAACAATGATGGATCTTGATCCAATTTCATCACAACTCACCCAAATATGACAGCATTCCAGAGCATGATATTGTTGTCCTGTGGGGCAACGTTGATTCCTGTAGGTGGATCTTGCTGCAGCCTCTTAAAATCCCTCATTAGCCTCTTCCTAGTAGGGGTCAACATTGTCACTACCTAAAAAGAACAACAGCCAAAAACGCAATAAATACTTCAATCCATTAAAAAGCAGTCTTTGACATCACCTTTAGTTTACTGTTTCTGTATTTAAATTGCGCACACCAAATATCATTCAATTGTAATTTGATTGCGTGACAATTTGCAATGGCCAAGAATCAAAATTCAGTTGAGAAGAAATTGTAGAAAATCGAGAAAGGACAGGCATCTACTACATAGACTATACACAAGGCAAAGATGGGCAGAAGAAAAATTAAATTAAATTTTGCAACATAAGGCGTTTATTGTAAGCAATAATTTGGAAATTCAATCCGTCTGAATTTCCCCTTTTTTCCTCGGGTGCAACTTTACACCAAGATTGCAGAATAATTCGTTAAAAACCCCATGTCATAGCTTCATCTTATGGCAAGCTAAAAACCTTAAATTTCATAAACATATAAATCTTTCATTTAACAAGACTATAAAAATTTATAAAAATAAGGCTCTGATCCTGATCAGCTGTGCAAATCTCTCATAAACAAGAACAAGAGGAATGACTAATGGAAATAGGAAATAAAAGTTGAAGAAAGTAAACATCATACGTAAAATCAACATTTGAGGGAAAAGGTGTTGTAGTTTTTTTACACTCTGAACTCTTTCATTTCCTACAGCTATCGTCAAATATAAAACAAATGTTAAATTTGAATTAGTTCATGATAAGATTTTAAATTTCCTCAAGAAATATATAAGCACATTCAGAGAGGAACTCTAACATATCTTCTATAAGACAAGAATTACCGATGCACTTAACAAACATCATAATGAATATATATACTTTTTCAATAAAATCTAACACAAGTTCTCTTCCAATATATCTTATTAGCCCCAGTTACTAGGATGTATCCTATCCTTGCTCTTATTCCACATGCCAGACAATGGAGGAATAGATGGCACAAGGTTTTCTAGCTAAATCTGCACCCACATGTGTCAGAAGAAACAACCAGATAGGGTAATAAAACCTGCAACATGTCAATGGTTTAATCGTTTGTTATTGTTGTCCTGTCCAAACAAAAGATTTGACCTTTGAGAGAGTTCTACAATTCCAAATTATCTTATCAAGAACAAATGATTCCCTTGCAAAAGAATGACAGAGATAACAAGGTAATAAAAATAGAGCAAGACTCGATGTGAAATAAATGGCTAGGAAGGACGTTTATAGTATCTGCCCTTTTATCTATTGAAAATGAAGCATAACTGCATCGTAGTTCAGTTAATTAAACACGCATAATCCCACGAACACGCCAAAGCAGATAAAGATAAATTTCCAGTGGATCCAATCTGGCATCTCTATGTACCTTATTTTTTTCAAATCCCTGGGCTTCAACGTTATTCATAAACTAACATCTATACCCCCAGAAAAATGAACCTCGATTCGGCAATAAATGAGTAGTGACACGCAGAGAAAGGGAAAATTGGAATCCAAATCACTAAATAGAAAAACCAAACCGCGTGCAACACGAAAAACTAAGATTATAGACATTAATCTACTTAATCGTTTTCCTATCTGATTTAATCAATTTTCTCCTATTTCCTTTAACCTAAACAGCAGCAATGACCGAAAATCAGAGATGAGAAAAGAATGAAGCTTACCTAAACCCTAATCCAAGCTTTTAATCAGTGTCCTCCTTCTTCCTCTTCCCTTCTTGATCGCCGACTCCCACCCTCTGGCTGAACTCTCACTCTCGCCTTCTATGATTTGGCGAATGGCCGAACTGAATGAGAAGTGTGGGAGAAGGGGCTGTTGTCAAATTCAACACATCTTCCTCCGACTCATCTCGCGCTCTCTTCGTCTTACTTCGTCTCTCCAGGTTTCATTCTCGTCTCTGCCTTTGCTTCTAAGGGTGTTTAGGCAAAATGAATAATTGGAAGAGGGGAAGTGTTTGACTGAAATGAATGAATGAAAACGGGAATAAGAGCTGCTAGTCAACTTGCCCGCTTGAAAAAATACAAATAAGACTTTCAGTGGCGACACTATGTCGTCCCCAAAACACACTTTTAGCTGTGACATATAAAAGTCGTTGCTGAAAACTATATTTTTTAGTGGCGACAAAAATTGTCGTTGTTGAAAGCCATACTTTCAATGGCGACAACATAAAGTCGCCACTAAAAGTTAGGCTTTCAGTGGCGACAACAATTGTCGAAGCCAAAAATCAATACTTTCAGCGGCGACTCTGTTGTCGTCGCTGAAAGCATGACTTTCAATGGCGACTTTTAATGTCACCGCTAAATATTGCCACCAAAAGTCCATTTTTTTGTAGTATATGTTGCTTAATTTCGTTCTTTATGTAATTGCAATTCTTTGGGTTAGTCTTCAATATTAGGGTCCTATAAATAGATGATGATGAACACCATTTGAGATAAGGAAGTGAATGAGAACGACTCATTATTTTCTCTGCAACTTTCTCCCATCTTCTCCATTTCCCTCATCTTAGTCTTTTTTTTCTTTTTATTTTTATAACATTTAATTCCACCTATATTCTCTAATACTTTGGGTGGGATAGATTTTTTTTTCTTATTTTAAATTATAACTTAGAAAAAATTGAAGTGGATTATACAATGACAACAACGGTGAGACATTGAACCTAAAAGTAATTTTGGATACCCAAAGCTCTTGAGTCAACTAATGGACAAGATCTGCTAATTCAACATATTTGATGAACTACTTGTCAAACTTAATATGGATAGTGTTCAAAACAATATTGTTATGATTTGGAAATTGTTGGGCACACATTGAACCCAAAAAAACTTATTAATGCCCAATATTTTCAAGTATAAACTGCAAATTTTCACCCTAACCTAAATTCTTCTTATCTATATATTCATTCAAACAAAAAATATTACACGTACCAAAACATAACATCTAAGAACTAGTTCAAAAAATTACCTTATATTACACATAACAATGTCCTTTTTCGCATGCAGACCATTTTTTTAAAAAATCAAACAGAACGTTTTATATATGTAATGATCCTCAAACAAGGATGATGAATTATTTGGCTTTTAGCACCATATAATATTGTGTAGCAAGTACCTAGCTGAGAGGGTACTCATTGAACCAAGCTGCCCAGAGTGATGATTGATTAGAAGGCCTTGTGAACCATTTGAATTGGCATGATCTATCTCCATACCCAAACATTCTTTTAGTTCATTCAACACATAACTAATGTCTGGCCTTTGGATGGGCTGTGGTTCAATGCATGACATTGCAGTTTCAACAGCTCTCCATGCTGAACTAACTTGGAATTCACCATTCAACCTTTGATCAACAATGCCATGTATATCCCGACACTCAATTTTTGTGTGGATCCAATCAATTATAAAATAAGGATCATCAAGTTGTTTTCTAATCGGGGGATGGCCTGTTATTAGTTGAAGAAGAATCATCCGAAAACTTTAGATATCACTTCTTTTATCTAGCTTTCCAAAACTGTGAAATCTGTAATGCCAAAAATAAATTAGTCTATTATACTTCTTTTTTCTAGATTAATATACTTATGTTTATTCCTACATTCTTGCATCCACAAGTCTATTTAATTGACTTCCTAACAATCAGTGGCAAATAATTATTCATTAATATTCAAATGATGCAAGGACTTACTCAGGATCAATATAACTAGGTGTACCGGCTGGCTGAGTTGATAGATGAGAATCTCTTTCGTTTATAAATGCTCTTGACAATCCAAAGTCAGCAATTTTGGATACCATGAACTTATTTAATAAAATGTTGGATGGCTTCAAGTCTCTATGGATTATAGGAGTCTTACAACCATTATGAAGATATTCCAATCCTGCAACCACATCATATCATATCATGAATTTATTTAATGAAAAGTGATTGTTAGAGAGAGAAAAGATCAATGATTCTATAACCTTTAGCTGCATCAACGGCAACTTCAAGTCTATCGCTCCACTTTAAAACATTTTGATTTTTCTCTACAAGCATCAATTTGTTAATCAAGAAAATGTGCCTTACGAGCCAAGATATGTACATGATGATTTTGTTATTCAATAAGTTCTAACATGACTATTTAATTTTGACTATACCAACATAATTTTTTGTCAGTTACACTTAGTCCACCTTTAGAAGATTAGGGCGCAAGACCAATCAAATTGGGGCACAAATGAGAATAAGAAAAAGCATGGGCGGAGACGTATTTTCAATATAATATACGTTTGTGGGTAGCTGAGAATGGAAGTGAGAATAGTTTTTCTTCTACAACTAAAAATACTTTTCTTTTCCTCTCTTGTGCGCGTCTATTGTGTGCCATATTCGAAGTCTAGTTATATGATATAAGACAAACCTGACAATAATCCGTCGAGGTCTCCAAGTTCCATATATTCATAAATCAATGCTCTAACATCGTTTTCATCGCAAAGCCCAACAAGTGCAACTAAGTTTCTATGATGGATCACCATTAAGAGTTGAGCCTACAAGTAAAAGTAAGCTCTATCATTATTAAAAGTCTGACACCAAACATCAATATATTTACTATTGAGTGATTGAAAAATAAATTTTGAGAACTATGTACTTGACTTTTATTTCTAACCTCTGATTAAAATTCCTTATACCCTTGTTTTGAAGATGAGGAAAGTAACTTCACAGCAACCTGTGTATGATCTTCTAAAGTGTCAAGATAAACTTTCCCAAACCCTCCTTCTCCAATTGTGGTTTTGAAATTGTTTGTGATATGAAGAACCTCTGAGTATGAAAAAGCTTGATTCTTTGGTTTTATAACTTTCTTCTTCCGGGATTCAGCGCACAAAACTGTGTTGTTAATCAAAATATCTTGACACTACATAAAATCAAGTAGTCCAATGAAATGATAGCATACATAAAATCAAAACCTGTTATCATTTTAAATCTCCAGATCACCAAAGATATGAGAACAGTAACAATGGCCAAAGACGAAAGTGATGCGATCAGTGGAATCTCAAACATATTGTGTTCTTTGCACGAATTTGTCAGACAATTTAGATCTGGATTGTTGCCCATTGATGAGCACAAATTATGCCATGTTTTCCCTATATTTCATAACTGAATTGTATGGTAAATATAAACTTAAACTGCTAATAATCCAAATAAAAAGGCATATATTCATGATATAGGGAACTGAAGGGAAAGAACCATTTACAACCTGAACATGAGCTAAGAAAGGAGTAATTTACATGGTTTTTACGAAAGAACATATAGCAAAGCTGATACTATGCTATAGCATTTTGACAGCAACTCGAAGTACAGTAAAAGGTATGAAGAATACTATAGCAAGGTAAAGGACGCAATGCTATGCGGCATATTTTCTGACCTTTTTATTTAGCTAATTTCAGGAAAGAAAGAGGTCGAGAGCGACAGGTAGATTGCTGACGTAATAAATTAGAAGATGCAGAGGATCACAATTGAAAGATTTGAAGAATCCCGCAGGATCAGCAGAATCAATCTACCAAGGACAGAAGATACGATGGACCTCGACAGATTAGGGAAGCCCGGCTCGTGGAACTTGTGCCATAAGAAAGCCTGATTATATAAGGAGACAGTAGAGCCAACCCTAGGAGAGTCGGAGAGCCCCAGAACGAGATTCTATTTTCGAAAAACTCAAGAGAAGAGTGAGAGATTTCACGAAGCACGAGATTTCCAGGACAACCCAGCATCCTTCCTTATAGTACGACGGAGACAAGAAGACATGGAATGGTGACGTGACAGGGCTGCATCCACGCCGTTGGAACTCCGTCAAAGCTTTCTGTTTTCCCCTTTTATTTTAGTGTCTGTTTTGTGTTTCCCTCATCAGTCATGAACTGATTTTCATATGGTTGGACGAGGATGATTCCTTAAAGTGTTAAATGAACCCAGTTGCAAGTGCTTAATTTAATAAAATTGGTTTGCTTATCAGTGCATTAATTACTAGTCGATTAGCGGAAGCTAGGGGCTAGATTTGTGGCCTCAACTTACTGGCAAGGACTTGAGGTTAGACCTCTGAGAAACAGTGTTTGCTAAGCAGCCCGTGCACGGCTTGACCTATTATTGTAGGCTTCAGGAATGGGTCTACCTCTCATAACCATAACACCCTGAGCGTAAAGTAGATCTAACTAGAAAGTTGTCATAGGAATATGGGAGTATAATTAGCGTCATATGTATCAGACGCAAAAGCTTCGATAGACTATCTTAGTGGGTTAGCCAAATAGCTTTGTAGTTAGTAGCTATGCTATAGCATTACAGAAGCTTTGCAGTATAGATGCTATAGCAATAGGTAGAGCAACTGGGGAATTGATGCACTTAAGGGTGATTCTAAGTCCAGCCTAACTTCTTACTGATATCTTCTCAAGTTTCATTTACTCTATTATTTTGCTATTAGCATAACCGCAAAAACCTCTCAACCCGAATATATTTACTTTCTATTTGCACAACTATCAAGGCAATTGAGCGTCACTCTTTGATATCTCAGTCTCTGTGGAACGATACTCTACTTACACTTTATTACTTGTTCGACTGGTTCACTTGCCATTAAGGAAATCGACCAACAAGTTTTTGGCCCCGTTTCTGGGGACTGTTGATACCCCTAGTGACGAAGCCCCTTTGCTTCATAGTTGTGATTTACTTAGTAAAAAGCTCATCTTTCTCTATTCTTGATATGTAGGTACATTCTGTAGTGTATGCGCAACTCACCTCCTACCAACCTAGAGCCTTACGATCCTAAAATAGAACGCACCTACAAGCAAAGGCGCAGAAGGCAGAAGCGAAGAAGTAAATCTTTTGACCTAGCAAGCATGGCAGATATACCTGGCAATCATGAGCGGGACCAACGAGAGTGCATAGTAATAAGCAGGGATAACCAGGTCCCCCCACCTCCAAACCCAGATGTGAACAAGGCCACACTACTACAAAACAGGGATATGGAGTCCTATTTTTTGTACTTTTGGCATCTAATTCGTGGGGGACGTCTATCTGGGGGGCGCAATAGGGAAAACTTAAGGAGTCCTATTGTAAAATTAGACGCCTAATATAAGGAGTCTAAGTTCTGGAATTAGACTCCTGAAGTCAGGACTTAAGGAGTCTAATTCCAGAACTTAGACTCCTTAAGTCATGACAATAACGCTCTCATATGTCACTTAAGGAGTCTAATTTCGTTAATTGGACTCCTAAAGTTATGACTTAAGGAGTCCAATTATTTTAGTTAGACTCCTTAAGTCTCACTTCAGAAGTTTAATTCTGATACTTAGATTCCTTTAATCTCACTTCAGAAGTCTAATTCTGATACTTAGACTTCTTAAGTCTCACTTTAGGAGTCTAATTGTACTAATTAGACTCCTTAAATGTTCGTTTTTTTAAAAAAATATGCTTCATATATTCACTATCCCAAAATTTTTAACAAAAAACATCCTTACAAACAATCATCAGAATGTGATATTTCCATACAACACAAAAGGTTAGCTCAGCTAACCTTATACATACAGAAACAAAATACATGCAACAATATAAGGACTACCTTCATTCATAAAGTAGTAACAACAAACTTGGCTAACTTAAAATCATTTCACCCAAATTAGCTCTAATTAATTCAAGTGGTAACTACTACTACTTCTATGTACAACAATCATCACAAAGTGTCAAAATGTTGTCTAACTACGTTCTACTAGCCAAGTAATATAAGGACTACCTTCATTCATTTATGTGTCACAAAAGAACAAAGAATCAAAATGTTGCCTAGCTACCTGCTAGTACTCAAGCAATATGAAGATTAACTTCATTCATCTATGTGTTGCAGAAGATATCCAGCCAACAAGTTTCAAACGAAATCGATTTCTTCGTTTGAGTAGGCATCCTTAGTACCAAAAATCTGTAAAAACAAATATATGACACATAAGCACTCACCAGAACATGCATTCGAAGAGGAAAAACAAATATATTCATGGGATGTATTATAATTGAAGCAAAAAGATGTCGCTATTTTCTTGTAGAGGCGGTGGAGGTAATCACAATCGAATATTTTGTGACACAAACTTATAGATACCCTCACTTCAACATTGGACATCAAACACCTAGGGGCCGCCAATTTGAAATATGGACAAATTGTATCTTTCTTTTAGAAGAATAACACATATAATAATAAAAGGAGAGTGCAGTTCTCCACCTAAATCATTTAAAAAGGCTAAATCCCAAAAATTACAATGATAACAACAATGAAATCCACCACTTACCTAAATCTCTATGAAATTGGAAAGCATCTCCCTTTGTTTTCTAAGCTTCGCAAAAATTACAAAGATAAAAAACAACACAAGCAACATCATCAACAATAACAACAACGAAATCCACCACTTACCTAAATCCCAAGCTTGGTTTCTTACAATTTCTCTTCTTGGACCCTTGTTCTCTTCTCTTTTCCCTTGTGACAGCAAATATCCAAGAGGTATTTAGAAACCATAACAAGCGTCTAATAATAAAATCAAGCCTACAAATGGATTTAAGGTAGCAGAATTACCTATGAGTGTTGTTGGAAGCTAGGTGCTTCTTCCTTAATTTCTTCCTATTTTTCTTCTCTTCTTTTTCTCACTAATGATTCTATGGCTCTTTTGATATGCTTGAATATAATGCTTGAATGAAAAGTTAAAATCAAGTAAAAATATGCACATTAATAATAAATCAAGTATAGTAATTATAATCAACATGCTTGAAGAAGTATAGAAATATCTTCAATGTTGATGTTTCCAATCGGATAATAAGCTTAAAAATCAATAAATAAACAAAGAATGCTTATATAAACATAGCTCAGGAAGTGACAGCTTCTGCTTGAACCCAGCTACATGGATGGCCTAAAATCTTTATCCCCAGATTTTAGAAACCAAGTACTGTTGAACATTTCTATTTCCCCCCCCCCCCCCCCCCCCGGCTTTGTGATTTTCTCCATTTATCCCTTGCGCTCTTGAAAGAGTTTGGTTGGAAGTGTCAAAGTAAGCACCCAGTTTATGTTCAGTTTCTGGTTTTCCCATTCATGATCTGAAGATCTTAAAAAAAAACTAACATTGTCTCAGCAAGTCAAGTGAATGAAGGTGAAGAAAAGAAAATTCATTTTTTGGATCAAGAATGAATGATGGGTCCAAGCTGTTAGTCTCATTTTAAAAATAGTAGCATCAAACTTTTCAGTTTCAAAGTACATATTATGTCTGAACTCTGAAGGCAGGGAATTTACATGCTACATGGTTTTGTTAAGAAAGGGTAGCTATATTTTGTTATGCATATTCCTGTTCTATATAAAAGAATCATTTGTCACAAACGACGGAAAAGTAATAAAGCTTTGGTTCCCTATAATATCCTCCCTTTAAAAGGATATTTTGTTCTTTCGATATTATTGAATGCTTCAAGCTAAAGGTCATTTACTGAAGCTAATCTAGAAATTAGAATTCCATATTTTTACAAAAATGATTATGATCTTCTACAATAATGCGCCATACATTTAGGAGAGAGAGTTAAAGGCAGTCCACAGAATGTTCTTTTCATTTTAAAACTATTAAAAATATATATAGCTACAGGACAGGAGACATCAATAGCATTAAAACAATATATATACTTTCTTACTTTGGACAGAAAAAAGCTTGATTGTACAAAACAAGAATTCCTTCTACTAGAAGGAAACATTATGACAAAATAGACAATAAAAGTTGTACAGATAAGATTGTTGGTCCCACCTTACCAGCTCACAATGTGAATATCCTTTCAAAAACATCAAATTTTTCAGATGATGATAGAATAGGATCCTGAAAATTCAATTCACGTTACCATATAAATTCAATTCACGTTAACATAAATCATGAAATGCTAATTATGATTTAGAGGGAAAAAAGTTTACAGGATATTCTTAATATTGTTTAGGAGGTAACCCAAAGCTACTTTCACTACCATTGATGAACTATATAATCAGATTCTGTGCTTTAGAAATTGAAAAGAGAGACTTCTGACCCTGGAAAAACTTTGTAAGTTACCACATTTGTTCATCAATTATGCTTCATATTGATAGGACAAAGCTCTGCCAATGAGAAGAAAGCTCCCACTTGCTTGAGAGTTATACATTTAGTTATCTTATGCTAGACTCTGGGAAGAACCGTATCCTACTTACACAGCATGGATTTTAAGGATTATGTTAAATATTTATCAACCTACCCAGAAGCTTGTATAGGTAAGGGCCATGCGTTGACATTTATATTTACAAGAGAGATGTTTTGCTAGTGAAGTACCCATTACATAACCTACTAGTGAAGTAGTCAATGCATCACCTGTTAAACAGTATCTTAGGATAAACTCTTGTGTTAGTACTAGGAATGAATTGGAAAGGAGCCAACCTGTGAAATATTATGCCGGCGAGGACCACGAAATATTCTGGGATAACAGTTCTTTTGATTAATCATTGCAATTCCCTCTTGAACCTTTTCTAGTATCCCTCCATATGTTATATTTTGGTTTTCTTTGATTGCTTTTATAAAAAGATGGGTCATAACACCCTGCATTCCCTTTCTAAAAGCCTACATAAGCCGGTCAAAATTCAGGTAGTGAATAAGCATCCACATTTCCTTGTAAGGGGAAAATAGAAATAAATAAATAAATAAATTTTACTGTTGTATCAATAGCAATCTGACTATCTTCACAAGCGCTGAAACAAATGGCCAGACCACCACTGGTATGTTTTCTCATAGGCACTTTTGCAGGGGGTTTGTTGTCTTCCCACTCATGGCTGCAAGCAGTTAAGAGATGTTACAGATTATACTAAAAGTTACGGCCTACGGGCCTAGATTTAGTAGCTTAAAAATTTGAATTGAAGTGATCTAATTTTAGAGCCTTTATAATGAAGTAGTTGAGAGCCAGATCCACAACAAAGTTTCATGCCCGGGGTATAACAAGTGTTTGATCTGAAACAGTTATGGTGTAGAGATTGATCATATTTACTTCAGGGAAGTCAAAGTAAGGTTGGATTGTAAACAAAACAAATAGACAAAATACCCAAAATGAACTTACTTCCCTAGTTTATAGACATAGTCAAGATCAAGAATTGTGCTACTATGACAAGCATCAACGATAGCATGAAGTGTAACGCCATTCTTTAGTGGCCAAACAAGGATCGAGTTTAAATCATTGTTTTCTACGCCGTGCCGATGGACGACAGAGGTGAGTGGCGAGAACGGAAGGAGGCGGTGTTGGTGCCGATGGTCCGAGCTTGATGAATTGCACTTCCCTGTCTCTGTTTGGCTGTCTCGCTAGGTCATAAGAGAGCAAGGAGGAGTAGAGTGAGTGGCGATAATGGAAGGAGGCGGAGGCGGTGTTGGTGCCAGTGGTTTGATGAATCGCACTTCCCTATCTCTATTTTGCTATCTCGCTGGGTCATAAGAGAGCAAGATGGAGTAGAGTGAGCGGAGTGAGGGCAGAGACAAGGGAGAAGATATGCGCTCGGGAGACGAGGTAGGAATGGGTTTTGGGGAAAAATGACCTGAGGAGTCTAATTCACAAATTTAGACTCCTAATTGCCACCTAGGGAGTCTAATTCGAAGACTTAGACTCCAAATTGCATTCTTTAAGGAGTCTAATTAAAAAACTTAGACTCCAAATTCTGACATAGGGAGTCTAATTCTCAGACTTACACTCCAAATTGTTTCCCTTTTTTCGCTCCCACGCGCCAAGGCTACACTCTTGGCGTTTAAGAATTTTAATTAGACTCCAAAAGCGCCCAACTAATTACAAAAATGCCACCGCGTTTTTTTTTTAACTTCTTGTTTTAATAGTAGGACGCCAATCATAGACGCAAAAGGCAATTTCTGTAGTAGTGCCATCATGGAATTCGGGATCCCAAATCTAAACAAGCTAAACTCGGCCATCACACCACCAACCCTCAATGCTGGACACTTTGAAATTAAAGGCGTCATGATTCAGATGCTGAATGCTGCCGGGCAATTTGGAGGACTTCCATCTAAAGACCTGCACCTTCATCTCAAAACCTTCATGGAAGTGTGTGATTCTTTTGTCATCCCAGGCATACCACCTGACGCCGTCTGGATTAAATTATTCCCATTCTCACTAAGGGACAAGGCTCGAACATGGCTTAATAACCTACCTGCATGCTAATTCCATCACCATATGGAATGATCTGGGAAGTAAGTTCTTGCTCAAATTTTTTCCACCTACGAAGAACGCTCAACTCAGAGGGGACATCACCAACTTCCAACAAAAACCTGGTGAATCTACTTACGAAGCCTGGGACAGAGTCAAGGACCTCTTGAGACCCCCAGCACAGACTGTGTGAATGGGTCCAGTTAGAAACATTTTACAGAGGTCTCGATGGACAAACCCGATCAATTGTAAACACCTCCTCGGGAGGATCCATCCTAATGAAGTCTTATGAAGAGGCCCACAATTTACTAGAGCGCATGACCATGAACAATCATCAATGGCTAGCAAACAGAGCTACATCCTCCCGAACTGTTGTAGGGATACATGAACTAGATGCTATGACTGCTCGCACAGCACAAGTTTCATCTCTGACCAATATGGTGAAAGGAATGACCCTTCCATCAAGCAACACGACACTGCAACCATCTCAGGTAGCTTGTGTGTACTGTGGTGGAGAGCACTCTTACTCTCAGTGCTCTGCCAACCCTGAATCTGTTAACTTCGTTAACAACTTTAACAGGGGTAGTAACACCAATAATCCGTACTCGAATACATACAACCCAGGGTGGAGGTAGCATCCCAATTTCTCATGGACTTCTCAAGGTTCACAAGTAGCAGGACAATCCTCAGGCCCAACATACTCAAACCGCAACCCACCAGGGTTTACCCAGCCAACACGGCAGCAAGGCGGTGAGTTAGACCCTCAAAATTCTATGTTAACCCTTCTGAAGGACTATATGGCATAAAACGATGCAATCGTCCAGAATCAGCAAGTGACCCTGAGGAATCTTGAAAATCAAGTGGGACAACTAGCAACTGCTCTGAACAACAGACCTTCAGGATCCCTGCCCAGCGACACTGAAGTACCCAGGATCCAAGGAAGAGAGGAAGTCAAACTGATAGAGCTTAGAAATGGTAAAAGCTTAGAGCCCATGAAGATCACCAAGCAACCCTTGGATATCACTAATCCAAAAAATGAGAAACTTAAGGAGAGGCAAGGAAGTACTGAACAAAATCTTGAAGACGAGCAGAGGTAGCCAAGCCTATCACAACTGGAACAGGATCTCAGCACCGCGACATTGCCTACACGTGCAGCACTGAATGATCACGTACAATACCCAGCAATGAATACTACCGCTTCATCATCAATGCATAATCCTGATCTCGGGCCTTCAGCTATGCCAAAGCCACCCCTGCCTTTCCCACAAAGGCTAAAGAAGCAAGGACAGGAGAAACAATTTAAGCAATTCCTCAATATGCTACGGCAATTGCACATTAATATTCCGCTCGTGGAAGCTTTGGAACAAATGCCCAGCAACGTGAAGTTCATTAAGGAAATTCTGTCTAAAAAGAGGCGACTGTAAGAGTTTGAGACAGTAGCATTGACCCAGGACTGTAGTGTCATGTTCACCAATTAGTTACCTCTGAAGTTAAAGGATCCTAGCAGCTTCACAATCCCGTGTGCAATCGGACCCCATTACTCAGGAAAAGCTCTGTTCGACCTAGGTGCTAGCATAAATCCCATGCCCATGTCGATTTTCAAACAATTGGCAGTAGGGGAGGCCAGGCCCACAACAGTCACACTACAACTGGTCGATCGCTCCATAGTCCTACTTGAAGGAAAAATCGAAGACGTTCTGGTAAAGATGGATAAGTTCATCTTCCCCGTGGATTTCATAATCTTGGATTTTGAAGCAAATGGCGACGTCCCACTTCTACTAGGATGACCTTTTATGGCAACCGGGCGTGCGCTAATTGATGTGGAGAAAGGAGAACTTACTATGCGCGTCAATGATGATCAGGTCACCTTCTCCATAGTTAAGACCGCGAAGTTTGAAGACCCGACGGAGAAGTATGTACCCTCTAAAGATGACAGCAAAGGCACTAAAGAGGCAGGAAGCAGTCCTGCACTACCACAGCATTAAATTGCTATGGCAAAGTCCGGCTGAAGACTCTAAAGCAAGCGCTATTGGGAAGCAGCCCAATTTTGTGGTTCGTGAGCATCTTGGTAGGAGGGAATGGGTCCAGGAGTCTATGCTATGGCACTATGCAAGGCATTACGGCCCCAGAGTAGTAGTACGGCAAAAGCCCGACGATAGTCAGGTATGCATTTCATCCCTAAAATAACTATTGCATGTGATTGTTTTAGTGGGTTACTCTCTTGGGCCCACCACGTGCCAGCTAAGCGTATCTCATCATCAAAGAGTCGTGACGTTTCATATTCAAAAAAATCTACCTCTATTATTTTCCCTTCACTCTCTCCTCCCGCTCCTTTTCACATCCACACCGACTCCCCTTTTTCCTTCCCTATTGCCCAACCTCAGCCGCACCCACTATCTTGAAAATGACGGTTATATTCTGCGACGCGGACAAGCGAATAGCCGCCATGCTTAGTGGACAATCGCACTTATTCGTATGCCTGCACGCTCACATGATACCCTGGATTGGGGAAAACACATAGCAAGGAAAAGGAATGGTAAACTCGGTGAGATAGGTGAACAATTCTAAGATAATCTCAGGCATCGTAAGAGCAAATGCTCCTGGAAGGTAAGCATGACATACATGTTGGTAAACAAGACAAAAGTAACAGCGGAAGGTGTATCAAATAGCCCAGCAGTAAAAGCTGGGTTAAGTCGTTAAACGCTCTCGGATAGAATAGTTGGGGGAAAAGGACAAGAGAACTTGGGAGTTCTTTAGGCTCCATGAAACTCGGTAAAACATTCGAGTAAGATGCCGGAAAAAACTCGGATCAGTAAAGTCGAAGTCAAGCAACTGATTAATCTCGGCAGATCTAATACCAGAGCTACCAAGCTTGGGGGCAACTGTTATGGACCTGTATAATGGGTCAGGCAGAGTCAAGGCCTAGTAAGGGTACTTTATAACCGAATCCTCATCAATCAGGTAACACGTTAATCACTCCATGATTGAGCCTATAATCCAGGATAATGTAGGTAGTGGAGCAGGCATTAGCCAGATCGTGGAGGCGCACATTGCTTGGGAAACGGATGCACTATCAGTGGACTGAAACCCTAGGTGACCTCTATAAATAGAAGGATACTCACTAGGTGCACTCTCTCCATACTCTATTCCATTACTTAAATTCTGTCCCACTATATGCACACACCCACCCCTCTGGCGAAAGGCCATAAACGTGTAGCACAACGATCTACAAGTACTTGATGTTATTTGCTTTATAGATAGCGGCGACTCACCTTTCTCTCGGGTGTTGACTCATCGGACACCCTTGGGAAGCTTTCTGATCCAACATAAACCAATCACTATTAAGTAACTTATAGATGTGGGTGAGGCTTAAATGTTAACAATATTTGTTATAAGTTTGATGTCATTATGTTGTCGAGGAATTTTTATTAAATGAATTATATTAATCAGAGTTTGTGAAAAGACCATGGTAATGGCATTTATTTGGATATTAAGCAATTAAACATTATTGTAAAAGTGGTTGGGTGGAAGTAAGTCAATATATGAACAACAGTGCATTATATGAGTGAATAACATCCTATTATAATTCTTATAAATGATATTTTTACTACTTGTTATATTTTAATTTTATTGCAACATTTCTTGATCATGATCTGTTAGAATAGGAAATAAATCAACCATTTATTAGGATCCCTTGATTAATGTCCTTGATTATAGGATCTGATTATAGGACCTTAATGACTGAGTTATTAGCCTTTATTATGCTTTATTGTATTTCCTAATGTACCTCTTTTGTTTTCCCTATAAGTACATTGTAATCTTCTTCATCAAGTAATATGATAATACAGAGAGTGTAATGATACCTCTGATTGCTAACATGGTATCAGAGCAGGATTGATTCCTAAAGAAAATTAACAGTTTTATTTTGGTTTTCCGATGCTGGTGACTCACTGCTCTGTTCAGAGTTTTAGAGAGACAGTGAGTTACACAACGCCGAGAGACACACAACTCTGGTTAAACCAGAGAACACAAACAGCACCACCATAGTCAAATCCACAAATCACCAAAACAGAGTTGCAAATTTCGGCAATATTCCCAAATTCAGGTAAGCGTTCTGGAAAGAAGGAAAGAGAAGAGAGCGCCGTGGAAGGAGAACTCAAGGCAACTGATTCCCACCTTCACCGTTGGACAACCACAATCTCACCACCGAGAAAAAAAGGGAAAGAAGTCCTTCAAAAGACCAGCTCGCCGAAGAACCAGAGAGATCCAGTCACCACCGTCGCTCGGCTTGCGGACAAGTCACAAACTCAGTCTGTAATCTCAATCGCGAACATCGGCGATCGAAGCCGTCATGCATCCTCTGTCTTCTTTGTCGCAGATCAGAGAAGGAGAAGGAGCGAAGAGAAAGAAGGCGAAGTCTGCGGCTCTCAAGCTGGAAAAAGTCACGAGTCTAATCTAAAAAACGGATCTTATCTAAAAGGTCCAATCTATCATTTATCAAATTTAAGGACTTGAGATTCTTTTGGGCAAGTTCTGCTTCTCAATATGGGACCTCTGAGACTCCAAAAAAATGAGTACAAGTCCAAACAAAATATAGGACTTCTGAGACTTAAAAAGGAGTACAAGCCCAAACAAAATAAATGGGCAACTGAGACTCAAGAAGAGTACAAGCCCCGAAAAAAAAAGAGGGCCGCTGAGACTCAAGAAGTACAAGCCTAAAGATTTTGACGATTGAAGCAGGTAGAACAAAGTTTGAAGGATTTCGTGGCAAGCTGGGATTGATCGACATATACTCTCCAGCTTGAGGGGGAGTGTTAGAATAGGAAATAAATCATGTTAGAATAAGAAATAAATCAACCATTTATTAGGATCCCTTGATTAATGTCCTTGATTATAGGATCTGATTATAGGACCTTAATGACTGAGTTATTAGCCTTTATTATGCTTTATTGTATTTCCTAATGTACCTCTTTTGTTTTCCCTATAAGTACATTGTAATCTTCTTCATCAAGTAATATGATAATACAGAGAGTGTGATGATACCTCTGATTGCTGACATGATCTCTCCCATGAAAGTTATTAGAATTATCTCAACTTCTCATCGATATTGAATTGAGTAACTAAAAGGGATTTATATTTAACACGACAAATGGTTTGGAAAAATCTGGAATTGCAAGTACTGGTGCTGAACTAAGGCCCTGTTTGTTACAAGGAATGTTTAAAGAGGGAAAGGAAAGGAAGGGAACTTAATGGAAAGGAAAGGAAGATTAGGTGGGAATTTATTTGAGTGTTATGTTTGGTAGACATGGGAGTGAAAATAGAAAATGATAATTTTAAAAAAATAAAAATTAAAAGATGAGAAATGAAATCTCCAAAATACCCCTATGAGGAAAAAAAAACTTCTTCCCCAACATCGATCCCTATCTCCGATCGGCATCAACACAATCACCAAGTAAAAAACTGGGATAGAAACATAGACCACAAGACCATTAACACCATTACTCTCCACCCACATCTCTCTACAACGTTTTCCTCTCTCTCTTTTAGCTATAGAACATAGACCACAAGACAGAAACAACAAAGCAGTAGAAAAAGTGGACTAGAGAGTGCGACAGAGTCGGCCGAGGGAGGAGTGCGATAGAGTTGGCGGGGGGAAGAGAGAGTGCGACGACATCGATGGTGAAGGGGCTATTTGGAAATTCCCAACTTGGGAAGATCAAATCCCACCAATCTTTGATGGAATCCACTCTCCCACATTTGAAGGAAGATCCGAGGTTGCTGGAAGATGGCTTCCTAGAAGGTGGTGCTACCAAACACGTTTTGTGATGGAAGATTGTAATCTTCCCTTTCCTTCGGCTAATCTTCCGTGTATCAAATGGGTCCTAAGGGTCTCTTTCAACTTCTGGGAAGTGGCAGCAGCTTCTAAGGACCATTTGAATTTATCCTTCTTTAATAAATTTGTCAAGGGCTTTGCCAAAACCTTATATCCTTGGATGAATCTCCTATAATACCCAGCTAATCCAAGAAAAGAACACAGTTGCTTAAGTGTGGTTGGTTCAACCCATTCTACAACTGATTTAATCTTCTATAGGTCAATAGAGACAACTCCATCTTGTATATAGTTGTAGCATAGGTGCATTTGCTCTCTTTCACAAAATAGTAGTGCTTCCTCAATATTTGCAAGACTGTTCTTAAATGCTACATATGCAAAAAGTACTTGGACTATAGATTAAAATGTCATTGAAGAAAACAAGCAAAAACCTCCTCAAATACTCTTTAAAGATGTTGTTTATCATGGCACCTTGAAATGTGGTTGGGGCATTGGTGAGTCGAAGGGGCATTATCAACCATTCATAATGTCTAGAGTGGGTTTTAAAAGCTGTCTTGTATGACTTACATGGTTCCATCTGTATCTTATGATAACCATCCCGTAGATCCAATTTGGTTAACAGACGAGCCCCTCTTAATTCATCCAATAACTCCTCTACTAATGGAATGAGGTACTTGATTTTAATTATTGAGCTCCCTGTAGTCAATACATATTCACCACATGCCATCCTTCTTCTTAACTAGAACTATTGGAGAGGCAAAATGAGAAGAACTCTCTTGAATCACCCATGTCTCCAATAGTCTCTTCACTTGTTTCCCAATCTCATTCTTTTGTAGGATAGGTAGCGATAAGGGCATAGATTAACAGGGTATGCACCTTCAGACAAGATCATAGTCTGATTATGGTCATGAAGCAATGGTGGCAAGGTCTACGGTTCAGGGGAAAAAAATGTCTCCAAACTCCCTCCACAATCTTTGAATACCAATTATGGCTACCCCAGGACTGTTCTTCAATGTATACGCTTGTGTCTCAGATTTCTCCAGAGTGTTCAACAAGAAAATTTGGCCACCCTTAGTCATGTGATCATCAATTCTTTGCACTACCTTGCAATTGGATGTAGGAGTGGGATTCAATGTGCACATGGAACCTTTGTACCAAAATGTCATGAGTAGATCATCATAGCTCCAAGATGCATTGTGCACTATCTCTTATAACCAATGCAAACCCAAGACTACATTATAGGTGTTAATTTCCATGATTCGCAGATCAAAGGTGAAATCTTGGCTTTGCATTTTCCAGTTGAAGTTCTTCCAGATGCCAAAAATCTTCAATTTGGCTCCCCAAACAACCTCGTACTTCACCTCTAGATGGTGACTTCCCTTTCCATCCTAGCTTGCAGGCAAAATTGTAATCAAGATAGGTGTAAGAGGCCCCATTATCAATCAAAATCTATACTGGCTGACATCCCACGTATCCTTGGATCCTCATAGAGACAATGCCCATACTTCCTTAAATCGCATGAATAGAAAAATAAAGGCACTCATTGGTGTCGATGGAAGATTCAGCTTGAGGCATCGCATTCTCATCTTGAAAATCAATGTCGTCCCTAACTTCATCAGGATGGAGTTCAATCAGTTGCATTCATCTGCTGGCGTTGAGGGCATGGTAGCCACAAGAGAATGGCTCGTGATAGTAGAAACAGATGTTCTTGGCTCAGGGATCATCCAAATCATCGCGATTGAGAATTAAATTTCCCTTCATATTATATGCCCTTTTTCTTGCCATAGACAATATCGAAGTATCAGTATTGGTGCTACAATTGGGTATTCCTTAATACCTATTGGGTTTGGTCTAAAAAGTTGATTTATTTTTGACAATTTAAGACCCATTCAAAAAAGACAGACTCTTGGAATTTTTCCACCAAAACAGAAACCCCGAAGACTCACCGTTAATCTGTCATGGCAAGGTCTTAGAATTGGTCTCATCTTGAAGATTGTATTCAATTATCTTCATGAAACGTCTCGCCTCTAATAACGATCAAGGCTGTTGAAGACCAACTTGTCGAGCAAAGTCGCACCGAAGACCTTCGATATATGCTTGAATGGCATGGTTATTGTGGAGTCGTAATTTACAACCGAGAGAGTCGAACTAGTCGTTGTAATAATCAAGAGAACTCATCTGGTAGTGGCACTTAAAATCGCCTATTGGTGATTCATATGGAGAACTAAATCGAATCCGATACGCATGCTTACATATTCCAACGAAGAAATAACATAGAGTTTTTTGTTGAAGTTAACACTTTCTAATCGGACCTTCCAGTTTTCTAGTGTGATGTCGAGTTCGAAGTATCTTTCACAATTGTACAGCCATTCCATAATATTGTGATGTTGGAATCTTGGGAATTCCATCTTGGTTAATTGCGTTGGGGGAGTATATTCGTCATCCCCTGTTTTAGGTCTATGGTATCTTTAGCGGTTATTGCAACGAGGGTTGACGATTTCTTGCATATCATCATCTTGTCGATGTGATTCTTGATTGGCTAATAAGAGTGCCACTAGATCAACAAGAGCTTGAAGGGCTGTTGACACTCCAAAAAATTGTTGCAGCATGTCTTCGATAGCCTGCGTCAACTGAATCGGACAGTAGTGGTTGAATGCTGAATGTTGGGATTACGCAACAACCATCCAAGAATGACCGAGTGACCGAAATGTGCCAAGGATGAGTGGTTCTGATACCATTGATAGATGGGTTGTAGAGAAATTAGAGAATTTGGGAAGAGAAAAGAGGAAGAAATAGAGAGCGAGAGAGACAAGAGACAAAGAATAGAGAAGGAATCATAATTCTTATTCATAAAAAATTATCAATCTAACATCAGCCTTATTCTAAGTCTCCCATTTATATATGATAAAGAACTTAGACTCCTTAGGTCATTTTCCCAACGGCTAGTAACTAATATTTAACTAACTCCTAATTAACTAGTTATCTCCTGAGTGTGGGCTCATGGAATTAATCGTGTGCCATCACTTTTGCCCCAATTATTTACCCTAATTAGGTTTACTAACCCTAATTACCTAATTACTAATACATTTACAGATTACATATCATATAGAGCATAGATCCTTTCATGAAATTGTTGCAGAATATGCTTTTGTAGAACATTTTGGGAAATTCCAATTGTATGGGAGGTTCTACCAAAATTTCTATAGATAGCTGATGCTTTCTATTTATTATAATGTGTAACTCTTAATATTCTATTTTCGTAAGTATGTCTAGATATAAATGAATTTTATACATATGCAAGGTTGAAGGGGATGTGGGTTTTTTCATATTCCAAATTGATCACATTTCAATTTTTGGGGTGTGAGAATATTACACATAACAAAACATAAGTTCTAAGAGCTAGTTCAAAAAATTACTTCATATTACGCATAACAATATCCTTTTTCGCATGTAGACCAAAATAGATTTTAAAAAAAAAAAAAAATCAAACAGAACGTTCTATTTATGTAGTGATCCTCAACATTGTATAGCAACTACCTAGGTGAGAGGGAAGTGATTGAATCAAACTGCCCAGAATGATGCTTGATTGGAAGGATCTGTGAACCATTTGGATTGGCATGATCTATCTCCATAACCAAACATTCTTTTAGTTCATTCAACACATAACTAATGTCTGGCCTTTGGATGGGCTGTAGTTCAATGCATGACATTGCTGTCCCAATAGCTTTCCATGCTGAACTAACTTGGAATTCACCATTCAACCTTTGATCAACAATGCCATGTATATCCCCACACTCAATTTTTGGGCGGATCCAATCAACTATAAAATAAGCATTATCAAGTTGTCTTCTTATCGGAGGATGGCCAGTGATTAGTTGAAGAAGAATCATCCCAAAACTATAGATATCACTTCTTTTATCAAGCTTTCCAGATCTGTGAAATCTGTAATGCCAAAAATTAATTAGTCTATTATAGTTCTTTTTTTTTTTTTTGGATTAATATACTTATGTTTATTCCTACATTCTTGCATCCACAAGTCTATTTAATTGAGTTTTTCTAACAATCAGTAGCAAATAATTATTCATTAATATTCAAATGATGCAAGGACTTACTCAGGATCAATATAACCAGGTGTCCCAGCTGGCTGAGTTGATAGATGAGAATCTCTTTCGTTTGTGAATGCTCTTGACAATCCAAAGTCAGCAATTTTGGCTACCATGAACTTATTTAATAAAATGTTGGATGGCTTCAAGTCTCTATGGATTATAGGAGTCTTACAACCATTATGAAGATATTCCAATCCTGCAACGACATCATATCATATCATAAATTTATTTAATGATAAATGATTGTTAGAGAAAGAAAAGATCAAAGATTCTATAACCTTTAGCTGCATCAACGGCAACTTGAAGTCTATCGCTCCACTTTAAAACATTTTGGTTTTTCTCTGCAAGCATCAATTTGTTGAACAAGAAAATGTGCCTCACGAGCCAATATAAGTACAAGTACATGATGATTTTGTTATTCAATAATTTCTAACATGACTATGTTGACTATACCAAATTAATTTTTTTGTTAGTTACACATAGTCCATCCTTAGAAGATTAGGGCACAAGATCAATCAAATTTTGGGACACAAATGAGAATAAGGAAAAGCATGGGCAGAGACGTATTTTCAGTTAAATATACTTTTGTGGTAGCTGAGAATGGAAGTGAAAATAGTTTTTCTACAACTGAAAATACTTTTCTTTTCCTCTCTTGTGTGCGTTTGTTGTGATATATAAGACAAACCTGACAATAATCCGCTGAGGTCTCCAAGGTCCATATATTCATAAATCAATGCTTTGACATCGTTTTCATCGCAAAACCCAACAAGTGCAACTAAGTTTCTATGATGCATCACTGGTAAGAGTTTAGCCTACAAGTTAAAAGTAAGCTCTATCATTATTAACATTCTGTCACCGAACATTAATATATTCACTATTGAGTGATTGAAAAATAAATTTTGAACACTATGTACTTGACTTTTATTTCTAACCTCCGATTGAAATTCCTTATACCCTTGTTTTGAAGATGAGGAAAGTAACTTCACAGCAACCAGTGTATGATCTTCTAAAGTGCCAAGGTAAACTTTCCCAAACCCTCCTTCTCCAATTGTGGTTTTGAAATTGTTTGTGATATGGAGAACCTCTGAGTAAGAAAAAGCTTGATTCTTTGGTTTTAGAACTTTCTTCTTCCGGGATTCGGCGCACAAAACTGCATTGTTAATCAAAATATCTTGACACTACATAAAATCAACTAGTCCAATGAAATGATAGCATACATAAAATCAAAACCTGTTATCATTTTAAATCTCCAGATCACCAAAGATACGAGAACAGTGACAATGGCCAAAGACGAAAGTGATGCAATCAGTGGAATCTCAAACTTATTGTGTTCTTTGCACGAATTTGTCAGACAATTTAGACCTGGATTGTTGCCGATACTAGAAAAATAGAGTTGTATTAGACTTGACTAGTATTGACCCAACTTGCTTGAGAGAGGACTGATGAAAATAGAATCTAATAAATTAGAAATGCAAACCTTATCTCCAAATTAGCCTTTTCCCTCAAAGCCTTGGGAATTGAACCAGTGAGTCTATTTCCCGTAACATTACTGTAAGATTGGAAAATAATAAAGAAAATGGGGATATCAATACACTCTTGGCTTCACAATCCCAGAATGAAAACTGTAATGCAATAATATTTGCTAGGCGTCGCCGTACATGAATTTCAAATTAGCAAGAGTTGCAAGAAATTCTGGTAGGGGTCCAGTCAGTTCATTGTGTGACAAATCCCTATGAATAAGACGCAAGTGTTATTCATAATGTTGAACAACCTGATTAATTAATTGACAGTATTTGAATAATATTTAGAGTATATAAAATGAAACAACTTACAAGGACTCCAACTTTTCCAAACTAGCAAATGATGGAGCTATTACTCCAGTGAGTTTGCTTGAGCTCAAGTTCCTACAATTTATATATTTCACATTTTTGCCGAAGAAGTTAACAAACTAAATGAGTGAAACATAATGGAAGGGAATCAACAGCTCATATGTCATGACCAAAGCATTGCAAGATTTTGGTCTTTGGACATATTAGAATAGAAAAGGTACAAGCTTACCTTTAGTCATTTAACTATAAACAATGTTTCGTTTTAATTAGTTCCTTAATTTATAAGATGTTTTTAAGTCATTTAACCCTAACACTGGTAAAAAAAACTGATCACTTTTCCTCTCCTCTATGAGAGCGTCTTCTCCATTGTGAGAACCCTTCCCTTTTGTGAACTCCTCCTCCTGTACTGAGAGACCCTTTCTTCTGGTTCGAACAAGAAATTACCACTATAATATTGAGGATACTCCTACTCGAAAGCTTCCTCAACATACTCCTTTAGAGTCGTTGCTGCTTTGTTCACAGTCACGCAGTCAGCCTTGGTATTATCCTTTGAAGCAGACAATCAATGGAGAAAGATCAACATAGCGGAGGGAACAAGCGAGCCAAAGAAGTGCAACTGGATCTCAAAACTTCTATCACTGCATAGAAGGGATGCGCCTTGGTGGGCTGGTTGTAAACGGATAAATTTCTAAACAAAGGCGTTGTAATCTCGATGATTAAAAAAGGCTGAGGACTAGACAAAGATATGGAGATACATGACATGCCTGAGAAAAATGGCTACCTCTTTCGCTTCGTGAGTCCAGATGACTACAACCAAATCTTGAAAGGTCGACCATGGGCCATTCAAGGTGCATTGCTGAATATCCAATATTAGGATGATTATATGTTCTTTGGAGAGGTAAATTTTGACTTGTGCTCCTTCTGGGTTCAATTCCATGGCCTTCCACATGTTGCTTTTGATGGGGAAAATGCAATTAAGATGGGTAATGTAGTTGGCAGAACTATCCTACATGAATCCCTAAAACTGCAAGATCGCCTATCTACAATATACATGTAGGATAGTTGGCAGAACTATCCTACATGTATAGATCGCCAATATACATGAACCCCTTGTTAAAGCTTTTGGGTTCCTAGACCTCACCGTGATCCAATCTGGGTAATAGTCCGTTATGAGCAACTTCAAAAATCAAGAAACTGTAAATTTCAACCAGATGCCACCGAGAATGAAGCTGAAGATAACTGCCTTGGGAGTGGACTCGGTAATGTGCACGTCAAAATGATTGAGGATGCACTGGTGATTCATGATACAACCTAGGAGAGGCGGCGATGTTCAGAAGAAAGCCACCGCTGGCCGCCGTCCATGCCCAAAGCCATAGGTGGATTGACGATGTTTCTAATTCTGGAAAGTGCTGCTTTAAGGGCAAGAAATCTGCTAGCCAATTAATGCGGCATAAAGAGATTGTCAATGGTAAAATCTGAATTAAAGACGCCTTCACTGATACAATCCAGAGGGAATTAGAGATTAATCTACCACCAAAAATCGTGGACTTAAGCCCTGAAAATCATCAACCTCAATCTCAGGGCGTGGAATCCGGTAGCCAAATATTGTGCCATGAAGTGACTATCAACGGTCCTACCCGATTTGAAGACGCCTTAAATGAAAAAATCCAGAGGGAATTCGACTTTATCGTTCCGCCAAATATCACGGAATTAAGCCCTGAAAAACCGCAGCCTCAACCTGAATCAACGCCTACCCTTAAATTACCTATGGATGTACTGTACTCCATTATTATACCATCCCCGATATCCCAGGAGCACCAGAGCCAACCCATCCTAAATCTAAGCAACCAATTTGTGCCTATGCCCACGGCCTCATCCGCCCATTGTTGACACTGGAGACCTAGAATGCTACTGTTCAAAATCAATCTCCGCCTATCTCTGATCCCTTGAACACCGCTGATGGTTGCCACCAAGTAGCCATCAGTTCACCATGAGTCCTTTAGCCTGAAACTGTCAAGGGTTAAGGGTTCCCCTGACAGTTAAGAACCTACGGGAAGTATGCAATAAACAAAAAGCCCACATAGTCTTTCTCATGGAGACTAAAAAGACGCACAAATATGTTAGCAACATCAGACAGCGTTGTGATTTAGATGAAGAATGGATTGTTGAGCCCACAAGACAAAGCGGTGGCCTTGCTCTATTCTGGAAAAAAGATACTACTGTGAACATTCTTGCCTCGTCCAATAATGAGATTCACGCTTCAATCTTCAACTCATCAACGAACTTCCCCCAATATATCTCATTTGTCTATGGTCCCCCAACAGAAAGCGACCGGCTCCTGGTATATAAAAGCATTATTAAATTCGCACATTGCAAGGCAGAGAGCTGGGTTTGTTTGGGAGATTTTAATGACATCACTTCTCATCAGGAAAAACAGCACAACAATCCAAGAGCCATAAGGAAAATTCTCAACTTCCATAAATTTATCGCAGACTGCTCTCTTATTGACTTGGGATACAACGGTTCGTGGTTCACTTGGTGTAACTGTCGACAGGGCGAGGCTACTATCAAAGAAAGAATTGACCGGGTTATGGGAAACGATAGCTTTTGTCATAATTTTCCTTCTACTCAAGTTTTTATATTGAGCCACTAGGCTCTGACCACCACCTCCTACTTGTTAATTTTATCTATGTCTCTTCTACTAAAATTAAACCTTTCAGATTTGAGGATTATTGGACTGTTCATCATGATTATATGCAGGTGGTTCATGATAGTTGGGGAGGGGGAAGTATGCATGACAATAGTGCCCTTGAACAATTTGCTCTCAAATTAAAAAATTGCAAGAAATATCTAAAATAGTGGAGCAAAATAAATTTTCCTAACCGGAAAAAAAAAAAAAAAAAAAAGATCTAGCTATTGAAATCTAGTCTTATAACTGTCCAGCAGGGCTACCAAACTGAGGAGAGCTAACGGGAAGAAATGTCCCTTCTACGATGTATTGAGGACCTAATGGACCAAGAGGAAAAATTACCGGTGGTAACGATCGCGCTTTACTTGTCTCACATCAGGAGACAAGAATTCAAAATTCTTCCACCTCACAACCGTAATCAGAAGGAGAAGAAATTCAATCTTGAGTATAAAGGGTGATAATGGAATGTGGACCAAAGATAAAAACACTATAAATCATATGTTCACTGACTATTTTACTGTCGTATTCTACCCTGCAGGGCCACAAACCTCACGGATGTGCTTAACCCAATTGAGGCAAAAATTGATGAGTGAAAATGAGGCCCTCTCTGACCTATTACTAAAGAGAAAGTCCGAATAGCAGTTTTTGAGTTAGGGGGCTCTAAGACCCCAGGTCCGGATGGCTTCCCAGGTAAATTCTACCAATTCTCATGGGATGGGGTGGCCGATACCCAGTAATATCTCATAGTTTCTTCGTAGATGATGCCTTGTTTTTCATGAATGCAGATATTAGAAATTGCCAAGTTCTGGCTAAGATCTTCAAGACATATTGCATAGCTTCAGGCCAATCAGCAAACTTGGAGAAATCCAATATTGTCTTCTTAGATAATACCCCACAAGCATTAAGACAATACCTGTGACACTCTTGGCATCAGTGAAAGCCCAGATCAAGGAAAATACCTAGGTATTCCCAATGTTTGGGGAAAAACTAAATATCAAGCGCTTGCATATGTCTAGGAAAAAGTAAGCAAGAAGGTACTAGGCTGGAGCAGCAAACACCTATCTTTTGTAGGGCGAGAAGTCATGATAAAGGCTGTCATAAATGCCATTCCTATTTTTCCTATGACATGCTTCAAGTTCCCAGCTAAAACCTGCAAAAAACTCAACAACTTGGTGGCTAGCTTCTGATGGGGAGGCCACAACAAGACTCATTGGGTGGCATGGTAAAAATTAACAAAGTCAAAAGCTGAAGGGGGCATAGGCTTTAGGGATTTCACTAAATTTAATGAAGCACTACTGGCAAAAATGGCCTAGCGCCTTTTCCAAAACCCTCATGATTTGTGGCGAGGGTCCTAAAAGGCCTCTACTTCCCTAATTGCTCCTTCCTTGACGCTGCCATCAAGCCTCTTGGAGCTGATTTAGCATCCTGGAGGGAAGAGACTTCATTAAAAATGATCTATGTTGGCAAATTGGCAATGGTCTCTCAGCACGGGTATGGCAAGACAATTGGATCCCCTCACTTGTATCTCAATGTTTGTAGACTAAGAATGAGACCCTAAAAAAATCCAATCAGACAATAGCAACGCTAATCTCACCTGAAAGTAGAACCTGGAATATTAACCCAATCAGACATCTCATTGACAGTAAATTTACTGAAGCTATTACTACCATCTCACTCCCATGAGTGAAGATCGCCTGATGTGGACTTTGGCAAAAAATGAGATGTACTCGGTTAAACTTGAGTATCACCTTACAAACCCAAGCCCCCTCTTGTATGCCCAGAATGCAGGCCCTTCAATTGTCCTTAGTAGTGTTATATGGATGCATTTGGTTTGGCTGCCATTTATCACTCAGAATTGATCTAGGTCAAATCCATAATTTTATAAAGTGGTGGATCGACCTCCTGGCGCTTAACAGCCCCTTCTCAGATTCTGACGTTGAATATATATGTTGGCTGCTTTGGTTCATCTGGAAAGAAAGAAATGAAGTACTATTCAATTCAACTACCCCTGAGCCACTAGCAGTCCTTGCGCAAGCAGCCATGTTAATGTTTGATATCTATAAGGCGAACTCCCCTCCAACGGACGACGCTACAATTGATAAGGCATTGAAGTAGGCAGTTACACTTACATGGGAACCTCTGCCTGAGAATATGCTCAAAATTAATGTAGATAAATCTTTTCATGATTCCTCGAAGCTAGCTGCTATCAGAATTATTTGCCACGATCATTGGGGGGACATGAAATGGGCCTTTGTTGACAAAGTAAAATCCATCTCAGCTTTCATGATGGAAGCCTTGGCAATGAAATGAGCACTGATGATAGCCAAAGACCGGGGTAATAAGAACCTCATCTTCAAGTCCGACTGCCAACTTCTTGTGCATTGTATGGAAAAAGAGAAACCAGACCTCAGTAAATGGCATTCTCGGGGAATTCTTGAAGATATCCTATGGTTATTTAAATTAGAACCCAGTTTCCTAGTCTGTTTCACTCCCCGAGAGGGGAGCAAAGCAGTAGATTCCCTCGCTGCATCTACGGTTAAGGAGGTGTGCCCCATTGGGTGGGTAAGCATACCCTTACCCCCTTTGCTTTCAGTGCTGGAGGAAGACTCGAAGACCATCAGGAGTTCTTTACATCAAGAGCCCTCAAGACCCCGATATGAGGAACCTGGTTGATCGGAGCTAGTGTTTGTCTTTTCGTGCCTTGGTTGCTTTATTTGTCTTATTTTCCCTTCTAGTCTTACTGCATCTATATTGTCTTCTGGCTTTTCCCTCGCGGTCGCCTTACCATTGTAATCATCTTTTATCAGTAAAGGATATCCTAGAACTGTTCAAGGGGGGGGGGGGGGGGAGGGGGAAAAAAACCCTAACACTGGTAACAAAATCTGTTGACATTGAAATTTTAAACGATGACAAAATATTCTCAAATATTGACATATGAAGTTTAATTTTCAAAATAACAATGATAGTTACAAATTACCATCTATTGAGACTAAAGGATACAGAGTTAAGGTAAAAAAAAAAAAAAAGATACTTCTTAAAACTAAGGGAGACCAAACTAAAATTTTGTATAAAGTCTGATCACAAAAAATGTATTTTTACGAATATAAATTTCTAACAATATCGATCATGCCATAGAATCGGGCAATTTACTGTTCTCTTAAACTATATATTGGTATAAAAGATGTTATATTGTTCATGAATTATTGAAATTAAATATAACAGATCAAACGCAAGAGCAGTATTGAAGTATATAACTTACAAGGAAATGATTCTGATATTATTGCCATAGCTGCAATTCAAACGGTCCCAAGCTAATTTAGATGGAACACATGGGTCACCTTGCCAACCGATTTTGGAGATCCCATAGATTTGCTTGATTTCCTTGATAGCTTTAACTACATACATAATTTCCAAAAATAAATTATTGATAACTACGACAAATTAATGATGAAAAAGTAACAATAAAGGATTTACCGTCTTGTGCAGCTGTAGGGAAATTCGGTTGCGGGACGACTTTATAAATTTCAATAGCATTTAGGATAGGAGGAGCATTTGAATCAGATGCTGCTTTGATAGTGACGTTTATATAACCTTTATTAGTGAACTTATTGGAACTTAGGGTGACAGGCTTCAAATATTCAAGAGTAAGTAGCTGGGAGAGGGAATTTTCATCACTAAAAGTGACATTGATGATTCTCTTGTGGCCAGGAGGAAGCTTTACAATTTCAGCAAAGTGAAGGAACATATAATATTGGTTGGATATATCCCCATAACTCGCATTTAAAGTCAAGAGATTGGAATGATTCTGGGGTTGTAGTGCTGTGCGTAATACTTCTGATGGCAGTTTATAAAGGGATTCCTCTGCCTTTGGTTCTACACTTGTTTGTAAGACATCCCCTTTGGTATTATCACCTGTAAACCATAAGCGACCGTATACATCGTCTTCGAACCTGTATATTCAAAAATAGTGTCTTGGCAATTATAATAATCTCATTTTTTAAGAGCTCAAGACATCTAACATATCAAAATACACAAAAGATTTAGGAGGCTAATGTGGACCATATGCAGGTTATTAAACAGTGTCTCGGCAGTTCTATATGGCTTATGGGTAGATTCTGAGAGATGGGATTTGCGAAAACAGTGCACTTTACGATTTGTTTTCACAACTTTATATGGTAAAAATAAATACATAACGGTTATAATAATTAGTTACAAAGTATGATTCTTAAATACTTTTTTTAAAAAAATACTTATCTGATAACCGTCATATATAATATGACAGGATTCTTACAAAATTTATTTGATAATATTTGATGATAACAAAAACCGTTATATTTCTTTCAAGAATATTCGATAGCTAAAAATGATAACCGTCATATATAAGAAGATAAGATTATGAAAAATGTCATATACAAGAAAGTGAGATTCTAAAAAAAATTATTTGACAATATATATATAGTACGACTCTTCACAAAGAACCATTAACTATTATTTAATATAAATAAATATGGAATTCACAAAGAACCATTAACTATTATTTAATATAAATAAATATGGAATTATAAAAGATATCATATTTAAGGAGGTGTGATCCTAAAAAATATAATATATAAATACATACAATTCTTCACAAAGAACCATTAGGTATTCTTTTATATGAATAAAGGTGGGATTATGAAAGATATCTCATATAAGGTGGGATCCTAAAAATAATTGGCAATACATTTTCTTCAGAAAAAACCTTTAAGTATTCTTTATAGACAAAAGTAGGATTTTGGGGAATATATATATATATATATATATATATATATATATATATGACAATACATTACAATTCTTCATTAAAAACAGTTAGTATTCTTTAATTTGAAAAGGCAGAATTCTGAAAAATATCAAACAAAAGGAGGTGGGATTTTGAAAAAAATTCTATTTGACAACACTCTTCAAACTTGATCCTTCTCAAACATTTTTTTTTTGATCTTCCCTATGGTCTTATGCCCCACCACAACCATGGATCTTTACCCCACAGCTCCTTTTTCTTGTCTTCCTCATGTAATCTTTCAATTTTTTTTCAATTAAAATTTTTAGTTTTATTTATATTTTTATATAATGAGAGATCACTAATTGATTTTCAAGGTTATCGATTAGGATTACAATATCTAATATGATGATGGCCATTGGTTTGAAGATTAAAAGAGCAAAAAAAACGTATGAGAAAAGTAGAGAACACGGAAAAAATGATGAGATAAAAGGCTAATTTTGTTTGTTGTTGAGCATCTCAAGTAACTAAACTTTAGAAACCCAAACTATATATATATATATATATATATATATATATATAGGGTTTATCGTTTCTCATGTCACTTGACATAAGGTTATGTCAAGTCACCCCAAAACTACATCATTTTGGGAGTTAGGAGAATTAATAAATGATGTTTTTGTATTAATTATATGCATTTTACCAAAAGATCTTCCATTAATTCCCCTAACCCCAAAACTACATCGTTTTGAGAGTTCATTAATTACTCTAACTCCAAAATGACGTAGTTGTGAGGTGACTTGACATAACCTTATGTCAAGTGACATAACCTTATGTCAAGTGACATAACAAACGACACACACATATATTCTTATTTTCGTATTTATATTATCCTTTTGCAATTAAAAGATATGTGACAGGAACTCTTGGAGCAATGATATGCAATCTATGAACAATATACAACAAAGACGTTGGAGAATATTGTGAAATTTCTTGTTAATTGATTTTCTTTTAGAATTCAAAAAAAATTATAAGATAATGTTCTATTGTGAGAGTGTTTAATTTCTTTTAAATTGTATGTTTATCAATAATATATTGAATTTTTAATAACATAAATATAGGTTTTTTATTTGATATTATTATGTTGTTATTATCAATTATTATATTTTGTTCTATGTAATAAATATTGATAGTAAAACTAAATAAAAACAAATAATAAAAAATAACTATATATTATTAAAATAATAATAATAATAATAAAGCCAATGCATTACGATTATTAACAAAGAACTGTTATGCATGCCCTCAATATATTACGGTTTGAAACCGCTATATATCTAAGCTAAGCATATATAGCGTCTTTATATATATATATATATATATATATATATATATGACAGTTTAAAAACTATCATATATATGTGATTCTATACTAGTGTATGTATTATGCATGTAATATTTCTAGTTCTTGATATGCATTGCATCATATTGATCTGATGTGTAGGCTTTGATCTTTTCCCAAGACATACAAGGGTCCAAGCATCAATAGAAGGAAGGTGAATGGAAAATAAAGAAGAAATGAGAAAGTTTCAAGGTACCAAACTTTATCCATGTTCTTATATGCTGGTTGTTGCTTGCATGAATTGACATTTTTGTTATATTTATATGATTAGGACTGGTAAGTAAATTCCAGTCCAACCCTAATGAAGAAGATCTAGAGATACTTGAAGGTTGCGTCTGGTTATGCACTATATCGTGAAGGAAGTACTGTACTCCTAGCGGGATAATCTAGTGTAGATCTAGGCAGAGATGAAGAGTGAAGATTGGATTTAGGATGTAGCTTCTTGTTGGATAATGATGTCGTATAATGAAGTAGCAAGAAGCAGACGGGCATTGCCTTACACTCTATGGGAGCTAAGTTTGTAGCATGTAGTTTAGCAATATAAGAGGCTATTGGGTGAAGAGGTTTATTGAACATATTGGATTTGGACACTAGTACAATAAATAGCTTTTACTTCCCTTAAAAACATCCCTTTTAAAAAAAGGAAAATAAAAAATAAAGAATGTGACATTTTTGTAATTTTGTGAAGGATTTTGGCATCCAAAGCTAAAAATGTGATGCCAAAAATAGATTTTTGGTGCCCAGTATGGAAAAAGGACGCCAAAAGCTCTATTGGGACACCAAAATTACTCTTTAGGTATCCCAATTTAAAATTGGGACACCTAAATGCCTTTGAAATCACAGGCTTTTTTTTTTCACACTCCAAATATATCTTTTCAGTTTCACACCCACACAATTAAAAATGAAATCGCAAAGTCTTCGTTCATCTCTCAGTCTCGGTGCTCTCAACTCTCTCTTTAGTTGGCTTTATCATGGTGAAGGCGATGGCGGATGGTAAAGGCAAATGTGATGGCGGACGATGAGCCAATCCAAACTTTTTTCCTCTTCTTCCCTTGTCTTTGACTCTATCCATTTTCCCTTCTCTGTACTTGAGCTGATCTAGACTTTTTCACTTCTAAGTTCAGAGGGCCAGAGATTTCAAAGAGCTTGGAGACAACCACAGGGGAACGGAGCTTCGACGGAGAGTTTGGGTATTTTCGCAACACCACCTTCCTCCACCAACATCGCCGCTATTGGCACCAACTCGTCAACCGAGTCCAAATCTCTGTAACTTGAAGACGTCTAGATTTTTCTGTAGATCTGATTTTTTTGATTCTCCCATTCTTTGTGATTTCATTTCGATTATTTATGATGTCTAGATCTAGTTTTTTTTATTTCATTTTGAGTTTTCTAATTGAAGACGTACGTCTAAATCTAGTTTTTTTGTGATTTCATTTTTCTGATTCTTTGATTGTTCTATGAGTTCTCTAAGTTCTTTAAGGGCAGTGGTCAAATGAGCAACTTCATCTACACTCACCGTGAACGCGATCTGCTCTCACGGTGATTTGGTTTGATTTCAGTTTCTGGTTATTTCTTTGCTTGATTTGGTCTTCAACTTCTTGCTTGTAGTGATTCTAGTTCTTGTAATCATCTTCCTCCATGGTTAACAATGATTTCTATGATGGTCGCTTGCAATTTCTATGGCTACTGAAGGTGTTTGTTCCACGGCAAGCCTCGTGAACTTTGTTTGGGTCTTTTTTTAAAAAAAAAACAATATGGCGTCCTAAAAAATTTGGGACACCATAAGTCTGGACTTAAGCAATATGGTGTCCCAAAGAATTTAGGACGTCGTAAGCTTCAACTTGCTATGTCTCCCAAATAGCATCCCCAAAAAAAGGACGTAGAAAGGAGGGGGAAGGATGTAAAAAAGCTTTTCTATAGTAGTGGGAAATGAGAGCACAAATCCATTATTAATGCATTGTGGCAATAACTGTGTCATAGCCTATACTGAGGGTTAAGATTGTGCTAGCTTGACGTTCAAGCAACATGTTTACGAGGTTGAAAAACAAAATTTTTCAGTATTTGCGGAACCCACGTTGGATATTTACTATTCATGTGAATAGTAACAGTAAAAATATTTTTTTACCGTGCCGGTAAATTATTTTTACTGTGCCAGTAAATAATATTTACTGTGATGGTAAATAATTTTTACCGTGCCAGTAAATAATTTTTACTACACCAGTAAATAATATTCAGCGTGAACAGTAAATAATTTTTCACCACGCCTGTAAATATATTTTACATCGATAAATAATATTTACTATGCTGGTAAATAATTTTTTACTGTTCGGTAAATAATATTTACTGTACTGGTAAATAATATTTACTGTCCAAGAATAATTCTTTTCTGATGTGACAGATCAGACTAAGCTGCAGCCACAGAGCATACTCAGAAGAAACTCTTTGGTAAATAATATTTATCGTACCATGTGGAAATACTAACCTCATGAACTATGAACCATGTACCGTAACTCTTACAGTACATATTTAGGATCTACTCGTTAAAACACATACAGGGTTTCAGGGATACCTGTGATCACTTGAAGACGTCAAAGAGTATGATGTCCTCTAACGTTGATCCACACGACTATCTCCTGATTGCAAATGAGAACACCTTCTCCTTGAATCCCCGACTCCTTGAATGCTTGCTAGGCAGTAACAAGGTGGAGAACTTCAAGAGTTCGGATTTCTTACTCAAGACTAAGAGAACTTCCTTAAGAGGAAGAAAGAGAGAGAAAGAGAAAGAACTTCCTTAAGAGGAAGAGAGAGAGAGAGAAGCTTAAGAGAGAAGCTTATGAAATGGTGTGAATTGAAATGAAGGAAATGAGTGCTATTTATAGAAACAAAGAGTGAACCATGGCCACATGTTCTTCTTTCAGTGTGAGCCACATGTTCTTCTTTTAATGTGAGCCACATGTTCTTCTTTTAATGTGAGCCACACATTCATTTCTACTTCAAATCCAAAGTGCTTTTTGAAGAATCAATTATTCCAAGAAGTGATTCTTGAACAATTAATTATTTCAAGAAGTGCTTCTTATAATTAATTATAATAATTGATTATTCATGAATAGTAAAGGATGAATAGTACTTTTCACTTTGTACTATTCATTTGACACTATTCACGTGAATAAATAATTACTAATTAATTACTCTCTTTATCCAATCCTGATTGGATACAGCCTTGGTAAATTCATAAATTACCTCAATCTCTTCACCTCTTAATAATTGGGCTTGAAGTACTAACCCAATTACATCAATAGTCTTGACAAAGCCCAATAACATTTATTGGTCCAAACTAACTAAATTAAGCAATCAAGAATAGTCTTTAGTGTGTGACCCATTAGGCCCAATTAGTTACTGACATAGATAAACTTGAACCAATTAAACTCCTTTAAAAGGTCAATTTATCTAATGACTACATAAGACACTAGCAATGCTCTGCAGTCCCAGAACTAATCAAGTTGATCAAGTGATCTACCTTTTCTAATTTGGATACTGTGCATATATCATCTCTTACAATGTTGTTCATATTTAGTCGAGAGCAAGGATAGAGTATCATCTCTCTTGATTGACTAAATGTAGCTATTTCACAGAACCAGGAATATTCTTCTATTGACTCTAAGACAGATCATGACTCTTCATGATCACTTACTATGCATAGATTCCCGAGTCAACTAGAAGTATCCAAGCTCTTACCGGTCTTGTGAACAACTAATCCCTTATAGAGGATTGTAAGTCCTTTCGGCATGTTCATCTATACTCATGTATTCAGGTAATACCCAAGAGTACACTGTTCTCCCCATTTTTCAGGCGGATAGAGTTGTACAGTCAAAGTATAACCCTAGGACATAGTGGTCGATGACATCCTCAAGTCTAAGATGATCCGCACTACCAAATGATAAGAGACATTACAAATCCAATGATACTCTCTACAATGAATCCTTGTGGAGTCTCTCGGCGGGTTAGTCCAGTGCTATCTGTTCTCTAACAGATCCACCCACGACATCAGCTAAGGCATCAACATGCCTGCATTCCATGAGGTCCCTACCTTGCATCACTATACAAGTAGATGATGTCGTACTAGTCTTATTGAAATCACCAATGCCCTTTCTTGGCGATTCAAGACTAGGAACAAGTTTCAGGCAATAGACATGTAGTGTACTCGATTCCTCATGATCATGATCCCTATCATAGATCACCGAATAAACACATATTCTATTCCTTGGGCCTTTATCTTTAATCTCATATTAACTATAAAAATATAGGCGAGACATAAATATGATAAAGATAAATTATGCTCAAATATATAAATCATGAAATATCAAACAGTACAAGGTGTTCAACTGATTGTCTCTAGGACACCTACATACTAACAATCTCCCACTTGGCCTAGAGCCAATCAGGTCGACGAATCAAACCCAATGACTCATAATGACTATCATGCTTTCTCTGAGAAAGTCCCTTTGTTAAGGAATCAGCCAAATTATCATCTGTGGGAACATAGTCCAATTTTATATCTTCTCTTTGAACAATTTCTCGGATGAGGTGATACTTGCGGAGTACATGTTTGGATCTCTGATGAGACCTGGGTTCTTTGCCTTGAGCAATAGCTCCGGTGTTATCACAATACAAAGGTATTGGATCAACAATGCTAGGAACCACTCCAAGTTCACCAATGAACTTTTTGATCCATACTGCCTCCTTAGCTGCTTCTGAAGCTGCTATGTATTCAGCCTCGGTAGGAGAATCTGCCGTGGTTTCTTGCTTGGAACTTTTCCAACAAATTGCTCCACCATTTAAGGTAAAGATAAAACCTGACTGGGATTTTGAATCATCTCTGTCATTCTGGAAACTGGCATCAGTGAACCCTTTCACTTTCAGCTCATCACAACCACCATAAACCAGAAAATGATCCTTAGTCCTTCTCAAGTACTTTAGGATCGTCTTAACAGCTGTCCAGTGACCCTCTCCAGGATCAGCCTGGAATCGGCTTGTAATGCTAAAAGCATAAGAGACATCTGGTCTCGTACATAGCATAGCATACATGATAGATCCAATTGCAGATGCATATGGAATCCTTTCCATGCTTTTCCTTTTATCCTGTGTCTTAGGACACATGGCCTTGGAAAGATGAATTCCATGATTGACAGGAAGAAAACCCCTTTTCGACCCATCCATGCTAAACCTCTTTAGCATCTTATCTATGTACGTGGATTGGGATAACCCAAGCAACCTTTTCGATCTATCTCTATAGATCTTAATACCAAGTATATAAGCTGCTTCTCCCAAATCCTTCATGGTGAAGTTTTCTGACAACCAAATTTTAGTAGACTGTAACATAGGAACGTCATTTCCTATAAGCAGTATGTCATCCACATAAAGCACAAGGAAAACAACATTACTCCCACTAACCTTCTTGTAAACACATGGTTCATCTTCGTTCTTAATAAAGCCATAACTCTTAACAACTTCATCAAAACGAAGATTCCAACTCCTAGAAGCTTGCTTAAGCCCATATATTGATTTTTGAAGTTTGCATACCATATGCTCTTGGCCTTTAGATTCAAAACCTTCAGGTTGTGTCATATACACTTCCTCCTTCAAAAAACCATTTAAGAAGGCGGTTTTGACATCCATCTGCCAAATTTCGTAATCATAATATGCAGCTATAGCTAGCATGATCCTAATAGATTTGATCATGGCAACAGGCGAAAAAGTTTCATCATAGTCAATACCTTGCCTTTGACGATAGCCTTTCGCAACCAACCTAGCTTTATAGGTTTGAATGTTGCCATCAGCATCAGTCTTCCTTTTGAAGACCCACTTACACCCAATAGGAACTGTTCCTTCAGGTGGTAGAACCAAGGTCCATACCTTGTTTTCATGCATCGAATCTATTTCAGATTCCATGGCTTTATGCCATTTTGAGGAGTCAACATCCTTGACAGCCTCAGTGTAGGAAGTAGGTTCGTCATCTTCAACGGTTTGTATATTCTCAATCACAAAACCATACCTCTCAGGTTGATGACTTATCCTAGATGTCCTACGGGGTTGGGAGTCTACAGCCTCTTGTTGAGGCATCGCCTGATCAACAGACTCAGGTTCTGTTATCTGTTCTTGTTGGTCTTGAACTTCTTCAAGTTCTACTTTACTCCTACTATCTTCTTGAGAAAGCAAATCCTCCTCAAGAAATATAGCATTCTTGGATACAAACACTTTGTAATCCTCAGGACAGTAAAAGTAGTATCCCTTAGTTCCCTTGGGATATCCTACAAAATAGCACAAAGTGCTTTTAGCCCCTAACTTATCTGATGTTAGGGTCTTGACATAAGCTGGACAACCCCACACCTTGAGATAACTCAAGTTGGGCTTCCTTCCCTTCCATATCTCATACGGAGTAGTCTGAACAGATTTTGACGGAACCCTATTAAGAAGTTATATTGCCGTATCTAAAGCAAATCCCCAAAACGATTTTGGGAGCTTTGTATTACTCATCATTGATCGTACCATATCAAGTAAGGTACGGTTTCTCCTTTCAGACACACCATTTTGATGTGGTGTGTATGGAGCCGTCAACTGTGAAAGAATCCCATTTTCTCTTAAATAATCCTGAAACTCTTGACTCAGATATTCGCCACCTCGATCGGATCGAAGTGTCTTAATCATCTTGCCAAGTTGTTTCTCTACTTCATTCCTAAACTCTTTGAACTTTTCAAAGGCCTCGGATTTGTGCTTCATAAGATACACATAACTGAATCTGGACTTATCATCAGTAAAGGTAATAAAGTAGGAATATCCTCCTCTAGCCTGTGTAGTCATGGGCCCACAAACATCAGAATGAATGAGTTCCAACAACTCATTGGCTCTATGACTTATAAGCTTCTCAAGCTTGGTCTTTGTCATTTTTCCGGCCAAACAAGATTCACAAGGCCCATAGGATTTTAAATCCATAGAATCTAGATATCCATCACGATGGAGTCTAGACAATCTTGTCTCATTAATGTGTCCCAACCTACAGTGCCAAAGATAGGATCGATTATTTAATTTAGGTTTCTTATTAACTTGAACATTAAGAATTTCACTATTCGATTCTAAATCCAAAACATATAATCCATTCACTCTTGATGCGCAAGCATAAACAAGATCATTCTTAATGATAGGAAACTTGCCATCTTTTATTATAAAGTGAAAACCAGATTGTTCCAAACTGGAAATAGAAATTATGTTTCGGGAAATAGAAGGAACATAAAAACAATTATTCAAGTGCAATACAAGGCCCGTAGGCAATACAAGGTCTACATCTCCAACAGCTAATGCAGCAACTCTTGCTCCATTCCCGACACGGAGATTCACCTCGTTCTTGCTCAACTTTCTAGGATTCTTTAGTACCTACAACAAATTGCAGATATGAGAACCACAACCGGTATCTAATACCCAAGAAGCTGAATCAACACTTGAAAAATTAATTTCTATAGTGAATATACCTGAGAGAGAAACATCACTATGCTTCTTTCCCTTGAGGCTCGCAAGGTATAATGGGCAGTTCCTCTTCCAATGTCCTTCTTTTTGACAATGGAAGCATACAGCAGAAGCTTTATCATTTGATTTCCCCTTTCCTTTACCCTTACCCTTCTTTTTCTTGGGCTTACCTTTGGGTTTAAACTTGTCTGTCTGCACAGACTTGCCCTTGCCCTTAGAAGGCCTTTCAATCAGAAGAGCTTGGGTCCTATTCTTTTTAATGGCATTCTCAGCAGTGGTCAGTAGTTGCAACAACTCAGGGAGTGTAGATTCTACTTTATTCATATAATAATTGACCACAAAACCATTAAACGAAAGGGGCAAGGACTGCAAGATCAAGTCAATACTTAATTCATGGTCCATGATAAAACCAAGAGAAGCAAGCTTCTCTATTAGTCCAATCATCTTGAGAACATGTGGTCCCACCGCCATGCCCTCAGCCAACTTGCAGCCAAACAGTTCTTTTGAGGTCTCAAAGCGCTCAGTCCTCCCTTGCTTGTCATAAAGCTCTTGCAAGTGCAAGATTATAGAGGGAGCATCCATATGCTCATGCTGACGCTGGAGCTCTGCAGACATTGATGCCAACAATATACAAACTGCCTGCTCATTGTCTGCTAAGTGCTGTTTATGGGCTTCCCAGTCAAACTGATCATACCCTTCTTGCCCTTGAGTAGGTGCAACAGGAATTGGAGAATCAATAACATAAGCTTTCCTTTCAGAGCGTAAAACTATTTTTACATTCCGATACCAGTCCAAAAAGTTTGGTCCAGTTAACTTATTAGTATCCAGAATAGAGCGTAGATTAAAAGTTCCAGCCATTAGCAAAGATGCTGAAAATTAATAAATGGACTAATATGAGTATTTCATGAAATTTAAACAACCAAATACAGAGACTTTAAATGTATATGGCCCTCCCACTATTTTTCTAAAATCAATGATCCTCAGTTATTGATTTAGGGTTATCCTTCATAAAGAATATCCGTAGTGGGCTAAGAGAACGACTAGATTCATTAGTCTCCGGCTGAGCCTGCAAAACCAACTTGTCTAGTGGGTTAAATAACAACATCTCCATGTCTTCTCTTAGATCATCAGGTTGACAACACCTTGTCACTTAGTGTCACATCACTATGTAACAACCTGGCATCATTTCCTTAAATGCATAGACTCGGCTGAGCCTGCAGACTATACATCTTGTCTAACACAAACCATCATCCTAAGTGTCCTTGCACTATTACCCGATGATATGATAGGTCTTAGCTGAGCTAGAGAATACTACCATGTCAAAGGGATTTAAGTGTAATACACTTCAAATGACATTCTTACCCGACGAAACAATAGGTCTTAGCTGAGCTAGAGAACACTACCATTTAGAAGAGATTTAAATGCCATCGATGATGGGAGACAATCAAACATGCTAGATAATTTTAACGAGGGATTTTAGTCTCATCATATAATAAAACTAATTATCAAATAATTAATTTTATCTTGCATGCATAATTAGGCATATAAACTTACTAACTATCATATAGTTAATTTTAAACGGCTTTGTCTTATCATGCATACTAGTTGTAATTTCAAAATTCAAAACTTTGAAATTTAAACTCATAATCCTTGTTCCTGTGAAATGTTAGAAACAAATAAACTTAAACAATTTGCAAATCCTAAATAACCATTGAATCATCTACACGAAAAGCATCAACACTTTGATGATTAACCACATTTCATAATCAAGATTTAAAATCTTGTTCATAAAATTGTAGACTTCAAAACTCCTTTTGAAAATTCAATAAGAATAACCCCACGTGTCTGCAGTAACGAGCCTTGCTCTGATACCACTTGAGGGTTAAGATTGTGCTAGCTTGACGTTCAAGCAACATGTTTACGAGGTTGAAAAACAAAATTTTTCAGTATTTGTGGAACCCACGTTGGATATTTACTATTCATGTGAATAGTAACAGTAAAAATATTTTTTTACCGTGCCGGTAAATTATTTTTACTGTGCCAGTAAATAATATTTACTGTGATGGTAAATAATTTTTACCGTGCCAGTAAATAATTTTTACTACACCAGTAAATAATATTCAGCGTGAACAGTAAATAATTTTTCACCACGCCTGTAAATATATTTTACATCGATAAATAATATTTACTATGCTGGTAAATAATTTTTTACTGTTCGGTAAATAATATTTACTGTACTGGTAAATAATATTTACTGTCCAAGAATAATTCTTTTCTGATGTGACAGATCAGACTAAGCTGCAGCCACAGAGCATACTCAGAAGAAACTCTTTGGTAAATAATATTTATCGTACCATGTGGAAATACTAACCTCATGAACTATGAACCATGTACCGTAACTCTTACAGTACATATTTAGGATCTACTCGTTAAAACACATACAGGGTTTCAGGGATACCTGTGATCACTTGAAGACGTCAAAGAGTATGATGTCCTCTAACGTTGATCCACACGACTATCTCCTGATTGCAAATGAGAACACCTTCTCCTTGAATCCCCGACTCCTTGAATGCTTGCTAGGCAGTAACAAGGTGGAGAACTTCAAGAGCTCGGATTTCTTACTCAAGACTAAGAGAACTTCCTTAAGAGGAAGAAAGAGAGAGAAAGAGAAAGAACTTCCTTAAGAGGAAGAGAGAGAGAGAGAAGCTTAAGAGAGAAGCTTATGAAATGGTGTGAATTGAAATGAAGGAAATGAGTGCTATTTATAGAAACAAAGAGTGAACCATGGCCACATGTTCTTCTTTCAATGTGAGCCACATGTTCTTCTTTTAATGTGAGCCACATGTTCTTCTTTTAATGTGAGCCACACATTCATTTCTACTTCAAATCCAAAGTGCTTTTTGAAGAATCAATTATTCCAAGAAGTGATTCTTGAACAATTAATTATTTCAAGAAGTGCTTCTTATAATTAATTATAATAATTGATTATTCATGAATAGTAAAGGATGAATAGTACTTTTCACTTTGTACTATTCATTTGACACTATTCACGTGAATAAATAATTACTAATTAATTACTCTCTTTATCCAATCCTGATTGGATACAGCCTTGGTAAATTCATAAATTACCTCAATCTCTTAACCTCTTAATAATTGGGCTTGAAGTACTAACCCAATTACATCAATAGTCTTGACAAAGCCTAATAACATTTATTGGTCCAAACTAACTAAATTAAGCAATCAAGAATAGTCTTTAGTGTGTGACCCATTAGACCCAATTAGTTACTGACATAGATAAACTTGAACCAATTAAACTCCTTTAAAAGGTCAATTTATCTAATGACTACATAAGACACTAGCAATGCTCTGCAGTCCCAGAACTAATCAAGTTGATCAAGTGATCTACCTTTTCTAATTTGGATACTGTGCATATATCATCTCTTACAATGTTGTTCATATTTAGTCGAGAGCAAGGATAGAGTATCATCTCTCTTGATTGACTAAATGTAGCTATTTCACAGAACCAGGAATATTCTTCTATTGACTCTAAGACAGATCATGACTCTTCATGATCACTTACTATGCATAGATTCCCGAGTCAACTAGAAGTATCCAAGCTCTTACCGGTCTTGTGAACAACTAATCCCTTGTAGAGGATTGTAAGTCCTTTCGGCATGTTCATCTATACTCGTGCATTCAGGTAATACCCAAGAGTACACTGTTCTCCCCATTTTTCAGGCGGATAGAGTTGTACAATCAAAGTATAACCCTAGGACATAGTGGTCGATGACATCCTCAAGTCTAAGATGATCCGCACTACCAAATGATAAGAGACATTACAAATCCAATGATACTCTCTACAATGAATCCTTGTGGAGTCTCTCGGCGGGTCAGTCCAGTGCTATCTGTTCTCTAACAGATCCACCCACGACATCAGCTAAGGCATCAACATGCCTGCATTCCATGAGGTCCCTACCTTGCATCACTATACAAGTAGATGATGTCGTACTAGTCTTATTGAAATCACCAATGCCCTTTCTTGGCGATTCAAGACTAGGAACAAGTTTCAGGCAATAGACATGTAGTGTACTCGATTCCTCATGATCATGATCCCTATCATAGATCACCGAATAAACACATATTCTATTCCTTGGGCCTTTATCTTTAATCTCATATTAACTATAAAAATATAGGCGAGACATAAATATGATAAAGATAAATTATGCTCAAATATATAAATCATGAAATATCAAACAGTACAAGGTGTTCAACTGATTGTCTCTAGGACACCTACATACTAACATATACTAAAGACCCAAGTATTATCACAAGATCAAATATATAGACATTAAGTATATTGACTCCATTGGCACCACTTTTGGCATCCCTTTTGAAATTAGGACGCCCAAAATAGGCTTTTGGCATCCCCAATTTAAAATTGGGACGCTTAAAGTACAAACGTTGCGGTTAAATGTCTTGTGTGCTTCCTCAAATACTTACAATTAATTTCCTATTTTCCATCAAATTGTCATTGTCTCCTTCATCATCCCTCTATTTGCGAAGCCACCCACTGTGATGCCTTCCCGCCGTCATCTCTGTCTTTAATAGCTCGACGACGTCTAGATCTGGTAAGCTTGATGGCGAACGTTCTTCCTCCTTGATCCAAATCTAATGAGCTCGATGGTGAGCAATCTTCCTCATTAGTCCAAATTTAGTGCACTCGATGGTGATCGTTCTCCATACAATAGTGTGGTGTGTGTTGTAGGTCAATCTAGTGAGCTTGAGTTTGAATTTGCTAATGATAGGAGTTGATTCCTTCATGTTCCATATTTGGGGATTCGGCTTGTTCGAATCTTTTTTGGTTGACTGTAGACGAGGCTATTGGAATTTAAAATCTGTGTTGATTTTGGTTGTGGTTCCAGAGTTTCAATTGGAATTTGAAACTTGGGCCCACGATTTAAATTCTCTTTTTCACCAAACTCTAATCCAAAACTTGGATGAATGATTTTTTAGATTCTAGGGTTTTTATTCTATGTAGAAGACGATGATGGAGACCAACGACATCACTAGCAACAGTAACAACCACCACCACTATCAACAAGATCTTAGCTTGTACTTCTTGGAGTTGTCTTGCCATGGCTCATCTCAAGGTCCGTGCAACAAGGACGAGAAGGAGGCATAACCATAACCCTTGGAGTTGTCCGACCGAACACTAAGGGAAGCATAATGCATGGGGAAGCGTACACACATAAGGAAACCAAACACATGGGGAAGCAAGAAAGCAAAGCCAGGGCAATGCAATTAAAAAAAAAAACTTTGCCACGTCCCATTTAAAAAAGGGACGCCACAAGTCTCTTACAACATCCGTTTTTTAATGGACATTGTTCCCAAACTTTCTTATGTCACTCACATAGCCGTCCCTCTGAAATGAGACATAGAAAGTGTTGGGATTCGTACACGCAGCGGATTAAAAATTTCTTACGAATCCTTCCGAAGGATCACTCAACGACGTTTAAATCAGAGTTAAGGAAACCGAATCATACCTTTGTTGAACTAGTCCGCGTTCCGTTTCTTTGACCAGGTGGGCTACCTTCTCGAACAACACGTCCGCGTCTCGTTCCTTTGATCAGGTGGGCGATCAACACGTCCGCGTCTCGTTCTTTCGATCAGCAGAAGTCGACTCTTGGATCGGCTTCCTCTACTGGTATCCACACGAACAATCCCCTAAACGGTTGCGGCAGCGTGCTAGCGCTTCTTGTGCGTCTCTCTCTCTCAAATTGCTCTAGGGTTTCTCGCGGCTTTTCTCAATACGCTCGACTGAAAATCCCGTAGGTTTTTCTAAACCCGATAGGCGTATTATATAACCAAAATTAATCCTTTATTAATTTTGGAAATTCGGATTTTGAATCTGGTCAGCATATCAATCACATCTATCTCATAAATGTAATTGAATATATTAAAAGCCAGATTTGGAAATTCGAATTTTTTAAATTTAAATCAAATCTAAATTTAAAGCCTTTTGATTTAATTTATCATCATAAATTAAATCCGAGATATGATATCTATCTATTTAATTAAATCTGAGATACCATATCTCAATTTAACATTAAACAGATATACGATATCTTTATTCGAAATTAAATGAGATACAATATCTCTATTTGTTTCAGATATTTAATTTATCAAATAAATTAAATACTAAACAAATATCATATATAATATTATAATCTCAATTTATAATATATATATTAATTTCGAATTATATATATATATATATATATATATAAATCCTAGATCAAATTTAGCATTCATTTAATCTCAGATTAATCTGAGATTCAATGAACCTGGACACCTTCACCCGTGTTGGATTATTCTTGTGTGCGACCCTGCAGGCCCATATGAGATTGGCAGTGGGCCAACACTGTATCAGCCCACAAGTCGCAAGCGGCCTCTAGCAAGACATTGCGACTGCCCAATTCACATGGGGATCGATGACACGATACTACCTATCGTACAACCATGTCACGTCCCTTTTGTCACGCGATAATTCGGTCAAGGATGAGGCATGGATAATGTCAACTTCCTTTTCTTGACCAATGCTTTCTCGATTCTCGAGTAGTCTAATAAGTGAAATGGAAACTCCTTTCCATCATAGTATGGCCATACATTTCTTAGACTCACTCATCGAGGGGCCCAGCATTATCTCTCTACATATGTGAGGGACAAATCCCATCTTGACCACTCACATTCCTCCGCATGAAAACCACTGATCCTGGTCCTAGCCTTTATCATCACCCGGTCAAAGGTGACTATTTGACTAGGTCAAAGACCAGTACTCATCATGTAGGAATCTATGATGGTCTCAGGTCATAGGGCGTCGTGACGCGGTTATACATGAGATAAGCTTATGACTTAATCCATGCAGCTTTCTCATAGTGGGTCGGTCCAGCACCTTGTACTCTTACAAGTGCCCATGACTTTGATTCGTATCTCCATACCTCATCAAAGTCATACTGATCTTATTTCATCTTCACTCCCGTGTAGATGACCGACCAGGGACTTTTAGGATAATCTATAAGATTATCCAGGGATGCAGTTATCAATACGAACATGCAAACGAAAATGATAACAAAAGAGAATACTTTAAATAACTTAAATATCCAAAGTACAATGAATTGCCCCTAGGGCATAATTTCCAACAGAAAGAGCCTAAAAACATACGTTAAGATTGTCTTCTGTAATAATGAGACACACTAAATTTATCACTTCAACTAAAGTGCACGTAGGGTGTTGATATAAGACCCATAAATATAAATATGGATTGAATCATGTATACCCACTTTTATAATGCCTATCGCCAAAAGGAATCTCTAGAATTAAGTTAATATAGTGTAAGAGTAACATCGTAGCATATGACTCATACTGCATGTACTAAAGAACTGCAAACGTGAAGCAAGTGAATGAATCTCTGCTTCATTATTGTGTGAGTCCTAAAAAGGTACAATCCTTCCACTAATTTCCTTTTGATTGTTACAATATTTTAGAGTTATGCTTCAGCAATTGCTACCTTAGCACATATCCCATGATTATGATATATACGATTTAGGATGTTGATATATATGTATTTCCTAGTAGGGGACTTTATAGTAAATAATCAGCGGGGAATTCCAGAGTTAGTTAAAAGAGAGAGAGTATAGCAATGACGTGGCTAGGCAAAGGGAATATACATGGTGTACTTGACCATTTGTTGCTTTTGTGAATGAATTATCTCTGATTTTCTCTCTATTTCTTCTTGGTGCTATCAAAGGTATTAGAGCTTCTGTCCGGCCATGGCGCCACCACCAGACACACGATCTCAAGAGTGTTTTGGCTACTTGGAAAACCGTTTGGAGCATCTCCAAACTACTATGCACACTTGCCTTGATCAGAGCTCCCAAGACATCACTGACCTTAAGAAGCTGGCTATTAGACTTGGAGAAGGCATGAAAACAATAGATGCCTGAATTGTGTCTCTTATCCTGGTTGCAGGAAAACAACCCAATACAGGGAACATTGGCAACGACAATCCCAACGGGAGCTCTGGCTCAATGGTTGCTCATCATAGTTGCATTCCTCTTTTTGGGTCTATTCATGAGCTGCACCAATCCCCTTTTCCTTACTTCATCCTGACTAAATAGAGTAGTGTCGAGTTTCCGTGATTCGATGGATTAGATTTTTATGGCTAGGCGTATCATTGCCGTCGATTTTTTAAGGTTTATGGTACTCCATTGAAGCACCGTATTCGATTGCTCATCATTTATTTCAAAGGTCATGCTCATATTGGCATTAGACTTTTATGCGCCACCGTTCCTTTTCAGAAGTCAAATGGGAGGATTACTTCCAGGAAATGGAAGTAAAAGTTATGGAATTCGAGATGAGAAACCACTGGTCACACTTAATAAATTGCAACAAGTCGATGACTCAGTCATGGACTATAAGAAGAAGTTTGATGAATTGTTATTAGAGGTGGATATTGCTGAGGAGGTTGCCATTAACCTCTTTATCAGTGGATTACGGGCTGATAGCCAGTAGTTAGTTCTCAATCTAGTGCCATCAATACTAGCTATTGTGATGAGCTCGGCACGCTTGCAAGAAGCTGCAGTTTAAGCTCTTCACAATCACCTTCCGCTTTATCATCACAGAGAACCATCTTCGGGTTCTGCTATGTGGGTTGATCCAATGGATCCGGATCTTGGGTTGACTACACTATAGGCTCTAAACCCAGCCCACAACCCACTTCATCAACTCCAGTAGCAGCGTTGTCGACTAAACCCGAATTGGGTGTTCCTTCGTTGTCCATGATTTCATCAGCCAATTCCTCTTCGTCGAAACCCACTCGACAACTATCTAACAAAGAGATGGATGAGTGTCACCAGAAGGGATTTTGTTACTGATATCCGGAGAAGTTCAGTTCTAGTCACCATTGCAAGGAATATTATCTCTTCACTCTTGTGATTGATGAAGACGAATATCGATTTGAGGATGCCATTTGACATATACAGGGCAACACTAACGATAGTATTAACGCCATTGAAGGTTCTGCGAGCACTTATACTTTGAAATTATTGGGCCATACAGAGAACCAGAAAATTGTCATTCTCATTGACACTGGTGGTACCACAAAATCCTAGATGCCTAAGTAAACAAATGGATTTGGTTGACAACTCAGGAATGGAATCCACTTCACCTTACAATAGTTGATTCTCGACATGTCTGCATCACTAAACGTTGCCCTAGCTTAAACTGGGAAATGGGGGGTTCGTTCTTCTCTTTGGATTTCTTGATTATGAAAATTAGTAGTTATGATGCGATTTTGGGAATTCAATCACTAAAAACTCTGGGTCGGTTTGCCATGAACATGGAGTTGAAAACCTTTGAGTTTCAAATTAGTGGCCAACCAGTAAAATTTGAAGGGACTTGGTGCTGACATGAATATTCAATCTGAAGAGGAATTCACTATTTGTGATTTTGTTGTAGCTAATGAATTATATTTAATTCATACTCCATCTCAAATGCACATGGGCTTGGAGTTTGATTCTGCTCTTTTTGTCGAATAATAGTTAGAATTACTAACACTCTTACATACTTTCAGTGATGTTTTTGCTGAGCCTATTGGTCTGCCTCCCTCTAGGAATTTTGATTATTCCATTCCTCTTCAAAATGATCGGCCTATTAGCTATAGGCCTTATAGATATGGCCCTGTACAAAAAACTGAAATTGAATCTCAACTTCAACAAATGCTTCGTAATGGGGTTATCCGTGATAGTTCTAGTGATTTTGTTGCTCCTGTATGGTATAGAAGAAGGAAGGTACTTGGAGGTTTTGTATGGATTATCGCAATTTGAATAAGGCCACTATTAAGAACAAATTTCTAATTCCAATTATTGATGAATTGTTAGATGAGCTAACCCGAAGCTACTTTTTTTTTCCTCTAAACTTGACTTGCGTGTTGGGTACCATTAGATTCACATGAAGGTAGAAGATATTGCTAAGACAGCCTTTCGCACTCATGTCGATTGTAGGAATTGTTGGTTATGCCCTTTAGTCTCACTAATGCTCTCGCAGGATCAGCAGAATCAATCTACCTAGGACATAAGATACGATGGACCTCGACAGATTAGGGAAGCCCGGCTCGTGGAACTTGCGCCGCAAGAAAAGCGGTCTATAAAAGGGAATATGAACACAGCCCTAGGAGAGTCAGAGAGCCCCAGAACGAGATTTTCAACAGACTCTAGAGAAGAGTGAGAGATTTTACGAAGCATGAGATTTCCAGGACAACCCAGCATCTTTCTTTACAATACGATGGAGAGAAGAAGATGTGGAGTAGTGACGTGACAGGGCTTCGTCCACGCCGTCGGAACTTCGTCAAAGCTTTCTATTTTTGTTTCTTTTTATTTTTATTTCAATCATGGGTCATTCTGTCAGTGTCTTTTTTGTGTTTCTCTCGTCAATCATGAACTGATTTTCATATGGCTGGACGAGGATGATTCCTTAGAATGTTAAATGAACACAGTTGCAAGTTCTTAATTTAATAAATTTAGTTTACTTATCAGTACATTAATTACTAGTCGATTAACGGAAGCTAGGGGCTAGATTTGTGGCCTCGGCTTACTAGCAAGGAGTCGAGGTTAAACCTCTAAGAAACAGTGTTTGCTAAACAGCCCGTGCACGGCTTGACCTATTATTGTAGGCTTCAAGAATGGGTCTACCTCTCATAACCATAACACCCTGAGCATAAAGCAGATCTAACTAGAAAGTTACCATAGGAATATGGAAGGAGTATAGTTAGCGTCATATGTATCGGACGCGGAAGCTTCGGTAGACTATCGTTGTGGGTTAACCAAATAACTTTGTAGTTAGTAGCTATGTTGTAGCATTGCAAAAGCTATGCAGCATAGATGCTATAGCAATGGGTAGCGCAACTGGGGGAATGATGCACTTAAGGGTGATTCTGAGTCCAGCCTAACTTCTTACTGATATCTTCTCAAGTTAATTTACATTGTTTACTTTTACTAGTAGCATAACCATCAAAACCTCTCAACCCAAGTATTTTACTTTCTTTTTGCGCAACTATAGCAGCGATTGAGCGTCACCCCTTGGTATCTCAATCTCTATGGGACGATACTCTACTTTTACTTTATTACTTGTTCGACTGGTTCACTTGCCATAAGGGAATTCGACCAACAGTTTCCCTAAGTCTAGTGTTACCGATAGAGATATTATTTCCTGTGGGAAATTTTGGAATGAATTATTTCGCTTGTATGGGGTCAATCTTCAATATTCATTTGCCTATCATCCTCAAACGGATGGGCAAACAAAAGTTTTTAATCATTGCTTGGAGTGCATCTCCATTGCATGACTGGTGACTTTTATAAGGAATAGGTCAAATGGCTTTCCTTAGCCGAATTGTGGTATAACACCACTTATCACTCAGCCATTAGGATGACTCCATTTGAGGCTGCTTATGGTATGGCTCCCCCAGTACATCTTCCTTATATTGCTGGGGAATCTTCTAATGACTTGGTGGATCACACTTGTCTGTCTCATGAAACTGTCTTACAGCTTCTCAAAGGCCATTTGTTGAAGGCACAGCATCGAATGGTACAGCAAGCTAATAGGCACCAATCTAAATGACATTTTGCTCTTGGTGACATGGTTTATCTTAAGTTGCATCCCTTCCGACGGAATTTATTGAATGATTCCTCCCTTCACAAACTTGCAGCTTATTATTTTGGCCCATTTAGAGTCTTGAAAAAGGTTGGAGTTGTTGCCTATGAACTAGAACTTCCTTCCACAACTAGAGTGCATCCGGTAGTTCATGTTTCTCTTCTTAAGAAACATGTTGGCCCTTCTACTCCAATTCTGCAATCACTTCCACCAACAGATGACCAAGGCCAATTCAAACTTGAACCGAAAGCGATTTTACATTGCAAGATTGTTCGTCACAACAACCTTCTTGTTACTCAAATATTAGTCCAGTGGAAATTGTCTCAACCTGACAATGCCACTTGGGATGACCTATGGGTTATCTAGGCCCAATTTCCTCATTTCTCCACTATTGCAATTCCTACTACTGAAATCCTTGTGGACAAGGATTCTTTTTGAGGAGGGGGGGGGAGAGAGTATTGATATATATGTATTTCCTAATGGGGAATTTATAGTAAATAATCAATGGGGAATTCCATAGTTAGTTAGAAGAGAGAGAGAGTAGCAATGATGTGGCTGGGCAGGAAAGAGGATCTTCTCATTAGCATTTTTCTCCTTTTTTTCTCATTAGCGCATCTGAGCCGTTGATTGGGAAAAAGAGAGAGAAGTTAAAGTAGTTTTGTGATTGATTGGATGGATATGATTTAAAGATGATGAGGAACAATGAGAAACAAATTAGGAAAGAAACCCAACCCGGCTGGGTAGAGGGAATATACATGGTGTACCTTACCATTTGTTGCTTTCGTGAATGAATTATCTCTGCCTTTCTCTCTATTTCTTCTCTGTGCTATCAAAATGAAAGGATTCAAAGGAAGATTACTCGACATTGTGCATATGAGAGAGGCAAATATGAGTCATATACCGACGCAGGAGAGATTGGATTAGTCAAGTGAAAGTGATTGTGGATAACTTTAGGACATCTAAGGCATATTGAAGTCAAGCTACATAAAAAAGGTTGTTTTGTGTTGGTCCTATAAAAGGGATGCTTAGTACAAATGCATAGATGGACACTTCATGTCCATAGGGGTTACAACTAAAAACTTAGTACTACCTCCGGTCCTAATTATAAGAGCTAGTTGACTTTCTTTGGAGAGATTAAGGAAGCTAAATAAGTTACTTAATCATTTCACTTGTTGTATATCTTTAGATTATATATTAGTTTATTAGTTAAATTAATTAGTTTGAAGAAAAAAATAAAAATAAAAATATTCTAAAGTAATTTAGTTAGCTTCCTTAATGTTTCCAAAAAAGTCAACTAGCTCTTATAATTAAGACCGGAAGGAGTATAAAAGAAGGAAGATAGACGATACATAATCCACCAAGTGTACTTGAATAAGAAATGTTGGCCTATGACTGATCCACCCTTAGCTTGGTGGATGAGCCTAAGCCCATTAAGTTTGGGCTCAAACTGCAACATAGAAACTTATATGTTGTAGTTAAGTGTAATATTCCCGCCCTTGCGCATTATGCGCCCCTGGTTCCTAAGTTAGTCTTAGGAACCTCCTGGCACCCCTATGTAGCGGGATCGATCCTGCACCCCCCTCCCCTCACGAATATCAAAAAAAAAAGTGTAATATTCCCATTATATTGAATACAATGGTGGAATATTGAGGGAGATTTTTCCGAAAGCACAGACAAAGAATTAAATTTATAACTTCTTCCAGTGGCATTTGGCTGAGTTCTCGATCTCCAAAGTGTGCATGCATGTGAGTATAAGTGAGTCCTTGTTCATATGTGGGTATTAGTGAAAGTCGCTCGCACAATAGGTACGCTCGAAAACTCAGTTTATGAATCAGTTTCATTATAAGAAACATATGAAAATATTTATTGAACAAACATACGTTGTGATTCTCACTTTTAATTTGTAATTAGCATGTTTGTGAAACAATATGGCTAAGGCATGCCTTGCATGACTAAAAGTGGTGGTCTACACTGTTCCTAACATATGATTAATGCAATTTACTATAAGTTTTATGTTGTACCCCTCTTGTCTTCATTATAAGTTATATTTCTAACATGTTTTTATCAAAACTTATGAGAACCTCAAAAGTAATTAACTCTGTAAAATTTTATCAAGTTTTCAACTTTTACCTGGTAAATATACATGCTCCTCTTTTCATATATGTACAAAGGCAAAATGAGGTTTTTTTTTTTTTTTTGGTCTTATTATAAGTTACATCATTAAATTTTTCATGTAAAAAAATATATAATTTTACTCTTCATTTATTATCATATGGACTTTGTACTTATGTAGTATAGTGTACATTAAATAGGGGTAAATTCACTACAGTACCTAATTACCAAAGTGAAATTATGTTTTGATTATAAATTACCAAAATGTTTTTCTTCATATAGACACTTGTTATTTTTCTATTATTAGTTTGTTAAAATACATTTGTGTGCTTGTAAATTCACCTATAAATAATTGTAAATTTTGACATCCGTTGCTATAATATAAATTAGAAGTCGCAAGTTTTCATATAAACCATTGTTAAGAAGCAATGACATAGGGCTTATTTACGTAACATCAAAGCATAATTTTTAAGTGTTTTGGTACTGTTGTATAATTTCTAAATACTTTGAGATTAGTTGAAATAAATCCTCATGAGTGAGTAGAGTTAGGAATTAGGGGTGAGCCGGTCCTTCACAGCTCAAGCCTAAACAAGTTCATAAACCCTCAAGTATGAAGCTAGGCTTAGGGTCCATTTGACTAAAAAATATTATTTTTTTAATCTTTTAAAGAAATAGATTTAAACAATAAATTCCTAATTTAAGATATAAATATTATCAAAATTGAATAAAAATAAATAAAGTTAAAATAACAAGTTACTATTGTTGAAAATTTCAACATGTTACACATGCATGTTTACACTATCACGCATAAATACTGTTATTGGAAGCTAAATGGCAGTAGACTTTTTTTTTACGAAAAAACAATCTTTATATGTATTTACACTTAAGAATTTATCCTAGATAATGACACTTGAGAAAAACTTAACTTTTTGTAGGGACTTATATTTATACTATAAGGCTCATGTAATTTTTGCAAATTGCAATCTCCATTTTAATTCAAATAAAATTCATTTTCAAGTTTACAATCTAGTTATTATTTTTCATTAAATTGAGTTACATGTTTATTAAAACTCAAATTTCTTGTTAAAATCAATAACTAATGTCCAAATTAGCCTCTCTCTTTTTTTTTGTAAAGTTTAAATGAATAAAGCATTGCAGAAAACCAAATAAATCCAACCATTTTATAAAATTTAATTATGTAAAAAAGATAATAAAAACAAAATATTTGAAATATCATTAATAATATAAAAATTCTTATATTATATTAACAATTAAAAAAAAACATAAAAATAAAAGGGCCACCGGCCCTACGGACAGGACTAGCTATTTTAGACTTTCGGCTCATTAGGTCAGCCCTTTTAGGTTGTTTTGCAATTTAATAAGCAAATTTTTAAATCTAATCGTCATGATAAAAGAGCCGGCATGATTGACCGAACTGTTTTCCCAACTATAACAGTAAGCAAGAGTTAATGAATCAGGAAAAGGTTGAGGGAAGATCAGACAAGAAAAAGTGAGTGCAAAGTTCAAAAGAGCACCTGGTCCAATAAGGGGGCAGGAGCCCAGAGCCCAAGTCAATTCTTTCAGAAGCATCACCCACATCAATAGTAAGGGGAAGAGGAGCAGGATAGAGAGAGTTGTTTAATGGCCTTAATTCCAAAGCGTTGATGAAAGGTGTGCCTTGTCCTGTATTCACCAAACACACTTGTACCATTTCTGTGTTACTATCCTTCTCTATTATTATCTCATACGGATAGATTTGGAAATCATAAGGATAAGGAAGTGTTTGAACTGTGCTCCAATAATTCACGCCCAGATAAAGGTCGAACGCAGGAGCTTGGTTTTTCAAGTCATAATTGCCATGTGCAAATATGGCTCTGATCATATACTTCTGCTTCTGATTCTGATTCTGCTCATCTTGTTTTGGTTTCAGGGTGTAACAGCTTCTTTCTCCTTCCGGAAAACTTCTCAACGTCATTACTGTTTGGTTTATGGTTGGAGCAAATTGTTCCAAGTTAATCTTGGGGGCTACTCTGTGATTGGTTCCGCTCTCAGTGAAGCCTTCATCTGTTTGGTACCAAATCCCTGTCACTTCGTCCACGTAATCTCTGCTTGCTCCACAGTCTATGCTTATGAAACCTACACATACGAACCCTTGCTCAGTTTTTGTGGTCTGCTAGCTTTAATTAATTCATAGAATACACACACAAAAAAGGTAGGTTGCTTTGTTACTTGTAAATAACTTGTATAGAATTTGTGATGCTTTTTCAAAAGCACCATTAATTGCCATTAGAGATAAAAATTCTATAATAAAAACTGGTATTGAAGGAATGTTATTCCTAATTATTCTGAATAGTAGAAATTGCAAAGCAGGGTCATCAGAAGATGATTGATTACCTAAATTACCACCGTCTGCAACAGTCTGTGCTGAGTCGCTAACAGTGATGAACGAAGCAAACACACACAAAGCCAGCTTCCGCAGTGATGGGTTTTTCATGTTTTCGAGGAAAGTGGAAGAGAGAAATGAAGTTTCAGAAGTAACAAAGGAGCCAATATATATCTATTTTCTTATTGACGGCCGCCGCGAGCGGATTCTCTCCCAGTCAGCCCCTCTTTTTTTTTCTCACAGTCACTTTGGAGAATCCAACGGTTCACATCTTTAGAAAAAAAAGAATTGTTTTTTGTCTTTTTTGAGAAAGACAAATTTTTTTAAAAAAAAGTTTCGGACGGTGCGCCTAGGAGGATTGGAAAGAGGGGGAACTAAAAAAGAAACCGGATCCTTGAATGACCACTTGCATGTCTATAATTAAACTTGTATTTCTAAATTTATAGGAAAAAATTAATTACGGGTTTATTTTAATATTTCTTAATTTTTTATTATTTTTTATAATTGTGCATTTATTTTCATTCTTTTATGTGTTGTGTATGTTACATTTCTCTATATCTAGAATTGTTATGAATTATGCGAGCGTTCTAGAAACTCAGTAACATTGGAGTTTGACTCTCCTTTCTCATGTCCAGAGTTCAAACACTGCCCCTCTCCTTTACTATGTCTTAAAAAAAAAAAAAGTTGTTATGAATTATAAAGATATTTAGAATAGTAAACAAAAAAGAACATACTTTCATATTAAAAAATAATTTTTAAAAAGCCCGTATTAATTAGATTGACTAGAGTTGGACACATCCTAATTATTTTCCTTTTTAATCCTTTACACAAATTTCTTAGTCGGTTAATTATTTTGGTCGAGGTCCAATTTTTCTCAAGAATTTTTTCCGGTAGGAGTTGTAGGTATTCAAAACTTTTTTTTGGATTAATATTGCAGTTAAAAAAAAAAAAAAGAGCAATGTCACTCTTAAGTTAAGTTAATAGCAAAGTTCTGAAACCCGGACTAATGACTGAATTGGTGAAGATACTGGGTTAAAGGTCAGTGGATTACACCAGAGTCAAATCGGTATTAATTAAAAAATATAAATTAATTAAAATAAGTAAAAATATTCATATATTAAACTAAAAAATATTTTGTTAAACAATAAAAATAATATATTTTTAAATAAAAAATCTTACCTCCGGTCCTAAATATAAAACATAGTTATAACTTATACCAGTCTTATATTTAGGACATGAAAAGTATATATTATTAGATAATACTACTCTAAGTGGACCGCTTTCATTTTGTTTATTATACAAGTAACATTTATGATAATAATAGTTTGTGATTATTTTACAACTTTTGTCTAAACTGATCATCAAGAAGATTGTATATCTATGAGTAGCTTTGAAAAATGAAAAGCGTACAGATTCAATCCGCCAAGCCAGCATCATGTCCTGTCAGAAAAGGAAGCCTAGCATTTAGGGAAAATTAGGTTCAGTCCCAATGACCAAAAATAAATACAATAAAGTCTCTTAAAATTACTAAATTACACAGAAATTCCTAAAGAGTTTTTTTGATATTATTTGTACTAACAACATGAAATGTCATATTTATAATAAAAAATGCTATATTTATTAAAAAAATTAAAAACCTGACCATTTATAACAGAAAAAACCATATTTACAAAAACATTTAAACACCTGCATTTTGTTTCAAACTCAAGTCTCTAAACATATAGAGATCATTTACAATAGGAAAATGCTAGATTTACATCAAGAAATACTATATTTACAACAAAATTTAAAATCTGACCATTTATAGTAGAAAAGTCATTTTTACAACAGGAAATGTCATATTTACAACAAAATTTAAAAACCTGGATTTTGTTTCCACACAAATAATTCAAAAGAGTCCCTAGGACTTTTTTGATGAGTGAATTTCTATTAGGACTTTTTTACTATTTTTTATGTCCTTACGACCTAACTATAATTTTCCCTAGCATTTATTTCCCAACTGGATTTCCTTTGTATCTAGTCCTTCTCTCTTTTCTAAACTTGTCTTCAACAGCAAATTTAGTGCCCTCCCCTCAACATATTTTCAAGTCCAAATTCTATACCCATTTTTATATGCTTCTACTTGTAAATTTCTCATTATCCAAGATTTCTCTTTTTCTTGAAAACGGTGCTTACACATGGCGAAGCATGTAACAAACATATAAAAATGGCATGTAATGTGGACTACATATTTTCTTGTTACATTTATCTCTCTTCCCTCTCATTTTCATTTCTGGCTTTACGAGATTCCCGATGGGAGAGAGGATTTCTCCATTTTCACCCTCTTTGTTTCTTTAAATCACCACAATTTGGGGTTGAGTTGTGCGATTGAAGGACAAAACTCGCTGGTTGGGCTTAGATTTGCATTCTAGATCTTGATCAAGATTCTGAAACCCGGACCGGTGACTGAACCGGTCAGGGTACTGGGTCAAAGGTTAGTGGGTCGGATTCAGACCGGAGTCAACCCAGACCTAAACCGGTGAGGTATAGAAAATTGAAAAATTATTTAACCAAAATTCTATATATTACTTCAATACCTTAAATCACTAGTAAAATAATAATATCCTTATCAAATATTCTTTATAATTTCTTTAACAAATTGACTTTGGACTATCATATACCACCAATGACATCTAAATCTATAATAAATAAATTATTTTATAATATATATTACTTTTTTTTTATAATAATATATATTACTTATGAAAATAAATAACGTGTGCCAGTATCCATCACAACCTGCTCCATTCTGCGCCTCGTCCTTGCCTACACTGAGCATCTTCAATCTATTAATTATAGGCTTAGGTGGATCTTGATTTTTTCATCAGATAGGTGGATGCTTTTGCTTTTTTCAAACCATGGAAATAATAAAATTAGGTGCTTCTGGGAAATATCTAACACTAGCCTTTACCCATTGGTCATTATTGGAAAATGAAACCTTTTTTGACCATAGAACATTGAGCACAAGCATTGCATCGTCTTCTTCTTTCCAAGACCAATATTTTCAAAATGCTCCACAACAAAGCAGCGAACCACTCGCAACTCCTCCCAACTCGCTCCTTCACGGTCTGATAACATCTTCCTCTGATAAATTCCCTCCTTCTTCCTGATCAATGACCTTTACAGGCGACGAGTCTTCAAGTAGAGCGAGTTGATCACAACTATCAAATCTTTAGATCTCTCTCTCCCTCTCTCCTTCTCCTTCTCCTTCTCCTTCTATGTTGTCTCACTGGCGAGATGGTCAAACGTCGGTGGAGAGCCACTGCTTTTTTTTAAAAAAAAGAAACTCCTTGACTTGGCCAACTCGACCGGGTTAGGCTGAGTTGACCCCAGTTCCACTCAGAACCCAGGGTCACCCCTCAAAGCGAACCGGTTGTCTGTTCGGTTCGTCAGTCTCCGGTCTGAACCGGCCGATCCGGTTCGGTTTTCAAAACATTGATCTTGATATAGTTGCTTAAACCCTTGAAGCCTAGCTTTTGTTTTTCCGGTCCTTCTCCTCGTCTTCCTGAAACTTCCTCCTTCTTCTTCCCTGAGTTTCCTACGTTTCAAGCTTTCAGCAATGAAAAGATGTGACTCACTTAACTCAGCCGAATCACACCAAGTCGGCCGAGTTGACTCGGATTCACCTCCAAACCTGGTTTGGCGGCTTACTTGGACCAATTTTCCAGCTGGTTCGCCTGTTTCCGATCCGAATCGGTTAGTTCGATCCGAGTTTCAAAACATTGGGACTATTATTTTTAATGGATAAGGGTGATATTGCTCCTTTTTAACAAATTCAAAGTGATATTGATTAAAAAAAACTCATCGCTCCCATATAAAAACTTTTAAAACAAAATTAGACATTAACTCAATTTTTGTTATATAACTTTAAGTAGTATTTGATACCCTAAGAATTTTAATTTTGAAAAAAAAAAAAGTAATCAGTCCATTCTTATATAATTATACTTAATTTTTAATCAAGTTCTTAAAATTAATTAAGTTGAATGTTGGTCAATTAAAAGCCACGTTATCAATTAGGAGCCACATTATCGATCTGGTCAGTAGTATAGAGACATGCATAAATTTTTTTTTTTTTTTAAAAAGATAGAGACACATACATGTAATTGAGGAAATTTTTAGGGGAAAAAAAAAACTTAAATTAGTGATTTCTTATTAAAATAAATAGTCAATTGCTATATAGGTGTAGTTAACACCTATACTCATGGAGACAACAAGACTGATTTACAATTTTGATGTTCAAGGGGCATTTTCTTGTCAGTTTTCATTACAAATAATGTAAAATTAGAAGGAGACTTCCATATTAACCTTTTCTTCTTCTTCTTCTTCTTCTTCTTCTTCTTCTTCTTCTTCTTCTTTTTTTGATACACATAGTAGGGGAAGGGGCAGGGTTCGAACCCTGGACATAAGGGAGGGGAGAAAAGCTCCCATGCCACTGCACTACTAAGGCACTGGCATTAACTTTTTCTTTTAAGATTATATATGAATATTGTTAACATTAATCATCTTTATATTGTTTCATTTTTTTTGCCAACTATTGTTCCATTTTAATAATTAATTGATAATGTTAACATTAATTTTGATTAACAAACATATTTTTAATTAATGCAACTTAATCTTGAAGTTTAGTATGATGTAGAATATGCACAAATTTCCAAAACCAACAAGTATGTAAAGAAAAAAGACAACTTATTTTAATAGGAAATGACTTATTTAAGATTTTGAAGTTCAAGTGGTATTTTATGGTCTTTTTCACAAAGATAAATTTATAAAGATATCGTTTTTCGGATTTAATTAAATAAATAGATATCGTTTCTCGGATTTAATTTATAAAGATAAATTATTTATAAATTAAATCAGAAGGCTTTAAAATTTGGATTAAATAAATAGATTAGATAAAATCTATCAGATAGATTTAATTAATATATTTTTTAATCTAGATTCAAAATTCGAATTTCAGATCGGCTTTTAATAGGAATTAAATAAATATTATTAGTTTAGATCTATCATATAGATATAATTAATATATTTTAATCCAGATCTAAAATTTGAATTTCAAAAATTAATGACGATTAATTTTGCATTAAATACGCCGATCGGGTTTAGAAAACCTACGGCTTTTTTTTAGTCGAGCGTATTCTGAAAAAGCCACGAGAAAACCCTAGAGTGAAATTTAGAGAGATGCAAAAACTATGGTGGAAATCACAAAATGGAGATGAAAACATACCGATTACGACGTAAATGTCACTAGATTGAAGTTTCCTCCGCAACCCACTAACGGATTCAACAGCGGTTTAGTCAGAAAAACAGAGGGAGAGAGGTTTGGGGAGCAATTTAGTCGATTAGGGTCCATTAAGTCGCCGTTGGGGGGTTTTTTAAAAACCCCTCTGCCGACATTTAGTCGACTAATCCAAGTGGGTTAGTCGACTAAATGACTAGGATATTCAAAAAAACAAAAATCCGCGATTTTTAGTTGACTAAACCGTTTAAACCACGGTTTAGTCGACTAAATGTGGCACATTGGGAAATATTTTGAAAAGAGTAGCAAAATGGTAATTATTTATTTAAAAAGTGGCAAATAGGAAAAAAAAAGCCTGAAATTCTACCCTTACAATTTGTTTGCATGGTCCAGAAAGCAATAGCGATGTGAACAACTGTATAACTTGCAAGTGGTAACTATATATATATATATTTTTTTTTTCTTTTGGTTAAATATCAAATTTGTCATGGGAGTATTGACTAAGGAGTCGAAAGTTTTTTTTGTATCATTTTTGTCCCAGAAGTTTACAAAATGGAGCAAATATACCCTGAAAGTTTTTTTTTTAGGAGCAAATTTGCTCCAAAAGTTTTGTTTAGAAGCAAAATTTTGTAAACTTCCGGGGCAAAAATGATATCAATCCAACGGTCAAGATCAACCAATGGGCAAAATTGCTATGTTTGTAAACTTTCTGGGCAAAAATGATACCAAAAAAACTTCGGGTGCTAGATGCTCCCTTAACAAAACTTCCATAGCAAAAATGGTCTTTATCCCTATATATTTTTTCCTCACACGCACCAGCTTAATTTTTTTTAAAAAAAAAAACTTGACTTTTTCAGAGTTTAGTATGATATTTTTTTTATTATGTTTTGGTCGAATAATATTTTTGGTTTAAGAAGAGAGAATTAACCTTTTATTTATACATATAGTTAATTTTGGTTTTTATATCATAATTTTTGAATATCTAACACTATTCTTTTCTTTTTAATTAGTTAATATATGGCTAAAAATATAAATAAATAGGAGACAACTTAAGTCAAATTGCTTTATATCCATTAAGTCAAATTCTCTAATTGCACTTGTTATTTTGCTATGCTTAATTGTTAAAATGCATATGTAACTTATAAATTCGCCTATTAATGCTTGTAAATAAAATTTTTTGTATCAGCTCTTATGTAAATTGTGATTTGCAAATTTTCAAATGGACACTAATAATTTTTCTATTGTTAGTTGATAAAATTACAATTTGTAAATTTTTATATAGACATTTGTTATTTTCATATATTGATATCTTCCAACATAAATTTAAAAAATTGGAGCACTATTATTGTTATGGAGCCATTTGCTCTTGAGGTTCGCTTTTGAAGGAGTCCTTGTGGAATACAGTATTTCTAGAGCGGGTCTCATTTTCCTCAATTTGGATCAAAGAAAATCGAGTGAGGAAAAAGGAAAATTCAAATTTTCTAGTGATGGCGGCCGTTTCTCGCCGCGCTCCATTCTCCCACATTTAAATAAAAATGGGTTTCCACCAAAAATAGTGGGAAGCCATTTTCCAACGCCTTTGAAAATGGACTAAAATCTAATTTGCCCCTAATCACACAGCTAGCTCAATAAAATGGGACACCACGTGAGCTTGGAAAACACAGAGACCTGTGGAGAACGGAGGGGACGAGTGGAATTTCAATGACGACTACTGTAAATCACTAAAAGGCATGATAGAAGAAATTCATGAAGAACAAGAAGTGATCCCTGAGTCCCCAATATTTCTGGATAACGCTGCCACCCCAAGGTTCCACGTCCCACCTGTTGGTAATTATGCCCGTGAGCTAGCGGTGAGTGTTCTGGTAGCACAAGGAAGCGGAGGAAACTGGGGACAACTGATACAGTTGCGGACGTTTTGAGGAAACCATTCCCCCCCCCCCCCGGTCCCCCCCTTGATGGCACAATAGAGAAAGTTTTTGACAATCTCGGAGCATGTTTATCTCAGGATGCGCATCATAAAATGGAAGTCAAGGAAGCTGACATGTTTTAGTATTTGTTGGAAGTTCCTGGCCTCACCGTGAACGAGCTGACCACCACCCATATTAAGATTGTCTCTTTGCAACAGCTGCTCAATTCATTTGAGAAGATTTCCACGCATTTAAGGCAACATGGATTTGGGCATTGCTAGTAACATAGATTTCCATGGGTTATCTTGAATTTTTTGAGAAAATCTGTTGAATCTTATTTTGAATTTTTTGGAATTTCCATGGTTGGGTTATTTTTTGCAGCCATGTATATTTATAATTTTGTCAAAGGTAAAAGCAACTGTAACTGTAAGAGTGCAATTGACAACAAATGACAAACAAATATATTATATGTAACAACGTTTAATATATATATATATATATATATATATATATATATATATAGTTCTAAAGTTATAAAGTTATGTACCTAATTTTTGTTTCCTCCCTCATATCCCCTATTCAATGATCTTTTTTTGATACATGGATGTGGGGGGGGGGGGGGAGGGGGGATTCGATCCCACATCAAGTGGGAGCGCCAGGCCTAGCGCCTGGCCTAGTGCCATGTGCGCTAATGCGCACCGGCCCCTATTCAATGATCTTAAAACAGAGATAAGCAGAGACTATGCATACTATCTGTTTATCTCTGGGAGCTTGAGTGTGACATCACGCTTGAGTGGACACTCAAGTGGGAGGTTATCACACTTGAGTGTCCACGAATTTGGACACTTCTGAGTAGGATTCCATGGACTGTGAAAACGTCACACTTGAGTGTCCACTCAAGTGTCACGTTTCCAAACTCAAGTGTCCTAGTCATTTTCAGAGACATTGCATTGTGATTCCGTTGACATTTGAGTGTGAAAGCTCACACTCGAGTATGATATTTTCACACTCAAGTGTCCTCAAAAGTGTGCACAAAAATTGTGTGGTTTGTGATCACCTTAGCAGACACTCTCGAGTGTACACTCGTGAGCTTTTCATACTCAAGTGTCTACAAAATATTGTGAATGTTCTAGCCATAAAATAAAAATAGGACATGCATTTGAGTGTGAAAGCTCACACTCGAGTGTACACTTGAGTGTGAGCTTTTCACATTCAAGTGTACAAAAAAAATTGTATTCCACCCATAACACACACTGGAGTGTGAAAGCTTACACTCGACTGTAGAGTGTGAGCTTTTCACTGTCCAAAAAAAAAAAATTGGAGTGTTCCACCCATAAAATTAGCACACACTTGAGTGTAAAAGCTCACTGAGTGTACACTTGAGTGTGAACTTTTCACACTCAAGTGTCCAAAAAAATTGTGTGTTCTAACGATAAAATTAGTAGCAGTGTGAAAGCTCACACTCGAGTGTGAGCTTTCAGCTCACACTCAAGTGTGAACTAATTTTATGCATATATCATTTTAATTCGGAGTGTGAGCTTTCACACTCAAGTGTGAACTAATTTTGTGCATTTATCATTTTAATTCTAATTCCATGTATAAATTTTTTGAGGAAATAATTTAATTCTATATTTAAATTTCATGTGGTTTTGTGGAAATAATTCTAATGTCCAACATGTGAGAACACGACAGCGCACTGTGTGTGATTTTGTGCGGTTTATAATAATATTTTCCTTTAGGTGGAAAATGGTATTTTGTCTTATTTTCCTATTTTATTTTCTTTCAATCAAATAAAAATTTTCTTATTAACCTATTTTCTTTTTCAGTACAAACACAAAATATTTTCCTTTATATTCTATTATTTTCATTTCCATTACCACCTTTTCTTTGATTCAAACAAGGCCTAAGTATTTTCATACCTCTCTATTAAGCATCCTCCTTCAGCTGACATAATTTTACAAGCTCTCTATTTACTACATCAACGTTGTTTCTTTACCTTCCTTTCTTAGTTTTCTCCAGCATTTTATTCTCTCTTTCCTATTGTAACTTACAAACCTTTACTTCTTTAATAATATTTTGTCTTTTTCTCGAGGAAAAGAAAAATATTACTTTGTCTTTTAAAAAACTAAAGAGGCATTTACTCGTATGTGGAACAGAATATCATTAAAATAAAAATAAAATGGATTGAAGATATGTAAGCAGGCTAGAGTAATTTCGATTGCTATGCTATATAGAAATGGATTTCAATATAAACACAAATATATATATATATATATTGTATGAATTATTTCAATATAACAATGTTTGGTTTAGCATAAATAGTCTCTCCCATGATAATCATCATTCTTTAGAAATTGAAGATCTCTATCAGTCCATTTCTTTCCAAGAGTTGGCTCATTCAAACAATCCAAGGCAACTTTACACCTCTCGTTTTGATGATAAGATTTGACCAAAAAAAAGTTGTGGTAAGAAAATGTTGGTTTGCTTCTGACTGTGGAAAAATAGCACAGACTTTTGTTATGATACGGCACCTAAATGCAATAATTGCAGAGACTTATTTCCGAACCCCGCCCGGGGGGCAATGTCTTATTTGACTATAAGACATTACAGTGGCACATGGGACTCAGTTTTAGTGTTTATTTCGAATGATGAGTACCATGATCCTTACCGTTGCGGTGAGATCTGTACCGTTTAAATATAATTTCAATAGTCTAGATTTAAAATTGTAATGAATGATTTCTTAAATAAGAAATTATTTTTTTAAAAAAATAACAATTAAGATATTCGATTTATTTTAGATTACGTATATATTAAAATAAAAAAATTAATCGAAACTATTAAGATTAAATCTAGAAGGTATGCAATGGTGATGATGAGATGATGCACAATGTGATGAGCTCTTGGTGCTCATCAGCCCGCTTAGATCTTATGTGCTCATTACATGCTTTTACCTCAATTAGAAATATGAGCATATTTTTTATTTATTTTTATATATTGTGTTAATTTAGATTTAAATTATGTGCTATTTTCTTAAATTTTTTTACATCCAATATCTCAAATTAATTAGTTTCCATGATACTGATGTTACAGATAAATATTTCTAGATGCAGGATTCGAAACTAATTAATTTGAGATATTTGATGCAAAAATCATTACAAAAAGCAATAGAGCTAACCTTTTCTTGACCGGGCGCCGGGGGGGGGGGGGGGGGGGGGGCTATCACATGGCAAACTAACTTGGAATTCACCATTCAACCGTTAAACAACTATGCTTTGGATATCCCCACATTCAATGTTTGGACTAAACTGTAGATGTCACTTCTTTTATCTAGCTTTTCAGATCTTTGAAATCTGCAATGCCTATAATCAATTAGTCTATAATAATTCTTTATCTTTTGGGATTAATATGCTTTTTCTTTTGTTCCTAAATTTTACATCAAATAGTCTATTTAATTGAGTTTCAAAAGGAAACAAAATGCTTCATTGATCAAAAGCAATGACATACTCAGGATTGTAAGAACCGGCTGAACCCAAGAGGGAGAGTGAATTGGGTGAAGTATAAAAATTTAGGAACTTTGAAATTCTTTTCGTAACTTACTGAAATCAGTTTATAAAGTAATAACCATACATTTAAACATGTATATACATTCAAACATATATGTTGGAAATGTAAGAGAGTGTGCAAACTGATTTATACTAGTTCGGCCCAATCCTTAACCTACATCCAGTCCCCAAGCTTCATTTGGGATTTTCAATCCACTATCTTCTTTCAACTCGATTACACGTTCTGTACTTGAAGTAATCCTCTCACTAGGATTCACTCCCCCTTACAAACTGTAATCAACACACCGCTTGATTACACACTCTGTACTCGAAGTAATCCTCTCACTAGGATTTACTCCCTCTTACAAGTTGTAATCAACACAATGTGTTTCCAACTCAAAATCACCCAATCTTGAGTAACTCTCAGAAGAATAGAATGATTACAATAAATCTTCTCTCTTAGAAGTGAATGGATAAACACTGAAGATTAAATACAAATCATTTCACTCTCTAAGTTAACTAAACATGAAAAATAAAGTTCAAATAGTGTGAGAGTAGAGTTTCAGCATGTTGGAAGTGTAAGCTTGTTCCTCCATGTTTTTCTGATTGAATCTGTCTTCTATTTATAGGTAGAGATCACCGTTGAGAAGATTCAATGACTGTTGGGTAAAGAAATATAGCCGTTAGAAACTAGCCGTTAGAACTTTTGCACAGCTTTCGATGTTCTGACACAAATCTGACTTTTTAAGATTTGCTTCTAATCCTTCGTTTAATCACCTGAAACTTGTACACAAATGATATAAATGATATTAAGAAGTGGTATGAATCATTTGGGTAATCATCTGGATGTTTATAAGAAGAATCAGGATTTTCGAAACGGTGATTTTCTGAAGCTGTGATGAAAACTCGAGTTTTCCTTTTGTTGTTGAGTGTTGGATTTCTCTCTGCCTGAGCAAAACTCGAGTTTTGGTCCAAAACTCGAGTTTTGGAAGTTCCTCTGAAGTTCGCTGCTCTCTGTCTGATGAAAACTCGAGTTTTCACTTGCAAAACTCGAGTTTTGCTTTTCTCCTGAACTTTGTTGAGTTTTCTTGAAATAACCATTAACTTTCGAAGACCATATCTCCTTGGTCTGAACTCCGTTTTGGTCCGTTCAACTCTTGATGGAAAGCTATGTGAGTCTACTTTCATAAGCCACTGATTTCAGCTCAATTGGATTTATCATTTGTGAGATATACTCAAAATACCGAAGGTAGGTCTGGACTATGACGTTGATTCTTGTGGCAACTTGTAAAAATCATAGCTCCTTGATCTGAACTCCTTTGGGCTTGAATTGTATATCAAAATGACGCATTGGGAGTCTAGTTTCATATGCTTTTGGTTTCGTCTCAATCCGATCTCTGGTTTAGGAGATATCATCGAATTACCAGACCTCGCCCGAGCTAAATGTGAAGCAGAGTGGAGTTGAAGAGCTGATCACGCTGTAAACTCAAGTTTTCACTTTGAAACTCAAGTTTTGAGTCCTAAACTAAAGTTTGTGCTTGAAAACTCGAGTTTTGCTCTTCCAGAGACACCAGAGATGCTGAAGACACTACAAACTCGAGTTTTGAGTCCCAAACTCAAGTTTTCTTCTATCCGAGAGGCAAATCACTGTAGTGAAGTAGGAAACTCGAGTTTTGACTTGGAAACTCGAGTTTTCTCATCCTGAAGCTGATTTTTGCTGACTTTAACTCCAAATTGAGTCATTCCAACTTCCATATGATCTTGGAAACTTCTAGCTTCAATATAAGAACTTGAATAACTATATCTTCATTCTTTCTTAAGCAAGTTCTTCTCTTCTCTTGAACATTCTTGATAATTCAACTCTTTCTTCCTTCCATCTCCCAACTTGATCATTCTCCATAACTCTAACTCTTTCTTTCTTCTCTTCTCTTGATCATTCTTTATCCTTTGACTTCACATCTTTTAATTCAATGCTTCTTTATTGATCTTTTTGTTGATCGTTCTCCGTCATTCAACTTGAACTTATCATTCTCTTGTAAGTTCTACTTTCTTCAATATTTCCTCTTCTTCTTGACTATTCCCAAAATCCTTTGAGAACTTCTTGCTTCCTTCATATTCTGATATTCCCATTATATTGTGTGCAAGAACTTCTTTCTTCAATCTACTTTCTTGATCATTCTTCAATATTGAATTTCACATCTACATTAAATATAAGACTTAGTCAAAGTAGAAGATAAATGTAGTATTCAAACTTTTTGCTCTTAATAATGGCATCTATATAAGACATCATCAAAACTAATCATATCTAACAAGGATCAATAAAGCCAGATGTATGTGGTATCCACACTCATTTTTTCCTAGTTGTCGAGGGGACTGTACATCAAAAGAAAATGGTAAACTAAATAAAGACAAATATAAAGTGATTGTCAATTAAAGAACTTGAGTTTAAACAGTTTACTTTTGGCTATTTGCTCGCCTCCTGCCCATTAAATAATGTTTTGAGTGCACTACATCATTAAAATGAAAAGTAAAAGACATTAAAACAATTTGTTTAAGTAAAAAAGCAATGATTTATAAACAACTTAACCTAATGTGCTGAAAATGATTTTTATCTCTTTGTTTGGCTTGCAACCCAAGGAATCAAATCAAAAGATGACGTTGATCAAGGATAAGCAATATATTCCATTAATGCAAGTTCTAGTTCATGGAATTACCCACATTAACATGCAAACAACTCACATCAATGAGGTCTAACAGCACAATCATGCATGAATATAATTCTCAAGCAAATTCTAAGCTATCAACTACTTCAACATACAACTATGTCAAAGAATCAAAATCATAGAATTCAACTGAAGAAATATATTAAAAGATGAAAGTACCAATCCAAAATCAGCACTGTAGCTCACACCTAAGGAGTCTCAATCTCAATAACACATAAAAAAATGAAAATCTAGAGTTAGGAAAATCAAATACATGTATTAGATTCAAAATATATAGAAGGGACTAAAGCGGCTGTTTGATATGAGGGGAGGGGAGGGAAAGTGAAGAGAGAGAAATTTTTTCAGTTGGATTTAAGAAAAAGAAGGAAAAAAAAAGTGGGGTTAAAAGTTTTTAATTAATTGTTAACTCTTATCTTACCTCTTATCTTTGTTAAAATTTTATAAACCCCACTTCTTCTATTTTTAAAATCCAACTCACAAAAATCTTATCTCTCTTCCCTCCAAATTGTACCAAACGGCCCCTAAAATAACACCCCTTAGATGGACCAATGCTCTGTGCCACTTCAACCCATCCTCAAGAGCAGGGACGGAACTTAATAATGACTAGAGGGTGCCATGGCCCAAAAAAAAAAAAATTGTTTAAAAATTTTTAGTGGAACTTTTTTTTTTTTTAGTGTTAGTGTAATAATACAACTTTGGCCCCTCCAAAGTAGTAAAATTAAATTTTGGCCCCCCAACTTCTTCTTCTTCTTCACATTTTCCCCTCTTTTTATATCTTTGGGCTTATAATTCAATCTTTGTTCCATGTGGGGTTTTATATGATTTATGTTAATTTTGTCATTCTTTTCTATATTTCATTCTAATTACCTAAAATTTTTAGCTTATCAATGAAATTTACTTTTGTAGTGTATCCCTTACTATACTTTTACCCATTTTACACTACACTTATAGATGAAATTAATTGACTTAATTTCATGAATATACTTTTTTTTAATTCTTTTCATTTTTAATGCATTTAAAACTTTCCATAAAAATTTTTTTTTGGGGCGCTGCCCTCAAACCCCCGAATCCCCACACTACTATTTTGCCCCTCTAAACTTTTCCTCCAAGTTCCATCACTACTCAAGAGAGTGAAAATGTCTCAACAATTCATGGAGACACGATCAGCCACAACTGGAAGCTCAAGCACGTCAGCCATGGTGATTAAGGGTTGAAGAATTGAAGAAATGGAGGAATTGGTAATGGCATTGTAGACTAATGGCATGTTAGAGGTTGCGAGTTAAATCCCACTTATAACCTCAGTTCTACTCTTTTAATTTAAAAAAGAATGCCATTTTCACTCTAGGTGTTTTGGGGGGGGGGGGGACATATCATAACAACTATTTTAACTAACATCTTTAATAGATTTAAATTAACTAATCAAAATCTTTCATTAAGGACGAGATGGGTAAGAAATAGTATGATAAAATATATATTTATCAAGGAGACTTTCCATTGATCTATCTTTAAGGATTACAATCTCCAACACTAGCTAGTAATATTGAATTTTATTATTCATTTAAGTTAAATTTCCCTTCATGAAAAGACATGCCTGAATTTGTTTTTAATAAAGACCTTCAGTATGTCAATATTTAAACTTTAAAATTCTAAGAATATACTAATACATCTTTAAAAGGCTGAATATGTAACATTCCAGAGAAATACCTACTTTATTATTAAATAAACATTCCACTATTCCCTTATTATATTATTCGGTGCACTATCAGGAGACAACTTGCAGATTCTCCACAATTCTTCCATTATTTTTGTAGACCATGTGACTATACCCCATTTGTTTAGCCACCCATATTTGTTTATTATATAATTCCAACACTTTCATATTGTCTTGACGTACTCATTCAGATGCATAAAACACCATGGTCCACTCCAATTCCAATTGATCATCTTCCCTTTCTTATTTTAATATTTTAAAGTGGTCCTACGTGAAACATTTTGCAAGACACCCCATGAGAATTTTATCTTCAGAAGAATAATTGTACATGCTAAACCCCCACTGTCCACGTGAATATCAAAGGATGACAGAACCAAGGGAGCAATAGATGGAATCTCCATACCTCACCTTATCTCCAGCATAATAATGCATATGCTCCACAAATTCTCTTGTGTCCAGCGAATTATGGGCCACGTACCCTCTCATTGGTTATTAAATCTATCTAGGCAGAACCATTTGCATAGTTTGCATCTGCTTATTTTGGCATCTGAGAGAGAGAGAGAGAACGTGAGTCAGAATATCAGTGGCAGAGAAGGCAGAGAGACAGTCCGAGAGTTTAAGTGAACACTGGGGAAAGAGTTTGTATGCCATCAGCAAACTAAGAGCTTGACTAAGGTAAGTTTTGGGACTCTTTCCTATGTGGTTATTATACGTTTGGAATAAAGAGAATTTTAGAATGTTGAAACTCTATTTTTGGAACTAAAACAGAGGTGAATGCATTAGGTTGCTACAGTAATCCCGTTAATGAACAGTGTTTTCACGTGTTACTGTAGCAGTTATTTTTGCTGTTGATGCACCAATGTTTAAGTAAAGCAAATCAAGGGAAAATAATCTCTTTTGAACATGAAATTTTGTGGACATATGGTACACATCCTAAAGTTTAAAATAAGTCAAAGAACACCATAATCCGATGTGTACAATGAGAGTTATGATTTTTCAAAGTTGGTCATAAAGATCTAGAAGTTCCAAGTGGTCAGCGAAGTATATTAATTAAACTGGGAATGATATTGGATTTTATGGCTATTAAAAATATTACTACATGAAAATAGACATGTTAAAGGTCATTTGGGTTTTTGAAACACCCCAAACGGAGTTCTGTGGAATTAATTGTGAATTTATGAAGTTCAGTCACTAATTCTGGAATTTACTGTACAAACCGAAAATAAAAGGAGTTTTCACAAACGATGGACTTCCAATTGAGAATAATGGTTTAGAGATTGTAGAAGTTGGAAAAGACTTATTTCTAGTAAGGAAGCTAGATATTTATTAAAGTAAATATTCATTATTATTGGAGATTTATTTGCATTATTGTTTATTTTAGGGTAATTTTGCCAATTGTACACCGGGAAAACTTACTGATATTTGTGAGCAACTGACAGGTAGTAACCTTAATCTTCATATGCCTTGTGTTACTTTGTATGTTTGATTTTTCCATGATTGTGGACCCGTGTCTCCTGAAAAGGGACATGCGTTTGGGTGCATTCAGAGTGGTCTGGGTTCAGAGCCCGGCTACTGTATCTTTCCTGGCGCCGTGGATCCGGGGCTTGCTTTGTCGAGCAGTCCTGCGTTTGTTTTTAGGACATTTAGTCCTTCCGGAATTAACACTCTACATATGGTATGTTTATTTGTGTTATTGCGCGTTTGATATTGAATGCTGTATGATTTATATTTTTCCATGTTATGGTGACATACATGCATTGCATACACTTGTTATATGAGATTAATGGTTACTCTGGGATTCAAATGTGAATCCCAGACTTTTGTAAGGAATTTGGGAGTGCTTCTGAGCTGGTGCTAGGTGACAAGGGTAAGCGTGCGGAGCAGAATTGAGCTGGAAGTAATTTTAAAATTGGAACTTTATTTTGGACTGCTCGGATGACTGTATTACTAATATTTTGGCCATTGAGTAATTTATCTGGGATGACTGTATGCTAATACCTTGATGATAACCTCCATCTACTGCACTTTAATTTATCAGTATGTTTGTCCAAACGAGAATGTGCTCTGTTGCTTACGCTCTGATACAAGACGTAAATAACCTGGGATTGAACTTTAAGGTAAAAGATTATAAAAAGAAAAAGAGGTTTAAGTTAAGGGCCCACACTACCCGTCACCCGAAAGGGGGAGACCGGTAGGTGTGTTACAGAATACTTACAAGATATAAGGAAGAAACTATTATACGAACAGTTTTTTAGCATATACTTCTACTTTGTATTCTTTGGTGTTTATTTACTATGTGATATATAGTCTCTATGATTTACTCTTTTTTTTTTTTGGGTTATTTTTATATCTTTCATATGCTTTTTTATTTTTATTTTTTTTTAATTTTGCTGTTAAAATTGGGGACATTGTGTGTGTGTGTTTTTAACACTCCTAATTGATTTTTCGTGAAAACTTCTAGAATAAGAATGACTAAAGAAGAAAGTGCACATGTGAAATTATATGTGGCATAAAATCCGATATAACATACATTCGTCTAAATACCGTTACCGCATGACTACATTGTTCTCATCATTCTCCTTACTGAGAGATAAGGAAAGAAAAGGAGGTCTAATATATTCTCCTTACTGGAGCAGGAGGACCCATGAACAGAGTTTGTAGCATTTGATAATTGGTAGCAAATTTGAAGATGAGATATTAAACAGAGAGGCATTGAAACCTTATCAGGAATATGGGCCAATATACCATTACGGCTAAGAGATTAGGATTAAGGAAAAAGACTATCTGCTACAAAGAATAATAGCATCGAGAAAGGGGGGGGGGGGGGGGAATGAAAAATGGAGATGAAATATTCATTTTTTTCATTGAAAAACTCAAAATACAAAGTGCACAACTTATTCTTTTCAGGATATCATTCTGCAAACACAGAACAGGACGTTACAAGCTTACAAGTTACAACAGAGTCAAAAACAGATTTGCTAGGCAGAAAACCACGATGTCCTCCTTAAAACTTAATCAACTTCTTCAATCTTTGGTCCAGCACCAGCACCACCAGAGGATGATTTGCTGTAGCCACCACTAGGCATGCTTGCACCGCCATCCATGGGCACATCGCCGCCGCTGCCGCCGCCACCTTGATACATCTTAGCTATAATGGGATTGCACAAACTTTCCAATTCTTTCAATTTGTCCTCAAACTCATCCACCTCTGCTAATTGGTTTCCATCAAGCCACTCAATTGTTTCATCAATTGCCTTCTCAATCTTCTGCTTATCTGCCGGATCCAATTTCCCGGCAAATTTCTCGTCCTTGATAGTGTTCCTCATATTATAGGCATAGTTCTCCAGAGAGTTCTTGGCCTCCACCTTCTTCTTCACTTCCTCATCCTGTGCCTTGTACTGCTCTGCCTCCTGCACCATCCTCTCTATCTCTTCTTTGCTCAATCTACCTTTGTCATTAGTAATAGTAATCTTGTTCTTCACGCCTGCTGTCTTATCCTCTGCTGACACATTCAATATGCCATTTGCATCAATGTCAAAGCACACATTGATTTGAGGAACTCCTCTTGGTGCCGGTGGGATCCCGGTGAGCTCGAATTTCCCGAGCAAATTGTTATCCTTAGTTCTTGCCCTCTCTCCTTCATACACCTGAATCAACACTCCAGGCTGATTGTCAGAGTACGTGGAGAAAATCTGTTCCTTCTTGGCGGGAATTGTTGTGTTTCTTGGAATCAACACCGTCATCACACCTCCTGCAGTTTCAATTCCAAGGCTGAGAGGGGTAACATCAAGCAGAAGCAAGTCTTGAACCTTCTGGTTCCCTTCACCACTCAGAATTGCAGCTTGCACGGCAGCACCATAAGCCACAGCTTCATCTGGGTTTATGCTCTTACACAGCTCTTTTCCATTGAAGAAATCCTGCAGAAGTTGTTGTACTTTTGGAATCCTTGTAGAGCCACCAACAAGAACAATCTCATGAACTCTACTCTTGTCAATCTTAGAGTCCCTAAGACATTTTTCCACAGGTTCCATGCATTTTCTGAACAAGTCCATGTTCAATTCCTCAAACCTTGCTCTAGTAATTGTGGAGTAGAAATCAATACCTTCATAAAGGGAATCAATCTCAATTGTCGTCTGAGCTGTTGAAGACAGAGTCCTCTTTGCCCTCTCACAAGCAGTCCTCAATCTTCTCAAAGCTCTTGCATTGGTGCTAATATCTTTCTTGTGCTTCCTCTTGAACTCTTGCACAAAGTGATTCACAAGCCTGCTGTCAAAATCTTCACCTCCCAAGTGAGTATCACCAGCTGTGGCCTTCACTTCGAAAATCCCCTCTTCAATTGTCAGCAATGAAACATCAAAAGTTCCACCTCCGAGATCGAAGATAAGAACGTTCTGTTCACCAGACCTCGAATCCTTCTTATCCAAACCGTAAGCAATAGCAGCAGCAGTGGGCTCATTGATGATTCTCATCACATTAAGCCCTGCAATAGCACCTGCGTCTTTCGTAGCTTGTCTCTGAGAATCATTGAAATATGCAGGGACAGTAACCACGGCGTTCTTCACTGCTTGTCCCAAATATGCCTCTGCGACTTCCTTCATTTTCGTCAACACCATTGAAGAAATCTCTTCGGCTGCGAACTGTTTCTCCTCGCCTTTGTATTGAACCACGATCATTGGCTTGTCGCCCGGACCAGACACGACTTTAAATGGCCAGTGCTTCATATCGCTTTGGACAGAAGGATCGGAGAATCGCCGGCCGATGAGTCGCTTGGCGTCGAAAACAGTGTTCTGTGGGTTCATGGCTACTTGGTTCTTGGCGGCGTCTCCAATGAGACGCTCTGTATCAGTGAAAGCAACATAAGAAGGAGTTGTTCTGTTACCTTGATCATTGGCTATGATCTCAACGCGATCGTTCTGCCATACACCGACACAGCTGTAGGTGGTGCCGAGGTCGATGCCGATAGCCTTTCCTTCTGTCTGGGCCACCATTGATGCAAGAAATCTTATACGAATATGAGAGAAGAATGTGAGGATTATGAAGAAAGCAATGAAGTTGATTGTTTGTAAGGCGTTTGTGATTGGCGAATAGACTAAGATTTTCAGAATCAGCTTTGATTGGTGATAGAGATAGAGAGAAGTAATATATATATATATGTATATATAGGAAGAAGAAAACGGTAAAGAAAATTCGAGAGGTGAGTAGAAACAACGGTTTCGAAGAGAAACTAGATTGTTCTGGAGAAGGACGTCGACTGAAGTTTTGATTCACGCCCTCCGTGTCTGTCTTCTTGCTCAATATTATTAGCTCTTTTAATTATTTATAGTATTTAATAAGAGGTTTACTTTTCTCATGTTACATGAGAGAAAGAAGATTCCTACACACATATAAAATGGTGAGACCCACATATATATATAATGAGCATTATATATATATGTGGTCCCACCATTATATGTGTGTATGACATGAGAAAATATTTCTCCTACAACATGAGAAATGTTTTTCCCATTTAATAATTATGTGTTTTATTATCTTTTTTTTACCAACATTTTATTATCATAATTGATTGTATATTTAATTTAATACTGCATGAATACTTTAACATCATGAAATCAAATGAATAATTAATTGGATAGACAAAATTGAGTACGGACAAAATTAAAGAAAAGATTCAAATCTATTTTTTCCTCTTAATTTTATAATTTTAACAAAAATACAATTTTCAATTGAAATCGCTTTTGGGATTTCCCCCCCTAATTATAATGTTTTAATTAAAGGAAAAAAAGGGAGAATGACACAGGAAATTAAATATTTATTAACAGAGATCTTAAAAATTACAATTATTTTTTAGAACTAAAAATCAAAATTTAAAATTTAAATACAAAATTAACCCTAACTAAACTACCTACATTTTATCTAGGGAAAATATCATTCAGGTCCTAAGGAAGAGAAAAAATATCAAAAAATCTCAACCCCAAATCCCAATCCAAAAAGTCCCTAGGAACTTTTTTTTTATACTAATTATGAAATTTCAATATCAAAAAAGTCTAGTTGTCAAAATAGTTTTTCATATTGTTAAAATAACTTTTCCTAATGTTAAAAATTTCCTATGAAAAAATTGTATTGTCAAAATAGATTTTCATATTATCAAAATAATTTTTCCTATTCTCAAAAATTTTTCAGGTTTCTAAGGGTTAGAGGAAAAACTTAAAAAAAATTTGACAACATGAAAAACCATTTTGACAACAATTTTTCATATAAAAATATAAACAACATGAAAAGCTATTTTAATAACGGGACTTTTTTAATATTTTTTCCTGTAATTAATATTAAAAAAGTCAGTAGGGGATTTGGGGTTGAAACTTTTTTAATATTTTCTTTTTCTTTTCCTGAAAACTTGAGTGACATTTTCCCTTTTATCTAACGCCATCTCAATTATTTGACTGTTATTATCAATTGGTGTTCTCTTTTATATATCATTTGTTATTAGTTTTATTGTTTTGGAACTTATTCAATATTATTATATTTGAAATTTATTTTCAAGAATTTGTTGGTAATAATATAGAAGCTAAAAAAATCGTCCTAAATCAAAATTCCAAAATAACGTGCAATAATAGAGTTTTTGTGATGTATTAAGAAAAAGAGTTTTTTCTTTGTGATTTTTAAAAGTTCTTAAAATTTCAAAACTTAGAAAGAGGTAATTTTCTAATTATGTTTAGATTTTAGATACTACTTTAATTTGGGTAATTTTTCAAAATAATCCAATATATATGGGAGGGAATATCATAAAAATATTTTAATTTGGGTAATTTTTCAAAATAATCCAATATATATGGGAGGGAATATCATAAAAATATTGAGTTGCATATATATATATATATAAAAGTAATAGTCAAATAGGTGAGATGAGGCAAGAGAGGATGTAGGGAGCTTGATTAGAGTTAATTTCAGGATTGAAAATTTATATTTTAATTTTTTGTCCTTAAAAATAATTGCAATTTTTAATATCCTTGATAATAAATATTTTTTTCCCTTGGGCTTGCTCCATTACCCTATGTTTGGATCGAAAGAAAAGTGGAGAGAAAATAGAGGGAGGGGATACTAGCACTAGCACTAGCACTGAAAACTTCTAAAAATGTTTTTTTTTTTAAAAAAAAAAGCCTTACTATTTTTTAGTTTTCCTTCCTAGTCCCTCCCCCCACCGGGGCAAAAAAAAAAAAAAAAAATCTCTATCTAAACAAAGGGTTAATTCTCCCTTAATTAAAATATTTTCAGCTAAATGGTTTTTTTGGCTAACTTTTAATGTTGTAAGATCATTTTCTACCAGGATTTTTTACCAATACCTTATAAGCAGTTAAAAAAAAAAAAAAAATCCTCAAATGCCATATGATGAAAATTATTGAGAGGGGCAGGGTTCGAACCCTGGATATGGAGGAGGGAGGCCAATTAATACTGGCTCCCATGCCATTGTGCTACTACCATATGTTTAATCACTTTTAACTCCCTACTGATTTCAAATAAGCCTATTCTATTTCTACCATATGTTTGATCACTTTCACCTCCCTACTGATTTTAAAAGGAAAGCAACTTGCTACCTCTAATTATAAATATAACACAAAATTTATAGTACAATTTGCATTATAAAATATGTCATATATTTAGGACCGGATGAGTTTTTTTTTTTTTGGAGGGGGGGGGGGGTTTATACTGGTTTTTTTCCCCTCTCCTTTTCTTTTTTGTTTATTTGTCCTTTCATTTCTGACTTAATGCAAAGGGAGTAATGTCAGCAAGAAAGTTGTATAAATTAATGAAATTTGACACTATAAAACAAATTCAATCAATCCTGTTTATAAATGAAGTTTATATTATTTCATCAAAATATCTGTATTAGAAATTCATTTTGGAAAGTCTCTTGGGTTTTTTTGGTTGCAGCCATCGAATACTTATACACTCCTTTTTTCGCATTTTCAGTTCATCCACCATGCCCCCCATTTATACACTCACCATGCTACCCATTTTATACCCTCTGGTCTTATTTATATATCCATTTTGACAAAAAATTTGATCTTTATTATAAGTCCAACTTCAAAATAATAAATGCGGCTTTTACATTTTGCCCCTATTAATTACAACAAACAAAAAGAATCTATTAATGTTAATTTTTAAAACCAATCATAAATAAGAACAAAATAAGAAATGTTAACTAGCTCTCCTTAATATATGAGAATAAGATAATTTAATTTTATAAATAGACCATAGTGGTACATTGTTGGTGGGGAAAAAGTTGGAGAAAGGAAACGATAAAGAGAGAAGATAGAAGAAAGAAGGAAGATGAGTTAATATCTGGTTTGGTGGGATGAAGTAAAAGGAAATGACATTATCTCCCACCTCAATTTTGATGTCAAGAAAAATAGTATATACACACCTGTGTTGATACTTTTTTATTTTATTTCAATATTATGTCTTACACCAGTAGACCAACCCTATGTTTAAAGAGATAACATCATGAAATTGGACATGGCTTTAGAGATGCTCCAACTTGCTTTCAGTGAGCTACCCAGAATGGCATCGCAAGAGCATGAGCCAACATTTCACACAAAAGAAGAGAGACCAACATAAAAGCAGATAAATTAACCAATCATATTAAATAATAAGACGTCTCTAGCAGAGTTCCTTTTTTAATTAACACAATATTTCCTCAGTTGCAATAGCAGATAAAGGGTGTGTTGGCGGAAACAAAAAAAAGGAAGATAAAGGGAAAAGAGAGATTTTACAACATATTGTGTCATTGTATATTATTTGAACAGGTTAGAGGAGGTGTGGTTCAATTTTTTTTTAAGTGCCTCTGGTGTATAACAAAAGAATTTTTTTGTTTTTTAAAAAATCAATGGGGAAGCCAAGCGAAAAATTGGTGAGAAGTGAGAACACACAATGCCCAGCTAGCCCCACCTTAATATAGTTGAAAGTACTTATAGCAAAAATTAAGGTTAAAATATTGAGAAAATTGCATATAGGTCCTAGGTACGACAAAATAACCCCTTAAAATCTCAACATTACATTGAAGCCTTTTTACAAAAAATTTCAATTGTCAAACACTCATGAACTTATTAATGGAATTTTTTACAATAAATTTCCATTATTTCAATTGTCAAATGCTCATACATGCCCATTGTCCATGTCACATTGTGGGCAATAACAGTTATCTTTGCTTTCTATTCAATGAAACTATATCGTTGTTGCTGCTATTTATCTGTCTCTTTTTTGTGTCTTTGAATATATACAATTAATGCTACTCTAATCCGTCCAATTTCACTGACAAGTCCAAGAGCGTCCACTGACAAGTCTATTGGTGCTACACGGACAAATCTATGGGCGTCTATTAACAAATCCATGGGCATTTAACACCTGAAATTTATTGTAAAAAATCCCATAGCACTTAAATGTAATTTTGAAATTTCAATGGATCATTTTATCATATTTTCTCTTGCCAAGACCTAAATGCAATTTTCCCTGAAAAATTCAGCCATAACCAACCAGCATCGTCGGTTGACGAAGGAGAGCAACTGGTTCAGCACAATGTTTCTCTTTTTATCAAACCACTTTCTTCCATCAATTCAGAGGGCACCAATTGGCTTTTACGCTAAGTTAACGAAACCATCATGTGTGAATTGTCCATCCTCTCTGAGCAAGGGCCCTTATCACTTGGCTGGCAGCGTCGGCAGTGTCATTAAGTGGAGGATAACTCCAGCTATCAGTTACCTATAATTTCAAACAGATGTCATTAACGTTATGTGTATAGATTCAAAGACACATAAAACACAGACAAAGATAAATAGCAGCAGCAACGATATAGTTTCATTGAATAGAAAGCAAAGACAACAGTCATTGCCCACAATGTGACCTGGACAATGAGCTCGCAAAGAGTTTGCTTGTGAGGAAGAAATCCCAGAAATTACGTGACCAGAAAATAGGAAGAGTTTGTGTGTGATAGGGATAGGCAGGCAATTGGTTATGATCTTTTTCTAAGTGATGATTCCTCTGTCATTTCTATAATTTCCCACTACACTTCTCTGCAACTTTCATATTCCTGTACTGTGAACGGGGTCACCTCTCAATACTATTATTTCCACTTTGATGATTAACATAATATAAAGCATACTGACCATATTCCATTATTTGTTATTTGACTTTTACAACTTTTATAATTGCAACAGTGTGACTATATATATTTCTTGATCTAAAATAATCAAGAAAACTCACATTCTCCTTTCCGGTGAATGGTCGAGCAACACCTTGGTCCATCAAACGCTTTTGAAAGTCAGCAAACTTCCATGTACACAGCTCTGCTCCAATTACATACACAGGCTTCCTGTAATATAAGATATTGAGTCAAAGAGACCAAAATGTAAGATTAAACTACAACTTTTCAAAATATGGACCCGTGATCATATTTGGCACTTACCCAGTACTGCAAGCCTCACTCAACATACTGACAGAATCAGCAGTGATGACAAAAGCATCAGCCCAGGCGAGATGTCCCATATGTGGATTTGGTCCTAAATGTAATATGGAAAAAAGATACACATCATTTCCCATATCAGGAAGCAAGTATGGATTTCGCTTTCAAGAATGTGGTAATTATGTATGTAACATCCCAATTTTCTAAAGTGTTTTCGAAATAGTTTGATCAAAATTTGAAAAGATTTAATCAGAGTAGAGCATCGGAATAGTCGTGAAACGAGTAACTGATAAAACATTCATTAAAGGTGCATCAGTCTTCTGTTACAGTCATCCAAGAGTCGAATATTCAGAAAAAAAAAACAGAAATAAAGATTTTTAAAGAAAACTCCTCGTCTGCCTCTTCACGCCACCTGCTTACCCTTCTCCTTGGATTGTCCTCCTGAGGATCCTGGGGCTAAAGCAAGAGCTGAGGTTCAATTACCATTGAACCTCAGGTAACGGTTAACCTCATGCTTATGTATCAAATATGAATGACAGATATCCATGGCAAAACAGTAATAATCACATACAATACATTCATAATCAAATAATAACATAACACAGCCACTGCAATATGCATGTTATTATAGTCTGCACTATTCACCAGTGCCACGGTGTACATCCGTGTCCTCAGCGCTAGGAAAACATAACGGCATTATCAAGACTATAACCCGTTTTAAGTTGTATGTGTATGATCAATTTTTAAAACAGAGTTTCAGTCTATCTATCACATATAAGCATACAATAAGCATTAGAGTTAGTGTTACAGTACGCGTCCGTACCTTCGTTGATGATGCTTTGGTACGTTTGACGAATACGGTACTTCTAACGGAAAACAGCGGTATAACAGCAGCAGCGGTAAAAGTTCATAGATATCCTATAATATCATTTTTATCAGTGACCATCAACTTTGCAATACTTGTGGAATCCTATGCTGAAGATTTACTATTCATGTGAATAGTTCCAGTAAAATATTTTTACCGTGACGGTAAATAATTTTTACTGTTCGATAAATAGTATTTACTGTACTAGTAAATAATATTACTGCCCAAGAATAATTCCTTTCTGATGTGACAGATCAGGCTAAGCTGCAGCCACAGAGCATACTCAGAAAAACTCTATCAGGCTTTTCTACTATAATTACCGAAAGAAACTACCAAATCTTAAGACTAGGGACCAAAGAACTTAACCTTGAAGTTCTTACTCCTTCTCTCCAGCTCCGAGAACTTTACTCTAAATTCTCACTCTAAACTCTAAGAATTCTCTCTCTTCTATTAAACTCGACCGTTGTGATCTGAGTTTGGTGTGAAGAAAATGAAGAAGTGAGACCTCTATTTATAGTGTTGGAAAATGGGTCCTTAAGTGTAATTTTCGTCTCTGGGTCGTTTTACGTAATTTTCCTAAAAATAAAAAGAGTACGCCCGTGAATCTGTCAGCCGCCTCGTGAAAAATTTTGAAATTTTTTAATAATATTTTAATATTTTAATAATATAATATAATATATATTATTTTATTATTATAATATAATATTATTATTTAAATAATAAATTATTATTGAGTGGGTCCCGCGGCCAAAAATTTCAAACTCACGAGAGTTTCTGTCGGCAGAGGAGAAATAATTTGACGTGGGTCCCACATGAATAGTGAATACGTATTTTGGAATAGTAGATACGTATATATGAATAGTAAATACTATTCACGTCCCACAAAATACCGTTTCAGAATTCGCCATTTTTTTAAAAAATAGAGCCTAGTAGTCTTTAAAAACAGACAAATTTCTATGTCTTTAGACCCAAAATTTAGGATATTACATTTCTCCCCCCGTTAAATAAAATTTCGTCCTCGAAATTTACTCTACACCTACTAAACATTGAGCCATAAACTCCGGATATTTTTCTTTCATATCTTCTTCCGTTTCCCAAGTTGCTTCATTAGGCGATAAACCCTTCCAGACCACCTTCACAAAAGGAATATTCCTGTGTCGAAGCTGCTTCTGTTGGTAATCGAGAATTCGCTCCGGTTCGACCTCGAAAGTGTTATCATGTCGTACCTCGATATCCTCATACTGAATAATATGATCGTGGTCAGGTTGGTATTTCTTTAGTTGAGAAACATGGAAAACATCATGGAGTTTACTCAAATTCGGGGGTAAGGCTAACTGGTATGCGACCGGTCCACGTTTTGCCAAGATTTCGAATGGCCCAATGTACCGAGGACTTAGCTTTCGCCGTTTAAGCGTTCTACCAACACCGGTTACCGGGGATATCTTGAGAAACACATGGTCTCCAACCTCGAATTCTAGTGGTCTTCTCCTCTTATCAGCGTAACTCTTCTGTCTGCTTTGTGCTGTTAGGAGTCTCTGTTTGATCAATGCAATTTGCTTGGAGGTTTTATCAACTAAATCTGTCCCGATGAATTCTCGCTCCGACAATTCTGTCCAGCATATAGGTGATCGACACTTCCGCCCGTACAATGCCTCAAACGGAGCCATCTGTATGCTCGAATGGTAACTATTGTTGTAAGCGAATTCGACCAGCGGTAAATGTTCATCCCAATGGCCTTTGAAATCCAATACACACGCTCTAAGCATATCTTCTAGAGTCTGTATTGTCCTTTCAGATTGACCATCGGTCTGCGGGTGATAAGCTGTACTAGGTCTTAGCTTAGTTCCCATCTCTGCATGCAAAGCCTCCCAGAATCGGGATGTAAATCGCGGGTCCCGATCAGAGACAATACTCTTAGGTATACCATGAAGTCTTACGATCTCTTTGATATAAATCTCCGCCAAACGTTCTGGTGAGTAGTTAATACTAATGGGGAGAAAGTGTGCCGACTTAGTCAATCGGTCAACAATTACCCAAATCGCGTCGTGTTGTCTGATCTTAGGTAACCCTACCACTAGATCCATGGTAATGTTCTCCCATTTCCATTCCGGAATTTCCAAACCTTGAAGAAGACCAGGGGGTCGTTGGTGTTCAGTTTTAACTCTTTGACAGGTCAAACATTTTCCCACGTATTCAGTTACATCTTTCTTCAATCTGGGCCACCAAAACTCGGATTTCAAGTTCTGGTACATTTTGACCATTCCCGGATGTAGAGTATATCTACTCTTATGAGCCTCGTCTAGTATCTTCTGTCGTAATTCACCATCCTTCGGAATGTAGATCCGCTTCTTGTATCTGACCAAGCCACTTGGCGATAGGTCACGGTCTTGAGTCTCTCCTCGTGAGATCATCTCCCGTGCTGCTATAGCCCACTCATCGTGCTTTTGAGCTTCCTCAACCGCATCTCTCAGATCATATTCCCCTTGACTAACAAGGAGACTTTCAAGATAAATGTCATCGGATGTGCAGTGGTTCATGCAAACCTGATTGGTCAGGTTTAGGTCCCTGAACTCCTCAAGTAGTTTCCGCTCTTGTATCATCATGTACGCAGTGAGTACCGTTTTTCTACTGAGTGCATCAGCTACAACGTTTGCTTTACCCGGATGATACTTGATCTCCAAGTCGTAATCTTTTAGCAAATCCATCCAGCGACGTTGTCTCATGTTGAGTTCCTTTTGATCAAAAGGGTATTTCAGACTCTTGTGGTCGCAGTATAACTCTACGGTTGCACCATAGAGATAATGCCTCCATATTTTTAAAGCAAACACGATAGCTGCAAGTTCTAGATCATGCGTAGGATAGTTCAACTCACGGTAGTCGATGCAAAGTCGTAGGCTTCCGTCTTTCTTTTTAACAAACAATACGGGGGCTCCCCACGGTGACACGCTGGGTCGAATAAACCCTTTCTCCAGCAGTTCTTCAAGTTGCTTCTTCAACTCCTGCATCTCATTCGGCGCCATTCGGTATGGTGCTTTTGATATTGATCCCGTTCCAGGCATCAACTCAATGGCGAACTCAACTTCTCTTTCAGGAGGTAACTCAGTGAGATCCTCTGGAAACACATCAGGGAACTCGTTGACAACCGGAATGTCTTTGAATGAGAGTTCAGCTTCCGCCTTTACAGAGAAAAATACCATGTATGCTTGGCAACCATGCTTTATGCATTTTTCTGCTTCCGAAACAGAGATATAACTCAGACTCCCATCAACCTTGCTTCGGTTGTGCGGGGGTGCGAAGGATATCTGTTTACTTCCGCAATCAATTATCGCATTGTTAGCCGTCAGCCAGTCAAGACCGAGAATAACGTCAATGCCACTAAGCGGTAGTCGGATAAGATCTATGTTTGAAACTCGTCCATTTACGCTCGCAATACAATTAAGGCATGCATCAGAAGCTAAGGATTCCGCACCAAGTGGTGTGGCTACTAGTAGATCATATGGTAGTCTATAAGCATGCATTCCTAGCCGCTTTGCACAATCATATGAAATAAACGAGTGGCTAGCACCAGAATCATACAATGCTTGGAGTAAATTCCCATTAAGAGAAATAATACCTTTGATCATTTCCGGAGATTTTCTGGCTTCTTCATTCGTTAAAGCAAAAACTCGACCTGGGTTTTGCGGCCTCGCCTCCAGTGCTTTTTGTGGACAGTTTGTGCTAAGGTGCCCCGGCTGCTGGCACTTGTAGCACACAATCTTTCCTTCGCAGTTAGTTCCTTGATGATACCTTCCGCATTTTGGACATGCTCTGGATGTCTGTACCCTTGGGAAGTTCTGCTGCACAGATTGGAATGGCCTCTTGTTTCCTTCACGGAAATTACTCCAATTGGTCTTCCGTTTCTGCGATGAGTTTCCACGGGTAAAACCGCCACGACTGGGGCCACTACTATGAAAGACTCTAGTCTTCCTGAGCTCCTTCAAATTTCTTTCGATCAATCGACAAGCTTCCACCGCTTGAATCAATTGTGAGAATTGCTGCGACACAAGCTTCTCCTTTATTTCATACTTCAAGCCATAAATCAGTATGTTTGCCATACTGCCTTCATCTTCACATTGCCTAAAGAGGGTTGAATATCGAGACAAATTGGTAAAACGTGCATAGTAATCATCAAAAGATTCATCTTGCCCTTGTCGAATGTGCAGAAATTCAGATTCCTTAATCATCTGAACAGAGAGTGGAAAATATTGCTCGTTGAATTTTTCTAGGAATTTCTCCCACGTAATGGGACAGTGACGTGCTCGCAGTGTTGCCGCAATGCTCTTCCACCAACGATCTGCATCTCCTTGCAGCTTATAAATTGCCAGTTGAGCTTTTCTATCTTCCGGACATTCCATGACTTCGAATATCTTGTCCAGCTGCATCAACCAGTCTTCTGCTGAATCAAGCTTGCCTCGGAAAGCTGGGGGTTTCATTTTACAGAATTGTGTCACCCAATATTGGGTATTCTCGACCACTCTATTCGGTTGCTGTAGCTCAGCCATCGCTCTCTCCTGTTGGGGAGGTATTTGGAATCGATTGGTTCCCTCAACTTCATTGTCACGTTCTTCGTCGTGTTCGTTGTTGTTTTCATTCTCCTCATAAATTTGTTCTTCCTCTACTTGTCCCCCTTCGGCTTGTCTCTCAAGCCGTTCTGCAAGAAGCGTATCAATGAGTGCCCTTTGCTCTTGTAACATTCTCCTCATCTCCTGCATCTCATCCCGCTCTGGTTGCTGTGGTTGTTCCGGACCTGGCAGGGGTATTACTTGTGTTTGTCTACCTCTGCCTCGGCCTCTGCCTCGGCCTCTGCCTCGTCCTCTAGGGACTCCGGATCCTCTCGAGTTTGCCATACTTAAATCTTTTATTTATGAAACCATATGAACGTTAGAGAAATAATAATTAGCATACAAATAGGCTTAGCACATATTCAAACATATTTATATATTTTTATAATCAACCATCATTCACAGTAATTGCTTTATTTTACAATTTATCTTCTTAGGGTCTTTTAAAGGTGCACTACAACAGCGTCTATATCTACTACTACTATTACTATGCGTCACTAGTACTTCCATTGCTTCCTTGGACTGATTCTGGTTTTTGTCTCCCTCCTGGTTCACATGCTACGATGTACCCAGCTTTGGATCAGCAGTAGGTAGATGTAGACCTTCTCAATAGGTCCTGCATCGAGAAGTTCATTCGTTTTGTGAATCCAGAAATTGGTTCGAGGAAAATGATGAAGAGTGGATCGGATCCAGTCTTCGGGAGGATAGGGGCTGTTGAAGGGCATGAACGTATCGTAAAGCTCCCTAACACGGGTCAAGAAGCGTAAGTACTGCTCTTGAGCGGTTGCCACATTCCAGCCTGCTCGAACAAAGTCATCATACAAAATCTCCGTCAAGTCGCGGTTGCCATTCAGCACATACCGTAGGTTTTCATCGTCAGCGTTTTCTAAAATAGCTACATTATCTGCGTGCTCTTCTTCTAAGTCAGCTACATTAATGTAGTCAAAATTGTCCCCAACAGAGGAATGATGTGAATCTGCTGGGGAACCTGGTGTAGGTATGGCTGGAACAGAATTAGAACCATCAGAGTTTTCTGGGCTTGGATGGTATTCGGGCTCTGGGTCATGTAAGTGTTCAACAGGGTAATGTGGATTGTATGGCGACCCCAAATCATTAGCAAGAACAGAACGTATTGGCACAATTTGAGGTGCAGATGCGGGCGGGGAATAAACCGGGTCAGGGTTCAATCTTCGGGCCACCATCTGAGGGTTTACAGTTTTTCGAGCAACACGTCTCATACGTCCGTAACGGTAAACGAAAGGGGCTCTTTGATAACTAAGTGGGGATCTAGCCATTTCCTGAAACACGTACACCAAGGTTATATCAGTACTCTTTTCGAAATATGTTCCAAAACTACGGCTTAGAGCCTAACTCAATTAATCAACCGATTGGCCAGGTAAGTGTCTATCATGGGGGTCTCACCAACTCTATGGCGACTGCTTGACCGAACCATATAGACTAGCCTTGCCTTCGGTACCAATGGTTTCTTATAACTGAGCCAGGTTCTAGCCGAAAAATATTTTTTTTAAAAAAAAAAACTCCGAACCTAACTCCGTTACTCAAATACACCGGCCTAGCCAGACTTTTTGGAGTAACTTAGTTAACTTCAGAAATGTCTGCTCTGATACCAAAAATGTAACATCCCAATTTTCTAAAGTGTTTTCGAAATAGTTTGATCAAAATTTGAAAAGATTTAATCAGAGTAGAGCATCAGAATAGTCGTGAAACGAGTAACTGATAAAACATTCATTAAAGGTGCATCAGTCTTCTGTTACAGTCATCCAAGAGTCGAATATTCAGAAAAAAAAACAGAAATAAAGATTTTTAAAGAAAACTCCTCGTCTGCCTCTTCACGCCACCTGCTTACCCTTCTCCTTGGATTGTCCTCCTGAGGATCCTGGGGCTAAAGCAAGAGCTGAGGTTCAATTACCATTGAACCTCAGGTAACGGTTAACCTCATGCTTATGTATCAAATATGAATGACAGATATCCATGGCAAAACAGTAATAATCACATACAATACATTCATAATCAAATAATAACATAACACAGCCACTGCAATATGCATGTTATTATAGTCTGCACTATTCACCAGTGGCACGGTGTACATCCGTGTCCTCAGCGCTAGGAAAACATAACGGCATTATCAAGACTATAACCCGTTTTAAGTTGTATGTGTATGATCAATTTTTAAAACAGAGTTTCAGTCTATCTATCACATATAAGCATACAATAAGCATTAGAGTTAGTGTTACAGTACGCGTCCGTACCTTCGTTGATGATGCTTTGGTACGTTTGACGAATACGGTACTTCTAACGGAAAACAGCGGTATAACAGCAGCAGCGGTAAAAGTTCATAGATATCCTATAATATCATTTTTATCAGTGACCATCAACTTTGCAATACTTGTGGAATCCTATGCTGAAGATTTACTATTCATGTGAATAGTTCCAGTAAAATATTTTTACCGTGACGGTAAATAATTTTTACTGTTCGATAAATAGTATTTACTGTACTAGTAAATAATATTACTGCCCAAGAATAATTCCTTTCTGATGTGACAGATCAGGCTAAGCTGCAGCCACAGAGCATACTCAGAAAAACTCTATCAGGCTTTTCTACTATAATTACCGAAAGAAACTACCAAATCTTAAGACTAGGGACCAAAGAACTTAACCTTGAAGTTCTTACTCCTTCTCTCCAGCTCCGAGAACTTTACTCTAAATTCTCACTCTAAACTCTAAGAATTCTCTCTCTTCTATTAAACTCGACCGTTGTGATCTGAGTTTGGTGTGAAGAAAATGAAGAAGTGAGGCCTCTATTTATAGTGTTGGAAAATGGGTCCTTAAGTGTAATTTTCGTCTCTGGGTCGTTTTACGTAATTTTCCTAAAAATAAAAAGAGTACGCCCGTGAATCTGTCAGCCGCCTCGTGAAAAATTTTGAAATTTTTTAATAATATTTTAATATTTTAATAATATAATATAATATATATTATTTTATTATTATAATATAATATTATTATTTAAATAATAAATTATTATTGAGTGGGTCCCGCGGCCAAAAATTTCAAACTCACGAGAGTTTCTGTCGGCAGAGGAGAAATAATTTGACGTGGGTCCCACATGAATAGTGAATACGTATTTTGGAATAGTAGATACGTATATATGAATAGTAAATACTATTCACGTCCCACAAAATACCGTTTCAGAATTCGCCATTTTTTAAAAAAATAGAGCCTAGTAGTCTTTAAAAACAGACAAATTTCTATGTCTTTAGACCCAAAATTTAGGATATTACAATGTACCTTCTCCATCCCATATTGTGACCTTAGGATTTGTGCTGAATTCTCTTATTAAAAACTTTGAAATCTGTCATAATAAAAAGTTTAATTTATTAAAAGAACAAATAAAGTTAGCAAAGGATATCCCAAGAAGACCTCCCATCACCAATCACGAAGGTGGGAGCCAAAGGTGATTATGATCACACCATTTTGAAGACGGGGAAAATTTTATTGTGATAAGTAATAACATCATCTTTAATACCTTCTCAGGAGTTCTTCTTGAGAAGGATATTTTAATAGTCCCACAACTCCAAAGAACATTCTGAAGCATTGTCGTCAACTGTTTTGCAAGATTATCATCATGGGGACAGTTTCCTGGGAGAGAGATGTTCGTTTAAGATCAAGTGATAAGGTATAATCAAGTATGTAAAGAAAATTGAAAAGTTGGAACAGAGAATTCTTATTTCTATCAAACAGCATCACACATAACAAATATAATCAGACAAATGTAATACAAATTACTTGTAGGTCCACCAACATTAACCACAAGCAAAGGCTTAGGCAAAGTTGCTAACTCATCATGCCAGAAAGAAGCAGCAATCCTCAAGGCAGCGGAATCTGCTCGATGAAGAGCTCCCACAGTAAGAATCTAGAGAAAAAATGTAACCTCCTCAATAAGCCAAAAAGAAAATCAGTAAAACTATTATACAACCATAGAACCTACCACATTGGGTCCAGGTGGTTCTCGTGGAGTAACCAACCTCCGCAGAAACCAAGGAATTTGCCTTTGGGCATCAAGAGTCAACGGATAGTAATCATGGCAAGGAGTGATCACAAGATCAAACATATTCAAGTCACATCTAGGATGTTGTATCTGAAATAGTTACATGAGTGTTAGAAAAGCAACATGACAAATGCCTTTCAATAACCATGGTCATGACTGGTATGGAGCCAAAAGGAGGAAAATATTTGAAGATGCAAAATCTGAACAAGAAATTCATGTTACACTTCAAAAGCAGCAAAATAGCCTAAAGGTGGATAATTTGTGTTTATGCTGGGGTGAGAGACGACATATATTTATTCATCAAGTTGGAAATAGCTGCTTCGCAATAAGGTAATGAATTGCCAGTTAACCTATGGCATTCTAGGACTAAGATCTCTAAATCTTGTAAGGTACAAAGGGCATCAAATGCAAAGAAAAGCTATGAAAATAGATTAGGACACTTAAAAAACTATATATATTTATGCTTTTGAGGGATCAAAAAGAATAAGTGAAAAATTTGACCTGAACAACAAATACATTTTCTGGAGCTAACCGTTTAATGGAGCTAGCAACAGAAATAGTATCTTGTCCAGATGCAACCACCAGCAAAGGGCCATCCCTAAAAATGATAAAAAGGGATCATTGAGATAATGGCATCTCGTTAAGGAATTCAAATGATACGTAACACTAAAAATATTAATGTAGGCACTGATGGCTTCCCCTCAATGGTGTCAATTAGTTGTTTTGGTTTCTTACAGAGATTACATGTATCATATGCAGATGAAATTTAAATGCAATCATGAAAAATATAAAAGACAAAAGCATGTTGACATACTTTTTAAATGTTTTGCGGGCCATTCTTGCAATTTGTGGAGCATCTGCTTCTAAAATGTTAGATAAGCCTGAAATAGACATTATTTTAACAGACAGGTAACTCATTAGTTCAACTTTCAGCAAAAAGAATAAAAATTTTAAAAGTGATCAGCAAGCATTACCAATCTTCTTAGCGTAAAAGAAAGAAGGTTTATTCGATATTTGAAACCGTGAATTGCCATATAATTGCCTCATGAAGTAGTCTAACTTTTTATGGATGGAAACTGGAAGCCAATTAAGCCACTTGTTAATTCCTCCTATGGGCCTTGTAACAAGCTGCACAAACAACATTCGCCAAAATTTTCTTACCAATCAAACATAACTTGAGATTTAATAATCCCTATGGAAGGCATCAAATTCATCTGTATTAAATTAAAAGCTTACATATAAGAAGTGGCGATTCGAGAGGCCGAGAGCACAAACCAAACCAATGCTCTGATTCTCGGCACCAGCGCAACCATTGCTAATGATAACAGCTCGTCTGATAACACCATGGACCCCACCCTTAAAGATCTCGGCCATGCTCGAGAACCCGTTGGGTGCTTTGGGAAGCTTGATTAGTCTCATCTCTGGTTGGCCATCAAGGTGCTTAATTCAAAGCAGAAGAACATCAGAGCATCAGGGGAGCATGAATTCTTCATGGTCCACCAAGCCATTTACTTGCTCAATGCCAAACCTTAGATAAGCTTCAATTTTGATGGAACCTGATTTTAGAAAGAACTAACTTCAAGCCTACCAAACACACAAATGTCACAGTTCCACTTCCACTTCCACTTCCCTACCTCCAATTTCCTTCTACCAAACATGGCATAAAGTAAACTAATAGCAGAATTGAGACATATATTCTTCTCAACCATAGTTCAAGTAGAATTGAGACTTGCATACTTCATATAATGAGCTTGACTATATTTAAAGCCTAACAATCTTGATTCTTCACACTCTGAATACGTATTTTTCATTCCAACCAAAGGGATAAAAGTAAATGAAGTGAAATCCACTAGTGTGTGCGCGTGTGATGAGAGGCTTGGCACGAAGTTATGCATATTTAGAATCTCAAGATAGCTCCACAAAGAGTGGCTTGAAAAGAGTTAAAAAACCAATCAGAATGTTCACAAATGTTGCCCAGTACCTGATAATTTTCATAAATCAACCCGTTGAGATACGCCTATATTTAGTACACGACAAGGAATGAATAATATAGTGCAGCGAATAACCTATTATATAATACAATCCCACAAAATCAGGAATCGAAAAATAAGTCGAAGCATCAAACAGAGAAACGTACCTAACACTGAAACAGAATAGCAAGAATTCAGTCCGAAAAAAAGAATAGCAAGAACAAAAAGTCCAAAAAATAAATGATTAGAACAGAAAAATACGCTGAAAAACATTACAATCGGTCATAGATGAGAGAACGAACTCAGATACTCAATTGAATGAAGGACCGAATCTTCATAATGCTAACCACAGTTGGAGAGAACGAGCTCAAAGACAACGAGAACGGAGATGAGAACGAACAAGACTACGGTAGAGAAGACAGCGACGATCGACTACGATGAAGCAGTGGCGGCGGCGGCGGTGGCGGCAACGCCTGGAGGAGGAGAGGCGACGAGGCAGACGAGGCGTGAACAAAAAGCAATCCACATTAGGTGCTTATATGCTTATATGCTTATATGTGCTTATACCTCTAATGAGGTATAAGCATATTTTTTTTTAATTTTTTTAATATATTGTATTTATTTAGATTTAAACTATATGCTGCTTTCTGAGATTTTTTTGACACCCAATATCTCAAATTAATTAATTTTCATAATACTGGTGTTATAGACAAATGCAGAATTGAAAATTAATTAATTTGAGATACTGGGTGTCAAAAAAATCTCAGAAAGCAGCATATAGTTTAAATCTAAATAAATACAATATATAAAAAAATTAAAAAAAATTAAAAAAAAAAAAAGCTTATACCTCATTAGAGGTATAAGCACATATAAGCATATAAGGATATAAGCATGGCATGTGAACCCGAACAAAAAGCGGCTTCAGGGAAAGGAGGGTCGTAAGAGCGATCGGGTAAATTTGACTTATTGAAAATATGAGAAGGGTAATCTAGTCAAAATATAAGATTATTTCACTCCTCCTCATTTTTTTTATTAGGATTACTGATGTCATTATCATTTTTTTACCGTTAGATTAAAATAAAAAAGTGATAATGATAAAAAATGATAGTTACAATATTTTATTATTATTATTATTATTATTTTTAATTTTGTTGTTCACTCCCTTGCTTCCGAAAGAGGGTGATTATTACTTATAATGTATTTAAAGGTCCTTTTTATAGAAAAAATCTCAAAAAAAGCGGCAAGATTCTGAAAATCCTAAAAAAGACCTAAAGGCCTTTTTTGATATAAATTCATTAAAATTTAACAACTAAATTAGTCACATTAACAACAAAATCAATACCCGTTAATAACTAAATTAGTCGCATTAACAACAATATTTTAACAATTAAATCAGTCTCATTAACAACAATATCAGCCCCTGTTAACAACTATATAAAGCCCCGTTAACAATTCACGTAGATTCTGAAAATCCCAGAAAAGGCCCGGCCCAAAGGCCCTTTCTGAGATTTTCAGAATCTTGGGGCCTTTTTTAAGTTTTTTTCCCCTTAAAAGGACCTCATATGGATTTTCCCTATTATTGCTTTCCTGTAAAATTTGCCTAATTTTGTCACCAAATCTAACGTAGTCAATGTAAAAATAGATTTACTGATAAATATAATTTGCAAACAACGAATATACAAATATCTAAATTATTTTATATTTTGTACACTATATAAAGTATGAACTATTAATACCATCATTTCCCTAATATAAGATATATCTTCCTAATTTAATTAGATTAAAGAATTTAGTTAAGTTAATTAATATGATGTATCATTTTCTAAAATAGTTTAAACTTCTCTTGTTGCATGAGAAGAAGAAGATTTCTATACACACATGAAATAGTGGGACCCACATATATATATAACGCTAATTATATATATATATATATATATATATATATATATATATATATATATATATGGTTCCCACCATTTTATGTGTGTGCGCGACATGAGAAAACACTTCTCCTACAACATGAGAAGTGTTTTTCCCTTTTTTAAAACACACTAATCATTTTGCTCAATTCCTTCCTTCCATTTTTTTCATTGATTGTCGTTGAGAGAGTATCATTATTGATAAGTATGAAAACCATATCTTATACTTAGAATAAATATCAATGCGATTGGAGTGTTACCTAAAAAAAAAAAAAATCCATATGAAAATGAACGAGAAGATAAAAATGTAATATGCTTTAGATGGTTTCAACATGTAAACTTACATAACCCAAGCAAACCTTGTCAGGCTCAATCTATTCAAAAATAAATTCAAGAGAAAAAGTGAAAAAGATTATTTTGAAAAAATAAATTTTGGAGAATAGTCTTTGTAAAAAAAAAAAAAAAAAGGCTTATGAAGAATCATGGTTTTCAACCTCTAACAATGGTTTTCTTGCCAAACCATAATTGCGGGAGTACAATCTGTGTTTGGATGGCCTCTTGAGGGTTAAAAGTTACTCTATTTTGGTGTGGCTACTCCACTTTTTAAATTATGACTTTGGGTCAAAACCATAATTTTAAGAGAAAATATCATTCCACTCCCTGTAGTAAATTATTCTAAGCATTCATAAAATTTTCTAAACTTCACTGCACACTGAGGGCTAAACTAAAAATAAAATTTTTGGGTGAAAAGTCTATTGTGTCCTTAATTTATAAGTTAAATATGATTATTTACGAGACACATGTGAAAATTTATAAGTCGTATATGCTTATTTACAAAGAAAATAAGTAAACTATTGATAGGGCAAAATTTATAGCTTAAAAACTGCGTAAGTGCACGAGCCGTATCAAATAATAAAGAGTAAGTAAGATATCGTCCCCACGAGAACTTAGTACCCACAACTTTAGTTAAGCATTAATTTTACACTTTTGTTTAAGTTAAGCAAACCAAATTGAATTTAATTAAGAGAAAACTAAAATCAAAATAAACTAACCACTAGAAATATTAAATAAGCAATCCAGAGTCACTAATTTCTTGTTAGCTTTATAAACATTATTTTCACTAATTTAATTAGTTTTAATATTAATTTTGTTAATCTCGAGTATAAATAATTGTAAGTGTTTGTCGGTCCACTTACAACATTCTCTTGAGTATAACTTGTTATGTCTAACATAGTTACTCAAGAGACAACAAAAATCGAATAGATTTTTCAACCAATGATCTTGCAGCATCAGGTATTTTTTTGTGTGATTTGAGATAATGAACACTCTTTGGAGTCACAAGAACATGATTATGGTTGTCGTCAAAATGTGTGATTATCCACATTTTTGTTTTACCACTCTTAGAAGCCTTTACACAAGCTTCACACCCAATGCGAAATGATGATGCCTTTTTTGATTTGGTCTGACAAACTTGAGCAATATCTTTATTTGTTTTTGGTTGTGGATAACCCTCTCTAATACAAACTAACTTGAAGTAGTTATCCCTCCTTGTTCGTGTTCTGACGCCGAAACCTTTTACCTTGCCATACGCTGTATACAAGTCCATTACATCCTTTTGTTCAAAAAATTTCATTCCAACCTCAATTAAAATATTATAATTCGTTGTCGGTGTCAAGGGAATGACATTTGGAATGTTATCAATTAAATCATTCAATATGTCATCTCCTAAATTAAGAGGCATCTCTTCTATAATTTCATCGTCACTGAAGTTGATGTAATCTATTGGATCATTATCCATATTCAATAAGTCATCTCCCAATTTATCAAGTATGTCATCATTCCTAATTTCATCATTTAAGTTAATGTAGTCCGGATGCTCATCCATAATATACTTAAAAATTTAAAATCAACAAACATATAAATAACATTCAAATACTCTTAATCATGACAAGAAAAAAAAAGGTATGGTGGACTAGACTAAGATTTTCAATCCAATTACACCAGATGAGAAGAACATTATATAGGCATGGAGTATCAGATCAAAACTCGTCAAAATTCTTTGGCAAAAAATGATACAAGTTCTCAAGAGTATCATTACCAATAAACAAAATGTTGAAAAATCTTAGGGGAATACGATGGCATGAACTTGCTTCAATAATCACACGCTCATAATTTAGCTCAAAAACAAGAACAGCTTGGACAATTCGAGAAATTACATATTCAGCCAAAAAACTGAATGAAATTTAGAGTTAAACATTGACGTCTCCAAACTATAGCTCAAATACTGAAAAGAGAATCATATTACGAAAATCCAGAAATTAAAATATATATGTATATATCAAACCTGTAAATAAATCGAAACATCATTTAAACGAAAAAGGCATAATAGATATAAAAATGGAACATCTAAGAAAACTGGAAAACAAACTAACATGAATCTTTGATCAGAAATCGTATGGAACGAAGCAATACAAATGGTAACAATCAGATAGGAAATCATACAAATACATCAATAAATAGTCAAAAGAAGAGCGAAAGAAAATAGAAATGATTAGAAAGATTCCACATACCGACATCAATCCTGAAGAGAAAAAACTTTTCCGATGAAGGAAAAAGAAAAGAGTTCGAAATGGCAATATATAAGAGGAATAAGGAAGAAAATTCAGAGAGAGAGAGAGAGAGAGAGATGAAGCACCATGACATGTAACAATTCAGATTTGCAAAAGCAAAAGCAAACAATATGGCAGAAATTGAAATCGTATAGGTAATGGTAATTAAGACCTATGTTGCGTTCCGATCGGCCGTTGAGGAGAAATCTTGAAAACCCTAAGAGGCGAAGAAACCCTAGCAAAGAGGTAGTAGCGCGGTGGAGTGAGGAAGAGGGGCGCAGAGGAGGGGGAGGGATCCGATTGGGAGAGTGGAAGAGGAAGGGAGAGAAATGTGAAGAAGGAGGAGGTTTTAAGTAGGGTAAATCTGGACTGTTGGATCAAATAGTAGATCCAACACTAGGAAAATGGTAGTAAGATAAATAGGTAGTAAGAATATCCTATCTCCTAAATAATTATAATGTCCGTGACTATATCATGAATTAAATATTTATTTTTTCTGTATTAACTTCAAATCTAGATTATGATAGTTTCAATTTATTTTTCATGGTGAGTATGTGAAGATTAGAGACACCTATGAGCAGTTTTTCTCTCCTCCTGTGAGAGTTTCTTCCTCCTCTTTTGGTGGAGCCACCTCCTTTACTCCGGCGAGAGATCCTTCCCTGTAGACTGTGTTCCTGCGCTGAAATCGTAGGTGTAGTCTGGCCCTGTTTTTCAGTGATCGCTTTAAGTTAAGTTTTGTGCTAGTCTTTTAATTTCTTTCCCTCGACCATCAGGAGAATCATGAGTGGCAACGGAAATAAACATCCAACAGCAGTGCAATTGAAGCTGGGGTCTCCGGCGAAAGTGCAGAAGGGGCGAGCTCTTGTAAGATGCTTGGAAACAGATAAAAACCTTAATAAAGGAGTTGTTATTTCAATGATCAAGAAGGGTTGGGGCCTAGACTAGGGGATGGAAATTCATGAGATGCTTGACAAAAACATTTTCCTGTTCTGTTTCACAAAGCAAGAAGACTATGAGCGGGTGTTGAAGGGTCGCCCATGGTCGATCCTAGGTACGTTACTGAACCTCTAGCATTGGGACGATTACACAATCCTGAGTGAAGTGGACTTTGATTGGATCCCCTTCTGGATTCAATTCCATGGTCTTCAACACGTTGCTTTTGACTGTGAAAATGCTATTATCCTGGGAAACACAATGGGAAAATTGGTGATGTATGAGTCCCCAAGGCTACAAAACAAATTATCTCATACCTTCATCAGGACCAGAGTTAACATCAACATCCGGGAACCTCCCCTCACTGGTTTTTGGGTGCCACGTCCCCAAAGGGAGCCGATCTGGCTATCTGTCAGATATGAACGTCTACAGAACTACTGCTACGACTGTGGATGCATTGGGCATGAAGCAAGGAATTGTAAGTCTCAGCTAGAAGGTGCTGATGTAGAAGAAGCCGAGGTAAGGTATGGCAACAGGCTGGGCATATCTCATGTTAAGACTATTGAGGAGGCGTTGGTAGTTCATGATCGGAACTGGGATGAATCGGTAATGCTCAGGGATAAACCACCACTGACAGCGGCTGGGCAACCTGCTAGCAGACAGACAATTGGCGCCTTTCCCATACATGGAAATAACCAGGATCAGGGAGACAATCCCGCAAAGTCACCTCCATGTCATAAAGTCTTGATTAACACTGGGAGTCTCGATAAAATGAAAAGATAATATCATATCTCTGCATCTCTGCAACTCTGGTGTCATGTCCCATCGATTTATTTGACAAAAAAAAAACGTCCCATCAATTTTATTTGGGTTAAGGTTCAAATTTACCAACAAACTATTATGAAAGGAGTATCTGGCACAAATATTTATTAGGGGTATCTTAAATACCAACAAACAATTAAAAGGGTAAAAAAACACAACACTGTTTGTTTTTTTCTAACGGACGTTCATCTAATGTCCAGGTGGCATGGAGTGTGAGAGCAACTGAATTTTCTTTAGTTAAAGGATTTTTGAGTGTACAGGCGACGGACTCTACAGAACGAGAGCCACACTGCTTTCACCCTTCCTAAACTCTACAGGGTGGTTCACGGTATCGTTGTGTTCAATCCCAAGTTCAACATCGTCTCCCCCAGCGCCGACATGGACATCTTCTTCCCCGTCATTGAAACTAAGCGTTGATTGACTTCTTTCCAACCTGAGATCGAAGAGCTTCCTGAGATCGAAGAGCTTCTCTATAGCTCCGTCGAGAATGAAGAAGACATCTATGTGTTGAAGGACAGGAGTAAGCCAATTATCTTCACCATGGCTAGATTGAACTGTGTGAAGAACATTACCGAACTGGTTGAGTGGTATGGCAAGAATGACCGCATCCGTGAGCTAGCGAACCTTGTGGCTGTTGCTGGTGACAAGAGAAAGGAATTGAAGGATTTGGAAGAAAAGGCTGAGATGAACGGCCATTTCAGGCGGATCTCGTCTCAAATGAACAGAGTGAGGAACAATGAGTGTTACCGTGTGACCAGTGACACCAAGGGAGCTTTCGTGCAGCCTGCTCTGTATGAGGCCTTCAGGCTCACCGTCGTTGAGGCCATGACCTGTGGTCTGCTGACTTTCACCACCTGCAACGATGGTCCAGTCTCTCTTGATTGCTCTGAACACAAATAAGGCAAAGTCAAAAAATACAACAGTAGGCGATGAAGATGAAACAACCCCATGAGATGATATTTTGGTGTTGAGGTAATGAAGTTGGTGGCCGGTGGCGTTAGGTAGGGGGGAGAGAGAGAGAGAGAGAGGAAAGAGAGAGAGCAAGGGTGAGAGTAAGGGGAGAGAGTTGATTGACCGGTGGAAGGAGGAAGAGAAGAAGAAAAAGTGTGTCGAGAGAGAGAAGAGAGAGACTAAGGAAAGTCAAATTTTTTTTTGACTCAGGATGTCCACATCTTTGCCACATCATCACATCAAACCACCCTTAACAGCCCACACTAACGGACGTTGTGTTTTTTTACCCCTTTTAATTGTTTGTTGGTATTTAAGATACCCTTAATATATATTTGTGCTAGTTTCATAATAGTTTGTTGGTAAATGTAGACCTTAACCCATTTTATTTTGATATGCATTTTTACTAGAAAATATTACTAGAGTAAAAAAGAAGAGGACCAATCAATAACTTTTATTGGATTTAAGCAATCACGTTTGGGTCTGATCTGACTCCTGCAAACCACTACTCACCTATCGCTTAACTCAACATTTAAACCTTTTCAACAGTACTACTACTCACCTATTTTTTCGACCAAAAGAAAAATCTCATCTATTTTAATATATGATTATTATTAAAATATGAATATTTTTATCTATTTTTATTAAATTTTTTAATTAATACCGGTTTGACTCCGGTCTGACCCACTGACCCTTGACCCAGTACTCCCACCGGTTCAATGACCGGTCGGGATTTCAGAACCTTGGTCACAACAATATATATATATATTTCATAGGGAAAAAATTACAACAAAATACCCACTATTTCCAATTTTTTTAAATATTTTTACAAATTATAAATTAAATACATTTATCATATATAATTTTACTCTTAATTATAAATAAATCCTAAAGTAAAAATTAGGATATTACAAAAATCGTTAAGCTCATAGGGGTATCAGCTCTGTTGCAGTAATTCATTCCATATTTTTTAAGAAGCTCCCGTAGTTATTTAGTTTGAGAAATAAATATTCTATTATTCTTTTGCTTGTTTTGAAGTCCTAAGAAGAAATTTATTTCTCCTATCGTAGACATTTCAAACTCACATTGCATGATCTTGATACATTTATGTTGAACGTGATATGTTTGATAACATTGATAATGAAGATATAATGCAATATTTTAAAGAAATGAAGGATCGAAGAATGTTTTTGTAATCATTTTGTTGTAATAGTTTAGTTGACTCTTAATTATTATTTTTCTACGTTAAGTTGAAGTTTTCTTTAATTTTCTTGTCTATATTCTTTTGTTTTTTAATGTATTTAAAACTTTCCTTAAAAAATAGGCTAAATTATACTTTTAGTTATTTAAGTTTATATGAGGTATACTTTTGGTCCCTTAACTTTATAAAACATACTTTTAGTCCTATAATTCTAACACCGTTAATTTTGCTAACGGAAAATACAAACCCAAGTGATAACAGTGTAAACTTAATTGATGACTGTGTAATTAAATGCTATTAAGTTAAAATTTAAAATATGGGTAAATTGAAGAATATATAAAATTTATGTAATTAAATGGTATTAGTCATCATTTGAGTTTGCCACGTCAGCGTTTTCCATTAATAACATTAACGGTATTAGAATTTTGGGACCAAAAGTATACTTTATAAAGTTAAGGGACCAAAAGTATACCTTATATAAAATTTAAAAGACTAAAGTGTACTTTAGCCTAAAAAATAAAATAAAAAATCGGGGGTGCTGCCACCTGAACCCCCGAATCCCTCACTAATTATACACCCACAAATATAAAATCTTGGATCCGATACTGAACTAGACAACAAATTATAGTTGGGTGGGATATAGATCCAAAGATATTATTCAGTAGATCTTTTATGTAGCTGATCCGAATAGAAGCCTGGAGAAACCGATTGGATAACTTGTAATTCTGTGGCAGTGGAGGATTTGTAGAAGAGACATAATATGTTACTCTTTCCGTACAAGATATATTTGAAAAATTGGTTTCTATCTAGATTTAAGATAAATTTTTCATATTTATCATTTTTTTTTTGGATTTATCTTGATTGATGCTCTCTCAATAATAATCAAAGAAAAAGGGAATGAGATAATAATGGAAGATGATTAAAGTGCTTTATAAAATACATATTTATATTAGCTAATTTAACTAACTTCCTTAATCTAATCTAATCAAATTAAATAATTATGTTTTATATATTAAGGACCAAAGGGAGTGTATTGAGTGCTTTAATTATGTTTTAATCAGACATGGTAATTAAATACAATAGTGGTATCAATAATTTTGGTAATTAGATAAGGATAAGACAAGGAGTTTTTTTTTTTTAAAAAAAATAAACAGCCCAATCTATTTATAAAAATTAACAACGCATTTTTGAAAAATTTTATCTCATAAAATGGAACTCTGAACTGAGGGAGTAAAAATATTCCAACAATATCCCAAAAACATGACAAGCATCTAGAAAAATAACAGTTTCAAAAGATTTGGTAGATCAATAATTTAATTAGAAGGACACTCCTTCTTAAAAGTAGTATTAGTCAACCTGTCGGTAACTAAGTTATTACCCTTTTAAATAATCGTTTTTCATCATAATATAAAGAAATTGATGAAACTAATTAAAAACTTATATTCTTTTCAGGAAAGAATTAGTTTTCTTATATTTTTGCTAAAAGTAAGATATAATTTTAAATCAAATTATTTTTGGCTTTGCATAAAAATAGTATGTAATTTGGTTAATCAAATTTACATTTTAACTTTCTGTATTTTAATTTATAACCCACCATCCATCATGATAACTCCAATACCATTATCAAAGGCTATCAACTGCCATAAGGGCATTTTAGTTGGCATATTCTCTTAAACTTGTAAGAAAATTCAGCGGCAGCCCCAAAAATGCTCTAATTGATAGAACTAGAATGACTTATTTGAACTTAATTAAAAAATATAAATATGTAATAAGACATGAGAAATTATGATAACATTTTTATCCATTAAAAAATATATACGAACTGCTTAAAAATTTGACCTATAGCCCTAAAAAATTCCATCTCAAGAATAATTTATTTAGTTTTTTTTTAATGTTTGATGTGGTTGAATTTAGATCGAAAACCTTCTTAAATTTCAATTTTTAATTTTATATAAAGATAGATTGTTGAAATTTGAATTTTATTTTATAATAAAAAGATTTTTTGAGAATTCAGTGTCAAATAAAGGGTTGAGGTCCAAATTTATCCTAAAACTTGTCATGTAGGAATACTTCAAAAGGTTTTTAAGGAGTAATGATAGCTGAAAGTTTTCAAATCAGAGTAATTAGACCAGGCAAGTATGACAGTTAGTTGGCTAATATTTTGAGTTGTCAGTCTACGTGTCATCCATATCAATTTTGTTTTGAGTTTAGGTGTAAATTCGCCCAAACGTTTTCCTCGAAAGTAAAATTGTCCTGAAGGTTTATAAATCATAGTAATTTTATTCTTGATGTTATCCATGTTAAGTTAACCTCATTAGTAGACCAAATATATTTATCCAGCAGATCCATATATCATTTACTTCAATTTCTTTCAAAATTAAATTTCAAAATAACAATTTTTTTTAAAAAATTCATTCGTCTTAAGGATTAGAGAAAATATGAGTTACTCTTATTAGCAGAGTATTGGAAGATGGAAGAGTACCCATTTAAAATGCAAAAGTGTTCAATAATCAACACTCAATTTTGTAAATAGGTTAAATGTTCTTAGAGCCCTTAAAACGAGATAAGCTTGCCAAGCCAGCACGTTTAAATTCATCTAAGTTAAGGGTTTTATTTGAAGTTTATAGAGTGTAAAGGGCCATTCAAATTTAAAAGGGCCAATCTGTTTAACCCTGTAAATAAAAATGAATCCTTTAGGCTATTCGGCCAATTATTTAAGCCCGCAATATTTTTTTAAAATAAAAATATAATTTATTAATGCAAGATGTTAAGGTGAAGTTTTAAATCTTTAACTATAAAGATATTACGGTTAAAATTACAACATATGTGGATAATTTAACAATTTTATTATGTGTTTAGATTAACAGTGAAAAATTAGAACAAAAAAGATGAACGGTAGGAATAGCGAATAATATATTTTAAATAAAATTATTATTTAAAATTAATTCTTTATAAAATTGATTATAACAATTAATTATCATAAAATATTTTAAATAATTAATGTCAAGATTGATTTTAACTTAAAAATATACTTTAGTATTAAAAAGAGTGTTTAGATCATTTTTAACGAAATTAAAGTTTTGTCCAAACTGACAGTGCCTTGAATAGTAAAGTGAATTCTAGAGTTTATCGATTTTCGAGGGCTCTGCTAGGGCTTTGCGATCGTCCGCTGTGTGCTCCGTCACCCACTGTGGCGGAGGGAAAGAGTGACCCCTCCGATCGCACCTTGCGAGGAGGGGGAGGTGAGGATATGATGGAAGAAGATCGAGATGAGCTGGGTAGAAGGAAACATAAGGTGAGATTCATGGCAGAGGAATTTTCGGGGGAAGAATCAGTGAAGGTTCGCGATGAAAATTGGATGAAGGCGAACGACAATGAGCAGGCTCCGAAGTCTTACAGAGAGTCGTTGTTACAGAATGTAGGTTCGAGATCGTGCTGGTGGGAGTGGACGAGATCAGAGGATGATGAAGAAACAGAGGATTATGGTGCGGATACTGACTTTGCAAAAGTGCTTAATCCAGGTGATGGAATTAGTGTTGATTTCTCGAATCCTCTGTGTCCGGAGTTCAAGCTTGATGAGAAGGAGAAGGAGAGGCTCAACAAACCTTTCTGTCGCACTTTGGTGGTTAAATTGATGGGGAGGCAGCCATCTTATGGTTTTATGATGAAAAAATTGAAACAGATATGGGAGAGAAAAGGTAAGATTGACATCTTTGATCTGGAAAATGATTATTACTTAGTGAATTTCCAAAGCAATGAGGATTATATGGGAGCCCTAATCGGAGGTCCTTGGGTTATCTTAGATGCTTATCTGAGTATTTCACGTTGGAAGCCTGAGTTTAACCCGAGGAGTGAAAAGATTGAGTCAATTGTTGCATGGATTAGGCTACCTGAGTTACCGACTCCTCTGTTTGATAAGAAATTCCTCCTAAATCTGGGGAATGCTATAGGAAAAGCCATACGATTAGATATTCATACTGCTCAACGGACGAGAGGAAAATTTGCAAGAATGTGCGTGGAATTAGATCTCACGAAGCCACTAGTGCCGTCCTTTTCTGTGGAAGGGCAGATGTTTTCCATAGAGTATGAAAGCATGAACCTACTGTGTACCAAGTGTGGCTTGTATGGACATAATAAGGAGAATTGTGAACGTTTTCATAAGTCACAAGTCGTGGAGGGCATGGATGTGGAGATTCAAGGGGAAACGAAGATGGAAGGAACTGTGCATGGTGTGGAGAATGAAAAATGGAAGATAGTTCAACGAAGTAGAAGACCGAGGAAATTTGAAACGAGTTTCCAAGAACAACCCCTGGGCTCACGGTTTGCGGTATTAGCTGAGGATGTTGGAGAAGGAGCAAAGGGAGTAGCGGTGCCTCACATAATAGAGAATATAGGTGCTGGGGGTGGAAACACGGGGGCAAAAGAAGGGGTGCAATTCCACTATAAACAAAGCAAATCAAATGCGATAAGGACTGATGTCAGTGCAGTAGAGCAGTCACGTAAATCCCATGTTGAGAGGCCTGGTCATGTGGGGAAAGCTGTACAGGAGATTAAAAGAGAGAAAGTTTTAACAAACAGGAATCAAGAGGGTGGGAAGGTTAAAATGCCGATGGAGCCTCGGAGCTCAGGAGATTGTGAGTTTGTACCTGAAAGCAATGCCCATTTGTTTAATTGGAAGGCTGTGAATGCGTCCGGAAAGGAAAACTTGCATCCTAGAGGAGGAGGGGGGAGGTCTGTATTGAAGCCAAAATCTACATCAATGGTAGATGATTCTGAGAAGATAAATGATATGGAGGTTATGAGTGCAGGGGTGGAATTCAATACACCTGTGCTGGCTGATAATTAAGAGGTGTTTGGCTACTGATCATAAATATCTATCATTATGATTAACATTTTAATATGGAATAGTAGGGGGGCGGCAAGTAAGGGGTTCGCGTCTGTTTTGAAGGATACAAGGGTAAGGCATAAAGTGGAGGTTGTAGCCATACTAGAGCCACGAATAAGTGGTGTGCAAGCAACGAAGACTATCAAGAGCTGGGGGTTTAAGTTCTCAGTGAGAGTAGAGGCTGAGGGCTTTTCCGGGGGCATTTGGTTGTTATGGAATATGGAGGATCTTAAAGTGGATGTTTTAGTTGAAAATGAACAATTTATTCATTGTCGAATAAGTTTGGATGGTAAAGGGATGCTTTTTTCTGTTGTGTACGCTAATCCATGTAAGCAGCGGCGACAAAGGTTGTGGAGCTTGCTGTACAACTTGGCTAGTGAAATCGTTGAGCCTTGGTTATTGGCAGGAGATTTCAATGAGATAAAGTCTCCATTGGAGCAAAAAGGGGGAGGCAGAATTAATGAATCAAGATGTAGTATTTTCAGCGAGTGGATACAGAATTGCAATCTGGTTGATATGGAAACTAGCGATCCTTTTTTTACTTGGAAGGGGCCTAAATGGGAAGGTTTGGAGCGAGTGTATAAAAGACTAGATAGGTGTCTATGTAATGTAAATTGGCTTGAGAACTTTGAGGATGCAGAAGTCAAGACATTACCAAGAGTGGGTTTGGACCACCATCCTCTGTTGGTCAAATTGAGGACTGATCCTAATAGGGGGGCTGCTAGGCAGTTTAGATTTGAGGTGGCGTGGCAAATGCATGATAATTTCATGAGTTTCATGCAACATAGTTGGAGGGCTGACGAAGAGTTCCATGTGTCTTTGGAGTTACTGCAGAGGGACCTTAAAAAATGGAATAAAGATGTATTTGGGAATATTGAGCAACGGAAGAAGAGGATATTGAGTAGGCTGAATGGCATTCAACAATGTGTACCTAGAAGGCGCAATCCTTACCTTTGTTGGCTGGAGAAGGAGTCAGAGGAGGAACTGCTACAAACATTAAGGCAAGAGGAGGTCTTATGGTTCCAGAAGTCAAGGGGGAGATGGTTAGAGGAAGGGGATCGCAATACAAGGTACTATCACACAAAAACCTTGTGTAGACGAAGGAGAAATAAAATTAGCATGGTTAAAAATGCTGCGGGGATGTGGGTGGAGGATGAAGAAAGTATTATATGTATGTTTCAGGAATATTATGTTGAGCTGTTTAAGGAAGATAAAGCCGATAGGGAATGGTGCCTAACTAATCAGTGTTGGGGAAGGGTTGAGGCTGAGCAATTGCAGAACCTGGGCAAGGATGTCAGTGGGGCTGAAATTAAGAGGGCTTTCTATCAAATGGGGTCTTATAAAGCCCCCGGAGGAGATGGTTTTCCTGCTGCTTTTTACCAACACAATTGGGGGGTGGTGGGACAATCGGTTATCAAGCTTATAAAGGATCTATGGAGGGAACCTGACAGAATCAGCAACCTCAACGATACTTTGCTGGTTCTAATACCGAAAGTGGAGACTCCGGAAGTAGTAAGTCAATTCCGCCCTATTGCATTGTGTAATGTAGTCTATAAAGGACTTTCCAAGGTTATAGTGAATAGGCTGAAACCTCATATGGATAAACTCATATCGCCTTTTCAATCTAGCTTTGTGCCTAAGAGGAGCATCCATGATAACATTATTGTGGCTAAAGAGATTGTTCATTCAATGAATAGAATTAGGGGGAAAAAGGGCTTTATGGTCATTAAAATTGACTTAGAGAAAGCATATGACAGGATGAACTGGAGTTTTGTGGGGAAGGTGTTGGCTGAAGTCGGTATAAATGAGAGAATGAGGAGAGTTATCATGGGTTGTGTGAAGTCTTCTAAGATGGCCCTAATGTGGAATGGAAGACGTGGAGCTGAGTTTGTTCCTTCGAAAGGGCTAAGACAAGGCGATCCACTTTCCCCATATTTATTTGTATTAGGTATGGAAAAGCTTACACATCTCATTGTAGATAGTGTCAATGAGGGCAAATGGAAACCTTTTAGGTTGGGTAAGCAAGGCATGGAGGTATCACATTTACTATTTGCAGATGATCTTCTTTTAATCTGTGAAGCTAATACTGATCAGATGGGTATGATTATGGATATCTTGGAGAGATTTGGAGAGGTCTCTGGACAAAAGGTCAATGTTAATAAAACCGGTGTTTACTTTTCTAAAAATGTTGGAAGAGGGTTACAGAATGAAATATGCTTGTTGTCTGGATTTAAACGTATGGAGGATTTAGGAAGATATTTGGGGGCCTATATGGCTAGAGGAAGAGGTGATAAAAGGAGATTCCAGCATCTCCTTGATAAAATGCAGGGAAAGCTTAGTAATTGGAAGAAGCAGACTTTATCTTTGGCGGGTCGGATCACACTGGTGCAGGCTGTGACTAATCAGCTTCCCATTTTCTATATGCAGCACTCAGTTTTGCCTACGAGTGTAAGGAGGCAATTGGAGAAACTACAGCGTGAGTTTATTTGGGGGAGTGAGGTAGGGAAGAGAAAGGTGCATGCAGTAAGTTGGGATGTACTGTGTAAAAAGAAAAAGAATGGGGGGTTAGGTTTGAGGAACCTAGAGCAAATGAATGATGCTTTGCTAGGTAAAGTGGCGTGGAATGTGATTTCAAAACCGGAAAGCTTGTGTGCAAAGGTTTTGAGGGGAAAATATGGAAGAGGCATGGATCTGAGGAAGGAGTGTAAAATCACCAATGGGGATTCAGAATTGTGGAGAAACTTGGGAAGACTTTGGCCAAGTGTGGTGAGTAATCTGATGTGGGAAGTAGGAAACGGAGAAGTTATCAACTTTTGGGAAGATCACTGGGTTGACGTGCAGTGCAAATTAGCTGATAAATGTGCTGATTTGGGGATACAGATTGACAGGAGTATCAAGGTGAAGGATGTGGTTAATAGCTTAGGGGAATGGGATATCAAATGGCTCAGACGCTGGGTATGTGAGGAAGGCATCAACCTCATCTTGGCTATTCCACCACCCAATGTGTTTATGGGGGCTGACTGTATTAAATGGGGTAACCAGCTTCAGAACAAGTACAGTGTGTCTATTGCGTATCATGCGTTGAGAAATGAACAAGATATGGGCGAAAGTTTATGGAATAAGTTGTGGAGATGGGAAGGACCGAGAAGAATCCAAGTCTTTCTATGGCTAGCTGCCCATGATAGATTGCTGACTGCAGAACGCCATAATAGAATGATGGGTGGTTCTTTGGCCTGTCATAGCTGCAGAGATCAAACCGAATCTTTGATGCATGTTATACGAGACTGTAGTGTTGCGTGGAATGTTTGGATGGAACTTAAAAGGGGTAGAGTGGAGCCGGAATTCTTAAGCCTAGAAGGGAAAAGGTGGTTTGAGTGGAATTTAGATAAACCAGATTACTCTTGGCGCCTAGTGTTTGGTGTGACATGCTGGTTGTTATGGGGATGGAGAAACCGAAGTCGATTTGAGGAGGGTTATTCAATTCCGGTTAACAAGTGCAAGATAGTGGAGTGGCATGTTCAAGGTATACAGATGGCTAAAAGGGATTTTGGGAGTTTCAAGAGTGTTATACAGGAGGTACAGATTGGCTGGAAAAAACCTGATGTTGGATGGGTGAAGCTCAACGTTGATGGAGCTTCTAAGGGGAGACAAAGGATGGCGGGGTGTGGGGGACTGCTGAGAGGTTGTGAGGGGGAGTGGCTTGGCGGTTTTGCTAGGAAGCTGGGAAGCTGTTCAGCGTTAAGAGCAGAGCTGTGGGCGATTCTTACAGGATTGGAATTAGCTTTATCATTTAAGTTTGAGAATGTGATTCTGGAATGTGATTCTTCTGCGGCAGTTGCGTTGCTGACTGATATGCAGGTTGATATGGAGCAGGAATCAAGCCTCTTGTGGCGCATTCAGCAGATTAGAAAAAGGTTTCCTGATTTGCGGATTGAACACGTGTATAGGGAATGTAACAAGTGTGCAGATTTACTTGCAAACATTAGTTTTGTGCAGGATAGTGTTAGCTGTCAGTTTAATAGTCCTCCACGGGAGGTTGTTCAGTGCCTGTATAGTGACTGTGTGGGAAGTGTTTTCTCACGAACTATAAGGATCCATGAATAAGATGGGCGATTGCCCCGTTTTCCACCCAAAAAAAAAAAGTTTTGTCCAAACTGTACAACAACAACAAAAAGTATGCACCATATTGCAGTAGTGTCAAATTACTATATAGCCAATAATATTAAGAAGACATGTCCGCGTAATAAACACCAAATCAGGGGACGTCTTCTCTCCAGATTCCAGAACAATCTAGTCGGATCTATTTCCAGATCTCTTGGAAGCCATCGTTTCTAGTAATCTCTAGAATTTTCTTCAACGTCTTCTTTCTTCCTATATATTTCTCCTCTCAATTGGCGTTTCTTCTTCCTTCATAATCCTCACATTCTATCTTCCTTTGTCAATCGCATAATTTTCTTGCATGAATGGTGGTCCAGACGGAAGAAAAGGCCATTGGCATCGACCTCGGCACCACCTACTGCTGTGTCGGTGTATGGCAGAACGATCGCGTTGAGATCATAGCCAATGATCAAGGCAACAGAACAACTCCTTCCTATGTTGCTTTCACTGATACAGAGCGTCTCATTGGAGACGCTGCCAAGAACCAAGTCCAAATGAATCCCCGGAACACAGTTTTCGACGCCAAGCGACTCATTGGCCGGCGATTCTGCCATCCTTCTGTTCAAAGCGATATGAAGCACTGGCCATTTAAAGTCGTGTCTGGTCTTGGCGACAAGCCAATGATCGTGGTTCAATACAAAGGCGAGGAGAAACAGTTCGCTGCCGAAGAGATTTCTTCAATGGTGTTGACGAAAATGAAGGAAGCCGCAGAGGCATATTTGGGACAAACAGTGAAGAACGCCGTTGTGACTGTCCCTACATATTTCAATGATTCTCAGAGACAAGCTACGAAAGACGCCGGTGCTATTGCAGGGCTTAATGTGATGGGAATCATAAATGAGCCTACTGCTGCTGCTATCGCATATGGTTTGGACAAGGCGGCTTCGAGGTCTGGTGAACAGAACGTTCTTTTCTTTGATCTCGGTGGTGGAACTTTTGATGTTTCACTGCTCTCAATTGAACTGGTCTCAATTGAAGAGGTGATTTTCGAAGTGAAGGCCACTGCTGGTGATACTCACTTGGGAGGTGAGGATTTTGACAACAGGCTTGTGAATTACTTCGTGCAAGAGTTCAAGAGGAAGCACAGGAAGGATATTAGCACCAATGCAAGAGCTCTGAGAAGATTGAGGACTGCTTGTGAGAGGGCAAAGAGGACTCTGTCTTTCACAGCTCAGACAAAGATTGAGATTGATTCTCTCCATGAAAATATTGATTTCTACTGTACAATTACCCGAGCAAGGTTTGAGCAATTGAACAGGGACTTGTTTAGACAATGCATGGAACCTGTGGAGAAATGTCTTAAGGACTCTAAGATTGACAAGAGCAGAGTTCATGAGGTTGTTCTTGTTGGTGGCTCTACAAGGATTCCAAAAGTACAACAGCTTCTGCAGGATTTCTTCAATGGAAAAGAGCTGTGTAAGAGCATAAACCCAGATGAAGCTGTGACTTATGGTGCTGCCGTGCAAGCTGCAATTCTGAGTGGTGAAGGGAAGGTTCAAGACTTGCTTCTGCTTGATGTTGCCCCTCTCAGCCTTGGTGTTGAAACTGCAAGAGGTGTGATGACAGTGTTGATTCCCAGAAACACAACAATTCCCTTCGAGAAGGAACACATTTTCTCTACTTGCTCTGATTTACAACATGTAGTGCTCATTCAGGTGTATGAAGGAGAGAGGGCAACAACCAGGGACAACAACTTGCTCGGGAAATTCGAGCTCACAGGGATCCCACCAGCACCAAGGGGAGTTCCTCAAATCAATGTGTGCTTTGACATTGATGCAGATGGCATATTGAATGTATCAGCAGAGGATAATCTTGTTCCTCAAATCAAGATTTCTATTACTAATAATGACAAAGGTAGATTGAGCGAAGAAGAGATAGAGAGGATGGTGCAGGAGGCAGAGAAGTACAAGGCACAGGATGAGGAAGTGAAGAAGAAGGTGGCGGCGAGGAACTCTGTGGAGAACTATGCCTATACTATTAGGAACGCTATCAAGGATCAGAAATTCTTTGGAAAATTGGATCCGGCAGATAAGCAGAAGGCTGAGAAGGCAATTGATGAAACAATTGAGTGGCTTGATGGAAACGAATTAGCAGAGCTGGATGAGTTTCAGGACAAAGTGAAGGATTTGTCAGCATTGTGCAACCACATTATGGCTAAGTGTTCAAGGGGAAGACGTCTCCATTGATTTCTCGGCCAATTCCACACATACGTTCTCGGCCTCCGAGTCGGGGGAGAATGTAATTCCTCCTTCTCCAGTAGAATTACAACAAAAGAAAGATGAATTCCATTTTCTAGTTTTACGTCAGTTTCTGCATTTTTGCGACCGCGATCTGGAATGATGGCAAATTAATACTTCTGAAGAAAGGGGAAGCCCTTTATTTTTCAATCTTCATTCATCTGGTTTTGAAGCCTTTTATCTTGCTTAATTTTTTGAAGGTCATGCAATTCCTTACTGAACAGTGAATGGTCCTACTAATCATCCTATTCGGCATTCTAAACCACTCACTAATGGCCAAAATTAATTTAAAAAAAAAGAGGTAAAACATGTGCCCACGTCATTATAAAAATAAGGTAAACACCCAAAAGTCAGTCTGCTAGCCGTCTGGGTTTAAAATACCATGCATATCATGCAAAAACATTTATTACCCTCTACGTTCCCTACGTATCCATGCCTTTACTATTCAGTTTTATTTATTTGTTTGATTGCACTCTCCACATGTACACAAACAAACAAGAGGAACATTCTATCTGCATGGTTATAAAAAAACCGTTATATTTTGTATGTTCATTGAATAGCTTTGACAGCATATAATAATATGAGATTCTAGTGTATGAGTTTTGAGCTTAAGCAAATTGATTACTTTTAAGCCAGTTTGAATTAGCAGTCGAATGTTTTTTTCCAATGTACATTCTAATTAAGATGCTCAATCTTAGATATAGACTTAAAATGCTTCATTATACTCATGGCCGCCCAAACTTATCTTCCACTGGTCTCATTAAAGCGTTCTAATTAAGATGCCCATCATCAATGATGTTGTATTTCCTGCATCTTCATCCCTTTCCCCATCCTCGCCAATCTGATTTCATATTGTTGGAACTGATGGAGAAGACAATGGCAAAGCCCTTGAGATCCAAGAGAGAAGAGGCTGTCATTGTCGTCCTTGGCTTCCTGTTCAATCGTCCCCCTCTCCTCTCAGTGATTTATTTCACTAAATCCTACAGGAACACTTCTCTTTAAGGTAAGAATTAAAAAGACGTGGATCTTGCTTTTGACTCATCAATTCCCTCAATCTTTTTTTGAGTATTTATTTATTTCATTATGTTCTCTATCTGCGTTGATCAATCTGATTATTGTCCAAAGATTGTGGGAACAAACTGTTTTGATATTTCTTTGGAAAGACAGATTATAAATGCAAGTTCAAGACTGGTTTTTCTTTAGTATTATAAAATTTAACACATGGAAATTTCCATCTGAATATCGCAGCCAGTTGAAAGTAGTTCAAGATTTTGTGCACAGACTGCAATGTTTGCTCATTCTTTACAGTTTTGATCTTAATCCATACAATGCATTTACACACACTGCAAATTTTTTTTTTAATGATTTTAAAATAATTTTAGGATCTCAAAAATATTTCAGATACTGATTGGTACTAAGAAGAGACTTCATGATACTGATTGGTACTAAAAAATATTTTAAAGTACTAACTAGTATTTAAAAATACTTCACAATCCTTAAAAATTATTTGACGATCTTAAAAAAAAAATAGCATTACCCATCCTATAAAATTTTTTAAGTGTCAGTCTGTACCTTGAAATATTTTTTTTAAGTATCATAAAGTATCTTTTTAGTACCAGCCGTACCCTAAAATATTTTTTCGATAATCTTGAAAAAAATATTTCAGGATACTAGTTAGTACTGAAAAGATACTTCACTATATTGAAAAAAATATTCTATGGTGTTGATTGGTGCTTAAAAAATACTATAGGATGGTGAATGCTATTTTTCAAAAAAAAAAAAACAAAAAAAACAGTGTGATTTTGCTGTGCCTCTTTGACTGCATAGGAGCGCAGCGGATGAAAACTTCTGCTGATGTTCAATTTCCACATCATATTAGCAGAGATTGCATCAACTGTGTATGGGGTGGGTGAAGTTTGCGTTGATGGGCAGACCCATAATAAATGGAGGATTATTCCACCAAATTCGAACGATTGTATTTATTATTCAATTATTGATTATCAATTCAAGATTTATATTCCTATAAACTCAACAACGGACACTTTTTTTAGGGGATTTTGAGATTCATATCGTCATTAAGTCTTATGTAATTTGGGGAATTACAAAGTATTAATGTCAAAAAAAAAATTTATAAAGTGATTATAATCGGTAGAGAGAATCTTATATAAAGACAGTTAAAATAAGAAAATCCTATATCAGATTGGTAAATTCAACAAATCTATAGAATATTCAAGTGTTGATTATTTTTCAATAATATCCTTAACTCATAATTAAAAAAAAAAAAAAGACTAAGAGATTAGCCCGAAGTGCACCGCGAGGGTGGTTGAGTAACAAAATGGTGGAGGTAGTGAGGATGAGCAGTTTTTGGAGAATGTTTGACGCAAGCACTCAACTTTATGTGGAAAAATGTTCGCATGATCGAGAAGAGAGTTTAAAAGAGTGGTCTCCAGCGAAGGAATTTGCACCACTAGCGACAAACTTTCGTCGTCGGCTTCTTGTGGGCATTGGGTCGGCTTCACACGTGGGTGTGGGGTCAATTTCGGTGGAATTACTAGTTTTCTTCTAGAGTTGTCATTGGAGATTGGCCGGAATCTTAAGCTCGACGTGGTTTATTGCATCGGGTGCTACAATCATTGCATTGATGCCAACAAAGGATTTGGTCGGTAATTGGTTTCTTCTGCTAACATTGCATTTCACTTGGATAATAAGAGTATATCATAAGAAGAAGAGGAAGATATCGTGATTGGATTGGTGATTTCGAATTTCTGATGTGAATGACAAAATTCATATACCCAGCAAATTGGGTGGGAGATCAGATGCTACTTATCGGTCTGCCAAGAAAAAATAATTGGAACGATCATTAGATCTGCCTCTTCTCATTGGCTGGTGCCGTCCCAATATCAACTATTTATCATTTGATTGTTTGCTCATTATAAACATGGATTGAAGCATTTGGGGGCTAGAGGAGGTAGGTGAAGCCGTGATCCGGAGCATAACTGATCGTATCATATTTTTATATGATTTTTAATAATCAAAGTAGGATTTTTAATGCATTTTATGAGACATTATTGCATGATTAAGCACTAATTTGAGGTAGAAACATTTGTATTGAATTAAATGTAATTAGGGACAAAATGGTCATAATTCATGTAAATGATTCCTTGGACATTTGATGCTACATTGTGGTTAATCTTGCTTTGTAGGTGTTTACGAAGAAAAATGGAGATTTTAGAGGTTAGAATTAATGTATTGAGGACTGGGGAAAATTACAAGAAAGGCCCCAACAATTTCTGGAAATTGGAAATGAGTGAAGAAAGGTTCAAAAAAAGAATTACAGAAAAGCGCCTAGATTTTTCAGAAATATCAGTTATGCCCCACTAACATTTTAAAAGGTCACAATTTAGTCCCTCTCAGAAAAGTTTTAAAGTTCTCACTTAGGTCCCTGGTCAAAACGCAAACTTGCGTTTTGACCAAGGCTAGGTCAGATGCGTTGGAGCTGAGGGAAAAATATGGAGGACCCGACATCAGGACCCGAGAGAGCTGAGGGATTTTTATTCATAACCAGCGCTGTGAGAAAGAGGGAGAGCTTGGACCTGGACCTTCATCGTTCTTCTTCGTTCCTCCTCCTTGGTCGCCGGTGGCCCTCATCATCCTCACCATTGCCACTGACAACCCACCTTCACCGTGAGCTGGGGAGTCCGCCCATCATCTTCTTCATTCAGTCACCGGTGAGAACGCCACCACCGACCAGACCACCGTCAACAACCATCCCCTTCGATCTCTCTCTCTCTCTCTCTCTGACTTCGTCCTTCACCTTCTTTGTTCACCACCACCTCCGTCGACCTCCATCGTCAACCACCAGTTCCGACCATCACCTTGAAGGTGATGGTCGGAACTGGTGGTTGACACCTTCAATTCAATCCTTCCTTCCTCCATTTTCCATTTCTTTTTCTAGCGACCTTGACTCTTCTCTGATTTCCATTTCTCACCGTCAGCCCATCTGTTCCCTATCGCCACCACAACACCATGCTCACTTAACTTCATTCCTTCCATTCCTTCACAAGGAAACCGACAGACCCATATGCCATGCTCTTTTTTTACTCAAATCTGACATTACATTCGTGACCTATATAGATTTTGGGTATTTTGAAGAGTTTGAGAAAGTTGTGGATACAGTTAAGATCATGAGGGGCTGAGGGGAGTTTATTTTATTTCAATCTATTTTCTCTAATTGCATTTTAATTTCCTAATTTTAGGAATATTGGTTTGTATTTTTGAGACTTAGTTTACCCAGTTGGATAACTTTGTGGATTAAACCTATGTGATTGGATTTAATTTTAGTAGCTTGTTGGATTTAAATATATTTATTTCCTTATTGATTCAATGATATTGTGCTTTCTACTTGGTATTGTTAGATAGTATGATTGAATTGGATTAATTGAGTGGCGTGGTATCACATTCTTATCAAGAGGGAGCAAGTTGCATTAATTTAATCCTAATCACACACTAAGTGGTTTTAAACAATATCTCAAAAAAATAGTAGTTAGCTACGGTAGTAGGTGTTACTATTAATTGGGAATATTGGACTCAAGTGGTATCTTGGGGGGTTTTTCATCTAGACTTGGTGAAAATTCACTCTTATATTTTGTTACGGACCGGCCCAATAGGCCCAAGTCCGGACCTCGGCCCAATGGCGCCTATAAGGGAATCCGCGCTATATTAGGAAGGGATCCGAGATCCCCTGTTTTTAGGATCTCATCAATGAAGATTCTCCTACAATCATGGCACCAGCCAATCAGCCCCTGACGGCTCAATCATAGATATCCCCCATTAATAGGGAGATACGCGCACCAAGCTCCTCTATAAATAGGAGGAAACCCTAAACAGGTGCACACGTTCTATCTTATGCTCTTGTTACTTTCTGCCACACAGAGCACACACCCCACTCCCCTGGCTACGTGCCTTCCAGTTTACTACGAACTACGTGGACTTTGATCCCTTCAGAGGGTATGTAGGCTCTAGGCTTGACAACCTAGTCAAGTCCAATCTCTGTGTTCTTCATACAGAACATTGGCGCTGACCGTGGGGACTGTAAACTTCAATCCCTGTGACTACTGATGGTGAGCACTAGAAGCCACAGCAGAAACCCCCAACCGGTGGGAGGAGACCCACAAGCCAGCCGTCCACCACCAGATCAGCCGCCGGCACTGCCACGGAGAGAAAACACCCCAGAAGGGCATGTTACTGATATGGTGATTTCCTCCTCGGTGAGGGAACAGCCGCTCCAAGAGGAGTAGCCGCAGCAGGAAGACCGGCAACCACTAGGAGCGCTCACACTGTCTCCAACACGTGACGTCCAGGCGGTTGATGCCAACGTCCGCATGATGCGAAGGATACAGGAATCGTTCCTGCGGCGTCTGGAGAACAAGGAAAAGCACGACGACCTGCAGAGACGGGCTGACTTCGAAGCTTTCGGAAAGATGATCCAGGAAGCGCTCGAGAAGGACCGCCACGAGAGGGGTCGCCACAGGAACCATGGGCGTGCAAGGAGAGCCCCAGTGGATGACAGCAGTTCCTCAAGCAACTCTGAGCCGAGGAACCCACGCCGTGGCCACGGCGAACCAAGGCGGCATGAGAGTACAGAGAAAACCACGGTGTCGGTCTTAACCGCACTAATCGGCATGCAAGGGAATACCGAGATCGGGAAGAGCCTCGCGCGGAGGAAAGAACTCCCCAGCCTCGCCACGGATCGCCTCGGGAATATCGCGTGATGTACCTATCGGAGACTGGAAGATCCCCGTTCTCGAGGAAGGCGGCAACAGCCTGTTTCCCAAAGCGCTTTGATTTAACCAGCCTGCCAAAGTACGATGCAAGCCAAGACCCGCGCAATCACTTGGTTACCTTTGAAAAGCTCATGTGGGTCCGACAGATCAGCGGCCCAGTCATTCAGCGCCTTTTTGCGGCTACTCTGGACGGGCCGGCGCACAGGTGGCTGACTTCTCTCCCGGACAACTCTATCCGGGACTACGAGGACCTCGGACGCAAGTTCGAACTGCACTTCGCCACGAGCAAGAAGCAGCCAAAAACCACGTTCACACTGAGCAAAGTGCGACAAAAAAAAGGTGAGGCTCTGCAGAAGTACCTAGATCGATTCCGAGACATAGCCATGCAAGTACAATCACTGACCGAGGACGTCCACATCCACTGCCTAGTCAATGGGCTAGACCCGTCATCACGGCTGGCTCGTCACCTATGCAAGAACCCAGTGTACACATTAACCGAGTTCTACACTGAGGCGAAGAAGTACCTGGAGATAGAGCAGATGGAAGTGGCCAACGCCGATGAACCGGAGCGTACGAGGAGAAGTCCACACAGTGATGGTGGATGGCTGAGAGGGACGAAGGCTGAAGCCAGAAGACGGAACCGAGATGGCCGAGGCAAACCTGACCAAGCCGAGGCGAAGAATAAATATGACAGTTATACCCCGTTGAACGTGCCTCGGTCCCAGGTATGGAAAGAGGTAGCCCAGACCGAGATGAAACGAGTGGAGAAGTCGAGGCCTATCCGAGGACGCTCCAACACAGACCGTACCAAGTTCTGCGCATTCCACGACTGCCACGGACACACCACTGACGAATGCTATGATCTCCGTGACGCCATTGAGAAGTTTGCGAGAGAGGGGAAGTTGCGTCAGTACGTGATCAAGACCCAGGGAAGGGCGAGCAGGAAGCGCAATGACCACGGCCGCTCACAAAGCCCGCCCAAGGAGAATCGAAAGCAGGAGAAGAAGCAGAGGGCGGCCTCGGACAACGAATTTCCTGACATAGAGTTTCAGTGTAACATCGTCAGCGGAGGTTTCGGAGGGGGGGGGGGAGACACCATCAGCCAGCGGAAGAAATTCCTCCGCGAGGTACTAACCATCCAAGACCCCCCGAAGTTCAAGGAAGACTCAAAGAAGCCTCGGCCGCCTACTTTGACCTTCACCGATGAAGAGTTGAAGGATGTCATACCCGGGCATCTCGACGGACTGGTAATCACGGGAACCTTGGTTAACTGCCGCGTTAAAAGGATTTTTGTGGATGTAGGAAGTTCGGCCGACATAATAAGCTGGGACGCCTATAAAAGGATGCACCTCGACCCAGAGGACCTCAAGCCGTGCAAAACCACCCTAGTCAGCTTCAACGGCGAGCAATCCTTCCCTAAAGGCTACATCGACCTCAGATTGACCCTCGGCACCAAAGAAGCCTTCAAATCTGAACGGGTAAGATTCGTGGTCGCCAACTTCTGGTCCCCCTACAATATCATCCTCGGCAGACCAACGATCCACAACTGGGATATACTAGTATCCACCAAGCACCAAAAGCTGAAGATGGTGAACCACAAGAACCAGATAGTAGTGGTGCCCGGAGACCAGAAGGAGTCTAGGCAGTGCTACTTTGAAGCTCTCCGGGTCAAGGAAGGAGGACCCTCGTCCCCACCTTAGCTCGAGTAGACGAAGCCGGCTTGGAGAGGCGACTGCGGCAGCAGGTCAACATGGTCGAGCTCGACCTCCGGGAGCATGATAATCTGAGGCCCGAGCCAGAAGGAGAGCTGGAAGACGTAATATTGAGGGAGGACCAGTCCAAGACTGCCAAGATCGGCCGAGACATGGAAAGCAACCTCAAGGCTGTCCTGACCCGTTTCTTAAAGCAGAACCAGGACGTTTTCGCCTGGACCACGGCCGATGTACCCGGTATCGACCCCCACTTCTGCTGTCACAAACTTGGCATATGGCCGGGATCAAGGCCAGTGGTGCAGAAGAAGAGGAACATCATTGATAACAGGCAACAGGCCCTCGAGGACCACGTTAAAGAGCTCCTAGCAGCAGGCTTCATCCGGGAAGTACAGTACACCACCTGGCTCTCCAACGTGGTAATAGTCCTTAAACCCAGCGACAAATGGAGAGTGTGCGTGGACTACTCCAACCTCAACAAGGCCTGCCCAAAGGACTCGTATCCAATGCCTAACATCGACAAGCTGGTAGACAACTCGGCCGGGTACCAGCTGCTCTCCTTCATGGACGCATACTCTGGATACAACCAGATCGCCACGCATCCGGACGACCAGGAAAAGACAGCCTTCATGACGGACAAGGTGAACTACTGCTACAACGTCATGCCATTCGGACTGAAGAATGCCGGGACCACATACCAAAGGATGATGAACCGGGTGTTTGAGGACCAGATCGGGCGCAACATTGAAGTCTATATAGACGACATGATCGTCAAGTCGAAGCTACCTGAAGACCACATCCGGGACCTTGAACAGACGTTTGACAAATTAAGGCGACATCGAATCAGGTTGAACCTGGCAAAATGTGCGTTCAGAGCCCCAGCGGGGAAATTCCTACGCTTTATGTTGATGAACCGAGGTATCGAGGCCAACCCGGACAAGTGCAAGGCAGTGCTCGACATGCAACCCCCGAGGACAAAGAAGGAGGCACAGCAGCTGACAGGCCGACTGGCTGCGTTGACGCGCTTCTTGCCAAAGTCGGCCGAGAAAGCCCTACCTCTCTTCAAGTTGCTAAAGAAAGAAACTCGAGGCGGATGGAGCCCGGACTGTGACGCGACCTTCGCAGAAATTAAGAGATGTCTGGCATCTCCTCCGGTGCTCACAAAGCCGGACCCAGGTGAAACCCTATTCCTCTACCTATCAATCGGCAATGAAGCCGTGAGCGCCGCCCTAGTGAAGGAGTCCGAGGCCAGACAAATGCCAATATACTTCACCAGCAAGGCCCTGCAAAGCTCTGAAATCCGGTACCAGAAGCTGGAGAAGGTAGCTTTCGCTCTACTCACAGCGGCACAAAGACTCCGGTCGTATTTCCAGGTACACCGGATTGTGGTGTGAACCAGCCAGCCGATCTGACAGATCCTTCATAAGCCAGACCTGGCAGGAAGAATGACCAATTGGGCCATAGAGCTATCAGAGTTTGACATCGCGTTCGAAGCCTGGCAGGTTATTAAGTCCCAGGCACTCGCGGACTTCATCAGGGAACTCACCCCGGCAATAGTCAGTGATGGGATCTGGAAGGTCTACATGGACGGATCGTCCAATGCAAAGGGCAGCGGTGCAGGAGTCATCGTGGAAAGCCCACAGGGGGTAGCCACTGAACACTCTCTTCAGCTAGAGTTCCAGACTTCCAATAACCAGGCCGAATATGAGGCCTTGCTGGCCGGACTGCTCTAGGCAAAGGATAATGGCGCCTAGCGAGTAAAGGTCTTAACCGACTCGCAGCTTGTCGCGGCTCAGATAAACGGCACCTACCAGGCGAAGGGCCCACTTATGGCAAAGTACCTGAACAAAGCCAAAGAACTGATGGCCGAATTCGAGGAAGTCACAGTTTCACATATCCCAAGAGAGGAGAACGCACGAGCCGACATCCTCTCTAAGCTGGCAAGCACTAAGGGGCCGGATAACCATAGGACCGTGATACAGCAAAACCTGGCCGAGCCGAGTTGCATCATGGCCATTTCGGCTAGGGCCGACTGGAGGAAGCCGATTGAAGACTACCTTGAGAGGGGAATTATCCCAACCGACCCGACCGATGCCAAAAAGCTGATCAGAGAAGCCGCCCTCTACGCCATGGTCGATGACCAACTGTATAGGAAGGGACTCCATTGCCCAATGATGCGATGCCTCAGGGACTCTGAAGCGAAATATGTGCTGGCCGAGCTACACGAAGGCGCTAACGGCCACCACATGGGGGGCAAGGCACTCGCTCGGAAAGCGTTACGCGCCGGCTACTACTGGCCCACTATGAGTCATGACACCATGGAAAAGGCCAAAACATGCGACAGTTGCCAGAAGCATGCCAGGATCATATGGCCACCGCCCTCAGAACTGAAAGGAATGACAGCCCCCTGGCCCTTCTACAAGTGGGGCATGGACATCCTCGGACCCTTCCGGCCAGCGCAAGGGCAATGTCGATGGCTCATAGTCGCGGTGGACTACTTCACTAAGTGGATTGAAGCCGAGCCGCTTGCCACAATAACCTCGGCCAGAGTAATGAAGTTCTTCCGGCATAACATCATTTCTCGCTTCGGGATACCGGCCGATGTTGTCACGGACAACGGAACCTAGTTCATGGACCACAGGTTCCAAGCTTTGATGGCCAACCTGGACATCAAGCAACACTTCTCGTCCGTGGAACACCCGCAGTCAAATGGCCAGGCCGAAGCCGCCAACAAGATCATCCTCGACGGACTGAAAAAGCGGATGGTACAGGCTGAGACTCGCTGGACCGAACAGCTCCACAGTGTCCTCTGGGGATACCGGACCAGCGTACAATCTTCGACCTAGGAAAGCCCCTACAGGCTAACCTATGGATGCGAGGCAATGATCTCGGTTGAAATCGGACAGCCATCCTGGAGAAAGGTCAGGGCCAAGCAGGAGGGGCAGGAGTCGAATGATGACGCCTTGAAGACAGACTTGGACCTCATTGACGAAATCCGGGTTACAGCGCACTGCCGGGAACTAGCTGCCAAGCAACTACTCGCAGCTAAGTACAACAGAAAGGTCCGACCCCGGTCTTTCAACCGAGGCAACCTGGTACTCCGACGGGCCGACATAGGCAACAAGAATGCCAAGGACGGGAAGTTGGCGGCCAACTGGGAAGGGCCCTACCATATTAAGGAAAAGCTCGACGGAGGAGCATATACCCTCGAGACTTTGGCACGAAAGCCAATCAAAAGGACATGGAATGCCGACAAGCTGAAGATCTATTATAGCTAGACTCTTTCTCGGCAGTGTTTGTTTGCTTTTACGATTGTTCCTTTCCCCGCATTTATTTTCCTTTCGTTTTGAGTCCAAGTTATGTCATTTCTGATTATGATGCTTTGTAAAGCCCCGTAGGGCTATTGTTAGTTCCCAATGTGTTTTGATGATTACTAACAATTGTAAACAATATTATTAAGGTTTGACAAAGTTTAGAATAATTTAAACTTGTATTTTTCAATCTGTCAAAACCAAACTCGAGCCTATTAGTGTTGAACTCGAGCCTGGATTTGACAGAGAGCACAAACCTGTCAAGTTGAGTTCCAAACTCGAGACTAAACCTGAAGCTTAAAATTAAACTTTTGAAAAGCTCACATGAACTCGAGCCTACTAAGGTTAAACTCGAGTTCATTCTTTCCAGAGAGTTTTTTTAACTTTGAAAACATGTTAAACCTTACACTTGTTTTCTTCAAACCTCAAGTTTGAAAGGATCCAAAGAAAGTTTTAAGAGCATGAACTCGAGCCTGTCATTGCAAACTCGAGTTCATCTCTGGCGGGAGAAGTTTTCCAAACTTGTAGGTATTTTCAAAGCCTGCACTGTTCCATTGAACGAAAAGTTTCCAGTTTGAAAAGTTTTTTTTAAATACTCAAACTCGAGCCTAGCATTCTTAAACTCAAGCCTAGTTTTGGCCGAGAGCCTCCAAAGCTTTTCAAAACATTCGAACTCGAGCCCAATCATTTTGAACTCGAGCCTAAAAGTTCCAGAGAGCAAAGAACCTTTGGATATGTTTTAAACTCGAGAGTTTGTTTTGCAAACCTCAGGTTTGTTCTTTCAAGCTAAAACGAAGTCTGCTCAAAAGTGTCTCGAACTCGAGCCTGACATTAATGAACTCGAGTTCATTTCAACCCGAGAGCTTTTTAGTTTTTCAATGACTTGAGAACCTCCAGCTTAAAAGACAAACCTCAGGTTTGTTCATTTTGAACTTACATGTTTTTAAACACTGAAGCCTCGAACTCGAGCCTGCATAAATTGAACTCGAGTTCGTGTCGAAATTTCAGAAAATTTGAATTTGGGCATCTTAGAAATCAATGTTATTTGGTCTTAATCTTTTTCAGTATTGTTCTCTGATATTCCCTGCTATGTTTAACGTATTTGTTAGTGGATTTCAGAGCATTAAAGAATATTTGGTGAGAGGTTAGAGTATAAAGCAAAAAACAACTCAGAGCATTTATTGCAAAGTACAAAAGTTACTCCTTCTACCCAAATCCTTCTGCACACGCTTACAAAGTATTTAAGGATGTTAGTTGAAACAAGAAAACCCCTCTCCAACGGATTAATTCGCAGAAAGTCAGTCTTGATGACTTGGCCAACTAGATTAGGAGAAAACAAGAGAGAGAAGACCCCAAAACCACTTTAGAACACTTGGGCAACTTCTCCAACGGTCTGATTCAAGCTACAACGGTCATTTAATGTTCTCTAGCTATAAATAGAGTTCATTAACATCTTCACAAGAGAATACAAGAACTCAAAGCGAAAATTTACTAAGTTCATTTATTGTGTATTAGCTTTCACTTGTAAAGTATCATACTTGATACAAGCACTTCAGTGTTTATCATATCTACTCTGTAAGAGAGTCAAACATTTGTAAATCATTTATTGATTGAGATAACTACAAGTCAGGGGACTTGATAGTTAGGGTGTATTGATTACAACTTGTAAGGGGGAGTGTGTTCTAGTGAGAGAACAACTCTTAGTACAGAGTGTGTAATTATTATTGATTAAGTGGATTGAAAATCCCAAGTGAGGGTTGGGGACTGGATGTAGGTCAGAGAAAGGACCGAACCAGTATAAATTGCCTGGGTCAAGCTTTTCTTCTTACCTCCTCTGTTCTGCTCTGTTTTGAGTGTTTAAATACAGAGCTAGTGTTGAAAATTTTATAAATACCCAATTCACCCCCCCTTTTGGGTATCAAGCTCCAACTTTCAGCTATTTCTTTCTATCAATAAAGGATCCCACTGAGGAGATTTACGAATGTGCACAAAGCTTAAGCATGAACCCGAAGCCATGAAGCTCGACCAATAACAAAAAAACCGAGGCAAAGAAGCCCGGCCAAGAAACCGAAAGCCAAGGCTATTAAGCCTGGCACCAGTAAAAGGCCCTGAGGTTACAAACCCGACCCAAACCAAAAAACATCTAGATGTACGAAAACCGACCGTCATACTTGGACTGGCAATGGTTAGAGCTCGGCGGGGGCGCCATCCGTGGCCCTTCGTGAAATTGACGCGTCAACGCTCGCCCGGTTAAGCAAGCGGCCTACCATGCCGACCCTGATCAGGTCAAAATGTCCGACCAAAGGTAGATGAAACTTCGGTTAGATACGTGGTAGCCCTGCCCTTACACCGGATAAATTTAATCCGACTAAGAGAAAGTTGGAGCTCGGCTAATTGAAAGCCGGGCCGAGGCAGTACGGTTAGTTATGCCTGACGAGGCTGAAACAAGACAACCTTGCTCCAACCTCCCACTCACTAAAATGTGGTAGAGTACCAACGACCTGCACACATGCGGCCGACAAACACCCGCACTTAGTCAAAAGAGCGGTAAAGTTACCCATTGCCTAAGTCACCTAAGCGGCCCAGGCAGCCTACGCACATACAGCCGGCGAGGGCACAAACCGGGACAGCAGAACGTTGGCAGAAAATAAGCCACCTTCGGCCTCTGGTAGCTACACGAGCTCGGCCATGCAAAAGGAGGATGATACAAATTTAAATCGTTCATTATCAGATATAGACAAAAGGGGCGGTAAAAATCAAAGTCATTCACCAAGTAAAGACAGAAAAAGTATTGTCATCAATTGTTAAAATCTGTACAAGAATGGCACCAAGGCCAGAATCATTCAAAGGTACAAGGGCACCAACGCCCCGGAAATAAATAAAGACAGAAAATAAAGCTAAAGCTGGGAGCCGGACCCAGCGCCGACATCAACATCCCCCGCCTCCGGACCCTCGACGACGGCAGCACCCTCCTCCGCCTCCTCGACGGGATCTTCGGCGGCCTAGGGCTCGTAGGGAAGGAAGGACCCGTCATCCTTAACAAAGGCCCGATGATCGTACCCTTCCACCTGAAGCTCGACCCCGGGATTGAAGTGCCAGATCTGGAGCAAAGCTTGCTTAAAACAGGCCTCAGTGGTCTGCACCAAGCCATCAGTAAGCTCCTGGGAGATCACCTACTCGGCGGCAAGGGCTTCTTCAACCGCCTCCTTCTCCCTGGCCAAGGCAGCTAGCCGCTCCTCCAAAGCCTTGGCCGCAACCAAGCTCTCGTACCCCTCCTTCAAAGCCTGGGCATGCTCCTCAGCGACCCTCTCAGCCTCCGCTCGGGCGAGTTGAAGCCCTTGGTCAGCCTTTACGGCCGCGGTCTTCGCGGCGTCTCGTTCCATCCGGGCGGCAGCAAGCTCTGCCTAAACCCCATCAAGTTCCGCCAGGGCCGCATCCCGCACAGCCCAGCCCTTGGCGAGCTCCTCTCCAGCCGACCTGGCCTTGGCTTCGGCCACCTCCAGCTCCTCCCTGAGATCCCCGGCAGACGCAGCCTTGGCCTCCGCCACAGCAAGGCCCTTTGTCAGTTCCTCCTTCTCGGCTAGCAGCCCTTGGATCTCAACTGTAGACACGGCGAGCTGTTCACGAACCAGGATCAGTGCCTCAAGATATCCCACAGATCAGCACAGCTCCGTCTGGCTCCGGTGTATCTCGTCTAAGGTCAGTTGAGTCAGCGCGGCACGGCCCGTGAAGTGTCTGGGGGGCAGGAAAGCAGCGGCGACCTCAGGAACCACCCCGTCGCACCAAAGACGGCCACGAGGGAGAATGGGCTTCGGAAGAGGAGGAGGAGGAGGAAGCGATGAAGAGGCAGGCGGACTCGGCAGGGAACCAGACGGTTCATCCACGAAGAATTCAGCCTCGATCTCCTCATCGGACATCGTGGCCTCCTTACCCTTGGAGGGGGAGACACGAACGGCGGCCTCTTCGGGCCCAGTGGCAAGGGGGCCAGCAGTAACTTCAGGTTCCCGACCCTCTGGGGCAGGAATATCAACTACGGTAGCAGCCGGGGAGCCCATGGCAGAAGATGGACCCTCGAAAACAGTATCTTTCCTCTTCTTCGAAGCCGGGGCAGTAGAAGCTCTGGCATCAGCTGAAGTCGCCCTTTTCTTCTGACGACTGGAGGGAACAGCGGCAGCACGTGACAGCCGGGCATACAGTGGCAGATCGTCCATAGTCCTAGCTGTAATACAAAAAAGGAAAAGAGAACACAAGTAAGTAAATCGGAAAGAAGGGGCTTATGAGCAAACGCCCAAACACTAAGACCTACAGGTAGGTGGCAAAGGCTTAGAGGCGTCCCCCGATATAAAACTGGCCGCGTTGTGAACCCCATACCTCTCCACAAAGGCAGCCAGCCTTGGGACATGGGGGATGGTATCCGGCAACAATCTGTCCTGAACCACCAGATAGGAGGTCGACGACTTCTTATAGTGCCCCTTGTCCTAGTACAGGGTGAACTGCCACTCCACGTCTGGGCCCTCAGCCCCAGACAAGAACCACGGCTGCTGGCCGGGCACGGCCACCACCTTGAAAAAGGCATTCTTGAACCGCTTGAAGGAGTCCAAGAAGGCCACCATTAGCTTCCGCTCTGACACATTTCTGAGCGACACCAACCCCTTCAGCTTATCGCCCTCCCTGGGCAGCCCGGGAGTGAAAGGGCAGAAGTAGTGGAAGAAGAGGTTAGCGGTGCAGGGAATGGGAATCGGAAAAGAACCGCACAACTTCTCGAAGGCCAGTAAATAGGCCCATCCATTCGGATGAAGTTGCGACAGCGCAAGGTTAAGGTAGGTAAGGGCCGATATCTGGAAGGTGGAAAAATGAAAACGGATTTGGATCTGGGTATACACGTCCCGATAGAAATGGAAAAAATTGGGCTCCCCCTCTTCTCGGACGGAGCACACTGGCTCCCCCGCCCCAGCAGGCGCATACGTGCAGCCATCCAACTTGGGCATCTTTAACCGGGACACATCGGCCTCGGACATTAGAGACAAGGTCGCGAGCACCTCAATAGCGATCCAGTTAAATTGCCAGCGCAAGGCCTCTGGCGGACTGGAAGAACCCGAGCCCTCCGGCTCGGACCGCCGTTTGGAAGATCCAGTCTTCGGAGCCATAAGTTAGCCTATACGAAAATAAACAAAGCTGGTATTAGCAAAGAACCAAAAGTACCTGGCATAGGCACAGTAGCAGGCAACAAAGACCGCGGACTCGGACGAAGGGAGGCATGAGAAGAGAACCCTGGGGCGGACCAGTGACGGCAGGAGCCAAGCATGGCGGAAGCCTCAGCATCCCCGCCGCGGGCCATGAGCGTGGAAGTCTCCGTCAGGAAATCCCAGCAAGGGCCGAGATACCCCTCCAGGCCAGGCTCTGGGCGGACGGCAGAACGATCCTCATAGAAGCTAAGAGGTTGAGCCGCGACCACAGGGGAGACAGAACCGGAAGAGGAGCCTATCCTGGCCCCACCGGGCGACCCGAGGGGGATTGCGCGCATAGGCGGCGGGAAAAGATGACGAGGAATCGGTACCGAAACCCTGCCTGAAGCCGTACGAGTCCCAGCTCGCCCCGGACGTGTAACGCCGCCTCGGCGCAAAGGATCCAAGATCCCTTCAGCAGGAGGGTCACCCCCAAGAACCCAGTAGGTCATGCGTGGAAGACGCGCGCGGAGGAGCATTTCCTCCTCCGGGGTAAGTGAAGCCTCGGGCCTAGATGCGCTTTTCCTTCTTACCATAACCAAAATTCTAGGGTGCTAAGAACTGGCCTCTAAGGGACGAATTTTGGGGCACAAATAGGTGAGGTAAACCCAGAAGAACCCCGAAAGGACCCAGAAAGAGGGAGAACTCAGGAAAAACCGAGAAATAGAGAACGATGGCAAAGACCACGATTTCCAGAATAAACGGTAAAATAGAGAAAACCACCGAAGAAAAACACAAGCAAATAGGCGGAATACCTGTATAAGGGAAGTAGAGAAGCTTGTATGGTGGGAACGACGAACGGCAAAATCTCGACTGAAAATGGCAAGAAAGAAAACCAGAGAAAGTCTGAGAAAATGCGATAGCGGGAAAAACCAAAGAGAAGCCCAAAGAGGGCTATTTAAACCAAAACCCCGGGGTAAGAGGGGTACAACGGTATATTCCCGTACAGACGTGACAAGATTGGCGCAGCACAACGCCAGCGCAATAAATGCGCATTAGCCTCGAAAAACGAGAAGGCGTGGCGGTTGCAGACTCCCTCCACTAAGGATCTGACAGCTGTAAATCCGCAATAATGACTCACGTGGGGGAAACCCGAAGCGTCCGGAGAATCCCAAAAGGCAAAAGGGCAGGAGACCCGGGAAGGATAAAAAACTGCCCGGACAAGAACGAACCCGGCGTCCTAGGCAGGGCAAGAACAGGTTGAGCCGACCACAGTTCCGAAACGGACTGATGGCCGCGGAGTCCAAAAAGTCGACTCAGTCCGCACAGAGGACCTCAGCCATAATGGGACCGGGGCACTAAGCACCTCGGCCGTCCAGAAGCCTGAACGACCAAGTTGGGGGGCAACTGTTACGGACCGGCCCAATAGGCCCAAGTCCGGACCTCGGCCCAATGGCGCCTATAAGGGAATCCGCGCTATATTAGGAAGGGATCCGAGATCCCCTGTTTTTAGGATCTCATCAATGAAGATTCTCCTACAATCATGGCACCAGCCAATCAGCCCCTGATGGCTCAATCATAGATATCCCCCATTAATAGGGAGATACGCGCACCAAGCTCCTCTATAAATAGGAGGAAACCCTAAACAGGTACACACGTTCTATCTTATGCTCTTGTTACTTTCTACCACACAGAGCACACACCCCACTCCCCTGGCTACGTGCCTTCCAGTTTACTACGAACTACGTGGACTTTGATCCCTTCAGAGGGTATGTAGGCTCTAGGCTTGACAACCTAGTCAAGTCCAATCTCTGTGTTCTTCATACAGAACATATTTATTGAACGATGATAGCCACTATTTCATTTCTAAGAGCAATCATTCATACATTTCATACTCCATTCCATTTTATTAAAAAGAACAAAAACAATAGTTAGCATTTAATTGAATTGCATTCCTATTTTAGTTTATTAATTTGAAAATCCAAAACCAATTTTTCTCTTGTTTTAATTGCATTAGCATAACATTTAGATTATTTACGATTCAATAAAAGGCTCCTCGAAAAGAGAGAACGATCCTAGGTTTGCCTATACGTAATTCTTGGTTTATTTTTTATTGTGGACTCCAAGACTAAAGACAAAAAGACCCTAATCAATAACCAGATCATCGCAGTGCCCATATGTAAAAGGAAGATTGATGAAAGCAAGCATGAGGGAGGATTTTGCAAGAAAAGCAAAATACTACAAACTGGAGTTTGGAGTGGAGAGTCCTTCGTTTCGACGGCACAATGTAGCTGTGTGTTGCGCTATTGCTGGTAGGCCTTCACTCTAATAGGATTGATCAGCTTTTCAATTGCATTTCTATAAAATTGATTTTTCATTCCCTTGTATTTTTTTAATAAACAAGGATATGGGGGTAATTTTGCTAAAATTCTAAATCCCTAATTGTGTTACATAACATAATTAATAATTTGTTAAGTTTAGTAACACAAATTAAAATTTGGCTACTTCAACCGTCTTTATATTGGATTCTCCCAAATCGATATCCATGAATTCAATATTATTATTTATGGAATTTAGAGGGTTATAATTTTTGTGCCAATAAGAGGACTATGATTATACTTATGATTGATATTTATTTTCTGATTTATGATGATGATGATAATGGTTATTATTATTATTCATAACGATATCAACTTTTTTAGGAGATTTAAAATTTGAATTTCAAAAGAAAAGAATTGATTAGGGTAGGGTGCACATAAATCATGGGATTTAGAGGATTAATCTATAGAATTCAAATGATTGTATCAATGTAAATAAAGTAACTAGTCCTAATATTTATTAGATAGGATATGATCTCATGTATATAAATAGGCATACACTTATATATTATTTTTTTTGAAGGAATTCATATTTATAATTCCCTCTCTGTCTATTGCTTTACAATTTATTACTTTACAGAAGTTTTAGAAAGTTTTGGGAGTTTTTTAAAAAGAATTTGCTATTAAAGGGTGCAAACGAAATTTTCCCTAATTTTGAAAGTGCTCTAAACACACACACACCCATGAGATTATCCTATCAAGTACTATCGTTGGTCCTATAGGACATAGTTTGTATTGCAAACTATATCCTATATTTAGGATTGAAAGAATACCATTATTTTCACATGCAAGCCCTTAGTAAGATTACAAAACACCGGAACATTTGTTGGACAAGGTATGCATTGTTGTTGTAATATGTGATAAAGATCATTTCTTAAGGCATGCTTGTTTGGATTAGTGATACTGTTTTTCCATTGTGATTTATGATATACGAGGTAAATTTGCAAGAAGAATTTTATCTCAACTTGTGTAAACATGATTTTTCAACCCTAATTTAAATAGGCTAGTTCACCTACAGGGATGGACTTAGAGGGCTAGGGGTGCCCTCCTAAAATTATAGAAAACAATCCAAATTTTTAAAAACTACATTTTAGCCTCAAAATTTTTTTAATATTTTCACTTTAGTCCGTTAAAAGTTTTTTGGATGGACTAAAATGAAAATATTGAAATGTTTTAGGATTGAAATATAATTTCATAAACATTTGGGCTCCATTCTATAATTTTCACCCCTCTTTGCAATTTTTGGCTCCACCTTTGTTCACCAAGCATGTGATTTTGGAACTAAACTTGAGTCTTAATGCGCCTCATCCTGTAATGATTCCTATCCATACAAAATGAAATCATCCAATAACTCCTTGGTATAAAGTTGATACTTGATATCAACCCATATGGGAGACCCATCTAACTTGTGTGATTGCTTGACCTCCATGAAATAGAATTAATTGAATATGTTGTTTAAAATGTTAATTGATTCAAATTAGTTAGGTACAATAAATATGTGAAAAATTAATCTTGTTTTCCTAAAATACTTTCATTTATGTGAAAGAGAGATAATATGTTACTCCTCGGATCTTTAATATAAAATGTATTTAAAGAATTGATCTTTGTCATAAATATAAGACATAGTTTTCATGTTTATCAATATTTTTCTAATTTATCTCCGTTGATGCTCGATCAAGAATAATCAAATAGGAGAGGAAATGAAAGAATTAAAGAAGATGACTAAGTTGCTTTATAAAATACATAAAATATTAATTTATTTGATCAATTTCCTTAATATAATCAAATTAGGTAAATATATTTTATAATAAAGATCGAAGGGAGTATATTGAGTGCTTTAATCATACATGATAATTAGAGGTGTACATAAAACACGGTGACCCGGTGAACCCGGTCCAAGCCACCAAAAAGAGGAAAAGTCTAAATACAATTGGGCAAGATTTATATTTTGAATATAAATCTTTGGTTTCAGACACCCAAACTTCAAAAGCTCCATATAAATACAGTCCCCAAAATTTTCTCAAAGAGCCAACAATAATAATTCAGGACTATAGGCTCCAAGATGTATGGGGTGTCTTGACGTCCTTAGAGTCCTCGGTCTCTAATTTTTTGCAAGAGGTAAATGGGACCAGCAACAAAATACTCCACAGAAAATAAACGGTTCGATTTATCATAGACAAATGTAAATAGATCTGAGGTCAAGTTACAAGAGAGCACTTCATGAGCACAAGGATGGGTCTTAGCAAGAAGAAGCTTGTCAAGAACCAAATCAGATTTAACTGATCTAAATGATATCACATTATGCTCAAGACAATTATTTGCGAATTCAGAATATCCACAAGTATCCAAATCCGGAGTTAAGTCATAGGAGAGGATCTCTATAAAGAATTATGGAGAGAAGCATTGCCAACAGAAAATTCAGATGGAACATAGTCAGTTTCTTGCTTGTGTATACCTTGAGGTAAATCACATGATAGGATAAGATCTGCTTCTATATGACTATTGTAACACCAGAGGGAAAGAGAGAGTAATGTAGTCTGAAAAGTATATCTATTCATATACAAGAATAGTGTATTTATACAAATAGAGAGAGCCTTAGAGTTTATGGCTCTTAATTACTATTAATGGGGATTGATTCCTAATCCCTGATTTATAGGGATCCTAATTGATTCCTAGATTTCCTATCGTGATTTCTTAACATTTCTTAACACTCCCCCTCAAGTTGGAACATAGATATTAATCAAACCCAACTTGTTACAAAAATAGTCAACCCGAGTCCCATTTAAAGCCTTAGTCAGAAGGTCACCCAATTGGTCACTGGGCTGCACATGCCCGGTAGAAATAAAGTTCTCCTTGATCTTATCGCATACAAAGTGACAGTCAATCTCAATGTGTTTTGTACGTTCATGAAATACAGAGTTGGAGGCTATGTGTAGAGCAGCTTTATTATCACACCACGACTTTGCGGGTAAAGACATGGTAAGGCCGACATCCTTCATTAACTGGTGAACCAACACAATTTCCTATACTGACTGGGACATCGCTCTATACTCAACTTCTGCACTCAACTTCGAAACCACATCTTGCTTCTTACTCCTCCATGATACTAGGTTGCCTCCAACAAACACACAATATCCTGTGGTGGATCGTCTGGTAGCTTTTGACCCTGCATGATTTGCATCACAAAAACATTCAATGTTGTTGTGACCATGATTCGTATAGAGGACACCACGACCTGGTGAGCCCTTTAAATAATGTAAGTCATGTTCCAAAGCTTCCCACTGAGCAACGGTTGGTGTAGTCATGAATTGACTAAGTACACTCACTGGAAAGGTCACATCAAGGCGCATCACCGTATGATAGTTCAATTTTCCAATTAACCTGCGGTATCTCTCAGGATAGGCAAACGGCTTGATCTTCTCTAGATCAACTTTCTTCTGCACATCCTCAGGTAGCTCATCAAACAGTATGCGGTCATCAATGTCCAGGAAGGGATTAGGGATCATGGGAAAACTACTCGGTGCTGCTCCAAGTTTCCTAGTTTCTTTCAACAAATCAAGAACATACTTCCTCTGTGTCAAAAGGATGCCTTTGCGACTTCTCATAACCTCGATTCCAAGAAAGTACTTTAAAGGACCCAAATCTTTTGTTTGAAAATGGGAGTTGAGAAAAGCCTTGAGTGAGGAGATTCCTGAAGCATTGCTACCCGTAATGACAATATCATCAACATAGACCACTAACAAAATCATCCCAGCATTTGTCTGTTGATAAAACACAGAGTGGTCACACTTACTCTGACTCAGACCAAATTTCTTAACCACAGAGCTAAACCTGTCAAACCAAGCACGAGGGCTCTGTTTCAAGCCATATAGAGACTTTTGAAGATGACATACCTTCCCACGCTCCCCCTGAGCAACAAAGCTAGGCGGTTGATCCATGTATACTTCCTCTAGAAAATCACCATTCAAAAAGGCATTCTTAACATCCAACTGATTAAGATCCCAACCATAGTTGGCAGCCATAGAAATGAAGAGGCGAACAAATGACAGTTTTGCCACAGGGGAGAAAGTTTCCGAGTAATCAACACCATAGGTCTGAGCATAACCCTTGGCAACCAGTCGAGCTTTCAAACATTCCAAGGTGCCATCAGCTTTTGTTTTGATCGTGAACACCCACTTACATCCAATAGCCTTCTTTCCAGGAGGTAAATCAACTAAATTCCAGGTACTTGCCTTATCAAGGGCCATCATTTCTTCTTTCATAGCAGCACACCAACCGGGATGGGCTAAGGCTTGGTGAATATTAGTGGGGACAGTAATAGAATCTAAGGAGGCTATGAAAGAACATGATTGAGGAGAGAGATGATTATAGGAAGCAAAAGACGAAATAGGGTAGGTGCAAGATCACTTACCTTTTTAGAGGGCTATGGACAAGTCAATAGAAGTAGGAGAGTCAGGTACGGTCTCTGGCTCTGATGTGGAGTCAGGAGAGTCAGGCATGGTCACTGGGACTTGGGTAGAAACAGGATAGGATGCAACTACTGCTGGATCCGACGCCGAAGCAGGTACTGGGGGGGCTGGAACCTGTTCAGAGCCATTACTTGCCTTCAGACGCTTCCAATAAACATGATAGACATGTGGTTTAGCAGGTTCCGGGTCTGGCGCTTGCATTGGTGATAACTGAACCTTATAGATTAATACATCTTCAAGACTGCCAGTGGGGTCAAGGGATGGAGAAGCAGGGACAGAGACAGGATAGAACGGGGTTGACTCATGGAAGGTAACATCTATAGACACCAGATAACGCCAAAGAGTGGGGGAATAACATCTATAACCCTTTTGGACCCTAGAATATCCCAAGAAGACACATTTTAGAGACTTGAGATCAAGTTTGGTGGTAGTAGGTCGAATATCACAAACAAAGCAAACACATCCAAAAATCTTGGTGTCAATAGGAAACACAGGATTGGACGGAAACAAGGTGGTGTAGGGAGTGGCACCACTAAGGACAGGGGACAGCATACGCTTAATGAGAAAATAAGCAGTGGACATAGCATCAGCCCAGAAAGGTTTGGGAACGTTCATTTGAAACATAAGAGCTCGGGCAACTTCTAATAAGTGCCGGTTCTTTCTTTCGGCCACACCATTCTGAGCCGGTGTATCTGCACACGAGGACTAATGAATCATGCCATTTTGGAGCATATAGTTATGAAATTGGGCAGAAAAATATTCTTTAGCGTTATCACTTCGTAAAGTTTTCACAGAAACACCAAATTGAGTATTGATTTTAGCACAGAAATGGCAAAAATGAGAAAAAAACTCAGAATGATTTTTCATTAGATAAAGCTAGGTGGTTCTAGAGAAATCATCAACAAAAGTAATAAAGTACCGAAAACCAAACTTGGACTCAATAGGACATGGACCCCAAACATCTGAATGAACCAAATCAAAAGGGGACGCAGCCCATTTATTGATGCGAGGTGCCAGATGAACACGGTGATGTTTAGCAAACTGACATGACTCACACTCTAGAGAAGACAAATGCTGAAATTGAGGATACAACCTCTTTAAAGACGACAAAGACACATGACCCAACCGACAATGAATGTCAAAAGGAGAGAGACCACCAGAGCAAGCAATGGAATGGGGCACCTGATCGTCAAGAAAGTAATGGCTACCAAATTCATACCCCCTACCAATAACCTGCTTCGTCGTAAGATCCTGAATCAAGCAATGGTTAGGAAAAAGTGAGATAAAATAGTTTAACTGACGAGTCAGCTTACTAGGAGATAAAAGATTAAAAGCAAGATTGGGAACATTAAGGACAGATGATAAGGAAACAGATGGAGTAGGTGTAACATTCCCAGATCCAAGGACACGGGTGTAAGAACCATTGGCAATTGTGATTGAAGAAGGGTTGACATAAGGTGCATACGAAGAGAACAAATGATGGTTACTTGTCATATGGTCAGTAGCTCCAGAATCGATGATCGACTTCGAAGAAGAAGTAGCAAGGCACGAATCAGAGTTACCTGTAGCAAGTGCAGTTGGTTGCGAGGGGGAAGGATCTGAGATATCAGAGGATTGAGCCATATGAGCTGATCCGCGCTGTCTTTGTTGCAGCTGTAGTAAGTTTTGATAGTAGCGTTTCGTATGACTGGGTTCCTTACAATAATAGCAGACAATGTTGTTACCGGGCCTCTGTGGGCCGGAATTCCTAAGGGCCGGAACAGTAGAAACAGGATATGGTGGACCTTGTCTTTGGCGCGAGGAACCCTGGTTTCGAGTGTCAGGTGGACCTTGACCAGCTAGAGCACTAGCATTAGGATTGGGAACTGGATGGGCTAAACTGTTGGCACGTAACACATGAGAGTACACATCGTGAAGCGAAGGAAGCTCGGAGCTAGACAATATTTGAGATTGAACCTTCTCATAAGCTGGGTCAAGAGCAGTAAGGAAACTCATAATCACCTGTTTCTCCATATTATCGATCTGTGCCTGGAGGTCAGCCGTTGGTGACATCAACCGTCGCATTTCCTCATACATCTTGTTGAACTCTATGAAGAAATTCTTCAGGGGATGTCCTTGCTGCTCAGCCCGATAGAACCCTTTACAAACCTCATGAATGCGAGTAATGTTTCCCTTCCCAGAATACAGAAACTCCAGGTAGTCAATAAGTTCTTTAACTGTGTTGCAATGACATGCCAAAGGAAGGATATCGCCCTCGATGGAATTCTGAATTTGTAAGAAGAGCCTGGCATCTGCTCGAGCCCATGTCATCTTAGGATCGTTCTTAGGAGGCAGCTCAGTTAAATGACCCTCTTTCTCAATACTGAGTAAGTGCATACAGATGGTTTTGATCCAGTCCGAATAATTGGTCCAATTTAACTTATGATCAGTTATTTTGTTTGAAAGAAGGACCATCTCAGTCACACCAGTAGGTTTAGGTTTAGCCATAAGGGACAACTAAGGAACAAAAAACCACCAGGGAGATACTTGCAATTTAGAACAGCAAAGATGGAAGAGCAAATAAGTCACCGAGAACAGTAGCCACACGAGGCAAATCCAAGAATTTGCTACTAAAAAACTAGAGAACACTAGCCACAAGTGACTGCAAAAAAAAAAAAAAAAACCAAGGCCACACAAGGACCCAACCAAGACTGAAAAACCACAAAGTCTCAAAAACAACTAACAGGATAACCACACCAGCCACAAGTGACTGCCAAAAAAATAACCAAGGCCACACAAGGACCCAACTGAGACTAAAAACCACAAAGTCTCAAAACCAACTGACAGGACAACCACAAATCCTCTCAGAAAATCAACAAACCAACAAAGCAAAGAGTAGGCAAAGAGAGAGCATATGGTGAGATGACAAGGGATGAACACGGAACCACTTGGGATAGGACGAGGACGCCAAGTAAATCTCAGCGCAACAAATGACAGTGGAAAAGTCGCTGGAAAATGCCCTCACGGGCCGGCACGTGTAATGGACGGCGAAAAATAGGGAGGCACGTGAACGTCCACGCGCTGCCGGAATGGTGATCGGCCGACTGGGTTCCGCCGATCGGGACCTCATGAACATGGTGAGGTGGCGCGTGTAAGCTGAAATCGGCCAGAAAAGAAATCGAAATCCACACTCTCCCTCTCTCTCTGTCGCCAAACTGAACAGGAATTAGCGCTAGAAAAAAAATTGGTAACCTAGGGCTCTGGTACCATGTAACACCAGAGGGAAAGAGAGAGTAATGTAGTCTGAAAAGTATATCTATTCATCTACAAGAATAGTGTATTTATACAAATAGAGAGAGCCTTAGAGTTTATGGCTCTTAATTACTATTAATGGGGATTGATTCCTAATCCCTGATTTATAGGGATCCTAATTGATTCCCTGATTTCCTAACATTTCCTAACAACTATCAACCTCACAAGTAGCGGCCAAGAGGGATTGAATACACTCAATATCCTACACCAGCCTTAGCAATCATGGATGGGCAACTAGAGCTGATATCAAGAGAGAATGTGGATGATTGAAAGAGATTATCAATTATGCAACACATTTAGAATCACTGTTACAATTATTACAAACTATGTATGCATCAAAAATTAACAAATGAAAGTTATCTTCAGCAGAAAAGAAGGCAGAAAGACTCCCCTTTATAGCTTCTGAATTGCTGCAATAAGCTTCTTGATGTTAACACACCAAATTGTTGTCATTGATTTCTTCAAAACACACCATGAAAAATACAGAGCTTCTAACCATCATAGTAAGATTTGATGTGATTCCAGAGCTTTAATAATAGATTCTATCTCCTTTCACCCAAAGCTTTGATAAGAATCCGGTAACTGTCAATGTCAATGGGGACCATATTTAATGCCTAATGGACAAAAGTAACTATGGCCTCACCATCCTGATTTTTAGAATCTGCAACCTTATCAAGAACTTCAACATTTATATGAGCTCTAATATTCAATAAAGCATGCTCAATCCAAATCGAAGTTGGAAAATGACCCGGTTAACTTCTTCGGTCGCAGGAATCAAATAAAAATTTACCGACTCCTTACGGAAGGTGCCAAATGTTCTGTTCTGAGAACAGGATTTATCGGACTTGACTAGGAGTCAAGTCTAAGGCCTATGTACTTGTAAAGAAATCAAAGTCCACGTAGTTCAAGACATACACAGGCGTGTAGCCAAGGGGGTGGGGTGTGTGTTCTGTGTGATCAAAGTCCACATAGTTCGAGATACACACAGACATGTAGCTAAGGGGGTGGGGTGTATGCTTTGTGTGACTATGTAAATAGTCTAGGGTTAGAACGTAGAACCTATCATGTGATGTGTGTATCTTAAGACTTGACCTCTGTATTTATAGAGTGTACCTTAGGTTGAGTCGCCTGGGCCCTGTGATCCGAGGCCCTGATATCTTAACTGTTAGATAGTCATTTAAATATAGATTTAGATATACCTGATCGTAGATAAGATTGGATCCTCCTTTATTATAGGCAGTCCTGATATGCAATATACTCCTTGTTGGGCCATATATTAAATATGGGTCTTATCCAGGTCTATATAACAAAGGTATTGATTTCTACGCCGCAATTACTAGAGCAAGGTTTGAGGAATTGAACATGGACTTGTTCAGAAAATGCATGGAACCTGTTGAAAAATGTCTTAGTTTGGTGAAAGTTCAGCTCATTAATACTACTGAGTTTTATTTTGATATTCTATTGACGTTGCATATGGATTATTTAGCCTGAAGCCCTTTATTTTTAAATCTTCATTCATCTGGGCTTGAAGCCCTTGATTTTCCCTTTTTTTTAAGGTCATGCAATTCGTTGCGACCAAACAAAGTAATTTCCAATTTCAATTGGATTTCTATATCTATACCCCTTAATCCCAGCATACATAACACACCCAGTGATGACGAAAGATATAAATTACGCTGCGTTTGATATTTTGTTAGAGACCTTGATTTTCCCGAAGGAAACCCCTAAGAAAATCGATGTTTTTTTTATTTTGATTAGTAAGGCAAGCAAAAGCTTGAGATGTTCAACAACTAGACAACAAATTACCGTTGGGACATAGATCTTTTTTTTTTTTTTTTCCCCCTCAAAAGTTGGGATATAGATGCAGAGATATTATTCACTAGATCTTTGATGTAGCTGATCCGAGTTGAAGCCTGGAGGATCTTGTAAACAATTTACACTAAGAGAAACCTGTTATGGATATAAATATTAGGCCTATCCAATTTAAGGTGTGACCCAATAAGAGGCAATCACTATTGCACAGATGTGATGGTAGAACATTTGGGCTTAAAGGCACAAGAGGCCCAATAGTCCAAACCCTAACCCTAAGGTACCCTCTATAAATAGATAGTAAACCCTAAAGGTACAAAACTTCTAATCTCTCCCTGATCTACGATTCTGCCTACACTGTGCACACATCCCACCCCTTTGGTTGTGTAAAGTGATCTTCTATTCTCAAAGGTATCTCTCATCCATAAATACCTAAGAGGGAGCTATTCGATCCAAGATAAACTTACTAGCCTACCTAGGGCTAGACACTTATGTTCCTATGACAGAACCCATAAGAGGCCTAGCAGTCCAAGCCCTAAAGGTATACACATTCTAAGCTCTCTTTCATCTACAATTTTATCAACACTGTGCATACACCCCATCCCCCTTAGTTGTGTACAGTGATCTTCGATTTTCAAAGGTATCTCCTCCTAGAGCTAGACACTTATACACTTATGTTCTTATGACAGAACATTGGCGCCGAACGTAGGGAGTCAATAAATTTTTGATTCCCACGACAAAGATGGTGAATATCATATTACTCAGAGAATCCATGATCCTCAAGAAGGATTGCTTCATATTTCTCACTCATTCGTTGCCGAGCATTTGGATCTGACGGGATCCTTGCTTGAGCTGATCTCCAACGATTATTCTCCAACTGAGGGTTTTTATCGAAAGGTGGTATGCACTTTCCCCTGGTGAAGGAGAAGACATTTTCCCTTCGATTCTGCAATCTTGCATCCATTGTTCCTGCACCGTTTTCCAAGCCCAGGTTATGAAGGGCCGAGTCTGGGCGGGTTGTAGCCTCCGTCGGGTACAAATCCAAGATCTGGAATCTAGAAAGGGGGATGCTAATGCGAAGGCTGAGTTTCTGAACCACATTGTGATTCTTTCTCCATGCTACGCTGGGCTCCTCTGATTGTCAATCTAAACCTATTTCGGCCTTAAAATCTGTTTCGACCTTGGTGGTGATGCCTTTATAAAGATCAAGCAGCTCGTAGCCGAGTTGAACGCCGCGGGTTAGAAGTCGATTAACTCGGACAAGAGGATACAAACCGGGTTCACCCACTTTGAGAAAGAGAGGTCGGATGGCGGAGATCCTCTTCATGAAGACTCCGAGATTGGAGTCACCGGGTTCCGAGATGCCCGGGATGTCGATTCAATTTGGCCTAGAGTGCACAATGCTGTCAGGGTCAGTCAAGCACTCAAGCTTGGCTTTGGCGGAGCTAACGGGTTTTTTGAATGACTTCATGGAATGATATTATTCGGGATTGGAGGTTGCTCGTATCCATCGGGGTCAAGGCTGAGATGTCCTGAGATGCCGAGATTCTGTGCCGAGATGTGCAGGAGAATTAAAACCGAGATACCAGAGGCAACCATTGAATTGGCAAAATCGAGAATATGCGAATTCAAAGTTGGTGCGTCATTAACTTTCTGGTTTATTCAGAGGTCATGCAGGTGGAGCGTGATGAACCTTGCTGATTTGCAAGTAATTTCTTGGACGCTGGATGGTTAAACATCTGGATTCTGTTTATCATGTAGCACGCCGTTTCCAACTTCAAATGTACGGGATTGATCACCGATTACAGTACTACTGGGAAACTGCTTGGTAAATACTTCATCTTATATGGGGAATTGATTTGATTGATTATTTTAATGGTGTAAGGACGCTGCCACTGGAGTGAGTCTTATTCATCAAAAGCAGAGAGTTTCAGTTGCTTTAAAAGGAAATCTCCAAAGGGATCACGATCAAGGTCCTGATTTCCATTACTTTTGGTTGGTTATTAATTCCATCCTACTTGCGAGTGTGAAGCCGCCTGAGCCCGTGCCGAGATACCTCAAATAGTTGAACCAGTCTGAGCCCGTACCAAGATACCTCAAATAGTTGAATCAGGATACAATACCGGGTTCCAAAGTCGTGACCGAGATTTTCTTGCTCAGAAAAATGTTCACAACAGCAAATGGAATCCTGCATTTCATATTTTGGAATGTCCAAAACCAGGGGAAGCAGCGATGAATTCAGGCCAGTCGTTAAGGGATCCAAGATTGTAGGGATCCCAGTTATTCGAATTTCCCTTGGCCGGGTTCCTCTTCATGAGGTGCCGAGATGAAGAAATAAATTGCCGTGGTCCGAGGTTTCTCTGAAGTCCACACATCATGATTAACTGGGAGACGCCATGGTTTACATGAATGAGCTTCAGGCAAAACTGAAAGCGACGGTATCTGAGAAAGAGATCAGACTCGGAGGAAGCAGCACCTTTTCTTCGAGGGATCCATCAACAGAACCCAACTATAACTCTGTTGAAGCTATGTTTCGCACTATAAATAACGCGTTCTGTTGGAGATTTAAACCAGTCTTGAAGCCATCGAGAGTTCTCAAAGATCTGGTTATAACCTACGACTGCAAAACTCATTTGATTATTGTTGGTGGGAGGATGGAAATGAAGCCACATGTACAGCATGCAGACCACCTCACTCGCTCCTTTAATGAAGATTTGTATTCTGAAATTAAAGTATATTGCTACATCATTATTACTATGACACCATATTTGTTTTCTTTTTCTGTACTTGTGAATTGAACATGAGGTGGAATTTGACGCTTGGTGAACATAAAAGTTGGGCAAGCTCTAGGAGGTAGACAAGAGACTGGAGAGAAGCAGTTTGTTGGTACTGTATTTTGAAGTACCTTGTTGCTGATATGCCTGACTGATCAGACACGCCTGGGCACCTTTAATTTACCCCTGGTGGGCAATTTAGTGAAATGGCGACAGAAGGTGGAGTTCACTTATGGAAAGGTCCAGATGAACTAGATGTATCCTCAATGACACTAAACTTGCAGATCACATGGATCCACCCAAAGTCAAATTAGTAAGCAGTCTGCTTCAGGCAGAAATAAATTGCTACAGCAGATCTTGTAATGCTTATCCTTCGTTTATCAATGATAAATCGTTGCAGCAGATGTATCCATTTATCATCTCTACGTTCTCCCAGTTCCTATGCTGGCTATGTAACATCACAAGAAGCCATTGCATTCTGAGAATTTTTAATGCAAGAAATTAATGCAGTTTGTTGCATGGACTTAAGCAAGTACGTAAGACTTTGGGAAATCTGAACGATGATTAATTTTTCGTAAATTTGCTTTCTTCTTGCAAGCAATTGGGAGCTGTTTGGTGAAGCTGATTGTTAATCAAATGGAGGACAAGAGCTTCATCACATTGAATGTCATGATTGCCGTATATGTTAAAGGTAAGTGGTGTGAGAAGGCCTTAAAATTATTTGGAGAGTTGATGAGCCAAAATCTCAGGCCAGATGCGTTTAGTATTGCAAGCACCCTTCTTGCCTATGTTGAGTTGGCATCTTTGAGGTGTTGGAGATATAGGGACAGCTCGAAGAATTCTTTGGCCAAATGTCATGTAGGGATATTAAATCATGGAATACTATGATGATGGAGTATAAGTGCGTTCCTAGTCACCCTGGTACGATAAGCTACTCAATGCTTCTCATTATTTATGTTGAAAAGTTTGTTGGGATTCTAAACCCAAAAACAGCGGCAAATCAAACCAGATTTCTCTATCGGAAGTTACTGATGACTTCCCAGATGCAAAGGAATCTAGAATTATGATAGCAATTGATGAAGATGGACATAATTCTTTACCATTTAAATTGGTTAAAGGAAGTCTATTTGATACGAGTCAATCCATTTTTGAAGATTTTAATTTTGAACTACTGGGAATTTTTACCCTTTCTTCTGAAAAAGACATCAAGCAATCTAAATGTGAATGATATGGGAAGGTTCCTTCCTTTTTTGTCATTGATTCTTCAAGGTCCGGTATCTTGTTCCCCAATTGCCTCAGGTGACATCATCAATCTTTTGAACAAGGTGAAAGGTCAATTGTGGATCACATTTGTCTTTTGTTCATTACTCTTCGAGTGTTGGTAAAAATTCAGGTTGTACAGATGCTTCAAGCATCAGCAACTTGCAATCATCAGTTTCTAAGGCATCAAATAAAATTCTGGTTGGCCCTGACAGTGCGTCACATCAATTAGAGTCTGTTGAATACAACATGTGGGAACAATGGTGTTCCATCTGGCATCACTACTCCACCTGGTTGCTGTCCAAAACTGAGTTTTTTTTGAATGACTTCATCTCAGGTTGCTGTCCATAATTGTGCAACCCAATAAAATGCGATGGGCCGAGAAGGAATTAAAAATTTATCTTCTACAAGATGATGCCAAATAAAAGAAAAAAGGGATTTTTGAAGCCTTCGGAGTTGCAAAAACACATGTGGAGGGCTGCCCGTGGAAAATATTAACAAAGCTTGGCAATTTCTTGAGCTCAATCTTTCTCCAATGGTAGCTTTCGGGATTCACACTGTAACACCACACTGTCCTGAGACCAAAACAAAGTGGCATCTTCACCTATTATGCAAAGATATAATATTTAATGTAAACTTAAATCACTGGCTAGTTTTGGTTCTTGCAAAGAAAGCTCTTCTTTAAGCAAAAATTTCAAAATAATAATAAAGTTCGGAGAGGCTTTTCTGAAATATTTAAAACATTTGAAAATAGTTTATCAGTGGTTCAAACTTATCATTAAAATTACGTCATACTTAAAACCTTTTCAAGTTTCATCAGAGTATTTCCTTATTTCTCCAATTAATCTAGAGCTCTACCAAAACATTCACTTTAATTTGGGCTTGTTATATATATACCCGTCCCTGCAGCAATCGCAGCATATATATATTTTGACTACTTCTATGAAATCATGTGTATCTAATTAAATATATACATCCCAATAGCCACATACGGCTTTCTCAAAATAATATCTAAGTCATAAGGAAATAAAATTATTCATATACAATAGTGAAACTATATGTTTCAATCTCCATCATCAACTCCACCTTCTTCTCATCAAGATCAAACAATATCTACGCCCTGCCTCTTCCTCCTTGCCTACTAATCTGTTCATATCCTGGATTTATGGAAAGTTCTGAGATTCAAATAAATGAATCCTAGAGTAACAGGTTAATCTCAAATTCTAGCATATGCAATATATGTAAATTCACCAAAAAGAGTAGTCCACACATCATATAAAGCATTCAAATTCAAATTCAAGTTCGAGTTCAGATTCAAATTCAAATTCAAACAACAAGTATTACATACCAAGTATAATGCAGCTTGTAATACAAGTGTTAATTCAAATATTTCAAATACCTTGGCACAAGGAAATTCATTTTGGCAATTCAATACCAAAAATACTGAATGCACTAGGCCCTGCCTAGCCACCGGGAAGTTAGTCCCATGGTCGGCCCTTCCGTTCAATCGAGCCACGAGTGTTGCTGGCCCCATACAGGCAGGACATACAAATATGGCATACATAAACATATATAGCTATGTAAAAAATGTGAGATTAGAGTTACTACTTGTTGGTCTTACCGACAAAACCCTTCCACCATATTCTTATCACTATGCTTGTCATTCAGGCACGGGCGATTCTCAAGTCTTATAATTAACATATATATAGTGATGGGTCATTAACTAGTCCAAACAAAATTATAAATTTAACTTCTCTAAACCCAGCCCCAAAAATACTTGTCTTTTAATATCCTTATGATTAGGGATGTATACTAATTGAGACTTATTTAATTAGATACTATTTACTATGATAATTATCATCTCATCCATTTAACCTTTTATTTTATCCAATGAAACCTTAACTTTAAAGGTTAGACACAATTAACAACTTATGTGACTAATTTAAGACTTATCAAAAATTCAACCTTTAATTTTTCTGAGAATTTGGAAAATTCATAACTTGACCTATACAACTCCAAATGGAGTGATTCCAATTTTTACTTACTCCTTGATAAGTCTATTTCCATAAAGTAAAGCCACCAAGTTGGTTTATGGCTGAGAAAAATTCCCAAAATTCAAAAACATAAACCATGACCGGAAATTCTTCAGATTTTCTGACCAATCTTTGAAGAATCATAACTCCTTCAATACTTATCGGAATTCGACGAATTACCTATCAAATTAAACCTCTAAGTGTCTACTATTTAACTGGAAAATTTCACAATTTACTGATTTTTTTTGGTCAGTCCGAAATGCCACGTCATTCCCCTGACTCCAGAAGCATATCAGAAATTTTCCAGATTTTTGGCTCAACTTCTAAAAATCATAACTGGAGTTGTAGACCTCTGTTTTAGGTGATCCAAACCTTATTTTAAAGCTTAAGGAGGCTACTATCTCCTGTAAAAATTTAAGGTCAAAAATCAACCTCTAACTTTCGAAAATGTCAAGCATAAGAGACTTCGTTTTCAGACTACTGTGCAGAGGTGAAAACACAACATGCAACTTCTTTTTATGGCCCTTAACTTTCAGAAATCAGACACCATGTTCTTAGATCAAACATGCACAGTTAGAATTCTTGTTTCCAGAACCAAAGGAGAGCGAAAATCAGATTAGGACCAACATGCAATCAGAAAAATGCTGTCATGTGTAAAATATTAATGTCTCATGTATAAATAAGTGTTATTTTGATTTAATAAAAGAAGGGCAAAAAGGTAATTTGGTTTGGGAGTTATTATAATAAGAATTATAATAAAGCGACTGTTGATAGGCGCAGTCTTCAGAATGTAAAAGGCGCGTACGTTCAGAAAAGAGAAATATATAGAACGTAAAATGCCTTCAGAGTTTGCCGTGAAATTGTTTCTCATTCCTATCAAAGAAGATACAAGCAGAGAGAAGGAAAGACTCTGAGAAAAGTATCAATCGCTAAAGTATTTTCCGCAATCATGGATAAAAGTTAGTATGCATTATTCTATTAATTATGTGAAAGTATGATATCCTAAGATCCTTTAGATTGTGTTCTTGTATGAGAATTTGTGTTTTAGAGAACACATATTATTGTCTAACATGTGGTATCAGAGCATGTGTTTAGGAATTCATGTTTTCCATATATGATTTTATAAGAATTTCTGATTTTGAAAAGTTAGAGTTTCTGATGTTAAGATTTATGCATTAAAGGACAGTAAAGAACAATAACGGAAATGTGATTGCGATATGATCTTGCGATTCAGTCAGATTTGATCTGTCGTATGAACATAATTTTGAGATAAAGGCCAAATCATTGTAATTCCCGGTTTCGGTTTGGCTTCGTTCATTATATATATGAATTTCGCATTCCGCCTTTTCTGTTAAAGACAATAATGGTTACTTTTTCTCAAAGATGATTCGGGAATTTGATTGTGCAACTATTATTGATCCCTTGATCATCATCGTTTTGTTACTCCGCTGCATTCAATTAATTATTTTTTTAATAGAATATTTGGATATTGCATCGATATATTTTCTTTTGGAAAATATAAAATACTGTTTTTTTGGGAAAAAGAAAAGATGTTTTAAAGGAGATCGCATAAAAAAAAAAACGGTCGACAAAAATAATTCTTTACACCGGCCAAAGAGATCGATTCAAAGAAAAGATGTATTTGGCAGAGACGTTTTTGATCTGATAAAATAATTCTTAAGGGTTAGGAGATCGATTCCATGATTGTTGCTAGTTACTGTTAATGTAAAGAAAACTGATCTCTTTGCGATGCATCGCTAGATATGCATCGATTATTTTATCAGAATCTTTGTCAGTTTATGGATAAAGCAAAGGGAAAATCAATAACTTGGATTATATAATATAATGGATAATGATCCAAGTTGTCAAAATCTTCCACGTGTCTATATATTTCCAGAAATCTGCAAACTTATAATTGTATTATCCTTTTATAATTGCATTATCCTTTTATATTTATTTATTTATTTATTTTGCTGATTATTCTGGTTTAAAGTAAGGAAATTATAGTAATGGATGATTTTGTGGCCGGTTATGATTCTATGCTTATTAGATATTGTGAATAGAAATTATAAGCACATTTTAATATTTAAGTTTTGGAATTAAGTGTAACACCCGCCTTAAATACACCCTTTAATTGCATACACGGAAGCGTTCTTTACAAATTTAGCGTGAAGTTACTATTCACGTATACGGTACTATTCACTAATACGTACAAATATACGTCTAAGTAAAAATCCGACGGAAATAAAAATCTTTTTCTTCCTTGTACTCATTCGTATGCATCTTCTTCGTTCTTCAATCTTCTGATACGAGCTGCAAATTAACTAATTCAAAGATATATGCTGGGATTCAAATGAATCCCAGTAGTAACGTTAATCATCGCTCACATAAAATGAATACACAAAACATGCAAGTCAACCATCAAATATACATACAATTCATTCAACACATTCAACATTCAGAACATTCAAACAATATACATATATATATATACAACGGTAAATACATGCATGTAAAAGGCACACATAGTATGTGAGAGAAGCGTTACTACCTGATGGTCTTTCCAATTCCTGATCTGGTTCTCAATCATTTGATCATCCCGGATAAATATCGGCTCCTATATTTAAATATTCATGGATGACCGAGTTATTATTTATCCAAATTCTTTATTTCTCTTATTTCCAAATAAATTCCATAAACTGGTAGAATTTTCAATTAACTTTGAACATTCATATTTAATTACACAAAACTCCAATTGACGTGATTCCAAAAATCACTTGTTCCTCATTAGGTCTATATTTAGGGAAAAATACACTCAACTGTCAAATATACGTACACTTTTCCCAGAATTTTCATTCATCATCACCGTTCCAGAAAAACGTCCAGGTTTAATGCTGAACTTGAAAAATCCATATCTGGAGTTCTAGGTGTCCAACTCAGTTGGTTCAAAAATCCATGAACTCCTCATTAAGTCTAGTTTCTAGGAAAATTGGTTCCAACATTTAATCATACTCCAATAATTCCCAGATTTCAAAAATGTCAACACTGTTCAGAAGATGTTTCAGAAAACGTCCCAGATTTCATACTTGACTTCAAAAATTCATAACTCCCTGAATATAAATCCAATTAAGGCTTGTGACCTATCAAATTAAAGCTTGATAAGTCTACTTTTATTCTGGAAATTTTCATAGAAAAACTCAAATGTTTACTATTTTAAAAGTAAATCCGAAAATCACTGTTCATTCCTGGAAACCAACGTTTTTCAGTGTTCAACTTCTAACTTTGAAAAATCATAACTAATTCTATAGAACTCCGATTAAGGTGATTCAAAATTCTATTTGAAGTTCTATAAGTCTAGTTTATAAGAAAAATATTCATCAAGCCAATTAATAGCTGTATAATTCTCAGAAATTCGAAAAGTGAACGTAACTTAAATCTGAAAGCAGGATTTTCCAGTTTTTATAACCAAACTTAGAAAAATCATAACTTGAGTTCTAGACGTCGGATTAATACGTTCTAGCACTCATTTGAAAGATTAAGAAGTATACTTTCAACTTACCAAATTTCATGGTCAAAGGAAATCATTTGTTTAGACAAAACGTTGCATGAACCTGACCTCCTTACTGAATTTCTAGAATTACAGTGTTGTACAAGTTGATCGATGCTCCTCATATGGCTTCTTTCTCTCAACCCTCACTCTCTTCTATGTTTTTCACTCACACCTCCCTCCCTCTCTTTTTCCTCTTCTCGTTCATGCCGGCCAAAAATGAATAAAGGAGGAGGTGTATAATTGGTGTGAGAGGGAGGAGTTAGCGCATGTAGCCATCCGTGAGTGAATAAGAGAAGTAGTGTGTGGAGTGTGTCCCATGCTTCCAATAAAATATAGGAAGTGGGAGACAATTTGGCTGCATGTGAGAGAACATTATCTAGAAAGGAAAATGAGAGATGAGTCACGGGAGATAAAGGAATTGAGTGTTAATGTGAAATGAAGAAAAATGAGTGCATGTGGACATTTTGGCCAAAGTCATTGAAAAAAGAAATCAAGAAGTGTGGGACATGTATGTTGGCCAAATCAATTGAGAAGGAGAGATATAAGTGCAAGATTCCACCGAAAAATGAAGATAAAAGAGGTGAGTGATATGTTGACGGTGTGGTAGGTATTTATTAAAGTGAATGATTGAAGAAAATATTGCTTATGTGTCCAAACATGCATAATAAGAAAGGTTGTCCATTTTATTAAATGGACATATTTTTGCTCCAACTATCAAATAATAATAAGGGTGTTTGGACCCATTCCAAATTTACCACTCTCAAAAAAAATATGACCTAGTAGTCTTCCAAAAATAGACTAATTTCCAAGACTTTAGGCCCAAAATTCGGGATATTACATTTCTCCCCCCGTTAAGTAAATTTCGCCCTCGAAATTTGTACATTTTCACTTCGGGGAACCATTCGAAATACTCAGTCCATTTTTTTACATATGCTTACCAAGCATGTAACATCCACACAAAATTACTATTCATCTTGTACCTAATGTAATATTCAAATTCAAGTCTACCGATATCCGCACAGCGCTAAGCCTCACAGTCGGTATATTCTCCTTCCAATTCATTTTGTTTTTATAGCGCTAGATATTCTGACCTTATTGTCCAGGGATTTACCCTTGACCATAGGTTTCTCAATTATATCCTGATACAATTTCAGATATTCTATTAGCTTCAAATTTTACTTTGGGCAAACTAGCCCAGCTCTTAATAATCCTTCAAAAGAATTATTGTCACGAGTTTCATTTCTCATTCTTTCAACATCTCAAATTCTAGAGATTTGCTTGTTCAATTCTATTCTATGCTTGAGCTTCTTCAATTCAAATTCATAGATTACTTTCTTCTGCTTAGCATTATAGCTAGCGATTACTATCTGACTTATCAATATAGATTTTTGGACCATTCTGTCAGTTTCTGTTCCTATATCAACATAGTCACCCAATGCACCACTTTCGATTCAAAAACATCAGTGAAAACAATCACGTTAATGTTTCACATTTTAAAATACGGGCAATGATAATCACATCATTGCTTTTCAATTTTCTATGTTATCTCAAATTCAACTTTCTGATTTTCAAATTCAAATATTCAAAATTCTATGGTAGCAGTACATTTTCAAAATTTCACTCTACAATATAATTCTTTCATATTTTCAGAGAAAACATATTCGCTGCCAGCTCAATTACAAGAAAATACATTCATTTCACGGCAGACCATATTGGCCGCTTTGTTACAAACTGTAATAATTTCCCTTATCGAATTACCACACCCGGCCTAAACCGCCATGGCATTCAGGGTTACCCCACATTCAAAGGCACTACCTCCCGGCTAAACCGGCGATAAGGTTACAATTCTGCTGGGTAAATAACGCCTCTCCTCTAGAGGATTTGTTCGCTCAACTAAATTTAGCTGAGATAAGTATTCACAAGTGCTCAACTTTGGATCTGAGGATAAATCCAAAGTTTAAGAGTCACTTTACCCACACAGCTTGCATTCTCAATTTCAAAAATATTCAATTATCATTCTTTCAATTTTCAATTCAAATGAGCTTTATTAATGGCAGACGATTCAAAAATATTTCACAAACACCTGGTAAGATCCAGCAAACTGAGTATTTCTACAACAGTTCTTGACCTTTTCCAGTACTGTACTGCTTTCAAAACCACAAAATTCAAAATTCAATTTCAGATTTTGGGTTCTACTGAACCTTCTCTATGGAACAACAACAATTCAAAAGTGACCATTGCCCTGGTCTCAAATTTTGTTGAAAACTTTTCATTCCAGAATTCAATTCATAAAATTCAAAGTTTCAATTCAAGCTCTGGGTTCCAAAAGGATCCCTTCAATGAAACAATATTGTTCAAAAACAAATACTTCAAACTGAACTTTAATTCAGCTGAAAACATTCTTGTTCAAAATTTCAATTTAGAAAATTCTCAAATACAACAGGTGCATTGGAAAATTCAAAATTAAATTTTTCAAACAAACGGAGGAACCAGACAACTATTACAGTAGGTCTTCACTTCTAAATACACTTCAGGTTCTATTTTTAGCTACTTGAGCAATTCATAGAACATACCATTCATTCACAACATGAATGTTTTTCACTTTCCTAATTAGGTATTCATCGATATATTAGGAAATTATCAGTTACTAACATTTCTACGAGTACTTGTCCAAATTATGGAATCATAACTCAACAACTGAGATTTTTAACAAACTCACAACCATTCATTCTAAGGAGACTTTTTAAATCAAATTCCAACACTATGCTAGATCAACATCTAGCAACCGCAAAATATCTTGTACACATTGGTACCAGATTCTAGTGCCTTAATTCATTTAAATCAATCGGTACCACATTCTAATACCTTTGTTCATTCGGGACAATTTAATGCCTAAAGAATTAGTTCCATTACCAAATTTCATTCTCAAGCCTCAATTCAGTTGGTAACATGCTTTAGTTGCCTCTCCAACATTCAGGTTTATCAACCTAATTCTAAAAATTCGACCATATTCCATAAACCTGCTAACATTTCCAAGATTCATATCTTACAATATTCAGGCACTATCCTCAAACATTCAAATAAAATTCAGCAATTTCTACGAGGTTCTACCTCTACCTCATTTCTCAATATCATCAAAACATGTTTTAAATATCATTCTTATACCTCAGAGGTAATAACCATTCATACACAAAACATTGTTGACAATGCAGCACTAATCACAAGGTTCACAAGATTTACTTTATCACACTCTGACCTAAACATTGTTTCGGCTCAGAACAAATTCAAACTTATCTTTAATCATACCGCATTCGTTCTTATATTTTCTTAGCATTTGAAAAATTCACCATTTTTCATACTTCAAGATATTCAGATCTTACACCGAGATATTTCAAATTCCCATTACTTCCAGAGAGTCTCCTTTCTCGAGATGGCTTTAACCGATCAGACTTCCACTTTCAAATGCCAGTCTGACATCTCGAACCAACTACACGCTCCAAGACAAATTTCTAAGAGACACGATCTTGAAATAATCATCGTGCAACGTGTATTCGTCAACTAAATTTCTTGAAGATACAACCGGCAATAAATGCTACACCGTCTTCTGTTTGGACCGAAAGTCTATAAGTCTCCGACCTATAGAGGTGGCTAGGGCGTGTCAGATTGTATTAGGGTGCGGTGCCATAAAATTTCCACATAATAACAAAGTCTGCACTATTCTGAGCCAACGACAGATGAGAATCCGATGCTGCTTAACAAAATCTAGACGTTACTAGCCCAGCTATAAATCGAGTAAAGAAAGAGTAAATGTTTCATGTTCTCTCAAGCTTCACAAAACTTCCACATATTCATTTCCTCTCCGATCGTAACCTTCACTATAACCTTTCACATTATCCTTAAACATGGCCGGTTCAAGTAACTCTATTCCAGTCTCCGATTCATTCAACCCTTTCTTTCTTGAAGCCTTACTTCATGACTATCAGACTAACATATTGTCTGACTTGTCAAACAATGTATCATACCCCTATTCTTCTTTACTTCCCCAAAATCCCGTAAGTATGAACGTTCATTCATCTGCCTCAACGATTAACATTCCTACTCCTCCTCCAAGGATACAAGATTCTATTTTTACAACTACTAACAGAAAGGAATCTGAAGCAGGTCCATCAAGGCGACCTGTCCAAAGGTGTCGTAATGTGGCAGAACTTATGGAGTCTACGGTACCTTCTCAACCAAGGAATCCTGCTTCTACCTTGACTGAGACTACTAATCCATTTTCATGTGGTTGCTGCCATGTTCTACGAGAGATCATTCATACCAATGGACTTCAATACCATAAACTTGAAGTTCATGGGAGGATTGGTATGATATGCCACGCTGTCTTTCACCAGGACGTACAAGGAGGTTCTTCCAGTCCTCAAGTATTTGACTTTGGTAAGAAAAATTTAGATGATGTCAAACATTTCCTAGAAAATTTTTGTTTGAATCAAAAATCTTTAGGGTATGTCCTGGTGTCAGATCCCCTATCAGCCTACTATGAGGCCCTCTGTGTTGGTTTGGAATGGACTAAAAATCAAAATGAACTCCCTAATAGTTCATTTCCAACCAATACAGAAAATATATCCAATAAAGGAAAAGAGCTCGTAGTTGTAAATAATAATCCTTCAGTCCCCATACCTAGTGATTCATACCGATCAAGAGCTGAACAAAATATTAGAGGTGCATCAATGTCAATAAATGATCTTAGAGACTTATTCCATTTACCTCAACAAGAAGCGGCTAATCAAGTTCGTTTATGCAAAAATGTTTTAATGAAAATATGCCATAGGGGAGGAATTAAGCATTGGCCTTATGTGAAAATTCGAAGCACTATGAGGCAAATAGCTAGATTGAGAAAAACAATGTCTTCTGATGGTCCTCTCTCAAGTGCAGCCGCTCAGGAAGAAATTAATAGACTTAAACTTGAGATGGTCAACGCTTGTGGTGGGATTGTACCAACTGTTGCTCTTGATGCTTGAATTCATCTTGTCTTTTCTTCTTAGCATTCTAATTTCTGCTTGTACTTTAATACTAAGATTCACGGGAATTTTCAAGTTTGAATATTTTTCTCAGCCATTTTCAATTAATCACATAAGTTCAAGCTCCAGCAGATCAATCTAACCTATTGTCAGAACTTATGTCCTAACCGGACTTCGAAATTCTGAGTTGATAATTCTATCATAAAAATTAATATTCTAATTCCAACTTGTCACTCAGAATTATCTAACTTTCAATACAGATACTTTTCATATCATCAGAGTATTCTAGCCAAATGCCAGAACTTCAGCTCATATATTTTTATTTTTAAACTGGGAACATTTCACAAATGCTCCATTTCATTTTCTATAATTCAACATAGATACTATTCACATCATAAATCAAGAGACTTCAAATTCTTACAATACTACTCAGGGTTTACCTTCTTGAAAATCTTCTCGCCTAAGCAAGCTTAACCTCAAAGTTTCAATAAAATCTGGGGATCTAAATCATATTTTGACACAACATTAAGAGCCCTATAGTTAGCAACAGAATCCATTTTCCGTGCTATTTCATTTGTTTATGTAATCCAATATCAGTATACTCTTCCAAAAATGCCAGAACCTTTGCTCTGATACCATAAACTGTAACACCCGCCTTAAATACACCCTTTAATTGCATACACGGAAGCGTTCTTTACAAATTTAGCGTGAAGTTACTATTCACGTATACGGTACTATTCACTAATACGTACAAATATACGTCTAAGTAAAAATCCGACGGAAATAAAAATCTTTTTCTTCCTTGTACTCATTCGTATGCATCTTCTTCGTTCTTCAATCTTCTGATACGAGCTGCAAATTAACTAATTCAAAGATATATGCTGGGATTCAAATGAATCCCAGTAGTAACGTTAATCATCGCTCACATAAAATGAATACACAAAACATGCAAGTCAACCATCAAATATACATACAATTCATTCAACACATTCAACATTCAGAACATTCAAACAATATACATATATATATATACAACGGTAAATACATGCATGTAAAAGGCACACATAGTATGTGAGAGAAGCGTTACTACCTGATGGTCTTTCCAATTCCTGATCTGGTTCTCAATCATTTGATCATCCCGGATAAATATCGGCTCCTATATTTAAATATTCATGGATGACCGAGTTATTATTTATCCAAATTCTTTATTTCTCTTATTTCCAAATAAATTCCATAAACTGGTAGAATTTTCAATTAACTTTGAAAATTCATATTTAATTACACAAAACTCCAATTGACGTGATTCCAAAAATCACTTGTTCCTCATTAGGTCTATATTTAGGGAAAAATACACTCAACTGTCAAATATACGTACACTTTTCCCAGAATTTTCATTCATCATCACCGTTCCAGAAAAACGTCCAGGTTTAATGCTGAACTTGAAAAATCCATATCTGGAGTTCTAGGTGTCCAACTCAGTTGGTTCAAAAATCCATGAACTCCTCATTAAGTCTAGTTTCTAGGAAAATTGGTTCCAACATTTAATCATACTCCAATAATTCCCAGATTTCAAAAATGTCAACACTGTTCAGAAGATGTTTCAGAAAACGTCCCAGATTTCATACTTGACTTCAAAAATTCATAACTCCCTGAATATAAATCCAATTAAGGCTTGTGACCTATCAAATTAAAGCTTGATAAGTCTACTTTTATTCTGGAAATTTTCATAGAAAAACTCAAATGTTTACTATTTTAAAAGTAAATCCGAAAATCACTGTTCATTCCTGGAAACCAACGTTTTTCAGTGTTCAACTTCTAACTTTGAAAAATCATAACTAATTCTATAGAACTCCGATTAAGGTGATTCAAAATTCTATTTGAAGTTCTATAAGTCTAGTTTATAAGAAAAATATTCATCAAGCCAATTAATAGCTGTATAATTCTCAGAAATTCGAAAAGTGAACGTAACTTAAATCTGAAAGCAGGATTTTCCAGTTTTTATAACCAAACTTAGAAAAATCATAACTTGAGTTCTAGACGTCGGATTAATACGTTCTAGCACTCATTTGAAAGATTAAGAAGTATACTTTCAACTTACCAAATTTCATGGTCAAAGGAAATCATTTGTTTAGACAAAACGTTGCATGAACCTGACCTCCTTACTGAATTTCTAGAATTACAGTGTTGTACAAGTTGATCGATGCTCCTCATATGGCTTCTTTCTCTCAACCCTCACTCTCTTCTATGTTTTTCACTCACACCTCCCTCCCTCTCTTTTTCCTCTTCTCGTTCATGCCGGCCAAAAATGAATAAAGGAGGAGGTGTATAATTGGTGTGAGAGGGAGGAGTTAGCGCATGTAGCCATCCGTGAGTGAATAAGAGAAGTAGTGTGTGGAGTGTGTCCCATGCTTCCAATAAAATATAGGAAGTGGGAGACAATTTGGCTGCATGTGAGAGAACATTATCTAGAAAGGAAAATGAGAGATGAGTCACGGGAGATAAAGGAATTGAGTGTTAATGTGAAATGAAGAAAAATGAGTGCATGTGGACATTTTGGCCAAAGTCATTGAAAAAAGAAATCAAGAAGTGTGGGACATGTATGTTGGCCAAATCAATTGAGAAGGAGAGATATAAGTGCAAGATTCCACCGAAAAATGAAGATAAAAGAGGTGAGTGATATGTTGACGGTGTGGTAGGTATTTATTAAAGTGAATGATTGAAGAAAATATTGCTTATGTGTCCAAACATGCATAATAAGAAAGGTTGTCCATTTTATTAAATGGACATATTTTTGCTCCAACTATCAAATAATAATAAGGGTGTTTGGACCCATTCCAAATTTACCACTCTCAAAAAAAATATGACCTAGTAGTCTTCCAAAAATAGACTAATTTCCAAGACTTTAGGCCCAAAATTCGGGATATTACATTAAGTATGGTAAATTTGTTAGTCACCAAAGTGGTCAAATTATTATGAATTATTTTAATTCCAATTATTATTGTAATGATTTCAAATTACTCATAATCTTGATGCTATGTAATTATGTTTGTGTTGTGGGTAAATTGTAGTTTATTATTATAAGGTGGTTAGGGATCAACCCAAAGGTTGGTTATTTGTCCTTATAATAATTAAACATAAATGTTGGTATTGTTCATATACTTATAGTTTTATTTAGACATTCAAAGATGATAAATATTTATAGTTGGGATATGCATCACTACCAAATTATGTGAAATTTTTATAGTATCATTATGGATGAATGTTGTATATTAGTGGGTCCCCAAAGGTGAACATTGATATGCATTAAATGAATTATATTTGAATTTGTGAAGCATGTTAATGTGACTCAAAGCATTAATGTTTTCAATTTTTTATTTTATTTTATTCCTTGTAGTACCTGTTGCCACACATTCGCTGTTCTCAACTATTGCAATTTTTAATGGACTGAACTTCTCTGAATGGAAGGAGCAAATCCACTTTTACCTTGGGGTGATGGATTTGGATTTAGCTCTTAGAGAAGAAAAACCTAGTGCTATTACTGATGAAAGCACCGAGGGTGAAAGAGACCATTTTAAGATTTGGGAAAGATCCAATAGATTGAGTTTGATGTACATGCGAATGAGCATTGCAAGCAACATTAAGTTAACTCTTCCACAAACTGAAAGTGCTAAAGAAATGATAAAACTTGTGGAAGAGTGCTCCCAAACTGCCGACAAGTCTCTTGCTGGGACACTTATGAGTAAATTGACCATCATGAAATTTGATGGGTCACGTACCATGCATGAGCATGTTATTGAAATGACAAATATTGCAGCAAGACTAAAGTCATTGGGAATGGAAGTGGATGAAAATTTCCTGGTGCAGTTCATATTGAACTCATTACCGTCTGAGTATGGTCCTTTCCAAATGAACTATAATACCATGAAAGACAAATGGAATGTGCATGAATTGCATAGTATGCTAGTTCAGGAGGAAACCAGAATTAAGAACCAGGGAACTCATTCCATTAATTATGTGAAACATCAAGCAGCTGAAAAGAAACGTGGTAAGAAACATAAGAAGAAAGGAAGAGGACCATTAAAGATCAATGGGGACTCCTCTTCTCAAATCCGCAAGAAGGAACATGACGGAAAAGGATGTCATTTCTGTGGTAAGTTTGGACACTTCAAGAAAGATTGTCCGAAACGTAAGGCTTGGTTCGAAAAGAAAGGTAAGCCTAGTGCTTATGTATGTCTTGAATCAAACTTAGCTGAAGTTCCTTATAATACTTGGTGGATTGATTCTGGAGGTACAACTCATGTTTCTAATACGAAGCAGGGATTTCTTACAACCCAGACCACAAAGCCAAATGAAAAGTATGTCCTTATGGGCAATAGAGTGAAAGTTCCGGTGGAAGCTGTTGGGACGTACCGTTTGATTCTTGACAGTGGATATCATTTGGACTTATATGATACTCTTTATGTACCTAGTATGTCTAGGAATTTAGTTTCTGTTTCCAAACTTGATAAAGCTGGATATTTTTCTAATTTTGGTAGTGGTTGTTTTAGTTTGTACAAGCACAATCATTTGATTGGTAATGGTATTTTATGTGATGGATTATATAAATTATGTCTTGACAATCTATATGCTGAAACGCTTATGACTTTGCATCATAATGTTGGCACTAAACGTGCTTTAATAAATGAACGTTCTGCTTTCTTGTGGCATAAACGTTTAGGACACATTTCTAAAGAAAGAATGAAAAGATTGGTAAGGAATGAAATCCTTCCGGATTTGGATTTTACTGATCTGAATGTTTGTGTGGATTGTATTAAAGGTAAACAAACAAAACACACAAAGAAAGGAGCCACAAGGAGCGCTCAGCTTCTTGAAATTATACACACGGATGTATGTGGTCCTTTTGATGTTAACGCTTTCAATAAAGAAAGATACTTTATCACCTTTATTGATGATTTTTCACGTTATGGTTATATCTATTTGCTGCATGATAAATCTCAAGCTGTAAATGCTTTAGAGATTTACATTGATGAAGTTGAAAGACAATTAGATAGAAAGGTGAAAATTGTCAGGTCTGATAGGGGTGGTGAGTATTATGGAAGGTATGATGAAAGTGGACAACATCCAGGCCCATTTGCTAAATTTCTTGAAAAGCGTGGTATTTGTGCTCAATACACAATGCCAGGTACACCACAACAAAACGGTGTATCAGAAAGACGTAATAGAACCTTGTTAGATATGGTTAGAAGTATGTTAAGTAACTCTTCTTTACCCATTTCGTTGTGGACTTATGCTCTAAAGACTGCTATGTATCTATTAAATAGGGTTCCTAGCAAGGCAGTTCCAAAAACTCCTTTTGAGTTATGGACTGGAAGGAAACCTAGTTTAAGGCACCTGCATGTTTGGGGTTGCCAAGCAGAACTTAGACACTACAACCCACAAGAAAAGAAACTGGATGCAAGAACAATCAGTGGTTATTTCATTGGTTATCCAGAAAAATCGAAAGGGTATAGATTTTACTGTCTTAATCATACCACAAGGATTCTTGAAACTGGAAATGCTAGGTTCATTGAGGATGGTGAAGTTAGTGAGAGTGAAACACCACGTAAAATGGATATTCAAGAAGTTAGAGTACAAGTTCTACCAACTTGTGTCTCTAGTAAAGTTGTTGTTCCATTAACTTGTGTTCTTAGTAAAGTTGTTGTTCCTCGTGTTATTGAGCCAATTAATAATCATGGAGAACAACAAATAAATGATCCCATTACTCATAATGAAAATATTGTCAATGAACCGAATGAACCAATTGTAGAAGAACCGCAACAAATAGCATTAAGAAGATCTCAGAGGGAAAAGAGATCCTCTATTTCTAGTGATTATTTGGTATATCTACAAGAGTCTGATTTTGACTTAGGTATTCAAGATGATCCAGTTACTTTTTCACAAGCCATGAATAATGAAAATGGTGACAAGTGCTTAGATGCCATGAAAGATGAGTTGAAATCTATGAAACGAAATGATGTTTGGGATCTTGTTGAGTTGCCAGAAGGATGTAAGATAGTTGGTTGTAAGTGGGTCTTTAAGACCAAACGTGACTCTCATGGTAACTCGGAACGTTACAAGGCTAGACTAGTTGCAAAGGGATTTACTCAAAAAGATGGCATTGACTATAAAGAAACCTTTTCACCAGTTTCTAAGAAGGATTCTCTAAGAATTATTATGGTATTGGTGGCTCATTATGATTTGGAGTTACACCAAATGGATGTGAAAACAGCCTTTCTAAATGGAAATTTAGATGAAGATGTCTACATGGACCAACCAATGGGGTTCACAGAAAAAGGAAAGGAGCACATGGTGTGCAAATTAAAGAAATCAATATATGGACTTAAACAAGCTTCAAGACAATGGTATCTTAAGTTCAATGATACTGTTGTTTCCTTTGGATTTAAAGAAAACATTGTTGACCGGTGTATATATCTGAAGGTCAGTGGGAGCAAGTTTATATTACTGATTCTGTATGTTGATGATATCTTGCTTGCAACTAATGATCTTGGTCTTTTAAATGAGACTAAGAAATTTCTCTCTAGTAGCTTTGAAATGAAAGATATTGGTGAGGCAGCTTATGTGATTTGGATAGAAATATTCTGTGATAGATCAAAAGGATTGTTAGGCTTGTCTCAGAAGGCATACATTAATAAAGTTTTGGAGAGATTTTGAATGGAAAATTGCTCATCATCTCCGGTTCCAATTCAGAAAGGAGATAAGTTTAGTCTCATGCAATGTCCTAAAAATGAATTGGAATGAAAAGAAATGGAAACAATTCCATATGCATCATTAGTTGGGAGTTTAATGTATGCTCAGACTTATACTAGACCAGATATTAGCTTTGCAGTTGGAATGTTGGGAAGATACCAGAGTAATCCTGGTATAGGTCATTGGAAAGCTGCAAAGAAGGTTCTGAGATATTTACAAGGAACTAAAGGTCACATGCTTACTTATAGGAGGTCTAGCAACCTTGAAGTGTTTGGGTACACAGATTCAGATTTTGCAGGATGTGTGGATACAAGAAAATCCACTTGTGGTTACTTATATCTTTTAGCTGGAGGAGCTATATCATGGAAAAGTGCGAAGCAATCAGTGATTGCTACATCCACTATGGAAGCTGAATTTGTGGCATGCTTTGAAGCCATGATTCAGGCTAAATGGCTACGGAATTTTATTTCAGGGCTTGGATTGGTCGACAGTATTGAAAGGCCGCTAAAAATTTATTGTGATAATTCCGCAGCAGTCTTCTTTTCTAAAAACGACAAGTATTCAAAGGGTGTTAAGCATATGGAGTTGAAATACTTTGCCGTTAAAGAAGAGGTTCAGAAACATAGAGTGTCTATAGAACATGTTAGCACTGATCGTATGATAGCTGATCCCTTGACGAAGGGATTACCACCCAAGGTGTTTACTGGTCATTTATATAGTATGGGTATTATGTCAGCTAATGAATGATGGATCGTTATTGTAATTATTGATTATTGACACTTAGAATTCAATTATGTATTGTTTCTGAAAATTACCTTGTTTTTTCAAAAATATTTTATTTGCATGCATGCATAAATGATTATTTTGAAAAACAGGATTTGTCCCTAATGAAGACATTATAGTATTGTTGTGGGACATTATGTTTACTTCCATTAAATTATCATGTTAGGAAGAAGAACTAATATAGTGGTACATGGAAGGAAATATGCCGATTTGATAGCATATAACCGCCATGACTCATATTTGTTTTATTTCTGATCATGATGTATGATGAAGCCAATGTATAGAATCTTTAGCCTTATATGTGCACATTATGGTGATTTTATTGAATCATGAAAGAACACTTTGTGACATGAGCCAAGTGGGAGAATGTAAAATATTTATGTCTCATGTATAAATAAGTGTTATTTTGATTTAATAAAAGAAGGGCAAAAAGGTAATTTGGTTTGGGAGTTATTATAATAAGAATTATAATAAAGCGACTGTTGATAGGCGCAGTCTTCAGAATGTAAAAGGCGCGTACGTTCAGAAAAGAGAAATATATAGAACGTAAAATGCCTTCAGAGTTTGCCGTGAAATTGTTTCTCATTCCTATCAAAGAAGATACAAGCAGAGAGAAGGAAAGACTCTGAGAAAAGTATCAATCGCTAAAGCATTTTCCGCAATCATGGATAAAGGTTAGTATGCATTATTCTATTAATTATGTGAAAGCATGATATCCTAAGATCCTTTAGATTGTGTTCTTGTATGAGAATTTGTGTTTTAGAGAACACAGATTATTGTCTAACATCATGAACTCTTTCTTCCACTAATCAATGAATTTTAACCACCAAACTCTCTCATCTTCAATAATCTCAGAAAAATAGATATGAAACGTTTTAGGAGACTCACCTTAATTCCGAAACGTTTCTGCATGTGATCCTTGGTCTCAGCTTTTTTCCCTTTTTCTGATTCTCTTTCCCTCGGTCACACTCAGATTTTCTCACGGTTTGTGCAGAATGAAGAAATGAAAGATGGAGGATGGAAGAATGAGGGTGAGAATGTATGTGTAAAGGTGGATGAGAGGCGTGTATGTGTGTTTGTTTGGATGGAGGGAGTGTGCGTTGTGGGTACGTGTAGTGAAGATTGATGCCGAATGGAGATGGAATGAAATGAGGAGGGATATACAGTGTGTGTGTTGAAGAAATGACCAGATATAGGTGCACATATGTGGCTGGATTTTGGGTGTGTTATTTGTGTGTGTGTTAACGTGGCACTCATGCAAAAAGGTGAAGGAAGATGTGGGTGCTCTTTGTAGGTTCAGCTGAGTGTGTGTATACGTGTGGCTTGGGAGACGAGAGAGGATGTGGTGTCTTACTTGCAAATAATACTCTTTTTGACTCCTACTGGGCTCTTGTTTGCAATTTGGTCCCTTACTAATTAGATTGCAAAGACCAATTAAGTAATCAAAATTAATCCTCAATTTCATTTAAGGATTTCTTTTCCTCAATTAATTTATTTAGGCCATAAAATATTACCTCCAAAATATTTAGGCCTAAATTTATTCCCAACTATTTGTCCTTAATTTTTTTAGGAAATCATGCCTTTAAATTCCAATTAATTAATTCTAGAATAACTAAGGCCAATTTTCCATAATTTATCTCATATCATACTTTTAATTTTCTGAACCCAAAATTTAGGATGTTACACACATCTTGAAGATTTTCAACTTTGTATAGATAGAATACCTTCAAAGGAGGAAGCATGATTTGGACCTGGTTTTGACAAGAGGCATTTTCCTCTTAGTCATACTGGCCAAACGCATACTTCAGCTTAGAAGCTGATTAAATTTTAATTTATTGCAGCTGCAAAAGTCCATTTTTGATAAATAATATTGGAAGTGTAAATTCCTAGAAGAATGCTCTTAAATGGATCCAGTGAGGTTTCATCCTTGTTTTGTAAGCAATGCAAAAAAGAAATCAACCAAGACGCCATGTTTGTTTGTGTAACATCCTCATTTTCGAAATTCGTTTTCAAAATATTTGATCAGAGTTTAAAATAGTTTAATCAGAGTAGAGCATCGAAATGATTTAAAAGAGTGAGTATCTGATATATATTCCCTGTGGTTGAGTCTGGGTACTTATACATACAGTGGCACAAATATTTGAATACAGTATGTAAATAAAGGGAAAAGTCCTCCGCCCCTGACCTCACGCGTGCTGCCTATCCTTGCTCTTGGTCCTAGCTCCTTCGGACTCTGAAGCTATGGTAAGAGCTCAGGTTCAATTCCCATAGAACCTCAGATAACGGTTAACCTCATGCTTATGTATCAATTATTTATGACAGATATTCACAACAATATTCACATACGATATTCACATACTCAAGATAATAACAACCACAGTCTCCACATATTCATGTCTTCCCAGTTTGCACTACTCACCAGTGCCACGGTGTACATCCGTGTCCTCAGCGCTAGGAAAACCCAACGGCGTTATCATGACTATAACCCGTACAAAGCTGTATGTGTATGAACAATTTTTAAAACATAATCCTTAGCTGCATGTGTATGCACCACTTTTCAAAAACAGAGTCTCAGACTATCTATCACATATAAGTATACAATAAGCATCAGAGTTAGTGTTACAGTACGCGTCCGTACCTTTGTTGACGATTTCGGTACGTTTGTTGATCGGTCTGTGATCATGTTTATCCTATAAGGGTAATATTGCATTTATTAATTTACAAATAATATTATAGGAGATATCCTAGTCACTAATGACCCTTTTGACCCTTGGTACGTTTATTTTTCACTTTAGTCCTTCAAAATTCATAGAACAACGCTGGAACACATGCGGCAGATTTTCGTCTAACTTTGAAAAATCATAACTAATTCTATAAAAATCGAAACGAGGATCCGTAAAATTCCTTGGAATCCTCAGGATGTATAATTTCAAGGAAAAATAATAAATCCTGCCCAGATTACACGGTTCATTCCCAGGTTTTAAGTTTTGAGCATCTGCCCAGCATTTTCCCAGAAATTCGTAGCCTAACTTTGAGGATTTTTATCTCACTATACAGAAATCATTTTGACATGTTCTTTACATTTTTAAAAATCCCTATATGTCTAATTTAACCATGAATTTTCCCAGAATTTTCAAACCACGTTTTCAACAAAGAATATAGGCATCTTCGTCACTGGTTCAGCAAGAGCTTAACCGATGAGATTTCACCAGAACTTCGTTATATTGATGTTTCTCTTCCGGAAATTTTTCTAAAACACACTCTTCATCAATTTTTTGAAATAAAGCTGATTTTAACCATAAAAACATGAATTTAAAATTATTCTAGAATATTTAAGATCTTAACTATTTCTATCTAAGAATTTAAACTAGAACTTCAAAAACTACAAAAGCTAAAGACTAGAAACTAAAAGCTTGCTTACCTCTTGAAGAACTTCCTCCTCCTTCTTGCTTCACTCTTCTCTTAAACTCACCTATTTGGTTAGAGTTTGGTGTGAGGAATGTGAAGACCCAAGGCCCCTATTTATAGCAATTTGTGGGTTAACTTTCTAACAACTTTGGTTCATTTTCATCCCTTGGATTTAGGTTAATTGGATGCACAAATCCTAGCCCTACACCTCTTCCTTCTAGCCTCTTCTATTGCTTTATGACTCATCCTCCTTCTTTGACAAGTTGATGATGTCATGGATCATTCAAACAATGCTTACCTCCTTCTATTCTTTGCATTTCTCTAGATAAAAATATTTTTGGGGATCCTAATGAAGTTGTATTCACATTTTCTCATTGGTTTTGAAATCTTGAAGTTCTTGGCTTCATTTTGGGACCACAAACACTCATTTTCTCAATTGGTATCAATCTTCAAAAGTTGAGGAAATGACTTTGGTTATACTCATTCTCAAGCTTGAATTATGCTTGCTCATAATCTTTTCTTATATTTGATCTATGGTTAAAGGATTTCAAGATACAATTTAGTTTTGAAGATTGGAGCTTGATACCCAAGAGGGGGGTGAATTGGGTATCTTTAAAAATTTAAAGATCTAACTCTGTTTTGCACAACTAAGAACAGGGTATAACATAGATGGAGAGAATAGAAGCTTTGCACAATACGATTTATACTGGTTCGGTCATTTCCCTGACCTACATCCAGTCCCTAAGCCTCACTTGGGATTTTCAATCCACTAACTTCACAAACTTGATTACAATCTCTGTACTCAGAGTAGTTCTCTCTCTAGAACTCACTCCCCCTTACAAGATGTAATCAATACACCCAACTACCAAGTCCCCTGACTTGTAGTTATCACAATCAATAAATGATTTACAGAAAAGACTCTCTCACAGAGCAGATAGAATGAACACTGAAGCACAAGTATCAAATTGATACAATACAAATGAAAGCTATACACAATAAATGAACTTAATGAATTTTCGCTCTAGGTTGGTGTATCAGCTTGAGAAGAAGTTAATGCACTCTATTTATAAGTAGAGAACATTAAATGACCGTTGCAAGATGGATTCAACCGTTGTAGGTGATTAGCTTAAGGTCTGGTCATCTTCTCTCTCTAGACTTTTGCTAATCCAAGTGTTAATTTGATCTGATGTGGCTCTCTGAGGATTTGCCCATTGGGGATGACTTTGCTTGTTGTAGTAAGCATTCTTTAACGTTTAGAAGGCGTGCTCAGATGGATTAGCTGAAAGTAGGTTGATTTGCAGAAGTGCATTAAATGCACTGTACACTTTTTGCTTTATGGCTTTGACCTTCAATAATCTTCACCTGATCTTACTGAAATTCACTCAACAAACTTGTTAAACATAGCTAGGAATATGATTGAATGAATTATGGAAGCAATAAGATCAAACAACAGTGATTTGCAAATTCGTGTAATTCAAAAATCAATTTTGACCATTGTATACTCGAGTATGTTCATCTATACTGCAGTATGGCACTGTGCAATGTGTCCATACTGGAGTATCCAAAGTGGTACTCGAGTATGCAGCTTCCAGAGGCAAACCATCGTGAGTTGAGCTTGAAAATCAAGACCTATACTTGAGTATGTTAGTGGCTTACTCGAGTATGGCACTGTTTGTGTGAAAATTTTAAGCTCAAAATGCCTATATACTGGAGTATCTATTTGTATACTGGAGTAAGCAAGTCCTTGACAAATGAGTGACCTCTCTGTATGGTCCCATACTCGAGTATGCAACTCTATACTCGAGTATGCAACTCTAACTTCAAAAAGTGTGAAGTCTTCTCTTGTCTATACTGGAGTATACAAATCCATACTGAAGTATGCAAGAACATGTGTCACGTTGAAAATCAGTTTAAGAGCCCAATATTGCAGTATGCAAACCTATACTGCATTTTGCAATAGTTATAAAATTTGGGAGCTCTCTGTATAAGCCTATACTCGAGTATGCATACCTATACTGCAGTATACAACTCAAGTTGAAAAACTTATTTTCTCTCTGTAAGTTCAATACTCGAGTATAGCTCCCTATACTGCAGTATTGACTTACCTTGAAAAGTTTGGTTGCTCTCTGGATGTCCTATACTCGAGTATGCATTATCATACTCGAGTATGCATCACATTTTGAAAACTTGATTGCTCTCTGAAACTTCAATACTCGAGTATGGTTCTCCATACTGCAGTATTGACTTGTAAAATTCAATTTGAGCAATCCTTCAACAGTCCTATACTCGAGTATGCATACCTATACTCGAGTATGCAACTGTCAAATTGTTTTTAACTAATTTTGCAGACTTCAAAACATGTTTACACTTATTGTTAATCATCAAAACACATTGAGAACTAACAAGTTTGTATAGGTTCTCATTTGCTTATATCTAGAAGTAATTTCATAGATTAATCTAATTATTCAATTATCTAATTTCCTATTGGCTATTACCTTGACTTCTCTTTCCTTCTTCATACTAGACACACACATATGCACAACAATTGCACACACACACACACTCACAACACTCTCTCTCTCTTACACCTCATCTTATCCTCTTCCAAATTCATGAATGCTCTTTCTAAAGTCTTCATCTAGATTTATGATTCATATGTAGAGTTGTGACTCATCTCTTGTATAGATTTATGACTCACTCTTGCTAGGTTTGTGACTCATATATGCATGTGTGGAATTGGTTGCTTAATCAATTTTTCCTCTTCCTCTTCTTCTCTCAAAAACCGTCCCCCTCCCCTTAATTTATTTTTTGTAAATTTTGATTTTGCATTTAAATAATCTCACAACATTTAGAAGGCAATTTCCCATTGGTTCCCTAGTGTTCACAAGGATTAAGTAATTAGAGCCGTTAGATTAGCTTTATAAGGTTAAATCTTGGCCCTTAGATCATAGTTGAAATTGTTGACTTTTCAAAGCTTGATTAGAGTTTAATTACCCTCTTAATCCAAGGTCTATTTGCCCCTTGATTATTGTTTTATTGACTCTTAGAATAATTTATGATCATTGGTAGGCTACTTTATGCTAATCCTAACTCCTTATTGGTTGTTGATTTTTCAATCAACTTAACACACCTCTAATTGATGACTACTAATAGTAATTGTAAATAATTATCTAAATATTCTATTAGTGTTAATTTAATTGCCCATTAATTGTTGATAATTGCCCTTTCATTGTTCAAGTGTTTTAATAATTCTTTATGGCCTTTTATAAGTTGAAAATTAACTAGGTATTCATTCTAGGGTTTTAGAAAATCTAGTTTCTTAATAAATTATGAATTTGAGACTTAAGTCTTCTTTAATTAATCCCTTAATTAATTATGAAAATTTATATAATTATTTAGTTTAGTAAAAACCTAGTTGTTTATTAATTCTTATTCTCCTTTTGGTTTAAGTATTTTCCATAACACTTTCTTTCTTTTTTTGATCATACAAGAACCTTAATTTAATTTGGTAATTATTTGTATTTTTATGATATTTTATGATTCCTAAGAAAATTTAATCATTGGTTACCTTAATCCTAAATAAAGATTTTCCTAGAAAATAGAATAAATATACCTCAAACTTGAGACCACATATTCACTTATTTAAATAGGTATTTTCTATTGAAGTATAATGGTTAAGCTAAATAGGAATTTTAGGGTATTCCAATTTGGGAGAATTATAATCCATGCCTTGAAGGTATTCATTGTCTATGGTCCCGAGCCCATTTATAATTTGGATTGATCCAATTACATTGGGTGTAATCGGTGCCTTTGGTAAAAATGGGGATCTCAGTGGATTTTGTCGTTAAGTTGGAGCGTTTTACAAGCTGTGGCTCTTAGACAGCGCATCAGAAATTCTAAATTCTAAACTATTGCTTTAGAGTTTCAATATTAATGAGGATGGTCATCTTTATGCCGCAAAAGGAGTTTTAATTGGAAGCTCAACTCGGTACCTATTTTGGTCTATGGAGCATATTTGAAATTGTGGAAAAATGAAGTGGATTTTTGCAAGCCACATACCCACATTTTCTGCAGAATTTTGCAATCAGTGGATGGCAAATTTATTAATCTTGTCTTGCCGTGCTATACTCACTGATTGAGAAAATGGAAAAATTGCATTGGATTGACAAAATGCAGAATTTTGGGGAGGAGCTTGCTACAATCTCCACCCTGGTTTGATTGAGAAAATGGAAAAATTGCATTGGCTATTTGAACAAAGTCAATGAAGGGCTAGCACATTGAGACGTTGGAAGAACAAACTCTTTATCTAAGGAGCTTGATGAGTCCCAAAAATCAGATGTAACTCTTGGTGACAACAAGCATCTCCAAGTTGAAAGTAAAGGTATTGTTTGCATTGTTATGAGTCAAGATAATGCTAAGATTGTACATGATGTAATGCATGCTCCTACTTTATCTCATAATCTGCTTAGTGTCGGACAATAAATGCATAGTTGCTTTTAGACTCGGCTCAATGATAATTGCTGCACTAGTAGAGATAAAAAATCTGGGCAAATTATTGCTAGAGTTCCTATGTTTGAAAATATATTGTTTTCATTGGATATTTCAATGCTTGGAAAGTATATGCTTTGGGAAGGTGGACCCCGGTTAAAACTGAATTTAGTTAAAATCTGGGTTTCGTGTAAATTTTTGAAGGCGGCCTTGGTTAACCGAATTTGGTTAAATCTGGAATCCGTGTAAAGTTTTGAAGGTGGACCCCGGTTAAACTGAATCTGGTTAAAATCCGGGCTCCATATATTATAGCAATGCCGCCAAGGTTAGACATGTAGGAATCCGAGATACATTAACCCGTTTTCGAAAATCATGTCAAAGCTAAACATGTAGGAATCTGAAGTACACAAACCCGTTTCCAAAAATCTTGCTCAACTTAAAACATATAGGAATCTGAGGTACACAAACCCATTTCCGAAAATCATGTCAAAGCTAAACATGTAGGAATTCGAGGTACACAAACCCCATTTCCGAAAATCATGTATAAAATAAAATGTATGAATTCTGATACACAAACCAGTTTTCAAAAATCATGTATAAGTTAAACATGTAGGGATCCGAGGTATATAAACTCGTTTCTAAAAATCATGTTCAAATTAAACATGTATGATTCTGAGGTAGACAAACCCGTTTTCGAAAATCATGTCAAAACTAAACATGTAGGAATTCGAGGTACACAAACCATTTCCGAAAATCATGTATAAAATAAACATATATGAATTCTAGTACACAAACCAGTTTTCAAAAATCATGTACAAGTTAAACATGTAGGGATCCGAGGTATATAAACCCGTTTCCAAAAATCATGTTCAGATTAAACATGTAGGAATCTGAGATACATAAACCCGTTTCCGAAAATCATGTAAAGGTTAAAATGTGCTTCATTCGGAACACGGTAAAGTTGATGATTTCTGGTAAGTCACTCAGGCGGGTTGATAGCCCATGGGTGGTCCCAGATCTATATTCTGCGCAGCAAATTTCTAACTCTAGCCCAGTCATCAAATAATACTCAGACGAGTTTTGAAGGCAGAACTTGATTACACTGACTACAGTTAAAATCCGAGTTCCGTATGAAATAAACCCTTACGACATGTATGAATTCATGGTAAAGAGACCAGTTTTCCAAAATCATGTCAAGTTTAAATACATGCATGAATCCGAGGCGCCAAACCCGTTTTCATAAAATCATGTCAAGTTTAACTTCTAATCCATATTGGGGGGTGATGCATTTTAATGTCAACCCGGATTCAGGGGCGATTCATTTTACTGTCAACCTGGATTTGGGGGCGAGTCATTTTAATAACAACCTGGATTGGGGGGCGATTCATTTTAATGGCAACCCAGATTAGGGGGCAAGTTTAGAAATGGATATACATGTCGATGTAGAATTCATGGTCAAGCAACCAGTTTTCAAAAATTATGTCAAAGCCAGACCTGGTTTAAACTAAATCTAGCTTAAATTGGGATCTGTGTACAGTTGTTGAAGCTGGACTTGGTTTAAACTGAATCTAGTTTAAATCGGGGATCCGTGTAAAGTCTTGAGGCTAGATTACAGGCAAAATCCGAGCTTATGTGTATAGTTAAAACCCGAGTTCCATGTGGAGAGCTAGGTTCAACTATCAATGCATCTTGGCAGCTCAGAGACCTAAACCACCGTGCTGGGGGCAACGAGTTGTTAGTGGAAAAGAGTATTATTACTAACCGAGGTTAATGGAAACTAGAACGAAAATCAAACTCGAACAAGTATTCGAAATGAGCAAGTTGAACAATTTGCGCAAACAGTAAGTATTTTTCATTGATTATGATTTGCTTAAATATTATTAAATGCAGGAATGTAAACTAAATAATTATCCAGAGAAAAGTTGCCACGAAAGCAAGCAAGGATCATATTTCTTCTCGCACAACCCGGATAAGCTGAATATATCTCGGCCAAGTCCGTGTTGCACATCAGACAGTCAATACATCCCGGCAACTCAGAGACCTGAACTACCGAGCTAGGAGGCAACTGTTATAGATATAAATATTAGGCTTATCCAAGGTGTGGCCCAACAAGAGGCAACCACTATTGCACAGATGTGATGGCAGAACGTTTGGGCTTAGAGGCACAAGAGGCGCAGCAATCCAAACCCTAACCCTAAGGTACCATCTATAAATAGATGGTAAACCCTAAAGTTACACACATTCTAAGCTCTCTCTCATCTACAATTCTGCCTACACTGTGTCCACACCCCACCCCCTTTGATTGTGTACAGTGATCTTCGATTCTCAAAGGTATTTCATCCATAGATGCCTAAGAGGGAGCTATTCGATCCAAGATAAACATACTAGCCGACCTAAGGCTAGACACTTATACACTTATGTTCTTATGACAGAACAAAACCTATTGATTGTCACATGTCAAAACCAGTATGAATAACTTGGAATTTGTAATACCTGGATAACTATCTATCTGGAATATTATATTTTAGCAAATAATACCTATTTGGAAATAGGTGAATTTGTGGTTTTAAAACCTTGTAGGGTACTTATTCTATTGTCTAGGGAAATTTCTAATGAAATTAGAGGGATTAAAATGTCAAAATCCCTAAATGCAATAATGGGCCATGAAATGCCTTGAAAATATTATGATAAATCCCAAGAGGCAATAAAATATTTATTGAAAATTAGAAAGTATGTTGTCTCTAATTTTAGGAATTTTTGGGATTATTTCCTTTGAAAAATAATGAGGCAAAATTAAATATAAATATGGGGTGCATAAGTTGCCCCATGATTTTTAATATAATATGTGGGACATAAAATACCAATGTCAATGAGATAGTTGTGAGAAAATGATTAATCCTAATTAAAAAAATTATCAACAATTAGAAAGTGATTAGTTAAGTAATTAATGGCTAATTATTTAAGCCTGAACAAGAGAATATTTAAGGTAGATTATGGAAAATCCTTTAATTAAGTGTTTATGGCTAATATTAGAATAAAGTGTGCTTGCTAATCAATTAAAAAAGATTAAGAAAAATTGGTGAGATTAAGAAAATGAAAACCCTAAATCCTAAAAGATTGGTAATCATGGAATTAAGGCTCTAATTAAGCTTCTAGCTAATTTAGATAAATTACAAAAAAATAATAATAAATGGAAGAGAAAACCAAAATTTGAGTGTGAAAAGGGTTGCGGGTTTTTCAAAAATAATATCATGATATTTTGTTAATTAAATAATAATATAATTAAGATATTTGTGGAAGAACCAGTTGGATGAATGAGAACCGATAGAAATTAAATCCTATCTGGAAAACCATGAACAAAGTTTCTTAGGTTAGGACATATTACAAACAAGTGAATTTTTGTCCAGAAGTTGGTGTTAGCGGAAGTCATTTCCGTAACCGGCAGGGCGAATAAGGGATCAGATGAAAAGATATTTTATAAACAAAGAGCAGATAAGAAAAGTGAGAACCAATGGAAAATAAATCATAACTTGAAATCCTTGAACTAAGTAGAAAACAACTGGACATATTATGAATCAGTGGATTTTTGTCCCGAAATTAGAATTACCTGAAGTAATTTCTGTAACCGACAACGTCTGTCTGAAAATGTTCAGCAGAAGATGAAATACCCTTAATGGGATCAAAAATTTAGTTGACTAAGATATTTCCAAAGAGGAAGAATAGAACTTCAAGGCTGTGTTCCTGGATTTTTGAGATTTTCTAAGATTACTCGATCAGAACACCGATCAGGGGATTTTTATCGGGTAAATGCATAAAGTAAGGGAGTGACATCATCTTGATGACATCATGGTCTTGAAGAATGAGGTAAGGAGGTGGATTGGATGGTGGAGATGAAGCCATGTGTAAAGTTAAGATCCGACGGCCGAAATCCGATCTGAAAAAGTATGAATAGTGTCATACTTTTTGCCTATAAATAGGTCTTCCCTTTCACTTTATTCTTCACAATTCCTAGAGCCACTTAGAGAGAGGTTTTAGAGAGAAGGAGGAGTCTGGAGAAAATAGCAAGTTCCGGGTAAGTTCTTCGGTCCCTAGTCTTAAGCTTTGGTAGTTCCTTCGGTAATTATAGTAGAAATGCTAGATTAATCTTTAATCTTCCAAGTTAGTTTAGAAATCATGTTTTAGGGATAAATATGATATTTATTTCAAAAATATATTGGAGATGGAGATATGTCAAAATTTTGGAAGATTAGAGCTAAAGTAACGAAGTTCTGGCGAAATTCCGCCAATTAGGAGAGTTAGGGGCAGAATGGTAATTTGTACCTGAAATACCTATTATGATGTTGGGCCTTGATAATATGATATTATCCTTATAGGATATCTGTAATCACGTACCGCTGTCGTACCATTGTCAAAAAGTACCATTTTCCGTCAACGAAGGTACGTTCGCGTACTGTAACACTAACTATGATGTTTATTGTATGTGTACATGTGCTATGTGTATGGTATGTTTATGAAAGGTTGTTGATAGCTCTGTGGTTTGTTCAATGTACTGTTATTATGCTTGCTGGGTGTTAGGATACGTTTGCTTGGTGCGAAATGCTAGGTGCAAAACGATTGCTAAGTGCGAAACGTCTGCTAAGTGTGACATATCTGACGGGGGGCATGTGTGCTATTGAGATAAGCTTGTTTGCATTCTCATATACTGTCCATGTTGTGTATATAAACATGAGGCTAACCGTTACCTGAGGTTCAATGGGCATTGAACCTCAGCCTTAACATAGCGTCAGGGTCAGGAGGACCGAGGATCGAGGAGAAAGGCAAGCGGCACGCATAGGGACTCAGCTGAATACTTTCTTCTTTTGTTATTTACTTTTGAAAAAACTTGATGTAACATACCACTACTGTAATCCGCCAGACTTACGGCATTTTGAATATAAATATCAGTTACTCAATCGCTCCGATGCTCTACTCTGATGAAAGAAATATATACTGCTTTTGGAAATGGGATGTTACAATTTTGGGATCAGAGCAGTTGTCTTGGCATTGGTCTGACTAAGTTATTCCAACATTTTGGTGCTGAAGGCAGGGCTAGTCTATGTGGATCAGCCGATCAGTCACCCTAGCACGGTGAGGCTCCCATGATAGACACCTACCTGGCCATTTGGTTTGAGTAACGGAGTTAGGCTCTACGCCTTTTTAAAGAGCATGTTTTGAAAATGAGTACTGATATAAGTCTCGGTCAGAGTACCACTTTACTTCGGTATACCAGTCTATGCTGGTATACTATCCTAAACCAGTGTACCATCCTGAACCAGTGTACCACCCTTTGTTGGTGCACCACTCTAAACCAGGGCTGGTGTATCCATCGCCTGTATCTACATCGAAATTAGGCTTCAATAATTCTTATAATTCTGATAATCTCCAATTTGTACTAGGCATTAATTCCATTCTAACCCAGAGCTTATATGTGGAGCTGGGCCACGCCGGATGAAACTTCGAGATCAATAAAGATAAGTACATGCAGTATTTGACTCATGTAGAGGAACTCCTGACATGTATTTCCGTACCCATTTCTGAGTAGACCAAATCAACGAAATTCTGAATGAGGGAAATATTGTGGGTGCCTGTTTGTTTGTAGTGTGAATGCTAAGTGCGATAAAGTCTATGTGCAGTGTAGATACTGGTGCGATAAAGTCTTCAATATACTAATCATTGTCTTCTTAAATCTCATGTTTTCCCTAACGAAGGAAAAAGAACGAGACATGGCGAATTTAAGAGGAGCCGGAGCTCCCAGAGGCCGAGGCAGGGGCCAGGGTAGGGGCCGTGGTGGAGGACGAGGTAGACAACCTCAGGTGAATCCAATACCAGACCAACTGGAGCAGAATGAGATGCAGGAAATGAGGAGAACTCTGCAAGAGCAGAGGGCTCTTATAGATGCACTCCTGGAAAGGCAGAATAGACAAGATCGAGAAGCTGATAGACAATTAGAAGAACGACAAGAAGAGGAAGAGCACAACGAAGAAGAAGATGAGCAAAGTGATGAGCATGAGGAGGAAGCTGAGGGATCTGATAGGTCCCAGTCACCTCCACGACGAGGGAGAAATGTGCAGACCACACAACACTGGGTCACGCAATTTTGCAAGATCAAGCCACCCGCTTTCCATGGGAAGAACGAATTGGCTGAGGATTGGCTGATGAGTCTAGACAAAATATTTGAAGTTATGGAATGCCTGGAAAACCGAAAAGCCCAACTTGCCATTTATAAACTCAAAGGTGATGCGCATAGATGGTGGAAAAGCGTAGCTACAATGTTGCGAACACATTATTTCCCTGTCACTTGGGAGAAGTTTCTAGAAAAATTCAATGAACAGTATTTGCCTCCCTCAACACAAGTGATTAAGGAGGCGGAGTTCCTTCACACCCAGCAAGGTTCTGAGGAATCCTTTGACGATTACTTTGCCCGGTTCACCAATCTGTCCCGATACTCATCGTATCTAAAGAGTACTGAAAACGAAAGCTGGAAGGCGAGTAGATTAATTTACGGGTTAAAGTACGACATAAGGGAGAAGCTGGTAGCACAGCAGTATCCTGAAATGGCTCAAGCGGTGGAGTCTTGCCGGCTGATTGAGTTGAACATGAAGGAATTGCGGAGGGCTAGACCTTCCAACAATAGTAGTACGGGTCGTAACGAGGTCAAACGTGAAAATTCCTCGCGAAAGAGAGAGGCACCATGGAGTGACTACCAAAGGGAAAGTAAGAGGCCATTTCAGACTGGGTAGCAGTACAACTCAAGAATGCCGGAGACTCGACCATGTCCAAGATGCGGAAATGTCCATCCTGGTGTGGACTGCGATAGGAGACAGACTTGCTACAGATGTCGAAAGCCGAGACATTTTATCGCAGACTATCCTGAGAAACCTGCGGAATTGAAGCCACGGAAACCAAGCTGAATGTACGCACTAACCAATACAGTGGACAAAGAATTCCCGGAGATGGTCCAAGGTACTATCTCTTTTAGAAGGAATCTTCTCTAGGCAATATATGAACTAGGTGTTAGACATTCGGTTAAATCATATAACTACGTGAAAAAAAAACCTTCGTGAAGTGTTCCATGTTTCCCTAGTTACCGGAACCGGACCGCGATCGTGGCATTGAGTAGAAGGTATCTTGTGTTACCATGGTGTATGGGCGCCATGGAGACATTTTGGTATCTGTGGTGTTGACCGCGGTGTATGGGCGCCTCAGGAAACACTATATATCAAGGTACGATATGACACAATCCTTGTAGTCAAGCCAGAGTTAGAGTAAAGATCCGAAGCATATGGCCCGAAGTTTGGCTAGCACAAGGTTTAGATTATATGGCGCAAATTTCGAGGGCGAAATTTTAATTAACGAGGGGAGAAATGTAATACTCGGATAATTATCTATCTGGAATATTATATTGTAGCAAATAATACCTATTTGGAAATAGGTGAATATGTGGTTTTAAAATCTTGTAGGGTATGGTACTTATTCTATTGTCTAGGGACATTTCTAATGAAATTAGAGGGATTAAAGTGTCAAAATCCCTAAATGTAATTATGGGCCATGAAATGCCCTGAAAATATTATGATAAATCCCAAGAGGCAATAAAATATTTATTGAAAATTAGAAAGTATGTTGTTTCTAATTTTAGGAATTTTTGGGATTATTTCCCTTGAAAAATAATGAGGCAAAATTAAATATAATTTTGGGGTGCATAAGTTGCCCCATGATTTTTAATATAATATGTGGGACATAAAATACCAATGTCATTGAGATAGTTGTGAGAAAATGATTAATCCTAATTAAAAAAAATTATCAACAATTAGAAAGTGATTAGTTAAGTAATTAATGGCTAATTATTTAAGCCTGAACAAGAGAATATTTAAGGTAGATTATGGAAAATCCTTTAATTAAGTGTTTATGGCTAATATTAGCATAAAGTGTGCTTGCTAATCAATTAGAAAAGATCAAGAAAAATTGGTGAGATTAAGAAAATGAAAACCTTAAATTCTAAAAGATTGCTAATCATGTTATTAAGGCTCTAATTAAGCTTCTAGCTAATTTAGATAAATTAAAAAAAAATAATAATAATAAAGGGAAGAGAAAACCGAAATTTGAGTGTGAAAAGGGTTGTGGGTTTTTCAAAAATAATATCATGATATTTTGTTAATTAAATAATAATATAATTAAGATATTTGTGGAAGAACCAGTTGGATGAATGAGAACCGATAGAAATTAAATCCTATCTAGAAAACCATGAACAAAGTTTCTTAGGTCAGGACATATTACAAACAAGTGAATTTTTGTCCAGAAGTTAGTGTTAGCGGAAATCATTTCCGTAACTGGCAGGGCGAATAAGGGATCAGATGAAAAGATATTTTATAAACAAAGGGCAGATAAGAAAAGTGAGAACCAATGGAAAATAAATCATAACTTGAAATCCTTGAACTAAGTAGAAAACAACTGAACATATTATGAATCAGTGGATTTTTGTCCCGAAATTAGAATTACCCGAAGTAATTTCTGTAACCGACAGCGTCTGTCTGAAAATGTTCAGCAGACAACGAGATACCCTTAATGGGATCAAAAATTTAGTTGACTAAGATATTTCCAAAGAGGAAGAATAGAACTTTAAGACTGTGTTTCTGGATTTTTGAGATTTTCTAAGATTACGCGATTAGAACACCGATCAGGGGATTTTTATCGGGTAAATGCATAATGTAAGGGAGTGACATGATCTTGATGACATCATGGTCTTGAAGAATGTAACATCGTCATTTTCGAAATCCGTTTTCAAAATATTTGATCAGAGTCTAAAATAGTTTAATCAGAGTAGAGCATCGGAATGATTTAAAAGAGTGAGTATCTGATATATATTCCCTGTGGTTGAGTCTGGGTACTTATACATACAGTGGTACAAATATCCGAATACAGTATGTAAATAAAGGGAAAAGTCCTCCGTCCGTGACCTCACGTGTGCTGCCTATCCTTGCTCTTGGTCCTAGCTCCTTCGGACCCTGAAGCTATGGTAAGAGCTAAGGTTTAATTCCCATTGAACCTCAGGTAACGGTTAACCTCATGTTTATATATCAGTTATGTATGACAGATATTCATGACAATACAACAATAACCACATACGATATTCACATACTCAAGATAATAACAACCACAGTCTCCACATATTCATGTCATTCCAGTCTCACCACATATTCATATCAAACCAGTCTGCACTATTCACCAGTGCCACGGTGTACATCCGTATCGTCCTTAGCGCTAGGAAAACTCAACGTCGTTATCATGACTATAACCCGTATACAACTGTATGTGTATGCACAACTTTTAAAACAGAGTCTACAACTTTTTAAAAACATATTCTTAGACTATCTATCACATATAGGTATACAATAAGCATCAAAGTTAGTGTTACAGTACGTGTCCGTACCTTCGTCGACGATATTGATACGCTGTCGTTCGGACCGTGATCACGTTTATCCTATAATGGTAATATCGCATTTATTAATTCACAAATAATATTCTAGAAGGTATATATCCTAGTCACTAATGACCCTTTTACCCTTGGTTGGATTATTTCTCAACTTATCACCCTTAATTCTTAAAAAAAAACGTTGGTCCAGAATTTTGGACATATTTTCGCCTAACTTCGGAAAATCATAACTAATTCTAAAAAAATCGAAACGAGGATCCGTAAAATTCCCTGGAATCCTTAGGATGTCTGCTTTCAAGGACAAATAATATATTTTTCCCAGATTACACGGTTCATTCCCAGGTTTTAAGTTTTGAGCATCTGCCCAGCATTTCTCCAGAAATTCGTAGCCTAACTTTGAGGATTTGTATCTCACTGTACAGAAATCATTTTGACATGTTCTATACATATTTAAAAATATCTACATGTCTACTTTAACCATGAATTTTCTCATAATTTTCGAACCACGTTTTCAACTTAAAATATAGGCATTTGCGTCACTGGTTCAGCAAGAGCTTAACCAATGAGATTTCGTCAGAACTTCGTTATATTGATGTTTCTCTTCCGGAAATTTTGCTAAAACACTCTCTTCATCAATTTTTTGAAATAAATCTGATTTTAACCATAAAAACATGAATTTAAAATTATTATAGAATATTTAAGATCTAAACTACTTCTATCTAAGAATTTAAAGACTAAAGCTAAAGAACTACAAAAGCTAAAGACTAGAAACTAAAAGCTTGCTTACCTCTTGAAGAACTTCCTCCTCCTTCTTGCTTCACTCTTCTCTTAAACTCACCTATTTGGTTTGAGTTTGGTGTGAAGAATGTGAAGACCAAAGGTGCCTATTTATAGTGATTTGGTGTGGCAATTAAATTATCTTAGCTCATCTTGCATTATAGTCATTGGATCTAGGGTATTTGGGAGCACTCATCTTAGCCCTACACCTCCCCCTTCTAGCTTCTTCTATTTTTTCATGACTCATCCTCCTTCTTTGACAAGTTTATGATGTCATGGATGACTTACACAATGCTTACCTCCTTCTATTCTTTGCATTTCACTAGATAAAAATATATTTGGGGATCCTAATGAAGTTGTATTCACATTTTCTCATTGGTTTTGAAATCTTGAAGTTCTTGGCTTCATTTTGAGACCACAAACACCCATTTCCCTAATTGGTATCAATCTTCAAAAGTTGAGGAAATGACTTTGGTTATTCTCATTCTCAAGCTTGAATTATGCTTATTCATAATCTTTTCTTATATTTAATCTATGATTAATGGATTTTCAAGACACAATTTAGTTTGTATAGGTTTTCATTTGTTCATGTCTTGAATTTATTTCTATTGATTAATTTAATTTAATTTACATAAGATTTATACTAAATTCCCATTGGTTGTTGCTTTGACTTCTCCACTAGACTCACAACAACAGCACTCACAACACTCTCTCTCTTTCCCACATACACACACACTTTATCTTTCTCTTTCATTATCCTTTTCCAATATTTTCAAGAGGCTTAATGACAAAGGACATTATCCTCTTCCATTAGCCTTAGAAGTCTTCCAGCTTTAATGTTTAGAGTATTGACTCATCATGCTTAGGCTTATGACTCATTCATGCTTAGGGTTGTGACTCATATTGCATGTGTTGATTTAATTAATTAAACAATTTTTGCTCCTATAATATTTGGAAGAAAATTCTTCATTGGTTAATTTTGGTTCACATGGATTCCACTTTATGAAATTGATTCTAAAGCTCTTAGATTATCTTTATGAGGTTTAATCCTAGCCCTCCATGATTAATCCTAATTGGCATTCCTAATAAGGTGGTTAAGTGCAATTTGTCAAACCATGATTGGTTCCTAGCTTAATTATAGCTCCTAAACCATAGTTGAAATTGTTGACTTTCCAAAGCTTGATTAACATTTAATTGGCATCTTAATCCAATGCTTAATTGTCCCTTGATTATTGTTTTATTAGTGTTTAGGGTAATTTATGGTCACTAACAATTCATTCTATGCCAATCCTAACTTCTTATTGGTTGTTGGTTTTTGATTAACTTAATACACCTCTAATTGATGGTTACTTAATATTAATTGTAAACGATTATCCAAGTATTCTATTAGTGCAAATTCAATTGCTCATTAATTGTTAATAATTGCCCCTTAATTATTCCAAGTGTTGTGATAATTCTTTATGGCCTTCTATTACTTAAATATGATCTTGGTATTAGTTATAGGTTATTAGAAAATTAGGTTTCTTAAGAAATTTAAGAAAATTGGGGCTTAAGTCTTTATTAATTAATCCCTTGATTAATTATGAAAATTTACACAATTATTTAGTTTAGTGAAAACCTAGTTTGTTTATTAATTCTTATTAATTTCTCCTATTGGTTTAAGTATTTTCCATAACACTTTCTTGCTCCTTTTGATCCTACAAGAACCCCTTTTTAATTTGGTAATTATTTGTATTTTTATGATATTTTGTGATTCCTAAGAAAATTTAATCATTGGTCACCTTAATCCTAAATAAAGATTTCCTAGAAAATAGAATATATATACCTCAAAATTTGAAACCACATATTCACCTATTGTAAATAGGTGTTTTATATTAAAGTATAATGGTTAAGCTAAATAGGAATTTTAGGGTATTACAAAGAATGAGGTAAGGAGGTGGATTGGATGGTGGAGATGAAGCCATGTGTAAAGTTAAGATCCGACGGCCGAAATCCGATCTGAAAAAGTATGAATAGTGTCATACTTTTTGCCTATAAATAGGCCTTCCCTTTCACTTCATTCTTCACAATTCCTAGAGCCACTTAGAGAGAGGTTTTAGAGAGAAGGAGGAGTCTAGAGAAAATAGCAAGTTCCGGGTAAGTTCTTCGGTCCCTAGTCTTAAGCTTTGGTAGTTCCTTCAGTAATTATAGTAGAAATGCTAGATTAATCTTTAATCTTCCAAGTTAGTTTAGAAATCATGTTTTAGGGATAAATATGATATTTATTTCAAAAATATATTGGAGATGGAGATATGTCAAAATTTTGGAAGATTAGAGCTAAAGTAACGAAGTTCTGGCGAAATTCCGCCAATTAGGAGAGTTAGGGGCAGAATGGTAATTTGTACCTGAAATACCTATTATGATGTTGGGCCTTGATAATATGATATTATCCTTATAGGATATCTGTAATTACGTACCGCTGTCGTACCGCTGTCAAAAAGTACCATTTTTCGTCAACGAAGGTACGTTCGCGTACTGTAACATTGACTATGATGTTTATTGTATGCGTACATGTGCTATGTGTATGGTATGTTTATGAGAGGTTGTTGATAGCTCTGTGGTTTGTTCAATGTACTGTTATTATGCTTGCTAGGTGTTGGGATACGTTTGCTTGGTGCGAAATGCTAGGTGCGAAATGATTGCTAAGTGCGAAACGTCTGCTAAGTGTGACATATCTGACGGGGGGGCGTGTGTGCTATTGAGATAAGCTTGTTTGCATGCTCATATACTGTCCATGTTGTGTATATAAGCACGAGGTTAACCGTTACCTGAGGTTCAATAGGCATTGAACCTCAGCTCTTAACATAGCGTCAGGGTCAGGAGGACCGAGGATCGAGGAGAAAGGCAAGTGGCATGCATAGGGACTCAGCTGAAGACTTTCTTCTTTTGTTATTTACTTTTGAAAACACTCGGTGTAACATACCACTACTGTAATCCACCAGACTTACGGCATTTTGAATATAAATATCAGTTACTCAATCTCTCCGATGCTCTACTCTGATGAAAAAAATATATACTGCTTTTGGAAATGGGATGTTACAGAATTCTATGGCGGTGGAAGATGTATAAAAGACTTTGTTGAAAGCCCCTAGCCAATTCCTAAATTCATACCTTATATTATGGCTGAATTAAAGCTTCGAAAAATTCTTAGAGAGTTTTAATATTGAAATACAAACTTTTATTGCTAAGAGAATTTGTAAGTACAAGAGAGATTTGAGAGTTGAGCTTGAGAGTTCTAAAGCTCGGTGTGTGTCGTAATGCATACTTACTAGGCTTTATATAGAGCTGGCATACCAACTCCTACCTATTCTATTCTGACATAAAGCATTTACACAACTTTACATATAAAACAAGTTCAGAAAAAATTACTTCATATTACACATAACAATATCCTTTTTCGCATGCAGACCAAAATAAATTTAAAAAAAAAAAAAAATCAAACAGGACGTTTTATATATGTAGTGATCCTGAAACAAGGATGATGAATTATATGGCTTTTAGCACCATATAATATTGTATAGCAACTACCTAGGTGAGAGGGAAGTGATTGAATCAAACTGCCCAGAATGATGATTGATTGGAAGGCTCTGTGGACCATTTGCATTGGCATGATCTATCTCCATATCGAAACATTCTTTTAGTTCATTCAACACACAACTGATGTCTGGCCTTTGGATGGGCTGTAGTTCAATGCATGACATTGCTATCCCAACAGCTTTCCATGCTGAACTAACTTGGAATTCACCATTCAACCTTTGATCAACAATGCCATGTATATCCTCACACCCAATTTTTGGGCGGATCCAATCAATTATAAAATAAGCCTTATCAAGTTCTCTTCTTATCGGAGGATGGCCTGTGATTAGTTGAAGAAGAATCATCCCAAAACTATAGATATCACTTCTTTTATCTAGCTTTCCAGATCTTTGAAATCTGTAATGCCAAAAATTAATTAGTCTATTATAGTTCTTTTTTTTTTTGGATTAATATACTTATGTTTATTCCTACATTCTTGCATCCACAAGTCTATTTAATTGAGTTTCTAACAATCAGTAGCAAATAATTATTCATTAATATTCAAATGATGCAATGACTTACTCAGGATCAATATAACCAGGTGTACCAGCTGGCTGAGTTGATAGATGAGAGTCTCTTTCGTTTGTGAATGCTCTTGACAATCCAAAGTCAGCAATTTTTGCTACCATGAACTTATTTAATAAAATGTTGGACGGCTTCAAGTCTCTATGGATTATAGGAGTCTTACAACCATTATGAAGATATTCCAATCCTACAACCACATCATATCATATCATGAATTTATTTAATGAAAAGTGATTGTTAGAGAGAGAAAAGATGAAAGATTCTTTAACCTTTAGCTGCATCAACAGCAACTTGAAGTCTATCGCTCCACTTTAAAACATTTTGGTTTTTCTCTGCAAGCATCAATTTGTTGATCAAGAAAATGTGCCTCATGAGCCAAGATATGTACATGATGATTTTGTTATTCAATAAGTTCTAACATGACTATTTTGACTATACCAACTTAATTTTTTGTCAGTTACGCACAGTCCATCCTTAGAAGATTAAGGGCGCAAAACCAATCAAATTAGGGTCTTTCTTATTCTGAATTCCATGACTATTTTTTTTGCACATTGTGCTGAGTCATGAAAGTCTGGGATCTAATCCCCTGTGTGGGTAGTTAATTTGTAATTTGTATTATGCTTCTCACTAGTAGCGAAAAAAAAAAATTGGGGCACAAATGAGAATAAGGAAAAGCAGGGGGCAGAGACGTATTTTCAATTACGTACATATGCGTTTGTGGGTAGCTGAGAATGGAAGTAAGAATAAATACTTTTCTTTTTCTTTCTTGTGTGCGTTTGTTGTGTGCCATACACGAGGTCTAGTTATATGATAAGAGACAAACCTGACAATAATCCGCCAAGGTCTCCAAGGTCCATATACTCATAAATCAATGCTTTGACATTGTTTTCATCACAAAACCCAACAAGTGCAACTAAGTTTCTATGTTGCATCAGTGGTAAGAGTTGAGCCTACAAGTTAAAAGTAAGCTCTATCATTATTAACATTCTGACACCAAACATGAATATATTCACTATTGCATGATTGGAAAATAAATTTTGAAAACTATTTACTTTACTCTTATTTCTAACCTCTGATTGAAATTCCTTATACCCTTGTTTTGAAGATGAGGAATGTAACTTCACAGCAACCTGTGTGTGATCTTCCAAAGTGCCAAGGTAAACTTTTCCAAACCCTCCTTCTCCAATTGTGGTTTTGAAATTGTTTGTCATACGGAGAACCTCTGAGTAAGAAAAAGCTTGATTCTTTGGTTTTAGAACATTCTTCTTCTGGGACTCGGCGCACAAAACTGCATTGTTAATCAAAATATCTTGACACTACATAAAATCAACTAGTCCAATGAAATGATAGAATACATAAAATCAAAACCTGTTATCATTTTAAATCTCCATATCACCAAAGATACCAGAACAGTGACAATGGCCAAAGACGAAAGTGATGCAATCAGTGAAATCTCAAACTTATTGTGTTCTTTGCACGAAATTGTCAGACAATTTAGACCTGGATTGTTGCCCATACTAGAAAAATAGAGCTGTGTTAGACTTGACTAGTATTGGCCCAACTTGCTTCAGAGAGGACTCATTAAAATAGAATCTGATAATTTAGAAATGCAAACCTTATCTCCAAATTAGCCTTTTCCCTCAAGGCCTTGGGAATTGAACCAGGGAGCCTATTTCCCGTAACATTACTGTAAGATGGGAAAATAATAAAGAAAATGGGGATATTAATACACTTGGCTTCACAATCCCAGAAAGAAAACTGTAATGCAATAATATTTGCTAGGCGGCATCTTACATGAATTTCAAATTAGTAAGAGTTGCAAGGAATTCTGGTAATGGTCCAGTCAGTTCATTGTTTGACAAATCCCTACGAACAAGACGTAAGTGTTATTCATAATATTGAACAACCTGATTAATTAATTGACAGTATTTGAATAATGTTAAGAGTATGTAAAATGAAACAACTTACAAGGACTCCAACTTTTCCAAACTAGCAAACGATGGAGCTATTACTCCAGTGAGTTTGCTTGAGCTCAAGTTCCTACAATTTATATATTTCACAATTTTGCTAAAGAAGTTAACAAATTAAACGAGTGAAACATAATGGAAGGGAATAAACAGCTCATATGTTATGACCAAAGCATTGTAAGATTTTGGTCTTTGGACATATTAGAATAGAAAAAGCAAAAGCTTACCTTTGGTCATTTAAAATGTTTCATTTTAGTCCCTTAATTTATAAGATGTTTTTAAGTCATTTAACCCGAACACTGGTAACAAAATCTGTTGACATTGAAATTTTAAACGTTGACAAAAAATTCTCAAATATTGACATATGAAGTTTAATTTTTAAAATAACAATGATAATTACAAAATACCACCTATTGAGACTAACGGATACAGTGTTAAGGTAAAAGACTAAAAAGATACTTCTTAAAACTAAGGGAGACCAAACTAAAACTTTGTATAAAGTCGGACCACAAAAAATGTACATATACCAATATAATTTTCTAACACTATTGTTCATGCCATACAATCGGGCAATTTACTCTTCTCTTAAACTAGATTTGTATAAAAGATATTATATTGTTCATGAATTATTGAAATTAAATATAACAGATCAAACGCAAGGGCAGTATTGAAGTATATAACTTACAAGGAAATAATTCTGATATTATTGCCATAGCTGCAATTCAAACGGTCCCAAGCTAATTTAGATGGAACACATGGGTCACCTTGCCAACCGATTTTGGAGATCCCATAGATTTGCTTGATTTCCTTTATAGCTTTAACTACATATATAATTTCCAAAAATAAATTATTGATAACTACGGCAAACTGATGATGAAAACGTAACAATAATGGAATTACCGTCTTGTGCAGCTGTTGGGGAATTCGGTTGCGGGAGGACTTTATAAATTTCAAAAGCATTTAGGATAGGACGAGCATCTGAATCAGATGCTGCTTTGATAGTGACGTTTATATGACCTTTATAAGTGAACTTACCGGAACTTAGGGTGACAGGCTTCAAATATTCAAGAGTAAGTAGCTGAGAGAGGGAATTTTCATCACCAAAAGTGACATTGATGATTCTCTTGTGGCTAGGAGGAAGCATTTCAATTTCAGCAAAGTGAAGGAACACATAATATTGGTTGGATATATCCCCATAACTCGCTTTTAAAGTTAAGGGATTGGAGTGATTCTGGGGTTGTTGTGCTGTGCGTAATACTTCTGATGGCAGTTTATAAAGGGAGTCCTCTGCCTTTACTTCTACACTTGTTTGTAAGACATCCAATTCGGGATTATTGCCGTTAACCCATAAGCGACCATATACATCGTCTTTGAACCTGCATATTCAAAAATAGCTAAGCAAATTATATTAATCTCATTTTTTAAGAGCTATAGACATCTAACTTATCCATATATACACAAGTGTATTTATGTATTCTTATTTTCATATCTGTATTATCCTTTTACAGTTAAAGGATATATGACGGGGACTCCTGGAGCACTGATATGTGATTTATGGACAATTCACAATAAAGGCATAGGAGAATATTGTGAAAAATTTTATTAATTGATTTTCTTTTAGAATTAAAAAATTTATAAGATAATGTTCTATTCTGAGAGTGTTTAATTGATTGATTTCTTTTAAATTATATATTTATCAATAATGTATTGAATTTTGAATATCATAAATATAAGTTTTTTATTTAATATTATTATCTTGTTATTATCAATGAATATATTTTGTTCTATGTAATAAGCATTAATAGTAAAATAAACAAAAACAAATAATAAAAAAGAACTATATATTATTAAAAAAATTAAAGACAATACATTACGATTATTAACAAATAACTGTTATGTATGCCCTCAATATATTACGGTTTGAAATCGTTATGTAATGAGTCGAGTATATATAGCACCTTCATATATGATAATTTGAAAACCATCGTATATGATCGATAAATTATATTTGTGTGATTCTGTACTAGTGCATTATGCATGTAATATGGCTAGTTCTTGATATGCATTGCATCATATTGATGTGTAGGCTTTGATCTTTTCCAAAGACCTACAAGGGTCCAAGCATCAAGAGAAGGAAAGTTAATGGAAAAATAAAGAAGAAATGATAAAGTTTCAAGGTATCAAACTTTACCCCTACTCTTATATGTTTGGTTGTTATTTCATTACTATAAAAAGTAAATTTAACAATACTAACTAATGTCCTTTTTAGGGAAAAAATGTTAAAAAGGAAGCAATGTCATTTTTAAAAATTTGGCTTAACTTTAAACAATTGTTTCTAAATAAACCATCGTTGAAAGTTAATCTTTCAACTACTCCTTTTAAAAACAATTGTTCAAAGTTACTTCCAATGACTATTATAATAAATAGTCATTGAAAGTTAAACTAAAATTTCAAAAAATAGGGATGTTTGTAAGTTTTGATTACTGTTTTTCTATACATTAAATAGGGGTAAATTCACTCTAGTATTGAATTACCAAAGTAAAGTTATGTTTTGATTATAAATGAGCAAAATGTTTTTTCTTCATATAGACACTTGTTATTTTTCTATTATTAGTTTGTTAAAATGCATTTGAGTGTTTGTAAGTTTACCTGTAAATAATTGTAAACTTTTGCATCCGCTGTTTTAATATAAATTAGAAGTCGTAAGTTTCATGTAGACAATTGTTAAGAAGTATTACATAGTGCTTATTTACGTAACATCAAAGCATAATTTCATTTAATGTTTTTTTTTATCAATAATTTTTAGAAAAAGGGTTGAGTTTACCCATGAAATCTCTTTTTTTCCTAGGTCATACATATGTTAGGTGTAATACCCCAAATTAACAATTACCATAATTACAATATTTTGTTTGATGACACCTATTTAAAATAGGTTAATATGTGATCTCAAATTTTGAGATATATTTATTTTATCTATAAGGTTATTTTTCCTTAGAATTTAAGGTAGCCAATGTTTTATTTTCTAAATTTTGTTTGGAATCCTAAAATACCATAAAAATACAAACAACTCCCAAATTCAATTAGGGATTTTATAGGATCCAAAGAAGGCAAGGAAAAATTAGGGAAACACATCAAATAAATAAGGGAGCATAATGGGAATTAGTAGACCCTTGAATTTTCATTAAACAAAATGATGATGTAAATTTTTATAATTAATCAAGGGATTAAATTAAGAGGACATAAATCTCAAAATTCATAATTAAATAAGAAACGATATCTTCTAAAACCCTAAAGTTAATACCTAGCTCATACTAAGTTATAAAATGCCATAATAAATTAGCAAAACACTTGAACAAATAAAAGAATAATTACCCACATTTAATGGGCAATTAATTAACACTAATGGAGGGTTTAGTTAATTATTTAGCACTAATAATCACCAACGAGAGATGGGTTAGGCTAATTAAAAGTAAAGAACCAATAAGGGATTAGGATTAGCATCAAATGACTTGTTAACAATCATAAATCACTTCATAAACCAATAAGGCAACAATGAAGAGATAATTAAGCTTAGGATTAAGATGTTAATCAAGTGTTAATCAAGAGTTGAAAAGTCAACAATTGCAACTATGATCTAAAGGCTAAGAATTAACCTCATAAAGGTAATCCAAAGGCTCTAAAGCCTAATCCATGTGAATAAGGGACTAGCCAATGGAATATTTCCTTTCAAAGACTATAAAACAACAAAACAGAAATATATATATAATAAATAGGGGGAGGGGGTGTGGTTTTTGTAGGATAAAAGAAGGAAAAAAAAAACAAATGTCCAAAAACCTAATCCAATGTCACATGAGTCATAACACTACACAAGGTGAGTCACCACTCTAAAGTGGTGAATCACCACTCTAACAAATGAATCATCATCCTAAACTTACATGAGTCACACACCTACATGATGAATCACAACCCTAACTAGATAAGATGATGTAAGGGATGATGGAAGAAGATGATGTAAGGGATTATAGGTGGACCAATGAGGAAAAAGATAATTAGAATAACTAAATTGGTTTACAAAAATAATTCTAGATAAAAACTAATAAAACCTATACAAATTAAATCATATCTTGAAATCCTTGAACTAAGTATGGAAACTAAGTAGATATCCATAACAAGCATAAATCAAGCATGAAAACAAGTATAACCAAAGTCATTTTCATAATGGTTTGAGAAATAGAATTAATAGGAAAGATAGGTAAAATTGGTCTCAAAATGAAGCTAAAAATTTATAGAGTTCAAAACCAATGAGTAATTGAGCAAACAACTTCATTAGACTACCTGAACACATTCTTTTCTATGGATTCTAATTAGTAGAAAGCAAGCCAAATCCTTTGGATAATAAGTCATAAATTGTAGAAGAGGATAAGGTACTTTGTGATGACTCATTTTGGTGACTCAAAAAGAAAATGGAAGAGGCTAGAAGATAAGGGGGGGGGGGGGGGGGCAGTTTTGAGTAGTGAAGGGTGGGGATGGAAGTTTGAAATTTGATCCTAATCCAATGACCAAGAATCACCAAGAGGAAGATTCAATTAATTACCAAACTTACCCAACCCTTTTACTATAAATAGGGGTCCTTGGCCCTTCACAAAACTCACACCAAAACCAAGCAATCTGAATATTAGTGAGACTGGAAGAAGCTTGAAGGAGTTCAAGAAGAAGTAAGCAAGTTCTTTAGTTTCTAGATTTTAAATTCTTAGTTATAAGTAGCTTAGATCTTAAATAGTTTAATAATTTTAAATTCATGTTTCTATGATTAGAATCAGTTTTATTTCGAAAATATAATGAAGAAAGAGTTATAACAAAATTTCCGGAAGAGAAACACCGAAGTAATGAAGTTCTGGCGAAATTTTATCGGTTCTGGAATTTCTGAGTTAGTCATGAAAATTCTTATATTTTATGTTGAAAACATGGTTGAAAAATTCTGGGAAAATTCATGGTTAAAGTAGACATATAGGTATTTTTAAATATGTAAAGAACATGTCCAAATGATTTATGTACAGGGAGATAAAAATTCCCAAAGTTAGGGCTACGAATTTCTGGAAAATTCTGGACAGATGTTCAAAACTAAAAACCTGGGAATGAACCGTGGAATCTGGGCAAATAATGTTATTTTTCTTTGAAACTATACATCCTAAGGATTCTTAGGAATTTTACGGATCCTCGTTTCGATTTTTGTATAATTAGTTATGATTTTTCAAAGTTAGGCGAAATTCTGCCCAGATTTACACTAGCGTTTTTCTCAAAATAATAAAGGAAAATAATCAGCTAATAAGTCCACCAGGGGTAAAATAGTCATTTGAGGCTAGGATATCTATTGGGATATTGGTTGTGAATTAATGGATACGATATTACCCTTATAGGAATCTGTGAACGCGTTACAACCGACAACGTACCGTGAACACCGACAAAGGTACGGATGCGTATTGTAACACTAACTCTGATGCTTATTGTACACTTGTATGTGATAGATATGCTCATAAACTGTGACTCTGCTTGAAAATTATGTGAACATATACAGGTTACAGGCTTGGTAATGCCGTTTGAGTTTTCCTAGCACTGAGGACACGATAGACCATCGTGGCACTGGTGAAGAGTGCAAACTGGATTGATGTGAATATGTGATGATTGAATTGATAAGTGGTTATGCTGTACTGTCATGAAATATCTATCATACATATCTGTTCATAAGCATTAGGTTAACCGTTACCTGAGGTTTAATGGGAATTGAACCTCAGCTCTTACCATAGCCTCAGGTTCTGGCGGCGGCGGAGTTGCCGACAAGGGTGAGCAGGTTGCATGAAGGCGTGGACGGAGGCTTATTCTTCTGATGTTGCTTTTATCATTTTGTTATTTTCTCTGGATACTTGAATTTGCGGATGACTTTATTAGTATTAAACACACCAACAATGGATAGTTATCAGTTACTCGTTTTGTTTTTAAAAGAAAATCTTTTTCCGATGCTACTCTGATCAATTTCTTCGAAACTCTGATAATCCCATTTGAAAACCACATTTAAAAAGACGGGATGTTACATTAGGCAGGGCAAGCTGTCTATCCTCAAGCATTTACCTAGGCATCTAGGAGTTAGGATGTCTCCCCCAGTACCTTGACCAACTCTAGGATCGAATCTCCTCCCTTTAGTGAGAGTGTTCGACCTCTTTCCTAATTGAGCCCGAAGACGAGGGGTAATTTCATTTAATGTTTTGGCACTATAGTATAATTTCTAAATATTTTGAGATTAGTTGAAATAAAGTCTTGTGAATGGGTAGAGTTCTAAATAATTAAAGTTAAAACAATAAATTCCTAATTTAAAACATAAATATTATCGAAAAATGAATTACAAATAAATAAAGTTAAAATAACAAGGTACTATTGATGAAAATTTTAACACTTTAGACATACATGTTTACACTGTCACACATGAAAATTGTTATCGCATGCTACATCAAGTAGACTTATCTTTTTTGTACGAAGAAACAATCTTTAGATGCATTTACACTTAAGAATTTATCCTAGGTGATGACATAATAATTTGAGGAAAAACTTAACTTTTTGGGGGTCTTATACTATATTACATGTTTATGTAAGTTTTACAAATTACAATCCCCTTTTAATTCAAATAAAATTCACTTACGAGTTTATAATCTAGTTATTATTTTTCATTAAACTGAGATAAATTGTTATTAAAACTCATAAATTTCTAGTTAAAATCAATAGCTAATGTCTAAATTAGTCTATTTTTTAAAAGTTTAAATGAAGGAAAACCAAATAAATCAAACCATTTTATAAAATTCAATTTTAAAAAAGATAATAATAATGAAATATTTGAAGTATCGTTAATAATATAAAAATTCTTTTATTATATGAACAATTTACAAAAATAAAATAAAAGGGCCACCGGTAAAAAGGCCACCGGCCTTGTAGGGCTGGCCATTTTAGGCCTTCAGTTCATTAGGGCCACCCCTTTTAGACTTATTTGCAATTTGAGGAGAAAATTTTTAAGGTTGACCCTTAGTGATAAAAGCGCCTAAATTGTGGGCCGGCTTGTTTTCTTTTTGAACACTCCGGCTTGTTTTCTGGTATACGAGTGAGCGGGATTAATGAATCACGACAAAGATGAGGGAAGACAAGGAAAATGTGAGTGCAAAGTTGAGAAGAACACCTGGTCCAATAAGGGGGCATGAGCTGAGAGCCCACGTCAGTTCTTTCAGTAGGATCATCCAAATCAAAAGTAATAAGGGGAAGCGGAGCAGGATACAGAGCGTTGTTCAATGGCCTTAATTCCAAAGCGTTGATGAAAGGTGTGCCTTGTCCTGTGTTCACCAAACACACTTGTATCATTTCTGTGCTACTATCCTTCTCCATGATTGTCTCACGAGGATGGATTTGGAAATCATAAGGATATGTTCGAACTGTGCTCCAATAATTGACGCCCAGATGAAGGTCGAACGCAAGAGCTTGGTTTTCCAAGTCATAATTGCCATATGCAAATATGGCTCTGATCATATACTTCTGCTTCTGATTCTGCTTATCTTGTTTTGGTTTCAGGGTGTAACAGTTTCTCCCTCCTTCCGGAAAACTTCTCAACGTTATTAGTGTTTGTTTTATGGTTGGAGCTTCTTGATCGAAGCTAATGTTGGGGGCTACTCTGTGATTGGTTCCGCTCTCAATGAAGCCTTCATCTGTTTGGTACCAAATCCCAGTCACTTCGTCCACGTAATCTCTGCTTGCTCCACAGTCTATGCTTATGAAACCTACACATACGTACCCTTGCTCAGTTTTTGGGAACTACCATAATACAGAGTGCTTTTCATTAATTCATAGAAAAAAAAAAAAAGGTAGGTCGCTTTGTTACTTGTAATTACTTTGTATAGAATTTATTATGCTTTTTCAAAAGCACCATCAATTACCATTAGAGATAAAAAATTCTATAGTAAATACTGGTATTGTAGGAAAAACAAACAAACAAAAAATCATACAGGAGGAAAACAATGGCACTTTATATGTAAACAAAACTCTCATATGGATCTTATATTTATGATCAAATTTAGTATAATAGAATGTGTCATAATATTTTCTAAGAAAAATATAACTTTTAGTCCTTGATTTTCTCTCTATTAGTGATTTTTTTTTTCTCGCTCAAGCTCTATTAGTGATTCAGTTCCTGGACTTTTACAATATAAATAAAATGTTAGATTACTTTGCAACAACTTTAACAATATAACTAAATTTTCTTAATAGCATGTTTTAGTTGAAAACATCTTACTCGTTAAAGGCTAAGAATGTTATTCCTTAATTATTCTGAATAGTAAAAATTGCAAAGCAGGTCATCAGAAGATGCTTGATTACCTAAATTACCACCGTCTGCGACAGTCTGTGCTGATTCGCTAACAGTGATGAACGAAGCAAACACACACAAAGCCAGCATCCTCAGTGATGTGCTTTTCATGTTTTCGAGGAAAGTGGAAGAGAGAATGAAGTTTCGGAAGCAACGAAGGAGCCAATATATATATCTATTTTCCCAATGAAAGGCCACTTGCATGTCTATGATTGAACTTTTATTTCTAAATTTATAGGAAAAATTAATTATGGGTTTATTTTAATATTTCTTAATTTTTTTATTATTTTTTTATCATTGTGCATTTACTTTCATTCTTTTATGTATTGGGTATGTTACATTTCTCTATATCTAGAATTGTCATGAATTATAAAGAAATTTAGAATAGTAAGCAAAAAACAACATACTTTCATATTAAAAAATAATTTTAAAAAAGCCCATATTAATTAGATTGACTAGAGTTGGACACATCCTAATTTTTTTCCTTTTTAATCCTTTCCACAAATTTCTTAGTCGATTAATTTTTTTTGATTACGGACCAATTTTACTCAAGAATTTTTTTTTTTTTGGGTGTAAGAGCTATAGTTATTCAGAAGTGTTACGGACCGGCCCAATAGGCCTAAGTCCACACCCCGGCCCAACAGCGCCTATAAGGGATCCGCGCTATATTTGGAAAGGATCCGAGATCCCCTATATTTAGGAACTCATTAATAGGAGATCCTCCTACAATCATGGCACCAGCCAATCAGCCCTCAAGGGCTCAATCATGGATATCGCCCATCAATGGGAAGATACGGGCACCAAGCTCCTCTATAAATAGAAGGAAACCCTAAACAGGTGCACACGTTCTATCTTATGCTCTTGTTACTTTCTGCCACACAGAGCACACACCCCACTCCCCTGGCTATGTGCCTTCAAGTTTGTTGCGAACTACGTGGACTTTGATCCCCTCGAGGGTACGTAGGCTCTAGGCTTGACACCCTAGTCAAGTCCAATCTCTGTGTTATTCATACAGAACATTGGCGCCGACCGTGGGGAACCGTAAACTTCAATCCCCGTGACTACTAATGGTGAGCACTAGAAGCCACAGCAGAAATCCCCAACCGGTGGGAGGAGACCCACAAGCCAGCCGCCCGCCGCCAGACCAGCCGCCGGCACCACCTCGGAGAGGAAGCACCCCAGAAGGACATGTTACTGATATGGTGACTTCCTCCCCGGACAGGGAGCAGCCGCTCCGTGACGAGCAGCCGCGGCATGAAGACCGGCATCCAGAGGAAGCACTCGCGCCATCTCCAACGCGTGATGTCCGAGCAGTTGATGCCGACGTCCGCATGATGAGGAGGACTCAGGAATCGTTCATGCGACGCCTGGAGAACAAGGAAAAACACGACGACCTGCAGAGGCGGGCTGACTTCGAAGCTATCGGAAAGATGATCCAAGAAGCGCTCGAGAATGACCGCCGCGTAAGAGGCCGCCACAGGGGTCGCGGTCATACAAGGAGAGCCTCGGCAGGCGACAGCAGCTCCTCGAGCAACTCTGAGCCGAGGAACCCACGCCGCGACGACGGCGAACCGAGGCGGCGCCCGATTGCAGACCACGGCGGACCACGGTCCCCGGGAGACAGAGGAAACCACGGTGCCGGTCCTAACCGCACCAATCGGCATGAAAGGGAATACCGTGATCGAGGAGAAACCCGCGCTGAGGAAAGACCTCCCCGGCCTCGCCACGGATCGCCTCGGGAATATCGGGTGACGTACCTATCAGAGACGGGAAGATCCCCGTTCTCGAGGGAGGCGGCAACAGCCCGTTTCCCAAAACGCTTTGATTTAAGCAGCCTGCCGAAATACGATGGAAGCCAAGACCCCCGGAACCACTTGGTTACCTTTGAGAAGCTCATGTGGGTCCGACAGATCAGCGGTCCGGTCATTCAGCGCCTGTTTGCGGCTACTCTGGACGAGCCGGCACACAGGTGGCTGACATCCCTTCCGGACAACTCTATCCGAGACTATGAAGACCTCGGACGAAAATTCGAGCTGCACTTCGCCACCAGCAAAAAGCAGCCGAAGACTACGTTCACCTTGAGCAAAGTACGTCAGAAGAAGGGTGAGGCCTTGCAGAAGTATCTGGATCGGTTCCGAGACGTGGCCATGCAAGTGCGGTCATTGCCCGAGGATGTCCACGTACACTGCCTGGTAAATGGACTGGATCCAGCATTCCGGCTGGCTCGTCACCTATGCAAGAATCCAGCGTACACCTTGACCGAATTCTATACCGAGGCGAAGAAGTACCTGGAAATGGAGCAGATGGAGGCGGCCAATGCCGATGAACCTGAACGAACTAGGAAGAGCCCGCCCAGCGACGAGGAACGCCCGAGAAGGACGAAGACCGACCCGAGACAGCGCAGCCGGGACGGCCGGACAAAGTCTGACCGGGCCGACCAGAAGACCAAGTACGACAGTTACACCCCGCTGAACGTCCCTCGGTCCCAGGTATGGAAGGAGGTAGCCCAGACCGAGATGAAGCGGGTGGACAAGCCAAAGCCGATCAGAGGACGCTCCAACACGGACCGTTCCAAGTTCTGCAAGTTCCACGACTGCAACGGCCACACCACCGACGAGTGCTATGACCTCCGCGACGCAATCGAGAAGTTCGTAAGGGATGGGAAACTGCGTCAGTACGTGATCAAGACTCAGGGAAGGACGAACGGGAAACGCAACGACCGCGCCCGCTCCAGAAGTCCGCCCAAGGAGTCCCGAACTCCGGGAAAAAAGCATAAGGCGACCTCGGACGACGAATTTCCCGACGTCGACTTCCAGTGCAACATCGTCAGCGGAGGATTTGGGGGAGGAGGAGACACAATAAGCCAGCGAAAGAAATATCTCCGCGAGGTATTGACCGTCCGAGACCCCCCTAAATTCAAGGAAGACCCGAAGAAGCCTCGGCCGCCTGCCCTAACCTTAACGGATGGAGAATTGGAAGACGTCATACCCGGACATCTGGACGGACTGGTAATCACCGGAACCCTGATAAACTGTCGTGTTAAAAGAATTTTTGTGGATGCAGGGAGTTCAGCGGACATCATAAGTTGGGATGCCTACAAAAGGATGCACCTCGACAAAGAGGACCTTAAGCCTTGCAAAACCACCTTGGTGGGTTTCAATGGCGAGCAATCCTTCCCAAAAGGCTACATCGACCTCCGGTTAACTCTGGGCACCAAAGAAGCCTTCAAATCGGAGCGGGTACGATTCGTAGTTGCTGATTTCCGGTTCCCTTATAACGTGATCCTGGGGCGACCAACGATCCACAATTGGGATATACTAGTATCCACCAAGCATCAGAAGCTCAAGATGGTCAATAGTAAAAACCAGATAGTCGTGGTCTCTGGGGACCAGAAAGAGTCGAGACAGTGCTACTACGAAGCTCTCCGGGTCGAGGAAGGAGGAGCATCGTCTCCACCCCGGCTCGGATCTAATGAGCAAGTAGCCGAAGCCGCCTCGGGTGGACGCCCGCGGCAGCAAGTCAACATGGTCGAGTTGGACCTCCGGGAGCCGGACAATCCGAGGCCCGAACCAGAGGGAGAGCTGGAGGAGATAATGCTAGGCGAGGACCCATCCAAGACTGCCAAAATTGGCCGTAATATGGACCACGGCCTGAGAGACCTCATGATACGCTTTTTAAGGCAGAACCGTGACATCTTCGCATGGACCTCGGCCGAAATGCCCAGCATTGACCCCCACTTCTGCTGTCACAAGCTCGGCATATGGCCGGGATCTAGACCCGTGGCACAGAAGAAGAGGAACATCGCGGACAATAGGCAGAAGGCCCTGGAGGACCACATTGAGGAACTCCTAGCGGCCGGCTTCATTCGGGAGGTACAATACACCACTTGGTTCTCCAACGTAGTCATGGTCCTCAAGCCCAGCGGCAAATGGAGAGTGTGCGTCGATTACTCCCAGAAGCCTGTCCTAAGGACTCCTACCCGATGCCCAACATTGATAAGCTTGTCGACAACTCGGCCGGGTACCAACTCCTCTCCTTCATGGATGCCTACTCCGGCTATAACCAGATCGCCATGCATCCCGAGGACCAAGAAAAGACCGCCTTTATAACCGATAAGGCGAATTATTGCTACAACGTCATGCCCTTTGGACTGAAGAATACCGGGGCCACCTACCAAAGGATGATGAACCGAGTTTTCGAGGATCAGATCGGGCGTAACATAGAAGTCTACATAGACGACATGATCGTCAAGTCAAAACTCCCAGAAGATCACATCCGGGACCTAGAACAGACGTTTGAGAAGTTAAGAAGACATCGAATCAGGTTGAACCCGGCCAAGTGTGCCTTCGGGGTCCCAGCAGGGAAATTTCTAGGCTTCATGTTAACAAACCAAGGGATAGAGGCCAACCCGGACAAATGCAAAGCCGTGCTCGACATGCAGCCCCCGGGGTCTAAAAAGGAGGTACAGCAGCTGACTGGCCGACTAGCCGCATTGACGCGCTTCTTGCCGAAGTCGGCCGAGAAAGCCCTACCTCTTTTCAAGCTGCTAAAGAAAGAAACCAGGGGCGGATGGAGCCCGGACTGTGACGCAGCATTCGAGGAAATTAAGAGATGTTTGGCATCCCCTCCGGTGCTCACGAAGCCGGACCCAGGAGAGACCTTATTCCTCTACCTATCAATCGGCAATGAAGCCGTGAGCGCCGCCCTAGTAAGGGAGTCCGAGGAAGGGCAGACACCAATATACTTCACCAGCAGGGCCTTGCAAAGCTCTGAAATCCGGTACCAGAAGCTGGAGAAGGTAGCTTTTGCTCTACTCACAGCCGCAAGAAGACTCCGGTCGTATTTCCAGGGACATCGGATTGTCGTACGAACCAGCCGGCCGATCCGACAAATTCTGCATAAGCCGGACCTGGCAGGGAGGATGACCAATTGGGCCATAGAGCTATCAGAATTTGACATCGCTTTCGAAGCCCGGCAGGCGATCAAGTCCCAGGCACTCACAGACTTCATTAGGGAACTCACCCCGGCCATAGTCAGTGACGGGACGTGGAAGGTCTATGTGGATGGATCGTCCAATGCGAAGGGCAGCGGTGCAGGAGTCATCGTGGAAAGCCCACAGGGAGTAGCCACCGAACACTCTCTTCAGTTAGAACTCCAGACCTCTAATAACCAGGCCGAATATGAGGCCCTACTGGCCGGACTACTCCAGGCAAAGGATAATGGCGCCCAACGAGTAAAGGTCTTAACCGACTCGCAGCTCGTCGCGGCTCAGATAAACGGCACCTACCAAGCGAAGGGCCCGCTCATGGCAAAGTATCTAATAAAGCCAAAGAGCTGATGGCCGAATTCGAAGAGGTCACGGTGTCCCATATCCCCAGAGAAGAGAACGCAAGAGCCGACATCCTCTCTAAGTTGGCAAGCACTAAGGGGCCGGACAACCATAGGACCGTGATACAACAGAACCTGGCCGAGCCTAGCTGCATCATGGCCATTTTTGGAGGGGCCGACTGGAGAAAGCCTATTGAAGACTACCTCGAGAGGGGAATTATCCCCACCGACCCGACAGATGCAAAAAAGTTGATCAGAGAAGCCGCCCTCTATGCTATGGTCGACGACCAACTATACAGGAAGGGATTCCATTGCCCAATGATGCGATGCCTTGGAGATTCCGAAGCCAAATATGTGCTGGCCGAGCTACACGAAGGCGCTAACGGCCACCACATGGGGGGCAAGGCATTAGCCAGGAAAGCGTTGCGCGCCGGCTACTACTGGCCGACTATGAGTCAGGACGCCATGGAGAAGGCCAAGACATGCGACAGTTGCCAGAAGCACGCCAGGGTCATATGGCCACCACCCTCTGAACTTAAAGGAATGCCAGCCCCATGGCCCTTCTTCAAGTGGGGCATGGACATCCTCGGACCCTTTCGGCCGGCGCAAGGGCAATGTAGATGGCTCATCGTCGCAGTCGACTACTTCACCAAATGGATCGAAGCAGAGCCACTCGCCACAATAACGTCGGCTAGAGTGATGAAATTCTTCAGGCATAACATCGTCTCTCGTTTCGGCATACCAGCCGAGGTCGTCACGGACAATGGGACCCAATTCATGGACCATCGTTTCCAGGCACTAATGTCCGACTTGGACATTAAGCAGCACTTCTCGTCCGTCGAACACCCACAGACCAATGGCCAGGCTGAAGCCGCCAACAAAATCGTCCTGGACGGACTAAAGAGGCGAATGTTGCAAGCCGAGACCAGCTGGACCGAACAGCTCCACAGTGTCCTCTGGGGGTACCGCACGAGCGTACAGTCTTCGACTCAAGAAACCCCGTACAGGCTGACCTATGGATGTGAGGCAATGATCCCGGTTGAAATCGGACAGCCATCCTGGAGAAAGGTGAGAGCCGGGCAAGAGGGGCAGGGATCGAATGACGACGCCTTGAAGACTGACTTGGACCTCATTGATGAAATCCGGGTTACAGCGCACTGCCGGGAACTAGCCGCCAAGCAGCTACTCGCGGCTAAGTACAACAGAAAGGTCAGACCCCGGTCTTTCAACCGAGGCAACCTAGTACTCCGACGGGCCGACATAGGCAACAAGAATGCCAAGGACGGGAAGCTGGCGGCAAACTGGGAAGGGCCCTACCGGATTAAGGAAAAGCTCGACGGAGGAGCATATATCCTCGAGACTTTGGCACGAAAGCCAATCAAAAAGACATGGAATGCCGATAAGCTGAAGATCTACTATAGCTAGACCCTTTGTCGGCAGCGTTTGTTAGCTTTTACGATTATTCCTTTCCTCGCATTTGTTTTCCTTTCGTCTTGAGTCCAAGTTATGTCATTTCTGATTATGATGCTTTGTAAGGCCCCGTAGGGCTATTTCTTTTCATCAATAAAGGATCCCGCTGGGAATATTTACCAAAACGCACAAAGCCTAAGCATAAAGCCTGAGCCGCTTAGCTCGGCCAAAGGCAACAAGGCCGAGGCAATGAAGCCCGGCTAAGAAACCAAAAGCCGGGGTTACTAACCCCGGCACCGGTAGACGGCCCCGAGGTCACAAACCCGGCCAGAACCAAAAACATCTAGATGTACAAAAACCGGCCGTCGTACTCCGACAGGCATTGGTTAGAGCTTGGCAAAGGAATCGAACACGGCCCTTTGCGAAATTGACGCGTCGACGCTCGCCCGGCTAAGCAAGCGGCCTGCCATGCCGACCCTGATCAGGTCAAAATGTCCGACTCCAGGCAGACGAAGCCTCGGTTTGACACGTGGTAGTCCCGCCCTTACGCCGGTACAACTTGATCCAACTAAAAGAAAGTTGGAGCTCGGCTACTTGAAAGCCGGGCCGAGGCAGTATGGTTAGTTATGCCTGACGAGGCTGAAACAAGACAACCTTGCCCCAACCTCCCACGCACTAAGTGTGGTAGAGAAACAACGGCCTGTACATATGCAGCCGACAAACACTAAAGCTTGGGCAAAAGAACGATAAAATTATCCATTGCCTAAGTTATCTACACGGCCCGTACCCACCCGGCCGACCGACTCTTAAGCTCAGACAAAAGGATTGCAAAATCCATTGTCTAGAGCATCCAGACGGCCTGCAACCATACAGCCGAAAGAACACCCAAACCTAGACAAAAGAGAGATAAGCTCACCCATTGTCTAAGTTATTTAAACGCCCACACAGCAGATTGACGAAAAAGGATGATACAAAGCTAAATCGTTCATTGTCGAATCCAGACAAAAGTGACGGTAAAAATTAAAACAAGTACAGATCGCGGCACAAGGCAAGAAAAATTGTTGTTAGTCGTTTAGAGTCTGTACAAGAATGCCACCAAGGCCAAAGAAAAGCAAAAATTACAAGGGCTCTAACACCCCAAGAAAGGCAAATAGCAAAAGTAAAAGCTAAGGCGAGGAGCCCGACCCAGCATCAGCTCCCTCCTCCGGCCCGGTCCCGGCAGCACCCTCCGCGGCCACTTCATCAGGGTCCTCGGTGGTTTGAGGCTCGAATGGGAGGAAAGATCCATCGTCCTTGACAAAGGCACGATGATCATATCCTTCCACTCGAAGCTCAACCCCGGGATTGAGGTACCGGATCTGGAGCAAGGCTTGCTTAAAGCAGGCCTCGGCAGTCTGCACCAGGGCGTCTGTAAGCTCCTGGGAGGTCGCCTTCTCAGCAGCAAGGGCCGCCCGAGCCGTCGATTCCTCCCTGTCCAAAGCAGCCAGCCGCTCCTCCAAAGCCTTGGCCGCAGCCAGGCTCTCGGACCTCTCCTTCACGGCCCGGGTGCACTCCACGGCAACCGACTCGGCATGCTCCTGGGACAGTTGCAGCTCCCGGTCCGCCTGGACCGTCGCGGCCTTCGCGACCTCCAGCTCCGCCCAGACCCCCTCCAGCTCCGCGAGGGCCGTATCCCGCGCCGCCAGGCCTTTGGCCAGCTCCTCCCCGGCCGACATAGCCTTAGCCTCAGCTACCTCAAGCTCCTCCCGCAGCTCGCCAGCAGAAGCGGCCTTGGCCTCCGCAGCCGACAAACTCTTGGCCAACTCCTCGACCTGTGCCCGCAGCCTCTGGACATCAGCGTGGGCACGAGCATAGTGCTCCCGGACGAGGATCAGGGCTTGGTTATATCCCACCGCCCGGCAAAGCTCTGCCTGGTTCCTGTGCAGCTCATCCAGGGCCGGTCGAGTCAGGGCAGCGCAGCCAGTGAAGTGTCGGGGGGGAGGAAGGCGGTGGAGACCTCAGGAACTACCCCATCATGCCAAAGACGGCCACGGGCGAGAAGAGACTTCGGCGGCGGTGGCGGCGGAAGCGAAGATGACGAAGGCAGATCCGGTAGAGATGAAGGAGGATCATTGGCGAAAAACTCAGCCTCAACCTCCTCATCGGAAATCGGGGCCTCACGCCCCTCAGAAGCCTGTGAACCAGGCACCGGGCTTGGGTCCACAGCAGCGACTTCCCGGCCCTCAAGCACCGGAGACCCCCCCCCGAGGAAGCAGCCTGTGGAGCCGAGGCGGAAGAAAGGCCATCAGCAGCAGGGCCTTTGGCCTTCTTAGGGGCCGGGGCAGAAGGAACACCGGCAGTGGAAGAAGCCGCCCGCTTCTTGGGACGACTCATAGGCGCGGCGGCCGCCCTCGACAAGCGAGCGTATAGCGGCAGGTCGTCCATAGCCCTAGCTGCAAACAAACAGAAACAAAGTAGATCAGAAACCACCGATTCATAAGAACAATACTGAAAACAAAAACAATACACTGCTAAAAACCCTACAGGCAGGAGGTAGCGGCTCGGCAGATATATAGAAGCCAGCCGGCTGCACACCGACCTCGGCCACCAAAGCCTCAATCCGGGACACTGCAGAAGCTGATTCCGGAAGAAGACTTTTGCGCGGCACTTGAAAGGATAGGGCTTTGGCTTTATAATGGCCCTCCTCCCAGTACAAAGGGAAGCGACCGCCCTCTTCCAGGAACCACGGCTCCTCCCCTGGTATGGCCTCAACCTTGAAAAACGCCCCCTTGAAACGCTTGAAGGAATCAGAAAAGGGCGTCATAAGCCTGCGCTCCGGATTAAGCCGTAGGGACACCAACCCCCTAAGTTTGTCACCCCCCTTCGGCGAGCTAGGGGTAAAAGGCAAGAAGAAGTAAAAGAAAAGGTTGGACGAGCAAGCTAGGGGAGGAGAGAAATGGCTACAAAGCCTCTCGAAGGCCACAAGATAGGCCCACCCGTTCGGATGGAGTTGGGACGGGGCGAGACGAAGATGCCGCAACGCCTCCATCTGGAAGGGGGAGAAAGGAAGAGAAACCTGGACCCGAGTCAAGTAGTCCCGGTAAAAGAAGAAAAAGTCCGGCTGACCCTCGGACCGAGCAGCACATACAGGCTCCTCAGGCCCCGGACGCCTAAGGACGCATCCGGGCACGGCCGGGACCTCCAGCCGTGCTATGTCTACCTCTGACATCAGCGACATTGTGGTCAGCACGTCGTGTGATACCCAGCCATATCGGCGAATCAGGACTTCGGACGGACTGGGTGAGTCCGAACCACCAGCCTCCAAACGCTTTTTTGAAGATCCCAACTTGGGAGCCATAAATAAGCCTATATGAAAATAAACAAAGCCGGTATTAGCAAAGAAGAAGAAATACCTGGCACAGGCATAACAGCAGGTACTAAAGAAGGCCGACTAGGACGAATAGGGCCACGAGAGGGAGCAGCCGGGACAGACCAATGCCGGCAGGAGCCTAGAATAGATGAGGCCTCGACATCTCTATCACCCGCCGTCAATACGGAAGCCTCCGCCAGGCAGTCCCAGCAGGGGCCGGCATAACCCTCTGGGGCGGACGTCGGGCAAGCAGTAGAGGGGCCCTCGTAAGAATTCAGTGGCCGAGCCATCAGCACCGGAGATTGGGAGCTGGAAGAGGAACCCACCAGGGTCCCACCAAGCGATTCTGGAGGAAGAGCGTTTGCAAGCGCCCGGAAGGGTGAGCGTGGAATTGAAACGGAAACCCTTCCCGTGGACGGGCGAGCCCCACCTCGCCACGGACGTACGGCGCCACCTCGGCGCGAAGGATCCAGGATTCCCGAAGCAGTCGGTTCACCTCCAAGAACCCAGTAAGTAGCCCGCGGGAGACGCGCACGAAGGAGCATTTCCTCCTCAGGCGTCAGCGGAGCTGCAGAACCAGGAATACCTCTACCCCTCACCATGGTCAGAAACCTAAGACGCTAAGAGCAGTGTCTAAGGAAACGATGGGACGAATTTCGGGTGCACTGACTCTAAAGAAACCCAGGAGACCCGGAAGGAGGGAAGAGTGATGACGCAAACAACGAAGAATAAACGGTAAAAGAAAAAGAAATACCGAACAAAATGACGGGAAAGTGGCACAATACCTGTTATGTGAAAGAGGAAGGAACTAGAACGCTGGAAGACGGCGAAAGTTCCGGGCACAAAGAATCCCCTCTGAAGCTCTAGAGAAACCAGAGAGCGAGCTGAGAGAGAAAAGGTAATAGCGGGAAAAGTGGGAAAGAAGCACAGAGAAGGCTATTTAAACCGAAATCCTAACACAAGAAGGGTACAACGGTATTTTCCCATACAGACGAAACGAGATTGGCGCAGCACGACGCCAGCGCAATAAATGCGCACGGGCCTCGAGAAACGAGAAGGCGCGACGGTTGCAGACTCCCTCCACTAAGGGTCTGACAGCTGTAAGACCACAGTGACGGTTCACGTAGGGGAAAACCGAAGCGTACGAAGAATCCCAAAAGGCAAGAGAACGCTTGGGGACCCGGACAGGATAAAAACCGCCCGGGCATAAGCAAAACTGACGTTCTGGGCGGGGCGAGAACCGATGGAGCCGACCACAGTCCCAAACCGAGCTAAGGGCCACGGCATCCGAAAGCCGGCCCAGTCCGAAAAAGAGGACCTCGGACGTAAACGGGCACGGGGCACTAAGCATCTCGGCCGTCCAGAAGCCCGAACGACCAAGCTGGGGGGCAACTGTTACGGACCGGCCCAATAGGCCTAAGTCCACACCCCGGCCCAACAGCGCCTATAAGGGATCCGCGCTATATTTGGAAAGGATCCGAGATCCCCTATATTTAGGAACTCATTAATAGGAGATCCTCCTACAATCATGGCACCAGCCAATCAGCCCTCAAGGGCTCAATCATGGATATCGCCCATCAATGGGAAGATACGAGCACCAAGCTCCTCTATAAATAGAAGGAAACCCTAAACAGGTGCACACGTTCTATCTTATGCTCTTGTTACTTTCTGCCACACAGAGCACACACCCCACTCCCCTGGCTACGTGCCTTCAAGTTTGTTGCGAACTACGTGGACTTTGATCCCCTCGAGGGTACGTAGGCTCTAGGCTTGACACCCTAGTCAAGTCCAATCTCTGTGTTCTTCATACAGAACAAGAAGTTTTTTTTTTATTGTTTTGGAAGTTAAAAAACAGAGCAATTTCACTCTTAACTTTTAAGTTAATAGTCACCAACATTATTTTTAATGGATAAGGGTGATATTGCTCCTTTTTAACAAATTCAAAGTACCGGCACTATTAGTAGTGCAGTGGTATTGGGAGTAGTCTTCCTACCCCCTTGTACTAAATTCGATCCCCTCATCCCCTATCGCCTATGTATCAAAGAAAAAAAACAAATTCAAAGTGATATGATTAAAAAACCTTTCATGTACTCATCGCTCCCATATGAAAACTTTTTTTAAAAAATTAGACCTTAACTCAATTTTTGTTATATAACTTTAAGTAGTATTTGATACCCTAAGAATTTTAAATATGGAAAAAAAAAAGTAATCAGTCCATTCTTATATAATTATACTTATTTTTTTGGGAAAATTATCATAAAGGACCTAAAAAAAATATTTATTAAGAAGGACCATAAAAATATTAATTATTTTGAAGGACTGAAACCTAAAACATTAATAAAAAGACTAAATTGCCCTTGGTTCTACAATTTTTGTGTAAAGGTAAGAAATCCAAAAAAACATCTTACTTTTACAATTACAAGTCTTCATGCTTACTGTACACTATCTCAAGTCTTGAAAAGAGATAATCTCATGAAAATTCATAAATTCATAGAATATATGGGGAGGAGGCCTAGGAGATCTTTGTCAATGGAATAACCTATGGTTTCTCCACGGAGAGATAAAAATTACCAGTAGAGACTCTAATTTACACATTCCAGATTTTGATTTGATCTCTATTTATCATTTTTAATCAATCACTTTAGATTCTGATTTAATTAGATATATTATAGGAAACCTGACCAAGGGCAATTTAGTATTTCTCTTTTAATATTTTAATTTTTGGTCCTTTAAAATAATTATCATTTTTTATGGTGCTTCTTAATAAATATTATTTTTCTTAGGTTCTTTATTATAATTTTCCCTAGTTTTTAATCAAGTTCTTAAAATTAATTAAGTTGAATGTTGGTCAATTAAGAGCCACGTTATCAGTATACTAGTATAGAGACACACATTGTATCCGAAAAAAAAAATAGAGACACATACATGATACATGTAATTGAGGAAATTTTTACGGAAAAAAGAAAGAAAAAGAAAATACCATTTCAACTTTAAAATTCTAAATCAGTGATTTTTTACCAAAATGAGTAATCAATTGCTATACAAGTGTAGTTAATACCTATACTCATATAGACAACAAGACTGATTTATGATTTTGAAGTTCAAGTAATATTTTTCGTTTCAAATGAGGTAAAATTATAAGGACACTTCCATATTAATTTTTTTTGTTTAAGTTTATATATGAATATTTTTAACATTAATCATCTTTATATTGTTTCTCTCTTTTTTTTTCCCTTTTTTTTGCCAAATATTGTTCCAAATTAATAATTAATTGATAATGTTAACATTAATTTTGATCAACAAACATATGTTTAATTTTACAAGCTTTCTCTAATTACTAGATCAACGTTGTTTCTTTACCTTCCTTTCTTAATTTTCTCCAGCATTTTATTTTCTCTCTTTCCTATTGTAACTTACAAACCTTTACTTCTTTAATATTATTTTGTCTTTTCCAAAATAAAAAACTAAAGAGGCATTCACCCGTGTGTGGAACAGAATATCATTAAAATAAAAATAAAATGGATTGAAGATATATAAGCAGGATGGAGTAATTTCGTTTGCTATTCTATATAGAAATGGATTTCAATACAAACACACACACATGTATGTATGAATTATTTCAATATAACAATGTTTGGTTTATCATAAACAGTCTCTCCCATGATAATCATCATTCTTTAGAAATTGAAATCTATATAAATAAAATTATACTTTATACATGGCAATCCTTAATTTCACCCTCTCTAATACTCTAATGCTTCCATCAATAGTCATTATCGTTTCAACGTATGTTTTTCGATCTCTCTATCAGTCCATTTCTTTGGAAGTTGGCTAATTCAAACAATCCAGGCAACTTTACACCTCTCGTTTTGATGATAAGAAAAAGACGCTTTGTTTCTGACTGTGCAAAAATATCACAGACTTTTGTTAGATGACAAATGCTACATTTTCATCATTCCCAAAATCATAGGGCACCTAAGAAATACCATATTCTTGTACTATTTATAAGTCTATTTTAACTAAATTTCACAGAACAAAGAAAGGTAATTAACTCAATGATTATAGAGTAAATTTTAAACTTTGCCCTTATTTATGATTAGGTATTTTTCAACTATTTCTTTTCTTTCTATCTTCATGAATACAATTAATTATCACAATTTCATTTATTACATGAAACTGGACTTATAAATATGATCAATTTTTTTTGGTTAAAATAGACTTACAAATCGGACTAGAGTGGTGCTCCCTCTAATCTTTATTATGAGACACCAACTAACAATTCTCACAAATCAATAAAAATAGTTAAAAATCAATAAAAGTTATCTTACAATTATAAGTAATTTTCAATATTACATTTACTAATTGCACTAAACTCTCACCCACTCATTACCCTTATTAATTATGGGCATAAATAGAAAAAAAAATAGTTAATGCGTTTTGAAAACAAGCAAGTGCCTTATAAAAAGAACCAAATACAATTTTTAGTTGATGCCTTATAATAAGTGTAACATCCTCATTTTTGAAATCCGTTTTCAAAATATTTTAATCAGAGTATAGCACCGGAATAAATTTAAAAGAGCGAGTATTTGATAAACTTTCACTGTTGGTGTGTCTTGTTGCTATTATAGGGATACAAAGCTCTGAATATTTACTAATATAGTAATACAAAAATTCGTAACTATCTTCTCTGCTCGTGACTTCTCGTGCGCTATCTATTCTTGCCCTCGGTCCTGGTTCTTCCAGAATCTGAGACTATGAGCTGAGGTTCAATTACCATTGAACCTCAGGTAACGGTTAACCTCATGCTTATGTATCCAATATGTATGACAGATATCCATGGCAAAATAGCAATAATCACATACAATATTCTCATATTCAGATAATAACATAACACAGCCATTGTAATATGCATGTTATTATAGTCTGCACTATCTCCAGTGCTACGATGGCCTATCGTGTCCTCAGCGCTAGGAAAACATAACGGCATTATCAAAACTATAACCCGTATCAGGTTGTATGTGTATGATCAATTTTCAAAACAGAGTTTCAGACTATCTATCACATATAAGCATACAATAAGCATCAGAGTTAGTGTTACAGTATGCGTCCGTACCTGAATTGATAATTCCGATATGACGACGATCGGTATACGTTTGCAGACTTCCTATAAGAGTGATATCGCATTATTAATTTATAAATAATATCCTAAAATATATCTTGGCCACTATTGACTATTCTACCCTTGGTACATTAAACCATCATTTTATTTCCTCAAAATTTGTTGAAAAATACGCTGGAATTTATGGGGCAGAATTTCGCCTATCTTTAGAAATTCATAACTAATTCTAGAAAAATTGAAACGAAGATCCGTAAAATGTTCCGGACTCCTTAGGATGTCTATTTTCCAGTAAAAATACCAGAATTTTCCCATAATTTAAAAATCATTCCCAGATTTCACGTATTCATCCTCTGCCCAGAATTTCCAGCATTTTCGCAGCATAAACTTTGAGAATTTATTTCTCACTGTACAGAGCTCATTTCAACATGTTCTTTACATATTTGGAAAGCCCTATATGTCTAATTTAATCATGAATTTTATCATAATTTTTCAATAACATTTTCAACATGAAACAGTGCTTTTCTGTGACTCGTTCAAAGATCGCCTAACCGACGAATTTTCGTCAGAACTTCGTTACCACCGTGTTTCTAACCCGGAAATTTTGTAAAACCACTTTCTTTACTAATTCTTCGAAATAAAGCTATTTTTAACTATAAAAATATGAAACTAAAATTATTCTAGAATTTTAAAGATTAAAACTACTTCTACCTATGAATTTAAACTCAAAACTAAAGAACTTTGCTTACCTAAAGCTTGGACTCCTTCAAGCCTTCCTTCAACTCTCTCAACTCTCTCTCAAATAAGCAAGTGTTGCTTTGCTTGGTATGAAGAAAAATGAATGACACAAGCCTCTATTTATAGTGAAAAGGTTGGACAAACTTGTAATTAAATGCAACTTTACTCTTGCTAATTCTTGACCCTTGGATCTAATTTAAAACCCAAAACTCACATCCTCACCCTTGAATCCATAAAAACCGAAATCTCCCTCTCTCTCCCCCCTTCATCTTTTTCTTTTCCTTCTCCAAGAAGCTAAATAACTTGCACTTTAAGCCATGAATAGTGTTTTGTATGCTACAAGCTTTTGACCAACTTTACACATGTGTTAAAAATCATTTCCTTGCCTTAGAAGCCTCACAAAACCGTGTCCCCCTCTGATTTATTGGTTTTTATTTTTGTTTTTGGCTTTATTGTTGGTTTGGGCAATGGTGTGGGTTACAAAAATTGATCCAATATGATTTGTTGTGGTAAAAAGCCCTAAATCAAGTTCTTCTTGTTTACTCCTTGGTTTAGCTTAATTAGGTTTAATTTGTAGTGTTTTAATTGTTTTACAACTCAATCATGATCCTACTAATTCCAATTGTTTCACTTACCGATCCCTTGTTAAGCTTTAATATAGAATTTAGCCAAATTATTTCAAATTATTTGTTGATATTTGCCATTAGGTCAATTTTGAATGTTAATTCCATTAGGATTAATTTTTGATGTCAAATGATTAATTTTTGGTGCTCTCTAATTATTTTAAACCTCTTCCTACTCCTTTACAGCTTAATTTTGTCAATATGCGAATTATATGACAATATATCCTTAAGTGTGAATTTAATTGTTCTTGAATTGTTGGAAATCTTAGTTAATTAATTTAGGTGTTTTTATGGCATTTTATAATATTTTATGACTCCTAATTAAAATTTAGAGAATTGGATTTTGCCCTATTAAGTCCTACTGACAACTTATTCAAGAAGTAGAATAAATACGCTACTATTTTGGAGACAACATACTTTCCTATTTTCATGATATCTTATACTATTTTAGGAACCCCAATTTAATCATAGTCCTTAGAAATTCATTTAGACAACTCTTAATTAGCCATTGGCTTTTAATTTGGAATTGTACATCTTTATTTATGCATAATTTAATTTAGTTAGATTTAGTGTCTTCTTTGTTGTAATTTCAATTGCTCATTAATTGTTACTAATCGCCCCTTAATTGGGCTTAGTGTGATGACAGCTCTTTAGGGCTTTTTATGAATTAATTATGATTTTAAGCATTAGTGTGTTAATTAAGGGTATTTTAGTAAATTTAGTCTCTTAATAAATTAGATGATGCTTAATTAATTCCTTGATTATTTATAAAGGCCTAGCACAATTATTTAATTTATCGAACACCTAGTTGTTCATCGATTTTTATTATTTTCCCCTGTTTTGTTTAAGTATTCTTTGTAGTACCTCATTGCTCTTTTTAATTCTATGTATACCATAACTTAATACGGTAATTATTTGTATTTTATGATATTTTATGGTTCCTAAATGAAATTTGAATATTTGAGTCTTCGTGGTTCATTTGATTCTAGGAGGAAATTTCCTAATTTAAATTAGATAAGTTATCATATCTTTGAGACCACATATTTACCTATGTTATTAGGTATCATTTAGTGGTTATGCTAAATAGGATTTTTAGGGTATTACAATAAGGATCAGAGGGAATATATTTTAATAAACGCATACGCTATCCCTCCTCCTTTGTATTTCACTGTTTAGTTATATATTTATTCCTTTAATAAATCGTGTTAATTTTATGATTGGCCACCATTTAATCAAACTCATGGGTGCATGATCAAGGAGGAGGAGAGAGAGCCTAATTAATTCTACAGAAATAATAGACACAAACTACGAGAAATAATTGTAGAGACTTATGGTGACTTCAAAGGTTCGAAAACTTTTCTTGACGGGGGGCTATCACATGGCAGCATAGGCAAGGGTTCCTTTAAATGCATCTCCTTTAATTGATTATAAGAAATTTCAGTTGCACGTACATGAGAACTAGTTTTGGTGCTCATTACAATGATGAGTACCATGATCCTTATCGTTATAGTGTGATCTACACTGTTTAAATACAATTTCAATGATCTAGATTTAAAATTGTAACTAATGATTTTTTAAATAAAAATTTATTTTTAAAAAATAACAATTAAGATATTCGCTTTATTTTAGATTACGTATACATTAAAATAAAAATTAATCTAAACTATTTAGATTAAATCTAGAAGGCGAGGCGTGCCATGAGGATGAAGAGACAGTGCACAGTGGTAATGAGCTATTGGTGCTTATCAGTCCGCTTAGCACCGAAACTTATCCCATTATGAAGATAAGGGCACGGTGAGAGGGCATGGCATGAATCTATTTGCCTATAACTTGTGTGGAAGCAATTCATGGAAAGCTTATAAATCTCAGAAATATAAAATTATTTCTATGAGCTAGTTAGCAGTTCATGAAATCAAGCAAAACAATTATTTGGGGGGAAACAAAAGAAACAGCGAAACAAAGAGTCATGAAAAAACGATCAAACTAAACTTTAATTAGCAAATGAACAGAGAGAGATGTCAAAGAAATGATCAAGCCAAACAGGTTCTTAATCCAACAAAGTATAAATTCTATAGAACAAGTTAAAAAAAGTACTCTATATTACACATAACAATATCCATTTTCACATGCAAACCATTTTTTTTTTTTTAAAAACAAACAAAAAACAAACAGCATGTTCATAAAGTGATCCTCAAATAAGGATGATGAACTAAATATGGATTTTTAGCAGCATCTACTATTGTATAGCAACGTAATTACCTAGCTGAGAGGGTAGTGATTGAATCAATAAGCTGCCCAGAATGATTGATTGGATGGCTTTGTAAACCATTTGAATTGGCATAATCTACCTCCATAGCCAAACATTCAGTTAGTTCATTCAACACAAAACTAACTTGGCATTGCCGTCTCATAAAAACATATACTGTCATGTTCTCTTCTTATCGGAGGATGGCCTGTGATTAGTTGAAGAAGAATCATCCCAAAACTATAGATGTCACTTCTTTTATGTAGCTTTCCAGATCTTTGAAATCTCTAATGCCTATAATCAATTAGTCTATAATAGTTCTTTATTTTTTGGGATTAATCTGATTTTGTTTGTTCCTAAATTTTACATCAACGAGTCTATTTAGTTGAGTTTCAAAAGGAAACAAAATGCATGCTTCAGTGATCAAGTTCAATGACTTACTCAGGATTAATAAAGTCAAGTGTACCAGCTAGTCGAGTTGATAGATGAGACTCTCCTTCACTTGTAAATGCTCTAGATACTCCAAAATCAGCAATCTTGACTACGATGAATTTGTTTAACAAAATATTGGATGGTTTTAAGTATCTAAGAATAAGGGGAGTCTTACACCCATTATGAAGATAATCAAATTATGTAAGGTAACTAAAAAGGTGATTTTTTTAGGAGCGAAAAGATAACTGATTATCTAACATTTTGCTGCATCTATAACAATTCGAAGTCTCTCGTTCCACTTTAAGACATTTGAGTATTTCTCTGCAAAAATGTCGGTCAACAGAGTGCCTCAAGAACCAAAACATACACATAATGAAGGTAATATTTTGCAAATGAATTTGATTGTTGTAATACCCCAAAATTATTATTTCTCATAAATACAATATTTTGATAAGTGACACCTATTTAAACTAGGTGAATATGTGGTCTCAAAATTTTATGTATTTATTCTATTTTCTAGGAAATCTTCCTTTAGGATTAAGGTAACCAATACTTGATTTTGGTAGGGATCATAAAATACCATGAAAAAAATACAAACAATTCCCAAATTAAATTAGGGTTCTTATAGGACCAAAAGAGAACAAGGAAATTATAGGAAAATACATTAATCAAATTGGGGAAATAATAAAAATTAGTAGACACTTAGATTTTCACTAAACTAAATGATTATATAAATTTTCATAATTAATCAAGGGATTAACTAAAAGATATTTAAGTCTCGAAATTCATAAGTTATTAAGAAACTAAATTATCTAAAACCATAGAACTAATACCTAGTTCATATTTAATTCATGAAAAGCCCTAAAGAATTATCAAAATACTAAGACCAATTAAGAGGCAGTTATCAATAGTCAATGGGCAAATTAAAATTGCAACAAATAGAATAAAGACATTAAACTTAATAACAAAATTAAAATAGGATGTAACACCCTAATTAAGAACCAATGGCAAATGAAGACCAAGATTAGCATAAATAAATCTTTAAGGGCCATAATTAAGCTAGGAACCAATCATAAATTGACAACTCCACTAAACCACTTAATTAGGGATGCTAATTAGGATTAAATATGGAGGGCTTGGATTGAATTTAGTAAAGCTAAATCCTAAGGCCTTAATTTGACTTCATAAAGTGTAGTCCTTGTGAGATTAGCATCAACCAATGAGAGAGTTCCTTCTAGATGATTGTGAGATAATTAAAAACACAAAAATGAAGAGGGAATGGGGGGAGTACACGGTTGTTGCTGAAAAAAAGGGAATTTGATAGTTAAATCAAGATAATAATTCATTTGGGTTGAAAAGTCAAATAAGCCAACTAACCAATTAGGAGGCTTGAAGCAAAAGATGTTTTGTCAATAAGATAACATATTAAATTGCCTAAAAGAAAGAGGTACACGGTTTTTGTAGTCAAAGAAGGAGAAGAAGAAGTTGTCCAAAAACCAACCAAAGACCACATGCTCATTTATCTAGATAAGGTGAGTCATTGATCTAAATAAGAAATGAGTCACTAACCTAAGCATGAATCACCACTCTATACATGGGTGAGTCATGAAATCATATTATTGCATGAAGACTTTCAAGGCATATGGAAGAGGATAAGATGATGTAAGGGATTGTGTGTAAAAGAAGTTGACCAATGAGAAAATAGATAATTAGAATAACTAAATTGGTTCATAAAAATAATTCTAGATATAAACTAATGAAACCTATACAAATTAAATCATATCTTGAAATCCATGAACTAAGTGTTAAAACTAAGTTGTGATTCATAACAAGCATAAATCAAGCATGAAAACAAGTATAACCAAAGTCATTTTCTTAATTGTTTAGGAAATGAAATCAATAGAAAAGATAGGCAAAATTAGCCTCTAAATGAAGCTAAGGACTTCAAGGATTCAAAACCAATGAGCCAATGTGCATAAAACTTCATTTGGATCCCCAAATGAATTTTTACCTATGGGGAAAAAAACAAAGCCAAGAAGAGAAGGAGGAGGAAGTTGTGATGTAGAAGCCAAGTGAAGTAGGTCATCAATGACCTCATCATGGAGGTGTGTCATCAAACAATGGAAAAGGCTAGAAGGGGTGTGGTGTAAGGCTAGGATGAGAGTTTGAAAATTTAGCTAGATCCAAAGGCCAAAATTGAGAAGGTGAAGCTTGTTGGAGGTGTTGCATTTTTCCTATAAATAGGAAGCTTTGCTCTTCATTCTCCTCACACCAAATCAAACTCCAAGAGTTGATTTCTAAGAGGAGCAAGAAGGAGGAAGGAGAGCAAGGAGCTTCTAGAGGTAAGCTTGTCTTTAGTTTTGTAGTTCTTTAGTTTTAGTCTTTAAATTCTTAGATAGAAGTAGGTTAGATCTTAAATATTCTAGAATAATTTTAGATTCATGTTTTTATGGTTAAAATCATCTTTAATTCGAAAAGTTGATGAAGAAGAGGTTTTAGCAAAATTTCCGGAAGAGAAACATCGAAGTAAGGAAGTTCTGGCAAAATTTTGTCGGTAGGCGATTTCTGAAATCAGTCATGAAAATACTAATATTTTATGTTGAAAACATGGTTGAAAAATTCTGGAAATATTCATGGTGAAAGAAGACATATAGGGATTTTTAAATATGTAAAGAACATGTCCAAATGATTTCTGTACAGGGAGATAAAAATTTCCAAAGTTAGGGCTACGAATTTCTGGAAAATTCTGGACAGATGTTCAAAACTAAAAACCTGGGAATGAACTGTGTAATATGGGAAAAATCTGTTATTTTTAATTGAAATTAGACATCCTAAGGATTCCAGGGAATTTACGGATCCTCGTTTCGATTTTTCTAGAATCAGTTATGATTTTTCAAAGTTAGGCGAAAAACTGTCCAGATTTAAAACACCAGTGTTTTTCCAAATAGAAAGAGAAATAATTGAAAAATAAATTCTCTAGGGGCAAAATGGTCAATAGGGACTAAGATACCTACTAGGGTACCTATTAGAATAATGATTGTGAATTAATAGATGTGACATTACCCCCATAGGATATCTGCAAACGCGAAACGACCGACGCTTGTACCATGAACACCGAAAAGGTACGTTCGCGTAATGCTTATTGTATGATTGTATATGATGGTTGTGCTCATCAACTAAGACTTACATACGTGGTTATGTTACATACGAGGTTATGTTCTAATTATTGTTGTAGCATACGTGGTTATGTTACATACGTTGTTATTATCTTACATACGTGGTTATGTATTTCTAATCATACATCTGTTATGGGCTTTTGTATTGATTATCATTGTAATGTCATGAATACCTGTCATACATATCTGTACATAAGCATGAGGTTAACCGTTACCTGAGGTTCAATGGGAATTGAACCTCAGCTCATAGTCTCAGATTCTGGAGGAACTAGGACTGAGGGCAAGGATAATTAGCACGCGAGAGGACACGGGCGGAGAAGATAGTTATGAATTATTGTATCACTGTATTAATAAATGTTCAGTGAACTGTACCATTGTAATAGCAACCAGACACACCAACAGTAAAGGTTTATCAGATACTCGCTCTTTTAAACTATTCTGATGCTCTACTCTGATTAAACTATTTTAAACTCTGATCAATTATTTCAAAAATGAAGTTTTGTCTTGGTAAGTTGAAAAATTTACTGTCAAGACAAAACTCGAGTTTTGGTTTCAAAACTCGAGTTTTGACCTTGACAGAGAGCTGCTCAGTTTTCATTAAACAGAGGAAAACTTAAGTTTCTTATGGAAACTCGAGTTTTGAACCTTACAGAGAGCACTCAATTTTCATCTCAAGACAAAACTCGAGTTTCAGTTTGAAAACTCGAGTTTTGACCCAACCCGAGAGCATTGCCAAATTTCAAAGCTTTCATAACAATATGAAAACTCGAGTTTTGATTTCAAAACTCGAGTTTTGGTCAGGCAGAGAGCAATGTATTTTCACGATGATTTGAAAACTCGAGTTTCAGTTTTGAAACTCAAGTTTTGGCCTGTCATGAACTTTTCAATGTTTTCACAGATTAAGTGAAAACTCGAGTTTTGGCCAAACAGAGAGCATATGATTTCCCAACCTTCTGAAAACTCGAGTTTTAGTTTGAAAACTCAAGTTTTGATGTTTTGGACTTCCACGTGCTATTTCCATTAAAAGTTCAAAACTCGAGTTTTGGTTTGAAAACTCGAGTTTTGAGAATTACTCAAAATATGGTCCAAAAGCTCAAAACACGACTACACTCACTGTAAGTAGAAAACTCGAGTTTCAGTTTTGAAACTCAAGATTTGTATTAAGTGCACAGTTGAAAACTCGAGTTTTAATGAACAAACTCGAGGTCCCATCGCTGATCTGCAGATTTGAATTTAATGATTTTGAAATGTCTTGTTGTTTGATCTCAATACTTTCCAGTATTAATCTTCCATATTCCTTGCTATGTTTAACCACTTTACTTGTGAGTTTAAGGCAGATTAACGAAAGTTATTAAAGATCTCAACTAAAAGCAAAAAGCATGTCAGCAAAATAAATGTTGTCCAGAAAAGAAGCACTCTTTCAGCTAAACCACATGTGCACGGTTGCAAAGCATTAAAGAATGTTTTCTACAACAAGCAACCTCTTCTCCAACGGACTAATCCATAGAGAGACAGCTTAGAGTCATTATCCACCTGGATTAAGTGGATAATAGAGAGAGAAGCTGACCAATGTTGCAACTAAAGGCCTCCAACGGTTCAATCATCTTTGCAACGGTCATTTATTGCCTTTTGAGTATAAATAGAAGAGCATTCAAGTCTTCTCAATAACTACAACAACTGAGAGCGAAATTCATTGAAGTTTTCATTCATTTCTTTCAGCTTTCATCTGTGTAGTATCTTTTGATACAAGAGCTTCAGTATTCATTTATATCTGCTCTTTGAGAGAGTATTATTTCTGACTATTCATTTATTGTAAAGGAATCACAAGTCAAGGGGACTTGGTAATTGGGGGAATCATTGATTACAACTTGTAAGGGAGAGTGAGTTCTAGTGAGAGAATCACTTCTTAAGTGCAGAGTGTGTAATCTTTGATATAGTGGAAATCCCAATGAGGCTGGGGACTGGACGTACGTCAGTGGTTAAGACCGAACCAGTATAAATCTTCTTGTGTCTTGCTATTCTTCCCCTACTTTGTTTTACCCTGTTTTTAATGTTAGAAAACAGAGTTTTCGGTAAAATTTTTAAAATACCCAATTCACCCCCCTCTTGGGTATTTGGCTCCATTTTCATAAATCATTTTCTTTTTTTATGAAAATATAATTTTGTTCAAATATTACAAGTGATAGGTTAAATTTATTAAAAGTGGCCCTCTATATTATTAACCATTGTTATTACTCCATCCCGTTCTTAATATAAGCAACGTATGAATGCTTGTCGAAGGTAGGTTGAGTACCTCAAGAAGTTGTTGTCAATGAGTTTGAAAATGAAGACATCATTAGGGATTTTCATATCTATTTTAAATCAGTATCTTAACTAATAAATTTGATATTTTGAATGTAATCAATATAAATTATAAATTTTGAAAAATATTTCTTCATATCCAGGTTTAAGAAATCATAAAATTAAATTTTTTTTATTAAGATTTCATATTGGGGATTTTTATGTTAGGATTCTTAGTCATGTCTTCGATCCTCACTGATCTTGGCTGAACTTTGATTTTAAATATAAAACTCATTTCTACTTTTAATTAATGATGAGTATATATTTTATGATTAAATAGGTGTATATTTTATGAGATTTAATTGGAATTATTGATATTATATAATTTTTTAATTATCTTTTATGAACTTTTCCATAACTGAATGAAACTTGGGATCAAAGAATAAATCAACATAAAATCTACTCATATCATATTTTTATTGTGCAAGAAATATTAGTTGATTTGGAATGAAGTAGAAAAGGCAATAAGAGGATATGCAATCAGCCAAACTTGATGGTCCCCCGCAAGAAAATAGAAACAAAATCAATTGTATGATCTGATGGAGTAAATTATAAGATATGAGATATCTTTTTAATAAGAAAAAGAGAATCGGTGACCCAAGACCTAAATTATAAATAAGGAGGCAGGGACAAGCAAAAAGGAGGAAAAAGATCGAGAGATGCAAAACGAGAAGGAACAAGGAAGCAAAGGAGTAGAGTCTGAGCGTTTCGGTTCTCTTCATCATCTCCACGGAAGGACGGAAGGACTGTGGAGCCGACGGACAAATTTTCTTTCTTCTCTCTTCTTCTTCTTTGAATCTGAATTCTTATATTTGTGTTATGGATTTTATTAGAGCCATGTGTGGCTAGTTTGTTTTGCAACCTAGAGAACCTATGAACTTGTTTGGGTTTTAGAGATTATTCCCACTTGTTAGTTTTGCTTAATTTTATTTCAGTTTATTTAATCCTGTGTTCATTGTTATTGCTTATTGATTGATCACCATTGAGCATGTTTTGGGGATTTAGGGTTGAACTTGGAAGAGAGAATTCTAAATTGACCTTGGGATTAAATAATGTGGAATTAGGTTTAAATTTAATGTGAAGTTAGGTTTTAATTTAATTTGCGTCTAGGATAGGAATATACCTAGAAACTCCGCATAATCAAATTAGAGTGAGTCCGATTTAAAACGCATCTTATTTAATTGTGTGAGGCATCACATAATTAATTAAGGTAGGTATATAAGTAGACCGAAAGGCATTTATAGACATTAATACTCTAGATTAGCTGATTAGGTTAAGTCAAAATTAATTTAGTGGGGATAAAATCTAGGAAACAAATAAAGGATTAGTGACTCTAGGTTGCTCGTTTGATTATTTTTGTAGTTAGTTTACTTTAATTTTAGTTTAAATTTCTTTTCTCTAAATTAAATTTAATTTGATTTTCTCAACTTAAACGAAATTGTGAAATTGATGCTCAACTATAGGTTGTGATACTAAGTCCTCGTGGAAACGATACTTTTCTCATCGCTTTATTACTTGATACGGCCCGTGCACTTGCGGAGTTTTTTTAGACTTAAAGTTTTGTCCTATCAAGTTTTTGGCGCCGTTGCCTTGGACTTGTGTGCCACAATTGTCTTGGTTGGAATTGATTGAGCATTAGTAGTTTGAGTTCGTAAATATTTTATTTTTTAGGGAAAAAATAAAAAAAAAGGATATTAATTGGCAACCAACTGGTCTTAATAATGAAAAGGAGATGAATTCTTTGTCTTCTATACAAGATGGATTGATTGCTATTTTAAATTCTTTGAATAATAGGGAACGTAAAATGAGCATAAATGATGGTTGTATTCCATATGTTGATTCTTCTCAATATGTTTGCATGTCTTGTGTTTATTGTGGAGGGAATCATTTATTTGAGCATTGTCTGTTAGTTCTCAATGTGTTTTGATTATTAACAACAAGTGTAAACATGTTTTGATGTTTCCAAGATCCTTTAAAAACCATCTGATAGTTGCATACCGCAGTATGGGTCTGCATACTGCAGTATAGGGTCATCCAGAAAGGCAATAATTTTTCAAGTTAAGTCAATACCGTAGTATAGGGTGCTATACCGTAGTATTGGACTTCCAGAGAACAATCAAATTTTTCAAGTTAAGTCAATACCGCAGTATAGGGTTCTATACCGCAGTATTGGACTTCCAGAGAGCTATCAAAATTTTTTCAGTTAAGTCAATACCGCAGTATAGGGTGCTATACCGCAGTATTGGACTTCCAGAGGGCAAGCAAATTTTTTCAGTTAAGTCAATACCGCAGTATAGGGTGCTATACCGCAGTATTGGACTTCCAGAGGGCAAGCAAATTTTTCAGTCAAGCCAATACCGCAGTATAGGTATGTATACTGTAGTATAGGGCCATCCAGAGAGCAACCAAGTTTTTCAAGCAAGTCAATACCGCAGTATGGGTATGGATACTGCAGTATAGGCTTATACAGAGAGCTCCCAAATTTTATAGCTATTGCATACTGCAGTATAGGTTTGCATACTGCAGTATTGGGCTATTAAACTGATTCTCAATTTGACAAGAATTCGCTTACTGCAGTATGCCACTTACATACTGCGGCTATTAAATTTATTCTTAATTTGACAAGAATTCGCTTACTGCAGTATGTCACTTACATACTGCAGTATAGGTCATGACTTTCAAACACAAATCACGATGTTTTGCCTCTGGAAGCTGCATACCGCAGTATGACTTTGGATACTGCAGTATGGACACTTATGCACAGTGCCATACTCCAGTATAGAGGAACTTACCGCGGTATACAACGGTCAAAATTGATTTTTGAATTACACGAATTTGCAAATCACTGTTGTTTGATCTTATTGCTTCCATAATTCATTCAATCATATTCCTAGCTATGTTTAACAAGTTTGTTGAGTGAATTTCAGTAAGATCAGATGAAGATTATTGGAGGTCAAAGCCATAAAGCAAAAAGTGAACAGTGCATTAAATGCACTTCTGCAAATCAACCTACTTTCAACTAATCCATCTGAGCACGCCTTCTAAACGTTAAAGAATGCTTACTACAACAAGTAAAGTCATCTCCAACGGGCAACTTCTCAGAGGGCCACATCAGATCACATTAACACTTGGATTAGCAGAAGTTTAGAGAGAGAAGAAGACCAAACTTAGTGCTAATCACCTACAACGGTTGGATTCATCAAGCAACGGTCATTTAATGTTCTCTACCTATAAATAGAGTGCATTAACTTCTTCTCAAGCTGATACACCAACTGAGAGCGAAAATTTATTAAGTGTCATTTACTGTGTTCAGCTTTCATCTGTAATAGTATCAATTTGATACTTGTGCTTCAGTGTTCATTCTATCTGCTCTGTAAGAGAGTCTTTTCTTGTAAATGATTCATTGATTGAGATAACCACAAGTCAGGGGACTTGGTGGTTGGGTGTATAGATTGCATCTTGTAAGGGGGAGTGAGTTCTAGAGAGAGAACTACTTTGAGTACAGAGATTGTAATCAATATTATGAATTTAGTGAATTGAAAATCCCAAGTGAGGCTTGGGGACTGGACGTAGGTCAGAGAAAGGACCGAACCAGTATAAATCTTGTTGTGTACTGCTTCTCTTCTTCTCTCCTCTGTCTTACCCTATTTTACTTAGTCAAAAACAGAGTAAAATATTTAAATTTTTAAAGATACCCAATTCACCCCCCTCTTGGGTATTTAGCTCCAACCTTCATTGTCCATATAGTACAACTAGTCATTTTATGAGAGATGATTTCACTAGGAACAAAGCTTGTTTTGATAACTCATTTTGTCCTAGTGAAGGTTTTGAGCAACAAAATTTTAGGGATCCACATGTTTATTGTTCTTATGAAAATACCCCTCCTTGTTACTCTTATCTGTATGTTGAAGAACACATCATTGAGTATAGGGAAAAATCTAATTTGGAAAGATTAGTTGAGGAGTGTGGGGAAGCATTAGAAAAATCTAGTAGAGAGCAAAGGGAGATTCTCGCTAGCATTGACTCAAGTGTCCAAGATATTAGTAGAGTGCAAAGGGAGATTCTCGCTAGCATTGACTCAAGTGTTCAAAATATGAAGGTAAATGCGAGTCAAATTTTTTCAACCCTTGAGACTATAATGTAAAATAATTCCGTAAACCTGATGACTACTTCTTATGTTGATAATGATTATTGTGAGGAAGTTGTAGGTATGGAATTACATGAGACTATAGATAATAAAGAAAGTGATTGTGGGTTTGAAATTGAGTTAGATGAGAATAATGGATGTTTAGAAGAGGTTGCGTCTGTGGAGGCTAAGGATTGTGATATGGGTGATCCAATTGATGTAGATGTACCAATTGTTGTTGTTATGACCCTCCTCTTCAAGTGTTGACTCTTACTGATGAGAGTCAGATTGATTTTATTGGATGCTCTAAATTCTTGGAAGTGACTATATTTATTTTCAAGGGTATGCATGTTGTGCCTCATTTGAATTCAGTGATTGCTTGTAATTCAAGATTGTCTATAATTAAGGAAGTACAAGTAATTAACTTGAATGATCAATTTTTATGTTTGAAACCTTGTTGCTTGAAAAGGAATGAAGACAAGGTAATTGTGGTGTTTGATACTTATGATTAGTGGTTTGTTTTGAGAAGTGTGGATGAAGACTAGAAATTTAGTGCTTCTTGGGAGGCAACCCAAGGGTTTTGTTTGCATATTTTATTATTATTTTTTCTTTCTTTCTTTCAGTTTTATTCAGGTTTCAAGAAGATCACTCTTATTATTGCTGCAAGGTCTTGTTTTAGGACTCTACATCAGAGTTAGAGGACTAAACCAGGGGAGTACTAGTTCCTTTCCCTCTTTATTTTTTGCAACATTGAGGACAATGTTTGATTTAAGTGTGGGGGGAGAGATATAATTTCTTTGGTTATGATATAATTTATTTGAATTATGTTTGTCCTTATGCAATTGAAAAGATTTTTGTTAATTTGAGATTTTTGCATTGTTGAGGATTGATCTTAATTTTGAGTTTTCCCCATCTTAGAGAATATTATCAAGTCAAAAATTAAAATAGAAAAAAAATGTTTTAACTAAGTCTCTAAGCCTTGAGTTTTTTTTTTTTTTTTTGCAATCTTGAGATGGACTATGAGACTAAGGATTAGTTTGTAGTGTGATCAACAAATGATCAGTTTAAAAATATTTTGCTACATGATTTCTTTATAAAATCAGATGATGATCTGTGCTAACCAAGTAAAACTTTTGTGTAGGGAAATAACTTAGGAAAAATCAAAAAAAAGAAAAGAAAAGAAAAAGCAACTCCAATGGTTTCTCTAGACTTTACTTAGTAACCGGGGGCACTTCATCACCAATGTTGGCACTCACGTCAAAGGGTAAAGTTAAAGAGGGTTATGAGTTGGGCTAAAAGCCTCTTGAGGTGCCTGTTGGAGTAATTGAGTAACCAGTGCTGCATCACCCATGTGTAGGGTCGTCTCAAAAGGGGACCTACAACGGCTCAAAAAACAAAAATGGAAAAAAAAGGAAAGGAAAAAAAAGGCAAAATGAGTTATTTCCTACCTGAGAATTCTTAATAAATTAAATAAAAAGCTTGGTTTGGTGGGGGCATTTGAATTTTTCTGGAGAAATTAAGTAGCGTAATATTCTTTTACTAATCTTATGATTGAACTTATTGCTTGCCGATCTTTTAATCATGGGACGTTAAGAGATTGTTACACTCTTTTGGCTTAGTGACTTATTTTTATAAGGCATTAACTTAAATAAAATTTGATGATATGATCCAAGTGTGGTGGTTTATTGCTCTTTGTTAAAGAATATCATAGGCAATGTTCTTTTCAGATAATGAATTCTCTTTCTTTTGCTTGAGGACAAGCAAATGTTTAAGTGTGGGGGTGTTTGATGAGTATATATTTTATGATTAAATAGGTGTATATTTTATGAGATTTAATTGGAATTATTGATATTATATACCTATTTAATTATCTTTTATGAACTTTTCCTTTTGAATGAAACTTGGGATCAAAGAATAAATCAACATAAAATCTACTCATATCCTATTTTTATTGTGTAGGAAATATTAGCTGATTTGGAATAAAGTAGAAAAGGCAATAAGAGGATATGCAATGAGCCAAACTTGACGGCCCCCCGCAATAAAATAGAAACAAAATCAATTGTATGATCTGATGGAGTAAATTACAAGATATGAGATATCTTTTTAATAAGAAAAAGAGAATCGGTGACCCAAGACCTAAATTATAAATAAGGAGGTAGGGACAAGCAAAAAGGAGGAAAAGGATCGAGAGACGCACAACGAGAAGGAACAAGGAAGCAGAGGAGTAGAGTCTGAGCGTTTCGGTTCTCTTCATCATCTCCACGGAAGGAAGGAAGGACTGTGGAGACGACAGAGAAATTTTCTTTCTTCTCTCTTCTTCTTCTTTGAATCTGAATTCTTATATTTGTGTTATGGATTTTATTAGAGCCATGTGTGGCTAGTTTGTTTTGCAACCTAGAGAACCTATGAACTTGTTTGGGTTTTAGAGATTATTCCCACTTGTTAGTTTTGCTTAATTTTATTTCAGTTTATTTAATCCTGTGTTCCTTGTTATTGCTTATTGATTGATCACCATTGAGCATGTTTTGGGTATTTAGGGTTGAACTTGGAAGAGGGAATTCTAAATTGACCTTGGGATTAAATAATGTGGAATTATGTTTAAATTTAACGTGAAGTTAGGTTTTAATTTAATTTGCGTCTAGGATAGGAATATACCTAGAAGATCCGCATAATCAAATTAGAGTGAGTCCGATTTAAAACGCATCTTATTTAATTGTGTGAGGCACAACATAATTAATTAAGGTATGTATATAAGTGGACCGAAAGGCATTTATAGACATTAATACTCTAGATTAGCTGATTAGGTTCAGTCAAAATTAATTTAGTGGGGATAAAATCTAGGAAACAAATAAGGGATTAGTGACTCTAGGTTGCTCGTTTGATTATTTTTGTAGTTAGTTTATTTTAATTTTAGTTTAAATTTCTTTTCTCTAAATTAAATTTAATTTGATTTTCTCAACTTAAACAAAATTATGAAATTAATGCTCAATTAAAGGTTGTGATACTAAGTCCTCGTGGGAACGATACTTTTCTTATCACTTTATTACTTTATACGGCTCGTGCACTTGCGGAGTTTTTTTAGGCTTAAAGTTTTGTCCTATCAAGTTTTTGGCGCTGTTGCTGGGGACTTGTGTGCCACAACTGTCTTGGTTGGAATTGATTGAGCATTAGTAGTTTAAGCTTGAGTTTGTAAATATTTTATTTTATTTTTTAGGAAAAAAATAAAAAAAATGGATTTCAATTGGCAACCAACTGGTCTTAATAATGAAAAGGAGATGAATTCTTTGTCTTCTATACAAGATGGATTGATTGCTATTTTAAATTCTTTGAATAATAGGCAACGTAAAATGAGCATAAATGATGGTTGTATTCCATATGTTGATTCTTCTCAATATGTTTGCATGTCTTGTGTTTATTGTGGAGGGAATCATTTATTTAAGCATTGTCCATATAGTACAACTAGTCATTTTATGGGAGATGATTTCACTAGGAACAAAGCTTGTTTTGATAACTCATTTTGTCCTAGTGAAGGTTTTGAGCAACAAAATTTTAGGGATCCACATGTCTATTGTTCTTATGAAAATACCCCTCCTTGTTACTCTTATCCATATGTTAAAGAACACGTCATTGAGTACAGGGAAAAATCTAATTTGGAAAGATTAGTTGAGGAGTGTGGGGAAGCATTAGAGAAATCTAGTAGAGAGCAAAGGGAGATTCTCGCTAGCATTGACTCAAGTGTCCAAGATATTAATAGAGTGCAAAGGGAGATTCTCGCTAGCATTGACTCAAGTGTTCAAAATATGAAGGTAAATGCGAGTCAAATTTTTTAAACCCTTGAGACTATAATGCAAAATAATTCCTTAAACCTGATGACTACTTCTTATGTTGATAATGATTATTGCGAGGAAGTTGTAGGTATGGAATTACATGAGATTATAGATAATATAGAAAGTGATTGTGGGTTTGAAATTGAGTTAGATGAGAATAATGAATGTTTAGAAGAGGTTTCGGCTGTGGAGGCTAAGGATTGTGATATGGGTGATCCAATTGATGTAGATGTCCCAATTGTTGTTGTTCATGACCCTCCTCTTGAAGTGTTGACTCTTACTGATGAGAGTCAGGTTGATTTTATTGGATGCTCTAAATTCTTGGAAGTGCCTATATTTATTTTCAAGGGTATGCATGTTGTGCCTTATTTGAATTCAGTGATTGCTTGTAATCCAAGATTGTCTATAATTAAGGAAGTACAAGTAATTAACTTGAATGATCAATTTTTATGTTTGAAAGCTTGTTGCTTGTAAAGGAATGAAGACAATGTAATTGTGGTGTTTGATACTTATGATTAGAGGTTTGTTTTGAGAAGTCTAGATGAAGACTATAAATTTAGCGCTTCTTGGGAGGCAACCCAAGGGTTTTGTTTGCATATTTTATTATTATTTTTTCTTTCTTTCTTTCAGTTTTATTCAGGTTTGAAGAAGATCACTCTTATTATTGCTGCAAGGTCTTGTTTTAGCACTCTACATCAGAGTTAGAGGACTAAACCAGGGGAGTACTAGTTCCTTTCCCTATTTACTTTTTGCAACATTTAGGACAATGTTTGATTTAAGTGTGGGGGAGAGATATAATTTCTTTGGTTATGATATAATTTATTTGAACTATGCTTGTCCTTATGCAATTGAAAAGATTTTTGTTAATTTGATATTTTTGCATTATTGAGGATTGACCTTAATTTTGAGTTTTCCCCATCTTAGAGAATATTATCAAGTCAAAAATTAAAATAGAAAAAAAATGTTTTAACTAAGTCTCTAAGCCTTGAGTTTTTTTTTTTTTGGGGCAATCTTGAGATGGACTATGAGAGTAAGGATTAGTTTGTAGTGTGATCAACAAATGATCAGTTTAAGAATATTTTGCTACATGATTTCTTTAGAAAATCAGATGATGATCTGTGCTAACCAAGTAAAACTTTTGTGTAGGGAAATAACTTAAGAAAAATCAAAAAAAAAAAAGAAAAGAAAAAGCAACTCCAATGACTTCTCTAGACTTTACTTAGTAACCGGGGGCACTTCATCACCAACGTTGGCACTCGCGTCAAACGGTAAAGTTAAAGAGGGTTATGAGTTGGGCTAAAAGCCTCTTGAGGTGCCTGTTAGAGTAACTGAGTAACCGGTGATGCATCACCCATGTGTAGGGTTGAGTCAAAAGGGGACCTACAACGGCTCAAAAAACAAAAATGGAAAAAAAAAGGAAAGGGAAAAAAAGGCAAAATGAGTTATTTCCTGCATGAGAATTCTTAATAAATTAAATAAAAAGCTTGGTTTGGTGGGGGCATTTGAATTTTTCTGGAGAAATTAAGTAGCGTAATATTCTTTTACTAATTTTATGATTGAACTTATTGCTTGCCGATCTTTTAATCATGGGACGTTAAGAGATTGTTACACTCTATTGGCTTAGTGACTTATTTTTATAAGGCATTAACTTAAATAAGATTTGATGATATGATCCAAGTGTGGTGGTTTATTGGTCTTTGTTAAGGAATATCATAGGCAATGTTCTTTTCAGATAATGAATTCTCTTTCTTTTGCTTGAGGACAAGCAAATGTTTAAGTGTAGGGGTGTTTGATGAGTATATATTTTATGATTAAATAGGTGTATATTTTATGAGATTTAATTGGAATTATTGATATTATATACCTATTTAATTATCTTTTATGAACTTTTCCATAACTGAATGAAACTTGGGATCAAAGAATAAATCAACATAAAATCAACTCATATCCTATTTTTATTGTACAGGAAATATTAGCTGATTTGGAATGAAGTAGAAAAGGCAATAAGAGGATATGCAATCTGTAATATCCCGAATTTTGGACCTAAAGTCTTGAACATTAGTCTATTTTTGGAAGACTATTAGGCCTTTTTTTTTTTTTTGGAAGTGACAAATTTAGGAACAGTAAGAGCCAAGAGTTGTATCTATGAATATTTAAAAAAAAAACGGTGAAATTGTGGAATAAGGTTGAATTAGAACCTTGTGAATATTGATAAGATTTCCACTACACTATTTTAGTCAGATTTATTGACTCAATAAATAATGTGGAGGTACCATGAGGAATTGAGTATGGAAGCAATATGTGTGACATCCGTTGCTTAATATTGTGGGACAAGAAGGTTTTCTCTATATGATAAACTAATACCCACTTATTTCCATTTGTCTTCCACTTAGAATTATTATAATCATGCTAAAATCATCACCGCTTTAATTTATTGCACACTATCTCTCATTTGTCATCCGTGAATAAATGTGCAAGAAGACATTAAACATATCATTTCTTCTTTTCCCATTTTAATTTAGTGGGACCAAATGATTTCTCTTGTCTACCACTTCTATTTCCATCCGTGACACTCCACCTATAATTATTTGTTAATATGTGTTTCTTATACCATTAAAATATTCATACACACCACTTTATTAAATCATTCCTTCTCCTTTCATTCGGATATAATACTACCTTTCACTTCATTGGGATATTCCATGCCGACAACACTTTCCATTCTTTTATTTGTTTATTTGGCAATAAAGATGATTCACATATCACATGATATGCTCACACTAAGGACAGCCTATGTTCTGCAATCATCCGAAATAAATAGAAGAAAAGGAAGGATGACTCATACGCCACTTTATTTCATTTCATTCTTTGTCATGTTATCACATACGACATGTCCATTAGGTAGGAAATTTCAATCATCCGGAACAAGCATGGATAAGGTGACTCACATCGCACAAATTAATGGGTATATGAGTGATTTCTTTGTTGCTCACGGGAGAATCATTACGCACACTAAATATATATTTAGTTATGCATTTCATTACCGGTCAGTCTTCATCTCACATCCTCGTGTATTTCTTAGTCATTTATATTGGCTAAGTATAGAAAGAACACAAAGAGACAGAGGGTGAGAGGAGCGAGTGAAATATTTTCATAGAATATTTTGGAAGTGTAGTTCAGGCGTCTTAAGAGGCAAAAAGGAAGAAGAGTGTTTGAAACTTACATGTAAGCTGATTTCTGAGAAGTTAGCCAATTTCATTTGAGGTTTTGATTGGGCAAATGATTTCCTTTGACCATGAAATTTGGTAAGTTGAAAGTACACTTCTTAATCTTTCAAATGAGTGCTAGAAAGTATTTTTCCGACGTCTAGAACTCTAGTTATGAATTTTCAAAGTTTGTTCAGAAAAACTGGAAATTCATGTTTTCATATTCAAATAACGTTGATTTTACGAATTTCTGGGAATTTTACAGTTATTAATTGGCTTGATGAATATTTTTCTCATAAACTAGACTTATAGAACTTCAAATAGAATTTTGAATCACCTTAATCGGAGTTCTATAGAATTAGTTATGATTTTTCAAAGTTAGAAAGTTGAACACTGAAAAACGCTGGTTTCCAGAAATGAACAGTGATTTTCGGATTCACTTTTAAAATAGTAAACATTTGAGTTTTTCTATGAAAATTTCCAGAATAAAAGTAGACTTATCAAGCTTTAATTTGATAGGTCACAAGCCTTAATTGGATTTATATTCAGGGAGTTATGAATTTTTGAAGTCAAGTATGAAATCTGGGACGTTTTCTGAAACATCTTCTGAACAGTGTTGACATTTTTGAAATATGGGAATTATTGGAGTATGATTAAATGTTGAAACCAATTTTCCTAGAAACTAGACTTAATGAGGAGTTCATGGATTTTTGAACCACCTGATTTGGACACCTAGAACTCCAGATATGGATTTTTCAAGTTAAGTGTTAAATCTGGACGTTTTTCTGGAACAGTTGAGATGAACGGAAATTCTGGGAACAGTGTGCGTATATTTGAAGTTGAATCTATTTTTCCTCTGAAAATAGATTTAATAAGGAACACGTGACTTTTGGAATCACCTTAATTGGAGTTTTGTGCAATTAAATATGAATTTTCAAAGTTAATTGAAAATTCTACCGGATTATAGAATTTGTTCAGAAATAAGAAATAGAGAATTTGGACAAGTAATAACTTGCCATCCATAAATATTTAAATATAGGATTCGGTATTTATCTGAGATGACCAGAGGATAGAGAACCGGATCAGGAATTTGAAAGGCTATCAGGTAGTAACTCTAATCTTGCATTCTTTGTATGTCTTTATATGATTGTATGTACCATTCAATATGTATTATATGTACCGTGTGAATTGTTTGTGCTGTATGTGTTGAATGTATAATCGATGGTTATCTGTCATATACTGTATTATACTTTGAATGTAAGATTAACATGTTACTCTGGGAACCTTCAGGGTCCCAGTATTTGTTGCTACCTGTGGATTGTTCAGTTTAGAGAACGTGGCTCACAAGGCAAGGCGGTACTCACTGTTGAATAGTGATGCTGGGACGGACCGAGAAATGCTATAGGTTATTCTTATTAGCCTATTTTAGAGACTAGAAATTTATTTGTATAGCCCTATGTGGATTTTGTTATGTAATCAGAATTTAATATCAGTATTACTATGTTAGAATGACTATGCTCATTAGGCTGTGCGCTACAACTCTGATAATAATTGATATATCAAGGGGTGTTACAATTTATGGTATCAGAGCAAAGGTTCTGACATTTTTGGAAGAGTATACTGATATTGGATTACATAAACAAACGAAATAGCACGGAAAAAGGAATACTGTTGCTAACTCTAGGGCTCTTGATGTTGAGTTAGATTGTGATTTAGATCCCCAGATTTTATTGAAAGTTTGAGGTTAAGCTTGCTTAGGCGAGAGGAATTTCAGGCAAGGTAAACCCTGAGTAGTATTGTAAGAATTTGAAATCTCTTGATTTATGATGTGAATAGTATCTATGTTGATATTTGGATAATCCTGATTGGTACCAGGATTAGTAGAATAAGGGTGATAGACAAACCCAGAAAATAGAATTTTCCCTGATCACTAGTTGGTATGCTAGTACAAGGGAAGAGGTTGAATTATAGAAAATGAAATGGAGCGTTTGTGAAATATACCAGTTTAAAAATAATAATATATGAGCTCTGAAGAATTTTATGCCAAGTTGGTCCATGACCTGGATTCTAATGGAACTCTGTGATTAAGAGTAAGCAGGTGAGGTTAACCCCAGGGTGGGTGAATAGGAATTTGAAATCTCCTGGTTTAAGGTTTGCATACCTTGGGATATGAAATATGGTGTTCTTAAGTGATGCCACGTAAATGATAGAATGAATATGGATAGGCTTGAATCTGATCTAAGCTGAAATAGTGCTTATATCAAAAGTATAATTTCTCAGCCAAGCTAGTATTGAAATTTTGCAGATTGAATTATGAATTCGAGGAATGTTATTTGGGATTATTTATTTGAGGATAGTTCATGAATAATATAAGCTATAAATCATGATGATTTTATCATGTTTTACGGGGTATGAGTAAGGTTTCAGAATTAGGTTAAAGAACCTAAAAACTAATTGGGCATCTAGAGGGTGCTCCCAAATCGAATCATGACCTAAGAATCAGGAAATAGTTGAGTGATTCTTTAGGCACTTGACTTGATCTAAATGAATTGTGGTACTAGAGTATGGTACAAAATGATTTGATTAAATTGAGATACTAGAATATGGTACCTATATATATGATGAGGTATTTCGAGGTTGTAAGCTACTGTTCTATCTTAAGGGAAAGATCTTGATTATCGAATATTCCCTTAGAGTGTGTAATTGAGAAGTAGTTCCTTGGTGAAACCGAGTGATAGCTAGCACCTTGGTAACTACAGGTTATTTCTTATGATTGGGACAAATAACCATAGGGTTGTTGGTGGTGGATGGATTCTTTAAGGTATTAGAATGTGGTACCAATGTGTATGAAAGCCACCAATGGAGAATTCTAACCAATCAGAGTGCGCAGCGGAATCGTGGTGAACACGATAAGAATAGAATGGACTAAATGTCCTATGAATGGCTTGAGTAGCCACGAATGGAAATTTGAAATGTAGAATTGATGACCTTCTATAATAGTTGTCTGGTTCCTGGTTATGCTTGGAATTGAATTTTGTATTTACCAATGCACCTGCAGTATTTGTGGATTTTCGGAATTGAATTTTCGAATTTGTGAATTTTTGAAATTGAATTTTTGAATGAAATATTTTTCAACCTAATTTGAGACCAGTTTGAATGGTCTGTTTGTGAAATGTGTTGTCTCATAAAAAGGGTTTTGTTAGAACCCAGAATTTGAAACTGAGTTTTCAACTTTGTTGTGGTAGATGCAGTACAAAACTGGAAGAGGCCAGAAACTGTTGTAGATGTACAAGGTTTGCTGGGTCTTGCCAGATGAATTTGAAAAATTTTGAAATCGCTAGCCATTGTTGAAAATTCTTTTGAGGGGATTAGTTTGTAGAGCTGACACTCTCACCAGCAGTGTATGTTCCCAATCCGAGTAGTTTCGCCTTATAAGGGCGTGTGTTTTGCCTTGTCTGGTCGGTACCCACGCAGGCGTTTGGAGCAAGGCTCCTGGATTATGGTTCTTGTCCCGGGTATGGGATTCCGGTGGGTGACCCGTTATTTGTGCCAGTGCGGACACTGGGTCTCTTGTGGACGGAAACTCTCCCACATTGACCGACAGGTATGTCACCACTTCAGTGGTTTGCGTATGAAAGGATTGGGATGTGTCGCTGTACTGAAAGGTTGAAATGGTGCCATGTACTCTCGATTGTGAAAACTTTTTTTGAAATAAGTTATCCTGCTCAAAAGTGTGTGCCGGTAGTAAATGTTTTCTGAAACCAATCCGGCAGTAAATGTGTTTACATGAATATTTGTTCTGGCAGCGACGAAGTTTGAAAATGTGATAGCACTATTACTTTTTGGTATAGTGTGAATTATGAAATGTTTTGCAACCACAAAGATTTTCAAAGTGTGAAAATTTGAATTTGAGACAACATGGATAAATGAAAAGCAGTGATGTAATTAACATTACTGATGTGTTGAAATTAAAGCGGTGCAGTTGGTATTTGTAATAATACCGGAACAGAAACTGTTAGAATGGTCTAGAGATCTGAACTACGAAGGTCAGATAGTATTAGCCAGCTATAGTGCTGCGAAAAAGAAAATAGTCTAGAATGATTCCCTGAAGTATAAATGTTCAAATTTCGAGGACGAAATTTATTGAACATGGGGAGAAATGTAATATCCCGAATTTTGGACCTAAAGTCTTGAACATTAGTCTATTTTTGGAAGACTATTAGGCCTTTTTTTTTTTTTTTTGGAAGTGACAAATTTAGGAACAGTAAGAGCCAAGAGTTGTATCTATGAATATTTAAAAAAAAAACGGTGAAATTGTGGAATAAGGTTGAATTAGAACCTTGTGAATATTGATAAGATTTCCACTACACTATTTTAGTCAGATTTATTGACTCAATAAATAATGTGGAGGTACCATGAGGAATTGAGTATGGAAGCAATATGTGTGACATCCGTTGCTTAATATTGTGGGACAAGAAGGTTTTCTCTATATGATAAACTAATACCCACTTATTTCCATTTGTCTTCCACTTAGAATTATTATAATCATGCTAAAATCATCACCGCTTTAATTTATTGCACACTATCTCTCATTTGTCATCCGTGAATAAATGTGCAAGAAGACATTAAACATATCATTTCTTCTTTTCCCATTTTAATTTAGTGGGACCAAATGATTTCTCTTGTCTACCACTTCTATTTCCATCCGTGACACTCCACCTATAATTATTTGTTAATATGTGTTTCTTATACCATTAAAATATTCATACACACCACTTTATTAAATCATTCCTTCTCCTTTCATTCGGATATAATACTACCTTTCACTTCATTGGGATATTCCATGCCGACAACACTTTCCATTCTTTTATTTGTTTATTTGGCAATAAAGATGATTCACATATCACATGATATGCTCACACTAAGGACAGCCTATGTTCTGCAATCATCCGAAATAAATAGAAGAAAAGGAAGGATGACTCATACGCCACTTTATTTCATTTCATTCTTTGTCATGTTATCACATACGACATGTCCATTAGGTAGGAAATTTCAATCATCCGGAACAAGCATGGATAAGGTGACTCACATCGCACAAATTAATGGGTATATGAGTGATTTCTTTGTTGCTCACGGGAGAATCATTACGCACACTAAATATATATTTAGTTATGCATTTCATTACCGGTCAGTCTTCATCTCACATCCTCGTGTATTTCTTAGTCATTTATATTGGCTAAGTATAGAAAGAACACAAAGAGACAGAGGGTGAGAGGAGCGAGTGAAATATTTTCATAGAATATTTTGGAAGTGTAGTTCAGGCGTCTTAAGAGGCAAAAAGGAAGAAGAGTGTTTGAAACTTACATGTAAGCTGATTTCTGAGAAGTTAGCCAATTTCATTTGAGGTTTTGATTGGGCAAATGATTTCCTTTGACCATGAAATTTGGTAAGTTGAAAGTACACTTCTTAATCTTTCAAATGAGTGCTAGAAAGTATTTTTCCGACGTCTAGAACTCTAGTTATGAATTTTCAAAGTTTGTTCAGAAAAACTGGAAATTCATGTTTTCATATTCAAATAACGTTGATTTTACGAATTTCTGGGAATTTTACAGTTATTAATTGGCTTGATGAATATTTTTCTCATAAACTAGACTTATAGAACTTCAAATAGAATTTTGAATCACCTTAATCGGAGTTCTATAGAATTAGTTATGATTTTTCAAAGTTAGAAAGTTGAACACTGAAAAACGCTGGTTTCCAGAAATGAACAGTGATTTTCGGATTCACTTTTAAAATAGTAAACATTTGAGTTTTTCTATGAAAATTTCCAGAATAAAAGTAGACTTATCAAGCTTTAATTTGATAGGTCACAAGCCTTAATTGGATTTATATTCAGGGAGTTATGAATTTTTGAAGTCAAGTATGAAATCTGGGACGTTTTCTGAAACATCTTCTGAACAGTGTTGACATTTTTGAAATATGGGAATTATTGGAGTATGATTAAATGTTGAAACCAATTTTCCTAGAAACTAGACTTAATGAGGAGTTCATGGATTTTTGAACCACCTGATTTGGACACCTAGAACTCCAGATATGGATTTTTCAAGTTAAGTGTTAAATCTGGACGTTTTTCTGGAACAGTTGAGATGAACGGAAATTCTGGGAACAGTGTGCGTATATTTGAAGTTGAATCTATTTTTCCTCTGAAAATAGATTTAATAAGGAACACGTGACTTTTGGAATCACCTTAATTGGAGTTTTGTGCAATTAAATATGAATTTTCAAAGTTAATTGAAAATTCTACCGGATTATAGAATTTGTTCAGAAATAAGAAATAGAGAATTTGGACAAGTAATAACTTGCCATCCATAAATATTTAAATATAGGATTCGGTATTTATCTGAGATGACCAGAGGATAGAGAACCGGATCAGGAATTTGAAAGGCTATCAGGTAGTAACTCTAATCTTGCATTCTTTGTATGTCTTTATATGATTGTATGTACCATTCAATATGTATTATATGTACCGTGTGAATTGTTTGTGCTGTATGTGTTGAATGTATAATCGATGGTTATCTGTCATATACTGTATTATACTTTGAATGTAAGATTAACATGTTACTCTGGGAACCTTCGGGGTCCCAGTATTTGTTGCTACCTGTGGATTGTTCAGTTTAGAGAACGTGGCTCACAAGGCAAGGCGGTACTCACTGTTGAATAGTGATGCTGGGACGGACCGAGAAATGCTATAGGTTATTTTTATTAGCCTATTTTAGAGACTAGAAATTTATTTGTATAGCCCTATGTGGATTTTGTTATGTAATCAGAATTTAATATCAGTATTACTATGTTAGAATGACTATGCTCATTAGGCTGTGCGCTACAACTCTGATAATAATTGATATATCAAGGGGTGTTACACAATCAACTAAACTTGATGGTCCCACGCAAGAAAATAGAAACAAAATCAATTGTATGATTTGATGGAGTAAATTTCAAGATATGATATATCTTTTTAATAAGAAAAAGAGAATCAGTGAGCCAAGACCTAAATTATAAATAAGGAGGCAAGGACAAGCAAAAAGGAGGAAAAAGATCGAGAGACGCAGAACGAGAAGGAACAAGGAAGCAGAGGAGTAAAGTCTAAGCGTTTCGGTTCTCTTCATCATCTCCACGGAAGGATGGAAGGACTGTGGAGACGACGGAGAAATTTTCTTTCTTCTCTCTTCTTCTTCTTTGAATCTGAATTCTTATATTTGTGTTATGGATTTTATTAGAGCCATGTGTGGCTAGTTTGTTTTGCAACCTAGAGAACCTATGAACTTGTTTGGGTTTTAGAGATTATTCCCACTTGTTAGTTTTGCTTAATTTTATTTCAGTTTATTTAATCCTGTGTTCCTTGTTATTGCTTATTGATTGATCACCATTGAGCATGTTTTGGGGATTTAGGGTTGAACTTGGAAGAGGGAATTCTAAATTGACCTTGGGATTAAATAATGTGGAATTAGGTTTAAATTTAACATGAAGTTAGGTTTTAATTTAATTTGCGTCTAGGATAGGAATATATCTAGAAGCTCCGCATAATCAAATTAGAGTGAGTCCGATTTAAAACGCATCTTATTAATTGTGTGAGGCATCACATAATTAATTAAGGTATGTATATAAGTGGACCGAAAGGCATTTATAGACTTTAATACTCTAGATTAGCTGATTAGGTTAAGTCAAAATTAATTTAGTGGGGATAAAATCTAGGAAACAAATAAGGGATTAGTGACTCTAGGTTGCTCGTTTGATTATTTTTGTAGTTAGTTTATTTTAATTTTAGTTTAAATTTCTTTTCTCTAAATTAAATTTAATTTGATTTTCTCAACTTAAACGAAATTATGAAATTAATGCTCAACTAAAGGTTGTGATACTAAGTCCTCGTGGGAACGATACTTTTTTCATCACTTTATTACTTGATACGGCCCGTGCACTTGCGGAGTTTTTTTAGACTTAAGTCCTATCAATTAATTTGTCTACCTTCTAGGGAAATAGGAGTTTGCATAAACGAAAGAACAACGGTGGAAATTCGAAATGGAGATGAGAACATACCGAAATCGACACAAATGACGCTAGAATGAAATTTTCTTTGCTACCCACCAACTGATTCAGCAAGCATTTGGTGAAAAAAAATAGAGGGGGAGAGGTTAGGGGAGGTTTTGTAGTCAATTAGGGTTCCAGATGCCGCGATTGAGGTTTTTAAAAAGCCCCTATCGCGATTTAGTCGACTAAGTACTGTGGCTTAGTTGACTAAATCACGGGGATATTAAAAAAAATATGACCCCACGTTTTAGTCGACTATATGAGGGGTGTAGTCAAGTAAACAGGGGCATATGGGTAAATAGTTTCCAAATAGGAGCATTTTAGTAAATAGTTATTTAATAAGGGGAAAATTGGTTTTCAAAAAAAAAAAAAAGCCTTTTGGTTGGCTTGCGACCCAAGGAATCAGACCAAAAGATGACGTTGAACAAGGTAAGCAATATATTCCATTAATGCAAGTTCTAGTTAGTGGAATTATCCAAGGTTGTTAAACTCATGAGTTTAAGAAAACTCATGATAGTGACCCGAAAAAGGATCTAATAAATTAAATATATTTTAACAAAAGACACCCATGAAAGAAAAAGATTTACATCTAAATAATTGAAATCAAGTGCATCAACATTCATAATGTATCATACTTAACAAATAAATTTATATAAAATTATAAATGAAGCCACTGGATATAATCAAATAGATAAAATTAACAAAAGTTTAAGAGTAAATTAACACTGTTTTGTAAGTTATAAATATAAAAATGGTAAACATAGTGTTTAAACTCATGAATTTATATAAGTTTATGACTAGCGTAAGTTTACCAATGACTTGACTCGATTTTATAAAGTAGAAATGTAAAAATTGTAAACTCAAAGGGTTAACTCGTGAGTTTGACAACAACGGAATTATCCACATGAACATGCAATACATCATTGAGCTCTAACAGCACAATCATGCATTAATATGATTCTCAAGAAAATTCTAAGCTATTAACTCCTTCAAAATATAATTGTCAAAGAATCAACGTCATAGAATCCAACTGAAGAAATATATTAAAATATGAAAGTACCAACAACCGTAGAATCCAATCCAAAATCAAAACTGTCAAACCCATGGAATCTCAATCTCAATAATACATACAAAATGAAGATCTAGAGTTAAGGAAATCAAAATACATGTATTAGATTCAAGATATGTAGAAGGGACTAAAGCAGCTGTTCGATATGAGGAGACCTCGAGGAAAAGTGAAGGGAAAGAAATTTTCTTAGTTGGATTTAAGAAAATGAAAGGGGAAAAAAAAAGTGGGGTCAAGGGTTTTAAATCAATTTTTTTCACTTTTATCTTACCTCTTATCTTTGTTAAAATTTTATAACCTCATTTCTTCAATTTTTAAAATCCAACTCGTAAAAATTTTCCCTTACTTCCCTCCAAATACCTTGTACCAAAAAGCCCCTAATATAACTCCCCTAAGATGGACCAATGCTCCATGCCACTTCAGCCATCCCCAAGAGAGTGAAAATGCCTCAGCCATTCATGGAGACACGATCAGCCACAACTGGAAGCTCAAACACGTCAGCCATGGTGATTAAGGGTTGAAGAATTGAAGAAATGGAGGAGTTGGTAAGAGCATTGTAGACTAGTGGCATGTTGGAGGTCGAAGGTTAAATCCCACTTATATAATCTCATGTAGTTAGTACATGCCCCTTTAATTTAAAAAAGATGATGATATGGACGATAAGAGTGTGAACGGAGTGAGGAATCAGTGATGGAGAGATGAATGAGTGAATAGATGGTCCCAATGTGGCCACTTTCTTGGGCCTTTGCACCCTCTTGCTCTCTTCTCTAACGGAGCTTACTATGGCTAATTAAAGGGAAAATGACAACTAGGTTTTAAGAAACATATAAAATATTAAAAAAGTCCCAATCAAAAATCACATATTAAAAAGTCCCTTTTTGGTATTATTTGTATTTAAACAAAATCTAGATGTTTAAATTTTGTTGTGACTATAACACTTTTTGTTATGAACAATGTAGTTTTTTTCTGTTGTGAATGACCATATTTTAAATTTTGTTATGAATATAGCATTTCCTGTTGTGAATTTAGTTTTTTCTATTGTGAGTGGCCTCTGTACGCTTAGAGACCTGAGTATAAAACAAAATCCAGATGTTTAAATTTTGTTGTAAATATAACACTTCCTATTATGAATATAGATTTTTCTGTTGTAAATAGCTAGGTTTTTAACTTTTATTGTAAATATAGCACTTTCTGTTGTGAATATAACACTTCCCATTATCAATACAAATAATATCAAAAAAGTCCCTAGGGACCTTTTTGATATGTAATTTTGGGTTGGAACTTTTTTTATATTTTATATGTTCTTTAGGACCTGACAATCATTTTCCCCTAATTAAACTCGTGTAGTGTTGTAGGCCGAAAGGGATTATTTAATCAAAGAGTAATTGCAAAAGCATGACGAAGAATGCCCTTTTTACTCTGGCGTGTTTAGCGGGGGCATATCATAACAACTATTTTAACTAACAACTTTAATATATTTAAATTAATTAATTAAGTCTTTCACTAAGGACTAGATGAGAGAGAAATAGTGTAATAAAATATACATTTATTGAGGAGACTCCCCGTTGATCTATCTTCAAGGAATATAATCTCCTACACTAATACTAGTTAGTAATATTGAACTGTATTAGTCGTTTAAATTAATTTTTCCCTTATGATCAAAGGCATGCCTAAATGTGTTTTTAATAAAGACTTTCAGTATGGTCAATATTTAGGCTTTTAAAATCCTAAAACTACATATCTTTAAAGGGCAGAATACTTGTAAGATACAAGGAAGAAACTAAGAAACTATTATATGAAGAGTTGCTTAGCATATGCTTCTATACTTCATATTATTTGATGTTTGTTTACTATATGGTATATAGTCTCTATGATTTACTTACTTTTTTTTTGGGGGGGGTCATTTTCATCAGTCTTTCATATGCTTCCCCTCCCCCCCCCCCCGGGGCGTCATTTTGCTGTTAAAATTGATCGACATTGCTCATTTTTTCCTGGGATTTCTAAAACAAAAATGACCAAAGAAGAAAGCCCAAATATGCTCATATAAGCCTAATTGCGATGAGAAAGAAAACAAGGTAGAGGCAAAAGAAGAGAAGGAAGTGGAAGGGGAAGGGGAAGATGAAGGAGAAGGAGAAGGAGAAGAATCACAGGATGGAGAAGAATCGCAAGAGGAGATGAACAAAGTGATGGAATGGTCCACTTGTCTCTAACACAGTTCTAATCAGCCTATACCTCATTAATTTAAGTCATACCTTTCAACTTAACAGTCAACATCCTTCCCTTTAACGGCTACTGTGACTTTTGCTTCTTTTTCGTAACCACATAGTCACTTTTGCACCTCAAAAAAGCATTTGCTACTGGTCGCTCCTCTGATCAAAGCACATGCGTATTTTTGCATCTTAACCCTATAAAATTATATGTGGCATAAACCACGTCTTGCTTCTTACTCCTCCAAGACACTAAATTTCCACCCACAAGTACACAGTATCTTGTGGTGGATCTCTTGGTAGCTTTCGACCCCGAAAAATCCACATCACAAAAACATTCAATATCAGTATGACCATGATTCATCTCGAGCATGCCACGACTAGGTAAGCCCTTCAAGTAGTGTAAGACATATTCCAATGCTTCCCATTGAGCAACCGTCGGTGCTGTCATGAATTGGCTAAGAACACTACGAAGGTCACATCAGGACGAGTCACCGTGAGATAATTCAATTTTCCAATCAATCTGCGATATCTCTTAGGGTAGGCAAACGGCTTGATCTTTTCCGGGTTTCTTCAGATCCTCAGGTAGTTCATCAAACGGTTTGCTCTCATCGATGTCCAGGAAAGGATTAGGAATCATGGGAAAACTACTTGGTGCTGCCCCGAGTTTGCCAGTTTCTTTGAGAAGATCAAGAACGTATTTCCTCTGTGTCAAGAAAATCCCTTTCTTGCTTCTCATACCTCGATCCCAAGAAAGTATTTTAATGGACCCAAATCCTTCGTTTAGAATTGAGAATTAAGGAAGGTCTTTATTGATGAGATTTCCAAAGTATTGCTCCCTATAATAACAATGTCATCAACATATACCATGAGGAGAATCATGCCAGCATCCGTCCGCTGATAAAACACTGAATGATCACACTTGCTCTGATTCAGACCAAACTTCTTAACCATCGTGCTAAACTTGTCAAACCAAACACGAGGACTCTGCTTCAAACCATATAGTGACTTCTATAAATGACAAACCTTCCCACGCTCCCCTTGAGCAACAAAACCAAGTGGTTGCTCCATGTAAACTTCCTTAAGAAGGTCACCATTTAAGAAAGCATTTTTAACATCCAACTGATGAAGGTCCCAACCATAAGTAGCTGCTAGATAAATAAAAATACGAACAAAAGACAATTTTGCCACAGGTGAGAAGGTTTCCGAATAGTCAACACCATAGGTCTGAGCATAACCCTTAGCAACTAATCGAGCTTTCAAACATTCCAAGGTGCCATCAGCTTTTGTTTTCACCGTGAATATCCACTTGCATCCAATAGCCTTCTTTCCAGGAGGCAAATCAACAAGAGTCTAGGTACCAGCCTTATCAAGGGCCATCATTTCTTCTTTCATACCAGCACACCAACCAGGGTGGGCCAAGGCTTGGTGGAGATTAGTAGGAACAATGATAGAACCTAAGGAGGCTATAAAGGAATAGGATGGAGGGTAAAGATGGTTATAGGAGACAAAAGAAGAAATAGGGTGGGTACAAGAACGCTCACCTTTGCGGAGGGCAATGGGCAAGTCAAGAGAGGCAGGGGAATTAGGCACTGAGTCTGGTTCAGAAACAGGAACAGGAGCAACTAACACTGGATCAGACGCCGAAGCAGGGATTGGTGGGTCATGAACCTGATCAACGTCATTACTCACCTTGGGGCGCTTCCGATAAACATGATAAATAGGTGGTTTAGCAAGTGCCAGGTCAGATGTCTGTACTGGTGGTAGCGGAACCTCATAGACCAAGATATCATCAAGACTTTCGGTGGTGTCGGGGGATGGAGATGGAGGAAAGATAGGAAAGAATGGAGTCGACTCATGGAAAGTGACATCGACGGACACAAGATAACGCTGAAGAGTAGGTGAATAGCACCGATAACCCTTCTGAACCCTAGAATATACAAGGAAGACACATTTAAGAGACTTGGGATCAAGTTTGGTAACAATGGGGCGAACATCACGAACAAAACAAACACACCCAAAGATTTTTGGATCAACAGGAAACACGAGGTTGGAAGGGAATAAGGTGGTGTAAGGAGTGGCTCCACGAAGAACAAGAAAGGGCATACGATTAATAAGGAAACAAGCAGTAGACACAGCATCAACCCATAAAGGTTTAGGATCTTGCATTTGAAACATTAGAGCACAAGCTACTTCTAATAAGTGCCGGTTCTTTCGTTCGGCAACACCATTTTGAGCTAGTGTATCTGTACACGAGGACTGATGAATCATACCATTTTAGAGCATATAGTTTTGAAATTGGGCAGAATAATATTCTTTAGCATTGTCACTCAGTAAGATTTTCACAGAGACACCAAATTGAGTTTTGATTTCAACACAGAAATTGGAAAAGTGAGAAAACAACTCAGAACGATTTTTCATTACATAAAGCCAGGTGGTTCGAGAAAAGTCGTCGACAAAAGTAACAAAGTACCGAAAACTAGACTTGGACTCAACATGACACGGACCCCAAATATCGGAATGGACTAAATCAAAAGGGGACGCAACCCATTTATTAACGTGAGGTGCCAGATGAACACGATGATGTTTCGCAAACTGACACAATTCACACTCTAAAGAAGACACATGATGAAATTGAGGATACAACCTCTTTAAAGATGACAAAGACACATGACCTAGCCGACAATGGATATCAAAAGGAGAGGAACCACCAGAGCAAGCAACTGAACGCGGTACTTGATTGTCAAGGAAGTAATGACCATCAAATTCATACCCCCTACCAATAATCTGCTTCGTCGTAAGATCTTGAATCAAACAATGGTCAGGGAAAAAGTGAGATGAAACAATTTAAGTGACGAGTAAGCTTGCTAGGAGACAAAAGGTTAAATGCAAGGTCAGGAACATTAAGAACAAATGATAAGGAAACAGAGGGGATAGGTTGAACAATGCCAGATCCAAGAACATAAGAGTAAGAACCATTGGCAATTGTGATTAAGGAGGGGTTGGCATATAGTGCATACAAAGAGAACAAATGATGGTTACCTGTCATATCATCAGTAGCCCCGTAATCGATGATCCACTTCGAGGAAGAAGTAGTAAGGCATGAATCAGAGTTACCTATAGCAAGTGCAGTCGATACTGAGGAAGCATGATCAGGGACATTAGATGATTGGACCATATGAGCAGACCTGCTGTATGGCTGCCTCTGTTGCAACTTTTGGCAGTAGCGTCTCGTATGATCAGGTTCCTTCCAATAATAGCAGACAATCCCACCAGCACCAGAATTGGGAGAATTGTAACCGTGCCACAGGGGGCCTGGGTACTTAGGAGCAACAAAAACAGGATTCGGTATACCTCCCACTGAAGAACTTGGTCGTGAAAAACCCGGGTTCCTACCATCAGTCGGACTCCGACCAGCTAAAGCACTAGCATTAGAAGGTTGGCCATACTATCACACGCAAACTCGAGAGTACACATCCTGAAGCAAGGGAAGCTCAGAGTTGGATAATATGAGACCGAACAGTCTTATAAGAAGGGTCGAGAGCAGTAAGGAAACTCATAATGGCCAGCTTCTCCATATCATCCACCTGAGCTTGAAGATCAGTCATTGGTGGCATTAACTACCGCATCTCCTCATACATTTGTTTAAACTCCATATAAAAATTCTTCAGGGGGCGACCTTGCTGGTCAGCCCAATAGAAACCTTTACAAACCTCATGTATGCGAGTAATGTTCCCTTTCCCAGAATACAGGAACTCCAAGTAGTCGATAAGTTCCTTAACAGTATTACAATGACTAACCGAAGGAAGAATGTCACCGTCAATGGAATTTTGAATTTGTAAGAATAGTCGGGCATCCGCACGAGCCCATATCATCTTCGGATTCTCAATACTAAGTAAATGCATACGGATGGTTTCGGTCCAGTCTGAATAATTGGTCCAATTCAACTTTTGATCAGAAATTTTGTTGGAAACAGGAATCATCTCAATTGTCGCACTTGGTTTAGAGTCAGCCATAAGAGATAACCAGAGACACATAAGGGAAACAATTGCAAAGGTGATAGGAAACTAAGACAACAACTAGAGAATCAAAAAAACACCACCTTCTAGAGGCAAACCAATGTTTAAGAGCCCACAAAAGAAACAACAAACAGCAGCCACACCAACTGCCAAACAAGAACAAGAGGCCGCACAAGGACCAACAACAATACTACACACGAAACCAGGGCCAAAAACAACCTGGGTCCTCCAAAAATAAGCACACAGACGCTTAAAAACAACAGACCAGAGAGTGAAACCACGAGATATGAGAACGAAAACACCTGGGTTGAGCTGGATGCAGTGAGGCGATCCCGGAGAAGCAAACGGCGACGAAAAAATCGCCGGAAAATGACGTCACGCGCTAGCACGTGTAACGGACAGCGGAGCTCCAGGTGACGCGTGAGAGACTACGCGCAGGTGAAACAGAGAGCGGCCGGTGGGGTTTCGCCGATCGGAACCTCCTGAGCATGGTGGGGTGGCGTGTAGACGGGAAAAAGCAACTAAACACAGAACCCTAACTCTAGCTCTCTCTTTCACTTTCACCGAAGGCGGACAACAAACTCGCCAGAAAAAATTTAGGCAATCGAACCTGGATGCTTTGATACCATGAAGACACCAGAGAGAAAGAGAGAGAAGAATAGGGAAAAATATATTCCTGAATTCATACTCATTCATATACACAAAAGGGGTATGTATACACATATGGGGGACAAGAGGGTAATGACTCATTAAGAGTATTGATCACTTAATTAATACCATAATCCCTATAATCCCTAATCAGTATCGATACTCTTACAATATATTTACTTTGATTATTTCCTAACATGTGGCATAAAGCCTGATGTAACATGTGTTCGTTTGGTCACGTTAGAGCATGCCTCCATTGTTCTCATCTTAATACCTAGAAAACCTTTCGAATACCCACAGCCCTTGTACGAGAACTTTTACAGGAAAGCCTTGCCCTGTACGTTAATCAATTTGTAGTCGGGTGTTTGTAAGGGAAGAGGTATGATAAATCCCAACATTTGGTGGTCTCATGCTGGCTTTACTGAAAAAAGACGGTCTGCAAAATCAAAATTGCTCTACCTACTCCAATGCAGACAAACTTGCTAACTAATCTTTTGACACAAATTAAGTTCAATAATTCAATTCACTTCCCTAAAATGTCTGCATGTGTATATCTATATAGCTCCAATCTCATGAGTGGACCCTTTAAACATTTCCCGCCTAATCATAAATTAATGAAGCTCTACCCAAATAATAAATACAAATTATAATAGAGTGAAAGGAACTGAGGACGAGAAACAACCAACCAGTATAGTACATCAGAGTTCAATATAAGTCTTCCCAAGAGTTTCAGGAACAAAACAAATGAACAAAAACTCCAAACATTCAAGCTATATTATGCTTACGTGAAACCCTTTGAACATACTGCACAAGTCATCAGTAAAATAAAATAAAACATCTTCGTCCCCCTTTTATTTTTGTTAACTCTCAGTAAGGAGAATGGTGAGCAGGAGCAGGAGGACCCCTGATCACAGTCTGTGACATTTGATAATTGGTAGCAAATTTGAAGGTGAGATATTGAACACAGAGGCATTGAACCCATAATAGGAATATAGGCCAATATACTATTATGGGTAACAGAATAGGATTAAGAAAAAAAATTATCTGCTACAAAGAATAATAGCACCCACAAGGAAAAAACTGAAAAATGTAGATGAAATATTCAATTTTTCATTGAAAAACTCAAAATACAAAGTGCACAACTGATATTCTTTTCAGGATATCATTTTGCATACACAGAACAAGACATTAGAAGCTTACAACACAGTCAAAAACAGATTTGCAAGGCAGAAAACCACTTCATATCCTCCTTCAAACTTAATCAACTTCTTCAATCTTTGGTTCAGCACCAGCACCACCTAACGATGATTTGTTGTAGCCACCATTAGGCATGCTTGCACCACCATCCATGGGCACATCACCGCCACCACCTTGATACATCTTAGCTATAATGGGATTGCACAAACCTTCCAATTCTTTCAATTTATCCTCAAACTCATCCACCTCTGCTAAATGATTTCCGTCAAGCCATTCAATTGCTTCATCAATTGCCTTCTCAATCTTCTGCTTATCTGTCGAATCCAATTTCCCAGCAAATTTCTCATCCTTGATAGTGTTCCTCATATTATAGGCATAGTTCTCCGGAGAGTTCTTCGCCTCCACCTTCTTCTTCACTTCCTCATCCTGTGACTTGTACTTCTCTGCCTCCTGTACCATCCTCTTTATTTCTTCTTTGCTCAATCTACCTTTGTCATTAGTAATAGTAATCTTGTTCTTCACGCCTGCTGTCTTATCCTCTACTGACACGTACATTCAATATGCCATTTGCATCAATGTCAAAGCACACATTGATTTGAGGAACTCCTCTTGGTGTCGGTGGGATCCTGGTGAGCTCGAATTTCCCAAGCAAATTGTTATCCTTAGTTCTTGCCCTCTCTCCTTCATACACCTGAATCAACACTCCACGCTAATTGTCAGACTACGTGGAGAAAATCTGTTCCTTCTTGGCGGGAATTGTTGTGTTTCTTGGAATCAACACTGTCATCACGCCTCCTGCAGTATCAATTCCAAGGCTGAGAGGGGTCACATCAAGCAGGAGCAACTCTTGAACCTTCTGGTTCCCTTCACCACTCAGAATTACAGCTTGCACGGCAGCACCATAAGCCACAGCTTCATCTAGGTTTGTGCTCTTACACAGCTCTTTTCCATTAAAGGAATCCTGTAGAAGTTGTTGTACTTTTGGAATTCTAGTAGAGCCACCAACAAGAACAATCTCATGAACTCTACTCTTGTCAATCTTAGAATCCCTAAGACATTTTTCCATATGTTCCATGCATTTTCTGACCAAGTCCATGTTCAATTCCTCAAACCTTGCTCTAGTAATTGTGGAGTAGAAATCAATACCTTCATAAAGGGAATCAATCTCAATTGTCGTCTGAGCTGTTGAAGACAGAGTCCTCTTTGCCCTGTCACAAGCAGTCCTCAATCTTCTCAAAGCTCTTGCATTGGTGCTAATATCTTTATTGTGCTTCCTCTTGAACTCTTGCACAAAGTGATTCACAAGCCTGTTGTCAAAATCTTCACCTCCCAAGTGAGTATCACCAGCTGTGGCCTTCACTGCGAAAATCCCCTCTGCAATTGTCAGCAATGAAACATCAAAAGTTCCACCTCCGAGATCGAAGATAAGAACGTTCTGTTCACCAGACCTCGAAGCCTTCTTATCCAAACTGTAAGCAATAGCAGCAGCAGTGGGCTCATTGATGATTCTCATCACATTAAGCCCTGCAATAGCACCTGTGTCTTTCGTAGCTTGTCTCTGAGAATCATTGAAATATGCGAGGACATTAACCACGGCGTTCTTCACTGTTTGTCCCAAATATTCCTCTGCGACTTCCTTCATTTTCGTCAACACCATTGAAGAAATCTCTTCGGCTGCGAACTGTTTCTCCTCGCCTTTGTATTGAACCACGATCATTGGCTTGTCGCCTGGACCAGACACGAATTTAAATGGCCAGTGCTTCATATCGCTTTGGACAGAAGGATCAGAGAATCGCCGGCCGATGAGTCGCTTGGCGTCGAAAACAGTGTTTTGTGGGTTCATGGCGACTTGGTTCTTGGCGGCATCTCTAATGAGACGCTCTGTATCAGTGGAAGCAACATAAGAAGGAGTTGTTCTGTTACCTTGATCATTGGCTATGATCTCAACGCGATCGTTCTGCCACACACCAACACAGCTGTAGGTTGTACCGAGGTCGATGCCGATAGCCTTTCCTTCTGTCTGGGCCACCATTGATGGAAGAAATCTATGCGAAAATGACAGAAGAATGTGAGGATTATGATGAAAGCAATGAAGTTGATTGTTTGTAAGGTGTATGTATTGGCGAATAGACCAAATTAATTGGATAGGCAAAATTGAGTACGGACAAAATTAAAGAAAAGATTCAAATCTATTTTTTCCTCTTAAGACCCTGCCCTTCTTCTTGGTGTCATTCAAGAGTTTATTAGTGATCACAATATCATTCGAAAAAGAGAGAAGCAGGAATTTTTTGAGATGAAGTGTTGTACCAGGAGGGTGGATGTATCAGGATCCAAATGACTGTGTTGTGTCTTTAAAGAAGATCAGACACAGACACCAACAAAGTCATTGGGACCTTGATCTATCTACCGGGAGGGTGGATGTATCAGGATCCAAATGACTATGTTGTGTCTTTAAAGAAGATCAGACACATACACCAACAAAGTCATTGGGACCTTGATCTATCCTATCTGACTGACTGGAAATCCCGAAAGTCTGATAAACTGAAAATTATTATACTGAACGTTTACCAGGAAATACATACATTGATGAGAAAATGCTTAAATCCAGTGGACAGTCCGAGCCTTCTGGGACTTACCTCTTGCCCACGCTCAAGGACACTTTAGGATTCAAGCATTTTTCCTAATCAAGGCATACAATATTGGTAAGTTCAATATCCTGATTTTCAATACTCTCTCATACTGGATCGTGGTCTTGATTCTGTTCTGATGCACAGGATCCTCATGAAGAGGCAAGTGCAGAGCATACTTGGAATATATAGAGCAGATAATACTAACATACTAAGAATTAGGGCTTTCAGAAACAAGAGGAAAGGTCTAGTGGGAAGCCATATAGGAAGCACACTGGAAAATATTATTGATTCTACGATCTGGTTACAAATGAAGACGAGGCCTGCTTATATAGAGTTGCAGGGCCAAAACATGACAAAGCAAATCATAAAACACACTAGTAAAAGTAGTGGACGGAAATAAAGCAACAGACAATAGTACATGATAGTACAGACACCATTAAGCAAAACACATTTCGCCTGGAAAAGTAGAAGACACGTAATACACATTTTAAACACATGGGCTGAAACTGGGAACTGGCTGCCGACAGTGCTGGTACTGGTCATGGAGACCCTTTGCAGATCGGTTCGTGACTTGGAGAGAGATTATTATTGTCACTGTCACTGTCATAGTAGTTGGTCTAGATGTAGTTAAGTGGATCAAAATCATTGTAGTATGGATCTGGGCCTGCTGGATCATTACTTGGGCTCTGAGCTTGAGTGCAATGGGTTGGATATTGAGAAGAGCCTGGAGGTGATAAGGTTATCTGAATGAGAATGGTATAGTCCTTAGAAATACATTTGTTGTAGCTGGCAAGAATGAGGCCGAGTTCTTTCTAGTGTTCTGGATCTGGTTGAACCCAATCGATAGATTGAGGCCAAAGCTGGGAATTGGTTTCCAGTTCTACACCATCTGGTTTCTGTGCATAACAAGACCTGCTAAGAAAAAACACACAAGAAAATCTTTTTTGCTTTTCTTTTTTAACAAACCAAGGATTATTTTTTTCAATGACATTATACAGAGAACCTCTCCAAACATGAAGAGGGGCAAAGAGAGTAAGGAGTTTGACAAGGGTTGAGTTTGCATTGTGATAATCACAGAAGTGATGATAGACAGGTAGAAGAGCAAGGGCAATGGAACTGGTATGGAGAATGGTAATTGACCAGATATACCAAAGGAGTTAAAATGTTGGATTTTAGGGATAAGATCAGCTTTATTAAAGAGAAGATGGAGCCAAGAGTAAAGGTTCTCATTGGCATATTTCTGAAAATCTGTGAAGGAATGGAGATTGGAATTAGGAGGAAGAACAGTTGCTTTGGTGTAGTAAGGCATGGTAATAGGTGGATGGTTTTCTGAGATAGTTAGAATGTAGAGAATTTGTGGATGAGGAGGTGGAGTCTTTTGTGGTCTGGAAAGGAAATCAGCAAGGCTGTTCTGTGGTCCTTTAAGGTGTTTAACTGTGAATTTATAGCGTGAGAACCAGTCTTTCCACCGGAGTAACTGGGCATCTGGCAGTAACTTCTTCTTTGGATCAAGCATCTTTGGAAAAGATGTGTTGTCCATTTCTACTGTGAAGTGGTAGGGGCCCAGATGAAAACTAAACTTTTCAATTCCTCTTTTGACAGTGAGGATTTCTTTGTATGTAGCATGATAATGCTTCTCTGAGTCTTTAAATTGTGCACTTGCATGTCCACAGTAGTCTCATACTCCATTTACTTCTTCAAGAAGTGTTGCACCCCAATAATCTTCACTAGCATCAGTCTGTAGGATTCTCTGTCCTTGATCTGGGATTTTTAGTGGTGGAGGATTTTGAGCAATCCTTTTGAGGGTAATTACAGCATTTGTCTGTGCCTGTGACCATGGTGGTGGATTCGTTTTCAACACTTTATACAGGTGGCTGGTATGATGGGACAATTGAGGAATAAAGTCTCTCAGAAAATTAACAATCCCAAGGAATTGTTGAACCTGTTTATGGGAGAGATTATCATCAGGAAAGTTTAATCATTCCTAGGCAATATGTGGACCTGGGCTGTATTTACCATTCTTGAAGTGCATTCCAAGGAAATCGACTTCTTTGATCCCAATATCACTCTTCTTAGAGGAGAGCATAATGCCATGTTGGGCCACTATTTGGTAAAACTGGGCCAAAAGCATTTGGTGTTCTTCTTCAGTTGCCGAGAATAGTAGGATGTCATCTATGTAAATAAGGGGACTATTGATAATGGGCTCAAATATTCTGATCATGGCCTTTTGGAACAGTGAAGGGGCCACTTTCAATCCAAAAGGCATTACAGTCCATTGATACTGAGCATTGGGTATGCAAAATGTTGTCTTGGGCCGATCTTGTGGTTGGATCCCAAGCTGCCAAAAACCTGCTTTAAGATCAAACTTTGAGAAGACATGGGCCGAGCCTTTTAACTGGGCGAACAAAGTTGTAGGCTTAAGAAGAGGAAATTTGTCATCTTGAAGGAAATGATTAAGGGGCTTATAATCAATGACAAGTCTCTTTTTTCCTCTTTTGATCTCAGATCTTTTTTCAACGTAAAATGCTTGGCAAGCCCATTCAGACTTGGTTGGTTCTATAAGACCTTGCTTGAGTAGTGCAGCACATTCTTCTCGAGCTAGTTTGAAATCATCAGGATTCATTCCTGGATGGGAAGCCTTTGTAGGATTAATATCTTCATTTCTTTTGAAAGGGAGGCTGATAAAGAAATCTTGATTTTTCCATAATGGAGAAGGATGTGAGAACTGGTCATGGATGTCAGCACAGTATTGCAACAACTGATATTTTATATCGGAATATTGAGGAGGTGCATTTTGTAATTCATAAAGAGACGGAATTTCTATCCATGGACTGAAACTGGATTTCCACCTGATTCCTTTGGGAAGTATTGTCAAATTCTTGGTATAATAGAAAGCATCAAAACCAAGAAGGATATCCTTTCCGGGAAGCTCACTTCCTAGTACCTTGATTTTAAGGGTACATCCTGGGAAGAACTTAATGCTGATCTTTCTTCTAATAATCAAATCAATCTTGAATATCTTTCCATCAGCAGTAAAAAAGTACTGGTTATGAGGTACCCATTCTTCGGGAGGAAGGATATGAGGTTTCACCACTGTGTGAGATGAACCCGTATCAAAGAAGGCAATTGCAGTAATGGGCTTTGAATATTTTTCTGGTAGGACTTGAACTTGAATGTTTCGCAATGGAGTCTTTATGTTGACTTCTGGAGTAGAATCCAAAGAACCAAGGCAACCAATGGATAGAGTTTGGGGAGAAGCTTGTTGCACGAGATTGATAGTTCCTGGAGAATAATCTTCTCCTTCTGAGGGATAATCTTCTTCAGATTTAGGAAAAGATGAGTCTGTTGATTCTTCAATGGAAGGAATGACATTGTGTTTCATCATTCTGCTCATCTTGTTCTTCAAGATAATCTTCAATATTTGCTGCATCATCTGATATCTTCAAAATCTTTTGAAGTTTTTGCATCATCTTGACGTCACCTTTTGTCTTTCTAGGACAATTTTTTGCGAAATGTCTTGGCTTTCTGCAAATGAAACACCTGGAGCCTTTAGAGAAAGGTTTTCTAGACTTAAAAAATCTAGGCCTTCTTCTGAATTTTGACCGTTAGGATTTGCGATAAGGCTTCTGGACAGATTGAGGATAATGGCAATAATGAGACGTCTTCTTGGAAGGACAATTACAGTCCTTATGATCCTTGCATTTGATTTTTAAATAAGGTTTCTTGTATGCGGGTTTGAATTTGTAAGCCTTCTTCTGCATATCTTTGAAAAAATTATGTTGTTCACAGAGTTTATCAAGGGCATTGAGAGCAAGTTGATACAATTCTCCTATATGTTAGTTCTCTATGTGTTTTGATGATAATCAACAATTGTAAACACACCTTGGAGTTTTTGCATTTGCTAAAAATCAACTGTCAAATGGAAACTCGAGTATTGACTTGACAGAGAGTTGCTCAAATCCTCTTTCACGAAGCAATACTCAAGTATTGGTTGCAATACTCGAGTATTGGACTTACAGAGAGCACTCCAAGTTTTCACCCTGAGACAATACTCAAGTATTGGTTGTAATATTCGAGTATTGGACTTACAGAGAGCACTCCAAGTTTTCACCTTGGAACAATACTCAAGTATTGATTGCAATACTCGAGTATTGAACACACAGAGAGAATTTCAACATTGACATAAGTTCTCAATACTCAAGTATTCAATTGACTACTCAAGTATTGGTCATACAGAGAGACATCAAATATTTACACCTTATGCATACTCGAGTATTAATTTTACATACTCGAGTATTGGACTTTTACAAAGTTTTTCAAATCAACATTTGTTTATGAATACTCAAGTATTCATTTGAAAACTCAAGTATTGATATGGAAAAACTCCACAAAATTTTCAAATGAGTGCATACTCGAGTATTGATTTGGAAACTCGAGTATTGGGCATACAGAGAGCTTTTCCTCCTTTCAATAACTTGAAAACTCGAGTATTGATTTGAATACTTGAGTATTGTACCTAAGGTCCAAAGTTCACATCACGCTGATTTCTCTCTGGATGATGAATACTCAAGTATCAAGTTGGATACTCAAGTATTGACTTAAGTGCACAGTGACATACTCGAGTATTGAGCGTTGAACTTGAAAATCAAATTTGACGAATTTGTGAAACTCCTTCATTTGATCTTAATACTTTCATTTATCATTCTTATATATTCTTGGCTATGATTAACCATCTCTTTGAAGAGTTTTTAGACAGATTAACGAGAGTTAATTGAAGGATAAAGTGAAAAGCAAAAAAGTGGTTCAGTTCATTAAATGCACTACTCAGAAAGTTGCATAAACTTGGCTAATTCCTCTGCACATGGTTGCAAAGCATTAAAGAATGCTTCCTACAACAAGCAACCTCAGTTCCAATGGACAAATTTGCAGAAGAACAAGTCAGATTACTTGGCCAGCTGGATTAAGCTAAGATTAGAGAGAGAAGATGCCTAAAACACTTGCTAATCATCTGAAGACTTCTCTCAACGATAATATTGAAGATGCAACGGTCAATTAATACTTCCTGAGTATAAATAGGACAGCATTCAAGTCTCTACAACAACTACAACAACTGAAAACGCACAAGCATTCAAGTTTCACAACTACCTTCAGTTTTCACTTGTATTTTGTCTTTTGACATTATAAGCTTCAGTGTTTATCACCATCTACTCTTAGAGAGAGTTTTCTTTGATTATTGATCATTGATTGAAAAGAACCACAAGTCAGGGGACTTGGTGGTTGGGTTCATTGATTACAACTTGTAAGAGGGAGTAAGTTCTAGTGAGAGAATTACTCTTGAGTGCAGAGTGTGTAATCATTGAGATAGTGGAAATCCCAGTGAGACTAGGGACTGGACGTAGGTCAGTGGTTAAGACCGAACTAGTATAAATCTTATTGTGTCTTGCTACTCTTCCCTCACTCTAAATTTCCCATTTTCATAGTTCAAAAACATAGCATTTAGTCAAAAATTTGAAAATACCCAATTCACCCCCCTTTGGGTATTTAGCTCCATTTACATTTAGTATCAGAGCAAGGTCTTCTCTAAAGAGCTTAACATCTCGAGAAGGATCAACATGGAAGGTGTTCTGCCTTATGGAGCTTCAATCAATAAGCCACCTGGTTTCAATAGAGAACACTACTCGTTTTGGAAAGCTAAATTCAAGGTGTTCGTCATGGCAACAGAGTTTGGACTGTGGAAGGTGTTCGAAAGAGGAAATTATGTACCTTCAACTATTGAAGATGGTGTGAGAGTTGACAAACTTGAGGATGAGTATGACAAAAATGATAGGAGAAATGTCACTCTCAACAGTAAAGCCATTTTTTTGCTACAAAGTGCATTAAGTCAGCAAGAATATTTTCGTGTCTGCACTTTGCCAACAGCCAAAGCAATGTGGGATGCTTTGGAAATTGCTCATGAAGGGACAGCCGGTGTAAAGCAAAATCGAGTCAATACTCTTATGACAGAGTATGATCTTCTTCAAATAAAGCCCGGCGAATCTATTGGAGAGTTCCAGCTGAGATTCACCCATTTGATTAATCAACTTACTGCCCTTGGGAAGGAGTATGATCAACCGGTCCAAGTGAGGAAAATTCTGAATATCCTCAACAAGGAATGGGAAGCCAAGGTCATAGCTATAGAAGAGGCACGAGGAGAATCAATGACATCAGTGGCTGCACTCTTTGGTAGCCTCTCTGATTATGAGGCCAAACTCAAGTTCAAGAAGGGACTTGATGAGGTTCATGGCAAAAACAAAGGCATAGCTCTTAAGGCTGCAAAAGAAGATAAAGAATCAGAAGAAGAGGATGAAGACGATGATGAGGAAATAGGCATGCTGGTTCGACGATTTAAGAAATTCTACAAGAAGGACCAAGGCTTCAAGAAATTTCAGAAAGGTAGCTCTAGTTATGAAGCAAAGAAGCCCATCATATGCTGTCAAAAGCCTGATCACATCAAATCGGAATGTCCCCAGCTGAACAACAACAAAGATAAAGAGAAGAAGAAGTTCAGCAAATACAAGAAGAAGGCCTATGTTTCAGGCATTTGGGGTGATAGCTCTTCAGATGAAGATGATGAGGATGAGGAAGAGAAAGCAAATATATGCTTAGTTGCTGAAGAAGAAGAGCAACGTGCTGAAAATGATGAGGTATGTCTTAGAGCATCAAAGCCCAACAAATGGTACATTGACAGTGGGTGCTCAAGACATATGACGGGAGACAAATCCAAGTTTCTCTCAATCAAGCCTAAGGAAGGTGGCAAGGTGACATTTGGTGGAGATCAATCTGGAAAAATAGCTGGTATTGGTGAGATTGGGAAGAATGAAGGTCCTCTCATCAAAGACGTATACATTGTTGAAGGACTATGCCACAACCTTCTTAGTGTTAGCCAAAGCACCGACAAGGGTAACTTAGTTATCTTTGATTCTAATGAATGCTTGATTGTGAAAAAGGAATTTCTCTCTTTAGAAAATTTAAAGTCGAAAGCATTATTTAGAACACCTGGAGATGGTAATTGTTACACTCTTAACCTCTCTAGCAATGCTTCAATTTCTGAAAATTGTTTCGTAAGCAACTTAAGTGATAGTTAGCTGTGGCACAAGCGACTAGCTCCTGTCAACATGTCTCAACTTGACAAGTTTCTCAAAAAGGATTTAGTTATTGGCATTCCCAAACTTAGTTTCAAAAATGATTTGACTTGTGAAGCATGTCAAAAGGGAAAACAAACTAAATCATCTTTTAAAGCTAAAAATGAAATCTCTACAAATAGACCATTACAATTGCTACATATGGATCTTGTGGGTCCAGTAAGGGTGAGGAGCCTTGGTGGCAATCTATACACATTGGTTATCGTAGACGATTTTTCAAGAATTTGTTGGACTATATTCTTATCATCAAAAGATGAAACATTCGATCAGTTTGTTTTGTTTGCCAAGAAGGTTCAGAACGAGAAAGGATTCTCTATTTCAGGTATTAGAACTGATCATGGTGAAGAATTTGAGAATAATGCTTTTGCTGAGTATTGTGACAACATGGGGATAGATCACAACTTCTCAGCCCCAAGAACTCCTCAACAAAACGGTGTTGTAGAAAGGAAGAATCAAGTTCTTACCGAGATGGCAAGGGCAATGCTGAATACTTCCCTAGTATTTTGGGCTGATGCAATGAGCACCGCTTGCTACATCTCAAATCGGGCATATCTACGGAAGAAGTTGAACAAGACTCCCTATGAGTTGTACAAAGGAAGGAAGCCCAATCTGAGCCATCTACATGTATTTGGTTGTAAGTGTTTCATTCATAATAATGGTAAAGAGAATTTGGGTAAGTTTGATTCTAAGGCTGATGTTGGTATATTTCTTGGATATTTAAATAGAAGCAAAGCCTATAAAGTGTTTAACACTAGAACTAAAGTTGTAGAGGAATCTATTCATGTTGTGTTCTGTGAAGATAAATCTGATAAACCTTTGGCTGATGAGGAAGAAAATGTTTTCAAGAATCAATTCTTTTCAAAAACTACTTCTTCTTCTACTGAAAATTCTGAAAATATTTTTGAGGCTGATCCTCAAACCTCTATTGAAAATCCTGATCAGCCTCAACCTAGAGCTTGGAAATTTATAAGGAATCATCATTTGGATCAAGTTATAGGTGATGTGAATCAAGGAGTAAGAACTAGAAAAAGTACTTTAAATGAAGTAATCTTTTCTGCATTCATGTCTCATATAGAACCCTCTAAGATAGATGAAGCCCTTTTAGACAATGATTGGGTGATAGCTATGCAAGAGGAGTTACATCAATTTGACAGAAATCAAGTTTGGGACTTAGTACCTAGACCCAAGGACCATTCGGTCATTGGAACTAAATGGGTATTTAAGAACAAACGTGATGAATCTGCAATATTGTCCGTAACAAGGCAAGATTGGTTGCAAAAGGTTGCAATCAAGAAGAAGGAATAGACTATGAAGAAACTTATGCTCCAGTGGCAAGATTGGAGGCCATAAGAGTTCTTCTAGCCTTTTCATGTGTTAAAGGTTTTAAACTTTTCCAAATGGATGTCAAAAGTGTATTTTTGAATGGTTTTATTCAAGAGGAGGTGTATGTTGAACAACCTCCTGGTTTTGAAAATGAGCACTTTCCTGATCATGTTTATCGACTTAAGAAAGCTTTATATGGTCTCAAGCAAGCTCCTAGAGCTTGGTATGAGAGATTAAGTCAATTTCTTCTTGAACAAGGGTTTATCAGAGGAAAAGCTGATACAACATTATTCATTAAAAGAAATAAGATGAATGAAATCCTGATTGTCCAAATATATGTGGAGGACATAATTTTTGGTGCTACCAATGATGCTTTGTGTAAGGAATTCTCTAAGATTATGCAGGGAGAATTTTAGATGTCAATGATGGGAGAGCTCAATTACTTTCTTGGGCTGCAAATCAAGCAAAGAAAGGATGGAATCTTCATCTCCCAGACAAAATATCTCAATGATTTGTTGAAGAAGTTCAGGATGGATCAATGCAATGGAGCTGACACTCCTATGAGTACAACTACTTCATTGGATGCTAACGAAGAGGGCAAAGACTTCAACATCACAAAGTATAGAGGGATGATTGGGTCATTGCTCTATCTCACTGCAAGTCGCCTGAACATCCAATTCAGTGTTGGAATGTGTGCAAGGTTCCAGTCTACTCCAAAGGAGTCTCATGCTGAACATGTGAAGAGAATCTTCAGATATCTTACAGACACATAGTCACTCGGATTGTGTTTTCCCAAAGGTCAACCTGAACACTTGGTGGCATACTCAGATTCAGATCATGCCGGCTACAAGACTGATAGGAAAAGCACAAGTGGTCAATGTGAATTCTTTGGCAATTCACTTGTGTCTTGGTTCAACAAGAAACAAACCAGTGTAGTTGTCTCATCAATTGAAGCTGAATATGTGGCTGCATCAAGTTGTTGTGCTCAAGTATTATGGCTTAAGCAACAACTTGCTGACTTGGGAGTCCATCTGAAAGAGATCCCAATATTGTGTGACAACACAAGCACAATAAGCTTGGCAAAGAATCCAGTTCAACATACCCGGACCAAGCATATTGATGTGAGGCATCATTTCATAAGGGATCATGTTCAGAAAAGAGATGTCAAAGTGATGTTCATCCCAACTCATCTTCAACTTGTTGATATCTTCACAAAGCCATTAGCCAAGGAGCAATTCAACTTTATAAGAAGAGATTTGGGAATGGTAAATTCCAATGAATTGTAAGCAATTTCCACACACTTTAATGTTAGTTATGTTTTTGATGAGTAATAATTACTAACTTAAGCATCGGAGTATATAGTTATAGTTTTTGCAAGATGTTTTAAAAATTTCAGAAGGAGTATACTCAAGTATTGATAGGAATACTCGAGTATGGAAGTGCCAGAGAACATCAATGAATGTTGAGAAGGTCAATACTCGAGTGTATAAGTTGAATACTTGAGTATCCACAAGCCAGAGAACAACCTGGTGATGAAGAAGCTGAATACTCGAGTATGGGAATGCAATACTCGAGTATCCACCAGACAGAGGAGAATCAAGTGCTGAAGGAGCTGAATACTCGAGTATGTTAGTTCAATACTCGAGTATTGGTCATGGAATTTCAAAAGTTCACCTCACACTTTTGAAGTCCAGGTTAGTATCTTTCCTGCAATACTCAAGTGTGTTAGTAGTATACTCAAGTATTCAATACTCGAGTATTGGTGTCAATACTTGAGTATGGTTGCGTGGTTATATATATGAAAACTGTTCATGTTCTTCATTACTTGCTTTGAAACTCAAGTGTGCCCTAGACGTTCTCTCTTCCTCTCTCTTTCTTTCTCTCAGAAACCCACAAATTCACCTACCAAATTCCCTCTCTAAGCTTTGAAATGTCTTCCAAATCAACCTCTCATATGGCATCCACCGCAAAAGTCACTGAAGAAAGGGAAAAATCGAAGGATTCTGTGCCTCCTTCTCCACAACATCCAAGAAGGATGAAATCAATTCCCAAGCGTCTTCATCATGGAGTTGATCGGTCCATCAAGGGAGTAAGCTAGAGTATTCCGGAAGCATCTTCTCCTAACCCTAAGAAAAGAGGGGTATCATTCGAGCAACCAATCCTGTCACCTCCAAGAAAGAAGAGGACCACAACTGAGTTGAGCAAAGCAAAAGGGAAGAAGAAAGAAGTTGCTGTGCCCAAATCCAAGCCTGCAAGGACAAAGAAAGCATCCACTTCTGTCCCCTCTTCTTCAGAGAATCAATCATCTTCTGAAGCTACTGCCTCTACTGATACTCAACCAGAAGATGTACCTCCTGTATTGGCAAATGCAGTTGAAGAAATTCAACTCCACAAGTCTGCTCTAGATGGTTTCACTATAGCTACTGTACCCCTTACTCCAAAGCTCAGTGCCAAGTTCAAGGACTCCTACACCAACCGAGGATTCTGTGTAGTTGTGGCAGTAGACTTAGAGACTCTTCAACAAGAGTGTAATATCAATCTCTCACCTTGGCTTGCACCATACAATTCCTTCACATCCATCTCAGCTGCATTCTATCCCAATCTTGTCAAATTATTTTACTTCAATATGCAGTCTGATAACCTCCTGAACTCTGATGGTGAGCTACTTGAGGAGAGAGTGACAACTTGTGTTAAAGGTGTCAAGTTCACCTTATCTGCATCTATCCTCAATACCATTTTGAAAATTGCCAATTCTCCTCCTATTTCTACTACCACCTACACCAATGAAGAAATTTTCTCCACTCTTGTCCCTAATATTGAATTTCCTGAAAACCAGAGACATACCCTCTCCTTCAAACCCGCAATTATGTCTCCTATTAATAAGGTAATCTGGTATATCTATTCCCCAAATTTTGTCCAGAAAGGGGTAGTTTCACTCACTTCTCATAGAGGGATTATTGGTTCTTCACTGCCTTCATCAAGAAGCATCCCCTGAACATTGGCCACTGGGTCTTTCAAGAGATGATCCCGTTCAAATTTTCATCCAGGCGGCCTTCAGACATACCTTTTCCCTCTCTTGTATCCTTGGTCCTCTTCTACCACAAGATTTGGTACGTTGGTCCACCAGAGAGCATGAAGTATCCCCCTTCCTTTAGAAAGGCTCAGTTGAACTTCATGAAGCTAACCTTTGTGGCTAAGGGTTCTAGTCAATCTCGAGCACCCCCTCGATCCCAAGCAAGGGTCTCTCACTCTGAGGCACAAGAAGCTCAGTCTACTCCACCTCCTCCGCCTGATTTGGACTTGCACATTAAGGAAGTTGTTGATGCTACCATTGCCTCATTGTCCATTCGGTTACAATTTGAGATTGGGAAATTGGGTGCTGAGGTCAAGTCTAGCATCAATGAGGTGTTAGATGCTCAAGAAGGGATGAGAATTCAATTGGACAAGATCAAGGAGCAATCCGAGAAAAAGCAAGATGAGATCTTCGATCAGCTTATTGATCTGGATGCACAATTGTCTACTACCTTGGTCACCACAGTTGCTGCTCGTGACAACATTGAGAAGGTGATCCAACATTTGAACATTAGTTCCTCCTCCACGTTTGGATTTACTACTGCTCCAACCTCGTCTTCTACCATGCTTGCAGCTCATCCATCCTCTCCTTCATTTGCCTTTCCCAGTCCACTACTATCATCTTCATCTCCTGCATCCACCTCCACTCCAGCCGTTGTGGTTCTCCCTTCCCCCTCTACTCCAATCACTGTGGTGCTGCCTTCTTCTACTTCAGCCACAGAGCTGCTACCTTTTCCCCTTCCCTCTCCTGACACTCCTGCTACAGAGCCCTTTCATCTCTTCCCATCAGTTGAGCCTCCCCAGTTTGAAGATGACAAAGGGGGAGAAGAAGAGAAGGATGCTTAGACAACACTTAGGAGAATTTGAATTAGACAACACTTAGGAGAATTTGAATTTCGGGGCTAGTTTATGTAGTTCTTATTTCATGCATTTCAGTTTGAAGTTGTACTTCTGATTGTAGTATTTTTTGACTGATATCAGTGTATTTGGCATTTGCTAACTAATGTATGTACCTTTTGATTGCAATTTGAATGATATGTTTTTGTTTGACACTTCTGCTGCTAACTTCTGAGTTCTAGTTTATTGTATCATTGTGCAAATCTGTTCATTTTAATTCTTTGAACTAATTTTCTAAAAATCTCATTTCAAAAGTAAACATTCTCTCAAATTCTTGAAAGTGTTGGTTTACAAATGTTGTCATCATCAAAAAGGGTGAGAATTTTAGTTCTCTATGTGTTTTGATGATAATCAACAATTGTAAACACACCTTGGAGTTTTTGCATTTGCTAAAAATCAACTGTCAAATGGAAACTCGAGTATTGATATGAATATTCGAGTATTGACTTGACAGAGAGTTGCTCAAATCCTCTTTCACGAAGCAATACTCAAGTATTAGTTGCAATACTCGAGTATTGGACTTATAGAGAGCACTCCAAGTTTTCACCCTGAGACAATACTCAAGTATTGGTTGCAATACTCGAGTATTGGACTTACAGAGAGCACTCCAAGTTTTCACCTTGGGACAATACTCAAGTATTGATTGCAATACTCGAGTATTGAACACATAGAGAGAATTTCAACATTGACATAAGTTCTCAATACTCAAGTATTCAATTGAATACTCAAGTATTGGTCATACAAAGAGACATCAAAGATTTACACCTTATGCATACTCGAGTATTGGACTTTTACAAAGTTTTTCAAATCAACATTTGTTTATGAATACTCAAGTATTCATTTGAAAACTCAAGTATTGACATGGAAAAACTCCACAAAATTTTCAAATGAGCGCATACTCGAGTATTGATTTGGAAACTCGAGTATTAGGCATACAAAGAGCTTTTTCTCCTTTCAATAACTTGAAAACTCGAGTATTGATTTGAATACTCGAGTATTGTACCTAAGGTCCAAAGTTTACATCACGATGATTTCCCTCTGGATGATGAATAGTCAAGTATCAAGTTGGATACTCAAGTATTGACTTAAGTGCACAGTGACATACTCGAGTATTGATGAACATACTCAAGTATTGAGCGTTGAACTTGAAAATCAAATTTGACGAATTTGTGAAACTCCTTTATTTGATCTTAATACTTTCATTTATCATTCTTATATATTCTTGGCTATAATTAACCATCTCTTTGAAGAGTTTTTAGACAGATTAACGAGTGTTAATTGAAGGATAAAGTGAAAAGCAAAAAAGTGGTTCAGTTTATTAAATGCACTGCTCAGAAAGTTGCATAAACTTGGCTAATTCCTCTGCACACAGTTGCAAAGCATTAAAGAATGTTTCTTACAACAAGCAACCTCAGTTCCAATGGACAAATTTGCAGAAGAACAAGTCAGATTACTTGGCCAGCTGGATTAAGCTAAGATTAGAGAGAGAAGATGCCTAAAACACTTGCTAATCATCTGAAGACTTCACTCAACGGTAATATTGAAGATGCAACGGTCAATTAATACTTCCTGAGTATAAATAGGACAGCATTCAAGTCTCTACAACAACTACAACAACTGAAAACGCACAAGCATTCAAGTTTCACAACTACCTTCAGTTTTCAATTGTATTTTGTATTTTGACATTATAAGCTTCAGTGTTTATCACCATCTACTCTTAGAGAGAGTTTTCTTTGATTATTGATCATTGATTGTAAAGAACCACAAGTCAGGGGACTTGGTAGTTGGGTTCATTGATTACAACTTGTAAGGGGGAGTAAGTTCTAGTGAGAGAATTACTCTTGAGTGCAGAGTGTGTAATCATTGAGATAGTGGAAATCCCAGTGAGACTAGGGACTGAACGTAGGTCAGTGGTTAAGACCGAACTAGTATAAATCTTCTTGTGTCTTGCTACTCTTCCCTCACTCTAAATTTCCCTGTTTTCATAGTTCAAAAACAGAGCATTTAGTCAAAAATTTGAAAATACCCAATTCACCCCCCTCTTGGGTATTTAGCTCCATTTACATTATAGAGATGTCAGTCATATCTCTCTGAAGAGCATTTTTACTTCTATTCAATTCTGCTTGAAGTTCATCAGGAAGGGAGGCAATAAAAGTATGTCGTAAGTTTACATCAAGACCACCATTTAACATGTGGTATTTCTCCACCATCCTATGATAATGAGTCTGGAGGTCTTTTCTTTTCAAAGAACAGCACTTCATCTCAAAAAATTCTTGCTTCTCTCTTTTCCGAATGATATTGTGATCACCAATAAACTCTTTATGAATAACACCAAGAAGAAGGGCAGGATCTTCCACTTGAACCGCTTGAAGCTTTTGGTAAGGAGAGAGATTTTGGAACCATGCTCTGAGGGTACCAGTAAATCTTAAGACAAACTCCTATAATGCCTGTCTAAGGGGAATTTGGTTTACAGTGTTCTGCAAGTCTATCCAAGCACTGAATTCTTCAAGGCAAAATCTCCATTGATCATAAGGAGTGTTGTCAAAAGTGAACCATGGTCCATTGGTAGGCATGTAGTCATGGTTTTGTCCTTGAGGTCGATCCTCAGGGTGTTCGACATATGATTCACCAATGTCTTCATCTTCACCTGGTCTAACCATAGCAATCCTTGAGATGTCAGCTATTTCAGCTTCAGAGTTATCGTCAGAACGAGTCTCAGAGAAATTATATGACTGTGATTCTTCCGAGCCGGATGAATCTTGTAGGGGAGCATATTGGTTTGGACTTTGTAGGATTCCTATATGAGGAGGATTAATGGCTGATGTGGTGGACGTGGAGGTTTGTGAAGAGGATGTAAGTGTGGTGATTGATGAATAGGTAGGTGGTTGGGTAGGCTGTGAGGGGTTTAATGTTTGTGGCGAACTAGAAGATGGTTCACCAATATGAATGCCTTTTGAAACTGGATAAGAGCTAGGATCATGGGTACGAAAAGGGGTAAAATATGGTGGTCTAGGTCTGGGGTAGGTAAAATGAGGTTTTGGTTGAGGCTGAGGCTTGTTTTGTGAAGGTAATTTTGGTGGTGACAACTGGGCAAACAGAGGATAATTGAACTTGAACTGCTTGCTGTAATCTGCTTCTTCTGGGTAAGCTGTAGGTGATGAAGGAAACAAATGGGCTGGAATGGTTGAAAATGAAGGATAAGGCTCATATATAGCCTGAGACTGCTTTTTGGCTATATCTAATTCAATTCTCTTCAAATCTTGCTAAATAGCCTGGAGTTCAATCTCTTTTTGTTTAAACTGGGAACCCATGTATCCTATTTCGATAAGAACCTTTAATTCTGCATCCAGCGTATTAGCCTGCTGCTTCTGGTAAAGATACAAATTCTTTACCTCTTTAGATAACTGGTCTATCTGAAAAACTAGGCCTTCTGTCTTGTTCGTAAGAGAGTCAAGCTTTGAATCAATTCTCAACAAGGTATGGTTTTGACAAACAGCATTCTGAGTCTGCCAATTTAAAACTTCTTCAGTTTGAGAGGATTGGAAATTCCCTTGAGCATCAACTGTACTGGGATTAGCGTATGGTTTGGATAAGATCTTGTTGGCTTGATCTACCCGTCTTTCGAGGGCAGGGAATTCATTTTCATAAGGATTAAGCATAGCAATACAGGAAACTGGCTGTGGAGCAGCTGGAGTTGTGGTTACAACAAAGGGTTCTGTTGGAGTGCTAGGAACAGCATCTGGGAAATATCTCTCAACAAGGTCATGATGACCTGTTTCTAGCATTAATTCAACAAGAGACATTTCTTTTGAGGACTTTTCTGGAGGAGGAGGCGGTTGCCAACGACGAGTAGAACGTCGTGAATAGACTGGCTGTGAAGGGCCATGTTCATCATCGTCATCAAACTTCTTGTGGTTGTAAGATCTACAAGGAGATCTGAGAGTGGACTTGTTCTTTAGTGCCTGCATATGGGCATACTTACAAGGATATAATCCTTGTTCATCATCTGAATCTTCCCACCATTCAGGGGTATCACATTCACATTCTGGAGCACACATCCCTGATCCTGGAACATCCCATAAGAAATGGCCATTGACATGCGAGACATAACAGGGCTTGGCATCGTGATTTACCCAAGCAATTGGAGGGTCTTTTCTGGAGGGTGTGTAAGTGACAAAATTCTTCCACGAGGACGTGGGTTTGACGGTCCAGAAAGACTAGGTCTAGTAAAAGTGATTTTTGATACACCATTTCCAAGGTCTTCAACCTTTAGTGGAGTGGAGGTGTCAACATCTGGCTGCTTTTTATGAAAAAGCTTTTCATAGTTGCTGATCCATTCCATAGGCATGATTTGAGCAAGATCATCTTTTGAAATTTGCCGAGGAATCTGGATAATAGAGGTTTCATCTACTCTGTTAGAGATAGCAACAAGAGCATTTGTGGTCAAATTTGGAAGTTCCAGATCATAAGCATGATTCTGTAGACGATAAACAATCTGGTGATGAAGCGTAGCCATAATGGCTTGGGAATCTTGTTCAGCTCCCGTGATCTGGATCTAAACCTTCAGTCTTCTAGGGAGAGTTCTGTCATCAAGACTAACATTGTAGTCTGGTTGGATGGTTAAAATAACATTGCCATTGCTAAGAGTGGTAAGGAGTGCACCAATAAGAGCATGAGAATAATTCTTATAAGTGGAATCTAAAAGAGCCACTTTAGCAGTAACAGGAAGTCCTTTTCTGCCATGAAGGGTGAGAGCTAGACAGACAACACCAAAATGAAGATGAGTATATCCTTCTGATCTCCATTTTTCAATAAGATCTGGAGAAATATCAATTGTGGAGTATTGTTCTTGGAGGGTTGCTGGAAGAGTACATTGTTCAAGTCGGGTGGACTGAACAACTTCTTTGACATCTGGTTATCTTGTTCTGATGATTGAACTGATGGAACTGGTAAACGAGTTGGGTCTATGGTAGTAGCTATATGGACTGAGAAGTGGTAAATCAGTGGATCTAGCCGGTCGATCTGGATGATGGGTAATTTCAATAAGGTTTTTTTTTTTACTAGCAAGAGTTCTCTTCATAGATGGGGACAGATTTCTAGGAATAAAAGGGGTAATAAGGGAATCAGAAGTAGAAGGTCTAGGATTTTCCCTCATGTTAGGGAGTTGTTTCTTACTCACCTTTGCTCTAAATACCTTAGTATTATCTGCAAATTCGTCCTGGCTTTGATACCAACTGGGAGGGTGGATGTATCAAGATCCAAATGACTGTGTTGTGTCTTTAAAGAAGATCAGACATAGACACCAACAAAGTCATTGGGACCAGTTGTTTCTTACTCACCTTTACTCAATTGAAATCGCTTTTAGGATTTTTTTTTCCCCCTTAATTATAATGTTTTAATTAAAGGAAAAAAAAGGGACAATGACACAGGAAATTAAATATTTATTAACAGAGATCTTAAAAATTAATTATAATTATTTTTTAGAACTAAAAATAAAAATTTAAAATTTAAATACAAAATTAATCCTAACTAAACTCCCTACATTTTATCTAGGGAAAATATCATTCAGGTCGTAAGGAAAAGAAAAAAATAGACTAAAATATACATTTGGTCCTTTATATTCGCCTCTCGTATCATTTTAGTCACTTAAGTTTGTAAAGTACATGTTTAATCCCTTAATGTTAACACTGTTAGTCTCACTTAACGGAAAATACTGACTCAATAATTTTAAGCGATAATTGTGTAATTAAATGTTGATCAAGCATGCTAATATGTTAGTATTTTAATAAATTAATATTTTAAATCCTATTAATTGAAAAAATATTTAATTTTCTTCGACAAAAAATATATATTTAATCTTCACAAATTGTGAAAAATCACAAAACCGTTTGTGAAGATTTTTTTTTTCAATTAATAGGATTTAAAATATTAATTTATTAAAATACTAATATATAAGCATGCTTGGTTAATATTTAATTGCACAATCATCACTTAAAATTATTGAGTCAGTATTTTTCGTTAAGTGAGACTAACGGTGTTAACATTAAGGGATCAAATAGGAACTTTACAAACTTAAATGACTAAAATGATACCAAATGTAAACATAAAAGACCAAATGTATACTTTAGCCAAAAAAATATCAAAAAGTCTCAACCCCAAATCTCAATCAAAAAAGTCCCTAGGAACTTTTTTTTATAATAATTATGGAATTCCAATATCAAAAAAGTCATATTGTCAAAATAGTTTTTTATGTTGTTAAAATAGCTTTTCCTGTTGTTAAAATTTTCCTATGAAAAAATTGTATTGTCAAAATGGCTTTTTATATTATTAAAATAGTTTTTCCTATTGTCGAAAATTTTCCAGCTTTCTAAGGGTTGGAGGAAAAACTCGAAAAAATTTGACAATAGGGAAAGTTATTTTAACAACATGAAAAACCATTTTGACAACAATTTTTCATACGAAAATATAAACAATAGGAAAAGCTATTTTAACAACATGAAAAACTATTTTGACAACGAGACTTTTTAAATATTTTTCTCCGTAATTAATATTTAAAAAGTCTCTAGGGGATTTGGGGTTGAGACTTTTTTGATTTTTTTTTCTTTGACATTTTCCCTTTTATCTAACACCATCTCAATTATTTGACTGTTATTATCAATTGGTGTTCTCTTTTATGTATAATTTGTTATTAGCTTTATTGTTTTGGAACTTATTCAATATTATTATATTTGAAATTTATTTTCAAGAATTTTTTTAGTAATAATATAGAAGCTAAAAAAATCGTCCTAAATCAAAACTCCAAAATAACGTGCAATAAAAGAGTTTTTTGTGATGTATAAAAAAATAGAGTTTTTTTGTGATTTTTTAAAAAGTTCTTAAAATGTTAAAAACTTAGAAAGAGGTAATTTTCTAATTATGTTTAGATTTTAGATACTACTTTAATTTGGGTAATTTTTCAAAATAATCCAACATACATGGGAGGGAATATCATAAAAATATTGAGTTGGAAGATCATTTTCTACCAGGATTTTTTTACCAATACCTTATAAGCAGTAAAAAAAATTACTCAAATGCCATATGATGAAAATTATTTGCTAAAATGGTACACTTAGGAAATAACCCACCATGTAATATTTGAGTTTTTTTTTTTATAATTTATAGAGTATTAGTAAAATAAGCCTATTCTATTTCTACCATATGTAGCCTAAAGTAAGCAGGTTGTAAATTAACTTTTCAAGATAAAAAAGCCACTTCAAATACTTTATTGATGCCATATGAGTATTTTAAAAGGAAAGCAATTTACTACCATTTGTTTAATCACTTTTAACTCCCTACTGATTTCAAATAAGCCTATTCTGTTTCTACCATATGTTTGATCACTTTCACCTCCCTATTGATTTTAAAAGGAAGGCAATTTATTAACTCTGATCCTAAATATAAGATATAATTTATAGTACAATTTGTATTATAAAATATGTAATATATTTAGGACCGGAGGAGTTTTTTTTTTTTTTTGGCTTTATACTCGTATTTTTTCTCTCATCTTTCTTTTTTGTTTATTTGTCCTTACATTTCTGACTTAATGCAAAGGGAGTAATGTCAGCAAGAAAGTTGTACAAATTAATGAAATTTGACACTATAAAAAAAATACAATCAATCCTGTTTATAAATGAAGTTTATATTATTTCATCAAAAAATCTGTATTAGAAATTCATTTTGGAAAGTCTCTTGGGTTTTTTTGGTTGCAGCCATTGAATACTTATACACTCCTTTTTTCGCATTTTCAGTTCATCCACCATGCCCCCCATTTATACACTCACCATGCTACCCATTTTATACCCTCTGGTCTTATTTATATATCCATTTTAACAAAAAAATTTGATCCTTATTATAAGACCAACTTCAAAATAATAAATGCGGCTTTTACATTTTGCCCCTATTAATTACAACAAACAAAAAGAGTCTATTCATGTTAATTTTTAAAACCAATTATAAATAAGAACAAAATAAGAAATGTTAACTAACTCTCCTTAATTTAATTTTATAAATAGACCATAGTGGTACATTGTTAGACATAACATCATGAAATTGGACATGGCTTTAGAGATGCTCCAACTTGCTTTCAGTGAGCTACCCAGAATGGCATCGCAAGAGCATGAGCCAACATTTCACACAAAAGAAGAGAGACCAACATAAAAGCAGATAAATTAACCAATCATATTAAATAATAAGACGTCTCTAGCAGAGTTCCTTTTTTAATTAACACAATATTTCCTCAGTTGCAATAGCAGATAAAGGGTGTGTTGGCGGAAACAAAAAAAAGGAAGATAAAGGGAAAAGAGAGATTTTACAACATATTGTGTCATTGTATATTATTTGAACAGATTAGAGGAGGTGTGGTTCAATTTTTTTTTTAAGTGCCTCTGGTGTATAACAAAAGAATTTTTTTGTTTTTTAAAAAATCAATGGGGAAGCCAAGCGAAAAATTGGTGAGAAGTGAGAAGACACAATGCCCAGCTAGCCCCACCTTAATATAGTTGAAAGTACTTATAGCAAAAATTAAGGTTAAAATATTGAGAAAATTGCATATAGGTCCTAGGTACGACAAAATAACCCCTTAAAATCTCAACATTACATTGAAGCCTTTTTACAAAAAATTTCAATTGTCAAACACTCATGAACTTATTAATATAATTTTTTACAATAAATTTCCATCATTTCAATTGTCAAATGCTCATACATGCCCATTGTCCATGTCACATTGTGGGCAATAACAGTTATCTTTGCTTTCTATTCAATGAAACTATATCGTTGTTGCTGCTATTTATCTGTCTCTTTTTTGTGTCTTTGAATATATACACTTAATGCTACTCTAATCCATCCAATTTCACTGACAAGTCCAAGAGCGTCCACTGACAAGTCTATTGGTGCTACACGGACAAATCTATGGGCGTCTATTAACAAATCCATGGGCATTTAACACCTGAAATTTATTGTAAAAAATCCCATAGCACTTAAATGTAATTTTGAAATTTCAATGGATCATTTTATCATATTTTCTCTTGCCAAGACCTAAATGCAATTTTCCCTGAAAAATTCAGCCATAACCAACCAGCATCGTCGGTTGACGAAGGAGAGCAACTGGTTCAGCACAATGTTTCTCTTTTTATCAAACCACTTTCTTCCATCAATTCAGAGGGCACCAATTGGCTTTTACGCTAAGTTAACGAAACCATCATGTGTGAATTGTCCATCCTCTCTGAGCAAGGGCCCTTATCACTTGGCTGGCAGCGTCGGCAGTGTCATTAAGTGGAGGATAACTCCAGCTATCAGTTACCTATAATTTCAAACAGATGTCATTAACGTTATGTGTATAGATTCAAAGACACATAAAACACAGACAAAGATAAATAGCAGCAGCAACGATATAGTTTCATTGAATAGAAAGCAAAGACAACAGTCATTGCCCACAGTGTGACCTGGACAATGAGCTCGCAAAGAGTTTGCTTGTGAGGAAGAAATCCCAGAAATTACGTGACCAGAAAATAGGAAGAGTTTGTGTGTGATAGGGATAGGCAGGCAATTGGTTATGATCTTTTTCTAAGTGATGATTCCTCTGTCATTTCTATAATTTCCCACTACACTTCTCTGCAACTTTCATATTCCTGTACTGTGAACGGGGTCACCTCTCAATACTATTATTTCCACTTTGATGATTAACATAATATAAAGCATACTGACCATATTCCATTATTTGTTATTTGACTTTTACAACTTTTATAATTGCAACAGTGTGACTATATATATTTCTTGATCTAAAATAATCAAGAAAACTCACATTCTCCTTTCCGGTGAATGGTCGAGCAACACCTTGGTCCATCAAACGCTTTTGAAAGTCAGCAAACTTCCATGTACACAGCTCTGCTCCAATTACATACACAGGCTTCCTGTAATATAAGATATTGAGTCAAAGAGACCAAAATGTAAGATTAAACTACAACTTTTCAAAATATGGACCCGTGATCATATTTGGCACTTACCCAGTACTGCAAGCCTCACTCAACATACTGACAGAATCAGCAGTGATGACAAAAGCATCAGCCCAGGCGAGATGTCCCATATGTGGATTTGGTCCTAAATGTAATATGGAAAAAAGATACACATCATTTCCCATATCAGGAAGCAAGTATGGATTTCGCTTTCAAGAATGTGGTAATTATGTACCTTCTCCATCCCATATTGTGACCTTAGGATTTGTGCTGAATTCTCTTATTAAAAACTTTGAAATCTGTCATAATAAAAAGTTTAATTTATTAAAAGAACAAATAAAGTTAGCAAAGGATATCCCAAGAAGACCTCCCATCACCAATCACGAAGGTGGGAGCCAAAGGTGATTATGATCACACCATTTTGAAGACGGGGAAAATTTTATTGTGATAAGTAATAACATCATCTTTAATACCTTCTCAGGAGTTCTTCTTGAGAAGGATATTTTAATAGTCCCACAACTCCAAAGAACATTCTGAAGCATTGTCGTCAACTGTTTTGCAAGATTCTCATCATAGGGACAGTTTCCTGGGAGAGAGATGTTCGTTTAAGATCAAGTGATAAGGTATAATCAAGTATGTAAAGAAAATTGAAAAGTTGGAACAGAGAATTCTTATTTCTATCAAACAGCATCACACATAACAAATATAATCAGACAAATGTAATACAAATTACTTGTAGGTCCACCAACATTAACCACAAGCAAAGGCTTAGGCAAAGTTGCTAACTCATCATGCCAGAAAGAAGCAGCAATCCTCAAGGCAGCGGAATCTGCTCGATGAAGAGCTCCCACAGTAAGAATCTAGAGAAAAAATGTAACCTCCTCAATAAGCCAAAAAGAAAATCAGTAAAACTATTATACAACCATAGAACCTACCACATTGGGTCCAGGTGGTTCTCGTGGAGTAACCAACCTCCGCAGAAACCAAGGAATTTGCCTTTGGGCATGAAGAGTCAACGGATAGTAATCATGGCAAGGAGTGATCACAAGATCAAACATATTCAAGTCACATCTAGGATGTTGTATCTGAAATAGTTACATGAGTGTTAGAAAAGCAACATGACAAATGCCTTTCAATAACCATGGTCATGACTGGTATGGAGCCAAAAGGAGGAAAATATTTGAAAATGCAAAATCTGAACAAGAAATTCATGTTACACTTCAAAAGCAGCAAAATAGCCTAAAGGTGGATAATTTGTGTTTATGCTGGGGTGAGAGACGACATATATTTATTCATCAAGTTGGAAATAGCTGCTTCGCAATAAGGTAATGAATTGCCAGTTAACCTATGGCATTCTAGGACTAAGATCTCTAAATCTTGTAAGGTACAAAGGGCATCAAATGCAAAGAAAAGCTATGAAAATAGATTAGGACACTTAAAAAACTATATATATTTATGCTTTTGAGGGATCAAAAAGAATAAGTGAAAAATTTGACCTGAACAACAAATACATTTTCTGGAGCTAACCGTTTAATGGAGCTAGCAACAGAAATAGTATCTTGTCCAGATGCAACCACCAGCAAAGGGCCATCCCTAAAAATGATAAAAAGGGATCATTGAGATAATGGCATCTCGTTAAGGAATTCAAATGATACGTAACACTAAAAATATTAATGTAGGCACTGATGGCTTCCCCTCAATGGTGTCAATTAGTTGTTTTGGTTTCTTACAGAGATTACATGTATCATATGCAGATGAAATTTAAATGCAATCATGAAAAATATAAAAGACAAAAGCATGTTGACATACTTTTTAAATGTTTTGCGGGCCATTCTTGCAATTTGTGGAGCATCTGCTTCTAAAATGTTAGATAAGCCTGAAATAGACATTATTTTAACAGACAGGTAACTCATTAGTTCAACTTTCAGCAAAAAGAATAAAAATTTTAAAAGTGATCAGCAAGCATTACCAATCTTCTTAGCGTAAAAGAAAGAAGGTTTATTCGATATTTGAAACCGTGAATTGCCATATAATTGCCTCATGAAGTAGTCTAACTTTTTATGGATGGAAACTGGAAGCCAATTAAGCCACTTGTTAATTCCTCCTATGGGCCTTGTAACAAGCTGCACAAACAACATTCGCCAAAATTTTCTTACCAATCAAACATAACTTGAGATTTAATAATCCCTATGGAAGGCATCAAATTCATCTGTATTAAATTAAAAGCTTACATATAAGAAGTGGCGATTCGAGAGGCCGAGAGCACAAACCAAACCAATGCTCTGATTCTCGGCACCAGCGCAACCATTGCTAATGATAACAGCTCGTCTGATAACACCATGGACCCCACCCTTAAAGATCTCAGCCATGCTCGAGAACCCGTTGGGTGCTTTGGGAAGCTTGATTAGTCTCATCTCTGGTTGGCCATCAAGGTGCTTAATTCAAAGCAGAAGAACATCAGAGCATCAGGGGAGCATGAATTCTTCATGGTCCACCAAGCCATTTACTTGCTCAATGCCAAACCTTAGATAAGCTTCAATTTTGATGGAACCTGATTTTAGAAAGAACTAACTTCAAGCCTACCAAACACACAAATGTCACAGTTCCACTTCCACTTCCACTTCCCTACCTCCAATTTCCTTCTACCAAACATGGCATAAAGTAAACTAATAGCAGAATTGAGACATATATTCTTCTCAACCATAGTTCAAGTAGAATTGAGACTTGCATACTTCATATAATGAGCTTGACTATATTTAAAGCCTAACAATCTTGATTCTTCACACTCTGAATACGTATTTTTCATTCCAACCAAAGGGATAAAAGTAAATGAAGTGAAATCCACTAGTGTGTGCGCGTGTGATGAGAGGCTTGGCACGAAGTTATGCATATTTAGAATCTCAAGATAGCTCCACAAAGAGTGGCTTGAAAAGAGTTAAAAAACCAATCAGAATGTTCACAAATGTTGCCCAGTACCTGATAATTTTCATAAATCAACCCGTTGAGATACGCCTATATTTAGTACACGACAAGGAATGAATAATATAGTGCAGCGAATAACCTATTATATAATACAATCCCACAAAATCAGGAATCGAAAAATAAGTCGAAGCATCAAACAGAGAAACGTACCTAACACTGAAACAGAATAGCAAGAATTCAGTCGGAAAAAAAGAATAGCAAGAACAAAAAGTCCAAAAAATAAATGATTAGAACAGAAAAATACGCTGAAAAACATTACAATCGGTCATAGATGAGAGAACGAACTCAGATACTCAATTGAATGAAGGACCGAATCTTCATAATGCTAACCACAGCTGGAGAGAACGAGCTCAAAGACAACGAGAACGGAGATGAGAACGAACAAGACTACGGTAGAGAAGACAGCAACGATCGACTACGATGAAGCAGTGGCGGCGGCAGTGGCGGCAACGCCTGGAGGAGGAGAGGCGACGAGGCAGACGAGGCGTGAACAAAAAGCGGCTTCAGGGAAAGGAGGGTCGTAAGAGCGATCGGGTAAATTTGACTTATTGAAAATATGAGAAGGGTAATCTAGTCAAAATATAAGATTATTTCACTCCTCCTCATTTTTTTTATTAGGATTACTGATGTCACTGTCATTTTTTTACCGTTAGATTAAAATAAAAAAGTGATAATGATAAAAAATGATAGTTACAATATTTTATTATTATTATTATTATTATTTTTAATTTTGTTGTTCACTCCCTTGCTTCCGAAAGAGGGTGATTATTACTTATAATGTATTTAAAGGTCATTTTTATAGAAAAAATCATTGTTGTCAAACTCGCGAGTTGACTCTCCGAGTTTACCGTCTTTACGTTTTTACCTTACTAAATCGAGTCAAGTCTCTAACAAACTCGTGTCAACTGTAAACTCATATAAACTCACGAGTTTACAGACCGAATTTACCGTTTTTACGTTTGTAGCTTACAAAATTGTGTTAATTTTTTTCAATTTTGTCATCCTCAACAACTTTATATATAAATTTTATAGAAATTTTTTTATTAGGTATAATAAATTATGAATGTTGATATATTTAATTTTAATTATTTAGATTTAAAATATATTTAAATCAAATTGTTCTTATTTTTATATTATAATTATTTAATTATACACGGTTAATACATGTTTAATGATGAAAGTAAACTCTTACGAGTTTACCGATTCGAGTTTACGATACGAGTTTACATCATTGTCACGAGTTTGCATAGACTCGTGAGTTTAACAACCTTGGAAAAAATCTCAAAAAAAGCGGCAAGATTCTGAAAATCCTAAAAAAGACCTAAAGGCTTTTTCTGATATAAATTCATTAAAATTTAACAACTAAATTAGCCACATTAACAACAAACTCAATACCCGTTAATAACTAAATTAGTCGCATTAACAACAATATTTTAACAATTAAATCAGTCTCATTAACAACAATATCAGCCCCTGTTAACAACTATATAAAGCCTCGTTAACAATTCACGTAGATTCTGAAAATCCCAGAAAGGGCCCGACCCAAAGGCCCTTTCTGAGATTTTCAGAATCTTGGGGCCTTTTTTAAGTTTTTTTTTTCCTTAAAGGGGCCTCATATGGATTTTCCCTATTATTGCTTTCCTGTAAAATTTGCCTAATTTTGTCACCAAATCTAACGTAGTCAATGTAAAAATAGATATACTGATAAATATAATTTGCAAACAACGAATATACAAATATCTAAATTATTTTATATTTTGTACACTATATAAAGTATGAACTATTAATACGATCATTTCCCTAATATAAGATATATCTTCCTAATTTAATTAGATTAAAGAATTTAGTTAAGTTAATTAATATGATGTATCATTTTCTAAAAGAGTTTAAACTTCTCTTGTTGCATGAGAAAAAGAAGATTTCTATACACATATGAAATAGTGGGACCCACATATATATATAACGCTAATTATATATATATATATATATATATATATATATATATATGGTTCCCACCATTTTATGTGTGTGCGACATGAGAAAACACTTCTCCTACAACATGAGAAGTGTTTTTCCCTTTTTTAAAACACACTAATCATTTTGCTCAATTCCTTCCTTCCATTTTTTTCATTGATTGTCGTTGAGAGAGTATCATTATTGATAAGTATGAAAACCATATTTTATACTTAGAATAAATATCAATGCGATAGGAGTGTTACCTAAAAAAAAAAAATCCATATGAAAATGAACGAGAAGATAAAAATGTAATATGCTTTAGATGGTTTCAACATGTAAACTTACATAACCCAAGCAAACCTTGTCAGGCTCAATCTATTCAAAAATAAATTCAAGAGAAAAAGTGAAAAAGATTATTTTGAAAAAATAAATTTTGGAGAATAGTCTTTGTAAAAAAAAAACAAAAAAGGCTTATGAAGAATCATGGTTTTCAACCTCTAACAATGGTTTTCTTGCCAAACCATAATTGCGGGAGTACAATCTGTGTTTGGATGGCCTTTTGAGGGTTAAAAGTTACTCTATTTTGGTGTGGCTACTCCACTTTTTAAATTATGACTTTGGGCCAAAACCATAATTTTAAGAGAAAATATCATTCCACTCCCTGTAGTAAATTATTCTAAGCATTCATAAAATTTTCTAAACTTCACTGCACACTGAGGGCTAAACTAAAAATAAAATTTTTGGGTGAAAGGTCTATTGTGTCCTTAATTTATAAGTTAAATATGATTATTTACAAGACACATGTGAAAATTTATAAGTCGTATATGCTTATTTACAAAGAAAATAAGTAAACTATTGATAGGGCAAAATTTATAGCTTAAAAACTGCATAAGTGCACGAGCCGTATCAAATAATAAAGAGTAAGTAAGATATCGTTCCCACGAGAACTTAGTACCCACAACTTTAGTTAAGCATTAATTTTACACTTTTGTTTAAGTTAAGCAAACCAAATTGAATTTAATTAAGAGAAAACTAAAATCAAAATAAACTAACCACTAGAAATATTAAATAAGCAATCCAGAGTCACTAATTTCTTGTTAGCTTTATAAACATTATTTTCACTAATTTAATTAGTTTTAATATTAATTTTGTTAATCTCGAGTATAAATAATTGTAAGTGTCTGTCGGTCCACTTACAACATTCTCTTGAGTATAACTTGTTATGTCTAACATAGTTACTCAAGAGACAACACAAATCGAATACATTTTTCAACCAATGATCTTGCAGCATCAGACATTTTTTTGTGTGATTTGAGATAATGAACACTCTTTGGAGTCACAAGAACATGATTATGGTTGTCGTCAAAATGTGTGATTATCCACATTTTTGTTTTTCCACTCTTAGAAGCCTTTACACAAGCTTCACACCCAATGCAAAATGATGATGCCTTTTTTGATTTGGTCTGACAAACTTGAGCAACATCTTTATCTGTTTTTGGTTGTGGATAACCCTCTCTAATACAAACTAACTTGAAGTAGTTATCCCTCCTTGTTCGTGTTCTGACGCCGAAACCTTTTACCTTGCCATACGCTGTATACAAGTCCATTACATCCTTTTGTTCAAAAAATTTCATTCCAACCTCAATTAAAATATTATAATTCGTTGTCGGTGTCAAGGGAATGACATTTGGAATGTTATCAATTAAATCATTCAATATGTCATCTCCTAAATTAAGAGGCATCTCTTCTATAATTTCATCGTCACTGAAGTTGATGTAATCTATTGGATCATTATCCATATTCAATAAGTCATCTCCCAATTTATCAAGTATGTCATCATTCCTAATTTCATCATTTAAGTTAATGTAGTCCGGATGCTCATCCATAATATACTTAAAAATTTAAAATCAACAAACATATAAATAACATTCAAATACTCTTAATCATGACAAGAAAAAAAAAGGTATGGTGGACTAGACTAAGATTTTCAATCCAATTACACCATATGAGAAGAACATTATATAGGCATGGAGTATCAGATCAAAACTCGTCAAAATTCTTTGGCAAAAAATGATACAAGTTCTCAAGAGTATCATTACCAATAAACAAAATGTTGAAAAATCTTAGGGCAATACGATGGCATGAACTTGCTTCAATAATCACACGCTCATAATTTAGCTCAAAAACAAGAACAGCTTGGACAATTCGAGAAATTACATATTCAGCCAAAAAACTGAATGAAATTTAGAGTTAAACATTGACGTCTCCAAACTATAGCTCAAATACTGAAAAGAGAATCATATTACGAAAATCCAGAAATTAAAATATATATGTATATATCAAACCTGTAAATAAATCGAAACATCATTTAAACGAAAAAGGCATAATAGATCTAAAAATGGAACATCTAAGAAAACTGGAAAACAAACTAACATGAATCTTTGATCAGAAATCGTATGGAACGAAGCAATACAAATGGTAACAATCAGATAGGAAATCATACAAATACATCAATAAATAGTCAAAAGAAGAGCGAAAGAAAATAGAAATGATTAGAAAGATTCCACATACCGACATCAATCCTGAAGAGAAAAAACTTTTCCGATGAAGGAAAAAGAAAAGAGTTCGAAATGGCAATATATAAGAGGAATAAGGAAGAAAATTCAGAGAGAGAGAGAGAGAGAGAGAGATGAAGCACCATGACATGTAACAATTCAGATTTGCAAAAGCAAAAGCAAACAATATGGCAGAAATTGAAATCGTATAGGTAATGGTAATTAAGACCTATGTTGTGTTTCGATCGGCCGTTGAGGAGAAATCTTGAAAACCCTAAGAGGCGAAGAAACCCTAGCAAAGAGGTAGTAGGGCGGTGGAGTGAGGAAGAGGGGTGCAGAGGAGGGGGAGGGATCCGATCGGGAGAGTGGAAGAGGAAGGGAGAGAAATGTGAAGAGGGAGGAGGTTTTAAGTAGAGTAAATCTGGACCGTTGGATCAAATAGTAGATCCAACACTAGGAAAATGGTAGTAAAATAAATAGGTAGTAAGAATATCCTATCTCCTAAATAATTATAATGTCCGTGACTATATCATGAATTAAATATTTATTTTTTCTGTATTAACTTCAAATCTCGGCTAGATTATGATAGTTTCAATTTATTTTCCATGGTGAGTATGTGAAGATTAGAGACACCTATGAGCAGTTTTTCTCTCCTCCTGTGAGAGTTTCTTCCTCCTCTTTTGTTGGAGCCACCTCCTTTCCTCCGGCGAGAGATCCTTCCCTGTAGACTGTGTTCCTGTGCTGAAATCGTAGGTGTAGTCTGGCCCTATTTTTCAGTGATCGCTTTAAGTTAAGTTTTGTGCTAGTCTTTTAATTTCTTTCCCTCGACCATCAGGAGAATCATGAGTGGCAACGGAAATAAACATCCAACAGCAGTGCAATTGAAGCTGGGGTCTCCGGCGAAAGTGCAGAAGGGGCGAGCTCTTATAAGATGCTTGGAAACGGATAAAAACCTTAATAAAGGAGTTGTTATTTCAATGATCAAGAAGGGTTGGGGCCTAGACTAGGGGATGGAAATTCATGAGATGCTTGACAAAATCATTTTCCTGTTCTGTTTCACAAAGCAAGAAGACTATGAGCGGGTGTTGAAGGGTCGCCCATGGTCGATCCTAGGTACGTTACTGAACCTCTAGCATTGGGACGATTACACAATCCTGAGTGAAGTGGACTTTGATTGGATCCCCTTCTAGATTCAATTCCATGGCCTTCAACACGTTGCTTTTGACTGTGAAAATGCTATTATCCTGGGAAACACAATGGGAAAATTGGTGATGTATGAGTCCCCAAGGCTACAAAACAAATTATCTCATACCTTCATCAGGACCAGAGTTAACATCAACATCCGGGAACCTCCCCTCACTGGTTTTTGGGTGCCACGTCCCCAAAGGGAGCCGATCTGGCTATCTGTCAGATATGAACGTCTACAGAACTACTGCTACGACTGTGGATGCATTGGGCATGAAGCAAGGAACTGTAAGTCTCAGCTAGAAGGTGCTGATGTAGAAGAAGCCGAGGTAAGGTATGGCAACGGGCTGGGCATATCTCATGTTAAGACTATTGAGGAGGCGTTGGTGGTTCATGATCGGAACTGGGATGAATCGGTAATGCTCAGGGATAAACCACCACTGACAGCGGCTGGGCAACCTGCTAGTAGACGGACAATTGGCGCCTTTCCCATACATGGAAATAACCAGGATCAGGGAGACAATCCCGCAAAGTCACCTCCATGTCATAAAGTCTTGATTAACACTCCTGCCAGTATTGATGAAACGATTATGGTGACTAATCATTCTGAGCCTAGAATCATGGAGGTTCCCTCATTTGCAGTCCAAACGGTACAAAATCCTCCTCCATCGCCTCAATTTATGCAATTTATCGAAGATAAGGGAATCAATAATGGGGATGACACAACCAGTTTTGACTTGGGAATTAATGTTGCTATTAACGGTCAAAACATGATGGCAGAGATCTCTTCGGGATGCAATAATTCAGAGACCACAACAATGATACCTCCTCATCTCACGGGTCCTACAATCCAATCCCTGCAATCAAGCTCCTACACTTCAGTAGCGGCATCTTCGGAATTTTTGCTAAGATCAATACCTGAATCCAACCCACATGCTTGTCACCAGCCCAGAATCCGCATCTTTAATCAAGAGCCCGAGTTATCAGGTGGAATCCCCGCCGGCTGTACCTGCAATTAAGGCCACCATTATCCCTCACGCCGACTTGTCTCCTTTCTCGGCAATCACCTCTGTAAATGGAACTAAATCACCAAGAGGGGGTGAATTGGGGATTTTAAAAATCTTTGCTAAGTGTTCTATTTTTCTAACACCAAAACAGAGCTAAACAGAGTATAGGGGAGAAAAGCAAGACACACGAAATTTATACTGGTTCGGTCCAACTACTTGACCTACATCTAGTCCCCAGACACTCTGGGATTTCACTATATCAATTGATTACACACTCTGTAACTCAAGAGTAATTCTCTCACTAGAACTTACTCTCCCTTACAAGTTGCAATCAATAACCCAATCTCCAAGTCCCCAGACTTGAGATACTTACAATAAATGATTTGTGATAAGACAACTCTCTCTAAGAGTGAATAAATATAAAAACCGAAGTAGAAGTTGTATCAGAAGATACTTTGCTCAAGAAAACTTAAAGAGTAGTTGGAAACTTTGATGATTTTCGTTTTCTAGCAGATTGGTTGTAGAGAAGACTTGAATGCAGCTCTATTTATATCAAGAGAGCATTAAATGACCGTTGAAATCCTTAATGTAATCGTTGGAGACATTTAGGAAAGATTAGGATGAGCTTAGGTCTTCTTTTCTCTCTACTTTTTGCTTAATCCAGTTGCATAGAAGTTTATAGTTGACTTCTTGAATATTAATCCGTTGGAATGGTAGTTACTGGATGCGGAAAGCAAACATTAATTCTTTGGTAACATGTGCAGAGTGATTGTCCAAAAGGATGCAAGATTTCTAGACTTTGCATTTAATGTGCTGACGTTACTTTTTGCTCTTGCTTTTGACCTTCAATTAATATCCCCTAAATCATCTGAAACTCACTAATAAAGTGGTTAAACATAGCTAGGAATATTAATGAATGATGATAGGAAGTATAAAGATCAAACAAGAAGGTTTCACAAATTCGTCAGATTTGAATTTCAAACTCTGCAACACAAACTCGAGTTTGTCACTGTGCACTAATAGCAAAACTTGAGTTTCCATAACTAAACTCGAGTTTCCTCCTTCCAAAGATGAAAGTCACAATTTGAGCTTTGGATCTTCATTTTGAATAGAAACTCAAAACTCAAGTTTCCATTTCCAAACTCGAGTTTTGGACTTTTAATATGAAGGGTAAATCATTTCTGCATCAGATGCAGAAAAATTTATCTGCTGCAAGTAAGAAACGACGTCGTTTCAATTTTTTTTCCCAACTTCTCCAGCCTTAAAAGCCACACCACCCTCTCTCACTCTCCTCCTCCTTCTGCAACCTCGACATCTTTAATGGCAGGGGTCCTTACCTCAACTATCCCGTCTGTGCTGCCAACGTCACCTCTGACGGCATCGGTAGGCAAAGTTTTAAGTTTGGTTTTTATATATATAAATTGTCGGCAGTGAAGGAAAAACAAAACTCGAAACGCCAACGCAAACTGAACCCGATGGCTTACCTCTATTTTTCTTGTTCTAAAGCAGAGCAAGAATGGGTGAGAATGATCATAGGTTGAGCCTCTTTCTTTTCCTTCCTTTGGTGGCTTACTTTGTGGCTGGATAAAGTTGGCTAAAGGAAGTGGCTATGAGTTGTAAAGGAAATAATGATAAAATATTGTAAACAATTGCAATTATGGCTGCAAGTTGGAGAAGGCTGAAGAAACGTGAAGGTGCACTCAAATGGCTATAATTTATTCTTAAATATGTGGCCATGGCTCGTCAGACTCTCCTATAAAAAACAAAAACATTAGAAGAAAGGATAGTTATTGGCAAGAAATGCTAAAGAAAAGGATAAATATTCACACCAGCCACTTTTACAAAATGGGTGCAGCAGAGACAGTAAACTGAAACGCAGAGAGTGAGAGTAAGAAAGAAAGCTAGAAGTTTTGGAGAAGTTGAGAGTGGAAGTTGAGTCACATGCAGACTTGAGTTTCAAACAAGGTATGTGCACTTCCTCTTGAGAAAGAGACGAGAGATCGAGATGAGACTGAGAACACAGAAAAAATGCAGAGAGTAAGAAAGAAAGTTGAAAGTTTTGACAAGTGTTGAAGAGCCAACATGAGCAGTTTCCAAAGAATCCTAAGAAGAATGGAAGGAGAAATAGTCAACAAAGGAGCTAAAAGGAGAATCTTAAGAACAATGACGGTTTGCAAGGCGACAAAGGCAATATGTATCTACAAGGAGAATCCTAAGAAAGACAATGACGGTTTCCAGAGAATCCTAAGAACAATGACGGTTTGCAAGGCAACATGAAGAAAAGTGGAGTGGGAAAGCAAAGATAGTAGGGACCGTATTGTGTTTAGGTGGAGCCTTGGTATTGTCATGCTACCATGGAAATGTCATTAAAATAGGTGAATCAATTATTCACTGGGGTTATGCAGAGAGAATGCAAGAAACAAGTTCCTCTACCAAAGCCAACTCGTTTCTTGGTCCTTTCTTCTTAATTGTTAGTGCTCTTGTTGTGTGGGCAGTGTGGTTCGTCATCCAGGTAAAACTTCGTGCACCTTCCTGCGACTTCTCTTGATCAAGTAGTAGTAATAATAATAATGAGCTTGGTCCCTTTTCCATCTCCGTATATGAGCATAGCCTACATGTGCCTCTTAGCAAGCTTCCAGTGTAAAGCTTGGTTGTTGCTTGATTCCAGTGTGTGGTCACTGCTCTGTGTTTTGATCGTGTTTTGAAAAGGGTATGAAAAAAAAATGAAACGATGTCGTCCTTACTTGCTACAGATAAATTTTTCTGCATCGGATGCAGAAATAATTTACCCTAATATGAATTATGAATTTTAGTCCAAAACATCAAAAACTGGAATTTTCATACAAAACTGGAGTTTTCAAATCATTGAAAAAGAGCAAAGCTCTCAGCTTGGTCAAAACTCGAGTTTCTAAAACTAAACTCGAGTTTTCATTTAAGTATGAAAACTTTGAGAAATCTGCACCAAGTCAAAACTGGACTTTTCAAAAACTGTGTAAAACATGAAAACTCTCTGCCAAGTGTAAACTCGAGTTTCCAAACCAAAACTCGAGTTTTATCAAAACTTTTGAAAACTTAAAAAACTCATGGCAAACTGAAAACTGAAGTTTCCAAATCAAAATTGTAGTTTTCATAAGCTCAGAATGTTGGAGACTCTCTGTATGACCAAAACTCGAGTTTCCAAATGAAAACTGGAGTTTTGTCTTCTTAGAAAAACATTGAAGAATCTCTGTGTAGTGAAAACTAGAGTTTCCTCTTAAAACTGGAGTTTGTCTAATTGTGAAAAACTTGGAGTGATCTCTGTAAGACCAAAACTCGAGTTTCTAAATGAAAATTGGAGTTTTGCTTAGTTCATTAAAATTGAGCTACTCTCTGTCTAGTCAAAACTCGAGTTTTGAAACCAAAGCTCGAGTTTGCCTTTGACAGTAAGTTTTTCAACTTACCAAAGACAAACTTCAACTTATGTTTACAATTGTCAGTTATCATCAAAACACATAGAGAACTAACAACCTCGGGTTTGAATAGGATCCAACTGAAAAGGCACCAGGATCACCTTGAAATGGAAAAGAGCCCTACTCCTCTAAAAAGACGCCTCCTCTATCTAGAACCTGCTCAAGAGGCCTTGAATAATACTAGCAACACTCCTGACACATCATGGAATAAGCGTGTAAATTTTTGAAAGCTAAAAAAAATTCTATCCGTGGTAAGAGAGATAATAAACCCAGGACCTCTAACGTGAAACTCTCTACTCCATCTATGCTCCACCACACTACTCCTACAAAGGACCCAATGGAAGATCCCCTCAGTAACAGTACCCCTGACTTGGAATATCTGCGCCGATGGTTGCCACCAAGCAGCCATCGGTTCGCCATGAGTCTTATAGCTTGGAACTGCTAGGGGTTAAGGGTTCCCCTAACAGTTAAACACCTGAAAGAGGTCTGCAGAAATAAAATACCCCATCTGGTCTTCTTAATGGAGACAAAGAATAAACACCAGTATGTTACTAAAATCAGAAAAAGATGTGGATTTGATGAGGAATGGATAATTGACCCTAAGGGAAGAAGCGGAGGCCTTGCTCTGTTTTGGGATAAACACACCACAGTAAACATCATCTCCTCCTCCAGTAATGTCATCCATACTGTTAATTCTTGTGTTTTGATGATCACAATTTCCAAGTTATTGAATTAAAATAATTAAAGATCATTGAGATAAATTCATAAAAGAATTTTACAGAAAGATACTCGAGCAAAGGTTTTTTACATGCTCGAGCATTGACGGATGCAAGGCCAAACAGATGTGTTTTAAGAAAGCCTTGCTCAAGCAGACTATAGGGTCTTGCTCGAGCAGACTATAGGGTCTTGCTCGAGCAACATCGGAAAATCTCATAAGAAAAAGTCTCTGTTGTTTTACTCGAGTACATTATCCACGACTGCTCAAACATCAAGTAAAGGTTCTGATTTTGGAATCTTGCTCGAGCATAGACATTAGTTTGCTCAAGCAACATCGAGTGTATTGATAAAAATTGCAAGCCAACGTTGTCCTACTCGAGTAAACTTGGAAAGCATGCTCGAGCAAGCTTAAAAGGTTGCTCGAGCAAAGTCGAGCAACTTGCACTCACATGACCCTTGCTTGAGCAAAGATCAAAAGTATGCTCGAGCAACTGCATCTCATAATTGTCTTCATAGGCTTGCCCGAGCATGAATCAATTCATGCTCGAGCATCATGCTCGAGTAGACAGAAAAGAATGCTCGAGCATCAGCAACTTGATGTGTTTTTAACCGATTCAAGTAAGGCGTGCCCAAGCATGATAAAATGATGCTCGAGCATCAACGACAGAGAGCATTTTTCTAAGCAATCTAAAGGAGCTTGCTCGAGCATGCCTGGATTCTTACTCGAGCATAATCATCTCTGTTCTTCAAAATCTCCAACTTTGAAAATCATGATTTCTGTTGAATCATTATATCTCTTCTGATTATTACTTATTATGATTAACAAATGCTTTTAACCAATTTGCTCATGAGTTTCAAATCATTTAGGTATGAATTACCAGCATATTTGAATAAAGCAGAAGCATATGTCAGAAGCATTAAATGCAGTTTCCTAAACGAGTGCTAAACACGTAAAGTTACTCTGATCGAAGTAAAGCCACTCTGAAATTCCGTCTGCGCATTAAACGCTATTTCACAACGATAAAACAAAAGGAATGAAAGAGAATGTCAACTTTGTAAATTCCACTGGAATATTCAAACAGCGAAATTCTTGACGAAAGCTTCATCTATCTAATGGATGCATTCAAGAGACTCAACGGCTACTTCAAGCTTCACCAACGATTATTAATTACAACATCTATAAATAGCCGAAGCATTGAATTCTCCAACTACCGAAACACTGTGCAATCAATTCGAGTTCAATATCATTTATTGTTTCAACTGTTCCATTAGTTTGTTCTTCAGTGTTCATTATTTTATCAACTCGTGAGGAGTACTTAAACACTTATTTCATTAGCAGTTGTATCTTAAGGTTGAGGAACCTTAAGAGTGGGTGTATTAATTACAACTTGTAAGGGGGAGTGGAATCCAAGAGTGAGAGGACCATCATTCGTTTACAGAGTGTGTAATTGTTTTGAAAGATAGTGAAATCCCAAGTGTTCTGGGGACTGGATGTAAGTCGAAGTATTAGACCGAACCAGGATAAATTCTCATGTGTTCATTTCTCTTATTGGTCTCTATTTCGTTTACAAGGAAGAATAGGAGGTTTCGATTTTTAAAGATCACCTATTCACCCCCTCCAGGTGATATTCCATCTTCACATACATCTGTCTTCCACCCCTCTGTAGAGTTTCCCCAATATATATCTTTTGTCTATGGACCCCTAACAGAAAATGTCAGGTTATCTGTTTATGTAGACATTATCAAGTTTGCTCAGTGCAGGTCAGAGAACTGGATTTGTTTGGGAGATTTCAACGACATCACATCTCATCAGGAGAAGCAAGGAGGGAGTTTGAGAGCCATCCGAAAAATTCTAAATTTCCAAAAATTCATTGCTGATTGTGCTCTTGTTGATTTGGGTTTTAATGGTTCATGGTTCACATGGTGTTGTTGGGATTCGTACACGCAGCGGATTAAAATTTCTTACGAATCCTTCCGAAGGATCACTCAACGACGTTTAAATCAAGGTTTGGGAACCCGAATCATACCTTATAATGAACACGTCTGCGTCACATTTTCTTTGATCAGGTGGGCTACCTTCTCGATCAACACGTCCGCGTCTCGTTCTCTTTGATCAGGTGGGCTACCTTCTCGATCAGCAGAAGTCGACTCTAGGATCGGCTTCCTCTACTGGTATCCACACGAACAACCACCGAACACGGTTGCGGCAGTGTGCTAGCGCTTCTTGTACGTCTCTCTCAATTTGCTCTAGGGTTTCTCGCGGCTTTCTAATACGCTTGACTGAAAGTCCCGTCGTTTTTCTAAACCCGATAGGCGTATTATATAACCAAAATTAATCCTTATTAATTTTTGGAAATTCAGATTTTTGAATCTGGTCAATATATCAATCACATCTATCTCATAAATGTAATCAAATATATTAAAAGCCAGATTTGAAATCTAAATCTTGAATTTAGATCAAATCTAAATTTAAAGCCTTTTGATTTAATTTATCATCATAAATTAAATCCGAGATATGATATCTATCTATTTAATTAAATCTGAGATACCATATCTCAGTTTAATATTAAACAGATATGGGATATCTTTATTCGAAATTAAATGAGATACAATATCTCTATTTGTTTCAGATATTTAATTTATCAAATAAATTAAATACTAAACAAATATCATATATAATATTATAATCTCAATTTATAATAATATATTAATTTCGAATTTATATATATATATATATATATATATATATATATATATATATATATATAAATCCTAGATCAAATTTAGTATTCATTTAATCTCAGACTAATATGAGATTCAATGAATCTGGACACTTTTACCCGTGTTAGATTATTCTTGTGTGTGACCCTGCAGGCCCATATTAGATTGGCAGTGGGCCAACACTGTATCAGCCCACAAGTCGCAAGCGGCCTCTAGCAAGACATTGCGACTACCCAATTCACATGGGGATCGATGACACGATACTACCTATCGTACAACCATGTCACGTCCCTTTTGTCACGCGATAATTTGGTCAAGGATGAGGCATGGATAATGTCAACTTCCTTTTCTTGACCATTGCTTTCTCGATTCTTGAGTAGTCTAATAAGTGAAATGGAAACTCCTTTCCATCACAGTATGGCCATACATTTCTTAAACTCACTCATCGAGGAGCCCAGCATTATCTCTCTACATATGTGAGGGACAAATCCCATCTTGACCACTCACATTCCTCCGCATGAAAACCACTGATCCCGATCCCAGCCTTTATCATCACCCGGTCAAAGGTGACTTTTGACAAGGTCAAAGACCAGTGACTCATCATGTAGGAATCCATGATGATCTCAGGTCATAGGCGTTGTGACGCGGTTATACATGAGATAAGCTTATGACTTAATCCATGCAGCTTTCTCATAGTGGGTCGGTCCAGCACCTTGTACTCTTACAAGTGCCCATGACTTTGATTCGTATCTCCATACCTCATCAAAGTCATACTGGTCTTAACTCATCTTTGCTCCCGCGTAGATGACTGACCAGGGACATTTAGGATAATCTATAAGATATATTCAGGGATATAGTTATCACCATAATCATGCGTATGAAATGATAACTTAATGGAGAATAATGACTTGCCCCTAGGGCATAATTTCCAACAGACTCCCACTTGCACTAGGCGCAATCATTAATTACTCTAATTCTCATTGCCCTAACATGACGCTCATGTTTTGCTTGTGTAAGCGGCTTAGTAAGAGGATCAACTACATTGTATTCTCCTGGTACTTTACATATTTTCATATCACCTTTATCTCTGATTTCTCAGATAAGATGAAATTGCCTGAGTACATGCTTGGTCCTTTAATGTGACCTAGGCTCCTTGGTTAGTGCAATAGCGTGGCTATTGTCACAGAACAAGTCTATTGGATTTGAAATGGTTGGAACCACCCCAAGTTCATACATGAACTTTCTAATCCAAAAGGCCTCCTTTGCTGCATCCTATGCTGCTATATACTCAGCTTCCGTTGCAGAATAAGCTACAATGCTCTGCTTAGAGCTCTTCTAGATCACCGCACCACCATTCAACAGTAATACATATCCTGATTGCGATCTTAGATTATCTTGGCCAATTTGGAAACTCGCATCTATGTAACCAGTCACACAGAGCTCATCTTCCAAACCACCATATACCAAGAATAAGTCCTTAGTCCTTCTTAAGTACTTAAGGATATTCTTGACAGCAGTCCAATGACCCTCACCGGGATCTTGTTTATATCTGCTGGTCCAATGACACATCCGGTCGAGTACATAGCATGGCATACATGATTGATCCAATGGCAGAGGCATATGGAATCTTACTCATGCGGTCTCTATGATCTCGTGTACTAGGACACAGATCCTTACTAAATGAATGCCATGAGACATGGGCACGTTACCCCTTTCAGAATCCTGCATACTGAACCTATGCAGTATCTTGTCTATGTATGTGCTCTGACTTAGGCTTAACAGCCTCTTGGATCTATCTCTGTAGATCCTAATCCCAAGGATGTATGTGGCTTCGCCTAAATCTTTCATTGAGAAAGACTTTCCTAACCAAGACTCTACATTCTGCAAGGTAGGAATGTCATTTCCAATGAGTAGGATGTCATCAACATAAAGCACTAGAAATACAATTGTGCTCCCACTAACCTTCTTGTAAACACAAGGTTCATCCATGTTCTGAATGAAGCCAAACTCTTTGACTACTTCATCAAAACGATGATTCTAGCTCCGAGATACCTGCTTCAATCCATAAATGGATCTTTGAAGCTTACATACTTTACCAGTGTCCTCTGGACGCACAAAACCCTCAGGTTGTGTCATGTACACATCCTCAAGCAGCTTTTCGTTAAGGAAGGCCGCTTTGACGTCCATCTGCCATATCTCATAGTCATAATATGATGCAATGGCAAGAAGGATTCTGATTGACTTGGCCATTGCAACTGGGGAAAAGGTCTCATCATAGTCCACACCATGAGTTTGAGTGAATCCTTTTGCAACCAGTCGTGCCTTGAAGACATTTACTTTGTCATCCATGTCGGTTTTCTCTTTGAAAACCCATTTGCACCCAACAGTTTTTACACCCTCAGGTGGATCGACTAAGGTCCAAACCTTATTGTCGTACATGGATTGCATTTCAGACTTCATGGCATCAAGCCATTTTTCGGAGTTAGGTCCCATTATGGCGTCTCGATAGGTTGTTGGCTCATTATGCTCAATGAGCAAAATATCACGACTTCCAGTAATCAGAAATCCATATCTCTGAGACTGTAGCCATGATCTATCGGACCTTCTTGGGCCTTATGTTACTTGAGTAGGCTCAACAACTTGTTGCGAGTCTTCTCTAGTTTTCATCTGTGGTTCTATATTGTCCTGTGACTCTCGAACTTCTTCGAGGTTCACCTTACTCCCACTGGTTCTTTTAGAGATAAACTCTTTTTCCAGAAAGATACCATTCTGAATGACAAACACTTTGTGATCGGTAGGATTGTAGACGTAATATCCTTTAGTTTCCTTAGGATACCCCACAAAAAGGCATTTTGAGGATCTAGATGATAATTTATCAGAGGCCTGTTGTTTAACATAAACCTCACATCCCCAAATCTTAAGAAATGACAAACTGGGTTTCTTCCCAGTCCATATCTCATATGGTGTCTTTTCAACTGCCTTTGTCGGAACACGATTTAGTGTGAATGCAGCTATTTCTAGGGCATGGCCCCAAAAGGAAGGTGGAAGGTCTGTTTGACTCATCATAGATCGAACCATATCTAGTAGAGTTCGATTCCTCCGTTCAGAAACACCATTCCATTGAGGTGTTCCTGGAGGAGTAAGTTGTGAGATGATCCCACAACTCCTAAGATGGTCAATGAACTCTTGGCTCAAATATTCACCACCTCGATCAGATCGAAGTGCCTTAATTGTTTTGCCAAGTTGGTTTTGTACTTCATCTTGGAATATTTCAAAATATTTAGACTTTATGTTTCATACCCCTTCCTCTCTAAACTGACAAAACAGTGCTGGGCCTCTTCTCAAGGCTCTGCTCAGCAGTTTTGAGCATCTCATGAAGCTTTGAAATTGATTCCTTCATATTGTTCATGTTGCAATTCATGACAAAGTCATCATAACTTTCTGGGAGTGAGATCAAGATCATATCTTGTAGCTAACTCCTGGGATATGGGGAATCCAAGCCTTTCAAGGTGATCAATGTAGCCTTTCATTTTCAACAAAATGAAGACTAATAGATTCACTTTCAGCCATTTTGCAAGAAAATAAGGCCTTTGTGGTCTCATACCTCTCTTGACTTGCCTATTGCTAGAACATTTCCATAGGATGATAAATCATCTCAGACACCTCCATGTGTTCTAGATCTCCATCAAGGTCTGGAACCCCAGTGGCAGGCTTCAGGCATCTTGTATCCATAGAGTCATCCTAATGCTTCTATAAGCATCAGTTTGATTTCTTGGATCATCAGCTGTAGGCTCGTCAAGGATGGGTTGATTGATAAGATACTCCTTTCTTTCGTGTTTAGGATCAACACTCAAGTTCCCAAACATGTCAAGAAAGTTTGTCTCATCGAGTTCGTCCTTCTCAAGGACCGATCGCATTGATGGTGTTAGGGTGTTATTATTCGACATGATTCTACAATTTAAAAGATATGCAAAGTTTAATCAGTAACCTCCCACTGAATTAATAACCCTCATTATAATTAGTGGGCTAAGATCCATATTTAGCTTAATCTTAAGTCCGCTTTGGCAGGACGCTTAAATCAAGTTATTTAGGTAGGCAACCTCTTGGCCAATTACATCACATGTAACTCTTAGATCTTTATGGGATTCGATCATCATATGACCTAGCATGTTTAATCCCATCTAATGCCTTGAGATCCAAAACCATTTTGATAATCTCAAATAAGTCAAGACAATAATGAATGTAGAGTATCACCATTACTCTCTCTTGTCTCTCCAAGATTACTCAAATGCATCCACTTTGGTGGAACATACAAATGGGTGATCGAGGTTTTGACAAGTATTCCTTTATTGATGGCATTGTGACTTAAGATTTTATTTAGAGGGTATTATTAGATATAATCAAATTATTCCCATTAATTTAATTCTAAATTAATTATGAGTGATCTAACCAAATCATAATTAAAACTCTAAATTAATGATGAGTGATCAAATCAAATCATCATTAAAACTCTAAATTAATTATGAGTGGTCAAAACAAATCATAATTAAAACTCTAAATTAATTATGAGTGATCAAATCAAATCATAATTAAAACTCTAAATTAATTATGAGTGGTCAAATCAAATCATAATTAAAACTCTAAATTAATTATGAGTGGTCAAAACAAATCATAATTAAAACTCTAAATTAATTATGAGTGATCAAATCAAATCATAATTAAAACTCTAAATTAATTATGAGTGATCAAATCAAATCATAATTAAAACTCTAAATTAATTATGAGTGATCAAATCAAATCATAATTAAAACTCTAAAGTAATCATAACATATATTAATTCATACAATTATGAAATAAATCATTATGATTAAATTATTGAGACTTGCGGCTGTCGCTTCATTTTAATACGACTATATCTATATCTTATAGGATTTCTAAAACCCTAATTGGCCGTATTAAAATATTCAAAATTAATCTCAATTAATCTTGAACTCAAATTTTAGATTAAAATAATATTAATCAAATCTATCTAACAGATCTAATTTGACCTATTTATTTTAATCTAAAATAAAAGCTTGCCAATTTAATTTATCTTTATTAATTCTACCTATATGAATGCAATCATTTATTGTATATCATATAGGGACTAAATTAATTATGCAGTGATCATATCAAAACATAATTAAAATTCGTGAACAACATGGCTCATCTAACCTGTAGTCCCCTCAAGCCAATGAGAGGACTTCTCTAAATAATATAAAAGAAAGTACATAGTTAGAAACCTCGTTTCACATACGAGGGGAGTGAGATGAGAAGAGAATGTACATTAAGAATATTTAGAGAGAGGCATGGCACGCAGGCCATATACAAAACTTTCAACCCTAGAGCCATCTTGTTCACCATACCCAAACAACACTTTGAAACGTAAATTATAAACATATTTTAATTCATACAATTATGAAATAAAATATTACTCATGATAAAATTCTCTAATTTATATCACTTTGATTTGATTACTCGCGCTACGACAATCAGCCGGTCCCTACGGCGGTCCCGCTAGCCGGTTAGCGGGCAAGGTCAAGGGGCATCGCCCATGCGGGAGGTGCAGGGGGCAGCGCCCCCTGAAGCTTTTGAAAACATCATATTTTTAAAAGGAAATTGCTTTCATAAAATCAACTTTTAAACCCCCAAAAGTGATGTCCGAATCGAATTCTTCCATCCGCCGTCATGAACGTCCGAGCCGTTATAGGTGTCCGACGCGTAATCGACGTTCGAACCTTTCAGAACGTGATCTATGCGACCAGAAATGTATGACGTCTCCGAACATGATTGACCTCGGCGTTATCGTCTTCTGACCTCATCAAGATCATTCGACCTCTATGATTTAGAACCACAAGAATAACGGCCGTGAAACCCTAACGCGAATTATCAAAATAAAGCATTCAAGAGTTGATTTCTTGATTCAAAGATTCGGTTTATCACATACATATCACACATCGGCATGTAAAGAAACCTAATTTAAACGTACGTTGAGTTGGCTCTGATACCACTGTTGGGATTCGTACACGCAGCGGATTAAAATTTCTTACGAATCCTTCCGAAGGATCACTCAACGACGTTTAAATCAAGGTTTGGGAACCCGAATCATACCTTATAATGAACACGTCTGCGTCACATTTTCTTTGATCAGGTGGGCTACCTTCTCGATCAACACGTCCGCGTCTCGTTCTCTTTGATCAGGTGGGCTACCTTCTCGATCAGCAGAAGTCGACTCTAGGATCGGCTTCCTCTACTGGTATCCACACGAACAACCACCGAACACGGTTGCGGCAGTGTGCTAGCGCTTCTTGTACGTCTCTCTCAATTTGCTCTAGGGTTTCTCGCGGCTTTCTAATACGCTTGACTGAAAGTCCCGTCTTTTTTCTAAACCCGATAGGCGTATTATATAACCAAAATTAATCCTTATTAATTTTTGGAAATTCAGATTTTTGAATCTGGTCAATATATCAATCACATCTATCTCATAAATGTAATCAAATATATTAAAAGCCAGATTTGAAATCTGAATCTTGAATTTAGATCAAATCTAAATTTAAAGCCTTTTGATTTAATTTATCATCATAAATTAAATCCGAGATATGATATCTATCTATTTAATTAAATCTGAGATACCATATCTCAGTTTAATATTAAACAGATATGGGATATCTTTATTCGAAATTAAATGAGATACAATATCTCTATTTGTTTCAGATATTTAATTTATCAAATAAATTAAATACTAAACAAATATCATATATAATATTATAATCTCAATTTATAATAATATATTAATTTCGAATTTATATGTGTATATATATATATATATATATATATATATATATATAAATCCTAGATCAAATTTAGTATTCATTTAATCTCAGACTAATCTGAGATTCAATGAATCTGGACACTTTTACCCGTGTTAGATTATTCTTGTGTGTGACCCTGCAGGCCCATATTAGATTGGCAGTGGGCCAACACTGTATCAGCCCACAAGTCGCAAGCGGCCTCTAGCAAGACATTGCGACTACCCAATTCACATGGGGATCGATGACACGATACTACCTATCGTACAACCATGTCACGTCCCTTTTGTCACGCGATAATTTGGTCAAGGATGAGGCATGGATAATGTCAACTTCCTTTTCTTGACCATTGTTTTCTCGATTCTTGAGTAGTCTAATAAGTGAAATGGAAACTCCTTTCCATCACAGTATGGCCATACATTTCTTAAACTCACTCATCGAGGGGCCTAGCATTATCTCTCTACATATGTGAGGGACAAATCTCATCTTGACCACTCACATTCCTCCGCATGAAAACCACTGATCCCGATCCTAGCCTTTATCATCACCAGGTCAAAGGTGACTTTTGACAAGGTCAAAGACCAGTGACTCATCATGTAGGAATCCATCATGATCTCAGGTCATAGGCGTTGTGACGCGGTTATACATGAGATAAGCTTATGACTTAATCCATGCAGCTTTCTCATAGTGGGTTGGTCCAGCACCTTGTACTCTTACAAGTGCCCATGACTTTGATTCGTATCTCCATACCTCATCAAAGTCATACTGGTCTTAACTCATCTTTGCTCCCGCGTAGATGACCGACCAGGGACATTTAGGATAATCTATAAGATATATCCAGGGATATAGTTATCACCATAAACATGCGTATGAAATGATAACTTAATGGAGAATAATGACTTGCTCCTAGGGCATAATTTCCAACAGGTGTAACCAGCGACAAGGAGGTGCAACTATCAAAGAAAGGATTGACCAAGCAATGGGGAACGAGAATTTTTGTCATAACTTCCCATTAGCACAAATTTTCCATATTTATCCATTGGGATCTGATCATCATCTCCTGCTTGTTATGTTTAAATTTGTCTCCAATAATAAAATTAGACCTTTCAGGTTTAAGGATTATTGGACTACTCACAATGATTTTCTGCAGGTTGTGCATGATAGTTGGTTTGTGGATGACATTCAACATATTACCTCCATTGATAAATTTGCTCTTATTTTGAATAATTGCAGGAAAAATTTAATTAAGTGGAGCAAAGAAAATTTCCCCAATTGTAAAAAGGCAATTGAGCATTTGAAAATATGTCTAAGTTCCTTAAGATAGGGATATAAAAATACAGATAACAAGAAGGAGGAAGCGTTACTCTTACATCGCATTGAAGAGTTAATGGATCAAGAGGAAAACTACTGGTGGCAGAGATCAAGAATCTCATGGCTTCAATCTGGAGACAGGAACTCAAGTTTTTTCCATTTATCTACTTTAATTAGAAGGAGAAGAAACTCAATTTTAAGCATTAAGGATGGAAATGGAGTGTGGACCAGTGAAAAAGGTACTATAAATAATCTGTTCACCACATTCTTCACTAATTTCTTCTCCTCCTTAGGGCCAAGAGAAATCACAGATGCCATTAACGCTTTGGACACCAAAATTGATGATGTAACAAATGAAATCCTGCTTCGCCTTGTCCCTATGGAGGAGGTTCGACTAGAAACTTTTGAATTAGGGGGCTCCAAGGCCCCAGGCCCGGACGGATTCTCAGGTAAATTCTACTAATTTTCTTGGCCAGAGGTGGGCGGCACTATTGTAGAAATGGTAAAGGATTTCTTTGATAATAATCTTGCCCTTGATAATATTAATGGAACCAATATTACCCTCATCCCAAAAATTGATAAGCCAGAATCAGTCTCACACTTTCATCTTATTGGCCTTTGTAATTTTTCTTACAAAATCATATCTAAAGTACTGGCCAATAGAATTAAAGGGTGCCTAGATAAATGTATTTCCCATAACCAAGGAGCATTTGTCCCTAGCCGGCTTATTCAAGATAATATTCTGATTGCTCATGAAGTTTTCCACTACTTGAGAAGAAAGAAGGACGGAAACAAATATGAATCTGCTTTAAAAATGGACATGAGCAAGGCTTATGATAGGGGTCGAATGGGATTTCTTGAGAAATGTTTTGACCAAATTCGGATTCTCGGCTAAATGGGTTAATCTTGTCATGCTTTGTGTGGAATCTGTGCACCTTAACCTTTGTATTGCAGGTGAAAGAGTAGCCTCTATTAGTAGGGGTCTCCGTCAAGGGGATCCTCTATCACCGTATCTGTTTATCTTGTCCTTGGAAGCTCTATCATGCATGATTAACAGATCCCTGTCACAGTGACGACTCACTGGGATTAAGCTAAGTAATGACTGTCCCCATCTTTCTCATAGTTTTTTCGCAGATGATGCTCTGTTTTTTATGAATGCAGATGGGCAAAATTGCCAAGTATTGTCAGAGATTCTCCAGAATTATTGCATAGCATCAGGCCAATTGGCAAACTTGGAAAAGTCCAGCATTGTATTTTCTGCAAACGCCCCAACGCCATTACGACATACTATTTGTGGCATCCTCAGCATTGGTGAGAGCATGGACCAAGGTACATACTTGGGCATCCCTAGTGTTTGGGCGAAAACAAAGCATCAAGCCCTGGCCTATATCCTTGAAAAAGTGAGCAAGAAGGTGCTTGGCTGGAGTAGCAGACATTTATCTTTTGCAGGTAGAGAAGTCATGATAAAGGCGGTCATCAATGCCATCCCAGTTTTCCCTATGTCATGCTTCAAGTTCCCTGTAAAAACCTGCAAGTAGCTGAACAGGCAAGTGGCTGATTTTTGGTGGGAAGGCCGAAACAAAACTTACTGGGTTCATGGCACAAGCTTACTTGTCCCAAAACGGATGGAGGCACGGGATTCTGAGACTTTATAAATTTCAACAATGCCCTCCTTGCAAAAATAGCTTAGCGCTTATCTTAGAGTCCAAATGAATTATGGTCAAAGATACTTAAAGGGCTTTATTTCCCTAATGACTCCTTTCTGGAAGCCAAAAAAAGGCATAGAGCCTCATGGTACTGGTCTAGAGTTCATTAAAAAGGACTTGTGTTGGCAAATAGGCAATGGAAAGTTGGTGTGAATCTGGAAGGACATGTGGATCCCATCATTACCTAACCATAGACTTGATACAGTGGATGAGACCCTTAAAAAATCTCAACGAAACATGGCTAACCTCCTCTCTAATGATAAAGTTGGGATTTGAATCCAATCAAGGCGAAAATAAGTGATCAAGCTCGTAAGGCCATTTTGGTGATCCCTATCCCTCATAACCCATCTGATGACAAGCTGCGGTGGACCGTGTCTAACAATGGTATCTACACTGTTAAAATGGGTTACTATGGCCATGCCACCAATGCCACCGCGACTACCTAGTCAGCTAGTACGTCCTCCCTTATAACCAGCAACATATGGAGAGGAGTTTGGAAAATTAAAGCACTCTCGAAGGTGGTCAACTTCGTTTGGAGAGCCTTATCATGTGCTTTAGCACAAATAACGCTTTGGTCTCTCGAAAAAGGGGAGTCACGGACCTATGCCCTATCTGCAATGAAGCAAGAGAAACCACGGAGCATCTTTTCTTTCACTGTGCTTGGGTTAGGTGTGTATGGTTTGGATATAATCTATCTGTCAAGTATGACTTGAGTAATATTAAAAGTTTCAGGATTTGGTGGCTGGAAGTAATGAACTCCAAAGGCTGACTAACTGAGTATGATATCGCACACATTAGCTGGCTCCTCTAGTACATTTGGCTTAGTCACAATGAGAAGACTTTCAATGGCACCACACCCAATCCAGTTTGGTCATTGAGAGAGCATCTTAGTCGGTTAACGCGTTTTGGAACACTTGCTTTCCTTCTCGTACCAACGAAGCAACTATCGCTCCCAAGCCTAAAGAATATTGGTTTCCTCCACTGAAGAATTATCTCAAAGTTAACCTCGATGGTGCATTCCAGGAACACACAAAAGCAGCTACAATAGGCATCCTATGTCGTGACCATCAGGGGTTGATGAAGTGGGCCTTTGTAGACAAGGTTAAGTCCCTCTCTGCGTTCATGACAGAGGCTCTTGCCCTTAAAAGGGCCCTTATGATACTTCAAGATCTAGGGAATAAGAGCATGCTATTTGAATATGACTGCCAGACCCTTGTTAATTGCCTGGAAAAAAACCAGCTTGATCTTTGTGAGTAGCAATCCTGCAGTATACTTGGAGACATCCTTGAAGCTCTTCAATCTGAGCCTAGCTTTTCGGTTCAATTCATCCCTCGCCAGGGAAATCAGGCAGCTGATGTACTAGCTGCAGTTACTTGTAAGGGTGTGCTCAATTGGGTGGGTGGAACGACCCTTACCCCCTTTGTCTATGATTCTTGAGGATAATGTGAAGAAATCAAGGATTACACCGAGTCACCCCTCAGCATTCCACAAACACGGTGATCCTAGCTGAGCATAAAAATTCTAGTTTTATTTTTAGCAGCTAGCGTCTATGCACGTCCCTTAGCTGTTCCTTCTTTTCTTTTGTATGCGTCTCTGTTTTTCTTCCTTTTTGCTCTCAATGTGCATGCCCCTTCTGCATGTGTTGACGCTAAACCTAATTTAGCCATATGTAGCCACCATTAAGCAACTAATGAGTTTTTCCAAATGTCACGGGTAATTTATTGCAACAATGATGGTGGGAGAAAACAAGGGTGGTTCTTATTTTTGATAAGTTAGGGCTTAGTCTTTTCAACGTTGATTTGTAAATATTTATATTAATGATCGACAAAAGAAGAAAGAGCTGGTTTTAACTTTCGAGAAATTAGGACAGATATTATGCATGATTTGAGTTGTTTAACTATATTTCATCCAACAACAACGTGTATCCTTAAACTTTACATTCTATATTTCTGTGCAATGCACCAATATTTTGTCTTATATAGAAGTGAAAGACACATGCCTTTATTGAAGCAAAAGAATTCTTTGCAACACAAAGTTGTCCTTGGGGAGGGGGCACTAGTAGGTTTTAAGACCGCCTCATTTAGATAAGAGTATTAAGGCTCCAGTCTTAAAATGCTTCATTATATATACTTATGGCCACCCAAACATATCTTCCATTGTTCTCATTAAAGCATTCTAATTAAGATGCCCCACATTTATGACGTTGTATTTCCTACATCTTCATCCCTTTCCCCATCCTCGCCAATCTAATTCATATTGTTGGAACTGATGGAGAAGAGAATGGCAAAGCCCTTGAGATCGAAGGGAGAAGAGGTTGTCGTTGTCGTCCTAGGCTTCCTGTTCAATTGTCCCCCTCTCCTCTCTGTGATTTATTTCACTAAATCCTACAGGAACGCTTCTCTTTAAGGTAAGAATTAAAACGAACGTATCGGCACTACTAGTAGTGCAATGGTATTGGGAGTAGTCTCCCTACCCCCTTGTACTGGGTTTGATCCCCCCATCCCCTATCGCCTATATATCAAAAAGAAAAAAGAATTAAAATGAACGTGGATCTTACTTCTGATTCATCAGTTCCCTCAATCCTTTTTGAGTATTTATTTATTTATTTTATTATGTTCTCAGTCTGCGTTGATCTGGTGATTGGCCACAGATTGCGGGAACAAACTGTTCTGATATTTCTTTGGAAAGACAGATTATACATACAAGTTCAAGATTGATTTTAATCTAAATATCGCTGCCGGCTGGAAGTAGTTCATGATTTTGTGCACACATTGCAATATTTGCTTATTCTTTATAGTTTTGATCTTAATCCATACGTACAATGCATTTACACACACTCTTTCTGGCTATGTTGCATCAACATCGACACGAGACACGAAATACGATACAGCTCAACACTTCGACACATTAATCCTAAAAAAATATAAATTTCGACACGTTAGGACACGTTTTGATATTAAATAAAATATACATATATATATATATATATATATTAATTATAATTTACATTCAAGTTCAATATTCCGTAAAATCCTAACCTTCAGCTTTGACTCATCTTAGATTCGGCCTCATCTTAAAAGTTATGCCTCCTTTTTTTAAAAAAAATACAAAATAAAAATTCATCATCAATTTAGTAATATTCAAAACCATGCATATTTTTTTAAAAATAGAAGTGTCGAGGAGTGTCAGATGGTGTCGGAGTATCGAAAGGTGCCGGAGTGTCCGACACACATATTTTTTAAAAATAGAAGTGTCCGTGCTTTATAGCTTTCTGGCTTTGAAAATTAATTTTATGCTCACCTTTTGCAGGCGATCGCCGTGGAAAAGGAAAAGTACTGTAAATATGTTTGTCGTATGCTTCTGCTAATGTTCACTTTCCGCATCATATTAGTAGAGATTGTATCGACTGTGTGTGATGTTCGCATTGATGGGCAGACCCTATAAATGGAGGATTATTATTCCACCAAATTTGAACAATTGTATTCATTATTCAATTATTGATTATCAATTCAAGATTTATATTCCTATAAACTCAACAATACAACGGACACTTTTAGGGATTTTGAGATTCATATCGTCATTCAGTTTTACGTAATTTGGGAAATTACAAAGTGTTCCTGTAAAAAAAAAAAAAAAAATTACGAAGTGATTATAATCGGTATCCATGAATTCAATATTATTATTCATGGAATTTAAAGGGTTATAATTTTTGTGCCAATAAGATGATCAGACTACAATTATACTTATTATTAATATTTATTTTTTGATTGTTGATTATCATCATCATCATTATTCATAATGATATTGAATTGATTAGGAGATTTAACATTTGAATTTCAAAAGAAAAGAATTGATTAGGGTAGGGTGCACACAAATTATGGGATTTAGAGGATTATTCTACTGGATTCAAATGATTGTATCAATGTAAATAAAGAAACAAATCCTAGTATTTATTAGATAAGATACGATCTTGAATAGGCATATTTTGTATATTATTTTTATAAAGAATTTAGATTCACAATTCCCTCTTTGTTTATTGCATAACAGAAGTTTTAAAAACTTTTGAGAGCTTTTTGAAAATAATTTGCTATAGAGGGTACAAATGAAATTTTCCCTAATTTTGAAAGTGATCTAAACACACATGGATTAGGTTTCTCTCATAATTTTTTTTATCATTATCCCTCATAATCTCTAAATCACAACTATCAAATCAATACAATACTAATTTTACTTTTTTCTCATTTTTTCAATCAATGGCCCAGATTGAGCTAATAAAAAAAAAATAAGAAAAGAGATATGGAGAGAATCTCCCCCTAAACACACATACACACACCCTCGAATCAAATTGCCACGAGCATGGAGCAGTGAAGCCGAAAGAAACTAAAAAAGATTGTGTTTATAATTATTTAGTTCCAGTTGTTCCCATAAAAACTCATTGTATGATACTTCCCCTTCATTTTTCCCCCACGAAAATATAATTTCACATTACGAAATAAAATTAGGGATTAATATATCTGCTTTTACTGCAGAAATGTTTTCTACATCAACATCATAACGACACCGTTTGAGCTTTATTTTTTTTCCCTCTTTCAAGGTTCTCTTCCTCTCCTTTTCCATCTCTGCCTTCGATGTCCTTCTTGAAAGTGCATGTGTTGAAAGTGCAGGGGCCATACCAACATTATTATGGCTTTTAAAGATTGGTCGACCAAGAGGACAAGAAGCTTCTGGCATGGCACTCATTAAGCTTGTGCGAATATCTTCATTGTAATAGCACAGGTTCCATATAATATTAGCAGCTTCCTCTTTAGCCTTCTGCGATCCTGTCTCTAATAACTGAACCAACTGAGGAATTCCTCCAGCAACATGAATGATAGAGTTCGCCGACGGCGATGGTGGTGAGGATGAAGGTCACCGGCGACTTAGAGGAAGGTGGAGGGAGCTTCAATCTCGCATCCACCACCACCACCTACAAGTACCTACCGACAGAGTTGAAAAGGGACAAAAAAATAAAGCTCAAATGATGTCGTTTTGCTGTTGCTGCAGAGTTGTTTTTTACAATAACAACAGATATATTAATCCCATAAAATTATAGTTGTCACTCTGGTTTTATTTATAAGTTCATTTTGACCGAATCTTACATACCAAGGAAAAATAGTTAATTCAATGATTATAAGGGTAAATTTTCAACTTTGCCCTCATTTATGATTGGTATTTTTAAACTGTTTCTCTCTCTCTCTCTATCTTCATTAGTATAATTAATATGGGTAAAATTGTAACAATCTCATTTATTACATGAAACTAAACTTATAAATAGAACCAAATATTTTGGTCAAAATAGACTTATAAATAAGAACCATATGGTACAAAGTCCCCTATCATAAAGCGTATATCTTATAGTAAACCTGTCATAGCCCTTGAGATTGTCCTATTAAGTTCAATTGCTTTCGCATGCGAGCGCTTATTAAGATGACAGAACACCGGAACATTTCTCAGGAAAGGTATGCATTGCTATTGTCATATATGGTACAAAGTCTACTATCATATAGCATATATCTTATAGTAAACCTGTCATAGCCCTTGAGATTGTCCTATTAAGTTCAATTGTTTTCGCATACGAGCGCTTATTAAGATGACAGAACACCAGAACATTTCTTGGGCAAGGTATGCATTACTATTGTCATATATGATGAAGAGCATTTCTTAGGGTAGTTAACTGCAATTGTAGAGCATTCAACTTAAATGTGTTGAGATTAGTGATAGAAGTTGTTTTTTTAACGTAATTTATGATATGCGAGATAAGTTTATGAGAGAAATTTTGTTTCAACTTTCGTAAATGTACTTTTCCAACACTATTCACCAAGCATTTGATTCTGGAACTAAACTTGGGTCTTTATGCGCATCTTCCTATATGTAATGACTCCTGTCCGTACAAAATGAAATCATCCAATAACTTCTTGGCATAAAGTTGATGTCAGCTTGCCTAGGAGACCCATCTAACTTGTGTGATTACTTGACCTATATAAAATAGCATTAATGGAACTGTGTTGTTTAAAAAGTTAATTAATTAAAATTAGTTATGGACAATAAATATGTGAAAAATGAATTTTGTTTTCCTAAAATACTCTTATTTATGTGAAAGAAAGATAATATGTTACTGATCCTTAATATCAGACATATTTAAGGAATTGATCTTTATCATAAATATAAGATATAATTTTCATGTTTATCAATATTTTCCTGATTTGTCCATATTTATGCTCCCTCAACAATAATCAAGAAGGAGAGAAAATGAAAGAAGTAAGGAAGACGACTAAAGTGTTTTATAAAATATATATCATATTAACTAATTTAATTAACTTCCTTAATCTAATCAAATTAGGTAAAATATATCTTTTATTAAGAACCAAGGAGAGTATTTTAAGTGCCTTAATCATAATGATAGTTAAATACAATAGTAATATGAATAATTTTGTAATTAAATAAGGATAAATAAACAAGGAGTTCAAAAAAAAAAATCAGAAAACCCTTAAATCTATTTATAAAAATCAACAACGCATATGAAAAATTTTATCACATAAAAAGGAACTCTCAACTGAGGGAGTAAAAATATTCCAACAGTGTCCCAAAAAACATAACAAACATCTAGAAAAATAACAGTTCCAAAAGATTTGGTAGACAAATAATTTAATTAGAAGGCTTCTTAAAGTAGTACTATTAGCCAACCCGTGGGTAACTAAGTTACCCTTATGGAAGGAGTACAATAGGGCATTAGCTCAAAAGGAGCTCCTTTGGTTTCAGAACTCAAGATGCAACTGGTTAAAATGGGAAATAAGAATAGTAAATTTTTTCATGCATCTACCATTATTAGGTGGAGGAAGAACTCAATTAAAGGACTAAAGAATGCCAACAGATAGTGGAATTTTGAGCAAAAATATCTTAAGAAGATGGCAATGGATTTTTATCGAGAACTTTATTGTAGTGCTTCAACTCCTAAGGTAGATTTTAATCCATGTCATGGATTTCCTAGTCTCTCTATAGAAGAAGCGAGTTTGCTTTCTACGAATATCAGTTTTGAGGAAGTCGAACTGGCGGTATTTGATATTGGTGCATTTAAGGCTCCAAGACCTGATGGAATTCAAGCATTCTTCTATCATGAGTACTGGCACATTATTGGTGACTCTCAATACAGAATGGTGTAATAAATTTATGATGATCCTTCGAATTAACAGGGATGAATGATACCAATATTGTACTTATCCCCAAGATGGACAACCCACATACAATTTGGGACTTCAGACCAATTTTCTTGTGTAATGTGAGCTACAAAGTAATTACTAAAGTACTCAGTAAAAAGGCTACAGATGATCATGGGTAAGGTGGTTGGTAATCATCAATGCAATTTTATTGTAGGCAGACAGAGTAGTGATAATATAATAATCACACAAGAAGTAATCAACTCAATGTAAAGGAAAAAAGGTTTTTCTGGTTGGCTAGCAGTAAAGGTGGATTTAGAGAAAGCCTATGATAGGTTATAATGGTCATTCATCAATGACACTTTGAGGGCGGTTGGTATTGAAGGAAAGATGGATGAGCTTATTATAGCATGTGCGTGTCTCATCTTCTTCACTTTGAGTGCTTTAGAATGGTGAACCTACAAAGTCTTTCTACTAGTCTACAGGAATCAGGTAGGTGAAGACAGAATATCACCTAGAGGGGGGTGAACAGGTGATCCTTAGAAATCTAAACTTTTCTTCGGATCGTAAGCGAAATAGAGACAAATAAGAGAAATGAACACAAGAGAGTTTATCCTGGTTCGGTCTAACACCTTGACCTACGTCCAGTCCCCAGAACACCTGGGATTTCACTATCTTTCAATATTAATTACAGACTCTGTAAACGAAGGATGGTCCTACCACTTTCGGACTCCACTCCCCCTTACAAGTTGTAATCTATACACCCACTCTTAAGGTTCCACAACCTTAAGATACAGATTTAACAATGAAATAAGTGTTTAAATACTCCTCACGAGTTGATAGAGATATGAACACTGAAGTGCAACTAGTAATGCAGATAAAACAGCAAATGAAATTAATCTCTAATTGATTGCTCAGAGTTTCAGTAGTTGGCGGAATTGAATGTGGTGAGCTTTTATAGGCTTTGTCATTAATGCCGTTGAAGGAGTTTACAAACTAGCCGTTAAGACTCTTTTGATTTTCCATTAGACACGATGCAACTCCGTTGGTGAACAGTCGACCGTTGAATCATTAAATGCTTTGCCGTCGAGTGTTTCAGGGCAGAGATTAAATCAGAGTTGTGGCTGGAATAAGTTTGCCTCGAAGGAATGTCTTCGTCTGCTACACGCTTTAATTCCATTTGTATGCTCTGCTTTAACAGGGTATTAAATACCTCTGACACGCTGGATCACTTTTTGGTGATTTAGCATTTAAACCTGTTAAACCTTTCTGAAAAGCACTAATAAACGGATTAATTTTGATTAGAAAGAGTTTATATCAATAATATAAAGCACCCAATAGATAATCTGAAGATTACAGATTTCGAGAATAAGAATTCAAATATGATGGCTAGCATTCTCGAGAATTGATCCTTCATTCTCGAGAGTTGCTTGAGCAAGAATTATTCCAAAGATGTGTAATGCTGATACTCGAGAATCAAATAAATATACTCGAGAATGACACTGTAAAATAATATCGTAAGCCACTGTGTCAGGGAATTCTCGAGAGCAAGAATTATTCCAAAGATGTGTAATGCTGATACTCGAGAATCAAATAAATATACTCGAGAATGACACAGTAAAATAATATCGTAAGCCACTGTGTCAGGGAATTATCGAGAGCAAGAATTATTCCAAAGATATGTAATGTTGATACTCGAGAATCAAATAAATATACTCGAGAATGACACGGTAAAATAATATCGTAAGCCACTGTGTCAGGGAATTCTCGAGAACTGAGAACTGTATACCAATACTCGAGAATTGCAGATTAAAAGTTTCTTGAGGAATTCTCGAGAATACTTCTGTAATTCTCGAGAATTACTTCTGGTTCATAGAGAATATTAAAGAGAGAACACGCTTGGTTCAATACTCGAGAATTGATCTTGCATTCTTGAGAATATATGCAGAGAATCAGGTGGTCTAAAACGTTTAACCCATTCTCGAGAATATATTGAATACTCGAGAATTGCTTTGTGAAGGACTTTCTATAAACTGGAATTCATTCTCGAGAATTAAAACCTATTCTTAAGAGTTGTCCACTGGAGTCAGAGATAGACAGGATAACATATTATTCTCGAGAATTGATATCTCATTCTCGAGAATTATCAGTGACCTTTAGCATTTAGACCAGCGACCATTCTCGAGAATCATTAGTTATTCTCGAGAATCGACTTCAGCATACTGATCATATTTTGTCTCTTGCATCTTTTGTCATCATCAAAACATTATAAACCAACAGCAGGGTGATCCAATTTCACCCTATATATTCACTCTTTGCATGGAGCAACTTCATCATATAATACAAGATGCAACTAATGAAGGCTTATGGACTCCTATCAAACTTGATTGAAGAGGGCCACCAATATCTCATCTATTCTTTGTTGATGACTTGATGCTCTTTCGGAGAAGCATCCAACTTTCAAGTAGAGTCTATGCTTGATTGTTTGATCTCTTTTATGGTTCATCGGGACATAAAATGAATACAAAAATGCCTAAGATATGTTTCTCAAGGAATATGCATTCGTCGGGAACCATGAAATTAAGTAGGAAAATGGGGGTTGGATTAACAGGAGATTTGGGGAAATATTTAAGTGTCCCAATCATCCATAAAAGAGCTTCCTATCTAACATTTGCACCACTTATTGAGAAAACAAAGAAGAGGTTGTCTGGATGAAATAGAGGATATCTAAATCTTGCTGGTAGAACTACCCTCATCAAGGCTGTGTTATCAGCATTACCTTTGTATTATATGCAAACCATGTTGCTCTCGAAGCGAATAGTCAATGAACTGGAATAGAGCAGTAGAAGTTTTCTATAGGGAGATACTGAAGAAAGCCGTAAGTTACATTTAATCACTTGGGCTCAAGTACAACAAGAGAAGAATTCAGGAGGGTTGGGAATGAAAAAGTTACGGAAATAAAATAAAGCCTTTATCATGAAACTGTATTGGAGACCTATATGTAATAGAGAGACCTTATGGGTGAAAGTACTTAGGTCAAAATATAGTTGTGGTGAGAATGAGATTCCAGATGTTAAGAAGCAAAGGAACTTGTCCCTAATATGGAGAGGAGTCAACAAGGTGTGGGAAAAGTTTTGAAATGGTATTGGAAGGAAAATTGGAAATGGTCGTTCTTCATCTTTCTGGCTGGACAATTGGTTTGACTTGAACATTCCTCTCATTGATTTGGTTCAAGGTTATGAACATCTCATTGATTGGAATGAGATTGTGGCTGAGTACGTGATGAAAAGAGGTTAATGGAATAGAAGAAAGATGGAGTACTGGTTTCCTTCTCATATAATAGATCAATTCGTCCATGTGCACCCTCCTTGTGAGGAGAGGGGAGAGGACAAAATATATTGGAAACCATCCTTTGTTGGGTGCTTCTCAATCAAATCACCATATCATTTCCTTTTATCAAGTAATCGACGGGTTGCGGATAACATATGGAAGATTATATGGAGATGGTTTATTCTAGAGAAAATTAAAACCTTCAGGTAATTAGCTGCTCATGGGAGAACTCACTCATCAAAGTTGAGGATGCAAAGAGGTCTGGAGACATCTACTATTTGCCCTTTTAGATGGGAGATGGATGGAGATTTGATGCATATGTTGTGAGATTGCTTTAATGTCAATGAGTGCTAGGGATCAGTGGTTGGAACAGAAAAATAGAATACTTTCTCTTCTTTATAGGGGGTGGAATGGATCAAATGGAATCTAACTCATGAGATTGGGAAAGAATATATAAAGAAGGTTCAGTAGCCAACCTTATTTGGATATCGTTGATGGGATGCACGAGTATCATGATGTAACAAATTGTTTGCTTGTGAGGCGTCTGATGGCGGTTTGAATGCACAACATAGTTTATTTAGAGCGTGTTTGGATAATGATATTCTTAGGGAAGATGTTATGGAGACGAGAATTAATTGTTCTTATGCAAACCACATTCAGAATGAAGAGGGCTTCATCAAAGTAATAGTTGACGGATCAGCCTTGGAGGATGGAAGGAGTGGATGCAGAGCTTACGTTCGAGACAAAAATGATAGATTGCTTGTAGGATTCAATTCCAAACTTATTAATGTTCCTTCAGCTAGTGCAGAAATAATTGGTTGCATTCAAGGACTTCAATTGTGTTGGTCCAGAGGGTATAAAAAATTTAGTTAGTTACTCATTGTATAGATGCCATTAATATATGTCAAGAGGATGTGATCGACATCATACTTTCAAGGATATTGTAGATGATATCAGGATGCTTCTTTATAGAGATTGACAAGTTGTGGTCACTTATAAATACAGAGAGACCATAACTATTGCGGATCATTTAGCAAAATACTCTCATAACATAGATGACTTTTTGTCTATTTCATCAACCTCCTCCCTTTATTAGAAATCTTTGCTGAGGTTGTTGTAGTGTTCTTGTTAACATTTTGAATACAGTATTATTCCAAAAAAAAAAAAATCATTTTTCATCGTAACATAAAGAAAGTAATAAATTAAAACTTATATTCTTTTCAGTAACTAAAGCAAGCACATTTAAACCCATTTAAGTCAAGGATTCTATTTGAAGTTTATAGAGTATAAAGGGAAATCAAATTTTAAAGGGTCAATCAAGGGGCCCTTTTGAGTCTACCACCGACCCTTTAAGCTCACAATACTTTCTTAATAAAATATAATTTATTGATGCAAGATTAGAAGGTAAAGTCTTAAATCCTTAACCATAAAAAGATTCTGTGGTTAAAATTACAATATATGTGGATAATTGAACCATTTTATTATATGTTTAGATTACGAGTGAAAAATATTACGAAAAAAGATTAATAGTAGGACCAAAAAAGATTAACCGTAGGAATAATATATTTTAATAAAATTATTATTTAAAATTATGATATATAAAATTAATTATTTATATAATTGATTATAATAATTGATGGTTAAATCAAGATTGATTTTAACTTAAAAATATACTTTAGTGTTAAAGAGTGTTTAGATCATTTTTAACAAAGTTAAAGTTTCGTCCATACTGTACCACAACAAAAAGTATGGTCCATACTCAATTCTATCTTACCATTTAATTATTGGGAGAATTCTATCTTACCATTTAATTATTGGGAGAATCTCATATAAAGACACTTAGTCTCACGTTTTCCTTGTGCAATAATAACGAATGAGCACGCCTTATAATCCAATGCTCCGCCCGTCTCTTAATTTTAAGCATGACGTGGCATTTTATAAAAGAAAAATCATTACCCACCCTTCATTAGAAATAACCGATAATGAGTTAGGGGTATTATTGAAAAAAATAACCCAATATTTAAATATCCTAAAACAATTTATTAATTGTTGAGATCAACATCCCTATTTTAACCGTAGGATTCTCCGTAAATTATTCATTTAATGATTTCTTGATGCTAAATTATTCGTTGTAGTAGTATCAAATTGTATAGGCAATGATATTAAGAAGCCATGTCCGTGTAATGAACACGAAAGTCAGGGGACGTCTTCTCTCCGGATTCCAGAACAATCTAGTCGGACCTATTTCCCGTTTTAGAGATCTCTTGCAAGCCGTCGTCGTTTCTAGTAATCTCTCGAACTTTCTTCACCGTCTTCTTTCTTCTTATATATTTCTCCTCTCCATCTCTCCGCCTCCAATCAAGGCTGATTCTGATATTCGCAATAACAAACGCCATACGTACAATCAACTTCATTCACCGGTGTTTCTTCTTCTTTCATAATCCTCACATTCTATCTTCATCTCTGCATCGCATAGCTTTCTTGCATCAATGGTGGCTCAGACGGAAGGAAAGGCCATTGGCATCGACCTCGGCACCACCTACAGCTGTGTCGGTGTATGGCAGAATGATCGCGTTGAGATCATAGCCAATGATCAAGGTAACAGAACAACTCCTTCTTATGTTGCTTTCACGGATACAGAGCGTCTCATTGGAGACGCTGCCAAGAACCAAGTCGCCATGAACCCACAGAACACTGTTTTCGACGCCAAGCGACTCATCGGCCGGCGATTCTCCGATCCTACTGTCCAAAGCGATATGAAGCACTGGCCGTTCAAGGTGGTGTCTGGTCCCGGCGACAAGCCAATGATCGTGGTTCAATACAAAGGAGAGGAGAAACAGTTCGCTGCCGAAGAGATTTCTTCAATGGTGTTGACGAAAATGAAGGAAATCGCAGACACATATTTGGGTCAAACGGTGAAGAACGCCGTGGTTACTGTCCCTGCATATTTCAATGATTCTCAGAGACAAGCTACCAAAGACGCCGGTGCTATTGCAGGGCTTAATGTGATGAGAATCATCAATGAGCCCACTGCGGCTGCTATTGCATATGGTTTGGACAAGAAGGCTTCGAGGTCTGGTGAACAGAACGTTCTTATCTTCGATCTCGGAGGTGGAACTTTTGATGTTTCATTGCTGACAATTGAAGAGGGAATTTTCGAAGTGAAGGCCACTGCTGGTGATACTCACTTGGGAGGAGAAGATTTTGACAACAGGCTTGTGAATCACTTTGTGCAAGAGTTCAAGAGGAAGCACAAGAAAGATATTAGCACCAATGCAAGAGCTCTAAGAAGATTGAGGACTGCTTGTGAGAGGGCAAAAAGGACTCTGTCTTCAACAGCTCAGACGACAATTGAGATTGATTCCCTTCATGAAGGTATTGATTTCTACTCCACAATTACTAGAGCAAGGTTTGAGGAATTGAACATGGACTTGTTCAGAAAATGCATGGAACCTGTTGAAAAATGTCTCAAGGACTCTAAGATTGATAAGAGTAGGGTTCATGAGATTGTTCTTGTTGGTGGCTCTACAAGGATTCCAAAAGTACAACAGCTTCTGCAGGATTTCTTCAATGGAAAAGAGCTGTGTAAGAGCATAAACCCAGATGAAGCTGTGGCTTGTGGTGCTGCCGTGCAAGCTGCAATTCTGAGTGGTGAAGGGAACCAGAAGGTTCAAGACTTGCTTCTGCTTGATGTTACCCCGCTTAGCCTTGGAATTGAAACCGCAGGAGGTGTGATGACAGTCTTGATTCCAAGAAACACAACAATTCCCGCCAAGAAGGAACAGATTTTCTCCACTTACTCTGACAATCAGCCTGGAGTGTTGATTCAGGTGTATGAAGGAGAGAGGGCAAGAACTAGGGATAACAATTTGCTCGGGAAATTCGAGCTCACCGGGATCCCACTGGCACCAAGAGGAGTTCCACAAATCAATGTGTGCTTTGACATTGATGCAAATGGCATATTGAATGTGTCAGCAGAGGATAAGACAGCAGGCGTGAAGAACAAGATTACTATTACTAATGACAAAGGCAGATTGAGCAAAGAAGAGATAGAGAGGATGGTGCAGGAGGCAGAGAAGTACAAGGCACAGGATGAGGAAGTGAAAAAGAAGGTGGAGGCGAAGAACTCTGTGGAGAACTATGCCTATAATATGAGGAACACTATCAAGGATGAGAAATTTGCAGGGAAATTGGATCCCGCAGATAAGCAGAAGATTGAGAAGGCAATTGATGAAACAATTGAGTGGCTTGATGGAAACCAATTAGCAGAGGTGGATGAGTTTGAGGACAAATTGAAGGAATTGGAAGGATTGTGCAACCCCATTATAGCGAAGATGTATCAAGGTGGTGGCGTCGGTGATGTGCCCATGGACGGCGGTGCAAGCATGCCTAAAGGTGGCTACAGCAAATCAACTTCTGGTGGTGTAGGTGCAGGGCCCAAGATTGAAGAAGTTGATTAAGTGGTCAAGGGGAAGACTTCTCAATTGATTTTTGTCTCATAAATCAATTGCTGGATTTTAAACTAGTAGTGTCTTGTGCTTAGAGAAATGAGCTTGTTTTGTCAAATTCTGATAGGTCATAGCTGCACCTGATGTGTGAACCCTATAATTTTTCTTTAAGATGACAAAAATGAAAAATCTCGACTTGCATTAGGCTCATCATGTTTCTAGCTTTCATGAGTTCTTTTTTATGCGTTCTGAAATATGCAGCTTTCCTTTGTTTCTTTTCTTTTACTTGTATGGCGAAAGTTCAGCTCATTAATACTACTGAGTTTCATTGATATTCTATTGACATTGAATATGGATTATTTAAGCTGAAGCCCTTTACCTTGCTTAATTTTTTGTAGGGTCATGCAATTCCGTGCGACCAAAGAAACTAATTTAAATTGGATTTATATATCTATACCCCTCAATCCCAGCTTACCAAACAGACTTTATGTGTTGTCGAAAGATATAAATTACACTGCGTTTCATATTTTGCCTTTAATGTTAGAGACCTTGATTTCCCTGAAGGGGTTTTCCCCTATGAAATCGATGTTTTTTTATTTTGATTAGCAAGGCAAGCAAAAGTTTGAGATGTTCAACAACTAGACCAGTGGCGGACCTACACTTGTGTATGTGGCTGTAAGTGCAGACACAAAATTATAATAATATATGTATATTGTAAAGGAACTTTTCATCAAGAAGCACTTGTGGTCTTATGGTAGAATATCATGTTAGAGACTCAGGATACCTAGGTTCGATTCTTGGCTAATGCAAATCATTTTCTTTTTTGCATGTGGAAATACTTCCCACTAGAAGTCACAACTTCCCTCATTCTTTTTAATTGTGTCACGACCATGGTTTAGGAACCCGGACCGGACCGGCCGGTTCAAGCCGGAAACCGGGGAACCGGCCGGACAACTGGTCCGAGTTAGAGAAAACACGGGTTGGCTTGGTAACTCCAAGTCAACTTGTCCAACTCGGCCTGAACCGGTCGAGTTGAATGGTCACCGAGTCAACCCAGTATTTAAAAAAAAAAAAAAGAGTGGAAGATGGAGATCGCAATCTGGGTTTGTAAAAGGTTGCCGACGATCATGTTGTGGAGGCTAAAGGAGGAGCAATGATCTGTGGAGGCTGAAGGCTCTCCACCTTCTCTGCGGCTGAGACACAAAACAAAAAGGAGGATGGAGGGAGAGAGATCTGAAGTTCTTGAGGCTCTCCACCAGTGGAAAAGACGACGGTGATGGAGATGAGAAGAAGGAGGCGGATGGTGGAGCCGCCGCTAGAACTGCCACAGGAACTAAGAAGAGAGAGTAATGAGCAGTGAGCGAGTGGGGTTATGATTTTTGCGGAGTCGGAAGAGAGAGACGGGCATATTAGAAGGAAGAGAGATCTTTGGCTTTTCTCCTTCAGCTTCACTTTTTCTATTTTCTTTTGTGATATAATACTAATCAAAAAATCAAATGGGAGCCTCGATAAAATGAAAAGATAATATCATATCTCTGCATCTCTGCAACTCTGGTGTCATGTCCCATCGATTTATTTGACAAAAAAAAAACCTCCCATCAATTTTATTTGGGTTAAGGTTCAAATTTACCAACAAACTATTATGAAAGGAGTATCTGACACAAATATTTATTAGGGGTATCTTAAATACCAACAAACAATTAAAAGGGGCCAAAAAACACAACACTGTTTGTTTTTTTTCTAACGGACGTTCATCTAATGTCCAGGTGGCATGGAGTGTGAGAGCAACTGAATTTTCTTTAGTTAAAGGATTTTTGAGTGTACAGGCGACGGACTTTACAGAACGAGAGCCACACTGCTTTCACCCTTCCTAAACTCTACAGGGTGGTTCACGGTATCGTTGTGTTCAATCCCAAGTTCAACATCGTCTCCCCCAGCGCCGACATGGACATCTTCTTCCCCGTCATTGAAACTAAGCGTTGATTGACTTCTTTCCAACCTGAGATCGAAGAGCTTCCTGAGATCGAAGAGCTTCTCTATAGCTCCGTCGAGAATGAAGAAGACATCTGTGTGTTGAAGGACAGGAGTAAGCCAATTATCTTCACCATGGCTAGATTGAACTGTGTGAAGAACATTACCGAACTGGTTGAGTGGTATGGCAAGAATGACCGCATCCGTGAGCTAGCGAACCTTGTGGCTGTTGCTGGTGACAAGAGAAAGGAATTGAAGGATCTGGAAGAAAAGGCTGAGATGAACGGCCATTTCAGGCGGATCTCGTCTCAGATGAACAGAACAATGAGTGTTACCGTGTGATCAGTGACACCAAGGGAGCTTTCGTGCAGCCTGCTCTGTATGAGGCCTTCAGGCTCACCGTCGTTGAGGCCATGACCTGTGGTCTGCCGACTTTCACCACCTGCAACGATGGTCCAGTCTCTCTTGATTGCTCTGAACACAGATAAGGCAAAGTCAAAAAATACAGCAGTAGGCGATGAAGATGAAACAACCCCATGAGATGATATTTTGGTGTTGAGGTAATGAAGTTGGTGGCCGGTGGCGTTAGGTAGGGGAGAGAGAGAGAGAGAGAGAGAGAGAGGAAAGAGAGAGAGCAAGGGGGAGAGTAAGGGGAGAGAGTTGATTGACCGGTGGAAGGAGGAAGAGAAGAAGAAAAAGTGTGTCGAGAGAGAGAAGAGAGAGACTAAGGAAAGTCAAATTTTTTTTGACTCAGGATGTCCACATCTTTGCCACATCATCACATCAAACCACCCTTAACAGCCCACACTAACGGACGTTGTGTTTTTTTACCCCTTTTAATTGTTTGTTGGTATTTAAGATACCCTTAATATATATTTGTGCTAGTTTCATAATAGTTTGTTGGTAAATTTAGACCTTAACCCATTTTATTTTGATATGCATTTTTACTAGAAAATATTACTAGAGTAAAAAAGAAGAGGACCAATCAATAACTTTTATTGGATTTAAGCAATCACGTTTGGGTCTGATCTGACTCCTGCAAACCACTACTCACCTATCGCTTAACTCAACATTTAAACCTTTTCAACAGTACTACTACTCACCTATTTTTTCGACCAAAAAAAAAATCTCATCTATTTTAATATATGATTATTATTAAAATACGAATATTTTTATCTATTTTTATTAAATTTTTTAATTAATACCGGTTTGACTCCGGTCTGACCCACTGACCCTTGACCCAGTACCCACCAGTTCAATGACCGGGGTCACAACAATATATATATATATATATATATATATATATATATATATATATATATATAGGGAAAAAATTACAACAAAATACCCACTATTTCCAATTTTTTAAATATTTTTACAAATTATAAATTAAATACATTTATCATATATAATTTTACTCTTAATTATAAATAAATCCTAAAGTAAAAATTAGGATATTACAAAAATCGTTAAGCTCATAGGGGTATCAGCTCTGTTGCAGTAATTCATTCCATATTTTTTAAGAAGTTCCCGTAGTTATTTAGTTTGAGAAATAAATATTCTATTATTCTTTTGCTTGTTTTGAAGTCCTAAGAAGAAATTTATTTCTCCTATCGTAGACATTTCAAACTCACATTGCATGATCTTGATACATTTATGTTGAACGTGATATGTTTGATAACATTGATAATGAAGATATAAGGCAATATTTTAAAGAAATGAAGGATCGAAGAATGTTTTTGTAATCATTTTGTTGTAATAGTTTAGTTGACTCTTAATTATTATTTTTCTACGTTAAGTTGAAGTTTTCTTTAATTTTCTTGTCTATATTCTTTTGTTTTTTAATGTATTTAAAACTTTCCTTAAAAAATAGGTTAAAGTATACTTTTAGTTATTTAAGTTTATATGAGGTATACTTTTGGTCCCTTAACTTTATAAAACATACTTTTAGTCCTATAATTCTAACACCGTTAATTTTGCTAACGGAAAATACAAACCCAAGTGATAACAGTGTAAACTTAATTGATGACTGTGTAATTAAATGCTATTAAGTTAAAATTTAAAATATGGGTAAATTGAAGAATATATAAAATTTATGTAATTAAATGGTATTAGTCATCATTTGAGTTTGCCACGTCAACGTTTTCCATTAATAACATTAACGGTATTAGAATTTTGGGACCAAAAGTATACTTTATAAAGTTAAGGGACCAAAAGTATACCTTATATAAAATTTAAAAGACTAAAGTGTACTTTAGCCTAAAAAATAAAATAAAAAATCGGGGGTGCTGCCACCTGAACCCCCGAATCCCTCACTAATTATGCACCCACAAATATAAAATCTTGGATCCGATACTGAACTAGACAACAAATTATAGTTGGGTGGGATATAGATCCAAAGATATTATTCAGTAGATCTTTTATGTAGCAGATCCGAATAGAAGCCTGGAGAAACCGATTGGATAACTTGTAATTCTGTGGCAGTGGAGGATTTGTAGAAGAGACATAATATGTTACTCTTTCCGTACAAGATATATTTGAAAAATTGGTTTCTATCTAGATTTAAGATAAATTTTTTATATTTATCATTTTTTTTGGATTTATCTTGATTGATGCTCTCTCAATAATAATCAAAGAAAAAGGGAATGAGATAATAATGGAAGATGATTAAAGTGCTTTATAAAATACATATTTATATTAGCTAATTTTACTAACTTCCTTAATCTAATCAAATTAAATAATTATGTTTTATATATTAAGGACCAAAGGGAGTGTATTGAGTGCTTTAATTATGTTTTAATCAGACATGGTAATTAAATACAATAGTGGTATCAATAATTTTGGTAATTAGATAAGGATAAGACAAGGAGTTTTTTTTTTTTTAAAAAAATAAACAGCCCAATCTATTTATAAAAATTAACAACGCATTTTTGAAAAATTTTATCTCATAAAATGGAACTCTGAACTGAGGGAGTAAAAATATTCCAACAATATCCCAAAAACATGACAAGCATCTAGAAAAATAACAGTTTCAAAAGATTTGGTAGATCAATAATTTAATTAGAAGGACACTCCTTCTTAAAAGTAGTATTAGTCAACCTGTCGGTAACTAAGTTATTACCCTTTTAAATAATCGTTTTTCATCATAATATAAAGAAATTGATGAAACTAATTAAAAACTTATATTCTTTTCAGGAAAGAATTAGTTTTCTTATATTTTTGCTAAAAGTAAGATATAATTTTAAATCAAATTATTTTTGGCTTTGCATAAAAATAGTATGTAATTTGGTTAATCAAATTTACATTTTAACTTTCTGTATTTTAATTTATAACCCACCATCCATCATGATAACTCCAATACCATTATCAAAGGCTATCAACTGCCATAAGGGCATTTTAGTTGGCATATTCTCTTAAACCTGTAAGAAAATTCAGCGGCAGCCCCAGAAATGCCCTAATTGATAGAACTAGAATGACTTATATGAACTTAATTAAAAAATATAAATATGTAATAAGACATGAGAAATTATGATAACATTTTTATCCATTAAAAAATATATACGAACTGCTTAAAAAAATTGACCTGTAGCCCTAAAAAATTCCATCTCAAGAACAATTTATTTAGTTTTTTTTTTAAATGTTCGATGTGGTTGAATTTAGAAAACCTTCTTAAATTTCAATTTTTAATTTTATATAAAGATAGATTGTTGAAGTTTGAATTTTATTTTATAATAAAAAGATTTTTTGAGAATTCAGTGTCAAATAAAGGGTTGAGGTCCAAATTTATTTTAGAACTTGTCATGTAGGAGTACTTCAAAAGGTTTTTAAGGAGTAATGATAGCTTTCTGTCCAAAAAAAAAAAAGGAGTAATGATAGCTGAAAGTTTTCAAATCAGAGTAATTAGACCAAGCAAGTATGACAGTTAGTTGGCTAATATTTTGAGTTGTTAGTCTACGTGTCATCCATGTCAATTTTATTTTGAGTTTAGGTGTAAATTTGTCCAAACGTTTTCCTCGAAAGGAAAATTGTCCTGAAGGTTTATAAATCATAGTAATTTTATTCTTGATGTTATCCATGTTAAGTTAACCTCATTAGTAGACCAAATATATTTATCTAGCAGATCCATATATCATTTACTTCAATTTCTTTCAAAATTAAATTTCAAAATAACAATTTTTTTTTTAAAAAAATTCATTCGTCTTAAGGATTAGAGAAAATATGAGTTACTCTTATTAGCAGAGTATTGGAAGATGGAAGAGTACCCATTTAAAATGCAAAAGTGTTCAATAATCAACACTCAATTTTGTAAATAGGTTAAATGTTCTTAGAGCCCTTAAAACGAGATAAGCTTGCCAAGCCAGCACGTTTAAATTCATCTAAGTTAAGGGTTTTATTTGAAGTTTATAGAGTGTAAAGGGCCATTCAAATTTAAAAGGGCCAATCTGTTTAACCCTGTAAATAAAAATGAACCCTTTCGGCCAATTATTTAAGCCCGTAATATTTTTTTAAAATAAAAATATAATTTATTAATGCAAGATGTTAAGGTGAAGTTTTAAATCCTTAACTATAAAGATCTTACGGTTAAAATTACAACATATGTGGATAATTTAACAATTTTATTATGTGTTTAGATTAACAGTGAAAAATTAGAACAAAAAAGATGAACGGTAGGAATAGCGAATAATAGATTTTAAATAAAATTATTATTTAAAATTAATTATTTATAAAATTGATTATAACAATTAATTATCATGAAATATTTTAAAAATATACTTTAGTATTAAAAAGAGTGTTTAGATAATTTTTAACGAAATTAAAGTTTTGTCCAAACTGAACAACAACAACAAAAAGTATGGACCATACTGCAGTAGTGTCAAATTACTATATAGCCAATAATATTAAGAAGACATGTCCGCGTAATAAACACCAAAGTCAGGGGACGTCTTCTCTCCAGATTCCAGAACAATCTAGTCGGATCTATTTCCAGATCTCTTGGAAGCCATCGTTTCTAGTAATCTCTAGAATTTTCTTCAACGTCTTCTTTCTTCCTATATATTTCTCCTCTCAATTGGCGTTTCTTCTTCCTTCATAATCCTCACATTCTATCTTCCTTTGTCAATCGCATAGTTTTCTTGCATGAATGGTGGTCCAGACGGAAGAAAAGGCCATTGGCATCGACCTCGGCACCACCTACTGCTGTGTCGGTGTATGGCAGAACGATCGCGTTGAGATCATAGCCAATGATCAAGGCAACAGAACAACTCCTTCCTATGTTGCTTTCACTGATACAGAGCGTCTCATTGGAGACGCTGCCAAGAACCAAGTCCAAATGAATCCCCGGAACACAGTTTTCGATGCCAAGCGACTCATTGGCCGGCGATTCTCCCATCCTTCTGTTCAAAGCGACATGAAGCACTGGCCATTTAAAGTCGTGTCTGGTCTTGGCGACAAGCCAATGATCGTGGTTCAATACAAAGGCGAGGAGAAACAGTTCGCTGCCGAAGAGATTTCTTCAATGGTGTTGACGAAAATGAAGGAAGCCGCAGAGGCATATTTGGGACAAACAGTGAAGAACGCCGTTGTGACTGTCCCTGCATATTTCAATGATTCTCAGAGACAAGCTACGAAAGACGCCGGTGCTATTGCAGGGCTTAATGTGATGGGAATCATAAATGAGCCCACTGCTGCTGCTATCGCATATGGTTTGGACAAGGCGGCTTCGAGGTCTGGTGAACAGAACGTTCTTTTCTTTGATCTCGGTGGTGGAACTTTTGATGTTTCACTGCTCTCAATTGAACTGGTCTCAATTGAAGAGGTGATTTTCGAAGTGAAGGCCACTGCTGGTGATACTCACTTGGGAGGTGAGGATTTTGACAACAGGCTTGTGAATTACTTCGTGCAAGAGTTCAAGAGGAAGCACGAGAAGGATATTAGCACCAATGCAAGAGCTCTAAGAAGATTGAGGACTGCTTGTGAGAGGGCAAAGAGGACTCTGTCTTTCACAGCTCAGACAAAGATTGAGATTGATTTTCTCCATGAAAATATTGATTTCTACTGTACAATTACCCGAGCAAGGTTTGAGCAATTGAACAGGGACTTGTTTAGACAATGCATGGAACCTGTGGAGAAATGTCTTAAGGACTCTAAGATTGACAAGAGCAGAGTTGATGAGGTTGTTCTTGTTGGTGGCTCTACAAGGATTCCAAAAGTACAACAGCTTCTGCAGGATTTCTTCAATGGAAAAGAGCTGTGTAAGAGCATAAACCCAGATGAAGCTGTGGCTTATGGTGCTGCCGTGCAAGCTGCAATTCTGAGTGGTGAAGGGAAGGTTCAAGACTTGCTTCTGCTTGATGTTGCCCCTCTCAGCCTTGGTGTTGAAACTGCAAGAGGTGTGATGACAGTGTTGATTCCCAGAAACACAACAATTCCCTTCGAGAAGGAACACATTTTCTCTACTTGCTCTGATTTACAACATGTAGTGCTCATTCAGGTGTATGAAGGAGAGAGGGCAACAACCAGGGACAACAACTTGCTCGGGAAATTCGAGCTCACAGGGATCCCACCAGCACCAAGGGGAGTTCCTCAAATCAATGTGTGCTTTGACATTGATGCAGATGGCATATTGAATGTATCAGCAGAGGATAATCTTGTTCCTCAAATCAAGATTTCTATTACTAATAATGACAAAGGTAGATTGAGCGAAGAAGAGATAGAGAGGATGGTGCAGGAGGCAGAGAAGTACAAGGCACAGGATGAGGAAGTGAAGAAGAAGGTGGCGGCGAGGAACTCTGTGGAGAACTATGCCTATACTATTAGGGACGCTATCAAGGATCAGAAATTCTTTGGAAAATTGGATCCGGCAGATAAGCAGAAGGCTGAGAAGGCAATTGATGAAACAATTGAGTGGCTTGATGGAAACGAATTAGCAGAGCTGGATGAGTTTCAGGACAAAGTGAAGGAATTGTCAGCATTGTGCAACCACATTATGGCTAAGTGTTCAAGGGGAAGACGTCTCCATTGATTTCTCGGCCAATTCCACACAAACGTTCTCGGCCTCCGAGTCGGGGGAGAATGTAATTCCTCCTTCTCCAGTAGAATTACAACAAAAGAAAGATGAATTCCATTTTCTAGTTTTACGTCAGTTTCTGCATTTTTGCGACCGCGATCTGGAATGATGGCAAATTAATACTTCTGAAGAAAGGGGAAGCCCTTTATTTTTCAATCTTCATTCATCTGGTTTTGAGCCTTTTATCTTGCTTAATTTTTTGAAGGTCATGCAATTCCTTACTGAACAGTGAATGGTCCTACTAATCATCCTATTCGGCATTCTAAACCACTCACTAATGGCCAAAATTAATTTTAAAAAAAAAGAGGTAAAACATGTGCCCACGTCATTATAAAAATAAGGTAAACACCCAAAAGTCAGTCTGCTAGCCGTCTGGGTTTAAAATACCATGCATATCATGCAAAAACATTTATTACCCTCTACGTTCCCTACGTATCCATGCCTTTACTATTCAGTTTTATTTATTTGTTTGATTGCACTCTCCACATGTACACAAATAAACAAGAGGAACATTCTATCTGCATGGTTATAAAAAAACCGTTATATTTTGTATGTTCATTGAATAGCTTTGACAGCATATAATAATATGAGATTCTAGTGTATGAGTTTTGAGCTTAAGCAAATTGATTACTTTTAAGCCAGTTTGAATTAGCAGTCGAATGTGTTTTTCCAATGTACATTCTAATTAAGATGCTCAATCTTAGATATAGACTTAAAATGCTTCATTATACTAATGGCCGCCCAAACATATCTTCCACTGGTCTCATTAAAGCGTTCTAATTAAGATGCCCAGCATTTATGACGTTGTATTTCCTGCATCTTCATCCCTTTCCCCATCCTCGCCAATCTGATTTCATATTGTTGGAACTGATGGAGAAGACAATGGCAAAGCCCTTGAGATCCAAGAGAGAAGAGGCTGTCGTTGTCGTCCTTGGCTTCCTGTTCAATCGTCCCCCTCGATCCTCTCAGTGATTTATTTCACTAAATCCTACAGGAACACTTCTCTTTAAGGTAAGAATTAAAAAGACGTGGATCTTACTTCTAATTCATCAATTCCTTCAATCTTTTTTTGAGTATTTATTTATTTCATTATGTTCTCTATCTGTGTTGATCAATCTGATTATTGTCCAAAGATTGCGGGAACAAACTGTTTTGATATTCATCTGATGAACTTGCAACAACTGCTCCTTCTTACAAAGAGGTGGATATACACAAATTACAAATTATAAGACATTGGCTTTGAGATATCAGATTCACCATACAAACATTAATTAGAACTCAGTTTCAACTTATTTTATTGCCTCAGGTCAGCCACAAATGGGGCAAATTCACATAAAACAGAAACCATAGCAAAACTAGCTATTATCGCGGCAACCTTTCAACAGTCATCAATAATGAAAAGATCATTGATCTGAGTAAAAATATTCATAAACCAGACCCAATATTATTCCATATAGCTCTGAATATTCAGCACCAGTTTTCTGCTTTAAATTTCAAGAGCTTGGGAGAAAAACTTACCTATAGTTTGCTCAAACAATTTCCTTCAATTGACACAAAAGATTTTCAATTATTGCTAGCTAGAACCTACAATAACTCATACCACAAAATTCCAAAATCAGAATAGGACTAAAATGGATTCAGTGCTCCATGATTAACAATGCCAAATTTTCTTAAAGACACAAACTAAAAACCCTAACCTCCGTGGAAGAAAGACGACAGAATTTATGGCGGCATCTGGAACGGAGAGGGCCAGAGGGGGGATCTAGAAGCATTGATGGTGGACGAGAGGCCAAGAGCGGAGAGCAATTGATGGCGAGATCTAGAACAGAGAGGGGGGATCTGGAAGTACTGATGGCGGACGAGAGCGGAGACGGAGAGCGACGTCGGAGGTTTTGGAGCCGAGAACGGAGTGAGAGAACGAGAGATGATCGATGGTCGATTCGAATGGGAAAAAAAAGGATGGAGAGAGTGAGAGAACAGGATATATGATGAAATGGGGAAAGGGGAAAAAAAAAAGGATAAAGAGAAGATGGAGGTTCGAACCAACGACCTGTAGCTGAAAGTATAAAGTCTTAACCAACTACACTACCCATACATATTGTTACTAAATTTTCTCAAGTTATATTTTCTTATGGGTGCACTTGCCCCCATTGGCACAAGTGTAGCTCCGTCCTGCACACACTGCAATATTTGGTCATTCTTTACAATTTTGATCTTAATCCATACAATGCATTTACACACTGCAATATTTTTTTTTATGATTTTAAAATAATTTTAGGATCTCAAAAATATTTCAGATACTGACTGGTACTAAGAAGAGACTTCATGATACTGATTGGTACTGAAAAATGTTTTAAGGTACTAACTAGTACTTAAAAATATTTCACAATCTTTAAAAATTATTTGACGATCTTTAAAAAAAAAAAGCATTCACCATCCTATAGAATTTTTTAAGTATTAGTCTGCACCTTGAAATAATTTTTTTTAGTATCATAAAGTATCTTTTTAGTACCAGTTGTATCCTGAAATATTTTTTCGATAATCTTGAAAAAATATTTCAGGATACTGGCTAGTACTAAAAAGATACTTCACTATATTGAAAAAATATTCTATGGTGTTAATTGGTGCTTAAAAAATCCTATAGGATGGTGAATGCTATTTTTTTTTTATAAAAAAAAAAAAAGCAGTGTGATTTTGCAGTGCCTTTTTGATTGCATAGGATCGCAGCGGATGAAAACTTCTACTGATGTTCAATTTCCGCATCATATTAGCAGAGATTGTATCAACTATGTATGGGGTGGGTGAAGTTTGGGTTGATGGGTGATGCTACCAAAATTTAAATTAAGCACCGCAAGTGTACGGGTCATGAAAATAGTGAGTGGTAAATCAAGGTCATCCCATAGAGACTCAGTCTAACTAGTGACTAGGTGTTAAATTTCCTTTTTTCATTTAAGTTGAGCAAATCAGAATTATTTAATTTTCAAGATGAGTGAAAAAAAAATGCAGATAAAACAAGAAATTAATAATAACAAAGACTTTTCACAGAGAGCTAATTCAAATATTGAGGAAGACAACTTAGAGATATTAATCCCTTGTTTGTTTCTTAGATTTTATTCCTACTAAATTAATTCTAACTTAACTTAATCAGCTAATCTAGAGTATTAATATTTATAAGTGCCTGTCGGTCCACTTATACACCTACCTCAAATAATTATGCAATGTCTCACACAATTAATTAAGATGCAATTTAAATCGGGCTCACCCTAATTTGATTATGTGGAGCTTCTAGGTATATGTCTATCCTAAACGCAAATTAGATTAAAAATCTAATTCCACACTATTTAATCTAAGGTCAATTTAAGATTTCCTTCATCAAGTTTAATCCTAAATTCCCAAACATGTTTAATGATGGTCAATCACTAAACAATGAATAATCAAAACAAGATTAAATAAACTGAATTAAAATTAAGCAAAACTAATTAGTGGGAACAATTCATAAATTTCAAACAAGTTCATAATACTCTAAGTTGTAAAGGAAAAGTTAGCCACACATGACTTTAAATATCATCACAGCAAAATCAAAACTAAGGTCCAACCACATACTGGAAAAGATTAAGCAACTTGAAATAACAGGACCAAAGACAAAGACTAAGCCTCTTAGTTTTGGTTCGATGCTGCAGGTACTTTTGAGAAGACAATGATGATTACAGCAGCACCTCTCTCCGATCGTGCTCCCTGTTCTTCCAGTGAAAATTGTCTCCCTCCAATATATGCCGCCTCCAACTCCAGCGCAATTCTCTTCTCTTTCGGTTTTTTTGTCCAGCGCCTCCAATCTCCTAAGTATCCAATGCCGCCTCTGCCTTTCCTTTCTGCACAGCGTTCTTTTTCCCCGAGAATGAATGAATCCCCCGCCACCTTTGTAGCTTTCTTTTTCTAGGTTTTAATTGATCCAAATCACAGCCCAAACGGTGTCGCATCCTGGGTATTCTATTTAATTGGATCAATAATTCCCTTTCTCTCCAAAACGCTGTGGCTGCATCATAGTTTCTTTTTATCAATTGCCACATTCAACTCCAAAACGGTGCTTTCCATGAAATAAGAAGAGAAATATAATAATAATAATAATAATAATAATAAACTAAAACCATATTATTTTTTTCTTTTTTTTTTCATTTCATTTTAGTAACTTATTATTATTTTATTTAAACTAAAGTGTTTCCATTTAAATTTAAAAAACTATGGTATTTATAATAAAATCCCCTAAATAATGCACCACTTTGATTTCTCTTAAAATGATATAGTCTCATAAAAATCTCCTAAAATTTCTTAGATAACTCTCTAAATATCTTCAAAATGTATTTCAAATATACAAAATACGGAGAGTTATCAATGGACAGACCCATAATAAATGGAGGATTATTCCACCAAATTCGAACAATTATATTTATTATTCAATTATTGATTATCAATTGAAGATTTATATTCCTATAAACTCAACAACAGACACTTGTTTTAGGGGATTTTGAGATTCATATCGTCAGTAAGTCTTATGTAATTAGGGGAATTACAAAGTATTCATGTCAAAAAAAAAAAATTACGAAGTGATTATAATCAGTAGAGAGAATCTTATATAAAGATAGTTGAAATAAGAAAATCCTATATCAGGTTGATAAATTCAATAAATCTGAAATTAGGGCAATAACTCAATAATATAGAATATTCAAGTGTTGATTATTTTTCAATAATATCCTTAACTCATAGTAAAAGAAAAAAAAAAGAAGGGTGAAGGTGCAATTTTACCAACAAATTATTAGGGAAAGAGCATCTGGCACAATTAATTATTTAGGGTACCTTAAATACAAAGGAACAATCAAAAGAGGGCAAATAACACAATTCCGTTAGAGTTAAACTAATGGTGTTAGGAGGAAAGGTAGGGTATACGCACGTGTCAGTTGGGAAAAGGAAAAAGAAGAAAGCTGGCGGTCAAACCTTCCTCCACCTATCCCTTCGCCTCTCTCCTTCCTCTCCAGCGAGTTTTACCTCGGAACAGACCACCAAGTTAGACATAGTAATGAAGAAACCCAGCCTCAATAGCAATCCTCAGAATTCACAAAATAGCAGTCATTTGCCATGAAACCCGATTGCGGGCGCATGAATACCAAAATGCTCACAGCCGCACTAGATAACAACCCCGCCATTGCTGTACATGGTTTCGGCGACAAGAATCGACGCTTCCTCGCATACCAGAATGACCTCCCCCGCATACATTTCCTACTTAGGGTTTGCAAACCATTGCAGAGAGAGACGTAGGGAGGGAAAGCAACGAAGTCTACCAGCCAAAACACCAAGACACAAAGAGAACAAAAAAACCCAATACCATTGAGAGCGACAAAGAAGGTGAAAAATCAATTTCTATTATCTCAAATATATTTTTCAAATGTTGATCAGGGGACATACATGGGCAATACCCAGATCTATTGCGATTGTTTGAATACGGTGGTTTTTCGCCGTAATCGAATTATCTCTTCCTCAAAGATTACGTCAACAGAGGAAAACAGAGTATTGAAACCATGTGTTTGCATCTCGCCTACAAGATAAAATACCTAGAGAATTTTTTCCTTCTCCGAGGGAATCATGAGTGCGCCTCCATAAACAGGATCTAAGGATTCTACAATGAGTACAAGAGGAGATTCAGCATGCAACTATGGAAGGTATTAACGGATTGTTTTAATTGCCTGTCGGTGGCGACGATGATCGACGACAAGATCCTGTGTACGCACGATGGTTTGTCGCCAGAGATGGAGAGTATAAACCAGATAAAGGAGCTAGAAAGGCCTGTGGATCTGCCGGATCAAGGATTGTTGTGTGATTTGCTTTGGGCAGACCCGAATAAAGAGAACACAGGTTGCAGTGAGTTAATAATCCTCACTAGATGTTACTCAAACAGCGACGCGTAATTGATTGTTTTATGCAGCGGAGGTCTTCGGCGACACTGAGAATCTCACCGGCAGTGATGAAGGTAAAGAGTTGCTAGAGAGGAAGGAGAGAGGCGAAGGGACATGTAGAGGAAGGTTTGACCGCCAACTTTCTTCTTTTTCCTTTTCCCAACTGACAAGTGTGTATACCCACCTTTCCTCCTAACACCGTTAGTTTAGCTCTAACGGAATTGTGTTATTTGCCCTCTTTTAATTGTTCCTTTGTATTTAAGGTACCCTAAATAGTTAATTGTGCTAGATGCTCTTTCCCTAATAGTTTGTTGGTAAAATTGCACCTTCACCCAAAAAAGAATGACTAAGAGATTAGCCCGAAGTGCACCGCGAGGGTGGTTGAGTAACAGAATGGTGGAGGTAGTGAGGATGAGCAGTTTTTGGAGAATGTTTGACGCAAGCACTCAACTTTATGTGGAAAAATGTTCGCATGATCGAGAAGAGAGTTTAAAAGAGCGGTCTCCAGTGAAGGAATTTGCACCACTAGTGACAAACTTTCGTCGGCGGCTTCTTGTGGGCATTGGGTCAGCTTCACATGTGGGTGTGGGGGCCAACTTTGGTGGAATTACTAGATTTTTTAGAAATATCAGTTATGCCCCACTGACATTTTAAAAAGTCATAGTTTAGTCCCTCTCAGAAAAGTTTTGAAGTTCTCACTTAGGGCCCTGGTCAGTGGTCAAAACGCAAGGGTCAAAACGCAAACTTCGTTTTGACCAAGGCTAGGTTAGATGCGTTGGAGCTGAGGGAAAAATATGGAGGACCCGACATCAGGACCCGAGAGGGCTGAGGGATTTTTATTCATAACCAGCGTTGCGAGAAAGAGGGAGAGCTTGGACCTGGACCTTCATCCTTCTTCTTCGTTCCTCCTCCTTGGTCGCCGGTGGCTCTCATCATCCTCACCATTGCCACCGGCAACCCACCTTCACCGTGAGCTGGGGAGTCCGCCCATCATCTTCTTCATTCAGTCACCGGTGAGAACGCCACCACCGACCAGACCACCGTCAACAACCATCCCCTTCTACTTCGATCTCTCTCTCTCTGACTTCGTCCTTCACCTTCTTTGTTCACCACCACCTCCGTCGACCTCCATCGTCAACCACCAGTTCCGACCATCACCTTCAATCCTTCCTTCCTCCATTTTCCATTTCTTTTTCCAGCGACCTTGACTCTTCTCTGATTTCCATTTCTCACCGTTAGCCCATCTGTTCGCTATCGCCACCACAACACCATGCTCACTTAACTTCATTCCTTCCATTCCTTCACAAGGAAACCGACAGACCCATGCGCCATGCTCTTTTTTTACTCAAATCTGACAGTACATTCGTGACCTATATAGATTTTGGGTATTTTGAAGATTTTGAGAAAGTTGTGGGTACAGTTAAGAGTTAAGATCATGAGGGGCTGATTCTTTGCTTCTTGGGGATGAAAGTAGCTTGAGTTCGAAAGCTTTAAAGGGAGTTTATTTTATTTTAATCTATTTTCTCTAATTGCATTTTAATTTCTTAATTTTAGGAATATTGATTTGTATTTTTGAGACTTAGTTTACCTGGTTGGATAACTTTGTGGATTGAACCTATGTGATTGGATTTAATTTTAGTAGCTTGTTGGATTTAAATATATTTATTTCCTTATTGATTCAACGATATTGTGCTTTCTACGTGGTATTGTTAGATAATATGATTGAATTGGATTAATTGAGTGGCGTGGTATCACATTCTTATCAAGAGGGAGCATATTGCATTAATTTAATCTTAATTACACACTAAGTGGTTTTAAACAATATCTCAAAAAAATAGTAGTTAGCTACGGTAGTAGGTGTTACTATTAATTGGGAATATTGGACTCAAGTGGTATCTTGGGGTTTTTCATCTAGACTTAGTGAAATTCACTCTTATATTTATTGAACGAAGATAGCCACTATTTCATTTCCAAGAGCAATCATTCATACATTTCATACTCCATTCCATTTAATTAAAAAGACCAAAAACAATAGTTAGCATTTAATTGAATTGCATTCCTATTTTAGTTTATTAATTTGAAAATCCAAAACCAATTTTTTCCTTGTTTTAATTGCATTAGCATAACATTTAGATTATTTAAGATTCAATAAAAGGCTCCTCGAAAAGAGAAAACGATCTTAGGTTTGCCTATACGTAATTCTTGGTTTATTTTTTATTGTGGATTCCAAGACTAAAGACAAAAAGACCCTCACCAATGACCAGAGCTTCACAGCGCCCATATGTAAAAGGAAGATTGATGAAAGCAAGCATGAGGGAGGATTTTGCAAGAAAAGCAAAATACTACAAACTGGAGTTTGGAGTGGAGAGTCCTTCGTTTCGACGGCACAACGTAGCTGTGTGTTGTGCTATTGCTGGTAGGCCTTCACTCTAATAGAAATGATCAGCTTTTCAATTGCATTTCTATAAAATTGATTTTTCATTCCCTTGTATTTTTTTAATAAACAAGGATATGGGGGTAATTTTGCTAAAATTCTAAATCCATAATTGTGTTACATAACATAATTAATAATTTGTTAAGTTTAGTAACACAAATTAAAATTTGGCTACTTTAACCGTCTTTATATGAGATTCTCCCAAATCGGTATCCATGAATTCAATATTATTATTTATGGAATTTAGAGGGTTATAATTTTTGTGCCAATAAGAGGACTATGATTATACTTATGATTGATATTTATTTTCTGATTTATGATGATGATGATAATAGTTATTATTATTATTCATAACGATATCAACTTTTTTAGGAGATTTAAAATTTGAATTTCAAAAGAAAAGAATTGATTAGGGTAGGGTAGGGTGCACATAAATCATGGGATTTAGAGGATTAATCTATAGAATTCAAATGATTGTATCAATGTAAATAAAGTAACTGGTCCTAATATTTATTAGATAGGATATGATCTCATGTATATAAATAGGCATACACTTATATATTATTTTTTTTCAAGGAATTCATATTTTTAATTCCCTCTCTGTCTATTGCTTTACAGTTTATTACTTTACAGAAGTTTTAGAAAGTTTTGGGAGTTTTTTAAAAATAATTTGCTATTAAAGGGTGCAAACGAAATTTTCCCTAATTTTGAAAGTGCTCTAAACACACACACACCCATGAGATTATCCTATCAAGTACTATCGTTGGTCCTATAGGACATAGTTTGTATTGCAAACTATGTCCTATATTTAGGATTGAAAGAATACCATTATTTTCACATGTAAGCCCTTAGTAAGATTACAAAACACCGGAACATTTGTTGGACAAGGTATGCATTGTTGTTGTAATATGTGATAAAGAGCATTTCTTAGGGCATGCTTGTTTGGATTAGTGATACTGTTTTTCCATTGTGATTTATGATATATGAGGTAAATTTGCAAGAAGAATTTTGTCTCAACTTGCGTAAACATGATTTTTCAACCCTAATTTAAATAGGCTAGTTCACCTACAGTGATGGACTTAGAGGGCTAGGGGTGCCCTCCTAAAATTATAGAAAACAATCCAAATTTTAAAAAACTACATTTTAGCCTCAAAACAATTTTAATATTTTCACTTTAATCCGTTAAAAGTTTTTTGGATGGACTAAAATGAAAATATTGAAATGTTTTAGGATTGAAATATAATTTCATAAACATTTGGGTTCCATTCTATAATTTTCACCCCTCTTTGCAATTTTTGGCTCCGCCTTTGTTCACCAAGCATGTGATTTTGGAACTAAACTTGAGTCTTAATGCGCCTCATCCTGTAATGATTCCTGTCCATACAAAATGAAATCATCCAATAACTCCTTAGTATAAAGTTGATACTTGATATCAACCCATATGGGAGACCCATCTAACTTGTGTGATTGCTTGACCTCCATGAAATAGAATTAATTGAATATGTTGTTTAAAATGTTAATTGATTCAAATTAGTTAGGTACAATAAATATGTGAAAAATTAATTTTGTTTTCCTAAAATACTTTCATTTATGTGAAAGAGACATAATATGTTACTCCTCGGATCTTTAATATAAAATGTATTTAAAGAATTGATCTTTGTCATAAATATAAGACATAGTTTTCATGTTTATCAATATTTTTCTAATTTACCTCTGTTGATGCTCGATCAAGAATAATCAAATAGGAGAGGGAATGAAAGAATTAAAGAAGATGACTAGGTTGTTTTATAAAATACATATAATATTAATTTATTTGACCAATTTCCTTAATCTAATCAAATTAGGTAAATATATCTTATAATAAAGATCGAAGGGAGTATATTGAGTGCTTTAATCATACGTGATAATTAGAGGTGTACATAAAACCTGGTGACCCGGTGAACCCGGTCCAACCCGCCAAAAAGAGGAAAAGTCTAAATTCAATTGGGCAAGATTGGGTCTGACCCGAATATCGAGTCAGACCGGGTACCAGGCTAGGATCCTGGACTAGTAAGCCTGGTCCTACCCCGGAGATTATTTGTTTTTTTTAATCTATATTAGTAGAGCCTTCACTTAAAAAAAAAAAAAAAGACTTGCTTGAGCTTAAAACGATGCCGTTCAGAGAGGGAGTATATATTCTTACAATATGCCCTAAATCCCTAATTTTCCAGTCGAGCTTCCCTCTCTCGATTCAGCCATGCGAAGTGCGAACACTCTTGATCCTCTCCGTCTCGGCATCTCCAACTATCCATCTCCATCTCCGACTCTCTGTCTCCAAGATCCTCTCCGTCCGACTCCTCGGTCCGAGATCCTCTTTGTCCGAGCTTTGGTAAAAGATTTTTGGTACTGCTCTTAGTCATCGTCATCACCGTGTTTGCCGCCACTTCTTGTCGCTATCGTCTTCGTGATTTTGCTGTGTGTGCTTGTGGTGCCAAAATATTCAGATTCGTATTTCATCTTCAACTTCCTCTTGTCTGAAATCTTCACTTCTTTGATGATTGAAATCTTCAACGTTTTTTGAAATCTTCGACTGGATCTAGGTTTTTTTTTTCCTTTGGAACATCATGTATTGTATAACTGTTGACCATTCTATGTCTGGGTTTCTGTTTTCCAGTTTCTAGAATTTTCTTTGGATCTTCATTTTGATCTACTGGATCTTGGATTCTGATTTTTTTTGTTTTTTTTTTATGTTCTTGATTTTCTTTGTATGTCATGGGCTACTGGACCATTAACCCGGTCTAGTTTGGTCTAGTCTGCCCAGCCTGGGAAAGACCAGGTTTTTCACCAGGTAGGACTGGGCTTTGAGTTGGCATGGCTAGCTCGACCACCCTACCGAACCAGACCACGGGTTAATGGTCTGCATGGTCTAGTCCAGTATATGTATAGCCCTAATGATAATTAAATACAATAGTGGAATGAATAAGTTTATATATACTAGTACAAAAAGTAAATCTAACGTTCGGTTTTATAACCCTTAGACGACTGTTTCCAGGGGATAGTATAAGTGAGTGACATTGAAAAGTGTCAATAAAAATGATTGGTTTAAAGTCAGTCGTTGTTATTCAACATACAATGACAAATATACAAAATGCAGTTGTTATATGTGGAATATTACAACTAATTATTTATGTTTAACATTCGTTTCAATTGTACAATTAACAATGACTATTTTACCTAATGCTATATTTTTTTTTTAAAAAAAAAATTACAACAACTTTTTTACATTTAACCGTCGTTATAAGTGTACCATTAACAATTTCTATTTTCCCTAAAGTAGTTGCCTTTGCCTATTTGTTTTTTGTTTGAAAAAATGATAACTTATAATGGCTGATTTATGAGCAACAGTTGTTTTAATTGTACAATTAACGACTTTTTTCCATAAAGCAATCATCTATATTTCTTTTTTTTTTTAAAAAAAACAAATGATAACTTACAACGACGGATTTAGGAGTACCAGTCGTTGTAAGTGTACCATTAAGAACGATTGTTTTCTCCATACAAGTAGTATATATTTATTTTTTTAACAAAAAAAAAGGAAAAAAGAAATTCATTTTTTGTCCATATCCTTTTTTTGAAATACAAAACTAGAACATAGAATAAAGAAAACTGTGTAATAAACAACCAATTCTTAGAACATAAAATAAAGAAAACTGAGTGACATCACATTAGAACACCTTACATATATGCACAAGTTATCAAAACATGGCTAATACGAGAATTTGCTCAAGTTCACAAGTTAATATAACCAAATATTTCCACAAGTATTTCTAAACAACTACACTATGAAAAAAAAAAATCATTTTATCCATATCTACACATCTTCTATATGTTGTAGAAGATTTCCCGCCAAATTGTTTCTTAGCACATTAATGTCTTCCATAGAGTAAGGATCTTCTAGACAAAAAATCTACGGGGAAATTGAAAAACAAGTTAATATAAATCATTCAATTTAATGAAAGTTAAGGTCTATAAGAATAAAATTGAACAAGAAAATGTCTAGAATTTGATGTGTTAAAAGGATGTAGAAATAAAGAAATAAAACCCTAGCTACAGTGATGCTCCCTTTTGAAGTATTATTAAGAATTGGACAAATAGAAAATTTCGAGAATGAAATTTATTGAATTGGGGGGGGGGGATTGTAATATCCTTAATTTCGGGCCTAGAGACTTGAGGATAAACCTGTATCAGGCAGACGACTAAGTCCAGTTCGGGCAAAGTCCCAAGAATTTCTAGAGATAGAAAGACTCTCGAGTATTGTGATACGGCCCTATCGTGTAAGGACCCAGTATACATAGCTAGTAGGATTAAAATATCGACGTAGAAGGGCATGTGACACATAGACGGTGCCATTGGGTTGGAAAGAAGATGTCACCTAACTATTCATGAGATAGGGGATGATTGGTCAAGCAAATTTTGGTGGTATAGGTGTGCACATGGAATTTTCAGGGTAGACATGTGTACCTTGTGTTTTTTAAAAAGACACTAGTATGTGGCACCATGTCCATGTGGAGTCCCACGGACACACTCTAACCTGGCATTATTTGACGGGCCTCACTATGCGTGCTGCAAACTCGAGCCCTGAGTAAGCACCGATAAAATAACTTTATTAAAGTAGTTTTAATAAAGTAGGTCATGATAGTTAATGATGACACAACTTTTGTGTTGGCTCCATGTGAATATGACAAGTATCCTCTCATCATAACAAAGTACAAGATCACTTTTGTGTTGGCATCTTTAGAACATACCACCTAGTGCTTGAGTCCAGAGAATCCACCAGTTCTTGGTCCGATCACGTGCCTGACTTTTACGAACACCAAAGCCAGGAGTTAGGGGAAGTCATCAAGCCTCCCTTTCCCTGACAAAAGGGGATGCTTAATAAGAGAGAGAAAAAGAGAAAGAAGATGTTTTAAGGATACTTGGCATCTTGAGATTTAATCATTTGGACACATGTTAACATAAGATTTACTTACATGAGATTAAAGCTCATTTAATCCTCCCCAAGACCCCTAATTCGGCCAAGTGAAGAAAAAATGAGAGAAAAAAGGGGGGGGGGGGGGGAAGGAAAGAGAAAGATAAAGGTTGAAGAACAAGAAGCAAGTTTCTTGAAATGAGGTGTTTTGTGTTGTCTACAAAGTACCAAGGTAGAAGAAACAAGAAACAAGCCCTAGAAAGTATAAAAGGATTTGATATATGCCTATGACACCCAAGAGATTGGGAACAAGATCAAGAGTGGAAATGCTTCAAGTCCTTTCCATAGATTTAGAATGTGATCAGCCAGTGGACGTGGCTTCAAGGGTAAGGAGATAGATGTCGGCAACCGAAGGTTCTGGTCTTATTTAAGTATATATTAAGTTATGTAATGAGTAATTAACCCCTAAGTAACTGAATAATGACGCTTCTGATGCATAATTAAAGGGTATGTAAAACAGATGTTATATCATGAATTCATGATAACTCCATTAACGTTATCATAGGCTATCAACTGTTTTAAGATTTTAGTAGGCATATTCTCTTAAACTTGTAAGAAAATTCAGCGACAGCCCCAGAAATGTTCTAATTAATAGAAATAGAATGACTTATATGAATTTAATTAAAAAAATCTAAATATGTAATAAGGCATGAGAAATTATGTTTTCATTTTATCGATTAAAATATATATACGAACATCTTAAAAAATTGACCTATAGACCTAAACAATTCCATCCCAAGAACAATTCATTTATTTAATGTTGGGATAAGGGTCTTAAATACCATGGAAGTTTTCGCTCAAGAGCATTGGTAAGACGGAAGTTTTTTTTGGACAAAAAATGCCACAGAAGTTCATAGGAAGTATGAATTTTGCCCCGGAAGTATCACTTTTGCCACGGAAGTTTTCGCTGAGAAGCAATTTTGCCCCGGAAGTTTTCACTAAGGAGCAATTTTGCCCCGGAAGTTTACAAAACGTAGCAATTTTCCTAGCAATTTTGCCCTTCTATCCCCAAATATTAAATTTGACTACTAAATCAGTCAAAGACCACACATGTCATACCTTGAAAAAGTCAAACTTGGAGTCAGAGAAGGAGATCCTTTAGATGTCGATCTCAAGGCGGCTAGACTTTGTGAAGCCGAACTGGTCAAAGGGATTGAAAGGTCTGTCACAAAACGCAAATGAAATGCAAAATGAGAAATGAATTGTTCCAAAAATTGGTTCAATAAAACAAATCAATAGTGATAATATTTACATTTGTATAAACTTATCATTTGCTTAGATCATAAGTGATGCTTCCTTTGGGTTTTGTGAAAGTCGACCTTTCAGTCCCTTGACCAGTTCGGCTTCACAAATTCTGACTGCCTTGAGCTCAACATCTCAAGGATCTCATTCTCTAGCCCCATGTTTGACCTTTTCAAGGCATAATATGTGTGGTCTTCGACTGATTTGATAGTCAAATTTAATATTTGGGGACAAAAGGGCAAAATTGCTCCATAGTGAAAACTTTCGTGACAAAATTGCTCCTTAGTGAAAACTTCCGAGGTAAAATTGCTCCTCAGCGAAAACTTCCGTGGCATTTTTGGTCCAAGAAAAACTTCCGCCTTACCAGTGCTCCTGAACGAAAACTTCTATCGCATTTAAGACCCTTATCCCTTTAATGTTTGATGAGGATGAATTTAGATAACCTTCTTAAATTTCAATTTTTAATTTTGTATAAAGAGATTGTTGACATTTGAATTTTATTTTAAAATACAAATATTGTGGAGAATTCAATGTAAAATAAAGAGTTGAAGTCCAAATTTATCCCAATACCTGTCACATAAGAGCACTTTGAAAGGCTTTTTATAAGCAATGTCACCTCGAAAGTTTTCAAATCATAGCAATTTTCCTCTGGCCGTTATTTCAGTTAAGTCTGATTGTTAATTGACTAAATACTTTGAGTTATCGATTTCTACCGCATGCACATTCCCATAATGATGGTGTTTTTCCAAAATAAAACTTTGTTGTTCAGCATCTTGTACTAGCCATCCCTTAGAAGGTATTGTTAAAAGATTATCAATTCCTAATGAAATGGAAAGAAAATGAATGTTCATTTGATCTTGATCCTTGTGGAGTGAAAAAGAGATTGCACCAAACTTGCACGACCTTCCTAATAATATCCATAAATGACTTGTTTTTGATAAGATATGGACATTACTATATGTAAATTCAGGTGCATGGTACACATCGGTACTCCAATGCATCTCTCCCTCTGAGTCAAAATAAATATGTTTTCGAACCCTCTCTTTAAAATTAGGCTAAAATATACACTTAGTCCCTTATGTTTGCCTCTGGTATCAATTTAGTCTCTTAAGTTAGTAAAGTATACATTTGGTCCCTTAATGTTAACACCGTTAGTCTAACTTAATGGAAAATACTAACTCAAAAATTTTAAGCGATGACTGTGCAATTAAATACTAACCAAACATGCTTATATGTTAGTGTTTTAATAAATTAATATTTTAAATCCTATTAATTGAAAGTATTTAATCTTTACAGATTGTTTTACGGTTTTTCGCAAGTTGTTTTATGGTTTTTCACAGTTTGTGAAAATTAAATATATATTTTTTTTGTCAAAAAGATTAAATATTTTTCAATTAATCAGATTTAAAATATTAATTTATTAAAATACTAACATATAACCATGTTTGGTCAATATTTAATGGCACAGTCATCGCTTAAAATTATTGGATCACTATTTTCCGTTAAGTCAGACTAACGGTGTTAACATTAAGGGACCAAACAGGCACTTTTCAAACTTAAGGAACTAAAATGATACCAGAGGCAAACATAAAGGACTAAATATATACTTTAGCCTTAAAATTAAAAGTGTATGTTCCCATGCAAATCTCAGCAATCACTTATTCTGATTCTACATATTGATCATTTTGAACTAATAGAAAACTTTTTTGTGGAATAGTCACGTTATGTATAATATTTTCACTTACATACAAGCTATATAACATAGAAAAACAGGGTGCCCATGACGTGTATGTGTAGGATGAACCAAATCCTCATTGAATTTGATTAGATGTCATTCATGTTAATTTTGATTTGAGTTTAGGTGCAAATTTGTCTGAGCGTTCTTACTCAAAAGTAACATTGCCTTAAAAGTTTTCAAATGATAGCAATCTCATTTTGGCTGTTATCCAAGTTAAATGTACCCCATTAATAAACCAAATATACTTATCTAGCATGTCCATGTATCATTCACTTCAGTTTTTGTAAAAGTTAAATTTAAAAATATTTTTTTAAAAAAAAATGCATTTCATCTTAAGGAATAGAAAAAATCAAAGAGGTACTCAACTATCCTATTACTAGAGTATTGGAAGATGGAAGAGTACCATTTTAAAATGCAAAAATGTTCAGACCCGGATTCTCTCAGAATCTCTTCCCTTAGTATTCGTGTATCCTGGCCATTCAAAAATTGATTTAACTGTTCAGAGAGAGACGCCTCATTGATTTCAAATTACTGCATACGGTAGAAACTACCACACACAGTAAAGATAAAAATTTAAAAAGTAGATGAGATGTCTCTCTTTGAACGATTAGATCAATTTTTAGACAGTCTGAGTGCATAGATATTAAGGGATACTGAGGAGAAGGATTATGAGAGAATCCACTCCCAAATGTTCAACAATCAAAACTCAATTTTGCTACCAACTAGGTTAAATGTTCAAATGAGAAAAGCACGTCAAGCCAGCACATTTAAACACACTAAAGTCAAGGATTCCATTTGAAGTTGATAGAGTGTAAATGGAAATCAAATTTAAAATGGCGAATCATTTAAAGGGTTTAAACTTCTCATGTTGTATGAGAAGAAGAAGATTCCTACACACACATGAAATAGTAGGACTCACATATATATATATATATAAAATACTAATTATATATATATATATGTGGGTCCCACCATTTATGTATGTGTGACATAAGAAAACACTACTCCTACAACATGAAAAGTATTTTTCCCATCATTTAAACCCCAAATAAAAAGGGACCTCTAGTTTCTTGAAAGTTTCTCATTAAAAAAAAAACCGGGGGGGGGGGGGGGGGGGGTCGGGGGTCTACGACCAACCTTCAAGCCCACAAGATTTTTTTAATAAAATATAATTTATTGATACAAGATTTTAACTCCTTAACTTTAAAGACCCTATGATGGTTAAAATTACAACATATGTGGATAATTGAACCATTTTATTATGTGTTCAGATTAACAGTGAAAAATATGACCAAAAAAGATTAGCAGTAGGAATAATATATTTTAAATAAAATTATTATTTAAAATTATGATATATAAAAATAATTATCATAAACTATTTTCAATAATTAATGGTTAAATCAATATTGATTTTAACTTAAAAATATACCTTAGTATTAAAAAGAGTCATTAGATCGTTTTTCACGAAATTAAAGTATTGTTCATACTGTACAACAACAAAAAGTATGACCCATACTCAATTCTTCTATCTATCAATTTAATTATTCATTTGATGTACTTTTTCATTTTTTTTACAACCTTGAGATAGTGTTGGCAAGACACTTACTTTATATGTTGCATTTCTTTTCTTGCACTTCTTATCTTCAACTTGTTGCTAATATATTAGTATCGGTAAGCTTTCTTGTCTTCTTCTTCAAAATATAGTAGGAGGATTCAGCTCAGGTTCCTTCAAATCATCTAGCAAAGAATCTAAACAGTTTCCTTAAACCAAGGACATTGGTGAAGTTCCATTTTTGCCAATACCTGCAATTCACCAGTAAAAAAGCACAAAGATAAACGGGATTGATGAAAGAGATAACTACACTGCTTGCAGTCTCACAATCACGTGACATATGAATAATTGATTCCTCACTATTAAACTCAGATGATTAGTAGCACAATATTCTGCTCTAAGTGGATTCATAGGAAGTCTCTGATAAAACACTTGTCACATGATGAAATATCCAATGTAGCCATTGACAAAGAAGTGGGAAAACATACCATCATGTGACTTGTGTTATCAGAACGGGCACGGAAATCCCAGGCATTTTGAACTAGTCATTTCTTGTAATAGTAAAAGGACACAATTAAGGAGAGCCAGTGTTAATATTTCAACGTTCAAATCAGCTGTATGTCTTTGATTCAAACACAAGCCTGTCAGTCTGTCACCTCTTTCATGAGCACAATGAGTTGTTGTGTTGCAAAAAGACAACTTATTTTGCCAGAGCCGGTTCATCACATGATCTGTCTAGAGGTTATAATTGCATTGCATGCGCAAGGCCCTACTATTGTAATTGTCGACATTCAAAACAATTCGTTCACCCAAGGTTTTGTAGTCTAGTAGATATTCCTCTTCTTGGTGGGAAATCATGGATTTAATCTTGCTTGTTTTAATTTATACTATTAGTGCTTGCCCTTATAACTTGAAAAGGGGAAAAAAAAAAACAATTTGTCATAAAACTAAACACATTTGAGTAATTTAATTGACTTATAAACTAAAATATAATTTAATCATACACAATCTGTTTGGGTTAGCAGTAGAAGAAGTGACTTATTTTTTAACTGATTTTTACAGAAGTAAGATAGGAAAAAAGTCATATTATAAACGTAATTTGTGTTTGGATTAACGAAGATAAAAGTGACTTTTTTCTAAATGGAAACATGTTTCGATTAGCAGTTAAAAAATCAATTGAAATAGAAAATAATTGAAAAGTGCAAGAATCTTATTGAATACTACATATATTAATATTAGTTGTATATATTGCGATCACTAAAGATACAAATTTAAATTTATACTTACAATTTAAAAAAGGAAAAATAAAGAATTTAAATGGAAGGATTTAAATTTTGGAGGTATAATCCCAAATTATATTTTTAGAAGAAAGATAGAAAATAAATATAGAAATTGCTAAAAAGAGAAGAATAGGATTAAAGTAATAATAATAAAAAAAGGTACTAGAGCCTTTTTTGAGAAGAGGGAACTTGGGGGGGGGGGGGGGGAGCTAAAAATCAGCCAACTACCGTACCAAAGCTTTTTTTAGAAGAGCTTCAGCTTTGACGATGTTTTTTTTCTTTTTTTTTTTTTAAGCCTAGTAGACTAAAAGCTATCCTAAACACCTCCCACTAGACTCTTTTTATATTAATGTTTCCATTGAGCTCTTTTTCACCAAAAGCTCTCTAAACTCTTGCTCCAAACAGGCCCCAAATGTTGATATCTCTTGTAACATCCCAATTTAAAAGCGGATTTTTTTTTTTAACAATCAGAGTAGAGCATTGGAGCGAGTGAGTAACTGAACCGTGATAAAACATTAACCATAGTGTAATAGTGTCGTTACAGTTATCCTAGTGTTCAAAAGTAAATACATATACAGTAAGTAAGTCTTTGTCTGGTCATCTATTCCTGCTGCTTGCCTCTATCACCAATCCGCAGACCTCCCGATCCTGAGGCTACAACTGAGATCCAATTCCCATTTGGATCTCAAGTAACGGTTAACCTTATGCTCAAATAAAACAGTATATGGATGACAGATTTTCATAACAGTACAACATCATATCAGTACATAAGCACAGAGCAGATGCATGATCATAAAAATGACAGAACATAAGCACAAAGCAGTATGTAAAGTCCCACAACATGTCTGCACATACCCAGTGCCACGATCTCAACATGTGTCCTCAGCGCTAGGAAAACTCAAACTGTATTATCAATACTATAACCCGTGTAAAGTTGTATGTATAATTGACGACCCTAACCAGAGCCTCAAACTATGAACATATCTATCACATATATGTATATGAGCAGCACAGAGTTAGTGTTACAGTATGCGTCCGTACCTTCGTTGAAGATATTTTGGTACTTTTGACGGAAATGGTACTTCTGACAGAAAACAGCACGTTTGACAGCGGTATAACAGCGGTACGAGTTCACAGATATCCTATAGGGATAATGTCACATTTATCAGTGATCAACATCATAACAAGCATTTCAGGTACAAATTACCATTTTGCCCCTAGTTTGACTAATTGGCGAAATTTCGCCAGAGCTTCGCTATTTTGACTCTAATCTTCCAAATTTTGACATATCTCTTTTCCCAATATATATTTGAAATAAATATCATATTTATCCCTAAAACATGATATCTAAACTTACTTGGAAGATTAAAGACTAGCTAGCATTTCTACTATAACCACCGCAATAACTACGAAAACTAAAGACTAGAAACCGAAGAAATTACCTAGGGCTCCGCTACAATTTTCTCCGGGCTCCTCCTTCTCTCTTCCTTCTTTCTATTTTTGAAATCTCTCTTGTGTTTTGGTGTGAGAATTTCCAAATGGATGAAGGCCTATTTATAGGGAAAAATGTGCACTATTCATGACTTTATCATATTGAATTCTAACCATTGGATCTAAGCTTGTACACAAGGCTTCATCTCCACCATCCAATCCACCTCCTTACCTCATTCTTCAAAACCATGATGTCATCAAGGTGATGTCACTCATTCACTTTATGAGTCTTTACCGATAAAGCTCATTGTTCGGTGTTCTGATCGCGTAATTTTGCAAAATCTCAAAAATTCGGCAACGTAGTCTTGAAGGTCTAGTCTTCTTCTTAAGACATGTCTGGGTCAACTAAATTTTTGATCCCATTCAGGGTATTTCGTAACCTGCCGAAGATTCTAAGCCGAACGCTGTCGGTTACGGAAATTACTTCGGGTGACACCAACTTCGGGACAAAAATACACTGATTCATAATATGTCCAGTTGTTTACTACTTAGTTCCAGGATTTTGAGTTATGATTTATTTTCCATCAGTTCTCATTTCTACCATCTGCCCTATTTCACAAAATATTAGTTTCGTCATATCTTTTCATCATTCCGCTGATTTCGGAAATGACTTCAGAGATAACCCACTTCGAGATAAAAATTCACTTGTTTATAATATGTCCTGACCTTAGAAACCTAGTTCACGGTTTACTGGGCAAGATTTAATTTCTATTGGTTCCCCTTTATCCTACTGGCTCTTCCATAAATATCTCTTTATATTATTATTATAATACAAATATCATGATATTTATTATTTATTTTATTCTATTATTATTATATTATTATTTTATATATTTTTTTCTTTTTTTTTCTTTTTTTCTCTCTTTTTTTTTTCGAAAATTTCGTTCCTCCCCCCTTTTCTTATTAATTCATTTTATATTTTAATTATCTTCCAAAACTCACAAAAATTCTCCCTATTGGTTCTTTTGTTCAAGCTTAAATAATTAGCCATTAATTACCTAACTAATCACTTTCTAATTGTTGATAATTTTCTTAGTTAGGATTATTCATTTTCTCACAACTATTTCACTGACATTGGTATTTTATGTCCCATGCATTATATTAAAAATCGTGGGGGAATTTTGGTTCTCAAAATACTTTTTGATTTTTGCCCATTTAATTTTTCCAAGTTTATAACTTAATAAATTACCAAAATTAGAGACAATATACTCTCTAAATTTTAATAAATATTTTCTTGCCTCTTAGGATTTATCATAATATTCTTAGGCTATTTTATGTTCCACAGGGGTATTTTAGGAATTTTGGCATATTATTCTCCCTAATTTCTAAGAGTTTTTTCCTTAAGAAACTTGATAAATATAACATAGGAAATTCAGACCATATATTTTACTTATCAGAAATAGCCATTTATTTATCTTAACCTAATTTTCCAGATATACGATTATCCGGGTATTATATTGCCCCCCTGTTAAACAAAATTTCGCCCTCGAAATTTTAATCTACAGCAACTAAACTTCGGGCCATAAACTCTGGGTATTTCTCCCTCATGTCTCTCTCTGTTTCCCAAGTTGCCTCGTTGGGTGATAAACCCTTCCAGACTACCTTCACTATCGGTATGGTCTTATTTCTAAGCCATTTCTCCTGGTGTTGGAGAATTCGCTCTGGCTCGACTACAAAGGTATCGTCATGTCGCGCTTCAACGTCTTCATACTCGATGATATGATCACGGTCTGCTTGGTACTTTTTCAATTGTGATATATGAAAGACATTGTGGAGATTACTCAGGGTCGGGAGTAGGGCTATCTGATAAGCGACTGGTCCTCATACAGCTAAAATTTCGAATGGTCCTACATAACGTGGACTGAGCTTCTTTCTCTTAAGCGTTCTACCGACACCAGTTACTAGAGATAGTTTCAGGAATACATGGTCGTCGACATAGAACTTTAGAGGTCTTCTCCTTTTGTCAGCATAGCTCTTCTGCCTATTGTGTGCTGTAAGGAGTCTCTTCTTGATCAATGCGATCTGTTCGGAGGTTTGCCCTATCATATCTGGCCCAAGTAAATGCTTTTCAGAAGACTCTGTCCAACATAGAGGTGATTGACACTTCCGCCATACAATGCCTCAAACGAAGCCATTTGTATACTAGCATGATAGTTGTTGTTGTATGCGAATTCCACTAGTGAAAGATGTCGATCCCAACTTCCTTTGAAATCTAGGGCACATGCTCACAACATATCCTCCAGCGTTTGTATCGTTCTTTCAGATTGACCATCGGTCTGAGGGTGATAAGCCGAACTGTACGCCAGTTTTGTACCCATACCTTAGTGTAATGCCTGCCAGAATCGGGATTGAAATCGCGTATCCCGATCAGAGATAATGCTCTTAGGGACACCGTGTAATCTCACATTCTCTTTGATATAAATCTCCGCCAATTGTTCCGCGGAGTAATGGATACTGATGGGGATGAAGTGTGCTAACTTGGTTAGTCAGTCAACAACTACCCAGATTGTATCATAATTCCTTATCTTGGGTAAACCCACAATAAAATCCATGGTTATGTTCTCCCATTTCCATTCTGGTAGCTCCAGTCCTTGAAGAAGACCGGGGGCTTGACGGTGTTCAATCTTCACTCTTTGACAGGTCAAGCATCCGGTCACGTACTGGGCTACATCTTTCTTCAATCCGGGCCACCAAAGTTCATATTTCATACTCTGGTACATCTTGACCATGCTTGGATGTAGAGTGTATTTACTCTTATGAGCTTCATCCAGTATTTTCCGCCTCAATCCATCAACTGGCGGTATGTAAATTCGCTTCTTGTACCTGACCAAACCACTAGGTGATAGGTCATGGTCTTGGGTTTCACCCTGAGAGATCTTCTCACGTATCTCGACAGCCCAATCATCCTGCTTCTGAGCTTCTTCGACTTCATCTCTCAGATCGTATTCCCCCTGACTAGCAAGGAGAGTTGCAAGATAGGCATCAGTTGGTGTGTTGAGACCCACGCAAATCTAGTTTGATAGAGTTAGATCCCTGAAATCTTCAAGCAATTTCTGCTCTTGCATCATCATATAGGCTACCTGCACCATCCTTCTGCTAAGTGCGTCCACAACGATGTTTGCTTTACCTGGATGATACTTGATCTCCAGGTTGTAGTCTTTAATCAACTCCATCCAGTGACGTTGTCTCATGTTGAGTTCTCTTTGATCGAAAAGGTACTTTAGGCTCTTGTGGTCGCAGTACAATTCTACGATCACATCGTACAGGTAATGCCTCCATATCTTCAAAGCAAACACGATAGCCACAAGCTCTAAATCGTGGGTAGGATAATTTGACTCGTGAGGCTTCAGCTGATGAGAGACATAAGCCACCACTCTGCCCTGTTACATTAGGACACATCCCAACCCATGCCAACTGGCATCACTATAGACAACATAAATCTCACTCGGATCTGGGATAATCAATACCGGTGCTGTAGTCAACCTCTCCCTCAGTCTCTAAAAGCTCTCCTCACAGTCATCTCCCCATACAAAGGGTTGATTCTTCCTTGTGAGCTTTGTCAATGGTAGGGCAAGACGTGAGAAATCCCGTATGAATCTGCGGTAATACCCCGCCAGACCCAGAAAACTACGTATCTCCGTCACCGTCTCTGGCCTCTTCCAGTCCAGAACTGCTTCCACCTTGCTTGGATCAACAGCAACTCCTTCGCTCGATATAACATGGCCCAGAAATCGAACTTTCGGCAGCCAAAATTCGCATTTGCTCAACTTAGCATAGAGTCGCTTCTCCCTGAGTATACTCATCACAAGTCGCAGATGTTCTTCGTGCACTTCACTGCTCTTGGAATAGACGAGGATGTCGTCGATAAATACCACCACAAACCGATCTAGGTGTTGGCGGAAAATACGGTTCATGTAATCCATGAATACTGCAAGTGCATTTGTTAGTCCGAAAGGCATCACAAGGAATTCGTAATGCCCATATGTGATCCTGAAAGCCGTTTTGGGAATATCATCGTGTTTAACTCACAACTGATGATATCCCGAATGTAGGTCAATTTTGGAGAAAACAGTGGAACCAGATAGTTGATCCAAAAGATCATCAATCCGAGGAAGTGGATACTTGTTTTTGACGGTTACTTTGTTGAGCTCGCGATAGTCGATATAGAGTCGAAAGCTCCCGTCTTTCTTCTTCACGAACAGTACTAGGGCTCCCCATGGTGACACACTGGGCTGAATGAACCCTTTCTTTAAAAGTTCCTCCAGCTGCTTCTTCAACTCTTGCATCTCATTCGGAGCCATACGGTATGGCACTTTTGATATTGACCCTGTACCAGGCATCAATTCAATAGTGAACTCCACTTTTCTTATAGGGGGTAGCTCAGTGAGATCCTCTGGAAACACATTAGGAAATTTGTTTACGACAGGAATATCCTTGAGCGAAAGCTCGGCTTCTGCCTTGACCGAGAAAAATATCATATACGCCTGGCATCCTTGCTTCATGCATCTATCAGCTTCCATAGCGGAGAGAAAGTTCATGCTTGCGTCAACCTTGTCTCTGCTAGGTGAATCGGAAAATGATAGCCTCCTCTTACCACAGTCAATTATTGCACCGTTTGCCATTAGCCAATTAAGCCCGAGTATGACGTCAATGCCATGAAGTGGTAATCGGATAAGGTCTACCTTAGAAATTCGTTCATCCACGTTCACCGTACAATTAAAACATGCATCCGAAGCTAAAGATTTTACGCCAAGCGGTGTAGACACTATCAAATCGTATGGTAACCTATAGGCATGCATTCCTAAACAATTTGCACAATCATAGGAAATAAAGGAATGACTGGCACCCGAATCATATAATGCCTGCAGTGGATTTCCATTAAGGTAAATAGTACCTTGGACCATCTCTGGAGACTTTTTGGCCTCTGTATTTGTCAGCGCAAAGATTTGACCCGCGTTCTGAGGTCTTGCTTCGGCAACTTTCTCAAGACAATCCCGGCTGAAGTGTCCAGGCTTCTGGCATCTGAAGCAAATTTGCTTTCCATCACAGTTGATTCCTGGATGGTACTTCTTGCACTTTGGACATGATTGGGATCTCGCCAATCTCGGATAATTTTGTTGCCCAGCTAGGAATGGCCTCTTATTCCCACCTCGGGGATTATTCCAGGGTGCCTTCCTTTTCTGTGGAAAATTCCTGCGGTTGAAACCACCACGACCGGCATTGCTGTTGTTGAAGTTTCGGAACCTACGCAACTCTTTCAAATTGCGCTCAGTCAATCTACAAGATTCCACAGCTTTGGTCATGTTAGGAAACTGCTGCGATACCAGCCTTTCCTTAATTTCATACTTCAACCCGCATATCAACCTATTCGCTTCCAGCTCTCATTATCGTTACTTTTCAGATATGATGAATATCGTGATAGGTTGGTAAACCGAGCAAAGTAGTCATCAAATGATTCTTCATGGCCTTGCTGGATATGAAGGAATTCCTCCTCCTTAATCACTTGTGTCGAGGGAGGAAAATATTGCTCGTTGAATTTCTCCAGAAACTTCTCCCAAGTGACAGGGCAATACCGGGTCCGTAAGGTTGTAGCAACGCTCTTCCACCATCGATGCGCATCACCTTCGAGTTTATATATTGCAAGTTGGGCTTTATGGTTTTTTGAGCAGTCCATAACGTCAAAGATTTTGTCCAGATTCATCAGCCAGTATTCAGCCAAATCATTCTTCCCACGGAAAGCAGGTGGCTTGAGTTTGCAGAATTGGTTGGCCCAGTTTTCTGTGGTCTTCCCAACTCTCCTTCTCGAGGAGGTAACGGTGATCTATCGGATTCCTCAGCTTCTTCGGTGTTCTCGTCACTCTACTCGTTTTCTTCTTCTTCATCATCAGCTTCTTCATCATCTTCTTCTTCCAGTTGCCTCTCAGCTTCTTGATCTTTGTCTATTCTGTCTTTCCAAAAATGCGTCTATAAGAGCTCTCTGTTCTTGTAAAGTTCTTCGTATCTCCTGAATTTCGTTTTCCTCTGGTTGTTCTGGTGTTTGGTTTCTAGGTTCAGGTATCGTTCTTGTTTGAGGCTGTCTGCCTCCTCTTCTACCTCTGCCTCGGCCTCGACCTCGGTCTCTAGGGGCTTCAGCGCCTCTTAGATTTACCATCCTTAAATTCCTTTATTTTAATAATGACATATATATAAACATCATAAATAACACAACGATTGGCACCAAAACATATATTCACATATATTCATTGCATCATGTTTGTACAATAAGTATTGACCTAGAAGTCAATCATATCCTATTCTTTGCGATACAAGTCAATATATTACAGCCCCTTTATTTCAAAATATTTCACAATCCCGTAGGGTTTCTAGAGAGATTTTATACTATACTATCTAGCTTCTACTATTCTTCCCACAGCTTTCTTGACCGTTGTATCCCACCTACATGTGCTGGTAGAGCAAGCATTTCAGATATCGGAAGTGAATACGGATGCCTAGGATGGGACCTTCATCAAGCAGCTCATTTATGATCCTTACCCAAAGGTGAGTTTGAGGGAAATAGAACAGGGTGGATCTAATCCAGTCCTTAGGTGAATAACAGCCATAAAGGGCTTGGTAGCTCTTAACTTGGCTCAGGAACATCAGATACCTATCCCTAATGGTTACAGTGGTCTGCTCAGTGTTCAAGTAATATGGCTCTAACAACCGTGTTAGTGTCACATTGTCATCCAGAACATAATGGTACTCATTAGGGTTGGCTTCCTCCTCATCTATGTTTCGGATTTCGAGGTAATCAAAATTATCCCCTACTGATGAATGGGTTAACCCGGTAGGACTTCTCGGTACTAAGTTCGCATTATATAAGTTTACTGGTTCAGGGTCATAGATGTAGTCGGGATACTCTGGGCCAGGGTGGTATTCTGGTTCTAGGTCGTTTAAGTGCCCAACTGAAAAATCAGGGTTGTATGGTAGTTTGAAATGGTACAGGAGAGCATGATGTGCTGGAACATGTGGGGGTTCTGGTTCAGGTGGAGGATAGATCGGACCAAGGTTTAGCCTTCTACCTATCGCTCCTGGTACTATAGATTTCCTAGCGGTACGTCTCCTCATTCCGTGACAAATGATGTATGGATTCTCATCTCTGTTCATCTCTACACATTACACCAGGGTTTATATCAGTACTCATTCTCAAAATGTGCTCAAGATTTAAAAGGCTTAGAACCTAACTCTGTTAATCGAACAGGTTTGGCCATGTAGGTGTCTACCATGGGAGCCTCACCGTGCTAGGGTGACTGATTGGCTGTTCCGCATAGACTAGCCCTGCCTTCGGCACCAAACTGTTCGTAATAACTTCGTTAAATTCGTGCCAGGACTACTGCTCTGATACCAAAAATGTAACTTCACAATTTAAAAGCGAATTTTTTTTTTAACAATCAGAGTAGAGCATTGGAGCGAGTGAGTAACTGAACCGTGATAAAACATTAACCATAGTGTAATAGTGTCGTTACAGTTATCCTAGTGTTCAAAAGTAAATACATATACAGTAAGTAAGTCTTTATCTGGTCATCTATTCCTGTTGCTTGCCTCTATCACCAATCCGCAGACCTCTCGATCCTGAGGCTACAGCTGAGATCCAATTCCTATTTGGATCTCAGGTAACGGTTAACCTTATGCTCAAATAAAACAGTATATGGATGACAGATTTTCATGACAGTACAACATCATATCAGTACATAAGCACAGAGCAGATGCATGATCATAAAAATGACAGAACATAAGCACAAAGCAGTATGTAAAGTCCCACAACATGTCTGCACATACCCAGTGCCACGATCTCAACATGTGTCCTCAGCACTAGGAAAACTCAAACTGTATTATCAATACTATAACACGTGTAAAGCTGTATGTATAATTGACGACCCTAACCAGAGCCTCAATCTATGAACATATCTATCACATATATGTATATGAACAACACAGAGTTAGTGTTACAGTACGCGTCCGTACCTTCGTTGAAGATATTTTGGTACTTTTGACGGAAACGGTACTTCTGACAGAAAACAGCACGTTTGACAGCGGTATAACAGCGGTACGAGTTCACAGATATCCTATAGGGATAATATCACATTTATCAGTGATTAACATCATAACAAGCATTTCAAGTGCAAATTACCATTTTGCCCCTAGTTTGACTAATCGGCAAAATTTTGCCAGAGCTTCACTATTTTGACTCTAATCTTCTAAATTTTGACATATCTCTTTTCCCAATATATATTTGAAATAAATATCATATTTATCCCTAAAACATGATATCTAAACTTACTTGGAAGATTAAAGACTAGCTAGCATTTCTACTATAACCACCACAATAACTACGAAAACTAAAGACTAGAGACCGAATAAATTACCCAGGGCTCCGCTACAATTTTCTCCGGGCTCCTCCTTCTCTCTTCCTTCTCTCTATTTTTGAAATCTCTCTTGTGTTTTGGTGTGAGAATTTCCAAATGGATGAAGGCCTATTTATAGGGAAAAATGTGCACTATTCATGACTTTATCATATTGAATTCTAGCCATTGCATCTAAGATTGTACACAAGGCTTCATCTCCACCATCCAATCCACCTCCTTACCTCATTCTTCAAAACCATGATGTCATCAAGGTGATGTCACTCATTCACTTTATGAGTCTTTACCGATAAAGCTCCCTGTTCGGTGTTCTGATCGCGTAATTTTGCAGAATCTCAAAAATCCGGCAACGTAGTCTTGAAGGTCTAGTCTTCTTCTTTAGACATGCTTGGGTCAACTAAATTTTTGATCCCATTCAGGGTATTTCGTAACCTGCCGAAGATTCTAAGCCGAACGCTGTCGGTTACGGAAATTACTTCGAGTGACACCAACTTCGGGACAAAAATACACTGATTCATAATATGTCCAGTTGTTTACTACTTAGTTCCAGGATTTTGAGTTATGATTTATTTTCCATCGGTTCTCATTTCTACCATCTGCCCTATTTCACAAAATATTAGTTTTGTCTTATCTCTTAATCATTCAGCCGATTTCGGAAATGACTTCGGAGATAACCCACTCCGAGATAAAAATTCACTTGTTTATAATATGCCTTGACTTTAGAAACCAAGTTCACGGTTTACTGGGCAAGATTTAATTTCTATTGGTTCCCCTTTATCCTACTGGTTCTTCCATAAATATCTCTTTATATTATTATTATAATACAAATATCATGATATTTATTATTTATTTTATTCTATTTATTATTATTATTATTATTATTATTATTATTATTATTTTATTATTTTTTTCTTTTTTCTTTTTTCTTTTTTTTTTCCTTTTTTTCTCTCTTTTTTTTCGAAAATTTCGTTCCTCCCCCCCCCCTTTTCTTATTAACTTATTTTATATTTTAATTATCTTCCAAAGAGAATCTCCCTGCATTTTCTTGGAAAATTCCTCACAGAGAGAATCATTAGTAGCATCAAATATTATATCGTCTCCGTATATCTGTACTACTAGAAGTTCATTAAGCTTATTAGTCTTGATAAAGAGAGTTGTGTCTACTCTCCCCCTAACAAAGCCTTGATCTAATAGAAATTTACTTAAATGTTCATACCAAGCTCTGGGAGCTTGTTTAAGATCATACAAGGCTTTCTTAAGACAATAGACGTGATCTGGATGATGTTCATTTTCAAAACCAGGAGGTTATTCAACATATACTTCCTCCTGAATAAAACCGTTTAAAAAAGCACTCTTTACATCCATCTGATAAAGTTTGAATCCTTTGATACACACAAAGGCTAAAAGTACTCGTATTGCTTCCAATCTAGCCACTGGAGCAAACGTTTCCTCATAATCAATCCCTTCTTCCTGATTGTAGCCTTTGGCGACCAATCTAGCCTTGTTACGGACTATGATTGCGGATTCACCTCGTTTGTTTTTGAATACCCATTTTGTGCCAATAACTGGATGATCTTTAGGCCTGGGTACCAAATCCCAAACTTGATTTCTATCAAATTGGTGTAATTCCTCTTGCATTGCTATCACCCAGTCATTGTCTGACAAGGCTTCATCAATATTAGAGGGTTCAATTTGAGATATAAAAGCAGAAAAGGTTACTTCGTTTAAAGTACTCTTTCTGGTCCTCACTCTTTGATTAACATCACCAATCACTTGGTCCAAAGGATGATTCCTTATGAACTTCCAAGCTTTAGGTTGAAATTGATCAGGATTTTCTAAATTATTTTGAGGATCAAATTCAAAAACATCATCAGAGTTTTCAATAGATGCGGGAGTAGATTTCGAAAAGAATTGATTTTTGAAAGTATTTTCTTCATCATCATCCAGAGATTCATCTAGTTTAGACTCACAGAACACAACGTGTATTGATTCTTCAGTTACATGAGTACGTTTGTTAAAAACTCTGTATACCTTACTCCTATTACAGTATCCAAGAAATATACCTTCATCGGATTTGGGATCAAATTTCCCCAAATTGTCCTTACCATTGTTATGAACAAAGCACTTGCAGCCGAAGATGTGATTATGAGCTAAGTTCGGTTTTCTTCCTTTATAGAGCTCATACGGAGTCTTGTTGAGCTTCTTCCGGAGATAAGCTCGATTCGATATGTAGCTGGCTGTGCTCATAGCATCTGCCTAGAAGACTTGTGATGTCTAATTTTCATTCAACATTGCACGAGTCATCTCTGTTAATACACGATTTTTCCTTTTGACTACACTGTTTTGTTGTGGTGTCCTTAGAGTCGAAAAGTTGTGGTCGATCCTGTGAGAATCACAAAATTCACCGAATTCTTGATTCTTGAATTCACCTCCATGATCTGTTCGAATAGCTGTAATACAAATACCTTTCTCGTTTTGCACCTTGTTGGCAAATACAACGAACAGATCAAAAGTTTCATCCTTAGAGGATAAGAAAATAGTCCAAGTAAAACGTGAGAAATCATCGACAATCACTAGAGTATATAAATTTTCATCAAGACTTCTAACTCTTGCTGGTCCAATTAAATCCATTTGAAGCAATTGAAGAGGCCGGTTTGTCGAGATTTCAGGTTTGTTTTTAAAAGATGATTTGGTTTGTTTACCCCGTTGACATGCATCACAAATCATATCATTTTTAAAACGTAGTTTAGGTAAATCAATCACTAAATCTTTTCTTAGCAACTTATCTAATTGATGCATGTTGACATGAGCCAATAGCTTATGCCATAATCAGCTTTCGTCTAAGTTGCTAACAAAACATTTTTCAGAATTTATTTTTGGTAAATCCAGGGTATAGCAGTTTCCTTCATGAGGAGCTTTGAACAATACCTTCAGTTTACCTTTATCGATTGGGAGATCGTCTTTGTTGACAATGAGACATTCTTCTGAGTCAAAGATGATCTAGTTGTTCTTATCAGCACTTTGGCTCACACTTAGAAGATTATGGCAGAGGCCTTCCACAAGGTAAACATCCTTAATCTAAGTCCCATCTTTTGCGCCAACTTCACCAATACCAGTGATTTTCCCGGATTGGTTTCCTCCAAAAGTGACTTTGCCGCCATCTTTTGACCTCATTGCAACAAACTTGTCTGCATCTCCCTTCATGTGTCTGGAGCATCCACTGTCGATATACCACTTGTTGATTCTTGATGCTCTCAAACACACTTGCAAGACCAAAAGAAATCAGGCTTTAGGTACCCATCTTTTCTTGGGTCCTTTGGGGTTAGTCCGGGCTTTAGGAACATGAGTTCCCTTAGACAACCACTGATAATTTAGATAAGATTTTCCACCAGTTTTTTCTTCCTTTTCTGTTTATCAAAAATAGGATTATATCCTATACCTGAACGATCGTTGGTAAACCTTTGAGCTTTCAAAATTACATTGAGCATTTCACTGCCCTTAGTAAATTTCTCAAGAGATTTTGTAAGATATGAATTTCTTCTCTCCAAATCCACACAATCATCACAGATGAGTTTTTCACAAGTAAGATTTTCAACTCGTAATTTGAGAGTCATGGTTTCCCTTTTCAATGATATACACTCCTCCATAAGTTTTTCAAATTCAGATTGTATCTCATTATATTCATCAAATAGTTCATCATAGGTAGGTTGTGGATCATATACCTCATTGTCGTTTTCAACTTGCTCTTCTTCTGCAATGAGACACACATTGACAGTTTCTTTTTCTTCCTCACTTTCTTCATCTGAAGAACCATCTCCCCATATTGCCGACACGTAGGCTTTCTTTTTGAATTGATATGATTTCTTCTTCTTCTCTTTATCCCCATCTCTTAGTTGAGGACATTCAGATTTGTAATGGCCTGGCTTCTCACATTCATAACAGATGATCTGATCTTTATCCTTTAGTTCTCGTCTGTTACTCGAGCTTCCCTTTTGAAATCTGTTTCTAAAACCTTGATCTTTCTTTTAGAACTTCTTGAATCTACGTACAAACATTGCCATCTCATCATCGTCCTCCTCATCCTCATCTTTCTCTTCTTTGTCTTTTACAGCATTAAGAGCAACTCCCTTGTTGCGGTTGTTGCCGTTGTTGACGTCGTCTAAGTCCTTTTTGAATTTTAATTTGCTTTCATACTCAAACAGGCTACCAAACAAGGCAGCAACTGAAGCCATCGATTCTCCACGAGCCTCTTCGATTGCTGTAACTTTCGCTTCCTAATCTTTTTTCAGAACATTAAGAATTTTCCTCACCTGAGGCCCTTGATCATATATCTTTCCCAAGGCTGCCAGTTGATTTGTCAGATGAGTGTATCTAAGCTGGAATTCGGCAATGCTCTCTCCTTTCTTCATTCATAGCAAATCATACTCGGTGGTTAACGTATTAATACGATTTTCTTTGATTCCAGAAGTCCCTTCATATGCTATCTCCAAAGCCTTCCACATTTCCTTTGCAGTTGACAGGTTACAAATTCGAAAGTACTCCTTTTGAATAAGAGCACTTTGAAGCATCAGAATAACCTTACTGTTAAGAGTGATATTTTTCTTATCATTCTCGTTAAACTCAGCCTCCGTCTTCGGAATAGTAATTCCTCCTTCAGTCTTTACAAGTACATAGTCTCCAATCTCAAATACTCTCCAAAGACCATATTCAGTAGCCATGACGAACATTCGGAATTTTGCTTTCCAAAAGGAATAGTGCTCACCGTTGAAGTCAGGAGGTCGATTGATTGAGCCACCGTCAGGTAATATTCCTTCCATGATCTTTCTCGGGATGTTAAGCCCAACTGAGAAACCAATGCTCTGATACCAAATGAAGATGAAATATCACTGAGAGGGCGGGTGAATAGGTGATCTCAATAATTTTAAATCTCCTTTTCGGTTGTAAGCAAAATAGAGACCAATAAGATGAATGAACACAAGAGAATTTATCTTGGTTCGGTCTAAAGCTTCTACCTACGTCCAGTCCCCAGAACACCTGAGATTTCACTATTTTCTGAAACGATTACAGACTTTGCAAACGAAGGAAGGTCCCTTCCACTCTCGAACTCCACTCCCCCTTACAAACTTTGCAAATGAAGGAAGGTCTCATTCCGTCGCAAAACCTTGTTTGGGTTTTGCGACAGAAACCCATTCCGTCGCAAATTTAATAATTTTTAAAAAAATAATATTTTTTTTAAAAAAGATAATTTTGCGATGGAATTACAATTCCATCGCAAAACCCAAACGGGGTTTTGCGACGGAATCCCTTTCCATCGCAAAACCCAAGGGGATTTGCAACGGAAAATTGTTCCTTCACAAATCCCCTTGGGTTTTGCGACGGAAACCGATTCCGTCACAAATTTAATATTTTTTTTAAAAAAATAATTTTAATAATTTTTAAAAAAATAATATATTTTTTTAAAAAAATAATTTTGCGATGGAATTACAATTTTGTCGCAAAACCTCGTTTGGGTTTTTGCGACGGAAAGGGATTCTATTGCAAAACCCAAGGGGATTTGCGATGGAAAATTATTCCGTCGCAAATCCCAAAACGGAAATGGATTCCATCGCAAATAGTTTAGCCCGAAATCGGGCTTAAGTGCTCATCTTCCCCCATTTTTTTCCATTTTACTCTCCATCCACCCTACTCTCTTCATTCCTCTGTCCAGCCAGCCTCCAGACCGCCATGCATCCTCCTTCCAACCTTTGGTTCCATCCTCCTCCTCCTTTTTACGTCCTCCTCCTTTTTTTTCTGGTCTCCTCTCGTCTCATCGCCGGCGTCGACCTCATCCCCTCTCACCGGCGGTCTCTTCTCCCCTCACCTCCAGCCTCCTATCCATTGCCATCATTTGGTAAGTCTCTACCTTTTTTTTTAGTTTTTTGTATTAGATGTAGTTTTTTGCCCCCATTAAGAATTCCAATAAGCTTAATATTAAAATTTGATCCAATAATAACGGATATAGGGAAATAGGATACAAAAAAAATCTTGTTTATTCATGTCAATTGTTTCTTCCATTTTCACTCTCGCACTCTTTAATTAGCTTCGTTATGGTGAGCTTGATAAGCTAGTTAGCTCATTTTCTATCTTTTCTAAAAATATGATCAAAACTAATTATTAGTAATGCATGACAAAATTCTCTCATCTCCCTAATGATATCTATGAGAGTAGGAGTACAAGGTTCAATGAAAATTAATGCTTTAATTTAAACTAGTTTAATTAGTGGATTATTTGAATTGGTTTCAAATTCTATATATATCATGAAGTGCATCCATTGTAAATTAATCTCAATGTTGATCCCACAATTCAATTTGCATTATGTTATTAAATAGATTAAAATGGGAAAAATAAATTGTTCTGCATTTAATTTTAATATTTATCATGCTAATTTTTATTTTTTAAAAAAATTTTATAATTTTTTATGTAATTTTTATATTTTAAAAAAATTATTTTTTTTAAAAGCAAAATTTGCGACAGAAAAAAAATCCGTCGCAAATCCTAAGGTATTTGTGATTTCGTCGCTATTTTGCGATAGAATTGAATTTCTGTCGCAAAATTCGAAATTTGCAATGGATTTTTGACATCGCAATTGTGATAAGGTTTTTTGCGATGGAAAAACCCTTTTTTGCGACGGATTTTTTCTGTCGCAAAAACTGATTTTTTTTTTTTTTGGGTAGTGTTCTTTTCACATACTTATTTATCCCTTAGCCTCATATCTCTGCTTTTGACATGTGACTCAAGAACCTCTGTCTCATCTTTGTCCTCTTCTCCTTCCACATCCAGCAAGGGAGCAAGAACTTGAGGGTGCTCCATAAATATCTACCAACACTGGCTTATTCCCTGTTCTTCACAGCCTTTCATCAGTAAATTTCAAGTAGATCCAATTTTCTTCTTTGGGTTTCTACTGTCCTATGCCATGGCTTTCTCTAATTTGTTTGTGTTGAAAATTCAGCCACCAAGCTCCATTGTAGATCACCCTAATACCAAACGGCCGTTAGTTTGATTATAACGTCATTGTGCTAGTTGCCTATTTTTAATTGTTGATTGTGCTAGTTACTCATTTTTAATTGTTTATTAGTACTTTTAGTCCATTCAAAACTTAATCCTTTTTTTAAACGGCTGTTACTTTAGCTCTAACGACATTATGATATTTTGCACTTTTTAATTGTTTTTTGGTAGTTATGGTCAACTTAAAACTTTTTTATACTAGGTGCTCCTGGAGTAACACTTTTTTGGTCAATCTACACCTTAACCCATTATTGTATTTGAAATTTAATTTTAAGAATTTGGTCTAGCAATAATAGAGAAGCTAAAAAAATCGTCCCAAATCATAATTCCAAGACAAGGTGCAATAATAGAGTTTTTTGTGATGTATAAAACAATATAATTTTTTGTGATTTTTAAAAGTTTTTAAAATGATCAAAACTTAAAAAGAAGTAAATTTCTAATTATGTTTAGATTTTAGATGCTACTTTAATTTGGGTAACTTTTCAAAATAATCCAATATACATGCGAGAGAATATCATAAAAATATTGAGTCGCATCTAAATATTTATTCAATATATGTAAGTATATAAGTGTATAGGTATGTGTTTGTATGTGTCTATCTATATACATACACACACACACACATATATATATACATATATATATATATGTGTGTGTGTGTGTGTGTGTGTGTGTGTAATATACATACATATGTGTATGCGCGCACATGTGTGTGTGTGTCGTCAAATTTAATAGCTAACAATTAAATAGGTGAGATGAGACCAGAGAAAATGTAGAGAGTTTGATTAGGGTTAATTTCATAATTGAAATTTTCTATTTTAATTTTTTGTCCTCAAAATAATTACAATTTCTGAGATCCTTGATAAGAAATATTTTTTTCCTTGGTCTTGCTCCTTACCCTATGTTTGGATGGAGAGAAAAGTGAGGAGAAAATAAGATGAGCGAATACTAGGAAAGAAAACTTCTAAAAAAAATAATAATAATGTACTATTTTTGAGTTTTCCTTCCCATTTTTCATCCCTCCACCCCAAAAAAAAAATAAAATTAAAAAAAAAATCTCTTCATCCAAACATAGGGTTAATTCTCCCTTGGTTAAAATATTTTCGAAAAATCCTTAAAAAAATACCAAATTCTCTTCATCCAAACATAGGGTTAATTCTCCCTAAGTTGATATATTTTTGAAAAATCTTTAAAAAAATACCACTTGAATTTCAAAATCACAAATAGGTGATTTTCCAACAAAACCAGTAATTAATTGTTCTATTATTCTTGTTAATCTTATTACTGTTATTATCAATAGGATTTTAAGTTCAAGTGATATTTTTATCTCATTTTAGCAAATATTTTCAGCTAAATGGATTTTTTGGCTAACTTTTAGCTAAAGGTGTTTAATTTAATAAAAGAATTTCTTTTAATGCAACAATAACATATACTCCCAACCTAAGTGAAAGAATTATCCTTGCTTCTCTAAAAACAGGCTCGCATAAAAGTCCTAAAACCATATTTGCTGACACATGATCAATGTTGCAGATCATATTCTACCAGGCTTTTTTTACCAATACCTTGTTCAAATGCCCCATGACGAAAATTATTTGCTAAAATGGTATACTTAGGAAATGATTCCATCATGTAGTATTTGAGTAGTTTTTAACAATTTATAGAGTATTAGTTTAATAAGTGATGAGGACATAGGAGGCGGCATGACCAAGGCAACAAGCTTGGAGGAAATACAAGGTCTTGGAGATCCAATGATAAGAGCAAAAATTAAAAAGGCTCCAGATTGAAGACCTTGAAGAATAAGCCCCAATGGATATGCATGGAGGCTTCATTGAGCCTTGACTCAAATTCTACCCTTAGTTTTATTTTTCTTACATTTAGTTGAACTTTTGTAATAAGGATTATTGGGCTCTCTTATTGGGCTCACTTATTGGGCTTTCTTGTTTTCATTTGTGTGTAAACAGAATTAGGTTAAGCTTGATATGTATAAGGCACACCATGGCCATGGGAACGGAGATTTGAATTGAGATTTTAACGTTTTGGTGAGAGACAAGCTTCTCTAGGGTTCTTTTGAGAATCTCTGAACTTATCAAGGGCTTCGATCCTTGTGGCGTTCTTCGGCTTATCAATTCTTTGGAATTGTGGCGCCTACCCAGTTTTCGTTCTAAATTTCTTCGTTTCGTATCTCCAGTTTCCCTTATCCGTTTTCGGTGTTTTATGAGTCAAAATCTTAGTTCAGATCGTCATCTTTTAGGTCGTTTTGGAAGTGCTCAAATCCGAGGTCTGAAGCGCGAGATACATTACGTTCTTTAGGACGCGTCAGAGGCTGAATTTCTGGTGTGAAAATTCCATTCCTAGTTGATCCGATCATCCTCTTCTTTCGGGAATCACATCATTTGGTACCAGAGCATGGTTCTAGGATTGGAATTGGGTTATCTTTTCTTGATTGCTTACATCCAATCTGGTAACCCTAATCCCTAAATTTGTGTTTTTTGGTTTTTGAATTGTGAAATTCTGTTTTAGCCGTCATTCTTTGTTCCTAATTTGTTCTTTCAATCTTCTGGTTGTTTTTTCCTTTCAATTTCTCGTTCAGTTCACATATTTCTGCACTTTGTTCTTGGTGTTCATTCCTTGTTCATCATCGTTCTTGAATTTTAATCCTTTTGATTCATGTTTCTTGAGTAGTGTGTTGTTAGTGTGTTAAGTAATAGCTCATTCTGTGGGGAATCCTATCTAATTCAATTCTGAATTAGTGGAATTTCAAAGTTTGATTCCAAAACCACAAATCCCTTTTGTTGAAGAATAAGGTGTTATTAAAAGAAAAAAAAATCAGTTGTGAAAAAAAAATCAATTGTTTAAAAAAAAAGAAAAAAAATTAGTTGTTATTAAAAAAAATCAAGTGATAAAAAAAAAAGAAAAAGAAAATATACTATACAGCACCTTGCTATTATTCAATTACACACACTACTATGTGTGAATCAAGTCCAAAGTGTTTCCTTCAAATTGTTTCGAATTTTCTTTGTCTTGTCCTCTTTGAGTCCAAAGTGTCCTTGAATAATTCCTCCAAATTGATTTGGATTTTCTGTCTTGTTGTCTTCTTTGACATCTTGTCCAAATTGTATTGTGAGTCACCACCAATTCCGAAGTTTGGGATTGTACTCTTGAGTGTTCTTGGAGATTCTGTTAAGAACTTAAAGAGAGCTATTGAGTGGTAAAAGGCAAGAGAGCACACTACATAAAAGCCTTATAGAGAGCAACAAACACGAGTGATACATTTTTAAGAGTGTAAACACGTGAGCAAGTGGTAAGGTCCTATTACTTTTATTCTTGTTCTTTTCCTTGAATTATGGCAGGTGGTGAAGATAATAGGTTGCTGATTGAAGCCATTACAACTCAAATGCAAAGGATGATGAGAGAACACACAAAGGAGTTATATGAGAGAATTGAGAGAATAGAAAATCAGAGGAATCATGATGAAGATAGACAGAGAGGGAGGGATGAAAGAAGGAGAAGAAGAGATAATGAGGATGATGCTAGAGAGGATAGAATTAAGGGAGTGAAGCTTAATATACCATCTTTTAAAGGGAAAAGTGATCCGGAGGCCTATTTAGAGTGGGAAATGAAAATTGAGCACTTATTTGCATGTCACAATTATAGTGAAGAGAAGAAAATGAAGGTGGCAGCCATGGAGTTTAGTGATTATGCTCTCATTTGGTGGGACCAATTGCAAAAGGAGAGGGCGAGATATGAAGAACCATTGGTGGATAGTTTGGTGGAGATGAAAAGGCTAATGAGAAGAAGATATGTTCCTTCCCATTATCATCGAGACCTTCACAATAAACTTCAAAGACTCACACAAGGTAACAAGAGTGTAGATGAGTATTTTAAAGAGATGGAGGTGTCCTTGATTAGAGCAAATATTAGTGAAGAGCGGGAGGCTACTATGGCACGTTTCTTGCATGGGCTGAATAGTGATATAAGGGATGTTGTGGAGTTGCAAAATTATGTGGAGTTGGAGGATTTAGTGCAACAAGCTAGTAAGGTAGAACAACAACTCAAGAGAAAGGGTGTCATGAGGAAAAACTCTTCAAATTTTTATTCTTCAAGTTGGAAGGATGGAAATAAGAAGGAGGGAGGTACATCATCAAGCAATCCCACTGCTACACCTCAAAGGACTCAAACTAAATCCAATGAGGTCCCTAAAAAGACAAGGAGTAGTGAAATAAAATGCTTCAAGTGTTTGGGGAGAGGTCACATAGCTTCTGAATGTCCAACTAAGAAGACTATGTTACTTAAAGAGGATGGAGAGCTTACTAGTGAGTCTTCTTCAGATTCTACTTCGCAAGATTCTGATTCTTCAGATTCTACTTCACAAGATGATATTGAAGAAATAATTCCAGAAGGAGATTTGTTTATGGTAAGAAGGATGTTGGGTAGCCAAGCAAAAGACATGGATGAAAGTCAAAGAGAGAACGTCTTTCATACTAGATGCCTTATCCAAGGGAAGGTATGTTCTTTAATTATTGATGGAGGGAGTTGTACCAATGTTGCAAGTGCTAGAATGGTGTCTAAATTGGGCATGGAAACCAAACCTCACCCGCTGCCATACAAGCTTCAATGGCTTAGTGAGGATGGTGAAGTGACCGTAAGCAAACAAGTGGAGGTGAACTTCTCCATAGGAAAGTATGAGGATACAGTTTTATGTGATGTGGTACCAATGGAGGCTTGTCATTTGCTACTTGGGAGACCTTGGCAATATGATAAGAAAGTTACGCATGATGGTTACACCAACAAATTGTCTTTTGTACATAAAGAGCGCAAGATTATTCTGGCATCCTTGACACCAAGAGAAGTTAGTGAGGATAATCTAAAAATGAGAGAAAAAAGAAAGCAAGAGAGAAAAGAGAGTGGAAGAGAGCAAGAAAAAAAAGGAGAGGAAAAGAGAAAAGCACCAAACTTGCTTGTAAAAGAAAAAGAGGTGAAAAAGGCAATGCATTTGAAAAAGCCAATGCTCTTACTTTTGAGTAAAGAGAATAATTTTACAGGTGCAAGTCTTACTAATTGTCTTCCAAATGAGGTTTCTGATTTGTTGCATGAATTTAAAGATGTTCTTCCTAAAGAGGTTGATGATGCAATCCACATTGCAGATTTGTTCTTCAAGGAAGTGCATAAAGACGGAGACGAGGATTGCAATTTGAGGACAAATTCTTCTAAAGAAGGAGGGAATGATGAGGACATAGGAGGTGGCATGACCAAGGCAACAAACTTGGAGGAAATACAAGGTCTTGGAGATCCAACGATAAGAGCAAAAACTAAAAAGGCTCCAGATTGAAGACCTTGAAGAATAAACCCCAATGGATATGCATGGAGGCTTCATTGGGCCTTGACCCAAATTCTACCCTTAGTTTTATTTTTCTTACATTTAGTTGAACTTTTGTAATAAGGATTATTGGGCTCGCTTATTGGGCTTTCTTGTTTTCATTTGTGTGTAAGCAGAATTAGGTTAAGCTTGATATGTATAAGGCACACCATGGCCATGGGAACGGAGATTTGAATTGAGATTTTAACCTTTTGGTGAGAGACAAGCTTCTCTAGAGTTCTTTTGAGAATCTCTGAACTTATCAAGGGCTTCGATCCTTGTGGCGTTCTTCGGCTTATCAATTCTTTGGAATTGTGGCGCCTACCCAGTTTTCGTTCTAAATTTCTTCGTTTCGTATCTCCAGTTTCCCTTATCCGTTTTCGGTGTTTTATGAGTCAAAATCGTAGTTCAGATCGTCATCTTTCAGGTCGTTTTGGAAGCGCTCAAATCCGAGGTCTGAAGTGCGAGATACATTCCGTTCTTTAGGACGCGTCAGAGGCTGAATTTCTGGTGTGAAAATTCCATTCCTAGTTGATCCGATCATCCTCTTCTTTAGGGAATCATATCATTAAGCCTATGGGAAAATTCCACTAAAATACCAAATGAATTTGCAAAACCGCCAGAAGTCCGTCGAATTTGCAAAAAGACTGAGAGGTGATAAGGACCTTTGGGGGATATGCAAATTCGAGCGAAATAACCATTTTGCCCTTAGTTGCAAATAATTTTTTTTAAAAAAAATTAAATACCCCACCGCGGTGGGCCCAACCGCCGGCGACCACCACTCCCGCCGGTCGCCGGTGGGTGGCCACCACCTCCGTCGGCGCCGGCTGGCGATCGGCGGAGGTGGTCGCTGGCGACTGGTGGGGGAGGTGGCCGCCGGCGGTCGGGCCCACCGTGGGGCTTTTTTTTTTTAATTATTTAAAACTAAGGACAAAATGGTCATTTCGCTCGAATTTGCATATCCCCCAAAGGTCCTTATCACCTCTCAGTCTTTTTACAAATTCGACGGACTTCTAGGGATTTTACAAATTCATTTGGTATTTTAGTGAAATTTTCCCTAAACCTATTCTATTTCTACCATATGTAGCCTAAAGTAAGCAGATGGTTCATTGACTTTTCAAGAAAAAAAAAAAAAAAAGACACTTCAAATACTTTATTGATATTTGGGATATTGTTCAATGACTTTTACCTCCTTACTGGAAAGCAATTTTTTTTTTGGGGGGGGGGGGGGGTTTATACTCGTAGTAACCTTATTTTACCTCTCATCTTTCTTTTTTGTTTATTTGTCCTTACATTTCTGCCTTAATGCAAAGGGAGTAATGTCAGTAAGAAAGTTTTATAAATTAATGAAATGTGACACAAAAAAAAAAAATTACATTCCAATCCTTAAATGGAGTTTATACTATTTTATCAAAAAATTTGCATTAGAAATTCATTTTGGAAAGTCTCTTTGAGAATGCGCACCCCGGGCTTTTTTTTAATCCAGCCATAGAATACTTATACACTCTTCATGTTTTCCGCATTTCCAGTTTATCCACCGTGCCACTCATGTTACGCTCTAAACTTATTTAGCCTTTATTATAAGTCCAGTTTCAGAGTAATAAATTCGAATTTTACTTTTTGCCCCTCTTAATCCAACAAACAAACAAAAAGTTATTCATGTTAACTTAAGAAATCAATCATAGATAGAGGCAAAATTGAAAATTTAACTCATAATTAATGAGTTTTTTTTTTTGATACATAGGCGATAGGGGATGGGGGGGATCGAATCCAGTACAAGGGGGTAGGGAGACTACTCTCAATACCACTACACTACTAGTAGTGCCGGTCTCATAATTAATGAGTTAAATAACTCTCTTTAGTATGTTAGAGTTAGTTTGGACTTATATATATGCTTGGGAAAAAAAGTTAGAGAAAGGAAACAATAAAGAGAAAAAGGATAGAAGGAAGAAGGACGATGAGCTAAATATCTGGTTTGGAGGGATAAAGTAAAAGGAAATGACATCATCTCCCACCTTAATTTGATGTCAAGAAAAATAGTAAATACATAATTGTGTAGGTAACCTTATTTTTTATTTTATATATTATGTCTTACATTATTAGACCAACTCTATATTGGTTCCTTTTACTCCTATTAATACTATTACTAACTCTCTACCGTTGAGTAAATGATAAAAATAAATTTATTTGTATAAAAAAACTGTTTTCTAATCAGGAGGTTAAAAACATAACATTATTGTTAGTTCTCTGATGGTTTTGATGATTGTCAACAACTACAATCAATTGAAGAGGTTTTGCTCTTAAGTGTCAAAACTCTGTTTAAGAGCAAACCTCGAGGTTGGGTTTGTAACCTCAAGGTTTGACCTTACAGAATCTTTAAAAAGTCAAGTGCTCTGATGTTACAAAACTTGGTTTCACAAATACTATGTGAAACCTCGAGGTTGAGAAGTCAACCTCGAGGTTCTGGTCTTCTTGGAAAATCCAAGTTTCTTCATTAACACTTGCAACCTCGAGTATGAAAAGCAAACCTCAAGGTTTAATCCATACAGAAAGGTCTTGTTTTTCTTCAAATATGGAAACCTCGAGGTTCATGTTTCAACCTCGAGGTTGGACATTTTATTTTGAAACTTAAGTTTGAAGAAAAACCTACCAACCTCGAGTATGGTATTTCAACCTCGAGTATTGCGACATAAAGAGAGCAAACTGGTTTTCAAAGCATTGAAAACCTCGAGGTTAATATTGTAACCTCGAGGCTGAGCTTTATGTTGTAATATTGAACTTTGCATTTTCAAAGGCCAACCTCGAGTATGGATTTACAACCTCGAGGTTGTCGGGCTCCAGTGAAAAGTGAAGTTTTGAAACAATCTTCAAACCTCGAGGTTACCTTTGGAACCTCAAGGTTTGTAAGTTAATAAGATTTTTCAGAAGGTTTCTTTTTAAGAGAAACCTCGAGGTTCACTTTGCAACCTCGAGGTTGGATGTTTTAAATCTTGTGTTTGCCTGAAGTTTTCGAGTCAACCTCGAGGTTGGATGAACTAACCTCAAGGTTTGTGACCGTTGGTGCTTTTTCAAGTTTGTGAAATCTGCTATACCTTGTTGTTTGATCTAATTGCTTTCATATATCATTCACTCATGATCCCAGATACGTTTAACAAGTTTGTTGAGTGTTTTTCAGTTAGCACAGATCAAGATTATTGAAGATTTGTGAGAAAAAGCAAAAAGGTGAACAGTGCATTTAATGCACCTGCACAATCTCATCTACTTTCGGCTAATCCATCTGAGCACGCCTTGTGAACGTTAAAGGAAGCTTACCACATCAAGTAAAATCAATTCCAACGGGCAGAAACTCAGAGAACCACATCAGATATCATTAAGACTTGGATTAGCAGAAGTCTAGAGAGAGAAGATGACCAGAACTTAAGCAAATCATTTCACAACGGTCATTTAATGTTCTCTACCTATAAATAGAGAACATTAACTTCATTTACAGTGGATACACCTACTCTGAGCGAAATTCTACTAAGTTCATTTATTGTGTATTAGCTTTCATTTGTAAAGTATCATACTTGATACAAGCACTTCAGTGTTCATCATATCTACTCTGTAAGAGAGTCAAATACTTGTAAATCATTTATTGATTGAGATAACTACAAGTCAGGGGACTTGGTAGTTGGGGTGTATTGATTACAACTTGTAAGGGGGAGTGTGTTCTAGTGAGAGAACAACTCTTAGTGCAGAGTGTGTAATCAATATTGTTGAGTTAGTGGATTGAAAATCCTAAGTGAGGCTTGGGGACTGGATGTAGGTCAGGAAAGGACCGAACCAGTATAAATTGCATTGTGTTTAGCTTCTTTTCCTTATCCTCTCTATTGTGCCCTGTTCTGAGTGATCAAAAACAGAACAAGTTTCGAAAATTTTAAAGATACCCAATTCACCCCCCTCTTGGGTATAAAGCTCCTGCTTTCAATTATAAATTGGACATGGCTTTACACAGATGCTCCAATTTGCTTTCCGTAAGCTACCCAGAAGTGAGAACACACAATGCCTAGCTAGCCCCTCCTTAATATAGTTGAAAGTGTTAGTTCTCAGAGTGTTTTGATGATCACTGACAATTGTAAACAATAGTGGAAAGATTTGACAAGTCAAGGATGTTTAAAACTCATGATTTTTCTATCTGTCAAAATAGAACTCGAGCCTATGAGTGATGAACTCGAGCCTGTATTTAACAGAAAGCATGAACTTGCAAAACCAAAGTTCAAACTTGAGACTAAACCTGAAGTTTATATTTAAACCTTTGAAAGTTCGCATGAACTCGAGCCTATAACTGTTGAACTCGAGCCTATGTTTAACAGAAAGCATAAACTTGTCAAACCAAAGATCAAACTTGAGACTGAACCTGAAGTTCAAAATTAAATCCTTGAAAGTTTGAGTGAACTCGAGCCTACCATTTAATGAACTCGAGTTCGCCATTGACAAAGTTTTTTTTTTTTTTTTTTAACTTTTGAAAACCTATTACAAACTCTAAACCTCTACTCAAACCTCAAGTTTGAAAAAGTTCAAAGAAGATATTAAGTAAAAGAACTCGAGCCTGTCATGATGAACTCGAGTTCATCCTTGGCAGGACAAGTTTGTTTAAACTTGAAAACAGAACATTGTCTATAAACTGGAGCCTAAACTCTTCAGACTCGAGCCTAGTTTTGACCGAGAGCCTTCAGAATATTTTAGAGAGAACTAAACTCGAGCCCAAGCTTCTCAAACTCCAGTTCAAAAGTTCCAGAGAGTAATTAGCCATTTTCAAAAGTTTCAAACTCGAGCCCACTTGTCTTAAACCTCCAGTTTGTTTTATGTTAACCCTTTTTGAAGTTCTCTAAGTAAAGAGAACTCGAGTTCATCATTAATGAACTCGAGTTCGTGTTCTTACAAACCTCAGGTTTACACACAAACCTCCAGTTTGATTTTGACAGAACCGAATTCTCAAAATGAATAAAGGCCGAACTCGAGCCTAACATTATGAACTCGAGTTCAGACCTCCAGAACAGAAAAACGCATTTAAACTCTGATATGTCAAATTTGATTCTTTCTTCATGTTTCAAATTACCCATTGAATCTAATCATTATATCTATCTCTTATATATGTAAGTGATCTGTTCTAACAAGTTTATTTATGAGATAACAGAAAGAATTTGAATTAGACAGAGATTCAATTGGAGCAACACTTTATGCAACTTGGATTATTTTATCTTATCCTTCAAGACAAGATTAAATGCATGACAGGTTGGCATTACAGACAGTACAATCACCTCTGAAGAAAGCCAAACGTGATTATTCTAAAAACAGAATGTCATGGGCCACCAATATTCAAATGCAAAAGCTACAAACACCCAAATCTGGAAAGTAGCAACAGAATATTACCCATCAGCTTCTGCAGTACCTTTACACATGGAAGAACACTCACAACAGTCACATTTTCGAATGGGAACAAGCTTCAGTGGATTATTAACGTTCAAATGGTTCAAACAATTATAAATGACTGAGGAACTTAAGCCAAAAAAAACATAACTGATGAACAACTACTCTACTCGAAAATAATCATCCTGAGTTGTTCTTTTCATTAGGCTGTATCTTTGATACATTGTACTTCAGTATTTATCTTATCCACTCTTTGAGAGAGTCTTTCTTGTAATCATTCATTGATTGAGATAACCACAAGTCAGGGGACTTGGTGGTTGGGAGTATTGATTGCATCTTGTAAGGGGGAGTGAGTTCTAGTGAGAGAACTACTCTGAATATAGAGATTGTAATCAAGTCTTGTGAAGTTAGTGGATTGAAAATCCCAAGTGAGGCTTGGGGACTGGATGTAGGTCAGAGAAAAGGCCGAACCAGTATAAATTGATCCGTGCAAAGCTTCTCTACTCCTCTCTTCATTTATCCTCTGCTTTAACTTGCCCAAAACAGAGCCAAGTCTTTAAAATTTTATAGATACCCAATTCACCCCCCCCTCTTGGGTATCAAGGTCCATTCTTTCATTTGGTATCAGAGCCTGGTCTTCTCAAGAGAGTCTAACAGCTCGAGAAGGATCAATATGAAAGGAATTCTTCCCGATGGAGCCTCTATCAACAGACCACCTGGTTTCAATGGAGAACACTACTCATTCTGGAAAGCCAAGTTCAAAGTTTTTGTCATGGCTACTGAATATGGACTATGGAGAGTATTTGAAAGAGGAGATTACACTCCTACAACTATGGAAGATGGTGTGAGAATTCCAAAACTTGAAGAGGAATATGATGACAATGATCGAAGGAACATCACACTCAACAGTAAGGCAGTTCTGCTTCTCCAAAGTGCATTAAGTCAACAAGAATACTTCCGGATTTGCACACTTCCATCTGCAAAGCATATGTGGGATGCACTAGAAATTGCTCATGAAGGGACAGCAGGTGTAAAGCAAAATCGTGTAAACACCCTCATGACAGAATATGATCTCCTTAGAATGAAGTCCGGCGAATCCATTGGTGAATTTCAACTTCGTTTCACTCATCTCATAAATCAACTTGCTGCACTTGGTAAAGACTATGATCAGTCAGTCCAAGTAAGAAAAATTCTCAATGTTCTCAACAAGGAATGGGAGGCCAAAGTCACAGCAGTAGAAGAAGCTAGAGGAGAATCAATGACTTCTGTGGCTGCTCTATTTGGTAGCCTCTCAGAATATGAAGCAAAAATCAAGTTCAAGAAAGGACTTGACGAGGTACATGGGAAAAGCAAGGGATTGGCTCTTAAAACAGTCAAGGAAGCAAGAGATTCTGATAATGAAGAAGATGAGAAAGATGAAGATGAAGAAATCGGTATGTTGGTCAGGCGCTTCAAGAAATACTTCAAGAGAGACCAAGGATTCAAAAGGTTTCAGAAAGGAAGCTCAAGTCATGAAACAAAGAAACCAATCATCTGTTATGAGTGCCAAAAGCCTGGACACATCAAGTCTGAATGTCCTTTGCTGAACAACACCAACAAAGAGAAGGACAAAAAGAGCTTCAGCAAGTATAAAAAGAAAGCATACATTTCAAGCATATGGGGTGATAGCTCTTCAGATGAGGATGAAGAGGATGAAGATGAAAAGGCAAACATATGCCTAGTAGCTCAAGAACAACAAGATGATGATGAGGTATATGACTCAAAACCTTCCTATGATGAACTTGTTGATGAATATTATCTTGTGCAAAAGGAATTTGAGAAACTCGCAGAAAAATACTTAGCTTTGAAAAGGAAAAATATCACTCTTGAACTACAAATTGAAAAACTATCTTCTTCTAAAATTTTGATTTGTCAGGAATGCCCTGAATTAAAACAGAAGAATGTACATCTTACAAAAGCACTTGAAACATTTACTAAGGGCAGTGAAATGCTTAATGTAATTTTGAAACAACAAAGATTTGTAAATGATAGGTCAGGTATTGGTTATAAACCAAATTCTGATAAGAAGAAAGGTAAAAAGAAGAGTGGTCAAAAATCTTACATGAACTACTTTACAAAAACAGTTCACTCCTCAAATCCCTTTGCACATTGTGATTATTGCAATAGGAAGGGCCATTCAACTTCATCTTGTTTTCATAAGAGGGAAGGAAAAATTAAACCTATAGGAAACTATAAATGGGTACCAAAAGGAACTTATGTTCTCAAGGTGCAAGCTAACCCAAAAGGACCCAAGAAAAGTTGGGTACCTAAAACTTGATCCCATTGTGATTTGCAGGTTTGTCTTAGAGCATCAAGACCCAACAAATGGTATATTGATAGTGGATGCTCAAGACACATGACTGGTGATAAAACCAAATTCCTTACAATTAAACCAAAAGATGGTGGTAGAGTCACCTTTGGAGGAGACCAATCAGGAAAGATTGCTGGCATTGGTGAGATTGGAAGTAGTGATGGTCCACTCATCAAGGATGTCTATCTAGTAGAAGGATTGTGTCACAATCTCCTAAGTGTGAGCCAAAGCACTGATAAGGGTAACTTAGTTATCTTTGATTCTGATGAATGCTTTATTGTCAAAAAGGATTTGATTCCCATAGAAAATTTGAAAACTAAAGCCTTGTTTAGAGCACCTAGAGATGGCAATTGTTATACACTTAACCTCTCTAGTAATACCTCCGTGTCAGAAAAATGTTTTGTAAGTAACTTGGATGAAAGTTGGTTATGGCACAAAAGATTAGCTCATGTGAACATGTCTCAACTTGACAAGTTGCTGAAAAAGGATTTGGTTATTGGTATTCCAAAATTGAATTTCAAAAATGATAAGATATGTGATGCTTGCCAAAAAGGAAAACAAACCAAATCATCCTTTAAAACGAAGAATGAGATTTCTACTACCAGACCCCTTCAATTACTTCATATGGACTTAGTTGGACCAGCTAGAGTTAGAAGTCTTGGTGGAAATTTATACACTTTGGTCATAGTTGATGATTATTCTAGATTCACATGGACAATTTTCTTATCATCTAAAGATGAAACATTTGATCAATTTGTTGTATTTGCCAAGAAGGTCCAGAACGAGAAAGGTTTTTCAATTTTAGGTATACGAACCGACCATGGTGGAGAATTTGAGAACAACGCCTTTGCTGAGTTCTGTGACAACACGGGGATTGATCACAACTTTTCAGCACCAAGGACACCACAACAGAATGGTGTTGTGGAGAGAAAGAACAGAATACTCACTGAGATGGCAAGAGCAATGTTGAGTGAAAACAACACATCACAAGTATTTTGGGCTGATGCCATGAGCACTGCATGCTATATCTCCAATAGAGCTTACTTAAGGAAGAAGTTGAACAAGACTCCTTATGAGCTCTACAAAGGGAGAAAGCCAAATCTCAGCCACCTTCACATTTTTGGTTGCAAGTGCTATGTGCACCATAATGGTAAAGAGAATCTTGGTAAATTTGATTCTAAGGCTGACTTAGCGATATTTATTGGTTATTCTAATAGAAGCAAAGCATATAGAGTTTTTAACGCTAGAACTAAAGTTGTAGAAGAATCAATACATGTTGTGTTTTGTGAAAATGATTCTAACAGATCTTTGGATGATGAAGAAGAAAACATTTGCAAAAATCAATTCTTTTCAAAAACTACCCCTTCCTCTGAAAATTATGAAAATGTTTTTGAAGCTGATCCTGAAAACAGTTTAGGAAATCCTGATCAGACTCAGCCTAGAGCTTGGAAATATATAAGGAATCATCCTATAGACCAAGTTATAGGTGATATTAATCAAGGAGTAAGAACCAGAAGAAGCACGTTAAATGAAGTAACCTTCTCTGCATTTATTTCACACATTGAACCCTCTAAAATAGAAGAAGCCCTTTCAGACAATGATTGGGTGATAGCTATGCAAGAGGAATTACATCAATTTGACAGAAATCAAGTTTGGGACTTGGTACCTAGGCCTAAAGACCATCCAGTCATTGGCACTAAATGGGTATTCAAAAACAAACGAGATGAATCTGCAGTCATTGTCCGAAATAAGGCAAGATTGGTTGCCAAAGGCTATAATCAGGAAGAAGGTATTGATTATGAAGAAACTTATGCTCCAGTGGCAAGATTGGAAGCTATAAGAGTTCTTCTAGCCTTTGCTTGTGTAAAAGGAATTAAACTTTATCAAATGGATGTTAAAAGTGCATTTTTAAATGGTTTTATTCAAGAGGAAGTTTATGTTGAGCAACCTCCTGGTTTTCGAAATGAAAATTATCCAGATCATGTTTTTCGTCTCAAGAAAGCTTTATATGGTCTTAAGCAAGCTCCTAGAGCTTGGTATGAGCGATTAAGCAAATTTCTTCTTGATCAAGATTTCGTTAGAGGGAAAGCTGATACAACTCTTTTTATTAAAACTAATAAGCTAAATGAAATTTTAGTTGTTCAAATTTATGTGGATGATATCATATTTGGAGCTTCTAATGATACTCTGTGTGAAGAATTTGCAAAGAAAATGCAGGGAGAATTTGAAATGTCAATGATGGGAGAACTAAATTATTTTCTTGGATTGCAAATCAAGCAAAGGAAGGATGGAATTTTCATATCCCAAACCAAGTATCTGAATGATCTCTTAAAGAAGTTTGGAATGGATCAATGCAATGGTGCTGATACTCCCATGAGTGCAACTACTTCTTTGGATGCTGATGAAGAAGGCAAGGACTTTAACATAACAAAGTATAGAGGAATGATTGGGTCATTACTCTATCTTACAGCAAGCCGCCCCGACATTCAATTCAGTGTGGGGATGTGTGCAAGATTCCAATCTGCTCCAAAAGAGACACATGCTGAACATGTGAAAAGAATCTTTAGATATCTTGCTGATACTAAGACTCTTGGCTTATGGTTTCCCAAAGGACAACCAGAACACTTAGTAGCATATTCAGATTCAGATCATGCTGGATACAAGACAGATAGGAAGAGCACAAGTGGACAATGTGAATTCTTTGGTGGCTCACTTGTGTCATGGTTCAGCAAGAAACAAACCACTGTTGCTGTATCATCTACTGAAGCTGAGTATGTGGCTGCCTCAAGTTGCTGTGCTCAAGTGTTATGGTTAAAACAACAACTCGCTGATTTGGGAGTGTACTTGAAAGAAATTCCAATACTATGTGACAACACAAGCACAATAAGCTTGGCCAAGAATCCTGTGCAACATACAAGAACCAAACACATTGATGTGAGACATCATTTCATCAGGGATCATGTTCAGAAGAAGGATGTCAAAGTCATGTTTATCCCAACACATCTCCAACTTGCAGACATTTTCACAAAACCTCTTGCAAAAGAACAATTTAATTTCATAAGAAGAGAATTGGGAATGGTAAACCCCAATGAACTGTAAGTATTTCTCACTCATTTTAATGTTAGTTATGGTTTTGATAATGATTGATTACTGACTTAAGCATCGGAGTATCTAGAAGTGTGTTATGCAGGATGCTCTTATCTCAAATTTGCTGAAGTTATGACCGAACTCGAGCCTGACAAGAAAGAACTCGAGCTCGAGAGAGACTGGAAGTAGTGAAAGGCAAAAACAAGAATGAACTCGAGTTCATTAGTGAATGAACCTCAAGTTCATTTTTGGCAGAGAGCAAGGCTGGATCTCAGGCATGACGAACTCGAGCCCATAAGTGACGAACTCGAGTTCGTAAATCACAGAGAGCAACCTTGGAGGAAAGTCATCCTGAACTCGAGCTCGTAAGTGAGAACCTCAGGTTCACGAGGAAGTTCAAGAGTTCTCAGCACACTCTTGAAGTCCAGGTAAGCAAATTTTAATGACGAACTCGAGCCTGAAAGGTGTGAACTCGAGTTCATCACGAACTCTATATATACTACAGTTACAAACTTTTCACTTCACTCTTCACACACCTCCGGTTTGCCCTAGTCCTCTGCGTCTTTCTCATCATCTTCTTCCTCTGTTTTCTGCGAAAATGGCCTCTCAATCCACAAATCCCAAAGACACAAACCCTAACCCTTCTCAATCTGTTTCTCAAACTCAATCTGAACGCCCTGTCCGTACAAAAAAGCGCTCTTCCCGCCTACAAGATGGAATTGACAAATTCGTTAGAGGAGTTGACGGCGAAAATACTCAAACTCCTCCTTCCAGACCGAAAGGAGTTGTAATTGGAGAAGAGAGAACGAAGAAGAGGCATGATCCCGAGCCTCCTGTCCAAGGAAGAGGTAAAGCCCCTCAGCCAGCTGCTCCTCTGAGGGAAAAACAACCCTTCAAGAGAAAGAAAACCGCGGGTATCCACTCTGTTCCCACTCCCGGTCAAGGTAGTGGTCAAGCTGAACCTCAATCTCAGGAACAAGGGACTCCTCAGGTATCTCAGCCCTTACCTGCAATTTTAGAAATTTACAAGCATAAGAGGTGCCCAGAAGGTTTCAACATAGAACCATGTAGAATGACAGCAGAAGAGGGTGTTTTATTCAAGAAAAAATATGATGAAAAGAAGAAATTCTGTCCTATAGTCTTTGTAGATTTAGCTAAGCTAAAAGAAGAATGTAATTTGGATTTGAGCCCCTGGATGAATCAATTTGAGTCCTTAATTTCAATCAAGGCTGCCTATAGTCCCAAACTTGTGAAAGTCTTTTACTTTCACATGAAATCTGATAATGTGCTAAATTCAGATGGTGATCTGGTAGAAGAAAGAATTGTCACAAAGGTTAGAGGTCAGAAAATCACAATTACTCCTGACTATCTGAACTCTATCCTACAAATCTCAAACCCTCCTAAGCCTGAAACTCACAGATATAAGCAACAGGCTATATTTAGTTTACTCAGACCTGATGAACCTATTCCTAATACCCTTGAGATACTGAATTTCACCCCAGCTGCCATGCCTCTGAGAAACCGAGCCATCTGGTACATTTATTCCAGGAATCTTCTTCAGAAGGGAGGCAACTTTACACACTTTGCCAAGAAAGATTTTAACATCTTCGCCTCCATTCTAGACCAACAACCTCAGAATGTAGGTTACTGGCTCTTTCAAGAAATAGCAAAATTTGCTTTTCACTCACGCCAGTCATCCCAGATTCCCTTTGCCAGCCTGGTTTCAGTAATTCTATTTCATGAGAAGATTTGGCACTTGGCTGAGAATGACTCTCCTCAATTTCCAACTGAATTTGGACAGCACATCATGAACTTGATGCAAACTCACAGGCCTGAGTACTCAGATCAGTCCAGAGCCCCAAAGAGGTCCAAGCCAGCTACATCCAGAGCCACACAGTCCAGAGCTGAAGAAGCTCAGAGTGCTCCTCCACCTCCTTCTGATTTTAATGTCAGAGTTCAAGAAATTGTGGACAAGGCCGTATCTGATCTAATAGAAGGAATTGAACTAGCTGTAGGGAAGCTAGTTGCTGAAGTGAACAAGGGTCACAATAACCTGGTGGATGCTCAAGAAGCCTTCAGAGTTGAACAAGAAGCACTGAAGACTCAAGTCAATGAACAGACCTCTACTATGTCCACCTTATTGGTTACAATGATGAACCTAAGCGATAAGATGGACAAGATCTTAAAGTCTCAGTCTCCGGATGCTTCTACCTCTGTACCTGCCCCAGACTCAGAACCTGCTCACGCTCAGCCTGCACAGACACCTCCTTCTGCTCCTACACCTTCGACCTTCACATCCTATGCTGAGCCACTAGCCATAGTACCCTATGTCCAAATTGAACCTATCTCTTCTTCCCCTCCTTTTGATGATGCCAAAGGGGGAGAAAGTGTGGAGTGAATATTGATTGTTTTGTAACTTTTGTAGTCATTTTGGAATTATGTGAAATTTTTTTTTTTTCCGTTTGAAGTTATCAATTTGAAGTTTCAGTTATATTTTTTTTGCTTTTGGTCTTAAAGCTTATCTCTGATAATTTGGTTAAGTCTCTGATAATCTGCAAAATTTTTGTTTCACAAAACAAATCCTTGATATTCTGCTTCTGATATATGTTTTCTGTCAAATTTGATCACAAGCTGAATTTCAAAATAAATTTCAAACTAAGTTTCCCAATCAATTGTTTACAAGTGTTGTCATCATCAAAAAGGGGGAGAATGTTAGTTCTCAGAGTGTTTTGATGATCACTGACAATTGTAAACAATAGTGGAAAGATTTGACAAGTCAAGGATGTTTAAAACTCATGATTTTTCTATCTGTCAAAATAGAACTCGAGCCTATGAGTGATGAACTCGAGCCTGTATTTAACAGAAAGCATGAACTTGCAAAACCAAAGTTCAAACTTGAGACTAAACCTGAAGTTTATATTTAAACCTTTGAAAGTTCGCATGAACTCGAGCCTATAACTGTTGAACTCGAGCCTATGTTTAACAGAAAGCATAAACTTGTCAAACCAAAGATCAAACTTGAGACTGAACCTGAAGTTCAAAATTAAATCCTTGAAAGTTTGAGTGAACTCGAGCCTACCATTTAATGAACTCGAGTTCGCCATTGACAAAGTTTTTTTTTTTTTTTTAACTTTTGAAAACCTATTACAAACTCTAAACCTCTACTCAAACCTCAAGTTTGAAAAAGTTCAAAGAAGATATTAAGTAAAAGAACTCGAGCCTGTCATGATGAACTCGAGTTCATCCTTGGCAGGACAAGTTTGTTTAAACTTGAAAACAGAACATTGTCTATAAACTGGAGCCTAAACTCTTCAGACTCGAGCCTAGTTTTGACCGAGAGCCTTCAGAATATTTTAGAGAGAACTAAACTCGAGCCCAAGCTTCTCAAACTCCAGTTCAAAAGTTCCAGAGAGTAATTAGCCATTTTCAAAAGTTTCAAACTCGAGCCCACTTGTCTTAAACCTCCAGTTTGTTTTATGTTAACCCTTTTTGAAGTTCTCTAAGTAAAGAGAACTCGAGTTCATCATTAATGAACTCGAGTTCGTGTTCTTACAAACCTCAGGTTTACACACAAACCTCCAGTTTGATTTTGACAGAACCGAATTCTCAAAATGAATAAAGGCCGAACTCGAGCCTAACATTATGAACTCGAGTTCAGACCTCCAGAACAGAAAAACGCATTTAAACTCTGATATGTCAAATTTGATTCTTTCTTCATGTTTCAAATTACCCATTGAATCTAATCATTATATCTATCTCTTATATATATAAGTGATCTGTTCTAACAAGTTTATTTATGAGATAACAGAAAGAATTTGAATTAGACAGAGATTCAATTGGAGCAACACTTTATGCAACTTGGATTATTTTATCTTATCCTTCAAGACAAGATTAAATGCATGACAGGTTGGCATTACAGACAGTACAATCACCTCTGAAGAAAGCCAAACGTGATTATTCTAAAAACAGAATGTCATGGGCCACCAATATTCAAATGCAAAAGCTACAAACACCCAAATCTGGAAAGTAGCAACAGAATATTACCCATCAGCTTCTGCAGTACCTTTACACATGGAAGAACACTCACAACAGTCACATTTTCGAATGGGAACAAGCTTCAGTGGATTATTAACGTTCAAATGGTTCAAACAATTATAAATGACTGAGGAACTTAAGCCAAAAAAAACATAACTGATGAACAACTACTCTACTCGAAAATAATCATCCTGAGTTGTTCTTTTCATTAGGCTGTATCTTTGATACATTGTACTTCAGTATTTATCTTATCCACTCTTTGAGAGAGTCTTTCTTGTAATCATTCATTGATTGAGATAACCACAAGTCAGGGGACTTGGTGGTTGGGAGTATTGATTGCATCTTGTAAGGGGGAGTGAGTTCTAGTGAGAGAACTACTCTGAATATAGAGATTGTAATCAAGTCTTGTGAAGTTAGTGGATTGAAAATCCCAAGTGAGGCTTGGGGACTGGATGTAGGTCAGAGAAAAGGCCGAACCAGTATAAATTGATCCGTGCAAAGCTTCTCTACTCCTCTCTTCATTTATCCTCTGCTTTAACTTGCCCAAAACAGAGCCAAGTCTTTAAAATTTTATAGATACCCAATTCACCCCCCCCTCTTGGGTATCAAGGTCCATTCTTTCAGAAAGTACTTATAGCAAAAATTAAGGTTAAAAAATTCAGCCATATCCAACCGGCATTATGTCCCAGAAAGCCACCTCTATGCTCACGAAGGACAGCAACTGGTTCTGCACAATGTTTCTCCTTTTATCAAACCATTTTCTTCCATCAATTCAGAGGGCACCAATTGGCTTTTACGCGAAGTTAACGAAACCATCATGTGTGAATTGTCCATCCTCTCTGAGCAAGGGCCCTTATCACTTGGCTGGCAGCGTCGGCAATGTCATTAAGTGGAGGATAACTCCAGCTATCAGTTATCTATAATTTCAAACAACAAGTCATTAACGTTGTGTGTATGTATTCAAAGACACAAAACACAGACAAAGATAAATAGCAGTAGCAATGATATAGTTTCATTGAATAGAAAGCAAAGATAACAGTCATTGCCCACAATGTGTGATAGGGCAAGGCAGGCAATTGGTTATGATCTTTTTCTATGTGAAGATTCCTCAGTCATTTCTATGATTTCCCTCTACACTTCTCTTCAACTTTTATATTCCAGTACTGTGACCGGGGTCACAATTTCTGAATACTATTATTTCCATTTTGATGATTAACATAATATAAAGCAGACTCACTGTATTCCATTATTTGTTATTTGACTTTTATAACTTTTATAATTACAACAATATGACAATATATATTTCTTGATCTAAAATAATCAAGAAAACTCACATTCTCCTTTCCGATGAACGGTCGAGCAACACCTTGTTCCAACAAACGCTTTTGAAAGTCAGCAAACTTCCATGTACACAGCTCTGCTCCAATTACATACACAGGCTTCTTGTAATATAAGATATTGAGTCAAAGGGACCAAAATGTAAGATTAAACTACAACTTTTCAAAACATGGACCCATGATCATATGTGGAACTTACCCAGTACTGCAAGCCTCACTCAACATACTGACTGAATCAGCTGTGATGACAAAAGCATCAGCCCAAGCGAGATGTCCCATATGTGGATTTGGTCCTAAATGTAATATGAAAAAAGGATACACATTATTTCCCATATCAGGAAGCAAGTATGGGTTTCGCTTTCAAGAATATGGTAATTATGTACCTTCTCCATCCCATATTGTGACCTTCGGATTTGTGCTGAATTCTCTTATTAAAAACTTTGAAATCTGTCATAATGAAAAGCTTAATTTATTACAAGAAGAAATAAAGTTAGCAAAGGAAATCTCAAGAAGACCTCCCATCACCAATCACGAAAGTGCCAAAGGTGGGAGCCAAAGGTGATTATGATCACACCATTTTGAAGACGGGGAAAATTTTATTGTGATAGGTAATAACATCATCTTTAATACCTTTGTAAGTTACGACTGAACCAAGAGGGGGGTGAATTGGGTGAAGTATAAAAATTTTCTTTCTTTGAAATACTTTCGCAATTCAGGAAATTCATCTTTGATCAACAATGATAAGTTTGCAAGCAATTGGTTAACACTCAAATGTAAATGCTGGAAATGTAAGAGATAAGGGAGAAGAGCTTGCAAACAGATTTATACTAGTTCGGCCCTCCTTGACCTACGTCCAGTCCCCAAGCCTCACTTGAGATTTTCAATCCACTATCTTTGATTTCCTTGATTACACGATCTGTAACTGAAGCAACCCTCTCTCTAGGATTCACTCCCCCTTACAATCTGTAATCAATACACTGTTTGATTACACACTTTGTACTCGAAGTAATCCTCTCACTAAGATTCACTCCCCCTTACAAGTTGTAATCAACACAATGTATATCCCACTCAAAATTACCCAATCTTGAGTTGCTCTCAGAAAGCTAATGTGTTTACAATAAGTTTCCTCTCAAAGGAATGGATAGATAATCATTGAAGTACAAACACAATTCATTTCACTCTCTAAGCTATTTAGAAATGGAAAACAGAGTGAGAATGATGTAGAAGCAGAGTATCAGCATTTTGGCATTGCAAACTTGTATCTCCTTGATTTTCTGCTTGAATCCGTGTCTCTTATAGATGGATAATGATATGTGACCATTTATGACCATTGGAGGATGAATCAGACCGTTGTAGGTGATTAGTGTTGAGTCTGATCATCTTCTCTCTCTAAACTTCTGCTAACGAATTAATATGATCTGATGTGGCTCTCTGAGGATTTGCCCGTTGGAGATGACTTTGCTTGTTGTAGTAAGCATTCTTTAACGTTTAGAAGGCATGCTCAGATGGATTAGCTGAAAGTAGGTTGATTTGCAGAAGTACATTAAATGCATTATTCACTTTTTGCTTTTTGGCTTTAACCTTCATTAATCTTCATCTAATCTAGCTGAAATTTGCTTAACAAACTTGTTAAATATAGCTAGGAACATAAGTAAATGAATTATGAAAGCAATAAGGTCAAACAACAGAGATTTGCAGATTCGCGTAATTCAAAAATCAATTTTGACCGTTGTATACTGCGGTAAGTTCCTCTATACTAGAGTATGGCACTATGCATAAGTGTCCATACTGCAGTATCCAAAGTCATACTGCGGTATGCAGCTTCCAGAGGCAACCATCGTGACTTGTGTTTGAAAAACAAAACCTATACTGCGGTATGTAAGTAGTATACTGCAGTAAGCGAGTTCTTGACAAATTGAGAATCAGTTTAAGAGCCCAATACTGCAGTATGCAAACCTATATTGCAGTATGCAATAGTTATAAAATTTGGGAGCTCTCTGTATAAGCCTATACTGTAGTATACATACCCATACTGCAGTATTGACTTGCCTTGAAAAACTTGGTTGCTCTCTGGATGGCCCTATACTGCAGTATACATACCTATACTGCGGTATTGACTTGTCTTGAAAAACTTGGTTGCTTTCTGGATGGCCCTATACTGTAGTATACATACCTATACTACGGTATTGACTTGACTTAAAAAATTTGATTGCTCTCTGGACGGCCTATACTGCAGTATACATACCTATACTGCGGTATTTACTTAACTTGAAAAATTTGGTTGCTCTTTGGATGGCCCATACTGCAGTATACATACCTATACTACGGTATTGACTTATAAAATGCAATTGAGCAACTTCTTGAACTGACTATCAACTTCTGAGGGCCATATCTCTCTGGTCCAAGCTCCGTTTTAGTCCGTTCAACTCTTGATGGAAATCTCTATGAGTCTACTTTCATATGCCACTGATTTCAGCTCAAACGGATTTGTCGTTTGTGAGATATACTCAAAATACCGAAGGCTGTTCCTGACTGTGATGCTGATCTTTGTGTCAACTTGTAAAATTCATCAATAATTCATCTAAACTCCTTTGGGCATGAAATTTTGTCACCAATACGTTTTGGGAGTCGAGTTTCCAATTCTTTTGGTTTTGTCTCAATCCGATCTCTGGTTTGTGAGATATCATCGAATTACCAGACGTCATCCGTATAAGAACTTGAATATTTATATTCTTATTCCATTCAACAAGTTCTTCCTTCTTTAATCTCCCATCTTGATTAATCTTCATAATCCAACTCTTTCTTCCTTCTCTTCTTTTGATCATTCCATATCATTTGACTCACATCTTCTTTGATTCAATTTCTTCTTCTTGTAATTTCTTATCTCCTTCTTGATTATTCTTCTTTCTAATTCAACTTAAACTAATCTACATTAAACATAGTAGTTAGTCAATGTAGGAGATATATTATATAAACTTTTTGCTTCTATATTAGACATCATCAAAACTAATCATAATCAACAACCTTCTCAGGAGTTCTTCTTGAGAAAGATATTCTAATAGTCCCACAACTCCAAAGAACATTCTGAAGCATTGTCGTCAACTGTTTTGCAAGATCCTCATCATAGGGACAGTTTCCTGGGAGAGAGATATTCGTGTAAGATCAAGTGATAAGGTATAATCAAGTATATAAAGAAAATTGAAAAGTTGGAACAGAGAATTCTTATTTCTATCAAACAGCATCACACATAACAAATATAATCAGACAAATGTAAATACAAATTACTTGTAGGTCCACCAACATTAACCACAAGCAAAGGCTTAGGCAAAGTTGCTAACTCATCATGCCAGAAAGAAGCAGCAATCCTCAGGGCAGCGGAATCTACTCGATGAAGAGCTCCCACAGTAAGAATCTAGAGAAAAAATGTAACCTTCTCAATAAGCCAAAAAGAAAATCAGTAACTATTATACACCATAGAACCTACCACATTGCGTCCAGGTGGTTCTCGTGGAGTAACCAACCTCTGCAGAAACCAAGGAATTTGCCTTTGGGCATGAGGAGTCAATGGATAGTAATCATGGCAAGGAGTGATCACAAGATCAAACATATTCAAGTCACATCTAGGATGTTGTATCTGAAATAGTTACATGAGTGTTAGAAAAGCAACATGACAAATGCCTTTCAATAACCATGGTCATGGCTAGTATGAAGCCAAAAGGAGGAAAATATTTTTTTTTTTTGGCCAAAATATCAATTTTATTAATATCAAAAGAAGAAGTACAAACACCAATAGCCGAAGCCCAAAAAACACTCAGAAAAAACCTACGTATACAACCGATCACACCCTTACAAAACAAAACCTATACCAATCAAACAAATGCTATACCAGTAAAGACAATATAAACCTATACCGAACAAAGCATAAGACTACTATACCAATCAGACTAAACTACTATATCCCTATCATCATCATTTGAAAAACACAAACAATCAGCCTATACCGGTTCTATCCGAGCTCACCACATGGACATCCACATCGGAACCTGTACAGTTAGTCTTAGCCTTTTCCAAATCCTGAACAAGAATGTTGCCTAAGGAAAATGGAGCAAACTCCAACCAATCATGCTGGATCATTTTCCTTGCCGCTTTTGCTGCTAGCCAATCTGCAGCATTATTCCCGCGCCGAGCCACAAGTGACAACGACACACCACCTACTGAATCTAGTAAGCCACAGACCCCCTGTACCAAATCCCAGCACTCCCATTCACACCCAGCCAATGACCGATTCATCAAAGCCTTGTACAATACCTCTCAATCAGTCTCAATGATCACCATCGGCACAACAAATCTATCCCTCAACAAAAGAGCTTCCCGCACAGCCAAACATTCAGCCTTGAAAGGCGAATTCGCCTCTACCGATTTGGCCAAACCTCCCACAAAGTCACCTCTAAAGTCCCTACATATCAGGCCAATTCCAGCCACTCCCTTATCCACCAAACAAGCCCCGTCGACATTCACTTTGACAGCGTTAGCCCCTGGCACTTTCCAGAGCAAGTTTCGACATAAATCAGGCTGGAAAATTTTTCTGTCAACCATCTCCCTTGGTTTTAGAACTCCAATATTCCTCAACCTGCAAGTTCACAAGCCTCACAACTTCATTAGCATCAGGACGTGTTCCATTAAAAATCCAGTCACACCGTTTTTTCTAGATCCACCAACACATGGTGGCAAACAAGGATTTCCCATAACTATCCAGCTTACTCTCCCCAGCTAACATGTCACATAGCCAAAATTCACACCTCTTCATAGCCCATTTGCTAAAACTCAATCCTAGAGGACAACCAAACCAACAACGTTTGGTCCAGGGGCACAAAAACAGGAGATGCTCAATGGTTTCAACTTCCACTAGACAGATAGGACAACTAGGATTCTCAGCACACTTGCGTTTAAACAGGCAATCTCGTGTAGCCATTGCCCCTGCCCCAAGCCTCCAAAGGAAGTGTTGAATCTTGGGGGGTACTACAACTTTCCAGATACACTTCCACAGAGTTTTCGGGACAGAGAGTGACATACCTGGGTCCTTTCGTTGCACCACCTCCTGATTTCTTTTAGCCACCAGATAACCTGACTTGACCGTGTAAACACCATCTCTATTCGCCACCCACACTGCTCTGTCGGGACGCATACCATTAGGAATTGGCATTTTGAGAATTAATAGCTTGTCCTGTGGATCAACCCAAGATTCAATGGAACTCAGATCCCACCTACCATCAATTATAAGGGAGGCTACGTTAACTTGCTCATTCACACCTGAGCCATCTCTACGTTGTAATACACCAGTAGACAGCCCCTCCACCCACTTATCCTTCCACAAATTGATAGATCTACCATCCCCAAGTTTCCAACGAAACTCCTTCAATAATAAATCCCTTCCCTCCAATAAACTGCTCCATGCCCACGAAGCGTGACTACCTTTTTTGGCTTGAAGAAAACTTGAATTAGGAAAATATATACCCTTAAGCATTTTACACCACAAATCATTCAGTTTAGTAATTAACCTCCAAGCCGTTTTAGCTAAAAGTGCTTTATTGAAACACAATAAGTCCCTAAATCCCATCCCTCCCTCATTCTTTGGCACAGTCATACTCCTCCAGTTCTTCCAATGAATAGATCCTGAGTCACCATCCTGTCCCCACCAAAACTTGGAGACTAGACTATCAATTTCCATGCAAGCTTTTTTGGGGAAGAGAAAACAAGACATTGGGTATATGGGTATTGAATTAGCAACGGCTTTGATCAGTACCTCTTTCCCAGCAAAAGATAACAATTTCTGACGCCACCCCTGCAACTTCATCCCTACTCGGCCTCGAACAAATGCCAGGGCAGCCACCTTAGAACGTCCCCAGCTCAACGGTAACCCTAAATATTTCCCTGTTTGTTCAGAATGTTGGATGCCTAAACAAGTTGAGACACCATCTCTTACATACGTTGGGGTATTGGTTGAGAAATATATACTAGACTTCTCAAGATTCACCAGTTGTCCTGAGGCAGAGCAATAGACCTCCAGAATACGCTTTAAAACTCTACAATTAACTTCCTCCGCTGTCAAAAAAAGAATAGCATCATCTGCAAAAAAGCAATGGGACAAAACAGGTGCTTTCGTGGCCACTCTCATTCCTCGTAAATCCTTGCAGTCAATATGGTGTTGAATCATTTGAGACAATACTTCAGACACCAAAATAAACATATAGGGGGATAGAGGGTCTCCTTGACGCACCCCCCGTTCAAGGCTGAATTTACTGACCATCCGACCCTCAATCTGCAAATTGAATGCTACTGTTGAAACACATCCCATTATCCACTGTACCCATCTACTGCAAAAGCCCATTTTCAGCATCACCGATTCTAAGAAATCCCATTCAATACGGTCGTATGCCTTATTCATATCGATCTTCAAGGCAAACTCCCATCGAGATCCTGTCTTCTTGTGCTTCAACCGATGAAAAGCTTCATGCGTGAGAAGGATATTATCCTGGATCATTCTCCCCTCAAGGAAAGCTCGCTGATTGGGAGAAATAATTTTGCTCATTAAGCCCTTCAATCTCAAAGTCAGGATTTTAGCAATGATTTTGTAAGTGACATTGCATAGGCCAATCGGTCTAAATTGATGGACCTCTTCAGGTTTATCTACTTTAGGAATCAAGACTATGTTAGTTGAATTAATCTGATCCAGCACAACTTTCCCAGCAAAAAAATCATGGATCATGCCACAAACCTCTCTATGAACCTAAAGGAGGAAAATATTTGATAATGCAAAATCTGAACAAGAAATTCATGTTACACTTCAAAAGCAGCAAAATAGCCTAAAGTGGATAATTTGTGTCTATGCTGGGGTGAGAGACAACAGATATCTATTCATCAAGTTGGCAATAGCTGCTTCCCAATAAGGTAATGAATTGCCAGTTGACCTCTAGCATTCTAGGACTAAGACCTCTAAATCTTTTAAGGTACAAAGGGCATCAAATTAAATGAAAAAGCTAGAAAAATAGATTAGGACACTTAAAAAACTATATGCCGTAATATATATTTATGCTTTTGAGGGACCAAAAAGAATAAGTAAAAAGTTTGACCTGAACAAGAAAAACATTTTCTGGAGCTAACCGTTTAATGGAGCTAGCAACAGAAATAGTATCTCGTCCAGATGCAACCACCAGCAAAGGGCCATCCCTAAGAATGATAAAAAGGGATCATTGAAATAATGGCATTTCATTAAGGACTTCAAATGATACGTAATGCTAAAAATATTAATGTACGAACTGATGGCTTCCCCTCATTGGTGTCGATTAGTTGTTTTGGTTTCTTACAGAAATTACATGTATCATATGCAGATGAAATTTAAATGCAATCTAGAAAAATATAAAAGACAAAAGCATGTTGACATACTTTTTAAACGTTTCGCGGGCCATTCTTGCAATTTGTGGAGCATCTACTTCTAAAATGTTACATAAACCTGAAATAGTCATTATTTTAACAGACAGATAACTCATTAGTTCAACTTTCAGCAAAAAGAATAAAATTTTTAAAAGCGATCAGCAAGCATTACCAATCTTCTTAGCATGAAAGAAAGAAGGTTTATTATATATTTGAAACCGTGAATTGCCATATAATTGCCTCATGAAGTAGTCTAACTTTTTATGAATGGAAACTGGAAGCCAATTAAGCCACTTATTAATTCCTCCTATGGGCCTTGTAACAAGCTGCACAAACAGCATTCGCCAAAATTTTCTTACCAATCAAAGATAACCTGAGATTTAATAATCCCTACAGAAGGCATCAAATTCATCTGTATTGAGTTAAAAGCTTACATATAAGAAGTGGCAATTTGGAGAGGCCGAGAGCACGAACCAAACCAATGCTCTGATTCTCGGCACCGCGCAACCATTGCTAATGATAACGTACAGCTCGTCTGATAACACCATGGACCCCACCATTAAAGATCTTGGGCGTGCCCAAGAACCCGTTGGGTGCTTTGGGAAGCCTGATTAGTCTCATCTCTGGTTGCCCCACCAAGGTGCTTAATTCAAAGCAGAAGAACATCAAAGCATCAGGGGAGCATGAATACTTCATGGTCCGCCAAGCCATTTACTTGCTCAATGCCAAACCTTAGATGAGCTTCAATTTTGATGGAACCTGATTTCACAAGGAACTACTTCAAGCCTACCAGACACACAAATGTCACAGTTCTAGTTCCAGTTCCAGTTCCACTTCCCTACCTCCAATTTCCCTCTACCAAACAGGGCATGAAGTAAACTAATGGCAGAATTGAGACATATATTCTTCTGAACCATAGTTCAAGTAGAATTGAGACTTATATACTTCATATAATGAGCTTGACTATATTTAAAGCCCAACAGTCTTGATTCTTCACACTTTGAATACGTATTTTTCATTCCAACCAAAGCGATAAATGTAAATGAAGTGAAATCCACTAGTGTGCACGTGTGAGTGAGAGGCTTGGCACGAAATTAAGCATATTTAGAATCATGGAATATTGACTCTAAAATTTCTATGCTAATATTTATTCTCTAATTATTTTTCCTTGAATAACTGAGAAAGTAGGCTTTAAATTTTAAATAATAGTTTAACAACTATTTAGGCCCAATTCTTCATAATTAATCCTCTCATAACATTTCTATATTCTCAAAATAATATTTCATAATTTTTCCTAATTTTTCAAGGTCTAAAATAATTTTCATGATATCTTAAGTTTTTCCTCATTCTATATTTAAAACTTTGGACTCCTACTGGCTTAGCAGCTTATTTATCTTAGTCTTATTCCAAATCTTTTAATTCTAAAATTCAGGATAATACATTAAGTTTATATATTACACGTGTGTGGACTTTGAGTCTTTGGGGTGCCTGATTACAATTTTAATCGGGCTACCCTTTTTAGTTTTAGTTTAATATATTTACTTTTGATCCAAATTAATCATGATAGGGATTTGTTAGTAAGATAAATGAGTATATAAAATTAATTAAAAACTCTTAATCTCATCCCTCTAATTTCTTAAATCCGACTCAATTTTTTTTCTCCCCTCCCCTTGTACTAAATGGCCCCTTAATGGAGCCCCTTATGTATGTATATGGATGCATGCATTGAAAAGGTTGTAACGTATTGGAGTACATGAAATTGAATGTTTGAGTATCATATTACTCCAGCCATAAATATAAGACGACCAAAGTGAGTCTTATATTTCGGAAGGGAGGAGTATTTGTGATTGTTTGTGTGTTATTCATGTAACTACTTATTCCTCCCTGTTATAAGTGTTATTTATTTATTTTATTTTTGGTAAGTAAGGAGACAAGCCTTTAAATTAAAATAGTGGAAGGTGGGGAATTAATTCCCATACAATCATGAGAGTGCAGAGTCCTCAGATAAGAGGGACACTCATAACAGAAAAAGGAATTGGAAAGACCGTCCTTCGCAAGCATGTCAGCTATCAGGTTCTGAAATCTAGAAATGAGCTTAATTTGAAGCTCCCAATTGAACGCCATACAGGATCGAATCTGGCAGACAACCAGAATACGAATGCTAGCAGTTGCTTCATCATATAATGAGTCAATCAGATTTTTAGAATCTGATTCAATAATCACTCTCCTGAAACCCAAGTTCCATGCGAGTTACAATCCTTTAAGGAACCCCCATTCTTCAGCTTCAAGAGGGCTACAAAGACCGATCTGGGACGAGAAGCCAGCTATCCAGTGGCCCCCATTATCTCTTAGAACTCCACCACATCCTTCTCCGTTCGAAGTAAAGGAGAAAGCACCGTCGACATTAATTTTAATCCAGTCACATGGAGGGGCTTCCCATTGTCTTTCAACCGTACTGTATGGAGGTATTAGATTTCCATCCAAAACAAAATAATGCCACGAGTTGAGAATTACCGAAGTTGGATTCCTCGGTTTACTGAAATTAGGGACAAAAATCAGATGATTTCTCTCTGCCCATAATATCCATATTCCCACTCCAAAAATCAACTTCCAGTTGGAAGTCGAATTCCTACCAATTTCCTTGCTGAAATTGAGAACAAACCACTCACACAAAGATGCTGCAAAGAAACGGGTATGGTATCTTGGATGAATTAGCAATTGCCACATTAATGACAAACCCAAGAATTTTATTTACTGGGGCGAAAATAAAAAATGCTACATTATAAATAAATAAAAGTATTTAAAATACGATAAAGACCTAATATATAAAATACTAACCCTAAAAAATTCTCTAATATGTATAAAGTTAGTATCATTAGAAAGATAAATCATGTATAATAAATTTCATGAAAGAAATTTAATGAAAAGAAATGATTTTAAGTATCTTATTGATTCTCGAAATTTACTGTAAGCTATTGAAAAAAAATGTCAAACGAGCCACCAGTGAGAGGAAGAAGAGACAATGGCAATTTCCAAAAAGTGCAAAACAAGTAAGGTTGGGGATATATATAGGGTTAAGGTACAGATTTGCCAACCAACTATTATCCGAGGAGCGTTTGATACAAATAACTATTGAGAGGACCAAAATTGCAAATCAACAATTAAAAAGTGGAAAAAAAACATCAAATAACTATTAAAAGTGAAAAAACCAAATAACTATTAAAAAAACAATTATCACAATTAAGTTAAAATATGAGGCACTGGCGTAGGACGGTGGCGTAAATGTTGGAGAAAAGAGCGGTTAAACATTCTTGTTGGAAAAGGAAAATACCAACAAAGATGAGACCCATGGGAGTAGGCATTGCGGCTGCAGCGGTTGCTGCTTGTGGCATTAGAGGGATGGAATCAGGGTGCAAGGTGCGTGCCAGTCGAACGCTGTGGACTACTGGATGAGTTCAAGAAGGTGAGTGGAACACCCAGCAACAATAAGAGCTTTGGAAATGCTGGCATTGCAGACGGGACACTAAGACAGTGACGGACGTTAATAGTTCGTTGGCGAATCTGCTTCAAATTGTATTTTTTTTCACTTTTTAATTATTGATTGGCAATTTTGGTCCCCTCAATAGTTATTTGTGCCAGACGCTCCTCGGATAATAGTTGGTTGGTAAATCTGCACCTTGACCCATATATATATATATATATATAGAGTTTGAGCCCCATGATATTGATGAATTCTATGTCCATAATTCTTTTTAAGGGTATGAAATACTGGAAGCTATGTTTTTTTTTTTTAAGGCCCAAGGTATCCATATCCATTGCCGGTAGTAGTAGTAGTGACTAATTCTCTTACATTGTAAATATATCAAAGGACTTTAATGTTGGCCATGACGTACACCTTCTCTATATACACCGCTGAAGATTTATCATAGTTTAGAGGAAGCTAATTACAGTTAAACTATTATTCACATCTGTTGAACCTTGCATACTGGGCCCGTGGTTAATATCCCTTCCACAACCCATTATAATAGCATCCACAAACTGACTTGTTTGAAGTTTTTCAGTATACATATTTTTTATTTTCTTTTATATTTCTGTGGGTATGACCCGCAGTTCCAGTAGATAAGGTGCTAAATAGATTTTTTTTTAAAAAAAAAAAAAAACAAAAGTATATAAGGTGCTATGCATGCATTTATTTTCCTTTTTACCTCCAAATTAAATGTAAGAAAAAAATTGGCTGTCAAGACAAAAAAAAAAAAACAAAAAACAAAAGAAAAGAAAAGAAAAGGTTCTTTTTTTTTTTTTACCTTTCAATAAATTCTGGCTGTTTTAGGGAATGAAATACAGGAAGCTACACTGTTTGGACTTAAACTATTATTGACTTCTGTTGACCCTTGCTTATTGGGCCCATAGCTACTATCTCCTCCAAAGCCCATTATAAATTTACAGTACCCTCAAAACAGTTTACAGGTTCAATATATACATTGTTTTTTATTTTATTTATTTTATTTTTCTTTATTTTTTGGATGTGACTAGAAGCTCCATTATATAAGTTTCCATGAATTTATTTTCATTTTTAATAAGAAATACTCATCTAGAATTTTGGTCTTTCGTTGGAAAAACATAAGTTCAGAATGTAACAACGTTAAAATACTCATTAGAAATGTTTTGCTACTCTTGAAGTCATGTCCAACTCGACCTAGATTAGTGGGAGTACAATATGATTTTTCTTTTTGTATATCAAGTAATTTCATGCTAAAAAATGTTCTTTCTCCAGTTTCTCTATTTTATTAACACAGACTACTAACTGCTGTTAGCTTCAAAATAAAAAGAAGTTGTTCAACAAATAGTCCACTAAAAACTCGCACTAGATGTTATACTTGTATATAGATACCAAAACGACGCTCGTCCATATCAGTTTTGTGATAATATTTTGTGGTAAGTTCAAGAGAGATGGTCAACTGATTATTACAAACTTACAGTTCACACACACACAGAATGAGGACATGAAATTACTTTATTAGACATAACTAAGTTTTTGGGGTCTTAATATGTTTATTCCAAAATTTTAGCTCCCAAGTGTATATGCTTATAACAAAGATCAAACGGAATGCATGATGCAATTGAATTTAATCTGTTTCTCATCACCGTTATGTTACTGGACTACTTCATTTGTAAAAACTAAGGGAGAAAAAGAACATGCGTGTTTGATCAAACCATGGGATAATTGAATGAACGAATTTAAAAGAAAGAACCCTTTATGAACTTATTGGATGAATGAGCTATAGATCTAATAGGAGAATTTATTATTATACGTTATATATTTGACATTAATTCATAATTAATATTAATATATATATTTGTAGGTTTATGTCATGAATCATTATTATGACAGCTCACCGACTAGAACTTAGAAACTGAGTATACAAATTTAGGTGGAATATCACTGTATACAAATAAATACACCCTTAACAACTTGAGAGCAAGGTAAGAGCCCCAAGTCTGCCTACATTAACTACGTATTGCTGTCACCTTTAAATTTTTATTTCTGACTCATTCAATAGAATTGCAAAGACCATAAAGAAATTCATTCGAATAAACATGCGTAGAGATACAACTATTTGTTGGAAGAGAGGTGTGTCCATTGATCACCATCCCTATTTACTTTCTATTTAATATCTGTGCTATTAAATCAACTTTTAATGGTTGAGATTTGATAGTATGTGGGGAAAAAAAATTATTATAATTTTAAATATAATAAAAATCTATTACTAAATCTCAACAATTAAAGGTGGATCTAATGGTAGAGACATTGAATGGAGAATGAGGTCAATGGAGACATTCTTTTCCCCTATTAGCTATATGATACAATAGTAATTCTAATAATGCATGGGTAAAGTAACATTCAACTTAGATATTATTTTCCAATTGTATCCAACACCCTGATATTATTTTAATAGTGCTTCAGTGGGTGTTGGATGTACTAGGTAAATAATATTAGGGTGATGGGGGCATCATAAATAAGATTAGAGTGTTGGATTGAAAAATAAAAAATCAGGGGGTTCAATACTCTACTATTTTATCACAGGCCATAGTAATTGCTTGGATAGAAATCACGTTAAAATTTCAATCTTTTCAATTAGTCTTTCGTCCAAAAATCGTGTATCACTAACTAAAGTATTAATCTAAACATAAAACTCATGAAAATAAAAACTCGTTGTCCTGTTTTATTTATTCATGATAAAATTATAATAATATAATACATTCAATCTTTTCTAGTAGTCTTTTTTTCCCCCTCCTGAAAATTACATTCAGTGGCAATTAAAAAAGAATGTAAACTGTAATTCTATTGTAGACAAGGAATTGATGGCGATAGATAATTGCCATTATTGAATGTAGTAATAATGTTTTCAGCGACAATTATGTTCGTCGTGGTCGTCCCATTGGCCTACATATTTGCTCCACAACTACATCAATTCTCACAATTACTTGAATTTGAAATTATGAAAATTCCAAGAGTCAAATCAATTTTATACAAAGATGTTGGAGGACAAGAAGACTTCCCACGTCAATTTAAATTAGGTGAAACTGTGATATAATTAAGTGCAATTTAAATATGATATAGAAAGTTTGAAATGATCAAACTTTGAATCAAGTCGACTTTTATGTTAACACCAGACTGAGCCTCAAGACAATAGTAAGATTGTGATCATATGATTAGGAGATCATAGTTTCAAATTCTACAAACAGTCTCTCCTTTTACTGGGCTAAGGCTACGTATAATTATTCCTCCCTAGACCCCACCTATAGGGGTGGGAATAGCTGAATAGGCCAGCCCCTATTTGGCGACATGCAGCCTGGCCTGTTGAGGGCCTGATCTAGTCTGAGTTGTTTGTTAAAAAGGCCAAGCCAAGACCTATTTAAGGGTCTAAATGTGTAAATAAGTCAAACCTATTTTGTTAAGGTCTCATCTGTAAGCCTTCAAGTCTGACTTGTTTACACATTAAATAAATATGATTATATTTATATCATATAAATAACACAATATTTAGTTTTTTTAATTATTATATTATAATTTGATTAATTTCTAAGTGCACAAAGTCTACTTATGACCTTCAAGGCCTGCAATATGAGGCCTTTTAAAAGGTTTATATTGTAAGTAAGCCTATAAAAAGACTTGAGGCTCAATCAAGTCTTAAGAAGGCTCAGGCTTGAGCTTAAAAGAAGCCTACATTCAGGCTTAAGCCCAGGCTTAGACCTTTTGTCCCCATTATAGGTCATGCCTGCTTTATCAAAGCCTAGTCTATTTCTATGCCTACCTACTTGGTTTGAGCTTAGTGCACTGAGCCACCTTTATTGTATAGCTTTCTGACTTGCTCAGTTGGCAGGACAAGTGGGCAACTGTTAATTGAGCAAGTGAAAAAAAAATAATAATAATTGGCCTAACAGGGTCAGCCCTTTCAAACCCTTGACTCGACAGAGCTAGTCCTTTTAGGCTGATTTATTTGAAGGCTCTATTTTATAAGCCCGGCCCTTGAAGGGCAAGGACTTAAATAAGCCGGCCCGACAGACTTGACCCGTTTTCTGACTCTACCTTTAGGTATGGGAAGACTTCAGTTGTCAACTTTAATTATTTTTAATTAAAAAAACCGAACTAACAATAAGTACAACTTATATCAGCTCCAGGAAAGTTTGAGATGATCAAACTTTGAGTAGTCATGTCAATTTGTCTCTTGCATTTCATGTCCTTGTAATTCTTCTTTTTTTTTTTCTTTTTTTAGCACACAAAACTTTTCACTAGCTTGAGCCGGCATGCATGAACTATTCATCCTTCATCCACCGATCACCAAATCGGCTTAGCCGAGACCAAATCCACTTTTTTTTTTTAAATAAATAAAAGTTTAGGTGGGGTAGAAATTGGTAAGCCACTAGTCAAGGCATGCATTTAGGCTCAAAGAACGCTTATAAAAGTACTTACAGATCAACCATCAATGTGATCCTCACATCGAAGAGCATGTATCGAACCTCCTCTATTTTGGGGTGAAGGCATTACTACAAAAAAATACTTTTAACATCCGTTTTTAAGACCATTAGACAATTGTTTTCAAGGGTCGTAAAAAAAAAAAACGAGTTGGAAGTTTATGACATACAACGACTATTTTTTTAAAAAAACAGTTGTTGAATTTCAATGACTGTTGTTAAAACAGCAACCATTGTATGTCTACAAATCCACAACATGCACACATGCAAGGTAGTCCATAGAACCATCTAAAACACAATATAAGGCAAAATTTGAATAAGCTAAAGCCTCGTGAGAAAAAGAATGTATTGAAAATGGGCGATAAACAGTGCTATTCAAGATTTGACGCAAGAAATAGAGCGTTTCATGTCCAACGAAGCACAAAATAAGAAGAAAATAAAAAATAAATAAAACATCTCAAGTCTTAACTAAATGAAACAGAAGAAAGCACCAAGAAATAAAGCAAAAAAACACTAAAATGGAACTATCCATTCAAAATTTTCAACAAAAGAAAGCCCCAAGAAATAGAGCTCTGGTATCCTCATCATCGTTGGGCTTCCTTCTCTTCACGATTCTCGATCGGGATCATTGCTCAACATATTATTTAGTGAGGAGAGAGAGAGAGAGAGGAGCAGATTTGCAACAAAGATCTTAAACTGGTAGCAAACGATAGATCTGGAGGCTGTGCAGCACGATTGTAGTTCACGACAGAGAATGAGTCGGAGTCGAAGTCGCTCACTCCGCAATAGCAATCCTCCTTGTTGGCAAGGGTAGGGTCATTAGGTGCGACGACGGAGATGGGTGAGTCTCGAGACTCCTATTGAAAGGTTGCATTTATGATAGATTTGAGGAAGACGTTCTGCACTATTGGGAACAATAAAATGTCAAAAGTGCGAGATTGAAGTTGAAATATCTAAAAAATTTGAGTTTCAATGACTGGTTTTGAAAAACCAGTCGTTGTAACTCAACATAAAAAATAAAATAAAATGGCACGTGGGAGGCTTGAACTAAATGATATTGATATTTTATATATATATATATATATATATATAAGTGATATATATATATATATATAAGTGATATACTGTTAAATTTATTAAATTTAATTAGGAACTAACTAAATGAAAATACAATTAGATTTTTTCTCTTAACTATCGAAATTCTTGGCTACATATTAGGAAATAGCTATAAATGTGGGGAAAAAAAATCATATATAGCGGGCGATGGCGAGTGAGTGACAGCAAGGGTTTGGGACTGCGAACTGGACCGCAAACTTTGTTTTCACTGTCGCAGATCTGAAACTGAAGCTGGGATGTTTGGTAGGCGATGGTGATGCTCTAGGATCTAAAATCGAAGATGGGATGTTTAGCAAGCGACGGCGAGTTGGGAAGGCGAGCAAGCGACGACAAGGGTTTGGGATCTGAAACTAAAGCTAGGATGTTTATTGGGCAACGGCGAGTGAGAGGTAGCAAGCTGGGATGGCAAGCAAGTGACGACGAGTTGGGACGACGAGTGAGCGACGACGAGCAAGTGAGCGACATTGAGGCGACCTAAAACCTCGATCCACCAAGCTGATAAAGAGAGAAAGTGATGGTAGAGATCTAGCATCAAGCGAGCAAACTGATTTTTTTTTTTAAAGTTGGATAAAGGGGTTAAAGCCATCTTTATGTGTCCCAATTTATAATTGGGACGTCTACAGTTCCGCTTTAGGAATCCCAATATAGTATTGGGATGCCTAAAGTGGAACTTTAGGCCACTTTTAGCGTCTCAATTCTAAAAAGGACCCCCAAAAAGAGTGCATATGGTGTCCCTTTTTAAAATTGAGACGCTAAAAGTAGAGTTTTTGCGTCCCAATTTTAAATGAGATGTCAAAATCTTTCATATGATTACAAAAATGCCACCGCTTTTAATTTCTACTTCCCTTTTTGAAGAAGGCACTTTTTTAAGGAAGAAATATCTTTTTTTTTTTTTTTTTTGGTAGTAGTGACTAGCGCTTCCTAGCTGCTTACATAACCAAGTAAGCTATGAGTCTATGACCCTCGCCGGCTTGAGCCCTCTTCTTTGAAACTTGAATTCCCCACTCTCTCCAATTTTAGTTTCTCCCCATCTCTGCTTTTCAATTTGCTTAGAGCTCGTCAAATTTGTTTATAAGAACAATCATTTCAAACAAGCTTGTATATTTGTTTTCTAAAATATGATTTTTTTTAAAAAAATAAAATAAACAAGGGTGGGATTTTTCTTAATGTTCCCTTTAATATTTGAGGTTTTATGAGCTCAATATGGGCGTCACAGAAGCTGAAGAAGCTTTAAAGCTGATGTGTATTATAACAGGAAAATCGTGGAAATCTTCCAAATTCGAGAACGGGAAAGGACAAGAAGAAAATTATCATAAACCCCCAAAGTTTGGGATGAAACTGGTACTATTAGCTTAGAGTTAACTTACAACAAAGTTTCGTCTGGAAGCTTTAATATTATAGCTTGAACTGCGAGTCCTATGAGAGAGAGTTATTTTTTATTAGGTCCGACAATACTTAAATATAAACCAGCCAGATAACCATATAAAGAAAAAAGGACCACCTTCTTTGCCTTTAGGGAAGATAATTCCCACGGATAGCGAATTTGGGGATGAGAGTTCACAGTATATAGCACACTCGTGGACACACAACCACATAATTCATACAATTAAAAAAAAAAATTGATGAAATATCCATAAGTCAAGTCAATTTGTTTCTATAAGGAAGATGCATGAAAAAAAGGGAAAAGTAAGGTACAACACAAAAGGTTGTTCTTGCTCAGGTCCGACTGCCACACAACGCACGTTTTAACGTTACCAATTACAAGTTGATGTAAATTCGAAGTTGATATATTCAGATTTCAGTATAAAAGAAGAAAAATACACATAAATAGAGGGAATGATATTTATGTCCAGAAAAGCCAGTCAATAACAGTTAAGTTCTGAAAAAATTCAGAAAAATAAGTTATAATAATATATTCAAATATGCAACTCATTCTTTCAGAAAATTTATTGAGGTGATTAATTTAGTCATTTGGGAGCTTATTGTCATTTTTCCAAAATATAAATTATGAAGGAAATTTTGTGTTATCCAAACATTTCATTGTAATTTGAAAAAGTAAGAGTGGTATATAAGTAATGGCCTTCATAAATTTAAATGAATTCTTTTTATTAAAAAACATAAAACATCAATTATAATTTTTTTTCGAATTTTTTTAAAAAAAAAACTAGTTTTTTTTTTTTTTAATACAGCCAGTGGGGGGAGGGAGAGGCAGGGCTCGACCTCTAAACAAAGGGGAAGGCCAGCTCCTAAGCAAGGGAAAAAATATGTGTTTAAAACTAGTTATTATCATCGGTATAAATATGTGTTTTAACTATACTATTTTTATAAAATCTTTCTTAAGGGGAAAAAAGTAGTACCAAGGAGCTATTAGTTAAAGTGGTAATGAATTAGAGTAATCCAATTCCTACTAATTGAGAGGGTAAACGCTACTGCTTGCAGTATAAACAACCCCCCCCCCCCCCCCCCCCCCAAAAAAAAAAAAAAAAAACACCCGCGTGCATCACCTCTTCTGTTTTTCTTACTTGGCTAACTGTTCCTCTCTTTTATGTAGTTGCGCTGCGAACGGAGATCTTATATTAATGACCGAACAGATATCATCTTTATAGAATTCAACAAATCACATGGGGAGGACGCCCCAAGGAATTCTATGGATCGCCTTCATCACACAACATTTCGTGCTTGGCAACGCAATGATGGATGGAATGAAACTCACCACCAACGACGCGCACCCGGGTAAAGTTTCCAATCGATGTTTATGTGTATATGTATATATATGATGACAAGCTTTTAAATGTTTCCTTGGTTCGATCACAAGCTTTCCTTTAATTTAAAGCCAACCAACCATATTTTGTTGTACTTTTAATAAATTTGTATCAGATTTCATAAGCATTGACTGTGGAGCAAGCAACGCATACACTGATCAACAAACTGGAATCTCGTACCAGACAGACATGGGTTTTATAGGAAGAGGGAAAAATTATTTGGTGTCACCTGATATTAGAAACGACATAGATTATCCCTACTTTGGGAGGCAATTGCAAACGCTGAGAAGTTTCCCAGAAGGTAAAAGGAATTGTTACACCCTGAAACCAAAACAGGGCAAAAACAACAAATACCTTATAAGAGCTTTGTTCGCATATGGAAATTATGATGGCAAAAACCAAACTCCAACTTTTGACTTGTACCTCGGCGTCAATCACTGGACAGCTGTTAATCTGGGTTTAATATATCAAGTAGCAGAGATTGTCCATACTCCCATAAGCGACACCATAGACATTTGCCTTGTAAAGACTGGCAAAGGAATACCTTTAATTTCCACGTTGGAGCTAAGACTACTCAGCAATTCTATTTATATCACTCCATCCCCTTCTGAATCACTATTAATCCTTGATGCCAGAGTTGATGTTGGCTACATTAATTCGACCACTTCGGATGTGTTCAGCAGGTGACTCTAAATTTTGTTCTCTAGCATTTTGTGCTTGCAAGTTAGGTAGGTGGCTTGCATTATTAATATTCATGCTCTTTCTTCACGAATTAAGAGTAGCTAAAAACAGTTTGTTTTAAATTAGAGTAAAATACTTTAACTACATTATGTTTTACCTTAATTAAATAAACCTGCCTTCTATTTTAAAAATATACATTTTGGTCCAAACCATAAATAATGTTAAAAAATATTCTAAACAGATTCTTAAATTTTATTTTATTTATTAAAAACTATATTACACAGACCTCTCCTCTTTTGATTGCAAAACATTTTAGCCAATATATGTATTTAAAAGATTACGCCATAAGTAAGTTTTAATAAATAAAGGACATTAAGCATTTAAATATATTGAAAAAAATAATAATTGTTAAATGAATTAACTTTGTAATATAGTAGTCAATTTAACAATATGACAAAAAAATGTAAAATATATATTAAGATTATTTTTTAATTTTGGATAAAAATATGTAATTAAATGATTATTAAGTAATATTTATGTTGAGGGGCATTTTTGTCAAAATGATGGGTCAATGCTATGATTTAATGGTCAATTAATGGTTGGATAGATGGAAGTTAAATATCAAAACTAAAAGGAAGTTTTTTGCAATATAAATTTTGATTTCAGAAAAGATCCATATAGATTTTCAAATTAGAGAAGAGATATTTATAATTTAGAGTAAATAAAGAGGATATTGATGTATTTTACTGTGAAAATTAAACGAAAACAGTAATTTTGATTTATTAAATTAAATAAGAGAGTTGCTGGGAGACCCTTGAGCTAAAGATAAGGATATGTTCAACATAATCTGCTTCTAGCTTATTATGATAAGCTACTAGAAGTATATTATTTTCAAGTTTCAATCTTTACCCCCAACAACTCAGTTTGTATTTCTCTCGTTACCCTTTTCTTTTTTTTTTTTTCATTCGATTCTCATAATCTCATATACAACATTAGATTAAAATAATAAATGGTTTAGATTTAATCTTTTATAAAATTATTTCTCTAAATATAAATAAGTAAATTTAAACTCTTAAAATCTGATATATACCATACCGTTCATGACTAGAATCTAGAGAATAAATAAATAAAATTTATTTTATAAAATATAATAATAATAATTTTATAAAATATTAAATTTAAAACATCTATTTCATTATCTAAGGGTGAAGATAAAATTATGAGAAGATAATGAGAAAAAGGATAATGAAAGTATCCTCTTCCCATTAACTCTCTTATATTTAATAAACTAAAATCACTTATTTTCTACAATTAAAAGAATGGGGCAAAGCTCCTACTAGAGTTGAAGTCTATGTAGAAAATATACAATTACAATTTACAGGAAAATAGAACACTTAAGCATCCTAGCTCCTTTGCATTTGAGAGGCATAGACTATCCTAAACAAACTCACTTGTGTCTTGCCTTCTCTTTCTCAATTCCCTATCCTAAGAACTCACTTATATATATAGGTACATGGATGACATATATGATCGTCTGTGGCGCCAGGAAGAAGTTTATAAGGTGAAAGATTGGTTCCCATTCAATAGATCTGTGAATATTGATCCAGCTGGAAACACAAATAATGATCCATACAAGTTACCGAGAGAAGTGTTGACATCTGCCTCCCAACCATTGAATCGCTCATTTGCTTTAAATTTAGATACTGTTTCTGACTGGGGATTTACATTTGAAGAGTCTTTCAACTTTTATGTCTACTTTCACTTTGCTGAAATCGAGCAGCTTCTCCCTGGGCGAAAAAGAGTAATCAATATTACTCTTAATGATGAAACCATTACCAAAGAACCTATCACTCTTGAATACTTGAAACCACTGACAGTTTTTGCTGTTACAAATCGAAACCATATTCGTTTCAGAATAAGTGCAACATCAGAATCTGATGCTCCTCCAATCCTCAATGCTTATGAGATTTATAAATTCATAACACCACTAACTTCCCCAACAGACCAAATAGATGGTATATATATGCTCTACTGTTTCCCTTGTATTCTATCATTTCTATGTGTGTATGTGAATGTGTTTGACTTTGACTCCCGATCCCCTATTTATTAGTGGATGCCATTTTGGACATTCAAAACACATACAAAATCTCCAAGGTTGATTGGCAAGGTGACCCATGTGTTCCCAAGGAATATGCATGGCAGGGACTTAGCTGCACATATGCCATCAATGATTCAAACGCAAGGATCGCCTCATTGTAAGCCTTCTTCTTTTGAACTATACTAAAAAATGTTGGATCTAGTAGAGCAACATGGTGAAAATGGTTAAGTCATGAACATTCCTTGATGCAATATGAACGATATGTGATTAGTTCCACTCATTCTGAATGCTTGATTCTCAAATGTATATATATTGGACTTAACTCGAGTTAATTTGATGTTTAAGTCAAGTAGATTTACTATTAATTAAACTCTATTTGAGGAAATTTGGTGCGTTAGCATTTGTTTATTGCAAGCAGAAACTTGAGCATGAGCAAGTTGACTGGGCACATAGCTACTTCATTTTCACAGCTCACTGAGTTAGAGTCCCTGTAAGTATATAATTAAATCATATTATTATTACTTTGTGTGTACAAAATTTAATTTGCAGAGTACTGATACTCTGTATGTATATAAAATTTACCAGGTCCTTTTCATATATAAAATTTTTGATGGAGGACTTTTCTCCAAATTCTCCAATAATACAGTCTAAAATATTTCTTTGTTTTGTTGTAGGGATCTGTCAAGAAATGATTTATCAGGATCAATACCAGAATTCCTAGTTGAATTGAGAAAGTTGAAAGTTCTGTAAGTATTGGTCGACTTAAGTTGTGTATGATTTCACTACTATAGTATATATTAAGTTTTCAACTTCCAAGATCGTCAAGTGAATATGTTTCACAATGTCTTCTACAGTAATTTGAATGGCAACAAGCTTACGGGCTCTATTCCCAAAGCTCTCAAGGACAACCCAGATTTGGAAATGAGGTTTCTCACCCTAATTATACTACTAATAACTCACTTGCGTTTAATGTGATTAAGGTGGATGTGTTTCATTGGTGATCAAGCCAATTTTATTTTTCTTATGTTTTCAGGCAACAGGGGAAAAAAGATTTTTGATCATTTAATAAAACTCAATACAATTACTGAATCATTTGTAATGCTAACTTGATTTGACTTATCTTTCAGTTTAGAGGATAATCCTGGCTTGTGTTTGAGGCATCCATGCAAAAAGCAGAAGTTCGTCATTCCATTAATTGTATCTGTTTCAGCTTTGACTGTTATAATCTTGGTTTGCCTAGGAATATGGATCTTCAAAATGAAAAAAACGAAAGGTACGCACAGATGCTCCTTATTTTTATCACTTTGTCCTCATGTGTAACTTCTTCTTTGGTAAAGCAAAGAATGAAATGAAAAGATGATATAAAAATAATAATTTTATTGATGAGAAATATTTGTAGGAAAAATCCCAATTAAATCTAGCTAAAATACCAAAATCTAGATTCAGTCATATACTATGTACAAAATCTTAATTAGGCCAAGAGGATTAATTAGGGAATTATAAACCTTGCTAAATGACCACATTGGCCCCACACTTTTTCCCTAAAGCCACCTCTACCACCAATTGGCCGGTGCTTAGCAAAAGTTTTGTTGTAAATAGAAAATGGATACCTGTGAGTTGCTAAATTGAAATTAAAAAATTCTGAACATCAATTTACAAAATTCAGAAATTTATCATTAGTTTTACTGACATAATTAGGAATTTGTTAAAAATGAGGGTATGATATGAATTTTGGTATTTCAACAAGATTTAATTGGTATTTTCCCATATTTTCATGTCTTTGAATAAAAAAAATAATACTTTTAAATATTCTGATAACCATATAAGGAGTATAATACATACATATATGACAAGCTTTGAATCATCGAATGAAAGAAAAGATTCCTTCTCTTTTCGAGACAAACCAAGTAAACGCAAATCACCAACTTGGGCTAATTCTAATAACAATTCTCATTTGCTCTAAAATAATTATCCCAATTTATTATTCATATCCCTTTGAAATGGTAGAGAAAATATCCTAGTTCCAAACTTCTAATTAATGTCAACATTTTTAATATTCTTATACTTATCATATCTTGTGTAATATTCATTTGCAGCGGATTCTACTGTTTCAACAAAGCAGGAAGCATCGGAATATTTAAGAAATCGTTGTTTTTCATACCCGGAGGTTCTTGAGATCACCAATAACTTCGACAACATGATTGGACAAGGGGGATTTGGAAACGTTTATGCAGGAACTCTTAAGAATGATACTCAAGTTGCAGTGAAGTTACTTTCTCAATCATCAATGCAAGGTCATAGAGCATTTCGATCGGAGGTGAAGTCAAAATCTAACATTGAAATGATTTTTGTTTTATCTCATGGATGCCTTGCTTTGTGAGACATTATATTTAATTAGAAACGTAATTTTTTCTTGTTGTATATATAATGAAATTGCAGGTAGAAATTTTAATGGTTGTTCATCATAGACACTTAGTTTCTCTGATCGGATACTGTGAAGAAAATGGTGCAAGGGCATTAATTTATGAGTATATGGCTAATAGTGACCTCCACCAACATTTATTTGGTATGAAGTCTTTCTTGTTAAAGCTTTCTTTTCTTTTCCATATTTTTGGACATATGCTAACCAGGCTTGCCTATTATATACTCCTTTGCTCCTATTTTTTGGGTAGAGAGATGGTGTTTTTTTTTTAATCCTATTTATAAGGCACATCATTAAATTTTTTACTTGAATGTACAATTTCACTCTTCATTTATTATTATATATATACTCCAGTCCATAATAAAAGGCGCTTTTACAATAATATCTTAATCTAAAATATGAGTAGCTCTCAAGATGATTAATATTCATTTTTTAATTTTGTCCCTATAATTAATGCTCATTTAATTCTGCCCACTCATTAAATTTTCAAGTACATTCCCTAATAAAGGGTAAAGTGAAAAAAAGTTCTATTTTATGAAAAAATTAATGAGTTAATTATTACTTCTTGTTTCCCATGAATCAATTAAAGTGGCCTATATTAAGGATAAGAAGAAATAGATAGTTATTACTTGAAGAATGTGTATTTAAATAAGGATGAATTTGAAAAACTATTTAATTTTAATATACAGTTAATAAAGTTTAAAGTTTTTCTAGTATCTTATAAATAAAACTAGAGGAGTATACAATCTCCTTGCAAATACAATCTCCAAGCACGTACCTGTAGCGTGTCTGATCTTCTACCTCTTTTCTGGACTACTCACTATTGGAATATATTAAAAACGTGTCTCATATGGATTAGTTAGACATTGAATGGAAAGGATATAAAGTTGACAATTGAAGTCATTTTGATAAAAAAAAAACAAAAACAGCATTAACTTATACCTATATCTCAAATTCAACACTCACCATGTTCTTGTTGTGTAATTTGTCATCAACTTGTGATGCAAAGTTAGCCAACCATCCAAATATCACTGGATGCTAGAAAATCACATTCAAATTATTATTTACACATTCCATCTTCAAAAGCACATAAGTTGGCACCCTAGAGTTACAGTTAAATTGATTTGCCCATAAATGAATAATTATAATAGCTATAAAACAAATATAATTATACTAAAGATTAATTATTTCTTTTTAAATTATAAAAATTAGAAAAGTTTATTAATTTGTTGTATACTGAGTGCATTAAATCTGACCAAACTAAAATGGAAATCTACGTATATCCGTTTCGATAACTTTAGAAAATGATCATATATATAATTTCTAGCCACAATAGTCCTTTAGTTTTATTGATCAACTTGTGAAGATATAAATCTAATTATACAGGTAAGAATGCGGGTGCTTTGAAATGGAAGGACAGGCTTCAAATTGCTTTGGATGCTGCACATGGTAAATAATAAAACTATATCTGTCAACCTTTAATATTTATGAGATTGGTGCAAAAAGGAAAGTTTTATCAGTTATCAATTATATGATATGATTCTTTTAAGTTGTCAAGGAATAATTGCATATTTAAATAAAGGGAAAAACATTTCTCATGTTGTAGGAGAAATATTTTCTTATGCCCCATACACATAAAATGGTGGGACCCGTATATATATATAATTAGCACTGTATATATATGTGGGTCTCACCATTTTATGTGTGTGTAGAAATCTTGTTTCTCTCATGAAACATTAGAAAAGTAAACCCCATAAATAGATTATGATTTTCTAAATTCTTTGAGAATACATAATTACTCATCTATTACTTAATGTATGATATATTTACCTAATTTGATTATATTAAGGAAGTTAGATAATTAAGGTAGTTATTATGACATGTTTATTTCTTTCTTAAACACCTTAATCATTTTTCTTAATTCTCTCCATCACCCCTCTCTCTTACTTGATTATTATTAAGAGAGCATTAGTATGAGTAATTTTAGAAAATATTAACAAATATGAAAAATAGGTATTATATTTAAGAAAAGATCAATTCTCCAAGTAGATCAAACATTATGAACTAGGAGAGTAAAATTTAGATTAAAACAAATTTTTTAAAAAGGCTTAAACAAATGAAACTTGCATTCTAATCTTACAAATTTGTATTTATATATTCATAGGAAAACTGGAGTTTGGAATCATTCTTCTCCTATTTATACAAGTATTGACACTAATAATAAATTGTTTATTTGGTTATATATATAATATATGGAGTGCAGGAATGGATTATTTACATAACGAGCCTGTACTTCCCCGTGCGTTGCACGGAATGAAAAACTTTCACAGGTTACTTAAACATATTTTACTATCTAAGTGAAGTAACCTTATTCTGAGCACAAAAGAAAAAAGAAAAAAAGTAACATTATTATCTTTAAGGAACATGAAAATATCATATTAGAAATGAAACATCAACAATGATAAACAATAATATCATAAAATGGATTCAGAGTATATGTTAAAAATGAAATCTCAATAATGTCAAACTACAATGTCTTTTAATCAATTAACATTCCTAAATATCTCTTTATACACAACATTCTGGTTGCGTTACCCACTTAGCGGTGCCTTTTCCCATTGATCAGTATCTACACATGGAGCTCTCCTTGTACATACAAAAGAAAAAGAGGAAGAAGAAGAGGAAAAATGCATAGCTGTGGGGAAAACAATTTTAGTAGGAAACTAAAATCCGAAATCAATCATCTATCAATTACAAACTGAAGAAGAGAAACGCATACCCTGCTTGTGATAGCTTCCATTAAAGCACAGGTTCCCCTAAAAGAGACCCGAGTTCCATTAAAGCATGGGTTCCCCTACACAAAACACTCAATATATGAATGGTAGCAAAACTATCCTTGCACATGAGAGTTGCCTTGAGAAGTATCAGCTTTTTATGACATCAATCTCATTCAGGTGCGTAAAAATTAGCTATATTTGGCATCATGTCGTACATCAATTGATCTATCCAACATTCATACAACTCCAAGCTTTCTTTAAATAAATATATATAATAATGATTAGAAGTCTATAAAAAATTAATCAAAATTATAACATACCCGCTACAGTTTCTTGTCCTCTGGATTTGCCCTTGATTAGAAGTCTATTGATTAGCTTGCAAAGTTCTCTCATGACACAGGCATGAGTAAAAACTGCTACCCGCTTCCCTGTAAATGAATACAGATGACACAAAATAATTACCACAAATTACTTGTTATGTCCACATTACTTGCCTTTAGAGATGACACAAAAAGTATTTAGGCATCAAGATTGCAACCATGGAACATGTTATGCTTAATAACTTAATCAAGAGCAAGCTGTTCAAATTTCATGTTTAACACGAAAATGATCATAAATAAATCCCTCACATTTTCGTGATAGACAATGAAGAAAATCCTATTCAATTGATACCCTTGCATCCAAGAACTTTTCAATCCATTTCCCAAGATGTCTTTACCAGCTATATGCAAGTTGATGATGTTCGTCCCAAGAGCTAGTGCATGCAGTTCATCTACAATAAGATTTGAGGACAAAGTTGTACATGATCATTGATAGGATTTAAACATGAGAATATCATGAACAGATCATATCATAGAAGCAATAAAGATAAACATCATCAGATAAAAGGTTACCTGAAAATATCGTTCCAATAAATATGACCTTGCGGAATGCTTGAATGGTAGCTTAATAATTTCAATGGGCATTTAAATATGTGAGCAGAAGTAGATGAAAACTTTTAAAAGCAAACCTTACTTGGTCTTCTTGAGGCTACCGTATGTCCTTTAAAAACCTATCACGAATGAAGATAGATTTCATCAAGATTCGCTAGATGAGGAGGAAGAAGAAACCGGTGATACTAACATTTTTCATGAAAAAACACGCCCTGACCGAACTGCTAGACCATCAACTGAAATGGTGCTCTTTGTCAAAAAGCAAGCATTCAGGTTGAAACGTGAACCGACAGGAAAAAGTTGAAATGAAGTAGGTAAAGAGTAAATACTGCTGAAATGGTGCTCTTTTTTGTTTGGTCAAAAAGCAAGCACTTACATTGAATTATGAGCCGACAGGATAAAGTAGAAATAATAAAGAACAGTCTGTAATATAACTTCATTGTAACTAAATCAAAATAACTTTAAGAAAATTTCTTAGTCCATTACAAACTCTAAAAGATATGTAGGCAAAATGTGGAATTTTTTTGGGCAAATTGTATTTCTCATTAATTCTGAAGCTTACAATGCCCATATTACACACACAGGAAAAGACACAGGTAATAAAAGGCTAATTAACCAGAGTAAATTCTCTTAAAGCCATACAAATATTTACTATAAAAAATGAGATATTCTCACATACAATTAATCTTAATCAGACACGAATGCTACCAAGTGTCTATAATATGTCATGTTCAAGTCCAGGCTTGAATTTTGCTCTGCAAACATATACTTAGAATCTCCTTGTTACCAGAAATCATTGCAGGAACAAATCCCATTTACAAAGTGATGGAATCGATTAGCATCTCTGACAATAATCTCCCTCTTAACTATCTTTGATATGTGTTTAGTAACAGTGTGACAATCAGCACAAACACGAAGGTTCTTCGTAATTCTAAGCAAGCTTCCATATAGTGTGCTTAAAAGACCGAAAGCTATAGCCAATCTCTCGCTATGTCCCCATAGCAACTTCAGCTTCATTGGTTCATCCACATCACGAAGAACATAACTTGTATCAGGCACATAACCATGAGCTTCAACCTCAACTCTCAAATTTTCTAATAACTCATAAATATCAGCCCATTTAGGATGTGAATCATCACCAGCAAAATATGTGCATACCTGGTTATCCACTTCAATCAAACTATAAGCAGGTGTTTTCTTCACCCCTTATTCTCATGAGGCTTCTTATGTAATTTACAGATTCCCATCTTCTTGATTGGGCATATATATTTGATAACTTTATATAAATTCCAGAGTCCAAGCAGTCTAAAGAGAGCACAAGAATATTACAATAGAATAAAAAGAAAGAAAAGATAAATGGGGAAATATATATATATATATACACACACACACACTAATTAGGAAGCAATGATATAAGACTCAACATCATATGCATATAGAACACATTACAAAAAGAGCACAAGAACGAATATGAGATAATATTAGTTATGAAAGCAATATAATATTATAACAAATATTATAATAATATTCAGTGGATTAACTTTCTTCCGATGACTATGCAAAATTGCAAATAGGAACATTAATTACAATAAAATATTTAAAATAGTTGGCGCCCATATAAATATTAATTTAAAACCACCCGTGACTTCATACATATTAATTTTTGCACTCCTACCCCTTGCAATAATACTATCTTTGGTCAAATCATGCAACTTGCAACTGTTTACAATGACTCGATGAAACTGATTGCATAGCCAAATAAAATAATAATAATAATAATAATTAAAAATAAAATAAGACCCATAAAATATAAGATATTTTAATCATGTTCAATCATTCATATATCAACTGCCTATCCCTCCAACACTCCAAGAGGACAGTGAAGAATAGAAAAGAATTCTCATTTGGACAGTGAAGAATAGAAAAGAATTCTCATTTTGTTAATAAAAATATTCCAAACATCCTTCTGTAATCCCGTGACGATGTAAAATCATAGTCATCTGTCTTGTTAGACAACTGCAATAAAGAAACACAAAGGAAAGGAGAAAAACCCAAAAATATACCTCTCTGCAAAGATAAAGTCCTTCTTCCAGATGCTGACTGTAATACAGATCATAAAGATCCAGAACGATGCCCTGCACTTTCTTCTGCATGATTTTCAGGGGCAACACAAGAAAGATGAGTGGACTGCATTGAAAAAGCACCAGCATAATTTCCTCGTTGTTGCTTCTGATCTAAAGCAAATTTTCATGTTCAACATGTTACTCATAAAAAGGGAGCAAAAGGATGAACTCAAATATCTACCTCATCGTTCGCAGATGCAGGTCCAGGAGAGATCTGTTCATGGCGTCTTCGTCCTCATCAACAGAGACAGTACAGAGAAAATCATATGGATATTCAGAAGCACCAAATTCAGGAACTTTGAAACCATTAAAGCCAAAAACAGACTAAGAAGACAAACCGCAGGGAACCGACATTTCCAAGAAAGAAAGGAAGATAAAAGGAAAGATTGAGATAAACCAAATCGATATTATTAGCGGCATGAGAAAATCCGATGGAGTTCTTCTTAAGGGTAGGACTTGGCATTACCAGAGTTTGTTGGACAAAAACCTACAGATAGTGGAGTGAGATCGGATCTGCAGAGTCTAGGAAGATCTAGCTTTGATCGACATTGTGAGAGTTAACCGGAAGTGAAGGAAGAGAAGGCGTCTCGATCTGTGAGAGTGCAAGAGAAGGCGCTGTGTAACTTGATTCGTAGGCTGCGAATGAATCTTTTGCCTCCTCTAGCCCAGATCAGGTAGGAGTGCAGAAAACTTGGCATGGGTTTTCCTTCTTTTAGATCTCGGCGAGTCAGAGAAGTCAGAGCTGTTGCCATGGATTTTGAATTTTGATTCAACGGTGTGAAGGTGTGGAGATATTGAGAGAGAGAGTGGTTGAAGGAGGAAAAGGATTTCAATTTTGAAACGCCACAGAAGAGAAAAGAGGAGGAAGGGATTTGGAGGTTGCGTGGTCCCGTGAGCCGAAATGAGGAAACGACTTTCATACTGTTGATGCACAGCTTAGGAACAGTAAATTGTGAGGAGAGCCAATGATAAGCCATGAACAGTGCGGCTTGAGGAGATGAGATTTTATATATATATTGATGGTTGCAAGCCTGCGATAGTGCATAGAGACCTAAAGGCTTCCAACATTTTGTTAGACGAAAATATGGAAGCTAAGATTGCTGACTTTGGATTGTCTAGAGTTTTTGCAAATGATATTGATACTCATGTGTCAACTCATCCAGCTGGAACAATTGGATACCTTGATCCTGAGTAAGTATTTTTATTTTTATTTTTTATAGCATATGTATACATGTGCATGCGTGTGAGTTTTCTTCAACTAGGAAGCCCTAAAAAACTAATTCGAAGCTGCTTACAAGAAAATGGACTTGAATGTCATACTCCCATTCCCATCTTGGGATTCCAATATTAAACTTTGGATTATCCATAATAAAATTAAACCGTCCAAATTTTATTATATATTTCTAAAATTTAAGATTACTATGTCTTATTGGAGCAAAATATAAACTAAATTAATTTGGATGGTTCAATTATCCTTGAGATGACTATTAAACTTGGAGGCGCAAACTGAAAATCAATTTGAATTAATTGGAAGATATATTAACCTCACTTGCACTTTGGTTCATAATATTTTTTTTAATAGTATGACATTAAAGATATTATCAAACCGACACAAGTTAATGTTATATTTTGGAAGAAATATAATATTGATTGTTTTGATATTAAGTTAATATTCATGATTGAAATTTATTCAGATATTTTTATTCGTATACTAAACAATTCATGATACGCAATCGTAGTTGAGAAGAAAATTCTATCCCTTACAAAGCTAGGGGACAGATATTTTTTTAGGTCTAATATAACCCTTAATTAGTTTTCATCTCTTCCATTTTAACAGATTTCACACTTCTGGAAACCTCACAAAAGGAAGTGATATTTATAGTTTTGGAATAATTCTATTAGAGCTAATTACTGGAAAACCAGCAGCGAAAAGACAAACAGACAATTCCTTTAGTCTTCTACTTCAATGGGTCACCCTTAAACTTGGAAGCAAGGATGTTCAATCCATCATGGATCCAAGGTTGCAAGGACAATATAGTACTGATTCTGCTCGGAAATTTCTTGAGATAGCTATATCCTGCACTGCACCATCTGCAATTCAAAGGCCTGATATATGTCAAGTAGTAGTTGAACTAAGGGAATGCTTGGCAATGGAAATAAACTTGGAAAGGACTAGTTACAACACTAATTCAAGCACTTCCATGGATTTGATGAGCAACGCGAAATTTGATTCGGAGTTTAGTATTCCATCTGCTAGATAAATATACTTGCTTACATTTTGGAAACAATCTCTGATCAGAAGCTAAGTGATAAATTTGTTTATTACTACAACTATCATAAGTTAGCTAGTTTGACTAAACTTCTTTTTCTTGAATATAGGTGTGTTGTATATGTTGAACAGCGTAGACATAGTAGTAGTACGTACTTCCTTGTGTATGGAGATGGAAAATATAGGACATATTTGGTTCCAATAAATCTTATGGGTGTTTGGCATGGCGGATTTGAAGGGTGAGGAAAAATTTTATGAGTTGCATTTAAAAAAAAAATTAGAGAAATTTTTTCCCATTCTTTTATCTAACACATTCTCTTTATTAAAATTTAAGAATGAAATGCTACATTATTTCAATATCATTTCAAAGCATTTGGTTGCAAATAATTGGGGCTTTTTGTACTTAACCTTGGGGTCCATAGTCAAAAATTAATTAAGGATTGTGTAAAGGAAAACCTATGATTGTTCTTTCTTCTCAAGAAGGTTTTTATTCATTAATAAGTAATCTAAATATTATGCAAATGCAATAAAACAAGGGAAATTGGTTTTGGATTTTATTGAAAATAGGTAAGTGTAAAACTTTATTAAAATCCTAAAGCTACTATTTTTGGTATTTTCTTTGTAAAATGGAATGGTTAATAGAATATGAATGAAGAGAATTTTCTTGAGAAACTGGTTCAATGGCTATGCTTGCTCACTAAATAATACGAGTTTGAAATGGATCTGACTATTGGTATTTGATAACCACAAATACCAATAGAGAAAAGGATAAAATGGTAATTACACTACCCAAACCAAAATATGAAATTGGCCAAAGTTTAAGCCAGGTTATGGAGCCCAAACGTCCTGCCCATGATCAAGAGAATGTATATTAGATTGTGTGGTCATTAGCCTAATAAGATGCTACAAAATCAAGCTTGTGGAATAAGCTTGTATCAGTTGTAGACTTAGACGTACTTTAACCATTCTTTTCTTTGATAAACTTAAATAGCACGTACCCTCACTCATTTTGACCTCTCATCACTGTGGAAAATAGAGAGAATAGAGAGAGAGAGAGAGAGGAATTATGGGAAAGAGAGAGTGATCAAAGGGAAGTTTTTGCTCAAAAGAGGTGATCTGAGGGGATTTTCTTACATGCAATCATAGATCCTTACTTAGGTAAGCCTCATAAAACCTCTTCCATCTTTATTTTTGTACATTGGTATTGATTTTGGGATTAAATGGTTGCTGAAAGTTGAGTGTTGTTGGAAGAAAAGTGAAGATGGAATATCACCTAGAGGGATTGAATAGGTGATCTTAAAAACTTTTCGCAATTCACGCACGAGCACAAATAAAACAGAGACAGAGAAAGGAAATAGACACAGAGCAATTTATACAGGTTTGGTCTAACACTTCGACCTACATCCAGTCCCCAAGTATACCTTGGGATTTCCACTAACTCTTCAAATACAAATACAACTACGCACTCTGTAACCTAGGATAATCCTTTTGTCAGACTCACTCCCTCTTACAAGTTGTAATTGTACACCCATACTTAAAGTTCCACAACCTTAAGATTTAACAACTAGATGAAATACGTGTTTAATAACTCCTCACGAGTAGACAATAAATAAACACTAAAGAACAAGAAATATTCGAAGATATTAAGTGAAGTTAATGAAACAGTTGATCGCAATAATACAGAATTGAATGTGCAGAGTTTCGGTAGCTAGCGGAATTGAATGTTATGAGCTTTTATAATGTTTGCCATTAATGTCGTTGTAAAGCTTTGAAAACTAGCCATTGAGTCTCTTCGTATTCCCGTTAGCCACAAGTGCAATCCGTTGTGAATAGTCGATCATTGCTTTATTAAATGCATTCGCTGTCAGCGTAGTTGTGCAGAGAGCGACTCATAATAATAGCTGAAATAGGTATGCCTCGAAGGAATGATTTCATCTGCTACGAGGACTAATTCCAATTGTTGCTCTATTTTTCTGAGTTGCATTAAATGCATCTACCACGTCGGATCACTTTTTAGCTAATCTCAATTCAAACAAGTTTAATCAACTGAAACTCATACAAAAAAATGATTAAATATGATATAACTAAGTTTGGGTATGATTAGAAGATATTAATTGATCACCTAGAAGAATTAAGAACTAAGATTAACGATACTTATAACACCTCAAATTCCATACTCCAAATCGTGTCTGCTGACACTTATTTTTAAAAAATGATTAGGGTTTGAGGTACTACAGCTTAGAACAATGTGGAAACGAAGAGCATGCGCTAACGTTTGGATGATGAGTGACTAATACAAAATGCCCAGGCATTTGCTGATGCCCTGACATATGCTGATATATTAAAAATTTCCCGAAGGAATATTCATGTGATACATTAGTACAGAGTTTTGTATAATTACAAGTCTTTATGGTAACTATACAATCTTCAACCAAGCCATAGCTAGACTTGGGGCAATAAACCTAACTTAGTTAATCAAACAATTTGGCTAGATAAGTGTCTATCGTGGAAGTCTCATCGAGTTCACGGCGACTTATTGACTGATCCACATAGACTAGCCCTGCCTTCGGCACCAAACTTTTTGAGTAACGTTGTTAAATCCGCGTCAGAAAGAATGCTCTGTTGACGTCCTTCCGGCATTTGTCTTAACCGGTACCTCTTATTGGCTCCTCCCTTCGGTGCCTTTTCACGGCTCCATCTACCGGTGCCTCCTCTGATCTTGGTTCCTTTCTTGAACCTTAGACAAATCTGAGGTCCAATACCCATCGAACCTCAGGTAACAGTTAACCTTTATAATAGATATAACAATATATGACAGATATTCATTACATATCAGCATCAACCATACATAGCACACAGCAGATGTAAGGTTACAACAATACATAAGCACACAGCAGATGTAATGTCAACATCACAACAGTACATAGCATACAACACATGTAAAGTTTGCAATGTTTGCACTAACCAGTGCCACGATGGCCCCTTGTGTCCTCAGCGTTAGGAAAACTCAACGGTATTATCAAGACTATAACCCGTATAAAGCTGAGTGTATAAACAAGTGATCTAAGCCCCATAAACTTAGTCACAGTGCATGACCCAAGACCCAGTCTTGTCCATCACTTCATGAATCAATCAATCATATACAATCATACAAGATATAGGTGATTAAAGTTACTAGTACGCGAACGTACCTTTCACCGTGTATTGGCCAAACACTCGACCTTTTGAATCCGACTCTGGACTTCCCGGATATCCTATAATGTTACCGTCGGATTATAATATGATATTGTGAGAAATATAATATTGCTTAGAATAGTATCCTAAAGGTTTAATTTACCTTTCTACCCTTGGTGGATTAATTATTCCATTTTTACCCTTACATTTTCTCAAAAACGCATTGCTGGATTTTCTGGGCAGATTTTGTAGCAACTTTGAAAAATCATAATTAATTCTACAAAACTCATTTTTGACTGCTGCAAAATTCCTCATGACCCTTGACATGTCTATTTCCAAGAAAAATATTCCCAGAAGCTAAAACATCAAGAATCATTCCCAGTTTAATATTTTATCAACACTGTCCAGATTATAACTCCATAAATAAGGCTTAACTTCAAAAATATGTTACTCCTTGTGTAGAACTCAAAATGCTTCATATTTTATATATTTGGAAATCCCTACATGTCTACTTTATTCATGAAACATTTCGTGATTTAAAGACTTAATTTGATACATAAAATAATAGCCTCAATGTTTGCTGTCAGCACAGGATTTATAATGGCAGTTTTCCAAAATTTTATCATAATGATCTATTGATTCTAAAAATTATTCCCTAACATGTTTTCCACTCCATTTTGTGTTTTAAAAGCAATGGAGACTTCCAAACATGAAAGGGAATTTTCCTAACAATTTTCTAGATTAAACTATTATTTACTAAGAATTAAACAGCTAAAGACCAAGAACATTACCTTAAACTTCAACTCCTTCTTCCTTCTTGCTCCAAGAAATTAAACTCACTCTCACTCTCTTAATCAAAGGATCAGAGGTGTTTGTGAGTTTTAGTGTGAAGAATTGTGAAGAGAGGAGCTCTCTATTTATAGAGAAATTTGAAGGACACAAGTGGCAATTAAATTTGACCAAAACTCACCTTAACCCTTGGATTAAAAAACACTTTTTGAAACTTCATCTCCTCCATTTAATTGCATTGCCGACATCCTTCCATTTAATAAGCATCTAAGTGTTCTTTTATTAATTAAATATGCCATGATTATTAAATAATAAATTTTTATCCAAACTCCTCACATGCAAGACGTGGTCAACAATTGCAACTCCAATGATTTTATTTCGTCATCTTTGATTCTCATTATTTCCATCTGAACAAAATGCTAGGATTCTTCATGAAGCTATTTAATGTATGTTTTTTATTAACAAAATATCCCATGGTTCAAGCTTCCAATTGGCTAATTGCTTTTATTGACTTTTCAAAGCTAATTAACAATGTTATCATCTCTTTTCTTCCTTAACAAGTTTTCTCTTTTCCTCTCTCCTTATTCTCTTCCATTTCATTAATTGCTTTATCCTCTTCCATTCGATTAATTGCTTTATCCTCTTCCACATTGTTCCCTCATATTATCCCATGTGCTTAAAATGATAAACATACTAAGTGTATGTTCTTGAGAATTGGTCTTATCATTCTCAAGTATCCCTCAAGAAGAAGGTTTGCAAATGTTATCTCTTCGATAATACTTGAGAGTCAAAATAGGAATACTTGAGAATGATACGTTCAGAAAGCTTTTAATCATAGGTGTTTAAGCATTCTCAAGAATCATCTTGTTAATACTCGAGAATCAAATCGCGTATCAATATTTAAGAATAATATATAGAGAGCTTTTACCACGAATTCTCGAGAATTAACTTCATCATTCTCAAGAATAACTTATTCATTCTCGAGAATTGTTCTAATGAGAACAATGTAACAAGTTCAATTCTCGAGAATCATAATAGAGAAAACATGCAATAGTGATTCTGTGAAAGCATTCCTGAGAATTGTCTTACCTATTCTCAAGTACCATTCTCGAGAATCACTTACCTATTCTAGAGAGTCATTCTGATGAGAAGCGAAATGATGTAGGTGAACAAGACCCATTCTCAAGAATCAGGAGCTCATTCTCAAGAGTCATATCAGATAAAGCTTGCAATGGTGGATTTGTCACACCATTCTCAAGAATCCTTGATTTATACTCAAGAATTTGATACCTAGACAAGCAAATAGATTAGAACAATGGTTCTCAAGTATCACTTTAGGGTTCTCAAGAACTACTTACCCATTCTCTCGAGTCCTTACCATATACTTGAGAATCATTTATACATAGAGATGCAAATCTGATACAAAACTTCTAAGTCTTGTTATCATCAAAACATTGGGAACTAACAAAAAGTTTCTGTCACTATGGAGATTTGTACAATTGCATGTTGATTTGAGGTATGATTTGGGGTACTTCGATTCAGCATTTGACACACCGAAACAGAGCATGCAATATGGGGTTTAAAGGGGTCAAATTTCTGGAAGTTTTAACTGTGATTTTGATGTTGTATGTCTTCTTTTTACTCTTATTTTCTTGACCAAAAAACAGAGTGTAACATGCACACAAATAAAAACTTAAGTTTCTGGGTGAGTATGAGTTGGTTTCTTTAAGGTTTAAAGGGTTAATATGCGTTTTGAAAGATGAATCTAAAAAGAACTCATATTAAGAAGAAACATGTGGTTGAAATGAGGTTATATGGCAGAATGATAATTCTAGAAAATCAGAGGTGCTGTCAATTTTGTGTGAGCTTTTAACAGGGTAAACCATTTTCTCTGCCTGTGGAATTTGTGATGAAGAGTTAGAAAATGTATTAAAATTTAAAGCAAGTCTTGGAACATGTTGATTGGATGTCTATAATGAAATATATGAATTGTTCAAGTTTAGATAGAAAAATTGGGAAATTCTATTTTTCAGATTTGGCGGCAGTAACCATTTATGCAAAATATGCAAGGTTACTTTCATAATTGGATATTGTAATTATTTTCCTTTGAACAAGACTTACAGAGATTTAAACAGGGACATCAATAACCTCATTTGAAGTTCCCTAGATTAAGTTATGATTTTTTAAAGTTCCTTCAAAAATTAGAGTCAAATTTTGTGTAAGGTTGAAAATGACAGTATTTTTGTTAAAAATGTAACTAACAATGGGTTTGAGAGTTTTTGGAAAGGTTTGAAGGACTAGCTTGTTGAATTGATTATCTAGTTACAGAGCAAAGTAGACATTTAATATGTCTTAGTAGATACATAATAATATAAGTGTAAAAGATTATCAATAATGACCAACTATTTCAAATAAAAGGATAAGATTAATGAGTGAGTCAAGAAAAACATAATTTTTAATTATGTTAATAAGATTAGAATAAGCAATGACCCATCTCTATATGAACTTCAAAACTATAGGATTTGGCATTTGCCTTATCTCAAAAAGAAAGCGAACTAGAAAGTGGTATAATCTTTCATTTTATACTTGGTCTTATGGTTAGCCTTATATGGCTACTATTTGTGTGTGTGTGTGTGTGTGCGTGTGTGTATAGTAGTGGTATCAGTACACAAAGAGGTGTTACCAGTACACATAGTAGTAGTATTAGTACACAAAGTGGTAGTATCAACATGCATAGTAATGGTATCAGTACACATAATAGTGGTATCAGTATTATTATTATTATGCTTAGTTAATGATACAGTGATAGGCACATATATGAATCGAGCTCATAACTTGACGAACGATTAATCACAAAGAACAACGATAGAATAAATGTGATAGTAGAAAGAACTTTGATACCATCAAATCTAGTTTAAAGAATTGATGATTTTTAATAAAGAGTTTAAGCCACTGATTAATTGTTTTAGAAAGTTTTAAATTTTTCAATCCATTTTATAGGATGAAACCCTGTGTTTCAGTTAAGTTTTCCAACTATTTACAAACATGTTTACTTCTGAGGATCCAAATCTAGCTTAGTGGTTTGAAATCTAACTCATCTGACTTGGTATAAAAGCAAGGTATTGCACACATAATTAATTATTTAATTTAAATATAAGATTAAAGTGGACCATAACTACCAAAACAACAATTAAAAAGTACAAAATATTACAATGCCGTTAGAACTAAAGTAACAGACATTTTCCAAGGGCAGATTGGCTAATGAAGTGTTACGCTAGGAGCACCTAACACACAAAAAGTTTTGAAGGAACCAAAAGTACCAATCAACAATTAAAAATGGGTAACTAGCACAATCAACAATTAAAAATATGTAACTAGCACAATGACGTTAAAATGAAGCCAACGGTCGTTTGGTGCAAATTGGAAATTGTGCAGTTGGCGAGCGAGAGTGTTAAGGTGACATAGATTTGGTTCTTTGCATGGACTTATCCCTTAGCCTTAGATCTCTACCTCTGACATGCGACTCAATAACCTCTATCTCTTCTTCGTCCTCTTCTCCTTCTAGATCCAGCAAGAAAGCAAGAACCTAAGGGCACTCGAAGTGGGTCGAAAGTGAACCTGGTCTCCTCTGCAATGGCGGACCGAGGTATCAAAGAAGGGGGGCACGTGCCCCCCTGAAATTCCTTCTTTTTTTATTTTTATTTTTAATTTTATTTTATATTTTTTTAAAAAAAAACAAAGCCCTATGCCTTCCATCTCACAGCCCGACAGCCGCCTCATTCTTCTTCTTCCTTGTTTTTGACCTAGCGATTCCCTTCTTTGCCTTCCGTCTCACACGCCGGACGCCAGAAGCTCACTCTACTCCTTCGTCCTTCCATTATCGCCACCCACCTCCGTCGTCCTTAGGCACGACGGCACAACCCAACGGACGCACAGAAGCTTGGAGTCGGACCGTGAAGCTCAGGGAGGTCTTGGGTTTTCCTTTTCACGACTCTGCCGGCTGCCACTATTCCAAACCGTGGCTTCCTCTGTTTCTTCAGGTGAGTTTAATCTTCCCACACTTACCTTTAGTTTTCATTTGATTGAATGGCTATGGAATTGAAACAATGAATCGCTGGAATTGATTGGCTTCCTCTGTTGCAAAATCTTTGCTAGTCTGGACTAGTGTAATGGCATTGAAAAAAAAAAGGATAGAAGGCAAAAAAAGTGCAAAAGAAAGAAGCATAACAACTCGCAAAGGAAATTCTTTTTGCTTACATTTGTTGCCACACCATAATGATGTTTAGAGAACAACGTGTTACTTCCATTAGCGTTTGCACATGAGGGGCTGGTTGAGTTTGTTAGTTCTCTTGGTAAGTTGAAAAACTTACTGTCAAGACAAAACTCGAGTTTTGGTTTCAAAACTCGAGTTTTGGGTTTGACAAAGAGCTGCTCAATTTTTCTAAATATGACAAAACTCAAGTTTCCTTTGGAAAAATCTAGTTTTGAACTTTACAGAGAGCACTCAGTTTTTCATCGCAAGACAAAACTCGAGTTTTGGCTTATACAGAGACTTCAAAATGTTTTCAATTAAAGACAAAAATCGAGTCTTGGTTTGGAAACTCGAGTTTTGCCTTGGAAACTCGAGTTTTGCCCATACAGAGAGTTTCTAAGTTTTAAATCTAGTTTTGCGCCAAAACCTCATAAACTCAACATTACTTTAAGCTTTCCAAAGTTTTCTCTGAGTTAAGAGAAAACTCGAGTTTTGGTTTGAAAACTCGAGTTTTGGCTTGACAAAGAACCCTCAACGTTTTACACAGATTTTGAAAACTGGAGAGTGAACTGGCTTAGATTTTTCAAGGTTTTCATTTAAAAATGAAAACTCAAGTTTCTCTTTGGAAACTCGAGTTTCAGCCAATCAGAGAAGTTTCAATGTTTTCAACGTTTTCACTCTTAAAGTGAAAACTCGAGTTTTAGTTTCAAAACTCGAGTTTTGAACAGACAGAGAGGTCTGAAATTTTCCTAGTTTTCATATTCAAATGGAAACTCAAGTTTTGGTTTAGAAACTCGAGTTTTGATGAGATCGAGAGCCTTGGAACTTTTCTCAACGTTTTCACATTTAAGTGAAAACTCGAGTTTCATTTTGGAAACTGGAGTTTTGATCAAACATAGAGCTTAAGATTTTTCAACGCTTTGAAAACTCAAGTTTTGATTTGGAAACTCAAGTTTTGATGTTTTGGACTTCCACGTGCTATATTCACTAAAAGTCCAAAGCTCGAGTTTTGGTTTTGAAACTCGAGTTTTGAGTTTTACTTAAACACTGATTCAAAAGCTCAAAACACGACTTTGCTCTCTAGAAGAAGAAAACTCGAGTTTAGAGTTTGAAACTCAAGTTTGGTCTTAAGTGCACAATTGAAAACTCGAGTTTTGCTGAACAAACTCGAGTTTCCATCGCTAAATTTGAAAATTGAATTTCATGATTTTGCAAATGCTTCATGTTTGATCTCAATACTTTCTAGTATTAATCTTCTATATTCCCATCTATATTTAACCACTTTGTTAGTGAGTTTCAGATGATTTAGAAGATGTTTATTGAAGGTTTAAAGCAAAAGTAAAAGGTGATGTCAGAACATTAAATGCTAAGCCCAAAAAGTTGCACATTTCTGGATAATCCATCTGCAGACGCCTACAAAGAATCAAAGAATGATTTATACTTCCAGCAGCAACTACTCCAACGGATTTATTTGCACCAAGTCAACTCTGAAACATTGCCTAGCTGGATTAAGTGGAAATTGGAGAGAAAAGGTGCCTAAACCACTTCCTAACCTTGGCACAACTTCTCCAACGGATCTATTAGGAAAGCAACGGTCATTTAATGATCTCTGAGTATAAATAGAAGAGCATTCAAGTCTTTCCAACAACCACAACTGCTGAAAACGTATTGCATTCAAGTGTTCATTTATTTTCATCAGTTTTCACTTGTATAGTATCTTTTGATACAAAGAGTTTCAGTGTTTATCAATATCTACTCTTATAGAGAGTTTATTTATGAATATCATTTATTGTAAAGAATCACAAGTCAAGGGGACTTGGTGATTTGGGTTGTCATTGATTACAACTTGTAAGGGGAAGTAAGTTCTAGTGAGAGAACTACTTCTTAAGTACAGAGTGTGTAATCTTTGAGTTAGTGGAAAATCCCAAAGAGTCTGGGGACTGGATGTAGGTCAGTTTGTTAGGACCGAACCAGTATAAATCCTTGTGTCTCGCTATTCTTCTTCTTGCTCTGTTCTGCCCTGTTTTTACTATCCCAAAACAAAACAAGTTTTCAATTTTTTAAAAATACCCAATTTACCCCCCTCTAGGTATTAGGCTCCATTTTCAGAGTTACATGCTTGGGGTATTTCCTTTACTGCCACCGTGGTTCTATTTTTCAGTGAAGGGGTATATGCCATGATTCACATGGTCTTCTGGAAATTAAATTTGGGGTTTTTGTGCATATTTACATATTCCAGTGCACCAAATATGCATATTCTAGCATTTACCATGTATTTGTGGAATTTAAAGTTGGCATCGGGTGCAAATTTTCCATTTCCTCATCTTTGTGGAAATCTAAAATTGATGTAGGGTACAGCTGGAGATGGATTTACTATTAGCAAAACATTAGGTGAAATTGAAGGCACTCACGATGAGTTGCTGAATGAAGTAGAAGTAGCTACAGCTGCAGAAGAGAAAGAAACTCATTCTTTTGAAGTCGATCCTTCTCAGGTAATGTAGCCAAAGCACTGTTTTCTCATGTGAGGTTTGTAACTGTTTATAATTGCTTCTGCTAAAGATACTACATCTTATCATGGTGCACTCACTTATTTGGCAAAGAATTTTGCCAAATATAATTGCTTCTGCTAATTACTGTTATAATTGCTTATGTTTATTGTTGTTATAAATAATATTTTATTCCCAACCCCATACTTTTGTCCTTTCCATTTTTTAACTCCGCCTATGTTTCATTGTGTTGGTTAGTTAATTGGGTTTAGGATCGGTTTGATTCATTTTTGTTATTTGCCATTTTTTAGGATGGAAAGATATTTAGGTTCTTTTTTTACAAAGTCAAGTGGTAATGGAACTAAACGTTCTCAATCGGAATCTTCATTTATTGATTTAACTCAAGATGAGTGTGCTACTCCCTCAAGTCAGAACAAACCAATAATAGAAGGTCCATCGGATTTGTATGTTCCGGATCCGGATAAAAGACTTCCTATTATGACAATTGCGAAGAGTGCTCAAGAAAGGGAAATGATTCGAAGAATTTATCTAACAAATGGTCCTTGTCAACCAAAACTTGACAACTTTCCTCAATCCTTAATTGGGCGTAAAATGCATAGATTTAATCCTCAATGGTACAATGAGTTTGGCACTTGGTTGGAGTATAGTGAATCAAAAGATGATGTATTTTGCTTGCATTGTTATCTATTTAATTGTGAGCATGGTGATGTAAGAGGTGGTCATGATTCTTTTGTGAGTGATGGATTTAGCAATTGGAAAGAGAAAGAACGGCTTCTTCAACATGTTGGGAAAGTTGGAATCATTCATAACTTGTGCTTCAGTGTTGCCAAAGATTTGATGAATGAAAATCAACATATTGACATTGTTATGTCTAACATTTCTGACAAAGCCAAACAGGATTATCGTATTCGTCTGAATGGTTCTATTTGATGTATTCGATATCTCATACGACAAGGTTTGGCTTTCCGGGGACATGATGAGACAGTTGCTTCAATGAATCAAGGAAATTTTTTGGAGCTTGTAAAATTCCTTTGTGAAAGCAATGAGGAGATAAATAATGTATCTTTGAATAATGCCCCAGAGAATCTCAAAATGATAGCTCCCAAAATTCAGAAAGATATTACTAATGCTGCTGCTAGTTTAGTTACCAGAGCTATTATTTCAGACATTGGGGATAATTTCTTCTCTATTCTAGTTGATGAAGCTCGTGATATGTCAATAAAAGAACAGATGGCCATTGTTTTGAGATATGTGAACTGCAACAATGACATTATTGAGCGTTTTCTTGGTCTTGTTCATGTTTCAAATACTACAGTGAGTTCACTTAAAGAAGCGATTGAGTTAATTTTTGCCAAAAATGGCTTGAGCTTGTCAAAGATTCGTGGTCAAGGTTATGATGGCGCAAGTAATATGAGTGGCCAATTCAGTGGTCTGAAAAGCTTGATTTTAGATGAAAATAATTCTGCTTACAATGTTCACTGCTTTGCACATCAACTTCAGTTAGCTCTAATAGCTTGTGCAAAAAAGGTTTATGCATTGACTGACTTCTTTAATTTTATACCATTGGTATGTAATGTAGTTGGTGCTTCTTGCAAAAGAGTAGATATTTTGAGAGAAAAGCAATTGGAAGAATTAGTCAAAAGTATTGCAAACGATGATGTTCAATCAGGGAGAGGCTTGAATCAAGAAATGAGTTTGTCACGACCAGGGGACACACGTTGGAGCTCACATTACCGATCATTGGTAAGTCTTTGTACATTGTTCGATCCTGTGCTTAATGTGCTAGAAATTATAAAAGATGATATAACCCTTATGCATGCAAAAAGGTCTGAAGCCTCTGCCCTTATAATGCGTATGGAAACTTTTGAATTTGTATTACTTTTACACCTGAAAATCAAGGTCTTGGCAATAACAAATGAATTGTCACAAGCACTTCAGAGAAAATATCAAGATATTGTGAATGCTATGAGTCTTGTAAAAGTTTCAAAGATGTTATTACTGAAGATGAGAGATAGTGGGTGGGATAATCTATTTCAGAAGACTTCTGAATTTTGTATAAAACATGATATAGATATCCTTGATATGGAAAGTGTACTGCAAGTACAAGGGAGAACAAAACGTAGAGGACCAGTTACTCATCTGCATCACTTTAAGGTTGACATATTTTATTCAGTGATAGATACTCAACTTCAAGAGTTGAATGATCGTTTTAGTGAAGTTAGTTCAAATTTGCTGGAATGCATGACATGTTTAAATCCGTGCAACTCTTTCTCGGCATTTGACAAGAATAAGTTGTGTGAATTTGCCCACTATTATCCTTCAGATTTTGATTGGAATGATTTTGCCATGCTTGAATATTAACTCGACACGTATATTGTTGATGTGCAATTTGATCATGATTTTTTGAATTTGCAAGGAATAGCTGATCTTGCCAAGAGGATGGTTGAAAAGAAAAAAACATATTGTGTATCTTTTGGTTTATTTACTTGTAAAGTTAGCATTAACTTTGTCTGTAGCCACTGCATCTGTGGAAAGAGCATTTTCAGCTATGAAATACATCAAGACTGCACTTCATAATAGGATAGGAGATGAATGGTTGAATGATTGCCGAGTGCCTTATATTGAAAAATATGTATTTGATAGCATTGATAATGAGACAATTATGATAGAATTCCAAAAAATTAGGCCTAGAAGAATGACATTGTAAGTATTTTTATTGCAATATACTTAGCCTTGTTTTTCCCTTTATATTCTTTTGTTTTTTTAATGCATTAAAAATTTCACTTAAAAAAAACTTTTTGAGGGCGTTGCCCCCGAACCCCCCCCCCCCCCAACTAATAGTGCCCCCTCCAATAATTTTATGGGTCTGCCACTGCTCCTCTGCTTGATCAATATCTACCAACATAGGCTTGTTCCTTTTCTTAACAACCTTTCATAGAGAATTTCAAGCAGATCCAATTTTCTTCTTTTGTTTTCTACTATCTCATGCCGTGGCTTTCTCTAATTTGTTTGTGTTGAAAATTCAGCCACCAAGCATCATTGAAGATCAACCAAATACCAAACGGTCGTGAGCTTGATTTTAACGTCGTTGTGCTAGTTAACTATTTTTAATTGTTGATTGTTCTAGTTACCCATTTTTTATTGTTTATTGGTATTTATTGGTACTTTTCATCAATTCAAAAATTATTTGTGCTAGATGCTCCTAGTATAACACTTTATTGGTCAATCTGCACCTTAACCCTTTTTTTAAACGGTCATTACTTTAGTTCTAACGACATTGTGATATTTAGCACATTTTAATTGTTTTTTGGTAGTTATAATTCACTTAAAACTTTTTTGTACTAGGTGCTCCTAGTATAACATTTTATTAGCTAATCTGCACCTTAACCCTATTAGTTTTATGTTTTTGGAACTTGTTCAATATTATTGTCGGGTTAAAGTGCAAATTGGCCAATAAAATATTACTCCAGGAGCAACTGGAACTAAAAAATTATAAGTGGACCAGAACTACCAAGAAACAATTAAAAGGTGTAAAATATCACAATGCCATTAGAACTAAAGTAACGGACATTACTTTTTAGTGCGGATTGATCAATAAAGTATTATGATATGAGCACCTAAAACAAATAAAGTTTCGAAGGGACCAAAAGTACCAATCAAAAATTAAAATTAGGCAACTAGCACAATCAACAATTAAAAATAGGTAATTAGCACATGACGTTAAAATCAAGCTAATGGTCATTTGATTAGCAACGGAATTTGTGACGGAATTTTTCCATCGCAAATTTAGGAGTATTTGCGACAGAATTTAAATTCCATCTCAAAATAGTAATTTTTGTGACGGAACCGGGTTTTGCGATGGAATTGGATTTCCGTCGCAAATTTAATAATCTTAAAAAAAATTTAAAAAAAAAAATTGCGACGGAATTGAATTTCTGTCGCAAATTTAATAATTTAAAAAATAATAATTTTTTTTTAAAAAAATAATTTTGCGACTGAATCGATTTCTGTAAAACCCAAGGTGCGACGGAAAATTATTCCGTCGCAAATCCCCTTGGGTTTTGCGACAGAAACCCATTCGTCACAAATTTAATAATTTTTTTAAAAATAATAAATTTAATAATTTTTTTAAAAAAAATAATTTTGCGACGGAAACGAGGTTTTGCGACGGAAAATTATTCCATCACAAATCCCCTTGGGTTTTGCAACAAAAACCCATTCCGTTGCAAATCTAATAATATTTTTAAAAAATAATATTTTTTTTTAAAACATAATTTTGCGATGGAATTACAATTCTATCGCAAAACCCAAGGGGATTTGCGACGAAAAATTATTCCTTCGCAAATCCCCTTGGGTTTTGCGACGGAAACCAATTCCGTCGCAAATTTAATAATTTTTTTAAAAAAATAATTTTAATAATTTTTTAAAAAATAATATATTTTTTTAAAAAAATAATTTAGCGATGGAATTACAATTCTGTCGCAAACCCCCGTTTGGGTTTTGCGACGGAAAGGGATTTTGTTGCAAAACCCAAGGGGATTTGCGATGGAAAATTATTCCGTCGCAAATCCCAAATCCCTTTGGGATTTGCAACGGAAACGGATTCCATCGCAAACACTTTAGCCCGAAATCGGGCTTAAGTGCTCATCTTCCCCCTTTTTTTTTTCCATTTTACTCTCCTTCCACCCTACTCTCTTCATTCCTCCGTCCAGCCAGCCTCCAGACCGCCATGCATCCTCCTTCCAACCTTCGGTTCCATCCTCCTCCTCCTTTTTTTGTCCTCCTCCTCCTTCTTTTTTTGTCCTCCTCCTCCTCTTTTTTCCATCCTCCTCCTTTTTTTTCCCGGCCTCCTCTCATCTCATCGCCGGCGTTGACCTCATCCCCTCTCACCAGCGGCCTCTTCTCCCCTCACCTCCAGCCTCCTCTCCATTGGCATCATCTGGTAAGTCTCTACCCTTTTTCTTAGTTTTTTATATTAGATGTAGTTTTTTGCCCCCATTAAGAATTCCAATAAGCTTGATATTAAAATTTGATCCAATAATAACAGATACAAGGAAATTGGATACAAAAAAAATCTTGTTTATTCATGTCAATTGTTTCTTCCATTTTCATTAACGATCTTATTTTTGTTTCTTCCATTTTCACTCTCTCACTCTTTAATTAGCTTCGTTATGGTGAGCTTGATAAGCTAGTTAGCTCATTTTCTATCTTTTCTAAAAATATGATCAAAACTAATTATTAGTAATGCATGACAAAATTCTCTCTTCTCCCTAATGATATCTGTGAGAGTAGGAGTACAAGGTTCAATGAAAGTTAATGCTTTAATTTGAACGAGTTTAATTAGTGGATTATTTGAATTGGTTTCAAATTCTATATATATCATGAAGTGCATCCATTGTAAATTAATCTCAATGTTGATCCGACAATTCAATTTGCATTATGTTATTAAATAGATTAAAATGGGAAAAATAAATTGTTCTGCATTTAATTTTAATATTTATCGTGCTAACTTTTATTTTTTAAAAAATTATACTTTTTTGTGTAATTTTTATACTTTTTAAAAAATTGTTTTTTAAAAAAAATCAAAATTTGCGACAGAAAAAGAATCCGTCGCAAATCCCAAGATTGTGAATCCATCACAAATCCTAAGGGATTTGTTATTTCATCGCTATTTTGTGATAGAATTGAATTTCCGCCGCAAAATTCGAAATTTGCGACAGATTTTTTTATTTTCCATCGCGATTGTGACGAGGTTTTTTGCGACGGATGAAATCCGTCGCAAATGCATTTTGCGACGGAAAAACCCTTTTTTGCGACGAATTTTTTCCATCGCAATTTTTTTTTCTTTGCACATACTTATCCCTTAGCCTCATATCTCTGTTTTTAACATGTGACTCAAGAACCTCTATCTCATCTTTGTCCTCTTCTCCTTCCACATCCAGCAAGGGAGCAAGAACCTGAGGGCGCTCCATAAATATCTACCAACACTGGCTTATTCCCTGTTCTTCACATCCTTTCATCAGCAAATTTCAAGCAGATCCAATTTTCTTCTTTGGGTTTCTACTGTCCTATGCCATGGCTTTCTCTAATTTGTTTGTGTTGAAAATTCAGCCACCAAGCTCCATTGAAGATCACCCTAATACCAAACGGCCATTAGTTTGATTATAACGTCATTGTGCTAGTTGCCTATTTTTAATTGTTGATTGTACTAGTTACTCATTTTTAATTGTTTATTAGTACTTTTAGTCCGTTCAAAACTTAATCCTTTTTTTAAACGGTTGTTACTTTAGTTCTAACGACATTATGATATTTTGCACTTTTTAATTGTTTTTTGGTAGTTATGGTCCACTTAAAACTTTTTTATGCTAGATGCTCCTAAAGTAACACTTTTTTTACCAATCTGCACCTTAACCCATTATTGTATTTGAAATTTAATTTTATGAATTTGGTCTAGCAATAATAGAGAAGCTAAAAAAATTGTCCCAAATCATAATTCCAAGACAAGGTGCAATAATAGAGTTTTTTGTGATGTATAAAGCAATATAATTTTTTGTGATTTTTAAAAGTTTTTAAAATGATCAAAACTTAAAAAGAAGTAAATTTCTAATTATGTTTACAGTTTAGATGCTACTTTAAGTTGGGTAACTTTTCAAAATAATCCAATATACATGAGAGAGAATATCATAAAAATATTGAGTCACATCTAAATATTGAAAGTGGAGCTAAATCACCAAGAGGGGGGTGAATTGGGGATTTTAAGAATTCTTTTCTGATTTCTCTGTTCTTGTTTACTGAAAACAGAGTTGATGAGAGTAAGAAGGGAAGAAAAGCTAGACACAAGAAATTATCCTGGTTCGGTCTAATCTCTTGACCTACGTCCAGTCCCCAGTCACTCTGGAATTTTCACTATCTCACTTTTATGATTACACACTCTGCAAACGAAGGATGTTTCACAGCCTTGAACACACTGCCCCTTACAAGTTGTAATCAGATAACCCAACCTCAAAGTCCCACTACTTTGAGATCCTTACAGAAAAGAAATTACAGAAAATGAACTCTCTTCTATGAGTGAATAACGATGATCACTGAAGCACAATACAATCAAATGATAAGAACAGCTCTTGACTGATATTTTCGAGTAGGATTGTTGTAACTCAATTCTATATTTTTCCAGCTTCGAATCTTCAGCTATTTGTAGTGGTTTGAAGCTTGTGAACGTTATAGATCCGTTGGAGCTTTTTCCAATTTGAAAATATAGCTGTTATGGATGTTGTTCAATGGATCTATCTGCTGAAATCACTCCCTGTCTGAAATATAGCCATTGGGAAATTATTTGAAGATTTGAATGCTTGATTCTTGTTTCTTTCCATAATGGATCTATCCGTTGGAGATTAGAATGCTTCATCCTTAATTGGTGGAGTCATCAGTATTGAGAAATGTCTATCCATCTTTCCAGGTTGTTTCTTAAAATAACACGAGTTGCCCAAAATGAATCCTTATTTGGTTCTTAGTAAAATTCAAGAGCTTTCTGTAATCTCATGAACAAACTTGTTAAAACAATTCGGTTACAATGATAAATGATAGATATAACATATAAGATCAATGGGTAACTTAAACGAGGAAGAATGAATCAGATTTGGCAAATTCTGAACAAAACAACGTTTTTCTGATAGAGTGCCAAAACTCGAGTTTTGTTAATCAAAACTGGAGTTTTGAACTGTTCATTCTTCATAACTGGCAGTTATCAAACCAAAACTGACGGTTTTGAAAGTCTGGAAATGTTGATGCTCTCGGGTTGTCCAAAACTCGAGTTTTGCTTCTCAAAACTCAAGTTTTGAACTATTTATGTGAAAACATAACTTAGTTTAAAACTGGAGGTGTTGGAGTAAAACTGGCAGTTTTCAATTGTATAAAACTTGAATGCTCTCGGCCTTACCAAAACTCTTCCCAAAACTCGAGTTTTCATAAAATATGAAAACTTTGCAAAATACATAAACAATTGAAAACTGGCGGTGATGAATGAAAACTGGCGGTGTTCACCTGATGCAAACTCAATTGCTCTCTGTCTCTTCAAAACTCGAGTTTTGCTTCCCAAAACTCGAGTTTTGAACTTTCTTGAAAAACATATGAAGTTCAAAACTGGCGGTGTTGAATGAAAACTGGAGGTTTTGAGATTTGAGAAACTTTAAAAACTTTGAAACCTCTCTGCCAAGCCAAAACTCGAGTTTTGGATCCCAAAACTCGAGTTTTGAACTATTCACTAGTTCAAAACTGGCGGTGATCACTAAAACTGGCAGTGATGACTTTTGTGCAGTTTTGCCATAGACCAAAACTCGAGTTTTGAATCCCAAAACTTGAGTTTTTCTCTGACAGCAAGGAAAACTGATTTTCTTAAGATAAAACTTGTCATTTTGATTTCCATGACTTTACAATTGTTCTAATCATCATCAAAACACATTGAGAACTAACAAATATTTATTATATATATGTATGTATATATGTGTATATATATACATATATGTGTGTGTATGTGTCTATCTATATATATACACACACACATGTGTGTGTGTGCGCACATGTGTCTGTGTGTCGTCAAATTTAATAGCTAACAGTTAAATAGGTGAGATGAGACGAGAGAAAATGTAGAGAGTTTGATTAGGGTTAATTTCATAATTGAAAATTTCTATTTTAATTTTTTGTCCTCAAAATAATTACAATTTTTGAGATCCTTGATAATAAATATTTTTTTCCTTGGTCTTGCTCCTTACCCTATGTTTGGATGCAGAGAAAAGTGAGGAGAAAATAAGAGGGAATACTAGGAAAGAAAACTTCTAGAAATGATAATAAAAAGTTACTATTTTTGAGTTTTCCTTCCCATTTTTCGTCCTCCCACCCCAAAAAATAAAATAAAATAAAAAATCTCTTCATCCAAACATAGGGTTAATTCTCCCTTAGTTAAAATATTTTCAAAAAATCCTAAAAAAAATACCAAATTCTGTTCATCCAAACATAGGGTTAATTCTCCCTTAGTTAATATATTTTTGAAAAATCCTAAAAAAATACCACTTGAATTTCAAAATCATAAATAGATGATTTTCCAACAAAACCAGTAATTAATTGTTCTATTATTCTTCTTAATCTTATTACTGTTATTATCAACAGAATTTTAAAGCTCAAGTGATATTTTTATCTCATTTTTCCAAATATTTTCAGCTAAATGGATTTTTTGGCTAACTTTTAGCTAAAGGTGTTTAATTTAATAAAAGAATTTCTTTTAATGCAACAATAACATATACCCCCAACCTAAGTGAAAGAATTATCCTTGCTTCTCTAAAAACAGGCTCGCATAAAAGTCCTAAAACCATATTTGCTGACACATGATCAATGTTGAAGATCATATTCTACCAGGCTTTTTTACCAATACCTTGTTTTAAAAAAAAAAAAAACCTCAAATGCCCCATGATGAAAATTATTTGCTAAAATGGTACACTTAGGAAATGATTCCATCATGTAGTATTTGAGTAGTTTTTAACAATTTATAGAGTATTAGTTTAAAGTAAGCAGATGGTTCATTGACTTTTCAAGATAAAAAAAGACACTTCAAATACTTTATTGATATTTGGGATATTGTTCAATGACTTTTACCTCCCTACTGGAAAGCAAAATTTTTTTTTTTTTTTGGGGGGTTCTTTATTCTCGTAGTAACCTTGTTTTACCTCTCATCTTTCTTTTTTGTTTATTTGTCCTTAAATTTCTGCCTTAATGCAAAGGGAGTAATGTCAGCAAGAAAGTTTTATAAATTAATGAAATGTGACACTAAAAAAAAAAAAACATTCCAATCCTTAAATGAAGTTTATACTATTTTATCAAAAAATTTGCATTAGAAATTCATTTTGGAAAGTCTCTTTGAGATTGCGCACCCCGGGCTTTTTTTTAATCCAACCATAGAATACTTATACACTCTTCATGTTTTCCGCATTTCCAGTTTATCCACCGTGCCACTCATGTTATGCTCTAAACTTATTTAGTCTTTATTATAAATCTAGTTTCAGAGTAATAAATTCGAATTTTACTTTTTGCCCCTCTTAATCCAACAAACAAACAAAAAGTTATTCATGTTAACTTAAGAAATCAATCATAAATAGGGGCAAAATTGAAAATTTAACTCATAATTAATGAGTTAAATAACTCTCTTTAGTATGTTAGAGTTAGTTTGGACTTATAAATAGGACCTGAGTGGTACATTTTTGGATATATGCTTGGAAAAAAAAGTTAGAGAAAGCAAACAATAAAGAGAAAAAGGATAGAAGGAAGAAGGACGATGAGTTAAATATCTGGTTTGGAGGGATAAAGTAAAAGGAAATGATATCATCTCCCACCTTAATTTGATGTCAAGAAAAATAGTAAATACATAATTGTGTTGGTAACCTTTTTTTTTATTTTATTTTATATATATATATATATATTATGTCTTACATTACAAGAGCAACTCTATATTGGTTCCTTTTGCTCCTACTAATACTATTACTAACTCTCTACCGTTGAGTAAATGATAAAAATAAATTTATTTATATAAAAAAGCTGTTTTCTAATCAGGAGGTTAAAGAGAAAACATTATAAATTGGACATGGCTTTACAGATGCTCCAATTTGCTTCCCGTGAGCTACCCAGAAGTGAGAACACACAATGCCTAGCTAGCCCCTCCTTGATATGGTTGAAAGTACTTACAGCAAAAATTAAGGTTAAAAAATTCAGCCATATCCAACCTGCATTATGTCCCAGAAAGCCACCTCTATGCTCACGAAGGAGAGCAACTGGTTCTGCACAATGTTTCTCTTTTTATCAAACCATTTTCTTCCATCAATTCAGAGGGCACCAATTGGCTTTTACGCGAAGTTAACGAAACCATCATGTGTGAATTTCCATCCTCTCTGAGCAAGGGCCCTTATCACTTGGCTGGCAGCGTCGGCAGTGTCATTAAGTGGAGGATAACTCCAGCTATCAGTTATCTATAATTTCAAACAACAAGTCATTAACGTTGTGTGAATGTATTCAAAGACACAAAACACAGACAAAGATAAATAGCAGCAGCAACGATATAGTTTTATTGAATAGAAAGCAAAGATAACAGTCATTGCCCACAATGTGTGATAGGGCAAGGCAGGCAATTGGTTATGATCTTTTTCTATGTGAAGATTCCTCAGTCATTTCTATGATTTCCCTCTACACTTCTCTTCAACTTTTATATTCCTGTACTGTGACCGGGGTCACAATTTCTGAATACTATTATTTCCATTTTGAAGAAACCTGGCTCTGATACCACACTGGGGGATAAAATCTCTTAAAAAATTAACAATTCCAAGGAACTGTTGTACTTGCTTGTGAGAGAGCTTATCATCAGGAAATTTTAGTAATTCCTGTGCAATGTGAGGTCCTGGGCTGTATTCTCCATTTTCAAAATGCATTCCAAGAAAATCAATCTCTGAGACTCCAATATCACTTTTCTTGGAGGAAAGCATTATGCCATATTGGGCAATAATCTGATGAAATTGAGCCAGGAGTGATAGGTGTTCTGCCTCTGTTGCTGAGAATAACAGGATATCATCAATATAAATTAGAGCATTATTGATGATAGGCTCAAAGATCTTGATCATAGCCTTCTGGAACAGTGAAGGTGCTACCTTAAGACCAAAAGGTAGGACAGTCCATTGATATTGAGCATTGGGTATGCAGAACGCCGTTTTGGGCCGGTCTTGTCTTTTTATTCCAAGTTGCCAAAAACCTGCTTTGAGATCAAACTTGGAAAAAACATGGGCCGATCCTGTCAATTGAGCAAATAAGGCCGTTGGCTTTGGAAGAGGAAACTTATCATCTTGAAGGAAATGATTAAGAGGCTTATAATCGATGACAAGCCTTTTCTTTCCTCTTTTAATTTCTGATCTTTTTTCAACATAAAATGCCTGGCAAGCCCAATCAGACTTTGTGGGCTCAATGAGTCCTTGTTTCGGCAGTGCAGCACATTCCTCTCGAGCTAGCTTCAAATCTTCTGGATTCATCCCTGGATGTGAAGCCTTAGTCGGATTAATGTCTTCATTCCTTTTAAAAGGAAGGCTGATAAAGAAATCTTCATTTTTCCATAGTGGAGAAGGATGTGGGAATTGATCATGACTGTCAGCACAGTATTGAATCAATTTATCTTTAATATCCGAATATTGTGGAGGAGCATTCTGTAATTCATACAGAGAAGTTATCTCTGTCCAAGGACTGAAATTAGATTTCCATCTGATTCCTTTAGGAAGTATCATCAGATTCTTGGTATGATAAAAGGCATTGAAACCAAGAAGAATGTCCTTCCCTGGAAGTTCACTTCCTAATACTTTGATCTTCAAGGTACATCCTGGGAAGATTTTGATGTTGATCTTTCTCCTTGTAATCAGATCAATTTTGAATATTTTTCCATCAGCGGTGTAGAAGTACTGATTGTGAGGAACCCATTCTTCAGGCGGGAGAATATGAGGTTTCATCACAGTATGAGATGAGCCTGTATCAATGAAAGCTATCGCAGTAATGGGTTTTGAATATTTCTCTGGAAGAATTTGAACCTGAATATTCGGTAATGGAGTCTTTGGAGAATTCTGGGAATAAAAATGTTGAGTTCCAAGACATCCAATCATTGGGTTTGCAGGCTGAACTAGATTGAGTAGTCCTGGAGAATAATCTTCTTCTTCTGATTGACAAGAGTCATCAAAGTCAGAGAAGGATGAGTCTGTTGATTCGTCAGAAGGCGGAATGACATATTGAGTGTCATTATCCTGTTCATCTTGCTCTTCAAGATAATCTTCTATATCTGCCGTGTTGTCAGATATCATGAAGATCTTATGAAACTTCTGGATCATCTTGATGTCACCTTTGGTCTTTTTAGGACAATTCTTAGCAAAATGTCCTGGCTTTCTGCAAATGAAGCATTTTGATCCTTTGGAGAAGGGTTTCCTAGATTTAAAGAATCTAGGTTTCCTTTTAAACTTTGATCGTCGAAGCTCCTTATAAGGCTTTTTACCATCTTGAGCAAAATGGCGAAAATGGGATTTCTTCTTTGAGGGACAGAAACAATCCTTCTGATCTTTGCATTTGATTTTCAGGTAAGGCTTCTTGCAAGCCGGTTTGAACTTGTGAGCTTGCTTCTGCATATCTTTGAAAAACTTATGCTGTTCGCAAAGCTTGTCTAAGGCATTGAGGGCCAGCTGGTATAATTCTCCAATAGAGATATCAGTCATTTCTCTGTGGAGAGCATAAATGCTTCTGTTGAGTTCTGCTTGAAGTTCATATGGTAGCGAAGCAATGAATGTATGTCGAAGATTCACATCATTACCACCATTTAGTAAGTGGTACTTTTGAAGCACTCTTTGATAATGAGTTTGCAGATCCTTTCTTTTCAGCGAGCAACACTTCATCTCAAAGAATTCTTGTTTTTCTCTTTTGCGGATGATGTTGAAATCTCCAAGAAATTCTTTCTGAATTACTTCAAGGAGAATAGTTGGATTTTCTACTTGTACCGCTTGAAGTTTCTGATATGGAGTGAGGTTCTGAAACCAATCTCTGAGAGTTCCTGTGAATCTGGATACAAATTCCTGTAATGCTTGTCTGAGAGGAATTTGATTTGCTGTGACTTGTAGATCTATCCAGGCACTAAACTCTTGAAGTTTAAATCTCCATTTGTCAAAAGGAATACCATCAAATGTAAACCATGGACCATTAACAGGCTTATAGTCATGGTTCCTTCGATGTGCTGAATCTTCTGGATGTTCAACAAACGGTTCTTCCATTTCTTCTTCACCTTGTCCTGGTTGGACCATTGCTATTCTAGAAATGTCAGCTGGTTCAACTTCAGAGCTTAAATCAGAGATATCTGATTCTGATTCCTGTGAGCTAGAAGAGTATTGTGAATGAGCAGGTTGGTTAGGACTTTGCATTATCCCTATTGAGGGATGAAGTGGATTGTTGGCTGGTGGATTGGGTGTGTAAACTTGAGGAGTAGAGGTAATAGAAGTGACTGATGAATATGTAGGTGGCTGGGTATGTTGAGGATAGAATGTATCTCGAGGTATGCTGGAGGATGGTTCAGAGATTTTGATACCTGGGTGAGGACTTGGGTCACAAGGTTGAGACGGTGTATAGAAAGGAGGTTTTGGTCTTGGATGCTGTTGTGGAGGTGGCTTTGGCGGAGATACTTGAGCAAACAATGGATAATTGAATTTAAATTGGCTGGTAGAATATGGATCTGAGGGTGAAAACAAGGAAGGGGGTGAAAAGAGAGAAGGGTAAGGCTCATATATAGACTGGGATTGTTTTCTGGCTATATCAAGTTCAATCCTCTTCAAATCCTGCTGAATTGCTTGGAGTTCAATTTCTTTTTGTCGAAATTGAGGACCCATATATCCATTCTCGATAAATTTTCTTAGCTCTGCATCCAACTTAATAGCTTGCTGCTTTTGATAGAGATATAAGTTCTTAACCTCTTCAGATAATTGATCTATCTGATAGGCTAGACCTTCTGTCTTTGTTGTCAGGGAGTCAAGCTTTGAATCAATCTTCTTTAAAGTATTGTTTTGGCAAACAGCATTCTGAGTATGCCAATTCAAGACTTCTTCAGACTGCGTCATTCTAAAATGGCCTTGAGCATCAACTGTCTCTGGTATAACATAAGGTCTGGAGGAGAACTTATTGGCTTGATCTGTCTTTCTTTCAAGAGGAGGAAAATTCTGCTCAAAGGGATTGAGCATAGCAATACAGGAGATGGGTTGAGGTGTTGGTAGTGGAACTGTCACCAACGGTTTTGGCGGTTTGACAGCATCTGGGAAATATTTCTGGACAAGGTCTGTATGACCTGTTTCTATCATCAACTCTGCAAGAGTCATGTCTTTTGAGGATTTAGCTGGAGGAGGAGGTGGCTGCCATCGACGTGTAGAGCGTCTGGTAGACACTGCTTGTGCTGAACCACAATCATCATCATCTTCTGGTTTCTTAGATTGGTGAGATCTACAGGAAGACTGGAAAGTAGTCTTCTTCTTTTGTGCTTTCTTGAGAGCATACTTGCAAGGATATAAGCATCCTTCATCATCTGAGTCTTCTTCCCACCATTCAGGTGTGTCGCACTCACAGTTTGAGTCACACATCCCTGATCCTGGTACGTCCCACAAAAAATGACCATTAACATGGGAGACATAGCAGGGCTTTGCATCCTGATTAACCCAAGCAATTGGAGGGTCTCGTCTGGATGGAGTATAGGCGGGTGTCAAAGTTAAAATCCTTCCTGGTGGATTAATTGGTCCGGAGGAGGTTGGTCTGGTGAATACTGTCTTCACAACACCATTTCCAAGATCTTCAATTGTAGGTGGAGTGGTGGTATGGACATCTGGCTGCTTCTCGTGGAAAAGTCTTTCATAGTTAGTCATCCAGTGCATAGGCATGATCTAAGCGAGTTCTTCTCTGGGAATTTGTCTGGGAATCTGAATGATAGAGGTGTCATCTGCTCTGTTTGAGATGGCAACAAGAGCATCAGTAGTACAGTTGGGAAGCTCAAGATCATAAGCGTGATTCTGGAGACGATAAACAATCTGGTGATGGAGGGTTGCCATGATGGCTTGAGAATCTTGCTCAGCTCCAGAAATCTGGACCTGGACTTGTAATCTCCGAGGAAGAGTTCCGTCTTGAAGACTAACGTTGTAGTCTGGCTGAATGGTTAAGACAACACTGCCGTTGCTAAGAGTAGTAAGAAGTGCTCCTATAAGAGCATCAGAATACTTCTTATAAGAGGAATCAAGGAGAGCTATCTTAGCAGTAACAGGTAAACCTTTTCTGCCATGAAGGGTGAGAACTAGACGAACAGCACCAAAGTGTAAATGGGTGTATCCCTCAGATCTCCATTTATTAATGAGATCCGGAAAAATCTCAATTGTTGAGTAGAGTTCCTGGGTAGTTGCTGGAAGAGTGCACTGTTCAAGCTTGGTGGATTGAACAATTTCTTTGACATCAGATCTGTTGGTTCTGATCAAAGATCTGAACGAACTGGTGAAAGAATTCTGCCGGTGATAGTAACTGTATGGACTGAGAAGAGGTAAATTGGTACTTCTGAGGGGCTGATCTGGATGATGGGTCACCTCAATGAGGTTTTCTATCTTGTTGGCAAGGGTTCTTTTTATGGACGGAGGTAGATCTTTAGGAATGAAAGGAGAGATAAGATTAGAAGTAGAAGTAGTAGATGTACTGGGTGTGTCACTCATGATGTAAAAGTTTGTTCCTTACTCACTGTATCTCAAAATATGTTGGCTTTCTCTGCTGGACTCGTTAGGCTCTGATACCACACTGGGGAGGGTGGATGTATCAGGATCCTAATGACTGTGTTGTGTCTTCAAACTTCAGACACGGACACCAACAAAGTCATTGGGACCTTGATCTATCCTATCTTTTCTTCTTGGAATTGGAATTCCAGAGAATATGATAAACGAGAAATTGATACACTGAGTATCTACTAGGAGCTGCACACTTTCGATGAGGAGATGACCAAACTCAGTGGACAGTCCGAGCCTCCTGGGTCTTACCTCTTGCCCACGCTCAAGGACACTTTAGAGACTGGTCATCACCCCAACCAAAACATACAATACTAGCAGACTCAGTACCCCGATTTCCCGTACTCTCTATCAACATGGATCGTATTCTTGATTCTGTTCTGATGCACAGGTTCCTCATAACGAGGCAAGTGCAGAGCATACTTGGAATCTAAGGAGCAGAGAAGACTAACATACTTTGAAATAAAGCTTTCAGGAACAAAGGAAGAAACTTAGAAGGAAGACATATGAGACTGGTCATCATCCAGTGTGGTATCATAGATCAAGGTCCCAATGACTTTGTTGGTGTCCATGTCTGAAGTTTGAAGACACAACACAGTCATTAGGATCCTGATACATCCACCCTCCCCAGTGTGGTATCAGAGCCTAACGAGTCCAGCAGAGAAGACTAACATATTTTGAGATACAGTGAGTAAGGAACAAACTTTTACATCATGAGTGACACACCCAGTACATCTACTACTTCTACTTCTAATCTTATCTCTCCTTTCATTCCTAAAGATCTACCTCCGTCCATAAAAAGAACCCTTGCCAACAAGATAGAAAACCTCATTGAGGTGACCCATCATCCAGATCAGCCCCTCAGAAGTACCAATTTACCTCTTCTCAGTCCATACAGTTACTATCACCGGCAGAATTCTTTCACCAGTTCGTTCAGATCTTTGATCAGAACCAACAGATCTGATGTCAAAGAAATTGTTCAATCCACCAAGCTTGAACAGTGCACTCTTCCAGCAACTACCCAGGAACTCTACTCAACAATTGAGATTTTTCCGGATCTCATTAATAAATGGAGATCTGAGGGATACACCCATTTACACTTTGGTGCTGTTCGTCTAGTTCTCACCCTTCATGGTAGAAAAGGTTTACCTGTTACTGCTAAGATAGCTCTCCTTGATTCCTCTTATAAGAAGTATTCTGATGCTCTTATAGGAGCACTTCTTACTACTCTTAGCAACGGCAGTGTTGTCTTAACCATTCAGCCAGACTACAACGTTAGTCTTCAAGACAGAACTCTTCCTCGGAGATTACAAGTCCAGGTCCAGATTTCTGGAGCTGAGCAAGATTCTCAAGCCATCATGGCAACCCTCCATCACCAGATTGTTTATCGTCTCCAGAATCACGCTTATGATCTTGAGCTTCCCAACTGTACTACTGATGCTCTTGTTGCCATCTCAAACAGAGCAGATGACACCTCTATCATTCAGATTCCCAGACAAATTCCCAGAGAAGAACTCGCTCAGATCATGCCTATGCACTGGATGACTAACTATGAAAGACTTTTCCACGAGAAGCAGCCAGATGTCCATACCACCACTCCACCTACAATTGAAGATCTTGGAAATGGTGTTGTGAAGACAGTATTCACCAGACCAACCTCCTCCGGACCAATTAATCCACCAGGAAGGATTTTAACTTTGACACCCGCCTATACTCCATCCAGACGAGACCCTCCAATTGCTTGGGTTAATCAGGATGCAAAGCCCTGCTATGTCTCCCATGTTAATGGTCATTTTTTGTGGGACGTACCAGGATCAGGGATGTGTGACTCAAACTGTGAGTGCGACACACCTGAATGGTGGGAAGAAGACTCAGATGATGAAGGATGCTTATATCCTTGTAAGTATGCTCTCAAGAAAGCACAAAAGAAGAAGACTACTTTCCAGTCTTCCTGTAGATCTCACCAATCTAAGAAACCAGAAGATGATGATGATTGTGGTTCAGCACAAGCAGTGTCTACCAGACGCTCTACACGTCGATGGCAGCCACCTCCTCCTCCAGCTAAATCCTCAAAAGACATGACTCTTGCAGAGTTGATGATAGAAACAGGTCATACAGACCTTGTCCAGAAATATTTCCCAGATGCTGTCAAACCGCCAAAACCGTTGGTGACAGTTCCACTACCAACACCTCAACCCATCTCCTGTATTGCTATGCTCAATCCCTTTGAGCAGAATTTTCCTCCTCTTGAAAGAAAGACAGATCAAGCCAATAAGTTCTCCTCCAGACCTTATGTTATACCAGAGACAGTTGATGCTCAAGGCCATTTTAGAATGACGCAGTCTGAAGAAGTCTTGAATTGGCATACTCAGAATGCTGTTTGCCAAAACAATACTTTAAAGAAGATTGATTCAAAGCTTGACTCCCTGACAACAAAGACAGAAGGTCTAGCCTATCAGATAGATCAATTATCTGAAGAGGTTAAGAACTTATATCTCTATCAAAAGCAGCAAGCTATTAAGTTGGATGCAGAGCTAAGAAAATTTATCGAGAATGGATATATGGGTCCTCAATTTCGACAAAAAGAAATTGAACTCCAAGCAATTCAGCAGGATTTGAAGAGGATTGAACTTGATATAGCCAGAAAACAATCCCAGTCTATATATGAGCCTTACCCTTCTCTCTTTTCACCCCCTTCCTTGTTTTCACCCTCAGAACCATATTCTACCAGCCAATTTAAATTCAATTATCCATTGTTTGCTCAATTATCTCCGCCAAAGCCACCTCCACAACAGCATCCAAGACCAAAACCTCCTTTCTATACACCGTCTCAACCTCGTGACCCAAGTCCTCACCCAGGTATCAAAATCTCTGAACCATCCTCCAGCATACCTCGAGATACATTCTATCCTCAACATACCCAGCCACCTACATATTCATCAGTCACTTCTATTACCTCTACTCCTCAAGTTTACACACCCAATCCACCAGCCAACAATCCACTTCATCCCTCAATAGGGATAATGCAAAGTCCTAACCAACCTGCTCATTCACAATACTCTTCTAGCTCACAGGAATCAGAATCAGATATCTCTGATTTAAGCTCTGAAGTTGAACCAGCTGACATTTCTAGAATAGCAATGGTCCAACCAGGACAAGGTGAAGAAGAAATGGAAGAACCGTTTGTTGAACATCCAGAAGATTCAGCACATCGAAGGAACCATGACTATAAGCCTGTTAATGGTCCATGGTTTACATTTGATGGTATTCCTTTTGACAAATGGAGATTTAAACTTCAAGAGTTTAGTGCCTGGATAGATCTACAAGTCACAGCAAATCAAATTCCTCTCAGACAAGCATTACAGGAATTTGTATCCAGATTCACAGGAACTCTCAGAGATTGGTTTCAGAACCTCACTCCATATCAGAAACTTCAAGCGGTACAAGTAGAAAATCCAACTATTCTCCTTGAAGTAATTCAGAAAGAATTTCTTGGAGATTTCAACATCATCCGCAAAAGAGAAAAACAAGAATTCTTTGAGATGAAGTGTTGCTCGCTGAAAAGAAAGGATCTGCAAACTCATTATCAAAGAGTGCTTCAAAAGTACCACTTACTAAATGGTGGTAATGATGTGAATCTTCGACATACATTCATTGCTTCGCTACCAGATGAACTTCAAGCAGAACTCAACAGAAGCATTTATGCTCTCCACAGAGAAATGACTGATATCTCTATTGGAGAATTATACCAGCTGGCCCTCAATGCCTTAGACAAGCTTTGCGAACAGCATAAGTTTTTCAAAGATATGCAGAAGCAAGCTCACAAGTTCAAACCGGCTTGCAAGAAGCCTTACCTGAAAATCAAATGCAAAGATCAGAAGGATTGTTTCTGTCCCTCAAAGAAGAAATCCCATTTTCGCCATTTTGCTCAAGATGGTAAAAAGCCTTATAAGGAGCTTCGACGATCAAAGTTTAAAAGGAAACCTAGATTCTTTAAATCTAGGAAACCCTTCTCCAAAGGATCAAAATGCTTCATTTGCAGAAAGCCAGGACATTTTGCTAAGAATTGTCCTAAAAAGACCAAAGGTGACATCAAGATGATCCAGAAGTTTCATAAGATCTTCATGATATCTGACAACACGGCAGATATAGAAGATTATCTTGAAGAGCAAGATGAACAGGATAATGACACTCAATATGTCATTCCGCCTTCTGACGAATCAACAGACTCATCCTTCTCTGACTTTGATGACTCTTGTCAATCAGAAGAAGAAGATTATTCTCCAGGACTACTCAATCTAGTTCAGCCTGCAAACCCAATGATTGGATGTCTTGGAACTCAACATTTTTATTCCCAGAATTCTCCAAAGACTCCATTACCGAATATTCAGGTTCAAATTCTTCCAGAGAAATATTCAAAACCCATTACTGCGATAGCTTTCATTGATACAGGCTCATCTCATACTGTGATGAAACCTCATATTCTCCCGCCTGAAGAATGGGTTCCTCACAATCAGTACTTCTACACCGCTGATGGAAAAATATTCAAAATTGATCTGATTACAAGGAGAAAGATCAACATCAAAATCTTCCCAGGATGTACCTTGAAGATCAAAGTATTAGGAAGTGAACTTCCAGGGAAGGACATTCTTCTTGGTTTCAATGCCTTTTATCATACCAAGAATCTGATGATACTTCCTAAAGGAATCAGATGGAAATCTAATTTCAGTCCTTGGACAGAGATAACTTCTCTGTATGAATTACAGAATGCTCCTCCACAATATTCGGATATTAAAGATAAATTGATTCAATACTGTGCTGACAGTCATGATCAATTCCCACATCCTTCTCCACTATGGAAAAATGAAGATTTCTTTATCAGCCTTCCTTTTAAAAGGAATGAAGACATTAATCCGACTAAGGCTTCACATCCAGGGATGAATCCAGAAGATTTGAAGCTAGCTCGAGAGGAATGTGCTGCACTGCCGAAACAAGGACTCATTGAGCCCACAAAGTCTGATTGGGCTTGCCAGGCATTTTATGTTGAAAAAAGATCAGAAATTAAAAGAGGAAAGAAAAGGCTTGTCATCGATTATAAGCCTCTTAATCATTTCCTTCAAGATGATAAGTTTCCTCTTCCAAAGCCAACGGCCTTATTTGCTCAATTGACAGGATCGGCCCATGTTTTTTCCAAGTTTGATCTCAAAGCAGGTTTTTGGCAACTTGGAATAAAAAGACAAGACCGGCCCAAAACGGCGTTCTGCATACCCAATGCTCAATATCAATGGACTGTCCTACCTTTTGGTCTTAAGGTAGCACCTTCACTGTTCCAGAAGGCTATGATCAAGATCTTTGAGCCTATCATCAATAATGCTCTAATTTATATTGATGATATCCTGTTATTCTCAGCAACAGAGGCAGAACACCTATCACTCCTGGCTCAATTTCATCAGATTATTGCCCAATATGGCATAATGCTTTCCTCCAAGAAAAGTGATATTGGAGTCTCAGAGATTGATTTTCTTGGAATGCATTTTGAAAATGGAGAATACAGCCCAGGACCTCACATTGCACAGGAATTACTAAAATTTCCTGATGATAATCTCTCTCACAAGCAAGTACAACAGTTCCTTGGAATTGTTAATTTTTTAAGAGATTTTATCCCCCAGTTATCTCATCATACCAGTCATTTGTACAAAATGCTGAAGAAAAATCCTCCACCATGGTCCCAAGAACAAACAGATGCAGTGGTTGCTCTGAAAAGGATTACTCAGAATCCACCTCCATTAAAGATCCCAGATCAAGGTCCCAATGACTTTGTTGGTGTCCGTGTCTGAAGTTTGAAGACACAACACAGTCATTAGGATCCTGATACATCCACCCTCCCCAGTGTGGTATCAGAGCCTAACGAGTCCAGCAGAGAAAGCCAACATATTTTGAGATACAGTGAGTAAGGAACAAACTTTTACATCATGAGTGACACACCCAGTACATCTACTACTTCTACTTCTAATCTTATCTCTCCTTTCATTCCTAAAGATCTACCTCCGTCCATAAAAAGAACCCTTGCCAACAAGATAGAAAACCTCATTGAGGTGACCCATCATCCAGATCAGCCCCTCAGAAGTACCAATTTACCTCTTCTCAGTCCATACAGTTACTATCACCGGCAGAATTCTTTCACCAGTTCGTTCAGATCTTTGATCAGAACCAACAGATCTGATGTCAAAGAAATTGTTCAATCCACCAAGCTTGAACAGTGCACTCTTCCAGCAACTACCCAGGAACTCTACTCAACAATTGAGATTTTTCCGGATCTCATTAATAAATGGAGATCTGAGGGATACACCCATTTACACTTTGGTGCTGTTCGTCTAGTTCTCACCCTTCATGGCAGAAAAGGTTTACCTGTTACTGCTAAGATAGCTCTCCTTGATTCCTCTTATAAGAAGTATTCTGATGCTCTTATAGGAGCACTTCTTACTACTCTTAGCAACGGCAGTGTTGTCTTAACCATTCAGCCAGACTACAACGTTAGTCTTCAAGACAGAACTCTTCCTCGGAGATTACAAGTCCAGGTCCAGATTTCTGGAGCTGAGCAAGATTCTCAAGCCATCATGGCAACCCTCCATCACCAGATTGTTTATCGTCTCCAGAATCACGCTTATGATCTTGAGCTTCCCAACTGTACTACTGATGCTCTTGTTGCCATCTCAAACAGAGCAGATGACACCTCTATCATTCAGATTCCCAGACAAATTCCCAGAGAAGAACTCGCTCAGATCATGCCTATGCACTGGATGACTAACTATGAAAGACTTTTCCACGAGAAGCAGCCAGATGTCCATACCACCACTCCACCTACAATTGAAGATCTTGGAAATGGTGTTGTGAAGACAGTATTCACCAGACCAACCTCCTCCGGACCAATTAATCCACCAGGAAGGATTTTAACTTTGACACCCGCCTATACTCCATCCAGACGAGACCCTCCAATTGCTTGGGTTAATCAGGATGCAAAGCCCTGCTATGTCTCCCATGTTAATGGTCATTTTTTGTGGGACGTACCAGGATCAGGGATGTGTGACTCAAACTGTGAGTGCGACACACCTGAATGGTGGGAAGAAGACTCAGATGATGAAGGATGCTTATATCCTTGCAAGTATGCTCTCAAGAAAGCACAAAAGAAGAAGACTACTTTCCAGTCTTCCTGTAGATCTCACCAATCTAAGAAACCAGAAGATGATGATGATTGTGGTTCAGCACAAGCAGTGTCTACCAGACGCTCTACACGTCGATGGCAGCCACCTCCTCCTCCAGCTAAATCCTCAAAAGACATGACTCTTGCAGAGTTGATGATAGAAACAGGTCATACAGACCTTGTCCAGAAATATTTCCCAGATGCTGTCAAACCGCCAAAACCGTTGGTGACAGTTCCACTACCAACACCTCAACCCATCTCCTGTATTGCTATGCTCAATCCCTTTGAGCAGAATTTTCCTCCTCTTGAAAGAAAGACAGATCAAGCCAATAAGTTCTCCTCCAGACCTTATGTTATACCAGAGACAGTTGATGCTCAAGGCCATTTTAGAATGACGCAGTCTGAAGAAGTCTTGAATTGGCATACTCAGAATGCTGTTTGCCAAAACAATACTTTAAAGAAGATTGATTCAAAGCTTGACTCCCTGACAACAAAGACAGAAGGTCTAGCCTATCAGATAGATCAATTATCTGAAGAGGTTAAGAACTTATATCTCTATCAAAAGCAGCAAGCTATTAAGTTGGATGCAGAGCTAAGAAAATTTATCGAGAATGGATATATGGGTCCTCAATTTCGACAAAAAGAAATTGAACTCCAAGCAATTCAGCAGGATTTGAAGAGGATTGAACTTGATATAGCCAGAAAACAATCCCAGTCTATATATGAGCCTTACCCTTCTCTCTTTTCACCCCCTTCCTTGTTTTCACCCTCAGATCCATATTCTACCAGCCAATTTAAATTCAATTATCCATTGTTTGCTCAAGTATCTCCGCCAAAGCCACCTCCACAACAGCATCCAAGACCAAAACCTCCTTTCTATACACCGTCTCAACCTTGTGACCCAAGTCCTCACCCAGGTATCAAAATCTCTGAACCATCCTCCAGCATACCTCGAGATACATTCTATCCTCAACATACCCAGCCACCTACATATTCATCAGTCACTTCTATTACCTCTACTCCTCAAGTTTACACACCCAATCCACCAGCCAACAATCCACTTCATCCCTCAATAGGGATAATGCAAAGTCCTAACCAACCTGCTCATTCACAATACTCTTCTAGCTCACAGGAATCAGAATCAGATATCTCTGATTTAAGCTCTGAAGTTGAACCAGCTGACATTTCTAGAATAGCAATGGTCCAACCAGGACAAGGTGAAGAAGAAATGGAAGAACCGTTTGTTGAACATCCAGAAGATTCAGCACATCGAAGGAACCATGACTATAAGCCTGTTAATGGTCCATGGTTTACATTTGATGGTATTCCTTTTGACAAATGGAGATTTAAACTTCAAGAGTTTAGTGCCTGGATAGATCTACAAGTCACAGCAAATCAAATTCCTCTCAGACAAGCATTACAGGAATTTGTATCCAGATTCACAGGAACTCTCAGAGATTGGTTTCAGAACCTCACTCCATATCAGAAACTTCAAGCGGTACAAGTAGAAAATCCAACTATTCTCCTTGAAGTAATTCAGAAAGAATTTCTTGGAGATTTCAACATCATCCGCAAAAGAGAAAAACAAGAATTCTTTGAGATGAAGTGTTGCTCGCTGAAAAGAAAGGATCTGCAAACTCATTATCAAAGAGTGCTTCAAAAGTACCACTTACTAAATGGTGGTAATGATGTGAATCTTCGACATACATTCATTGCTTCGCTACCAGATGAACTTCAAGCAGAACTCAACAGAAGCATTTATGCTCTCCACAGAGAAATGACTGATATCTCTATTGGAGAATTATACCAGCTGGCCCTCAATGCCTTAGACAAGCTTTGCGAGCAGCATAAGTTTTTCAAAGATATGCAGAAGCAAGCTCACAAGTTCAAACCGGCTTGCAAGAAGCCTTACCTGAAAATCAAATGCAAAGATCAGAAGGATTGTTTCTGTCCCTCAAAGAAGAAATCCCATTTTCGCCATTTTGCTCAAGATGGTAAAAAGCCTTATAAGGAGCTTCGACGATCAAAGTTTAAAAGGAAACCTAGATTCTTTAAATCTAGGAAACCCTTCTCCAAAGGATCAAAATGCTTCATTTGCAGAAAGCCAGGACATTTTGCTAAGAATTGTCCTAAAAAGACCAAAGGTGACATCAAGATGATCCAGAAGTTTCATAAGATCTTCATGATATCTGACAACACGGCAGATATAGAAGATTATCTTGAAGAGCAAGATGAACAGGATAATGACACTCAATATGTCATTCCGCCTTCTGACGAATCAACAGACTCATCCTTCTCTGACTTTGATGACTCTTGTCAATCAGAAGAAGAAGATTATTCTCCAGGACTACTCAATCTAGTTCAGCCTGCAAACCCAATGATTGGATGTCTTAGAACTCAACATTTTTATTCCCAGAATTCTCCAAAGACTCCATTACCGAATATTCAGGTTCAAATTCTTCCAGAGAAATATTCAAAACCCATTACTGCGATAGCTTTCATTGATACAGGCTCATCTCATACTGTGATGAAACCTCATATTCTCCCGCCTGAAGAATGGGTTCCTCACAATCAGTACTTCTACACCGCTGATGGAAAAATATTCAAAATTGATCTGATTACAAGGAGAAAGATCAACATCAAAATCTTCCCAGGATGTACCTTGAAGATCAAAGTATTAGGAAGTGAACTTCCAGGGAAGGACATTCTTCTTGGTTTCAATGCCTTTTATCATACCAAGAATCTGATGATACTTCCTAAAGGAATCAGATGGAAATCTAATTTCAGTCCTTGGACAGAGATAACTTCTCTGTATGAATTACAGAATGCTCCTCCACAATATTCGGATATTAAAGATAAATTGATTCAATACTGTGCTGACAGTCATGATCAATTCCCACATCCTTCTCCACTATGGAAAAATGAAGATTTCTTTATCAGCCTTCCTTTTAAAAGGAATGAAGACATTAATCCGACTAAGGCTTCACATCCAGGGATGAATCCAGAAGATTTGAAGCTAGCTCGAGAGGAATGTGCTGCACTGCTGAAACAAGGACTCATTGAGCCCACAAAGTCTGATTGGGCTTGCCAGGCATTTTATGTTGAAAAAAGATCAGAAATTAAAAGAGGAAAGAAAAGGCTTGTCATCGATTATAAGCCTCTTAATCATTTCCTTCAAGATGATAAGTTTCCTCTTCCAAAGCCAACGGCCTTATTTGCTCAATTGACAGGATCGGCCCATGTTTTTTCCAAGTTTGATCTCAAAGCAGGTTTTTGGCAACTTGGAATAAAAAGACAAGACCGGCCCAAAACGGCGTTCTGCATACCCAATGCTCAATATCAATGGACTGTCCTACCTTTTGGTCTTAAGGTAGCACCTTCACTGTTCCAGAAGGCTATGATCAAGATCTTTGAGCCTATCATCAATAATGCTCTAATTTATATTGATGATATCCTGTTATTCTCAGCAACAGAGGCAGAACACCTATCACTCCTGGCTCAATTTCATCAGATTATTGCCCAATATGGCATAATGCTTTCCTCCAAGAAAAGTGATATTGGAGTCTCAGAGATTGATTTTCTTGGAATGCATTTTGAAAATGGAGAATACAGCCCAGGACCTCACATTGCACAGGAATTACTAAAATTTCCTGATGATAATCTCTCTCACAAGCAAGTACAACAGTTCCTTGGAATTGTTAATTTTTTAAGAGATTTTATCCCCCAGTTATCTCATCATACCAGTCATTTGTACAAAATGCTGAAGAAAAATCCTCCACCATGGTCCCAAGAACAAACAGATGCAGTGGTTGCTCTGAAAAGGATTACTCAGAATCCACCTCCATTAAAGATCCCAGATCAAGGACAAAGGATTTTGCAAACTGATGCAAGTGATAACTATTGGGGTGCAATACTTATTGAAGAAATTAATGGAGTACGTTACTATTGTGGACATGCTAGTGGTCAATTCAAGGAATCGGAAAAGCATTACCATGCTACATACAAAGAGATCCTAGCAGTCAAAAGAGGCATCGAGAAATTTAACTTTCACTTGAGTCCATATCATTTTATAATAGAAATGGACAACACATCTTTTCCAAAGATGCTTGATCCAAAGAAAAAGATACTGCCAGATGCCCAGCTACTCCGATGGAAAGATTGGTTCTCGCGCTATAAATTCTCTGTTAAACACCTCAAAGGACCACAGAATATCCTTGCAGATTTTCTTTCACGACCAGAGAAAATCTCTCCTCCACCTCAGATTCTCTACATTCTTACCCTTTCAGAATACCCTTCTCCTTCCATCATGCCTTACATCACCAAAGCAGCCATCCTTCCACCAAACTCAGACCTTCACTCCTTCACAGATTTTCAGAATTACGCTAAAGAGTATGTTTACTTTTGGCTCCATCATCTTTTCGAAAAAACCAACCTTGTCCCAAAAGTCCAACATTTCAGTTCTATTTGTCCATACACTACTATCCCGTTCATCCAAGGTCTTATACCTGATGAACTCCTTTGGTATATCTGGTCAATGACCATTCTCTACACCACTTCTTTTGCACTTGCTCCTCTTCCTGTCTATCATTATATCTGTGATAAGAGCAATGAGAATTCTTCTCTCATTAAGCTTCTTACTTTGTTTGCCCCTCTTCCCTTCTGGAGAGGTACTCTGTTTAATGTTATAAATAATAATAATCTTTGGGATGTTAAAAAATCAAAACAAAAAAGATTTTCTTGTGTGTTTTTTCTTAGCAGGACTTATCATGCACAGAAACCTGATGGTGTTGAGTTAAAAACAAATGCGATACTTTGGTCAGAATCCCTTGATTGGGTTCAACCCGATCCATTGCAATCTCAGGAGCTCAGTCTTATCCTTGCCAAATACAACCAGAGTGTATCAAAAGACTGCACAATCCTTGGCCCTGTTCCAGACACTGAAGAAGTTGATGCATATGATAAGCTATACCAGCCAGAACCACACTATGTGTCTACCTATCAGGTGTTACCATCTCAAGAGACTACTCTTCCTTTGGATTCTCAAGGGAAAATTCTCCTGGATTCTCAAGATCCATATGAAGATGAGTCTTTGTCCCAGCTCTCACTCTCCCAACCAGGATCATCACAGATTCCGACATACTGTTCTCAAAAGACAAGTGATGTTCCAGCAGGTCCAGATTCGTTTATTGATTTTCTCAACCCACTTGCATATGTCCAGACGCTTTATGATAATGACAGTGACAACAATAATCTCTCTCCAAGTCACGAGCCTATCTTCAAGGATTAAGTGTCGGCAGTACTATTTCATCCGGTTTCCAGTCCTCTATCTATATGTGTCGGCAGCTTGTTTTGGTCAGTTCCCGGTAGTCAGTCCCTGTGTCTGTCTGTAATAAAATAATATAAAGCATGCCAAGCATGATCCGTGATTCTAATATTTTATTAGCCATGCTTTTCGTGACTAATAAGATATTAAAAGCATGTCGGGCATGATTTGTGAGTTTGTATTTTTTAATCCCGTGAGAAAATCATGGGAATATTTTATTTTTCTTTGCTTTGTTTGTATTAGCCTTGGCTTCTCTATATAAGGAGAGCCATTTCTCAGTTGTAATCAAGTTGAGTTAAGTGAAGTTAAGCTTGGAAGAAATAAAACTACTCCAGAGTGTTTTCTCATATGTCTTCCTTCTAAGTTTCTTCCTTTGTTCCTGAAAGCTTTATTTCAAAGTATGTTAGTCTTCTCTGCTCCTTAGATTCCAAGTATGCTCTGCACTTGCCTCGTTATGAGGAACCTGTGCATCAGAACAGAATCAAGAATACGATCCATGTTGATAGAGAGTACGGGAAATCGGGGTACTGAGTCTGCTAGTATTGTATGTTTTGGTTGGGGTGATGACCAGTCTCTAAAGTGTCCTTGAGCGTGGGCAAGAGGTAAGACCCAGGAGGCTCGGACTGTCCACTGAGTTTGGTCATCTCCTCATCGAAAGTGTGCAGCTCCTAGTAGATACTCAGTGTATCAATTTCTCGTTTATCATATTCTCTGGAATTCCAATTCCAAGAAGAAAAGATAGGATAGATCAAGGTCCCAATGACTTTGTTGGTGTCCGTGTCTGAAGTTTGAAGACACAACACAGTCATTAGGATCCTGATACATCCACCCTCCAATAGTTGGGAGACATAGCAGGGCTTTGCATCCTGATTAACCCAAGCAATTGGAGGGTCTCGTCTGGATGGAGTATAGGCGGGTGTCAAAGTTAAAATCCTTCCTGGTGGATTAATTGGTCCGGAGGAGGTTGGTCTGGTGAATACTGTCTTCACAACACCATTTCCAAGATCTTCAATTGTAGGTGGAGTGGTGGTATGGACATCTGGCTGCTTCTCGTGGAAAAGTCTTTCATAGTTAGTCATCCAGTGCATAGGCATGATCTGAGCGAGTTCTTCTCTGGGAATTTGTCTGGGAATCTGAATGATAGAGGTGTCATCTGCTCTGTTTGAGATGGCAACAAGAGCATCAGTAGTACAGTTGGGAAGCTCAAGATCATAAGCGTGATTCTGGAGACGATAAACAATCTGGTGATGGAGGGTTGCCATGATGGCTTGAGAATCTTGCTCAGCTCCAGAAATCTGGACCTGGACTTGTAATCTCCGAGGAAGAGTTCTGTCTTGAAGACTAACGTTGTAGTCTGGCTGAATGGTTAAGACAACACTGCCGTTGCTAAGAGTAGTAAGAAGTGCTCCTATAAGAGCATCAGAATACTTCTTATAAGAGGAATCAAGGAGAGCTATCTTAGCAGTAACAGGTATTATAAAAGTATAACAATTAAGAAATAATCAAGAAAACTCACATTCTCCTTTCCGGTGAATGGTCGAGCAACACCTTGTTCCAACAAACGCTTTTGAAAGTCAGCAAACTTCCATGTACACAGCTCTGCTCCAATTACATACACAGGCTTCCTGTAATATAAGATATTGAGTCAAAGGGACCAAAATGTAAGATTAAACTACAACTTTTCAAAACATGGACCCATGATCATATGTGGAACTTACCCAGTACTGCAAGCCTCACTCAACATACTGACTGAATCAGCTGTGATGACAAAAGCATCAGCCCAGGCGAGATGTCCCATATGTGGATTTGGTCCTAAATGTAATATGAAAAAAACATACAGATTATTTCCCATATCAGGAAGCAAGTATGGGTTTCGCTTTCAAGAATATGGTAATTATGTACCTTCTCCATCCCATATTGTGACCTTCGGATTTGTGCTGAATTCTCTTATTAAAAACTTTGAAATCTGTCATAATGAAAAGCTTAATTTATTACAAGAAGAAATAAAGTTAGCAAAGGATATCTCAAGGAGACCTCCCATCACCAATCACGAAAGTGCCAAAGGTGGGAGCCAAAGGTGATTATGATCACACCATTTTGAAGACGGGGAAAATTTTCTTGTGATAAGTAATAACATCATCTTTAATACCTTCTCAGGAGTTCTTCTTGAGAAAGATATTCTAATAGTCCCACAACTCCAAAGAACATTCTGAAGCATTGTCGTCAACTGTTTTGCAAGATCCTCATCATAGGGACAGTTTCCTGGGAGAGAGATATTCGTGTAAGATCAAGTGATAAGGTATAATCAAGTATGTAAAGAAAATTGAGAAGTTGGAACAGAGAATTCTTATTTCTATCAAACAGCATCACACATAACAAATATAATCAGACAAATGTAATACAAATTACTTGTAGGTCCACCAACATTAACCACAAGCAAAGGCTTAGGCAAAGTTGCTAACTCATCATGCCAAAAAGAAGCAGCAATCCTCAGGGCGGCGGAATCTGCTCGATGAAGAGCTCCCACAGTAAGAATCTAGAGAAAAAATGTAACCTTCTCAATAAGCCAAAAAGAAAATCAGTAACTATTATACAACCATAGAACCTACCACATTGCGTCCAGGTGGTTCTCGTGGAGTAACCAACCTCCGCAGAAACCAAGGAATTTGCCTTTGGGCATGAGGAGTCAATGGATAGTAATCATGGCAAGGAGTGATCACAAGATCAAACATATTCAAGTCACATCTAGGATGTTGTATCTGAAATAGTTACATGAGTGTTAGAAAAGCAACATGACAAATGCCTTTCAATAACCATGGTCATGGCTGGTATGAAGCCAAAAGGAGGAAAATATTTGATAATGCAAAATCTGAACAAGAAATTCATGTTACACTTCAAAAGCAGCAAAATAGCCTAAAGTGGATAATTTGTGTCTATGCTGGGGTGAGAGACAACAGATATCTATTCATCAAGTTGGCAATAGCTGCTTCCCAATAAGGTAATGAATTGCCAGTTGACCTCTAGCATTCTAGGACTAAGACCTCTAAATCTTGTAAGGTACAAAGGGCATCAAATTAAATGAAAAAGCTAGAAAAATAGATTAGGACACTTAAAAAACTATATGCCGTAATATATATTTATGCTTTTGAGGGACCAAAAAGAATAAGTAAAAAGTTTGACCTGAACAAGAAAAACATTTTCTGGAGCTAACCGTTTAATGGAGCTAGCAACAGAAATAGTATCTCGTCCAGATGCAACCACCAGCAAAGGGCCATCCCTAAGAATGATAAAAAGGGATCACTGAAATAATGGCATTTCATTAAGGACTTCAAATGATACGTAATGCTAAAAATATTAATGTAGGAACTGATGGCTTCCCCTCATTGTTGTCAATTAGTTGTTTTGGTTTCTTACAGAGATTACATGTATCATATGCAGATGAAATTTAAATGCAATCTAGAAAAATATAAAAGACAAAAGCATGTTGACATACTTTTTAAACGTTTCACGGGCCATTCTTGCAATTTGTGGAGCATCTGCTTCTAAAATGTTACATAAACCTGAAATAGTCATTATTTTAACAGACAGATAACTCATTAGTTCAACTTTCAGCAAAAGGAATAAATTTTTTAAAAGCGATCAGCAAGCATTACCAATCTTCTTAGCATGAAACCGTGAATTGCCATATAATTGCATCATGAAGTAGTCTAACTTTTTATGGATGGAAACTGGGAGCCAATTAAGCCACTTATTAATTCCTCCTATGGGCCTTGTAACAAGCTGCATAAACAACATTCGCCAAAATTTCTTACCAATCAAACATAACCTGAGGTTTAATAATCCCTACGGAAGGCATCAAATTCATCTGTATTGAGTTAAAAGCTTACATATAAGAAGTGGCGATTCGAGAGGCCGAGAGCACGAACCAAACCAATGCTCTGATTCTCGGCACCGGCGCAACCATTGCTAATGATAACAGCTCGTCTGATAACACCATGGACCCCACCATTAAAGATCTCGGGCATGCCCAAGAACCCGTTGGGTGCTTTGGGAAGCCTGATTAGTCTCATCTCTGGTTGCCCACCAAGGTGCTTAATTCAAAGCAGAAGAAGATCAAAGCATCAGGGCAGCATGAATACTTCATGGTCCGCCAAGCCATTTACTTGCTCAATGCCAAACCTTAGATGAGCTTCAATTTTGATGGAACCTGATTTCACAAGGAACTAACTTCAAGCCTACCAAACACACAAATGTCACAGTTCTAGTTCCAGTTCCACTTCCCTACCTCCAATTTCCCTCTACCAAACAGGGCATAAAGTAAACTAATAGCAGAATTGAGACAAACATTCTTCTCAACCATAGTTCAAGTAGAATTGAGACTTGTATACTTCATATAATGAGCTTGACAATATTTAAAGCCTAACAATCTTGATTCTTCACACTTTGAATACGTATTTTTCATTCCAACCAAAGGGATAAAAGTAAATGAAGTGAAATCCACTAGTGTGTGCGCGTGTGAGTGAGAGGCTTGGCAAGAAATTATGCATATTTAGAATCTCAAGATAGCTCCACAAAGAGTGGCTTTAAAGGAGTTAAAAAACCAATCAGAATGCTCACAAACGTTGCCAAGTACCTGATAATTTTCATAAATCAACCCGTTGAGATACACCAATATTTAATATACGACAAGGAATGAATGATATAGTGCAGCGCATAACCTATTATATTATACAATCCTAGCCACAAAATCAGGATTCGAAAAATAAGTCGAAGCATCAAGCAGAGAAATGTACTTAACTCTGAAACTGAATAGCAAGAATTCAGTCCAAAAAAAAAAAAGAATAGCAAGAACAAAAAAACCAAAAAATAAATGATGAGAACAGAAAAATACGCTGAAAAACATTAGAATTGGTCATAGCTGAGAGAACGAACGCAGACATTCACTGGAATGAAGGACTGAATCTTCATAATGCTAATCACACCTGGAGAGAACGAGCTCAGAGACAACAAGAACGGAGATGAGAACGAACAAGACTACGGGAGAAAAGACAGAGACGATCAACTACGACGAAGGAGGAGGAGAGGCGACGAGGTAGACAAGGCGTGAAGAAAAAGCGGCTTCAGGGAAAGGAGGGTCGTAAGGGCGATCGGGTAAATTTGACATATTGAAAATATGATAAGGGTAATCTAGTCAGAATATAAGATTAGTTCACTCCCGCTCATTTTTTATTTTTGTTGGACTTTCACACCCTTTCTTCAAACTGGAAATAATATATCATAAAAAGGAACTCTCAACTGAGGGGCTAAAAATATTCCAAATGTCCTAAAAACATGACAACCATCTAAAAAAATAAGAGTTCTAAGAGATGGAATAGGATATTGTCACTATCAAATACCAATTTTGATCACTACCAATATCACTACTACTTTTTTAGGTTAGATTAAAATCTCAATAGAAAAGAGAAATGATAAAGGTAGATAGGATTCTAATCTAACGGTGAAAAAGTGGTAATGACATTAGAAGTGACCAAAATTGGTAATAACAATATCTTATCCCAAAAGATTTGGTTGACAAATAATTTAATTAGGAGGACACTCCTTCTTAAAAGTAATATTAGCCAACCCGTTGGTAACTAAGTCACCCTTTTAAATAATAATTTTTCATCATAATATAAAAGAAATTGATAAATTTAAAATTTATATTCTTTTGAGTAAAGAATTTATTTTCTTATATTTGTTAAAAGGAAGATATAATTTTTAAAATATAAATATGTAATAAGACATGAGAAATTATGTTGGCACTTTTATCCATTAAAAAAGATATACGAACTGCTTAAAAAATTGACCTATAGCCCTAAAAAATTCCATCCCAAGAAATATTTATTTAGTTTTTTCTTTTTAATGTTTGATGAGGATGAACTTACATAACCTTCTTAATTTTCAATTTTTAATTTTATATGAAGAGATTGTTGAAATTTAAATTTTATTTTAAAATAAAAAGATTGTTGAGAATTCACTGTAAAATAAAGAGTTTAAGGTCCAAATTTATCTTAGAACTTGTCAGGCAGGAGACTAGGAGCACTTTGAAAGGTTTTTGAGACGCAATGTTACTCTGGAAATTTTCAAATTCATAGCAATTTTGCCATAACCGTTACTTCAGTTAAGTTTGATTATTAGTTAACCAAATATTTTGAGCTGTCAGTCCCACGTGTCATCCATGAAAATTTTGTTTTGAGTTAGGCGCAATTTGTCCGAACGTTTTCACTCAAAAGTAATACTACCCCAAAAGTTTTCAAAACATAATGATTTCATTCTGACTGCTATGCATGTTAAGTTGATAGGGAAAACTTTAGACTCCGCAAGTATACAGGTCGTATCAAGTAATAGAGTGATGAAAAAAGTATCATTCCCACGAGGACTCAATCTAACCAGCAATTAAATATTAAATCTCCTTGTTTCGTTAAGTTGAGTAAGCCAGAATTGTTTTCAAAGAGAAAAAAAATAAGAACTAATAGTACCAAAAGATTTTTCACAAAAGAGCAAATTCCAATATCAAAAAGTACAACCTAGAGTCATTAATCCCTTGTTTGGTATTTTTAGATTTTATCCCCACTAAATTAATTTCAACTTAACCTAAACAGCTAATTTAGAGTATTAGTGTCTATAAATGCCTTCTGGTCCATTTATCTACCTATCTTAATCAATTATGTGATGTCTCACAAAACTAAATAAGATGCTTTTTAAATCGGGCTCACTCTAATTTAATTATGCGGAGCTTCTAGGTATATTCCTATCCTAGACGCAAATTAGATAAAACCTAACTTCACGTTAAATTTAAACCTAATTCCAAATTATTTATTCCCAAGGTCAATTTAGGATTCCCTCTTCCAAGTTCAACCCTAAATCCCCAAAACATACTCAATGGTAGCCACTCACTAAGCAATAGCAATAAACACAGGATTAAATAAACTGAATAAAATTAAGCAAAACTAAAAAGTGGGAACAATCTCTAAAACCCAAACAAGTTCATAGGTTCTCTAGGTTGAGAAGAAAATTAGCCACACATGGCTATGAGAAAACCCATTACAAAAATAAGAAATTCAGATTCAAGCATAAAGAGAAGAAAAAGAAGAAGAAGAGATCCCAGAACAACTCTGCTTCTTGAATTGATATCACGCTCTGCTTCTTCTTTTTGTCTCCAGCAAAATCTCACGCTCCAAGTTTTTTTCCAGCCGTGCGTCTTTTTTCCTTCCTTCCAGCGAAAATCCTCTTTTCTCTTTTTTCAGCGTTTTTTTTTCTCCTCTCTCCAGTGTGCTGCGTCTTTCCTTTAATATAGAGATTTGGGTCCAGGTGCAATTTTACACATGAGCTTTTCCCAGAGGAGCGCCCAGCACCACGAGCTTTTTTTGGGAGCAAAAGTACACACGTGGTTATGTGTCTGGAGCGCCCAGCACCACGGACCGTTAGTTGACCAAACGGTCAACGTTAACTTGGACGGATGCTGATGTGGACACTAATCTGGACTAAGAAGAAGGCCAGCTGGAAAGAGCAACTGATGATTAGGATAAAATATATCTTTTTGTGAGGATAAAACGTGGAAAAAAGTTGCTGAGGGACGAGATTACTTAAAATGAAATTGGGGACAAAACAAAAAGCATCTTGTTGGTTCTGATTAGTTTTGATGATGTCTTATATTAATGTCATTATCTAGAGCAAAAAGTTTGTATACTACATTTATCTTATATTCTGACTAATTCTTATGTTTAATCTAGATACAAAGTTTAATATAATGAAGAATGAAGTTTGAAGAAATAAGAAAGTGTAAAATATCAGGAGAATATTAATATTCAAGTCTCCAGGATCAAACAGAAGTTGGATCAGCTCAATTCGGAGATAAAACAAGCAAGTTCAAGATACTTGGTTGATGGAGGGCATTTATGTAATTTTAGCACCTTGGGTTTGAAGAAAGAAGAATCTGTTGATTATTATGGAAATATCAATATTCAGGTTTCTGTGATCAAATAGAAGCTGGAACGGGTCAATTCGGAATTAAAATGAGCAAGATCAAGCTTCCGGAAGAATACTAGTTTGTTTTGGGGCATTTGTGCAATTTCAGCATTTTCTACCACCCAAACAGTACCATACTTGAGCACAACTGATCCCATGCCCGAGCAGACTTCATTTTACGCCCAAACAGTACCTTGCTCGAGCAAGGATGGAAGTATACTCGAGCAAGGGTCATACTTTCAGCAAATTTCGAGCATACCCGAGCAAGCCTGGCAAGTATTGTACTATTCAGCCTCCTCTGTTCAGCTCTGCTTCTGGCGACCTTCAGTAAATCGACAATATCTCTCAAACCAGGAATCGGATTGAGACGAAACCAATGGCAAATGAAACTAGACATCCAACACGAACGTCTGACAAAAATTCATGGCCAAAGGAGTTCATATGAATTATTTATGAATTTTACAAGTTGGATCAAAAATCAACGTCACTGTCCAGACCAAGCTTCAGTATTTTGAAGATATCTTTCAAACGACAAATCAGATTGAGATGAAACCAAAGCCATGTGAAACTAGACTCAAATACCTTTCCAGAAACATCAAGAACACAGAAAAATAAGATCAATTGAAGAAGTTGTGAAGTTTTGAAGTTGACAGTCTGTTCTGAATAGATGAAAAACGCTGGATAAAATCAACCTCCATTGATGTGATGTTAATGGACGAAATACAACTTGCTTGGAGCTGATTTTTATTGAAATGGAAGGATCATTTGAAGAGCTTTCTGAGATGGGTTGATTGGCTAAATTTGGATTTATATCGAAGACATTATCCTCGCTGGAAACTGCTGCCAATGTGATTGCTTCTTGAAAGTCTCTATACTCTGGAAGTTGAAGCTCTGTACTGGAGAATAGCAAGCTTATTCACATATAATCAGGAGCTTCAAAGAACATAATGTCCGAGCAAAAGGTATGGGTTTGGATCTGGAAGAACTTTGCTTGGGCAAAGCAAAGATTATGCTCGAGTAATAACGGGAAAAGCACTGGTAAGATACCGTACTCGAGCAAGGCTGAAATCTTGCTCGAGCAAAACATGCCCAAGCATGTTCAGAAAGTATGCTCGGGCACCCCCAAGAAAAGGCCCAAGTACAAGCTTACTCGAGCAAGACTGAAACCTTGCTCGAGCAACCTTCCCCGAGAGAAGCCTACCCGAGCAAGGTCAGGACCTTGCTCGAGCAGGCTTGCTCGAGCAAGCCGAAGTGCTTGCTCGGGCAAGGGCGTTTCTTCGCCCCAGGAATAGCTTGCCCAAGTATGAATTTGGGCATGCTCAAGCAGCAGCGAGCAGAAGCCATTTTCTTCGGTATTTAACATGCTTACTTGAGCAACCTATAAATCATGCTCAAGCACAGTCAACCTCTGTTCTCCATATCAGTTTGGAAGCTTTCCGGCTGTCTTGAAAAGTTTAAATTTCTCATCTGAATATTTATGAGTAAGATTACCAAATGCTTTTAACGAGTTTATTCATGAGTTTACAGAAGCCAGAATCAAATGAGGAAATACGCTGGATGCAAATTGCATTATTTCACTTTATCCTCTGAAGCAAAGTACAGACAGCAAATTATGGGCAGCTCTCACGCCAGACATATACAACGAAGCTTCCACTATTTCTTCAGCGTTATGGGACCAATCACAAGAATCAAAACCGATGCATTATATTCTGCCAGATATCACGCTCCATCGTCAGCGCACTTCAACGGCTATGAAATCAAGCTTCAACGGACATACTCAAATATTCAAACGGACAAGTCCTTCAACCGTCCTCATTCTTCAACTAGTATAAATACCTGAAGGACTGAACTCAGCACATCACAACAAAAACAAGAACCAGCGCATACACAGAGAAAGCATACATAGAGTTCAACTTCTATATCTTAGGATATTACTGAGCTTCAGTGTGTATCATTATCTACTCTTAGAGAGAGTTTATTTCCCTGTATATCATTCATTGTAAGGATCTCAAGTCAGGTGACTTAGAGATTGGGAAAATCAGATTACAACTTGTAAGGGGGAGTGTGTCCTTCGTTTACATAGGGTGTATCTGATTACAGAGTACAACTTGTAAGGGGGAGTGTGTCCACGTCGGGAACATCCTTCGTTTACAGAGTGTGTATCTGTTGTAAGCAATTACAACTTGTAAGGGGGAGCGAGTCTCAGGTTGGGAGCGTCCTTCGTTTACAGAGAGTGTAATTGTTCTTGAGTGATAGTGGAAAATCCCAGAGGTACTGGGGACTGGACGTAGGTCAAGGATTTAGACCGAACCAGGATAAATCATCTGTGTCAAGCTCTTCTACTCTATCTCCACTTTGCCTTGATATTTTCTGTGGTGTGGGTGAACCGAAAAGAATTTTGAAATCCCCAATTCACCCCCCCTCTTGGTGATTTCCTTCTCTTTCATTTGGTATCAGAGCGCAGGTTTCTCAGTTGGGCTTAACAACCCGAGATAGATCATGGAAGGAATATTACCTGAGGGTGCCTCAATCAACCTACCGCCTGGCTTCGATGGTGAACACTATACAATCTGGAAAGAAAAGTTCAGAGTGTTTGTTTTAGCCACGGAATATGGTCTCTGGCAAGTCATAGAGAATGGGGATTATGTTCCCACAAGAGTAGAAGGTGGAGTTAATGTTCCAAAGGCCGAAGACGAATTCAATGAGGATGACAAATGGAAAATAACTCTTAACAGCAGAGCCATTCTAATGCTCCAGAGTGCCCTTAGTCAAAAGGTGTATTTCCGTATCTGCAATCTATCTACTGCCAATGAAATGTGGAAAGCTTTGGAAAATACATACATGTCTGCTATATGTGGAGATAACTGTTCAGACGAAGAAAGTAAGGAAGAAGTTGTGAACGTGTGCTTAATTGCTGAAGAAGAAGATCATTGTGAAGATGATGATGAGGTATATAATTCTGAACCTTCCTATAATGAATTATTTTCTGAATACAATGAATTATATTCTGAATATGAAAAACTTGCAAAAGAATTCATTGCATCAAAGAAGAAAATAAAATTGTTGGAAGAACAAGTTCAGAATGTATCTTCATCTGTTTTGGTTTGCGAAAACATTTCTAAAAACACTTCTGAAAATATTTCTAGAAATGATTGTGAAAAGGTTTGTGACAATTGCTGTATCGTGGAGAAAAGAAATTTACATCTTACAAAAACTCTTGAGAAGTTCACCAGAGGTAGTGAAATGCTCAAGGTGATTTTAAAACAGCAAAGGTTCACAAATGACAAATCAGGAATTGGTTATAAACCTGATTTTGATAAGAAGAAAGGGAAGAAGAAACATGGACATAAATCTTACTTGAATTATTTTCAAAAATCTGTTCATACCTCAAATCCTTTTGCTTATTGTAATTACTGTAACCGAAAGGGGCACAACACTTCATCTTGTTTTCATATAAAAGAAAGAAGAGGTAAACCTGTTGGTAATTATCAATGGGTACCAAAGGGAACCTATGTTTTCCCTAAGGTCCAAACTAACCCAGAAGGACCCAAGCATAAATGGGTACCAAAATGTCCATCTATTACTCTGTCTGTGCAGGTTGATTCTAAAAGGAATGGACATAAAGAGGTTATGAATCAGAAAATCTCCAATGAACCAAGAAGGATAGCTCCTAGTGCACCCATTGCAGAAATTACAAGATCAAATCATAAGAAGCAATGGACACAAGCAAGAGGACCATGTTCCACCTCAAGAGCAAACTATCAGAGAGTACCACTCGATTACCTTGAGGAGAACAAGAAGAGGAGAACCCCTCAAGTATCAAAGAGTAAATACTTGAAGCCTATATCCTTTGTGAAAACTTTGCAGACACCGAAGAAACAATGGGTATGCAAAACCAATCCCTCAAGTACCTAAGGTAAAAGGTACATAATGGTAAAACCTCCTATCATATTTTCTAGAACATTTATTGAGGTTTTACACATTGGATGGTAGGAATGAACATTGAAAATGTTTTGAAAATCCATCTGATAGATTATTTGCAATGTTCGATAGTTTAACTCTGTATGAACACATTATGAATTAGAAATTTGTACATCTTTCATGCATAAAGTCATGTTTAATTCATTGTTCTGGTTTGACTATTCTCGTAAGAACATATGAATTCTGTTATGATTCCTATAAGCTTAATAGTTAATGGATCCAAGCATAGTTGGATACCATGGGAGAAAAAGGTTTATATGTCTTTATAGGATCAAAGAAAAGGCCTCTCAAAAATGCGACTATATAGAGAAACAATTCGACTCGTGAGGAAGCAGCAATGGTTGAGGTTGATGGTGAATGTCAGAAAAGGAGTTATCTACATCAATCTATCTCAACCAAGCAAGATACTATAAGGACAAGAGGAATTACGGTGATATCTACTTCTTACCCTATTTTACATTTAAATAAATTACTTATGTGGGTAATGAATACTTGTCAATCATTGCATTCCATTAGCAATCAATTATATATGATTTTCAAAATGCTTTTCAGGTTGCTAAATGCACCGTAAATGAATGTGTGTATAACCTTCTGAGTTCACGTTTTTTTTTAAGTCAACAATTCTAAAATTTGTTTCAAATTTCAGTTCACTCTGCTTCTGAAGAATACATACAAATGTTTTTGAAAAATAGTAATGCTCTCAATTGCATTCAACTGATGTTCTCAAAATTGGAAGTCAAACATTGCTTACTGAATGTCAGATATGTCTTAAATTTGTCCAGCTAATTTCCCCTGTCGTTCACAAATTGATCTTTAGCAATTAATGTGATTCTCTAACTCTTCATCCTTTTTGGACGTTATGTCCAGCAAATTAATCATATAAAGAGTTTCAAATCTATCTATAAAAAAGGGGGAATTCAATTTGTGAATCTGTTATGCTTTAAGCATAAATTCTTAGTTGGCTGAGTTATTCCAAGATTTAGAAATGTTCATTAGTGCATTGAATATTGATGCACTAACCATCAGTAGAATAGCTTACAAATTGTAGTTAAAAATTTTATGGCATCATTTATTCGTTAACCTGTATGTTCAATGTCATGAATCGATTGGATACCATTTTTGTAGTTTGTGATATACTGCTTGCTCAAATATCATATGTCTTAGCTATATAAGAGCATAAGAGTTGTTCTGCCTAATTTCATGTGGACCCAAGAAACATTGGGTACCAAAAAGCATATATTTGTAGGATCCTCTGTTCCATAGATGAATAACAGAGAGATTGGTGCTTGAGCACACCTAACAGCCTGCCTAAGCAGAGTGTGAAAATTAGCAAAGCAAAGGGTCTGCTCAAGTATATAACGACATCTGCTCAAGCAAAGACGAAAAGTATCAAAAAGAAAAGAAAAGTGTGAATATCTGAGTGGCTTGTTCATCTCAAAAATAAGTGGGCAATCACCTTACCCGAGCAAGGATAAATCTTGCTTGAGCAATAACGAGTTCAAAAAGAAGCATACTTGTAGCTCCTGCCCAAGCAAAGGCAAAATCTAGCAAAAGCATAACCTTGCCCAAGCAAGAAAATATCTTGCTCAAGCAAAGACGGGCTCTGAAGTCTGAAGTGAAAGCATACTCTCTGCTGTTGCCCAAGTAAGGAGTAAAAAATGCCAAGAGTATGACCTTGCCCAAGCAAAGAAATTTCATGCCCGAGCAACGTCGGGTGCTCTCATGGTATTTGGAAAGTATACTCGCTGACTTTGCCCAAGCAAACGTTAAAACCTCGAAAGCAAGAGTCTTGCCCGAGCAAGAAAAATCCTTGCTCGAGCAAAGTCGGGCACTAAGCGCATCTGGAAAGGCATACTCGCTGCCTCCTGCCCGAGCAACTTGAAAAATCTCAAAAGTATGACTCTGCCCAAGCAAGAAAAAAAAACCCTGCTCAAGCAAAGTCGTGTGCCGAAGAATTTTTAAAAGGGAATACTTGCTGTTCTTACCCAGGCATCGCTATAAACCACAGAAGCAAGAGTTTTACTTGAGTACAATCAGTCTTATACTTGAGCAAAGTCGTGGAATTAGCTTTAAAGAATTCAAACAACGGTTCACTCACACTATTCTCCCTATGCATCAAATCTGGGAGATCTTCAACATTGATCACATTATCATACGTTGGCTAGCCAGTGATACATCAATGAACAACAGAGGAATGTGGCTCAAGTAATTACGATATTACTTGAGTGAGGTATTTGTATTATGAAATAATATATGTATTGCTAGGCTAAATTGATCTTATTCTTTCAATTCTATTTCATGAAATTTAGTCTGATCACATTCATATTCAAAATGATTTTTATGCTTTTAAATTTTTTTTTAATCATCATAAAAAGCATAAGTTTTACAATTATGTGGTATCATTTTTTTTAGGGAATTTCATAAGTCGTGAATTCATTAAGGGGAGCTTCACTTTCACATGTGTTGAATATTTTAAGAGCTCATCTTCCTTACTTTTAAGAAAATTTTTCCAAGTATACTCATCGCATTCACTTTGTCGTATTAGTTTTGATGATGAGTTAATTTTATATTTGAAAATATCCTATATTCTCCTTTCGTTGTCTTCAGTTGAAAATATCATATCGAAAGGAATACTTTGATATTTGGTTGCACTGACAAATCTCTCTTGCAAGAAAGTTTTTCAATTTGTAGCAGGAGATTTCATTCTGTATACGGATATCTCAATACACCTCAAGGAGAAACTATTAAATTATGGAAAGGTGCCGGTTGAAGCTGAACTATGAGAGTCTACCATTGTTTCATGTCAGGCCACAAAGATTCAACTGAATTGCATACTACAAGCAAATGAACTTCACAGATCCCTCATCAATATGACGAATCCAAATGAGCATTTCTGAACTTTATCTCTTTATATTCTGTGAATATTTTGTATGTGTTTGATATCTATATGCTTTAAATATGTTGGATCATATTAAAAACCTCTCCGAATTGTTCTCAAACATATTTACATGAAATTTTTTTTTCTGTTTGGATCATATTAAAAAGAGGGGTTATAATACTTTCAAAAAGGGGAGAGAAAAATTGTTTCTTAAAACATGATTGAAGAAAGACAATCATTTCTAATTAGACTTCATATTTATAAGTATTTCTTCATTACCCCAACTTTTTGCTAATGACAAATAAGGGGGAGAGAATGTCAAGAAAAATATGTTGCATTTAATATATTTATTATATATACATATTTTTCTTAAGGTATTTGCCATCATCAAAAAGGGGGAGAATGTTGGTTCTGATTAGTTTTGATGATGTCTTATATTAATGTCATTATCTAGAGCAAAAAGTTTGTATACTACATTTATCTTATATTCTGACTAATTCTTATGTTTAATCTAGATACAAAGTTTAATATAATGAAGAATGAAGTTTGAAGAAATAAGAAAGTGTAAAATATCAGGAGAATATTAATATTCAAGTCTCCAGGATCAAACAGAAGTTGGATCAGCTCAATTCGGAGATAAAACAAGCAAGTTCAAGATACTTGGTTGATGGAGGGCATTTATGTAATTTTAGCACCTTGGGTTTGAAGAAAGAAGAATCTGTTGATTATTATGGAAATATCAATATTCAGGTTTCTGTGATCAAATAGAAGCTGGAACGGGTCAATTCGGAATTAAAATGAGCAAGATCAAGCTTCCGGAAGAATACTAGTTTGTTTTGGGGCATTTGTGCAATTTCAGCATTTTCTACCACCCAAACAGTACCATACTTGAGCACAACTGATCCCATGCCCGAGCAGACTTCATTTTACGCCCAAACAGTACCTTGCTCGAGCAAGGATGGAAGTATACTCGAGCAAGGGTCATACTTTCAGCAAATTTCGAGCATACCCGAGCAAGCCTGGCAAGTATTGTACTATTCAGCCTCCTCTGTTCAGCTCTGCTTCTGGCGACCTTCAGTAAATCGACAATATCTCTCAAACCAGGAATCGGATTGAGACGAAACCAATGGCAAATGAAACTAGACATCCAACACGAACGTCTGACAAAAATTCATGGCCAAAGGAGTTCATATGAATTATTTATGAATTTTACAAGTTGGATCAAAAATCAACGTCACTGTCCAGACCAAGCTTCAGTATTTTGAAGATATCTTTCAAACGACAAATCAGATTGAGATGAAACCAAAGCCATGTGAAACTAGACTCAAATACCTTTCCAGAAACATCAAGAACACAGAAAAATAAGATCAATTGAAGAAGTTGTGAAGTTTTGAAGTTGACAGTCTGTTCTGAATAGATGAAAAACGCTGGATAAAATCAACCTCCATTGATGTGATGTTAATGGACGAAATACAACTTGCTTGGAGCTGATTTTTATTGAAATGGAAGGATCATTTGAAGAGCTTTCTGAGATGGGTTGATTGGCTAAATTTGGATTTATATCGAAGACATTATCCTCGCTGGAAACTGCTGCCAATGTGATTGCTTCTTGAAAGTCTCTATACTCTGGAAGTTGAAGCTCTGTACTGGAGAATAGCAAGCTTATTCACATATAATCAGGAGCTTCAAAGAACATAATGTCCGAGCAAAAGGTATGGGTTTGGATCTGGAAGAACTTTGCTTGGGCAAAGCAAAGATTATGCTCGAGTAATAACGGGAAAAGCACTGGTAAGATACCGTACTCGAGCAAGGCTGAAATCTTGCTCGAGCAAAACATGCCCAAGCATGTTCAGAAAGTATGCTCGGGCACCCCCAAGAAAAGGCCCAAGTACAAGCTTACTCGAGCAAGACTGAAACCTTGCTCGAGCAACCTTCCCCGAGAGAAGCCTACCCGAGCAAGGTCAGGACCTTGCTCGAGCAGGCTTGCTCGAGCAAGCCGAAGTGCTTGCTCGGGCAAGGGCGTTTCTTCGCCCCAGGAATAGCTTGCCCAAGTATGAATTTGGGCATGCTCAAGCAGCAGCGAGCAGAAGCCATTTTCTTCGGTATTTAACATGCTTACTTGAGCAACCTATAAATCATGCTCAAGCACAGTCAACCTCTGTTCTCCATATCAGTTTGGAAGCTTTCCGGCTGTCTTGAAAAGTTTAAATTTCTCATCTGAATATTTATGAGTAAGATTACCAAATGCTTTTAACGAGTTTATTCATGAGTTTACAGAAGCCAGAATCAAATGAGGAAATACGCTGGATGCAAATTGCATTATTTCACTTTATCCTCTGAAGCAAAGTACAGACAGCAAATTATGGGCAGCTCTCACGCCAGACATATACAACGAAGCTTCCACTATTTCTTCAGCGTTATGGGACCAATCACAAGAATCAAAACCGATGCATTATATTCTGCCAGATATCACGCTCCATCGTCAGCGCACTTCAACGGCTATGAAATCAAGCTTCAACGGACATACTCAAATATTCAAACGGACAAGTCCTTCAACCGTCCTCATTCTTCAACTAGTATAAATACCTGAAGGACTGAACTCAGCACATCACAACAAAAACAAGAACCAGCGCATACACAGAGAAAGCATACATAGAGTTCAACTTCTATATCTTAGGATATTACTGAGCTTCAGTGTGTATCATTATCTACTCTTAGAGAGAGTTTATTTCCCTGTATATCATTCATTGTAAGGATCTCAAGTCAGGTGACTTAGAGATTGGGAAAATCAGATTACAACTTGTAAGGGGGAGTGTGTCCTTCGTTTACATAGGGTGTATCTGATTACAGAGTACAACTTGTAAGGGGGAGTGTGTCCACGTCGGGAACATCCTTCGTTTACAGAGTGTGTATCTGTTGTAAGCAATTACAACTTGTAAGGGGGAGCGAGTCTCAGGTTGGGAGCGTCCTTCGTTTACAGAGAGTGTAATTGTTCTTGAGTGATAGTGGAAAATCCCAGAGGTACTGGGGACTGGACGTAGGTCAAGGATTTAGACCGAACCAGGATAAATCATCTGTGTCAAGCTCTTCTACTCTATCTCCACTTTGCCTTGATATTTTCTGTGGTGTGGGTGAACCGAAAAGAATTTTGAAATCCCCAATTCACCCCCCCTCTTGGTGATTTCCTTCTCTTTCACATCTTAAATTCTTAATCCTACTTGCTGAAGAAGTCCATCGACGAACGACGAGCTAGGGTTTTTTGTCGACAGTGAACGAGGGTGAACGACGGTGAACGACGGAGAACGGCGGTGAAGAATTCCTAATCCTACTTGCTGTAGAAGTCCATCGACGGAAAGCAATTTCTCATCGTCACAAGAAAGAAGAAAGAAAGGAGAGTAACCCTAATCCCCAATCCAGAACCCTAATCCCCAATCCAGTGTTGTCGGCCAGCAATCCTTCTAAAATCCACTCTCATCGACACACGGAATAAGAAAGAAAGGAGGAGGAACCCTAAATTACTACGTTTCGAAGAGTGGCCGTTACAGAAGAAAGCAACAAGTAGAAGGAAACAGAGACTGCAAGGTTGATTATTCCCTTTTCTCTTGTCTGTTATGACTTTTTGTGCGTTCTTTCCCTGGTTTATTTGAATTTCTTTTGCCGCCTCTGTGTTTTCCCTGTAATTGTGAGGTGACACTGTATGATACAGCTCTGTTTTTTTTTTTTTTGCTTCGTTTTTTCTATATTCAGTGGCTAAGTACATTTTTCAAGCCTTAATAACTTTTACACATGGAGAAATTTTGTATGTCCATCTGAAATTCCAAAAAAATCTAGGTGATTTCGTTTGAATTGCTTTACATTTTTCTGCACTTCCGTTATTGGCTTTTGGTTTTGCAATTTACACTCAATCCAAATACCTTTTGGAAGTTGTTAGCCTTTATTTACCAATTTTGACTATCTCTTGTGAGATTATGTTGCTCCAATATTGTTTCTACTGTATTTACAAATTTCTGAACTATGCTCTGTTTTCACTTTATGATTGGGAACTTTAATTAATTTTTTCATTGACTTATGGCTGAATGTATAATAAATTATTAATTGACCATTGATTCAATTTTGCCCTCTCCATATGTGTAGTGGAAATGCCCTCACACACTATTGGTCCCCCGTCCGACCTTCCTTTTCAACCACGAGGTCTGCAATGGAGAGGACAACCATATCTCACAACGTCACAGCTGTTATCAAGTCTTCGAATGAACAACGACAAAGGAAAGAAGGCTATTGATTAGGGCTATGTCTACATGTGTGTGGCATTGTTTTGTCATTATTTTGCTCTGAAAATTGTAAAGGCCAATGTGCAAAGAAACAATTAGAACCAGCCATAGAATTCAACTATAGTAATTGTTGTTTGTAAAGGCCCGAGTCGTGTAATAGTTTTGCCTTAGTTTTCTAATTATCAATGCTCTTCGAGAAATTATGAATATCTATGAAGCAGGGAAATTATGAATATATATGAAGCAGGGAAATTATGTTGATATCAATATATTTGTGTTTACGTCCTTGGTAACATGCACATACCGAAAGAATATATGTGAACAGGTTCATTGTACTCTTCATCATAAATGTGTGGATGATAGGAGGATTGTGGCGGTGCAAATAGCATAAACCTTGAATATCATATTTACCTGGCCCAGTTCAAGCACAACAGGGGCAAAACATTTTTAAAAAAAAATTCAAGGTCAATTAACCAAATACATTACAATTCGTGCACTTTCTTGTCCATACATAGAAGTGAATCAAAAAGTACATTAAATGAACTGAATACATATTTGTAAATCAATTCACATCCAAGTGAGTAACAATGTTTGTAAATGAACAAATAGTTTACATCACTCGAATTTTGCCTAAACATTAAACCTTGCAAATACATTATCAATAACAACATCCAAGTGAGTAACAATGTTGCTAATGCGAGTTTGAACTTCCATTGCATCTTGTTCACTGCACTTTCTTTCACTAAATGTTCACATTTCGCACATGCCTTTCCTCTTCGAAGTTGGTTGTTCTCCTTATATAGCTTATCTATGTCATTGAGTAGATCTTTGATAACTTCATTTTCCCTTTCTTCAAACACAGCATCATGCCATTGGAAATATGCACACCCACCATCCTATGATATTATTTAACCAACGGTTAGAAATCAACAAGCCACGCAACTAAAAATGTTATCCCACATCTAACAAACCTTACCTTGTAGTAATTACGGCACCCATAAAACCTCCTTCCGGGGTTTCCTTCTGATGATGACGTCCACCTGGGAGCCAACAAATTGTGATAGCAATATTGCACCGGACCTTCGTATTGTTCCTCGTGACTAGCTCTTCTAACAAAGACCACCTTTCTTCTCGCTTTCCTATTTCTCCCAGTCGTTGATGTAGAAGATGAAGCCATCCAGTAAAAAGTGATAAACCTTGCAAATAAAAAAACCACATGATTTTTTTTTTCCAAGGAAAAACTGTCAAATGGGTCCATAATGAAATAGGAATTATACATTTACAATAGTATAAAGGAAGAAAATGGCCAATAGACTGAGATAATTTTTGTTCAGGATGGGCGATATTTTCATCTTTGCGGTATTGAAGTCATGACGAGTCCATTTCCAAATTTTATCACAAGTACTGAACGTATCACAATTTTTTTCATTTACTTGTCTCTACTCTCTATTAACAGTACTCGTTTTTTGTTATAATGAAAACTGATAAAGCAATGGATCTAGACATCTTTAAATGCATAAATTCATATATTGCTCATATAGAGTAATAAAATTAAAATATATTGCTCATGTCTAGCATTCACTATATATATAAGCACTACATATGCAAATGATTTCAACAAACATTATTCAAAATTCAGCTTCAGCAACTATAATCAGGACAACAAGTTCCCATTGAAGTTTTGTATCCACCGCCCAGTGGCAAGAAATTAAGCATGAAATAGATGTGAAGCAAACCACCAAAGTGAAGTTCCAACAAAGTGGATGATAACCTAAAACTTTGATGGGTACCTTATGGCACCTATTTGTGCTGGTAGACACGAGGTGTTTTATCCCAAGTTCCTACTCCTATCGCGACGTCGATGTCTGCGATTTCAGTCTCCCAGCCTCCCCTTCTCTCTGTTCGCTGGAAATAATGGTGGTGGTTAGGGCATTCTCGATGACGAACGACAGAGCCAACGACCGGTGAGGGAAGAAGCAACGACGGTGGTCGGAGATGATGACGGTGGGTGAAAATTAGGGTTCCTATTCTTTCCCCCAAATTTCATCTTCACCAGCGTATGAAGCCCGATGCTTTTGTCTTTCAGATTTTTTTTTTACTTTATTTACTTTCCACCTCTATCCTAATCAGCATTTCTCCTTCTTATTTGGCTTCTTTTCAGTCCATTTCAGCCTCCACGTCATATGTACTGTTCACTCCGTCCAACATAACGTTGGCCGTTTGGTCAACTAACGTCGGATGGCACTTTTGCTCCTATAAGGTAACCACGTGTGTACTTTTACTCCTGAAAAAAGCTCGTGGTGCTGGGCGCTCTTCTGGGAAAAGCTCATGTGTAAAATTGCACCTTATCTCTAGAGATTTTAGGTTACCAATCTCATTCAATCCGTGGGCCCCCCTTTTATTCAATGGAATCAATTTTTTTTTCAATTCATCCCACATGCAGACCTGCGGCTATCTCCAATTCTATTCAATTTTGTGGGACCCAATGCCATTAATTCCAATGTCTTTAATTCCCATGGTCACAACATTCAATTTGTTTTCTGACCAAAAAAAAAAACATTCAATTTGTTCCGCAAAATCACCTTCCCTAATCTTATGCCCATGAGAAAGAAAAGGAAATTATATATTAATCATAATAATAATAAAACTGATTTTATTCAAAACCTCTCATTATTGTGATTTATTTCCTAAACTCAAAAACTTCTATTTTAAATTGAAATCCCCTAAATGATGCATCCAGATTGATATCTTTTAAAATCATCATAAAATCTCTTTAATTCAGCATTGATGACTTCCTAAATATACTAAAATATATCCCAAATCAATTAAAAATATGAAATCATCATAAGTTTACCTTGTTATTAGACTAAATATACTTATTTGGTAGATCCTTGTATCATTCACTTTAAATTTTTTCAAAGTTGAATTTAAAAATTAAAAAAAAAAAGCATTTCATCTTAAGGATTAGAAAAAATTAAAGAGGTCCTTACCTATTTTATCAGTAGAGTATTAGAAGATGGAAGAGTACCCTTTTAAAATGCAAAAATGTTCAACAGTCAACACTCGATTTTGTTATCAAGCAGGTTAAATGTTCTTAGAGCTCTTATAACGAGATAAGCTTGTCAAGCCAGCATATTAAAACCCACATAAGTCAAGGGTTCTATTTGAAAGTTTATAGAATGTGAAGGGAAATCAAGTTTAAAAAGGTCAATCCGTTTAACCGAGGATATCAAGTTTATAGTCTATGGCCAACCCTATATAATAAAATACTCGTATAATTGATTGATGCAAGATGGGAAGGTAAAGTTTTAAATCCTTAGCTATAAAAATCCTATGATTAAAATTACAACATATGTGGATAACTGAACCATTTTATTCTGTGTTTACATTAACTTTGAAAAATTTGACCAAAAAAGATTAACAGTAGGAATAATAGATTTTAATTGAAATTATTATTTAAAATTATGATATAAAAAATTAATTATTTATAAAATTGATTATAACAATTAATTGTCATAAACTATTTTAAATAATAAATGGTTAAATCAAGATTGATTTTAACTTAAAAATATACTTTTCTATTAAAACGAGTGTTTAGATCACTTTTAACGAAATTAAAGTTTTGTCCATATTGTATTTCATGCAGACCTAGAGCTTGAAAGGATCCTTACTGTTGATATGACTTAGCTAGAGTCTTTGGTTACCCATTTACTATTAAAAAAAAAAAAAAAAGTTTTGTCCATACTATACAACAGCAAAAAGTATGTTCCATACTGTAGTAGCATCAAATTACCATGCATCTAGCCAATAATATTAAGAAGACATGTCCGTGTAACAAACACGAAAGTCAGGGGACGTCTTGTTTCCAGATTCCAGAACAATCTATTCGGACCTATTTCCAGATTTCTTGGAAGCCATCGTTTCTAGTAATCTCTAGAATTTTCTTCAACGTCTTCTTTCTTCCTATATATTTCTCCTCTCAATTTGTGCTTCTTCTTCCTTCATAATCCTCACATTCTATCTTCCTTTCTGCATCGCATAGTTTTCTTGCATGAATGATGGCCCAGACGGAAGGAAAGGCCATTGGCATCGACCTCGGCACCACCTACAGCTGTATCGGTGTATGGCAGAACGATCGCGTTGAGATCATAGCCAATGATCAAGGCAACAGAACAACTCCTTCCTATGTTGCTTTCACTGATACAGAGCGTCTCATTGGAGACGCTGCCAAGAACCAAGTCGAAAAGAATCCCCAGAACACGGTTTTCGACGCCAAGCGACTCATCGGCCGGCGATTCTCCAATCCTTCTGTTCAAAGCGATATGAAGCACTGGCCATTTAAAGTCGTGTCTGGTCCTGGCGACAAGCCAATGATCGTGGTTCGATACAAAGGCGAGGAGAAACAGTTCGCAGCCGAAGAGATTTCTTCAATGGTGTTGACGAAAATGAAGGAAGCCGCAGAGGCATATCTGGGACAAACAGTGAAAAACGCCGTTGTGACTGTCCCTGCATATTTCAATGATTCTCAGAGACAAGCTACGAAAGACGCCGGTGCTATTGCAGGGCTTAATGTGATGAGAATCATAAATGAGCCTACTGCTGCTGCTATCGCATATGGTTTGGACAAGAAGACTTCGAGGTCTGGTGAACAGAACGTTCTTATCTTCGATCTCGGAGGTGGAACTTTTGATGTTTCACTGCTCACAATTAAAGAGGTGATTTTCGAAGTGAAGGCCACTGCTGGTGATACTCACTTGGGAGGTGAAGATTTTGACAACAGGCTTGTGAATCACTTCGTGCAAGAGTTCAAGAGGAAGCACAGGAAGGATATTAGAACCAATGCAAGAGCTCTAAGAAGATTGAGGACTGCTTGTGAGAGGGCAAAGAGGACTCTGTCTTCAACAGCTCAGACAACGATTGTGATTGATTCTCTCCATGAAAATATTGATTTCTACTGTACAATTACCAGAGCATGGTTTGAGGAATTGAACATGGACTTGTTTAGAAAATGCATGGAATCTGTGGAGAGATGTCTTAGGGACTCTAAGATTGACAAGAGTAGAGTTCATGAGATTGTTCTTGTTGGTGGCTCTACAAGGATTCCAAAAGTACAACAACTTCTGCAGGATTTCTTCAATGGAAAAGAGCTTTGTAAGAGCATAAACCCATATGAAGCTGTGGCTTATGGTGCTGCCGTGCAAGCTGCAATTCTGAGTGGTGAAGGGCACCAGAAGGTTCAAGACTTGCTTCTGCTTGATGTCACCCCTCTCAGCCTCGGAATTGTAACTGCAGGAGAAGTGATGACGGTGATGATTCCAAGAAACACAACAATTCCCGCGAAGAAGAAACAGATTTTCTCCACGTACTCTGACAATCAGCCTGGAATGTCGATTCAGGTGTATGAAGGAGAGAGGGCAAGAACTAAGGATAACAATTTGCTCGGGATATTCGAGCTCACCGGGATCCCACCAGCACCAAGGGGAGTTCCTCGAATCAATGTGTGCTTTGACATTGATGCAAATGGCATACTGAATGTGTCAGCAGAGGATAAGACAACAGGCGTGAAGAACAAGATTACTATTACTAATAATGACAAAGGTAGATTGAGCAAAGAAGAGATAGAGAGGATGGTGCAGGAGGCAGAGAAGTACAGAGCACAGGATGAGGAAATGAAGAAGAAGGTGGAGGCGAAGGAATCGGAAGGATTGTACTACGCCATTAGCGCTAAAATGTAGCAAGGTGGCGGCGGCGGTGCAAGCATGCGTAATGGTGGTACAGCAAATCATCAGAGCCCAAGATTGAAGAAGTTGATTAAGAGTTCAGGGGAAGACTTCTCGATTGATTTCTCGGCCAATTCCACACAGACGGGCTCGGCCTCCGAGTCGAGGGAGAATGAAATGATGGCAAATTAATACATCAGAAGAAGGGATGCCCTTTATTTTTCAATCTTCATTCATCTGGTTTTGAAGCCCTTTATCTTGCTTAATTTTTTGAAGGTAATGCAATTCCTTACTGAACAGTGAATGGTCCTACTAATCATCCTATTCGGCATTCTAAATCACTCACTAATGGCCAAAATAAAAAAAAGGTAAAACATGTGCCCACGTCATTTTAAAAATAAGGTAAACACTCAAAAGCCAGTCTGCTAGCCGTCTGGGGTTAAAATACCATGCGTATCATGCAAAAACATTTACGACCCTCTACGTTCCTTACGCATCCTTGCCTTTAGTCAACATGATCCTCTCCGAAGGCTTCTGATTGGGCAAAACTTTATAGCCTAAAAACTCCACAAGTACACGGGTCGTATCAAGTAATAAAGTGATAAGAAAAATATCGTTCCCACGAGGACTTGGTATCACAAACTTCAGTTAAGCATTGATTTCACAATTTCATTTAAGTTGAGAAAACCAAATTAAATTTAATTATGATAAAAGAAATTAAAACTAAAATTAAAACAAACTAACTACACACTAATGAACAAGCAACCTACAGTCACTAATCCCTTATTTGATTCTTAGATTTTATCCCTACTAAATTAACTTTAACTTAACCTAATCAGCCAATCTAGAATATTAATCTCTATAAATGCCTTTCGGTCCACTTATACACCTATCTCAAATAATTATGTGATGCCTCACACAACTAAATAAGATGCGTTTTAAATTGGACTCACTCTAATTTGATTATACAGAGCTTCTAGGTATATTTCTATCCTAGACACAAATTAGATTAAAGCCTAACTTCACATTAAATTTAAACCTAATTCCACATTATTTATTCCCAAGGTCAATTTAGGATTCTCTCTTCCAAGTTCAACCCTAAATCCCCAAAACATGTTTAATGGTGATCAATCAATAAGCAATAACAATAAACACATGATTAAATAAACTAAATAAAATTAAGCAAAACTAAAAAGTGGGAATAATCTCTAAAACCCAAACAAGTTTATAGGTTCTCTAGGTTGTAAAACCAACTAGCCACACATGGCTTTATTTAAATCCATAACACAAATATAAGAATTCAGATTCAAAGAAGAAGAAGAGAGAAGAAAGAAAATTTCTCTGTCGCCTTCACAGTCCTTCCGTCCTTCCGTGGAGATGATGAAGAGAACCGAAACGCTCAGCCTCTACTCCTCTGCTTCCTTGTTCCTTCTTGTTCTGTGTCTCTCAGATCTGCTTCCTCCGTCCTCTTTTCACTGTGTCGTGCGTGGTATATATAGACTTTTTCAATTACTTGGGTACCACGTCCTCCATCTTCCTGATTGATTAAACAATGAATTTTTAACTTTTCCTTTACGTGGGGTCCAATTCCCTTAAATGCAAAAAGGCACCAAATCAAATCAAATATTTGGACATAACACCTTGGTCTCCTGGTCCTTAGGTCTGTGACAAAGAAAAGGAAATATATGATAAAAATAATAATAACAAAATTGAATTTATTTAAAAACCCCCCATTATTATTATTTATTTCCTAATCTCCAAAAACTTCTATTCAAATTGACACCCACTAATAATGCATCCAGATTGATATATCTTAAAATCTCAAGAAATTCTCTTCAATTTAGCATTGATGACCTCCCAAATATATCAAAATATGTCTCAAATATATTAAAAATAGGAAATCATCACACCCCCACACTTGAATATTTGTTTGTCCTCAAGCAAAAGAAAGAGAATTTATTATTTGAAAAGAACACTGCCTATAAAATTCCTTAACAAAGAGCAATAAACCACCACACTTAGATTATATCATCAAATCTCATTTAAGTTAATGTCTTATAAAAATAGGTCACTAAGCCAATAGAGTGTAACAATCTCTTAACGTCCCATGATCAAAAAATCGGCAAGCAATAAGTTCAATCATAAGGTTAGTAAAAGAATATTACGCTACTTAATTTCTCCAGAAAAATTCAAATGCCCCCACCAAACCAAGCTTTTCATTTAATTTATTAAGAATTCTCAGGTAGGAAATAACTCATTTTGCCCTTTTTTTTCCCTTTCCTTTTTTTCTTTTTTTTTTCTTGAGCAGTTATAGGTCCCCTTTTGACGCGACTCTACACATGGGTGATGCAGCACCGGTTACTCAGTTACTCTAACATGCACCTCAAGAGGCTTTTAGCCCAACTCATAACTCTCTTTGACTTTACCGTTTGACGCGAGTGCCAACATTGGTGATGAAGTGCCCCCGGTTACTAAGTAAGGTCTAGAGAAGTTATTGGAGTTGTTTTTTCTCTTCTTTTTTTATTTTTTTTATTTTTCCTGAGTTATTTCCCTACACAAAAGTTTTACTTGGTTAGCACAGATCATCATCTAATTTTCTAAACAAATCATGTACCAAAATATTCTTGAACTAATAATTTGTTGTCACATTACAAACTAATCCTTATTCTCATAGTCCATCTCAAGATTGCAAAAAAAAAAAAAAAACTCATGGCTTAGAGATTTGGTTAAAACATTTTTTTTTCTATTTTAATTTTTGACTTGATAATATTTTCTAAGATGGGGAAAGCTCAAAATTAAGGTCAATCCTCAACAATGTAAAAATCTCAAGTTAACAAAAATCTTTTCAATTGCATAAGGGCAAGCATAATTCAAAGAAATTAAGGTCAATCCTCAATAATGCAAAAAAACTCATGGCTTAGGGACTTGGTTAAAATTTTTTTTCTATTTTAATTTTTGACTTGATAATATTTTCTAAGATGGGGAAAGCTCAAAATTAAGGTCAATCCTCAACAATGTAAAAATCTCAAGTTAACAAAAATCTTTTCAATTGCATAAGGACAAGTATAATTCAAAGAAATTATATCATAACCAAAGAAATTATATCCCTCCCCCACACTTAAATCAAACATTGTCCTCAATGTTGCAAAAAAATAAAGAGGGAAAGGAACTAATACTCCCCTGGTTTAGGCCTCTAACTTTGATGTGGAGTGCTTCCCCTAGTACCATCCATGATATTTCAAATTTTAAATGAGAAAAGAGTGCTAAAGTAAGACCTTGCAGCAACAATAGGAGTGATCTTCTTCAAACCTGAATAAAACTGAAAGAAAGAAAGAAAGAAAAATAATAAAATATGCAAACCAAACCCTTGGGTTGCCTCCCAAGAAGCGCTAAATTTAAAGTCTTCAGCTAGACTTCTCAAAACAAACCACTAATCATAAGTATCAAACACCATAATTACCTTGTCTTCATTCCTTTTCAAACAACAAGGTATCACACACAAAATTTGATCATTCAAGTTAATTACTTGTACTTCCTTAATCATGGACAATCTTGGATTACAAGCAATCACTGAATTCAAATTAAGCACAACATGCATATCTTTGAAAATAAATATAGGCATTTCCAAGAATTTAGAGCATCCAATAAAATCAACTTGACTCTCATCAGTAAGAGTCAACACTTCAAGAGGAGGGTCATGACCAACAACAATTGGGACATTTACATCAATTGGATCACAATCCTTGGGCTCCACAGCCATAACCTCATCTAGACATCCAATATGCTTATCTAAATTAATGTCAAGCTCACAATCACTTTTTATGTTATCCATAGTCTCATGCAATTCCATACCTTCAACTCCCTCACAATAATCATTATCAGCATAAGAAGTAGTCATCAGGTTTAAGGAATTATTTTGCATTATAATCTCAAGGGTTGAAAAAATTTGACTCGCATTTACCTTCATATTTTGAATACTTGAGTCAATGCTAGCGAGAATCTCCTTTTGCTCTCTACTAGATTTCTCTACTGCTTCCCCACACTCCTCAACTAATCTTTCCAAATTAGATTTTTCCCTGTACTCAATGATGTGTTCTTCAACATACGGATAAGAGTAACAAGGAGGGGTATTTTCATAAGAATAATAGACATGTGGATCCCTAAAATTTTTTTGCTCAAATCTTTCACTAGGACAAAATGAGTTATCAAAACAAGCCTGGTTCCTAGTGAAATCATCTCTCACAAAATGACTAGTTGCACTACATGGACAATATTCATATAAATGATTCCCTCCACAATAAACACAAGACATGCAAATATATTAAGAAGAATCAACATATGGACTACAACTATCATTTATGCTCCTTTTATGTTGCTTAGATTCATTCAAAGAATTTAATATAGCAATCAATCCATTTTATATAGAAGACGAAGAATTCATCTCCTTTTCATTATTAAAACCAGTTGATTGCCAATTGAAATCCATTTTTTTATTTTTTTTTCTAAAAAATAAAATAAAATAAAATATTTACGAACTCAAACATAAACTACTAATGCTCAATCAATTCCAACCAAGACAGTTGTGGCACACAAGTCCCCGGCAACAGCGCCAAAAACTTGATAGGGCAAAACTTTATAGCCTAAAAACTCCACAAGTGCACGGGCTGTATCAAGTAATAAAGTGATAAGAAAAGTATCATTCCCACGAGGACTTGGTATCACAAACTTCAATTAAGCATTGATTTCACAATTTCATTTAAGTTGAGAAAACCAAATTAAATTTAATTATGATAAAAGAAATTAAAACTAAAATTAAAACAAACTAACTACACACTAATGAACAAGCAACCTACAGTCACTAATCCCTTATTTAATTCTTAGATTTTATCCCCACTAAATTAACTTTGACTTAACCTAATCAGCCAATCGAGAATATTAATCTCTATAAATGCCTTTCGGTCCACTTATACACCTACCTCAAATAATTATGTGATGCCTCACATAACTAAATAAGATGCGTTTCAAATCGGACTCACTCTAATTTGATTATACAGAGCTTCTAGGTATATTTCTATCCTAGATGCAAATTAGATTAAATTCTAACTTCACATTAAATTTAAACCTAATTCCACATTATTTATTCCAAAGATCAATTTAGGATTCTCTCTTCCAAGTTCAACCCTAAATCCCCAAAACATGCTTAATGGTGATCAATCAATAAGCAATAACAATAAACACAGAATTAAATAAACTGAATAAAATTAAGCAAAACTAAAAAGTGGGAATAATCTCTAAAACCCAAACAAATTCATAGGTTCTCTAGGTTGCAAAACCAACTAGCCACACATGACTTTATTTAAATCCATAACACAAATATAAGAATTCAGATTCAAAGAAGAAGAAGAGAGAAGAAAGAAAATTTCTCTGTCGCCTCCACAGTCCTTCCGTCCTTTCATGGAGATGATGAAGAGAACCGAAACGCTCAGCCTCTACTCCTCTGCTTCCTTGTTCCTTGTCGTTCTGTGTCTCTCAGATCTGCTTCCTCCGTCCTCTTTTCACTGTGCCGTGCGTGGTATATATTGACTTTTTCAATTACTTGGATACCACGTCCTCCATCTTCTTGATTGATTAAACAATGAATTTTTAACTTTTCCTTTGCGTGGGGTCCAATTCCTTTGAATGCAAAAAGGCACCAAATCAAATCAAATATTTGGACATAACACCTTGGTCTCCTGGTCCTTAGGTCTATGACAAAGAAAAGGAAATATATGATAAAAATAATAATAACAAAATTGAATTTATTTAAAACCCCCCATTATTATTATTTATTTCCTGATCTCCAAAAACTTCTATTTTAAATTGACACCCACGAATAATGCATCCAGATTGATATATCTTAAAATCTCAAGGAATTCTCTTTAATTTAGCATTGATGACCTCCCAAATATATCAAAATATGTCTCAAATATATTAAAAATAAATAATCATCAGCTTCAACAACCAACGAGGCTCTATCTAGATATAGACTTAATATGCTTCATTATACTCATGGCTGCCCAAACATATCTTCCATTGGTCTCATTAAAGCGTTCTAATTAAGAAGCCCAACATTAATGACGTTGTATTTCCTGCATCTTCATCCCTTTCCCCATCCTTGCCAATCTGATTTCATATTGTTGGAAGTGATGGAGAAGAGAATGACAAAGCCCTTGAGATCCAAGAGAGAAGAGGCTGTCGTTGTAGTCGTAGACTTCCTATCCAATCGTCACCCTCTCCTCTCTCTGATTTATTTTACTAAATCCTACCGTAACGCTTCTTTTAAGGTAAGAATTAAAACAAACGTGGATCTTGCTTCCGATTTATCAATTCCCTCAATCTTTGTTTTGAGAATTTATTTATTTTATTACGTTCTCTATTTGTGTGATATGATGATTGGCCAAAGATTGCAGGAACAAACTATTATGATATTTCTTCGGAAAGACAGATTATACATACAAGTTCAAGACTGATTTTTTCTTTAGTAAAATAAAATTTAACACCTCCATCTAAATATCGCAGCCAGTTGGAAGTAGTTCATGATTTTGTGCACACACTGCAATATTTGCTTATTCTTTACAGTTTTGATCTTAATCCATACAATGCATTTATGCACACTCTTTATGGCTTTGAAAAATTAATTATTGCACACACATCACGCCATTCACTGCTACAAACAAACCGCTACCAACTTATTAGGGCCATATTTTTTAGCGGTTAGTTCATGGTAACTGCTATAACTTTCACCCCCAACCAGCATGAAAATGTTCCCGTTATAAATTTGTAGCAATTTGCTTTTAAACCGCTACGAATTATGTTTTTTGTAGCGGTTATGGCTTACCACTACAAAAAGGAACTATCAATTTTTTTGCAGTGATTTTATGCTCACATTTTGCAGGTATTGCCGTAGAAAAGGAGGAGTACTGTAAATATGTTTGTCGTGCGCTTCTGCTAATGTTCACTTCTGCATCACATGAGTGAGATTGTATCAACTGTGCATGGGGTGGATGATGTTCGTTGATGGGCAGACCTATAAATGGAGGATTATAATTCCACCAAATTCTTTGATAAAAAATTAAAATAAAATAATCTTCACAATATGTGAAAAACCGTAAAACTGTTTAGAAAGATTAAATATTTTTCAATAATTTATTAAAATACTAACATATAAGCATGCTTGGTCAACATTTAATTACATAGTCATGCTTAAAATTGTTTAGTCAGTATATTCCGTTAGGTCAAATTAAATGACTAATTCTGTTAACATTAAAATACCAAATATGCACTTTAAAAATTTAAGGGACAAAAATGATAGCAGAGAAAACCATGAAAGACCAAACGTATACTTTAATCTTTTTGTGCCAATAAGAGGACTATAATTAATTATACTTATTATTAATATTTATTTTTTTTATTTTTGATTTTAACATTATTATTTTATTATTCATAATGATATTGAATTGATTGGAGATTTAAAATTTGAATTAATTGAAAGTTTTTTAGGTAAATTTCGAACGTTTTTTTTATAAAAATATAATTAATTGAAAGTATGTAAAGAAAAGATATAAAATTCAATCTATACTTAATCAACAAAGAAGATGGGTTTAGTCAATCTCAAACTTGTATGTTAATAATTTCTCAATTTATGGAGATACACATTTTTATCTATTATTATTTGTCGGCAAAATAAATATTTAAATGTCGCACAACCCCACAAATTTATCATAAATTGATTTAATCAATGAAGGAAATAAAATTACACTGTCTTTAATTTTCACATGGTTCGGGGAATTATTTACTTACAAATTAATAATTGATTTTCTTGAAATAACATTGTTATTGAGTCTTATGTATATTTGTATATGATTAAATAATATTTTTTCAATTTAAAATTCAATTTAAAATTTTTTTACATTTCATTTTTGGTATTACATAGGTATCGGTCAGATTATAAATGCTTGATATTCATTTATTTATTTATTTAAAAATTGATTGTGATGAATGCAAACTCTAATCCCTATTATAATAATAATAATCAATTAATGACTCCATTGTTGTGAAACTCGCGAGGTGACTCTCCGAGTTTACCGTCTTTACATTTCTACCTTACTAAATCGAGTCAAGTCTCTAGCAAACTCGTGTCAACCGCAAACTCATATGAATTCACGAGTTTACAAACCGAATTTACCGTTTTTACATTTGTAGCTTACAAAATTGTGTTAATTTTTTTTCAATTTTGTCATCCTCAATAACTTTATATATGAATTTTATAGAAATTTTTTTATTAGGTATAATAAATTATGAATGTTGATATATTTAATTTTAATTATTTTGATTTAAAATATATTTAGATCAAGTTGTTGTTATTTTTATATTATAATTATTTAATTATACACTGTTAATACATGTTTAATGATAAAAGTAAACTCTTACGAGTTTACCGATTCGAGTTTACGATACGAGTTTACATCATTGTCACGAGTTTGCATAGACTCGTGAGTTTAACAACCTTGAATGACTCCCAGACTCCATATATTTGCGGAAAAGAGTATCCTCTGTTTTTTTTCAGATGTAAAAAATTTGATGAGACATTTCCTATCTAAATAATTATAATGTCCGTGACTATATCATGAATTAAATATTTACTTTTTCTGTATTAACTTCAAATCTCGGCCAGATTATGATTGTTTCAATTTATTCTCCAAGATGAGTATGTGAAGAGTTATTTTAGCCTTTAGGGCTATTTCACATTTAATGATTTTAGTTGATGGGCTCTTAAATCTCAGTCAAATTAGGATAGTTTTAATTTGATTTATTCTCCATAATTCTAAGAAAATTTAGGGCTATAATAATTACCGTTAAACCTAATTTAGCCATATGTAGTCACCACTAAGCGGCTAATAAGTTTTTCCAACTGTCGAGGGTAATTTATTGCATCAATGATGGGAGAAAACAAGGGTGGTTTACCAGCACTACTAGTAGTGTAGTGGTATTGGGATTAATTTCCCCCCTTCCGATCCTGGGTTCGATCCCCCCTTCCCTATCGCTTTGTATCCAAAAAAAGAAAAAAAAAACAAGGGTGGTTCTTACTTTTGATAAGTTAGGACTTAGTCTTTTTAATGTCGGAATGTAAATATTTATATTAATGATCAACCGAAGAAGAAAGAGCGGTTTTAACATTTGAGAAATTAGGACATATATCATGCATGATTTGAGTTGTTTAACTATATTTCATCCAACAACAACAACGTGTATCCTTAAACTTCAAGTTCTATGTTTCCTTGCAATGCACTAACATTTTGTCTTATATAGAAGTAAAAGACACATGCCATTATTGAAGCAAAAGAATTCTTTGCAACATAAAGCGGTCCATAGGGAGGGGGTATTAGTACAAAAAAGAGTTTTAAGACCGCTTCGTTTAGACTAGAGTATTGAGGCTCCGATCTTAAAAATATGACCAGTGGTAGGTTCGTAAATATAAAGAAAGTTTTAGACCAAATTATAGAGAATTAGGTCTAAAAAGTATGATTAATTGCAGTTTCGTAAATATATAAAGAACTCTTTAGACCAAATTATAGAGGATTAGGTCTAAAATGTATGACTGGTGACAGTTCCGTAAATATATAAAGAAATTTTTAAACTAGATTATAGAAGATTAGGTCTGAAAAGTATAACTGGTGGCATTTTCGTAAATATATAAAGAACTTTTTAGACTGGAGTTTTAAAACATTAGGTTTTAAAAGTCTTACTCTTAAGACCTAATATTTTAATAGTCCGATCCAAAAAGTATGACTTGTGTCAATTTTGTAAATATAAGAAAACTCTTACTTTGAAGACCGAATGTTTGAAAAATCCAATCTAAAACTCTAATTTTATGACCAAGTATTTAAAAAGTCTAGTCTAAAAAATGAATATTTTATTTTCCTATGTTGAAAATTGAATTTCGCTCTCTAAACCTCTTTTCGACCTTGTAAATCTCGCTTCATACCCTTTTCAACCTCATGTCAAGAAGCTTGCTCACAAATTTTCTGATGCCACGAAAATTGCTCTTGCCTCCTTTGCTCTTATTGTCTCTTGTTTTTGTTTTAGCTTATCCAAACTCACAATGTTTTCTCTGTCTTCTTCGATTGTTTCATTTCAGTCTTCTTCTACTCCACGACCTTACGCCACCGGCCGAGTCCTTCAATTCCAGCTATATCCAGGTATATTTGCCTCACAAACCTCTTTTCGTGATTTTAATTTCTCACTCTTTGATTCTGTAATCCTCTGTTTCATCGTTTATGAACTATGATACATATATATAGCGTGTGAGTTTCCTTCTTAATTTCTTTTGTTCGTCGTGATAAAGATGAAGACCATAGAGAACTGTCCTTACACGATGGTTATATCTACGAGTTGTACGTGTCCTGTACGTACAAAGGATCATATCAATATTGCTTTTGGGGAGGCTTCTAGCAATCAAGTGTGCTTAATAGTATTTTGGGAGTTGAAGCCTTTTGCCTTTGCTTGTTTTTTTTCCTCATATTATTTATCAGATATATGCACCAAGGCTGGATGATCCAACTTCAAATGCATTTGAGTGGTGTTCTAAAGATAAATTTCAGTTAAATGGTCCATGTGTATACCAGATTTGCTATGTTTACTTGTACAGATCTGGACACTATGGCTGGAAGCCGCAAAGTGTGAAAATTTACAGCTATAACACGAAGGCTGTCATCCAATACTCTTCGTGCTTCTTCTACTTCCTCGAATGTGAAAGCAAACAGATTGAGGCCCAACATATTTACCTTACCTCCAGCCCCTTTTTACGTTTCCAAGCCAAGTGCATATGTTCTTTCACAGCCCCGACTGGAACTTTTAGCATTCGAAATCACTCGACCAATCAATCGTCGGTTATTTTCCTAGTCCATCGTTCCTCCTTTCTACTGCATCTTCAGCTCCATCCCTTCCATTCTCCCTCAGCTTTTCCAAGTTCTACTTCAAGTATGCGATAGTTGGATTTCCAGGTTTTTTTTTTTTTTTTCCTTTGATAAAATGGAACCTTTAAGACCGGATGTGTTTCCGTTCTTAAAAATCCCTCTTTTTTTTTTTCTTTTGCGATAAAAATAGACTTTTAAGACCGGATTTGTTTTAACAACTGGTTTTAAAAGTCCCTTTTTTCTTTTTTGATAAAAGGGACTTTTAAGACCTAATATTTTAAAAGTTTAGTCTTAAAAGTCTGATGTTTAAGACCTCATATTGTAAAGGTCTAGTCTAAAAAATATTTTTAAGACGGTCACGCATCCAATTTAAAAGTAACAGACTTTTAAGACCGTCTGTATCGAGATCGGTCCCATATCCGATCTTATGAGGCTTTTTAGGTCCGTTCTTAAAAGCCTTTTTTGTACCAATGGGGGGCATTATAAAGTGTGCAATAATAAGTGCTTCCAATGTTTGAACATAATTAGTACAAGAAGCAAGAAGCAAGGTGTTATGTCAAAATCAAGTGTAGAAGTATAATACAGTGCCATGTTATAATCAGTACAAGAAATAGTGTGGGTAATTCAACTCATGAAGGAAATTAGCATTGCTATGACATTACTTACAAAACTATTGAAGTTGGAATATCACCTAGAGGAGGGGTGAATAGGTGATCTCAAATTCTTTTTGCAAAACTCACATGAAGACAAGTAAAAACAGAAATGGAGAAATGAGACAGAGAAGTGAAGTAGACACGAGGCAATTTATACTGGTTCGGTTCAAAATCTCTTACCTACGTCCAGTCTTCAGAACACCTAGGATTTCACTATCTTTCAAAGACAATTACACTGTAATTGGATGTTCCTCTCACTAGAACTCATTCCTCATTACAAGCTGTAATTGTATACCCACTCTTAAGGTTCCTCAACCTTAAGATTCAACTGAAAATGAATTAAATGTTTAAAGACTCCTTACGAGTAGATAAAATATGAACACTGAAGAATGGGTACTATCCGAAGATATTAAATGAAACAGTTGATAGTAATAACACAGAATTGAATGCGCAAAGTTTCGGTCGTTGGCGAATTCAATGCTTCGGTTATTTATAGATGTTGTAATTAATGGCCATTGATGAAGTTTGAGGTATAGCCGTTGAGAGTCTTGAATGTATCCGTTAGACAAACGAGGCTTCCGTTAAGACTTTTGCTTTTTGAATCTTCCAGGTGAATTTTGCAGCGGCGACGTTCTCTTCTTCATTCCTTTTGTTTTGCCCGTTGTAAAATAGCATTCAATGCGCAGGCGGAATAATAGTGGTACCTTTACTTTGATCAGAGTGTTGGTAACCGAGATTATCACCGGTTTAGGCAACTGCATTTAATGCTTCTGACACATAATTCGCTTTATGTAAATATGTGGTTAATCCATGACAGAAGGATCTGAAACTCATTAGCAAACTCATTAAAAATGTAAGTAATGAGTAATAGCCTGAAGAAATGAATCGATATAGGATGATTTAAGGTTTACGAAGTTAGAGATTTCAAAACAAAGGTAACCTTGCTCGAGCATGATCAAGATGTGTGCTCGGGCAAGATATGTGAAAGTGCACTTTTAAAGAGGGTGAGTCTCCCATTGCTCAAGCAAAGAACAAAGTCTGCTCGGTCAAGGTGTTCTGAGAATTAAATACCTTTGGTCAAAGCTCAGGTAAGGCACAGGTGTATGCTCGGGCAAGCTTCTTTGAGGGTTTTTGAAAATGATTTACATCGATGTTGCTCAACCAAGCCAAATCCCATGCTCAAGCAACCCTATCGCTAATGTTCGAGCAAGCAACCAGAGCTTGCTCGGGCAAGAGCCACACAGAGACCAAAAGACAAGTTGCTTGACCTTGCTCGAGCAACCCCATTATGCTCGCTCAAGCATGCTTTCTTACCTTGCTCAAGTATGGCATTTTAACCCTACTGTATATCAGTTTAGACGGATGTTGCTCGAGCATGTTGAGATTCCTGCTCGAGCAAGACTCCAAAATCTTCACAGTGTCATTACTCGATGATGCTCGGGCAGACCTATTTTGTTTTACTCGAGCATGCTGGTCCAATTAAAAGGATTTAGCCAGCCCGATGTTGCTCGAGCATGCTTCCCTAAAACACTTTAACAACTTATCACATGGACTATATATGCCCAGGTATCAAATAACCTTTGCTCGAGCAAACAACTCATCACATGGACTATGCTCAGGTATCAAATAACCTATGCCGATGTTGCTCGAGCATGCTTCCCTGAAACACTTTAACAACTCATCACATGGACGATGCTCAGGTATCAAATAACCTTTGCTCGAGCAATCCTCATTTCAAACACTGATTACTTAATTCAATAACTCAAAAATTGTGTTCATCAAAATACAAGAGCTAACAACTATGGTATAATAATAAATCAGCACTTCATATAGCATCAAACTCAGTGTTCCATGAGCATACGAAGCATATTGAAATCGACTGTCACTTTATTCATGACAAGATCAAAGAGAATATTTTATCTGCAGGGCACATGCAATCAAATGACCAGCTAACAGATCTTTCGACGAAAGCTTTAAATGAGATATGGTCGATTATCTGTGTAACAAGTTGGACACAATCAATATATATACTTTAACTTCAGGGAGAGTGTTAGTGTAACCCCTTGATTTCCTTTTTATCAAAAACCTTGTATTTGTTGAATATTAGCTAAATACGAAGGTAAATATCTGTCTCAAGATTTATAATCTATTGATTATTTTCTAATCCGAATTTCACTTCTAAATTAATTGACAATTGTTAAATATGTGGCTACATTTAGTGGCTATAGATGTGATATAAAAATCACATAAAATAATGACTATTTTCAATTCAAATGAGACAAAAAAGGAGGTGAATGGCACTTTGTGATATCCTAATTTATTTTTAGAATTTAAAAAATAAAAAATATTTAAAAATATAAAAATAAAATATAAAAATAAAAGAGTGGGAGGTCATCACTTGACAGTGGGAGGCGTGGCAAATGAGCAAAGTAAGATATAATTGACCCTCAACACAAATTAGAATTAACCAAGTAGCAAGGGAGTACCAATATTTCCCATTAATCTATTAAATCATTAAGCCTTTACTTTTAAGTTTCCATTTCTTTTGCATTTTTTCACCTTTGTGCACTTAATTAATTAATGTCGGTGGGATTAAATAGAGGAGATGCAATATCTCTTAATTAATTAAAACTACTATTATTATCTTGAATTAATTAATTAACTACACATTTAATTTGTACTATATACATAGTGTTAATTTATAATCTTCTGATTGAATTATATGCACAAATATTTCCATTATTATTATATAAATGGCTGATTTATATGTTTTTTTTATTTATATAATTATGTATAGTAAACTAATTTTGCAATGTCAATTGTTTTAAATAGATCCATTAAGAATCCACTACCCAAACATAAATGAGAATTACAAATCACAACATATAAAAATATGAAAATGAATTTTTATTTTTATGCTAATTTAATAAAATAGAGATAATGCTATATAAACTACATTTGATTCTTATATTCTTAAATATTATACCAAATATTGCTTTAGATTCTTACATACTACTTTTCATTGCATTCACATTAATTGATTCCATAAATCATTGGGGATTATTAAAAATAAATATATTATTATGTAGTAGCATATTTGTGAGGACAGTAATATAAATTTTGAAAGTGTTTATACAATAACCAAAAAAAGAAATATAAAGATTCATATCTTGACTGCATAGGGTTTAAAATTAAAAAAAAAAAAAACAACAACAACAACAACTCCACTATATATAATTAAAGTATTATACTAAAGAATCTCAATCAAGTGTATAAACCACATTAAACATGTCCAAATGCAATGCAACTATCTAACAATAAATGATAAAAAAGTTGAATTATTTTTCAAACTTACCTGGCAAACCGGTGGAGGTGGAGACTAGAAGGGGCAATGGTGGAGATCGGGGGCGGTGTCGGCACAACGACAAGCAATGGAGGACGGACAGCGAAGAGGGAGAGTGTTGAGGGAGGGACGGATCATGCGTGAAAATGAAGAAGGAAGAAGAAGGTGGGAAATTAATAATGAGTTTGTGACAGAAATTCAATTCCATAACAAACCCATTAATGTTTGCAAGAAAGATGGATTTCTATCGCAAACAGGTGGTACAAATGCCGCTAGTTTGCGATGGGAATCCACCATTCATCGCAACACCCTGGTGGGGTTTTGCGACGAAAGACTCCTCCGTTGCAACACCCCACCATGGTCTTGCGACAAACGATTTCTCCATCGTAAAACCTCGGTGGGGTTTTACAATGGACGCCTCTTTCATCGTAAAACTATCGATTTTGCGACAGACAAACCTTGTCCATCGCAAGGTTGGACAAGGTTTGCGACAGACATAGTTGTCCCTCGCAAACTTTGTCCATTTATGACAGAATTTATAATTCATTGCAAATGTTGCTGTTTTGTGACGGAATTTAACTTTTGTCACAAATACCCCTAAATTTAAGACACAAAAAATTCCGTCACAAATTTCGTCGCTAATCAGCTATTTTCTAGTAGTGTAAAATGTTACAGAAACAAATAAAGCCTTTATCATGAAACTATGTTGGGGGCTTATATGTGATAGAAAGCCTTATGGGTGAAAGAGCTTAGATCAAAATATAACTGTGGTAAGAATGAGATTCTAGATATTAAGAAGCAAAGTAGCTCGTCCCTAATATAGAGAGGAATCAGCAAGGTGTGGGAAAAGGTTTGAAATGTTATTGGAAGGAAAATTGGGAATGGTCTTTCTGGCTAAACAATTGGTCTAACGTGAACATTCATCTCATTGATTTGGTTCAAGGTTATGAACATCTCATTGATCAGAATGAGAGTATGGTTGAGCACGTGATAGAAAGATATGAAAGGAATAGCAGAAAGATGGAGTATTGGTTTCCTTCTCATATAATACATCAAATTGTCTGTAGCACCCTTCTTGTGAGGAGAGAGGAGATGACAAAATATATTGGAAATCATCATCTGATGGGTGCTTCTCAGTCAAATCGGCATATCATATCCTTTTATCAAGTAATCAACGAGTTGCGGATAACATATGGAAGATTATATGGAGATGGCATGTGCTAGAGAAAATTAAAACCTTCATGTGGTTAGCTGCTAATGGAAGAGCTCATACATCAAAGTTGAGGATGCAAAGAGGTCTGGAGATGTATGCTATTTGCCCTTTTAGATGCGAGATGGATGAATATTTGATGCATATGTTGCGAGATTGCTCTAATGTCAATGAGTGCTCGAAATCACAAGTCAGAACAGAAAAATGGAATACTTTCTCTTCTTTATAGGGGGTGGAATGGATCAAATGGAATCTAACTTATGGGATTGGGAAAGAATATAGGAAGAAGGTTCAGTGGCCAAGCTTCTTTGGGTATCTTTGCTGGGATGCATGGGTATCACGATGTAACAAGTTGTTTGCTTGTGAGGCGTCTGATGGGGGTTTGAATGCACAACATAATTTCTTTAGAGCATGTTCAGATTACGATATTCTCAAGGAAGATGATGGAGACGAAAATTAATAGTTCTCATGCAAACCAGATTCAAAATGAAGAGGGCTTCATTAAAGTAACAGTTGATGGATCAATCTTGGAGGATGGAAAGAGAGGATGCAGAGGCGTTCAAGACAAAATATGATAGATGGTTAGTAGGATTTAGTTTCAAACTTATCAATGTTCCTTCAACTGTTGCAGAAATAATTGGTTGCATCCAAGGACTTCAATTGTGTTGGTTCGGAGGGCATAAAAAAATTAAGTTAATTTCTCATTGTATAGATGCCATTAATTATATGTTGAGAAGATGTGATCAGCATCATCCTTTCAAAGATATTATAGATGATATGAGGATGCTTCTTTGTAGAGATTAGCAAGTTGTCGTCACTAGCTCATGAATACCAAGAGACCATAACCATTGCGGATCGTTTAGCAAGCTACTCTCATAATATAAATGTGACCTTTTGTCTATTTCATCAACCTCCTCCCTTTATTCAAGAGGCAGAAGTTGAAGAATGTTAGAAGTCTTTGATGAGGTTGTTGTAATGTCCTTGTTGACATTTTGAATACAGTATTATTCTAAAAAAATAATAATCATTTTTCATCATAATATAAAGAACGTAATAAATTAAAATTTATTTTCTTTTCAATAACTAAAAAATATTGTCAAGAAACCACATTTAAACCCAGTTAAGTCAAGGGTTCTAATTGAAGTTTATAAAGGGAAATCAAATTTAAAAGTGTCAATTAAGGGGCCCTTTAGGGTCTACTGCCAACCCTTTAAGCTCACAATATTTTTTTTTAACAAGAAATAATTTATTGATGCAAGATTAGAAGGTAAAGTATTAAATCCTTAACCATAAAAAGATCCTATTGTTAAAATTACAGTATATGTGGATAATTGAACCATTTTATTAAGTGTTTAGATTACAGTGAAAAATATGACCAAAACAGATTAACAATAGGTATTTTAATAAAATTATTATTTAGAATTATGATATATAAAATTAGTTATTTATATAATTGATTATAACAATTAATTATCATAAACTATTTTAAATAATTAATGTTTAAATCAAGACTGATTTTAACTTAAAAATACACTTTAGTATTAAAAAGAGTGTTTAGATCATTTTTAACACCATTAAAGTTTTGTCTATAGTACTGTACAACAACAACAAAAAGTATACTCGATACTCAATTCTATCTATCCATATAATTATTCATTTGATGATATTAAGAAGGCATCATCTCCGTGTGATTCCAGAACAATCTAGTCGGACCTATTTCCCGTTTTAGACATTTCTTGGAAGCCGTCGTCGTTTCTAGTAATCTCTCGAATTTTCTTCACCGTCTTCTTTCTTCCTATATATTTCTCTTCCCCATTTCTCCGCCTCCAATCAAGGCTGATTCTGATATTCGCGCTAACAAACGCCATACGTACAATCAACTTCATTTCTTCGTCTTTCATAATCCTCGCATTCTATCTTCATCTCTGCATCGCATAGCTTTCTTGCATCAATGGTGGCTCAGACGGAAGGAAAGGCCATTGGCATCGACCTCGGCACCACCTACAGCTGTGTAGGTGTATGGCAGAACGATCGCGTTGAGATCATAGCCAATGATCAAGGTAACAGAACAACTCCTTCTTATGTTGCTTTCACTGATACAGAGCGTCTCATTGGAGACGCCGCCAAGAACCAAGTCGCCATGAACCCACAGAACACTGTTTTCGACGCCAAGCGACTCATCGGTCGGCGATTCTCCGATCCTACTGTCCAAAGCGATATGAAGCACTGGCCGTTCAAGGTTGTGTCTGGTCCCGGCGACAAGCCAATGATCGTGGTTCAATACAAAGGAGAGGAGAAACAGTTCGCAGCCGAAGAGATTTCTTCAATGGTGTTGACGAAAATGAAGGAAATCGCGGACGCATATTTGGGTCAAACGGTGAAGAACGCCGTGGTTACCGTCCCTGCATATTTCAATGATTCTCAGAGACAAGCTACGAAAGACGCCGGTGCTATTGCAGGGCTTAATGTGATGAGAATCATCAATGAGCCCACTGCGGCTGCTATTGCATATGGTTTGGACAAGAAGGCTTCGAGGTCTGGTGAACAGAACGTTCTTATCTTCGATCTCGGAGGTGGAACTTTTGATGTTTCATTGCTGACAATTGAAGAGGGGATTTTCGAAGTGAAGGCCACAGCTGGTGATACTCACTTGGGAGGCGAAGATTTTGACAACAGGCTTGTGAATCACTTTGTGCAAGAGTTCAAGAGGAAGCACAAGAAAGATATTAGTACCAATGCAAGAGCTCTGAGAAGATTGAGGACTGCTTGTGAGAGGGCCAAGAGGACTCTGTCTTCAACAGCTCAGACGACAATTGAGATTGATTCCCTTCATGAAGGTATTGATTTCTACTCCACAATTACTAGAGCAAGGTTTGAGGAATTGAACATGGACTTGTTCAGAAAATGCATGGAACCTGTTGAAAAATGTCTTAGGGACTCTAAGATTGACAAGAGTAGAGTTCATGAGATTGTTCTTGTTGGTGGCTCTACAAGGATTCCAAAAGTACAACAACTTCTGCAGGATTTCTTCAATGGGAAAGAGCTGTGTAAGAGCATAAACCCAGATGAAGCCGTGGCTTATGGTGCTGCCGTGCAAGCTGCAATTCTGAGTGGTGAAGGGAACCAGAAGGTTCAAGACTTGCTTCTGCTTGATGTCACCCCTCTCAGCCTTGGAATTGAAACTGCAGGAGGTGTGATGACGGTGTTGATACCAAGAAATACAACAATTCCCGCCAAGAAGGAACAAATTTTCTCCACTTACTCTGACAATCAGCCTGGAGTGCTGATTCAGGTGTATGAAGGAGAGAGGGCAAGAACCAAGGATAACAATTTGCTCGGGAAATTCGAGCTCACCGGGATCCCACCGGCACCAAGGGGAGTTCCTCAAATCAATGTGTGCTTTGACATTGATGCAAATGGCATATTGAATGTGTCAGCAGAGGATAAGACAGCAGGCGTGAAGAACAAGATTACTATTACTAATGACAAAGGCAGATTGAGCAAAGAGGAGATAGAGAGGATGGTGCAGGAGGCAGAGAAGTACAAGGCACAAGATGAGGAAGTGAAGAAGAAGGTGGAGGCCAAGAACTCTCTGGAGAACTATGCCTATAATATGAGGAACACTATCAAGGATGAGAAATTTGCAGGGAAATTGGATCCGGCAGATAAGCAGAAGATTGAGAAGGCAATTGATGAAACAATTGAGTGGCTTGACGGAAACCAATTAGGAGAGGTGGATGAGTTTGAGGACAAATTGAAGGAATTGGAAGGATTGTGCAACCCCATTATAGCAAAGATGTATCAAGGTGGCAGCGGCGGCGATGTGCCCATGGACGGCGGTGCAAGCATGCCTAAAGGTGGCTACAGCAAATCAACTTCTGGTGGTGTAGGTGCAGGGCCCAAGATTGAAGAAGTTGACTAAGTGTTCAAGGGGAAGACTTCTCAATTGATTTTTCTCTCATAAATCAATTGCTGGATTTTAAACTAGTAGTGTCTTGCGCTTAGAGAAATGAGCTTGTTTTGTCAAATTCTGACAGGTCATGGAAAGAATAGCTGCATCTGATGTGTAAACCATATAATTTTTGTTTCCGAATGTTGTGTCAACTGAATATTACAGTATATTGGCAAATATTTTCTATAAGATGACAAAAATAAAAAATCTCGACTTGCATTAGGCTCATCATGTTCTTTTTATGCTTTCTGAATTATGCAGCTTTCATTTGTTTCTTTTCTTTTACTTGTAGTATGGCGAAAGTTCAGCTCATTAATACTACTGAGTTTCATTGATATTCTATTGAGATTGAATATGGAATATTTACGCTGAAGCTCTTGACTTGCTTAATTTTTTGTAGGGTCATGCAATTCCGTGCGACCAAAGAAACTAATTTCCAATTTCAATTGGATTTATATATCTATACCCCTCAATCCCAGCTTACTAAACAGCCCTATGTGTTGCAGCATCAAAATGAAGATGGGTGTATCCTTCTGATTTCCACTTTTCAATGAGATCTGGAGAGATCTCAATTGCCGAAAAATATAAATTACACTGTGCTTCATATTTTGCTTTTAATGTTAGAGACCTTGATTTCCCTGAAGGGGTTTTACCCTATGAAATCGATATTTTTTATTTTGATTAGCAAGGCAAGTAAAAGCTATGAGATGTTCAACAACTGGACAACAAATTATAGTTGGGATATAGATCCAAAGATATTATTCAGTAAATCTTTTATGTAGCTGATCCGAGTAGAAGCCTGGAGGACCATGTAAACAATTTACACTTGGAGAAATCTGAATTACTTGTAATTCTATGGCAGTGGAGGTTTTGTAGAAGAGCAATAATATGTTACTCTTTCTGTATAAAATATATTTGAGAAACTGATTTCCATATCATAGATGTAAGATAAATTTTTTATATTTATCAACATTTTTCTAATTTTTTTCATTGATGCTCTCTCAACAATAATTAAAGAAAAGAGGGAATAAGAGAATTATAGAAGATAATTAAGGTGTTTTATAAAATACATATCATATTAACTAATTTAACTAACTTTCTTAATCTAATTAAATTAGGTAATTATGTTTTATATTAATAACCGAAGAGAGTGTATTGAGAGCTTTAATCAGATATGGTAATTTTTTTTTTTTGATACAAGGTGAGGGAGGGGGGAATCGAACCTAGGACTTAAAGGGGGGAAATGAATCCCAATACCACTGCACTACTAGTAGTGCTGGTATCAGACATGGTAATTAAATACAATAGTGGTACCAATAATTTTGGTAATTAAAAATCAGATAAATAAATCAGACAGCCCCTAAATCTATTTATAAAAATCAACAACACATATGAAAAATTTTATCTCATAAAAAGGAGCTCTCAACTGAGGGAGTAAAAATATTCCAACAATGTCCCAAAAACATAACAAAGATTTAGAAAAATAACAGTTTCAAATGATTTGGTAGACCAATAATTGTATTAGCCAACCCGTAAGGTAACTAAGTTAATACCCTTTTAATGTTTGATGAGGATAAATTTATATAACCTTCTTAAATTTCAATTTTAATTATTTATAAAGAGATCCTTGAATTTTCAATTTTATTTTAAAATAAAAAGATTATTGAGAATTCAGTGTAAAATAAAGGGTTGAAGTTCAAATTTATCCCAAAACTTATCACGTAGGAGCACTTCAAAAGGTTTTTGAAGAGTAATGTCATTTGAAAGTTTTCAAATCATAGTAATTTTTCCTACCATTATTTCAATTAAGTTTAATTATTAGTTGACAAATTATTTTGAATTGTCAGTACACATATCATCTACATCAATTTTGTCTTGAGTTTAAGTACAAATTTTCTAGAATGTTTTAACTCAAAAGTGGCATTATCATGTTAGTTTTCAAATCGTATCAATTTCATTCTGATTGTTATCCATGTTAAGTTTATACCATTAGTAGAAACATATTCATTTGCCAAGTCCACGTTTCATTCATTTCAATTTTTTTTTTCAAAGTTATATTTTAAAAAAATACATTTCATCTTAAGGATTAGAGAAAATGAAAAAAGGTACTCACCTATCTTTTTAGTAGAATATTGAAAGATGGAAAAGAACCCTTTTAAAATGCAAAAGTGTTTAACAATCACACTCAGTTTTGATGCAAGATGAAGGTAAAGTTTTAAATCCTTAAATATAAAGATCTATGGTTAAAATTACAACATATGTGGATAATTGAACCATTTTATTATGTTTCTAGATTAACAGTAGGAACAATAAATTTTAAATAAAATTATTATTTAAAATTATGATATATAAAATTAATTATTCAATAAATTAAAATTGATTATAACAATTAATTATCATAAACAATTTTAAATAGTTAATGGTTAAATCAAGATTGATTTTAACTTAAAATATACTTTAGTATTAAAAAGAGTGTTTAGATCATTTTTAACGGAATTAAAGTTTTGTCCATACTGTACAGCAACAAAAAGTAGCTCCATACTTAATTATTCGTTGTAGTTGTATCAAATTATATAGCCAGTAATACTAAGAAGACATGAACGTGTAGAAAACACGAAAGTCAGGGAACGTATTCTCTCCAGATTCCAGAACAGTCTAGTCGGACCTATTCCCAGATCTCTTGGAAGCCGTCGTTTCTAGTAATGTCTAGAATTTTCTTCAACGTCTTCTTTCTTCCTATATATTTCTCCTCTCAATTAGTGTTTCTTCTTCCTTTATAATTCTCACATCCTATCTTCCTTTCTCAATCGCATAGTTTTCTTGCATGAATGGTGGTCCAGACGAAAGGAAAAGCCATTGGCATCGACCTCGGCACCACCTACAGCTGTGTCGCTGTATGGCAGAACGATCACGTTGAGATCATAGCCAATGATCAAGGCAACAGAACAACTCCTTCCTATGTTGCTTTCACTGATACAGAGCGTCTCATTGGAGACGCTGCCAAGAACCAAGTCGAAAAGAATCCCCAGAACACGGTTTTCGACGCCAAGCGACTCATCGGCCGGCGATTCTCCAATCCTTCTGTTCAAAGCGATATGAAGCACTGGCCATTTAAAGTCGTGTCTGGTCCTGGCGACAAGCCAATGATCGCGGTTCGATACAAAGGCGAGGAGAAACAGTTCGCAGCCGAAGAGATTTCTTCAATGGTGTTGACGAAAATGAAGGAAGTGGCAGAGGCATATTTGGGACAAACAGTGAAGAACGCCGTTGTGACTGTCCCTGCATATTTCAATGATTGTCAGAGACAAGCTACGAAAGACGCCGGTGCTATTGCAGGGTTTGATGTGATGAGAATCATAAATGAGCCTACCGCTGCTGCTATCGCATATGGTTTGGACAAGAAGGCTTCGAGCTCTGGTGAAGAGAACGTTCTTTTCTTTGATCTTGGAGGTGGAACTTTTGATGTTTCACTGCTCTCAATTGAAGAGGTGATTTTCGAAGTCAAGGCCACTGCTGGTGATACTCACTTGGGAGGTGAAGATTTTGACAACAGGCTTGTGAATCAATTCGTGCAAGAGTTCAAGAGGAAGCTCGGGAAGGATATTAGCACCAATGCAAGAGCTCTAAGAAGATTGAGGACTGCTTGTGAGAGGGCAAAGAGGACTCTGTCTTCAACAGCTCAGACAACGATTGAGATTGATTCTCTCCATGAAAATATTGATTTCTACTCTACAATTACCAGAGCAAGGTTTGAGGAATTGAACAGGGACTTGTTCAGAAAATGCATGGGACCTGTGGAGAAATGTCTTAGGGACTCTAAGATTGACAAGAGCAGAGTTCATGAGATTGTTCTTGTTGGTGGCTCTACAAGGATTCCAAAAGTACAACAGGTTCTGCAGGATTTCTTCAATGGAAAAGAGCTGTGTAAGAATATAAACCCAGATGAAGCTGTGGCTTATGGTGCTGCCGTGCAAGCTGCAATTCTGGGCCGTGAAGGGAACCAGAAGGTTCAAGACTTGCTTCTGCTTGATGTTGCCCCTCTCAGCCTTGGTATTGAAACTGCAGGAGGTGTGATGGCAGTGTTGATTCCCAGAAACACAGCAATTCCCGCCAAGAAGGAACAGATTTTCTCTACTTACTCTGATAAACAACCTGGAGTGCTCATTCAGGTGTATGAAGGAGAGTGATGAAGACCTTTTGTCATTAGCCTTGGGGTCCACAATCAACAATTAACCAAGGATTGCGTATAGGCAAACCTAGGATCGTTCTCTCTTTTCGAGGAGCCTTTAATTGAATCCTAAGTAATCTAAATGTCATGCAAATGCAATGAAAACAAGGGGGATTGGGTTTTGGATTTTTAAATTAATAAACTAAAATAGAAATGCAATTTAAATGAAGCAAAGATAAAATAGAATATAAGAAAACGAGAAGAAACAGATTAAAATCGATCAACCCAACGTTCAGATTCCAGAGACTTCCATCATTGAACGAAATATAAATAACCCACGTTTGGCTCTGGACGAACCGAGATCTCTGCATTCGCCCAGAAAATCCCTCGACTAGACGATCGCCTAGAATATGTCCGAACAGCGGCGTCCCACTGTGCGATCGCACAGCAAAACTTAAAACCTAGTTCGAACTCAGTCCTTGGGATGAACCAAACCGAATATTAAATCTAATATTCGAACTATTTCCAGAAATCGGATCCGATAAGATGAAAATAGAAACGAGTTAAATTACGATAAAGCACAAGTTCTCTAGACGAATCATGGAATCCTCAACGTTGGATCAATCAAAGAAGCTTAGCCAAGCATGGCTAGGAAAAACGCAAAAGAAAAGATGATGAAGAACATGAAGAACAACTAAGAGAAAATAAAAAGCTTCTAATTTAATCTGTAAAACCCATAAAGGGTAATTGAGAATATGTTTGTAGCCACCATCTCATATTCCTTATATAGGAAAGATGACTAAAAATAGAAAACCTCTAATAAATAGAAAATCTTTAAAAAATAGGAAACCTCTAATAAATAGGAAACCCCTAATCAATAGGAAATCCCTATAAAAAAAGGAAACATCTAAAAATTGGTCTTTTATTACAAAATTCGAGCAAAATAAAAATCCAGAAAAATAGGTCTGTCTTTAGCTCCAATTTCGTCCATCTTCTTGTCCAAATTAGCCTTCCGAGTCTTCATAACAATTGTAGCTCTCTGAATCATCTAAAAAAAGAAAGAAGAATCAGGCTAATCGGATATCTAGATCAAAAGTTATGGCGAAAATACTAAATCACTGTAAATCTGGAATTTAATCAAAAAAATGAATTAAATCCAATTAAAAGCTCAAAGCTCGATTAAGTAATAAAATCCATTATTTAATGACTAAACAATCCTAAATTTATTCACCAAGAGATACAATTATGTGTAATAATATTCAATTATCAAATTCCCCCACACTTATCTTTTTGCACTCCTGAGCAAAATTCAAAGAAAAAGACTAAAATGAAAAACTCTTCCTTTCTAACAATCGCTAACAATGGAAAAATTTAATAAAGGACACAAGACTTCAAAAGACCAATCAATCAAGACCAAAATTCTTTCATCTCAAATTACAAATCCTGGCAATCTCAATCAATGATGCTAATCACACAAGATAGTCTCTCAAGGGATACCCTCAATCAATCTCTCAAGTGTATAGGATAAATAAGTGTATCGCTCAAATTCTGCTCAAGAAAATAGTCCTACCATAGGCTTGCTCAATTTCTACTTCTCCACCACTTATGACACATGCATGCAAAAATCAAGAGAGCTTGTTATTGAAGGCTGTAATGGGGCTAGGGTATAGGTGTGAATAAGTATGGATATGATTGGCTAAGCACCCAAAAAATTCAAAGAACATCAGTTAGTAATAGCAAATGACCTCAGTAACCTTCCTTTTTATTTCTCCTTCTTTACATTGCTTCCTCTCTTTTTCTTTTTTCTCTTTTCTTTTCTTTTCTTTTCTTCTTTTTTTTTTCTTTCTTTTGAATTTTTTTTCCTTTTTTCCTTTTCCTTTTTGTACTTTTTTTTTCTTTTTCTTTTTTTTTTCCTTTTTTTTTGTTTCCTTTTCCTTTTTGTACTTTTTTTTCTTTTTCTTTTCTTTTTCTTTTTTTTTTTGTACTTTTTTTTTCTTTTAGAATAACAATGACCAAAATCAATGCCAAATGATAAATGATACACAATCAAATACTCCCCCCACACTTAAAATGTTGCACACCTGGGCAACCCCCACACTTAAGCACAAAACTAAGGTGAAACCAATGCTCAATAAATTTCCAAGGTGCGGGATAAAATGGTTTTACGCTTAGGCTTGTAATGTGGCTTAGAAAAGAATGAGTCAAGAAGGCACAAAGGGGCTAGCAAAGGAAATATAATATAAGGGAAAGGCTATTTGGCCAAAGTGGGAAAATGAAAGGAAGAAAACAAGCTTCCATCATATTTATGCACGTAAGTGAAAAATTAGCTTCAAAAAGAAAAGGAGCAAGTTCTAGAGAACACAAATCATGAGCAGATGCACACATGAAAGAAAGAATGGTAAAAGATGAATTCCATTCATGCAGGCCCAAAACCTCACTAGGGTTAATACCAAATCATGCAACCAGCATCCCAAAATTAACTACCAAGAAATATAATCCAAGAGTCCAGAAATTCAGCCTCAGAGAGAAGGATCCATCAAAACCAAGATGTCAAGGTTCACAAGAGGTAGAGCAATCATAGAAAGAGAGCGTGTTATTCATAATTTTTTTTTTACCTACTAAACTACATTATTTCTACTTTTTTACTGATTCGTGTCCCTCCCCCACACTTATCTTCCTCATACAACAATTAAGCCCAAGTAATCATATGAATTAGGAAGAAAATAAGTAAGGAAAGGGACAACCTTGTTAGTTCCCTGTGTGTTTTGATGATTACTAACAATTGTAAACAATATTGATAAGGTTTGACAAAGTTTAGAATAATTTAAACTTGTATTTTTCAATCTGTCAAAACCAAACTCGAGCCTGGTAGTGTTGAACTCGAGCCTGGATTTGACAGAGAGCACAAACTTGTCCAGTTGATTCCCAAACTCGAGACTGAACCTGAAGTTTAAAATTAAACTTTTGAAAAGTTCACATGAACTCGAGCCTACTAAGGTCAAACTCGAGTTCATTCTTTCCAGAGAGTTTTTGAACTTTGAGAACATGTTAAACCTTACACTTGCTTTCTTCAAACCTCAAGTTTGAAAGGATCCAAAGAAAGTTTTGAGAGCATGAACTCGAGCCTGTCATGGCAAACTCGAGTTCATCTCTGGCGGGACAAGTTGTTTGAAACTTAAAGATATTTTCAAGCTCTGCACTGTTCCATTAAAAGAAAAGTGTTTCGGTTTGAAAAGTTCACCAATGCTCAAACTCGAGCCTAACATATTCAAACTCGAGCCTAGTTTTGGCCGAGAGCAAAGAACTGTTTTTAAGCTATTTAAACTCGAGCCTGAGATTTACAAACTCGAGCCTAAAAGTTCCAGAGAGCAAAGAACTTTTGGATATGTTTTTAAACTCGAGAGTGTGTTTTGCAAACCTCAGGTTTGTGTTTTCAAGCTAAAACGAAGTCTGTTCAAAAGTGTCTCGAACTCGAGCCTGACATTAATGAACTCGAGTTCATTTCAACCCGAGAGCATTTTAGTTTTTCAATGATCTGCAAACCTCAGGTTTATAAAGCAAACCTCAGGTTTACACTTTTTGAACTTGCACAGTTTTGAACACTAAAGCCTCGAACTCGAGCCTGTAAGAACTGAACTCGAGTTCGTGACGCTGGTTCAGAATTTTTGAATTTGGGCATTTCAGAAATCAATGTTATTTGATTCTATCTTCTTCCAATATTATTCTCTGATATTCCCTGCTATGTTTAACGTATTTATTAGTGGATTTCAGAGCATTAAAGAATGTTTGGTGAGAGGTTAGAGTATAAAGCAAAAAGCACCTCAGAGCATTTATTGCAAAGCACAAAAGTTACTCCTTCTACCCAAATCCTTCTGCACACGCTTACAAAGCATTTAAGGATGTTAGCTGAAACAAGAAAACTCCTCTCCAACGGATTAATTCGCAGAAAGTCAGCCCTGATGTCTTGACCAACTAGATTAAGGGAAAACAAGAGAGAGAAGACCCCAAAAACCACTTCAGAACACTTGGGCAACTTCTCCAACGGTCTGATTCAAGCTACAACGGTCATTTAATGTTCTCTAGCTATAAATAGAGTTCATTAACATCTTCAAAATGATATACAACTACTCTGAGCGAATTTCTACTAAATTCATTTATTGTGTATCAGCTTTCACTTATAGAGTATCATACTTGATACAAGTACTTCAGTGTTCATCATATCTACTCTGTAAGAGAGTTAAATACTTGTAAATCATTTATTGATTGAGATAACTACAAGTCAGGGGACTTGGTAGTTGGGTGTATTGATTACGACTTGTAAGGGGGAGTGTGTTCTAGTGAGAGAACAACTCTTAGTACAGAGTGTGTAATCAATATTTGATTATAGTGGATTGAAAATCCCAGGTGAGGCTTGGGGACTGGATGTAGGTCAGAGAAAGGACCGAACCAGTATAAATCACATTGTGTAAAGCTTTCCTTCCCTACTCCTCTATTAGCCTCTGTTTTCATTAGTCAAAAACAGAGCTCAATCCTTAATTTTTAAAGATACCCAATTCACCCCCCCTCTTGGGTATTTAGCTCCACTCTTCATTTGGTATCAGAGCAAGGTCTTCTCAGAAGAGTTTTACCACTCGAGAAGGATCACTATGGAAGGAATTCTTCCAGATGGAGCTTCAATCAATAGACCTCCCGGTTTCGACGGCGAACACTACTCTTTCTGGAAAGCAAAATTTCGTGTGTTCGTGATGGCTACAGAATATGGTCTATGGAGGGTCTTTGAGACTGGAGACTATGTTCCAGTCAAGGTAGAAGGAGGCATCACTGTTCCCAAGACAGAAGCCGAGTTCAATGATGATGATAAGAAGAACATCACTCTCAATAGCAAGGCTATCCTGATGCTTCAGAGTGCTCTTAGTCAAAAGGAGTACTTTCGTATCTGTAATTTGACAACAGCTAAAGAGATGTGGAAGGCGCTGGAAATAGCTTATGAAGGAACATCTGGAATCAAGGAAAATCGCGTCAACATTCTAACCACTGAATATGACTTGTTGCGAATGAAGCAAGGCGAGAGTATTGGAGAATTTCAGTTGAGATACACTCATTTGACCAATCAGCTAGCGGCCTTGGGAAAGCTTTTTGATCAAGGAGCCCAAGTGAGGAAAATCCTCAATATTCTGACAAAGGATTGGGAAGCAAAAGTTACCGCCATTGAAGAAGCTCGTGGAGAGTCAATGACTTCAGTTGCCGCATTGTTTGGTAGCTTATCTGAATACGAGAGCAAACTGAGGTTCAAGAAGGAATTAGAAGATGTCAATGGTGGCAACAATCGCAACAAGGGAGTGGCTCTCAATGTGGAAAAGGATGAGGAAGATGACGACGAGGATGAAGAGATTGGCATGATGGTCCGGAGATTCAAGAAGTTTTATAAAAGAGATCAAGGCTTCAAGAAATTTCAGAAAGGAAGTTCGAGCTATGAATCAAAGAAGCCTATCATCTGCTATGAATGCGAGAAGCCCGGACACATCAAGGCAGAATGCCCTCAGCTGAAAAACCAAGAGAAAGAAAAGAAGAAATTCAAGAAATACAAAAAGAAGGCATATGTGTCAGCTATATGGGGAGATAGCTCATCGGATGAGGATGAAGCTGAAGAGGATGAAAGTGAAAAAGCCAACATATGCCTGGTTGCTGAGGAAGAAGTACAACCTAGTGAAATAAATGAGGTATATGAATCTCTTCCTTCCTATGATGAATTGTTTGCTGAATACAATGTTGTTCAAAAGGAGTTTGAAAAACTTGCAGACAAGTACATGTCTTTGAAAAGAAAAAATTCTTTTCTTGAACTGCAAATTGAAAACCTCTCTTCTCCTCAATCTCTGATTTGTGATGAATGCTCTATCCTAGAGAAAAAGAATTCACAACTTACAAAAGCACTTGAGAAATTTACTAAGGGAAGTGAAATGCTCAATGTGATTTTGAAACAACAACGTTTTACAAACGATAGATCGGGCATTGGTTATAGACCAGACTTTGATAAGAAGAAAGGAAAGAAAAAGAATGGACAAAAATCCTATATGAATTATTTCACTAAATCTGTTCATTCCTCAAACCCTTTTGCACATTGTACATATTGCAATAGGAAGGGTCATTCTACCTCATCTTGTTTTCATCGAAAAGAAAGAAAAGCTAAACCTGTAGGAAATTATGTCTGGGTACCAAAAGGAACATATGTTCCCAAGGTGCATGCTAACCCCAAAGGACCCAAGAAAAGATGGGTACCTAAAACTTGACCTCTGGTGATCTGCAGGTATGTCTTAGAGCATCAAGGCCGAACAAGTGGTACATTGATAGTGGATGCTCAAGACACATGACTGGAGACAAATCAAAGTTTTTATCAATAAAGCCAAAAGATGGAGGTAGAGTCACATTTGGAGGTGATCAATCCGGGAAAATCGCTGGCATTGGTGAGATAGGCAACAATGAAGGCCCACTCATCAAAGACGTCTACCTTGTAGAAGGATTGTGTCACAATCTCCTAAGTGTGAGCCAAAGCACCGATAAGGGTAATTTGGTAATATTTGACTCTGATGAATGCTTTATTGTTAAAAAGGATTTGATCTCCATAAATGATTTGAAAAATAAAGCTTTATTTAGAGCACCTAGAGATGGAAACTGTTATACTTTGAACCTCTCTAGCAATGCTTCTACTTCTGAAAATTGTTTTGTAAGTAACTTGAATGAGAGTTGGCTATGGCATAAGCGATTAGCTCATGTTAATATGTATCAACTTGGCAAGTTATTGAAAAAGGATTTGGTTATTGGCATTCCCAAACTGAATTTCAAAAATGATACGATTTGTGATGCTTGTCAAAAGGGAAAACAGACCAAATCTTCTTTTAAAGCTAAAAATGAAATTTCAACAAACAGACCTCTTCAACTTCTTCACATGGATCTAGTTGGACCAGCTAGAGTGAAAAGTCTTGGTGGAAACTTATACACTTTGGTCATTGTTGATGATTTCTCTAGATTTACTTGGACAATATTTTTATCTTCTAAAGATGAAACCTTTGATCAGTTTGTTTCATTTGCCAAGAAGGTCCAAAACGAGAAAGGGTTATCAATTTCAGGAATACGGACTGATCATGGTGGAGAGTTCGAGAATCAAGCCTTTGCTGAGTTCTGTGATAGTATGGGGATCAACCATAATTTCTCGGCACCAAGAACACCACAACAGAATGGTGTTGTGGAGAGAAAGAATCGAGTACTCACGGAAATGGCCCGGGCAATGCTGAACGAATATAACACTTCACAAGTGTTTTGGGCGGATGCCATGAGTACGGCCTGTTACATCTCCAACAGAGCCTATGTGAGAAAGAAGTTGAACAAGACCCCGTACGAACTCTACAAAGACCGAAAGCCAAACCTCAGTCACCTACATGTCTTCGGATGTAAGTGCTATGTGCACAATAACGGTAAAGACAATCTTGGTAAATTCGATCCTAAAGCTGATTTAGCTATCTTTATTGGTTATTCTAATAGGAGTAAAGCATATAGAGTCTTTAATACTAGAACTAAGATTGTTGAAGAATCTATACATGTTGTATTTTGTGAATCTGAATCTGATAAATCCTTAGATGATGAAGAGGAGACTATTTTCAAAAACAAATTCTTTTCGAAAAATGCTCCTACTCCTTCTGAAAACTCTGAAAATGTTTTTGAGGCTGATCCTGAAAACAATTTAGAAAATCCTGACCAGTCTCAACCTAGAGCTTGGAGATTTATAAGGAATCATCCTTTAGACCAAGTCATAGGTGATGTGAATCAAGGAGTTAGGACCAGAAATAGTACTCTGAATGAAGTTACATTTTCTGCATTTATTTCACATATAGAGCCCTCTAAGATAGAAGAAGCCCTTTCAGACAATGATTGGGTGATTGCTATGCAAGAGGAGCTACATCAATTTGATAGAAATCAAGTTTGGGACTTGGTACCTAGACCCAAAGACCATCCGGTAATTGGGACAAAATGGGTATTCAAGAACAAACGTGATGAGTCAGCCATCATTGTGCGTAACAAGGCTAGATTAGTGGCCAAAGGTTACAATCAAGAAGAAGGAATAGACTATGAAGAGACTTATGCTCCAGTAGCTAGATTGGAAGCAATAAGAGTTCTTCTAGCATTTGCATGCACAAAAGGTTTTAAACTCTATCAAATGGATGTCAAAAGTGCTTTTCTAAATGGTTTCATTCAAGAGGAGGTGTATGTTGAACAACCTCCAGGTTTTGAAAATGATCAATTTCCCGATCATGTTTTTAGACTTAAGAAAGCCTTGTATGGTCTTAAGCAAGCTCCTAGAGCTTGGTATGAAAGATTGAGTCAATTCTTACTCAATCAAGGATTTATCAGAGGCAAAGCTGATACAACACTTTTCATAAAGAAAAACAAATTGAATGAAATTTTAATTGTTCAAATTTATGTTGATGACATCATATTCGGTGCTACTAATGACTCCTTGTGTGAGGAATTTTCCAAGACTATGCAGGGTGAATTTGAAATGTCAATGATGGGTGAGCTCAACTACTTCCTTGGACTGCAAATCAAGCAACGAAAAAATGGGATATTCATATCCCAAACCAAGTATCTAAATGATTTGCTGAAGAAGTTTGGGATGGACAAGTGCAATGGAGCCGACACACCAATGAGCACAACCACTTCCTTGGATGCTGATGAAGAAGGCAAGGATTTCAACATCACCAAGTATAGAGGAATGATTGGATCATTGCTCTATCTTACCGCAAGCCGCCCAGACATCCAATTCAGTGTAGGGATGTGTGCACGATTCCAATCCGCTCCCAAAGAGTCTCACGCTGAACATGTAAAAAGGATATTCAGATATCTCTCAGATACAAAAACTCTTGGACTATGGTTTCCCAAAGGTCAGCCAGAGCACTTGGTAGCATATTCAGATTCGGATCATGCTGGCTACAAGACGGATAGAAAGAGTACAAGTGGGCAATGCGAGTTCTTTGGCAATTCACTTGTCTCTTGGTTTAGCAAGAAGCAAACTACCGTGGCTGTGTCCTCAACAGAAGCTGAATATGTGGCTGCCTCAAGTTGCTGTGCTCAAGTGTTGTGGCTGAAGCAACAACTTGCTGACTTGGGAGTGCACTTAAAGGAAATCCCAATACTGTGTGATAATACTAGCACAATAAGCTTGGCCAAGAATCCCGTGCAACATACAAGAACCAAGCATATTGATGTGAGACATCACTTCATTCGGGATCATGTGCAGAAGAGAGATGTCAAAGTGATGTTCATTCCAACTCATCTTCAACTGGCGGACATTTTCACCAAACCTCTAGCCAAGGAGCCATTCACTTTCATAAGAAGAGAATTGGGAATGGTAAATCCCAATGAGTTGTAAGCTTACTCTTAACCCAATGTTAGATCAAGGTTTTGATGATTATCTGTTACTAACTTAAGCATCGGAGCTTCTAGATATGTTTTATGCAGGATGCATCTATCTAACATCTGCTGAAAGCTGAGATGAACTCGAGCCTGTGAATGATGAACTCGAGCTCGAGGAAGGCAGATAAAAGATGAAAGGCAAAAGGGTGAGTGAACTCGAGTTCATTAGTAAATGAACCTCAGGTTCACTTCAGGCAGAAAGCAAAAATGAACCTCAGACAAGGTGAACTCGAGTCCATCAATAACGAACTCGAGTTCGAAAGTCACTGAGAGCAACCCTGCTGAGAAATTATTCTGAACTCGAGCCCATAAGTAAGAACCTCAGGTTCACGAGAAAGTTCAAGAGTTCACAGTACACTCTTGAAGTCCAGGTAAGTGGATTTTTATGACGAACTCGAGCCCACAAGTTGTGAACTCGAGTTCATCGTGTGCCCTATATATACTACAGTTGTGAACTTTCCACTTCACTTCACTCGAACCTCCGGTTTGCCCTAATTCCTCTCATCTTCTTCATCTTCTTCATTCTCTGATCTCTGCGAAAATGACTTCCAAATCCTCAAACCCTAAAGAACCTAACCCTAATCCCTCTCAAACTTCCTCTCAAGCTCAATCTGAGCGTCCTGTTCGAACAAAGTCTCGGTCCACTCGTTTACGGTATGGCATTGACAAAGAAATCAGAGGAGTTCAGAGTGGCAACCCCGCGGTTCCTCCCTCTAGACCAAAGGGAGTAGTGATTGGAGAAGAACGTACCAAGAAAAGACACGATCCAGAACCAGAGGTTCAAGGAAAAGGAAAAGCCACTCAACCCACGGTTCCATTAAGGGAGAAGCAACCTTTCAAGCGGAAGAAGACCGCCGGTATTCACTCTGTACCCACTCCCGGACAAGCAAGCTATCAAGGCCAAGCTCAACCCATTCCTCAACCACAGGAGCAACCTGCTCCTCAGGTATCACAGACTCTACCCGCTCTTTACGAGATATACAATCATAAGAGATGTCCTACAGGGTTTAACGAGGAGCCTTGTAGAATGTCAGCAGATGAGGGCAACCTGTTTAAGAAAAAGTTTGATGAAAAGAGAGTCTTCTGTCCAATTGTATCTGTGGATTTAGCCAGGATTAAGGACGAATGTAGTATTGATTTAAGTCCCTGGCTAAAACATTTTGAACCTCTGATATCTATCAAGGCACCCTACAGTCCAAAACTTGTGAAAGTCTTCTATTTTCACATGAAATCTGATAATGTCTTGGATTCAGAGGGTAATCTAGTAGAAGAAAGGATTATTACCAAGGTCCGGGGCCAGAAAATCACGATTACCCCAGCCTATCTCAATTCAATTCTCCAAATTTCCAACCCTCCTAAACCTGAGATTCACAGATATTCCCAACAAGCCACTTTTAGACTGCTTAGGCCAGATGAACCTGTTCCTGAGGGCTTGGAAATCCTTAACTTCACACCTGCTGCAATGCCCCCAAGGAACCGGGCAATTTGGTACATATATACGAGGGATTTATTGCAGAAGGGAGGCAATTTCACCCACTTTGCCAAGAAAGACTTTAACATATTTGCCTCTATCTTGGACAAGCAGCCTCAGAATGTAGGGCATTGGCTATTTCAGGAGATAGCTAAGTTTGCTTTTCACTCCCGGCAGTCCTCTCAGATTCCCTTCCCTAGTTTGGTCTCGATCATTCTCTTTCATGAGAGAATATGGCATTTGGCCGCAAATGATCCTCCACAATTTCCTGCTGAGTTTGGACAACACATCATGAACCTCATGGGGGTTGATAGACCAGAGAAGTCAGACCAGTCCAGAGCTCCGGGGAAATCCAAGCCAGCAAGATCCAGAGCAACTCACTCCCGAGCAGAGGAAGCTCAAAGTGCTCCTCCTCCCTCAGACTTTGATGTTAAGGTTCAAGAGATTGTGGACAAGGCAGTCTCAAACTTAGTTGAGGGTATTGAGTTAGCCATAGGGAAGCTGGTTGCTGAGGTCAACAAAGGTCACAGTGACTTGGTGGACATTCAAGAAGGGTTCAGAGTTGAACAGGAGGCCCTGAAGAACCAGATCAGTGATCAAGCCTCCACCATATCCACTATGTTGGTCACGATGATGAGTTTGAGCGACAAGATGGACAAGATATTGAAGACTCAGTCATCGACTGCTTGTACCTCTGTGCCTGCTCCAGTTTCTGATTCTATGCCTGATCCTCAGCCTGATTCTGTATCTGCACCCCCTATCACTGAACCTCACATTGAACCCCTAGCTTCTGTACCTGACCCACAGCCTGGAGCTCAGCCTACTCTCTCTTCCCCTCCTTTTGCTGATGACAAAGGGGGAGAGAGTGTTGAGTGATTTTTTTTTTTTTGTGGAAATTTCATGTTGTTATTTGATTTTTATATGTTTGTATCTTGTATATGAAATGTCAGTTGCTTATGAGTTGCTTGTGCTTCTGTTATCATCTTAATTTTAACTCTGATAACTTGCTCAGTTTCTCTGATAATCCTTAAAACTTTCACAAACTGAATTTCAAAGAGAGATTCCAAACCAGATTTCAAAATCAACTGTTTACAAGTGTTGTCATCATCAAAAAGGGGGAGAATGTTAGTTCCCTGTGTGTTTTGATGATTACTAACAATTGTAAACAATATTGATAAGGTTTGACAAAGTTTAGAATAATTTAAACTTGTATTTTTCAATCTGTCAAAACCAAACTCGAGCCTGGTAGTGTTGAACTCGAGCCTGGATTTGACAGAGAGCACAAACTTGTCCAGTTGATTCCCAAACTCGAGACTGAACCTGAAGTTTAAAATTAAACTTTTGAAAAGTTCACATGAACTCGAGCCTACTAAGGTCAAACTCGAGTTCATTCTTTCCAGAGAGTTTTTGAACTTTGAGAACATGTTAAACCTTACACTTGCTTTCTTCAAACCTCAAGTTTGAAAGGATCCAAAGAAAGTTTTGAGAGCATGAACTCGAGCCTGTCATGGCAAACTCGAGTTCATCTCTGGCGGGACAAGTTGTTTGAAACTTAAAGATATTTTCAAGCTCTGCACTGTTCCATTAAAAGAAAAGTGTTTCGGTTTGAAAAGTTCACCAATGCTCAAACTCGAGCCTAACATATTCAAACTCGAGCCTAGTTTTGGCCGAGAGCAAAGAACTGTTTTTAAGCTATTTAAACTCGAGCCTGAGACTTACAAACTCGAGCCTAAAAGTTCCAGAGAGCAAAGAACTTTTGGATATGTTTTTAAACTCGAGAGTGTGTTTTGCAAACCTCAGGTTTGTGTTTTCAAGCTAAAACGAAGTCTGTTCAAAAGTGTCTCGAACTCGAGCCTGACATTAATGAACTCGAGTTCATTTCAACCCGAGAGCATTTTAGTTTTTCAATGATCTGCAAACCTCAGGTTTATAAAGCAAACCTCAGGTTTACACTTTTTGAACTTGCACAGTTTTGAACACTAAAGCCTCGAACTCGAGCCTGTAAGAACTGAACTCGAGTTCGTGACTCTGGTTCAGAATTTTTGAATTTGGGCATTTCAGAAATCAATGTTATTTGATTCTATCTTCTTCCAATATTATTCTCTGATATTCCCTGCTATGTTTAACGTATTTATTAGTGGATTTCAGAGCATTAAAGAATGTTTGGTGAGAGGTTAGAGTATAAAGCAAAAAGCACCTCAGAGCATTTATTGCAAAGCACAAAAGTTACTCCTTCTACCCAAATCCTTCTGCACACGCTTACAAAGCATTTAAGGATGTTAGCTGAAACAAGAAAACTCCTCTCCAACGGATTAATTCGCAGAAAGTCAGCCCTGATGTCTTGACCAACTAGATTAAGGGAAAACAAGAGAGAGAAGACCCCAAAAACCACTTCAGAACACTTGGGCAACTTCTCCAACGGTCTGATTCAAGCTACAACGGTCATTTAATGTTCTCTAGCTATAAATAGAGTTCATTAACATCTTCAAAATGATATACAACTACTCTGAGCGAATTTCTACTAAATTCATTTATTGTGTATCAGCTTTCACTTATAGAGTATCATACTTGATACAAGTACTTCAGTGTTCATCATATCTACTCTGTAAGAGAGTTAAATACTTGTAAATCATTTATTGATTGAGATAACTACAAGTCAGGGGACTTGGTAGTTGGGTGTATTGATTACGACTTGTAAGGGGGAGTGTGTTCTAGTGAGAGAACAACTCTTAGTACAGAGTGTGTAATCAATATTTGATTATAGTGGATTGAAAATCCCAGGTGAGGCTTGGGGACTGGATGTAGGTCAGAGAAAGGACCGAACCAGTATAAATCACATTGTGTAAAGCTTTCCTTCCCTACTCCTCTATTAGCCTCTGTTTTCATTAGTCAAAAACAGAGCTCAATCCTTAATTTTTAAAGATACCCAATTCACCCCCCCTCTTGGGTATTTAGCTCCACTCTTCAAACCTTTGTTAGAGTATCTTGAGTTGCTTGAAGGAGAAGTTCTCATCTTTGATGAGAATCATGAATTTTTCCCTTGGAACATCTTCTCCCGCATTGAATTTCCTTGGTGGAGGTGGCTCAGGATCTATTGGAAGAGGTCCAAGAATGTACGGTGGATGTTGATTCCATCGACAACCTTTCCAAAAATGTGCCTGCAAATAAGACAAGCAAATAGCAGTATCCCATCCAAAAATAGAGACATGGAGAGATTTTAAGTAAATGAAAGACATGTTAAGTTCCAAACTCTCCAAGTAACTATTACATCCAAGGAAATCAATGATACTCCCATCAGTAGGAGTCAAGCAACCAGTCATATTGTGAAAATTCTCTTGTGCTTGTAAAATGGAAGGTGTGGAATCCAATTTAGTGTTGGAGTACACCACAACATCGTTGCAATCACAAGAGATGGAAGGGAAAAGAGTGGAAGAATGAAGCAAAGTTTTCAAATCATCACCACCTGGAATGTGTAAAGATTCAAAACAATTATCTTGTTTTTCTAAATCAGGTGGCAAATCACAAGAAAGTACTTGTTGGGAAGATCCATCAACATGCAAGATTTTATCAATCAAAATTTCAGAATCTTTGTCACCAACAAGACTACAAAGAGGTAACTCAATGGGAATTTTATGTATTTGGTATTCTAGGCTGTGATCTTTCTCACTCACATCAACAACAGAATCCACAAGTAATATAGAATCACTAAGCAAGTCAGAATCACCAAATAATGCAGCATTAATCTCAGTGCAAATAGGGCACCATTCATTATCAGAACATGCACAATTGGCAGAATTACTCGTCCATGCAAAATCAGGATAATCAACATACCATTGAGCAAGAACATCATCAACAACATTGTCATCCATGCTTAATTCAACCTTTTCAAAATTGACATGCTTGCTATCATCAATAGTACAAGAGTGTGCATTTTGATCAATGGTAGAATCAACCACTTCACTAAATGCTTTCTTTTGAAGTTCAACAAGTAAATGACATTTTTCATGATAACAATCTACACACATTTGATATTCCTCACAAGGGCATGAAAATATGTCATTCAATTTATCGCATTCATCCATAGTACTATGAAGAGAAGCATTTTCATTAGTTAAAGCATCACATGAAGAAATAGGAACACACTCATCAACAAGTACAGTCAAATCACTACTACTAAAACCAATTGGTTGAGCAATTACATTTCCAAACAATTGAGGGGATTCAACAATGATTTCGTCGTCCACCTCATTATCACTCAAACCATGAATTGCTTCATTAATCAAAGTAGTAGGAGAGTCTACCTCTATAAGAATAGGATCATTACCAAATGGGAGAGAAGACTCTTCAATGTGCTTTTGTACTTGCTTCATTTCTTGTGCATGTGCGACCATGAGAGAAGGATTTTGTTGAAAATTCATTTTCAACATTTGTGTTTGCTGCTCAATTTCCTTTGCTAATCTCTCAGATGATTTCGCTTGTTGTTCCATAATTCTAAGAAGAGAGTCCATTTGTTGATGAAAGTCATCCTTATGTGACCACTCCTCATTTATAGCCCAAGCCGTTTGATTTTGGTGATCTCCAATGATTTCACAAAATGAAGGATCTTGGTTGGGCATACATGGTTGAGAATGAGGTTCATAAGGTGGTTCAAATGAGTATTGGGATTCATGAGATGGATGACATGGTCCTGAAGTGGGATGGAATGAAGGATGGTATGATAAGTGAGAGGGTTGATGATATTGTTGAAATGGGTGGTGGTATGGTTCATATAATGGGTGGTGGAAAGGACCATGACATTCTTGATTGCCTACAAAAGAGTGAGAATTGAAAGGTAGATTATGATTGCCATAAAACCAAGCCATGAAATTTCAAAACAATTAATTTCCAAAGAATTACAAGAAAACTGTCTAACTATAAACTATAAAAACTAAGAAAAGGAATCTAATAAAATACAAATACAAGTGAAAAAGAAAAGATTTTTTTTTTTTGGAAAATGATTAAAGATGCAAGTATGCTATGAATTAACTTGGAGACATGGTGAATTCAAACAAATACGCCCAAAATCATATCAAATTTGATACAAACACACCACACAGAAGCTACCAAGTTAAGACAATGCAATGAATTATATGCAAGTTACCTAAATGCCAAAAATCCTAAACTATATGCAATAAAAAATCAAAAAATGCAAATCTAACAAGCTTCACAAGAGAAACCCCTTGTCAAAAGTGAATTTGACAATTAAATCACCTAGGGAGCCAATTACTTAGCTCCCCGGCAACGGCGCCATTTGATGAAGACCTTTTGTCATTAGCCTTGGGGTCCACAATCAACAATTAACCAAGGATTGCGTATAGGCAAACCTAGGATCGTTCTCTCTTTTCGAGGAGCCTTTTATTGAATCCTAAGTAATCTAAATGTCATGCAAATGCAATGAAAACAAGGGGGATTGGGTTTTGGATTTTTAAATTAATAAACTAAAATAGAAATGCAATTTAAATGAAGCAAAGATAAAATAGAATATAAGAAAACGAGAAGAAACAGATTAAAATCGATCAACCCAACGTTCAGATTCCAGAGACTTCCATCATTGAACGAAATATAAATAACCCACGTTTGGCTCTGGACGAACCGAGATCTCTGCATTCGCCCAGAAAATCCCTCGACTAGACGATCGCCTAGAATATGTCCGAACAGCGGCGTCCCACTGTGCGATCGCACAGCAAAACTTAAAACCTAGTTCGAACTCAGTCCTTGGGATGAACCAAACCGAATATTAAATCTAATATTCGAACTATTTCCAGAAATCGGATCCGATAAGATGAAAATAGAAACGAGTTAAATTACGATAAAGCACAAGTTCTCTAGACGAATCATGGAATCCTCAACGTTGGATCAATCAAAGAAGCTTAGCCAAGCATGGCTAGGAAAAACGCAAAAGAAAAGATGATGAAGAACATGAAGAACAACTAAGAGAAAATAAAAAGCTTCTAATTTAATCTGTAAAACCCATAAAGGGTAATTGAGAATATGTTTGTAGCCACCATCTCATATTCCTTATATAGGAAAGATGACTAAAAATAGAAAACCTCTAATAAATAGAAAATCTTTAAAAAATAGGAAACCTCTAATAAATAGGAAACCCCTAATCAATAGGAAATCCCTATAAAAAAAGGAAACATCTAAAAATTGGTCTTTTATTACAAAATTCGAGCAAAATAAAAATCCAGAAAAATAGGTCTGTCTTTAGCTCCAATTTTGTCCATCTTCTTGTCCAAATTAGCCTTCCGAGTCTTCATAACAATTGTAGCTCTCTGAATCATCTAAAAAAAGAAAGAAGAATCAGGCTAATCGGATATCTAGATCAAAAGTTATGGCGAAAATACTAAATCACTGTAAATCTGGAATTTAATCAAAAAAATGAATTAAATCCAATTAAAAGCTCAAAGCTCGATTAAGTAATAAAATCCATTATTTAATGACTAAACAATCCTAAATTTATTCACCAAGAGATACAATTATGTGTAATAATATTCAATTATCAGAGAGAGGGCAAGAACCAGGGACAACAACTTGCTCGGGAAATTCGAGCTCACGGGGATCCCACGGCTACCAAGGGGGGTTCCTCAAATCAATGTGTGCTTTGACATTGATGCAAATGGCATATTGAATGTGTCAGCAGAGGATAACACAGCACGCCTGAAGTACAAGATTACTATTACTAATAATGACAAAGGTAGATTGAGCAAAGATGAGATAAAGAGGATGGTGCAGGAGGCAGAGAAGTACAAGGCACTGGATGAGGAAGTGAAGAAGAAGGTGGAGGCGAAGAACTCTCTGGAGAACTATGCCTATAATATGAGGAACACTATCAAGGATGAGAAATTTGCGGGGAAATTGGATCCGGCAGACGAGCAGAAGATTGAGAAGGCAATCGATGAAACAATTGAGTGGCTTGATGGAAACCAATTAGCAGAGGTGGATGAATTGGAGGAGAAATTGAAGGAATTGGAAGCATTGTGCAACCCCATTATATCAAAGATGTATCAAGGTGGCGGCGGCGGCGATGTGCCCATGGACGGCGGTGCAACTTGCAAGCATGCGTAATGGTGGCTGCTGGTGGTGCTGGTGCAGAGCCCTGGATTGAAGAAGTTGATTAAGTGTTCAAGAGGAAGACTTCTCCATTGATTTCTCGGCCAATTCCACACATACGTTCTCGGCCTCCGAGTCGGGGGAGAATGTAATTCCTCCTTCTCCAGCAGAATTACAACAAAAGAAAGATGAATTCCATTTTCTAGTTTTACGTCAGTTTCTGCATTTTTGCGACCGCGATCTGGAATGATGGCAAATTAATACTTCTGAAGAAAGGGGAAGCCCTTTATTTTTCAATCTTCATTCATCTGGTTTTGAAGACTTTTATCTTGCTTAATTTTTTGAAGGTAATGCAATTCCTTACTGAACAGTGAATGGTCCTACTAATCATCCTATTCGGCATTCTAAGGGAAAAACACCAAAATAATATTTGAAAAAAAAATTTACCTAATTAGAGCAGTTTGGAAAAAATTTACCAAACTAATACAGTCAAATACATTGAATGACAGGGCGCCACTAGTTACGTAGGAAAGCCTAACACCACTGGGTAGTCACGTACGGACCTGTCACGTCACCGGTGGTCATGCCACCAATGGCATGATATATATTCACCCCACTCCTAATAGCGTTAGGCTTTCCCACGTGACTAGTGACGCCTATCAGTCAACGTATTTGACTACATTAGTTTAGTAATTACTTTCAAAAGTGCTTCAGTTCGGTTTATTTTTTAAAAAAACTTTTTATTTTGGTGCTTTTCCTGGCATTCTAAACCACTCACTAATGGCCAAAATGAAAAAAAAAAGAAGGTAAAAACATGTGCCCATGTCATTATAAAAATAAGGTAAACACTCAAAAGTCAGTCTGCTAGCCGTCTGGGGTTAAAATACCATGCATATCATGCAAAAACATTTATTACCCTCTACGTTCTCTACGTATCCATGCCTTTACTATTCAGTTTTAATCCCACTAGTCAATATGTTCCTCTCCAACGGCTTCAAGAACCAACGAGGCTCAATCTTAGATATAGACTTAAAATGCTTCATTTATACTCCTGGCCGCCCAAACATATCTTCCACTGGTCTCATTAAAGCGTTCTAATTAAGATGCCCAGCATTTATGACGTTGTATTTCCTGCATCTTCATCCCTTTCCCCATCCTCGCCAATCTGATTTCATGTTGTTGGAACTGATGGAGAAGAGAATGGCAAAGCCCTTGAGATCCAAGAGAGAAGAGGCTGTCGTTGTCGTCTTTGGCTTCCTGATCAATTGTCCCCCTCTCCTTTCAGTGATTTATTTCACTTATAAATCCTACCGGAACTCTTCTCTTTAAGGTAAGAATTAAAAAGAATGTGTATCTTGCTTCTGATTCATCAATTCCCTCAGTTTTTTTTTTTTTTGAGTATTTATTTATTTTATTATTTTCTCTATTTGCGTTGATCGATCTAATTATTATCCAAAGATTACGGGAACAAACGGTTATGATATTTCTTTGGAAAGACAGATTATACATGCAAGTTCAAGACTAGCTTTTTCTTTAGTATTATAAAATTTAACACATGGCTATTTTTTCAAGATTTTAAAATAATTTTAGGATCTCAAAAATATTTCAGGTACTAACTGATACTAAGAAGATACTTTTTTTTTTTGGTACAAGGCGAGGGGAGGGGGGATTTGAACACGGGACCTGAGGGGAGATATAAGACATCTCAATACCACCAGCTGTGCCACTGCACTGCTGTCCTTGGTACTAAGAAGATACTTCATAATACTGATTAGTACTAAAAAATATTTTAAGGTACTAACTAGTACTTAAAAATACTTCACGATCTTTAAAAAATATTTGACGATCTTAAAAAAAAATAGCATTCACCAGTATTTTTTAAGTATCGGTCTGTACTTTGAAATATTTTTTCAGTATTCTAAAGTATCTTTTTAGTACCAGGTAATACCCTGAAATACTTTTTCGATAATTTTGAAAAAATATTTTGGGGTACTGGCTAGTATTAAAAAAATATTTCACTATACTGAAAAAATATTTTAAGGTGCTGACTGGTACTTAAAAAATACTATAAAAAAAACAGTGTGATTTTGCGGTGCCTTTTTAACTGCATAGGAGCGCAGTGGATGAAAACTTCTGCTGATGTTCAATTTCCGCATCATATTAGCAGAGATTATATCAAGTATCAACTGTGTATGGGGTGGGTGAAGTTCGCGTTGATGGGCAGACCCATAATAAATGGAGGATTATTCCACCAAATTCCAACGATTGTATTTATTATTCAATTATTGATTATCAATTCAAGATTTCTATTCCTATAAACTCAACAACGGACACTTTTTTAGGGGATTTTGATATTCATATCATCATTAAGTCTTATGTAATTTGGGGAATTACAAAGTATTCATGTCAAAAAAAATTATGAAGTGATTATAATCGGTAGGAAGAATATTATATTAAGACGGTTGAAATAAAAAAATTCTAATATATCAAGTTGGTGAATTCAACAAATCTGAAATTGGATCAATAACTCAATATATAATATTTAAATGTTGGTTATTTTTCAATAATACCTCTAACTCATAGTCCAAAAAAACAAAAGAACAACTAAGAGATTAGCCCGAAGTGCACCGCGAGGGTGGTTGAGTAACAGAATGGGGGAGGCAGCGAGGATGAGCGGTTTTTGGAGAATGTTCAGACGCAAGCACTCAACTTTATGTGGCAAAATGTTCACGTGATTGAGAAGAGAGTTTAAAAGAGCGGTCTCCGGCGAAGGAATTTACACCATTAGCGACAAACTTTCATCGACGGCTTCTCGTGGGCATTGGCTCGGCTTCACACGTGGCTGTGGGGGTCAAATTCGGTGGAATTACTAATTTTCTTCTGGAGTTGTCATCGGAGATTGGCCGGAATCTTAAGCTCGACGTGGTTTATCGCATCGGATGCTACAATCGTTGCATTGACGCCAACGAAGGATTTGGTCGGTAATTGGTTTCTTCTGCTAACATTGCGTTTCTCTTGGATAATAAGAGTATATCATAAGAAGAAGAGGAGGATATCGTGATTCGATTGGTGATTTCGAATTTCCGATGTGAATGACAAAATTCATATAACCAGCAAATTGGGTGGGAGATCAGATGCTACTTATCAGGCAGCCAAGAAAAAATAATTGGAACGATCATTGGATCCACCTCTTCTCAATGGCCGGCACCGTCCCAATATCAACTAGTAATCATTTCATTGTTTGCTCATTATAAACAAGGATTGAAGCATTTGGGGGCCAGAGGAGGTAGGTGAAGCCGTGATCCGCAGCATAACGGGATCGTCGCAACGCCTAGATGTAAAAGGAAGATTGATGAAAGCAAGCGTGAGGGAGGATTGTGCAAGAAAAGCAAAATACTAGCTGTGTGTTGCGCTATTGCTGGTAGGCCTTCACTCTAATAGAATGGGTCTGGTTTCTCTCCTTGGCTTTTTTCTGCTCATCCCTCCTCATCCCCAGATCTGACCATCCAAATCTTGATCAAAGGGTCTAGAAATCTTTTCCAAAACACCGCACATGGTTATTTTTACTGCGCGCAATTTTTTGGAAAAAAATTCTGGACCTTTGGATCAAGATTTGAACAGTCAGATATAAGGATGAAGAGGGATGGGCAGAAAAATGCCACGGAGAGTATCTGCTTCCCTAATGGAATTGATCAGCTTTTCAATTGCATTTCTATAAAATTGATCATTGTAATACCCCAAATTTAACACCCGAAAATTTGGTCAAAATATTTGAAATACCTCCAATAGGGATGATCAATATCCAAATCATAAAAATTATATAACCATTTCAAATAAAATTCATAGTACAAAGTCAAAATAAGTTTCCAAAATATTTCAGAGTTAAATACAAAGCGGAAGTCTTAGGGTCATGATAAATAAAAATAATATAATATGAGCTACAAGAGTGCAAATGAGCCTTCAAAGCTCACTCTATAGGTGCATTCCCTTGCTCCCTAACAGAATGTTCACCTGAAAAATGTTAATATAGGATGAGATTTCACGTCTCAGTAACTATTGAAAGTTTTACCGTACACAAGCAAATTATATATGACAAAAACAAGAGTTGATTAATAAATATATTTTTATATATCATAATTTCTCATGCAAAATTTCTTTTACAAAAGTAATCATCATTATGTCAAATTCTGAACTATACAATTATACAGTATGCAACATGCAGCCTTCCTTATATCACCATCCACCCTTGTATCGCTGACTGGAGCCATAGGCTAACATATAATCCAATAAAAACTCATTCATTTGACTGGATGGTTTTAAGCTCACCAAAACCTAAGATATACCCGATCAAAGGTATAGAGCTTAAGTATGGACTATGGCTCCCCTCTTTAAAAATAACAACTAAGGAGGTTTCACGTGTCCCACAACTCCAATGTAATCCCGGCCAGAGGAAAACATGGAAGATGGGGCCCTGACAAGTACCAATCACTGTGCACCAAATGGTAGCATAAATAAATCTTATCATTTAAATTCCTCCTTACTCCAACCCATCACATACAGTCGTCATGATAATTGTATCAATAAAATAAAGTATATTAAAACACACTTTCATTTATATCAAGTATCATAAAAAGGTAAACCAAACATATCATAAAACCTCATCGGACTAATCTGTCATTCTTGAAATTTGAAAGACTAAACTGTCATTTTAGAATTCAGGACTAAACTGTCATTTTATAATTTAGGGGCAAAACCGTAATTTTTGCTGGGCACAAACTGTAATTTTCACAGGTACAAAATTGTAATTTTCACGGATACAAAACTGTAATTTTTACGGGTACAAAACTATAATTTTCACAGGTACAAACTGTAATATTCAGTGATCATAATAATATTATTATAATACATATATATAATATATATATATATAAATCAGTCTAAAAAAATATGTAATTTATAATCATACACAATTCACATGTATATGGAAGAATATTCAGAATTACCTGTTACTTGCTAATTCCCATGTAATCACCAAAAAACAATTACCAGTATCCCCAAATAATTATCTCTATACTTTCCCTCTCTCCTTCTTTCTCTCTCTCTCTTTTTTTTTTTTTTGAACACTTCATTGCTTCTGCCTGAATACACACCCAAAGTGCGTATTTATAGTAGTTGGGGAGGGGAGTAATAAGGGTAAAATTGGGGGTGAAAATAGGGGGTAGTTGGGGGTAAAATGTATTACCCCCTCCCCTTTTAACTTTCACCCACCAAAGCCGGCCATGTTTTCAATATATATATATATATATATATATATATATATATATATATATATATATATATATATATATATATATATTATAATAATAATAAAAATTATTTTTATTATTTTTTTAACATAAAATTTTTACTCCTATACTAAATCTTTCTTGGTAAATTAATTATCATTAATATATCCTATCATTATTCTAAATATATTCTAGGATGTTACAATCATTCATTGTAATACCCCACTGTTCTAAGCCTAAAACCAAGTGGCATCTCCACTTATTAGGAATTCTAATGTACTAATTAATAAAATTTAAACCACTGGGCTAGGTTTTCTTCTTGAAAATGGAAGCCCTTTTTATAAAGAGTTCAAAATAATATTAAAGTACGAATGAGCTTTTTTGATACATTTAAAACATTTTAACAGTGGTTCAAACTTAATATTTAAAAAACATCATACTTAAAAACCTTATCCAGATTTATCAGAGTATTTCCTTATTTCTCCAATTAATCTAGTGCTCTACTAATTCATTCACCATGATTTGGGCGTGTTATATACTTGGCCGCCTTGCAGCAATCGTTAGTAGCATATATGTATCTTGACTACTTCTATGTAATCATGTGTATCCAATAAAATATATACATCCCAATAACCACATACGGCTTTCTCAAAATAATAGCTAAGTCATAAGGAAATAAAATTATTCATGTACAAAAGTGAAATTATATGTTTCAATCTGCATCATCAACTTCACCTTCTTCTTAAGACCAATCAATATCTACGCCTTGCCTCTTCCTCCTTGCCTACTAGTCTGCCCATATCCTGGATTTATGGAAGGCTTTGAGATTCAAATGAATGAATCCCAGAGTAACAGGTTAATCTCAAATTCTAGCATATGCAATACATGTAAATTCACCAAACAGAGTAGTCCACATAGCATATAAAGCATTCAAAAACAAGTATTACACATCAAATGCTGCATGTAATACAAGTAAATCATAAAATGATTTCAACTACCTTAGCGCTAGGAAATTCATTTTGGTAAATTGAAAACCAAAATAACTGAATGCACTAGGCCTTGCCTAGCCACCGGGAAGTTGGCCCCATGGTCTGCCCTTCCGCTCAATCGAGCCACGAGTGGTGCTGGCCCCATACAGGTAGGACATACAATATGGTTTCCAAAAACATATATAGTCATGCAAAGAATGTGAGATTATAGTTACTACCCGTTGGTCTTACTGACAAAATCCCTTCCAACAAGCTCTTGTCACTATGCTTGTCCTTTAAGCTTGGGCAGTCCTCAAGTCCTATAATTAACATTTATATAGTGATGGGTCATTAACCAATCCAAAAATAAGTATAAATTCCACTTCTCTAGACCCACCCCAAAAATACTTGTCTTTTAATATCTTTATGACTAGGGATGTATACT